>CM075654.1:133071732-142121732 GCA_037953625.1 Crotalaria pallida | reverse complement strand
GCAATCAGTGGCGACTAGAGTGAGAAGCATCGTTGTCCCTTATCAGCGAGCCTCACGTATCCCCCCGAATCACGGTTCTGGAAGATCCATTGATGCTCGATGATCAAGCGGGTCGGACCGTCGTTCCTAGAGAGAGAGAGCTTGAAGAGCTCCTAAGGCGTCAGGACGAGATGCTAGAGCGGCAAGAAAAAGCAATAGTCGACCTACAACAGATCCACATGGCGGAGGTTGTCGAGCGTCTCACCACTACTAGCACGGGGCCCACTCCCCAGCACGGTTTGCGACAACCACCAATGTTACCACCCCCACCACCGTTGAACCAGATGATCGACGTCGGAGCAACTGAGGGGGACGCCCACCCTAGACATCTCTTTACACCACACATCATGGCATATCAAACCCCTTCGGGTTTCCTCGGACCGACCAATCTGCCAAAATACAGCGGTCTCACCGATCCTTTGGAACATCTTTTGTCTTATGAGGGATCAATGACTTACTATGGAGGGGGAGACCTAATGAAATGTAGGGCATTCTTCATGACCTTACAGTCAGCTGTGCTCAAATGGTACGCAGCCCTCCCTCGGAACTCAATAAACTCTTGGGCCGAGCTCAAGAGAGGGTATGTGAACAGATACACAACAAGTTGCATACAGCCTCAGTCAGACCATGCCCTCGCCGAAGTCCTTCAAAAGCCCGACGAACCCTTACGATAATACTTGTCACGTTTCCATTCCGAAGCAGGACAGGTTCCGAATCTGGAACCTTGCTTCGCAATCTTTCTTTTCACACAAGGACTGAGAAACGGTGATTTCAAAAATTCTCTAGTTGGGAAGCCCCCGAGGGACATGGCCGAGCTTCGACAGAGGTCCACCAAGTTCATAAACCTTGAAGAATTTTACAAGTGGCAGAAAGATAGAGAAGTAGGGGAAAGAGGAGAGTCCTCCCAGGGAAGAGGGAGAAGAGATGAGAGGCCCGGTGGCAACCAGAGATCCGACCAAAGATCCGATCGAAGATTCCCGAGAAGAACGAAGTTCCAGGAGTATACCCCTCTCACGGTTCCAAGGAGCTAGATTCCTAAAGGAAACAATGCAAACCGACCTAAGGATGAGTCAAAGACCCCCAGCTATGAAGAGAAGTGGACAAAGGGATCGATCTAAGTATTGCGATCATCATGGGGGTTATGGTCATACCACCGACGAGTGTGTTTGGCTGAGAGATATAATTGAACAAATGATCAGAGAAGGGAAACTTCAATAATATGTTAAAGAAGCCCTCGGCAGAAGACCTCGGAGAAGGTCCCCCTCCCCTGAGAGGAACCCCCGCCGCAGAACCCCCTCCCCAGGAAAACAGACCACCAGTCAGCAAAGGGTAAACGTGATAGAGATCACAAACTCGGACAATTCCCTCCAGAACCTTCGGATCAACACTATAGCCGAAGGATTTGCTAGGGCGGAGAGAAAAGAGTAGATAGGAAAAAGTACATTAATCAGGTGTTGGCAGTCCAACACCACTCCATCCAAAAGCGAGCAACAAAGAATGTGCTTATTTGTTTCTCGGATGAAGACTTGGAAGGAATAATCCCTGGGCATAACGACCCAATGGTCATTTCAACTTTGATCGGCAACTATGAAGTAGCCAGGGTGTTTGTTGATCAAGGCGGCTAGGCAAACATCTTGTTCCTGGATATTTTCAAAGCTCTCAGGTTAAGGGAGGCAAATCTTACCCCCTTCGATGGAAAGCTTATAAGTTTTACAGGGGATACCATCGTCCTCTATGGGTATATTCAGTTGCCAATGACCCTCGGCAGCTTGTCGTCGACAAGGACAGAAATCATCAAGTTCTTAGTAGTAGATTGTCCCTCGGCCTATAATGTCATATTGGGCAGGACATGCCTTCAGTCTTTTGGAGCAGTGGTCTCCACAATCCATCTAGCAATGAAGTTTGAAAAATCATATGGAAGGGTAGTAACAGTCAAGGGGGAGCAAGAAAAGGCAAGGATTTGTTACAATGTCAGTTTGGGAAAAGTAAAGAAGGAATAAGACAGCACCATCTCCGGACCCACCCTAAGTAGAGGAAATGTTTTGCTGGCAGACCTGGATGTCCGATCTGAGCAGGACGAAACCAGGCCAACCCCTCAAGGAGGTTGGGACCTCGTTCAGATTGTGGAGCAAAGGGTGGGGGCTGAAAAAGCGGCAGCGATTGAGGAAAAAGTTTCTGAACTCATGGCAGCAAGGTTCATTAGAGAAGTGAGTTACTCGGACTGGCTCTCAAACACAGTCTTGGTGAAGAAATCTAACGGAAGGTGGAGGATGTGTTGACTACACCGACTTGAACAAGGCATGCCCCAAAGATCCTTATCCACTTCCGGTAATTGATAAGTTAGTAGATAACTCGGCAGGCTATCAACTCTTGTCCTTCATAGATGTTTACTCGGGGTACAATCAGATTCCCATGTACCCCCCAGACCAGGAGAAGACAACCTTCATTACTGAAAAATGGACCTATTGTTATATGGTGATGCCTTTCGGATTGAAGAATGTCGGGGCTACCTATCAACGGATGATGAACAAGGTCTTTGAAGGGTTGACCGGACCAACCTTGGAGGTCTATGTTGATGACATGATAATAAAAAGCAAAAAGAATGAAGATCACCCAACTGACCTGAGAGCTACCTTATCAAGAGTGAGGAAACATAACATGCGTTTGAACCCGGAAAAGTGCACTTTCGGGGTTCTGGCAGGGGCATTCCTAGGATTCATGTTAACATAAAGAGGTATCGAAGCCAACCCCGATCAGTGCCGAACCATCAAGGACATGAGCAGTCCGACTGACATAAAGGGAATTCAACAGCTAACCGGGCGGATGACAGCACTATCCCGCTGCTTCCCTCAAGCATCCAGGAGGGCATTTTCCTGGTATCAACTACTAAGGAATAACAAAGACTTCCATTGGGATGAATCATGCGATAGGGCTTTCCAGGAACTCAAGGACTATCTAGCCTCCCCCCTCCCTCCATGCTGGTTAGCCCCTCGGCAGGAGAAACTCTATATCTCTACTTATCAGTGGGAGAGGCAGCCCTAAGCTCAACCCTTGTCAAGGATGACGAAGGCTCGAAAACCCCGGTGTACTTTGTGAGCAGAGCCCTTCAAGGACCAGAAAACAGATATAGTAACATCGAAAAGTTGGCCTTCACCCTCGTCATAACAACCAGGAGACTCAGACAATACATCCATAGCCACCCCATTGTAGTAAGAACCTCACAGCCTATCAAACAACTGCTCCACCGACCTGACTTGGCATGTAGAATGGTATCATGGTCCATCGCACTTTCTGAGTTTGACATATCCTATGAACCACGAAAAGCCTTGAAGTCACAGGTACTTGCAGACTTTGTAGCCGAGTTTACAGATCCTTCTTTGAGCTCGAACTCGGGCATCTGGAGAGTATTTGTGGACAGATCAAACCATAAAAAGGGGGCTGGCGCAGGAATCATCCTGGAGAATGATCAAGGGCTCAGCATCAAATACTCCCTAAAGTTTGAGTTCTCAACCTCAAACAACCAGGCCGAGTACGAGGCAGTGATCGTTGGGCTCAAGATGTCCAGCCAGCTCGGGGCGTCCGCGGTTCAAATCTTTAGTGACTCTCAACTAGTTGTATCTCAGGTCAAATGTGACTACCAGGCAAAAGAACCAATACTCCAAAAATACCTCAGCAAAGTCAAAGCACTATCTTCTATGTTCTCAGGTTTCTCCATCACTTATATCCCAAGAGAGTCCAACTCCCGAGCTGACATCCTTTCTAAGCTCGCGAGCACAAAGGGCTCAGAAAACAACAAAAGTCTGGTCCATGAGACTGTGCATGGACGGAGCGTAGTCCTCGCAATCTCCCTGGCTCCGGACTGGATGACATCAATCTTAGAATATCTACAAAATCAAACGCTTCCGACAGACCCACTGGAAGCTAAGAAATTGATCAGAAAAGCATCCCTTTTTACCGTGATTGACGGGGTTTTATACCGCGGGGGCATCGGAACACTGATGCTCAGGTGTCTCAATCCCACTGAAGCAGAATTTGTTCTCACTGAGGTTCACAGCGGCGTTGCAAGCCACCACATTAGAGGAAGGGCGTTGGCAAGAAAGGTACTTAGAGGTAGATATTATTGGCCCACATTGCAAGCCGACGCCGCTAACCATGCAAAAAAGTGTCAGTCATGCCAGTTTCATTCTGACATATACCAAAGACCACCTAAAGAGCTTTATTCCCTCTCAGCCCCATGGCCGTTCTATCAGTGAGGGATGGATCTCATCGGAAAAATCCCAACAGCTCCTGGTCAGTTGAAATATGTTGTGGTAGCAGTAGATTATTTCACCAAGTGGATAGAAGCGGAGGCTCTAGCCACTATATCCACTACCAAAGTGCAAAAGTTCTTTATGAGGCAAGTAGTAGCTCGGTTCGGTGTCCCCCACACACTTGTCACCGACAATGGAACTCAATTCACAACAAACACTTTCCAGGACCTTGCCGAGTATCTACATATCAACCACCGATTCTCATCAGTAGAGCATCCATAGAGCAATGGGCAAGTCGAGGCAGCTAACAATGGGATCATCGAAGGACTCAAGAAGAGGTTGCTCAAGGCAGGTGGAACCTGGGCTGACATACTCCCTGAGGTACTATGGTCACTTCGAACGACTGTAAACTCCTCAACAGGGGAAACGCCATTTCGTCTGACCTATGGGTGTGACGCTGTCATCCATATAGAAACCGAGCTCCCAACTTTCAGAACAAAAAACTTCTCATCAACAGAAAACGATGGCCTGCTTAGAGAAGAATTAATCATGGCTGAAGAAATCCGAGCTGCCACTGCAGAAAGGGAAAAGAAGGCCAAGGAAAGACAGGCCAAAGGGTACAACAAGTCGGTAGTTCCCAGATCTTTTGTTGTGGGATACTTAGTCCTCCGTAGGGCAGACATCGGATTGAAAAATGCTCATGAAGGAAAGCTAGCCAGGAATTGGGAAGGTCCATAACGAGTGAAGTCTCGTTCCGGGTCTGGGGGATACAGGCTAGAAACCTTGACAGGAGCTGAGATAAACAACAGTTGGAATGCTGCCAAACTGAGACACTACTATAGTTGAACTGATTCTCTTTCTATTACCTTGTTGCATTTTCAATTCAGTAAACAGTTTATTTTATGTTGTTTCGATGATTATCATCATCAAGCTAATGTACTGATTGTTCCCTAGTTAATGAAATATTTTGCAGATATCACATTTTCAGTTTCTGAGCGCATTATCCTTTTCCTTTTTTTACTTTGTTTATGTGCTATGACCCTCTCCGCCCGGCTAGCCACCGGGCCGACCCGGGTCGCTCAAACTAATTCTCATAAACGAGAAAGCAATCAACAATCCTACCTTGCTTTACTCCAAACAAAGGATGGGACCCGAGAATTCGAAGGTTGGGATTGAGAATCCTCAGCTGCCTCAGTGCATTGTGAAACGAATCATCAACAACATGATCCCAGCTGAAGTAGTTCTTTGCAGAGCCAATTTTATGTCTAAGAGCCTTTGCCTTCATCTTTTCCAGCTGGATCCGAAGCCTCTCGGCTTCCCGATGTCCTTCCGCCAACTTACCCTCGGAATCTTGCAGAGACTTCTTGGTAGTAGCCAATTGTGTCTCTGCTTCTTCCTTACTCTTCTCCAATGCCTCCCTGGACTTTACTGCCTCATCCCTCTCCCGAATCGCATCATCCCTCAATTGAAGTGCCTCATCCTTAGCTTTTTCAAGCAAATCTTTTTCTTTGGCAAGAGTGTTGTTGCTCTCCATCAAGGTCTCATCATTGGCATCCTTATATGACTGAATCTACTGAGCAACAGCAGCCTTTCTCTCTCGCTCCCCAGCCGTCAGTCTGAACTCCTGGGTATGATGATCCATAAAATAGAACATGCTGGCAGCTCGGAGAGAGGCACGTCCTAAGGCACGAAAGTTACCCTCAAGAAGTTCCGTGGGTTGGGCAAGGAGCCGAGCATCATCTTGATCGGTGAAGATAGAACCGAGGATTTGCTCGGGAATAGGGCGAGTCCAGACAGTGGTAACACTCAAGTCAAATGATTGAGCTTGGATCCGAGAAGGTGTGCGAGTAGGATCCTCCTTGGTCGATGGACCTTTTCCCTTATCCAATCTTTGCCTCTTTGCGAGATGAGTGTGATCCTCTTCATCATCATCATGAACGAGCAAGGGGGTTGAGGCACTTCCTATAGCTCGGGACTGAGTAATCGCCGTAGGAACCTCGACAACAGTAACAACGGGTGGCAAAGTGGCGTTCTGAGCAGTAGCCTCACTCGAAGCCTGAGCCGAGGTCTGGGCACTTGGAGAATTCACTGCAACTTGCCCAGCAGGTTGTTTTGAAAGGCGAGCAGCAGCCAATTCAGCAAGGCGAGCATTGTTCCGAGCCATCTCAACTGCAAAAAAGAAAAATAAGAGCTAAATATATATATATATATAATACCAAGCTCGGACCGGATATCTACCACAGAGGCTTTCACTATCTTCCTTATGTCTACCTGACCATTAGCCTCTAGGTAGGCAGCAAACTGATCACAGGTGTGCCTCTCGGCATCGTTCAACTAGGTCTTATAATTATATTGGTATCGGTTGACATTCCGATCATAAAAAGTCGGTGACCAGGACAACAGAAACCGAGGTAGATTATTCTCGAAAAACCAGCAAGCACCCTCACCGACATGGCTATACTTAAAGTATTGAGGTTTGAAGTTCTTCCAGGAATTCGAGAACTTTGTAAAAAGTGCCCTATCCTTGGCTTTGAGCGAAACCCACACCCGTTTCTTTGACCCTTTTCCAAAATAGTAGCTTGTGGTACGAAGATATATACAGAGAAAAGCTCGGATCGTGCAAGCTATGTTCACAGCCTCACAAAATTTTTGAAAAGCTCGAATGAAGGCCCATCCGTTGGGGTGAAGTTGACTCGGCGCAATCCCTAGTCAATTCAGAAGCTGGATCTCTATCTCGAAAAAAGGCATTGTAATCCCGAGCACCGTCATGATCTTGGCATACATGTAGAAATATCTATGCCCCTCGGGCACCCTGGAGCAAACTCGTTCGTTCACCCCAACTGTTGATATCATGTATGCACTGCGAGTGTTGTCCCCGAGACAGGGCAATAACAATGCCCTCAAACGACCGGCACTTTCCGTGGTGAGGGCCGAACGGGACCCAAGTACGTCCGATCTTCCCAATCATACTCTCCTGCATCTGGAGGAAGAGGGAACTCCTCGGGGTGAGTGACGTAGCGGCGAACCATACCTGAGGAAAGGGAAGAAGACTCAGCGTCAGTACCTACGGGAGCAGTTTTAACAAATAAAGACCTACGACCTCTCCCTCTATAGCCGAGTCTAGAGCATGTTCCCACCTCTACAGGTACCCAGAAAGGCCCAACACGAGTATAACGGCTGGCACGCGCTTCCCTACGCGCCTTACGCTCGGCCTCTCGGTGAGTTAAACACCAATCCACCTCTTCCCTAAAGTTTTCTGGGTGGATCACAGCTAGAGGGATCTCTTCTACGGGCTCCTCCAAACCCTGGAACAAGAATGGCTCCGGTGAGGAGGAAACCTCCATGCACCATCGTTGGAAAAGCCGCCGGAAAAAGCCAACCTCTGGAGGAGAAACCCACAAACCCCTACACATTAACAAACCCGTGAACCTCCCAATCCAAACATTCCTAGACTCTACGAACTCTACAGAAAACCCAGGAAACAAACCAAAACAAAATTAGAAAATTAATCCCTAGAAAACCATAAAAAACATCGAATAAGCCCAGAACCCCAAACGGTTACATGTGAAAAAATAAAACAAACAGAGAAAGAGTAAAGGCCAATAAGGGAAGGAAAGTAGTACCTGTAATCAAAGGAAGAAAATCGAAGAAGAATGGGAGTAACGATGGAGAAGACGGAGTGGAAGAGGAAGAAGAAACAGGGTTCTAGTTTCAATAGGTCGTGGGGGAGAGAGTAAAGAATTTCAGAAGATTCAAACGGGTAAAAAAGAAGAAGAAGGGGAGTGGGGGAGTTTAAATAGGATTCCCTCCACTTCCCCCACGTTCCCAATTAAGCGGGCTTAGGAACCTAACAGGCCCAACCTCGAGACACACAACTAGGAGACGTGGCAAGTTATCATTGGAAAGAAATCTCGAGAAAAGAAACGGCTCCTGACATCATTAAAGACCACCACACACGTGGCATCATGCATGAATGGAAACGTCACCCGAGGCAGAGGAAATGACAGCGGAGCAGACGAAAGGACAACCTCTCCCATCTGCCCAGTTTGACCAGTTCCCGAAAATTCGTAAGCAAATCCCATTATCTCGGCAAACGGCTAATCGGTTTCACCAAACCATAAAGCTCTCACCTCGAACCAACCTCAGGACATGAATAGCTCGGCACAAGACTTATCAGTCTTACCGATCTGGGGGGCCTTATGTAGTGGACTGACCCTCGGCTTATGCCCTTAGGGTCTTCCACCTACAAGTAATGATCTCAACCGACCTCCACACCCACAGGCCGACCATTGAACCATGTTACAATGCTGGGTGTTGGAAACCAACAAGCGGTCTAACAATTACTAGAGGGGGGTGAATAGTAATTCGAAGTCACTGATACCAAATTTTCGGATTTAATTGAAGGAGGAAGAAATACTGTTGTTGGATTTCAGATATAGAGAAAAATATCGAGCAAGTGCCGAGCAGGAACCGAGCACCGATTAACAAACCGGTTTGCCGAGTTCCAAGCACACACTCAGTCGGGTTTTGCAGCGGATTTTAGCAATGGTATTTCAGCCGAGTATGTAGTGAAGAAACAAATTAAATGTAACTAAAGCAGAAAATGAAAATGCTGAAAGCTGTAAAAGAAGAAGACCAGAATTTTTATACTGGTTCACTCTCCACCACTGAGAGCTACGTCCAGTCCTCCCCAAACCTTGAGGAGATTTTTACTCAAAATCAAATGTGTGATTACAATAGGAATTAGAGAGCCTCTCTAATCTACACCTATATGTCACCGAGTGTACCAAACTCGTGACACTACCATAAATGACTTTGCTGCCGGTTGAAGAACATCTTAAACACGTGTCAATGGAGACTTCCTTGGAACCTTCAAGGAATCCTTCTCTTCTTACACGAAACACGATAATATTGATTTTGGTGTTGGCTCCTGATTCCAAAACTGATTGCTGAAATCTGACAGTTTGAAAACAACTTCGTTTTGGAATGATGAGGAATTGGTTTGATCACTGAAGTTCTATTTGGACTTTTCTCAGTTTATGAATATCGCAGTGATAGTTGAAAGTATGAGAGTGTAAGAGTTCAGATCAATTGTGTTGGAGAAGGTAATGCCCTTTTAGACACGAGGCTTCTACAAAGAAGGAGAGAATCAATTTCGCCATTATGAGAATTGATTTGTGATATTTCTTCTCCAACTGCCATTTAGTCACGAGGCATCTACAGAGTAGGAAAGAATCAATTTTTACATGAGAAGAATTGATTGACGTGATTCCCTCTCCAACACCCATATTTAAATATGATAGATATTGTCAATTCCTTTTATAGACTGATTCCGTTGATGAGTAGCCTTTCTGATCTTGATCCGAGATCAGAGCAATGATGATGCTTCACGGCATGAGGCCGAGCTTCGAGCTTGATGATAATTTACTGCTGAAGACCGAGCTTCGAGCTTGATGATGCTTCACTGCTGATGGCCGAGCTTTGAGCTTGATGATACTTCGCTGCTGATGGCCGAGCTTCGAGCTTGATTTATTTTCAAAACAGATAAAGCTTGGAATAGTCGAGGTACACTCTTGTATAATCATGGTTATAATCGGAAGATGATTTATTTACCTCAGACCTGTTGAGTCAAGATGAACTTGTCCTTAACCATTGCTTCTTTTTCTGATTTTTCACCATAGTGAATTTTTCATTTATGTTGGAAGTCAAGCTAGTGTTGGAAGACTTGCTTTAAACTCTCTTATGGACTTCAAGTTGATATCAAGCCAAGGTTTTGATGATAACAACCAACTCAAGATTCAAGATTGAAGACTCAAGCAAGATATAGCCTAGAAGCCTTTTCCCATAGGACATGTGTAAGGTAATGAAGTTCTTGTTATTAAAGAGTTTAAAAGGCCAATGAGTTTTTCATTTAAAAAGGAGAAGAAAAATGTGTTTTCATGAAAAGTTGTTTTTATATCTTAGTTTTTGTGAAAATACCTGATGTTACAAAACTCTGAATATTTTTATGTATGCAAGAGAGAGTAATCGATTACTTGCTAGAGTTAATCGATTAACTTTGTTGCATCATAGAAAAATCAGAGAGGTTGTAATCGATTAAGTGAACTTTGCTAATCCATTACTTTCTTATGAGAGTAATCGATTACCTGGCTCAAGTAATCGATTAGAATTGTTGCATCATATATTTTCCAGAGGCACAGTAATCGATTACATGCTGTGTAGTAATCGATTACATATGTTGCATCACATAATGAACAGAGACTCAATAATCGATTATTTGATGAGTAGTAATCGATTAAATGAGTTGCATCATATATTGAACAGGGGTGATGTAATCGATTAACCACTATTGGACTAATCGATTACTTGTTTTTCAAAAGTATTTAAGAATTTCTATTTTTGAAGGAATAATCGATTACCTTCAGAAAGTAATCGATTACTTCAGCTTTTATTGAAAAACGTGTCAGAATCATTTTGATTGTTTCCTGATTTGTTTTTATATATAAGATTCTGATTTATTTTATAAAATTCGAAAATGATTTTAAATTTGAATTATTTCCTTTTTCGTTTTAAGAATCAAATCTTTATTTTATTTCGTAAATCGTTTTGATTTAGTTTTGATTTTAAAACTTATTTCAAAATCTTATTTTATTTTGTTTTGATTTTGTTTTACTAATTTTGAATCTTTTTGAATTATAAAAGTGTTTCAGAAAATTCACTCCAACATAAGTCACAACATTACACTCTGATATTCATTCATTCTTTTTTCTGAAATTCACGTTCTTCTTCTTCTCCAATTTTTTTCTGATCATATCGAAAAATCTTTTTGAAGAACTCTAAGAAACCTTGTTGGCCATTTAACTTATCAAGAAGAACTTCATTATCATAGAAGAGCATATTGTAGTATCCATGTTTTGAGAACACTCAAAGCTATTGTAATCTCTATCACTTTCTTGTATTTGAAACCTTAGTGGTTAGGGAGAGAATCCCTTTAGAGGACGTGTGATACGTCGTAGGGCGAGAAACCCTACTGTGTGATCTTGAGGCCCCTAGAGAACGGAGGTTCCTAGTAGTGTACGGGGTGCTCTTGGGTGTAATAGGATGCGGCTCTATTGCTGATTATAGAACTCTCAAGCGGGTCGCTTGGGGATTGGACTAGGCCTTTCGACGGGAAGGCTGAACCAGTATAAAATTCCTGGTGCAAGCTTTTCTATCCCTATCTCTTTACTTTCTGCATATTTCATTTATTTTACGTTTCCGCGCTACTCTATTTTTTATATTAATCGTTTTCGCTCTCCTTCTCAAACGTCTAATCTCTCCAACGCGAAACATTTTTTTAATTGTAAGGGATTTCACAATATATTAATAAAACTCGATTCACCCCCCCTCTCGAGATTTTGAGGCCAAACTCAACAATTTCTACTTGAAAGGGCTTTGGTCCTTGAGAACTTGTTCTTTCCTTGGTCAACCAATCTTGCTTTGGGCATCCTGTGAATCATCCCGAATGATCTTCCTTTCTTATTTTTTTCTTGGTTCTTCCTTGGGTAAATGATTCTACATATTCCTGTTACAAAGAGAGCCTTTTGGTACCCATCTCATTTTGGATCCAGGGGAATTAGACTTGGATTCCTTAGATACCTTTGGAACCCATTTCACTTTATTTCTCATATAATAATTTTTCTTATATAAACACAAATGAGAAATATGACCTGAACGTCCGCAATAATTACAGATAATGGGTTTGAGTGATGATTTGCCTTTTTCAAAATTGTTTTTACAAAATTTCGTACTTTTATCTTCATATTAAATATCACACTTGTCAACTACCTTACTTGATTTTTGAATATCCACATTATTGTTAATTATATCAAGTAGAGAGTTGGAACAAGAGGATTTTTCAATACTATTAGACTAAAAAGGTGCGTCCTCAACATATTTTTCAAAAAATATGCAATTTTCACAATTAGTTGAGGCGATATTTTCTAAAACAGTATTTTTCAAATCATCGCTCAAGTCATTACTTGTAATTTGCAGATTATGGGAATAAGAACTAATTAAAGTTACTTCATAAGGAGTGAACGAGTGTAATTCAGTTTCTTTGTCTATTGACTCCTCATCCGAAGAACTTGACTCCATGCATGTTTCCATAAACGCTTCAAATAAGCTTTCTAGGTCATCATCATCACTTAATGAGTTGCTCTTCATGCTTTTAGTATCATCATTAAAGGTTTCATCATGGGAGTTGGTAACTTCAGGCTTCGTGACTTTTTCAAGATGATGTGACTTTTCTTTCCTGTGGACATTAACACTTTCAAGTAGATCATTGGTAGCATAATGTGTTTTTAAGGTGTCCCAAATACTTTTAGCATCAACGCACTCCTTGGCATATGCTTCATCATTCAAGTCATTTCTTAGCATGAGCATAGCTTGAATATTCAAGGCAAAAGATTTTTTATCAAATTCATTTAAAACGCATTTTGGTTTTAAATCAAAGCCATGAAGCACAATATTCCATAATTGAACATTAATATATTGTAAGAAAAATTTCATTCTAGCACTCCAATACAGATAATTTTTCCCATCGAAAATTAGTGCATCATCGAATGTAAAACCCTCCATATAAAATTAAAAAAATGTCCCAACGCTGCCAATTTACAATGGATCTTGATACTCAAGCTGTTAAGTCTTTACCAAAGCACGAAGCTCCGATACCAATTGTTAGGATTGGCAGCCGTCACCCAAGAGGGGGGTGAATTGGGTTTTTTAAAAATTCATTTAACACTTTGGAAATAAATCGCTTTTCAATACTTGCAGCGGAAAAACGAATTAAATCGAATAAGAGAGATTGAGCGGAAGCTTATATTGAAAATAATAACTTAATATGCGCGAAACAAATTAAATCAAAACTACGAAACAGTTACGCGCTAATTAAATTAAAATCCTTTAAAATATATTAAAAATGAAAATAATTAATTTGTTGCGAAGAAGAAAGTGAACGATAATAACAACGGTAATTAAAAGATAAGGGATGAGAAAAGTGTAAGAAGTAAAATCGGTGGATGAATAAACTAGATAACACTAGGAGAACACCTAGAAGGGGGGTTGAATAGGTGTTTAAGAAACCTTGAAATATTTTCGAACGAAACAAATTGAAACAATTAAAACAAATGATTTTTACAAAAACTGAACCTGATAATCGATTATCATCTAACAGCAAAGTTTTAGATAATCGATTATGAATAGTAGATAATCGATTATGCACTGCAGAAATCAGAAAATCACTTTTTCAATCAAATACGAAAAATCAATCAATTAACACATAAGATCAGAGATAGCACGGAATTGATTAACACCAATATTGTTAATGATTACCTAGGTTATGAAAATGATTTTCCCCAAATCAATTTGCACGATTAAACCCTAATTCAATCAATTATGGAAAATCAAACTTTTCTAGTTTTTCAAACAAGAACAATATGAAATGACAAAAACTAAAGAGTTAAGGGAAGGGAAGCTTGCTCCGAGATTTATACTGGTTCACTCACAACCACCGTGAGCTACATCCAGTCCCCTCTTATCACAAGAGAGAGTTTCTTCAATAAGGAATTAGAATTCTAAAATTACAAGTAATACGCCTCTCAAGACTCCCTTCTTGATAGCCTCCAAGAGATACCTCACTCTTGTCTTGCAATCCTATTGAACTTCTAATCTAACCTTCTTCCCTTGCTTGTTGATAACCCCACAACAAGGCTTCCACTTGCTTGTTGATTCCTCACAACAAGACTTCCAAGACAATTTGCTTGATGAACAACCACCAAGGCTTCTTATTTGTTGTAGAATGTTTGCCTCCTTGCAATGATTACAACACAATAGAAAACACAATACCCTAATGAATCTCCTTCAAGAACTATGAACAATTAGTAATTGAGATTCGAAGGTTTCTTGATCAAAGAGTATGAAAAGTAAGAACTTTGATCTCGAGAAAGTGAGAGAGAAAGTTGAGAGAATAGTGTGGCTTTTGATCTTTCTAAAATGATATGAAAATGAAGTTGTATTTCACAAATGATTAGGAAAAGGTTTTTATAGAATACTCAAAGGTTAGGAAACTTAAAAACTGATTTTGAGAAGTAAAAAACGTATTTTAAAAAGTTGTTCAGCAGGTCGTAATCGATTATCCACTGTTCATAATCAATTATGTCTTTGCTAAACTTGATAATAGATTATTTCTAGAACATAATCGATTATTACCTGATTCATTTCCTGATAATCGATTATTTACTGTTCATAATCGATTATAACCTGTAAAAGTTGATTAAAAACTTGTTTTCTCAAAACTAAACCTTTTCTTTCAAACCTTTAAGCCACCTATTGATTTTAGGTTAGTGAAATACTCAAATTATAATATGATCATGCACTTGATAGAGATTCACTACCCTCTAATAAACTCTACCCAAACTCATCAAACTCTAAGACTCAAAATTAAGATATTACAACTCAATACACATATTGAATCTTAATGAGCTTGCTCTCTCTTCATCATTGTTGTTTGTTGATCTTTGGTGAGCTTCTCCATGACTTGAGCTTGATCAAAACATTTGTCATTATCAAAACCATGCACTTGCATAATAGATCTCACAATCTTCACATGCACATGCACACTAGATCTAACAAAAAGTGCACCGTTGATTTTATACTAGTTCGGCCTTTCTAGCGAAAGGCCTGCGTCCAGTCCCCAAGCGACCCGCTTGAGCTTTTCTTCACTAATCAAAACAAGGACAAATAGTCCCGATTACAAACAAGAGCATCCCGCACACTACTAGGAACCACCGTTCGCTAGGGACCTCAAAACACAACACTAGGTAGCCTCTACCTAGAACCTAAGGTAGTCTTTCTACTAGGTTCCCCACCGTTCATCTAGACACTACCCCAGAAAACAAGGGTTTCTCACCCTAAGAACGTGTCACACGTTCACACTAAGGGATCCACTCCCTAACACTAAGGATCACACTTTCCCTTACAATGATATGGTTGAGAAGAATAAGAATACTAACAATTTGTGCACTCTACATAGTGTTGATACAATAATAAGAACACTATATCAATGAATATCTTATGTTCTCAAGGATTTGTATATTTTTCAGAATAGAGAAGAATAAGAAGATGAACTCTCTATTTTTGATTTTCAAAAATTAAGATTTGAGATAGTGTAGAGCATTAGGTTTTCAAAAATGGAGAAGAAGACAAATTAAAACAGAAACGAAATCAGCCCAGAAAGGAAATAAATCATTTTCTGAATCAGATTGATTGTTTCACGATTTTCAAAAAAAATAAGGAGATAATCAATTACTTGGCCAGGGTGATGAGTGATCGAGGCCGTACCCGATCAAAATAAAAGGTGTTTATTCTGTAGTACTAGGAAGGTGATCCTAGGTCGTTTCCCAGCGAATATCGGTCTAGGCAAAGTATCAAACACGTAGTGTGCAGTAAAATGGGGGGGGTTTTTGTGTGTGACAAATGTGAAGAACAAAACATAAACAGAATATAAAAACTAAGAAAATCAGAAACAAAAGCGGGCAAACCCCTTTGGCTACGTACACTACTCAATCCTAGCTCACTAAAGATCGATTCCTCTCCTCTCCTCTGTCCAACTCGTGATAACCAAATACTAAGCGAAAATTCAGTTATCACTCCAAACCCTAACTTCTAATTAAGCATCAGAAACCAGAATTGGAGTTTTTACGAGTTAATACAAATTAAGCATTTATATTCATGTATTATCTCTACGAAATGGAATTAAGCAAACCACTACACATCGATAAACATGAAAACAGAGAAGAGAAAACGAAATTGCATTAATAACAAGAGCTCAAGAGTAGATAATACAATACCAAAGGGATTAACCCTTGAAGTCTAGCCTTCCATGGCCATAAATGAAGAAAAACGAGTAGAAATGGGGAAGAACAAAACCCTAGCAGCCACCACCACTTGGGAGAGCCAAGAGAGAAGTTCTAACCTAGAGAGAGAGTGAGAAATCTGAAATGGGAGTGTGTCTTGGGGGTTACACGAATTTCCCCTCTTTAGACATGAAAATGGGCCTAAAACATGGGCCCAAGTCCTAAGAAACACTATTCTGAAAATTACAATTAAAAAGGGACCTAAATGCAAATTACAATCTTCACTTCAATACTTCAATCTTCATTTCCAAACTTCCCAAAGTGTCCTTGTGCCACATATGACCTGAAAATAGAAATAGAATTAATTAGGCCAAATAATCCCAAATTAAACAATATTCGGAATATTAGTCCAATAAACTCTAAATCAATAAATCAAGCTAATCAATGTCAAATGGGCAACAAGTATCAATAATAGGAGTAAAATAATGCAAGGAATAATGGGAAATAAAATGCTCATCAATGAGCATTATGTTTCCCATTATTCAAAGCCTTATTTTGCTCTCATTGATGATTTTTGGTGCCTACTTGACATTGTTTAGAATGATTTAGTATTTTAGACTTTATTAGACTATTACTCCGGACTTTAATTAATTTGGATTATTTAGCCTAATTTAATCTATTATTATTTTCAAGTCATATTTGACGCAAGGGCTTTTTGGACATTTTGGGAGTGAAGATTTAATTTTGGAAGAGAATATATATGATGAAGTGAAGATTGTAATCTATCTTTAGGATTATTTGAGATTTAGTTTATATCTTTTAAGATTTTGATTTTATCTATAGGATATTCTTAGATTTAATTTAGAGATTAGCTTTCCTTAGGATTTGGCCCATGATTTAGGCCCGTTTTGAGATTTAAAAGCCAAAATTCGTGTAACCTAGCACACACCTTCCATAATCACGTTTTCACTTTACCTTTCTAAGAGAAGGCTTAGTTTTGCTCTCCAAGCTTGTGGTGGCTGCTAGGGTTTCTCTCTCTTCCCTTTTATACATGTTTTTTGACTTACTTTATCATGGAAGGCTAAACTCTTAGATTAAATCCCTTTGGTAATGTATCACATACTCTTGAGGTTTTGTTCTTAATGTTATTTCGTATTTCTTCATTGTTTTCATGCTTATTGATATGTTATGGTTCGCTTAGTTCCATTCAATAGAGATAATCCATGTGTATGAATGCTTAATTTATGCAAAATCGTAAAAACTCCATGCTTTGGCTTTTAATGCTTAATTAGAGGTTAGGGTTTTGGGGTGAGAATTGCATTTTCGCTTAGTATTTTGTTCTCACGAGTTGGACAGTGAAGAAGGAAGAAATTGATCTTTTGTGACCGATGATAGAGTTGTGAACGAGAGCCAAAGGCGTTTATCCGCTTCTCGTTACCGTTAACATTGTTTTTATTTAATTCTGTTATGATTTTAGATTTCATTATTCAATTCAAAAACCCCCTATTTTCTATGCATACCATGTGTTCGACCTTTTACTTGATAAGATATTACTTGGGAGTCGACCTAGGAGTCACTTCCTAGTACTATATTTAAACTGTTTTTTATTTGTATCGGGTACGGCCTCGATCAAATTTGGCGTCGTTGCCGGGGAATATTGGTTCTTGCCAAAGGTCATTAGTAGTTAGTGTCATAGTTAGTATAGTTATTATAGTGTTTTGTGTCTAATTTGTGTTTAGTAGTCAATTCTGATAACTGGTTGAAATAACATTGTTTGTTGTTTTGCTATTCTGCTGCAATTAGTGTATCTGATTGATTCTGTGGTTGTTAGTTCACATTGTTGTGGGTGATATTTTTGCACGAAAATTTGTATACACGCTACTTTTATCATATGATGATGTTTTGTTAAGCCACTGCCACTCAGATCATCATTGGTTGTGAATTCCAGAAAAAAAATTCAAGTTTTAGCAGCACGAATTTCAAACATCCATAACTTTTTATCCGTAACTCGGAATTGGACGAATTTTATATCAAATCGAAGAGAAAATCCCAAATAAGCTAGTGCCACTCCCAATTTTGATTGTCAGAAGGCCCTCAAAATTCGGTTGTTTACTATTTCTTTTTATTTTACAAGTTTATTTTTCTTTTTTTTTGTTCATAACTTATTTCTTTGACTTAGTTCCTTTTTGAATTTTATCCTCAAAGTTTTTGCAGTTGTTTTATTTGATTTTAGGGTGCTGAAAAAATAATTAAAAAATTTTTAAAAAATAAAAAATTTTGTTACCTAATTTGGTTATGCATGTCTGTAACTGCCTACTTTGGTTGATGGTATTCTATTTAATGCATGACTAGGGGTAACCCAAGCTACTTGCATCCTTACAACCCTAAAATTGATAGGACTTATCACAGATTAGTTAGACAAAATAGGAACTAATCCATAGGTAGTGAATCTGTTGAGTCTTTACATAGTGAGTCTGCTTCTTTTTCTTCTATTCCTATAAATTCTGATTCTGATTCTTATTTTGTTTATTCTGAAAATATGGCTCAACCTCCACCATATGAGAGGACATTGAGGGAGCTGGCTGCACCTGATTTCACTATTGAAGATTTGTGCATGCAGTATCCCGATGACCCGTATAAGCTAAGGTCTGGACTAATTCATTTGTTGCCCAAGTTTAATGGTCTTGTAGGTGAGAATCTTCATAAACATCTCAAGCAGTTCCACATTGTGTGTGCCACTATGAAACAACATGATGTGCAAGGGGGTCATGTTTGTCTCAAGGCATTCCCACACTCCCTAATGGGGCTAGCCAAGGATTGGTTGTACGATCTGGCCCCTGGTTCTATCACAGGTTGGGATGACCTGAAGAGGGAATTTTTGGATAAATTTTTCCCTGCGTGCAAAACAACAGCAATTCGAAAGGATATATCAGGCATCAGGCAACAAAGTGGAGAAGGTCTCTACGAGTATTGGGAGAGACTCAAGAGGCTGTGTGCGAGCTGCCCCCACCATCAGATCTCAGAGCAGCTACTTATTCAATATTTTTATGAAGGTCTCAACCTCATGAAGAGAAACATGCATGATGTTGCAAGTGGTGGTGCTCTAGGAGACATGACACCTTTAGAAGCTAGAGCCAAGATTGAGAAGATGACTTCCAATTGTCAACAATTCCATGCAACGGGCAACAACGATGCAATTGTAGTTAGATGGGTGAATGATGTTCCCAAGAAGTCTGGGATGACAGTTGTCAAAAATAAGAAGGATGAGCTGATTCCAACAAGAGTGCAGAACAGTTGGAGAGTCTACATTGACTATAGGAAGCTAAACCAGGCAACCCACAAGGATCACTTTCCTTTTCCCTTCATTGATCAGATGTTGGAGCGCCTGGCAGGTAAATCTCCCTATTGCTTCTTAGATGGTTTCTTTGGTTATTTTCAAATCTGTATTGCACCAGAGGACCAACATAAGACCACATTTACCTGTCCTTTTCGTACATTTGCTTATAGGAAGATGCCTTTTGGTCTATGAAATGCTCCTGACAGTTTTCAAAGATGTATGATGAGTATTTTAATGAATTACTTGAGCATTGCATAAAGGTCTTCATGGATGATTTTAGTGTATATGGCTCATCTTTTGATGCATGTCTTGATAGTTTGTCTAAGGTGCTTAATAGGTGCATTGAGACAAACTTTGTCTTGAATTTTGAAAAATGACACTTTATGGTAGAACAAGGCATAGTCTTAGGGCACATTATTTCGCATAAGGGCATAGAGGTTGACCCTGCTAAGCTGCTTGTAATATCACAATTGTCTTACCCCTCTTACGTGTGAGAGGTGCATTCTTTTCTTGGTCATGCAGGTTTCTATCACAGGTTTATTCAGAACTTTAGCAAGATAGCCCTTCCACTATCCAACTTGCTTCAAAAGGATACCGCATTTGAGTTTGGAGACCAATGCAAGAAGGCATTTGATGAGCGAAAGAGAGCACTCACCACCACTCCCATCATCCAACCACCTGACTGGACCCTCCCATTTGAGTTCATGACTGATGCCTCGAATTATGCTTTGGGAGTTGTTTTGTCCCAAAGGGTTGGTAAGCTTGTTAGGATTGGCAGCCGTCACCCAAGAGGGGGGGTGAATTGGGTGTTTAAAAAAACATAATCCGGGTGTTCATAATTTTCAAAGCCAGGAGGTTGACACACGTATACTTCTTCATTAATAAAACCATTCAGAAAGGCACTCTTTTCGTCTATTTGGTATAATTTAAAATCTAAAATGCATACAAAAGCTAATAGCAGTCTAATGGCTTCCAACCTAGCAACAGGGGCAAATATTTCCTCATAATCTATCCCCTCTTCCTGGTTGTAACCTTGTGCAACTAACCTAGCTTTGTTTCGAACAATTAAACCAGCCTCATCGAGTTTATTTTTATAAATCCACTTAGTTCCAATAATCGGATGAGACTCAGGCCTAGGAACAAGTTCCCAAACCTGATTTCTTTCGAACTGGTTTAATTCTTCTTGCATAGCCAGCAGCCAATGTTCATCAAGCGTAGCCTCATAAATATTCTTTGGCTCCACTTGAGAAACAAATGCAAAGTATTTACACATATTGCTAATAGAATTACGAGTACTTACACCTTTTGTGATGTCACCTATGATTTGGTCAATTGGATGATGCCTTGATGTTCTCCATTCCTTAGGCAAATCAGAATTGAGTTCCATGGATTGTTCTTGATTTTTCTCCTCAACTGATTCGACTAATTTTTCGTTGCATTCGGAATGATCCTTTCCTTTAGCATTAGGCTCCTCATCCTCATCAATGTATAGATATCCAAGGATACCTGAAATGTCATTAACAGATACCTTTCCCAACTTTCTGGGATCAGATTCATCAAATGATACATGAATAGATTCTTCAATAGTATTACGAGATTTATTGCAAATCCTATATGCTTTGCTCGAAACAGAATATCCAAGGAATATGCCCTCATCAGCTCTAGCCTCAAAACTTCCTAGATTGTCTCTACCATTATTATGCACACAACATTTACAACCAAAGACACGAAGATGGGAAATATTTGGTTTTCTCCCCTTGTACAGCTCATAGGGGGTTTTCTTTAAAATATGTCGTATTAAAACACGTTTCATAACATAACAAGCTGTACTTACTGCATCGGCCCAAAAATATGCAGGCAAATTCATGTCATTAAGCATTGTTCTTGAAAGCTCTTTTAATGAACGATTTTTCCTCTCCACAACCCCGTTTTGCTCTGGAGTTCTTGGAGCTGAAAAATAATGCTTAATTCCATGTTTTTCGCAAAATTTTTCAAAAAAAATGATTTTTCAAATTCTCCACCATGATCAGTCTTAATGGATGCAATGCTCATATGCATTTGGTTTTAAACAATCTTAGCTAGCTTTTTAAATTCATGGAATGCATCATTTTTATGAGTAATAAATAATGTCCATGTATAGCTAGAATAGTCATCCACAATAACCAGGCAATAATAGTTGCCACCAAAGCTTTTTGTTTGACAAGGTCCAAAAAGATCCATATGTAAAAGTTCCAAGGGCCTTTGAGTTAAAACAAGATTTTTAGAAGGAAAAGATGCCCTTGTGAGTTTTGATTTTGAACAAGGATCACATTTTTCAGAAATAGAAAAATTTTGCTTTGGTAAACCAACTACTAAGTTTTTAGAAGAAATTTTATTCAAATGATTCATGTGGATGTGACCTATTCTACGATGCCATAGCCAAGATTCATCCTCTTTATATAATAAACATTTAGCATCATTTGAGGGTATTGAATTAAAATCAATAACATATACATCGTTTATCCTGCGAGCAATTAGCTTAATAAGATTATCAATTTTACCCTCGGTAATACATCTATCAGAATAAAAAATAACCCTATTGCCCTTATCACACAACTGACTAATACTTAGCAAGTTATGTTTCAGACCCTCAACATGTAAGACATTTTCTATGCAAGGGTTAGGAGGTGTACCAATTTTACCGACTCCAATAATCTTTCCTTGGTTGTTATCTCCGAAAGTCACATGTCCTTGGTCCTTTGGAACTAGATGCGAAAATTTAGATTTGTCTCCCGTCATATGTTTTGAGCATCCGCTGTCCAAGTACCACCACG
The DNA here is from genome assembly GCA_037953625.1 of Crotalaria pallida. Lineage (NCBI taxonomy): Eukaryota > Viridiplantae > Streptophyta > Magnoliopsida > Fabales > Fabaceae > Crotalaria > Crotalaria pallida. Next base: position 142,099,399 of record CM075654.1, on the reverse strand, counting down.
ATTTCCTTTCTTCCGGAGTAACCTACAAACATAAGATTCAAGGTTTCTTTTTAGGTACCCATACCTCATCTCCATGTGCCATCAAGCATATGTTGGTTGTCTCCTCTTGTTCATCTGACTCTTCGTCTGAACTTCCCTCGTTGTCTAGCCATGCAAGGTATGCTTGCTTCCCTTTTCTTGGATTGGAGGCGCTTCTTTCTGAATTTTCTTTCTTCTTTAGTTGATAGCAGTCAGCTCTGATGTGACCAGGCTTCTCACACTCATGACATGTAATGGATGATCCTCCACCTTTGTTGTTGTCCTTTCTGTTATGGGAGTTGAAGTTGCTTTTCTTCCTCAGAAACTTCCCAAACTTTTTGACCAGGAGACCCATGTGTTCATCATTGATCAGTTCTTTGTCTGAGTCACTTTCTGTTGCTGGAGCTTCAGCCTTGAATGCCAGACTTTTGACCTTTTTGTTCTCCTCTTCGTGTTGAGCTAATCTTTTCAGTTCGCTTTCATGCTCTTGTAACTTCCTGAAGAGAGTTGACAGCGTCATGGTTGAGAGATTCCTTGATTCAGCAATTGCTGTCACTTTGGGTTGTCATTCTCTTCCCAAACACCTTAGAACCTTGTTGATGAGATCCTCATTGGTGAATTTCTTCCCCAATGTTGTTAACTGATTGACAATCATTGTAAAGCATTTTTGAATCTCTTAAATAGTTTCTCCATCCTTCATTCTGAATAACTCATATTCACCAGTCAACGTGTTGATTCTCGACCTCTTCACTTCAGTCGTACCTTCATGTGTGACTTCTAATGTATCCCACATTTGTTGCGTAGTCTCACATGTAGATATCCTGAAAAACTCATCATAGCTCAAAGCAGATGTTATAATATTTTTCGTTTTCAAGTCGTACTGGACTCTACGTTCCTCCTCCTCCGTCCACTCAGCCATAGGCTTTTCGACGGTGTTACCATTAACCACATAGGTAGGAACATAGGGACCATTTACGACGGCATCCCAAACCTTTAATCCAACTCCTTGAATAAAAATTTTCATACAGGCTTTCCAATATGAGTACCCTACCCCATCAAACATGGGAGGACGGTTAATAGAACTCCCTTCACCACCAAACAGAGAGTTTGAAGCCATACTCTTGAGACGGTTAAGTCTTAACACAAGAGACTAGCTCTGATACCAATTGTTGGGTTTGGTCTCAAAATCTCGAGAGGGGGGGTGAATCGAGTTTTATTAAATTATTGTGAAATCCCTTACGATTAAAAAAATGTTTCGCGTTGAAGAGATTAGACGTTTGAGAAGGAGAGCGAAATCGATTGATATAAAAAAATTGAGTAGCGCGGAAACGTAAAATAAATAAAATATGCAGAAAGTAAAGAGATAGGGATAGAAAAGCTTGAACCAGGAATTTTATACTGGTTCAGCCTTCCCGTCGAAAGGCCTATTCCAGTCCCCAAGTGACCCACTTGAGAGTTCTATAATCAGCAATAGAGCCGCACCCTATTACACCCAAGAGCACCCCGCACACTACTAGGAACCTCCGTTCGCTAGGGGCCTCAATATCACACAGCAGGGTTCCTCACCCTACGACGTATCACACGTCCACTAAGGGATTCTCTCCCTAACCACTAAGGTTTCAATACAAGAATGTGATAGTGATTACAATAGCTTTGTGTGTTCTCACAACACGGATACAACAATATGCTCTTCTATGATAATGAAGTTGTTCTTGATAAGTTAAATGGTCAACAAGGTTTCTTAGAGTTCTTCAAAAAGATTTGTCAATATGATCAGAGAAAATTTGGAGAAGAAGAAGAACGTGAAATGCAGAAAAGAATGAATGAATATCAAAGGTTGTGTATGACTGTAATGTTGGAGTGAATATTTTAAAATAATTTTATAATTCAAAAAGATTCAAAATTAGTAAAACAAAATCAAAACAAAATAAAATAAGATTTTGAAATAAGTTTTAAAATCAAAACTAAATCAAAACAATTTACGAAATAAAATAAAGATTTGATTCTTAAAACGAAAATGGAAATTATTCAAATTTAAAATCATTTTCGAATTTTATAAAATAAATAGAATCTTATATATAAAAATAAGTCAAGAAATAATCAAAATGATTCTTACACGTTTTTCAATAAAAGCCGAAGTAATCGATTACTTTCTGAAGGTAATCGATTATTCCTTCAAAAATAGAAATTCTTAAATACATTTGAAAAACAAGTAATCGATTATTCCAATAGTGGTTAATCGATTACATCACCCCTGTTCAATATATGATGCAACTCATTTAATCGATTACTACTCATCAAATAATCGATTACTGAGTCTCTGTTCATTATGTGTTGCAACATATGTAATCGATTACTACACAACATGTAATCGATTACTGTGCCTCTGGAAAATATATGATGCAACAATTCTAATCGATTACTTGAGCCAGGTAATCGATTACTCTCATAAGAAAGTAATGGATTAGCAAAGTTCACTTAATCGATTACAACCTCTCTGATTTTTCTATGATGCAACAAAGTTAATCGATTAACTCTAGCAAGTAATCGATTACTCTCTCTTGCATACATAAAAATATACAGTGTTTTGTAACATCGGGTATTTTCACACAAACTAAGATATAAAAACAACTTTTCATGAAAACACATTTTTCTTCTCCTTTTTAAATGAAAAACTCATTGGCCTTTCAACTCTTTAAAAACAAGAATTTCATTACCTTACACATGTCCTATGGAAAAAGACTTCTAGGCTATATTTTGCTTGAGTCTTCAATCTTGAATCTTGAAGATACTTGAGAGCTTGAATCTTGAGTTGGTTGTTATCATCAAAACCTTAGCTTGATATTTGCTTGACGTCCATAAGAGAGTTTGAAGCAAGTCTTCCAACACTAGTTTGACTTCCAACAAAGTTGTCTCATGTGTTTTGGAAAATTGATTACTCTGATGGAAGAAACTAGATTTAGAACTAGTTTTTATGAAACAAAGTTTATTTTGACAAACGAACTACTTTATGAAAATGGTAGAAAGAGTTTCAAAGTGCGATGTTGGTAACATCTCGATTTGGAACTTGATGCGTGATGTGGGACATGAATGATTTATTTTATAACAAAAATGTTTTCGGAAAACGGGAAATAATTGATAAAGGCAAACTCATGTCCACATCACTAATGCTTTAAAAAATCTGGATTTTTTACTAAATAAAAGATATTCAAGTTACTAAATCGGGGTGTTAAAATTTTGACCTGCATACCCCTTCAATTTACGTAATAATTTAGCTCTGAGGAGTACAAAAAAATTTGAAGTTAAAAAATTTAAATAAAAGGAGAAGAAGAAAAGGGAGTCTCACCCGAACCCTAGAATCCCAAATCCAGATTGAAGCTTCTGCCAGATTTGTTAATTAATGTTGGGGAGTGAAATCCATGGAGATGCAGAACAAAAATTGTTTATCCAAACATGATTGAAAACATGCAGGAACGTGATGACTGGGGATCGAGTGGAAGGCGAGGGATCATGAGGGAGAAGACATGTATTTGAGTGTGATGGTGTTTCGTAGATTTTAGTGCTAAGGGACCATGGAGGTAGGGATACTCATGGGCTGCGGGAACCCATAAAACTACCCGCAACGATTACCCGTAATATTTGCTTGTAGGTGGGCACGGGTATCATGATACCGCCCCGTGGGTACCCGCATATATAATTATAATAATATATATATATATATAAATAGTAAAATCAATATATAATATATAATAATAATGATGGTAATATATGTATATATAAGAGCAGTACACTACCGGCAGTACAATATAACATAAGAATAATAATAATACAGTATATAGTATAGAATAAGAGTCGTATATATATATATATATAAATATATAATTAATAATAAGAACAGTATTTTAAAGATGAAATTATAATGACAAAAACTTATCGTATATATATTATTATTTTATGTTATGATTCTTTTTATGTATAACGAATGTTACAAAATATAATACTTTTTACGAGTAATATAATAATAATTTAAAAATGGCAGGTACCCGCGAATACCCATTATTCGCAAATACCCGCGGGTACGGACATGAGTATGCATTACCCGTGCCCATGGGTACCCGTGCACATCCCTACATGGAGGTGAGTAGATTGAAGAGAGTGAAAGGATTTGGAATCGTGAGGAAGAGGAAGAGAAAGAAATGGGATATGTGAGGTAGAAGAATTAATCAAAACTGTGATGGAGAGAAGAAATAGAATCGTGAGGGTGAGAGCTTTTTTTTTGTGTTTTGTTTTTTTGTATATACCAACCGGTATCCGGATCTGGTTTACCCAGAATCCGACTCATCTGGTTCGACCCAATTGAGCTCACACTAAGCGGTAGGGGTCTCCCAGCGGGGATTGCTCCATACCCAAGGCTCGAACTTGAGACCAGTTGGTTAAAGGACCAAGTGAGCTACCACTTGGTCGTGAAGGTGAGAGCTGAGTTTGTTTTGTTTTAACGTCATTTCTAATTTTCTTTTAATTTTATTATGCTTTGATGTTGCTTCCTTCCTACGTGATGTTAACTTTATTCAGATTTCTACCACTGTTATGGCACAGGTGTTGCTTTTTTTTAATTCTCTTAGCACATAGGATAAGTGATATTTACTTCCGGGCTTTTTCTCTTCAAATTCTATATTATATTTTGGAGTAAATCATGTAACCAAAAAGCTTCTCATACAATAAAACTCTCACAAAAAAGTTGAAAAAAATGGCTCAACTGGCAAGCAATAAGATATACCACATGTCTTAAATATTTTTAAAATTTTAAAAATAAACCATGAATGGTATGCACTGTTTGAAACAATGAAAACCTTGCATTGATTTGTTCACTAATTAAATACTATTTGAAACAATACTATGGTACACTATTTGAATATTTTTAAATTAAAAAAATACGAGATGATATGCACTTTTTGAAACAATAAAAAAGTGCATTTATTTTTAAGGCGGACCGACCCTCGGTCCTACCCTTGCAATATCCAGCCGACCAGAATAATCAGATTATACAGACCGTGCCTATCCAGGCCGAGCGTTTGTTTTAGGACCCACCCTAGCGACCTTGGACCGACCACATGGGCTTCACCCTTTAAGAGTCCGAGCTAGGGGCGCGTGAGCCTAACTCGCCACAGGGATAAGATCTCCCAATACAGGATAAGGATGAATGACTCATCCCTTATCCTAAATGGGACACGTTAGCTGCCTTGCTGGACCTCCGTACAGGCCCCCAAGGTACAATGCCACCCCTATAAATATCTGTCTCCAGCAAGGGGCTCAGGTACGTTCTCTAACTCCCTAATTGCACACTTGCACACACCTGTGATTAGGGAAACCCTAGTTATCCCAACTGGATAACTAGAATACCAAAGAATCACCCAGTAACATCAGATCACTTTCTAGCTCTCAGATCTCACTATATCCTTGAGCTAGGGGTATATCTTAGACACTGTGTCTTGGACACTACATTGGCGCCGTCTGTGGAGACGATAAACTATCATTCCCACCCAAAATGGCAAACACACGTGGAAACACCGGAAACAACTCTCGTGGTGCGAACCACCAGGCTGGAAGAAACCATCAGAGACTAGTGGAAGGTAGTGCTGACAATGGAAGAGATCTTGAAGGAAGAAATCCGCCTCACCCTCCCCACCACAGTATGCCATCAGTTAGACTTGAAATCCCAGCCCGCAGCCACCACTCTATACCAGCCCAAACTCACAGTGGTCCCTACACTGTTCATTCCAGACAAGCAAACCCCAATACCCCCAACCGTGTACAGAACCGCGGATCCGGACGATCCATTGACGCCCGTGTTTCCGAAGAAGAAAGGGAACACTCCCAGGGCCGAAGAGAGACCCAACTTGAAGAGATAATTAAACAACAAGCTCAAATATTGGAGCAACAGGGGAAGGCTATAGCCAACCTTCAACAGATCGACATGAACGCGCTTGCTGCACGGGCAACGGAAACAGCCCCGGCAACCGTACCAGTTCATGATCTACAAGGTCTAGTCACCTTACCCCCTTCACCTCCCATAAACCCGGCTTTAGCAGCTACCTATGAAACAGAAAACTCTGCTCACCCAGGCCACCCCTTCACCTCACATATCATGGCCTACGAAACACCCTCTGCTTTCCTTGGCCCCACTAGCGTTGCAAAGTATAACGCGTTAACCGACCCCCTGGAGCACATCTTATCTTTTGAAGGTGCCATGAATTTTTATGATGGAGGAGATTTAATGAAGTGTCGAGCCTTTTCAATGACTCTCCAACCACCCATGCTGAGGTGGTACTCGGCCCTGCCCAGAAATTCCATTAACTCTTGGGCAGAAATGAAAAGGGTCTTCCTTAACAGGTATACTGCTAGCTGCCTACAACCAAAATCGGATCACGCACTAGCAGGAGTTATGCAACTCCTAGAAGAACCATTGAGAGAGTATCTCTCCCGATTCCACTCAGAGGCAGGATCTGTTCCAAACCTTGAGTCGAGCTTCGCAGTTTTTCTTTTTAACCAGGGACTTCGTAACGGAGACTTTAAAAACTCGCTGGTGGGGAAACCACCGAGGGACATGGCGGAACTGAGACACCCTTCCACCAAATTTATCAATTTGGAAGAATTCAGCAAATGGCAGAAACAGAGAGAAAGAGGTGAGAGAGGGGAGCCTTCCTCTCAAGGAAGACCCAGGAGAGACGACAGGAGAGATGATAGGAGAGACGAGCGGGGGAGAGGACCCAGGGGAGACAGGATATTTATCATCCCTAGGTCCAAGTTTGACGAATACACCCCCCTCAATGTCCCAAGAAGTCAGATCTTGCAGGAAACCATGCAGGCCGACCTTAGAATGGTCGAGAGACCTCCTCCTTTGAAAAGAAGCCAGCGCTAGGATCGTTCTAAGTTTTGCTCGTATCATCGGGGATACGGCCATACTACAGACGAGTGCACGTGGCTAAGAGACGTCATTGAGCAGCTAATAAGAGATGGAAAGTTGCAGCAGTACGTTAGAGAGGCACTCAATCGGCGTGCTCGAAGAAGGACCCCCTCCCCGAACAGAAATTTTCGCAGAAAGACTCCATCTCCGACTAGACAAACCAGTCACCACCCCAATCAGCAACAACCATCAAATCAACAGAGAATAGCTATGGTGGAGATAGCTACAGATCAATCCCCGCAAAACCTCAGAATCAACACCATTGCTGGAGGTTTCGCGGGAGGTGGTGAAAACAGATCTGACAGGAAAAAATACATCAACCAAGTACTTGCTATCCAAGATCATTTGATCCGTAAGAGAGCCTCAAAAAGTGTCCCAATCTGTTTCACTGATGAAGATCTAGAAGGAATCATTCCGGGTCACAACGACCCAATGGTGATAACTGCCTTGGTAGGCAATTATGAGGTCGCAAGAATATTTGTCGACCAAGGCAGTTCTGCTGATATCATGTTTTTGAATCTTTTTGAAGAACTAAAATTGAAAACTTCGGACCTGACCCCTTTCGAGGGGAAACTGATCAGTTTCACAGGGGACACGATCGTCCCCAAAGGACACATTCAACTCCATGTAACACTCGGGAACCATCCCTCTGCGAGAACTGAAATCATCAAGTTTTTGGTCGTTGACTGCCCGTCGGCATACAATGCCATACTCGGAAGAACATGTTTACAAGCCTTTGGTGCGGTTGTTTCAACCGTCCATTTGACCATGAAATTCGAGGGTTCTGATGGGACTGTTGTCTCAATCAGAGCCGAGCAAGAAAAATCCAGACTATGCTATAACGCTAGTTTGGCGAAACTCAAGAGCCCAGAAGAAATCCAACCCAAGTTGAACTTGAACAAAGGAATTGTACTTTTAACGGACCTGGATGTTAGGTCCGATCAGGATGACACAAGGCCGACCCCCAAGGAGAGTGGGAATTCATAGTGTTGGACGAGGAAACCCCAAGCAGAAAAGTGAGGTTGGGCACCAACCTCTCCGAGAACACAAGGACAGAAATGCTCGAACTTTTGAAAAGGAACAAAGATCTTTTTGCCTGGACCTCGGCAGACATGCCAGGGATTGATCCAAATTTTATATGTCATCATCTGAGTGTCAATCCGACCGCTAAACCGGTCGCTCAAAAGAAAAGAATAGTGGGGACTGAGAAGGCTGCAATAATTGAAGAAAAGGTTGTCGAGCTCCTCTCAGCGGGATTTATTAGAGAAGTTGACTACTCTGAATGGCTTTCAAATACTGTGCTCGTCAAGAAGTCAAACGGGAAGTGGCGCATGTGCGTCGACTACACCGTCCTAAACAAGGCTTGTCCCAAAGATCAATATCTTCTCCCTATCATTGATAAATTGGTGGACAATTCATCTGGTTATCAGCTCCTGTCCTTCATGGACGCATATTCTGGGTACAACCAGATCCCAATGTACCCTCCTGACCAGGAGAAAACGGCCTTCATCACCGAGAGGGTCACATACTGCTACATAGTGATGCCCTTCGGACTAAAACACGTTGGTGCAACATACTAGCGAATGATGAACAAGGTCTTCTCAGGATTGATTGGCCCCACCCTTGAAGTGTACATAGATGACATGATAACCAAAAGCAGAAAGAAAGAAGACCACCCTCATGATCTGGCAGGCTGGCAGCTGTCCTGGCAAGGATCAGAATGCACAATATGCGACTTAACCCCGACAAATGCACTTTTGATGTACCTGCTGGGGCTTTCTTGGGTTTCATGCTTACAGAGAGAGGCATCGAGGCTAACCCGGAAAAGTGCCAAGCCATTCTGAGAATGCACAGCCCGTCAAACGTGAAGGAAGTCCAAAGACTGACTGGTCGGATGGCAGCTCTATCAAGATTCCTCCCGCAGGTGGCCAAGAAGGCCCTTCCATGGTATCAGCTGCTTAGGAAAAACAAAAACTTTCATTGGAATGAACCTTGTGAACAAGCATTTGTCGAACTGAAGAAATATTTGTCGTCCCCTCCTGTTCTCATCAGCCCTCGGGAGGGGGAGATTCTGTTTTTATATTTGTCAATTGGTGAATCATCTGTAAGCTCGACCTTGGTCAGAGAAGACTCAGGGACCGAGCAACCTGTGTACTTCGTGAGTAAGGCCCTGCAGGGACCTGAAACGAGGTACTCGAAGATTGAAAAGCTTGTTTTTGCTCTGGTAGTTACTGCGAGAAGACTCAGACAGTATTTCCAGAGCCATCCCATCTTAGTCAGGACAACAGAACCAATAAGGCAGGTGCTCCACCGACCTGACTTGGCTGGGAGAATGGTCTCTTGGTCAGTTGAGCTGTCGGAGTTCGACATAACCTTTGAAACAAGAAAAACTCTCAAATCTCAAATTCTAGCAGACTTTGTTTCAGAACTTTCAAATCCTCATCAATCCAACCAACCACAGCTTTGGAAGATTTACGTGGATGGCTCCAGCCACAGCAAAGGGGCTGGGGCCGTTATAATTCTGGAAAGCGCTGAGGGCCTCAGCGTTGAATACTCCCTAAAGTTCGAGTTCCCCACCTCCAACAACCAGGAAGAGTATGAAGCAGTGTTAGCTGGGTTGCGGATGACCCATCAGATGGGGGCCTCGGAAATTCAAATTTTTAGTGACTCTCAATTGGTAGTGTCCCAGGTCAATGGAGAATTTCAGGCCAAGGAGCCAATTCTCCAGAAGTACCTGGAACAGGTCAAAGCTCTTTCCGACCTCTTTTCACAATTCTCTATCACTCATATTCCAAGGACCTCCAACGGACGAGCAGATATCCTCTCTAAGCTCGCCAGCACCAAGGGCCCCGAGAACAACAAGAGCTTGGTACAGGAAACCGTCCATCAGCCGAGCGTGGTTCTAGCAGTTTCCTTGGCCACCGACTGGATGGACCATATCAAGCGATATCTCAGACACCAAGTTTTGCCAGCAGATCCTTTGGAAGGAAAAAAGATAGTCAAGCAAGCAGCTCAGTATTCCATCATTGGTGATACCCTGTACAAAAGGGGGATAGACTCCCCCATGCTGAAATGTCTGAACTCTGCGGAGGCAGAGCTCATCTTGGCCGAGGTTCATGAAGGAATCTCGAGCCATCATGTAGGTGCAAAAGCTTTAGCCCGCAAGGCCCTTCGAGCAGGCTATTACCGACCCACACTTCAAAATGATGCTTCGGATCATGTTAAGAGATGCAAATCCTGTCAGTTCCACGGAAAGGTCTTCCAGCGAACACCGACAAAGCTTCACTCGATGATTGCCCCATGGCCCTTTTACCAATGAGGCATGGACATCATCAGAAAGTTCAAAAAGGCTCCTGGACAGTTAAAGTTTGTAGTGGTCGCAGTGGATTATTTCACTAAATGGGTCGAAGCCGAGGCTTTGGCAACAATCTCTTCAGCCAAAATTCAAAAGTTTTTTTCTCAAACAAGTCATTGCTCACTTCGGCATCCCGCATACTTTGGTAACTGACAATGGCACGCAATTCACTGCCAAGGTTTTCCAAGAATTGGTCGACCACTTCCATATTGCCCATCATTTCTCGTCTGTCGAGCACCCGCAAACAAACGGGGAAGCTGAAGCGGTGAATAAGATCATCATTGATGGAATAAAGAAAAAACTACTAGAAGCGGAAGGGTCATGGGCTGACATTCTTCCTGAGGTGCTATGGTCAATTCGCACGACCGTACATACCTCCACAGGAGAAACCCCATTTCGAATCACCTATGGTTGTGAAGCTGTGTTACCAATCGAAACTCGGATTCCCACATTCCGAGTGTCGGAGCGCCCAATGGAGGTGAATGATGAATTGATGAAGGAAGAGATAGCTTTCAGTGATGAGATCCGAGCTCTCGCGGCGGCCCGAGAAAAGAAGGCAAAAGAAAGGTAGGCTCGAGAGTACAACAAATGGGTGGTTCCTAGAAGTTTCACTGTGGGGGACCTAGTCCTCAGGTGAGCCGACATCGGTTTGATAAATGCCAAGGAAGGGAAATTGGCCAGGAACTGGGAAGGACCCTACAGAATCACCTCAAGAACAGGATCTGGAGCATACAGATTGGAGACATTGACAAAGCAACAGTTAAACAACACTTGGAATGCTACAAAACTCAAGCTCTACTACAGCTGAAAATACTTGGAATCCCACAATCACCTCTGCAGAATTTCAACCTTGATTTTAAAATTTCGTTGTTTCACTTTTATCTACTTTCTTGTCATTTATTTTTGCATCTTTATGTTTTTGTCGTTTCAATGCTTTTTGTATTTGACATTCAGTACTTGTAGACAGTCAAAAGAACTCAATGAAGAACTCTTTTTCCAGCATTTCATCCTCAAATTTCCTTTCTGTTAACGTACTAACCCTTTCCTCTCGGCTCGCCACCGAGTCGAACTGGGTGTTTATACATGTCCTTCCAGTAGGGACTTATAAACCAAAATTACAAGTACTTTTAGAGATGCCCGGCTAGAAAACTTAAACAGTTTTTACAAGCCGAGGACCGAGGATCCCACCTTGGCCAAAGGTAGGAGATCTGAAATCTTGATAACAGTTTATAATGAATAAAAAGATAAAACTCGACTATTGTGGAATTATGAAGCTAAAAATCAAAAGAGCATAAGGAATCACAAACTTCAAAAGCAGTCAAGTCATAAACAAGTGGCATTCTGATCGTCAGCATACTGATCAAATTACATAGGATCAACATCTTAACCGAAATTAAAAAAAAAGGTAGGGGGAGAAAGGAAAAAGATCTATTATTCATCTTCGGAGAGCACAATTGTTGACCCATCAAAATCAGCTTCATTCTCATTCTTTAAGTCCAAGGGGTTGGGAAGATTCGGTGCAGACAAATCCACCTCTCTGTCCCCTCGGGCATAGTCAACAACACGACCACCCTCAACCCCAAAGGTCGGATTTGCCCCAATAACCCGGATCCCCGGGTTCATAAAGCTCAATTGCTTGACAGCATTAACAAAGGAATCGTTCACCGCATGATCCCAATTGAACTAATTCCGCTTGGCCAAAACTTTGTGTTTTAAAGCCTTACGACGAACCTTCGCAAGATCCCCCTGTAAACGAGTCACAGTGTTCTCAGAATCAGTCAGCCGACCCTTCACCCCTTCCAATTCAGTATTCCGGTGCCGAGCCTCAGCCAACTCTGTTGGAATAATTGGTGTAATTGGCGAGAATCACCCAAGAGGGGGGGTGAATTGGGTGTTTATAAAACTTTGAATTTTAATCGAAATAAAACGTTCTTTTTGAAAATAACAGAGATTAAAACGAGCGGAAGACTTAAAGAACGATTTAAAACGTTTTTAAGCACAGAATTAAAATATTATTATATGAATATAGAAACCATAATATACACGGAATTGATTTAACAAAATCATTACATGGAAAACCACAATCCTCATGTGATATATATTAAAACTTAAAAATAGTTTTTATCCACGAAAATAATTTTAACACAATTTAAACAAGCAGAAAATAAAAGATAAGGGATAGACAATTGTACACCGGAGAATTTTATCCTGGTTCGGCAAACCCAGCCTACTCCAGTCCCCAAGCGACTCGCTTGAGCTTTTCACTAAGCCAAGACGCAACTGCGTTCCCAAGTACATCCAGAGCGCCCCGCAAGCTACTAGGAATCCCACCGTTCGCAAGGGACCTCGAAAACAAATAGCCTAACTACTAGGAATCCCACCGTTCGTATAGCGCTACCCAATACACAAGGGATATCTCACCCTATGAACGCGACACACGTTCAATCCTAAGGGAAAACACTCCTTAAACACTAAGGTTGTCACACCCCTTACAAAGATATGATTTTGCACGAAGGAATTTGTGAAACTAACAATTAAGCTCTCTAATTAGAGCGGATACTACAATAACGTCCTATGGCAAAAATAATATTCTTAAGCAAAGCCTAGAATAACTCTATATGATGAGGATGATTATAAATTTTCTTCTCAAAAAATATTTCAAAGAAAATAGAGAAGAAGAGGAAGAAGAAGTAGTGATCACTTTTTCAAAAATGAAAACCATTTTAAAAAGAAGAAGAAGCAGCCAACAATCAATGCAAGATCATCCAGAAAAGGAAACAAATCATTCTGGGCATCATGTTTGATTTCAGCACGTTTTTCAAAATTTGAATAAAATAATCGATTACTTTGGTCATGATAATCGATTACATGCTCTCAGGTTTTTCACAAAAGTTGCAGCATTGAAATATAATCGATTATTAGTTTCTGATAATCGACTACTTACACCCAAATGACCAGTTCAAGGAAGTAATCCATTACAAGATCCTAAATAATCCATTACATTCTCTCTGGTTACAAGTTGCATTAAGTAATTGATTATACCATAAGGGTTAATCGATTACTCCTTATAAAAAATAGATTTTCATGAAAAAGGTTGTAACCAAAGGTTTTCGTAAAACATTTTTTACAAATAAAATCCTGGAGCAAAAGATTTAAAAGGCTTCTTCTAAGTTTTACAAGAAAAACAAAATCATCATCACATAAGTTATAACTCTAAGTGCTTAAGAGTATTAACTGCCTTACAAAGATATCTAAGCCTAAAGCTAGATCTTCAACTTGAAAACCATCTTTGCAATCTTCAAAATACCTGAACCTGTTAAGCATAAATAAATTGTGTTGTGCCATCATCAAAACACTAAAAGGGAACAAAAGAGTTTCAACACTCAGTTTCAACACTCTTCTTGGGCAGTGTGCAGCAACTTTCCCGTTTCAGCCTCTCTCCCAACAGCACTCTCCTTAGCCTTCTCAGCAGTTTCCCGAGCCTTCTCGGATGCATCAAGATTCTTCTGAAGCTCGGTGTTGGCCTCCGTTAACGCTCGGATATTAGCCTCATTCTCTCTGATTTGAGCAAGTAAAGCTTCTACTTGAACAGCGGAAGCCCTCCTTTTCTCCCTCTCAGCCGCCGAAAGAGCTGCACTGACCTCTTCGGCATTTTCAGCAATATGAAAGGCGTAGCTTGCCGCCCTTAGCATATTCTTGCCCAGCAGTTCACAGTTATTTTTCAGAGTGTTGGCGGATTGGTCCGATAGCCTCTTCCTATCATTGGGAGTGTAAACCAAGTTCACAAACTTTGATCGCAATTTCCGAGCCCAAACGGTCTCCTCATCAGGATCAGATATATCGAACCACAAGTTTTTCTTTTCCGAAGACTTCAACGGCTTCAGCAAGTCAACGGCTTTACCCTTTCCTTTATCTAGTCTGGCCCTCTTAGCCAAAGGTACTCGGTCTTCTTCCTCTTCTTCCTCTTCAACACTCACAAGGGGAATCGCAGTAGCAACATCGACGGCACGAACAGAAGGTGCTGGGATGTCCTGCACAACTTCGGCTTCAGAAGGCGGAACCGAAGCGATAGTCACAGATTGAGTAGCCTCTGAGGAAACGGCCGTACTCGGAGACCCGGCTGCTTCACCCGACCTAAGCTTGGCAAGCTCTCTCATACGAGCAGCAACTTTGTTCTCCTTAGCCATTCTGACTGCAAAAAAGTCCAAAATGTATGGTAAAAAAATCATTATTACCAAGTTCGGCTTTCACAAGCTCTTTGGGAAAAATAACAATATTCCTAATGTCAACTTGGCCATTCTCTTTAAGATACTTGTAAAAGGTATCACAAGTATGCCTCTCCGCATCCGACAACTCCGTGTCATAGTGATATTGGTAAAGCTTTGGGTTCCTATTGTAGAAGTCGAAAGACCACGCCAGGGGGAACCGAGGTTGATCATCCTCTATAAACCAGCAAGCTCCCTCTCCGACGAACTGATACTTGAAAAATAATGGCTTAAAGGTCTTCCACGAATCGGTAACCTTAGCAAATAGGGCATAATTATTCCGTGCCTTCAACGACACCCATGCCCTCTTGGTTGACCCCTTCTCAAAAATGTTTATTTGGGGTACATACAACCATAGAAACGCTTTGAGCGAGCACGTCAGCCTTCGAGCCTCACAGAACTTTTGGAATGCTCGAGCAAAGGCCCAACCACTAGGATGTAGTTGAGTAGGGACCAAACGTAGCCTCCGCAACAGAGCTATCTCAAAATCCGAGAAGGGCATCTTAACGCCTAGCCTTATAACAACCTCCTCATACATAAAAAACTCCCTGCGATTATTTCCAATTAAGGTGCACACCCGGTCGTTAACCGACGGAGCACTAATGGCATAAGAGGTCCCAGCCTCATCCGTCGGGCAGGGGAGAACATGAGCTCGGATATGGCCAAGGTTGTTGTTAACTAAAGCTGATCTTGTACCAAGCACCTCCAGATCAACCTAATCATAAGCTTCAGCATTTGGCGGCAAAGGAAATTCATGAGGATGCGAGATGCACCGACGAACCATACTTGGGGAAAGGGAAGACTCGGCGTCAGAATCTATAAAATTAAAATCTTTAGACACCCTAACCCTAGTTCGATTCACCCTATAGCCGAGCCTACTACACCTTCCCCTAACCTTTATGGTTTTTCCCCAAAAGGGCCTTTCCCTAGGACGGTTCGAGGTCGAACGATTCGAGGTTCGTGACGCTACTTGCGCCCGCTCCTCCACCAACTGATACGCTAACTTTCTACTTTCCTCCTCTGCGGAATTTTGGGGAATATCCACAACTAACGGTGTCTCCACCGTAGGATCCGCCATTCGATGGCGGAAAGGTGATGGGAGGAAATCTAATATCTTCGTTCCAGAAGAGGAAGATGACGATGAAGAAGAAGAATCCTCAATGTCACTCAAATTCAAAACCTTAGACCACTTCTCATACCATGACCATTTGTTATCCATGACTAAATTAAAAATCCAGAAAAGAAACCCAGGAAAAAGCACAAAACCTAACGAAAACTAGGAAACCAGACAACCTAAGAACCTGGAAATGAACAGTTCAGTGAAAAGGAAAAAGACAGAAACAAAAACCAGAAGTTTCAAATCAAAGTACCTGAGACTGAAGAAAGACTGGCACGAACCGGTTGGTATGGAGGAGAAGAGCAACAACGTCAAGAGAAGATGATAGAAAGAAAATGGTGTAAATTCAATCAAGAAAGAATATGGAGTCCTAAAAGGGAAAATCGCAGGAAGAGAATGAGCAATCAGAGGTGCAAAGTTTGGAGAAAGTGAGAAAGGGGAAAACGAAAGGGCAGTTAAGTTCAAAAAGGAACTTCCCCCCCCCCCACGTTCTTTGAGTAATTGGGCCTGGCAGCAAAAACCCAATACCACATAGATCCACAAAAAAGGAAACGTGGCACGTGACCATAGGGCGGGATATTTAAAAATCCCAAATGCCAACAAGCGTAATAATGGCATCACTGACACACGCAACACGTGTAAGCTAGAGGGCACTCAAACGTCCTTTCAACCAGATGAAGGGACAGCGAGGCACATTGAGGATAAGAAGGAACACAGGTCATTACCTCATCCTGGCCCGGGCACTCGGCCCCATCCGGCCTTAACCGCAAGATAGAGAACTCTCAGCTCGGCTCAAGACTCAAAAAGTCTTACCAAGCTAGGGGGCTTATGTGGCGGATCGACCCTCGGTCCTACTCTTGCAATATCCAGCCGACCAGAATAATCAGATTATACAGACCGTGCCTATCCAGGCCGAGCGTTTGTTCTAGGACCCACCCTAGCGACCTTGGACCGACCACGTGGGCTTCACCCTTTAAGAGTCCGAGCTAGGGGCGCGTGAGCCTAACTCGCCACATGGATAAGATCTCCCAATACAGGATAAGGATGAATGACTCATCCCTTATCCTAAATGGGACACGTTCGCTGCCTTGCTGGACCTCCGTACAAGCCCCCAAGGTACAATGCCACCCCTATAAATAGCTGTCTCCAGCAAGGGGCTCAGGTACGTTCTCTCACTCCCTAATTGCACACTTGCACACACCTGTGAATAGGGAAACCCTAGTTATCCCAACTGGATAGCTAGAATACCAAAGAATCACCCAGTAACATCAGATCACTTTCTAGCTCTCAGATCTCACTATATCCTTGAGCTAGGGGTATATCTTAGACACTGTGTCTTGGACACTACAATTTTTGAACTAATTCGATATTATCTCAAACAATGAAATGATACACTAATTAAATATTTTTAAATTAAAAAAAGAATTTAAATAAAAAACTATTAATTTGTGCATTGCATGAGATAAATACTAGTATACTAATATACTAATCAACATAATATAAAATAGGAGAAGTTGAAGGTAAACTTTGATTTCCCTCCTTTAATCATTAGTTTTTCCCTCCTAAGATGGTTTTTCCATCCTAATCATAGTTATTGGGCAGATTAATCTGGACCATCCATTTATTTTCTCATCAAAACAGATCTGGACCATCCATCTATTCTCTTTTAGCTTCTCCCGGAAGCTTTCTCTCTTTCACGATTCTCCCTTCTCTCCCACTCTCATCATCTCACATCGCGCTCTCTCTCTCTCTCACTCTCATCTTGCCACCACCACACGACCCCTGAGAATCGCGGCAGTCACCACCACTATGAGGTCAACCTCATCCATTTCTCTCTTCCTCTTTCCCTGTCTCATATGTCTCTCTCTTTCTCTTTCAAACACCAAAAATCGCTTTCTCTCTCTTTCTCTCTTTCAAACACCAAATATATGTCGGATTTAGAAGAAGATGGATGATAGTTGTATGGGTATTTGTTTTTTGTTTCTTATCTTTGGTTAATTTCATTCTTCAAATTATTTTTACACTCAAACCTCCATTTATCAATCAAATAAGAATTTTTAAAGATTTGGGTTTTTTAAATTTCAGGATTTCGCTGTAAGGATTTCGCTGTTGATATCCCTTCTACTCAATTGGAAGGTATGTAAGTATAAGAAGTAATGATTTTGGGTAAAACTTTGATATTTATATTTTGTATGTTGTGGTTGTTTGTTTCTTTTTATCCTGTTTGAGAAAATATTTGTAGTGAATAAAGACTTATTGATCATGTCTAATGGTAAAATGATGTGATTGATATCACTGATGTAGGAGTTCAGGAAAGAATCTTCTTAGCTTTTAGCAAAATTACGAAACAATATCAATTTTTTTTTCTATTTTAGTTTTGCTAATGCATCTATTATATTGATGTCAATGCCATTTTTGTGAAATGCTTTGTTTTTGTATGCACCATTTTTTTAATCCTTATTTACTATGAGATTTGGTATCCACCAAATTAAGATTTCTTCAACAACTAAGAAAGGTGATGTCTTTCTCATTTTGATAGAGGATAGATGATTACTATCGATTTGAGTTACTTATAAATGTGATTATTTTTATTTTTTTAAAAAAATTTCTCATGTGAGTACCACTTTTAGAGACCACATTTCCATGTTTAGTATTAAGATTCAGTAGAGCATATGAATATAAATCTATGGAGAAGTGACACACATTACTCAGCATTTTGAAAGAAAAGTAATGGACTGCTAAAGAAGAATTTATTTACAATATTTTTGAGACAATAAAACTTGCATATCACATGTTTGATAAAAAAAAATCCTCAATGATTGAAACCCTCAATGATTGTTGTTGCATTTGTTCCGTATTTACCATATTAATTTCTCTTGAATGTTGTGATTGCACAACTTATATTATGTTTCAATATGCGTCAAGTATTATATATGTTTCTTTTAAAATTGATTCAAAGAGAATGCATCTAAAGATTAGAATTATAAGATTTGTATACATTTATAAAGGATTTGCATTACTCTTGACTTTTTATTGCTAAATAGCAACCTAACATTTTTTACTGATTTTTGTTGACATTTATTGTTCTCTAATTGTAATGATTTCTGCTGCTGTTGTTGGTGTTTGTTGTTGCTGTTGTGCTGCTGGTGGTGCTGCTACGATGTTGATGTTGTTGCTAGGATGTTACTGCTCTTGCTGTTGAAGTTGTGGATCAAATGATACGCTATGTGGTTCCGTGCTTGGAGTGGTAATCAGGTTTGGTTGTGTGTACCACAGTGATGTTCTTGACTTTCCATAGCATACTAGCATAAGATCCTGTAGCCAATTTCTTAAATGGTGATATATGTGTATTTAAGCCCTTTAATGAAGAAAAGGCTCTTTATGAAGAAAAAAAATTCTGCGATGCTGAGATAGTTCAAAGGTCTCTTATCATTTTTGAAACTCTTTACTTGATAGATGCCACAGGAAAAGAAATGAGATTTCACAAATTCAATGATGGCTCTAAAGGCTATATGGTGGATGATATATGTGCATTTGGAGCAGAATAATTTGTTTGCAAAGAAAGAAGCACCGGTAAAGGAGAATCTTTAGTGATGGTGAAGGATACCACTACCTACAAGCACACTTGGGAGGTCACCAACTTCTCAAAATATGATTCTGAATGTTGTAAGTCTAAGTCATTCAATTAATACAGGAAATTACAAGTGGTACAAATAATCAACCCTGTTTTGTTTCCAACCTTGCTTGATGCACTCTAATGTAGATCTCCAACTTTTTCTTAATCTATCTATAAGTTTATTAACTAATATAAGAGGTAATCTTAAATCAACTTTATAAAAGCAGGTTAACTCTCATTTAATCATACCATGGTTGTTTCTATTGAAGCTAAGAGGAATAATTGATAGGTAATAAGTAAATCATTTCTTATAAATAGTTTATTTGGTCTTATGAGGACAACTTACAAATAACTTAGTTATTCTTTAGCTTATTGCAATAAAATTGTTAGTGGTTTATATGAATAAGCTCGCTTTTAGCTTATTTCAAAATAACTTATTGAGTGAGCATCTAACTAAGTTGTTAATTTTTTACCCAAATGCATCCTTAATGAAAACATTTCAAGGTGAAGTGTTTTAGCTTTTATTGTGTTGTTATCACGTGTTTCCTTTACAATCCACCATTGACTTTTCTGACCCCTTTTTGATCTTTTAGTGTTGGGATTACTATTCCAACAATTGAAGTCAGGTTTGAGCATCTAAGTGGTGGGTGAGAAGCTTATGTTGGCAGTAGAGCATTACCAACATTTTTTATACTTGAAGTCATGACAGCCTGGAAAGAGATTTTAATGGCATACACAATCCACAAACAGGACCTGTAACCTGTAAGAACCTTCTGTTTTCCCTTCCACAAATTTTCTACTGTTTTACATTTTGAAATTTCTTTGATAATGCTTCCATTAGAGTTGCATTATTGTTAATTTGTCGTCATGATCCTGCTTATCCAATAGAGAATTTGAACAACAATGTGTTTGTTAAAGAAACTTCAGCTGCATGTGATTTTGTTTCTGAAGATTACTTCATTTGTTCAAGCATTGAGTTAGATTCTATCAGTTCTATTGGAGAAGGGTTTTTGTCAGACACAGACTTTCGAACCACTTTTGAGCTTAACACTGTGAGAAACAATGAAGATGACAGGTTAAAAGAAGAAGATTTGGAGTTTCGGAAGGTGAAAAAATTAGAGAATTTTCGTGATGAAGATATAGATATATAGAAATAGATATAATAGGAGAGCTTAGAAAATTAGAAGAAGAGTCTAGGCTGCAGAATTCAGAAGTGAACAACATTGAGAAGCTGAGAGAAAATTGTTTTCAACATAGGTATAGAATCAATTCTAAACTTGAGGAATATATGGAATCAAGTTCAATAGGTTTGGATCGTTTGAATTCTAACAAGTTTGATAGACTATGGGAGCATCAATATCTAATAAACGAGCTCAAGATGGAGCTGAAGAAGGTCAAAGCCACAGGTCTGCCTACTACCTTTGAGAATAATGAGTCATCAAGGATAATGAAGGAATTTAAGCCATGGAAATTTAAGAACAATTCCATCATGGTTGTACTATAAATGAGCTCCCAAAATTCTACCAGAGTTACAGAGTACGTATGCGAAAATTTGACATATTGAATTACCAAAAGATGTATGCTTTAGGTCAATAGTTTCTAACCATTACCATAGTTTAATTTTACTTTTTTCAGTATTTTGTTTTGCTTCCTTCTTTCACTATAAATGTTTCATATGTATTTTGCTAATAGAGTTTGTGTTTTAATTTATTAACAACTTCATTCAATTTACATTATCATCAATATCAACATTATTTGGGTTTGATACTTAGTCACTGGAACGTATGAGTTTCCAAACACCTTGCAGTAGAGTGAATTATGATAGAACAATTCTATTTAGAGTCTTAACTAGTATTTTTATAAACATGTAATTCAGTATATTTGGATAAATGTAGTGTGAGCAATTTTTTGTTAATTTGTTGTCATGATGTTGCAGCAATTATATAAGGTCAATATAATCACTGAAGAAGATGCAGAAATTAATCAAATGCAGAGATTAAGAAATGGTGCCTCGGGTATAAAGCTTTCAATTTCTATGTTTCTATGCAGAGAAACTTGAAACATTGCATCATTTTTTTGTGTGTGTCTGTTACTCCTTTTTTTCTCAACGATTCCTATTAGTATCATTTTTAATTAAGTGATTATATATCATTGTTTTGATTTTTTAAGTGGTTGATGTTGGTGTAACTTTGAAGGGAAGTATTACTACTTTCTGTATTCTTTTAGTGAAGTATATAATGCTCAGTTATATATGCTTGCAGATAATTGTTGCAGCCATAATGATTGCAAACTATAACCTTGAAGGTTGCTTGAATTTGTCTTGGATTCCATTATATTATGCTAAATCCATTCTCTTCTCCTTCCAAATATTGAGCATGCAACTTAGCATTTTCTCATGAGGCTTGAATCTTTCATTTCTTTTATTCCTAACTACTCTTAAGTAGTTTTTACAAGCGATTGTTATTTCTTTGAATAAAACCCACCTGAAAACAAGAAAGGAGTTGGCAAGAAGAAATTCATAAAAGAGACGAGGAACAACAACAGTAACAACAGTTCCTACTTTTTCAGTTTTGTTAAAACCTACAATTTGTCTTACTATTGGTTATTAGTTTAGATGGAAAATGTTTTTTAAGACAAAAAAGGTACTCTAATTAATAACATTGTGTGTGGTGGTGAAGGCGTTCGTAGACTGCAGGAGAATGGGAAGGACATAATTCAATGAAGACCCCTCTTCCTTACATTATCATCTTTGGTATGCCAACTCCTTTTGTAATCTTGGCCATTATTTTTGCTAATGGTTTCATTAAGGTAGCTATTAGGTGAGTTTCAATACTCATTAGACAATACTTCATTGTATATTCACATGCTTTTTTTAAAAAAAAAGTAAAATCCTTTTACTTATTCACATTTGTAACAACATATTATCATTTTAATGAATTAGAGTTCAAAACACCACCAATAAAAGACTTTTATAGTGACAGATTTTTAATCCTTTTAGTTCCTTGCTATTAAAAATGTTGTGTGGAGTTGCCATATTGGTTACATGTATACGTTTTGCTTTTCATAAATTAAAATTAGTTTTACTGTCTAATATAGTTGTTATCATGAATTTTTTTTTTTTTAAATTCATACCTAAATTCGAGTACATCATTATATGTATATTGTATAACTAAGTCATATTTAGTTTTCAATTTAGGGTTGACAATATGCAAACTCTTCAATTTTCTACCTCCAAAACAAAAAGAAGTGCGAAAGCAAAGCTAGATTAATTTCCATTATAAAATTCTATTGGCACACTTTTATTGATAATGAAAAGTACACTCTCTTGAATTACTAATTATGATTTCTCACTATTTTTGCTTCCATTTCTTTTACAGGTTTTAAAGTGGATTTGATGTTTAGAGAAAATGATTAATGGAAGCAATATCTTGAAGGAAGCAGTACCAAATTTTGTTTCAAATTTTTGCCACCTTGGTTGATATATTGAACAATGTTTATTGCTTATCTTTTTTGATTTAGTTTATGATTTTAGAGTTTGAATATTATAACTTATTATCATATGAATTTAGTTTGATATTTTATGTTTCAGGTCTCAATGAACAAGGAATTTTAACAACTAGAAGCTTTTGCTTCACAAATTTTTCTTGATTCTTCAAGCTATAATTATTCTATGATTCCATCTTACTTTATACGAATTATACAGGGCATAACCAATATGTGTAAAGTTTTATTTTTTCTAATTCAATTACATATTTATTATTTATTTATGTAATATAATACATAAACTTGAATTAGTTTCATAAATCAAAATTAGTTTTATTAACTAATACAGTTGTTTTCATGAACTAAAATTTTAATTCATACCTAAATTGGAGTACGTCAATATATGTATTTATATAATTATAATATTGTATGATTGCTATATATTATGTAATTATGATGATTTACAATATATGTCCCAAAATATTTTACATATTTTATTGGATTTATTTGTCCTACAAACATAACAACCATATTTACAAGCCCAACGATAAAATAAAAAATAAAAATAAATGCATAATGAACACTATATAATTGCAATAAAAAATATAACCATCTATATTACATATAATTCTGCACAAACAAAGAATTTACCCATTTTTCTCTATTTTTGAGTAATTAAAAACATTAACAGTTGTTGTAAATAATTTAATTACTCATTACTAATTTAATAATATAAATTAAATTTTCAAGTTAATTTACTCATTCTTTTTTCACTTGGATTTTTTCATTACATAATAATTTTAACCATTTAAATGTCCTAAATGAAACGACCCATGCATCGCACGGGCAAAATTATTAGTAAATATAAATATAAATAAATAAATAAGTTATAAAAGGTTGATATCAAATCCCGTGTGAAGCCGGCGCAGAACATTAGAAGTGCGATTCGGATTCATTAGATTAGGTTTAGGTCGAGAAGTGAGAAGTGAGAAGTGAGAAGTGAGATGGGTGAGTACGAAGAAGAGAGATACGAGGAAGAAGGGAACGGAGGCGGAGACACCTATGCCTCTTCTCCTCATACGCACGATTCCAAATCTCGCGTATGCTTTCTTTTCTTTTCCTTTCCAATTACTATTATTTTTAGGGTTTTAATTTATCAGCTGCCTTTTTCTTCTTAATTGATGATGAACTGTTATTGGATTTGAATATATTTGTTTGGTTGATTCGTTGGCAGCATGGATCTCGTGATTATGATAGAGACTCTTCCAGGAGCAGCAGGGAAAAGGAACGAGAGAAAGGGAGAGAAAAGGAACGAGAAAAGGGGAGTAGTGAAAAGGAGAGGAGAAGAGACAGGGACCGAGATCGCCATCGTGATGGGGACAGGGAAAGGGATCATCATCATAGGGAGAGAAGAGATAGAGATAGGGACAGGGAGAGGGGGAGGGATAAGAAAGATGATGATGATTATTACAGGAGGCGGGACTATGACAGGTACAGATTCATTTAATCGCATTTCCCATAACTTTATTAATTCAGCCCAACTGAATTTTTTCTTTCCATCCAAGAATTCAAAATTTTTTATGAATCCAATGAACTGCAATGCATGTGCTTTTGAATTTATTGTGTTTGTAATACAGACGAAAGGATTATGATAGAGAGGACAGGCATAAGCGCAGGTCTCGGTCTCGATCTATTTCACCATCAAGGGGCAGATCCCAGCATAGATCAAGGTCACGATCCCGCTCAAAGAGGTAAAGCATTCCAAGACCCTTAACATCATAGATATGCCAGAGTCTGAATGTCAAATGTGAGGAATATTCTAACAGAATGTGAAGTGCTCTAGCACTGCCTGTGGCATTTCTTTGCTGAATTGCCTTGCAATACACTCTTTTACAGTAGATAATATAAAGTATCATTCCTAATCCTTTTTGGCCATACCATGGGAGTTTATTGTAAGTTCTCCTTTGGCCATACCAATTTATTTCAGTTACTAGTCAGTGCATACCTACAATATATCTTGTCGGGCTTCTTTGCAATCCCTTTTGCAGTTGTTTACATTGTCCCCTCCACCCAATATTATGTCTCCTCCGAGAGAAGCTTTTTTATTATATTTGTTAGGATTTACTTTTTTACTATTTTCAATGCGAATTAGTTTACTTCCTTGTTTTTAGAAAAAGCATGTAAGGAGTCCGACTCTTTTAATGAATCGACAGCTCATGATTGGATGATAGTTCTAAATGTGTTGAATTGATAACAGGTCACAATTAGACATTGAATGACAATTTCACCGCAGTAAAAGGGGTCTAAGTGTTTAAAAAATTAAATGGGAAAGGAAAACATATGTAGTATATAAGGTTTTAACCATAAGTTTATAACTTTATCGGTCAATATTCTAACCATATAAGCACATACTTTATACACTTAACTGTAAAGTTCTTCTTGGTTCGAGGGCATATTTACTTTATGAATACTAACATTTTTTACCTACAGCAAAAGGATTAGTGGTTTTGATATGGCTCCCCCTGCTTCTGCATTGTTAGCTGGTGCTTCTACCGTTACAGGTACATTTGCTCTTGTATGTTTTACAAACTCCAATCTTGACTGCTTTCTTGTTTTTGTGTTGGTCCTAGTATGGAAAGTTCATATCAAATTGCATGGTGTTATCGTGGTAAGCTATATTCAGTTATTATCTGAGTATATATAACACTTCGAAGAATGGCCTTCTATGGTGTGTAATTTAGTCTTATTTCTATTTACTTGGTGATATAATTCTGGAACTAAAAGATGCTTTGGTTGTCTTGTTTTTGGTGTTTGTTTGTTTTGTTTCTATGTCATGTCTTATGTTCTAAGAAGGCAATGTTGGGCTACTTGCCCCACTGTGCTGACAATGGGCGTGAGCCGACATCTGTAGCTTTTATATCCACGGAGGAATCAATGCACTGGTTTTTGGTGGGTCTTGTTCGTCTTCAACTGGAAATTATTACATGCTTTGGTAGACATACAAATAGTATCTCCAAAACTTGTTTAAATTGTTCCTTTAGTCTTACTGATTTACTAGCAAGGTTAGATTACTCTTGAGCACTTGGAAACTGATGCTAAAGGAATCACTTGATACATATACAATAGTTCTGAAGAATATTAAATTCTGAATGTGTTCTGAGTATGTGCTTGTATTTTGCAGGTCAGATCACTGGGGCAAATCCTGCAATTCCTGGAGTATTTCAAAATATGTTTCCATTGGCAACCAGTCAGGTATATCTTCCTTTATTTGTTTCCATCCCTGGTTTTGAAGCATAATAATTATTAATAATTGTTAATTGTTAATATTATTAATAATTTATTTCACTATCTTCTGTTTCTGTCCTTTTCAAGTTGCAGCCATTCAGTGCTCTCCCTGTCATGCCTGTTCAGGCTATGACACAACAGGTAAAAAAAAAGGCTTTTCAGTGATACGAGGGTTTCTTCATTTCCTTATTGTCTCTTATTTTGGCACTTCTTTGATGTATCAAATTATACAGGCTACTCGACATGCTAGAAGGGTGTATGTTGGAGGGCTCCCTCCTACGGCCAATGAGCAGGTACTGGACATTATCATGCATTCTTTATTTATTTATTTATTTTTTGTTTGATTGTGATGGTCTTGGATGACATTTCCTTGCTACTCATTTTTTAATATACTGGTTTTAATCTCTGAAAAAGAGAATAACTTAGTAAGTTTTGCTATTTGCTAAATTTCCTTATTGTCAAATGGTTTTTCATTTTTAACTTATGACTGGTTAGATTCTGTTATCATGTAATATTTATTTACTTTAATTCTGAAGCTTATACTTTTGAGGATTGGAAGCAATTTTAACGTGTCACCGTTACTTCACATAATCAAGGGGAGAGCTAGCCTTCAATTTTTTTAACCTTTCTTATGATCTTTGGCCTGTTATACTGCAGTCAGTTGCTACTTTCTTCAGCCAGGTCATGGCTACGATTGGAGGAAACACTGCCGGTCCAGGTACAAAAAGTTATTGACTTCAGTTTGATGAGATTTTGGGATGACTCTTCTTTGTTGGGATTAATTTTATTTTCTGTGTCTGAAGGTGATGCGGTAGTCAATGTTTACATTAACCATGACAAGAAGTTTGCATTTGTTGAGATGAGGTCTGTTGAGGAAGCTAGCAACGCAATGGCTCTGGATGGGATTATTTTTGAGGTCATCCACTGAAATCCACCCCTCCCTTTTGCAAGTACATGGTTGGGGACTGATCTTAATGAATTTGATTTATTTTTGTACTTCAGGGTGCACCAGTTAAAGTCAGAAGGCCTACTGATTATAACCCTTCTCTAGCTGCTACCCTAGGCCCAAGCCAACCTAACCCAAACCTAAACCTTGCTGCTGTTGGCTTAATACCTGGGTCTGCTGGTGGACTTGAAGGTCCTGATCGCATTTTCGTTGGTGGGCTTCCTTATTACTTTACAGAAAATCAGATCCGGGAGCTTTTAGAGACTTTTGGTCCTCTTCGAGGTTTTGATCTAGTAAAAGATAGAGAAACAGGGAATTCAAAGGGCTATGCATTTTGTGTTTACCAAGATCTTGCAGTTACAGATATTGCATGTGCAGCTCTGAATGGAATAAAGATGGGAGATAAGACTCTTACTGTTAGACGAGCGAATCAAGGTGCAAACCAGCCTAAACCTGAGCAAGAGAGTGTTCTAATGCATGCACAGCAGCAGATTGCACTGCAGGTTTGAGAGATTGTCTCCAAATGTTTCTCTACCAACATATGTGGTGCATGTATGAAATTGTAATTGTTTTGATTATTTTAATTTTGTAGAAACTTATGCTTCAACCAGCAATAGTGGCGGCTACAAAGGTGGTATGTTTAACTCAAGCAGTTTCTCCTGATGAGCTCAAAGAAGACGAGGACTATGAAGAGATTATTGATGATATGAGACAGGAGTGTTCTAAATTCGGTACTTCCTCTTTCATGCAAATTGCAATGCATTGTATTAAATTTCTGTATAGTTTATTTGTTTTACAGCTATTTTATTCCCATACTTCGCTATAAAATCTTTGTTCACCTTTTAGGTAATCTGGTGAATGTCGTGATCCCTCGTCCACAACCAAATGGGGAACTGTCTGCTGGAGTTGGAAAGGTCTGTCTGTACTCTGGGCCTACTCTTTTGGAAAAATTTTGTTGCCATGATAAGTCTCCCTTTTTTAGTAGTGTAGATGATGCATTGGGTTTTTTTATGCTAATGCTCAATTGATTTAGTAGTTGTTTATAAATGAACAGTAGTTTTTAAAGTATGTAATGATATTTTAGAATTACTAGTGGAAAATTCGAAATATTATGTTGTGGGTGATAAAGCATAAAAGGTAGTCAACAACTTTTTTTTCCAGGTGTTTTTAGAATATGCTGACACTGATGGTGCTACAAAAGCCTTTACTGGATTGAATGGCCGGAAATTTGGTGGAAATCAAGTAATAGCTGTCTTCTATCCGGAGAACAAATTTGCTCAGGGAGATTATGAAGGCTAGTTGCTGTAACATCACATGGAATTACATATTACGTTTAGCGTGTAAATTATATTAAGATTCTTAGTAAGGGTGTCTTTTTCTTGTTTGATATTTATTTGTTTGCTGAGTTGGGAGCATAGGAACTGATGGATTCTGCTTAGTTTCCAGCACTGGTTGATTGTTGACTAATAACTTGTTATTTCTTTGGATCTCTGATCTTTTTTGTTTAGAAGTAGACTATAAACAAAAACTTCTTGAAGTCACTTTATCGTAAATTTATCAGGCTTGATAAGATCTCATACCAAATGAACTTCATAAAGGATCGGTTTGTTACAACGAATTTGTCTAATCTTAAATTCTGTACTACACTTGCCTCTTTCTATTCAACGTTTTAAAATTGATCAGGTCATGCAGAAGACACCAAATGTCGGAGGATTAAAATTAGTACAAGTTTATAATTTCATGACTGGAGAATTGCCTTTTTATTTTCATCACAAGGTATCGCAATTGTCAGAGCTCCTTCTTCAATACATTAAATTCAAATTTATCACGAATCCCCTCTTTTTTAATCATAATAATTGGTTCTATATATCAGCAATAGACAGAAATGTCCCCAGCAATGATAGTGGATCCTAAATTTTTTCCAATGTACAGATAAGATAGTGCTTCTTGATTGCTCCAAATGCAAAGACCACAACTTTCAGAGAAACTATAGCATCTTCGCTGGCGTTTCAGGAGAAATGGAGTTGCTAGAATGCGCACCTTTTTAAGATTTAGTTTGCTTGTAGTGCAGTAACTATTCACGGTTAAAAAAGGTAAAAACGGGTATGGTAAAAATTTCGATGACCTGTGAGCTCGGTGGAATCGGTACATTACCAAGTCTACACAATTATGTTTAGGTCCCAATTAAAATGTGTTCTTCATTCTAGATCTGTTCTTTTTTACTTGGGTGGTGTCTCTGTTCTTCTTCAGAGATTAAATTTGTTCTTCTTCACTTGCGTGACATCTCTATTCCTCTTCACCGCGTTGAAGCTTCCATTTTTTTTTTCATTTTTTCTTCTATATTTTCTTCAGTATTGAAGTTTCCATCTTTATGAGCTATGCACATCAGTGTAGAAAACCAGGGCCTTTCCTCTTCAGTCAAATGTATAATATGTTGGAATTAGAGGTCATAAGAACCGGCTGGCTCAAGTAGACATGGGAAATTGCCAATTTGTTCAAGGTGATTGGAGGGTTGTTCTTTGTTTCCATCACATTCATGCCCAAAAATCTGCACAGCGATGACTCCTGCGCCTAAATAAATATCATAATATTAAAGGTTATAAAAAGAAAAAAAAAACTATACTAGATTAAAATATAAGAAGAGCCGGAGAGGGTAACTAACCTTTTCTATTTTTCTTTAAATTTTTTATGGTATTTTTTAAAATATCTATATAAAATAATTATTTTAGTTGATTATTATTCCCTCTTATATGATTTTATATGTAAGATTTTTTTGGGGTTTTTCTACTTCTATTAAGGAATGTAGTTAAATTTGGCAGTAACATAGAAAATGTGAAAATTTTATACACATTTTTCAAAACAACCCTTATAATTATTTTTGGAACTCTAAAAAGTGTAAAATAAATAGGAGTGTTTATGAAAAAAATTAAATGCTATAGAAAATTAAAATGAGATCTTATAATGGGGTGTTAAGTAATACAAAAGGGAGGGAATAGTTTTCAAATGTGGAGAAAATGAGGAGAAATAGGGTAGAGAGAAAAGTTCTTTCCTTTTGTTTGGTTCGAAAGAAAGTGAGTAGAAAGAAAACAGATTAATGAATGAATAAATGATTTAGAGGCATAAAAAAAATTTACTACTCCCTCTCCCATAAGTTAAGTTGATTTAGAAATTGCACATAAATTAATGAATGAATAAATGATGTAAGAATTTGGTATATTTTGACTAAATTACCCTCATTTAATTATAGGATAGAGAGTAATAATAAATGTATGAAGATCATATTGAAGAGAGATGGAGAAGTGAGTGGTGAAAGAGAGAATATAATAAGAGTATACTTGAAAAAAGAAGTATAAATGAGTATTGAGTTTTTAAATAAACATAACTTATGAAACAAATCAAAATGACTAAATGAAAATAACTTATGAGACAGAAAGAATACCGGATAAGAAAAAAATATAAACAACCTTAATAAAAATTTATTACTACCCGGCGGACCACTTATGCAAATAAACCTGCAAATACATAACTGACTTAAACCACATTGCCACGTAGCCTAGGTAGCCTGTCTCTAGCATCGGCAAAACGGGCCGCGAATCGCGGGCGAGGCCCGCCCGCAATTTTTTGCGGCCAAGGCACAAGTTTTGTCGAAAAAAATTGAATGTGGGCAGGCATGCCAGCCTATTATTTTTCGCAGGCGGACGCGGGTGGCCTGCGGACTTGAATATTTAAAAAATAAAAATAAAATCACCTTAGTGGCACACACTATTTGTGGGCATTTTGCAGGTGGATGGCCGCCCGCACTTTTTTTAAAAAAAAAAATTGTACTAAAAATAATGAAAAAAAAATATTAATTTAATTTATTTTTTAAATGCGGGCCGCCCTGTCTGAAAATTAGGCCCTAATTATTCATGCCCGTCCGCCCATTTTGCCAATACTACCTGTCTCCAATCTTATCCGTAAATGTTAATTGCTATCTATTGAACGGCTAATATTTTTCCAATTTTATTGGGTGTATCATAGAATATCCCTCCAAACCCCAGCACAATGCCAAGTGCATGGAAGTGAAAACTCAAGGTGAGCATTTTAGACCTTGCCGCATATTATAACATCGAGTTAATAGTCAGTTGGGTCCTTGAAAGATATGTGTGGAATCAGTTAAGTCCCTCAAAGATATGTGGCATCTATTATACCCCTCAAAGATCATATTGGCTTCGAGTTAGTTCCTCCGTCCAACTCCGTCACTGGGACCATAACGAAAGCTGACCTGGCTCAGTTAGTTGCTACGCTGACCAAGTCAGGTTCGTATATGTTGGGATTCTGGCAAGTGTACCAGATCGTACAAGTAATATAGACAATGAAGTCCGAGTATCGTACCCAAGGGAGTGACCGTTTAATTAATTCCACCTAATTAATATTACTTAGTGAACGAGACAAAGGATTTATGAATTTGTAAATAAAAACAGAAATTAAAATAAATGACTCTTTGACAAGGAGAAAAAGCGGGATGTAGTTTCGATGCAGGTTCCTAAATATTCTATAATAAATTGATTTGTTTTCCTTGATTCTGAATTTGTTTTGCAAAGGTAGAAAACGCCTAATGTCTTAGAACGTCTCCGTATTTTAGATATTAATTTCCTAATGATATCTCAAGAGAGCCTTAAAAACCTAACCCTTAATTAAGTTCAGTCAAAACTTCTTTTTATAAAATTACCCAATTCATAGAAAACATGTCTGTGCCTATGCAATTGAACTGTTTGATTAAATGACTAAATCCTAAACTCATATGTCTATTCATAAAGGATTTTCAAAAGTCATGATACAGCTTCTTTCATGAGAAACAAATAAGAATAATCAAACACAGAATTCAATAACGGAAAACAAAATTAATTTATTACTAGAAATATTGAAAAGGTTCCATACATCTACTCCTACATCTCAAGGATGGAATTAGTTCATACTTACAAGAGAAAACACAATAAACATGATAAAAATAATTACCATGAATCCTTGCGCTAACTTCGTGTTCTTCACAAAAACCTCCAATCCTTGTTCCTTCTCCAAGTCTCAAATCCTAATCTACTATTATTCTATGGAGTTGTATGAGTGTCTCTCCTCCCCTTCTCAAATCCTATTATTATATAGATAAAAACTAACCTAATTTCCAATCTAATGAGATAAGATAAAACTAATCCTAAATCTGAATATAATATGATAAGATCCTATTAGAATAAACTAATATCTAAGAATCTTATCTACAAATAGAATTTATCATTAAAATCCTTCTAGAATCCCGTATTTGTGTCTGACAGCAACTTCGGCACTGATTTTGACCCCCAAGATGGACGAATTTGAGAAAGGCTATTTCTGGAAAAGTTGTAGATCTTTTCCTTAGCTTTAAAATGATATATAGATCGCCTCATTTGGATAAGTGTATCTCAAGTTATGATCAAAACAGCGAACAGTGTCACTTTCTCGCATTTTGCGCGCCCAGGCGTGAGAATCCTGCGCCTGGGCGTGATGGCATGCGCCTGGGCGCACTACGGTCAACTTTTCTTCATTTTTTTTCCTCTTTTTCTTCCCAAATCAAGTACCAAACTCTCATTCTTCATTCCTTTGCAAAAATCATTGTTTTAAGAGCTTAAATACCTGAAAACAAACCAAACACATCAAAAGGTTCTAGAAATCTTATAAAGACAAAATTCCATTGTTTTATTCCAATTTACTCAAGAAACAAGTCACTTACTATGTAAAAGGGAGGCAAAAAAAAGGTACAAAAACATCACATATTAGACCCCAATCAGTATAATGTTGTATAGTGTTGTGACTTGTTCTCTCTTTTAAGGTATGGTTGGTTCTACATTCATGAACCTCAGTCTTTTCGTATACCTTCCACACCAATTCCCAAAGAGCCATGTGCATACCCTAGAGGTACAGAGGTAGGTTGCAATGCTACTTTAGAGACTTTATATGCTGAAAGGGACAAGTTTGAGTTTACTAGTAAGGAATTCAAAGTAATGGGTAACACAACAAATGAAGTTGTGGGTCAAAAAATGGCCAATGTATCTGTTGATCTTCTAGTAAACTGTCATTAAGATTTTTTTCAATTGTAAATTACACCGTAGTTTTACTGCTTTAATTAATTTATTGCTGAATGTTGTTAACAAACAATGCATCTGCTAATCCTTTGGTAATTTTTTATTCAGATATCTACATAAATTTACACAATAATTTTATTACAGGAGACATGGGATTGGTAGATCTGGGTTATACAAATATTATTTTAGCCTTTTAGGTGTGTGGATTAAGGAACATTAAAATGATTTCATGATGATTTGCTTCGTGTAACTTATAGAGTTATGTGTAAAGTTTTGGAGTTTATTATATTCACCAGAAAAGTTCAAAATGCAGTGTTCTAGTAACATTTTTGCAAGTATATGCCTAAGGACACTTTTAATGTTTTAGTGTAAATAATTCTTGTGTATTGTCCTTTATGAAATGTATATTGGTGGTTGGCCCAAAATTCTAAAATGAATTTTAAATGCCAGTCCACTGGCGTTATTATCTCTTTAGCACATGATTTACTAAAAAAACATTCAGTTCCAGTTCATTCCATCATAAATATTTGTCTAAGATGCATGTTTGGTTCTAACCAGGATAATGTGCAAAGAGTAAGTGGTAGCCTTGAACAGCCATTGTTATCATGGATTGATAGCCTAACCAATATAAGCATTGAGGGTCTCCTATCTGCAGAATCCTTACAGGGCAGGTCCAGTGCTCTTGTTCCAAAATCATTCAGCAACAACATTGATTTATGCAATGAAAGCCTCCCGACTGAAGCACCCTCACTGGGACGGTCCAGCACTCTTGATCCAAAATCATGTGGCAGCAATTTAGATATAACCATCGGGGCCCTTCCGTCTGAAGCGCCCTCACAGGGAAGGTGTTGCATTCACGATCCCAAATCATTTGGCAGAAGTTTAGATATAAGCATTGAGGCCCTCCTGTCTGTAGAATCCTTACAGGGTAGGTCCAGTACTCCCGATTCAAAATCATTTGACAGCAGTGTAGCCATGCAACTTCAAATAATCTCTGAGTCATTAGATGCTTGTACTGCTACCCAATTTAGTTGTCCTCCTTTTTCGAGAGTGCCAGTGACGGAGCAACTAACGAGCCATGTCTGCTTCCGTTATGGTCCCAGTGACGGAGTTGGACGGAGGGACTAACTTGAAGCCAATATGATCTTTGAGGGGTATAATAGATGTCACATATCTTTGAGGGACCTAACTGATTCCACGCGTATCTTTCAGAGGCCCAACTTACTATTAACTTTATAACATCCATCATCATGCTCAACAAAACTCCACGGTATCTCGAACGCAATCCATCCATCGACGTCTTTATTAACAATTATAACAAATAATGTCAACATTTTTTTGGTGAAAATTCATGTCAACATTTAATTAATAAGAAGCTTTATTTCATCCAATGAAGCCTCAGACTGTATAAAAAACTGGAGTACTACGTTATTGGCTTAATTATGTCACAAGTCCTTGAAGTTTGGGGTACTTTTGCTAGATATCCTTTTTTTTCAATGTTTTTGACTCTTTGAAGTTAATTCTGGATTTGTAATATACCCCTACTACCAATTCTGGCCAATTTTGTTGACATGTAACATCGAAATCCTGATCAGACACAGGAGATTAAGCACCTGGTGCTCCGTGGGCGAAGATCCTTTTTTTGTAAAATTTAAAAAACTAAAAAACTTAATATTTTTATATTTTTAGTTAAATAAAAAAGAAAAAAAAGAATTCAAGAGAGAGGTAGTCTTCGCCTGTGTGACATCACGCGGCACCACATGACCAACCTCCTGCGTCTGACTAGGATTCTGATGTTACGTATCATCAAAATTGGCCAGAATCGGTAGTAGGGGTATATGAAAAACTCAAAAGTAACTTCGGGGAGTCAAACATTGAACAAAAAGTATAAGGGTATCTGGCAAAAGTACCACAAACTTCAAGGACTTGTGACATAATTAAGCCTACATTATTTCATAAGTGTTGAGGGTTCACTTTTATTGAAATGGTGGGTACAGTAAAGAAACCACATACACCCTCCAGCTTACAATATGCAAATTTAACTACTTTCACACTTATTAAGAATATTAGTTAATTGTATTTAATTTTTTCAAATTTATAAAAAAAAAAAGTATTTTAGGAAAAAAAGTATTGGGAATGAAACAAAAATGAAATGAGAAAACAATTTTCTAGGTATATTTTAAGAAAGTAGCATTAGGAATGAAATAAAATTTAAGAAGATTAGTTACTTTTGCTTATATTTTAACTCAAACGAAATGTGTTTTTTGCTGCTTATGTTTCAAGACGGAAGGAGTACCAAACTTTAAATAGACATTTATGAGGGACTATCAGGATCACCCTCTCATTCCGGTGTGTCGGTTCATTCATGTACCCCTCCCTTAGAAGCCTGTCAGGACTCGCTTCTTGTCCGTGCCTCTTGCACCGGCAATCACTCCCCGCCCTCGTCAGCCCGGGGTCTTACATGTAAAGTGTAACGACCTAAGCCGTTACTAAAATGATATTATGTTAAATGTATATGATTAATGTGTTTTTATGAAAAAAGGTTGATTGTTTTATGATGGTGCATGAAAATAGGAAATAATTTAAACTGGAAATTACAACATAGTTGCTTCTTTTATATTCCACATAAAAGAGTTTGATATAATGTACATCATGTTACATTATCTTTTCCAAAAAGATTATACTGCCTTGTAGCTCCGAGTTAACTGATTATCTTTAGTGCTTTTATACATATACAAAAAGTGTAACTCAGAGCGGTCCATCACAACTCAAAACATGAACAGGGCACCCTCTATATTATCCCCCTAGGATAGGTGGGAGATGTATGGTGCAAACTATGGGAATCCTTAATCGGAGGGGACGCAACTGAGGAAGTGGGTTCAGGTGGTATATAGAAATCTCCACCCCTTCCAGAAGAATGTGACGTCCCACCTAGTGCCACTCCCCATCAGGGAGTATCCTTATCTCCACATGGATTGGGTTCTGAGCCATGACCTAACAAACAATTAGGACAAAGGGAGTAAGACAGTGTCATTCACGTACAAATGAATAATTAAATGAGCTAGGAATAAACAAACACAAATAGTCATGTAGCAATTAAAGTCACGTAAGCATATAAGCAAACTCAAATAATTAATCAACAAATATCAAACAATAATGTATGTTTTCTAATGCATGTGCAATGCAATGCGATGTGAATGCTCAATGCAATCTCCTCTGTGATATTCTACGAATATCATGCAATTGACAATTTACATTTATCGAGAACGTACCAAACGATTCAATTTACGTTTTTATTGAAAACGTTCAAACGGTCCATTTTATGTTTTAACGAAAACATTCAAACGATCCAATTTACGTTTTAACGAAAACATACCAAAACACTCCACGTACGTTTGACGACAACGTACCAACGATACTAAATAGGAAAAGCAATAGGGAGTAAACGTCTTTCCACCAAATATACAATTACAACTCCTGTGTAAATTATACGAAACACCGTCCTCCACAGTCACGAAATACCCCTAGAGATCGATAGAATTAATTATAGTCGTTGTAAAATTATCCCAAGTCGAGTCTGCAGAACCCACTCATCATAGGACCATTTTACCTATAATTAATTCCCACGGTTAGTTGACGTATCACCGTCATAAACCTAATGTCCGCATATTCTCATACCGATGTAATCAAATCGAGTGTGTCTTTTCGTACTATCCTATCTTAACTCCTTAACACCATGCATGATTTTAATCACAATCATCAATGTATTAGGATTGACTTTAAATTCTTTTCTTGGTATTAAATTGATGCTAAAAGGAAGTAATTCCAAAAATAACCATTTTAATAAAAAAAAAATAAATTTTAACTTAAAATATTAAGTAAAACAATAGGGAAATATTATATTTGAAAAAAATTACATTTTTAAGATTTTTCTACAGTGAGTAATCGGTTATTGCATTGTATCTATCAATTCAAATCTCCTTATTTTCAAGTCTGCAGTTAACTAACCGGTTAGATTATGCAGTTCACAATATAAAAATGCCTCTTTTAAGCATCAATTCAAATACCTTTCATTTTCAATCCTTATTAATCATTTCTCATAACATATTTGGGCATATTTGAACATGTTCAAACTAATTATAATCACCAATTTCATGAGATAAATATACAAATCATCAAGTATGCATATAATCACATATTTGGCATTCAATATATCAAAATCATTTCCAGAGCCTCTCAAGCCAAATTTCCAGTTTCTTTAACTCATATTAAGTAAATATAACATGTTCAAATTAGTTTTATAACCTATCATGGCCTCCAAGTCAAAGTCCCAATTCAGAACCTATTGGCCTTGAGCTTGTAAAGCTCTTCTACATTCCAAGCCATTTAATAATCATTCTAGCAAATGAATATATTCTCCCTTACCTATTGAAGCTGTAGGAACCGAATTGGAAGCAAATAAAAAGGATTGACACGTGTTGGTGCAAACTTGGTTCAGCTGCAACACCCCATTTTTCAGTTTCAACAGGCTATGTTCATCAGAGTTTTTCAACAAGAAAAAGCTAAATAAATTTGTGAATAAGGATTGGAATTCAAACTAGGATACATGAACTTGAGATTGAAACAAGTTTGGG
The DNA here is from genome assembly GCA_037953625.1 of Crotalaria pallida. Taxonomy (NCBI): domain Eukaryota; kingdom Viridiplantae; phylum Streptophyta; class Magnoliopsida; order Fabales; family Fabaceae; genus Crotalaria; species Crotalaria pallida. The sequence continues at coordinate 142,061,621 of CM075654.1, read as the reverse complement.
TTCAAAAGAGAGCTTGAGCTTACCACACGACTTTAACAAAAAGGGCTCCAAGAACCTGTTCTTGCTCTATTTATCGGACTCAAGAAGCCAAGTTGTGAGGCTTAGAACTTGCTCTATGGTTTACCAAATCAAGTGGGGTTGGTTTCAAATTCAAGAGGGCCAAGAGAGCTTTAATTTGATATGAAATTCGTGGAGATTTGTGGACAATAACAAGGCCAACGAGTCTATATTCAGACACACCAGAAAATGTGGTCTGAAACTTGGTTTTTAAGATTTTTGAGAGGAAAAGGTTAATTTAATCCAACTTAATCTATGGCAACTCTATCTCTAAGCATGAGATAATGTTTTTACAGGCTAGTGTGACTGATTTTGGGTGTAAAAATGTGGCCTCCTCATTTACTTCATGAAATTACAACCTCAAATTTTTTACTGCAAAGACACTAACCGGTTAGTGAGTACAGTTCTGAAAAAAATCTTTGAATATTTTATTTTATTTCCTTTCTTTTATCAATTCCTTTTAAATACTTCTTTTATCTTTATAAAATGGAATATTTTAATTAATGAAATAATTTCCTTTAATTATTTCTTAATTAATTTCACATCTTATTTATTTAATTATAAATACTTACACTATAATTAGCACAATTATATTGTAATTACAATATCATTTTCATAATAACTAACGTAATTACATATAATTATAACTCCTAATCGGGAATTAAAATTTTGGGGTGTTACACTCCTCCCGTCTCATTTTTAAGCAAAAATAATCAACTCACACTTATTAAGGAAGTTAGTTGAGTGTATTTAATTTTGTCAAATTCATAAATAAAAAAAAGACTACTTTAATAAATTTACATGGAAAATGAAACAAAAATTAAATGACTCAACTACATTATAAGAATATTTTAGGAATGATTGTATTCAAAATAAAAAGTTTTCTAATTTTTTCTTATATTAATGAAGTGTCTTTTTTTACTTATAAATTAGACCAGAGGAAGCAGAATTCACATGGCACTCATGTCATAAATAGGCATGGCAAAAAAAAACAGAACCGCGGGCACCCGCCCGAACCCGATCCGCCATTAGCGGGGAAAAACCGTTCTAATCAGGTATCGAAGTGGGGGCGGGGAATACCCGCTTTTTCAATCACGGGGCGGGGGCGGGTGCGATAATTATACTATCCGCCTCGCACCCGGCCCCGAAACCGACCCGCTCACACTATATATGTATATTATATTATATATTATATATAATTTATAATAATAGTAATAAAAAACATATTAAAAATAATGTTTTGACTCTTAATAAAAATCACTTGTGAAAAATACTCTTTTAAAAAAGCTGTTTTTAAAAAAAAAAGTTGGTATATTATAAAAGAAAAGCTCTTTTAAAAAAGTTGTTTTTAAAAGAAAAGCGGGGGCGGGTGCGGTGCGGTTTTACCCGACCCCCGACGGGGACGGGGGCGGGTGAGCTTTTATGATACCCAGCGGGGGACGGGGGCGGGGGCGGGGGCAATTTTTTGAGACGGGGGCGGGTGTGGGAAGTGCATAATCCGCCCCCGCACCGCCCCCATGCCTAGTCATAAAAGAAGTTTATTGTATTGAAGAACGGATCATTGTCCACTCAAAATTACATTCCAGGAAGCAAAATGCCAGTAGCATTAACTAGTATTAAAAAAAAAGGCTTAATTATGTGCCTGAAGTTTGTGATACTTTTGTCAGATACCCTTATTTTTATTTTTTCAATATCTGACTCCCCGAAGTTACTTCTGAATTTGTCATATAACCTACTACCAATTCTAACCAATTTTATTAACATGTAACATCGAAATCCTGGTCAGACGCAGGAGTTTAGGCACGTGGTGCCCCGTAGGCAAAAGTTCATTTTTTTCTATAAATTAAAATACTAAAAAACTTAATATTTTTATATTTTTAGTTAAATAAAAAAAGAATCATTTTTTTCTTTAAATTAAAAAACTAAAAAACTTAATATTTTTATATTTTTAGTTAAATAAAAAAAGAAAATAAAGGATTGAAGAGAGAAGTCGTTTTCACTCAAGTGACATCACACAGCACCACATGACCAACCTCTCACGTCTGACCAGGATTCTGATGTTACATGTTAACAAACCCAGAAATAACTCGGGAAGTCAGACATTAAAAACATAAGAATAAGGGTATCTGGCAAAAGTACCTCAAACTTCAGGAACTTGTGACATAATTAAGACAAAAGAGAACTAAGAACTGATATAATACCAAGTATTGGTATTTTAATTATCTTATGCAGCCATAAAAATATGCCTTTGAAACAGAACTCAATTCACTCTCAGAGAGTGGCATTTATTTTATATTATTTTTTAAAATAAAAAAAGAAAGTGAAATTCAAGTTAAGGGAATAGCATAAAAAAATTAGTCCACTTTTAAGAAAAAGTGCTCGATTCTTACATTAATAAGAGTGAATTTTGATTAGATTAAAGAGATGCTGATAATATTTTCACGGATTTTACTTCAGTTAATAAAATGAAATAAGTAATTTAAAATTTGAATTAATATACTGCTGAAATTGTAGTACTAGAATAACTAGATTTGATGGCAAACAAGCAAAATAATTCAGAAAGCAGTCAAACTGGGAAAAACAAGTTGGTCATAAATGATAAATTCTATTAGCTCTTCTGCGTTCCTTCCCTTCCAAGATCGGCTTCAACGAACTTTGCGAACTCTCTCTTCCTGTCCTATGCCCAAGGATTTCTGAGCATTTGCAATACCTTCAGGATCTGCAATAGAACATGACCACATTAAAAAACATCTTTGATTGAGTTTGACAGAAACAATCTAATGAAGATAGCAGAATTATTACTAGCACTTTTGACTATCATAATTTAGAAACTCAGCTAGTAAACTCAGAGGGTGTATTATTTAAGATAAAAGTACAAATTGGTTGAGAGACTGAAGAACTGATTAATTGAAGGCACCCCAAAAAAGTCAAGAGAAAACATTTAAATTCATCATCCATAAGAAAGTTATTAAGATCAGGAAAGATATGAGTTTTTCGTTCACAACATTCTGTCGTGAAAACGCACTCCAAGACACGTGGAGTCCTATTTGTTTGGTTTGGTTAACTTGGTGCACACCACAACTAAATATGACACTCAGTCATTTGGGCGGGTTTCAGTGTCTAAGAGACTGGTTTGTCCAATGAATCTGGTTGGATTCACAAACATTTTAGGGCGATGATTTGGAAGCCATCCTAGTGAAGGTTAGTCCAAAGACTGACTTCTGCATCAGGTATCAAACCTGCTAACGAAAGGCATGAAAAAGAAATATGTACTTTATTCGACAAACTATTGTCTTTTAAGATCATCAAACAGGACATGATTTATTTTTTTTTGTTTAAAAAAAACAAACAAAAAAACCTTTGGCTATTAGTATATATCCACAAAAGGATAAATAGTAATAATAGCTACCAAAGGTCCGACCAAGGAACTCAATGTAGGTGAGCCTACCTCGTTACTTAACTGGTAATTCAACTAGACTGACAAACTGGCCCTCTGTTTACTGCTGAATATCTTCAGCAAGCAAGTGTATCAATTATTTTGATAGATTAGATTATGCTTTATCCTGAAGACTGGCCCTGAGGGCTGAGGCCATCTTGATGGAAATACAAATAGAGGAAGATTCTAACTGAAGTCGTTTGTTTTGTAGTCATTGTGAATGTGATGTATCTGATACCCTTACGACAAAAAGAAAGAAGAGATCTCTCCATGGTGTCCACACTCCCGAGACTAGTGAGAGTAAGTATCATCAACTCTTAGATGGAAAGTGGATACACACACATACATATATATATATATATATATGTATGTATATGTGTATATGTGTGTGTATATATATATATATATATATATATATATATATATATATAAACTTCCAATTTTCAATGGGGCCGAGTCCGGATGTTATCAATTTCAATTGTCACAAACAATATTGACTAAGTTCCTTGATTCCGGTGAAGTTTCACTATAAGGGGCTTATGTTTATTTTAATTGGTTGTAGAAAGAATAAATAAAAAAACTGAATCAGTTTGGGTGGGTCTATATATGAAATTGAATTGAAACCAAAGGTGTACATAACAGAACAGAACAGAACATAAAGCAACATAACATACCAAAGAATTGGGTGAAAATGCGGGTGAAGAAGTTCAAGTTGCGAGAAACACTGTATGAAATGGAAGGAGGAAGAGGTTTGACCAAAGTGTCCATGCTAAAAACCCGTTGAAGAAACTGCAACATAAATAATAATAATAATAATAATAATAATAATAATAATAATAATAATAATAATAATAATAATAATAATAATATAATTCTATCGTAGTACTCGTTTTATTGAGAGGGAGGAGGAGGAGGGTTTCGTTTCATGCCTCCTAATTAACAAAAATAGAGTTGAAGAGAGAAAAGTAAAACCTGAAAATTACGGTGGAAGCTGTAGCGAAGCTGAGGATCAATCTGGAGCGAATCATCATGGTCATCATGGTGGTGGTGATTGGGGCGAGGGACATGCATGGTTGAAGTGCCACCTGGCTGGCTGGTGAGTTTGAGCTTTGCATCTTGGAACTCTTCACTCTCACCGCCGTCGCCCCCCCTCCACGGCGCTGATGACATCAGCTGCTTCTTGTTCCCTTTCTTCTTCGTCATTCTCTTCTCCTTCCGTTTCAGTTGAGGAGGAGGAGGACTTGGAATTAGGATAGGATAGGGTCGTCAGGGAAGAAGAGCGTCTGGGTGAAGTGGACCTCTTACTCCAAGTCGGCCCATCTTCATTTGGACCACACTCCCGGGCTTAACTAATAGGGAATTGATTTTCTAACCCCCTTTTTAATTACTTGACCCCCTTTTTTCCAAAAACCCAAAAACACCCTTACTAAAAACTGAGTTCTCAAAAGTACCCTTACCCCCTCCTCCTTCCTTTCACCTTCCTAAACCCATCAACCTTTTCCTCCCTTAAACCCCATGCAACACTTAAATCCTTCATCTTCTCCTTTTTCTTCTTCTTCATCTTCACCAACACTTAAACCCCATGCAACACATAAGGTTGCCACATTACTTGCTCAGGCATCAACCTCTCAAGAAACATCCGATAGTGATTCTCAGAGTTGGACACCGATTGTTGAGGAATCCACTTAGCGACCCGTGGCATATCATCATCATATACATCATTTAGCACAGCACACGGACCGATCGATGAGAAATGATCCGGTATCCATCCCTAATCATAATAACAAAACATTGAAATTAGTATACAATAAACAATCATTTTTTTTTAGTTTATTATAAATAAATACTAGTTAGTTTATTACCTGAAGCAAAGACATGTATCCGGCCATTGACATCTTGTTTGCCTTGCTTGCAAATGATAAGTGGTCATACAAAAACGCCAGGGCGCTAGCACCCCATGCGTATCCATCTACAGCATTCAAGTCATCAAATGCTTGCAAGAACTGGCAGCCAATTGTATTGGTGGTCTTATCCGTGAACAAGGTGGTCCCCACTAAGTAAAGCAAATCTACAAAGTATTGGTGTTTTCGTACCAGCGATCTACAAAGGCACCTAGTAGACGCCGATCAACTATTGCATACGCCGTCTCTACAAGTGGTGCCAACCCCGAAGCCTCAACAATCTCGTGCACTTCTCTTGGCACATCAATACTATATAGTAGAGGCATATCGAAAGCATGGTTATGACACCGGGCCAACGATCGGTCCTGCAATTTATATTAGTAAAAATTAATTAAAATAAAAAACTATAAAATATATTTCTTGAAATAATTTTGGTTAATTAGATACTTACACGTCCTTGCCAAATCTCTTTTGCTTGGTGTTCATCGTAGCTCTTAAGCAAAGACGTGTCCTGCGGGTCATGAACATCTCCACCTCTTGCTCCTGCTCTTCATCATCGGATGAGTTAACGGGTTGTGACGGTCCAGCCCGGTCTTCTACCCGTCTCCTCCGATTGGATGCCGTCATACGGTCTCTTTCCGATGGGTTTTTGGTCCTCGGCATTACTGTAAACAGAAAATATGGTCATATATGTAAACAGCAAATTGAAAATAACATAAAAATACTACGCTCGCTGCCCTCTTGGCGAGCAACATAATTCTGACAAACCTCGCTGGAGGGTCAGCGAGTTCAAAAAAAACTAAATCTCGCTGAGACCCCAGCGAGAATGTTAAATTTATGTAACTCGCTGGGACCCCAGCGAGCTAACCCTTAAACATGAATAAAATACGCTCGCTGCCCTCTTGGCGAGCAACACATTTTTACAAAACTCGCTGCAGGGCCAGCGAGTGCATAAAATTTTAAATCTCGCTGATACCCCAGCGAGAATGTTAAATTTATGCACTCGCTGGGGCCCCAGCGAGAAAAACCTAAAATAAAAAAAATGCAGAACACAAATCGAAGACAGCAGAACGAAGAATGCATAAAAACGAACACAGAATCGCAAATTCAACATGCAGCCAAAATACTCCATTATAAAATGAATTAAAACACATGAATAGCAAAACCTACAACTATTAACCCCTAAATCTATACCTTACCCCAAGATCTCCCCTCCCCCAGCGACCAAAACAAATAGAACAAACAAAAATGGGACAGAGAAGAACGGGACAGAGAAGAAGAGAAACGAATAGAAACAAAAAAAAACAAAAAGAGAGAAAGGAAAAGAAGAAAGAAATACCTTAGTTTGAGGAGAATGTGTTGTGGAGAGAAGTTGAAGTGGAAGAAGAGAGTTGAAGAAGAAAGAAGTTGAAGAAGAAGGAAGTTGAAGAAAAGTTGGAGAAGAAGGATTTACGGTGGGGGTTTGAGAATGGGTGGGATTGGGTAGTTAAGAGGTTGAGGGTAGTTTAGGAATTATAATTTAATTAAGGGTGTTTTGGAATTTTCCATCTACATGGGGGTCAACTAAGTAAAAGGGGGGGTTAATAAATTAATTCCCTAACTAATATACGAAGAGTTTTAGTTTACAAACCCCGGACATTAGGCCCCAAACCCCATTTTTTAATTTATCCCAATAATACCCTCAACTCTTAAACTCCCTTCTTCCCACCCTTTCAAACATTTCCCAAACCCCAACCCAACTCCCTTCATCTCCCTTCTCTCTTTGCTGCCACCGCCGTTGCTGTCGCCGTCGCCGTCACCATCGCCGCCGCCGCTCCCACCCATATCACAACCACTCTCTCTTTCTCTAGAAGGTATATGTTGTTGTCACTCTCTTCTCTCTTTGGTTCTCTTTCTTGTTTTTATGTTAGGTTTTTTGTTTTAGAGATTTAAGTTTTTGTGTAGGAAGTTTTGTTCTATTTTATGGTTTTGTGTTTAAGAGAACTCATCTATTGATTTGTTGATTTGTTTCTTTGATTTGATCATAGTTGTTAATTTTTTTTTATTTTCTGTCTTCTGCGCTAATCCGACGAACCAGTGTCGGAATTTTTCAGAATCCCGACACGGGGTTCTCGGAGTTTTATTACGGTTTTTTTTTAATTCTGATATACCCGTGTCGAAATTTATCAAAATTCCGACATGCCAGGGTCGGAAATAACTGTACCGGAAAAAAAAACCCGAAAAAGAAGATGATTATCTGTGAAGATCACTTATGGAACATCCAAAGCGACTTCTTATGTGCTTCCATGGCAAAAACGTGGAAGGTTTAGGAAAGGAGTGTATAGTGTTGTAGGAGAGGAATGAAAGTGGAAGAAGGTGGAGGGTTGCATGAATGTGGGAAGAAGGTGGAGGGTTTTGGGGTTTGGTTTTTTTTTTTCAGAAATAGGTTTGGGGTTTGGGGTTTGCTTTTGTCTTTTGGAGGAAAAATAAGTAATAAGGTCATTTTAGTCATTTCTCAATTAAAATGGGGTTTGGGCCTAATGTACGGAGTTTGTAAACTAAAACTCATATACGAATAGTATTGGCAATTAGGGCCTAGGCCCGCGGGCCCGCCCGCAAAAAATGCGGGCATAGCATAGATTTTTAGCCCATTCTTCAATACGGGCAGGGCAGGGCCGCCCGTTAAATTTGCGGGCATTTTAGGGCCGCCCGCAGGCTATTTAAAAATTTTTGTTTTAATTGGCCCAACAAATAGACTGCCCAAATTAGGAAAGGAGGGCATGTTTTTCTCACATTCTTAGTTGGGCCAAACCAGGAACGGAGGGCATCAACTTCTCAGTTCTCACGCAGCCTCCTCCTCTTTCTTTCACTCAAAATCTCAAATCAGGGTTTCAATTTTCACTCTCTTTCACTCCTTCCTCCACAGCGTCACTGCTGTACTGGTCACGAGGTCACAGCTCGGGTTGCTCTGCTACTGCCTCGTTGCTTCGTTGTCAGTTCACTGCTCCGATTCACTGCCTCGCTGGTTGTTGCGGTTCGGTTCGTTGGTGGTTCGCTCGTGGGTGCTGGTCGTGGGCTCGTGGTTGCTGGTCGATGTTCGGTTGGGGTTAGCGCTGCTGCCGGTGGCTGCTGGTTGCTGCTGCGGTTGGGGTTCGGTTGTTGCTGGTGGCCTCGTGGTTGCTTGTCGATGTTCGGTTCGGTTAGATTTATTCTAGGTATCTTATAATTATCTAGTATTAATTGTCTCTTGTTGATCTGGTATTCAAACTGTTCAAGATTCCTAAGAGAACTGATTTGTTTTCTTGATTTTCTCTATTGCTGGTTGCTGCTGCAATTCGGTTGCAGATGAAAATTTATTAATTTTTCAATTTTTTTTAATTCTGAAAAAAATGGGCCGCCCTCATGCCCGCCCGCAAAAAAACGTGGGGCGGGCAGGGCATGGATTCTCTGCCCTAAATCAAAAACTGGCCGCCCATGCCCGCCCGCAAAATTCGCGGGCCCATGCCGGCCCAGCCCATGCCTGCCCGTTGGCCCTAATTGCCAATGCTATATACGAAGAGTATTATTAGTCCTCGACTCCACACTTTAGCCCCCAACCCTAAGAAATTCTTTAATCCCAAAAATATCCTTATACATTTTTCAAATCCCATTTTATTTCCCTCTCACTTCTGAACCCATACTCACTTTCACTCATCTCTCACTCATTTATAGTCATTACCGTCGTCACCGCTTTTTGTTTCTCTTTTTTTTCTGTTACTGCAGTTATTCCAACGAACCAGTGTTGGAATTTTTCCGACATAGGGATATCGGAAATAACTTATTATAGTTAAAAAAATTTTGTAGCTTTTTGAATATTCTGACATACCCGTGTCGAAAAAATTTTCGACACTGGTTTGTCGGAATAATTATAGCGACAAAAAAAATAGAAAAAGGGTTACCTTCAAAATCCCTTTCATATTTTTTTAGTTACTTTCAAAAAACTTTGGGGTTTTAATATGAGAAGTTTCTAAAATTATTTGGAGTGGAAGATGAAAAGGTTTGGAGTATGAAAAACAAGATGAAGGGGGTTTTGGGTTAAAAGGGGAAGATGAGGGAATTTGGGATTTGTAGGGAAAAATAAAAAGGAAAGGTTTTTTTAGTCATTTTACTTTTAAAATGGGTGTTGGGGCTAAAGTGTAGGATTTCGGGACTAATTGTCATATACGAAAAGTAACTTATTAACATGGATGAAAAAAGTATAACGCAACTCAACCAAATACGTTTGATTGGAACAAATGACCGTCTTATCTTATTTCTTACTCCATCTGTCTCTTAATATAAGCACTTGGACTAGTCTCTCACGGGGATTAAGGGAATTAATTAATATTGTTAGTGGTATTGTAATTGATAATATTTGGTGCATTTTTTCAAAATTACCCCTAAAATTATCATTGAGACTCTAAAAAGTGTTGAGTAAATAAGGATGCTTGTGGAAAAGAAGTAGTTAATAGCATTGAAAATTTAAATAGGGACTTGTATAAAAAATCAAGATCAAAGCACTAACTAGTGCTTATATTTAGAGACACAGATGAAGTATTTTTAAGGAATCAATTTAAACGTCAAAACTTTCCATTCACCCCCAAAATGCTCTCAGTTGTGCTATTCCATCTTCCTCTCCCTTTCAGCATTTATATCTCCCTCTTCTCCCTCGCTTAATTTCAAGTGAGGGGTGTGGTGGTGCGTGAATAGAGTAAATTTTTTTTAAGAGTAATGGATTGTTTTGTGTCACGTATTAGAGGTATTTATGTTCAATAAATACTCTCTTCGTCTTTTACTATAAATCACTTTTACCTAATTCACGCATATTAAGAAAAGTAATTATTATTCTCAAATTCATCAAAAAATATTGTGATTCCAAAATTACCCTTATTTAAAATTTTACAACTTTATTTTTTCTTTTTCTATTGTAATTATTACCCTATCACCCCTATGAAATTATGAAGGGTACATTTGGAATAAATTCTTTAATGCTACCTAGATATTATAAAACGACTTATAAAAAAGAGACAAAAAAACAAAAATGGTGCCTTATAACGAGGGACGAAGGGGTAAAAAATAAAATCACATTTCGATGTAGGGAACCGCTTGGATCATATTTTCATATTCGTTTTATATTTACCATACTATAACATTAGGGAAATTTTATTTACACCTTGTTTTTTCTAATTGCATCTATTTATTTATGTGAAATTCCAAAAATGCCTTTTTTTCTATTTTTGTTGTATATTTGGAAAGTCTTTTTCAATCAGAAGGGTCTTCCAATCGGAAGATCCGATTTTTCGATTGGAAGGTTTTTCCGAATGCATAATTTATTTCAGATCATATTGTCGTGTTACATCATACCTATTTTTTGTATATTCGAAAAGACCTTCCGATCGGAAAGGCAGCCTTTATGATCGACATGTCTTTCCGAATATATAAAAAAACAAGGGTAAGTGCAAAGCCAAATTTAAAGACTTTTACGATTTTTTTTTTAAAAAAATAAAAAATCTAGGTGTAGTTAACAAAACGTGTATGCAAATAGAATTTCCTTGACATTACTATAAGTTGTGAATTTTATTTTATATATTGATTGAATTTTTTGTTGCACTCTTTTCATCATCATAAGTTGTTATTTAATGTATCAAATCATAGACTTAAGTTTGCATTTTAAATAGAAAAAATAAAATAACCAAGTAATCCAAAACTAAACTAAACAAATTCACGACCACAAATAAAATTTTGGATCGGGTCGAATCAATTTTAATTATTAACCTAACCTAACCAGATTGCATATACATTTATTTTTATTTTTGTATTGGATGACTCTTATTGCTGCCTGCTTTGCTTTCACCTTTAAATTATGATTCACCCAATAAATGTTGTAATTCTACATTCACATCAGCTAATCAAACCCAAAATATTTTTATGTTGAAATGAGACCTAATTACCATATGGGCTGATGAAGTACCTTCTCCTTGCTAGTAAGGAACAAAACCTCACCTCAGTACGTTACTTATTTGCCTTCCATTGAATCTGGTAAAAGGCAATTTATGTTATGTGTTGGGTTATGTCTCAAATTTACCTTTAGTAGTGTAGTCTTATTTCAATGAATATGATAGAATAGGTATTTCACTAATCACTATGTATTATGTAACATACTTACATGCATATACATTGTTAGTCTCACATTGCTAGTGGTAGAGAAATTATCTCAAATTGAATCTTATAAGTATAAGAGGGTCTTATGATGATTGATGTAGGCTTCATGGGTTGAATTTCCTGACTTGCTTCATCTGACAGGAGTAACTTCTCGTAGATGTAAGTTTCTTTCCTAGTTCCGAAATCCTCAATATCATTACACTAACTACGAAATGGCCAACTTATTTATGACTGCGTAGAGTTGACAATTTAATTTCTTATAAATTTTTTTCTCATGTTTCATCAGAGAAAGAGGCTGAGAAGAAATTTAGACCCTTCATGTTTCTTATAAATGGTCATTGTTGACCCTTCAATAGAAATAAAAATGTTTATATAATAAAATAATAGACCCTAAAAATAACAAGGACCACACAAGGACATCATCCTAAAAGAAAGGAACATTCTAGAAATAAACTGTAACAATAAGACAGACTTAATTATTTGAACTAACAAATATTTATCCTATACCTTTTTTCCAAATAAAACTTATAATCCTTTTAATCCTGATTACACCTAAACTGTTTCTCTAATTGCTCTTTATGTTGCACTATTTTAACAAAGAGCCAGAGCGAGGATATATAGTTCATTTACTTTCCAATGTCAACTCGTGAAATTCGGGCAGGCATGCTAATTTGTTGAGAAAAAAAAGAAAAAAGAAAAAAAAAATCAACAATACATAAAATGTGATGAAATACAGCTTCAGTACTGGAGATGTTCAGATTTTTCATTTACGCAACAAACTAGCAGGAAGAGCAAAATAAACAGAAGTGACTCCTCTCGAATAAAGAAGCCTAATTTATTTGTTAATGACTAAACCACATTCTACAGCTTATGTAAAATAAGATGAGCCCCACGCTCAGGCTGAAGAGTAATGATAAAGGATGGAGCATGAGCATAGGATGGGGAAAGATCGAAGGAGAAATGTTGCAAAATCATGGACAAAGCTATTTTAGCTTCTAACAAGCCAAAGTTTTGCCCTATGCAGAGTCGAGGACCCCATCCAAATGGCAGGTAGGAAACTTTGCCATTTGTTGCCTTCGAGACTCCTTCTGAAAATCTTTCTGGTTTGAAGTCCTTGGCATCATCACCCCAAAGCTCCTTATCCTGGTGTAGCATGGACACGGGTACTATTAGTTCCACTCCTGCTGGAATTGTAAGGTCTCCAAGTTTTGCATCTTTACGAAGATATCGAGACAACATAATCACTGGTGGATATAGCCTGAGACTCTCCTGTAGAATCATTGGAACCTGTTGGATGAAGAAGATTGAAAGAGGTCAGCACCTAAAACATATTTATTCCTCCCCAAATGAAATTGATTATGTGATAACTTACAATTTTAAGTTGGCCTATCTTATCATAATCTGGCTTCTCGGTGCCCAACACTTTAAAGACCTCTTCCCTCGCCTTTGCTTGCCAATCCGGATGCTTGCTTAATAATAACAAAGTCCAAACCAACAACTCCGCATTGGCTTCCTGCCCTGCTAAGTAAAATAGCTTGACTTCTTCGACTACCTCCCTTAAGCTCATTCCTCCTCCTCCATTCGTTTTTTGAGATTCCTTGTAGTTTGATTCCAAAAGTATGCCTAATAAGTCATTGTTAGTAGGCTCCCCTGCTTTTATTGCTTTCAATCTTCGATTGATGATACCCATTAGTGATGCTCGTATTTCTTGGTCAATTGCTTTCATCCTCCGATTGGTATATGTTGGCAGAAACCTACCAAATAGGCAAATAGGCAATAAGCATGCATGATTAATGGGGTAGTTGGTCATATATAAGAATGATAACAAATCTCTATTTAGTGTATGTAGTGTACTGTAGTCTTAGTCTTACCTATAGCCAGGAATGAAAGCAAACTTAAAGAGAGTCATTGTAAGTGTAAGCATTTCCCTCTGAAGTTCGAATACTCTTCTCCCTTCCTCAAAGCTACTTCCAAAGCCCGCACGAGCAAGGACATCACTTGACACATTTTGGATGAAAGGCCATACATCTAGCTCGCACGACCCATTATTAGACGATGAAGATAATAAACTCTCCCATTTGCTTATCAAATCACTACAGCACTCAGTAAATATGGGCACCAAGACCTGTAGAAATTTTTAAGGTAACATGAAATGAGTAGGTAGTAAACACATATATATAAATCATAATCAAGTGGTTGAAGAATTCATTTTTGGCTTCTCATGCATGCATAGCATAATACGAAAGCAGCAGCAAACATTAATAACTAGAAGGTAATGAATTCCTTTGTTTAGAAAGTGAGTGAGTGACTGACTAACCTTCAATTTTTCAACGTTAAACGCTGGACTTACGATCTTTCTGTGTTTAGCCCACTTGTCGCCATCATAATTTGCAAAGCCAGATGCTAGAAGCTTGAAAAGTGGGCTGGTGTCTGGCTTTTGAAATTCGTATACTTTATTAGTGATTTCTTTGATTTTGTCTGGATCCGTGATGAACAACCTGGGTCTTGGACCAAGCCACATGAATGAATTCTTCCCTGCATATATATATATATATATATATATATATATATATATATATATATATATAAGTATGTATAAGGTAGTATGAATGAATGATGCTAGCTCTAGACTCTAGTGAGTGAGTGACAGAGAGAGTACGTGAGTGCGTGAGAGTGAAAAAATAAACTGACCATATTTAGCAATGGTGTGGACAACAAAAGGCAAGACGCGGGGTGCAATCTCGTTAGAGTGAGGATCCATGGGTTTGGATTTGGCTTCTCTGATCATCTTAACCATGTCTCTTATGTCTCCAACAAAAGGACGGTAAGAATTGCCTCTCATTCCCTGTTGCTTCAGACGCCTCTCTATGCTCTTTGGTCTCAGCCACACCCAGTTGAGTGCGTTCCATAACCACCATATCACCACCGCACCAATCACACTGCTCAAAGCTATTGTGGTTGCCGAAATTTCTCCCATCACCCTTCTATGTGCGTCTCTCTACCACAGTGAGTGTGTGATGCTCCTTCTAGCAAGCTAAGCCTCACGCTTTCATTATGTTTATATAATAAGATAATCATATAAAGCAGCAAACAACTCCTATCATTCTTTTTAAACATAAAAGCCTTCCCACGAGTCCACCAAAAAAAAATAAAAGCCTTCCCACGAGACCCACGCAAGTTATTTTTATATATATTTTACTAGCTCTCACCCCATGCATTGCACGGGTTGTTGATATTAAATTTTTTTATATTAAATATTATTATTATTTTCATTATAAAGTAAAGATTATTATTAAACAATAACAAAAATAATTATAAAAAAAGGATTATTCAATATACTTTGTTATGATAAATAAAAAATTATTATTATTATTTTGATTTTTTTTATGGTATTGTGAGAATAATTAATGATAAATCATAATATCCCTTATTTAATTGGATATGAATTCATTGGAAGATAATGACAGTTCGTTTTTATATTATATTTATTTATGTATATATCAATATTAAATTAATGTATTTCTTATTTAGTATCGATAATTAGCATGTTTTATTGTCCGTGTAAGACAGCCCAGTTGGTGGCTGCAGGGACACTTAGGATTTCCTCCTCCCCCAGGTCATGGGTTTTAGTCCCAGACCTCCCATGTAAACCAAAAATAAAAAATAAAAAAATTAGCATGTTTTATTAGTTAGAGTGAAATCAAAATTAACTTTTTTATTTTTATCCTGTGCAATGCACGAATTATTAATATTTAAATATTTTAAAGTAAAGATTATTATTAAAATACAATAAAAAATGAGCTTGTTGAAAAATTTTGTACTTCCTTATAAAAATAAAAAATAACATTTTTTATCTGAGATTTTTCTTATTTATTCAATAGATAAATTAACATTTTTTACATGATTATTAACTTTATTACGATGAATCAAAAATAAATCAGAATTAGATATTCCTTATTTATTTAATAGATAAATTAATATTTTTATATGATTATCAACTTTATTATGATAATTAAAAACAAATCAGAATTAAATATTTTGATCTTTTTTGTTTAATGGTATTATGAGAAAATTTAAGGATATATAAATTGGAATATCCACTATTTCATAGAACATGAAGACGACATTGAAATTGTTATTTTTGACTATCTTGGTTAACACATTGCACTTTATTATGAATATAATGTTGGCTCTTTTTTTTATATATTTAATATTATATTTGTCTATGTATAGATGAGTATTAAATTAATGTATTCCTTATTTAGTTGATCGATGAATTAACACGTTTTATCATGATATTATGATTAATTATTAGAGTGAAATGAAAATTAAACTTTTTTATATTTCTTTTGTTTGATGGTATTATGAGTAGATTTAAAGATAAATCAAAATATTTTCTATTGCATAAGACATGATAATTTAGCATATTTTAAATATAATTATCACATCTAATATGAAAAATTATATATAATTAAACCAAAATTATACATTCTGATTTTTTTATTGGATAATATTATAAGATATTTCTTATATTTATTTGTTGGATAAATTAATATTTTTTACCATTATTGTTTTTTTAATATAATTATCACATTTATTATTATCATTATTCATATTTAAATATTTTGATCTTTTTCATCGTTTATCTTATCTCATGACAAAAACGGAAAAAAAAATCATAAATAAATCGAAAAACATTGTTTCTTCAAATAGGCAAAAGACTCACCAAAATTATTTCTCACCGGAATACGATCAGGGTATTTATTCTTAATCGTAGAAGCTTTAGCCCTTCTCTTATTTGAAAAGAGAAAATGATCAATTATTTGCATATTCTTTGAAAAAAGAATAATCAAAGTAAGTATGTATAACAACTTACCAAAATTAAAAAAAAAACAACTTACCAAGATCATGCTCTTGTTTAAAGTAACTCATTGATGTCATTCTTCCTGAAATTAGCATTGAGCAAAAGTCAATTAAATGTATAACAAAATATGCATCATCTAATAAGTAATTCATCAAACACTCAAAAATCAAAATTAAGAGCTCTAAGTAAATGAATAAACAAAAGTCAATTAAAAGTATAACAGAATATACATCATCTAATAAGTAATTCATCAAACACTCAAAAATCAAAATTAAGAGCTTTAAGTAGAGGAATGAGAGAAAAAATATAAATAAAAGAAAGAATTTGGAGAGGAGAATTCTTAGAATTAGATAGAACTTTAAAAATTGAATGGAAGAGCCTATTATATATATAGTGATTTTTTAAATATTTTGGTTGAGGATAATGATTTGTTCAATAAATTGAGAATAATGATTTCACATACAGATAATGATTATATAAATTTAAATAATTAATTTTGTTTCAAATTATAATTTATTTATTTTTAAATTGTAATTTTGATTAGAGATAATGATTATCTACCTACAAATTCTCTAGTGCGAGAAAAGCTTCACGGGACAAACGTGATGCCTCGAAAATTTTTCCGGTAAACGTGGTACCTCGAAAAGGGATCCTTTTATATATAGATAGTAGATTTAATTGCATAATATCATAATAATACAACGAGGAGATAATTCAGTTAATCATTATTTACGGAGTAAGATCAAATATTCAATTCTTGAAAATAATAGTAATTGTTAAAAGAGTTAGTCACATATTTGGAAAGAAATTAATTCCTTTGTTCGTAATTTAATGAAAACCAAAAAATAGTATTATTTGTGTCATTTTCCCATAAGCCTATGTCAATTTTTTTTTTATTTAAAATATAAAGTATTAAAATTATTATTGAAACTATTTACAAAATTGTTAAAAAATCAATTAAAACAATCTGCATAATTTTTTAACTGTATTTTTATATAATTTTTTTCATAATTTTTATATTTTGTATTACTATTCGGTAGTGTAGCTTTTTTTTTTCTAAAAAAAACCTTTGTACTTTTACAATTTTAAAGTATTTTTTTTTAAGTTTAACTATTTATTTAATAATTTTTTTTACTTTTCATTATTCAGCTTTTAAGTTATATATTAGTATAATGTTTTTTTTCCCTAAATGTATGTTATCTTATAGTATTATCTAAGTAACATTAAATACGGTAACTTATACCAAACACATACACCCATATGGTTTTTATCTTCTGTAGTACAGATTACCCTTTTGAAGCCACTTCCAAAAAGTGCTAAAACTACTGTATCCAAACCGATCTCGTTTTACATCAACAAGACCTGTTCCAAATCGGTTTGAAACTGAAAATGGGATATGTCTCACTTAATTTTTGAACCAGACTCGTTTAATCTTTTGAATCGGTCTCTTTTAATTTTTGAATCAAACTTGTTTAATCTTTTTAACCAATCTCGTTTAAATTTTTGAACCGGTTTTGTTTAAATTTTTTTATCAGTTAGCCACAGTTTTAACCGTGACTAAATTAGGATATAATTTTTTTAATCAATCTCGTTTAATTTTTTTATCAGCTAGTCACGATTTTAACCGTGACTAAATTAAGATATAAATAATCACACTTTAGTAGTCACATTTTTTATCAGTTAATCATGGTTTTTGGCTAAATTTATTTCCTTAAAAGAAATATTCATTCCAAAAATATTATAAAATTACAAAAAGTATTTGAATCAGTCAAATTACATAAACATTAAAAAAAACAAAATAATAGCACGTGATTCCTTGTACAATTTCAATACCTTAACTTCCTTACACTATTCCTTATAAAATCAAAATAATACCATCTGAAGATGCAATTATACCACTATGCGGCTCCGGAGCCTCTAACTCAAGAACGGTGAAATCAGGCCCAAAATCACAAAACCTAGGAACAAAAAGACCTCTAACTTCAGTCTTAATAAAGGGAATTGCTTTTTGTCCCATGACTGACTTTTTGACCCTATTTCAAATTTTTCATGGTCCAAAATACCCTTAAGCGTGTTAATATTTTCGGTTCTATGAAACCGGAAAAGTCTTTCCGGTTTTACTGAACCAAAAAAGAAATCTCGGTTTTCCTGAACTGGAAGACTTCCGATATAATTAAACCGGAATAATTCCGGTATAGCGCAACCGAAGAGTTTCCGGTACTGAAATTTATTTCGGGTTCTTCTCACCCACCACCGTTTCATTCTTCTCCCTCCAAAATCTCACCCAACACCGCTTTCGACGTCGTCCCCGAAAGCCACGCTATCCCCGTCGTCTCCCATGGTTCCTCCGTCGTGAAGTCCCTCATCTCCCCTTCAGCCCAGAGTGGTGGTTTACAATGGCGTCTGCCATCTCTGCCATCGAGGTATCATGGTTACTTTCATTTTACCCCATTGTGCTATCAAGTGATCATATGAAATATGGTGTTTTCATTTTCATGTTCGATCGGTATGCAAGACACATCTCATGCAAGACCTTTTTTATGCAACTACAATTCTTAGGTTATATGCTGCAAATAATGACATCATTTCGTTTTTCTATCTATCGGAAAGCTTCCGGTTTCACTTAACCGAATTTATTTCGGGTTTACATAATCGAATGTTTTCCGGTTTTACACAGCCGGAAGACTTCCAAAATTTCTTTGTGTTGCAATTGGTTCAGACAAAACTGGAAAGGGGGCTAAAATTGCTTTCGGTTCAGTAAAATCGGAAACACTTTTCCGGTTTCATAAAACCGGAAATGTTAACACACTTAAGGATATTTTGGTCCATGAAAATTTGAAATGGAGACTAAAAAGTCAATCATTGGGCCGAAAAGCAATTCCCTTAATAAAAGCAATAGATGGCTGATGACTGTGGCAATAATCATTGAACTGTACTCAATGGCTTTCTCAAGACTGATTTCAGTGAAAACAACATCTATCCTACAAAATAGAAAATAAACAAATCCAAATATATCCTTTTTTTGGATGAATTAGGTATCCACTCGCGCAACTGGGTGACTAATCTTTCGCACCACGATCGGGCCCTTTCGTGGGCGATGCTCCCAGTAAGACTTGCTCCATTCACATGCGCCTCGGGTACGACTCGAACCCGCAACCACATGCTTAATTAAGGGACACAAGCCCCTTCCACTTGTGCCAGCCTCCACTGGTATCCAAATATATCCTAATAAGTATCCAAATATATCCTAATTTCTCAACTCACATTTTTTGTCCCAAGAGGACATTAATGGAGTACGGATAAATCAATTTTCGAGCTAAAAGAATATGGAATTTACGAAAATTTATGGGATTAAGATACAAAGGTCCTGATGAAGTGATTATTCAAAAACTAATTATTCATCTTCAAGATAACTAGATTTTCTTGGTGTTATTGGTGGCTCCTAATCGCTTGCCATGTTTTTGAGTGGAGTAGACTTAGCTAGCTTTTTGGTGGTGCTCTCTTTGGGTTTGTTCTTGGTGGCTTCCTTTTATTTGATGTTGAATTAAGGTGATCTTGTATGTTGGGGTGTTTTTCTTAGCTTGTGTTGGCCTGTTGGGTTTCTCCCTCTTATTTTCAGGATGTTTTGTTTTTATATTTTTGGAATGTTTTAATTCTATTAAGAGGTTTGAACTTATTTATTTTTCACGTTCTCTTGATAAAATTCAATTTCCCTTTAAAAAAGTGAAAAGTCATAAAAAAAATAAAAACAATTAAAATGGATGAGAAGTAGTTTATTTTTTAGATGTAAGTGTGACATCATATTATATGGATGAACTCTTTTTTTTCCCAAAGTATATACTCGCGCAATTTGGTGACTAATCTTTTCAATATTATCGGGCACTTTCGAGGGTTAGTCTCTCAGCAAGGCCTCTTACATTAGCAATAGTCGGGGATCGAACCTCCAACCACTTGCTTAAGTAGCAACTCGATTGGAGTTGTATAGGGTTTTAGAGAGGATAGGACATTTGTTATAAAAAAAATTATGCTATTTGATATGATTGGTTGAAAAAATATTTATTTATTAAATTTTTTATTAAAATATTTTTTTTAACTAATCATAACAAGTAATAACACATGAACCGTCATATTTTTCAAGACAACTATTAGAATTATGAAATCAGATTTGATTGAAGAAGATTAGAGAAATCACATAAGGGAGAATTGATAACTTGAACTCGAGGGAGAAGACTTGAGAAGAATTAATTGAATACTCGGAAGAGAAGAATTTAGTATGAGCCCTTTGATCCAAGTCCTTGTTTAATTAGGGAGAGTGTGAATTAATGAGGTTAAGTGAACAATTATATAGGAATAAGTAGTATGACACAATGTCTTAACCCAAAACCTTAAGGCATTAGGCATATGGATCTTTTTTTTTTGTGTACACCAAGGGTATCCTTCAGCCGGCAGCCAAAGACTAATCCCCTCCGAAGCGTAGAGATCACCGAAGTGGTTTTTGCCTCTATCAACAAAGCCTTTTCCATACTCACGGCAGCGGCTAAAGACTAATCCCCTCCGAGGCGTAGAGATCACCGAAGTGGTTTTTGCCTCTATCAACAAAGCTTTTTTCATGCCCACGACAGGGATCGAACCACTGACATCGTGCTTAAGGAACCCAACTATCTACCAACTGTGCAGGGCTTTGTTGGTTAGGTCCATGAATTTTTCTACTTATATATTTGTTCAACTTATTATGCTCTAGTCAATGTGGGACTAGTTTATTATTTTTTTTCTCAACAACAACAAATATTATTTTTTCTTAGTGCCTTATTTCTAACTTTATACATATTTATTTGCATCCTCAAAACCCAAAGTAACAACAAATAATACCTGGCTGGTATTTTTTTTTGGAATACCTAATTGTATGAGACAGTGTTTAGTGTCTCTGATCTCTTTTTAATTTGAGGCTACTGTGTACTAAACTGCAGGTTGTAGTTTTCCGATAAAAAAATATTATCTAGTATTAGATGTAGATAAAACTTCATCGATTGCCCTTATCCTTATTATGGATTCCTCTATACAAAGATACTACTACATTGTGAGTAGCAAGATATGCTAGTCTATTATATACAATACATCATTATATATACATATATATTACTGATGAGGGGCGGTCATTTGAATTTATCGTTATTCTTGTTTTATTAACTTTTTCATAAATAATGTTTGGTTTGGTTTGATCTAGTTCGTTTTGGTTTACTAATTTAATTCAAAAGTTAATTGAATAATGATAGAGACCAAAGAATAGCATTATATAAATAAATCCATGCTGATGAAGTAGTCCTCAAACAAATTAAAATTAAAATACTACATGGGATGCTGTATGAAATGCGAATAGTCTGAACCCGATTAGATGATGCGAATTTATGAGAGTGAAAACGATAGATTCTCTGGAGGGGCATATTAGTCAATGGAAAAATGAAAAATCTAAAAGCAAAAACAAAAATTGCTGAATAAGGTGCGAAATTGCACCTGCAAAGATGCATTATTTTGGCTAAAACTTCTGCTTCAGGTAATGGCTTTGGGCAAACAACCATTCCAGCTGAGCTGGTCCTTTTCTTCGCAAGCTAAGCTAGGCTCACTAGAACTTCTCTCTCTTTCTCTTTTTCAAAGTTAGACAAAGACAGAAAGGGGCTACAAATATATATAGGAGAGTAGTAGCTGGCTATAGAATTTAAGAAGTGGAACAAAAGCTAGAGAGAATCGAGTGCAGTTTGGTTTCTTTGGGATCAGTAATAATTTTCCCGGAAGCTGAACTGCTTGCTGGCCGGACCACCGAGAGAACAGGCAAGGCAGGCAGGTCTGTATCTCTCTCTCTCTCTCTCTCTCCCTGTTTTAATAACGGAAAATATATAAAGGTGTTGTTCATCCACAACCGTTTCTTGTTTTTTATATTAGCTAGCCAATACAGTTTGAATTCTTTCCCAAAATTTCTGATCTGTAGTGTGTATGTAGCTTCTTTTTAATTGATCTTCTATCATTTTCTATAAAAGGATCTGATCAGATCGATGTATAATTGTTGTGCTTAGCTAAAATGAATCGTTCACAAGGGTTTCTTAAGAAGCTAGGGGGTGATTTTCATTAAAACAAAAAAAGAGCCCGGTCATGAAAAAGGGTCTTAAGAAAAAGGGGTAGTGAACTATCCATACCTCCAAATCTTAAATCTGTTTTGTCAGATCTTGCTTAAATTTTTGTCTGAAATATATTGGGGGTCTATATGTCCGTGTGTGCCAATCTTATCTTTACTTGACCTAGCTGAAGCTGCATGAGTATGAGTATACCATTTATGTATGTATGAACTGTACGAAATTAACATTGTTTTTCTTTTAATAATAATAATAATAATGAAATTGTTCCAAAATATATATGTATATGTGTATATGTATGTATGAGTTTCTTAGTAAGTCGTCCTCTCTCTCACTAATAATTATATATATATATATATATATATATATATATATATATATATATATATATATATATGTAATGGGGTGTTATGTTTGAAATTGGTGAAACAAAGAAGATCGATCGAGGAGCGGAATAGATCATCTATATATCATGGGAAGGGGAAAGATCGAAATAAAAAGAATAGAGAACACAACAAATCGACAAGTGACATTCTGCAAGAGAAGAAATGGACTTCTAAAAAAAGCATATGAGCTATCAGTCCTATGTGATGCAGAGGTTGCTCTTATCGTCTTCTCCAGTCGTGGTCGCCTCTATGAGTATTCCAACAACAAGTAACTCCATTTCTTTATTTTCCTCCTCTCTATTTCGCCATCCTTTTTTTAAATTTTTTTATTTTCTCTTACATGTTCAACTTTCCTATATTTGTACCCGTTTATTTATAATTTGACTGCAATCGTTTGTTACTATGACTAATAATCATTGTAAACCCCGATAACTTGCATCCAATATGACTAAAACTGTTTTTATTTATTTATTAGTATTGCTTTAATTAACCAAGTAATTACCTACCTTTAATCTGGGTGGGTCAGTCTCCATAGATCCATAATAAATATTGCAAAGGAAAAAATTTCTTTTAAAGTCAAAATAAGGGCAAAACAAATCGTTGCCTCTTAAAAAAAATTAATTAATGCATTTCAAATATATATATATATATATATATATATATATATATATGACTAGTTTTTACAAAAATAAGTGAAATATTGAAATAAATATATTAAACATTATGAAACTTCGAAGACTCAATTTGTTGAAGAACTTAAACTTACTTTTGCCTTTGTGCTATTGGAAGTTCTATATAATTTTATAATATTATTTCACTTAGCCAATAATTTTTTTTAAACCTTAGTCCTCTTTACAAGACCCTATAAAATATTACTATATCTTATCCTTCAACTATACTATTATTAACCCTTATTATTTAATCATTACCTTTTTTTTAAAGTTATCCAAAAAAGTTGATTAATATTTATGAATATCACAATCATTATATATGAAGTGTAATTTATTTAATAATGCACACATCATTAAAAAGATTTATATTGTTAAAAGATTTACTTTAATATATGATCTAATTATTATAAAAAGATTACTAGTAACCAATGAAAAATAAAATGATGAAATTTGACCGTTACAACGATGTCCTTATTTTGTTTTTGGGTTTTCAAAACAATGACTATAATAGTATATTTACTTTTTTTTTTTAATTGTTTAAGATTATGCTCACAAATTAAAAAATATTTGATGATGTAAAAATTTGATGTATTTTCTTTAAAACATCATCATCTAATCAATTAATAATTTTCTCAATTAACTGCACTCCAGTTCCTCATAACCATTCAACATATAATAAATCATTCGTTGGGTTAAAGGTTTAGTGAGAAAAAACAATACAATTAAACATTAAATTTCTAAAACAACATAATATATATATATATATATATATATATATATATATATACTATGAAACAAGATAAAAAGTTTAAAACAAAATAAATTAGTAGAAATTAAAAGAGGAAGAAATGTTTGAAAGAAAGTTTGAACCATAGTTTAAGGTAACCAATTACGCTATTATTATTATTAGTAGATGCTGTATAATATCTAAGAGCTGCTTTGGCAAAGCCCTAATCCATAAGTGTTAGGCTGATACTCACCTAAACAAAAATTGAAGTCAAGACTAAAGTAAACTGACGATATATATCAAAAAGTCAACCTAGCAGAATATTTATGTATAGTATTATCCTTATTATCATCACTTTGTGAAAGAAATGAAGAAGTTAAAAAAAAAAAAAAAAAAAGGAGAACGCATTGGAAGGGGCTGTGTTACTGGCAGATTGCTGTATTATATATTTATGGCTATGGGGGATGTTACGTATATCCAAACTTGTCTGTCTCTTCTGCTTCACAATTTCAGCTTTCTCAGCTACTCGTTCTTCTGCTCATGTTAAAGTGACTCTGAGCTATGGTTCCATATATTGCTTTTACTTTTTGGAAAATGCTAAGAAGTCAAATATAGAATAAAATTATTGGAAAATGTATTTTTTGAAAATTTCGAGATAAGAGTTATTATGCACTTGTTGACAAATTTAATAACTTTAACAAATGTTCTTAGCAAAACTTTACTTTTTCCTTACAATTTTGCAACAAAAAGGTGAAATAGTAGAGTTTTGTAGGATTTCAAATCATTTCTTTTAGAACTTGATTCCATCACAATGCTAGCTCTCTCAAGAGCGAGAATGACTATATCCCTCACGGACAAAAATCACTTGTCTCGGAGTCTGTTCCAAATCATGTATCTACTGCACAAATTTTTAAAAACTGAAAATTAACTTCCCAACTTGCATGTCATTTTTGTAATAATTGATGAAGTATGATTGGTTGGAGACTGAGAGAAAAAAAAATTGGGGACAAAGGATCCTCATCCATCCCTCACACATAGACCATACTTGCTCGGTTCCAATAAATCATATTCATTTAGTCATTTTATTTTATCTCATAAATTATATATTTTTAAAAATTCAATATTTATTTATATTTATTTTTTCAAACATATTTTTATTTATTATATTGTCTTTTTCACATTCATTTCTCCATCTTTCTTTAATATAATCTTCATATATTTCTAAATAATAGAAATAATTTAGTCAAAATATATCAAATTCTTACATCATTTATTCATTTATTAATTTATATGCAATTTTTAAATCAACGTAACTTAACGGAGCGATTACCTTATAAGTACAATATTCAAACACAACATTAAACTATTCCTAATAGGCTAGCTAAGAACTAATATTAATTTTATGTTACATCAAATTAAAGGTATATGGCACAATTTTATTTTGTCTCATCTTTAGTGTAACTTGTAGTTTTTTTTTAAAGGCTATTGTAACTTGTAGTTAGTACTTGAATTATTGATCCCCACTAACATAACATAGTATCTATATCTAATAAACATACCGATTCACTTGCCTCCCTCATACAAAACTAAGGATAACAACCTGTCACATTATTTCTTTATGTAATATAACAACAATAACTAACCCTTTGTCCCACTAGGTGGGGTCGGTTACATGGATCAAACGACGCCATAAAGGTTTATCATGAATCTTGTCTTTTGATTTCTTTATGTAATAATACATTAACTATATATATATCACTTAGCTTTCTCATAAATATTTTCCATAATATTCCTCTATTTTTTTACGATGCATAATGATCATTATTACATAAGAAACAGAAAATTTGAGTAACATTACTAAGGTGGTTGGCAAAATAGAAGAGAAACTGATAATAATATGTCAATGAGTCAGCTCCAACAAGATGGAGGATTGCACCAATAAAGGAACCATTGCATGCCGGCCACTGCATGCATGCTTTCATGTCAAAAAGACCCTTTTCTCTTCTTTTCTATTCTTTCTTTTCCTTTCAAGTGCTAAAATATATGAGAATCAGAGAGACAGAGAAAAGAGATGAATAGTGGATCGATCATGATCTGCTCTTTTGCATTCATATTTCTCTGAAATCCAATCCTGTTGCTCATGATCCATTTCCATTTCTGGCTTAGATTGAAACCCGTCTCGTCTTTGATCGAGTATATATATATATATATATATATATATATATACACACACACACACACACACACATCCCTTTTGTATGTAATATGTATGGTACTTATTCAACTTTCTTGGAAAGTCCCTCTGATCTTTTCACATTTTCGTTTCTACCTTAATTAGTTCCAGCGTCTCGGGTCAAATTCAAAACTGATTTTTTTTTTCTCGAATTTCCATAAAGTTGAGATAATATTCAATTGAAATAAATATCATAATTGGACCTAAAGTTTATAAAAAAATCATAATTGGGCCTAAAAAAAAAAAAAAGGAATCTAATACCAAGCTCTTGACTAGCTATCAATGGGCTTCTAGTACTAGTAATACAAGAAGGATACTGTTTTGTTTGGTAATATCTAACCGGACTCCTAAATATGTATAGATTCATGGCAATTGTTTCCTTCACTACTTTAATGCAGCCTGTTTTCTTAGAATTTTGGACAATTATTATTGCTGTAAAGTCAACATAACCATCATTGAAATTTTAATACCTTGTTTGTGACTGGTCATATGTGCTTGAATGAATTTTGCAGTAATTTCAAAGATTTTTTATTACTGCTTCCTCTGATTTTGCTTATCTTTGTTACTACAGCATAAGATCAACTATTGATAGGTATAGAAAAGCATGTTCAGATAATTCAAGTACGAGTACTGCTACTGAAATTAATGCTCAGGTAATGAATTGGTAATTTAATTTGGTTTATGCTGCTTAATGATTCCTTGATGCACGGTCTGCTGCATGCCAAATTACCAAAGCTAGTACATTTTAAACCATGAATGAATGATACAGTATTATCAACAAGAATCTGCAAAGCTGAGGCAGCAAATACAAATGCTGCAAAACTCTAACAGGTGATCATGTTTCTTAATTTTTCTCTTTTCTCTAATTAAAAGCTAGCTATTCAAACAGTTAATGATAAATAGAAGTTTGTTTTAATTAATTTGTAGGCACTTGATGGGGGATGCCTTGAGCACTCTGACTGTAAAGGAACTTAAGCAGCTGGAGAATAGACTTGAGAGAGGAATCACTAGAATCAGATCTAAGAAGGTATATATATATATATATATATATATATATAATAATTGAATCAAATTATTAGAGTATTATTTTTTTTCTTGAATAAGAAAAATTATTAGAGTATTAGAATCTATTAAGCTAAGATGGTGGTCTCTTATTAGAGTCAAATTGCCTGGTTTTAGCAATTCCTTTTTTGAATGGGTGGCAAACCCCTTTTTATGCTGGAAACACTGTCAATAGTACTACTTTGTTTTATCTTTTCTCGTCTTTAATTATATTTCTTATACACCACTGAATCAATAAAATTCTCTGTTTTCTGAGAAAAAAAAATATTTATACACACAAGTCACATATGCATGCAATAATCATTGTTCTGAAGTAGGATGAGGGAGAACAACTTGTCTAAAATAGGAATGAAACCCATTATTTCACTGGTTTTGATGGGAGATGCTAAATTTGGTCTCACAAGTCACAACTGTTATTGTGTTGGTTTTTGATATTCTTGATTAGGTTTTGCAATCTTTTGGCTGAAGTATGCCTTATACTTCTAGCTCTTTTGGAATTAATTTTTTTTTTTATAAAAAAAATAATCATTTAATTTGGACTTTTTTTCAGCTGTTCATTTTACTTTCATTATCATGATGTAATTATAATGACATATCTCAAATAATTAAGCTGGTTGAACCTCCATGAACCCCTATAACCTATTCATATTTATCTTATGTATTCCTTATTTTCTATTGCAACAGCATGAGATGCTCTTGGCGGAAATTGAATACTTGCAGAAAAGGGTAATTCACCACTACTTAAACTTGCATTGTGTGGCTTTCTACTTAATTATTTTCCAGGGTAAATTACACTTCAGCTTTTCTACTTATTCACCACCAAACTTTGTTTTTATCTAAAATCGTTCTCATCATCTCCGTCTCACCAAACAACAATAATTTGTACCTATAATCTCATGCAAACTACCCAAACTTATCAACACTAATTCAATCCTAATGATCGAATCAAATATTTCTTTTAAAAAGAAATCCCAACGCTCAATTTAACAGGTCAAAGTCACCCACGAATCACTATATATAATCTAACATTTTTTATTTTTTTTTTGATAATTATAATCTAACATTTTTAACAATCTTAATTGTTCAAAAAATATTAGATCGATACAAATAATTGTTAACTTAACCATACAAATAGCTTTTTTTTTTAAAATTTTTTTATAACTAACCATACAAATAGCTATAATTTATAAAAAGAAAAACAACACCTCTAGCAAACAGCAGAGAAAGTTCACATCCAAGAAAAACATTCAACCCCTTTTCACCAAGACTACTATTATTTTTACATCTAAGATATACATTAACAACTAAATAAAATATATACATCACCAAGTGTGTAAATTTAATGTTATTTGAACATTTATCTCTAACATTCAAGCTAAGATGAATTTGTGATTTTTTAGCCACTAAACGAAAATCTTACCATTTTGTCTAAGCTAACTCTACAATTATTCATGTGCTATTGCTAGCTTACTACTTAATTTTCCACGATTATCTATTAACTATTTTCACTAATGATGCCCAAAATATTCAATTAATAGAGTTATTATAAAAGTTAGTAAAGTTATTTTAAACGAATAATTGGGTTTAGTGTCATGTGAAAAAACCCCAGGGGGAGTGGTGTAATTTATCCTAAAACACTGCTATTTTCATTCATCAATATTTGTCTGATTGACAAATCGATAAACTGTGTGTGTCTTTCACTTTTATAGGAGATTGAACTCGAAAATGAAAATCTGTGCCTTCGGACTAAGGTACGTATACGAATTTTAATTTATTTCTATTTTCTTCTATTAGTGCGTGTTTGATATAGCTAATAATAAAATGAAATTATGATTATTCCTTTCTGTGATTATAACATGTTAAAATTATAATTTATTTATATTTAAGTATTTTAGTTGAAAAATGAATTTAAATTGATATTTTGTTTGGATAGTGTAAAGAAAATTATTTTTACTAAATAAAATTACAAGAAAGGGTATGATGTGATAAGAGGTAGTCAAAGTGTTTGAGTGATAAAGGTATGATAAGAAAATTACATGAATTTAAAAAAATAATCTCCAACTGCTATGACAAAGCTTTTAGATTTTGATTATTTTTTTTCAAAAATATAATCTAAAATTATAATCTGCATTGATAAACAAACACGTTAGATTATGATTATTTAAAAAAAAAAATTAAAACGACAATCTTAAATCAAACCAAACATGTTAAGGCTTTTGCCTGTGTATATAAAATTTACTTACACTGAGAAAAATATATTTGGAGATAGTAATGCACATTCTTTAATGGCTATGTTTGGCTCTGATCCCTAAGGTTCTTTATGGTTTGCCGTGTTAATTTCAAACTTTCATATTCTTAAATTAATTTGTTATCGGGTGATTTTTGTTAGGCAAAGTTTTTTGTTTTTACAAAAATAGGAAAAGAGAAATTAAATTCATCAATAAACCATCAAATAATGATATAGTTTATGATTGAATTCAGGATTTTCAACTCTTAAACCAAAAAAATTTGGTACATAATCATATGATTACACCCACTTATTGATAGGATGTTGGGTCAAGTAATGGTTAAATGAGTTATTTGGTCCGTGTAGAGAAAAGGAGTAGGATAGTCATAATTAAGTAAATAAATAGTTTATTAAATATTTCTAATTCTAGAATGTTCTTAGTTATTAGGATCTTGCCACTTGTGTAGTCCTCATTACTTCTTGGGTTTATTATTTCATTATATAAGTATTGTATTTCTTATTGAACAATCAACAAAAAATGAATCAATTTTCTTAGTTTTTTATTTGTTTTTCTTTTCTCTTAATCTGCTTAATCTCTCTTGGTAGAATTCTTTTCTCTTAATTTTCCTTATTGACTCCTTGAATAACATCCATTTTCTTCAAGTTAGCTCTTGATGCAATCCCATTTTTCAAAACTCTCCATGCAAAGCATGTCAATGTTGAAGGTGCTAAATTTTTCCAAAACACTTTGTAAAAATTTTCGTCCGCAAATAATATGTGCTTTTCATAGTGTATTGTCCCATTGCCTCGGCTTCTTAGTTTCCAGCAACCTGCATAAGTTTTCAGCCTCCCATATTTTCCATTCAAACAGATTTCTCCATTCTAAATTCCAATGCCACTCCCCCTCAACCCACTCACCCACATTAGTGACAACAACATTTTTATTTGTAGGAAATAACATTTTCAATTTTTCCTCCCCTAACCAAACATCTTCTCCAGAGAAACCTTTTATTTGTCAGTGCATTGTCATTTTATAAAAAAAAAAACCTTTTTAATATTAGAAATACTATTGGTTATATTGATAAGCAATTAAGAACAACGTAAACTATATATAAACATACTTAGATGAGAAAATTTTAAAAATTATTCTACCGTTAGAGGAGAATAACGTTTCCAGCTGGTGGATATTAAAATAGTATAATCTTGCATGTACACAATTTGCTTATGCCCTTTGATATGAGCATTTGATTTTCATTTTTTTTAATACTACAAAAAATTTATTCCAAAGTGCAACCAAGTATAAAGCATACTTATGCACCAAACCAGTAGATTTTAATGCCTGTTGCAGCAGGTTTAATTTGCTTTGTATTTGTTTTTTCTCGCAGATCAGAATATCTCTTGTGCTCTGGTTTCAATAATATTTTATCCTATAAAAACAAAAAAAACAACCAACCGTAGTAGGTTACATAGAGTTCATTGTTTAATTTGTGCAAGCACAATTCCCCAGGCAATTTAATGCAACACCATTCATAAAATTTTAGATATCTGAAGTTGAGAGGCTTCAACAAGCAAACATGGTTTCTGGACAAGAGTTGAATGCCATCCAAGCACTAGCTTCCCGAAATTTCTTCAATCCAAGTATGATTGAAACCGGAAGTGCTTACCCCCAACCAGACAAAAAGATTCTTCATCTTGGGTACTTACGAGCACCTTCTACTTACAATTTTTTTTTAAAAGATTCCTGGCCTACTAATAGAGTTTATTTCTAAAGTGAGTAATTGATGGTGCATCTGCCCTAATCCAATGTAAAAGACAGGTGCCTATGCATACCCAAAAAAAATTTGTTGTTTGCCCATAAGATGATGGCATATTCTTCATTTAAAAAACCTTCGATATAAAAGAGTATATATATATGTATTACCTGCTTTTAAATAAAGAAACAAATATATTTTAATTTTAAAAAGGAAAAGGTGAGAATGCCCGTGGTTTGCATGATTACTTGTAAAGATATAAAATCATGAAGAAAAAAAAAATTTGGTAAATAAAATCATGTACAAAATTTGTTAGTAAGTAAAATCACGCAAAATTTTGTCATATGCGAAAATCTCACACATGTATTGGATTTCTTCTATCTTTCTCTATCTCTAACTCAAGCATTTGAGCTGTTCAAAAAAAAAAAAAAAAAAAAAAACAAACTCAAGCATTTGAAATGACTGTAGACGCATCAATGGATTGAAGGGTCAAGATTAGGAATTATATTCTATATATTTTTTTTTGGATAAGTAATTATTCAAATTTGTTACATGCATGCAGTCAAATTCAAGGTAGCTTTATGTAGTAGGAACTTTGCAATTTTGCACTTCTAACATTTGTTGGGGGGCTTTTACTGACGCAGGTGAACATGGAAGAATAAATCCGTCAGTGCGTGGCTTCGACAATAACATGTCATTCGCTATATGCCTATATCTAATTAGTAACCATTTAGCAAGTGGGTACGATGCATTACTACTCTTATGACTAATGTTCAATGGCTTAAGTGACCAACTATGTCAGTAATTTCTTTTTTGCAAGATATTATAAATATTTATTGTTTATTGATGATGATTGGGTATGAAAGTATATTGGTGATGATTGGGTATGAAAGTATATTTTACTCTAAATTAATTAAATGTAGTGAATAGTTAATTTGCTGCTGACTATTTTTTTTCTGTATGTTATTGTTGTATGTTTGTTTGTTGGTATCAGGAGTAGAATTTCTGATTTGGTAATGACATTTTTAGACTATGTCAAAGACCACCAAGCCAGAGACCTTTGCTTTTTGGCCCTACCTTTTACTCTTGGCCCTACTCATGTTTATTATAGACGAAGCTGTCCTTATTTTACCGATTTTAACAAGGCGAAAAATCATTTCCGATTTAAACAAGTGAAAACAAATATTAATACATTTCCGCTTACAAAGACAAACGGAAAAAAAGATGATATTTGTTTCCAACTACACCATTATTTCTTCTCCATCTGGTTCACTATTCCACTAACATATCTAATGTTGATTAGGGACTACAAACCGCAAACCTCATCTTTCACCTAAACCAACCTTTGCTGCACACACCCAAATCTCAAGGTTTCACTAAACACTCATTTTCTTCTTCACTTCGTGCAATTACCAATTCCATGTGTGTTTGCTTGTGCTCATGTGTGTGTGAAAGAGAAAGCACTCAACCTTCTTTACCCCAAGTCAGAGCAACGGTGGCACTGCGGTGGTGGTCGGAAGGACTGTAGTGGTTGCATATTTTTGCATTTGCCACAAGTATGTTTATTGTTTGTTTTCTATTTAGAAAAAAAGAAATATTAAGAAAATAAAACTAAAATAGCACAGTTGTCATCTTTTAATTGGATTGAGGAGTTAACTGCCTCCTCATATCAAAAGGATCTTTATTATCTAAAATATATATGCATATACACAAAATTAACATTGATTTAAACAACTCAAAGAATTAATTATTTGGTCCGAATATATAAGAGAAAAAATCTCCATGAAATTTGGTTTATACTATATATAGATCAAATCCTTATATTGATCATTTCCTTCGCACCAATAGTATGGCTACAGATCCATGTGGCCGGGTTTCATCCTTCTTATTTCTCTCTTCTTCCCCTTCTCCTCTTTCACAATTAACATAAGTTTGAGGCAAGCTTCGATTTCATCCATTGGTAACCTTCTGAAACAAGAATATAACACTTTCCAATATTAATTACTCCCTCTCTGGTATAAGTTAAGTTTTTTTACAGATTTCACGTAGATTAAGAAATAAGTAAATTAAATAATGTAAGAATTTGATATGTTTAGACTAAAATACTCTCGTTTAATTATCGGAGAGAGAATAATAATAATATAAATGTATGAATATTATATTGAAGAGAGACGTGAAGCTGGATGCTGAAAGATATGACATAATAAATAGAGGTATATGCTTGAACAAAGAAGTATAGATGAGTATTGAGTTTCTAAAAGAACATAACTTATGGGACAAAATGAAAAACCTATATAAACATAACTTATGGGTTGGAGGGAGTAGAGTTTAATGTCTGTGCACTAACGGTATAAAGGTTTTTATGTCATGAACCAACGGGGTTTGGTTCAGTTGGTGTAAGACCCCAACTGAAATATTGGGAATGGGACGCGAGTGCTAGTAGCTCCGTGTTCGATTCCCACTAAAAACATTCCCATGGGAGAGCCAGCCACGCAGCTCGCTCTGGATTAATCTCAAGGGCTCCCTGGTATTAAGGGTGTTCTTGAGGATACCGGTGGTTCCGCAAAGAATACGAACCAAAAAAACAAGACTTTTTCTTTTTGGCCCCCACCGACTGAAACAAGTCGGACGATTCTTTCTGCTTGAAACATGGCGGAAACAAAATTAAACAATTTGACCCCCATTTACCGACTTTACGGAGGCGGAAGATGATTTCCAATTTTCAAAAGGCGGAAACTATTTTAATTTATTACCGATTTGCATAAGGCGGAAGAATTACCGACTATTTAAAAGCGGAAATACTTCCGCTTTCTAAGGAGCGGAACAATTAAAATGTTGAATTCCCAGAAATGCCCCTTTGTGAACCCTCCACCTCCCTTTTGTACGTGAATGAACGGAGGGGCAATTTTGGCATTATAACAAATTTTTAATGTTTCCGCCTGATGAAAGACAGAATACTCTATTTTATTTACGACTTTGGAAAGACAGAAGATATACGACTTGCATAAGGCGAAAATTGTTTTATTTTGTTTCCGCGTTCCGCCTTGTTTCAAGTGGAAAGAATCTTCCGACTTGTTTCAGGCAGTAAATAACAAACGGGGGCCAAAGAGTAATGCACGGGGGCAAAAAAAAAATCAAAAGCAAAGGATAGATGATGCAATGATAATGTATAAAAACTGTATACAGTCAGTGCACCATCTCTTAGGGCCGAGGATAAACATTCTAAAGTAGCAAATTTTTTTGAAAAAATAGAAACATAAGTTATTTGATTTATTAAATGCATTATTTTCAAGAAATTCTAATCACTTTATAATTGACTGAGATTAAGAAAACTCTTTCAATATATCATTAACACAAATATTTTAGACAAGGTAATCAAAATACTCCATTATTAACCACCATATAGCAGAGAAATAGATATTACATGTTTGAAGTCGTATTCATTTCAAATATTATTTTTAGGCTTAAATATCAAATGGTTATCTATAAATTTTGATATTTTGAAATTAGTTCTTATATTTTTTTTTGTCCCTACTTTTTTGTTTTGTTTTGATTTTAATTCCCGTCGTCAATTTTGAATGAAAAAATGCTTAAGTGATTTAACGAAACAAGAGGCCAAAACCAAAACAAAATAAAAAAAAAATATAGACCAAAATCAAAACAAAATAAAAGAGTAGGAACCAAAACTTCTATATTGTAAAAATTTGAGAACCAAAATGAAAATTATATTTAAATTATCCTAAACCACATAGTAAAATGTTGTTTCTTGTTTTGTTTTTTTTTTAATTTTTTTTTATAATTAACGGGGTTAGAGCCCAAGTAAAATGTTGTTCTTGTAAACTTTTTGAAATATCCTCTAATAAATGATTTTCTTAATCACAAGAAGTTAAATAAAACACTTTTATGTTGAAAATGCAAATATTTAAGATTTGGAATGTAGCATGCTTTTTTATATTTTAATAATCTCTTATTATAATAATTTTTTTGGTTATCTACCTGATTTCCTAGGTATTACCTAAATACATCTGAATCTGATCCGGGTCGTGTGTCTGATTATGACAGATGAGTCTCCTATGAGTTTTATGCATCCATAAAGAATCGAACTCGAGACCTTGATCACTTGCTCGCTTTGATCTTTTATATAAATATGGATACAGATAATAGAAATGTTTTGAATATTTTTATAAACATTTTGTACAATTTTTAATAATATTAATTATTTTTTTTTTACAAATTTTTTTATCTATTCAATATTTTTTTATAATTCTAATAACAATTTAAAAAAAAATATATCAAATATTATAAATTTTAATATAATCGATCATATTAATTAATTCATACATAAGTAAGATAAATGCTAGCAAATGCCCTTAAGACATTGATAAGTAACTTAAAGTAGATAAAAAATATCGGAAAATACAATTTTTTAAAATTTTCGAAATAAGAATAAATGCTAACCTATGATTCTTCTTACACTTAAGTAATTTTAGCAATTGCCCTTAACAAGACACTACAAGTAAACTTCGAGAGTTTATAAGAAGGTACCGAGGGAGTATAAAAGGGAAAAAAAGAAAAAGAAAAAGAAGTTATTAATAAAAAAAGAAAAAGACTAATGGCGGGAATGTGAATTGTGGAATTGATATAGGGTGTGAGTGAGTACCGAGTACTCTAACTGTGAGTTGCTGGGGGAAATAGAATATGACAATGACATCATCATCATCCAATAA
The DNA here is from genome assembly GCA_037953625.1 of Crotalaria pallida. NCBI lineage: Eukaryota > Viridiplantae > Streptophyta > Magnoliopsida > Fabales > Fabaceae > Crotalaria > Crotalaria pallida. The sequence continues at coordinate 142,025,295 of CM075654.1, read as the reverse complement.
AGTTCCTCCTCTTGCAATCATCGTGGACGACGACGACGATGAGGTATTTGCACTCTTTGCTTGCTTGCGTGCGTGTGTCTCTCTCTCTCTCTCTCAAGTCTTAACTGACGAGATGATTGTGTTATGTTAACTTTAGGGGTTTGATTGGGAAGCAGCTGCAAGAGAGATCGACGTTGTTTGCCAATTCACCACCAACAATTACAACGATGCTAATGGAATTGGAAAGGGAAAGGGAAAGGGAAAGGGGAAGGGGAAGGGGAAGGGGAAGGCTTCTTCCTCTTCTAACAATAATAATAATAACAATAAGCAAAGGCAATCCACTCTCCACGAGTTTGTCCCCATTTCCATTCCCAACATGGAAACCCCAATTCCAATCCCAATCCCAATCCCAATCCCAATCGAAGAAGAAGAAGAAGGAGAAAGCCTCCCCACTCCCCACCACATCGACACCCACGCTGCCAAAACTTGGATATACCCTGGTATGGTATGGTAGGATAGGATAGGATAGGATGGTACCACTCTCATCCATTATTATTATTATTATTATTATTATTATTATTATTATTATTATTATTATTATTATTATTATTACAGGATTATTATTATTATTACAGGATGGATTCAATTTAGTAGCTCGTTTTTTAGTTATTTAGTCATTTTAATCACTCTCCATTTGCAGTTAATGTTCCTCTTCGTGACTATCAGTTTGCTATTACCCGCTCTGCACTCTTCTCAAACACATTGGTGGCCTTGCCAACCGGCCTCGGCAAAACCCTCATTGCTGCCGTTGTCATGTTCAACTACTTCCGCTGGTTCCCAAACGGCAAGATTGTCTTCACCGCCCCTTCCCGTCCACTTGTCATGCAGCAGATTGAGGCCTGCCACAACATTGTTGGCATCCCTCAGCACTGGACTATTGATATGACCGGTCAGCTTACTCCTCCCAAACGAGCTCGCTTCTGGAAAACTAAGCGTGTCTTCTTTGTCACTCCCCAGGTCTTGGAAAAGGATATCCACTCTGGCAAATGCTTGGTCAACTCCTTGGTATGTTTGGTCATTGATGAAGCTCACAGAGCAACTGGTAATTACTCCTATTGTGAAGCAGTTCGTCAGGTTTCTTTCTTTCTTTTTCTTTCCTCCCTCCTCACATATTATATCCTACATAGATTATAACTCAATTATCCAGTTAATGGCTTTCAACACATATCGTATGCTTACCTTTTTTATTTTGGTTTCTAGTTAATGGCTTTACAGGTCCAACTTAGAATATTAGCATTAACTGCAACTCCGGGATGTATGTTTTTCACGACCCTCTTGTTTTTACCAATTTTTTTTTTAATAATATAAATATATTTTTTGTATTTTAATACTTGTGTGATATTTTCTCAGCTAAGCAGCAGACAGTCCAGGATGTTATTGATAATCTGCATATCTCCAAGCTTGAATATCGCAATGAAACTGACCATGATGTTATCTCATATGTTCATGATAGGAAGATAGAGTTGATACAGGTACTCATTGCATGCATCATTGCAATCTAAAGTTATGTGTTTATGTTTTTTCTTTTATAGATCTTTGATGCAATATTACCAGGTTGCAATGGGCCAAGATGCTGTACAAATAAACAATAACTTTTTGGAAGTAATACGCCCAATTGTAGCCAGGCTTACTGATATTGGGGTCATTCAGAATAGAGATTATCGCACTGTATGGCTCTTTATCTTCTTTTTATTTATTTTGCATTCACAAGAATATAGATTCACATTACATAAGCAAGAGTAATCTTGCCCCATGTTACTAGACCACCATCCCCAGACCCCAAGCACAGATAAATAATTGCTAATTTTGTTAAGTACAAGTGCTTGACAAGAGAATCCAAAGATGATGTTTTCAGTTAGAGTTCCTTAAGGCTTGCTGGATGACTTGGATGCTTCCTTCTAGTCACTAAAAGATACCTTTGGCTTCGAGGCTCACGGTTGAGTTTTATTTTTCCCAGATTCTCATTTGCCTCCTCCGATTTTATTGAAGTGATGATGCTTGTGATCAAGTAAAAATTGATGTGTCTATAAACTCTTTCGAGCTTGTAGGCCATCTAAATGATTATTGTCTCCTCTGCTTGTTGTATAGCTAAGATTATAACCAAACATATATTCTTGTTATGTATTATCTATCGGCTTTGCATGAACAACATTCCAGAAAAATAATTATTTCAGTTAGCTTTCTTAGCTGCTGTTTTTAATCTTCTCATTGTTAGTTGGCATATCTTTTGGTCCGTACTGCCATATGTAAAAATTTCCAAGGTATTGAATCATCAATCTCCTTTTTATGTTTTGCAGTTGAGCCCTTGTGTATTACTTGAAATGAGGGAAAAGTTTCGATCTAGGCAAGATCTTTCACATGTAAACTATGGAGATGTTGAAGGGTATTTTGGAGTTCTTATTACTCTTTATTACATCCATAAGCTACTTTCAAGTCATGGAATAAGGCCAGCATATGAGATGCTTGAAAGAAAAATGAAGCAAGGGTAGGCCTTTGTGCACTCTTCTTTGCTATTGTTTATGCATAAGCTAAGGAGTTAATTCATTGGAAAAGTTATGTTTGCTTCTTCTATATCCATATATGATTTTTATCTAAGGACTGCCCAACAGCACAGACTTTTGGAAGCGTTGCTTAGCTCATGAGGCATCACCTCATTAAACATTGATTCCTCTCTTGTTATACCACTTGTTGCTATGAATTTATAATATAAAATCAAACAAAATTGGCAGTAACTGAACGTTCAAATTCTGAAGAGCTCTATGTGCCAGTAAGTTGCCTACAGTTACGTCGCAAATGCTAAAAAACTGAGTTGATTAATTTTTATACAAAGGGCCAAATGTTCTATTTTATCAAAAAAAAAATTTAAGTTCTTTGTTTTTGTACCACTAATTTTAAGATTTTTCAAGTTTACATTGTTGAAGTAGATTTGGGAGACGGGTTTGCCTGTTGTTGAATTGTTTGAATTCAAAATTTTATTACTTGTAATTTTCTTCTATGTTTTAGTACAACGGTTCTGTTTAAGGATGCCTTCTTTCAGGTTTTTTGCAAAATTTATGAGTAAAAATGAAGTTATTCTGAAAGCAAAGCAACTGATGCAGCAAAGCTTATCTCATGGAGCATCGAGTCCCAAGTTGTCCAAAATGTTAGAAGTATTACTGGAGCATTTCAGTACGTAAATTTCTGCTTGTCAGTTGTCAAGTGCTGAGTTTATTTTCTGTAAATTATGAAGGGTTTTAATGTTTGCCTTCACTGCTTCCAGTAATGTAGCATAACTAAAGCTTTAAATCCTTAAGAAAGATACAACATGTACTTGACTTCGTTCTCAAGGTTTTTTTTTTGGCCAGCAAAATCTAGTTTTAATTGAATACTGAACATGCTCACCATCACCAGTTAATTCATGTACGGACTTCGTTGCTAATTTATGAGGTGGCAGAATCTGAGTGAATGCATACAAAAGTTATGGTGAGAGAGACCACCTGCAATTAAATGGTGGGAATTATGAATATATAAAGTAATTTATGTGTAAGAACGTAGGGGCATCACTGTTCTTTAACATTAATCTATTGAATTACTACAAGTGTATGGATGTGTTGAATTAGTTTGTATTCCCTCTTCTCTTTAACATTGTTGTTTATGTGGAGATGTTCTCAAGTATTTTTAGAAATTCCAAAAGTACGTACATCATAGTATAAGTTTGAAATAAACATTTTGTCATGTGGGGATGTATGAACTTTGGCTTTTTATGTATGTTGTTTTGGTCGTAGTGGCTTTGGAAAGAAAGAGGGTAATATTTATAGAGGGGCCTGCACGCAGGGTGTTAGAGTTTTTGACTGAATGGCTTGATGCCTCTGCTTCTCTTTTCCATTCAATATATAGATCAATATACAAACATATTACTGATTTCTAGGCTGATCTCTAGGCTAATTTACAGGGATATGCAGATTTCTGGGTAGGCTGATTTCTATGCTAATGTTTAGGGATCTAAAGCATTTACAACTATTTAAACTAGCATTTACAAATAAGGAAACTAAATATCCTGTATAGTAAATTAGATTTAAGTACAGTAACACAGGGGCTTGGTGTTTTGTAGCAGACTGCCCAAATGAATCCTAGATGAGAAATGTTAAATTCACAGGAAGTAGTTTTCTCGCATACTAGCAAAAAAAAAAAAAAACCCCACCGACGTCTCCTAGTTTCTGAATTCCTAAGAAACTTTTTTTTGTGAATGCAACATTTCTTACAAAAATACTTCATGTCTTTGAAACTGCAATGGGATAAGATTATCTTTTCAAGAAGTCTTGGGTAATTAAGCTAATGGTTTTTCTGAGGGTTTCCATGTTTGACATATTTTATTTATGCTCCACTTATTTCATTTTCAATTTCTTTTGATAGAGGGAAGATAAATGTGTTTTCTCTGCTTTTGGGTTTTCTTCTTTTACTTTTGTAAAATGATTCTTGAATTACAAAATTGAATTGAATTTTTAAAAACCTTTAAACAAACACAGACTCATCCATACCTGGTTTAAACATTTTTATATAAAATTTCAGCCATCTGTAATCTGTATAGCCTGTACTTCCAATGGGTGATTCTTGTGGCTGAATCACAGTTCGATGATTGTATTTTCCAATTACTGGGTTACTTTCATGACACTCATGTCAGTTAATGTACAATGGACGTAATACTCATCAGTGAATGCCATCTTTGTATGTGCTTGCAGAAACCAATGATCCGCAAAACTCTAGGGTAATCATTTTCTCTAACTATAGAGAAAGTGTCAGGTAAAATAAATGTGTCATTTCGTTATCTTAATTTACATATTTATTGGGAAGTTCTACCCAATTTTGAAAATTTTCTTGCGATAATACAACACATTTAGGGACATAATGGATGCACTTGGAAGCACCGGGGAACCAGTCAGAGCTACCCAGTTTATCGGTCAAAGTTCAGGTATTTATAATGGCACTTGTGTCCTATAATTGCCTATCTATTTAGTACTTGGTTTTTTTTTTATTATAATAATTATTATTATTTTTAAAGGAAGTGTGTTATGTGTCCCATGTGATGAACTTGGGAAAACCTCTAGGCTACTAACAGGTTGGTCTTTTGGATTAGGCTCTCCCTTGAACTTGAGCATTGTAATAAGACACTATGAGTTTAGCTATGAAAAGAACTACCTATCTACCTGTAAGTTGGATTGAGATGTAGTACCCTCTCGCATAGGTGGGGGTGTGCTGGTCCGGGGATGTTACTTTTAAGAAGGTGTGCTGGTGTGCTTTTCAGGACTCCTCTAACGGTAATCTCCAAAATGTGTCTCTTACTTAATATCAAGAATATATCTCATTTGGTAGAGTAAGACCAATGGAGTTGACATTTAAATAAATCAGAGCAGCATAGATAGCACACCATGTTAAACTGGTCACTCCTTTGTTCTACCAAAATCCCTGAAACAAGTGAAGTGAAATTGTTATAAGTTGAGACGGTGCATCTTGAATTCTTCAAAGACACCACATTATGTACTCGAAATCGAAGTGGTTGTTGGGCAGTGCAAAGACCAATGAACATCCATTTACATATAACAAAATAGGCAATTTGGTGCTATGTTTTCAAATGTGCAACATACCATGAGAATTAATCACATTTTACTCGAGGAATAGTGTTTGTAAACTGAATCAAAGACTCATGTTAGTAAATAGTAATATTAGTGCGGGATATTCTAGCCTTCGTGAACTCTCTGACAAACATAAGCAAATAATAAATGTAATCAAAACTTGTTTAATTTTTTCTTTCCAAATTCCAATAAATTCTGTGACTTGCACACTTCACTATTGCTTTTTTCTGACAAAAGAATTATAATAGAGTGAAAGCCAAGGAATAAGGTTGAACGAATATAAGATAACCTCCTATCTAACATAACATATAATCTAAGTTGTTTTGGCCTTAAATAATTAATCATTGTTAACATCCACATCATTTTTTTTTTTCTGCCATCTTGTCCTCCATTGTGTTTTTTTTTTTGCCTTCATCATTATAAATTGCTTCATTCATAAAGAAAATCTTCATTTTAATAATTTACAGGGAAAACAATGAAAGGTCAGTCCCAAAAGGTTCAACAGGCTGTGCTGAAGGTTCGTATTCTTTTTGGTATTATAATATTCATACTCCTTCCACATACTTACTTTGTTCACAAACAGAAATTTCGGTCTGGTTCCTACAATGTCATTGTTGCTACATCGATTGGCGAAGAAGGTCTTGATATCATGGAAGTTGATCTTGTCATATCTTTTGATGCAAATATTTCACCACTTAGAATGATTCAGCGAATGGGTAGAACCGGAAGAAAGCATGATGGGAGAGTTGATATCCTTGGGTTGTCATTTTATTTGTTTCTTGGCAATTTTTACTGCTGAAAAAGAAATGAACATTCCTGGACATTCTCTACTAAGTTTGGGCGAGTAACATCTTGGGCATTTCAATAGTTTAGTTTTCTTGAAAATTTTAAACGTTTGTTTAAATTATTCCTCAACAATTATTACTGGTTTTAGCTTGTGAAGGGGCAGAGTTGAAAGGCTACTTACGAAAACAGGCGAAGGGCAAGACTATAAGTAAACACATGCGAAATGGGGGCGTAAATAGCTTCATCTTTCATCCTAGTCCAAGGATGGTCAGAAACCATCCGATAGCTTCTTTTGATTTTTCTTTTGCAATTTCTTTTTTTATTCCTCTTTCTTATCTTTATCCTCTAAATCCTGCTAATTACTTTTCGTAGATTCCCCACATCTTTAAACCAGAAGTTCAATATGTTGAGCTGTCAATTGAAAAATTTATTCCTCGTGAAAAGAATGTGAAAGACGACCCTCTTCAGATTTCTACATCCAGGGCCAAACTCACTGTTGCTGAAATTGATTTACTTGAAACATATTTTCAACCTACTGGGGAAAATACATGTAGATTGTCCCTTATTGCCTTTCCTCACTTTCAGACTTTTCCCTCTAGAGTCCATAAAGTGAAGCATTCCTGTGGAACAATGATGTTTGTAGACTTGATGCAGCGTTTGCAAGGTCTAGTATCAACAACCGGAGATAACAAAACTTCTTCTCTTCAGGTTCCATATACCTTTTTTAAGATTAGAACTATTTTGTATTAAACAAGATTGAAGTCATAATAATGTATTTTTGAATTCTTTTCTTTTTTTTTTATTTGGTAAAATCATATCTATTTGTTTAATTCAGGAATCTCCGTGTCTAGTAAATAGCAAACCAGTTGCTATTAATGAGCTTGGTGAAGCTAAAAAAGGTAATATCACCTGTTCAATTTTCTACCCTCAATATTTTAGCAGTCAATAAATACATGAGACTGTACGTATATGACAATTTTATTTTCAAAAATACTTTGTTTCACTTCATTAACGTTACATAGAATTTGCCATGGCATTTTGGAGCAACACTTCTATTTTTCCCCATCCTCAAAAACATTCTGTAATTACCTGTTCGATCATTCCTCTTGTTGGCCCAACTTCATTTTCAATGAATGTGCAATCAAATTGTCAATATAGCACTAAAATAGTGGTATTGCTGCATTGAAGTGTTAACTTCTTAAAACATTGAGTTCTCGATGGATGTTTGAAATAAATGTCTTTTTAGTGAAGTAACATATATTCAATTTCTGTGAAGAATTTGCATTGCAAATATCTGAAATTTGTGAATATACTAGCTAATAGGAAGTAATCTTTGTTGGATCCTCTACTTCAGACAATAAATCAAGCTCCAGGCATACAATGGGAAATTGTCTGAAGCTGGATTCCTGTAATTTGAAAGACTTAATTGATCTAAATCCACAAGATAGTAATTTCGTTGACTCGGATAAGCATCAAGAGAAAACATGTGAGGGTGATGAGACAATTCCTGAGACTCCTCCAATTGCTAAGAGAAGTGTGTCAAATGAAGGGTATAATGCTGGTGAAACGGTCAATCTTGTGGAGATGGAGACTTCTTTGTTGCTGGAAGATTCATGCATTAACGGTATGAGAGATGAAGAACTTAGTCCTCGCTTAACTGATTTCATTCTAAGTGGTGTTGTTCCAGAGTCTCCCATTGATGAAGGAGGTGAGTGTCTTCAGGGTCATAATGTGGTCGTGTGCGGTATTTATGAATAACTTTGTTGATTGTGTGAATGTGGTTTATTAATTTGTTCTCAAATAAATTTTAATTTTCAGGGCAATCAAGAAATAAGTTTGTCATTCGAGACTTTATTTTACCTGTTCATCTTCAGGAAGGACAGGATGTTAGTTCTTTTAGGGAAACTGAGAAGATCATAGGCATTATTGATAGTGGCAGTGGTAAGAATGTCTCTGCTTCGCCTGTCGATAATGAAACTCAAACCACTTTACTTGAGCTGAAGAACTGTGCTATTAAAAGAGGACGTGTCTTCCTCTCTCCAACTGAGGAAGGCCATACACAAATCCCTGATCTAAGCTTCAGTGAAGAATCATATTTAGGTCATGGTGAAGTGTCTGAAAGCATTAAACCTACACGCAAATTTAAAAGGTTGCGGAAAGCTGGAGAGTGTGCAAGTGATATGAATAAGAAAAACCATAATCTTTGTGATTCAACAGCAAACCATTTCAAACCATCTTTTATTTCCAATACCAGACAATGTAGGCAAGGCCAAGGTGATTTTAGTTTGTTAAGGCAGCTTCTGTTCTTTCCTTTATTGAAGTACTATAGATCATAGGTTGATGTTATAATGTATTTGCGAAAACTTAATGTTGTGCCGTTTAAATTGTACTTTTTAGGTAAAAGGAAATCAATGCATGATGTGAAAGACTTCATTGAGGAGGAAGCTGAGTAAGCATATGATATAATGAATTATGAAATAAATAATCTGCATATCATATGATGGACATTTTATGAGAGAATGTCCAATTTCACTATCTGTTCAATATCAACAGGGTATCTTCAGATGCTTCTTTATCTAATGATGACGAGGATGATGAGGATGGCAATTCATTTGATAGTTTCATAGATGACAGGATGAACCCTACAGCAGCCACCCAGCCCGAAGCTAGTAGACTGGACATGATGGCTATTTACAGGTATGTTATGCTATCCCATTTCTCTTCCCTCTTTACCTTCCAAGTTAACCATGTGATTCAGAGAAATTTGGTGGCAAATTAAACTTCTAAATTTATCTTGGAAAGGTATTCTTGTAAAAATTAGGTGGCAAATTGCTTACTATAAGCGATATTTAATATACGGTGAATGACTGGTGGTGTATGTTTCTGTACAACCTTTACAAGAATGCTTAAATGCTTTCTCCATTATAACTTGTATAATCAGTGTTTCTGCCCTTGTTTTGAGTGATTGTCTCTGAACTTGAGGGTTTTCTTATTAACTTGATTTTAAAGCTGCATAATTAGAATTAACTCTCCTGCAGGCGTTCTTTGCTTAGCCAAACACCAATAAGTGGAGGGCTCAATTTTTCTGTATTCAGTCCTGACCATGTGATTATGACAGCCAATGGGGATTCTTCAAGCAAGTTGATGAGTCATTTGCAGACAGAGCCAACCAGTAGAACTGCGGAATCAGTTCACATCAACCAGATAACCTCAGAAGCTATGCCTTCAACTAGTTCCCCGACAGAGATAAGTCGTAAAAGAAGATTGCCATTCTATCATTCTCAACATTTTCCAAATAAGAACCTTGATCAGGAATTTGCTAGTCAATCAAAGAAAGAATCGGTGGATGCAACCGAGGATGTTCTATGTGATGACCAATTTTATAATGATCTTGATCTTGACGAGTTGGAGGCACAAGCAACTTCTCTTCTTAAACGTAAAGTAGATTTCTCAATTCAGAAGCAAGATACAACAATCCCTCAATCTCATTCACAGAACCTTGATATTCTTATGTCTCCTACATTTGACCTTGGAATATAAAAGCACTTATGGGGCAAGGTACTTCCATTGCGGAAAGAAACTAGTTAATGGAATTATTTATTGCAAGAGGGTGAGTCTTGACGCAATGATAAGGTTGCGTGCCTTTTGGCATAGGAGTCATGTGTCCATATGTTAGAAATGATCTCTCCGTTTGTGGAAGGGTAAGGGTGCTTATATCTAATTGTCTATAAATTCACTAGGTGAAAGTCTCATGGCCTGCCCTTTATAGTTTTATTTATGCAAAGGTATGTGCTTTATGGTAAAGTTAGTTATACTAGTGGTTTGTTGGGCCAATCGAGTTTGGTTCAGCTTGACATAATAGGTAAGCAGATGAGACTGATTGGGAGATGGGGTCATATGTAATTATGTAGTAGGACATTTTGAAAACAAATATGTATGATCAATTCTCAAAGCTAGAGCTATTAACTAAAATTAATTTATCTACTCAAGGAATTCATGTTGACACATCTTATCCGTTCTGTGCAAATACGGAGGAGCGATTCTCTCGTTTTTTTTTTGAAGTATGTTCGTTCTCTTTACATGTCTGGACTGTTATTCTTACGTGGCGCGAGAAGCGAGTAGCTTCACTTAGAAATCTTTGGAAAAGGTCTTTATTTGCTTTTAAATCCAATCTTTTATAATGGCTTAGTCACTTTTACTCTAAGGAATTGCTTTTTGGCCCCCACATATGACTTTTTGGCCCCATTTTTTATTTTCATAGACCAAAATGCCCTTTTACGTATTATTATTTTCGGTTCTATAAAGACGGAAGATGTTTTCGTCTCTATAAAGTCGAAATTTTTTCCAGCTCTGCAGAGTCGGAATTATTCCGTCTCAGCAGAGTCAAGATATTTCCGACTCTCCAGAAGAAGACACTAACTGTAAAGGGAAGGAAGAAGACATGTGCCTCATCAAGGTCATGGAACAAAGCCATTATCAAATTCCTTTATAGAGACGGAAATACACTATCTTTAAATATTTAATACGTTCATATTTTGGTAAGTTGGAGAAGCTCTTCAGATCTTTAAAATCAGACATGTTTTAATATTTAATGCTTGGTTGAAATGGCATCAAAATTGGAATTTTTTTTTTTTAAAGAAAAAAGCTACGTTTTTTCCGTGTCTCCCTTCTTTGATTTGTGATTGGGGCTTCTGGAATTTCAGTAGAAGGAACCGGAGGAAGAACTTCGACATGGTCTTCCGCACAAGTGCCGCCGGAGATAGAAAGGGATTTGTGAGAATGAATTTGTTCATCACTAACCTTATCATCTGCTTTCTCCTTGATAGTGTTTTCCGCTACTGCCTCATGAGAACCGCAAATTGACTTAGGAACAGAGGCTTCTACACACCGCAAATTTCCGCTATGCTGTTAATTGTAATTCCTCCCTTCTAATTTTCTTACTCTGCTAAGACGAAATAATTCCGACTCCGCAGAGCTGGAAAAATTATTCCGACTTTATAGAGACGGAAACGATCTTCCGTCTTTACAAAACCGAAAATAATAATACGTAAAAGGGTATTTTGGTTTATGAAAATAAAAAATGGGGACCAAAAAATCATATATGAGGACCAAAAAGCAATTCCCTTGCTCTAATAGATGTCGTCTCATTCCAGCGGTGGAGCTTGAGAATAAATGCATAGGGAGCCAAAGTTTAATGAATACTTAATAAATAAAATATTTTGTACATCATGTAACATATCATTTTAAACTCCCTGTCTCTACATAACTTTTAGCTTTCTCTTAGGTAGATAGGACTACAATCTAGATGAAGCAACATATTTATTAGAAAATCCAATTCGATCTCATGAATTGCAGATTGCAGATGCTTCTGCTGGCGCTTGAGTCCTAATTTGTTTTCTAATTGAAAATTACTTTACTTGTTTACAGCAAATGAGAAAAACCTAAATAAATAAATTAAAGCCCAATTTACGCAATTTTTGTTTCTAGTTTCTAGGGTTGTCGATCGAATCTCATATTCAACAAGAGGGAAAAAAAAAAAGACAAAGAAATTTACATATGATTATTCCGGGGATGGGGATGGGGATGGGGATTGGGATAGGGAATCCTATTCCAATCAAAGGGGAATCCAATGAAGAAGCGTTGAATGAAGTCGGAAGGGAAGCCGTTGAGGGAAGAGCGAGAGGAGTTGATGAAACCGCGCAGCATTATAATGAAGCCGTCTTCACTCTCCAACACATTGCCTTCGTGTCTCTTTGCTATTGCTCTTCTTAAAATACACACACTCTCTCTCACTCTCACGGAAGCCACTCCTCCTACTGTTATACCACCCTCCTCCGCCTTCTCAAGCCACCATTCATGTAGCATTATTATGCACTTTGACTTTGATGCCGCCGCCATCCCAGATCGGAGGTTATTATTTGAGATTTGAGAGGTTGATGTTGTGAAATTTAAAGAAAGCAATTAGGAGATGGGCTTCTTTCTTAATGGGCTTGCTTGGTGGGCCGGTCATCTCTGATCCATCCACCCCTCTTCCTCCTCTTATCAACGCAACGCAACGCAGTGCAAATGAAAGGAAAGCATTGAGAGAAGAAGATGGGATTGGGGGTTTTGAGTATTTCCTCCTCTTCCTTCATAACTCTATCATCATCATCATCCCTCCGCGTGGATACTCACAATCACAATTACAAGAATAATAATAATAATTATTGTTCGCTTTCATTCCTTTCTTCATTCCCCACAACTCTCACTCTTACTGCTTCACCAACAACTACAACTACTTCTCTTTCCACGGTAAGTGCCTCCTTCCTCCCTTCTCTCTTTATTTCGATTCACATCGTGTTTATACAATACAATACAATTACTGTAGTGGGGTGGTGGTGGTGGTGGTGGTAGTTTGATTAAAGCGGCAGCGTGGACGCGAAGATCTCGAGGTGAAGCAGCAAAGAAACCCAACAGGAAGTCATGGAAGCAGAGGAGTGACATGTACCTGAGGCCATTCTTGTTGGATGTTTTCTTCTCAAAGAGATTTGTTCATGCTAAAGTCGTCCACCGCGGTACCAGCAAAGTCATCTCTGTTGCTACCACCAACTCCAAGGATCTCAGGCATTCCCTTCCTTCCTTGACCGATCATGATGCCTGTCGAGTCGTCGGAAGGCTTATTGCGGAGAGATCCAAGGATGCCGATGTCTACGCACTCGCTTATGAACCAAGAAAGGATGAAAGGATACAAGGTAAACTTGGAATCCTCCTTGATACTATCAAAGAAAATGGTATTATTTTTGTTTGAATTCTTCCCTAGCTTGCTGTTTCTTACAAATTCTCTCCGAATCTTATCTTATCTTGTTGTTGTTTTATACTCTACTCACTAGTTGAGACTTGACTTGAGAGAATAGAGTTACTGTTTCTCTCTCTCTCTCTCTCTCTTTTAAGCAATCTAAGCTGCACTTGTGTTTACTCAAAATCAAACAAATAGAAATGTGAATAACTGTAATTGATTCGAGGAATGAATCGACTGAGCTACACTAAAATACATGGCCAAACTGTTTAAGTGGTTGCTAACGGGGAACTATCCTCCATTGTCCAAACTTTATTCTTTTTATCAACAAGAGAATTTTCCCAAGTCTACACACACCCCAAAAAAATACTATTATGGTTGAAATTTATTTTCAATGTCAACACGTGACATTCATTCTTAATTAGGTCCCCGTAAAAATAAAAGGTAATCAACTTGGTATAGAATTGTCTTCAAAAAAGAAAAAGAATACTTTAGTCAACTTAAAAGTAATAGTAGAATATATGCAACACTTATTTTTAGTCAGTAATAAATTAATAATAAAGGAGTAGTCTCTTTGTAAAATATGAGGTCGCTTTAATTATGTTTAAATGATAAAAAAAACTTTGAAGAATGACTATAAAAGAATTATATGTGTGTGTCTATATATATAGTTGTCGATGTCGATTGATCCAAATGATCTCAAGTTTGATTCTCTAAATGCGAAGTCTCAAGTCAGACATACAAAAAAAAAAAAAAGTATTGGGAGAGTTTTACGAATTAATTGGGTGCAATGTAACTTTCAAATCCTAGTTTTTAGATAAAAAAGAAAACACATAAATTGGTATGTCCAACATGTAAAATATGATTATGACAGCTTTATGGGTTAAGTACCTTAAAATAGACACGTTGTCTTGAAAAGTGATGTACTTTAACAACTAAAAAGTTTATTTTCTTAACATTCCACCATGTGTAGTTATAAAAGAAAAGTATTTAACTTATCTGTATTATATTTTGTTATCGAGTCATTTTATGAGTAAACGAGTTAAATTATTCTTAACTCAAATTTATTTTGTTTATTTAACAAACTCAATTTTTCGTTCAAGTTCAATTCATTAGGTTAACGAGCCAAGTTCACAAGTTATTTAATGCGTTGAGTATCGAACGAATTTCGAGCTGCTTAATTCATTTCCAACTACCTAGAAAAAAAATATGAAGGGACTAATGGTGCTCATGTTGACATTTAACAAGTTATTTCCAACCTTGTCGCTGTAAGTTATTTTCGATACCTCCGTGTCAGAAAAAAATTCTGACACTAGTTAGTCGAAAATAACTTAACAATGAAAAAGAAGAAAGGTAGGGGACAAAGCTGATTGGGGGGTGGTATGGATGTTGGGTTTTATTGAGAAGAAAGTGGGGATTGTGTGTTTTGCACAGGAGAAGGAAAGCCATGGTGGTTTAGGGGAAGGTATGAAGAAGAAGAAGGGGGCTGTGGGGAAAGGTTAAAGAAGAAGAAGGTGGTATGAAAGAAGGTTATAGAAAGAAGAAGGGTGTTGTTAGAGTTTGGGGTTAAAAAAATAAGGAGAGGGATATTCTATCATTTCGTAATTAGAATGGGAGCTGAGGCTAAAAGTTGGGTGAGACTAAAACTCTTTAACATTGACATAGGTTGTAATATTACTAATATAGACCTGTCAACACATCACTTGGATGCTTACTATTAATCATTAGCCACATAAGCTAGTTTTTTTAGACTAACAAAGTAAGTCCACAGGAGGACCAATGAATAAAAAAATTAAAAAGTTGGAAGTAATGAAAAAAAAAAAAACAGACCAAAGCGAATAAGATACCCAGAGCACCAAAGTATAAAGTCTTGAAAGTCATTGAAATAAGATACTCGAGCACCAAAGCATATCTTCACAAAGGATTGTAAATTTTATCGTTTGTGTATTTAATTGGTTAAGCTTATATTCATTTCATTTGCATTCAAGAAATTATTATCCAAATTCCATCAAAACCCTTCCTTGATTTAGAATATTTTAAAAGAATCTACATAAAAATCTTTCAAATCAATAATTTGAATGAAATTGGAATCATTGATCCTAAATCATGCAATAATCTCTCCATTTAACACCATCTTAATATTTATTATACTAAGCAGTGGCAATTTAGCCACCATAACTCAAAACCCAGTCTCTCATCTTAACTAGTAAATCCTTTTTAAAAAAATTACGTATCACAAGAAAATGAGTTAATTTTGTTAATAACATCGAAAATATAAATATTTAATATATCTTTTTCAAAAAGCAAATTTCACAAGAAAATGAGTTAATTTTGTTAATGACATCGAAAATATAAATATTTAATATATTTGATTTCGTAAGAATGAATTTTTAAAAAATAATAATTTAATATTATTAAAAATAAGGATAATGTCTTACCAATAGAACAATTTTTTTCTTCAAAAAGTCTTGCATATAAAATCGGAGTATCTTTAACCATGGTAAATTACAAACGCAGTTTACTTACCCATTGCCACATCAAAATAACAACACGTACAGTGTGCCATTACCGAAAGATTTTGGTGAGTGACAAATTCACAATGACGCAGTGAGAAGAAAAATCAAATTTAGGAATGGCCTACAGCAAAAGTCATTAACAAACATAAACAAAGATGTTCGCCTATTTTTAGGAATGGAATTTTAAACATGAAACCATTGATTAGTTCAATTTTCCATTTCCCTTGTTGTTTATAACGACAACGCAGTTATAAGCTCAGAGAATCCCCTCTCTCAAAGAAATGAATAAGTACTTAGGGCATCAAGTATGAACAATAGACGGGGGGACTCTACAATAAAAGATCAATTTGATCACTAGGCATTGTTATAAAACCAGGGGCAATATGAACAGCAGAGTAAGAAGATGAATAGACAAATCAAGTAGCACTATGACACTAGCCTCATTTACCAGTACTAAGCATTCGCTGAAGTTGGAAGGCTTCACCCTGATCTCCACTCAAAGATCGTCTCTCTAAGCAACAAGCAGTGAGCTGTCTAAGTAACCGCTCAAGATAGGAGTGCAAGCAATTTTTTGATTCTTTCATATTCGGATTGGTGGACAAGATCATCGCATTTACTGTGTCAGCCACAACTTCACGCTGTGAGTCTTTTAGAAGATACCCCACAGAGGATTCCATTGGTCGCTCATATGCCAGCAATGCAACGCAGTCCTATACAGTAAAGAATCCAAAAGCAAATTTAAATCAGTACTAACATAAAACAATTAGACAAACACAAAATATATGGTAGTACATACACAAAACTATAATTTCTCTCTATTGCACACTAATCTTGGACAGTCTTAAAAGCTTATAAGATGAGATTGCTCATGGCAATATTAATATTTCACCTTAACCAAATCCTCAAAGACAGGCAACCCAAAAAAGCTTGACAACTCTGTTCTTCCATATTTCACAGCCTCCTCCAGTGATCCAATCTAAATATCACGTACAGAAGCATAGAAGCGTTAATATTCAACTTTTTGTTCATGACAGGGATTTTAAATCAGAGGTAGATGGACAAAAGGACATATTTGAATGAGTGACAAACGATGAATATATAACACCAATAATAAAAGTTTAACTGATTAACAGAGCACCTGCCATGGAAATTAACAGGTAATTGCTGATATTCTAATGGAGCACATGAATAAAGTAGGATAAGTTTATAATAGTAAAAAAACTAAATATCGAAAGGAACATACCCGAACTAATTCGATAAACTTTTGACAATGAAGCAGAAAGCACGCAGCCGATGTGTTGTCCTGCAGTAACCAGAATCGATCATCATTACTCATGAGGTAAATGTACTGAAAGAAGAATTTAACAGAGAGAAATCTCAAAACCAAGAATTTCATGCATAACTTTAGCTATGATATTTAGGTCCTTTAAAAAAGGGGAAAAATAGGGCTTTGATTTGAGGACCAAAGTATTTAACAACAAATCATGGTCAAACTAGGCCATCTATAGCCTCTTTGGACAGAGATGGCCTTTTCTTAAATTTAAAAAATAAACAAGCGATGACTTAAGTCCATATAACACAAATTCTACACCAAACTAGTCTTCAAAATTCATAAAAGGAGAGAGTGACCAACAGAGGAAAACAAAACACAATTATGTATGAAAACGATGCAATTACCACTCTATGTACACCACAGCCCTTTTTTTTTTTTTTTGAGCAGTTAAATTGAGTACTTAGCTTAGCACCAGGGTATGCGAACAGGATATACACAACTGTCTATACAATCATTATAATCTGAGATAGCGTACCTCTACAATTCGGGGATACCATTCACGCAATTTACCAAATGCAGCATCAATCTCCCCCTCCCTGATTAGCTTCATTGAAGAGAAAAGATTTAAGCCAAATTAAGTTCATAAATCAGCAGTTATGAGCAGCCAGGATATCATACTAGCAATGACAAAGCAAAGGACAACAAACTACAATATTTATGAATAGCACAACAAGAAATTAAAAAGACAGGTATACTATAACTATTTAATTAAACGATTCTAGGTTTTAACTTTTAACTGTGCGAAGGTACTTCTTTAAAAAGAAACGGGAACATTATTCTATCATATTATAATATCTATTAAGTCATGTGAAATTTGAAGGCATGATTCAATTAAGAACAGTGAGAAGTATGTACAATGAGAAAGATATCAAAATTTAGAATTAGCACTATTCAACAGATAGAAGGCACATAATTACGAAGGTTACAATGAATCTAAGACAGTGTTTGGTTTGTTTTCTGTTTTCATTTTTAATTGCTATGCTTTCATTAATTAATAGTCAAAAAAATTGGTATCTTATTTTCATTTTTTTTCTTGGTTTCAAAATTTCGTGAAGGAAATAGTGCAAAAAAAAAAAAAAAAGAAATGTTTTCGCCATTTTAATAAAATATAAGGACATCATTCCGATGAAAACATAAATAGGAAATGGAACAACACATAATTTCATACTTCTATCAAATTCGATGGAATATATTTTAAAATAGCAGGTATGCCTACATTCAAGATGCATGCATGCCTTTGAAAGATTCTAAACTGTTTCATGATTGAATGTAATTGAGAAAAGAAAAAACCTACTAACAGGATAATCTAAAACAGAAAGAGAAAAAAAATTCACCACTTCCTTCACAAAATTTTGAAAACAAGAAACAGGATGTTAACAATGTGTCATTTTTGTAATTATTGATGAAAACAGAAAACAAACCAAATGCACCCTAATATTCCCATGTTTCCAATCCAAACTAAACATACCCAAACAAAAATTGACACAAACTATAATGTACCTGCCGTAGAGTCTTTCTATGATTCAGTGCATATGTTATTTCCTGCTCATCAATTCCATTTTCTTGAGCTATATATATAGGAGGAACAGTACTTCTACTAGCTACATCAAACGAATTCAATGTATCTTCATAGCCATAGTGTAACAGGTAGGAACGTACAATTCTGTTAATAAAAAAGAATATCAAAATTGTGAAGTATTAATGCATATTTATATTTATTACTTCGTTAATAATATAAGTTCCCAAGAAAGACATGGATGTCACACAGTCGAGGTGAAACAAATTAACTGAACAATTATCACAAAGAGCTATACGGTATGCAGCACTAAAGAAGTCTTCTTAGCCTTAGAATAAGAGACTTCCCAGAAAATATATTACTGGACAATGGATGTTTCTGTCTGCATTGGATTTCTCAATACAAGAACGATCTCTTCATTATTAGACAGAGCACTCAATCTACGGTATGCTGCTACCTTGGTGTTTTTTCTTCTCTCTCAGATTAACAGATTACATGTTAGCAACTGAATTCAGCTCAACCCCATCCTTTAACCAACCCTGAAACCTATGATATACTTTACTCCCCATATTCTTACTATAACCCCAATGATTACAAATTGACCATCATAACAAACCCAAGATCCAGTTTGATAAAAAGCATAATGCCTTTTAACATCCAACACACCATTTCCTTCAAAATCTCAATGTTATTCTTTTCAATCATAAATCACCTTCCATAACTTTGACAATTCTTACTTATAATACAAAGGATAAAAAGAAAAAACCTCTGCATTCTAGATTTCACTTGAAGATATGTTACAGGCTTACAGCATAACTTTAAGCAAAAAGGAATGGAAAAGAATAGCAAGACCACCTTAACTTTAAGCAACCAGACAATGTCAAAGGCAGGAAAACATAACTTTTACCACAATGAGATTAAGTAAACAGTTACATGATGCATTCACCACTACGAATGTAATTTTTTCCGACACAAGAAGAAAACATTAAAACTGAGCTGAAAGTCACTGTCATGACCAAGGTTGTCAAAATCTAGATTTTAGACAAGCTCGGGGGGGGGGGGGGGGGGGGGGATCGTAAATCGTGAAATCGTAACACGGATCGTAAGATCCTACCAACAATATAGATAACTTAAAACATATTTATCCATATAAACAACCATATACCAAGTTAAGACTATATGTCATAT
The DNA here is from genome assembly GCA_037953625.1 of Crotalaria pallida. Classification (NCBI taxonomy): domain Eukaryota; kingdom Viridiplantae; phylum Streptophyta; class Magnoliopsida; order Fabales; family Fabaceae; genus Crotalaria; species Crotalaria pallida. The sequence continues at coordinate 142,005,533 of CM075654.1, read as the reverse complement.
GTCAAAATACATACAAAATAAGGCCATGGGCAGCAGTTATAAGTCTACAATTAAACCAATATCCTAAGTTTTTAGCCAAAAAAAACCCCTAAACCAAATGCCTATCTAGATATAAGATATCTCTGAGTCTATGACAGTACATGGAGACATAGAAAAAGTGAGAAGGGAGAAGAGGATGTGTTGCTATTATATGTTGCACATGAAGAACATAGAAAAAAAGTGAGAAGGGAGAAGATTATTTGTTGCTGTTGACCGAAGATGATATATATTGGTGTTGAGGAGAGAGAAAAATGACTCTTGCATAAGAAGGAAGTAGAAGAATGAGCGCTATTTTCACCCGCTCAGTCACGTCAAGCATATTAGAAGGGATAAGAAGTGTTTTGGCGGTGGAAATTGGGAGTTATTTTAGGATTTAGGTTTTTTTTTTTAGTTTGGGCTGCTAATTGGTAAAATTAGGTTTTTTTTTTAATTGGGGCCCAGCCCGGTCGGGTCAAAAACGGGTCAAAACTGGGGAGAACCAAATTAGGGTTCTCTCTCCCAGAAACGCTGCGGAACGCACGATTGCAGCAGTGTTTTCCCGATCTTCCCCGACGAGCCCACCGCACCCACCACCGCGCGATCTTCTTCTCCGTTCTGGATCGCCGGTGGCTGGGATAATCACAGAAACGGCAATTATACGAGTATAATCGCGATTTTGACAACCTTGGTCATGACAGAGTCACGGCTGTCTTAAACTAACTGAATAAAGACTTACAGCTGTCATAACATACTCTAACTCTAGGAGATAAATTTGATGCGAGAATCATGAATTTGTTCGCCGTTCTTTTACCTGATGACATACTAGTTCTATAAGCGATTCAATCATAATATTTAATACATGTTTATAATATCTAGATAATCAATTTTTTGCACAGGAGAAATTAAAAAAGAAAAATGGTTTGCCGGTTTCTACTTTAAACTCAAACCAGTAACTGCATTTCATCAACCAGAATTAGGTTCCCATTTGCACAACTGCACTAACAGAGACTTAACTCTTTTTTTTTAATATCACTCTCAAACTTGAGATTATATGCATCTAGAACATGTAGCTTTCAGGCACTAATCTGTTGAATTCAGAACCATGTGATCAGATCTATCGAGATGACTACAGCACCTAGAGAGCAATTTCAAACAGATAAATCTGTGGTCAATGATAGAAATCTGCAGTGGAAAATCCATATATACAAACTTGTATGGGATTTTTTGCCAGTCAGGCAACTGTGCTCTGCTACCAACTACACACATATCCTAGAATAATCATAGATATAGAATTCATAGCAAGCCAGCACCAATTTTGAAAAAGAAGAATAAAAGAAATGGAAATAAAAAGAGAGTTGAATTTTAAAAATAATATTAATATGAATGTAAATTTATCTTACCCGTAGCTGACATTTGGTGGCAGTGGTATTTCCTCTATTTTGGCTTGCTGCTTCATTCTTTCTTGTGCTTCAAATTCCTAATGGAATAAAAGAAACAACAAAGAATGCTACTGCAAGTTACTACTACTACTAGTAGGACGTACAAAGTGAGTATTATTAATGTAGTAATTGGTTTATGGAAAAAGGGGTGTGAAGTGACCTTAAGATCAAAAGTGAATGGTTTCTGGCCAAAGTTGACATGGACCCTGTTATGTAAAGAAAGAATGATGAAAGTGAGATAGATAGATAGATAGATAGATGTAAATAAAAAGATTAGTAAGCAGCAATAATAGCAGCAAGTAAGTAAGATACTCTTCATTAAGGCTATGAACAGCAATGGTAGGGAAAAGAGGAGGCTTCATGTCCTTGTAAACAGAGCCAACAAGTTGACCGTTCTTGGTGAAAAAGAAAAGGTGGTTGGCATAGTTGATGCCAGCACCAACGGTATCACCGGAGGAGTAGGTGGGGCCAAAGGGGTCGCCCTTGCCATGGCCGCGGTAGAGGAGGCCGTCATCGGCGTGGTAGCCGCAGCTGTTGGGATCCCAGCCAGGCTGGCGGCGCATGTTGAAGGAGTCGGAGGTGAAGCCGATGGAGATGTGACCCTTGGCGCCGGCGTCCTTGACATAAATCTCGAAGTAGTAGAGGAGGGTGTTGGTAGGGGCGGGGCGGTTGGCTTGGATGACACCGACGTCGTGACCGTGCAGATTGACGCTGGTGTACTTGACTGACAGCTTGTCCTTTCCCACCACCGCGAACCCTCCTGAGCTGTTTATGGTGTTCAGCTCCGTCGGGGGCCTCTCTTCTGATGACTCTTGTTCCATTCCTATTCCTATTCCTATTCCTCCTCCTAATCGACCACGACACAGTTGGAGGAAGTAGAGTCCCAGATCTTCTTCTTCTTCTTCTTTATTATTATTATTATTCAGATCTTGCTGCTTCTGATTGCCACTCCTGCTGCTGCTGTTGTTCCCGTTCCTCTCGCTCATCGCTCTTCTTCAATTCAATTCTCTCTAAAACCCTAGACCACAAACAACAACAACAACAACAACAACAACAACTGCCACCCCCAATTCCAATTCCAGTTCAAGCAATCAATCACTCCATCACCGATGATGATGATGATGATGATGTGTTTAAGTAAATAAATTGTGTGTCCCAAAATAAAAAATGCTTAAATAAAAAATGCAGCAGCGTTAAATCTCGGGGCTAGCTGTCCCACCCATTAGAGGTGCTTACAAGCCAGCGAGGAGATTAGTCACTGCGGTCGGCGGTGGACACTCCGGTCATGGACCCAAAAAAAAAAAATTATTATTTTCCTTTGTTATTCACTTATTCAGGGGATTCAGATTCACTGACTTCACCTTATTGGTGCATTCTGTGCATTCATTGATTTTGGGACCATTGGATTCATCTAATGGTTCTCAAGGCAACACACTAAATAATGTTAAATGCACTTTATTTTAATCTGTACAGTTTTTATATTTTTTTAAATACACTTGATATTAATTTATGGTCTTGTACTCTCTCCGTCCCTAAATATAAGATTCCTTTGGGGGATTACGTTATCAAGAAAGTGGAATAATTTAGTTAATTGTATTGGAAATGTGAACTTTTAATATGTAATTTCAAAATTATCCTATTAATATTATTGGGAATCTAAAAAGTGTTAAATAAATAGGGGTGTTTGTGGAAAAAAGTAATTAATGATCATTGAAAATTAACAAATGTTCTTATAAATAGGGACAAAATAAAAATGTCAAAATGATCTTATATTTAGAGATGGAAAGAGTATAACACATGTTTCTGTATTTATTGGAGTAGAATTTTCAACTTTGTTGATAAATTTTTCTGCAGTTTATCTTATACTTTTCACATGTTTCTGTACAAGATAAAATGAATAAAGAAGCGTTCAGCCCCTTGTTTTTTACCAAAAAAAAAAATAAAAAATAAAATGAATAAAGAAAGATAAAAACTGTACAAGATAAAGTGTAGAAAAAATTATCAACAAAATTAAAAATCCTACTACAATAAATACAGAAACATGTGTTATACAAGACCATAAATTAATATTAAGTGTATTTAAAAAAATTATAGAAGCATTAGAAAAAAAATAAAGAAATAAAGCAAAAACTGTACAGATTAAATAAAGTGCATTTAGCATTATTTAGTATGTTGCCTTGAGAACCATTAGATGAATCCAATGGTCCCAATGCAGTGACTGCACCACTAAGGTGAAGTCAGTGAATCTGAATAGGTAGTAGTGTAGTACATTACTAAAATTCAGAAACAATTACTATTAGATTGTTACTCGAGGTTTTTTTTTTTTAAACAATCTCAAAAGTTTATTTCTTTAATTATTTTTTTTTATATAAAAAAGATACTATTTTTATTTGACTCAATTTTTTGGGAATGCAACTGTTCTTTTGTTTATGGTAATTCAACCTGATTTAAATCGAGTTATATTTGACGGATAAAAAATAAATGATTTTTAATTTTTTATTTCTTTACTTTTAAAGCTTAGAATTCTTTTTTGAATGATACAATTTCAACAAAGTAATAAATTAATCGTGTATAATTTTTTATTTTAATCCCAAAATTAAAATTTTAATCTAAATTTGTAAGAAATTTACAAAAATTACGTAACCTAATGAAATAATAAAACTATTGAAGAAGCCAATTCTTTTTTTTTTAATCCTGACTTTTAATTTTCTTCAGAAGTTTATATTTAATGTTGATTTGTCCATTATCAAAATTATACAACCGGTTTTTCTAGTAACAAAAAAATTATACAAATCATTTTTAGATTGCCAAAAATTATTCATTTTAATCCATAATACGATGCAATTTATTTTATTCATTAACAATATATAAGAGTGATAGTTTGCTCGTTAAAAAACTAAAGTCACTATTGGTTCAAACATGTGATCAAACCGGCTTAATAATCATGGAATGATTTTCGAGAACTAATACCCTTTATGTAAAACACTTGAGTCAGTATCAAACATGTCTTAAACAGAATTAGTAGTGGTGAATACTTGCAATTTTCCGTAATCATATCTGGATGGCTATTAAAAAAACTAAAAAAAACTAAAGTCCCTAAATCACTCCGGTAGTAAGATGGGGTGGGTGCCAAAAGTAATCCGCATTAAAATATTTTGTTCATTGGTACATAGTGTTAAAAATCAAATAACGTAGCACAACTGCATATTTACGTCTTCTACTTCTAGTAATAGGCCTTAGAATATAAATAATTCTGTTTGACGTGAATGCGATTATAAATGTCCATCAAACCCCCTCTTATATATTACGAATAAATCTAGGAAGAATAATCCAGTGAGAGAGAGAATAATGATGGAGCAAAAGCCAAGAAAGAAATCACAAAAAAAGGAAAGAGTAAACCCAAAAAAAAAAAAAAAGTATCTCGAGATTTTCTGACACGAGTTCTGAAAGAAGCAAAACCTTGGATTTGGTTGGACATGTCAACCCAATCTTCTAGACCAAAAAACTCATCAATGTCGAGCTAAATTACAATAGATTCAACTGATAACCGCAATCATACAGCTGAAAAACTAATCGATGTGGCTCCTGATTCCATGTTGAACGTATTTTTTCCGTGTTCACCCAGAGAACATCATAGCCAGAGCCACAATCAGCTCTGAATGAAACAGTCAATGATGAACTTTAACCAGTTCTAAGTCATAAACCAGCCACGAATTTGGTGGTATTTTTGCACTGTGTCCTTCAATCTTAGACCTGAGACATGCACATATTGCAGAAATTAATTAGAATCCCAAACAAGAAACTATAGAAAAGGATGATATCTTAACATGTGAATTTGATCACGTACGTCATTGATGGTGGGATTACAAGTCTCCTCTTTTCTCCAACCCGCATACCTGAGGACCATGAATCATCTCAATAATACGTAGAGAAAGGAAAGGAATAACAGAAGAATATGATTGAACAAGAGAAAAGAACAAGGATAAAATGCCAAACCTTCAAGGCCAACATCCCAACCTTCGTTAACTTCTCCTTTACCTGCAAATGGTAATACAAGTAAGGACACAGAGAGTGAAATCCAATAAAAGGAAGTTTCTTTCTGGTTGCCGGTGTTACCAAGGCGAAATTTAAAAGGAGCCTGCCCAGCATTGGACTCGAATACTACTCCATTTTCCTTCAACATGCCAGTGTAATGGACGCTAATCTAAAACCAAAGACAACTTATTTAAATCAAATCAGATCAGATCTGCAATTCTTTTTAACTGCATACTGGTGGTGGACATAAAAAAACTTCACAAAATGGCCAGTAAAATATTATAAATAATAATAACAAAACTACCTTTTTTCCTGATGCAGCTATTTTGCCATCTTTTATCCCCATTTCTAGCTCTTCGATAACTAGTCCATTTGACAATTTTCTCACTTGGGAAGGCTTTGTATTGGCCCTCTTGTTTCCATCCTCCTTCACCATCTCACTACTTTGCTCAGCAGATAGAGGCATTTCAGAATTTGCAACCTCGACATTCCTCTGACTTTTACTCTTTTTCTTCTTTTTCTTAATTTTTATATCCTCAGACTGATTTCCATCAGCAAGGTCATGAGCTAAATCGTCCACAACTCTGAAACATTAACAAACTTCAGAATAAGAAAAGACGAATGAAGCAGCTCAAAAAGCCTAAAGATTTGCAAGAATGCTCTCCAATGAAGCCGAAAAAAGTAGCAAAACAAAAAATGCTATGTATAGGCAACCTAAATAGTGAAAATGGCAAAAAGATATAAGTTAACCAGCACAGTACAGCTAAATCAAAAAACTTCAGACTGATTACTAACCATGAAATGAAAGCAATTGCCATTTAATACACAGGAAGTATATTATGAAAATTTGTCCTTTTTTCCAGGACTTTCAGGGCTGAATGGCAGTCCCCAAGAAGCAAAATAAAAGAGTGCTTACTTTTCATTTGTTAGTTTCTGATGTTGCTCTTTTCCTTCAGGAAATTTATGAGTCACATCATCAGACTCTGCCATCTCTCCAGAGGGTTTGCTCTTGTTTATGATACATTCATGGTATGCAACGTCACCTTCATGGTTTGAATCTTTTTTTACCTGTTCTTTCTTTTTCCTTTTCGCCCTATTCTTTTCAGGCGTTTCAGCACCATTAGCAAGATTGCTAGGATCAGCACCATTAGCAATAGGAATTATTCCCTCCTCCTTTGACCATTCTTTCCTTTTTCTCTTAGGCTTCTCACCTTGTCCATGACTAACCTCAGAGGAAGGCAGCATTTTATCCATGATTTCAGGTTCCCTGCTTGGTATATAAGACAAGAAATATCGAAAACCAAACCAGAAACCTTTGCAAGTAACATAACAAAATAAAGTACATAAAGGCAATTTTAGTTCTGCTTTCTAGCATGATATCCATCGAAAAAGTATAAACTATGACAAACATCAATGAGCAAGAACAATTTCTTGCAATATTAAACCATGTAAATGAGGGTGTACATTTAGAATCAAAAACTCAAAAGACAAAAACACTCACTTGTTATCAGCATGCTCCTGGTATTGTTCTTTTCCTGGCAGAAGATCATGGGTCATCTTGTCCTTTTTTGGCTCATCTTGCACGGCATTATCTGGCTTGATAATATGGCCATTACAAGAACTCTTTGTTTCCTTTTCCTTTCCCTTTTTTTTCTTTTTTTCTTTTTTAATACTCCCAACATCCAAAACAGTGCAAGTATCCACTAAGCGGTTGGACGGTTCTGCTTGTGCTTCCCTGCTTCAGTAGAATCATGATTTATGAAAAAAGGCAATCATAGTAAATAAAATTTATCTCTAAGGCCTAAAGCTGAGAACAGCATGCATGTATCTGTATAGTGATTGAGAATTGTGAATAGTCACCTATGTGTCTGACTATCTACAACAAGGACGTTGTCTATTTTTAAGGTTGTCTGAATAATACTATCTTCACCATTGTTGCCAATGGCATCATCCATTTCCTGAAGCAATGCCCTTCCAGAGGCTTTAATATTCTTGCACAGAGATGAAATTGGCAGCATATCATAGTTGTCATCATCTTCATTAATTTCCTTTGTCTGATCATGTGCACTGTTGTTGACAGCTGTGTTTTGGTCAGAACATCCATTATCATCATCATCATCGGACTCCACTATGGGTTGATACTTCCTAAGCCTTCGAAGGCCGGTTTTGTTCTTATGTTTCGATCGGTTACGATGGGAAGTAGTTTCTTCTTCTTCTTCTTCTTCTTCTTCTTCTTCTTCTTCTGTAGCCATTAAATAAAAACAAACAAAAGTTATGAAGAAAAAAAAAATAGATTGTTAAAGATGCAATTGAGAAGTACTCGTACAGTAATAGGAGAATAAGTTGCAAAATAAGGTAGTAAAAGGGGGGACGTGCCTTGATCGGAGGAAAGAGGGGATGGTGGGAAAACCTCGGGATGAGTGTCATCGTCAATAAAACTATCGTCATAGTCATCATCTTGGTCATGAGAATGATCTTGGGTGTCAGTGTCGGCGATGTCTTCACCATAGGATTCGGAATGGTCATCATTGCGGCGGGGAGTGGAAGAGAGATAGTAGCCAGAGAGATGAATGCTGCGAGGACCAATAACAGAGAAGATGACATCGTGAGAAGCTTCCTCAAGTTCGAGGTTCAATTGGAGGGACTCGGTGTTGGCAGGGCCAGGGTAGAGAGAGCAGAGATACACGGGGCTCCTGTTACCAACGTTGCACTGGAGGGTGCTCTTGGAAGAAGAAGAAGAAGAAGAAGAAGAAGAACCGAAGCCGAGAGTGGCCAAAGAGAGATGGAGGCGCCCTTTGAGTTCATCGTATTTGTGGGTAAAAGGCTTCCCCGGTTTCACTTCCACACCTGCAAGCCACCCACATCAATCAAAATCAAAATCAAATGAATGAATCAAATCGAAAAGTACTCTAATTTGGTAGACTTACCCCAGAAAGCCATGAGCTCAGAATGGGAATGAACTAAGTCTTCTTCTCTCTCTCTCTCTCTCTCTCTCTCTCTCTCTCCTAAAACCCTGAACCCTAGAGGGAGGTGGAGGAGGCGGAGACACACGCTCAGCTCACGTGCCTAACTCTGAATGTTCAAAACCCTCCTCGCTTTAGCCTTTTCTTACTTCGCCGGGACTTCCCAAATGCAAATATTTCCCTCCCAAAATTACTTTGCAAAAAACACTTGTTTTGTTTTTTCTTAACAAGTATTCCCTCCTATTTGAATAAATAAATTTAGAAAAATTTAATTCATTTTTTTTAAAGCAATTTTTTGTCAAATAATTTTCTCAATTAATATTTGTTTTATTCTCAATACAATAGTTCCAAGTAGCACTATTTTTTGTTTCTTCTACTAACTTATAAATATATAGTTGTATATTAGTTTTACCAAATATAAAACATGCCGTTATGAGCTTATAACATTTGTTGAATAACCTAAACAAATATACAACATTTATTTGTTTTTTTTTCATTTGACAAAATTTGGTAATTAACAAAATTGAAGGGTAAAAATGAACATATAATTTAGTAGAATTTCTCAAATATTTTTAACTTAGAAGTTAGTTTTTTATATAGGTTAGATTTTGAAAGATATAAGCTCATGGTCCCAAATAATCAACTCAATTGATAAAATTGTGAAACACAAAGTGTTAAAATATGAGTTCAATTGTTGGTAGCAGTATTTTCCCTCCCACCATTAAAAATAGATAAATTATTTATAAAAAGAGGTACAAGCTTATTTTTTAAAAGATTTTTTTAACCTATGTATCAGGGGTTATTGGATAAATATACTGTAAAAAGTAATTATTTAAATAAAAATAATATATTTAATGAATAAAAAATAATTTTTAAGTTACCAACATATCTTTACTACTATTATTTATTTATCTTATACTCCATCCGATTTGAAAAATAAGAAAAATATATTACTTCTTTTGATTTAAAATATACTAAGAAAAATAACTATTTTTTTAAAAATTTTGTTTAATTTTCAAAAATATTTTTCTAAAATATACTTAGAAAATTGTTATTTCATTTAATTTTTATTTCATTCTCAGCACTAATTTTTTTTAAATACTTTATTTTTTGATAAATTTAAAAAATGAAATATAATAAATTAATTTCTTTAAAAATTGATTTTATTTTTTTCTTATATTTTAATGCGAAAGAGTGCATCAAATGCATAATTCGGAAAGATTTTTGAGTCCTATTAGTTTGACTTTGAGTTTTTTTTAGAGTATATTAGTTTGATTTGAAGATTAGAAAAGATGAGAGAAGTGTTCTCAGTTTATTTATTGTTGATTTGTTGTTACCACTTACCATGAGGTTGTTTTTAATTATGATTGAGTAATGAGAGAGCCTCGGAGAAGAGGAGATAACAGAGAAAGTGAATGTAAAGGGAAACCACAAAAATAAATAATACGTAAAAAAATAAAAAAGAGAGAGAGTGCAGGAATATTCTGTAGTATTCGTAGATATAGTAGTAGTAGTAGATTATTATATGAGACGGGTGAGCTTGATAGCATGATGATGACGATGATGAGGCGCAGTCTCTCATTCCCCACAATATGAAGAAGAAGAATAGTAATAGTAATAATAATGAATTTGATTTTGATTTTGATTTGGATGTGAAAGGAGGCACTCTGGTGGCGGGTTTATTGGCGGTGGGAGTAGTTGGGGGATTCGCGTCGGTTGGGTTTATCTACAGGGACCAAATCAATTCCTTCCTCACTCACTTCTCCGTCTTCATCCAAGGTTATGGACCTGCTGGTTATGCTTTGTTCGTTGTTGTTTATGTCGCTCTCGAGGTATGCCCCTCTTTCTTTCCTACCCTTTCTTCCCTCATCCTCAACTAACTAACTAATTGTTTTTCCATTCAATTCCGATCCTTGCCATTCCCCTCACCATGTCTGTTGGCCTTCTCTTTGGTTCTGTTATTGGCACCATCACTGTCTCCATCAGTGGAACTGTCTCTCCCTCTTTTCTCTTCTCTCTCTTTCCTTTTTTTTTTTTAATACTGAACATACATACATACATACATACTCACAGATGCTTTGCTTTGCTTTCCAGGTGGCAGCCAGTGTTTCTTTTCTTATTGCTAGATATTTTGCCCGTGACCGTATTCTTAAACTAGTCCAGGGTAACAAGAAGTTCCTTGCTATTGACAAAGCAATTGGTGAAAACGGCTTCAGGGTTGTTACCCTCCTTCGCTTGAGCCCTCTCCTCCCTTTCTCTTTGGGCAACTATTTATATGGCCTCACATCTGTTAAGTTTAAACTAACGTGAATTTTTATTGTTATTTAAAAAAAAGAAATAATAAAATGATAAAAAGATGACACAAAAGGATAAGATGAAAATATCAGTCACACTCATCCATAGCAAATAAGAACACTGGAACAGAAAATAAGCAGCTGAACAAAAATAGGTCCCTATATGTACGAATTTCATTGACCTTATCCTTCCCTATTTGTCCTGAAGAAGAGTATAAGCTTGTTTGATACATCTTCGGGCCACAGCTAGCTGCTTGAATCCAGTGAATTAGAGATCTTGGACCTGTAAAGTCTGGATCATAGCCAATTGCGTTTATGTCTTATGCAAAGTCAAAACCTTCAAGTTTTAGATGCACTTTCATTCTCAAAGGTAATAAGATCTGCTCCAAAACCAGCATCTTCTATAGCTTCGAGTATCTTGTTGGCATCGGTGAGGTTAGGATCAAAGTGCACTTTTGCTTCCTCTAAAGCTATACTGATTATTGCCTTTTTCACTCCATCAACCATTTGAAGGGCATTCTCAACAGATTCAGAGCAGCTTGTGCATGCCATTCCTTTAATCCTAACCCGACATACTGATATGTTTTGCTCTTGGAGTTCGTCAACTCTAAAGCCAGCGTCTTCTATGGTTTCTTTCTTTTTTTAAGCCTACTGAGAGTTTGTATCAGAAATATGCTATTCCAAGTTAGTATAGATCATACCTTTAAACTGCAATTGCGATCGAAATAGCCTTCTGTTACATTTACTTCTGTTGCAAGAAAATGTGACTGATACGTCCACAAATCACAATTGCAGTGTCCATGTGGTTAAATCCAAAGTCAATTAAAAGAGAACAACATAAAGGAACAAATCAGTTAATGCCCACATAATGCAAGACATGCCTATGTGGTAAAATTATAAATTTTGCAGGAAAGTTCAAAAAATAACATAACAAAAAAAAAAAAAAAAACAGAGTTCCATTTCTATATTACAAAGCTCATCATGTTTTTAAATTGTGAGGGTTCCCAACAAATAAGTCATTATCATGCTCTAATCTATAATTTGAACTCAACAATCAAGTAAAAAAAACACCATATATAATATATATTAAATTTCAAGAACTACGACATAGACAAAATAGGAAGAAACTTTATACCTTTGACCCAAACTTTATACTAATTGGTAGAAAACCAAAACTGAATTTAAACCCAACATTTATAAATTACATAATATATAAAAAGTTATTTGATAGTATAAGTTATACATGGTGTCAACGAATCCAACCTCTTTGAATAATTGCTTATTCTAGTTCAGATTAAAACTAAATCAAATAGTATACCAAAAAAAAAAAAAACTAAATCAAATACAGTAAATTAGAAATTAAGAGAAGAAAAAAAATATAAATAATGTTGTACAGCGTGATTGGAGTCCATAGTTGCTTCGGATATTCTAATAGTATTTCCATGTTATGATTCTACAACCCATAATTTTTTGTTCTATGATTATGAATTTTTCAACAGGCAAATGTGCAGAGTATATACTAACTACAACCCATAATTTTATGAACCAAATCAAACTCAATATATCAAACTATAATCAACAATATATGATCATGAAAAAAACCAAATTGATAATGATTTAATTTAATTCATAATTAAGAAACTCTTCATACCTCCAAAGAAAAGGGGTTACAGGAACAATCTTCCAAAAAAAAATACAAACATCTATTAGTACCATCTCTTGAAGAATAGGTGAGACAAGCACACAATCTCTATAACGATGAGAAAGAAAAATGAAGCGAATGAAATCCAATCCACACAATCTCTGTAACGTTGTGGTGGGGAAATTGGGGCTCCTCCCTTCTTGCGTAAGAAAAAGGTAAAATATATCATCTCATATCAAAGAAAAAGCGCTGGATCCAAGTATTTTAAACAAACATGCATGACAATTTTTTTAAGCTGTAAGTTACTTGATCAGTTTCATTTTATAGAAACCAGTATGGAAGAAGTGGTAATTTTTTCAAACAGGGACGGTATATTAGGAAATACAAATTTATGTACAAACAGTTGAAAAACAGTTATGATTTTGGCTAAAAAACACCAAATAAATTTGGTGTTTGAGTACACCATGTGCTAATTCAATAATTGAGTCTACTTGCAACCTGTTGTCTAAGTAACACATGTTAGTTTAGTTAATTTTCAAATTTAAACCTCATTAATGAACTTATTTATTATTTGCATTTAAAGATTTTTTATTAATAAGTAATAAATAAAATTATCTGTATATTATTTTTTTAATTATAATCTATGCTATAAGTTTTTAAACTTATTTATTTTTAAAAAACCATAAATTCTAATTTTATTAAATTATATCTCAAGTATCAATTTATCTATGTGTAAATCAATTAAATTTTTTTTATTGAAGTATCTCTGATATAGGGAATGTAAATCAAGTAATTAGGATTATCATGACTTTTGAAAGTTTAAATTAAATAATTTATTTATACCAAGGTTATTTTGCCATTGTATGTTATATACTTTTTTTTTTCATTTTTAGCGTATTGGATTATTGAATCTATATTAAAAAAATAAATTTTGAAAAATATAATTTTAGATTATGTTGTTAAAAAAAATCAAAATTCAACATCTCTTTCATAAGTTATGTAGATTATTTTTGGTAAAATTATTTTTTGAGGCATGTGTAATTTTCCTATTCTACCCATATTAATCCAACAGCAATAACTAACTTCACAACTTATTTTTTTTTTAATTTACTTAGTACTCCCTCCGGTCCTATTTGTAAGACCCTTTTGGAGTTTTTAGTTTGGTTATATATATAAGACCCCATTTCAATTTTCAATAACATTTAATTACTTTTTTTTTCATAAACACCCCTATTAAGTCAATGTTTTTTAGAGTTTCAATAATAATTATAGGGGTAGTTTTGAAAAATTATATCAAATTTTCACATTTCCAATGCCACTAACAAATTTAACCACTTTCCTTGGTGAGAGTGAAAAACCACAAAATGATCTTATAAATAGGACCGGAGGGAGTAAAAATAATTTTCTTTACACTATTCAAACAAAATAGATCAACTTAAAATCATTTTTTTAGCTAATAAACTCAAACATAAACAAATTATAATTTGTTATTATAAGCTTAATAGATTATAATCACATATAAAAATAATCATTATCTAATATTTCTAGTTATATCCAACACGCACTTAAATGACAATCCATATATCATTCACATGACAGATTAATTAATCTAATAGACAATAACGGAGCTTGACCAATATTTGAAGGAATGCATGTTTGGGGAATCAATCTTTATATATTTATATTAATAATTTGTTAATACAAGCAATTGAAAAACTTTGGCATGATGGTATTCTATGCTATAGTATGACTAACGAGTCAAGGGATTGACTCTTTCCATATTCTTTTTATTGCCAATGAAGACTGCAACCCCAAACATTAAACCATCACACCAACAAATGCATCAGTGAAGTTTAGTATCATAAATATATACTCCTTCTCGTACTATTTGTAAGACTCTCTTAAAGGAAATTATTTTTCCTATTTGTAAGATCCTCTTCCAATTTTCAATAACATTAATTACTTCTATCCAAAAACACCTTTATTAAATCAACCCCTTTAGAATCTCAATAATAATTATAGGGGTAATTTTGAAAAATTATATTAAATGTTTACGTTTCCAATACCACTAATAACCTTAATCCATTTTCTTGACAAACGTGAAATTTCCCAAAAGGATTAGGATCGGAGTAAGTATAATGTTAACAAAATATAAGGGGGAACATGTGCTCTCACCTACTCCTTCCAAGCTCAACCACTGCTAGTGGACTATGACTCATAATGTGAACTTATATGAGGACTCAACATTCCAAAATCAGGATTTGTTAGATACGATCGTCAATCTACTGAGTATAATTTTCAATGCATTAAAACATATTTCCACAAATTTCATAAGAGTATTTTTGTTTACAATAATATGTTATATTGTGTTAATTTTTTTCAACTGAAAAATCACCTTTTGTATATTACATTTTTTAATTATATATGCTATAAGTTTTTTTAATAATTGTTTATTTTTGAAAAATCATAAATTTTTGTAATTAACATAATTCTACAAATTACATAAGCATATTTTTGTCTACAATAATATGTTATACTACGTTAATTTATTCCAAGTGATAAATCACGTTTTTCATGTTACATTTTTTTATTATTTATGTTATAATTTTTTTTAAATAATTTTTTATTTTTAAAAAATTATAAATTTTATAATTAACATATTTCTACAAAACACATAATGGTATTTTTGTCTACAATAATATGTTATACTATGTTAATTTATTCCAACTGAAAAATCACCTTTCTCATATTATATTTTTTAATTATCTATGCTATAAGTTTTTTTATAATTATTTATTTTTAAAAAATCATAAAATTTTATAATTAACATATTTGTACAAAACATACAAGGGTATTTTTGTCTACAATAATCTATTATACTATATTAGTTTGTTCCAATTTAAAAATCATATTTATCATATTATAGTATTTTTTAATTATCTATGATATAAGTTTTTTTTTATAATTATTTATTTTTTAAAAAATCACGAATCCTAATTTGAAGTATGTTTTAATAAAAACACAATAAAGAAAGTTATTAATTTTACAGTGCAGCAAAATTGTGGAGGGGAACTTCACAGTCTCGGCACCTGGAGCAACATGGGTAGAAAGTTATTAATTTTAAAGATATGATGTAAGTAATAAAAATACTATATAAAAAAAATAATAATAAAAATTCCTTAAATCTTTAAAGATTACAATAATAAATAATGAGTAATTTACTATACCTGTTATAACAAGTTAAAAAAGATGGTGTATGTGCCCACCAATACATAATGTGATGTAATTTAGCCTTCACCTTTTATGTAATAGTATAAATAGTATAGATAAATAAATAAAAGTGAGGGGGGATGGATATGATAATTGAATCCGGTTCAGTGAGTAGCGGTTTGTTGAAAGGGCAGCGGTTTAAGAAAGCAAACCCATTGCATTTGCATTGCATTGGTAGTATTATATTATTGAAATACTACTTACTACTCACTACAGTGGTATTGTATTGGCTAGGGAAATCTCATCTCATCTCATCTCATCTCTTGCCATCTCTTCTCTTATAGATTTCATTTCATTTCATTGAATTGAGACAGTGTTGCTGAGTTTATTTCCATATCTCTCTCTTCAAATTGAAATGAATACTACTTATTATTGTTGTTGTTCTTCTTCTTTCTCTCTTGGTGCCTTTCCGGTTCCATCTTCTCTCAAATCCAAATGTCTCACTCAAAGACAAAGACCACGACGCCATGCTGTTGGTGTTGGACTCACCACCATCAAGGCCTCCTCCTCTTCTTCTTCCGTTGAGACTAAGCTCGCCCTCGTCCGAATCGGTACTCGTGGAAGGTATCCTTTCCCTATTGATTTGATTTGACTTGACTTGTTCAATTTCAAATTTCAAATTTCAATTATGATTAATATTAATTAATTATTAATATCGCAGTCCATTAGCACTAGCTCAGGCATATGAGACGAGAGAGAAACTGATTGCCTCTCACTCCGAGCTTGGCAACGAGGGTGCCATCCAGATTGTTATCATCAAAACCACCGGTGACAAGATTCTCTCCCAGCCACTTGCTGACATCGGCGGCAAGGGCCTTTTCACCAAAGAAATCGACGAGGCTCTCCTTAACAACGATATCGACATTGCCGTCCACTCCATGAAGGATGTTCCCACTTACCTCCCTCCTCAAACTATTCTTCCTTGCAACCTTCCCCGCGAGGATGTCAGGGATGCTTTTATCTCCTTCAATGCTCCTTCCCTTTCTCTTCTCCCCTCTGGTAGTGTTGTTGGCACTGCCTCCCTCCGTCGAAAGTCCCAATTGCTCCACCGCTATCCATCTCTCATTGTAAATAATCATTCTCTCTTCTCTTCCCTTCTCTTCTCTTCTCTTCTCTTCTCTTCCCTTCTCTTCTCTTCTCTTCTACTCACTCACTCACTCACTCATTCTTCTTGGTTGCTTGGTTTTTTTTATAATAGGTGCAGGACAATTTCCGCGGCAATGTCCAAACAAGATTGAGAAAACTCGGCGAGGGGGTTGTCCAAGCCACACTATTGGCATTAGCTGGACTCAAACGCTTAAATATGACTGAAAATGTGACCTCAACCCTATCAATCGATGATATGCTCCCAGCTGTTGCCCAAGGAGCCATTGGAATAGCCTGCAGAACTAATGATCATAAAATGGTGAGAGTTTTTTTTTTTACTCTACTCCACAATCTTGGGTCACACCTCACTTGTTGCTTTTATTATTCACTATTTATTTCTTTTAATTTCCTACTCAAACAATAACAAAGGCTGATTTAAGTTGAGGATCTAAAGCATTTCATCCTAATGATACAACATTAGATTGCATCTGTGGTTCTTCCCTTGCGAATTTGTCAGTATTTGCGAATTTTTTGGTTGGCGGGTTTTTTTGCAGGCCGAATACATTGCTTCATTGAATCATGAAGAAACAAGACTAGCTGTTGTGTGTGAACGGGCCTTCCTTCAGACTTTGGATGGTTCTTGCCGCACTCCTATTGCAGGGTATGCTTCCAGAAACGAGGATGGTAATTGCTTGTTTAGAGGATTAGTTGCTTCACCTGATGGAACCCGCGGTATGAACATACTTGTTATAGATTCATTAAATTGGACCCTGTCCTCATGAAACTATTCTTTAAACTTCACTGCAATCCCCTTCCTTTGTGCAGTGCTTGAGACATCCAGGGTTGGTCCATATGCTGTTGAAGATATGATTGAGATGGGCAAAGATGCTGGCAAGGAGCTCCTTTCTCGGGCTGGACCTGGCTTTTTCAGTAGTTAGCTACATATGTGTATGGAGTTTTCATGAGCCTAGGTATAACTGCATCCCTAGTTTAATCATTCTTTGACCTTTTGTAACTTTAAAGTAGATTAATTGTTCAACTGAGTTTGGAAAAGTGAGCTTCTCATCGGGATCATATTGTTGTATTTTGATAATGGAATGCCAATTTTAATTTTTTTTTTTTAATAATGTGTACAATTATCGGCATAGTAAAGCCTGCGAGTTCATGTTAAAACACACTTGCGTGTTTCTCTAATTTTATTATCTGTGTATGGTTCTTTTATCATCTATCATAGTATTATTATTATATTAGTAGTATTATAATTGCATACGGATTCTGGTATCTGGACTTTTGGAGCCTGCTGTAATCTTTATCGATTATGTTGGAAATGGAACCTTATTTAGAAAACTTCTTAATAGTAACTAGTGTTTTTTTTTTTTTTCCTACCTATCCATGGCACGGGTTACAAAGAAAAAATGCGTACAAAGAAACGTTGAATAACTCCAATCCAGCCTTCTAAAGAAAGCTTTTCTATAATGTTTACTCCATGCTGGGCATATCGAGACCCATGCTTATGCTGCCCCTGTTCATGCATCAGACATTCAGACGTATTTCTCAACATGTGGAGGTTATATGGACACACATTTTTAGAGACGCCAATTCAGTTGCGGCCTCCCTAGCTAGCTAAGCATGGTCATGCAGTGGAATTCTCTAGTCGTATTTTTTATGTTGTTCCTTCCTTTATTAGTTTACCACTGCTAAGTAATGTAGATGAACCCTCTTTAGTAGAAGTTTGTAGTTTCTCTTGTTTTGTTTGGCGTTACCCCAGTTTCATCATTAAAAAGAAAATTAAGTGACAAAATTCATCTTAAATGCATATGCTATCAGCCTATCATGCATTAAATAATTATTTGTGCAACTCCCTCAAACTTCGTAATAATTTAAAGTTAATCAATTAATTATGTTGTAACTTCAGAAACTTCGATTTGAGTTGTTCTAATTTACTGAGAGTCAATTAAAAACCATTGCTCTCAACCTTGGTGTCCCATTTTGTAAGATGGGATTTTATGATAGAATCTGGGGAGGTTAGAAGCTGTTGAAGCCATGGGATTTGGGAGATGAGGGAGAAAAGAATGGTCAGGCGGAGAAAACCTAACTTCAATCTTACATTGATAACTCTATTGTATTACATACATGCATACATACAGTTTTGAAGATAACAGATGTTGTTGTAGTTGGTAAAGTATCTAATATCTAGTATGGTTCTTTAAAGAATATTACATAAATAATGCAACACAGGGAGAAAATAATGATAAAAATGTCAATACTGAGAGCAGCAGCAGCTTGATCACTAAGCTTCAAATTCTTTCCACCAAGGCGGTCAACCATGTCTGGAACAGATTCCCAATTCTTGACATCTTGCTCATAAGGATCCTCTAATCTCATTCTCATCTTCTCTGCTGCGGCCTCTTGAGCAAGGGTCCAATCATAAAACCTTCTACTTTCTTCATTGCTAAGGACATTGTAAATCTCTCTTAATTTCATGAATTTCTCAGAGGCTGTTTTAAGAGGGAGGGAAGTTGTGTCTGGATGGTACTCCTTTGATAATCTCCTGTAAGCTGCTTTTATTTCTTCCAAATCCGCATCTGCTGACACTCCTAAGAACCTGAGTAGGTATGTGGCATTCATCTATCAGTCATTTCCGTATATCTTATCATGTCATATGAAACGTTAAGAAGTGCATAAGTGTGTTTGGTTAAGCCAACAAGTGGCTTATAAGCTAATCATTTAGTTTTTTTGACCCAAAAAAAAAAAAAAAACTATTTGATAAAGGAGCTTGTTTCAAATAGGATGTAACTTATATCAGCTTATAAGCTAAGGGATTATTTCATTTTAAACATACCAGCTAACAGTTTGTTTCCATCAACTCTTAGTTCCAGCTAGCTTATAAGTTTCTAAGAGTTGACTTAACTGATAATGAGAATCAGAAGAAGTGGTGAGCAAATCAGCAAAGTTATCACCCAGCAGGTTGTTGGGATTCTTGTTCTTCTCCTTTGGTGGTTGTTGCTGCTGCTGTTTGGTAGTTCCTCCAATCCAGCCTTCATCTTCGTTGTCCCAATGGATTCTTGTGTCCACTCCAGGGGCAGCAGGGGATGCTCTGCCACTGCTGCTAGGGGCCTGTGACTGTGACTGCGAGGCCTGAACCTTGAAATTTATGTTGTTGTGTCCAGCGGTTCTTGCTCTCAACAACAACCTTAACCTTGGTGGTCCATTTCCTAAGAGGGGATTGTATAATATAATATGGGGAGGAGCAGAGGAAGCCATGGGATTTGGGAAGTGAGAGTGAAAACAATAATGGTCAGGCTGATATATACATCACATACATGCCAATATGCCATACACTACTTTATGTGGTTCATACTCGCACTTACCCTCTTGCTATTTGTCACTTTGTTTTTTTAAAAAAGCCTTGTCTCTCTCTCATAGCATAGGTGCCCATTTTGATTTGTTAAATTTTTAAAATACTCCCTCACTCCCTGATTATACACTTTTACATTTACTTTGTCTCTATTTATAAGATCTTTTACCAATTTTCAATGATCATTAATTACTTTTTTCCACAAACAGCCCTATTTATTTAACACTTTTTAGATTCTCAATAATATTAATAGAGTAATTTTGAAATTATATATCAAAAGTTCACATTTTCAATACAATTAAATAAATTATTTCACTTTCTTAATGGACGTGAAATCCCCCGTAGGGGTCTTATATTTAAGGACGGAGGGAGTATCAATTATTTTTCTAATAAAAATAAATTGATATTCATATCTAAATTGAACATTTAAATTTTACCCAAAATATTCTTATCTTCTTAACTTCATTAAAATATTATTAAATAAATATAAAAAGGCAAAACATTATTAAATAAATAAATAAGGGTAGCCCTGAGTACAAGACTCATTTAGTGTTTCCGGTGACTTATTGGTCACTATATAATAACCTTACTATTGTGGCAAGACTAGAATCTCTTTGAAAATGTTAGAAGTAAAGATGAAAAAAAATTAATACACAAAAATAATATATATATATATATATATATATATATATATATATAATTCATCTACTATACTTATATAAAAACATCTCTTTTCGAGGCACCACGTTTGTTCGCTTAAGAAATACTCGCACCAGAGTATTTGTAGGTAGATAACATTGTCTTTAATCAAAATTATAATTTAAAATTAAATAAATTATCTGTTCAAAATTAATATTTAAAATTATATAAATTATCTATATGTGGAATATGTGGAATCATTATTCTCATTTTGTTAAAAAAAATCATTATTCTAAAAAAGATTGATAAACCCAAAGAGATGATGCTTATAAACAAAAAAAAAAAAAGATATGATGCTTCAGTTCATGATAAACTCAAATATCTTTTTAGTTATCACATATTTCAAACTATAAATATGATGATTTCTCAAGTCATGAAAGTCACATTCTTCATCATTCTCCTCTCTTTTTTATCGAACATGAACCACCGCCTCTTCCAATGTGTCACCATATAATAAGTTGCAATCTCACTACACGCAATCATCACCATTGATGATTTTGCATTGGCAGAAGCTTCATCTATAGCAATGAATTCCCAACAACAGCATGAGAAGAATAACAAGCTTCATATGCTTCATTGCTGCGTGAAGAATGATGATTAGGGTCGACCATTTAATTTAGGTATTTATCATTAGCCTAGATTTGTTAAATGTAAACACTGATGTGGCAATGGAGTGTTACTTTAACCATGTCAAGTAAAATTCACACATCAATATATTAGTTGTTCACATATGATTATCATTCCCTTTGTTATTTAACTTTTACAAATTATTTGGTCACCAAATAACCAATAATTAATTCTTCAATTATTTATTACCTTATATTGATAATCAAGGTGTCAACTTGTGATTGTTTTTTATTCTTTGGATGTGTTTTTTTAAATGTGTGTAAAGATAAATAAATAATGAAACGTGAATGAGACACAGAAAGAGATAGTTTCTTTGGTAGACAAGATTTTGCTGCATCCATACATACATTCTATTCTTCATATTATCATAAAAAAACAAGTAAAAATATATAATGAAAATAACAATTTCTATCGATGCCCATAATTTTATGTTTTGAACCCTTTGAATAGTTTGTTCGAAGTGAAAAAATTTGGGATAACATATTGAAAAATGCACTCAGGCATGTTGTACAACATAAATATCAAACTAAAAAAACAATAATAATTTTTTTTTCAGATTTAAATTAATTCTTTACCAACAATTTTAATTAAAAAAGATTGATATATTTGCTTATAATTAATTTTGTTTAATTAATTTTGCTTATAAATTATTATCCTCAAAAAGATAAACCCAAATAAATGAGGCTTATATGATCATAGTAAAGAGTCCATCATAAATCCAAACATCTAATAAAAGTTTATATATATCTAAAAAAGATTGATATATTTGCTTATAATTATTTTTTTGTGAAATTATTATCCTCAGTATCATTTTGTTAAAACAAAATTAATCATTATCCTCAAAAAGATAAACCCAAAGAGATGAGGCTTCTATGATCATAGTAAGAGTTCATCATAAACTCAAACATCTAATAAAAGTTTATATATATCTAAAAAAGATTGATATATTTGCTTATAATTAATTTTGTGTGAAATCATTATCCTCAATATCATTTTGTTATAAAAAAAAATCATTATCCTCAAAAAGATAAATCCAAAGAAATGAGACTTCTATGATCATATCTAATAATAATAATAATCTTTAATTTAAAATATTTAATATAAAAAATTAAAATATCAACAACCCTTGCATTACAAATAACCTTGTAACTTTGTAAGCAAACTTATACATTTTGGCATACCGTAAACGTTGGATAATATAAATAAAATAAAAATATGCTATAAACACTAATTTTTTGTGGCCGCCATTTAAATACCACAGTGGTCCTCCCTATGTCTCAAACCGATGGTCAATTTTCCATCCCAAATGACCAAATCTATCAGCTTATCTAACAGTCCTGGTTTTTATATGTCAATTTTTAATAACAAGTTTAATAGATTTCACACTTAACTCGGGGGACTTGGGTGTGCTTGTTCGACCGACCCCAAGGGAACCCTGTTCCGCCCCAAGGCATGGAAGTGGCAGCTCACAAACTTGATATGAAAAAAAAGAAATGTAACGTAGAAATAGAAAAGAAATACATAAACTTTTTTCAAGTCAAAGACAAGGAAAATATAGAAATTATATAAGCTGTCGCAATCTAAACACATGAGTGAGTGAGTGATTTAGTAATGAATGCTTTGGGGCCAAATAGATTATAAACAAAAGTATTGGGCATGAAACTCCAAAGGCAATGACTTCTTCTAGTCAACTCCAACAATAAGGTCCCAAAAGAATACTAGAAAGGAAGCAAATCTGATTTGGTTGGTTGACATCCCATTATTTTGAACAACTAAGTTTGATCAACCTGGGAAATTCTATCTTCTTGAAATCTATTGTCTTTCATGAGTGCTGTGAGATGCTTCAAAGCTTGTGAAATTTCATCAGAGTTAGGATGTGATGTATTATCACCTGCAACAAATGAGGTCGTCTTTTGCCCCACTGCAATCCAGCTACATCCAGGCATCTTTTGGATATCTTTCTGTATCATTGCCCTCCTCAAAGATTTAGCTTCATCCCAATGTCCTGTTGAAGCATACATGTTAGAAAGCAGAACATATGGAGAAGAATTTTGGGGTTCTAACTCAATAAGGTTCTTAGCTGCCCGCTGCCCTCTTTTGTCATCCCCGTGTATTCTGCAAGCTCCCAATAAATTAGACCAAACCATAGCATTGGGTTCAACATCCAGTTTGTCAATGAGCTCCTCAGCTTCTTTGAGAAAACCCCACCGACCGAAAAGATCAACCATGCAAGCATAGTGATCCACTCTGGGCTCAATGCCATAACAGTTAACCATGACATCGAAAATGCGACGGCCCTCAAAAACCCACCCTGCATGACTACAGGCAGTAAGCATTCCGAGGAATGTGACATCATCTGGTTTAATGCGTGATTGAGTCATCTCATCAAAGACCTTTAGGGCACTTTCTGCATAACCATTTTTAGCAAATCCAACTATCATTGAGTTCCAAGAAATTACAGTCTTTTTAATACCCAATTCTTCAAAAACTTGCACAGCACTTTTTACATCCCCACATTTAGCATACATGTCTACAAGGGCACTGCTAGTTAACTCATCTAAGTCAAAACTAGTATGGAAAATTAAAGCATGTATTGCTTTGCCATCTTGCAATGAAGATAAGAGAGCACAAGCTCGAAGAACAGTAACAAATGTTGCTTGGTCTGGCAAGATATTGTTGTCCCGCATTTCTCGATACAAGTTTAAGGCCTCATCGCTGCAATCATTTTGAGCATGTCCGGAAATTAAAGCAGTCCACAGTACAGTGCTTTTGAGGTTAGAAAACTCAGAAAAAAGAATGTTTGCATCTGCAATCCTTTCCGAGTCCATATACATTACCAACAAAGAGGTGCCCAAGAATTCACTGCCATGTAAAAGACCCCTCTTTAGAACAGCACAATGTATCTGCATGCCTAAGATTACCTTAGGAGACCCCTTACAAGCATCTATGAGACTTGCAAATGTAATTTCAGATGGCTTCAATCCCAATACCTGCATCTCATGAAGAAGATTAATAGCTTCTTTAGTATCGTTTAGAGCATACCCTGCGATCAGAGCATTCATGGAGACCACACTCCACTCGGGCATGCTGGAATAGATTTCACGTGCATCTTCAATGGCCCCACACTTGGAATACATGTCAATAAGAGAACTTCCAGCAAAAAGGTTTGTTTCTAAACCCAACTTAACTGACAGACAATGGAACTGCAGTCCTGTTTCTAGTACCTTAACACTCCCACAAGCACTAAGTATACTAGCCATGGATACCTCGTCAGGTACTACACCATGTAAAATCATTCTCTGAAACATGTTGAAAGCATCCCTCTCTTCCTCTTCTTTCACATATCCAACAATAATGGCATTCCAGGAAACATTATCTCGATTTTTCATGAGCTCAAACTGTCTCCTGGCTTCCTTCAGAGCCCCAGCCTTAGCGTACATATCTACCAATGCATTGTTTACAAATAAATTGATTGCAAATCTAGTCTTGATAATAGCGGAATGCAACTGGCGACCGATTTCTATGTATCGAGAGCAAGCACATGAGCTCAAAATGCTAGTGTATGCAAATTCATCCAGGTCAATGCCGCATCTTGTCATGGTGAAGAATAACTCCATGACATTATTAAAATAACCGCCGTGTGCATAGACTCCGAGCATAGCATTCCAGACGACCCGGTTTTTGTGGGATATAGCATCAAATACTCGCTTTGCAGCATCTAGCATTTGGCATTTGCCATACATATTGATCAAAGAACTTCCAACGTAGATATTAGAATCGAAACCTTGCTTGATAGCGTGAGCATGAACTAAGAGGCCATCATCCAAAGCGGCCAAGCCGGCAATGGCACTTAAAACACTCCCCAGCGTGGATCTCGAGGATTTGACACCACTCTTGGTCATTTGACGAAAGAACGCAAGAGCATCACTGAAATGGCCTGTTTTAGCATGAGCGGAGATCATGACATTCCAGGCCACAACATTGGGAGAGGGCATGTGTTGAAACAAGCGGCACGCATGGTGGAGCATCCCTAAATGGATGTAGGCATTGATGACGGTGACGAGAGCCACTTGGTCAGGAAAAGAGCCAGCCTTGAGCATTTTGTCAAATAGTTGGAGGGCATGGGTGGGGAAGCCGGCTCGAACATAGGCGGAGATGAGAGCGGTGCAGGAGACGGTGTCCAAGTGGTGGTGGTGGTCGAAGATGGAGCGAGCGAGAGAAAGGGAGCCGCATTTGGCGTACATATGAATGAGAGAAGCCTGGCAGAAGCGGGAGGAGTGAAAGCCAGACTTGAAGAGAGAAGAGTGAAGGAGGGTGCCAAAGAGAAGGTGGTTGAGCTTGGCGGAAGCGGAGAGGGAGATGGCGAAGGAGAATTCATCGGGACGGAGGGGGGAGGTGGCGAGAGAAGAGAAAGAGAGGAGAACGAAGGGGAGGAGAGAGGAGTGGGCGGAGAATGCGGAGAGGAGAGAGTTCCAAGAGGACAGCAAGAAGGAGTGGTGAGGGGTGAGGACGATGGAGTGAGCGAGAAGCAGTTTGATGGCGGTGGAGGGTGAGAAGGAAGAAGAGGGAGGATGATTGGGTTGTCGTCGTAACCAAGAGCAATACCGCAACACCTTGCTTCGGAATAGGAATAGAATGGTGGTAGTTGAAGTTGATGCTGCTCCATATACGTCCATCAACCCCCCAAGTCAAGTGTTGCATTTCTTCGTTCTTACCAAATCTATTGCTTTTGCTTGGAGAGATTTCATGCCGGTGTTCGGTCATCTAGAGCAAAGTATTTGCCAATCTATAACTTCTCTTTTATCGCATTCCTCATGTCTATTAGTTTGAATGAGGTTTAAGATGGAATTAAGGACTTGTTTATTGTCTTTCAATTTTTTCCGATAACTACTTACTAATTTTAATCTCGGTCAAGTCAATCAATGCTACATGCACGTGGTATTATATATATTATATATGATTTGCACGGTTTGAAAAAGTTTTGTTGCTCCATATTTAAGTGAAAATAAAGTGTTACATTTCTATTTTAATATAGGAAAAATTCTTCTTTCTCTTATTTTCTATTTCAATTTCTATCCATCCACATTTCATTTTAGTTGTATCATCGGGTCAATTTCCTCTTTGTTTCATCGTTAATACTTGTATTATTGTTGTGGAATTCATAGATCCAAGCTTCGTCATTTTGTTTATTTAGGTAAAAATCATTTTACACAACAAGACAATAATTAAGATAATTTTATTCGCATTGAAAAAGTAAAAAATATATTTTCATATGGTCCTTTATAATTTTGTGGAAGAAGTTCCAAAATCACTTTGAGACTAATCATTTTTAATTTTCATCAAATATCTACTTTAAAGAAAGCATAAAATTTATATATTTTTTTTACGCATTGCTATTGCGGTGACCTCTCTTGTTTTTGTTGATTTTTAGTCACCGCTATTGAGAGGGGTTTTTCCTCTTTATTCACGTATATATATAAAAAAAAAGAGAAAATATTAATTGAAGGGCTAATAAGATCATCGTATAAGCCATGATGTTATGAAATCAACCTGCTGCATTGCAACAGAGTTTGAATCAATTAGCACCTGGTAGTGGTATATATATATAAATAATATATCTATCTTTCTCCTCGTTGTTCAGGTGTTAATCCTCTTCCTTTTCCGCAGGTGGGGCAACTCTTGAGCCCAAATCCTTGGCAGTCAAAACATCTGAAGAACAATTAACAAGCATGCATGAATGTTAGGAGAAGCTGATGGTGATGAGCAACAAAAACAAACAAACACACTACTATTACGCGCACGTGGAACATATATGCATGTTATACTACTTACTTCCACCTTTCAAATATATTTCCATTCTTTTTATTCTTTCCCGTCCCCTGTATATATGTCCAAATTAAACTAGTTAGTTACGTACATAGTTACGTTATATATGTAGGATACAAATAGAACGCAATATATATATGGTATATATACCTTACATCCGGGACATTCGATGGCTCCTTTTCCTCCGCAACTTTGACAACCTTTCAGGATCTGCATATATGTATGTATATATATACAAAGCTATATTATCGAAATACATACTGCAAGTGCATAATAAAAAAGATTATAATCACAGCACAGGATAATCGGATGACAGGAAGGAAAAGTAAAAACATACCGAATTAAGCGAAAAACCACCACCTCCACCGCCAGATTTTGCAGCAGAAGCTGTGATGGTGCTCTTCTGTCTTTGTGTAGTTTGAGTTTGAGCAAAAGCAGGTGGCGGAGGCGCTGATGATAACCAAATACAGATATGGGACATTTTTTTGCTATCTGCTCACTTGTGGTTAGCTTCTCTTCCTAGTGGTAGTGGATAATAAGGTGTGTGTGGCTTGTGAGGCCGGGTGGATAGATAAATTTAAGCCATAATATTATATTATTGCTAGAGGCTTGATGGTGATTACGTCACTTTCCCCATCCTAATTACAAAAAAAATGTTTATCTTATTTTATTACCTTATACTCCTTCATATCCTTAATATAAGATTATTTAAGATAATTTTATGTTCATTAATAAGAAAAATTAAGTTTTTAATGATATTGAATATATAAATATTTAATATAAATTTTTAAATTTATTTTATAATTATTATTTGAATTTTAAAAAATGTTGACTACATATGGATAATTGTGAAAAAAAAAATAATTAAAAAATTAAAAGAAATATATCAAATATTTACATTTTAAATATCATTATAATATTAACTAATTTTTTGATAGCTTATTTATGTTTTTAATCCTTCAAATAGCATAATTTAGTTTTCGTCTCTAAAGTTATTTTGACCGAAACTAATCCTTAATCTTTCAAATATTTTTGGGTTTGGTTAGCACCATTTGAAAAAACTTGTTATTTTATAATGCGGCTAACAGAATATCACATCAGTAGTGTGAGATAACGTCAAATAGTTAATATAATATGAATGATACAAACCCACATAAGCATACCCAAAATGATGACATAATATGTAAAATGCGACTAAACTGTCACTTTAGTCCCTCACTTTGTAAGGAGCTTTCACTTTAGTCCTTAATTTTTCAATAATTCATCTTTAGTCTCTCACTTTGAAAAAACTACTCATGTTAGTCCCTGACAACTTTCTCCGTTCGTAGACCTTAACATCTTACACACGTGACTGTTAAATAACTTATGCGATGTCTAGTTATTTAATGACTGTCACATATTCACCAGTTGCTGTATTTTCTGCAGCTGTTAGAGCTTCAACAGCTGCCTTAACTGCCTCTTCAGCAACCTTACTGCCTTTGCCTCTTCTTCCTCCAACTTTTGTCTTTTCAATTCAAATCATGTGTAAGACGATTACGACCATGTGTGTATATGTTATTTAATGGCTACGTGTGTAAGACGTTAATGTCTATGAATAGAGAAAATTGTCAGGGACTAACGTGAGTAACTTTTTTCAAAGTGAGAGACTAAAGAGAAAATATTGAAAAGTTGGGGACTAAAATGAAAAATTTTACAAAGTAAGGGACTAAAATAACAGTTTAATCGTAAAATGGTCCGAACAAAATATTTGGATCAAAGACATAAATAAGTTTTTTTTTAAAAAAATAAAAATAAAATTATAAGTAAAAACGAGAGGTTAGATATGAGAGCAAAGGAGTAAAAACTAAAAAGGGGAAAAGACAATAAACTGATATAGATTAAAAATTAAAAATAAGGAGGGAGAGATAAAGAGAATAATAGGTTGAAGAAAACGGGACGAGGATGGGGAAATTGCGAATTCAAATCCAGTTGAAGTCCAAGTTGCAGTAGTGTTGTTGTATGATCCATGGATGAATGAATGATGGCGAAATCGGAGAGCTATGAAGGTGGAGGAGGAGGTGGTGTTGGTGGTGTGAATAATAATAATAATAATAATAATAATAATGATGATGAAGAAGAAGTGGAGGCAGGAGAAGGAGGAGGAGGAGGAGCGGGGGAGTGGTACGCACTGGAGAAGTTCAAGCTGTACGAGACACGAGCGAGGCTGTACCTGATAGGATGCGATCGGCAGAAGAGGTTCTACAGAGTGCTGAAGATCGATCGATCAGAGGCGTCGGATCTGAGCATAAGCGAGGACCCGGTGGTGTATTCGGCGAACGAGATAAACAGCCTCCTGCAGCGGATATCGCAGGGGAACAAGTCAACGGGTGGTCTCTCCTTCTTGGGGAAGGTGTACGGCATTGCAGGTTGCATCAAGTTCCTCGAGTGTTACTATCTCATCCTCGTCACCAAGCGGAGGCAGATTGGATGCGTCTGCGGCCATCCCATCTTCTCCATCAAGGACACTCACTTCATCACCATCCCCCATCCCTCCATCCAGTCCGATCTCTCTCACTCCAAATCCGAACTCCGCTACAAGAAGCTTCTCTCCACCCTCGATCTCACCAAGGACTTCTTCTTCAGCTACACTTACCCTATCATGCGCACCCTCCAATCCAACAATCTCCTCATATCCCAACCACAATCCCTATCAGACATGCCTTACCATAACATCTTTGTTTGGAATGCTTACTTGACTCATCCTATCCGTTCCAGGTGCAACAATACCATCTGGACTATTGCACTTGTCCATGGCCATTTCAGGCAGACCCGTCTATCCATCTTTGGCAGGGACTTCACTGTTTCTTTGATTTCTAGACGCTCTAGACACTTTGCTGGTACACGGTATCTTCTTTCTTCATTCATTCATTCATTATTATTCCATTCTTTCAGGTGTCCTGTCATGCAAGTATACACAACCTACTAGTACTAGTATTTTATATGCTGCATTTGTGCGTTGGTTTGTTGGATGGGACTTGGGATAAGGAAGGGTCCTATCATGTTTCAACTTTTATAGATACTTCAGGCATAAGGTTTCCTTATCAGTCTTCTTAACTCTATCCTACATTATGTTATGTAGTAAGTTGATAGAGCTGTAAACAGTTTATGTTAAGTTTTACCCCCCATAGGCAATTATTTGTTGTGATTTGTCCAGGGAAGGATTGAAGGAGGAGGAGCAGCAAACCAGGTTAGCAGCCTCTTTTTCACTCTTTGCTGCTGCAATGGGTCGGGTACCTCTATAAGGTTCTCCTTTATTGGAAAGTTTGGGAAGGTTTGCTTTGAGAAACATACTGATGATTTCTTTTCTCCCTTTCTTCCTCAGAGAATATTTTTTTTCCCTTTCCATGGTTCGAACTTGTTTCTCCCAACTAGTGGGAATAAGGCTTCTTGTTGTCGTCGTTGTTGTTGTGGTTCACACTTGTTTCTCATATCTCTCCCTCTTTTGTTTACTCGCCCATGTTCCCTATATGTCCCGCATTCCTCATTATCCCAAAATATCATTTTTGACACAGCCTTTAACTGATTCAGTCATTGCCTCTGAACTTGTGTATGTTTTATTTTTCTTCCCCTTTTTATGAAAAATATTACACAGAACTGTTTCCTCGTCTCTTACAATTGGTCTTACCGTCCTTTTCCATTACCTTGATATAATTATCTGTTTTAATAAACAACTTGCACACTGCTTTTTGTTTATCTTGAAGTTCAGTGGTGTTGGTTTGAAAAGGGAAATATGTTCATTTCTTTATCTCACTGTTCCCTTTGCAAGGTGAATGTGATGTGGAAATGGTTAGGAAAAACTTTGTTATTATGTATTCAACACCCTCCTCCTTCTTTCCATACACCTAGGTTTAGACCCTTTAGTTTTATAACTTTTTCCAGAGTGGGCCCCTTTTCCTTTTTTTTCAACTTTACTATTTTTTCCCAGTGGTTTGCATTTGTGAAAAGGTGTGGCTTTGCACTTCCTAAGCAATGAATTTGATTGCGTGACGTCCCCTCTTGCATTAATTCTTAAAAAAGTTGTATAAATTTGGGGCCCTTTGTTGTGATTTCTGAACCTTTGTTGCAAGGAGAAATGTGGTATGCATCTATTGAGGTGAATGACGTTATGATAATGGTCATGTGGTTTTTGTATATTTGTCTAGTTATAGGCTTTGAATGGTTGTGTCATATAACATAATGGTTAATGCCATATTTGTTAGTGTGCTTTGTAAGGAATCTCTTTTATGGTAAATCTTATTGCTCTGTATTGTTTTTCTTCGAGGTTATAACTATCATGGCAGGGGAAACTCCCATTCTATATCAAATAAGTTGCTATGTTACTATATTCAACTTATTTTAATTGTACTTTAGTGTTGTATTCTGTTGGATAGCATATATAACTTGTTACAGCAGTTGCAAAACCGCAGTGTTGCCTTTGTAGGCAATCATATCTAGATTAGAGAAAAAGCTTAAATTAGTCAATTATACAGAGGGTGAAACACTTGTACTCTTTGATGCTTGTTTTCTTCATATAATCATATTTAGCAGTTTTGTATTGTTTGGAACGGAAAATATAGCAATAATTAAATGAAGCAATATGCTTTGATGTCATGTGTTATGAATTATCTGTATCATGTAAATAAATTTGGTTTTACATTGTGTCGATCTGGCAAAAATAGTAATAGCTAGATTGATTTTCTTTGTCATGAATTGTTCCTGCAGTTACTTGAAAAGGGGAGTGAATGACCGGGGGAGGGTTGCTAATGATGTTGAGACAGAGCAGATTGTCCTTGATGATGAAGCTGGCTCTTGCAAGGGAAAAATGAGTTCAGTTGTGCAAATGCGTGGCTCAATCCCGCTTTTTTGGTCACAAGAAGCATCGAGATTTAGCCCCAAGCCTGACATAATCTGTATGAAGATAGTTGAGATAAATATTTATTCTTGCCATTGCTGTATTTTATGCTGTTATAACATACCTAGCTCTTTTTGATGTTTTCTGTGTTCTGTTGACTTCAGTGCAGAGGTACGATCCCACATATCAGGCAACAAAATTGCATTTTGAAGACCTTGCTAAGAGATATGGAAATCCAATTATTGTGCTTAATTTGATTAAGGTAATTCTTTTAAGGAGTTTGTGACTTTGCTCAAACAAAAATAAACTATGATTAAAAGTTGGCAAATATCGATTGACATATTATTTTGTTCTTTATTTTCTTGCCAAGGAACCTTAACTGTTTTCTTCATCTCCGTGCTTGATTTCTACCAAATGACTTCCTATTGGAAATTTAAAAATTTCAGTCGAGCACTTTTTCTCATTCATAAAAGTTAAATGTTTGAACGGAAATGAGAGGCTACAAATTTAAACAAATGAATAACTGAAGCCTGCTAGAATTTTTATCCAACAGTTTTTTCCTTAACTAAGAAGAGTTCTTGATTCTCCCAACCCTTTTGTAATTTTATTTGTAAAACTGAATGTGTTCTTTATCAAAGATATTTATATCTTGTAGCTCATGTGAATCATAAAATGCAGACTGTTGAGAAACGGCCTCGAGAAATGATGCTGAGGCGTGAATTTGCAAATGCTGTTGGGTATCTGAACCAAATTCTACCTGTAGAAAACCATCTTAGATTTATTCACTGGGACTTTCACAAGTTTGCTAAGAGGTGAGCATGCCAAAGCTTTATCTTTTTGTCCCACAATAGCAGTCTCTCTATTGTATCTGACTATACCTTATTCTCCTCTGGTGTTTCCAAAGCAAGTCTGCCAATGTTTTGGCTGTTTTAGGAGCTGTGGCAAGTGAAGCACTTGATTTAACGGGTTTTTACTACAGTGGCAAACCCAACATCATAAAGAGGGCCAACAAAAGCACCCGAACCAGCACAGGAAGGTATGACCCACCAAAGTTAATTGTCCCATAACATTCAATGGAGTCTTCTATGTTTTTTCATGGGTTATCTTTTTTTGGCCTTGAAACTGGAATGTTCCTTAGGCTGATGTATTTTCCTTTGAAAAATGATTTAGAGACCTACATTAAGAGGCCTACACACAAGCCTACACACAAGATTGTGACATTTGTCATTTAAGTTCTTTTATTTTATGTTTTTAACTTAAAAAATAACAAATGTCAAAATCCTATGTATAGGTTTATGAGTAGGTCTCTCAATGTAGGTCTCCCAATCATTACTCTTTTCCTTTTTATCTTCAATTTTAATGAGTAAACTTCATTGAATCTGAAATAATGATTGATCACAGCTACAATGTAAAGCTAGGTCTCAGTATCTGTACTACTTAAAGTAGTAATACCCGAATTCCAACATCCTTGCGAACCCTCCATTTAGGGCCTTTTAAATTTGGTTTCGTTTAGTTGCAATAAGATTTATGTAATAAAATTATATCGCTAAATTTAATTCTAAATTTTTGCTCGGAAGTATGATCTATATGTTAAAAAATACTTCTATAATATTGTTTCAATTATGTGAAAGTTAAATGTATAAATGACTCAATTAATATTTTATCCTGGTGATGGTAGTGTTTCTGGGCAATGGTGGTGGTAACAACACCCATAGAAGGCTGTAGTGATAAAAGTGGATCAAAAGGAAGTTAATCGGATTAATAGGAGAAGAGGAAGACCTAAGAAAACCCGAGGTTAGGGCATTAAAAAGGACCAAAGTCTAAAAGATTTTACTTTTTTTTTAGGGCTCAATGGCATCAATTAATCATGTAACCTAGTAGCTGACCACACCTGGTGGGACAAGGCGTGATCATTGCTTGTTGTTGCAACTTGCTGTTGTTGATTCCAGGGATTGTTATTTTGACTGAACATTATGCAGTTTTATATTATACATGTTAAAGATCAAGTAAGATGTTGCTTAATAAAAGGAAGTTCTATTGCATTCAACTCATTGTGTATTTTTATAGGGATACTTCGCTTAGAGATCCGAGAGCTAGTTCTGGAGATCTTGCAAGGATTGGAAACAGTAATGAAAGTCTAAATGCTGTAGTTAATCGAGAAAGAGAGACTGACAGGAGTCATCAGAACAACAAAGATAATTTTAGCAGTGATGCACCACATTTTCAGAGTGGAGTTCTCCGTACCAACTGCATTGATTGTTTGGACCGTACGAATGTCGCCCAGTATGCTTATGGTCTTCAGGCTTTAGGACGCCAGCTCCATGCAATGGGTTTGACTGATGTACCCAAAGTGGATCCTGATAGTAGTATTGCTGCAGCTCTAATGGACATGTATCAAAGTATGGGTGATGCTCTTGCCCAGCAATATGGTGGTTCTGCAGCTCACAATACTGTATGAATACATATTTTATGTGATTCTAGAAATTCATGGACTCTGTTGGAAAAATTTTAATATGCTTATTTGGGTCCTCTTCCGCTGCTCTTATAAAATATGTTTTTTGGTGAACGACAGGTGTTCCCAGAGAGGCAGGGAAAATGGAAAGCAACAACACAATCAAGAGAGTTTCTGAAATCCATTAAACGATACTATAGCAATGCTTACACTGACGGAGAAAAACAAGATGCAATAAACTTGTACTATTCCTTTAGTCTATGTTATCGATAATTTTCTTTTCCTTTCATCTTTAATAAGATTTGATAGTTTTAGCTTTTTGATATTTAAATACCTTGCCCCTTGATCAGTCGTCTCAATATCAATGGTCTTAAATATTCATCGCAGTGTTCTATTGCCAGATTTTTAGGTTATTTCAAACCACAGGAAGGGAAACCCGCTCTCTGGGAGCTAGACTCGGATTATTATCTCCATGTTTCTGGGATCGGGGATGATCTAATCCCTGAGAAGTGGTAAGTCTTCCTTGTTACCTTATTATACGTTGCCTTTTGCGTTGGTTTTCCATTCTTTATATGTTTATATATTATTGTAGCCTACCCCACTTAGTGGGGAAATGATAGGATACTTGGCTCAAATGCTGCTAAGGCTGGGTCTAAATACCAATTAGGAGGGAAAAGCATGTAATGAGTGGGGTCAGGAGGGTAAGTTAGTTAGGAGAGAGAGAAAACAGATCTTAGATCTGATAAATATGGAAATTCACAACGAGGTCATGTGAATTGTTTTTGGGTTTTTCTGCTTTGGGCTCTTTGCTAGATTTTTTAACTCCTTGCTGGGAGCATTTTGCTCTTGCTTTTCCTGTATTTCCTTCCACGTTTGCAGTTCTATCCTATCAGAAACGGCTTTCATTGTGTATATGTTATTGTTTATGTACTATTCATTTGCCTTTTCAATCTTCAATTCTTTGTGAAAATTTGCAGTTCTGAACCAAATCCTAATCCTCCCGGTAGAGCCGGACTGGCCTTCACTCCTATCCCTGCTTGCAGAGAAGACTTCTCACGCATAAAATTGACATCATTTGACAAGTTAATTGAAAAAACCTGTGGTACAATTAAAAATGTAAGACTTTGCAGTGAACCTGATCAAAGACCAGGTGGTGGATCTGTAAACAGTGGTGTCGCACCTGATGCAGCGTAATTTCCTTTATTCTTAGTAGCTATTTGATGATTTTACTTCTCACAATTATTCTCTTCATTATAGGAGTGCCATCTTTTTCTCATTTATTTTTGCCTGTGCTCATGTAAGTACTAGCATTTTTCCTGCCCATTCTAACACCAGGTTCCTATAGCTTCACTTCTTGTTGAATAATGACAACATTATTTGATATTGTCCCATGCCACAATTCATGTTGCATTATATTTCTGTTATTATTTATTCAAAAAATGAATTGGTGTCAGCGTGTGTGCTTCCCTTTCTGTTCATTCAGCTTAACTTTTCTCTTAATGCTTGGGAATCTAATTGCACTATCATTTTCTTTTGTTTTTTTCCTATTGCCTTTTAAATTTTATAATTATGAGCAATTTCATTAGTTTGTTAAAGCTAGTATCATGATCAGTAGAAGAGAATGTATCCCTCTGTAAGTTTAGACCCTTCATTTCAAGATCAATGTAATATGTGTTGATTTTTGTATATCTTTTGATCTTATCTAGTGAGATACAGCTTAAAAGCCCAAATTGGCTTTTTGGCCAGAGAAAGCATGAAGAAGGTTCCTCTGTTGCAAAAGTTGCTTCTCGTGAAACTGACATTGAAGAATCTCAGGCTAATGGCTTTTGCAACTTGAATTGGCTGTCATCTGAAAATGATATGAATGAAGAGGATGTTTTCCAAAGGTGTGTATCTAAAAAGTGCATTTTCCATGCAATTTGCAAAGCTTTTACCCCCCTTTCATTTTGTCCTATGATGTTTGGTGTCCCATTTAATTATTTTATGACTGTCAAACATATGCACTTTAGGTCACCACCAAGCAATTTTGTTTATGTCTCGCATTGTGATTTATGAGCTTTAAACAGAGCTAGGCTTTCTTAACATTATTAGACCAATACGAATAATAAAATAGAGCTGTCAATATTTTAAATGGCCACATTGAATTCTGTACGCCTTCAATTTTCTGCACTTTATCAGTAACCATGGTGCAGTTGGGTAAAGTATGTAGAAGTCTCCTTTAGAAGTTTTGAAGTTCTTCTCTAGGACCTACTATATTTAAAAGTGCCAGAAAACAAAAGTTATGTTAGTCTATTACTACTATTGTTTGATTGGTTAAGAATCCAATGTTGTCCATTATTTGGTGGTATTACCACTGCTGTAGGCATTCCCACACTAGTTTCTTTTTATTGTCTTTGATGCCCGTAGTGTGTTCAGTTTACAGATGACGCTATTTGTACTCTTAATTTTCAAGGTATCTTACAATAACCTCAGCGAACGAGGCCAATGGTTGGTATGGAGGTACTCTCCTAGGTGATCAAGATGAAAGCAGTGAGATATATAAACATTATGCCGAGTTATGTGAGGTATGTGCTTATGATATATACCTTGAAGGTGAAATTCTTTATAGACCCTGCCTATTCTCTTTGTTGACTCGACAACATTTTTCAGCAGATAAGATACTGTTTTGGGTTGGTAATATGGGCAGGTTTAAGAATAATAAATTGTAGTTCTTCTATTTGTGTAGTGTAACTCAACATGCTAGAAATGTAAATGAGAAAGAAATAAACATCTGAATAATGGATAAAACAGATAGAGAAGAATATGCAAGATTTGTTGCGTTATTACATCTTATATTTTTTTTTGTCAAATTGTAGTTTTTACCCACATCACTCTTGGAATACGCAGGGACCTGCCTTGGAACTTTTCAAAAATGACCCTGAGCGGGAGCAGCACTATGCAGATGCTTTAAGCATGAGTTCATTTGAACTTGGTAATGATGCTGCCATTGCAGCAGAAATGGAAGCCGCTCTGAAGGAGTATGACCAAGTTGGTACCGACCTTGGGATCATTCCCACATCTTGTAAATTCTTTGCTGATGATCCAAGCTGGTTGACCAGATGGTTAATTGGTGAAGAGAAAGTACCAAGGTTATGACAAGTCATTGTTTTTAAGCATGTCGAGTATGTATATTGGAACATTTAATTAGTGCAGTAAATGTTGCCATATTTTACTCTTCTTGAGCTTGATAGTTCATTATTCAGTTTCTCATACAAAACAAGCAATTGTCATGCTTAGTCTTTCCAGTTTGGGTGTTAACTTATGAATACTTTAGAAATTTGTTAGAGTTTGATGGGTGTGTGCAGATAGTGGAAAATTTTTTATGCCGCTAGTTTATTATCTACTGTACTATATATTTGTGTTATTGTTTTAAGAATATCATTACATCAATACATGATACAAAGTGTTAATGTCTTTGTTCAAATGTTTGAAGTGTATTATAATTTTTCTTATTATTTATCAATGAAATCCCATCTTAACTAATTGCATCAATAACTCTTTTAAATGCCATTTATGAATTTTCTCATGTGAGGAAAATATATAATATGTGATTTAACTATAAAAATTATTGTAGAATTTGATTTATTTTTTTTTTCTTTCATCTACTCAATTTTTATACAGATTAAGAAATTCTTAAATGCTTAGACCTCTTGACTTGTCCTTCCTCAACTATCAATGAGGAATGTTAAACATAATGCATCTTACATGTTGCATTTATTAAATTTTGACAAAATATATTATATGTAATTCTTATTACTAGACAATTACCTTGAGCAATCAAAATATTAACTTAATTCAAAAGTTATTTTGAAATAAAGTTAAGGTTGACAGTGGTATAGTAATTCCATTTCATCAAATAGTCTCTAGTGTGAACTTAAGTGGTTTCACAATGAGATGATTTTTTATTTTTTTTTAAAAAAGAGTGGTTATATTGTAGAAATAATTAGTATTGAGATTATGATAATAATGAATATAAGTTAAATAAATATGAGTGTTTAAAAATATTAAATAAATATCATTAAAAAAAATTAAAATTTGGATGGAGATCTTATAATTAAAATTATAAAAAGAAAAGTTTACAAAGGAACATAGTGGTATTAGGGCGGGGTAAGGGTGGGTGCAGAAGAGAAGAGAAGAGAAGAGAAGAGAAGAGAAGCAGAAAGCAAGAAAATGGGGGAGGAGATTGAGGATATTGAAGATTTGGTGGTTGGCGGCGCTTCTCCACCCGGTTTCCGGTTGCCAATTGGCCCTCCTGCTGTTGCTGTTGGCGTTGGCGTGGCTCCCAATCACAGGAGGAGGATGAGGATGAGGATGAGGAATCAACAAGAGCAACAGCAACAGCTACAACAACAACAGCTCTCTCCTTCAATTTCAATCCCTATCCCTGGCACTCAGAGAATATACATAAAGACCTTCGGATGCTCTCATAACCAAAGCGACAGCGAATACATGGCTGGCCTCCTCTCTTCCTTCGGCTACTCCCTCTCCGACAATCCTGACCTCTCCGATCTCTGGCTCATCAACACCTGCACCGTCAAGGCCCCCAGCCAGTCTGCCATGGACACCCTCCTCCTCCGTGCCAGCTCCTCCAACATCCCCCTCGTTGTCGCCGGCTGCGTCCCTCAGGGCTCCTCCCATCTCACCCAGCTCCGTGGCATCAGCATTGTCGGCGTCCAGCAAATCCACCGCGTTGTCGAGGTCGTTGAGGAGACTCTTAAGGGTCATGAGGTCCGCCTCCTCACCCGCAACTCCCTCCCTTCCCTCGACCTTCCCAAGGTCCGCAAGAACAACTTCGTCGAGATTCTTCCCATCAACGTTGGTTGTTTAGGTGCTTGCACTTATTGCAAGACCAAGCATGCTCGCGGTCACTTAGGCAGTTACACTATACCTAGCCTTGTAAGTTAACTCCCTCCCTCCCTCGATCAGATCAGATCATATCATATCAATTCTTCCTTCACTAACTAATGCCTGCAGGTAGGCCGTGTAAAATCTGTCATTTCTGATGGAGTTAAAGAGATATGGCTCAGCAGTGAAGACACCGGAGCATATGGTCGTGACATTGGTGTCAATCTTCCAACTTTATTGAATGCCTTAGTTGCAGAACTACCAGCTGATGCAACCACAATGCTCCGTATTGGAATGACTAATCCACCCTTTATCCTTGAGCACCTTAAACAGATAGCAGAAATTTTGCGGCACCCATGTGTGTACTCTTTTTTGCATGTACCGGTTCAGTCTGGAAGTGATACTATCTTGAGTGTAAGTTATAAAATTTATCAGTAAGATCCATTATGTACGTATTGCAATAATATGCTAAATAATATAGAGATTCCCTCTAAATGTCTCAGGCAATGAACCGAGAATATACTGTGAGCGAGTTCAGGACTGTTGTAGATACCTTAATTGAGCTTGTGCCAGGGATGCAGATTGCCACTGATATAATATGTGGATTTCCTGGTAAATGGATGGTCTCTGATACATAATTTTACTTACCTGCATATTGGTATTTTCAATGAACATCTAGAGTCAAACATCTATTGTAGTTTTATGTGAAAAAACCCACATGGTCGTTCAAATATTGAGATTATTCCCATTAGGAATTTCTTAACCTCAGCCCTAAGGGCTGACGATAAGAGCCTTAAAAAAGTATTTTTGTATTGAAAGAATAAATGTTTAATACTTCAAAATTAATGGGTTAGTTTTTCAAGACTTTTTTTTTCCTACTTTTTTACTTCTTATCCTCAGCCCCAAGGGTTGTGGTTAAGCAAACTCTTCCCATTAATGACAAAATAATTGATGGAACAATAATGATCGGGGTACTGGGGTGTCATTTGGCAACAGGGAATATGAAACAATGTTCTCCGAATCTGAAAAATTTTACTGCAGATATTTTGGAATTTATATAGATAATTTCTGGAAAGTTCAGAGAAAATTAAGTGCATGGATTTCGTAAAGTAGTGCTTATTTCTTGGGTTTTTCAGGTGAAACTGATGAAGATTTTGAACAAACAGTCAACCTTGTTAAAGAGTACAAGTTCCCCCAAGTTCATATTTCACAATTTTATCCACGACCAGGTATGTCATCTAGAATCCCTGTATGCCACTTCATGATTTATTACCACAGTTTCTTTGTATGAGGTACTGGTATCATAATTTTGGTGAATTGTTATGAGCAAACAAAGGAATTGCGGTGATTCCTGTTTATTAAATGGCACAGGATACATGATCTGATTCTTTTTTCTCTCTCAGTTCCTCTATATTAGCTGATTTTGGTTAATTGCTTTTCTTGATGATTCGCTGAACTTAGTGTGCACATTTGCAGATATTAAATTCTTTTTACTTGAGTTGAATATGACAGTTATATTAAGTAACTAGTTATGTGTTGGATGTTAGGATGCTTTGCCTTTTCTTTTTTATTTCCTTTTATTCTTTTTCTATTCCAAATCATTTTCCATAATTGGGAGACCGGGAGGTTGTTGGGGCTTTTGGAAAATTTGCATTCACCTGGTTTGAACACCAGGCCAAAGGCCTTATTTTACTTTCATTTTAAAATAATTTTGCATACCCTCCTAATTAGTATTTTTAAAATGAATAGGGACACCTGCTGCAAGGATGAAAAAGGTCCCAAGTAATGTGGTGAAGAGAAGAAGCCGTGAACTGACAAATGTCTTTGAAGCCTTCACACCATATAATGGGATGGAAGGCAAAGTGGAAAGAATTTGGATTACTGATATTGCATCTGATGGAGTTCACTTGGTAAGAGTTGTGATTTGAGTTTTGGTGCTTATAAATTTATTCCATTGTAGTATCAAGTATGTATTTGTTGCAAGTTGCACCAATACATACATCTGGCTATGTTCTGAAACCCTTTGGCTCCTACATCGGAATACTGGATGTTTTAATTGCCATGAAACCACCAAAGTGGCAAAAATATTTGTATGGAAAAGCAAGAGATGTGGTTTTTTTTTTCTTTTTCTGTCTTTTAACCTCGTCTCCTTTATTTAAAAGTAACATTGAAATCCATTTTTTCCAAACTTTTAGAGTCTAGATAAATCTTGCAGTTTGTATCGAAATTGGGTTGGTTTAGCTGCATGAATGTGCTGCTTTCATTTCAAGGACTTAGGATCTTTCTTCAGCATAATTGAGATGTAGGAAGAGGTCTGCTCACTTGCAATAGCCAATGAGCCTCTTGTTGATCATTATAGGTTTATGGGATGGGAAGAAGAGGTATCTGTTTTTTTCTTGCAATAATAAAATGTGAATTCTTGGAAGCTGTTATGCACTACTTAGGTTGGACTTGTGACATCCATATATATTATATCTATTCATTTGCGCGATCCTACCATTTACTTAATTTTTTCTTCACTGCTCAAGGTTGGTCATACAAAGGGATACATACAAGTTCTTATAATTGCTCCTGACCATATGCTGGGAACCTCAGCTATGGTTAAGATAACTTCTGTGGGAAGGTGGTCAGTTTTTGGGGAAGTAATTGAGACGATCAATCCTGATAGTGACCATAAAGTTTCAAGCAAAGAGGTTTCTAATCAGGATATGCCTTCTCTCTGCTGTAACCCAGCCAAGAATGGTGGATTCTCGGAAGAGACAGAATGTTGTGCTTGTGGAAATGACAGCTGCTGTGGTCAGAGTGTTCTCAAGAACAGTGATAATTCAAGAAGCTCTGTAGTGCCACAGAATCAAAACAGTAGAAGTTTTCTTGGATGGATACTTAGGAAGCGAAAGCATCTGCAGCACAGAACGGTAG
This sequence comes from Crotalaria pallida, assembly GCA_037953625.1. NCBI lineage: Eukaryota > Viridiplantae > Streptophyta > Magnoliopsida > Fabales > Fabaceae > Crotalaria > Crotalaria pallida. The sequence goes on along the minus strand of CM075654.1, from coordinate 141,963,151 downwards.
AGAGTGAACTTGACTCAGGATCTGTTTCAAAGCAAGAAGGGGGCCATGGGAACGTGACAAAGTGGGACTTCGTTGATAAGGCTCTTTTGGGTGGAATATCTATCAGCATCTTCACGATTGTTGCCGTAGTAATAGCTTTTACGTTTAGTGTTATTTGGTCCAAGTAAAAAGGATGTTAGTTTATGATTTCTGTCTAATCAAATTGTTATTCAATATTTTTGACTTACAAATCGGTGCACTTGTATTCTTCCACACCTTGCAGTAGGTTTTATTTCACTTTTATGATATTTCACATAGAAAATCCTCTTTGGGCATATGTTTTATGAGTGTACGAACTTGCATGTTTTAGCTAATTGAGACTACTGGCAATTCTTTTCATATAATTTAATAGGAAGTGGCATGGTTTGCAATAATAATAGGAAGTACATCATTTCATATAATTTAATAGCAAAGTTGTTACAAGCATGAAGGGATGTTTATTTTCATATCTGAAATAGACATTGGGATATGGTATAATGAAAGTGTGATTTTTGCTAGGGGGATACTATGCACATCTTTGCTGTTCCCTCTTTTATTTGGGTATAATGGTGCAGGTCTGTTTATTCATATAGATTTATATACTACTTGTACACAAATAATTCAATAACAGGTGGGAAGAAAAAGATAAAGAAACATCCATAGGCAGGCTTCATAGCAGCATATCTGATTTAGAAGGCAGTCTCTTGAAGAAATTAACTGGCACAGATGGCATCTTACTCCTGAACCGAGGATGACGCAGCATGTAGAGACCTACCAGAATAGCCACAACTTGGAAGGGAGTGACATAAATGAAGACAGCCCAGATAAGTGAGAAGATGATAAAGATAGCTGTGGCCCTTGGGTCTCTCCAACTTAGTATGGCTTGAGCTCTTTCTCCTTGAGTTGCCAAATCTCCAGCCACTGTCTGTACTCTACCTGCCACACTCCGCAATCTGTCATACCTCATCCTCACAATATCTGAAGGTTTTGTAGTTGGAAAAGTGTCAAATTCCTCATCCAATTCGTCAGGGTGAGCTGCTTCTGCTTGTGAAAGCCTAGCATCCATGTGGGGTGGATGCCTTGGCCTGAATCTGTAGTTCCAAATCCCAATAACAAACAGGTAGAGGAAAATGGTGGGCAAGATTAACTCGGGGTAGCAAACCAGTATCAAGAATAAGACATGAACGAGGCAAGTTGTTATGGGGTTTCTCCAAGTGGAAATGTCATTAAACCATTTACACACAGCAGTAACACCTGAGAGAAGTGACATAATTCGGTGAAAGTTGGCTTTGCTTCTCCTGAGACTCCACATATGGTAATCCACATCAAGCATATACTCAACTGCTTCCCGTCTAAGTGGTGGCTCAGCCCTTGCAAGTCGTGCCGCCACAATCTGCATGGCCTGGTGGCGCAACCAATCAATGTGCCTAACAGGAATTGGTTGGGCATAGTGCATTTTGGGAAGCAAAGGCCTTCCATATTGTGCTACCATATTAACCCAAGCTGTGCATGTGAATCTCACTGCCAAGTGAAGCTCTCCATTCTTCTTCAACCCATTAGGTTGGAGAACCAAGAGAGGATAATAATGCGTGTAAACTTTATCAGTTTCTAGAGTTGATAACCGAATTCTTACCTTTCCAATCCTCTGATCTCTACTATCGCTGCTGCCATTAATGTGGCAATTGTCAAACACCCCAATTGTGATCACAGTGCATGGATCATGAACTTCCCAAGTATACTGCTCGTTCCACCGAGGGGACAAGGTGTCTAGCAAAGTTCTAGTTCGAACCCACTTGTTGCCATACTTGGCCACACAATATGCATCAGTTGTTCTACCTTCCCTGGCCTTCATAGGTAGCAAATTGCGAGCACTCAGTATCCCAAGTTCAAGAATTCCAATGTTTTTCTTCCTCAAATGTTTGGAGGATGGCTGAAGATCACTGCTGAAGTGTGTGGATTCATCAAGCACATGATAGCCGGCCTCGAGAACAATTCGGAGGTGAATCTTGCTTGAGAATTTCTCCTTCTTCTTCTCCGTTTCTTCCTCACCAACAGCTGAAGGCCTATGCAAATTGTACCAACGTGCATCAGGGAGCTTGCCGGTCTCATGTTTGAGTGGAACATTTCTCACTGATATAATCTCTCTTCCTAATGTCTCAATATTGCTGGGACCTACTTTGTCCTCAACCGTCACAATTATGAAATCCTCAAATGGCTCTGCAGCCACAAACATAAGCTCATCATTCCAAATTGGGCTGATAGTACCTCTCATTGGCCCCGTGAATCTCATCTGATTCCCAAGTTGTACCCGCACAACTGCCTCTGGTGCTCTACCTTTGTCAGATGGGACAAGATCTTGAGCTTCAATTACTTGAACTCTAAGATAGTAAAGCTTTGGTGAGAAATATACCTTGGATCGTGTATTTGCAAGGTTTGAGTGACTGACATTATGAGCATCAGAATGCCAGGCCTCTGGAAAGGACTCATCTGCTTGTGTTCCCATCCAAACTGCAAGCATGATTTCCCCATTATTAACTTTTTGCCCTTTCTTATTCTCGAGCCTGTACCATTGAGGAGCCAATGGGCTATCCGGGGGTACCCGAAGAGGAACCTCGGTAAGATCAAACATAACTCTACCCACAAAATCATCTTTGCCTATGTCCTTATCCTTTACTGTCACTTCAAGCAAATTTGATTGCAGCCTCTCCTTGGAGAAGGCAAATATTTGCTTCCAAACCGGGTGCTGATTCTTCTCCAAATGCTTTGTGACACCTTTGTAGTTACCAAGCTTGACTTCCACATAAGGATCGAGGCTCCCTGAGATATCCATGACCGGAAGATCTCTTGCCTTGACCACATTGACATACAAGTAATGCATCTGTTCCACCATGTCGTAGGTAGTTGATACCTTGTTCCCTCCTCGATAGCGCAAACGAGCTGCGAGAGGTGGACTTGTCTCAACCAATGCATACTCCGGGTTTTGCTTTGGGATCTGCATTAACATTGCATTTGGTGGCCCTGCTTTTGCAAAATCAGCCCTCCTTTCAACTGTGACTGACGGAGCAAAAGGCTTAGCTGCTGCTGTTGCAGGAGGAGGAGGAGCATAAAAAGTAGCTTTCTCTGCTCCTATGGAATGAAAAGTTCGAACTTCCTTTTCTGCAGGTTTCTTGTTCTTTCTCTTTTTCTCAAAATCACCAACCATGCTTCCTTGATCATCTAGCGTGTTAGTGTTAATTTCTTGCAAGGGAGGCTCCTCTTCCTCATGATGATCAGCAGCAGGTTCATATGGTTGTGGTTGTGAAGTAGGTTGAGGTTGAGGAGCAGTAGCATTAGTATTAGTATTAGTATTAGAATTAGAAGAAGAAGGATCATAAAAAGCATAGAATCTAAGATCAATCTCTCCCTTGGGATCTGAGAAGAGGCCACGTTGCTCAAGAGGGTAGCGTCGGACGGTGGCCTCAGACTGAGAAAGAGGGACAGCATCACCTGAGATTATGACTCTGCCAAGGCACTTTTTACGGTGACCAAGTTTGCGATCATTGTGAACAGCCACTTGAATGGTTTTGTGAGGAAGGTGTGTTGGGTTATTGATGTTGAACACTAACTTGTGATTCCAGTGAGGATTGAGGTCTTTGTGCTTTGTCTCTGTCCTCTGCTGCTGCTCATCAAAAACAACCTCTGCGTAAGGGCTGGCTGACCCTTCTCCATCTACTGGCTTCAGGCCAATGGCATCAACTACTTCTACCACCAGCTTGTTCACCATCATCATAATAATAATAATAATAATATCTGCTTCCTTATATATTACTATATCACTCGCTCACGCTAACCACCACCAGCTGCAGCTTCCAAAAGAAGCTTCAATTATGTAGTAGTATATGAGTGTGGCTGGTGAGAGAACTCATCAATATAATTATTACTATATTATTACAAAGAAAGAAATAAAGAGTAGCTAAGGCGGTGGTGTATGTGTTCTGGTGAAGAGATGCTCATTATGTGGAGAGGACTTACTGAGGAGTATAAATGAAGATAGAAACATAGGTTGTTGTTGTTGTTGTTCTTGTTGTTGGAGAGAGAAAGCTAAGAGAGAAAGAAAGGAAGGAAGAAGATATGATATGTATTGTATTGTATTTTGTATTGTAGTGGTGGGTGATGATGCTGTATGTGTTGTGAGGTGGCCCTGTTCCTTCATACATAGAGAAGGAGGAATAGGAGGATTAAGTGCCTAGCTACTTTTCTACTACGTCTCTTTCCTTGGTTAGGATGATGACTATGATGGTGGGGTATAGTTTAGTTTAGACAGATATAACATTATTAAAGTACAACCCCTTTATTCAACTTTTTCACCACTAATTCAACACTCACTGCACATCCATATAGATAATTACTTCCTCCGACTTGAAATATAAGCAACAAAAAACACGTTTCTCTTGGTTTAAAATATAAGCAAAATTAACCAACTATCTTAAATTTTATTTCATTCCCAATGCAACTTTCGTAAAATATTTCTAAAAAATTGTTATTTTATTTAATTTTTGTTTCATTCCCAATGCATCTTTTCTAAAATACCTCTATTTTTTTTATAAATTTGAGAAAATTAAATACAACAAACTAACCTCCTTAATAAGCACAAATTTAGTTAGTTTTGCTTATAATTCGAGCCGAGGGAGTACACTTCACGAGACTTATAAATATGATAAATTTGTATTTCCATGACTTTTATGTGTTAATATAATGTAATTCTCCGTATTTTCTTCCAAAACTATTTGAATCATAAATAGCTTTTTTTTTTACCAAGATTTTCTTCCAATTGACAATCAAATACTAATCCTTTTTAAAGTTGAGAAATCACTGACGTGAGGATAATTTTTTTCAACAAAGTCTTTTTCATATTCATGACAGGAGTCAAATCCCTGATTTGTTGGTCATAAATAGCATTTTTATCTTTCTTTTTTCTTTTCCAATGATATTTTTAATTATTTATACCACGGGAGTTACCTCAGTTTGTTACGTGGAACCAACTTAGATTCTATGAATGTGATCCAGGAGCTAGTAACCTCAAGTTTGATTTCTAGAAAAAACACCCTACTAAAAAGGCACTCTCGTGATCTCGAAGCGGATTAGTTTCAAGAACTTCCGTAAGTAACGATGGATTCCCAAAATACCATGAGCTTAAAAAAACATAAAGCTAAAAAAAAAAAGAAAAATCTTTAATTATTCATTTGGGTGTTGTTTGTTTCCAATCATGATGATATGTAGGGTTGATGGCGGGGATAATGTTTTGGTGGATCAAATAAAAATAATAATTAATTCATTCATAGTGGTGGGTCATATGAAAAACCATGAATTGAAAACATCCATATGCCGTATAATGCGTTAAATTTTGAAAAGAAAAAGCAGATTTTACTTTAGATCCATCAAAAAGAAGAAGAATCAGATCAGAAGAAAAAGGAATGTCATTTATTGGAAAATACTAAAGAGAAATGGAAATACCAAATTGTGAATGACATTCTTAATGTATTTGCAGTAACTCTAAAGGAAATATTCTACTCACCTAAATTCAATTCGGGTCATTAAATTTCTTAAAATTTTAAATGTAAATACTAATAAATCTGAATAGTGGCATGGTTTTCTTTATTGAATATGGAACTTTTGATTAAAACATATTTTTTATACATAAAATGTGTGGACAAATGGAAAGTTAGGTGAATCTGGAGGCAAAAGAGAGCTGAGTCATTTGCTTTGTTTTGCATTGCGGCCTTTGCATCCATCTAAATCTAAATTCTAAATACCAACGGAGTTTGGTTTCGTTGGTGTAAGGTCCCAACTGAAATCTTGGGAATGGGACACGGATGGTAGTAGCTCCGTGTTCGATTCCCACTAAAAACATGCCGTTGGGAGAGCCAGCTACGCAGTTCGCTCCAGATTAGTCTCAATGGCTCCCTGGTATTAAGTGCTCTTGGGGATACCGGACAAAAAAATCTAAATTCTAAACTAAACTTCAAAGTGGCCAATTTTGCTTTTGTCATAGTTGGACCATAACCTTTATACTTTCTAGCTGGAAACCTCTCTGTCGGTTTCGCATTTACTGTGTTCATTTCCTCCTCATATATATTGTTACCACTTTTCTTATGCACTCTCATTTCTTTTGGAAATGTTCTCATTTTTTATTACTGATTAATGTAGAGATATCGAATCATAATTTCTCTTCCTTTTATTTCTTCGTCTCTTTAATTACCAGGAAAGGAAGGTATGTCCCTTTTTTTAGCCCTTACCAGATGTACTTAAAACATCATTTTTAATGAAAATGTATGTGTTATAAAATTGCGTAAAGAAAAAACAAATTGGGTTAAATTAATTGTGCTTGAAATGTGAATATGATATTAGCCTAAATATAAAATAACTTTATTATAATACTCGCATAATACATTAATGATCGCATAATTTATATAATATTTGGGAATGCTAAAAAAACAAAGATAAAATTAAATAATAATAATAATAATAAATTTTCGATTTTCTAAAACATCAAATAATTTTAAATAAGTAAAAAAAAACAAAAACAAAAGTTTAAGGGAATGGAGGATGTTACATTCTCGCCTCTCTCTATGTAACGTTCCTTCCTTTCTATGTTTTTTTTTCCTTGCATTGCATTATTACAGATAGATTTACAGTGTAGTATATTTTTTCCGAGATAGGAGTATGTCCAAAGGGGCATGATTTTCAAAAACCTTCAAGGATTGCCCAATTGGTGACTGTTGTGGAACTATCCATGTTCCTTAGACATATTCACACAATTAATACCATGTGTAATGTGTTGCTGCAGCACTCTACCCGTCACTATCTACCTAAATTTCCAGCAAATAATAGTAGCCATTAATGTATCATCTGCATTTGACATTGGATGCCCCTATTCGCAAGGTAAATGTGATTTAATCTATATTTTTTATTCTTGAAAGATCACTCTGAGTCTATTGGTAAAATTATTATTATAATTTGAGATATTGAATAAAGATTGGACAACTTAAATTTGAATTTATATTTTAACTCTGATGACATTGAAGATGTCTTCTATGCCTTAGTTTATTTAGTCATGTATGAAGATGACTTGTAGAAGAGTAAATCAGATGAATGATGGTTCAACTACTAGAATTATTGGGAGAATAAGAAAAATAGTTACAAAGTAAACAATTAAAAATGATTCAGGTATCTATGATTTATAAATGGAATAGAACATTATAATGTTGCTTAATTTTTGTAATTCACTTCACTTATAGCTAGTATAAATAAGTTTTGATTGTGATTGTTATTGTTAAATTTGCTACCAGCACCCATAGCTTCGATGATAATGTAATAGCTATCCTATAAACATATGATATTTAGTAGCATTTGTATTGTGATGTTCAATAACAAACTCAAGGCATAATTGATGCTGTGAGAAATGAAGTTGTTGTGTGCCGCAAGTTTCTCGCAATCTCTCATTACAACTAAACTAATATTATTAATAATCGTGAAAATGATGTATGGCGTCTTATCGATCGGAAGTTTTTTGTTTCTTAAATGTTAGCCATGGATGAATGGATGGATGTTGGTATCCCATCGGAATCACTCCACATGCAGCAATGCAAGTGCACATGCCAGATTTTTAGGCTTATCTTTTTCCCTCCTTCTAAGTTCTCTCTATCCTTCTTGCCTCCTCAAGAATATACTCCAATAAAGTAAACAGAAAAAGGTAAAGTAGCCCATCCCACTTTCGCCTGTGGACAAGCACAAGAGTATGAATTAATATATATATATATATATATATATATATATGTGTGTGTGTGTGTGAATAATATCTTAATAAATTAAAATCAATTTTACAAATAAGTGGTGGATTGGTGAAATTATTAGTTTGTTTTGGATCAATGGTGTAGAACTCATCTCAATCATTTATAATTTTTTTAAAATAATTATATAGATAATTAATATTAATGATTTATCCAGGATCAATGATTCTTAGACCATTTAATAATTACTCGATGGATTGACAATATAAAAGTTTTTGAAAGGTGTTATTTGCACCATGTTTATTGCTCCATACATCCAACTTTTATAATTTTTTACATCAAGTTTCCAATATTATCTTAATCATTACTACTCACACTCATATATCTATTATTTACATCCATCACTAATATTTACACCCCTAATCCTAAAAACCTATATATATCAATACTCACACCCTATATATTACTACTTGCACCCAACTTCTTCTTCTTCTTCTCTATACAGATCCTCTTCTCCATAAAAACCATGTTCACCACTTTGCTCACTCAAAACCTTGCATATCTTTTAAATCATTAAAAACATTATTGTGAATTCAATCCGACCGAAAGAATATATAACTAACATGTTAAAACATTATACTCTCGCGATTTTAAGGTAATTGGAATAGATGCATCCTTTGGTAGGTAAATGACTTCTCCAGCAAGTTGATATCGTGTAACAAAAATTATTCAGATGAAAAGTTTGGTTAATTTCGAAACTACTATCCTTTGGTTAATTTATTTTTTAAATTGGCTTTAGTACTGGACAAGTTCGTGTCAGTTTCTGTGATTTACAGGTAACACAAATGCAGTAACTGATTTAAAGTTTTAACATGTTAGTTATATATTCTCCCGCTCGGATTAAATTCGCAATAATGTTTTTAATGATTAAAAAGGTATGCAAGGTTTTGAGTGAGCAAAGTGGTGAACAAGGTTTTTATGCAGAAGAGGATTTGTATAGAGAAGAAGAAGAAGAAGAAGTTGGGTGCAAGTATTAATATATAGGGCGTGAGTATTAATATATATAGGTTTTTCGGATTAGGGGTGTAAATATTAGTGATGGGTCTAAATAATAGATGTATGAGTGTGAGTAGTAATGATTAGGGTAATATTGGAAACTTTGTGTAAAAAATTATAAAAGTTGGATGTATGAAGTAATGAACAGGGTGCAAATAACATCTCCCAAAGTTCTTTATACTAATAACGTATTTTTTTTTTGTCCGTATTCCTTGCGGAACCACCGGTATCCCCAAGAGCACCCTTAATACAGGGAACCCTTGAGACTAATCCGGAGCGAGCTGCGTGGCTGGCTCTCCCAGCGGGATGTTTTTAGTGGGAATCGAACACGGGGCTACTAGCACCCTGTCCCATTCCCAAGATTTCAGTTGGGGCCTTACACCAACTGAACCAAACCCCGTTGGTTATACTAATAACGTATTATTCACCTATATTTTATTAAAAACAATTCAAATAAATGATGAACAAGAAAAAACTTTACTTTACACTGTTAGTTTATTTACGCAATGTATGTTTACAATGCGAAGATAAAACTTCCATAGTTAAAAAATAGTAAATTTAATAAATACCGGGAGTAAGAAAAACATTCTACTAAATCGTCACTTTAGTCCCTCGTTTTGTAAGATTTTTCACTTTAGTCTCTGACTTTTCAATAATTCCTCTTTAGTCCCTCACTTTGAAAAAAGTTACTCACATTAGTCTCTGACAACTTTATCTGTTCAGACGTTAACGTCTTACACACGTAGCCGTTAAATAACATATTCACACGTTGTCGTTAACATCTTACACATGATGTTGAATTCAAAAGATAAAAATTGGAGAAAGAAGAGACTATGGCAATAAGGCCGCTGAAGAGGCAGCAAGGACAGTTGCAGATAAGGCAGCTGCTGAAGCTATGATAGCTGCAAAAAAATACAGCAGCTGATGAATTTGTGGTAGTAGCACAACAATTAGACGTCGTATAAGTTATTTAACGGCCACGTGTGTAAGATGTTAAGGTCTATGAACGGAGAAAGTTGTCAGGGACTAACGTGAGTAGTTTTTTTCAAAGTGAGGGACTAAAGAGGAATTATTGAAAAATCAAGGACTAAAATGAAAGGTCCTTACAAAGTGAGGGACTAAAGTGACAGTTTAGTCAAAAACATTCACATGTGGAAAAGATAATATCAAGTTACACTGCTAATTTTTTTCATTGTAATGGACCGAGCTACAATGCTGGGCCGGGCTGCTTTGTTTGGGTGGATCATGATTTTCTCGTATGGGTTTTGGAATTTCCACCCCATCTATTATCCTCACACCCCAATAATATACTAAAGAGACCGTTTCACCCTTCCCTCAATTTGATTGTAAAACCCCACTTTCTGGCTCAACCTTTCCACGTTCTTCTTGCCCAAAAGCACGTTTCTTCTACCTCTTCTCTGCACATTTCAACTTCTCACCAACAAAGGGTTCACACTTCTTCATCTCCAGTAGACTCATTCACGATTTTTCTTCTGCACAAACAAAGGTATTGTCTCTTTTTTCTCTTTTATTTTTTTCCTTCTTTCCTCTACTCATTCACGGTTGCAAGGGAATGTGGGTGGGTTGGTCATGGTTCTTGATTTCAGCCATGGCGCATAAGTGACAACAGTCTCTTCTCTCTAATCGATGACAAAACTCACGTTTTTCCAAAATTTTAGGGGTTACTGTTGTCACTTTAGGGTTTTGGGGTTGAGTTTTAGGGGCACAGATTGGGTTGATTTATGCAGGTTACTTGATGAATTTTTTGGTTTTTTATGCACATTAGTATAGTCTAGGCATGTTGCATAAGCTTTTTTTTTTTTTGCATTGTGCCTGAGATTCGCTGTTTTGTTTTATTTTTGGAACCTGGACATGTTTCCGACGCACCGGTTTCGGAAACTGATAATTTCCGACTCGTGGGTGTCAGAATTTTACATTTTCGAAATCTATGTCTCGGAATTTTGTTTAGCAGTTTTTTTTTAAACTCTTTTATTTGTTGTATTCATAGATGTTATTAATTGTTAATTTAAATTCTTAACTTAAAATGCTTAATGTTTGTTTTCAGGAATGACGAGAGTCAAAACTACCGGTCAGAGAGTTGATAACGATGAAGAACGCCAAAGACAAACAGCTTCTTCTAAGCGTGAGAGAGCGAGATCTCGTAGGCAGATATTGGATGCTAGCAGATATTGAGCTCAGCTAGCAGATTTCCTGTGTGGGCATCATTTTTGTTGTATAGATAGATATTGGATGATATTGAAGCCAATGATTATAATAACTTCACAAAAAGGGTTTATGTTGGTAAAGAAAAGAGAGAATTAGTTTACGAACCCCACACTTTAGACCCATTGTTAATTCCCAAACCCCATTTTTTCCGATAGGGTTCTCTCGGAATTTTTTCCGATATCCCCGAGTCGGAAAAATGCATTTTCCGACTTTAAAAACCCATTTTTCATAAACGAGCATTCGATTCGGGGGTATCGAAAAAAATTCCGAGAGAGCCCCATCGGAAAAAATGGGGGTTTGGGGCCTAAAGAGTGGGGTTTGTAGACTACTACTCAAGAAAAGAAGCTCTTCTCGTTGCCTGCTGCCTATGGAATTGCACTTACAAGCCCTCATAAGTTGACCAAATTGCTATTGTAATGTGTGTCCATGACCAACAGATTATACATAGCAACAACTGCATTTTTTTTTGTTGGGTTAGAATAATTAACATTTTTAATAAGTAGTCATGGAGAGCAACAATCCACTTATTTTTAGGTTCTGTTGGTGGATTATTTATCATTTATGGATTTAGGTTGTGTTTATGGATTATTGTTTTGGTTTGTGTTTATGAATTATGATTCATTTTTTTTTTTTGGTTTGTGTTTATGACCGAGTGTTGTGCAATGGATATGTGGCGTTTAATGGTTTATTGATTATGGATATTTTTTTATTGAAGATGGTTATGAACAGGTTTTTATGATAAGTGTTTATCAATTTGCTTTTAAGTGTTTATGAATATTTCTTTAGAAATTGGGCAAAAAAACATGTTTCCAACACACGTGTCTCGGAAAATTGAAGAATTTTCCAACAGGTACCTCTCGATAGAAGGTGCCAGTATGTCTTGAAATATGGCCAAGTTTTTCCGAGAGGTACCTGTTGGAAACTTCTTCAATTTTCCGAGAGGTACCAGTTGGAAAATTCTTCAATTTTCCGAGTGGTACTTGTCGGAAAATTATTCCGAGAGTTCCGAGTCGAAAATTTAATAAAGGATAAAAATGAAATTTCACTATTTAAATTGGGGTGTGGGGATAATAGTTGGGGGGGAATTCCATTACTCTTCTCGTATACATTACCATACATTGCAATAGGTTTTGATTTTCTAACCATCCTTATTGGGTTTTTGACCACCCTTTAATTTTTTTTTCAAATACCCTTTTTTTTTCTTTTTTTTTCCTTTTTTCTTTTCTTCTTCTTCTTCTCCCTTTTCACCCCTCCTTCCTTTTTTTTATTCTTTTTCTTTCTTTCTCTCCTTTTTTGTTCTTTTTATTTCTTTCCTTCTCTCTTTTTTTTATCCTTCTCCCTCTCATTCTCCTTCTTTCTCTTCATCCACACACATTCACACTTACTTATACTCACTAACTGATAACCCCAAGCCAAGAGGCCAAAGATTCAACTTATTTCTCTAAGATTAAATCAACTAGAACTTAGACTTAGGAATAAAAGGAATTTGATTTGCATAAGATTCACTCTTTTAAACAAACAAACTTATGATTCAAGACTCAAAACAATGATGTTGTTATAAGTTGATGAAGGAAACCTTATATTTGTAATCAAGTTCTTGAATAAAGTTTGATGCAACCAAATCAAAACTTGAACCGAATTGGAAAGAAAGAAACTCAAGAAATCAAACAAGCTTTAAACAAATCATGAAAATAGATTATAGAAAACTTAATCCTAAGGAAGTCTCTAACAACTTTTGCACAAATGAACATGAAACAAATAAGGAACGAACTGAAAGAGAAGGAAATAAGAAGAAAAGGAAACGAATTACCTAAGAAATAAGATAAAGTTTGGCTCCACATATCCAAGGGATGCTATGCCTCTTAGTCTCCACACAAAAATCGCTATTGTTATGACCAAGCTTGATCAAGAGTGTCACACTCTTCTCACAGTTTTAACACCAAGGTTTTCACACAACCAAAATATATCCTTCATTCATGAAAAACTAACATTACATTATATAGGCAAAGACTTGCGTAGAAACTAAGGTACTAGGGAATGGGGTTTAAATGACATAATTAAAAGAGAATCATCTTAACTCTAACCTAAGATCTTTCACTTCCTTTGGACGTGATTTGTAAGCTGCAAGGAGAAAGAAGTTACAAGACTTAAATGAGGGAATATTTCTTAGCCTAAGTCTTTATGACTCTTTACTAAGCATGGCCGTGAGTTTCAAGGTGGGAATCAAAATCTTAATGAAAGTTAACTTCATTGATGATTGAATGTAACTGCCCATTAATGACTCATGATTGTTCTTAATGGTAACTTCCTCTTCATCAATACAGCTTGCTCATCAAGTCTTGAATTGGCTCATCATCATGAGTTGAAGCTTTGACTTCCTGGACTCCTCATATTCCTTAACCGTGAGGAAATGTCAAAAGTTAAGCTCCTCCTTCTTGTAATTGGAACTTCTAGCTCTTGTTAGGATCTTGCTAAGTTTGGTTTGGGTGTCTCTTGGTTGGCCATCATCACTAACGCTAACCCCCACACTCACCCACTAATCCCCAGTCACATACTACTCGGTGTTCCATTTTTTTTACGTGTAAATAGTGTCCTACGCCAATGTCAAAGCGTACTTAATGTTCCAATTTTTTTTTACGTATAAAAAGTGTCTTACGCCAATGTCGAAGCGTACAAAAATACTCGTTTTTTTTGCCTAGTACACCAGTGCCTTGATGTACTGTTTTTTTTTTTCTTTCAAAAATTCCTGAACTTTCTAAATATATATTTTATAATGACAACATGTTAACATGATATGTGGCTGACTTTCTAAAATAACTAGCTTGGATGCCATTGGACTCGAATCCACGACATAAAGGGTGAAGGAGCAATCTCTTAACCACTAAGCCAATGCATGCTTGCATGTAAACATTAGCAAATTATTACATATAAATTTTAAAATTTGGGACTAACTTTATAAAAAAAAAAAAAAAAAGCTCGCCATGGCCCTGACGTGCGTGTATTTTACTCGTATGTGTATTTTACATGTATGCCCAGGGGTGGTGTACTGGGCAAAAAAATTTAAAAAGAAGCCCTACGCCTCTGTCGAGATGCACGAGCATTTTCGTACGCTTCGACATTGGCATATGACACTTTTTACACGTAAAAAAAAATTGAAACATTGAGTATGTGATTGGCAATGAGTGGGTGAGTGTGAGTGTGTGTGGGGGAAGAGAAAGAAGAGGAGAAGAAGGAGAAGAAGAAAGAAAGAAAGAAGAAGGGTATATTTAAAAGAAAAAAAGAAAAAAATTAAAAAAGGGATAAAAACCAAAAAAAGAGCTTAGAAAATCAAAACTCTTGCGATAAGGTGAGTGTTATTTCCACCATCTCATTCTTATTAGGTTTTTTTTTAATGATATTAAAAAAAATGCAAGAGTAGTATATGGGTAATTTTTTGTTATACATTTCCCTTACGCGACTCCTTAGTTGGAAGGATATATCTCATAAATATTATTCCCTCCGTTTCACTTTATCCATTACATTAACTTTTTTTAACTTGTTCTGAATTATTTGTTGTTTTAGAAATTCGAGGGTGTATTAATTAATTTTTTTCAACTTTAACTTTGTATTTAATGTGTTGAAATATGTGAAATGTGTGATAATTAATATACTTTGAGGATTATTATAGTAAAGTTATCTAATAATTTTCTTGAAAATTGAAGTATTAAATAATTTTTTTAATCCGTGTAAAATGTCCAAAGTGACAATTAAATTGAAACAGAGGGAGAGAGAGTAAAATTTTGAAGGGATGATATATTCCGAGGGGCAATTAAACTGCGTACTAGTTCTAAAATACTACATTGGTCATTTTATCACAAAAGAAAAACTGCAATACTTCATCTCTAATCTCTAATCTATATACTATTAAATTACCCCTATTTCCCTCTCATTTACTGCTCCTCAAAGAATCCCGCCAAAAACTCCCCTCCTTTTACTCAACATTCCACCAAACAAAAAAACCCTTTTCATTTTCCCACAACAAACAAAAACGCGTTCCCCCCTCTCTCTCCTCATCTTCATCTTCTTTCTTTCTCCTACACTCCATAACCACAGCTTCAATTTCTCTTTACAAACATCAACTAAAACTCATCAAAACCTTATGATGACTTCACAAATATCATAGAGTATGACAAGACAAAGAAGATGAGCCAAGGAGAATCGTGAACCGTCACTATTGCCGCTGTGCTACCCATCGTAACCATCGGCATTCGCAAAACCGAGGGCGGGGTTTTGGTCGCACGACTCTCCCGGTCGCAGCGCCATCAACCACGCGCCCCACCGCCGCTGTCCACCGTCAAGCCGCCACCGCAAGGTCGTTGGAATTCGATGAGGCTGCCACCGTTAGCTTCGTTCCATCCTCCTCTCTATTTTTTCCAACTACCCCTCGAGGTGATTCTAACTCTTATCCATTCGTTTTCGCATTTGTTTGAAGTTCTTATAATTCTTAGATTTGATATTGAAGATACTTGGTTTGCCCTTTCAAAAAATTGATTACATATTCACAATCCTTATGCTTTGGGTATACTAAAGTGTTGTTTAATTTGATTTTGGTGAACTTTGAATTTTAAGGGTTTTGAGAATTTATTATTTGGGGCTTTTGATGTTAGAGGTTTCAATTTGTGAAACTGATATTATATTTGTGCAATGGGAGATTATTATAGCATTTATATGCAAATAGTTTTGTTCTTCATTGTACATTTTTTTTATATTATGTTTAAAATTAGTATGGTTGAGGTATTCTTGAACTTCTAGGAAGATTGAAGATGCAGAGAATGCTATTGTTCAATTTGTTTGTGTTATCTTATCTAAAAAAATAATTTTGTTTGATTTATGTTATTTAAAAAAACAAATTTTGTTTGAGTTATCTTATCTACAAAAACATTTATTTGTGTTAGGTGCATGCATTATGGGACGTGATGCTAGATTAGGGCACCATGAAGGTTTTGATTGCAGGCATTGTCATAATGAAGCTAAGGTATTATATAATAAACTTATATTGTGTTTTTCTCTAGGCTCTTTAGGTTGAGTATGTTTATTATGTCAAATTCTTACCCTCTTTATTTTTATTTTTAATTGAACATAATTCTGTGGAGATTAATCCTCTGGAACGTCATTATATACCCTTCCATGAAGCTACAAAGGTTTGCACTTAATTGTAAATAAAGAGGTTTGTGTTATCGATTGCTCTCTTAATAAAGAGGATATCCGATAAGCTGTCATGATGGTTATAGTTTTGCACTTAGTTTTGTTTTAATCTATGTCTTGGTTGGTCATACTGAAATTGTTCTATCCCTTGACACCCATGTATTAAGTTCTGGGAAATAACTGATAGTAACTGCAAGTAAAGACAACACTGTAAGTTGTTTCCGCTTTGGTCACAAGATTGTTGTAAAGACTAAGGGCTTCGAATTTTCTTTTACGAGAATTAGTGCTTAAGGTGCTTCAGTTTGAATGTTAACATTGGGTTCTCTATTAAATTCATCATATGCTAGAACAATTTCTCTATGGTGGGCCCCACAATCCTTATTTAGGATTATAAAGGAAGTATGCATTTTGATGTCCATATTCTGAGTGTTGTTTCCTTTATGCCCATATGGTGTGCGTTGTCTTTGTGTGTTGTGCCTTAGATGCATTCTCTGTTTGAGGATATTTAGTTGTCTTTGTGGGTTGGACATTCCTTCTAATATATCCTCATCTGTGATCTTAAATTATTTATATACTGGTCATACTATTTAATTTATGCAATTACTTTCGTACCCTAACACAGTTTCCTGAAATGCTTCTCAAGATTTACAATCCTCCAATAAACCAGAGAGCCACAAAGTTGCGTTAGCATTTGCTTCAAGCCTAAGCTGCATCTTTTTGCTAATACTAGGATTTGGCTTCCTCCTCTGGTGGAGACAAAGATATAACAAGCAAATATTCTTTGATGTTAATGGTTAGTGAATCATAAATTGAAGCATTGGCCAACTTGGTAAGCATATGAATTAATCTCATCTCTCTAACTTCCTTTTCCGATACTTTTTCAGAACAAAACCGTGAAGAGGTTTACCTAGGAAACCTCAAGAAGTTCCATTTCAGAGAACTCCAGGTTGCGACAAATAACTTTTGCAGCAAGAACTTGGTTGTCAAAGGTGGTTTTGGAAATGTCTACAAAGGGTATCTCTTAGATGGTTTAGTCGTAGCAGTAAAAATGGTAATGCTATTTTATGTTGCACCTTATACTTGAATGTATATGATTTATATTAATATTATTCAATGGCACATGAAGTATTATTGTATAGAATAGATGACTTTTTCTGATCTTATTTGATTGAGAATGTTCTGATCTAACATTAACTTCACTATAACATGGAACTTCGCTAAAACTAATATTATTTGTAACTTAGTGAAAAAATTTATCGGTTTCGTATTTCTCCCGTGCATCGCACGGGGTTGGGGGCTAGTTATAATATATACTTCCCACGGTCCTCTATATATATAAGTCCCTTTAAAGACTTTTTTTTGTCTTTAATACAAGCCCTATTTCCAATTTTCAATGACATTAATTATTTCTTTTTCATAAATACATCTTTTTACTCAACACTTTTTAGATTCTCAATAATAATCATAGGGGTATTTCTGAAAAAGTATATCAAATATTTACATTTCCAATACCACTAACAATATTAACTAGGTTTTTTAAAGAATATGAAAATTAGTCATAAACCTCAATAAGGAACGGAGGAAGTATTATTTTGTTGAGCATTCCAAAAAATATCCATGTATGTATGTCACGGCCACGTACATCTGGTCCTGGACCATGGTGGTTCGGACTCATCTCAACCATCTATCATGTTAAAAAATTTTAAAAATAAATAATACTTCCTCTGGTCCTATTTATAAGGCATACTTAACCATATCACATGGACCAAGAGGGTAGTTAGGTTTCTTGAAACTTTAAAAAAATACTTCAACATTACAATCTTACCCTCTTAACTTGCATTGAGAATTTGACATTGTATTACTTCATATTAATGGCCAAAGGGCAAATAAGAGAAAATAACAATAAATGTCTCCTAGAAAATACAAAGTGACTTGTAAATAGGACCAAAGAATCCTTCTAGAATGTGATTTATAAATAGAACCAGAAGGAGTAAATGGTAATGATTGTCCTGAATCATGAAGTCTGAGACCACCTAATAATTTCTCCTCCTTGAAAAAGTGAGGGAAGGAAAGTGTCCGGCATTTAGCCTAAGTTAGCATTTTAAGCAACCAACTTAAATAAATACTCACTCGGATTTCGCGTTCACTGAAAAAGTGAAATAATTTAGTTAATTGTATTGGAAATGTGAACTTTTGATATATAATTTCAAAATTACCCCTATTAATATTATTTGGAATCTAAAAAGTGTTAAATAAATAGGGATGTTTGTGGAAAAAATTAATTAATGATCATTGAAAATTGGTATGAGGTTTTATAAATAGGGACGAAATAAAAGTGTCAAGAGGTCTTTATATATAGGGACTGAGGGAGTAATAAATTAATAATTAATTAATAAGATAAATACTCCCCCGTTTCATTATGTTTAGTGGTTTGAACACATATATTAAGAAAATGTTAATTATTATAAGTCTTATGTATAGTTTGTTCAAAATACTTCTATTTACTCTTTATTAAAATTGTAGTAATATTTAATTTTTATTAATGTGTCCATTAATTAATGTACAATGATTTCAATATGAGAGATATATTAAAAGTAGAATTAATTACGAATAAAAAAAATGATTACATGAAAGATTAAAATTGAAAAAAATATGTTTATGAATTGAAAATGTAAATGACTAAACTATAAAAAAAAATAAACATAATTAAACGGATGAAGTATAAAAGGAGGAAAGTAAAGGGATCTAGTGGCGGGTGGGAGGAATCTAGAGAGGTGTAGCAGACTAGCAGCGGCAGGAGGATTAGGATTGAGGATTGAGGAGGAAAGAAGCAAACAAACATGGCCCTTTGTTGTCGACACGAAGAATGCTACGTGTGTAACTGCTAAATGTTACACACCACACGTGTCAGTCAGTCCCCACTCATTCCATTCTAAACATGCAACGTGGCAGTTATTTTTAATTTGCAGTGTTAGTTTCCACTTCTCCACCACCGATCACTCCATCACTTAATAATAGACAAACCCAATCTATCTCCATCCCTCCATCATTCCATTATTCCTTTCCTAACCCAAACATACGATACACCCACCACAATTACTATTACCATTCCAATTCCAATTCCAAGAAAAAGAAGAAATCAAAGAAACAAAATGATGAATGTTTTAGGGCTGGGTCTGACGCTGATCTCGCTTGCAGCAGCAGGTGTGTTCTCTCCCACTCCCACACAGCAGCAGCATCTGCATAATAATAATAATAATAATAATAATCTGCAAGGTGACTACACCATTGTGAAAGAAGGCCACAGAGTTGTGGTTGTTGAATACGACCAAGATGGCCATCACAACACCAAAATCTCAATCTCCCCACCTCATGATCATCATAACCACGACGACATGGTCACCAATGTTATTGACAATGCCAAGCACAAGATCAAAGAGGCTGCTTCTGTTGTCCCTGACATGATGCAGCAGGGTGGTGGCGGTGGCGGTGGCGGCTCTCATCACCATGATGCCACTTTTCTCCACGCTCCTAAGGAACTCATCTGCGATGCCTATGGAAGATGCAAGCACAAGATTGCTGACGCCATGGGCAAAGCCAAGGATAAGATATCCGACACTGCACATGAAGCCATTCATATGCACAAGGACATGATTCATGCTAATAAAGAGATGGCACGTGAGGCTGGTGACGCTGTGGCTGATGCCTTTGGAAGGGCCAAAGAAACTGTTTACCAACAAACCAAAGACTCTGTAGATAAAGCAAAGGAGAAGGGCCAAACCTTGAAGGAGGATGTTGTTAGAAACGTGACAGAGGCTAAGGATAGTTTGGGGGATGCAGTGAAGCGTGGTGCAAGCAATCTTGTAGAATCGGTGGAGACAGTGATGGGGGTGGCTAATCTGCTGGGTTTTAGCACTGCTTTTGGAATGTGCGTTTGGGTTACTTTTATCTCAAGCTATGTGTTGTCAAGGGCTATGCCAAGGCAACCATTCGGGGTGGTGCAGAGTAAGATATACCCTGTTTATTTCAGGGCTATGGCTTATAGTATTGGGATCGCTTTATTGGGGCATGTACTGGGCCACAGAAAAAGGCTCTTCATCAGCATGCCTGAAATACTGCAAGCATATAACCTTCTGGCCTCTCTTCTCACTCTTTTCCTCAATTCTCTCTACTTGGAGCCTCGGGCAACAAAGGTACCTACCTATCTATGTATAATGTATGTCCCTCAAATATCATATCCTACCTTGTATGTTTTACTAATGTTTAAGGTAGTTTATCACATTTAACTCACAAGGCATAATGAAGTAGAAAATGGAATTTCCAAATGTCTTGGGCATGTATGTACTCAAAATCATCATAATGTTATATATTAATGTTATTAATTCACTAGTAGCCCCCTGATTGATTATGTTTATGATTTCATTAATTAATTACCAATGTGTGTAGCTAGAAAATAAATTTAGCAATAGATATATTACGAGGATGAAATTGAATAATAACTTGCAAGAGCAGGTTGATTATTAATATACATATATATGTTATATGTGTAATTGTGGTGCCTAATGAATGAACAGCTGATGTTCGAAAGGATGAAAATAGAAAAGGAAGAAGGAAGAGGGAGAGAGGATATGACGAGTGGAGGGGAACGTAGCAGCAGCAAAACACAAGAGCATCATCACAACAACACCAACACTACTGGTGTTGATCCTAAAGAACCTATCACCACTACCACAACTACTAGTACTACCACTGCACAAGGTGGGACAGAGCAGGATGTAGTGAGATCAAGAATTGTGAAGCTGAATGAGAAGCTCAAAAGACTGAATTCATATTCCTCTATCCTCAACATTGTGAATCTCATGTCTCTTACTTGGCATCTCGTTTATTTGGCTCAACGTCTTCACCTCACATGCTAATAAACCAACAACTAATATTCTACTGTACTGTTACTCGTTATTGTTGTTCTCTGTTCTTTTACTATATACAGTATGTTTGTAAAGATTCCAGCTACTCTCTACAGTATTTGTATCTTAATTATTAGGCTTGTTTGAAACACGCATCACAAGATAAATAGATCGATAGGATTGTGAATACAGTAGTTTTATTTTAATTTCATAATTTGTGTTTGCTGCAATGTAAAACTCTTATTATAACAACATGACTTTAATCATGGTTCAAGACATATGCTCCCTCCTATCCTTGTTATATCTATTTATTTTAGAGATTTTTGCTTTTTATTTCTCCTAGGATTTTAAGAACATAAAAAAAAATATGTCTTTATTTAATATGTCTTGATTTATGTAAGTAATGGAGAAAAATTAATAATTACATAGAGAAAAAAGGTATAGTTGGAAAAAATATAATTAATGTATTGGAAATTTGAGTAATAATTAGATTTCTTAAAAGGTGTATTTTGTTTGAAATACGATAAATAAATAAAAACGGAGGGAGTATATATATATATATATACTATACTTATATAAAAAGATTCCTTTTCGAGGTACTACGTTTGTCCGCTTAAAGAATACTAGCACCAGAGCGTTTGTAGGTAAATAACATTATCTCTGATCAAAATTATAATTTGAAATTAAATAAATTATCTATCCAACATTATAATTTGAAATTAAATAAATTATCTATATTTGAAATCATTATCCTCATTTTGTTAAAAAAAATAATCATTATACTCAAAAAGATAAACCCAAAAAGACGAGACTTAAGTCCATGATAAAATCCAAAAATCTAACAAAAGTTTATTTATCAATAACTCTTTTTAGTTATCACATATTTCAAACTATAAATATGATGATCTCTCAAGTCTTCACATACTCATGGCTTCCATAATCATGAAAGTCACCCCTTCATCATTCTTCTCTCTTTTTTATTGTTCATCAATCACTACCTCTTCCAATGTGTATGCCCTCCTCGCAAAAATCCAAAAGAGTTCTTCTCTTTGCTTTGTGTTAATGAGGAGGCGTCAATTGAAAACACAAAAGAGGAGGAACTGTGACCAGATCAACATCAATACAGAATTGTAACGTAAGGAAAGGAAAGCCGAAGTTGTAACGTAATAGATGAAAATAATTGTATATATATAATAGCATTTTCTTATAATTAATTTTGTTTATTGTACTAAATTTTGGTTAGAGAGGAGTTTTCCACAATTGTATATAATAAGATTTGCTTATATACTTGACATCTTTGATGCTTTGTAGTTGCGACATTTTCTTTTCCGATCCTATTAACAGGTTTTGCATATGATCTTAACCTGGATTTAGGTGTTCTTAATTCTTATTTCCAGATTTGCATATTTTCTGATTAAGGCACCGTTTAGTGGCATGTATTTGCAAATGAATGTTTATTTATTATGGAATGCCCTTTTTTAGTGGGTCTTTTATTTCTTTTAACTTATTTTTAATGAAAAAAAGATTATTCTTTAAATGGGAAAAAAATACGAGGTGCGGATGAGATAAATATACTTTTTCGGATCTGGGAGCGGATAAAAATTAATAATTTTTTTCTCTTCAAAAATATATTTTTCAATACCCTTATAAATAAATAAATAAAATCTATCAATGTATATAATAAGTATTACTATACCCCTGGGGATATGTAAATAAAAATTATGAAATATATATAAACTATTTATTTAAACTATAAGTAGTATAGTATAAGTTTTATTCCCTACACGTAAAGCCAAAAGCTAAACTTTAAAAAAAAACACAAAGTTACATTTCAAAAATTAAAAAAAAAATCAAAATTATTAGAAGATTAGGATAAAAAAGATTTTTTAGGATCAAATCTTATGATTAACTTGAGATAAGATAAAAACGAAGAAAAAATCAAAATATTTAAATATGAATATTAATAAATATGATAATCATATTAAAAAGAGATAATTGTACAAAAATATTAATTTATCAATCAAATAAATATAAGAAATACTTATATTATTTATTATTTTGAGCTCTTTTTTTGAGCTTTACTTGAGGCAATTTTTCCTAACACACTATTTATAACAAACAAAACAATATTTATCAATATTGAAATTGAGAGTATCCCAACATTTTTTTAAAGGTAAAACAAAAAATTATATTTCTTTTGAAACATTATAAATAATATGGATATATGATTAAATATAACGATATAGTTTTATCAAAAGATATTTCAAAAATTATTTCAAGATAATTACGATAATTAAGATAAAGATTTTTTAGAATCAAATTTTATGATTAACTTGAGATAAGATAAACGATGAAAAATCAAAATATTTAAATATGATTAATAATAATAAATATGATAATCATATTCATAAAAAAATGGTAATTGTAAAAAAAAATACTAATCTATCCATCAAATAAATATAAGATATATCTTATAATATCATGAAATAAGAAAAAATCAGAATGTATAATTTTGGTTTAATTATGACTTTTCATATTAAAGGATTTATTTTATTCAAAAGATGCTAAATTATCATATCCTTTGAAATATAAAATATTTTGATTTATCCTTTAATATACTCATAATACCATCAAACAAAAAATATATAGAAATGTTTAATTTTGATTTCACTTTAATTAATCGTAATAAACGAAATAATGGTATTTAAAAACGTATTAATTCATCCATCAATTAAATAACATCAATTTAAATATTTAATACTCATCTATACATAAACAAATATAATATTAAATATAAAAAAAAATTCAATGTCATCTTCATGTCCTATGAAATAATGGATATTTTATCATAAAAAAATAGTGGATATTTTAATTTATCATTCAATTTGCTCATAATACCATCAAACAAAAACTATCATAATATTTAATTCTGATTTACTTTAAATTCATCATAATAAACTTGATAATCATATAACAAATGTTAATTTATTCATTAATTAAATAAGGAAGGACAAAAATTTCTTAACAAGCTAAGTTTAAATTAATTTTTTTTTTAAGTATAGGGTTTGATTTGAGTCTCAGTCTTTTGTATGATTATTTTTTATTGTTGTTCAATAATAGTTTTTACTTTAAAATATTTAATATAAAAAATGTAAATATCAAAATCCGTGCATTGCACGGGGTAAGAGCTAGTATATATATGTGTGTGTGTGTGTGTGTGTGTTTTTGTATGTGTTAGGTGGTGTCGTCCCTCGTCCCACTAGTTTATATATATATATATATATATATGTGTGTGTGTGTGTGTGTGTATGTATGTATGTTTGTATGTGTTAGGTGGTGTCGTCCCTCGTCCCACTAGTTTTTTTTTTTCCTAAATATCCCCACTTGGTTGACTTTTCTTGCACTGTCTTGTAAAACCAAAGCAATTGATATATAACTGTGAAGTAGTCGCAAGAATTTAATCTATACAATGTCACAAATGAAGGTTTGTACCTCCTCCCTTCAGAACTGTTCACCTTCCTTTCGATCCTCCACACTCAATTCTGGAACACGTGCTATTTGGATGCTTATCTTTATGTTGCTTGGTGTGTTCCTATTTGCATGTAGGTCCCATTATAAACTCAGCCCATTAATATTACTGTAAAGTTCTTCTGCGTGTTTTGGCTTTTTCTTTGTTTTCTTTTTCTCCTTACCATTGTTTGCTCAGATTCTTTCTTTTTTTCTTAGTTTTATTTCTTCTTTATCGGCGTCCGTTGTTGCTAATTACTCTGCTGTCCTTTCTTTGCCTTGCTTTTCTTATTATCAAGTATGTAATTTCCGGTTTTAGTGTTTGTTATAACCATTGCCCCTGCTATTTTTTATCCATGAATGCGTTTAAACTTGCTTCCGTTGTTTTTATTTCGTTTCTGCTTTGCATCATATGTGCAGTCATATGGGTTCGCATGCTTATTCTTCTTGTCTTTTTGTTCTATAATAAATGCAGCAGCCTTCCCCTGTTGTTACCTTATTTTACCTCCCACTTCCCTCATTTCAAATGCATCCCTCATTGTATGTACAGTATTGCTCTATTTCCCTTCTCCTCCTTCCTTCCATTGGTTCTTCCATCGCTCTCCTTCTCTGCCTCCGTTTTCTTCTTAACCGTAGGCCTTCCTTCCTTCCTTCGTGGTTGCTTTGTGCTGAGGTTGAAATCCTGGTCAATCTCTCCGATTTGGCCACCTCCGCCCAGATCCACACCGCCGCCATCCTCCTTCGCGAACCGATCGACCGCTTCCTTGAGTACCACCCACTCGGCTGCATTGTCGGTGACATCATGATGCCCAGGATTGATGATGCGGCCTATAAAAAGGTCATTCCTTAACCCACTGCTGATGATGTTGCCGTTATTGTGAGAACCTTCAGTTTTGTCACAGATCGTGGAGACCCGAAGAAGATGCTAAAGGTGTCTTTTGCATTGGCCTATGTTTTGTAAGTTTATGACTGGGAGTTGTGTATCTTTTGATTTATGTTGTTTTTAATGCTTCTTGGATTTGTTTATGTGTTTGATTAGTATTTGGCTTGGTTTACCATAAGATGGGTTTTGAGGATTATGTTCTTGCTCTCAGATTTCATATCCATCTGCTCTCAATTTCCAGGAATTGGCTTTCAACTTCAATCTCTATAAGTTGCTTTGAGGTACAACCTTGACTATTCCTTTCCATGTTTTTGTTGTTGTCATTGAACTTCATTAATGGAATTCTGGGTTTTTGTCTTTACTGGTTACGTGATTGTCATTGGATGTTTTGTTTTTCCTTTTTTTGATAAAAACTGAAAAAGGGGGACTTATTGTTTCAGGGCTAGAGAATTGTTCTATCATTTGAAAGGTGGCCAAGTTGATTATGATGAAGAGCATAGTAAGGCTTGTAGGCACTCGCAGTTTGGGCAAATCTAAGAACAAGGTAGATCTTCATGTTCTGTTTGCTTTTGACATGTTGTTTAACTTTTGTGTTTTTATTATGTTTAATGAAAATGTCTTTGTTTGTGTGATTGGGATGCAGTACACTACCCTGAATGGGACGAGGATCATCCTATTCACTTTGTTGGACACTCAGCTGGAGCAGAGGTTGTTCGAGTCTTGCAACAAATGCTTGCTGATAAGGTTGGTTTTGTCCTTATGGTTTATCTGTTATCTATGCATATAAAGGGATTTGTTCTGGTTTTCAAATTTTGGATAATTTCATATTCATATTGTTTTCCCTCTTCAGGCATTCAAGGGGTATGATGAGTTGATGAGCTTGAGGGATTATGTCACCAGAATGAAGTATACCTTGTTGCAAGAGGTATGGTATTGAGCAAGAGTATACCTTGTTGCAGAAAGATATTAATTGGCCACTAGGATGGCCAGTTGGTGGATTTCCTGGACCACAGGTACTAATTTTTTCCATTCTCATATTCATTTATACATTTTCACAAGAATGCTACTCATACACACTTATGATTAATACATTTTAATTTTGTCACATAAAGAAGCCTACATGAAATTGATGTCCACATAGTTACCTTAAAAAATATGTTTTGATACATCAGAAATAAATCAGAAACATTGTTACCTTAATTTTTTCCTAATTGAAGAGCCAAGTGAAGCTACTATTTTTTATTCCTTTTGCCTCATTACTATATTTATTTCAATAACTAAATTAATGTATATTTGAACAGGGCCCATACTACCGTGGCATTGGTGTTGATAAAGCCTATGGCCGTGACATTGTAGATGCACATTACAAAGCTTGTGTTTATGCTGGCATCAACATTAGTGGTATCAATGGTATGGTTATGCCTGGCCAGGTATGAATACCATTTATTTTCTTTATTTTATTTTTGTGCAATTATTATTATCTTGTTGGCTTGTATTGAAAATTGACAATTCTAAATTTTGTTTCAATTTATAGTGGGAATTCCAAGTTGGTCCATCTCTTGGTATCTCCGCTGGAGATGAAATCTGGGCTGCTCGTTACATACTAGAGGTAATATAAAATTACTTTTTTTAATAGGTGTTATACAGTGTATATGATTAAGATAATTAGTGCAAATCAATTAAAATATAAATATTCATGAGATGTTTCTTTATTGCAGAGGATTACTGAGATTGCTGGAGTTGTTTCATTTGATCCCAAGCCTATTCCGGTTAGAAATAATTTATGACAAATTTTAAATTTCTTTATAACGTTATCTTGTTTGAAGATTTGAATAACAAAGAATGGTTGCTCATCTAATTATTGTATTTCACTACATTATTTTGCTTTGGATTTTGATTTGAATGTACACATTGTTGTTATTGATGTTATCAGGGAGACTGGAATGGTGCTGGTGCTCACACAAATTACAGGTATGCCATGATGATTTTGGTTGATTTGCACCGTCGAATAAAAAATTAAACGACTTAGATTCTAATTTGTGTTTTCATTTAATTTGCTGAGATCAACTATCTAATTTTTATTCGATTAACCCAAGTCACATGATTTGCCTACCTCGAAATCAATAAATTAAGTCCTTTTATTTATTCCCTTAATAAATCTTCTCATTTTCTTGAGATTTGCAATTGTGCTTTCAGCACCAAGTCCATGAGAAATGATGGAGGTTATGAGGTCATCAAGAAGGCTTATGGAGAAGGCAATGAGAGGCGCCTCACTGGCAAACATGAAACAGCTGACATCAACAATTTCTCTTGGGTAAGTGGAAAATCTAAAATTACTAAACAAGAATGAGTGTGCATAGAATTGAAAATCACAGAATATTCATTTGTTTTTAATACATTAGACGACAAAATGAGCGTGAATGTGATTCAATTCTACTAATACTAATACATATAATTATGTATACCAGAAAACATGTCTCAAAACAATGATACGCATGATGTTCATATTATGAATTTCATAAACTAAAGTTTAATTATTTTTTTTATTAAATAGGGTGTGGCAAACCGTGGAGCCTCGGTTAGAGTTGGAAGAGACACAGAGAAAGAAGGCAAAGGTTACTTTGAGGACAGGAGGCCTACTTCTAACATGGATCCTTATGTGGTCACCTCCATGATTGCAGAGACTACCATCCTCTGGAAACCATGAAGAATTTGTCTCTAGATTTTAGGCCACCATATATATTATGTGTTCAACAACCCTTTTAGCATAATTCATTTTCGATAAGGTGGTGTTTTCTTGGTAATTGCCTGGTGGCCTTTTAAGCAAAGCATTTGCTTCATATGCCTTGTCTTTGGATTGCCTGATGCTGCAACTATTATTATTTTAATTGCATGTTAGTATTATTACTAGAATTTTTTTCTTTTAATCCAGTGCAGGGTACCAATCACCAAGTAATTGCTCATCATGGTCACATGGCAAAAATACCTTTATTGATGTTTATTGGTCGAACAGTGCTTTGCTGATGTTTATTGGTCGAACAGGTGCAATTGGCTGAGGTTGATCGAATTCTCAGGCCTGAGGGAACCCTTATTGTTCGGGACACTGTTGAGGCCATTAGTGCCCTTGAGGGCCTGGTGAAGTCTATGCACTGGGAGGTTTGCATGTCTTCTTCTAAAGATAATGAGGGTCTTTTCTCCGTCCAAAAGTCCATGTGGCGTCCTAAAGAGTTGGAGACAGTCGAGTATGCTATGGTTGGTTAAATCATGATAGATAGTTGGCTAAGTTTTGGGTTTGGGGTTCTCCAAATTCTTGTGTAACTGATCTTCCACAATTATTCATGTATCGTGTTAGTTAGTCATTGTTGTATTCGTCTTTTTTCTACTTATAGTTAATTACTTAATTTTGACCTCCTCAATTTTGAGTAACGCAGTTCTATAATGAAGGAAATATGATCTCATGTTTGCAAATGTAGAGGCCGTTGGTTTAGAAACCTAATGGGCTAATGCCTAATAGTGTTGAGATTCTGGAATATTGTAGTGAGATGCTCACTTGAAGTTGGTGCTACTCAATTGAATAGAATATTTGTACCCAAAGTCCTTGACAGCATATCATTTGATTTCAAATGTAGTAAGCTAAATAGTGTAAGGCTTATGAAGGTAAGGGAATGTGTCTTGTCTCTACGCCTTGTGCTATGTATATCTCCAACAAGGCTACCATAAATTATGGTTATTCATAATCATGCGTGTGACATGCCAGGGTAGTTGAATATATTAAAAGATAAATTGATTCATTGTCAATTGATCCATACAGTGAGAACTATATTATCCAAAAAAAAAAAAGTGAGAACTATCAGAGGAGCTAATGCCAAGGAAGGCACCTTCCTGAAATAATGATTCATGGGATTGCCATTATTATATTTTTCTTTATTTATTAAGTAGTATATAGAATGGTACCTTTTGATTTAAGATAAAATAATTTTTTTTACATATTTTATCGTAGCATTTTAAAATTTTAAACTAAAAAAATTAGTTTCATACAATTCCGCACATTGTGCGGGTACTACACTAGTAATATACAAAATAAAATAAAGTATGCATACTTTGGCTCTTATCGGTAACACGAGTTAAAAACTTTTTAGCTAGTTAAGAGTTTTTAGATTAAGTCAATAAGCTATTAGCTTCGTTCGGCGAACACAAATTAAAAGGAGCTTATAGCTTTTAAAAAAGGAGTTTGTAGCTTTTGAAAGCTAGCTTTTAAAAAGCTATTTGAAGTAGCTTTCAAGAAACCAAACTAATTTTCAATAATTCATATATCAAATATACCCTTAAACAAATTTAATAATTATTTATTTACCCTTAAATAAAACACGAGATATAATAGAAGCAAAAAAATAAATTGTACTGTTGCTTTTCACAAACCCATACTCAGCCTCTTTCTTCCTCTATGCTTTACTGTTGCAACATTTTTCTCCTTCAAGGTTTGTCCTCTTTATTTTTCATATTATTTTTTTTATTTTATAATATTCATTGGCTTATTATTTCAAGTACCCTTTTATTCTATTATTTATTGGCTTATCATTTTAAATACCCTTTTATTCTATCTTTCATTGTGCTTATGTATTGTATTTTTTTTATTAAAGTTTAGGGGCGTTGTTGATATGAAAAGAAGAAAGAAAAAACATAAAATGTTTTGGCTTATGACCACATGTACAACAAGTGTGGTAGCTACATATTACTACAAACACATTTACAATTAGGAGCCATGCATGACTTCTCATCAAAGAGGAGAGGATTGGATGAGAGAAGTGAGAAGTTTTAAATGGACATCCTATTCGATCTATGAATTCTTTTAGAATGGAATCAAAAGTATTTTTGGATGTGAAGGGCTGCAATCTAACTATGGATTGAGACCTAGTAAGAATATGTCCCTTATCGAAAAAGTGAGTATATTTGTATACACTATTGCATTAGGTCTTGCATGCAAAGATGTGTGTGAGCGATTTCAAAGATCCAATGATACTATTAGTAGAGCTATTTATGATGTTTTAGAAGCAATTTGTGGTAAAAATAAAGGTTACGTGGGTCTTGCACGTGATCTTCTACGACCAAGGGATCCAGAGTTTCAATTTATACCACCTCAAATTGCCAATTATAAAAGATACGATCAAGGTTGTCAAAAACTAGTATTAATACTTAGAAACTTACGAGTCTACGAATCTACCTATGGAAAACGAGTTGAAACTAATGGAAACTCGGAGTGAAGTGACTCGGGTAGACTCAGATGGATACTGGTAGACTCTTGTAAACTCTCGAGTTTATGACCGAGTTAGCGAGTTAGCATTCTTGAGCCCTAAACGTCCAATCCGACATCGTTTTTCAATTTTTTTTTCAAATAAAAATTTTCTAGGCCATTTTTATCATATTTGTTATGCTTTTGGGGTAAAAAAACCTTTAAATTAGTTTTATCTTCTCCTTCTCATTCAAAAACTTCTTCAATCTTCAATTCTTCTCCTTCTGCCGCACACACGTCCGCCCAACCCACACCCATGCCCCACGCCTTTCTAACGTTCTCCCTTTATTTGGTAATTGTTTACTGATTTTCTTCCTTTATTCCTTTATTTTCGTTTTTCTTGTTTTCTTCTTCGTTAAGTTGGTATGATAATATGATGAATGCTTGATTATGAGTTATGACCTTTCTTAAAAAAAAAAACAGCTTTATAGAAATCATTTTAAGTTTTAACTTTTAAGCAAAAATGCATTCTCCGCTTTTCAATTTTCAATGTTACTTTTTTAGTGTTGTTCTTAAATCAAAACTCATTTACTTTGTTAGTATTTTTAAGTGTTACTTTAACTAAAGAGCATTTACTTAGAAATTGATAATTAATTTTCATTATTTTTTTGTGAAGCATTATTATGTTAGTTTGAAATTAAAATTACATCGGATATATTATCTTATTATGTTTTGAATTTGAAGTTTGAATATTGATGGATAAATTAACTTATATTACTTATTACGTTAAGTTTGAAATTATGAATATTGATTATTAATAGGTCACATGTCATTACAATATAGATGTATTTTTTTAGGTAAACTCGTACGAGTTTGCGAAACGAGTTTACGACTCGAGTTTACCTAGGCAAAACAAGTTTACGTAGACTCTCGAATTTGACAACCTTGGATACGATCCTTATTTTGAGGTAAAAAATTTTCTTACTTATTTATACGAATCTTCAAATATGCATGTATTATAATAATGATATTTACATCATAGGATTGTATTGGATGCATTTATGATACACATGTGGCAGCATGTATTCCTGAGGCTAATCAATTACGTTATAGAGGGAAAAAAGGCATTACCACTTTCAATGTCATGGTTGTTTGTGACTTTGATATGTGTTTCACATTTTTATGTGTTGGGTGGGAAGGATCGGTACATGATACACGTGTTTTTTTTCATGCGATTAACACACCAGCAATGAACTTTCCTCGACCACCACAAGGTAGTGTTTCCTTCTTCAATTTATTGCTGAAATTATTTATTATTATAAAGCATGATCATAATATTTATTGAATTCAATATTGTTTTTTTAATTATTAGGTCGATATTATTAGGTCGATATTATTTATTGTTTTTTTTTTCGATATTATTAGGTCGATATTATTTGGTGGATAAAGGGTATCTTGATAGGCTAGGATATTTGGTACCATATCCAAAAATAAGGTACCATCAATCCCAATTTCAACACGAGGCACCAAATAATTCGGAAGAAGCTTTTAATCGTGCACATTCATCGCTTCGTAGTTGTATTGAAAGATCGTTTGGAGTTTTGAAGAAAAGATGGAAAATTCTTCATCAAATGCCACGATACAGTGTGAAGACACATATCGATATTATTATGGCGGCGTTCGCATTGCATAATTATATTCGCATTAACTCAAATGATGATCCACTGTTTCTTAAGTTAGAGCAACATCCATATTATATACCACGAGATGAAGTTGATGATACTGATGAACATTTAAGTCAGACAAAGAAAGAAGTTCGTAACAAGATTTCTCGCTTATTGTGTGAGTCAGCGCACTAAATTATTTTCACATTAGGGACTTTGTGATGTATAGATTTTTTCGTTTCTTTTTTTTAATAAAAACATATATTATTTTCGTATTTGAATTTTTTTGATGTATTATTACGATACAATATATTTTTTTTATTATTTGGTTCAATAATAATTTGGTTGCATGTAATTTGGTTCCG
Source organism: Crotalaria pallida (assembly GCA_037953625.1). Lineage (NCBI taxonomy): Eukaryota > Viridiplantae > Streptophyta > Magnoliopsida > Fabales > Fabaceae > Crotalaria > Crotalaria pallida. Next base: position 141,930,345 of record CM075654.1, on the reverse strand, counting down.
TATAGCTTATACCATGATAGAATAATTTGGTTCCATATTTTTATTATTTAGAGTTTTGTGAGTAAATTAAAATATACTGATGATGATTTATTTTTTAATTAATTGTGTATTTAATTAATTATTAATTATAATTTAATTTTTTTTATAATATATTAATTAACTACATAATTAATAAATCAAGAACATAAACTAATTTAAACATTTACATACTTAATTAATTAATTAATTAACTAACTATCTATTTAATAAATAAAGAAAAAATGAAAAAATATAAAATATAAATAATATAATGTATTATGTCATTTTTGGTCATTTAATAACTTTAAGCTACATCAAAAACTAGTTTTGTTGAACAGTACTATTTCAAATAGTCAGCTAAACAGCTACAAACTCACAACTTCTAACTAGCTTAATAGTTACAAGCTACAAGCTCACAGTTACAAACTAGTTTTGCCGAACAGACTCTTTCTCTGATCTCATTTATAAGGGAAAAAAAAAAGACAATCTACCCAAGTGGATTGACCCAGTGGAAACTGGCTGAGCGCTTAGGGACTTCAAGGTCAAAAATTTGAATCCCAGTGAAGCAACAATTCTTGGGGAAGATCCATACCGTTGAGTCAAAGACTCGCACAGTTCGCGGATCCGGTTGGATTAGTTGGGTCACAAAAAATGTGAAGCCCAAACACCACCTGTTTTCGACCAAAAAAAGAAAAAAAAGACAATCCACTAATATAAGCAAACTTTAACTAATTTTTTATTCCCAATACAATTATTCTTAAAATATTTTTACAAGTCATTTAATTTTTATTTCATTCCCAATGTAAATTTATTAAAATAGTCAATTTTTTTATGAATTTGAGAAAATTAAATGTACTCAATTAATTTCTATAATACGTATGAATTAATTATTTTTACTTAAAAAAAAGACAAAAAAAAGTATCTCACACGTAACTTAAAAATATTTAATGGATTAAAGGAAGGATGGTATTTTAATTTTTAATTTTTATATGCTTATTTATCCTACTACGCATTACGCATGTGGGGGTAGATACTATATACTTATTCATATACTAATTTTAAGGAATTGTTAAATGTCGAAGAATTTAAGATATTTTGATTTTAATATTTTTATATAGGGTATTTCTATCATGCAATCCAAAATTGGATGGTTGCTATGCAACCTTTTCTTAAACCAATAAGAAGTTGTCACTTATGCCATGTCATTATTTGAAGTAGTTAAAATTAGTTTTTTGTAATTTAGTCCAACATAAAAAGTAAATTAAAAATTTAGTCCTTTGCACCTATAGACAAATTATAACTTTTAATTTTAAATTTAGTCACTTGCATTAAGCCTTTTTACACAAGTGACTAATTTTAACTACTTTTAATTTTTTTTTAAATTAAAAGTTATAATTTGTCTATAGATACAAAGGACTAAATTGTTGAACTAAATTGCAAAAACCTAATTTTAACTAGGTTTAAGAAAAGGTTGCATAGCAACCATCCAATTTTGGATTGCATGATACTAACTCCCTTAAGGTAAACCCAAACTTAAGTACCTTTCATTCCATCCAGGCTTATTATCAGCTGCACCCACCATGTAGGGTAAATATTTTTCGTGCTCCTCATTTTTACTGGTTTTACTCTCTTTCTTTTTATTGAAAATATATTTATGCACTGTAAATATAGAAATACAGTAGTAAAAAAAACAATAAGGTTTATTTATGTTTTTAGTTTATGAATTTAATAAGTGTTATTTTGAAATTAGTTCTTACACTTCTTTTTAAGATGTTTTAGGTTCCATAATTTTGTTCAATTATTTGGATATGGCCATTTCGTGATTCAAGTGATGACGCTGCTGATTATATGTTACATCATTTTCAAATCACATCGACAAGTGACGTGCTATATGACTTTACTTCAATTTTTTTTTAAAATTATAAAATTCAAATAATTAAAATTACATTTTTTAAGCAAATTGAACTTTTAATTATTTTTAAACATTTTTTTTAAATAAAAGAACCATTTGACACCACGTGATGCCATATATCGGGACGATAATTATACTCGGATCCGCAGGTACCCGCTGATAATAATCGAAAAGGGTTGGGTTTGAGTCTGCAAATTTGGACTCGTTGGAAGATGAGAGTGGATTTTTTAAGACGCTTTATTAAAACGAGGCGGATCTGGGATTACCGCGATCCGCTAGTTAAATTACAAAGATAACATGTGTATATATATAGTGTGTTCTAATTTAAAGCAATGTCTTGTTATATATATATATATATATATATATATATATATATATATATATATATGTTATAATGTGAAGTGTATTGCTCACTTTTCTTCAGTTTTTTTGTTTTTTTAGTGTTGCATACTTTTATCTTCGTTTTGTTTAGTGTCTCTCTTTTATCTTATACATTATCTTTGTCTTTCCTCAATACCGTTGGATCCGCAATGGATACCCTTCACGAGTTTGTGTCCAAATTTATATTAACAGGACGGGTCCGAGTAATGCATTAATAGGACCCACCCGGACTCGTTGTCATCCATAGCCATATAACACGTCACTTGTCGATGTGGTAGAAATGACATGACATGTCGTCGGTTACATTATCATTTAAGTAACGAAATAATCGTTTTTACATAATTGAACAAAATTCAGGAATCTAAAACATTAAAAAAATATATGGATTAATTTTAAAGAGCATTTAAGTTTGTGAACTAAAAATTTAAATATGAAAAAAATAATTAAGAGAAGTAAAATAAGCAAAATATGGGAGTGTTAAAAGCATTCATCCGTGTAGACAGATATTTTCAGCCTAGGCTCATATACAGATTGAGAAGTCCCTAAGTTGATGTAACCGCTTTCAGATCTGGGCCCATTTGCTCAGGTGATTTTTTGTTTTGATTATTTGAATTAGCTGTGAAAGTTTAACTATTTGAATAGGAGTAGTAATCTACAAATCCCACACTTTAGGTCCCAAACCCCATTTTTTTTTTATGGGATTCTATCGGAATATTTTTCGATACCCTTGAGTTGGAAAAATGCATTTTTTCGAATACTCGTTTATTATAATTAATGCGCTGATTACTCCAATTCACTTTTTTTAGGTATATTTGCTAAAAAATGATTTTAAAATAGTTAATTTCAATTATTATGTACCAAAAAAAGATATGAAATTTAAATGCTTAATTTTTAAGTACATGATTATATAAGAAGAAAGAGGAAAAAAAAACTTGTAATTCACAGTAAATGTACCTTTCGATATTGTACTGCTATTGAGGTGTTGAAGAATGTATGAAGTCATTATAACTAGGAAAAACACAATGTTGCTTCTATGATAATAATATGTTGCGAGAACATTGCTTATCCAAAAAAAAAAAAAAATTGCGAAAACATTTTCGACTAATTTCTTTTTCTAAGGAAACGGTAAGCTTTATGTTTGTCATATCAAGTCATTAACAAAAATCATGCTTATGATAATTAAAGTAGCCCGATAAAGACCAGATTTAATTATTAACAGAAATTTTTGCTTAGTTAGCTGACTGTTAAAAGTTTCAACTAGTTCTATTCATAACCATCTTGACTAGCTAATTTAATTTGGGATGACAACATTGGTGAGTTATACTTATATCATAACTTATAAAGTGCATAAACATTTTTTCGTTCTATAAAAAAGGGCATCTTGGAATCTGACTCACTTTAGCTTTAACAGGAGTTGAGTAAGTTAAAGTCATGTCTTCCAAGTGTTATGAACAAAAATTATATACTCCTATGCAACAATGGTTTAACTTCACTCGATTAGTTTTTTTTATGAATGAAAAAAAAAACTATTTACGAATACATTAAAAAAAAAAAAAAAAGGTGTGTGTGTGGGGGTTGTTCTATCGAAATAATGTGTTGAGTACTTGAGTTGATACATTGTTTTGTTGCTACTACTTGGCTTTTTTTTTTAACTATGAATTACAGGGACTAGGTTTGTTAACATTGTCAACTATGCTTCCTTCTGTCACCAATTCTGAGTGCGAAGTTGACAGTAAATTCACATCATGCTCTCGTAAGGTGCAAGTAATTTTGTTCTTTATCTCGCTGTATCTGGTGGCCATTGGACAAGGTGGACATAAGCCCTGTGTTCAGGCATTTGGAGCAGACCAATTTGATGAGCAGCATCCAAAGGAGTACAAAGATAGAAGCTCATTCTTCAATTGGTGGTATTTTACCATGTGTGCAGGTTGCATGGCAACGCTTTGGATCTTGAATTATACAGGATAACGTTAGTTGGGTTCTTGGATTTGGAATCCCTTGTGTTGCTATGATCATTGCATTGCTTGTTTTCTTGCTTGGAACTATGACTTACAGGTTCAACATTCATGGCAGTCAAAACAAGAGTCCCTTTCTCAGAGTTGGTCGTGTATTCGTTGCCGCTATAATAAATTGGCGATCAAGCACTCCTATCCAAGAGGAACTTGTTGGACTACTTCCTCATCAATGTTCTGGTCAACAATTCAAGTACGAATTACAACTTCACTTTTCGTTTAATTTACGTTTTATTATGCAAGGTTCTTCGTAGTCTAATGCATTGAAATACTGAATTGTAAATAAGTTGCCTCAATCAACTGAACTCTTATTATTGCTTCATGGTTGATGATTGTGTTTGCCATTGCCCTAGCTAGTTTAACTATGCCATTTGAGGATGGAAATATCATGCATTCATGCCCGCTCTGGTGAATTAAGTAATTTATTGCTGTCTTTTTTGTATACATTGGCAGTTTCCTCAATAAAGCATTGTTAGCACCAGATGATTGTAAAGAAAACGAGGCATGTAGCCTTAGTGAGGTGGAAGAAGCAAAGGCAGTGCTAAGGCTGGTTCCTATTTGGGCTACAAGTCTGTTTTACGCAATTGTTTTTGCTCAAGTTTCTACATTCTTTACCAAGCAAGGAGTTACAATGGATAGAAACATATTCCCAGGCTTTGATATACCTGCAGCTTCTCTTCAAACACTTACCACACTGGGCATTATTGTTATATTCACGCCCCTGTACGATCGCCTATTTGTGCCACTAGCAAGAGCTATTACCGGGGAACCCTCAGGCATCACAACCTTACAAAGAATAGGGACTGGTTTTTTTATATCCATATTTACGATATCATTTGCAGCGTTGATTGAGATGAAAAGATTAAAAATAGCACAAGAGTCTGAGTCTGGTGGTGGTGGTGGACCTGATGAGCCTAATGCAACTGTGCCAATGAGTATATGGTGGTTGATTCCACAGTATTTCTTGTTTGGTGTTTCTCAGGTTTTTACCATGGTTGGTCTGCAGGAATTTTTCTATGATCAGGTCCCAAATGATCTAAGAAGCATGGGTCTTGCTCTCTACTTGAGTATCTTCGGTGTGGGGAGTTTTATAAGCGGCTTCCTTATTTCTGTGATAGAAAAAGTGAGTAGCAAAGATGGAAAAGACAGTTGGTTTGCTAATAATCTGAATAAGGCACATCTTGATTATTTTTACTGGCTACTTGCTGGACTCAGTGTGATAGGATTGACTCTCTTCATTTACTTTTCCAAATCTTACATTTATAATCACAGAGGAGGAAACCCAAGAGGATGACAGATACTCCACTAGTTCACTTCAGCTTGTATTTCTGTCTGTCATTCATTGTTTACTACCAAGTATTCTGCTTTGGAGGGATGTTTTTGAAAAGAAAGATTCCCGTATGGAAATATATATCAGATGCTTCAACTATCTTTATCCAAATGTATATGTAGGAAAAGTGATCAGCTAAAGTGATTTGAAGGAACAAAAGTAAATTATAATCTCATGGTTACTGCATTCCATTCCTAAACTGACTCACATGTCTTCTTGGTGCAAGAGTAACGTTATATGTCATCATTATTTCCCACACCCATTTGGAACATTTTCTTTTGTCTATACGTTTTTCGGGTGACTAGCTAATTGACCCGTTTTGAGTATGGGTCTTTAACATGTTCAGGGTAATTGGACCCAGAGACCCAAGGGGTATCTGAGAATATAATATAGCCGTAAATGGGAGATGATTTACTCAATAAATGGGAAGGGTATGAGATGGATAATTACACATAAAACTTTGCGGGGATAGATACTATACTATTAAATTCGTCTCATACTCTACATACATAATCATTAATTTTTTAAGGTTTTTTTTTAAATAAAAAATATAGAAGATGATAGAAACTAATAGGTTGGTTGGTAGGTTAATATCAACAAAATCACTAATTCTTAATACATCTCTAATTGATAATATATTTACATATTTAACATATCGCTTAAAACTATATACATATCTATTTTTAAGGTAGATATAACAATATTTTCATCTATCATCCCATGTTAAAAGTTTTAAAAAAAATTATGTAAAGGACAAGGGATACTCTAATTTATTACAAGAAGAATTTATGTTAAATTTGTTAGTTGAAATATTTTGGATTAGTTATGTTGGATTTACATATAATAGGTACAAGTGTGAGTATACAAGTACCTATCGAGTATGAGGAGTAGTGAGGTGATGTTTGTTTGAGTGAAACGAGGTTGTTAGAGGCAAAATACATTTCAGTGATCTAACTAGAAGATATTCTTGCTTAAAAAAAATTGTAAAAAGAGTTTATGATAAGAAGGTCGTTTCTTTTGAAACTGTGGAAATCGAATTTAATGTTATAAGAGATTCTATGCTTAGCTTATTTTTCCTGTACTCTTCCTCATAAAATATCTTGAACCTTTTTTCCCCTTGAAAAAGTCAAATAAATAGTTTAAAGTTACCAATATATAATGACAAATCAAAAGTAATGCTGGTTGAAAATGTTGATTGATCTTCATGGCCGGTTTATATTTTCATTATTTTGGTGTTACCGTTATATGAAAATTTTAAAGTCAGGGTCCAATTAAAATAAATTAAAAAAATAAAAAACATTGCTAACGAATGTCCTAATTTATAAAGTACTTATTAAAGAATATAAAATAAATAAGATAACATTGGAAAAAAATAAACTCATCATTTCTCAAAATGTGAAAAAATAATTTCTTTTGTTTTCTTAACTAGTGTTCTTATATAATTATTTAATATTTTTATGTCTCTTTTAGAAATTACATCTTTGATTCCTTAAGAAAAAACCATTTAAAAAAAAAAACAGTGGTGCAAGTTAATACTATGGCTTAGATATGGCTAAGAAGATGACAAACTAAGTTTGATTGAAACTTTTGTATTCTTTTAAAAATTCTGAATTCCTTTTTTTTTTCGATAACTCAGGTAATCCAGCCTACTGGGTTTACTAATCTTGGGGGACCAATTCCACCAGACACTTGCGGGGACCCAATTGAAAGCAGAAGCACATAACCTCATTCAAAATTAGTCCCTGGCACGCACATAACCTCTCTCATCTTTCTAAAATGAAAAGGTGGTTTTAAGGTTTGTCTTGAAATTAAAATAAAGTTAAAAAAATATAAGGAAAGATGATTAAAGCATATATCCATTGAGATTTTAATTTGAAAATGGAGAGAAGAATAAGACAGCGAAGAAGTATAAACCAACAGCCTTGGATTGCTTGAAGGAGCAAGAAAGATAAAGAACAAGGCTGTATTAGTGTATTCATTGTAGGAAAAGACAAAAAAAGGCCCCCTTTATGGTATTGACAGACAGAGACAGGCACACAATATGACTTTTATTGTAAAAATATAATAATGTCTCTCTTTGTAGCCGGCTAAGGGCCAAGGGTGTGTTGCATTGCATAAATGATAATCTCAAAGATTATGATTCCCCTTCCACTACAGGCTGTTAGTGAGCAAATATATTAAGTTGCATGACATAAAAGATAATCTCAAATATCTTTGATAAGTTGCGTGCACAGCATTACTACTACATTATCTTCTCTTCTTTGACACCCTCTGACTCACTCTCTCAGGCTCTGCATTATTGGTACCACTACTAATAGGGCAAACCAAATATTGTTATCCATCGATAGCGGTAGGAAAGTGCTAACAAACATAATACTCCTGTATTAATAAGTTAAATATAGTAAAAATATATTTTTTATTAATATTAGTACTAATATTTTATAATTAACTCAAACCAATGACTCCAGATCAGAATTCTTGTTTATGAGGTTTTTTACTTAAGTTGGGTGCATAATAAGATCGATCTTATTTTTCACATAATTCTAGAAATTAAATGTAAATATGTCCAAAATAATCACTTAAAAAAGACACTTGAGGCTCTAGGAGAGTGATCAAACCCGCCCATAGTACTTTTGTTATCGTTGAAACATGCAATGTTAGCCTGCAGTCATCCTTAGCTTGATCAACAATCAACAACTGGGTTACGGTAGAAAATGATGGTTTTCACTTGATGCTTGGAAATGAGAATTATTCAAATGGGGGCTTTGCAAATTATCATAATCCAAATACATTTTTATGTTTTGTCAGCATTTTATCTCTCAAAGATAACTGCGTTCAAAGATTTTCATCCAAACAAGCACTTTGTTTAATTTTTTTATTTAAGGTGCTCTCTGTTCAAAAACTTAGTTATCATTATTCTCAGAACAATTTCTAAAACCGTTCATTTGAAGAAAAAGAATTAAAACAAAGCCCAAACTATGCCAATTATATTTCAAATAGAATGTTTATTAAGCTGCAAAATATCAAGTGTGAATACTCTCTCCATTCTTCTTGAAAATTAAAAAAAAAAAAAAAAGAAAGGTTTGTTTATTGGTTCTTATTAATAAGTATTCTAAGAAAATTCGTTAAGATTATTAAAAGTATAAAAACAATTATAAATATATATCAATTTTACTTTCCAAAACCTTAAAAGATTTCTTAAAAATGTCTTTAAGAATACTTATTTACATTTATCTTAAAAAAAAGGGGTTATATACTAGAATTTTCATTAAAAATTTATAGTCCTTACGATAGATAAAAATTAAATGACCTTAAAGTAGTTGAAATTATACTAGAAAAACTAGAAGAGGTATAATCCAGTTCATGGCCATTTATCCTTTTGGCTCTGTTGTAGCACTTTTTAGACAATAGGTTTTTTTTTTAATTTCATATATTTAGCCGAAACTTTAAAGTATTTGAGTGATTTGACGAACAGTGAATTTGTGTTATAAAATAACGAAATTATTGGTGGTGCGGTTGGCAAAAGTGATATTGACCCAAAAGATTTTTTTTTTTTACTTTAAAATTTGGGTTTTCTAACGTTCAATTTTGTCTTATTTTCTTAATTTTGGTCTTTGGGATTGAGAATAATCTCTTAAAAATAGATGGATTTTATGAAAAATTGTTTATTGTAAAATTAAAAATTTTATATCTTTAACTTTAAAAAAATATTTAAATGTTTATCCTTAATTCTAAATGTCGAAACTAAAATTAAAAAACTTTAAAATTTTGGTAACTTTTGATTCTTATCTCGGTAGTTTTTTTTATGGTGAAGTTAACTCATGTCAATTTTTTTTTTATGGTAGGGGTGGAATAAGGGTCAACTAATCCCCGAACCCATTAAACCCGAACTAACACAACATATATTTGATGGTTAAGTCAGTTTAACCGGTTGTATCGATTATTTTAAAATAATCCAATTAAGTATGGGATGAATAACAACTTTGCTATTTTAAAAACCAATCAACCCAATTTAACTGCTCATCACAAATTAGTTTTATTTATTTATTAATAATGTTTGTTATGCTTAGGCCTTAACTATTGCACGCTAAAAAAAATTAAATTACTACTTAGAACTTTCTATTCAAACTTTCCACCTTGAAACAATTATACTAAATATGATAGACTTAAGTGCAAACAATTCTTTTTTCATATTTTATAAGAGGGTGTACTGCTTTTATTTATGATGTGTTTCAACTATTTAGTTCATGACTTAATACTAGAGGATTTTGAGTTAAGATTTATTGACATCAGATATAAAACTTGATCACTTACACTTTTATATAACATTTTTTCTTTTTTAAGGTATCCACCGATGCGAGCATTGTGATTCGGTTTGACCATTTCAAGGTAACCCTCTCAACTTTTTATTTATTATAAAATTTGTTAATCCAAGAGTTAAATTAGGTTGCATATAATAATAATAATAATAATAATAATAATAAGAAGAAGGGGGGCCGAGGGTGGAAACAAAGAAAGTGGTGTAGGTGGCATGGCTAGGCAGACAGACAGAGTGGTTTTTCGCAGCATACATACAACAGAGCAGCCGTTACTCTCTACTCTCTCTCTCTCACTTACTCATTTCTTCTCTCTCTATCATCTTCATCATCATTTCTCTTTCTTCCTTCACTGCCTTCATACATATTCATTCATTCATCTCTCTCTATATATAAATAAATCACTTCATTCACTTGTATTCGATCCACTTTCATCTTAATTAATATATAATAATCCAAACCAATCATCCATCCATGGCTGATGAGAGTGAGAAAGCATCAGTGGTAGTAGCTGAAACAACACAACCTCATTCCAAACATGCTGAGGCTGAGGCCGAGGAGAAGGCACCACAACCCACAGACATCACCACGGCCTTGGAAGAAGTGAAGGAGAAGAAAGAGGAAGAAGAGGAGAAAGTGAAGAAGGAAGAAGAAGAAGAAGAAGAAGAATTAGTTGATGAAAAGATGATGATAACCCAATCCGTATCATTCAAGGAGGAGACCAACGTTGTTGCCGATCTTCCTCAACCCCACAAGAAGGCCCTTCTCGACCTCAAGCTACTCCTTCAAGATGCTCTCAACAACCATCACTTATTAGCCCCTCCTACTCCTCCACCTCCATCTCAACCTCCACCTCAACCTCCCAAGGAGGAAGAAGAAGCAGATAAGAAGGAGGAAGAAAACAAAAAGGAAGAGGAGGAAGAAAAAGCTGATGAACAAGAAAAGAAGAAGGAAGAGAAAGCGGAGGAGACCGTGTCTGCCACCGACGAGGAAAAAGCGCCACCTTCCTCATCATCACCTGCACCTCCACTTGTGCCGCCTGAGGAAGTTGAATTATGGGGAATTCCCTTGCTCGCGGACGAGCGGAGCGATGTGATTCTCCTTAAATTCCTGAGAGCCAGGGATTTCAAAGTGAAGGAGGCCTTGACGATGCTGAAGAACACGGTCCGGTGGCGCAAGGAATTCGGGATAGATGGGTTGGTGGAGGAGGATCTTGGAAGTGATTGGGAGAAGGTGGTGTTCACGGAGGGATATGACAGGGAGGGGCACCCCGTGTGCTACAACGTGTTCGGTGAGTTTGAGAAGAAGGAGCTGTACAACAAGACCTTCTCGGACGAGGAGAAGCGCGAGAAATTCATAAGGTGGAGGATTCAGTTGCTGGAGAAGAGTGTGAGAAAGCTTGACTTCGCTCCAAGGCAGAATGGAATATCCACAATCGTGCAGGTCAACGATCTCAACAATTCACCGGGCCTCCTGCTCGCCAAGAGGGACCTCAGGCAAGCCACCAATCTCGCCCTTCAATTGCTTCAGGACAACTACCCTGAGTTGGTAGCCAAGCAGGTTTGGTTTATTATTACTCTCTTTGTTATTATTATTATTGGAACTATTACGTTAATTATTATTAGTAATTTCCACTCTTAATTGCATTGCATTGCAGGTGTTTATCAATGTTCCATGGTGGTACCTTGCCTTTTATAGGTTTATCAGTGCTTTCCTCACACAGAGGACCAAGAGTAAATTTGTATTTGCTGGCCCATCCAAGTCTGCTGAAACCCTTTTCAAGTAACGTCAACTCCACTCTTCCTTCCTCTCTCATTCATAAATTCAAACCCAATTCATCTTCCTTTTCTTGCCTTGCTATTCATATCTCTTTCTATATTCTATTCTCTTAATATCTCATCTCCCTTGCCATTTAGTATTTCGTATTTCAAAGCTCTTACTCATCATACATGTATGTATTTGGGGGGGCCTTATTTTGAACAGATACATAGCACCGGAGTTGGTACCGGTTCAATATGGTGGGCTAAGCAGAGAGGGTGAGCAGGAATTCACAACTGCTGACCCTGCTACCGAGGCTACCATCAAACCAGCAACCAAACATACTGTTGAATTCCCAGTTTCTGAGGTATGGTGCTGAACACTCTTTAATTTGTGTTTGATTCAATTTTTCTTTTCATATTATCTAAGTAAGCAGGAATCTAGGCTCTTTATTTGGAGTGTTGCCTGAGTGATTGAATAATAACAATAGTAATAAGTAATAATAATATGCTGCAGACGAGCCATGTAGTTTGGGAAGTCCGAGTTGTGGGTTGGGAAGTGAACTATGGAGCTGAATTTGTGCCAAGTGCTGAGGAAGGATACACCGTGCTTGTTCAAAAGAGCAGGAAGATTGCCCCCACCGATGAAACCATCATTAGTAACAGCTTCAAAGTTGGTGAAGCAGGCAAGGTTGTGCTCACTATAGATAACCAAACATCCAAGAAGAAGAAACTCCTCTACAGGTTTAAGACCAAACCCATCATCGTCTCTGAGTAATTAAGCAATGTGTACTGGATGAAGAAGAATAATAATAAGGGTGTTATGCTGTGCTGTGCTTTGTGTAGTGTATTCATTATATATATGTGTGTTAATTAAACAAGGTGGGAGAAGTTAAGTTGGGGTGGGGTGGGGGGGCTTATTCTTTCATACAGGGTTATTTTGTTCATTTGGTTTTAATTAAATTTTTTGTTTTAACTCTGGGGTTGGGCAATTTTATTTACATTTAGTTTCTTCTTATAGTAATGTGCTGTGTTCATTTGGTTTGAAAATTGGATAAAACCTTCATCACTGATTGGAGGATATGCATAAAGTGGATGGAGGATAGGTGAAACAAAACACCTGTTTGCATTGTGATGATACTGTTATATATACATTCTTCTTTCTTAAAAAAATCCATCATTCCTACCCAATAATAATAATATGATAGGTATTAGACTTTGATGTCAAATCTAGATGTTTAATAAACATTGTTGTATATACATATATGTCTGGAAAGTTTGTCTAAATATTATGACCCTTTATTATTATTGCGGTAAATAATCAAAATTTAGTCCCTTGTTTGTGTTATCTTTTCTTGACTACTAATTAAATTCATGGGTTATTAACTATTGTGAGACGGGAAATTTATTCGAAGTTTCTATTTTTTTTTCACTAAAAAAGAGAGAGATAGCTGAAAGTTGACAGATAAATTATGTGCGAGTACAAGAGGATGATGAATTAAGGCAAATTTTCCGGTGCATGTTCCATTTTTCGGGTTTTTTATTTATTTTTTTAAAATTTAATTAATTAAAAAATATTCTACGTGCTTTTTTTTACCGATATGAAGTGATTTTTATAATTTGGATGTTTTTTTTTTACTCCGTGTTCTTAAAAAACTGTACTGAGTAAAACTGTATTCAAAATTTACATATTCTAATAAATCTGTATACGAACTTGTGTTAAAAAATATTCTGAATAAATCTGTATTAAAAAAATTTAAAAAGCAAAAAAAAAATTTGCACATGCACCGGTGCATGTTAAGTCTTAATATGCACCGGAGTATTTGCCTGAATTAAAGTGGAATGTGAGAATGGCTTGTTAGGTTATGCTTTTTCCTTGTTTATTTAAGCAAACAAAATATGATGTGCCCAAACCAATGTTTACGTGCCCAACCAAAATTCCATCATGTGCCCAAACAATATCAAAGGTAAATCCTTCTAAAATTGAGTGAAATACATCTGCTTCCAACTAAAGCAATGTCTCATTACTTATTCCTTCAAAGACTGAACAATATACAATGCGTAATAGATTTGGATTTTTTCTTTTTAATTTTTTCTTTTTAACCCTATCTTTTACTCATTGACCCCATCGCCTGAAACAAATCCGAAGATTCTTTACGTTTGAAACAAGGCGGAAGCAAAATAAAATAATTTGACCCCATTTACCGACTTTACGGAGGCGGAAGATATAACACCCCAAAAATTAATCCCCGATTAGAAAATATAATTATATGTAATTACGTTAATTATTATAAAAATTATAATGTGATTATAATATAATTATGATGCTTAGTATATAATTATGTTTTAAAAATAAATTTAAGAAAATAATTAAAGAAAATTATTTTATTAAGGTAAATATTTCTTTTTGTGGAAATAAAAGAAGTATTTAATAAGTATTTGATAAGAGAAAAGAAAATAGAATAAAATATAATATTTTGTGATTTTTGTGTCTCACTAACCGGTTAGTGAGATGAGTAACCGGTTAGTGCTCTCAGCAGAACCAGAGTAAGTCGGTTTGGAACTCGAATTGGGAAGAGGAACACGCCTTTGGCTTAAAAATCAGCCACCTTGGCCTGAAAACACGTCTTTTCTCTGATAGGAATGAGTGGTTATGAGATTTGGTGACTTAACCCATTCTAAAGCCACACAAATCATTCTTAATATCTCATAAACCCAAGTTCAGACTCCATTTTTCTGGTGTGACTGTCTTTGAGCTTCTTATGTCACATCTTGTCTGATTTGTCAAAAGGCAAAGATCGAGCATAAGAAACCTGGTGGAGAATTAAAACCTTTGGAGATTCCCCTATGGAAATGGGATAGCATCTTTATGGATTTTGTATCTGGATTGCCTAGAACTTCGTTGGGACATGAGGCTATTTGGGTAGTCGTAGATAGATTATCCAAATCGGCTCATTTTATACCAATGAATATGCATTATTCCTTAGAGAAGCTAACTCAACTCTATATAAAGGAGATTGTCCGTTTGCATGGTATACCTTCCAACATTGTCTCTGATCGAGATCCAAGGTTTACTTCAAGATTCTGGCAAAGTTTGCATCAGGCTTTGGGAACGAAGCTGAGCATGAGTTCTGCATACCATCCGCAAACAGATGGGCAGTCAGAAAGGACTATTCAGACATTAGAAGATCTCCTAAGAGCTTGTGTTCTGGAATATCAAGAAAACTGGGAACAGTTGTTGCCGTTAGTGGAATTCACTTACAACAACAGCTATCATGCAAGTATTGGGATGACACCATTTGAAGTGTTATATGGTAGAAAATGTCAAACCCCACTATGTTGGTTCCAAGTGGGGGAGAATTCGATTATCGGTCCCGATGTTGTGCAAGAGACCACAGAGAAAATCAAGATGATTCAAGATAAGATGAAGACAGCTCAGAGTCGCCAGAAAAGCTATGCTGATCGGAGAAGAAATTCTTTGGAATTTAACGAAGGTGATCATGTATTTCTGAGAGTGGTACCGACACAAGGAATTGGTCGTGCCATTAAGCCGAAGAAGCTATCGCCAAAATTTGTTGGGCCATATCAAATCCTGAAGAGAATAGGTCCAGTCGCCTACCAGATTGCCTTACCCCCTTCTCTTGCAAACCTCCATGATGTTTTTCATGTCTCGCAACTTCGGAAGTATGTGCATGATCCTGAAGCTGTAATTCAGATTCAACCGGATATTTTGCCAATCAAGGAGAATCTCACGTTTGAAGCTGGCCCTGTGAGAATCGAAGATCGAAGAATGAAGCAGCTTAGAGGGAAAGAGATTCCATTAGTTAGAGTTTTATGGAATCGAGGCGATGTGTCTGAATCAACCTGGGAATTAGAAGAGCGTATGCGTAGGGAGTATCCTGAGTTATTTCAGTAAGTTGAATTTCGGGGACGAAATTCCTTTAAGTGGGGGAGAAGTGTAACACCCCAAAAATTAATCCCCGATTAGAAAATATAATTATATGTAATTACGTTAATTATTATAAAAATTATAATGTGATTATAATATAATTATGATGCTTAGTATATAATTATGTTTTAAAAATAAATTTAAGAAAATAATTAAAGAAAATTATTTTATTAAGGTAAATATTTCTTTTTGTGGAAATAAAAGAAGTATTTAATAAGTATTTGATAAGAGAAAAGAAAATAGAATAAAATATAATATTTTGTGATTTTTGTGTCTCACTAACCGGTTAGTGAGATGAGTAACCGGTTAGTGCTCTCAGCAGAACCAGAGTAAGTCGGTTTGGAACTCGAATTGGGAAGAGGAACACGCCTTTGGCTTAAAAATCAGCCACCTTGGCCTGAAAACACGTCTTTTCTCTGATAGGAATGAGTGGTTATGAGATTTGGTGACTTAACCCATTCTAAAGCCACACAAATCATTCTTAATATCTCATAAACCCAAGTTCAGACTCCATTTTTCTGGTGTGACTGTCTTTGAGTTCGTTCTCTTTCTCTGAAGCATCAACACACACAAACCTTATATCAAAACGAAGCTCTCTGAACCTTCTTGAATTAGAAACAAACACCACTTGATTTGATAAACCGTAGAGAAAGTTATAAGCTCTGCAATTTGACTCTGTGTTGCTGGAAAAACAGAGCACGAATCTGTTCTTGGAGCTCTCTTTCTTGATTTCGTTTGGTAAGCTCCAGTTACCTTTTTGTCTCGAATTTGTTTCAATCTCAAGTTCATGTATCCTAGTTTGAATTCCAATCTTTACTCACGAATTTATTTAGCTTTTTCTTGTTGAAAATCTCTAATCAATACCCCCTGTTGAAACTGAAAACAGAGTTGCAGCTGAGGTGGGTCTTGCCTCAAAATTGTGTTGAACCTTTTCCTTTGCTTTCCAATCAGTCTCAAAAGCTTCAATAGGTAAGGGAGAAGATATTCATTTGCTAGAATGATTATTAAATGGCTTGGAATGTAAAGGAGCTTTACAAGCTCAAGGGCCATAGGTTTTGAATTGGGACTTTGGCTTGGAGGCCAAAATAGGACATAAAACTCATTCAAGCAAGTCATATTAACTAAACATGAGCTAAAGGAACTATAAATTTGACTTGAGAAGCTCTGAAATTGATTTTGATATATTGAAAGCCAATTATGTGATTATGTGCACATTTGATGAATTATGCATGAAATCCATGAACTTGATGTTTATTATTGATGTAAACATGTTTGATTATGCCTAAATATGTTCTGTTGATGATTGGTTAAATTGGAAAATGAAAGGTTTTTGAATTGATGCTTAAAAGTGGCATTTTTATACTGGTTACTGGTGCTGCTAACCGGTTACTAGTTCTGATAACCGGTTAGTCTACTGCAGAATTGAAAAAGAGGGAAATTTGAATTAACAGATACAGTGCAGTAACCGGTTACTGATTCTACTAACCGGTTACTCACTGTAGAAAAATCTGAAAAATGTAATTTTTTTTCAAATCTAATATTTCCCTATTGTTCTACTTAATATTTTTAAGTTAAAATTTATTTTTATTATTAAAAAGGTTATTTTTGGAATTTCTTCCTTTTAGCATCAATTCAATACCAAGTAAAGAATTTAAAGTTAATCCTAATACACTGATGATTGTGATTGAAATCATGCATGGTGTTATGGAGCTAAGATAAGATAATGGGAAAAGAAACATTCGATTTGATTAAATCGGTATGAGAATACGCGGAGATCAGGTTTATGACGGTGATACGTCAAATAACCGTGGGAATTAATTATAGGTAAAATAGTCTTATGATGAGTGGGTTCTGCAGACTCGACTCGGGATAATTTTACAATGACTATAATTTTATTCTATCGATCTCTCGGAGTATTTCGTGATTGCGGAGGACGGTCTTTAGTATAATTTACACATGGGTTGTAATTGTACACTTGGTGGAAAGACGTTTACTCCCAATTGCTTTTCCTATTTAGTGTGAATCGTTGGTACATTGTCGTCAAACGTACGTGGAGCGTTTGAACGTTTTCGTTAAAACGTAAATTGGATCGTTTGAACGTTTTCGATAAAACGTAAATTGAATCGTTGAGGACGTTATCGATAAACGTGAATTTCCAAGTGCATGATATTCGTAGAATATCACAGAGGAGATTGCATTGAACATTGCATCGCATTGCATTGCACATGTATTAGAAACATACATTATTGCTTGATATTTATTGTTTATTAATTGTCGATGGATTATTTGAGTTTGCTTACTTGCTTATGTGATCCTAATTGCTACTTGACTAATTGTGTTTGTTTATTCCTAGTTCATTTAATTATTCATTTGTACGTGAATGACACTGTCTTACTCCCTTTGCCCTAATTGTTTGTAGGTCATGGCTCAGAACCCCATATGCATCGAGATGAGGTGTCTCCCTGAGGGAGATTGGCACCGGAGGGGACATAGTGTAGTCCTTGAGGGAGTGGTGGAAGTTACTATCCGCCGTCTCAATCCTCTCTCGCATATGCGTCCCCTCAGGACCAGAATTCCTATGATCTTTATCATTCATCTTTTTCCTGATTAAGATGAATGTTATGCGACTTCCTATCATATTATAGAGTTTTGTGGACTGCTCTGGGTTACACCTTATCATATATATATATATATATATATATGTATATGTGCACTGACTGAGTTTAGTAACTCAGAGTTATGATACAGTACCTTTTGACTGAAACAATGTGAAATGATGTATATTAAATCAAACTTTCTATGTGAAATAGAATGACGCAGTTTCATGAAAGTATTTGGTTTAAATTATTTCCTATTTTTATGTACCATCATAAAAACATCAATATCATTTCTTTAAAATACATTAATAATATGCATTTAGCATAACATAATTCCCGTGACGACTCCGGTCGTTACACTTATGGTATCAGAGCAATGGTCCCGACTCTTGGCTTTGGAGTATGGCCTTACATACTAACCATTAGAGTATGTTAGTATTAGAGTGTGTGTTTAGTTTTAAGATCGATTATTGATTCAGTTCATAGTGCAGGTTACTATGGCTGCTAGAAACAATAATCAACTTGCTGAAGCATTAGATCGAATCTCGAGAGTATTCGAGAATATGCAACAGCACCCTGCAGGACAGCAACCACCTAGGAACCCTGTTCCAGCAGAATTTCAAGGCATCTCGGAATTTCGTCAGTGTGATCCGCCAAAGTTTGGAGGAGGACATCACCCAGATGAGGCTCAAAAGTGGATTCGTGATTTGGAAAAGATTTTCCGAACCATGAATTGCACTGATAATCAGAGGGTGACTTTTGCCACCTATGTGCTGACAAATGAAGCTGAGGATTGGTGGAATCATACTACTCAACTTTTAGCTGCTGAAGGTAGAGCTGTGACTTGGAATACTTTCGTAGAGAAATTCTTCGAAAGGTATTTCCCTGAGGATGTAAGAAGGAAGAAGGAAATTGAATTCCTTAAGCTGACTCAAGGGGACATGACAGTGGGAGAGTATGCTGCGAAGTTTGAGGAACTGAGCAAGTATTCTCCATACTACCATCATAACCCTGATGAGCGTTCGAAGTGCATCAAGTTTGAAGACGGACTGCGACCGGATTTGAAGTCTACTTTCGGATATCAGAATATTCGGAGTTTTCCAGCCTTGGTGAATCAATGCAGAATATATGAAGAAGACAAGAAAGTCGAAGAAGAGTTTATGCGAGCTAAAAGGAATCACCAAGGATATGGACCGCAGCGCCATAAGGGTAGGAATCAGCATGGTAAAGGAGGACCTTACCATTAGAAGAATAAGGATAAAGCTGATTCAGGAGTCAAGAACCCAGCCCCTCTGTGTGACAAGTGCAAGAAGCACCATTTTGGAACCACTTGCTGGACTCCTACTTGTTTCAATTGTGGAAAGCCTGGCCATATTTCTCGTTACTGCAAAGAACCAAGGAAGGTGGAATCTGGAAATGCTGATAGGAAACCAACCAGTTTTGGGAGAGTCTTTACTCTCAATGGTGTTGAAGCTAGCCAATCTGAAAACCTTGTCCAAGGTAACTTTCTTCTAAATGGCCAACCTTGTAACTTTTTGTTTGATTCTGAAGCCACACATTCATTTGTTGCATATGATTGCGCTAATCGCTTAAACTTAACCATAATCAATACACCCTATAAACTTGAAGTGTCTACTCCTACCAATCCGGTAGTTGTTACCTCTAAAGCCTGTTTGGGTTGTACCGTTCAGGTGTTAGACCGAATAACCCAAGTAGACCTTATTTGTTTGCCTCTGTCACAATTAGATGTTATCTTGGGAATGGATTGGATGTCCAAGAACCAAGTGCTCATTGACTGTGATAGAAAAACCATTACCTATCGTGATGTGATAACCAAAGGATGCTTAGCTTGTGCAAAGGTTGAGAAGGAAGTGAAGATCGAAGATGTTCCTGTGATAAGGGATTTTCCTGAAATCTTTCCAGAAGAAGTCCCTGGACTGCCGCCTAAGCGTGAAATTGAGTTTAGCATCGAGTTAATTCCTGGAACTGGTCCTATCTCAATTGCACCTTATCGAATGGCGCCACCGGAGATGGCTGAGCTAAAGAAGCAAATCGAAGAGTTGTTGTAGAAGCAATTTATCAGACCGAGTGTTTCCCCTTAGGGTGCACCGGTATTGTTTGTTAAGAAGAAAGATGGAAGCATGAGAATGTGTGTGGATTATCGGCAATTAAATAAAGTCACAGTTAAGAATAAGTATCCATTGCCGAGAATCGACGATTTAATGGATCAAGTTCGAGGAGCTGCAATCTTCTCTAAAATCGATCTGAGGTCGGGGTACCATCAGATTCGAGTTCGAGAAGAGGATATTCCAAAGACGGCATTCCGATCTCGATATGGTCATTACGAGTATGTAGTGATGCCATTTGGATTAACCAATGCCCCTGCAGTATTTATGGATTATACGAATAGAGTCTTCCGACCTTATCTTGATTTTTTTGTAGTGGTATTCATTGATGATATACTAATCTACTCGAAGAATCCGGAAGAGCATGCAGTTCACCTTCAATTGGTGTTAGAAGTGTTGAAGGAAAAGCAGTTATATGCAAAATTCTCGAAGTGTGAATTTTGGTTGGAGAAGATTAATTTCTTAGGGCATGTGATTTCGAAAAACGGAATAGCAGTGGATCCAGCGAGAGTTGATGCTGTGTTGAAATGGGAAAGACCCCAGTCAGTTACAGAAGTGCGTAGTTTCTTGGGATTAGCTGGATACTATAGAAGATTTATTGAAGGATTTTCAAAGATTGCTCTTCCTATGACGCGTCTGACTCATAAAGAGAAACCATTCGTTTGGGACGAGAAGTGTGAGGATAGTTTCCAGACTTTGAAGGAAAGGTTAACATCATCACCTGTATTAATATTGCCTGATCCACATTAAAGTTTTGAGGTATTTTGCGATGCGTCAAAACAAGGATTAGGATGTGTATTGATGCAGGAAGGTAAATTTGTTGCTTACGCGTCAAGACAGTTGAAGACCCATGAAGAAAATTATCCTACTCATGACTTGGAATTGGCAGCAATAGTGTTTGCATTGAAGATTTGGAGACACTATCTTTATGAAACCACATTCCAAGTGTTTAGTGATCACAAGAGTTTGAAATATCTCTTTGATCAGAAGGAGCTTAACATGAGGCAACGTCGTTGGATGGAATTTTTAAAGGATTATGATTTTGAGCTTCAGTACCATCCCGGAAAAGCCAACGTGGTAGCGGATGCGTTAAGCCGAAAGACCTTTCATTTGAGTGCTATGATGATTAAGGAGTTAGCACTAATCGAAGAATTCAGAGATCTGAGTTTAGTAATGCAACTAGAAGAAGACAGCATTAAGTTGGGAATGTTGCAGATTACTAATGAGTTTTTAACTCAAATATGTGAAATGCAACAAAGGGATGTAGATCTCCAAGAAAAGAAGAAGTTATCAGCCGAAGGAAAAGAACCTGACTTTCAAGTTGGATCAGATGGAATCCTTCGATTCAAAGGACGAATTTGCATTCCAAGTGACCATCAGCTAAGGAGAATGATCTTAGAGGAGGCACATAAAAGCAAGATGAGTATCCATCCAGGATCAACCAAGATGTATCAAGATTTGAAGAAGATATTCTGGTGGTCAGGATTAAAGAAAGATGTAGCTTCTTATGTCACATCTTGTCTGATTTGTCAAAAGGCAAAGATCGAGCATAAGAAACCTGGTGGAGAATTAAAACCTTTGGAGATTCCCCTATGGAAATGGGATAGCATCTTTATGGATTTTGTATCTGGATTGCCTAGAACTTCGTTGGGACATGAGGCTATTTGGGTAGTCGTAGATAGATTATCCAAATCGGCTCATTTTATACCAATGAATATGCATTATTCCTTAGAGAAGCTAACTCAACTCTATATAAAGGAGATTGTCCGTTTGCATGGTATACCTTCCAACATTGTCTCTGATCGAGATCCAAGGTTTACTTCAAGATTCTGGCAAAGTTTGCATCAGGCTTTGGGAACGAAGCTGAGCATGAGTTCTGCATACCATCCGCAAACAGATGGGCAGTCAGAAAGGACTATTCAGACATTAGAAGATCTCCTAAGAGCTTGTGTTCTGGAATATCAAGAAAACTGGGAACAGTTGTTGCCGTTAGTGGAATTCACTTACAACAACAGCTATCATGCAAGTATTGGGATGGCACCATTTGAAGTGTTATATGGTAGAAAATGTCAAACCCCACTATGTTGGTTCCAAGTGGGGGAGAATTCGATTATCGGTCCCGATGTTGTGCAAGAGACCACAGAGAAAATCAAGATGATTCAAGATAAGATGAAGACAGCTCAGAGTCGCCAGAAAAGCTATGCTGATCGGAGAAGAAATTCTTTGGAATTTAACGAAGGTGATCATGTATTTCTGAGAGTGGTACCGACACAAGGAATTGGTCGTGCCATTAAGCCGAAGAAGCTATCGCCAAAATTTGTTGGGCCATATCAAATCCTGAAGAGAATAGGTCCAGTCGCCTACCAGATTGCCTTACCCCCTTCTCTTGCAAACCTCCATGATGTTTTTCATGTCTCGCAACTTCGGAAGTATGTGCATGATCCTGAAGCTGTAATTCAGATTCAACCGGATATTTTGCCAATCAAGGAGAATCTCACGTTTGAAGCTGGCCCTGTGAGAATCGAAGATCGAAGAATGAAGCAGCTTAGAGGGAAAGAGATTCCATTAGTTAGAGTTTTATGGAATCGAGGCGATGTGTCTGAATCAACCTGGGAATTAGAAGAGCGTATGCGTAGGGAGTATCCTGAGTTATTTCAGTAAGTTGAATTTCGGGGACGAAATTCCTTTAAGTGGGGGAGAAGTGTAACACCCCAAAAATTAATCCCCGATTAGAAAATATAATTATATGTAATTACGTTAATTATTATAAAAATTATAATGTGATTATAATATAATTATGATGCTTAGTATATAATTATGTTTTAAAAATAAATTTAAGAAAATAATTAAAGAAAATTATTTTATTAAGGTAAATATTTCTTTTTGTGGAAATAAAAGAAGTATTTAATAAGTATTTGATAAGAGAAAAGAAAATAGAATAAAATATAATATTTTGTGATTTTTGTGTCTCACTAACCGGTTAGTGAGATGAGTAACCGGTTAGTGCTCTCAGCAGAACCAGAGTAAGTCGGTTTGGAACTCGAATTGGGAAGAGGAACACGCCTTTGGCTTAAAAATCAGCCACCTTGGCCTGAAAACACGTCTTTTCTCTGATAGGAATGAGTGGTTATGAGATTTGGTGACTTAACCCATTCTAAAGCCACACAAATCATTCTTAATATCTCATAAACCCAAGTTCAGACTCCATTTTTCTGGTGTGACTGTCTTTGAGTTCGTTCTCTTTCTCTGAAGCATCAACACACACAAACCTTATATCAAAACGAAGCTCTCTGAACCTTCTTGAATTAGAAACAAACACCACTTGATTTGATAAACCGTAGAGAAAGTTATAAGCTCTGCAATTTGACTCTGTGTTGCTGGAAAAACAGAGCACGAATCTGTTCTTGGAGCTCTCTTTCTTGATTTCGTTTGGTAAGCTCCAGTTACCTTTTTGTCTCGAATTTGTTTCAATCTCAAGTTCATGTATCCTAGTTTGAATTCCAATCTTTACTCACGAATTTATTTAGCTTTTTCTTGTTGAAAATCTCTAATCAATACCCCCTGTTGAAACTGAAAACAGAGTTGCAGCTGAGGTGGGTCTTGCCTCAAAATTGTGTTGAACCTTTTCCTTTGCTTTCCAATCAGTCTCAAAAGCTTCAATAGGTAAGGGAGAAGATATTCATTTGCTAGAATGATTATTAAATGGCTTGGAATGTAAAGGAGCTTTACAAGCTCAAGGGCCATAGGTTTTGAATTGGGACTTTGGCTTGGAGGCCAAAATAGGACATAAAACTCATTCAAGCAAGTCATATTAACTAAACATGAGCTAAAGGAACTATAAATTTGACTTGAGAAGCTCTGAAATTGATTTTGATATATTGAAAGCCAATTATGTGATTATGTGCACATTTGATGAATTATGCATGAAATCCATGAACTTGATGTTTATTATTGATGTAAACATGTTTGATTATGCCTAAATATGTTCTGTTGATGATTGGTTAAATTGGAAAATGAAAGGTTTTTGAATTGATGCTTAAAAGTGGCATTTTTATACTGGTTACTGGTGCTGCTAACCGGTTACTAGTTCTGATAACCGGTTAGTCTACTGCAGAATTGAAAAAGAGGGAAATTTGAATTAACAGATACAGTGCAGTAACCGGTTACTGATTCTACTAACCGGTTACTCACTGTAGAAAAATCTGAAAAATGTAATTTTTTTTCAAATCTAATATTTCCCTATTGTTCTACTTAATATTTTTAAGTTAAAATTTATTTTTATTATTAAAAAGGTTATTTTTGGAATTTCTTCCTTTTAGCATCAATTCAATACCAAGTAAAGAATTTAAAGTTAATCCTAATACACTGATGATTGTGATTGAAATCATGCATGGTGTTATGGAGCTAAGATAAGATAATGGGAAAAGAAACATTCGATTTGATTAAATCGGTATGAGAATACGCGGAGATCAGGTTTATGACGGTGATACGTCAAATAACCGTGGGAATTAATTATAGGTAAAATAGTCTTATGATGAGTGGGTTCTGCAGACTCGACTCGGGATAATTTTACAATGACTATAATTTTATTCTATCGATCTCTCGGAGTATTTCGTGATTGCGGAGGACGGTCTTTAGTATAATTTACACATGGGTTGTAATTGTACACTTGGTGGAAAGACGTTTACTCCCAATTGCTTTTCCTATTTAGTGTGAATCGTTGGTACATTGTCGTCAAACGTACGTGGAGCGTTTGAACGTTTTCGTTAAAACGTAAATTGGATCGTTTGAACGTTTTCGATAAAACGTAAATTGAATCGTTGAGGACGTTATCGATAAACGTGAATTTCCAAGTGCATGATATTCGTAGAATATCACAGAGGAGATTGCATTGAACATTGCATCGCATTGCATTGCACATGTATTAGAAACATACATTATTGCTTGATATTTATTGTTTATTAATTGTCGATGGATTATTTGAGTTTGCTTACTTGCTTATGTGATCCTAATTGCTACTTGACTAATTGTGTTTGTTTATTCCTAGTTCATTTAATTATTCATTTGTACGTGAATGACACTGTCTTACTCCCTTTGCCCTAATTGTTTGTAGGTCATGGCTCAGAACCCCATATGCATCGAGATGAGGTGTCTCCCTGAGGGAGATTGGCACCGGAGGGGACATAGTGTAGTCCTTGAGGGAGTGGTGGAAGTTACTATCCGCCGTCTCAATCCTCTCTCGCATATGCGTCCCCTCAGGACCAGAATTCCTATGATCTTTATCATTCATCTTTTCCCTGATTAAGATGAATGTTATGCGACTTCCTATCATATTATAGAGTTTTGTGGACTGCTCTGGGTTACACCTTATCATATATATATATATATATATATATATATGTATATGTGCACTGACTGAGTTTAGTAACTCAGAGTTATGATACAGTACCTTTTGACTGAAACAATGTGAAATGATGTATATTAAATCAAACTTTCTATGTGAAATAGAATGACGCAGTTTCATGAAAGTATTTGGTTTAAATTATTTCCTATTTTTATGTACCATCATAAAAACATCAATATCATTTCTTTAAAATACATTAATAATATGCATTTAGCATAACATAATTCCCGTGACGACTCCGGTCGTTACAGAAGATGGTTTCCGATTTTCAAAAAGCGGAAACTATTTTATTTTTCTACCTATTTGCATAAGGTGAAAGAATTACCAATTATTTAAAAGCTTCCGCTTTTTAAGGAGAGAAATAATTAAAATGTTGAAATCTCAAAAATGCCCCTACGTGAACCTTCCACCACCACCCCTTTTGTACGTGAATGAACGGAGAGACAATTTTGGTATTATAACAAATTTTTAATGTTTCCACCTGATGTAAGGCGGAATACTCTATTTTATTTACGACTTTGGAAAGGCGTAAGATAATACAACTTGTATAAGGTAGAAATTGTTTTATTTTGTTTCCGCTTTGTTTCAAGCGGAAAAATCTTTCAACTTGTTACAGATAGTAAATAACAAGTGGGGCCAAAAAGTAATGCGTAGGGTCAAAAAGAAAAAGTCAGAGATTTGGTGGGCTGGTCCGAATTTCGACTCAGGAAGGGGCGTTACTTTGATGCTCTTCTTTGATGTTTTGTAAGTCTATACTTTTCTTGTTTAATTATTGACTTATTAATTAAAAAGATTTGATGGATAAGATTGAAGAATTTTTATGAACACATAAAGCACACTGACTGATTGAAGAATTTCTGCCATCAGTAAAGTTTTAACTTTTAAAGCAAAGCCACCATAAAAAATATATATATAAAAAAACTTATTTATGTCTTTAATCCCTGAAAGTTATGAGCGTTTTGGTTTTGGTCCCTAGAAGTTTTTTTGACCTTGACTTATTCTTAATTGTTTTGAAAATTTGGTTTTTGTCCTTATTGTTAGAAAAAATCCGTTAACTACTAACGTGACTAATGAAACGTCACATCAACATACACGTGTGCAAGTATGAAATGTTATCGGTAGGATGACGACGTGGATGATCCGGAGTAGCAGGAGCAAAGGGCCATAGCCCAACCCTTTTGCTCATGCGGCTCCGGATCATCCACGTCATCTTATCGATGACATGCAACACTTTCACATGTGTATGCTGTGGCGTTCCGTTAACGACGTCAGCAATTAACGAATTTTTCCTAACGGCAAGGACTAAAACCAAAATTTCAAAACAATTAAGGATGAGTCAAGATAAAAAAACTTCTAAGAACTAGAATCAAAACACTCCCAACTTTCGAGAACTAAAACCAGCCTTAAAAAAATAAATAAAATCTTCTTAAAGCAAAGCCCAAAACTAGTATCTTAAATGGCTTCTTTACCGTTCTCATCAACGGCCATTTGGATAAATTAAGAAAAGAATTCAAAGAAACGGAAAAGAATCCAAAGAAACGTACCTTTAGACTTTAGTGGTGACTACTTCAAAATTTTATTGATGTAATAATACATAATAATGATGGTACAGTGAATTATTTGTGAATTAATAATATTAAAATTAAAATTAAACATAAAGAGTATGTTCTGAAAAACAATTATAACATCGGAAGCTCGACGTTTTAGAAGTAGATTCAATTGGTGATAATTATCATAACAAGGATTGGAAAATAGTACTCCCTCCGGTCCTTATTAACCCCCCACTTAATCATTTGACTCCTTTTTTTTTTTGCAAAAACCCAAAATTACCTTTTTTTTGGGTTTATAACATACTCGTTGGAGGGCAGTGAGAATTCGAAAAAACAAAAAAAAATTACTGCTCGCAGAGAGGTAAGTGAGCTATATTTTTAAAAATGTAGCACTATCATGATTCATAAGTGAACTAAATGTATGCAGAGCTCACTGACCCAGCGAGCAATATTTTTTGAAATGTATTGGTGTTTGATTTATGAACACATGTAAGTTGCCTTAGCTCGTCAATAATTTTAACATGTTTTGGGCCATTACTAAAATGGTTGTGTTATTTGTGCATCCTATATGCGCAAGATGCGCAAGTTTGACGGGAGCCGGTTATACATTAACAACTGCAAACATAATGATTACATCCATCTTGCGTGTACTAAATTGATAATTGAAGCAAAAGAAGAAAACATAATCAGTAATCACCTACCCCAGGTACATATTCCACCAAAAAAATTGAAAGCCCAACCAACATATTCTTTTGAATTCCGATAATACCCTGCCTAAAAACTTCAAATGCTTCCGGTGATTTGACTCTATATTCAAATGTGATCTTTGCAATTTCTTTAATGAACTGATACAATTTATTTTCGTCCAAAAATCATATGCACTTTGGAAAACAAAACTCCAAAATTAAACCTATTTATTTTTCATTCAACCATATCTTAAAGTTGTCAAACATTATTTCTTAGAAGAAGAAGAAAAATGAGTGGATGGAATAAAAGTAGTAGCTGCGAATATAGTATAACTCTAAGCTTTAAAATCCACAATTTTTAATTTTTGTTAAAAAAAAATCCTCAATTTTTACACTAATGATGGATAATCTCTTCTTGATGATAAGGAAAAGCATGGGCCCTAATTACTTTAACGAAAATGAAGGACAATTATTAAGGTACTAAAAGTGATATATTATTATAGAAAGATGTAATTTTTTGAATTTTCAAAAAAGTGATTAATACTAATTTATGATTATTTTATCATTTTTAATAACCTTAACAAAATCCCTAAAAACACTTGTTAGCTAGACCTTTACTTTAAAATACCACCAAGGAAAGGTGCTCCTGTAAAATCCTAGAACAAAAATTGGTTGATCTAATCTAACAACTTACTAACAAGTGAAATCCCAAAGGCTGCTATGGGAAACCTGTGGAGCCGGTCCCTCTGCAAAATGGAAATAGATTCTCTAACTTAACGTTAGGGTAACATAGGTACAAAATCACTAAAATCCAAAATAAGAAATTTTAAGTTTATTTTAGATTTTAGTGGTTTTTATACTAATGTCCCTTTAACATTAAGTTAGCAAAATACCCAAATTGATCAAAGTATGGAAGCGCAACTTCTGCACAAGGGTGGAGACATCTTACTATATATGGCTCTAAGCTTAACCTCCAAAGTTCTCCAACTATAAAATAATGTTTTAAAAAAACAAAAAAGCATAAACAATGAAGCCTTGACCTTCCTAAGAGTACCTCCAGCGGGTAGCGAAACCCGTTCGTTCATGAGAAAAAAGAAGGGTCGTTGGGGTTCGTACCGCTGGGAAAGGAAGGGTCGTTCGAAATGTTAAACAAACGTGCTTATTTCACAACGAGTTCAACAGTCACGTCAACGCAGGGAGTACGCAACAGAACACAGAAGGAGTACTCGAGTAGCATGCTACTTGAGTAGTGTTGATACACTTTTTTTATTTTTTTTATTTTTTTTTAATTTCAAAACTCCATATGTTATTCGTTAACCGTTGGATCTTGCTCAAATTTGAAGACAAACTTCCTTACATACTTATCTTTACATCCAACGGTGGAATTTGTGTTTAAAGTTGTAATAATTTATTTCTAATTTCCTAATATAAGATATTTCTAACACCTACATCTAAGTTTTAATGTATGTATTAATTTTTTTTAAACCCCTACATCAAAAATAAATTATTCAAAATGCAGTTAATTTTTTTGGCGATAAAAAAACATGGTTAGTTGATGATGATTATATTTATTATAAAATATTAGGAGTGTGAGGTAGGTAGTAGGACTCATTTATGAACGAAAAGTAGGTTCATGGGTGGAGTAAAAAAGTGGTTCACGTTCTTAGAGGTTCTTAAAGTATAAAAAGATGTAAAGAATAATAAAATAATGTGTGAGGTTTATTTAAGAACGGAAAAGTGGTTCACTGGAAGTGCTCTAAAGGATGAAAGTTCTACAATCAGTTCAAAATTTAAACACACAACTTAACGTATAACTATTTAAGCGATAAGCAAATGAAGAAACTTACAATTATGAACAGCAAATACTGTACTACAGTACTTACTATAAACAAAAACTTCAACTAATCACAATAATCTCATTGTCCTTTTCCTCATCCATCGCCTTGCAAGATAGAAATACAGAGAACAAACGCAACCTGTCCTACTACAAGGACCTAGGCTGAAAGGACAAATTATTTACTTTTGGAATGAAAATTATATACGTCCACGTTTAGTTTAACATATGATTATTCCTTTCCAACTGTAAAGCATCTCATACACTTGTAACACATGCAATCATTTCTTGCACTAAACACTAAATTGAACAGTTTTTTATGAAATTTGTTTCCACTAATAATTTTTCCTTTAAACGTTAACAATAATGCCACAAACACACTCACACACCCGTCATCTAATACATTTAAAAGGAAAATTGGTTTTCACTTTTCACCTTTTAGGTTACTTGCATACCAACATCCACTAGTAGTATAAGATTTGTGAACTGTGACGCTTTAGGGTATTGAATTTGAATGTTGGGGCGGTGAAGTAGCAACAAGAGCATATCTGCATATGCTCAATGTCCCAAAAATAAGAACGGTGCTTTGAATAGTGCACATAAATGAGAAGATTGAATCAGAAATAAATACTGTACACTATAAGGAAAATATGGATAAAAAATGGTGTCATTTGGCTTTGCACAGGCAATGACACAATAGTTGAAGTCATGATTTCTGGTTATCAAATGGTAGAAGAATTGCCCCGAAATAGAAATCAGGCATATATCTTATTAATCCCGTTTATATTCCATATGTATGTATAACATTCAAAATGCTTAACTACATATAAATATCGACATAAAAGTTATAATCGGACCGAACTCCACACCGGATAAGTACACAATAACAAATTTAACTCTGAAACTTCTCTTAACCAGGCTTTTTTTATATAGAATCTCATAAACCTTCTAATTCCAATCCGATGTGCTACTCGCTTTCCTCACATTGTTCAACACCAGAAAAATAAGAGAACAATTTAGAGTTGCTAAAATGTTTGCCTAGACAACAAAGTAGTATTAAATACAATAAAGACAGGAAGCCATTCATTCTGTAAACAACTCAGGACCAAAAATATAGATGAGTAATAAATATGAGGTGAACATGCATATTTCTTACTCTTGGATTTCCTTCAGGTACCCAAAATCACATGAGAGTGAGTCACTGGCTGGAGATGATTTTGTCTCAATCAGAGTAGGGTTTGATATTGAATCTGTAAAGAAGCCTCTTCTTTTTCAAGGTGGGATTGTCGATGGTGAGCAATAATTTTCCGAGCTCACCAACTTTAAAGCTATTGGAAACCACCGGTTCATCAGTGGGGGACATCTTTGTGGCCTTCTGTATGATGACCGTATATCCATCTTTAGCATCAGGTTTGAATTCAGCATTATAGCTAACCTCCCAGCCCACCACTCGCAGCTCCCAAACAATGATGCATTTCTGCAAATTATGTAGTGTAGTGAGTGAGCTCTTTATTCAGAGACTAGTGACATGACGACGGAGAGTAAAGGGGTTAATGAGAAAGGCGAAAGAATGCAAATAGTAGATGCAAAGAGGGAGGAACGCAATCACACCTCAAAAATAGCGATTTCTATGGTTTGCTTTGTGTTTGGCTTTAAAGGAATCTCCGTGACAGGATCAGACATACTGAAATCAGGGTTGCAGTCACAAGAATCTACACTCAGTCCACCGTACTGAACTGGCACTTGCTCAGGAGATATGTACCTATTTTAAAAAGAGATACATCCATACATAAATACAAGAATGAATATGATAACCAAAGCACCATAATAGGAAAAGAAAATGAAGTGTTGATTAAAAAAATAGAAGTTTGGCAAGAGTAGTAACTTGAAAAGTGCATCGGGAGACTTGGATGGTCCTGCAAACACAAATTTGCTTTTGGTCCTTTGAGTCAGGAAAGGACTGATCATGGTATAGAATGCAAGATACCACCACGGGACATTGATGAAAATCTGCACAAAATTAAACCAGATGAGATGAGCATCATCATAATGAATTGAAACCTACCTATCTCCTTTACATCATCACCAATTATTAGGTAGTTTATTACCTGTTTAGCAACGAACTCGGGGTAGTTGTCCTGAAGCAATTGCAAGGCTTGATTGGTGGTCTGGCGAAGTTCGTGCTTGGCAGGGCCAGGAGAGTTGTGGAGGTCATTGACTTGGACAAAGGTGTTAACATTGGTTCCTGCCGGATCGAAGTGGAGGAGGTTCCTGATGCTCCTCTCCAGGAACTGAATCCTCCATCTGAGGAACCTGTCGCGACATTCTTGGGTGGAGAAACACTTTTGGTAAAGTTCCTTGTTCTGGAACTCTCCGAAGATGTTGTAGCAGACGGGATGGGAGTCCCTGTCAGAGCCGTGGATGAAGAACACCTTGTCCAGGTCATCTCCAAGGCCCAGATCCTGCTGGAGGAGGGCTTCGATGCCGAAGTGGTTGCGCCATTGGAGGGTGTTGGTGAGCATGGTGAGGGCATCATTGGGCTTGAAGTCTCGGGCTCTGAGGAACTTGAGGAGGATGACGTCAGACCTCTCATCCTTAAGAAGAGGGACTCCCCATATGGAAACGGAAACATCTTCTTGTTGTTGTTTGGTGAGGTGAAGAGAGAGGAGGTGGTTGAGGTCTCGAAGGGCATTCCTCTGGGAATCGGAGAGATCGGAAACCCTGTTGCTCTCCTCCTTGAAAGAGACCAGATTCTGAGGAGTCAGCAGCTTGAGAGAAGAAGGCTCCTCCACCTCCACCTCGACAACTTTGTCATCATCTTGAACCACCACAGTCACGTCCTCGGCAGCAATAGGAATAGGAGGAGGAAGAGGGTGTTGGGTGGTGAGTGATTCGGATTCGGAATGAAGAGGAGGAGGGGAAGATGGAGCTGGGTGGTTTGAATCATCGTCGGCCATTAGATTAGGAACTACTTAACAGGTGGGAGAGAGAGAGAGAGAGAGAGAGAGAGAGAGAGAGAGAAGAAGCAAGCAAGGTGTAAGTAAGTAAGTAAGTAAGGAGGCGAGGCGAGAGAGGGAGAAATGGGTAGAGAGCACTCACTACACGACAAACAACCAAAACAGGGAGTAGAAGTAGATACTCATGAAACCCACAAAGACATTCAGCTGCCGAATCCTATGCCACTCTTCCACTTCCACACACACACTATTCACTGTTCATGTTTTCTTTTTCCTTCTCTCTCGCTCGCTCTCTCTCTCTCTCTCTCTTTTTTTTAAAGTTTTTATAAATAAATAATCTATATTACTATATAAATCCATTAAGATTACTATTCCTATATTCCTATATTTATTTAAAGGCATTTAGAAGAAGAGTAGGAGGAGGGAATGAATGGGTTTAATGATAAATGGAGCGGAATGGGATGAGGTGGAGTGGAATGGAGTGGAGTAGGATGGATTAGAATATAATTACCATTCCATTGTTTGGGTATTTTATGATGAAATGAAAAAAAATTGCATTCCATTGAATACATCCCAATTTGGAGGGGACAAAAATTAGGGGTTTTGGATGGAATGGGATGAATCTCATTCCATTATATATCATTCCACTTCATTAGTTTTAATACAATCCAAACAATGGAACCTCATTAAATTTTATTCCACTCCATTCCATTCCATCCTATATCACCAATCCAAACAAAGCTTAGAGAGGGAAAGGAAGGAGGGAATGGGTAAAGAAAGAGGGTTGGGCCAAAAGCCTTGAGAGGAGGCCCAGCCCAAGTGGGAGTGAGTGGGGATGGATGGATGAAGTGACGAGGGGAGGAAGCACGAAGTAGCAGTGGATGCAAAAATGGGTAGCAAGACGAAAGAAGAAGTGGACGCTAAATGGGACGCGTGCGTTGATCTAGCGCTCCGCCGCTTCATCTACTCATCCCTCGCCGGTGCTTTTGGCGGTCTCATATTTTTCAGTGAGTCTCTCTCTCTCTATTTCCCTCCCTCACTCACTCTGTGTCTGTATTTCTTATTAAATACTAATACTAATTAATTGTGAATTGTGAAATGTGAAATGTGAAATTGAATGAATGAATGAATAATAGGGAGTCGAACAAGTCGATTGGCATCGGTAGCATTCGGTGGTGGTGTGGGTATTGGATCTGCTTACTCTCATTGCTCTCTTCTTCCTCTTCACAACAACAATCATCATCATCATGCACCATCTCCACCTCATCCTCATCATCATCACCATGTCTCTGACGACGACCACGTTCCTCCTCTTCAGGTCTGTTTCCTCATTTCTCTTCCATACCAATACCACCAACTTCACTTCATCACTCTAAATTAATAGCAGCAGCCAGCAGCTTATGCTAATATCACTTCCCTAAGCTACGCTACCTCTTGTAGTTACTATATCAACTTAGTTCATTTAATTACCAGCTGGAATTTTGTTGTTGAATTGCGTAATTAACAAAAAAAGGTTATGTAATCTCATCACTATTATATTGAGTTGGAGTGCAGAAATTGTCATTTGCTGAAAAAGGAGACATGAATTATTGGAGTAGCCTTATTGCTAACCAGCTTTCCATAACTTTCAGATCCTACAATCCCCCCTTTATTTATTTATTTATTTATTTTTTTATTACCAATTTGTTCTTCAAGCTTTTTTACCAACTCAATAACTTGCTATATAATCTACCAGATAAGCTATAATAACCTTATCATGCCAAACACACACAATATTGTTTCTTTTCTGTTCCTTTCCCTAACAAGTTACAATTGCGACTTGCTACTGCTTAATTTCATTTTCTCTTGCTGGAAGATATATTCTTTCAACCCTAATTCTCTAACAAGTCCACTATGCCAGCAATACAAACCTACCTGATTTGTTAACCCTTGTGACTGGTCAGGTACATTATACTGAGGGAACAACCTCTTATTTCCTCTGATAAGAAATAAGAAATAAGAAATTACAATTTCCCCATCATCTTCCTTGCATCTCATGCTTGTCCTTTCATGTGCCCTTTCTTCTGTCTATTCTCATTATTGATTTGCTTCTTTATAGTGCCACCTATACTGTTTACCACCAAAAAGAAAACAATGAAGGAAAATCTTATAAACAAAAATTGGGGCCTATTTGGTTTGCAAGGATGAATTGTATTTTCGTTTATATTTTCAAGTATGTCACTCTTTTTTCCATTTATATTATTACGTATTGTATTGCAAATGTAACTAGAATATTTCTTTCTTTTGTTTCAGAATGTGCAGGACCCTGAGTAGATGCTGTAATCGACCTGGCTCATACAAATAGAACTTTCTCATGATTATTGATGGTTATTTTCCCCACTAAAGTTTTTAAAAATGTAGCACTATCATGATTCATAAGTGAGCTAAATGTATGCAGAGCTCATTCACAAGCTATTATGTTCTTCATTTTAGCAGACTTGATTTTCTGTCTGCATGATATTCAATCTGATGCTAGTGTGATCTTTTTTAAAATTATGACTGACCATGTTCAGAGTAATTGGCCCTTGCCGAAGACTAAAACCATCACCTCACAGAGTAATAATATTTTCAGAGAATTTTTCATATTCATTTTATGACAATTGGTCATCTACTTATTTTCAAAGTAAGAGGCTTTATATTAAAAGGAAGGATTGGTTTACACCGGTGTAAACAAAAATAAATTACACCCGAATTTTGTCATCTATTTAATCATGATCTAAGGGTTAAAATTAATTTACTATATCGGAAAATTTAATATATCGGTGGAGGTTGTTGAGAAAATATACGGTTTGTGTAATTTGTGGCGGTGGAATTAAACTAGCAGGTATCATTATTCCTTCCTTGAGACTTATATTCTACTCTCTCTAGTATAGTACTATTGAAATAATATTGGAATGAAAAAGAATAGTTTCCTTGGCTGACATTGCTGCACGTGGGGTGACCACATAATTGTGAGCCACAAGTAAGAGAGACCACCCGAATACCAAACCAATGGAAATCCTGTAATGGATTTTACAATATCATATCATCAACCACCAAACACATAGGCATAGCAAGTAAAAGGTGCAGAAGAGGTGTGAGTGGGGTAGCTAATAATTAAGCTATATGTAGTAGCTAGTATTATATGGCTCGTTTACTGTTACTTGTAAGCAACCCCAATACTTCACACAAGCTTATATGTTCAGATAAAGCAGCCCGTGGTGTTGCAACAATAACATCCAGAAATAATGCATATTACCTCACAGTGAGAAGGGAAAGCCGGAGGAGTGGTTTGGTGGTGCAATGTAGGAGCAGCAGCACAAGTAGTAGCTCACAGTTATCATCAAGCAGTGGTGCTGAGCAGAATGTGAGGTTGCAGCAGATTGAGAGTGGTAAGCAGTTGGTGTGTGAATATGGATGGAGCGTAAGGAGACTTGTTGAGAACGCTGATGAGATTAGGAAGGCTGCTCAAGTTCAGGCCCAAGCATTTCATGTCCCTGTCTCTCTTTTCAATGATTTGTTCTTCCAATTCTTTCAGGTTCTCCTTTTCTTCTTTCTTTTTCCAATCAAATAAGAAAATTCATTCCTGCCGGAAGCCACTATATTGTAAATATTCCTGACTCAAACAAGAGGGATTGCCTCTGATAGAAATTTTGGGAGAAACTCAGTTGTATAAGCACAATTTGTATCCCTTTTGCTGGTTTTTTACTGTTACATCTTGTGTTGATCCAAGTAGGCGGAAGTGCTTTCGGGGCTCCTTTACAAGCTTAATAATTCACCTCCTGATAGGTAAATTTGTTCTTCCTAGGCAAGCTTATTTATAGCATTAATAAATATGAAACTTATGAAATTGTAAAATTAATTTTTGACAATACAACATGCAGCATGAGATAACCTTTCTTGTGTTCACCCATTTTATGTATATACCACAACTCAACAACAGAGATGTTACCTTAACAATGGTGAATGACTGAATGTTAATTCCAAAGGCATCCGAATCAAAAACTCGGGCAATTGATCATTATAAATCCACATTCTTGTTTAGGTATGCTTGTTTGGTGGCTGAAGCTGCCACACATGATGATCCAGATTCACCAAAACAACTTGTAGGTGTCACAGATGTCACTGTCTTGAGAGACCGATATGTGCTTCAACATCTCCCTGCTGAGGCACCAGAGTTCCTTTATATTTCAGGAATAGCAGTCTCCAAAAGTTTCAGGTGATTTTAAGTAAAAATATATATGATAATTATTAGGAGTAGCACATTATTTAGCCTTCCATTCCATGATGTATACTATCTTACTACATACTAAACTTAGTGATGGATGGCACATGCAGGAGGAGGAAAGTAGCAACTGCTTTGTTGAAAGCATGTGACATGCTTTCCATTTTGTGGGGTTTTGAATTTCTTGCCCTTCGAGCCTATGAAGAAGATATGGGTGCCCGCAAATTGTATGCAAATGCTGGGTACCAAGTTGTGTCTAAAGATCCACCATGGGCAAGTAATTGGATTGGAAGAAAATGTCGTGTTCTTATGATCAAAAGAACCAGTTTGCCTAAGTAGCTTCATTTAATTGTGGAATCAACCCAACAAAATTACTGAAACGACAAGAAAAATGTATTGTATCTACATAGCATGTGGTAACATAAATAGATTAGTTCATAATTTCTCACTCATTGCACTCTTGTTTTCTCCTTTAGGCTATGTTTGGATGGGAGGGAGTGAAGGGGATGGAAAG
The DNA here is from genome assembly GCA_037953625.1 of Crotalaria pallida. Lineage (NCBI taxonomy): Eukaryota > Viridiplantae > Streptophyta > Magnoliopsida > Fabales > Fabaceae > Crotalaria > Crotalaria pallida. The sequence continues at coordinate 141,892,759 of CM075654.1, read as the reverse complement.
GGAAAAAATGTTTTTTCCATTGTTTGAAAATGTTAGCTTAATGGAATGGAATGAAACTTTTCCATTCAACACACCTATAATCTTTACACCCCAAATTGGGGGGTAGCCAAGGGGAAGGAAAGGAATGGAAACCATTCCCTTTCCATTCCACCCCCTAAAAACTCCCAAACATACCCTTAGCCATTTTGATCTCCTTATTTCATATATACACCTGCTCTCTCAAAGATTTTCAACTCTATTCACAAATTAAATCAACAAAAATCCAAAGACCACATATCCATTCGCAGTCAAATTAACAAAATCCAATTGGTAATTTTAAGTTTTAAACAATTTTCTAAACCTCAATTTTATAGTTTCCTTTCAGATTAGCCATGGCTCACATACGAGGAAGATATTAAATAAGACAAGACAGCAGATTCATACATAACTATAATACAAAATAAATGGAGTATTGATTAACATGAAAAACAACTAAACATCAGAGGGAAGTAGGCAGAGATTAACTCTTTCTTCTTACATACCAATACTAGCACAGAAAAAAAATGTTTATTTAAAAAATAGAAATGATCGCATCTAACAAAAAACCAAAAATTCGCTCAATCTTGTTTCTCTAACCTATATAAACAGATTGCAACATCTAGAAATGTACTATTAGCAGCACTTGTTGCTCCGTTTGCATTATGAATCCGTGCAGTGTTAGCACTCATTATTGTGGGATTCTGTGAATCCGTGCTCATTTCACTCGGACTTCATCTTAACTGCTTTCTAGAAAACAAAACTTGGTATAGTAAACAAGAAAAAGTTGGCTAATGAAGCATCTTATCTTATCATTTACAAACCAGCAAGATTATATAAACAACATGTTGTCCTTAAAACCCTTTCAGCATATGATATGCCTAGTTATTTATTTTATATATATGAGCATACACAAATAATGTTGAACAAAATAGGTAGAATAGAAATACAGCAACTCCAAGCAAACTATGCATGCCCCTATGGTTCCACAATGATTTTCCCAGTAGCATGGCCGTCAATGCTCTTAGCCCAAGCATCTTCAGCTTTGCTCAAAGGAAACCTAGAGTCGATAACAGTCTTGAGCTTCCCTTCCTTAACTAACTGAACCAAATATTCGAGGCCCTCACGCTTGACAGTGACGAAATATGGCACCAGCTGCTTCTTGGAAAATGTGAGCTTCTTCAGGGCAAAAGTTGCCAATGAAGTTGGGTTAGGCGTCAAATCGACTACCTTCCCATTTTCCGCCAAATTAGGATCAAAAGTTGACCAAGGTATTCCAGTTGTACAATGTATGACCGCATCATACTTCCTACCAGAAGGACTCCTTAGAGCAGCTCCCTCTGGAGTCCTGTAGTCAAGAACCTCATCAGCACCTAAGCCCTTGACAAAGTCAATGTTGCGAGCACCGCAAGTGGCAGTGACATGTGTGTTCCCTAGTTTTGCTAGTTGAACAGCATAGTGACCCACGCCACCGGATGCAGCAGTGACTAAAATGTTCTTGGGCTGCCCACTCCCATCAAGCTTGACTCCTGCAACTTGAGTGAGGGCATCACGGGCGGTGAGACCAGCAATGGGTAAGGCCGCAGCTTCAGCAGCTGAGACTTGAGATGGTCTTTTGGCAGTCAAGCTCTCAGTTGCAACAGCAAACTCAGCTAGTCCACCTCCATACTGTCATTCATCATAAACAACATAATCACAATGATGATTGAGTGAGTAAGTAGTAGAGTTAATGATGATTGTGTTCCCTAGTAATAGTCTGAATTAAGTTAAGTGAAGTTACAAGATGAGTGAGTTTAGCGAGGACTTTGTCGCCCACTTGAAAATCCTTGACAAGGGGTCCAACCTCGACTACCTCTCCAGCTACATCGGTGCCTGTTGATTACGTTGTTGATTGTTAAGAAATACAGTAGTAATGATAAGGATAAGAATATGAATATGAATACATACAAGGGATGTGAGGGAAACGGCGGGGGATGAAGAAAGGGCGGAGAACACCCTTCTGAATCTTCCAATCAATGGGGTTAATGGATGTAGCTTCCAATTTCAGCAACAACTCGTCTTTCTTTGGAGTTGGGACCGGAACTTCAACATGCTGCGACCGAGAAATGAAATGATAAATTGATTATTGAATTGAAGGAAGGAAGGAAGGAAACAGATACTGAGATAGAGTGGATCGAGTATATACATACTCATACTAGTTAAGTTATTAATAATCAATAATCAATTATGTATGAATAAATAAATAAACGCAGTCATAGTGGTGAGTGAGATTCAGAGAGAGAGAGAGAGAGAGAGAGGGGACCTTCACCTTCAAGGATGCGGAACCACAGGAATCGTACTGAAGAGCTTGCATCAGCTTCCTCGCAGCTGCCATATCCGATGCTGATGCCATCTCAATCTCAATCTCAACTCTTCTCTTAGTGATGATAATGTGATTTGAAGATAGATGCTTAATTTTAACCTCTAAATTAAGATGATGGGATGGGGGCTATCCTTTTCATTTTTTTTTTTTTAAATTAATTTAAGATGAATTTTGGGGTGAATACTACTACAATCAACTTTGATCACAAATCATACTCCCTCTTTTTTTTATAATATATATAAGTCTTTTATTAAAAAAAAAATAATTTGTTTCGCTTTTCTACATTGTAGATGTAATATTAATTATGATTTTTATAAGAGAGATAATAGGTAAGTAATTAATTATATAGATTTTATTTTTTTGGTTTTTAAGGTATTTATTTACGTAGTTTGATGATTTTGTGAGATGACGAAGGAATGAAATTTAGAGTTTTGAATATTTGGGTTTGGGGTTTGAGATTTTGGTGTTTGAATTGTATTTTTCTTTTTTTTTTGTTTTGAATTAAAAATGACAATATGGACATTTCCCATTTAAAATGAGGTTTTGGGAATAAAACCTGAAATTAAAGACTAATTCCCAAAGTGGATAACTTGTGTGCAAGTACAATAAGTGGAAGGAAGCCCAATTTGAGTGAGTACTCATTTTAGCTAAAGATAGATGTGTACAACAAATGGACCCTTTTAACTAACACTAATTATGAAAAAATGCTACTCCCTCCTGTTCAGTTTTAAGATCAAAAATGGAAATGAGTTCTTTTAAATAAAAATTTTAAAAGAGTCTTCTAAATAATAGTGGGAAATTTAGACCACTTATTATTATTTCTATGAGTAATTAGTCATTTTGATCAATGAGAGTGTCACTGTCGATCATTTTGGTCCCCAAAGATTATAAATACACGTTTAGTCCCTGAAAGTGTCTCACGTCCGTCATTTTAGTCCATTCGTCAACTGAGATTAAGTAACAGAGTTAATTTTTTCGTCATTCTTTTTAGTCCCTGAAACATGCATACAAAATTCATTTTGGTCCTTTTTAAATTGACAATTAGTTCAAATTAATCCCTGAAAAATGTATATATAATTCAATTTGGTCCTTTTAAAATTGGCAATTAATTCAATTTAATCCCTAATTTTTTTATTCCATCTATTTCATTTTGTTTTGCCTTTTAGGCTTTTTCTCTTATTTCATATTGTTTGGTCTTTTACAATTTCAATACATAAACAAATATTTCTTTTCAACTCTAACTCTTATTTCAATCATTTCTCTTACTCATCATTAATTACACTTTTATCATATTTCTCATCTCTAAAACACTATACATTAATTAAATTAAATACTACTACAATTTTCAATTAGGATTAAATATGGACATCTTAGACAAAATACACATAAAACGAACTTACCATTATTATTAGTTTCTTAATACATGTGCTCAGACCTAAAAGACCAAACAAATTGAAACGAAGGGAGTAGAAAACAAACAACTCAATATTATGAGATACAACATTAAAACCTGTATGTATGTAATATTTGAGTCAGCACATGTTCACAAAACTAATCTAAAAAATAACTATGTACAAAATATCTCAAAATTTAGTCTTCATTTCTTCATTTTGATGCCTCAAATATCCCTTGAAAATTAGTAGTAAAAGATTAGTGTGAATAGGTGCTGCTCAAATATTATATACATATAGATTTTAATGTTATACCACATAATACTGAATTGTTTGTTTTGTAAAAAAAAATGAGGGATTAAATTGAATTAAGTTGCAATTTAGAAATGACTAAATTGAATTATGTATAGATGTTTCGGAGATTAAATTGAATTAATTGACAATTTAAAAAGGACTACAATGAATTATGTATGTATGTATGTTTCAAGGCCAAAATGGATTATGCATGCATGTTTCAGGAACCAAAATAAATAACGAAAAAATTAACTCCGTTACTTAACTCAATTGACGGAGGAACTAAAATGATTGACATAAGACTCTCTCAAAAACTAAAGGTGTATTTATAATATCTCATGGACTAAAGTCACCATGGTCACACACTCTCATGGAATCGTATTTTTATTATTGTAATTGTAAATATGTACTAGTAAATGAGTTTGAGAGAAAAGCAGCAGTACAGTATTTACTATTAGGGCTAATCGGAAAAAGGAAGGAAGAGGGAAATCAATGAAATGAGGTGAATTGAAAAGGGATAGATACATAGATACCTATATAAAATTATCGAATCCATTTATTTGAAGAAAGAATAAGAAAGAAGAAGAAGTTGAAGAAGTTGTTGTTGTTGGTATGGCGATGGGGATAGTGAGGTGGCAACCACTGATTCCATGTCCACCGCCAATCAAGAATAATAAGAGAGAGATTAAAGCGTTCTTCGGAAGGAGAGAAATGGAGAGATTGGGTGAGAGGATGGCATCTGGTGAAGCTTTCAGGGATGCATGGCGCACTGCCAACGACGGCTTTGACCGATTCCTCTTCGAAGCCAAGAAGACTGCCGAGCGCATTGACCGCCGCTACTCCCTCCAACACCGCCTCTCCTCCGTTGCCAGGTCCGCCGCTGACAGAGCCCGTCAGATTGACCGCGACTTGGAGATTACTCTCCGATTCCGCTCTTTCCGACTCCATCTCTCCACAAACTGGCCCATGGTATTATTTAGTATTTATTGGATTATGTTAGACTACTACTAAATGCTATATGCTATCCTAAATTAATGACAATTAAAATTAAATGAAGTTGGTTACTTGGTGCAGTACAGGATGCAGCTGAATAAGTTCCTCAATACCCCACTCGGTAGGACCTTCTCTGTAAGTACTCTACTTCCTCTTCCTCTTCCTCTTCCTCTTTCTCTCTATTCTCATTTTTATTGTTAAATTAAATGAATAATTGGATTGGATGCAGACTATATTGTTGATATGGTTTGCATTATCTGGATGGCTGTTTCGACTGCTCATCTTTGCAACTTGGGTTCTTCCTTTTGCTGCTCCTCTTCTCATTGCCACCCTTTCCAACTCCTTACTTATTAAGGTAATGGTAAACACTCCATCCATCCATCCATCCATCCCAGTTCAGTTCATAATATTCAAGTTCATTGGATTCATTCAACTCTTTGGATATCTTTTCTTACGGTAGTTATAGCTTTAAAGTATAATTAATTAAGGTTTTAACTTTTATGCACTGGTTGTATTATAATTGGCTCAAAGTATTCTGCATCTATAATTGTATAGGGTGCTTGTCCGGCTTGTAAGATGCAATTTGCTGGTTACAAGAACCAAGTAATTCGATGTACAAGCTGTGGAAACATTGTGTGGCAACCAAAAGCTGATTTCTTTTCAAGAGATGGTAAAACCAAATCTAAATCCAAGTCAGACCCTCAGATTATTGATGTTGATTTCGAGGAGAAATGAAGTCATTCGCAAATGGGCGGCGGTGCGGTTATCATTCTGGATTTGACTTTGCAAAAAGATGAATATACAATGCAATGAGCTCATGTTCTTTTTATTTTGATTTTGATTGCATTATAATTGAATTTTGTTCTTATACTGTCTGTATTAAGTGCTGATAGAGTTAGATCTTTTGTATGGACTTGTAAATCTTTCTTAGTACTATGATAAGCCTAGAAGAAAGAAAGGGGAAAAAAAAATATAGGAAACAACTGGAAAAGAAATAGCCTGTTCTGGGTTCAGACAGTTTCCGGAGTCATATCAAGTTAGAAATGCAAAAGAAGGTAGCATTTTTTGTATCGGATTGTTTGAATTGTAGAACAAGCATACCATACCATAAATTATTTTATAACCATATCTGGTTACTGGTTAGGAATATACCTTGTAGATGGGACAAGGGGGAGTGCCAGGATTTAAATGTAAAATATTCCAGATGGTTATTAGGACAAGGAAAAAAAAAGGGAAACTCCTAATATTTCGTATTCTTATCTTCTCTTCAAATGCTATACAACTTCTGGCACTTTATTTTCCGAGGTTTTCAGTATTTTTTGGGGGCTTTCTTCACTCTTTAAGAATATTTTTCTATTAAAGGACAAACGTAAGAACCCTCGCAAACATTTTCCATCTTGACAAGATTTTTCACCATTTTTTTTAATAACTAAATTTTTTAAGCATGATGTTAAGAAATTTGATTATAAATGTTTGAATTAAAAGTTCTGTTAGAAAAAATTATATCTACTTCAATAATTTCTATTTCTCGAAGAACATTTTTAACAGTAGTTGAAGTACTTGCCTAGCGCACACATTATCTATCTACTTATAAAGGGAGGATCTTTCAAGACCCTCAAATGGGAACCGTGGTGCACAGGGGATTCACACTGATCTTTTCTTGCACGATTAAGCTTGAGAGAGGTGCGGGGTAAACGTGAAAACAAACACACACTTCATCGTGCTTCTTTTGCTAATGGACCAATCGAATAATTTCTGCTTTTTTGATTTTTTTCCCCTCTTCTTGCAACTTCTCAATCTTGCTCTGCCAAGTGTGAATTTGTTACCTGTGTTGTTATTCATGCGTCATACTTTGAGATTGGTGTTCCAGGATTCGTTTGTCAATGGCGTGTCAATTGGTGCTGAATTTCAAGGGAATGTTTTGTGCCTACAAGATTCATGAAGCCTTCCCTTTCCTCATTCACACCATATTTTCCTCTCTCATCCTCTCATTCTCTCCCGCTTCTCGCTACCTCGAATCCCTGATTACATCGAAGATTGAAAAAGAAACGTTTTTCACTTTCAATCTGGCAGAGGTGAAACAGGCCACCTTTTATGCGGCTTATTTTACCAAAGAGGGAAGAAACTAAGACTAGGATTGTACATTTGTTTTCATGCTTACTTAAAAGTAGAATGTGTTTTATTGTTTATGTACAATGTAAAATGAACAAATTTTACCACTACACTATAGACAGCCATAAAAACTACCCTATGATGGAGAAAACCCTTCTAGTGTACATACATCCCTTGATAAATTACACAAACTTGATTACATCATGTAGAGTCATTAACAGCAACAACGGATGCATGGAATGATAAACTCAATATGCTCATCTCAGCATGTGGCATGATAGCAGATTGAGGTAGCTACATCACAAGCCATGCATATTTACAAATTAGAGGCAGTGTGCACAATCTTCTTGGCTTTGCGTGAGAAGTTTCTGACCATCACCTTGTCTGAGAACGTCAAAGGAAGATCTTCCTCGACAGTATCTCTATGACCATACCAGGCAGCAGAACTACTTTCGTACTTTGAGTTGGCCTCGCTAGATACAACCGAAAAGTCAGGGTCTTCTGGTATATCTCGATACAGGTGTCTCAATATGAAAAGAGCGGTATCATAATCCCGCCAGTAGTTTCTGTCCACCAGAGAGAATGTTAACCATAGCAGTTATAAAAAATCATGAGAAAGCCAAGGCAGTTCTGTTTGCAATCACTCATCATGTCATGGACTCATGGTAATAAAAATAGTGGAAGTGAAGCTACAAAACATAACCATGTATCCTGCGCTTCTTCCTTGAAACAAAGAAGACATAATAAAGGTCATCATGGCCCTATAAAGTTCATGCTATGCATTGAGCTATTCAATCACAAGTAGATCAAATTTTAATTTTACTGGTTCACTAAGAATTGAACCCTCTATCAAAACAGCCGCCTCCCTCCCTCTCTCCCTCTCTACAAGTCAAGAATATTCATTCTAAATGAAGTCACAACATTCTCTAATCCATAATAGAGTTGAGCTGCCAAGAATACAATATTGTATAGTTGGACAATTGGGAGAGGAAAACTTTTACTGTCTACAAGAAAGCATGTAAGCATACTTAAAGAAGGCAGAAAAGTGATTTCTATATTTATCCAATGATTTTTTGTAAAAACATTTAATGAATTTGATATTTCATGTAATTGTTAACAATACTGACTATGACAACAAGAAGTTACAAATACAGCACTTACGTATGTGCTCCAATAGCTTGCATATATGGATGCTCGAAGGTCTTATCCTGCAGTACAGAGACAAAGTCAAATTAATTAAAAAAATGGTCATGATATTGGACAGGAATATAACTAACTGAAAGAAACTACAGACAGCCAGTAGCGGAAATTCTGTAAGGAACCTATACATGACCTCTAAGACAGTCAAACAGAAAGGAGCAATAGCGCTTTGCCACTTTGAAATCAGAATAAGGTGGTGATATGGAAAAGGACCGAAGGATATCAATTTTACCAATAAAATACTGAGGATACCGACTGAAAAGAGAGATAAATAATTACTTCAAAAATTTGTTTCACCTTAGCCTCAAGTAGTGGTGCCATAGGGTACCTGACATAATGTTGGGTTTGTTTTCAAATTGAATTTATACATGTATACAATGATATAGTGTTGAGCGCTAAAATGCTTATAAATCAGCACTGAGTGTGTTCTCATTTGACTCAATACTTCTGACTACAGTGTGCTTGATCAACAAGATAAGTAGAAAATTGTACCAACTTCATACCTGAAGCATGTGATCAATTCGTCCGTCGTTGCTTCCTGTCAATCTCTCCATCATTAAAGATCCATATGATGTTTCTTCATCCTCTTCAGAGCTCTCTATTACAATCACATAGGCAAAAACTTTAATAACGAAAATAAAAGGAAACAATTGTCTGTTTCTTTTGTGTGCTGTATTAATTAAGAAAAATGAAAAATAAATAATATAACTACCAGAAAACCATTGAAGTCGCAGAACAGCTTCTATAACATAACCCTTTTGGGATTGCTATTTGTAATATGCATTTTACAATCAAAACCATAGATGCAAAGACCTAAATATCTAGATTAAGAACAATAGCTAAACAAAGGATAGTAGACAGTGGGATTTAAATCCCACATTCCTTAACTTTTGTAACCCCCTTGTCCAAGAATACTACTCCCTCCATTCCTTAACTTTTGTCCAAGAATGCATTTTTCACATATATTAAGGATGTGTTGATTATTGTAAATTTTGTGTTTTGTCCAAAATGCCCATATTTAATCCTTATTGAAAATTGTAGTAGTATTTAATTTTTATTAGGAAGTGTGTTTATTAATTAATTATGGTAGTTTAGGGATGAAAGAGAGGATAAAAGTAGAATTAATGAGGAGTAAAAGAAATGGTTGAACAAAAGGTTAAAATTGGGGAAAAATATGATTATGCTTTGAAATTGTAAAAGGACAAAAGTTATGGAACAAAAAGAAACACTTAAAAGACAAAAGTTAAAAGATGGAGGGAGTATTTTATTTTAAGAGTTTGTGTGGAACTTTGCAAGCATGCCCATTAGGTTTTACAAAATCAAAATTGTCATGGATTAACAAACTGATATGATTCCAAGAACATCATAAACAAATCACACATGCATTACCCATTTTATGATAATATAAAAGAAATGCAAAAGCTAGTCAATGATGCTACCAACACAAGAACATATGTGAGCGAATGTGTAGTCGAAAACAAACAAGAGAAGCACTTTATCAAATCCTTCACAAGCCAGCCAAAAGAAAAGCCCCGTTTAGAAAAATCCATATAGATTCAAACATCCATTTTATTTTTATTTTTTTGAAACTAAACATCCATTTTATTAAAATATAAGTTTAAAAATAAATAAATAAATAAATAAATTCAAGAAATAAAAAAGAACTTCAAAGTTGAAAGACTATGCTACCTTCTGTGTTTTCCGAATTGCTTGATTGACAAACAGTGAGTACCTTAGCCTGCTTAGAAAACATAAATTACAACCATCATCATGCACAAGAGTAGGAAATCAACATTATTTGTGTGTGAATGTGTGCATCTTCTGTTAACAGATCATGAATTCTGTGTTTATTGAGTTTCAAATTTCAAATTTACGTGACAGGGAATAAATTTCATATTTAAACTAAACAACCACAATGGCAGCCATGATTTAAACAGTTATTATAATTATAATTATAATTGATTATAATTATAATCATTATCCTTCCCTTATGTGGTTGTATTATTTTTGACTGATATTAGTTGTCTTGCTGCGCCTTGTAATCTTTTGGCCATCTTTTGCTATAAGATCTTTTATGCAAAAAAAGAGAGCTCACCCTTGCATATTTCAGATAATTCTTTATTGCCCGAGTACGAACTGCTAAATCTTCAGTAAATTCCTGCACCCGGATATAGGCAATTATTTTAGACAGATATAATGGTCCAATACATTCACATAGTACTAGCATCTAAACTGCTTCACCTGAAGTCCAATATGCAACCTCTTTCCTCCTCTGTGATATGGAACCAACACAGGACGTTTGCTGATGTATTCTTTACAGACAAGTGGCTCTATCCTGCAGTGAATTCAAAAATAGCATCTATGATGTCATGCACATTTTTCTAATTTTTCATAAGAAACAAAATATTTGGGGGGTCGAATAAGTAAGTTATCATTCCAAGTGCTAATATACACTTCAGTAGAAAGAGAGATGATCCTCCCTTCCAGATTTCAACAGTTTTGGTGGTTCATTGTTTAAGCATATGTGTGTGTCTTATTGCAATTTATACATTGGAATGGATGCTCCAAACAGCAGCATAAGAATATAGTAAATATAGAGTCCGAGCATCAAAATATTCAGCGAAAAATTATACAAATTAATGGATGGTAAGAAATTATAATGCCTGCCCTAGACATATTCACTAGGGAAACTTCATGGGAGCTAATTATATCAAACCTGTATGCTACTGGATCATAGGGATGAAATATGTTGAACATCTGGCGGACAGCAGGCATCTCTTCACTTATATTTTCCTGCTCCCAATATTCTTGGCCTCTGCCTGGAATGAACAAGAATGAGGGAAATAATAGTGTACAATGAGCAATATGTAAAAAGATCTTCAAAGAGATCTATCAGGAACAGAAATAAAATTTATAATACCATGTAAAAAGACATGCATAGAAATCATTACCAATGCCAATTCGGATGTTACGAAGCGAAAGAAATACACCAAGAGGTGATCCAACAGCGAAAAATGTATCGACCTGACATGCATGCAATACTAGTCGTATAAGCAACACGGTGTATATGGTGTCATACGTATAAGGGAAATTAACAATGGCCTGTCTTTGATCTATCAAAAACACTAAAGGAACTGTACGTATCTGTAAAAACATTTAAAAATATAGATGGCATAAACAAGATTCTTATTTGTTTTCATACCTTGAATTCAAGCTTCGTGTACTTGATATATGGAGTATAACTCTTTTGCGCATCTTGTAAAGGAAGTGATTTATTAGGTAACTGTTCCACTGCCATATGAATGTAAACATAATTATTTGCTGTGTTATATATTAAAAGTCACGATAAGTAGAAAACATTAAAAACTTTTAAATGGCGATGATACTAGTAACTACCAGAATGTAACTCTTCTTTGGCACGCCCATTGCCACAACGTGATTCCACTTCGGCTAGATTGGCTTTCAACGAATCAATCTAAACAATGAAAACGTGGACCATTATAGGTAATTATAAAGGCTGTCGACGTTAGTAGTAAGGACAATCTAGCTATTGAAGGGTGTGAGTTTCTCTGTAAACCATGTGTCTTAGAACCCAACCAAGTGACATAATGTTAGTGAACAACACCTAATGGCTAGGCCACCAACTTTATGACTTGTGGACAGCATAGTAGTAAGGGTGTTTTTCGTATTATAAGGCTCCTTAACATCTCTCTCCCTACCTTTCTTGTAATGGAAAACTAGCTAGAGAAGGCAATGAAAACCAAAAATTAAGAAAGATGAAAAAAGTAGAACCCGAAAACTAACCTCTTCCCTGAGCATCTTGATTACTTCATCTTTGCTGCTTGTACCCTCATATTCTTCCTTAGCTGACATATCCACTGGCAGCCCAACATTGATGCTCTCCGGTTTATCTGACGAGCCCATTTTCTCAAAAAGCAAGTCACTGGAATTAGAAAGGAACTCAGAAACGTCTCCCTCGTTACTCGGTTTTACAGAGCTAGGTTCTGCTGTAAATATGTCCACGCTTGATAACGCGGGGCCCAAAACTGATGACTCATCTGAATATTCTGACTCCACTTCTTTAGGAGTCTGTTGCGTACCCTTCTTTTCATTAGAGGGACTCATCTTGACTGAAGTATCATCCTGATTGTTTGATGAGTACTGAAAATCATGGTTTTTCTTATCAGGCAGCGGTTCCTCATTTTTATCATGATCCTTGTACATCCAATTCATTGGAAATGGGGACGATAAATTATGTTGATGACAGAGGATATCATATGATAGGACACTTCCCAGAGAATGACCATATAGTGACACCTACACAAAAGTCAGCTTTCAATGAACCACTAAAGATATTGAAAATGTAGAGGAAAAAATGAAGCAAATATACTCACTATTATACCTTTCCATCATATCCAGGATTCCTTTTGAGAAACTTCAAATATAGTCGATTCAGTTGGTTGGATACCTAAAGTGTAAAATCAAGGGTCAAAACAAACTATTTTTTTTACTATAGTGTGCAATCTAAATTTTCAAAGCACACATCCATCAAACAAAAAACAGGACATGAAAATGTTATAGTGCATCTAGTTTTTCCTCTTCTTCAAAATGAATAAATCTGCTGTGCAGTTTGCACACTTGTGAATAGCAGGTTTGCAATTGCAAAACAGGTCTGGGGACAAGCATTCATATACAAATGGATTAGCAGAAGAAAAAAACTTCTAAGATCTTCAAATGTGGACTTTAGGATTTATGGATTATAAGGGAAATTAAAGCAAGAATCAACGACATTTGTTTAAATGAATGTCTAATGCTGTCTGCCAAGGCCAATAGGTCTGGGAAGATAATAAAATCAGAGAAAAAGATAGTATAAGTCAAAAAGAATGTTAAACTAAGCATCACAACTAAGAGATACATGACATGCCTTACACCTAGGGCCCCTAGGCATCACAACTAAGAGATACATGACATGTCATGGCAGCTAGGATTTCTATGAAATACTCTTCAATTCATTGATTTTTCAAAAGCTAGTAATATCGATTTCATTGGACTAGTCTAACTTTGATAGACGTATTCCACAGCATATGCCAGAAAGTTAAATAACCATCTGCTAAACTTTATGTCTAGAAATTTATAAAATATTTAAAAAAAAAAACACTAGTAAGCAAAAAATAACCATAATTAAAAACCTATTAGGTGGTATTTGGTCCCTGGCATGATCATGAGCATATTCTTGGGCATATGACATATATCTAATACAATTGATATATCTAATACAATTGATTACCTTTAAGAAAAAATTATTATCCGTTCCTAAGACTATCTTCATATTTGACCTTGAGATTGAAAATGCAAAAATAAGAATTTACTAATATTAAAAACCCCAAATAATTGCGATAAAGGTACAGAAACATTGCAATCAATTGTATTAGATATATGTTATATATGTCTCTTTACAGAGACTGGTTTGGCTTCAGAGGGGACTGTTAGATATCATTATGTAAAGTGTAGTGTTGGTTATATTAGAATAGCTTAGTCTAGCTATAAGCTGACAGCTCAGCTCATGTAACTTAAGTAGGCCAACTTCTATAAATAGAAATGAGTGCAACCCTCATGTAACTAACTTTCATAATTGAAACAGAATTCAGTTTACATCTTCTCTCTCCTCTCTCTCTCTCTCTCACACACACACACACACACACATTCTCTCTCTTCTAACAAATTGTAACCAAAAAAATTATTAAGATTTGATATTTAAGCTTGAGTATTCCCAGTTTTAATGTTACCAGTATCACTTATTCTTTGACTAGTTTAAAAGGACCATCTCAACCTAGATGCTCTCACCAGTGTAATTATGAATAAGCTCTGCATGTAAATGATGTGATCTTAGCAAACACTCATGTTTTCAATAACAACATTTATTGCAGAAAAAGTTGAAATAACAAGATCTGATAAAATTTTAAAAGGAATATTTAGGAAACAATGAAAGCAGTACACACACAGAGAGAGGATACCGAGTCAATTATGTCTTGACAGTAGATTGGGCTCATGTAGTATAACACATCATGCACAGTTGCACTCAGCATGACACGCAAGCCTCGCACTCCATCCAAAGTTATTTTCTCAACAGCTGTTTCACCGCTCAGCTTCATACCTTTCCTCCACTAGATAACGTAATCATCAATTATAATCAGATAAAAGACATTGTAACTAACATAAGCAAAATCAATAACTATGGAATGCACAACAGAGTTTAGGGCTTAACGTTAGACATTAAAGTATAAGAGTCTTAGCAAAACTTTCAGTGTGCGTGTTATGCACCCATTTGGGGCATTTTTTTGAAGCTGAATTGCTCTCAATTTTAAAGATTTATCTTTTCCCTTAAACATGCTATCGGTTTTCACTATGTTTATGGCGTCTCTTTTGTGATTGACTTGTGGCTGTTTCAACTTTCAAGGGAGTCTTTTTCTGTCATGAAAAAAGATAGTGCAGCTTACTACAAGAGAGGATAACATGCCATCATAAAAGAAAATAAAGGGCACAAAAGTCAAAGCAAACTCAGACTTTATTCGAAAAATAATGCCAGTGCTCATTATATTTATTGTCTAAATTTTCATAAATAATTTTTATTTAAACAAAATACATACATCCAGGAAAACTAAGAGTATCACCAAACACTCAAAACTGGGTAAGAAAGCAAGTGAAACCGACAATTTATTTTTTAGCCCTGATGGCAGCATAAGGACCAAAGTGCCAAAATGAAAGACGGATGAGAAAGAGCTCGATTTATAGAGAAGGAAGGCATTGCAAAAGGCCTCAAAAGGTTCAGAAAAAGAGAGAAAAGAATATATCAGGTACCTGACATGGGATAAAGAGGACCCTTTGAGTGCCCCGTTGATGCAGAGTAAGGTGCTGCTCTGCGAGATTTGCTGTAATATGCCTAAAATTGCCCACATCATCAACCAAATTAGATTTTTCCAACCTTTGACCGATTCCATGAACCATAAATACCAAGTGTCGGACAGGGACCTAAAAACAATTATTGTCATTCCATCAAGCAAACCAAGTTAGTTTGGAGATGGGGAAAGCTATACTATATAATCAAATTCAAACTTCTCAAAAAGATAAACAAAAAGAGTTCCAGGTGTAAGCAGAAACATGTGGAACAGCCAATATAGAATTATAGATTGATAAATAAAAAATCAAGAGGAAATCTTGACCTACCTGCGAACAGTAATCATCCATCTCCTCCTCCTTCTGCTGCCGTAATTCGTCCTATAAAAAGTTATGAGTTAATAACTACAGGACTGATCTCTACTTAAATTCTTTCAGAAAGAAGGGACATATGGTCCATTGAACTATTGACTGTAAAACATATTTAATATTAACTCAAACTCAAGGAGAGAAATTGCCATATTGGTCACCAATTACCAAAACACGGTTAACATATATTGTAATTTCAATGAACATAGTAAAATTTTCCCATACCAATTCTCATCATTGTTTAATATGACGATATAATTTTATTGTAAAATGCACTAAAGTCTACAGAGTAATCAATAAATAATTGCATGATGACATGATTAAAACAAAGACGCCCAATGCATGAGGCTCACAGGGTTTGGGGAGAATAGATGTAAGCAACCCTACCCTCGCAAGCACAGAGGTTATTTCCAGGATTTAAACTCATGACCTCCAGTTCATGAGGCAATAACCTTATTGTTGCATTGAGGCTCACCCTCTATTGATGACATGATTATGCCAAGGTATTTGTATGTCAACATCAACACCTTTATACATCAACATCAACAGGAATGGAGGAATATACAGTAAGAAAGCAAATTGAGATGCAGTATCCATTGTCCACGGATATTAAGAATGAGGAATACTTTAATGACTGAGTATACATTAAAGCACTAACCTGGGTTGGTTTTGGTGAATTTGATGGGGAGTAACCACGCCTTAGCTTGATTCCATTTCCTGGAAAACCAACAAAACTAGGAAAGCCAGAGGCATCAACATTTAGCCAAGCTTCCCAGGTATCATCTTCTCCAGTGAAAAGGGCATGCAGGCCCTGCATGATTGTGCACCAAATATTAACATTTCAAAACAATCTCTATCCATAATACAAAACAAATAAATAAAGAATATCCTCCTTTTTTTAAATAATATATGCATACTGGGGAGGAGCCTTGCAAATCAACTCGAGCTGCAAAAAGACCTGATGGTTGAAATGTCCTCCGGTGCCAAACCTATATAAAAAAAAGTAGAAAGCAGTCGAATTAGCCCTTTATTTTTGTTGTTGTTGTTGTTGTTGCTGCTTTGAAAAAGGGATAAGAAAGTAAGAAGAATGGGGAAAAGGTGATAAAAGAAACAAGTGGAGAGAGCAGAGCTAACCTGAGAAGAGTAAGCAATTTCAAGTTGTTCAGCGACGTCCTCACGAAGGGGTAGCCAATCGAGTCCCCCTTTACGAGCAAACCAATGGCCTCTAAGAACACGTCGATTTTCTCCATTCCAATAAACAGGGAAGCAATGACGCTTGATGAGATCAACCTCGTAGAGTCCTCCCTTAACAGGGACACCAACGCGTTCTTCATCCTCGATTAGAGAAGAAGGGTGATTATTAACATTATTAATGGTGGTGGAGGAAGAGGCAGAAGAAGAAGGATGATGTTGATGTTGAGTAGGGCCCACACTGCATTCGGCATATTCCCTCCACCAGCTAGAGAGCAAAAGGTCCTCGCTGTGCAAGAAAGAGGCTTCAATAGCGAGAGAGTCTCTCATCCCAAAACGGAAATAGTCACTCTTGCCCACTATCTCTGTGGAAGGGACAGAGGCTGCCAACTCTGCATGCAAATTGAAATATTGAATTGAAATGAAATAGAGTATTTGAATTGAATGGAAATAATAATAATAATACTCCTAGTAATTGAAACCCTAATAGTAGTAATAGTAATACTAGTAATAGCAATGAATTAAGTAAGTAGTAAATAATTAATTAATTAAAAGGAAAGGAAACATACGGGTGGGGGAGAGAGGGATCTTGCAGAAGTACCATCTGACATCGCCACCATCGGAAGGGCTTAGAGTGCGTGCAAGATACTTGTGCCGGGCTTTGGAATGCTCGATAACGTCTTCCAAACGAGCGATGTTGGAAGGCGTGTTTCTCAGCATGTCTGCCTCCAAATGCACTCCTCCTTCTCCTCCTTCCTCCGCCATTACTACTATTCAATCGACCACTACTTCTTCCTCCTCTTCCTCTATTGTTCTACTTTCTAATTCGAAGAATGGGTTTTGGGTGATTGGTTGGTGTAGGATTGATTCAATTGAGAGAGACAGACAGATAAGATGAAAACGTTCTCTCTCTCTCTCTCTTTCTTTCTTTCAACCACGGGCCAGGTCAGGTCACTCCCATGCCTCTCCCTAATTTCCTTAATTAATTATTTAATTCTTGTAAATTTAAAATTAAAATTAGTACAACAAATTACAATTGGCTAAGGGGGCTGAGGTTAAGCATTAAATGACCTATTTTTTCCACGGATCATCTATGTTAGTATTAATTAGGCATAATGAAAAATATTTTCATTTTTTTCATTCCATCTCCATACTTTTGCAATGACCAATTATGCCCCCACATTTCGTTCATCGTTACCACCACCACAAACACAAAAATAGTGATGCGAGCATTTTACAAGTTGCATCCTTTAATAAAAGTCTACTGCACTTGCCTTATCATCATCTAATAAATAAAAATCATTGTGATTCCAGCGAAATGAAATCTGTAGCAAGAGGAGAATGTGCAGAAATTGTAATTGAATAATTTGGCATGGAAGAAGAACAGCAACAAAAGATGAAAGGAGATGAATACCTTGGGATGTCTGCAGATCGATCTGGTTGGATGGAGAGAGAGAGAGAGAGAGAGAGAGAGAGAGAGAGAGAGAGAGCGTTTGATCTTCTTGTTTGAAAGGGAATGGAAAGCTTTGATGAAAATTTATTACTTACTATTATTACTAGAAGACTAGAATGGGCATTGGAGTTGGAGGGAGGAATCCAGATTTCAGATTGTCTAACATACTACTTACTCCTCCTCTAACATTGCTTGCTTTCAGCCATTGGATTTATCTCTCAGATTATGACACGTGGCTCTTTATTTTATTTTATAATTAATTATAATTATAATTATAATAATAAATAATAAATAAATACACCCTTGTCTGTGTTATAACCAGTAGCCTTCGCCCTCTACGCCGGCCTTGCTCCTTGACGGCGACCGTTGCACCGCCCACCACCGTTCTCATCAAGGATTCTTCGTCAAAAACACACCCATTCCCATCGTCCTAGCTACTCACCCAACACTTCATGCATGGCACGACGTCTATTCCAACAACTTTGCTGCTAGACAGGGTGGGTGTCTGGTTCCTCCGCCGCTAGAGTTGTCTCTTTTTTTTTTGCTGTGGCGGTGGCTACACCGTCTTCGGTGGCAGCGCAAAGTGGATGCTGCTCCTCCATTCATCACTTTCGCATTTCTAAGAGGTTGTTAAATCTGAACTTTTAATTTTTATCATTTTTATTATTATTATTTAAATAAATTAATGACATGTGTCACTCTATGAGTTGTTGAATAGATCCAATGATTATAGAGCTGCTCTCTCTCTCTCTCTCTCTCTCTCTCTGTATGCATATCATATATGTATGTATGTTAGAGGCACTATGTTAGTGTTAGACAATAATCATCCGGATCCGATCCCCTTTGAAAATAAATGGATATGGTCATGCAGAAGCATCTACTCATTAGGAGAAACTGAAGAAAAGCCTTGATTGATTTTCCTGTATTGGGATTAGGGTTTGGGTGTTGAGTGACCATTCCTCTTTCCTTCACCCAGATGAGATCCTCACATAATATACGTATTGTCAATTGTCACGGTTACTACTTCTGAATCACTAGATCTGCACACTGTATGCATATATGCAAATTTCGAATATTACATTTTGATTGGAAGAATAGTGAATGAAATTTACTGTTATTGCCTCATGGTCATGGGTGTGTACAAGTCATTGCTGAAAGAGTGTTTTGGCTTGATGTTGCTGAAGCAATTTAAATGTCTTTCATAAAATTTACATTTAGTGGTAGCTAAATTTTCCGTTGATGCAGATTAGTGGCAAGTATAAAAGATACATTGATGTGCTATATTAGTTGGTTGCCAAACGTGAATGTCTCTCTTGGATAGCATACTGGCTGGTTGGCATTGTGGATTATACGCTCAGGGTGCAATTAAGCATTTGGAATGATTTGTTATGGCCCAGCACTCATCTAGGCTTCAGCGCTTGCTCACTCTATTGGACAGTATCCTCCATATTTTTCAATTTTCCTTACCTCTACATTTACTCAACTTGTTTTTTTATTTTTATTGAAATTTTCTTTAACCAAACCTTTAAAGCTGGTTCAACCCAAGCTACAAGGTTGACTGCTGCTCGTCAGATAGGGGACATTGCAAAATCACACCCTCAAGACTTGACCAGTCTTCTCAGGAAGGTATCTGTTTTTCAAATATTCTGTTCTCTCTGCTTTTCCTGCACTATGTTCAGCTTATATCAGATGCATTCACTGTCTTCATTGTATGTCAATTATGCTAATTGGTAAGTACTGTTTTGTGAAAAACAAAATTGGTGATAAACTCATACCCCCTCTGTGTGTGTGTCTGTCTCTGTTTATAAATTTTCTATCGGTGGTAATATATCCTCTTCAGTCAAGTAGTCAAAGTAACTCTTGAAATAGGAATGTTTTATAGTTGAGCTGCATCTACTAATTTACGCTCTTGGCATAATTTGTTTTTGACAAAAGGTTTTGGAAGTTTATCCAACATGGATATGAATGGTTATTTTTTTCTTCTTAGTTTGTACATTAGTCAATTGTTTGTGAAATTTATTAACGCTGTTGTCATGTGATGTTCAGGTTTCTCAATATCTGCGCAGTAAAAAATGGGATACTAGAGTGGCAGCTGCTCATGCAATTGGGTCTATTGCTGAGAATGTTAAACACATAAGTTTGTCTGAACTTCTTGCTTCTGTTGTGTCAAAAATGGCTGAGGATGGTATATCTTGTAACATTGAGGATCTATGTGCATGGCCTTATTTACAATCAAAAATCACGGGAAGCTCATTTAGAAGGTTGTACAATCAGTGGTTGTTTTGACGACATTTATATTAAGATATGCTCCAAAACAGAAAAAGATAGAATAAGGATCACAAAATAAAAAATAAAAATAGGAGTGCAGCAATTCTTTGCATGTAAAAATTGGAAATATCTTGATACAGCCATGGGCAGCACACCAAAGAGACACTTAAACAAAATCTCATGCCAAGCCAAGTTCAATGGCAAATAGGCACCCTTAAAAAATGCATGTACCTTGCTTCAACAAGATGTACCAAAGAATTGCATAAACTGAACACTGCCACAACGTTTTATCCCTTTGTTTTAGCCTAAACCTTCAACTGAACCTCAAAAACTGCTCCAAAGTAAAACACATCTAGCATTTTCCATGAACTGAAAAATGATTGTTTCATGTTGTTTGAAAATATCTTTTCCCCTGTTTTATGTTGAACATATCTTTTGGAAGGTATTTACTTGTTTTTGCCCCTTAGCAGCTTTGATATCATCAAGGTGCTTGAATTTGGAGCTCTATTAGCATCGGGAGGACAGGTAACATGATTTCTTGTTATAATCTAGACCCTATATATATGTATATGTACACACGTATTCATCCACTCTCACATACATATTGTTGATATATTGAGATTGTTATATATTATATCTGCTCAAATAAATTGCATATTGTTCCCCCTTGACTGGTCAAGATGCAGTTTGGGAAGGGGACAAACTAGGGCAGCAAATATGAGAAAACATTTTTCAGGGAGCGTAGACCATGTCATATATGTTTTGTCAAAAGATTTTAGTTGTCCACTTCCCATATAGCATCTCTTGTTTTATTTGCATTTGCATTTATCAAATAGATGTTTTATGTCTTGTTCCTTTTCAGGAATACGATATTGGTAGTGATAATATAAAGAGCCCAAAGGAGCGATTGGTTCGCCAGAAGCAAAATCTTCGACGTCGTTTAGGTTTGTAAGACTGTCCCACACTGTAATATCTTGTTACCAATAAATGAAACTGAAATGGTTACTTTAACTACCATGGTGATCGCTTAACATGTATGGCATATTCAATATTAAGGGTCCACATCGGTTGGGTTGGGTTGGTTAAAAAATTTGACATTTGGTCAAGGGACTTGAAACAAATGAATCCAATTGTAATTTGGAATTGGGTGGGTATATCAATTCTACCTTGTTGAGTTGCTAAAAAACAAAAAAGCGATAAATTAAATGCTCTTTGAGGGTATATACAGCATGCGTATTCTCTCTGGCCTCATTTTTACTGGGTTTATGCATGGTTGTTATGACACTCGTGCTTCTTCATTATAATGTCTGGTAACTTACTTCACTTTATGTTTCCAAAATCCTTTTATGTTAATACAGGTTTGGATGTGTGTGAACAATTTATGGATATCAGCGATGTAATAAGAGATGAAGATCTTATGGCACACAAATCAGTCTCTAATTTCAATGGAATAGACCATAGAGTTTTTACATCTTGTTCTGTACATAACATCCAGAAAATGGTTGCAAATATGGTTCCTAGTGTCAAATCAAAGTGGCCAAGTGCAAGGGAACGGAATCTTTTAAAACGCAAGGCAAAAATAAACTCAAAGGACCAAACAAAAAGTTGGTGCGAAGATGGAAGTACTGAGGCATCAGGTGCTCAAAATTTGACCTCTAAAGGCACATGTCCTGATTCAGTAAGTTACAGCAAGGTAATTTGCCATTTACTGTAGTAATTCTAATATAATTTTGGGCCCTCTTGAGTCTTGGGGCATGTCATGACACAATTATTCCATTAAATCTTCTTGTTGAAGTTGTAGTTGCTGGTAACAATTTATCTGTTAATTAATAATTAATCAATGTGATTTGCTATTGTTGTTATTACTCTTATATTATTCTTTGTTTGCTTGGTTCTTCCTTGTAAGCAATAACACAATTTTCATTCTATTGTCTGTCTTTGAAAATGTTGTCTTTACCTTCAAATTGTTAGTGTGCATGTTGGTTCAATTTCCATCTGTAATAGCAAGGCATAGCTCTGAATTATTTCATTTCATCAACAATTATATATAGGCATTGATAGGTGTTAATCGTGATGAAGATGGCTTTGAGCATGATGGGGATGGACAATGGCCTTTCCACACTTTTGTTGAGCAACTTATTATTGATATGTTTGATCCTGGTAAACATTGTACCCCTTTTGTCACATTTTAGTACTACCCCTAGAAGAATTTGGTATTTATGTGTACTGTTGGTGTTTTACAACTGTTCTCTGAGTTATTACTTTTCAAATGATATTGCTAGTTTGGGAGATACGACATGGTAGCGTGATGGCATTGAGAGAGATTTTAACTCATCAAGGTGCTTCTGCTGGGGTCTTTAAACATGGTTCTCGTATGGATGGGGCTTTCTTCGGCGAGTTAGAAGACAAAAGTGTAACAAATGTACCGAAGAGAGAGAGGGAGATTGATTTGAATATGCAAGTTTCAGTGAATGAGTTTGAGTCAAACTTGAAGAGGCCAAAGCTTGAAGATGTTTCATCATCAACCTCAATGGATAGCGTGATGACTTGCAGTAATGAAGGTGATATTGAACTCAGCATTAGTTCTGAAGCCTATGGATGCAATTTACCTATGAATTATGGGAATGGGCAATTTAACAGTAATTCTGTGGACATGGATCTGGATTTTTTCTCTGATGGCTTACATGATGCGTTCAAGGAACCTGCTAATATAGCAGAGCAGAAGGGTTATTCTGATGACAATAAGATTCCCTCTGGAAATCTTAATGTGCTGAAAAATCTTCCTCAGAATTGTGAGCTGACGAACTTGGTTAATGCAGCTAGAAGTTCCTGGCTTCGGAACTGTGGATTTCTTCAAGATTGCGTTATACGGTTTTTGTGTGTGTTGTCACTAGACCGGTATGACATTTTTGTAATTTTGTCCTACATGTCTTGTAATGAATGAGCTAGATATTGCTGAACTTTGGATTACGTAAATGATTGGTGAAATGCTGTTCTTCTTATTGTTCTTAAATTTGACTGTTTTGATGCTATAGGGGTTGAGTCTGTTTCTTTTCATCTGCATTTTTTTCTATTTTTAATCATTTTCATTTATTTCATTTCAGCTTTGGAGATTACGTATCTGACCAGGTTGTCGCTCCTGTGCGTGAAACCTGTGCACAAGCATTAGGTGCTGCGTTTAAGTATATGCATCCAGCATTAGTAAATGAAACACTGAACATATTGTTGAAAATGCAGGTAAACATCATTTAAGGGCACAATTTCTTTCCTTCGGGTATATGTGCTTTTATTATAGCTTTAGTATGCATTCAACTTTTATCGTCGTCCTTTCCCTTAATATGCTTTCAGCTTTCCCTCCAATGCATTAAGTTTTTGATCTTTATGCAACTGCTATTGCCTTTTGTTCAGTGTAGACCAGAGTGGGAGATTCGTCATGGCAGTCTTCTGGGTATCAAATATCTGGTTGCTGTGCGGCAGGTGAATTATTTTGCTACCACTTGTTTTGTGGGTTTTACTCTTCATGTATAATAATTGTGGCACATTCCTCACTTCTTGTTATTCATTGTTTGACTGCATGTTTTCATTTCGTTTCCTGTTTTCTAAGTTTTGTAGGAAATAGTGAAAACAACTTTTTATTGTTTTCACTGTTCCCTATACAATATTTGATAGCAAAAAATGTAATGAAAACATGGGATCACAATTATAGTTGTCAATGATAGTTGAAAATAGAAGCAGGAAACATTTTCGCAAACCAAACAGACTCGTATACTGTGGTCATTTTCAATTCACTGGAGTTTATTTCATGCTCTGTTAGTGTATGTGAAATGCACTAAACATACCACAAAGAGAAATCGCTCTTTAGTCTAGAACTCATCTATTGCCTATTTTTGGTGGTCCTCCGAGAGTGACAAAGGTTGATGACAGTATCAAGCATTGCAAACTGAGACTCAAGATTGCTAGCGTGCAGTTACATATATGATAACTTAGTATTTTCTTTATGGATGCATTGCTTTCTTTTCTTTTTTTCATAATAATAATTTGAAATTCAAGAGATGCTGTGAATTGTTCTGGGTTCTGATGTGCCTTTCTCTGACACTAGGAAATGCTTCGTGATTTGCTTGGATGTGTTCTTCCTGCATGTAAATCTGGGTTGGAGGATCCAGATGATGATGTCCGAGCAGTTGCTGCTGACGCTTTAATACCAGCTGCAGCTTCAATTGTTTCTTTGCAGGGTCAAACATTGCACTCAATTGTGATGTTGTTGTGGGATATATTACTTGATTTGGATGATTTAAGTCCATCCACTAGCAGGTATATGACTAATTATCTTTGCAGCCTGTTTAATACAATATTATGTTCTCTTTTTTTTAGTGCTTTGTAGTGCAAATATTACAGAAACAATATGCTAATTCTGGACCCGATAATTTTGGACTGCAACTCCATGATCTCAACAATGCAGTATTTTACATGACACACATACGTAGAGATGCTAATAAGACTGCCCATGTTTTAGATTCATAAGCTAAGTCTTTTCCAACAGGCACTTGGTGTGTCAATGCCCCATCTGCTGTAATTTAGGCAGCTTTTGCAGACCTTTTATCTTCTTAATGAAAGCATCTTTTCCCTACAAAAAAAAAAGAAAAAAAAAAGAAACATAACAAACAATATGGAATATGCTTTTCTGCTTAGTTTCTTATGCCCTATCATTTCTAACCTATTTGTTGATGAACTTTTCTTTGCATATCCGTTTCAATTATTTTATGTTGTTAATTAATTGCAACCAATTTGTTAATGATACCTTTTTTGGTCATAATATAATGGTTTATATTACATGTTATGCTACCAATTTGTCATGTTATACTTTATGATTCAACTAAAACCTGGATTTTGAATAATAAAATTAGATTATTCAGTTTCCCCAAATATTATTTGGCAAATAGTAATACTATTGATTATTGACACAACCAGTAATGTAAGAACAACACAAGTGCATTGGTGTCTGCACAGGGGGCTATTAGACTTCTGCTGTAGCCATAACTACGACCTGTGTAGAATGGGTGGGATGCCAACTCAGGTTTCAATTTGAAAAAGGCTGCAATCAGCTCTTCCATCTCTGCATCGCAATCTAACCTCTTGAAATTTGTTTCTCCGATTTATGTTTCTTTTAGGCTTTTGGTCTCTCTAAACATCAGTAAAATTCTTGTATCAGATTTTTGGATCATCTATTCCTAGGCGGTGTTCAATTTTTGGTGGCCATATCCCCTATCCAAAATTTCTATTTTACTCAGGGTCACACTTTTTATTGGAATTCCTTTTTATTTTTAGGTGAAACTTAAATGAGAAAAAAATTCTTTACTTATTCTTCACTCTCTTGCTAGATTGTTCTCTTATCTTCCTTTAGACCGATCTCTTATCTCTTTTTTTTTTTTTTTTTTTTTTTTTTTTGCTTATTAGATGTGCTGGATTCTTATTCCTAATAATAGCAGTTCAACCTAGCTATCGCCACATCTCACTGATCCATGGAATAGGAGGGTTTTATAATTTCAAGCAACTTCCCACTAATCCTAGTTTTTTTTTTTTTTTTGTGTATAGTTTGTATCTTGTAGACAACAAAAACTGAATCAAAGTTGCCATGCTATATTATTAATTGAGATATTGGTTGTTGTAGTGTGATGAATCTGCTGGCAGAAATCTATTCTCAAGAGGAGATGGTCCCAAAGATGTATGAAGTTTTTAAATTGGGAAACAATGAAATGGCTGATCAAAATGGAGTTGGTGGCGGTGGTGAGGATGGAGAAGAAAATCCTTTTGTGCTTTCAACATTGGCACCACGTTTGTGGCCATTTATGAGGCATAGTATCACATCTGTCCGTTATTCAGCAATACGAACTCTGGTATATATCCTTATTTCTCACTGTTTGGTGAAGAGTTTGAATCTCATTGCACTCTGTAACATGCTTGTGATATAGTCCCTGTTTGAGGAAAGGTGGTGCAAGTAGTGATGACTTATGTTAAATTTTCCATTTGCAGGAGAGGCTACTTGAAGCTGGATATAAAAGAAGCATGCCTGAGCAGGCTACGGCTTCATTTTGGCCTTCTTGTATATTTGGAGATACACTTAGAATTGTCTTTCAGAATCTTCTGTTGGAAACAAATGAGGGTATTTTGCATTGTTCTGAGAAAGTATGGAGCCTCCTTGTTCAGGTATGATCTAATAAGGATCTTAGAAATGTTCTTGACTAGGTTTTCCTGTAACATTTTTCACTTGAAGTGTGATGTACATCAACCCTAAATGTTGTCATGTTCCAACCTAGATTATGGCATAGATAAGGAACCAAGTCTTTGGGACTGAATCTGACATTATCCAGAGGCCTAGAAAGAAGATTTTTTCTCTCATTTTTTACTTGCTGTCAGATCATGTAAGGCAGGGACCAACACATTGTCGAGACTGTATATGTTGAGAGACATCAATTTTAAATGCTACAGAAGTCATGGCATTATGGCAAATTCCTAATTTTATTTGCATGAAGATGCCATCAATATTAGATTTGAGTTTTCCTATTTTGTAAGATGTGGTAACCTTTTGTCTATGGTTTTAAGAAAATCAATTTGTTTTCATACTACTAACACCATGTACAATAAAATATCAAAATCAATTTCTATTGTATCTCATATCAAGTTGTCTTACTAATGGATGGCAGTGTTCCGTGGAGGACTTGGATACAGCTGCAAAGTCTTACATGGCTTCTTGGATAGAACTTGCATCAACACCATTTGGTTCAGCTTTGGATGCCTCAAAGATGTTTTGGCCTGTTGCCTTTCCACGAAAAAGTCAATTTAGAGCAGCAGCTAAAATGAGAGCTGTGAAGATTGAAAGTGAATGTGGTGGAGATCTTGGCCTTGATTCTACCAAAGGAACCATTCCACAAGATAGAAATGGAGATGTTGCTATTAGTTCTGCTAAGATAGTTGTTGGTGCTGATGTGGACACATCTGTAACACATACTCGGGTGGTAACAGCAACTGCATTGGGAATTTTTGCTTCTAAGCTACCTGAGGATTCTGTAAAATATGTGATTGATCCACTGTGGAGGTCTCTAACCTCTTTGTCTGGTGTCCAACGCCAGGTATGAATGTCTAATTTTTTGTTTCAATGGTCTGAATTTCTGATTTGCATATGAAGAGACTCTATCCAAGTGATCTTCTACCTTCTTTTTTCTGCCATTAACATTTTCTATTGTCTCTAGGTTGCATCAATGGTACTTATATCTTGGTTCAAGGAGATTAAGAGCAGGAGTTCATCCGAAAACCTTAATGGTATTCCTGGTGCCCTCAAAGATTGGTTGCTGGACTTGTTAGCATGTCCTGACCCAGCATTCCCAACAAAAGATTCACTTCTTCCTTATGCTGAGCTTTCAAGAACTTATTCAAAAATGCGCAGTGAGGCTGGTCAATTGCTATATGCTATCAAGTCTTCTGGTACATTTAATGAGTTATTGTCAACTACTAAAATTGAGTTGGATAGCTTGAGTGTGGATGATGCCATTAGTTTTGCATCAAAAATTCCAGCTTTGTGTAATGATACTTCTGTAAATGAATCTTTGGAAAAGAATGCTGTGGATGATATTGAATCCTCAAAACAGAGGCTCTTGACAACTTCTGGCTATTTAAAATGTGTTCAGGTATGTTTCAAATATTTTATTTTTATCGTTCTTGAACTGGTTGATACTTCTTGGTTTCTGCATCATTTTGGTGTTTAAAGTCATCTTCAACAAATTTTTGACATGCTCATTTCTTTTTCCTGGAATGATTTGCAGAGTAATTTGCATATTACGGTCTCATCTGCAGTTGCAGCAGCAGTTGTCTGGATGTCTGAGTTTCCTACACGACTCACCCCAATCATTTTGCCTTTGATGGCTTCAATCAAGCGAGAGCAGGTACTAGTTTAATTTCTGCCAGTTTCTCTAATGAGCATATTCATGTTTAATTTGTGGATAACATATGTCTTATCTTTCAGGAGGAAATACTGCAAATGAAGTCAGCTGAGGCACTTGCTGAGCTAATGTATCACTGTGTTGCACGTAGGCCTTGCCCCAATGATAAATTAATTAAAAATATATGCAGTTTGGCATGCATGGATCCCTCTGAGACCCCTCAAGCTAAACTCATTTCCTCGATGGAGAGTATTGATGACCAAGGTCTTCTGTCTTTTGGAACTCCTGTGAGCAAACAGAAGTCAAAGGTCCATGTGCTGGCTGGTGAAGATCGATCAAAGGTGGAGGGATTTATAAGTAGACGTGGGTCTGAACTATCATTGAGGCTTCTGTGTGAGAAGTTTGGTCCTCTGTTATTCGATAAGCTTCCCAAGCTGTGGGATTGCCTAACTGAGGTGCTTAAGCCATGCTCCTCCGAATCTGCGGCTGTCACTAACGAAAGTGAATTTACTGTTTCGATCGAATCTTTTAGTGACCCCCAGGCCTTGATTAACAATATCCAGGTTGGTATCAGCAATATCATGTTTATGAAAAATCGGTTATATATGTATATTTTTTAAATTATGCTTAGTTTCTTCAATTTGCTGAGCACATATTTTAAAATTGGTTTTTTTAGTTTAATAATTTTTTTAAAATTAGCCATATTCATTTGGACCAGTTTTTAGTGATTGCTTATAGTGTTTTGCTTAATGTTCAATGTGGTATTCTTGTAGGTGGTACGATCTGTTGCTCCCTTGTTAAATGAGGAGTTGAAGCCAAAACTGTTGATGCTTCTCCATTGCATTTTTAAATGTATTCGGCATTCTCATGTTGCAGTTAGATTGGCTGCTGCACGCTGCATCAGTTCCATGTCCCGGTCAATGACTGTGAAAGTTATGGGAGCAGTGATTGAAACTGCTATCCCTATGTTGGAAGATGCATCATCAGTTCATGCTCGGCAAGGAGCAGGGATGTTGATTAGTTTTCTTGTTCAGGGGCTGGGTGTAGAGTTGGTCCCTTATGCTCCTCTACTGGTGGTTCCACTTCTAAGGTGTATGAGTGATTGTGATCGGTCTGTCAGACAGAGTGTGACCCATAGTTTTGCTGCTCTTGTACCATTACTTCCATTAGCAAGAGGCCTTCCTCAACCAATTGGATTAGGGGAAGGTATATCTAGAAATGCAGAAGATCTGCATTTTCTGGAGCAATTACTTGACAACTCTCATATTGAAGATTACAAGTTGTGCACTGAATTGCAAGTAACATTGAGAAGGTAAGTTGAGTCTTTCTTTTGGGGTGGCCAGGGCCTGGTATTTCATGAACCAACTCTCCCAAAAGTTTAAGTTGAAGCCTTTGGGAAAGTTGGTGACTGAAATGGTATCAAATTTCAATCCTTGCTGCCTCCATTTTTCTGATAAAAAGGTCAAATTTCAGCATAAGGTATTGGGCTTTTTTCCTCATTTCAAGCCCAAAGGGTTCTTGTGAGAGGGCGTGTTAGATGTTTAAAATCATTCATGTGCCTCTACCAAACATGTTGCATGCATCACACCTCTACCCAGCTTGTTCTTGGTTTAATAAATGATATGTGTTGACTTTATTCATATTACCTGGGAGAACATGGTTTCTTGATGAAATTGAGTTTTAAATTGTCTCATAGTTCCTCTTGTTTCTATGTGTGTGTGTATTTACATTATAATTGATCTCTTCTGTCTTATATGATGCTCAATCTTTTCAATCATCCAGCTTCGCCTTCATTCTTTGACCCTGTTTTTGTCTCATACAAGAGTGCAAGGCAATACTGCACTACTTGTTATATCTACTCTTGTATATCTGTACTTGCATTCTTAGATATATTAGTTTAAGATCCTTGTGAATTAATTTTAAACTTCAGTATTATTGTTGTTATAATGCTTCCAGGTATCAACAGGAAGGAATAAATTGGTTAGCTTTCTTGAAACGTTTCAAGCTTCATGGAATTTTATGTGATGACATGGGACTTGGTAAGACACTTCAAGCATCAGCAATTGTGGCCTCTGATATAGCTGAGCATCGAACTTCAGTTGGGAATGAAGATCTTCTGCCATCTTTAATTATTTGCCCATCAACACTAGTTGGACATTGGGACTTTGAGATAGAGAAATATATTGATGCTTCGATTATATCTAGTCTTCAATATGTTGGTTCTGCTCAGGAGCGATTGTTTCTTCGAGATCATTTTTGCAAGCATAATGTGATTATAACATCATATGATGTTGTCCGTAAGGATATTGATTATTTGGGACAGCGTCTGTGGAATTACTGCATTTTAGATGAAGGACATATAATCAAGAATGCTAAGTCTAAAGTAACGCTTGCTGTAAAGCAGTTGAAAGCCCAACATCGTTTGATATTGAGTGGGACGCCAATACAGGTTGGTGACTAGCTCATGTTCCCATTGAAGTTAAAACGTATCACCACTAATCTGATAAATGTATGATGTATCACCTTGTCTTGCAGAATAATATCATGGACTTGTGGTCCCTCTTTGATTTCCTAATGCCCGGATTTCTTGGAACGGAGAGACAGGTATCTGTTTGCTGCCCATATTATACTGGATGTCTTACATGAATGTAACTGCAACCCATGATTGGTATTTGCTGTGGTATGGATAAATGACAGATTCGGTATGCTCGAGTGTTGGGTCTTAATGCTGGGAGAGAATTAATGATGTTTAGTTTTTTGTACAAGTTGTTGAAATGGTTGATTGAATTAATTGTTCGCCGTGATCCTATTAAATGCATGTTGTAATTTAGCTTTCTTTTGTGCTTAATGATTTTCAACTAGTACTTCTTTCTGCTAATGTCTCTTTTTGAAAAACTAAAATGCTTTCTTCTGAGATCATTTTAAATACAAATATATAATTGACCACAGTAATATTTACTTGATAAATATACATAACAGTAATAATACATGTTTCCAACAGCTTCTAAGTTGCTTAGTGCCAGCCACCTGCCCTTGACTTGATTATATGGGTACTCAGTTAGTTCATTAATTCTGTATGTCTCGACTTAAGCCAAGTTGGCAATGTGGTTTTTAAAATGCAGTTCATGCATGTAATAGAGTCTAGTACTTCAAAATATGTTTTAACAGGATAAGTCCATTTCATTCATTACCAATTTACCATGACAAATTAATTTGAAATGTTGCTCCAACCTTAGCCAGGCTACAGGCATTATTTGCCAAAGGGCATAAAAAATCACCTGTGTTCAATGACAGTATATCAGTAGCTGAAAGCATCCCCATTCCACACCTGCAAATCAGAGTTATATACATCCAAATATGTGAAGTATACTAGAAAGCCAAGTTAACTCATTTTGATTTGAACCATAAATTGTGAATTTCCTCGTAATATCATGTACCTTTATGGTTAGGTTGAGAGTTTCTTTAAGATATGTCTTAGCTGTCTATGTAGTGCTTTATCTGCCAAGTACCAATCTATTTAACCATTTTTTAAAAAGTTTTGGTCATTACTCTCATTCATTTAATGTGGGGCTTTAACAGTTCCAAGCCACATATGGAAAACCACTTTTGGCTGCAAGAGATCCAAAATGCTCTGCTAAGGATGCTGAAGCAGGGGCACTTGCAATGGAAGCATTGCATAAGCAGGTGATTTTCTCTTTCTCATTATTGCACTGCAAAATGTGGAACCTTTTGTCTTCTAAATAGGTGTACTTTTATCCTTTAGGTGATGCCTTTCCTCCTTCGTAGAACAAAGGATGAAGTCTTGTCTGATCTGCCCGAGAAAATTATTCAGGACAGATTCTGTGATTTGAGTGCTGTTCAACTTAAACTTTATGAACAGTATTCTGGTTCTCATGTGAAACAAGAAATGTCTTCTATTGTGACAACAAATGAGTCAGGTGCATCAGAAGGAAGTAGCAGTTCAACAAAAGCGTCTTCACATGTTTTCCAGGTAATTTGATTTCTTTAACTGTCAGTTCTTGTTCCATTAGTTGTTTTTCTTTTTTGACGCCCAAAAATTCATTCCATGCTTCAGGCTCTCCAATACTTGCTGAAACTATGTAGTCATCCATTGCTTGTCACCGGTGAGAAGATTCCAGATTCACTCTCTATCGTCCTATCAGGACTCTTTCCTGCTGGCTCTGACATCGTTTCAGAACTTCACAAAATTCATCACTCCCCAAAATTAATTGCCCTTCAGGAGATTCTTGAAGAGTGTGGCATTGGAGTTGATGGTTCGGTATCTGAGGGTGCTGTTGGGCAGCACAGGGTCTTGATATTTGCTCAACATAAGGTAATGATTACCCTTTTCTTGGGGGCTATTTTTTTTAAAAGTTTAATAGGTACTTGGTTACTGATTTTTCATCAAACAATGATTTGTTTGTAGGCTTTTCTGGATATAATTGAAAGAGATTTGTTTCAGACAAATATGAAGAAGTAAGTTCTGGACCTACATGTGGTTAACCTTAATAAATTGGCTGTTTAGATTCTCATGTTTGTTTTGTCATTGTCTTTAAAACTTATAATTGAGAGCTCCCTTGTTACTGATCAAATGCTACCTCTTTTTTTTTTTTTTTTTTTGAAATAATCCAAATCATTGTTTTTGACTCTGATTGATGATATTTTGTTTTTTCCATTTTGCGTTGCAGTATCACATATTTGCGGCTGGATGGATCTGTTGAGCCAGAAAAGCGTTTTGAAATTGTCAAAACTTTCAATTCAGACCCTACCATTGATGCCTTACTGCTTACAACACACGGTAAAAACTGAAAAGTTTTCATCTCATTGTCTTTATCAATCTGCCCATTTATATCTCTTGTAACCTATCTTTTTAAATTATATAAAATTCCCTATCTGCAGTGGGTGGGCTTGGTTTGAACCTGACATCTGCGGATACCCTCGTTTTTGTGGAGCATGATTGGAATCCAATGCGAGATCATCAGGTAATTATGATCCATCTGTGCTTTGTTTGGCTTTCCTTTTCCAGTTCATGCATGCTATAATTTTTGGATCGGAAAATTCAAAATTAGGTATAGGATTAAGTTTTTACCTATAGATCTTTAAACAGATTTTATCAGATTAACTCTAGTTGTAACTAGTAGTTGTTAATTCCACCATCGCTTTGATGGTGAGTGGATATGCTGTTTATCTTATATTCTCTCTGTTCCATCTTAATATTTCACAGCAGAGTTTTTCTCCTATTGCATTATAAGCAGTGAAATTCTGATATATATATATATATATTTTAAATGATCTGCAGGCTATGGATAGAGCGCACAGGTTAGGTCAGAAAAAAGTGGTTAATGTCCACCGTTTAATAATGCGTGGTACTTTGGAAGAGAAAGTTATGAGCCTACAAAGGTTCAAAGTTTCAGTGGCTAATGCTGTCATTAATGCGGAAAATGCTAGTATGAAAACAATGAATACTGATCAGCTGCTTGATTTATTTGCATCAGCAGAAATTCCCAAGAAGGTATGAATACTTGTTAATGTTTTGATCTAAATGCTGCCATTTAGTATTATTTGAATATGACTCGGGTCAGAAGTTTTGGAAATGAAGATTGAGCATTATTAACTTGTATGCTGTATGCCTGTTTGTCCTTGTTATTTTAAGTTGCAAAAGGATTTGTGTGCTCTTCTTCTTCTTCTTCTTCTTCTTTTTTATTTATTTTTTTTTATGCATGGTGCTTTTGTCATGAGCTTGGGTTTTTGAATTTGTATCTCATCACGACTCTGGAAATCAGTCCTACAAGTTTATATCAGGCTTTTTTTACCTTGATATTTCAAAGTGAATATTAGTCACCATGTTTATGATTCTTTTCTATCGTTTTGGAAATGATCATTTTATCATGTTGTTATGTGTAGGGAGCTTCTGCTTCAAGGAGTTCAGAGAACAACTCTGATGGAGACACCAAGTTAGTAGGTAGTGGGAAGGGGTTGAAAGCAATACTTGGGGGATTGGAGGAGCTATGGGACCAGTCACAATATACAGAAGAGTACAATCTGAGTCAATTTTTAGCAAAGCTTAATGGTTAATTTTCTAAATTCAATTCAGAGTCTGAGTGTACATATCCAAGATTACAAATTTTGACATTATAACATCTCTTTTTTTTTCCCCCACACAAGCCCTTTCGCTCATTTTTTCTCGTCACTTTTTGAACACCAATGTTGGCATCTACCGGTGTGCGCTCTTGCATGTAAATCGGTGCCTGTATTTCACAGGGCTTTGAGGAGTGTTTTGAGTGACCGACTTGCAGGAAATAGGAGCCCTTGGTGGTGATTTGTAGAGAAATGAACAGGTGACGGGTTCGGAGGCAATGGAGTAAATTTGTTTGGATTTTGTATATATATATATATATATATATATATATAATCAGTCTTAATTGTAGTTTATTAGCAGTTGCTATAATGAAATGCCATGCATTTTGCCATATTATTCTTTGGGAAGCTACAAATACCAAAGAGCAAAAGCCAGAAAGCATAATTTCCTTGATAGATTCGTTATTTTTTAGCCCCTGGTCTTAAATATGCAAAGTCGGAGTGAAAAAGGCTTCTCAATTTTAAAATATTGCTGAAGTAAACAGCTACTGGTAACTGGTAAGTGCTTGATTGGTGTCATGCCATTGAAGAGGCTCAACACAGCTTTTGGGTAAGCCCAATGTTTTAATTTTTGCCTTGATGTTTGACATCTCCGGTAAGTTTGGTAACTAACTCTAACTCAGTTGAGCTCGGAACTTGTTGAAGAGGAAATCGAAAAAATGTTATTTTTTCGCTTGTCAAAATTTACTTAGGATTATAAATATGAATTCTGAAATTTAAACCCTCAAAATTATTCTCAAACCTCATTTTTAAAGTAAAATGATCAGATAATACCCAAATCCCATTTTTCATCGTCCACCCTCTCTTCAAGGTTTAGAGATTGAGAAGAAGGACTTTAAGGAAGAAGCTCTTGGTGCTTCGAAAGACGGGGGAAAAGGTCATGGGGGAAAGGCCCTGAGAGATCAATACAAGGTTTGTTAGACATTGGATCAGTCATCTTTTTCCAAGAGTTGAGTCAAAAAACTTTTCTGATGGGGGTTTGTCGAAAAATGTTTTCGAAGAGGGTTTGTCGGAAAAGGGACATGAACAGAAGAACTTGTATCAAGAATTGAGAATTACTTCGTGAAACTTTTGATCTCTTTTGATATCTGACTTGGAAGAGGTAAGGGCTTGAAGGTGATTGGTTGGGATATGGTTGTAGTAATAATGAGGGTGTGGCAGCTCTTATGGTGAGTATCACTGGTAGGGATGGGCATGGCTACCCACGGGCGCGGGTAGTGCATACCTATGCCCTTACCCGCGGGTATTCACGGGTATTAGTGCGGGTAACGGGTACCCGCGGGTACCTACGGGTTTTAAACTTTTATTATATAATTATATATTTTGTAATAATTATTATACATAACAATAATTATAAGATAAATAATTACATACATATAAATGTTTATCATTATAATTTTATCATTAAAATTCAATATGAAATATAAATAAAATAAAATTTATATATTTTCAAAGTGATAAAAAAATATTAATATATATATAATATTTATTAATAAAATATTGTTTTATATATGCGGGTACCCGCGGGGCGGGTATCACAATACCCGTACCCACCCGCAAGGGAATAGTGCGGGTACCCGTTGCGGGTATTTTTGCGGGTACCCGCGAGCATGAGTATTTTGCCCATCCCCAATCACAGGACAAGTTGAGGTTGGGAGGTGGCGGTGGCGGTGGTCGTGAGAGAGAAAGGGTGGTGGAGAAAGAGGGTGGGAGAGAGAAGATTAACATGGAGAGATAATAGAGGTGAGAGAGAATAAAGGGAGAAAAAATAAGAATAATTTTATGGGATTTTGGAATAATTTTGGGGTTTAAATTCCAGGATTCTATAAAAATTATTTTAAGAAAAAGCTCTTTAAATAATGAATCGTTGTTGTCTCCGGCATGCTTATTTATTTTTGGGAGTTTAAAAGGTTCCTAACATTTGTAAAAAATGAAGAATAAAAGTGTATATGAGTCAAAATCAAATAGTATACAGTATTTGTAAAAAATTAACATTGTCATTCCTAAAATGATTTTAAATTCAATAGAAACAAATATAAATCTAGGATATATTATATAGACCATATCAACTACATTGACATGAACAAATTTCAAACAATAATACATATTTATATACACAATAACTAAATAATTTTAGAGTGATATCAATCAATTTTTTCATCAAGATTTAAATCAAAAGACGAATTAATTTTCAGTTATTGGTTAAATGATATCCTTAATATACGTTAAAACCAAAAGACTCCTAGTTTTATAGGTGTTTAATATTATATTTAAGCTAAATTCAATGTGCTCAATGCACACTTGTGTATATATATGTGTGTAGGAAAAATTATAGATCACTATTTTAGAAATAAGAAACTAAAAAGGAAAGAAATTAATAAATAAAATAAATATAATACTTATTAAGTTATAGAAACTTTATTACCTTACCTATTAGGAACCTAAAAAGGAAAGAAATCATAAAATTAAAGAATGTAATAGTATATAAAAATACAAGTAAATACTCTACTTAAATAGGTATGAAGAATAAATAAATAAATAAAAAGGTGAGTGGGTAGATGAAAGAAGTAAAGAGAGATAAATTATTATGAAGTGTTTTTCGTAATGTTTATTCTAAAACATATATTAAAAAATTTATATCAAGGAAGTTTGTATTGAAAATGGATATAAATTTTAAAGAGAAATTGATGGTATATTGAGGATGTTTAATTTTTTATAACATCAATTTATTATTTATTTTTATTATTTTTATTTAAAAATCAACAATCATAAATACCGAATGACATAGTGATGGTAATGGTGTTAATCTCAATTTTAAAATTCATAACTTTATTAATATATTCCCTCTGACTTGAAATATAAGCAACAAAAAACATATTTCATTTGGTTTAAAATATAAGCAAAAGTAACTAATCTTCTTAAATTTTATTTCATTCTCAATGTTACTTTCTTAAAATATACCTAGAAAATTGTTTTTCATTTAATTTTTGTTTCATTCTCAATAGTAATTTCCTAAAATACCTCTATTTTTTTATAACTTTTAGAAAATTAAATACAATCAATTAACCTCCTTAATAAGTGTGAAAATAGTTGGATTTGCTTATATTTTAAGCCGGATGGTGTATGTGTTACTCCATCCCTTTATGTTCATTTAGTCATTTTATTTTGTCTGATAAGTTATGTTCATTTAGAAATTCAATATTAATTTATATTTCTTTTTTCAACCATATCCTTGTTTATTATATTATCTTTCTTTTTTCAACATATTCTTATTTATTACATTATCTTTTTCACCACTTATTTATACATTTCTCTTTAATATACTCTTCAATCATTCATTATTACTTTCTCTCTTATTATTGAATGGGATAATTTTGTCAAAATATACCAAATTTTTATATCATTTACTCAGTTTTTATATCTATGTACAATTTTTAAAGGTTTATTTAAGTTTTTAGTCCCTGAACTTATGTGTTCTTTTGGAATTGGTCCTTGATCTTTTTTTTCGTTGTTTTGAGTCCCTAAACTTTTTCAATTTTTGGAAAAGGACCATGTTGTTGCTTAAGTGATGATATGCCAATGAAATGTCACGTCACTTGTCCGACATCGGATAATGAAGTGCTATGTAGCCTTTTGTAACACCACATGATTTTTTTTTATTAAATATTTTTTTCAAAATTATTAAAGGATTTTATTTTCTTTTTTTAAAAAATACAAATTTTAATTATTTTTAATAAATTTGATTTTTTTTTAATCTTTAAAATTCACGTGGCATCATCTAGTATGTTATCTATCGATACTGCGAAGGTTATGTAGCATTTCATTGGTCATATCATCACTTAAGCAACAACAAGGTCATTTTCCAAAAATTGAAAAAGTTTAGGGACCCAAAGCAACAAAAAAAAAGATCAAAGACTAATTTCAAAAGAACACCTAAGTTTAGGGACTAAAAACTTAAATAAGCCATTTTTAAATTAACTAAACTTATGGAAGTGAGAGAGTATAAAATTAAAATAAAAAATAAAAAATAATGAAGGAGGGTGGTGAATGTGAATGGTGATGGCTTTGACCGAAAATATGGTGGGTAGGTAGGATTAGTAGATAGACATAAAGGGGAGGGAAAGGCGCGGCGGAGAGAGAGAGAGAGAGAGAGAGAAAAGAAGAAGAAGAAGAAGCATTGAATTACACAACATAACATAACATGGTGGCAGCAGCAGCGGCATCGGCATGGATGATGATGATGGGTTTGGGCAGTGGCAGTGGCAGTGGCAGTCTTAGTCTTAGTCTTAGTCTTTCTCCTTCTTCTTCTTCTTCTTCTTATATTGCTAACAACAACAATGACAAGAACAAGAGGAACCATAATAAGCCATCTTCAGCGACTCTTTCTTCTTCTTCTTCTTCTTTTTCTATGCTTATGCCTATGCCTTTGGTATCCATCATCCTCTCTCTTTCTATCTCTATCTCTATCTCTATCTAATCATCTTTATTTATTTAATTAATTAATGATAATATGAATTAATGATAATATGAATTAATGATAAGTGCAGATAGCTCGAGCAGCACAACAACAACAACAACCTTCTGTTAAGGAAGAGGAAGAGGAAGAGGAAGAGCGGCTCCACATTATGATATCTGGACCTCCTGCTTCTGGCAAAGGAACCCAATGCCAACTCATCTCCCACAAAGTATGCTTCTTTCTTTCTTTCTTTCTTTAGGGATTCATTATTCATTATTCTTTATTCTATTCTATTCAATTGATGATGATGATGATGATGCAGTATGGTTTGGTTCATGTATCTGCTGGAGATTTACTCCGCACTGAAATCTCAACTGCGAGTCCCAACGGTAAGCTCGCCAAACAATTCATGGAGAAGGGTGAATTGGTCCCTGATGACATTGTTGTCTCCATGGTCACCCGCCGTCTCTCCCAACCCGATTCCCTTCTCCATGGTTGGCTTCTCGACGGTTTCCCCCGCAGCCTCTCCCAGGCTACTTCCCTTCACCGTTCCGGCCACTTCCTCCCTCACCTCTTCATTCTTCTTGACGTCTCCGAGGACATTCTCGTCGATAGAGTTGTTGGCCGCAGATTAGACCCTCTCACCGGTAACATCTATCACTTGAAGTATTCTCCTCCCGAGTCCGACGAAATTGCAGCCAGGCTTACCCAACGCTTCGATGATACTGAAGAAAAGGCACGTTATGTTTATTAAATTTATTAATAATTATCTATCTCGTTCTAGCTAACTAACTAACTCGCTCCCTCACTCAACTGAATGTTGTTTCTATTGTTTGCTTGCTTTTTACTTTCTTATTAGGTCAAGTTGAGATTGAACACCCATCGTCAAAATGTGGAGTCTGTCCTTTCCATGTACAAAGATATAACCGTTAAGGTATGCTTGGTTGCTTTCTTTATTACTCTGGATGGACTGCACTACGCGCACACAAAAAAAAAAGTTAAAGAATTCATGTCCTGCCCCTTTCGGTAAACAACTTAATTTAACATCTATTTTCACATGTTTATTTAATTAAGCTTCTGAAAGGTCAAATGCTATTTTCATTAGTGGCTCTAATAAACTCCCCATAAGCTCTTCCAAACAACACCCTTTAGCCATCAGTATAAAGCACGGTTATCCACACTCTATGGGTGTTCATACCTTGTTCTTGTGGACAAGATACCCTTGCATAACTCCACCGCATGAGCAAAAACAAAAGAAATTCACTTACACTTACGTGCCTTTGAACTAAGCAATGACATAAAAAAATTTGATGCATTCACATTCAGACGTTGAACACTTGTATTGGTTGATAGTTATTCATTGATTAATTGCTTTCGGCTTGATGGTTGTGTTTCTTCGAGTGTTATTTGTTTGGTGTTCATTAAGATCCCCATAGTGCAAAAGCAAATTGATGGACTCCAGCTAAGGTTCCTTTGTTATCTACAGATTAATGGAAATGTCTCTAAGGAGGAAGTATTTAACCAAATTGATAGCGCTTTGACAAATCTTTTGGAGCAAAGGAAGGTTGCTTTAGGGAAGACCATCTTTTGACATTTTGATCTGCCATAGCAATATTTTTGAAAGAGCCTTCATTCCTAGTGAAGATTCATTTTCTCGCCAAGATTGATCCGTTGAAATGGTCTCATGGCTTTACATCCCTTATAAATTGTGATGTGATTGGCTTCTTTAACCATGGAATGACGATCTTTGATAGAAGTGTGCAATATATTTTAGAAGTTCATTTACTTTTGAATTGTTTTTATGCAATTAGTACTAGTTTGTAAATGGAAGGTTTAGTAAATTATTGTTTGTTGGTTCCTATTGCTGTTTGGTCCGTATGTTGTGTCCTTTACCAATTACCATTTTCTGTATACTGATTGATGATTGAAGATCATGTATTTGATGAGGCAAAAGAATAAAAAAAAAAAAGTCATTGATTCTTTTTGGTACAGTAATCTATGTCTATGTTTTTGAATATACAATTTACCAAAGCTGCAATTGGAACAAAAAATAAGTATTATAATAATTATTGTGTTTTCCGTGGTTCAGTTATTGAATCTTATGAGCATATCTTCTTTGATTGTCCTTATTACTCTTCTCAGGCCCTGCACCTTATCTGTAATAATAAGCTTGCTATTTAGTTAAGAAACGAATATATATACAGGGGTTTTGGAGCAGCGAAATTGTGCATTGTTAGTTGGAAGCATCAGAAGGTTAAAAGAGCTGTGTTGCACAACTATGTTGTAGCTAGAGTTTATCATGTAGGGTTTAGCTTTAGTTTCCCTAGAACTTCGGAGACTGGCATGCTTTTTCTTTGGTCTAGAACCAGATCAAAAGGCACAAGTTGAATTGCTATATATTATTCACAAATATATATGACTTGACAGAAACTGTATCTGTTTTTTTCACTTGCAGATCTCATCAATTACAGAAGGAGAACTGTATTCTTTGCCCTTTATTTAGAGATGTGAATAGTTAATTATTTTTGGGTTGAAAATAGCATATACTTCCCACTTACCACAATAGAGTATAATAATAAATTAGTGTCAAAATTTTCAAAATGGTGAGTAGACCTAGATGGATTGTATTGTTGATACATCTTTGACTTCATGAACAAGACAGAATTGCTGGCACCTCTCTCTACTCCAATTACTATTAGCTATCAAAATTATCAGAATTTGCATTTTGAATAATTTTATTAGTATTATATATCTTTCCAATTAGTAGTAGTCACTGCTGTGTATCCTTATTTTTTATATTTTTTTTTTTAAATGACCACTCTATCTTCTGATTTCTGAGATTACTTATAAAGTGGAATTATATGCGTTGAGATTGTCCTACAAATTTTTTGCTAAGCCATCAGTGATATTAACTGTATTTTTTATTTTTATTTTTATGAAACGATGTTAGTTGTTATTATAATTGCGAGCTTTGGAAGAAAATAACAGCATGAGTGACGTTATTATATATGGTTTGGCACCCTTTTTTAATACCTTGGACACTAAGTTATATGGTTTCTGAGTTACTACTATTTAATTAAAAACCCTTTATAATTAAGGAGGTGGGGTTGAACTTCTGATTGACCTTTAAACATGTATAATTTCTTTTGTATTGGCGAGGAAAATGACCGAGTTATATATATCTGGAAAGTATTATTCAATGTGAGAACCAGTCCTCCCTCCCTCATTCATACGTGTGTGTATATATAGACTTGGTCTTTGGTCCTAAGTCCTCCTTCCACTTTATATTCATTAGTGACCTTTAAATCTCAAACCGCGTTTGGTTATTATGTCTCAGTCTTTCTTACTTACTTTTGGCCTAATTGTCATCATATACATAAAATCCAA
The DNA here is from genome assembly GCA_037953625.1 of Crotalaria pallida. Lineage (NCBI taxonomy): Eukaryota > Viridiplantae > Streptophyta > Magnoliopsida > Fabales > Fabaceae > Crotalaria > Crotalaria pallida. Next base: position 141,850,302 of record CM075654.1, on the reverse strand, counting down.
CCCTCAAATCTCAATTCACTTCATCACCACAATCTATAATCTAATCCACACCCTTTCTCCCACCATGAAATTATTGGATTCAGCTTGTAATAATAATAATAATAATTTCTATGGCTTTATTTCTCCTTAACCACTCCTCCCCCTCCTTGTTCTTGATTATTACCACCACCTTGTACTTTCTCTCTTCTCTTCCAATAATCATAAATTCACTTTCAACTATTGCCATTTCTGAAGCGACTTATTCCAACCAAACATTTATTTGTGCCTTACAACCTCCAAATAACCAAGAAGAAGGACAGCAATCAAATCTTAACTGTACCACCTTTCCATCAACAGCAGTAGCAGCAGCTCATAATATTACTACTGGACTTCAACTCCTCCTCAATCCAAATATTTCATATTCTCAGATTGTGGCGGGCAATGGTTTTCTATGTGCATTAAGACCACCCTCATCGTCTACTTCCATCATGGGGTGTTGGAGATTCTCTGCCAATGCTACTACTAATAATAATAATGTTCCCTACAAACGTATATATCGCGGACCGGTTATTGAAACCATTGATGCTGGCAACTCCCATGTGTGCGGCCTTGTAAACGGGGATCTTGAGTGTTGGCAATGGCCTGGCTTCAATTCAAGCCAAGCCATTATTTCCAACATGTACAGTATCGCCGTGGGGCTAAACTTTGTATGCGGCTTATCATCAGCAACAGGTAACATTGCATGCAGTGGTAACAACAACACTACTAGAGGAGGAGTTGTTGATCATGAACCCCCCAGTGGGAATAATTATACTGTCATTGAAGCTGGGTTTGGGCATGCTTGTGCTATATCTATTGATGGAAGCTTGGATTGTTGGGGAGAAATGGACATGATGGGTGGGAATGAGAAGAACCCACAAGGGAGGTTCATTTCTTTGGCCTTGGGAGAGAATCGGAGTTGTGCGCTTAGGGAGAATGGAACTGTTGCTTGTTGGGGCTCAAATAATTTCTCCATGCCTCAAAGGTTGCAAACCACTTCTTTCCAAGCAATTGTTGCAAAGAGAAGAGTATTCTGTGGAGTTGTGTCTTATAATTATTCTTTGCTGTGTTGGGGCACTGAGTTTTTTGATGAGTCAAATTCCAAGGTGTTTGATGTTGTCCTCCCAGGACCTTGTAGGAATAAGAATCAATGCCCTTGCGGACCCTTATCGGATTCTTCCAAGCTCTGTGGCTCTCCAAGCATCATTTGCAAGCCTTGTCCGCCAGTAATTGAATCTCCATTGCAGCCACCACCTAGTCCTGGTCCTGGTCCTGGTCCAACTCCACCCCCCTATAATACTAAGAGTGGTTGGAGCAAGAAAATGGTGGCATTTCTAGTGGTTGGTTGTGTTGGCTGCAGTTCCTTGTTGCTAGTCTTGGCCTACTTCCTTTACATTCGCTGCAAATGCAGAGGATGCCGTGTTCACGACTCCGGCCGATTGGATGAGTCCGGAAGCTCACCGAGAGAACCACAGCCAGAAGCTGATGATGAAGCTGTGACCGCAGTTCTAGAGAAGCGGTTAAGTCATATCATTAGCATGGGAAATGGAAGCCATTTGGAGGAATATTCCTTGCAAGTGCTGCTTGAAGCCACCAACAACTTTTCAGAGGAGAAAAAAATTGGGATAGGTAGCTTTGGTTCAGTGTATCATGCCACACTAGAAGAAGATGGGAAGGAAGTTGCCATAAAAAGAGCCGAGTTCTCATCCACCTCTCCATCCCATGCAGTGTTGGGTGCTACCAAACGTCAAGAAGACAAAGACAATGCCTTTGTGAATGAGCTTGAATCTCTATCGAGACTCCACCATAAGAACCTAGTCCAGTTATTGGGTTTCTATGAAGACAGGAAGGAGCGCATTTTAGTGTATGAGTATATGAACAATGGGAGCCTAAATGATCATCTTCATAATAAGAAACAATACAACATGCTCCAAAGTTCAGCTGGTTTGGTGTCATGGCCCGGTCGAATCAAGGTAGCTCTGGATGCAGCCAGAGGCATAGAGTACCTTCACCAATATGCCACCCCGCCAATCATTCATCGTGACATAAAGTCATCAAACATATTATTGGATGCCAAGTGGACAGCCAAAGTGTCTGATTTTGGACTATCACTGATGGGTCCTGAAGATGAGGACTCCCATCTTTCACTCCTAGCAGCGGGCACAGTTGGCTACATAGACCCTGAGTATTATAGGCTTCAGCATTTGACCACAAAGAGTGATGTATACAGCTTTGGTGTGGTTTTGCTAGAAATGCTATCAGGGCAGAAAGCCATCCATAAAAACGAGAACGGGGTGCCGAGAAATGTGGTAGATTTTATGGTACCCTATATAGTTCAAGATGAGATTCATAGGGTGTTGGATCCAAGAGTGCCACCACCAACGCCATATGAGATAGAAGGAGTGGCGTTTGTGGGGTATTTGGCAGCAGATTGTGTGAGTTTAGAAGGTAGAAATAGACCAACCATGAGTCAAGTTGTAAATAGCTTGGAAACTGCTTTGGCAGCATGTTTAGCCCAACCAACAACACTCTCCTCCACGACTGCTTCTTCACACTAGCGCGCTAGCTAGTCCCTTCCTTCCACCAACTTTCCTTTTTTGCTTACGTTGGCCTAATTACACACCACAATATAATATTACCCTTACTTAGTTCACTTTTTGCAGATTATCTCATTTTCATTTTTATTTATTTTTTTGTTATTATTGCATTGTTACTACTTACTACTACTAATCTCACTGTTATGGCAGATGAGACCAGACCATTATTAACACGGTCCAATCTTTGTATTATGTTGAATTAGTTGAGGCGGAAAGATATTGCTTTTACATGCAAACCACATGATAATTTTCTATTTTTGAACCACTCCCTATTACTAGTTCATCGTGTGAAGATTTCTTTCTTCACGAGAAAGTCAAATTGCATGAAATTTTTGAAAGAGGAATCCAGCAGAGTCATAAGAGCTGTAACTAACTCAAACAAACAAAAATATATGTTGTGTTGAAACTTACCAACCTTACCAAATCAATCTCATTCTTTAAACACTAATAGACTTTGTCAGATTTAACGTTGACAAATTGTGTGTTCAGACCGTTTTCATTTATTTTTACAGTTTTAAGTTTCTAGAAATCACTTACATGCAGGTTTTGTAGAATCGATAAATGGGAAACAAAAGCGAAATGTCAAGTTTCAAAATTCAGATTGTTCCTCACAACTCTTGCACCACAAAAGAAACAATCAGAACCAAGAGGGTTAAAACCTAACAACATGAGACTAAGGGAAACAACTATATAGTATATATACATTTAAGAACTCATAATTTGAATTTAAAAGAGGCTCGAGTAAAAATGTTCCATTTTGTTGAAACATAAGATACCAAAACTTTAAACAAATAAAACAGTAAAGAGAGAGAGAAAGAGCAAGACAAAATGTTTTAATAATAACATAACTTTATGAAGATATAATTATCGCATTTTAGATCTCCTGTACTAGGTTATAAAGGTGCTTATCAAATTGGAAATATGATTAAAAGGAAAGCTAGTAAGGATTTACACCAGCTTTAATAAGAAAATCACTAGATTAAATTAAAGCCTCTCCACCTTTTCCAAGATCATAGTCTGGAAGTTTCAATGTGCAAGGTTCAGCATCAAGAAGCATTTTGACAACCGCTCTCATGGTAGGGCGCAAAGAAGGAAGCTTAGCAGTGCACTTAATAGCAATCTTCAGGACTTTGATCATATATTTATTAACAGTCTCAGTCTCATTAGAATCAGATGCCACTCTATCATCAAGAATGTTGACAACACTTTCACGGTCATTGAGATGAGTCAACACCCAATAAACAATATCCTTGGCTTCACCGTAATCCTCTTCAATTGGTTCTCTGCCAGTCACTAATTCTAATAGAACCACCCCAAAGCTATAAACGTCACTCTTTTCAGTGACTTCGGTTGTATAAGCAAGTTCTGCATGCAAGAATGCAGCATAATATTATTATTAACCATATCCTGATACATATATAGGGAGAATATTTCCAACAAAGAAACCCATCATTTCACATATATCTGTGCAGGTAGGAAGGAATTTTTTTTTCATATTTTACCATTAACCAAATTATTAAGAATAGGGATTATAGTTAACTTACTGAATCTTTATTGTTCTGATAAAGACTGAAATATGATTTTAACTAACACATTAATTTTGCTCAATAGGCATGATATCATCCACAGAAATTCATTTCTTTAACCAATCTTAGAACCATTCATTGATAAAAAGTACACATTTCTTAATTCTTAAACAGCTTCCTGACATATAATTTGGCAGTCAACTCAATATTCTATATCTGATATATAATTTGGCAGACAACAAAAAGATGAATACAGCAAATAGTCTGATATGTGCAACATATTTCACAACTCAAAAGTAATAACTTATAAGTGTCAAACTTGAATTTCTTCTGAAACATAAACATTCATTCCTGTAAAAATAATTGCAAGCTTACCTGGAGCAATATAACCATGTGTGCCAGCTAGGCAGCTATATCCCAACTGCTTTTTAGATTTTTCTGCAAACCTTGCAACACCAAAATCAGCAATTTTTGGCTCATAATCCTCATCAAGCAAAATGTTGCTGGTTTTTATGTCCCTATGAATGATAGGTGGAGAGCAATCATGGTGTAAATAGGCAATTCCTTTTGCAGCTCCAAGAGAAATTTTATACCTCTGATTCCAATCCAATTCTGGCTTCCCATCTTTAATCTGTCTGTGAAGAGCTTCAAAAAGATTACCATTGGGCATGTACTCCAGCACTAAAAGGCTGGACTCTCCTTTAAGTAAACAAGCATAAAGTTTGAGTATATTCCTATGCCTAATTTTCCCCAAAATCTCCATTTCTGCAGCTAAAATCTTTCCACCATCTCCTTTCCCCAGCTGTTTTACAGCCACCATGCCACCGTTTTTCCTCAATTCCACTCGATAAACCTTTCCTGTGCCACCACTGCCTATTAAATTATCTTCATCCAAATGACATATTTCATTCGCATCAATATCAACTTGGTGAAAAGATGCAAGTTTCCATTTTTGATTTGCTTCCTTTTGACCCTGTAAGGTTTTCTTCGCAGCATGCTTTAGAATTATACACCTCAAAAGCAGCAACACAGCTAAAATGAGGACACAAATAGAAGGAATCAAAAAGAGCAAGGCAAATTTATCAGCAAAAACACTTTTCTGACCATGGTTTTTGGCACAAGTCTTTAAACCAGAATTCATAGAAGGCTTTAAGTTTTTCTCAACACACAGTCCCTTGTTTCCAACAAAAGCTTTCTCTCCACTAATAATAAAAAGATCAGATGGAATTCTCCCAGAAAAATTGTTTACTGAAAAATCCACAGAGCTAAGTTTCATTGTCACTAAATAATCTGGAATGGAACCTGCAAGTGTGTTTCCAGATAAATTAAGAGAGTTCAGTGAGCTCATGAGTGAAATTGACTGTGGAATATTTCCAGACAGAGAATTCCAAGCAAGATTCAAGTCCACCAGCCTGGCACAATGACCAAGTTCTGTAGGTATTGATCCAGTTAATGAATTCTGTTCTACATGCAAAGAGGATAATTGCATCAGAGATCCCATTTCTGGAGGTATTTCACCAGAGAAATTATTGTTGCTCAAGTAAAGCTTCTCCAAGTTCACCAGTTTGCCAATATCTGATGGGAGTTTGCCTGAAAACCTGTTCTTCACCAAAATCAACTCATTTATGCTAGTAGAAAACCCAATGTCTGAAGATACCTCACCAGTGAAATCATTATAAGCCAAATCAATGATTTTTACAAATGGAAGTGCCCAAACCTCATTTGGAAACTTCCCGGATAACCGGTTCCTGCTGATCCTAAATCTCTCTAGAGATTTGCATGTAACATAAGACTCTGGAAAATTCCCTGAGAAGTTGTTTTGCAATGCAAGCAATAATTTCAACTTCCTGTTTTCACACAAGAACTTTGGGAAATCACCTGAAAATTGGTTCTCCGATATGTCGATACTCTCAAGTGGCGAAAACCGGCCGAAGTTTTCTGGAATTATCCCCGTGAAGTTGTTTCCATAAATTGAGAACCCGATGAGATGTTGCATATCTCCAAATCCAGCAGGAAGTTGTCCAAAAAATCTGTTTTTATACAGCTGAAAAACAACCAAATTTTTCATATTTCCAATCTCCTCCGGCAACCTACCATACATATTGTTTGCAGAAATATCGATCTCCTGCAGATTGGTGAGGTTAGCAAGCCCAGCTGGTATTTTCCCTGTCAAGTTATTATCGAAGAGCTCAATCTTGTAAAGGTTTTCTAACTTGGAAATTGATCTGGAGAGTTTGCCAGAAATCTTGTTCCTTGAAATATCAAGTGTCTGCAATGCCTTCATTTCATATATTGACTCAGGAATCTCTCCTATCAAATTCGAACCGCCAAGATAGAACCAAGTCAAGTTCTTAAGATTTCCAAAAGTATCTGGAATCTCACCCTCAGTGTATACATTTTCTCCAAGACCAAGTGAAAGAAGCCCAGTTAGATTCCCTACCCAGCTTGGGATGCTGCCAGAAAAGTAGTTTGCTGAAAGGTCCAAAACCTGAAGTTTTCTGAGCCCGGACAAGTCTGGTATTCTTCCAAACATCTGATTTCCTGTGAGGTTCAACACTCTGAGGTTGGTGCAGTTACTTATCTCTGATGGAAGCTTTCCATGAATTGAATTGGATGGTAGTGACAGGACTTGTAGGCTCTTGAGGACTGAGATTGAAGGCAATATTTCACCCAAGAGGGACTTATTCCCCAGAGAGATTCCTGTGACTTCACCAGTAAATGGATCACATGCAACTCCATAAAACTCACATGGAGAGTGTGATTCATTCCATGAAGCCAAGGAATTCAAGGAGTCCTTCAAATGGTCCTTGAAGTGAAGAAGAGCTTTAGTTTCCAATGTTGGAGTTAGTAGAGGAGACACAGCAGGAGGAGGTTGGAAAATAGAGTGGAGAGTGAGTAACAACATTGGCAGAAGGAGGAGAGTGTTGGACATTAGGACAAAGTTGAGATTGAGGGAGGGACAAAAAAGTGTCAGTTCAGAAGAGAAACAAACAAGAATGATTGGGAAGGAATTATATTGCCTTCCCTTGCCAGCTCTCATTCATGATCTGATGAACAAACAAACCATTAGTAGTAGTATATTATTATTATTGCAGGGAAACGGGTGAGCATCACCATCCTTCTGGAAACAGAAATGATTATTATTATTAGGTAATAACAGGAACATTTACTGACATTTCATTATTCATGATTAATACATAATGCAAAAAGACAAAGCAACACAGTCATTGTTCAGTCTTTGAGACTGCAAAAAAAAAAAAAAAAGGTTATTTCTTTCTATCTGATTGAGTAGATAATTATTGTGCTGTTATTATACAGTAATTGCAATCTAAGAATTTATGAAAGAGATGTTGCTTTGAAGTCACTGCACTCATGTAGTAATTTGCATTGAAAGCAAAGCACATATAATTATGAGCATCTATACTTTGTATTTTAAGAATATATTTAGTTCCTATTACTAACAACCAACCATGTACATTAGAATGATGCTTCTTTTTTAAGGAAGAATCAAATTACATCGTAATCCTTAGAAATCAGAATCTAATATTACACCTTTTGGCTACTTCCCTTTCCATCGTCTTTTGCTTTTTTTAATCATGTTTCCATATACTACTTGAATTGGAACTTAGAATAACAAGAATGGAAATGAGGAAATGAATCTAAAGATTGGAAAAAGAAGTTTTTTTTTTCATATCATATGAATAGAAAGGAAATATGGCAAGTATGGTTTGTCCGTCTGTCTGTCTCTGGATCAAGGATTAAACTTGCCTTTGCCTAATGAGGATTGTAGAGAGCAAATTATGTGCAGAAAGGATAGAAACAGTTGTGCAAGAGAACAAAGAGGGGGAATTGTTGATGCATGATTCTGAAGTAGCAACACTGCTACTGCTACTGCTACGGTATTGAGTATTGACTATTGAGACACAATTAATATGCTGATATTATGGAAGTGGAGTTGGGTAGTGAGTGTGGAGAGAGAGACAAAGACAAACATACTTTTCACAATATAGTACTACTATTTTATTTTTTTAAGACAGAGTTGTTACATGAGTACTAGAAGTTATCTTGAAATCAGGTAAAAGCAAAATTGGAACGTTAGGAGTGATTGGCTTTTGCTTAATGTTCACATAATTAATATATATATATATATATATATATATATATAGAGAGAGAGAGAGAGAGAGAGAGAGATATTTCCATTCCATTTAATGCTGGAAATCAATCAAATGCCTTGGCCTAATGTCAAGGTGGGAGCCAGTGATTGAGGTTTAGGAGTCCTATCAAAGGGTGTGCTGTGGTGTAAAACAAACTTTACATATTAGGATGTGATGTGATTTATCTTAATGAATTTGTTCTATTCTTCCACCTTTCATCTTCTTCTTCGTCCTTTAGTGGATGGACCACAAAAAACAAGTGCCAGCCAGCGACCCACTATTTTCCTATCTCAACCATTTGTCTCTTTTCCTATTCTGTTTCATTTCACTACATAGTACATACATACATCATGTAAATATGTAACCACTCTTTTGAGGAATTATTTCCTATATTCACTGGTGCTATCAGTTTCATTCAACGAGTAAGCTAGAATACAAACATTTTCACTTTTAACAGCATCAAATGATTTCATGCATGTTTGGTTTGGTCGCGGAAAATCATGTTAGAGCTTAAAATCATGTTGGATGTAAAATAACGGGGAGTAGTTTCTATTCTCGGAACCAATTCCAAAAAAATCCAAAGTGCATCTGATAAGAACAATCTATTGTAGGGACATTATTGTAATTTTGTAATTAGCTAAACTTGTAATGCTCAATTGTATTGGAAAAGTAGTTAGTAACTACTTTTTCCCGCCAAAACTGCTCAACCATAAATAGCTTATGGTGAGTTAGTTAGTTAGTTTTGATCATTTTTTCTCTCTCATTTCTGATTGTAAGAAACTCTTCTCTCTCAATAAAATACTCAGAACTCTTTCAATTCAATAGAGTTCTCTGTCTTGATTGAATTCTTCGAATTTCAGTGTAAGTTCCTAGTATTCTCATTGATTCTATTACCGTTTATTTGTATTATTTTTATCTAAAAATCAACAATGATAGACGGTAAATGATGCACGGATAGTGGTTAAAAAAAAATTCATTTATGCTGTCGATGCATTATCTATTTTCTAATAAAATAATCTTGACATTGATTCAACCAACACTTAATGTAATTTGATATTCATAGACCCTTTAATTCATTCTTTGCTAAAAACGTTCCTATATCAAACATAACCTTAATGTAAGGTTTTTTTATTCTAACAATTTAAGCAAATCACTAATTTAAACAATTTACTTAAAATAAACAAAAATAGAAAAACACATGTTAGGCTGTTGGTATCCCGATAAACTCTTGTATCAGATGCTCTATTATTTTTCTTGATGTAATCCTTTCAATCTCAAAGGCTTTCATCTCATTTTTAAGACCTGCAAGGAGATGAGATAAATAAATTAATTAATAGCAAGCTCTCCAAAAGTTATTATTATCTCACTGATATTGGATTGCCTAAAAGAAAATCAACATGACTGACTAACCTGGTAGATGTAACGTTTTGAGTGGCAGGCGAGAGGCATTGAAATCCAAGAAAAATACCAAACTCTCCAATAGTTTCACGGATTCCATGCATATTAAAACTTCTCTCTGAAAGAAAAATTACATTTGTAGAAAGCCTGTTTAGTACTCTGCCATATTGAATACTATTATTAGATGTTATAGAAGATTAAAACTAAGGTAAAATTAGTTAGTAGCCAAAAAAGAAATCATTCACAGAAAGTAGTACTGAGTAACGTAATTACATATTAAACCTAAACTAATACTTTATAGATTACTATGTCTTTGAGAAGAAAAGATTTGCATATGAGCTTCTCTACTATAGAAAAGACTTGCAAATTTGGCATTTTCTTATCCAAATCGTTTATGGCCCCGATTCTATTCGCAATTTGACCTTCATCAATATATGAATTTCTTTTCCAGTAAAAAAATTGTCATGTTGATGGCTTGATGCAGATAAATAATTTGTTCAATATCTATGTTTGCAACGTTTCAAAAAAAAAAAAATACTTCAATGTTTGCGTAATTTAGATTCCTCTTATACGTATGTAATTACTAAATAAATATTAAGATTATGAAGTAGAAATAACATTGCAAAATGACATGTAGAATATATGATCTTTCAAATGTTTTGAGAGTTTCAATCAATATGAAAATTCAGGACAAACCTTGAAGTTTTTTTCCTCATTGTAAAACCCTGAAACAACAATAAGTGCTCGAAGCTTCTCCGTTGCTATAACAATAAAAACAAATTTCAAAGATTAAGTCAAAAGTAATACCATCACATATGTACCAAAAATTTAGATCACATAAAAAAGTATAAAAAAACGAAGGGTAGTCCTTTTAAGCGTTACTTTCATTTAACTAGTTGATTTTTTTTTAAACATAAGAGGTATAATCGTGTTTTTTTTTTTTTTTTTTGCAAATATGAATTATGAAGTAGAAAAAACATTGCAAACAGTGTTCTTTCAAATAAAGTGGAAATAAAAAGAAGCATACAGTTATCCACCGGATAATTTTAGTCTCAGACAGAGTTTTTCACTCATTATTGGAAAGTGTTCTTTACTTTGGTGTAAACACAAGAAGGTGTTTTCTTTTTCTATTTGACTTTTTCAACTCTTCCTTTTATTGTTATGCAAGTTCTTGATTGGCCCATGACCATTTCCTTATATCTCTGCACAATTTCTTCGTGCTATATAGCACTACTCATAATTTCACATTTGTTTAGTTTTTATTATCTGAATGCTTCTAGTCTTAATTACCTCATTTTTTAACACATGTCTATTATCTTAGCTTTCTTTCTGTCATGTAGACAAATAGTACAAGATACTCATCACTCTCACTTCTACAAAGATAATTATGAATTCGGACGAATAGATCATTGTGGAACAAAAACAGAAAAGACTCACACTGGAAGTAGGTTATTTCCTGTGCTAGATTCTTCGTATGAGTGAGAAGTTGTCCGATTGAAATTCCAATACAACTCATGCCAATTTGTGATACTGACCTTGAATCAGCACTTTCTGATTATTTTAAAAAAAAAAACAATAATAATAAATAAATAAACAAATATTAATGTGATGTAAACTAAGATCTCAAGTTCTTCATATTATGTCATGATTGAACATAGAAAATATCAGAAACAAGTTGATGCAATTTGCAATTTATATCTTTGGAAGAAGGTGATTTCTATTAGTTATGGAGGCGGCTATCAAACATAATTGCCCTGTTATAGTCTCACTAGCTACTTACTCAATCATACAATACATAGTGTAAAATTTTTAGGAACCAAGTGTTAAGTATTTAGATAATACATGTCTTTCAATATAACAAGGATGATACTCTTAAAGCTTTAGTACTGAATCACTGAATAGCCACTTTCAATTTTATAATTGCTTATAAGTAATCATTCATATACTTAAGCGTCTAGGAGACCCTAGCACCACCCACTCAGAGTATGCATCATGCATAATGTACCTCGCTGATGCCTCAATGATACATCAAATTCATCATTATATCTATGTATATATATTTATAAAAAGATCGGTAAGGATCAATAATACCTTGTCCAGTCCACTTCTTAAAATCCTTTCGCAAGATATCCGTTACTTGCAGAGAAGACAGGTCATGCATCTTGTACCTCACTGATAACCAAAATGACTACTTCGTATAAGTTAAGTTAAATGAAAAACCAAGTTCATTGCCAAATTCAAATCTGTTGGTTTTCTAAGAAACGTGCAAGCTAAGGTCATACTATATATATAACCTACTGCATATGTAATGTTTGCAACATCTAATCACCGGAAACATTTAAGAAAGCAAAATAAATCAAAAATAGATGTGCATAAAACTAAGTTGATAAAATAAAATGGTGTTGGGCTTACATAACTGGTAGAGTCCATTGCAACCATAACGACCAGCACCATTGATCAACAATGAAACCATGTACTTATCTTTAGAAGTGCAATGAGGGTCCTTTAGATTCCCCGTATCCAAAAGGATACCAGCTAACTGGCAAGCATTTTTAAGTATCAAAGAACGTCAGCTTGAAATTTTGTTCGATAGAATAACAGTTCTTTATAATTGCACATCTAGCTTCTTAGAAATATAGACATTCAAATTTAGAGCTAGAAATTTCAAGTACCAGAAATTTACTGAATGATTTGCCAGCCAGAATTTCAGGTGAATACGTTGCAAATTTCTCAGCAATGGCAGTGCAACAAGAACTTCCCTGCAGCAATGGTTAAGCAGTGAAGACATGAACTGCAACTCAGACTCCTTATAAGGATATAACAATAAAACCAGTTCATATGGAAAAAAAATTTCTTTTGCTACCACATGTTCAGATGAGTACCTACTTCGCTAATACAAGATTAGACATGCATGAAATTACATGGCTTTCGGTAGCACCATGCATGTACTTACTTGTAAGATTCATAAAATTCTGCATTAATTCTCTGTTTACCAATTGAGCATTCTTTGTTATAATATTAATATCTAAAACAACAGCAATTATATTTAAGAAAATGGAGACCTGGGGTATGGTATAATGACAGTTTGAGATGACATGATCTTATCATGAAATTAACGGATTATTCTTCAATAAATTCCTACCAAACCCCAAACATCATCATCTATTTGAACTTCAACTAACTTATTCACTAGAGAAATAAATAGTCAGGCCACAGTCCTTGGTTTTTTACTTCAACATCGAACATTTGACACTGAAAATTTAAGATCATACCTCTCCTGTTGTGACAGTTTTAACCCATGGATATGTTGTCTCACCCTGAACATACAAGAAGATTAATGATATGGATGGCATGTATTAATTCTCAATTGCTTAGAATAAAAGGACATGCGTGTAATGGAACCAAACAAATCATAGTAAATTCACCTTCTTGCAGTGAAAAATTTCAACCACGGCCTGCTTTAATTTCTGTTGTCGAAAAAAAATAATTCATCAATATTCATTTTTAAAAAATTTTAACGAAAGGAGAGCAGTGTGTCGAATGCATAGTTTGTTACCTCTTGCTTATCGGAAATCCTGCTGTTCTTCAACAGTACTATCTTAAGACTTCCAAATAGATCATAATATGACAGATCAATCTGTTTGGAAAAAATAGGATACGGTGTGAATATTGTGCAGCAACCTGTTCTGATTTTTCAATTAGTACTACTTCTGTAAAATAAATTATTTAGAATTTTCTGCCATAGCCACATCAATTTATTACTCTTTCATTTGATATTTTCTGCATCAAATTCTGTACACATCAAGAAACTAAGATGAAAAGGCTTCAAGTAATTAGCAGGCACATTTGGATGTAGACTACAGCATGTTAATCAAAACAAAAGTGTCTGGACTTAAATAGTGCCATAAGCTAACCTCATCTGCAAAAATTAAGGATGACTGATCGATTTGACATGAATCGAGCAACCACTTGAGTTCAACATGGGAGCCTAGGTTTGCTCGGCTAATATTGATGATTGGTACTGGGCAGAATTCACCTTTTAAAGTTACATTTAGGTAGAAGGAATACATGATGATTGAAGCTACAGTTCCAACATCTGTGAACAGGTTGCATAAATTACAAATCAAAGATTAGTGTTAGAGTATATTCTGCGAACTAAACAATGGATATTTTGAGTGCACAGTAAGCATTTGAGTTATGTAACTCAAACTAAGTAGGAGAAATTACCAGCAGCATCTGAACACATTACAGCAAGTAAGAATTTCCCTGGTACTCCAGCATTGACATCACCCTTTCTTGCTTTCAAATACGCATTGAGCTTGTTAATGCTTTCACATGATTCAACAATTTCCATTTCTGGTGATACTCCATTATAATATGAAGCTGCAGATAATGGAAGTAGAATACTTGATAGCTTTTCTTTTCTTCTAGTGACAATATATGTCTTTTCCCTATTGGATTTTGCTGGTGATTGTAAAGCCCAATGCTCTTCAACGGCTTCAGGATCTTTTTGATTAACCAGATCAATCAACTCAGACTGAATATCTGCTTGTATCAATGGAGCAATTTTGGTGGTCTTTAACATCCTCTCAGATGAAGAATGTAAAGATATGAAAACATTACTGCTATTAGATCCTCCACGATAGTATAAGCGAACCTGATCATCAGCTCTTAGAAGGTGATCAAAGAATGGACTTTCTCTGGTACGAATATAAGGTTCCTGCAGCAGGAATAGGAATGGATGAATTAGCGGTTCATTCATTATGTAAAAATATGAATTTTAGCCTTCAATGTTAAATTATGCATAAAAATCCTAGCAGGCAGCTGCACTCCAATGTTAAACAACAGGAAGTGGTTAGCTGCAGCAAAGAAATGATACAGATTTATTTGGGCTCTAAAATTGGTGTATAGTTCCTATATATGGCATGTATATGAACAATGTTACGTATGTAGTAAAGGCAGCTTAATTATCAGTACCCCTGCCCATATGATTTTTGTTTTTTTGGTTTTTGAACACAAATGAAACTTCAAATGAGGAATCCAACTCTAACAATAGACTAATTTATTTGCTTAAGCGTGATATATATATTTAGAGGCGGCATGCATATATATAGGCATATAGCAGTTTGAAATTGGGCTAGTTGAATAGTGAAACTAAAATTAAACTGGTATGTATACAGCTACTCAGCAAGATTACATTAGGTTTGGAGTAATAGTAATCGTGTGAATTAACCTGGTGATTAGAAGCAAATGGTCGAGGAGAGCTCATGTTGTTGAATTGAAGATAATAATAATTTGAGAGTGGAGAGTAGAAAACTTAGTATGAAGGGAAGATGCATGGGATGGCAGATTAATATATTTAACTGTCTGTCTAATAAGGGAAAGGAAGGGTCCGGACGGCAGGTTAGGAATTATAAAACAAGACAAGTTGAAAATGTTTGTTGGAGACTCCGAAACAGGCAAAATATAACATAAAGTTCTGATCATATCATGAGCCATGTCTAGTATTCCATCACAGTTCACAACTGAAAAATTTAACGTATCAACATCTATATATTTCCCCATTGTAAAAGACAAACGCTAAAATTAAAGAATGCATTCACTATGAATGAGTGATGAAATCCAAGCTAACCTCCCAACCACTTTATATAATAGTCTTTGGTTTTAACCAAACGGGTCCGATTCATTAGTAATGGCCAAATTAACTATTTCTTATTAATTCTAGAATGATTACTCCAATTATTAAACCCACTGTTAATCTATGCATGTTTAAATCAATTCACTTTCCCTTGGATGTGAATATTATTATGATATAAACTTTAAACACAGCTTTTGCCATTGGATGCTCTGGGATTTTCATTTTGTTCTAGGTTATTATTATTATTATTATATCAGTCCTTCCCTCTGACCTAACTCTGTCCAACCCCACCACTACTTGCTCTTCATTTTATTTTCAATTTCCGGGTTGCCTACACCAACGAACTTTCATCTACCACTTTAATTAATTACAAATCCAAGCTTGATATCTCTTCCGACCCGACGGGACTAATTATTGATTCATCCGATCCGTACAAAGATTTACTCTTTTTTCTTTTGAAATTTCTGAGTATCTTCCATTGGTCTCCACCAACCAATTAAGGTTGCTTTTCTTGTATAGTTGCAACTATTATTTTGATGTATGATGATGAAAGTAGTCTGTTTTCGTCCTTTGGCCTAGCTAGCTGAGCTGAGCTCATATGATATCCAATTACCCATCAATCTTGCATGTTTAAAGTTTGACGCTTAAACCGCAACCAAACCAATCTGGAATAATTATATTACAAAATTGCCAGGTTTAAATGCTTCATTTTGTTATTCAACTCAATTCAAGATGTCATTCAATGCAACAAACTCTAATAAAACTTTGTCATCCCGAAATCAAATCAAATCATATTGTTCCTCTTAGCTTCCATCAGGGAATCAGGCCTTCAGGGTGAGAACGAAGCTAGTCGCCGGGCTTGGAAAATAAATACTTAATTAGCTTGCAAATTCTTCTTCTTCAGTTAACTGTACAAGTGATGAGATAGATTCTGGAGGTCAGTGAGTGTCAGACTCGTATCAGAGCGGTTCCTTCTTCGTCAAGCAAATATTCTCTGATCATCAGTTCTTCAATGCCGCCAGATAATTAAGAGAATGGAAGCAGAGTTGATATCTCCAGCTTCTCCACGCACGTAGCTAGCTAGTTTAGTCACTGTATGTTCCAAAGGATAAGCTCTCATCGTCTGCGCATGCTGTGCCAGAGGCGGCCCTGTAGGACTTTCTCAGAACAGAACAAGCAGCCAAGTAGTAATTTTTTGGTATTTCTTCTTCATCATCACTTAAATAAAGATGTCTCCATTTCTATTTTCAGATTGAATTTGGTGGAGTTAGATAATGTTATGTTCTTGAGCTATGTACATTGTACCATTCAGTGCTTTTGATCGATTATTGATGCCTAAGCTAGGTAATAGTTTATAGAAGGACTTATCCTCAGCAACCGGTGGTTGTATGTTTTTCTATTTCACTCTGGTCTCTCGCATGCAAAAGTTTTATATTAAGATTACGCCCATGAAATTTTAGTTTTGACAAATATCAGTAATCCTTATGGCTTCCTAAACTATTACTATTCATTAAATTAATTTTAAACATTTGCATACAAGACTTCGTCAATTTGTAAATTTCACATTTTGAACCAAATCAAACCTTGCTATGTGAGAAAATATCCTAGAGAGAGAGATATATTAAAAAGTTTAACATTGCTTTATGCATTAACTTGACTTGATTATATATCCTGACATAATAAGTTGAATAGCAGAAGCAAACATATTATAAAATTAAACGGAAAGTAGCAAATTCATTCTCTGATCCATCCAGCATGGATAGAGAATGAAATACTCCAAAACTACTTTAACTTCCTAATTGCAATCCAAACCATATAGGCATAAACATGTAATAATTAATAAAGAGTATCAAGGTCCATCTCGATGTAAAAGAGTTGCCACAGAGAGACAGGTAGATAGATAGAAAGAAAGGAGCAAGATCCAGAGAAAAGATATATTTGAGAGAAGAGATTCATCACCTAAGTCCTAACCATGGTTGGTGAGTAAATGAAGTATCCCAAGGGAACCAAAATATATCCCAGGGTTACATGCAAGTGCTAATTTGAGTTCCACATCCATTCACGTGGTTCTCAAAGATGATATGATGAAATGTACTACATATGCTTAGTAGGAAAATAAAAAAACTACCCCTCCTAAGGATTACTAAACTGGGCTTGAACTCCCATAGTTCAGCCTCAATGAATTTACAAAACACAAGTTAGTGATTGATTGCCTCCCCTTACCCAAAAGGAAGATTGTTAATTTGGTTGGTTGGTTAAACCTTTTGTAATGAAAATTGAAAAAGCATTTTATAAAAACAAGACTGATAGATCCTAATTAATACTAAAGCCTTAGACTATACCTAGATGTTACCATACAAAAAAGCTGGGACATCCAATGTCCATGATTGGAGGGATTACCTATTTTTGAAAAACTAACTTAATTTCTAATTGATGATGACCTACTGCCTATCTATCTGTGATTTCCAATTTACAAATTTTGAAACCATTCTGTATTTTTTACTTAGCCCGTTTTGGACTCAAGTTAACAAGATGGTTCTTTGACTTTAATTAGCCTTCCCATGACTAATTTGCCATTCTATTTTTCCAACTTAGCTATTTCCTATAGCTTGTGTTGGTGAAAGATATACATCTTTGGTGGGTTCTCTTCAAGGAACCCTTTTTTCATTCAAGAAAGATGCAACTTAGTTCTTTTTCTTTTCTTTCCATGCATGAGTCTCCAATTAATTTGGAGGACGGAATTTTAATTGTAGCCCCTATGGGGGGCCAGAAGTGCAAAAGTCCGATCCATATGCCGATGATGGACTTTGTTTGTGTTAGTGAAAAGAGTGCGTGCATGTGTGTGAGAGAGAGCACCATGGTTAGGCCAAAGGAGATGAGAGACTTGAAGATGCAACAAGGAGAATAAATAGCTAGGTAGTATGAGGAGATCGATAGATCCATGAGTACGTCGTCTCTATCTAGCGATGAGGAATTGGAGCTTGAAGAGCCATTGTCACGCCTGCGGCACAGCAAAACACACTGTCAAAGATGTTAGTTAGTGTGTCTCTTTCAATTATTATATTCCCAATGCAACCGGCCTGAATCACTAACTCAATAAAAAAACAAACCTGATTGAATGGCAGGGGAAGGAGCAAGAGAGATGGGTGTTGGTGCATAGTGCTGAGCATAACCACCACCACCAGCAGTTGAAGCAGCAATGGGAGAATACTGAAATAGGTGAGGAGTAGTGTAACTGAGAGCACCATAACCACCCTGCCCACCAGAAGAATATCCGGCGGTGGTGGCCCCGCCACTCCCTTCTCCACCGTACTGCACGTATGGGTAGAATGCACCGCCACTCATCATTCCTCCACTTCCATAAACTGAGTACTGTGCTGCTGCTGCTCCTCCTCCATACACGCTGTAGTAGTTCTGCATTACCACCATCATTTCACCCTCGTTAATTAACAATAACAATCTTACTTTCAAAAACAATAATAATCTTAATAATACCAATTTACTAATATTTTAAAACGTCTGAACTTAATCTTTTCCGTGCATGTTATTACTTTCTCTTGTGCATGTTATTTTCCGACAATAATTTTCTCATGTAATTTTATTATATGATAAAAAAAATATTAATTTCATATTTATTAAACAAATACATTTAATTTTTTTAAATTGATAAAAGATAAAGCTACCTTTGAAAAATTAAATTGATAATGAAATGAGACAACCATTTTTTATACATATTTTATGGATAATTGCATTGAAATTAAAAATTTAGTTATTTTTTTATTTTATTTAAAATTAAGATAAGTATTTTTTTATATATATATTAAATGTCGGAGAGAGTATCTTGTCTGAACTTCTTATAAAATTAAGGATAAAAATATTTCAATTAATCCTAGAAATTGACAACATATAAAACATCGATTGCTTATTTATGATTGTTTATAAACTGTTCATAGGGTAAGTGACATTATTCATACATACAGCAGTAGTTTAATTATTCATTTGGGTGGTGGACCACTATCATGCAGGGAGTTTTTTTTGCCTCTTCTGACTATCGTGAATTTTTAGAAGACCGTGAAAGTATGACTGAGAAAATGGACCACAAGCTCATCCTATCACAGTGATACTGTATCCTCTTCAAAAAATAATAATAAAAAAAAAGTTGGAAAGACAGGAAAAAGAACACTGTGGCTTGACTAATGCTCATTCATTCTATGGGAATCGCCAGTTATAGCAACGGTAGTGCCAAGGGACCACCGACTTAGCACGTTCATCTCCACATTCTGTAAGGTACAAATAACTTGCATACAGGTTCTAGTATAAGAAAGTTGTGCTGTGCCCACACCGGTGGTGCAAGCTCCAACACAAAATTACCTCTGTACCCCTTTAGTTTAAGGGTTTCAGAAGATCAATCCTAGTTTGAGTTTCCTATATCAGTTAGTATAGAAAATTCCAGAGCCATGACCAACATCTTGCCACGAACCAAAAAGAGATGAAGAGAATTTTCTTTTCATACCAAATTAATTTCGTTAATTTTATATCTAGCTCTTTGATATTTTATCATACATTATTTTCTTTTGTTCTTCAAGCCCGGCCACACGAATGTAAGATTGTATAGTGATCAGAACTTGAGGTCTAGAATCTAGATAGAAGGAATGAAGGATATAAGAAAAAGAAAGTTCTTTTTTCTTTTATGCATGCAAGTGCTAATCAACTAAATGCAATCAAAACATATTAAATAAATGTAATTTTTATTTTTTTTAGAGATAAAATAATTAGTTGTGATTTTTTTTTATCCTAATTAATAAAGTCTAATGCCATATTCGTGTGGGTATCAAATTCATCAAACTTAAGAAAATAATACGAGAATAAGTGCTGGATCTTTCGATTAGTTCCAAGTCCAGACGATATTTACTTTTAATTACTCTTGGAAGATTGGTTACCATTTTAGTTTCTATACGATGATATATGGCGATAATGGTGTTTGTTGACCGAATAATTCAATTACAGAAGAACTTTCACATGCTCACCATTTAAAGTGGTAGTATCTTTTTTATAAGAATGTAAAGTGACGGTGCTGTTAGAAATATGATCCATGTATTTACAAAGGTTTGTTTATCATATGCATTTATTAAAATATTAAGATAAAATTTGTATTAGAAAAATTAAAATAAATCGGTTTGATTTATTAAGTGTATCATTTTTTAGTAAAAATATATTTGAATTATGCATGAGGTACATATATTAACAAAAAATCCTCAAAAATATGATTCAATTTAATGCTAAACTCCATAATTTGGAGAAATTATTAGTTGATTCTGGACCATATGTGATACAGGTCAATAATAATCACACATCCCTATAAATAACTACCCATTAACTTTATTTTTTTATTTTTTTTATTTTATTTTAATAAAAGAAATAAATTGATGATAGGTTACTTATAGATGTATCATATATATTATTATTAGTCTCAACCATGCATCAGAACCAAGTAATAATTTATTACTTACACAATGTATTATATATATAAAACTTGATATTTCTTGTAATAAACGGATGGAGTATAGCATTGGATCATGGATCATATTTCTTGTATTCATAAATTTACTATTTCAGTGAAATCCAAGATAGAAAGAGAGAAAACGGTGGAAATTAAACAGTTTGATTTGACGAGAAAGTTCAAAAGAGATTGTGTCCTCGAAGCTATTCTTCAAAACGCATCCTATGAAAAAAAACAAAACAAAAAGATCTATATAGAGCAGACAAAGAAAAAGTAAAGGTAAAATATGAACAAACCGTAGGGTAAGTGTAATCCGGCGAGTAAGGAGAATACCTGAAAATAGTGACAAAAGAATAACAAAAAGAGAGAAAGGTAAGAATTTGAAGATAATAATTAAATATGCAATGCCAAAAGCAGTTTCATCGATCAAAGCAAGTAAAATGCATGCATGCATGAAACTTCATCATGTGGAGTTTCCATGAATCGACCTTCATGAACCACGTACATTAAATTTGGACATGGCGAAATTAAACCTGGCTGACAGATCGTTGAAGATCTATCAAAGGAAGTCATAAACTATTTACACATGTGTATCGTCCTTTTTTTTCTTTTTTCTTTTTGGGTCCCCCCCGCACATGAGAGAGAAGAGAGAGAAAGTTGGTGGAAAAGATATATAAGCATGCAGTGATCATCATGTGGGAGGAGGTTGATGAAGTGATAAAATTAAAGAATAGAGATGAAGTGGCATGGCCATGGCATTGGCGTGCATGTATGGATCGTGGTTAGTGATCAGCCAAATTAAAGTAAGTAAAGTGATATACATGATGATGATGATGATGATATTGTTATGCTGCATGAGTTGGCATTGCACGTGCCAATGCCACCTTGCACCTTAGCATGAGACTAATGGCATAAAGAGTATGTATAACGAGATATTCATTTGAATTCAAGTCATACCCGTAAACATTGTAAGGTATCCCTTGCTGGATGGCATAATGAGGGAAGGTTGCTGCAGAAGCAAAAGCTGACCCCACTCCCCCTCCTCCTCCAAATCCTGTCTGGAAAGAACCCAATACCCTAAAGTTCCTCCCTCCTCCTCCTCCTGCTTTAATTAATTATTATTATAATTATTATATTTATAAATTTATATAGAAAACTACTTAAATAATATAGAAATACTAGCTAATTGATTTCAAGAGTATATTTATTGAATAAAAGAAATGCCTGCTTTTTCAGTCAAATATATAAACAGAAAGAGTTTTAGTTAGAAATATAAAAGAACAACATATATAGTAGAGTGCTTTTGGTACCCCCAAGCTTGTTAGGAATATTTTTTGTATTTAATAGTTTGCCCCAAAAAAAAAAAAAAACATGAAATTAAACTTAGACTTGGATAAAACAGAATGGAACTTTTCCACTTTGGAAGAATATTCAATACGGAGTAATTAATTGCTTAGCTGCCTTTATATTTGGCTGTGTGTCTAGATCTTCCATTCTAATCATCAAATTAAAGAATATTGAATAATATAATAGTGATTGATCCGTGCTACATATCTAATGATTTGAGTTTCACTCAAATTAAACACAATAATCATAATTTAACTTGCAAGAGATCGAGCCGGAATATTATCTATACATTAACAACATGGAGCTTGTACAAATATACGTGGGGGTGTGTGAATATGAATAATATATAAGAAAAATGGGTTAAGAAATGGTGTGGTGTGAGCTGAGAGAGTATCATTGTATGTATGTACTCTACAGTAGTAGACAAACTTAGCTTGAATGAAAAGATTTATTTTAAGGAACTGCTACATACTACCTTTTGGAGAGATCTTATACATCATATCAATCAGCAGCATGCAGGTTAATATAAATAGGCAGATCGATAATAATATATATAAGATCGATGATGATGGTGATAATGGAAGCTGAAGATCGAAACAAATATAATGAAGATAATAACCTATCTTATTATATATTAATTAATTAATTAATTATACATACGCACGTACCATGCTGCTTAGGGGTTGAAGGCTTAGATCTCTGGACACCCAAAGAAGCAAGGTTGCAGTTAGCTCTGCGGCCATCAATTACAGGAGCAGCATCCACACAAGCTCTCATTGCAGCATCCGGTTCCCTAAAAGTAACCTAATTTAATTTGGAAAATAAATAAATAAAATTAATCCTAACAGAGAGAGAGAGAGAGAGAGAGAGAGAGAGAGAGAGAGAGAGAGAGAGAGAGAGAGAGAGAGAGAGAGAGAGAAATAAACATGCATATATGTACAGTATATATGATGAATTCATTCAATTCGTCATTATTATTATTAGAACTAAGAAAGAGTGAGAGAGAGTTGATTAAAATACATACAAAACCATAGCCTTTAGATCTTCCAGTGGCTTTGTCAGTGATGACAACAGCCTCCAAGATCTCACCAAACTGCTCAAAATACTTCTTCATGGTCTCTTTCTGAGTCTCCCAAGCCAACCCTCCAACAAACACCTTCGTGTATGTTGTGTCACCAAACTGCCCTCCTCCCAAATTCACTGGACTCATCTTACCAATTAGCTATATCTCTATCTCTATCTCTATCCCTCCTTGATTCTTTTTCTTCTATCTCTTAGTAGCTTCCTCAGCCTAGAGTCAAAAGTAGTACTTCTCCTTGCTTAATTGTATGCGTTAGTTAAGCAATCTAATGAATAATGAGTAGTGTATAGACAGTAGTAGCTAGATCTTCTTCTTTCTTCTTCTCTAGGTTGTGATAGATGGTGATGATATTGGATGAGATGAGATGAGATGAGAGAAAATTAGGTCAGAGATCAAAATTAGAAAAATAAAAAAAGAAAAGAGAAGTAGTAGAAGAGAGAGAGAGAGAGAGAGAGAGAGAGAGAGAGAGAGAGAGAGAGAATAGGGAGGGAAGAGAAAGCAAAAGGTTAGAAAAATTAAAGAAGAAAGAGGGTTCACATAATAAGGACATGAATTATATAGTTATAGTGTACACACTACTACACCAGCAGCCCCAACCCCACCACACCACACCACGGATCAATATAATTAATATTACCATCAACGACTTTGAGCCGGGTCTGTGCTCCTGATCTGCTAGCTTGCTACTCATTTCTGAACCAGCCGGCCCGATTAATTAGAATACTCATAGCCATACTTTTATATACTACATATAATTGCAGGTTTGTTTAACCTTTGTCATAACAAGTTAAAATATAATAAAAATATTTTTGAAAAACTAATTCCATTTGTTATTAAAGTTATAAATTTGTTTTTTCTATTAAAAATCTCTTTTTTTTAATAAGTCGAGAAAATCTTATAAATATTAAATAATACTACTATATGCTGCCAATATTTTTAAAATGTTGCTCAAATTTGACCGGACAATAAATTAAAAAATTTCATGATCCAAGTTCATTGATAAAATTCAAAGAACTGAATGATGTATATTCATAATTTAACTGAATCAATCCATCGATCAAAACTAATTTTAACAATATTAATATGAACATAATTCGAAAACTATATGATTAGGTTTTGGCTAAAAAACACCAAATATATTTTGTATTATTAGAGTACACCATGTGTTAATTTAATGACTGAGTTTACCTAGAACCAATTGACTAAGTAACATGTATTAACTTAATGAATTTCCAAATATAAACCTCATTAATGAACTTATTTGTTGTTTGCATTTAAAGATTTTTTCATTAATAAGTAATAAATAAAAATATATATACATTATTTTTTTTAATTATCATCTATACTATAAGTTTGTAAAATGATTTATTTTTTAAAAAAATATCATCAATTCTAATTTCACTAAATTATATCTGAAATATTATTTATGAAGGTGTAAAATTAAATTTTTTTATTGAAGTATCTCTGACGTATGAAATGTAAATCAAGTTACTAGGATTATCATGAGTTTTGAGGGTGTAAATTAAATAACTTACCTATACCAAAGTTATTTTGTCATTGTGTGTCATATATTTTTTTTATTTTCATGTATTGGATTATTAAATCTACGCTAAAAAAATAATTTTATAAAAATATAATTTTAGAATATGTTCTTGAAAAAAAATAATCAAAATTCGACATCTACTTCATAGGTTCTGTAGATTATTTTTTATAAGATTATTTTTTGAAACATGTATAATTTTTCTATTTTACCCTTATCACTCAAATAGCAATAACTAACTTCATACTTTTTCTTAATTTACTCGTAAAAATAATCTTTTTTTACACTATATAAATAAAATAGATCAGCTTAAAATCATATTCAGCTAATATATCCAAATATAAACAGATTATAATTTTAACAAGTTATAAGCTTAATAGATTATAGCTACAGATAAAAATAATCATTATATAATTTTTTTCAGCTATATCAAACACACACTTAAATGACGATCCATGTATCATTCACATGACAGATTAATTTAGTAAATCATGTCCCCTAACGTGAACTTATGTGATGACTCAACATTCCAAAGTTAGGGATGCTAACGGGTTGGGTTTGGGGTGGGTTTTGCCAATACTAACATCACATCCATTAAGAGCAAGGCAAATTCGGGTGCGGGTTTAAGAAGAGCGGGTAAGAAAATGTGAAACCCAAACCCATCTCATCGAGTTCCAGGAAAGCCGCGGGTAATCCATCCAATTATTTGTTAAAATTATTTTTATTATTATACTAAACGAAAATCATATATACCATACATTATAATTCAAGTAGAATATAATAATAAAAGTCAAATTTTAAAAATATCTAAAATCATGAGAATTAGATCATGGTTTTTAATAAATATATTAGCTTGACTTCGCCATTTAACTATTATTGTAATGAAAATTATTTAATTTATATATTAGGGTGGGTTTGAGAGCGGGGGCGGGGCAAGTACTTAAAATCCTAGGCTCGCTTCACCCCCATCTTTTTAAAGCAGATTTTGGTTTTGAGTTTCTCCAAACTCAATTAAAGCAGGATTTTCCCATCAAAGTCGAATCGATTTCGAACAGGTACCCATGAATGTGGGTTTTATTGCCATCTCTATCCAAAATCATGATTGTTAGATGCAATCATCAATCTAAAACGTATGATTTTCAGTGCATTATATATAATTTTCTTTATTAACTTTAATATTTGAATATCAATATTTATGAATAATATTATTAATGAGAAAATGTATTTCTATAAAGATATAAGGGTAATTTTGTAAAAAAAAATATTATAATATGTTAATTTGTTTCAACTGAAAAATCACTTTTATCATATTACATTTTTAATTATCTATGATATAAGTTTTTTTTATAATTATTTATTTTTATAAAATCGTAAATTTTTATAATTAATATATTTCTACAAATTACATAAGGGCATTTTTGTCTACAATATAATATGTTACATTATGTCAATTTTTTCAAACTGAAAAATCACCTTTTGCATCTTACATTTTTAATTTTCTATGCTATAAGTTTTTTTAATAATTATTTATTTTTAAAAAATTATAAATTTTTATAATTAACATATTTTTACAAAACACATAAGGGTATTTTTTACTACATATGCTACGTTATTTTGTTCCAACTGAAAAATCATGTTTCTTATATTATACTATTTTTTAATTATCTATGTTATAATTTTTTTTATAATTATTTAATTTAATTTTAAAAAATCATAAATTTTTGTAATTAACATATTTCTACAAAACATATAAAGGTATTTTTTTAAGTTAATTTGTTTCAAATGAGAAATCATCTTTCTCATATTATATTTTTTAATTATCTATGTTATAAGTTTTTATAATTATTTATTTTTAAAAAATCATAAATCCCAGTTTCATTTAATTATCTTGTATTTGAATAAAAAAAATCAGTAAATAAAATTATTATTTTTTAAATTTATGATATAAGTAAAAAAAATAATTTAACAATTAAAAAAAATAAATAAAGGTTTCTAAAATATTTAAAGATTACAATAATAAATAATGAATCATCATTTCAAAAAATAAAAGTTTATAATAATGAATGATAGGTAACATGTTATACCTGTTATAATAAATAAAGATGGTGTATGTATCCAACAAAACAAAATCCGGTGTAACTTAGCCTTCACCATCAAATTAATGTTCTAAATTGTGTTCCTACATTAGGTGATATTGTACTTATCAAAGTAACATCGTGAACATTAGAATAAAGTGTTACCAACTTGGGTTCGTCAAGTTGTAGCTCATTTGGTCTCTTAACCAACTGGTCTCGAGTTTAAGTCTTGGGTATGGAGCAACCTTCGCTGGGAGACCCTCACCGCTTAGTGCGAGTTCAGTTGGATTGATCAAATGAGTCGGATTCTGAGTAAACCAAATCCGGGTACCGGTTGGTGTACACAGCAAAAAAAATAGAATAAAGTGTTGTTGCTATCATAATTTTAGTCGTGAATGCATAGGTAGTTAAAGTAAAAATTAAATTTGGCCAGTAATTTCAAAATTTTTAATTAAAAAACTACTTTAAGCTACAAATTACTTAATAAAAACAATAGTGAAGAC
This sequence comes from Crotalaria pallida, assembly GCA_037953625.1. Taxonomy (NCBI): domain Eukaryota; kingdom Viridiplantae; phylum Streptophyta; class Magnoliopsida; order Fabales; family Fabaceae; genus Crotalaria; species Crotalaria pallida. The sequence continues at coordinate 141,822,925 of CM075654.1, read as the reverse complement.
CATAACAATAACATTGATTGCGGTAATGTTCAAAAACCACATAGTAAGAATGGTCATGTTATTATCAACGGGATTAGTTCAAGTGGTGTGATCATGACAATTTAAGAATTTAAAAATGGGGTCTGAGATTAAAAAATCTCAGATTCGTTTTTCGTTTAACACATCCCGCTGAGAGAGACGTGGTCTCAAGAATTTTTTGGTATTAAAGGTGTTTTTGAGAACACCTGTGATATTGGCCAAAGATTACCAAATGACAAAAAAGAATGATCACTATTAATTCGCTATCATTCTTCTTATAAATTTAGCTACTTCATTTATTTTGGTGAATTTGATTTTAGGTATTGTGATTTATCTAGATATTACTCTCTTTGATCTTATATATAAGACCTTTTTGAATTTTTATTTTGGTTCTATTTATAAGACCATCTTTCAATTTTTAATAGTATTTAATTACCTTTTTTTTTCCACAAACATTTTTATTAACTCCACACTTTTTAGAGTCTCCATTATAATTATAAGGGTAGTTTTGAAAAAATATATCAAATTTTCACATTTTCAATGTCACTAACAAGTTTAACTGTCTTCCTTGGTAGAAGATAAAAACTCAAAAGAGTCTTATAAATAAAACCAAAAAGAATAATAAAGAGTCATTCATCATTAGAATTTTCATGTTGATTAAACTAAACAAATCAAGTCAACACAACCACTAACCTCAATTATAGTTTTAGTTAACTCAGATAAAATGGTGAAAAAACTCAACAAATAAATACTGTAAATCATAGTAATAAAAAGATTTGATTATGCAAGTTTAATTTATAGAAAGAACTTTGTCAAAAGAAATTGTGCTCACTTTGATTATTACTATCATTCAATTTGGAAGGGATCGAGTTTTGGTTTTCAACTGAATTTGGGTACCTTTGGCTCCTAAAGATAAACAAAATGTTTCCATTAGTCAACGGATTGGAAAGGATAATTGCACCTCGTTACGCAGAGGGACTTGAAGAATGAAAATCACAAAACCCGGGTCAGGAGAAACATGTGAGCGGTTCAAGGCGGTCCAATGACTATTCCGGTTGAGGGTTAAGCGAACCAGATTAGAAAGCGTGTGATGCACGTGCCTATGATTACGGGTGAATGAACAGTGGGGGGTAGATCCACGCGCAATCATGGGGGCGTGAGAGTGGATGGTGCAGGAGTATGATTATGTTCCTTCGGCTTTGCACTTTCTATTATTTTGAGGAGACATGAGGTGTGGCTGTGGGGTGCATAATTACCCCTCATATCTCTTCTTAATTACCTATTTTACCCCTCTGAGTGCAGAGTCATAAAACTGAACGGGATACAAAATGTTAGGTGGCGCGAACAATGTTTGGAGGGAAGTCAATGGTCAACCATCCTCTAAAGCAAGTGGTACACTACTACTGAGTGATCCCATGCGTGTAGCTTGCTTTTCTTTTCTTTTAAAAAAAAACAAACAAACGACAACGAATGCTTTCAAGAAGAAATTATTACTCCCTCCTGTTTTAGATATAAGTCCTCTTTCAAGACCCATTTTATCTTAATATAAATCACATTTCAAAATTCTAATAGTATTAATTACGAGTATTTTTTTTACAAACACCCGTATTTATTCAATACCTTTTAGATTCTAAATAATAATTATAGAGATGCTTTTGAAAAAAAATATATCAAATATTTACATTTTCAATACAACTAAACGTATTAACTAACTTTCTTAAAAAATGTGAAAATTGATCAAATGATAATAAAAACCGGAAAAATAAGTGATTTGGATCATTTGTTTTGATATATCATTTTTTATTTTTTAATTTTAATTTGATATATAATTATTTAATGGTGGTAGTTTATCCCCTTAGTCTTTTGTTTTTTGTTTTTTTTAAAGTTATCTCCTTAAAGCAGTTACTATTAAGGTTAGGGGTGAGCATGGGACGGGTTGGGACAGATTGAGCTTGACCCTTGCCCGTCCCGAAATGTTGCACGGGTCAATTTTTCAACCCGAACCCGTTCCTAATTAGATAGGGACAAGGTAAGGATGAGTCCAAAATAGGACGGGTCCCGATTCACTCGGGACACGGATGAATAACATTAAAAAAAATTTCAAACCATTCAAATTTTTAAATTTGCATAATCTTTCTAGAATTCTATAACTAACCACAAGAAGTATACTAATACTAATATAATTCCTTCAACAACAACAACAAAGTATAATTCTATAATCCGTTACTCACGTAAGAGAAGAATTCGCCTTTGTTGATCCTGCACCATGCATATTCCGCCCATCCTTTTCCAATAACTATATGGAACTCCTGTATAACAAATGGAACTTTCTTTATTCACAAGACATCTATAAAGAATAAATTAATTTTAGTGTTTTAGTGTTTCAAATTAGAAAGAATAAACTATAATCTTTCTAAATTAATGAACCATTTTCAGCAGTGCCATTCATCACGAAATTAATTCGTGGAATCAGCTAGAAACGTTAAGTAATGGAAACTAACTACTCACCTGTATACAGGCCCATAAAACGCAAGCAGAATGCACTGTTGTTTTATAATTCGTGAGCCGTTTCACGAAAGAGGTCTGTAGAATCTAACATTACTGTATTTTTTATTCATGTTTTAGTTTTTAGAAATAAGAATTATAATTATAATTAATATGTATATATATTTAATTAATTAATTATAAGTTCGGGCCGGGTACAAGTGATCCGGGTATGAACCCGAATCCGTCCTTAGTAGGATCGAGTCTGTCCTTTTTTTTTTTCCTCTTGGATTTGTCTCTTTAAATGATTGACGACGAGTTTGACCCGACCCGAACCCGTCGAGTTGGGACAAGTCTCCGGGTAGGGCCGAGTCATGCTCACCCCATTTAAGGTTTCTACCCATGGATAAAACATTACAAAGTTATCATTTCTTCTTAGCCTACTTTGAATCAGAGATGCTAATGTCGTGAGGGAGTGTCACTTGACATCTGATGGACATTTCTAATTGCGTGTTTAGTATATCAGGTAGGAACAAGTGGAGGTTAATATAGATAGTAAGGAATTTGTTTTTATTTAAACAAGTGGTTGGATGTTCGATTCTCAGCTCTTGCGAATGTAAAAGATCTTAATGGGAAAATAGCCCCCAAAAGGGTCCGACAATATTGAAAGGATTAGTTGCCCAATTGCACGGGTGAATACCTTGAGAAACCAAAAAAAGAAAGTATACCTGATAAAATGATATTATAATAATTATTTTTTTATTATAATCTAATATAAAATTATAATTATTTTTTTTTGGTTGCCCACCCGGTTCCCTAAGTACTACCTAGGTACATCCGGATCCGACCCGGGTCGCGTGCCTGGTTATGGCAGGTGAGTCTCCCAACATGAATTTTTTGCATTCACAAGGACTCGAACTCGAGACCTTGCTTAAGCGAGACCGAGCCGCTTACCACTCGTCCCAACCCATGTTGGTATTTTTATGTTTGGATATCTTAGCTAAAAAATAAATTCTGTTTTGTTTAGATAGTGTAAAGAAGATTATTTTTACTGAATATATAAATTACAAGAAAGGGTATGGTGTGACAAATGGATAGTTAATGTGTTGGAATGATAAGGGTATAATAAAAAAATTACATGGATTTAAAAAATAATCTTTCAAAAAATAATCTCCAACTGCTACGAGGAAGATTATAAATTTTGATTTTTTTTTCCAAAAATATAATCTAAAATTATAATCTGTATTACAAACAAACAGAAAAAAAACTAAAAGCATAATCTTTCAGCTTAGACAAATTAAATCTAACGCTACATTATCAGCTGGCTTATAATTCTTTTTAAATTTACTTCTTTTGTCACATATATAATATGGTACAAATTTATTTTTTTATTATAAATACAAATTTACTTTAACTATGTATTTATTGCATATTGCATATTTGTTAACATTAAGATGAATTTAAATAAATAGAATATAAGAGTACAATGTTTAGAATTATAAAAATATATAAATTAATTTATTTTGAAAGAATTAAAAATATAGTATAACTATAAAAATAATATGCATAATTGATTTAAAATAATTAAAAAATAATGGTAACATGTGTTATCCTTGTATCTCATTAAAAAAATGTACTATATCCATCAAAAAATAAAATAGCGTATCGTACTATAGTTTTGCAATACACGTATAACGTTAGATTAAAAATAGGTCTGTCCACGGCTATTTTAATTCAGAAATGATGTCTTTTTTTTTTTTTTATACCAACCGGTATTCGGATCTGGTTTATCCAAAATCCGACTCAACTGAGCTTGCACTATGCGGTAGGATCTCTTAGCGAAAGTTGCTTTATACCCAAAACTCAAACTCGAGATAAGTTGATTAAGAGAGCAAGTAAGCTATTATTTTACCAACCCAAGTTTGTGATGTCTTTTTTTTTTTTTTAACAAGAAGTATGTACAATTAAGTAAACGGAGCTCCGGCAATGAATCTTAAAACTACTAATAAGTTTAGATAACCAACAATACGACAAGTTTGGCCTATGTCAATTGGTATAATCTCCCAAAATTCAGTTTGATCAGTTGTTAAAATTACAAAATATTAAATATAAGCACCAAAATTCAAATCTTGATAATCGTGCTTCTCCTTTTTTTCAAAGAAAAAACGTTGCTTATAATTTTATTTTGTTTGACCCCTTTAGCAGTTTAAATTTTATTCTTTAAAAAAAAATTAAACTCAGTCTTTAAGATTAAAGATGAGAAATTTAAAATATAGATGTACGGAAAACTGAATTCAAATATTTCTCACAATGTTATTTTTGAATTTTCCTGTATAAATATAGTAGTAGTATTATTTAAAACTTTTTTATACGGCTTGATGTTAACATTTTCCTTCTTTTTTAAAGTTGTTTAAACGTCTGGGTCTCCATCCTAGTAACCTACAACGCAGGTGCATTATGATAGCAGCTATGTAATTAATCAACGTAGACTTTTAGATTTTTCCTTGTTCTTGTTTAATAAAAAAAATGCAGATCTTTTTAGAGAGATTTTTCGTTCACTCATAATTTTACAATGGATAATACTACATAAGTAAATTCACTAAGTGGGGGGACTGTGGTCTGAGCCATTTTTCTAATTGCAAGTTGCTCCAATTTTGGTGCAGTGAAATGTAATTTCATGTTAGGCAAAATTTCTCGTCTTACTAATTTTTTTAAATGATTTTTCTTTTTTTTTTATTTTGATCACTTAATTTAATTATCTATCTTGATTTGATTTCAAACAATAGTTTTTAGGTATATTTTATTAAACTGATCAAAACAAAAAATATTAATTTTCTAAAAAAAAAAACTCCTATTTTAATTAATTTCACGAAATATTTTAACAAAATATACTTAAAAATTAATGTTAGAAACCAAATTAAAACAATAATCAAGTTAAGAAATAAGACGAAAAATAGAAGATAATTTAAAAGAATAAATAAAATAAAAGATGGAAAGAGTAGTTTTGCCATCATCATGTTTGGTTCCCTTATAACCATCTCATTATTGATTCCATGGTCCACACTGCATAAAATACCGGATATATGTGACTGGAGGGCCAGATTTGATGGCAAGTGGCATGTACGAAAATCTCAATTAGTCGAGTGCCTGCGTTATGATCCGCATAAAACATTCACATTACCTTGATATATAAATCTGTGAAAGGTGGCTAGGAATCGTATGTTATGCTGATATGATATATGCAACAATTCTTTTTTTCTTTTAATAAATACTTCCTTTAGATACTTTTTAAGATAATTTTTTTTTAATCCTTAATATAAGTTTATTTTCTAGTTTTTAATGATATTAATTTTTTTCACAAATATTATTATTTATTTAATACTTTAAAAGTTCCAATAATTAGGGGTGGATGTTGACTATGATTTTAAGGAAAGCTGCTCTTGGTTGGTTTTGGCCTATTTGAGCACATGATTGTGTACCCATATTCAATAATTCAAACCTTTCATAGAATGTGGGATTCTTGTACTATGATGCTTAATAGATTATTTGTGTTGAATAAAATTTTTATTTGCTTAATATATATATATATATATATATATATATATATATAAGGAATTCAAAATTACAAAATTTAGGTATATTTGGCCTAGCTTTTTTATAGCTTAAAAGCTCCTTACAAAGAGAAGCTAAAAATTAGAGCTTTTAAAAACAAAATCTAAAATTTTTGGATAGTTACATATTTTTGCCAAATTAAAAAGGTTTTTTTAAGCTAAAGTCGTTTTGTAATTACATGCTTTGTTATAACTTAAAAGTTCAACATTTTTTTGTTAAAATTAATATAAATTTAAAATATATATACATATTCTTTAACAACAACAGGAAGAGCAAGATCGTTTAAAAAAAATGGTAAGATTTTTTGGATAAAACATAAATCAATGTTAACAATAGGGAGGACAATTAAACACACGCGAATACCCACTCGAATCCAGCCCAATTTTAGCAGGGAAAACTCGCTTTGATAGGCCTGGGAAAATCCAAAACCGAGATTCGCTTTAAAAAGATGGGGATAGGACGGGTCTGGGATTGTAAGTACCCGCCCTGCCCCCGCTCCCAAAACCCACCGTAAAAAAATTAAATAATTTTTATTATAATAATAGTCAAATAGTGAAGTCAAATTAACATATTTGACTAAAATTATGATTTAATTTTTAAGTTTTTAGATATTTTTAAAATTTTTTATTGATGTATATTATTTGAACTATCATGTATTTCATATATAATTTTTGTTTAGTACAATGAAAGATAATTAAAAAAATAATTAAAAATAATTAGATATGTTATCTACGGATTTCTCCGACTCCAAGTTTAGATTTTACTTTTTCATATCCGCTCTCTTTAAATTCGCACACAATTCCGTCCTACTCTTAATAGAAGTAGGGTTAGTAGGGTTAGTGAAACCCGCCCACCCGACCCATTGCCATTCCTAGCTAACAACAAGAAGATCGTTTCAAACATAAACAACAGCAAGATCGGTTCTACTTTCTGCACAATGAAGTTATCTTGAACCCATCTTGTCATTCACCATGCATGAAGCTAAGCATCACTTGAATTTGGAGATACCGAATAGAGAAATGGAGAAGTTCAGGAGTAATATTGATGTTGCATATTTGATAAATGGGACACTAACAGAGGCTCTTTGTAGACGCTATCAGAGGGTTTGGGTTGAGAGGGTTTAGAAAGAAAGGCTCTGTCGCTCTGTTAAGTAACAAAATGAAGAAATAAAAGTGTGTTTTGGACTGGAATCCATAGGTGATTCTTGGGAGAGTTCCATGTTTCATAAGAGAAGAAGTTCCGACTCGGAGGTTGTTGTTTTTTTTTTTTTTTTTTTTTTTTTAAATCAAGGGTATGCTAAGACTAATATTCATCGAAGTGGATTTTGCCTCTACCAACAAAGTCTTCTTCATACTCACGATAGGGATTGAACCTCTAACATCGTACATAAGAAACTTAATCAACTACCAACTGTTGTTGATTCTCTTAGAAGCTTTTATAAAGCTCATTTTTTGCATTTTTTTATATGTTAAATTTAAGCTATTTTTTTTTAAGCAAAGCTTTAAAGATATGTTTGGCTTGATCAACGAGGTTTGGTTCAGTTGGTGTAAGACTCTAACTCAAATCTTGGGAATGAGACACGAGTGTTAGTAGCTCCGTGTTCGATTCCTACTAAAAACATCCCGTTGGGAGAGCCAGTCACGTAGCTCGCTCCGGATTAGTCTCAAGGGCTCCCTGGTATTAAGGGTGCTCTTGAAATACCGATGGTTCCGCAAGGAATACGGAAAAAAAAAGACGTGTTTGGCTTGGCTTCTGTTTTTGAGAAAAGAAGTCCAAATAAAAGCTAGGTCAAACATATGCTTAATCCTGAAAAATAAAAAAAAATAAAAAAAATCTTAAATATCATCAATAAATATTTAATTTTTAGATTAAATAGCAAAATCGTGGGGAAAAATTAGCACGCCATGGAAAATGAGTTTCGAATTTCTCTCTCTTTATATATATATATATATACCAGCTTGAAACCCGTGCATTGCACGAGAGTTAGTTGTAAATTAATTACCATTTCAATAAATATTTTGATTTACTTTTTGAATGACATTTTTCTCTTCACATTCTTTAAGCTTCATGATGGGTTCTTAATTAACATCATGCTTCGATAATTCTTAATCATTTTATATTTTCGAATTGAATTAATACTAACTTATTCGTAGGCATGACAACGTGTCGGGTTTGGAGCGAGTTTCGCCAATACCAACCCCACACTCATTAAAAGCGGGATAGCTTCGGATGCGAGTTTAAGGAGAGCGAGCATGAAAGAGTAAAACTCAAACTCATCCAATTATTTTAATTATTTTTTAAAATTATCTTTTACCGTATTTAACACAAATCATATATAAAATACATTATAATTCAAATAATATATAATAATAAGCGTCAAATTTCAAAAATATTTAAAAATTGAGGAGTTAAATCATGGTTTTAATCAAATATATTAGTTTGACGTCACCATTTAACTATTATTATACGAAAATCATTTCATTTTTATATTAGGGCGGATTTGGGAGCGAGGGTGGGCACTCACAATCCTAGACTCGCGAGTGGTTTATAATCATCACATTTTTGAAATGGTCGCTAAAAAGCTAAAAGGTGGAGTTCTTTTAAAATTAAGAGTGAAGGGACACTATCGTCCCTCAAATTTTTCGACAGGGACACTTTAGTCCCTCAAGAAATTTAATTCATTTTTAGTCCTCATGTTTTTCAAAAGTACCAATTTAGTCCCTCATGTCTTCCAAAAGTACCAATTTAGTCCCTCAACGAAGTGGCTAACGGAAATAGGACAGGGACTAAATTGGTACTTTTGAAAAACTTTGGGAACTAAAAATGAATTAAATTTCTTGAGGGACTAAAGTGTCCCTGTCGAAAAACTTGAGGGACCAAAGTGTCCCTTCACTCTAAAATTAAAGATAGTTAAAATCGTGATAAAATGAGCAGTTTAAACTATGAGATTTTATATAAGAACAGTTTGTGATAGTTTTAAACCAGCGTTTCCAAAAAAAAAATTTGAATTCAATAGTTAAAAATTGGAGTATTTAAAGATTCAGACATATGCAATCTTTTTGTTTGTTGGTACCAAGAATAGAACCTCTGACTTGATGATAACATTCTTAGACCATGTCTAAGACCACCAAGCTAGAAGGCTCAATTGGTAGACATATGCAATCTAGCAATGAATATTTCCATATATTTCAAATAATGTAGTATGCATTAAAATAAAATGGTGCGATGAACATTAACTAAATTTTATATTCAATGAAACTTTGTAAAGTTGATCAATTTAATTAAAATGTTGAACTTAAGGGTTGAACCGATTAATTTCATAATTTATAAAAAGTTATTTGAAGATGTAAATGTTCAAGACTTATCCTAAGTATCAACCTATCCTATCAATAATCTCCATCTGGCCCCTGTCAATAATAATTATAACTCTAAGAATCGGATAATTTTAAAAAATTTAAATTTAAATACTATTAACAATGTTAACCAATCTCATTCTCATGAAACGCTTCAAACTTTGAGTGGGAGTCACGTGCCCCCGGACAGATTAATATGGCGGCAAATGAACGGAATGGCAACGTGGTAATAAAACAAAGGATGTAGGGGCAGAAATGAACGGAATTGCAGCGAATGCATGAATACTGACATGACTATCTGGCAGTGGGCCGTGGGCAGCGGGCAGGTGGGATAAGCGCAGCTGTCTCCAACTTAGTGAATACTACCATGACCTACTCCTCACTGTACACCCAACCAATTACAGCGCACACCAACTCTTTTTCTGTTTGCAAATTGCAACAAAAAAAAAGTGGGGCGGGGGGAAGTCCCTCCAAAAAAATACAGTACTAAATTACTAATGAAGGAGGCTAGTAATAATTCTTAAACAAATAATTGTATCTTTTGAGTTTGTACTGTTAAAGGGAAGGAGATAAACTCAATTAAAAAGTAAACTTATTTATGGTTTTCGTCCCTAAAAATTCAGCGTGTTTTGGTTTTAGTCCCTAAAAGTTATTTTGACCGAGACTAGTCCTTAATTTTTCATACGTTTTGGTTTTGATCTCATCCGTTAGAAAAAATCAATTATTTGTTGACGTGTTTAACGAAAACTCACAACAGCTACATGGTGTGAGTGAGATAACGAGTGAGATAAGTATTGTGACATGGATGATTCAGGTCCCTAAACGCAAAATTTCGCGTATAGGACCATTTTGTGCCGGACGATCTGTATCATCCACGTCATATCACTTATTTGGCGTTACCTCACACTACGTGACTGCTAATATGGTGTTTCGCTAGTCACATCAGCTAATAACAGTTTTTCACAATGAAGTGGATCAAAACCAAAATGTTTGAAAAATTAAGGACCGGTCTCGGTCAAATAACTTATAGGACTAAAACCAAAACATGCATGATAAATTTTTGGAGACCAAAAACATAAATTAGCCTAAAAAGTATTTGAGAAGATTTTTGCTACAAAATTTCTATTTAACCTTATACTAATATAAAAATGTTTCACATTCTTACAATTTTTTCTTCTAAATTACTTATTTATCAAGTATAGAAAATATTAGGTACTTCATATTTATAAAAAAAAAATCAATATTCATTTTTTAACATTATATTAAGAAAATAGAAAAATTATAACAAAACTCTTACAAATAATACCAATACCGTATTGGCCAAGCATAAGGAATCTGGATTTCTAAAGCATTGGCGTAAGCCCTTAAATCCCTAAATGGGGCTTGTCAAACTTTCAGGCTTTGTTTGTTTGAAGGGATTTTGGGAAGAAAATTTGGGGAAGAGAAAATAAAGAGAAAACAGGAACTTTTCTCCCGTTTGGTTGAGAAGAGAAAATGAGGGAGGAGAGAAAAATTAGTGGAACCCACACAAAAAAAATTTCTCCCGAAAATGGAAAGAAAATGAGAATATATGCTACTTTCACATGGGAGGAAGAAAATTCAAAAAGAAATTTTTTTTCTCTTCTCATTTTCTCCCCAACCAAACAAAAAGGTAGGAAAACTCAACTTTTCTCTCTTCTCTATCTCTTCACATTTTCTCTCATACCAAACAACCACAAAATCTACTTATTTTCTCACCATAATCTCTCTTCCCTACTCGTCTTTTTCTTACTTTTTTCTTCCCATTTTCTTTCGTGCAACCAAACAACCAAACAAAACCTTAAGCACATTCGCAATTGCTTGATGGTTTAGGCTTGTCCTATATCTAAGACAGTGGAATGGTTTAAGTGGTTTTCCACTGGTAGGCTTGTTTGTAGCAGAGTGCTATCACAGTCCACAGATCGTGCGCTAGACTCGTCCAATGGACAATTGGTCCCCTTATACCACTCACATTTTAAGACCCACTGCAGCCCAGCCCCCACAATTCTTTGAACTTTCGTGGTTTAATTTGAATTGCGTTTGAAGGAATTGAAATAATAAGACACACTTCAACCAACCAAATTTCCCACGGTTCTTCCCATCTTAGAGTTTACACTTGACAGTTTCAAAGCGTTGAACCGGCCAGGTGATTTTCATATCAATAGGCCATTAGGCCGAATGGTACCTCTTATATATATGTCTCCACACTGATGTCGAGTTTCAGAGCCAATAATAATGGTGCTTTGGCATTTTATTTGGATTTGAATCTGCGAGAAATAGGATGTATGCACAACTAGACTTTGATCAAATTTAGAAACAATTTCTGAGGTTATTATGTGAGTGAAACCGACTATTTATGATATAGTTGCAAGGCAACGAAAGATTAAGTTTGTTTAGGTGACAAGATGAAGTAAAAAAAAAACTAATCATGTCTTTTAAGCAATGCAGGTAGTAAGTAGTAACTAATAAAGTACAGTATAATACAAATAAATTTCAAACATACTTTCTTACTACCAGTTTGCATCAAAAGTGCAGCAGTGTATATGAATTCTCGTAAATCACTCAGATTAACAAACATATGCAGTAACAGTGGGTGAAGAGGAGAAATGGAGAAGTCTAAAAGATAGCAAACAGGACATACATACAAGTGGTGAAGCTTGAGTAGGCCACTACCAATTACAGTAACAAGTGACAAAATGCTTTCTCGCCTCCAAATGATCATAGTCTACAACAAGCAAAAAAAAAAAAGGAAAGAATGGCAATAAGCAAGGAGGCATGGAACCTGAGTGAGTGGGTTGATTATGAAGCGTCTTCATGATAAAGGTGGAGAGCGAGGCCAAAGCGGGCACAAGCTCTACGAAAAGCCATTGCTTCTGCCTTCTGGACAGGATCTCCATAGCCAGTATCATCAATTGAAGCAGTACCAGTTGATTCCCTGAATATCTAGAGAAAATAAAAATATATAAAATGGGATTTGAAGGAAGAATAAAGCAAAGCAAAGCAAAACAACATTGAAGAAGAAGAAGAAGAAGAAGAAGAAGATGTAATACCTCAGCATCAGTGCCATAAAGGGTAACGCGATAGACAACGGAGACAGACTTGGCATCAGGGGAATAAGTGATGTTGCGAACCTCACCAGACCACTCTACAAATTAGAATTAGAATTAGAATTAGAATTAGAATTAGAATTAGTAGTATAATATAATAGAAGCCAAGGCAGCATAAAAATAAATAAAATGAATGAATGAGAAATGGAGAAAGTAGCTAGCTAGGTAGCAGAAGAAGCGACGATTATTAGCATAAGATACCAGGAGCGTGTAAGTTGAGGATGCGATTGACGAGATGCCAGGGAACATATCGGATGGGGAAGCAGCCATCTTTCTGTTTCTCGAGGCGGGTTTTGACGAGCGAATCTGGAACCTTCTTGTTAAGCTCTTTCAGGATTTCACACAAAGGCCTGCTTATTCCTGAACTCACAGGCTGCTCATCAACCTCTGCACCAACCATTCTTCCACCAGCTTCAGAAGAATAAGAATAACAACAAGAGCAGCAGCGACCACTCCCACTCCCACTCCCACTCCCACTCCCACTGCTTCCCATTAATATCAAACCCCCCTTTGGGGACGAATTCCACAATCCTACCACTCTCCTCATGTATTTCAACCTCCACCAATTTGATGCTGACCCCATTCTCTCTCTCTCTCTCAAAAAAAAAAACAACTTCCTCTTCTTCTTCTTCCTAATACTAATACCAATACCAAAACCCTAAACCCTTCCTTTGCTCAAATCAATTTTCAATTTTGACCTCTTTCTCTTCCGCTTCCTCAACGTCCCTTCTTCATAACAGTCCCTTTGGGCCTTATGCTATTTTTTGTCCAATTCACAGTTTTTTGGGCCTCATCATCATCCTACCTCCCATGCTATCTACATGAACTAGTTTGTTTTTTACACTTCCTGTTAATATTTGACTTTCTAAAAAAAATTTCAAAATATCCTTGTATATATGTTTATGTTTTTTTTATGCTTTGTACACCAATGGAATTGTATACCATTTTTCAATTTTAACATGAGAAAAGAGATAGTGCACATACAGTGTAATGGTTTTTTATGTCACATCATCCATCATTCATATGTTTACGGTAATTGACTTTCAAATAAAAGTAATACAAATGAATGGTAGATAATGGACTGATAATGTAATATCAGTGCACACACATTAATCTCTTTTAACATTGTCTAACTTCTTGGAATATTAATATTTTTTTTTCACAATAGGCTAACTCCCTAGCATATAAGTAATTTTTGCATATACAATAAACGGGTAGTGTATCAAAAATTTTACTATTGAAGCTATGATGATTCTTTGTATCTCCCCACTATAATCCTAACCCAGTTAAAATTCCTTGTCTGTTTGTGCATTGGCCACTAGGTTTGGCCTTATAGAGGAAAGAAAATCGTCATCATTGTTTATTGTTGCTCCGATAATTCAGCCACAAAGGTTGAAGGGAGAAGTCGCCTCCTCTTTCTTCTATGCCAATTAATTGTGGCAATGATTGTTGAGGTAGTTGTTGTTGTGGTTCGAAGCTTTGAGGAACTCTCACTTTGTCCCTCTAGATATGGTGGGACAAGTGTTGTTGTCGTTGATGATAGTTACTTGTTGAGATATGGATCTCTCAAATCCATTTGAGAAGCTAAAGACTTGGACTGTTGATATATATGTTTCAGAAGGAGATTGTTCTTTTGCTATTGGCTGTAAAATATTTTTGGTCCATGTTTAAAAAAAAAAAAAACTTTTGTACAACATTAATTCAAATTAGTCAAAGCTTTCTGATGTGAAGATACCAAGTTGTTCATAATCAAAAATAATATTTATAAGAATTTATTATGTTACATGTGATTTATGCGAAAGAAATTATATCCACGGGCCTTTTTAGTTTCACGAAATTTTGAGCTCATTCGCTTTGAGCTCAAATGTTTTAGTTAGAAATAAGGGGATTTGATCTTCAAACTTTTTTTTGTTTATGTTTAAACTAAGCCTTTGTAAATTTAGGGATTGTGCTTATTGTAAATTGGTAATAATAATAATAGAACATAATAAAGTAAAAAGACAAGGTTCTGGATGGATGCTTGGATTCCAGGGACTCCTGCTCTTTACTTAATCCCTGGGATTTCAATTCCTGCGTGGTGTCGTTTTCATTCAGTAGCTGATTTTGTTGTTAATGGTGATTGGAACTGGCATGTTCTTGATGATGTTATTCCGCCTCAGGTTAAGCCTCTCATATCTGCTATTAATCCGCCTTTGCTGTCTGTTGAGGAGGATGCTATAGCGTGGGGATTGGAGAACAATGGGGTTTTCACAGTTGCCTCAGCTGCTGCCCTTTGTGAGGATCGCGTGTTGCATCAATCGCAAACAGTAAATCCAATTTTTCGTATGGTGTGGAATTGGACAGGCCCACAGAGAATCAGGTCTCTTCTTTGGAAGCTTTGTCATGGTAAACTTCTTTCAAATGTGGAGAGGGTGCAGCGTCATATGGGGACTAATTCTACTTGTCCTTGCTGTCAACAGGAACCGGAAACTTTGATGCATTTGTTTCGGGACTGTGATGATCTTCGTGGAATGTGCGATGCTTTGGTTGATGATAAAGCTTGGGCTAAATTTTTTTCTCTTGGTTTTGTTGATTGGCTTGCGTGCAACTTGTCGGATAATTCGATCGGAACAGTGCAGGAGGATTGGCATGTTTTGTTTGGTGTTCTTCTTTCCTTAGTTTGGCAGAGTCGCAATGATTTAGTGTTTAATCATAAACGCTGGAACATGAGGGATCTCCTCTTACAAGCTCTTGCCTTCACTCGCTTTATTGAAGAGGCTAGTTCTTCGTCTACTAGACCTGTTTTATACAAGCGGGAGTTGCTGGTTGTTAGAATCTACACTCGGTGGGTGAAACAACTAGGAACACTAGGAGAACACCTAGAAGGGGGGTTGAATAGGTGTTATAGAAACTTTGAAAGATTTTCGCAAGAAACAAATCTAAACGATTAAAACCAATGAAAATCAATCAATTAACAAATATTATATCAGAGATTAAGCGGAAACAATTAACACCTATATTCTTATTGATTCACCTAGGTTATGAAAATGATTTTCCCTTTATCAATTTTTCACAATAAAGATTCAATTCAATCAAATATAGAAAAATCACTTTTTCTAGGTTTTCAATCAAGAACACAATTAAAGACTTGAATGTAAAGAGTTAAGGGTTTAGAGATACGACACAATGATTTATCCTGGTTCACTTTCATCCACTTGAAAGCTACTCCAGTCCCCTCTTCAACCAAGAGAGATTCTTCACTATGAGGAATTAGAGTTTCTCAAATTACAAGTAAATGCCTCACAAGACTCCTTCTTGCTAGCCTACAAGAGATACCACACCCTTGCCTTGTAATCCTATTGATATCTAATCTAACCTCTTCTCTTTTGCTAGCCGATACCTCACAACAAGACTTCCAATTGCTTGCTTCACTCACAAGACTTCCAAATGCTTGCTTCACTCACAAGACTTCCAAATGCTTGCTTCACTCACAAGGCTTCCAAATGCTTGTTCTTCAACAAGGCTTCCAAGTGCTTGATGAAATGCCTCACCAAGGCTTCCAATGAAACTTGCTTGATTCACAAAATCAAGGCTTCCAATGTTGTAGAATGTTTGCCTCTTGCAATGATTACAACTCAAAATGAAAACAAAATAACAATCCTATGAATCTCTTTCAAAAGCTATGAAAAGATCAACATGAGAGATTCAAGGTTCTTGATCAAAGAATATGAAAATGAGAGCTTTGATCTTGAGAGAGTGAGAGAGAATAGTGTGGCTTTGATTCTTTGTAAAATTGTGTATCAAAATGATTCTAGTTGATTCTCAATGATAGAAATGATTAGGAAAAGGTTTATATAGAATACCCAAAAGTTAGAGCACTTAGAATAGCTTTTGAGAAGTGAAAAACGTATTTAAAAAACCATATCTGATCGAGTTACTCGAGTGAAATGAGTGTTACTCGAGTAAGCCGAAAGCTTAAAACATTTTACTCGAGTGAAATAATGATTAATCGAGTAAGCCGCAAGCTTGATAAATTTTACTCGAGTGAAATATGTGTTACTCGAGTAATCAGCATAAAAATCACTAAAAACTTGTTTTCTCAAAAACTAAACCTTTTCTTTAAAACCTTTAAGCCGCCTATGGATTTTAGACAAAGTGAATACTCAAAATATGATATAATCATGCATTCAAAAGAGATTCACTACCCTCTAATAAACTCTACCAAAACTCATAAACTAAAAGACTTGTGAGGCAAAATATAAAACAATAAAACACAAACTACCAAACTAAGTCTTCATGAGTTGGCTCTCTCTTCTTAACTTGATGTTTGTTGTTGCTTGTTGAGCTTGAACTTGATCAAAACATTTGTATCTTGTTCAAAACCTTTTGGCATTTATCAAAACATTCTTCATGGATCTTACAATCTCCCCCTTTTTGAAAATGACAAACATGTTTTGAAATCGTTTGAAGTTCATTGAAGTTGTTGATGCTTGAACCATTTGATCACATGGTGAGACTCTTGCTCCCGCTCAATTAATGCTTTTAACATTTGAAATCCAATTGAGTAAGCTTGATTCTCCCCCTATCTTCAACAACTTTGTTCAACTTACATAAAAACAACAAAACAACCTTTCTCCAAACATACCATTTTTCAAAAAAAAAATATATTTCTCCCCTTTGATTCAAAACATCATATTTCTCCCCCTTTGGCATTATCAAAAAGAAATATATACCAATTGAAATATAAGATCTAAGCCAAAATAGAGAGATTAATGAGATATAACAACCAAAGCATGATACCAATTGTAAAACAATTGTAAGAATTTGATACCAATAGAATTTTCTCAATAGTATAAACAATATCACATTATAAGAAATAATACCAATTGAGAGAACTATGAGCAATATCCAACAATATCAAATTGAAAATACCAATTGTATAATATCAAATGTTACCAATTTGTAGGATTTTCTCCTTAATACCAATTGAAGAAGCAAATGAATGAATAACACATGAAAGTCCTTTTGCTCTTCAATCATACCTACAAAAACAATCATGCTTTGCTTTTTGGTATCCAAATGGTTTTGGATCCATTTTTGTTAGTGTAGGGACTCTCACCCTTTTTCATCCAAACAAAATCTCCTTTAGGTATACCATGCACTTTAATATAACACACATTTGAAGTATGTCCATGAGTACCACAATAGAAACATGTTGGTGCATTTGAAAAATCAACTTTTGAAAAATCAACAACATTTCTATGAGACTTACTCTTAGCATTAGTATAACCCAAACCAAACTTGTTTGAATTTTCTCTTTGAAAATTTAACAATGTGCGCAATCTAATATCACCATTTGAGAAACTTGCAAGCTTATTTTTCAAAATAGCATTTTCATCTTTAAGCGACTTGAAATTCTCACAATCAACCACATTATTCAATCTACTAGCACAATCACAAGAAGAACTAGCATAGATAAGATCAAGAGTTTCATTTTCAAGATTAAGCTCATCAACTTGTTTTTGAAGATCTAAAATCTTTTGTTGATGTTCCTCAATGAGCTTCTTCCTATCAATATTTTTCTTAGCTAATTTCTTGAGATGTTCATGCATTTCTTCATAAGCATTATATAACATTTCATAATTTGAAGAAATTTCGGATTTATTAAGACTTACATCGCTTTCGTCACTTTGCTCACTTGATTCATCATTTGAGCTTTCCTCTTCATGTACTTGAGCTATCAAGTTGAGACAAGCGGCATGTTCATCATCCGAAGAACTACTAGTTTTGCTTTTCTTGTCTTGTTCATCATCACTATTCCAAACTATGTATGCCCTTTTAGATTTCTTTTCTTTCTCCTTCTTCTTTAGATACTTAGAGCATGAGTACTTGAGATGACCGGGCTTTCCACATTCATGGCAAACTATTCCTTCTTTTGAAGTCTTTGTCTTGTAATGTGGGGAATTCTTCTCTTTACTTTTGTCTTTGTTCAACCTTCCTTTTCTCCTTAGAATTTTATTGAACTTTCTTAGTAGAAGCTTCATCTCCTCTTCATCAATATCCGAATCGGAATCTTCATTATCATCATCATCGGAACTCTCTTCCTTTTTATATGACCTTTGAGCTTTAAGAGCAATTCTTTTTTTCTCTTTGTACTTGACCGATTCTTCATGCTTATGCAAACGTTGAAGCTCCATTTCATGTTCTTGTAACTTTCCGAAAAGTGTTGCTAAGTCCATGTTGTCCAAGTCCTTTGATTCAACAATTGCGGTAACCTTGGGTTGCCATTCCCTACTTAGACATCTTAAAACTTTGTTAACAAGTTCACAATTCAAGAAAGTTTTACCAAGAGCAATGAGATGATTAACAATATGAGTAAAACGTTTTTGCATAAAACATATAGATTCATTAGGCAACATACGAAACAATTCATATTCATGCATCAAAGAATTTAATCTAGCACGCCTAACTTCACTAGTGCCTTCATGTGTGACTTGCAAGGTGTCCCACATTTCTTTGGCATCACGACATTGGGAGACTCTAAAGAACTCATCATAAGATAGAGCGGAGGTGATGATATTTTTTGCTTTTAAATCATATTGAATTTTTCTTTTATCATCATCGGTCCACTTATCTTTGGGAGTTAGGGTAAGCACACCTTCTACATCTTTTGAGGGAATATAAGGACCATTTTCAATGGCTTCCCAAATGTTCACATCTATAGCTTCTATAAAGATTCTCATCCTAATTTTCCAATAACCATAACCCTCTCCACCAAACATAGGAGGGCGATTAATTGAAGCACCTTCACCACCAAAAGGATTCGTAGAACCCATTGTAGTTTCCTCAAGGATCTTAACGAAAAAGCTCTATGCTCGTGTCTTTCGACCGAGCTCTGATACCAATTGTGAGAAACCTACACTCGGTGGGTGAAACAACTAGGAACACTAGGAGAACACCTAGAAGGGGGGGTTGAATAGGTGTTATAGAAACTTTGAAAGATTTTCGCAAGAAACAAATCTAAACGATTAAAACCAATGAAAATCAATCAATTAACAAATATTATATCAGAGATTAAGCGGAAACAATTAACACCTATATTCTTATTGATTCACCTAGGTTATGAAAATGATTTTCCCTTTATCAATTTTGCACAATAAAGATTCAATTCAATCAAATATAGAAAAATCACTTTTTCTAGGTTTTCAATCAAGAACACAATTAAAGACTTGAATGTAAAGAGTTAAGGGTTTAGAGATACGACACAGTGATTTATCCTGGTTCACTTTCATCCACTTGAAAGCTACTCCAGTCCCCTCTTCAACCAAGAGAGATTCTTCACTATGAGGAATTAGAGTTTCTCAAATTACAAGTAAATGCCTCACAAGACTCCTTCTTGCTAGCCTACAAGAGATACCACACCCTTGCCTTGTAATCCTATTGATATCTAATCTAACCTCTTCTCTTTTGCTTGCCGATACCTCACAACAAGACTTCCAATTGCTTGCTTCACTCACAAGACTTCCAAATGCTTGCTTCACTCACAAGACTTCCAAATGCTTGTTCTTCAACAAGGCTTCCAAGTGCTTGATGAAATGCCTCACCAAGGCTTCCAATGAAACTTGTTTGATTCACAAAATCAAGGCTTCCAATGTTGTAGAATGTTTGCCTCTTGCAATGATTACAACTCAAAATGAAAACAAAATAACAATCCTATGAATCTCTTTCAAAAGCTATGAAAAGATCAACATGAGAGATTCAAGGTTCTTGATCAAAGAATATGAAAATGAGAGCTTTGATCTTGAGAGAGTGAGAGAGAATAGTGTGGCTTTGATTCTTTGTAAAATTGTGTATCAAAATGATTCTAGTTGATTCTCAATGATAGAAATGATTAGGAAAAGGTTTATATAGAATACCCAAAAGTTAGAGCACTTAGAATAGCTTTTGAGAAGTGAAAAACGTATTTAAAAAACCATATCTGATCGAGTTACTCGAGTGAAATGAGTGTTAGTCGAGTAAGCCGAAAGCTTAAAACATTTTACTCGAGTGAAATAATGATTAATCGAGTAAGCCGCAAGCTTGATAAATTTTACTCGAGTGAAATATGTGTTACTCGAGTAATCAGCATAAAAATCACTAAAAACTTGTTTTCTCAAAAACTAAACCTTTTCTTTAAAACCTTTAAGCCACCTATGGATTTTAGACAAAGTGAATACTCAAAATATGATATAATCATGCATTCAAAAGAGATTCACTGCCCTCTAATAAACTCTACCAAAACTCATAAACTAAAAGACTTGT
This sequence comes from Crotalaria pallida, assembly GCA_037953625.1. Taxonomy (NCBI): domain Eukaryota; kingdom Viridiplantae; phylum Streptophyta; class Magnoliopsida; order Fabales; family Fabaceae; genus Crotalaria; species Crotalaria pallida. The sequence continues at coordinate 141,802,053 of CM075654.1, read as the reverse complement.
GAGGCAAAATATAAAACAATAAAACACAAACTACCAAACTAAGTCTTCATGAGTTGGCTCTCTCTTCTTAACTTGATGTTTGTTGTTGCTTGTTGAGCTTGAACTTGATCAACACATTTGTATCTTGTTCAAAACCTTTTAGCATTTATCAAAACATTCTTCATGGATCTTACACTGATCTCTTGGGTGACTCCTAAGTTTGGCTTCATGAAAATGAATGTTGATGGATCCTTTAGAAAGACATCTCAAGTTGCTGCGTGTGGGGGCCTTCTTCGTGATTCTTCAGGGGCCTTTATTCATGGCTTTGCTTGTTACTTAGGTTATTGCACCTCTGTAAAAGCTGAGTTATGGGGTCTATTATGGGGGTTGCGCCTTGCTCAAAGTCTTAATGTTGTGGTGCTGGAAGTTGAACTAGATTCTCAAGTAGCTATCCAGTTGGTAACTAGGCATTACGCCTCATCTCATCACTGTTTCTCCTTAGTGCGTGAAATTAGAGCTTTGCTCCAAGCCATTCAAAATGTTTCGGTTATGCACATATATAGGGAAGCTAATAGGTGTGCTGATTATCTGGCTAATATAGGCCATAGTTTGTCTTTTGGTTGTAATTTTTATAATTGTTGTCCTCATGGACTGTTCCTCTTGTTTGTGAGGATGCGTATGGGGTTGCTTTCCCCTGTTTAATTTAATCCTTGGACTTTTGCCCCGTTGATGATAAAAAAAATAAAAAATGAAAATGTCGGGAATAATTTATATTTATATTCTGGCAACAAAAGATGTAGAATATTTGTACTTAGTTTTAGTACAACATTTTTTTTAAATGAAATAAAGAAGGAAGTTATTAGAGCAAACAATTGTCCACTACTACATGAGAGCCAATTGTCGCACATTAATTGGATAAGCATCATTGGCAGGACCATTAACAGCTCTCCAGGCATAGACATAAGTTGCAGACTGCGTTGGATTGACAGCATCCCAATACACATACTGGTTTCTTAAAAAACATGGTATTTGAAATGGTAGACATGTTATTTGCCCTCTGTATGTTCCAAGCCCACAACAAGCTCTGTCAATTACACGAAAAGCTGCATAACACAAATCAAATTCCACCATCATCTCCAAGTTTATAACAAAATTAATGAATACATTATGCTTGTGAAGTGATTAATAATTATAATTGTAGCTTACAATAGGCAGCAGGGTTGTTTAGGATATCTCCAAACACACCATAAGTGTTACCATACACAAACATGGCACCAGGATGGTCTTTGTTCAACTGGTCCACCATTGATCTAAGCCCTTCATTAAAGAATCCAACCATCTGATTAACCACGTCCGCGCATCTTCCTGGTGCTGCTAAACGACTGGCGCGTTGGCTAGGAATGCAACCCATTGGCCCAATTCCTGATAAGAAGAACTTCCTTAATCCCAAGCTATGTAGCGTCTGCAACAAGAACTCTTGGGCATTACATAAATATATAGATTGAATAAGCAATAATAATAAATAGAAAAGAAAGAGTAGAGTAGACAGTAGAGTAGAGAGGGGATAGATTACATACCAGAATTTGCCGGACATAGGAATTAACAAGGAGATTGCCAAACTCTTGGGCACTATAATTATAACTGGAACGATATAAGAGAGGGAGGAGGTAGTTATTGATGTAGTCATTGCTTCCACTCACCACAACTGCTATAGACCTGGCTAAATATTGACTCAGAGAGCTTGCATTCATCATTGTCTCGTACTGCTGATTCGGCGGTGCAGCAACACTTGTATTCATCATTGACCTGTACTGATCCAAAGTGCGCTCAAAGTTCATGACTTGTTGGCTCAGGGTATACCGATAACCCTGCATGCATCACAAAATTATATTATTGCACCCTATTAACATTAACATGCTACATAGTACAAATGAAAGATTGGAATTGAATAGAATACGAATCTTTCAACTATGCAAAAAAAAAAAAAAAAAAAAATAGAATATAAATCTTCCAAATCTATAATAATTAATTTTTAAAGAGGGACAATAGAAGGATATAATAATAGTATAAACTTGCTTCGCAGCATGTTTTGTCCTAAAGGTTTGTTCTTCACCATTATATATATGTATTATAAAAATGAAGATATATGTAGTAGAAATTTTCCAATAATAATGAAGACATATAGGTATGAAAAGTACGAAGTGTCGCCCAGTCTCATCAAGAATGCCAGAACCAGCCGATGCATAATTGACTCCATTAAGTATTTTGGATCCTACAGTGGTTGGGTCTGCAAATGGTGGAGGAGAAGGAACACCCAACGAGTCCGCTGTAAATTAAGTAAAAACTACAAAATGAGTTTGGGACCACAAGACATATATATGAGCTCAATTCAACATAAAATGTGGATAGTGACAACTTTTTTTTTTTATTTTACATATATAGGGAGCACGAAAATCCTAGAAAACATGGATGCAACATTGGACTCAAGGACAAAAATCCAAAATTTAATTATAAAATGTGGTAAAAATATAGGTACAACCGTACAAGGAACATATATGACATGGAATGACTACTGCTATTTTGAAGAATTACCTTCATAGTAAAAAAAAAAAAGAAAGGATTGTTTAGATCAGATTGTATGTTCATAGTATAATGGTGTTATACTATATATATAGGTATTAGTGATGCATAGTAGTTAAGCAATAGATGAACGTACCAATGAAGTCGATGAAGGATTTTCCATTAGAAAATCGGCCTGTAGCTCCCCTATCGAAATCGATACCATAAGGAAAGTAATTAGCCCTTGCAATGGAGTTAAGGAAGTTATTGTTACCAACTTCTACAAATGAATCTCCAAAAACAAACAATGCCGGAACTTTTTGTGAGTTTACCAGTGCCACCCCATTTGTGCATAGCAGCAGTACAACCACAATTGTTGTAGTGCTTAGATATTCCCATATACCCATTTCCCTCATTTCACTTCTCTCAACAAGACGCATAGTTGAAACAGAGATTCATGTGGGATGATATATATAAAGGTGGTGTGAACCTGTACTACGCAATCATAAATCGCATCATTGTACTTTTAAGATTAGCTTGCACAAAAATCCAAGCCAACCCCATCAAGTATTGTGCTTTTGTGCCACTTTTCTCATACTTTCGGTTGCTCTTTCTTACCTTCATTCACCGTTTCCTTCTTCCTTATTACATGGCATCATGAGTTTTGGTGTGTCCTCTCCTCAATTTTCATGCAGGTTACTTTTTCCAATGTAACAGATTTTCAGAAAGTATCAGAACATAAAGTTTAAAAATATTTAAAAAAAATAATAAACTTTGTTAACGGCTTGCGGCTTCACATCTTGCATGAACCTTTTTGTAGAAGGTTGTTGTTTACTTGTTTTATAGAAGTTAGGATTCTCTCAATTTCTTAATAAAATTAACGATATTTTAATCGTTGAATAATTTAGCAATAAGTTAAGATATTAAAGTGAATGTTGTTGTTAAAATTATAATCATATTAATTGGATGGAAAAATTAGGCAAAACAATGGATAGAAAAAAAATATTCATTCATTTTATTATGAAAGGGTATTTCGAATTTTTACCGTAAAAATACATTAGTATTATCTCAGAATTTAATTTTTTTAAATTGTCTTTAATAATATTATTGTGAAAGTGTGTTAATCTATAAGACATATCTTTTCAAGAATTTTAATTTTTTTTAAATAATAAATATTGTCAACTGGTGGCATATCTCATGAGTTCTCATTTTCCTAACTTTTATTGTAAGAGCTTTGAGAAACTTTCTGGTTACAAGAATTGGACTCAAAAATATATAATATAGAGTTACAAAACATTGCACTGGTACATTACCTTTTTTTTTTAATTTTAATAATATTCAGGATTGAACGAAACAGTGTAAGCTCTTGTACATTACTCCCTCCGGTCTATTTATAAGCAAAAAAAAACTAGTAATTTTACCCGCGCATCGCACGGGTTTAATTTTTTTTTTTTTAAAATTTGATTATAGATTTTGGAAATATGTCTTTTTAAATAATATGTTAATATGAACTTTTCATAAAAATGATTTACATGTATTTAGAAATGAATAATCATAAACATTAACCTTTGAATCTAGTTTCAGCTACCAACTTTTTCATTAATAAAAATTAACTAATAACGTATCAACTATGTGATTTCTAATCTTAATTAACAACTTAATTTGTTATATTAAAAAAAATCCAACTCATTTTGATTTTTGTTTTATTTAATCCATCATTCCAAATGCATTTTGTTAGTAAATCGTTTTGCAAGTCCAAATGCAGCTATTTTTTTTTTGCCATATATATCATCATCATCATTATCATTTTTATTACATCTGTCCCAAAATATAAGACTTGTTTTCACACTTTTAATTAATTAGTGTTTATAAGATTCGAACTTTCAAATTACTTGCTTGTATTAAAACTTCATAATTGTAAATAAGTATATTGTCTAAAGTATAAAATAACGCATCATTATTTTTCACAATTTAAATTGCAACATATTGTATAAATTTTTGGATTTTTTTAAATTTGAATTCATGACTGTATTGTATATTTTCTAAAGTATAAAATAACGCATCAATGTAAGCAACTTATAATTAAAATTTAGCATGTTAATAAAAAAAATCTTTACATAAATAATTCTTCAAATAAATATTATTCATAAAATAGCTAGACACAAAACAAACGCAAGAAATGTTCAAATATTTAAATAAAAAAAGCATCTTTTTCAATATTTATGGTTATCATAATGTCTATCTAACATAAAAAAAATTAGTTATCAATAAGTGAAGGGCTATGAATAAATAATATAAAAATATATAATTTTCATCATCGTACATATATTCTATATAGCATTCACTGTATACTATATATACACAATATGAATATAGCTATTAGTAGTTGTTTGGAGCTAAAAATATATACTACTATAAGTATATATACTCTAACGGAAAGAAACCGTTAGAAAGAATAATTAATAATAATAAGTAATGAAATAATAAGAATTAATGGGAATAAACACCAACTTAACAAGAATAAATTTTTGTAACCACCACCCAAATTAATAATTAATAAATTCAATTTAAAATAAATATTTTTAAAATAATAAAATATTATTATTTTTACAACATCATCACCATGAAAGCTTTATATCACCAATCACCATCCTCTGAAAAAGTGACAAATTAAAAACAGAGAAGACAAATGGTGCACAAAATGGAAAGAGAAAGACCTAAACTACAACAACTAAGTAACCTTTCTTTCTAATAACTACAATTTAGCAAACTTAGATAAAGAAAACAACTATGAAAATGCAATTTAGATAATCTTTTTTTCGAGTAACAACAACAACTATGAACATGCTTCTCGACATCATCAACATCATTCACAAGTGATGCCTTTGGATCATTTAATAAAATCGCAACTATTTTCCGATCAGGTTCCCCTTCATCAATCATGGCTAATGCAGCCAAGGGTTTGACCCTGAGAACCTCACCAATTTTCCTTTGTCTTTCACAAATCTTAACAACATCAATTACAGATTAACAATAATTTTAGACACGTTTTGTCCAATCCTACTAATGAAAAAATTGAAAAAAATATAATAAAAATATCATTCTAAAAAAAAAACCACAACTCTTATATAAATAAAGCAATAATGAAATGAAGAAAATAATATAACAAATAGAAACCAAAGAACAGCGAAAATATAGAACAAATATCCAAGAGAAAAAAAATCAGAAATGGTAAATACAAAACTTTCTTGGAATTTGAACATCACCAATTTCCCATGAACCTGAAGCAAGTAATATATGCCTCTCAGGTTTAAGTAATATAAAACGATATTACAGATCAGAGAGATTAAAAAAACAATACTACAAAAATGAAAATTAAACGGAGAAGAAGAAAAGGGGATTCTTCAAACCCTAGAATCCCAAAACAAAATTCGAGTAAAAAAAATCTCAAAAACAAAAATTTAAATAAAAATCTCTTTAAAAAAAAATATCTGTACAAAAATTAATAGTAAACCTATTCTAAACAAAAATTAAAAATTAAAAAAAAACTAAAATTAAAAAAAATGCTCATACGCTCATACGCTCATACCTGTTTCACACCTGCAACAAAAGAGATGAAAACTATGCTATTAAAAAAAACATACTTGTACAAAAATTAAAAAACCTATTCTAAACAAAAATTAAAAATAAAAAAAAACTAAAATTCAAAAACTGCTCATACGCTCATACCTGTTTCACACCTGCAACAGAAGAGGTGAAAACAATGCTTCCAAATCCAGATGTTTTCTTTTTGCCCGGGTCTCTAATTTTTTTTTGTTGCCTTTTCCTGATCACTGATTCTACTAATTTACTACTACCAATAACTACTAATTGATGTTGGTAATATGTCTTTCACACCATAACAGTCAAAAAATGAATGAATGAAAGAAAATGAAAAGACTTAATCTACCAATGGATATGAACGGCTATGATTGATTATTGCATTTACAATTGAATGGCTGAGATTAAAAGAGAACTTAGGAGGGAAAGTGAGAAATTAGGAGGAAAAATAATGGGGATTAAGGAGTGAAAACAAAAATGCCCTCATACTTCACCTATTTTATAATATATTGATTACATTAATGGTCTTAAATATAAGCAAAAATTAACCAACTTTCTTTTCCCAATACAACCATTATTAAAATATCTCTTCAAAGTGGTTATAACATTTAATTCTTGTTTCATTCCCAATGCAAGTTTCCTAAAATATTCAATTTTTCTATGAATTTAAAAAAAATTAAATATACTCCATTATAATTTTCTTAATACATGTGTCGGTAGTTATTTTTGCTAATAAACTCTGTGAAGCATGGGTACACCGTTTTAGGAGCCGTACACGTACCGAGTACTTTTTGGGTTCGTGTACGGTTTGGGTACGCTTGGGTACGTACTATGTAACATTTCTCATTTTCATAAAAAGATTAAATAATTATTTTAAAGGTAGGAAGTATTTTGGAAAGATAAACAAAAAGAAACATAGCTCTTGGAAATAAAATAGTTGGAGTAAGAAGAACTTAAATAGAATAATTAAGAAAATGCTATTTTTGTGAAATTTTATGCAAAGATCGGGCAATATCTCCTTCGTTAACCGTTGAATATTGCTCAAATTTTTAGACAAGGTTCTCAACCTTTTTATCTTAACATCAAACGGTGGAAATATTGTTTTGAGAATGAAATCTTTTTAAATTAATTTTTCAGTGCAACAGTGTATTATATTTAAATTTCTGAATTTTAGCAGTGACTAACCGGTTAGTATAACCAGTAACCGGTTAGTGTGTCTGCATCTGCAAAAAATTAAGTTGGTTTAGCTCGAAATTTTGAGGTAAAAACGTGGTTCCACTCCCCTTAAGCCACATATCACCTATAAACGTCTCAAGACAAGTATGTGGACGAAGTTTAAGCTTTGGGATGGAGTGATTTGGCTCATTTTGAATCAATAACCCATTATTAAAGCCAAATATCTCAATTTTCTGGTGAGTTCTTCATCACTTTCGTTCTCCTTCTCTAAGTCACCTCAAGCCACAAAACTTGTATCAAATTGAAGTTCCTCATCCCATCTCGACATAGAAACCGAGTTTGTTCGATTTGGTTAACCATATTGCAAGTTATAAGCCTGCAAAATTGGCTCCTCAAATATGGAAACACAGAAAACAAATTTGTTTGGCTCTGTTCTTCAAACTTTAGTGGTAAGCTCAGGGCACCTCAAGCTCTCAAACTTGTTTTAATCTTGAGTCTATACATCCTACTTTATGTTCTAATCAAATTCCCCAATTTTTCATGTCAATTTTTTGGTTAAAAACTCTAACGAAACCAGCTCACCAAGACCGTTCTGGGTTGGGCTGCAAGATGAAGATTGAGCCATTTTCTATTAAAATCCAATTTTATAGCTTTAAGTCCATTCAAACACTTGAAATAGGTATGGGAGATTTCATTCATATTGCTAGGATTATTGATTTGGAAGTTTGTATGTGTTTTATGTGCAAAATTATAAACCAAGACAACCACTTAGCCTTTATATTAGTAGTCTGAATTAATGGCATAATTGAATAAGAATTATATGATGTGATGATGACTGAATACATCTCAATAAAGGATTGGTAATTGTTACTGAAATTCATGGAATAGAGTTATTGGTTGAACTAATATTGGATTGATGAGTATTGCACCCATTTGGTATTATTTTAATTAATAATGTCTTCATACAAGGGGTGTAATATTGATGATGACTTAGTAATGGATAATTAATCCAATATGATAAATTGGAAAGAGTGGAGGTTAATTGTCTAGGGGCAATTAGCTATATGAATGGATTGGGTTTGCTTGAGAGCAATCCCAATGGGACTTTACTTAAAAAGAATTAATTGATGAATAATGAAAGAGTAATCCTGCATTAGTCATACCTGGTTTTATATGAATGTCAAGTATGAAAGAATTCGTAGAGTACAAGTATGTTATAACGAATTGAGTACAAGGGGCGTATACGATAATGATGAGAATCCCGATCTTAACGTGTCCCTTGGGAAAGGACCTGATGCGAATAGGACTCTATTCGTAGGCGGTATAACTAGTTATCCCGATATATTATGTCTTGTGGGAAGAGGCTTGGTGCAGATGGGATGCCATCTATAGACGGTATATCATAATGATGTCCCGGTATGACGTGTCCCTTGGGAAAGGACCTGGTGCAGATACGAAGGAGTGTATCTGTAGGCATCATGACACTTGTACAGTTGAAATGTTTTGGAATAGTGACGATTGTGCCCAGCCAGTAATCCTTTCGTGGAAGAGAGTAACAATTGACATTGCATACAGATAATTACTATGAATGATAAAACACCTGATAAGTATGTATCATCTGCATTATAGTGATTGTATGTGTGTGACTCAATCCTTAATCTGCTTACGCGATATGACAAGTGACTTACTCTCATTTACCATGTCTGGTGGTAGGTACAAGTTCTAATCAGAGATAGTCTGTTTGTCCAAGCCAGAGACTCAAGCGGAGAAGGAAGATGCTCAATTGGATCTAATCCTTTGTAACCCTGAGAACAAATGTATTTTTAAAAGAAAATTTTTTATTCACTATTCTTGAATAGAGGGAATTTTTATTTTCCGCTGTAACTCTTTTACTAAATTATCTTATTCCCTTTATAAAAGAGTCAGGGTGTTATATATTACCCGGTATGTACACATACAAAAAAAAAAAAACCTTGGGTACGTATTCGGGTATGTCGGGGTACGCGGTGGGTACGGTACCCACCAATTGGGTACGGCACAACTTAAAAAAATTGAAAACGTTTTTTTTTCTATTTTTTTCCGGTCTTACACATCTTATCCATAAGGTTTTAAGTTTTGACACGATCCTCTCTGCCTCCTCTATCTCTACTGTCGAAGCACACCCCTCTTTGCCTCGATCTCTGCCGCTGCTCCTGCCTCCATCTTTACTCTCGATCTCCACCGCCGCTCTCGATCTCACCTCTCAGCCTCTCTCCGCTGCGCTTTGCTGCGTTTCGCTGCGGCTCTCTTCACTGTGCCTCGTGGTGGCTGCGCCTCTCTCCTGTTGGTGGTTGCTGTGCTTGTTGGTGACGCCTCTCTCTGCTCAGTACAGCTCACGGTAACACAACCTCCTCCATGCTCTCTCTGCTCACTGCTCAGTACTGTGTTTTTCTTCTTTTTTTTCCTGCTCAGTCCTATATGTTCTGCTCAGTACTGCGTTTTGAAGCTGCTCATGTATTGTGTTTTCAATATTGTTTCTGCGTTTTCTTCCTTTTCTTTTTTTGGAAGCTGCTCATGTTTCTTTTTTTTTTTTTTAATGTAGTATGTAGTTTGATGTCAAGAACTATTTTGTGATGAATTTGAACGGGAAATGCAGGTGTATTTTGTGTTATTGTATATGTTTGTTGTTATTAAGTGTTATTTTAAAAATTTTGATATTAGGTATATTTTTGTATTATTTTTAAAATTTTCAATTTTTTAAATTTATATTTAATTATATATATATATATATATATATGTGTGTGTGTGTGTGTGCCCCTACCCTAAATTTTTTAAAAATCCCGTACCCCGTACCCGTACACATGCAACACGGTAATAAACAAGACCGGAGGAAGTATTTTTTTTATTTTAATAATAATATTCGGGATTAAAACAATAGGTAATTCTAATACAAAACATTGCATTGATATATTAGTGCTCTCCGCTCTTGTTTATTAGCAAAAATAAATACCGCCACAGGTATTAAGAAAAAATAGTTAGATACATTACATTTAATTTTCTCAAATTCATAAAAAAATAGACTAGTTCAGTAAACTTCTATTGGGAATGAAATAAAAATTAAATGATTCAACCAATTTATAAGGATATTTTAAAAATGATTGTATTGAGAATAAAGTTAGTTTTTACTTATATTTAAGACCACCAATGAAGTGTCTTTTTCTTTTTTTTATCTTATAATTGAGAACGGATGAAGTATTTTTTTTTATTTGTAAATTTTCAGGTGAGGACACGTGGTGGTTCTTGAATAATCATGCCTACAGTTCGAGAGACGGAAGGACGAACGAAGGACAATAAGTATGTACGGAGGAGGGTCATTCCAACTTAAATGTGCGTTGACATGAACATGCACGCTCATTGAAATCAGTAACGCTACCGACTCTGCCTGCGTAACATCGTCACCATCATCTCTTCTTCATGTTTTCTTCTGTTAACTTCCCATATTCATTTACTTATTTTATTTTTGTTTTATAAAGTTACTCATTCCGACTCAAATTATAAGCAATTCTAACCACTTTTACGCTTATTAAGGAGGTTAGTTGATTGTATTTAATTTTCTAAAATTTATAAAAAATAGAGGTATTTTTGGAAAGTAGTATTGGGAATGAAACAAAAATTAATTAAGATTACAATTTTCCAGAGATGTTTTAGGAAAGTGTCATTGGGAATGAAACAAAATTTAATAATGTTAGTTAATTTTGTTTATATTCTAAACCAATAATAGTATGTTTTTTGTTGCTTATAATTCGAGCCGAAGGGAGTATGTATTTTTAGAAATTTAGTATTCCTTCAGCTTCTTATTATAAAAATCCTTTTGCGAGAAAAATTGAACTTATAATAAAGACAGGATGAAATATTAATTTATATTCTTCTTTGTCCAAGAGTAACTTATTTATCACATTATATTTTTTACAACTTATTTTTTCATTTTTCTTTAATATATAATTCATACATTTATTATTACTTTCTTCTATTATTAATTGAAATTAATTTAATCAAAATATATCAAATTTTATATTATTTGTTTATTTTTTAATTTATATACAATTTCTAAAATAACATATCTTAGTAAATAAAATAAAAAAAAAAACATATCTTACGTATGAGAAGGAGTAGTAATCTTCTCTCTCATTTTATTCACCTCAATCACTCTGCTCACACCCAGCTGGCTTTCTTTGCTTGCTTTACGCGTTTTCCTTCTTCATGACCATATCCTCGCTTCCCATTCCAATGCTCTCACCTATCCTTTTTGTGTACAATATTTAGATAGAGTTCCAGTATTTCAAATATAAATTTTTTTAATAACAGGAGTAGTAAACTATTTTTATAACATTTCATCTATTAATATTTTTATTTTTATTTTCTAAAATATATGTTTCTTTCTGATTAATCATTAAAAAATATTATTTCATAATTATATTATTCGTTCTTAGATAATTGTCATTTAAAAGAAATTTATTTCTTTTTGAGTATTATTTATCATTTTCACAATTATATCTCATCTAATTAATAAGAGATATAATAAATGGAAATGAATAATAAAACCCTAATAAATAGTAGGTTTAATTGCACAATTGGTCTTTTATCTTATTTATTAGATTCACTTTGGTCCTTTATTTTTTTTTACAATTTACTGGTCCTTTATTTTTTTTTTAAAAGATTCAGTTTGGTTCTTCCGTTAAAATAAAGTTAAATGAGAAGGAATATTCCAAGAATATTCTTCCTTCTAAGCTTAATTGCATAATTAGTCTTTTATCTTATTTATTAGATTCACTTTAGTCCTTTATCTTAATATTCCAAGAATATTCCCTCTTCTTCTTCCTCTTCCTATGCTCTCTCCTTACAGCGGCGACACCCACCATGGGCTCACACCCTCTTCCCTCGAAAATCATCAAATTTTTCAAATTTCTTCAACATTCTTCAATTTTTCACGATTTTTAAGCTTTATTTTCATTATTCCTCAAACAAATTCGTGTTTTTCGTTCTTTTTTTCTCAAAATCTGAATTCTAGGGTCCCTTTTCTAAAACCTTGGTTATCAACAATGGTCTCCTCCTCTGAATCTGCTGGAAAACGTGTGAAAACACGTGCAAAACGCTTCAACAACTCCGATTAATTTCTAAAAATGGCGGCGACGGTGGCATGGGCGGTGGCAGCGACGCCCATGGTGGCTGTCGCCGCTGTAAGGAGAGAGCAGAGGAAGAGGAAGAAGAAGAGGTAATATTCTTGGAATATTAAGATAAAGAACCAAAGTGAATCTAATAAATAAGATAAAGGACCAATTATGCAATTAAGCCTAGAAGGGGAATATTCTTGAAATATTCCTTCTCATTTAACTTTATTTTGACGGAAGGACCAAACTGAATCTTAAAAAAAAATAAAGGACCAGTAAATTGCAAAAAAAAAGATAAAGGACCAAAGTGAATCTAATAAATAAGATAAAAGACCAATTATGCAATTAAGCCTAAATAGTACTATGGGTTTTGCCACATATTAAGGTTATTATTGTTAGAAAAATAATTATTGTGCCTATTATTTCATCTCTCGAAAATATCAAATTTTATTTTCAAATAATATTTTGCTATATTGATTTTTTGATAAGTGCAATAAAGACATCTATTAACATTTGACATGAGATATTTTCCTTACTAAAGATTCCAACTCAAAGTCTTATTTAAGAGAAAACAAACATGTATTATTTGACTTAATTACATGTTAATGACATGGGATTTTTCTAATGTGTATACTATAACACATGTTAAAAAAATACATAATTAAGAAGTTTATGTAAAAAAATTTGTGAAATTTATGTGTATTAATTATATTAACTATCAATATAGATTTATACTTTTTTCGGTCCTATTTATAAGTCATCTTTAGGAAAAAAATTTGGTCTTACTTGTAAGATCTTTTTAGGGAGAAAATTTGATCCTCTTTGTAAGAGTCTATCCTAATTTTCAATAACATTTATTTACTTCTTTTCAAAAACACCCTTATTAAGTCAACACTTTCCAGAATCTCAATAAGAATTATAAGGGTACTTTTGAAAAAGTATATTAAATATTTACATTTTCAATACCACTAACAATCTTAATCCACTTTCTAATTGGTGGATGTGAATTTCCTCAAAAAAGTCTTATATATAAGACCGGAGGAAATATAATATAAATTTTTTAAAATATACTCTAAGATACGTATTAGAAAATTCATCTGATAAATAATTTACTTAAATGTTTGTTTTACATTTTTCTATTAAATTATCAAAACATATCTTTCATAAATAAATTTATTGAAATAATTTTTTAAAAATTGTATGAAGGTCATAAGTTATTTTAATAAATTAAACCTAAATAAGCATCTATAACATTTCTCCAAACGTCCCAAGCAAACTGTATAAAAAAAAATTCAATAGGTGAAAAAGACAATACATTCGCTTATATTTATAATCTTTTAAATTAAACAACAAATCTCCGGTGATAAATCTACCATATTACTTTTTTTTTAAGAATTAAAAGCTTTTGTATAAGTTCTATTAGAAAAAAAAAAATCAAAACTACTATATTGATTTTTTAAATTATTTTTAAGTTACAAATCAGTCTTTAAAATTTTTTTACTTTAAAATAAGTCCGATAAGTTATAATAATTTTGCCTAAAAAAATTGCTAGTTGCAATAAGCATTTTGCTATAAACATGTTAATACCTCTTTAAAAAGGAACATTTTAATATATCTATACATTATCAGAGTAATTAAAAAACTAACTTAGGATATAGAATAGAATAGTTTTCAATTCCTATCCATCTTTGCTCAATACCTAACCAATTTAAAATTTTCTTAGCTAAGGATAGAAATATGGCAGTAAGCTTGGAAGAATGTAGTTAAGAAGTTGCTAAGAACGGACTGTAAACTTAAATGACAAAAATTAGCAGTAATTGCATTGTGTTTGTTAGTGAAACCTAACCAAATTGATATGACGTATTTAGGCTTTGTTTGATTTGGGAGATTTTGGAGGAAGAGAGCTGGAAGGAAAATAGAAAGAAAATACAAGCTTTTCCTTGTTTGGTTGAGGAAAGAAAATTAGGGAGAAGAGAAAAATAGGTGAAATCCACTAAAAAAATTGTCTCCACTCAAAGTTAAGAGATTTTGGAGAGAAAAGAAGGAGGTGACACATTTTCGCCTAGAAAGAACGAAAACTCAACTTTTCTATTTTCTCTATTTCTTTACATTTTCTCTCACATCAAACAACCACAAAATCTACTCATTTTCTTACCATAATTTCTCTTTCTTATTTCCTCTTCCTTATTTCTCTCTTCCCATTTTCTTTCTTGCAACCATAGAGTACATGTCTAATGGAGGATGCTATGTAACACCTTCTGCTGCAAAATACAATTTAGAAACAAGTAATTGCGGTGGCTATGTGGAGACAAATGCTATTGACTTTTTTTTTTCCTACCCATTATTTTTTGGCCTTCATCGCCTGAAATAAGTCAAAAGATTCTTTCCGTTTGAAACAAGGCGGAAACAAAATAAAACAATTTTTACTTTATGCAAGCCGTATTATCCTTCGTCTTTCCAAAGTCGTAAATAAAATAAAGTATTTCGCCTCTCATTAGCCGAAAAACATTAAAAATTTGTTATAATGCCAAAATTGTCGCTCCGTTCCTTCACGTACAAAACAATAAAAAGAAGGGAGATGAAAGATTTACGGATGAGCATTTCTGGGATTTCAACACTTTAATTCTTTCGCTTCTTAAAAGTCGGAAGTATTTCCGCTTTTAAATAGTCGGTAATTCTTTCTCCTTATGCAAATCGGTAGTAATGGGTGAGGGCCAAAAAGTTTATCCAACTTGTTTTAGACGATGGGACCAATGAGTAAAGAGTGAAGTTCAAAAAAAAAAAAGTCATCCAATTTAGCCTACCGGAGTGTTGTGTGTGTGTTTTTTTTTTTTTTTTTTTTACTGGGACCCTATTGTAGTTGATAAGCGTAGATACCACACGGTTTTCGCAGGAAGCTGTGATCAACCTAGATTAAGTGATCAAGTAGGACACGCCAATTATTGAAGTCAAATAGACTCCTTATTTAAAGTGATCAAAAAAATAAAGATAGTAACTTTAGTATATTTTTACCCTTGTTTTAAAAAATAGTCAACAGCCTAGTTGGTGGCTGCAGGGACACTTAGGATTTTTCTCTCCCCAGGGCATGGATTCTAGTCCCAGACCTCCCATGTAAACCAAAAAAAATTATAATAATAATAATAATTTTCTTAGTGTAATTATTTTACAAATGAAATACCAACTTAGTCCCTGATATTTTTCACTTCACCAATTTAATCAATAAAAATTTATAAATACACATTTAGTCCTTCACTATTTTCAGATATACAAATTTACTTCTTCAAGATTTTCTACCATACTAACTTGGTACGTAGTTCATGTTTTAAATATCAAATTAATACATCCGAAATCTTCAGGAACCAAATGGTTCATCTGAAAATTTTAAGGAACTAATTGTGTATTATAAATTTTTGGGAACTAAGTTGATACAATGAAAAAACATCAAAAATTAAATTGATATTTCACTCTTATTTAACTATTATGAGTAATGATATATAAGCTACAAAGTAATTTAAAAATTAGTTTACACATTAAAAAATACTCCATCCCACAAGGATGACAAAATAACTAAATTTTTTATCCCAAACTATAGTTAAAATAATTAATGAAAAGTTTAAAAATTATAAATTTTGAATTGTGATTGATTGATTCATACAAAATGCATTAAATTAGTTGTTTCATAATTGGTTGATATGTTAGACAAACAATTAAATGCATATCTCCTTAATTTTTTGACTTTTGAATTTTTTAATCATCATTGTGGGGGTGGAGGGAGTATCATATGTTCAAAAAAAAAAAAAATCATGCATATATCACATGTTAATCAATCACTAATGAAAAAATGCACTTTTTGTCACATGTCATTTTTTTATGAAGTAAAATAATTTGTAAATTTATCTTTTAGGCTTAATATTTTTAAGCAAAGTTAGATAATATATTTTAATTAAGAGAAATTTATTATGAAAATATAAATCAGCCTAGAAAACAACATTAAAAAAAGTGTTATTTGTTAACCACTTATTAATAAAAAATGTTGTTTTCCTATATAAGTCATTTTTTTATAATATAAGATAATTTACAATTTTTTGTTAAAATAATTATTAAATTAATTTTGTAGATTAATACCTCTTTAATTTTTTTATTAAATTACTTTGCGTTGAAGCACAGACATAGTCATCAAGTCGAACTTGAACAAGTTCACCCTAGTGTAAATGATGCATACAGTTAAAAAAAAAAAAAAACAAAACAAAACAAAGTATATATATATTTTTTTTATAATCACAAAGTATATTTTTTAGTATTAATGTTTGTAAAACACTTACATAAAAAAATGATAGAAGTAGTTTTAAAAGTACATATCCAATATTCATATTTCTAATAAGAGATAATACTATTAACTAAATTAAGCCATTTACTTAATGAAAATAAAATCTACCAAAATAATCTTATATAGAAAGACGAAGGAATACCGTATTTTCCACTAAACCGGAAAAAAAAAATACAAGTAATTCTCTTTTAAGAATACTTTCCCAAAATACTTGCAATTTAGCAACTCCCCATCATCATTAGCTGGACATACGGTGTAAGAAAATATAGAAACTAATACTGTAATAATAATAATAATAATAATAATAATAATAATAATAATAATAATAATAATAATAATAATAATTTAATAGGTATTTGAAATTCGATTTATACGTAAAATAATACAAATTTAGAAGATTATATGAAAAGAAGCAAATTAGTAATTTAATTATCAAATAAATAAAATATGCATGTTTGATTAAAAATATACTCTTTATGATTTTTAATATAAGCAAAAAAGATATACTCTTTACGATCTTTATTATATGTCTCTTTGACTAATTTTCGTATCTTTTAAAAAATTAGTTAGTAGTAGTTAGTGCATTTAATGATATTGAAAATATAAATATTTGATATACTTTTTCAAAAGTACCCATATAATTATTATTAGGAATCTAAAAAATGTTAAGTAAATAGGGCTCGGATTTTTATGGAAAAAAATACTCCATCCGTCCCATAAGTTATGTTCATAGGTTTTTCATTTTGCCTCATAAGTTATGTTCTTTTAGAAACTCAATACTCATTTATACTTATTTTTTCAAGCATACCCTTATTTATTATATCATCTTTTTCACCACTTATCTCTCCATCTCTCTTCAATATAATCTCTATACATTTATTACTAGTATTTATCTCTCTTATTATCAAATGGAGATATTTTAGTCAAACATATCAAATTCTTATATCATTTACTCATTTTTTAATCTTGAAATCTCTAAAATGACTTAACTTATAAGAGGGAGCGAGTAATTAATGCCATGAAAAATTGGAAATGTGGTTTATGTTAAGGGCAATAAAAAAGTCTTCAAATGGAATTTATATTTAGGCCCGGAGGGAGAATTTATCTTTATTTCAAATACAATAAAGTCAATTAGTTTTATGATTTCAATACAATTATTCTTAAAATATTTAAAAAAAAATATGATTTTTTTAAATTTTTTCATTCCCACTAAAATTTTCTTAAAGTAGATCTATTTTTTATTAACTAAAAAAATTAAACATAATTAATTAATTTTTTAATATATATATATATATATATATATATATATATATAAGGTTTTGTTTTAAGGATAGAAATAAGATAGAATAATTTAGTAAAAGAACAGCAATCAAAAGCAAATGAAAGGTAAATAAAATAAAGGGAGTTACTAACATGCAATCTAAATTTGGATGGTTGTTATGCAATTCTTTAATTTGTTAAACTAATAAGAATTTGTCACCTAATACATGTATGTCATATTATTACTTAAAGTAGTCAAAATTGATTGTTTGCAATTTAGTCCAACATTAAAAACTAGATTCTAAAATGAATGGCATAAATGTATTATTTTTTATGTTGGACAAAATTGATTATTTTTTATGTTGAATTAAATTATAAAAATAAATGTTGACTACTTTAGAAATATTTTAAAATAAAATAAGAGACGGGATTCCAAAAAGGATAGTGTTGGGTGATGTGTATGGATAAAAGGGAAAAAACAGTGGGAGGAGTCACAGAAAAATGCCAGCGAAGGGCACATCAAATGCCAGCTGGTAGTAATGGAGTACCGTAGTACCCTTGCAGGCAGAGGCAGGGACGTCCCACTTAGAGTAATAAATACCCAAACCACCCCACTCACTCACTCACTCACTCCTCCATTCGATCAATTCAACACTTATCAATATCAATGTCCATGTCCATCATCATCACTCACCAACAACCTCCTTCTCCTCAACCCACTCATCAAGAAACAGTAGCAGCAGCCGCTCCATCCTCTAAACGCAAGAACAAGAAGAAGCGCTCTTCTTCTTCTTCTTCTTCTTCTTCATTCATTGGCGTCCGCAAACGGGCCTGGGGACGCTACGTTTCAGAGATAAGGCTACCGGGTGAGAAAACCCGCATATGGCTGGGCTCATTCGCCTCTCCCGAAATGGCTGCTCTCGCTCATGACTCTGCCGCTTCCTATTTGAAAGGACCCTCTGCCGCACTCAACTTCCCTCACCTCCTTCCCTCCCTTCCTCGCCCTCTCTCTTCTTCAAGGCGAGACATTCAGTCTGCCGCTGCTAAAGCCGCCGCTCTCCTTCTTAACCAACACCAAACCACTTCTTCTTCTTCTTCTTCATCATCAGCAGTGGAGTGGGACTACTTGGAGTCCTTGTTTGAAGAGGAAATTAAAGAAGAAACTAGTTTTGGAGTTGAAGATTATTTCACATGGAACCCACTTGTTGCAGATTTCGATTTCAATCATGACTTTCTTACCGTCCCATAATCTCTCCGCCCTCTTCATTCCCTTAGCTACTTTCTCATTATTTCACTTTTTTTTTTTTAAAGTAGTATTATTACTATACTAGCTAGCTAGTAAATGTTTGTTAGTTTCCATTTGGTTGTAAACAAAACAAACTGTACAATCATCATCTATCACTCTCCCCCTTTTAATTTCTTTTCTTTATTCTATTTTGTTTAGGAGTGGATGATTGGTATTGTCCCTCTCTTTTAATGCATTCGTCAATGTTCATGCATAACTGGTTAAAAATATAACTCCATGTGGTCTGGATTTAAAATAATTAAAAAATATATTTTTAATATTTATTAAAAAAAATTTGTTGAGTGTATTTAAATTTTATATATTTAAAAAATAATATTTTTTCTGGTTTTATAAGTAAACTTTTTTGACTAAAAAATACATATTTAGAAAATTAGTTAAATGACATTAAAAATGTAAATATTTGAAATTATATTTTTAAAATTATCCTTATAATTATTATTGAAATTCTAAAAAGTTACGAAATGAATAAATGTGTTTTTTAAAAAAACAAAAGTATTTAACAACAGTGAAAATTATAAATAAAACTTATACAGTATAAAGGATAAAAAAACTTCAAATAAAACTTACATACTCCTTCGTTCCATTATCTTGGTAAAAGTCAACCAAGTCAATAAAAATAAGAGAATATTTGTTTAATATAATGCATGATTCATTCATTAATTACAAATTAATATTATACAAAATTTCATATCATTACAATTAATACATATTGCAATATTGTCTTCAAAAAAATCTTTAAATGTGTTTTCCTCACTTACTTATCAATCATAGATATAATATATAATCTTTAAGATTTTTCATTTATTTTTTTACTTTAATAAGAGACAAATTTTTTTAGCATTTTTTTACCAAAATAACGGGACGGAGGGAGTACAAGACAAAAAAGAGTAAGGATATTTTGAAATGGTAGAATGAGAAAAGGAAAATTCATCGACAGTGTAAATGTTTTTTACACCATCGGTGCATTATTCATCATTCATCCGTTTATGACCGTTGACTTTTAGAGTAAAGTATTAAAATACAAATGAATGGTGGATGATGGACTGATGGTGTAAAAAACTTTACACTGTCAGTGCACACTCATTAATCTCTTTTTTTTTATATGTTTGAGATTATTGAATCGAGAAATTTTTTTTAGACTTATTTATGCATTTAGTCCTTGAAAATTGGGAGTGTTCTGATTTTGGTCCCTAGAAGTTTTTTTGATCTTGACTCATCCTTAATTATTTTGAAAATTTGGTTTTAGTTAGTGTAAGTAATCTAGTCCGAGATCGTTTGGACCAGACCGAAAATGCAGTCTGGTCCGGTCTCACGATCCGGTCCAGTCTCAAAAAGTTGAGACCGTACTTAAACGGTCCAGTCCATGGTCTCACATATTGCTAGACCGTTGGGATCGGACCGGACCGATAGGGTTAATAATTTAAAAAAAAAACTACTGATAGTATACCATATCCATTTTCGCACAAACAATTTCTCAGCCTCTTTGTCTTCCTTCCGTACCCCATCACCCCTAACCTCCCAAGTTAAGACCTTCAGCCGTAACCTCTCACCCCTAACCTTCAGCCGCCGCCCCTCTCACCCTTGTCTTCTCACTTCAACCGGCAAACCAAATCCGCCACCACTCACCACCCCACGCCACGATCCACCGTCCACGTCTCCACCTAGATCCGCCACCGTACAACCACTCGCGATTCGCGATTCGTTAACCGCCGCCGTCTACCCCGTCACCTCCTTTCTCTCTCTCTCCCTGACCCACCAGTTCTCTCTCTTCCTTCTGTGCCTCCGCTGTCGCTCTCCGGTTCTCCTCCTTCTCCTTCGTATTCTCTTCCTTCGTCTCCAGATCTCCAAGTCTCCTTCATCTCCAGATCGTCGTGGCTTCGTCGATCTCCTTCCTCCCTCCTTCGTCTCCAGATCTCTGACTGGGTTGTATTTCAGCTTATGGTTTCTGCAATTTGTGTACTTGTTGTAGTTATTGTCTAAATAGACCGGACCGAACCGAACCGAACTGAAATGGTTCGGACCGTTTCGGTTCGGTTCGGTCTTTACATATGAAAAACTTCGAGATCGGACCAGACCGAACCACATTAATTTAATCGGTCCGGTCCCTAAAGTCCATTAAAGATCGGACCGGACCGTTACACCCCTAGTTTTAGTCCATGTTGTTAAGAAATATTTGTTAACTACTGACGTGACTAACAAAACGTCACATCAACATACACGTGTGCAAGTATGGAATGTCATGGTAGGATGATGTGGATGATCTGGACCCGCAGGAGCAAAAGGGTCATAGCCCAATCCACAAACACATTTTGGTTGGGCCTTAGCCCTTTTGTTCCTGCGGGTCTGGATTATTCACGTCATCCTATCGGTGAGATGCAATACTTGCACACGTGCATGCTGATGTGGTGTTTCGTTAACTACATTAGCAATTAACGAATTTTTCCTTACGGCATGGACTAAAACCAAATTTTCAAAACAAGTAAGGATAGAGTCAAGATCAAAAAAACTTCAGCAATGGCCGACGGGTTACAAGTTGAAGTCTTGAAATTTGGGGGGCAGTAGCACTGCAATGGCCGACGGATAGCTTATGAGCAACTTCAGAAGTGTATGGATAATGGTAACAGTGTTTGGGTTATGGTTGGTGCATGAGCGATAGTGGGTGCCATGAGAGAGAAGGGAGAATGAGTTCTAGAAGTATTTCTCTGAGTATTGAAAGGTGAAAAATGTGTGGGGTCTGTTTGTTGTATCAAATTTGGGATGAATTTAGAAATCCTATGTTTGGAACTTGTAATGGGACGAGTCGAGTAACCCGGCAGCAAACTCGAACCCGATCTATTTCTGGACGGGTATGTTCCTTTTTAAAATGGATTCGTTCTCCTTTATTGTGTTGGACGGGTCTAATCTGACCCGAACCAATGGGTTGGACCTGGTCTTGCTCACCCCTAGTAATGAGAGTTACCGTAAACCTGTTATAGCTAGTCTAGTTCGGACCTGTTTGCACTGGCTTGCTATGTGGAAATAAAAAGGAGAAAGGTTAGATTACTCATTTGGTCTCTTATTTTATTTTTCACTATTAAATTGGTTCTTTATATTGAGTGAAATACCACTTTGGTCCCTCATGTTTTTTAGATGAGACACTTTAGTTCCTCAAAACGTGGAAATTTATGTTTACTTCCTGAAGATTTTTTATGGGACACTTAAGTTCCTCCGTCCACTCCGCCAACTGCTTCAGCTGCAGACTTAAGTGAATATCTATATTTTAAAGGACTAAAGTTTCGCATCTAAAAAACATAGGGAGCAATGTGGTACTTCACTCTTATATTTTTTTGATATCATATTGGTATATCACCTTTTTTTCCACTATCAATTTGATCCCTGAATCATTGTTTATTTTATGTGGATTAATATGATACGCACACGTGTCATTTCTTTCTCAACAATGCATATGTGGATTAAATTAATATTGACACGTTGGATGAACAGTGACTCAGAGACAAAATTAATAACTAAAAGAAACATAAGAGACCAATATGATATTAAAAAAATGTGTTAGACCAATTTAATATTAAAAAATAAGATAAAAGATCAAACAAGTAGTTTAACAAAAAAAAAAAAAAAAGAGAGTTGTTTAAGCCTAGAAATTTTTTATCTATTTTTATGTGGATCGATATGTTTTTCTTTTTTTTTTTTTTTAAATATAGAGCTTTAGTTCTCAACCCAAATTTTTTAATTCTCAGTCCTCATTTTTGTGTGGGGCTAGTCAGAACATTTTCTGACACTCTCGAATCGGGAAAAAAATAAGCATTTTTTTTTCGATTTTATATATGATTTTTTGTTTTTTAATTTTTAAAAAAACATTTTTCAACGAGGGGTCAATTAAATAAAAAAAGCATTTTCTGATTCGGCGAATGTCGAAAAACATTCCGACTGAACTTCATCGAAAAAAATTTGGAGCTAGCGATTAAAACAAAAGTGAGGATCGAGAATTAAAACTCTTTTTTTTATATCCATTCAAGGGATTTTTATGCATACGTACGTCAATTTATCGTGTTGACTCGGACATGATTGCCTTTTCAATTCTAATGCAAACTTTTTATTATCTGTCTTTATTTTGTTTTTATAAATTTTTTGTTTATATTTATCTGTCTTATTTAAAAATTCAATAATGTAATAAATGATACTCCATATTTACTGCTATACAATATGGTAATATTTATTTACATTAATAGTGGAGATAAAGAATATAATGAAAAAAATATAATTAATTTATTGAAAATGAAAATAATCATTACATTTATTAAATGTTGTGTTTTTTTAAATATAAAATATAAATCAAAACGAAAGAAGTATCATTTTTTTTATGCATCCAGGAACATGTTTTCAAATTTTTTTCCCGCACTTGCATAAATTGTTTTAAAACACTAGGAAAATTGTCCCGTGCGATGTACGGGTCTTAAATTTCGCTATTCTTTCTATGATCTCGAGTTGACATGAACTTTGGCATAAATATAAAAATTGAAATATCATGTTAGTGCTAAATATATGAGAATTTAAAGATCATAAAACAGTATATCCATAAGAATATAGGTTTTGGAATTCTGGAATTCTTGATTAAAAAATCAATTATTGAGCAAAAGATAAATCTATTTAATTTTTACTTTAAAATTTTTAATAAAGATATATTAGAAAATTAAAACTAACAATATTATTAATTAAAAAAAATGAAGAGTGTGAATAGTCATACGGGCGTGTCAGTGTCCTCGCTCATATCTTCATTTTCTTAATCTTTTTCTAATCCACCATTGGTGTTTCTGTTTTTTTCGTAAAGATTTTTGACATCTCTTATTCATTAGACTATATATCTATGTAAAAAAATATTTGTGTATTTGTGTTCACCAAAAAAAAATAAATATATGTGTAATTGTGTTATAGAATGAATAAATATATATGGTCAAATATAACTAATAATTATCTATGTGTAATTGTGTTATAGAAAAATAATTATATATATGATCAAAATAGTTATATCACTAATACTTTACTCATCAATTTTCATATTCTATTTTTGTTTTTAGCACTTGTCTTATCAAATCCTTAATTTCCACAAAAAGACATAAATTTTAGTTTAGTTAGAAACCATAAGTTATTTAATTAGATCAAATAAAATCTTTAATATTTAATTTCACCAAAAAATATATAATTAAATAATTTTTTTGAAATTTTATGACAACTCTCAATATGGCAAAGAATAAATTAAAGATAAAGAAAAAAATAAGAAATAAATTAAAGATAAATTATTTTTTATTCGAGTACTCATTCGTATATTTTTTATGATGTATATTTGGAGAGCCTAACGAACATCGAAATCAGAAGTTTATTTTCCAAAATTTTTTGTATATAAAAGTGTTTGAAAATATGTTTTAAAGAGATGGAAAGAAATGAGAAGAGACAAAGAAACTGAAAGGGAGAGAAAGGAATGCAACCAGAAAAAAACGAAAGAAAGAAGATGAAGAGAAGTGTGTTTCTAAGAAAACATGATGAACGATTATGATTTAATCTAATAAAATATGATGGATGACTAAGATTAAAAGACACAAAACACACACTTAATGATGAATGTAGGAGAGAAATACAACATTAGGAGGAAAAATGAGTGTTTTATGAAGGATATCTTTTTTACCCTTTTACTTCTCCTATTTTGTATTATGTTGATGTTGACTATGAGGTGTGAAAATTTATAGATAAATACTAACAAGTGCATTTAAGTGTATTTATTAAAAAGGTAAGTGTAGTACAGATTTATAAAAAAAAAAATTATATATTTTTGAGATATAAAACGATAAAATAAAAAATGTACATTTATAAATATTTTTTCAATATTAAAAATCTTAATGAGTACTTTATTTTTAACACACCTAAATTTAAAAGAGTTTTAGTCCTCAACCCCAATTTTTAGTCTCAACCCCCATTTTAATTGTCAAAAGATAAAATATTCCTCATTTTATTTTTTTCTTCAAAACCTAAACCTCAAACCCCCACAACAAGAATAACTTGAATCATGTTCTTACATTTTTTTTCTTAGATAGGTATTATGCTTTTATCATTTTAACTAAATGTGTTAAATAGACTGGATCAGACCGAACCTCACAATTTATGTCTGATTCGATTCGGTCCATTCTTTATACATAGAATATATCAAGATATAACTAAACCGAATCATGTTAATTTGATTGGTCCGGTCTCTAATATCCGTCAAAGATCGAATTTGATCGGACCGTTACACCCCTACTTATTATATCCACCAATAGTCTTTCATTTTTGTTTTATTTGATGACAAATGTAACCTTCCTAGCACTTTTTATAGCAAGTAGTATGAGATAGTCGATAGCACCGTGAGCACGGGTGAGAATGGATCAGACTGGTTCATAGGGTATATGAATCGGTTTACTTAAGGCTTGACTCAGTTCGGCTTATTTAATATTAAGGGCAGACTTAAATTCTTTTAAAAGCCTATATATTTAAATAAGTCGGGTCCATCAACAAGGCCCAACACAGTTGGTAGATAGTTGGATTCTACCAACGTGAGGTTGGTCAAGTGGTAGCTCACTTGGTCCCTTAATTAACTGGTCTTGAGTTCGAGCCTTGGGTATGGAGCAACCCCCGCTGGGAGACCCCTACCGCTTAGTGCGAGCTCAGTTGGATCGGACTGGATGAGTCGGATATTGGGTAAACCAGATCCGGGTACCAGTTGGTGTACAAAAAAAAAGAAGTTGAGTTCCTTTACCATGATGTCAGGGGTTCGATCCCTGCCGTGAGTTTGGAAAAAGCTTTGTTGGTAGAGGCAAACCCACTTTGGTGATCTCTACGCCTCGGAGGGGATTAGTCTTCGGTTATCGACTGGAGGATACTCTTGGTGCACAAAAAAAAAAAAAAACCGGATCCAAACTTTATAAAAAGCCTATTGGGCTCATTGGATTGGCTCATTTAACTTTATATATATATATATATATATATATATTATATTTTATTAATGATTTAAATTAAAAGTAGAAATTTAATATAATTTCTTCCACTCTTTTTGTTGGTATTAATTTAAGGCCCAAAACCATTTATGTTTTTATAAGGTTTTACTTTTGTTGTTATACAATTTGAGTTTTAATGTTGTTACATTTCACTTTATTCTATTTCACTCACATAATTTGAGGGCATTAGACATTTGTATGTTTGTGCTATAATGTGATAGTTTAGTGAATAATGGATTTTTAAGCTAAGCAAGCTTTTGGACTAGGCCAGGCCATGCTTTGAAATAGACTGAGCATAGGTTCAAAATTTAGTTTATGATAGACCAATAGGCAGACTTTAACCTTAAGTTTAGAACATAGACCAAACTTTTTTTTTTTTAAAAGAACTGCTTCGATTTGACTCATTCCTTCTCCAACTATGAATCCCTTAAAAGTAAATGGGTCATTTTCCTGTACTAACTGAAAAGTGGTTAATACATATACTAACTACTGTGTAACCTATTGTTCCCAGTTTAATATTGGAAAAATCAAAATACTTTAATCACAAATTAGGCGAAAAATCAAACCCTCCTTTCTCTCTTGGTAACTGTAAGCACTTTTTCTCCTCTTGCGTTGTTCTTTCTGCAATTTCTCGTTGACACCTTTTTCATCGTTTTTCTCCTCTCTCTATCTCTCTCTCTCTGTTTATTTGCCATTAACTTGTTCACGCGTTTCTTCATTATTTCAAGCTGCTTTGAGGTTAATTACAAATATTTGTGGAATCGCGACACGACTACGCTCCCAGCCATCAACTAACACCTCATAAAGTTGAAGACTTTCAAGTTCTAATCGTGGGTTTCATCATTCGCCGCTGCTTATTTAGTTAATCTCTTTAGTTTTTAGGGTTTCAATTTCAATTTTGAGAATAAGACTCAGAGAAGACTCATTATTAGAAGATTTGCTTTATGTTTTTTTTTGTTAATTTTTTTGCAATTAAGCATTGTAATTTCAATACCCATTTGTTGTTTAGTGCTTTTTTTTATTTTTTAAATTAAAAAAATTATAATTTATTAAAAATAATTAAAATTGTATTTTTTTAAAAAAAAATCGAATCTTTTATATATTAAATTTGAAAAGAAATTATTTTTATAATTAAAAAAATCATGTATTATCTCGTGGCTATATATAACACATCACTTGTAGATACTGTGAAAGTGACGTGAGATGTCGTCGGCTATTTCATCATTTAAGTGACGAAAAGACCATTTTAAAAAATTAAACAAAGTTCAGGGACCCAAAAAATCATTGGAAAAAAGTTTAAGGACCAATTCCAAAAGAGCACCTAAGTTGAAGGACTAAAATGTTTAATAAGCCTTAAAAGATTATGCGTTGAAATATGTAATACTCCCTCCGCTTCACAATATTTGGTCTTTTAAGCCTGAGCACACAGATTAAGAAAATGTTAATTATTGTAAGTATTATATATAGTTTGTATAAAATGTCCCTATTTAATTCTTATTGAAAATTGTAATAGTATTTAATTTTTATTAGTAAGTGTGTTCATTAATTAATGTATAATGGTTTAGAGATGAGAGAGATGATAAAAGTAGAATTAATGAGGAGTAAGAGAAATGATTAATAAAAGGTTAATATTGAAAAAAAAAACATGTTTATGTATTGAAAATGTAAAAGGTCAAACATTGTGAAAAAATAAAAAAAGACAAAAGGTCAAATATTGTGAAACGGAGAGAGTAATAAATGTATGGAGATTATATTAAAGAGAGGTGGAGAGATGAGTAATGAAAATGATGATATAATAAATAAGGGTATGCTTGATAAAAGAATTATAAATGAGTATTGAGTTTCTAAAAGAACATATGTTATGGGACAAATAAAAAAACTAAAAAGACTTAAATTATGGGACACATTCATTTATTTTTTCTATTTTTTAATTTATTTTTAACAGAAATAAAATTAACACAAAGACTATGTTAGTTTTAAAAAAAAACTATTTTAACAAAAAACAATTAACACAAAGACTATGGTAATTAAAAAAAAATTATTTAAAAAAATTCATTTTAAAAGCCACCGAAAATGGGAAAAAAAAATTTAAGAAAAGTTGAGGGACATATCTTTGGTACTCTTATGTTACTTGGAAGTAATCCAATTCCAGGTAACCGGTTTTAATCATCACCCTCCATTCTCCATAATGCACCACAACCATGAATTATGCGGTTAGTATACATACTCATCCACTTTTGGTGAGTATTGCATACAAACCCAAAGTAAATATTTAAATATTACTACTATGATTAAAATTAAGAATTAAGAATTTAAATAAAAGCGATAATATCAATATAAGCACTGCGAATTCTGGTTTAAGTTTCCATCAAAGTATTTTACTAACATGCGATGCTCTCTCTCTCAATCCCCATTTTCCACACGCAGCAGACACTATACAGTTAGTTTATTCGGGCAGCCACATTATAGTACACACGTAAAATTGGTGTTTTATATATATAAAATCCCACACAATTAGAGGAATAAAGTTCTTTTCTTGTTGATAGCTGAATTTGTTGCGGCATCATGAAAACCACATGATCAAACTGCCAATATACTGGAAATCAAAACACACCATATGCAATGATCATAACAAAGAAAACACGCCATGTATAACTATAATTCCATATATAGAGAGCTAGTTAGAAATTCCTGTCAATGACGGTTTACAATAATTTTCACTCAAAATTGACATGATCCTGCAACCATCAAATACATCATTCTCAGGTATTACAATTATAATTATAATTTTATTATATATATATATATATATATATATATATATTGAGAGGGGGAATGCTAATGTTAAATGACATTTATAATAGCTGTCGTTTGATAAATAAACCCCCGTAAAGTGATTCATTCGATTACTCCCTCCGTCCCTAAATATAAAATCTCTTTGGGAATTTCACGTCTATTGAGAAAGAGGAATAATTTATTTAATTGTATTGGAAATGTGAACTTTTGATATGTAATTTCAAAATTACCCCTATTAATATTATTGGGATTTGGGAATCTAAGAAATGTTAAATAAATAGGGGTGTTTGTGGAAAAAAGTAATTAATGATTATTGAAAATTGGTATGAGACTTTATAAATAAGGGCAAAATAAAAGTGTCAAGATGACTTTATATTTAGAGACGAAGGGAATATTAAATAAGGAATTGATAAGTAGTTTGCACTTTAGTGATTAATCTTGTTTTATACTTCCTCTATCCCATAATTTACAAAAAAAAAAAATAAATTATTTTTAATGCATTGTTTAACAAAATAACCAATTACGATAGCAATAATTTAATACATGCTACGGAAAAAAAATAAAAATTTAATGCATGTTTTCTTAATTAATCAATGATAAAATATAATATATAATTTCAATTTTTTTGTAGTTAGTACCTTATTTTAATTTGGTAAAAGCAATTTACATTTTTTTAATAATTTTATGAGACAGATGGAGAAGTAAGATGAACTAATATTTCCTAAGTAGTCATTTATTTAGACATATATGTGTGTGTGGCTGGCTGTCCATAATTTTCTGATTAACAAAATAGTATTAAAATTTGGTTTCTTGTCTATAATGAAGCAAGAAAAACATTATGCTTCACACATTCCTTGCTGTTTATTACGAACATGCCACACATGATCACATGATATGCTCAAGACCCTCTCCGTTATTTGATGGCTATGATTGCTTTTGAAAGCTGCATTAACCAGAATTTTCCTTTATACAAACGTTTACACCAATACACGGAAGATCACAAGACTTTTGCTTATAATGGTAACTCCCATTCAGCTTCATTTGCGACTTTATTCCAACAACCTAACTTGGCATGTAGTTGGTGCATATACATACATACATATTATGTATATGTAGTTGGTGCATAGAGTGAACCTATATATGTATATTTATACTATATTAACTCACATATGATCTTCTCAATGCATTTGTCTTCTAACACTTCTCTATGAAAATTTTCCCCAAGCTAAGGGCTCCAATTAACTTGAAGGTGTTGGATTGTGGCACGATAAAAAAGATGAGGGGAAAAGCAGCTTCAGCAAAGACCATTATTTTCTTATGCATTGGATGCTTTCTTGCTGGAACACTCTTCACTGGTCAGATGTGGACGACTCACCCCTCCAACCATGAAGATCATCAATCAACCAAACGTGCTTGTGATCATAAGCGGGTGAGTATCTATATATAGTTCATCATTATATGAAATTATCTAAATTATTTCTATGGTAAGGTTGGTATCATATATATATATACGTGCATAGTGTATACATATATATGTAATTCATTAATTTTTCCATTCAGAAATTGATTGAAGGCAGACCTGGTGATGTACTGGAGGAAGTCTCAAAGACCCATCAAGCAATCAAGTGAGTATGAAGTCTTGCTAGCATTTTCTTTTGATTGTTTCAATGTATGTTGTGTGTTAATTAATAATTAGTATATATATATGGTACTGTTATTATGAGGAAGCAACAAATAATAAAAACTACTCTGATCTGAATCAAAATATTTGTATATATATAGGTCTCTGGATAAGGCAGTTGCAACATTGGAAATGGAACTGACAGCAGCTAGGACGACAAGCCAAAGCGGAGGGAAGCACTTGATGAGGCAACAACATGCTTCTAACTACAATTTAAAAAAAGCTTTTGTGGTGATTGGAATCAACACAGCCTTTAGCAGCAAAAAGAGAAGAGATTCTATTCGTGAAACGTGGCTGCCTAAAGGTATGTATATATATATATATATAATATATCCATGTTATTAATTAATTGTTACCCGCCTCTAACAAATTAAACATATATAAATATATATATATTGTACAGGGAATGAGCTGAAGGAACTAGAGAAAGAGAAGGGAATAGTGGTAAGGTTCATGATTGGGCATAGCACAACACCGGGTGGGATACTTGATAAAGGAATAGATGAAGAAGAGGCAGAGCACAAGGACTTCCTAAGGCTGGACCATGTTGAGGGATACCATGAACTCTCCTCTAAGACACGCCTCTTCTTTTCCTCTGTAGTTTCTATGTGGGATGCTGATTTCTATGTCAAGGTTGACGATGACATCCATCTAAATCTAGGTATCTATTTAATTCCCATTCATACTTTTTCTTATCTCACTTTCCCCTTAATTATATAAACTAGGTTTATAAGAAAAACAAAATCAAAACAAAGAAAAGAGAAAGGTTATTATTTTAAAAAAAAGGTTTGTTTCTTTCGGATTTGTATTTCTCAATAAAATCATTATTTTACTAAAAATAATTATATCGATATTGGACTCTCTTTGGATAAGAAAAGAAATCACAAAATAATTAATTTTTTATAATAGTAAAAATCTACTTTGACTAATTTCTAAGAGTAATTAGTGAGTAGTTTTTGAAGTAAAAATTGATAATTTTGACTTTTAACCGGATGCAAATCACTTACATTTTACATCAAGGATATATTTAAAAATAAATGTTATCACCATATTCTCATTTATTAATCACAAAACTTATCATTTTTTTCTATTTAAGTATATATGAGATTCGATCCTTGTCGTGAATATGAAAAAACTTTGTTTAAAAAAAAATTACTTCGGTGATCTCTATGTTTTAGAAGATTAGTCTTCGGACTTCGATCATACTTTTATTGTACATCAAAAAATTATAGCAGTTATCATTTTTTTCAATTATACATTCTCATTTGTTAATTATAGTGCTTGTCATATTTTTCGAAATGTAAATATAATATTTTTTCCCTCTTAAAAAATAAATTGAGATTTCTACTAAAAATATAATATTTTTAATGGTTTCTAAATATGCGTGCATCAAGCTTAAAGCATAAAATTTATGAAATGGGGAGAGTAGTTTTTTCTATTAAACTTATTTTTTTTAAAATCAATGCTCACGTTTTATATATGAAACGATATAGAAAACGTGGGACAACACAACAAAAATAAATATCATTAATTGCAGCTAATTGACGGTAATGTATCAATTAGAACAGAAAAAAGCACCGATTCTTTCTTTTATTTTATTTTATTTTTTTTAATTTTATTTTATAATGCAGGTATGCTAGCGAGCACACTTGCCAAGTACCGATCAAGACCCAGAGTTTACATAGGCTGCATGAAATCTGGTCCAGTTCTATATCAAAAGTGAGTTTTTTTTTTTTAAAGAAAAAAACCATGCCTTAGCAGCCATGTGAATATTAAGTAATAGTATGTAGCATGTCATTTCGAATTAGATACGCAATTTTTTTAGCATTTGATTATATGTTGTAATCTCATTTATAAGTGAATTTATAACTTATTATGTGGCATGCAGAGGGGTTAAGTATCATGAGGCTGAGCACTGGAAGTTTGGGGAAGAGGGTAACAAGTACTTCAGGCATGCCACTGGTCAAGTATATGCCATCTCCAAGGACCTTGCTACCTATATCTCTATCAACTGGTGACTGCTTCCATCCTTTCCTAATGTTCAATTATTCGGGCTTGTTTACTTCGTCGCAAATAGAACAAGTTTTTTTTATTTATGAATATTTCTACCATACAACCAAATTTTGGATGGTTGCACAACAATCCTTTAAATGAACCAATGATTGTTTGACACGTCAGCTAATGAAGTTATAAGTTACTGCCATGTCAGCTCAGATTAGCTGATTTGTCAAACAAACATTGATCCGCTAAGAAATTGTTTTGCAACCACCCAAAATTTGGTTGCATGATAGTAGTGCCCTTTATTTATTTATTTTTTATAAATTTTGTTGAAAATTATTTAACTAGTACTATTCAACTTTAAAAAGCGGTTGTAATTTTCCAGAAATTGAAGGACCAATATACGTTACCCTCTCCTAAAAACAACTAATTGGTTTTATGTTGTTGTTTGTAATTTTTTTTTAATTTATTCGAAATTATTTCATTTTCAATTATTATTTTTTAAATGTATTTCATTTTAAATCAATTATTATTTTTTAAATGTATTTCATTTTAAATCATTATTAGGTGAGTTACATTAGCAAATTTACATCGCAGGCCCATATTGCACAGGTATGCAAATGAGGACGTATCTTTAGGTGCATGGTTATTAGGCTTAGAAGTTGAACATGTTGATGAACGCTCTATGTGTTGCGGAACCCCTCCAGGTAATTTGGCCCTTGTTTCTTCACTCGACAATATATTTTCTTTATCCAGCAATATTTAAAAAAAAATGCACAAAATTTATTCACATTTACTTCCTCAGATCTTCCGTTATAAGTCATATTTAAAAAAAAATATATGATTATTTTTATAAGACACTTTATACTTTTCATGAAATATTAAATATATAGTTTGTTTCTTATTTATCCTTAAACGTTTTAACAAGCTTTAGTTTTTTGGTCTTTAATTGATGAGTAACCAATTAGATAAATTAATGGTGGGATTAAACTAAAAGGTTGTTGGTTCTCAGACTATCTATTAATAATTAATTGATGACTAACTATATTTTTTTTTCTAATTTAATTTGTGGATACAGATTGTGATTGGAAGGCAAGGACAGGCAACGTGTGCGTGGCATCTTTTGATTGGTCATGCAGCGGTATCTGCAAGTCCGTGGAGAGAATGAAGGATATACACAAAGCTTGCGGGGAAGGAGATGCAGCTGTGTGGAACGTAGACCTCTGATCTTGTTCACTAATTGATTGCATAAGATTATACTTTTTGCATTGAGAGGGGTTCAATTCAATAGTCAATACATACCCCTTTGAGTAGACATGTATTACCAAATTGCCTTGGTGCGTGTTTGTCTTAACCGTTGAAACCAGCATTTTCACTCCACTCATGAACTTACTTTTCATTCATAAATGGGTCCCACTACATACCCCACACTCCTAATATTTTATTATAAATATAATTGCTCCA
This sequence comes from Crotalaria pallida, assembly GCA_037953625.1. NCBI lineage: Eukaryota > Viridiplantae > Streptophyta > Magnoliopsida > Fabales > Fabaceae > Crotalaria > Crotalaria pallida. The sequence goes on along the minus strand of CM075654.1, from coordinate 141,767,738 downwards.
TCAAATAACCAAAACATTAATTCAAAATATCTTTTTACACATATTCGTACACAGATTTATTAGAATATGTCAATTTTGAATACAGTTTTTACTTAATATAGTTTTTCCAGAGTCGAGAATAAAAAAAAATTAATCCAAATCATAAAAACTAGTGCATATCAGTGAAAAAGAATACACATAAAATAATTTTGAATTGACTATGTATGAAAGCAAGAAAAAAAAATTTACCTCTGTCAGAGAGCACAGATTAAAAAAAATTAAATTCGAATAACAAAAAAAATATATACATGTGAAAATAAAAATACATAGGATATTTTTTTTAATTGACTACATTTGAAATGAAAAAAAAATGAGAATTATGCATTTTTATCATTGTTTCTCTCTCCTTCTCTGCCATGAACGAATGCTCAAACTAGTACACGTTCATGAAGCAATGGACGAACTCCTTCTTTTACATAGGCAATGAAGTCTACGCACGTTCACGAGGCAATGAACGAACCAAAAAAAGGCCCGCCGAAGATGCTCTTAGTTTTGTTGGGCTTTTCAATTTCAATTTAGTTTCTCCCTTATATATTTGAATTTTAGTCTACAAACCCCAGACATTAGGCCCAAACCCCATTTTAATTGGGAAATGACTAAAATGACCTTATTACTTATTTTCCCTCTAAAAGACAAAAGCAAACCCGAAACCTATTTCTGGAAAAAAAAATACCAAACCCCAAAACCCTCCACCTTCTTCCCATATTCATGCAACCTTCCATCTTCTTCCACTTCCATTCCTCTCCTACAATACTATACACTCCTTGTCCTAAACCTTCCACGTTTTTGCCATTGAAGCACATAAGAAGTTGCTTTGGATGTTCCATAAGTGATCTTCGCAGATAATCATCTTCTCTTTCGGTTTTTTTTTTCCGGTACAATAATTTCGACCCTGACATCAAATTCCGACACGGGTATATCAGAATAAAAAAAAACGTAATAAAACTCCGAAAACCCCGTGTCGGAATCTGAAAAATTTCGATACTAGTTCATCGGATTAGCGCAGAAGACAGAAAATAAAAAAAATTAACAACTATGAACAAATCAAAGCAACAAATCAACAAATCAATAGATGTGTTCTATTAAAAACAAAACCATAAAAGAGAACAAAAACCCTTATACAAAAACTTAAATCTCTAAAACAAAAAATCCTAACATAAAAACAAGAAAAAGAACCAAAGAGAGAACAGAGTGACAGTAACAAATACCTTCTAGAGAGAGAGAGAGAGTGATTGTGACAGGGGTGGGAGCGGTGGCGGCGACAACAAATAGAGAAGGGAGATGAAGAGAGTTGGGTTGGGGTTTGGGAAATGTTTGAAATGGTGGGAAGAAGGGAGTTTAAGAGTTGAGGGTATTATTAGGATAAATTAAAAAATGGGGTTTGACGCCTAAATTAAAGTTTGATGTTTGTAGACTAAAATTCTATATATTTTCCTCCGACGAGGCTCTGTGCTGGCCAATAAAAGTAATGAGATGAAGAAGAGTAATTGTATAACTTAAATTAATATTCCAAAATACTACTTCTATTTTTTAATAACTAGGAAAATTGCCCGTGCAATGCACGGGTCTTAAATTTTGTTATCCTTCCCTTTTTTTGAAGGGCTTTCAATTTGTTCAAACATTAAACATTAATTTTATTTACATGTGATTGAATAAATTGAAATGATAAATTGAAAGGAAGACTTTTATGATCAACATATTATAAAAAAGAAATATTGAGAAGAAATATTGTGTTAAAGATCAACACAATATTGAAAAGAAATATTATTATACACACACGTTTACAGTTATTTGGGCATTAAAGGAATAATTTAAAGCAAGAAAGAGGATTCGTGTCAGCATCCAGAATTGGGTAAAAATGCCAACAGCTTGCATTTTACAACTTACAACAACTTTTGTGAGGCAACTTGAAGCATTTTGATACCAAAAAAAAAATAATTATAATAATAATTGAAATCATCAAGGTAATATGTTTAATCAAAAATTTAAATGATAAATTGGAAAGAAGGCTTTCATGATCAACATATTATAAAAAAATAAATATTGAGAAGAAATATTGTGTTAAAGATCAACACAATATTGAAAAGAATTTAACTTACTTCTTCACATTCTTTGATCTTCTTTTGTGCACCATCAAGTCTTAAGTCCCTGTATTAAGAAATGTTTGAGCAAAATTCAAACACTTAAAAATACCAAAAAAAAATGAAAAAGCTTTCTAGCTACCAATTAAAAAAAAATAATACTAACGGTTCATATACTTAATGTTTATGACAAATAAGGAAATAAAATATGTTTAATAAGGAAATAATTTCAGTTGAAATGAAGGCTTTCCACCAATTTAAAAAATAAAAAAAACTAACTGTTCATATGCTCAAACAACCAAGGTTTCCTTCTTTATACGTTTTTTTTTGCAAGTGGCATTTTGATACCAAAAATAAAAAAAAATTCTCATTGAAAGACGAAAGGTCGGTAACAAATAAGCTTTAAATAGAAAACAAAATGACCAAGCATTTATATATTTATGCAGATTGTAGAGGCCTAGAGGGGCAGGAAATGTACGATGGTGCACATAGTAGCTTTGATAAAATAAAAAATTTGCATAATAATTTGATGGACTACCTTGTAAGTTTGGTCACCAAAGAAGTGAATTTCATTGAAATCATTAAGGTAATATGTTTAAACAAAAATTTAAATGATAAATTGAAAGGAAGACTTTCATGATCAACATATTATAAAAAAAGAAATATCGAGAAGAAATATTGTGTTAAAGATCAACGCAATATTGAAAAGAATTTCACTTACTTCTTCACATTCTTTGATCTTCTTTTGTGCATCATCAAGTCTCAAGTCTCTGTATTAAGAAATATTTGAGCAAAATTCAAACACTTAAAAATACCAAAAAAATGGAAAAAATACTAATTGAAAGGAAGGTTTTCTACCAATTAAAAAAAAAAAATACTAACTGTTCATATGCTTAATGTAACCTTGTCACTTTTCAAGCTTTCCATGACTATCAATTGTAAGCGGTCAGAATAGCATTTGTTGCATCGCACATTGAAAGAAAATAATGAAAAATACTAACTGTTTCAATTGTAAGCAGTCATAAAATGAAAGGAAAATGAAAAAATTAAAAATATATGGACGAATGTGATTTACTTGCAATGGATGGCTAGGATTAGAATGAAATTTAGGAGGGATATGAACAGATGTGATTTATTTGCAATGGATGGCTAGGATTAGAAACAAATTCGGAGGGAAAAACTATCATGGAGGGAAAGTAAAAAATACCCCTCAACTTCACCTATTTTAATATATGTTGATTATTATTTTAAGAATATTTAAAATTCCAAAAGAATTCAGGAACCTACAAAATAATTCAGAGTTAATAGTGACTTTGATCCTGATCAAAGCTATACTGATTATCAATTTAGTCTCTAAATTATTTTTTACATCAATTTAATTTCCCAAATATCAATATGACACTATATTGATCCTTTCAGGAACTTATTCAATGACAATGTGAATCATTTGGAAATCAAAATTTACATTTCATGATACCATATGTTTATCTTTGAAAAATTAAATTGATATAATTTTTTTTAGGGATCTAAATAAATTAATGATTAGTGTATCTTTTGAATACCAAAATTATGTTTACTCAATAATGGTGGTGTGGTGGAGATGGTTGTGAACTTGTGATGTCACAGTGGAAGGACAACGATAAAGGCAATGAGTTGGTGGTGGTGAGGGATATGGGATGTTATGGCAGGTGGCGGGGTAAGTGGTGAAATGGTGAATGGTGGCCATAGGTGAGGAAAGGAAGGTGGAACTGGAATAATTTAAATATAGTTTGCTAAAAAAATAAAATGAAATATTAAGAAAAAAAATTTAACTGATTTTTTTTTTCTCAATATGAAATTCATTTGCACATAATAAAAGAAAGATTTCCTTTTATATCCAAAGGGGGAAGGCTACTATTTCATTTTATCGCCAAAGGGAGCAATAGCAAGGCTAGCTAGCTAGTTGTTATGAAGTGAGTGGTTTTTTTTTATTTTTTTTATTTTTTTTTTTAAATCAACCAAAATACATGATATGTATCATTTTTTATGTCAAAACGTAAAGATTTGTTAATTATTATTATTTTATTAATTCTTCACATTTCGTATTATTTTATCTCTAAATTGACAAAATGTGAAGAGATTAATAAAATGATACAAGATTTGATAATAATAATTATTTTATTAATCTCTTCAATTGTATTGAGATAAAATGATACAAAATGTGTGACAGAAAGTGTTTTCTTGACTTATACTCGACACAATTGGGTTTTGACTAACAAATTCTTGCTTTTCAAAACAGTGCAACTTCACTTGCCTATGGTATTATTGCATATATATAAGTTTTATCCTTTAGATGATTTTTTTATTTTTTACATGAAATTGAAAATTAAATGCATAAAAATATTTTTTTTGATAAATAATTGTTTTGATTATAGTTCAGTTTTATTTTTGACCTAACCTCTTATTGCCCTTAGTAGAATCGCAACAATTAACTCATCTATATGTTCCTCATTAATCATAGCAAGTGGATCGATGTCTATGATGTGGGAGGGGGGAATGGTTGTTGATTTTGGAGCCGGGGTTGAATAATGGTAAAGGGTCCTTATCCAAATTTTTTTTGGTAAAGGTGCCTTAAGGGGTTATTTTTAGGAAGGGAAATTAAAAAGGAATTGAAAGAGTAACAAGGAAATGATCGAGTAGTGTTGGTTTAAAAATTGTCTTCACCATGTCATGTTATGGTTGGAGAACAATACAATCGGTACTTAGTACCTACGAATCTGCATATAAGTTTTGTTTTTTCCTACTATTGTAAATCGTTTGTATTGGGAATTCGATTTTTAAATAAATGGAACAAAGATGTTTAAGAGTATTGAAAACTTTTACTGTATGATTTAATAAGGGATATTTTAAAAATAAAAATATTTAATAATGTGAAAATGGTTAATTTTTTTTTTATATTTTAAATCATAAATTCATAATACTCCTTCCTCCTTAATTATAAGGCTTTTTTGGGTGAAAAAATTTGGTCATAATAAATATAAGACCTTCTTGTAAATCTTGTAATTTTTTCCAAAATTACCCTTACATATAATCATTGCGGTCTAAGTTTTTGTGAGAAGAAATAAATTAAATTGTATTGAAATATGAAATGGAGCTTGTTTAATGTTGTAAATGACTTCAAAATTGTTCACTACATTAAATATAGATGATGAAGTATTTAGGAATTAAATTAATTATTGAAAAATGAAAAAATTTATTATGTTCTAATAATTGGTATATACATGAGTATTTTTGGAAGAATACATCAATTTTAATATAAAATTCAACAACACCGATGGACGTAAAAATGTCCAAGAAAGCCTTATAATTAGGGATCGAGGGAGTATGTCTTTTTTTTTTTATTATTATTATTATTACAAACAGTAAGGGAACAAGACACACATCAAAATGAAGAGAAATTAAATACTAAAAAAAACACAAAGGAGGGATTGGCTGCAAGTTTAATTTAACTTGTCATACGCATGTAAATTTTGTTATTTCATAGACAAGCATTATGTAATTAATTTGTAAAAATATTTTATTACATTCAATCCAAGATGATTATTGTTACAAATTTTTTTTTTTAACACAGAGAACATAAACGGTTTTCTCCCTTGTAGTTAATTTGTAAAAATATTTTATTACATTTAATCCAAGGATGATTATTGTTACAACTTTTTTTTTAACACATATAAAAGAACATGAACGACCAGTGGAGGCTGGCACAAGTGGAAGGGGCTTGTGTTCCTTAAGCATGTGGTCGCGGGTTCGAGTCGTACCCGAGGCGCATGTGAATGGAGCAAGCCTTACTGGGAGCATCGCCCCCGAAAGGGCCCGACCGTGGTGCGAGGGATTAGTCACCCAGTTGCGCGGGTGGATACCCTGGTTCATCCAAAAAGAACATGAACGGTTTTCTCCCTTGGACACATATTCTTAATTATAAGTTATATTTAAATATGTAAGAAAGATTAAAAATATAATTTCATTTTTGAAATTTTGAAAATCATATTTTAACATTACAATTTTATTCTTTTAATTCCTATTGAAAATTTCACAAATGTATTGTTTTATATTAATGAACAAGTGACAAATATGTTAAGAAAAAAAATTGTCTCCTAAAAAAATACAAAGTGATTTATAAATATAATAAGATAATTTTATTTTTTTTTAAAAAAATGACCGGCCTCCTATAAACTAAGAAGAAGCCAAAATGTAAATTTTGGTAATGGATTATTTTGATTTACCAACATCTCAAACAGCCAATAATAGCAGGAAAAAGAAAACCCGCAAATTAAACACAGCTAAAAGATGACTTCAAAATGAAGATATGGATACCATATTTGAGAACATTGTATAGAAACTAGGAATGAATATATATATATATATATATATATATATATATATATATATATATATATATATATATATATATTGTAAGCTTTTAATGTACAAAATTTCCACAACAGATTTGAGTCAACATGACAGAAGCAGTCATCGATGAATTATTTGATTCGGTCTATAGGAGAAACATACATGCATGGATGCAAGTGGAGTTTGAGAAATGAAGTTTCCATGAATTAACCTAATCATTTTTTTTTTGGGAAGAAGATGATGTAACATTCTCAATCCAGATTAGGAAGCTAGTTAGAAATTTTTTACGTAGCTAGCTTTTGTCTTCGTGGTCTTAAACTTACCACTTTAAACCCAAAAAAAAGTGATAAAGAGAAGAATTAAAAAAAAAAACGAGAATAAAATTAATCCACTGTATAGTGTACGTGACATTAACATTTTTTTTTAGGCCATTAACATATCTTTTATAAACAAGTCAAATGGTAATTGATTTGCAAGCTTAAGGTTGCAAATCCTATAGGCAAGGAGGATAATAAATCACCAAAAAAAAAAAAAAAAATACAGAAAGAAAGCGTGCAATTGAATCAAATAAAGCGATCTGAATGCCCTTAAGGTCATACCCACACGTGCCTGCCCCACCTATGGCGACTGTGTCTCCAACTGTTTCTATATAAACATTCAAGACTAAACCCAAAATCTGTTGATGTTTATATGATTATCATCAATAATTTGCATAAAAAATTCTCCATAAAGAAGAATTTATTTTATGAGAAAATAAACAGTGCATCAACAATAATTTTTTTTTACTGCATCATCTACCATTCATGTGTTTATGGTAGCTTACTTTTAGATCAAAGTAATCCAAATGAATGATGAATAATAAACTAATAGTGTAAAAAACTTTACTTGTCAATAGATACTCATTAATCTCTTATATATATTTTTATTTGTATAAAACCGTCCAAAGAAATGTTGGAATCCCAATAAGCTTTATGGGTAGCTATTTTTTTTCTTCCAAACATTGCTTTAAGAACAATCAAATAACCTATAATTAAATTGTTTTTAAAATTCTCGGGATCATTTACTGATTTAAATATTTCCAGAAAACTAGCTTCCCCATTTTCATTGCAGAAGTTCTTTTAAGTAGCGCGTGAGTTATACTACTATTCAACAATCAACAATAGCATTCATTCTGTAACATGGCCATATGTTGTAATTTGAGATAGCTATGGTTTTTTGGTAAATATGTTAGGATGTAATTTTTTCGCTTGAAGTATAACTTGTATTTTTAGTATTTTTTGGAATGAAATTTTAACTTCTAAAAAAACTAGTGTACATTTTAGCTGATATTATAGTGTAATTGTTTTAGCTGATATTATATTGTAGCGTAATTGTTAAACACATTCGCTTCTTCATTTATCTGCGCAAAATGATGAACATGGTTTATACTTTATACTTAATAGTGATGAAAGTGACCTTTACATCCAAATATAATGTCATTGGTAGCACAATGGATAATTATATTTAAGACTCATAATCGCCACAGACTCTCGTCTATTTTTATCGGCTAAGTTTTTTTAATGTGGGATTTGAACAACGATGTTTATACACTATCTAAATTACCTTTTTTTTTTTAAATTTAATAATGTCTCTAGCTAACATATATAGCGGAGTGTACCTTACACTCCATACATGCCTGTGGGGAACCATATGATTAATGTTAAAAAAAATTAACCAAAATTAATAAAAAATGATATAGTATATGCTAGTCACATTCATTCTGTAAACTTGCTTTTTACGATAGAGTTAGCTAGCTATAACCATCCCCGTGGGCGTAGTCACCGGCCGTCAACCCTTTAATTTGCTCCTATGATCACTTTGTGTGATGGAGGCGTTGACAACTTGAGCGTATATAACATAACTCCCATGCTTGCTAGCTACAACCAGGTACAAAGTAATAAGTTCCTTCAAAGTTCAAAAAGAAAGAGAGATAAATATCTACATCTGCTCTGGGTGCCTGCTGATTATTAGTTAATAATTAGATGGCTTCTTCGAATGGTGGTGTGCCACCAGGATTTAGATTTCATCCCACGGATGAAGAGCTGCTCCATTACTACTTGAAGAAGAAAGTGTCCTTTCAAAAGTTTGACATGGATGTTATTAGAGAGGTGGACTTGAACAAGATGGAGCCTTGGGACTTGCAAGGTAACCTGGGGTTGATAACCTTAATTTCCTCTCTTATTTCTGCTCTTCGTTCTAATTAGCTTTAAGCTTTTTGGGTATTGTGGCTTCGGTCACAGGACTGGACTTGGTTGTGAATGGTTTCTTTACTCAGCTGTTATTATTTTTGTTTATTGTGGCTGCGGTATGTATTGGTGCTGTTATTATTAAGCATGCAATCTGTGTGAGAGGACAAATGCAGATGCTATACTGGTTCATGTACATGCTTTTGCATGTTTTCTGCATTTCTGTTTTTTCTGGTTTAGTTGGGGTTAAAGGAATGATGTAAAAGGGTTGGGCTGGGTCTGGCCTTTGGTTTCTTTTCTTGATTTTTATTGACTCTGTATTGGAGTTCTGTTGTTGGCTTGCCTGAGGTACACCTTGTTCTCCCTGGCTTTGCTTTTTTCTTTTTAATCAAAGTTTTTTTTCTAATTAAAAAAAAAAAAAAAGCTTTTGGGTAACTTAATTGTTTGTTTACTCCCTTTTTCTAACTAAATTAATTTTGTTTTTTATCCTCAAACTAATATTGTGATTGTAAAAATTCGAGAGTATCAATATCTTCTTTGATTGTTATCGTAGTTATTATAGTTGCGATTATACACACAACTTTCTTTTTCTATTTTTTTTTTTTTACTAATGTATATGTATGTAGTGATGGGCATTATTCGTTGATTCGAGACCATTAATCACAAACACATTATCACGTTTTAATACTAATTTTATTTTTATTAGATGAATGATAATGATAATGGTTTTGAACCATTCAATAATTTATCATATATAAAGGATTCATTTCTGTGATCCTGTAAGCATGAATTTTAAGCAAGATAGCAACTTCGATCATTATTTGTTTGATCTTTACGTATCTGCAAAAATAAAATAAAATTGAAATACTTCTTCTTTAAGCAAGATATATATAACTCCTTGATATATCATTAGGTAAAGAAAAATAATTCTACCACATCTTTTTTTTGAGATGCAAGAAGTATAAGAAAGAGAAGAGATACAAGTGATTGATGGTGTAATGTTTATACTTCCTCTATCCCACAAGAATAGTAGCAGAAATATGTATTTAATGATTTGTTTAACACGTCAACAAATTATTAAACGCCTAATTTAATGCATTTTGCATTGATAAACCAATCACAGTTCAAAGTTTGTAATTTATAAGTTTTTCATTAATTACTCATATGTATTGTTCTTTTACAAAAACTCGATACATAATCAATGCTATTTTTTCTAATACATCTCTATTTCTCACTTCCAATATCTTTCTCTCTTTAATTAAAATTATATAGGAGCATTATAATCCAAAGACCTCAAATTTTTACATTATTTAATCATTTTTTAAAATCCATGCATAACCTTAAAATACACTACTTATACAGCGGGATAGAAATGAAACCTATATATGCTATCTTCTATGTCCTATGCATGGACCATAAGGAAGTTTGCACTCGTGTCCGGAGGTTCTTATGAATAGTAATTATTCATCGAATTTTACATATTATTGAAATAAAGCAATAATTTTTAGCAATTGCTGTATTGTTTTATTTTGCTTTAGTTTAATTATCACGCACCATGGTTAAGGATAACACTATATAATATATATACAGAAAGATGTAGAATAGGATCAACTCCGCAAAACGAGTGGTATTTCTTCAGCCACAAGGACAGGAAGTACCCAACAGGGTCAAGGACAAACAGAGCAACAAATGCAGGTTTTTGGAAAGCAACAGGAAGAGACAAATGCATTAGGAACACATACAAGAAGATTGGAATGAGGAAAACCCTTGTGTTCTACAAAGGCAGAGCCCCTCATGGTCAGAAGACTGATTGGATCATGCATGAGTACCGCCTCGAAGATACCAATGACAACAACCCTCAATCAAATAACAATAATAATGTATGTCTCTCTCTCTGAATCAACAAATAACTAACTTTTTAATTGGATTGCATGTCCTTCGACTTCAATTGATGATAATATTCTTGTACTATATTTGTAGGAAGACGGGTGGGTTGTGTGCAGGGTGTTCAAGAAGAAGAACCTATTCAAGATTGGAAATGAAGGTGGTTCCACACAACAACTCAACAATGACACCAATGCCCGCTCCTTCATGCACCGAGACAACCATTACTTACTGCATCAACAACAACAACAACAACAGCTACAAAACCCTACTAGGAATAATCCCTCAGATTTTGAGCTTGATAAACCAGAGCTTGGTCTCCACTACCCCCACTTGCATCAAAACCCTCACTACTCCTCACTCTTCCACTCCCAAACTCTTCTTCATCAGACCCACAAACCCATGGCTTATGACTACTCATCATCATATGCATCAGCAGCAGCTGGCATACCCTCAGATCCTCCTTTGATCGCCAAGCAGCTCATGACAAACCCCAGAGACTGCGAGAGCGGCAGCGACGGCCTCAGGTACCTGGCCTAGTTCATTCTTTTTTTTAATTATTTCTAAGAGTTACAATTCAATACCTCTTGTATTCTCTTAATAAAATTAATTAATAAAAGGTATCAAGTTTCGGAAGCCGGGATGGAAGCTGGGTCGTGCGAGGCAGCTGCAGGTGGTGGTCATGAAATAGGTGGGGGAAGAACATCAGGTGAAGGAATGAACGAATGGGGTGTGCTTGATAGACTTGTGACATCTCATCTTGGAAACGAAGACTCAACCAAAGGGGTGAGGTTTGAGGATGCTGCTGCAAATCCACACCACATCAACCACCTTTCATTGCGGGGAGAGATGGACTTTTGGGGCTATGCTAAACAATCATAGTTCCTTATCCATTAAAAACAAAAACATTAGACTTTAACTATAAGTACTAAGTGCAAGTGCAAGGTTGGACGGAGATGATTACGATATATGGCTCTAACCATTTAATTAAACATGGGTTAAAAAACGGCTTACATATACTATATCTTTTGATCCCCATTTAATATTGTTTGCTACATTTCATTTTATTTAATTTAAAGAATTGATTATAATATATCGATTCATTGTTTGTCAAGTAGTACCATATTTGCCAATTTGCAAATTCATTGTATCGTATGTTTAAGATTTGGTTAATATTCTTATGAAAAATCAATTACTACTTCTCTCGAGTTATAAAGGTACTCGATTATTATTGATTACTTCTAAAGTTTTAGTCATTTATAAAAAAAATACACGTACTATTATCATTGTAAAACGTGTATATTTCTAAAACACACTAGAAGAATATTTTAATGTGGCTGAAAAGTACTTCATCCCGAATTTATAGTGTAATTTACCCTAAAGATAATTAAAGTAAACCATATACTACATGATACGTGCTCCATCGAGATTAAATAATCAAATTAATGATAATTACTACTTCCTTCGTCTCTAAATATAAGACTTTTTTGACACTTTTATTTTGTCCTTATTTATAAGACCCTTTACCAATTATTTTTAATGATCATTAATTACTTTTTTCCACAAACACCCTTATTTATTTGACACATTTTAGATTCCCAATAATATTAACAGGGATAATTGTGTTAGGCATCTAGCAAGAACAACTGCGTCTTCAATGGTGGCTGAGCCACCTTGTGCAATGAATGGGCCAGTTGCATGCATGGCATCACCAGCTAGTGTTACAGTGCCTTTACTCAAGTTGTTAAAAAGCAAGTGCCATGGTGGCCTATATTTCAAGTCAGTGAGATGCAATGAGTCCAACTTGCAATTTCTTATCATTTCCGTTGATTGTACCGGAAAACCCATCATTGATTCCATTAGAGATTCTCTAATAAGAACTGGATCCTTTGAAATCATTGAATCTGCGCTTTTCAAAGCTAAGACAAAATCAATCTTCCAATTATTATATAGTAATTTCATCAAAAATAGTAACATAAGATAGAAGAAAGTAGAATAATAATAATAATAATAATATTTTATTTATGTTACTACTACCATTCTATAGATGCGGACACTGGAGGTACTTCAAATACGTTCTTAAACAAAAAAAAATAAAAATATTAATTTAAAAAAAAAAAGTTGCTAAAAAGTACTGCCCCTTCTTCTATTAATTTAATTTAGTCATTTGTACCTATTGGCAAATTATAATTTTTAATTTTAAAAAACATTATTAAAAAAAATAAATAAAAGTTGCTAAGAAGTACTGCCCCTTCTTCGAAATGACATGACCTGACACACATGTCTTATGTGTCAACTTCTTATTTGTTTAATATATTTAATATAAGGTTGCATTGCAACCATCTAATTTTATGTTGCATGTTAGAAATCTCCTATATATACATATATTGTTTGAGTTTTAATTTGGATGTATAGAAAATATGTAGTTATGTCACTTACTGTATGTTAAGGTTCCTAAAATTTAGCCAAATTAATTTTCCTAAATAAATGGCAAATTAATAAAATGAACATCAATTTCAAATACTTCATACATACAACATTATTTTCTGTGTTTTAGTTTAAGTACTTAATTTCTAAAATAAAAAATATAATAATATAGGACTAGAGTGCAATATGTAATTAAATCTCAAAAGAAATAGTAGAATATATATTTGAAGCTAGGGAGAGCAAACTTAATCTTGTGACAAACCAGTAAATTAGGTTGTGAGCGACTGACATTCTACCGAATTGTTGTACTTGACCTCTGCTTATGACAACAAACTCGCTAGCAATATACTAATCCTTAAGTGGAGATATAATTAACTAATTAATAAAACCTATGAAGGGCAAGGGCAGTTGCAAGGCCACATATAACACCTCCCACGATCACAATCTCGACGTCCACACTTGTCTTCATCTCTCTAAGTTAACAGAGATATGGAGAATGATATTTTTAACACAAAATGTATATTTGTTTATAAAGTTAATTTTATGGTAGAAAATATCAAAACAGTAATATCAACTACCTTACTAAGAATATATATTTCTTTTATCAATCATCAAAGATCTCAACAACCAGCAGTGTACTTTGCATTATCTTGGCTAAACGGGATCGATAAATTTAAATAAAAATGCTTTTGAAAAAGAAAGAACGTGTATATAGTAGAATATAGTAATACACTCTCCGTCGCTTGATAAAAAATACAATTTTTTCTTTTCAAATTAAAGTAAAAATAATAAGTGAAAAATCTTAAAGATTATATATAATATTCACCGTTAGAGTAAGTAAAGAAATATTCATTTAATTACAAAAAAAATAAAGATATGATGAGTGCATTAATTTTCAAAATCTTATTATTCTCTTCAATTTTCTGAATGTTTAAAGAAGAGTAGAATAACATGTATAATGTTAATGATATTAAAATTTGTGAAATATCAATTTATAATTGACAAGTAAATCATATATTACATTAGAAAATATTCTTTTATTTTCATTGACGACAATAGGGCACAAGGAGTAATAGTTTAACAAAGGGATCTAGTTTTTTACCCCCATTTAATATATAGTTGACCCCAAAAATGATTTTTTTAGAATACCCCTTTATATATATATATATATATATTCTTTTTTTACAATGAGGTAGTAGCCTACGAGCTTTAATTTAGCTTTAATTTAAATTAAAGCTCCGTTAATCCTGACATCTTGGAGCTAATATATTTTGTCAGTAATATGGAATCAACATATTATGTCCTAGTAGGGAAAAAAATCAAATTTTGATCTAGTACACTAGATCCTATAGATATTTATGATATTTTTTCCTATTAAAAAAACCTTAAAAGAAAGAGCACCACTAACACCCAAGTAGCGAAAGAACCATAAAAGAAAGATACCCAAAGCAAAGCTTTACCCACATTCACCATCATTTTTCCCCATTCTCTTCATCCATCGAGACAGAAAAACCACCATAATACACTCTTCCTTTACCTAATAGAGCGATTTCATGGATAAAGAGCACCCCGATCGATCTTCCGATGATTCTTCATGATGCTCCATCCGTTCTCTCCAAATCACGGAGGCATGAATTCGATACTTCTACATGCATTTCTCAAGTTTACAAACCTTAGAATCTCATTTTTATTGTTAAACCCGTTTTACACAAAGTGGTCCAAAACATTAACCTTATATATATATATATATATATATATATATATATAATATCATAAATATCTATCTATCTATTACATATATGAGCTAGTATACTATATCAAAATTTCATTTTTTTTCCGTTACTAGGACATAATATGCTGACCCATAGTACTGACAAAAAATAATAGTACTCCAAGATATTAGGAATTAACATATATGTAATTTTAAATTAAAACTCATACGCTACTATCTCTTTGTACGAAAAAAAGAATATATATATATATATATATATATATAAAAGGGTATTCTACAATAAAATCATTTTTGGGAATCAACTATATATTAAATGGAGATAAAAACTAGATCCCTTTGTTAAACTATTACTCCCTGTGCCCTATTATCGTCAATGAAAATAAAAAAATATTTTCTAATGTAATATATGATTTACTTATTAATTGTAAATTGATATTTCACAAATTTTAATATCATTAACATTATACATATTATTTTACTCTTCTATAAACATTCAGAAAATTGAAAAGAATAATAAGATTTTGAAAATTAATGGACTCATCATATCTTTATTTTTTGGTAATTAAATGAATATTTCTTTAATTATTCTATCGGTGAATATTATATATAATCTTTAAAAATTTTATTTATTTTTACTTTAATTTGAAAAGAAAAAAAATGTATTTTTATCAAGCGACGGAGAGAGTGTACAACTATATTCTATTATATAGATGTTCTTTCTTTTTCAAAAGCATTTTTATTTAAATTTATCGATTCCGTTTAGCCAAGATCATGCAAAGCACACTGCTGGTTGTTGAGATCTTTGATTGATAAAAAGAAATATATATTCTTATTCTTAGTTTGAGATTTTTTACCATAAAATTAACTTTATAAACATACATTTTGTGCTGAAAATATCTTTCTCCATACCTCTGAAGTCCATACCTCTGAAGACAAGTGTGGACGACAAGTGTGGACAAGTGTGGACGTCAACATTGTGATAGTGGAAGGTGATATATGTGGCCTTGCAACAGGTCAAGTACAACTCGGTAGAATGCCAGTCACTCACAACCTAGTTTACTGGTTTGTCACCATATTAAGGACTTCTCAAGGTCAGGTTTGTCACCAGATTAAGGACTTCTCAAGGTCATTTCATTTCGTTTGCTCTCCCTAGCTTCAAATATATATTCTACTACTACTTCTACTATTTCTTTTGAGATTCTACTACTACTACTACTGTTTCTTTTGAGATTTAATTACGTATTGCACTCTAGTCCTATATTATTATATTTTCCATTTTAGAAATTAAGTATTCTACTACTACTACTGTTTCTTTTGAGATTTAATTACGTATTGCACTCTAGTCCTATATTATTATATTTTCCATTTTAGAAATTAAGTACTTAAGTACTCTAGTCCTGTATTATTATATCTATACTACAAGTACCGAAGTTGAAAATTTCAGAAGGTAGAAGGAAATGCACTACAATCAACATACTTTTGGCAAAAGACGGACGGTAAAACATAATTGCAGAGCAATATAAAATTGCAGGGGACGAAAATCAAGCATCTGCAATGGTGACCTCAACCTCAACACCAGGTTCGATTGTGATAGAAGTAATCTGCTTCACAACATCAGGGGAACTGTAGAGGTCGATCACTCTCTTGTGCACACGCAGCTCAAATCTATCCCAAGTGTTGGTACCTGAAACAATAGGGAGAATACCACATCCGTTCAAATCCAAATATAACACATTGGATGATGGGTAATGCTATCATCACTCCAATTACTCTACCAACAATATCTAATCCCCGACAATCCCGGCCATATTTAGTGTTGTTTTTTTAATTTAAGTGTAATAAAAACAAATGGGGTATTGAGAAGTGTGTGAATAAATAATAGAGTGGCAATATCATCACCATCAACCGACATTGACAATTAACAAGACAAAATTAGTACAATAACATCAACATGAACTCTCTTACTATCCATGGCACATGAACAAGAAGCAATGATACATAATACATAATAATTCAGAAGTGGAATTGAGAGAATAAAAAAAGAAAAGCAGGTAAGGTACCTTCGCCACAGGGAGTTTTGCGGGTAGTGATGTGAAGGACTTTGGTAGGCATCCTGACAGGTCCCTTGACTCGGAGGCGCTTGTCCTTTGCTCCTCTAACCAAGTCCGTGCAAACTAGTAGTATATTCATTCATTGTTAATTAATCTTAATTAAAGAAAATGAATTAATTAGTAGTATATTAGTATGTACTATGATATTACAGACCCTTCTCGAGATTTTTGACATTCTTAGAGGAGAGAGTGATCCTAATCTTATGGATCTGCTCAGCTGGCTCCTCCAAACCAGGCTTCGTTGGCTTCATCGCTGCGTACGCCATTTTTTCTTTTCTTTTTGTGTGTGTGTTAATTTTTCCTCTCGAAAGCTGCAGTAGCAACAACTATCTACATAAAATAAAATAAAATTAAAAAATTAATCCATTGAATATGAATCTGAATCGACTCAGCAAAATAGCAGGCAGCAGCAGCTTAATTGAGATGAGATATGAATGAAAGAGAGGAAAATGGCGGCTGTACCTCTTTGCAAATGAGGAAGGGAGAAGATGCAAAGTGTCGATGGACCGAACGAACTAGGGTTGCTCTCTCCTCAAATGGAGGTTTATATTCCTGCTGCAGCTGCTGGGTTACCCACCACTTACTACTTCATCTCTCTCATGGGCCATTTCCACTCTGGCCCAGCCCAATTGTTATGGTTCAGGTTTAAGCTTTCGGTGTGCATCTATATTTAGAAGGGGTTTAGGTCCCGTTTGGATAAACAGCTTATTCAAGTACTTATGATGTAAGCGCTTAATATATGAGAGCTTATGGCATAAGTACTTAAATTTTAATAAGCCGTTGGTGTTTGGATACACATTTTGAAAAGTACTTATAATCTTAATACGTTTGGATGTATTACTACAAAAGCACTTATTTCAATAATTAAAAATGAATTATGAATTATAAATTATAAAATAACATTTTGAATATAATATATCATCAAACTTTCACTAAAAAATATTACTATACCATGGTTAAATTTTTTTTATTCTTAGATTAAAATTTATAATCACCAAACCACAATAAAAAATTAATTTTCATCCATATGTACTAGATGTATTCCTCTTTCCCTCTTATGATTGCATTGTTTCATTGGCCTAAATTAACATAAATATTCTTAGCTATGATTTTTATAATTAATTGTGCATCGTCATGCAAATCAACTATTCAAATCTGTCATGGTTTTGAGACAATTTTTAGAATCTTCAATCATGCAATTACTGTTAGAAAAACAGGAGATTGAAATCAGAACTTTCCCAATTAGAAGAGCAGGATAGGGACTCTGATACGGTTGTTGTTACACCTCAATGAAACAATTCTTGGAGACACCTCTGCCAGAAAGAAAGACTTCTCAAGACAGTTAAGACCCACTAATGAACTGATTAAAGACGTTGTTAAGGGCAACCTTGTTAAGTGATGTACATACTAAGAAGGGAAAATTATTGTAATTGATTAAAGTATCAAGCAGAGTTAGGGGAGGATCAGAGTGGCAACATCATTTTATTTCAAGCTGTGAATCATATACATTATGAGCCACTTTAAGTTCAGTGGATTATGCTTATACAAACCGAAAACCTGTAGTACATACACATCTTGATCAAGTTCACAATCACAAATAAGAAGTGAGAACTCTCCCAATTACATTAATTCATTATATACTTTCTTCAGTATGAAGCTATACAGAATACTTTTAAAAAGTTTCACAGAAAGTCATATTAACAACTGAGTATCAAAGGTACTCATAAAAACATTGAATTACAAGACAAACCAATACAACCATTCCTCACAACAACCAAAGATCTTAATGATAAATTATATATAGTACAAGTGCTCATCCCCAAAACAAAAAAAAATTAAAAAAATAAAAGAAAAAAGATAAAACAAAACACACAGTGGAACCATAAAGAAGAAAACAACATTGTTGCAAGAAGAAAACAACTAACAGCCACCAATTGCTTTGTGCCATACATGCAAAGAAGGGAATCAAAATTAGCTCTGTGCCGTACAGCCACCGATTTCTCATACTTGTTATTCTTTTGGGTCTGTCTTATAATAAATTTTACTTATCTAAAATAATTAAAAAAAAAAGGAACCAAAATTAGAAACACAACTGACCTTACAACTGAGCAGCGGCTGGTGATGGTGAGAGCGGACGACGGCGAGCGGTGGTTGACAAACAACAATAGCGAACCAGAGAGAGAAAACATGTGCTAGGGTTCATATGGATTTTTGCCTTTTGTATATGACCAGAAGTGGAAATGTTCTGTACTGGGCTTCTTGTGCGTTTGGGTCTAAAAAAATAAAATTAAAATTGCCACAACGTGACTCGAACCAGGGATCAAAATTAAAAACCCGCATAAGCACTCCGTTGCCACATAAGCTTGTCCCATAGGCTTATAAAATTATCATAAAAGGAGCTTATCTTTTGCCATGAGCTATTTTTATAAGCCCATCCAAACATCTTTGTAAGTGCTTATGGAATAAGATAAGCTCAAATAAGCCCAAAATAAGCTCTTCCAAACGTTTGGGTCTACAAACCCCGCTTTTATCCCACAAACCCCATTTTAATCGGGAAATGTCCACTTTGCCTTTATATATTCAAAACACAAAAAAAAAACCACAAACCCCAAAAACCTTACAACTTCCACCATTCTTTTCCCACACCACCGCCGCCAACGCCACCGCTGCCACCCCCACCACCGCCGCCACCAGCACCGCAACTGCAACTCCTCCTTCATCCTCCTCCTCTTCCTTCTTCTTCTTCTTCACATATCTGAAAAAAAACAGATCTAATACAAAAATAACAAAAATAAAACAAGAGTCAAAAACAAGACTGAAAGAAACAAAACAAGAAAGAAAGAGATGAAAGCATGAATGGAATCGAACAAGGATGGTGAAATACCGACAACCTAGTTAAAATTCCGAGAACCCCGTGTCGGAATTTCAAAATTCCGACACTAGTTCGTCAGAAAAAACTTGCACTGCGTTTCTTTTTCGAGAACAAAGGTTCGGAATTTTAAATTTCCGACATCCCCGTGTCGGAAATTTACAACGAAGTCAGGGATTCATCACAACAATGGCGGTGGAGGCGTGTCGGGAATTTTTTCGTAGAACACCCACCTAAAAACGAAAAAGAAATAAAAAAGGAAGGGGAAAAACACGAAACAGAGATGATGGAGGAAAAACGAATAGACAAAAACGAAAAACAAAATGAGAACTATAAAACAGAGAAACGAAAAACGAAGATGGAGATATACCTTCAAGGAGGACAGCAGCAGTAGCGACGACGGAGGCGGTGGAGGCGGCGCCGGAGAAGATGGAAGAAGGTTGGAAGTTGAGTGGGTGTGGGTGTGGGGAGATGAACGGTTGAAAGAAGGTTGGAAGTGGGGTGTGGGGTTTGTTGAAGGAAGGGCAGTTTGGGGATTATTTGAAAAAATGAGGTTTGGGAGATAAATTTGGGGTTCGTAGACTAATCCCCATGACATATTATTTCTAAAACAATTTCCCAACACTAATCCAAAAATTAAAAATAAAAAAACAAAAACGAAAAGAAAAAACTTTATGATAAGCAACAAAAAAATTACATTTTTTGATTGTTTAGAGATAATTATCATCAACAATCACAACTCCAAATTAAACACCTGCTTTATATTTTCTTTTTCATATCTTCGTATTTGAGAGTTTCTTAGCAAATGAAGCTCTCGCAAAAAATTAAAACAGTTTTCTAAATATTAAACCTAATATCACAATAATCTTTATTTAATATAACTATGAATTATTACATTTTCTAAAACAATTTCCTAAAAACAATACTAAAATCACGAGAAAAAAAAAGCTTTAAAATGAAGAACAAATAATTTTACATTTTCAAAATATTTAGAAATAATCACGATCAAAAACCATAAGTATGGATTGTTAATATTTTTTCTTGGTTAATCCTAAAGTCACTCGCCCAACTAAAAGACGAATCCATTCAATTGCCCAATTAAAAAAATAATCCGTTAGAACATCAATTGAATATTAGCAAGAGAGTCAGGGATTGAATACGTAACCACATGCTACATGCTTAAGGGAACAATTACAAATCCTGTCTATTTGTGTTAACCACTATTAATAAAATATTTAAAAAAAAAAATTTATAATACTGGTGGTGTAAGCCGTTTTATTATTTACATTATGTGAAATATATGACGACTACAAAAAAACCATTCACAAAAAGAAAGTGTGACACTTATATCCATTATTAAAAATAAAAGGAGACCCTGTCTTCATACCCTCAATCTCTCATTTATACTAGTACTACATATTTACAGAAATTCCATTATTCTGCCACCGAAACATATAGGACGTTTCAAATCTTCTGCTTGGGAAATGAGATAGACTACCAGTATTAAACCTCTAATCAAAAGGATCAATCCTAGGGTCATGCTCGCTTGCCATGGCCATTCCAGTGCAAAGACAAGTTGGACACATAACCTGCGATCAGAATGGAGCATGACCACAACAATTAAATAAAACATTTCACAACAACCAACATTCTTGTTGGACCTAATAGAGTAAATATGTAAACGAACAAATACCCAATTAGCCTACAACTACTTACCACAGGAAACATCCTAAAGTTATTTAAATGATCGACATCAAACTTAAGTTAATACTACTTCTAAATGACCTACCTTGCCTGATCCAGAACAATTTGAACATCTTTCGGTCTTTGGTGGTGATACGTGCTGATCTCTACCATTCACTGTGCCTACTGGTTCAATCAAAACAAGTGCTCCCGTGCTTGAACAGCGAGCACATGCAAGATATCCTAACAGAGAGCAAAAGTATAACAAGTATGTCAATTATTCTTGCAGTTAACTTCAGCAGATAACTATATACTAGTATAATTTAATCTTTACTTGGATGACAACATAAGGACCCAAACTATAAAGCTGATTGATAACCAAATAAATAGTTCCTTGACTCTTTGCTCGACGTTATGTTATACAAGGACTTCAGCAGAGCATTTCTATGCAACAATCCTCACAAACTGAGTTACCACAGAAAGTAAAGTATCTCACTTTGACACTTACATAGTGGACAATCCATCATGTAGAGTTAGAAAGTATCAGGACATAGAAGAATTCCCCAATATCACAAAGAAAGAATATGGTTAAGAATGATTCAAGAAACCATCCAGCTTCATTTACTTCGATGATTTTTGTTTTGCCTTTCTAATTGCAATACAAAAAATTGTTTTGCTTCACCACTTAAAACTTAATGGCTGAATTAAGAATGTGCCTAAAGAAGGGAAAGCAGGCCAGGGGAAGAAAGACAAAATCCTTCTATTCCACCATTCAAGAACTAAACTCCTGAAATGCAGATAACAGGAGAAATTATAAAATCTTACCGGTGCCAAGACAGTATTTGCATCTTTTTTGCTCCTGCTGTTTTACATTGTTTATCTCAACAACCATTAGTGCTGAGATCACTCCAACTGCTCCTCCTGAGAACGATGCCACAATGGGATCGACCTGACTAGAAATATCCAACAGAAATTAGTTAAAATAGGAAATAATAAATAGAATGCTGATATTTATTTCAGCAGCGATGAAAAACAACACTAATCCAATATACATATGAAGACAAACAGCATTCGGCTTCTATTCATCAAAATTTAATATTATCATGTTTCCGAATTATAACTGTTCAACCAGACAAGAGGGAGAATATTTTAGTAAATAGGCAACAAGCCAGGAAATGGGCACTACCTCAACTGCATAGGCAAATGCACACTTCGAATAAAATCTGCATAAGATGTTCCGCCTATTCCAAGCTTAAGCTCCAACTGTGAAATGACAGAAAAACAGAGGAGTTGAAAGACTGAAAGTTGAAAAACTCATGGAGTCCATGTTCATTTTTGTTTATTATGAAAAAGAAAAAGAATTACTAACATAAACAAAAGAACATGAAAAAAAAGGAAAACTCAATGCAACCAAGCTTCCCAATCCCTCAACCTCATTAAAAAGGTCATGAGCATTGCACCAAATAGATGGCAACCCCATGGGATGGTACATTTCTTGCAACCAACAGATTCACATTAAAGGTAATGTTCCATAAAATAATAAGTAAACATAGTCAAGCTTCCAAGTTATTAATCAAAAGAATATTAAAAGGAGAACAAAGCAACAAAGGAATTTCCTAGCGAATGAGAAACCTGAGCCCATATACTGATATACTGATATAAACATGCTTGAAAACACAGTACTAAATGCAAAAAATATATAAAAATCTTACACTGGGTGCAAGGAGACCACCAAAAAGAATTATTCCAGCGATAAGAGAATAACATGTTGCGTAATATTGCTTGAGGTTTGCTGCACTCTGTGAATAATATATATGTATTAATTACTGGTAACTGCCAAACCCTTGCAATGAAGCAAATACTCCTTCATACTCATCAACAACAATGGCAATCACTAGTGACCAGTTATTAAATGCATAAATGAGATAATAAAGAACTAACTCTAAGAAACTTACCAAAGGAGGCAAGAATGGGATGAATGATGGGAAGTTAGGAAGTTCATTCTCTTGCTCTTCTTTCAAAATTCCAAGTTCAGCGTTTTTAATCCGTTGTTGTATCCTAAGCCTACGAACCTACAAAAATCAGAGTATATTGTTTATGAGATAAGGGTCACCCAAATGCTAACAAGAATAAACCAACAGGTTCTTTGTACTAAATTCTTAAATTTGATTAGATCATTAGAAACATACATGAGATTGACATAAATTTTAATAAATGCGAAGAAAAGAGACGCCAAAAAGACCACCTCAATATCTATTATTCAATATCAGACCAACTACTAGAAACTAAATATCCAAGTAATCCAACTCTGGTACTGTAGAAACCTTACACCTGAAATGTTTCATGGTAAGACCCTCTCTATTATGAATGAAAGCTCATCTAAACAGAAGCAGAATGTAAGACATCTATTCTACTAAAACCATCAAACCAATAAACATAAGATGAGAAGATGACAGAAATACTAAATAAAATGACTGGAAAAGCCTCCTATACTTGCAAATTAAATATTTCCGGATCCTGCATGCAAGTATTAAATTTGTCGGTTTGTCCTTAAAGGATACTAGATCTACCCTTTTTGTATTACAAGTTATAGCTATTTGATGAAATAGAGCTCTGACATTGTACTGTAGCTTATGGAACATCATCACTGGTAAAGTCATTTACAACAGGGTCATCAAGGCTATTAAAACATTAAAATGCCTTGAACATATCGTGATTAAGCCCCACAAGACCAGCTAAATTCATCTTGACCATTGAACGTTTCAAGAGTATTGAAATTTAGACCTAGTTTAGCTGACAGATCAGTTGCCTGGACAACTAAACTCATCCTGATCATCAATGCTTTGAGTATGCTAGATCTAACAAAGCTAAAACATTGGTTGCAATGAAGAAATTCCATTTATCTGCTGTTACTTAAATCATGAGTCATTTGGTCCCTCCGGTAGCGCTAACCACCACATACCAGAAGTGCAATTTGCAACAGTGCCTGTGCAATTCAGCAAATTTCGTCTTATGAGACTTCAAACCAAATTTGCCAGGTTAATGATAAAACCTTGGATTTCAAGTCTGATTCTAGAAAGACCCAGATAGATTTTCTCATGGTATTGCATCTGAGTCAATTAGGGTATATACAACTCTTGAGCTAATGCAAGTTTTTTTTTTTTTTTTTTTTTTTAATTTAATAAACACGGATCAGATCAGCACGGTGCTCACATGCATATGGCAAAGGCAAACAAGAGCATGTCTTGAAGGCTTGACAAGGAAAAATGAATAGAGACAAGATAAGCATGATAGAATTATTTGTGAGATCAGCATAGCAGATTGCATTCATCCAGTAAAACTGCAACTGTTTCAAAGTAGAGTGTGTAATATACTTAAAGAGCAATGTGTGGGGTGTATTATATAGTAGTAGTAATTGGGAGAGGGAGGGACCTCTTCCATGTGAAGGAAAATTTTGTTCCTGCGACTTCGAATGTTATCCTGAATTTCTTGAAGTTCCATCTTGGCAAAATCTTGAAATGTTTCTGGGCCCTCAATGATGCAGAATCTGCAGAAGGAGGAAGAATAATAAGAGTTTTAATTATGACAGCAACAAATTAAAAAATAAAAAAGAAAAGGGGGTCCAAGTTTGAAGTTTGCAGTATCAGTACAGTAGAAAGTAGTAATTGTTTTACTACTTGGTCACATGCAATGCAAAGGGTTAATAAAAATAAATGGGAAATTCGGTAACCTCCCTTCCTCCCTCCCTGGCTAAGGCTTGATGTTTGTCTTCTTGATAATAAAAAAAAGGAGTGAGTGAAACAAGGTTAGGTACCCAGCAGGAGGAGAAGCAGCGCTGGTGTTGGTATCGGTAGGATTGGAATCAAGAGAAGAAGAAGAAGAATAAGAAGAAGAGTCGTCTAGTGCGGCCATGACGGGCTGCCATCTCAACTTGTTATTGTAGTTGGTACTAATAGAACGATGAAGGAAGAATCTGAATCTGAATCTGAATCTGAATCTGAATGAGGGAGTGTTTGGGGTGTAACGTGATTCGTCATAGGAATGATACGAATAAGCAGAAGAGAGTCTAAGAGGAGGAGCCACACCGCCTGTGCTTAAACACAACATCTTCCTTCCTTCCTTCCTTCCCACCTTCAATTCAATATTTCAATTCAATTCAATTTGTGATCATCAATCAATCAATCAATCAAATTAATTAAATCTAAATCAAAATTGGATCCAATTTCAGGCCAATCATTTTATTCTGTGTTTGGATTTTCACTCACACTCACCCTTGTCTTGTGTTGTTGTGACTTCCAAGTTGACGGAAGGGACGGTGGATTTACATTTCTTAATTAATGCCAAAAATCATGTACAACAACTCCTACTCCCTCCTCTTCCGAGCCAAAAAAATAAATAAAATAAAATTAGACTTAGTTAATTGTGTTTAAATTTATCAAAAATAAAAGTATTTTAGAAAAATATATTGAGAATGAAATAAAAAAATTATGTATGGTTTAAAAAAATAATATTAAGAATATTAGTTACTTGTTTTTTATATCTTAAACCAAAATAAATATTTTTTCTTATATTTCAAAGCGAAAGAGTAATTATATGCTATGTGGACTCTCCAAATTGGTTGCCTTTTTATTATGGGTCTTATTAACAAAATGTTTTAAAACACTTATAAAGATTATCAAAAAATAAAAAATATAGTCCGCGTAAGACAGTCCAGTTGGTGGCTGCATGGACACTTAGGATTTCCCCCTCCTTAGGTCATGGGTTATAATCCCAGACCTCCATGTAAACCAAAAAAAAAATAAAAAATATAGAATTAGTCAACATTATTTTCTCTCTTAAAAAATCCAAAATCTATATTTTTCCATACTTATTTATTACTATACTTGATTACTTATCTCTCTCTAAATTATAAAATATATTGTTCCATACTTATTTATTACTATACTTGATTACTTATCTCTCTCTAAATTATAAAATATATTGCTGGCTTTGTTGTTGTACTTTGTCTTTCATTTTGGCTGTTACTACTATTATATCCGTTTCAAAATCGTTTCATTTTTTTTTTAAGAAAAAATCGTTTCATTTTAATAAACGATTAGTCAGGATGTAAAACTTATTGTCAGATTCCCAAGTGGAATGATCTATTTGATACAATGTCTATTACTGTAGATTTATAAAGTTGATATATTATACATTTTTAGTAATTTAATTTTTGTCTTTTAAGTTACAAAATATAAAAGATGTTAAACAACAAATTATTATAAAGTACTACTTTAAACCTTATTAAGAAGTTGGAATGTTGAATAATAATTTTTGATATGCTTTTAAAATTATGTTTATTATTTTTTTTTTGGTAGACTTTTAAAATTATGTTTAGCTACTAGAATATGCTGCTACTCCTATTAAACAATACAATATTTAAGAGACTTGTAAACAAATCATGGGTATATGACGCATATCATGAGTCCATAAGTTTACTTGAATTGCCGTGAGCTGAATTTTAGTCCCCAAATTCCAAGTTTTAGTTCAACCCCCCAATTTAATTGGGAAATGACAAAAATACATTTTCTTCTATTTTTTCACACCAAGCAATTGGGCTGGGCCAGAGTGGAAATGGCCCATGAGAGAGATCAAGACTAGTAAGTGGTGGGTAACCCAGCAGCTGCAGCAGAGAGTGGAATATAAACCTCCGTTTGAGGAGAGGGCAACCCTAGTTGGTTCGGTCTATCGACACTTTGCATCTTCTCCCTTCCTCATTTGCAAGAGGTACAGCCGCCATTTTCGTCTCTATCATTCATTTCTCATCTCAATTAAGCTGCTGCGGCTGCCTGCTATTTTTCTGAGTCGGTTCAGATTCATATTCATATTCAATGGATTATTTTTTTAATTTAATTTTATTTTATTTTATGTAGATAGTTGGTGCTACTGCAGCTTTCGAGAGGAAAAATTAACACACACACAAAAAGAAAAGAAAAAATGGCGTACGCAGCGATGAAGCCAACGAAGCCTGGTTTGGAGGAGCCAGCTGAGCAGATCCATAAGATTAGGATCACTCTCTCCTCTAAGAATGTCAAAAATCTCGAGAAGGGTCTGTAATATCATAGTACATACTAATATACTACTAATTAATTCATTTTCTTTAATTAAGATTAATTAACAATGAATGAATATACTACTAGTTTGCACGGACTTGGTTAGAGGAGCAAAGGACAAGCGCCTCCGAGTCAAGGGACCTGTCAGGATGCCTACCAAAGTCCTTCACATCACTACCCGCAAAACTCCCTGTGGCGAAGGTACCTTACCTGCTTTTCTTTTTTTATTCTCTCAATTCCACTTCTGAATTATTATGTATTATGTATCATTGCTTCTTGTTCATGTGCCATGGATAGTAAGAGAGTTCATGTTGATGTTATTGTACTAATTTTGTCTTGTTAATTGTCAATGTCGGTTGATGGTGATGATATTGCCACTCTATTATTTATTCACACACTTCTCAATACCCCATTTGTTTTTATTACACTTAAATTAAAAAAACAACACTAAATATGGCCGGGATTGTCGGGGATTAGATATTGTTGGTAGAGTAATTGGAGTGATGATAGCATTACCCATCATCCAATGTGTTATATTTGGATTTGAACGGATGTGGTATTCTCCCTATTGTTTCAGGTACCAACACTTGGGATAGATTTGAGCTGCGTGTGCACAAGAGAGTGATCGACCTCTACAGTTCCCCTGATGTTGTGAAGCAGATTACTTCTATCACAATCGAACCTGGTGTTGAGGTTGAGGTCACCATTGCAGATGCTTGATTTTCGTCCCCTGCAATTTTATTTTGCTCTGCAATTATGATTTACGGTCTTTTGCCAGAAGTATGTTGATTGTAGTGCATTTCCTTCTACCTTCTGAAATTTTCAACTTCAGTACTTGTTGTAGAGCAATAGACTTCATCCTTAATTATGTTTTGTTTTATGGTTATGGACGTTGATGAATACCATGAAATATGTAAGGTTTGATATATTCTAGAATCCTAAATTTTAATTTCTTTAGCTTTGGTTTGAAATCATGTGACATTGTTATTGTTGTCATTGCAAGCCTGTTAATCATGAGATATCTAGTTTCACCAACTTTTAGTTTTGAAAAAATAAGGACAGAGCAAAATGTTTGAGTCAATTATAATTGTAGGATGTAGCAGTAGGTGCAATATCATGTGAATTTTCTTCTTGCTTATCAACGATTTTCAGTAATTCGTTGATGGAGTTGCCTGTCTTGTGCAAAATTCTGAAGCAGACCTTTAGTATTTTAGGTATTTGATATCCATCTAGTGACAATTTGCATTAGCGTTGTGCAAAACCCTTGACTTGTGATGAGTTTAAGTTTTATAAATTGGATTCATTGTTTGAGTGAGATTTAGGTCATGTTCTGGGTTGGATGGACTTGATCTATTATGTGTTTTGTTTGTTGGCTATTCATAAATTCAATGTTAGGAGTCTCACATTGAGTAGTCTAGGAAACTTAATGTGGTACTTAAGTCATGAGGCTCTCCCACCTAATAGACTAGTCTTTTGGGTTGGGCTCTCCTCATGTGCTTAAGTCCTAACATTCAAGGTGATGCATTTTGTTAAACAATAATGGATCATAATCGGTTTGGATTCGTATCTCAAGTAAATGACCCTATTAACTTCTTGGATGTGGTATTTGTCGCAACAAAACGAACCTATTATTAAGATCTTGGATTTGCTGGGACATAGTTAAATTTGTTGCATCCTCATGCATTTCCTGATTTTGTAACATTAAAAAAAATAGAAGGCTTAACTGAGTTGAGGCTACCAATCTCGTCACTGCAAGATGGTTCTGGTCATTGTGGCTAAAGCTTATATGTTGAGCATGCTTGGATAGAACATCCACGCTTCATAGCACTGGTTGTGCTCTTCTTAAGATAGACCTCGAGCAATTTCTCACAAACTCGCAAGCTTTGCAATGCTAGTATTATGATGCCAAGAAGGAAAACACCACACTGAGCTGGCTCATTCCTATAACTACTCCCAGTGCTCTTATTTGCAGTATCCCTAAGTACCTTAGCATACTCTTTACAATTTAACCAGTTTAAGCAAACACTTTACCAGCCTACGTTACTTGCTTTGTACCTCTATCTTCTATGCATAAGCCAGAACACTTAAGTTTCATGCAAATCTGGAGTTGTAGAAGGTTCAGTTGAGATGCGTCTTAACTTTTTTGACAATAAGATATGATGTGCTTCGGAATAGATTTCTCCGGTATAACTCTCCTCTGTTCTTGAGAATCTCCAGATTTCATCTGGAATAATCGTAAAATTCTGGCATAACACAATGAAGATGCAAACTTGTGTCTTTTCCTTTTTATTTAAACATTTCACAGCTAGGCCAGAAATAACAAAAAAAGGAGTCCGACCCAACTTGAAACTATTGTAAGAACTAATTAACCCTTGATAATTGATAGTACCAAGAACAAGAAGTCAAGAGGGAGCAATTTACATCAAAGATTGTCCCAAGTCCAAGTAGAACCCATAATAATTGTGCATGGGATACAAAACATCAACTTATCATGCCAGTTGCCAATAAACCAGGGAGCTTGCTTGATGGAAATGACATGTGTTGTAACCACTTGTCTGTTCCAGCAGAGAATTTATCAACAAGCACCCACCACCACAAACACTATTTAAGAAAAAATCACGTATGGTCGAACTCACGATTTTGTCTTTATTTCCAGTTGAATGACTTCAATACGTGAATTGCAAAATTGCTACCTAGACCTGAAAATTCCATCCTTATCTATATTTCCATAAAAACCACTTATCATGTCAAGCTCTTGATTTAAACAGTTACTCCACTTTTGTTATATCAGTACTCAGAATCATAAGTTCATTTACTGTGACTGCAATGGCAGTGGCGATTGTTTTGCATGTTCTAACTGTTAAATTTATAGATAATGATTTTAATAATTTTAGACAACGTCAATATATTGGTAACTTATATATGACCAAAGTTATAGATGCACGAGATTAGATAAACGTCAAATGATACTTGAATGTTAGAGTTGCAATTGGAATGTGGTTTGCAATTGGGAATCTATCAGAGTAATGACAACAATTAAATCCTATTATCCGACACCGGACGAGGGTATTCATACTTGTCAATCTTGAAAGCATGTTCAACATTGTGGAGTATCAGGCTATCAGCAACCTAACAAGCTAGTTATGCAATGAACAAGAAAGAGCAAGCAAAATTTAAGGGACAATGCTGAAGTGGCATTACTAACTAAGTATTTACTACTTTGTTAGTTAGTAATTTTCAAATACCTAGCTCGATATGATTATGATCTCACCGATCCCCAACTTATGATCTCCTACATTAATACCAACATAGCAAGAGACAAAGCGTGGCTATAGAAGGCTGCCACTACTCAGTGTATGTTGGAACCAATCCAAATTTTGTGGTTAATCATGTATACCTATGTTAGCAGAAGAGAAAGCGGACGGGAAAGCTATGCCACTTATAAATTGACAATATTCTCCTCCAACTTCAAACAAACTACTGTACTTTCTATTCCTATCCCAGTAAAAAGAACACACTTTTTTAAAAATTTAATACTGTAATTATTTTAATTTTTAATAAATTAATTTTTGTTTTTTCTTTACATATTCTTTTTCTCTCTGCAATTATTAGTTTTTCTCTTCTATAAATAAAGAGCTTATTTAATAGGAGCATACAAGAAAATAATAATTATTACACTTTTAAATTTTTGAATGGAATAAAAAAAATCAAATAAAACAGATAAATAAAATAAGAGGACATCCTTGCATGCAACCATAAATAAACTTCAAGCTGTTACCTCTCCCCCTTTGGAAATATGCTACTCCCTCCGATCTTTATTATAGGGTATACTTAACCGAATTACACATACCAAGAAAAATAGTTAGTTTTATAAATTTTATGAAAATATATTGTAACATTACAATTTTACCCTCTAAACTTTTCTTGGAAAATTCACACTCATTAATGAACAAAACACATAGATAGTCAAAACATTTAATAAGGGCAAAAAAGAGAAAAAACAATAAATGATACATTAGAAATATAAAGTGACTTATAATTAGGACCAAGAAAACCTTCTAGAATGTGACCTATAATAAGGACCAGAGGAAGTACTATCTTCTTACTCCATACGTTCCTAATTATAAGATCCTTTTGATACTTTTATTTTGTCCCTATTTATAAGACCTCATACCAATTTTCAATGATCATTAATTACTTTTTTTCACAAACACCCTTATTTATTTAACAATTTTTAGATTCCAATAATATTAATAGGAGTAATTTTGAAAATACATATCAAAAGTTCACATTTCCAATACAATTAACTAAATTAATCAACTTTCTTAATGGGAGTGAAATCTCCCAAAGGGGTCTTATATATAAGGACGGAAGAAGTATCATTTATAGAGCAAAGTTACTATCTCCGTCCCTAATTATAAGGTCCTCTTAGGAGATTTCACGTCCATTAAGAAAGTGAAATAATTTAGTTAATTGTATTGAAAATATGGACTTTTGATATGTATTTTCAAAATTACCCCTATTAATATTATTGGGAATCTAAAAAATGTTAAATAAATATGGGTCTTTGTGAAAAAAGAATAATTAATGCTCATTGAAAATTGGTAAAGGGCCTTATAAATAAGGACAAAATAAAAGTGTTAAGAGAAATTTATAATTACGGAGTGAATACTAGCCTACTATAGTATTACCCAAGACCACATTCCTTTATCTTGTTTTGGTCACTTCTCAGTTCTCAGCCCCTTCATTTTATGCATTTTGCCGCAGCTCTTTTTAATAAATATTAAGATATGTTGTACATCAAGGAAATACGAACATTTTATGCGATAGTTTTTTTTTTTTTTTTGTCTGTGTGTGTTTGTGTCGTGTCTAATTATAATATTTTATATTTCATATATTGAATTTTCGTATTTATGTCATATCGAATTTATGTCTCACGTTAATTCCATGCTTTCATGTGTTTTTATAAAATTCTATAATAATAATAATAAATGTTAGCTAACAAATGTTGTAAAGATATTGTCTAAAAATTTTAAAGAAGTAAATTAGTATTAGAAATTTAAGTTTAAATTTTTGATATATTAAATGTATTATTCTTTATGATAAAAATAATTTACATACTTGTTTAAACAATATGATTACTGTAGCATACTTGTTAACACTTCACTAATGATAATGATAATAATTTACGTTTTCAAGTACAGTATTTGATAGAAGAATATAAAGAAAAAGAAAGGCTCCTTTCGTGAGTGAGGAAAGTAGTACCGGTATGAAACAAAAAAGAAAGAAAGCACAGGAGAAGGAGAAGAGAGAGTAGTACGTGGGAGAGGTGAGGGAGGAGGTGGCATCTATCACCCAATAGGAATAGGAATAGGAATAGGAATAGGGTGAGTGAGTGAATGAGTGAGGTGGCTCGGATTACGCTGCGCTCTGGTCCCCCTTCCCTCATTTTCCTTATTCCCTAAACTACCCCTATTCCTCCTTTTCCCGCGCAACAATGCATGAGAAAATCTCAAATCATATGACGACAACCACCATCATCATCTTCATCAATGTGAATGATGCCCCCTTGGGCCCCACCCCCCTTCCTTCACTTCACTTTAAGAATCTAACTGTCCTCCATTACCCGCAAATCAATGTCTCCGTAACTCCCAATAACACAAACCATTATTCCTTTTTTTTTTCATTTAATTTTTTAACAAAATTATGCCACATTATTTAAATTTTTTAATTTGTTTATAGGGATCGAAATTTGACCCGGATTCGCGTGTACCCATGGGTAATATTCGTAATGGGTCCGAGTCTGGGGCCGAAAAAAATATCCGTGGGTTCAAAAAATGAATCTGTCTAGATACTCGCTTTGGACGGGTTTGAATCCGGGTCTGAGATATTCAGACCCAGACCCGTGGATATTCGAACCCGTCTATATTTACATATATGTGTTATATGTATAAATAATTTTAGTATGTTTGTGTTTAATGAGAAAATTTTTTGATGTCTACGAATGTTTAATGGTAGTAGGGATTAATATTAAGTAGAGTGTGTAATGATGTATTAAGGATCTCTCGGTCTATCAAAAAACATAGAAATTAATTTAAAAAATAATTTTTTCTTTTAAAAAAAAATTGCTAATGAGTACCCGCGAAACCCGTCTACCTGTTATGCAGCGGGCATCCGCGCGGATCCGGGTGGGTCCGGATCCAATAATTTTTGAATGGGTCCGGGTCTGGGGGTACCCGAACCCATTGTCATCCCTAAATTGTTTAACACCGGACTTTAAGATTCAAGATATATTTCATCTGTTTCTATTTATCTGTCGTATTTCAAACAAAACACACGTTTCAAGAAATCTAATTATTACTTAGATTTTTAATTCATTAATTATGTTTTTATCCACTGTACACTTTCTATCTCTATAGTCATTACTTTTTACTCACTACTTATATAAACCAAAACATATTAAATAGGGATAAACATAGAAAATAACATTTATTACATTATTGAAATTCTCAATACGACACATAAAAAGAAACAAAATATTTCTCTAAAAAATGACAGATAATAAGGAAGGGAATGAGTAAAAAATTAAGGGTATTACTAACAATTGTCTTGAGAGTATCGTTTAAGGAATTCATTAAAAAAAAAATTACATTGAAAATCTAAATTCATTAGTTCTTGATATTTTAAATTCGACATTTTTCAAGATAAAATTATCTCTGTTGTTTTCTTATCCAATGTCCTAGGGACATTTTCCTAAAAATAAAAGCTCACTAATTTTAAAATATTAAATTTTAAATATAAGTAAGCTTTATATACTGTACGTCTGTACTATAGCATATTTTAGATTAAGGTTAATAGAATCCTAATTTTTTTTACTTGATACTTTCATTCTTAAATATTACGGAGTAGTATAACAAGTAGATTATGTAATGTAATTAATATATGAGCATCATTTTCATGTTATCAAAATTAGGTTGATAATACAACAATTTATTAATAAATTAATGGCTTGGTAACAAATTATTTAATGAAACATGTATGTCATCATGTAATAGTTAAAATAAAATCACTTATCACTTAATCATTGATTTTATTAGTAGGTTGTTGTATTACTATCGCAATTTTAATTGAGCGGTAAAAATATTCTTAATATATTTACTTGTATTCAATTTATGCAATTTTTTGTATTTTTTTCTTTGCTATCTTTTATAATCAATTATTTTCTTAAGTTATAAAAAAATAATTTTTAAAAAGACTTATATATAAAGACGGAGCATGGGACTTGGTCTTACTCTAGTAAACCTTTGAAGTATTAGCCTATTTTTTCCCCCCTCGCTGTCTATCCTAAAAAAATTAATAAAAATATAAAAAAAATATCCAAAATCATAGTTTTTTGTTTTGCTTTCTCATGGTATTACTCGCACGCAACTAGATGACTAATCCTTTCGACATTATCGAACCTTTTTAGGGGCTCATTTTCTAGCGACTAGCGCGGATTTTTATATTCGTAAGATCCGGGGATCGAACCCCAAACCATTTGTTTAAGTAGCAATAAATCTCTTGGCTCCAAAATCACAATTATAATAAAAAAATAAAAAATATACTTAATGGGAAAAGAAATTAAAACAAATAGAGTAAAATGTAAAGGAGTAGCAATAGCATATTTATTTAAAATTGTGTTATAAAGTAGCTTCACACATTGAAACTTGACGTTCTGTACTTCGGAGCTCTCTGCTCACTCACTTCACATCCATTCACAATGTTCTCCACCGCCGTTCCCATCTTCACCCTCCTCTCACTCTCACTCCTCCTTGCCCCTGTGCAAGGATGGCGACCATGGCCAGCATCCTCCAACATCACCGCCTACGCCCTCGGAGACTCAAAAAAATACGAAGGCTCATCGGAGTTCGTAAAGCTCCGTTACCACATGGGCCCAGTTATGAGCACCAACATCACCGTCCACACTATCTGGTACGGCACCTGGTCCCCTTCCCAGAAGAAAATCATCCGCGAGTTCATCAACTCCATCTCCGCCACCTCCTCCCCTCACCCCTCCGTCTCCGGCTGGTGGCGCACCGTCCAGCTCTACACCGACCAAACCGGCGCCAACATATCGAGGACGGTGAAGCTTGGTGAAGAAAAGAATGACCGATTCTACTCCCACGGCAAATCCCTCACCCGTTTATCAATTCAGTCAGTGATCAGGAGCGCCATCACTGCCTCCACCCGCCCCTTACCCATCAACCCTCGCAGCGGTCTCTATCTCCTCCTCACTTCCCATGACGTCTATGTCCAGGATTTCTGCACCTCGGTGTGCGGTTTCCATTACTTCACTTTCCCATCGCTGGTGGGTTACACGCTCCCTTACGCGTGGGTGGGAAACTCTGCAAAGCTCTGCCCGGGTTATTGCGCCTACCCGTTCGCGCTGCCCGCGATGTTTGTTCCTCCTTCCCCTTCCCCTAATAACAGGAAGCCGTTTAAGTCACCAAACGGAGACGTTGGAGTTGACGGAATGATAAGTGTGATAGCGCACGAGATGGCTGAGCTGGCAACTAACCCGCTTGCCAACGCATGGTATGCGGGTCAGGACCCGAGTTTCCCTGTCGAGATTGCTGACCTGTGCGAGGGTATTTACGGGACTGGGGGTGGTGGGTCCTACACTGGACAGGTCTTGGACGCTCGTGATGGTGCCACGTATAACATGAATGGGATCAGACGGAAGTTCCTTGTGCAGTGGGTGTGGAGTCATGTGCTCAATTACTGTACTGGTCCTAATGCTCTCGATCACTCTTCTTCTCTCAATCACTAATCCCTTATATAATCACTCATCACTGCACTCACTCGGTGTATATGTACTACTAGCACTACTGTTGTAGAATTACATTACTATTATTTTCCTTTTCTTTTCT
The DNA here is from genome assembly GCA_037953625.1 of Crotalaria pallida. Classification (NCBI taxonomy): domain Eukaryota; kingdom Viridiplantae; phylum Streptophyta; class Magnoliopsida; order Fabales; family Fabaceae; genus Crotalaria; species Crotalaria pallida. Next base: position 141,731,297 of record CM075654.1, on the reverse strand, counting down.
TTTCCTGCTTTTGATTTTGTTTACAGTTTTAATTTTAATTTTGTTATGGGCTTTTTGTGCTGCTGCTATGCTGTGGGAGTTTGGTAATTTAGTTAAGGTAGTTAAGTTTGTTCGTTAATGCAAATAATGATGTTGTAATTTTTATTCTTATTGTTATTATTATCATTATCATTATATATATGTAGTAGTATACTGCTGCAATGCTATACTATGATTTATAAATAGAGTTTCTCTTTAATTCTATGCTATGCTGTGATTTAGACTATTTCAGGGCTTACACCAAGTGCGCACATCAATTCGTCGCAAGGGATTGTGTGTTTACATACACACATACAGTTTTAATTTGTTGATTATAATTATAATGATGGTAGTACTTAACTCGAACAACCATAGAGATATATCAAAACATGGATTATATATATTTATGGGCTGGCGAGGAAACTAAATATATATATATATATATATATATATATATATATATATGATGAATTATCAAAGTAGAATAGGTATGAATGAATAAAAGGGATCGGATCGGAGTAGGTGAAATAATTGAAAAGAACAATAATGGAAATAAAGAGGGATTAGGTAAAATGGATTAATATTGGGGAAGGAATTGAAGGGGGATAGGAGTAGAACGGTGGAAATGAATGAATGAATACTGAATGAATAGGGCAGATTGCCAGATGAATGAATGTGACGGACAGTTGCTAAGTTTTGTTGGTGTATCTTGTGCACTCATTCACGATTCTTGTCCTTACACAAACCTAACAACGACCCTTGTTCCACTAAAAACCAAAAACTAAAAATTTAATAATACAGAGTAGTATTCCAAGACTCTGTCATGCAAAATAGGAAATTTATTTCCATGGATCTTTATTTTTTTTAATATTTTTATCATGCAATCAAATTTTGAATGCAACCACAACTTTTTGATAAACTAATAATCATTTGCTAGATCATCTAGTGAATTAATGTCGTAATCACTTCAATTTTATATAAATCAAATTAAATTCTTGCAATTTGACTCAATATTAAATTTGATTATTTTTATTTAGTGTTATTGTTTGACGTGACAATTATATGTATTCACCGGTTCATCAAGAGATTATTTTGTAACCATCCAAAATTTGGTTGTTAAGAAATAATACCCTTCTTTTTTTAGAAAAAAAAATTAAGATACAATATGTTTTATGATATGTTAACATGTAAATACATATATTTATATATGCAGAAAAATAAAAAAAAATTATAAAAAATTAATTAAAAAATACATGTAATCATAACAAAAAAAAAAGTTTTTGCCAATATCATTCGTAATAGAAGCTATATCCCTATTTTATTAAGGGTTTCTCTCATAAAAGAAAAATAGAAATGAAATGAAATTTAGAGAAGAAGAGGAAATTGTGAGGATGGTGGGTGAATTATCAATCATTTTAACTTTTTTGATTACTCAGACTTTAGATAATTTAGGTTTTGGAGCTTGGCAGAGTTAAGATAGGTTATTTAGTAAATCACTATTTTATTTATTTATTTAATTTTTTTAAAATGAATCACTATTTTATGAATGCTTTCAAAATTTATAAATTATTTATCAATAAGTAAAATTCGTGTATTGATAATAGAATTCAAACTCATAATGTTGTGGTCTATAAACTAATTTCTTTCCAATTGAATCAATTTTCGTTGGCTACATGCATATTATTAATTGATTTAACTAAGCGCGGCCTCTTTTTTTTTTTTTTTGTCATTTGTTAATTATCGTCCAATTAATGGTACAATATCCGCGATGAATAAAATTTACATCAAATATTGTTATTTATCCTTTTATTCAGCAAAAAATTTCATTCATCCTTATTGAAATACATACTGTGGGTGGATATCTTGAGGAAAAAAAAATTCATACATTAGAAACCGAAACGCTGATTATCTTTTTTTAAAAAAAAATGTAGTATTCATAAATCTATACCTTTTAACCTATATTGCCGAGCTGCATGTATTCTCTGAAATCACAGTCTAAAGAAATCTGGAAAGCAACCCAATCTTCCGGATAGGATGGAATGATTTAGGCCGAGTCAGACCTTAGCAAAAACAAGTTTGACCTGTGTTCCAAATTCAAGGCCCAAGTCTGTCTATGAGTTCGTCATAGGCTAAATTTGAAGCCTAAGCTCGGCCTATTTCAAAGCTTGGTCTGACTCATAAGCTCGCTTAAAAGCCTATTATTCAATAAAATTCTTACATTTAAGTACAAACATAGAAGTGCCTTATACTCTCAAATTATGTGAAAGAAATATAATAAAACGAACAGTAAACAACATCAAAACTCAAACTATATATCAACAGAAGTATTAGGATTTGTTGATGTGAGGGAGTGAAATTATTAGGATTTGTTTTTTATATGTTAGGATTAACTTTAATAAAGAGGGAAATGAATTATATTTTTATTTTTAATTATAATATTATATAGAATATATTAAAATTTTACTTTTGATTTAAATCACTAATAAAATATAATATATTAATATTTAAAAAATTAAATAGGCCGGCCCAATGAGCTTAATAGGCTTTTTATAAAGCTCGGACCTGACTTATTTAGATATTTAGGCTTTTCGAAAAGCTTAAACCTGACCTCTTTATTAAACGAGCCGAGCCGAATCAGGCCTTATATGAGCCGAGCCATAGGCCCCCATGAGCCGGCCTGGCTCATTCCCACCCCTACTTCCGGATAGTGGGAGTTTGAGATATCAATTACCCAGCTCGCTTGTTCATAGTTTGAGATTATATTAATATGTTTTTATTTGCTTATATTTAAGATTGGTTAGAGTATTTAGCTAAATCAGACATATCAATAAAAGTAACTAATTTTATGATAAAATAAATATAGTATAATATTATAATTTTATTCTCTCAAATTTTTTTTGAAAAATTCATATAAATCAGTAAACAAAAAAAATAATCAAAGCATTTAATAAATGTAAAAATGAGAAAAAACAATAAATATTGCATAAAATGTAAAGTACTTTAATTTATATTCACTTTGTTCTTATATATAGGACCCTTTTAACATTTTTATTTTACCCGTATTTATAAGACTTTATACTCAATTAATTTCAAATGACAATTAATTACTCTATTTCTTTCCACTAACACTCTCATTTACTCAATACTTTTATATTTCTGATAATATTTGTATGGTAGTTTTGGAAGACTATTAACTAAATTAACTAAATTTCTTAATGAACATGAATTCATCTAAAGGATCCTATATTTAGAAACGAAGAGAGTAATTAGAATCAATAAAGAATTTTAGAATATGATTTATATTTAAGATTGAACAATTAATTGTAATTACGCAATTTCAAACTTTTTTCAATAAAATTAGTTCAAGTAAAAAATTATAGCTGTAAAACATAAAATGTTTTTTTGGCAAAACCACTAGATTGGTCCTGTAAGTTATTTTTTGGTTGCGATTTCGTCCCTTAACTTTTTTTCGTTTCAAATAAGTCCTGAAGTTGTTGCTATGTAACAAATAAGTCCTTTCCGTTAATTTTTTTCATTAAGCGACACGTGTCACCATAATAAAATTTTAAAAAAAAATCATTAAATCATTTTTTAATACGTGACACCATTAGTTGAGTGACACGTGTCACTTAATAGAAAAAACTAACGGAAAGGAGTTATTTGTTACATGGCAACAACTTCAGGATTTATTTGAAACGAAAAAAAGTTAAGGGACGAAATCGCAACCAAAAAATAACTTACAGGACCAATCGAGTGATTTTGCCTTAAAACTAAGTTTAAGTTTTGATAACGACATTTTCTCCTTTTTCCCTAAAAAAATTTACCTGTAAAAATAATTAGATATACATGCATTAAAAAAATTTACCTGTACCAACAAAGCCCATCACAGTTGCTAAATAGCTGGGTTCCTTAAGCATGATGTCAGGGGTTCGATCCCTGCCGTGGGCATGGAAAAGACTTTGTTGGTAGAGGCAAAACCCACTTCGGTGATCTCTACTAATCGAAGGGGATTAGTCTTCGACTGTCGGTTGGGGATACCCTTGGTGTACCCCAAAAATATTTACCTCTAAAAAATAATTAGTTATACATGCATTCCAAAAAAATATGACTTCCAAAAATAATATGATTATCTCCTTCAAGATACTATGATCGACTCTTACAATAAGCATAGTACAAAATTTGGATCTTTGACTTTAATTTCATGCAATACTTGGAAGTAATATAGTTTTGTCTAACCCTAAATCAACTTTTTTTTTTAAATATACATTACCATAGCATTAAATATATTTGAAAAATTAATACTCATATAATAAATATTGTAAATAAATTACATTAGAAATATATATAGCCAAGTTTTTCTATTAAAATCTAGACAATGGTACGCTCCTCAGCAGATATTTATGCAAAGGGTCAGTTATGAATAATACATATTGCCATAGTTATACATGTACACGAGTGTCATAAAAAAAAAAATACATGTACACGAGCTTGGGAAAAAAGAAAACACTAATAATCCAAGTTTCTCTATGGCGTAGAAGGGTCCCTTGGGGCCTACTCTCAATGTTTCTTAAGATAAACTTTACGGGGATTTGTGAGGCGAGGCTTATGATGTACTATACTACTTTCTTTTCTTTTCCTTTTTTTTTTTTTTTTCTAAACCAATAATCTTGAAAATGTTTTTGGGGATCTTTTTCCTTTTGAACCCCACACTTTACTCATTGTTTTTCATCGCCTGAAACAAGTCGGATAAACTTTTTGACCCCCACCCATTAGTATCGATTTGTATAAGACGGAAGAATTACCGACTATTTAAAAATGGAAATACTTCCGACTTTTAAGAAGCGGAACAAATAAAGTGTTGAAATCCCAGAATTTTCCCTCCGTAAACCATCCACCTCCTTTCTTTTTATTGTTTTGTACGTGAATGAACGGAGGGGCAATTTTGGTATTATAACAATTTTTAATGTTTTTTGCTTGATGAGAAGCAGAATACTTTATTTTATTTACGACTTTAGAAAGACGGAAGATAATACAACTTGGTTAAGGCGAAAAATATTTTATTTTATTTTCACTTGTTTCAAGTGAAAAAAATCTTCCAACTTATTTCAACTTTTCAAGCGATAAAGACTAATAAACAAAAGGTGTAGTTAAAAAGAAAAAGTCTTCTTAAAAGTGGGGCACGTTTTGTTCTGTACTAAACAAAAAAAGCATCGACTTGCTCCTTACAAACCCAACCACAAAACGAAAAGAGAACCCATTGCCCTTTGTTTTTTTCGCTACAATCTCGATGAGATTAGGAATCCGCGATTTCATTCTGCGGCACAATCACTGGGTCGCACTTTTACCTTTACCCTGCTCCGAAATATTTTCATGTATATATCATATAGAACTTGACAATTGTTATTTAAAACGAAATTTTGTTTAACGACTGTTTTGTCTTTGCTCTTTAATTTACTTTTTAGTTATTTATATATTTTTTCATAAGACAAATTTATTATAAACAACGAAGTATAACACATACTTCTTGCAAAAATTATAAGGTATTATTTAAATGTTAAAAGTATTACCAGTATTTTAAAGATTTTTAAATACCCATTTTAAAAAAGTGTTAAATAGTATTATTTATCAATGAATTAACTAATTGCATCAAAACTAGTTGTTTGAGTGGATTCGAGTCATCCTGTTTTGAGTAATATCATGATCGAAACAGGCAAAAAAATCAGGTTTGCTCAAATTAAAAGCTGTTTTTTTTTTTTTTTAACATCATATCAAATGTATTTTTAGGCATGATCAAACAAGCAAGTCGATTGATGACCTAATCAGTCCTGTTGAGCTAAAATATTTGAAGATTTTTGAGAACTGTAATTTTATCGTCTAGATTCATCTAATATACTCCCTCCAGCTTGAAATATAAGCAACAAAAAATATACATCTCTTGGTTTAAAATATAAGCAAAATTAACCAACTTTCTTAAATTTTATTTCATTTCCAATGCCACTTTCCTAAAACATCCCTAGAAAATTGTTATTTTATTCAATTTTTGTTTCATTCCCAATACAACTTTCCTAAAATACCACTATTCTTTTATAAATTTGAGAAAATTAAATACAATCAACTAACCTCATTAATAAGCGTAAAATTAGTTAGTTTTGCTTATAATTCGAGGCGGAGGGAGTATTTATTTGACTTATTCATGTCTACTCTACTGAACTAGTTTTATTAGGTTTTTTTTCCTAATAAAAAATTGTTAACAAGTGTTATAGAGATATTTTTAAAGAAATCAAAATAAAATTTACTTTAACAAATGTTGTACTCCATTTAATACAAAAAATGTTAAGTTTAATTTTTAATGTTAACTTACCTTTTTTTTTTAAAAAGAAAAAATCTTATGACATTTGTTACTCCTAGCATAACTCTCTAATCAAAATTTTTTCTTAGTAATTACTATTGGTTTCATAAAGCAAACCAGAATTTCAAGTTATAATTGTGTTGAATTATACATTGCCCATGATCACTCCAAAGTCCAAACAACAAGAAAACTTTAGGTCATTTTTGAGTTGAATGACCACAACTCTTGTAAGAAAAAAGGGAAGGGAACTGAGTAGCCGATAAGTGCATTAAATATTGAGGTTGACTAAAAAGTGAGAAAATTTTATGATAAATGGTCATCAATTAACGCATTTTCCGGAAACCCAGCTGGATTTCACTTCGCATTTGAGCTCAATTTGCAAAGAACAGAGTACTGGTACAACAGAGTAGGTGAAAATATGAAATGGTCTTATTATAAGCCTAACAAATTAACAAATTATAGGAATACATTATATTATATGAGTGAGGTGAGTATTTATTTCTATAACAAATTGATCCAATCAAAACCAATTTCGATTTTGTTTTATTTTATTTTATTTTAGGAGTTTGCTCAATTGCTAGCTATACAAAAAATCTGATTTATATTACAATACACATACAAAACTTGAAATAATTTATGGGCTGTGATTTTTTCTATGATAATAACTTCATCAGGTCAATTTTTAATATTCAGATTCAATTCAATCAAAACTTGAAATGCAATAGTACTTTGCTACTTAACTTTATTCCATTAGTGATTTTATCACCTACAATCATAACAATATGTAAAGTACACGAATTATGCATCTTTATTTATCTAAGCTTGACAAATTAGCAAATTTTTCAGTAAATTAAATCTAGTGTTGTTGAAACATTTCAACAATTAATCATTGAGATTTTACAGTAGTTGAAGGCAGAGCAGTAGCAATGGAAAGTGGTCGAAGCGGCGCCTGATTCTTGGTCATTGACAATCAAGTCCTTTTCATACATATAATAATAAATTAATAATAATCTAATAGGCAACTAGCTCCATACTCCTGTCTTGTGAACTTTGTTGCTATTACTGTAGTATCTTTCATTACACGCCTACATACGCAATGAACCTTTGGGGTCGGTCCCTCAGAGTGGCCAATTAGTCATGTATAGATTTCATATATAGTATTCAACCAAATTTGAAAAGTGTTACCCCCTACTCCTAGCTAGATATACAGGGAGAAACGTTTTGTTTAAGCTTTTTTATTTATTTATTTTATAAAACTGTCACTTTGATCCTCGATATTGTAAGATGGTTTTACTTTCGTTTCTGTGCTTTGGAAAATTCTTTTTAATCCATGAAATTGTAAAATATTAGTCACCTAAGTCTCACGTGAGTTGTTAGTAGTCATTCCAAATATATAATTGAAATAGATTTAATAATCTCAATGATCAAATTGGATTAAATGTTTATAAGTTATGGATTAAACTGAAAGAGGAATTAAGCGAAACCATTTTTGAGGATTAACATAAGTAACATTTTACAACCTCAGAGACTAAATAAGAATTTTCGAAATTTCAAGGATGAAAGTGAAACTATTTTGCAAAATCAAAGACCAAAGTGACAATTTTGTTCTTTATTTTATTGTTTCGATTAGATAAACTAGAAACCCCTTAATTAAATTCTTTTAAGATGAGAATAGCATTCGTGAAATTAATTTTTTTTATAATTAAATAAAAGTTGTGTGAATATAATAAATTTTTTTTTAAGATTGAATTTTTTACTTCGATCATCCCAGATATCTTATTCAAAAAATGTTAATAGCCTCTTTGATCTCTTGGTCTTGGACAATGCACGGAATCTCACACTCATTTATTCAAAATAAAGAGACATAACTATTACTAAATTTTTCTCAAAATAACAAAAAATAAACTAAATGATGATAAAAAATAAAAAATGACGGAGAAGACAACATATGGACAAAGAGATGAAATGAAGTCACAATCTCATATTGATGTTGATAATTCACGAAAACCGTTACACATAGATCTTTGAGATCGAAAAGTAAAATGTAAATCGATTTATTACACTATAATCCAGGTTTTGCTTAAGAGTTTTAAGCAAATTTCAAAGAGTTTGAATTTTTTATCCCCATTTTTTTTCCCGGAAAAGACCAAAAATATCCTTTGCGTCAAATATTGTGATTTCGAAGTGTCCGAAAATAAGAAAAAATATACACTTCCAATGCACCTCAATCGAAAGTATTTTTCGATTCAGTAAGGTAGGAAATGCAAATTTTTACACTTTTAACATTGACCAATCGGAAGTAAAAAAAATAACCCCAATAGTTGGCATGCTAGGGTCGGGTTACCTTGCAAAAGGCGACCCTTGAAAAACAATGACCCCAATTTTTTCAACAAGATGAATACTTTGATGATATTCATGTTTTAAAGCCTTCATTGTTAAAAATTCAATCTTAAAGCTTGCACCCGTGCTTCGATGATATTTATATTTTGTTCGTAGCTAAATATTTTGGCTTTATTTGGATTGATGGTATGTGGTGAAATGGAGTGAAGTGAAATAGAATTTTATTAAATTCCTTTGTTTGTATTGTTTTAACTAGGAAGGTACATTTTTTTTCCCTTTCAAAAAAAAATCTCCTTTTTTCGTTCTACCCAATTTGGAGTGTATTTGATAAAACTATTTATTTAATTCCATCCTATCACAAAATAACCAAACAATAAAATAATAAAATAATATCATTTCATTTCATTCCACCTTACTTCACCTTGTCCTGTTCCACTTTGCTCAATTCAACATTATATATCCAAACATAACCTTTATCTCTTTAAACTTGCACCTATGCTTCTTAACTACAAAGTTAAATATTTTTAAGTTTAAATCTCCTGTAGGAAGTTGCTGTTTGAATAGATATAATCTCACTAACAAAGGAATGTAGCAAAGTTTCTTCTCCTATTTACCTCTCTGAAATTGCCGAGGAATCACCTGCCTTGCACCGTTTGCGCATTCCACATAAAAAAGACAAAGTTTTCATAATAGCCATAGCTCGTGATTGCTTCTCAACATGGTAACTATGGGTCATTGTTTTTCACTTTAGACTTCGATACTAATGAATCAAAACATATTTTAGATTGAAGTGTGTTGGAAGTGTAATTTTTTTACACCTCATAATTGGAAATTATTTAACACAAAAAATATTTTAGTCATTTGCAAGAAAGATGGGGGCAAAAAATTACAAAATGACAACCAAAAATTAAAACTCGTGTTCAAAAGCTTAATCTGAAAAGATCCACCAATTCAAGATTTTAAAGAACTTAAACTCGCACCCTTAGGAGAAAAGAAAAGTAAAAAAAAAAAAAGTTAATCTCATCTCAAAATCTTAATCACTTATACCAGCTATAATCTTCTTTCTTTTTTTTAGAAGAGAAAGTGTAGCTTGATTTGATTTTGTATTCATTATGAGAAATCGAACATATTACCCATGAGAGGTAATTAAAAGAATACGAGACATCAAAACCGTGATTGTAATTGGCAACACCAACCTAAAGTTAGAGACATGAAGAGATAGTTACTGCTAGTTTTTTGGCATGCGAAAGGGAGAAGAGCAATAATTAGAAGATGGGATGAGAGGCACTGGTTCATATGAAACTCCGCATATATCATTGGACTTTGGCGGATGAATACAAGCAACATTTAATGGATTTTTGGCATTTCAGACATCTAAGCCAGCTGCTATATATTAAAACCAACTTAAGATTGTTGAGTGGTCCTCCTCACGTCATCTCACAAAACAAAAATACCAATGATTCTGACCAGCAACCATCATGTTAATTTGTAAAACAGATAAGTGATACACAACATATGATAAAAAGAAAAATTTGATAACTCATATGTGTGGATTCAACTAAAAGGAGTTTGATTTACTTGAACATGAGAACCTAAGTTCCATTATGAATTTCAGCTTGCGTCTAGAAAATACAATTATAAGAAATTTCGGCTTAATGTGTTACAGAGTACCATACGTAACATATGAGATTAATCTCTCACTAATTTGATGTACAAACGAATATATATATATATAGAGAGAGAGACCAAAATATAAAATTGTTATTATGATTAAGTACATACAAGCAGCATTATCCATATTTTCTGATATTCATATCTTAAAACCTAGACGAACAAATAAAAATTATAATATTGTAAAATACATTTTATTTACCTATGGACCACAAGAATCTACCATATTCAAAGGGCCTGCTTGGGAGTGTCATGGGTAACGCCGCCAACACATGCAAGGAGTCAAGGAGATAGTTATGATCCACCCCTAAAAAACAATAGTACTCTCCCGTCTTACGAGGATAGTAAAAAATATAAGTTTTTTTTTTCCTAAACTAAAATCAAAATAATTAATAAAAAAATTAGAAATTGCAAATTTTGAATTGTAATTAATTGATGAATGCGAAATGCATTAAATTAGATATTTGATAATTATTAGTTTTTTACATTTAAAATACTAGTAGCATCTGTTGCTGCAGTCCAAAATCTTAACTTTCCTGGTTCCCTCGCAAAATGAGCGTCTTTCGTACCCGTTCAAATTTCTCTCATGCTCATACACCATTACTTCTCTCTCGCGATCTCTCTCCTCCCTCCCGCAACCACTCTCTCCTCATCACCGCATGTGTTCTTCTCCACCGTTCATTGTCGTTGCCATCCTTCAGTGCTTCAACTTTTCTGATATCAAATTCAAGCCTTCAACCTTTTAGGTTTGACTCTAACCTATTTTTATTAGAAATCCCTATTTTTTAACAAGGTGCCTTATTGCACCTCTCTCAGTGTCATTAGTCATTACATTGGATTTCTAATGCTTGCAATTCTGTTTCCAACTTCTAATGCTTGCAGGTTTGGTTCGATTTTAAGTTCTAATACCTATGTAGATTATGGTATAAGTGAATTTCGAATTCATATATGTTGGTATTAGTAACTGATTTTCAGTTAATCAGTTTCTCATGCTTGCAGTTGCAGGTCTCATTCTAGCCTAGGACCATTCCAATCATTTTTAGGCCTGCAAGTTATATTGAATTACACTATGCCAATGCAAGTCTCATACTAGTATTATTCATCATTACAATTTACACCTGCTCTACTTTTAAAATCGATGCTGTATGAAAGGCGATGATGCGTGTTAATTATATGCATCTTGGCAACAGAAAATCCATATCAAGAAGGGACCAGTCTAAAAATGAGCATGGCTGATTAAGCCATGTGATTATTCAACACATTCAGCTTCCAGAATTTAAAGACGAAAATATGAAATCATCAATTTGGCATAATTTGAAAAGGATCGGATCTCTATGTACAAATTCAGATGTATAAGTATGTACTCATCATTAATCATAGACCAGAACTCCATTCTCCTAACTCAAGTTTGCACCCAGCGTTATTGCACATTTGTTTCAACTTCCAATAAGCTAAGTAGAACTAAATTATTGGTAACAAATCATAAGTGTGAAGGATACAATGAGGGCTCAATACTGAACCATATGCGTAGTACCAAAGATCCATTTTATGCATAAAACCAAACCTCTGCCTTTCTCTATCTTTTGCAAACAGTAACACAAGTCCAGTCCTAATAGCACCAAGTTAAATCGGAATGTAAGTTTCATAGCTAGAAGTGATAAGATTACAACATATATAATATAGGAGGATGTAGCCCTTTCAAAATTCTCAGTTACATGGACATGATAGATGGCAAGTTGGTTATTGGTAAAGGATCCAAAAGAAATGGTTCTTACATGGTTGCTAGAGTTCATATATAGTTTGCATACCCTGCCTTCTTCTTGATGACATATTTCATTCAAAGCCTAAGTAGGAGGCAGTGCGGCTCATAGTGTCTAGTTTTACCTTGAAGTTGTAGGTAGGTAGGGGTTTCAGAGAATGTTAAAATAGTTTGACATTATTATTTGCCTTGAGTAGTGGTTTTGTCATTCTGCAGATATTTAAAGACACCATATGCAACTGCTCCAGCAAGAAACAAAATAACAGTAGGGGTAAAGGATGGGTAGAGATATTTGACAAACAACCTGTCCCACTCTTCTGGTAGGAAGCCTGCAATGCAATTAATAATTAGCGAGAGATTAAGGAGAAGTAAGATATACTACTACTACTACTACAGAATATGGCCATTATTTTGAGATGAGTTAGCATCCTAATTCCTAAATGAGATCGATAATTCTAACACATGACATGCATGTACCAAAGACACTACACACGCTAAGTTATCCTAAATAAATGAGATACTAATTTTTATCCAAAGTAGTGTAGTGTTGTTACTTGTTAGTGATGGGTAAAAGTGAGTAGTAGCGTACCGGAAGCAGCAAGAGCAATGCCCTCGAGAAGGATGATAGCACCAAAGCCGAGATAGGCAAGTATAAAAGCGCTTTCATTCTTGTTCAGCAGTAACTCCTCCTCCTTCTTCTTCCCTTTGTTCATTCTTTCTTCTTCTGCTTCTTCTTGTGGTGGTTTCTGAAGAATTGGGGACCTCCGAATGATGGATGCCCTCTCTCTTCTTTTCTGTTGTTTTCTACTTTTACTTATTGTCTCATTAGATGTTGACCCGAATCCCTTTCCCTTGGGTGGTTCGGTTGTTGAATCCGATAATTCAGAAGAAGAAGAAGCCTTTTCGCATCTTATTCTTGTTGTTGTTGTTGTGAGGAGGCTCCTTCTTCTTCTTGTATGAGACAAGAACATAATCCTATTGCTGCTGCTGCTCAAGGAAGAAGACAGCAACTGGGTTTGCAGCAGCGCCATTTTGCTTTTCTAGGAAGAGGTCTGAGGGAGGAAGAGGAGGAGATTGAGGAGGCGATGAAGTGGCCACGACAAGAGTGTGTGGTTTCTAGGATACCATATCCACAATTCACGTGCCCTCTCTCTTTCTCATATTCCCCTTGCATTTCCTTGGTTTTAATCTCTTGGGACTATTTATTTTCAAATGTTTTTGGTTTTAATCCTGCGTATAAAAAAAAAAAAATATTTGCAGATGTGATTAACTGAAGACAATGTTAAGTACGTGGTGTGGTATAAATGATTCAAGCTCATAAATGTAAAATTTTGCACATAGGTCTATTTTGCATCCATGAGTTTGTATCATTCACGTCATATCATATATTTGGCTCAACTTCACTCAACTTCACATTACGGGTTGATATCCTATCATGTTAGCTATATTAGCAAATTATATATTTTTTTAATGACAGATATCAAAATTAGAGGTGTCAATTCAAGCTACCCAACTGGGTTTCGATCGGGATAAAGTTCGGGCAAAAAAATTCTAACTAAACCTGGTAGCGAGTTATTTTTTAAAACTAATTCATGCTTTTTTAATGTTATCTTAGCGGACGACCTGAATGTTTGACGAGTTCGGGTTTTATAATTCTGGCTCAAAAGACACTAGATTTATTTGGGTTGTATTTTAACAATCTAAACCTGCTTATATATTAGGCTTATTCGAGCTGTCTCCGTTGGGTCGAATTTTTTTGCCGACTCTAATCAAAATCAAAAAATTGAAAACTTTAAGGAATAGTCCCGATCAAAATAATTATTATAAACTAAAACCAAAACAAACTAAACTTTAGAGATAAAAACATAAATAAACCTTTTGTCTATATTGAAAAAACAAAATGAATACCAATTTTGTCTTCGTATTTTTTTAGAGTGCTAATTTAATTCTTAAAAATTTATGAATATTAATTTGACCCTTCAAGATTTTTGGAAATATTAACTTAGTCCTTCGAGATTTTCATGTTTCAAAGATCAAATTGGTATATTCTTTTTTTTAAAAATATTTTTAGGTTAGTTTATTTTTTAGTTGGGCCATTAACAGATTAGTTTCATTGTGTTTGGGCTTGGGGCAGTGTTGGTCGAACTCGAAGAAGAAGAAGAAGAAGAAGAAGAAGAAGAAGAAGGAGTTGGCTGGTTTTCATGCCTTTCTCTGTCTCTCTCAAATTCAACTCACGACTCAACCTAAGCCACCTACACACTGCGCTTTTCTCTGCAACCCTTCAATCATGGTAACCTCCTCCTCTTCTTCTTTTTCTTCTCCCTTAATCATATTCCTTTTCCTTTTTTTTTTTTTAATAAATTCATTTTTAGATCGATCATTCCATTCGACCCCATTAATCATTCTCTGTTTTAATTCCAATATTTATTTTCTCCTTGTGTAATGCATTTCTAAAATTCAGGTGAATGTTTCATGGATTCGCTTTATTATTCGTTAATTTGCATGGCCAATTCCTTGATCAATTCTTTACCAAACTCATCCCTGATTCCTATCCTTCAAAATTTTGGATGTTGATTCTTTATGCAAAATCAATTGTTTGCTGCCTAAAGGGAGCGTTTTTTTAATTGTTCTAACTCTAACTATTCCCTGTTTCCCCAAATTTTCCAGGTTCAACTGCAGCTAGATCCATTTCTTAATGAGCTCACCAGCATGTTCGAGCGCAGCACCCAAAAGGGCTCTGTTTGGGTTACTCTTAAAAGATGTGTGTATGTCTGTCTTAATGTTAATAAAATGTTAGCTTATTATCTATGTCTCCAAACTGATTTTTTTATTTTATGCCCACTTGTTTTTTTTTAAGCATCGTTGAAGTCTAAAGTGCAGAGGAATAAATTGGCCACTGCTGGTGAAGCAATTGAGTATAGATGCCTTATACGTGCCACTGATGGGAAAAAGACAATCTCTACTTCTGTATGTATCGTAACATTTTTTTAATCTTGCTATTCTCAGTTTTAAGTAAACCATGCAAGTTTTGAATAGTGCTCAGATAATCACAGGTTATCTTTTGATTGTAGTACTGTTTTTATTCATTGATTGAAGTACTTGATGCTTCAGTCCAAAACTTTACAGTTGATTCAGAATTGTGAAATGTTTTCTCCCAGGTTTATTGCTATTAGATGTTTGAGCTGTTTAAGCTGTACTCTAGTGGTCACTTTAATACCGGCACTTCGCTTCAATGAATTCCCTCTCTTTAAAAGCCCAAGTTGCTGCAGCAGCTCCTTTAATTTATTTATCATCTTCCATCTTGTGAAATTATTAGTCTGGAGGCAAAAGAGACTGTTAACAAATTCAGTCTCTTTGCTTGTGATTTTATGTTGCTTCATTTTCATGGTGAGAAGAAAACTGCACATTCTAAACCACGTTTTCTCACTTTTTTTCCCCACTACGTCTTTGTATAGAGATGCTTCCATCTAGTTGTCATAACCTTCATCAATTTACTGTCAATTAAGGTACAGAGGTGAACCTAGATTAAACTTATTGCCTGTTGACCTGTTCTATACTTCGCTACTCAGAAAAAATAAAGACATAAAAATCGAGTTTTGGACTTCATGTACCATTTAGCTAATTTACTTAACAATTTTTTTGTCTGTTAATATATATAGGGGAATGTGTTTAATTAGTTGCATTGAGTAAGAGTATTTTTTGTTGATTATTTTTAATTGTGTCAAGTAATCATAGTTATGCAGCATGCATGAGACCATAGAGATTCTCTAAAAATCCATTTTAGCAAGTGCTCTGAAAGTTAATTGTTTAATTTAGGCTTAATTACACTTTTGGTCATTTATCTTATTTTGAAGATCCGCTTTGATCCTTAGTCTTTTTTTTTGGCATTTATTTTAGTCCTTTATTATTTTTTTTCAAAAAATTCAATTTGGTCATTCCATCATAATAGTGTTAGTTTTACCTGAAATATTCCAGCCCATCGCCGGAAACTAGAAAATGTAACTGGAATCTAGATAATTTTTTAAGAATCTGGAAAAATTAGAATTGGGAGTAGCAAGGTTGATTTATGAATTGGAATGGAACAGATAAAATTGGGACTGAAGATGAAGAAAAAAGGAAACCTTTTTCCTTTTTTTTTTTCTAGGCAATAAGTCAAGTCTTGTTAGTGTACATAGGGAAAAGAAGGAGAATGAAGTGGTAGCAGGGAAGTTCAATGAAGGAATGGAATTACCTTCCTAAGAAGCAGTGAAAAACTGAAAATGGTGAAGATGGAAGTATTAAGTGCTACCCAATGAAAACATGAAATTTCTATCAGTTAGATTCTTGGTTGGTCCTGTTATGCAAGCTTAATCTTTGTTAGAGAAGACAAAAGGCTTAGTTGGAAAACAAAATGGAAGAAACAATGGTAGATTGAAAGGATGGAATATCTTTCACGCTATAGCCTAGAGAGAGATGTTTAAGCTTGAGAGAGAGAAGGAAGAATCTGGCGACATTTTCCAGTTTCTGGCGACATTTTCCAGTTTCTGGCGATGAGTGGGAATATTCTGGTAAAACAAACTCTATTACGACAGAAGGACCAAATTGATTTTTTTTAAGGACCAAAATAAGTTAAAAAAAAAAAAAGGATCAAAGGGAATCTTCAAAATAAGATAAAAGACTAAAGTGAAATTAAGCCTTTAATTTATATAAAAGAAAGTTAACTGTTGCCTCCTTTCGATCTTCTTCTTCCTCTAGCCATGCCCATGAGTTTAATTAATACCGAACTCCAAGCAAGACTCATTATTTAATCTACTTATACCACCTAAAATCATTTAGGTAGCAAAGAACCAATTTATATGAGGAAACAGCAAACCCATTGAGGCCCTGTTAAACATATTTGCCATTTGATTAATGGATTTCATTGATGCAAGTGTTTGGATTTATTAAGTCTTTCAGTCTCAGGATTATTCTATTTCAAAACTCGTTGTAGATCAAGGCATGAAAATGAAAGGTGATAGCCAGGATGATTTGTTATTGCAGTTTGCTTTATGTATATATATCAATATATGTAATATATATGTAATATGTAATTATGTATGGCTGGAAATTGGTAAGTAAGATGGGACTTATGTGCAGGTGATGATTTCTTGTTAGTAGTCTAATTTGGTGAAGAAAAAGTGGATGCCTGACTCGAGTCCCCCCACACTTCTTCCATTTCTCCTGTCTCCTTTTTTTTCATGTTCTGATTAGTTGATTACCTTGCTAATATTCAGTATTTTTGGTTTTTCATTGAAAAGGTTGGGCCAAAGGATCATCAGCGCTTTCAAGCTTCTTATGCAACTATATTGAAGGCCCACATGACTGCTCTAAAGAAGAGAGAAAGGAAAGACAAGAAGAAGTCTGCAGAGGTTGATAAGAGAGAAGGGGCTGCAAAGAGGTCTAAGAAGACTTAAAGTAAATATGTTTTTGCTGCCTGAGTTTCTGCACAAACTTCGTTTCCTGCTGACTTTATTCCCATTTGAAGGATGTTAGGTCCATCATTTTTAGCTTTATTAGCAAAGTGAGAATTGAAGGGAAAGGGAAAAAGAAAGACCAAAAGGTTATTACAGAATTCATTAGATAAATGTTCATTGAAGTTGCAATTTTGATAATTTTCCTTCAGTTCCCTTGCAGACAGATTATAGGAAGAAAACTTTGGGATATATTTCTTTTCCCCATTATTGCCTTGTGAAATTCATTCTGAGTTAATCCACTTGCACCAAAAATCTCACTGAATCGTGATATAGTTTGGTGAAATGAGATTGTTACATCATAAATATGTAGTTAAGTTATTGTTCATTGATAAAATAAAAGGGTAATACTAGCCACTGTGTTTTCAAATGCTAAAGAGTTTGATTCCCCTTGCTGGTAGAGTTTGGTTGTGTTAGATGGGTCTTTTCGATTTGATTCAGATTAGTTGGGTTTAAAGCGACTTTTGGATAGTTTCAAACCAAAAAATGGAAGGGCAAGTTTATTTTATTTTATTATATTTTTAATAAGCAGTCGCAGAAGGGCTATTCTTACATACAAATCATTTTCTGCGTAGTTATTTAAACTGTTTTTTGTTTTTCCTACATTTGTCCGAACAAACAATTGTTCAAGTTGTATGAGGTTCTGGCTTCTTTTAAACTATTTATCACAGAAAAAAGTCACAACATTAACAGGTCTTGTGAGGCAGTGAGTGGGTGAACCTTCTAAACTAATTCGGATCATGCTTTTGCTAAAACTCTGAAATGGCCGATTCTTCAATGGTGGGGATCAAAGGAATAACGCATATGTTAAAATAAAATATATTTAAGGTGTATGACTAAAGTGGGTGAGAAGCAAATAGTAATGTTTGGTTAAAAACAGAACTTTTAGGAGTTAGCCTTTGGGATAATCAATCGCTTTTTTTCTTTTTTTTTTGGGACTAAGGTTATTCGTGGTGAACTAGCAGTTATGAAATTCTATGATGCTTATCATGCATCCTATTTCATTTGGCGAGAAAAAGACTTGTTAGTTAGACCTTATCTAATGTTTTAATAAATATTCTTTGAACAATTAATGGTTGATTTATTGTACACAATTTAAACAATAAAACGTACAGTAGTAGCAAAGTTCTTCATTTTGGCAAAGAAAATCCAAATTGTTTATTTATATGGATGCCGAATGGCGGAATGTTGTTTATTGTTTAGTGATTAGCGACTGTACACTAATGGAATAAAGTTTTTTACACTGTCAATCCATCATCTACCATTAATTTGTAATACTTTTAACTAAAAATCAATAAACATAAACATGAAATAATGGATGGAGCATTGACGGTCTTTACACTCAATGCACCAACTATTTTCTCTATTGTTTAAAGGAAGATTGTAGAAATATAAAACTTATTAGTGCATGCAGGAATTTAATTTGTTGGAATGATACAATTAGAAAAAAATATCAATTTACATCAAATTATATTCCACCAACTATTCATAGCTTTTATATAAAATATAAAGAGATTACATCAATCAATCCATCATAAGCTTAATATATATTATGGTTATGGTATGGTATGGGCGTATCGGGGGAGTTGGAAGCATGGTGGCACGTAAAAATTGGGATCGCGGGAAGCACGTTTGATAATAACCAACTTGAACTGTCTTCTTCTCCTCTTCCCGCGAAATTCTCTCTCTTTCTCTTTCTCTCTATCCGTTTCTTTCTCTCTCTTCTGTGTGTATTCAGAATGCCATGATCATCTCCATCATCATCACCATCATCCATGTCAACCCCTCCGCCACCCAAACCTCATTCCGATCCCTCTCCGGTGCTCAAATTTCCTCCCATTCCCATTCGCCGAACTCAGCATCGCGAAGAGGCGACGGCCACGGCGGAAGGGGAATGTGGTGGTGTTGATTCATCCTCCATTCTGCTAGCCTCCTCCTTAGGACTGAATCACATTCGCACCCGCTTCTCCTCTCCCCTTCGCCATTCTTCCTCCCTCGACGCCCCTTCCTTCTTGCTTAACCACAACACCACCTCCAACAATGACATTATTGCCCCTACTCCTCCTCCTCCTCCTCCCGATAATAATAATACTAATTCTAATACTAATACTAATAATACCAGACCTAGATCCAAACCTCTCCACCCTCCAGGTTCCTCTCTTTCTTTCTTTCTTTGCTTACTCTTTTATTTATTTATTTATTTTGTTGTTATTTAATTGTTTAGGGGAAAAGATACATTGGACTCAATCCAAATCATTGAAAGCTCATTCCACAATTCTTCCTGTCCTAGAGGTCTAATTTCAGTTTTCTCTTTTTTTTCTTCTTCCTATTAGTTAATTAATTAATTTATTTATGGTAATGTTAACAAAGTAGTTGGAGAAATGGAGGTAGGTAGGTAGGTAGGTAAGTCAGGGTTATGGCATGCTCGCTCATTCATTCATTCATTCATTCATGTTGTATGTTGTATGTTATGTGTTTGTGTAATGTACGGTACAGGGTAGTCATGCCGCTTTCGCCAAAGAACTCCAATCCCCACGTTTTCAAGCTATCCTCAGGCTTACCAGTGGCCGCAAAAAGAAACACACCGATATCAAAAGCTTCTCCCATGAACTCAACTCTAAAGGTGTTCGCCCTTTCCCTATCTGGAAACACCGTGGTGCTTTTGGCCACATGGAGGTACCTACCCTACCTATCTTCCCTTTTCCCTCCTTGCTTCCATCTTCTTACTGTACCTCCATTCATTCATTCCATTTCTTCCTTGCAGGAAGTCAGGGCCGCCGTTAGAGCTAAGTTTGAAAAATTAAAGGAAGAAGTTGATTCTGACTTGGGTTCTTTTGCTGGAGATTTGGTCGGTATTCTTGAAAAGATCTCTTCAACTCATTCTGAATGGAAAGAGAGCTTGGAGGATCTCTTGGTTGTTGCTCGACAATGTGCAACCATGTCTCCTACTGAGTTTTGGATCAAATGCGAAACTATTGTTCAAAATCTAGATGACAAGCGACAAGAATTACCCGTTGGGATCCTCAAGCAAGCCCATACACGCCTGCTATTTATTCTCACTCGCTGCACTCGCCTCGTGCAGTTCCAGAAGGAGAGTGGCTATGAACAAGATCATATCCTCGGTCTTCACCAACTCAGTGACCTTGGAGTATATCCAGAGCAGAATTTGCAGGCTGCTGCACAGAAGTCATCCAGTATTCGGCCACCTGCTATTGGTGGTAATGATCAGATGGCAGCTGAGAAGCAGTCAAAGAAGGCACGTAGCAAAGAGCAAGAGAAACTGACTCTAAAAAAAACTCATGTTGGTCAACTTGTAAGCGATCCGACTGACAATGTAAGCTCAGCAAAAAGCAACGATTCAACTCCAAGCAGTTACAGGATGTCTTCTTGGAGAAAGCTTCCATCCGCTGCTGAGAAAAAGCGCAAAGATCAAGATACCGTAGAATTCCCACACAAAGGTGATATGGATCAGTTGATAGTCAAAGATGGAAATGCTGAACACACCTTGGACACTTCATCATGTCAGCCTGAACATTCAGAGCCATCATCAAGGACGCGAAAGGTTTCTTGGGGATTCTGGGGGGATCAACAAAATCTAACATATGAGGATTCAATGATCTGTAGAATTTGTGAGGTTGAAATACCGATTGTACATGTGGAGGAGCATTCTCGAATATGCACAATTGCTGATAGATGTGATTTGAAAGGCTTAACTGTAAATGATCGGCTTGAAAGAGTTTCTGATACTGTTGAAAGGATACTGGAATCCTGGACACCAAAAAGCACGCCAAAGAGCACTGATACTCCAGGAGAAAGCTTTGAGGGTTCTAGAGTGTCTACATCAAGTGTACACGAAGAGTTCAATGACTTATCTCTAGAAAGAAATAACCTGTCTTGTAGAGGCTCTGAAGAAATGCTTGACACTACCCTTGACTCTGAAAATGCATTTGCTATGGATGATCTGAACATTTCATCTGAATCTGATGCACGTATCAGCTTGAAACCTGATTATGGTACAAAGGTATCTTCAGCTGGAAGCTTGACACCGAGATCACCATTGGTGACACCACGAACCAGTCAGATAGAAATGTTATTGAGTGGACGAAGAACATTGTCTGAACTTGAGAGTTATGACCAGGTATACAGTTACCTGTAGTTGTCATTCTGTATAAAACATTATTTACACACAGAAAAACATTACTTCACATAAAAGCATATCATCAACGCATACATGATAATTGATGAACTTCTTCTGTGATATTTTTACCTGATTTAGTAATCTGGATCTTTGTATTGATAAGTTGACTGTCAAATGACAGATACACAAGCTGGTCGAAATTGCCCGTGCAGTTGCAAATGTGAACAACTGTGACTACGGTACTTTGGAGTATATGCTTGATCGATTAGATGACCTGAAATACGCAATTCAGGACAGAAAAGTGGATGCTCTTATTGTGGAGACTTTTGGACGACGCATAGAGAAACTTTTGCAGTGAGCACTTGTAACTTTTATGCTGTCTTCGTAGTACAGCCATGCATTTTTTGATTTAGGATTTTTCCAGCATTTCCTTCGAGTGTTTTCACTAGTTGCTTAAATTAAAAAAAATATTCAATCCAAATTTTACAGAGTGAAAACATAATCACCCCTTCTTGGGCCAATACATGGCTTGAAACTAATTCTTGCCATTTTTTTTTTCAAAAGACTTTTGCTTTCTTTTGCTAGCGTGATGCTTAACCTTACCTTGAAATCTGCAACCTCATTTTACAGGGAGAAATATGTATCTCTTTGTGGTCAGATAGAAGATGAAAAGGTAGACTCGTCAAATAGCGCAGCTGATGAAGAGAGTTCAGTGGAAGATGATACTGTCCGTAGCCTTCGTGCTAGCCCAATTAATCCTTGTTCTAAGGACCGAACCTCTATTGAAGACTTTGAAATAATCAAACCAATAAGCAGGGGCGCTTTTGGAAGAGTTTTTCTTGCCCGAAAAAGAGCAACTGGTGATTTATTTGCTATAAAGGTCTGGTTCCTTACCAATTGGAATGATTTCTTTGTAAAAAGAAAGTCAAATAGATATGAGATAAACTGATTTCCGTGAATTTTGTTGTTAAAATGTAGGAGTATTCTTTAGTCCAACATTGTGAATTGTCGATTGTTGCCAAATTAACTAACGATTAATTAGAAGGAAAGAAACCTAAATGCTTTTGAATATTTTGTAGGTTCTTAAAAAGGCAGATATGATCCGTAAAAATGCAGTTCAAAGTATTTTAGCCGAGCGAGACATCCTAATATCAGTTCGAAACCCTTTTGTGGTGAGCAGGAGTTGCAATGTATCATCCCTTTTCCAATGTTGTTGCATATTGGTTCACAAATCTAATGACCTTCTAACTCGTATGATCAGGTCCGATTTTTCTACTCCTTCACATGTAGGGAAAATCTTTATCTGGTTATGGAGTATTTAAATGGTGGAGATCTTTATTCTCTGTTGAGAAATTTAGGTTGCTTAGACGAAGATATGGCTCGCGTATATATTGCAGAAGTTGTAAGCATATTAACCTTAACTAATTTGTTAGTTTTGCACATGGATATGTGTCAGAAATTTATTCTTCATCCTTTTTGTTTGTCACCATGCAGGTTCTTGCATTGGAGTATTTGCATTCCTTGAATGTGATTCACAGAGATTTGAAGCCAGATAACTTGTTGATTGGTCAAGATGGTCACATAAAGGTCAGCATCATGGTTTGAACAAAAAAACACTCATACATATATATACTTTATCTTTTTTAATATCTTATTTCCCCAGTATTTCTATAAAGCTCGCTATATTTCTACTGATTGTCAATGTTTGTCACTTCTCCTAAATGTCTAATTCCTTTTGTTACAGTTGACAGATTTTGGGCTCTCAAAGGTTGGTCTTATCAACAGCACAGATGATTTATCAGCACCGTCATTTTCCACTAATGGTTTCCTAGGAGATGATGAACCAAAACCTCGGCATTCTTCAAAAAGGGAAGAACGTCGAAAGCAATCAGTAGTTGGCACCCCAGATTATTTGGCACCTGAGATACTCCTTGGCATGGGACATGGTTTGCAGTTTATCTGCTGATTAAATAGTACTTCTTATACAAAAAATGCTTTTAGTTAGCTGCACTGGTTTTTTTTGCCTTTTCAAATGTCATCTTCTTTGATTTATATTCTTAGATACGCTTGCTCTCCTTATAGGTGCAACTGCAGATTGGTGGTCTGTGGGTGTTATACTGTATGAGCTTCTTGTGGGTATTCCACCATTTAATGCAGAACATCCACAAGTAGGTTTTGGGATATGTTGACCCCCAGCTCTAGAAACTATTTAAAAGAAAGTTAATGGACGTTTTTTGTTTTGCAGCAAATTTTTGATAACATAATTAACAGAGACATACAATGGCCCAAGGTACCTGAGGAGGTCAGCTCTGAAGCATATGATTTGATGAATAAGTAAGCATTATCGAATTAGACATATGCACTTTATGGGTCTTTTAACAAGGCTATGCTATGAGATGTGAACAATAATATGGGGGCATTCTATTCATATCACTTCCATAGGACTGTCCTCTTTTAACAGTGTATTCTTTTTCAGATTATTGAACGAAAATCCGGTCCAAAGATTGGGTGCAACAGGATCTGTGGAGGTGAGTCATTTATTGCTTTTAACAGTGGAGTACTTGCCAAATGTGGTATTACACATATACAAGCTGTGACAGCGCAAATATAATTTTTCTACCAGGTCAAACGCCATGCTTTCTTCAAGGATATTAATTGGGATACCCTAGCAAGGCAGAAGGTCATAATTTTACCTTTATTAGAGCTTTGATATGTCATATGTTTTGTGCCATATCTTGAGTTGTTGCCCCTGAGATCTACTCCAATTGGCTGCAGGCTATGTTCATACCATCAGCTGAAGCTCTTGATACTAGTTATTTCATGAGCCGGTACATTTGGAATCCAGAGGATGAACATCTTGCTGGGGGTAGTGATTTTGATGACATCACTGAAAGCAGCAGTGGTTCAGGCAGTGATTTATTAGATGAAGATGTAAGAATACTTTCTAATTTCAGTATCCATGCACTACAAACTAACTTGACCTTTTAGCTTTGGTGCTACTTACATCCAAGAATTTAATCATATAGATATAAATTTGAGTTGTTTGATTTTAAGTAGATGACAAGTTTCAGTTTGTATGACATAAAATTTGAATTTGCATTGCGTTTAAACCTTGCACTTCTGGAAGGTTATATTTGAAAGAGTCGGTTTGCTTGTAATCAACAAGTCTGTTTACATCAGTCGTTTTCTTCCTTCTTATGAATCTCTAATTTGGTCTTAAACAACTATTTCATCGGCTAGTAATTTTCTAGCAGCCCTGTTTGATCACGATTTTAGTCTGACCATACTTGTTAATCAGGGTGATGAATGCGGTAGTTTAGCTGACTTCGGTGCTCCAGCTCTTGACGTGCAGTACTCATTTAGTAATTTCTCCTTTAAGGTAAGACTAGCCATGCCTAATGTTCTTGTTCATCATTATAGCTAGTGATCATATGTGGCCTTTATTGCATTTTCTTCTATCACATAGTTGGCTACTTCTATAATATAATTCAGCCACTGATTTTTTTTACATGTGAACATTGATGATTATGTCAGTTCAGTGATTTAAAGTTTATTTTTATCAGTAACTTTTAATAACTATTGGTGTATAAATACAACAAATTGAGAGTGAACATTAAATGGTGTATTAATATGCTAATTTGATAGTGTATTTTTCGAATCAGCCTACATAGCTATCCTAAATTAGTCTCCATGTCATCTGAGAAGGGGCCCTTTTTGTTCTTTTTCCATTTCTCTGCTCATAGTTGTTTACTTTTAATTTGTTACTGGCTTACTGCTATAAGCCTATAACTGTAAGCCTTTTAAGATGGCACAGGAGATTGGGAGGTTACTATTCGCTTTCCTGAATTTTAGGCTGGAATAAGTTGGAGGCTATTGTCAAAAACCAAGAACCCCTTGTTGCAATTACATGAAAGAAGACATAATCCTTCACCTAAAATCTTAAACATTTAGATTTAGTGGTCCTTCAGCAGTTTCGTAGGCTGGATTCTCAATTTTTTTGGGGGGCAACATTTATATCACTAACAATGACTTTGTACTTTTCCATGTGGACTAAAGAAAATTATTGTATTAATTGTTTTCTTACAGAACCTGTCTCAGCTAGCATCTATCAATTTGGTTATTAAGAACGCTAAAGAATCACCTGAGGACTCCAACCCGTCTGTCACATGACATAGCTAGAGAGGGTTTGTAAGTTTCTCCTGGCAATTTTGATGAGGTATTTTTCATTTTCTTAACCAAGGATAAGGTTCAAACAGGTGATTTCCAGAAGAAAGATGGTGCTGGCAGATTTTTCACCGTGACTACTGTCATTTGATTGCCTGGTCTTGTTTTTGGTGCAAAATGTGATGTGGCCCAAGAAACCTTTTCTCTTGTGTGTTACCTTTCAGTTTAGAATGGCAGTTTTTCTTCTTCTTCTTCTTCTAGGATTTGATAGATTGAGATGGGTAGAAGAGTGTATTAGTCTAGGTGTCATCAGCATGGTGGTTTTCCATCTTTTACCGCGTGTGGAAGGTGCATCTTCTGTGAAGGTTCTTTCTAGGTAGCTTTTGTTTTTCACCAACTGCATTTGTTTATTGAACTTACGTACATACATTGCAGCAGCGAGACAAAGAGTAGAAGACAGTAAAGAGCAACTTTTATCTTACACTACATACAGTATATACATTCATCAATCAGAAATGAATGTTGAACACCATATTTCTTACACTTCACATTTACTTATTTTGATTTTTTAAACTTTTTTTTTTTTAAAAAAAAGAAAGAAGAGAAGATGTCTATTCATCTTGTTTGAGAATAGTAGAGTTACTTGGCAATTAGAACATGTCTTGGTAGCTTATAACAACGGAAAGATGCCCCCCTCCTCCAGAAAAGGGAATATATTCGTAACTTTGTAATCAATCTTTTCTTTGTCAACCGGACCCACCACCAGAATTGTAAGTGTGCACGCATGCCGCAGACGTAGAGTGTAGCTTCATGAAGTAGCAGCTGTTCGTCAAAGAAATTCAGCATGCAAATGAGGATACTGATTCAACCACAATATTTGAAGCATTATGTTTGTAAACTTTTTCTTTGTTTTTTTTGTTTTTTTGTTTTTGGTTTTTAAAACCTAAAAAAATAAACATAAAATCTTTTGATTCGTGCAATGTTGTCATTTTTTATAAAATTTAACTTTTTATTTTTAATCTTAAGAACCTTGGCTAATTAAAAATAAGAAAGATGATAAGCGAAAAAAGTAATTATAATTATTATAGTGAAATAAAATCATATATAAAAATAGATATTGTTTCTCCTAAAGTTTTCTTTGGAAGGGAGTTTCTCCTAAAGTTAAAGGTATAAACTTTTGAATTTTTCACTATATTCTTATAAATTTTATTCATTCTTTAGTATTTATTTTTGACCTTTTAAGTTGAGATTAGTAAAACTCTTTGTTGTTTTTAATAGATTTTAATTTTTTTTTTTTGATCCCTTTGGTAAGACTCCAATTTATGGCGTCCGGAGTTAAATTTGATTCAATAAAATTTAAGGGTCTTGCTAACAAGTGCCTTAAAGACACTTGTTAAGATTACCTCAAGGAAATTTAATCATAAATTCACTATACTTCATCTCTCGAGAATATAAAAAAAAAAAACACATTTTTCAACAACATTTAACTACATTTGGATGTTTAACTAGTACCCTAAGAACACTTGTTAGCATTTTCAAAAATTTAAATGTGGTCTAATATCAATCATGAACCTTGTTCAAAATGGGTTGGCTTTTATTTTTATTTTTAGCGTGAAATATTAATTTGATTTATGATATATTTTTCATTATATAAACTTAATTCGAAAAAATTTATAAATAAATATTATTTTTTTAGGATTTTTGGATGTATCAATTTGGTTCTAAAATTTTATGTACGTATCAAATTGATCTCTCAATATTGTCATATTTTAAAGAGCAAATTTATCAAACTAAAATGGAATGAACCAAACTTATACATATATTTTTTTTTTTTAAGACTGAATATGCATTTATAAATTAAGGGATTAAATTACTGCAATAAAAAATATCATGTAGGAAGTTGATACTAGACTCTAATTTTTATTTGGGGGAAGGATTTAAAACGACGGAAAGGAAAAAAAAAAAAAGAAAAGAAAAGAAAAGAGTAGAGTGAGGATGCAAATGTTAGATCTGGTTTGTTAAATTATTGTGTATCTCTCTCATGTTTCTTCCTCTAATGGTAATGGCGTTGGTTTCATGTTCCATTGCTAATTACCAATCGAGGAGACGGTGGTTATAGTTACAGGATGATGTGAGTGAGTGAGTGAGAGAGTGTTACGTTGTTCGACACTCACACTAGTAATTATCGAAGAAGATGATCATGTGGAGACGCGCATCGACATCAACATCATCATCCCTATCTTCTTCATTCATCATCAAATCTTCATCATCCCTTCTCAATCTCTTCTTCATCTCTCAGGTCCCATTCACTAATCACTCCTCCCCCTCATTTTATTTATTTATTGCTTTATTTATTTATTGTGTTATTTTGCAGCATCACCATGCTTCTTCTTCTTCTTCTTCTTCTTCTTCTTCTTCTTCTTCTTCCTCTTCCTCTCCTCCTCCTTTGACGATGATGCAGCAGCAACAGCAGGTCAACGATGGAATTCCCATTTCTCGCTTCATCACTTTTGTTTTAGGTATTCTTGCTCTACCACTTTTGCCACTCATTCTTGTGAAATCTATATTCTATTGTTTGCATGGAGTATTTGGTTATAACTTATACCACTACTAGATACTAGATACACACACCTTCAATGTAGACAGTAAACAATAGTAGTAGTATATTTAATACTAGTACCCACCAAAGTGCCATTTTTTATTAATGGTTCTTGGTTTGCCATTTGCCTCTTAAATCACTCCTCCTCCTAATAATAATAAAACACTGTTCTTGTGCTCTCAGGAGGCCCTGGAAGTGGAAAAGGTACACAGTGTACAAAAATTGTTGAAACCTTTGGATTTAATCATATCAGTGCTGGTGACCTTTTGAGGAGGGAGATAGTTTCTGATACCAAATACGGGTGGGTCGGTCTGTTACTTTCTCTTTTCTACTACTACTATAACTATTTCTTCCTTGCCTCATCCTCATCTTTCCCATTCTCACTATAACATTAAAAGCAGCTCCATGATTCTCAATACAATTAAACAAGGAAAAATTGTTCCATCAGAGGTCACCGTCAAGCTCATTCTAAGAGAGTTGGAATCTAGTCACAATCATAAGTTTCTCATTGATGGTTTCCCCAGAAGCGAGGAGAACCGCATAGCCTTTGAACAAATCGTGAGTTTCACTTTTAACCTTTTTTCACTTAGACTTCTTGGGTTGAAGGAAGTTAAGTCCAAACCCCCTCCCCCCCATTGGCTCTCTTCTTTCTAATGATGAATTGATATTAGTATTCAGTTATTCTGTTGCCGTATTCTCTGTATATTGCAAATGACAATATGTTCAGGCGAACAAAGCAATTTTCATGGCAGAAAAACCCCTTTTCAAAATATTCCATTGGAACAATAAACAATTTCATGTAAATTCTTTATTATGCTGTTCTATTAAATAAGCACACTGTTCATTGCGCAGATTGGAGCAGAACCAAATACAGTACTTTTCTTTGATTGCCCTGAGGAAGAGATGGTGAAACGGGTGCTGAGCCGTAATCAGGTTCTTGTCAAATTTTTTAATTTTAGCAACTGATTTTGAACTACTGTCTGATACATACTGCTCATTTTATTGCAGGGCCGTGTTGATGACAATATAGATACAATCAAGAAACGTCTTAAAGTATTTGAGGCATTAAATCGACCTGTCATTGATCACTATGCAAAGAAAGGAAAACTTCACAAGGTGATTAGTTTAGTTTCAATGTTTAATTGAATTTAGGGAACTGGCCATGTTTAAAGAATTATGTGTTCATGACCTACACACTAAGCTGCAACTTTTTTTTTTTTTTTAAATATAAAAAGTTGGCGATTTTTTATGTACTTACCTACAAAGTGCATGCTGCTGCTTCGTATCTGCTTATTTTTTATATACTTAAATAACCATTGGACTTAGGAGTTAGCTGTGTGTTTATCGTTAATAAATATTTAATCCTTTGAAAGATAGTGGACTTCGCTTCCCAATACCACCGCTATTTAAGCTGAGGTTAAGCAAATCCATAGTTTTTATGTCTCTTTCTTGCATGACTCACCGATTTTAGTATTTCTACATCATTTCATGCTATAATGAAGCATATGTTTATTATAGTGACATGCTGATCACTGCAGATCAATGCAGTTGGAACAGTAGATGAAATATTTGAGCAAGTTCGGCCAGTTTTTGCAGCATTTGAGGTATATCTTTTATTCTTGTTATTTCTATAATACTATTAATAATGCTTAAGAAGCATGATGCTCCTTACATAACCAATTGCATCAGTGTATACTTACTAACATTTCATAATAGGTAACTGGATTCAACTGCACTACCTGGGTGCTTATCCTTGAAAGGCTTTTTATGCATTTATGACATGTTTCACGCCCTTGCTTTCAAAATTTGAGTGTATTGGTATTTAGAATTTTAGCTTGTGCGATGTCAATTTATTGATAATTATAATTTGAGCATTGCTTCATGGCATGGTCAGAAGAAATGACAGAATCCAGCAAGAATTTAAAAGGATGCTCTTTGTGTGCCTATTTTTTGGGTTGACGTAATTCTGAGAACTTGTATTGCTATTTAATAGCTCTAATGAGTTGCATCTTTTCATGCAGCAGCTAAACTGAAAGCTGTTTGAATGGGCTGAAAGCATTGTGAAGTTTGGGGTTTATTTTGAACCTGATATATTTCACATTTGATTACAAGGTCTGATTGAAGTCCTGGCTGATTTGTTTTTGAATTTGAAAGCTCTCCAAAAACTCATCCATTGAAGTATTTCACATTGACATTTACTTGTCCAGCATCAACAGAAGATGAGTCTTGGTGCCTAATGTAACCATGGGAATGGCCTGCAGGTGGAGCTGAACTGTCTCTAACAACAGAATAAATTGCTTATAAGTGTGCAGAGTGTAATATCTGCTCATACGAATATATCGAATTATAAAATGTTTTGTACTTTTACAATAAGTTGAATTCTATTTGTCAATCCAACTTTTTGAGGTAATGGACAAAACAACCTGACTTTTATTATCGCACATATACTTCAAGCATGTTGGGAGAGTTGAACGGATTTTTGCGGTGTTGAATTTCTTTTATACTTTTTCTGTTTCTTGTTATCAGCTTGTAAAAATACTTCAAGCAAGTTGGGACTTTCTTCTGGCTTAGGTGCATGGGGGTTGGAAGTGCCCCAAGACTTTGGGGAAAATTAGAGTTTTTTATTCAATAACATGTATATTAAATAATACAATACATATAAACATATTTAACCACATATACACCCTATAGGTTCTCATCCCTCGTAATCTTGTTTTTTCCTTCTCATGAATCAAAAATCGAACTCAAGATCACACATGTTTAAGCTCTATTCCTTTCAATAGGACCAAAATGATTTAGAAATAGTAAACAGATTGGAAATAATCCATATACAGTGGTATTGGATGTAGTTCACCAATATAGGAATGCAGTCAAAAAACGAAGCACTTGAACAAAAATTACTATTGTGTAAGGTTGTCACAAAGTAATTGACATGATTAAACAAAAAGTCAAAACATATAATAAATTTTGGGCACTTGAAAGGAGGTCTTTAGAATTATTATAGAATCGAAGTGATGATGCTTATGTTATGTTATGTATACCCAAATAATGTCTCAAATCGTCTAAGAAATTAGAATTAGAATGATAGGCAGTCTTCAATTCCCTCCAACAACTTGCGCGAGCTTGTGCTCTTTGAACAGTAACACCAACAAAGACAAAATAAGTAGGAAACTTAAAAAGTGGTTAGCGCTTGAAAACAACAACAACGTTAACACTCTTTCCTTCCCTAAATCCAAACCAACCCCACTTCTCATCCATCCCAAACCTTACCCCAAAACTAAATTCCAAGCACTTGAACAAGTCCTCAAAGACCTTGAAGCCTCTATTGAAAAGGGCATCAAAATTGACCCTGAAACCTATGCTTCTTTGTTAGAAACATGTTACCGTATGCAAGCCTTTGATTACGTTATCCGAGTTCATCGCCTTATCCCAACAACCCTCCTGCATAGAAATGTTGGCATCTCCTCCAAGCTTGTCAGGTTATATGCTTCATATGGGTATATGGACGAGGCACACCAACTGTTTGATAAAATGTCTAAGAAGGATGATTCTGCGTTTCCCTGGAATTCGCTTATCTCGGGTTATGCTCAAACAGGTCTCTATCATGATGCCGTTGCACTCTATTTCCAAATGGTTGAAGAGGGTGTTGAACCTGACTTGTTCACCTTCCCTCGCGTTCTCAAAGCTTGTGGAGGAATCGGGTCTCTTCAAGTAGGGGAAGAGGTGCATCGCCATGTGGTTCGTTATGGTTTTTCTAATGATGTGTTTGTCCTCAATGCACTACTCGACATGTATTCTAAGTGCGGCGACATTGTAAAGGCCCATAAGCTCTTTGGCAGTATGCGTCGAAGAGACTCTGTTTCATGGAACTCCATGCTGGGAGGGTTTATTCATCATGGCCTCGAGGTTGAGGCAATCAACATTTTCCGTCAAATGATTTTGGAAGGCTATGAACCTGACTCTGTTTCCATATCCAAACTTCTCACCGGTGTGTCATCACTGCAACTTGCAGTGCACATTCATGGATGGGTGATGCGGCAAGGGGTAGAGTGGAACTTGTCCATTGCTAATTCCTTGATCATTATGTACTCCAATCATGGCAACTTGAATAAGGCGCGATGGATATTCAATCAAATGCCGGAGCGGGATATTGTTTCTTGGAATTCTATAATATCTGTTCATTTCAAACATCGAAATGCCCTTGGTTATTTGGAGCAAATGGAGGAAGCTGGAGTAAAGCCTGATAAAATAACATTTGTCTCACTGCTATCAGCTTGTGCCAATTTAGGCATGGTGAAGGATGGAGAGAGATTGTTTGCTTTAATGTGTGAAAAATATAAAATAAAACCAATTATGGAACATTATGGCTGTATGGTTAACCTTTATGGAAGAGCAGGACGGATTAAAAAGGCCTATAGCATCATAGTTGACACGATGGACCCTGAGGCCGCTGGTCCAACCGTGTGGGGAGCTTTATTATATGCCTGCTTTTTGCATGGAAATGTAAGTATAGGAGAGATTGCTGCAAACAAGCTTTTTGAGTTGGAGCCAGACGGTGAACACAATTTTGAACTTCTTATGAAGATCTACGAAAATGCAGGGAGATCAGAGGACATGGAAAAAGTTAGAATGATGCTGGTTCAAAGAGGATTGGATTAATAGACAGCTATGCATAGTTGCATACAGCCCATAATTGCTTTTTGAAGTGACCACATATGCATGATGCATGATGGATCAGTCAGTTTCCAGTTAATAACTTACTTGTGAAATTCCAACTTGGCATTGCCTTCCTTCATCTTCACTATCAATTACAGGAAAATATACATACATATGTATTTTCATATAATCTATTACTGGTTTTATGTAACCTAGGTTGAATACATTGCAAACTACAACACAAGATTAAAAAAAATAAAAAATAAAAAAAATTCAACATTCTTTTCCATTCTTAGCAGCGGATTTAGGTTTACTCCTTTCGCGGTTAAGTCAGTTGCTTTGTAACCAGAATTAATGAATATCATACCCCCTATTGAATAGAAAATTAATTGACGTTTTCTGTTAGCAAACATAGCATAGAACAAAAGTCTGTTGATTGACTAACACTCTAAGCAATAAGTTGATGATTCTTCCAGCGACCTGCATATGCTGCAGCCAAGAAACAAGCTGGACTGGAGAGGTGCAAAAGTAACATTTACTCACTCTCTAAATGTGGAATTTTCTTAAGATGGGTATTTGCGTTTGGAGATCCTGCCATCCTGGGGCAAGTCAGCGTGAATTGGTAATTTTGGACTCCTGCCTAAATCGGGATTATCAACTACAGTATATTGTGATCATTCACAAATAATTTCATTATATAAATTAATAAAAAAATGATCCTCTGATCTGAAGCCAAATAAATCCCCTTTTGCCTCTTACACGGTGTATGTAATCAAGGTCGTACAGAATAGTTGGAGTAGTAAAGTGGGGACTTGAGCAAAAAATAGAGTAAAATCTTTTTGTTGATAATAGTAACTGATAAATAAAGCAAATATAAAAAATTAAGACAATTAAGAGTAGTATGTTGTACAAAATCACTCTGTCATTCTATTTCGTGTTGATAAAACAAAGCCAAATGAAGGGATAAATAAGGAGAATACTTGAATACAAATGTAACAGATTCTGCGGTGGGCGATGAAGTGGCTTTTGCCTACGCTGAACAAATATGTAATGATCAAGTTTATACATTTTTATATTAAAATATATCATTAAATGCACAACTATATTGCTTTCAATATAAGAATCAAAGCACACAAGACTTGGCTTCTCACATGGGACTGAGAGTGTCCAAAATGTATATTGCTGCTCCTTTTCAACTCCTCAAGACTTTTAATCGTTTGCAAGCAAAGGACTTGGCTAATACGTTATGAGCATATTTGAATAAATTCTTTATCCTTTAATGATTTGAACTAATAATCCATAGAAAAGTTTGTGCCCAATATATCTAAAGGCCCCCAAAAAAAAAAAAGAAAAATTTGTATTTGAAAACAATATATACTCCATGCTTGAAAAAAAAAATCAAACATTATATTTGCCTATATACTCCATTCGGTTCTATATATAAATCACATTTTAGAAGAATTTTTTGCTTCTATTTATATGTCGTTTTGTATTTTCTATTGAGACATTAATTGTATTTTTTCTTATTTGTTCTCGTAGCAAAGAATTATGGTTTCTTTTTGGTTTCAGTGACTTGATGCTTGATGTGAGACCTTGGGTGGAAAAGTATGCCAATCAGGATGAGAAATCAAAGTTCTTTGGTGGGGTTGGCGTAGGAGATTTTTGGTTCGGAGTCTTGGCAAATTGATACTATTTGGTGTAAAATTGGCGCCATGTTAATAGTGTGTTTGAGGTTGGTTGGACCAAACCACCAATTGATAGTGTGAAGATCAACAGTGATGGTAGTCATAGGAATGGTGATTCAGTTGTTGGGTATGTGGTA
This sequence comes from Crotalaria pallida, assembly GCA_037953625.1. Classification (NCBI taxonomy): domain Eukaryota; kingdom Viridiplantae; phylum Streptophyta; class Magnoliopsida; order Fabales; family Fabaceae; genus Crotalaria; species Crotalaria pallida. The sequence continues at coordinate 141,696,292 of CM075654.1, read as the reverse complement.
CAATTCGGGATTGCAATGCTTTCTGGTTCTGTGGCTTTGCTGGGAATTCAATCAAACTCAGTTAGGTTGGAACACAACAGAGGCTTTAGAAAGGTCCTTTGTGAAACTGACGGCTCTAAGGCTAGTTCCATTCCCCGGTATGGTATCATCTTTTCGCAGATTAGATAGCTGTTACAGAAGCTATGGGCGGTTTCAATCAACCACATCTTTAGGGAAGCCAATTTTTGTGCTGACGCTTTGACAAAACAGGGAGGACAATTGGGAAATCAACTTCAAGTTCTAGACTTTCCATCTCCTCAGTTGGTGCTGGCTGATACCTTAGGATCTTTGTATCCTCCTAGCTAGTCTGTTTTTTCTATTTCCTTTGCAAAAAATAAAAAATAAAAAATAAAAAAATTCTCTGTTTTTTTTATTTGTTAAAAGGATAAAATTATAATGTTAAAGTTTATTTTTAAAGTTTTTAAAAAAATACAAGTCTTAGAATCTTTGAATTCTATTGAGGCAAATGTCAACATCTACTTTATTAAGCCAAATAAAATGAAATATTTGTATTAGATAATATAATTTTTTATATTTAGAAGAAAAAAAACAGAATAGTTACATTTATAATTATTTTTTTAATTGTAATGAAACTTTAACAACATTGGTTAACAAAGACCTTTCTTTCAAATATAGAGTACAAATAAGCTAAAAAAACAAGGGTATGGATTGATCAGCAATTCAGCATGGCGGCATGATTGTAGCTAGGTGACGCCCTGATGCAGGAAATGCTGAAGTGGCCAACCTGAATATCCAAAGCAGGCATTTAATGTTAATCACATGCTTTGCCCATTATAATAAGGGCCTAATGCCTAAAGCCAAGGGGCCTACAAATTTCTCCAACTGCTGCCTCGGACTAATAGATTCTAATTTGCGATACCAAGAAACTTACATGTGATTATTCACTAATTTAAGACTCTGCATGTTGTTTCAATTACTACTCCCTCCTCTTCTTTAGGCAAGAGTTGTCAAACTCTAAACAGAACTACAGTACTTTGTCTATACTCATTTGAAAAGTGGACACTTTAACTTTTATTATGGGAGGTTTGATTATTATTCCTCTACATACAATGGTTAAACTGCTTTGCTTATTCTCCTTTACTTATTTCACATTCTTAGGACCCGCTACTAGAATTTTTTCAGTAATTAATATCAACAGTCAAGACAGCCTTGCGTTCTAAAAGTAAATGTAATGTAATTGCGATGTGGCAAAAGTGTGTAAGAATTGAATATATATTTTTCAAAATATAATACAACTCCTTCATTTTATTTTGAAAAGTAATTCAACTCTCTTCATAAATAAGTTCAAAAATAAGAAGTTTCACATAAAAAAAATAATGAATAAAACAAAGTGAAAATTATATAAGAAGATGAACAAATGAATACTGATATTTTATTTAAGACTTTGAATCAGGTGTGTGAAATTTGAAACCCATCATTGCATAAAAAGAGGACATCATTTCATTAGAGTTCATCCTCTCAAAACTCGAATAGAGCACTTCATAAATTTCAACATGGTATTGGGGAAGACCAAGCAAATGTTGTAGGCCCACACCATAAATTGTTCATTAAATTTCATACTATATACTAGCAAATGTTGTACTATACTTATAACTATCTCTAGCCGTGTGTGGCAAGGTTCTCAGTTTTCTTTTCATAAAATTGAAAAATTTTCTGCATCTATTCATTAACTATACAATGCAATCCAGAAAAAAGGACCTCATGATTTGATAATGGAAGTAGTACACCCAAACGCACAAAACCCATATATAATTGAAAGAAAAAAATGTGACACACACTACTACCCTTGTTTAATTGCTTTTCCTCGAATTGAATAGAAGGTTATGCCTACTTAATATAGGCTTAATTGCACACTTCTAAAGATTACAAGAGTTATAACCACAATACATATATAGGAACTTATGCCACTCACGTATTCATATAAACCACAAATAACATACAAGGATCAATCTCAAGCTAACATCCACAACATTGAAGTATAATCATCCATATTGAACATCATAAATGTTATATATACGTCAAGATGCAACAATTTTGGTTTTTAGAAGATAAAATACCGATACTTTATAACATTTTTCGCGTTTATAAAGTACCAATATACTTGTCTTCGTAAACATTCACGAAAGTGACACATCTTGATGTACTCATAACACTACTTGTTTGAACATTTAGTAGTAAAGTCTGTTGACAAGAGCAAGAGCAACGCTATCCATCCAAGCAACATGAGCAACAGTTGGTTTGATCTTCTTCTGTAGCGAAGCCCTGACTTTCAATTCATCAAACTCATCCAAGCATGTACCCTCATCTGTTATGGCTGCACTCATATATGTCTTTACGGTATCCCATTGAAACCTCTCTTCATTTGTAGAGACGCCATTCAAATTCTTCAAGCCATCGGCAGATTGTTGAAGCAGTTCCACAGTGTCACCGACATTGTCTTTGCAATCAGCAATAACCTCGGTCTCTGCATGTGTCAAGTTCCCCTTGGCTTTGGACAGCTTTTTCAATGTTGAAGAAGCACTTTTTGCTAATTTTAGAGCCACTTTAACAGAGGTTTTTGTGAGAATAAGTGTGTTTGTTTTGATTGTTGATGCATAAGGGGAGAGAGACTTATAGCAATAACTTGGGTAAGTGGTTGAGTTGCACTTCACTCTTATGAAGTTTTTGTAGGTTTTGAGGGCAACGGAGGTTGATGATGTAGAATCAGAAGCAGAAGATGCTATGTGAAGAAGGGTTGAGATGAATATAAGAGATAAAGTAGTTATTCTCAAGAGATTATGGGAAGACATACAATTTCTCCTAACAAGAAGAGTGCTCAATGCCATTTGCAATTTGTTTCTTTGTATTGCATCGGTACAAGTGCAGAATGAGGCTTTTATAAGCAAAATGTTGTGTAATGAATAATCTTCCCCATCTTAATTATAAGAAGAAAAACATTTCTATTAGAGTAGATCTCTTCAACTTTAAAAAAAAAAAAGTTAACTAATTTTTTATTAATAATCATGATTACTCCTAAAATATTTTTAGTCGATGGTCGGCTATCTTTCTTAGTAGAGTATTTTTACTAGAAATTGAATACGGAATTACTAACACATGTATCACATCCCTATAATCTCATAAAGAGCCTTAGACCAACTGAACCATCGCACGTTGATATTTCTAATGCTATTTTCTTAAAATATTTATATATTTTTTTTATAAATTTGAGAAAATTAAATAGAAACAACTAATATTTTTATAAGTATTATGAAATAATTTATTTTTTCTAATAATTGATATTGAAGTATAAATACAAAGAAATCAGAATGGGAATTAAAAAAAATGAAGAATACATTCTGTTCATAACCATTTCTGTTCTCTAAACCGTGCAAGATGGGAAGGCACATGCCACATGCATGCTGATTTCGTAGCAGTACAGTAAAACACATAATAAACCAGCTAGATCAAGATCGATCACTATCTAAATAATTTTTTTTATTACTTCTATAAAATCAAATTTTAAGAAAAAAATGGGATTGCACATGATCAGAAATTGACTTTGCAAACATATAGGAGTATAAAATAATGGAATATTAACAAATCTTTTTAGGGTATTGTTTAAGGAGATAAAATAGATAGTTTTGCATAAAAATGATATATTTTATATATCTAGAAGTGTTGAACTTATTTTTCAATAATGAGTTATTATATTTGTATTTTTTTAAAAGTGTCCTTAAAACACTCGTTAACTCAACCTATCAAATAATAATAAACTGCAATGACGATTACATTATGCTTAAAAATATTTATTGAATCTAATTACAATAGGTTGAATATTTAATATTTCCTTTGTTCAAAATAGTTCGTAAATTAATTAAAAGTCAAAGAAAATAAGGAAACATCAATTTAATATTATATCCGTCTTTATATATAAGATCCTTTGATAAAATTTATATTTATTAAGAAAATTAGTTAATTTAGGTAGTGCTATTAGAAATGTTAATATTTGATTTTTTTTTTCAAAATTACCTTTATAAATATTACTATTGAAACTCTAAAAAATGTTGATTAAATATGAATATTTATGGAAATAAGTAATTGTCATTGAAAAATAATTAAGAGTCTTATAAGTAGAAAAAAAAATAAAAGTTTCAAAAATGTAGGAACAAAAAGAGTACATTTTGGGATGAAGATCTTCTATATTGTCCCCATTCCTGTCCCAAACAATTAAAATTTGCCAATCAAAAAAATTGACACATCATCCTTATATCTATCTAACCAAATCAAACACCTTCCATTTTTTACGGCGTTTGATTTGGCAAGATAAATATAAGGATAATGTGTCAGTTTTTTTATTTGGCAAATTTTAAGTCGTTTGGACAGAAATGGGGACAAAAGATGTTCATCCTTTTTTTTGGATCTTGATAATAGGTGTTCTTGGACACGTGTTAATGATACTAAAAGTGGTAACATTTCACAAGTTAATATTATTTCTTCTCTTGAAAACCTAAAAAAATGCATTTTTTTCATAACTTTTTACCTCATTTAATTTGATAACAAATATCTTAACGGCATTATTCTTTAGCATTTTCCTTTAAAAAAACAAAAACAAACACAAACACAAATTACAATTCATTTATCATCAAGAATAATTTATTTCTTAAAAAATTACAATTTCCAAGACATTAATTTATTATTAAACTTTAAAGAAAATTTATTATAACTATAATTTGATAATCTAAATTTTTTGGACAAAGGGATTAGACCTAACATAATTTGAATTTATGAAGCACAATCAAAATATTGACTATATATTCCTTCAAAAAAATCATTGACGGTATACTAATTCAAAATAAATTAGTTCAGATGTAGCACAAAAACACACATTCGAAATGTCACATTATATATATATATATATATATATATATATATATATATATATATATATATATATTGATTAAATGGTTTTTCTATCCAATGCATCCATGCATAGGATAAGAGAATATCAATGGTAAAATTATGTTGGAAAACTAAATAATTATTTTTAATGCATAGGATAGAAAGACCTTTGATTAAAAAAAACCATTTCGTAAAAAAAAATTATCATGAGTTATTTTTAGTTTTTTACTATCTAAGGCTATGTTTGATAAGCACCTTTTGAAGACTTTTTTTTGTCCTTAACATAAGCCGGCCTCATTTCCAATTTCCAATAGCATTAATTACTTCTTTTCTACAAACATCCCTATTTACTCGACACTTTTTAGATTTCCAAAAATAATTATAGGGGTACTTTTGAAAAAGTATATCAAATATTTACATTTTCAATGTCACTAACAATATTAACTAACTTTCTTAAAGGGAGTGAAATTGGTCAAATGGTGCTTATATTAGGACCGGAGGGAGTAGTTTATTCGGTAGCTTTTAATTATCTTATTGACTCGGTCGATAAGCCATTAGAGTTGTTTGATGAAAAATAAAAAATAAAAGAAACGTATAGCTTTCAAAAATAAAGCTTATAACTTTTAGAAGCTAGGTTTCAGAAATCTATGTGAGTGACATAGCTTTCAAAAAAATAAAGAGTTTTCAATAAATTATATCTCAAATTTGCCCTTTATTTTTTCTTAATTATTATAATAGTATATTTTGGCCAAATTAACTCATTTAACAAATTTCAGCTAGTTGTACAATTAGTTTTGTTAAACAGCTATACTTCAATAAATTAGTTATATAGCTATAAGTTTTCAGCTACAATCTCACAACTTTCAATTAGATTCATAGATCAGTTATAAATTCACACCTATACATAAGCTAGTTTTACGGCCAAGTATCTCAACAAACTTACATTTTAGCTTCTACGAATGTTGAAAAATTCCTTCGTTGTGTATAGCAACCAACATAACAAACTCATTCAAATCAGGGTGGCAGTATCTTAATCTTGGAAGCATACGTATATTATTATTAATTAGTAAATATATAAATGGTCTGTATAGTTTTTATTTTGATTAATTTTTTAAAATAACTAAAAATACAAAAAAAAATTTTTTTTTTTAAGGGCTAAAAATACATAACATTATTAGAAGAGGATTCAATAAAAAAATGTTTTTCTTCAAGAGTGAGAATATTGACTTTAAGACCTTACATAATGACTATCGACTAACAGTAAAACATAAAATTATTATGAGGCTCCTGCAATACCGAAGCGAATGGAGCTTGCAAGGGATTCGGGTTGTTTGCAGGTGATTATAGAGTCATATTCCGAATCACTAATAGATTCCATGAAAGAGGATTTGTTTGAACTAGGTAGTACTATAAAGAGAGCTATTCTATCTTAATCTAGTTAATAAGTTTGATTACTGCCTTTTTATCTTTGATTATAAGACATGCTATTATGCCAACACACTCTAAATAAATTGTTGCGCATGCTTCTGTACGTAGAGTCAACTTTTATACTACTGATTTTTTTTGTGTCGTTTTAGCGGTAATTTATAGGAGTACTTCATATGTTTTATTAGAATGGTAAAAAAATAAACAAGTCAAAAAATTAAAAAGATATGTATTTAATCATTTGTCTAATATATCAATCAATTATCAAACAATTAATTTAATGTATTTTTCATTGATCAACCAAACACAATTCAAAATTTGCAATTTTTAAGTTTTTTCATTAATTACTTTAATTTTGATTTCGAATAAAAAAAATTTGTTATTTTTCCACCATCATTGTGAAACAGAGAGAGTAATATTTATACCCTTTTCAAAAAAAAAATTGATAAAAAAAATTATGGGCTGCTACAACTTAAAATATCAAACCATATTCTGTATGAAAGGTGAATATTAATGAGTATTGTACGGACATTATTTACATATATTTCAGTTATTGAAAATCTTAAGCATCAAACTAAATAACCAGAATTGATTTTTGAATTGAAATGAATAAATCAAATTTACGGTTTAATTAAATCGAACCAAATGGAAGCACAAATAATTTTTACATTTAGACCAATTACTTTTTGCTTGAAAGTAAAACAACAATGCAAACGCTTCTATCCGCTATTCTTCTATTCCTAAATGAAAAAAAAAAAAAAATGATAATTGGCCTCTTCGAAATATCCCAATTGTAATCACCATATCAATCAATTTGAGCTTTGGGACTAAAATGATGTTAACATGTTAACAGACAATAATTGCGTTCATGTATGTGTCAAATATTTTGTCATCCCACAATTGGATACACACCTCTCATTTTTCCTTCGGTTGTGAATCACTGAATATTGTAACTAATCTGTTCACGACTGGTAATCATAATTATTATTTTCTAACAAATAATTTTGCATAGCCTTGGCCCTTGAGCAATACCACGAGTGTAAAAAAAAAAAAAACAATCATCACCGTCGTGAAATTTCCTTTTTAATTTTAATTTTTTTTATGTGTATGTCTACATCAAAAACGTGAGGTGGGAAAATAATTCCAACTCCCACCAAAGCATTCATCACTAGAATGGCAAGGAGTGCACTTGATGAGTGAAAATCTGATTTGGAGAATAGGCGATGGCAGGACTGTTCGGTTTTGGTCTGATAATTGGGTTCCTATTACTGGATTACTTAAAAATCATGCCTTATTTCTTTTATCTGATACTGATTTAGACATGAAGGTAGAGGATTTCAGCACAAACGATGGAAGTTGGAACTTGGCGTTGCTGCAAAATGTCTTTCCTCCTAATATTTTGACACATATTTATGCTATTGTTCCTCCTTCTTCTCTTGCAGGAGTTGATTCTATGGCCTGGAACCAATCTAATGATGGTAATTTTTCAATTAAATCTGATTATTCTATTATTACTAATTCTAATCCTTCTGCATATAAGCAGATCTTCAAGCTTATTTGGGAGTGGAAAGGCCCGCAGCGGATGTGTACCTTCTTGTGGAAGGTTGCTTGTGATATCTTGCCCACTAACCTGTTTCGTAAACATAGACACATGACGGAGGATAGTATGTGCCCACTTTGTGGCCTTGAGGAGGAATCAACCTTGCATGCTCTTCGTGATTTCCTAAACGTTTAGAACATTTGGCGGAGGATGCTGCCACCTAATGCTTATGACGCATTTATGACTTCAGAGTTGCAAAGCTGGATGGTTTGGAATTTAAAGTATGATGCGAATGAGGATTGGTGTATCATATTTGTAACAGTGATAGATATGCTTTGGTTGAGGCGTAATAAAATAGTGTTTGAAGATTCCCGGCTTGCTATTACTGCTTGCATCAAGCTGATTTGGGACAGAGCTAATAAGGCCATTCAAGATTCTTTAAGGAAGAAGGATATGATTTCTATGGAAGTGAACAATAACCGCGGGTTCCATGTTCAGTGGCAACCACCTCCTAAAGGCTGGATTAAGATCAATTCGGATGGCTCCTTTAATCATCAAACTAAGTTGGCTGCTTGTGGCGGGATTTTAAGAGATGAGGATGCCAACTTTATATGTGCTTATGCTATTAATCTTGGTCCCTGCTCGATTATGCATGGTGAGCTTTGGGGAATTCTTCATGGAGCTTGGTTGGCGGTGGGTCATGGTTTTTCCAACATTATTGTTGAAGTTGATTCCTTAAGTGTTATTCGTTCCTTTCAATTTGATATTTCGCAAACTCATCCTAGTGCGACGCTTGTTACTGCGATTAAAGCTTATTTGCAATGACACAAGGTTGTGTATAATCATGCTTTCCATGAAGCAAATTGTGTGGCTGATGGTCTCTCAAAGTTTGGACATACGCTTGGACAGGAGTTGCATACTTTTGATGTTGTGCCTAATTTCCTTGTTATTCCTCTGCTTGCTAATAAAGCAGCTATGAATTTTCCTAGAGGCATGTAGTTGTTGTGTTTGTTTTGGGTTTTAAGCCCCTTAGCTTGTTCATTAAAAAAAAATGGCAAGGAGTACATGGACAACGGCCAACCGTAAGTTCATGTTTGTTCACATCAATTGATAGTTATTTGTCTAATTTCTAACATCATGGTTAATAAAGACATGAATATAACTCGTTTTTAATTAAGCCTCAAATTATGTAAATTTGAAATAAAGAATCATCCACTAGTGAATCACAAGGGCTATCAAGATGGGATCATGAAACAAATAAACATGTTGGTGAAAGAAACAGAGATGACACAATTCACGAGCATAAAAAAAATGCATCACAACAAAAATGACACATCACACAATTCAAGCAAAACAATGCTAATTAATTAAAATAAGGTAGAAACACATTAGGAAATGTTTGGTGTGCATCGGCATAAAACTAAGCACTTTGGCTACCTAAAATGTTACAGTATATTCATATTTTAATTTGTTGGGATGTTGGATGTACCGATGTAAATTAAACATGGCAATGGATCGAATTTGGAATGGAGTTTATCAATTTTCATGCTAGTTTAAAGTAAAACATTGACTATTTTTATCGGGTTTAGGGAAATTCCAGTGTAACTTGCTTTATTACTTTTTTTTAAAAAAATTATTTCACTATTTTAAACATAAATTATATATAAAGTATGTTATAATTTAAATAATATATAAATAAATGTCAATAATCTTAAAAATATTTAAAAAACTTAAGAATTAAATCATGTATTCTTGTCATATATATGTGTGTGCGCATTTAACTTTATTACTCTCTCTGTCCCTAATTATAAGGTTCTCTTAACACTTTTATTTTGTTCCTATTTATAAGGCCTTTTACCAATTTTCAATGAGCATTAATTATTTTTTTCCACAAACACCCCTATTTATTTAACACTTTTTAGATTCTCAATAATATTAATAGGGGTAATTTTGAAAATACATATCAAAAGTTCACATTTCCAATATAATTAAATAAATTATTCTACTTTCTTAATGGACGTGAAATGGGCCTTATAATTAGGAACGGAGGTAGTATTTAATTATTATTATTATAATATAAATTAATTAATTTTTATATCAAAGTATAGGTCTAAGAGTGAGAGCAAGTTCGACATTCCTCAAACACAATCAAAATAAATTTTTACCAACAAAATTGGGTAATGGGTATGCACCAAAATTAACCAACACAAAGTAAATTAAAGAAGGATCATCATCGGGATGATGATTGGATGTAAACAAGGAAATGAGTCCCTAGTCCCTACCTAATCCCTATCAACGAGACAGGATGAGAATGATACAAATTAAAAGCAGAATTGAAGGATATCAGTTATGGGTATATAACAATTGGAAAATGACAGAGATATCATATTTTTCTTCATGTGGCTATTATATGATTATATCTTCTCTAACTTCCTGACTTTCACATCAGACTCTATATCAACACAATAATATCCCAAACAATTGAAAATAATTAAAAAAAAAACGTAAAAACGAGAAAGGTCCCCAATGTTACACAGGTTACTAATTCAATTTAGTTTCAAAAGATTTTTTACATTAATTTAGTCTCACAAAAACCAAAATGACATCATGTTCATTCTTTTAAGGGTTTATTTGATGACTAAAATTTATACTTCGCAATGTCACGTTAATATTTAAAAAACTAATTTGATATAAAAAAAATATTTTGGAAACTAAACTGATGATAATGTATATTTCATAAACAAAAGTGATTATTTACTAAAAAAAAGTTAACGTTTATCGATTTAGATTAACGGGTTACCTATCAAATTAACTGTTAAGTTAGGTTATATATTTAGTTTTGCTTTGCGGTTGACAGCTAACAACTTCTACCACTTAACCTCGTTCCTTGGTTCTTTATTTTGTTAAGTGTCAACACCAAAGCAAAACTAAATAACTAACTTAACTTAACACTTAATTTGATATATAACCGGTTGATTAATCAATCTAAATCGATAATCGATTACATCACTAATATTCTAAATGAATGTATGTATCAATAACGGAATAAAAGTTTAAAAAAATGTGCATCAGAAAAATTGGTGTTTTCAATAAGTTGAAATTTTCAAAATTACCCTTATTAATATTATTGGGAATCTAGAAAGTGTTAAATAAATATGGGTGTTTGTGAAAAAAAAGTAATTAATAATCAATGAAAATTAGTATGAGATCTTATAAATAGGAACAAAATAAAAGTGGGTAAATAATTAGGGACGAAAGAAGTAAATGCTACTGAAAATTGAAATGAAGTCTTATAAATAGAACCAAAATAAAAATCCCAAAATGATCTTATAAATATGACCGGATGAAGTATTTGTTAAAATAAATTGGACTTACTAATTATTATAAATATTTTTATTTTATTTTTATAACAAACATACAAGTTCACGTCAAACTAAACATGAGAAACATGTACGGAAAAGCTTTTCATGAATCAATTCTGCCTTCCCAGACCAATTTTCATTTCACATCATCTCTTTATCTCATGGTGTTTTTTTAAGAAAATATTCCTGAAACCTGTTTCATTCCGCATGTATAATTTTGCTTTGGAAGGCGGTAAAAATTGGAAAAGATCGAAGTTAAAAGAAACTCTCATAGTTCACCAAAAAAAAAAAAAAGAAACTCTCATAGACTCATAGTCGTAGCTTTCTCAAATTGTTTTGTTGGGCTTCTGCTTTCAGCCAATAAATTTTTCTTAAATTATTTTAATCTAACATAGGTAACCATAATCATCGCCAGCAACAACCTCCTCTATTGGCCAATTTCCATTGAAAAATATTCAGTTTTTTTTTTTTTAATTAAGAAACCCCTGGTTTCAACAAAGTTGTTAAACCTTCGTTTGAAAACTAATATAAAACATTTTTATACACAGAAATTTTAGGAAATAATTTTACTGCCAATCGAAAAATTGATAATTAATTTTTAAAAAAGGTAAAAATATCTCTAAAATCAATATAATCTTTTTCAATAAAATAAAGTAATCTATCTCAAAGTCATCAAAAATACGTAAGTACATAGCCACTCAGCAACTTCAGATTATATATATATATTCACCAATAATACAATAAAGGTACCGAATTGGCAGCACCAGAAAAAATCATTCCACCCGCTGGCATGAGCCATTAACACACAGACACAGTACTAGGGGTGACATAAATTAATCTCAACTAATTGCTTAGTACATACTTTTCAATTACCATTTCACACTACTAAGCTAGCTAGGTTGCACACTTGCACACCAATATGAAGTCGCAATTTTGGCTGCTACATATATACAGCAAGAAAGAGTACGTAGTTGACACTTTAATTTGAAGTTGAGACTTGAGATACTTAACCATGGGAAGCTAACTGATTTATCAAAGCCAATGCATTGCTAGTGAGTTGTGCTAACTGCACTATTTTCCCTCTCACAACTGTCTTTATATCTCCATTATTATTATTATTATCCAAAGCACGTGCTGCGGTTTCTTGAAAGCCGTCAGTGCACGTGCTCTCATCAGTCAAAGCAGCACTCACCCACGTTTGCACATCACTCATTGTTAACTCAAAATTTGAAGTCCTGAGATGACTCATCTCATCAATGGACCTACGAAGTTCATCCACCGTGTCACTCAGCTCCTCCACACAGTCACTCATTGCTGCAACCTCTCTTGGCTTCAACCCACGGCTCTTGGAAAGTGTTGATATCACAGCTGAGGTTGATTTTGCTGATGCAAGGGTCACATTGAGGGCTGTGCCTGTTAATAGGACTCTGTTTGATTGGATTAAATATGCATGCTTTACTAAGGAGTTAAAGCATAATCTTGGGTATGTTGTGGAACTACATGATGTTCTAATGAATTCAACTTGGTAGGATACTTGTTTGGGTTGAGAAGAGTGTATGGTGAAACTAGAGGCAAGAATTATTACAAGAGTAGATGTCATAAGGTGTCTATATGAAATGATCTCCATTTTCTTCCCCTTAGTAGTGTAACGTAACTCTTTCTGAAACTTAATTGGGATGTGGTATTGGATGAGGAAAAATGGGATGGTATGTTCCTTATTATATATAGGGTGAGGATCTAGTAGCTAGCTAGGTAGCATGGAATTTATAAAATGAAAATGAAAATGAAATTGAAATTGAAATTGAAATTGAAATGAAGTAGTAACGTACATGCATTAAGAAGATATTTTAGCTAGGGAAACGAATAATTTAAAAAACGTGGCCCAAACTAAGAAGTTAGGCTGTTAATGAGAGAAGAGTCATGATTTGTTCATTGAGATATATGAAAATAAGTTTGCTCCAACCTCCAATAATTGGGACCAGTGGGGTTCTCAATTTAAAGAGGCATGTGATGAGTAGGGCCTCTTTAATGTCTAACCTCGGATGAGTATGATTCTTTTCTTGTGGAAAGTGGGCACGTATGTAGTACTACTCTGCAGGAAGGGTATCCAATTCCAAGTAGATGCAAAAGCGTGGAGGCAAATATTCATTCACCGATGGATCATTTACAAACTTGCAAGTTTGGTAGTGTGGATCCGAAATCGCAATTGAGACCGCAACCTTGCTTATGATTTTAGAAATGCATGTAATAACCATGTCATGATTGTAAATGTGGTCGGCACCAATCACATATAGTGTTATGATTATGAGAATTATCACAATTATAACCAAAATTAATTGCTACTTAGATTTTTTATTAGTATTTTTTTTATAAAAAAAATAGTACTATTTATTTATTATATTTGTATATTCAAGAGTATAATAAATATTATTTATATATTTATAAATATTTAATTAACTTATTGATTTATATAAATAATGAAAAAGGAAAAATATAGTAATTAATTTATTATTGAAAATCAAAAAATTATTATAATTTTTAAAGAATGTATTTTTTCAATAGGATAAATATAAATTGGAACTGTATTGGAATTGTATAAAACTGGGACGATATGATATCGACATTTTTAAACATAGACCTCATCATCTCTTATTACTGATATTTTGAGCGTTTTATAAGTTAAGTATAACCATAGATTTTAGGTTTATTTATGTTTGGGATTTGATTTTTGGACCATATATTAGAGTTTTTGGTCCCCATTTTATATTTTTAAGGATAAAATAACCTTAACGTTTTTATCATTTCCGTATTCGGAGTCACGAAAGTGTTTTCATCAAGAAAGAGACAGAAGAAAAAAATATTTTTCCTTGAAGAATGAAACCAAAAACACATTGAGACGAAAAGATATAACTTTTCCAATATATATATATTTCTGTCACGTTAAATACGGAAAAATGGATAACAGTAACACGTCCCCTTACATGAATTTTCTGTCCAGAGATTTTATAAAAACATCATTATGCACGCAATAGTTGGGTAAGTTAAAATCATTATCTAGGATATCTATACAGGTGCTTGGTCACTTGTTGTTCAAGCAGTAGTCAATAGTCATATACTCATATTGGACACCACAGACCTGTATCACTCGCCGCCAGTCTCCTAGTTGCCGCAAGAGTATGATTTCTTTTCGTCTCTCACATGACGGAAAGTTATATATTTTGGTAAAATCATATCTTTCCGTCTCATACTTGACCAAAAACACTTCTACTTCAATAGTATATTTTGGCCAAATTATATGTTTAAGTCGTTTAACAAATTTCAGCTAGTTGTACAACTAGTTCTACTTCAATAAGTTAGTTATACAGCTATAAGTTTTCATCTACAATCTCACAACTTTCAATTAGATTCATAGCTATCAGTTATAAGTTCATAGTTATAGGGTCTGTTCGGCAAAACTAACTTATAGCTGCGTGCTTGTAACTTGTAGCTATGAGCTTGTAGCTTGTAGCTGTTAAGCTAGTTAAGAGCTTTGAGCCCGTAGCTTTGAGCTTATAGTTGTTTAACTGACTATTTGAAATAGTACTGTTCGGAAAAACTAACTTTTGAAGTGGCTGAAAGTTATTAAATGACCAAAAAGGACATGCAAAATTTTATTATTTTAAAATTTTAAAATTTTTTCTTTATTTATTAAATAAATAGTTAATTAACTAATTAATTAATTAAATATAAAAATTATTAAATTATAATTAATTAAATTCTTTTTTTCTTAATTTATTAATTATAATAAAATTATTAAATTATAATTAATAATTAATTAAGGGATAGTAAAATTATTTTAAATTTTGTTTGAGGGTGTAATTGATATATGAATTATTGAAAGTTAGTTTAGTTTCTTGAAAGCTACTAAGTAGCTTTCTAAAAACAAACTTTCAAAAGCTACAAACTTTTTTTTTAAAAGTTATAAGCTCTTCTAATTTGTGTTCACCAAACGAGACTAGTAACTTATTGGCTAAATCTAAAAGCTCATAGCTAGTTAAAAAGCTCCTAACTACCCTTACCGAACTGAGTCATAAGTTAGTTTTACCGCTAAGTATATCAACAAACTTACATTTTAGCTTCTACGTACGAATGTTGAAAAATTACTTCCTTGTGTAAAGCAACCAACATAACAAACTCATTCAAATCAGGGTGGCAGTATCTTAATCTTGGAAGCATACGTATATTATTATTAATTAGTAAATATATAAATGGTCTGTATAGTTTTTATTTTGATTAATTTTTTAAAATAATTAACTAAAAATACAATTTTTTTAATTTTTTTTAAGGGCTAAAAATACATAACATTATTAGAAGAGGATTCAATAAAAAAATGTTTTTCTTCAAGAGTGAGAATATTGACTTTAAGACCTTACATAATGACTATCGACTAACAGTAAAACATAAAATTATTATGAGGCTCCTGCAATACCGAAGCGAATGGAGCTTGCAAGGGATTCGGGTTGTTTGCAGGTGATTATAGAGTCATATTCCGAATCACTAATAGATTCCATGAAAGAGGATTTGTTTGAACTAGGTAGTACTATAAAGAGAGCTATTCTATCTTAATCTAGTTAATAAGTTTGATTACTGCCTTTTTATCTTTGATTATAAGACATGCTATTATGCCAACACACTCTCTAAATAAATTGTTGCGCATGCTTCTGTACGTAGAGTCAACTTTTACACTCCTGATTTTTTTATTTTTTTTTCGTTTTAGCGGTAATTTATAGGAGTACTTCATAACCAACGAGCTGTTCGTGCAGTGGTGCCAGGGGCTGCACTTGGTAGGGCGAACCACGGTTCGATTCCCCGCAACAACGTTGGGAGAGGAATAAAACCTTAACCCTGGGACCCCCCTCGAACTGGATTAGTCGGTCCAGTGGGCCGGATACCAGGGTGCAAACCAAAAGAATGGTAAAAAAATAAACAAGTCACAAAATTAAAAAGATATGTACTTAATCATTTGTCTAACATATCAATCAATTATCAAACAATTAATTTAATGTTTTTCATTGATCAACCAAACACAATTCAAAATTTGCAATTTTTAAGTTTTTTCATTAATTACTTTAATTTTGATTTCGAATAAAAAAAATTGTTATTTTTCCACCATCATTGTGAAACAGAGAGAGTAATATTTATACCCTTTTCAAAAAAAATGATAAAAAAAATTATGGGCTGCTACAACTTAAAATATCAAACCATATTCTGTATGAAAGGTGAATATTAATGAGTATTGTACGGACATTATTTACATATATTTCAGTTATTGAAAATCTTAAGCATCAAACTAAATCATAACCAGAATTGATTTTTGAATTGAAATGAATAAATCAAATTCATGGTTTAATTAAATCCAACCAAATGGAAGCACAAATAATTTTTACATTTAGACCAATTACTCTTTGCTTGAAAGTCAAACAACAATGCAAACGCTTCTATCCGCTATTCTTCTATTCGTAAATTAAAAAAAACATTAAAAAAAAAATTGATAATTGGCCTCTTCGAAATATCCCAACTGTAATCCCCATATGGATCAATTTGAGCTTTGGGACTAAAATGATGTTAACATGTTAACTGACAATAATTGCGTTCATGTATGTGGCAAATATTTTGTCATCTCACAATTGGATACAAACCTCTCATTTTTCCTTCGGTTGTGAATCACTGAATATTGTAACTAATCTGTTCACGACTGGTAATCATAATTATTATTTTCTAACAAATAATTTTGCATAGCCTTGGCCCTTGAGCAATACCGCGAGTGTAAAAAAAAAAAAAAAACAATCATCACCGTCGTGAATTTTTTTTTTAATTTTAATTTTTTTGATGTGAATGTCTACATCAAAAACGTGAGGTGGGAAAATAATTCCAACTCCCACCAAAGCATTCATCACTAGAATGGCAGGAGTACATGGACAACGGTCAACCGTAACTTCATGTTTGTTCACATCAATTGATAGTTATTTGTCTATTTTCTAACATTATGGTTAATAAAGACATGAATATAACTTGTTTTTAATTAAGCCTCAAATTATGTAAATTTGAAATAAAGTATCATCCACTAGTGAATCACAAGGGCTAGATGGGATCATGAAACAAATAAACATGTTGGTGAAAGAAATAGAGATGACACAATTCACGAGCATAAGAAAAATGCATGACAACAAAAATGACACATCACACAATTCAAGCAAAACAATGCTAATTAAAATAAGGTAGAAATTCTAGCACATTAGGAAATGTTTGGAGTGCATCGGCATAAAACTAAGCACTTTATCTACCTAAAATGGTACAATATATTCATATTTTGTTGGGATGTTGGATGTACTGATGTAAATTAAACATGGCAATGGATCGAATTTGGAATGGAGTTTATCAATTTTCATGCTAGTTTAAAATAAAACATTGCACTGCAAAAATAACGCGTTTTAGAGACGGAAAAAACAGTCACAAAATAATTAATTTTCTATTGCAAAACACGTTTGAGACCGTTAAGAATCCGTCGCAAAAAGGAGGTTGCAAACCGTTTAGCAACTGCTTGCAATGCAGTCGCAAATCACATATAGTGTTATAATTATGAGAATTTTCACAATTATGACCAAAATTAATTGCTACTTAGATTTTTTATTAGTTTTTTTTATAAAAAAATAGTACTATTTATTTATTATATTTGTATATTCAAGAGTATAATAAATATTATTTTTTATATTTATAAATATTTAATTAACTTATTGATTTATATAAATAATGAAAAAAGGAAAGCATAATTAATTTATTGAAAATAAAAAAAATTATTATATTTTTTAAAGAATGTATTTTTTCAATTGGAACCGTATGATATTATATCAACATTTTTAAACATAGACCTCGCATCTCTTATTACTGATATATTTTGAGCATTTTATAAGTTATGTTTAAGTATAACCATAGATTTTAGGCTTATTTATGTTTGGGATTTGATATTTAGACCCTATGTTAGAGTTTTTGGTCCCCATTATATGTTTTTAAGGATAAAAATAACCTTAATGTTTTTATCATTTTTGTATTCGAAGTCACGAAAGTGTTTTCGTCAAGAAAGAGACAGAAGAAAAAATATTTTTCCGTGAGGATTAAATGGAAAACACATTAATATTTTTTATTTTTTTTTTGAAACTGAAGCCATTTTATTGCTAAGAAAAAGATAAGTTTACATGGCTATCAGTATTGCCAAAAAAAGGCAAAAGAACATGTGGTAACTCACCTAACCACAATTTATCTATCACCACTTAAGCATATTTAGCCAACACATCGGCTACTCCGTTTTGAGATCTAGGGATATGAGTAAGGCTTATCTTCTCAAAATGCGGTGTAAGTGTTCTACTGTGCTTGACAACTTCATCCATCTAAGATCTGTTAAGCTTCTTCCTTCTCCATGCTTGAACCAGAGGAAGGCAGTCACTAAACAATTGAACATGAGTGATTCCAAACTCTGTGAGGACTTCCAGCACCCAATTCAAGGTTAATCCTTGCACCACTTTTGCTTCCAACGCCATATGGGTTTGTTTGGCTGCTGCAACCATGAAATTCCCTTGGTATTCTGCAATTACCATCCCCATACCAGTCCCGTGTCCCTCTTTCAGAGACGCATCAAAATAGACTTGTAGAGCTCGAGGGTCCACTTCCCTTTGTTGATTCCCTCCGGTTATCCTTCCCACCTCGGTTGTTATAGGTTTTGCATACGAAGCTGCTCTATGGAGAACATAATCTATGTCCCATTTTCTGCCATTGAAGACCCATTCATTTCGTCTCTGCCGGACAGCATATAGCAGGTTGAAAATCATTTCTAGGCCCGTGTGATTTCCAGAGAGAAGGTAATGTAAAAGCCAGGATGAGAAGTCTTCTTCATTATTGGCTGGCATCCTAATTGCAAGAGGTGATGCAAACCAAATGGGGGCCACTTCTCGGCAATAAAGAAAGGCATGAGTGACACTCTCCTCCGCTTCACCACATAGGGGGCACATAGTATCAACCTGGATTCCTCTTTCATTGAGTCTCTTCCGCACAGGTATTATATTCTTACAAGCACGCCACACCAAATTGTTGCACCTTGGTAAAGCTTGGACAGACCAAAGTTTTCTCCAAGGAAAGACGTTGGACAGAGAGCTTGAGGAAGAGCATTGAGGTGACAATTTGTCCATTACAAAATTGTATCCTGACTTTACTGAATAGGTAGCATCATTAGTGTATCTCCAGATTATAGTATCATCTCTGAAGGAATTAAAGACTGGGATTTTGAGAATATTTGCAGCATCTGAAGCACCAAAAATCATGTATACCAGTGGCAAGTTCCATTGATTTGTGATAGGATCAAGAAGGTCATTAACATAATGCACTTCATTGTACCATTCCTGGCCCGAATGAACCAACCCATCAGATGTATTGGGACACCACCTATCATCCCAGATTCGGATTCTTCTACCATCACCCACTTTCCACATTGATCCTTCATCAATAATCCACCTTGAGGCAAGTATACTGGACCATGTGAAACTGCAATAGCTGGTTTTTTTCGCCACTGAGATGCTCTTCCCTGGGAAATATTTTGCTTGCAGAACTTGGAAGAGTAAAGATTCAGGGTTTGTGTTGAGCCTCCACCATTGTCTAGCTAGCATAGCTTGATTAAAGGCTGAAATGTCCCTGAAACCTGCACCACCTCTTTTTTTTGATATAGCGAGTTTACCCCATTTTAACCAGTGAATTTTCCTTTTGTTATCATCTCCTCCCCAAAAGAACCTTGCCATCATGCTTTCAATACAATGATAGAGTGATGACGGAAGAAGGAAGCAACTCATTACATAAGTAGGGATAGCTTGGACCACCGCTTTTATCAAAACTTTTCTGCCTGCCTTAGATAAAGCCTTTTCCTTCCACCCTTTGAGCTTCTTCCATACACGCTCTTTGACAAAGTTGAAAATTTGGGATTTAGAGCGACCCACAATAGTGGGCAGACCCAAATATTTGTTGTGACTTTCCACTGCCTTTACATTCAGAAGATTCACCATCTCATCAATTCTTGTAATAGGCACATTTCGGCTGAAGGAAAGTTCAGATTTTTCATAGTTGATTTTCTGTCCAGAAGCATTCTCATAGTCGGAAAGAACAGATTTTACCCTTGAAGCTTCCTCCAAATTAGCCCTGCAGAAAATGATTCTATCATCTGCAAAAAACAGGTGTGAAATAGCAGGAGCTTTAGGAGTAATTCTAATCCCATGTAAACATTTGGCAGATACTTCCTTTTTAAATAAAGCAGATAGCACCTCAGCACAGAGGATAAAGAGGTAAGGCGATAAAGGATCCCCCTGTCTAAGACCCCTCTCTGCTTGGAAATTATGATAGGGTTCTCCATTAACCAACACCGAAAAGGAAGCCGTTGAGACACATTTCATTATAAGAACAATCTGTTAGAAAACTACAATTGGTGGGTGAAACAACTAGGATACACTAGGAAAACACCTAGAATGGGGGTTGAATAGGTGTTTAAGAAACTTTGAAAGATTTTCGCAAGAAACAAATCTAAACGATTAAAACCAATGAAAATCAATCAATTAACAAATATTATATCAGAGATTAAGCGGAAACAATTAACACCTATATTCTTATTGATTAACCTAGTTATGAAAATGATTTTCCCAAAATCAATTTTGCACAATAAAGATTCAATTCAATCAAATATAGAAAAAAAATTTGAACTTCTTATGAAGATCTACGAAAATGCAGGGAGATCAGAGGACATGGAAAAAGTTAGAATGATGCTGGTTCAAAGAGGATTGGATTAATAGACAGCTATGCATAGTTGCATACAGCCCATAATTGCTTTTTGAAGTGACCACATATGCATGATGCATGATGGATCAGTCAGTTTCCAGTTAATAACTTACTTGTGAAATTCCAACTTGGCATTGCCTTCCTTCATCTTCACTATCAATTACAGGAAAATATACATACATATGTATTTTCATATAATCTATTACTGGTTTTATGTAACCTAGGTTGAATACATTGCAAACTACAACACAAGATTAAAAAAAATAAAAAATAAAAAAAATTCAACATTCTTTTCCATTCTTAGCAGCGGATTTAGGTTTACTCCTTTCGCGGTTAAGTCAGTTGCTTTGTAACCAGAATTAATGAATATCATACCCCCTATTGAATAGAAAATTAATTGACGTTTTCTGCTAGCAAACATAGCATAGAACAAAAGTCTGTTGATTGACTAACACTCTAAGCAATAAGTTGATGATTCTTCCAGCGACCTGCATATGCTGCAGCCAAGAAACAAGCTGGACTGGAGAGGTGCAAAAGTAACATTTACTCACTCTCTAAATGTGGAATTTTCTTAAGATGGGTATTTGCGTTTGGAGATCCTGCCATCCTGGGGCAAGTCAGCGTGAATTGGTAATTTTGGACTCCTGCCTAAATCGGGATTATCAACTACAGTATATTGTGATCATTCACAAATAATTTCATTATATAAATTAATAAAAAAATGATCCTCTGATCTGAAGCCAAATAAATCCCCTTTTGCCTCTTACACGGTGTATGTAATCAAGGTCGTACAGAATAGTTGGAGTAGTAAAGTGGGGACTTGAGCAAAAAATAGAGTAAAATCTTTTTGTTGATAATAGTAACTGATAAATAAAGCAAATATAAAAAATTAAGACAATTAAGAGTAGTATGTTGTACAAAATCACTCTGTCATTCTATTTCGTGTTGATAAAACAAAGCCAAATGAAGGGATAAATAAGGAGAATACTTGAATACAAATGTAACAGATTCTGCGGTGGGCGATGAAGTGGCTTTTGCCTACGCTGAACAAATATGTAATGATCAAGTTTATACATTTTTATATTAAAATATATCATTAAATGCACAACTATATTGCTTTCAATATAAGAATCAAAGCACACAAGACTTGGCTTCTCACATGGGACTGAGAGTGTCCAAAATGTATATTGCTGCTCCTTTTCAACTCCTCAAGACTTTTAATCGTTTGCAAGCAAAGGACTTGGCTAATACGTTATGAGCATATTTGAATAAATTCTTTATCCTTTAATGATTTGAACTAATAATCCATAGAAAAGTTTGTGCCCAATATATCTAAAGGCCCCAAAAAAAAAAAGAAAAATTTGTATTTGAAAATAATATATACTCCATGCTTGAAAAAAAAAATCAAACATTATATTTGCCTATATACTCCATTCGGTTCTATATATAAATCACATTTTAGAAGAATTTTTTGCTTCTATTTATATGTCGTTTTGTATTTTCTATTGAGACATTAATTGTATTTTTTCTTATTTGTTCTCGTAGCAAAGAATTATGGTTTCTTTTTGGTTTCAGTGACTTGATGCTTGATGTGAGACCTTGGGTGGAAAAGTATGCCAATCAGGATGAGAAATCAAAGTTCTTTGGTGGGGTTGGCGTAGGAGATTTTTGGTTCGGAGTCTTGGCAAATTGATACTATTTAGTGTAAAATTGGCGCCATGTTAATAGTGTGTTTGAGGTTGGTTGGACCAAACCACCAATTGCTGCAAACAAGCTTTTTGAGTTGGAGCCAGACGGTGAACACAATTTTGAACTTCTTATGAAGATCTACGAAAATGCAGGGAGATCAGAGGACATGGAAAAAGTTAGAATGATGCTGGTTCAAAGAGGATTGGATTAATAGACAGCTATGCATAGTTGCATACAGCCCATAATTGCTTTTTGAAGTGACCACATATGCATGATGCATGATGGATCAGTCAGTTTCCAGTTAATAACTTACTTGTGAAATTCCAACTTGGCATTGCCTTCCTTCATCTTCACTATCAATTACAGGAAAATATACATACATATGTATAGAAAAAAATCACTTTTTCTAGGTTTTCAATCAAGAACACAATTAAAGACTTGAATGTAAAGAGTTAAGGGTTTAGAGATACGACACAGTGATTTATCCTGGTTCACTTTCATCCACTTGAAAGCTACTCCAGTCCCCTCTTCAACCAAGAGAGATTCTTCACTATGAGGAATTAGAGTTTCTTAAATTACAAGTAAATGCCTCACAAGACTCCTTCTTGCTAGCCTACAAGAGATACCACACCCTTGCCTTGTAACCCTATTGATATCTAATCTAACCTCTTCTCTTACTTGCCGATACCTCACAACAAGACTTCCAATTGCTTGCTTCACTCACAAGACTTCCAAATGCTTGCTTCACTCACAAGACTTCCAAATGCTTGTTCTTCAACAAGGCTTCCAAGTGCTTGATGAAATGCCTCACCAAGGCTTCCAATGAAACTTGCTTGATTCACAAAATCAAGGCTTCCAATGTTGTAGAATGTTTGCCTCTTGCAATGATTACAACTCAAAATGAAAAACAATAACAATCCTATGAATCTCTTTCAAAAGCTATGAAAAGATCAACATGAGAGATTCAAGGTTCTTGATCAAAGAATATGAAAATGAGAGCTTTGATCTTGAGAGAGTGAGAGAGAATAGTGTGGCTTTGATTCTTTGTAAAATTGTGTATCAAAATGATTCTAGTTGATTCTCAATGATAGAAATGATTAGGAAAAGGTTTATATAGAATACCCAAAAGTTAGAGCACTTAGAATAGCTTTTGAGAAGTGAAAAACGTATTTAAAAAACCATATCTGATCGAGTTACTCGAGTGAAATGAGTGTTACTCGAGTAAGCCGAAAGCTTAAAACATTTTACTCGAGTGAAATAATGATTAATCGAGTAAGCCTCAAGCTTGATAAATTTTACTCGAGTGAAATATGTGTTACTCGAGTAATCAGCATAAAAATCACTAAAAACTTGTTTTCTCAAAAACTAAACCTTTTCTTTAAAACCTTTAAGCCACCTATGGATTTTAGACAAAGTGAATACTCAAAATATGATATAATCATGCATTCAAAAGAGATTCACTACCCTCTAATAAACTCTACCCAAACTCATAAACTAAAAGACTTGTGAGGCAAAAGATAAAACATTAAAACACAAACTACCAAACTAAGTCTTCATGAGTTGGCTCTCTCTTCTTAACTTGATGTTTGTTGTTGCTTGTTGAGCTTGAACTTGATCAACACACTTGAAGCTTGTTCAAAACCTTTTGTAGCTTGTTCAAAACCTTTTGGCATTTATCAAAACATTCTTCATGGATCTTACAATCTCCCCCTTTTTGAAAATGACAAACATGTTTTGAAATTATGAAGTTCATTGAAGTTGTTGATGCTTGAACCATTTGATCACTTGGTGAGACTCTTGCTCCCCCTCAATTAATGCTTTTGACATTTGAATCCAATTGAGTAAGCTTGATTCTCCCCCTATCTTCAACAACTTTGCTCAACCTATAAAAAAAAAACAACAACCTTTCTCCAAACATACTATTTTATTTCTCCCCAAAATGATAATATTTCTCTCCTTCCTTTTTCAAAACATCATATTTCTCCCCCTTTGGCATTATCAAAAAGAAATATATACCAATTGAAATATAAGATCT
Source organism: Crotalaria pallida (assembly GCA_037953625.1). NCBI lineage: Eukaryota > Viridiplantae > Streptophyta > Magnoliopsida > Fabales > Fabaceae > Crotalaria > Crotalaria pallida. The sequence goes on along the minus strand of CM075654.1, from coordinate 141,671,457 downwards.
AAGCCAAAATAGAGAGATTTATAACCAAAGCATCATCAATAGATGGTTACCATGCTTTTATACAACTCAATAACAAACAAATTGTATACCAATAACATGATACTAATTGAAACAATTGTAAGAAATTGATACCAATAGTATTTTCTCAATAGTATAAACAATATCACATTATAAGAAATAATACCAATTGAGAGAACTATGAGCAATACCAATTGTGACTAAACAAATACCAATTGTATAATATTGAATGTTACCAATTTGTAGGATTTTCTTCTTGATACCAATTGAAGTAGCAAATGAATGAATATCACATGAAAGTCCTTTTGCTCTTCAATCATACCTACAAAAACAATCATGCTTTGCTTTTTGGTATCCAAATGGTTTTGGATCCATTTTTGTTAGTGTAGGGACTCTCACCCTTTTTCACCCAAACAAAATCTCCTTTAGGTATACCATGCACTTTAATATAACACACATTTGAAGTATGTCCATGAGTACCACAATAGAAACATGTTGGTGCATTTGAAAAATCAACTTTTGAAAAATCAACAACATTTCTATGAGATTTACTCTTAGCATTAGTATAACCCAAACCAAACTTGTTTGAATTTTCTCTTTGAAAATTTAACAATGTTCTCAATCTAATATCACCATTTGTGAAACTTGCAAGCTTATTTTTCAGAATAGCATTTTCATCCTTAAGCAACTTGCAATTCTCACAATCAACCACATTATTCAATCTACTAGCACAATCACAAGAAGAACTAGCATAGATAAGATCAAGAGTTTCATTTTGAAGATTAAGCTCATCAACTTGTTTTTGAAGTTCTAAAATCTCTTGTTGATGTTTCAAAATGAGCTTCTTCCTTTCAATGTTTTTCAAAGCTAGTTTCTTAAATTGTTTATGCATTTCTTCATAAGCATTATATAAAATTTCATAATTTGAAGAAATTTCGGATTTAGTAAGACTTACATCGCTTTCGTCACTTTGCTCACTTGATTCATCATTTGAGCTTTCCTCTTCATGTACTTGAGCTATCAAGTTGAGACAAGCGGCATGTTCATCATCCGAAGAACTATTTGATGTGCTATTCTTGTCTTGTTCATCATCACTATTCCAAACTATGTATGCCCTTTTGGATTTTGCATTTTTCTTCTCTTTCTCCTTCTTCTTTATATACTTAGAGCATGAGTACTTGAGATGACCGGGCTTTCCACATTCATGGCAAACTATTCCTTCTTTTGAAGTCTTTGTCTTGTAGTGTGGGGAATTCTTCTCTTTACTTTTGTCCTTGTTCAACCTTCCTTTTCTCCTTAGAATCTTATTGAACTTTCTTAGTAGAAGCTTCATCTCCTCTTCATCAATATCCGAATCGGAATCTTCATTATCATCATTATCATCGGAACTCTCTTCCTTTTTATATGACCTTTGAGCCTTAAGAGCAATTCCTTTTCTTTCTTTGTTCTTGTTCGATTCTTCATGCAAATGCAAACGTTCAAGCTCCATTTCATGTTCTTGTAGCTTTCCGAAAAGCGTTGCTAAGTCCATGTTGTCCAAGTCCTTTGATTCAACAATTGCGGTAACCTTGGGTTGTCATTCCCTACTTAGACATCTTAAAACTTTGTTAACAAGTTCACAATTCAAGAAAGTTTTACCAAGAGCAATGAGATGATTAACAATATGAGTAAAACGTTTTTGCATAAAACATATAGATTCATTAGGCAACATACGAAACAATTCATATTCATGCATCAAAGAATTTAATCTAGCACGCCTAACTTCACTAGTGTCTTCATGTGTGACTTGCAAGGTGTCCCACATATCTTTGGCATCTTTACATTGGGAGACTCTAAAGAACTCATCATAAGATAGAGCGGAGGTGATGATATTTTTTGCTTTTAAATCATATTGAATTTTCCTTTTATCATCATCGGTCCACTTATCTTTGGGAGTTAGTGTAAGCACACCTTCTACATTTTTTGAGGGAATATGAGGACCATTTTCAATGGCTTCCCAAATGTTCACATCTATAGCTTCTATAAAGATTCTCATCCTAATTTTCCAATAACCATAACCCTCTCCACCAAACATAGGAGGGCGATTTATTGAAGCACCTTCACCACCAAAAGGATTCGTAGAACCCATTGTAGTTTTCTTAAGGATCTTAACGAAAAAGCTCTATGCTCGTGTCTTTCGACCGAGCTCTGATACCAATTGTTAGAAAACTACAATTGGTGGGTGAAACAACTAGGATACACTAGGAAAACACCTAGAAGGGGGGTTGAATAGGTGTTTAAGAAACTTTGAAAGATTTTCGCAAGAAACAAATCTAAACGATTAAAACCAATGAAAATCAATCAATTAACAAATATTATATCAGAGATTAAGCGGAAACAATTAACACCTATATTCTTATTGATTAACCTAGTTATGAAAATGATTTTCCCAAAATCAATTTTGCACAATAAAGATTCAATTCAATCAAATATAGAAAAAAATCACTTTTTCTAGGTTTTCAATCAAGAACACAATTAAAGACTTGAATGTAAAGAGTTAAGGGTTTAGAGATACAACACAGTGATTTATCCTGGTTCACTTTCATCCACTTGAAAGCTACTCCAGTCCCCTCTTCAACCAAGAGAGATTCTTCACTATGAGGAATTAGAGTTTCTCAAATTACAAGTAAATGCCTCACAAGACTCCTTCTTGCTAGCCTACAAGAGATACCACACCCTTGCCTTGTAACCCTATTGATATCTAATCTAACCTCTTCTCTTGCTTGCCGATACCTCACAACAAGACTTCCAATTGCTTGCTTCACTCACAAGACTTCCAAATGCTTGCTTCACTCACAAGACTTCCAAATGCTTGCTTCACTTACAAGACTTCCAAATGCTTGTTCTTCAACAAGGCTTCCAAGTGCTTGATGAAATGCCTCACCAAGGCTTCCAATGAAACTTGCTTGATTCACAAAATCAAGGCTTCCAATGTTGTAGAATGTTTGCCTCTTGCAATGATTACATCTCAAAATGAAAAACAATAACAATCCTATGAATCTCTTTCAAAAGCTATGAAAAGATCAACATGAGAGATTCAAGGTTCTTGATCAAAGAATATGAAAATGAGAGCTTTGATCTTGAGAGAGTGAGAGAGAATAGTGTGGCTTTGATTCTTTGTAAAATTGTGTATCAAAATGATTCTAGTTGATTCTCAATGATAGAAATGATTAGGAAAAGGTTTATATAGAATACCCAAAAGTTAGAGCACTTAGAATAGCTTTTGAGAAGTGAAAAACGTATTTAAAAAACCATATCTGATCGAGTTACTCGAGTGAAATGAGTGTTACTCGAGTAAGCCGAAAGCTTAAAACATTTTACTCGAGTGAAATAATGATTAATCGAGTAAGCCGCAAGCTTGATAAATTTTACTCGAGTGAAATATGTGTTACTCGAGTAATCAGCATAAAAATCACTAAAAACTTGTTTTCTCAAAAACTAAACCTTTTCTTTAAAACCTTTAAGCCACCTATGGATTTTAGACAAAGTGAATACTCAAAATATGATATAATCATGCATTCAAAAGAGATTCACTACCCTCTAATAAACTCTACCCAAACTCATAAACTAAAAGACTTGTGAGGCAAAAGATAAAACATTAAAACACAAACTACCAAACTAAGTCTTCATGAGTTGGCTCTCTCTTCTTAACTTGATGTTTGTTGTTGCTTGTTGAGCTTGAACTTGATCAACACACTTGAAGCTTGTTCAAAACCTTTTGTAGCTTGTTCAAAACCTTTTGGCATTTATCAAAACATTCTTCATGGATCTTACACAATCCAGTGGTCCGGAAAGCCAAAATTCATAAGAGTGTCTCTTAAAAAAGGCCACTCAATTCTATCATAAGCCTTGGACATGTCAAGTTTTAGGGCCATATCTCCTCTCCTTCCCTTTGTTCTTTTTTTCATGTAGTGAAAACACTCAAAAGCTAGCAGTGCATTATCAGTTATTAGTCTCTCCGGGACAAAAGCACTTTGGTTTTCACTAATAATGTGAGGCAAAATGACTTTAAGTCTGTTAGCTATATTTTTTGTCACAATTTTAAAAACGACATTACATAGGCTAATAGGCCTAAATTCAGTTGCATGGGAAGGATTTTTTATTTTTGGGATCAGGGCAATAAGAGTTTGATTTATGTAACCTGGATTAGCAGCTTCATTAAGGATTCTGAGCACTGAATTTGTCACTTTGCCACCCACAACATCCCAGAATCTTTGATAAAATAAAGCTGGAGTACCATCACTCCCCGGGGCCTTGGTAGGATGCATCTGAAAAATTGCTTGCTTGACCTCTTCTACAGTAAAAGGTTGGGCAAGGTGATTAACATCTTCATGTGATAATCTGCCACTGACAAGACTAGTGATATTATTATTGTCCAAAGGCCTTGTACTAGTGAAGAGTTTCTGAAAATAGATGCTCAAAACCCGTGCCACATCCTCCTCTTCAGTAAAAACAACCCCATTATCATCCTTAATCTTGCTTATCTTGTTCACACTTCTTCTCTGGCTAGCTTTTCTATGAAAGAATTTAGTGTGCATGTCTCCATACTGCAGCCAGCTAGCCCTTGATCTTTGCTTCCACCAAATCTCTTCTTTAAGAAATAAGTCATCCAGCTTTTCCTCAATCTCCTTTTCTTTCTGAAAAGAATCATCTGTTCGCGGGCCTTGTTGAATCTGCTTGAGATCTTCCTGTGCCTTGTGTATCTTCTTATGAAACGCACCAAATTTGTGCTTGCCCCACTCCATTAGATTTATTCCGACTCTCTCCAAATTTGTTGGGACCGTGGAGGTTGGACACCAAGAATTGATCACCACCCCTTCACACTCCTCATCTTCGAGCCACATCTGTTCAAACTTATACCTCTTTGGCCTCCTCCTTCTGTCACTGAAACTCTTCTTACTGAACTCCAAAAGAATGGGATTATGATCAGATGTATATCTTGGCAGATTTGAGACCAGATTAAAGCCCCACATTTGAAGCCAAGGTGGATTAGCCATAGCATAATCAATACGCTCCTCTATTGTATCAGGGCTCTTCCTTTTATTGCACCAAGTGAATCTGTATCCACAACAATTTATTTCTTGCAAGCCGCAATCAGTGAAGCAGGATACAACATCATTAATTTCAAAAAGATTAGCACTGTTACCTCCCATCTTATCTTCTGGCTTAGTTATTTGATTGAAGTCTCCAAAGACCACCCATGGCTCAGTGACAGGTTTTTGTAAAGATCGCAAGAGTTGTCATGTCTTCGGTTTATTGCTGCTCTCTGGAAAGCCGTATATCCCTGTAGCATGAAAAGGCTGGTCTATGCGATCAGGCTTTATCGAGATGTCAATGTGATTCAGAGAGTAGGTGTTAACATCAACCAACAAAGAACTTTGCCAAAGTAATGCAATCCCCCCAGACCTGTGATTCCCTACACCAACACAGTCCACCGCCATCATATTATAAGAACCAATCAGAGACTTTAGATATTGAATTTCCGCCACCTTCCTTTTAGTCTCCATAAGGAAGATTGCGCCAGGGACTTCAGAAGCGAGAAGCTTCCTTAGAGCACGAACTGCACGTGGACTCCCCAAACCACGGCAGTTCCAACTTAAGATCTTCATTGGGCCCGGCGGGGCTGCTCAGCAACCTCCGCCGATGATTCTACAGTCCCTTTTTTTGTGTTACGCATCATGAACTCATCTTCAATCTCCATGTCAGTATTCACCATAAGCGGTTTCCTTTTTAGATTACTGCTCGCCATAGGAAGGCTACTTCTTTCACCAGCACGAGCCATACGTTTCCATTTCCTGATAGTACACTTCCTTGATCCCATTGCTGATTCACATTCACTCTCTACTGGTACAGTTTCAATTTCTGCTCCCAACTTTTCTTGGCCCACTTGCAAGTTGACCATCTCTGGATTTTTCGTAGCCACCACTTGAAAACACATTAATATGAGACGAAAAGATATAATTTTTTCATGATATATATTTCCGTCATGTTGAAGACGGAAAATGGGTAACAGTAACACGTCCCGTCTCATGAATTTCCTCTCTAGAGATTTTATAAAAATATCATTATGCACGTAATAGTTGGGTAAGTTAAAATCATTATCTAGGATATCTATACAGGTGCTTGGTCACTTGTTGTTTAAGCAGTAGTCAATAGTCATATACTCATATTGAGCACCACAGACCTGAATCACTCGCCGCCAGTCCCCTAGTTGTTTCAAGAGTATGATTTTTTCCGTCTCTAACCTGACGGAAATATATATTTTGGTAAAATTATACCTTTCCGTCTCATATTTGACGAAAAACATTTCTAAATGTGTTTTCCATCTCATCTTTCCCGAAAAAATATTTGTTTTCTTCCATCTCTTCCTTGTGGAAAACACTTTCGTGACTTTAAAGACCGAAATGATAAAAACATGCATTAAGGTTATTTTTGTCCTTGAAAATATTATAAAATAGTGGCCAAAAACTCTAACATGGGGGCCAAAAATCAAATCCCTTTATATTTTTGTCCTTAAAATTTAGCATGTTTTGGTTTTAATCCCTAAAAGTTATTTTGACCGTGATTTATCCTTAAATTTTCAAATGTTTTAGTTTTGGTCCCTGCCGTTAGGAAAAATTTGTTATCTACTAGAGACTAAAACCAAAATATTTGAAAAATTAAGAACTAATCTCTGTCAACATAATTTTTAGAGACACATTAAATTTTTAGGAGAAAAAACGAATAAACCTAGATTTTATATGTAAACAAAAATGTTTGTGGGTCGCTGCAATTTTGTTTGGTCAGGGCAAGGCCCATTTCTTGTATAGGGGGGTGGGATCAGTTTGCTTGTTTTTATTTTTTGGATGTTTGTTCTGGTTTTTTTTTTTTTTGGTGAACAGGAAAACAAAAACCAACTAACTACGGAAGAAGATCCTTCCAGAGACATCATCAGCAATAGCTTGCAAAGCTACAATAGGAGGTGTATCAAATATCTGCAAGGGTACTTGAGTACTTGAGTAGTTCTTCCCAACTTGGCCATAGAATCAGCAATGAAATTTGCCTCTCGCAGAATGTGAGTGAAGGAGACGCACCAACTTCGGTCCAACAGAGATTTAATGCTTCTAATCACCGCCCCAAAAAGATGAAAAGGTGGGGTATGTTGAGAAGTGACAAGCCTGCAGGATGTTTGTTCTGGTTTAGCAAGAAGCAAGCCTTTTACTTCTTTGCTTCTTTAATTAAATTTTCTTATAAAAACAAAAAAAATTATATATTTTACATTTCGAATTCTTTAAGATTATGAAATTTTCTCTTCAAACACGTCCTTTTCTGAATTTGTTAAACCAATTGTGGGAAAAGATAAGAGAACAGTATGTACGAGATATTTTTGGTGATGAAGTTGGAACTGACATGACATTTTCGAATTAATTAATAACATCAAAATATGCAAAATACAAATTGCAGCTCAAGTTGCAAAACAAACAAAGATGAAAAGCAGCCAACCTGAACTAACATGATAAGGTCCAATAATTTTGCTCAATTAATCAGGTCCAATAGTTCCTACTTCAAAAGCTCAAAATGCATGCATTTTAGTTTCCTCTTTTTCTTGTCTAGCCAATACTGGATTATATGTAATTTGATACCATAGTTTGTTTCTTTATGAATGAGAAAATAGTTGATTAAAGTAAATTTTCATTGTTAGGTCACCTATAGATGTCCAGATTTTTTAAATTTTTTAAATTTTTTTTATTTTTTTTGGTTTTTGTATACAGATGTCCAGATTTTTAATTGTTAAATTAAGTCTCATATTGATTGATTGTGTGACAGGGAAGAACCACTTATAGCAAGTGAGCAACCCTTTTGTATGAGATAAGTTCTGGGCAGAGTTAGACTCAAATATTTATTCTAATAAAAAGTTACCCAATGCCGGCATAGTTCAAGTCTTATTGTACCAATTGCTACGTGTAGGGTCTGAGGAGGCTCAATGCAAATATGGGATATGATTGAAGTGTTTCAAAGGCACTGGCAGTCAAGTTGGCTTGCACAACTTGCTCATGCATCAACGTAACCCATGGTTGAATTGAATGTATCCTTTTGATATGTGGCAAGCATAATGACCAATAAAGTAGACATTTTCAAATCAAATTTCTTTTTTCTCTTCTTAATCTTTAAATACGGAGTACATAATAATACATGGCAAAAATTTTCTTAGATTCTCTAAATTATTATTTTTTTAAAGTGGTTCATCAAGTATTTTTTTCGAAGTGGTCTCTCAAATTTACTTCCCGTTAGCACATTTGATCATTCTGTTAATTTTTTTTTTGTTTTCCCTATCTCCGGTCATCTTCTTCGATTGAATTTTCGACCATTAACATTTTTTTCGATGTGTCTCCCACCCTTACCCTTATTCTCTTCTTCCTATTCCTTACTTCTCAATTCTCGTCCACCATGAAACTTCTCTTTCTCATGGCATTTTCAATTTTCATATCATTTCTTTTTGTATGAACAAAAGGAAGAGGAAGAGGGATTAGGGTTTGACTTTGTTGCTAAATTGTGATTGAAAATGAGAGATGCCATGAGAGAAAGAAGGTACATAGTGAGGGACAAGGGAGGGAGGGAAATAGGAGAGAAAGGAGAAGGGTGGGAGTTACGTTAGAAAAAATGGCATTGATTGGAATCTCGTTGGAGACGATGATTGGGGACAGAATATTTGACCAAAGGACCAATCATGCTAAGTAAGTAAATTTAAGGATCACTTCAAAAAAAAAAACTTTTTGGGACCATTTAAAATCAAATAAATAATTTAAGGAATCAAATCAGAGTCAGTTTCAAGTGGGTACCCACGGGTATGGGTTAAAATGGTTAAATCAAATAAATAATTTAAGATTTGATTCCTTAAATTATTTCTTAAATTATTTAACCCATACCTGCGGGTACCCGCTTGAAACCGACCGAATTTTTGTGGGGAAAACATATTCTGATTAGGTTTGGAGAAACCTGAAACCGAAATCCGCTTTAAAAATATGGGGGTGGGGTGTGTCTGATATTTTAAATACTCGTCCCTTCCCCACTCCTAAATTCGTTCTGATATAAAATTTAAATAATTTTCATTATAACTATAGTTAAATGGTAAAGCTAAATTAACATATTTAGTTAAAACCATGAATTAATTCTTAAGTTTTTAGATATTTTTAAAATTTGACGTTTATTATTATATATTATATGAATTATAATGTATCTTATGTGTGATTTTGTTTAATACAATAAAAAATAATTTTAAAAAATAAATGGATGGATTACCCGCGGGTTTTCCCAAACCTGACGGAGATGGTTTTTCATACCCGCTCTCCTGAAATCTACACCCGAATCCGCCTCGCTCAAGATGGGTGTAGGGTTGGTATTGTCAAAACTCACCCCAAACTCAACCTATTGTCATGCTTATAATCAACTAACCATTATAATAAGTGTAAAATTGATTATTTTTTCTTATATTTCAAACTTGAGGGAGTACTCAATATATCTTTATTATATTTAGATAAATTTACTTAATTTACAGGAAATATTAATTTAAGTTTTGGGATCAAGGATAAAAATTTTAAAATACAAGTAATATATTTATATGGACTTTTTTTAACCTTGGTCTTAATAATTTAGGATAAGTACTCAAAAGGGAATTTTTTTTTTGGTAAATGCATAACTAAGAAATAAGAAATCTTATATTTTTTTAATAAAATATATTTATTTTTTGAAAAATCTTAAAAATTGTAAAAATAATATGAAAATTTTTGTAATAGAAATTTGTAATTAATGAATGAATTGTGCATTATATTTTATTTTGAAAATATGATCATACATTATATTAAAAAGATATTTTTTTATTTTTATTGATTACTTTGATTTTTATCAAGATAATAGGACGAAGAGAGTAATTCTGAATCATTTAATAACTTATTGTATATCATTCTTATATAAAAAAGAAATTATCGTATACTATGCTTTATAAAAGTAAGATTATCCCTGCACTGACCTGCATGTTGGTTTGGTAACTATATATGAAGTCTTTATATAACTAAAATCAGTGCTCTGACAAAAAATTAACCAAATTGAACCGAATCATTTCATTAGAAATCTCATCTAAATCAATTTTACAAATTTATATTTCGATTTCTTATAAAAGAATATTTTGATTGGTTTGATTTGCAATTATCTTTTCTTTGGTATCTCGCCTAATTTGTTTGAATCAGTATTAAGAAAAATCAAATGAGATCAGATATGATGAATCAACAAAGTCAAACATATAATACTCCCTCCGGCTTGAAATATAAGAAACAACACATTTTATTTGATTTAAAATATAAGCAAAAGTAACTAATTTTCTTAAATTTTATTTCATTTCCACATGCTACTACTTTCTTAAAATATACCTAGAAAATTGTTTTCTCATTTAATTTTTGTTTTATTTCATATACTATCTTTCTAAAATACATCTTCTTTTTTTTTTATAAATTTGAAAAAATTAAATACAACCAACTAACATTTTTAAAAAGTGTGAAAGTTGTTAGATTTGCTTATATTGTAAGTCGGGGGCTGTAGTTAGTAGATAACTAATTTTTTTAAGGGCTTGTTAAGGCACTTGCTAGGGTTTCTAATATTGGAAAAATAATCATAAGTGCATATTCTTCTATGTCTCAGGAATAAAAAAAATCACATTTTTTCCATAAGTTTTTATTATGTTTGGCTTATTAACAAGTGTATTAAAAACACTTGTTAGCATTTGCCATTTTTTAAATATGATATTAAGAATTTGATTCTTATTGTATTTATGTATGAGAAATACTTTGTTAAAAAAAAATTACCACTTCAATAATTTATCTCAATATGAACAAAACAATTAATCTTTGGTTATTTGTTTTTTTTTTTTTTAAAAACCATTGATTAAATAAAATGGAATGATCAATAATGCGTGTTTGGTATAACTGAAAAAAATGAGATTATGATTATTTTTTCTATAACCATATTATGATTTGATTATGTCTGGATATTGAAAAATGAATTTAAGCTGATCTGTTTTGTTTGGACACTGTAAAAAAGATTATTTTTACTAAGTAAATTACAAAAAAGAATATATTAAAGTGATAAGGATAAAATAAGAAAATTACATTAATTTAAAAAAATAATCTTACAAAAAATAATCTCTAACTACTATGAAAGAGTTTATAAATTTTTTATTATTTTTTAAAAATATATTAATATAATATTATATAATTTATATTAATAAACAAACACATTAAATTATAATTATTTTTTTTTTAAAGTTAAAACTACAATTCTTTTCCCGCAAAATCAAACGCGCTCTGAGATGACCAAGATATGGAGAATTGGGTGACAGGTGTGGGTAATGGTTAGGGCAGGGAGAGTGGCGGTAGTTGTACAACTAGGTTAGGGTAGAAGTGTCATACTCCTGTATCTTTTGGTTTTTAAGTTATTTTATTTTTTTCATTCTATATTTTTTTGTTCTTTTAGTTATTTTAATGAATGAGACTTACTATCATGCAATCCAAAATTGAATGGTTGTTATGCAACTTTTTCTTAAACCGATAAGAAGTTGTCACCTATGGCATGTCATTATTTGAAGTAGTTAAAATTAGTTTTTTGAAATTTAGTCTAACATAAAATGTAAATTAAAAATTTAGTCCTTTGTACTTATAGACAAATTATAACTTTTAATTTTTTTTTAAAAAAAAATTATAATTTGTCTATAGGTACAAAAAACTAAATTTTTAATTTACTTTTTATGTTGAACTAAATTGCAAAAAACTAATTTTAACTATTTCCAATAATGACATGACATAACTGACAACTTCTTATTGGTATAAGAAAAGGTTGCATATCAACCATCCAATTTCGGATTGCATGATAGAAATATACTTAATGAATAATCATACGAGTAATTTTTTCTCTAGTTTTAACGATTCATTCAATCATTTTATTTGTTCTTATTAATTTTACTTTTATGTTTTCTCTCATCTTTAAATCACTATATATTATTAATTAATGAATACATTTTTTAATAAAAATTAAATGTTATTATAATTTTTAATAAATATTAAATAAAAATATTTTAGATAAAATATATATAAAAATTACGATAATCAACATTTTTTTATTTTACGTGCCGATGCCTAAAATGGCAAAAGATAATATAGAAGGTATGCGGTATGAAGTTTTTGAAATGTGTTATATGAAGTTGAAGAAAGATAAAGTAATGATTTTTAATTTTTAATTTGTTTGTTTTATAGTATATTTTTTCACCTTTTTTTTTTGAAACTATATTTTTTCACCTTTTAGTCTCAACTGTTTTATTTTATTTCAAATGATAATAAATAAACGGTCATAATTAAGTAATGCATGACCATTTTTAAAGTGTTACTCCCTTCGTCCTAAAAATTAGTAACTTTTTTATAATTCAACAAAAATAAGGGAATATGTTTTTAATGCATTGTACTCTCAAATCAACCAATTATCAAAGCAAACATTTAATATATGTTTCCTTAATTAACCAATAATAGAATGTACAATTCAATTTTAATTTTTTTATTCATTATTTTAACTTTAAATTGGGACAAAATTTTCCTATATTTTTTACTAACTTTATGAACAGAGGGAGTATTTTCTAATAAAAATTACTTCTTTTATTATTTTTTTAAAAAAAATAATTTAGCATCAAGTCTTATAATTAATATTAAAAACTTAACAAAGGATATATATTTATTGAAAAGTGTGTATTGAAAAAATTAAAATACTTTGTAGTTTTTTTTTAATAAAACACATTTCTTTTTAGATTATTAATTTTTTCTCCAATTGTTATGGTTAATAAAAATAAAAAAAAAACAGTAATCTTAAAGGTCACCATTAATTTATTTTTCTAAGAAAAAACGATACTCCGCCATTTCATAAGTTAAGTTCTTTTAAGTTCTTACGCATAGATTAAAAAATGAGTAAATGAATATAAGAATTTGATATATTTTGACTAATCCTTAATTAATAATAGAAGAGAGAATAATAATAAATGTATGAAAATGATATTGAAGAAATATGAAAAAATAGATGGTGAAAAAGAAAATGCAATAAATAAGGATATATTTAAAAAATAAATATAAAATAAACATTGAGTTTCTAAAATGACATAACTTTTGATACAGAATAAAAACCTATATCAACATATAAATTATGAAACGGAGGGAATAATTTTTTTAATGGAGAGCATGCAAGTGGTCCTCCAAACCACAAAAGAACAAAATTAACATTGATTAATATACATTCCAAATTTCCAATGGGTTCAAGTGTTCAACAATAATAGTCACAAGAGAAAATTTAGTTCGTTTCTTTTTTACACTGTAAATAATAAGAAAAATTATATCAAAGCTTAGAAATATCATTAGGATTTCTAAGATTTGTTTTTCTTTGTTAGAATAAATTTTATCTATTTAAAAATGCTCGTCTCATTTTAAATAATACTCCCTCCGCCTTAATTATAAGATTTTTTTATACTTTTATTTTGTTCTTATTTATAATACCTCATACCAATTTTTAATGATCATTAATTACTTTTTTTCACAAACACCCTTATTTATTTAACACTTTTTAGATTCTCAATAATATTAATATGGGTAATTTTGAAAATACACATCAAAAGTTCACATTTCCAATACAATTAACTAAATTAATCAACTTTCTTAATGGACGCGAAATCTCTCAAAGAGGTGTTATAATTAGGGACGGAGGGAGTATAAATCTAATTTTACTGGTGTTTATAGAGTTTTTGTTTTACTCTGTTTTATAGGTATTGTTTTTTTTTTTTTGCAAAATCCAATACATAATTAATATTATTTTTCCCAATACACTCCTATTTATCACACTTTCTTTTTTACTTTCAATATCTTTTTCACACTTCAATAATAATTATATAAGAACATTATAGTCGAAATACCTCAAATTCTTATATTATTTAACCATTTTTTAAAACTCGTTCATAGCCTTAAAATACATTACTTATGAAACGGTTGAAATAATAAAGTTTTTATCTAAGATAAAATATGTTATTTTAACTGTAGAAATATCAGTAATAATTTTGAAGATTTTTTTTTATATATATATCAATTTCGTATGACTATTTTTGAAACTCGGTCCGATCCTCCTTTTGAAGAATTCAAATCAAATTGTAACAACATTAATTAGCATTAGTCATATGTACTCGTTCCTTTCTTATATGGAGGTCAAACTTAACATAAACACGCATACCTAGATGGGTATTTTTAAAAAAAAAAATTAGTAATTTTTTGAAAATTTAATAAATACTATAATGGAATGTGTTTCTAATGCATTATCCCACAGATCAACCCATTATCAAAGCAAATATTTAATGCTTGTTTCCTTAATTAACCAATCGCAAAATATACTTGATTGATTTTGTAAGTTATTTTTTGGTTGCAATTTCGTCTCTTAACTTTTTTTCGTTTCAAATAAATCTGGAAGTTTGTAAATTGTTTCAAATAAATCATTTCATCCAATTTTGTCATAACACCGTTAACAGGAGCCTCATATGTGGCAATCATTGGTCTTACGTGGCTAAAACTCAACATTACACCCCAAAATGATGTCATATGAGACCAAAATAGAAAACCAAAACATTTAGGGATAGCCCAATAAGCTTCAATTTTGGCCTCATATGACATCGTTTTGGGGTGTAACGTTGAGTTTTAGCCTTATAAGACCATTGGTTGCCACGTAGGAGACTCCCATTAACGGTGTTAAGACAAAATTGGACGAAAAGATTTATTTGAAACAAATTACAAACTTCCGTATTTATTTGAAACGGAAAAAGTTAAGGGACGAAATCGCAACCAAAAAATAACTTATAGGACCAATATAGTAGTTTTGCGTAATTTTTTTTATTCACTATTTTAACTTTAATTTGGGACAAAAACTTTCGATGTTTTTTAATGACTTTATAAGACGGGGGAAGTATCAATTTTATTTATATTTTTTAATGAGAAATTAAATTCAGTTAATTAAAACACACATTAACAAAAGTAAAAAAAAATAATAAGTATATTCTAAAAAATATAAAATGACCTACATATAAAAATAATTACTCCCCCGTCCCTTATTATAAGACCCCTTTGGAAGATTTCACGTTCATTAAGAAAGTTGATTAATTTAGTTAATTGTATTGGAAATGTGAACTTTTGATATGTATTTTCAAAATTACTCTATTAATATTGTTGGGAATCTAAAAAGTGTTAAATAAATAGGGGTATTTGTGGAAAAAAAAGTAATTAATGATCATTGAAGGATCTTATAAATAGGGGCAAAATAAAAGTATCGAGATGATCTTATATCTAGGAGGGAGCCAGGGAGTATTGTTTTTAGAATGCATGTGACTTACATGTAAAAAGAGAGCGAATATAACATTAAGAGTATCCAAAATTTTCAGTGTTATTCATATATTAATTTATAATAAAAGATAATTTAAAAAACATTAATTTGTTTTTAATAAATAGGCTAGTTTAGTGGATCTTAATTTGAAAGAATATCATTAGTTTTTACTGTAACATTTTTCTCATTTTTGCAAAAGTATTTCCGCTTGAAAATAATATAACACACTGACAAAGGTCATTTAAATTGTGCCTAAACGCATAATATGTATATTTATATGATAACTTAATTTTGTTCATGAAAAGAACACTCAGACTGCAAAAATAATAACATACATAGCTTACATACAATATGAGAGGCACGATCATAGTTATGTCAATTTTGGCATTGTTAATGACAACCACAACGATGGTCATGGTCACAACAGCAAGAGCAGCTTCATATAATTATAAAGAAGCTTTGGCAAAGAGCATTTTGTTTTTTGAAGGCCAAAGGTCTGGGAAGTTGCCACCTTCTCAACGCATGACATGGCGAAAAGACTCCGCCCTCCAAGATGGCTCCGATCTTCATGTAATTTATTTGTATTTGAATTTTCAAGATCTAAACCCTTAACAATTTTTTTTTTGAAGTGACACAACATTATATTGATAATTTATTCTTTAATGAAGATATTATGATACATTGAGTAAATTCTAAATATTAGTCTGTTGTGCTTCATTTCTTGGTCGAATTATGGTACATATGTGCATACATGAAAGATAAAAAGTTTCGTCCGTGTAAGACAGCCCAGTTGGTGGTTGCAGGGACACTTAGGATTTCCCCCTCCCCCAGGTCATAGGTTCTAGTCCCATACCTCCCATGTAAACCAAAAAAAAAAAAAAAAAAGATAAAAAGTTTCATTTGTTACTAGAGAAATTTCAAATTGTGATGTAAAATTAACAAAATTATTTTTTGTTTTTGCTCTTCCTTTTTGTTAATTGATAAAATGTTATTCAAACACTCACTAAGTAAGTATGTATTACAAACTCAGATTGATATGGTAGGTGGATACTATGACGCTGGTGACAATGTCAAGTTCCATTTCCCAATGGCATTCACGACCACCATGCTAGCTTGGAGTGTGATAGAATTTGGAGAGCTGATGGATACAGAGTTGCAACATGCATTGGAAGCAATTAAGTGGGGAACTGACTACTTCCTTAAAGCTACAAAAAATCCTGATGATATGGTTGTGGCACAAATTGGTGAACCTTATGGTGATCATAATTGTTGGGAGAGGCCAGAAGACATGGACACTCCAAGGAACACATATTTTGTCTCTAAAGAAAAGCCAGGTTCAGAGGTCTCAGCTGAGATTGCTGCTGCACTTGCAGCATCTTCCATTGCATTTAAGAAAAGCGATGCTCAATATTCTGAGGCGATTCTCAGCAGGGCTAAACAGGTATGTACACACGTATTTGAATTTTCTAATTTGGTAAGTACTAATCAAAATAATTTTTGAGAATCAATTGCATATCATTTCATCACATCATATATATTTATAGGGAATATATATGGTTGCGCATATATACTTTCCCCGTATACCAATATACCATAGTCATATATACCCATGAGGTGGGACTGTGGGTAGCTTTGTACATTGGGTTACCTCTTGAAATGACCACATTTTTTTCAAGGGTTTTCTAGCGAGTAAATTTAGGATATATGTTAAAGTTTTTATACTTAAAAAGAATAATCATGGTCTGCGTAAGACAGCCCAGTTGGTGGCTGCAAGGACATTTAGGATTTCCCCATCCCCAGGTCATGAGTTCTAGTCCCATGGCCAGACCTCCCATGTAAACCAAAAAAAAAAAAAAAAGAATAATCATGAATGTGTGTTACACTGTATTTTAAAAATAAAAAAAAATTTAATGGTTATATATTATATTTAATTTCTTAACTAATACACTAAAAATATTTGCTACCAATTTTTTTTAAGGTTTTGCTTGCAAAGGCATTTGTTAAATTTCTATTTCTCTTGAAAAACATGAATTTTAATCATTTAATTTAAGGGTTTGTTTGGGCTGAGGATAAGAGTTCAAAAGAAGTTAAGTTTTATAGAAAATAATGTATTTATGAGAGATAAAGTTTTACATTTTTATTTTTTCAAGAAAACAAGTATAAATCAAGGTGTTAATGACTAAGTTAAGAAAATCTTTAATTTAATTTATTAAAATTCTGTAAATGGCACGGATTAGCATTTCAACTTTCAACATTAAGATTTGACTAAGTTTAACATAATGTGCAAAACAATCTTGACTTTTATCAGGACGGAGGAACAGATCAGGTGTAAATTTGAAAAAAAAATGAAGCTCCTATTTTTTTTTTTTTAGAATCTTTAAGATATCAATTCCCTCTCTCTGCTTTTAGCAAGACGGAGGAACAGATTATGTGTATACCTTCATATTTTGTTTTACTTGTTATGGTTAGGTGTTTGACTTTGCAAACAACCACCGTGGATCTTATAAAGATAGCATAGGTGCTGCAGCATGTCCCTTCTACTGTACTTCCAACGGATACATGGTATGACTACTTTTCACAATGGAAGCCCATAATTTGTACTCCCTTTGTCCAAAAAATGAGTGAAAAAGTATTTAAAAAAATTTCCCAAATTGAAGTTAAAGTGATCAATAAAAATAAAATATTATCAAAAAAAAAAAGTGATCAATAAAATAAAATTAAGATTTTATACTCTACTATATATTATGATTGGTTAATTATAAAAACATACATTAAATATTTATTTTGATAATTCATTGATTTAAGATATAATACATTAAAAAAATATTTCTTTATTTTTATTGACTTTTCAACATTTCAGTAACATTTTGAGACGTATGGAATATTTCTTTCTATCTATTTGTAAACAAATTTAATTAGTACCACGTAAGTTAAGAATGTCAATCAAATACATTTAATTTTCTTGATTTTATATAAAAATAAAATTGAGTTTAAATTATTTTTATTATCCACTAAAAAGAAATTAACGTAATATTGGAAATGAGAAACAAGGATTAATTATGACAATTTTTTGAAATATGGACATTTTAAGAAAATTTAAATACCAAATTGATCTTTATAAATGTTGATCTTATTGAATTTAGTTAATACTTTATATTTTTTTTGAGTTTTGGTCCTTATTTTTTTTTCGTTTTGGTTTTCATCTGTACTGCATCAATTATGGTTAAGGAATGCAATGTAGTTTTAGTTTTGATTATCCTATTTTCAATGTTCGAAGGTTTTGCTCCTTATATTATCGCATAAATATTTAAAGTTTTAAAGACTAATTTAAAAATGGTCAATATTATTCCTAGGGACCAATTTGATATTTAAGCTTTTTAGGCTTTGTTTGGTTAACGGAGAGAAAATAGGAAGAGAGAAAATGAGAAGAAAGAAATAGGGAAGAAAGATTATGGAGAAAAAATGAGTAGATTTTATGGTTGTTTGGTATGAGAGAAAATGTGAAGAAATTGGAAAAAGAGGAAAATTGAGTTTTCTTTCCTTTTGTTTGGTTAGAGAGAAAATTGGGAAGAGAGAAAATAATAAATTTGTCAAAAGACAATTACACCATTATTTTCAAAAATATAAATAATATTTTTTTATTTTTCATATATATCTATATTTCACATTGTCAAAGATTTTTTTTACTTCAATTCTTTATTACATAATAAAATTTTCGAATCCAAAACAGTATAAAAATAGTTTTTTTATTAAAATAAAAATGTTTTATTTTTTTCAATTAAAGAATTAAAAAATTAAAGAAAAAAGATGAAGTAAAATGAACAAGTGAAGAACAGATGAATAATTTTACATGTCAATCACAGTTTTCTCTCCAAAATCTCTTTATTTGGGGAGAGAAAACTTTTTTTTGTGGGTCCCACGTGTTTTTTTTTTCTCTTCGCTCCATTTTCTCTCCTAAACGAAACAGGAGAAAATGAAGTTTTCTCTCCAAAATCTCTCCTCCCATTTTCTTTCTACCAATTTTCTCTTGAAACAAACAAGGTGTTAAAGAATGATATTCCCTCCTTTTCAAAGATAATGTAATTTGAGTTTTGTCCGCTGATAAAAAAGAGCAATTTTTTCCCAAACTAAAGATAAAGTAATTGATGAAAAAACTTAAAAATTGGAAGTTTTGAATTGTGATTAGTTATCAATGCAAAATGCATGCATTAAAAAAATTATTGAATGCATGCTTCCTTAATCTTTTTACTTTTGCAATTTTTCATCATCTTTGTGGATGGAGGAAGTATTGTTTTCCCAAACTATATCCTTATATATTATTTCCTCGATCTCTTGGTATAAGATCATTTTGAAGAAATCGACGTCCACCAAAAAAGCTGGTTAATTTTGTTAAAAAAAATACTCCATCTGGTCCTATATATAATATCTTTTTGAGATTTTTATTTTTGTTCTATTTATAAGATCTCATTTCAATTTTCAATAGCATTTGATTTTTTTTTTTCAAAAAGACTCCTATTATCTCTACGGTTTTTAGAATCCCAATAATAATTTAGGGATAGTTTTGAAAAGTATATCAAACTTTAATATTTTCAACATCACTAACAAGTTTAACTACCTTCCTTCCTTGATGGAAGAGAAAAATCTCAAAAGGATCTTATAAATAGAACATGAGAGAGTATTAAAATAAACAAAATTGTTTATAAAAAGAAATAATTAAATATCATTAAAAATTAAAAAATACCCTAAGATAAAAATAAAATTTCCAAAAGTATATCTTGTACTCCCTCCGTTTCAGAAAGTTTGGCCTTTTAGGATTAGACACACAAATTAAGAAAGTCTTAATTATTGTATGTATTATGTTTAATATGTCCAAAATACCCCTATTTAATCTTTATTGAAATTTGTAGTAGTATTTAATTTTTTTTAGTAAGTGTGTCTATTAATTAATGTATACTCTCTCCGACTCGAATTATAAGCAATAAAAAACATATTTCTCTTGGTTTAAAATATAATCAAAATTAACTAACTTTATTAAATTTTGTTTCATTCTCAAAGCCACCTTCCTAAAACTTCTCTAGAAAATTGTAATCTTAATTAATTTTGTTTCATTCTCAATACTACTTTCCTAAAATACCTCTATTTTTTATAAATTTGAGAAAATTAAATACAATCGACTAACCTCCTTAATAAGCGTAAAAGTGGTTGAATTTGTTTATAATTATAGCCGGAGGGAGTAGTGGTTTAGATATGAGAGAGATGATAAAAGTATAATTAATGAGAAGTAAGAGAAATGATTAAATGAAATGTTAAAATTAGAAGAAAAAAATATGTTTGTGTATTAAAAATGTAAAAGACCAAACTTTGTGAAAAAAAAAAAAATTTAAAAGGCCAAACTTTTTGAAATCGAGTGACTATCAAGGGACGGAGGCAGCACAACTTCTTTATAAAAAAAAAAATGCTCTCACAAGGATTTTAATATTTCCAACAAATACAGGACGAGTTGGTTTGGGGAGCAGCATGGTTGTATAAAGCTACAAATGCAGATGATTATTGGAAATTCGTAAAAGCAAACATACAATACATAGAATCCCCATATAATGGCGGAAGTTTTGCTGAATTCGGATGGGATACCAAGAATGCTGGCATCAATGTTCTTGTTTCACGGGTTAGAATCTGATGACTTACATTGTTTATAAAAATAAAATAAAATTGGCTTTCAATATATATTCTGATTAAACAACTACTAAACATTTTTTCTTTTTATCGCACCACTTAATGTAACAATCCAGACTTCGGAATAAATTGTTAGCTTCTAATTTTATTTTTCTTCTCAAATCTCGTTTCACTCCTCTAATTTTGGCAGTGGCTGATGGCTGATCCGTCAAATTCTAGTCCTTTCGTTCCCAATGCAGACAACTTTGTTTGCTCTGTATTGCCAGATTCAACTGCGAAATCAGTCTCATACTCTCCAGGTATCTCTATTATTATTATTATTATTATTATTATTATTATTATTATTATTATTATTATTATACGATACACTAAAGAGTTGCAAATGAAACATAGTAGGATCGGAGTACTACTTATAATGATAGTTAGGATAATAATACTTTAATAAGTTTCAGGCTTTCAGCTTTAGTTTTGATGACGAATATAAGGGAGGAGCATATGCTCTCCTCCTCTCTTGCAAGCTATATAATATATGAAGTACGTTTTCAATTAAAATGTATTTATAAAAAAATATATGTTTGGTGCACATGCATTGGGGATCAAAGATATTAGGTGGGGGTAAAAATGTTTGGAACACATTGTATATGTACCACTAATTTTTGGTTACAACCACTAATTTGCATTTACATTGTACGACTAATTATATATGTTTAATTTTTTTCACAAAAATACTTTTTAAAAAAATATTTGGTACGCACATGTATATACTTTTATTTCTTCGGCCACTTTCTCTATCTTGTTTATTAAATCATCCCGGGTGAAAAAACTGTATGTGTCACATCATTTCAGTTTTCTTTTTTTTTTTTTTTTACAAAAAAATTGAATTTGATTCCGACAAGGAAACTAGATTATTTGGAAAAGACTATTATTTGAAAAGTTTAATTTTGATACACAGGTTTTTTTTTTTTTTTTAAAGGCAAACAAACAATTTTATTAAAATAAAAGTGAACCAGTGAGTTCACAAACAAGTTACAGAGCAAAAACAAGTCCAAAAACTGCAGTAATTTTGATACACAGGTGATACACATCATCTCATGTATAACTTTCGGATGGTTGTTACAAGAGTCACAGTATGATATTTCATGATTGGTTGATAATGAAAGAAAAAAAAACATCATCGAATAAATTAACACTCTTCCCAGTCCAAGTATTTCAATCAAAGCCTTATTTTGATAGCTTTTGTAAAAAAAAAATAAAAGTACTTGCTTGTGATTAAAAAAAGCATATTTGATGCAAAATAATGAAATATTAGTTGTTGTCTGCCTTTGAATATGCATAATGTAGATACTTACTTACTTGGCTTCTCACATACTTACAATGTTGTATCGTGAATCCAATCATTTTAGGTGGGCTTCTATTCAAACCTGGAGGAAGTAATTTACAACACACAACATCAATATCTTTTCTTTTAATTGTTTATGCACGCTACTTAAAAGTTGCGAACAGAGGAGTGCATTGTGGGAACAATCTTGATGCTTCCCCGTCCAAGCTCATACAACTTGCAAAAAAACAGGTATGCAGTAGCAGTAATTTCTTATGATCCCCTACGAAAGAAGACCGGGGACAAATAAGCATACATAAAAAAAAAAAAAAATCAAATTAAATATATACTGTGTTTACGTATATCAGACATTTTTCGTATGGCTTTTTTCTTTTTATAAAATTTAAAAATATCGAGAAGGAAGCCAATAATAGAGATAGTTTTTTTTTGTTCAGAACATGCATATTGCATGAACACATATCCATAGTCCATAACAATCTTCATCAATGAGGATGAAAATAGTCATGATTTTAAGTCATTATTAATACATGCATGATTAATAATACAAATATGTCCATTCAATATCTTTTCCTCTTTTGCAAGAATAATATTTAATTTGTTAATTGGAGTACATATTTTTTAATTTTTTTTTTTTTTTGTAGACGAATTACATCTTAGGAAACAACCCACTAGGGATGTCATACATGGTGGGATATGGAGAGAAGTATCCTCAGAAGATACACCACCGTGCTTCAACCATGCCATCTATGGATGTGCACCCACAACATATTGGTTGTTTTGATGGAAGCAAATATTTCAATTTAACAACGCCTGATCCCAACATCCTCACAGGAGCTGTAGTTGGAGGGCCTATGGAGGACGATTCTTTTCAAGATTCACGCCATAATGTTACACAATCTGAGCCTACCACTTATATCAATGCTCCTTTTGTTGGTGTTTTGGCTTACTTCTGTCGTTCTGATGCTTATTCTAGACTTATCCATTGATTATTGTGGACTTTCAAAGTCTCGGAATAATTCATCTTTATGCATTAAATTAAAGATATTTTTAACCATGGTTAGGTTCTGTGCATGCTTCATTATTTGAATGGCTTTTCAATCCTTTAGAGTCTTTTTGGTCATGCATTGTCTAACCTGGTATGCTTTGTCTGATCTGGTTGTGCTCAGGAGTGAAGTTTTGTTGTCCAAAATTACTCTGTGGCTGCTTTGCTTAATTAGGCTATGTCATAGTTAGTAAATTTACAGCAGGGTTATGGTTCCTGTTTTTAAATATGTTCCTCTGTTTTGTACTGTAGAGCATTGGTTTGGTCTTGTCTAGAGTGTGCTTCTTATTATCTGTGTTTTTGTTGGCACTATTGGCTATGTAGCTCTTGTTTTCTTGAAAATTTTTGTATGCGTTTCTGTTGGCCTGGGGTATTTAGAGTATCACTCCCACTGGCCTCTTGGCTTTTAATTTATGGGTATTGCTGGGTTACTTTAATAGGAAAAATAATCACAAGTTAACATTTATTTTTTTCTCGATAATCTCAAAAAATGCATTTTCCAATGGTTTTTATCTCCTTTTAGTTGCTTATCAAGATAGGGCACTTGTTAGCATTTGCCTTAATTTATTTTCCCTTATCTAAAAAAAACGATGGCCATAAAGAATTATGAGTAAAATAAAATAAGTTTATATTGAAAATTCAAGTTCCCAATTTCTCGAAATATTCACACATCATTTTCCAATGTATATAAGATTTTTTTGAATCGAATATATATTAATTATTTTAAGATTTTTAATATAATATATCATCTTTAATATTTTTCATTAATTATTTTTACTTTGATTTGAAGAAAAAAAAAACTAAACTTTTTTTTACCAAAGTAATGCGACGGAATGAGTAATAATTTAGTAGCATCATCATCATATGCATTCGAAATTAATGATCCTAAATAACCTTAAAATTTCTCACAGAATATCAAAATTGTGACAATAATGCATGGTGGTAAAATAACAGTACTTCTCATAGAATCCCAATAATGTCACATACCTATGGAAAGTGGGTTTCTCGTTTCCCATCATCCATGTAAACTAAATCAAGCGATTAAGCTAGCTAGCTCACTCACACACGCACATGCATAGAGCTCAAAGGAATAATTAAGTTTTTGGTCATGTAAATATGCTTAATTTTACATTTAGTCCCGGCAAGGTTTTTTTTTTTTTTTTTTTTTTTTTTAAGGTTTTAGTTTTTGCAAAATTCAAAATTTTGAAATTATTCTCCTAATTCATCAAGTTTCGTTAAATATTGACAAGATAGATAAATATCTATATGTCAGCCCTAGCACGTGTACCGTGTGTGATATGGAGATTTTTTTATTCGATAAATACTGAAAAAATACAGATATATTTTTTCATCACTTCCAATTATTTTCCTTTTTTTTTTCGAACTTTTTCAGTATTTATAGAATAAAAAAAATTAAATAATTCATCATGTCTTATGTGTCGGGCAACATGACATTGTTGATGTGGATTTCTATCACGTCAACACTAAACAGAACCTGATGGGAGAAAAAACTAATTCCAAAACTTTGAATTTTGCAAGAACTAAATCTAGCCAAAAAAAACTTCTAGAGACTAAACATGAAATTGACCCTACTTGCAAGACTAAAAGTTTAATTAAACCCAAAGTTAATGGTAACTAATTGATTAAGGATAATAATTGGGAAAACCAGCGCAGTAAGGTAGCATTGGAACCGTGTTATAATAATCCTGCTGCTCCTGCACATTAGTGTAACAATACTTTCCCTGATCTGCAATATTATTATTGTGCTGCTGAATATGAATCATTCTCGATGTGCTTTCTGCTGTTTCTTCCCCACATCCACATATTTCTGCATAACCGGCTGCTGCTGCTGATATCTGCGTCGTTGACCTTGAAGCTTGGTCTCTTACCACAGCCTTCAGATTCATTACCTGCACCACAAGCAAGCTAAGCATTTATATATCAAAGGTGCCATATATATGGAGAGGGAGCTAGCTAGGAAGAGACAGAGATAGATTGATGTGTATGTTATTAACCTACACACACACACATATATATACCTCATCCTGAAGCTTTTGGTTCTCCTGTTTGAGTTGCTTGACCTTCCACCTTGCACGCCTATTTTGGAACCAAATAGCAATTTGACGAGGCTCCAGCCCTAACTCCTCCGAAAGCTTCATCTTCCTTTCAGGCTCCAACTTTATGTCCTCTTGGAAACTTCTTTCCAGTGACTCAACCTGATAACTTGTCAGTTTTTTCTTCTTCTCCTGCTGCTGCTGCTGCTTCTTCTTCTTCTCTTCTCCAGCTGGTGGTGCTGTCTCACTCTCACCCAATTCTTGCTGCTTCATTTCCATTCCTTAACTCACAATATAAAGACAAGTGTATATAATATTAAGTTTGCTCATCAACATTAAAATAAGGACAACATATATGATTTACTTTTTTTTTTTTTAAAGCAAAGTTTTCGTTGAAAAGTGAATGGGAATATCACGTAGCTAGCCGGGATCAAATCCATTTTGTACTTTGCATTTTTATATGATATTAATGGGTGTAACATTTTTTTTTTACACAATTAGTCTATCATATACCATTTGTTTGTATTATTTTTATTTGAAAGTCAACGACCATAAACACATGAATGATCGATGATGCACTAGTGGTGTAAAAAACTTTTACACTGCGTCATTTATTTTCTTTTTTATATTTTTATGATTTTGGAATGAAATTTTTTCTAATTAAAAAATATCAAATTAATTCTTACATATATTCGTATTTTATATCCCACAAAATAACTGATCAGCTATCCGTGAAAAACCTTTTTTTTTTCTAATATACGGTCTTAGCTACATGAATATAAGATGATTAATAAAACTTAGGCTAAAATGTAGTTTTGGTTCTTAACTTTTTTAAATGTGCAATTTTGGTCCTCCAATATTTTTCTGAGTGGATTTGGTTTCCCAAGTTTTGTTATATTTTTGGCCCTTTAGTTTTGTTAACATCCTCCAATAATATTTTTAAATGTGCAATTTTGTGCGCATTTAATCCCTATGTTAGAGGGTCACTATGTTATCGATGACATGACACACTTAGCCAAGCATAGAAAACCACGTGTCAACCTATATATGTGGCAATTTTTTTTAAAAAAAAAATATATGTAAAATAATATCAAGGGACCAAAAACACACATTTGAAACAATTAAGTGACCAAAAATGCATTTAACCCATAATATTTTTGATATATGAAAAATTATTAAAAGCCTAAAAAAATAATTATAGAACTACATGTTTAAAAAATAATAAAAAAATAAAATCATAATAAAAGAAGTCATTGTTTTTTTTTTCTAAAAAATGGTCTATCAATTCATTTGCTTGAAGAATGAACACACACAGCTAATAATATTAACATCCATTGTAAAGAATTTGACAAAAATTAAAGAGAAAGTGAAAAAAGAATTAAAACCCTAAATCCTAACTTTAGCTTTGGAAACGATAAAGACAAAAAAAAAAGACTTCTTCTGTTATAATTCTAATAAGTTATGTAATTAATTCTTTTAGGTTATTAATAAATTTTCATTTTTTAATTTTTTTAATTTTTTTAAAAAAATATTTTTTATGGTTAATGTGCAATTTTGATCCTTAACTTTTTTAAATGTGCGATTTTGGTCCCTTAATTTTTAAATGTCTGATTTTAGTCCTCGTTATTATTTTACATATTTTTTCAAAAAAAATTTGTCACATAAACTAACACATGGTTTCTAATGGTTAACTAAGTGTGTCATGTCATCCTTGACATGACGATCCTTTAACAATGGAACTAAAAGCATACAATAACAAAACTTAGGAAATCAAATCCACTCAAAAAAACATTTAGGAATTAAAATTGTACATTTAAAAAAGTTAAAACGACCGAAACTGCATTTTAGCCTAAAACTTATTTCTTATATAGCTTTGACCTACAAGGAGTTACTTTTTTTTTTAATAAATGAGTTACTGTTTCTTGCCAGTTACTATTCACGTGAAAACATGAAAAAATGGACTCTGAAAATAGTAATTTAAAGATGGAGGTCACTAAAATAGTAAAATACATGTAACACATGCACCGAGTCCCAAAAAGGCAAAAAATAAAAATAAAAATTGCAACTTGAGATTAATACTGAAGGATAGTACGAGCTAAGGTCAATACTTTAGAAGACTATATATGTGGATATATAGGAGAGTGTTTTATTTAATTACCTGGATATGGGATGCAATCATAGGAGTAGTCAAAGAAGCTTAAGGAAGTAAACTCAGCTGGAGGAACAAAGGAAACACTACTTGAGCTCCCATTCCAATTCATTTCTACTAGCTAGTAGCTACTGCCTTAGCTTCACTATCCTGCTGTCCTCTCGTTTCCTAAATACTACTCCCTCCGGTCCTATATATAAGACATATTCTAGAAGCAATCTTTGATCCTATATATAAGACATTTTGTATTTTCTATGCATCATTTATTGCTTTTTCTCTTTTTTGTCCTTATTAAATGCATGTGTTTTTTGTTGTTCATTAATGAGTGTGAATTTTTCAAGAAAAGTTGAGAGGGTAAAATTGTAATGTTATAATATATTTCCATAGAATTCATAAAACTAACTACTTTTCTTGGTCCGAGGAATATGGTTAAGTATATCCTATATATAGGACCGGAGGGAGTAGTCAATATATATTAAAATTGGAGAAGTAGAAGGGCAAAAAAAATTTCCCTCCTAAAACACTCATTTTCCCTCCTAATGGTGTATTTCTCTCATAAATCCATCATTAAGTGTGTGTTTTGAATCTTTTAATCTTAGCCGTCCATCATATTTTATTAGATTAAATCATAACCGCTTATTTTGTATCTTTTAATCTTAGCCGTCCATCATATTTTATTAGATTAAATCATAACCGCCCATCATGTTTTCTTAGAAACACAATATTGATAATTAATAATAGTCATCATCAACATAATCATCAACATATTATAAAATAGGAGAAGTTGAGGGTTAATCTTACTTCCCTTCCAAATTATTTTTTTAAAAAATATTTTCTATATATATATATATATATATATATATACACATATATATCTAATGCACTACACAATATCATTAAACAAGACTAATAAAAATATAAAAAAAAAATATAGATAAAAAAATAGTAAAAAAAGTCTAATAAAAATATATATATCCAAAATATTTAGCAAGAAATTGTCAATGCGTGTGAAATTTCAACTAAAAAGTTTCATTCAAAATATTAAAGTGAAAAATTATCATTTAATCCATATGTATTTATTTATCTGTATCTATAATTTTATTTTTCCAATTTGTATAAACTCATTTCAATTTCTAATAAAACTTAATTACCTTTTCCAAAAAACGCTTATAAAAAAACTTCTTTTAAAAAATATTTCAATTAAGTCAGCACCTTTTAAAATGTCAATAATATCTTTAGAGGTAGTTTCAAATAAGTATATTAAATTTGTACAATTTCAATGTTACTAACAAAATTAACCTATCTTCATGATGGATGTAAATTTCTCATAAATATTTAGATTTAGGATTGAGGGAATACTCACAGCCTTCGTCCCATTTAACGATTGAGGAAATACTCCCGATCACAAGGATGGTAGAAAATCACAAAAATAAGAAATATTAAGGAGACAAACATTTAATGAAGGTGACTGCCTTCAAAATGCTTGAGGCAACTAACGTGTTCTCGCTGGTGATGTAAGGATAAAGATATTTTTCTCTTTTAAGTATTTTGCTTCTCATATATAAGTTTGTTCATGGTTCTTTCCAAATAGATGTTCTTAAGCCGTGTCTAAACTTTAGAAGTTGGAAGTACAATTGGTTTTTGTTTTGTTTATTTACATTTTTAATTTTCAATTCAACATGTTTTTATTGGTCATTACAAATATATTTTTTCACTTCAACATGTATCAAATAACTATGATTTTTCCTTGATAATGATAAGTGTGTGACAAAAGACATATTTAAATATTTACATTTTGCTTAATATATAGATAGAAGTTTGTGTATTATATATTATACCAATTTTATATTATATAATTATCCCAAAAAAAACACGAAAAAAATAATAACAGTTATTCATAACTATTTTTAAAGCATACATGATTGTTTGTTTCATATATTATAAATATTTTTCAAAATCTTTATCGCCTTTTATCTAATTATAAGTATTGTATTCCGATTTGATTACATAAATTTGTCTGATCATAAAAAAATAAATTTCAATGTAAATTTGTGATAATTAAAAAAATAACATATAAAATATAATTCCAAAAAATGATAGATTTATTGTTCGCTAAAAAAATTCACATGTAAATAAAATTAATGTTTAATGTTTTAACAAATGGAAAGCCCTTCAAAAAAAATAAAAGATAGCAAAATTTAAGACCTGTGCATCGCACGAACAATTTTCCTAGTATTTATTTACAGGAGTATATTGGCCTCGCTTGGTTGGGGATTGGCCACGAAGGGCTTCTTGTAAATGATGCGAGAGCTTAATTAGCTAACTTGCTTTTACTTCATTTCTTCCTCCTCCTCATTATATTACTCGTACTACTTTTTAGGGCAGAGACCGTACTGTGAAGGAAAAGCAAAAATGGACAAGGCACATGCAAAGAGAAAAAAGACCGTACGGGTAATTAGGAAAATTAAAGCAAAAATGGACAAGCCATGAAAATTGAAAATACTAGTACCTTACATGCATGACAGCCTTAATTCCACCGTGGGTTATACTCTCTCTCTCTCTCTCTCTCTCATATTACCCAAAAAATACTCTCTCTCTCTCATATTACCCAAAAAATAATGAATCTTACTTATATATTTCTCTTGGACAAAATAACCAAGAATATATAAATTCTCTCTCTCTCTCTCTCTCTCTCTCATATATTACCCAAAAAATGAATCTTATATATTTCTCTTGGACAAAATAAACAAGAATATATAAATTCTCTTACAAGGAAATTATTGCTAATAATCATACAGTACTAGTTTTATTTGTCTATAATTGCTAACCCCTCACTTTTCATATCTCTAATATTTTATAATTGAAACAATAATTCATTTATTATTTAGGCTCTTTCTAACTTATGCACCTTATAATTGAAACAATAATTCATTTAATATTTAGGCTCTTTCTAACCTATGCACATGGTGTATAGGTTAATCATACCTTAAAAAGTAATGTTTTGTTGAAAATTGAGATAATTAATTAATTAAA
This sequence comes from Crotalaria pallida, assembly GCA_037953625.1. Taxonomy (NCBI): domain Eukaryota; kingdom Viridiplantae; phylum Streptophyta; class Magnoliopsida; order Fabales; family Fabaceae; genus Crotalaria; species Crotalaria pallida. Next base: position 141,640,693 of record CM075654.1, on the reverse strand, counting down.
AAATGAATTGTTTAGTTCTTCAATACAATTTTACTATTTATATTATCTTATCATATGTATTGCATAGGATAGAAAAACCGTATTATTTATTATAAAGCAAACAATGTAATAGGTGATGTTACTCGTATGCTTATTACAAAACTAATTAACCCATAGAATAATCTATCATTGCTCACTGCTATGAATCCATATCTAGACCCAAGTAGCAGAACATTTTTATCTAGTAGTATATATTTTGCTAAATAAATCATGCGGGTTCCAAAAACAAACACAGGGTGAGCCTGTGCTGCCACTTTCAATGCTGCTGCTGCTACATTCATATTTTTTTAATACATACATAGTAAAAAGGAATGAAGCTAATTAAAGGAAACAAACAGAACAGAACAGAACGTAACTCATCACTAACTCGGGCCAGGGCTCATAATCTCTGTTCTTTCTTCCCATCACCGGCCTTGATTACAACGTGGGCAGTGTCACAGATCAAATAAGAAAGCTGATCATAATATCTCACCGTGATGCTTAATCGAAACAATTAAGAATTATTGGCATTTAATCATGAAATGATGTGAGAGAGAGAGGACAAAGGTCGTTGTAGTATATACTTAATAGCGAACCACAGAGCGCCAGTTAATTCTGCTGGCATATAACTGTACGGCCTAAAATAATCCAACTTACTTCTGAAATTTCTTTTTGGTTCTGAATCAATAAATATTTGGAAAAGTGAGTACTGATGAGTTGGTTGAATGCAGTCAATCTCTCCATCATAGCTCAAATAGCGGTGTAAGCAAGATCTGCACGCTGCATCATTTTTTGTCGTCACTGTTGTTTTATTTTATGTTTATATATGGAAAGAGAATTCACATGTTGATGCAATAATTTGATCAATATAGAATTATCAATAATCTTATTTAACATTTACGTTTAACATCTAATTTCAATACCTACTATATAATTTTAGGTAAATAATGATGGACACTCTACAATTTATTTTTTTATTATTTTTCCATATCTTTATTTAAAATGGTAGGTATTGAACTTAGATATTAGATGTAAATATTTAAATAACATTATTGTAAAAATATAAATTAGTGTATGCATGTGCATGATTAGTCTCGAGGATTATTTGGTATTAAAAATGCTTTTGGGAATACCTGTAGTATTGGCCAAAGAATACAGAAAAAATTAGTATATGTATGTGCAAGCATGGTAAAACATAACATGTATGTATGTGGTTGGGTACCTCACCTACCTTAGCTTTGTGGGTGAGGCTTGAATCGGAAATTGTATCATGGTATCTTGTATGTCTGTGATGATTTTATGTAGATGATGTGTGGGATAGGGTAACATGGCTTGGTTAGTCATTGGTGGCATTTATGGTCATTCTGTAACTTTTTCTATATGGCACTCTTTCTTTGGTTTAATAAAATTTACTTTCCAACCAAAAAAAAAAAAAAAACACAGGAACATATCCGGAAACCAGAAGTCCAGAATGCATGATATAAACATCGGTTTAAATGCATTCTTAATTCATAAATTTGTCGATAACTTGATACGGTGATTTTTTTTTTGTCGAAATCAGGTAGTGTCTGGACTTCACATTTTTTTTTGGTTCAACTAAACTTCCTTGGATCCGCAAATCGTATGAGTCTTTGACTCAACGATATAGATCCTTCCCAAAAATTGTTGTCTCACTTGGACTCGAATCTTTTGACCCTGAAGTCCCTAAGCGCTCAGTCAATTTCCACTATGCAAATTCACTTGGGTGATTTTAGTTCTTTAGTTTTTTATTGTTTTAATTCAACCGGGAGGAGACCTAGTTCTTTAGTTTTTATTTTGGGATTTTAATTCCTAAAGTTTTCAATTTTTGAAATTTTAATCATTCCGTTCACGATCCTGACCAGATATAAACATAGGACAAGTATCATACATTCAAAAAGTTCATGTGTACTTTTTTTCTTCATAAAGTAAAATTTAAAAATATTAAAGAAAAATTTAATAAAAATTTAGAATATGTAAACATTAAGATAATTATTTAAAATTTTAATTGTTAATACAATCTCACCTTAATTACTATTACTAATGGATATTTTCGTAATGGTAGACGAACACTACAACTTAAGAAGAGAATCAATGTTCAATTTCTAATGAAAATACTAGTTGAGACTCATGAGAGGACAAACAAAACTACATAGAAAAGATTATTAATGTTAAGGATTAATCTTTTATTGATGTAATAAAATTGGAAAATACATGGTAAAAAAATTTCATCTTAATTATTGATACACGTGATGAAATAGATTCTACTTAAATTTGAAGTTGTTTTTTTTATGGGTTTATTTAACATTAATCCTTATGACCCAAGATAAAAGATTAAAATGATATATTTTTTTTTAAAAAAAAAAAAGCATTGAGAACAAAAATCTACCCTTTTCAATATTTCGAGGAATAGATCCAGAACAAATAAGTGGGAAGGACACAAGTATATATGCATTTATAGAAATATTGAAAAAAAATATATATGTATTTTTAAAGGGCATTACTTCCATGCAACCTAATTTTGGGTTGTTGTCATACAATCTTTTGTTTAACCAATAATACTTTGTCATCTCACATATTTTTGGGTTGACACTTATGAGTTTTGACTTTTTAAAAAATGACATGACAACAATACATGAGGTGGCAATGCATCATTGGTTCATACAAATGATTGTTTAGCAACAACCCAAAATTAGGTTGCATAATAGAAATTTCCATTTTTAAAAAGTAATTGCATGTATGGAAATTATTTATACGCATTTGTTTACATGACCATTCCTATAAACCTATCTATATGTAATAATATGTACATAAATTATTTAGGATGGATGTGCATTGAAGTAAGCCAAAACACCCACAAGAGGTGCATTGATGTATGTTGTAGGTTCTGAGTGAACAAAATCAGCTCGAGAATCTTGATAGGAATCGTTGATATCTGGTCCCCCAACAACAGCTCCAACAAGTAAGTTGGGGTTCGGGTTTTGGCTCCCAAAATAATTGGATCCTTCTTTGCAATCCACGTGGCTAGGGTTATGATCTAAGGAAGGCAATGATGACGCACGATGATGTATCCTTTCAGGAAATTTTTGTCCGTATCCTACCATGTATGACATTTTCAATGGGTTGCTTCCTAGTATGTAATCCACCTGCATTCACATCATATCAACTTCAATTTAAAAATAGAAATTAAACAAATATCAATTGACCGGTCCAAATCATTTTTACATTTTATGGTTATCTTTTGGAATTTTGCAAATTTATTTTTATCTAAAGATTTAATATTGTTATTATTCAATAAAAGAACCTACAAATAAAACTATGGAAAATAATAATAAATTTATCCTTTAACTTTATTATCTAGTTAATTGCAAGTCTTCAAATAAATGAAAGGGACCAATTTTAAAAGTTAGGTTTCAGATAAATTTGTACACCCTTCCAATTTAAATATAAGAAAAAAACAATTTTTAGTGATCTCAAATATATACAAAAAATTAATTATTTTTTCATTCTCAATACAATCATTTTAAAAATATTTCAATAAAATAGTTGTATCATTTAATTTTTGTTTTATTTTCAATGCAAATTTTTTAAAGTAATTTACTCTTTTTATGAATGTGAGAAAATTAAATACACCTAATTAATTTCATTAGTAAGTGTAAAGCTAAGTCTTTATATATATATATATATATATACACTAGTATATACATATATATATTTGAGATATGGGAGAGTATTTAGTTTAGGGTTTAGGTGATTTTTTTTCCAATATATACTACATATTGGAACATTGAATATAAACTTAAATACCAAACTGTTTTTTTTTAAATATGAGTTATTTTGAAATTAGTTTCCACATTTTTTTTATTTGATCCTTTTTTTTTCCGTTTCATTTTGGTTTTGATTCCCGCCGTCAACTATGATTTATGATAATGCAAATCTAGTTTTTATTTTGATTCACATATTTTCATTGGTCCCTGTTTTTTTGTTTCGTTTTGGTTTTGGTCCCTATCCCGTTAGACCACTTTACTATTTTTCATCCAAAGTTATTGACAAGAACCTAAATCAAAATGAAAAGGAAAAACATAGACCAAAACCAAAAAAAAATGTAGAGATTAATTTCAAAAAATCAATATTTATAAGAACCTATTTGGTATTTAAGCATTGAATAAATTAAAAATCGAATCTTTATACCACAAAATTAAAATTGAGATGGTAGCACAATAACTCACTAATAAAACCAATGATTGGGTGATATGTCATTCAATTTCGATTACTAGATGATGACATGCATGTCTCATTAAAACTTGTCACCCAGCCATTCGTTAATCAGTGGATTGTTATGTTATCATCCCAATTTTGATTGTAATGCCCTTAAAAATAAAAGATGAAAATATGGTTTATTAGCCTAATGTAGATATGCATACCTGGCTTCTTGCTAGTTCTCTAAGACGTTCTGAAGACGCAAAAACGTCACTGCCACAGGGGATTTCTCTGTTTGCTTTGTGCAAATAGCCAGCGTAAACCAGAAAAAGAAATGATATTGCTGTTGCATGCTGCAAGTTACTCCCGCCAGACTTGAATAGAAGCCCACCTATTCTTAAAATAGTTTAGATGTTCAATTATTTAAGGGTCTAAGTGAAAACGATTTCTGATTTTGTAAAAAACTATATATCCATATTGGGGATGAAAGTAATCAGAAGATCGAACATCGAACATGTTTTAATGTTTATTTACCTCTAGAGTATGAGACGGATACTGAAGGTGATTCAGGTAGCACAGCACAAACAAATTTGTCCGCATTTGCAATGAAAGGCTTAGAAGAGGTACTATTAATAAGAAGCTGTTAATGGCAAAAATGGAAAAGAAAAATGATCAACCACAACAAAAATGTTACAAGGGTTTAATCAATTGTGAAATGTTTCTGATTATTGTTGATCGAAATCACAGATAACTTGATGGTTTATAACCAATTTAAAAAAACGAAAATTACACGGAAATATACCTTAGAAACCAGCACGTTGATCCCAGCATCCTTTGAGTCCCATCCAAATTCACCAAAGTTTTTCACATTGTGAATATTTTGGTCAATGTAATTCCCGTAATAAGGAAGCTTAGTAGCCCTGAACAGCCATGTTGCCCCCCACACCAATTCGTCCTATTATCGAGAAAATCTTGTTTAAAAAATCTGAAAAGTATATTCTTTTTTAAAGTTTAATGCTTAGCTCAATTTTTTCATGGCCTATAATCACTTAGTAGAGTCATGTGTTAAGGAGACTCAAATAGGATCACCTTAAAAGAATTTAATAAATTTAAAAATGTTAATAATCAATGAACCAATGCAAGAGTAAGCTTACTTGGTAGCCACTAAAATCACAATAGAACGGGCATACTCGCGGTCCGAGGCTGTCATTGTATGATCCCCTGTACTTATCTGCAAAGTCAAAAACCTAATACCATGGAATAAGAAAAAACTCTATAAAGGAATGGATAGATATAAGTTGAATGTGTGTGTATAATAAAGTATAGCCAAATTATGTTACAATACATGTATAGTAGTATATACCATTCTAGCCCTCTGAAGAAGCCTAGCAGAATAACCAAGATGATATTTCCTATACACAATGGAAGAGGCAGCAAGTGCTGCAGCTATCTCTGCTGAAACTTCAGAGCCAGGGTAGTTCTTGCTGACAGCATAGGCAATCCTAGGTTGGTCCATGTCTTCAGGTCTCTCCCAACAATTATGATCAAATTTTGGATCACCAACTTGTGCAAACACATACCCAGGGACACTTGTGGCCTTAATGAAATAATCTGTGGCCCAACGAATAGCGTCCAACGCATGTTTAAGGTCTGGGCCCATGAATTTTCCGAACTCTATTACACTCCATGCTAGCATTGTTGTTGAAAATGCCATTGGGAAGTTGAATTTGATGTTGTCACCAGCATCGTAGTAACCACCAACCAAGTCAACCTAGCTAGTTTGTAGATGGGTCATGGGGAAATAATGTTCTTAATTTAGTTGTATGAAAATGAAAGAGCATATATTATTTTGGCTTATTTATGTTTTTCCTTTAAAAATTCAACGTGTTTTGATTTTAGTCACTAGAAGTTATTTTGATCGAAATTAGTCCTTAATTTTTTAAACATTTTGGTTTTGGCCCCCTCAATTAGAAAAAATCATTTATTTGCTGACATGGTTAACGAAAACCTACACCATACCACGTGATATGAGGTAGCACCAAATATGTGAAGTTAGAGCCGGCAAAAAAAGGGCCCGGTCGGACCTGCCCGAATAAGCGGGCTTAGACTCTTAAAAAGTAGCCCGAATAGATCCCGGGTTTTTTAGCCCGAATTTTAAAGCCCGAACCCGTCAAACATCCGAGTGATCCGCTTAAAAAAAGCCCGATTTAGTGTAAAAAGATGACCCGCTCCCGGGTTTAATAAAATAGTTTTTTGCCCGAATTTTATCCGGGCTTTTTTAGCCCGGCCCGATCTTGGCCAGAGCCCGAATCCGGCCGGGTAGCCCGAATTGTCACCCGTAGGTGAAGTGACATGGATAATTCAGGTCTATAAACTCGAAATTTTGCGTATGTGACCATTTTGCATATCGAATCATTTTGCGTTCGTGGATGTGTATCATGCGTCATATCACCTATTTGGCATCACATCACATCACGTGAAATGTTGATGTGGTTTTCCACTAGCCATACAAGCAATTAACAGATTTTTACTAACGAATGGAACCAAAACCAAAATGTTTGAAAAATTAAGGACTAGTCTCGATCAAGATAATTTCTAGGGACTAAAACCAAAACACGTTGAATTTTTAGGGATTAAAGACATAAATAAGCATATTATTTATAATTTGAAAGCAAAGAGCATGTCCATGTTTTATATTTATTTCAAAAAGAACTTATAATGCAATCCCTTCATGTATCTTACAAGATAGCAAAGAGTGGTAATTTTAAAATGTTTCCGGTATCAGTTTATAAAGTTATACAGTATCCCAAAGTTTGTGTCAGTTTGAGTTATAGAACTTACACATTACATCTACCTACCAATATGGCCAGATTCAAACTTATGCACACAACCTACAAAATATTTAGAAAATAATAAACCCAATATTGTATTTGTAGTTATATTTAATTATTTATGATTTTATTTGTTTCATTTTCTTTAGACCAAAATGTTATTATTATACCAGTAATAATTTAAGTGATGCCACATGTTTGAAATATAAGTAATAGTTTTTATTAAAAATAATAAATCAATCATTTAAGAAATTGATTTAATCATATATGAAGACTCTTCGAGTTTTTTAAAGTGTTGTGTTTGATTGATTAATTAATTTTATTTTTTTCCCCTCAAACACCCTCTCATTCCTATGTTAGTAAACTTATATATTAATCTTGTGCCTTTTCTGGATTCAAAATGAGCATAATCACACGATTAAAAAAAATTACAAAACATAAACACATTGCAAAATGTCTGGCCAAAGTTAAATGCAATGTTGTTAGTGAAAGAACAGTGAAAAGCGTAATGATGGTAAAATTGTCTAGGGCTTTTGAGTGACGATAGTTTTCAAGAGGTTAGTTTCGTAGTGGCAAACGTGTGAAAGACCAAAGAGAGAACACAACCATATCAAAAAGAATATTCATCTCCCAATTTTTTTATCACACCACAATCTACACCTAAATTCTAAATATTTGTCATCATTTCTTGATCAATAATCATAATACACATGTAAATAAAGGTGTAAAGAAAAGTGACAGTGAGAAAATCAAAGTTTTATATACCCAATTTTGCTTAATCTAATTAAAAATGTAATTGATGAATGAGGCCGTGAAAGTAAAGAGAGAGAGATAGTTAAGTTACTTGATGAGAGGGATGAAAGAGAGACTGATCAAGTTGAGAGCCATCTTGAAGAGCAGAGTCCTTCCTCCAAGACATCCTCTGTGTTGGTGGTAACTTCCCTGACCTCTGCCCTTCAAAGAACAGTATGCTTTTTGTCAATGCTTCCCCATAACTATGTTGCTCCCACCCCATGCTTCTTCTTGTCACACCCAACAATGATGTACCAATCACCATCATCACCAACCTTTGCATGAAACCCATTTCCTTTCTTTCTTCTCCCTTCCTCCCTAATCTTCTCCTTTGCCCACTGATGAGTAGTTGAGTACTTGATTACTCTGTTGTTAGGAAGACAAAATATTTAAGGGTTACAATGCTATTTTAATACGTGATATTAAGAATTAAGAAGTGTGTGTGTGTAACTATATATATATAAAAGCATTAAAACTATAGGGAACTGTTTCTCTTAAAAAGTAAGCATTTGCAATAAAGAAAGGAAAATAGAAGATAGACTAATCAAATGAAAAGAATAGTATACCAAAAAAAAAAAATAATAATAAGTATACCAAAAAAAAAAGAAGAAAAGAATATAACTAGACAATTTTGTCCTGATGATTTTCCTACTCAATTGTATCCCTGAAAAAAAAAAATCACCGATTCATTATTCTGTTTTACTCAAAATTTGAACCAATTGGACCGAGTAAAAGTTTTTAATGACTAATTTGTCTCCGGGAATCAATACCGTTCTATGACTTTATCATTTATTTTTGAAGGATCAAAAGGATTGAAGATAAATTTTTAACAACTAAATTGGGACTCTGAAGGGGGAAAAAAAAAGAAAGAAAATAAAAATGTGGATACTATGTGAGGGTGAAACGTGGAGGGAGAGGGAGGTACTTCCGGGGCCTGCATTAGAAGTGGGTGAACTTTAGTTGGAAGGCGCTGCATGCCCTTTGCTTACTAACTTACATTACAGTGTCTCTTAAATTATTTAAATAGTCTCCAACTTTACTTATACTTCATTTTTTTAGGACAAATCAAACACACACATTCATATAAACGCCCTTATTCGATGTTTTTCCCCAATTCCGGATCCATGCATGATTGTTCTCAATTCAACTACCTTAGCTTCTTTCAAGTATAAAGATGGAAAAGTTTTTCTAAAGGAACGGCTTTTCAGAAAGAAAAAATAATTTCTAAAGCAATCAAACAATCCTTCTCATCTTGTTTTAGATTTTGGGGTATTAGTATGCTGTTGCTTAGATTCCACAACTTTTTAATTTACAAGAGTTTAAGCAATTTTACTTAGAAAAATATACACAAACCAGAGGGAAAATATACGTTGTCCCACTACATGTTTCATGTCACTCTTGTTGAACTATTGTAAAATTATATATCAATTATTTAAATCAACAACCATCCAATAAAAAATATTGGCATATGATGATTGTGATACATGAAATAAGATACTAGATGTTGGCTCCAAACTGAAAAAGTTATTAATAAATAAGATTTAAAAATTGTACAAATTAGTCATAACAAATTAGGATAGTGTAGGCATAACAAATTAGCTAGTCAAATATGATTTTTGGGTCCTTAACTTTTATTATAGTGGATAGTCATCGATTATGAGAGGCGATCACATAGAAATTAATCAAGGGAATATGTAATCATACCAACCGCAATAGCTTGGCCTTTGAACTTGATGTAAATTAATAAAGTATAATTTTATTCTGTTTACACGTGCTTATCAATTAACAAGTCAAAAGTTAGAAGTCAATTTTTAGTTTAAAATCCATAACAGTAAAAGTTTATGCATCAACATGTGAAACGTTAGAAGATAATTTTTAGTCTAAAATCCTTAATAGTAAAGGTTTTGGCATATTCTTTTGTTTTTGATAGCCAAGTAATAATGTTTGGGTTTATAGAATTAAAAGAGAGTAAGTTAAAAAAACAAAAGAGAATAAGTTTATTGGAAAATCTTTCTTAAAAAGTTATAAATTTTTGGCTTATTTATAGAGCTGTCAAAACGGGCCTTCGGGCCGGGTTCGGGTCGGCCCGCTTCGGGTTCGGGCAAAACCGGGCTCGGGCCAAAAAAGCCCGGTTATAAATTAATTACCCTAGTATCAAACCCAAACCCGCCCTAAGCGGGCTTCGGGCCTGGTGCGGGCCGGCCCGCATCACCTTTTTCTTCTTTTTTTTTTACAATTCAACCACTTCAAAAAAATATATATTTATTTTTCAAAAAAATTAATGAATAAACTTCCTTTAATTTTTACACATATTTTTTTAAATAATAATAAGTGTTTTATTCTTTTAAACACTTTTTAGAGGATATATTTGATTTTCTATTCTTACATAAATTAAAATGTATGTATAACTCATTAGGACAATTAATGTTGTGTTTTGATTTGTTCAGGTGCATTTTTGATATGTGAATATTGATAAAAATTAAGAGAATTTTATTATAAGTGTTTTTTTACACATATAAAATTTACTGTTCACATTACCAAGTAAATTGAGTCAATAATAATAAATGGAACAGAGCTGAGAGATGAAACAGGCGACTGTCAAAAACATAGCTGAGTGATGATGGAATCATGGAATGAAGTGGAAGGCTCTACCCAAGGGTCATGCATGTCACTAAGACTAGCCCAAAATATTGTGTCCGTTGCTATATCTGTTATACCCTCTGATCCTATTTATAGGGCATACTTAACCATATCACACAGATTAAGGAGAGTAGTTAGATTTCTTGAAACTTTAAAAAAATACTTCAACATTACAATCTTACCCTCTTAACTTGCATTGGAAATTTCACAACGTATTACTTCACATTAATGGGCAAAGGGCAAATAAGAGAAAATAACAATAAATGCCTCCTAGAAAATACAAAGTGACTTATAAATAGGACCAAAGAATCATTCTAGAATGTGACTTATAAATAGGACCGGAGGGAGTACTGTATATGTATTGTGTAGGATGTTTTGGCACGAACTCTATTTTTGCTAAGCAATTATTAGGTGATTTGGAATCACATGATTTAGGATCGTCGCTTATTATTAATTTAATTTTTGAATTTTTTAACTAAAAAATAAACTATCAACGATTGAGATGTACTCGAACCACATAATACCGGATTAACTAATAATTTTCCATTCTTGCTGTTGTGGACAGAAGTTTGCCTTAAACTTCTACTCAATTTGGTTATAAAATTCTTTGTTTTATATATATATATATATATATATATATATATATATATATATATATATATATAAACCAGCCCAAAATATGTATTCCTTCCTCTTTAGAGATTTTAGTTTTATTAATTTTTTTACTCTAATTACCTTTTCGTGCCAGTGATTAATTAAAGATTATAATCTACTACAATATTTTTATTTATTTTTTAACATTTTTTTGGTATACATTTTTAAGGATTTATATGTAGCCTAATTAGATAAATAAGTTGCCACTGGACTGAAAAATTGATAAGACTTGATTTGGTCATATGAACGTGTTGATACATGAAGACTAGGAAAAAACTACTCCCATTGTTTCTTAAGTGGTGTTTTTTTTTTATAAAATTGTGCACGAGTTTTAAGAAATGGTTAAATGATGTAATAATTTGGGGTATTTTGACTATAATGTTCCTATATAATCATTATTAAATAGATAAAGATATTAGAAGTGAAAAAAATTGTGTAATAAATAAAGGTGTGTTGGGGAAAATAACATTAATTATCAGTTGAGTTTTGTAAAAAAAGATACTGCAATATATATGAAACAATAGACAAACACTATATATATATATATATATATATATATATGAAAAGGGAGGGAGTAAATGGAAACAAACTAACTAACGAAACCAATCATATGAACGCGTTGGTATGATCTAATGTCATGGTCTTCTTTAAGTAGTGTATCAATTAGACAACCATTGTGGAACTATTATCCTTACCCTATTTTAAGCTTGATTTATATATGTCAAGGCGAATATCATAGCTAAAGTATAAATTCTTTTAACTTTTCTTACTTTTTTGCTTGCATTATTTTATTTCTTTCCAGAAGAGCCTTATGATACATCTACCCTAAGATGTCTTTTTTTAGAAAGGGGATCAAAGCTATTATCTTGTAAGTTGTCGTAATTCATGTAATTGCAACTCAAGTTAGGTGTTCATATTTCATGGAATGAAGACCAACAGTCTTCAGCTAATAGGTTTAATTTTCACTTTTTTCCTTGGTTATATTCTTCACTTGATTATTTAGTTTGTGCTTTGCCTCTGTGTATATTTAATGGATATATTTTCCGAAAATTGTTGTGTGCCTACCTAGAAACCGTTTATATTCATGTTTCTTATCACTCTATTTATGGTAATGTGGATATTTTTGAATGACTTACTTTGGATAAAAACCCAATTCAACTACAAAAATTTGGTTGACTCATATGGCCGTTATCATTTCTTATACATTCCATCCGATTTTAAATGATTCTGAATGAGGTGATTTGTATTTAGCTCTCTGGCACCTGTGTATAATCATAATTGTTTTACAAAGGACACCATTCTGTTTGAATAATCAGTTCTCATCACTGTCATGCCATCTACACATTTTGTTTGAATAATCTATTCTCATTCATTTTCTTTGCTAATATTTCTCCCCGAGAGTGTAGTGTAACATTATGATCCACCTTTGTCCTCCATGTCAAATAAGTAAAACAGTATTTTTCAATGGCTTTTTCCAAATTTTTATGCTCTGACATTAATTCTTTGTACACGTTTGACTTACAGGATTGATATAAAGTTGACAGAACAATGATGTTTTAGTTATAGTTAAGGCTTATAATGTCAAATATGAGTATGACAATGGGTTATGTCCATGTGAGAGTAGTGCTTATTGGCCTGTGTGTAGATGCTTCATGGAGTTATGTTTTTCATTCAAAAAGTGGCTTTTACGATATGTTTTGTCCATGCCTAGCTGATCAGGTTCTGAAAGAATTTCAAGGCAATTTTGGATTTGTGATCTATGGCAACAAGAATGGAACATTTTGAGGAGAACCGCTGATGAAAATGTTCAAAGATGGGATTTTCATGTTGGCCTACCGTAATCACTGTCTCATCGTCCTCCGTCCCTCTCATTCTCCTTGCGATTCACTCCCTTTACAGCCCCCTTGCCGCTTCAATCCTTCATCAACATGTCCCTTCTCTAGCGATATTGAATCTCTAACTTCTTCTCATCCTCGATAAGCTCTCCGATACGTTGTCGTGCCGCCACCATCTTCCTCCCCCTCTTTCCTCATCCACACCCTCACCTCTCAATCAGGTAATTATTATTATTAATTATTATCTCTCTTTCTATTTTATATTATAATTCGTCGTTGAATTCAGTTTTTGATTTTTGTTTTTGTTGTGATGAGGGAAGGTGGTTATGTCAAGAAGAGGGTTGAGGTTGTAATGCCAATCGCTATTGGTAAGGAGCGTGAGGAGATTCAATCTAAGCTTCAGGTCTCTCAAATGATTTTGCATTCTAATTTATTTATTTTTATATTGTGGAATTACCTTCGTGACTGACTTATTGCCTTATATGTGTTTTAAATCGTTTTATTCCCTTTGTCCTTCCCTCCTACTTTCATGCCTCCGCCAACCTTTAATCCACTGCCGATGATGCCTTTGACGGCTTCACTCAATTGGAGATGCACTCAAATAAATGATTTTTATCTTTTCCCTACCACCGCTCTAGGTCATCCCTGACTCACGGACGGGTATCAATTTCTTGCTTGCGGATTAAATTAGGGGATTCCACCCTCTTGGGATTTAATTAGCAATTTTCATATAATTAGCAATTTCCCACAATAGGTATGCCAGTGTGTGGGACAACCTCCCATTTTCGATAGGATTTAATTTCTATTGTCAAATGGAGACTCAATATTTTTATGTTTCTTCGTTAATAAACATGGTGTCATAGGTTTTACTTCCCCTCAGTGTTTTTATGTTTCTTGTGATGCATGACTACTAAATAGGGTCATAGATCATGAGTCATAGAAGGAATTTAAAAAACTAAGTACCTCTGTCCAAATAAAAGACTTGACCTTGGGGAGCTTCAGGGTTTATTATGTAGGAAATGAGCCATATTCAGAGAAAGAGTAAGGAATTGAAAAACAATTTAAACAAAAACACCCCATAATCGTCAAGGGACCAAATCCTTCTATCAAGATTAGAAGAGAGTCAAGGAGTCCCAAGAGGGGTTATGCTTAAGAAATTTCCCTACCATTATGTATGTGAGTATGTCAGTATATATCTACTACTTGCTTACTTTACTGAGAACGAACTTGATGATAATTGACTAAGCTTTTTAACATGTATTATTAACACAATTATGCCAAGTAAGGCTGCAACTTTTTTTATTTTGGTTACATCTTATACAATTTGTGGCCCCGGTTAAAGTGACTACAACTAATTCACCAAAAGATGGAGACTAAACTTGAACTCCATTTTTACATGTCATGCCAATTGTTCCCCTTTCTTGCAAGTTGGAAATGCTATCGTGCAATTACTTTAATACTGTCATGCAAATTACTCAAGCAAGTCACACCTCTTGTGTCTATTCTCCCTTTTCTCCTTCCTTAGTTGACCCCCAAATTGAACAAAGCAAACTATCATGAAACATGATCTTTTGCTACAATCTCTCAATATTCTAATGTTTTTCTATTATTTGTTTCGGTCTTGAAAAAGGTGTTGAACTGGATCGCCAACGGGTTGAGTTTGATGATGTCAGATATCGTGTTCAGGTAACCACATTTTTATGGTAACAATTATTTTGGAGCTTTTATTTTTTATGAGTAATTTTGTAACTTAGCTTATGGAAATACTTTTTAATGATAGATTTCATGTTGCAGGGTGGATTCTATACTATCCAGGGTTCAGTTTAATTAACTTTTTAGTGACTATAACTTAGTCTTAAGCAGACTTAAGTGTAAAAGTGGTTATTGTCTTCATATGAGTGTTTATTTTTGTCATTTGGTTCAAGTGTATTTAGGAAGGCCACTACTTTTTGTGTGGTGGTGTTTGATATAGGTGTTCATGGTAGAATATGGCAGAGATAAGTTTTAACTATGATAGATGATGGATAATGAGAACTTATCCAAACATTTAATACCCAAGTTGAGCACTATATGTTTTACTGGGAAACAGTGCCACGAAACAACATGAGACTTAAAGGAACACTATTGTATTAGTTAACTTGAAGGTTATTAGCTTATTAGCAGTACTTTCACCCAATCTTTAACTAATAACTTTTGCTAATTTAGGTTTTTCCCTATTTTTTAGGAGTGATTGCCACTATAGGTAGAAGGTGCTAAGGAGTTTATGGTGGTTTTGTTGACGGCATTATGGCAATGGTGGTATTACATTTTCTCCAATTTCATTCTTTCTCTCTTTGTCGATAGGAGGAAGTGGGTGACTTGTGTTGTTTCTAATTCCTTTTGTTTGATGGAATAATTGTTCTTTTATTTTTTGTTTTATGAATTTGTCACGTGAGGGAGAAATTAAAAGAGGTGTCGATATTGTTTTCCTTCTTGGACTAAAATGTCATAAATTGTCTTCCCGTATGCCACTTCAATTATCACTACTTATAGATTTTTGTGTTGTTGTGCTTTATAGAATCAGGACTAATGACACATTATATGTTTGAAGACTCTATAAGGCTCTTTCAATTTATTGCCAATTTAATCTGTACTCATCCTACTGAATGGACTGCCCTTTGGTGTGCTTTGAGGATGTCTTTCAAAAATGATGGGGAATCTATTTATATAATAGGCATGTTGATTAAACTTATGCTGAAGCTGTAAAATGAATATGTTCATGTGTTTAGGTCTGTAATGTGTGTGTAATATAACTCTTTTGTTGGTGTTGATATGGAGTTTGCTGCAAAAGATAAAAATTGCCATGAGAAGTTGGTATCCTGACTATATGATTTTTTTTTTTTGTGGAGGAAGGTCTAAAGGTTCCTCATGGATCCATTTTCTCCATTCTGATTTGGCTCTTTTTTTTTTCTGCTACATTGTCCATTGTATTTGAATGAGATCGTTAAGCACTTGCATCAAGAGTAGTCTTTATCTGCTCAATTTGGCTTTTGACTAAATTGTAATCCTTCAAAATTACCAAGTTTTTGTTTAATATGTCATGCTTATGCTTTTGATTCCAAGTTTATGGAGACGTCCAAATTGCTTAGGGATCGATTTATCTTCGAGGCTTTTTATATGAGTTTCTTGCCATATATGTGATGATGATTGGTGTTGTGGTTTTAATATTTGCATAATTGATTAAAAAGTTTTTTAGTGACATGAGTTAACAATGATTATACATTTTCTTTTGTTAAGATGTGAGTGACATGAGTTAACATTTATTGTTATCTTCCTTGGTTAGGAAGCACATGCATTTTTAGGTGGAAGCAAGGTTTGAAGTGGGTTCTCTGTTTGAAGTTTCCATTTATGCGTAGAGGGTGTGCCTTGAAGCTTCATTAAAGACACTGCATATCTCACTTTTGAATTTGGATACATCAATTAGCTTTCAATGGGGGAATAATTTTTTATAAGTATGTTGAGTTAACTTGATGATACTATGTGTTGAAAAGTCTATTGTATGTTGAATCAACTAGCTGTTGATGCTGATATCAACACATTAGTGTATTGAACCAACATGATGATCCAATTACTGAGTAGATGGTTGCTTTGTGTACCTGCTTCTCGAGGCTAATAAATCAGGTGACTTTAGAAGTTAGTAAAAAGTGAAGTAGAGATTGGGGGTTTTATATGCTGCAGACTGCAAAGGTGGATTGAATATTGTTGCATATCATTTCATATCTACAAAAGGATATTGTTTTCCTTGGTTTTTTATGCAGTAAGCATTTTGTGTTGTAGGCTTTCTGCTTTGTTTTATTCGGATCCTTTCGGTTTTCAAGCGTTGGGATTATTCGTGATCTTTTATCTAGAAGTATTTTTTATACTTTACTTTTTGGAACGTAAAATTATGATAGGGATGTCTGTTTGAAAATGTTATCCCTCATTCCTTATATATAGTACCCAATTCATAATTTTTCACGTTTACCAAAAAAAATAAATTTTATATTTAAATTGGAAAGTTTTAGCGTATTCTAATTATATATTGAAATAAATTAAATTTTGAATTGAAATTGGTTGTTACAATTTATGTTTTTCCACTCAAAACTAAAGAACTTAATTAAATGTAAGGGGTAATTTTGAAGAAAAATTATATAGGAGTCTTATATCTAGGACCAAAATTTTTTACTCAAGAAGGTCTAATATATAAGGACAGAGGGAGTATATCTAAATATTTATGTTTTGTGTAATATGGATAAAAATTTGTGAAAAAATATCTTAAACTTACCTATAAGGCTATAAGTAATAATATAAAGGTTTTCTTAACTTCATCCGAGATAAATGCTAGGAAGTGTTTTTTTTTTAAAAAACTAAACATATAAAATTTTTGACTTATTAAATACATAATTTCTCATTTTAGAAGGCTTATCTTTAATCTTTATGGGTGAGGTCAAAAAACTCCATATAATGTTTAAAAAAAAAAACTCCATTTAATAATAACCTCAAAAAACAATGCCATCCCGTGCATTGCACGGGTCAAAACATACTAGTATATATGAAAAGGGAGGGAGTAATAAATGGAAACAAACTAACTAAGAAACCAATCATATGAACGCGTTGATACATGAAGAAGTTAGCAGCGCACGATCATCGAAATAATGTTATGACAAAGTGTCCATATGATCACCTTAAAAAAAAACACAACAAAAACAAATAATGTTTTGCTTGTTCCACAAACTAGAGCACATGGTGTTACTCTTAAATTTCAGGTCTGTCCTGCTTCAACAAAACGCATCCGAGTACATACATTACAGGGTGAAATTACTTACTCCCTTCCAATAGACTGTTACTTCCTTTATACTTGAACTAAAAGTCTAGGCTACTCAAGGAAAGTGAAAGAAAGATATACAATTTGCTTTTGCAGCATCGTGCATGTGTGTACGTACGGAACAAGTATACAACTTCAGTCCAACTCAACCGTATAATATTTTCCTCGATTCCTAGCTAGCTAATTTGGTTATGAAAAGTGCTTACTATATACATATCTCTAATTAATCATAGCCGTCTTCAAAACGTTGACAATTTACTGTGCTAACATGACAAGATACTTTTGTTTTTCTTGCAATTTCAATTAGACTTCCGGCGCCTGTGCCGATAAGCAAGCATAATCATGCAAAATTCAAGCAATAAGCGAGTTTCCTAAATCTTACCTGAATATTTTGTTGCTTTTTCTTCTACTCCATTTCTTTAGTGCATTTTCCAAGAAGGTTAGTGACCTAATTGCCTAAAGGTGCATAGGTACATGCAAAAACTACTCCCTTTCTTGGGATTTATCTGTATTTTGGAACTTTTCACATGTTTTATATTATTTATCGTTTTATAAATTTGAAAGTGCATTAATTAATTTATTTAATTACATATTTTCTTTTTTATTTTTTAAAATATGAAATGTGGGATGATTAATATAATTTGGGGATTCAGTAATAATAAAATTATCTTATATGTTTCTTCAAAATTGTAATATTTAATGGCATTCTTAATTCGCGTACATTACCTAAAACAACATATAATATGGAATAAGGAAGTAGCAACATAACAAATTCTCGTATATTAAGGAAAATAATTAATTTTATTAGTTGCATTGAAATTGTAAATATTTGATGTTCCTCCGGATTTCATTTTATATATATATAAAAAAATAACCTAACTTCATACTACTCCTTTCGATTTGAAATATAAACAAAAAAACATATTTTTCTTGGTTTAAAATATAAGCAAGACTAACTGACTTTATAAATTTTGTTTTATTTTAAATGTTACTTTTCTAAAACATCCATATAAAATTGTTATCTTTTTTAATTTTGGTTTCATTCTCAATACTGTTTTCCTAACATACCTTTATTTTTTATGAATTGAAAAAAATTAAATACAATCAACTAACCTTCTTAATAAGCGTAAACTTAGTTTTTTTAATATAATTCGAACCGGAGGAAGTATAAATGTAAGTCAAATATACTTCTCCAGTCTTAAATATAAGGAAAAAAACTAATTTCACACATATTAAGGAAGTTAATTGAATGTATTTAATTTTCTCAAATTCTTAAAAAATTGCACTACATACTTTAGAAAACTTGCATTAGAAATAGAACAAAAATTAAATGATACAATCACTTTATTGAGATATTTTAGGAATGATTGTATTGAGAATAGAAAGTTAGTTAAATTTTGCTTATATTTAAGATCACTAATGAAATGTTTTTATTTGCTTATATTTGAGACTGAAAGGAGTATTAAATTTTCTTAATTTTATGTATAAAATAAAGTTAATTAGCTTAAGTGCACTTCATACTACATTACCAAAAAATGATGGTGATGCTTGGTTGTATTGGATGACACCAGCAAAAATGATGATGGCCTGGTGTAAAATTAAGATCACTACATGTCTGCTTTTTTTTTCCCATATAAATGAGATTAGCTGAGAGGAAGCATAATCTTTCAAAATTATTTCTGCACTAATTATCTGGAGATATAACACATTAATCACCCCTTTTCATCTAATAAAAACAATTTTAAAATGAATTAATTAATGCAATTGGAAAAATGTTTTATAAATAAAACCAAAAATAAATTTTTAAAAGAATCTTATATTAAGAATCGGATAAAATATATACAACACTTCAAGTTAGCTAAAGATTAATGGGTTAGTTGACTTATAAGTTTTTAAAATTTCAGGTAGAAATTGATAAACTAGTCAAGAACGAACGTATACTCTCGTAATTATTGAAATTAGTCTCTTTATCAAGCACTTATAGTTTGTAAAGGAACTACTTGGCTACTGTATAAGCTAATTAGTATTGTTACCCAACACTCTCTGTATCATTTAAAGGGAGATGTTTATTATTCATGATATATAAATGCCTTAATTATGTCACAAGTCCCCGAAGTTTAGGGTACTTTTGTCAGATATCCTTATTTTTTTTTTCAATGTCTGCTTCTCGAAATTACTTCTGAGTTTGTCATATACCCATACTACCACTTATGACCAATTTTGCTGACATGTAACATCAGAATCCTGGTCTGAGGCACAAGAGGTTAGGCACGTGATGCCTCGTGGGTGAAGATTTTTTTTTTTTTAATTAAAAAACTTAATATTTTTATTTAAATAAAAAAAGAAAAGAAATGATTGAAGAGAGAGGTCGTCTTCGCCCATGTGACATCACGCGACACCACATGACCAATTTTCTGCATATGACTAAGAAGAATGTTACATGTTATCAAAATTGACCAGAATTGGTAATATGAGTATATGACAAACAAAGAAGTAACTTTAGGGAATCAAACATTAAAATGTATTTGGCAAAAGTATCCCAAATTTCAGAGGATTTTTGACATAATTAAACCTATATAAATTATAGCTAATCGATGTTAAAAAAAAGTATAGAATTACCCTGAAATCCGAACTACTTGTGATATATATATATATATATATATATATATATATATATATATATATATATATATATGTGTGTGTGTGTTCTTTCTTGCAATTGCATATTCACATATTTGATCCCTGTGATGCTGTCCTATGCATTCATTTTCTATTTCAACTAAGCCGACATATTTCATTTACCCTTCTTCACACACACTCATCCAATTAAGAAACTCACACTCTAAGCTACATTGGTGTCGAATGTTGAAATATATATATATATAAACTCCCCGGATCCCCAAAACCAGAAAAAAGAAAACACAACATCACATACACTGAAAAAATGGCAATCATCATGGGAAAGATATTCTTATTAACACTGTTATTATTGTCCTCCTCGTCAGTTTTCTCAATAGCCGCATCATCAACAAGATCAAGATCTTCAGCTGGCAGGAGCAGCAACATAGATTGGTGGTGCAATCAAACACCACACCCCGACCCATGCAAATACTATCTGAGGGAAAAGCAACAACACCACCACCATTACATGATCAAGCACAAATCCAAATTCAGGGAAGTTCTTGTTCACTTGGCCTTAGAAAGATCACTCATCATGCAAAGACAAGCACGCGATTTTAGACAAAACTCCGTGACCAGGAAGCAGAAATCCGTGTTAAGTGTTTGTTTGAAGCTCTATGACAACACAGTTTTCCATCTAAACCGTACCCTTGAAGGCCTTCATGACAGGAAAGGGTGTTCATCTTTTGATGCACAAACGTGGCTAAGCACTGCTCTTACAAACATCGAAACATGTCGAACGGAGGCCTTGGAATTCAGTGTTCCAGATTTCATAAGTCCCACACCGAGCAGTAACGTGACAGAGATTATAAGCAATAGCTTAGCGGTGAATTATGGTTTCATGAAAGGGGAAGCAAATCATTATTACACAAATGATAGTGAAGAAGATGGTTTTCCAAATTGGATTGTGAGTCATGAGAGGAAGCTGTTGCAGTCTTCTAGAAGAGTGATAAAGCCACATCTTGTGGTAGCTAAAGATGGTTCTGGACATTTCAAAACAGTGCAAGCTGCTATTAATGCTGCTGCAAGGAGAAGAATAAAGACAAGGTTTGTGATAAGAGTGAAGAGAGGAGTATATAGAGAGAATATTGAAGTTGATAAAACAAATGACAACATAATGCTGGTTGGTGATGGAATGAGATATACGATCATTACAAGTGCCAGGAGTTCTCAAAATGGTTTCACCACCTATAGCTCTGCAACTGCAGGTCATTCATCTACATTATTCCATTCTTCTCTTTCAATTATCTTTTTTCCTTTCTTTCTTTCTAAAACAACATCATTTTTTCTCATCTTTTGTTTCTAAATATTATGAGTTATATTATTTGTATAACAATTTTCAACATTAACACTTTTTTTTTATGATAACTTGTTTGTATTTTTTACTCTTATTTCATCAAATCATAAAGCAAAAAGAATGGAACACCATAGGATGTCTCGTAAGGTGTTCATACTTTTGATGTCAAATTAAAGTCAAATTTTTCCTCATGTTATTACAAAAACAAAATTTCATCAGCAAATTAAAAAAATAAAATTAAATTAAGAAATGTTCACAAATTTAAGTTATTTAAATTATTCTTAGTCTTTTTCGTAAACTCTAAGGCACTCAAAATATTTGACATATACTAATAAGATCATGTGTGCATATGATTATGATTCCCATAATGTTATTATACATATCAAATTATTGCAATCCAGATTAAGAATTACTCTAGCAGATGGTGCTTTTTGCTTTACATTTTTGTATACATTTCATAGACTTAGGTAGCTGCTAACTTCATGGGGACTTAAAGACAAAGGAAAAGAGATGAAGTGATTAATTCTTGAATAATGCATAAATTTTATAGGAATTGATGGTCTTCACTTTATTGCACGTGACATTACCTTCAAGAACACGGCAGGTCCTATGAAGGGTCAAGCAGTGGCACTAAGATCAGCCTCTGATCTCTCTGTCTTCTACCGTTGTTCAATAGAAGGTTACCAAGACACCCTCATGGTCCATGCACAGAGGCAATTTTACAAAAGTTGTTACATCTATGGCACTGTTGATTTCATATTTGGCAATGCTGCAGTTGTTTTCCAAAATTGTGTGATCCTTGTGAGAAGGCCTTTAAATGGACAAGCAAATATGATCACTGCCCAAGGCAGAGGAGACCCATTTCAAAACACAGGAATCTCAATCCATAACTCTCAAATAAGGGCTGCACCAGACCTTAGACCTGTTGTTAACAACTTCAACACCTTCTTGGGTAGGCCTTGGCAGCAATACTCTAGAGTGGCAGTTATGAAGACTTTTATAGACAGCTTGGTGAACCCAATGGGTTGGTCTCCATGGGGGAACAGTGATTTTGCTCAAAAGTCATTGTCTTTTAGAGAGTACAAGAACTTTGGGCCTGGTTCAAATACATGGAACAGAGTAAGATGGCCTGGTTATCATGTTATGACAAGCCCAAATGAGGCATCAGCCTTCACTGTTGCTACCCTCCTTGCTGGTCGCACATGGTTGCCTTCCACTGGGGTTCCATTTACTCTTGGCCTTTAATCTTTTGTCTTATTTATTATGCTAAGCTCAATTGAGTAGTCCATTGTATTAAATTGATTTCAAATAATCTTTGTTTTATTGTAGTTTGTGTATACAATAATACAAACAACACAATATTCTTTTGTACATTTCAAGAGTGAAATAAATTATTACTTATTTGTGTGAAATGCAATAAATTTTGAATGATATTAATCTCAACTTTTAAAGGTGAGGATAAGAATTTATAAAAGGGCAAATGTTTCATATTGTGGTGGTAGGTATCTAGGATCCGTGCCGTCCCTCTGTCGTTGAATCACAAGTAAACAATAGCACCAAATAGCATTATATATATATGAGGAGGATGAAGAACAATTAAACGAAGATAGCTCGCTAATTTTTCTGTTAATGAGAGGGTTGTCACTTCTACTCCAAAAAGTACGAATTTTCATCGGTCTTTTTATTACGAGAGCATGACATAAAGGGGAGCTCACCACACACACACACACACACGGGGTTTGCTATGATGAAAAAACTAGTAATATACACTAGTAGTGGGTACGTAATTAAGTACCTTGTGAAGCAGTTTATGGAGCATAACTGAGAATCACCACAAAGTTGGTGAATATGATTCCAAATAACAATCCCTCTTCTAGTTTTTTTCCATATCTTACCGGCGCATCATTATAGTTATAATTGGTATTATCATCTTTTAAGGTGACATGAACCAAAATGTAATCATGGATACACTCCCTGTTTTAATTTGTTATATGTATCATCTAGTAACTTTAGGTAGGATTAGGAATTACCCCATCTTGTGAAAAGGAGGTCATGTATGCCACAAACAATAACACGAATATTAAAAGGATTAATGTATGTTTCATTGATGAAATATGTTGACAAATCTGCGATAGATAAATGATGTTTCTTGTTTTCTCTTTTAACAATCCACTTATGTCTTTCTGATCTCACTTGGATGTGATGTGAGGCTCATTTAAAAAGAAGATCGAATTATTGTAAAATATCATGTAGGATCAAGTTTAATAGAGAGTTAGAGACATAACATGGCCTTGTTATTATACTTTAGTTTCTCATTCACATGAATGATAGATGGCCACTGGATTTCTTTATTAAAATTAGCGTGTCTACGTCTCTATTTCTATTATCGTATTTTTATCATTAATCTGAAATTAGGAATCTTATTTTTATATTTTTGATATTAATTACTGAACTTAATCAATTGAATTGTTTAATTTTTGAAGAGATGAAAAATTTAACCTCTAAGAGCTCAATTATAAATTTAAGTTTTAAGAATGGCATTATGGATAGAGGCTAATTTACCCCAACTATCATTTAGTTATTAGTTAAAACATGTTTGTTTTATTAGAATAATAGATAGAATTAAAAAAAAAAGTTAGTATTAGCTAGACATTAACATTAATTAAGTGCAAAAATTTACCAAAAAAAATGACCTTAGCTGCTTTGGTTTTTATCAACACAGCATAGTGAATATATTAGGGCATTACTATGCAATCAAAATTGAGATTGTAGCACAACAATTTATTAGCCTTGCCAATCCGACATCGCTAATCTTACATACATAGTTCTTATCTAGTAATATGTTGCCTGGTTTCAGATCACGGTGCACCAATGGTTCAGGCTTGGCCTGATGAAGGAAAAGTAGCCCCGTGGCTATCTCTGCAGCAATTCGGATCCTCAGCTGCCAAGGCAAAACAACACAGCTCTTCTTTTTCCGAAAGAGACAATCATCCAAGCTTCCATTAGCCATATATTCATAAATTAGTATGCCATACTCTGGACAGGCTCCTAGAAGAAGTACCATATTGGGATGTCGCATGCAGCTCAATATGTCAATCTGCAATCATACAGAAAATGTAACTTAATTACCTCTAGATTATGTAACAATAATTAACTCAATCATATATTAACTTAATTGCAGAAAAATTAGCGAGCTATCTTCGTTTAATTGTTCTTCATCCTCCTCATATATACATAATACTATTTGGTGCTATTGTTTACTTGTGATTCAACATATTGCAGAATATTTGAGTGATTCAGAAAGAATTTGCGAAAAGACCGAAAATAGATTAAAACTTAAGTATGTGTCGTTGTGGAATGAGAGTTGTCGATTACATTCAATCCCAACAACTTTTGTCATAAAAAGATTTGTATTAATGTATATTATGCCGTGTCGTATTTTTAATTTTCAAAAATTTCGATATCTTCATATCCTTGTTGTATCATATCCGTGTGGCAATGTATATTGGGGCTTCATATAGTGTGTACATGTAAAAGATATGGTACACTACTGTCCCCCCCTTTTTTTTTCCTATACACGTAATTATTATTTTCATAGCACATCAGGCGTACCTGTTATTGATACACACAGCTTGAGCTTACCTTACTCATTGTAGGTACATTATACACTTCAGATGTTTTTGGACCTTGAATTCCCACTCAATCATCAATTTAATCTAAAAATAACAATTTTGCACATACATGTATATATGTTGAACCACTTTGACATATCCATTCAAAGCAGCGGTGTGAGATTGGGAGAGTCTAAAGGGCAACATTGTCTTTCGAGAGTATAAAGAGAGGAACCAATACCAACTCTTCACATGGACCCCAAAGAGAAATAGAAACCTCTCCTGAATAGGAGAAATTCCATCACGATGGGAATGAGATAGTGTGATATCAGAGGTGGGTCCCTTATTGTTTTAGAGAAGCCGCATCCCCATTGGTTGCCTTGCCACGTCCGATATATGAGTGATGATTCATCATGGAAATTGCTTTTTGGCCCCCTTGTTCGACTTTTTGGCCCCCATTTCAAATTTTCGTGGACCAAAATACCCTTAAGGGTATTAACATTTCCGGTTCTATGAAGCCGAAAATGTCATTCCGGTTTTGCTGAACCGGAATCACTATTCCGGTACTGCTGAACCGAAAATTGGCTTCCGACTTTGTAGTACCGGAAATATAAAATAATTTTCGGTACTACAGAGCC
Source organism: Crotalaria pallida (assembly GCA_037953625.1). Lineage (NCBI taxonomy): Eukaryota > Viridiplantae > Streptophyta > Magnoliopsida > Fabales > Fabaceae > Crotalaria > Crotalaria pallida. The sequence continues at coordinate 141,614,637 of CM075654.1, read as the reverse complement.
GGAAAGGTTAAAAATACCACAGCAATAATTTCCAGTTACTGCCCCTGAAATCCTTTGCGAAGATCCATCTTCACGTTTCCATTTGTATGATGGATCTCCAGGACTATATGAAAGGGCAAAGGCGAAGCTGGTTGAGGCCAAGGCAGCTCTCCAACCCGAGCCTCTCATTGTTCGACCTTCTGCGCAGTGGTATGCTCTTGAAGATGTCTCAGACATTGAAAACACTAGAAAAGGGATGATGAGTGAAGCTGTTAAGGATAAGTTTGGTGTTTGGCATATTTGTTACTCAATGCACTCATCCAAGAAAGAATTGGAATGGGCACTTCAACTTCTCGCACCTAGGTGGGTTGTTTCAACAACTCCCAGCTGCAAGGCTATGGAGCTGAGTTATGTCAAGAAACACTGTTTTAACTCTAAAGTTTATCTCAATAGCTCCATCTTGAAGCTTATGGATATGACATATGACTGTGGAAACTTATAATGTTGATTCATTGATTGAATCTGTAAGCTGTTCTCCTGTGCTCGAAGGGACCACTCGGCCTTGTTTGGCAACTAACTCACCGGTCAAACATCACAATGAAAGTCTGCTTGTTGTGGTATTTTTAACCTTTCCGGCTTCGTAGTACCGGAAATTATTTTATATTTCCGGTACTACAAAGTCGGAAGCTAATTTCCGGTTCAGCAGTACCGGAATAGTGATTCCGGTTCAGCAAAACCGGAATGACTTTTTCGGCTTTATAAAACCGGAAATGTTAACACCCTTAAAGATATTTTGGTCCACGAAAATTTGAAATGGGGGCCAAAAAGTCGAACAAGGGGGCCAAAAAGCAATTTCCATTTATCATTGGGGTCTACCAGATTCAATCACAGCCCCACATCATAAGGTCAACTCAGCCTAATGCTTTTCGGATTATCTAATTTTAAGAATTATTTTTCTAACATTTGTGTTAAGCATGTTTGGTTTCTGAAATATATCTTATGTTCGCGATCCCAACATGACATTAAAAAAAATAAAATTATAAGTTAATATGTCAAATTATTAATTATTGTAGATATAGGATGTGTGTGTTAATATACATCTCAATATTTTATATTATTAAAAACAAATTTCTCCTTTCTAATTTTCGATGGAGAGGGAGTGAAAGAAAGAAATGCATAGGAGGATGAAGTGAAGTTTTTTCTATCATAAATGAGCGAGGGAGTTTTCATCCCAGCACAGTTGGTAGATAACTGAGTTCCTTAAGCATGATGTCAGAGGTTCGATCCTTGCCGTGGGCATGGAAAATGCTTTGTTGGTAGAGACAAAACTCACTTCGGTCCCTAATTGAAAATGAAAGAAAAGAGTTTTTTTTTAAATAGTAAAATTGAAAATGAGTTATTATATAGACTTACCAAACACATACTAAATGAAGTATGATGCTCACTTAGTTCTTATTATAGGTCATATTTAAATATATTACAGAGATCAAGAAGGTAGTTACATTTTTTGAAACTTTATAAATATACTTTAATATTCAAATTTTATCCTTTTAACTTGTATTAAAAATTTCAAAAATATCATGTTTCATATTGATGAGCAAATGACAAATAAAAAAACATTGAATACTTCATAAAAAATACAATATGATTTATAAACAGAATCTAAAAATTATTTTATAAAATGAGTTATGAGTAATAAAATCAGAAAAAATTAGTAACCATGAGTGTCAGGAATATTTTTGTCAAAATATATCAATTTATATCTGTAAATTAATACCTTTAATTTAATGATTGCATTACTCCTACAAGTTTCTAAACGCCCAACCAATTTTTACTAGGACAATCCACTTGGGTTCCTGATGCAACATCTTAAACAACATTTAACATTGAATAAAGAAACATTAATTTTTTTAATGTATGTATCACATAAAAAAAAAAACAATATAAAAGTTAATGCATGGAGTAATATTTTTGCTAAAGAAAATGGCCATAATAATAATAGACGGGTCAAATATACTTTTTTTTTTTTTGAGGGACGGGTCAAATATACTCTACCTTCATACAATTTGGTTTAAAACTATTTTAAACTTATCAACAAAGCTAACCATAATTGATAAATAATTGGTTTTCTTAAGCATGATATATCAGGAGTTCGACGCGAACTCCTTAGAAACCTTTGATTCATACCAAAAAATTCCTATATACAAGCACTAGATAGTAAGAATATCTCGATTCTTTTTACAAGCATTTGATCTAATTTTCAATGACATTATTTACTTTTTTTTTTTCAACAAACATCACTTTTTATTCGGCATTTTTAGAGTTTCAATTATAACAATAGAGGTAATTTAAAAAAAAAAACATGTCAAATATTATCAATTTTAACACTACTTACAATATTAATTAATTTTTTTAATTTATATGCAAGTTCAATCCAAGGACTTGTATATAGGAAATGAGGGAATGTAATTTTATGCACATAATCACACACACCAAATGAATGTCGTATAGCTTTTGTCTCGCTTAAGACAAAATGAAATAATTACCGCTTTAAGTATAGTATTAACTTTTCCAATTTTCACTCCGCCATACTCCCTCCGGCTCAAATTATAAGCAAATCCAACCATTTTTACGCTTATTAAGGAGGTTAGTTGATTGTATTTAATTTTTTCAAATTTATAAAAAATAGAGGTATTTTAGGAAAGTAGTATTGGGAATGAAACAAAAATTAATTAAGATTACAATTTTCTAGAGATGTTTTAGGAAAGTGGCATTGGGAATGAAACAAAATTTAATAAAGTTAGTTGATTTTGCTTATATTTTAAACCAAGAGAATGATGTTTTTTGTTGCTTATAATTCGAGTCGGAAGGAATAATTATTAAAGGTATAACCATCCTATTGACTCGAGGGAATAATTTTAGAATTACTCTCTTTTTTTTTTTTTTTTTGAAAGGAGAATTACTCTCTTTGGTCCTTTAATATAAGATTTTAATCTCACATAATCAAGTATTTAAGATACAGTACCCAAATGGCTTTGACTTATTGGAAACATACCAGGATCATAAGGATATTGAGAATCCATAAGCCCATAAGGTCAGATGTTCGAATCTTTGTGGAGAATATCCCTTGGAGAGACACCCCACCCATGTTGCTCCAGGTGTCGCGAGTATGAAGTTCTCTTTCACAGTTTTTGTTCACCAAAAAAAGAAAATATATAAATTGGCCTCATGGATGCAGAAAACTCATGTTGGAAGACTCACCTATCATAGTCAGGTACACTATCTGGGTTGGATCCGGATGTACTTAGGTAGTATATGAGGAACTGGATCATGAACAACTAAAAAAAAAATATAGTAGGTAGAAATGTCCGCGTAAGACAGCCCAGTTGGTGGTTGCAGTGACACTTAGGATTTCCCCCTCCCCAGGTCATGGGTTCTAGTCTCAGACCTCCCATGTAAACCGAAAAAAATAATATAGAAATTGGATATCTCAAATTTAATTCTTAAAAATGTTATTTAATAAATTATTGATAGTTTAATTTCTTATCCCCTATTCCAATAAAAAAACTTTGGCTATAAAAAAATTATTTTTTTTAAAAAAATTCTTAGCCATTTTATTTTTTTAAACTAATAATGTATTCCAATTGACTGTCGAAAATTAAACATCCCATTTAAAAAGGAAAAATCACCGAATTGAAGTGGGTAGATTCTCTCAACAAAAACTTTTGTATACATAAGATAAAAATCAATCGACATTAGTTCAAAGAATTCATTTATTTACCAATTAAGCTAGACTTTGTCAATAATTTTTTATTTCATGTGCCACTACATGTTTCGTTATATTTGATTGGTAAAACATATTTTTTAAAAAAATCAAATTTAAGTATGAAATAATACTTAAAGTCTATTTAATTGACTAATCAAATATGGTGGTAAATAAAATGATGCAACATGTGTTTTTGTTTCTCGTAAGAGCCAATTTTGTCCTAGTAGAGAACATCTGTAATGTATTCCTCTAAAAAAATCTATAATATATTAGGATAGTTCTCTCCACATAGTCTTATATATGCAAAACTCAAATTCAGATATTTAATTAAAAGAACAAATACGTATCCCCTGAATAAATCATATATTAATTTTAAATTAATAATTTAAATATATAGAAATGTATTATTTGAAGGTGGATAGAACCTTCCTTTCTCACGTTAAAAATTCAACAATTATATTTTTCAAACTTAATTTCTACAATTCACTCAGCAACTTCAACATTAGGAAAATAAAATAGAAGAGCACAATTTTAGACTTATTATCTTTCATTTAATTTTCTGATATGAGAATTGTAGATTGAGCTGTACGACTATAGCTGTACAAATAATACTATTGTTTTTAAAAACTTTTTTTTTTCATTTAATTTAAACTATAATATTCTTTTTGTCTCATAAATATTTTAAAATTTTGAAAAATCAAAGAAATGAAGTAACATAATTTTTGCATCTTTATTGTCTAACAATTAAGTTTATCATCAATTTAGTAATTTATTGATATTTTATTCATTACTCAATCATAAACTTAAATATGTAATTTCTGAGGTTTTTTTTTATTCATTATCATAACTGCAATCTAGGATATTATTTTTTTAAAAATGCTAACAAATGTCTTTAGAATATTTGTTAAAAACCTAAATGCGTTTTGAAAGTATTGAAAAATGTTCTAATTTTTTTATTTTCCCATAAAAAAATAATTGAAACTTTTGATGTTTTTATCTTTCTTAAAAGTTTGACAAGTACTCTTAGCAACAAACTTTTACAACTTTTTTTAATTTAAATTTTTACCATCTTTAATTTTACCAAAATTACTTATTTTGTCCACTCGACTTAAAGGAAACAAGATTCTTCGTCTCAAACCTTATGCCCTTCACATATATTCTAATGAATTGAAAAATAATTTCTCAACTATCATGACATTTTTTAAATATAATAAATATACATATTCCTGATCCAACGTAAAGATGCGTAAAGCCTAAAGGCATTTATTTCCCCTTGATGAAATTAGGCATGCAAGAATTGTATCATTAATTAGCCTAATTATAAGCTGAACAACCGTCACTACTATACTGATGATGCAGATAGATTAATGAATAAGAAAGGGACAACACGATAGAGAAGCAATTAGCAAGATTTGGCACATACATATCATGAGGACGACCAAGTATCGTCCCTCCCATAGAACAACTGAACAACCATCCATCCAACCATGAGATCCAGTGCTGCCACTTAATTCCAAGATCATGATCACAATTTAATTGCAGTTTGGGAATTATATTGAAGAAGACGGTGGAATGAAAATGGTAGGGACTAAGAATGGAGTGGGGGCCTTGGGGGGGCCACCATACCTCATATGGATGTAAGGGTACGTTGGTCACTTTTTTTTTTAAGGGTTGGCTGTTCCATTACGTAACCTTACCACCACCAATACAATACCACTTTTTAAATTTGTTTATTTTTTATTTAAAAATATTTATAGTATGCAAAAAATTTTGAATTGTTGTTGTGTAATTTTATATTGAATCAATAATACTTTGTCATGTAATTTTGATTTTTTTAAATAATGATATGGTAATAATATTTTATGTCATTGATCCAACATAAGATTACATACCAACAGCTCAAAATTAGGTTGTATAGAAGTAATTTGTTTTTCAATTTTATTTTAGTGTCTTGCTTGTATGTTGAACCCTTTAAGATTGGTGATGACGATTGGTCCGTGCTTTTTGTTCCTCTATTTGATCTTCACCATTTGCCCTCTCTTCTCTCTTTCTCTGGTGCATATATTATTCAAAGCTAGAAGATATATATTTATACAGAGAGACAGAAAGAGACAATTTACTTTGAAGAAATTAAAGAAAAAAAAATCTGGCTAGCTAGCTAGCTTGTTCTTCATTAGTAGTTGGTTTGGTTGGGTCTCTATCAGTTGCGGGTGGAATAGGAGAGAGAGGCATAGAGAAGAACCATTTTACTTGCGCCTCTACATCTGCCATTTTTGCGCCACCTTTTTTGTTTGCGAGAAACCAAAGACAAGCATCGATCTTTAATAGTATAATTAGGGTTTTGTTTTTCTTCTTATATATCCAACCCTACTTCCCTTCTCTTCCCTTGGCCCTTGCCTTCTGTTCTGTTCTGTTTTCTTAGCCTCTTCAGTTATTCCTCATCAGGTTTATTACCACTTATAATTTCTAATCCTTTTATGCTTTTTCTTTTTCCTTTGGGATCTGATCCGACAAGAGAACTAAAAGTAGGAAAAAAAAAAAAAAACTGAAAGGGTTCTATTCCCGAGGGCTTATGATGTTTGTTTTTTACTACTGTTTTAGTTATTTTTTTTTTTTGTACTTATATTGTCGTTGAAAATAATCTTTGTCTGATTTAGAAGAAGTCAAGTTGAGAGATCGATAACACTTTCATTACAGTGTCAAACACTGCACCAACTCATTTTTGGAGGACGAAGAAGATTAGTGACTGCACCATCATCACCCAGATCTGTGGCCTACAAGACCAACTTCCCTCCCTCTATTGCTTTTGATCTGTGAGCTCTCACTCTCTCAAATTTCTGTCTGATTTCTCTTGTATAGTATCTTTAATTAATTTATTTTTTTTCCTTCTTCTTTCTTCTTTAACTACAGTATTTGTATTTGCAACTTTATCATAAGATGATGGGGAGGAGGTGGTGTAAACTTTTCATTTTGCAGATCAAGGGCATTAGTTTTTCATTCATTTTGCATCCCCTCGACCCACTTTGTATATGTTATTTTACATATTAAGAAGGTTCATGAACTTTATTATCCTTTAGAAGCATGGGTCATATGGTAGTGGGAATCACAATGAGTGACTATCACAACTTGTATGTTCATCTAGTAAGTAGTAACTAGTAAGTGTGTTGTGCATGTCGATTATCACGTGTGTTGACTCCTGCCAACATTTTCACATGCATAATCATCATGCTCATGCTCATGCTTTTTCTCCACATATATTTTTAATTAATATTTAACAAACTACATTGGAGGGCAATTTTCATTACTCTTTTCCAACATTTTCACTACTTACTATGTTTCATATTATTAATTCACACTTCATATGAATAAATATAGTATTATATATATATATATATATATATATATATTCCTACCTTTTCTTTTTGCACAACCTAAAATCTTTAACAAATAGTAGAATTTTTATTTTAGAAAATGTAAAGTTCATTTTGAAGATAATATATTTAATCCATTAGAATTAATGTTTTTAAATTTTCAAAATTGATTTTGCATTTTTAGAATCTTTATTATTACTCTAATAGCAATATATAGCTAATTCCAATTTTTTTTTTTAAAAAAAAGAAAGACAACAAGTTTCAAAAATTGCACTCTTTTAATATTTCAACATGGAAGTTGTTTGGTTGGTACGAGTAGTAGATTTTGAGTGCTAAAAATAACACCATTGAATTTAATTCTTCACCTTTCAGATTTAATTTGAGTCATCAGTTCCCTGGCTTTGGGTGCTACTTGTACCTGTTGGCTTTTATTTTGGAATGAAATCTTTTCTCTTATCAAAAAATATTTGAGCCATCAGTATAAATATTAGGAAATTTCTATCATGCAACCTAATTTTGGGTTGTTGCTAAACAATCCTTTGTATGAACCAATGATGCATTGTCACCTCATGTATTGTTGTCATGTCATTTTTTAAAAAGTCAAAACTCATAAATGTCAATTCAAAAATATGTGAAATGACAAAGTATTATTGGTTAAACAAAAGATTGTATGACAACAACCCAAAATTAGGTTGCATGGAAGTAATGCACTAAATATTAAGCATTTAAATTTGGGGTTGGCTAAGTCATATATATGTTTATGATTGAGTTTATCTCATGTCTTCACTCTCGTAGCAAAGGTATTCTTCACATAAAGTGAACACTATTTCCCCTTCTCTTCCCATAATTTTGCAACTATAATTGTTATAGTTAATGATTCAAAAACTACTTTTAACTGCATTCCCTCTAACCATGCGCTTACACATAGAGGGGAAAACATTATGAACAAAAAATAAAGGAAAGGAAAGGAAAGATATAGAACCTTTCCTCAATATTTTCTAAATTATTGACGAAGTGTGAATATATCAGCATAGGCCTTTTCAAAGTGCAAAAGAACATTTAGTTTTGTCTACTTAGCAAAAGAACATAAAGTTAAGACTATTTCCCCTTCTCTTCCCATAACTGTGATTGGGGAGATGCTGGTTGCTAGTGTTTTATCTGCTTAGTATCAGCATACTAGGCGTTATACAGGTGTGGCAATTGGTAGTTTGGGAGGGGTGCAATTTTTCTTGTTCTTGGTTCTTTTATCTGGTTGTAACACTGATGTCACTGATGTGTGCTTTATAACACAAGCTCTGGTCTTTTCTTTTGAGTTATATTAAGTTGCTTTTTTGCTGATAAAAAAAAACACAAGCTTCTCTCTTTTGGTTGTTTTGTTGAAGTTTGCTTCAAACTTCTCAGCAACATGATAATAAAGTGTTTTTGTCTTATAAAAAACAAAACATTTAGTTTTGTCGGTCAATTGGTTCGGTTTAATTTCATGAATGTACTAACAGTTAACGACCTATTCAAAATTGATGACAAAATTCCAAATCTACCTGATCATATTTCGTGTTATTTTTTCAGTAGATAAGACTAAGATTTATTAAAAAAGAACAGCCAGGAAATATAAGCTACCTGCTCACAGAGAATACAGAAGGGATGGAACTTGGAAGTATCTTATTTTGGTCTCTATATATATATATATGCAGGACTCAGAAAAGAGAGAGAATATGGATACTTTTTCTCATGTTCCCCCGGGTTTTAGGTTCCATCCCACGGATGAAGAACTTGTTGATTACTACCTTAGGAAGAAAGTTACTTCAAGGAGGATTGACCTTGATGTCATAAAAGACGTTGATCTCTACAAAATTGAGCCTTGGGATCTTCAAGGTATAAATAATAGAACTCCGTTCACATACATACACATATATATATATATATATATATATATATATATATATATATATATATATATAAAGAGAATGGAAATAGTAACAACAAACACATTTAAAATTAACAATAAAAATAGACCTCGGGCCAAATCTTTACTATCCTTCTTTCAGTTTCTGATGTAAGATTAAAAAAAATATATACTTACCTTGAAATATAAGAAAAAGTTAACTAATTTTTTATTTAGAAAGTAGTGATTTAATTTTTGTTTCATGCTTGATGTAATTTTTTTAAAGTAATTATATTTTTTAGTGTGAAGTACCACTTCGGTCCCTCATGTTTTTTTTATGGGACACTTTAGTCCCTCAAAATGTGAAAATTCACTTTTAATCCCAAAATTTTAGAAAATTAAATACACTCAATTAATTTTCTTGCTAAATGTGATTTTGGTTATTTTTCTTATAATAAAGATCGAAAAATGACATAATTATACAAAAAAGAATTGCCTATCGATAAAAAAATATAGAGGAAGATAAAAACCAGATATATTTTCTCGAACCATACAAGCTAAGTTCTTATTTGTGAAAGATATATTGTTAACTTTTGAACTTCTTCTAAAAAAAAAATGAAGAGCTTTGCAGAATAGGAACAGAAGAGCAAAACGAATGGTACTTCTTTAGCCATAAAGATAAGAAGTATCCAACAGGAACACGCACAAACAGAGCAACAGCAGCTGGATTTTGGAAAGCAACAGGAAGAGACAAGGCAATATATTCGAAGCATGATCTGATAGGGATGAGGAAAACCTTAGTCTTTTATAAAGGTCGAGCTCCCAATGGACAAAAATCAGATTGGATTATGCATGAGTATCGCCTTGAAACTGATGAAAATGGCACGCCACAGGCAAGTTTATTTTTATTTCTCCGATCTCAAGTACCTCAGTTTTGATAAATTTGTATCCTATATGCTTTTCTAGATTTATATATGATACTCCCTCCGGAGGAAGTACATATTATTCTTGTGATCACATGAGTTTTCCTAACCCAAGCTAATTCATTCATCACATGCATTTTTTACTACTCACTTGAGTGCAATTAGCTTAAGTTGGGTGGTTGGATGAGAGAGTTTATTACGTGTCTTCATTTTTCTTATCGAAAATTGGAATTATTATTATTAATTTTATTATTATTATTAAACTGTTAAATCGATTGTTCTGTTTCATCAAATTAATTAATATATATAATGCAACTTTGAAAAATAAAAAAAAATGTCTTCAATTTTTTTTCTAACAAATTAATTAATTATCAAACTAATTACTCATTATCTTATTGGTAAAAGTCAATCAAGTCAATAAAAATAAGAGAGTATCTGTTTGATATAATGTATGATTCACTCATTAATTACAAATTGATATTATACAAATTTTCATATCATTACGATCAATACATATTGTCATATTGTCTTAAAAAAAATCTTTAAATATTGTTTCCTTACTTACTTATCAATCATAGATACAACGTACAATCTTTAAAATTTTCATTTATTTGGGACAAATTCTTTTGCATTTTTTTACCAAGATAATAGGACGGAGGGAGTATTTAATATATATATTTTTAAATAATTAATAATTAATATATATATATATATATATTAGAGAAAATAGATGGTGTACTGAAAATGTACGACTTTTTACACAATCATTGCATTATTTATTATTGATATGTTATAATTGTTAACTTTTAGATAAAAGTAATACAAATGAATTATGGATTAATTATGTAAAATATTTTACACCGTCGATGCATCCATTAATTTCTATATATTATGCGGTTTCAATTTTTTATTTACTACCCCAACTTTATATCAGGACAAGGTTTTTTTTTTTTTTAACAGCAAAAAAGAATATTAATATTATAATAAGACCCCCAAGCATCATAGTACACACAAAAGGTTCCACCTTCTATGAAATCAGGACAAGGTATTTTATAAATGGGTTTTGCTATAAGTTTTGTTGTAAAACCCCTAAAACTAATTGTGGACTACCCTTTGAATTTGTATGGTTGAAACAGGAAGAAGGGTGGGTTGTGTGCAGAGTATTCAAGAAGAGAGTAACAAGCATGCGCAAAGTGAGTGAGCATGACTCCCCTTGTTGGTACGATGATCAAGTTTGTTTCATGCAAAACTTGGACTCTCCAAAGCAAATTACCTCTAAACCTAATAACAATATGATGATCTACCAACAACTCCCATATAATAATAATCCTTGCAAGAAAGAGCTAGATTTGCCATATCATCAATTCCCACGTGACCAATTTCTTCAGCTTCCACTTCTAGAGAGCCCAAAACTTCTTCAATCTGCTTCCACTTTAAGTGCCTCTAATAATAATAACCCTATGGCGGTACCATATATGCCTTCATCATCAGCACTCATGCAAGAAGATCAATCAGTTCAACAACAAAACTTTCAGGCAACAATGTATGGCAACATCAATACCAATGAACAAGGAGTTGATGATCAAGTCACCGATTGGCGAGTGCTTGACAAGTTTGTTGCTTCACAACTTAGTCAAGATAACAACAACCATAGTAATAATAATATTGCTTCATCATCCAAAGACAATAACAACAACAGCTACTCATCAAACGCTGGCAACATCTTTCATGGGACGGACATTATTAATAGTAATATAAATTTGGACAAGCAAGAAATGGTGCCTGAAAATAATGCCTCAACATCAAACTCAAATTGTCCAATTGATTTGTGGAAATAGTGGCTTCGTTCTTATTAGCTTCTACAATTGGTTTTGGTTGCATACATTCTAATTACAGGGGTACTTATCTACATCACCGAATGCAACAAGTACTGTTTAAATTGATGTACATAATAATGGCCATATATAACTTTAACTATTGTGAAGCTTCTGGCTCGAGTATATCCTAGCTGCTAGCATATTCTAGCATTAAGTAGTAGTTACTCCTAAAAACTTAATGAAAATGTCAAATAGTGAGTAAAGTATTGTTTGCTATGAGCATTATTGATAGGCTCTATTATGTAGCCAATTAGTAAAAAGGTCTAACAGCCACATCCGCTGTTTTTATTGGATTGACCAGGTGGTCGTTTTATTATATCTATGTATGAATGTTATAAGTTACAATTAAAAGAAATAGTTATAGAATAAATTGTTGTTTTTCCACTTTGTTTATTACTCCCTTTAATTTCTTAATGTTCATCCTTTCTTAATCAATTGTATGTTTTTTTTTTTATAGTATCACATTGTAATTAAAGAGAATAATGTCAGAATAATTTAGCCCCTAATTCCAGCACAATTATTTTCTGATGGATTTATACACGTCCAATTAATACTATTAATATTATTCCATTTTGTTTCTGCTAATTAAAAATATAAAATTGAGAGATGATAATATATATTTTATTTCCCTCCATAATTATTTTTTAACTTCAACTTCAGGCAGCCATACCTTTGTTATTGTATGCTCCCTTTCCTTGGAAACAAAGATTAAAAGTATAATGATTTGACCAAAGTGGATTGCCCTAGCGGGCTAGGCGCTCAGGGACTTCAGAGTCAAAGGCTCGAGTCCCAGTGAGACAATAATTTTTGGGGAGAATCCATACCGTTGAGTCAAAGACTCGCACAATTCGCAGATCCGAGGTGAATTAGTTGGCCACAAAAAACGTGAAACCGAGACACCACATGGTTTCGAAAAAAAAGTATAATGATTTGTTATGGTCCATAGCTGATGCTGAGGCAAAGGGTTAAGGATCTAATTAATTCTCTGAAAAGTTTCAAATCAGAATTGCAGATTTCTTATCCCCACACCGGGGCCTGTTCTCTATATGGCTTGTGTGCTAATATTTGATGATGAATAAAAAAAAAAAAAAAAACACGGTTAACACTCAACACAACGGATGGTACCACATAATTATTCTTTGCTGCCAAGTCTCGCAATACATATACATATATATCGATAGATATCCCTCATATGCGTTGACAACTTTCTGAGGTTTACAAGGCAAGCAAAAGATCACCCATATATGGCCTAGACTTGAAATTGGGAATACAATAAGTTAGCTCTTTAATTATTCCAAGTGGCACCAACTCATTCAAGCAAATTATTACAGCCACAATCGATCGGGATCACAAGTGACTTTTCATGTACGTAATTCCTAATTGTAAATAAATAAGATTTTATATATATATATATATATATATATATATATATATATATATATTGATGTGTGTGTGTGGGACACATAGCATTATGCTAATATAGTGTGTAGTTTGAGTTCGGTAAGGTAATATAACATCAATTATATTTGGCGGGCATATACTGATAGATAATGTTTAATTTCAATATGAATTTAAGTTCACGTGAAGCAAGTTCCCGAATGGTTCAAGGGTGGAGAAAAATCAACTTTATTTTGACAAAAGAAAATAACCAATTTTTTTTAAAGCAAATATTATTTATTTGATAGATAAAGGACTTGAGGACACAGCCCTCTCTTCTAAAAAAATGAGTAGAAATAAATGCACATATTTACTCCCTCCGGTCTTATTTATAAGACCCTTTTGGGGTTTTTCACTCCCACCAAGGAGAGTGGATAAATTTGTTAGTGGCATTGGAAATGTAAAAATTTGATATACTTTTTCAAAACTACCCCTATAATTATTATTGGAACTCTAAGAAGTGTTGACTTTATAGGGGTGTGAGTGGAAAGAAGTAATTAAATGCTATTGAAAATTGAAAAGGGGTCTTATAAATAGGACCAAAATAAAAATTCCAAAAAGATTTTATAAATAGGACCGGAGGGAGTATTCTCCTAAAGGAATATTATATTTTAGAGTTGTTAAATTGGAATAGCCGAAATTTTTTTTTTCTATGTTGGGCTGCAATAATTTAGTTGTGGTATGGAAATTTGCTAGGGAGTGGTATAGTAGTTTTCAAATCGTTTTTTAATCTTAATTAAATTTCATTTTTTTCATTGAATTTTATCAGAATTTTTTTCTATACTACTGAATCTGAAAACGTATTTTTCGACCGATCTCCAATTAAAAAATGTATTTTTAACATTAAATTTTTTTTATGAAATTCAATCGAAAAAATAAAAAAAGTTTCGGATCTAAAAAATGGAGTTTAGAAACTAATACTCTTTGCTAGCCCGTCCCTACCCTTTGCAGTTTGCAGGTCAAACGGGTTGTTCTTAATTGGAGCCCAAAATTTTATTTTTTGTTTAATAATTTACCTTAAAATTAAATCATGATAAAATGAAACAAGCAAACTCTTGAATGGTGTGATCTACAATAACCTTAATTAAAAAGCTATCCGATTTATTTTTCTCTTATGCACTAACCTCACACCGATCACTCATTTAAATTATAATAAGTTCTGTAATATAAAATAAGTTTTTGTTAGATGAGACTGTATCGTGTGTTGGAAATAGTAAATTAATAAGCCGTGAAACAATATATAATTCAGGACTACATTAAAATAAGAATTGAAAAGGGGTAAATTTATGTTAAGCTCGGTTGGACTAAAATAGGACTCCATCTATCAAACTTGAATTTTTAAAACTCAACTCATATTTATAGTATGGGGCATCGATCACCTTAATGAAACTCTCCCACTTGTGCAGAGAAAATATAACAATGCAGTTGTGCAATCTAATTGGACTGAAAAAAGAAACTTAAAAACTAAAGAAGAAACTCTTTACCATAAATGCAAAGTGTATGTTAATTCAGATAAAAGAATCCGAATAAACAATTTGAGCTATCAATTAGAAACAGAGAGTAATTCTTAATAATTATTAGTGCAGTGCTAACCTAAAAACAACAGTGGAGTAATGTTAAAACTGATATACAGAAGAATTAAGCTTGGAACATACAAGGCATGAGTTCATAAAATAGAACAACGAGAGGCTTAAAACTAAAGCCTGAATTTGAAGTTCAGAAGAAATGCTGAGTGAGAGTGGGAGTGAATATAATAAAGCTAGCACTAGCTCGAAAGAATGAAGAACAGAGAATAACTACGGAACTAGTTTGCTAGATCAGAGTAAGATGAGTGTGGACTTAGAGTATGATATAGCAACCTAGCTATGGGTTTAATATATATGCTAGGGAGAAGAAGAGAATAATTCTAATGGATATTGCAATGGTTAGAACTGTTAGATTTTATTCATTTGGTTAAATATATATACTCATATATTATATATATAGCATTTAATTACTTATTGTGAAATGAGTCAAGTCTCTTGTATTCTTCTCTAATCTCTTTTTAAGCAATAATGTTCCCAAAGGACACACTCATGAAGCATGTTACAGGTGGAGGGAGAGAAAGATAGATGCCTCAAAATGGAGGCAGTGATTAAGTTGTGGATTCCAAGGGAGTAAAAGAAAATTCAAAGTCATCCCTCTCTTCTTGCTCATTACACTACAGTAATTAGTTTAGCGGCGTGTCTATTTGTAATTCCTTTTACGTGGATTCTTTTAAAAATTGAGGGTAACCATAACCATAAAAAGGCTAAAATATGTATTTATTTTTTTACTTTATTTTTCAATATCAAATTAATTTTTTAAGTTTCTTTGATATTATGTTGATTTTTCGTATTTCTTTTTTCTATCAAACTGGTTCCTAAATCATTATTATCGACATTATATTATTCCTTAAATTAATGTGTAATGTGTCATTTCTCTTTTCTAACATTACAAATGTGACCAATGTGATGTTGATACTTAGGATAAATAGTGATTCGGAGATCAAATTGATAATAAAAAAAACTGAGAAATCAATATAATAAAAAAAGTGTAAGAAACCAATTTGATATTAAAAAAAATAAGTAACTAAGTAAATATTTTAGCCCAATATCAAAGGATTCCCCAGACTGGACGAGCAATGAGTGTTTAACTATGTGCATATTATATTGGGTTTTTTTAATGGATTTTTTTACTCCATTCGGCTCGAATTATAAGCAAAACTAACTAATTTTAAGCTTATTAAGGAGATTAGTTGATTGTATTTAATTTCCTCAAATTTATAAAAGAATAGAGGTATTTTAGGAAAGTTGCATTGGGAATGAAACAAAAATTAAATAAGATAACAATTTTCTAGGAATGTTTTTGGAAAGTGACATTGGGAATGAAATAAAATTTAAGAAAGTTAGTTAGTTTTGCTTATATTTTAAACCAAGAGAGATGTATTTTTTGTTGCTTACATTTCAAGCCGGAGGAAGTAGCTTATATGTTAAGAATACGTATATAGAAAACTTAATTATATGTATCAAATTCTTGAATTTTAAGGTCATTTAGTTATAAATCTTAATTTTTTTAAAAAAAATGTCTGGTTTCTTGAAATTATTTTTGGATTTACCATATATTTTTTCTACTTATTTCGATAAAATTTTGCTGACATATCATACTGGAATTCTACTCTACTCAGACGTAGGGGTTAGCCACGTGATGTCACATGGTCGAAAACGACATCTCTCTCCAATTCCAATTCCATTTTTTCTTTTTATTTTTAAACTAAAAATATAAAAATATTAACTTTTTAAATTTTTTTTAAAAATTAATAAAAAGATCTTCATCCACATTACATCACATGGTACTGCGTGATTAACCTCTTGCGTCTAATTAGAATTTTGGTGTGATATGTCAGCAAAATTTGGTCAAAATCGATGTCGGATATATGTCAAACTAAAAAATTACTTCGAGAGTCAAGGAAAAAAAACAATAACCTAAAACAAAATGATTTTTAAGATATTTTTAATATGTGACCTAAGACACATGTTAAAAAAATAAATTATATATTTATTTAGTATAAGCTGCTTGTAATGGAAGGAATGATAAAACATCATTCATATACTAACGCACGCAGAAACATATCCATGTGACTGCTATTATTTTCGCACTTCCACTATATGTTCCAGCGTCAAAGTGTATATTTTTTGCCGCCGACAAGCACAATACATAGTACTTGATATATGTTGAGGCTTTCGGCTCCCGGATGTTCACCCATGATCATCATTTCTAAGGGAAATTAAAATTCCATTCATCTTGTCACCTTGTTTGTGGCTCTATATTGGCATCTTCTACCTTCATGCTCTTTAACTATGTTTTTTATTTAAACTATTTTGCTATTCATTGTCTAAAGAGTAAATTATGAATAACTTAAAATAGAAAATTAATCTAAAAAATAAATTTAATATTTAAATATTGTTTATTTTAGTTTTCTTGTGATTATCTTTATAATATCCTTCGTACAATGAATACGGAAGGTTTTTTATTGATAAATATTGTACTTCCCTTTTTTTAACTATTTCTCTCATTACATAAGAATACAACTATATAGATGTAATAGTTACATTTATTTCCAATAAATAAGTTATATATGTTTTTCTCTCTTATATGTGTCCGTTTTATATCTATATATAATTATTAATTTTTATTCATTATTTATGTAAACAAAAACTCTATCAATTTTTGAATAAATGGGAATAGCTTTTATACAGATTATGGACTTGATTAAGCTTAGGACTTGGAAGTAGATAAGTGTAAGGTTAAACAAGCATGTTCTTGATTTCTAGTCTTGGTGCATTAACCCAATCTCTTATATATACATATACATATACATACATATATATATATATTCTTATTGTCTTTAGTTCTGTTGTTTAAGTCTATATTTGTATATGAGTGAATACTCCTTGTACTTCTTGTATATAAGTTTTCTTTCTTCCAAAAAAAATATCTCTCAAATAAAAGTATATATGAAAAATAGAAATTAGCGTTATAAAAAATGAAAAATATTAACTATTACAATTTAAAATTTCTAAAAGATATTAATAAATAAAAAAGTTTAAGTATATCATATGCAAACAAATATATTAAAGGATATGTGAAGGATTTCATGTGGTTTGTGAATTTGAATAACATTTTCTTTTAAATCAAGATATCCCTTATCTATAAACTAATTCTTTTTTGGACTTTTAATTTTGGGTCTAATATGATATCCAAAAATTTTGTAAAATATTATACTACTAGCTCTTACCCCGTGCAATGCACGGGTTATTGATATTTTAATTTTTTTATATTAAATATTTAAATGAAATATTATTATTATTTTAATATAAAGTAAAGATTATTATTAAAAAACAACAAAAAATAATTATATAAAAAGGTAGGAGTTCAAACCAAACCCTATACTTAAAAAAATTAATCTAAATGATCTTGTTGATAAATTTTGTACTTCCTCGTATGAATAAAAAATAATGTAACACTTTTTATATGATATATTCCTTATTTATTTTAGGGATAAATTGACATTCTTATATATGATTATCAAATT
Source organism: Crotalaria pallida (assembly GCA_037953625.1). Classification (NCBI taxonomy): domain Eukaryota; kingdom Viridiplantae; phylum Streptophyta; class Magnoliopsida; order Fabales; family Fabaceae; genus Crotalaria; species Crotalaria pallida. The sequence continues at coordinate 141,596,289 of CM075654.1, read as the reverse complement.
TATTATGATAACTAAATATTAAATCATAATTGAACATGATCTTTTTTATATTTATGTGATTGATGAAATAGTTTTTTTTTGCACAATTAGTATTTTTTTTATATATGATTATCACATCTGTTGTTATTAATCATAATTAAATATTTTTATCTTTTTAATCAATTATTTTATCTCAAGTTTTATCTTATTATCTCAAACTAAATATTTTTATTGTTTTTTATGATTATATTTATCTTATCGGATCTTAATCTTTATTTTCTTTTCTTTTTTTTTTTTACACTTCCCACATCTTAATACCATGGATTACGTGGAAATTTCTAGATTAGACATGCAAATTTTTTTCTTATATGTTTTATAAGTATTGAATCTATCTCGTATTTGTAATTTGTGTTAGCATCAAAATTTTTTATTCTCGAATATCCTAACCAAATAATCCCTAAATTTTTTTTATAGATTAATCCCTCCTTTTTTAATATAAATTTTTTTATATTAATTGTTATTTTTTCATAATTATTATGATAAAAAAACAAATAAATTTATATCTATAATACATTCAGATAAAGTGGTTACAGAAAAAGTAGGAAGAAATTTAGATTAAATTAGCTGTTTTTATCTTTGGATATGTAGTTTGTATCCTGTTTTTTTTAATGTTGTTGTTATCTTTTAATATATTATGGGACTTATTTATAGGATTTTAATTTTAATTTATTTACTAAATATAATTAATGATGAGATTTTAATGTTGTTGAAATAATGATTTGGAAAATTTGAATAATCTATTTAATTTAATTTTTACCCCGAATTTCTAACAATGAGAGGCATTTGCTTATTTATATCTATCAGCACATTAATAATAGCACATGCTCTGGTTTTTTTGCATTGTAACTCAGTTAGATACCAGATTTTGAATAGAGTGGTCATTACTATTAAAGCACGTATCGTAGAACTTTGTAATTTTGCAGTCATCATTTAAGATTTTATGAAAATTTAATTACACAGTATTGTGTTGACGGCAGTGAACAGTGGTATACTGAGATGACGCGACCTTTAAAAATAATGAATTATGAGATGACCTTAAAAATAATGAATTATGTTTTGAGGACGATAATATTTAACAATGTAATAATACTTTCCTTTTTCTTATATATTCATTGCTATAGATGAAGCTTCTGTCAATGCAAAATTGCAATGGTGATGATGAATGCGTGCAGTGGGATTGCAACTTATATGGTGACACATTGGAAGAAGAAGCGATGGTTCATGAACAATAAAAAGAGAGGAGAATGATGGAAGAATGTGATTTTCATAACTTGAGAAATCATCATATTTATAGTTTGAAAATATGTGATAACTAAAAAGATATTTGGGTTTATCATGAACTCAAACATCATCTTTTTGAGAATAATGATTTTTTTTAAACAAATGAGGATAATGATTCCACATATTCCACGTATAGATAATTTATTTAATTTTAAATATTAATTTTGGACAGATAATTTATTTAATTTTATTTTAAATTATAATTTTGATTAAAGACGACGTTATCTACCTACAAATGCTCTAGTGCAAGTATTCCTTAAGCGAATAAACGTGATACCTCGAAAATTTCTCTGACAAATGTGTAGCCTCGAAAAGGGATGTTTTTATATAAGTATAGTAGATTAGATCAACTAGCTATTTGTAATAACAAAATTATTTAATTTTGCAATATTCATAGAATTTTGTACATATATTTGGGGTTTATATTAGCGGTGTATCGGGTAAAAATTAATATTTTATTTGATGTACGCTATTGGATTAGTGTATTTTAAAATTACACAGTATGCTAAGTAGGGGTGTTCATGAATCGGTTTGGTTCGGTTTTTGTGAAAAAACCCATCCGATCCAAAGATAAAAATTAGCATCGGTTCGGTTCGGTTCGGTTGATTTAGCTTAAGACATCCAATCCAATCCGATCCAAAAAAATACATTCGGTTTCGGTTCGGCTCGGTTCGGTTCATTCCTTTTCTTTTCAATATAAAAATATCTGGTATACAAATTGCAGAAGACCATAAGCTATGCCTACAACAAGTACACAAACTTCATTCCTTTTCTTTTCAACATCAAAAATATCTAGTATACAAATTTGCAGAAGATCATAAGCTACAACAAGTATACAAATTGCAGAAGACCAAAAGCTAAATACGGCCTAGTCATATAGCACCTAATAACCTGCAATAACAAATAGTTTGACAAAGCCATACATGAAAGTGAGAATCGGAGCAGATCGAGGAAGGAGGTGGCTGGCTGGCTGCGGCGGTGGCCGTGTGGAGGAGGGAGATCGACGAAGGAGAAAGCAGAGGACGTAGGGAGAGCAAGAGAGAACCCAACCTCTGCGACGCGAGGTTGCGAGCTACAACGGCGAGCGCGACAACGGAGGGAGAGAGAACCGGAGGGAGCGGCGGCCTTGATGGACGATGGTGAGAGAGGAGCGGCGATCTTGATGGACGATGGTGAGAGAGGGAAGAGCGGCGGCCTTGAGCCGCCTTGATGGACGATGGTGAGAGAGGGAAGAGCGGCGGCCTTGATGGACGATGGTGAGAGAGGGAAGAGCGGCGGCCTTGAGGTCTGACTGTATGAGGAACTCCAAGTGCAAGTATGATAGTAGTGAGGAACTGAGGAAGATGCGTTGCACTACTACTAGGGTTGGAATTGGGCTTGGGCCTGCCATACAGCTTCAGACACGCTAAGACACATCAAGGTCCGGTTCGGTTCGGTTCGGTCCGGTTATGAAACTAAGAACCGAAAACCGAACCGAATCGGTCGGTTTTACCATCATCTCATCCAAATTGGTCCATTTTTTTCGGTTTTTTTGGATTTCGGTTTTTTGGATCGGTTTTTCGGTTATCCAATGGATCGGTTTGGTTCTGAACACCCCTAATGCTAAGGGGTCAATATATTAAGCAAAAAATATTGATACTCCAAAGGGATTAACGTAAATTAAAATATTAAACTAGTAAGCTGACCCCCTACAGTACGAAGAATGAAAAAAAAAATATACATACACATGAGAGTATTCAGAGGAAAAAATCAAAATTTGGGGATCAACAATTAATCAAGGAGGTCAGAAAACTAGATCTCTTCATAAAATTTATAGCCATACATTGAATGATTGAATCAAACCAGATCGATTCCAAAACAAAACCAAAAAAAAAAAAACTTAATTGCATTTGTGGTCCCTCTATTTCGTTAATTTGGCTAATTTATTTTCCCCACTTTTAATTTGAAAAATTTAGTCTTTCAATTGTCAATTTGTGATGATTTCAGTCGTCCTTCCGTGTCTAACAAATTAAAATTGCTTAGGTGCTGACACGTGTTCTTATGTTAGATAGGGAAAAACTGAAATCGTCACAAATTGACAATTGAATGACAAAATTCGCCAAATTAAATAAAGTAAGGAACTAAATTTGGCAAATTGAAAAATTTGGGAAAGCAAAAATGCAATTAAGCCAAAAAAATAATAATAATCCAAACTAATCTGTGTTAATTCGATCTGATGAATCGCCATTTTTGGTTTGGTTTAATTTAGTTTCATCAAATTTGCAGATTGGACAGGATGTGCTTACACCCTTGACAACACCTATATTTTGTAACATGCATGCATTTTTTTTTAACATGCATTAAAATGTTGCAAAAACTTGTAAATGTTACCAAAGCTCGATACCTGTTTTAATTTGTTAGATACAAATAAAAGTTTTTACATACATACATTACTATCAATGTTGGAATAACACACATACATTATAATAAGCTTATTGTGGAAAGTATTGTTGTAGCACAATGTTACACCGCCGTACCACTGCATGCCCAAACTAAGCTCACACACCATTTTAAAAGTAACCTAAATGCATTGTTCATGCCACGATGTTTCCTTATACATTCATTATTTATTAAAACATAAATATTGTTAATGTTGAATTACGAAGTCACTTCCTAGAGCGGAAAAATCCCATCTTGTATGATTAGTGGATGCATTGTATCAGTAGCAAATGGAGCAAAGTCAGCTATTGCAGCGCTCTCCATAATCTGTAACAAAAATGGTATATGATAGATCACCTTTTTTTTTTACTAGTGTAATAATATAACATGCTTTTGAAGGAAATGTGCACTTAATGAATAGAAACGTTACCTTATTATGAAGATATTTATTTGCTGCTTCAAGTGTTCCCTCCTATGAATCCACAAGGAAAAAAATGTTGTTTCAACAATCAATTTAAAAAAAAAATATTCTTTTCGTCCCTTATTATAAGACCCTTTTGACATTTTTATTTTGTCCCTATTTATAAGACCTCATATCAATTTTTAATGATCATTAATTATTTTTTTCCAAACACCCCTATTTATTTAACACTTTTTAGATTCTCAATAATACTAATAGAGGTAATTTTGAAAATACACATCAAAAGTTCACATTTCCAATACAATTAACTAAATTAATCAACTTTCTTAATGAACGTGAAATCTCCCAAGAAGTTCTTATAATTAGGGACGGATGGAGTATATGGAAAACACTCTTTAACTTGTAGATACTCCATCCCCTTCTTAATATAAATACTTTTAAAAAAAAATATATAATAAAAGTTGTTTTTACAAAACAATGCAACGTTAATTATTGTTTTATTATTTTGCTCTTATTGATACACAGACAAAATATATATATATATATATATATATATATATATATATATATATATAAATTTAAGTCAAATAAACACATTAATTACAATTCTTAATTTAAGATTATATGGTTGCACCGGCCCCAATGGCACATGGTCCCAGTTTTAAAGAGTCATTGAGGGGTTCCAATTTTTTCGAGGGTTTATAATATACTACATCTGTCCCTAATTATAAGGTCATCTTGGGAGATTTCACGTTCATTAAGAAAGTAGAATAATTTAGTTAATTGTACTAGAAATATGAACTTTTGATATGTAATTTCAAAATTATCCTTATTAATATTATTAGGAATCTAAAAAGTGTTAAATAAATAAGGGTGTTTGTGGAAAAAAAATAATTAATGCTCATTGAAAATTGGTAAAAGACCTTATAAATAAGGACAAAATAAAAGTATTAAGAGAAACTTCTAATTGGAGACGGAGGGAGTAATACTACTCTTTCCGTTTCAAAAAAAGTGTAACCTTTTGAAAGATTAAAAAAAAAACAATGATTTTAACCCTTGGTCTAACAAACTAATCAATCATTAAATCGGTGATTTAATGCATAATTCATTGATTACCCTTTCATACGCCATGGTATATAATTTACAAATATTTTCATTTATTAGTAAGACTTTATCTTGAGACTTTTTTTTTTTTTTTTGGATGGAGGAAATATTTAATATCTCGTTGTAAACTTTTTCTGATCTTATTTATAAGATCTCATTTAAATTTTCAATAATATTTACTCTCTCTATTTCATATGTAGTATTGTTTTAACATTTGTACTATGTTTTATAAGTCCTGTTGTTTTATAAACTCATTACATAATTAATTTTATTTTTCCAAACACATCCCTATTTATAACTTTCTCTTTTCACTTCCAATATCTTTCTCTCTCTTCAATAATGATTATATAGAGATATTATAGTCAAAATACAACAAATTCTTACATCATTTAACCATTTCTTAAAATCCGTGGATAACCTTAAAACACACTACATATGAAACAGATTGAGTAATTATTTTTATCACATACACTTTTTTTTGCTCAACATTTCAAAATCTCAATCATAATTATAAAGATAATTTAAAAAAAATAAAAGTATACAAAATGTTTATATTTTCAAAATCAAGAGGATCTTAATAATTTTTTTTATAAGCATAGATTCTATAAAAATATCTTATATAGAAAGGCAAAGATACATTGGTAATTCCAACTATAAAAAATATTTTTTTACTAATGAAATGTATGTATCTATCCAAGAGTGTTTTAACACTCCCACTTGTAAAGGATGACACTTTTTCAAATCTTTTCTCAAACATGCACAAGTTATATTGTCAAATGAAATGCTCGGGTGCGTAAAAACAATTTGTGATCTAAAACATCACTTTTTTCGTCCTATTATTTTAGTAAAAGTTAAAGTAGTCAACAAAATAAGAGAGTATATTTTTTATATAATGTATGGTTTTATTTTCAAAGTAAAATATAAAGTATGATTTATTTATTAATTACAAATTTTTATCACACAAATTTCATATTATTTTTACAATCATTAAGATTTTTATTAATTATTTTTATGATTTTTAATATAATATACAATCTTTAAGATAATATATAATTTTTATGATTTTTCATTCATTATTTTTACTTTGATTTGGGACAAAAAAACTACATTTTTTTTCCAAGATAATGGGACGTTGGAAGTACAAATTAAGAATCATGTAAATTTTTTGAGATTTTCTTTTCACACCCCCCATTTTTCTCCCAGTCCCCCATTTTTTGTGAAAAAGCGAAAAAAATGGAGGATGAAGAAAAAAATGGGGGGTGTGAAAAGAAAATCTCAATTTTTTTGCTGTTCCCAATTTTTTAAATGCTATTTATGTGTTCTTTTAAATTTGTATTCATAAATTTTTTTTTTATGCCTTTGCTTTTAACCTAAAATTTTATCCATCTATTTTTATTCTATTGTAAATGATCTAACACCACCCATTCTATTTTATCATCATTGTTACCATATTCATGTTCACCTATGAACGTCATTCCATCAATATGATAATATTCTTGATTTTAACAATCTTTCAAAAAATAATGTCATATGTTGTGATCTCCTAATTATTTTAAGATCAATGATATAATTTATCATTATTTCAATTTTTAATCTCAATTTTTTAATTACTAAATCAATGATACCATAAAAAGGGAGCATCGAAACATGAATTTTTTTTATGGACAGAAATATTATTATTTGATGTTCCTTTTTTTAAAAAAATGATATTCATGTATTTTTTTTTTTATTTTTTTCTTCATAAAAAGTCTTTTTAACTTTGCTTTTAACCTCAAATTTCATATATTTTTACCCCACTGCAAATAATTCAAAACCACCTAAGTTATTCTACTGCTGATGTCGCGTCGTCATATCCAGGTTCACCTAAGACAGTCGTTCTATCAACGTGATAGCAATATTGACTTTAACAATTTTTAAAAAATGATAGTAAATGTCTTCATTTTCTATTTACCTTAAAGATCAATGTTACAATTTATCATTATTTCAACTTTTAATATCAATCATCAAAATTTTAATTACTAAATCAATTATATTATTAAAAAAAAGTGCATTGAAACAAAACTAAAGTAGAAACATAAAAAAATCACCCTTAAAATAAAACTGAAATAGGCGCATTAAAGAATAACCCAAAATCATACACATAAAACAAAATAACTTTATACCGTGCCATAATTTGTGGCATTCTAACTGGTTGAATAACAGAATAAGAAACTAAAATTTAGCAATATTCAAATTAAGTGATTGTGAAATTTATTTTATTGACCCATAAGTGAAGTGATACTGGAAGTTAGCAAAGACGGTGATACATCATAGATGATTTAACAATTTTAACCATTTTTTGGGTGAATGTAATAATTTTTTTTAAGTGGTCTTATATAGTAGATTATAAGATTGGAGTAAATATTTTCCTTATTTTACAAAGATGATAAAAAATGTCAAAACTTTATTTAAAACTAAAGTTAAAATAATTAATGAAAAGTTTAAAAATGGTAAATTTTGAATTGTAATAATTGGTTAATCAATGCAAAATAAAATAAATTAATTATTTAATAATTAATTTTTTAGTAAAGTATTTAATAATTAATTAATATGTTAAAGAAAACATTAAATATATATTTTCTGAATTTTTTTACTTTTAAAATTTTTGACCACAGGACGGAGTGAGTAAATAAATTACATATGAGGCCGTAAATCGTAATTGACGGAAGATGTGCGGTAGCAAAAATTGGTTTTTTATTGCTTAATTTGAATATACTATGAATTTACTCGCAAGGCACGGTGGCCAATAAATTTTTATGTGCATGTTTGGTTATTTGGTGAGTTAGTTTAGAATCAATTTTAGAATGTTAACACTATGAATAATTTTTTCTGTTCCAACGTGATTTTGGGGTCAAAATTCATTTTGAAACAGGTAACCAAACATGCTCTATACCAAATGAAGATAAATTTAAGAAAATCATGGTATATACAAAAAAAAAAAAAAAAAAAAACTAAAAAAACAAAAAAACTGACCTTATCTCTCAAAGCTTGAATTTCTTGTAACATGATGTTCATCTATAATTCATATGGGTAATTGTTATATTCATTTCACATTGAACATAAAAGATAATACGTAAATATTTGTGTAATAAGATATCTGCTGGTACCTTCATTGAGCGAATATGATAGATCCAATTTTCAAGATTCTTTTCTAGCACTTGTAGTTCATCCATCGTCATTGTCCCAATTCCTCCTCCAAACAAATACCTAAGAATAGCTCATACGAAATTTACTCGACTATTTTAGTGAAGATAAATACTGATATTATGCAATAATTTGATCTAAACTATTATCAGTATAGGACAGTTACAATTATGTATAAAAGATTCTTTAGATGAAAAGTAAAAGTAAAAAATGTAAGACTTGATATTTTAATTCTAGCGTTCCAAAGGCAACTATATGGTTTTCTTTAATTTTATAAAAAGGAGGTCTAGTGATATAAGGTCCCATTGTATTCTCAACTATTATATATAGGGAGTAGTTACTAACATGCAATTTAAATTTGAATGGTTGTTACGTAACTCTTTGTTAAACTAACGAAAATTTGTCACCTAATACATGTATGTCATGTCATTGGTTAAAGTAGTCAAAATTATTTTTTGCAATTGAGTCCAACATAAAAAATAATACTCTTTCCGGCTCAAATTATAAGCAATTCTAACCACTTTTACGCTTATTAAGGAGGTTAGTTGATTGTATTTAATTTTCTCAGATTTATAAAAAATAGAGGTATTTTTGGAAAGTAGTATTGTGAATGAAACAAAAATTAATTAAGATTACAATTTTCTAGAGATGTTTTAGGAAAGTGGCATTGGGAATGAAACAAAATTTAATAAAGTTAGTTAATTTTGCTTATATTTTAAACCAAAAGTAGTATGTTTTTTGTTGCTTATAATTTGAGCCGGAGGGAGTATAGTTTTTAATGTTAAAATCTTTTTTATCATTGAAGTATAAAATAAGGATAAAAAATTCATGGACCAAAAATCAAGAGCCATAGTATGGTTTTCAGCACAAGCATGGTTGGCATTAGGGGTGTAACGGGTTGGGTTGGGTTTTGGTGGAGTTTAGCATCCAACCCAACCAAAATAAATTGGGTTGGGTTGGGTTTTTCTAATCTTGAGTTGTAGAACCGACCCAACCCAACCCATGAAAATTCGGGTTGGGTTGGGTTGGGTTGGGTGATTGGGTTTATGTAATTTGATTTTTATAAATTAAAATAATATAAAAATCTAAGTAAATATAAAAAATAAAATAAAAATAGAACAAAAATCACATAAATAAATAATTAAATATCATCCAAATCAACTAAATTACATAATTATGTACCATATTATCCATAAATTATACAATTACACAATTTTGCATTAAATTATGATAAATTAAGTATAACATATATTATAAATAAATAAATAAATAAGATATATTTATATTAGTGGGTTGGTTTGAGTTAATTGAGTTTTAAGATAATAAACCCATGACCCAACTCATACTTGATTGGGTTACAAAATAAAAAACCAACCCAACCCGTCAAATATAGGTTGGGTTAGGTTGGGTTCATCGGATTCGCGGGTCAATACTTACACCCCTAGTTGGCATACTATGTATAGTCCACGCTTCAAGCCCAAAGGACTGTTGCCCGATGGGACGTGTGCATTTTATATTTGGGAAATTGCTTTTTGCCCCATGGTATATTTTTTGGCTCTCCTTTTTATTTCCCAAGTACAAAAATATCTCAATCGTTTTAATCTTTTCGGTTCTACAAATTTGGAAAGGTAATTTTAGTACTACAAAGACAGAATACATTTATTTTATATTTCTGGTTTTGCTAAATAGGAATATGATTTCCATATTTGTAGTACCGAAATTACTTTTCCGAATTTATAGAACCGAAAAAATTACAAAAAGTATTTTTTTTTCTTGGAAAATAAAAATGGAGTCAAAAAATCTACAATGCGACCAAAAAGTAATTTCCTTGTATTTGGTACGTACCCGATACCCTTCTGCAATGTTTCAATTTCTTGTTTTAGCACATCGGTTTCCTCTTTAGCATCCTAGACAAATGAGTATGAGATAAAGTTAATAGGACTTCCTGTTGATTCACAAATAATAACAACGTAATAAAATAGAACTTTTTTTTTATAAGACAATAGAAAAGAACCAGATTGATATAATAACGATTATAGAAAATAGATACTCCTAGGTAACAATGTACCCGAAAATAAAAAAGGATGTGTAACAGGATATATATATATATATATATATATATATATATATATATATATATATATATATATTCTATATTCTATATATATGCTAACATATGACGTAATACTTATATTTATGGCTTAGGATACAATACTCATCCAAATTGAGTATACAAACTCATCTGTCAATCAATAACTACAGAATAAAGGACATTTTACATGATGAGGATTGATTACCCATTACCTTGCTCATGTCTGCATTGCAAAATAAGGGATGCACTGTAAATGAAATTTTTTTGCACAGTGCTAACCAACTTTTTTTTTTTTTTTTTTTACAGTTCCGCTGGATTAGTTCATGTACTATGTTTTATTGTTTTTTTTTACAGTAATTTTATTTCATGAAAAATAATAATAATAAAAGTAATATTTATAAATATAAATGGTATAATTTATAATTTCATACTCCACCCATTTCATATATAGTGCTTATAGAGTTTTTGTTTCATGTTTTATATGTATTATTCTCTTAAAAAATCCAATGCATAATTAAAACTATTTTTCCAAACACATCCCTATTTATCATATCTTCTTCACTTCCAATGTTTTTTTTATTCAATAATAATGATTATATAACGACATTATAGTTGAAATATAAAAATTCTTCCATTATTTCTTAAAATTCGTGCCCCCTTACCCATCCCCAAATTTCTTTAAAAAAATCGACATGTATATTATGATAATAGTGATATCTTTGGATACCATTGCCTCATAACCAATTCTAACATCGAAGGTGATATTTTAGGGTACCTTTGGTCACCTTAACTCCACCAACACATCAAATGTGAAATATTAGGCTACCATATTGCCCCCTAGCCCTATGAACACATCGAATGTGACATATTAGGCTACCATATAAAATAATAGCTAATATATATTAATTTAAAATGTAGTAAATAATTTATAATTATTAAATTTTTTATTAAATAATATTAAAATAAAATGTATTATTGTTAAACATTTATTACAATTTTCAATGACATTAATTAATTAATTTTTACAAATATATTTATCAACTCAACACATTTTAGAATTTTAATAAAAATTATAGGGATAAGGTTTTTTTTAAAAAAAATACTGAGTGCCATTATTTTCAATTTAAATAATAATTTTAATTAACTTTTTTATTTAAATATCGTAGTTTTTTTTTTAAATAATAATCGGTACAAATGGAATTCCATTTTCACATAGGGTCTGTAAAAGGTACTCACATGTTTACTCCGACCAATTTTTTATTTTTTTTAAAATTTTTTAACACATATTTACTCATAATATATTTTTACATAAATTCGTATACTGATTTATTAGAATATGTTAATTTTGAATACAGTTTTTACTCAATATAGTTTTTTCAGAGCAGAGAGTAAAAAAAAAATTTAATCCAAATCATAAAAACGAGTGCATATCACCGAAAAAATACATATAGAATATTTTTGAAATGACTAAATTTGAAAACGGGAAATAAAAATTTTAACCTCTGTCAGGGAGTACAGAAAAAAAATATCAAATATTTATATTTTCAATATTATTAACAATATTAACTAATTTTGATGTATTTTTTAAAAAAGAAATTACATATACCAGTATTATAATGAAGAAGAGAGTATAAGAAAATATTAAATTTTGGTTATCTGAATGAGGGATACACTTTTCCCGTGAGTATTGCAAAACCGGGACTATATGTATTCATTTTTATCCAAACCGTTGATGTTTCAAGTGCATAATCAATGGTTGAAAAAACAATTAGTATGTGTATTTATCCACAAACGATGAATACAATGTAACTACCACACACACACACATATATATATATATATATATGTATATATATGTATGTCATCAACGTAAACTACATCTGTTGGATACATATAAGAAATGTGTGGTTAAATTGGATTAGGCAAATACTCTCATATAATTATTCCATCCATTTTATTATATTTAATTTTTTAGCCTTTTTTTTCTTGTTTCATATTGTTTGAGCCTTTACATATCCAAAAATATAATACGTGTATTGGTATCGAACTAATACGACTTGAATGCTTTTTCATTTTTGAATTTTCTGGGCTTCGTAGCTGTCCTAAGATGTTTCAATTTGTCAAGTTATATCCTTTCCTTTGTCTGTTCGTGAATTCAACAGCAGTTCCCTTAGCCTCAATTCAGGAAATTCTTCTCGTGTAAAATTTTTATATTAATAAATTATAAAATCAATCAATCAAACAATCAATCAAATAAATAAAATTAATTGGATAAGAGACTGAACTAGAAAAACATGGGCAAACGGGCCGGTCCAATCTGGTCAGCCCAATAAATGGGATGGCTCGGGCAGTAGAATCTAGCCCAAATAGTTCCTTAGCCATTAGACTAAGTTGTAGTACTGATGGGAATAGCTATTTTAGCAAGCCTTAAATATGAAAATAGTACTTATAAATATTGACTTTTTTTAAATTGGTTCCTGTAAAATTTTTATTTTGGTTTTGGTCCCTACATTTATAAAATATTTTGGTTTTGGTCCCTCCTGTTATATGTGTATGGAAAATGTCGAAAATGTAATATATTATATTCTATGACCTATTAAGGATGATATTCTTGCATTAATTCTCAAGGGTAAACAAACAACTTACATTAAATAAGAAAATTAGTTCAAAAACCATGATATTAGAGGGACCAAAATCAATTGAATCTAAATAATAGAGGGACCAAAACAAACTACCAACATAATTATAGAGACCAAAATTTAATATGAGAGACCAAAACCAAAACGTTTTGTAAGTGCAGGAATCAAAACCAAAAGAAAATTTTTACAAGGACCAATTTCAAAAAAGTCAATATTTACGGGGACCATTTTCATCATGGACTTATATATTCAAACATATATTCACAAAAAAATGTATGCACGGAAGACTTAAGATCCCATTAAATTAAATAATACAGTAGAATATAGCATATCTGAGTTACTGTTGATCGATATGACATGATCTCAACCCTCTCAGCTCTTTAACTTAATTTGTAAGGGAGAATTTATGCTAGCTCTTAAAAAATACTTGATCTTATATATAATCTAGCCCTATATGTGACAAAATGAATTGGAGACAACAAAACATTGGGTGATAATATAAATTATTATTGGGCATATATTATTATACCTTTCATCATTATCAATATAGTATTATTGTTATTTATTATTCAGCGATGGTAATGCCTAAAGCAGCAGCATCAAATACCACTCATTCTTATATAAAAATAATGATAATAACTAATTATTCCATTATTCTTTGACGGCATATTTTCTTATTATCTTTCTCCTACAGTCTATGCAATTTCGAACTTAGCATGTGGAGACATAATAAGTAGAATGCATACCATAATAGGATGTGCTACTTGAGTGGTTCCTTCAAGTTGAGCCCCTCGAGTGAACTTCATGTACCTCTCCATGAGCCCTTGCATGGTTCTAATTTCATATATATGAATGCATGTACACAAAATGAGAGTGAAACATCAGAGACCACAATATATTTGCATGTTTTAATATATATATATATATATATATATATATATATATGTGCTTGACTAATGCAATAATGTTATTTTTAGTAGTACATCAACTTTTGTTGTACATCTATCAAAACAGATAACTTCTTTTTTAGAAAGAAAAAAAAAAGAGGGAGATACCCTTTGGTGGCAAGTTCATAGAGCTTTCCATGAGCGGAGAAAATGACAAGGCCAATTTCAGCATCGCACAGCACAGAGAGCTCCTTCGCCTTCTTCAGTAGCCCTGCTCGGCGCTTGCAAAAGGTTACTTGCCTGTGCACCGGGTTCTCAATTCGCTTCAGCTGCACCCTTCCACGAGCCATATTGATAATAGCCTAATAAATATGTGATATCTATGAATGATTTTTTTTTTTGGAGCTTTGGAATCAAAGAGTTTGTTTTGTGTGCTTTTCTATGCACACAACCTCCCACTAGTTTGAACTAGCTTCGAGGTTGCTGCAGCCTGGTACGTTCTAGTACCCCTTTAGTATAAGTTTCTCTAGTAATTGCTTCAATTTGTTGTAATTGAAAGCCTTATATAACAAAACCATCATAAGATTTTGACTTAGGGAATCATCACTAATTAAAGTATATATAGCAATGTTACTAACAAGGAATTAATTATATATATACTGAATACATTAGCAGCCAACTTTACACCTCACTAAGTGTTGTTTAGTGCCTAATATTAATCACTTCTTAGCGCATTGGTTCCAATTAATTTGATAATAAATCACATCAAAGCATGTGATGCCTAAAGGTGTTGTGGTCATTTCAGGCTTTGAGCCATAGAATAAGGTTCATTTTACTAAAATATTACTACTCAGGCTTTATTCCTGTTTTATAGGCTGAAACTGTACTTGATGATCAATCGTGCATATTAATGGGTCGGGCCTAATAATATATGCAAGTTGAATGCAACTCTCTGTTCTGTTCTGCACTTAGTGGAGACGGCCCTTTTTCAATCTTTCTATTGATTATTTCATTAATTATGGTTTTGGTCCCTATAAGTTGACTTCATTTTGAATTTAGTCCTCAAATCTTTTTTTGACCTTGAACGATCCTTAAATATTTTAAAAATTTTTTTAGTCCTTAAATCTTTTTTTGACCTTGAATGGTCCTTAAATCTTTTTAAATTTTGTTTTTAGTCCTTCTGTTTGTCTTCTTCCGTCATCTGCTGACATGGCAAACGGTGTGTCATGTCAGCCCTTACATTGACTGCCAACGATGCATCTGATGTGGACCTCCTACTCATGTGAGCAGGAACCGAGCAGGAACCAAGCATTAACCGATCATGACTTGCCAAACCGAGGGGAGATATCGACCGAACACGATGAACTGAGCACGAACCAAGCTATGCCGTTACCAATTGCATCGTACTTGGTCGATATCTCATGCACGATTAATGCTCGGTTCATGCTCGGTTCCTGCTCACATGAGTGGGAGGTCCACATCAGATACATCGTTGGCAGTCAATATAAGGGCTGACATGGTACACCGTTTGTCATGTCAGCAGATGACGGAAGAAGACAAACAGAAGGACTAAAAACAAAATTTAAAAAGATTTAAGGACCATTCAAGGTCAAAAAAAGATTTAAGGACTAAATTCAAAACGAGGTCAACTTACAGAGACCAAAACCATAAATAAGCCTTATATAAACGTTGGAAATGCTAAACGATTGTGAGCGAAAAATGCAATTTTTTAGATTCTTGAAATACAAAATAATATATATTTATGATTATTTTTTTAAACTTAAAACTTTAACAAATGTTTTAAGAATATTCGTTAGCAAAATTTTATAAATGAGTTAGGATCTGTGAGATATAAAATTTGGTCACTTACACATTCACGTAACTTTTTATGTATTATAAAATTTGTCAATCCAACCCTTGAATTATATGTTATTATCATAACGATCGTACATACCAAATTTCATATCATTAGGAGATTCATAGGTATGAATCCAACAATGCATATTTACTTATATTTTAAATAACGTATTATCTGTTAAAATGGAATAGTCAAATAATTTTTATATTCTATGAAATTTTGTAGACTTGATCTACATGATAACAATATACAATTCAACGGTTGGATTAACAAATTTAATAATGTATAAAAAGTTATGTGAATGTGTAAGTGACTAAGTTTTACACCTAGTGTCAACGGATCCTCACTCTTTATAAATATTACTTTCTCCGACCTTATTTATTATTCGCATTTCAGAAGAATTTTCAGATAATTTATAAGCATTTTGTATTTTCTAAGAAGCATTTAATAATTTTTCTCTTATTTTCTCTTTGGTTATTAAAGTGAAACAATACATTTGTAAAATTTTTAATATAAGTTAAAAGGATAAAATGAAAACATTAACGTATCATTTTAAAGTTTAAAAAAAAGTAACTATTTTCCTTAATATTTATAATATGGTTAAATATGACCGATAATCTACATATATTAAAATAGGTGAAGTTGAGGGGTATTTTTTACTTTCCCTCCATGATAGTTTTTCCCTCCAAATGTGTTTCTAATCCTAGCCATCCATTGCAAATAAATCACATCCGTTCATATCCCTCCTAAATTTCATTCTAATCATAGCCATCCATTGCAAGTAAATCACATCCGTCCATATATTTTTAATCTTTTCATTTTCCTTTCATTTTATGACTGCTTACAATTGAAACAGTTAGTATTTTTCATTATTTCCTTTCAATGTACGATACAACAAATGTTATTCTGACCGCTTACAATTGATAGTCATGGAAAGCTTGAAAAGTGACAAGGTTACATTAAGCATATGAACAGTTAGTATTTTTTTTTTAATTGGTAGAAAGCCTTATTTCAATTAGTATTTTTTCCATTTTTTTTGGTATTTATAAGTGTTTGAATTTTGCTCAAACATTTCTTAATACAGAGACTTGAGACTTGATGGTGCACAAAAGAAGACCAAAGAATGTGAAGAAGTAAGTGAAATTCTTTTCAATATTGCGTTGATCTTTAACACAATATTTCTTCTCAATATTTCTTTTTTTATAATATGTTGATCATGAAAGTCTTCCTTTCAATTTATCATTTAAATTTTTGTTTAAACATATTACCTTGATGATTTCAATGAAATTCACTTCTTTGGTGACCAAATTTACAAGGTAATCCATCAGATTATTATGCAATTTTTTTATTTTACCAAAGCTATTATGTGCACCATCGTACATTTCCTGCCCCTCTAGGCCTCTACAATCTGCATATATATATAAATGCTTGGTCATTTTGTTTTCTATTTAAAACTTATTTGTTACCGGCCTTTCGTCTTTCAATGAGAATTTTTTTTTATTTTTGGTATCAAAATGCCACTTGCAAAAAAAAAACGTATAAAAAAGGAAACCTTGGTTGTTTGAGCATATGAACAGCTAGTATTTTTTTTTATTTTTTAAAATTGGTGGAAAGCTTTCATTTCAACTGAAATTATTTTCTTATTAAGTATATTTTATTTCCTTATTTGTCATAAACATTAAGCATATGAACAGTTAGTATTATTTTTTTTTAATTGGTAGCTAGAAAGTTTTTCATTTTGTTTTGGGTATTTTTAAGTGTTTGAATTTTACTCAAACATTTCTTAATATAGGGACTTAAGACTTGATGGTGCACAAAAGAAGATCAAAGAATGTGAAGAAGTAAGTTAAATTCTTTTCAACATTTCGTTGATCTTTAACACAATATTTCTTCTCAATATTTATTTTTTTATAATATGTTGATCATGAAAGCCTTCCTTCCAATTTATCATTTAAATTTTTGATTAAACATATTACCTTGATGATTTCAATTATTATTATTATTTTTTTGGTATCAAAATGCTTCAAGTTGCCTCACAAATGTTGTTGTAAGTTGTAACATGCAAGCTATTGGCATTTTTACCCAATTCTGG
This sequence comes from Crotalaria pallida, assembly GCA_037953625.1. Classification (NCBI taxonomy): domain Eukaryota; kingdom Viridiplantae; phylum Streptophyta; class Magnoliopsida; order Fabales; family Fabaceae; genus Crotalaria; species Crotalaria pallida. Next base: position 141,578,275 of record CM075654.1, on the reverse strand, counting down.
ATGCTGACACGAATCCTCTTTCTTGCTTTAAATTATTCCTTTAATGCCCAAATAACTGTAAACGTGTGTGTATAATAATATTTCTTTTCAATATTGTGTTGATCTTTAACACAATATTTCTTCTCAATATTTTTTTTTTATAATATGTTGATCATGAAATCCTTCCTTTCAATTTATCATTTCAATTTATTCAATTAATCACATATAAATAAAATTAATCTTTAATGTTTGAACAAATGGAAAACCCTTAAAAAAAATGGAAGGATAGCAAAATTTAAGACCCGTGCATCGCACGGGCAATTTTCCTAGTATCAATTGTGAATTCAATGCTCCTAATTAGGTGGATTATGTTTTGATGATGACAAAATAATTAACAAATCATGCCTTGAAGATATTGCAACATCAACATCAACAAGAAGTCAAGAAAAGAAGACAAGTGCCCAATCATTCTCAATCAAATATTAATTGTAAATTTCTAATTTATGTTGAGAGTGGTTGAGAGTGGGTAGAAATAGTTAGTCTCTTCTAGGAATAAATTTTTATATGTTTATTAAGTTGAGATTGACCAAAAATTAATACTTGAGAGGAAAAATAAAATTGAAAATAATTTTTCCCATATCTGATCAAAATACTCGAGTATTTTTATAAAGACTCGAGTATATACTCGAGTATTTATAGAAAAACTCGAGTGTTTGTGTCAGGTCAGCAAATATGACCGTTAGTCTTGTTCGTGCACCAATTCACTCGTGACCGACCAAAAAGACTCGAGTATTTACCAAAAGACTCGAGTATTTTTGTCCAGTCAGCAAAAATGAACGTTGGAGAGACTCAAAAACCAATTGAGGACATTTGAGTCTCATCCAACCCCAAGAGAGAATTCTGAACCTTATTGTAAAATTTCTCTTTGAATTTGTGCAAGAACAAACAAGACAACAACACATCATTGATTACAAGCTTTCATAATTTCCTCTTCTCAAGTGTTAATTCCCAAAAAGCTCAACTTCTCACTCATATTGTCATTTTATTCCAAGTTGAGTTTTAGGCCTCAATTCTTACATTGAGCTGTGCTTATTTGTGCTAATCCATTGTGAGATTAGTAATACACATACAAAAAACTTGATTATTCAAAGTCTTGGATTGTTCCCAAGCAAACCCTAAGTGGCTTAGGGTGTTGGAAGTCTTGAGAGGTTCTCAAGCACAAGACTAGGAGGTTCCTAGCCCGGTGGAGTTTCTTGAAGGGAGTTCAAGGAAGCTTTGTGAAGAGTTCTTCAATCACCGGAATCAAATTGGGGTAGAAATCAAGAGTTTGGTACACTCTTGAAAGGGTTAGGTTGAGTGAGGCCATTCTCAAGCAATCCTTTGTAATTTCTAACAATTTGATTATTAGTAGAAACTCCTAAGTGATTAGGAGGACTGGATGTAGCTCATTGTTGGAGTGAACCAGGATAAAATTGCTTGAGTGTTGGTTTATTGCTTTTAATCTACTTTCTAGCTCAATAGACTTAAGTCATTTCAATCAATTAGGATTTATACAATTAGGTAGCAAGTTCAAGGAATCTTTGTGTTTAAAAGTTATTTAGATTGCTTGCTATTCTGTTGGATAAGTTCCTGTTTATTATTGAATTGATTTGAGTTAAATTGCTGAATTTTCGTTTCTGGTTTTTCTGCTATCTGATAGGAAAAACTCGAGTATTTCAGAAAAGACTCGAGTTGTTCATCACTGAAAAACTCGAGTATTTCACAAAAGACTCGAGTCTTTTGTGTCTGATTCCAGAAAATTCAGTCTTAGCTCCATTCTTCAATTATCAATCGAAATATTTGGTATTAGTGCTTCAAAATACTATTCACCCCCCCTCTAGTATTTGCTTAGCCCGCTTGTTGGTTTCCAACAAGTGGTATCAGAGCTCGGTCGAAAGATCGAGTGTAACAACTTTTTCGAAAAAGATCCTTTTGGAAACTTAATGGGCTCTAGCAATAACTTTGGTGGAGAAGGAGCTTCAATAAACCGTCCTCCACTATTTAATGGTGAATGATATGTTTATTGGAAAACTCGCATGAAAGTTTTTATTGAAGCAATTGATATGGATATTTGGGATGCAATTGAAAATGGTCCTTTCATTCCCAAAAAGAAAATAAATGATGAAATTGTTGAAATTCCAAGGAGTAGTTGGAATGATGATGAAAAGAGAAAAGTCTCATTTGATTTAAAAGCTAAAAACATCATCTTTTCGGCTCTATCCCATGATGAATTTTATAGAGTTTCCCAATGTAAATCGGCAAAAGAAATGTGGGATACTTTGCAAGTCACACATGAGGGAACAAGTGAGGTTAGAGATGCAAGATTGAATTCTCTAACTCACGAATATGAATTGTTCCACATGTTGCCAAATGAAACCATTAGTGACTTGCAAAAGCGATTCTCTCACATTGTTAATCATTTGATTTCCTTGGGAAAAGTATTTCGCAATGGTGAAACTACTAACAAAATTCTAAGATGTCTTGATAGGAGTTGGCAACCCAAGGTAACCGCCATCAAGGAATCAAGAGACATAAATAGCATGGACTTAGCCATTTTGTTTGGCAAACTCCAAGAGCATGAGATGGAACTTACAAGACTTGGGATGCATGAGGAATCGGACAAAAAGAAAAAGAGCATAGCACTCAAAGCTTCAACCAAAGCTACAAAAGAAGTTGAAGAATGCTCTACAAGTGGAGATTCCGATGGTGAACCAAATCAAGAAGAATTTGGGATGTTTCTGAAAAGATTCAACAAATTCTTCAAAGGGAAGAAAGGTGGATCTTCATCCAATTTCAAGAGAACCAAAGACTCCAAACAAAGAGAAAAGAGTACCAATGATGGAGTTAAGTGTCATGAATGTGGTGGGGTTGGTCACATAAGAATGGAATGTGCCACATTCTTGAAGAAGAATGACAAGAAGACCCAAGAGACCAAAGGGAAGCGTGCATACATTGTTTGGGATGCACCGGAGAAGAGCAATGAATCGTCTTCAAGTAGCTCCGGTGATGAAAATGCAAACCTTTGTCTCATGGCCAAGAACAATCATGAGTCCTCATCAAGAGCTAATCATGGCATGAGTGAAAGTGATGATGAGGTAACCTCTAGCTCTTCTTGTTCCTCTTCAAACTCCATTTCCTATGATGATTTGCAAGAAGCCTACAATGAAATGTTAATTCAATTTAAAAGGCTTTCTAAAATTAATAAGGAAAAAGGAAATAAAATTTTGGAGTTTCAACATGAAATTGATGAATTGCAAAAATCTATAAATGAGTTGAAACTTCAAAATGAATCCTTGGAACTTATTAATTCTAGTCATCAAAGTGATTGTGCAAATCATGAGGAAATTATCACTTCATGTGAGAGATGTGATGAACTTGAAAAAGAAGTGAAAGAGTTGAAAAACAAACTCACAATCTCACATAGTGATAGAAACCTCAACCGGTTGTTGAACTCTCAAAGACATAATCACAACAAAACCGGTTTAGGATATGTTCATAAAAAGGACAAAAAGTACAAGGTGGTTGGAACATTTTCTAAGAAAAACTCATCAAAGAGACCAACTTGTACTTATTGTGGAAAAGTTGGACATATCAACATTGAGTGCCATATTAAGAAGTTTGAAATGAATAAGGGCACTTATATGTGGATTAAGAAGGGAGAAAGTCCCAACACTAACCCTAAGGGACCCAACATTGTTTGGGTACCCAAAGTGAACAAGTGATTGCATTTTGTAGGTGTGTCTTCGAACGGGAAAACAATTGTGGTATCTTGATAATGGATGTTCGAAGCACATGACGGGAGATAAGCGGCACTTCATTGAGCTTACTCCAAAGGAAAAGGGTTATGTCACTTATGGGGACAACAACAAAGGCAAAATCCTTGGTATTGGTAAAATCGGAAACTCTTCAAACTTGATTATTGATAATGTGCTCTATGTTCAAGGATTAGAACATAATCTCTTGAGCATAAGCCAATTATGTGATATTGGCAATCATGTAGTTTTTACCTCTACCCATTGCCTCATTAAAAGTGACAAAGATGAATCAATCAAATTTGTTGGTAGAAGGTCAAATAATACTTACTTAGTTGATTTGAACAAAGTCACTTCTTTGGTCTCTACTTGTTTAGTGAGCAAAGAAAATGACACTTGGTTATGGCATCGTAGGACCGCTCATATAAATGTAAACCAATTGAAGAAAATTCAATCTAAAGATCTAGTAGTTGGTTTACCAAAGCTAAATTTTTCTATTGAAGGTGTTTGTTCCCCTTGCAAGAAATGTAAACAAACTAAAAACACCTTTAGATCAAAAATGGTTATGTCCACATCAAGGCCATTAGAAATGCTTCATATGGACTTGTTTGGACCATCACAAATAAAAAGCTTTGGTGGCAACTATTATGCATTAGTGATTGTTGATGACTTCTCTAGGTTTACTTGGACTTTATTTTTAACTACTAAGAGTGAGACCTACAAATCTTTTAAACATCATGTCAAACTTTTGCAAAACCAAGTAAATCAAAAAGTAATTATTATTCGTACCGATCATGGTGGTGAATTCGAAAACCACAAATTTGATAGATTTTGTGCAAAAAATGGTATTGAGCATCAATTCTCCGCACCAAGGACTCCGGAACAAAACGGAGTGGTAGAGCGGAAAAATAGGGTGCTAGAGGAACTTGCTAGAACCATGTTAAATGATTCTCAAGTACCTCAATATTTTTGGGCCGATGCCGTCAATACGGCTTGTTATGTTTTAAATCGTATTTTGATAAGGTCCTCTTTGGATAAAACCCCCTATGAACTTTACAAGGGAAGAAAGCCAAATATATCTCATTTTCATGTCTTCGGATGCCAAGTTTTTGTTTTAAATAAAGGAAAAGAACACATTGGCAAGTTTGATTCCAAATCCGATGAAGGCATATTTTTAGGCTATTCTTCTCATAGTAAAGCTTATAGAATTTTCAATAAAAGAACTTTAACTATTGAGGAATCAATTCATGTGGTTTTTAATGAGTCTTCAAAAGAAGATAGTGTTTTATGTGATGCTAGTGAAGATGGCATAGTCTTTTCAAAAGAAGAAAAAGAGAGAGAGAATTCAAAAGTTGATGAAGGAGAAGTAAGGGAAGAACTTCCTCCAACTTGGAAATCGGTCAAGGCTCATCCTATAGACAAAGTCATAGGAGATATGTCAAAGGGAGTACTTACTCGTAGGTCTATTCAAAACATTTGCCACTATGTCTCATTTGTTTCTCAAATTGAACCCGATTCAATTAAAAAGGCCATTGAGGATGATCATTGGGTTCTTGCTATGCAAGAAGAATTAAACCAATTTGAAAGAAATGAAGTTTGGGATCTAGTCCCTAAACCCGATGATCATACCATAATTGATACTAAATGGATTTATAGAAACAAATTTGATGAATCCGGGTTGATTATAAGAAACAAAGCTAGACTAGTAGCTCAAGGGTACAACCAAGAGGAAGGTATCGATTATGATGAGACCTTTGCTCCGGTTGCACGTCTTGAAGCAATCCGAATTTTACTTGCTTATGCTTCAATCATGAAATTCACTTTATATCAAATGGATGTTAAAAGTGCTTTCTTGAATGGGTTTATAAATGAAGAAGTGTATGTCAAACAACCCCCCGGTTTTGAAAATAGTGAATTTCCAAACCATGTTTATAAATTGAAAAAGGCACTCTATGGATTGAAACAAGCTCCTAGAGCTTGGTATGATCGATTGAGTTCCTTTCTATTAGAAAACAAGTTTCAAAGAGGGAAGGTTGATAATACATTATTTATTTATAAAACCAAGGATGACATTTTGTTAGTACAAATCTATGTTGATAATATCATTTTCGGTGCTACTAACGTGTCTCTTTGTAGAAAGTTTTCAAATTTGATGAAAAAGGAATTTGAAATGTCAATGATGGGAGAACTCAAGTTCTTCCTAGGCTTAACAAATAAAGCAAGTCAAGGAGGGGATATTTGTGCATCAAGGGAAATATTGCAAAGAGCTCCTTGAGAAATTCGGATTGGACAAGTGCAAGGAAGCCTACACTCCAATGAGCACATCATGCTACCTAGACAAGGATGAACAAGGTACACCGGTTGATGTTAGTAAGTATAGGGGTATGATAGGTAGTCTCCTATATCTCACTGCATCTAGACCGGATATTATGTTTAGTGTATGCATGTGTGCTAGATTTCAAGCTAATCCTAAAGAATCTCACCTATCCGCAGTTAAACATATATTTAAGTATCTAAAAGGAACTATTAACACTGGTTTATGGTATCCTGCTGATGCCAATCTTAGTCTAGTTGGTTACTCGGATTCCGACTTCGCCGGATGCAAGCTTGATCGCAAAAGCACCAGTGGTACTTGCCATTTCTTGGGAAGTTCATTGGTGTCATGGTTTTCTAAAAAGCAAGCTTGTGTCGCTCTTTCTACCGCCGAAGCGGAATATATCGCAGCCGGTAGTTGTTGTGCTCAACTGTTATGGATGAAACAACAATTATCGGATTTTGGTTTGAAACTTGAAAATATTCCGATTAGATGCGATAACACGAGTGCAATCAATTTGACTAAGAATCTGGTGTATCACTCAAGAACTAAACACATTGAAATAAGACATCACTTTTTAAGAGATCATGTACAAAAGGGTGATTGCACAATTGAATTTGTTAGTACCACAAATCAATTAGCCGACATTTTTACAAAACCTCTACCAAGGGACACCTTTTATCATATTAGGAGAGAACTTGGTATTTTAGATGAAGCTAATATAGGCTAAGTGCATTGTGTGTCATTTTTGGAAAATCACCAAATTAGTCTTACTCTAATGTGTTATTGATTCTTAGTTAAATTGTCCTTGATGATATTTGAAATTGTGTGTGTTAATTGTGTGTGATTCTGTACTGTATTCCAAGTTGGTAGTGAAGCATTTGTGTTTGATTTGTGTTTGGTCTTTTAAAACTGTGTTTTTACTCTCTGTTCTGTCAAAATACTCGAGTTTTTCCAAAAACACTCGAGTATTTTAATTCGAAATTAAATCAGTTTTAAATTGAAAAAGTTTTTAATCAGGGTCTGAGAAAAATACTCGAGTGTTTCACAAAACACTCGAGTCTTTTTTTTTAAAAATACACTCGAGTCTTTCGAAACCCCCAATTTCTGAACTTTCAGACCAAACTCGAGTATTTTCCAAAAAAACTCGAGTATTTTGCGTTTTTCCTGAAATTTGAACTTTCGGACCAAACTCGAGTTCTTCAATTTTTACTCGAGTTTTCTGGGGAAATCTGGGCTGAGTCTTTTGAACTGTTTATATATACTCTCAGACTCGAGTTTTTGCGACCCTCTTCTCTCTCGGTTTTCTCATATCTCTCTCCTCAAAACTCAGATTTTCCTCAAAGTTTTATCAAATCTTACTAGTTTTTCATCCTCTAAACCCTTCTCTCGATTTTATCCTCCTCCAGATGATCCAGCTCCTTCGATGTTTTGATGATGTTGACCTTTGCAGTCTATCTTAGTTTTCATTCTGTTTTTATCATATTGGTCTTTGTTACATTTTCTGTATTTTGAGAACTTGGTGTTTTGAGACTTTGGGTTTATTATTGCACCTTTGGTTTGGACCTTTTATGATGTTTTTATGTTAATAAATTTGGTTTTCATTATGATGTTTGTGCAAAGCTTCAGGGGGAGCTCTTTCTTGTTATTATATCTCCGTTTTATTTGCATAGTTGGTTATGGGGTTTTCCGATTATGCACCTCTCCTCCCTTGATCTTTTTCCTAAATTGTTACATCTTTTTTTGGCGTATGACAAAAAGGGGGAGAGATATTATACACTTGTCTTGATATTGTTGCACCTAAAATTCTCTAATTATGGTATATACTCTGATAATTGTTAAAAACTCTAATACCATAGGCTTGGTGCTAAAATTAAATTGTCATAACATCTTGCACAAGCTGAATTTTTAGATAGGTGAAAAGTATCATATAGTGAGGGGGAGTTGCTTCTCCAAGTGGATTCAAGCTCAACAAATGGTACAAGTGTTAATTATTTTGTCATCACCAAAAAGGGGGAGATTGTGAATTCAATGCTCCTAATTAGGTGGATTATGTTTTGATGATGACAAAATAATTAACAAATCATGCCTTGAAGATATTGCAACATCAACATCAACAAGAAGTCAAGAAAAAAAGACAAGTGCCCAATCATTCTCAATCAAATATTAATTGTAAATTTCTAATTTATGTTGAGAGTGGTTGAGAGTGGGTAGAAATAGTTAGTCTCTTCTAGGAATAAATTTTTATATGTTTATTAAGTTGAGATTGACCAAAAATTAATACTTGAGAGGAAAAATAAAATTGAAAAATAATTTTTCCCATATCTGATCAAAATACTCGAGTATTTTTATAAAGACTCGAGTATATACTCGAGTATTTATAGAAAAACTCGAGTGTTTGTGTCAGGTCAGCAAATATGACCGTTAGTCTTGTTCGTGCACCAATTCACTCGTGACCGACCAAAAAGACTCGAGTATTTACCAAAAGACTCGAGTATTTTTGTCCAGTCAGCAAAAATGAACGTTGGAGAGACTCAAAAACCAATTGAGGACATTTGAGTGTCATCCAACCCCAAGAGAGAATTCTGAACCTTATTGTAAAATTTCTCTTTGAATTTGTGCAAGAACAAACAAGACAACAACACATCATTGATTACGAGCTTTCATAATTTCCTCTTCTCAAGTGTTAATTCCCAAAAAGCTCAACTTCTCACTCATATTGTCATTTTATTCCAAGTTGAGTTTTAGGCCTCAATTCTTACATTGAGCTGTGCTTATTTGTGCTAATCCATTGTGAGATTAGTAATACACATACAAAAAACTTGATTATTCAAAGTCTTGGATTGTTCCCAAGCAAACCCTAAGTGGCTTAGGGTGTTGGAAGTCTTGAGAGGTTCTCAAGCACAAGACTAGGAGGTTCCTAGCCCGGTGGAGTTTCTTGAAGGGAGTTCAAGGAAGCTTTGTGAAGAGTTCTTCAATCACCGGAATCAAATTGGGGTAGAAATCAAGAGTTTGGTACACTCTTGAAAGGGTTAGGTTGAGTGAGGCCATTCTCAAGCAATCCTTTGTAATTTCTAACAATTTGATTATTAGTAGAAACTCCTAAGTGATTAGGAGGACTGGATGTAGCTCATTGTTGGAGTGAACCAGGATAAAATTGCTTGAGTGTTGGTTATTGCTTTTAATCTACTTTCTAGCTCAATAGACTTAAGTCATTTCAATCAATTAGGATTTATACAATTAGGTAGCAAGTTCAAGGAATCTTTGTGTTTAAAAGTTATTTAGATTGCTTGCTATTCTGTTGGATAAGTTCCTGTTTATTATTGAATTGATTTGAGTTAAATTGCTGAATTTTCGTTTCTGGTTTTTCTGCTATCTGATAGGAAAAACTCGAGTATTTCAGAAAAGACTCGAGTTGTTCATCACTGAAAAACTCGAGTATTTCACAAAAGACTCGAGTCTTTTGTGTCTGATTCCAGAAAATTCAGTCTTAGCTCCATTCTTCAATTGTCAATCGAAATATTTGGTATTAGTGCTTCAAAATACTATTCACCCCCCCTCTAGTATTTGCTTAGCCCGCTTGTTGGTTTCCAACATCAATAAATGAGAGTAACATTTACTCCCCCCGTTTCACTTTAAGTGTCTTTTTGAACTTTTGCACATAGATTAAGAAAGTGTTGATTATGATGATTATTGTAAGTTTTATGTATATTTTATCAAAAATACCCCTATTTAATATTTTTATTTTGTCAATGCATCATTACTAGTCATCAACATATTATAAAATAGGAGAAGTTGAGGGCATTTTTGTCATTTTCATTTTCCCTCCTTCATCCTTGTTTTTCCCTCCAAATTTGTTTGTCCATGCATCGCACGAGAATAAATATTTATCTTAAGTTATTTTTAGTAAATTTTTATTAGTACAATTTGGATTACACATAAATATAAAAATTGACCGCAAACATACAATTTGCATTTCGATATTATTACAATTTGCACGGGTTATTAATGATCTTTTCAAAAGGAAATAATTTGAATCAAATATTGATATAAAAATATATAATGCCTAAACGACCTGTCATATGATAATTAACCAGAAAAAAACGAATATAATGTTGTAATTTCAGAAATTCTAATACAAACAAGTCATAATACAAGTAAATTGGTATTAAACATTTAAACAGAGCATCATTATGAATAATAAATTTTGGGTACAACAGAAAAAACGGATATATAAATATTAAAGATGAGCTATAATTTGGTTTAATGATTTAGCTTAATACAATCAAATATTTACTCAATCATGAATTCAAATTTAAAAAAATCCAAAAATTTATACAATATGTTGCAATTTAAATTGTGAAAAATAATGATGCGTTATTTTATACTTTAGACAATATACTTATTTACAATTATGAAGTTCTAATACAAGAAAGTAATTTGAAAGTTCGAATCTTATAAACGCGAAGTGATTAAAAGTGTGAAAACAGGTTTTATATTTTGGGACAGATGTAATAATAATGATGATGATGATGATATATGGTAAAAAAATAGCTGCATTTGGACTTGCAAAACGAATTACTAACAAAATGCATTTGGAATGATGGATTAAATAAAACAAAAATCAAAATGAATTGGATTTTTTTAATATAAGAAATTATGTTGTTAATTAAAATTAGAAATCGCATAGTTGATACATTATTAGTTAATTTTTATTAATAAAAAATTGGTAGCTGAAACTATATTCAAAGGTTAATGTTTATGACTATTCATTTCTAAATACATGTAAATCATTTTTATAAAAAGTTCATATTAACTTATTATTTAAAAAGACATATTTCCAAAATCTATAATCAATTTAAAAAAAAATTAAACTAAAATAACATTAAATGTAAGGGTAAATAAGGAAAAACAGTATTAAATGTTGTCTAGATTTGGTAGAAAGACACTTATTTTGAAACAAAATTTTGATGTTAAAAAGACACTTAAAGTGAAACGGTGGGAGTAACATAAAAATTAGGCTTTTTTAAGCGATAGGTCCCTAAACTTAGGGGGTGTTTTGGATTTAGTCCTTAATCTTTTTTTTTTGTTGGATCTGGTCCCTAAACTTTAACGTCGTTTGAAACTAGTCCTTCCGTTAACCCAAAGTTAACTCCGTTAGTGTCTTCCAATAAGATGTTGCTACGTGTCCCAACTTGCATTTTTTTTTGGCTTTTTTTTTTTTTTACTTTGAGGTCCCTAAACTTAGGGGAAGAATTGAATTTAGTCCCTATCCTTTTTTTCGTTGGATCAGGTCCCTAAACTCTGGACCATTTTGGATTAAGTCTTTCTGTTAGTTTTAATCTAACACCGTTACCCTGGGAAAATTTTTATGCCATGTGGACCAATAAATTAATGCCACATGGAATTTTTCTTTTAAATTTGAAAAATTACTAAAAATAAATAAAATTAAAAAAAATGATTTTTTTATAACGATTGGAATAAAACGCGTTTGCGACGAGATGCATCATCGTCATGGTCGTGATGTCTCGAGCACTCACCACTGCCATCAGGGTAACGATTTGAGAAGCTTTCGCCACCGTCCTCAAGATCGCGCCTCGATCTGAGTTTTGTGCTTGCTTCGGTTTACAGCGAAAATCACTGTCACAGTCACAAGTTCGCTTGATGATGTGCGACAGCGCTAGTTATAGCCAAAGCCCCTGCAACCTAGTTGCGGCGGCGACCCCGAAGATTCTCTTCGTTCTTCATCCTTCGCTTGGTCATCTTCTCTGCAAATCTGATGCAACACCAAAGGAGACCAGTCGCGCTTCCTTCACCATGTAGCAGCCTCGCAACTTCGAACCCTCAACAACCTCAGCGTCCTCTGCTTTCCAGCCTCCGCCCTCTTCTCCGCTTCCTCTGTCTTCTTCTTAGCGGTGCATCATATGTAGAGTCTGGAGGGAGGAAGAAACGCAACAAGTATATTTGATTGACACAGAAAAATCTCTTTTTTATTACTTTAGAGTTTAATGATAAAGGTTTGGTAGGTGTCTAACTCAGTTTTTATTACTTGACACTGTGTGTGTTCTTTTTTTTTTTTTGTTTAGATCTTTATATTCTGAAAAACAATGCCACTCCCTAAGCAAGGTGAAGAAACCATGATGTCAAGCCCTAACGAGACGATCGAGCACGACGAGGAATGAGAGGAAGATAGGGAAGGTGGTTCACATTCTGGCCTGAAAAATTTCTGTGGCATGGTGGATCTGTTAATGATGCTTGGTTCAGTTGTACTTCAAATCAGGTAATATTTGGTTTTTTTTTTAATTTTATTTATTTTTTGTAATTTTTCAATTTTAAAAGAAAAATTCCATGTGACATTAATTTATTGGTCCACATGGCATAAAAATTTTCCCAGGGTAACGGTCTTAGATTAAAGCTAACAGAAGGACTTAATCCAAAATGGTCCAGAGTTTAGGGACCTGATCCAACGAAAAAAAGGATAGGGACTAAATTCAATTCCTCCCCTAAGTTTAGGGACCTCAAAGTCAAAAAAGCCAAAAAAAAATGCAAGTTGGGACACGTGGCAACATCTTATTGGAAGACACTAACGGAGTTAACTTTGGGTTAACGGGAGGACTAATTCCAAACGACGTTAAAGTTTAGGGACCAGATCCAACAAAAAAAAAAGATTAAAGACTAAATCCAAAACACCCCCTAAATTTAGGGACCTATCACTTAAAAAAGCCTAAAAATTATTATCAGATTTTACATTGCATGTTATACGAAACTTAAAAGTTAGAACCGTACCAGGAATCTAATAAAGCAGGAAAGGGTCTCGAATCTTGAGAGAGCTCAACTCTATTAATTAAATAAAATAAAATTAACTAGCATTCCCCTGAGAGTACCCCTTATCACGATCTGATTGGTTATGGTGTGCACTCTGCAACGAGGAATCCTGTTACTATTTATTCAGATTGTGAGAGTACTATACATATATGGTTCAATAATAATACATTGGTTGATTTATTTTAAATCAAATCTTAACGTCTGAGAGTCAAAGTATCTTAGAATTTCTCCCTAGATTAGCAAGATCTGTCACAAACACCTGAATCAAAAGTGGTTTACATATGCTAAGGTTGAGTGGTCATGTCAGAATATAAAATCTTTTTTTTGTTTGCATGAGAATATGGACATCGAAATAATAAGAGGAAAACTAAGGAACGCTTCTAAAAGAAGCTGAGTGCCACTAAAGCAATTGAGAAATTTTCTTTCTAGTTTTAATACTAATTACTTTTTCATGCATGAGGAAATTCATATTCAAAAGGCTATAAGGAATACTCCAACGTCCAGCCCAGCCCGTTCACAGGCATCTTTAAAATCTAAACTCCCAATGGATAAAAGTAGCATATAGTTATGATGAGATAATAAAGCACTACCAAGTACCAATTAACTTACCCCTTGCGAAACAATTGAGAGGAGAATGTTTATTTTGAAGACAAAAATATCTGCTTATAAGAATAATAAATAAATATTATAATCAGAGAAAATTCAAGCTGAAGGAACTAACACTCAAGCCAAAACTACTTAAGTATTTTATACATGGTTGTTTGCCACTAGATTTTCACAATCTTTTTCCTTCTGTGGCAATAGTAGGGAAACAGGAATATAATATAGGATTCAAGTATGCATCTAAATCATTTAGTTATCATTGACTCTGATCAAAGGGGAAGGGGCGTATAAAAGCTGAGTTCAATTGCCAAATCTTGAGTGAGGCCTTGATGTTTATGTCCGTTGCATTATTGAACAGAAATAACCTTGCAGCTCCATATATTGCTTCTGTTGGATAAACTCTAGATGTGATCACAGTTCTCCCACCCTGAGCAAAGCTCTCAATCATTGAATGGTCAACCTGATCATATAGAAAATTTAATTGTCACTAGAACTTACAAATTAAATTGTAAGGATTCCCTTGTGCAGAAATTAAATTTAATTAGTGTGGAGGAAGCAAAATGAGTACTAATAAATAGTATCTTATTTGCACTTACCAATACCCTTGTTGATAGTTTTTCATCACTGAAAACTGGAACTTTGCTTTCATAAACTTGCTTTGAAACATCAGGTGCCTTTGATGACCTGCATTCTCTAATAAGTCATTACTTATTTACAATAACATAAATGGTTTTGTATTTAAAGCACACTCATACAAGATGGTAGTAGTAGTAGTCTTGTAGAGGGTTATTTGATATGCATCATATCATATACTTTTATTCTTATTAGCTATATACCTTTCGATTATTTTATAATATCAATTAACCTATATCAGTACCATGTTGTATCCGTATCTCATATTTTCTATTTTTCTCCTAAAAAAGAAACAAACAAATTTGAATTAGAAAATGAAAATTGGTACCTAGTTTCATCAACACAGAAGGAAGTGGTTGTTGAAGTGCCACTGATAGTAGTATTAGAAAGACCGAAATAAATAGGTGTTAGTTCAGAAAGTTGGTCATTGGCAATAACCAGAATGCCAAATGGTCCCAAAGCACTTCTGTCCACAGCTCCACCTCCACAGCCTACACTGTTTCCCTCATTACCAATCCCTTGGGATGCCGACAACTCGATTTCAAATTCAGCAAATATATCCAACTGAAAATTTTGCAAGAAATATTTGCAATAGTTGGTTATTAGCGGAGTACGTTATTGCTACATATTGTACAATTCAACAAACAGTATGTGAGTAAGTTAAATGCAAATATATATATATATATATATATATATATATATATATATATATATATATATATAGACAAATTAAACCTGTGTTGCTGGACCTATGTCTAGTGGCACAACAGAGCCAGGTTTAAGCACTACTCCTTCAAATTCAGCACTGCTTAGTCTTAAGCTCTCAACTTCTTTTACTGGCCACTGAAGCAAATTAGCTCCAGTCTTCTTGTCAAACACCACTGTTCTTGGAATAGTCTAAATCCAAAAACAAAATGTGTGAGAGAATTCATAAACACGAGAATTATTTAATAAAATTACAATATATAAAATTTGCATAATTTAAACTTTATTTGTCCCGGCCCCCAGAACATGTGTAAAAACAAAAATCCTAATAAACTTTTTTGATATGACAAACAAAGAGCTGTTTTCTAACGTTAGACACTTCTACCGGCATTGACATGTACATTACCAATCACGACATTTGACTAATAAAAATAAATAAATAAATGATCACAACATTTGACTAATAAAAATAAATAAATAACAAGTATATTAGTTGATCCTGGATCACTTTATTATTCATGGTTCGCTAAATATTAAAATAAAATTAAAAATAATAAAGTTGGTGAATAATTATTTATATTATATATCATATTAATATTCTCATAAACCACAAATTAAATAACGTGATGATTTAAGATTAACTAATAATTTCTCCATGTAAATATTTATTGGTTATGTGCTTGGATACCAATAGAGCACATTAGAATTTAGATTGCAAAAAAATACATATACTAATATGTTCATACCTGAAGAGATGCCCAGCCCTTTTTCAAGTCAGCACTTTCGGTATCCGTTTCTTTAATCCAACCAAACAGGACCCTTCTCTGACTGACTTGGTCATAAAATGTCTTAGAGGCATAGTATCTCCCACCATAGTCCAATCTCAACCCAATACCCACATCCTCATTTGGATTATCTGGCACCCATGTATCATTCTCAACAAAGTATGTCCCAATTGCATAATGATCCACCTTTGTGTCATCCAAACTAGCCTTTAACACATGCTTCACAAATGGCCCATTAACCGATGTATCCAAACCCTCAAGCCCATTAATAGAAACCGGGTAAAAGTCAACACACTCCCACATACCCGTACCCGGAACCGCATGCAAGAAATTATCATTCAGCTCAAAGTGGATAAAGTCTTTTGTTTTATAAACCAATGAAAGGCCCGTCTTGTTCACCTTTGAGCCCAATGTGATCCTCCATTTTTTATCAGGCCCAACCCAAGCAGTTGTTGGGTCACGAAAATCTTTGAGCCCAATTCCTGGTGGAGGAACCAAAATTGGGTTGTTAGGATCTTTGACCCAATCAAGGAGGAGGGGATCAGATAGGTTGGCAGGGTATGCTATATTTTGGACTTGCACAAATTGATCAGTGTCACCAGTGTAGAGCATTATGATTTTGCCATCTGGCAAAAGGGTGGCTGAGCCGGACCATACACCGTTGATGTCAAACCAATTGTCTGGAACCAAGGCAAGGGGAAGGTAGAGCCAGTGAACAAGGTCCCTCGATACAGCATGGCCCCATGTGATGTTGCCCCACACTGCTGAATCTGGATTGTATTGGTAAAATAGATGGTACCACCCCTTGTGAAACAATGGACCTAATCGAAAGTACTATTGAAAAATTACTATTTGTTCATAAAATTGTCATAAAAATCCTACAAGTAATAATCCAATTAGTGAAAATAAAATTTATACCTGACACTATTGTTTATTAATAATACACAGTTGACGAATTCATAAACTCGTGATAATCATTTTTTGTTAATCAGTATTGATTAGGAGAAGCTTATAATTTGATTCATCTCAAGTTTACAAATTATTACACATGCACGAAGAATAAGGATGTGTATAACAAATGATTTGATCGAAGTGATATTTAGCCTCAAATCTTCACTAGGAATTTGTTGGCTAAGACTCGTTTAGATCCATACATACTACACTTGAGGAGACTATGTTGAGTTTAATTTGGCTGATATATAACAATTGAGTGGAAAAGTGAGATTTGATCTGATCTCACTTCTTTTTTTGTACAATATATATCTATCAAACAACATGACACTTTGCTAGCTGAATCAACCGGGAACCTAATCCTATCTACTTTCATCTAAATTAAAACTGAATTGAACACGTGATAGACTCAGCAATCGGCACGAGTACGAGACGTTAGGTGATGAAATGTCAACCACGACTATTATTTGGTTGCATAAATTTCAAAAATTATGTTCTCCTATACCTTTACGGCTTTGCCCGATTCAGGTTTATAAAATTCAAATCAAATATCGTATTTTTAATCAAAAGAATAAAAAGTTGTCCTTCCTTCTTGTTGGGTACATACGTTCAGTTTAAACTCTTTAAACTTGAGAAACACGTAGAAACAAAGAAGCGGTGAATGTAATGACCACGGTTGTAGTTACGTCATTAAATAGAATTTTGTTACTGTATGTTACCCAAACTTATTGGCAACACACATTAAAAATAATACTAATCCGTAAATTAATTACTAACATAAAAAAACTGAATTATTCAGTTCTATAATATCAAGTGTCCCATGGCAGGTAGTATGTAGTTCTACTATATTTATGGATCACGTGGGTCTGTTAAATTTAATTATGAGTAGTATAGAGTAGCTTTCATCTATAGGTGCTAAACTAGAATGCTTATTCTATAAATAGGACCATTTGATTATGGTTTTGAAGGGATTTTGGCAACAACAATATTAGTACCAAACACAAGGTGGACCTGTATGTGAAACTGTAAGCATAAAGTTCGGAGTCATATGACCAATTATTGATCATCTTGCTTGTTCATATTCTTCAGTGGTCTAGAACCTTTAAAGTGTCATCCCTTTTTGGTCCCATTGGGTCGTTGTTTTCAGATTATTATGTATCCACCAATTCATGTTTTTAGCTTGCTTGTCCACGTATGACGATTGTAGCTAGTAGCTGCTACTCTTTATTTTTATTTTGTATTACGTATTTGAGTTCCAAGCATGAAGCAACTATAGTATGATAGTAATAAAAGAATAAAAGCAAAGGAAAAAATTAAATAATAACTCACTATATTTACCATAACCAAAATTATATTTAAACCACAATTATTTTAAATTTAGCTTAGCTTCTTCTTTATATCCCTAGAAATGAGTTTTCAATATGTCTAAATAAATTATATTATTAAGATTTGGAATATTAATTGACCAAGCTAATAAATGTTTTAAGGGTATTTTCTAGATTAATTTTTCTCTTACAAAATCTTGCGAAAGGGATTCAATTGATGAATATATATAATTACACACGCAATAGATAAATAGCAAACATTTTTTTATTAGATATTTCATATATCCTCTTAATAAAATATTTTAAAAATCCTCCTAATTATATTATAAGATTACATATGTCATATGATAATAACTATATTATTAAAAAAAAGTCAATCATTATTCGAGCTAACGAATTGAACTATTTTAAACTTATGGTCCGAACAGTTCGAATATAGTTCATGATCAATTTGTGAACTCAATCGAATTAAACCGAACTTAAACCTAAAAAAACAGATCGATTTAAAGCTCGGTTCGAATTTGATTCGAACTATTTTCTAATGAACTAAACCAAGTTAAACTAAGATCGGTTCAGTTCAAATCATTGTCAACCCTAGATTTAAGTCATCTCTTCTAATTTTTCAAATTTTATTAATAATTCATGTGTAATATTTTAATTAAAAACAATACCCTCACCTATAAGCACGTGTAAAAACTTTCCCCAACCTTTTTAGAGGCAAATTCTCCGGTGCATATTAAGACTTAACATGCACCGGTGTATGTGCAAATTTTTTTTTGTTTTTTAAATTTTTTTAATACAGATTTATTCAGAATATTTTTTAACACAAGTTCGTATACAGATTTATTAGAATATGTAAATTTTGAATACAGTTTTACTCAGTACAGTTTTTTAAGAACACAGAGTAAAAAAAAAACATCCAAATTATAAAAATCACTTCATATCGGTAAAAAAGAAAACACATAGAATATTTTTTAATTAATTAAATTTTAAAAAAATAAATAAAAAACCCGAAAAAGGGAAGCATGCACCGGTGCATGTTAAGTCTTAATATGCACAGGAGAATTTGCCTTTTTAGATTACAAAATATGGAAATCTCAAAAACAATATTTCCAACAACATATGCCATATCAAGAGCAGTACAATTCGTAAATGAAAAGACATACATACCGTTAGGATCTGAAGCATATTCAAGCAAACGCCGGAGGGAACAGCAACCCCATAATAGTATAATATATATAGCACAAAGACAACGAGACGTTGCTAATTAGCATCTTCATCATAATTAATATAAAAGAAAACATAATAAGGTAGAAAAAACAAAAATTGAATGAAGTGCAATTATTTTTAAGATGGCGAGGGAAAAATAAATAATAATAATAATAAAAATAAAAAACATACCGTTCATCCAATTCTTTTCAGGTTGAAAATGGAAAGCTGTTCTCTGCCAAGATAGCATTGCATTTGACCAATTATATGAAAGTCTTTGGGAATTAAGAGATGGGTTTGACTTTGCTGAAACCCCCTCACCTATTCCTCTTGCCAATAATGGCACCGCGACTACTGTTTCTAACGGCTCATCATGGTTTTGGTTTATGATCATCAGTGCAACCACCAATGACGATAGAAAAATGATGGAGCCTAAGATCATAATAAGGGTACTTCCCCTTAATGACCTAAGGCCACTACTACTACTACTGCCCCCAGCTGCTAAGGAAGGAGGGTCCAACAAAGATGATGTTTGTGGATCTTGCTCAACATCAGGGGTGCTGCTCTCCATGTTATGAATGAATTGAACTTCCAAATGATGAGATCGAATTGAAACAAAATATAATATAATGAAGTGATCGATGAACTGGCTAGATAGAAGCTAAGAAAGAAAATGAAGATTACTTTAAATAGATCATCAAATGGCAATTAAGTACTTGATAGAGCTAGTGTCGTGGTATGTATGTATATATATAATTAAAGAGGTATGGTATGACTTATTGTTAATTATTATTATGAGGAAGTTGGATGAGTGGTTCCAATTTAACTGGAGGACAGAGACACGGAGAGAAAGATATGCTACTACTCCTGCGATAAGATATGGGGGACAAAGAACAACAACAATAATAATAAGCCTTTGTTTGACAGGTAAGCTTAGCTTCTTTTATGCATATAGCTGGACGATATATAATTTGTGGGTTACAAGGGATAACGGACGGACAGGTATGATTTTTGGATAAAGTTTATATGAAATAATTCAAAGTTTCAAGCACATGCTATATATTTTGGGTACTTATGATTTAGCGAAAATTAAATACTAATAGTAATTATTAACTATTAATTATTAAGTTAGGAGATGTAGTTTATCTTTGTATATGAGTGAGTACTCATTGTGCTCCTTATATATAAGTTTTGCATTCCTAAAAAAATTAGTAATTATTAACTTTTTTTTATAGACATTGCAAGCGGCTTCAACACAATGGTAATTTTAATTACTAGTCAGTTCAAAGAAAAAAATATTAATACTAGTAATTGTTCATCAAATTCAATAGGGGGCTGCAAGCATTTTGACCACGTGGTTCGTATGGATTGGGTAATAGTATAATCTCCTAGCTATCGGTCAAACAATTTTATTTTTTGGGTGAACACTGGTCAAACAATTTAAAACAATGGCTGCCAGTATTTTTTTCTTTTCTTTATAATCATGCTCCAACGAACACGTTTGTTTAGATTTTGTTTGACAAAAATAGCATATAAATGTGATATTTTAGCTTATACTAGCTATTAAGCTAATTGAAAAAATTGTATCAAAAAGTTTATACTCCCTTAGCTTTGTTTTTATTTATTTTACTTAAAGAAATAAAAATTGTTGTAACATATTATGAAGATCTTGGGTGGGCAAGTCAATACATTATACTAGCACAATTATGTCAATTCTGAATTTTTTTAATAAATATGGATATTTATGAAAAAATAAATAATTAAGATTATTGAAAATTATAAAACAATTTATATTAGATATTAAAAAAATACTCCCATTCGTCTTTATATATTATACCATTTTGGTAGATTTCATGTTTATTAAAAAAATTAGTTGATATAGTTAATGATATTGAAAATGTGAATATTTAATATGTATTTTTAAAACTACTCATAGTAATAGTATTAAGAATATAAAAATGGTTAAATAAATAAAATGAGTATTTGTGGAAAGAAATAATTAATTGTCATTAAAAATTTTAATATGATCATATATAAAGACGGAGGAAGAACTACGTATGATGAAAAAAAAAACAATATTAATGTTGTTCATAGTCTTTTTTTCAATATTAAAACAATATTTTAATTCGATTCCTAACTCTTGCGAATATAAAAGATCTCGCTAGACAACTAGTCCCCGAAAGAATTAGTCACCCAATTGCGCAGATGGATATCTTGAAAAAAAAAACAATATTTTAATTGTTGGTGCACATCACGTGATCATAAATCACTATCATTTAGCTGCCGTGGCCTACTATGTAAATAATAATGTATGTACTTTTACCCTGAATTTTTTTGAATGAATTTGTGAATAAACTTGTAGAGTAATTAACTAAATAATTGAGTGCAGGAAGGGCAATATATACCACGAGTGTGTTTGGTATGACAAGCTTATAGCTTATCTAGTAGCTTTTAGCTTATTGATTTGGTCAATAAGCTACTAGAGCTGTTTGGTGAACAAAAAATGAAAGAAACTTATAGCTTTAAAAAATGAAGCTTATAGCTTTTGAAAGCTAGCATTTAGAAAGCTACATCAGGTAGCTTTGAGGAAAAAAAAATAAGTGCTTTCAATAAATCATATATCAATTTTACCTTTTTTTTTTATTAAATTATATTATTATTTATTCTGGCCCAAATTAATATTACCCCCCAAATTTTTTACTTTTTTCCCTCAAACCCAAAAACCTAGAATCCTTCTATATATTCAACATCTGTACGCACCACACCAAAACCACTCATAAAGAAATCCTATATTTAACTATTGATTCACGAGACATAAAGGTATGTGATATTTATTTCAACATTGATCATCAAATTTCTCTTTCACTTTTTTGCTATCCTCAAAAAAATATTTTTTTATTTTGTGAATTTGGTTCAGTTTGGATTTGTGTGATTTTGTGATGGCAATGTGTCCAATCAATGGGCTAAAAGTTTTGTCCTTCTTTCGTGTCATTGTTAATAAAGAATCTGTGGCATTTTTATAAAATTAATAAAAATGTTTAAAGTGTAGTAGTACTTAGTAATAATTATTATGAATGCTGTAATTTTTTTTATCATTTATATCTATATGAATGAAGTATATGTCTTTCTCTATAAGCTACTAGTGTAGTATTATCGTCATTGAAACATGAATGTCAATATTAATTATTATTCTACATGTTATGTACTTTTCAGTCATTTAACATGTTTAAATTAGTTCCACAACTAGTTTTGTCAAACAGCTCTAGTTCAATAAGCTAGCTATACAGATATAAGCTCACAGCTATAATCCCACAGTTATAAGCTAAGTTCACAGCTATCAGCTATAAGCTCACAGCTATCGGCTACAAACTCACAGCTATAAGTTAGTTTTGCCAAACAGACCCAATATTGTATTACAGTATAGAAGTTAAGAATAAATGTGGTTTATACAATTTATGTGAGATGTATGAATTATTTTAAAATAAATTATATGGAATATGAGTGCTAGCTGCAAATCCTATTAAGTTATTAACCAGTTTTAGTTAGTTACTTAGTTGTAACCTTGATTGTTTTTCAAAAAGCAACAATTCAATCAACTACATAATCAGTTCATTTTTATTTATCTGTTGTATTTAAAAAAAATATTTTATAAATAGGCTTAATTATAATTTCAGTTCTTTATCTTATTTTGAATATTTATTTTGATCCTTTATTTTTTTAAATTTATTTTGGTACATTTTTTTAAGAGCGAAGGGACACTTTGGTCCCTCAAGTTTTTCGACAGGGACACTTTAGTCCCTCAAGAAATATAATTCACTTTTAGTCCCCAAAGTTTTCCAAAAGTGACAATTTAGTCTCTGTCCAATTTCTGTTAGCCACTTTGTTGAGGGACTAAATTGGTACTTTTCGAAAACATGAGGGACTAAAAATGAATTAAATTTCTTGAGGGACTAAAGTGTCTCTGTCAAAAAACTTGAGGGACCAAAGTGTCCCTTCACTCTTTTTTTAAAGATTCAGTTTTGCTGTATTTTTCTATCAATATTGTCAAATTTTAGGGTTTTATTGCAAATTTTTGCATTTTATTTAAACAAAATTTTGGTTTTTTAACTAAATATATCATCCTGGTATTGTTTTAGTCTTTCATAATATAAAATTCATCAAAAAATTTACAAATTTGATATCCAAAATGAATCTTTTCAATAAAAATAAAGGATCAAATTGAAACTTAAAAAAAACGAAAAAATTGAAATTTTTTTTAAAAATAAAGTACCAAATTGAGTCATTTATTAATTAAAGGACCAAATTGAATTTTTTTTATTAAAAGATAAAGAACCAAAATAAATAAATAAAATGTAAAAACCAAAATGCATTTTCAAAATAAGATAAAAAATAAAAGTATAATTAAGCCTTAACAATATAATAATTGTGTTATTTTTATGTAATATATCATTTATTTCTTCATAATATACACACTTTAAAAATGTAATAATTGCGTTATCATTAATTTTCCTTCATTATCTAAGTAAATCATGATCCCATTGCATATGGGTAGATATAAAAAATAATTATTATTTCACCATTAAATTTTTAAATGAGACAAATAAATAAAAATAAAAATTTTATATATTGAAATGAAATAGATAAATGAAAAAGGATGGAGTGCATAATTATTCTTTCCGTCCGTCTTACAAGGATAGTAAAAAATGATAAAAATTTTTGTCTAAAACTAAAGTTAAAGTAATTCATGAAAAACTTAGAAATTACAAACATCAAATTATGATTAGTTGATCAATATAAAATTTATTAAATTAATTGTTTGATAATTGAATGATGTATTAGACAAATTATTAAATGCACATCTCCTTAATTTTTTACTTTATTAATTTTTTTTACCAACCTTGTGAGACAAATGGATACAAACTTACAACTATAATCTTCCTCATAATTTTCAGCTAACTTCAAAACGATGAACTAAAATAAAAGTAAATTGAGTTTAAAAAAAAAAAAACTATTTTAGACATTCAAAGATACAATGATTATCAAATTAGTCTTTAAGAAAAACGTCTGTCAAACAAGGTCCGAAAATTTAGATGATCACTTATATTGACCTCTAAAAAATTTTTATTTGGTGGCAAAGTGAATTTTTCGAGCCCAATATTTATTTGGTGATATATTTTTTTTAGCATCAACTTAATTGTTACTTAGTTATTACTCTATCTTTAAATGATCAATACAACATTTTAATTAAGTTTATTTTATCAAACATAACTTAATACTCTTTTTGTCTTATAAAATTAGTAAAAAAAAATTGTCTCAAAATAAAATTAAGGTAGTGAATAAAAAAAATTGAAATTATGTACTATATTTTATGATTGTTTAATTAAGAAAACATGAATTGAATTACTGTTTTGATAATTGATTGATTTGATAAATAATATGTTAAAAGTATATTTCCTTATTTTTATTGAGTTTCGAAAGTTTTTACTAAATTGATTAGAGGGTGGGAATAATAAAATTTAAATATTAAGATAAATCCATTGCTATGTGAATTTAATAAGGTGGGGGTTCTTCGAGTTCGAGAAGAACAGTCGACGGAGAAAAGTGCTTTTTATGCCTTTATTTTATACTTTTTTTTTTTTTTTGGAACAAGGGGAAGAAAAGTTCAGAAATGACGAGTTTCACGCCAATCACCTAATAATCTCAGTGATTCAATAACTTTTGCAGGTATTTTATCGTGAATCAGCTTAAAACAATCATATTTGAAAAATTAAACATACTCTCAGCGGATCAGGAGCAAAAATTAAATATGTATGCATGACCCTCGTGCATCAGTTTAACAGTTTCATAAGTAAAAATAAAATATTTCTGAATGATTCAGGGGATTCAGCTTAATACTCCCATACTTGAAAAAATAAAACTCACTTTTAGACTTTTAAGCATCTTGAATAACGTTTCAAAAATTGTAGTAAGAGTTGGAACAGATATCAAATCAAAAAACATTATGTTTTAAGTTTGACTGGTTTAACTTGTTATAGTTGGTATCGTCGGATCGAATTTATATATATACATGTGTGATGTATCAAATGAGAATGTTAAATTTATACTCCCTTCATTCCAAAAAATCAGTGAAAAATTATTATTTTTTTTTAATAAAAAAAGCCAGATTATAGTTATATACTGTATAAGAATAGATAAAAGATCTTGAAATTTGTAATTTTTTTCATTGAGAAACTGAATTTTATTTTATTTTTTGAAATAAGAAACTGAATTTTAATACTAAATGAATTGTTTGAAACAATAAATTTAATATTTTTTTTTTTTTTTGAAAATTATGATTTTGATAAACAAAGTATTAAATTCATGTTGTTTATTTTCTTTTATTTTTTAATAATTTAAAAATTTTTTGGACAGATGAAAAGCGAGAGTGAGAGGGTGAAGTTTCCAGAATTATTGTTGCAATTGCAATGCCGTTCAAGCCAATCTTTCAAATTTTAATCACGGAAAGGTAACAAATTCGAGTGCACACTAATTAAGTACGTGATCATAGACTTAAAAAGTACATAATTTTGATATCCACGGTCTTTTTGCAGATATATTAAATTATTTAATTTTTCAAAGAGTTTAATATATGTGCATTGAGAGTGTAAAGTTTTTTACATATTGTCGGTACATCATCCACCGTGCATTTGCATTATTTTTATTTAGCAGTCAATATCCATACATCCTTGAATGGTAGTGGATGATGTGCTGACAGTGTAAAAAAGCTTTACACTGTCAGTGTGCAAACTATTTTATCTTTTTGAAATTTAAGATGATTTTTTTTATGTAATAGAAACATTATATAATAAAATTACTAGAACGTATACAGTACTGAAAAACACTGGCTTAAAAGCTAACAAAATATATCAATTATTGAGGGTTGGTTTATGACATGTCGAAAACAAGAAATAATGACCGAAAGGTATCTTGCTTGACAAGTCACCTCAATTCAATAAGTACATTATTGTGGATTCATAATTCACTCACCCTCAGTTTCTATATACTCCTGTTAGAATTATGAAACCAGATTTTAGTATTATGCCTTTTATCCAAGTTCTTGTTTTAATTATGGTGAGTGTGAATTAATGAGGTCAAGTGAACAACAATATTAGTACTATGACATCATGTCTTAACCCAAAACCTTAAGACATTATATTTATAAGTTTTTCTACTTATATCTTGTTCATCTTACTATGTTCTGGTCAATGTGAGACTAGTTTTTTTTTTTTTTCCTCTCAGCACTCCCTTCTGTTTTTATAAGTTCTTTCTTTATTTATTGAAAGGAAAGATGAGCTCCAAAGTAGATCATTGGAGGTGAAATAAAAAAAAAATTAATGCTATTTAAATTACATCAGTTTATAGAAACTTAATTTCTTTTTGAAAGATAGAAACTTATGTTAGTATAATAGAAACTTATGTCACTCCTTCGCAATTTTTATTTTTTATAATTATAATTATTAGGTCATTAGCTCTCATTCCTTTTTTTTTTTGTGAATTTTTTTTTATGCGTCTTACTCTTCTAATTTTAGTTGAGTTGGGTTTCTTATCAAAGCTTTTCTCCAATTGAACCTTTTCAAAAAATGCGTTTTTCGAACTAAATCTCATTGTAAAATGCATTTTTTGGACAAAGTTTAGTTGAAAAATAGAAACAGAGAGAAAAAAAAGTAGAAACAAGAGTGAAGGGACACTTTGGTCCCTCAAGTTTTTCGACGGGACACTTTAGTCCCTCAAGAAATTTAATTCATTTTTCGTCCCCCATGTCTTCCAAAAGTACCAATTTAGTCCCTCATGTTTTCCAAAAGTACCAATTTAGTCCCTCAATGAAGTGGCTAACGGAAATAGAACAGGGACTAAATTAGTACTTTTGAAAAACTTTGGGGACTAAAAATGAATTAAATTTCTTGAGGGACTAAAGTGTCCCTGTCAAAAAACTTGAGGGACCAAAGTGTCCCTTCACTCTAGAAACAAATATGCGGGATGAAACTAGTACAAGTTTTTGAAAAGCCTAGGCTGGATATTAGTTGGCATTGGAGAAAACTTTTGAAATTGAAACACAAATTCAGGGTTGGATTCACGGGGGATGCTTGGGCAGGAAGTAAGGATGGCATATACTCAATTGAGGCAGGTTACCAGTGGAGAAGAGGTTCACAACAGAAATGGAAATTGGCTAAGTTTGTATGGGAGAAATATAATATCCCCACGCACTCATTTATTTGTTGGTTGATGGTTCAAAACAGACTGCTTACAAAAGTTAGACTTGAACAATTTAATATTAAGGTGGATAGGTTGTGTATTGTGCAAGAAGAGTGATGAAGACAGCAATCATCTATTTTTCCTATGCCCTTTCTCACTGGAGATACTGAGACAATGCAAAGAATGGACTGGTTTGGGAGATTTCCCTGCTGAAATCAGGCACTCGACTGCTGGAGTCATTTACATTAGGCAACATAGAAGAGTTAGGCAAAGGATCATGTTTGCTGTGATTGCTGCAGCCATATATTCTATATGGATATAGAGAAATGGCAGAATATTTTCAAATAAGGAGTAAAAGTATGGAGGAAGTAGTAAAGGAATTAAACAGGATATTAGGATGAGATTGTAAGGAGTTTTTGCAAAGAAATTTTGTAGGTTAGAAAGACAAATTTTAGGCAAATTGAATGTTTAATAGAATAGGACGTAAATTGTTTTTGATGAGGTAGTTGGTCTAGTAATTTAGCTTGAACCCAACCTAGTTGGCAAATTATTTTGGTGGGCTTTTCTATGCTCTTGTTTATTTTGTTGCGTTCCTGGTACTATTAATTTAATAGAGTTTCAGTGTTGGTTACCACGAAACTTTTTTTTTTTTTGGCACATAAGGTGTCAGGAACAATAAAATATAATAAAAAATAATATCGTGAAATCTTTTACTGTTAGAGTGAAGACTCAATTTGCTCCTCAAGTTTTTCGACTGGGATACTTTAGTCCCTCAAGAATTATAATTCACTTTTAGTCCCTAAAAAATTTAAAAAATATCACTTTAGTCCTTGTTTAAATGTCTCTGGTACTTATGGAAACAGTAACAGTAGATAACGGAATGAAAATAGGGACTAAAGTGGTATTAAAAGTGAATTATAACTCTTGAGTGACTAAAGTGTCTCGGTCGGAAAACTTGAGGGACCAAATTGGACCTTCACTCTTGCTGTTATAAAGGAAGCTCACACTATAATCAAAAGCTATCATAGATACTTAATAATGTTCAAACTACATATAAAAGTATTAACAAATGAATAATTTCATATGTAACTCCTCGGTATAATAGTTAAGGCAATGACCAAAACTGAAGCAGGAATGATTAAAAAAAATCAATGAACATTTGAATGAAGAAACAAAAAAAAAAAAAAAACTGTAGATTTTCTTTAATCTTTATAGTATAAAATTATGAGCCACCAATTTACAGTTACCACAAGAGCTTTGAGCAAAAAAAACAACTTGGTAGCGACACAATTGTTGTTGCTGCTGCTACCATATGAGAAGGAGGAGGAGAGGTGTTCTGTCCGCAAATATTGCTCCAGGAAACCTCTTGAAATGTTTCTTAGAAAACCCAAAATCGAAACATAAGGCTGTTTTTTTTGGTTTTGTAATATATGTAGTTATGTATAGCAGAGTATATGCTCTTTCTATACACTATATAAGGCTTTTCAGGGGGCTTGATTTCCATACCACTAGTGACTTGAGAAATTCCATGACCTGCACAGTTACAACAACATTGAGGTAAATTTATACGTATCAGGATCAAATAATAACACTACTGCATAGTGTTTTTATTACAATGTCTGTTGCTAACAGTGAGTTTGAAAATGAACAAATAACCACCAAGAATATAAACTCAGTAGAGAATTACCTCTGACGGATCACGAAGAGAGTAATTTGCATTGCTTTCCTTTGGTGCTGAAGACACTAAGATACCATAACCTTTATTTCCTTCTCTCAAAACCTGTTACAGTTCCATGTGATATCATTCAGTATTCAAGAAATAAACAGAACAAGTGCAAATACATGCAACAAGTTTAAGAAATAACATCACTGTGAGCTAAGCATTACTTACCTTGAATGCATCTTCATCTGTCCGATCATCTCCAATATATATAGGAAGAACATCATCACAATTGGAAAGTCCTAAAAAGTTAAATGATAATTCTAATGTCACCAACCGGGAAACAAAGAACTCTGACCTCTAAAGAAAGTAATCATCAATATACTAAATAAATAACAAATGAACTCACCAAGTGACTCAAGTAAAAATGTGACAGCTTTCCCCTTATCCCAGTTAATCACAGGCCGGACCTCTAAAACCTGAAGAATAACATGCAGAAAATAAAAAACAAAAATATCCGGTGAAATGGGAACGAAAGAGCCAAAAGGTTGGGTTCTAAAATCAGTACCTTGCGCCCATGAGTCAATCGCAAGCGTGGATAGCCCTTCAGAACATCATGGACACGTTGCCCCACCAAATCCCAACTCTGCATATTAAATTGGAAAAAGAAGAATACTTAAACAAACAATATAATATAGGCAGTAAGTTGGGGAAAAGGGTAATAAACTTAGCAGAAAGATACCCTCAACTCTCAGGATAACACTACTACTGCAATTATTTATCATAAGAACAGAAGCCAATACCTTTTCATCTACATTACGGTAATGTACAGAGGCACAAAATTTATTGTTCTCAACTTTTGCTCCTTTAATGTCTTTAGTAGTCTCGACGAGAGACCTAAATACCTGCCCAAACAAGAGTCGATTAGGATACAGCTTCCCAATGAAGAAACATATTGGAAGGTAGATTCATGCCATGGTGTTATTTTTTCAAAGAAGCCTACCTCATCAATCATGGGTAGGAATTCGGCAGCGGGTTGGAATAAATTAACTTCCTTAGTCTGTAATTTTAAAGATCACAATAGAGGCCATTTAGAAAGACAGTAGTAGATAGAAGAGAGAGATTCAGAAGCAAATGATAGGTAGAAACCTTTGAAATCCAGTACCTGCATCAGCTTGCTGTTAGTAGAGTTAATGGTGCAGTTAGGGTTGTTATCAGATACAGATTGTCTGACGGGGCAAATGATGTCCATCCCATGACTACCAGCATAATAGAGTTCTGTTAGTCCTACAAATTCATACACCTGAGCCAATAGGGAGTAACCAAAGTCAGAATCAAAGCCCAATGACCATTAAGAAATTCATCAATCTCATGAAAATGTGCAACTACCTTGTCTACACTTCTTCCACTAATTATAGCTGTCGGAAAACACTCTGCCACCTTTTTAACAGCAGCACGCATCTGCACATGTTACAGGATCAGAATTAGCAAAAGAAGAAGGCTAAAAAACAACTGAAGTTCAAAACATATAACCCAAGGAAATTATTACATACATTGTCGGACATGAAAGCACAGTCAGGATTATCCACAATTGGTGAAAGAGTTCCATCATAATCCAGAAACAATGCTATTCTCTTCCCTTTTGCATGGTTCATGATTTGCTCAAAAGATGCAAGTGCTGATGGATACTTTAGCTGTGAAATAAACATTGGGGATAATAAAAAAAAAAGAAGCATAAATAAATCCCTCAGAATTGTAGAATTCAGATAGAAACTAAACTAAAGAGGAAGTATGTAATACCAGCCAGCTAAAATAAGAAACATCAGCTTCAGATGAGGCAAACCCATGGCTAACATCCTTTGTTATCTTTCTTGGTGGAGGAGATGAAGATTTCATCGCATCCAACCAACCACTAGAACGAACATCTTCAAGAATTCCCGTCTTCTTCCTTGGGATATTCAATAACATACCATGTGGAATGGTTGCCCCAGTAGGGGAGTAAGGCAATAAACTAGAATGCACACCCAGTCTGGACTTTGTTATACTTATGGGTGCAGCAGTATCAGTGAGAACAGGTGTATGATTTGACTTCAAATCCATGGGATCCAGGTTTTCAAACCAATTTACAGTGCAGCAACAATGTAAGAAACTTAAGGAGTATTGATCACCTACTGAACTAATATATCTATCAAGATAAAGATTTCTACTTCACCCAACTCTCTTATCAATAAAAAACCACCTCTTTAATGTTTTCTTGTCACTGCTCCTAGGGTAAGAGTCCATCAACAGCTAAGCTCCTGAAAATAGTGATCATATTAACTGATTTAGTTTAAAGTCATTAAATATCAGTCAAGTGATATGGAGTAATAATTGAAATAAATGGTTCTCAAGTTCTGATCCACCTTTTTCATCATCCTATCAGCTAGTGAAAGAATAAAAAAAATTGCAGTCTTGTATCGGCAAAAATGAGTCTGAAACGGAAAACTTTTAAGCTTTAAAACAATGTGCGGCTCCAATAGAGTTAGAAAAACAACTTGCACACCAAACGGGTGTGAAGACAAGCAGTGCACATGAAAATGTGTATAATATTATATATTACTATATCACACTTTGAAACACATGAAAAAACCAGAGATAAGACTGGGGAGCGAGATGGGAAAAGTAAAGGAGACAGCTTTTATAAGTAAGTGTAATCAAAAAGCATAATTATGTAGCATGAATTTTATAAGCCATGTATAAAAACAAAATAGAAAAAAATGAAAAGTAAAAAGCAGAGGAAGGAAGTGCCCTATCATCTATTTATTTATTTATTTATTTGATAGAAGGATTCTACCTATTATGATTGATCACAAAATGTGATTCACTAAAGTCCAAATCAAGACAGTAGGAGCCCATCCCACTAGCAGTAAATTAAAGATATGAATGAAATACACAGAGAACAAGTTGGCCTTAATTGACAACTAAACATTATTGAGGCATACCTTAAACTATGGTTGAGTGATTTATAGCTGTTAGGATTATGTCAATTCATGTACTACTTGAATAAGAAAAGTTGGAAAGAGAAAAGGCATTTATGGAAATTTAATGTGCTTGAAAGTTGGGCGCTCTTGCATGCCTTTTTAATTACATATAGCAAAGGGAAAAGGAAACTAAAAACAGCTTTTTATTATCAATTGTTGTTTATAAAACTTTACATCAACAGCTTCTAAAGAACAACAAGAGGATTAGTAACCCTTCCAAAATATGTGTCGCTTAACCAAAATATCGTAATAGAAACAAACCTACACTTGTTGGCCTAGTGGTCACTTACCAGGTTCCTAGTTATTGAGATGTCAAAGGATCGTGTGGTCTCATGCTCGATTCTTAGGAATCAAATGTTTGGGGAGGCCCTATAAACGAGAGGCCGGGAGATTAGTCTCTTACCTTCGGGTGGTAAGATACTTCAGAAAACAAAAAAAATCAACAAAGAGATATTCACATACTACCAAGCAGGCTTCAAAAGCCAAGCCCTCTTGCAGATTCAAATTCCCCATACAAACTGATTTTACCCCAAATTCAGGGACAAGTTTGAATAAATCAAAAACATGAAAAGCACTTCCACGCTTAATTACAAAAGGTGATAAGTGAAAGATTATGATCCGTGAGAATTATCACAAGAGCTATGAATTTTATAGAAATTAATTAAAGAGGAACAAGCTACTTATGTCGACTACAAAGTTACACAACAAACACTGGAGGAAGCAGAGAACATAATGCAGAATAAATAGTAAGACTACTCCAAAAAAAAAAAAAAAACAGGAATGAAAAAAGATATAGGGAAAAAAACTCAACTGATAAGGAAAACAAACATTTAGAACAGCTGAAGTACGTTAAACATAGTTATCAAATGCTAATTCTGTGCATAATATAAAGCTGAACTACCCCACATAGGGGACAAAGAAGGAAAACAATATCAAATATGCATCCAAGCACCATGGGCCTACAAAGCGTGGGAGCCAATAATAATACACATGGACCGAAAGCATATACAATGAAATAGACAAACTGACAGAATATCAATAAACATTGGCTAAGACTGAGCAATAAAAATTTTCCACAACTTTGTATGCATATTATTATTATTATTATTATTATTATTATTATTATTATTATTATTATTATTATTATTATTATTATTTCCTTTCAATGTAAATTGTAGGGCAAATGAACAGAAAGAACAATCCAAGGATGGTAAAATGAAGATGGACTGACATGGACACCAAAATTTGACCTTTTGCAGATTTTTATTTACATTATAGTTTCTTTCTTTTAAATGGTTCAGAATATTTAACTCTACATTGTAAGAACAACAAACAATTAGAAACAAACAAAAAAAATCAAGGGGGAGGGGTAAAAAACAAATAAGAACATCACATCAGCTTAATCGAAAACAGCTCTAAGGCAGGCAAAGCAAATCAATGTCCATCTCATGGTCGGAAAAAAATATATAACTGAAAAAAACCAAATTAACCAATCATACAATGATCAATGAAATTAAGTTATGATTTGCAAAATTAAAACAAACATGAAAGGGAAAAAAAAGGCAAAAAAAAAAAAAAATCAATTCATTTGAATAATAATTATTAAAAAAATAAAAAAGCTGGTCCGGTTAGCAGATTCTGACCAGAACCCAAAAAGTTATACACTTGGAAAATATGAGATTGAATAATAATTGATGAAAAAGCGAAGGCAGACAAGTCAAAAATCCCACCTTTATGCAATTGAACAAATCAGCATTAAAAAATTAATTAACAAGAAGGGGGCGAAGAAAGAATGAAAAAAAAAAATAAATAAAAATTGAAACAGAGAAATGAGAGAATCAGGGTTTGAAAAGAAGCAAAATAATAAATCGGGGGAGGGGGAGGGGGAGGGGGAGAGAGAGAGAGGAAGAGGGAGAGTACCTAAAAGACGAGCTCGAACCAAAGGAGGAGGAAAGAAAAGAGAATGGTCATGAATATTGATAATGCTATAACCAGATACCAAAAAAATGCGAAATTGAAGGAACCCCAAAAAGAGGGTTATGCCAAATTTAGTTTGGCAGCCAAAAAAACTACCAACAACAAAAAATTAGGAAAACCCACACAGTTTGGCCCTTCCCCTCCCCTCCGAATACTAATACAGTACTTTTTTTGTTTTGATACAGCGCAGGCCAAACGAGGCACAATGTGTTTTTTGTTTGCAAGGGAGAAGAGAAAAGAAAAAAAAAAGGAATGAAAAAAAAGTTTCAAGGTAACGGCGCAGTCAATGAGAAGGAGGAATTGAGAGAGAAGCGAAAAGAAGAAGGAAACTACGGTTATGCGAAATGCTATATTTATAAGCGTTTTTGGTCAGAAAGAAACGTGTTTAACAAGCAAACTTACCTCGGTTGTTGAATTAGGAAACACCAACCAAACCCACCAATAAAATAAAGAAACCCTTTTTTTTTTTTATTTCACCATTCACCAATTTCCTATATTCTACACATGGCGCGTCTTCTTCACTCTCCCAACGCCGCCTGGATTCCTTACCCCAACTTACTAACCAACGGCAAAGATTTAGTATTTTCAAAGGGAGTGGGGCCCGGGGAGTATCTGGTTACACGTGGAAGAGTGAGTTGGAGGCAAAGCGCGTGATGACACGTGTAAGTGAGGCGATGTCGACGTGGCCACGATGGGGGAGGGCCCGCCACGTATGTGGGAGGGGGGAGTTGTCGCTTTCTGGGAACGAGTGGTAGTCGTCGGTGACGGTGGGGATTGTCTTGACAGCCCATTGAGGTGGTCCCACGTTGCAGTCGGTGGGGTCCACTTTCGAAAAACCAAATGATGGCCTCATCATGAGTTGAAGTGGCATTGCCATGGCATGGGTCACCCCCCTCCTAATTGACACGTGTGTCCTACTATACTTTTTTAAAGAGTTGCATTATTTTATTTTCCCAAACTTTCTTAAATGGAATAACTATGTATGCTTAACTTTTCTTCATTTGTATTTAACAAATCAATTTTAATTTTTTTTCAAGGTATTACATTAAAGCATTGGGGTGGATAGGTGGAGGGAATGGAAGATGAAACATTGAACAAGGCAGGTGGAAGAGTTGGGAAGATGGAACATATTTGAGGAAGTCAACATAGTAATAGAGAATGAGAGACAGCATATTTTGTTTTTTAATTCATTATATTCAATTTCATAAAATATGAAGTTATATTTCAGAAGCTTAGAATAAGAATGGGATTTTTGTATTTTACTTATAATTTACTTTCTTGTAATTGGGTTTATAATTGTGATTTCGCATAATTAAATATCAAAATCAAACTTTTAAATTTCAATTTCATGTGTTAAACAGACTCTAATTAATATTACATTAATTTTATAGAACGACTTACGTTATGGATTACAATTTTTTTTCTTTCTAAAAGTACTTGTATTCAAAAAAACCGGAGTAATAATGATGTTTTTCTTTTTTGCCACAATGAATTTTTTCGTTATTGGTAAAAATTTAATTGTTTTTTAAATATAGAATAACGGGGGTGCTATGTCTCCCGGTTCCATAGCTTGATCTAACTCGTTGTCATAATAAAGTCAAGTACCGTATGTCCGCGTAAATCAGCTCAGTTGATAGCTGTTGGGACACTTAGGTAACTTAGACTCCCAGATCCTGGGTTCTAGTCTCAGGTATCTCCTTTATAATAATAAAAAAAAATCATGTACAGTACTCATTTTATTTCATACTTAGAGTATTATATTGGTGCATACTTTTTTTTCTCTCTCTAATGAAACGTGTTATAGACTTATAGTTATACCTCACGCGTCTCATGTATAAGTTTATTTTGAAAACTTTTTTTAATTCTTAATATAAGTTACATTTTCAATTTTTAATACCATTAATTATTTTTTTTCTCAAACACTTCTATTTACTCAATATTTTTTAGATTTTCAATAACAAACATATGGATATTTTTGGAAAAGTATACCAAATATTTACATTTCCAATACCACTAACAATATTAACTAAGTTTTTTAAAAGATGTGAAAATTAGTCAAAAAGACTTACTATAATAAAGACCGAAGGGAGTAATTTATGAAAGCTACTCTTGACTTTCATATTTTCTTATACCTTAAAAACAGTTATTATAATTTTTTTTATAAACCAACTTTTATTTTTGAAATGGATTACACAAATTACCTTATATTCATAATATTTTATATTAATAAAAACAATCATCAACTAATTATATGTTTCTTTCTCCTTCCCTTTTCATTTTTTATGATTAAAAAATTGTTCTCTATAAGCAATAGATTGTTTCTTTTCCTTTTTAAAAATGGGAGGTCTGGGACTAGAACCCATGACCTGGAGAGAGAAAAATTCTAAGTGTCCCTGCAGCCACTAACTGGATTGTCTTACACGGACATCATTAGATTGTTTCTAATGAGGAATAATTGAAAAATAAAAATAAAAGCAGCTTTTTCCATACTACTGACACTTTTTTATGGACAATCTCTAATTCTTCGGAGACAAGCTTATGTGGATGCTTTTACCACATAAGAGTCGAATCTTAGATCAAAGTGCGTTTGGTGTAGAAGACAAAATAAGTTAGGTAGACTGAATCAAAATTTGGCACCATGAAATTAGACATATAAATTGTACTTTGCAAATTTTTTTGGGACATCAAGGATATAAATTGGTTAAATCTCTGAACTAATGTTTATTTTTAATCAAATACAACGAAACTAACTTCTTATTATATCAACACAATTATTCTTTAAAAAAAATTATATGGTTATTTCATTTAATTTTTGCTTTATTTATATATAATACATATTTTTAAACTAGTTCTATTTTTTTATGAATATATATAAATCTCTCGTTGGCTGTATTTCTTCTATACATAATTCTCGAATATATATTATTTTAACCCCCCACGTTTATTTCCATGATTACTAGTATAATTCTTATCTGTTGGCTGTGGGAATATACAAGAGAGATTTATTCCAGCAATACAAACTTGGAAAGTGCCTAATACATGATATATTCATTTGTCTATAATAATAATAATTTACGGAGTAATAGATACGAATAATAATCCTTTCGGACACACCAAGAGCCATGTAAAAATATTCTACTATATTAATATGAATATATATATATATATATATATATATATATATATATATATCAGCTCAGCGAAAAAATACATATGTAATCCCTCAGTTCTTAAATATACTTTATATACTTTTTTTTATTTTATATACTTTATTTATATAGTTTTAGTTTTTTTAAATAATCTTATTTTACTTAAAATTTTTTTGACAAACATTTAATGCAATACTTTAATTCCACCTTCACTAGACAATCTTATAAAATTGTTATCCCTGTTTCTAAATAATTATTTTTTTAAGAGAAAAAAGGTTTGCATTTAACTATTTCATTAGAAAATCAATACAACAATAACATGAGTTGAGACAAGTAATAAGTGGCTTGATCTTGCTTAAGCAAGGTCTCGAGTACGATTCTTTGTGAATGCAAAAAGTTTATATTAAGACACTCATTTGTCATAGTCAGACACGCGATTCGAGTCAGATCCAGATGTACCTAAGTAATACCTGGGGAATCGGGTGGAAAAAAATCAATACAATATTTACAATTATTTTTATAAATATGCCCCTACCTAATTAATGAGAAAGATAACAAGTGAATATATATATATATTATAGAAAAATAAAAAGTAAATTAGGTAAGTTATACATATTTAATAATAACAAACTATTTTTGATATGTGTTTTATAACAAGAAAGCAACTTAAGTATTTTTGAATTTTTTTTTCTTCAGCTGTGAGGATTGAGATCAAACAAACCCTAAATTTAATATCACCAATCAATTAATTTTCGTGTTAGTACGGGTGCAACTTCTCTACGGGAACTTAAATTTAGAAAAGGGGAAGGAAGTACTAACTAGCTAAAAAGAGAAGTGTTTCTATATTTTGTTTCATCTAGAACCATCACGTGCATGTCTATGCGAAAACTCTCCTAATTTCTGTTGCTTCACCAACATCGTTTTAGTTTATGGTCTCCATTAGTTACTACTCCCTCTGGTCCTATTTATAGGGCTTAGGTTTCTTGAAACTTTAAAAAAATGCTTCAACATTATAATCTTACCCTTTTAACTTGCATTGGGAATTTCACAATGTATTATTTCACATTAATGGGCAAAGGGCAAATAAGAGAAAATAACAATAAATGCCTCCTAGAAAATACAAAGTGACTTATAATTAGGACCAAAGAATCCTTCTAGAATGTGACTTATAAATAGGACCGGAGGGAGTATATTGTTAAGGTCGGCAAGTTACCAAGTATATCAATGCAAAAATTGGAAATACAATAATACTAAATCTACTTTTCATTGAAATTTAGTTATATGAAGACTAATTCCGAGGTCGGGTTCTCATTAATATGGTGACACAATTATGATTTGAATATCACAAACTAGAGTATTTTAAGTGCTTATATTAGCTAAGTAAGATATGCTAAGTAGCTTAATATATTACTCCCTCCGTCCCTAAATATAAAACCTCTTTGAAGGATTTCACGTCCATTAAGAAAGTGGAATAATTTAGTTAATTGTATTGGAAATGTGAATTTTTGATATGTAATTTCAAAATTACCCCTATTAATATTATTGGGAATCTAAAAAGTGTTAAATAAATAGGGGTGTTGGTGGAAAAAAAGTAATTAATGATCATTGAAAATTGGTATGAGACTTTATAAATAGGGACAAAATAAAAGTGTCAAGAGAGCTTTATATTTAGGGACGGAGGTAGTAGTTAATTGGTTAATATTAACATAACATCAAAAGAGATGAGTTTCACTTGACGTATAAGCTCTACTAAAAAAGATCATTACATGTTAGATATACTAGGAAAATTGCCAGTGCGATGCACGGGTCTTAAATTTTGCTATCATTCCATTTTTTTTAAGGGCTTTCCATTTGTTCAAACATTAAACATTAATTTTATTTACATGTGATTGAATAAATTGTAATGATAAATAGAAAGGAATGCTTTCATGATCAACATATTATAAAAAAAGAAATATTGAGAAGAAATATTTTGTTAAAGATCAACACAATATTGAAAAGAAATATTATTATACACACACGTTTACAGTTATTTGGGCATTAAAGGAATAATTTAAAGTAAGAAATAGGATTCGTGTCAGCATCCAGAATTGGGTAAAAATGCCAACAGCTTGCATGTTACAACTTACAACAACTTTTGTGAGGCAACTTGAAGCATTTTAATACCCCAAAAAAATAATAATAATAATAATTGAAATCATCAAGGTAATATGTTTAATCAAAAATTTAAATGATAAATTGGAAGGAAGACTTTCATGATCAACATATTATAAAAAAATAAATATTGAGAAGAAATATTGTGTTAAAGATCAACGCAATATTGAAAAGAATTTAACTTACTTCTTCACATTCTTTGATCTTCTTTTGTGCACCATCAAGCCTTAAGTCTCTGTATTAAAAAATGTTTGAGCAAAATTCAAACACTTAAAAATACCAAAAAAAATGAAAAAGCTTTCTAGCTACCAATTAAAAAAAAATAATACTAAATGTTCATATGCTTAATGTTTATGACAAATAAGGAAATAAAATATACTTAATAAGGAAATAATTTCAGTTGAAATGAAGGGTTTTCACCAATTTAAAAAATAAAAAATAAAAAAAATACTAACTGTTCATATGCTCAAACAACCAAGGTTTCCTTCTTTATACGTTTTTTTTTGCAAATGGCATTTTCATACCAAAAATAAAAAAAAATCTCATTGAAAGACGAAAGGTCGGTAACAAATAAGTTTTAAATAGAAACAAAATGACCAAGCATTTATATATATATGCAGATTGTAGAGGCCTAGAGGGGCAGGAAATGTACGATGGTGCACATAGTAGCTTTGATAAAATAAAAAATTTGCATAATAATCTGATAGACTACCTTGTAAGTCTGGTCACCAAAGTAGTAAATTTCATTGAAATCATCAAGGTAATATGTTTAAACAAAAATTTAAATGATAAATTGAAAGGAAGGCTTTCACGATCAACATATTATAAAAAAAGAAATATTGAGAAGAAATATTGTGTTAAAGATCAACGCAATATTGAACATAATTTCACTTACTTCTTCACATTCTTTGATCTTCTTTTGTGCACCATCAAGTCTCAAGTCTCTGTATTAAGAAATGTTTGAGCAAAATTCAAACACTTAAAAATAGCAAAAAAAAATGGAAAAAATACTAATTGAAAGAAAGACTTTCTACCAATTAAAAAAAAATTAATAACTGTTCATATGCTTAATGTAACCTTGTCACTTTTCAAGCTTTCTATGACTATCAATTGTAAGCGGTCAGAATAGCATTTGTTGCATCGCACATTGAAAGGAAATAATGAAAAATACTAACTGTTTCAATTGTAAGCAGTCATAAAATGAAAGGAAAATGAAAAGATTAAAAATATATGGACAGATGTGATTTACTTGCAATGGATGGCTAGGATTAGAATGAAATTTAGGAGGGATGTGAACGGATGTGATTTATTTGCAATGGATGGCTAGGATTAAAAACAAATTTGGAGGGAAAAACTATCAAGGAGGGAAAGTAAAAAATACCCCTCAACTTGACCTATTTTAATATATGTTGATAATAATCTGATGGACTACCTTGTAAGTTTGGTCACCAAAGAAGTGAATTTCATTGAAATCATCAAGGTAATATGTTTAAACAAATATTTAAATGATAAAATGAAAGGAAGGCTTTCATGATCAACGTATTATAAAAAAAGAAATATTGAGAAGAAATATTGTGTTAAAGATCAACACAATATTGAAAAGAATTTCACTTACTTCTTCACATTCTTTGATCTTCTTTTGTGCACCATCAAGACTCAAGTCTCTGTATTAAGAAATGTTTGAGCAAAATTCAAACACTTAAAAATACCAAAAAAAAAATGGAAAAAATACTAATTGAAAGGAAGGCTTTCTACCAATTAAAAAAAATTACTAACTGTTTATATGCTTAATGTAACCTTGTCACTTTTCAAGCTTTCCATGACTATCGATTGTAAGCGGTCAGAATAGCATTTGTTGCATCGCACATTGAAAGGAAATAATGAAAAATACTAACTGTTTCAATTGTAAGCAGTCATAAAATGAAAGGAAAATGAAAAGATTAAAAATATATGGACGGATGTGATTTACTTGCAATGGATGGCTAGGATTAGAATGAAATTTATGAGGGATAATTAACGGATGTGATTTATTTGCAATGGATGGCTAGGATTAGAAACAAATTTGGAGGAAAAAACTATCATGGAGGGAAAGTAAAAAATACCCATCAACTTCACCTATTTTAATATATGTTGATAAGTGAATATTATAACCATTTTAACATATACTATTAAAGTGTGTTAAAGATTATAGAGTTGAATTAGCAAATGAAATATGCTAAGAAATGTATGTGACAAGTGTTAATATACAAAATACTATAACCAACAACCCAAACACACCCTAGCCCCATGTTTTGGAAAAAAGAAGTAATACTTATTACACTTTCCCTTTTTTATTTTATGAAACAAAGGGGCTAAAAGCCCAAGCAAACGTGAACGTTTCACGTGGTCCTTAACAGTATGTCTCCACTAGTGGTACTGTTTGTTATGGACGTTGATTTTGGTCTTTGAACGAAGCAACGGTGGCATGTTGGTTACCGGTTACTTTGAGTAATTGTCAAAAATACGTTTATCGTATTTGCCATTTTTTTTTTAAAAAACGTATTTGCCAATTTTTATTGTGATTTACGGTAGGTTTTTTTTTTTTTTTTATATTAACTTTACAGTAGTTTTTTCACCAAACGGTGTCCTTTGCTTTAGTGGACAAAATATTTAAAACTACTCCTCGATTACTTTATTATCATTTTGAGATTTTTATTTTGTTTTTATAAGATCATATATTAATTTTTAATGATAATTATAATTATTTCTTTTCACAAACATCATTATTTATTTAATAATTTTAAATTCTCAATAATATTAATAGGTGTAATTTTGAAAATACATATCAAAATATTCATATATTCAATATCATTAACTAAATTAACCAATTTTCTTAAGTCTTACTCCCTCCAGTTTGAAATATACTTCTTCCGTCCCTTATTATAGGTCCCTTTTGAGTAAAAAAATTTGGTCCTAAATATAAGATCATCTTCTAATTTTTTCCAGAATTACCCATGACATTTAATCATAATTCTCTAAGTTTTAGTGAGAAGATATAAATAA
Organism: Crotalaria pallida; assembly: GCA_037953625.1. NCBI lineage: Eukaryota > Viridiplantae > Streptophyta > Magnoliopsida > Fabales > Fabaceae > Crotalaria > Crotalaria pallida. The sequence goes on along the minus strand of CM075654.1, from coordinate 141,535,921 downwards.
AATTATATTGAAAAATACAAAAAATTAGCAAACGGCGTAGTTTAAAATATAAGCAAAACTAACTAACTTTTTTTAAATTTTGTTTCATTCTTAATGTTACTTTCTTCCAACATTCATAAAAAATTGTTATCTTATCTCATTTTTGTTTCATTTTCAATGCTACATTCCTAAAATACCTATATTTTTTTTATAAATTTGAGAAAATTAAATACAATCAACTAACATCCTTAATAAGCATAAAATTAATTTTTTTTTCTTATAATTTAAATTGGATGGTGTGTATATAGAGATGGAGAGAGTATTATACAAAGATTCGGTGATATTTGTCATATATTTGTCATATCAAATATTCATATATTCAATACTTTTTAAACTCCAAATAATAATTATATAGGTAATTTTGAAAAAGTATATTAAATATTACTCCCTCCGTCCCTAATTATAAGGTCCTCCTATACTTTTATTTTGCCCCTATTTATAAGGCATTTTACCAATTTTCAATGAGCATTAATTATTTTTTTTCACAAACACCCCTATTTATTTAACACTTTTTAGATTCCCAATAATATTAATAGGGGTAATTTTGAAAATACATATCAAAAGTTCACATTTTCAATACAATTAACTAAATTATTCCACTTTCTTAATGGACGTGAAATCTTCCAAGAGGGCCTTATAATTAGGGACGGAGGTAGTATTATTTTCAATATCACTAATAATATTAACTAATTTTCTTAATCCACGTAAAAGTCCATATGATTGAGGATAAGCACCCCAAAGTATTTAATTTTTTTTGAAAATAATTCATCAAATAAATCAAAGGACTTGTGTTTTTATTTTTTCAAGACATTTTAACTACTTTGGGGTGCTTAAGGGCTGAGGTTAAGAAAATCTTATATTTAAAGACTTAGAGAGTACTCCTATCGGTCTCATTTATAAGCAAAATTTTAGACAACTAATATAAGCAAAAATTAACTAACTTTTTATTATCAATACACTCATTCTTAAAATATTCTGGCACTGCGGTTTTGAGACATTTAATTTTTGCTTCATTCTCAACGTAAATTTATTAAAATAATCTTTTTTTTATGAATTTGAGAAAATTAAAACATGCAACTAACTTCCTTAATAAATGTGTAGTAGTTATTTTTTCTTAAAAATGAGACGTAGTCAGTTATGAAAATCCTTTAATATATCAGTTATACCGCCGCCGCCCTCCGCCCTATTGCATCATCAAGCTATCTTATTATTTCGTTACACCTTCTCTATCCCAGCCATGACTGATCTGACATCACCCTGACACAACACCCATAATCACGATGAACGGAGAGGTCAAAAGATAATAATAATAATAACAGATCTGAGAAATTATTTCGTGCTCTACCTGCAAGTTCATTTCAAATATGAAATAGAGAAGTCAAAAGAGAGGGGTAACCAGAAAACAGAGTGGAGGAGAAGATGATACTGTAACAAATAGGACTAAAACCTCTTAAATGTCAATGACTACTGGCAATATAAAGTAAGAGTTTCATATTTCTTCTTAAGAGGATTGTTAATAAGGGGTCGCCGCAAGGCAATGTTCTGAAAGTGATGGGCATCAATAGCACAGAAGGTTTCAAAAACATAGGGCTTCGTTTGTTTTTTATTTTAAAACCTTTATTTCAGTTTGATCCTCCTACCTGAAAAGTTGAAAATATACCCACACGTGGCAGCCAAATTGTAGGTACCACCACTGGTCCTGGGACCACGAGAAAAGCGTTCCAAGCAAACACACCGGGCACTAAGAACCTCTATCAAACATAGTTCTAGAATTATCAGCTATAAAAGCTGCATACAAATGAAACTAGGAGCAGTATCAAAAACCTTGTAGTCCCACTGCATATTATGAGCATACTTGGATAAAGCATCAGCAACATAGCTTCCCGGAACACATGGCCACAAAGAATTTCCCCTTGTTGCATTTTGTTTCTTTTTGCATTAACAATGGTTGAACACGAGTGGGAAGAGTGACAACCTTCTTTGATAAACTTGATCCCCCACATAGAGTCTGCTTCGACAATATATATCCTTTAATTTCTAAATCCACGCTCAAGAGCAAGCTAAAGACCATGATAAACTTCCCTTAGCTCAGCATGAGTTATTGAAAGATGTCTCAATCTTGCTGCAAAAGCTCCAAGGACCACGCCATGATCATTTCTCAAATCTCCACCACAAGTCGCTTGGTTGGTCGTTGCATTGACGCCATTTGACAGCAAATTAAAACCTGCTCGAGAATGATTATGAATGGGCAATCGCTCCTGATGCTGAGATGCATTAATAATCTCCCTAAATTTTGCCCAAATCATTTTCATAGTTCCATTAACAGATTGCTGTAACTAATGTGTCAAATTTTTGGCATAATTAAGCGTAACCAATCAGATTGCTGTAACCCAAATTTTAAGATATCTACAATGACATGTTTTAAATTCGATCTGCTCCAACCTACAACTTTATTTTAAGTCTTACTTTTCACAAAACTTAGTAAATAAGTAAACATTCATCAGGGGTTGAAATAAATTGGGTACAGGAGATAGACTTTGGTTTAAAATATGTGGCTTTAATTTATATCTCAAACATAAGGCTTAAGTCTGGCCACGAGGTTGATATAGGCCGTAAAATTAAAGCTTATTTAAAATCATACAGTATTTTATAAACAAGCAGGACAGGGCATAACATCCATCCATACCTTTTTTTTTCTTTTTTTATACTCCATAAACATGCATGTTCGATTGTCCGTTTTGCCAATATTAGCTACCAAAGGACTTGCCTGAAATTTTTTGTATGCGATGTTCAAAATTTTATTTATTTATTTGCACTTTCAAAAAATTATTTGAGGGTTGAATATTTTCCTTACTACATGCATGTTTAATTCGCAAGAAAAATTCCAAGTTGCATTTATTTTAATTAAAATCTACATCAATGATCAAGGAGGTACACGAGGCCAAAGCCCAAACCACCTATTAACGAAAAAAGACCCTCAACAAAATATTGCTTCACTTGATGTGAAATTTGTTTATACTTAATTTACAAGGATATAAGTTTGAACTTTATTGTCAATAAAAGAATCTCATTGATAATCTTGATGATATGTAAATATATTTATAAACATTTTTAAAACAATGAAATCTGTCTGATTTTATTAAATTTCTGTGATCCAACTTTTCTAAACTTTATAATAATTTTTTTTTTTAAAAAAAATAGATTTTAAAACAAACTTTTGTTTGTTTGTTTTTTGTGTGGCACTTACCGAAGGCAAAAAAAAAAAAAACATTTCATTAATATAACACCAGGAAAGTCAACCAACGTTTTTAAGGCATATTAAAAGGAGAAAACTTTTATAGGTTGTCATGAATAGTTTTGGTTGAGAAGCTTTTCCCTCTGCGCGTGAAGTATTTGGTTGAGAACCTTCATTTTCATTTATTAATAAGAAAAGAATACGCTAACCAGAGAATTACTCCATCCTGTTTTTGTTCCAAGGTTTTTATAATGTATCCTGTTTTTATTGTAAGGGCTTTTATTATGCGTGTTCTAACGCATAATTAAAAAAAACTTATATTTTATACTCCCTTCGTCTTGAAATATAAGTAATAAAAAATACATTTTATTTGCTTTAAAATATAAAGAAAAGTAACTAATATTCTTAAATTTTATTTTATTCTCTATATCACTTTCCTAAAACATTCATAGAAAATTATTACTCCCTCCGTTCCACTTTATCTGTCACTTTAGACTTTTTAAGTTGTTCCAAATTATTTATCGCTTTAGGAATTCGAGGGTGTATTAATTGATTTTTTCAACTTTAACCTTGCATTTAATGTGTTGAAATATGTGAAACGAGTGATAATTAATTTACTTTGAGGATATATATTATAGTAAAATTATCTAATAATTCTCTTGAAAATTGAAACATTAAATGACTTTCTTAATCCGTGTGAAATTTCTAAAGTGATAGTTAAATTGGAACGAAGGGGGTACCTTATTTAATTTTTGTTTTATTCCCAATGCAACTTTCCTAAAATATTTATATTCTTTTATAAATTTGAGAAAATTAAATACAATCAACTAACCTCCTTAATAAGCATAAAATTAGTTAATTTTGCTTATAATTTGAGCCGGAGCGTGTAAGTCCGTATCAAAAATTAATATATTTGTAAAAAGGTCTTTCTATCTTATGCACCTGATGCATAGGTTAATCATACCTTAAAAAGTTAAGTTCTGTTGGAAATTGAGACATTTGATTAGGCATGGCAAAAAAAACCAAAACCGCGGACACCCGCACGAACCCGATCCGCCATTAGGGGGGAAAAACCGTTCTAATCGGGTATCGGGGCGGGGGCGGGGAAAACCCGCTTTTTCAATCACAGGGCGGGGGCGGGTGTGGTAATTCTACTATCCGCCCCGCACCCAGCCCCGAAACAGACCCGCTCACACTATATATGTATATTATATTATATATTATATATAATTTATAATAATAGTAATAAAAAAATATTAAAAATAATGTTTTGACTCTTAATAAAAATCACTTGTGAAAAATACTCTTTTAGGAAAGTTGTTTTTAAAAGAAAAAGTTGGTATATTATATATTATAAAAGAAAAGCTCTTTTAGAAAAGTTGTTTTTAAAATAAAAGCGGGGGCGGGTGCGGTGCGGTTTTACCCGACCCCCGACGGGGATGGGGGCGGGTGGACTTTTATGATACCCGGTGGGGGACGGGGGCGGGGGCGGGGGCAATTTTTTGAGACGGGGACGGGTGTGGAAAGTGCATAATCCGCCCCCGCACCGCCCCATTGCCATGCCTACATTTGATGAATTGAATAATTAATTGTTTAGTTTTTCTATACAATTTTACTATTTGTGTTATGTTACCCTATGCATCCACGTATAGGATAGAAAAACCGAAAATTCATATACATTAATTATATAATTACTAATATAAATTTACTAAATTAATTTTTTAAAGTATGTCCCAAGACATACATTTGAAAAATCCTTATTAGTATAAATTATTTTTAATCCAAAAGTAAAGATTAATAAAATTAGTTAAATGTAACTTCTTTGTAATTTATTTGTTATTTTAAGAGTTTCACAAAGATTAAAAAAGTATTATACTATTTCAATGTTTAAGAAAAGTATAAAATAACTTTATTATAACATCCTCTCATTTGGCAGATATTTCAAAATATTATAGTATTATACAGTATTTCAAAATATTAAAACTTAGACTGACAAGGCTCACCACAGTTGTCAGATAGATAGTTGGGTTCCTTAACCATGATATCAGGGGTCATGGAAAAAACTTTGTTTATATAGACAAAACTCACTTAGGTAATCTCTACACCTCGAAGGGGATTAATCTTTGACTATCAGTTAAAGGATACTCTTAGTAAAAAAAATATTAAAACTTAGGAATGTAATCAATTCAAAAGGACAAAATCATTCTCAAGATCATGACCACGCTTAGGATCGTGTTAATAACGAAACATTTGTCAAAACTTTTACAAAAATGCTAAAGAGTGTTTTTTAAGCATTGTTTAAGTAACTAAAAAAGACAGTGTTATTTTGGAAAATGTTGAATTTAAAATATCAGAGAGTAGTAGATTTAGATTTTCAATGAGTTTTCCCTTAATGTATTTCTAAAACAATGCCATAAGGGCATTGGTTAGCAAAATCCAAACTTTTAATATTGACAAAATAATTAGTTTATTTATGGTTTCGAAAATATTAAAAAAAAACATATTTTTTCATTCATTTTTATTATGATTGGCTTTTTGTAAATGTGGTAAGTATATTTGTTAAAAAGTGTTTTTAAAACACTTGTTAAAATTATTTATAAAAAAATAATTATAAATTTATCGTATTTCATCCCTCAAAAATGTCAAAAAAACATATTCTCTAATTACATTTAATTACTTTTAGATAATTAAGAAGTACCCTAGAAACAATTGTAAACATTTCTCATCTTTCATTTAGTCCTAATACTATCTGTAAAAAAAATTGGGGGAACGTGTTACCTAAAGTAGTTGCTATATACTTGTATATGTTCAGAGTCAGGAACTTGAAAGTTGTTGTGTGTTTTGCACTCTAGAATATAAATCATTTAAAGTTTGGTACTTATATTAAAAAGTATAATAATTAATATATTAGTTTGTATATTTTTTCTCTTTATTAATTTTTTATTCATCATCTCTCTCTATGTTAATTATCTCTCTCTTTATATTTTAGATGTGACACTGAAAAAAAATATATAATCAATATTATATTATTTTTATATAAAGACTTATATTTTTAATCTATAAAACAATATATAAATCAATTTACAAAACAAGAAAATTATATGTATTATTTTTTTTAATCAATCATTAACAAGTTAAATATAGATGCACAAATAGTTAGTTTTTGCAGCGTGAAGAAAGCGAAATTACTCCAGAAGTTGGTAGGTGCAACATCTACATACACATTAGTGACTAGTACAAAATCGACAGCAGCCTATTATTATTATTATTATAATTTTTTATTCTAACTTGCATAATGCAGAGAAAAATTCATTGAATGTTTTTAAAATCAAATTTGGTTAATGCTGTGAACCAAATTAAAGCTGTACAGTTATTAAATTTGTTTTCCAATTGCGGATAATTTCTAGCCATATGTTGCTATAGGTCACATGGTACTTGTGCCTTCCCCTTGCCAAAAGTCTAGAGGTAGAGAGTACACACAGTAGTATTCCCATGTGGATTAGTAAGTGGTTGAATCCATCTAATCTCCAGCTGGAAGCTTCCAATGTTCTGGAGGCAAAACAACAAGTCCTCTTGTTCCTTTCATCATCAAGTCCGACTGCTTCTTCCAAGGAAAAAGAAAATTCACTTTTTCTAGAAGCTTATCACCTTTTTTTTTTTTTTTTTTACCAACCGGCATGCGGATTTGGTTTAATCAGAATTCGATTCATCCGGTCCGAGCCAACTGAGCTCGCACTAAGCGGTAGGGGTTTCTCAGCGGGGTTGCTCCGTACCCAAGACTCGAACTCGAAATAAGTTGATTAAAGGACCAAGTGAACTACCACGAAATCAACCCCAAGTTGGTGAACCATGGTTTTTAAGAGTGAAAAAAAAAAAGATTAAAAGGAGTTTTAAATGTGTAAAACTAAATTATTGCACTATACCAATTGTTATCAATACGCATAATCTTTGAGGGTAAGGCAAGTAGTTAGGTTAGGATCATGCATTGAGATAGGATCCGGATATAATGAGTCTGATAAGCTCTTGTCTTATCGATTATTGCTTTGTGCCAATCAAATTATCTCATTTGATAGTTTTGTTGACATAATTAACTTATAAACCGGTTAGTAGCTTATAAAGTTCTTACTTAAAAGTTTATCAATAGGATTAAAAAACTAGGAACTTAAAAATTAGCAGATTAAGTTCAACTGTTTATCAAGTTAACTTATAAGTTGTTGATAGATATAAAATAAAATAAATCATTAACTCATAAGTCATAAGCCTCTATTTAGTAACTTACATCAATTTTGGACTTATGAGCTACCGATTTATATTATCAAAATGTCACTTTGCCAAACACAGACTCATTTTTTTTGTCAAATAAGTTAGTTTATTGACTTAAAAGCCACTTCATTGCCTTGTCAAACACACTTAATGACAGAGATTAATAAATCAAATGTAAACTATAAGATTTTCCTTATATCAAAATTGTATACAGTATACAATTTGTAATATATATTCTGCTTAGTGGAATTAGTAGCAATGACGGGGTGAGGGTGACAATGATGGTAGCAGGTAGCAACGACAGTGTGGTGATAATGGTGGCGAAGATGGTGGAAAATATTGTGCAATAGCAGCAGTAGTGTGGTAGCAACCACAATGGAAGGGGTGAGATGATGTTGTGGCAACAATGACATGTGGTGATGGGGTGATTATGCGGGTGGTGGCGAAAGCGGTGACGGGACAGCGGTGGTGATGCCAATGGGGTTGGGGGTGGTGGCAATGTTTGAGAAAATTATACACTATCATGTTATGTTCATCTCTAACTCGCATTTATAATAAAATAGAAAAAGAAAATATACTATGAAAACACGATAAGACAATCAAATAAATCTGTTTTATCTTCCTACCTCACCCATTAATGAATTATAATAAGATAAGCTATGCTACAATATCCAATATCTCCTATTCCGATCAACCAACATGCCTTTAGTATTAACCAGAAACAAATAATGTGAGAGCATTGAGTATAATGTTGCAAAATCATTGAGTAAAATTTCGTAGGAGAAAGGATGAATTCTGATCTCTTTTGTCTTCATGAATGCTAAGCTCTTTCTCCTCAATGTACTTTATAATAGTAATAACCTTTTTCATGCTAGCACCTAAGAATTTCTCAAATGTAAAAAATTAATGGACTGCTGAGAAACGAGATGCATCAAATTAAAGAATAGCCTATGTAGACAATTAAGATAGAAATTAACAAGATAAAGTAACTTTGATTAAATAACCTAGCTTGAACACAAGCCAATCTCTACAAGTATTCGATCAGATAGTACTAGAAGTTCAGAAAGACAAAAAAAGGTTAGATGAAAAAGCCTAATTTAGAAGTTATATAATCTTAAACTGAAATAAGTCTAGCAACAAACTACAACAGCAGAGGAAAAGCATGATATAAGCACATGATGGTATTGTTTCCTTGTCCTTAGAGGCATGCTTCAGAGCTGTCACTGCATTTCTCTGCTTCATCAAGCATTTGCACGACCTGTGCAACGCTTTCTTCAATTTCCTTCTTGATGACTCTATCAGGCATGCCAAAATATTCAAGCAGGCTGAGGATCTATCACATGAAGCATTGCTTCCACCTCATCCATAATTGATTTCTTTGCAGATCGCCCCATCTGATTTGCTCCCTAGCTACAAAATACAAAATTAACAAGCCTAATATATAAACCAATAAAGATGTATATACTGTTTGTTATACGCTCAATGTTGGATTCTAAATGGTTTAGATTTCAAGCTGACTTAATTTTGCAATAACCTTTTTCTTAAACCATGCAATAGTATTCCAGACTTGAACAGCACGATGATTCCAGGATGGCTATGAGAATGACCAGTGTGGACTGGTTCTTCCTTCGTTAAGGGTTTACTTATTATTCAATCAGTTTATAAATCGCTTAAAAGAAATCACCAGTTTTCCAATGGCGAATTTTATTTGAGTCAGGTTATATACCTAGTCATTCCTCAAAACAACGTCTGCAGTCCAAGCATAGAATGATTAAAAGTCGTTACAATTTGGTGAATGAGAGCTTTTAATGCTGCAGAGACTGTTGTACATTTTTTATGATGTACTCGGTCTTGCAATCTATTAGCTTCACTGCTGAATTTGTTATAGGAGAAGCCACTACCTATTACTTTCAGGAGATGCAGTCAATCTTTAAGTACAAATATCAAATATAAATACTGGTGAATGAAGACTGAAGAGACTATTATTGTTTGCTGCCACATATGCCAGCATTTATCATATTTGGTGTGAGCGATAGTTGAGACATGTGTTAAACTGATAAAACAGGAGATCAGATTACATGAAGAGTGGCTGCATGATGTAAGAGGAAGCTAAGCTAGACTGAAAATAACTACTTGAAGATGTGTAGAATAGAGAGAGTTGTTGAACAATTCAGATTTGTGAATCTTTTTTTTTTTTGGTGCTAGATGGAATTTGTTTGAGTGCCCCATATGCCATATGTAGAGATGTTGTAATTAGCTTATTCATGGTAATATAAGTTCTTACTTTTTACAAGTAACAAAAAAAATGTCATCATTAAGTTTCACTGCTTATTTCTAAACCAAATACCTATGTGGATGGGAAGCAGTACCGAAGATGATTTCGCAACTGTTAAACAAGTAAGTAAGATGATGCCAAACTTACTCCAAGCAATGAATCTTAAAACTAGTCCATATGATACGTTTTCCTCTAGGCTATCACTTTACCACTTTGATAGTTTGATTTAATGTTTTAGCAATTGAAAAACGTGGGCAATGTTAAATCTATTCAGCAGATAGTACTCTAGAAATGGGAGGGAGACAATCAAGACCATGAGTTTCTACTAAACAGCTGGCGATCCTTTGCATCAAGAGCTACGCACATGCCAACCGGAGAGATCAGCAAGCAGCATTTTGCAAAGGCAGCTTCCACTGTTGTATTTTGTCCTCCTTAATTCTTATGTCTTGTATATGCTTTGCAGATGCATCTTTATAACTCCCTTTCTGAAAGCGGGCGCATATCAGAAGGCTCGACTCGATATTAAAAAAAACAAAAAAAAAAACAGGCACAACCAACATGCCCTTGTCTGATCTGTGTAAGCTCTTCCAAGCAAAATCTTGATGATGCATAGTTTTTAGAAAATATTACAAGTGCAACCCTAGATTCTTGGATTGCCTTCTCCAGGGTTTAACCTATTACTTCTCCTTTTATCAAGCCCTACATCATCGAAGAAGGTCTCGGTGTTTTCTCCACATGGAGCTTTCTACAGGTTTTTAATGAATCTATAGCATGTATCCGTACCTCGTAAACTGAGGAAAACATCATAGTTCCAGTCGCGCATGATGGATGAAGAAGATGATGACGATGGTGCAATACTCGTATAGGAAGATGAAGTCAAACAAATTAAATGCAAATGCATAACATTTTACAAATATAATTGAGGGCATTATATAACTGATAGCGATTGTTGGAAATTGACAGAAATTGTTTTTTTTAGGGACACAGGTTGGAATGGTAGTGGCAACATATCTATTTCATTTCAGCAGGTATCTATTTCCTTGCATCCCACCTGCTGAACTGAAATGAATGTATGGTATGAGCCTCTGTTGTTTAGTCTAGCATCTATCTTTGAATAAATAGAATATGAAATGGAAAATTATGGCTTCAGCTATTATTGATGGCATAGTTAATAAAATAAGCTGCCGTGGTGGACCGGTGGTGTATAGCTTTCGTTGTTTAGTCTAAAATATATGTTTGAATAAGATAATATGAGCGGGAAATGATGCTTCTTAAATAGAGTGGTAATCACTTTTTCATGCTAGCACCTAACAATTCCTCAAAGTAAAATTAACTGAACTGCAGAGAAAAGAGATCAATCGAATTAGAGACAAACACTGTAGAGAAGAGGATAGCATTCAAATTAACATGGTTTAAAAAACACAGCTTGAACAAAAGCCAGTCTCTTCAAGTCTTCATTCAGATAGTGCCAGAGGTTCAGCCAGACAAAACCCACTAGATGAAAGACTAATTTAGAACTACTAGAATCTTAAACTGAAATAAGTCTTACGTCTAGCAACAAATTACAACTGCAGAGGGAAAGCATGCTATAAGCACATAAATATTGTCTCCTTCTTCTCAGGCTTCAAAGGTGCTGCTGCTATTCTCTGCTTCATCAAGCATTCGCACAACCTGGGCAACTCCTTCTTCAATTTCCTTGCGGATGACTCCATCAGGCATGTCAAATGTCCTCCTTTTAAAGGAGAGTGATTTTCCATCAGGCTGGGGATCTACCACATCAAGCATTGCTTCCAGCTCATCCACCATTGACTTCTTTGCAGATCGCACCATCAGATCGGCTCCCTACAAAAAGGGAAATTAACAAGCCCATTAGACAAAACAATACATTGGTGTATTCTGTTCGGCATGCACTCGATGTTGGACAACTGCCCAATACTGTTCCTTTCTTCTTCTGGCGAGCTCAACAAGCCGAAGCAGCAAAATTCTAAATGCACATTTGGTTTAAGATTTCAAGCAGACTAGGTTTAGCATAACTCTTATAAGTGATAGTATGATAGTAATACACTAAAACTCAAAAACTTAAACTTTATGATGATTAATGTCATCATATCTAAACTATAATACCTATGTGGATGGGAAGCAATGTCCAGGATGATCTCACAACTGTTAAACAAGATAGTAATAAGATGACAAACTTACTCCAAGCAATGAAACTTCAAAATTGTCCATATGATATGTTTTCATCTAGGTTAACACTATGTTGTGCTGCCTGGACTAAATAAAAATGCACTATGGATTTAATACTAGCCACCAATTATCACCTGATTTAATGTTTTTAGCAATTAACAAATGTGGACAATGTTCAATCTATTGGCAGAGAGTATTCAGAAATGGGAGACCCTACCTCAATGGCATCGATAGTGAGGAGCAAGACAATGACTTTCTCAGAAAACCTCTGGCATTCCTCAGCATCACGAGCTATACGACGACGGTAGGAAAAATTGTTGAACTGAGCTCTGATTTCCTTTAACTTGGATTTTGCGACAGCTAGTTCTCTAAGGGCACGAAGAGCCTTAGACCGACGGATCAAATAAGATTTGAAGCTGATTTGGATCAACAATGCAGCATCTTGAGGAGATAATTCCTTCTTTTTTCCCCTGCCATTTTGAACAGCTCCAAACCTCTTTGCAAATGCCTTCCTCAACAAGAAAGTTAGAATGAAGAAATCAGTACACCAAAATGTTTCAAATTTCAAAATATAGCAGCAGTTATTTGTATGAAAGTTGAAAACATTCATACATGTTAATTTGAAAGTACAGCACCATCTTGTAAGAAGAATAAGTATCGATAGCACCAATTTGTTTTTGGGTTTGAACGGCACAACAGCAAACAAGAAACAAGACAGTCAATATATATATATATATATATGAGGGTGCTCACACTTCATGTCTTCCAACTCCAGGGAAGCATTTAGTATAATTTCCTTCTTATAATCAAGCTGTTAAATTAAACACTATCGATCTAATATCTATCACAACACTTATCTGTATGTATCACTTCAACTTGGAAAGTGAAAGAGATACTCTATAAGAAATGAAAAAGAAAAAACCTGTCTTAAAACGACATCTCTGTGAACACTAGTGGGTTCTTCAATCTCCACAATGCGCAATCTGCTACTTCCTTTCTCCGTCTCCTTCTTCACACTTTTGTTCTTCTTCTTCTTGATCTTCTCAGTTGCATCATCATCACCACTTTCAACCTGAAACGTGTACTTCTTGTTGTTCCCAGACTCCACGCCCTTCCCTTTGATCTCAGCCGTCCATTTTATATTCTTCTTCTTCTTCTTCTCTTTCTCCACCAACTCCGCTATCCACTTGTACTTCCTATCAAACCCGTCCTTCTCCGCTCCCTTTATCTCCGCCGTCCACGTGTACTTCCTATCCCCTCCTTTTCCTCCTCCGACGATCCGCGACTCTAGCTCCGCGACCCTGTCGCTGAGGCTCTGCAAGCAGAACTCGGTCCTGAGCTGCTGCTGCTGGATTCGGCGGTGCAGAAACGACGGCGTTGGATCAACGGGGACCAGATCGAAGCCGAGATCGAGGTGGAGGGTTTCTTCGATGAAGGAAGGGAATGCTAGGGTTTTGGGAACGGCGATGGAGGAGGCGGTGGTGGTTTGGGTGAAGAAGAGCGGTGAAGTGTGGCAGTGGTAGAAAAAAGGTTCTTCTTCTTGGAAGATCTGGAAACGTCTGAATCGGCTCATTGTTACTGAGTTGACTCGGTTATTCAGTGGTGGTGGGGATCCTGAAGAAGAAGCATAGGGATGTGATGTTGAAAGGGGAATGAGTTTAAAGCGAAGGAAATGAACAAGACGACAAATGAGGGTATATTTGGGATTTCAACTGCTGAAAGCGATGGGATTGCTGGATTAAAATGTTTGATTAGTTTTTGATGATGATGGATTATTGGATTATTAGGTGTGAAAAAGCACGGAAGCTAGGGGCGCCGCTTCTTGAATTGACAAAAGTGGGGTCCCTGATTTGATTAAATTACGGAGACGCGGGGAAGGAATCTTATAATGGACTCGTCCTCTCCTGGGTGTGGATTGGATTGTAGACATTTGTGCTTGCCATGTGAGCTTTTCTGATATCTAGGCCCCACCTCATTGCCACCTTGCTACCAGATCTATTTATTTTTCTTTACGCCAACCGGTATTCGAATCTGGTTTATCCAGATTCCGATTCATCCTTAGTAGGAATCTCCCAGCAGAAACTGCTTCATACACAAGACTCGAACTTGAGACCAATTGATTAAGGAATTAAGTGAGCTATCACTTGACTAATCCACGTTAGTTACCGGATTTAATTTCAAAGTTTGGCTTTACATGTACAGTAAGTGTTATTATTATTGTTAATTGTTAAGTTATTCATATTCAAATTTAATCAAGTTATAAAAGGACAATGTTTTTTTGCACCAACAAAAGGGCAATGCTTTCATGTAGATTTTTTTTTTTAAAAAAAAACAAAAACAAAAAAACAAAAATGAAAAAGGGTAATGCTTTCTGGTAAAAAAAGTGGAGATTTTCTTTTCACACCTCCCATTTTTCTCTTCATCCCCCATTTTTTCCGCCTCACATGAGGCGGAAGTGTAAATTTATTGGGTTTTCCGCCTCTTGAGAGGTGGAAAGGGTGAAAAAAATCACTTCCGCCTCATGTGAGGCGTAAAAAATGGAGGATGGAGAGAAAAATGGGGGGTGTGAAAAGAAAATCTCAAAAAAGTGTGCCTGCGTTGCGTCTAAAGAAAGGCTTTGTGGTTTAAAAAAAAAATTAACCTCAGTCCGAGGATAAACATCCCAAAATGATTATGATATCTTGAACAAATAAAAATATAAGTCCTTTAATTTATTATACGCATTATTTTCAAAAAAAAATCTTAACTACTTTTGGATGTTTATCCTCAATTTAACCCGTATAACCCTACGGGTTGAAATTAAGAAAACCTTGAAAAATAAAAAGGGTCTTGCTAACAAGTGTCCTAAGGGCACTTGTTAAGGATACCAATAGAGGAAAAAATTCAAAAGTCCAAGGTATTTACTTTCTTGAGAATCCAAAAAAATGCATTTTTCCATAACTTTTAACCATATTTAGTTACTTAACAACTACTCTAAGAGCACTCTTTAGCATTTTCCAAATAAAAATTAGTGTCTGCGTTGCTGATGGGGTACAGTGGCAACTAGTGTGGAAAAGTCAGCATTATTAGTTTATTACAGTAACAAAAATGGAAATTTTGTACTCCCGTTTCTAATTATAAAGTTTTTTTATAATAAATTTGTCCTAAATATACAACCTTTTTGTAAATTTTTTTTAAAATTATTGTGATATAAGTTTTTTTTAGAAAAAATAAATAAAATTGTATTTGAATATGAAATGGAGATTGTTTAATGGAGCTTGTTTAATGTTGTAAATGACTTAAAAAATTATTCACTGCATTAAATATAAATGATGGATTATCTAGGAATTAAATTAATTATTGAAAAATGAACAAATTTATTATGTTTAAATAATTTGTAGATAAGTATTTCTGAAAGAACATATCAATTTTAATATAGAATTCAACAATATTAATAGATGTAAAAATGTTGAAAAGGGTCTTACACGTGAGTATAAAATTCAACTTTCACAACTCCCAAGTGCTAGCACCTCGCTAAATCAGACAGGACTTCATTAATAAATCATACTCCCTTTGTCCTTTAATATAAGTCATTTTTACCTAATTCACGCAGATTAAAAAAGTAATTATTATTCTTAAATTTATCAAAAAATATGTTGTCATTCAAACGTTGCCCATATTTAAAACTTTACAACTCTATTCATTTCTCTTTCTATTGTAATTACTACTCTATCACCCCTATGCAATTATGAGGGGTGTATTTGGAATAAACTCTTTAATATTACTTAAATATTCTAAAACGACTTGTAAAAAGGGACACAAATTCTACTAAAATGATGTCCTATATTAAAAACCAAAGGGAGTACATTAATTTCACATGGAATGCCAATTGTTAATTTTCTACGTACTTCCTCCGGTTTAGAATTAGGAGTAAAGGAAAAAACAAAAAACTAAAATCAAACTTAATTAATTGTATTTAATTTTTTAAAATTTATAAAAAATAAAAGTATTTTAAAAAAGTAGTATTGATATTTTGAAAATCATGGTAGCCTAGTGCTAACAATTCGGGCGGACATTGCCCATACCCACCAAAAACCCGCTTTTTTGTTAAGCAAGAGGCTGAAAATTCATACCCATGGGCAACTCATGTTTAAATACAAAATTTTCAAAAAATCTAATATTTTTTTTTCTGAAACATTAAAAAATAATAAATCATATCTTCACGAGTTCACCATGAAACCGTGCCTTCACCAGTACATATCTTCACAGCACATAGTCTTGTGACATACACTGATAGTACATAAATGGTAAATCAATCATCTAAGGACTAAGACTCTGGTTGTGGTTGAAGCCGAACCATCGTTGCCGCTGCTCTTGATGTCGTCGTCGTTGCTGAGGCTCGACTCTGTTGTTGTGAATGGCCGTCCATGCTACAGTGCGTGTTGGCGATTACAAGAGGTGTGGAGCGGTGGAGGCTATGGAGTCTGTTGGGCGTGGAACGGTGGAAGCTATGGAGTATGGTGATGGTGGGGAGGAGGGTATGGAGAAGGTGTGGACCGTGGAGGGCTGGAGGCTATGGAGTTTGGAGTGAGGGCTATCAAAAGATGCAAGAAAGAGAGAGGGTTCGGTGTGGAATAGTGGTAGCTGCTGCTTAGCTTTTTAGTTTTAGGTATGTTTTGGCCTTTTGGGGTTTGGGCTGGGCTTAGGTTTTTAGGATGTGCTCCCTGCCCACTGGCTAATTTTTTTTTTTAAAAAAAACTGAATAATGGGCGACCCGTGGGCAGCCCATCGCTCGCCCAATGATGCCTGACAAAAGAAATGGACATGACGGGTGAAGCCCATTCAAAAATTGGTTGAAAAATGATGCCCTGCCCACAAAAAATGTAGGGCGGGTTGGCGGGGCCTATGGGCATCCGCCCTAATTGCCAGCACTATGGTAGCCCATGGGAGGGAGAGAAAGTAGAAGTGTGAGAGAGTGAGTGAGGAAAAAGAAAGGTAATTTAAGTACTCTCTTCGTCCCTAAATATAGGATCCCTTTCGAAATTTCACGTCCATAGAAATAATTTAGTTAATTGTATTGAAAATGTGAAATTTTGATATGTATTTTCAAAATTATCCCTATTAGTATTATTGGAAATCTAAAATGTGTTAAATGAATAGGGGTGTTTATGAAAAATAGGAGTGTTTATAAATAGGGACAAAATAAAAGTGTCAAAAGATTCTTATATTCCGATATGGGAGTATATTTTTATGTATTGCGGTTCAAAACTAAAACAATGGGTAGAAAAGTGAAATGGGGCATATTTCAGAGCAGGCCCAGCCCAAAAGAAGATAGTAGTTGCGTTGGGCCCAGGCGGAGGAATGAAAGGAAGGAAGGAGCGAGGGAGCGAGCGTTCCACCGTCGAAAGAATAGCTGAAACGGAATCACAACCTCCACCGTGGAATTCCCTCTTCCACCCTTCATACTCATAGGTGGTAAATGCTCTTCCACTCACTTAATTATTAGCTACTGCAGTTGTAAATTTCAATGTTTGATTTGTTGTTGTTAATAACTCGTATATACTAATTCGTGAAGTGATGGAGAGTGCTTTCGCAAGCGCGTCTGCGATCACAGACCAGCGCCAAAAGATTGAGCAATACAAACACATCCTCTCTGCCGTCATCTCTTCCAATGACATCGTTCAAGCCAAGAGATTCATCGATCACAGTCTGTTATCTTTTATTTTAGGGTTTTGTTTTCCCCCCTTTCTCTTTTTGTCAAGCTCTTAAAACTTCCCTGCGTGTGTGTTGCTCTTTTCAGTGTTATCGGATGATGTTCCGTTAGTTGTGTCGCGGCAGCTTTTGCAGACTTTTGCCCAAGAGTTGGGAAGATTGCAGCCCGACACTCAGAAAGACATTGCTCATTACACCCTTGCCCAGATTCAGCCTCGTGTCGTCTCCTTTGAAGAACAGGTTTTGTTTTCCTATTCTTTGTTTATTTAGTTTTTTGCATTAGCAGTGATGAGGATGATGTGTTTCATGAGTTGTCATGCTAGACAAGGTAAGATTATGAATGAATTCACGAGTGAAAGTTGAGGTAGCACCTGTTGTTGGAAAGATGGTAGAATCCCTCCTCAGGTGGTTTTGGCTAAGTCGAGATGACTTTTAGAAGCCTCAGCAAGTAGAGTAGATCAAATGGATGGTAGCTCAATAGCTAGAGGCAGAAGGAGCGAGACTCTTAAGGAGGATTTAGATGTCAATGGTTTGCCTGTAATATAGACATGACTTGCCATTGAACATTATGCTTTATTTTATAAATGTAGCTGATTGCCCGACCCCACATAATCAGAAAAGGCTATTGTAGTAGTAGTAGTAGTGTTCACTACTTCCTTAGTTGTAACAAGAATTATATCCTGAAATGAGAATAAAAAAGTCACTGAATATATTATTATTGCACGGTTCACGGAAAGCTTTGCTGTAGTGTTAAGTGGAAACATGTTTTTCATTTTGTTGAAGAAGTCAAAGGGCAGCCCGCTGCACGAGGCATCCACCTAGTCGAGTCCAGGGAATGTAGATGTACACAGCCTTACCCCGCAATTAGAGAATTTGTTTGCAGGATTTGAACCCATGACCTCTAACTCCACGTCACAAGGCAAGCAACCATGGTGTTGCTAATAAATGAAAATGAATTGTCATGTAAATTTCCGCTTAGCTTCGTACATATTCCTTCATCATGTGTTTGAGGATTAAATTCTTTGAAACGAACAATTTGTGGGAAAGAACAAGTTAATTTAATTTTTTTAAGAGTTTAGACTCAACTTTTGTGCTGCTAACATTCCCCAATTTTAATTGTTATCTGCTGTTTATTTTTACAGGTTTTAGTTATTAGAGAGAAACTTGCTGAGCTTTATGAATCTGAGGAGCAATGGTCAAAAGCAGCTCAGATGCTCAGTGGCATTGACCTAGATTCGGGAATGAGGTCTTAGAGAATTTCTAACCTCATTCTTTTTTGCTTGTGCAAACTATTATAATTCAGAATAAAATTTGAAACTTGTGTGTTGTACTAATATTTTATTTGGATTTATTTTATCAGGGTGATTGATGATACGTTCAGGTTGTCAAAGTGTGTCCAAATCGCTCGTTTATACCTTGAGGTATTTGATCTGTCTGTGCTCAATCCATATTTTGATTGATGCACAGACTAAGACCATAACAGTGCTGTCAATTTTAGAGAAATTTAATAAGCCAAATATTTAGTACCAGAATGCCTACTTTGCTCACACTCTTGTACACATAGATATAGAAGGAATAAATTTAACTGCTATAGTAATAGGGATGATGGTTTCTCTTTATATACGGTGGTAATATTTGTTACCAAAGGAAGAATCATAAAATTGTTCTTGCGAAATCTTCAATTCAAATTTTTATTATTTGGCAGGATGACGATGCTGTCAATGCTGAAGCTTTTATTAATAAAGCATCATTCTTGGTTAGCAATAGCCAGCATGAAGTACTAAATCTACAGTACAAGGTTTGTAAACTGATAGCTGCTGAAGGGTGTCTGAGCTAATAATGCATGCTTGAGCATTACCTTATCTGTTTCTCTTTTTTGTTGCCGTTTGCTGTTAGGTTTGCTATGCAAGGATATTAGATTTGAAGAGGAAGTTCTTGGAAGCAGCTTTGCGATATTATGATATATCTCAAATTGAGAAAAGGCAAATAGGAGACGAGTATGTATCTTAGATGTTATTTTTCCCTTTCATGTTTTCAACCTGCATATAACTTAAATTCCGTGTGTCATCATATCCCTTTGTGTTACCGCTCTCTAGTTTGCCAATGTATTCTTAAGCTTAGATTTTCTTTGAAAATAACAATTTTTGTAGATCCAAAAAGTGAGCTTTAAACAATAATCCAAATACCAAAACCTACTCTATATTCAGAAAATATGATGCCAATCTGCAAACATGCAGCGATGATAGATAGAGTGCATAACACTTGTACCTGATATATGTATCAGAGTTCAGAGTATCTTAGCCTTATCAAACCGATAGGCCTTAAAACGAGAGTCAGGGCCTAATGATGGTAAATGTTATCCGTGACATTATGCCAAGCTTTGCGGTCAATTGGGTTGTGCACTGTTGAGGAATAAACTTATACAGTTATACTCATAATATCTTTAGCATGTGTTCATCATGGTTTATGTTTAGCCTATCACTTATAATTATATTTGGCTTGCTATGGTCATCAGTCAATTATCACATTTGCTACTTTGTTCATATTGCAGGGAGATTGATGAGGAAGCACTTGAGCAAGCTTTATCCGCTGCTGTTACTTGCACAATATTGGCAGCTGCAGGACCTCAGCGATCTCGTGTTCTCGCCACATTGTACAAGGTAAATGTTTAAATCGTAATACATTATACAACGTGAAATGTCTGTTTGCCATGGTCAAATCATGTGACGTTAATGTATGGAAACTTGGATTAGGATGAACGGTGTTCAAAGTTGAAGATCTATCCAATTCTGCAGAAGGTCGTTTCTCTCTCTCTCTCTCTCTCTCTCTCTCTCAAAAACATATACACAGGTGATGCATGGGTTTCCTCACTGACATATAATGTGAATTCCATACATATCAGGTGTATTTGGAGAGAATTCTTCGAAAGCCCGAAATTGATGCATTTGCAGAAGAATTGAAACCACATCAGGTTATCTTGGTTTTCTATGTATATTTATATTTTTGAAAGTCAAAGTGGGTATGTCTCAGCTATTATTTTTCCCACAGAAAGCTCTTCTTCCAGACAATTTCACTGTGCTGGACCGTGCTATGATTGAGCATAATCTTCTGAGTGCAAGCAAACTTTATACTAATATCAGGTTAGAGAATTACATAATCAGTTGTTTGATTTCTTATGGCTAGATTATTTTAACATATGCCTTTTAAGCTGTCTGTATTATTATTATTATTATTATTATTATTATTATTATTTATTATTAATTTTTTTTTTGTAGTTTTGATGAGTTAGGCACGCTGTTGGGAATTCCACCTCATAAGGTATGGCGATTTCTCTAATCAGTTATACTTGTTTTTCAGTAAAGAGCAATGGATAAGTGGGCTTCTTGCATAAAGAAATATAGTTCTCAATTGAACTTACCCTTCTGTGTTTCTGATTTATGTTCATTTTTTCTTGGAGAATCCGCGAGTATTAATTTTTGCTTAGTCATCAGATTTAAATAGTGAAAAATTTGTTCAATGAAAACGTGTGGCATGGTGATACTATTATTATGTCAGTTTCTGAACAAGATGGCTGCAATTGAATAAATTGCTCCTTGTCGTGGAAGTGTTTTATAATGTTCAATGATCTCGGAATTTGTTAAAGTCATTTCGTAGTGGTCCATGAATGTTTGTGTTTGATTTATTCTGTTGACAATTTATTTTGCTTTCAGGCAGAGAAGATAGCATCAAGAATGATTTATGAGGATAGGATGAGGGGATCTATTGATCAGGTATAAATAATCATTATGGCCTCTTAGCTTATAAGTGTCCTCTTGGAAATAGAAATTATAATTGTAAGAAATTGTCCCTGGACTGCTTTTTGGTAACTGGGAAAGGGTTTGGGGTATGTAGGGAGGAGAGGGTTATTGGCTCTTCCTAGAGTAAGGAAACATTATTGCGGCAGGGATAGGGGAATAGCAAGGTCAAAAACATTATTCAGGGCTAGGTAACCTCTGTAAAGTTATGTTTATGAGTAATTTTTAAATGATTGATTGCAGGTTGAAGCTGTCATACATTTTGATGATGACACTGAAGAGTTGCAACGATGGGACCAGCAGGTAGCTTTTTGATAATTATCCAATATCTGGATGCAGTGGCCATGGGTGGATTATATTCATAATCTTGGTACACACCCATGGGCCACGTCTGTTGCAGCTTAATGTTACAGCATTGGAGCATTAATTTTTTTTTTTTTTTTTTTTCCTGTATATTATGATACCTATGAGTTTATCTCTTGTTTATGCACTCTGTGGAATTCTGAGTATACTGCAATATTATAGTCATTATAGCATTTTATACCCTTCAATCTCCTCTCTAACTTTTGCTTATATTATTTGGCCGTTGCAGATTGTGGGACTTTGTCAAGCTCTGAACGATGTTTTGGATAGCATGGCCAAGAAGGGTCTTCCAGTTCCTGTTTAATGTGGAGGAAGATTGCTCTGATAGTTTCTTTGTTTATACATTCTTAGCAAAGCATCTTTTTTGTTTATACATTTGATATGAATTTCCTCATATATTAGATTCCAGATTCAGTTTACCCAAGGGCTTTAATTGTTTTATTACTGGTTAATGAATTTCTGAAACTCATCTTAACTGTGCTTTTGGCAATGTTTCATTCTGCTTGGTTATGGAGTGCGCTTACATAGAAAACCTGTTTTTTTTTTTTTTTTTTTTTTTTGGTGAAAAGAAAACCTGTATACCACTTGAGATTATTGATATAAATAGAGTGAGGTATGAAATGAGGCACAGAAGCGAAGAAGTTCCAAGAATTATGAAAGAAATGTCAAGCTTATATTGATCATGGGTTGAGAACATGAAATGGATGCTAAGCTTGAATTTCTCATTGTTCCGCACTCGTTCAGTGATGGTTGGTGGTCGTATGTTTGAACCAATACTATGGCAGTTTGATTAATTCCGAATCTATCTTTTAATTAAAATGAAAGGGTTTCTTTGCCGGTTATGAGTAGGCAACATGTTTCTAATTCCTGTTTAAAATGTATGGTTTAAAGATGAGTATAGGCAAGTATATATACATTATCTAAACTATCACTACGCTATCCAAGCATGTTGATTACTTGGTTTCTTCTCTATCGCACTTGATCAAATAAAGCAACCTTGTTTATCTGTGAAAAAAGATGGCTAGTTTTATCTGTACAGATAGCAGCTATGGGTTGTGTAATTTACTCCATTTACAAACATTACGTACTGCTGAACTAATGCTAGGATGAATCATGTCCAGAAAAAGAAAGGAAAAACATCCAAAATCCTTCCATTCCTGTCCTCGTCAGTTTGAATATATCAATTTACAAAGATTTATATGCAACAAAAAAAGAAGTACTGAATTTAAATCAAGTTACAAGTTATACCAATAAGTTATACAGTAGTAGTAAACTAACTGAGATGAAACATTTACCATATAATTGAGTTCCTAAGTGGGAATGGGAAAACTTGTTTGGTCTACATAAAGAAAGCAATCAGAAAGACTAGTCATAACGAAACCCATGAAGACCATCCCAATAACAACCCCACCAACCAGTGCACAACAACATTTACTTCCAAATGCACCATCTCTTCTTTCTTCTCTTCTCAATTCATCATCCCTCTCATATTCCACAAGTTCCTTGTCTCCATCAAAGTCCTCAAAACACTGCTCTGCATCTTCATAAACAAAAGATGGCATATTATCTGTTTTCTCTTTATCACCACCATTAAATTCCACCAGGGCCTTGTCACCAACAACATCATCAAAATCAACAAAGCCCTCTCCATCATCATTGAAACAGGACTCAGTGCAAGAGCAAGTAGAATCCTTGTCATCAAAATCATTATCTTGATAGGGGAATGTAGGGGAAGTGTTGTCCCATTGTTGAAAAGCCTTATCCAATGCCTCTAGTCTCTCGGAAATGTGTTGCAAACGGTCTGGCTCTGATGGATGAGATGCTACTTCTGCATTTAAGAGGTTCCGAATGAAATCAAGTTTCTGTTTGATGTTTTCTTTAGACTGGTGGTGGTGGGATTCAGTGTCTGGGCCAAGTAGCAAAAGGTCATCGAGTGTGGTTTGCAGTTCATGGACTTTAGCATGCAATATTGAGTAACTCTTGGTCATTTTTCCTATGTGGTGATGAGTTTTGGTGCAACAAACACTTCAAAATGTGACTATGTGTGTTTGTGGAAACGGTGCCTCAATTGTTTCTTATAGGTTGTAACTGTAACTCTGTAACCTCCCATCAAATTCACTCAACCGTTACATTTCTAGCTTCATACATACATGATACATCGTCATAGGACCGAGTCGACCGACAAATGTTAATATTGCTACATTTTATTTTATTAGGAAAAATAATAATCATTCTGCTGCTTACGGAATAGCACCATGCAACGTTTTGATTCTTAACCGTAAAAAATAATTAACGTTTTGATTCTTATAGCTTTCAAATGTTTATTAAATTATGTCTTTGTCCTTCAAAAATTACTACTTCAATGGATACAGAAATCAGTATCCTAATAAATAAATTTTATAGATTAAAATTCAAATTTTTGAAAAAAAAAATATAATTTTTTTTGATTAAAAAAAAATATAATTTGAATACTACTAATACTAAAACTCGAATAAGTTAAACGTACGCACTAAAATATTGTTTATGTCTTTCTTTGGGTTGATTTATGTTGACAACCATCGCAATGAAGCTATCAAATGATCTTAAGTCTTTTTTTTTTTGGATGAACCAGGATATCCGTCCGCGCAACTGGGTGACTAATCCCTCGCACCACGGTCGGACCCTTTCGGGGGCGATGCTCCCAGTAAGGTTTGCTCTATTCACATGCGCCTCGGGTACGACTCAAACCCGCGACCACATGCTTAAAGGACACAAGTCCCTTCCACTTGTGCCAGCCTCCACTGGTAATGATCTTAAATCTTAAATGTAATTTTGAATCCATGATATCATATTTACAAAAACCAAATTATTTAGCAAATATGTTGGCCATGTTGGTATAAAAATTAGAGTTGAATGAGATATATTGCTGCTAAAAAAAAATTAACATTATGATTGGTCAAAAGTATAAATTCTTTACATTAATAATATAACAATATTTAAATCATAAAAATACGAAGGATCTATTTGTTTTGAGAAAATATTCTTTGTTTTCATTTTAATTTTTTTTTTGATAATTACTTATAAAGTTAAATTGCTTATTTGGTCATTTACTTTATTTTCCATTGTCAAATTAATTCCAATTGTTCATTTTATGTGAATCAATATAACATACAAATATCATTTTTCTCTCAAACAATGTAAATATAGACCAATATGATATTGTTAAATTGAATGAACAATGACTCTTGATGGTGAAAAAAATACATGAAAAACCAATATAATTTAAAAAAAATGCAAGGGGTCAATTAATAAACAAAAATAAAATAAAAGACAAAATGAGTAAATTAACTTAATTTTAACAAGATCACTTGCATTCATTTCAGTTTTTATCGTATGAAAAGTAAAGGGCATTCATAGTAGAGTCTGGTGGAAAGTTTTAAGTCCCAAATGTATTTTTTATGTATTATATAATTTTTAGTATGTACTATTAATTATTGCAATGTTAACTTTTATTTAATTTTCATATTTAAATGTTATTTGAGATTATTTTTATAAATTCTACGTAATTAATATTATTGAAATTGTATTACAAAAGCATTACTGAAATAAAATTGTGTATAAAAGTACATAATGATGTAATGCTGATGCATGTTTAGTGAGTCTGATGCTAAGACTTTACTATGGAGGAAGACATGAAAAGTCTGAATTAAGTATATAATAACTAAATGAACGATGATGTAATGCTAACATGAGTTTTAAGTTTAGACTCTGTTTTGGATGCCCTAATTTCACATTTTTGTTTCATTTTCTGTTTTAAAAATTTGTTACAATATAAAAAGTTGGTGAAAACAATAAAATGATAGTACTTCCTCGAGTCCGGTATATAAGTCATATTTCAGAAAAATTCTTTTATCTTATCTATCAGTTATTTTTTACTTCTTATTTATAAAATTTTTTTGGGGTTTTTCACTCCGATTAAGGAAAGTGAATAAATTTGTTAGTGGTATTGGAAATGTGAAAATTTGAAATACTTTTTTAAAACTACCCCTATAATTATTATTGGAACTTTAAAAAATGTTGACTTTATAGGGGTGTTAGTGGAAAGAAGTAATTAAATGTTATTGAAAATTGGAAATGAGTTTTATAAATAAGACCAAAATAAAAACTCCAAAATGGTCTTATAAATAAAATCGGAGGAGTATTTTCTAAGAAACATTTAATGTTATTTTTTCTTGTTTATCCAATTAATGTAAAATAATACATTGTGAAATTCTCAATTCAAGTTAAGAGTGTAAAATTATAAGGTTGAAATATATATATATATATATATATATTTTTTTTTTTTTAAGTTTTAGAAAATCTATCTACATCTGATTCATGTGATATAGGACGAAAGGGAATAGTACTTAAAAAGTTGCGGGTTGGTTGATAGAGAGAACGTGCTGCAGAAGGAAGGAAAAAAACCTAACCCCTATTGAATATTGATTGATCCAGATACATCATCATTACTCCGTAGAAGAAGAGAAGAGAGAAGAGAGAGATGGTTCTTAGTCAGAGGCTTCACGAAGCTTTCAAAGGAACCGTGGAAAGGATCACCGGCCCTCGTACCGTTTCCGCTTTCAAAGAGAAAGGTGTTCTCAGCGTCTCCGAGTTCGTTATTGCCGGCGACAATCTCGTTTCCAAATGCCCCACCTGGTCCTGGTTAGTAATTAGTAATCACACTAATTCCACTAATTCAATTAAATTCAATTAATCCAATTAATCACATGATGTTATTGTTGTTATTAATTAATAGGGAATCAGGTGAACCAGGCAAGAGGAAGCCCTATTTGCCTCCTGACAAACAATTTTTAATCACCAGAAACGGTAACCCCTCCCTCTCTTTTTTAATCTTACATCATTGCTTGCTGTGGAGTGGATTCCTTTAACTCTCTTTCTTATTAACAGTGCCTTGTCTACGGAGAGCTGCATCTATTGAAGAAGAATATGAAGCTGCTGGAGGGGAATTTCTACTTGATGATGATGATAACGATGGATGGTTAGCCACTCATGGGAAACCTAAAGGTTCACTTTAATCCTCCTGCTTTTGCTTTAATCCTTTCATCTTAATATTATAATACCTTTGATTTTACTTTTACTTCCAGAAACCAAATCTGATGAGGATGATAACTTACCTTCCATGGAAACCCTGGAAATCAGTAAAAACACTTCTATTAAGCAAATTTCTTCCTACATGGGAGGAGCTCACAAAGAAGACGAAGAAGAAGATATTCCTGATATGGCTGAATTTGAAGAAGCCGACAACATTATTGAAACTGATCCTGTAAGTTGTTGATACCCCATTTTTGGAAGCTTAATCCGAGGCGTTCATTTGGGTCGATTACTATTTTATTGTAATGTGTGAAGCTGTGCATAGGTAGACCGTGACATACCTGATGTGAACTGTAATTCAATTTGCATTTTAATTCATTTAGTTTTTATTCGCATGAGTCTCCATTAGTTATTTTTTTAATAATGTACTTTTTGTTGATTGCCATTTGTTTGAATGCTGATTTAAGAAATGTGACTTGTTTCATTTATTTGTTGTTTTGCTAAATGGAGGCCACTCTACAGTCCACATATCTAGTAGCTCATGAACCCGACGATGATAATATTCTTCGAACCCGAACTTATGACATCAGCATCACGTAAGATGAGTTTTCAATATACATTTTTTTTGTTATTGGCTGCAGGTTACTCTCTACTTTGAACCCTTGACTTTTTTATTAGGTCTCTCTCTCTCTCGCATGTGTATAACACACACTTTATGATTTTAATATCTGTAATGCAAATGATTGGAGTGGAGTGCTTGCATCCTCAAGGGTGTATTTTTTGCTCCTAAAATTTTTACAAAATAGGCTTATGTCAGTTTGTAGCTCTCTCTGATGTTCTAATCACTGTTGTTTCAACGAAATTGTTATTTATGTTCACAATTTTTTTTTGTTATTTACTCCTATTTTATAAAAAAAAATCGGGTTGTGTTGCTGCATTATTGATTTTTTCTTCATGTGCATTGTTGTATCTCCTGTTTGGTTCTGTTACTTAGAAAGTTTGAGATAATTTCAAAATTGCAACCTGTCATGAATAGTTATTTGGGAACAAAAAAGATGAAGCATTTTAAAACTTTTTCTGCCTTTCTGGTTTATTGTTTTTAAGAAATAAAGGTTGGAAGCACATCAGCGCACATTTTTTTTTTCTTTTTTTTTTTGTTAAAAAAAAAAGATTTCTGAGTGTAAGAATCACGGAAACGCTAGAATTTTCCTTTTTGGAGAATATCTTATCTTCTCGTAGTTGTGTATTTACCCTCTTTGCTCTGTCATAACATTTGATTCAATCTAAAATAAATTTTTTTTTTAAAAAAAAACCCTACTTCATATTAGAAACTAACTTTCTGGCAATAAGTTTAAAAGGTGAACTTTGCTCATTTTGCAGGTATGATAAATATTATCAAACACCTCGAGTATGGCTTACTGGGTATGATGAGGTTTGTCTTATTCACTTGATCCTTGTGACTATATTTTTTATTTTTTTTAAGAGCTCCTTGTGACTGTATTCAGCTTCAGTCACTTTTGACTGGTCTATAGGTAAATGGCAAGGCTACTATAATCAGCATTCACAGAATGCATATTTGATTGAACTATTGGATATAATTGGCAAGAATACTATAATTAGCATTCACAGAATGCATATTTGAACTTTTGGATATAACCTGATATGTTCAGCCTAAAAAGAAAAAAACCTGATACTTCACATATGGATGGATGATAGTGAAAGTATTCTCCCTATTCCATATAAAGATGCAGTCATTAGAGTCAAACGTGGAAGTTGAGAATTTTCTTGTCCTGCAGTACTTTCGTTTGATGGTTTCGTGCTTGTATTTTTTTTAGGTTAAATGATTGAGACTTGTTAGAAATATGTTATCCCTTTCATCATTTCAAATTTTATACATCGGGAACTTAATGTACTTGTTTAGTTATTCAATCTTCTATCTCATGGCAGTCAAGGATGCTTCTGCAACCAGAGCTTGTCCTTGAAGATGTTAGTCAAGACCACGCACGCAAAACGGTGAGATATGACATGACTTTATTATGTTGACACACACACAAATCTTTCAAGGTATAGATAGTAGTTACATGCTTAAGAAATAAAACAAATATAATTGTTGTAGTCTTCTGTCTTTTATTTGTCTATTTAGCACTTCAGAATTTGCTAAAATTTGTGTCAATATGTTGTTTTTCTATCCTAAACTATACGTAGGTAACGATTGAGGACCACCCTCACTTACCTGGGAAGCATGCATCTATCCATCCGTGTCGGCATGGAGCAGTGATGAAGAAAATCATTGATGTATTGATGTCACGCGGAGTTGAGCCAGAAGTTGACAAGTAAACCCTTTTTATCCCCAATATCATTCCTTTCATTCTGCGATACAAAAATTATCATTTTCTGGTAATAGATGTGACCGCTTGACAGTATATCTATTATACATGGACTTTTCTAAAGATGGAATAGTCCATATCTTCTATAATAATGGGCTGGGTGAGATATGTCAGGTGACGAATGGTTGAATCTGATGTTTTTTATGCTTTTTGCAAAGCATGTCCGTGTATTTTTTCCTTCATTAGTCATTATATTTTGCCTTAGTTTCCTAATAGATTTTGGACTTTCTTTGATCTTTCTATCATATCTCAAATAACAGTTGCTGAGCTGTCTCTGTCTTAATAAATTTTAAACTTTTAAACACAGCCTCAAAAACAGGGACTAGTTCATTAGTCTAAAATGCAACATGCTCTACATGAGGTGCTATAATGACACATTCGCACAAACTTATTTCTGTAGGTACCTATTCTTATTCTTGAAATTCATGGCTTCTGTAATTCCTACAATCGAGTATGATTACACCATGGACTTTGATCTTGGTAGCTCCAGCAGTTGACTTGGTAAGTTTGATTCTTATTTATATTTTTGTTATCATTTGAATTCAGTAATTATTCCTATTATATAAATGCTTCACAAGTGATGTTACCCCATGCTGGCTTTTAGTTATGTAAATGCGGTTCATTATAACTATGTTCTTCCCCCATGACCAACTGCTGTTGCGAATGCTTTTTCAAATATTAAACCTACTTAACTTCTCATAGATGCTATTTGATTTGTTAGTTCAGTAATTACTGCTTGTTACATGACCATCTGATCACAAGGCCAAGGTCATTTTAAGGATTTTATTTTTCTGGAAACTGTTACATGTGTTTTTTCTATTTCAGTATTGGTGAGGATAATACTGCAATAGCACTTTCCTTTTTTAATCTTTTTCGGGCATAATTGCCGCCTTGCTAGGAGACTGATAGTTATATGCTCTTCTCATGACACGCAAGTCATTGACCTGTTTTCTACTTTTTGGGATTTTCAGATGGTAGCTGACTACTGCTGTTTCAAGTATTAACTGGGGCAATATTCTTCATTGTCGATTTCGAATGATCCTATGCACCGGCACTGTAAACTTGTTTTCATATTTCTGCACATGTTAAAACTACTTGTAATCCTTGCTATCGTTACCCAGAGTGTACATGTCATGTATATTATGATGGTGTCTGTGTCATGACAGCTTGGATGTTAGACAAATTTCCTTTTGAAATATGTGTACATAATTGACATGCCATTCCTATGGCTATCCAACTTCGCGTTGCATGCAAAATTAACGATATAATAGACTATGATTGTTTTGCACTCCGCTCAAGTGCTACTGCTAGTGTTTCTGCTAATAAGCGAAAATAGCCCTTTCTCGCTTAGTTTTGGGAAAGGAATGAAAAATATGAAGTAAGAAATAATTCCAGTTCATTCATTCATTCACTCCATTATAGCTTGTAAGGGATGAATATCAAACTTTTAAGATGTGAGGTAAGACACAGTCTATGTGAATTTCAGTCTTGAAGCATCAGTTTCTAATGGCAAACAAAATTGAACAAGAGAACACGATTATTTATGTGAGCCGTTTCGTTATTTGAACTTATTTTCAATTCGCATTTGCCATTTTCCAGTGGGGTTGAAATATGGGTACCTATGCTATGTACATTCACACCCGAAACTTATTCTTGTACTTTTCTTTTTTTTAACACCTGTACTTCATTTTAAGGCAAAAAGAAAAAGAACATGTTTTGAAAAACGTTTTGCAGTGACTTACTATTATTTAAACAGATAATGGTGAGAGAATTGTATTAAAAAATAAATTAACGGGCAAATCGCATCACTTC
Source organism: Crotalaria pallida (assembly GCA_037953625.1). Lineage (NCBI taxonomy): Eukaryota > Viridiplantae > Streptophyta > Magnoliopsida > Fabales > Fabaceae > Crotalaria > Crotalaria pallida. Next base: position 141,504,805 of record CM075654.1, on the reverse strand, counting down.
ACCTACAATTTCAGGCAACAAAACACATAAATTTCTATTGTTTATTTATTTATTTATTTTAAAAATGGAAAGTCAGCTTAGACATGGTAGACGTGGCTCCCCTGAATAAAAAGCGCTCCATCTTGTTCATCTCCTACATTTACATCTACATCTAACACAATACGAGAGTGTCACTAAGTGGAGCTCACAAAATGAAGAATCGGCTCCTCTCCTTTTTGTTTGTAGGTTTCTTCCTTTGTGCAGCTGCAAGAGGAGACTCCCATGTAAGTGTTTCACACATATGATACTAATCACGTTTCGTTCAGCTTGTCATCACAAATTACAAATATCAACATTTTCCTCTTAATGCTTACCATGTATGTGATTATCTCGTCAATAAAAGGATTGGCATCAATCACCATCATCTTAGTAAATGATAGATCTAAGCAATACCAAGATATATCGTCAAATTCAATGTTATTTGCACGTTTCAACATCTAAATCTTGCATCTATCATTGTGCCACATATTTTATCGTGTAGGCAAATATTTTTCCTAGGGAGGAGAGAAAGGCAAATATCCTGTTTTTTATATGTTTGAATCCGGATGTATTATTATTTATGTTCCGCAACTCTATCGATTAAGGTAATTCTTTAAAACCGTTTGTATCATGTTATTTCTTTTTTTACTTATATTTAAGTGTAGTGATGAGATTTACAAACCGTTATGATTCGGTTCATTAGCTCAAAATCCGTGGGCAAAGTAGTCCATGCATACATGAACAGGCATCTAGGAAAACAAGACACATTATGTTGGACTTACTTTTTTGACTAGCAAACATTTAAAAAAAAAACAATATTGATCCCAAATACATAATATTCATATTTTCCTTGAAGTTTTTACAAAACTTTAACCTCCTCTTAAAATGCATTCATAGATGTGCAATCTAATAATATAATTATAGATGTATAATATGATCAACTTTAATGACAGGAGTGCGTGTACACGATGTACGTGAAAACTGGGTCCATTATAAATGGTGGAACCGATTCCAAAATCAGTGTTACCCTCGGTGACTCCACGGGCCGCACAGTGTGGATCCCAAACATAAGGCGATGGGGCCTCATGGGCTCGACCCATGACTACTTCGAGCGTGGCAACCTTGACGCTTTCACAGGCCGTGGACCCTGCATCGGAACTCCCATCTGCACCCTCAACCTCATCTCTGATGGCTCTGGAGATCACCATGGTTGGTATTGTGACTCTGTGGAGGTCACTTCCATTGGGCTCCACAGGAGATGTTCTCAGTCCACTTTCTTTGTTGACCAATGGCTGGCCCTCGACGCTCCTCCTTATCAGCTTTCCGCCGTCCTTGACCATTGCAACCGCACTCTTCCCCATCATGATGGCAAACTTATCTTAAGGTCTAGGGATCCTAAAATATCATCATCGATTTGAGATTGTGAAATGAGAGTGTTGAATTACCATTAAATTCAATTGATTAATAGTTGAGTAATGATATTGTTTCTATTGGAATTGGATTGTGGGATTGTTAGTACTTGGTTATTAGTGGTGTTTGGTTTGAAGAATGTTTGGACATCCCAAGATCTCACATCGCAAATGATATTATCATATTTGGTAAAAAAAATAATGAAATCCCAATAAAAAATAAAAAAGTTTGGAAATTGTATACTATGATGTATTAAATTACGGAATTGATGATTAGTTGGTTTGTTAGACAAAATATTAAAAACATGTACTCTTATTTTTCTACCTTTTCAAAATGTTACCGTTTTTTTTTTGGGACATATAATAAATTTTTTCAAGAACGTTATTTTTGCAAGAATCTTAAAATGTAAAGAAGGTAAAGATGTAGGATTTTTGTCATTTTGGATCGGAATCTTAATTTTTGATGTAAAACGTTTATTTGTCTTTCTCTGTGCATTCTCTTATTTTTATCTGAACGTGACTTAAATCAAACATGAGAAGGTATCTTAAATGGGCATCACATGCAATGGAATCACATCCCAAAAATGTGCTAAAAAAAACTTTCCTCTCACCAAATACCTCATAGAATAATAAAAAAATTATTTTTTTTATACCAAATCAATGTGTCAGTATAAATTTGTAGGATCGGAAATCGATTTGAGAGTTTACATATTTTATTAGAGTTTATTTAAATTGGTTCGAATTTAATATATATATATATATATGTGTGTATATGTGTGTGTGAATGTTAACTTGTTTTTTTAACCTAAAATTAAAAATTCGTAAAATTTTAAGAATTGACTCAAAAGTATAATAATACTTACTTTATTATTTTCTTCTGCCGAATAATTTTGTTATACTGATTTTTTTTTAAAGTTAAACAATATATGTATATTTTTTTTAGTAATAACTAACGAGTAATGAATTAGTTCTTGAATTTGTGAGTATCGATTATTTTAGTTTTCAAGATTTTTAAAGTTTCAAATGGATTTATGAAATAGGAAAACGTGAGTCACATTAATTCCTGATGTTAATAACCATTAGTGATCTTTTACATGGACTGACGAAATGATCAAAACGATATTATTTGGAAAAAAAAACCATTGACTATCGGGCAAATTAGTCATTGAAATTGTGAGCATAAATTAAATTAATCCCTGAATTTGTAAATCACTAACGACAATAATTAATATAACTCACATCTTACTATCTCGAAAATTAATTTGATCGATGCTCAGCGATGATGAATATCATATACTACTATCAATAGTTCATAAAAAAATTACTATCAATAACAAATTTAGTAATACTACCTTCGCCTCTGTGTATAAGAACCGTTTGAGAGGTTTCACGTTTATTAAGAAAGTCGATTAATTTAGTTAATGATATTAAAAATGTGAATATTTGATATATATTTTCAAAAATATCCTATTAATATTATTGAAAATCTAAAAAATGTTAAATAAATAAAAATGTACGTTGAAAAAAGTAATTAATAATCATTTAAAATTGATATAAATGTTATAAAGAAGTAAAAAATGGAAATATCAAAAGGTAGTGCATACGATACATTGACTTTTTTTTTTTTTTTTGCATTAAAGTATCATCTTGGCATGAACCGAGCATAACTTGCCAAACCGAGGGGAGATATCGACCGAGCACGATGAACTGAGCACAAACCAAGCACGATGAACTGAACAAACCAAGCTATGCCGTTACCAATTGCATCATACTCGGTCGATATCTCATGCACGGTTAATGCTCGGTTCCTGCTCACATGAGTGGGAGGTCCACATCAGATGCATCGTTGATAGTCAATATAAGGGCTGACATGACACACCGTTTGCCATGTCAGCAGATGACGGAAGAAGACAAACAGAAGGACTAAAAACAAAATTTAAAAAGATTTAAGGACCATTTAAGGACTAAAAACAAAATTTAAAAAGATTTAAAGACCATTCAAGGTCAAAAAAAGATTTAAGGACTAAATTCAAAACGAGGTCAACTTATAGGGACCAAAACTATAAATAAGACTTTTTTTTTTTTTTTTTTTTTGCATTAAAGTATCATTTTGGCGAGTCTAATAAATCGCTCCTCTTGTGATCTGAATGCTGCAGCAGCAGCCAGCACCAGCAGTGGCCCTATGACCCTGTCTATCTATTCATCTATCTATCTATCTATCTCTATATAAACCCTACCCATTCACTCTCCCAATTTTCTTCTTCTTCTTCTTCTTCTTCTTCCCGTAACCCTAATACCCTCTTTCTCCCTCTCTCTCTGCAATCCATCCATGGATTCCATCACTAACCCCACAACCTTCCCTTCTCCTCCTCCTCCCAACAACATCGACTCTGAATCACTGCCTCCCAATCCTCATCCATCCGAAACTCCCACCGCCACCGCCACCGCCACCGCCACCGCCACCGCTTCTGACAACAACCACCCGAATCCCTTGCTCTCCGACAAGGACCAATCCGGCGGCGAAGAGGAGACCACCGGCAAGCGCCGCCGCCGCAAGAGCCGCTGGGACCCGCAACCCGATTCCGATTCTGGGACCGGACCGAAGAAGAGGAAGTCGCGATGGGCGGAGGAGCCGGGGATTCAGCTTGGCGATTTCATGGGATTGGGAGGTATCGAATTAGATAGCGAGATTCCTGCTTTGAATTCTAGGCTTTTAGAGATTAGTCGAATGTTGCAATCTGGTTTGCCTTTAGATGATCGCCCCGAAGGTGCTCGCTCCCCTTCCCCTGAGCCCATTTACGATAACATGGGTGTTAGGATCAACACTCGAGAGTATCGTGCTCGCGAAAGGTTGCAGAAAGAGAGACAAGAAATTATATCCACCATTATCAAGAAAAACCCTGCTTTTAAGCCACCTGCTGATTACAGGCCACCTAAGCTCCATAAGAAGCTTTATATCCCCATGAAGGAGTACCCTGGTTATAATTTCATCGGTCTCATTATTGGGCCCAGGGGGAATACGCAGAAGCGTATGGAGAAGGAAACGGGTGCTAAGATTGTGATTCGGGGTAAAGGGTCGGTCAAAGAAGGTAGGCTGCAGCAGAAGAGGGATTATAAACCTGATCTTTCTGAGAACGAGGATTTGCATGTTTTAGTGGAGGCGGAGACTCAGGAGTCACTCGAAGCTGCTGCAGGTATGGTCGAGAAGCTCTTGCAGCCGGTGGATGAGGTGTTGAATGAGCACAAGAGGCAGCAGCTTAAGGAGCTCGCAGCTTTGAATGGGACGATTAGGGATGAGGAGTTTTGCAGGTTGTGTGGTGAGCCTGGTCATCGTCAGTATGCGTGTCCTACGAGGAATTCGACATTTAAGAGTGAAGTTGTGTGTAAGCATTGTGGGGATGGTGGTCATCCGAGCATAGATTGTCCGGTGAAGGGTGCAACTGGGAAGAAGATGGATGATGAGTATCAGAACTTCCTCGCAGAGTTGGGAGGTTCAGTTCCCGAATCTGCAATAACACAAACCAATGTGTTGGCAATTGGTTCCGGCAGTTCCGGAAGCAATCCACCTTGGGCTAACAATTCAAGTGGTGGTGGTTCACAGCATGCTGGATTAGGGTTTAATCCAGCTAAAAAGGAAATCGATGATACAAATTTGTACATAGGGTATTTGCCACCCACCCTCGAGGATGATGGTCTGATCCAATTGTTTCAACAATTTGGTGAGATTGTGATGGCAAAAGTTATCAAGGATCGAATTTCTGGTTTAAGTAAAGGATACGGGTTTGTGAAGTATGCTGATGTTCAAATGGCAAACACTGCAATTGCTGCCATGAATGGTTATTACCTTGAGGGTCGAACCATTGCTGTGAGAGTGGCTGGTAAGCCCCCTCAGCCTGTTGTACCTCCTGGCCCACCGGCATCCGCCGTGCCCACTTATCCTGTTCCAACCCAGTCACATGGTGCCTATCCATCCCAACAATATACCGCTGGTGGTCCCCTCGGGAGTGCACCCCCTGGGAGTTATGGTGGAACCCCAGTTCCATGGGGACCTACTGTTCCTCCTCCTCCTCCATATGCACCTTATCCTCCTCCGCCACCCGGGTCAACTATGTATCCTCCTATGCAAGGTCACCCTATGCCTCCTTATGGTGTTCAATATCCTCCTCCACCTGGTGCCCCATCACAGCCTGCAACTTCTAGCGACGCCCAGCAAAGTTACCCTCCTGGAGTTCAGTCTGACAATAGTACCTCCTCTACTCAGCCTGTACCACCACCACCGGCCAATATATATGGGAACTCGGTGCCTTCAATGCCACCACCAGCCCAACCTTCATATCCTGCATCTTATGGTTATCCACCTTACTACGGTGCTGTTCCTCCGCCACCCCCGGTTCCTGCCTCGAGTTCAGACCAATCCCACAACATGGCTAATGTGCCATGGGCCAATAATCCTTCAGTGCCACCTCCTGCTTCATCTGCAGAGAATCAATCCCAGAGCATTGGGAACGTGCCTTGGGCTACAAATCCTCCAGTGCATCCTCCTGTTTCTTCAGCGGAGAAAACATCATATGGTGCAGATTCAGAGTATGAGAAATTCATGGCAGAGATGAAATGATCTAGTTTCATTTGATGCCATGCTTCCAAATTCTGGAAGGTGAGTTTCTTTTCGTTGTTTCTTTTATATTTTTTTAGTTGGATATATATGTGTATTATACTGTTAGAAATTAGCATGCAAGTGCTGATTTGCTTTCATATCTAACAAAAATTTGTTTGATTTAGTCATAAGATGGAGTCCTTTTAGAATTGCTGATATCACAATTTCTTTGATTTTAATAGATAAGGTAATGAAGAAGTTAATTATTATCCATGCATTTCACTAGCCTTCTTAAAATTTTCAGCAGACTAGCATCCCGCTCCCCGTTAAAACAATGTGCTGTCTCTGATTATTTCTAATATGAAACAGGCGGGTCTAAGAATGTTTTGCTCAAGTTAGATCAGCAACTCGAATAAAAATGTTACCTCTTGGTCTGTCTTAGTAATTGCTTTAATGGTGTTGCAATTTTGCATGTATAAAACAACTTGTTCAATTTTATATGTTTAACTTCCTGATACTTGAATTTAACTTGGTCGTTTGTATGAAGGGCCCTTACAGAGCAAAGGGCAAATTGGTATGCTTTTGTAAATTGTAAGTATATATAACACCAGTAGATACATTTGCTTTGACTTATTTTATTTCCAGCTCATGTATTGATGTGATGGTTTCTGGTCCATTCCTATTTTTATGGAGTACATTGGAGCAGAAACTAGTTAGTTTTATGGTCCAGGTATAAAAGCAGTGGAAAATCTAGTTTTTTTTTTTATTTTTTAAATATATTATTTGATTTGCTGTTATCTATAGGACAACAACAATAACAACTTGGTGGGGGTTTATTGTTATCTATAGTGATATTTGTTGAATACATTGGTTTTGCAGATTACATCCAGAAATTTTATTTCCAAATATCTCTCTTTCCTTCTCTGTTTCTGTTATTTCTCTACTTGAGGGTGTCTATTTCAAATCTGTTATTGTGCATAAAATTAACCATGGCCTTCTGTATTTTTATTTTTATATTAAATATTAATTATGATTTTGCTTCTCTTAACTCTTCATTGTTATGATCTAACGTTGTGACAGGCCTGATGTTTCTTGGAGCTCTTGTGAACCTGATTTCTTAACCTCTTGCCATGTGTTTCTTCGAAGTTTGGGACTCACTTCTTTAACCTTGCTGTACTGTTATGAAATTTGCAGAGATTTGGGCTCGAAGTTGAGAGCAGTCTTCATATAGTAGAGGCGACATCCAGCTCATTATTCATACAATTATTATTAATCTTTTCTCATTGTGTAGGACTTAATGGCGTCTGAATTATTTTCTTGGTGGTTTTTTATTGATTTATATACAGTAATGTTTGGCTGCTGATGTTTCCATCTGAAAGTTTGTCTGAACTCTTATGGCTGTTTGTTTTTGGTGTTCCATGTTGATACATTTCTGTTGTCATTCTCAGTTGATTTAGTTCATTCAGAACTGATTCTAACTTATTTGTAATTTTGATGATGAGCCTAAGTCTTTTTGTTTGAGGACTCTCTAATTGCATGATGCTGATGCTGCCTTTAATGATACGTCTCATCCTGAAGGTAATCACGCCTTGCTGTTTATTTTAGGCATTTCGGGTTGGTAGGAGAGCTAGACTCTTTTTAGTAGTAATTGATTTGTTATTCAACTGTAAAATCGGTTTAACAGTTCCACTGTGGCAGGTAAAAGTGTTCAATCGTTTTATCATTTATCATGATAAACATCAGTCTATGGTGTCATTTCCACATTTGCCCCAATTTAATTTGAGCTGACATGGTGTTATGACCACCAAGTTCTTGTAATGATGATGATACAGGCAATTATCAAGTTTCTCATATGTTTCTGAAGTGATCATGTGGGTCTCGTTGACACGGTCAATGTTATTTGGCATGATATGAAGGCTGAAGTGAAAATTATTGTTGATAGTGTTTGGGTTATCTGCGCACTTGGGTGAAGATAGTGTTAGAAAATTTCTTTATTTTACTTTTGGATATCTACCCCATTTGGATTAAAAATTAGTAACAGTTATTTTGTATTGTCGCAACTCACAAGGGATATCTTAAGTTTTTTAATTCATTAATGCAACATTAAATTATTTTTAATAAACCCTCAAGCTTTGCTATATCGCAAGTTGCATGTCAGGGAAATATGTTATCTCGCCAGAACCTATTTTTTCTTTCTTGGCCCTTCTTATTAATACTTCTATATGTGAGGGTGTTGAGCAGATTTGTTGTCTATATGCTTTGCTAACACACAAGAGGTTCATGTGTCATGAAATTTTGGTAGCAAGGGACTGAAAGTTGCTGCTACGTTTCTATATTGAATTGCATTGATGTTTTACATTTTAAGCAAGTTGAGAACTGCAGTTGGAGTTTGGTACAATTTTTTTTAAAGAAAAAGAAGTTTAGTAGTACCATTCTTATGAAGTGCGAGCTGTTTGATCTCTGAACAATTCTCTCTTTTGTCAAAAAAAATTCCTATTCAAAAGAAAAAGTTTAATACCTATGCCTAGATGGAGCAAACATGCTTTATATCTTGTAAGTAGCGTAGTTGGAGTTAGATTGGCCGACAAGAATTACTATAAACAGACTTTAATAAGTACTGTAACTTTTTTCATGGAAAATGCTAATAAGTGCTCTTATGTTTTATTTTCCAATACTAATAACCTTAACAAAAACTACATTTTTCAATGTTTTTCAATTACATGTAGGTCCTTAACAAGTGTGTTAATGATACTTGTTAATATTTTTCAACTTTTATGTAATGCTAATCGTTTTTTTTTAACTTTATTAAATAGTCTTAGGCCGAATCTCTATTTTAAAGACATAGTATGAAACCTTTTCATTTTCTCGTTTTTTCTCTGCATAGCCCACTATCACTACCGGCAACAATAATAATTATCTTAAATATTTGTTTTTACCTTTAATTCTTAAATATATTTTATAATGTTATTGTGATTAAAAAAAAAAGTGGGAATAATTATTAAAATCTAAAAACGAACTTATAAAAATTATTCGAATGCAAATATAATTTTTTTAATAATTATTCTAATTGAAATAAGATTTTTTGGAAATAAAATTTTTGAATATATGAATACCAAGTTAATACAAAATTAATATTTGGATAGTAAAACAATTTAAAAACATTAATGTATTGGAAAAAAATATTAATTTTGAAATAATTTGTAGAAATGGTTCGTAATTAAGATTATTAAAATGAAATTGAGTATTAAGAGTAAAATGATGATATATTGCCTATATTTGAGTTTTATGAGTCTTAATTGTTGCGTTGGAAGTCATGAATAATCCGAATTCGAATCTTATAACAACATGATGATATAATGTTGATATAATGTACCATAATTTTATAAGTCTCTTACGTGTATGTCTTTACAATCCTTTGACTCTATTCTCACGGGTGTAAACCTTTTTTTTTTCCTATGATAAAAATCATTTCATTAAACAACGGAACTAAAAGCATTACATAGGAAACCATGGGTTAATCTAAGCCCTTTCTATGTTGCATGTTTGACGCTTATCATATCTCCCATTATGTAAATTGGTGAGCAACCAAATCACTTGCCTTATGAACAAAGAACAAGAGGCAAACCCGTAAATAATTAGCTAACTCTAAAACATGCTAACTCAATCATTGCAACTAACTATTAATTATAACATAGAAATGCAGGATCAAGCTTGTGTCATGTTCTTCCATAATCAGATGATAATGTTTATATTATAATTTGTTCTCAATATAACTAATCATTACTTTATAACCAATAATAATTGTACAGCATAATCAGTAAATAAATAGATTTATTAAATATATAAAGCGAAGGTTGAAATTATGTTTTGCCAACAGGAAAAAAATGTTGATAAATGTACATTTTAGACGTTAATTTTCAGCTATGGGGTGAGGGAGATACCTTTGTTACATGAAAAAAGAGAAAGAAAAAAATAATAATTTGGTGAAAGTGTATATGAAAAACGTCTATGGTTATTTTATTTGAAGTGGAAACCCTAATCACTGACGAGTTATAAGCGCAGTGGTCTTAAATTCTAAATGATTTGTTTGAGGTCACGAGTTCGAATCCGAGAGAGGGGTTTTTGGAAAATTTTCATTTTTGAAATTTCGCTGAGCTGGTTTAGCTTCTTCTTGTTCGTTCGTGTTCCATGGATCCAAAGCAATCATCTTCATCTTCATCTTCTTCTCCAACTCGCCGGAAGGTACTAACTAACATCGAAATTCCCCCTTTTCATTTTTGCTTGGTTGAATAATTTGAAATCTGAAAAAGTTGGTTTGGAACATTGGATGCAGATGAAATACAAGCCAACAGCACCGCAACGCAACAGCAACAGGAAACCCAAGCAACCTCCTCTTCCTCTTCCTCCTTCTCAACCATCACCGTAAGCAATTTCAATCAATTATGCATTTAGATCCTGGTTTGTTCATTGATTGTGGAATTGGAATGCAGTGATATTGATGATGAAGGAGATGATGATAAAGATAAACAACATTTCTTAAGTCGTAGTTGGAAGGTAAAGTCTCCTTTCTTTCTTTCTTTCTTTCTTTCTTTCTTTCTTTTACAGTATCTCTTTCATTCACTCATTAGTCATTACAGCAGATAAGATAAAATGATTATTTAAATATGCATATATGCTCTCTCTCCTTTTTGTAATAACACTTTCAAAATATTCATAAATTATATTACTACTACTAGCATTTATCCGAATTTTCCAATTTTCCAATTTTCAATTTTTTTTTTTTTTTTTTTTATGCCAGCTCAGACAGACAATCAAAATTTTTCCCTAACCATTTTACAAAAAATACCAAATCTGTGGGTGAAACTAATGTAATGGAATATCAAAAAAAGAAAAAAGAAAAAGGTGAGTGCTTTTTTTTTTTTATAAAGAAAATATTAATTGAAGAGAAGGGAGAAATTAAAAAAAAAAAGTAGTAGTATTTTTTAAGAACATAGGAAACAACTAAAAACTACGCAATAGAGAAGGTGACTCCATTATGTTCCACCCTACCTCTTCATTTTGTTATGCTTTATTCTATTTCTACGATTTAGTCATTTAGTTATAGTGGAGTATTTTTTATTTGTTTTTGGAGTTTCTTTGTGCATGAAGGTAGGAAAATAAAAAGAAACATTACCTTTATAAAGTGGACTAACTTTTGATTTCTTCATGAAAAAACTAAATATATTTTAGTAAATCCATATTTGATTATACAAGACGAACAAACACATAAATTAAATGGTGAAAGGTTATTTTAGCTTAAACAAAAATCTCGAGTTTGAGTTCTTGAAAAATGTAGTTGCTTTAAATACTTATTATTATTAGTTCAAAATTCCTTTTACTTTTCTTTAACTATACTGTTTTTTTAAATGGTGCTCAATTATTTATTTAATCGAACCTTTAACTATACGATTGCAATTTTTAATTCAGGACTATTCAAGATTGCAATAAGTAATTAGAACTTAGAAGTACTATTACCTTATTCAGTTGTAATAATGTATTGATTCATATCTTAAAGATCACATGAAAATATTAGAGCTATATGGAACTCTGCATGCTACACCCACAAACATAAGTCCTACTAGAGTAAATCTCCATTTTATTTCTTGATCGGTCATCATAATCTCTCACTTCATAACATTAACAAATCAGTCCAACATATTTAGAAAATTTCATTAAAATTGATTCTTTTGTAGAACCAATTTGCTTGATCAAATCGATTCAAGCTCAATGTCACTGAGGCTGCTATAATAAGGACAAGATCGATAGCACAACTGTTAAATTATATTAAAAGGCAGTAATTGTTTTTTTTGGATATTTGAATAGACATGCTAACGTCCTCACCAGGTAGCATAGTTGGTAGAACGGTGGGATAAAAAATGCGAGCACCTTGGTTCAATCTATTTCAGTTGCACATAAGGTTTGCTTAACTTTAACCCTTAAGGTTAAAGATAAGAGGCTAAAAAGTATTAAAATGTAATTGTTTTGTTAAATAGACATGATAACTAAGCCTTTCCTCTTTTATTTTTCTTGTTGCTAAGAGATATTGATTTGATTTTTATCTATGCACTTGCAGAACCTTGGAAGACCCGAAAGAGGCAAGCCTAAAGTTGAAAGAAAATGTAATTTTTTATTAGTTTTGCAAAAACATCTGTTCATCATAACATTGTATGCCAAAAGATACTGATGACAATGGGCTAGGACATAATGGTGTTATTAAGGGTAAAAACATTTTGGCAAGATAACTTTATTGTTAGCAAGGACATAATGCTGATTCCCCCTAATTCTGTTCCTGAACACATTGCAAAACATCGTTGATCACTACATCTCATAACAATGGCATTGCTTTATGGAAATATTTGAGGTTGATATAGAAGTTTTTGAAATTAAAGATGGTTGTGGTTTTGGGGAAGGTAGAAAATTGAGGACATCATAGTGGCTTATTTTGGGAAGTATAACTAGAAATGTGATATAGTAAATTTCAATGAAACGTATTATCTTTTTTTTTGGCTTTACAAAGAAGTTTGGTTGTAAGATTATAGACATTTCTCTGAACCATTTTATGATGGAAAATACTAGCTGAACCATTTTAAGATTATAGACATTTTAACTGCTTGAACAGATCCTAGACTCCTTGACTACTGTGTGGCCTGCTCACAATAATAGATTACCTTGACAGTCCATATTTTATTCATCTTGTTTGCTGCTTAATTTTGGAGTTAAAACTTGCAGCAAGTGTGCAAGTTGCAGTTGGCCCAGGAGACAGTTCACCACCTAACCTGAGGTCCAGGAGCAAGGGTGTTAGTAATGGTATAAACAGTGGTAAAAACAGTGGATCCGCATCTCAAGATAATGCTCCTGAGCAAAATAATTTGGAACGTTCACTAGCTATTGTTAAGGATCAAACTGATACTTGCATGATAGATGCCAATGATGATACCACTAATTCATCAGCAGTGAAAATTAGGAAAGAGTACAAGGAACCATGGGTGAGAAATTTCTTGACACGTCCACTTTCTTCTTATTCCCATCTTCCTCATAATCTTAACATCTAAACTTTTAATTTAACTACAGGATTATGAACACTCTCACTATCCGACTACTCTTCCACTGAGGAAGCCCCATTCTGGTGATCCAGGCATGTTCATGAACAAGATTAAATGATTAATGATCTACTAAAAAAATTAACATTCATGAACAAGACAGTTGAACTTCTAAGGATACTTTGAAACTTTTTGAAAATGATATTGTTAGCAAAAGTTAGTTCCAGTGTATACATCTTTTTAGCATTGACTGTTATTTGTTGGTTTTTTATACGGTAGAAACTCTTGATGAGGAAGAATTTGGGGAGGCTGCTAGTAATGTTGAGTATGATGAGAGGACTATAAATCCTGCTGCAGAATTCGCGATCTCGGTTAGTAGTCAGAATGACTTATATTAATATAATTTATACATTGACCATACAGCAGTAGCTGTGGTATAATGCACAGATAATTTTTCGACAGGAGAAGAATGAGGAACCATGTATGTTTCTCTTTCAGCTTCCTCCTATGCCTTTGGTCAAGCAATCAGTGATTAAGAAGGGGAAGGAGAAAGAGGGTGCTTCAAGAATATCAGGAGAGTCCACAAAGGGGAGTCCCTGGAAAGAATTGCCAGGGGGGTATATGGGCAAAATGCTGGTATACAAGAGTGGAGCAGTCAAATTAAAACTTGGGGAATCCATGTTCGACGTAAGTGTAATGATGCTTTGAAATTGATGGTAGAGGATGTGATTATGAAGTTGTAGATCAGTTGATCCCATGTTTTAGTTCGTTTACCTTGTAGCTTCAATGATGCATTTGAGGACACAATATAATTTTATTTCTTGCACAGGTGTCTCCAGGTTCAAAATCCGAGTTTCCTCAGGATTTTGTGGCAATGAACACTGCACAGAAACACTGCTGCGTTATTGGAGAGATTAGCAAAAGGGCTGTTGTGACCCCTGATCTTGATTCTGTTGAAACTCTAGCAGACTTGAGCTAAATAATGCCATGGATGTGAATATGGGATATTATTAGGTGGATATATTCGGTGCCTAAAAATGATAACATTGTTGATTAGCAAGTGCATAATGTATGCTAGACCTGTCAGCCCCCACCACATCAACATATCCAAATTTCTAAGAACTGTTTAAATAACTATGAAGTGCTTTGGTACACACACCTGCAGATATCTCCCTTAGTTCCCGCACAACTTCATTGTTAAGAACAGCAACCCAAACAGCTTTGTCAGATGATAATGATTCCACCATTCTCTGCAGCAACACCACAGTTGTTAAATACTCCACATGTAACAAATTAAATCGGTATGCACCATAATTGGAAAAAAATTGGTTTCTTTCAGCTTTTTGTTACAATGACAGAAAAAAGGTTAGACCATATGCTCTCCTAACCAAAAGTAGTCCTATTTATCTCCCACAAATCATACATGAACTGAAAAACTAAGTCAAAACAGGATTGCTTCTAAAAGTTGTTTTGAAATTTGAACAATGTTTGTCAATAATGCAGAGGCAGGGCATGCATATTACGTTATTACATATAACATTTTGATTAAATAAGAAACATTATTTTGACATAGTTAACAGAAAATGATATTACAAAATTGGTTCTTGCGATCATGAGTTCTTTCGTCATCAAATAGAAGCAGTCTCAACTCTCACCTATCAAGGTCTTAACAGAACAATAAATATAAGCTACAAGATTTTGCTTTTCTTCCTTTTATGTATGCACCAGAGATACTAAGACCTGGCTAGGGGTGAGGAAAGGATATCTATGTAAGAGTGAATATTGAGAGCAACAGAATAAAACCCGTAATCAAGTGCTTCCAAAGAAGATGCTTGTCACTTTTCACTAGGGTATGACTGTACGAGGTCATTGGTTTTATTTTGTTTAATTCTGAAATAAACACAACATGGAAAGCTATCCAGTCAGATACTTTAGACATATTAAAATGGGAAGTAAAGTAACTTAAAATTCATTTCACAATCATACATTAGCAATTGAGTGTTGTTTTAAAAAAGATTGATAGACTATACATAAACTACACCCGAACATATGGCTCGGTCTGCAACAAATGTAAGGCGTAGTTAAATCTATCGAATCCATTAGCTCGGCGCACTTTTGAATTATACGGAAACAAAGAGGACTCTTTCCAGTCTGACTCTGATCCATCCGAAGAAACCTGGTCAACTAAACCAGGAATGATGACATGGTCCAATTCATTGTCCAATTTGTAGTCACATTTTTCCCTAACAAGCTGGGAATGTGAAGCAGGACCAAACACCCTGCACTTATAAAAGAATAACATTCTTACAAGTTACTTAGAACATAATTGGAGAAAATAGATGTTAGCCTTTTTACTAAGCATACGTGTTTAGAAAAGTACCTCAGAAAGTAAAAATGACATATCTAGCAAAACGAAATTAATGATAATAAAAAGGCCAAACAATTAATTCCTTTAGATAAGTTCAGCTGTTAAGAAAATCTGTGGTTAATGAGTTAATGTACATATTGACGCCAAATAATATGTTTGGTTAAGTTAATAATCAACTCAATTTCACCACAGGTCTATATGGAAAGGTTTGGTGAGTGAATGTACTTGTTGACCATAGTGACTACGAAAACAGCACATCCAAGAAAGCTTTGGAAAAATGGAAACTATAAATATGCACATATTAAGACATTGATAGCTTTTGAAAGAACTCAAGTGATTGAGAGGATTTGTGTTAGGCTAGACACATGTTGTGGTATTTGATGATTAATGATTGATTTACAAAGACTCAGAGGCAGAGTAATCTAAGCTGACAAAAACTATTCTCCAGCCTGTTAATCAAAAATTGACTATTCTGTTACAATTAGCCAATTAGGAGTGTTAAAAAAAACCGGTTCGGTTGAACTGAACCGAACCAACTTAAAAAAACTGAATTGGACCAATTTAAATGGACCGGATAAACGTCCAAACTCATTCATTCCCAGACACTTCTATCGATCTCCTTCATTCAAACTCCTTCGTCTCTGTCAGACTCTCTCTCTCTCTCTCTCTCTCTCTCTCTCTCTCTCACTCGCAAGTCGAACATAATCGCAAGTTACTTAGTCTCTCTCAGACTCTCACAAGCTGAAGACTCGGTTAAATGAAATCCCAATTCGCAAATCGCAAATCGCGCGTGTATTCTCTGCGAGGTAATATTTTTCTTCCCCAATTTACAAACCCTAGTTTGTTAAATCTGAGCCCTAATCTCTTCGATTCGACCCTAATTTATTCTATCCAGGTTGAAAAACGTCATTGGGTAGCTGATTTGTACTTGTTTTGGTTTGGAGCTGAAGAAGAACATGTAAGAACACACTCTGACTCTGTGACTCTTGTTGTTCTTGTTGAAAATAACTTGACAAATACTGCACTCATATTCAAAACCTAACGAACAACATTGTTTTTCTCTGCTGCTTTTGTTTTAACTGTACTATTAATAAGTATAAGCTGCTTTCTTATGTTCTTTTTGGAAATTATTCTCCTATGTTCTGTTTGTGAATTTAGTATTTTTGTTAAGTGAATTGAAATGGGTCTTGATTGTTTTTTGTTGCATCGTGTTCATTGCTTGATCATTCCTTATTATTCAGTTCATGTTTGTTTTGGTTCTCTCTTTTTTTTTTTTTTGTTGTTAAAGTTCTGTGCTTTTTCAAATGTTTTTTTGTTAAAGATTGTGAATTTAGTGTTTTTGTTAAGTGAATTGAAATGGGTCATTGCTTGATTCCTTATTACTATTCAGTTCAGTGTTTGTTTAGGTTTATAAAATATAATGTGATTCTATAAATGTGATTTGGAAAAAGGTGATTTTTTTTTTCCTGAGAAGTGGAAAAGTGTGGCTTAGAATTAGAAAAAGTGAATTCAAATGGGTCTTGATTCCTTCGACTCATTAGTCCTTGGCACTAAAAAAAGGGATTTGGGAAAATGTGATTTTTACTGAGAAGTTGAAAATGTAGATCCTCACAAAAACTGAACGTTAGTGTGTTTAACTGTTTATTATTTTTCTTCTGTAAATGCTGATTTAATTTAGAAATTCTCAGTTTACTTAGGATTTTAAAAAAGTGATTCCGTAAAAGTGATTATGAGAAATGCTATATTTTTGAGACACTGTAAAGAGTAGCTTATAATATTAAGATGAATTTTATGGTCTGTTGCAGCTTCTGTATTCAAATGGGCCTTGATTGCTGGTGTTACATCATGCAATGTAGCATTTCTTGATTACTTATTGTCGATTTGATTAGATTCATAGGAAAAGTGATTATTGTCGATTTGATTAGGTTCATAGGAAAATGTCAATTTTTGGGTGATTGTTACTTATTTGCATTGAGTGCTAGATGATTGGTTTGTTGGAGAACTTTTGTTCCAATGGAATGCTTTTTGATTTTAATTTCAATTGTAGTTGTTGTTGAAGTGCGATGAATTGGTGAAATTGGAATAGAATTTGTATAGCATGATTGTTATTCTTTTCGATTCATATTGCATTGATTACAAGATGATTGCTCTGTAGAGAAAGAGGACTTGTTTTTTGATAAGCTACTTAACTATTTGAAATTTGTTATTGACATGCAGGGGAAGATTGCATGTTGAGCGAGATCTTGTAGGTGTAGGGACTAGGGAGCATTACAACTAAGTGAATGTTGCAGATTTCAGATTTCATTACAACTAAGTGTAAGGAGACTTGCTGTGTCAGATTTCATAAGGTTTTTTTTGGTTACATTGGAAAACTAGAAACAGAAGAAAAAGTGATTTCATAAGGTTGATACTTATGTTCAGGAGAAGGACCAAGGTTTTACAAGTGCTTAGTATGGAAATCTTTATGAAAATGCATCTGTTTTCACTCTTCCTACGTCTGTTTAAATCTTAATTCTGTCCTGATTTTCTGCATCTTGCAGTATGGCATATTAGTAGTCAATTGATGAATAATACCAGTTTTGAAAAATCTGGTTTTATAAACCAGTTTTTTATGGAAAAAACCGGATTTTTGAAAAATCTGGTTTTATAAACCAGTTTTTTTTTATGGAAAAAATACTGGACTGTTGAAAAATCCGTTTTTATAAACTGGATTTTTGGAAGGAAAAAAAACGGTTTTTGAAAAAATCCGTTTAAAAACCGGATTTTTGAAAAGAAAAAAAATTAAAAAACGGTTTTTGATCCAGTTTTTCCTAAAACCGGTTTTCATTTTAAAAACCGGTTTGCACTATGAACCGGTTTTGAACTGGTTCATAACTGACCCAGATCCAGATTCAAATTTAGAACCAGTTTGGTTATATATCCAAACCAATTAATATGGTTTACTGAATTTTGGACCAGTTTTAACCATAAACTGGTCCATGAACACCCCTAACCACACCCACTCATTCTCAACCGAGAGGTCACGCGCTTCCGTGATCCCAGTACTGATTCAGTGAGAGCTTTTTAATCCGTTGTTGTTGTTGTTGTTTAATTGGTGAGAGCTTGATTTAGTTGGTTAATTCAATTTTTAATTAATGATATTACATTTCAATTGATTCAATTGCATCAATTTCGGTTGAATTATGCCTTTTTTTATGAACTTTTCTTATGCTAATTTTTCTTATGTTTGTTTTTTTGAGTTGTGGTTAGGTTTAAGTGGTTACTGAAAGAACCAACATGATAAAAGCAGTGCTGATTATGAACACACAGGGCAAACCTCGTCTCACGAAATTCTATGAATTTCTGGTCCCTCTCTTCTTTTCTTTACCCTTTTTACTTTTCCTTGATGCAATTTTCATAACAAATTATGACACCGTGTTTATAATCATTTTTATTATTCGGTAGATCAGCCTGTCGAGAAGCAGCAGGAAGCAATTCGCAATGTGTTTGCAGGTTTTCCATTCTGATGATCCCTTGATTCTTTGTTGATTAGTGTCTATTCTGTTTTTAGTTCTTTAAGCTTTTTTTTTTTTCTCATAAAAAGGAAAACTTTTTAATAGAAAAACCTCTACCGTGACTTATTACATGTTTATTCGGATAGTCTTTTACTAAAAAACATAAGATATAATTTCTAGCTTCTCTATAAAATCACTTTTCTAGAGTATTTTAAAATTACTTTTCTTTGAAGTTTGAAACAAACGGACCCTTAATTTTCTTTTTAAACTTTGTTTGTTTTGCAGTCCTATGCAGTAGACCTGAACATGTCAGCAATTTTGTGAATGCTGAGTCGATCTTTGGCCCGGTATTTTTTACTTCCATTTTCTACTCACTATAGTTTTGAATTTTTGATCTTTCAAAGACATAATTTAAATATTCTAATTATCATCGAGGAAACATTGAATTGAAAATGTTGGCGTTGGGGCTTGTTCGCTTCTTGGTACCTTTTAATGGTAGAATGGTATTGAAATTTTAGTGTATGGTTTAAATAGACAAAACTTGGACTGAATTACCATGAACTTGGTTTTAACCTTAAGTTAGAAGGACATTGTAATCTTAATTGTGTGTGTGTACTTTTTTTAGTACAGACCCTCCATTTAGTTTGCCTGACCTAAAGTGTGTTTTGTTAATTTCACTTTTATTTGGTATCCCAGCCCAGTTCTTTCAAGCATTCTTTAGCTTCTTCATAGTAATACTATTAACTCTATTATAGCTTCCACCTTGATAAACCCCTAAAGAAGTTGAAAGCTCTCTGTGCTTATTAGAATTAATGCCAGTTACACTCCATAGGTTTGTAGGCTGCATAAGGAAACTTCACCTGATATGGTTTTACTGTGGTGCAAGTTCAGAATAAGTTCTTCATCTACTTTTATATTCTCTTCTTCTAATTTTATAGAATTCTTTGTTTTGGGTGTGCCCTGCATCTTTGGACCAAAATTTAACGACTAGCTAGTAGCTTTGCTAGTTATGGTAGAAGGAAGCCAAATTTTTCTGCCAATGTGTAATATTTTCTAGTTGTTCCACTTTGATGCATTTGGGTATACCATACCCTTTGCATTTTATGATTATCTCTTTGGATAAGCACACAGTCCTTTAAAGGGGATATGGATATGTTGAGGTATTGAACAGCGTTCCTACACTGATATCTTTTGATCTGAAATGTTTCCTTATTATTTTCTTATATTCTAATTAAGATATCTTATCCCCCTATCCCTTGCTATTTTTGTCTTTGTCTAAATGAATTTCTTCTCTTATCCCGAAAAAAAACTTTTTATTCTGAAGAAAAGAAGTCATGAATTCATTTCTTTTCTCCTTCAGGATGCTCGCCTTGTCTACAAGCACTTTGCAACTTTATACTTTGTGTTTATATTTGATAGTTCTGAAAATGAGCTTGCTATTCTTGACCTGATACAAGGTAGATTCCTGAACCACTGCCTATTTGTTTGAAATGTTGCTGTTACCTAACCATTTTTTTTGCGTTGCATTATGTCTCAAAATCCAGAAGATCTATTTTTTTAACGGAATGATGGGTACTTCTGAGTGGTTATTCCAACAATGTCATAGTAATGGCCACCTGCTGGCATGCTTGGTGTCAGTCTGTTTCTGTCTTAAGAAGTTTCTCAAAGAACCTATGAAATTTTTGTTGACATCTGAATGCAAACATAATTTGATTTTTTTTTATATTGTCGGTGAATGGGGAGATTTTAACAACATGAAATCAGAGTTTTTTAATTGATTGTGGATAGAAATATGTTGTGCCTGCTCTAGATCTATTATAAAAATGTTGATTTTTGAAACTTTAATTTTATTTGATATAAGGTTAGTGCTGCAATACTAGTTTTATCTTTACTTTCATTAAAAAAAAAAGTAGCTGAATTTTTGTAATACTTATATTAAGTTCTTCCCAAAGTTGAAAGAAAGGTATTACTACAACTTAATCTTTCCACAACATAATCTTATCATTAGTTAATTTTTACTGTGTAAAGCATGTGAATTAACAGCTTTCCACAATTAAATCTATATTTGTGAAAGGACGAAAAAGAATCTAATTTAAGTTGTAGGGGAGGTAATTGTTGGTTCTTGTGGATATATATCTTGGAAAATGCTAGCTGTCATAACATAGTAGCACAGAAAAATCTTCTGGGAAAATTATGATGTGGAAAAAAATATTGGGGATTAATGTTTTTGGGGTTATTTTGCATTTTCCACATTCTTGACTGTGTATGATCTGCATGGAATTTTGTTGAAGTTATCATTGTCGATAATCTATGTAACCTAGTCATTGTTTAGCCGTTTCAATTTTTTGCTTATTCTGCTAAGGATCCTGGTGGAGTAATTATTTGCATTATGCATGACCATTATGAACTGCACCAACTTCTCTTCAAATCTACCTTTTACTTGATTGATAATATGTTGGGGAGATTTGTTTAATCTGAGCCCTTTCTGCCTTCAGTCTTTGTTGAAACATTGGACAAATGCTTCAGAAATGTATGTGAGCTTGATGTTGTGTTCAACTACAGTAAGGTTTGTGCCTCAACTTTTTATCATATGTTCTTTATCACATACTGATTTTATATGACAATTTATACTAACAAAAATGAATTAGAAACTGTGTCATGATTTAGGCATTGATAACTCTTTTTGTGGAGGAAAAGATAATTCATTAAACAACAACTCCCAAAGGAGAATTACATGACAAGGCAGAGGGGTGATCACACCAAGCCCTCTCTACAGATGCTTGCATCACTATAATTAATAACTTATGTTTTTATGTTCACTAATTTTTGGTTCTTTGGAAATGCCCTTCCACAATATGAATTCACTCTCTTGTTTCATATCTATATTCAAAATACTTCAACCAAATAATATTTGCATCTTAAGTTTCCATTTACGTTATTATCCTAAAAATGAGGTCACCTGCAAATACATACTGTACTTGATGAGATTATTATCCTAAAAATGAGGTTACCTGCAGATACATACTGTACTTGATGAGATTATTTTTGGAGGCCAGGTCTTGGAGACAAGTTCAGCTGAGGTTATGAAGGCTGTTGAAGAAATATCAAAGTGCTCTCTCTTTCCTTTGGCTTTTTTAACATGGTTTCTCTTTGAGAAAATAGGTTGTGCACTGACGGTGTAAAGGTTTTTTTACCACCATTCGTAAGTTTATGGTAATTGATTTTTAAGTAAAAAATAATGTAGATGAATGGTGGAGGATGTACTGATAGAGTTAAAAACTTTAGGCTTTGTTTGGATTGATGGCAAGTGATGGAATGGGGTGGAGGGGAAAGGAATAGAATTATATTCCATTGTTTGGATTGTGTAATTTAGGGTGGAATAGAATGAGACATAATGGAATGTATTCCACCCAATTCCATCCAATCTTTCAATTTTTGGTCCCTCCCAATTTGAGGTGTATAGAATGGAATCAAGAAATACCCAAATAATGGAGTGGTAATTTTGTCCCATCCCACTCCATTCCACTTCATCTCATCTTACTCCATTTCATTCCATTCCACTCTATTCATCATTTGATATCCAAACATAGCCTTACACTGTCAATGCATACCAATTAAACTCTTTCTTTTTCACATTATTAGTAAATTAGTAAATAAGAAAGTGATATATCATTCTAGCAAACTAGTAAATACAGATTTGTCACTTAAGAAAAGTTCTAAATGCTTTTTTGAACGGACAGAATGATTCATAGGTCAATTGAATTCTCCTTTAACATCTATTTTTGTAGACGTTTTCAGAATGTAGGTTGAAATTCTTTGTATTTTTATGAACACTTACTTATTTCCGCGCATGGTTTATGGGTGGAAGCAGGCTAGAAGCAGCATCCAATGTAATCAATCTTGTTCCAAAATCTGTTTCTGGTTGGAGGACGCGGTAGCATGATTTCAATGCTTCTGGAAGAGTTTGTTTTAACACATACAATAGGCCTGAGAAGTGAAATTATCTTTTGATCAGGGAGATTTATAGGACGTATGTTGTCTAAATGTGAGTGTTCATAGACTGACACTCTTGAAACCATTTGTGCAACTGATCTTAAAGATGGGTTAAATAGGCTAGTTTTGTTGGTCTAAGGAATCTTGTTTCACATGCACTGCCTGTCATTGGTTGGGGCAGAACCTAATTTCTTTCAAATGTGATTTTGTTTGGTTGTATTTTCACTTTGAAATGTTGAGTTGTTTACCTTACCTACATGGTCTTACAAATGAAATTGACGCTGAACCGAGGATTTCTTATGTCAACATTAAGATTAGTTGCAACCACATGTTCTACCTTTTGTCTTTTTTTAAAAAAATAAATAAATAAATAAATCTTCATTTTGGCCTCTGCAAGTTTGTAATGTAATTGTTCATCTAATTTGATAGATCTTTATTATGATTGTTCTTACGGATGCAATTGAACATCGATTAATGATACATTTTCCAATTTGAGAAATAGAGTTGTCACCACTTAAGTTACTTTTCTATTTATCTTGTAGAACTAAATGGGCGGTGTTATGTCCATGTCCACATTCAATCTTTTCATGGGTATAGATAGACCTTTAGTCATGTAGTTGTGAATTGGCTTTGTATGCTACACCATCAAAGAGTGGTGGTGTCTATACATCTAGATGCATCCTGATTAAACAACATAAGGCTAGAATCTATTAACATAGTAAAAAAAAAAAAAAATACTAGAATACAAGTATTCAACATAGGATTTATTTTTTTTCACCGACTTTTGCATGTTTCTTCAAGAAATATGTATCACTTCTAATAATATGTTTGAAGATAATACAAGAGGTTGTTCTGAAATACGTGCAAGGCAGTGGATCTAAAACTTACTGATTTATTCTTATGCTATGGCTGGGAAGTCAACACAATGAACTTACATTGTTGATTAGGCCCTGTCCTAGGACAAATGCAAATATGGAGGAGGCCAAAAAATTTAAATCAGAAAATCCCTTTTTCTTGATCAATATAAAGCAATGTTACCTGAATAGATCCAATCTTGTAAGTTTAAGTTAAGCATGCAAGCTTCTAGCTGTTATGATACTTTCAAATCTGCGAACTCTATTCTGATCGTGAGGAAAATATAACTAATACTTTCAAATGATGCAGAACTTATCAACTATTTTTGCCAGAAAGTATTTTAGAAATAAGACATGGAAGGTGCGATAAAGAATAAATCCATTAGGAGCTTTTAAATCAAGTGGTTTTGTCATGGTATATTGCTCCTCCTGCTAGGAAGGACATTGTTTTACAGTTAAATCCTTGACTATGTGAAACATTTTGTGAAATGTTTGTCCAATCAAAGAGTAACTATTGACCCATAACAAAGGGCAACTCTTGGCCCATAACAATCGGAAAGAAGTTGGGCTCTGGCTAAGTGGCTATGATACCATGTTAAAGTTTCATCTCAAAACCAATTGACACTAAAAGGAGTAGTCCAACAAGTATTTAAATCACGCCATATATTATGAGGCAGGCGATGTGAGATTACCAACACTTTTCACTGCTCTAAAGAAACTAAACTGCTCCACGAGTAGGATGTCTTTGGGAGTGTTTTTGTAACACCCTGATCTTTTATAAAGGGAATAAAATAATTTATAAAATAATCTTTTGAGATGAAACCTTAACATGCAGAGAAAATAAAGTCTAGCAAGACTGGCTCCCATCTAGTATGGTATGTGGAAGGTAAGAGTAAGTATCTTTTCCCCTCAAGGAAAGAGAGAACAAAACCAAGTAAATAGAGCGTACGGAATGTGGCAAATGTATTGTGTGGCATAAACTGGACGGAATGTGGCAAATAAAATGCAAAGATGGCCTAGCATTCATGCACCAATAGCTTCCTCATAAATTTCAATGTCTAAAAGGAGCAAAAGGACAAAGAATCAATGTATCACAGTCTCAAAGTTGTGTCCTAACAAAATATCCCCAAAGAAAATCCGTCATGTTGTCAACTTGTGTCATGCTTTGGCTTCACCACGACCGACCACCACTACCAACAGGACCATGATGGAAAGCATGAAAGCTGTTCTCAGATTATCATTGATGGAATCAGAGCTGCCTTCTGCATCTGCAATTGTCTTGTGATATGCAGGTTGAAACAACTCGATCACAGTCTTAGTAATCATCTCAATTACTTCCATGAATTTGGCTTTGGCAGTATCAAATATCCACATCACTACATTTCTTGTAGTACGAGTGTCATCTGAGTTCCGAAGAACATGTTCTTTATCTGCGAATTTCATGTCCAAATTAGTCTAATTGTGATTACCTTGTAGATGTAGGAAGTGTAACCACAAGGTAGTAAACAAAAATGACAATCTAATTAATAAAGTAACAAAAGACCATAAATGGATTCAAACCAAGAAGCTAATGCCAATTATATGTGTTTAAACCCAACCATAACCATTCATGCAAAAATAAAAGTAATCAATTGAACTTTCCATAAAGACATAAGGAGAAAGAGAACTTAGTCCATGTTAACCCCCACAACATCAACATATCCAAACTTCTAAGAACTGTTTAAATAACTATGAAGTGCTTTGGTACACACACCTGCAGATATCTCCCTTAGTTCCCGCACAACTTCATTGTTAAGAACAGCATCCCAAACAGCTTTGTCAGATGATAATGATTTCACCATTCTCTGCAGCAACACCATAGTTGTTAAATACTCCACATGTAACAATTTAAATCGGTATGCACCATAATTGGAAAAAAAATTGGTTTCTTTCAGTTTTTCGTTACAATGACAGAAAAAAGGTTAGACCATATGCTCTCCTAACCAGAAGTAGTCCTATTTATCTCCCACAAATCATACATGAACTGCAAAACTAAGTCAAAACAGGATTGCTTCTAAAAGTTGTTTTGAAATTTGAACAATGTTTGTCAATAATGCAGAGGCAGGACATGCATATTACATTATTACATATAACATTTTGATTAAATAAGAAACATTATTTTGACATACTTAACAGAAAATGATATTACAAAATTGGTTCTTGCGATCATGAGTTCTTTCGTCATCAAATAGAAGCAGTCTCAACTCTCACCTATCAAGGTCTTAACAGAACAATAAATATAAGCTACAAGATTTTGCTTTTCTTCCTTTTATGTATGCATCAGAGATACTAAGACCTGGCTAGGGGTGAGGAAAGGATATTTATGTAAGAGTGAATATTGAGAGCAACAGGATAAAACCCATAATCAAGTGCTTCCAAAGAAAATGCTTGTCACTTTTCACTAGGGTATGACTGTACGAGGTCATTGGTTTTATTTTGTTTAATTTTGAAATAAACACAACATCGAAGCTATCCAGTCAGATACTTTAGACATATTAAAATGGGAAGTAAAGTAACTTAAAATTCATTTCACAATTATACATTAGCAATTGAGTGTTGTTTTAAAAAAGATTGATAGACCATACATAAACTACACCTGAACATATGGCTCGGTCTGCAACAAATGAAATGCATAGTTAAATCTATCGAATCCATTAGCTTGGCGCACTTTTGAATTATACGGAAACAAAGAGGGCTCTTTCCAGTCTGGCTCTGATCCATCCGAAGAAACCTGGTCAACTAAACCAGGAATGATGACATGGTCCAATTCATTGTCCAATTTGTAGTCACATTTTTCCCTAACAAGCTGGGAATGTGAAGCAGGACCAAACACCCTGCACTTATAAAAGAATAACATTCTTACAAGTTACTTAGAACATAATTGGAGAAAATAGATGTTAGCCTTTTTACTAAGCATAAGTGTTTAGAAAAGTACCTCAGAAAGTAAAAATGGCATATCTAGCAAAACGAAATTAATGATAAAAAAAAGGCCAAACAATTAATTCCTTTAGATAAGTTCAGCTGTTAAGAAAATCTGTGGTTTATGAGTTAATGTACATATTGACGCCAATTAATATGTTTGGTTAAGTTAATAATCAACTCAATTTCACCACAGGTCTACATGGAAAGGTTTGGCCAGTGAATGTACTTCTTGACCATAGTGACTACGAAAACAGCACATCCATGAAAGCTTTGGAAAAATGGAAACTATGAATATGCACATATTAAGACATTGATAGCTTTTGAAAGAACTCAAGTGATTGAGAGGATTTGTGTTAGGCTAGACACATGTTGTGGTATTTGATGATTAATGATTGATTTACAAGACTCAGAGACAGAGTAATCTAAGCTGACAAAAAACTATTCTTCAGCCTGGTAATCAAAAATTGACTATTCTGTTACAATAATCATTAATCTTAACATAAATGCTAGGATTCTAACAATGACTGAAGTTTAGTAAAAGAAAAATGGATTTCAGGATATAAGCAGATAAAGTCTAGAAATGACAGCAAGAAAATCAGATATAGAAATGGCTATCCAATCTATGATATGATTGGAATGTAGAATGGTACCTGTTTTGCTAATTATAACATAACAAATTAACAATACACTTTCATCCATTCATTCATTCATCTACCCTAAGCTTCGTTCTCAACATTAAAAAGAAAAAAAATTTCATAAGATTTCATTCTTAATCAGTTACATTGGCATATAAAAACTAATGGGTTTAGAGTTTAGACAGATTCGTGAGTAACAATACCACTCCAAAACGTTCTCCTGATCGAGTACCCTAAAACTACTAGGAAGACAAAAACAAATAAATAAACGGAAAAACAAGTACATTACTAAAAATATTAAAAGCATCATTTCTCAAAACTAAATTAATTATAACAAGTGACTTTTAGTTAATCGGCCTTTCCATAAAAAGTAACTATATATATAATATATGAAGTTGTATGCTTTTAATTAGTAGTGAGAGGAAAAGGCTTACTGTTGGAGAGCAGAAATAGCATGATCAACCTCAGCCTCAGAAGGAACAACAGAAAACAAATGAGAGGAGGCATCATCATAATCATAATCATAATCATAATTATTATCGACAAAAGCCCAGTCATGAGCAGTGTCAGTGTCAGTGTCAGAAAAAGAATGGCAGAAAGCAAAACCATTCAAGAGATTATTGTTACTATGAGCAGAAGAAGAAACAGATGATGAATTAGAAGACAAGGAGACAGGGCTGTTGCCGTTGTTGTTATTGTTGTTGTTATGTGATGATGATGATGATGAAGATTTGAGTTTGCATGAAGAAGAAGAAGCAGCAGCGTTAGAAGACGAAGAAGAAGACGCAGTGGCGGTACTAGTGCCACAAACACTGCATGACGTCACTGCTCTCCCTGCAATCCTTAACATGCGCCTTCCTCCTCCACCACCACCACCAAACATCATCTTTGACTACTACTACTGTGTTTGTTTTCAAAAGAAACAAAAAAGATGAGATGAGAGTGTGGTTGTGCAACCACGCAGAGAATAACTGACAACTGACCCACTTTGCAATCTCTTTTTCTCTTATGAGTATGGATGGATAGATCATATATACTCCCCGTACTTATTATAGGACATACTTAACCGAATTACACATACTAAAGGAAAGTGTTTGGTTTTATGAATTCTATAACCGAATTACACATACTAAGGGAAAGTGGTTGGTTTTATGAATTCTATGAGAATATTTTGTAACATTACAATTTTACCCCCTTAACTTTTCTTGGAAAATTCGCACTCATTAATTAACAACAAAAAACACATAGATAGTCAAAGTATTTAATAAGGGCAAAAAAAAGAAAAATCAATAAATAATGCATAGAAAATATAAAATGACTTATAATTAGAACCAAGAAAACCTTCTAGAATGTGATTTATATATAGGACCGGAGGAAATAGATAGATAGATAGATAGATAGAAAGAATATATATGAATCCTTAAGGCCAAAACAAACCTATCACTTCTTTTTCTTTTTTTGGTAAGATTGAGGAGAGGGACAAAGGGAAATTATTATACCCTCGGGTAAGTGGCTCGATCATTTAACCAATGTATCGGATTTCACAATTTTTTATGTAGAAAATTCATATAGAAAGATTCACCCCTAAAAAAAAGAGAAATTATTACTTTTTTCTTGCTACAAGATTGGTTAAGATTTTTAAATACGAAAAAATATCCCAAGTTCTTATTATTATTTTTTAAAATAAAGAGTAAGCTTATTTATGCTTTTGGTCTCTAAAAGTTCGGCGTGTTTTGATTTTAGTTCCTATAAGTTATTTTGATCGGGACTAATCCTTAATTTTTCAAATATTTTGGTTTTGATTCATTCCATTATGAAAAAGTTGTTATTTGCTGACGTGACTAGCGGAACATCATAACAGCGATCACGTAGTGTAAGAAAATGCCAAATAAGTGATATGACATGGATGATTAAGATCTATGGACACTAGTGCTGGCAATTCGGGCGGACGGGCGGGCATTGCCCATGCCCATCAAAAGTCCGCTTTTTTTCGGGCATGCCCGCCCACCCATTATAATATTTTGGGCTGAAAATTCATGCACTGCCCGTCCTAAATACGGGCAGGGCATGCCCATGGGCGGTCCATTTAAATAAAAAAAGTTTAAAAAAAATTATATATTTTTTTTTTGGAACTTAAAAAAAAATTCATATATTCTATTTTCAAAATTGATAAAATATAGACTAAGATTGTACAGCATATGAATGTTCACACTCAAAATTCATAAAAACATAATAATAAAGTTTGATACCCGACAAAAGATGTAGAGCGGCTCCTAATTGTGCTACTCCTAATTTTTATTTTTTTTAAAAAACTAAATAATGGGCGGCCCACCGTCCGCTCAATGATGTCTGACAAAAGAAATGGGCATGGCGCGCGGGGCCCATTCGAAAATTAGGCTAAAAAATGATGCCTGCCCACGAAAAATGTAGGGCGGGCGGGCGGGCGGGGCCCATGGGCATTTGCCCTAATTGCCAGCACTAATGGACACAAAATGGTCTCATACGCAAATGGTCTCATACGCAGAATTTTGCGTTTATGGACCTGAATCATCCATTTCACAATACTTATTTGGTGTTATCTCACACCACGTAGCTGTTAGTGTGGGTTTCCGTTAACCAAGTAAACAAATAATTGCTTTTTTTTTAACAGATGAGACCAAAACCAAAATGTTTGAAAAATCAAGGATCAGTCACGGTCAAAATAACTTTCAGGGACTAAAATCAAAGCACGCTAAACTTTTAGGGACCAAAATCATAAATAAGCCAAATATTAATAAGTTGTAACATTTTTTTTTATTCTCAATAATTTTTTTTAAAGTAATCAATTTTTATATGAATTTGAAAAAACTAAATGCACTCAATTAATTTTTTTTAATAATATGAAATTAGTTTCTATGTTTGAGACGAGAGGGTGTAATATATAAAGAAATTAACAAATATGCACTAACGGTGTAAATTTTTTTACACCATCAGTCCATCATTTATCATTCATTTGTATTACTTTAATCTAAAACGATCATAAATGGATGAATGATGATGATTAAAAAAACTTTACAATGCTGTCAGTACACTGTCCATTTTCCATATATAAAAATCTTTCCTACCTCGCAAGGAAAATGGCGTAGATCTAAAAGAAAAATAAAAAAAAATGGCGAAGATCCATCGTAATAATCCTTACAGTTGACGAAAGCAAAAGATAAGTTGAGTTTGATTGAGCGCCACAGATATTGGCAAAAAATGAGATGCATAGACTTGAAATCACTTTATCTAATATCTATGGTCATTTGAGTTTGACACAACACAACACATTTGTTGAATTAACACATTTGTTGTACCGGGAAGAGTCAACTGGCAAAAAAAAAAAGAAAAAAGAAAAAGGAGCAACACACACACAGAGAGAGACAGAGTGAGTGGTTAAGTGGCTGGCATTCTCATTATCATCATCATCATCATGATGGCTCTTCTGGCATTCTCTAATTTCCCCTCACTTGCTTCTTTCACTTACTACTACTTCCCAAACAGGAATAACAACAACTTCAACATCAACATCAGCTGCTGCTGTCTTTCTTCTTCTGCTGCTGCAAAAACTGGGATAGTGTGGTTCAAGCACGATCTCCGTATCCACGATCACCCTGCCCTCTCTTCTGCTTCTGCTTCCAACTTCCATTCTCTCCTTCCTATTTACGTCTTTGATCACCGCATTCTTTCCCGTCTGTTCTTTCCTTTCTCTCTTCTTCTACTCTGCTCATTCTCATTTATTTCTATTCTAACTAACTAACTCACTCACTCTCATATCAGGTTTTGACGATGAAATGCTGCAACTGCTTCTGTTTGGTGTTCAAGATTTGAGGAACTCATTCATGGATCGCGGCTCTAATCTCATGATCCGCTTCGGCCATGCTCCAAACGTCCTTCTTCAAATCGCTACACAGGTCACTCCTCACTCGCTCGCTCGCTCTTTTTTTTATCTTAGTTCCCAAATTGCCCTTTCCTTTATCTGTTTAATGTTTAGCAGCAATTATCTCTCAGGAAGGATCCTACAGGTCAGAGCATATTCTGTATTTGCTGAACAAGAGGTTGAGTATCAACTCTGCTGCATCATTCATGATGTCATTCGCCACTTCAAATCCAAATCTGCCCCTCACTCTCCATCTCCTACCCTTCATTTATGCAACACTCCCTTCTATCACAACATTAAGGTACCATTACTCTCCCATCCGAGTTAGTATTATTTTATTTTATCAATCACTACCATTTTTTTTTACTCAGTGTCTGCAAAATCTACCTGCATCATATCATGACTTTAAGAAACTCCAACTCCCTGTAACTACACCACCGCTTCACATACCAACTTTGCCTGCTGCACCATTCAATCTCGACTGGGGTAAGTAACATTATTCATTGGATCTCATGTTTTACCTTTTTTATATCATTTTTTCTGCAGCAACTTTGTAATTGTTTATTGACTCAGGTGCTCTTCCTGGATTCGACGATGTAAAGAAATTTATGACTGCCAACCAACGGAAACCAAGAGAGAAGAATTGGAATGCAATAAAGGAGACATCGGCTGAAACCTTATTACGGAATGAAATATTCAAGTCTGGCAAAAGCAGTGAAAGGAGTTATAATAGCTTTAGACAAATGCAGTCAAGAAGACCAAAGGAATCTGTTTTTGGGACACAGAGAGGAAATGCTGTATGTGGTGGAACAAACAATGTTCTGAATGCATTAGCTGCATATTTGAAATATACAGAGGGAACAACTCGTGATGACTGGCAAGAGTATGTCACAACTCAACTCACAATGCACTTTTTGTACCCTTTTTTTTTTTCCAGGCAAATTTCTTGAATGGTCTTGAGGTAGGAATGGAAACAGTATTATTACAATAACCGGTGTCTTAATAGCATATGTGGAAGCATTGTGCGGACCTTAATCTTTTCTAAAAATATTTATATTTGCATATGCAAATAATTGAAGATTGTTTGCTAATTTTCCTTATGCACCACCATATTTCACTGAAATGTTGAGATGTCATGAATGTTCACCTTAAATTTGTGCAGGGTACATGAAAAATTGCTTCTTTCTGAAAATCGGAACGGAGCATCATTTATTGGACTCTTTGGTCCTGCCTTATCTCTTGGCATTATATCTAGGAGAAGAGTACATTATGAAGCTATCAAATATGAGAAAGAACGAAATGCAGGATTTTTGTCTCCTTTTGGATATTCAGCTGCCACAATTGCAGCAGCAATTGACTCTGTGTGCTCAAAGGAGGTGCTAACTATAACAATTATGCTATGCTAGAGTACAAATTGTTATGGGGCTTATTGATTTGGAGTAACACACTTGTCTAGACTATTTTTAATGAAATGATTTATTTATTTAATTTTTGTGGTGTCATAGTGGTATTGGCTTATGGCTTTGAGAAATCAGATGAATAATGATGGAATAAATTCAGTACGGATATGGAGATGGAATGGTTTTCTTATTCAGGTATTGAGTTCTTACGAAGTTCCCTTTTTATGAGCCCACTCAATTTTATTTTCACAACAAAGTGAGTTAAGAACCTGAAATGCTTGGTCCTGCTTAAGTATATAGTTATAAGATCTTCCGCTATTTTCATGCTTAAAATTGCTATTCTCAGTATACAGTTTCGGGTGATGATGGTCCTGCTGTTCTTCTTGTGCACGGTTTTGGTGCTTTCTGGGAGCATTACCGCGACAATATAAATGGTTTAGTTGAAGCTGGAAATAGAGTTTGGGCTATCACAATGTTAGGATTCGGCAAATCAGAAAAGCCAAATGTAGTATATACTGAACTATTATGGGCTGAACTGTTGAGAGATTTTATTGTTGATGTTGTGGGCGAGCCAGTCCACCTTGTTGGCAACTCAATTGGTGGTATGATTCAAACATAAATTCGGTACCTGCTACCTAAATTCTGTGACCTTTTTTCATACAAATGCACAGTAACTTGGCTCTTCCACTTATATTTTTTTTTTCACCATTTTATTCTTGCTTCTGTTCGTGATAGTTTATCATTTAGGAATTACCTTTTCTCTCCAGGTTATATTGTTGCTATCGCTGTTCGTATTTGGAGTGTTTTGATCAAATCAATTGTCTTAATTAACAGTGCTGGCAATGTCATCCCAGGACATACATCCATATCATTGTCTAGAGTAAGTGTGACTGAGAAAAAACTAAGTTCTTACTGTAACACTTGAAATATGAGATATATGGTTTTCTCTATTGGCTTTGCCGGAAAAACTGGCAATTTTTCTTCTAGCTATTGTTAAATTTTACTGCCTTTTATGGTAATGGATTGATCCAATAGAGGGAAAAAAAAAAAAAACCATGTCTTGTCATTCATGGCAATTTCTGTTTACTTGTAAATATTCAGGATAGACAAACTTCAAGCCTTTCCTGGTTGGGTTCTCGCATTATTCTTTTCTACTTGAGGCTAAGAATTCAAGAAATCGTTAAGAAATGTTATCCAACTGTAAGTGTAATTTGGTCACTTTTTCTTTTACATTGTTGGCATTGATGGTACCTGATTCTTTGGCACTTTGCTGTGCAGAGGATGGAAAGAGCAGATGATTGGCTCATAAATGAAATGCTGAGAGCAGTATCCTATACTTATTTGTACTGTAACTTGTTTCACATTCCGATGTACATGTATATTCTTTTTGTCATTCCCTTTACATATGGTAAAAAAAAGTCCCTTGATCCTGGTGTGCCCGTGGTCTTGGAAAGCATATTCAGCTTTAATCTCTCGATACCTCTTAACTACCTTCTTCAAGATGTTAAGGATAAGGTTCTAATTATACAGGTATTCTAACATGGAACAGCATGTATGGAAACTACTCTCTTGTATGGTTTCTAAGTTTCGTATCGTTGTAATTTTTTATTAATTAATTGTCAGGGGATGAAAGATCCAATTTCTGACTCATATTCCAAGGTGGCTATGCTTAAAGAACATTGTGATGGAGTAGTAATCAAGGAATTAGATGCTGGTAACTACAATTATAAATTTTTGTACTTTACTTTTGATTAAGGTGTGACTCAAGCTTTTTAAAATTTACCCCTTTTCATTTCTTTTTGATGTTGCAGGCCATTGTCCGCATGATGAGGTGCCAGAACTAGTGAATACTATCATTGGTGAGTGGATACTTAGTGTGGAACGTAACATTTTGGCAGGGTACCAAATGTAAAATTTGTTGATATGTACCAATTGTTCATATAATATTCCAGCTTGATAAAGTGTACAGCGCCATTGAATACTCCAGTACAATGTTTTGTTGGCAGTTTATTGATAACTGGATCAATCACTCAAATCTTAACACAGTGGACAAACTCAAGGCACAACTATGCATGTTAGAAATTTAGAGTTGTAGAATAGCCTTCCTTCCATGTATCATGATATCATCGGTGTTATTTGATTATCTTGAACATCAAGACTAAGTGTACAGTGCAATAATGCTACACTTGACACGCGACGCTAATGCTTAAACATTATATTGCTTAGATCATTTGTTGTAAATCTTTGGTTACAGGATTGGTGCTTATCCTGTTGCGTAGACCAGACCATATGAGGGTTCTTTCGGTTCTCTTTCTTCCAAGTAAAATATTCACACCATGTTTTTTTTTTAAATGTTTTTTGGTAATACAAATTTATAGCTTATCTGGTAGCTTTTAGCTTATTGATCTGATCAATAAGTTACAAAAGTTGTTTGGTGAATAAAAAATAAAAGAAGCTTATAGCTTTCAAAAAGGAAGCTTATAGCCACATCAGGTAGCTTTTAGAAAGCTACGTAAGGTAGCTTTGAGGAAAAATAAGAGCTTTCAATAAATCATATCTCAATTTTACCTTTTTTTTAAACTAAATTATATTATTATTTACCAATTTCAGTTCTTTAAGATGTTTAAATTAGTTGCACAACTAGTGTTGTCAAACAACTCTAGTTCAATGAGCTAACTATACAGTTATAAGTTTCCAGCTATAATCTCACGGTTATAAGTTAGGTTCACAACTATCAGGTGTAAGCTCAAAGCTATTAGCTACAAGTTCATAGCTATAAGTTAGTTTTGCCAAACAGACTCTTAGTTAGAGATACGATTTGGTGAGAGAGTACTCCCTCCGCCTCGAATTATAAACAAATTTAACTATTTTTACACTTATTAAGGAGGTTAGATTGTATTTAATTTTATCAAATTTATAAAAAAAAGTAGAGGTATCTTAGGAAAGTAGTATTGAGAATGAAACAAAAATTAAATAAGATCACAATTTTATAGAGATGTTTTAGGAAAGTGGTATTGAGAATGAAATAAAATTTAATAAAATTAGTTAATTTTGCTTATAATTCGAGCCGGAGGGAGTATGAATTTTCTAAGCGAGTAATCTTCAAATAAATTAAGAGGATAATAACCAAATATGTGAAAATGCATGGATAAATTGTTGAATTACATAAACTTAAATGTTACTTCCTTTATTTCATCAATAAAAATAAAATATTTTTTAGGGTATTGTTTGATTCAATCATTAGTTACAAATTCTTATTACTCAAATTTTCATATCATTACAATAATCATGATATTAGTATTTTATAAATATTCAATTAATTTAATATAATAATATACTTTTAATTAATGAATTATCATATACATACATATAAATATATATTGGTAATTAAATGTACTTCTTTATTTACTTAATTATGAATATAATATAAATTTTTTAATATTTTTCATTTTTATCTTAATTTGGGATAAAATTTTTACATTTTAAAAAAAATCAAGATAATGGGTTAGATGTAGTAATTTAATGGAGTCATGACACGGGAAAAGTAATCAAATGAAAAATCTAAAATAGCGGAAACGATTGAAATTAATCAAATGAATTGGATGAAAGGGTGAAATTATAAGGTTCTTTTAAACGGTGGGGGTGGGGTTATTCAATTCTCGCTATTCGTTGGGTGGTTATCGCAATATAGCGCGGTGGGGAGTGGCTGAGCACGGTGACGGAGCGGGATGGTAGTGTGAAAAGTGGTGGTGTGATTGGTGATTAGTGGGTTCTGTGTGTTTTTCTATTAATTTGTAGGGAACAGGAGAAGACTGAGACATCAAAGGTTCTTTGCATCTTCAATGTCTTGCTTCAGGTTCGCCCTTTCCTTCCCAAAGTTTCATTCTTTACTTCCAATTCCATACCCCATTTTCATTCTTAGGCTTTTCTCTCTTTCTCTCTCCTCCAACCATCTCAATCCCAATCCCAATCTTGTTGTTCATGATGCTGTTCTCTCTTTTAATCACTTGCTCTCTTCTATGCATAATAATAATAATAATAATAATCCCCCACCCATCATTGAATTCACTAAGATTTTATCATCCCTTGTTAAGTTGAAGCATTACCCCACTGCTGTTTCCCTTTTCAAACAATTGGATCTTCAAGGAGGAATTATGCCTGACATTGTTACTTTGAACATCTTGATCAATTGCTACTGCCATCTGCATCAAATACCTCTTGCTTTCTCTGTATTGTCCAAGATTCTCAAACTCGGTTATCAGCCTAATACTATTACCTTGACAACACTGATGAAGGGTCTCTGTCTTAATGGTGATGTTAAGAAAGCGCTGCATTTTCATGACACTGTGGCAGCACTTGGATATCGGCTAAATGCTTACACTTATGGGACTCTGATCAATGGCCTATGTAAAATAGCAGAGACTAAAGCTGCCTTGCAATTGTTGCGAAAGATTGAAGTCAGAGTGGTTAAGCCTAACATCGTAATGTACAACACCATCATTGATAGCCTATGTAGAGATAAACTTATAAGCGAGGCACATGATTTATATTCTGAGATGATTAGTAGGGGGATTTCTCCTGATGTTGTCACTTACACTAGTCTAATCTATGGTTTGGGCATTGGGGATAGGTTAAAGGAAGCATTCGAATTATTGAGTGAAATGGTATTGAAAAACGTCATCCCGGATGTCGTCACCTTTAGTACATTGGTTGATGCACTGTGTAGGGAAGGAAAGGTCAAAGAATCTACCAACGTGTTAGCTGTGATGATAAAAAATGGTGTGAAACCAAATGTCGTTACTTACAATACTTTGATGGATGGGTATTGCTTGGTTAATGAAGTGAGCAAGGCAAAATGTGTATTCAATGATATGACGCGAAGGGGTGTGACTCCTGATGTTCAAAGCTATAGTATCATGATCAACGGATTCTGCAAGGTTAAAATGGTTGATGAGGCCATGAATCTCTTCAAAGAAATGCATCGAAAAAATATGACCCCTAATACTATAACGTACAATTCTCTTATTGATGGCTTGTGCAAATCAGGGAGAATCTCTTGTGCTTGGGAACTTGTCGATGAGATGCAAGACGGAGATCAAGCTGCTGATATATTCACTTACAATACCTTGTTAGATGCTTTATGCAAAAATCAGCAGCTTGACAAGGCCCATGAATTGCTCATGAAAATTGAAGACCAGGGTATTCAGCCGAATGTGTACACATACACTATACTTATTGATGGTTTATGCAAAGTTGGTAGGCTTAACATTGCAAAAGAGGTTTTTCACCATTTTTTGATCAAAGGCTACCACCCAGATGTCGTGATGTGCACTACCATGATCAATGGCTTTTGTATTGAGGGTTTATTTGATGATGCATTGGCCTTGCTTTCAAAAATGGAAGAGAATAGTTGCGCCCCAAATGCTGTAACTTTTGAAATAATTATTCGAGCACTACTAGAAAAAAATAAGAATGATGATGCAAAGAAGGTTCTCCATGAAATGATAGCTAGAGGGCTATTGTAATTTGTAAAGGTAGATGCTTTTTTGTTACACATTTAATCATGTTAAATTTGTATAACTAGTCGATTATGCTTGTTTCTTTTATAGTTATACTTCAAAATGAAGATGAACAGGGTAATGGGATTACCATCAATTAACTTTTGATTTAGTTATACGTTTGTTAAGTTTGCCTATATCTTCTATCGATAATGGTTATTTTTTGAGTCTTGGCATGACCATCCTTATCCGTACTTGTGTGCAATCGATTTGCTTCATATTTTTAGGATTTGCTCAGTCACTCCTGATTGTTTGTGTTTCATATAATGAACCAATTTGAAATTGATATTATAATTCAGATTGTTTTACCCAAAATTATAGAAAGTAGAATTAGAGAATTTTTTTCCTATATATTTTTTGTGGTCTTTTTACAGAAACTGAGAAAGTTAAAAACACAAGTGTAGTTGACTCCATCATCTGAGCTTTCTTAGGTGTTTTGCTGATATTTTCCTTAAGGGCATCGATGCATAATCACTAATTGGAGCATTTTAGAAGGCTATTGTTTAATTTTTTGGTAATTATACTAGGAATCTATGGCACAATAATCGTCCAGAAAAAAAAAATTTAATTAGGAAAAGAATGAACAAAAGAGATACAAGGAATGAGAGTTATCTAGAGGACTCAGATTTTAAATTTCTACTGGCCTTATGGTCATTTATTGAGTTATGAATATGATGTTGGTGTCATTAGACTATGAATACGATTAGGGTGTCAATCGTTTGTGACTTTCTGTATAGTTTTGTACTTCATTTAATTGATATTAGAAACCGTGAGTATGATGTGGTGTTAGACTGTTAGTTACTTGCTGCTTTATATTTTCAGATCAGTTCACCTAAGACATGTAAACATTTGCTGCTTTATACAAATGCACAGTAACTTGGCTCTTCCACTTATATTTTTTTTTTCACCATTTTATTCTTGCTTCTGTTCGTGATAGTTTATCATTTAGGAATTACCTTTTCTCTCCAGGTTATATTGTTGCTATCGCTGTTCGTATTTGGAGTGTTTTGATCAAATCAATTGTCTTAATTAACAGTGCTGACAATGTCATCTCAGGACATACATCCATATCATTGTCTAGAGTAAGTGTGACTGAGAAAAACCTAAGTTCTTACTGGAACACTTGAAATATGAGATATATGGTTTTCTCTATTGGCTTTGCCGGAAAAACTGGCAATTTTTCTTCTAGCTATTGTTAAATTTTACTGCCTTTTATGGTAATGGATTAATCCAATAGAGGGAAGAAAAAAAAACCCATATCTTGTCATTCATGGCAATTTCTGTTTACTCGTAAATATTCAAGATAGACAAACTTCAAGCCTTTCCTGGTTGGGTTCTCGCATTATTCTTTTTCTACTTGAGGCTAAGAATTCAAGAAATCGTTAAGAAATGTTATCCAACAGTAAGTCTAATTTGGTCACTTTTTCTTTTACATTGTTGGCATTGATGGTACCTGATTCTTTGGCACTTTGCTGTGCAGAGGATGGAAAGAGCAGATGATTGGCTCATAAATGAAATGCTGAGAGCAGTATCTTATACTTATTTGTACTGTAACTTGTTTCACATTCCGATGTACATGTATATTCTTTTTGTCATTCCCTTTACATATGGTGAAAAAAAGTCCCTTGATCCTGGTGTGCCCGTGGTCTTGGAAAGCATATTCAGCTTTAATCTCTCGATACCTCTTAACTACCTTCTTCAAGATGTTAAGGATAAGGTTCTAATTATACAGGTATTCTAACATGGAACAGCATGTATGGAAACTACTCTCTTGTATGGTTTCTAAGTTTCGTATCGTTGTAATTTTTTATTAATTAATTGTTAGGGGATGAAAGATCCAATTTCTGACTCATATTCCAAGGTGGCTATGCTTAAAGAACATTGTGATGGAGTAGTAATCAAGGAATTAGATGCTGGTAACTACAATTATAAATTTTTGTACTTTACTTTTGATTAAGGTGTGACTCAAGCTTTTTAAAATTTACCCCTTTTCATTTCTTTTTGATGTTGCAGGCCATTGTCCGCATGATGAGGTGCCAGAACTAGTGAATACTATCATTAGTGAGTGGATACTTAGTGTGGAACGTAACATTTTGGCAGGGTACCAAATGTAAAATTTGTTGATATGTACCAACTGTTCATATAATATTCCAGCTTGATAAAGTGTACAGCGCCATTGAATACTCCAGTACAATGTTTTGTTGGCAGTTTATTGATAACTGGATCAATCACTCAAATCTTAACACAGTGGACAAACTCAAGGCACAACTATGCATGTTAGAAATTTAGAGTTGTAGAATAGCCTTCCTTCCATGTATCATGATATCATCGGTGTTATTTGATTATCTTGAACATCAAGACTAAGTGTACAGTGCAATAATGCTACACTTGACACGCGACGCTAATGCTTAAACATTATATTGCTTAGATCATTTGTTGTAAATCTTTTGTTACAGAATTGGTGCTTATCCTGTTGCGTAGACCAAGACCATATGAGGGTACTTTCGGTTCTCTTTCTTCCAAGTAAATTATTCACACCATGTTTTTAAAGAGTGAGATTAGTCTTGATTTTATGGGTATTGGTCAAATTATTTTTTGAGATTATCGAAATTTTAAATTAGCTATCGAGATAGTAAAACGTAAGTGATGTTAGTCATGTCGTTAGTGGTCCATAATATCATAGATTAATTTGATTGGTGTTCTCAATCTTAGAGACTAATTTAACTTATAGTCAATCTTCTTTTTCTTAATTTGGTCAAAACGACATTGTTTTGATGTTTTTGGGCTGATTATTGAAAAACCGATTAGTTCATTTTGGTTTTTGGTTTTAATTTAAAAAACTGATTTTGACATAATTTATCTAGTCTATATACTATTAAATTACTCCTAATTGCCTCCCATTTGTTACACCACACTCACTTTCCCTCCCATTTTACTCCTCATGTGAGTCACGTGTTTCCCCCCATTTATTTTTCACACTCAATACTCCCTCGTCTTCTTTTCCCACACTTCATTTTCATCTTTCTTTCTCTCTCTTCATTTTCATCTTTCTTTCTCTCTCTTCATTTTCATCTTCTTCTTTTCTCTACACTCCATAACCACACTTTAATCATCAAAATCTTATGGTGACTTCATAAATATTATACTGTACGATGAGATAAAGCAAATGAACCAAGGAGAATCACGAACCGTCACTTCTGCCACGTGCCCCCGGTCGCAACCACCGCCGTTCGCAAAACCGAGGACGGGGTTTTGGTCGCACGGCTCTCCCGGTGGCAACGCCATTAACCACGCGCCCCACCGCCACTGTCCACCGTTAAGCCGCCGCCGCGAGGTCGTAGGAATTCGACGGGGCTGGCACCGTTTTCTTCGTTTCACGCTCCTCTTCAACTTTCCCAACTACCACTACAAGTGAATATAGCTTCTATCGATTCGTTTTTTATTTTGTTTGAAGTTCTTATGGTTATTAGATTTGATATTGATAATATTTGGTTCGTTCTTTTAAAAAACTGAATATATATTCTTAATCCTCATGCTTTGGGCACTCCAGGGTGTTGTTTAATTCGATTTTAGGGTTGATGAACGAAGCGAATTTTGAGGGTTTTGAGAATCCCTCATTTAGGGTTTTGATGCTAAAGGTTTTAATTTACAAAATTGATGTTATATTTGTGCAATGGGAGACTTATATAGCATTTATATCCAATCAGTTATGTTCTTGACTATACAAGTTTAATCTATTGGTAAGTTTTTATATTATGTTCTTTAGCTCGGTTGACCAAAGGATTTGACATTAGTTGTGTGCAGGCTAAACTGAAGGTATTCTTTGTTATAGAAACCAATGGGGTTCTTAACTTTTCTCTTCAATTTATCTTAAATATTTGCTTCCTATAATTAGTTGTTGTGTTGTCTTTCATGTTGTTGAGAAGTATTTTATTTCCCTTGGACTTTATTATGGACTTTCTTCAAAATACAGGTTTTGATGTACTTTCTTCTCCATCTATACTGGAAGGAATTTGATTGTCATACTAAGTTATGAGATGAGACTTTGATTATTTCATGAAGTGTATTGTTGTTATGATTCTGTTTATATTGTCATACTAAATGCTTCTTTGATGATGTGGAGTTGATGTTGTTTTCATGACAAAATTTTGATACTACATGATTTTTTTAATGATCTTTTTGGAGTCTCTACAACATCTAGCTGCATAAGTA
This sequence comes from Crotalaria pallida, assembly GCA_037953625.1. Classification (NCBI taxonomy): domain Eukaryota; kingdom Viridiplantae; phylum Streptophyta; class Magnoliopsida; order Fabales; family Fabaceae; genus Crotalaria; species Crotalaria pallida. The sequence continues at coordinate 141,462,332 of CM075654.1, read as the reverse complement.
TTTTAAAAATTGAATCCTTTTTAAGGATTGAATCATGTTGTCCTGTTGATGGTTTAAGTCTTTTCGAAAGTCTAAGATTCCTCTATGTATTTGACTCTATTTGCATTTTGCCCTTATTCTGTTTGCTTATGTTGCTTATGATACTGATAACATATTTCCTTCGTGTAATCATTTTCAATCGACATTTACAATGAAACCTTCACATTTCTAATTTTCTATTCAACTCCAAGTTATATTTTTAAAGTGTCTTTTCTCTACCAAACACGACTCTATAGTAAAAGTTTGAACCATAATACAAAGAGTTAGTATATACTCTAAAAAATCTCAGGGGGAGAGCAGGTGCTTCCACCTGTTCTTAAGAACCTCCGCCACTCACACTATCACTAAAAAAATAAATTTTTTTCAAACAACATGGCTTTCTTCTTAATTTTTGTCCAAAAAAAAGAATGACTCATAATAATTTTATAGTCTCATTTCAATATAATATATTAATTATTTTCACAATAAAAATGTTTATTATTGAACGTAGAAGAATTGAAGAATTCATAGCACTTTGGTGAAAGCAAGGATTTAACCCCCAAAAAAGTATTGTTTGAGAAAGCAACAATCATGTGTATCGGTGTTGTGCTGTTTAAAACTTTCTATGGTATAACTTTTGTTTGATTACATTTATACTTTAATACGATGAATAAATATGTGTTGTGGTGATGAAGAACAACTCTTCAATGTTATAATTCTTGGAGAATAATTAAGGATGAAACGATGAAAATGCATAATGAACTTTGAAGTTTTGAAAAAAAATGGTGTGGCAAAGATGCCTTGCCAATCATGAATGTTCTTCATAAGCTTTTTATATTCTTTAAAATATTTTACTATATTAATATAATTTATTTATTTTAAATATTTAAAATTTCATTTAGCCTTAATAACTTTATAATTTTATCATAAAAAAATTATTGAAGTTATCGATTTAAGTCTAGATATGAAAAGTTAATGAGTTGATTTGATATCTTTGAATTTTCTTTATTTTATAACACTGCAGAGTGAATAAAAGTTTATGACATGTAAAATGTAATTAGATTATAAAATTTAGTAGAAATTTTATCTTACACTTATTTGCTCTTTTTTTTTAATAAATTTTTTTTTATAAAAAAAAATTAATTTTGGTTTCTTCTATGTTAAAATATAGGTGAAGATATTGGTGAGATATTGGCACACTCGTACTACTATTCACACTCTTCATTTTTTAATTAACAATATTGCTAGTTTTATTTTTCTAATATACCTTTATTAAAAAATTTAAAGTAAAAATTAAATATATTTATGTTTTGCTCAATAATTAATTTTTTAATCAAGAATTCCATACATATGGAACTCCCACACCTATATTCTTATGGATTCACTTTTTTATAATATTTGAATTCTAATATATTTAATACTAACTTCATATTTCAATTTTAATATTTATGTCAAAATTCATGTCAACTCAAGATCACAGAAAAAAATAGAAAAATTTAAGACCCGTGCATCGCACGGACAATTTTCCTAGTTGAAATAAATTGATCCAAATCAAACCATATCAGTAGGGGTGAGCATGACCCGGCCCGTCCCAACCCGGCGGGTTCGGGTCGAGTCAAACCCGTCCTTGAATAAGTGAATGGACAAACTCGTCCCTGAAAGGGCTAGACCCGGTCCTATTAAGGATGGGTTCGGGTCCATGCCCGGGTCACCCGGACCCGGCCTGGACATATTAATTTATATATATATTTACAAAATTAATTATAAATTTATAATTATTATTATTATTATTATACTAACTTCTAAAAACTAAAACAGTGAAAATAAAACCGGTAAATAAAAAAAATTAAACAAAGATAACTGAGAGTGTGTGTGATAACTGAGAGTGTGAGACTCTAAGACTCTTTAGTGTGTAACAACAAATATCAAAAAAAATGGAGGTTAGAAATACATACAACAACATTTGAATTGGCTTTTTACACTTCTGTATTTTAGTGAATACCTTACTTTTTTATATGGTAAACCCGATTTTTTTTTAATGTTACTCATCCGTTCTGGATAAACCCGGACCCGTCCCTATTTGGACCCGTCTTATTTTGGACCCGTCCTTACCTTGTTCCTCTATAATTAGGGAGAGGTTCAGATTGAAAATTTGACCCGAGCAACATTTCGGGACCGGTACGGGTCACGCCAAACCCATCCCATACTCACCCCTAACCATATGTACTGCTCCGTGAGCGAAAAATTATAAAAAAATTAATTTTGGTTTCTTCTATGTTAAAATATAAGTGAAGATATTAGTGAGATATTGGCAGACTCGTATTACTATTCACACTCTTCATTTTTTAATTAACAATATTGCTAGTTTTATTTTTCTAATATACCTTTATTAAAAATTTTAAAGTAAAAATTAAATATATTTATGTTTTGCTCAATAATTAATTTTTTAATCAAGAATTCCATGACATATGGAACTCCCACACCTATATTTTTATGGATACACTTTTTTATAATATTTGAATTCTAATATATTTAATACTAACTTGATAATTCAATTTTAATATTTATGACAAAATTCATGTCAACTCAAAATCACGGAAAAAAATAGAAAAATTTAAGATCCGTCGTCACACTGACAAAATAAACCGATCCAAATCAAACCATATGTCCATATGTACTGCTCCGGGAGCGAGTGGCAGAATTGCAAATATCCGTTCCCGCCATTGGCAAAGTAAGTGAGTTGCTTTTATTATTAGCAGCAGCGCACCGCATCGCATCGTTTCATTTCCGCTTGATTTGATTTGATTTGATTTGATTGACCTCATTCTTCTTCGCTACTCTTTCTTTCTAGTTCTAGGGCTCAAATATGGTGAGCCATCATCCTTCTTCTTCTTCTTCTGCTAGGGTTTCCCCTTCTCACTCCCTTCTTCAACATCCCACCGCTGGCATCATCAAGAAGCTTCGTCTCCTCAATTTCATGTGCCATTCAAACCTCGACACCTCTTTCGACAACCACGTCAACTTCATCACCGGTCAAAACGGAAGTCAGTTCCACCTTTTCTTTACCACACTTTATTTTGCTTCTGCTTCTGCTATTTCCAATTATTTTTTATTTATTTTTTGTGTTTTTATCAAGTCTATTTTGCTTAGCTACTTAACTGCTGAAGTGGAATTCAATTTTAACCCCCTGTACCAAAATTTGTTTAAAATTAGGGTTCTGCTGGTGCTAGTTATGAACCTTTTTTTTTTTTTTTTGGTTTCATTTAGCATAAATAATTGTCAATAACTTTTGTTATATTTCATTTGATGCTTTTGCTGGTTCCATTTCGCGGTTGCTTTTTTATTTTTTTGAGTTTTTATCAAGTCTACTTGCTTAGTTACGCATCTGAGCTAAAATGGAGTTCCATTTTTAACCCCTCTGAACTGAAGATGTTTATTTAACAAATGGGTTGTGTTTGTTCTGGTGCTAGTTGTGTATTATTTTGTTTCTTGCAGGATTTAGTATTTAGGAATCTTGTGTCGTTATTAGTGAAAAAAAGTTATGTTGATACTTAAATTAGTGGTGTAATAAATCCTTGTCGTTCGTTTGACTTTGGTATGGTATTTTATGCAGGTGGTAAGAGCGCAATTCTAACTGGGTTGTGCGTTGCATTTGGTTGTCGAGCTAAAGGGACTCAAAGGGCATCAACTTTGAAGGAGTTCATTAAAACCGGTACCAGGTAAATGTACCATTCGTACACTCTTTCTATATTACTTTGTGGTTTCAGCTGTCTAGGGAGATGGTGGTAGTGAATTGCAGGGTTTATTTAATCATCATGGGGTTTTCAAATGAAGATTTTCACATTAGAGGGATATGTTAAAGGGTTTTCAAGAAGGATTTTCACCTTAAAAGGAAATGATCTAGATTCCGGACCTCCTATCAAAATTAGAAGATAAATGAAGTGAGCTAACTTCTGAAAACGGATTTGAGTCCAGTGATAATCTTCATTTTCCATATTTATAACTGATTTGTAGTTGTTAGATGATAAATTGTTATTTTCATCCAATTTGCTAGGGCTGTTTATCACTTTATTCGTTTATCAAAGGAAAAAGCCTAACAATTTGATTCACACTTCCGATATAATTGTTAATGAAAATGTTGAGCATTATTTTTTACACCGTTCTTTATTCTACTGTCACTTTGTAGTAATGCTGTCATCCATGTTGAAATCCAAAATGAAGGAGAGGATGCTTTTAAACCTGAAAAATATGGTGATCTTATCATTGTAGAGCGTAAGATTTCTGAGTCTTCAAGCTCTATCACACTAAAAGACCATCAAGGTACATTTTCTTGTTTTCTTAATTGTTTTCAGTACTAAGTTGTTTATAGATGTGTTTTTCGTTCACAACAGAATAAATTTCATGTGATATGGTTGACCTTTTAAAACAGTGGAAAGGTTTCAACATTAATCCTTTAGATTTTGCCTTTTTTATTATCACTTTGCTTTGTTATGACCGTGATGCACGATACTAAGTTATCGAAGTAAACAAATATACTTGAGCTGTTTAACATTTGTGGATTCCAAAGAGATATTTAACAAATCCTTGTAATTGTAGTTTAACTTTCTGACTTTAACATTGGTTCATAGATTTTATGTATTCATATATTGCATCTTAAGTTAATTATTTTATTCTGCTGTTATTTGATTTTAAGAATTCCAAATCTGCTCCATGTCATGCTTTTTCTTTTTTCCTTCTTTATTATTCTTTTTAGACGGTGAACTTATATTTTTTTTGCGGTTACCATTTATCACTAATGCAAGAAGAGTACATTGATATTTTCAAACATAATTTTGGTGGTCGTAAATTATTGTTAAGTAATTCAACAATTCTTTAGAAGGCGTTCTACAAATGATTGTCAAGGATGCTTAATTTACTAAAATGTTTTATATCTTGGTTTGTTGGCAGGAAGAACAGTCAGCCATGGGAGGGCCGATCTCCAAGAAATCATTGAACATTTTAATGTATGTAGGCTTCTCTCTGACACCACAACTTCTTTAAATATAAATAATAATACCTTCAACCATGCTTTCAACTGTAACATAATATACTGTTTTTTATGAAGATGGATGACTGGCTGAATTGATGTACTTTTGACTTGGTTCATGATTAATGATCTATTTTATTGAGATGTTGCCTGAATTGAATTCATTGAGAAAAGGTCTATGTTGTGTATGTAATAACGACAAGACTTTTAATTGTGCCTTTTCCCCCCTTTTCCAGGCTATTATATTTTCTTGCAACTTTAAGTTTTTCTTTTGGCTCTTTTCCTTCTTCAGATTGATGTGGAGAATCCATGCGTGATTATGAGTCAAGACAAAAGCAGAGAATTTTTGCATTCTGAGAATAGCAAGGATAAATTTAAGGTTGTCTCTTGATGTTGATGTTATTCTTTTGTTTAAGCTTAATGAGAACTTCTGCTGACAGTTCATTAAACAGTTTTTTTATAAGGCTACGCTTCTTCAGCAAGTCAACGATCTGCTTGAAAGCATTTCCAACGAAATAAACATTGCAGATGGCGTTGTTGAAGAATTAGAGGCTGCAATAAAGCCCATAGAGAAGGAGCTTAAAGAGATCGAAGTTAAAATTAAAGCTATGGAACGTGTTGAAGAAATATCTATGCAGGTTCAGCTGTTAAAGAAGAAACTTGCGTGGTCATGGGTTTATGATGTGGACAGGCAACTTAAAGCACAAAGTGAAAAAATTGAAAAGCTAAAGAGCCGAATACCTCACTGCCAAGCTAAGATTGACCAACAATTGGTATGTAAGCCTATGTGCTTGTCTTGTAGTGTTTTCATCTATCAGTATGGTGTGAAATTTTCTGTCGGAAATAATAAATTCTATTTTGTATTCTTTACATGAAGCAAGGACTTGCATATGGTAGAGAACGAAAGATAGGAATTTCATTGGAATTTGGAACAACAGAATTTTCAAAGACACCTTTTTGTCTCTAAGTTATGTCTTTGATAGGGCTACCTTTTTGGCTTTCCTCTAATACAAATCACATGGATTTTTAGTGACGTTCATATGGTAAATTTGTAGAGAGATTGACAACCTTTTCAATGTAATGCCCCACCCATGCCATGTGCCCTCCTCAGGCCATGCATCAGCTGGGCCTGTTACCATTATTAAGCTCAATAATCCCTTGAAACTATTTATCCCCGAGGGGCCTCTTGCTCAAACCCATGACCTCAGAGATATAGTCATAGATTCCACCATAGTCGCTACCAGTTAGCTACATTTGGCATGCAGTGCTACATGACCCATTTGCGTAGTTTTAAGGTGTTTCTTTTGTTCTGCTGAGGAATTCTTATCCTTTTCTTGTTATATTCTCCTATCTTTTCTAATAATTTTTCTTTTTTTTTTTTCTAAAAAAAAAATATAATGGTCTCTCTGGCAAGAACTGCTAGTGCCTACAGCCCACCACATTGGAAGCTAACTTTGGATGAGTTCCTAATGCGGTAATGCCACATTGTTAATATTTTACGTGGGGGATAGATTGGAGAGTGATTTGGTCTTGGTAAATTTATGATTGGTCATGGTATTATAATGTATCTGGTCCATTTTTCTTGATAAAAGTATTGTAAGTTTGTAACTAAGTATTTCGATAAAAAATCTATTGCACAAATATGTTTTAAAATAATTCTAGCTTATCCTACAATCATGATATATCAAGGTATCTTTGATTTCCCAGGAAAAAACATTGTATATGAGATCATATTTGATAAGCATTGTGTTAGGAACCCAAAATCAGAGTAGAAGAAATATTTAAGAAATATTGAAATAGTATGTATTATATGCTGAAATAAAATGATTACAAGGAGAAAAACACCCTATAACCCCCCAGAGCCCAGCTCCGTCAGAGATGCAAGAGCACTCTCTGCCCAGCCTAAAGCTGTATACTAAAAAGTTCCTAACTAACTCTCCCACACTCCTAACCTCACCTTTAATAGACCCCCCATACATGTGCATTCCCTCACAAGCCTATAACAACTTGACAGCTCAGCTACCTAGCATATCCTCCTTCCAATTCTACCCCCTTCTCTCACATATGGGTCCTATCACATTGGATGACTTACTTTATTTTGTAGAAACTTCCCATGCTTCACTTAGAGATTTTGGTTTGTCAGAGACCAAACTTTTTTATGGCAATATGCTGCTTTTTGAAGTTCTTTGGTGTGTTTGGTTGGTATTGAATGGCCATATCTCAAAGGATTTCACCCTAGATTTACTTTTGGGATAGGACTATATTTATGGTTTCCCTAACTTGATTTGGGATATTTACTTTTTCCACTTTTCTTTGGTTTTTTTCTCATTGCTGTTACAAGTGAGCTGCTGCTGTCACAGATATGCAGAGTTTGGTCAGACTTTCATGTTTTAGAGTATTTGGTATCCTCTTCCTAGTTGCACCTAACCTTTTTATCTCTTATAAACTTTCTTTCTTTTCTATTATAGTAGCTAGCATGGCCGGGCTATAATGTCGAGTTACTAATAGTGACATGCAGGTTGGGTAAAACTTGATTGCAGTGATCCCTGAAGAATTGAATGCTTATCAAAGAAACTACCCTATAATGATATTGTCCAACCTACCATCATTGTCCCTTTGTGCAATCTGTTCTACTTCCTCTAGTGTTTCTGAATCTTGATACATTTCGTTATAGTTTTAGTGATACCAGAGGCAATGAGAAAGTTAGTTTTTAACTGCATGCATGGTTGATTTTTAGTGGTCTAGTTTGTTTTTCTTTATGATGTAATAGCTTTTCTTTTTCTAAAATGTTTGTGGTAGGAAGAGTTCAACATCCAATCTGCCTTGCCTTTTTCCTGCATGTCTTTAGCTTGAAAGACGAGTCTTTGTTAATTTCTGCTAAGTCTTGCCAAGTGATATACAAAAATTATCTAGCATTATCTCTTTTGTTGCTATTTTTGCTTTTCTTCTGTGTGTAATTTATTATTTAGAGTTAAATTGGACTCTAATTTGCAGTGTCGGATTGAAAGATTGTTGGAAAGCTGCTCCATGAAGAAGGATGAAATTGCAAATATGTTGGAAAAGACATCGCAAGTTAAGCAAATGAAGGATAATTTAAGCCGGTCTGTGTCCTCGGTATGTTTTATGTGGGAGGCTTTACTCCTACTCCTCCTTTTTGTTGAATTCTTTTAAACAATATGTAGATGAAATTCTCATCCTGCAACAAGGAAAATCTTTCCATTTCTTTGCTTTACCACTTATGAGTTTTGCCTTTTTACCTCTTTTATTTCCACCTTGTACTTGCCATTTAATTGAACATCTGGTTGGGGATACTTTGCTTTTCTCTATGTCTATTTTATGTTGTAGTAAATATCATGTTTTTGGTTTTCATTACTCATGATTGTTGTTTTATCTGTTACTAATGCATTCTCCCCTATTAAGGCTAAGAAAGAAGAATTAGAACTTGAGCTAGACTGCAAATCCAAATCTGGCAATATAGAGAAGATGGAGCAGCAACTTAGAATGCTGAAACAACAAATGCAGGATATCCATGAGCAGCATGTGAAAAATACTCAGGTTCTTTAAGTTTCTAGATACAGATAAGATTTTTAGTTCATTGTTCTTATTCCTTACTCGCTGTCTCTGCCATTAATTAATTTTCTTCATGGTGTTTTCGTGCTTAGTTTTTTAATTTTGTTTTCTAAATTTGTTAAAAAACTGTAGATGGTTATTTGCTTTATTTGGTGAAACTTTTTTCTTTATTCATAGATTTCTTGGAATTCCTTTAAACTGCTTGCAATTAATTTTAGATATGATAATTCTTTGAATCGTAGGATAGTTGTTTGAATCATATAGCCAAGTGCCAGTGCTTCGATGCATGCTCTTCACGGATGATATTGTTTTATTGAGGACTCTAGGGAGGAAATAAATGGGAAGATAGAAATGTGGAAACAAGTTTTAGAAGCACATGGTTGTCGGATAAGTCGAAGTATATGGAGTGTAAATTTAGCAATAGGTGCATAAGCGCTACCCTAGAGGTGAAGATTGGCGAGATTGTCATAGCACAAGTCTCGAGGTTTAAGTACCTTGGGTCTATTATACAACATGATGCGCAAAATAGAAACGGATGTAAATCATAGGATTCAGTCCGGGTGGATGAAATGGAGGAGCGCGCTTTAGGTCTGTTATGTGATAGAAAGGTGAGACTCAAACTTAAAGGGAAGTTTTACCACACTCCTATAAGGCTGACAATGTTGTATGGGACTGAATGTTGGACTGCAAAATGCCAACAAGAGAATAAATTCCATCTAGCAGAGATGAAGATGTTGCGGTGGATGAGTGGGCATACCAGACCAGATCGGATTAGGAATGAGTGTATTTGAGAAAGAGTTGGGGTTGCACCTATTGTAGAAAAAGATGGTTTGATCCTGTCTTAGGTGGTATGGGCATGTGTGGAAGAGACTAGTAGAAGCGCCGCTGAGGAGGGTGGACTTAATGGATGTTATTCCATGTGCTAGAGGAAGAAGAAGGCCAAGAAAAATCATAGGCAAAACAATTAAGGAGGATATGGAGATAAATGCTTTATTGAAGGACATGATTTACCTTAGACATTTATGGCGTCATTTTATCCATGTAGCCAACCCCACCTAGTGGGACAAAGGTTTGGTTGTTGTATAGTTCTTTGAATCGTGAATTGAAATATTCTGGTTTCAAAAATAAAGTAGACTTTAGAGTTTGTTATACCTAATAAATCATAATTTTATCAAATTTAAATGTCGGTAGAGAGATATGTAAATTTTTGTCCTGTGCAATAGGTTTTTTGAAAGTGGTAATTTTTGTTCTGTGCAATAGGTTTTTTGAAAGTGGTCCTTATGTTAGTTATCTTGGAGGGAAAACTATGCTGCATTTTTGCTGGTACCTTGTTGAAGAAATTGTGATGGATGGTTTATATGCTGTTTTCAACACCAACTAACAGTATCTGTTTCACTTGCTTTTATTTTTTTCACAGCCATTATCTACAATATTCACATACTCCTCATTTTGGGTGTATGCTAGGTTTTATCTGCTTGGCCATCAATTTAAAATGGCTAAGATATTATAACAGTGCCATTAACTTTTTTCTATGCAAATTTTCTTTTTTGTAACAATGCAGGCTGAAGAGGCTGACATGGAGGAGAAACTGATGGGGCTCCGAGAGGAGGTTCACTCTGCTGATTTAGATCTGAAAAGGTTACTTGATTCCCTGTGTTAGTTTTTCAATTTTTTTTTTGTTTTATTTGAATTTTAATAAGTTCCACTTTTTAATAGTTCCTTATTGCTCCAGGCTGAAGGAAGAAGAGATCATGTTGAGTAACAGCATACAGAACCTAAGAGATGAAGTCAGAAACATTGCTGATAAGGTGTGGTGATTCTTAACGCTTTAAACTCTTGTCTGTGTTATTGATTTTGAAATCCGGTTTGATCATTCTTAATTATTACAAATTTATCAGTCAGAAAATCTGAGAAATTGTAGGAAAGTATGAGAAAGTAACGGAGAGAATAGAGAGGGAGGATAGAAGAGAGAGAATTTAGGAAAAGAATCTGAACATTAGTCACCTCACCTAGAATCAGTTATAATAGGTAGTTATAGATAGAGTTAGCAGAAACTGTTAGTAGCTGACTGCAACTTCCTACAACCTGGCAGAAACGTTAACTAAAACTAAAGCTGTGATATAATACTAACACCTTGGTTAAACATAAACAGAGTGAGATGCAGCTCACTAGTATGAAGCTAGTTTAACATTTTCCCCTCAAACTAAAACAAAACCATGCAGGAATTCCTTGTTAAGTGTTAACATCAAGTTGTTTGATTGGCAAATGATGAGCAAGATAAATTTTGTTGTTGTTTGATATGCTTTTTGAAGCTCTTCCTTTCTTTGAATTTTTGTTTATTTATACCCAACCTTTCACTTTATTTGTATAATTTGTTTGCTTTTCCTAGATCCAAGATCATGAAAACAGGTGTCGTGTTATCTCCTCTAATATCCGTGATCTTCAACAACACCAAAGTAACAAGGTATGGCAAATCTTGTAGTTTTGGTGAGGTTCAAAATGTAGGTTTTCATTTTCATGTTTATGCGTTTTTATTTTGTTTATTTCTATAATATTTGATCTAATGAGCTGAAGCAATTTATTTGGAATATTTCTTTCTTTATTGTGTTAAGCATGGTAGTATTTCATGTTTTGTATGCAGATTTCAGCTTTTGGAGGAGATAAAGTGATGTATCTTTTACGCATAATTGAGAAATACCATCAAAGGTTTAAGAAGCCACCTATTGGTCCAATTGGTGCCCATCTGGTAATATAGTTCGTGATGCCTTGTCAAATCTTACTTATTGCCTTCGAAGTGTATTTGTATATTTGTGCATTCTGATGGTTGAGTAAAATCAAAGGAAGTATCAGTTCATGGATAGCTGTTGCCTTCACCTTAGAGGAAGAAATAAATGAATAGGCTGATATAGTAATATAATTTTAATTTGGTTGATGAGCAGCTTTCTCCACTGAATCCTATTTGGGATAAGGTGGTTTACCTTGCTTCTTTGTGGGTTTATGCATAGCTGTTTCAATTAGTGCGTTCTGCAGAATATTTATATTCCTATCTTTCCTTGTTTTTTCTGCTGTTAGGAGAGTTCCTGCTCTGTAACTCTCTTTTTTTCTAATATATTCTCACTTCCTTGGCTGCATTAGTTAAACTGTCCAAGGTGTTGACTCCTCCTATGTTAATTGAACTCCTCCCACTTTATATCCGAATTTTTCTCATTGATCTAATACCATTATTGCTTTACTACTTAATTGAACTGTCTATGGAAATAAGTTATTCTATTTGGGATTGCTTTTTATTGTTTAACAGAAGTTGCTTAATGGCGATGGATGGGCGCTTGCCATTGAAAATGCAATTGGACGGATGTTCAATTCTTTTATAGTGACTGATCATAAGGATCTTCATATTCTGAAACAATGTGCGAAGGAAGCACACTATGATAACCTTCAAATTATTATTTATGACTTTTCAAGGCCAAGGTAGCTCCTTATCTCCACGTCTGTATGCCTGCTCCAATGCTGTTTTGTGTTTGATATGTCAGTCTGGTTTCTTTTCTTGGTCTTATATCCAGTTGTGATCATGTTGTTTTACTCTCTGGTGTAGGTTGACAATACCACAGAACATGCTTCCTGATACAGAACATCCATCAATTCTTTCCCTCCTACAATCTGAGAATCATATTGTGATTAACGTCTTAGTGGATCTGGTAATTGACAACATCTTTCATTAAACTTTAGTTTATGTCCTATTTCAATGTTTGTTTCTTAATAGTTTTATCAAATGGATTGGGTAGCTCTATTGCAACCATGTTCTACTTTGCTTTTTTTCCCATTCCTTACTTAATGCTGTTCTCGGTGGATATCTTACCCCAATCTTTTGAATCACAACAACAAAGCCTTTTCCTACAAGGTGAGATCATTTATATGGATCAAACAATGGCGTTGTTTACTTGTTTTCTATCGTAAACTGTGTCTTTTGAAGAAGGCCATTTAAACCTAATGTCCTTTTTAATGGTTTCACCTAAAGTCTTTCTTCACCTTCTTTGATCTCTAACTATTGGGCTATCCTCCACATGATCTACTCTTCTGAGTAGGGCTTGTAGTGGTCTTCTTCTCACATGGTCAAACCACCTAAGGCGAGATCTACCGTCATATCTGTTTATCCAGACCTGAAATTATCTTATTTCATTTTTTATTTTTATAGCCCTTCATCAATCACTTTCAATTTTAATTATCAGTTAGCCCCATCTGTTCATATATTTTCCTGCAGTTGTTTCTTTATGGAATTTTTTGTTTGGAATTTTTGGGGAGTGCTTGGTTTTCAATCTGTCCTTGGACTAGTGTCTGTTGACTAGCTTTACTGGTTTTAGCTAGCAACTCTACCTTTTTTTAATGTATCTGGTTGGAGTGTATTTCTTGTATCTTGGGGAGATTTCTTTGGAAGAGTATCTCCTTTCATAGGCAGTTGGCTCCAACTTATGTGTAAAGCTATGATCTTTTTCTGGGGTTTCTTAATTAAACTTGGGGAATTGGTTGGATTTCTTCATCGTGTGAGTGTGTGTGTTTTATTTTTGATGTTTCCTTGTTATTCTTTTATCAAAAGAAAAAGAAAAACCTCAGTTACCTTTGTGTTTTTTTTCTTTTATCTGGTTATTGCTCTAGTCCCCCTGTAGCTGTAGAAACTAGAAACACAAAAAGAGAACATCTTTGAGTTCCTGGTTTTTTTTCTTACATTTTTTTATATGTTAATTGCATTGCTAGGGAAATGTGGAGAGACTAGTGCTCGTTGAGGATTATAATACTGGGAAAGTGGTCGCCTTTGAACAAAGGATCCGAAATTTGAAGGAGGTATATGTGGCTGATGGATCTAAAATGTAAGCCAATGCTAATTGACATTTTTTTCCCTGTGTGCCATGTGCACAGCATGTTGTGAAAACGCATAATTTGTTGTTACTAAGGATCCATATTATGATGCCACACCATAAGATCAATCAAAAGAATTTATTGATGACAATATTACTATTTTTCGCAAAGTGGGATTATACGTCCGTTGATTCCTCGACAGTGGAGTTCCTTCTTGGTAGTGTAGTTCCTTGCCATGATCTTCTCTTGAGTGCCTTTCCCATGAGTGTGCAGTTCCCTTTTGTATGTTTTTTTCCTCCCCTTTTCTTGCGAAAATAAACATGGCATTAAGGTTCATACATTTGTATTTATTTTGGTGGTTATGTAGTTGTTGTCTCTCTCTTGCAATGTGTCAACAGTGTTGGGTAGTGTTCCTTGATGTTGTATTAGAGCTTCAATAGTATATTCATTCTTCCTGATTAAAAATTTCAACATGTTAAAGTACCAAAGTGACCTTGTGCATTGTCCGTGTGTACCATTAGGTGAGATTTCATCTTTAAAAATGTAGAACCATTTCCAAATCTGCACCTAATAGCTTAAGCTTTTGGTGACTACTGATGCACTGAAATGGAATACTTATTAGTCAGCAGATCTGCCATTTTCATTTCAATATTACATGTCAGAATGCATCCAAGATTCCAAGTTCCAACCCTTTTTATTGATTCACTACAGTAGTTTTATTATGGAGTAGTATAGCTCAGTCTCGGTCCATAATATAGGAACTGTGTTTTCTAATCTAAGTAAGTTGTTTCTAGGTTTACGCGAGGTTCGGTGCAGACTACTCTTCCCCCACTTAAGTATATAAGAACTGGACGTCTACGTAGTTCTTTTGAAGATCAGATTCAGGTTCTGAATATTGAAGCATCTGATGAACAAAAGGCATCAAATGACTGCAAAAGGAATAAAAGAGAGGCAGAGATCAAGCTCGGGGAGCTTGACAGGAATCTGAACTCTGTAAAGGTGCTCTGCTTTTAAGATTATTGTTTTGTTTTTTAATTTTTCAGAATATCTTTCTTCATGAAATTAGCTATAATGTGCTACACTCTTATTTTTCTGTATCTTCTTGGTCTGACTAATGTAAGTTAAATAGTGCATTATCAACAACTGTTAGGACAAAACACACCATTTCCACAGCTATTTTTATACAGACTATTTAAAGCATGTTTTCATGCCTAACAATCAGTCTTCCTAAAATGCTTTTTAAGAAATAAGACATGTATGTAGTAATTAGGACTGGGATGATTGCATTACTTCATTGAAATTATTTATTGAGCCCCCGTAGTTTTCAAAATGAATTATCTTAATGCAGCAGTGTCACAAGTCCAATAATACTTCTTACACAACACGGGTTGTGATCCACTGCACATCGATTTTTTTTAGTATAAAACTATATTTATGCTTATAAAAAAAACTATATTTATAAAAAGAATAATTCATTAAGGAAAAGAAGAGAATGGCTGTAACGTATGAAACCCTTCTAAAATAAGGATACTTTAGTGGTAATTCTAGAATTATATTTTGACTGTAGCTTAACTGCTTAAGGATATTAGGATACATTAATTGATATGCTCAGAGTTTTGAGCAATTTCTCATAGGCCAATTTTAGTTTAGGTCAAATCAAGAGGATCAGATTTTTTTGTGGTCTGTAAATATGCAGTAATTGGTGGCTTGGTGCCTTCAAGGATAATTTTGTCATCACCTTTTTTATGTGACACGGTAGTTTTCTTTGCTCCTGCGTGGTGCTTGCTAATGACTACATATTAGAGATTTCTCTGTTGAATGCTACAGTGAGGTCGGCACAGAAGCAATGCATGATGTGTATTTTTGTTTTTTTCTTTTTTGTCCCCTTTTTTTGTTCCTCTTTGGATGAACGCATTTTATTCTTCCTTTTTGTTCTCAGTTAATTTATACCATTGTTAAAGAATACATTAACCCCGTAAAATTCTTAAAACCCTTTACTTATCAATGAGAAAAGCCCCTGTGAAGAACACGTGGTAACACCTAAAAGCAGAGAGAACAAGTGAATCTTTTAAATGATTGGAGAGAAGAAATCCCTGATAGCTGCAATAAACTGCAATCATGACTTCACCAGTCCCACAAAGAGAACACATTTTAAGAGGAATTTAAAATCCTCCATATCTAAATCCTCTGAAACTGTATAATATTAAAAAATATTCTAAAATGGATGAGACAAACTGTGTTTCCTGCTTGAAGATAAGAATTGTCAACTTTAACTTTTTGGCTTTTGAATATCCATGTTTATTGATGTGTGCTGGCAACACTTTGTTTTGTTTCCTTTTAGAGGGCTCGTTCGAATGCTGAGAAAAGTTACTCTTCGAGGAAGCTAGCTTTGGACGAGGCAATAATGCATCAACATGCTGCAGAAAAGAGCTCAACACCTTCGTCAACTGTTGATGACCTTGTTGAAGAAATTTCAGTTTGTTCCCTATTATCTATTATCTACTCCTTAGCAAGAGATTCTACTTGTTCTAAACAGTATTGTAACAGTTGGTGTAGGCACCACCATTCAGGGTTTTATTTAGCTGTGTTTATTTAATGGGGGATTGGGATTTGGGGGGATCATTAAGAGATGCAACTTTAACACGGGTCATCATACCTATTTCCCTACACCTTGCTAATGAAAAATAAAATGCGCAATTGGATTGATCAAATAAGGTAGAAATGAGTTGAGCAAATATGTGCGATTGACTGCTGAGTTTTGCTCAAATTGTAGAAAAAAAAAATATTCCATCTTAGATAATTTGTAAATTAAGAAGGATTTTGGCGTAGAGAGTAATGAAGTCAAGTAATAAAGCTGGCAAATATGAAGAGGCATCAAAACCAAATTAGATATACTAAACTAGTATTCTAGAGTTGTCTAAATCATGCATCTTGCTTCCCCTGAGGTTTGTTTTTTTGCCTTGCGCTTTTTAAAACACAGTGACTATACACTGGTCCTTAATGCATAATGTATTTATATGATTTATTTGTTTCTAAGTTTAAACAATGTGTTATTCTAACTGAACACTAGGAAGTCCAGAAAAAAATAAAAGATGAACAAGACCTGATGAAAGACCTTCTGCAAAGGAGGCATGAAGCAGCAGGGAAAGCCGATGATCTCAAACTAAAATTTAGCAAGCTGTGTGGTATGATTTATTACTAGTTATTTCTCTTATTTGAGTGTAATCATAAGCATGTGTGTTGATTTAATTGTAGAAATGTTATATGGTGCTTAATCTATTGAATGTTATAAAAATGTAGAGTCAGCAAACGGTGAAATTGCTGCCCTTGAGAAAGCTGAGAAAGAACTTGTGGAGATTGAAAAAGAAAGGGATTCTGCAATAAAGGTCCATTTTCTTTACTCTTTTGTAAAGTGGTGCTTAAACATCTGATAATATCTTCTAGCCCTTCTCATATTGTTTTTCTGAAAAAAAGAAAGCATTGATTGTTTTTCTTTAAATTATAGGATAAGGAGCATTATGATGGTGTGATGAAAAAAAAGGTCCTACCTGATATTAAAGATGCAGAGGAAGGCTATCTGAAGCTTACAGAGATGCGTGAGGTGCGTTTTGATTTAGATTAGCGATGTTAATAAAGAGTTTGACTTATTGTTTTATCTGTATGTCTGTCACTTTTTTCCTTTAAAAGCTAAAGCAATGGTATATATGGTCAATGGATCCTAAGCTTTTAGGATTCCATTCCTAAACTTACTCAAAAAATTCCATGTTCTTATTGTCTATCCATAATATGTAACTGTCATTTGTAGTCAAGAACGTTAGGCAGGATTGGAAAAGTCCCTCTTATCTCCCCTCTTTTGGGTGCCATCTTCTTTCCGGAAAGGATTGACATCTGAAAAACTGATCATCCGTAGATTTTTGTGGTTAGTAGGTGTTGCATATATCAGAAGGAAACTGAGGTTATTGACTAGTTATCCTAGATTGATATCCTTGTATACCAAACTATTAAAAGTGCCCTGATGACACCCAATTAACCATATACTGCATCAGATTAACATGAATCCTCGTATAGCAACAAAGGACTCACCGAACGAAAGCAGAGAAGAGAAGAAAAATGTATCAGCTTGAAATTACAAGCTGGTCCCGTCGCATATTATAGAAGCACCCTTGAGAAATCCAATGAACCAAATCCCTCGATATAAGTTGCATAGGAAGAAACCTTTAGCTAAATATTCTGAGATTTTTCTCTAGCTGGATACTCTGCGCTGCCACTAGAGGAGCACAACTGTAACGGTCTTACTGTCTTTGTAACTAAAAGAGAAAAAAGGTTCCTGTATTAGGTAGTTATAGAAAGGTACCTGACCTTTTCCACTTGATAATCGTTTGGCTCTGAATTTTAGGCAATGGTTATGTTTTTTATCATCTAGTGTAACTTTCTAAATTCTTCATATTTTGTTTGTATACCCCTCCCCTTGGTGCCTTAAAATCCGTGTTACTAGTCAAAAAACATGATTTTTGTTATGAATTGAAAGTGCATCTTACTTATTACTCAGTCTTTTGTATGCGTGCCATGTCTGTGTGATGAAGTCTTCTACATAAGCTGCTCTATGTCCCTATGCATTCTGGCATCCTTTTTGAATGCAACTTATGCATTATTGGGTAACTCCAAAAGACTATCAGTCATAACAAACATAGTTGCATCTTGATTCTTGCATCTATAATTCTACATGTTGCTGATACTAACTTTGGTTGAAAGTGCAGGAGAACATTAAAAAGGCTTCCATAATTTGCTGTGAGAAAGAACTTGATTCATTAGGAGGTTCTGATGGGAGCACCCCAGAGCAAATCAGTGCCCAATTAGAAAAACTAAATCAGAGACTTAGGCAGGAGAGCCAAAGGCATGGAATTATAATATTCTTTCAGCTTATCATGTTACTACATCCAAGGAGAATCTTCTGTCAAGATTCTTTTTAATGATTTTCTTTTTTGTTTCCCTTTGTAGGCACTCTGAATCAATTGATGATCTTAGGATGCTGTATGAGAAAAAACGTCGCAAGATTGTAAGAAGGCAACAAGTTTACCAAGCCCTTAGACAGAAATTGCAGGTATGCTTTCTATGGTTTTATTTATTCTTACAATTAATGCAATTTTATCGATATCTTTATAATGTTAGGTTCTTTGGTTCTATACATAATGCTTTGAAGCCAATGATAATCCATAGTAGAATAAAAGCTAATGCAATTTAATGTCTTCCTCCATTAACTTGGTTCTAAATTTGGACTTGTTTTCTGATGTTGGATAGTTGGTGAAAACATATGCTCCCTCCGGTCCTATATATAGGGCATACTTAACCGTATTCCCCGGACCAAGGAAAGTGGTTAATTTTGTGAATTTTATGAGAATATATTGTAACATAACAATTTTACCCCTTCCACTTTACTTGGAAAGTTAACATTCATTAATGAATAACAAAAAAACATAATTAGTCAAAGCATTTAATAAGGGCAAAAAAGAGAAAAAATAATTAATGATGCATAGGAAATATAAAGTGCCCTATATATAGGACCAAAATTTCTTCTAGAATGTGCCCTATATATAGGATCAGAGGGAGTAATTAGACTTTCACCAAATTTTTTGCATTGTTTACGATCATTCAAAGTTTTTAAAGCCAATGCTTCAAAGTTTGCTTGGGACTATGCTATTGTATACTTTAGCACCAATTCATAAACATACACGTTAGTTTTTGCTTCTTTTTTTTTTTTTTTAAATTTTTTATAAGCATTAGTTTTTGCTATTTGTTTTGGAGTAAAGAGACGGGCACTTGTTCCTCCATTTGAAGTTGCTTTGCATGTGCATAA
Organism: Crotalaria pallida; assembly: GCA_037953625.1. Taxonomy (NCBI): domain Eukaryota; kingdom Viridiplantae; phylum Streptophyta; class Magnoliopsida; order Fabales; family Fabaceae; genus Crotalaria; species Crotalaria pallida. The sequence continues at coordinate 141,443,013 of CM075654.1, read as the reverse complement.
TAGGGGTCTTATATTTGAGAAGGGGTTTGACCATTTATGTTGAAACTTTTGGACAATTGGAAATATGAATCCATTCATGTCCTTTCACCTCCTGGGTAATTGACAGCCTTTGACATGATGATGATATCTGTGTCTTGAAAAAGTGATCAGAGTATTATGAAATATGAAACATCAATGGCAGAGGTTGATGAGTTTTCCTGTGAGAGCGAGATTCCACCATTCCAGTGATAAACAGGCCTGGCCATGATTGAACTTATAGGGTTTGATGGAAAGGGAGGAAAGGAGGAGAGCCTTTAAATAAAATGATGAATATTTTTTTGGGCTAAACCAAAGTTAGTATTAAACTAAGTGTAAAGTTTTTTACACCATCAGCCCATCATTCACCATTCATTTGTATTACTTTAATTTAAAAGTCAACAACCATAAATGGATGAATGGTGGATGATGCACTGATGGTGTAAAAAACTTTACACTGTCGGTGCATTACCCATTTTCTCTTAAACTAATGCTTGGTAGGATTTAATTACCGGAGATGTGATACAATATTAAACTAATGCTTATATATATACTAGTATTCTGGGTCAGGTACTTGTGAATAAACAAGCCTAGCTCAATTAGACTACTGACATAACAAGACTCCTAAAATAAAAATACAAGTATTCTAACTAGGATATTTTCTTGCTATTTTATTGTGCAGCTTCAAGAGAAAAATGGGTGTACGGCTTTGTTAAATTGTGGTATGGTTACCACAGTTTGGTATTATAAGTTGAGCACAGTTGAAATAAAATACGTATTCTATATGGGCTTGGTTCAGTTGATTGGAGAGGGTGTGGGTATGAGACTACGAGTAGAGATCAAAGGTTCAAGTTTTGATCAAAACTCCTTGATGTACTCAATAAATGAAAAATATGTGCATATACTTTCTTTTGGTTAATTGGACTTCCTATGTTACTTTTAAAATCCATGGCCCTTTGTGGTTTAAGGTCTACTCTTGGCAATGATATGTCCCTGTGGATGAAATTCTATGATCTTTATTCTTCATTTATTTTAAGCTAAACTACTCATTTGGTCCTTTACCTTATTTTTCACCATCAAATTGATCCCTCACGTTTTTTTGGTATCATATTGGTCCCTTGCTTTTCTTTTCACTATCAATTTGGTCCCTCTATCACTGCTCATCCTACGCGGACCAATATAATTTGCATGCGTGTTTTTTCTCTCTCCCATGTTGTAAATGTGGACCAATATGATATTTGACACGTAGGATGAATAGTGACTCTGACCAATTTGATTGAGAAAAGAAACGTGAGAGACCAATATGATACCAGAATTACGTGAGACCAATTTGATAATGAAAAATAAGGTAATGGACCAAATGAGCAGTAGTATATATATAAGAGAATGAACTCGTAGAAAGGCCCATAAACCTAATGCCTTAAGATTTTAGGTTAAGACATGGTGTGAAATCATTTGTATTGTTGTTCAATTAACCTCATTAATAAAAACAAGATTAATTCATTTAATTCACACTCCCCAATTAACAAAGGACTTGGACTAAAGGCCTAATACTAAATATACAAAATTGTAATAGTATATCCTTTATTTTAGGTGTGTAGTTGCTCTTTAATCTCAATTATTGAGGAATAATATTTTTATTAATTGTAGGCTTGCCAAAGAGCCTTGAAGTTACGAAGGAGCAAGTTTCAGAGAAATGCAAATTATTTGAAGCGACAGCTTTCTTGGAAGTATGAATTTGTCCACTCTTATTTGTTGACTGTTATATGGATTTATTTCTTTACTTTTGACCATGGCTTTGTAAAATCATCACCATGATTAGATTTAATGCCCATCTAAGAAGGAAGGGGATCAGTGGACTTATCAAAGTCAATTATGAGGAGAAAACCTTATCGATCGAGGTAAAGCCAGTTTTCTTTGATATATGCATTTCCTTTGCTATATACTTTTCTCTGCCTATTCTAAGTATATATATTTTTTTGAAGTAGGTACTAATTTGCTTAGATCTTGTTAAATGTTCACCTGTGGTTTATACCTGGTGACATATGTTTTTTGAATTTCGGTGTTACCTTTTTTTTTTTTATAGGCATGTAGTTTACCCAAATTCATGTTTACTTATTTTAATTTGGTTGTGGTTTGTAGGTACAGATGCCCCAAGATGCATCAAACATTGCTGTTCAAGACACTAGGGGACTTTCAGGTTTGTTTGTAGGATAAGAAACATTGATTCATTTTGTTTCCTCCGATATCAAAGCAGAGGGACATTGGAATCAACTATTTCGTATCATCTTTTATGCATGTACAATCTCATTTATGCGAGGTTATATTGTATATTCGTATGTTTGATGTCTATCTCAAATCTCAATTACTTTTATTCAACTGTGCTGTAATTTATTTCACAACTTCCTAGTTTTATGATGGTATATGTTTCTTTGTATATATTTAATTATTTATTTGCTAATAATTAGGAGGAGAGCGTTCTTTTTCAACATTGTGCTTCACATTGGCCCTTCATGAAATGACAGAAGCCCCTTTCCGAGCAATGGATGAATTTGATGTCTTTATGGTATGCCAGTTTTTCTGCTATTATTATTATTATTTTGATTACGTTTATGTTTATGTTTTCATATAGCCTAAATTTAGTGCTTTATCTTTTGTTACAGACTTGGTGATTTTTCTCTAGACATCTCTAGTTGTTTGAAATTTTGCATCTATTTTGTACTTTGTGTTATGTATAGAGTCAGAAATTTGTTTGTTGATCAACTTTCCTGCTTTGGATTCTATTTTTCGTTCATCAGGATCCAGTAAGCCGAAAAATCAGCTTGGACACTGTGATCGATTTTGCGACGGCACATGGATCCCAATGGATATTCATCACCCCGCATGATATTGGGTACTGTTTTCAATAATAGCAGGCATATATTGTTAGGAAGACTGTTATTAGAATGCCAAGATTATTTTATTTATATAGGAGTCTAATAAGGTAGAAGTGCTGTTAACTTATTAAGTTGGGCTTTTAGTAGTTATACTGTAATATACAAGTACTTGAGCTTAAAATATTGATAAGTAGGAGTGTCAGCCTATCAGGTATTCAGGTATAAGTGTTTTTTTTTTACATATCTTATTATCAGAGCATTACTTATTTGGGCCATGCTATTAGACACTTAAAGCAGGGATAGTCCCTCAAATGGGACACCTTGTGGGTAGTGCTGGCAAAACAAGGTGACTTGATCAGGGCCCGCCCAATAAATGGGAAAGTCTCATTCACAAGAAACCTCTCAAATAGACCTTGGTTCATTTTTTCTTGCTCCAATCGAATTCAAACCCAAACAAGTTACAGATTTGCCCTCCTGGCCTAGTGCTACTAGTGTCCGGCATAGGCAATCGTTTTGGTGAATGCTTTTCCTACTACCCATTTTTTTCTAATTTTACTCCCCTATACCCTAAGGAAGTTGAATTTCCTTAAGTAGTAAGTTAAGTTAGCAAAATAGGGGAGTAAGAAAAGCATCCATCATGCCGTTTCAGCCTGGATAACCCTTGTGTTTTATTTTCGCCTGGCCGATTAAGCTCGATTCCGGGCCGGCCCAAACCCGGTCAGGCAACCTGAACTGCTAGCTTCTGCTTGTGGGAGATCAAAAGATTATTAGTTAGTCTGTCATTTCTCTCCGTTACCATCTTAAAGACATTCCCATGATCTTGTCACAAGTTATCAGGCATACGCATTAGCTGGTAGTTGGTAGATACAACTGTTTTTGCAAACAATTTAGACATTCGCTGAATCCCAATGTTGTGTCTAAGTTTTTTGCCCTCATATTATTTTTTATTTTATTTTTTTGTATTAATTATTTTGCCCTCATATTTGTATGTGCAGCTTGGTGAAGGCAGGGCCCAGGGTAAAGAAGATGATCATGGAACCTCCACGTTCTTGATTATAATTTGCTTTCTTTGGGGCAACTGGTAACCCTCTAAGAATATGTATAAATCTAACTTTGGTGTCTCATCATGTTCAAAATTTGTTAAATTTTTAATTTGAGCTTATTTTCTTGTGCGGTGGGGGTAACATTTGTTCTCCTGTGTCATAATCCGGTGTCTTGGATTGTAATTGCTCTATAGACAAATCATCTCTTACTATTGAAGTGAAGGGTATCTCTAATGTGCATTAGTGTTACATTCTCGTGTGTCAATGGTACATTTTAAGATACTTATATTGAGTAAATTAAAATTAATGTAATTAATGCATTTAAATTTTATAAATGCATCAATTCCTAATAGAAATTTATTCATTATGATTTCGTGCAGGTTAAATTTACACACCGAAAATGATTTTCTTAAAGAATAAATCTTGTAGTTATGCTTAATAGGAACAACTAATCATGTTATTAATTAAAAAAAAAAGTTATGATAAATAGATTTATAAAATCAACTTAGAAATAAACTAACATCATAAAAAAGTGACATCACTTATTAACCAATAATAGTATGCAAGTGACATGTTACTCCTTTTGAGTTGGAGGTTGGTTTTGTAGGTTTATAAATCATTTTAAAAAAAAAAATTAGTTGTGTTGTCTTATTAAGGTTGTAATTTTAATGAGATGATACTTGATTGGTTGAGTCAAATAGACATGTGCTTATACAAGTTTTATTATTCTACCTATATTTTATTTTATTCATTTCAATTATTTAAATGATTTGTTTATTCAAATAAATATATATTTTACCATTATATTCATATTTATGTATCAAATGTGAATGCTATTTTCTTTCTCCCTTTGTTGAAATTAGTCATTTACCCTCTCTTCATCTGAACCAAAGGTATATGATAAACTCACATTGCAACTGAGAATCTCATTTAAATTGGGACTTCACTTAAGATTTTTTTTTTTTTTTTTTTGTTTTAAAGGACTAGGAATGTAGATATCCTAAAAAATTGGAATCATAAATTCAAATGTCGATTCCATATTAAATTGGGACTTCACTTAAGAAATTTCTTTTTTTTTAAAGGACTAGGAATGTAGATATCCTAAAAAATTGGAATCGTATCAAAAACCAGATGTTGGCAAGTTGAATCCCAAGAAGTTCCTTGAAAATATTTGTGGATTCAAATTGTTTAGAGAAGCAATTGTTTTTGTTAGGGGTGGTTAACATCCCAAATGAAATTACTCCACCATTTGAATACGATGGAATGATACGTTGGTTAAACCCAAAGATTATAATTACCTAAGCATTCTCAATACTCAACCTTTATACTTATAATTGTACTGTATTTTATATCAAGAAGGATCTTGATACATATTAATTATTAAGGGACAAGACAAATAAAACATTCCATAAAACAATCATCTTGTTATCACTATGGTTGCCTCAATACCATTATTAATTCCTTGTCTTAAGCATTGTGTTGTCGCTATTGACACCACCATATGTTATTGCTATCATTTGTAACTTTTTTGCCACGATTGCCGCTACTACCCTTACTACTCCTACTAGCCTAGCACCACAAATTTTAGGATATTGAACCTAAAATCAAAATTTTAAACTTTTTTTTTAATGGGATAGATGAAGTCCAAATTTTATTGCTATAAAAAATGAATTACGCTGGGATAAAATTTTGTACTTAAAAATATAATTTATGATTTTAAAATGGCTTAATTTTGTTTCCAATTTTTGAACTTTAGGGTCATTTTATTACATGCCCTTGTTTTTTTTAATATTTGTCTCCTCGAATTTACTTTTGGGTTTTCCCTATACCCCTTTATTAATCCCAATATAATTTTGCTGACATGTCACACTAAAATTCTAATAAGATGCAAGATGATAGTCATGGTATTATGTGATGCCATGTAGGTGAAGATTTTTGTTTAAAAATAAATAAAAAACAAAACAAAGTATTTTTGTATTTTTAGTTAAAAAAAATATTGAAAAGAGAGGTCATCTTCGCCTACGTGACACTTCGTGACTAATCTCCTACATCTGTTTAGGATTTTATTGTGACATAACAAAATTTGGCCGGAACAAATAGAAGAAATATACAACAAATCCAGGTAGCTAGACATTGAATAAAAAACATGATTCTATGACAAAACAATCCTAAAATTGAAGGACTAACACTTAATTAAGCGTTTTTAAAACAATTTCAATTAAAATCAGGATAAATAAAATTACAATTCTTCAAAGTGAATAGACGTTTGAAAAAGCTAATTTTTTGTTTAAAAAAAAAAAAAAGGAAAACGAAAAAAAGAAGAAGAAAGGTCACAAGTAATTTGTCTGTTGTGAATAAAGATATGCCGTTAGCAGTAGCCACAAGAAAACAAAAAGTACCACTTGTTGGTCCTTAAAATAAATGATTGCTAAATACAGTATTGAAAATCTGAGTCTCAGAAGAAAGGAGATAGAGAGAGAGAGACACACACACTCCTAAACTCAACTCAAGTTCAAGTTCAACCAACAAATCCGTTGGAGTTGCCTCTCTCTCGTCTCAACACTCTTCCTGCTACTATTATTCTATTGATAAATTGAAAATTAAATAATCCCCACACTCACAGACACACATTGCTCTAGATGTTGAACACCATCTCCAACTCCAACTTGAAAAATTCCAACAAACGATATCGTTTCCATCTGAGAATTTGAGTCAAATTCCTTATCATCATCATAACCCTAACCCTAATCCTAATCCAAACCCATTGAAGAAGAGGCGAGCTTGGAGGTGGTCCGACATCTGGCTCAACCACACCACCAAGCCCGCCCATAAATCATATGCTTCTCGCCATGCACCTCCCCTCTCTCGATTCTTCTTCCCCCAAATCCCACCCAACCCTAATCCCCAATTTCTCTTCCCTCGTTTGCAAGCGCTGGCTCAACCTCCAGGGGTCGCCTCTTTCGTTCTATTAGGGTTTTTTATTGGAACTTCCTTTTATCTGGCAGGTTGATTCATCGCTCCCCCGAATCCTTGTAGCAATTTTGACGAAATTGGGATTAGAGCTAAACAAACCCCTTGTAAAATTGACAAGTTTTAGAATAATAATAATTTTTTAAAAAAAATACAGTACTGTACTAGTTATCTTGTAATTTCATACAATTGTGATATTTAGTTATAATTCTAAGAAAGGATTTCAAAACGAAAATCTTAATTTTAAAATCAAATTTCAATCCGAAGAAAAATAGCTTTGTATTCAGTTCGATAAACCAAATTGAAAATTACTTGTTTACTTCTCTTCTCCACTCAATCACATAAAGAAATATCAAAAGAGCATCATTCCAAGTAATGGAGCATATCTAAAATCTAAATCTTATCGTATAGTACTAATCTAACCGACACACTTTTGTTCTAGGGTGGTGTTGGAAAACAGATTGGCCTTCAATTGAGCAGTCATATTTGCATTTTGCAACAAGTGATAATCTTTTTAGCAATGATTTAAAAGCCTACAAACCTACACATAAGATTATGACACTTATTATTTTCAAATTAAAAAAAAAATTAAATAAAATAACTTAAATGACAAATGTACAAGCCTACAAACCTACACTACAAACCTACACATAAGAGTATAACACTTGTTATTTTCAAGTTAAAAAAATAAATAAAAGAACTTAAATGACAAATGTCAAGATCCTTATGTGTAAGCTTATGAGTACGTCTCGTTACGTAGATCTCTCAATCATTTTTCATTTTTTTAATTTGTAATAAAGAAAAACGTGTTTGAGTAAAGACAAGGAAAGCACAATTATTTCAGCAGCGGAGTTGGATTAGGAAAGCACAATTGCAATTTGCAAACCCCATATTCCCACGGTTTCTACATGCATGTTTTCATTTTATTTTCCTATGGTTTCTGATTTAATTGGTTATATCATAGAACTTTCTCCCTGCCTTTTTGACCAACTCGAATTCTTTGTGCTTCAGGCTCACCTCAACATATTCCTTCTAGATGAGCCTTATCCAGATGAAGCTAAATAGAGAGAGTAGCAAATTTTATTTTTACTTTCAAATATACTGTTAAGCCAAGCTTATAATGCGGCTTATATACACCTATACAGTTAATCATTTGCATAGACAGTGAGCAAAACATTTACATGATATAAGAATCTGAGAATAATATTGCCTAATTTTCTAAAACAGAGAAGCGTAATTGCGCATAAGAAAAATATTGTGAGTGACATGAAATGATAGATCATCAAAGCAAACAAACAAGTGAGGCCACAAAATGATTCGCTTCCTCCTGTTTTGTTTTGTTTTGTTTTTTTTTTTTTTTTGAGGAAATGTGTATTTCATTTATAGATAAATCATAAAAGTAATGATAAACATGACAATGACAAGTACAAGATATTTCACACTAATAATAGTTAAAGGGAAAACAAAATACACTACAACAACATACTCTTCTATGTGGACATGGATCATCAACAACTCGCTTCCTCCTATCATTAATATAAAATGTTTTTGATTTTTTTTATATTTCTAAAATCAACCTAATTATTTAACATTTTTTAAAATTCTAAAAATAGTTTTAAAAATATATTACAAATATTTATGATTTCAACACCAATATACCACTAATTAATCACTTTTTCTTGAAATGGATGTTAATTTATCCATAAGAATCTTGTTCTCTCTAAGCCGGGAAAAAAACTCGGCTCGGTCGGACCTGCCCAAATAAGCCCGATTTTAAAGTGAGTTCAGACTTTTAAAACGTAGCTCGAATAGATCCCGAGTTTTTTTAGCCCAAATTTTAAAGTCCGAATCTGTCAAACATCCGGGCTGTCTGCTTAAAAAAATTCGATTTAGTGTAAAAAGATGACTCACTCCCATATTTGATAAGATGGTTTTTTGCCCGAATTTTATCCGAGCCTTTTTAGCTCGGCCCGGTCTTGGCCCAAGCCTGAAACGGGCCGCCCAGAACTTGGTCGGGTAGCCCGAATTGCCACCTCTAGTTCTCTCTTACCTTATTTATAAGTTTTTTTTAAATATTTTTTCCTCTTATTTATAAATCATTTGTATTTTTTAGAAAGTATTTTTTTTTTATTTGCATTTTTTTATTAATATGAAACAATATACCATAAAAAATTTTAATGTAAGTTAAAATGAAAAAATTGCAATACTAATTTGAATGATAAGTAAAATGATTACTTTTTGAATGCAGCCAACAGATCTTAATTTCAATAATTTGTGGTATATGTATATTAGTTTATTTTTCAATAAAAAATGAGAGATTACGAATTATTTACACTTATTGACTACTGAGATAGCCAACGTCGGACCCTGGTAATCAGCAAACAGATTCATGTATAAATCGAAATAATCCTTGGGGTCTTCCGAAACACATGACCCGTGTTTTACCCATTCATGCGACCAAAGATCTGAACTTCTGGGTAATTGAAAAAATATCCAATACTCTTTCATATGAGCATGCATCAGATCGATCAACAAAATCCAATGTGTCATACTCGGAAACAGGTTTTGGATTACCGCCTCTTTCTAGACTACTTGGCCCGTTGTTGTTATACGCGAAAACACCATGCAGAACCACCTCATTCTATTGCTCCCCACACTTTTTCGTAGGGAGGAGCAGATGAATGTGGTGGGTTTCGAAGCTCGTGTTCCTATGCCTCTCCTAGCGGGATGTGTTAACCCGGAATCGAATCTAAGACTTCTTAGTCTCAGACCCCATTTTCAAGTTGACAGAATCGCACCACTTGAACCAACCCCGTTTGTATGTGTGTTGTATATAGTATTGGCAAAATGGGCTTTGACCCGCGGGCCCGCAATTGCGAGCAGGGCACAAGTTTTAGCCAAAAAAATAAATCATGCTCGCCCGCCCGGCCCGTTATTTTTCGTGGGCGGGTCGCGGGCTTGTATATTTATTAAAAAAAATCACCTTGGTGACACACATGAATTGCGGGCGATTTGCGGGCGGTATGCGGGCGATTTGCGGGCGATATGCGGGCGGTATGCGGGCGATATGAAACAATATACCATGAAATTTTTAATGTAAGTTAAAATGAAAAAATTGCAATACTAATTTGAATGATAAGTAAAATGATTACTTTTTGAATGCAGCCAAGAGATCTTAATTTCAATAATTTGTGGTATATATATATATATTAGTTTATTTTTACAAAAAAAAAAGGAGAGATTACGAATTATATACACTTACTGACTACTGAGATAGCCAACGTCGGACCCTGGTAATCAGCAAACAGATTCATGCATAAATCGAAATTATCCTTACCGAAATAATCCTTAGGGTCTTCCGAAACACATGACCCGTGTTTTACCCATTCATGCGACCAAAGATCTGAACTTCTGGGTAATTGAAAAAATATCCAATACTCTTTCATATGAGCATGCATCAGATCGATCAACAAAATCCAATGTGTCATACTCGGAAACAGGTTTTGGATTACCGCATCTTTCTGGACTACTTGGCCCGTTGTTGTTATACGGGAAAACACCATGCAGAACCACCTCATTCTTTTGCTCCCCACACTTTTTCGTAGGGAGGAGCAGATGAATGCGGTGGGTTTCGAAGCTCGTGTTCCTATGCCTCTCCTAGCGGGATGTGTTAACCGGAAATCGAATTTAAGACTTCATAGTCTCAGACCCCATTTCCAAGTTGACAGAATCGCACCACTTGAGCCAACCCCGTTTGTATGTGTGTTGTATATAGTATTGGCAAAATGGGTCTTGACCCGAGGGCCCCGCCCGCGCGCCCGCAATTGCGGGCAGGGCACAAGTTTTAGCCAAAAAAATAAATCATGCCCGCCCGCCCTGCCCATTATTTTTCTTGGGCGGGCCGCGGGCTTGTATATTTATAAAAAAAAAAAAATCACCTTAGTGGCACACACGATTTGCGGACGATTTGCGGGCGGTATGCGGACGATTTGCGGGCGATTTTCATAATCTTTGCCATGCATATATATCTGACTCAATAATTCATACGCAACCTAGTCTTTTACATGCTCATGTAATATTAACTACTTTTTCATACTCCGTATTTCTTATTTTATTCCAAGGTATAAAAATAATCTTTGCCAATTTCAAAAAAAGAAAAATCTTTGCCAACTGGCTGGTGATTGCTTCATATGACAAATGGAATAGCTTCATTATATCTCTAATTATATTCTAATAAAATTGTTTTCAGACAATGAGATACATATGGTAGAATTAAGAAAATATATATATAAGAATAATTTCTGATAAAAAAAATCTACTGCTATTTAAAAAAAATTGAAACAATAAAAATTGAAATAATTACTACTAAGAAAAAATTGTTTTCATCATGCAGAAATAGAAAAAATCGAAACAGAATGTTACAAAAGTCTACTACGTACTATATATAGGGTCATGCAAATAAACCAGCTGATACTATGAAGTTATAAGTAGTATTTGTAGGAACGTTAGTTACAAGTGAGTCACGATGCATTAAACACGTTTAAAACTTTAATTTTGTGACGCAGTAATGACACCTAGAGAGAAAAGCCTCTTATCTTGATGGTCCATTATTGATTGTTGATTTAACGGGAGGCTTCATCGTATAAGAGTTTTCATCACCAAACTCAACCTCTTCATTGCTATTGCAACAAACTAGAGTGATTAGTGACCCAAACATAAAAAAATAAAAATTAAGTGCTTAAAAACCAAATTAAACCATAACCATCTATGGATGAAATTAAATTGGTGAGAGGAAGACAATTGTCAACTTGATAAACTCCACCTCTATCTATTATCCTTTGAGGAAGTGGCTTCCTTTCGAACAAAATTAAAGGACTCATTTGGCATTTCAAGATTTCCAAGGCCATAATTTGGATTTAAATTTTTTTGGCTCAAAATGGATTGCATTACGTGAACACAAAGTTGATAATTAGGAGTAAGCAGGACTCGAACCGATTCGATGATTCCGATAACTTCGTATCTTAAATTCATTTTCCAACACTAATTTGTCAGAATTTATTCACAAACCCAAATTTCCAAAGATATATATAAACGAACTGTTAGAAAAAATAAACCTAGCCAATGACATAAACATCATAATCCTGATGAATTTAATCTAACCCTAAATAAAAATGCAGAGATGTTAGTGTAGTAGTTAGAGTGAAAGAGGAAATTTAGGAGAAATAAATGAGAGTTGAAAAAATGAATGAGATTTGAAAGAATAAGAGAAGGAAGAAAAAAAGGGATTTGAGAATAGTTTTGAAAAATAAAAAAAGGGTTTGTTTGTGTTGGGTCGTGTTGTTTGCAACGCATAGAATGAAAGACATAAATAAATTAGAGATTAATGGTAGTGCACTGACGGTGTAAAGTTTTTTACACCATCGATTCATCATCTACCATTCGTTTGTATTTTTTTTCTGAAAGTCAATGACCATAAACACATGAATGATGGATGATGCATTGGTGGTGCAAAAAATCTTACACTTTACACCGTCAGTGTACCACCTATTTTCTCAATAAATTATTGCATGAAGAGAATGGTGTTGTTTGTGTTATGGCTTACACAAGGCACCATATTAAGATCAAAACATAAACAAACATAACAACGCATAATATTCAACAAAACAATATATCACTAACATTATTATCATCATTCTCTTCGTAAGCACTTTTTCAACACTATACTCGTCGAAAATTCTTGTTGTTCTCATTATCTTTCTCATTTCAAAACCATAATATCATCATCTTTATTCTCAATACCATTCGGCCTTCATGGCACGATAATATATGTATAATATTTATTATTCTTTTTTCAAATCTTTAGTTATTAAGTCTTATGAAAATATAAGATCCTTTTGACACTTTTATTTTGTCCATATTTATAAGACTTTTTGTCAATTTTCAATGATCATTAATTACTTTTTTTTCACAAACACCCTATTTATTTAAGTGGATTTTATTAATTAAAAAAGCTTTTGAAAAAAACAGAGACATGTGGCAATATATTAGTGTGTTAAGGAGAGAAGTTATCTCCTCATATGAGGAAATACTTTATTCTGTTTAGCTAATAGTATTGAAAATGTGAACATTTGATATATATTTTCAAAACTACTCATGTTAATATTATTTGAAATCTAAAACAATGTTAATTAAATAAGGGTGTTTATGGGGAAAAAATAATTAATTGCCATTGAAAGTCGGTATAAGATCTTATAAACAAGGACAAAATAAAAGTTTCAAAAGGTTCTTATATATTAGGAGATAAGTAATATTAAAAAATTTTATTTAGGGTTAAATATAATACATGTGAAACAACATTAAATTACAAAAGATACAGAATGGAGGGAGTACTATTATTTGTGATATTAGAATTGTAAACATTTAATATACTTTTTTTTTTTTAAATTATGCTCACAATTATTACTGCTATATAATAATTATTGAGATTTTTTTTTAAAGTTTAATTCCAAAACCAAGGGTGCTAGTCATAGATAAATAATCTTAACCGTCTATATAAAAAGGTATTGCTATTGAAGTTTTCCGCCACTGGATGTTAGTTCTTACCAGTACGAACTTCTGACAAGTACGTATTTTAACCAGATCCATACCTGCATAGTAGTATGTACCTGTTTTGTAACATTCGAGTCTCATCTAGATTGTGATTGCTCTAGAAATATCATCTCTTACTGTTGAAGTGATGGGTGTCTCTAATGTGCGCTATTGTTACATTCTAATGCGTGCCAATGGTATATTTAAAGAAATTCATATTGAATCAATTAACGTTGAAAATTAATGTATTTAATACATGTAAATTTTATAAATGTATCATTTCCTAATAAAAATTTATTCAGTGTGATTTTGTACATGTTAAACTTACACACCTTAAAATGATTTTCATCAAAAATCATATTATTATTTAATTATTAATTATTAAAAAAGATATAATATGGGTGTTGCCTTATTAAGGTTGTAATTTTAATGAGAAAATATTTGATTGGTTGCGTCAAATATACATTATTCTAGCGGCATTTTGTTTTATTTATTACAATTATACAAATAATGTACTATTTGCAAAAGTTATTCGAAAATATATATTACTTCAACACTGTATACAGATTGACTTTTATATTTGTGAATCAGGAATGATTATATGATGGGGAGTTTGGGCGTTTTTCTTAATGCTTTTTTTTACCTAATTATCCATTATATCCTTTTTCCTAACGTCCATCACTATCTTACCTCTTAATGGCAGCCACCATTATCCACCTTCAATTGCCATCATACACTATTGACCCACCTCTACAATCACCTTTAAAAAAAAAAAAAAAAGTCTTCCTCTCCTTCCAATTTTAACCTTGCACTCCCAAATCTTTCACTTATGATCTTTAGTCTTTACCACGTTAGTCAAAAGAATTCACATCATTTATGCACTTAGATCTATGCTCCATCGATCTCCATAATGTCCGGGCAGCACCTCACTTGGCACTTGTGAACACACCTCATGTGTGCTCCATATCCGCCACTCTTGTTTCTCTTTGTAATATTCAATCCGTTTCATATGTAGTGTTTTTTAAGCTTTTGTCTATATTTCATATGAATTATTTTTTTACAAAATCTAATACATAATTAATGCTATTTTTCTCAACACACCCATATTTATTACATTCCATTTTTCCACTTTCAATATCTTTTTCTCTCTGCAATAATGATTTTACGAGGGTATCATAATCAAAATACCCTAAATTCTTATATCATTCAATCATTTCTTAAAACTCGTGCATAACCTTAAAAAATAATACTTATAAAATGGAGGGAGTAGCTTATTGTGTTTCATTTACCCTCTTCTACGATGGAGCTTGGTGGAGAGTGGAGGTAGAGACCCCAAGGTATTTCTGTCAAATGGTGGTCGGAGGATGAGGAGGTAGGGGTGAATTATGGTGGTCGATGGGTTCGATTTCGTGATGAAGGGGTGGGGTTAGGATTTTAATAAAATAAGGGCTTAAGGGTAATAGCATTTTTCGCTTCTTTAATTAGGATTATTATCATATTTTATTAATAAATTCAATGGCAACAATTTGTCGAACTCAACTTGCACCACTGTAGATGTTGCCATGAATTAGATGTTAATGCTATTTTCCTTCTCCTTTATGTTGAAATAAGTCATTTACCTTCTCTTCCTTTGAATCAAAGGTGTATGATAAATAACATTGCAATTGAAACTCATTTAATTTTGGGACTTCAATCAAGATTAAAAAGGGGATGAGGGATGTATATAACCCAAAAAATTGAAATCATAAATTAAAATGTCGATTTCATATTAAAACTACTATTGACTTAAACATATTGTCTAATAGTTCAAAATATATGTTGGCAAGTTGAATCCCAACAAGTTCCTTGAAAATGTTTGTGGATCCAAATTGTTACAAAAGCAATTGTTGTTAGAGGTAGCTAACAAACCAAATGAGATTGTTTCACCTTTTTAGTATGGCGGAATGGTACTTTGATGAAACCAAAAATTATATTTATTTTAAGCATTCTCAATACTTAACCTTTATATTTAGATTTTTTTTTAAAAAAAAAAATCAAGAAAGGTCTTGATACATATTAAGGGACAATGCCAATAAAACAATCATCTTGTTGTGGTTATGGTTATCTCAATACCATTATCAATTCCTCAGTCTAAGCATTGTGTTGTTCTTATTGTCCCCGCAATCTATTTGTTTTTGCCACTATTGTCACTACTACCTTTACTAATAACCTAGCACCACAAATTTTAGGAAATTAAACATAAAAATTAAAATTGTATACTTTTTTTAAATCAGAAATGGGATAGATGAAGTCCAATTTTTATTGCTTTAAAAATGAATTACATGGGGATTAAATTTTAAACTTAAAAATTGAATTTATGATTTAAAAACAATTTCAATTAAATCGGAGAATTAAAATTACAATCTTACATATGGAATAGACGGTTGAAAATGTAAGTTTAAAAAAAAAAAAAAAAAAAAGTAAAGGACAGAGAAGAAGAAAGGTCACAAGTTATTTGTCTCTTGTGAATAAAGATATGCCGTTAGTAGTAGCCACAAGAAAACAAAAAGTACTACTTGTTGGTCCCTAAAATAAATGATTGATAAATATTCAAAATTGGAGTCTCATATAGAGAGAGAGAGAGACACACACTCCTAAACTCATCAACTCAACTCAAGTTCAAGCTCAAGTTGAACCAATAAATCCGTTGGAGTTGGCCCCCCCTCTCTCTCTCACTCTATTGTAATTATTCTATTGTTAAATTGAAAATTAAATAATCCACACACACTCACTCACTCACTCACATTGCTCTAGATGCAGAACACCAACTCCAACTCCAACTTGAAAAAATCCAAACGATGTCGTTTCCCTCTGAGAATCTGAATCAAATTCCTCCTCCTCCACATAACCCTAACCCTAACCCTAATCCCAATCCAAACCCATTGAAGAAGAGGCGAGCTCGGAGGTGGTCAGACATCTGGCTCAACCACACCACCAAGCCCCTCAATCACATGCTTCTCGCCATGCACCTCCCCTCTCTCGATTCTTCTTCCCCCAAATCCCACCAAACCCTAATCCCCAATTTCTCTTTCCTCGACCGCACCCTTCTCCTCTCCGATGAGATCCTCCTCAGGATCCTCTCCAAGCTCCCCGATTCTCAGCGCAATTCCAATTCCCTCGTTTGCAAGCGCTGGCTCAACCTCCAAGGTCGCCTCTTTCGTTCTATTAGGGTTTTTGATTGGAACTTCCTTTTATCTGGCAGGTTGATTCATCGCTTCCCCAATCTGAATCACGTTGATTTGGTTCCTGGGTCGTTGATTTCGCCGAAAAGTTCGGGTATTTTCTTGAGCCACCGTCTTATTTTGATGCATGTTGATTCTGGGTGTTCGCCAAGTTGGTGTTTTTGTGAGGATAACATGTTGCCCGTTGAGGTTATTGACAACGGTCTCAGTGCCCTTGCTAGTGGGTGCCCTAACTTGCGCCGTCTTCAGGTGATTGGTGCCAGTGAGATGGGTCTGTTGACTGTGGCTGAGGAGTGTCCCACTTTGCAGGAACTGGAACTGCAGAAGTGTAGCGACAACGTGCTGCGCGGGATTGCGGCGTGTGCGAATCTTCAGATCTTGAAGCTGGTTGGGAATGTTGATGGGTTTTACAATTCGGTGGTTTCAGATATTGGGTTGACGATTTTAGCGCAGGGTTGTAAGAGGCTGGTAAAGCTTGAGCTGTGGGGTTGTGAAGGGAGCTTTGATGGGATTAAAGCGATTGGGAAGTGTTGTCAGATGTTAGAGGAGTTGACCTTTTGTGATCATAGGATGGATGATGGGTGGTTGGCAGCACTTTCGTATTGCGAGAATTTGAAGACATTGAGGTTCCAGTCGTGTAAAAGAATCGATCCGAATCCGGGGCTGGAGGAGTATTTGGGTTCTTGTCCCACGCTTGAACGGCTGCATTTACAGAAATGCCAGTTGAGAGATAAGAAGAGCACAGCAGCTATGTTTTCTGTTTGCAGGACTGCCAGGGAGATTATTCTTCATGACTGCTGGGGATTGGATAACAGCGTCTTCAATTTTGCAGCTGTTTGCAGGTAATGTCCTTTTTTTCTTAAAATTGTACTATATGGGTTACCTAACCATGGTGTTTGATAATTCGTGAAATTTAAATTCTGATTTGTGTTTTTAATTAACCAATGTTGAATTGAAATGTCTATAGTGTTAGTGTTCTTACACGGTGAGAAGGCTTAAAACTATTGGATTCAATGTGCTTCAGCCTGTTAGAGTAGTTCTGTTCTGTGAGATTATTGTGAAATCTCACTTTTACTGTCACTGATTGACAGTGAACTCAACTGAATTCACTTGCTGCATTTATAATTACAAATTTTTCATCTTTTTTTTTCTTAAATCTTGTTTGAAGTTGTTTTTGCTTTATGGAAGTGTATTCAACCATTGGAATTATATGAGTTATGTATTGACAGTTGGTTGTGTGTTTCAGGCGGGTAAAAATGTTATACTTAGAAGGATGCTCATTGCTAACAACAGATTGTTTAGAGTCTGTAATTCATTCATGGAAGGAGCTTCAGAGCCTTAGAGTAGTCTCATGTAAGAATATAAAGGATAGTGAAATCTCTCCTACACTTGCAACCTTGTTTACCACTCTGCAAGATTTGACATGGAGGCCAGATACCAGATCACTTCTTCCATCAAGTATTGTGGGCATTAGCATTGGAAAGAAAGGTGCTAAATTCTTCAAAAGGACATGATGATACCTGAATTTGCAATGTAGTAGTTATCTTAATCTAGGTCATTGGCTTAGAAACAGATTATTTTCACTGACATGAGTGAAAATTGTACCAATGTGTAATCACTTTGTTGCGGTTAACTTAGATGTTGACAGTGGAAGATTGTTCTTTGTTATCTTCCAAGTCAGAAAAAGGAAACACAGCCTAGAGATGTAATTATGTAAAAGTTTAACCCAGTTCTCTGATTGGGTACCTTGTTTCCCTGCATTTTAAAAGTTTAGATAAAATAATAACTAGGCTACCGTTACATGTGGGCCTTTCAGGCATGAATGAATAAGCTTTGCATGTTATAATTGTTCAGATATCATTGTCATGCAACACTTTCAATGGCTGTACTTTGGAAGTCCTTACGTGTTGTGGATGAATGATTAATGCATCATAAAGAAAAGTAGAAAACCATTGCCAAATGCTACTTTTCTTATTTCTTACTCCCTCCAGCTCGAATTATAAGCAACAAAAAATATACTACTCTTGGTTTAAAATATAAGCAAAACTAACTAACTTTATTAAATTTTGTTTCATTTCCAATGTCACTTTCCAAAAACATCTCTAGAAAATTGTATCTTGATTAATTTTTGTTTCATTCCCAATACTACTTTCCAAAAATACCTCTATTTTTTATAAATTTGAAAAAATTAAATACAATCAACTAACATTCTTAATAAGCATAAAAGTGGTTAGAATTGCTTATAATTCGAACCGGAGGGAGTATTTTTTTGAAAATTTAAGGCTTGTGTGGGGTGCATTTAACACTTCTTCAAAAGGGGATTTACTAGAGGAGTATAGGATGAATCTCTGTCCAATTCACCTAAATTTATATGAACTTTTGTAAGCGTTATATTGTCGATAATATCTATTAATTTGACCTTGGTTAATCTTTGATATGCAATTCACTTAAATTATTTTTTCAAGGGAATTCACTTAAATTGTTATCATTTATATTAAAAGAATAGACTTTATACTAGGAAACTTGTCAAGGTTTTATAGCAAAATTTAATAAGAAAATTACTCCAACGTGTATCTAAACCACATCCTAGAGAATGGGTTAGGCGACATGAAACTTACAACTGGTTCCTTCCAACGAAAGTTTACATATAGGGCAAATGATAACTTTTGGCTCATAATAAGAAAGACAACATTTGTGCCACAACATCACCTGATAGGGTCTAAGTGGATTTGTATTGACCCGCGAGTCGGCCAACTTCGAACCAAACCAACTTATATTCGATGGATCAAACCAACCTATATTTGATGGATCAGATTTCAGAATTGGTATTTTCAAAACTAATCAACCCAACTCATTGACCCATATCTATTTTATTTGTTATTTTTTAATATTTTTTTAATACATGACATGTTAGATTCATAGTAACTTAATATAATACACACAAGGTCAAAAAATTTAGGTTTAAATATCAAAATGGTCCTTGTAAATATTAACCATTTTGAAATCGCATTTATAAAACGTTTTGGTTTTGGTCCCCTTTTTAAATATGGATAGAAAACACCAAAAACGTGATGTATTACATTCTATGACCAATTAAAGGTGATATTGTTGCATTAATTCTCCAGGGTAAAAAGACATTCCATTACATAAGAGAACGAATTCAAAAATCATGAGAGAGAAACCAAAACATATGAAATATAATGATAGAGGGACTAAAACAAACTATCAACATAATTATGGGGACCAAAATTTAATAGGAGAGACCAAAATCAAAACGTTTTGTAAATGTAGGGATAAAATTATTTTTTTAAAGGACCAATTTCAAATGAGTCAATATTTACGGGGACCATTTTGATATATAAGCCAAAATTTTAATACTCAAATATTGAACAACCTAACCCAAATTTTTATTGGATCATGTACATAGCTCATTAAAAATCAACTATACTCAACCTACTAAATCATTAATATATATATATATATATATATATATATATATATATATATGGTTCTAAGTGCGTATTTGATATAACTGATAAAATTATATTATGATTATTTTTGTCCGTGATTATAATCTGGTAAAATTATAATATTTTTATGTTTGGATCTTTTAACTGAAAAATGAATTTAAGTTAATATGTTTTGTTTAAATAATGTAAAGAAGATTATTTTTACTCAGTAAATTAAAAAAAAAGGTATGGAGTGATAAGAGGGTAGTCGATGTATTGGAGTGTAAGGGTAAAATAAAAAAATTACACGAGTCTAAAAAAATAATATAACCAAAAATATCTAAAGCTCTTACTAGAGAGTTGTTAAATTTTAATTATTTTTTCAAAAATATAAAATTATAATCTATATTAACAAATAAATATATATGCATATATATATATATATATTAAATTACAATTATTCTTTAAAAACAAAAAAAAGCTAAAAAGGTGATTTTAAGCAAAAACAGACGAGTTAATTGCCACTTTTGATCCCTAAATTTACACAACATTTTCACTTTAGTCCCTGAAATTAACAAAAAATGCTCTTAGGTCTATGACTTTGTAAACAGTCATTCACGTTAGTCTCTACACCTAATCCCGTCAACGGACGTTAAAGGGAGTAATGACGTGGCTGACTGGGGCCTTAAACGATGTCGTTTTTGCGTCCTCGTGACACTTATAACGGAGTTAACTATTCCGTTAGTCCTATCGGCTGCATCAGTGTTATGTTCAGCTGCATCAGTCCCATATTTTGAAGTTGAACACTTCAAAATATGCACACTTCAAAACATGACACTGATGCAGCTGAACATGGGAGTGGTGCAATTTACTAACGTGACAATTTACTCCGTTATAAATGCACAGAGACGCAAAAACAACGTCGTTTAAGGCCCCTAATCAGCCACGTTATCACTCCGTTAATGTCTGTTGACAGGGGTTAGGGGCAGAGACCAATGTGAATAACTTTTTACAAAATCAGGGGCCTAAAAGAATTTTTGCTAATTTCAGAGACTAAAGTGAAAATGCGGTGAAAATTTGCAAAGTGACAGTTTACTTAAAAAAACAAGAGTGAAGGGACACTTTGGTCCCTCAAGTTTTTCGACAGGGACACTTTAGTCCCTCAAGAAATTTAATTCATTTTTAGTCCTCATGTTTTCCAAAAGTACCAATTTAGTCCCTCATATTTTCCAAAAGTACCAATTTAATCCCTCAACGAAGTGACTAACGGAAATAGGACAGGAACTAAATTGGTCTGTTATAAGTGAAAACATTTTTGCTAATTTTAAAGACTAAAGTGAAAGTGTGTGGAAATTCAGGAACAAACTTTGAAAAAAACAAACACCCAAAGAATAATCAAGCAACCAAGCGGGCATTAATAATTTTGCGACAATCAAATAAAAATAAAAGAGAGTAAAAATAAGGCTGAGGAAGAGGAGGAAGAAGAAGAGGAAGAAGAAGAAGAAGGGATAATGGAAGAGATGGAAGAAGAATGGGATAGAATAATAAAAAGGTCGATGAAGAAAAAGGGTAAGGGAGTGATGATCTCCGAAGAAGAAGAAGAAGAAGAAGACGCCGTCGATAAACAACCACAGCAACCTAAGCAACTCATCAGATTCTCTTCTCGCAACGCTGCCTCCAAATACGATTTCGTCAAGGTCAGCTCACTCATTTCAATCATCAATTTTCGAATCTCCAATTATTCAATTATTCAATTATTCGATTATTCAATTATTCATACATGCGCAACACAGGTGAAGGTGTGGTTGGGTGATAATGCTGATCACTACTACGTTCTTTCCAGATTTCTCCTCAGTCGTATGCTCACCGTCACCAAGGTATCTTCTTCTTCATAATCTTCATCATTATCTCCCTAATTACTCTAATTATTATCATTATTATAATAATAATAATAAATTTAATTAAATTTCAGATTCCAAACCATGTAGCTATTAAGATTGCCCTGGAACTCAAGAAGCTCCTCATTGATAACAGCCTTCTTGATGTGTATGTGTTCCTATTCTGTCTATTGCTATTCCTATCATTTAGCTAGCTTATTAATTTCTCATTCTATTCTATTCTATGCTGCCTGCCTCTCTGCAGCTCTCAGTCTGATTTGGAAGCCAACCTTTTTAAGGTTTGCCCCCCTTTTTTCCCATTCTGTTATCTTATTCTGATGAAATAACAACCATTGTTGGAATCCCTCACTTCTGTATTTTCTACTACATGTGCAGCTTATGGAGCGGCGCGGCTATGCACAAGAGTATATAAATCGTTATAAGATGATGACGAGGTTAGCAATTAGCATCCATTCTTCATGTTGGAGCCAATTTATCGTGGTGATACCTTTCATAGTAATAATAATGTGGCTTTTTTTTTTTTTTTTTTTTTTTCCTGTTTTCACCATTTATCCAGATTTCACCATCAGAGAGTTCCATTAGTAATCCTTGTCTGTGGAACTGCTTGTGTTGGGAAGTCTACTATTGCCACCCAGCTTGCACAGAGGCTAAACTTGCCAAATGTCTTGCAGGTAGGCATTGGACATGTCTCTGCTCTGCTCTCTAATACAGTATAATTAAATCTTTCTATCTAATAAAATTAGGGCAGTTTCAATTTGGGGCAACTTAACACAAGTATTTCCATTTTAGCATATCTAACCAAACTACATTTTTGACCTGGTTAACAGGCATCTATTTGGAGTTTTCCCTAAATCTTATTTTGATTGTTCAGAATTATATTCAATTGATGACATTTTTCTTGTTGATTCTGATAGACAGATATGGTTTATGAATTGCTGCGCACATCAACAGAGTATGTCCTTTACTTCTGTCTATCATCCTTAAGTTGTCTAATCTTTTTGTTTTTGATTATAAGTTCTATCAGGCAAAAAAAGTATTGATTCATTTTGGATGCTTCTTTTAGAGTATTAGTTCTAATGCTTCTCTCTGTAGTTCTCTTGATACACATTGTCATTGGTGCTTAAATTTTTTAAAATGTAAATTTGAAAACAGTTTATTTTCACCATTTTTACTTTCAATTTATAAATTATAAATGTCAGTAAGAAGGTGACGGCACTCGGCATACATCAAATGCCTTTGGCCTATAGAAACTTTCTGTTAGCATCATTGATTTTGATTTTTAATCTCTTTGGTCATTAACATGTTTAATATTTACGTATATTTGTATCTCAATTCTGAATGATTATTTTTGTGTCTCTGATACAGCGCACCATTGGTGTCGACTCCTATATGGGCCCGAGACTTCGGTTCATCAGAGGAGTTAATAACTGAATTTTGCAGAGAATGCAGAGTTGTTCGCAAAGGTTTATTCTTTTCTTTCTAGCTTGAGATCTTTATCATTTTAAAAATTGAATTTGGTTATCATCTTTATGAATAATCTATTTCTTGACAGAATCAATGGTTATTCTTTTCCCTTTATAGCTGACTGCCTTCATATGTTAAATTGATATTTGGTTTCTAGGTTTGGCTGGTGATTTGAAAAAGGCAATGAAAGATGGAAAGCCAATTATTATTGAGGTATGTATGAACATCATAACATGCATTTAGTGGATGGTTCCCTATTTAATCTGTATAACATATTTGAAGATTTTATACTGGTCAATGTATATTTGATTCATTTATTACTTTAAGTACCAACTATGACTATATTGGCATTTCTACGGTTCATGACCACATTCATAAAATCTCGATATATTCAAACTGAGATGAAAAAAAGCACATTGTTTGAAGTTTTACAGTAGCGAGTGTTTGTATTTTAACCTCATCTTTTCTTTAATTTTGTTTTGTTACTATTAACTTTACGCTAAATCGTAAAATATTGATCTAAAGCATAAAAAGACAACCAGTGCTCAACAAGTATCCCAAAAAGACTTTTCCAAAGGGAAATAACTGCCTTCAACGCATGAACAAATGGAGTACTTTCTTTATGCTAATATACCTTCCAGAAATTGCGTATGGCTTCTTGGTCAATTTAGAAATTTATGTTATCCTGAAAGCTACCAATTGGTTACCTACAGCATCAAATCTCCCTCTTTTTTTTCTCACCTCTATGATATTCACTTTCTTTTTTCTTTCTTCTTTCTCTATCCAGAAGCAAGGTGGGGTGCCTTAGTCTATACCATGCTTATTTCAAAATCTGAAGAATTTAATTTATTCTTATTCTTATATTAAATAGTAATGCGCAGTATTATATCATTCATCTTAAATCTTTTGCAAACCAAAGTCAAGAAGCTTTATTCTTGTGTTTGTTTTCCCATCTTAATGCACAGGAATATTTTATTTTCCTTTTTTTGGTAGAAGAAAAAAAATCTATTACCACTATGCAAAATTGCACTTAAAAGCCAACTTGGACTTAAAGCCACCTTCTAGGAAGGGTTCCTTTAGCCCCAAGCTCCCATAAACTAGATACAAAACTGAGACTAGCTTGAATTTAAAGCCACTTCTAGGAAGGGTTCTTTATTTTCCTTTTTTTTTTTTGTACACCTTTCATGTTACTTCTTCTTTTACAAATAGAAATAAAATGCAAAACTTATAACTCTCCCCTTTTTTTGTCTCAAAAAAATTACCAATTTAAATTCTGTTTTCATAATTTGGTATTCCTTTTCATGTTCATTATGAAGTCAAAGTTTTTCTCTTATTGAGGGTTCATATATATATATATATATATATATTAAAATTTTCACAATGACAGGGAATACATTTGGATCCAAGCATTTATTTAGTGGATGATGAGCATAAATCTCCTTCCGGTGTACATGGAGAAAACAAAGAGATAAATCCAGCATTGATGGCATCGGAAGATGATGCTACTGTAGAGATACAAAATATTATTAATGGGGGTAGTGGTGATGAGAATAATGGTGGTCCCAAGACCCTGTGCTCCAACGAGGTTATATCTGTTGACCAAGTTGATGAGGTATCGAATTCTGTGGCATCGATGGACCTAATAGAAAGCATATCTGCTGGAAATAAAGGTTGGTCTGTGCTATTTGTTAAAGATTAATGCTGTTTAGTTCCTTTCCAAGAGACATGCCATGATTTGCTTGAATTCATCATGTTTGAATTTGGATTGCAAATTAATTTGTCACGCAGGTGCTTCTCTTAAAGAACTGCAGACAGACAAAACTATTGTTACCAAGAAGTCAGGTCCGAAACCAATAATTGTGCCTATTGTTCTGAAGATGGCTGAATTTGATCATAAGGTTTTGTCTCATTGTCCATTATTTTTATAAAGTATCAGTTATATGAACAAGTGGTTCTTGTTTTCACTTGTAGCATGTCTGACATTTTGGAATTTATTTGATTGACCAAGGATACAACCAGGTCCTGTTATGTATCTAGGATGTTTCAATAGTTCACCGGCAACTATAATGCAGTCAATGACAAAAATGTTAATAATGTTTAAGTGTTGATGCATATATTAATGGCCACTTTAATATTGACATGTGAAAGACTATATAATTATTATGGTCCACAGCATTGTCCTGTTTGTTGCCCTCTGCTGTCTTATGTCAGTAGGATAAATTCAATTTCTTGAAACGTTGACATAAGTGAAGCGAATAAGTCTTATTATCTGATTCCATCTTTCAGTAGTTACTTCTATGCCTAAGTCTTCTCTTTCTTATTTGCAGGCATTGCTTGAGGAGTGGATCTCCAGTCGTGCATTTAAGGATAAATGCCTAGGCCAGGTACAGTTTATTATTAAATTAAAGAACCCGCCCCTGTCATTGCTACATTTAGAGTTTCTAGGGGAATTCATTACTTCATTTTATGTTTTAAGGGGTATGGAGAAGAATTCATTTCTTGACTTATTTTTTCAGACTCTTTTAAAAGGACCAAAACTATAAAGGCAGAAGCCAAAAAATTATATAAAAATATTCAAATAACATGCTAAAATTTACCATGCAACTAATCAATGCAAAAACAAATATGCCTCTAGCTTCATATATATTTTGTCAAGACAAAATGCAGATCTGTTTCAGCTGCTTTCTGAATTTTGTTGTTCAATTTACAGGCTAATAATAAGCTCATATCCAACCTGAAAACCTTACAGGACTATTTGTGCTCGTTCACATCACAGGTAAGCCCAGAAATATTCATTTATATTGATTACTAGAAATTTAAGAAGTGGACAATCTGATTTTTTGGATCCCATTTGTTTTGAGGATAACCAAGTAAACTTGCCGTTGCCAGATATTTTCTCAATTAAAATTGTTCTATATGTACATGTCCTGTAGTTTTTATGATGTTTCTGCAGTGAATTGTATATATTTATTAACCATTAATTAATAATACAAAGCAGTTGGTGGGAAACGTTATTCACTGATTGTAGTATTACCTATAGCCTTTGTGATAAGAATTTGAATTTTTTATCATCTGCAATTATTGTTCATAAGTAAATTCTTACCATTTTATGTGACAGGGGTTAACTGTGGTCAATGTATCAGCAACAACATTTCCTCAAACACTGGATTGGTTGCATAACCACCTTCTTCAGGTACGTGTGTGTAATTTGATTGTAAGACCTTGATTACATATGACATTTTTATATTGGAACATCTTTTGGTATATTAATCTTCTAGTCAACATTGCTTTATGCTTGATAAAAGAAATTTTATTAGAAGAGAGAAAGAACGCATGCAGAGAAAGAGGATGATAAGACATCCTCCTTAACCAAAATGTTAAATAAATAGCTAATGACTCAATTTAAACAATCGAATTTATTTATTAATAAATAAGATCTGATCTGTCAAGTCCCTTTGCACTTTTGTAACTTCTTAAAAGTTGTCTTTCTCTTCCTCAAATAGTTTGTTGTACGAATTACTTGCTGATATTTTTTATATGCTTCTGAAAGCAATTCCTTGACAATGACATCATAGGTATATTTCTCTTATTGTTCAGAATGACTTTTGATTTGATTTCTTTCAGTGCATCGAACAAGGTACTTCATCAGGATCACATGAAAATGTTACACAAGCTGCTGCAGCATAGCCCTTTTAATGTTTGCAATTTTGTCAGGTATGAAATCGACCATGTTAAGTTTTACTTTTGTTTTAGTCTTCTCCAAGGGTGTGTAGTAGCGTGTTTGTCTTTGAAGTAAAAGGAGAAATTTTAAATAAGTAAACTTTTTGATCACTTAAGTATACTTGGTTGATGCTAAAAAGGGATAAAAAATTCCAGACCTAAACTTTTCCCCTTAACACAGTAGCATCGTTTAGTCAAAGAAGTATATCCTGCCTAGTGGAAAAAGGTTGTTGCGGGTTGGTTGTTGCAGGTATCATCATTTCAATTTTAGAAGCTGTTAACTTCTTCATCACAAGGTGGTTAAAAGCATACTTACTCGAAAATAAAACCCACGTGATAGAGCGGATTATTTTTGCTCTATACTATTATGCATGGGAAGAGGGGTATATAAAACAAAACTCATATTCCTTGCAGTTTTTGGTTATATCTTGTCAAATTTCTTTCCAGTTCCAACCTTCACATTCAAATACTGCATATGGTGATAAATATACCATTTATGAATTTTCTATTTTATTAAACTTTGTTAGACAATTGTAAGTTGTCACAATGATTCGGTAGTGTCCTTTCCTTGCCAATGATTCAGTGAGGGTTTCTGGATTCAACTTGAGGATGAAAGTGGATGATGCTGGGGAATAAATCATCAGAAATGAAAAGAGAAACTAGGTTCTTCATGTAAGATGCTGACTTCTCCTGGACTAAGTTTCTGTGACTCTGCCAGGCCTATGACCAAATGCTATCTTCTTGATTGCTGGCCTCAGTATGTGAGATCATGGCTTTGGGGCATGAAAGCAGCATGCCCTAATCAAAGTTGTAATTATATTGCATTTTGAAAATGCAAGACACCAGAAATCCAAACCATTGACTTGAATTAAGACTTTGATTTTTCGCTCAAAATGTGCTGCTTTGTTACAGGATCATATCAGATCCCTGCTCAAGCATATTTAAATGCACTAGCTTATTATTCATACTGCTATGTGTTTGTATTTCGTTTCTCATATGTTCATGTAATGATGAATTATTTAAAAGTTCAAACTGAATGATAATTGTGTAAGAATAAAGAATAAATGCAGTTAATAAGCAACAGAAGTAAATATAGTCGTAGTTAATTAAGTATCCTTCCAAACAATTAACATTAGGATTCTCACTTTTTACGAAAATGAAGAACCTGTTGGATTCCTTTGGAGAAAAAGATTAGAAACCATTTGAGTTGAAACAAAATATTCAATTTTCGTTTACCAAAAAAAAAAATATTCAATTTTCCAATTTCCATTACCAAAAAAAGAAAATCTTCAATTTTGCCTAATTCTCTATGGCTTCAAATTTCATCATCCCAAAGGTCTTTGATTGTTTTGTAGGGACTTGTGGTTTCATTAACGAGAAATTCCCCTCTCATGATCTTTATTTCCTCCAATTTCTCAATCTCCAGGATATCTTCACCATCCAATTTCAGATCTAATGATCCTAAGTTTTCCTTCATTCTTTTTGAATTGAAGCTCTTCACGATCACACTTGAGCCTTTTGAGAGTCCCCATTGCAAAGCAACCTTCAGAAGTCACGAGGAAAACGAATATGAAAAACACAAACCTTTTCGTTTTACTGCTAGTGATAAACTCAAATATTTCACCTGTGGCTGAGTAATAAATACTAATAGCTCTACTTTGGACTTGAGTTTTACCTGTGGTGGAGTTACTTTGTGTTTGAGGGCAATTGATTGGATAATTGGATGATGAACCACAGCTGTGGATCCCCACGCATTCCCTGGCCCACCAAGTGGTGAGTAGGCACTTACATGGATCCTGTGGTCCCCACAGGTCTCTCTGAGCTTTCCTTGCCTCCACATTGGATGCATCTCCACCTATGTGCAAAGATTGGGTGAATTAATTTGTTGTAATGCCATGTACCCAGAAAGAAATTACTATTCCAATGTCAAGAAATAATGCATGTGCTTCGTAAGATGAAGTGTATATTTTACCTGATTAACAGCTGGAGGTATAGAAGCAAAATCTAAGAGCCATTCAATCTTCTTGGCAGAGAAATTGCTAACTCCTATGCATCTACACAACCCCATTTCTAAGCATTTCTCCATCCCAGCCCATGTGGCCTCAAAGTCCAACTTTTCAAAGTCATCTTCATTAGGCACAGCATAGTTAACCCATGGCTTCAACTTTACAGGCCAGTGCACTAGGTACATGTCCAGATATTCCATTCCCACATTCCTGTTTTTCATAACAGAATCAATGTTACATTTCCAACACCGATTTTGTTCCCATTCTTCAGAGTTAAGTAACTACCTCTGACATTAAAATGATCTTGTCACATTCGTACATGACATTCGCTTATTCTAGGCAACAAGTTGACTCCATTGTTTTTGATATCCCATGAGATTTTGATTTTGGTAATGATACACCACATGCATTTTAGATTATTCTTTCTTAAATTTAATTTAGAAAAATCATTAAAAGGCAAAGATTGAGATACAGGTGTATCTGAAAATCATTTAAAATTTCAAGTAATGTTGAGATTCTCGAAGTTTCGTGACAATATTTTGATCACCATTGTGTCTGCATTAGTCCTTTGTTTTTTTTTTCATAATTTTCCATATGTGTGATAAACAAACATATATACATAATTTAAAACCATACATGTAATTACGATAAGACTCGTTTAAAAAAAAAGTAGTACGGTATACACCCTTTATTAGTCAAGGTAGGTTAAAATCTTGACACATATATATCAAAAGTGTGAATATACCTACCCATATATATTTACTACTTGACATTCAAGTTTACTCGAGAGAAGCCTTATCCTTTCAGATTATGGTAGTTTTTCTTTGCAGTGAAAGTGGATTAGTCAAAGACTCATTGTGCTTACTCTAATGTTCGTTGCAAAGCAGAAACAGGATCGTGGTGATCACTCCCCCAAAGTTTGGAAGTCAAGAAAATGTCTTGTCTCTCTATTTTTCCCTCAAGCATTGCCTCATTTAAGGCTTTGCCCACTGCTGGCTCAGAACCATATATCTTTGCTGTATCAAAATGCCTATAACCCATCTGCATGCAAAAGAAAAATTAATAAGCTAAGCAGCTTTCTTTTCACCTCTTTGCTTCTTTAATAGCAGAGCAAGGTTAAGCAGCAGATATTATAAAAGAAGTGTCATAAAACTGAAACTTTGTGATAGAAATTAAAAGCCAATTCAAAGGCCGCACATATATATATATATATATATATATATATATATATATATATATATATATATATATACACAAAAAATGAAGTGGTTTTGAGGCACTGTGAGCATATATATATATATATATATATATATATATATATATATATATATATATATATAGCATTATTAGATTGTACCTCAAGGGCATTGTGAACTGCAAATTCTGCTCCCTTCCTATCATTTGGGAAGGAATAAGTGCCAAATCCAATAAGAGGCATTGAAATGCCACAGTTTAAACGCACATGATTGCTCCTCATTCCGTTTCTCTATTTTTCTGTGTGTATGTTTATGTCTATGTGTACGCGTGCTTCTAGCTTAGCCTTTGCCTCAGTAGTGTTAATATATATACTGTAGTAGTGAAGGAATATTAATCGGTTAGTTTAGAGTGTTGACATGTGAGGTTATAGAGTAACAATATATTTCATTTTTGTTGTGAGGAGATGACAGACATGGAAGACAGTTAAAAACTTAAAATCAAGTATCTTAGAATATAAATAAAAAAAAGGGATCTTCCCTTCTCTCTTGGGATTTTATTAAATGGCTTAAGCTATCTAAGTAAGATATAGATTAGGTCAAAACTTAGACACCGACATATTTTTCAAATTCAAGGCCTGAGCTTAAACAGACACTGATTTGCAATAATAAAATATTATTTAATAAGCCTTATAAATATATGAGAAAATAGTTCAGCACATCATCCATTATCCAAGGATGTATGGTTATTGACTTCTAAATAAAACTAATGCAAATGAACGGTGGATGATGTACCAACAACACTGTTAGTGCACACATATTAAACTCTAAATATATTCTAACATGTAAATCAATTAATAAGTTTGTTCATAGAGCAAAAAATATTTATTGATAAATAGGTAAGTTTTTTTTTTTGGTGAACAATTTTTTTTTTTAATAAATAGGATTATAAGCATGGGTAAGAGGTCTAATTCACATGGTCATATACCAAAATCTTATGATTTGGAAATTGGAGATTCGGGTTCGATTTTGGATCTCGATGGACTAAATTTTTGTTCCTCAAAAAAAAAAAAAATATTAATATAGATGTTTTGAAATTATTAATAATTATGATGTATAACATATTTTTTTTGGATAAGATAATGTATAAAATATTTATTAATCATATATGTAATATCGTAAACGTAGTACTTATGTTTAAATTATTTTTTTATTTATTTCTTAAAAGAGCAATGATTGAAAGACTTACATAAAGAGATCTACTCATAAACCTATACATTAGGATCTTGACATTTGTTATTTAAGTTTTTTTATTTAATTTTTTTAATTTGAAAATAATAAGTGTCATAATCTTATGTGTAGATTTATATGTCTTTAAATCATTCTTCTTCTTTCTTAAAAAGCTGCCATTATTTCTTTAGACGAAATTGATAATGCATATGACAATGTTTTTTTTCCCTTACATAGGAGTATGGACAAGTAGCACTATTTTAAACATGCATAAATGAAATTGTACAGCAAGTCAGCAAGTATCTAAATGTATTTTTTTGGTAACAAATAATGACAATTTCTTTTAATGACAACTAAATTAAAGGGGGAAACATGAAAAAGTACATTTAGTCGAAATGAAAAGACCAATATACTTCAAGATTCTGTGGTACGTAGAAAACATTATTCAACAAAAATAAAAGTACACCGCCATAATAATAATTACTAGAGAATCATGAAATCATAAGTCATGTGAGACCAAAGATTTTGTTGTTGCATGAATCTCAGGGGCATACACCTCTTAGTTTTTTTTTTCTCTTCTTATGTAAGTAGAGTATATCCTTAATTATCAAAAGATATCATTTATGATAGGCCCTTAAGGCGTCGTTTGATCCATGTAACCGATCCCACTTAGTGGGACAAAGACTTAGTTGTTGTTGTTGTAGTATGTAAGTAGAGTATATTTTAAATACTAAAGTAATGAATTATCTCTCACTCAGTCAACGTCTGCGTGGACGTGCAACTTAAATGCATTACTCTCCAATGGTGATAAAATCTTTGTGAACGGCCATGATTTTGTGAGGTATGAACTGTGAGGATTTTTCAAAACAACAAACACTCTTTGAGTTTTCTTCACTTTTATTTATTTTTTATTTGAAGAGGGAAGGTTCACTGTGAAGCGGCCCAAAATAAGGGGATTGGATATCTAAAATCTAACTATGGAAGTGAGTAGCTTACAAGAGGAAAGGTTAACCTGTAATATGTGAAGTATCAAGTATAATGTTTTGATTTTGGTTCTAGAAGTTTTTTTTGACTTTGACTCATTTTTAATTATTTTGAAAATTTGGTTTTAATATTTTTTGTTAAGAAAAATTCGTTAACAACTGTTAATGTGACTAACGGAATGCCATATAAGCCTTGAGAATGAAACAAAAATTAGATGAGATTACTCATTTCTAAAAATAATTTAAAAATAGTTGTATTGGAAATAGAAAATTAATTATTTCTTTTTTATATTATAGACAAATTAAAAATACATATATCTCTTTTTTCCTATAGTAGGACCGGAGGGAGTGCAATTCTTCATTAAACAAATACGTAGGCAGAAGTGAAGAAGCAAAATTCCGATCCAAAAAAACATGACCAACCATAGATGTTGTTATACCTGCATTTGAATTCCTGCTACTCTAATGGTTTTGCTGGCTCTATGTCAAGGCACATATCAATTATCAAGGGAAGATGATAATGAAAATTGGCTCATGCGAAAGAAAATGACCTACTAGCTTGCTATCTTCCTAATCTAGTACCAAGATGATTTTTTGATGAAAGCAAAACTTGATATAAGGAGTAAAAGGGGTACTCACCCATATACAACCATGGACTACAAAGGAAAGAGCTAGGTAATAGAAGAGGCAATACAAGAGATAGGATTATTACACCATAAAGCAAAATTGAAATTTGTAGCTTTACACCTAACCCCTAACTATTTCCAAGACCTAAGCTTAATCAAGTCCATAACTTGTATAAAGGTTGGCTCCTTACCATGGAAAATAACCTCATTTCTCATCAACCAAATAGACCAAAAAACAACCATACCAAGCAGCCTCCACTGTTTCTTAGCCTTAAAAGCAGGGCATAAGCCATCAAAACTCCGGAACAAATCAAAAACTGAATCCGGAAGAGCAACAGAGAGACCAATCCAATTAAAAACACCAAGCCACACATTCTGAGCAAAGGGACAGCGCAGAAACAGGTGATCAACATTCTCATCACTGCCTAAACAACAGACACAGAAGGGAGAGACCCCATTTGGAAGAAGACCACGCGTGGACAAATGTCCTAAAGACGTAACCAAGATGATGATCAGACATTCATACGATCCAACAAATTAAAGACGTAATATAGGTTTACTTTTGAAGATAACTAAGTTTCTCATAAGACATACATACATACATATATATATATATGAACCATAAGGTTGCCAATTAACTAAATCATCATATCTCTTTTTGCCCATATATATATATATATATATATATATATATATATATATATATATCAATGTACAGTAAGTACATCTTAAGGATCGGAACTCGACAATAGAGTTCATATTATTAGTAGAGCCCTCGCTCTGAAGTCTGAACTAAACTATGGTTTACAAATAATTGAAGAGAAAATTCAGTAAACATAAATAAACTAAATGATCTAAACCGATACAGTTGTTTTTATTTAGATATTAATATTATTATATTCTGTATGTGTAGTATGTCCTCGTTTACACAATTGCAACACATATAACAAAGCCAAAATCGATCATGAATAATCATGGCAACTAGGATCAGCTTGTGCCCTTCTCGCGTGATCAATTCCACTCACATCAGAAGTCATCACAGCACTTGCCCTCGTCGTCTTACATGGTGATCTTACAGGTTCAGGTACTGTCTCATTACTTTCATCATTTCCATCATCTGAAACTACAACAATATATAACTACTTATGCTCAAATAATATAAGCAAAATATAAAGCTCACGTGTGATGCTCTAAAGTATAATAATAATAATAATAATAATCATATCTTGACTAATTTCATACTATTAAATATAATCATTTTTAAAGAAAAATGTGTACACAGCCAAATGGATGTATAACCCACTTACCTGCATACAGTTGAGAAGCACCAGAAAGGTTCCTTGCTATTGCCTTATTATTGGCAGGGAAACTCAATAAAAAAAACATGACCACCATAAGCAAACACCTCTTCTTATTAGAAGCCATTAGTTTCATTATATTACATCATCACGTACCTATTCAACATATATAGTATATGTTTTCTATCTTCAATAATAAAAATATGAGAGTTTTTATTTATTACTCCCCTCATCCCAGCCTATATATAAAAAACATTTTGGTATATTTTACATCTATTAAGAAAGTTGATTAATTTAGTTAATGATATTGAAAATATGAATATTTGATATGTATTTTCAAAACTACCCTATTAATAATATTGAAAATTTAAAAAATGTTAAATAAATAAGGATGTTTGTGTAAAAAAAAGTAATTAATTGTTATTGACAATTGATATAGAATCTTATAAATAGGAACAAAATAAAAATCTTAAAATGGTCTTTTATATATATGGACGGAGATACTAGTAGATTAATTTTTTTTAATTAAATATTTATCTATAAAATATTTTTATGGGTTTTCTTAAACTCGGCCCTTAGGGCTGAGGATAAGAACCTAAAAAGGGGTAAATTTCACTGGGAAGTGTTATTTTGAAAGAATCAAAAGACTTTATATTTATTTTTCAATAAAACTTATCCCCTTATGAGTTTTAATCCTCAGCCCTAAAAAAAACCTTATTTTTATAAACAATACTCTCTCTGATCCTTATTACAGGTCATATTCTCGAAAGTTTTCTTGATCCTAATTATAAGTCACTTTATATTTACTATGCATCATTTATTGATTTTTCTCTTTTTTACACTTATTTAATGTTTTGACTATCTATGTATTTTTTCATTAATAAGTATGAATTTTTCAAAAAAAAAAAGGTTGAGAGGATAAAATTGTGATATTACAATATATTCTCATAGAATTCATGAAACTAATTATTTTTTTATGTATAATTTGGTTAAGTATACTCTATAATAAAAACAACAGGGGTATTTATTTATTGGTGTTTACAGTATTTGATTTATGAGCCTTAAAACAAAGTCGGTGGTCAATACATTGCATTCCAAGCATTAATTTCAGTTCATTTTCCGTGCTGTTTGACTAGTTAGCTTCTCAATTCGTCAATTCGTTCCGTTTTTCCTTGCTTCGGTAGACTTCTACGGTCACGTAAAATTAGTAAAAAATTAGTTTCGAATTATAAGCAAAATTAATTGATTTTATGTTTATTAAGAAGATTAATTTATTGTATTTAATTTTCTCAAATTTATAAAAGAATAGAGATATTTTAGGAAAGTTGCATCATGAATGAAACAAAAATTAAATAAAATAACAATTTTGTAGGGTTGTTTTTGGCAAATGACATTGTGAATGAAATAAAATTTAAAAAGTTGTTAGTTTTGCTTATATTTTAAACCAAGAGATGTATGTTTTTTGTTGCTTATATTTAGAGCCGGAGGGAGTATAATTTTTTTAGTTTTACTACTCTCTCTGGTCCTATTTATAAGACTTTTTTGGGGTTTTTCACTCTACCAAGGATAGTGGATAAATTTGTTAGTAATATTGAAAATGTGAAAATTTGATATGTTTTTTCAAAACTACCCCTATAATTATTTTTGGAACTCTAAAAAGTGTTGATTTAATAGGAGTGTTTGTGGAAAGTAGTAGTTAAATGCTATTGAAAATCGAAAAGAGATCTTATAAAGAGGACCAAAATAAAAATCCCAAAAAGGTATTATAAATAGGACTGGAGGAAGTATATGAAATTCTTTAATAAAAATAATTTTTTTAAAAAAATTACTCCATCCGTCTTTAACTATAAAGCTTCTTTGGGGATTTCACGTCCATTAAGAAAATGAAATAATTTAGTTAATTGTATTGGAAATGTGAATTTTTGATATTTAATTTCTAAATTACCCCTATTAATATATAATTGGGAATCTAAAAAGTGTTAAATAAATAGAGGTGTTTATGGAAAAAAAGTAATTAATAATCATTGAAAATTGGTATGAGACTTTATAAATAGGGACAAAACAAAAGTTTCAAGAGAGCTTTATGTTTTGGGACGGAGGGAGTCATTAGTATTATTATTTATTAATGACATTGAAAACATAAATATTTGATATTTTTCATAACTACCTTATAATTACTCTATTATTGAAACTTTTAAAAATATTAAGTAAATAAGGATATTCATATAAAACAAGTAATTAATGCCTTGAAAATTGAAAATTGGACTTACATTAAAAAAATGTCTTGAAAAAGAATTTATATTTGAGAACGGAGTAAGTAAAAAAAAATTGCTCAAAATTAAAATTAAGGTGGTGAGTAAAATAAATTAAAATTGCATATTACCACTGGCCTTTATTATAAGTAATGCACTGTTTAATTATTTTAATAGACTAACTATGTAGTTACATTTATTGAAATTTCAGAAAAGTAATTTAATGTTATAACTTTATTTTTTTAACCTGTATTGAAAATGTCACAAATTTACTCACCACATTGTCTCTTATATATAAAAATGAAAAGACTAATCTTATTTTTTTTTTGGTTTACATGGGAGGTCTGGGACTAGAACCCATGACCTGGGAAAAGGAGAGGGAAAAATCCTAAGTGTCCCTGCAGCCACCAACTGGACTTTCTTACGCGGACGAAAAGACTAATCTTATATACAAAAGATGAGACTCAAAGAGAGATATTAATTAATTAATTAGATTAATAGAAGCTCCAAAAAGTCAAGTATGACCGAGATATTTGATACAATAAAGAGTTTTTATAATGGAGTATATATTAGTAAGTTTATATAAATTTATAATGGCCAATCCTTTAATACTAATTCATAATCAGTAAGTTTGAATTAAAAGTTAGTACGTACTGTTTTCGTTTTTTAATTTTTGGTCTTTTAATCCTTTTTTTTTCTCATTGTAATTCATATGCATAAATATATTTTTATTTCCAATTTTGAATTTTCATTCAATCATTTTTCTTACTCCTCATTAATTCTACTTTTAGCATCTTTCTCATCTTTAAACAGCTATACATTAATTAGTGGACACATTTCCTAATAAAAATTAAATATTAGTAAAATTTCTAATAAGAATTAAATATTCGACATTTTAAACAAAACACATATACTCCCTCTATCCTTATATATAAAATCATTTTGGTAGATTTCACGTTCATTAAAAAAGAAAGTTAGTTAGTTAGTTTAGTTAATGATATTTAAAATGTGAACATTTGATATCTATTTTCAAAACTAGCCCTATTAATAACATTGAAAATATAAAAAGTAGTAAATAAACAAGCGTGTTTATGAAAAAAAAAGTAATTAACAACATTGTAAATCTAAAATGTAGTAAATACACGAGCGTGTTTATGAAAAAAAGTAATTAATTATCATTAAAAATTTGATATAAGGTCTTATTAATAGAGACAAAATTAAAATGTCAAAAAGGTGTTATATTTAAGGATGGAGATAGTATAAAACTTATACTCCATCCGTCCCTAATTATAAGGCTTTCTTGGGTAAAAAAATTTAGTCCTAAATATAATACCATTTTGTAATTTTTTCCAAAATTACCCTTACATCTAATCATTGTGGTCTAATTTTTTGTGAGATGAAATAAATAAAATTGTAATGGAATCTGAAATGAGCTTGTTTAATGGAGTTTGTTTAATGTTGTAAATGATTTGGAAATTGATTCACTGCATAAATATAAATGATAGAGTATTTAGGAATTAAATTAATTATTGAAAAATGAAAAAAATTATTATGTTCTAATAATTGGTAGAGAGACATTTTTGAAAAAACATATTAATTTTAATATAGAATTCAACAACATTAGTAGATATAAAAATACCTAAAAGACCTTTATAATTAAGAACGAATAGAGTAATAATGAACACTTTCTTGATATATGTCTCAAATTCTAAAAAATCAAAAGTCAAGAAAAGAAGGGAAAATTATATTACCGATGCAAATTTTCATCCTTTTTTTTCCACTCTCTCCCAATTCATTTATGGTGCTTATTAACCTAAGTAAATGCTATTCTCATTTATTACGCATTTCCTATCATAAAAGATGGTCAAATTAAAGTCAAAATAAGTTACTCCCTCTGGTCCTATATATAAGACATATTTTAGAAGCAATCTTTGGTCTTATATATAAGACATTTTGTATTTTCTAGGCATCATTTATTGCTTTTTCTCTTTTTTGCCCTTATTACATGCTTTGACTATTTATGTGTTTTTTGTTGTTCATTAATGAGTGTGAGTTTTTCAAGAAAAGTTGAGAGGGTAAAATTGTAATGTTACAATATATTCTCATAAAATTCATAAAACTAACTACTTTTCTTGGTCTGAGGAATATGGTTAAGTATGTCCTAAATATAGGACCGAAGGGAGTACAAATTTTGAATTTTGAATTGTAAGTAAATGCTATTCTCATTTATTAAGCATTTCCTATCATTTCCTATTCTCATTTATAAGTTACAAATATTGAATTGTGATTGGTTAATCAATACAAAATATATTAAATTAATTGTTTGATAATTTATTGGTATATCGGACAAACTATTTTTTTTTTTTTTGGTTTGCACCCTGGTATCCGACCCACTGGACCGACTAATCCAGTTCGAGGGGGGTCCCGGGGTTAAGGTTTTATTCCTCTCCCAACGTTGTTGCGGGGGATCGAACCGTGGTTCGCCCTACCAAGTGCAGCCCCTGGCACCACTGCACCAACAGCTCGTTGGTTCGGACAAACTATTAAATATATGTTTTTTTAAATATTTTTTTTAATATCCTTGTGAGATGAATGAAGTATAAGTTACCCTATGCTTTTAGAAGATTTTTTTTTATTTTAATTATAGTTACTTTTTATTTCTTATGCATCATATGGTTTTTTTTTATCCTAATGAAATATTTTGACTATTTATGTTTTTTTTCATGAATTTTTCAAAAAAGAGCTAAGATGGTTAAATTATACCACAGTAATCATCTTCTCATAGAATTATAAAAAAAAAAATACTACCTCCGTCCCTATTTATAAGATACTTTTGACATTTTCATTTTGTCCCTATTTATAAGATACTCCACCAATTTTTAATGAGCATTAATTACTTTTTTCCACAAACATCCCTATTTATTTAACACTTTTTAGATTCCCAATACTATTAATAGGGGTAATTTTGAAAATACATATCAAAAGTTCACATTTCCAATACAATCAACTAAATTTTTTCACTTTCTTAATGGACGTGAAATCTTCTAAGAGTATCTTATAAATAGGGACGGAGGGAGTAATAATTTTCCTTCATCTTGTCATTTATCCTTTAAAAAAAATTGTTTGTAATTATGTGTCCTATTTGAAAGTTAATGAGAAGTTGGGAGTAGTATACACATAGAATTCTTCATTATACAAATACGTGAAGAAGCCAAATTCTGATGCAAAAAAACATGGCCAACCATAGATGGTGTTGTACCGTCATTTCAATTCCTGCTACTCTAATGGTTTGGCTGGCTCTATGTCATGGCACATTAGGGCTAACAGAATCTGAGGCCTTGCTCAAGTGGAAGAGAAGTCTCCCTCACCATAGCCAACCCATTCTGTACACATGGAATTCAACTAAAACTCCTTGTTCATGGAGAGGGATCACTTGTGATTCTCTAGGCAGTGTTACTGTCATAAACTTGGCATACACTGGACTTGAAGGTACCCTTCAAAACTTGAATTTCTCTGCTTTTCCAAACCTTCTACGTCTTGATCTCAAAGTAAACTATCTCACTGGCACCATACCACAAAACATAGGGGTACTCTCTAAACTCCAGTTTCTTGATCTTTCAACCAATTATTTTAATGGCACTTTGCCTCTTTCTATTGCAAACCTGACTCAAGTTTATGAGCTTGATGTCTCAAGAAATGATATAACAGGCATATTAGAGCCTAGTTTATTTCCTGATGGAACTCAGCATCAGAAAACGGGTCTTATTAGTATAAGGAATCTTCTCTTCCAAGACACCCTCTTAGGTGGTAGAATTCCAAATGAAATAGGGAATATAAGAAACTTAACTATTCTAGCTCTAGACGGAAACAGTTTCTATGGACCTATTCCTCCATCTTTAGGCAATTGTTCACATTTAAGCATTCTTAGAGTGGCTGAAAACCAACTCTCAGGAACAATACCCCCTAGCATTGGTAAGTTAACCAATCTAACCGACCTGCGCTTCTACAAAAACAACTTAAATGGTACGGTGCCACAAGAATTTGGAAACCTGTCTTCTTTGATTGTGCTGCATCTTGCTGAGAACAACTTCATTGGTGAATTGCCACCACAAGTGTGCAAAGGTGGCAAGCTTGTTAATTTCAGTGCTGCCCATAATGGTTTCACAGGTCCAATTCCTGAAAGCCTTAGAAATTGCCCATCTTTATATCGAGTTCGGCTTGAATACAACCAGCTGACGGGCTATGCTGATGAGGATTTTGGTGCGTATCCTAATCTCTCGTACATGGACTTGAGCTATAACAGGTTGGAGGGTGTACTCTCTACAAATTGGGGTGCCTGCAAGAACTTGCAATTTCTTAGTATGGCTGGGAATTCGATAAGTGGCAACATTCCAGGTGAGATTTTTCAGTTGAACCAACTTGCAAAGCTTGTCTTATCCTCCAACCAAATATCTGGAGAGATTCCTTCGCAGATAGGAAATTCTTCTAGATTGTATTCTTTAAACTTGAGTTGCAATGAGCTTTCTGGTAAGATACCATCAGATATTGGAAAGATTTCTACCTTGGAGTCTTTGGACCTATCAATGAATATGCTGTTTGGACCTATTCCAAATCAGATAGGGGATTGCACCAACATGCATAATTTAAATTTGAGTCACAATGACTTGAATGGCACAATCCCTTACCAAATTGGAAATCTTGACGCCTTACAAGAATTTTTGGATTTGAGTTACAATTCACTTTCAGGAGAAATTCCTGGTAACCTTGGTAAGCTTACAAAATTGATAAGCTTGGATATCTCTCACAACATTCTTTCAGGTTCTATCCCTCATTCCCTCACTGGAATGTTGAGCGTGTCTGCCATCAACCTCTCTTACAATCATTTGGAGGGTCCTGTTACTAAAACTG
This sequence comes from Crotalaria pallida, assembly GCA_037953625.1. NCBI lineage: Eukaryota > Viridiplantae > Streptophyta > Magnoliopsida > Fabales > Fabaceae > Crotalaria > Crotalaria pallida. Next base: position 141,401,273 of record CM075654.1, on the reverse strand, counting down.
GCATATTCAACTCTTCTTGTCAGGTAGATTTGAGCAACAACAAAGATTTATGTGGGAATATCCAAGGTTTGAGACCTTGTGATATCTCACCAAATGTAGCTAATGGTGGAAGTAACAACACAAAGGTTGTGATACACATTGTTTTGTCTTTGGGAGGTGCTCTTTTTCTTTCATTGACGTTGGTTGGGATTTTTTACTTTTGCTATAAGAGAAAGTCTAGCGCTCCGGGGCAACTGTCTTCACCCAAGAGACCAATTCCTTTTTCAATTTGGTACTTTAATGGTAGAATAATGTATGCAGACATAATTGAAGCTACCAACAACTTTGACAATCAGTATTACGTTGGGGAGGGATCGCTTGGAAAAGTTTATAAAGCGGAGATGAAAGGAGGTCAAGTATTTGCTGTGAAAAAGTTGAAATGTGATGAAGACAACTTAAACATTGAGAGTATAAAAACTTTTGAGAGTGAGTTAAAAACCATGTCCGAAATGCGCCACCGTAACATTGTGAAGCTTTATGGATTTTGCTCCGAAGGGTCACACACATTTTTGATTTATGAGTATATGGATAGAGGGAACTTAGCTGATATGCTGAGAAATGAAGCATTAATGCTAGATTGGCCTAAGAGGATTGGTATTATCAAAGGTGTAGCGAACGCTTTGTCCTATATGCATCATGATTGTGCTCCACCTTTGATTCATAGAGACATATCCAGCAAGAATGTTTTATTATCCTCCAACCTTGATGCTCATGTCTCAGATTTTGGCACTGCAAGGTTTCTGAAGCTTGATTCGCCTATTTGGACATCATTTGCTGGAACATATGGCTATGCTGCTCCAGGTAATTAGGTTCATAACTTCATACACAGAAACTTAAGTTATAGAGAACACTAGGAGGTAAGCAGGTAAAAGTAATTATGTTAGTTTCAATCAAATGTCAATTTTCTGGTTATTCGAGAAAAAATTCTGTTAATTATACATTACAAAGTAAAAGTTACGTTCGGGAACTTGATTTTGATGGCATACTTATAGCATGTTTGGTTTTGATTCTGAAAATCAATTCTGGCCCCCAATCACGTTGGAGTAGAAGCAACTGTTAGTAGCGTTGGCATTCCAGAATTGATTTTGGGTTAACTCACCGCAGAACCAAACATGCACTTATTATGTTTTGGATATTTACTTGAATCCTATATGTTAGAAATAGAAACAGCAGATATATGAATATGTTTCTGTATTTCTTGGTACATATTTGTTGCAACATCAAAAATATAATAGGTTGGTTTTATTTATAAAGCCTAGACAAAGTACCAAAGAATCTTAACATATAATGACATGATCAATCCTAATAAAATAAAGAAACAAAAATTTTAAACAAAAAAAAGGGAGGGAAAAAATCAGCTAAAAAAGTTAAAGAATCTTGAGATTTTTGTATCATGAGATGTCTTCCAGATATTCTGACACTATCAAAGATAGGAATATTGGATAATACAACTTTTTTCTTGTGGCAGTTTGCTAATTGGCTAATTAATTTTTTCATTTTGTGCTGGTTGCTGCAGAGCTTGCATACACAATGGCAGTGACTGAGAAATGTGATGTGTTCAGCTTTGGTGTTTTGGCTTATGAGGTTCTGACAGGGAAGCACCCTGGTGTTCTTGTTTCCTATATACAAACATCTCATGATGAAAGGATAAACTTGGAAGAGATTTTAGACACACGCCTTTCACCTCCTTCAATGACACACGTTTTAAAGGAATTGGCATTGATTGCAAATCTAGCTCTTTCATGTTTACAAACAAATCCTCAATCTCGACCAACCATGCGAAGCATAGCTCAGCTGCTTGAAATGGAGGCTGCTGATAGCCCATAATATTTACTATTTTTGTTATGTTACACCATGATTCAAGTACTTTTATTTTTCTTAGCAGTAAACAATTTTCTATTTTTTACGGGTAAACATATTGGAAAATGTAATTTTTTTTAAGTTTCCTGGAGAAGAAATAATTGAAACTTATGATTAGCTATATCATGAGACACTTAAGTGATTAGCAATATCATTTAACTGAAGTGTTTTGATGGTTTGATTTCACAACTTTTTTAGGATTTGAATCAGCATAGCATGGTGATATGAACTGGTTGGTAAACAATAAAGACACTTAATAAGGCAATTGATTCTACTTTAATCTCAAGAGATTAACAATTTAAATAGTTTTAATTTTTGCTGCTATTACTCTTTGTTGTTAAAATACAAACATAATGTTAAAATACCAGTGGATGTGAATGTTAAACTTTTTCAATTACAATGCATTTCATTTTAACTTTTCTTTTTGTACACGCCACTTCAACTCTAATTTATAACGATTCCTTATTCTTTATATACTTTTACTACTGTATTTTTCAACTTAGCTTTCTTTTTTTTTTTTTGGTGAACAACTTAGCTTTTTGATTTGGTAATGATCAATGCTAGTAAGCTAACTAGTCTTTTCAATAAAAATTAGTAGATGATTTTTACTCCTCGTAAACCTTCTTTAACTTTATGTTGCCATTACCACTACCAGAGTCTTATGTGGGGGGAAACTTGGATATTGATTGGCACCAACCCAATTAAACCTTTTTTTAAAAAGGGTGCCCTAAAAATACTCATAAATATAGTTTCACATCGACTAGAGCTTAAAATCAGGCTTTATATTTTATATAGTGTATCCTTAACTCATTAGAGACATCAATGTTTATAGGGCTGCCTCGTGGATGGTCTAATGGCATGCTTTTATCAAAACCAAAAGACGGTAAACTTTTGGGAATTAAAAACTTAATTAAACCTAATAAATTTAAGGGTAAGGATACAATACTCATCCTTTGGGGATGAGTATTTATACTCATTGTCTAAATCTAAGGTCAACGTGGATTTAAGCCATTTGACGGTTGAGTTGATGGATGGAAGCATGATGTATGTATACACCTGGTTAAGTTGAGTGCACCATAGAAAAGGGTCATTTGTGAGTTTTTTTTAAACTGTTTTTTTTAAGAAATGATAAATTTTCCTAAAAATAATGACATTTTTTTAAAAAAAAATTTAACATAGATTTACTCAGAATATTTTTTTTACACATTCGTATACAGATTTATTAAAATATGTCAATTTTGAATACAGTTTTAACTCAATATAGTTTTTTCAGAACAGAGAGTAAAAAAAATTTAATTCAAATCATAAAAACGAGTGTATATCACCGAAAAAGAATACACATAGACTATTTTTTGAAATGACAAAATTTGAAAACAAGGAAAAAAATTTTAACCTATGTGAGAGAGTACATAATAAAAATATAAAAAAATCTGAATAACAAAAAATATATATTTGTGAAAAGGAGAATACGTAGGATATTTAAAAAAAATAGAAAAAAAAACTACAGGACTGAGAATTTTGCATTGAAAATTAGAAATGAGATTTATATTAAGGATAAAAAATTATTCAAAAAATTGTGATTAATGTATTTTTTAAAGTCAAAATTTTAGGAGAATTTATCATTAAAAAAAACAGTTTACCAAAAAAAAAACCGTACAGATGACCATTTTCTATGATGCACTCAATTTAACCAGGTGTATACATACACCATGCTCTCATCCATCAATCTCAGCCGTCCAATGGCTTAAATGAACATTGACCTTAGATTTAGGCAATGAGTATCTGTGCTCATCCACAACTGTATAATGACCCTAAATTTAAATGATAACTTGTGCATTGCACATGCTACTCACTAGTATATATCTTAAATAATAAATTTTACCAAAGCCAAGTATTCTGAAGAGCAAGCAATTTGTATTAATGTGACAGAAATGCAAAGTTGAAGCACAAAGCTGCTGCTGCTATCACTATTGATTGTGTTGACATACTTTCAATTACCAAATCATGAATTTATTCACATCACGTTCGCTATTTTACTCAAAAGATGATTAAAAATCTGTGTGCTACTGTGAGTAAGTTGTGGAATCATCAACCGGGTGCCAGTATCTGTTGAAAAACCACAGGGAATCAGCCTCCACAGCATAGCCATCTTGATTCCGGTGCCAGCTGTAGTGAGCATGCGTTCGGTTCTTTATGTCAAAAATGGCATGTCCAAAGCTAGCCTCTCTATATGCCGAGTACTTTGGCTGTGGTTCTGTCATGCTGCAGTGCAAATGATGTTTAGATCAGACTTGGCTGCATAAAATTAACTACTATTAGATTAAGACTAGTTATGTTTTGTGTAATGAAGCTTACTTGGTTGCTAAGCCTTCAAGATTTCCTCCATCCCCAATGGTTATATATACTGGAGCTGATTGATCTTTTACAGGAGTACAAATACCATTTACAACATTGTATTTAACATTGGAGACACGTTCCTGATACATAAACAAATCAGTTATCAGTACCAAAGTCTATTTTGAGTGAGGAAAGCATAACACTATAACAGCCAACTAATCATACAAACTCAACAAATATTATTGAAGTGCATTTTGTGATCAATGTTTTTGTAGTTTATTTTGGTCACAAGTTTATATAGACAACAACCAACAATTTCATGCATAGTTATCTTTTCAAGTATGATTAACAAAGCTAGCTAGGTATTGTCACTTACAGATCGTTCATAGGCATGAACATGACCGGCAAACACAACATCAACCTTGTGCTGCACAAACCAGGGCTCATACATTACTCTCATTGATTCCCCTTCCATAAAATGATAATTGTAGCTATTGTACCAAGGTGAATGCATGAGAACGATCAACCAAGGAGTCTCTGTCCTGTCAACTTTTGGTAACTCCGCTTCCAGCCATTTGTATTGGGGTGTATATTTGCCTGAAATAAAAAATGATGATTTTTATACAAAAAGGGATACCACTTTAAGAGCATAAACTTCACGATTTGTGTAAGCATTTAATCCAAGCAGTAACAAAGTGGCAGAAGAAAGCAAATTAACTTTATATGTCTGTTGACACACAGAGCCACAGAGTCACCTCTACAATTTTTGAAACATGTAAGTCACTCAAGGTAAAGTGTTTTAGGCCAAGGATTAGAAAAACTATATGATGCTTTAAAAATTACAAGTAATAGGTAAATGCTACGGTGAAATGTATGTATTACAGACAGAATTACGTCCTTCGAAAATAATAGAATCAGCGAAAAATGTTCTCCACAGATTTATGTATCATGAAATAGACATATCTAGCATTACCATAAGCTGAGTAAGAGGCCAAGACAATGATGTGTGCTGGTCCTCTCTTGATAGAATACCAGAAGGGTGCAGTACTTTGTGATGCTTCATAAGGAGTATGGTAACGGTGGGTAAAAGGCTTGAAAGGTTTGGTTTCTCCCTGCAACAAATCACCAATCTATGTTAAAACCTTACTTCTTACTAAAATTTGGATTTGGAAAATGCATTCCACAAAGGTTAAATTTATTGTTGAAAACATAGAATGAAATAACAATTCTAAAAAAAAATTAATAACCAAACTGAATCAATTTTTGTGAGAAGCATACAATTTCTGGAGCAAAATCAATTTCATGGTTCCCTGCTGTCCATATCCATGGTTGATAAGCAACACTCCTTTCTGAAAACCTTCCCCATGTGTCCCACCTAACATTATCGTGATTTGGGTAGTTATCAGCATAAGAGAGGTCTCCAACAAACAGCACAGTTTGTCCTTTTCTAGGGTTATGTTCATAGTGAGTAAGTGTCTTGTTCGAATCATAACTCTGACCAAGATCCCCTGCACATAATTCCACATCAGTTATAGTTAATAACAAATATATTAGCCTATTGGGACAAATATATATAATTATATATTTAAACAACAACCATGCCTTTTCCTAGGACACCATAATGTTCTATTCTTAACACTGCTTATAGACAAACTGCTGACATCTAAATCTTTCTCAATGATTTCATTTTCACCTATAGTTGTTTTTGGTCTCCCTCTTCCTCTGGTGGTTGTGATTTCTTCATCTGATCCACTCCTCTTGCTCCAAATTCTTCTATGCATCTTCTCCACATATTCCTAGACCACCTAAGGCGAGATTCTATCGTCTTTTCTACAATATATGCAATGCAATCCTAACTTTCTCTCTACAACATTCATTCTTAATCCACTCATCCAATGCAACACTCTCATCTCTGTTAGATTGTTCGAAAGATTATGATGAATGTTCAACCTTTGATGGAAGTAAAGACCAAATACATGCTACAAAGATCTAAAATAACGACATACATTTTGCCTTTAAAACGGAATTTTGTGTTATTATATGGCATTCCCATAGGATACACCAACCACCCAATGAAAAGCGAAATTATAAGAAACCATCTTTTTTAAAAAAATAAAAAATAAAAAATTAATGTGAACAACATGTTTGATAGGCTACGAAACAAACATACCTATGAGACCAAATGTGTAAGGCACATCAGGACCAACTGCAGGAGGAGTTATAAACCAAAATTGGCGTGTGGTGTTCCCAATTCCAACCTCATAGTGATATTTAGTATTGTACTGCCCAAAAGTGAAGCATACACACATATCCACCATCAACACTTGGTTCATGAGAAGCAAAGCAATGAAATAGACCACAGAGCAATTACTGATAATTAATAATAAAACATAATCAATACCTTCAAATCTCTGATGGTGGCATGATGAATAAAACCAGACGTGTAATTGAAGAATCTATAAGTAACAACTTTTCCTTTAGCTATCTTCTTGTGGTGACTGTTCTCATCTCTCCAATAACGAACTTTGTTGGAGCCAGGTTCATCCACAGTTACCCATGACACGATCACTGCTTTGCCCACAAGATCACCTTGTGTTATATGAACCTGTGATAGATATATACATCAAAAGAAAAAGAAGTGCCGTGTGAGATTAAAACAAATAAATAAACATGAATAAGTGAGAGATCATACAGAAATGAACCTGCTGGGGAGCATTGTAACCGGGAGGGACAGCAAAGACGTCACTATGAAGTGGCATATCCTCTGTCTTCTCAACTTTCCTAACGAAGGTGCTGGTCTTGCCTCCATTGCAAAGCACCACTGCACTCAGAATCAAAGCTAATGCTACAAAACAGTGACAAAATCCCATCTTTTTTTCCCCTTTTCTGAATGCTATCAGCGTTAAAGAAAAAAGTCGTTGTTTGTAACTTTGTGACAGTGGTGGTGTATTTATTATATATGCCAATTATTATTAAAATACTATTATAAGTAATTGCAACTGTCGATGATAATAATGATATAGCATATTACGAGGAATATTCACACATAATTAGAGGTGAAGCGAACATCATGTTCAGAATTTCTATTGTTAATCTTCTAAATAAACACTTCGAGTTCAGTTTGGACACGAACCTTCTTTGCATTTGAGTTAGTCGGTGGTTGACGCCAAAAGTTGACTTCACACTCCTTTCACATTTTTTTTTTTGGATAATTCTCCTTTAACATCTCTTTCATGTCCGATTGTCAAGATATATTTATTTTTCAGTTTTCTTAACCTCAACTCCAGAATAAAAATTAAAAAATAATATCTTTTATTGAAAAATAAATATAAATTTTTTTTACTCTCTCAATACAATATTTCTCAATTAAAAATGACCACTTCTAAACTTTAGTTTTATTTCTATAATAGTTAAAAAAAAATATTCCATATTCGGTCTCTATATCTTTATTATTCCGCAAAATGATTTATTGGATCATTTAAATTTACGTAAAAAAATTGGAACGATTTATTCAATGCTTTGATACCCAATCGGATACTCCTAAAAACGTTTCTTTGTTTTTTAGCATTATGGAAAATGTTTATGGATTCATTTGCTGATTCACGTAGATTTGAACATGGTTATTCGGCATATGTTTCGTGAAGCTAACCGTAGTGTAGTTAAGTTAGTTAACGCTATCCATGAGAGTCTTTATCATTGTATTTTTATGATGTTCCTTCCCTTTTTTAGCCCCCTTCTTTTTTTGAAGATAATGCGGATCTTACTCTTTCTAGACTAGTTTCTAATTGGTAATTTGGGCTTTTAGCCCCGTTGATAATAAAAAAAATGTTTATGACATTTGTTAAGGAAACAATTATAGATAAAAGTTATTGGAAAGTGTGATTTTTTATGTTTTCGAGAGAGTGGTGAATGTGAACTTATGATTTTTTTTCCATATGTAGTAACCTTAACAAGTGCCCTAAAGACAACAATTTAGGACACTTATCAGCAAGACCCTTTTATTATTAGTATATACTCCATCCGGTTTTATAAAATAAAATCGTTATGAAATTTTTCTCATTCATCAAGAAATATAGTTAAATTTGTTAGTGGTATTAGAAATGTGCAAATTTAATATAATTTTTTAAAACTACCTTTATAATTATTATTAAAACTCTAAAACATGTTGAGTTAACGAGAATATTTGTGAAAAAATAATTAAACACTATTGAAAATTGAAATTGAAACTTATAAATAAATAGGATCAAAATAAAGACACAAAAACATCTTATATATAGGATGGGATGAAGTATATGATTATTTATTTTATTGCATTAACAATATAATGTAATTTATTGAGATTCCACCTTTACACAATTTTATCAAAAAATATTATTTGAATATTTATTTTTGACATTCAAATTCAACATTTATCATTTTAGGTAAAAAATAATGTATCCTTTAATTTTTTATTTTTTTTTTATTATCAAGATCCTTTAATTTAAATCGGTCATTATCCTCGCCACTGATCAAAATGATACATTCAATTCAACCATGGATTGATGCATGAGCAAGTTGTGCAAGCCAACTTGACCGCCAGTGCCTTTGAAAGACTTTAATCCTATCCCATATTTGCATTTAGCTTCCTCAAACCCTACACGTTGCAATTGCCGGCATTGGGTAACTTTAATTTTTATTAGAATTAATATTTGAATCTAACCCTGCCCAGAACTTATCTCATACGAAAGGGTTGCTCACTTGCTATAACTATCAGTGGCTCTTCCCTCTCACATAATCAATCAATATGAGACTTAATTACTTTAACACTTACAAAGCTGGACAGCTATAGCCTATAGGTGACCCAACAATGAAAATTTACTTTAATCAACTATGGTCTCATTCATAAAGAAACAAATTATGGTATCAAATTACCTATAATACAGTATTGGCTGGACAAGAAAAAGAGGGAACTAAAATGCATGCATTATATTTAATTTTGAGGTTGGAAGTTAGAACTATTGGATTTGATTAATCTATCTATCTATATATATATATATATATATATATATAAATTACTCCTATTTCCTCCACCCACTACCAAATTCCCGCCCATTCCCTCCTATTTTTTTTTTTTAAATCCTGCCCATCTCTCACCTTTTTTTAAAAAAATAAAAATAAAAAATAAAAACTACTCCCTCCTATTTTGATTATTCCACCTAAACAGTACAAGGGTGCTTTTACCATGCAACGGTTTTTGGTGCTTCGGCTCTTTTTTTTATTTTTTTATTTTAATAAATCTAATATATTAAAAAAATATACTTTGGGTTTTCTGTGTTATTTTTATGTGCATGCATGTTTTTGTTATTTGGATTTGAATTTTTTTATTATATGTTTCCTGACACAGGTAATGGTCCAAACAAGTAAAATATAAAATAAGGGTGCTTGTGCTTCTATCATGCACCGGTTTTTTGTGTTCCGACTCTTTTTTTTATTTTTTTATTTTAATAAATCTAATATATTAAAAAAATTATGCTTTGCGTTTTCTGTGTTCTTTTTATTTACATGTTTTTGTTATTTAGATTTGAATTTTTTTATTATATGCTTCTTAACACATGTAATGGTCCAAACAAGTAAAATATAAAACAAGGGTGCTTCTACCATGCATCGGTTTTTGGTGCTCCGGCTCTTTTTTTTATTTTTTTATTTTAATAAATATAATATATTAAAAAAAATTGCTTTGAGTTTTCTATGTTCTTTTTAGGTACGATTACCAAACTATGATATTTTACACTTATGTTCTTTGTACTTATTTTTTTATCATATGCTTTCTAACACAGGTAATGGTCCAAACAAATAAAATATAAAACAAGGGTGCTTCTATCATGTACCGGTTTTTGGTACTCCAGTTTTTTTTTTAATAAATCTAATATATTAAAAAAATGTTTTGGGTTTTCTATACTCTTTTTATTTACATGTTTTTGTTATTTGGATTTGAATTATTTTATTATATGATTCCTGACACAAATAATGGTTCATATTCTTATTCCTGACACAACTAATATTAATTGCAACTTTACGAAATGTTTTATGGATTTCGTATTTTTTCATGCATCGCAAGAGGTTGGGGTGTAGTATTGAGCAAAATGATTGGACCTTTCCATGTTAGTTCGGGTTGGCTACTTGGCATCTTTGTTTCTTTTGCAACTTGAGCTGCAATTTGTGGTTTGGATATTTTGATGTTATTAATTGATTAGAAAGTGTCATGTCAGTTCCAACTTCATCTCCAAAAATATCTCCTATTGTTTTCTTAACTACTTTTTTCCCACAATTAGTTTAACAAATTCAGAAGAGGAAGTGTTTGAAGAGAGGATTTCAAAATCTTAAAGAATTCGAAATGCAAAATATACAATTTGATCTTTAAAATATTTTGTTTACATTAAAAAAAAAACTATTGTTATTCTTAAACAGAACTTATAAAACTCTCTAAAATATCAGTAATAATTAACGAGGTCTATGTTTAAGTATGTTAATATTATAGGCGAGGTTTTATGATTAATTTTGGTCATAACGGCAAAAATTCTTAAAATTATAATGTTATAGATTATTTTGGAAAAATGTCTTTGGTGCCTACTGCATTTATAATCATGATACAGTTATTTCACTTCCAAAACAATAGTCTTATATGTAGTCTTATATGAATATTTTTTTTTTTATTTACATGGGAGGTCTGGACTAGAACCCATGACTTAGGGGAGGGGGAAAATCCTAAGTGTCTCTGCAGCCATCAACTAGGTTGTCTTACGCGGACTTATATGAATATTTAAGTTTGAAATTTGGACAAACATCTGATTTGTCTTATAAAACAATAAAATAAAGATTTCTTTTATTTATTTTTTTTTGTTTACATGGGACAAACATCTGATTTGTCTTATAAAACAATAAAATAAAGATTTCTTTTATTTATTTTTTTTTGTTTACATGGGAGGTCTGGGACTAGAACTCATGACCTGGGGAGGGGGAAATCCTAAGTGTCCATGCAGCCACCAACTGGACTGTCTTACGCGGACTTATTATTATTTTTTTTATATAAGACAAATAAGATGTTTGACATTTGAATATTCATATAACATTTTATTTTATTTTTTTAGAAAATGGATAATGTACTGACAGTGTGAAAGTTTCTTACATTATCAGTGTATCATTTATCATTCATCCGTTTATGGTCATCAAATTTTAGATTAAAATAATACAAATGAATGATAAATGATGAATTGATAATGTAAAAAATTTTAAAACGTCCGTGCACATGATATTTCTGACCTTAAAGTTCTAATACTATTACCTTAAAAAAAAAGTTCTGATACTATTTTTTTTCTTATCTATTTCTCAATCAATGCTCGCACCAATTCGCAAGGGCATTTGCTTTTTATGCAATTTTACCGCTTAATTTTAGGAAAATGTTAATAAGTGTCCTAAGAAATTAAAACTATCATATTGTTATAGAAAGATATGATTTTTAAGATTTTTGAGAAAGTGATTAATGCTATCTTATAATTGTTTTACAACTTTTACTAACCTTAATAAGTGTCCTTAGAGCACTTGTTAGCAAAATAAAACGAGGTTTTATCTTGCTAACCACACTTTTCTTAGAAAACTACCATTGCTAAACCCAAATGGCCAAATCCAACGGATGACATCAAGGCACAAAAATACTCCATATGGGTAGGATTTTTTAGCAAGTTTTGTATGTTACTCCCTTTTTCAAATTGTGAGCATTCATATATAGAGTACTTTTTTATTTTTTGATGTAAGTGAAAATTAATTTTATCTAACATTTCAAGTGAGACGTAGAAATTATTGAAATGAGTTTTCTTAGCAATGAACAAATATTTGATATCATATTTAAAAAACACATCCATCTTCCTACTTTGTTAGGATTTATTGATTTTCCTATCTTAAATATTTTTTTAATTACCAAAAAATTATGTTTTTTATTTATTAAAAAATAAAAATTAGTATTCATTCTTTTCTTAAATATAAGCGTTGGTTTAGAATTTATTATAATAAAATAAAGAATTTGCTTAACTTCGATCCCGTATTTTAAAAAAAAATATCAGTAACATAAGTTAACCAAGTTTAAAATCTTAGTAAAATGTTGAAGTTTTCATTGTAAACCTTAAAACATGAAAAATGTTATTCATCTAGGGGAAAGGCTCCGGTGCATGTAAATATATAACATGCACCGGTGCATCTTTTTATTTTTGGGTTATTTATTTATTTTTTTAAAATTTAATCAATTAAAAAATATTCTATGTGTTTTCTTTTTTACGGATATGAAGTGATTTTTATAATTTGGATTTATTTTTTTTTACTCTGTGTTCTTAAAAAACTGTATTGAGTAAAACTGTATTCAAAATTTACAGATTCTAATAAATCTGTATACGAACTTGTGTTAAAAAATATTTTGAATAAATCTGTATTAAAAAAATTTGAAAAACAAAAAAAAAATAAACCATGCACCGATGCACGGAGCCTTCCCCTTCATCTACCTCTAATATTCAAGTTTAACATTTACCATTTTAAGTAAAAATGTGAAAAATAATTAAAAAAAAAAAAGAGAAATTGAAAGCTCATCATCATTCTTAACCCAAAAAATAGATAGGTGTTAGAGTTAGTTGTTAAATTAAAATGTTCAAATAAAACTTTTTATCCTCAATTTTAAGGTGGAGATTTAAAAAAATCATGAAATAAAACCATGTAGATATACTATTGTATATTGCAGTTTCTGATCGTGCTTGGCCTGAACCACGCACGCACGGCCAAAACCATGCAGCAACTCAAAGCCAAAAGTCAAGTCTGAACTGAAAGATGCTGTTTATTGTTTTGAAAGTAAAATTAACATGAAGCCATGAATGTGGCTCGCTAGCTATCTCCGATATCCTTCACGGACACGACGTTATTTGGTTGACCTCTAATATTGTCGATCTCTGAATATTATATTCCTCGTAATATGCCAATGCTCTATTACATTTGCATTCTATTATACTAATACTACATTTGCAGTTGCCTATAAATTTTACACTACACCACCACCAGTCCACCACCTCAATATATAGGATTATTCATAAATATGGGTTTTGCAGGTTGTTTTGTTGCATTAGCTTTATTGTTTTTGATGAGTAGTGTGGTGATGCTTTGCAATGGAGGCCAGACCAGCATTTTCATCAGGCAAGTTGAGAAACCAGTGGATATGCCAATTGATAGCGATACCTTTTATGTTCCTCCTGGTCACAATGCTCCTCAGCAGGTTTGTTCAACTTTTTTAACCACCATCTCACTCTCATATGCAAACATTTCGAGACTTTTGATGCTTTAATTTTTAGTTTTTTTAATGTTGCTTTTATAATAGTATTAATTTAGTAATTAAAAAACTTGATGATTGAGATTAAAAGTTGACATAATAATAAATGATAATATTAATATTAAAATAAACGAGATGACGATCATTTTTTTGAAAATTGTCGAGATAAAAAATGATAATATATTAATGGAACAATAGTCATAGATCCTTTGGTAGGATCAAGTAGTGATGCTGTTCTATTTAGAGTATGGTGAAAATATGTGAAGTTTGAGTTTGTAAAAATGGATAAAATCTCTTTTTTCATAAATAAAAATTAAAAAAATGCATAGACATCGCTTAGAAAAAGGAGCATCCAAGAATTTTCTTTTTGTTTAGTTATTAGTTTCATATGGCAGTTTTGATGTACTATGTATTGTGAAGGTTCATATAACACAAGGTGACCTTGTGGGCAAAGCAGTGATCGTGTCGTGGGTGACAATGGATGAACCTGGCTTCCCCAAAGTGATTTATTGGAGTGAGAACAACAACAGCCAAAAGTTTACTGCTGAAGGAGAAGTTGTTACTTATACATTCTACAACTACACTTCTGGTTTTATCCATCACGCCACCATCACAGATTTGGAGGTATTATTACATAGTTATCATTAATTGCTCCATTCCAATCCCATGAATCAATTATATATATTGTTATGTTAATATATGTTCACCATTTTTAATTTGAGCATTCATTCATGCAGTATAATACCACATATTACTATGAGCTTGGAAATGGGAACGTCACACGCCAGTTTTGGTTTACAACTCCTCCTGAAGTTGGTCCTGATGTGCCTTACACATTTGGTCTCATAGGTAACTCTAATCTATCAAATTGTTTTATAAGTAGGTGTTGTATTAAGATAAAAGTGGTGGGCTAAATAAACTATAAATGCAACAGGCAAGTAAAATGAAACATTAAAACCTAATCATGGATCGCACATACAGGGATTATTGTAGACCTTTAATTATCCATATTAATGTAGAGGTTATTTAATTTGTGATAAGGGCCTTGGCTTTAGTTAAAGGTCATCCAACAGCTGCTACATAATACTGTATGTACACAATAAAATGTGTGTGTCTATATCTATCTCAAATTCTGTGGTATTATTATTTGCATGCAGGGGATCTTGGTCAGACTTATGATTCAAACAGGACGCTTACACACTATCAAAACAACCCAAGCAATGGACAAACTCTGTTGTATGTTGGAGACCTCTCTTATGCAGATGACTACCCATATCATGATAATGTCAGGTGGGATACTTATGGAAGGTTTATAGAAAGGAGTGCTGCTTATCAATCATGGATATGGACTGCAGGGAACCATGAAATTGATTTTGCTCCACAACTTGTAAACTTCTCACAAGAATTTATTATTTAATTTGTCATTAAAATACTACTTGAGAATTGAGATACGTTTTCGTTCTAGTCTTTTCAACAATAAATTTTATCCTTTGTGTGTAATCTATTTTAGAATCCCAAATTTCAGTAAGAAACTGAGGTTTTCTTAACATTGATTGGTGATTTATTGCAGGGTGAAACCATACCTTTCAAGCCTTTTACCCACCGTTACCATACTCCTTATGAAGCATCACTGAGTACGGAACCCTTCTATTATTCTATCAAGAGAGGCCCTGCACACATTATTGTCTTGGCCTCATACTCGGATGTTGGTAATGTTTTCGACATGATACATATATACTTATAATTAGAATAGGCTTAATGATCTCACAAGTCCCTTAGATACCCTTATACTTTTTTTTCAATGTCTGACTCCCCGAAGTTACTTCTTGGTTTGTCATATACCCCTACTATCAATTCTTACCAATTTCGGAACATGATAAGACGCAGGAGGTTGGTCATGTAGTATCATTTTAAAAACAAAGGATCTTCACCCACGGGACACGAGGTGCTTAACCTTCTGCATTTAATCAGGATTCCGATGTTACATCTCACTAAAATTGGCCAGAATTGGTAGTAGGGGTATATGACAAACCCAAAAGTAACTTCAGAGAGTCACACATTGAAAGAAAAATAAGGATATCTGACAAAAGTACCCTAAATTTTATGGACTTGGAATATAACTAAGCCATTAGAATATTTTCGTTGATTCTATGCTTTTCGGTTGACACAATTCTGATTGTAATGCATTTCACAGTAGCATTCATTTACCTATAACTTGTATGTAAATCATCATTTTTTTTTTAATTAGGACCGTCTACGCTGCAATACAAATGGCTTTCAGCGGAGTTTCCAAAAGTTAACCGGTCGGAGACTCCGTGGTTAATCATTCTCATGCATGCACCTTGGTATAATAGCTACTATAATCATTTTATGGAAGGGGAAACAATGAGAGTAGTGTATGAGAACTGGTTTGTGCTTTACAAGGTTGATGTTGTGTTTGCTGGTCATGTTCATGCCTATGAACGTTCTGTAAGTGCTAATAATACCTAACTTTGTTATTAAAAACTTAAATTCATGCTCTGATTAAGCCTAGCCACAAAAGTATGAACCATGTATCATTAGGCTTGCCTTCAAATTAAACTTGAAAGGATATCTCCCCCATACAACTGAATGTTGTTTGTTAGCCATTTAAGTAATTGATGGACCACATATAATGCTATCCCCCCCTAAGATAGAATTTGCCAATTTGGTGTTTGTCTCCTTTGAAAACTGATTTATTTATGTATATCAGGAACGTGTCTCCAATATCAAATACGATGTTGTAAATGGAATTTGTACCCCTGAAAAAGATCTATCAGCTCCCGTATATATAACCATTGGGGATGGAGGAAACCAAGAAGGCTTAGCAACCAAGTAAGCTTATTATTATACACACAACATAATATAATATGTCTTATTTCTATAGTAGTAGTTAATTTTACGAAGTTAATTTTGATTTTAACATGTAATTTGTTCTGCAGCATGACAGAACCTCAGCCAGCATACTCTGCATTCAGAGAGGACACATTTGGACATGGCATTTTTGACATAAAAAACCGAACACATGCTCGATTTGGTTGGCACAGGAATCAAGATGGGTATGCTGTGGAGGCTGATTCCCTTTGGTTATTCAACAGATACTGGAACCCAGTTAATGATTCCACAATTCTTTAAGTGAAACACACAGATTGGAAAAAAGTATTGATTCAAATAAAAAAGTATTGATTTGGTAATTGAGGCCTAGGCCCCTAAATAAAAAAGGGTCTTGCCAATGTTAAGGATAGTAAAAATGTAAAAAATTCATAAGTTTATGGTATTTACTTTTTCGAGAATTCAAAAAAGTCCATTTTCTCATAACTTTAAATCACATTTAATCACTTAACAAGTATCCTAAAGACACTCTTTAGCAATTTTCCAATATAAAAATAGGAAAATGCTAAAGATTGCCCTTGGGCATTGTTTAAAAGAATAAAAAAAGTAGTTTTATTTTTGAAAATATTGAATTTATGATATCGAGAACTAGTGGAGTTAGATTTCTAATGTAAGTTTTTTCTTAATGTATTCCTTGAATAATATATTTAGGGCACTGGTTTAAAATTAATACATGTACAAGCTGCAGTACCGTATATATCATTCAGTTCACTTGAGCCTTGTGGGTATGTGTGCCCTCCAAAGTCCAAACATCAAGATTAATGATTCAAGTTCTGTCTCTCATATTTTTTTTTTTTTAATTTTATTTAATTATGTATAGATTTACTGTATATGTGGACATTACCCACTAATAAGTGTGTATATACGTTAACGTTTGATGTGGTGCCAAAATTTGGCACCGGTGGTACCATGGCTAAGAGGCATTGATCTTAGCTGTATACAAAATGGACGGTTCAGATGTTCAACCTGGTAATGTTTATACAGGTAAAAATATTGTTATGTATTTAACATTAAATAATGTATCTGAAATACAAAATGAAGCAATGGGCCGGTATGCTTACTGGGTCTGTGTTGGATTCTTTTGGGCCCTGAACAATAACTGACAAATCTGTAGGGCAAACGTTTTTGTTGACCCATTAATGATTAAAAAAAGCTAATAACAAAATTAAAAATTTCAATTATGTTAGTGTTGTGCATATCGTTTTATCATCTCCGTGTTCAATGTTATGATAATCCTTCTTAACACTGAAAACTCGCTGCCTTATCTCCTCTATATGTGTTACAGTCACTGTCACGCTCCTAACTGTCCCCCTCGTCTCCATCGCTTCGCCCTCTGTTGTCACTGATTATGTGCGACGGTTGTGACGGTTGTTGCCTCACAAAGAGTCCGTCCTCAGCATCGGTTCTGGTAACGAAATGGACGCCTGTGACAAAGAGAGCTCGATGCAAGAAGTATGAGGATATGGGTTTCGTTTTGTAAGTGGCTTTGAGTTCGACAAAGGTATTTAGTTATGGTGGTCTGCTAGATTTGCTCAGAGAAAGAGAAGGAGTGAAAGAGAAGGAGTTTAAGAAAATGATAGACGAAGAGTAAATGTATTTCTTATTAAAATCAAGTAAGGGGCTTTTAGAGAATATAACATTTCCGGTAATACATTGCAACAACAGCCAAACATGACCTACAGGAACAGGTCATAATATGTCCCCACCAGTGGTGCCGTATGTATACGGCACCAAATTAAAATCGTTCGTGTATATATGGATATTGTTTTGTTTCTTTGACTATTTTAAATGATTTTTAATTTCAGATTTTTTTTAAAGTTAATTTAAGATGTTTAGAAATTAGGAATGATATATTTATCTTAACATTGTATTATGTATGAACATAAAAAAAATTGATTTTTATAAAATAGAACCTCCCCTTTTTTTTCGCCAGGCCACGAGGATGTCAGAATCGCCCTCTGTATATGTCAAATTGTCAATGCCAAAACTCTATCACATGTGTGTTGTTTGTATCATTTGATTTACTATTTTTTTTTAGCCTTTGGTGAGAGTGTTTGTCATTATGCCTGGGTTGTTTTGGCCCGTTAATTGTTGGTGGGGATGGGAATGTTTGCAGGAAATTGCTTTTTTTCATGGTAGATTTTTTGGCTTTCATTTTTATTTTTCAAGAACAAAAACATTTTTTTAATTTTCTCGGTTCTACAAACTCGTAAAGATACTTTCGATAGTAATACATTTATTTCATATTTTCGATTTTGCTAAAACGGAATATAGCGCGGCTTTGTGGAACCGGAAAATTTAATAAATTTTGTCTTTGAAGAGAGGGAAAAGCAATTTCCATGTTTGTAAACACTTTGTCGTGCATTATGAGTGACACCATGCACATCACACGTACACTCAGATAGCGTTTAGGATATACTAGATCCCAATTCGGTATGATACAATGCACACGGAAGAAATACGAAATTGATAAAATATTTCATAAAGTTGCAATTAATATTAATTTAATATATCGATAAAACATTTCATAAAGTTACAATTAGTATTAGTTTTATTTTATTATTGAATAGTTATGAGTAATTTTAATATGAATAATGTTTAAGTGTAAATAAAGTATAATAATAAAAACATTCTTGTTAAAAAATTATTTAGGAAGGAGTCGATTAATATTATTATATATTTACGAAAGAATTGATAAATTGGAGTTGATTAACATTCTTGTATTTAAATTTTTAAACTAAAAAATTCGCTTTTAAAAAAAGTGAATAAAAGTGTTTTTGAAAAAAAAAATTAATGCCATTATAAATTAAAAATAAATTTTATATGAAAGACAAAAAAAATTTGATTTTTAGTAGTTATTGCAACAATTTTGATTAGTAATTACCGGTGTATGGTAGAAGCACCATTGTTTTATATTTTATTTGTTTGGATCATTACTTGTGTTAGGAAGAATATAATAAAAAAATTCAAATCCAAATAACAAAAAACATGTACATAACAAGAACACAGAAAACCCAAAGCATATTTTTTTTAATATATTAGATTTATTAAAAAAAAAACCAGAACACAAAAACCGGTGCATATTAGAAACACTCTTGTTTTATACTTTACTTGTTTGGACCATTACTTGTGTCAGGAAGCATATAATAAAAAAAATTCAAATCCAAATAACAAAAACATGTACTTAAAAAGAACACAAAAAACCCAAAACATATTTTTTTAATATATTAGATTTATTAAAATGAAAAAAATAATTAAAAAAAAAAAGATGGAGCACCAAAAACCGGTGTATAGTAGAAGCACCCTTGTTTTATATTTTACTTGTTTGGTCCATTACCTGTGTCAGGAAGCCTATAATAAAAAAAATTCAAATCTAAATAAAAAAAACTTGTACATAAAAAGAACACAGAAAACCCAAAGCATATTTTTAATATATTAGATTTGTTAAAATAAAAAACAGAGTCGGAGCACCAAAAACTGGTGCATGGTAGAAGCACCCTTGTTTTATATTTTACTTGTTTGGACTATTACTTGTGTCAGAAAGCATATAATAAAAAAAAATCAAATCCAAATTATAAAAATATGCACATAAAAAGAATACAGAAAACCCAAAGCATATTTTTTTTATATATTAGATTTATTAAAATAAAAAAATTAAAAAAAAAGAGCCGGAGCACAAAAAATCGGCGCATGGTAGAAGGAAGCACCCTTTTTTTATATTTTACTTGTTTGGACCATTACCTGTGTCAGGAAGCATATAATAAAAAAAATCAAATCCAAATAACAAAAACATGTACATAAAAAGAACACAGAAAACTCAAAGCATATTTTCTTTTAATATATTAGAGTTATTAACATAAAAAAAATAAAACAAAAGCCGGAGCACCAAAATACGGTACATAGTAGAAGCACCCTTGTTTTATATTTTACTTGTTTGGACCAATACTTGTGTCAGGAAGCATATAATAAAAAAATTCAAATCCAAATAACAAAAACATGTACATAAAAAGAATGCAGAAAACCCAAAACATATTTTTTTAATATATTAGATTTATTAAAATAAAATAAATTAAAAAAATAGTCAGAACACCAAAAAACGGTGCATGGTAGAAGCACCATTGTTTTATATTTTACTTGTTTAGACCAATACTTGTGTCAGGAAGCATATAATAAAAAAATTCAAATCCAAATAACAAAAACATGTACATAAAAAGAATACTGAAAACCCAAAACATATTTTTTTTAATATATTAGATTTATTAAAATAAAAAAAATAAAAATTAAAGAACCGGAACACCAAAAAACGGTGCATGGTAGAAGCACCCTTGTTTTATATTAAGCTTATAATAAAAAAAATTCAAATTCAAATAACAAAAACATGTATATAAAAAGAACACATAAAACCCAAAGCATATTTTTTTTAATATATTAGATTTATTAAAATAAAAAATAAAGAAAAAAGTCGAAGCACAAAAAATCGGTGCATGATAGAAGCCGTTATATAGTATAGATAAGTGGTATAAAATATTGATTAGTGATTTTTTAATTTTTCGTATTTGCCGAATAAAACACTTGTAAAGAAAATATTGATTCTTATAAAACTAAAATAAAATATTGATTTTTTATTTTTTAGGATAAAAAGAGGATATCATCACAGCTCTTAGTCTCAACCGCAAGCTCCATGCGTCCATATATATAGAACACTTGTAAATAAAATATTGATCGACTTAGTGATTTTTTAGGATAAAAGAGGATAGCACTGCGTTTAGCCTAAACCACAAGCTCCACACCCAAATCCACCAACTAAAGGCCAAAAGCTCACGAGTCTGTTTGTTTTCAATGATCTCTGTCATGGACTAGTTATCGATCTTCTTCCAAATTTGCTACGTATCTTTTCTTGCATGACATGATGTATTTTACACGTTATCTTCGTTTACATTACTCTTATTTCATTACAGCATTATATTAACAGCGGAAACTCCAGTAATCAGGGAAATTTACCACTTCTGAGCTAAAGCTACAAAAATTATAATAAGGGGATTGAATAGCATGTTTTAACCTAAAACTTTTAGGTTCGTAAATTTAACTACTTATATGTTTTTCACTTAATCCATCACTATTTCTTAAGGTAAAACTTTTCTCTCTTGCACTTATTCGTGACAAAAATATGTATTCATATCATACTCTCTCCGGTCCTATTTATAAGATCCTTTTGGGGTTTTTTACTCCCACCAAGGAGAGTGGATAAATTTGTTAGTGGCATTGGAAATGTGAAAATTTGATATACTTTTTCAAAACTACCCCTATAATTATTATTGGAACTCTAAAAAGTGTTGATTTTATAGGGGTGTTAGTGGAAAGAAGTAATTAAATGTTATTGAAAATTGGAAAGGAGTCTTATAAATAGGGCAAAAATAAAAACCCCAAAAGGGTCTTATAAATAAGACCGGAGGGAGTATATTGCTAATGATTGTCCTAAAAAAATATATAAAACAAGAAAGTAATTTCTTACACTTCTCTCCAAAAAATAAACATAACATTTCCCTTGATAGAACTACTTATGGTACAATAAGAAGAAAACTATTAATTTTTCCTCAATTCATTTATTCCTATAAAAAAAATTAAATGACAAATTAGACAGGAAAAAGGAAATGAGGATAACTGGGGGAGAGACTAAAAATCATTTCCTAATCCCAAGACACAAAACCCAAGTTGAGTTATGACTTATGAGTTTTCTCTTTTCATCACATGTGTTCTTTCGCGGATTCGATGCGATTGTGTTTCGCCTCAACCACAGTATCCACATCCAAAGCCCAAAGGTATAGTCTGAAACTGATTGTGATAGGGTATGGTGCACTATGTAAGATGAAATAATAATGAACGTTACAAGGCTATCTCAATCAAGGACCGCTGAAATCTGAATTTGTCTGATTATTCTTTTTTATATATGTTAAGGATATTTGTTTTTTTCCCAAAGTCATAATTAAGCATACTTTATTAATTAATTCATTCATACTTGGATGATGGTTATTAGCATTTTTTTCTCATTAATTTTTCACTCTTATTCTAGTAAGTTGGGTCCGCTATATGCCTTATCAAGCATATATACATGCTGCTAAGCGAAGCAAATTCTTTTGAAGTGCTCTAATAGTGTTTAGCTAACTAGCTAATAGCTAATGTGCTAAGACCTTAGCATACTTCCCTTATCTCATATATAGATGGTCTAATATGCTATTATTCCTCTTATCTTTTTACAAAAATTTTATAATTTTATTTGAAAATAAATAATTGACATCAATAGTGCATTAAAATTGCCATGTCAGACAAGCCAAGTGTATGAATACGATGAGGTGGCACGCTATGTATGCATGTGACACACTGAAACCCGAAAGAGACCTAAAATGGGTCTATGCTTCTAACGTAGCCCAAACCAGACAACATGCTGCCTGTTTTGTGCACATAACTTCTATATAAACCTTTCATTTTTGCTTTATCCAACCAATGTGAGACTTTTAATTTATACAAACCTTTCATTTTTCCTTTGTGCAACGATGTGGGACTTTCAATTTTTTAAGTTCTTCATTTTGTTTCTTCGTTAGCCTTACCTTTCCACCGGTTGGTTGGTACAAGATAGTCTAGCAGTTGCTCAGTCTGTTGAGATTGTGAGAGGAAAAGTGGAAAACTATTTTTCTACCTTTTTAGTGAGTAGTGACACTTATGTAATTGTGTGTCAATTTTGTAGCATTCTTAATGGCATTTTTCAGTTGATCAAATGCTACCTAAAAAACAAATATGTAATTGGCAGAGCAAGGGAAGACCTCTTTAAGCCTCCTCGCGAGGCGGAGCAGCTTCTCCTTCATGGCAGGATCATCTTCTGCTGCAAGGGCTCTATCGTGACAGTGTCTGAAAAAATGAGGCCTAATAGTGTCCCATTCCCTACTAAAAGCTAACAACCTTAGCTTCTCCAATAAATAGGGGTCATCTTAAACATGAGATCATCTTTGCTGGGAAAAACAAAAGCAAAACCCAGTTTGTTGAGATTGTGAGAAGGAAAGGTGGAAAACCACTCTAAGGAACAAAGAGTACAAGAGGGACGTGATGATCTTGCTCTCATTTTAAACCAGAGGGATTAGAGCAAATGGAGACTGATCATAGAAATTTAGTGTTTATAAGTGTTTCTTTTATGAGAGAGTTTGCTTGTAGAGCTACATTGGTGGAGAGAATGAGTGAATCTTGTAAGAAGAAAAGAGAATTGAATTGAGGCTTTAAATTTCAGAGGCAAATCTCATGTGTGCAATGGAATTTAAAATCCCACATCGGGTAGATTTCAAAACTAAACATTCTATATATTCTACAGCATTACGTAATGGGTCATAAAATGTTGTATGTGGGTGTGCTTTGATGAAGGCAATTAAGACCATTTTTGGGTCCTGCCTATTTCCAGTGTCCACATAATAATATGCTTGTTTAGATATTTTTTTGGAATTGGTCCTTAAACTTTTTTTTATACTTTGAGTCCCTGAATTTTGTTTAATTTTTGAAAATTGTTCTTTCATCACTTAAGTGGTGATATGACCGAGGATAT
This sequence comes from Crotalaria pallida, assembly GCA_037953625.1. Taxonomy (NCBI): domain Eukaryota; kingdom Viridiplantae; phylum Streptophyta; class Magnoliopsida; order Fabales; family Fabaceae; genus Crotalaria; species Crotalaria pallida. The sequence continues at coordinate 141,377,202 of CM075654.1, read as the reverse complement.
GCCATGTCACATTCGCCACATCGATAAGTAACGTGCCAAGTAATGCCACATAAATTCAAATTTATTAAAAATAATTAAAATTTGTATTTTATAAAGAAAATTAAATCTTTTAATAAATTTTAAAATTAATTATTTTTTTAATAAAAAAAATCAAATAGTGTCCTGACTCTACTTAACACGTTACTTGTCGATATTGTGAAAGCGATGTGATATCGGTCATATCACCACTTAAGTGATGAACGGACCATTTCCAAAAATTAAACAAAGTTTAAGGACCCAAAACATCGAAAAAAAGTTGAAGGACCAATTCCAAAAGAACATCTAAGTTTAGGGACTAAAATGTTAAATAAGCCCATAATAATATTTTAATCACATGGCATGCCGTTTGCCATGTCAGCATTTAACGGGAAACTGTTAACGGTAGAACTAAAATCAAAATTTTAAAACATTTAGGGATTATTCAAGGTAAAAAAAAAAAGTAGGGATTAAAATCAAAATAGTGACTAAAATCATAAATAAGCCTTTACAATATTATCTTCCTGTTTTGTTCTTATCATATCATCAATCATATTCTTACACACTAACTGGTGGTAGACAAATGAAACGTTTTTCATATGCTGCTCTATCATTCTATTTATAATAATAGTACCATTGCCATATATACACCACACCACCACTGCGGCCTTGAGGCTCAATAGGACTCAGAAATATGGGCTCTTGTTGCATTGTAGCATTAGCTTTGTTTCTGAGCTTGGTGGTAGTTTGCAATGGAGGGAAGACCAGCCCCTTCGTCAGGAAACTTGAGGAAACTGAGGACATGCCACTTGATAGTGATGTCTTTGCTGTCCCTCCTGGTTATAATGCTCCTCAGCAGGTTCATTTCTCTTCCTTCAATTCTTTATCATATTGGACATACATACATTTGCATCTTTCTATGTTTTAGTCTCAATCACTCAACAGAGTTCTGATGTATGTGTACTATTAATTAAGGTTCATATAACACAAGGTGATCTTGTGGGCAAAGCAGTGATTGTGTCATGGGTGACAGTGGATGAACCTGGCTCCAACAAAGTGCGTTATTGGAGTGGCAAGAACAGCCGTCAGAAGAAAATAGCTGAAGGAGAAGTTGTTACCTACAAATTCTTCGATTACACTTCTGGTTTTATTCATCACACCACCATCACAAATTTGGAGGTATTATTATTAATTTGCTCTGTTCTATTCTATTCTATTCCATTGCCTTTTATAAATCAATTGTTGCTATACGTTACATGCATGCTTTCACTTTTGGGCAGTATAACACTAAATATTACTATGAGGTTGGAATTGGGAACACCACACGCCTGTTTTGGTTTACAACTCCTCCTCCAGTTGGCCCTGATGTACCCTACACATTTGGTCTCATAGGTAACTGTCTTCGTATCAAACTAATCTAGAGTTGTTTCATGTGCTATATATATGTGTGTGTATGTGCGCACTGACACACACCGACACACACGCTACCTATCATTTAAAAAGGGGAGTATTAAAGAATTTCTCATCAAACTAATCTATATCTGTTCAATCTAAGTTATTCCTTTTTAGTATGCGTATTAGGATGTTAACATTCTAATCCACTAATAAATGTTAATTATGTTATTAAATAGATGCACATATGGTTTGAAAATTAATACTCTTAATCCTTCTTACTATATATTGACTTCTTTGTTCTAAATTCTTACTTTTTTTGGGTTGGGTAAACTAGTTGTTGTTAAAACTTGTTGACATTTACCGGTTGTCTTAGAAGTTGGTAGTTTCTTAATCTGTCGCACTGATTGTATATCCTATGGCACGTCAATTCGTTTTTAAGGGAAGATATATATGATAGTATATCAGTATGAACCTCCTTCTCTTTTGAATGAATTTTTCCGAAAATTCACCTATCTGGTATAGTTTGACCATTTATTTAGGATTTGGTGTAACTTTTTAGAATATTACGAAAATGGTATATATATATATATATTTAAATCGTGTGTGCCATCACGATTTGCATTCAATTAATTTTTTTTCTTTTATTTTCACATAAATCGTGATTGGCATAAGATTTCACTTTTTTCTTTTACGAGTTGCCCTCTTTCTTTTTTTTCAAAAAAAAAAATAAAATCGTGTTTCTTATACACGATTCTATTTGTTAATTTTTTTTATAATAACTTTATTCTATTTGTTAATTTTAGTACGGTCATAAATTTGAAGTTTAGCGCTGAAATGCATTTTTTAAGGCACCGCTTATTTTTTAATAATAAATTTTTAATAATCAATAACAATTGGATAAAAAATAAAATGTATTTTATAACGTTATACTCCTTCCCATCACTATAATAGGGTATACTTAACCGAATTACACATATCAATGAAAGTAGTTAGTTTTATAAATTTTATGAGAATATATTCTAACATTGGAATTTAACCCTCTCAATTTTTCTTGAAAAATTCACACTCTTAATGAACAAAAAAAACATAGATAGTCAAAGTATTTAATAATGACAAAAACTAGAAAAAACAATAAATGATACATAGGAAATATAAAGTGACTAGAAAATTTTATAGCTTTTACTGTATTTTATTGCTAGTCACTTAATATTTCCTTTGTATCATTTATTGCTTTTTCTATTTTTTATCATTATTAAATATTTTGACTATCTATGTTTTTTTTGTTGTTCATTAACGAGTGTGAATTTTCTAAGAGAAATTAAGAGGGTTAAATTCCAATGTTACAATATATTCTCATAAAATTTATAAAACTAACTACTTTCATTGATATGTGTAATTCGGTTAAGTATACCCTATAATAATGATTGGAAGGAATATAACGATATAAAATGCATTTTATTTTTTTTATCCAATTATTATTGATTATTAAAAATTTATTATAAAAAATAAGTAATGCCTTAAAAAAAATGCATTTCAGCTCAAAAATATTAGCACTAGTGCTAAACTTCAAATTTATGACTGTACTAAATAAAAAAAATAACAAATAGAATCGTGCATAAGAAACACGATTTTTTTTTAAAAGAAGAAGGTAAGCCTCCAGGCACGACTCTTTTAAAAAAAAATTTAAAAAAAGTTAAAAAGTGAAATTGTGTATGCCAATCACGGTTTCTGTGAAACTAAAAGAAAAAAAATTAGCTGAATGCAAATAGTTGATGACACACACGATTTTTAAAAAAATACACCATTTCTGTAATATTCTAAAAAATTACACCAAATCCGTAAATAAATGGTCAAACTATACTAGTTACGTTAAATTTTCCTGAATTTTTCTTATAAAAAATAACACTCTATTTAGATATTTGTGGCAAGTATTTCAGTATTTGGTCTTTAGGAACAAAGTAATATTCTTGTTATTAACTTTGACTGATGTGGAATTATTTGCAGGGGATATTGGTCAGACTTTTGATTCGAATATGACACTTTCTCACTATGAACATAACCCAAAAAAAGGACAAGCTGTGCTGTTTGTTGGAGACCTTTCTTATGCTGATAGGCATCCAAATCATGATAATGTTAGGTGGGATACTTGGGGAAGGTTTAATGAACGGAGTTCTGCTTATCAACCTTGGATATGGACCACAGGGAACCATGAGATTGATTTTGCTCCAGAAATCGTAAACTTTGCAAGCATTTATTTAACTAGTTATTATTGACTCTTGAGAATTGAGATATGCATTTTGACATAGATTAGTAAAATGTTGCAGGGAGAAACCAAACCTTTCAAGCCTTTTACCCACCGTTACCGTACTCCTTACCAAGCATCACAGAGTTCTGAACCCTTTTGGTATTCTATCAAGAGAGGTCCAGCATACATCATTGTCTTGGGCTCATACGCACCTTGTGGTAATGCTAGATTTGTCTTTTAATTTGCACGATAAATATACCTTTACGGAGAACGTCTTTGCTAATCTATGATTTTCTCTTAACACAATTCTGTTTGTGATGCATTTCACAGTATCTTTTATCTATGGGGCATCTCTTAGAATAATAGTCTTCCTTTTTTTTTGTTCTTCAGGAAAATATACTCCCCAATACAAATGGCTTCAAGCCGAATTACCAAAAGTTAACAGGAAGGAGACTCCTTGGTTGATTGTTCTTATGCATACACCATTTTATACTAGCTACAGCACTCATTACATGGAAGGGGAAACAATGAGAGTAGTGTTTGAGCCCTGGTTTGTCAAGTACAAGGTCGATGTTGTATTCGCCGGTCATGTTCATTCCTATGAACGAACTGTAAGTGACACTAGCTAATACCTTACTTTGTTAATCTAGCTACTTGAAACTTAAATTCATGCTTCTTAAAACTACCAGAGTACCAGTATTAAACTATAAATCATTGTATCGTTAGGCTTGCCTTCAGACTAGAAAACTATGTGCTTCAATAATATTTGTGAATTTTTACATGATTAATGGGCTGTTATGCTTTCCTCACCAACAATAGACTTTGGTATTTGCTTTCAGTGACAAGTGATTTGTTTATGTATCAGGAACGTATCTCCAATGTGAAATACAATATTGTAAATGGTCTTTGCACCCCTGTAAAAGATCAATCAGCTCCTGTATACGTAACCATTGGAGATGGAGGAAACATGGAAGGGTTAGCAACTGAGTAAGCTCTCTCTCTATACACAAAACATAACGAGTCTCATTGCATGCAATAAATGGTTACTTTTATGCGGCCAAGTAAATTCTGACTTAAACATCATTTGTGCTGCAGCTTGACAGAACCACAGCCAGAGTACTCGGCATATAGAGAGCCTAGCTATGGACATGCCATTTTCGACATAAAGAACAAAACGCATGCACACTATAGCTGGCACAGGAATCAAGATGGATATGCTGTGGAGGCTGATTCCCTGTGGTTTTTCAACAGATACTGGCACCCAGTTGATGATTCCACAACTCATGTTTCCGATTAACTCCTGGGTTTTTCCTGTCTTTTTAATAAAGTAGCCAATGGTATTCGAATAAATTTATAAATTCTGCAGTTGAATGAATGTATGTTGCATTAGCAGCAATTTTTATTCTGTGCAGTACTTTGTAACTCTATCAACATTAATGCAAATTCTTGGCTTTTCCTAATAGTGTCACATTAATCCATCATTTCTAGTTGACTAATTGAATGAAATCATAGCCACTAGAACGCAGTTAATTATACTCCCTCCGTCCCTAAATATAAGACCTTTTGATTTTAAAAGGACAGTACCTCTAACGTTTTTAACAAAACAAAAATTTCCCCTTCCAATCATAGAGATTATTCATCTTCTAGGTACCTTCAAGGCCAATCAAAAAAGACTTTAGATAGCGTTCACAAATCATGGGATAAACTCAAGATCACATGCTTAATTAATCATGGTGAAAAATCTCAAGGTCATGTGCAAGTATCTAAACTACCTCACCAAAACAAAAATATTATAGCAACTAAGCACCTGCTATATGAACTATTTTGTCCCTATACCTCCTATCATTATCATTCAATTTCCCTTCACACAAACCATGTAGTGTAGCGATCATTTCTTTCTGGATAATACTACTAAATAGACTGGCCTCATCTATATGCCTATCTCCAAAAATTCTATTGTTCCTCTCACACCAAATATGATAGATCTATGATGCAATAACAGCAAAAACTACTTTCTGCTTGTATCTGCAAAATATCCAAATCACTTGTATCTTCTTTGTCCACTGCTTATATCTAGCTTGCAAGGTTCTAATTTCCAACCAATCCGTGCACATAGCTAACACTTTTTGAGAGTAATCATAGCCAAGACCAACCTGAAGTTGGTTACCCAAAAATTAGCAATAGCAGGAATTTTGCTAGTGGCAACGGCATTATACAAGCTCCAAAAAGCACAGAAAAACTTGTCAATTTAATAACCTATTTAAATGTAGGAAAGGAAATATATCACCTGGGAATGATAACCACGCATATACAACCAGGGTGTAATTGACTACTCAGATTCACAGTTCATACTTCTACTTCATAGTTCATACTGATACTCTATTCAAATTATAACAATTCAGTATTCACATGCAATCACGCCATAGACAAGTAACAGCTCTAACATATTTCAACTAAGTAACTTCTGTTGACCGACTCACTAAGCAAAGAACTTACTATTGACTTTGGAAAATCTAGATAAGGGAGCAAAAAAAGAAATTCACAATCACGAAAACAGCTATGTTCATAATGTCTGGCACTCTACAGTAATGAATTAGATTCAAGTCCAAGGTTTCATGAACTGAACCAGCACGAAACCACCTCAGATAAGACTTGATGAAGAAACTGTATATACTTGATCACGCTTGCGTTTATGGTCGTCTGGTGAACTGTCACCACTGTTGTTCACAGGCACAGATATTAAAGCGCAGTAGTCAGTGTCCATAGCAAAATGGCTATCACTAGCATGATTCACAAGTTCCTGATCATCTATTGAAACCAAGTTTAACTGCCCCTCCTCAACTGAAAGATCATCATTGTTTTTCAATTGTTCCTTAAAGGGATGATCATCACTGCTTTCCTTGACTGAGGAAGAATAAGGATCTCTTGAGCTGGTCTCTGGTGTGTCAACCAGAAGGGATTCAAGGAAAGGCTCATTAACAGGGCTTGTCTGAGAAATGAATTTCACATCCAAGAGTGAGGTCTCAAAATTGACTAAAGAGGAAGCAAGAGAAAATCCAAGAACATTCTCTATGATGTCCTCATGGGAGGGTTTTTTTGGGATTTCTGTTTCAACTGTAAGATCAGTCCTTGTAGACAATCCTTCCTGAGTGATACCAGAACCACTAGCGGTCTGATTGTCAAGCAACTCATTTGAAATGTCACTACCATTAGATGATAAATCATCACATTTTTCACCATTGATTTTGACGTTTTCGTCTTCTTCAAAGTTGTTACTCAAACCTGTTATTGGATTATGTTCAGCTACAGTGCTAGCTTTTACACACTCCTCAGCTTGATCCCCTTCAACACTACAAAATTGGGCATCTTCTTCAGCATCTTGGGCAGTCTCTTCTGAGTGTTTATCATTAGAACCCCTGTTTACCTTCTCTCCACTTTGCAAAGAAATATCAGATGGAGTCAACACTTGGATGTGATTAATTTTCTCACTGTCTGTGACATGAAGCGAGTCATTTTTCTCTATCTCATTAGTGCTCTCAATCTCATAATCGTCATCGTCTTCATTTGAAAAGTCAGGGGCTTTAACAGTTAGACTTTTTGTATACCTTGGAGATGCCGAAGATAAAAAATTAGCTAATGCAGAAGATAAAGCCTCATCAATTGACAGTTTTCCTTTATCATTTGAAGAATTAATTTCTTGTCCTGATGCATCATCTTCTTCATCCTCGCCCTCAGGAAAGTCAGGAGCTTTAACTACAAGACCTGGGAGCAATTGAGTAATATTTGCTGAGTCAGGTATATCGTCAGGAGATACAACAGGTACTTGTATATGTAAATCTTTCACATTTGATTCAATTACCCTGGTGACAGTATGACCAAAACAATTGTCAGGGGAATAGGCATCTGTTTCAAGACATGAAGCATCAGGAGCAGAAATTCTATAACATGATGACGATCCAGAATCTTGCAATTTCTTAGTCAGTGTATCAAGTTGCTGCTCAACTCGCTGGAGTCTTGCCTCAATGTTGCTCATAGGCATTACCATTTTCTCTTGAAAGCCCAAACAGATTTCTTCTAGCCTGTCCATTCGTGATATCAGCCGTTCAAAGACCCTTTCAGCATTGCCACACGATGAATTGCCATGATTGCTCCCAGTGGTAGCAACCTGCGAGGGGACAGCACAGTGGTTGCACTCTGTTTCAGAAATCTGAGAGGGAACAGCTCTATGATTGGTCTCCATTGCTGCAACTTGTGACGGTACAACATTATGATTGCTCTCCATTTTAGGAGCTTGTGAGGGAACATCAGTATGATCGCTCTCAGCTTTAGCAAATTGCGACAGCGTGTCTGGTTGGGATGGACTCACCCAATCTCCATTCACCTCTTTCAACCTCACTTCTTGAGGACCGGTTGTGCTAGCTTTACCTTCTGACTGAGTTTCAATTACAGAATCGCTTGGGTGGATTTCTTCCAAACCATCCCTGGAAACATGTTTCTTTTCCTTTGTAACATCATTTAAGCGGCTAAGACCTGTTGTTTTGGATAACTGCATAATAGTTGGAAGAAACATAGCCATAAGAGAACTAGCAGATGAGTTTTCATTACGGCTCTCTATGTTTTCTGAATCAGCTGAATCAACAGGATCACCAAACATGTAAATCTCATCAACATAAACGCAGTCTTTAGTCTGAAGTGATAGCAGACGAAGTGTAACAGAAATGCAAGGAGTTGCATCATCAATCTCTGCTGTAGCCTCAAAAAGATCCTGTGGACAGGAAAAAGAAGACATTGAAATCAGAAAATCAATCTAACATTAAGAATGAGATCATCATCATCATGTGGCAAGAGAGAACCTAAAATCAATTACTAAATTTATGCTACAACGCATCTTCTAGCTTGTAGTGAATATCCATTATTCATATTTCTATTGGGTTCCTTTTCCTTCCTAATGTATTAAAGAAGTAGTGGTGGTGATAGAGTAGGTGACCCATCCAGCAATCCAGTCTATTTTTGGCTTAAAAAAAAGCCTACCTATTAAGAAAACGAGCAGGGCTTGGGCTTTTGAAAGATTTATTTAACGATGCAGGTTGAGCTTATCTAACCTATCACTCTATTTATTCATTATCTATAAGGGGCATGCTAAGCAATGCCAATACAATAAAGAATCTGAATTGGAAAGTGGTGAATTGAATACTATAAAAAATAAAATATTGTTAAATATTTAATTACCATGTTAGTATTCTTAGTAGCATAACCCTATTTTATCCATAAAAAGTAACCAAAAGACAGAATAACCATCTAGGAAATGTTAATTAGCGCAATACGGGTACTGGTTAAGGTGGAAACATGCATTCAATACATTGAAAATTCAAACATGATACTTTCCAATGTAAGTAGTTTTCTATGTTCCGGCAAACCTGATTGTATTCGCAGAGCATGTGAATACATACCTGAGTTTGAGTGGAGTTGGGTGAGTGATAGGTTTTAGTATGAGGAAGCTTGACTTGAACCCAGTCAGAATCTTCATTTATAGTATTATTATTCTGGTCTTGACTAGGTAAAGAATCAGATTCATGAATCTGTAGAATTTCGCCGTCTCTAACAGCGATACCGCAGCGAACAGTGCAGAGGTAGTCGTTGTCAGAGTGGAGATTGGATGCATAGTAAATCTCATAGACCCGAGCCGTACTCCGAACATAAATTTGTCTCACCTCATGTTTCTGCTTAAACTTCACTGCAATTTCAACCCAATCACTCACTCACTCGATTCAATAGTAAGTTAGTTGAAGAAGTAAGTAACCTAGTAACTGAACCACAAAACACATGCATAGGCATAGGCAATAGGCATAGGAGGATGATGAATGAATGAATGAAAGGATTAAGTAAGTAAATAATAAAAAAATGGTAATAAAAGAGGAAAACTCACAAGTGATATCGCAAGGAGAATCGGGGGAAGGAGGGTGAAGGATGAGAGGGTGAAGAAGTTTGTCGGCGTCGGCGTTGGCGTTGGTGTCGTCGGAGAGAGAAGATTGGAAGGAGAGGGAATTGAGGAGAGAACCGGAGGATACGGTCCAGTTAGTTCGGGAGCTCCAATCATCATCCATGCCCGCCTCTCTCTGATCTCAACACACAATTATGAGAATGAAGGATGGAAGGGATTACCAACGATTTTATGATTTTTATTTTTATAAGCAGCAACTCACTAGGGATGGGCACGGGTGCGGGCGGGCACGGGTAGTGCATACCCACTACCCTATCCGCGGGTATTTGCGGGTATTTATAAGGGTAACGGGTATTTACGGGTACCCAAGGGTTTTGAACTTTTATTATTTTTTCCTTTAATTTAATGATCCACATAATGATAAAAAAGCTCACGGGATCTTCAATTATACTACACGTCAGGCATACATGAACTTCCACATAATAATAGGAGAAAGGTGGCCTCAAGTATCATAGTGCATCTCTGTAGCAAATAAATGTTTGAGATGATTGCTAAAATTACAGGGCATTTTATTATATATCTTTCTTCGTTCTAGAGTCATGATCTTATGATAATTAATTAACTCCCCACTTCCCATAATATATATATATATATATATAGCCGAACACTATGAAGATTTTAATCAGTATATAGATCAATAGATGTACCTCCAATTTTAATCACTACTAGTAAAATATTATTTATACTAATATATATAATATTTAATAAAATATTTTTTATTTATACGGGTACCCGCGGGCGCGGGTACCATAATACCCATCCCCACCCATAAGGGAATAATGCGGGTACCCGTCACGGGTATTTATGCGGGTACCCGCGGACATGGGTATTTTGCTCATCCCTACAACTCACCACTGAATCTCACGCACTCTCCTCTCTCCGTCCCTGCATATCATATCGTATCACACATATGAGGAAGGCACGAGGTCGCTTTTCTATGCATCTTTAAGTGAATGTCTTAATCCGGAATCGAATATGAGACTTCTTAGTCATAAATCTTATTCCAAGTTTTCTAAGTTGACAGGATCGTCCTACTTGAGTTAATCCCGTTTGATAACATATAAAAGCTAGTAATAACATATTTGGGGATCATGGTAGACACGGGTTCTCCTCTCCCTCCTCCACCCCCAAACCGTAAAGTTGACTTAATTAACGTTTTAGTCTCTGAACTTATGTGTTTTTTTTTAATTAGTCTTTAAACTTTTTTATGATGTTTTGAGTGTTTAATTTTTGAAAATGGTTTTTTTGTTGCTTAAGTGATGATATAGCCCACGACAAGTAACGTCACTTTCACAATATCAACGAGTATAGAGTCACGGACACTACATGATTTTTTTTATTAAAAAAATAATTTCTTTTAAAATTTATCAAAATATTCAATTTTCTTTAAAAAAAATACAATTTTTAATTATTTTTAATAAATTTTATTTTTTTAATTTAAAAAATGACGTGACATCATCCAGCACGTTCACTATCGATGTGACGAAGGTGACGTGACATATCCTCAATCATATCACCACTTAAGCGATGAAACGACCATTTTCAAAATTTAAGCAAAGTTCAAGAACTCAAAGCATTGAATAAAAGTTTAAGGACCAATTCTAAAAAAACACCTAAATTCAGACAGTAAAAACTTAAATAAGCCAATTAAAGTTTTTGGGTTAACGCCTGGGACGGATCTAAAATGTTTTGGAGAGAGGGATCCGAATTAATTTAGTTACAGTTTTAAACATAGCTAGGTTATGAAGAAAAACAAAATTTTTGGTTTGCCATAAAAAAAAATCGTGACTAAAATGTGAAAACGCTAAAATTGTAAATTAGCCATGGTTAATGTTATGATCAAATGACATTAAAAGAAAAATTAAAAAAAGCTAATAAGTTGAAAAGCATAAGTAACTTCATTAAATATATTAAAACTTAGTAGAGAAAATGTAATTAAAAACTTAACCACATATTAAAACTCATTTACGACGATTAACTCCAGTTTTTTTTTTTTTTTAATATATTTAACGAATGAGGCCCCTCCCCAAATCCGTCCTGGCTAACACCAAAAATCCAAGATAATCAGTAGATAAATGACTTTCTTGAGTAGCTTAAGTCTTAAAATAAATTAATTTCTGAAGTTTTGTTAAGAGAGATTAAATTTATTTTTACGACTATGCAAAATTAATAGTTTAAGCAGCCCTTGGTGCACTCGTGAAAACAGAAGAGTTTATTATTAAGTTGTATATGAGCTGATTAAATAACTCAATCAATCATGAAAATAAAAATAAGAACTCTGGACCCTTCAAAAAAAATAAATAAACAAATAAGAACTCTGGAACAAAAGGTGTGCATTTCTCATGGATTTTTCTTGCTAGCAATAGTAGTTGTTAATCAACTTGTTTGTTGGTCCTGATATTCTTGATGGTATTGAAGTTTGGTAAAAAAATTCCCAACCTCCTATCATTAATGATGAAATGTTTCCCTTTTCCTAAAAGGAAGGTTGATTTCATGAATGCATCTAACATAATTTTTGATCAAATGGTTTCTAGTACAATCTTTGAAGGCAGCAACTGTATTAGTTCTTCCCCTCTCAAAATAAAATTTCAACTTCAAACGCTCTAAGCTTAAAAAATAAAGGCAGGTAGAAGTTTAACAAACCTATTTCCTTCGTTTAGAGAATTATTAAACTAAGGATACCAAAGACAGATATAAAGGCAAAAGTTGATGGTTTTCATGAACAAGTAGTACAGAGAGGATCATCATCATGATATGAAATCAAAACATTACAACCCCATTTTCTCTTCACAAAGAAACAGAAATGAACAACAGCTAAATTACTGATTAGGAGGACCCTTGCGGCAGACCCTAGCAGTTGGCATGGTGACACAAATAGGTGCATAGAATTTCTTAGCTTCTGGGGAACCAGGTTTGGGCTCATCAGCCACAGCCATCCCAGCAACAGAGCAAACAGCTGCTGCTGCTGCTGCAAACATTATGTTCCTCCTTCCATTGCTGTTGTCCTCCCTGTCATTCTCATAACTAACCTTCACCTTCTCTGCTCTGGCAGCATTGGCCACTACCACCATCCTCCTCTGGGTTGCCACCGGAGACCGGGTGGTGAGGGCTGAGCTTGAGGTGCCAAGGAGTGATGCTGTCATGGTGATTGATGCCATCTTTCTCTGCAGTGTAATCTATCCGTGTCCTGACCCAAAAGTAGTTCTATTTTGCAAGTAGTTGAGTTAAGATAAATGAATATATGGAGGTATCCACTATCTTATCTTGTACATGAGATGACCAATAAACTATTGCCACGTAGGACAATTGATCCTTTGGAAACTACCAGTGGCTCTCAGACGTGTACTGCTTCTTATGATTTGAGGATTAGAAAGATCAGAAAAATGAGGATTGTATTGCCCTTAAAATTCTAGCTCCCCTCCCTCTTTTTTCCTTTCTTTTTTATTTCTTTATCTTTCCCCCTTTTTTTTCTCTCTTTTTTTTCTTTTTCAGGGAAGAGGTGGGGTTTAGGTTTATCTGATATTATAGAGTAATAATATGAGACACCTAACCAACAAAAACAATAAAATAACAATGAACCACGGAACATTCTACTTTAACAGTTTAACAGCCAAAAAAACAGCTAAAACAAAGGCAGCAAAGAATTGCAATTTGCAACCCACTATTTTTTTTGCTTAAACCTTCTGCTCCAAATGGATTACATTTTCAGGTCTAACGCATTTATATTGTATTAAACTGTTACATGAGATCTATCACTACATTTCACAAGAAAGAAAAGAAAGAAAGAAAGAAATGGTAATGAATACAACAAGGTTTTGTAGAGAACATGTGAACCTAAGCACATATAACAATTTCTTCTGTTGTTCTGTATGGCGGAGGCAACAAACTGTCTACGTTAGCGAAAAGATCTCCACGGCCAGGCGAAGGTTCCGCAACCAGTGAATCTAACACTGTGTCCGGAATTGCAACAAGAGTTTCTTCAAAAAATGATTTGATTGTCTATATGGTTCAAGAAATCAGTCAGTATTTGAAGCAACTAATGGAATAGCTGGAGATATGAAAGGACAGTCACAGCAATATTATGTAACACAAAAACTTGACTTAACAACTACTAATAGGTAATGACTATTTAATCAGTACTATGTATAAAAACAGAAAGAAGGAATTAGGAATCTCACTATATTCACATCCTTAATCTCCACAACAGAATATATTTGTCACAATATATGCACTTCTTTTGTCTATCAACCTCACTCTTTACAGCAGGCATTAATTTCAGGGACTATCTCTACATAGGTCCCAATCAATTTCTACTAGTTTGTTTTGGTTCAATCTATCCATAGCTATCTCCTATCAAATAATGCAACTGAGCAGATAAGGATTCCTCGCTCTCTTTTTTTTAAGAGCATCATTTTTAAATTTACAGGAGAAATGGAGATTACTCCATGGAAACTACTCCATGGAAACTATAAGGAAGTAGGGTTTTGCTGATACAAGATGGAGAATTTGAAGAATGCCTCATTTGAAGAAATTTGAAGAAGTTCAAGAGTGTAATAAATGCAAAGAGAAAAATTACGTAAGTAGTGGAAAAAATTTAATGACTGCGGAGAGAAATTGCATATCAGGGAGAAACAAAATTAATTTATTGAAAATCAAAACAATCGTTACATTTCTTAAAGGATGTGTTTGGTGTAATGGGATAGAGAAATAGGAATTAGGGAGTACAAGTGTACATTCACTACATTGATGATAATTTCATCAGATTTATAGATAAAAATAAATGATGTATTGTCTAATTAGGTACCATAGCAAGTTAGCAACCATACCGTGCAATTTCTGAAAGCAGCATCTGCTTTGCGCTTCCAAAGTCCATTCCCAGGCGCCGAATGGAAAAGATTGAGTAAAGGCTGCAGTGTCATGGCAATCAATGGCCGTATGATAGCAGCAAGTTGGAGGTGTAAATTTGAGATAAATTCGAATATCATTAATAGATATATAACTTGCTCAACAGTATAGATACATAACTTGCTCATGCAAAGGAAAGTGTGAAAGGAGGAGGATGGAGAAAAAGTAAAATCAAAACCCTTCAAAGAGTCTAGGCAACGAAGTAGTGAACATCTAGAAATTTATAAAATTAAAAAAAAAAAAAAAATCTGTGTGCTGTATAGCTACTTAAATTAAATCTGATATGTAGCTTTATTAAAATATCAGTTATTCTGTGCTATGCAAAAAATTGCTAGTGAATAGTAGAAAGAAATTGGAAAACCAACTGACTGAGGGTTATATTTATCCCCACCTTCACAATATCTCGCACAGTTGGCCTATATCCATATTTTCCCAACACTGAGTCCCCATAGGCTAGATATTTTTCAAGTACCTAATTGAATGAAAAATAAATAATTAAAACAAAAAATGTTAAACACAGAGTAGCATGAAAAGTTAGCCCTTAAGAAACAGATGCATCCGTGGAAAGCCAAAGATTCTGTAAATGAACCTGACGACGAGTAAGACCACTGCTTGGTGCACCATAAATAGCAGTATCAACATGTCCCAAAATATGCCAAGGGCTGTTCAGATTATCAGCAATAGTCACGCAAGCCACCAGGCATCAATTTATATAAGAAAGCATTTCTATAGTTATTAACAATTTCTATGACAGAACGATTTTTTTTTCCTTTTATTCAAAATCAGAATACTGCTTTTTGAAAGCAAGGAAATTTTTGTTTGAGATATCAAACAGGCAGGGGAGGGGAGTTTTGTGTATGATACCTACTTATTGTATGCTGCGCGTCCAATCATAACACCATGAGCCCCAGCTTCTCGTGCAGCATTAACCTGCAACAAAAAAATCCACAAAAACAGAAGCATCAAAACAATATATACCAATGTAAGAAAAAGTTTCGGTGCTGGAAATTTCCTATAAATTCATATGTGGATATCAGGAGGTCTCAATTCACAAATAATGATCACCATGACAACAGCTCACCTCATCAACACTAGTGATGCCACCATTGATTGTAAATGTTAAGTTAGGAAAGTCACGTAAGAGGCCATAAAAGTATTCATATCTGCATTAAAAAATGTTACATATTATCTGCAATTCTATATAGAATAGTATGGCCAAAAAAATCAAATTTTAGAAGCACATACTTTAGGGGAGGAATACTCCGATTTTCAGCTGGGCTAATGCCATTGAGCAGAGCCTTCCTTGAGTGAATTATGAAATGCTTAGTGGGCGATAGAGAAGAAACCATGTCTATGAAATCACCTGACAACAAAAACTCTCCTTTGTTACTATATAGCAAACATGGTTTTCACACATAAAGAATCCTGGCTCATATCATCATGTCATTATGTGGCTTCCATCAATTAAATTGAAATTTTGAGTTAATGGTAACAAGTCAACAACCATGGGATTCTGAGACAGAGCACTTACCATTCACCTAAGCAACTGGATAGTGGACACCCCTTTTGAGAGCATTATAAATGCAAGACACTATTTGAGAACAGGTTGGTTGCATAAATTTCGGAAATATAGCATTACTAACATATATATGGTGTACTGTAATACGTTTCCACGTAATTTTTAAAAGAGGAGGATGAAAGATATTCATAGAGACCAAACTACAAATAATGTTTAAAGAAGGACCTTACACAGCTCATCATAAGAATCATGATCATCCACACCAATTCGACATTTGACACTGACAGGTACATTTGTGTTGGCAGCGATCGCTGACATAGCCTCGGCAACAAACTTTCCTTGTATACATTAGATTTCTATATAATGCACATTGATGAAGAAGATCTATACATTCAATGTGTTTGCATGTCATATTTAATTAAAAATGGTTTTCTAACCTTTGGGTTAAGCATAAGACTCACACCAAAGCAACCATGTCCGGCTACTCTTGGACTAGGGCATCCACAGCTGTTTTATATATTTTTTTTTTAAATATAAAAAACTACTCTGTCAAAGATCAATGGAACAATGAAACTTAAAATATAAGGTGATAAGAAATATACTAACTTTAAGTTGATCTCATCGTAGCAATAAACATTAGCAAGTTCAGTTGCTTTTGCCAAATTTTCTATATTACTCCCTCCAATTTGAAGCACAATGGGATGTTGATCTGGAGAAAACGCGAGGAATCTGTCCTGAGCAGAATAGACAAAATAAAAGAATCAATGGTTTTCCTTTCAGAACCAAACTGAAATACGATTCCATCCATTTGTGCCCTTGTGCACACACATGCACCCACTGCTATGACATAAACAATAGACTTCTAAACAAAAAGCCAACAATCGCTAGTTATGCAACATAACATGACAGAAAACGCAGGGCATGCTACAAAAATTGCAATCATGATCTTAGTTGTTCGCATAAGACAAGCCCTTTTAGCTCTGCAGTCCGTTTCCATTATTCGGTTTCTGCAAATAAGCAGACTTATGTTTCTAAACTTACCAGATTGTCCTTTTGATGAACAATTGTTTCGGCCGCAACCATCTCCGTATAGAGCCAAGCATGTTTTGATATGATGCGTGCTAGAGTCCTATAGTGATTGTCTGTCCAGTCCATCATTGGAGCAACACTGAAACTCAACCAAACCAAACCAAACTAAACCAGTCTGATAAAATCACTACACTAATTACGGCACAAGCAGCAATGAATAAAAGTGGAGATGAAAGGTACCCACCTAAACCAAGGAGGAAGATAGTATTTTGCAACTGCCCCAGAATTATGATGTGATTGTCGTTTCTGAGTATAATAAGCAGAAAAGAACATGGGCGTACACAAATTCGTATGAGACAATCTGCAACGGTTTAGAATGGTATTGGAAGTTGGCATGGGATGAAATGAAAGTGCGAAGGAATATCCTGCAAACTTCATCATCCCTTTTAGTAATGCATAATCTGGTGCTGGTCTCTGGTATAGTGTAGGTACCTATCCATCAAATGAAAAATGATGTCTCATAATGTAACATTGAAACACTTCACAAATATGAGTATAAATTTATACTAACATAGTTGATAGTAGTACATGGCAATGTATAGTTCAACTATGCCTATGACATAAACTAAGAGGCATTTCATCGAACAGTGGATAGGCAGAGCATGGCAATATATATGTTTGTTATTTTTTTTTTGTTTTCAAAGGTATCCACCCGCGCAACTTGGTTTCTAATCCTTTTGACATTATCGCTCCCTTTCGAGAACTAGTCTCCCAGCAAGGTCTCTTACATTCGTAAGAGCCGAGGATCGAACCCCAACCATTTGCTTAAGTAGCAACAGATCTCTTACCATATGTGCTAACCTCCACTAGTGTATATATGTTTGTTATGATAATTTTAAAATGGCTTGTGATGGAGTGCAGAGAATAAGCATATATAATAAATAGAAAATAGTACTATTGCAGAATTTAAGTGAGGGAAGGGAAGTGCGGCTGAGCTCACAGCTCGTTTAGAGGATGGATGAATTGAGAAGGAAAGGGAAGGGGCAGTTTGTGTGTGTGCTGCACCTTATCTCCGCTGCGATGAATGATGATGGTAATGTGAAAAATCTGGAAAAATAAATAAGTGTTGCTCTTATTATCGGTTAGGAAATTTTCTTATATATACAAAAATAAAAATTTGTGTCCATGTAAGACAGCCTAATTGGTGGCTGCAGAACACTGATGATTTTCTCCTCCCCAGATCATGAGTTCTAATCCCAGATCTCCCATGTAAACCAAAAAATAAAAAATAAATAAAAATTTGTGGAATTCCATTTTAATCCTTCAAATTTACTCTATACAATATTTTTTTTCTAAATTACTCATTTGGTCTCTTACCTTACTCACATTTTTTTAATCATATTGGTCCTTCGCGAAATCACGTTTCTTTTCAATATCAATTTGGTTCTTGAGTCATTGTCCATCCTACGTAGATAAATATGATATGATATGCACATGTATCATTTCTTTTTTTGGTTTACATGGGAGGCCTGGGACTAGAACCCATGACCTAGGGGAGGAGGAAGTCCTAAGTGTCCCTACAGCCACCAACTGGGCTGTCTTACGCGGATCATTTCTTTCTACAAGGATGCAAATAAAGAATAATATGATATTGATACGTATGATGATTATTGATAAGGGACCAATTTAACAATAAAAAGAAATACTAATAAACTAACATGATATAAAAGAAAAACTTGAGAGAATAAAGTAAATGATCAAATGAGTAGCGTAGCAGTATTTTTGTTATACTAAAACTATGGAGGGCAATTTCACGGTCCCAACACTTTAACACTTGAAACTAGGGGTGTAATGGTCCGATTCAGTTCGATCTTTGATGAATATTAGAGACAGAACCAATTAAATTAACATGGTCCGATCTAGTTCAGTCTAGATACTGTATTTTTTAAAAACAATGTTTGGTCTCGTGGTCCGATCTATTTAGCACATATTTAATTACTGGACAATCAAAAAAAAATATTAAAAAGAATTTACTATCAAGCACTGCTCACTCACTGCAAAATTAATACCTAGGACTAATATGGTATTCATATTGCAAAATTGTATTACTAATACCTAGGTTTTTTTTTTTTTTAAATAACCAATACGATTCGATCTAAATGGTCTCATAAATGATGAGACTGTGAATCGGACCATAATATAATGGTTTGAATATTTTGAGACTTGACTAGATTACGAAACCATATTGGATTATATTTTTCGGTCTGATCCGGTCCAATCTGAGCGATCTCACGGTTTGGGACTAGATCGCTGATAGCCCCTACTTGAAACTAGGGGTGGCCAAAAGGAAATAGAATTTTCATAGTCAAAATTTGTGACCGTATAAAATCATGATATTTGAAAATAATTCTTTTTTATATTTCAATTATGAAAAAAAATGATGCATATACTCTTAACCTCTGAATGATGACATCAAAAGATAAATCGGATAATTTAGATCTATGAATAGAATTCGATCAATCCTCAAATTCATGATGAGTTATTTAATGCGTTAAACTCTTTTTTTTTGTTTGCACTTGCTATTTGGCTCACTGGACTGACTACTTCAGTTCGAAAGGGATCCCAAAGTTAAGGTTTTATTTCTCTCCCAACGTTGTTGCGAGGGATCGAACTGTGGTTCGATCTACCAAGTGCAATAACCCCTTTGAAACAAGGTTGAAAATAAAAATATTCATAAAAAAACAATAAAGGAGAGCAATAATAATAATAATAATAGTAGAATAAACGAAAATGAATAATGCATCGACAATATAAAAGTTTTTTACACCATCAATATATTATTCACCATTCATCCGTTTATGATCATTGATTTTTAAATTAAATTAATATAAATAAATAGTAAATAATAAGCTGAAGGTGTAAAAAATTTTATACCGTTAATACATACTCTTGTTAATCTATGAACAAAATACTACAAAAGAATTGTGGGTAGTAGAGGAAATGACAAGAGTACAAGACGCCGTCGTTTAATCGGTGGCGTAGGGGCAAAGAAGGTGTTACACAAATGCTTATGCTAAATTGCTAACCTCATTCGCCTCTCTCACCAAATAAATACTGACACAGACAGACTTCTTCACTTTGGCACTTCATCACTTTGGTTCTTTCGCTCTGAGCCATCCTTAGATCTTCGACTCACTCGTAACCCTCCTTTCTTCATTCATTTTCATCTATCACATAACCTCATTTTTCACTATTTCGCCTCTCACTTTTCATTACGTTTTTTTCCCTTTTTTTTATTTTTTTTTTAATTTGCTTTACGTTGCAGGTTAAGTCGGTTGAGGGCTTCGGTTCTGCGAATAGAATCTGACGCAGCTTGAGTTCAATTTCATTTAGGTAAGAACACTCCTATATTTTTCATAATATTATTTTTCTGATCGGGACTTTATTCTTTATTGCATTGTTTTTCTACCTGATTCCGTATTTTCTTGTTATCCATTTCGATCATTCCATTTTTTTTTTTAAATTTTAGTTTCTGCGTTTTGTTGACATGCCAATGCTTTGTGCCGACCTTTGTGTCATTTCTCAATTTTTAAAATCTTTTTATATTTTTATTACTGCACCTAACCTGTTTTTCAGAAATTGCGAAATTATTTTAGAGTGATACACTTTCTGCTCTCAGTTACCGAGGTTTTAAATTGGGATTGCGGTTGCAGTTGCGCTGCTGTGGTTGTGTTAGGTTTACCGCGCTTGAGAGAGAAAATGAGTCTGATGTGACCAACTGCAATTTATGACTGTTATTTACTTTATTCCCTCAAGTTTTCTCATTTTTCTGTTGTGTTTGCGGTTGAAGTTGCGCGTTTGCGGTTATGTTAGGTTTACCTCTGTTGCGAGGGAAAATGAGACCGATTTGACTGCAATTTATAACCTTGTCAGTTATTTTATTTATTTATTAAGTTCTCTCATTTATTTCATTGATGTCTTTCGACTTAATCGTAGCCTTACTTTCTGGTTTCATTTACATCTGTCAGTGGATAACGTCCTTTATAACTATTTCAGTTCTTACTTTTGACCAAATTTTTTCGTGTCCTTTTAGGCTTTCTGTATCGGGTTAAGTCGGTTGGGGTTTTGGTATTCCGAATACAACTCCAGGTCAGAACTCTTCTATATTTTCATAATATTGTTTTAATCGGGACCTGATTATTTTATTTCATTATCTTTATACCTTATTCGCTCTCCATTTCGTTTCCACCAATATTCATTTCACACATTCAATTTTTCTTCCGTCTTTTTAGGTTACCTTTGTTGACATGCCAAAGCTTTGTGCCGGCCTTTGTTTGTGCCATTTCCAAATTTTGAATATATTATTGTTGCATTTTACATGTTCATATGAAATATAAAGATATTTGTTTTTTTCTCCTTTTAAGACAGATACGAGCACTGTTCTTGTTGTAATGTCTGGTGATACACTTTCAGCTCGTTACCAAGGTTCTAAATTGTGATTGCAGTTGGAGTTGCGTTGTTGCCACTATGTTAGGTTTACCGCCATTGTGTGGAATTTTTACTGATGCTACCACAATTTAGAACCTTGTCATTTACTTTATTCCTCAAGTTCTAACATTTATTGATGTCTCTCATGTACCGCTATATTCATAGGTCGACATGGGATTTGATAATGAGTGCATCGTAAACATTCAATCACTTGCTGGAGAGTACTTCTGTCCTGTTTGTCGTTTGCTCGTCTATCCTAATGAAGCTTTACAGTCACAGTGCACTCACTTATACTGCAAGCCGTGCTTGACATACGTAGTGAGCACCACAAGGGCTTGCCCATACGATGGTTACTTGGTGACCGAGGCGGACTCCAAGGTTCTTATTCCTACTTCTCATTAAAAAATGATCCCGTGTAATGCAGTTTTGATTATATGTATTTATGGATTTGTTTGTCTTATCCCAGCCTCTTACGGAGTCAAATAAAGCACTTGCTGAAACTATTGGAAAAGTTGCAGTTCACTGCCTGTATCATAGGAGTGGATGCACTTGGCAAGGAACTTTGTCTGAGTGTACATCTCATTGTGCTGGATGTGCTTTTGGCAATTCTCCTGTTGTTTGCAACAGGTGTGGGATCCAAATAGTGCACCGTCAAGTACAAGAACATGCACAAAATTGTCCTGTACGTGCCATATATAATGTATTATTTCCTTCCATCTATTTTTGGCAAGCCGGTTCTTATGCTTGTTGATTGTCAGGGTGTGCAGGGTCAGGTGCAACAGGTGGCCGTTACCCAGGATCCTTCTGCCTCTAGTGCCATTCCTTCTACTGATCAGAACCAGACTGCTGCAGTGGCAACTGCTTCTCAACCCCTGACTTCCCAAGCTGTTGCTATGACTACTACCCCTGGGCAGGTTTCGAATCAGCTGCCTAACCCGGCTTCTCAAGCCCAACCTTTGGGCCAGACTGCTGTGCAGCCGACTGTAGAGCAATGGTATCAGCAGCAACAGTATCTTCAATATTACCAGCAGTACCCTGGACAAGATCCTTACCAGCAGTATCAACAATACTACCCTTATCAACAGCCTGTAGTTCCACAGTACCAGCAGGCCTATGTCCCACCCCAACCTCAAACTCAATCACAGCCTCTGGCCCAACCCCAATCCCAGCCCCAGCCACAGGCCCAGCCCCAATCTCAGCCTCAACTTCAAACACAGCCTCAGGCACAGGGACAGTCTCAACCGCTTTCACATGTTCAGGCTCCTTCGGCCCCTCAATCTCAGAATCAGATGCAAGTTAACCAACAGCAGCAGCAGCAGCTGCAGCCTGCTGCACAGTCACATGGTCAGATCCAGTCACTGCCTCATCCACCAGGCCATTCCCAAGCCCTCCCCCAGCCTCAGCAATTTCCTTACCCGCAAGTTCAACCTCATCCTGTTCAGCCCCAACCCCAACAACATATGCAAGTGCCTCCGTATCAGCAGCCTCATTCTCAAATGCAGCATTCACAGCCTCAAATTCAACAAGCAGTTCAGAAGTATCCTGCACCTCAACCTCAAATTCAATCACAGCTGCAACCTCATGCTCCAGTTCAACATATTTCACAGCCTCAGATGCATCCTCACCAGCCTTTGACTCCTAATGTCCAGCCTCAAGTGACAAATACATCATCACATGCAGTGTCAGGTCATCACTCTTATTCTCAACTTCAGTCTCACCCGAATATGCAACCTGGAGTCGCTCAACATAGCATGCCGATGCATCCTCAAAGCGGGCCTCAATCCCATGCCCAGCATCCAGCCCAGATGCAGAATCAATTTCCTCAGCAAGTTCCATTGATGCGCCCACCCCATCAATCTACTGCTACGTTTCCAAACCAGCAACAGCCAGCTTTAGTGCCTTCTCCTGTTCGAGGTCAAACTGCCCCTCCTTTGCAACAACATCCAGGTTATACTCATAATCAGCAACCTGGACAACTCCACCGTCCTATTTTGCAACCAGTTCAACAAATATTGCCTCAGCAAACTTTTGCACAACACCAGATGCCTATGCCATCTCACTTACGACCACAAGGTCCTGGACACTCAGTTCCCAGGCATGCTTATCCACAGCCACAGGGTAATGCTGCACTATCAAATAGCACTCAGCACAGTCAATCTCAAAATGCTGCAGGAAGGCCTTCAATTCCTAATCATCCAGGACAAGTACAGCCATTTGCACAATCTACCAATACCATTCCAGTTAAACAAGAGCAAACTGGCCCTGGCCAAGGTGATATCAATGTGCATCAAGCTGACTCTGCCTCTGGAAAAGCAAATGAGTCGAAGTCTGAAAAGGTTGAAACAGATATGAAACCAGTTGAGGTTGGAAATAAGCAAAATGGTGTAGATCCACTCTCCGAGAAGACTGTAGGGCCAAATGCAAAAGCATTAAAAAATGGTGATTCAGAGGTTGCTGTTGGTAAAAATGATAGTAATGATCATTCTGTTGTCAATGGCAATGAGATTCAAGATGGACCTATGCTGAAGATAGAGACACAACTCTCCGAGTCAGAAATTGATAAACTGCGCAATGATGATACATGTAATCCAAGACCTTCTAGTACTGACAATTCAGCACCAGCTGTCTCTCAAACCCATGGTAGCCAAGGACCTGGCTTTGATGAATACCGAGGTATGCAATCTGGGGGTTTTGCTCATCCGTCTCAGCCGACTTCTTTGACTGATCAGGGTAAGTATCAGCAACCGATGAATAATTATGGGCCGGCTGCTGTCCAGCAGAGGTCTTCTGCAATGATAGCATCTCAATTGCCACATCCTGCAGTTCCAAATCAGCCATTCTCTACAGGTCACTCTTCAAGTCTTCCCAGTAATCATGCACCTGCACATGCTCCTCATTTGGGACAGCAAGGACGAAACTTTCAACCCCAGTCTTTTGGACCGCCTGGGCCATATAACCAGGGCCATGAGCCTCCTTTCCATGCTGGTGCATCCGATTTATCTCGTACTGGAGGGCCACATTTGGGTGCCCCGCCTCTTGGAGATATGCGTGGTGGAATTACAGCCAATTTACCACCACATGCTCCTGAAAGTTTTGGATTCCATGATGAAAGGTTCAACAAATCATTCCAAGTTCCAGGTCAGCGAAGTATTGATCGAAGAGAGTTTGAAGATGATCTCAAGAAATTCCCTAGGCTGCCTTTGGATGCTGAGCTGGTTTCTCAATTTGGAAATTATTCATCCGGTCCTTATGAAACTGGAAAAAGGCCAGTTGGTTTTCACGACGATGCCATCAAAAAATCAGGTTCTGCACTCCATCCTGGTTATCTTGGACCAGGTCCCGGCTATGGCAGACATAATGTGGATGGTATGCCTCCGAGAAGTCCTGTTGGTGAATATGCTGAGATGTCTTCCCGGAGATTGGGCACCCTCTCTGGTGGTCATGATGATTTTGATGGCAGAGGTGTAGGTCGTTTTGGTGAGTCAGTTGGCATTGCATTCCGTGATAGTCGGTTTCCCCATATGCCTAGCCATTTGCATAGAGACGAGTTTGAGGGTTTTGGTAATTTTCGAATGGGTGAACATCCAAGGAGCGGTGATTTCATGGGTCAAGATGAATTTGCTGGCCATTTTCGGAGGGGTGAGCATTTGGGTCCTCATAATTTTCCTAGACATTTGCAGCTTGAGGATCCCATTGGTTTTGGTGCCCATCCTGGTCATATGCGAGCAGTTGAAATTAGTGGTTCTCGAAGCAACAGGCCAGTTCATCCACAGCTTGGTGAGCCTGGCTTCAGGAGCAGCTTTTCCCTTCCAGGGTTTCCTAATGATGCCGGAATTTTACCAGTTAAGTTTTGATTAGCTACATTTTCATTTGTGTTTGTTATTCTTATAATATAGAATGAGCAAGATAAAGGGAGTAAATAAGTCCAGCCAAGCTTCAAGCTTAGGTTTGGCTTGTGAAAAGAGAAAAAGAGGTTACTCAAACTATTCTCATTAAATGAGCCAAATCTAAAACTTGGATTTGGCTTGTTCAACTTGGTTTTTTTCTTTCTCTTTATCAAATCTCTAATTGAAGATTTTTTTTTATTTATTATTATTATTATTATTTTTATTATTATAAAAAAAGTTTAATAGTATAGTATTTAGTAAACTTCTTTAGCTTTATCAAGCGTTTAAGGAGTCAAGATCGATTCGTTCATGAATAGCTCATCTAATTTTCTCTCCATGCTAAAGAGATGGAAGTTGAGTCAATGGAATGTGAAAGTTTTCAGGGGAAAATAGTAATTGTTATTTTCTTTGTCAATTGACTGCAATATCCAAGATGTAGTTGTTGAGAAGTAATATATAATTTTGTTGTTTTCAGGGAGATATCAGGTCGTTTGATAATTCGAGGAAAAGGAGGGCTGCTAGCATGGGGTGGTGCCGAATATGTAAAGTTGACTGTGAAACAGTTGAAGGTTTAGACCTGCATTCTCAGACAAGGGAGCACCAAACGATGGCAATGGATATGGTTAAAAGCATCAAACAAAATGTTAAAAAACAAAAATTGTAGGTTTTCTGTCATTATGCTGTTTGTTATGTCCTGAAAAAAAATTTAAGCTTTTCTTTGAAAGATAAATCCTCTATTTTTTCATTGCTTTGCAGTATTTCCGCTGAGCAATTCTCGGTTGAAGATGGAAACAAGTCACGGAATACTGTTTTTGAGGGTCGTGGAAATAAGCATTGAGTAGTTGTGGTTTGCTTTAACTCTGATATTTGTGGCTCTTGTGCAGTTGCCGTCAAAAGATGTTGATGTGGTATTATTGCATTTTGCAATACTTACCATTTCATGCCCAATTAAACTTCCAATGCTTTTTTGGTACTCATGTCATTTCAGGTTGCTGCCATCATGTTAATGGAGTTTTTTTGGATCTGGAGTACCGTGGCAGTTAAGTTTGTTGGCTTTTGAATTTGAAATCCGTAGTTTATTATTAGAGTAGTTGTCTAAACCTTGGTGCTATGTTAACAGTTTCTGTCATTTCATTCTGCATATGTTGTTTACATGTGATTGGTAATTATGAATTCTATTGATGGCAATCTTTTGACTTTTCTTATAAGCTTCCAACCGATGACTCTATATTAATGGTAACTAAATATCCTAGTTGACTTTTGTCTAGGTTTTTTCTGAATACTCTTGCAGAAAGGGGGGATTCCCCCAGTTAATATCTTGCTTATTATTCCTAAAAGACCAACATTTGTTTTTACTGTGGCTAAAGATAGAGGATAAAATTGTCATTGCCATTTAATCACAAAGCCACACCACTCATACCCACTCCTACTTTAAGGAATTTAGTTAGTTTATATTCATTTTTTAGATTAAGAAAGATAGAAAAGGATTGTGTATAATAAATAAACTTATATTTCCTATAAACCCCACATCCTAAGTGTCCTAAGCGATTAGATTTTGAGTTCAATGATGTCAAGTTGCGCTTAGAGTGCTAAAGCAAGCTGTCTGAAGGATACTTGCCTTTATGTTTCAGGCCAGGCCCTTTTGGTCTGCCCCCTGCCTTTGCTGCCCAAGCAAACTGTTTAGCCATTTTGCTTTGGGTGATCCATATTTCCCATCTTAAATTAGAATAGCCGTAATCTCTGAAGTGTGCAGGAATCACTTCTAAATTTTGTGTGTATTTCCAACAGTTCTTATAAGAACAAACAACCAAGCCACACTAGGTGGTGATCCCAACAATTCTTATAGCACCTGACCTGGTTAGTTCTTGCATAACACAAAATGAAGAGAGAAATTCTTAGGTGATCCCAGAGGAAGAGATTTCTCTTGCTTTGCACACCCATTCTTACCTGCTTTTACTATGTTTGAGTCATATCTATCCTTAGCCAAAGCTCTTATTAGGAAGTCGTTTAGTAGTTTATTAGGAAAGAAATGAATGAGTTTATTTTAAAATGGTAAAGGTGATAGAAAGGGATTAAGTTTGGCTAATGATAGAAAGTTTCTTTCAAAATGGAAAGAAATTAATGAGGAATAAATGAATTTGAGAAGGAAAGAGATGAATTGTTATTATAGAATAAATCAATCAATAAATAGGCTACAAATAAAATAGACAGCACACCGTTAGAAAGATTGGACTTAGGAAATTAATTAATGAAAATTATTTACCTGTGTTTGTTATGAATTGATTCGCTACATCACCTTTAAAAAAAATATATTATTACTATATTATTGAACCTAGCTAGTTGTGACCTTTTCACGCTTTATCTCATGGTAATAAATTTTTGTTAGTAGCGCGTAGCGGGTGACCCTAAAAGCACTATTGCGTATAGTGGTATGACCATAGTAAACATAATATTTTCTACACATATTAATCATTAATAATTGATAACAAATAATTAACGTTATCATGACGCTGAAGCGTAACTATTAACAAATAAGTTAGTAATAGCAAAAATAGCTTATACAGATATTGGTTTTGTGGAATGCTGGGAACTTGCGATTTGCTAGGAACTTATTGAAAAGGTGGGTGCTATTGGGATAATACAAAACAATAAGGTTGCAAATTATCAATAATGGCAAGGAATAAGATGGAGGGTCTTTGCAATGGCTTTGGGCGAGGAATAAGATGGAGGGAGCAAGAAGAAAGCTGAGTGGAAGTGGTAGTTAAAGTTTGTGTAAAAAAGAGATTTTGATAAGATAAAGAGGGAAAAATAATGATTTGTTGATTTAGAGAGGGCAAGATAGAAGATTGACAAGTTAACAAAAGTGGGGTAACAAAATGTGAGGTAAAATTGTGAGAAAAAAAGTGATGGAACAAAAATATTATATATAAAAGAAATAACCATAGTGATTGGTCACTACATGGACATGACACCTTGGGATTTATGTCATTTTTTCTCCATAGTGATTGGTCACTACATGGACATGACACCTTGGGATTTATGTCATTTTTTCTTGAACGATGACGTGTTAATTTTGTAGTATAGTAATTTCTTATTTTTGTGAAATTCATTCTTTCATTAATGAGATTGCACGTGCTTTCGGTTTTACCTCTTCTTCACGTCATTTGAGCTTCAAATGACATACGTCATTTGAGCGTTAAATGACTGTCATATTTGACAATTTTTTGATTCCATCCTTCTTCATTCATTTTTAATAGTAGTGTTGATGGGAAAGAGGGGAAATTGTGCGTTGCCCTGAATTCGAACTAGGTGCTCACACTACATGTCCCGCAACCCAACTGAGTTACCTCTATGTAACAATATGTCCCGCAACCCAACTGAGTTACCTCTTTGTAACAATATCACTCTTTTATTATTATATTAACCTAATATAGGAATCCTAGGAGACTAACTCTGAACATGTTTTCACATAGAAAGCTTAACCAAAGCTTAACCAAACATCACTTGAATTAGCTTTTTTGAGTATTCTTCTTAAAAATAGAACCATATATGATTAAAAATTTAAAACTATTTGAATAATTTAGCTCTTAATCATATTAACATTTTTTGGATTAACTCCGTATTCATGCAAGGGAATGTTATATTCATTTTCTAATACATTTTATGTTTGGATTCGGTTTCAAATAATATATAGTGGTGATAGTGCCAGTTCGCTTCTAATTTAGAGGTTGTTGGTTTTTTTTTATCATTTCCTAGACTCGCTCTTTCCTATTAAAAGATTGTATCGACTTTCTATCACAATGTTGGAAGTGCTCATTGATGCTATGAGATAGACTCTGTTGGCGATTGTGGGCTTCAATCTCTGCATTGTCATTGTGTTTTTTATCAGGTGTGTGACTTTTAATCTTGAACAATTCATGTTAACATGTTTCTTCTTAATTTAAACAACATTCTATTCTTTCACGTAAGCTTACTATTTTAAGTTAAGTTGTCTATTGCATCGAGTAATCTCTTTTTGATTGATTGTTTTTCTCGTGTAATCTAATATGCCATAGTCATATTTATTTCATTTCACAAATCATACAAATCTATGATCTAGTAGGGTAGGTAATCTCATGTTGTGTTGCCCTCATTTTGAGAGGGGGAGCCTTGGTGCAAAATCTAGGCATGCCTTGTGACAGGGTGGTAAATGGTAATTCAAGTAGTTATGAACTCAATTTAGTACTACCCTCTCTCAATCCAACCCTGTCCTAATAAGTAATTTCTTCGGTAGACCTCTCATGAGATATAAATGTTATGTTCAAAACTGTCATCGCAATAATGGCATTGTCTCCCTTTGCTTGCAGTTTGTTTCTCCTCAAAATAGAGATAGACTAGAGAAATCCTTATTAGCACATCGGGGAATAAAAAACTTTGGTCAAAGATTAAATAACTTTTGGAATCAGTGAATGGGTGAAGGTAATTACTAACAAATAAATGACATTGGAAAGAAGTCAATGAGTGAAAGTAATCAACGAAAGATGTGGAGCAGTTGAAGAGTTGAGAGTACAAGGAAAGTACTATTAATGCTATACTATACAATTGGGGGGTATTCAACCTATTAACATCTCAAATCAACCCCTTTTGACTGGCAAAAAAATTGCTATACAATTGGTTGGTGTTTGGATTTTTAGTTAAAACTGTCGGAAAAGAACTTATCGACTTGTAGTGAGTATTGGTACTATATATGCTTCTCAGTTTTTAGTACCTGAAGTACTCTTGAAAACTAATGTTGCGGGCGCAGCGATTAGCCATTGTGTTGGGAGGGAATATGTTTATGTGCACTTGCTAAGCTAAGAAATTGTATGGTTATTTCTTACTTTTGCTAAGTTTTAGAAAAGGAGTGGCATTTTTGGCATCAAACCAGGCTGTCAGAATCTGAGCCAGCATTTTTATCTTGCGGAGGCCAAAGGTTGTAATATATTTGAGGAAACTTATTGAGCAATACTACATCAAATATGCTGTTTTTGTTTTAGGTCAAACATTCTGAATTAAAATTAATGCCTAACCAACATGGGAAATTACTAATAAAACGTAACAGGGCATGCAATGAATATCCTTCTTTCGGTACTTAATATTAATATTATTATTATTATTATTATTTTTATGAAGACGGTATAATATAAAACAATATAATAATTTTACTTTTACTATCCAGCTTCTCGTCCTTTTTATGTTTTAAAAGTAATGTATTACAAATCTTACTAATTTTTTAGCAATTCCCCTTTCAATCTAAACAGTGGCATACTGTAATAGTATGTGAGATACTCAGTTACTCACTATCCATCTTGTAGCAGAGTGTTGCTTTATTGTAATATAGTAACCCACCGGCCGTTGGTAGTTGGTATTATGAGTAGTGGGGTTAAACTTCTCTTGAGTAGAACTTTGGGTTGGATTTTCGTGAATAGAAAAAAATAGACATCAAGAGAGTTTTGTCTCTTAAAGATAGTTTTCTCGGTTTGATTCTAGATTAGTTAAGCGTCCTAGCCTCGTAGGACGAGGAAACAACAACTAAAGACATAAAAGTTAAAACTTACAAATCATATCTATGTCGAACAAACAAATACTTCATCCGATTCTTATTATAGGTCACTTTTTAGAATTTTTGGTCTTAATTATATGTTACTTTATGTTTCATTCGCATCATTTTTTTTTCTTTTTATCCTTATTAAATGCTTTGATTATCAATATTTTTTGTTCATTAATGATCTTGAATTTTTTAAGAAAAGTTGAGAAGGTAAAATTGTAATGTTATGCTTACAAAAAAAAAAAAAAATTGTAATGTTATAATATATTCTCATGAAATTCCTAAAATTAACTATGAACGTGGAGTATGTGTATTTCGGTTAAGTATGTTCTATAATAAAGACAAGAGGGAGTATTAATCTTAAAAGAATATAAATAATTATAATGATTACTCAATAAAAAAATAATAAACGTAATCAAATATTGAAGAAACCTAGATATGTGAAGCGGTAGAATGTACTCCCTTCGATCGGAAATTTTTTTTATCCTATTTGTAAGATTCTATTTTAATTTTCAATAATATTTAATTATTTCTTTCCAAAAACATCTATGTTAAGTTAACATTTTCTAGGATCCCAATAATAATTATAGGATTAGTTTTGAAAAAAAATTTATCAAATGTTTATATTTTCAATTCCATCAACAATCTTAACTCACTTTTTCAATAGACCAAAAAGGTTTTACATATAGGATCAGAAGGAATAGTACGAAGCAGTCATGAACTGGGAGGGGAATAAAAAACATGAAATTCCATGATTGGGATAGGAGTCTAGGCTATTGTACCTAGGAAATTAGAAACTGGTTGGAGGATTTAATGATGACAACCGCTTAGAGACTAAGGTAAGTTTTAGCAAAAATTGCATATAGAGAGCCTGAATTTCAAAAGAGATTAATGGGTATACACTGGTGTAAAGTTTTTTATACCATCAGTTCATCATCCAGTATTCATTTGTATTACTTTAATTTAAAAAGTCAACGAGCATAAACGGATGAATGGTGGATGACGCACTGATGATGTAAAAAACGGTGCATTCTCCATTTTCTCATCTCAAAATAGAAGGAAAGCTAATTTTTAGTTATCTTTTTACGCCTCAAAAATGATAGTACTGTATATTTTGGTTGTTGGTTGGGAGAAATCTTGGCGTGAAGTGAAACACGCCATGTTTATATGCAATAATACTAACCATGTCCCATTGCAGAGTTAGCAACATAGTGATTTTTGCATAGGCACTTCTCCATTTAGCATATCTAATCAAAATCTTAATTCTTAAGATATACTTTTTTTTATATATTAATTAATCTCAAGAACAATTTTTTTTTATTTCTTTTTTTAAATTGTTAGGGTGGGTGGCTCGGACAATGTTTATCATCGCAGTTTTTCATATTTTACAGAGTTTGTGTTAACGAATGTGTTTTTGTCTGGAGAATTAGTTCCCAACCCCCATCTATTAGCCCCAAACCCCAATTTAATAGCGAAATATCTGAAATGCCCTCACTTATTAGTTTCCCTCCAAAACTTAATCCCTAAACCCCATTAGTCACAAACCCCAATCCTAACAGTGTCCCTTTCTCTTCCCCCTAACCACTCAATCCTCAAAAAATGGAAGGGTCAGTGTCTCCATAATGGCTACGGCGACAACGGCGATGGCGGTAGAAACGACAGGCGGCAGTAAGGTCAGTGGCTGCAGCGAAGAGAACGATGACGCAGAGCGTGATGACAAAGCTTCTGACGCCATCAAAGCTTCTGACGTCGGCTCGGGGAAAAGATAAACCTTTGGGGGTTTTAGCATCGAATTCATCTAAAGGAGTGAAATTACGCATGAAAGTGGAACCGGGGGTGAGGGTGTTTCTAGCAGAATTGGTTACCTTGGTGGTGGAGTGGTCGTGGCGGCGCTCGATGATTTTCAACTAGGCATCGTGGATGAGAACGGGGTCGCCGGTTTTAATGGCTTCGAGCCAATCGAGGCGATCGCGGAGCTTGGAGATGTCGGGGAAGTAATCGCGCTCGATGATGTTCTCTAAGGCTTCAACATAGCTGTCTTCATCGAGAACAGTTGGGTGCTTTGTTGATTTTGAAGAAGATGGCGGGATTGAATTGTTAGGGTTAGGGTTTTGAATTTGGGAAATTTGAGAAGGAGAAGAGAGATGAAGAGGAGAGTGGCCTGTAGACTGAAGAGTGGCAAGTGATGGGGTATTGTGGGGTTTGGGGAATGATTTTTCTCATGGAAAACCTGATTGGAAGTTATGTGGGGGGTATTTTGGGATTATTAATAAAATGGGGGTTTGGGGGCTAATAAATGGGGGTTGGAAACTAATTCTCTTTTGTCTGAGTACATAAATGAGCCTTGGCCCAAGAGTAAGAAAGTAAGTAACAATGAACGTGCAGTAATTTCGGCCCAACAATATTGCCACGGTGAATGCTTTTAGCATTCCCTTGTTTTGCTTATTTTACTCCCCTTGATATTATTTTTTTTTATTTTTATTTTTTTGAATTACAGAATACTGTTATCGCAGTGTATATTTATTACTCCCTCCGGTCCTATATATAAGCCCCCTTTCAAGACTTTTTTTTTGTCCTTAATATAAGTCTCATTTCCAATTTCCGATGGCATTAATTACTTTTTTTTTCACAAACACCCCTATTTACTTAACACTTTTTACATTCCCAATAATAATTATAGGGGTACTTTTGAAAATAATATCAAATATTTACATTTTCAATGTTACTTAACTTTCTTAAAGGAAGTGAAATTGGTCAAAAGGTGTTTAATAAGGACTGGAGGGAGTTCATTGAGCATGAAAAGTATTCACCTATAACCCTTGGGAAGTGGGAAAAGCTCAAAAGGAGGAAAGGCCCGATTCCTTGCGTAGAAATGTTCAAACATTCCAATACCACCAACAGGAGGCTCAATCAGCATTCACCTTCTGCAAGTCTTGAACGGCAATACTGAGGACGTAACATGGGTGCATCATTTTGCTTGATGAATGTATATTATGAACGTTGTTTAAGGAAATCAATAAATGTAGTCTCTGTTCTATCTTCTTGATGAATAAATGTGTATTGTGAACGTTGTATACTGAGAACGTTGTGCAAGTCCTTATCGCTTGATTCAAATATATCTCATGTATGCATAAAACTCACTTTTCGTTGTTCACGTCTTTAGCTAACTTAACATTCAATTCTTCATATACTCATATGCTTAGAGTTGTTGCATGTATCAATCACAATGTTTTTTCCATCTTGCTTTTTCATATCCTTTAATTTTTTTTAGATATATACAATTTTATTAAACAAGAAATTTAATTTATTCAATGAAATAAATTAGTAAATTATATTTCGAATATTAGTTCCATTGCATATGTGATATGTGATATATACAAGGACATACTTTTATTTCATATGTGATATGCGTGCATAAATGATGGAATAAAAAGGGGTTATATTTCAAGTGAAAGAAAAAAAAGTAGTGATATTGATTTCTTTTTTACCAAATAAAATAAAAAAATAGTAGCATGACTTTAATTTGGTTTGAAAAGGAACAACGATTTTGGCAGGTACTGTATGTGGTCGATCAACAATCTTTCTCTCTCCAAACACATCAGCTTACATAAGCAGATATTCTACTGCAAGCTAAAAATTTCCTCTCCAATAGCACTTATTCCACAAGCTAATATCCTTACACTAAGCATATTCTCCATAGGCAGATTGATGATGATGCTCGTCTACAACGAGGCCTGATCAATAATTGGAGAATATTTCGCAAATTATGAAATACTGTATATTATATTCTAATTATAATTCAATTTAGTTTTTTCAAATTACCGTTGTACATTTTATTATATACTGTATTTTTTACTTAATATATATAACGGATATACGATTTAATTAGTAATTCAATGGATGAAATAATGAACCAGTATCCCAAGAGCGGTGTTGATGATCTGTCCATTTTCAATAACACTGTTGTTGTAGACATTAACAATTACCTACTTGATGTTTGTTGCGATGTTAAAAAGAATATCATGCTTCTGTTAATAATTTCACGTCCATTAGGCTCTTGCGGAGATTCCATGCTAGTGTGGTTATGTAGAGCCCAAAAGTATGGCGAATTTCGCTGATTGTTGAAGTTTAAGAAGGAAGTTCTTTAATAATCCCCTTTTTAAATTATTTTGATATAATTCTCTAGGCTTATTTATGGTTTTGGTCCCTATAAGTTGACCTCGTTTTAAATTTAGTCCTTAAATCTTTTTTTTTACCTTGAATGGTCCTTAAATCTTTTTAAATTTTGTTTTTAGTCCTTCTGTCTGTCTTCTTCCGTCATCTGCTGACATGGCAAACAGTGTGCCATGTCAGCCCTTATATTGACTGCCAACGATGCATCTGATGTGGACCTCCCACTCATGTGAGCAGGAACCGAGCATGAACCGAGCATGAGCCGAGCATTAATCGTGCATGAGATATCGATCGAGTACGATGCAATTGGTAACGGCATAGCTTGGTTCGTGCTCGGTTCATCGTGCTCGGTTCGTGCTCGGTCGATATCTCCCATCGGTTTGGCAAGTCATGGTCGGTTCATGATCGGTTAATGCTTGGTTCCTGCTCGGTTCCTGCTCACATGAGTAGGAGGTCCACATCAGATGCACCGTTGGCAGTCAATGTAAGGGCTGACATGGCACACCGTTTGCCATGTCAGCAGATGACAGAAGAAGACAAACAGAAGGACTGAAAACAAAATTTAAAAAGATTTAAGGACCATTCAAGGTCAAAAAAAGATTTAAGGACTAAAAACAAAATTTAAAAAGATTTAAAGACCGTTCAAGGTCAAAAAAAGATTTAAGGACTAAATTCAAAACGAGGTCAACTTATAGGGACCAAAACCATAATTAAGCCAAAGCCCACTTCTCTAATTTTATATGTGAAATTTATTTTTTGCTCTCATATTCAACCTTTCTTTTGCTCCCCTACTTTAGTAGTATTCATATATATTAATTAATCCATCACAACATTCTATTGCCACTACTCTACTAGCATTGGTACTTGCCCCTACAACCCCCACTACTTTCCTCCCGTTAGCATCTACATCACTATCAAGCCCAATTCCATGACCTTTTTCAAAAACCAACATGTTTAAAGTGATGAGTGGGGATAGCGATGACGATCACTGTAGTTTGAGGTGGTGGATGCTTGGATGGAGGTGGTAGTGGTAGTTGCTATAGTTGCGATGGTTGCTGGGGAATATGATGATAGGTTGTGGTGGGTTAGAACTACAAGGCAAAGTTGACATTTTGCTTTTTTCTTCTTTCAATCTCAACCCTCGAATATTTTAGTTAATATATCCAATGACGATGGAAAAAGGGAGGATGAAATTAAAAAACTTAAAGGGGAGCATTGAAGAATCACCCGACCCTCACGTCGTACGCCACATGATCAGTGGCATTCTATTTTCTCGGGATTGAGCCGTGACTATGGGATCCATGGCCACTGCCTCAGCCATGGTTTCAACGTATCTTGGGGAAAAAATTACACGAGTAGTAGTTTTAAAATCTCACTTTTAAAGATTCCCAATCCCATTATTTTATGGGTTCAATCGGAATTTTTTTTGTCATCTTAAAGTTGGAAAAATGCATTTTCCAATGAAGGGTCATTCAAAAAAATGTGTACAGCCTCTTCTGACTCGACATCTGATTCGATTCTTACAACGTTGATTTTTGGTTATGAGTATTGGATTACAAAACCCATAAATTGGATCCCAAACTCCATTTTTAGTATGAAAATTTTCGATCCCCCGAGTCGAAAACTTTAATAATGTTTTAGGCAAGTGTATTTTCCCAACTAAACACTGACAATTTTTTTTCTACTGGACCCCATTTAACAATGTATTTTTCCAATTGAACCTCATGGAAAAATGTATTTTTTTTTATAGATTTTTAGTCAAAAAATACATTTTTCAGACGAGATTCAATCGAAAAAAATTTATATAAGGTTCAATTGAAAAGATATAAGAATTTATTTTCGATAAAAAAAAAAGGAGGTTCAATTTATGATTTGTAATCCCCTCAAAGCTTTGAATATTGGAGATGGGCCTGAAGAAACACGAAGAGCCCAAAATTCAATGGACTCAAAATTAGAGTAGATAAGGCCACGGCGCATCGCAATTCATTCATAAGTAAATCACTATCTCTCTTCCTAATTATCTTTCCTCCTCTTCCTCATCTCACTCAGACGCCTCGTTACAGCACCTCACCCTTCAAAACCCCCCTTTTTATATTTTTTTCTTTTCTTTTTATCTTATTTCCCTCTCTCTTTTTTTTTTTTTTTAATTTAAAACAAATATATTATATATATATATAAAAAAAGGGAGAAGTAAAATTAGAGAGGGGAAGGGAGGGAACGATCCCCTAAACACGAAATAATTGAAATCCTAAATCCTACCTCACAAAACAAAATGGCATTTCACGTAGCTTGTCCAATTACTTGGTAATGCTCTCTCTCTTTCTCTATTTTCAGTTTATCACCTCACCACACACTTCTTTTTCTCTTTTCTTTTTAATCTTTTTAATAATAATAATAATTATTATTATTATTATTATTATTATTTCCCTCCTTTCAATTCACTTAAACTCTCTTACTTATATATCTCTCTGACTCTCTTCGCTCTCTTACCTTCCTACGTTTTCTTCATTCTTTCCTTTTCCTTTTCCTTTTCGTTTTGTTGTTTCAGTCGCCGAATCTGTTTCTGCTCGTTAGGGTTTCCGCGTTCTCTTCACGCTCCCAACAATGCCTTCTTCCTCAACGACGTCTCCGCGCTTCTCTCCGGCCACATTCCCACGGGCTCCGCCACCGTTCAGGTTGCCGTCCCCAAGGTCGTGCCGCCACCACCTCCTCCGCAGGTACCGGATGGTGTTCCCGTTGCTGCTGATGCCTTGGATGAGTCCGCGTCGATGAAGGCTAAACGTGTTGCGTTGCAGAGAAAGGGCGCCGCCGCTATGATTGCTGCCGAGGAGTACGCTCGCCGGTTAGAGTCCGGTGCCGCTGACGTTGCGGTGAGCCTTTCTTTGTTCTTAGATTTCATTTGATTTTGGCTTAGATAGAGAGTAAGAGAGAGTGTGTTTGTTTGCGTGTGTGATTGTTGATTTGATGTTGATTCATCGTAAGGCGTTGTGCTGATTGTTGTAAACTTGCTATGAGATTAATGTGTGAATCGAAACTTGAAAGTCCAGCTATGTAGTAGTTCTTATTACTAGTTCAAAATGGTTTCCGTTATTGTAATGTATTCAATACTTTGTTAGTACTTTTTAGATACTTTTCGTCTATGTGCCTTTTGATTGTTTTGTGAAATTTTTCGGTTTCAATGTATGTGTATCACATGTCGTATCGGTGTTCCGTATCTGTAATTTGAAGAAGATGAGTGAGCAAGAGAAGTTTGTTACTAATTCGGCTTGTTAACGATGATAGGGTTTATTTCGTTATTTTTTGTATACGCAGTGCGTAGTTAGTTATTTTTTCTTGTATTCCGATTATATGATCAAGTCAAGTTAATTTTGTTACTATGTCTCTTTTTTTTTTAATATGTGTTATCATATTGACTTATATGAACAGGATACGTCGGGAAACCTTAATGGAGAAGAACAGGGTCAATCTAATGTGAAAGTCTTTTGTCGAATGTGCAATCGTGTTGAAAATGAAGGAAGTGAAAGAGCAAAGAAAATGCTATCGTGTAAAAGTTGTGGTAAGAAATACCATAGGAATTGCTTGAGAAGTTGGGCTCAAAATAGAGGTAATAAGAAGGTGTATTTGCCCTTATATTCTAACATGATCTAAGTGCCGTATTTTCTTATGTCTGTGCTCTTTTTTGTCAGATTTATTTCATTGGAGTTCATGGACCTGTCGTGCCTGCCGAACTTGTGAGGTAATGAATGATGTGTGATTCTAATGAGCTTTTTTTTTCCTTCATGTGTTGTACGTACGTTGAAGGGTCTCTTGTTTCTTAAATATTCACGTGAAAATAGTTTGCTGTCTTCTTAATTGATTATACTCTCAATCTAGCTCTTCTTTTTTGCAAAAGTTTCTTCATGTTGTCCTTGATAGAATTAAAATAGTGTTTTAACATTAGGGACATTTCATGTTATTAACTTGATTACGTGGTTTGGCATTTGCATGCCTTTTTTTTTCCCTGAATATGCTGCTTGACTTCATAGTTATTATATTTATGGAAATAGGAGGTATGATTTATGTCTGACTTCAGTCAGTCTTTGGTTGTTGTGTTAGTAGACAAGTTGCTATTGCCAAATAGTGTTTCATTTGAATTCTGTTAGTCTTATGCTTTATTAGCTTCATCCAGGCTTGCAGAAGGACTGGTGATCCTAGTAAGTTCATGTTTTGCAAAAGGTGTGATGGCGCTTACCATTGTTATTGTCTTCAACCTCCTCATAAGGTAGGGTCTGTGTCACTTACTAGTGAGCTTAATATTGGTTTTGTACATACCGTTTCATTTATAATTGTTCATAATGCAGAATGTTAGTACCGGGCCCTACTTGTGCCCAAAACACACAAGGTGTCACAGTTGTGGATCCAATGTCCCTGGAAATGGACTAAGTGTTAGGTACGAATTCCGAGTGACTTAAAGTAGTTTCTTTGAAGCATGTAACATGATTTATTTTTCTCGATGTCTTGCACTGGTTAGTCAAATAGGCTACTTAAAGTAGTTTAAATTTTTCTTAGTAGTTTACTGTTTACCTGGCAGTCAATTCTCCCCACCCATTAGATTCTATCATGCAATGTATTTTAATTTGATAGACTTACCCCCTTTTTTTTTTATTTATATGTAATATGTAATAGGTGGTTTCTGGGGTACACTTGCTGTGATGCATGTGGAAGATTGTTCGTGAAAGGGAACTACTGCCCTGTTTGTTTGAAGGTGCCACTCTTTTCTGTTGATGTATTTCAAACATTCTTTTAGGGAATGGTAATTAAATCTGATCCCTGGAATCATTGGGTCAAATGCCTAGATCATTGTTAAAGGGAACTTTTGTGTCTGTCCAGAAGCTTGACACAGGCTTGTATAAGGTCCCATGTCCATCCACTATGCTTCTCATATGCTGCGCTGTACTTTCATGCATAATATCTGAAGTTAATTTTATTTTGCCTTCACTTCCATCATTGTATGTGTCCTCTGAATGTTGGAGTTGTACCTATATGTACATGTATAGAATGCGGAGCAAGGAAGGGAATCTGAAAGTTGACTGTATGCTTTTGTCTTATTCGTAGGTTTACAGAGACTCAGAATCAACACCGATGGTTTGCTGTGATGTTTGCCAACGCTGGGTGCATTGCCACTGTGATAATATTAGGTTAGTTTTTTTAACTATTTTATGTGTAAAGAGGGAGTGATTTCATATGGACGGTTTTCAGTCACAATTCCAGAATACATACATTGATGAACATTCCATTGTTGTTTTATTTTGTCATAACCATTGTTAATTTCTTGATCTTAATTCTTCAATACCTGATGGATTTATGCTTGGATTTTAATCATGCAACAATATCTGTATTTGTGGATTAATTACTTTGAATAAGTTTCTATTTGTAGCTTTTTTGTTGCTTGAGTGATACTGCTTGTTGACTCGTGTATCCTGACATGGTCTTCATAAATCATAAAGGATGTGATACTGTACTTTTGGTTTGCTTATTTTGGAGCAAATGTTTTGCAGTGATGAAAAATATCATCAATTTCAAGTGGATGGGAATCTGCAGTATAAATGTCCTACCTGTCGTGGGGAGTGCCATCAGGTAGGCAGTATGCCTTACATAACTAATTTTGTTCTTCCTTGGAAAGAACTCACGAGTACATCTAATTCAATTTTATTCTCACGGCACCCACCATATATGTATGTGTGTGCTCCAGATCAAGGGTCTTGAGGATGCTGTTCAAGAGCTTTGGAGGAGAAGGAACATTGCTGATAGAGATTTAATTGTCAGCTTGAGGGCTGCAGCTGGTTTACCAACTCAAGAAGAGATATTTTCTATTTCTCCATTTTCAGATGACGAAGATAGTGGTGGGCCATTTAAATTAAAGAGTGAATCTGGGCGTTCCTTTAAGTTCGCTCTAAAGAATTTGTCCAATGACACACCAAAGAAGAAAGATTATGGAAAGAAATCTTCAAGCAAAAAGATTTCTAAGAAAAAGGACTCTCAGTCATTTGTGTCTGGTAAAATTGACACGCGCAATAGTTTTGAAGGACATAGTGATGTCAGATCTTTACATAGCTTGGATGATGATATACAATCCCTGAGAAATGATGGTCATGATGTTTATTCATCACCCGCTGCTGGAAGCCAGAGTCAAACTGATTACCCCATCAATCAGCTAGGGAATTTGAAACGTAAGTTTGTTGATGAAGTGATGGTCAGTGATGAAGAGAGGAAGCCCAGAGTTGTTCGAATTAAAAGCAATAAAAAGGCAAATATTATGGATGGTGAAGACGAGAGTGGAAAACATGGTGATAAGAGCCACAATGTGAAGGGGAAGAAGCTGGTTATAAACTTGGGTGCGCGGAAAATTAATGTGGCTAGCTCTCCACGGTCAGATACTTCAAGCTGCCAAAGAGATCAAGATCTGGTTGCTGTTAATGGTATGGATCTCCATGATTTGTTTTTTCTTCCGTTGTGTTTGTGAGATGGGGGATGGGGGCTTGTCACCATATATTAGCCTGAGAAACAAAAATGGATATGATTTTGTCAAAGTGGGTTATGGCTGATTTCCCAATTAAATATCACCCGTTTCTCCTTATTAAATTAGTTACATGTTTTGTTCAATATCAGGGAAAAGACATGCAACTGGCTTTTTGAATTACTAAATGTATAATAATTATTGTTATTATATCTGCTTTGATGTCAGCTTGTTGAATGGTTTAATAGCTCTTTTATGCTTCCTTTCTCTCTCTTTTGTTTGACTTTTCCATTTCAAACATCCTCCATAGGCAATGAAGATATAAGCACATTGAGGAAGGGGGACAAGTTTGCATTAGATAGGCATGATGGCACAGCTAGACATATTGATGGTAAAGGTAATATAGGTT
This sequence comes from Crotalaria pallida, assembly GCA_037953625.1. NCBI lineage: Eukaryota > Viridiplantae > Streptophyta > Magnoliopsida > Fabales > Fabaceae > Crotalaria > Crotalaria pallida. The sequence goes on along the minus strand of CM075654.1, from coordinate 141,335,074 downwards.
GCTTCCTTTCTTTTTACCAACTCTAACAAAGTTTGGCTATTGTTTTCACTCCCTTCGGTCTTATATATAAGCCCCTTTGAAGACTTTTTTTTTACCCTTAATATAAGCCTCATTTTCAATTTCCAATGACACTAATTACTTCTTTTCCACAAACACCCTTATTTACTCAACACTTTTCAGATTCCCAATAATAATTACAGTGGCGGATCTTGGTCAGAGATTTAGGGGGTGCATTTTTTTAGTCAGTTTAAATTTATATATAATTTAGGTATGCTAATATGCTTTGGCTTAGCGGTTAAGCTTTGCTGCTTTTAATCTAGAAACCCGAGCCCTCCCACATTATATAAAACGAAAATTTAAAACACAATTCGGTGGGTCGTACCGTACCTATGACACGTTACCACTGAGCCACCAGCAAAGTTTAGTTATTATGTGCCATTAATTTATATATATTTTTAAAAGTTCAGGGGGAGAAGAAGCTCCCACCTGCTCCAATGAAGCTCTGCCACTAAATAATTATAGGGGTATTTTTGAAAAAGTATACCAAATATTTATATATCTAATTCCACTAATAATATTAACTATTTAAAAGGTGTGAAAATTGGTCAAGGTTGCTTATAATAAGGACCGAAGAGAGTATTATATCAACCGTTGCATTTGAAGATTTATCTGATGTTGATTAAGTTGTCTCAGCAAAGAGTAACGTAAGCTTTTGTGTTTTACAGGAAACAGAGTTGACTCTGGCCAATCAAAGTTTTTAAAGGTTTCAGGAAAAGAAAGAAATTTGATTAAATTGGGAAAAGTTAAGCCAGAAGTTTCTGAATTCAACATGACCTCTGGTAGAGGCAATATCTCTGATGGAAGTGCACAGCATACTCACATCTTGCGGAGCAAATGTAGTACCGATGGAATGTTTGGTGAAGTGGGAACAGTGGATGCTACATCAAGAGGTGAAAGGATGCATTTGGGAAAGCGGTCAGAACGCATCTCCTATGATGAAACAGATGACAATGATAATCTGACACCTTCACATTCTTTTCCAAAAGATTCTAAACCTTTACTGAGATTTAAACTAAAAAAACCTAGCATTGAAAGTCTAAATTCTCATCAGGAGGAGAAGACTATAATCAAGGGCCAGAGGTCAAAAAGGAAGAGACCATCACCTTTCAAGGAGAGAACATTGTTTAATGAGGCCGAAAGTGTAAAGCAATTACATCAAAACAGTCTAATGGATGAGATCATGGATGCGAACTGGATTTTGATGAAGTTGGGTAATGATGCAGTTGGAAAGAGAGTAGAAGTTCATCAAACATCTGACGATTCTTGGTTAGTGCCTTGCAACTTGCATAGCTTTTGTTAATTTTGTTTAGCTTATTTAACATTTTAGTCCCTGAACTTAGGTTCTCTTTTGAAATTGGTCCTCAAACTTTTTTTTCGGATGCTTTGGATCCCTGAACTTTGTTTAATTTTTGGAAATGGTCCTTTCGTCACTTAAGTGATGATATAGCCGACGACATGTCACGTCATTTTCACAATATCGACGAGTGACGTGGTATGTAGAGCCACACGAGACACTATATGATTTTTTTTATTAAAAAAATAATTTCTTTTAAAATTTATTAAAAGATTTGATTTTCTTTTAAAAAATACAATTTTTAATTATTTTTAATCAATTTGAATTTTTTTTTTAATTTAAAAAAATCACGTGGCATCATCTGGCTCGTTACCTATCGATGTAGCGAAAGTGACGTGACATATATTTGGTTATATCACCACTTAAGTGATGAAAGGAACATTTCCAAAATTTGAGCAAAGTTTAGGGAGTCAAAGCATCGGAAAAAAGTTTGAAGACCAATTCCAAAAGAGTACTTAAGTTCAGGATTAAAAACTTAAATAAGCCATTTTGTTTTGGCAATGGGGCAAAAGCTAATTATTAAATGATTGGTATGCCATAGGAGATGATGTATCATTGTATACTACTATTAATCATTAAAGATTTTAATTTATTTTAAAAGATTCTTCCACCTGTTTCTTTCTGCCCAAAAAACTGCATTTTGAAATAACGACTCTGGTGGATGGGTGCATTTTATTTATGTAGCAGCCTTGGAACTTTTTTCTTCACTGTGTCTTTTGTTAATTTGTCTGTGCAACCCAATCGTTCTGAAGACTTTGAGTGGATTACTAATTTTACTTTGTAACCTTTACATTTTTGTCCAGGCACAAGGGAGTGGTAACTGACACAGTCGAAGGCACTTCGAAGATACACGTTACCTTAGATGACGGGAAGTTGAAGATGTTGGAACTCCCGAAGCAGGGGGTCCGTTTTGTTCCTCAAAAGCAGAAGAGATCAAAGTCGTGAATTCTCAACTAATATACCCTTAGTGATCATTTTACGTGGAGACTTTCTACTCGTAGAATTGATTGTTTCATCCTTGAGGCCTCCCTCTACTTACTGAATTTGTATTGCTGGCCGCTGCTGATTTTTGGGTGAAGCATTATCCATTGGAGCTATATCAGTTTTCTTGAAAGAATCAACCTTTCCTAAGCCATTACTTCTACGGGTTGTTCTTAATTGCGAATTAGATTTTTTTTTGTGATGTATAGCCATTGCTGTAGAATAGGGAAGCAAGAGTATAAGAAGTTTTAGATGTATTGCCATTGTGTATTGCAGACTTGATGAATTGAGATATTATTTTGGAAGTTGAATTTGTATGAGTGAGTGTCAGTTCACTTAATCTGTTTCATAACCCCCATACTCTTAGGTCTTAGCTTCTCTCCCATTCCCAACTTCCTGCAAAAGAAAAGTTATAAGGGTGTTACTACCATGCAATTAAAAATTGAATGGTTGCTATGCAACTCATTGTTAAACCAATAAAACATTGCCATCTAAGACATGTATGCCACATCATTACTTAAATTAGTTAAAATTAAGTTTTGCAATTTAGTCCAACATAAAAATTAGATTATTGTAATTTAGTCATTTTGTACTTTTAGATAAATTATAAATTTTAATTTTTTTTTTATATACGGAGAAGGGAGATGAGTGAAGGAAGCAGGGAAGGAAAGGGAATGGCGGGTGGCGCAGGTGGCGGTGGCGGTAGGTTTTGAAAAGTAAAGATGAGTTCTGGGTTTAAGAAATTTTTTTTTATATATATATAAAAATATTAAAATTTATAATTTGTCTAAAAGTACAAAAGGACTAAATTACAATAATCTAGTTTTTATGTTGGACTAAATTGCAAAACTTAATTTTGACTAATTTAAGTAATGATGTGACATATATGTCTTAGGTGGCAAGGTTTTATTGGTTTAAGAATGGATTGCATAGCAACCATTCAATTTTTTATTGCATTTTAGAAATTTCCAAGTTATAAATATAAGAAGAGAATAAAGTTCCTCTTGTTGAAAGGAGGGAAGTTATCTCCTTAACCCAATCAATTAATGACACGTGGCCAACTTACTTTTTTTACTTCATAAATTTTTCCAAGTTTTTTTTTTTTTTTTTTTTTTTTTAACAGCACATTATTCTCAAGGCAAAAGGAAGGATCTACTACTGCCTAAGTGCCATTGTTTCCTCCTTCCGTCAAGGTCGCGCTTTTATCACAGTCATTGTTATCATCTTAAGCTCCGTCCGTTACTGTCTTGCCTCCACCCACCACTGATGCGTGGAAACTATTGGTGATGGAGATGGATCACTGTAGAATTTTAATGTCCACGGGTCTGTTTCCAGTGGATGCATCCACTTGGTGTATTTAATGGTGATGATTTCACTAGAGCCATCAACGGCTTATATTTATTACCTGCTACCTGAAGAGTATGACCTGCCACCATGAGTGGGAGTATATTAGGTTGGCACCAATGGACATAAACGGGTTGGGCTTGTTGAACAAATTTTTTGGGCCAATTACATTAAAACGAAAAAAAAATTTGTGGGCCATAATATTAACATATTTTTCCGTCTGTACTTGTTTACCCCACGCGAATGTTTTTGGTTGCTGTAATATTTAGTTTTGACCCATCAGCTAATAAAGAAATTATTGATTAATTGGTAATTGATGTTTAATTTTTTGTGTTTTGTTTCTTAGATGAGAAGTGGATTTAGGGTATGGCCTGATGTGAGACAACTTTGCTTCAGGAAAGGCCTTGTATATGGATTCATGCGGTTCTTTTCCACGCCATTAAAATCACTTCATAGAACTGCAAGCCGTTCGCTCAGAGTAGGCCGATTTTGCAGTGTTGTCAATAAGGTGGAGGTGGATGTTTCGGAAGAGAGTCCAACGGTTGCGATGAGAAGAGACGGTTGGTGGTCAGTGGTAGTGGCGGAGATGAGTGGCGGCGGTGTTGATGAGTGACAATCGAAGGTTGATGGTGATGGTATAAGGTTCAGAGAAGAAAGGGATGAGTGATGGTTGGTGGTGGTGGTGGTGGTGGTGTTGGCGGAAAAATCGAAGGGGAGGTGATGCCGTGATGGCTGATGGTGGTGATGAAGCAGTATATGTGTGTGGGTGGGGGACGAAGATACTATGTGTGTGTGGGTGGGGAGGAGAAGAAGTACTATGCGTGTGCCTCTGTGGGTTGGGGAATCAACAAAGAAATAAAAGATGTCCAAGTATGGTTAAAGTGAGGATATTTTTTTAGCTAAATATTCAACCTCCAAATTAACGTTATTTACCCTTTTACCAGATACCAAAACCTTTTGTTGTGGGTCAAAAAAGCAGTGGATGGGTTCACTAAAAACAACCCGGTAGACATTAAAATCGTTCTGGATCACTTAAATGGTTTATACACATTCTCATTAGAAAGTGAAACAAATAACTCTAACATTCTAACAATAACAATGTTGAAAAAACTAATGTAAGAAGCATGGAATATGCTATTTGAATTCGCTTTATTAAATTGATTGATGATATATTAGCAAGCATAAACCTACACAAATTAAAAATTTTGGGAAGATAAGACAAAGAAAAAATAAGACAAGGATGTAATAAATTGTTTTCGCTCAATTACGGACCAATCACAATAATTTTTATTTTAGTTTTCTGTATTTATAATTTTTTTGAATAATTATGAATCAATATGTATCATTGCATTTTTTTTAATTATCAACTAAATAGATGTATCAGTATCAATTTAATATATTTGTTTTCAATTCCAAATTCTTTAATTTAATTAATTTGTAGTATCAATTACCTCAACAATTATGATATTAATAAATACCCGCTATTGATTATCACATCAATCATTATTTTTATTTATTATTTCTTAATTACATTTATCTCATTAATTATCATTTTACTTTCTCATTCTTTAAATAAGTTTTTTTTTTAATAATTTTCAAAAAAATTAGAAAAACACACAAATTAAACATTAGCAGCCCCTTATATTTACCAAAAAAAAATAATAAATAAACATTAGCAAATCAGTAATTGATAATTGATACTTCATCCATTCCAATTCATTTATCATTTTAAGAGTTTTACACGAATTAATAAGATTATTTAATCCTTTAATTTTAAAGAGAAGTGCAAGGTCAATTCAAAGAAAAAAAAAAGAGAAGTACAAGGTAAGTTTACTATAATATTCCCACACTCAAAATGTTTAATTGCAATGTTAAAGTTGAAAAAAAAAAGATGAATACATTTTCAAATTACTAAGACAAATAATTTGAAATAAATCAAAAATACTAAAGTGGAAGATAAATTGAAATGGAAAAAGTAATTGATATAATTGATAATGATAAATACTAGCTAGACTGAGGAAACACTGGTAACAATCTGGTGCATTGCATTGAGTCTGGCTCGCCACTCTTCATTCAGTCATTCATTGTTGTTGTTATATTTATATTTGCAGATAAACACCACCAGCCCGTCTTCTCCTATGCAGGCTTATTTTCAAGGAAGGGAAATGATTTCGGAATGCACTGCACTGTCTTTATTAATAGTAACATTCTGAGTGAGAATCTGTATGAAAATTGCATTTTTATCTTTACAATTAATTTCATCAAGTGTCTGGCTTGCTGCTGTATATATCAAACTTACAATTAGTGCCCCTACCTCTAAACTATGCCTAATAAATACCAACCACCTATTTATCCATATACAAATAATAATACACCTACATTGCATTACATTACATGATGGAAAACTCGTCATCAAGCCCCTCTAGTTCTCCTTTAATGTTGTTGTGTTGCCGTATTACCAACACAGACATTGTGGTTGCAAAGTCTGGTCCTGAAAGCACATCCCCTATCGGTCCCATTTCTGGGCACTGCTGCCAGTCATTCATTCCCTTTGTCAATATAGAGTTTACTCCACCATCTCTTCCTACTATCACCAATGAGTATTGTCCTTCAAACGATCTCAGCGTAGCGAACGTCTCTGCTGCATTTGCAAGATGCTTCTCTGTATATGAAATACGACCCCCTACTATATGCTCCTCATAAACCTGTGCAAAGCATTCATCATCCTGCACCATCTCCTCCTCTTGTTCTGGTAGGCTTACCCTACAATCTGCCTTCCTAGCAGCGGATGATGATGTTTCTGCACTCGTATCTACCAGTAATCTTATTACTGTCAGCTTTACTCCTGGATGTTGTGCTACTCTGCTGGCATAAGCGAGTGCTTCTCTATCATCTTTCCCACCAATGAATATTGTTGCCACATTGATTGATACTTGTGATCTTGATATCTTTTCCAAGCTTCCAAGACCTCTGTCCACTAGAATCCCCACGGTACAAGGAGCACTCTTCAGTAACTGTTCAACCAAATATTTTTTTATTATTTGCACAAAACTACAATCCTTTCCTTTCTTTTCTTTTGGGTGCTTCACACTAACAAAAACAATGCAAACTTATTTTTATAAGACACTAATTATGTATAAGCAATGATATTCTTACCAAGTTTTTACAAACACCTATTTTATATACATAAAATACACCGTAACTTGGAACTGTGTCATTACAACTTCAACATTCTAACACTTTCACAATGAATGAAGAAGCAGTTGTGGTTAGAGTCTAGAAAAATTCGTCATTTGTATTTTTAATCTATCAGTTGCAGTTCATATCATTGATTTATTTCTAATATTTCCTTTTAATTTGTTAACAGTATGAAACTATGAAATTAAAGATGAATAGATAAAGGTCTAATGGTACAAGGTTGTATGGTACGGAGTAATTTTCTTTCTTTACATTACCTTTTTGTTCACATATCTGAAGCCTTGATTGCCACCGTCCAATTTTCCATCCTTGCACTGGCTCCTGTGGAATGGTAGTATGATGAGGGGAATCATCAAGTCCTCTGCTAAAATGCAGATATCTTGTGCCATGTTATTGATTGTTGACACTACCACTGTTCTGTTGAGACTAATACCATGACCGTCTCCATCTACATAGGCTTTAAATGAGCTTGTTACTTGGTCTCTCATCTCAATCACTGTCTTGTCTTGTAGAGTTGTTGTATGTATTCCATCACCCCTTTCTATCGTGGCTGCTATTTCATCGGCGAGTTCTATCATGTCTGTCACATGTACCCCAATGTCAGGGTCTGCTTTCCCTCTTGAGATCTCCATCAAGTTTATTGAAGCAGGAACATTATCAAGTCCATGAAGACACATGAGTATCCTTAACTCACTTGATTGGTCAAGCAATTGGAGGGACATGCGATGAGTTGGTGCCCTTTTCCTCGCACGTTTGATGATATGTTTCACAATTGCTGGAGCAGGCACCACTGTCAAAAAGGTTGTAATTACCATCGCAATGGTGGTGGTAGTACCGATGCCACAACCTAACTGGTAATACAAGGACAAGCTAAGAGATTGATTCAATGGCAAACATGATATGTCTTGCTTTTGCTATAATTTCTGGAAAAAAAATTTAAGTATTGCTATTACGAAGTAATCTCGGTTTTAACAATTAGAATAAAATCAACAAACTCTTTCTAAATCCTCAAAATCATATATTTTTCTTTCTTTTAGAAATGTCGTTTAAGGTGCGATATAGATTTAAATTAAATATCTTTTCAGCATCCTGCCTTTGGGCATTAGTTGCATATTGCTCCTATCCTAGATTTTCAAATGACTTGAATTTCTAGATGCTGATTTTTGAATGATTGGCAAAGGAAAATGACTATTCTGTAATACTACTTCTAACGAAGCAGAAGAACCATGCATTTCTCCGAGTTAGAAGCACATTGTTATTTAGGGACGGATCCAAAAAGCATCGAAGGGACACACACTCACACACACATAACTACAATGTACATAGTTCGCTCTCCTTGGCATACATCCCTACTGTCTCGACAATTCATGTATAAAACAATTGCTTTTGACACACACATGTCATGTATATGTTGCCTGTTGATACCACCAGGAGACATCATAAAAATTACCATGATAGAAATTGGAATTGGCACACATACATAAGAAAGGATAAGGCAACTATTTGAGATAATAGTGAAGAGAGAAATTCATGAGAATACTTGCCAATTTGATAGCCAGGTAGAGATGAAAATGGCCTTTGATAGTAAGGAGCATTCCAATTGCAACTGATTCAGGCCAGTTAAAGCCAAGCATTGCTACCCCATAAATAACTGTCCCAACAACTTTTCCAACTATTACTACTCCTATGAGAAACAATAATTGTGCCCATGTTTTGTAATTTCTAGGCTCAGACTCTTTGAAATCAGCTGAATATCCCATCCACAAGAAAAAGATGGGAAAGAAGATTGTGGTCAACAGGTAGTTGATTTTGGTGATAACCCATCTGGAAACTCTACCCTCCCTTGGAAGACAAATTCCTGTCATAAAAGCACTTAGAATTGGACTATAGTTACACATAGTTGAGGAGGCACACATGATGACCATGAAGGCAAGGGCCAGCACCAGATGCGAACCTTTCATGGGTTTCCCTTCAGGGTTTTCATTGTTAATCCACTTCATAACTAATGGTGAAAGCGATGCTGTGACCAATGTCTGCAAAAGAACTCCAATAAACATTGTAATAGACGTAGCAGAATGCTTAAAGTGATCGACAGAATTGCAATATGAGTTAATTGGCAAAGCAATGTAGCCAAGAGAAAGAAGCAAAGAGCAGATAAAATCTGAGTGCATCCCTGCTGCTATTACAACCTTCCCAATATCTGACTTTCCTATTTTGAGTTGAGTAATTAAATGTGTCAGCACTGGGGAAGCTGTGCTAGAGAGAAGGGTTGACATAGAGAGGGTGATTTCTCTTTTCTGTTGGGCTGGGAAGTAAAAGATATAGCTACTTAAAAAATGAGATAAAAGATGAGATAAAAGGAATGTGGAGATTATTCCTGCATAAGCAACTTGAGCATCCCTTGTTGGTCTTTTGAAGAGTGCATAAGGATCCATTTCTATCCCCAAAGCAAACATGTAGCACATCATACCAACATCGATGATGAATCCAAAGGCAATGTTGAATTGGTTATACAAATCGCGTAAAAAAGATATGTTGCCCATTACTAGTCCTACCTGCATCCATAAAACAAAACAAAAAAAAAAAAAATTCAATTTTATTTTCGTTTCAGTATTCTTCTTCTTGTTGTTGTTGTTGATATATAATACATTAGCATTATCATGAGAGTTAGGGGAAGCTTACAAATATGTCAGAAGTAATGCGAGGTTGTGAATAAGGCTTTAGAGCGAAATGTAAACCATTGCATGCAATCACCATGAGCACAAACAGAATGAAGTTTTTTGCTAACTGAAATACGAGGCTTCCTAGCTTTTCCTCACATTGTGGTGGTGGTGGTGGGGGCCGCGCCATTATATTATCAAGCTGAAAAACTCCTTGAGGTTTGTTTGATTAGATTTAGATATAGATCATGTATACATGCATATAGGTCAATGTAGTACCTTATCCTGCTATCTTTTTTCTTTCCAGTCCCAATCTCATGAACAAGAACAAAAAATTTAATTTCTTTCTCATTTTCCCCTTTTTTTTATTGGTTTATTGCTAATAGTCAACTGTGGCAAATTTTTGGCTAAATCTTTTGGGAAAGGTAATGGTCGTGATTCAAAGCTTAGTTTTAGGAGACAGCACGCACAACGAATGAAAACTCAAAACAGTTATGTTGTGTCTGATTTGGACACTGCATGAGGAGAGGAGTGAACCGAAAAACATGGATAAATCACAAATGCTCTCTGTCACATCTCCATCACTCTTTATTTGAATTCTACTATAGGCATTACGTATTTTTAACAAAATACTATGGTGCCTTCATCAATCATCATCTTATATCTGTTTTTTTAATTGTTTTATTGGACTGTTGAGCTATATCTTTGGATTGTTATTATATGATAAATTTCTTATTTCATCACCAAAATGGTAGATTTTATTTTCTTTACATCAAATTTATGTTTTTTTGGGTGTATAAAAGGTATTATAAAATTCATAAAATAAATCAGTATAGGGTAAATTTACAAGTGTTTAATTTTAATGCAATGTGGTAGAGACACATGATATAAAGTGGTGGGTGTTCTCGGGTTTAAACCTTAGTAACAATGATTTATTTTCCTTTCCCTTGAAAAAATGAGGAAAAAAATATTATTTGCTTATCAATTTTTTATTTAATGCAATGTAAATGTATTTTTCATAGTTTTGAATTTAGGTATGTTGGCATTACAAACGTTGCAATGTTAAGGTTTAAGAAGTTGTTGAAATTGCACAATAATAACAACTGTGAATGCATTGTTGACATTTATTTACCCACAATTGCCCGATATGTCAAAATCTTGAGTTTTCATGTTTTCAAAAGCACAACCACGAATGCTATTCGAAACCTCGATCGGTCTTTTTTTTTACGCTTTTACGTAATCATACATGATTCCGTACAAATAAGGGTGTTGGCATGGTGGTAAAGGTACACAACTATATTCGGAGAAAAGTCATGGTTTAATTCTTAGTGAGAATATCAGTTGTGGGGATAAAGCTGACTAAGTCTGAGGGATTAATCTTTTATTTTTATGATTATTGCTCTGTTTGGCAACACGAGATAGGAGCTTTTTAGCTAGTTAGGAGCTTTTAGATTCAGTCAATAAGCTACTAGCCTCGTTCGGTGAACACAAATTAAAAAGAGCTTATAGCTTTTAAAAAAGGAGCTTGTAGCTTTTGAAAGCTAACTTTTAGAAAGCTACTTGAAGTAGCTTTCTAAAAACTAAACTAGCTTTCAATAATTCATATACCAATTATATCCTCAAACAAAATTTAAAATTATTTTAGTACCCTTTAATTAATTATTAATTATAACTTAATAATTTTGTTATAATTAATTAATTAACTACGTAATTAATAAATTAAGAAAAAATAAATTTAATTAATTATAATTTAATAATTTTAGATTTAATTAATTAATTAATTAACTATCTATTTAATAAATAAAGAAAAAAATTTGAAAAATTTAAAATAATAAAATGTTGCATGTCCTTTTTGGTCATTTAATAACTTTTAGCTACTTCAAAAGCTAGTTTTGCCGAACAACACTATTTTAAATAGTCAGCTAAACAGTTATAAGCTCCTAGCTAACTTAACGGCTACAAACTAGAAACTCACAGCTACAAGCTAGTTTTGCCGAATAGACCCTATGTCTATTTTATACAGTAATACAGACTTGCAAAATATTAGTCTCTATTTTGAAGGGGTTTTCCAATTTTTTTCCCTACTAAAAGCTAATTCTCCTGAAAATCCGGTTTAGATATTTTAGATTTACAATTAACTTTTGAGACAAAGTAATGTTATCTATTTCTTTTAAGTTGTATGTTCAATTGTTCATTTACACCGACATAAACCAAATATTATCCCAATATTATTTAAAAATATTGTAGGAAAAAATGTAGTTTTAAATGAGAGTGATGAAGTGCATCAGTGCATGTATGTGCCAATAAAGCTGTGCATGTATGTGCCAATAAAGCTTTGTTTAGTGTAAAAGGAATTAGTTCATATGACATGAAGATATGAGCTTAAATATGGTATGATACAAGGATTTTGTTGGTAGTAATTAGTAAGGAATTTAATTTTTGGTTTAATTAAGTTTTCATTCCTTAAATAATCACACATCATTGTTTTTAGTCCCTTAAAAAAAATATTATTATTATTATTATTTTGATAAAAAAATGATTTCACTTCTCAAAATTTTAAAACATTTGATTTCAATTTTTACCATCAATTAAAAGAGGATGTGTCAATATTAAAATTAGCCACATATTCTATAAATTAAGGATTAAGGATGATATGATGAATGAGTGCGTTAACACATGATCAAATGTGTTGAATTTTTAGAAATGAATCTAAAGGCAAAATAAATAATAAATTGTAATGAGGAATGTTGTATGCAGTGGAGTATATATTGGATTGCATAGATTTGAAATTGAAAAAGAAAGAGTAACGGAAGGTTTGTTGGCGGGAGAAGGGAGAAAAAGGTGAATTTGAGCTGTCAAATAGTATGCCATACATATCCTCCATCTAGACTTTGTCTCTCTGTCTGTCAGTCCGAACAAAGAAAAACAAACAGAAAAAGAAAATATACACACACATGCATGAGAGGATAAATAGGGATGGAACAATCCCCCTTTATTATTATTATTAATTATTAATTATTAATTATTAATTATTCCTTATTAATAGATAGATTAAGAAACGCAGAGGAGAGAAGAAGAAGAAGAAGGAGAAGAAGAAGAAGAAAAAAGAAAGAGAGAAAAAAGAGGAAGGGAATGGAAAGAGAGGGGAGAGGGAATGCTTACATGATCCATCCATCCGTTGCTCTCGCTCCAAAATAAAACAAGTCTCACATTCTCTCTCTCTCTTCTTTCTCTTTCTCTCTCTCATTCCCCCATTCTTCTCTTCTTCTTCTTCTTCTTCTTCTTCTTCTTCTTTTCCTCCTTTCCATTTCAATTCAATTCAATTCAATTCGCCAGCAGCATCGGAACTGGAACACGTTTTCTAATTGAATTGAATTGAATCGAATCGAATCACATCGCATCGAATCAATCAATAGATACATACATGCATTTTATTGAAAGATAGATAGATAGATAGATAGTTATAATAATAATAATAATAAAAATAAGAGAATTTAAAAAAAGAAAGAAAGAGAAAGAGAAAGAAAATGAGCGTGATATCTCGAAATATATGGCCGGTATGCGGGAGCTTGTGTTGTTTCTGCCCGGCGTTGAGGGAAAGATCTCGTCATCCAATCAAGCGTTACAAGAAATTGCTTGCTGACATTTTCCCTCGCTCTCAGGATGATGATCAACCTAATGATCGTAAAATTGCCAAATTATGCGAATACGCTTCCAGAAATCCTCTTCGTGTTCCCAAGGTATTATTGTATTGTTAACATCAATCAATTTCAATTTCAATCGCGCTTTTATGCTCCTGTCGCCCTCAGCATTCCATTCATATTCGCTCTAATTGTTACTCCCTCCATTCCTTAATACAGGACACGATTTTGGTAGAATTGGTGTCGTTTTTTATAAGTCGTTTTAGAATATCTATGTAGTATTAAAATTTTTATTCCAAATACACCCCTCATAATTGCATAGGGGTGATAGAGTACTCCCTCCGGTCCTGTTTATTTCACTCCCACCAAGTAGAGTGGATAAAATTGTTAGTGGCATTGGAAATGTGAAAATTTGATATACTTTTTCAAAACTACCCCTATAATTATTATTGGAACTCTAAAAAGTGTTGACTTTATAGGGGTGTTAGTGGAAAGAAATAATTAAATGCTATTGAAAATTGAAAAGGGGTCTTATAAATAGGACCAAAATAAAAACCCCAAAAGGGTCTTATAAATAGGACCGGAGGGAGTAATAATTACAATAGAGAGAGAAATGAATAGAGTTGTAAATTTTTAAATAGGAGTAACCTTGGAATGACAACATATTTTTTTTTAATATATTTGAGAGTAATAATTATTTTTCTGCGTGAATTAGGTCAAGGGACAGAGGGAGTATGTTATATCGAACTGTTTCTTTTTTCTTGTCAATGTTATTCACAACGGTTTTTCCCCCTTCTTTTTTAAATGTTGTTTGAACTACCAGATAACTAGCTATCTCGAGCAAAGGTGTTACAGGGAATTGCGAAACGAGAACTACCAATCCGTTAAGATTGTCATTTGTATCTACCGCAAGTTGTTGGTTTCTTGCAAGGACCAAATGTGAGTCGCTCTTACCATGATGTGCATTTGAACATTTTCATACGTATGATTTACGACTAACCACACTTTTTATGACAGGCCATTGTTTGCAAGTAGCTTGCTTGGCATCATACAAATTCTTCTTGATCAAACTCGGCATGATGAAGTGCAGATTTTAGGCTGCCAAACTCTGTTTGACTTTGTGAACAATCAGGTTTTTTGTTTAATTTTCTTTCTGTCGGTTCTCTATTTAGGAGTTTGCTGCTACTTCATTCTTTGCCTTACTTAAATAATTTAACCAAATCTACATAACATTCCATGTTTTTTCCTGTGCAAGTCTGACACTTTCAGCATGCTCTTATTGTGCAGAGGGATGGTACTTATATGTTCAATTTAGATGGCTTCATTTCAAAACTTTGCAATCTAGCTCAAGAAATGGGAGACGATGTGAAAATACAACATTTGCGTGCTGCTGGTCTTCAAGTCCTTTCATCAATGGTAATTAGGATGCTTGCATTGTTATATGCTAAATATTAATTCATTCTCTGACGTGCTAGAAGTTATTACGAAAAAGAGCACATTATGTTGCCAACATAAAAAATTGATAAGTTTCCTTGCACTTGCCATTCTAATAGCTGGCACCAGTGCTTTTTAAATCTTTCCCGATTAAATCCTGAATGATCAATAATTATTTGTTTTACAGGTTTGGTTCATGGGTGAATTCTCTCACATTTCAACTGAATTTGACAACGTAAGTTTCAAACCAAATTATTTACTTTCACTTTCAAGATATCTGCCCTTATTTATGCAGAAAAATACAGTACTTATTGATAATAGTTTTTAGTACTTGATATATTAGTGCAACTTTCTTTCATATTAACTGAGGTTCCTAATAAATATGTACTGTAACTAATAACTCTAGGCTCAGTTACAACCAACTTTATTACGATAGCTTTAATTTTTCCAAATATCACACTTCTTTTATATTCAATATATTACACACTGATTGTAAGACTTAAAAATACCTTTATTGACTATGATATTCTTCTTTCTCATTTACCATATTTTGGACTTCTTATAACAATTCCAAGGGACTATTTGTCTTGCCCTTCTATGCACACCTTGCATTTGACAGCTTTATGCATCTCTTGTTAACTCAGGTTGTTTCAGTTGTTTTGGAAAATTATGGGGATGTTGAGCAAGATTCTCTGAGTGGGAATGCAATGCGGCTTACATCTTGGAGAACGATAGTGAATGAGAAAGGAGAAGTTAACATGCCTATGTACTTGTCCTCATTATGATAGCATTATGTTTTGTTATTAATCAGTCAATATTGCTGTTAACTAACTTCTTTTTCTCCTTCATAGGGAGGACACTGTGAACCCTGGTATTTGGTCAAGAATTTGCATAAATAATATGGCAAAGTTAGCCAAGGAGGGTACAACTGTTCGACGTGTTTTGGAATCGTTGTTCCGCTATTTTGATAATGCCAACCTGTGGTCTCCAGAACACGGACTTGCTCTTTCTGTCTTGCTTAACATGCAGTCAATAATTGAAAATTCTGGTACTTGTTTTCTTGAATGCCCTATGATATGGTAGATTCTAGGCCATTTTATCTTTCAATCAGATTTTCTTATCCTATCTGAACGGTTCATAATTTTGCTTAATGTAATTACAGGACAGAATACACACTTGCTGCTATCCATTCTAGTCAAGCACCTCGATCACAAGAACGTCTTGAAGAATCCTAATATGCAGCTTGACATTGTTGGTGTTATTACCAATCTTGCTCAACAAACAAGGGTTCGACAATCTGTTGCTATAATTGGTGCATTGAGTGATATGATGCGACACCTGCGAAAAAGCATACACTGCTCTCTTGATGATTCAAATCTTGGGGCTGAAGTAATTCAGTGGAACCAAAAATACCGAACGGAAGTTGATGAATGCCTAGTACAGTTAACAATCAAGGTGACAGAAAATTCCACTCTTTAGAAGATGATTTTAGCTTACGTTTTACAAAGTACAAACCAGATAAACATATAGATCACTATGCACATTCCGATGTGAAACTTGAATGTTTAATTTTATGCAGATAGCAGATGCGGGTCCTGTTCTTGATACCATGGCTGTTTTGTTGGAAAACATGTCTAATATTACGGTCATGGCCAGAACCTTGATTTCTGCAGTTTATAGAACTGCTCAAATAGTTGCTTCAATACCAAACTTGTCATATCAGAACAAGGCAAGATTTCTTAAATTGCTTAATTGATATGATTGCACAATATTTCCTTGTTTTTTTTCCTGATTTTTCTCTGTCCTTTCATGTTTGTCCGCAAACTTGAAATTCGATTCTTTAGGCATTCCCTGAGGCATTATTTCATCAGTTACTCCTGGCAATGGTACATGCAGACCAAGAAACCAGGGTGGGTGCACACCGCATATTTTCTGTCGTTCTTGTGCCATCATCAGTTTGTCCTCAACCTTCTTCTTCAATGCCCCCGTTGACAAAAGCAATTGAAATTCAGAGGATGCTCTCGAGAAATGTTTCCGTCTTTTCTTCTTCAGCTGCGCTCTTTGAGAAATTGGAGAGGAAGGAAAATTCCCTGGAGGAAAATATTCATCCAGATGAAAATACCAATGATAACTCCATTTTGAACAGATTGAAGTCAACTTATAGTCGGACTAGTTCAAGAAGAAATAGTATGATCCTTGGCGAATCTCTTGATAGAAGGAACTCAAAGATTACTCATTCTCCTTCTATGATGAATAGATTAACATCAAGTTACAATCGAGCTACTAGCATGAAGAGGCCTCAATTATCAGCAATTGTTGAAGAAAATGCCACGGATAGTTCCAATAAACAACTGGTATATACTCCCACTCCTTTCATTTTTACATTTTATTGTTATTATAATAGAACTTATCAATCAACAACACCAATACTACCTGTCTTCTTATGACTACTATTCACAGGCATTACCCCTTAGGCTGAGTAGTCATCAGATTACCCTTTTGCTATCATCAATCTGGGTCCAGTCTATCTATCCTCTAAATACACCTGAAAATTTTGAAGCAATTGCTCATACCTTTAGCCTTGTCTTGCTAGTTGCTCGGAGTAAGGTAATGTCATCATTGTTGTCATTTACTATCTATAAATATATACGAAAACATTTTACATTTCGGTTTACCTTATTTATTAATTATAAGAAAGACACGTTCAACACTTTTGTTTGACAGTTTATACTGTTTTACACCTTTACCGATGTCTAATTTATTTTTTATCAGCGGTTCAGAAACATGGTTCTAGTCACTGTGGTTTTAGTTCAATAATTGAATATTCGTTAAACTTTTTCAGAAAAAAGTTGTCTACTTATCTTTAAGTGTGGCTTATTTTTTTCTCACACTATGCAACTTTTGGCTACTGCAGCATTCCTCTCGTGAGGCTCTAATTCAAAGTTTTCAGTTGGCATTTTCTTTGAGGAGCATTTCTCTAAATGAAAAGGGTAGAGCCTTATATCCCATACTATTTCAATTTGTTTCTCACAAATGTTTTAATATTGTCATTTTAATTGAATCCTTAAGTTAAAAGAGGCTCTA
Organism: Crotalaria pallida; assembly: GCA_037953625.1. Taxonomy (NCBI): domain Eukaryota; kingdom Viridiplantae; phylum Streptophyta; class Magnoliopsida; order Fabales; family Fabaceae; genus Crotalaria; species Crotalaria pallida. The sequence continues at coordinate 141,317,318 of CM075654.1, read as the reverse complement.
TGAGTAAGTAAAAGTATGTTTGGCAGCAGTTTCTTATCTGGTAAAACAAGATTTTACGGTTATTACTTAGTTATCATTCTTGGAGAGTGAGATACTTAGTTTTCCCATGTAAACATGCTTTTAATGGATTTCTTAACATGTGCTGTAGGGCACACACTAGAAAAATCCATCGATGAAATAGTCATGAGATGATGACTTGTTAGATGGAAGACTTAATCTTTTATCTGGATTCATATGCCATAGCACATCTCTGATGCAAAATGATTAACCATAAAAAAAACCGAAATAATGGCCACTCGAATTAGATTTGTATTCTAATTAAAAACTAGTACTCAACATGGCATGGCAAAATCCTAATGTGGAAAAGCTTCACGGGGAAATGCGGCAATTTTTAATTTCTATTAGGCAAAACTACTATATTGGTCCCTTAAGTTATTTTTTAGTTGCGATTTCGTCCCATAACTTTTTTTCGTTTCAAATAAGTCTTGAAGTTGTTGCTGTGTAACAAATCAGTCATTTCCGTTAATTTTTTCCATTATATGACACGTGTCACTCAACTAATAGTGTCACGTATTAAAACAACTTCAGTACTTATTTCAAACAAAAAAAAGTTAAGGTTCGAAATCGCAACTAAAAAATAACTTACAAGACCAATCTAGTGGTTTTGCCTTTCTATTATGTATAACATTAATCAAATCACTATTCACATACTTTACCAAAATAGAACTAGATTTTATACCATATAAGTTTTTTATTGCATATTCTTATATCTGGTATTATATATTTTGTGCTTATTTCTCTTATATTGCTTTTCACAAAATGGTTTTAAGATGCATTGTTAAGGTGCCTAAGTTTTGAAATCCTTATTTTTTTCAGTTAAACTGCAACCATCGCGCCGCAGATCTCTCTTTACACTTGCGACTTCCATGATTATTTTCACATCCAAGGCCTACAACATCCTCTCCATCATTTCTATTGCTAAAATGGAACTGACAGATAAAACAGTATGTACATTTTATTCTGTGCAAATGTTTTGCATTTAAGTTGTTCAAATTTCTATACTTTTTGCACTCTTTCTTCTTGCTTGTTAATGGAATGATTTTTTACTCAGTTCAATATGCTTCTGATTATTTTATTCCTATTGGTACTTGATGAGATAAAATTACTACTATTTGTATCACTTAGAATTGTTTATGCTTTGTTTCAGGTTGATCCATTCCTGCAATTGGTTAATGACAGCAAGTTGCAAGCTGTTACTGATACAATTAGGCAACCGAGTAAAGTTTATGGATCTAATGAGGATGATGAAGATGCTTTAAAGTCACTTTCAGGCCTAAAATTAATTGAGAGCCAGTCAAAGGAATCGTTTGCTACAATGATAGTGCAGAGTCTGGGAAAATCATCAAATGTAACAACCAAATATCATGTAATGTGTATCAAATTTACCAGGATCAGATTGCTAACTTCGAATTTTTTGTGCATCAGGAATCACCCTTCTTAATAGAACAGTTGGTTAATGATTTTACACCTGATGATGCTTGTCCATTGGGAGCTCAGTTGTCTTCTGAGACAACAGGAAATATCTACCTGTCTGAGCTAAAAGATGATGATAAACTTCCTGAAATGGTAACTTGCACCGATTTACACTTTTTTTTTTCCATTTTATGTTCAGTTGTTATCCTTCACAACTCACCCACATGAAAATATGCAGGTTGATATTCCATTGTTTACTATTGATGATGACATTCCAGCTGGTGGTTTGGGAAGCCAAACTGATCTTGATGCTCTGCAGCCTTCAGAGAATCCAAACTTGCTGAGTGTTGATGACATTTTGGGTTCAGTAAGTTCTTCTTTATGTTATTTACACACTTAGTGTCCTGGTTGTTATCGATAACTATTCTTGGGCCTACACCTTATAGATTAAGTTTCGGGGTTGATTTGGTTCTTGACATGGTATCAAATAATCTAGATGGTCAAGTGGTCTAGACTTTGATCCATATCATCCTCATTCTTCTAATGTAATTATCAATTCAGCAGTAGCAGATTAAGCTATGACCATGAATGATATGAAAGCAGTAGCGGTATCTGCTTGATAGGTTGTATTGGACACATATTAGACATTTGATTCAGACATGATGCTACTTAAGAAACACTAACACTCCAAATAGGAACCATGTTCATAGTGAGCATTTGTGTCAAACATGACCTGGCGCTAAATTCTAATAGGACACTTCAAATTTTGCTCACGCTTCCTAAGGCGGGACACTTTAAATTCATGTCTGTGTGATGTCTATCTCCATATCAATGTCCATTTTCATTTTCCAGACTCTCCACATTAATTGACCAACTTGTCCATAGCTGGATCATGAATTTTATTCTCCATAACTGTATGACTATTAGGAGTAGAATGAATCCTGTAGTTGGAAAAAGGCACTACTGAACACATTCAACCATTTCTTTCTTCACTTTTCTCAGTTATTTCTAATGCAAATGTTTCTTTATGGTTTTGCTGATTAGAATTTGTTGCTCAAAATCAATGAATTTTATTATAAAAATTTGATCATTCATCTTCAGGTTTTGGAGACAACACATCAAGTAGGAAGGATTTCTGTTTCAACAGCTTCTGACATGCCTTATAAAGAAATGGCTCTCCATTGTGAGTCCCTCATCATGGGAAAGCAGCAGAAGTTGTCCACCTTCATGGGCACCAATCCAGTGCATGGAAATTCGTTTAGGATTCGTGCTCATGATTACAATCAGGAAAAGGACTCCTCAAACAATGTTCAACAGAGTTTGCCTCCGGTATTGCTTTACTTCGCTTCATCTAGTTTTTTAATTTAAATACACCTTATTTACTTATCTGCATCTATGGTTGACATGGGGCAATTAAAGCTATGTTGGCCATTTGCTAGATGTCATCAAGTTTAAAAAGCTGAATTTATTTTGCTTCCTATTACTAAATAATTATCTTATTCCAATTCCATTTGGGTTGCAGAGTGGAAATCCATTTTTGGATTCAAACTTAGGCCCTACGCCACACAACACATTACCAGACACTGGTCCAATGCTTTGTGCAACAGCATACCAGCATGAGGCTGATTTCTTTCAACTGCCAGCATCGCGCCCATATGATAATTTCTTGAAGGCTGCCGGTTGTTGATTCATGAGAAAAGATGGCGATTCTCAGCTTGATAAAATTGTCCTCGCATTATTTCATATACAAGATACTCCAAAAAGTTGCACTAGCTGCTTTCTTGACCATGAATTAGCAACAATTGTTGTGGTTGGTTCACTGTGTTGTTTAGGGGCAGCATTTATTAATCAAAATTATCTGAATTATTGTATCTCTTTTTGCATTGATTTGCTTCCAGCAAGGAGGTGTATCTTTTATTGGCATCCTTGCAAGTTTTTTGGAGCTTTTTATGTGCATAGGTTACCCTTCATGCAAGTGTCTATTTCTTTTATACTTTTTCTTTTTTTTTTTTTTTAACTTCTCATTCCATTATTGGGGTATGAGAATTTTGTAAAGACAATTCTTGTAGACATATTTCAATCTGCAAATCGATCAAAATACATAAGAACAATTTCTATGACCATGAAACTTGGTCATTCCATGAGTCATCATCTTATTCAGAGTTTCATGGTATAGTAGTCTTGCAATTGTTTACGTACCATGTCATAACGTTGAGGACTAACTAGTGTGCACAATTGGGATAGTACAATTTTGTAAACCATTGATATTCAGTGCACTCTTTCTCTTTGAGAAATCGATTAAGAGTAAATTTTTATTCGGAATCTAACATATGGCACATTTTAATTTATTGATTCCAATATTTTTCAATAGCAACTTATTCAATTTTAATTAAATGTTTTTAAGACATTAGTTAGTCTATCAATATAAAGCAAACTATTCAACATGACTTAAAGACGAGTGTTAAGGGACTCGATTATGTTCATGTAGGAAGACTCACCTAAATCGCGACGATCCGGATGTACTTAGGAGTACCTGGAAACCGGTGGGCAACAAATAGGACCAAAAAAGACTTTATAAGCATGTCTTTCTCTTGGTCAACAGACTACTACCCCACCGCACCACCACGCTCAACTCGCCGTCTTTCTCTTTCTCTCACTACCCAAACCCTAACCAACCACCTTTCTACTTTCTCTACCACATCACCTCTCTTCAGGTCCTTCACTCTCGATCCTCATTCACAGGTTAGTTCTTTTTCCCCTTTATCCTTGCTTCAATTTTATCTCCGTCTTCTTTTTCTGCTGATTGATTCATATCTATTGTTTGTTTTCATAGTTGGATTTCACGGATCTGCTTTTAAAATCAATAGTGTGATTTGTTTGACTTTTTCAATACAGCAGACCAGACCCCCAATTTGTTTCCCTCTCTCTCTCTCTCTCTCTCACTCCTCCAGAAACCAATGGCCGACGAAATTCAAGATCATCCTCATCAACCCCATCCACTCCGTAATTACATTTTTAATTCTCATCTTCCGTTCCGTTTCTAAGGATAACAACATTTTTTTTTAATATATATTCATTTCTTAGCTTTGTTGTTTGATTCGACGATAAATAAATAATACTTTTTGCTCTCTCTGCTGCAGGTGAACAACGAGAAGAAGAACAAGTTTCAAATGAAAATAATAATAATAATAACGAGGAGGAGATTACCCAAATCTCCTCTACGTTTGTTAAAGGAGGAGATTCGCCACTTGAAGTTAGTAATCCCCCACAAGTTGATTCCCAAGTTGAAATCCTTCACGACAAAGTCACCAAACAAATAATTAAGCAAGGCCATGGCAACAAACCTCCTACCAAATATTCAACCTGCTTCTGTAAGTACCGCCCACCCACACTTTAATACTACTGCACGGTACTATTTAAATTGCTCCTCTTGAGTAAATTTTGCAGAAATTAAGGATGTTAGTTAATACCGTTAGTGATAATGGGATTGATAACAATTGATATGATATACTCTTTTCAAAATTACCTTTGTAGTTATTATTCGGACTCTGATAACTATTAAGTATATAGGAGTATTTGTGGAAAAGAATTACTTAATACCATTGGAAATTAGAGAACATGCTTATAATTACTAATTAGGACAAAAAAAAAGGTCCCAAAAAGAGCTTATATTAAGGACCGGAGGGAGTAATAATTATAGTCTCATTCATTCTGCTTCTGTATGTACCACACGCTCCATAATCTCAGTCGTAGGTCGTGTTTGGGTAGACAGCTTAATATAATGCTTGTTCAATAATTTCATCTGAAATAAGAGCTTGAAGGAAGGTAATAAGTGGTTTTCAGAAGCTTCCTGTGAAATAAGCTCAGCCAAATGCCCCCCAGCCCCCCGGTTCTGCCATGTCTGCGGCTAGTTTGAAATCCAATCGTATTATATGTTTCATGGTAGTCAAAAAGCTTACAAGTTGCTGGATGTTGATATGTGATTGTGCATATCTAAAATTATATGAATTTATCCTTGTGCAACTACTCTTGTTTTCTACTTCAATCTATCATATTTTGGAAGGACTTAGTCACACGTATCAAGTAGAGCATAAGCTTAGTTATTAGAGTGTTGCGGTGATGGATGGGATATATACCCTGTTCCTTGCTTTAGTATTACTGAATTATGTTCAGACGTATAGTGTTGTTAGAGCATAATATACGGTATGCACAGGTTTTGTTATTTGTTCCTGTGCTCTTATAAGCCGTTTCTTGCATCGCCTTTTTCTTTTATCTTCTCAGCTCAAAATCATGATTTTAACCTAGATGGTGTGTGGTGGTAGTCCATTATAGGGCATGGTCGGAAGGCACACAACACAAGTTTGAAGACACGTGGCAGGAGCAACGTCCAATTGAAATGGTATTAGGAAAAGGTACATTCCTGATGGACGTAACTAGATGTTGAAATCATTAGAGCATTTGGGTTTTTAATTTTTTATTGTCTGAGATTTCACTCATCATGTTTATTTTCTAAATCTTTTAATTCCCCATTTTGTGTAATGCAAATGGAATTATGATTTCCAAGTGTAGTACTCATCTTCAATTATGTTAGACTTAAACCGTTGCAAATTAGTTTTACCAAATTTCAAAATGATTTGTACAAGTTCAAAGTTATGAATTTTTTCTCATGTTTGAATTTCAAATATATTCCACTCCTATTTACGTAACACTCGCTTTCTGGAATTGTAATGTCCAAGCTTAGTGTCCCAACACTCATTTATTTTCAACTTCTGACTATCTTTTTGCTGTTTATGATGCTCTACCTGACTTGTTATTTAATTTTGATGGATTTGTTGTGCAACAGAGAAGAAAGAAATGACTGGCTTGGCCATTGGTGTGGCAACTATGAAAGCTGGTGAGCGTGCTTTGCTACATGTGGGCTGGGAATTAGGATATGGGAAGGAAGGGAGCTTTTCTTTTCCCAATGTTCCACCCATGGCTGATTTAGTGTATGAAGTTGAGCTCATTGGCTTTGATCCAACAAAAGAAGTAAGTTGCCTTTAAATTATTCTATGGTCATGGACTAGGTAAGATGCTTATGGATCCTGATTCCACAGGGAAAGGCTCGTAGTGATATGACTGTGGAGGAAAGGATTGGTGCAGCAGATCAGAGAAAGGCAGATGGAAATGCTTTGTTTCAGGAAGAAAAACTAGAAGAGGCTATGCAACAGTATGAAATGGTTACGCACTTATGTTTCTTCTGCTCTTGTACTTTGATTGTTACTGTTCTTAATTAACGAAAATTTCTTTCTTCTCTGTATTTCTGCTTTGGTTTTGACAAATTCTTGATTGTCTTGGTTCTTGTCAGGCCATAGCATATATGGGAGATGACTTCATGTTCCAGTTGTTTGGGAAGTATAGGGATATGGCTTTGGCTGTAAAGAATCCATGCCATCTTAACACAGCAGCTTGTCTGATTAAGCTGAACCGCTATGAAGAAGCTATAGGACAATGCAGCATAGTAAGTATAAGACTTTAGCTGATCAATTCAGCACAAACTGTTCTGCCTTTTGTAACCCTTACTCTTCATTGGCAACCATTTCGAAGAACCTATGCATCATAGCTTATGAAAGTACAATTATGTGTTGATAATGTTGTTGCTTCTAATGTTCAGAATAACAATAATGAGACCTAAATACTCTTCTCTTTGATACATTTTTTTATAGTATTCTGAGATACTGAAGACAGCTAATGCTTGTTATCGCAACAGTTCATTTAATCTTAGTGGAATAAACTTCAAATTAATTTTCTGTTTATTTGCACCATTCCTCAGTCCTATCATTCCTAGACATAATATGTGGTCTTTATCACTTAATTCCAAGCATGTGCCGTCTTATTTTCAGTTAAGAAAAATATATAGCTGTTGTCTAACAAAGGGTTGTTTTTGCTGCTAGTTTAGCATGTCACTGAGGGCGCCTCATTAAGTTATTCAATTGGATGTTTTATATCATCCAGAAACCGAATTATGCCATATCTTTTAAGCATTTTAATCAAAGATAAAGAAAATGATTTGTGAATTGACAAACCATGATTTACTATTGAAGCAGCAATAATAATTCTTTCACCATAATATTGTAGTACATACATGAGAGTCATTGGTCATTAAATTTTGTTTTGACTGAATTATGAAACTTGCAGGTACTGGCCGAGGATGAAAACAATGTGAAGGCATTATTTAGAAGAGGTAAGGCTAGGGCAGCACTTGGGCAAACAGATGCTGCCAGGGAAGATTTTCTAAAAGCGCGAAAGTATGCCCCTGAGGATAAAGCGATTGCAAGAGAATTGAGGTCGCTTGCTGAGCATGACAAGGTTATTCACCAAAAGCAGAGAGAGTTATATAAAGGAATATTTGGACCAAGGCCAGAACCAAAACCTAAGCCAAGTAATTGGCTCATTCTTATTTGGCAGTGGTTGCTTTCAGTATTTTATCGCCTCTTCAAGCGTGAAAGGCACAAATCTGACTAGTTTGAGCAATAAGTCCATTGGTGTGAGTGACTATTGTTAGGTGCATCCTTGAAAGGCCACCTCATCTGCTACTGAGGGGATAATCCTATTTTTATCCTTTTTCTTTGCTGGTGAAACAATAGAAGTCATGTTTGGCGATACTATCACCCTCATCCATTCTTGTGATAATCAATTATGTTATTTGATCATCTAGATCTTTTGACCAACCCTACAACTTACTTTTTTTTTTTTTTTTTTTTTGGTTGTGTGAGAAGTAACGAGAAAGAGAAATTGTGGGGTTTGCCATAGTTTATCCAAAAAAGTTGTAGAAGTTGGTTATGGGATATGTTGTTTAACTAATATAGGTGGATCCCTTATCTACAAGTGTTTTGTGGTTAGAAAAAGCTTTTTCAATAATTGAATTTTTCTCTTATCTATATTGATTCTTAGAATTATTTGGTTGGTAGAAATTTGATATTTTTGTCTGCAAACTTATTTGCAGAATGTATGTTTAAGATGAATCGTTCAAAAAAAAAATAGTTGATTCGTTGTTTCAATTGAATGCAACTTAATTAAATTAACATCACCTGAGTATCATTTTTAGATGGGAAAATGAAAAATGAAAAAAAAAAAATTTTTGAAATGAAAATAAAAATTTGGAAAATTATGATTTGTCAAAAGTAAACCTCTATGCACGCTTTTTGTTGAGCAATAATATAGGAGTATTTTTTTATTTTGTTTTTAGAACTTACCCTTTTTTTTTTTAATTTAAGTGTCCTATATTTCTTATTGTTGGTCTTCGTTTTCTCTTTAATTTCGTACTCCAGTAATAAATTACAGTTATATAAATAAGATAAAAATATATACTCCTTCCGTCCCTAATTATAAGAGGCCCTCTTAACACTTTTATTTTGTCCTTATTTATAAGGTCCTTTATCAATTTTCAATGAGCATTAATTATTTTTTTTCACAAACATCCCTATTTATTTAACACTTTTTAGATTCCCAATAATATTAATAAGGGTAATTTTGAAAATACATATCAAAAGTTCACATTTTCAATACAATTAAATAAATTATTCCACTTTCTTAATGGACGTGAAATCTCTTAAAAGGACCTTATAATTAGGGACGGAGGAGGCAGCAGTAATTTATTTTCTCTATTCTTTTTTCTTCCGCGAGTCCGTCAATGGCTCAATGCGGATTTGGATTGCCTGACATTGCAAAAACTATGTTAGGTGACATTCACAAAGCCTGGACCATAGGATCAATCTAATGGTTGAATATGGATAAGGATGCATGAACATCAATATTTAACGCAAACACTAGATAATAGAAATAAGTGTCATAACCATTAAAAGAAAATCAATACTTAATGATGAATAATTTTCAAAGAGATGAAAGTTTTGATAAAATTCTACAAAATAGAAAATTAAGATTGATACATAAATTAGAATTACCAGATACTATAATAGAAATAATAGCTGAAAAATATATGAATATTATAAGACAAGAACGAGTAAAAATACAACTAGAAAACATGTTGTTACAAGAGAGAGCATTAAGAGATCATTTTAAAGAAATTAGAAGACAACAAAGATATGAAGAAGCAAGGATAATGAATGATTCAGATTTTACAGATTCAGATTAATTATGGATCTTATTGAAACATTAACAGAAAAAATTGAAGACTTTACTAAAGAGTTAAAAGAAATTAAGATAGAAATAATAGAAAAATTAAGAAATTGTTGTAAAAATTGTATCGGAAAAGAAGAGATAAGTTGTTTAGAAAAAATGAAAGAAATTATCAATAAACTTGAACAACAAGACAAGGGAAAAGAAAAAGAAGAAATAAATGGACTTCCACCTCGGGAAAAATTTAGAGAATTAATAGAAAAAATGGAGAATCTCTTTAAGCAACAAAAAAAACAGAGATGTATCACCCTAGAAGATTTAGAGAAACTACTAGATAAAAAAGAAAAACCATTAGAAATGGTTCCTTATAAAAACCCAATTAGAGATACTTTTTGGCATGGATACAGAATTTGAAAACCTTAGAGAAGAAATTAGAAAGATACTACAAGAACTTAGTTTTGTTAAGGAAGATTTAGTTAATGAACATACCCTAAAACCAGTTAAGATTGAAAAGGGATCAACTTCAGGAATTAGAAGTCCCAAAAGAAAAGGATCTCCTAGTATGAAGTGGGAAGATGATTATGGAGAAGATAATTGGAATAATGATGAATATATGAGAAGGAAAAGGTACAATAAAAATAAGAAAGGCCAGTATACTAGGTATAAAGAATTTGAACCTATGATAGGCCAAATGACCAACAAGAAGATCTTAGAGTTAGACTGCTTAGATAACAGACCAGAGCTTATTGAACAATGGATCAATGAAATGTTTCTGATCATAGTCACCAATAAAGAGATTACCAATGACATCAATGAGATATACAATTTGGTAAGAATTCACATGAAGGGAATAGTTTATAATTGGTTTGAAAGCAAAGGAGCTAGTTATTGGAAAAATAGAATAACCCTTATGGGTCAGAAGCTCTAAAGGATATAGCCACAAAAATTTATGAAGAATTTGTAGGATATGATAAAACAAATCATGAAGCAAGTTTAGCAGAAAAAGAACAAATAAATGCTAAAGTAAATTTAAATAACATCACTCTATGTGATTTCTGTTATTACCCACAATTTCATTGTGAATACGAAAAATATTATTATAAGCTCAATAGTAAAGAACGAGAAAATTATCAAGATTTATACCTTTTAAAGTTACCAGGAGAATTAGGAGAAATGATAAGAGAAAAATGGCAAAATAAAGAACCTTATATAGAAGATACACTAGGTGGAAAACATAGCTTCATAATGGAAACTATAAAGACTCTATGCTTACAAAAGAAAACTCAAAACCAATCAAAAAAGACTAACAGAATATGTTGTGACCTTCCAAGCTTAGACTTAGCTACACAGTGGGGATGTCAGCCCGAAAGAACTTATAAAAAGAAATATAAGAAAAAATGGTTCAAAAAATACAAGTTTAGAAAAACTAATAAAAGGAAAAAAGGAAAAGGATACTTTCGAAGGAAAGGAAAAAGAAATAGCAAACAAAAATATTGTCCAGATGGTAAGAAAAAATGTACATGTTGGATATGTCACAAAGAAGGGCATTATGCGAATGAATGTCCAGATAAAAACAAGAAAAAAGAAACTGCTAAAATAATATTTGAAGCAGAAGAATATGAACTAGAACCGGATGAGTCAGATACAGAAAGTGAATATAGTCTATATAGTTATTACACAACTACTGACTCCGAAGAAAGCCCTGAAACTAGCGAAGATGAATCCGAATAACACTTATATAAATATTCGAATAGGTTTACAACCTTACAGAGCATTCATAGATACAGGAGCATCTATATGCCTAGCACAACGACAAGTAATAAAAAAATGGACTAAGATGAAAAAACCTATTGAAATAACAATTGCAGATAATAGTTCACATAAAATCTATTATGTCTCAAGATTCCAAGATATAAGAATCGAGCATGCCTATTTCACCATACCTAGCATTTACCAATATGATACAAAAGTAAGTGTATTACTTGGCAATAACTTCTTACGATTATATCATTTATACAGCAATTACATTCTATTACAGTACATTGTAAGTACTATCTAAAGTATAAACAAGTAGAAGAACCTATCACTACACCTATTTACCACAGTAACCGCGCAGCCAAACGTGGTGAGGTCACAGAAAAAATTCGAAAAATCGCTTTAGAAGTCTTAGAATTTAGTAAGAAAATTCCTATACCCAAGGAGATAGATGAATTATTGGACCAATGTTCATCAGAAAACCCATTAGATCCTAAGATTAATAATAAAAGAACAGAAGAAGTCCATATAGAACTAAAGGATAAAGACAAGGAGATAAGGGCAAAACCCATGATATACACAATGAGAGATAGAGAAGAATTCAAAACTGATATAGATGATATGTTAGAAAAAGGCCTTATAAGAAAAAGTACAAGCCCACATAGCAGCCCAGCCTTTTATGTAGAAAATCATTCGGAAAAGAAAAGACAAAAAAGAAGAATGGTAATAAATTACAAAGAATTGAATAAATATACAGTAGGGGATGGATATTTTTTACCTAAAAAAGATATGTTAATACAGGCAGTAAGTAGAAAAGATTGGTTTAGTAGTTTTGACTGTAAATCAGGTTTTTCTCAAATACGGCTAGATGAAGATTCTAAACCATTAACAAGTTTTAGTACACCCATGGGACAATACGAATGGAATGTGATGCCTATGGGCCTAAAACAAGCTCCAAATATTTTTCAAAGATATATGGATGAAACTTTCAGAAAATATCAGGACTTCTGTATGGTCTATATAGATGATATCCTAATATTTACTGAAGGAAAAATCAAAGAACATTTATAAAAAGTGAAAATTATTCTATATGAATGTATAAAGCAAGGAATTATAATCTCTAAGAAAAAAGCAAAAGTTGCTCAGCAAGAGATTGAATTTCTTGGGTTATATATTCAAAAAGGACAAATCAAATTACAAAAACATCCTCTGGAAAAAATTCAGCAGTTTACCACTCCAAAGAATAAGAAGGATCTTCAAAGATTTCTTGGAGCAGTAACATATATCCAGAGCCTTGGATTTTTAAGAAATAATTCTTTAAAGTCTGCAAAACTTCAACAAAAACTCAAAAAGGATGTTGAATGGTTTTGGGACTCTGAAGATGAAAAAGTATTTCGAGAATTAAAACAGATGTGTACTAATCTGCCTTCGCTATACCAACCTACCCCTGAGGATAGGATTATAGTCGAGACAGATGCAAGTAATACGCACTGGGCAGGAGTGCTTTTAGCTCGACCACCAGGCACTAAATATCGTTCAGTAATACAATGGACAAATGGGTCCTTTACAAAAGCATAACAGAACTATACAACACATGAAAAAGAGCTACTAGCCCTTATTAAAACATTGAACAAAAATCAAATTTATTTATTACATCAGGAGTTCGAGGTGCATACAGACTCAACATACGTGACGCAATTTTTAAAGCTCAATCACAAAGGAAGTTACAAACAAGGAAGACTAATTCGTTGGCAACAAAAACTTTCAAGATTCACCTACGAAGCAAAACATATCCCTGGAAAAAAGAATCTTCTAGCAGATATCTTGACCAGAGAATGGAGCAATTAGAAGCAGAACTTGAGATAATACAAGCAGAACTTGAAGAACTCTCTGCAAAAAAGGAACAACTAATGAAGAAACAAAGAACCATTGAATTAAAAATAAAAATGGAAAAAACAAAGCTCAAAGGAAAAGCAAATGCAGAACCGTCAAGCTCACAAGAAGATCTCGAAGAAAAACAGGCAGATTCATATGTCCTGTTTAACACCACACATGCAGGAATATACTCTAGCTGGGAAAAGATTAGCCCTTTTCTAGGAGCTAAGACGGCGATTCACCGAAAATTCCCCAGTAAAACTGAAGCTGAAAAAGCCTTTGCTGATTACCAGAAAATAAATGAAAAACTTGTTCCTAATGGAGCAAAAAATCTTTTCAAACAAAATAGTTTTTCTGAAATAGACTCACAACCTCCTCAAGAACCAAAGAAAAAACTTACCAGTCTTGGAACTATTCCTAAACCTGAAATAATTAGAGAACTCCCAATTTTTAGGAGAGCTGAACTTAACAGACAATTCGAAAATACAGAAGAACAATTTAAAACAGCCATGGATGACCTCTATTCTTTCAAAGGAGACCATTCTGAAAAACATTTCTACACCACTTATCATGCAGAACTTGGACTAAAAGCCATTATATTACCAGGATGCCATGAATTACTAGTGGCTAGATTTTATCACTTTGGATTAATTCATACAGTTTATACCGAAAGTTTTAAAGAAATTGATTTACTCCCGCCAGGGATACGAATCATGGCAAGAAACTTTCGAAAAAATGTTATGAAAAATAACGGCACTGTGTTCATAAGACTTAACAGCAGTTTTCCTGATTACAATACCAAACAACAAGTCATTCATCAAGGATATATTGGTATTAACAATGACTCCTATCCCGAAATAGTTTTACCAGAAGAAGTCAATGAAGTTGTGGATATACAACAACAAACAGTTAGACAATTGAAATTTATGATCAAACAAGTCCTCAAGCAGATCAAGGATAACAACACCAGAGTTAGTTACCGAAGTCCCTCCTATGACACATTAATCACTAGTCTTACTAAAGAATCAAAGCCAGTGGATCAATTGCATCTACAAAATTTCATAGCAACGTTCAATTTCGAAGACATAAAGTATAACCAAGAAATCCAAGAAGCAATCTGCAAATTTCTTCACAATAATCCAACTCATATTTGCACACTATGCGCCAGCAGTCCCACACCATCAGAAGAAGACGAAATGTCCATTATTGCCGAATAAAGCATGATGTGACATCACAACTACTGTCGGCATATAACGACAAGGAAGGGTGACTCAGAATACACTCAGCACTCACCACAAGCAGAAGACGTGTGTAAAGATGTAGATATTTTTAGATTCCGCCCTAATAATGTAAGAGGCTCCTTCGCTTATAAAAGGAGACCTCATGTGTGCCTAGAAATCAAGCTTAGTTGAATTGAGTTATTCAGAGCTTCGAGTATCACAATCCTCTTGAACAAGAGTTGATTGTTTATGGTCTAGGTGTCATAATTCCTAGTACCTCTACCTCTCTAAACTCTGAAATACTCTGTAATAAACACCATGTATAAATCTTATCCCATCAATAAAACAACTCTTTTATAATTTTCCTTTCAAAAACATGAACTATATGCGGAAGCAAAGTGGACCTGTTCACATCCATTGAAAGAAACATCAGGTATGAGTCTTACTAATTTTATAGTTTGAGATAATTATCTTTTAGAATCATCTACTAATGGAAATAGAAGAACAAAAGATAGAAGGAATAGAAGGAATAGATCTTTATGAAGAAAATGGATTATTTGGACAACAGATTATCTTTTCAAAAAAGAAATTTAAGGAAATTCAGAAAGAAACTATAGATCTAAAAAAAGGAGAAAATATTAGACAAAAGAAACCCTTAACTCTACCTTTTATTAGGAGAACTAATATCATTTACCCAGGAAAAACCTCAATAGAACAAACAGTAGACATAGTCTCTACCACTGGAAATAGTACAATACAATTGATAACTAAAAATGATATAAAGAATTGCTTAGCAAAAATCAAGAATGACGAAGATAATAAAAAAAAATAGGATATATACATATAGGAGCCATTCAGGTACTAGTAAAAGGAACATTCAAAGAAGGGATTCACTCACCAATAACTATTATGGTTACTGATGAGCGAATTCAGCATGAAAAAGATAAAATATTAGGAATAATGGACGGAAATCTATTTTATGGAAAATTAAAATTTAATGTCTATCCTAATTATGGAATACCTTTTGATACTAAAAATCTTGATAGCTCTATAACCTTGAGACATAAGTTTCATAGAACAGATCTAATGAAAGAGGGAGATAAAATCTTTAGTATAACTTATAGTGTATCATTTTCACTAACCAATTCACATCATAATATAGATTTTTTAGAATGTAAAAATATTGGGATTAATAAGCTATTTTCTGAAGTAAGTTTAATATATGCTGTAGACAAAAGCCATATGGAAGAGAAAGTTAAAGCAACGTTAGGAATAACTAACTCTCAATTATTAGAACCAGCAAGAAAGAGTATATCTCAATTAATAGAACCAGCAAGAAATAGTATACATGAAAATAAAACTTTAATTCCGGAAAAAATTAAAATAAGTTATACTCCTAAACCTCTCAATGAAGAAGAGGAAGAACTCAAAAAATTAAGTAAAGAAATTAATAATTTGAGTCAATTAGTCGAAAAAAGACTATAAAAGAATTCATCTATTTAGAAGAGTTGCAAATTAATATGCCCGGATTAACTTATAAAATCGAATATCAGTTAAAACAAAAAAGACTTTCAAAACTACATAAAGAAGTAGAAAACATATTAAGCTATGTTGAATTGATGAATGTCAACCTTACTATTATTAATGGACTTAGACAGAAACAAGAAGTGATAATAAATGAAATAGATAAAACAACAGAATTATTAAATGTAATGGAAAATGTCGAAATAAATAATGAAATTAGAAAACTATTAATAAACGGACTAAAAGATCATAACCAAATGAAATCTATCTTACTATTAGTAAAACAAGTAAAAAAGATAGGATATCAACAATGGGTAGATAACATTTTACTAAATCCATTTTTCAATGAATAGCAATATTTGCTATAACGAAGAGCCGGCCAAAAGCTGGTATCAGAGCTAACAACGACCTAGGAATTAAAATAATAAGTTAAAAAAAAATACATGACATTTAAGGAAGATAGACAGAGAGTCAGAAGACTACAAATATATAAACAACTCCAAAAAATGCAATAGAAAATTTTGAAAGAGATTTAAAATTTTGGAAAACCAGATTAGAAAATAAATCAGAAGAAACTCCCTATGCTCTTTTAGAAGGACTAAAAGGAGGAGCATTAGAAAAAATTGCTTATGCAAAGTTGCAAATAATAATGACCAATACTGAACTAAATAAAATAATAAAATCACCAGCCTATGGATTCTGAAAAGTCCTAAAAAATATGATATTTAGAAAGTGTCAGAATACCATTAATATTCATGAATTAAAAAGTTACAATTTTAGTATTAATTAATGATCTTCCAGAAAAATTAAGAATAATTGATAAATTAACACCTATAAAGGAGATAAATCATAAAATAAGGGATGAATGGTTACAAATAGAAATTACTCTCGAAATAATTTCTGCACAAATTATTGATGAAATAGAGGAAAATTTATATATTGAATATATTGACTTTGAATATGAACTAAATACTGACACTGACTTATGGAATAGTGGAGAAGAATAAGCGTAGTAACAGCAGCAGTTGTAAAAAAATACCAACATTTTATGAACTATTGGATGAATCTAATGGCTACAAAGCTAGCTATGTCACGTAACATAGATTCCCCTATGTTAGCGGATCCAAATCCGCTCAATGCAAAGGTGAAACATTGGGGTCCCAGCGTACGTCAGAACGTAATGGGAAGCTGTCCGTAGAGCATAAAATATTTTGAAATAGCGTCAACTTAAAAGTAAAAGTAAATCACGTGACGTCAAAGGTATGAACAAGAGTCAAAGTATGGCAGCTTTTATCACGTTCACGTTTCAATCTAAATCATGTGGACTCGACCTCTCTGATCTCTACACGTGTCGGACCAGATTTCATTTTAAAACAAGACAAGAAGTTCAAGTTTGCAAGGTTTCGCATCCCAACAACCAATGATGTGTTAACAGGTCACGGAGTTGAAAATTCAGAGTCTTCAGCTGTTGAATATTGAATATCACTTCCCTAGATAGAAAAAGTAAAAGCTGTGTGATGTGCACAGAATTATCCAACAAAGGCCAAACAAAACCTGCACTTAGTACACTCGGTTAATTGGAATGACATACACCCTGTCTAGTGTATTTAATTTTTTTAAATGATAAAAAAATAGATTATTTTGGGAAATATGAATTGGGAACGAAACAAAAATTAAATGATACGACCACTTTATTGAGATATTTTAGGAATGATTGTATTGGAAATAGAAAAGGTAGTTAAATTTTGCTTATAGTTGAGACTACTAATGAAATGTTTTTAGTTGCTTATAATTGAGATCGGAGGGAGTACTCTACTGTATTACTCCCTCCCGATTATAAAATTAATATTTAATTACCTACTCCCTTCGTTCCACAAGGATGGTAATGAATGACTAAATTTTTTGTCTTAAACTATAGTTAAAATAATTAATGAAAAGTTTAGAAATTGTAAACTTTGAATTCTGATTGATTGATCAATCTAAAATGCATTAAATTAGTTGTTTGATAATTGATTGATGTGTTAAACAAACGATTAAATGCATGTCTCCTTAATTTTTTGACTTTTGAATTTTTTAACCATTTTTGTGGGATGGATGAATTATTTTATAAATATTATTATTTATTCAATATTTTTGAAATTTAATAATTATAAAAACTGTTTTAAAAAATAATATCAAATTTTCATATTTCTAATATTATTAACAAATTTAACTACTTTCATTAATAAAAATCAAAAATCCAAAAAAAAAATTATACTCCCTCGGTCCTATATATAAGACCTCATTGAAAGATTTCACGTCCATTAAAAAATATGATTAATTTAGTTTATGGTATTGAAAATATAAATATTTGATATTATTTTCAAAATTACCCCTAACAATATTATTGGGAATCTAAAAAGTGTTAAATAAATAAAGATATTTGTGAAAGATTTAATTAATGGTCAGATAAAATAAAAGTGTCAAAAGAATTTTATATTCAGGGACAGAAATAGTACTTAAGAGATTACGTAGTTGATACTATATATACATGAAGAATAATATATTCACACAACAATGGTGAACTTTTTCTTTTTTTTTTTGGGTGAACAGCAATGGTGAACTTTTGTAATTTGCTTTTCTGGATTATGGTGGCAATAGTAAGCACCCCTCCAACCTCAAGTCCTCCCTCCGGTCGTAAATGCTTTTGATCAAAATTTATTTTAAAAAAATAATTAGTATTAATAATGGTAATAAAAAGGTAAATAATTGATATATTAGTTTTTTATAACTATTTCTATAATTATTTTTGATATTTTAAAATGTAGTAAGTAAATAATATTTGTAAAAAAAATAAAAAATTAATATCATTAAAAATTGGAAATAAAACTTATATTAAAGACTAAAAAATAATAAGTCTGATTTATATACTAACTTATTAAGTTTTTAAAAGCCTATCGAAAAGATCTCGAGCATTTTTTTATCCATGTTAATAATTATTATTGACATTTTAAAATATAGTAAGTAAATAATATTTGTAAAAAATAAAAATTAATATCATTAAAAATTGGAAATAAAACTTATATTAACAACTAAAAAATAATAAGTCTGATTTATATACTAACTTATTAAGTTTTTAAAAGCCTATTGAGAAGATCTCGAGCATATTTTTTATCCATGTTAATAAAGCTTACTCGCATTTGGTTCTTGGCAGGTCCGCTCATATCATAAATTTGATCCGATCTTAACCATTCATTCAATCATTTATTTTTCTCCTAATTAATTATACTTCTATCCCCTTTCTTATTCCTAAATTGCTAATGCATATTAATTAATGAACACATTTTCTAATAAAAGTTAAATACAACTATAATTTTAATAAGGATTAAATAGGGACATTGTGGACAAATACATATAAAATTTATAATAATCAACGATTTCTTAATGTGTGTGCATATCCTACAAGCCAGAAGTTAAGAAATGAAGGAAGTATCAAATTTACACATTTTCAATGTCACTGACAAATTTAATTACCTTCCTTTATTGAAGTGAAAAATCTCAAAAGGATCTTATAAATAGGACCGAAGAGAATACTCCCTCATAAGGCTCTCATGGGTAAAAAAAATGGTCATAAATATAAGACCCTCTTTTAATTTTTTTCAAAATTATCCTTACAGCTAATCATTGTGATCTAAGTTTTTGTGAGAAAAAATAAATAAAATTATATTGGAATATGAAATGGAGCTTGTTTAATGTTGTAAATGGCTTGAACATTGTTCACTACATTAAATATAGATGATGGAGTATCTAGGAATTAAATTAATTATTGAAAAATGAAAAAGTTTATTATGTTCTAATAATTGGTAGAGGGGTATTTTTGGAAGAACATATCAACTTTAATATAGAATTCAACAATATTTGTGGACGTAAAAATGTCCAAGAGGGCCTTATAATTAGGGACGGATTGAGTATTAATTATTGCTTTTTTTATAAGGGAGTATTAATTATTGCTTTTATTGTTTTACTTATGTTTAGGAATGCGTACGTGTTTATTGATAATGAAATACTTCCTCCGTATCTAAATATAGGACCACTTTGAAAGATTTTATGTCCATTAAGAAAGTGAAATACTTTAGTTAATTGTATTGGAAATGTGAAGTTTTGATATGCATTTTCAAAATTATCTCTATTAATATTATTGGCAATCTAAAAAGTGGTAAATAAATAGGGGTGTTTGTGGAAAAAAGTAATTAATGATCATTGAAAATTGGTAAATGGTCTTATAAATAGAGACAAAATAAAAATGTCAAAAGGGTCTTTTATTTAGGGACGAAGGGAGTAGTAATGAATATGCAATTAATTATAGACAAATGACAAAATAGAAAATAACACATAAATTTAAATCAAATAAACATAATAATTACATTTATTAATATGTATTTTATACTATAACCTTAAAACATTTAGGAAAATGTTAAAGAGTGCCCTTAGGGCATTGGTTAAGGAAGCATAAAAGGTAGTTTTATCTTGAAAAATAGTGAATTTAATACTTCAAAAGCTAATGGACTTAGATTTTCAATGCAATTTTTTTTTTAATGTATTCCTTAACCAATGACCTTAGAACACTGGTTAGCAGCACACAAGCACTTATACCAATATATAAAAGAATATATAAGAATGGAGGGAGTACAACTTAGATTATTATCCACCCAATCGAGCAACTCTCAAAAATTTCATGGAATGTGCCCAACAAATTTTAAATGAGGTTTTGATAGTGAAATCATCAACCAATCTTTAGAATGAAGATACAGTGCATGTTTGTTTGTGCAGTGAGTTAGCCTAGAATCAATTCTGGAATATCAATGTTACTAATAGTTGCTTCTGCTCCAACGTGATTTTGGGATCATAATTGATTTTGTGACTCAGTATCCAAACTTGCTCATGATTAAGCGCGGGTGACCTGCTCTTCCCCTATGTTTGAAGTCATAGCCTAAAGTGAGCCTTCAAGCTTACTTATGTTGCGTAAGCCTCATCCAAACTAAGTGTAATTAAGTACTAGAGAACTTATCCTTCCAGAGTCCCTATATTTAGTGTAACAACTTGAGTCGAGATCCAAATCTCTTATTTCACGTAACTAATAGTACTAAAGTATCATCATACCAAATATCTTAAATTGATCTTTAGTTTTTGTTTGGTAAGAGGCATAAGAGAATTATAAGTTTGTCAACAATCTTTTTTTACAAACAAAAAATAAGTCCCTATACAGTGTTGTTTTGGACCTTTAGAAAAGTCACAAACTTATAAGCCTCAATTTTATAAATCAATTGAAGTTACTTATGACTAATGGACTTACAAGTCTTTTTAATCTCTTACACCATTTTAAACTTATCACTCAATTTAGCAAAAAAAAAATTATCTGTCATAAGCTTTTGGCCATAACTTTTCGATTTTTAGTTAACTTTTCAATTGCCAATCAAAATACATGCATGTTTTACTCCTTACTCCAAACCTCTAAAACCCTTTGCTTAAGTTGGGTGAATAGGTTTGTGACTTGTGAGATGGAGTACCAACGTTCAAGGTCCTTATAAAAAATAAATAAATAAATAATGCACCGACCTTCTTATAACCCTGCTAACAGTTGAAAATATGTATGTTCTACACTGCAAATTTTGTGCAATAATAGTTGTTTTACTAGTTTGTAAATATTACATATAACTCATTTTTTTTTAATAATCATTCAACTCTTCTACAACAACTTTGAACAGCTACGTACAAGTCTGTTCGAAATGCTCTTTGTCGAGTTTCTTTTTTGGTGTGAATGCTAGTACTCTGTAATACAGTGTTGGTTAACATAGGTTGTGATCGATGAAGGGTTGCTTTAGATCCATATCCCAGAATGCAGTGTTATTTAATATTTATATCTGGTTATTCACGTCTTTCTTCAACCGTTCACTTGCAGGATTAATGCCCCTGAAATACCGAATTACCTTTGAATTTTGAATTTATAATCTTTTTTTTTTTCGGTACAAAGTATAATAATCTATTTAGTTGGGTGGTACAAAGTATAATAATCTATTTAGTTGGGTTTGGTATACTGAACTATAGTAATAAAATATTTGTAGATGGCTTTCCAAGTCACGGTTACGTGACAATACTTCCTATGTTTGACTTCCTTAATACTACTGAGTAGTATAAATTTATAGGCAAACACTACTATCTTGCTAGCTTTTGAAACAAATTTAGAGTTGCCTTAAACTAAACGTTCGCGACTTTTGAAAAGATAGAAATGAAGTCGTCTATTTATTTACTACACAATTTACTTAAGAGGCAACTTGTTAATTTTTTTCTTTTATTAGTATATATACATGTTATTATATGGAGTAATTGTAAGTGACAAACAATTTACTAAAATTAATCATTAAATAGAAAATTAACAGTAAAAAAATTAGTTATTAATTCTAGAGAGAGGGGCTTTGCCTTCTCTCTAGATTTCTCGATCTTCCTCCTCTTCTATTTGCTTTCTTTTGTTTTTCTCACTTTATGAAAGAGAGATAGCGGTAGAAATGGAGTGAGATTGGGTCCTCAATCTCCCTCCCCTTCATTTGGAGGGTGTGTGGTATTCAGACTCAGTTTTTCTGGGTTTCACTCTTGCTTTTGTGCAAGTTTTCTTATATAAATAAGAGTTATTCTTCAGTTGTTTTGGGTGTTTTTATTTTGGGGAGGTCTGTGTTTTTTGTTAGTTTCTAGATCTTATGAGCATCCTCTTTTTTCAAATAATTGGAAAAATGATAGCATGAACAACTTTTCATTTGTAGACTTCTGACTTTACTTTTGTCTAGCGGCTCCATCTCTACAAATTTGTATTCCTTGTCGCCGAAATGTGCTTAGTTCCAGCATTGATGAGATTGTTATCTTGGAGATAAAAACTGTTGAATATCATGTTAGAAACCGATTTTGAAAGAAGTTGATGATACATGTCCAGAGGAAAGATGCTATTGATGCATACCTTGTTTTTCTAAACGTTATTTGTGTGAAAACTATGTATTTTGCTTTGATAATGTTGGTATTGTTTGTACTATCTTCTTTTATAAAATGAAATGCATATTTTTCTTAAAAAAAAAATAACGTTGATTGAGCATAGCCCACCAATGAGGTCAAAAGCTCTTATTATTTGTCACAATATTGGATTTGGCAAAACAAAATCACCTAATTCTGCCAACTGTTATAGTAGTACTATATTGATATTGAAAGGAAAAAAAAAAAAAAACACATGAAGCAGTAGACCGTAAACGTGTCGCTCTATGAGTGGGGTACCACACACAAAGAATTTGTAACTCCACGGCAAGCAATCCGAGTTTTTTTTTTATGAACCAAGCAATCCGAGTTACCCAATACGAAATACATTAGAAAATTAAATAAGACAATCACTTTATAAAAATATTTAAACCGTTATATTTAAGATCATTAATAAAGTACTATTTTTTTAGGATGATTATTTGATGTACTTTATGAGTTTTACTATTGATACTTCATGTAAAGTTGAACAAATTATCACCATAAGATTTATTAACAAAATAAACCAACGGTTGAAATTATAAAATGATTTTTTTTAAAAAAAAAATTAACATTAGAATTGCAATATTGCCCTAATTTTCAACCTCGATCCAAATTCCACTCAACCCACACCACCATATCACCACCCCGATAAACACCTCATGCTTATTCCCTCTTTCATCTCTTCCATTCAAACTACTTGCACTATCTTATCGCCACAAACTAAGTCATCACCTGCTCCAAATCCACAACGATGACAATAGATCCGCGAAGTACATAGTGATAGTGGAACTCAAAACATATCGAGAAACAACTCTCATGATTGAGGAGGGAGGGAGGTAGAGATAGGCTTGAGAAGTTCCTTACAAAGTTATCGTCTTCTTTTCTAGAGCTATCGTAAAAACGATGTGGTGGTTGCAACTCTCGCAACGATGACAGAAGTGATTGGTGGTGCACCAAGATAACTATCACGTGACAATGATGAAAGGTGATTGTTGGGGTGGACATGAAGGTGGTGGTGGTGATGTCATTGAGGGATAGTGGTGGTTGAGGTGGTAGCAAGGGAAGCGATGATGGTGGTAATGCGAGGATAATAGTGGCTAGGGTGATGACTATGGTGGTGGTGGTTTGTGGGGTGATGATAATGATATAATGAAGGGTTAATGGTAGTAAGTGAAGATGTGGTGGCGGTTGGGATGACTATAACATTAAAATGGTCATGATAGTGGTTGAGGTTTAGGCAATTCCGATAGTGTTAGTTAGGTGGCAGTTATAGTAGTAGTAGAGACTACAATAGTTATGATAGTGAGAGGAGTGAGGATGATGATAGTGATGGTTGAGTGATACAAAAGATGAGTTGGTTCAAAACTGTAATCATGAAACCATTATTTATTATTTTGATAATATAGTTGAAATTGTTCTGAAAATAAGTAAAAATCA
Organism: Crotalaria pallida; assembly: GCA_037953625.1. Lineage (NCBI taxonomy): Eukaryota > Viridiplantae > Streptophyta > Magnoliopsida > Fabales > Fabaceae > Crotalaria > Crotalaria pallida. The sequence goes on along the minus strand of CM075654.1, from coordinate 141,292,881 downwards.
TCTCAGCTCAACTTTTGGCAAACAATTTTTTTAAAAAATATACAATTTCGAAACTAAAAACCAGAAACAGAAAGCCACCCAAACAAGGCATTAAATTTTGAATAATAAAGTACAAATTTTCTCTTAACCAAGGGCAGCATGGTTCTCTCTTTTTTGTTTTGGGTTGAAGAGTGCGGTGTATGTATGCATGTTGGGTACGAAAGTCCAACGCACTGTGTGTATGAGGCGTGAGCAACAGTTGAACTGCGTTGACTGCCTTAAATCCTTTCATTTTTCTTTTCATTTCTTCTCTCTCTCTCTTTCCATACGCTGCCGTTTTCATCCTCAACCCCTTAGCCGCTGCTGCTTCTAGATCCTTCTTCGCTTCTCCTTTCTCTCCCCCTCCCTCTTCTTCCAACAAACCCTACCTGCCCCATCTTCTTCATTACTTTCTGGCTACCATTCATTCATTCCTTTTTCTTTTTTTTTTTAAAAAAAAATTTGAATTTGAAGTATGAAGAGATTGAGATCGAGCGAGGATCTTCACTCCTACGGCGGTGACAAGAAGGATTCTTCGAATTCCAACCTCAATCGCACTTTTTCTTCTTCTTCCTCCGCTCAGCGAAGCAGCTTCTACTACAAATCTGACAATGGACGCAAAGGTTTACTCTCTTCCTCTTCCTCATCTTCCTCTCGCTACGATAGGGATAGGGATAGGGATCCCCACAGGGACAGGGATCGGACCTTGGATAAGCGATCCGACCATGATTCTGATCGGAGGAGGTACAGGGACGGTGGCGGCGGCGGCTATGGCGGCAGCGGAGATAGGAGTTTGATTCACAGGTCCGAGAGTTTCTGTGGATATAAGAGAGATGTTCCGAAGGGGTTTCGGTCCGAGAGGGAGCGGTCGCGAAGGGAGGGAAGTGTTTCTTCGTGGAGGAGAGGGTTGAAGGATTTTGATGAGAGGGGAGGGAGTAGAGGAGGTGTTGCTGTTGGAATAGAAGAGAAAGTCGCCGCTCCCGCTCGGTCTTTGATTGTCAAGTCCCCAACTTGGTCCAGAGATTCGGAGAGCGAACAGTCCAAGAAGCCTACTTGGTCTAAGGATTCCGAGAGCGATCAATCGAAGAAGCCTACGCGCTCCAAGGATTCAGAGAGTGATCAATCTAAGAAGAGGTCTTCTTCTTCTTCGCCGAGAGGGTTGAGAGATGCAAAGTCTCCGTCCAAGTCAACGTCAAAGTCAAAGTCACCAACTTGCTCCAAGGATTCGGAGGGTGAGCAATCAAAGAGTGTTGAGGCAGTGAAGAGGACTGAGGAGTTGCAAGTTCAGAGTGGAAGTAGCAGTGAAATGGAAGAGGGTGAGCTTGAACCGGAACCCGTGCTGCGCATTGAACCAGAGGTCCCTTCACAAGCTACCCCTGGAATTGCAAGTGAAGAGAAGCCTCCTGCGCCATTGGAGACTGATGACAAGGTAGTTGAAAATGAATGCGCCCCTAATGATACTGCTGTGGATGAAAGGCGAGAGTTATCGAGTAAAGAAGAGGTAAAACCTCACAAGGGCATCGATTCAGAGGTGAAAAATGAAAAAAAGGAAGCTGATAAGGTGCCTGATATTCAAGATGATCCAACCAAGAAAATGCTGGCTACTGACACTGAAATTGGCACTGTGGGTCTTGATGATAATGAGAAAGATGAAGGTTTGAAGGCTGCCACCGAGTGCAAGGAGGGAACAAAGAAGGGTGCTGGTATGGAGAAGGTGTTGTCTAATGACGAGGGGCATAAGCAGGAGAAAGGTGCAGATATTGAATCCCGCACGGGTGTTGACAAAGCTCAGTCAAAAGATGAAGAAGTCTCAACTGAAAATGAAGTTCCCCAAGAAGAAGTAAACAGAGAAACAGTGCTGGAGAATGTGGGCAACAATGCAAGGGTGGATAAAGGTAAAAGTATCTCTGTTGCACCAACTGATGTTACTCATTATCCAGACTATGGCTTATGGATTGATAGAGGGTCAAGAGATCTCACTACATGTGCTAATGATGTTATGGAAGGTCCAAGCACAAGGGGATTTGAGTTGTTTTCTAGATCTCCTGTTAGAAAAGTGGAGAAAACCGACCACTCTGTTCTCAACAAGCAGAAGGATGACACTCTTGTAATGGAGCAGCTTGATCTTTCTCTTAGCTTGCCGAATGTGCTGTTACCCGTTGGTGCTCATGAAACCGCAGCACAAGTCCCTGGATCCCCTACACGAAGTGTGCATTCTTTAAGTAATACATTTTGTACTAACTCTGATGGCTTCACTGCATCCATGTCCTTTTCAGGTTCTCAATCAATCTATCACAATCCGAGCTGTTCTCTAACGAAAAATTCGTTGGACTTTGAACAATCTGTTGGCAGTCGCCCCTTATTCCAGGGAGTAGATTGGCAAGGCCTGTCTCAAAGTGATCCCAAACACAAAGAAGTTCAGTTTTCTCAGAGAGCTTCAATGAACGGAAATGGTTCCTTTTACCAGTCTCAACCATCATGGGGTATTTTAGAAGGTCAAGCTGTTAAAGGCCAACAATCTAGAGCTCTAGAAGGGAGCTCAAAAATGGGTAATGGGCTTGAGAAGCAATTGAGTTTTCATAAGCAGATTTCAGGACAGTCGAGACGCCAAGATGATGTTAGATCTCCTTCACAGAGTGTTGGGTCTCATGATATTGGATCCAATTATAGTTTTGAGAAAAAGAGGGAAGTTAGAGACAGGAGCAGCGGTAGTTTGTATAGAACTACTAGCCAGAAGGAACAAGAACAATTTCTGATCGGTGGAGTTGATTTTGTTGAGACAATCATTGCAAAAATAGTTTCCGAACCTGTGCATGTCATGTCCAGAAAGTTCCATGAAATGACCGGACAGTCCACAGCATGTCTGAAAGAGGGTATTCGCGAAATTATGCTCAATGCTGATAAGCATGGGCAGATACTGGCTTTTCAGAAAGTTCTGCAGAACCGGTCTGATATAACCTTGGAGGTCCTATTGAAGTGCCACCGAGTGCAACTAGAAGTTTTGGTTGCTTTAAAAACTGGTTTAACTCATTATCTTCACATAGACAACAACATTTCATCTTCGGAGTTAGCTCAAGTTTTTCTTAACTTAAGATGTAGGAATCTCTCATGTCGAAGTCAGTTGCCTGTGGATGAATGTGATTGCAAGGTTTGCGTGCAGAAGAATGGTTTTTGCAGGGAATGTATGTGTCTTGTGTGTTGTAAGTTTGACAATGCATCAAATACATTTAGTTGGGTCGGGTGTGATGTTTGCCTTCACTGGTGCCATACTGACTGTGGACTGCGGGAATCTTATATTAGGAATGGACATAGTACTACCGGGACAAAAGGGATGACTGAGATGCAGTTTCACTGTATTGCATGTGATCACCCTTCTGAGATGTTTGGCTTTGTCAAGGAGGTGTTTCAAAATTTTGCAAAAGAATGGTCAGTTGAAACTCTTTGCAAAGAGCTTGAATATGTGAAGAGAATTTTTTCTTCCAGCAAGGATATGAGAGGGAGGCAACTGCATGAGATTGCAGGTCAAATGATGCCAAGGTTAGCAAATAAGTTGAACCTTCCTGAGGTTTTGAGGCATATCATGTCTTTCCTTTCTGGTAAGTAAATTCTTATTTTATTTTTAAACTTCTACCGTTTGGTTATTTTAATTTTAATGCTTATGGTCTTATTTAGTTTTGTTTGTGAACCTGTGCATACATGTATTGTCACGTGAACCTTTTTATTTTTTTGCTTACTCTGCGGTGAACAAATTAGATATATTGGTTTGCCTTACTTTGAACAACCGCATGTCAAGGTGCTCGTGTTGTTGGTCCACATTGGTTACGCTAAATTTTTTTTCAGTGATCAAGGCCTGTGGTCCTGTTCTTTAATTTACACAATAATTATGACATACAGATAAGTCTTGCAACATACTATCGATTTTTCATAGTATTAGAGGAATTATAGTTACCGAGAATTATTCTTGCTGTTTGAATGCATAAGTAAAAAGATCGTGGTTGTCAGATTTGAATAAATTCTGGTGAATACTTGGAAGACAAAACTGTACAGAATTTGCTTCATGTTAAAGCAAAAAAAATTCTGATTCTAATATCTTTTGCTGCAGTCAGTCATTCTGTTAGATTTATTTTCTTTTGGAATGTACGGAATCCATTTCGACAGCTCCATGTCAAATTATCGATGTTGAATATAAAACTTGTGAAAATGCTGCTTTCTTGCAGCTTTCCCTACTAACCTTCACATGGCACTTTTTTTAAATGTTTTTTTTTGGTGTTTAAGCCATAAAAGGGACAGTGATTAGTGATATTGTTTTCTCAAAATATCAGACTTCTAGAACTTTAAGATTAAGCAGTTTGGATAGCATTTAAAATTATTGCGATTCTTCTTTGACACTCTTTTTCATTTTTTAATATTTACTTCACGGGTGTTTGTGAAAGCTTAAATGCGTGGTTGCATATTTACATGCATTATGATTGTTGCAGATGGTGGTGATTCTTCCAAATTAGCCATGGTTACAAGCCTTTCCGGAAAAGAACAAGTGAAACATAACAATGGCATAGCTGGGCCAAGCCATGAAGCCGCTTGGCTGAAATCAATGTATCCAGAAAATACACCTTTGTTAGAAAGACCAGCAAGCATCCTTCCTAGCTTTGACCAGAGTGATAAAAGGACTTTGGTGCAAGAGTTGCCAATGAGTAGTGTCCAAAAGGACTTCTGTTTCGATGAACTGGAGAGTATAGTCAAAATTAAGCAGGCAGAGGCTAAAATGTTCCAAGCACGTGCTGATGATGCAAGAAGAGAAGCTGAAGGGTTGAAACGCATTTCCCTGGCAAAGAATGAGAAACTTGAAGAAGAGTATGCTAATCGAATTGCCAAGTTGCGTTTGGCTGAGACCGAGGAGATGCGAAAACAAAAATTTGAAGAACTCCAAGCACTGGAGAGGGCACATATGGAATATTTCAACATGAAAATGAGAATGGAGTCTGACATTAAAGATCTGCTATCCAAAATGGAAGCTACTAAAAGAAGCCTTACCATGTGAGATCAACTTATCAGAATCTCTAGAATAGTTATTTCAGGTAAATGAAATGTTACATCCTGAAATTTGTAGGATCCAATGCCACCTTGTTGTTGTGAGCTCAAGTAGTTCCTGATCTTTAATTGTATTTATCTTTTGCTTTTAAGCTGCTAACCAAAACCTGTACAGAGATTATCACAACAGTTATTAGTCTTATATAAACAGTTTCAATTATGAAAGCAACTTAAAATAGGTCATTATTGATGCGGCCTAATTAGCTGATTCAATCATAATTGTTTAGCAAGGTTAGCTAATAAGCTAGCTAATAGCCTAATAGGGGTGTAAGTGTAAGTTATAAGGTATCCACAAATAGCTTATCAAATACATTCTTATAAGCTCGGAGCTTATTGGAATAAGTCTGTTTACCAAATACTTTTAAGTAGCTTATTTTTTGACGAATAAGCTAGTTGACTAGCTTACAAGCTACTTGGGGGTGTTATCTAACCACACCAAACAACGGCAAACATAAGTCACGGCACTGAATTGCAAAGTGACACCCTTACCCCTGAACCTTTTACTTCTACGTTTCATCGGTGTTCTTTCCTCCTCGGTGCATCCTCCTTACCCCTCCTCCGCCTATTGCCTGGCTGGCGCCACCGTACTGATTACACCTTAGCCACATAAGTATTATGTGCTGTTCAGTTTGTGCTGTGTTGTACTCGGATCAAAGGCATTCTTAGGCTTTGTATGACACAATTAGTTCAGGTTTATAGCTTGTTGAAAACATATAAATTCTTTGGAGATTTATGCTAGGAGTTGAAAGATGAAAATTGACAAGTTAATTGGCTGAACAAAATAATAATAGGTCAAGATTTACACCAAAAAAAAATAATAATAATAGGTCAAGAAGAAGCCTTCCACCAACTCTTCTTTCTCGCTCATCTATGCTTTCGAAAGTGTGCCGACAAAATATGAATTGAATTTCCCCTTGCTACTATGAAGTCATGCCCGAGTCCAAATTAACCACCCCAAAAGACCCTGCGCCATTTCAAATATCTTGCTTTCAAAACTTTGCACTCCAAGGAGGTAACCTAACTGCTGACTTCTGAGAATCGTAATGAATGAACTTGGGTTGGTATTTAGACCATCAATTAGTGAGGGGATAAAGTTTTGAAGATCTGCCATGGAGAACAGTAACTACTAGCTCTTTTGTAAGAACGATTGTGTAACTACTAGGCTCAATTAATTTTGAATGAGTTTTAATTTTTATCCCTGTCATATAATTTTTGGCTCCCAGTTTTTTTTTTTTTTTTTTTTTTTTGAAAATGACCAAAATACCTTCAGTGTTAAATAGTTTCCGACTTCGAAACACACTTTCAACATACCCCTGTAGAAAATATGTTCCAACTCGTCAGTGTCGGAAGTGTAAATTTTTTACACCTCTGACAATCGTCGGAAATAAGAAAAACCCCATATTTGTTTCCCACCTTCCAATGTCGGAAACAAGCTCAATGTCAATGATACAAGTAGCCGAGTTCTTGAGAGGGTGGAAGGATATGGTGAATTTAGGTTCAATTATATTGATGAGGAACTCCTTGGCAATAGGCTTAACACTGCTACTATTATCATTGTCAATATTAAAGGTGTGAAGCAAAACATACTTACCAAAAATGAAAAAATCATGAAAATGATGTATTTTTGGCTTGGATACCATGAGTTTTTGACCAAAAATTTAAAATAATGAAAATTAGAGTAGAAGGTGTACAAAGGCTTTGATAAAATGAGTTTTACAGGAAAAAAAAAGTTAAAATTGTTTACTTATAGCTTGGATGTGTTGAATTTTCAAACAATAATAAAAAATATGGATGATAAAGATGTTTCGATGAGATGAGTTTTTTTACACAAAATGCAAAAAATCCTGAAAATTATGTATTTAAGGCTACAATAATGAGTTCTTGACTGAAAATTAAAAATAATGAAAAATAGGAAATAAGGTGTATAAAAAGGCTTGGATGCCTTGAATTTTCGACTAAAAATCAAACTAGGGATAATAAAATACTATATGCTTCGATGATATAAGTTTTTTTTTTTTACAGAAAATGAAAAATTTCTTAGAATTTGTGGATGATATGAATTTTTTTTTTATCCAAAATTAAAATTCTTGGAAAGAAGGAATAATACAAGAGATTTTGATCACGAGTTTTACAAAAAAAATGTATAAATTCTATATTTAAGGCTTGAATGACATGAATTTTCGACAAAAAATCAAAAATAGGGATGATAAAATAAAAGATGCATCAATGAGATGAAGTTTTTACACAATGAAAAAATCATGAAAATTATGTATTTAAAACTTGGATGACATGGGTTATTAACCAAAAATTAAAAATCATAGAAATTAGGGAAGATGATGTACACGAAACTTTGATAAGATGAGTTTTATAAAAAAAAATAGAAAAACCCTAAACTATGCAGTTTTCTATTTAAGATGAGTTTTCTATTTAAAGCTTGAATGACATGAATTTTCGACAACAAATAAAAAATAGGGAAGATAAAATTAGATGCTTTACACAAAATGAAAATATGAAAAATTATGTATTTATGGCTTGAATGATGAGTTTTTAATCTGAAATTAAAAATAAAAAAAATGTGCAGGATTAGTTTTTATGATAAATGGAAAAATGTAAAAATTATATATTTAAACTTGGATGATATGAGTTACCTATGGCTTTACGGGGCTTGGAGAAAACAAAAAAAAAAAAAAAGAAAAAGGGTGATATTTTGATTATATAAAACCGGAGACTTGAACAATATATCCATCCTTATGACTCATCAAGACTTGAACACAATTAACCCAAAAAGATTAATTCGCATTACAAACATTCATCAAATGGACAGGAGTACATATCGCCAACAAAACAATAAATCAGTTTTTGCATGAGTCATGTCCATCACAATGATAGATAATCTTTAGCCTCACTCTCAAGAACAGAGTAAAACGTTATACGCAAAAGTAAGATTGTCAACTGGATGTGCTAGCAGCATAACTGCATAGATCAAATATAGATCATAGAGAGCCTAATCTTCATCGTCAAAGTCAGAATCATCGGTATCATTAATATCAGCATCCTCGTCGTCATCATCCTCATCCTCATTTTCCGTTTCGCTCAAAACATACAGTGCCCGAGTCCTATTAGCCCTCTGAGGTCTAGCAGCTCTTGTAGCAGCAGCTGGTGCAGAAATCTCCACCACTTCTTCCTCCATGCTCTGAGAGCTAGAAGCAGAACCCAAAGACATGTCCCCGCTTCCGCTTCCGCTTCCTGTGTCATCTTGCTCAGTCACCACCCGCCCAAGCAAAGACCCACTTTTCTTGTTAAAAGGAGACTTTCTCATCTTCCTTACTTTCCTCAATGGTGATGGTCCACTTTCTGCTGGCTTCACCGTATCAGTTAAGGTTTCCTGACCCAACACCTGAGATTGCTTGTTCCCCACACCTCTCTTCTTGGTGCCTGCTGCAGTCGGCTGCTTCACATTTTGGCCAGCAGGTTTTCTCCCTCCCTTCTTTTTTCCTGCTTCTGGGACGGCCTGGAAGTCATCATCATCGTCGTCGTCTTCTTCATCAATGACATTATGTTCATTGTCACTGTCAGAAAGGACCACCACTCTACTCGATGAAGTCTTCTTTCGCCCTCCACCCCTCGTGGTATTTCCTTTCTTCCCAGCACGCACAGTGGGATCCTCAGTTTCCAATGCTGTGTATATGAATATATGATTTAGTACTAGGATCTATTCATACAAATAGAAGTTATTTCAGTACAATGGTACATAAACTTTTACCTGCTTCCGGGCTTTGATCACTGGGTGCAAGCATGTTATATGTTGCAAGTCGCTCTTGAAGAGACTGAATTTCATCATCATCAACCTATCACAGGAAAGTGTCAGCGGTATGTGCTGAAAAGCATTTATAGAAGAATAGGAATACAATAAATTGGCTTACCTTCTTAGTAAGAGGACCTTTCTTAGAAGCTGCTCTGCCTTTTTGTTTTGGGACCACCTTAGCTGCATTCTCTGATAGGGAAATTCATATGAATATCAATATTCACAAGTTAACATAATAAGAAAACTACTAACAATCCAGGCTTACCAATTTCCATGGAGGAACTTGCAACATTTACAGTTTCATTGCTGGCCTTTTTATTGTTCTTCTTTTGTTTTGGGACCACCCCAGCCGTATTCTCTGATGATTAACAAGTGGAGAAATTCAAATTCAAATGGATTGAAAATTTAAAGGCAAACAAAATACTTCCCGATTGTGTATAAGAAAACTAGTAATAATCCAGGCTTACCGATTTCCATCGAGGAGGAACTTGCTACGGTTTCAGTTTCTGGGTCATCAATGTTGGCCTTCTTAATATTCTTAGGTGGTGGTGGTGGCTTCTTTCGTCCTTTTTTAGACACTTTAGAAGCAGCATAATATGCTTGAGTTGATCTCTTCCTTTGCTCCTCTGCCTCTTCACTTTCAAATTCCTACAAGGCAAAGAAAAAAATAAATAAATAATAATAATAATAATAAAAACATGCAAAAATTCTAATTCTATTACAATAACAAAACATAATGAAATTACGAAATTGATCCTCACATCCAATTTCTTCTCAAGCTCATCCAGATCCTTCATCCACATGGATAGTGCTGTCGTTGCCTTCAAAATCTCAAGCTGAACCGCATTTTCATCCCTTTGAGCTATTAGCTTTTGATAACTTTCGATTGTCAATGTTCCAATTGACATGGATAGCAAATATTCATAGTCACCAATTCTGGCAACCTCAGAGCCATTTTCCTGCGCTCCACTGTCTTCATTTTCCAGCTCTTCTGAATTGTCATCATCTGCCCCAGCAACTTGCGGTTCTTCAGATTTAGCTTTCCTCGGAATGGGAGTGAAACCTTTCTGCTTCAGCTCCAACAACAATTCAGCCTTTCTCCTGTTGCTCACAATAATCTCTCCATTCACAACCCCTAATATAAACCTTACTTTGTTCTCCAACATCACCAGAAGTCCTTTCAAAGCGTCCATTTTATATTTCTGCATTCATTACAAAATTATATTTCAGTTCTAACTCAGCAAGAGTTTGATGCCTGAAAACATAAAGGCATGTTCTCATGGCCATAAATAATAAAACTCACCCTTCTGCGCTCATAATACTCCAGCCTTAGTGGAAAGAATTCTTCAATAACTGCAGGGAGAAAAAGAAGAGACAAATAGCAAGTAAGAAAATAGTGGAAATGAAGAATTGATCGAAAATAACTGCATACTAGAAGGTTATACTTTGTTCTGGAGTGTCATATTTCTTGATCTTCCCTTCGGCATCAAAAAGATGCATGTTGTTTGTGCTAATAGTACTAGTCAACTTAAATTTCTTCATCAGTCCCTCTTTCCTGATCATCTCTACTTTATCCTCCTTCATTGTAACCATTATGTCAATTGTTTCTTCATCACCATTCTGCCTGTATTCCTGCAGATAAAAAATAGTTTCATATTTAAAAGACAGATATAAATTTATGGAGCACATTGTCATAAAAAATGTATGTTAATTTACCTCAATGAGAGGATCCTTGGCTTCAGGTGACCCGACAGTTATAGATTCAAGAAACTCTTTATAATCAATGGTCCACTTGCGAAGAGGCAACTCGGTGATCGTGAAAGTTTGGTCATCTTCTTCCTCTATTGTGCCATTGACTATATACCCACCTTCCTTCTCACTTTTTTCAATAACTCCTCTGTATCCTCTAAACCAGGGATCCATTGGAACCATTGGCTCACCTTTCATTAACCGCCTAACATTAGCAATAATTTCTCTTGGACTATAATTGGGAATGTAAGAACTCCAACCAGTACCAATTCCTTCAGAACCATTGACAAGAACCATAGGTATAATAGGGATATACCTGTGTGACCAGATGAAGCAAATGTGAATAAGGTCCTCAAATATGGAGTTCTACACTAAACATAAAATAATAGTTCTTTAAAAATATATTGAGGGATTAAATACCAGTTGGGTTCAATAGACTTCCCGTCGTCATTCAAGTACTCAAGAAGGTTGTCATCATCCTCCGGGAAGATGCACCGAGTAATAGGATTTAGTTCTGTAAAAATATACCTAGCACTTGCATGATCTTTACCACCCTACAACAGCAAATTAGCATAAAGTTAAAAAATTTGAAGCAATATACATAAGAAATATTGCAACGTGAGTAAATTATTAAAAGTCTAAGCAAACTTGGTCCCACCTTGTATCGAGTACCAAACTGACCATTTGGCAAAAGAAGATTAATGTTGTTGCTACCCACGAAATGCTGTGCCATTCCAATGATAGTGGTTGCAAGACTTTGCTCTCCGTGGTGGTATGCTGACTGCTCAGAAACATATCCAATAAACTGGGCCACTTTAATTTCTTTGAATAACTTTTTCTTAAATGAGCAATAAAGAATCTTCCTTTGACCAGGCTTGAGGCCATCAACCAATGAGGGAATCGACCGCTGAAGATCAGCTCTGGAGAACAATATTAGCTCTTTGTTTACAAAGTCTCTGTAGCTTATATGTGTTTCATTATGATCACGAAAATTGTTAGGCTGCAACAACAAAATATAATAGAGTTTCATTAGAATATACTCCCTTAAAAATAACCTGATCATAAAATGCACAATATTCAAAAGTAGTAGCACTTAAAACCTCAAAATTACGAATCCAGGTCTTCCTATCTTCAGCCTTTTTCTTACTAAACGCCAGCTCAATTGCCTCCCCATCAAAGTCACCTTCCCAGACAAATTGTTTCCTGTGCTTTTGAAGATCTTTGAAGTACTCTTTGCCTTCGGCTTGGGTGCTTGTCCCCAATCCCTAGAAAGACCGCAAGCATAAATCAATACTATAAACAAGAGGAAATCAGGAAATACTATAAACTACAAAATCTTAAGATAACAAACCTTGTAGTATTTTATCTCCCACTGACATACTTTGTTTCCCATGATTTCCTTCCAAGATTCGTATTCAGGCATGGAATAGAATGAAATTACTTCCTTATTGGGCATTTTTCTAGTACTTTTGAGAGTAGCCTGAGGACAAAATCAGAGAAAAATAAATAAAATTATGAGCATACAAAAGGAAGGAAAGTTCACAAAAATAATGCCTCTATAAAAATATAAGTCACACTAACCCTTATTATTGGAGTAGTGAACTCTAGCAAGAATGATGGAACTTTAAGTAATGATGGCCAGAACGAATGAATGAAGTTTACCAACAGCCCCTTAATGTGGGAACCATCATGATCCTGACAAGCCCAACAAAGTCAAGCAATTTTAAATCCCAGATATTCTACCACAATACATGCATGTGACTGCTTAGAAAACCAAAAACAAACACAGAAAACAAAACGAAGATCTTGACGAGAATACCTGATCAGTCATGATCATCAAATGACCATATCTCAGAGACTTAACATTGGTGTACACCTTGTTTTGCTGCAGTCCAAGAATCTTCTTGATATTTTGAATTTCGGTATTGTCAAGTATCTGTTTACTGCTGGCTTCCCGCACATTCAGCAATTTTCCCTTCAGAGGAAACACACCATATTTGTCTCGACCTGCTTGGGCAATCCCAGCCATCTTCACATGGAATAAACTATGTCACATATGTGTCTTTGCAATGAAATAGTTCAATTATAATTTTTAATGTAGTTATTGACAACTTACTGCAAGGGCTTTGGCAGAATCACCCTCTGTCAATATCAAGGTACACTCGTGAGAGTTCCTTCCGCCAGCATCATTTGCATCCTCAAGCTTTACAATCCCACGAACACTCTGGGACTTAGTTCCATCAGTTTTCTTCAGGTCCTTGTTTTGCTTAAAATCAGCCCAAGATAGAAGAGCTTCCACTATTCCTGATTTTTCAACTGCAAAAGTTTGTTACAAAATATTAGTGCAAATCACCAAGTTCTGTAACATTAGTAGACCAAATAAAAGACGGAGCATGGCAAACCTTGCTTGAGCATTGTTTCTGGAATGTCACATTTAGAACCAAAATTAGCTTGTTTAGTAGTCAGAGTTTCTTTAGTTTGGGAGTCAAAAGCAGGGTTGTCAATAAGTGCATTGACAAAAACCCATAAATGATTCTTGACATTGTGCGCTTTTACGTTGGCAGTTTTGTTTTTCTTATTCACTTTATTCATCACAAAGCTTGTAATCTGATTGGTGATGTAATCAACATGAGTTCCACCCTTGATTGTAGCAATCGAATTCACAAAACTGACCTGGAAAGAAAGAACCAGTTTATGACATGAGAACTAAATTAAATAACAATGGTATTTACCGGCATGAATTCTAAATTGTTTTTCTTTCTTACCTGTTGAAACTGTCCATCGCTTAGGCTCACATAGATCTCCCACCTGTCACCTACTTTGGTATGGATCCTGACACCACAACAAACCCCACCCATGTAAGCATGATGATGTAAAAGGATATAGGCTGCGAGAGTGAAAAGAACAAAACACTAGTCAAAGAGTGCCGTTACCTTGGAAGGGAGAGTTCGGTTTCTGGTCTGGATTTGGCAGCAGACTTGAGATAGAGGTCAGCATAATCACCAAATGATTTTATAGGAATCAAGTTTCCATTAAGTTCCACCTTGACAGTGTTTCCAAGGCATCCAGCTAAATCAACAACCCTCTTTTTCATCAAAGCAACGACATCTTCTTCAAGATAAGTCATCTGAAACTTTGCCAAGTCAGGCTTAAAGGAAACCTTGGTCCAGTTCTCACCCGCTTTGCATTTTGTTATCACTGCCTCAGATTTCTTCCCCATATTGTTTGAGAAAACCTTCACAACAAACCACTCATCAAAATCAATTAACAACCCGCATTACACCTTCTTAATAAATTCAAAGGTAACCGATCAGTGTATTGAAATTAAATTCAAAAATTTCAAAAGGATAAAATCAGAAATCCTCATTGTTGAATCAATAACCAATGGAGGATCAATAAACCTAAACACTGTCAAACCAAATTTCTCAGGAAAAAAAAAAAAAGGATCAAATCCAAAACCCTATCAAATCAACAATTGCACAATTGAGTATGTACGAGAGAACAAATAATAAAACACAGAATCAAATTTTCACAAAATTATTAAATTAAAAAAAAAACGAAATGAAATCAGAAACCCTAAAAAGGTCTATAGCGGATACCTGCTTATACTTCTTCTGACGCCTTCCATCGGCGGTTTCAATGATAAACTCAGTGGAGAAGATGTTGGTGAGCTTGGCACCGTAACCATTCCTTCCACCGGTGGTCTTCTTCTCATTATCATCGTAGTTACTACTGGTGAGTAAATGACCGAAGATGAGTTCCGGCACATAAACCTTCTCCTCCTGATGAATCTCAACGGGAACACCGTCGCCGTCGTTGTAAACACTGATGAGATTATCAACGACGTCGATGGAGACCTTCAACCACTTCATCTTGGGATCTCTCTGCTTGTTATCGGCGGCGTTGACAAGGATCTCATCGAAGATCTTGTAGAGACCGGGGACGTAGGTGATAGAGCGATTCACCATCTCGTGGTTGGATTCGTCGTAGACCCATAGGGTTTGAGTGTGCTTCTCGACGGAACCGACATAGGTGTCAGGGCGGAGGAGAATGTGCTCCAGCTGAGTCTTCTTCTGGTACATCTCTTCGATTGTTTTTTTGGCGGCAGGTGGTGGTGGAGGATCGATGTTGACATTGTTGCTGCTCTGTAAGGGAACGGCTTTCTTCACCATGTTTGATCAAACTCACTCTCTCTCTCTCTCTCTCTCTCTCTCTCTCTCTGTCTCTCTCTCTCTTCTCTGAGATGGAGAAAATGAAAACAAGAGTGTGAGAAGAGAATAGTAGCATAACGGGAATATAATATAAACGGTGGCGTTTCAATTTGAAATTTGAATTTTGAATTGGGCGGGAGTTTCTGATTTTATTTATTTTATTTTATTTTATTTCAACCTTCCAACGGATGTGATTAATGTTATCCTTTTTGCACTACTCTCCTATGGAAATCGTACTTACCTTCCAAAGTTAATTATTATAAATAAATAAATAAATAATTAAGTATAATATCACTTGGTAATGAATATTCATGACACCATTCAATATATATATATATATATATATATATATATATATGTATATTAGAATATATGTGTAAAATATATAATGATTAATTTGGAATTAACTCTTACTATAATGTAAACGTGTATTAATTCATTATGAATATGCGTGTAAAATATCATTTCAATTTTCCTAAAATTATTATTATCATCATTGTTGTCGTTGTTATTATCATACCTTTTGTTAATCATTGTGCACAGTCTTACTCCTATATATAATGATCAAAGAATCTAGAAGAAAAATTGTCGTACATAGTCTTTCTTCACCATCAATAATGATATGTCAAGGATAAGTGAGTGTAGTCTACATGGTTATGTACCAAGTCTTGAGGCTTGAGAGTTTGAAGTTCCAGATTTGATCATGGGTGTCATCATTTGTTAGATTTAAATCTCCTTCCCCTATCCCCATAAAAAAAAAACAACTTTGCCTATAAAAAAAATAGTGGTATGCCAACCATTATATCCTTCACCTGCTAATAACTTCATAAGATGTTGTATCTCTATCTAGGAAACAGAACATCCATTCGATAACGCTTCTGCGCGTTATAAATATGGCAAATTGTAAACGCATTGTCTGGATGACGCTCCTTCAAAGTTGACATTGTTCTATTTGTTGTCACTCCATTTTTTTTAGGTATACCACAAATGATTTTTCTTCATTATTAAGAGATTCAGCAATCCCATGACCCAAACAAGAATAGTAGGGAAGATGATTGTGTTTCTCGCGTTTCACTTGTAGAATGTTGCCCCCTTTTTACAATTGTCTTAGCATAAATGCTAAAGGACAATTGGATTTCTTTGATCCAGTTATGCTCTTCCCTTTCAATTTCTTATTCGACTTGAAAACACAGCCCCTTTTACATCCAAATACAACCCTATCTCTTTTTCCCAAATCGGACTTTGAAATATTCAAAACAAATCCTTGCTCGTTTCCAACTTTGTTAACAAACGTCACCAAATCATTATGACATGCAAAAGATCGATTACTGTAAAAGGCATACCCATAGTCAGGAAATCCAACAATTTCTAGTTGAAGATTATCCAAGTCGTGTTCCTCTTTCTCTTCCTTAAGCCCCAATAATACTGAATTAATATAAACAAAAAAATTTACCAACATTTAATAGTAAGAAATTGTGTGAACTAGAAACTTTTATGATATGAACAAAAATTACTTTTTTTCGATATGACTACGTCGAAAAACACTTAGAGAAATCAATAAAAAAACTCTAATATAATTGTTTCGGAATAATAACATAATTTCGACATTGAATTGTCAAACTATAATTAGTTACGTAAAAAAAATTTGTTTTTCTTTAACATGTATACAAGGTCCAGTGTATGTCATTCTGACCGTGAATGAGGGGAAAACTTGTTTCTTTTGAGAGGAGGGTTTTTTTTTTTTTTTGGTAGTTAATAACGGTTTGGGGATGGTGGAAGGCAGGATGTGAAAGGTGAAATATGGAGGGGTTTCTAAATATGGGGTTACTTGAGGTGGAAGGTGAAGGGTTTTGGGGTTTAGGATAGAAAATTGAATAGGTTTGGGGTTTGGAGGGAAAAAAAAGGGGAAGAACATTTTTGTCTTTTTGCAATTAAAATGGGGATTGAGACTAATTTGTGGGATTTAAGAATTAAGACTCATTAGTGTTTTGGATCTTTCATTTCTTTGTAATCCAACCCACCATACTTCAATCCAATATTTTTTTTTTGGTTAAACTACTCATTTGGTCTCTTACCTTAACTTTCAATTTCAAATTGGCCCCTTACATTTTTTTGGTTTCAAATTGGTCATTGAGTCACTATTTATCCTATGTGGACCACTATGATTTGCACACGTGTAACTATTCATCCTGGTGGACCAATATGATATTGACACGTAGGATGAACAATGACTCAGAGACCAATTCGATAGCGAAAAGAAACATGAGGGACCAATTTGAAACCAAAAATACGTAAGAGACCAATTTGAAATTGAAAAATAAGATAAGGGACCAAATGATTAATTTAGTCTTTTTTTTTTCAAGTTACATTAGTAAAAGGACCACAATTGGAAAGCACTTGTTGCAGCTCAATTAAGTTGATTAGCAGGGGTATAAATTTACAATAATCAGTAAACATGATTTATGATTGAGTATTAAAATATATATATATATATATATATATATATTTTTTTTTTTTTAAGGGAGAGGATTAAAATATATTTGATCTCAACCGATAATAATAAAGCTTGTTGTTGTACATGTATTAACTCAGGACAAGATTAGAATATTAGATAATTACAATGAAGGCTACCCAAGTGTTAAAATCCAACTGGGTCCAATTTCAACTACCTATTTCCCCTGCTGCTATACTAGAGATTATTAGTAACAAAGTAAACCCAACCCTCTTAGCTACCTAACCTGCTTCAAAGACTCTAGCTTCTTGTGTTGTGCTCCAATAATAATTCTTGAGCTCAACCACAAGACAATACACCCTATTGAGGGATGAATGAAGATGAGGCAATCTTTCTCCATGATCCCTGACTCTCCCACCTCTTTGTGATTCCTCTGCCCCTACCAACCTCACACTGCATATAATAACAATGTTATATATATATTTAATCGGATATAGAATGATCGTGCCAGCAGAGGAGCATAGAAATACAACGTCCAAGGATATAAAAGCGTGTCTTCTGCTGCTTTGCCACCTGAAAGCACCGTTTTCTAAGGCTGGTTTTTCTGCAAGGCCTTGGGGTTTTGGAATTGCAAGTAGTGAAGCCAGAGAAAGTAATGGTAGTAGTAGTCATGGTTAGCTAGGCTTTGGGTTCTCCAGGGAAATGGTAGGTGGTTGAAATCCTCATACAACTGTCTCGCTTTTATACAAGAAGTCGTTGGGGTCCGCATGTTATCCTGTCACTCGTTTTTCTAATCTTAATGTTGGAATACTTAACCGAATTACACATACTAAAGGAAAGTGATTGGTTTTATGAATTCTATGAAAATATATTGTAACATTACAATTTTATCCCCTTAACTTTTCTTGAAAAACTCACACTCATTGATGAACAACAAAAAACACATAGATAGTCAAAGCATTTAATAATGACAAAAAAAAGAAAAATCAATAAATGATGCATAAAAAATATAAAGTGACTTATAATTAGGACCGAAAAAACTTTCTAGAATGTGACCTGTATATAGGACCGGAGGGAGTACCTCCTCCTCACCTTATATTTATAAATCATTAATCATACTTAATCCTATCACACCTCACAAATTAAGGATGATAGTTATATATATATACACAATTTTTTAAATGTTAACAAATATTTTAATATTATTAAAAATTTCATAATGTATTATTCTTTATTAATGAACAAAAGATAAATAAAATAAAAAAATATTAAATATATCTTTTAAGAAAATACAAAGTGATTATTAAATATAACAATTTTTTTTTAGAAAACTACTTATAAATAATATTGGCGGAAAATTCTTGGGCATAAATTAACATCCATTCAAGAAAAGTGGTTAGTTGCTCTTGTTGAAGTCACAAATATTTAATATATTTAAATTTACGTATTTTTATAATTATTTTTAGAATTCTATAAAACGTTAAATAATTAGATTAATTGTGAAAAGAATTTGGAATACAGTTTTAGAAATAGAAAAAAAAAAATCAAAACATATAATGTTAACGACAGGAGAAAGCCCGTCATTTTGTGGCCTTACTTGTTTGTTTGTTTTGATGATCTATCATTTCATGTCACTCATAATATTTTTCTTATGCGCAAATGCGAAATTATGCTTCTCAGTTTTAGAAAATTAGGCAATATTATTCTTCCGGTATTATTCTCAGATTCTTATATCATGTAAATGTTAATTTGAACTGCATAGATGTATATAACTAATATAAGCCGCAATATAAGCTTAGCTTAACAGTGTATTTGAAAGTAAAAACAAAATTTGCTACTCTCTCTATTTAGTTTCATCTGGATGAGGCTCATCTAGAACTAGAAGACTAGAGGGAATATGTTAAGGTCAGCCTGAAGCACAAAGAATCCAAGTTGGTCAAAAAGGCAGCGGGGGAAAGTTCCATGATAACCAATTAAATTAGAAACTATAAGAGAATAAAAAAAGAAAATGAAATGAAAACATGCATGTAGAAACCGTGGGAATATGGGGTTTGCAAATTGCAATTGAGCTTTCCAAATCCAACTCCGCTGCTGAATCATCCCATGTGGCATCCTTGTCTGTATTCAAACACGTTTTTCTTTATTACAAATTCAAAAGAATATCACTTTTGTGTTACCAAAATGCAAATCAACCATATTGATTTCCAACACCACCCTAGAACAAAAGTGTGTCGGTTAGTTTGGTGGTAGTATGTGATAAGATTTAGATTTGCTCCATAATTGGAATGATGCTCTTTTGATATTTGTTTATGTGATTGAGTGGAGAAGAGAGATAAACATGAATTCTCTATTTGGTTTATCGAACTGAGTACAAAGTTGAGCATTTGGAATGAAATTGGATTTTAAAACTAAATTTTAGATTGGAAAATCCTTTCTAATTTAAAATAATAACTAATAACTAAATATAACAACTGGAAAATAACCAGTATTGGTTTTTTTATTTACTCTAAAACTTGCCTATTTCATAAGGGATTTGCATAACAATTGTAATTCTAATTCCAATTTCCTTGAATTTGAATTGGTTTGGAATCAATATTTAATTGTGGTAAGAATTAAAACACAGTTATAATTTCAAGTTAATCACTATCACTATATATAAAATAGGAGAAACTTCAGCTTCTCTTTCCCACCCAACAGTCCGCCAAAAATGAGCTTCTCCAAGAAGCTTCAACACTTTTTTTTTCTTTCATAATAATAATGTTACTATTTATTTGTGGGTTAATGTGTGTAGTATTTTACATTATAACTAAAAGTTTGATGATCCTAAAAATAAAATACATTTAAGTATATCAACATTGTATTTTTAATTACTTAAAACTGATTGAAAAATAATAAAGTTACGGATCCCTATACATAACTATTGCGTAAGAAAAAGTATCAAAATTCAAATGTAAATACATTTTTTCAATCCTGATGTCAAACTTGATTAAATATAATATTCAGAATCTTGAAATAATAATAATAAAGTTATCGGTGCTTATAGATAGATATTATGTAAGAAAAAGTATCAAAATTCAAATATAAATACATTTTCTCAATTTTGATGTCAAACTTGATAAAATATAATATTCAGAATCTTAAAATAATAAGTCATTAAATATAACTTATATCGGTAATATATTAAAATCAGTCCGGGAGCTAAAAATAAAGCAATCTCAAAATGCTATTAAAATTTACATGAACGTTCCAAATATTAAATTAAACATATGTTTCTAAAGAAACAATGTATGAAAATGCTTCTAAGACTTGCCAATTGAGCTCCCTATTAATGAAATATTTGGAAATAAGTCTAATGTCTAATGATTAAGAAAATATTTACAACATAAGAAAACTTAAGACATTAAAGTCATAACTCATAATTCATAAAGATCAAGAATTTTAAGTATTTGAGAATGATAAGACTCATTTCCAAATATAAAAATTAATGAACATAATTTTGATAATATCATTAATAATTTTGCTACCACACTCAAAATTTCAATATACACTTAATTTTTCCCACTCTTAAATTAACAAAACCCAAACAAACACCGCACTCGGACGGGCATAGGTACTAGTTATTTAAAATTGGTGGTGGTGCCAACAATATTGGCGGCAAGGGTGGTGGTAATTGTGGTGATATTAGTGTTATTGCCAATGCAAACATGCGTTTTTTTAAAGTAGCTTACGACTTTTTTAAATAAGTTAGTAATGTTCGTTGAACAAAAATTAAAAGTAGTTTAAAATTTTTAAAAACTAATTTATAAATAAAAAAAATAGCTTTCCAAAATACAGGTTGAGAAATCATGACAATTTTGTCCTTAAAGTTTTTATTAAATAAAAACAAACAAATAAATATTATATATATAACAAATTTTAACAAGTTTCTAGCTATGAGTTTTCATCTAGTACCGTTTTTTAGGTAGGAAAATGCTAACAAACACCCTTAGGCACTAGTTAAGCATCCAAATGTAGTAAAATATTGTTGGAAAATATGTTTTTTTAGATTCTCGACCCTCAGGGCACTAGTTCCCAATCCAAATTAAGTATGATGAACTTATGATTAGATTTCCTTTTTAGGTAATCTTAATTAATGTCTTGAGAGCACTTGTTAGCAATACCATTTTAATCATAAATTACAAGATGACTATAAAATACTCCCTCCGATCCTATTTACAAGACTCTTTTGGGGTTTTTCACTTCTATCAAAGAGAGTGGATAAATTTGTTAGTGACATTGGAAATGTAAAAATTTGATATACTTTTTCAAAACTACCCCTATAATTATTATTGGAACTCTAAAAAGTGTTGATTTTATAGGGGTGTTAGTGAAAATAAGTAATTAAATGATTAAATGATATTGAAAATTGGAAAGATGTCTTATAAATAGGACCAAAATAAAAACCCAAAAGGGTCTTATAAATAGGACTGAAGGGAGTATTAAATAGGACTGGAGGGAGTATTAATACTAATACTCCCTCCAGTCCTATTTATCTGTCATATTTCAAACAAAACACATCCTTTAAGAAATTTAATCATTACTTAGATTTTCAATACATTAATTATGTTTTTTCCCCTTATACTACTTTTTTCTCTCTATAATCATTAATTTTTCTCCACTACTTACATAAACCAAGACATATTAAATAGGGGCAAACACGAAAAATAACATTTATTACACTTTTGAAATCATCAATACGAAAGATAAAAAGGAACAAAAAAATATCTCAAAAAACGACAGATGATAAAAAATGGAGGGAGTAATTCCTAAATGATAGGATGGCGATGGTGACAGTTATGACTTGTGGATTCTAGAACTGACATAAAAAGAAATAAAATTCCGGCGGCTGCCCACCACGCCAACCACCCCCCAATCCCTATTGTCTTATTGGGTAGGATCGTCTTATCTTGTTTTGGCTTATTGCTATATTTGGTGGAAGAGATATGTCTGATTTTGTTTACTTTCAAATTATAAAGTACATGTAATTTATCTTTCCTAATATTTCAAATTAAAGTAAATAAGCCTATAAATATATCATGCGAAGCAGATTTAGGAAATCTAAATGTCTCATCCGTTGCCATATGTAGAAAATGCCACTTATAAGAACAAATGCCTGAATGTCCAAATTAAAAAAACACTTTACCAACCACACATTGTTTACTAACTAGGAAAAATCAATTTCAATCGTTATTGATAATAATTCAGCAGCTTGCTAAAATATTGACCCTTGTTTACCAGCCACAGTGTCTAACATCTAACGAGGCTAGTTTACATGGGTTTATTATGTTTCTGCTCCCGAGAGTTGAGTTGCTATTTCGCGTAACGTGAAAGAACTTTCCTTTCCTTTTGCTATTATTCAAGAGCTATAACACATTTTGAAGAAGCTTATTTCACTCACATGAATAAATAGTTGGTTAACATGGGCTAAAGTATCTCAACCAATTACTTGTAGGTTGAGAATGGCGAGAATTAAACCTTAGGTCCTGCAAAAGTGAGCAGTAGTTCATGAAATCACCGACGGCTAAAACAACAGTGCAAAATGATACACAGATGTGAAACCAAAAGAAATACCCAAGAACAGATGAGTTTGATTGACAATCAACATTGATAGCTGAGATGTAAAAATATTTACTGTTTTTGGTGGTAATATTTGTCAAGCAGCATCTCCGAAAACTCTCCAAAAGTAAGGGCAGCATTTGATGGAATAAGCTGGGGAAAAAATGATCAACATTCAGCCCATTCTTGAGCAGGAGGCAGCAGGTTTCGGTCATGTCATCTAAACAGATTTTAGAATTCTATATTTCTGAGATGGATTTGTAGTTTAATTTAATTAAACAAAAATGCATTCCCATCTCAGTATCCAGTATCCACTTAATTCTACATATTTGGTGAAACATTAACTGTGATCAGCTGACAACTGAATTCCCAGTATAAAAAATATCACTGCCTCACATACACTCTCAACAAAAAACCAATTCCTCCAAATAGTTCGGTAACAGATGATATTGCAAAGTCTCTTTTTTATTTATTTTAAAAGTTATAATTTATCAATATTTGTTCAAATCTCATGTTCCGACTTCAGGAGTGCATACCTCTCTATGAATGTGAAGTTCCTCAGGAAAATTGAGTTTTTCATCCCTGAAAAGCAAAATTCTCAAGCCATTATTACACAATTGAGCTCAGATTCATCATTGATGTCATCTTTCTCTAGTGTTCTAGTATATTCACGTGGCTAACTTGTTATTCTAGTATTGAAGATAATTCCTGAATTGAAGCAACAGAATAGTCTAGCATTATTGCATTACTTATTCAGAGAACATACCAGTCAGGTTGCATGAATAATGCGAATGTTGAGCGTCCAATACCAGAAGACTCCTCCCCCTTAGGAGCCTAAAAGTACCATAAAACCCATATTATATGCCATAAAAATGAGAACATAAACCAAACAAGAAACAGGTGATCCAATGGGACAACCAGACCATGACATGTTATAAGTTTACCAAAATAGGGACAAAGTAATTCTTCATTTTTTGTATTTTTTAAAGATACCTGAACACAATGAGGTGTTGCACAAAGATAACCTCCAGAAAGTATTTCAGTGGTTTCACCAATTTGGTAAGCTATATCATCTTTTCCATAGACAACCTACAAGATTCAGTATACAAGGAGTAAATGCATTGTACTAAATCATAAAATTACCGAGGCTCATAGTCAGACAATTTAGGAATAATATTAGCGTCAGCATTTACATATTTAAACCCTCAAAATGCATATAACTAACATTGTTTTTAGAAGAAAAAAGAAGGGAAAGAATCCCTGAAATGCTTTTAATGATTACATAGTCAAGCATTATTTCTATAAGCTCATGTGTCAGTTATTGAACTTGTTCATCCCCAAAAATAAAGGAAGGAGATAAAACACAACTCTAAGTATTCATGCAGAGTGATGTCTTCCAGATGAATAATGACATAAAAGTGTCAACCAAAAAAATTAAAAAATTATAATGAAACAAAAGTAGGTAAAAGTTTTGTAGTAAAATTGCAGTTGAGTTGACATATCTACTGACCGAAAAATAAAAGACCGAGACATATCTAAAAATATCATCCACAACAGATAGATTTATGACATACATCTAAACCACTTCACAAAACTTAACATTATTCAACACTGAAAAAACAAAGGAGGCAATTTTAACATTTGACATATTTTCCATTTATAATGTCGATTATAAAGGATAGATGGAATTTTCAATTAGAAAGAAAGAAGAACCAAAAAGTGATTTTAATGTTGCAATGATGAATATTTCTTATGACTTATATCATCCAGTGTGACTTGCAATTCCAATAAAAGAATGTATACTTTGACAATTTGGTCACTTCTTGTTCGAATATAGAGGCCAGCAGCACTATCAGGGCAAGGTATTTCTACACCATCTCTCGTGAAAATAGCACAGGTCAGACCTGCATATTGAATTGAAATGTAAATTAGACAGCTGATAGCTTGTGAAGATTGTTTTGCTCGGTAATTATGTTTTTTTGTTATATCCATGGACTCCTCTAATCAAATTAGCTAGAGGAATGCAGAGTCTAAGAAGTTACAACTACACTAAGAAAAAAATATATGACTGCACATCCCATACGATAATGATACGACGATAAACATATGATAATAACCTGTCAGTGAACCATGGTCTGTATGCCATCCACACCAAGAAGACATAGAGTTACCGTCTGGGGTGCTGCAAGAAGTCATTAGCAATTTGTTAATACTTAATATACTGTCGTACATATGCAAACATAAAAGCTATGCATATTTGCCGCATTCAAGTATTATCATATTCAACTTCACAAATACTACCTAACACTGAACAGAATTGTGAACTGAACTGAAAAGCTCTATGATTCACGACTTGACCAAGTTTATAAGTAAAGATATTGATGAACCAACGGTCAAAAATGCAATAATTCGTCTGGAACCATCACAATGAAATTTCAAAAGAGTTAAATTAACATCGATATCCTTTACAACTTCTGTGCATAGAACATGTTTACAAAAGCCAATGAGCTTATAGCTCAATTGACCCGTTTAGACTTGGGCATGATAATTCCAGAGGTTTGGTCCTCTTCTAGGCCACCTAAAAATCATACTTGAAATAACTAAATGATGCAAAAACCAATATGATGTTATTTCAATATGCCTATCTTAGAATGAAAGATTTCTTTTAATGAAATTAAAATTAACAAACTCATTTTTTGAATGCATTAGTTGTGCAAAAATGGAAGTATTAATTTAAATCTTAAACATTTCTAAGCATGCTATCAAATAACAACTCTTTTGGAACTGAAAGTTTCCATCATCGGGTATTGGATTTTTCTCATGCTCAACAGGCAGAGGGAGTTTGATATATCAATTTTGCAAGTTAATTCAGTAATACACCTTGACACGGTCAAAGAAAAAGAAACAACAAAATGAAAACTCAATCAATAAAGTCCAATTACAAAACTTCTCTTTTATCCTATTAATGGTTGATGCTCACATATTTGGTTCTACTATGATATTTATGGTAAATTATCAAACATAAGCTTAGTGGTTTGATCATATATGAATATAGAAGGCTGATAACAAGCAAAAAGATAATGTAAATCAAAATTACCCCTGTTGTGAAGGAAAATAATACAGCAAACGTCCTTTATGACACCGGGAGCGATGAAGTATTGGTTCTAGACATTCGTCCTTGTTGATTTTCATCCCTTTGGATACTGACAAAGTGTTTAAAGGTGAGAATAGATCAGGACAACAATACAAACCACAAATGAGAACAAAAAATATGCAATAGGTAAAGGAACTTGGTTATGAAGAAAGAGTCAGGTGTGACAGTTCCAATACCACCTAAGCTATAAGAATGGGAGTACCACTACTCATATGAGGTGGTGCCTATGGCCATAGTTTGACAAGGGCATAAATTTAAAATCAGAAACTTCGCCGACCTCAAAATTTAAGGGTGATTACCGGCTTATAAAGCAATGTGGAAGGTGAAAAAAGGGAATAAAAAGTCATTGTGAGTTAACCTATTAAATTAAATGTTTAGTAATTCCAAGTTTTTTTAACTACATATTCTGGGAAGGAAATGAAGCATAACGATTTTATTTCAAGATAGAAAAGAAAACTTTACTTGAATTCAAAATATGAGAGAAAATTAGCTTTCCTAGGGAAATATTAGCAGGAAAGTAGTCCAACTTCCAACAGTACACATGAAAAAGAAAGCTAGAGGAACACCAACGGTCATTACTGACGCCTTTGTCAAAATTCTAAAGCCAAACAGACACGAAGGCTGTCTTACCATATTGATCACAATGATATGCCAACATCAATCCAACCTCAAAGATCAGCTTTCCAAGCGCTTTGAAAGCTACAAACCAGAAGCAAATAAACAGTGACATGTAATCAATCATGTAACCTTCCAGCAAAACAAAAAGATTTAATAACTAAGACAAGTTATCAACATTACCCATTGTTATCATGATTTGGAAGATGTCTAAGTATCATGCTCATAAATTTCTAACTTTTAAAATCTAAGTCCAGTAAATAAAGGAAAACAGGAGAGCTGAAGAAGCACTGTTTATATTTTACTAAAGAAGTTTTATCCATATATGTAGGGCAAATTATAAGGAAAATTACAAAACCAGTTATAGGTAAAATATTTTGAGGACAAGATCAACTGAACACTCAATTTGGACTGGTCAAAACAATGGTCAAAGCGGTTAAGAAGTTACCATATTGACTAAAACTAATTCTCCCAAGAATTACATTTTTCGTAATTTTTAAAAAATTACACTTTGTAAAAAATGAAATATTTCTTTGAATACTTACTGCAAAAGCAAAACGAAGTATCATCTTCAGGGAACAGTATCTTTTGTAAAGAGCCAAAAAAACTAACAAAACTAATAAAAAACCAAACAATATAAGTTGATTGCAGAGGGGCATAGAAACACAAGAAAAAAAAAATTATGGACAACAATCATAACCTGTATGACCATTTATTAAACAACAGTAATAACAACAACCACTAAAGCCTTTTCTCAATAGGTGAGGTCAACTACTCGGATTAAACGATGTCACTGTGTTCCACATCATTTATTAAAACCAAAGCATAAAAAGCATATAAACAAAAAAAAATCTATACCCTACACATCAGAAAGGCAAAAACTACAAATGCAAAATCAGTTCAGGCTTCAGGGCATACCGACTTCAAGTTCTGGTAATGCATTGCTGGGCCATATATTTGATCCACAATATGATGGGTACCTAAAGAACAATCAAAATGTGTATGATCATAGCATACAGCATTACATACACATTCATATTAAGCTTGATTAAAACAAGCATCAGCCTACATTGATTTTTAAGTATGAAGTGATAAGGAAAAAGAACTTAATGACAGAGGTGATAACTCGGTATGATTTAGCGACGAATAGTGTGTATGTCATATATCTAAATGAAGAAATGACTAATCCCAGTTAAATTATTGAATCAGGATAAAGCAAAAGTTGCTTCAGATCATCCATACAAAATACAGAAAGACCTGCTGCAAGAAACAACTTAAATTTTATAATTCAAAATGACCTTTCATTCACTTTTACCGTTGTATCATAGATGCCTTTGTTGTAGGCGTATCAAGAATAGGATTGGCATAGAAAGATCCTTTTAATAAATCTGTATTCACGGAAGACAAAAGTAGATTAAAAATAAGAAAAAAAATCCTCCCATAATAATGCTGATACCAATTTTCCAGTTTGCACAAGTGAGCATGTAACTAAGTCTGTGTTTGGACTAACTTATTTTGTGTTCAAAACAGCTCATAGTCAAAAGTTTTATGACCTTTGAAAAATAAGTGATTATTTCAGGTTTCTCCTGAAATAATCATTCCCAAACATATATCAAGAATTAGTATTTCCAAGTTCACATATTGAATTCTTTCTTTCTGGGCAGTAGTAGCAATGGCAATTTTCCAGGTCCTGTGTACATGGTAAATTATGAATGCCTTTTTGCATATATGAACATACTCGCACGGGTAGTTCTTGTTTCTATGTTATCACATATAACCAGAGCATGTCCTACTATATATATCTATGCTTCATGCACTTGTTATAACTTAGCCTTGAAAAGTATACACTCTTTCATATTTTATTTCCCACTGAAAATTTTCCCCAACAAAAAAAAAAAAAACCCAGCTCTCTCCATCACAAAACATTAAGAAGCACAGAATAATATTTTTTTTTTCCTATTTTGGAGGTTGGGGGATAGGAAAATTAACTTCATCAAAGGAAAAAAGAGAAAGGAAAGTACGACCGCAGGCAGGATAAGGAATCTTATAAAACAGAATAATAAAAAAATGTAACATAAAACAGAACATAAACGAAGTTCAAAATGCAGCAAGTTTGCCAAATAACTATACACATCTGAAATCGAGATATGCTTGAAATAGCCAAGGAAGAAACACCAGAAATAGAAGGAGGAGGTACCAGGCTTCCCGGATTCAAGTTTCTCTTTCCCATGACTCCAACCAAAATTGTACCTAAGAATTCATGGTGGATAGAAGAATATGAGCGGCTGTAAAAGAACTACAAGTACTGGCCATTGGACCAATGGTAGAAAGATAACAATATCTTCAGACAATTGAATTAAGTGAAGCAACTATGTAAAGTCTAAACTTAGCTGTAAGAAGTCTTGAGTACAAATAAGTTACCTACTATGAGGATCTTCAAGACCTTCTTTCACTTCTGTAGGAAGATTGGCCAATCTGAGATATGGAGAGGAGAATCTTATCATTGGCAGCAAAATAACATGGTTCTAATGACCTTATTTGATATTTCAAAACTAATGCAACATGAACATACGCAAAAATACTATTTTCAAAGCACTTACCTTGGTGCAAGATGCAATAGTTTTGTGCGCAACGAAGAGTATCCTGGGACCTGTAATTAATTCGAATAAAACATGTATAGAAGTCATAAAAATATCGACCAATGGGAATGAGTTCTAAAGCTGCTATATCATACCTATCACCATCACTTTGTTTTGAGGACAAAAATGGAGTTATGACAAGAGATGGGCATAGCATACCCCTAAAACAACCTTAATGATATAGAATTGTCTTGGAATTAGAAAAAGAAATACATCCTTATGTATGATTTTTTTCTACACGGTCTAGTTTAGAAAATTCAGTCTTTGTCTAATTTTATGTGCAAACACGTACTTTATGTCTTCCAAGCAATTACACCGACATGCAGAAAGCCATGTATAATCTTAAGCTTAAAATCACAATCCAAGAATCCAAGTTCATATAGTTGACCATGATCTTTTCGTAGAATAACTTGTGTTTGTGCTCAATTCAAATTGGAACAATTGTGTGCATGGGAAACATAAGTAGCAATGTTATTAAAAAAGAAAAAAAGGAATAGTAGAAAGGAGTGAGACGCAAGAGCAAGAGTGGAAGAGCATAAGGAGTTAAGGACATACATCGGTGACGGATAGAATGCCGAGGCCATTGGGTCCAAACCCTTGTTCGATGTTGGAGGATAAGTCGGCGTTCCGATCCTGGAGGAGAGAGAAAGGAATGGAGAGAGCGGTGAGGGTAGGGAAGGAGGTTTCTGAAGAGGACATGGTGGTGGTGGTGGTCACGTGGCAGATAATACGACAGCGTTTCCACCAGTTTTGAAAAGAAGGGAGCTCCACCCTAACAATTGGGAACAACAACAACAACAAATGCCTTATTAAAACTCATTAACTACGTATCTCAATGGTAATTGGGAAAAATAAAATATTTGAAAAATAATCTTATTAAATCATATTCCCCATGTTTGAGATTTGGACTCATTACGTAGTAGATGATGATTGATGACAAATATTCAGTTCCATTACGCTGTGATTAACCCGTTATTATTCTTAGATTAGATTAGATAATGCATGTGCATAGTTAGAAGTTAGAAGTCACGTCACGTATCGCCCAAAAAGCAAAAGCAGTAACACGGGCCCATGAGCCCATGGGTTAATGATACGGGGGGCGGGCCCTTAATTAATTAAAGCGCGGGAAAACATTCAAAAGCGGCAGCTAGTGAGAGGAAAGGAAAGGAGCAATGGAGGATTCGGGAGCCATTCTCTCTCACATTTCATCTCTCAAGGAGATGCTCGATCAGGTAGTGGTGTTCAACTCCCACTATCTCTTTCTATTTATTTCTCGTTCTCCGCTCTAAATTTAATTTAATGTATCACATTCGTCGCTGACCAATAACTTCAATTATTATCATCATTATTGAGAAAATCAGGTTAACCAAGAGATCGAGGCCAATATTCAGGTTACGCGAGAAATTGAATCCAGCATCGTGAAATGCGACGAGATCGAAAAGGATTTGGAAACCAGGGAAGCTGAGTTGATCAATACGAGTGCAACCTTGCAGTTTCAGACCGTTGGATACGTCACCGTTGCCGGTAACTAACTAACTAACTAACTACTACGCTCTTCCTCGTTTTTATTAATTCAAATGCATTCACTTTGGCGTAGGTGTTTCTGCATTGTGTCCTTCGCTGCTTTCAATCAAAATGGAATATGCATTCAGCAATCGAATGCTTAGAGGATGGGTGTCATTTCTAATTAGAGATTTTATTAGATAATCAGATCACAATTCCAATTTATAATTAGTGTTTCTCAGGTTTCTTTCTCTCAATGGTTAAAACTACTTGGGAATTTGGATTGTGGAAGCATTTCATTTGATAATGGAAATAATTCTCTGTTTTCTCTGTTTTTCATTTGACTTGCATAATTAAAAGATTAATTAAATAAGTTTGTGCAAATATTGCAGGTATTAGACATTATAATAATAAGTTGTTTTGGTGAATTTTTTCAAATCTTCAAAAGCAAATAGTACAATTTCTGCTTTATTAGGAAATCTCAGGAAATAAATCAATAATGAATGGCACTTGTGAATTCCTGAACATGCATTCTGTCATTCATATCAATACCTGTTCAAAGCCTAATTAGCAGACACTATTTCGAACTATAGAATGCATATTCGAGAGCTGGAGTAATTTCCATCATCCAGGCATAAGGCATTAACATGGCCAACGTCGTATCTTTGAGTAACTAATTCAACCATTTACTCAATTCTTCTTCTTCACTAATAAATTAATTTCAGCACACATCTATTGGTCATTTACTTATTAATTTATAGATATTGGAATAACATACTAGGCCATTTGTAACATGTCCTACTTGCATTAATCCTTGTTGATGCTTGCTCAATTTTTTTTTTTTTTTTTAAATTGTGTTTCATCCTTATTTTCGTGTTTTTCTGAAGTCTGCTTGGATATTGAGCAAATTCTGAATGAAATTAATGTCACAGATTCTAATCACTTTAAAAAATATATATTTATTGCCTTATTGGATCTTAAGGAGCTGAATCTAGGTGAAATTAACCAAATATAGGTTTCCTTGAACAGCTTATTTTTAAGCTATTTTATCTTTGTTGTTCCACCTATCAATCTCTGTGTGCAGCATAACAATTTTTTTCTTTTCATTTATAGCTGATTTCAGGGTGTCATTGAGCTCCTTGGAGAAGGAGCTATGTTCTCTTAAAATGAAGCGGGAGGAGATCGTTAATAGAATGGATGAAAAACGGTATTGAAAAATTCTTCATATTTGTAGGCATAGTTGTTTAAATCTGATTTTGTTTTGGGATTTCCATCCAACTTAAACTCTGCCTGCAAAGGCTGGAATTTATTTTCATGGGTGCTTACATCTGCGTCAAAAGAAGACAGACCGGTATTGCAAGAATATCAGTTTTGATTTGAACTGATAAATTCTATGATCCTATTGCATACTGAATATAATTTCCATTTTAGTTCTCATTTATCATTCTTTGCTATGTGGCTACATATACAATCGAACATTCATATATCATTGCCTATTTGTCTGTCTGTATAAAGGTCTTTATTCCAATACTATTTGAAATTCCTGGTTCTTTAATCTTTGTTACTTCGTATGTCATCTACAATATAAGTAGTAGTTTTCCGTGGAAGTGGCATTAAATTATGCAATATTGCATCTTAGTTTTGATGACTGAGTGATAAGTTTTTATGCAGGGAAAATTTTATGGCACACTGTCTAGAATTTCAGCAAGACATTAACAAGAGAGAAAATTGTGAAGCGAGGACACTGTTATCTGAGAAAGATTCACTTGAAAATGAAATCCAACTTCTGGAGAAGAAAAATAATGTTTTGAAAAATTCAGTATTAGCATTTGTGGAGGAAATTCTTGAAGATCTTCATTATTCAAACGCAGGTAATATTGTTTCTTTTATTTTTTTTACCTTATCAGTTATCCCTATGAATTTGCTATACTACTATTGACATAAAACTCACATAAGGAAGTAGGTCTTAAACTTATCTTTTAATCACTCCTTGTGTGTGAATTATTTGTGTCGTTGGGGACCATTTTTCTAACTGGTTGTGTACTTTTAGGACTTGGTTTTCTTGTTTTCTACTGAACCAAACTAAGGACAACCTATCTAGGGAAGTTAACTGCGCACATTTAGGCAAAACAGATTCTTGGAGTTAATGATTGAGTATTATCAGATGTTGAGTATTCCATATTTCCATAGTGTGATTTATTGCAAATTTTACCATTCACTTCCCCTCGCCCCCTGCTGCAGCATTAGAGATTGAGATACAGCAAAGGAACTGGGAGAACGAGAAATTGCTCAAGGATATCAATGATTTGAAGACTGCACTGCTTTCAGCAATTGGGACCGGAGATGATATACTGTAAATTCCATTCTTGAAACTAAAATTTCATAGATCTAGAGTTTCAAGTTGTCAATTTTGAAATTACGTAGATATAGATATAGATACGTAGATAAATACGGATTGATGGAGCAGTGTTTGATTTAAACCTGCAGTGAGCGTGTTGTAGTTCTCATGTTCTGTCTTGGTAAGTAAGTGGTTGCCAAGAAGGATAAACAATGTCAGTGTGCTAGTCCTTTTGGTTCACTAATTAGCATCATGATATGTCTTTTTCATCCACGTGACTTTAAGTTTAACTTGTTATGGAATACGTATATGAAAAATCGTAACTAGCAAGTAAAGGGTTTACCACATACATTTGAAGCAAAACTAAGTTACGGTCACGATTCACAGGCGTAAGGCAGAGGAAACAACAGTGTCAATCAAGAGTTCAAGAGCATGACGCAACTCCTGTCCCTCCATTGAAGTTGGCACGTATAAAGGACTGTAACTTGGTCCGTGAAAAATAATTTTCTTGTTGAATTCTCTGTTCATTGCAGAGGATGAGCTTTTCAGGCAACTAGCTCTCTTTGGGGTGGTGTAGCTTTTTCATGTTTGGATACAGTTGGCTACTCAGGATTATGTTGCTGCCTCACAAGTGGCCACTCTGGCCAGAGGTGTTAGTCAAACTAAAAGACTTCATGTCCTTATAGATTTTGAATTTGTACGGTAATACTACAATAAGCCTTCGTATTTCGTACACTATTTCTTTTTTCTGTAGGGACTAGGGACTGTTTGACGAACACCTTTCCTACCTACAGAAGAGATTTCCCCCTCTCATTTTGTTATTCTCAAAATGGACAAAGGTGCTCATTTAAGTAGCACTTTTCTGGTATGGTTCTTTCTCCATACACATTCCACAAACTTGCTTATTGACCCTACAGTGAATGTTGTGTCACCATCCATTTCAGTTTGGGCCCCATTATTCTTGCATTGGTTCTGCTTCAATGTAACAGTAAGAAACAGACTGGGGCTTTTAGCTTATTATTGTGAATTAGGTTTTTTGATGAATTATTATTATTTGTTTTTTTTTTTTTTAAAGAATATATCTTTTCCTGCAAACTATACCACTCAAATCGGCTTCCGTAACATGCATCTCAACTCATTTTTTAGTTTTACTTCTAATGATTGAATTTCCTCAGGCTTTAACTGTGTAAATTGGAAATAATTTTCAAAGTCTCGAGTTTCACTTTTATTGGTTAGTTATAATGCCTCTCCCGGATCTTAACAATTACGGCCATAAAATTAAAGTCCATCCATTTAAAATGTAGAGTCTCTACTTGATTATGCACATATTGATACCTAGATCCGTTGAAAGGTTTATGGCCTGTCAAATTTGATTTAACCCTCTCTAATGTTCAAATGCGTGAAAAACATGTCCACCGTCATGGTGTAATTCATTTTTAACAGCCAAAGGAAATTGATGAGGCCTTTGACCAAAAGTAGGGGCCTGTATTCAAAGTACCAATTCACGATGCCCTTGGCTTATCCATAAATTCATCCTAGCTATATACGTCAAGGCGGTCTATAAATTCATCCTAGCTTATCCATCTTTATACTATGGACTTCCTTACCACATCATTCATGCTTTAAATTCTTAACCTCTCCCCCTTGACTATGTGTTTTTCACATGTGATCACTTTCTCTTGCATCAAAGTCTTTGTTTATGAATATTGATACACAAGAGTAATTCATATTTAACTATCCCCTCATTTCCAAATGGTCAATACGGTGATCTTCACAGATTTATCAATCACTTGTCCGAGAAAATCCTCAAACAATCGTCTCACATGCTACTTGTTAAGATCGAGTAACCCAAACATTAAAGAGATATACACTCGATGGATTAAGCAAGATATGAGACTCTTTCACACATCATTTTGACTTAAAATATTAAAATATTAAAGTTTATGGATCCATCCACTTATATGATCTCCAACTTATCTATTCATTAACAATGTGGGATTTCTTCACCACATAACTAACACTTCAATTCTCAACAATCTTCCTCTCAAAATGTGAAACATTCACTTTCTTTCACCTCCCCCCGTAATGAAAATCTCTTCATTCACTAGAATTAGATACACTAATATATATTGTATTGGGGTGTGACCTCCATATAGCCAGGAAGAATTCCAACACAAAATCATGGGCTCTAATACTATTTGTTAGGAAAAAAAGGTCAAACATTTGAAATCTCTATTTAATGTGCCAAATTGAAAATCATATAAATGAAATTAACACAATATCTTAACCCAAAACTGAGGATATTAGATATATGAGCTGATCCACTAATATAGCATTCAGCTTATCCATGCCCTTACAATGTGAAATTCACATCATCACCACTCAAATTTCCCAACTGGAAATCTCAACAGGAGATAGATAGTAGTTTTCATATTATTTGTCTCGTACCATTATTGGTTATTTCCTAGTTTATATATTTCATTGTTTTAGCTTGAAATACATGATATTTTTGTATTCATTCACATTCAAGTAAATCAAATATAAATTTACTACACTTAAATGCAAATTACGCTTAAAACATTTTTTCCATGCAACTAACACCTTTTTGAAAATGTCCTTCCAGAGTTTACAGCCTTGGTAAAAAAAAAGAAGGCTTTAGACTTTAGGATAACAACAAAGCTCAGGTTCTATTAATGATGTTTTATCTCACCTTTTCATTCGCGTAGGTTTCATCAAACTAGTTGTGAATCACACAGTGCTTGACTTTATATGACTCCAGAACTTATTCTCTCGATACTGTTTAAGCCTTTAAGTCATAGCCCATAGGAACCTAACCATACAACTATTAGAATATTGTCTCCCTTTCATATGTATTGTTGATATAGTTTTTTTCTCATATTTTATATTTATTTATTTTACCAAACTCAATACATAATTGACAATGTTTTTCCCTACTATATCCATATTTAACACACTTACTTTTGCACTTTCAATATTTTTCATTCTCTTCAATAATAATTATATAGGGATATTATAGTTGAAATATCCTAAATTTTTACATTCATGACATTAAAATACATTACTAGCCATAAACAATATCGACTCAAACTGATTCTCCTGACACTATTTCCTCTTTTAGGCCACTATTGAAGGCACATGATTCCGGTCACATAACAATTGGATTCATGGGTAACTGGATTATAAGCTATGATGTAGACATGTAGTTGATAAACTTAGCTCTGAGGCATGTAATTTGACCATCAAGTTTTTAATAAAGAATATTTCAACCTATAATCTTATGTAAAAACTGTACCCAAAACTCTAAATGACTTAATTTATGATGATGTCCCTATATTTTAATGTTCAAAAATACTAAATCCCAAACTATTTTGTCGCTTTCTTGTCAGGAATAGCTGATCCTATTGAGGGTCCTACCAGAAATTTTGATTTGCTTCTAGAGAGAATCCTTGTTACTTTTTATCCTTTAATCTATTTTAATTTTAATTTAGACATTTGTCTAAGGGCAAGATTCCATTTTAAACCTCTATTTTTTTTTTTAATAAACCTAATTTTCAAGCATTACTCGACCTCATCAAATATATATATGTGTGTGTTTGGTTCAAGTCAGGAGAAACCTGACATATATTTAGATTTAAGGTGAGGCTTACCTTTAAAAAATTCGGAGGCCTATTTTTTATTTATTTTTTATGACCAAGAAGCCTAAAGCAATTTTTTTACTTGTTTTACATTTAGACTATGGACTTTAACATTAAAAAGATGATGAACACAGCTCATATTATTGATGTTTGCCAGAAGTGTTGGGACCCGAATTAGTGTAGCTTCCTCCTGAAATAGGTTGGTGGGACATGGCATATGATCCACCACAAACTCCACGTTTGGTTTCTTCATTAGCGACCAGGGAGTGGCAGAAGCACAGGACCACCACAAACAAAACAACCCTTTATTATTTAATTTATTTCATTCGAGTATATAAGAATTCTTTCATGCAATATGGTTCAATCATCACCTCATGAAGTTGGAACTGGATTATTGCACATAATGCAAAGTCCATAAAAAAAAAAGGACTACTTCATAATAGTAGAAAGCACTACCAAAAAGTAAAGTACATGTTTGAGAAAGAGCAAAGAGGAAGCAAGCAAAAACCCAAGTTGATATATGTAGAGAAGATGAAGATCGAAAGTGAGACTATTAGAGTATCTAAAAGAAGGCTTGTGGGCAAAAGAATGGGTGCTCTTCTCAACGAAGGTAGAGGAAGGTTTTATATACTTAGAAGATGTATCATAATGCTTCTATGCTCCCATGATTAATTTATTAAATTAGTGAGTAGTATTAATTTGTATCTACAAGTTTTGCTGAACTTGATATTATAGTACTAGTACTACTATAAATCTATGTATATTATTATTGCTCACAAGTAGTAATTGGAATGTTTTTCTTTTCTTTCATCTTTCTTCCTTGTTCGTTCTAGTTATCATTCTAAAAACAAGAATGAAAAAAATGTTATGCAACGTCTTCATGGTTTAAGTTCTCTTTCAGTTCACTCTCTTTCTCGATCTCTTATTCCAAGCGAAACTTGTTGATATAAAAGATTTTCAGAGGAAATGATTCAGACTTATGATACTAATAAATTCTATTGCTGCTGTTCCATTTTTGGTGGATATATATAGGGTGATCTTTAACATGGCAAATTGAATATATATGGTCTTTTCCTTTCAACTAGCCGAGGAGAACCAAAAGAAAAGAAAGAAAGTTAGATTAAATGACTAAGACTCAATTTGTTAATTTTGAAGAGGATTTTGTGCCAGAAAAATGCATCTAGTATTTATTAATTGTTAGTACACAAAAAAGGTAATTTTATTTTTTGAATTTAATGGATTTGCATAGACAATGTAAAACTTTTTACATTGTTGACACAATATTCACCGATCAAGTGCATTGCCTTTGGGGACGGATTTACATAGTAACAAGTGGGGGCAAATGCCCCCACTGTTTTTTAATGTTTAAAATATATTTATATACATAAAGTGGTTATATATTGCTCAGTGCAAAATTATGTATATGTTTTACATTAGCTTAGTGGTTTGTCCCTTGTAGTTTTAACATTCAGGCTTCCCAATTCATTTACGTTATTTTTTTCTTTTATCAAACAAATATATTTAGTATATGAGTTTTGTTATTCATTATCCTTAAGGTAATACATAAAAAACCTAAAGTGTAAAGAAGTATGTTTTTAAGTCAAAAGAAGTATTTTTTTTTTTAAGTCGAGGGAGTAATTTCTATGTTTTTTTAAATTTATAATCATAATTTTGATTTGGGACAAAAGTTTTCGCAATTTTTTTTTTTGGGACGAAAGGAGTATATTTTTAAGGGTTTGCTAAGGGTTAATGATTAGAAGTTGAAAGACAATATTATAATATTAAGAAACTATATATGTCTACAACCTCTTAAATATTAGTAAATTTTCAACAATTCAATACATAAATGTTATTTTTGACCTTTTATCCTTAATTCTAAAGCTTGAGATTAAACTTATCGTATGTTGTCCCACAACTAAATATTTCTGGATCCGTCTCTGATTACCTTTACTTAAGAATTACTCCCTCCGGTCCTATATATAGGACATACTTAACCATATTCCCCGGACTAAGAAAAGTAGTTAGTTTTATGAATTCTATGAGAATATATTGTAACATTACAATTTTACCCTCTCAACTTTTCTTGAAAAATTCACACTCATTAATGAACAACAAAAAACACATCCATTTAATAAGGGCAAAAAAGAGAAAAAGCAATAAATGATGCATAGAAAATACAAAATGTCTTATATATAGGATCAAAGATTGCAACGTTTGAATATGAATGACGAATGATATATCTACTGTATAAAAAACTTTACATTCTTAGTGCATCACCCTTTTTTTACTAAGCAAATATTTTTTTTAAGAGGAGCGAGCAAAGCATAATCACCAATATTTGAACTCGGGTTTGGCATTTTGTGTTCTTCAGCTTCTACCACTAGCTGTTTTACACACAATACTTAAATGTTTTACACTGTTATTACATTACTCATTTTCTCTTCATTTTATATAAGCCAATTTCTTTTCTTTTCTTTCTTTTTTTTTAAAGAGAGACAAACCACATCTGAATTTAAACTCGGGTCAGACATTTGATATTCCACAGCTCTACCACCAGCTGTTCTACACACAAAAAAAAAAAAAAAACAAAAAAACAAAAAAAACAAAAAAAACTTAAATATTTATCCGTTAAACTTCTTTCAGTTAGATTTATTTTCTCGCCCTTTTATCAGGGGAATTGTGGTTCCTACACATAATATTTTCATCTTCTTTTTATATCTGAATCTGAATCTTTTTTTTCCCTTATTATATTTAAGGCTGAGAACAAAAAATTAAAAATACTGTAACTATGCATTAAAAAACTAAAAGTGAACTAGTTCTCCTATTTATAAATTCATTTTATTCCAATGCGAAACTTCTTTTTTGAGGGCAAACTCTAAGGTTAAGAAAATCCTTATCATAAGTAATTATAATACTATAATATAACCGGTTTTCAATTTAAACAGGCACCCTGATCACTGCCTCACCAAAGATTGCCTCCACGTTCAGAAGAAAAAAACTAGTTGTAAATCATAGCAATAGATAACATACGACTCAAACTGATTCTGTTGAAGATTTGAAGGCATAGGAGGAAATATTGGAGGCACATGATTCCCTATAGCAGAATTATTGTCCAACCCAAAGCATAATTGTTGAAAGTGGACCTATCAAGAGTTGATTATTTATGTACCCAACCTTACCTTAAGAAATAGTAGTAGCCATAAATAAATAATTTTAGATATTAAATAAACACAAATACCACATCAAAGACCGCCTATCTTCCAATGCCTCGTAATCAAATAAATGCTTAGAACCAGCAATGAAAGAACAGAGGAGAGAAATCCCTCCAAATATTATTTGCAAATTGCCCCCTGCGACTGCTTATGCTCAAGTGAGAAAACTACCTATCTCTAGCTATAAATATTTTCAGCATATATGAATTTTCCTACATGTGTTCCACGTAAATAATATCAAGTAATTTCCTTAACCAAAAACTTGGAAATGTATGGCTCAGGGAATATCACCTCAATGTTGAGCTTTGATTTCATGTAACTGAACAGAGTTGACAATCATGTAAGAACTGTAACGTCGTTACAGTAACTACTAGTAATACATAATTTTATAGAAAACTCTATTTGGGATCTTCTTTAAACGGAAACAAACACGTGTATAGTATTTATTCCTCGCTGCTTGATTGCCCCTGGCCAGTAAATAGAAGAGGGGCTATGACGAGGTATAATGAATGGCTGGCATCATCTGATTATTCATTATTATTAGAATAAAACAGTTTCTTTCTTCACTTACTTTCGTCTAAGGTACCCACAAGGCATTTCTCCAATAGGAATTCAGCGTTAACCCAAGCATGGTATTTATCTGGTACAAGGATTAAGGAAAAAGCTGCAAAGTAGTCCTTGAATCATTGAGGTATATGACAAATGCATGAATGAACAAATAGGAATAATTCACATAAAATGTGAATAATCAGGTAGGGCTTGGTAAGTGGATATCAATTTTCATAAGTAATGGAAAACCTATTTAAAGGTTATTTGAGTGGGATATCTACAAAATCATTTAAGAACCCTATCTTGCTTATGATATATGTATGTCAGGCATGAAAGTCATTGAGGTTCTTAATGTATTATCTCATACCCAAATATCTTATAAAGCATTTTGGAAATTAAGATGTCCACTTACCAAACACCACCGGAGATTGGAGTAGCTAGATTTACTCCCTCCCATCTTTTCTTTCAAATTCCAATTGTTCAGATTCAATGTAAGTAGGATAAAAATGAAAATTTCAGAAGCACACAAATGCAGGCATATAACTTAATATCTACCACGCAAAAAGCATTGATCAATGTTCAAACAAAGATTGAGATCCAAATGAGTGAAGAAAACAAAGGCTAAATATCCAACCGCCCCAAATATTTAACAGAAACAGAAGCACGAAGTATGCTGACAAACTTAAATAATTAAGTCAGGAAATTTCAAAAGGATACTGAATAGGGACGTGCAATCTTTTCCCACAGCCTTCGTCAACATATCAACACCTGGGAGATTTATTTTTGTCAGGAAATGATTTTCTGTCAGTATCACAATTTTACACAAGCATATGATGTTTTAAATAAACCAGTATCATAAGAATAATAAAATTACATATGAACTTATAGAACGAGCCAGTAGAGACATACCTCCTGGGTGGAACTTCATATACGGGTATATATTGTAAACGTGACCTTTTAAAACGGTCCACATTTCACCCTCAGTTTGGTGTTTTTTAACTTCAGCCAAGGAAATAAGTCTCCTGTTTGACTGTCCCTTTAAACCTGGAATTAGATAAATGAGACTAATACATTAGGTTACCTCTTATTCATGTAACGACAAGTAAAGAACAAAATTATCAGTTCACAGAATCATGTGGTAAACAAAAACTTAATTTCAAAACACTGTTTGCTGATGGCAACTTTGAAAAAAAAAAAATTATGATAAAACCAACTTGGAGCGCATGTAACACCTATATATGTGGTCCTGCTTGCTTTTGGACAAAAAAATAGTTCTGTATAGCAAGGAATTATTACCATACTGGCATTGAAATGGCAATAACTTACACAAAAGAGCAAAAAGAAAATAAAAAATTGAAAGAAATAAGAACCTATATTTAAGAATGGAGATAGTAAAAGAATAAAGGAGAGAATAACACATCCAAAGATCATCTTTGGAACAGTGATGCAAAATGTTATAAAAAAGAAATATATTGCCAAGCCATGGGCATTGCCTATAAACTTTAATAATGTGGTCGCTTAAGGGTTGGCAGGTTGGGACTTGGGACTCTGTAGGCACAAATTGACAGTAAATTTTATGCAGGGTATTTTCAAGGTTCAATTATAACAAATTAACAATCAACCACTACTAGTACTGAGTATTGTCTTCCAAAGCTTTAAGTAATTAGAAGAGCTTTTCAAAACGAAGGATTGCATATTAAAATTCAAGTAAGCGAACCTGCAAGGTCAGGATGTGTCCGGGTCAGCTTGAGCCAGTCCATTTGACTATAGCCTTTTTCAAAAGGTACTTTAGCTCGAGCTGTTGGCTTTTTGACAGAATTCTTCTGTTCTGGAGACTTCCGAGAGTCACTTGGTACTGATTTCGTGACCGATTCACTTGGTTGACTTGAAGTAGTGTTAATTACACTAAAAGATAAAGAGCCAACTGTATCATCCTTCTTAGGGTTGCAATCATTTGGTAACCCACCCTTCCACAGGAATCCACTATCCTGATCACTACTACTACTTGCATTTGAGGATTCTTCTTTTAAAGAAATATCGGCAACATTCAAAACAAGCTTGTTTGTATGTTCAAGACTATCCTGATCAGCAGGTGGAGTGACCTATAAAATCACGATATCAAATAAGAAGGATACGATAGATACACATGAACAACAACTCAGCGAGATTGCATTGTAAAGTGTAAACCTGTCAAATAAAAACTCCCCCCGTTCATATATAGTGTTCATAGAGTTTTTTCCTCTTGTTTCATATGAACTGTTTTTTTACAAACCCAAT
Source organism: Crotalaria pallida (assembly GCA_037953625.1). NCBI lineage: Eukaryota > Viridiplantae > Streptophyta > Magnoliopsida > Fabales > Fabaceae > Crotalaria > Crotalaria pallida. Next base: position 141,250,020 of record CM075654.1, on the reverse strand, counting down.
GCATAATTAATACTGTTTTTCCCAGCTATACCCTTATTTATCACAACCTCTTTTTTACCTCCAGTATCTTTCTCTCTCTTCCATAATGATTATATAAGGGTATTATAGTCAAAAGATCTCGAATTCTTACATCATTTAACCATTTCTTAAAACTCGCATAACCTTAAAACACACTATATATATGAAACGGAAGGAGTAACAAAATAGCACAAAAGTGAGGAAGTGGACTTGATCCTATTCTTACCTGACAAAATGTGAAATCATTATCGGTGTCCATTTTAGAGCACAGCGCGATAGTAAGTATGGTTTAGTTTGAGCAGCTAGCCGCAATTGAATTCTCTAAAACTGAAGAAGAATTAAAAAGTCACAATGCTAGGATTAATAATAAGCTACTCAGAAAATTGAAAATGCTAATGACACTGAATTTTAAAACATGTAGATAGGTAGGTAAAGATCCAGTGCAACATAATTTTGTTTCTCAATTAATAATATTACTACCTTGGTACAAACACCCGAAAAAAAAAATAAAAAAATACTAGAACAAAACAAAATCTAATTCAATAATTGAAAGCATTACTACTAAGTTTGAGCAAATAATTTTAAAGTAATGATATCTATAAGCCTATACCACAAAAGAGACAAGTGTCACTAGTTAACGACAGTGGCGGATGATGACAAAAAATTCAAGGATGCGACCAAATTTAATTAAATCTTATAATAAAAAATGATAAAATAAGGATCAGTATTCTAAATAAGAACTTAATCACAAATTAAGGCATAAGAATAAGGCATAATCACTATTCACTAAATCACTAAACATTAATCTCAATAAGGTACAAGAAGAAGTGTGAAGTAATGATCAAGTGAAAGTAAGAAGAAATTCTTACCTTCAATCAGTTAACCGTGTGAGAACTGAGAAGGGCAGCGTCCGGCGGTTGGCGATCGACGGTCAGCGGCGGAGAGGAAATAAATATTAGAGAAGAAGAGAGAAACGTGGAACTGCGGCAGAACTGGAAACGTAACAGAGAAGGGAAAGGAAAAAAAAAATAAGGTTCTAAAATGCTATCCAAAACGACGTCGTTTTCGGTAGCAATATTTTGAGAAAATTAAATTAATAAAAAAAAATGAAGATGGTCTCAAGCAGGGAGTAGAACACGCGACCTGTCGCTTGTCTCGTGCACTATGGGAGAGAGCATTTTGAGTTTGTCTCATTTTCAATGTTATTAATATTAACAAACGAAATTAATCAAATAGGAGTATGAATTTGTCTCAAATGATAAATTTATAGTCCATATGTAGCGTGCGTAGAGTTTTTTTCTCGTATTTTGTATGTATTGTTTTTTTACAAAACTCAATACATAATTAATGTTATTTTTCCCAATATACTCACATTTATTATACTATCTTTTTCACTTACAATATCTTTCTCTCTCTTTAATACTCTCTCCGGTCCACAAGGTTGGTTAAAAAATTCAAAATTAAAAAAATTAAGGAGACATGCATTTAATGATTTGTCTAACATATCAACCAATTATCAAACAACTAATTTAATGCATTTTGCATGGATCAATCAATCACAATTCAAAGTTTACAATTTTTAAACCTTTCATTAATTATTTTAACTATAGCTTGGGACAACAAATTAGTCATTTTTTATCATCCTTATAGGACGAAGTGAGTAATGATTATATAGGGGTATTATAGTCGAAATACACCGTACCAAATTCTTACATTATTTAATTATTTCTTAAAACTCGTGCATAACCTTAAAACATACTCCTTCCGGCTTGAAATATAAGTAATGAAAAACGCATTTCAATTGGTTTAAAATATAATCATAAGTAACTCATCTTCTTAAACTTTATTTCATTCTCAATGTTATTTTTTTAAAATATACTTAGAAAATTGTTTTCTCGTTTAATTTTTTTTTCATTCACAACACTACTTTCCTAAAAATACCTTTATTTTTATAAATTTGAGAAAATTAAATACAATCAATTAATCTTCTTAATAAATGTGAAACTAGTTAATTTTGCTTATATTATAAGCCGGACAGTGTGTCACATATGAAATAGAGGGAGTATTAAGGATGGAGGGAAGAAATGACAAATGAGCCTGAAATTTATTCATTGCGAGTAGGTCATGAATTCATTCATGGTTGCATTATTAAAATGAAATTGCCGTCTTGATATATATATAGAAAGACGATTTGAGTTGGTGGGCTTGACGACAGTCAAGAATCTTTAATTTCATCAAATTTGTAGTGTCCCCTTATTAGTTAAATCAGCCGATTAAATGAGAATTGGTGCTTGAATCATGGTAATTTGGCATCAAACATGCTTGTAAGACATGTGTTCCACCACAAAACGTAGACGCCAAAAATACATAAACACAAGACACACATTGTTACAAACGTAACGTGCAACAACAACACCCCCACATTTCACTCTCTCACTCCATATATGTAGCCATATATATATATATATATATATATCCATTTATCTTGTTGACCCGTTCTTGCCATCTCTTCATCCTTCACCTCCGAAGAGATTCCTCTCTCCCTTCCTTGCTTCGTAAGATTCATCCTGCATTCCCATGTTTCTAATTCTAATTCATTGATTTTGATCAAATATATATAGTTATAATATACATAGATTCTATATTATGATGCATGCAGTTATGGTTGTTGTTGTTGTTGTGTGTTTTGTTTAGATCCTACCAAATCTAGCTACCTAGTTACGTTCTCCTTCCTTGATAGAGGAGGAGAGGACAGTAGGCACAATGAATTTGGCATCGGGTGTTGGTGGAAAGATTGACAAAGCTCAAGTTCTCTCTGCTGTTGACCAGTATATATACCTCTCTATCTTTTTCTCTTTTCCTTTTGTTTTTCTATCATTGTTCTTAATATTGCAGCTTTGCCTATTCGTTTTTCTAGCAATTTTATTTTTACATATACTTTATGACTATGGATGAAAAGACCTTTTGCTTTCAAAAAAATAATGAATAAATGATTATAAATCAGGTGGCAAATAAATGAAATATTGTCTCCCTACAATTTCGCTAGTGTGATAATGTCAAAAATACGGGATGACTTCTATAATGTGCATGAATATACATCAAATTCTAAAGAAGAATCATTATCGGAGTATAATAATTTCAATAATTCATTATAATTATATAATGGTTTAGATTGATGCTGAGGAACCAAAACCGAAAAATAGAAAGTATATTACTAATAAAGTTATTTTGTTTTATTTTTACATATTAGGTTTTACAATGTTTCCACCGGACAATATAAGACTTATATATATGTGTGTGTATATATATATATATTTGTTTTATATGATAAGCATGATAAAATGTATCTAATTAATGATTCAGGTATGAGAAGTATCATGTTCATCATGGAGGTCAAGAGGAAGAGAGGAAAACTAATTATGCAGATATGGTGAGACATGCATTTATTTTATATAACAACTCATAATTTTTCAGAGTTTAGAACTTGTATAGCAATATAGCATTGTCCTTCCTGTCATCTATATGCCTTGCCAATTTGACAATTAATATATGATTTTATGCCATTACTGTCACTACATATTTATGCAACTTTTGTTTTGAAGATATTCAATTAACATTAACAAAAAGAATATTCTAAGATCTTCGTACGTTTTTTCAGGTGAATAAATACTATGATCTTTCTACCAGCTTTTATGAGTTTGGTTGGGGGGAGTCTTTCCATTTTGCACCAAGGTGCGTCCATTTACTTCACTCTGTTCTTCAATTCAAATTGTAGTTAATCCAACTACTTATGTATGCTGCTAATTTTCTTCTCACTCAGATGGAAAGGGGAATCTCTTCGGGAGAGCATCAAGAGACATGAGCACTTCCTTTCTTTACAACTTGCCTTGAAGCCTGGACAGAAGGTTTCAATGTTTAATGAAGCAAAGTAGCAAACTAATATTTGTTTCACTACATCTTAACTAAAATTCATGAGTTTTTAATTTTGTGTTAAAGGTTTTGGATGTTGGATGTGGAATTGGGGGGCCACTAAGAGAAATTGCTCGTTTCAGGTGAATGGAACTTCCTTCTTTTAAGGCCTCCTCTCTCTGTACTGGCTCATAAAAGTTATTAGATGTCTTTTTCACAAGTTCTTTTGCTTTAGCACTCCATCACTATACTAAGTATTGCAATTGGCATAGGATGTTTATATTAGAATCATTTTTACTGAAAGACTGGTTGGGCTCATAGGCATGATTGTATTTTGCAGCTCGACATCGATCACAGGGTTGAACAACAATGAGTACCAGATATCAAGAGGAAAGGTATGTGTTAATGAATATGTAATGCATTTACACAACAACTTGACCTTCTAAATCACCATGTCTTAAATTCCTTGTTGATGAAGGGGTTATGTGGATTTTCAGCATTTTATTCTTAAGAAGATAGTACTACTTAGCGGTGAATCTTTAAAAAAAAAAAAAAAAAAAAAAAAAAAAAAAAAAAAACTGAGACTAATTATGAGTTTTAATTAATTAACAGGAGCTCAATCGCATAACCGGAGTGGACAAGACTTGCGACTTTGTCAAGGTTATTATTTCTCTTGTTTAGCAGACGAGTCCAGTTTTTTGTACAATTGTTACACTCATACTTCTATGTTGCATTTGAATTTTATTTATTTATTTTTTGATAACATTTAAGGGGTTGCATTGATTATTTTGATAATAAAATGATACAATATAAGGTTATAGCTGTCAATGATATGATTGTCATGTTTGATAATACAGGCTGACTTTATGAAAATGCCATTCCCAGACAATAGTTTTGATGCAGTGTATGCTATTGAAGCTACTTGCCATGCACCAGATGCTGTATGTCACAGTTATTCATCCGCTTCTCATAATTAATTTTTCCACAGCACGAAGTGCATGTGTGAATTGCGAATTTACAAAATTCTGTCTTTAAATTGAAATGTCTGAAACTCTTCTTTTCTTTCCTGATGTGGAATTATGGATAGTATGGATGTTACAAAGAGATTTATAGAGTGTTGAAGCCTGGCCAATGTTTTGCTGCATATGAATGGTGCATAACTGATGCTTTTGATCCCAATAACCAAGAACATCAAAGAATAAAGGTATGAGGTATTGTTAGAGAAAAATTTAGATTGACACTATCTACTACTCCTTTCCTTTCCTTCCCTCAGCTTGGTTTGTAATTCTATAATAAATAAAATTCATTGGTGCAGGGAGAAATTGAGATTGGTGATGGTCTTCCTGACATTAGATCAACCACACAGTGTCTTGAAGCTCTAAAGCAAGCAGGTTTTGAGGTAAACATTAGCAGTGAAATTCTTAATTAGGCACAGTCTACAGCATCATCTCTTAGACACTCAAATCATTATTAGACATGTATGAAAGTATTTTTAATGATCGGTGCAATTTATAACAGGCTCCACAACCTAATACATGTTGAATAATAATTTAATTGCCTATGGTAAACCATATTACTTTTCACTAATTTTTGTTTAAGAAATGAACATGCTAACATGGATTCATTCTTTATGTGCATGAAGGTAATATGGGAGAAAGATCTTGCAGTTGACTCTCCTCTTACTTGGTACTTGCCTTTGGATACAAGTCACATCTCACTTAGCAGCTTCCGTCTAACAGGATTGGGTCGAATTTTCACAAGAAATTTGGTAGTGCTGCTGAATATCATATACATAGCTACTAATTATTTCCCTTTAGGATTCACTCATGTAATGTTTTATTACTCTAAATATTGATATTGAAATTGATTGTGGGCTCTCAATTCAATTGCTTATAGGTCAAAGCTCTGGAATATGTTGGACTGGCTCCGAAGGGAAGCCTGAGGGTTCAAACTTTCCTAGAGCAAGCTGCAGAGGGACTAGTTGCAGGAGGAAAGTAAGTTTTCCATTTATGTCATTTTCAATCCCCATAATATTATGAATGTTATTCTCAACCGGAGTATTCTTTTTTTGTGATTATAAAACAATTGAGGGTCGTTTGGCAGAGCTTGTAAAAAGCTTAGAACAACTTATTTTCATAAGCTTATAAAAATAGTTATGACTTTTCTATAAGCCACTTTTGCTTAATTCAAAAAAGTTTACATAATAACCACTTGATTATGATGTTCACTCAAACACAGATTGTTATATAAGTAAAAAATTGGAGGCTTAATTAGGCTGCTCTTAGTCTTAGGTTATGTGTGTAGTTCTCTTTGCTAATGATTTTTCCCCCTTTTCTGGAGCACAAAATTCTGATCAAACATGACTTGCTTGCTTATGTGATTTTTTTTTCAGGAAAGAGATTTTCACACCAATGTACTTCTTTTTGGTAAGGAAGCCCTGCTGATACAGGCAGTCACTAAGGAGGTGTGTTGGTAGTTGATGTTGTAATATGGGAAAGAAGAATCTTTAACATTGTCTTTGGCCTTGTTTAGGTTCCTACTATAACCTCACCTTGCTTCTTGTTATTTGCCTGAAGCATCATTAACCCCCTTGTTTCACTGGTTAAAATAAAATAGATGAATTTTCATCTACAATATGTTTTTATCTAGTGTGTTTAAATTTAATTTGATCCGGTTTTAATAATGTTTTAGTAGATCAATGAATTAATCTTCATAAGTTCGTAATGAATCGTACCACAATTTCTATTCAATTTGATTTGCTCCTAAGGAATACTCCGAGTTGAGTGAAACTAATCCAAAAAGATGGATTTTTTTTTTACATATGCCAAATAATAATACGCTTTTGCTTTTCCTGCAAGGCACATCTAAATTCTAAAAGCTTGATGAAATTAAACCACCATCCGTTTCATATGTAATGTTGTTTTAGCATTTGTATTATGTTCATAAGTCTTGTTGTTTTATAAACCCAATACATAATCAATGTTATTTTTCCAAACACACCCCTATTTATTACACTCTCTTTTTCACTTCCAATACCTTTCTCTCTTTTCAATAATGATTGTATAGGGGCATTATAGTCAAAATACGATAAATCCTTACGTCATTTAACCATTTCTTAAAACTCGTGCATAACCTTAAAACACACTTACTCAAAAGACTACAAAACCAATTCCATAAACGTACTTTAGTGAGATCTAAGATGATGGCACGATCACAAGAAATATCATTAAAAATAATGTTGTGATGAAGCCATAAACACCATAAAGATTACCAAATGTTAAGTGAACTAAATCACCATAGGACAAAAAGTATGTATGAATAACAATTTTGTTAATAATTTATATGAGTGATAGTAAGCAAAAATTTCGATAATTAATGTAAACAAGAAAAGAAATAAATTTTTCAAAAAGGAAAGTAAAATAAGCTTGTATTGATGTAGATCAAATAAGTCAAAATGAAACTAGTAAAAAAGAAAATCCAGAATAACAAGAAGTCTATAAATGCAAAGGAATATTGTGTGCCACGTTACTCCTCTATGGATGCAAATGCACAATTACGTAGTACAAGTGCTTTAAAGTTTAAACAGGACTTATGGACCTCATTGCTCCTCTAAGCTAAAATTTAATTTCAACGGTAAAATGTAAGGGCCCTTACGAAAGGCGCCTGTGGCCTAATGGATAAGGCGTCTGACTTCTAATCAGACGATTGTGGGTTCGAGTCCCACCAGGCGTGAGTAATACATACACCTTTTTATTATTCACACTCACACATGAATCTCTATCCAACCAAAAAAGACTGTTGGTAACAAGGATCTCCCTCACTCGGTTTGATATATACGGAGTACTATTTATTTGGTCACACCTTGTTTCCATAAATATTTCCAACTCAGTGTTAAAATACACTTTAAAATCAATAATAAATAAATAAATTAAAGACAAAGTCTCATAGTACATAGAAAACAAACTTTAACTCATTGGTCAAAAAATACATTATGGCAGCAGAATAATTGCATTTGAAGTGGTCATGTGCTGATTAGGAGATATTTGCATTCTGCAATGATTGGCATGCGACTGAACCTGCAGATGTACGCATAACATGCTCCCCTAGCATCGCAACACATGACGAATCTGTCTTGAGATGAGGCTGCACCAATTCCCATACCTTTTTCTTTTGAAGCTGCATGTTGTCACACAAGAATTCAAGAACAATAAGTTCTAGATGAAAAAACCGTCTAAAACTGACTAGTTTAGAACACGAAATAGTTATTATTTTTTTTTTGTTTACGAGGGAAATCTCATCGTCATTGTCGCACATTGACGACTGTCCGGGGGAGAACAACCACTCCCGAAGGAGCAACAGGCTCATACCGCCGAGGTGGGATTCGAAACCCGTGTCGTTGCGGACCGAGGACAAAGTCCCGAGCCAGGTGTGCCACATCTCGTTGGTATTAGTTATTATTATTTGTTTGTGTAATAAATGAATAAATTATCTAAATTCTAGAGCATCCACATCTAACTAGGCAATCATATTACTGATTCAAGCAGAGTTTTTGCCTGATTTGGAGTGGCAGCATCGGGTTGATCATCCTTTTCATCTTCTAATCCAAACCATATTCTTTCGCCAGGGATAGCTTCCTCAGGAGGGAACAAAAGTTCAATATTCTCACGCTTCGCATCAGAAGCAGCCATGAGCATTCCGCTAGACTTGACGCCACGCATATTCCTTGGTTTCAGATTGGCAATAACTATAACCTTTTTTCCCTGCATATGTTCCTTACTATTTGTTAAATTGTAAAGAGAATATGCAACTATAATGCCAATATAACTACTTCAAACCATACAGACAAAAACACACACACACGCAACTATTCCAGCAGTCAAAAGTTTGTCCATCTAATTCATTATTATATACATTATTTGAATAGTAGAAAGTCTTGCTCATACATTAATCCATCATCAAGTAACACGCGTTAAGCTATCATGTTAGAAAATGCAGTTTCTTTCTCAGACTGATATTCACCAGTATGAAGACAAGTGCATCTTATAATATACTTTTGATAAAAAAATTCAAATACACATGTGTCAATAAAACCTATAACGTTGGCCTTACCCATGTGCCTCATTTCTTTTTTTTATTTTATTTATTAATTTATTCCTACAAATATCAAGCATCAAAATCTCATTCTTCCTTGATAGGGTGATCAGACAGACCCTAACCAAATACATAGGTAAGGAGATAACATTCCTAGTAAAGATATGTCAACTGTCAGCATTAAAAGTTCAGAAATCGAAGCTTAAAAGTATGGAATGGAGCACTTCAAGGTTTGATGATACATTTCTTCTGCAACTGATACTAAAACAGTTATCCAAGTGAATAGATGTTCTGAATCAAAATTATATACACTATCAAGAGAGAATAACCTGAACTAATTCTTCTATAATATGTGGCACCTTAAAATGTGATTCACATACAACCATGCAAATTATGAGTATCCACACATGAAGATGAGATATTTCCTTTTACAGAATCACATATAGTCATGGTCATCTAAAATATATTAAATACTCGCAAATCTTCCATTAAAGAGTATGACCTGGGAAGCAAAGATATGACACGGGATGAGACTGCAATACCACATGAACACAGAAATATGGTAAATTTATAAGACACGGCACGGCTATATTACCACATAAGAAATTTAGAAGATTAACATAAAAACAATAATGTTCCACCCATATTAATAAAAAAATTCAATAATAATTGAAGGATGCAAACTATTAGTTTCCACCATAATTGTGTGCCCATATACGTACAACATAAGTGTACGTGCTTCCTTGCCCTTCACATATATAGGAAAGCTTTTTGCCTCAACGTATTAGAGAGACATGGTGATTTTAGGTGATAGGCTAAGATCTTCAGCTAATATTCAGAATGGTAGCATATAGTATCAATCTCCTGATGCTTTCATTTTAAATTTCTTCAAAATTTAGTTTGATGCTATTCTGTATTGTTTTTCCATCAATGCATTCTGATTAGAGCTGGATGATTAAAAAAAAAATTAATGCGGGCTTTCACTTATAGGCTCCTAGTAGTTGAGGTTTTGAAAACTGTTCTAAGTTACCAAATTTTTTCTGTTCTTTCTTGAATCAGCAAAATAATATCAAATCCCAAAGTCAAAGTTCTTGAATGTGGCTGCTCTATACACAATCTTGCCTATTATCTCTCTTTCTCTCTCTCTCCCCCTTCACACACATTGACCCCAACCGATTTCTCAACTAACCTCTATAATAAGGTTATACCGGAGTTCTATGAGATACCAAGGTCGTATGATGTATTGAACTTCTCTGCGAATATCACTCTCTTTCATGGTGAAGAACTCAACCAGTAGAACACCAAATAACCAAAGTACAATATCTAGTATCTACAGTTATGAGGAAAGCGCACCCCTACTCCACTGCTATGTGAATCCCTTATGTCATCCAATTCATGGCAAATGTTATAATACCAATCACTAAACAACAGTTGACATAGACTATAACCCCAAGAATGTTCCGCTCAGCAGGGTACTCCACTAAGTAGGAGTACTCCTTTGACTCAAATTTCAGATACTCTCTGAACTATGAAAACCAAACATACTGAAATAATAAGTTTTCCCAATTCTAAGCAAAAGCTGGAATAAGATATAACAAAAAACACTATTTAAAATCCCACAACAACAAAATAATAATATCAATAGTCAGCAACACACCAAATTAGTACTAGTACATGTGGAATCCAAAACAAAAACAGAAAAATTCCCAATGAAGCAATCCAATCCAATCCAATCCAATCCAATCCCCCTATCACTAAAATTCATATTTTGTTACAAATTGCACGGCTTTTAAACACAAGAAGACATCAATCATCATATAATGAAATTGGTTATTAAAAAATAGAATGAAAAAAAAAGAAGTACCTGAAGAAGTTGAAGAGGGATATAGTTAACAAGGCCACTGCAAATGATTCTAGGCTGAGGCTCACCAATATCAACCTCTTCCACATAAAGAGAATCAGCCTCATCATGCTTCCAAGCCTTCAGAATCAGCCCAACCCTGAGGTCTAGCAACCCTGCCACATCCTTAATGCTGCTGCTGCTGTTGTTATCAGTTTCAGCAACGACAGCAGTGGTTGAGGAGGGTGCAGCTTGGTCAGTGGAAATGGAAGTGCAGAAAGAGGGGAACCCAGGTGGTGCTTTTGTGAATGATGATTGTGAGATGGAGAAAGATGGGAACTTGGAAAGAAAGCGCGTGGGATTGGAGACAAGGGAGGAAGAGGAAAGAGAGAGCAGCATAGCCTTCATAGCATTTGCCATTCTTCGATTGCAGCAGCAGCTAATGCTATTATTAGTGTTAGATGATGATAATTGATAAGTCCCTTCTTCTTCGTTTTGGGTGGGGGCCAAAACTTAACAAACAAATTTTTAAAAATTAAATAAAATGAAAATGCGTTTGCCGGGAGTCGAACCCGGGTCTATTGCTTGGAAGGCAATTATCCTAACCGTTGGACTACAAACGCTTGTTATGATACTTAGGAAATAGAAACTTTATAACTTTCTCTGTAATCAGGTGCCAAACAACCCACGGCCCTCGTCCGTTTCTTGTTGACGTGTTTATTATTCCCTCCGTTTTTTATTATCAGTTTTTTTTTTAGAAATTTTTTGTTTCTTTTTATATGTCCTTTTGAGGATTTCAAGAGTGTAATAAATGTTATTTTTCATTTTGCATCTATTTAATATATCATGGCTTATATAAGTGATGGAGAAAAATTAATGATTAGGGAAAGAGAAAAGGTATAGTGGAAAAAAACATAATATATTGGAAATATAAATAATAATTTTAAAAAGAGTATGTTTTGTTTGAAATAGGACAAATAAATAGGAACAGAGTATCCAGGAAGGAACTATATATACCATATAAAGTTAGGGGATGTTACAAGCGGAAATTAGAGCCAATGGTAAGGAATTGGTGGCCACTTAAACCAGTTCTTGAGGAAAAAAAGTTACTGGATTTTTTAGGCTTTTCCATCGTACCGGCAAAATTAAGTGTTAAGTGTTGAACCTACTTCCAAAAGACATTAATCTCGGATTGGATTGGGCACACCTTTGGTCCAAAAGTAAATAAATAATAAATCAATAAAACAAGCAGAGGTAAAAACCAAGTTTTTAGTTTGTACTCCCTCCGTTTTGAAATATAAGCAAAAAAAACATCATTCTCTTGTTTTAAAATATAAGGAAAACTAACTAATTTTTTTAAATTTTATTTCATTTCCAATGTCACTTTCCTAAAACATTTCTAGAAAATTGTTATCTTATTCAATTTTTATTTCATTCCCAATGCAACTTTCCTAAAATACCTCTATTCTTTTATAAATTTTTGAAAATTAAATACAATCAACTAACCTCCTTAATAAGCGCAAATATGGTTAATTTTGCTTATAATATGAAACGGAGGGAGTACACTGTTGTTAAATTTACGACAAAATAAATGCAGTCGTCGTTGTGGCAGGAGAAAGAATACAACGCAAACAAACAGACCATTTGTCTTACCCAAGAGCTTTGTTTAGCAGACAGTAAAGATGCACCAGAAATTAACTCTCGTTTTTCCTTGAGCCTTTCAATGTGTTTCAATAGCTTAATCAGCTGCCTTTCACCTTTGTTCTCTGATACTAATTTTTTTATTCTGGCTTATAATCGTGCATTTTCAGTATATAAAATAGTATTCTGATGAGCTGAAACAAATCCGGACTTGTATACAATATGCAAAAGATTGAAAAGAACTACTCAATTGGTATTGAGCATTGACAATTCACTGACACTGATTGCTCAAATCATTCGCAATTTTTTAGTTTCACAATTTGATCATTAATAGAATTAGCTATTTTTTCACACCAACCACGATTAGTTGGCCCATCTAGTAGTTTCTAGATTCTGATTAACACCCTATCTCAACAAATTGACATACTACAACAGATGTTTTCCTTTGACGCACCCTAAAATAGCTCAGCTTTAGTAGCTTTGACCTCTTTGATTGGTGACTGACAAATCAGCGTTAAATCTAACAGTCACCATCTTTTAAATTCTCAAATCAGGCTTTACCACTGCCATTAAAACATCATCTGAGCAAAGTCACTAGGTTTCGTTTCCCCCCTTTTCAAATCAGATTAGTCACCCCTAAATGCTGGCATGCAAAGTAAAACTTAACAGCACAATTATGGACCCTAAACAAATAAGCACTATCTCAGGAATGTGCTGCTCAGCAGTCAGCACATACAAGCAGCAGAAGACACATGAAAATGAGAGGAAAAGGAGGGATGCTATACAATGAGGCCATTAAAAAATATACATGTAGAATCCACACCAAGACACTTGAAAATGCCTTCCCAATACACACACATCTCAACCCTAAAATCTCTTCACTACAACAGTGTACTGAAGATGAAAAATGAAAAAATAAGCACCAGGAACTCCACTCCACCAGAATTACTACTACCTGCAACACAAACCAATTTTCACGTCAAAATTTTACTCAGTAACAGTTGAGCAACAAATAGGTATCACTCAAATCGCCCACTGAGATTTGAGACAGTTTGAAAGTATAATCAGCGTATCCTAAACGTCCAACTTGAGCATGCACACGGTTAGAAGCTCAACACTTGAAGAATATATGTATAACATTGTTATCAGACAGCCTGGATGGTATTCATTCAAAAATTCAATATAGAGCATGAACTGAACTGGCACTCACCAATATTTTTAAATTTCGGCGAAGTCGGTAGTGCAGGTAATGACATCTCTGCAAAACTCAAAATAGACTACACTTTAGCAAATACAAAAAAAATAATTTGGAATACCAAGTAGTGCATGAAAATGTAATGAACAACCAAATCAAAGTAATATCGTCCAAGCACATACCAGGTGCACAGAGTGACACAGATGTAATTGAAGATGATGAAGGCCAGGGCGCAGGAACATTGTCACTCAAATCACATGTAAAGCTAATGCCTGATGAATTGTCAAATATCACGTTTGCGGGCAAACTTCGAAGTAGACATCCTGCATATAAACCAACATTACCACCTTCAAAAAAAGGAAAAAAAAAACTGTAAATATATGATTGAAATGAAGACAACAGTAGTGAATAAATGCGAGAGGGAAAAAACAGCAAACCTTGTGGCAGTCCATATGCTGCACCCGGGCCATACAGAGCCACAACAGAAAAAGAGTTAGATCAGAGAAATTAAGAAAATGGTTGTGGGCAGAAAATAAGAATATCAATCAACGGGGTAGGAATGGAATAAATACCTGGTAAGCTGAAATCTTTCAAATCAACATCACAAAGCTGATAAACATTTGTCATTACTCCGCCTTTGCGTAACATAGATCCAAAAAGTGTTGCACATATTATAGCTTGTCTATTTGTAATTAACATTTGCTTTTGTAGCCATGCAATATATGCATGTAATGAACTACAGCAGGAAGGGCTAGGGGCAGCTACGTTCCGACATGCACTAATTACTTCTGAAGGCTCCTTAAAAGTCAAAGGACAAACTGCACAAGCAAGATTTACATCGTCAGAAGGGTTAAAACAACAATGTGAATTGTGAAACACAAAAATAATTCAAATTGTGGAAAACAGATAAAAACTTAAAATATATGTCACTATTCATGACAACATTTTTATAAGGTAAATACATCTCATAATTTGTTTAAGTGCTTCTGAGAACAGTTTCACTTATATGAGATGCTATAATGGAAAACTATTTTTATTTAAAGTTCATAGGACATGTATTTCAATACAACAATCTAGGTCCTACAAATATTAGTTTGTCCACAATTAAATAAACTAAATTAAAACTCTTTCCCATTGGGATTTGGGACCCAATCCCACTTTTCCCAAAACATATAATAAGCATAAATGAACAACTACCCAAGTAAGAGAACAAAGGTATCTAGAGTAATAAAACTATACCACAAGTCACAAGAAATAATTCAATAATGTAAATAATGGGGGTACACTTGGACAAAAAATATATAATTACTAAAAGTATTAAACTGTCCCCAAGAGTGAGCTCCATTGGTAGAGCTGTGGGACATGAAGTATGAGCGCTTGGGTTAAAATCCCCAGAAGCACACTCGACCCCTCCTCTAAAAAGAAAAAAAGAAAGTATTAAACTTTGCCTAAATTCCAATGCCACTACATTCATTAATGAGATGATCAATCACCCGGAAGATAATTTCAACATCAGATACACCAACAAACTTTCCAAAGTTTAAATGCATTACATTAAGAATTAAATCAAAAAGGTAAACAGTGTACCTTTATTGACTTTGCAGGCAGATAGTATCCGGAACGCAGTATCTGCAGCCTCAGTTGACAGTTTTCTGGAGATAAATGAATAAACTACACCTTTACAATCATTAAGATAATCAGTGTGATTCACTTCCCCAGCCACATTTTCATTATCATTGAACATCATTTGTCTTCCGGAAATCTGGAGTGCTGCATCCATAATTGCAGGCTGACAAATAGGTCTACAACATTCTTTAAGTTGATCAATAGTGCTGCAAGCCTCAAGTAGTTTACTTGTGTTGACAGTTTTCTCAAAAGTAGAAACATCCTTCACAGGACATGACCCGCCTGTAATATTAGATGATTTTATGGAGCAAAGGGTGGGGAGCGTACTATTTGCCCCTCTACCGGCTAGGACTGCAATGAGATCAGAAAAACAATGATCAGCAACTGTATTTGGCAAAACCAAATTTTCAGTTTTCATGCTGAAGAAACCCTGGAAGATGTGGATTAAGCTACTAAACTGTGGACAACATATAACATTCCCTACAAGGGGTGCCAAAGGTGCGGAGCAATCAGTTGCTGTTTTATCTAGGATATTTGATATATCTGAATCTGAAAAGTTGACAGGGCATTTACCAGATAAAACTGGTTCATATCTGGTTGGGAAAGCAGGGTACATTGGTGGCAAAGGCTCAATGGGATATGGGTATTTTGGTATAACAGCAGGTGATATTTCTATGGGATCAAAGAGTCCAGATTCTCCAGAAATGGGTTCCTTAGCTAACTCTACTAGAGAAGAAATCGGTCGAGGGTCAACATATGTTTCTTGTGCTGTCACATCTTGGAAAGTAGGAAGCCAGACGAAAAGAAGAATTAGCTGCCAGCACAAAGAACCTGCAACAATATAATCAGCACTTCGAAGAAGTATGATGAATAGAACAATGTTATTTGCAAGCCAACAATGCCATACCAATGAAACTAGATCTAATGAAGGTTTAAAAGAGAACTAGGAAGAATTTGCTGGTACATATGACAGTATGAATACCCCAACACAACAAAAACCGAAACTACCTACAACGAGATTCTAAAAACCACAAATACTTGCACATAATCAGCAACTTATGAAAACCTAGACTGTAAATCAATTATGCACTGACAAGGAAGGAAGCACCTATTAATTATGCTAGAGCAGTGATGCTTAGTGCTTACCCTTATAAGAATAAGAATCCTGAAACCAGCCCATAACTCCCTAGCCCTCTGGTACCATTGAGTTTTACACAGGATAACCTAATGGTTGCCGGTGATAGTAGCACATAGCGGTGCAGCAAACTTGATGATAATACCTCCAAGCCTGAGATCTGTCATTAAAAGTGAGAGTATAGTTTAGTCCGGTAAAAGAGGATAACTAGAACAAAGTACTCTTCAGACGACCACTCAATTCCCAAAGCCAACATAAACATGCTTCCGTCTGTAGCAAAATCATTGCGATTGCGTTTCACATTTTTGACTCTGAAATAAATTTGAAGACAATTTTGCAGGAATGACTCAAGATGGAAGTTTGAGGGAGGAGTGGACAATGCTCACGAGTCACTCATTTTTCAAACCCTACCATTTTATTTCTTCAATAAATAAATAACCTAACCTACTAGTAGTGTTCAATAATAATAGTAATAAATAAAAGTAAAAATGAACCCAGCCCTAGCAGAATCTGAGATTAGATTGCAGCAGAGTGCTGAATAATTAGGGTTATGAAATATATAGTTCTATTTATAGAAAAATTGTAAACAACATGCCCTAACGATATTTGTGGCTATAGTTTATGACATGCGTTGAGGTTGGAAAAGCAATAAACACCGAATTTTGATATTAGCACCAAGTAATGAACAAAAACTGCTGCTTCGATCACCAAATCTAGGAAATTAAAAAATCCACACTCACTCACAATAAAAATATAAATGATAGGAATAAAAAAAAAAGCTAGAGTTGAGTAAAGGGAGGGAGAATGAAAGAAATAAAAGTAGTGGAGTGGAATTAGTGTATTACTCCAACCTAACCTTACCTTAAGTAAATGAGGAATGGGTAATAGTGGAGTTGAGCAATGAGTATGGATCGGGAAGGGAAGAGAGTGAGTGATGAGTATTGGGAATGGGAGGTGGAAGGTGAAGAGTGGAGTGAGTGTTGGAAACAAACCCTAACTGGAATGGAGGGTGAGGGTGATGGAAGAAAAGAAGAAGAAGAAGAAGAAAGAGAAGGAGAAGGAGAGAGTGATAACTGATATGGAGTTTGTTGTTTTGTTACGCTCCGCCTCCTAATACTCTTACAGCTGTCTCCCGCATTACATTACATTACATTACTTACCCGGTTAGTTACTCCCTATTCCCATACGCACCGTTTTTACCACCCACACACTCACTCTCTCTCTCTCTCTCTCTCTCTGTGCTCGCTACCTCCCAAGTGGGCCTGCTCACTCCAACCCGGCCCATTTGCCCGACAACACGCACCACACCCGGTTTCCTATTTTGGATCGATGGAAGAAGAAAAAAAATTACCAATATGTTTCCTCGTTTGAGAGTTTTTTTTCAATAATAATGGAATTTTTACAAAATAAAACTCTTTCTAATTGGGGCTGCTAAAGGATATTTTTGTTACTTGAACGGGTATGTCATTTCATAGCTTGAAATGTGTTCAACCCTAACTTATATTGTCCAAATCTGTTTATTTATCGGGTTTATTCCAACAAATTTGGTAAAATTGACCTATTAGTCAATTGAGTGGAATTGACAAGACCTTTCCATTTCCGTATGTAGTAAGACCATTTTATTTCATCCTTAACATACAATAAAGTAGCTAATTATCATATTGTCTCCAAGTTTATATTTAGATCCTACCAAACTATTGTTTGATTGGTGTTTGGATTGAGATCATAACCTACCATTAAGATACTATACTAAATTTAAATTTTATGTGCTATAATTAAATCATAATATAAGAAGAGCATTAACCAATTAAATCAAATTTAGAAACAGATCCGGTTAACAAAAATTAGAAACAGGTCGGTATATTTCTTACTAGTATTCTTTTTCATATGAAAAGATCGTATGATTAGTGTGAGAATGATTATTTTTGGACATGTTGAGCCAACTTGTTTGGTCCACAAGCAAGTAATAACTTTTGATATTGGCAAAAGTTTTTATAAAATCTAATTTTCTTCGAGCGATCAACATAGAGCAGCCTATATTTAATAATTGTGTCAAGAAAAGAACACAATGGATGTGCAAATTCTTGTGTACACATGTTGTGCCAAGTGCCAACACCAAACTAACGAGTTCTTCTCGTGGGCTCCACTACTACATGATTGAGTATATCTTTTTTCTGTAAATGCACGCCACAAAAAAGCATCGAAAGAAACCACTCATGCCATGAATTAAACCCGTACGACACGATCCCTTGGGTCAGTGTAGGTGATGCCATGCCCTTCACATGCTAATGCTAATCAATTAATGAGATATTCTTGTTTCTTAGGTAAGCTCTACCTAATTGAATAAACATTCTTACGTAGGCAATGCCCTTGTGCTGCCATTACGTGATTCTCATCTCATGACAGCTGCGATCACTACTTTTGCATGAAAATATTCACCATTTATAAACATGGGCAGGACTGACCGAACATCCTTTGGACATAGACATATGTTATAAAAATGAGCAACCTCAAACACATGGATCAACTAACGATGCTTTTCTAGCTTAACCACCCCTGCGATCCCCCATTAGGATCGAATCCAAATTATTCAGCACACTTGCAATATGTAGATACTAGATGGTTTGTAACAAATGTAAGAAAAAGGGGATAACGAAAAGAAAGGGAAGCCTAGCCCATAACAACTAGCTGATCTGAAGAATTGAGTGCATGAGAAAAAGGTAGAGACGTGACGCCAAAAGGACCAACTACGGTTACTGCTAAATTGTACTAGCCACTATAACTGCAGAGCTTAGACATCAGTAAAATTTTATTTTATTTTATATATATCATGCAATATTTACACCAAACACAGGCGGTTAAGCACAAGCTAATTATTGAATGCAGAAACGAAAATTTATTACCAAGAAACGAAATATAATTTAAATCTCTGGTGTTAGTTACAAAGTAATACAAGGTAAAATTCCTCAGCTTGGGGTCAAAGACTATGCACACTGCATAGATTATAGGTGCAGATTTTTAACAGAGATATTATAAGTTCAAACCACCAAAATATCCCCCATTCATCCCTGTATGCAACTTTGGTAACATCTTTTGACTAAATCTTTGGCAAGATCAGACAATGGCACCCAGAAAGCTGACTAAATCAAAACAAGCACTGCATTTACAGGTGTTCTATTCTGATGGAAGCCTGTAATCAAGCATCTCCCTGATATTTAACCTAATTGAAGGCCCCATAGCTGAGCATATGTGCGCGCTTTTCCAGTACACGCCTTTCGCACCAGATGGTTTGTTTGCCTCTACCGATCTCTGTGAGATTAGGATGGATGAGAAGTTAAAGGTTTACTTTATCATTTAGTGAAACAGTTGGAAAGGAAGTTAGTTTAGAGAAGAACATACTATTGCAGCAACCAAGTTTACAAGAAGGTCCTCTTCTGCAAAATCAGCTTTTCCAAAAGGCAAGTGTACGATTCCAGTTTTGTCTGCCCTGTATTCAACTTTTCCCTGCTTGAATTCTGCTATAGCCTGAAAAGGTTAAGTTAAAGAAAGGCTTTCTGATTATTCCAGGTATAGGATATTTGGTAACCATTGCCTACAAATCTACTAATGAAAGTTTTACACAAGCACACACACGTATCCCAATATCCCTTTGAAAGTGAACTTGATAGGGGAAAAAAAAAAATAGAAGCGGATTATACACCTGAGGAATATTAGGTGTTACAGTGCCCGCTTTTGGATTTGGCATCAGTCCTCTTGGCCCCAAAATCTTCCCAAGGCTTGCAACCTGACAAAATCAACAATGACAGGTAGGGAGTTTCCATCATAAATAGGCAAATAGCTGACCAAAAAGGATAAATAAAACTTCACTAAATTAATGAACAGGGAACACATACTTATGGACTATCAGGACAATATATCCAAAGGTCTGATCATATTAGCTTCTAAGAGTCAAGAAGCACCTTCTAAGGCAACTTCACCCCGAGATTCAGCACTCAAGGTTTATCAGTTTATTAAAATGTAATGTAGAGATGACACATGCATCTTATCAAAATCTCTGTTAAATGTAAAGCAGGAACCAATGGGAAACAGGGTGACAACTAATAGCATGCTATCTAATTATGATTTCCAATTATAAAAGATGACTAGTAGTTTAGCAAAGGAAAAAAAAATCAAATATGACCTTCTATGCAAGCACAGGTTAAGCATGCACCAACTGCAAATGTATTGGAAGGATGACAATAAACATTTAAGTATGCAGACTAATCAGAATTAGACTTGCACGCCACTTAAAAGGTGATTTCTAATCCACATCAGGAGAACATGATTTGCGAATAATTCGGCCAGTTACTAATGAACAAAAGATATGCTTTAAATTCTAGTAAATCTAAACACTAATTAGAACAAGATAATCAGAACAATACCTTGGGCATCATATCTGGAGAAGCAATTAATTTATCAAATTCCATGAACCCTCCTTTTATTTGTTCTATCAGGTCCTCTCCACCCACCAAATCAGCTCCAGCACTTTTTGCTTCATCAAATTTCTCACCTATCAAAATGAACTTGAAGTTAGAATAGCCGGAGTAAAAAGACATAGATTATTAAAATGCAAGTAGTGACTAGGTTGGTTGGGCATGTCAAGCATACACTGTATGCAGGAATACTAACTGGTCGTTTGTATATTTGATTCCCATTAGAGAGCCTATAAAGAAAAACCTGACATGCTCACTAAAAATCATTAAGGCGGCCACCCTATCCACCATTAGTGTATATGAGATGAGGCAGAAAATCCTCTTGACAGTAGAAGACTAGAAGCAGCTAGAGCAGAGCACAACAGACCAGCCGCAAAAACAAACCAATCCCAGCCAAGTGGATGGACTTGATAAATAAAGTAACACGGCTTAAATAGTAAACAATTAACCAGAACCCTTCCAGCCCCCACAGTAGTGGGAGCTTAGTGCAGTATGCTGTCCTTTATAAAAATTAATAGCAAAAAACTATCTCTGAATGCTTGCGAAAAACTTTGGTTTATAATAAAGCCCAACGGCATCACGTGATCCATGTAGACAACACAACCCAGTGAGCAAGGCTAGGTTTTGTGGATTAGTAGTATCAGCAACTCCGGTTAACACCATATTCTTTCACAGAGCACAAACTGTTCACAGATTAACTAAAGGTGAGAACAAGGATTGAGAAGCATAAGCACCTTGGGTAAGAACAGCCACTTTAACAGGTTTTCCGGTTCCCTTTGGCAGACTAACCTATTAAGAAAGAGTGGATGAAAGATTCAGATTAATTCATGCATTGTAAAATTTATGCCAAAAGCTTTCAATGTACAAGTATATACCAAAATCAAGACACGAGAAGGAGACTCACCGTTGCCCTTAACTGTTGATCATTATATTTAGGGTCAATGTTGAGGCGGAAATGGGCTTCTACTGTTTCTACAAACTTGGTTTTTGCAGTTTCTTTAACCAAAGATACTGCTGTCTTCAAGTCGTACTCTTTCTTATGCTCCCTCAATTTTTGAATTTCCAAGAACCTCTTGGACCTCAGCTGGTAAGAAATTGAAACAACCATTAACCTTTGAGTAAACATCATATCAAATATGAAAACAATTGATTTTAAGATGAAACAATTGATTGCTTATAAGATTTATATCACCAACGAACTGTTGGTGCAGTGGTGCCAGGGGCTGCACTTGGTAGGGCGAACCACGGTTCGATCCCCCGCAACAACGTTGGGAGAGGAATAAAACCTTAACCCCGGGACCCCCCTCGAACTGGATTAGTCGGCCCACTGGGCCGGATACCAGGGTGCAAACCAAAAAATATAAGATTTATATCATCACTGTAGGAAAATCAAATGCTTGAATATAATGACCAAGCAAGCAAAAACCTTGCATAAACCACAAGTCCACAACAACTAACAATAAAGAACCTACGACACAGAAGCACCTCTGACCCTGACCCCAGCACTCTCGAACTATGTGCCCTTCAAATTTCAAAAGATGTATGAAATCAAATACCTATTAATAAAATTAATTCAATGAAAACACATTTGGGCTATAAGCTTAGCTCAAATATCAGTAAATAAGCCTGTATTTCGCCTCATATCAGTAGCTCAATTGATAAGAGGTGAGACGTGGAAGGGTTCAATCCCCGCACAAGCTGTTCATACCAATTTCCCTTTACCCTGCTCATCCCCAGCACACCCGAGGACGACTAGGGAGCCTTCTAGAGGCCTCACTAGGGGGACCCTCTGCCAAGCCCATGGGATAATCTGAAGCTTGTAAGTCATGAAAATTCCAAACCTTTGATTTTATTTTTTTTTCTCATCAATCTCTTAACACCTTCATGAAACTCGAGGAAGGTTTTTTTTTTCTCTCAAAGAATCAATTTCATTACAATATTGATGGATGTAAGAACAAAATCCGGTTCTTCCTATTCGAATCAAACATCCAATTTCTGATTTTGTCAATAATAAAATTGCAGCAATAATGATTAGTTTAACTGAAATTCAATGGAGCTAATTAGTATTAGTATAATTATTATTAGGAAATTAAAAGCAGAAATGAAGCAAAACCAAAAACAATGAAATTGAAAATCAATGAGGAAAAAAGAAAAGAAAAGATTTAGAAGATAGATAGATACCCTGTCCCTTTTGAGAGGCAATGCAGCCTTTCCCTTCTTAGGTTTAGGGACGGTGACGGTGGCGGTGGAGGCATCACCACCCTCCACCTCCTCATCCACATCGAGAGTTTCGGCGACTTCGGCCAAAGCAGAAACGACGAGAGTAAGAGACCTGGTGGGGCGGTGGGAATTGAGGAGGAGGAGGAAAGGGGAGTTGGGGGGCTTGAGAAGGAGGGGGAAGAGAGAGGGAGGTCTGGGTCTGGGAGAGAAAGAGAGGTCTTGAGGAGGGTGAAGGGAAGAAGAGGAGTGAGGGAGCAGAAGGGATGATGGGGGAGGAGTGGTGGTAGTAGCCATGGCCATTGTGGGAGAACGGAGCTTAGTTCAGTAAAGCAAAGGAAGTAGCTAATCTATCCACAGAGACAGAGAGAGAAAGAAAGTATACACTATACGCACAAGGAGAGAGGGGAGATAAGGTAAGCCCTATCCTCAACCGATTGCCGCGTGGCTTTTATATTTATATTTCTCTCATCATTTCTGTTTTTTTTTTTTCATCCTTAATTTTTTTTATCAGGTTAATTTTTAAATTTTCAAATATTTTGTTTGGGTTTTTGCCACTAGATAAAAATATGTTATTTATAGATGTGGCTAACGAAACATCATATCAATAATCACATGATATGACATGAATGATATAAGCTCACAAACGCAAAAAGGTCAATATGTATTTTGCATAGTTCATGAGTTTGCAATCATCCATATCACATCACCTGCTTAACATTACCTTACATCATGGGGGATTACTGATTTGATATTTCGTTTAATCATATCAGTATATATGATTTTTTTTTTTAACGACGAAGACACGAATAAAAACATTTGAAAATTTAAAAATTAGTATGATCAAAATAGTTTTTAGAAATTAAAACAAAAAAATACTGAACTTTCGAGGACCAATGATATAATAAACCTTTTTTTATACTCTCTCCATCCTTATATATAAGACATTTTGGTAAATTTCACGTTCATTAAGAAAATTGGTTAATTTAGTTAATGATATTAGAAATACGAATATTTGATATGTATTTTTAAAACTACCCTTGTATTGAGAATCTAAAAATTATTATTAATTAAATAAGGTTATTTGTGAAAAAATAATAATTAATTACCATTGAAAATTGGTATATAATGTTAAATCTCAAAAAAAGTATTATTTATATATATAAGGAGGGAGGGGCGATGGATGGATGGAGGTAGTATTTAATTTTCAACCTTTGATTTGTGTGGTGAGCTGAAATTTACTTAAACGTGGTCCAAATCAAATGAACTTCATTGATTTAAGTACAAGGGAAATGATATATTTTTTTTTACACCAACTGGTACCCGGATCTAGTTTACTTAGAATTCGATTCAATCGGTCCGACCCAACCGAGCCCATGCTAAGTGGTAGGAGTCTACCAACGGTAGTTGTTCCATACCTAAGATACGAACTCGCTCCATATCCAAGGCACGAACTCGAAACCAGTTGGTTAAGGGATCAAGTAAGTTACCACTTGACCAACCCATGTTGGCAAAGGAAATGATATATTCTCGTATTTTTAAGATGTAAAGAAAAAATATAGAAAAAAAAAAGTGAAGTGATAAAATTGATTATCATTATAATTGTTAAGTGGATTCTAAAAAATATCAAGTAAAAAAACAAAGTATTTAAAAAAAATTAAATGTTATTAAAAATTAAAGTGATATTGTATAAATAAAGAAAAAAGGGTTTAACAAATAATTTTATATTAAGAAACGAAGGGAAATCGCCATGCATCATAAACTTAGCCGTGCAAGAAAATAGGAATACATCAATTTTTTAAAAATTAAAATTGTTGTATTACCCGTCAAATGAAACGTCAGCTTGTATAATTTAAAAAAAAAGTTTTGAATATAAATCATACCCATGTCAAAATTTGGTTATTTTTTCATTTTCAGATGAATTAGTCACCCGAGTGTTGGCTGGAAAATATGATTGATAAAAAAATAAAAAAAACTTGCACCATCCAGAATACCGTAGATAGATGCAGGAGTGGGAATTTGGTTGGCTGAAATTTTCTTTTTATTTGAAAGAGTATATATAAATTAAAGAGGCGATGGGCAGAGGTTACCGCATGCGAAATTTGTAGAATTATACTGTACGTGATAATATTTTTTTACTGTGCATGTTAATATGAGAAGACCAGTGTTTTTAATATATGAATAAAATACACATTTTTCTAAAAAAAAAAAAAGAGAACACCAGTTATTATAATTTAATAAGTCATATGAAATTCAACCCTGTTATACTGGCATACTCTTTCTACCATTGACAATTAAGGAGAACTTAAATTTTAGCTACAGGCTACATACGGGGGAGCCTTCCTTTGGCCTTTTCATGCTTGGTTGCGAATTCCTCGAGTCATGAATACTGTCCATACATTGGAAATTTTGTTTTCTTACTATATCTTATACTTACTTAGATGGTTAGATGATATGGACAGTCAGATTAATTCTATCTTCACAATGTATCATTGAGCACCTTTAATTTCAATTCAGTGATACATCTATCCGGCGCCACAAGTTACTATTAGTTAAGTCTCCTTGATCGGGAGAAGTTGCCTTCTCACTTGGAATAAGTTACATCATCAACAAATATTATTGCCAGCTTGCCACAATAATAAGAAAGCAAATTATTATCAATTAAAATTAAGTCATTGTCAAAGAAAATAGGAAGACAATTCAAAACCTAACTTTTTCTGGCAATTATGTATATCAAATTATCAATAGTACGTTCATGTTCACATGTCTACTTTATTTTCTTTTTTAAGGTGGAAATTTAATTAAAATTTGAATATGAATTTAGGTTTGTAGTAGACATATTTGTGTGTGACAATAAACATTATTCCCTTTGAACCTAAATAATCGTCATTTAATATTATAGCGAATAGATTAAAAAATATATTTAATATATTTTTTAATAAATCAATATTAATTTTTACTTTTTTGCTATTTATAAAGTAACAAAATAATCAACTTTTTAATTAAATAAAATCAATAAATAATTCACTTAATTGATTGATGACAATAATTTTTGAATGACTAAGCTGAACTTATATTTTTGGAGAATAAGCTCACGTTTAACTAAAATATAGATTGTCTCGTATGATCAAAATACCAAAATGTAAATGTGACCATGATATGACTTTAAATTTCCATTTGATATAGTAAAAACAAAGATATATCACTTGAATAAATTTTAGATTTAATTATACTTTTTTTAATCTTATTTTCAAGATTTATTTTAGTTTTTAATTTTTTTTATTTATTTTGATCTTTTATCTTTTTTTTAAATCGATTTGTTCATTCCATCATAACAATGTTAGTTTTATCGAAGTATTTATATTCATTAAAATTATTATTGTATTTTGATTCATCATAGAACTTTTTTTTTTTGAAAGGAATCATAGAACTTTAATTTAACGCACATGAAACAATAAAATGTGAAGTGTCAAATTTGATTGTCCAACTATAGCCACTTATCCATCTGATTTATACTTAAGACTCAATTTAAGATTTTAAGTATTACGAGTAATATAAAAGAAAAAATGAAAAAAAAAAGATAAATTTGGGAGAGAGAAAATGGGTTGATCTTTTCATTGTTTTGTCTTTTCCTTAACTTGGTTGGTTAGAGAATTGAGAGAACAAAGTAATCCTTTTATTCAACCGAGAGAGTCACCTTCGAAAGGACTGAACAACATATGAAGGATTAGTCATCGTGCTTGCGTTGGTGAATACATGGGAAACCAAAAAAATGCTTTGTTGTTTTAGCATTTTTGCCATTTTTTTAAACTCATTATTGGGTTATACTTTTTTTTCCCAACTAATTTTATGCTCTTATTTATCGTATTATCTTTTTTCACTGCTAACTTCTCATTCTCTCTTCAATACACTATTCACAATTCAATTTTATTATCTCAATCTTTCCCATGATTAAATGAGAATATTTTAGTCAAAATATACTAAATTATTACATCACTTATTTATTTATTAATATGTATGCACAACTTTAAACAACAAAATATATAAAATGAAAAAAGCAGCAAATTGGTTAAAAGACAAGTATGCCCTTGTATATAATAAAAAGACAAAATTTGATAAGGACAACTTTATTAATTTAAAAAGAGTTTTTCTATCTATACACTCGTGCATAGATTAAATAAGCATAAAATGTAAAGTTATATTTGAAAATTAAAAAAATTTGCTTCATCAAGTTGATGATCATTTTTTTATAAATATTCACTTTTTCAAGTTTGTTTATTCTAAATTAAAAAAAAGTATTTAGAAAAAAAATAATGATAAATAAGCTTATAAAACAACTTACAAATTA
Organism: Crotalaria pallida; assembly: GCA_037953625.1. NCBI lineage: Eukaryota > Viridiplantae > Streptophyta > Magnoliopsida > Fabales > Fabaceae > Crotalaria > Crotalaria pallida. The sequence continues at coordinate 141,222,528 of CM075654.1, read as the reverse complement.
ACCTATCTACACCACAAAAATCCAATCACTAATAAGCAAAATCTCATTATATGATACAACACTTTTTATGTTGTATAAATTGATTATAAATTGCTTTTATAGATCTCTCTGTATATTTAGATACTCATTTCTCTCTTTTATTTTCTCCTGAACTTAGAGAAGTAATTTTGTTGGTAGCACCCATATTAAGTTTTTATTTAAATATTCTTTTATAACTTTATCTTATTTTTGTGTTTTAATTTGATACTCTATTTTTGAAAAGAAAAAAAAAGAAGTTAGTTTTGTTCTTTATTTTTGTAACACTTGTCAATTTCACCATTTTGTGATGGTTATGTTAAATTTGTTTTGAAATATGCAGTTTTGACAAGAGATTCCTATCCCCATAATTGCAATTTGTATTTTCTTTGTTGAAAGGTAAATTGGAATATCATTGGAAAAATAGAAAATATTAACATTCTACCCATCAAACATGTTGAAAGTTGGAATGAAGCAAGAAGAAAGACAATACAACAAAAGTATAGATAAACATCTCTAGTTAAAAAATGCAATTTTGACGACCTAAAAAAATCTAAAATGAAATTAATATATTATGGTAAAAATCTAGTTCTGCTATAACATAAGGATGAAATTGATAAATATCAAAAATATAAAAAAAAATTAACTTTTTTTTAATGATAAAAAATTAAATAAAAAACCTAAAAAAAAAAAGAATAAAATAAAGAATATTGAAGCAATGAAGTTTTCTTTATCTATCTCATCCTCCCTTATTCCAAAAGCCAAGTCCAACTCCAAACATATGGTTAGTAAGGCTTGGAACGTGGATGCCCTTACCCAAAGAGGCAAAGACCAAGAAAATAAAGGGAAACAAAGTAGAAGCGCGTGGTAGATACGCAAGAGTGGAGGAGTAGCGAGGTGAGGTTGGGATCTGAGAGCAGAGCAAAGCAAAGCACCACCAATCCCAATCCCAATCCCAACCAAACTCTAACTCTCTTAGCTTCTTCTTCTTGCTTGCTTCACTCTCATTTTCTAAAACCGTTAACTAACTAACTCACTAACTAACTAACTAACACATTCTTCTCTCTCAGCCTGTCACAGTGTATGTGACTGCATGGCTTCCTTCCTCTCCACCTTCACCACCACTCTTTCTGTTTCTCTCCACACTCATCACTCTCATTATCATTGTTATTATCACCACAACAACAACAATCACTCTTCTCTTAAACTTTCCACCACCTTCTCCTTCATTTCTTCTTCCCCCCTTCTCCCCTCTACTCCCATTCTCAAACCCACCACTCATCATCTCCTCCACCCTCTCCCATCGCCCATTTTCGCTTCAGGCAATGGCGACGGCTCCGGAAGAGGAGGAGGAGGAGGTGAAGGAGGAGGCCATGACGAAGATGAAGACAGGGAACACAACAAAGAGGAGGCTCTGCTGGTGCTGGCGGAGGCAGGGAGGACAGTGGAGAACTTGCCTGCGGATTTGGCGGTTGCGGTAAAGGCGGGGCGAGTTCCGGGGTCCATTGTGAAGAGGTTCTTGGAGCTGGAACAGTCTCCCGTGTTCAGGTGGTTGCTCAGTTTCGGAGGGTTTAAGGAGAGGTTACTGGGTGATGATTTGTTTCTCTCCAAAGTTGCCATGGAGTGTGGTGTTGGCATCTTCACCAAGGTTCGATTCCTTCCTCTTTCAATTTTTCCCTATTTATTTGGGGTGTTGTTTCATTTCATGTTCACAAACATTAGTAACATGCATGTAGTAGGAGTATTACACTAACTTCTTCATAAGTATTTAGTATCCCTTCTCCCATACATTGTACTCCGATCCCTACTGCCTCCTATCCTTGTTACGTGAAAGATTATTGTGGTAGTAGTGCTTTGGCCGGAACCAATCCTTTTGGCTCTTGCCTTTGATGAAATTTTCTCTTATCTAAAAAAAGGTAGTATTTTTAAGTATAAGTCAACCCACTTCAAGCCTTTTATGTAAAATTCATTTTTATCTCGGTGCTTTAATTATCACTTCTTTTGTACGTAGATTAAAGACACGTGCAGAGGAATTCAATTTAAAGTTTGTTTTTTCTTTCAAAATTACTGCCGCCGTTTCATAATATTTGTCCTTTTGGACTTGGGCACATAGATTAAGAAAGTATTAATTATTGTAAGTGTTATGTATAGTTTGTCCAAAATGCCCCTATTTAATTCTTATTGAAAATTGTAGTAGTATTTAATTTTTATTAGTAAGTGTGTCCATTAATTAATGTATAGTGGTTTAGAGATGAGAGAGATGATAAAAGTATAATTAATGAGGAGTGAATGAAATGATTGGATAAAAAATTAAAATTGGAAAAAAAATATGTTTATGTATTGGAATTGTAAAAGGACAAAAGGTATGAAACAAGAAAAGAAAAGGCTAAAAGGACAAATATTATGAAACGGAGGGAGTATCAATTATAAAATACTCAAATATCACATTGGAATTAAAGTACTCCCTCTGGTCCTATTTATAGGACATACTTAACCATATCACACAGACCAATTAGGGTATTTAGGTTTCTTGAAACTTTAAAAAAATACTTCAACATTACAATCTTATCCTCTTAACTTGCATTGGGAATTTCACAATGTATTATTTCACATTAATGGGCAAAGGGTAAATAAGAGAAAATAGCAATAAATACCTCCTAAAAAATACAAAATGACTTTTAAATAGGACCAAAGAATTCTTCTAGAATGTGACTTATAAATAGGACCGGAAGGAGTAATAAAATTGCAATGTTATAGTAATATTTTTTTTTTAAGAAATCAAGCAATGTAACTGCATTTGACTAATTTCCTTAGTCTATGTAATTTAGGTAAAGGGATTATCAAGTCAATGTGATTCATAAATATTACCTTGACCTCCTTGGATTTTAAGTTAATTACTTGTTATAATTCTCTTTTATTTAAAAAATTACACTAGTCTTGTTGCAAACTTACAATCACCTCCACGAAGGGTGTGATAAGTGTGATTACACTAACCTCCCCATACGGAGGCTAGTGTAACTTTTATAAATTACACGAGTGATTACACTAAATTACACAACATAATAATTCCTCTAATCCTTATTACAAGAGTGTGATTACACTGACCTCCCCTACTTTATCTTCTCTAGTCAACTAATTCGTGTGACTTAGTAGTAAGCATCTCTTGGTATTCTTGTGTATTAGATCATTTGAGTAAAAAGCAGCCATCATGCATTTTATGTTTGCCTTTCAGACTGCGGCCGAGTTGGAGAAACGCAAAGAAAATTTCTCAAAGGAGCTTGATTTTGTTTGTGCAGATGTGGTATGTGCCTCTCAGCATACAAAAACATGTCTCTTTGGTTGTATATTGTTTTGTGTTTCCCTTCCATTCCTAGAAACTGTTTAGTATATCACATTTCCCTCCCTTCTGGAATCAACTTGCTTGTAATCTCTAAAAGCTAAACTTTTTGTCTTTGAAAAACTCATTTTATCCTGTTTCTTTTCACAACAAATTAAGCATTCTCTAACTCTTTTTTTTTTAATCAGATAATGGCCATCGTAGCAGATTTTATGCTTGTTTGGCTTCCTGCTCCTACAGTTTCTCTGCGACCACCACTTGCCGTTGGTGCTGGAACTATTGCTAAAGTATTCTATGGCTGCCCTGAAAACGCTTTTCAGGTTAACACTTTTTAAACCACTTTTCTTTTCTTTATTTTGTTATTTTTGGTTTTGATAACCTTGTCATTATGTTTGAATATTCCATTCACTTGGTTTCATTTTTCCAACAGGTGGCCTTGCCCGGAACCTCTTACACGCTAATACAGAGAATAGGTGCTTTAGTGGTATGCATATGTTGGAGCCTTTTAATACAGTCATTTGGTCATATATGAGGCTTTTGAAGTTTTACATGTCTGTCTATTATGCAGCGTAATGGAGCGAAGCTGTTTGCAGTTGGGACTAGTGCATCATTGGTAATTTAACTACTTATGACCATTACAAATGCCAATTTTAGCTTCTTCTAGTCCTCAGTGAATTCTTTTTAAGTTCGTTGCAAATGCCTTTCTGTTGTTTTTGTCTGCTACATATCTGGACATCATCCATAATACCGGAACGTACGACGATAGTCATCCTGCTTGGCCGTTCTGTTTGCTTGATTTAATGACATGATTCATCTACATCTATAGTTTTAGGTACAAAAATATTTTTAGCATAACTTCTAATGATCTTTAATGTGAGCCATAACCGCCCATATCGCCAAGTCAATGTCTCCGGACTATCTAGCCAAGTCATAGGTGTATATATAATTGTAAACATCTGGAGTATTATTCATTGATGGGGTGACTGATGGCATTGCTTTTTCAGATTGGAACAGGTGTAACAAATGCATTGATCAATGCACGGAAGGTTGTTGATAAATCTTTTGCTGAGGAGGCTGAGGACTTGCCAATATTTGCAACTAGTGTTACATATGGGGTTTACATGTCGGTATCTAGCAACTTGAGGTATGCCTTTATAAATTTACCTTACTGAGACGACGAATCTCTCGGATTGAATGCCTTTCTGTTTCACTGACCACGCATTGATCGATGCCGTAGATTTATGTAGATGCTTTACTATCAATTTATCGAATGATAAAGGCTAATGTTCTACAATGCATGGAGATTATAAATTAATTGGATTTTTGCAACTACAATAGTGCATCCTAAAGCTTATAAAAAATAATAATAATAATAAGGAAATTTCTATTATGCAACCTAATTTTGGGTTGTTGCTAAACAATCCTTTGTATGAACCAATGATGCATTGCCACATCATGTATTGTTGTCATGTCATTTTTTAAAATGTCAAAACTCATAAGTGTCAACCCAAAAATATGTGAGATGACAAAGTATTATTGGTTAAACAAAAGATTGTATGACAACAACCCAAAATTAGGTTGCATGGAAGTAATGCCCTAATAATAATGCATCCTAACATTAATGAACTCTTCTTTGCATGTATAATCAGAATCTAAAGGAAAATATGACTTTGTTCTCTGCCAGGTACCAAATAATTGCTGGAGTTATTGAACAGCGGATCTTAGAACCATTGCTGCACCAACACAAGCTTATACTAAGTGCAATTTGTTTTGCTGTTAGAACTGGCAACACTTTCTTGGGTTCATTATTGTAAGACTCTTAAATTCAATTTGACATGCCTTTATATAAGTTATCATTTGCATCCTTTTCTGTTTTTGTTACATATTTATCTTTTTCTATGAACAGGTGGGTGGATTATGCTAGATGGGTTGGAGTGCAGAGATCACGGGCGGATTAGGCATAATTGCTATAAGATATTTTCAGGGGAAGGAATTGGGTCATATGTTGTGTATTGATTATTGATGATTAAATTTGTTCCATCTATGTTGTATTTCTTATTTCTTATTCCTTTGCAATTGTACATTGAGCAATAACGGAGGTCAGCAAGCATTGCAAACCACCGGTTATCACCAATTCACCATAGATGCGGTACAAGGTCCATCTATCTTAGCTAGCAGAAAGCTGCAGCATGAGATGAATTCGAGTCACATTTTTGTTACACACAACCGTGGCAGTGTCTCTCGGTTGTGCTTGTAAGTTGTACACTTGTACGTTGTATTTGTGTGTGCATTGTCATCTGAATTTTAATATTGAGTAAAAACAAATTTGTAGCTCTCTCATATCAGTTGCTTCGATTAGTCATCACTTTGCTTATGTTACTTTTGCTTGTAACCTCCTACCACTCCATCTATTCCACAAGTCACTTTTTTCATTTGGTGTAATTTTTTAAATCAACCAATTATCTAAATAAACATTTAATGTATATCTTTTTAAGTTAATCAAACATAAAATATAATATAAAATTTTAATTTATTATTTATTCACTTATTTAACTTTTTTTTATCTGTACTCTTCGGTCAGTATGACAGGTGTCCCCAATAACACTTTTAATACCAAGAAACCCTTGAGATTAATCTTGTACGAGGTCGCGTTCTTATGCCTGTCCTAGCGAGATGCGTTAACCGGGAATCAAACCTGAGACTAGTCTCATGCCCCATTCCCAAGTTCCACTTATTTAACTTTAATTTTAATTTGAGACAATTTTTTTTTTTATTTATTCGCTAATATATTAAGATAAGATAGAGTACAATTTTTGCCATATGCTATCAAAAACTTGCATTAAAAGAAAAAAACCTCAGCCCTAACCTTAAGGCTGAGGATAAACACCCTAAAGTGGTTGAAATTTTTTTGAAAATGGTGCATAAAATGAATCAAAGGACTTATGTTATGTTTTTATTGTTTCAAGACATCCCAACCGCTTTGGGTGCTTATTCTCTTATTGTTTTCTTTTACGTATCTAACAGGTTCTATTTTTGGCTTTTGAGCACTGCAAACATGGACAGCTCAACGAAGTTTTATGAATTCTCTTTTTGAATGATACCCAGTGAATTTAACGAAATATTTATTCCTATGTTATGTTGTTTTTATCCTGTCAAGACTTCAAACTATGTATATCCAGTGCATTATAAATGCACCGTACAAATGCTCTAATATTCTCGTTGCTACCTTTTGTCTTAATTCAACGGTTTTTATTCACGTACCTATACAATAATACTATTCACATATATTTGTAAACAAAAAAAAAACATTGGTATCCACAGTAATAGCTATCAACAAAATTCATTCATAAACGTTATTCTATCATGCACAATTGAATCATATGCATAAAGGCATTTTCACTGAATACTATATTTCTCAATATATTTTCAACAAACAATTATGTCTTTATAAATATATATTCATGTACATATTAATTTCTCAAACAATACAACTAATATTATTTCTCAAAGGCTCAAAGCATTAAAACAAACAAACCCCAAATATGTCGACCACACACATCATTGATTTGTGCATCGCTCGAACAAATTTGCTAGTAAACTAATAAACTAATCTCTACTATATAATTCTCGGTGGGGTTTTCCAAGGCGGGAACTTACATTAAGGTAAGTAGTCCTGGGTCCCACCGGAGTAGTAGTAAGTATGTATAGTAGTAGTTGGAGGTTGAAATGTTAAGAAGCCTTCTGAAGCGGGAGAATGAAAAATAATTCCCGGTTGAAATGGCATTGATGATTTAAATTTTGGTATGAAAAAAGTTGGAAAGGACGCGTTGAGGTCACGTGTTCAGACAAGTTGTGAGGAGGTAAACATTCTTCCACTCATTCTTCCTTTTATTTCTCTCTCATCTCAAAAAAGTTGGAAAGGACACGTTGAGGTCACGTGTTCAGACAAGTTGTGTGGAAGTAAACACTCTTCCACTCATTCTTCCTTTTATTTCTCTTTCATCTCACTTTCCTCTGTCTCTTCTTATTGCTTCTCTCTATGCTTGTCTGAAGAGGAAGATTGAGACGAAAACAATATGTAAAAAGTATGAGTGGAACAAAATCTAAAAAGTCTCAATCTCACTTTCATCTCTCTCGGTTTTTATTCCTTCTCTCTTCTTATGGTTCTCTCTATGCTTGACTCCCAACAAGATTGAGGCGAAAACAAAATCTCCGTGTAAAAAGCATGGATTCTTTGGTCTTGCTGTTGCTGTGACAGAGATTGAGCTCATAAATGAAGATGGATGCTGAAAAGAAGGTTGTGGGGAAGAAACGCAAATGGGATGAGCCATTAGGTATGCACAATTAGGTACCCACCTTCCATTATATTTCATTGTCTGACTTTCATTTTTGTTATTATGTTGGGAGAAGCTTATATGTTAGTTTCACAATTTTAAAAGCTTGAAACATTTCAAGCTAAATGCAGGTGAGGCAATCGTGAGGACCCTCCTATGTAGGGCCAATTTAAACCATGTTCCTTGGTTTTCATCCTTCCAACCCGAATTGGTATTATGTGGGTGATTGGGCATGACATAATTGTAATTTTAGACTAATGAAATTGTTGTTTGTTGGTTCGTCCTTTTTGTACAGGCAACCGAAAATGTAGCTTCTTATGTTTGTTGAGGGAGGACAAATTTGTCATATTAGGAAACAACTGAAAACATAAAGGGAGTTATTACATGTTCTTACATGGTGTCATATTTATATTGGTATTATGGTTATAAATTAGTCAGCAATACAAATTTGTTATATTTCTATTGCATTTATTTGTTATATTTTGGTTATAAATTTGGAACTGTGTATATTAATGAGTCAACAATTAATTTATTTTCTTCTTAAGTTAACATGTTCATACGTGTTTTCCAAGGTGATAACAACCTTGAACCGAAAAGCAAAGTTACAGTTCTTCCAGTTGGAAGGACGATTAAATTTGAAAGTGTATTCAATGGTAGAAAAAGAGCCACTGCTGGATATGAAGAGGGAAGCTCAAATTCAACTGTGGATTCATGCAATAGAAAAAGGTAGTGCAAAATCTCTCCCACGATAAGTAAAGCTTATTCTTCCGTTGCAGTTTAGAGTATTGTTTTAATTATACTTATTATAGATTATAGATGATTGTAGTGCAGTACCAAAAATTATGAGTACGTTTTAGATTACATTTTGTTGGAAACCAACAAGCGGGCTAAGCAAATACTAGAGGGGGGTGAATAGTATTTTGAAGCACTAATACCAAATATTTCGATTGATAATTGAAGAATGGAGCTAAGACTGAATTTTCTGCAATCAGACACAAAATACTCGAGTCTTTTGTGAAATACTCGAGTTTTTCAGGATGAACAACTCGAGTCTTTTCTGAAATACTCGAGTTTTTCTTATCAGATATGGGAAAAACCAGAAACGAAAATTCAGCAATTTAACTCAAATCAATTCAATAATAAACAGGAACTTATCCAACAGAATAGCAAGCAATCTAAATAAATTTTAAACACAAAGATTCCTTGAACTTGCTACCTAATTGTATAAATCCTAATTGATTGAAATGACTTAAGTCTATTGAGCTAGAAAGTAGATTAAAAGCAATAAACCAACACTCAAGCAATTTTATCCTGGTTCACTCCAACAATGAGCTACATCCAGTCCTCCTAATCACTTAGGAGTTTCTACTAATAATCAAATTGTTAGAAATTACAAAGGATTGCTTGAGAATGGCCTCACTCAACCTAACCCTTTCAAGAGTGTACCAAACTCTTGATTTCTACCCCAATTTGATTCCGGTGATTGAAGAACTCTTCACAAAGCTTCCTTGAACTCCCTTCAAGAAACTCCACCGGGCTAGGAACCTCCTAGTCTTGTGCTTGAGAACCTCTCAAGACTTCCAACACCCTAAGCCACTTAGGGTTTGCTTGGGAACAATCCAAGACTTTGAATAATCAAGCTTTTTGTATGTGTATTACTAATCTCACAATGGATTAGCACAAATAAGCACAGCTCAATGTAAGAATTGAGGCCTAAAACTCAACTTGGAATAAAATGACAATATGATTGAGAAGTTGAGCTTTTTGGGAATTAACACTTGAGAAAAGGAAATTATGAAAGCTTGTGATCAATAATGTGTTGTTGTCTTGTTTGTTCTTGCACAAATTCAAAGAGAAATTTTACAATAAGGTTCTGAATTCTCTCTTGGGGTTGGATGAGACTCAAATGCCCTCAATTGGGTTTTTGAGTTTCTCCAACGTTCATTTTTGCTGACTGGACAAAAATACTCGAGTCTTTTGGTAAAAACTCGAGTCTTTTTGGCCGGTCACGAGTGAATTGGTGCACGAACAAGACTAACGGTCATAATTGCTGACCTGGCACAAATACTCGAGTTTTTCTACAAATACTCGAGTGTATACTCGAGTCTTTTTCAAAATACTCGAGTATTTTGATCAGATATGGGAAAAATTATTTTTCAATTTTATTTTTCCTCTCAAGTATTAACTTTTGGTCAATCTCAACTTAATAAACATATAAAAATTTATTCCTAGAAGAGACTAACTATTTCTACCCACTCTCAACCACTCTCAACATAAATTAGAAATTTACAATTAATATTTGATTGAGAATGATTGGGCACTTGTCTTCTTTTCTTGACTTCTTGTTGATGTTGATGTTGCAATATCTTCAAGGCATGATTTGTTAATTATTTTGTCATCATCAAAACATAATCCACATAATTAGGAGCATTGAATTCACAATCTCCCCCTTTTTGGTGATGACAAAATAATTAACACTTGATCCATTTGTTAAGCTTGATCCACTTGGAGATGCAACTCCCCCTCACTATATGATACTTTTCACCTATCTAAAAATTCAGCTTGAGCAAGATGTTATGACAATTTAATTTTAGCACCAAGCCTATGGTATTAGAGAATTTAACAATTATCAGAGTATATACCATAATTAGAGATTTTAGGTGCAACAATATCAAGACAAGACAAGTGTAATATCTCTCCCCCTTTTTGTCATACGCCAAAAAGATGTAACAATTTAGAAAAAGATCAAGGGAGGAGAGGTGCATAATCGGAAAACCCCATAACCAACTATGCAAATAAAACGGAGATATAATAACGATAAAGAGCTCCCCCTGAAGCTTTGCACAAACATCATAATGAAGACCAAATTCATTAACATAAAAACATCATAAAAGGTCCAAATCAAAGGTGCAATAAGAAACCCAAAGTCTCAAAACACCAAGTTCTCAAAATACAGAAAATGTAACAAAGACCAATATGATAAAAACAGAATGAAAACTAAGATAAAATCCAAAGGTCAACATCATCAAAACATCGAAGGAGCTGGAGCATCTGGAGGAGGATAAAACCGAGAGAAGAGTTTAGAGGATGAAAAACTAGTAAGATTTGACAAAACTTTGAGGAAAATCTGAGTTTTGAGGAGAGAGATATGAGAAAACCGGGAGAGAAGAGGGTCGCAAAAAAAACTTGAGTCTGAGAGTATATATAAACAGTTCAAAATATATTCGAGTCGGTCGTGACTCAGCCCAGATTTCCTCAGAAAAGTCGAGTAAAAATTGAAAAACTCGAGTTTGGTCCGAAAGTTCAAATTTCAGGAAAACTCAAAATACTCGAGTTTTTGGAAAATACTCGAGTTTGGTCTGAAAGTTCAAAAATTGGGGGTTTCGAAAGACTCGAGTGTTTTGAAAAACACTCGAGTATTTTAATAAAGACTCGAGTGTTTTTAGAAACACTCGAGTATTTTTATCAGACCCTGATTAAAAACTTTTTCAATTTAAAACTGATTTAATTTTGAATTAAAATACTCGAGTGTTTTTGGAAAAACTCGAGTATTTTGACAGAACAGAAAGTAAAAACTCAGTTTTAAAAGACCAAACACAAATCAAACACAAATGCTTCACTACCAACGTGGAATACAGTACAGAATCACACACAATTAACATATACAATTTCAAATATCATCAAGGACAATTTAACTAAGAATCAATAACACATTAGAGTAAGACTAATATGGTGATTTTCCAAAAATGACACACAATGCAATTAGCCTATATTAGCTTCATCTAAAATACCAAGTTCTTTCCTAATATGATAAAAGGTGTCCCTTGGTAGAGGTTTTGTAAAAATGTCAGCTAATTGATTTGTGGTACTGACAAATTCAATTGTGCAATCACCCTTTTGTACATGATCTCTTAAAAAGTGATGTCTTATTTCAATGTGTTTAGTTCTTGAGTGATACACCGGATTCTTAGTCAAATTGATTGCACTCGTGTTATCGCATCTAATCGGAATATTTTCAAGTTTCAAACCAAAATCCGATAATTGTTGTTTCATCCATAACAGTTGAGCACAACAACTACCGGCTGCGATATATTCCGCTTCGGCGGTAGAAAGAGCGACACAAGCTTGCTTTTTAGAAAACCATGACACCAATGAACTTCCCAAGAAATGGCAAGTACCACTGGTGCTTTTGCGATCAAGCTTGCATCCGGCGAAGTCGGAATCCGAGTAACCAACTAAACAAAGATTGGCATCAGCAGGATACCATAAACCAGTGTTAATTGTTCCTTTTAGATACTTAAATATATGTTTAATTACGGATAGGTGAGATTCTTTAGGATTAGCTTGAAATCTAGCACACATGCATACACTAAACATAATATCCGGTCTAGATGCAGTGAGATATAGGAGACTACCTATCATACCCCTATACTTACTAACATCAACCGGTGTACCTTGTTCATCCTTGTCTAGGTAGCATGATGTGCTCATTGGAGTGTAGGCTTCCTTGCACTTGTCCAATCCGAATTTTTCAAGGAGCTCTTTGCAATATTTCCCTTGATGCACAAATATCCCCTCCTTGACTTGCTTTATTTGTAAGCCTAGGAAGAACTTGAGTTCTCCCATCATTGACATTTCAAATTCCTTTTTCATCAAATTTGAAAACTTTCTACAAAGAGACACGTTAGTAGCACCGAAAATGATATCATCAACATAGATTTGTACTAACAAAATGTCATCCTTGGTTTTATAAATAAATAGTGTATTATCAACCTTCCCTCTTTGAAACTTGTTTTCTAATAGAAAGGAACTCAATCGATCATACCAAGCTCTAGGAGCTTGTTTCAATCCATAGAGTGCCTTTTTCAATTTATAAACATGGTTTGGAAATTCACTATTTTCAAAACCGGGGGGTTGTTTGACATACACTTCTTCATTTATAAACCCATTCAAGAAAGCACTTTTAACATCCATTTGATATAAAGTGAATTTCATGATTGAAGCATAAGCAAGTAAAATTCGGATTGCTTCAAGACGTGCAACCGGAGCAAAGGTCTCATCATAATCGATACCTTCCTCTTGGTTGTACCCTTGAGCTACTAGTCTAGCTTTGTTTCTTATAATCAACCCGGATTCATCAAGTTTGTTTCTATAAATCCATTTAGTACCAATTATGGTATGATCATCGGGTTTAGGGACTAGATCCCAAACTTCATTTCTTTCAAATTGGTTTAATTCTTCTTGCATAGCAAGAACCCAATGATCATCCTCAATGGCCTTTTTAATTGAATCGGGTTCAATTTGATAAACAAATGAGACATAGTGGCAAATGTTTTGAATAGACCTACGAGTAAGTACTCCCTTTGACATATCTCCTATGACTTTGTCTATAGGATGAGCCTTGACCGATTTCCAAGTTGGAGGAAGTTCTTCCCTTACTTCTCCTTCATCAACTTTTGAATTCTCTCTCTCTTTTTCTTCTTTTGAAAAGACAATGTCATCTTCACTAGCATCACATAAAACACTATCTTCTTTTGAAGACTCATTAAAAACCACATGAATTGATTCCTCAATAGTTAAAGTTCTTTTATTGAAAATTCTATAAGCTTTACTATGAGAAGAATAGCCTAAAAATATGCCTTCATCGGATTTGGAATCAAACTTGCCAAGGTGTTCTTTTCCATTATTTAAAACAAAAACTTGGCATCCGAAGACATGAAAATGAGATATATTTGGCTTTCTTCCCTTGTAAAGTTCATAGGGGGTTTTATCCAAAGAGGGCCTTATCAAAATACGATTTAAAACATAACAAGCCGTATTGACGGCATCGGCCCAAAAATATTGAGGTACTTGAGAATCATTTAACATGGTTCTAGCAAGTTCCTCTAGCACCCTATTTTTCCGCTCTACCACTCCGTTTTGTTCCGGAGTTCTTAGTGCGGAGAATTGATGCTCAATACCATTTTTAGCACAAAATCTATCAAATTTGTGGTTTTCGAATTCACCACCATGATCGGTACGAATAATAATTACTTTTTGATTCACTTGGTTTTGCAAAAGTTTGACATGATGTTTAAAAGATTTGTAGGTCTCACTCTTAGTAGTTAAAAATAAAGTCCAAGTAAACCTAGAGAAGTCATCAACAATCACCAATGCATAATAGTTGCCACCAAAGCTTTTTACTTGTGATGGTCCAAACAAGTCCATATGAAGCATTTCTAATGGCCTTGATGTGGACATCACCATTTTTGATCCAAAGGTGTTTTTAGTTTGTTTACATTTCTTGCAAGGGGAACAAACACCTTCAATAGAAAAATTTAGCTTTGGTAAACCAACTACTAGATCTTTAGATTGAATTTTCTTCAATTGGTTTACATTTATATGAGCGGTCCTACGATGCCATAACCAAGTGTCATTTTCTTTGCTCACTAAACAAGTAGAGACCAAAGAAGTGACTTTGTTCAAATCAACTAAGTAAGTATTATTTGACCTTCTACCAACAAATTTGATTGATTCATCTTTGTCATTTTTAATGAGGCAATGGGTAGAGGTAAAAACTACATGATTACCAACATCACATAATTGGCTTATGCTCAAGAGATTATGTTCTAATCCTTGAACATAGAGCACATTATCAATAATCAAGTTTGAAGAGTTTCCGATTTTACCAATACCAAGGATTTTGCCTTTGTTGTTGTCCCCATAAGTGACATAACCCTTTTCCTTTGGAGTAAGCTCAATGAAGTGCCGCTTATCTCCCGTCATGTGCTTCGAACATCCACTATCAAGATACCACAATTGTTTTGCCGTTCGAAGGCACACCTACAATATGAAATCACTTGTTCACTTTGGGTACCCAAACAATGTTGGGTCCCTTAGGGTTAGTGTTGGGACTTTCTCCCTTTTTAATCCACATATAAGTGCCCTTTTTCATTTCAAACTTCTTAATGTGGCACTCAATGTTGATATGTCCAACTTTTCCACAATAAGTACAAGTTGGTCTCTTTGATGAATTTTTCTTAGAAAATGTTCCAACCACCTTGTACTTTTTGTCCTTTTTATGAACATATCCTAAACCGGTTTTGTTGTGATTATGTCTTTGAGAGTTCAACAACCGGTTGAGGTTTCTATCACTATGTGAGATTGTGAGTTTGTTTTTCAACTCTTTCACTTCTTTTTCGAGATCATCACATCTCTCACATGAAGTGATAATTTCCTCATGATTTGCACAATCACTTTGATGACTAGAATTAATAAGTTCCAAGGATTCATTTTGAAGTTTCAACTCATTTATAGATTTTTGCAATTCATCAATTTCATGTTGAAACTCCAAAATTTTCTTTCCTTTTTCCTTATTAATTTTAGCAAGCCTTTTAAATTGAATTAACATTTCATTGTAGGCTTCTTGCAAATCATCATATGAAATGGAGTTTGAAGAGGAACAAGAAGAACTAGAGGTTACCTCATCATCACTTTCACTCATGCCATGATTAGCTCTTGATGAGGACTCATGATTGTTCTTGGCCATGAGACAAAGGTTTGCATTTTCATCACCGGAGCTACTTGAAGATGATTCATTGCTCTTCTCCGGTGCATCCCAAACAATGTATGCACGCTTCCCTTTGGTCTCTTGGGTCTTCTTGTCATTCTTCTTCAAGAATGTGGCACATTCCATTCTTATGTGACCAACCCCTCCACATTCATGACACTTAACTCCATCATTGGTACTCTTTTCTCTTTGTTTGGAGTCTTTGGTTCTCTTGAAATTGGATGAAGATCCACCTTTCTTCCCTTTGAAGAATTTGTTGAATCTTTTCACAAACATCCCAAATTCTTCTTGATTTGGTTCACCATCGGAATCTCCACTTGTAGAGCATTCTTCAACTTCTTTTGTAGCTTTGGTTGAAGCTTTGAGTGTTATGCTCTTTTTCTTTTTGTCCGATTCCTCATGCATCCCAAGTCTTGTAAGCTCCATCTCATGCTCTTGGAGTTTGCCAAACAAAGTGGCTAAGTCCATGCTATTTATGTCTCTTGATTCCTTGATGGCGGTTACCTTGGGTTGCCAACTCCTATCAAGACATCTTAGAATTTTGTTAGTAGTTTCACCATTGCGAAATACTTTTCCCAAGGAAATCAAATGATTAACAATGTGAGAGAATCGCTTTTGCAAGTCACTAATGGTTTCATTTGGCAACATGTGGAACAATTCATATTCGTGAGTTAGAGAATTCAATCTTGCATCTCTAACCTCACTTGTTCCCTCATGTGTGACTTGCAAAGTATCCCACATTTCTTTTGCCGATTTACATTGGGAAACTCTATAAAATTCATCATGGGATAGAGCCGAAAAGATGATGTTTTTAGCTTTTAAATCAAATGAGACTTTTCTCTTTTCATCATCATTCCAACTACTCCTTGTAATTTCAACAATTTCATCATTTATTTTCTTTTTGGGAATGAAAGGACCATTTTCAATTGCATCCCAAATATCCATATCAATTGCTTCAATAAAAACTTTCATGCGAGTTTTCCAATAAACATATCTTTCACCATTAAATAGTGGAGGACGGTTTATTGAAGCTCCTTCTCCACCAAAGTTATTGCTAGAGCCCATTAAGTTTCCAAAAGGATCTTTTTCGAAAAAAGTTGTTACACTCGATCTTTCGACCGAGCTCTGATACCACTTGTTGGAAACCAACAAGCGGGCTAAGCAAATACTAGAGGGGGGTGAATAGTATTTTGAAGCACTAATACCAAATATTTCGATTGATAATTGAAGAATGAAGCTAAGACTGAATTTTCTGCAATCAGACACAAAATACTCGAGTCTTTTGTGAAATACTCGAGTTTTTCAGGATGAACAACTCGAGTCTTTTCTGAAATACTCGAGTTTTTCTTATCAGATATGGGAAAAACCAGAAACGAAAATTCAGCAATTTAACTCAAATCAATTCAATAATAAACAGGAACTTATCCAACAGAATAGCAAGCAATCTAAATAAATTTTAAACACAAAGATTCCTTGAACTTGCTACCTAATTGTATAAATCCTAATTGATTGAAATGACTTAAGTCTATTGAGCTAGAAAGTAGATTAAAAGCAATAAACCAACACTCAAGCAATTTTATCCTGGTTCACTCCAACAATGAGCTACATCCAGTCCTCCTAATCACTTAGGAGTTTCTACTAATAATCAAATTGTTAGAAATTACAAAGGATTGCTTGAGAATGGCCTCACTCAACCTAACCCTTTCAAGAGTGTACCAAACTCTTGATTTCTACCCCAATTTGATTCCGGTGATTGAAGAACTCTTCACAAAGCTTCCTTGAACTCCCTTCAAGAAACTCCACCGGGCTAGGAACCTCCTAGTCTTGTGCTTGAGAACCTCTCAAGACTTCCAACACCCTAAGCCACTTAGGGTTTGCTTGGGAACAATCCAAGACTTTGAATAATCAAGCTTTTTGTATGTGTATTACTAATCTCACAATGGATTAGCACAAATAAGCACAGCTCAATATAAGAATTGAGGCCTAAAACTCAACTTGGAATAAAATGACAATATGATTGAGAAGTTGAGCTTTTTGGGAATTAACACTTGAGAAAAGGAAATTATGAAAGCTTGTGATCAATAATGTGTTGTTGTCTTGTTTGTTCTTGCACAAATTCAAAGAGAAATTTTACAATAAGGTTCTGAATTCTCTCTTGGGGTTGGATGAGACTCAAATGCCCTCAATTGGGTTTTTGAGTTTCTCCAACGTTCATTTTTGCTGACTGGACAAAAATACTCGAGTCTTTTGGTAAAAACTCGAGTCTTTTTGGCCGGTCACGAGTGAATTGGTGCACGAACAAGACTAACGGTCATAATTGCTGACCTGGCACAAATACTCGAGTTTTTCTACAAATACTCGAGTGTATACTCGAGTCTTTTTCAAAATACTCGAGTATTTTGATCAGATATGGGAAAAATTATTTTTCAATTTTATTTTTCCTCTCAAGTATTAATTTTTGGTCAATCTCAACTTAATAAACATATAAAAATTTATTCCTAGAAGAGACTAACTATTTCTACCCACTCTCAACCACTCTCAACATAAATTAGAAATTTACAATTAATATTTGATTGAGAATGATTGGGCACTTGTATTCTTTTCTTGACTTCTTGTTGATGTTGATGTTGCAATATCTTCAAGGCATGATTTGTTAATTATTTTGTCATCATCAAAACATAATCCACATAATTAGGAGCATTGAATTCACACATTTTACCCTCTCACTTCGTATACAAAGTATGTGCAGACAATCAAAATAAGATTCAGGGCAGAGAAGAGGGTACTCAATGTAGTGAGACAGTCAACGAATGCAATCTGGATGAGCCAATGTCAATATTAACACTATCAGATAAATATGCTTTAACTCAATGGTCTGTATTATGTATGTAATTAGCTTATATTATGAAATACATTTCAATTTCACTATACCAGAGAATGCTATTCGCACAGAGGATGAAATGAAAATAGCAATTTCGGTTGCAAGTGTAAGAAGGCAGGTTTTGGAGGTGAAAGGAGACAAATCAACCGCGGATGAATCAAACCTTCATCAACTATTCTCACAGATAAAGCTTGGAGGTCATTTTCATATTGTGAATAATTTCTTATGAATAATATGAATAATTTCTTATATAGTGCGAAGTGAATTATTTATGTAGTGCCAACTGAATTATGCGTGCCATGCTTAACTTAATCATGCAGGCAATGGATCCATGCGACACATACAGCCAAAGAAACTTACAGCTGGAAAAACCATTTTGAAACAAGTAGGGAGCTCTCAAGAATATTCACAAAAGCAACAAGTACCGTTAAGTGGTATGTGAATATTTTAATTCATTGTTTATTTTTCATTTTTACATATAAAGATCTCTATGTTATAGTCTGATATGTGAACATTGTTTATATTTCATTTTTCATTGTTTATAGTCTGATGTGGGAAAATTTTACAGATGATTGCAGTGAACGAACAACACGGGAATATAAGATTGTAAATAAACATATGCTCATCACTTTTATGTTATGACATTTGTTTAACTTTTGCGTGTTAATCGATCTGTCAAATAGGTTCAGGTACCTTAAGAACAAGTGCTCCTTTCTCAGACATAACTAATCTTATTGCGTCCAGTCGTCAAAGAATTAAACAACTCTTTGGAAATGATAAAGTAAAAAGTTTGAGAAAATATTCCAGTAAAGTAGCAGATGGTGAAGAGAACGATTATGATCCAATGATTCATACAAATGAACCGTCTGAATGGAGAAAAAGTATGAAATTTGTGCTACAGAGTAAGTGGACAAGTTCAGGTGCAACAACTTCAAGTGCAGCAACTTCAAAGTGTGTGGTGAGTAGAGCATCTGCAACCGCACAAGGAGCTGTAAAGACAGATATTCCACAAAAAGCGGGTAATGTTTCTCAAGCAGCAGAGAATAATTATATGTAACATGCAACAAATTTGTAATTTAGAGATATTTTCCAGATATTCATTACAACAATACAAAGACCTGTGAACGGCAGAGTCAGAAAGCTGCTCGATCTGATAAAGCATGTACATTCTGAAATCCTATTTAGGAATAAGAAACGGATAAAATTGGTTAGAACATATTTCACAACTTGACAAAAATACCTTAGCTTTTACAGAGTGCTCAAATGCGCGAAGATCAAGATATAGAGACAACATTGAACTTCAGAATGCAAACGATGCTCAATCTGACAAACCAGGTAAATTGTGACAAAACTCTTTATGTAAAAGAGACACACAGTTGATTGTTAGTAATTTCAAATTTTATATGACCTTATGTAGAATCTTCATATGCTCAAAGATCAAGACGCAATCATAGAGGTCGTTCCAATAATAATAATCCAGGAAGCAGTGGTAAGACTAAATTGCTATGAGTACGTAACAATTCGAGTTGCTGAATGAAATTAATTAATCATAAACAATGCATAGCTGCTGAAAATTTGCAAGAGGGCAGAGCAGACTGTCTTACTCTTCTTGATGCAACCAAATGCTCAAATGCACAGGAAGCAGTTTGCTCAAATGCCCGAAGATCAAGATCTAGAAAGAACATTAAAGTTCAAAATGCAAACGGTGGTCAATCTGACAAACTAGGTAAATTGTGACAAAATTGTTTACATAAAAGAGATACACAATTCATTGTAACCAATTTCAAATTTTATGTCACCTTATGTAGAATCTTCAAATGCTCAGAGATCAAGACGCAATCATAGAGGTCGTTCCAATAATAATAATCCAGGAAGCAGTGGTAAGACTAAATTGCTATGACTACCTGTATGAGTGCAGTTGCTGATTGAACTTAATTAATCATAAACAATGCACAGGTGCTGCAAATTTGCAAGAGTCCCAGGTAGACTGTCTTACTCTTTTTGATGCAGCCAAATGCTCATATAATGATATTGGCGACCCTCAGCTGGCATGTAGATGGTGTGCAGTTAAATTTTGGATGAATGAGCGAAACAAGTCTTCGTCTAAAAGAAATCCTATATACTCTTTGTGTTGTTCAAAGGGAAAGATCACAATACCACCATTGAAGAAACCACCCCCATATTTGTTGGGATTGCTAACAGATCCAGAAAATCCCAAAGCCAAACATTTTTGAAGAGAAGATTAGAGCATACAACATGATGTTTTCCTTTACATCCATGGGTGGCAAACTCGACACTGCAATTAATGATGGAAGAGGTAGGTTTGTATATTGAATGTGCGGGCAAAATCATCATCGGATTGGAAGCTTGCTGCCAGCTCCAGGGCAGGTGCCTCGCTTTGCGCAACTATACATTTATGACACCCACAATGAAGTAAATAATCGAATGAATTCATTCAGGTTGCAGCACATTCTTTACTTTACTTTAAATTCTTCTTTCTAACTTTTTATACCACTGTCTATAACAATGTAATTGAAATCTGAATTGCAGAGGCACAACCCAACAAAACCGATCTGATTTGGATCCGGAAATAGTAGACAACTTGCAGCAAATGTTGGACACACACAATCCTATATGCAAGGTGTTTAGAATGGCAAGGGACAAACTCAAAGAAGAACCAGTGGTGGACCTCAAATTGAAATTGATAGGAACAAGAAGAAAAGATTCAAGGGTCTATGCATTGCCTGTTGTAGATGAAATAAGTGGCTTAGTAGTCGGTGATGTGGACCAAAGTAATGACAATAGAGACATAATTGTAGAATGTCAAGCTGAATATTTGAAAAGGATTCATGAATTGCATCATTCACGTTCTCATTATAAACAATTACTAATTATTAGATATTTGTGCAGGCTACCTGCACAAACATGATCACATCATTCACGTTCTCATTATAAACAATCTGACGTTCCTTTTTGTTTCGTTGCTTTTCCTTCTTTATTTGAACTGCTCTAGACATCAAACTTAACTATGTTTCTTACCTTTTCCTCCCACCAATGAGTTAACTATATGTATCACTCTATGACAACTTTCTTATTCTCTCTTTCTGCTGTGTGCATGCTACACTTCATATAATTTCTTTGCATATTATAGATTCCACTGCATGATTCACTTCAAATTTCACCCAAAATCAATGAACCCTTATAAATACAATGATATTACAACACATTATCCATTACAAATAAATTTTCATCTTATTTTCATCTTCCCCCTCACGGGCTTCTTTCTAGTAAACTAATAAACTAATAATATAAACTTATAGTATTTTATAAAATTTGTTCCCGCTTAAGGCTTAGATGATGGAATGGCCTCTCTGATAAACCTTGATTCACTCTTCCACAAATGCAACTCTCTCCTTCAAATCAAACAGCTTCACGCTCATCTCATCACCTCTGGTAAATTCCAATTCTGCCCTTCCTCCCGCACCAAGCTCCTCGAGCTCTGCTCTCTCTCCCCCACCCCCGGCTACCTCTCCTTCGCCGGCCACATTTTCCGGCGTATCCTATCACCCTCCACCAACGACTGGAACGCCATCCTCCGAGGCCTCGCCCAATGCCCCAACCCCACTACCGCTATCTCATGGTACCGCACCATGTCTCGCAGCCTTCGAAAGGTTGATGCTTTAACATGTTCCTTCACTCTCAAGGCATGCGCGCGTGCGTTGGCTTTCTCCGAAGCCACTCAGATTCATTCTCAGCTTCTGCGTTTTGGGTTCCATGCTGATTTACTTTTGGTTACTACTTTGCTTGATGTGTATGCCAAAACTGGTTTTATCGATGCTGCACGCAAGGTGTTTGATGAAATGGTTAAGCGAGATATCGCGTCGTGGAATGCTATGATTTCCGGGTTGGCGCAAGGGAGTAGACCCGATGAGGCGTTGTTGTTGTTTTACAGGATGAAGGATGAGGGGTGGAAGCCGAATGATGTGACGGTTCTAGGCGCGCTCTCGGCTTGTTCGCAATTGGGTGCTTTGAAACAGGGAGAGGTTGTTCATGGTTATATAGTGGATGAGAAGCTAGACATGAATGTGATCGTTTGTAACGCGGTTATTGATATGTACGGGAAATGCGGGTTTGTTGATAAAGCTTATTCAGTGTTTTATAACATGAGGTGTAAGAAAAATATTATCACGTGGAATACGATGATCATGGCATTTGCGATGATAGGTGATGGATATAAGGCGCTTCAGCTTTTGGATAGGATTGTTTTAGATAGAGTTCACCCGGATGCAGTGTCGTATCTTGCTGCATTATGTGCATGCAACCATGCCGGGTTGGTGGAAGAAGGGGTTAGATTGTTTGATTTGATGCTTGGGTCTGGGGTGAAACCTACTATTAAGCATTATGGAAGTGTTGTTGATTTGTTGGGGCGAGCGGGAAGGCTCAAAGAGGCTTATGATATTGTGAACTCCATGCCTATGTTACCTGATGTGGTACTTTGGCAGACTTTGCTTGGGGCAAGCAAGACTTATGGGGATGTGGAAATGGCCGAGATGGCGTCGAGGAAGCTGGCGGAGATGGGATCTAACAGCTGTGGAGATTTTGTCTTGTTATCCAATGTTTATGCCGCTCAACAGAGGTGGCATGATGTAGGCAGGGTGAGGGAGGCCATGAAAAATAGGGATGTGAGGAAGGTGCCAGGATTTAGTTACTTGGAAATAGATGGTAGAATACACAAGTTTGTGAATGGTGATCATAGTCACCTGAATTCCAAAGAGATTTACGCAAAGCTGGACGAGATCAAGTTTAAGACTAAAGCCTACGGTTATATAGCTGAGACTAATCTTGTGTTGCATGATATAGGGGAAGAGGACAAGGAAAATGCTTTAAATTATCACAGCGAGAAGCTGGCCGTGGCATACGGTTTAATTAGTACAGTTGATGGGGCACCAATTCAAGTTATAAAGAACCTTAGGATATGTGTGGATTGTCATGCTGTGATAAAAATTATATCAAAGGTTTATAATAGGGAGATTATTGTGCGGGATCGAGCGCGGTTTCACAGATTTAAAGAGGGTGTATGCTCTTGCAGAGATTATTGGTGAAATTAAAAGCAAACGCTAATTGTATTTGTGGATTTTACTAAAGAAACGGGAAGAGTCATTTTCTCACAGGTTAGATTTGTCCAGCACAAGTGGAACAAGGTTGTTTGCAATGGGACTTGTACATCTCAGGTAATTCACCACCTCACATTTTTTCCACTTATTCCTTCTAGTTTCTGGTTATCACCAAATGAAAATATCACTGCAGTTTATTCTGCTATACTTCTTTCATCAAAAGTATAAGAAATTTCAACATTGAAAAAAGATTGACAATTACAACGTGGTTCAATTTCTGGAAAAGAGGTAAGCTTTTTACGATATTTTCACTTTTCTTTCACACAATTCTATATTTAAATTAAAAAAACTAATCTCTTGAGCAATTATCATATTTACAACTGATGCATTTATACTTCTTTTCAATGTATAGGTCAAGATTCCTACAAAAAGGCCACCAACAACAATCATTGATCTTCCTACACCTTCTCTCATTTCCAATGTTTATTTTAATCAAATACATAATCATAAATTATATTGTAAATAAATATCATCTTTATCTCGAAATAAAATAAAATATGCATAACTAGATTACATACTAATAATTATTTCCTATGTCATTTGATAGCAATATACGTAGTTGCTCCTCATTCTCTCAAGTTGAAGAAAATGTGACTGTCACTCCAAATTCCACCACTTTTAAAAAAAAAGAAAATAGCCAAGATTGCTGATTCAGATATTATCTGACTTGGAGATATTCAGTCACCTAAATTATCAGTGTTTAAGTAAAAAACAAGGAAAAATAAGAGAAAAATGATTAGTAACAGGTAAAATTATGATAATGTGATATGACAATGACTTACTCCCCATCCCATAGTGCTTGTTAGATTTATGAAGTATGGGCATTGTGAAAAGTTAAGCAATCTGTCAAGCCAGACACTCAAGTTAAAGAAGGAAATATTTATGAAGATATTTTATCGTTGTTCGATTCCATTGTAACCCTGGAATGAAACACATTTTAAAAGAAAATTTTATTCACCATGTTCCGATAAAGGAAATTATGTTTTCCGCTGCAACATTTTTTTAAAAATCCTTCTAAAAAAACATGTGTTACATAAATCATATCATACCTTAGGGAATTGGAAATAAAGGTGATATGGGCATCTTAGATTAAGTAATAAGCACAAATGAAACAGAAAAGAAATGATTTTTTTACCCAAAGAAATGGTTTGAAACTAATATAAAAAAGAATAGATACTCTTATCTTTAAAATGACATTGGGGGCTAACTAAATTGACATTGGAGACTATGAACTCGATGACCGCGACAATAGAGAAAAGATAGAAAGATGTACCAACACCTGATTCGGTTTTGAACGGGTGAAGGTCAACAGAAACGACGTCTAGATGGTGGATCGAATCTCCAAAATCATATCTAAAGATATGTTGAACAATTCTTTGTCAAACTCGTTAATAAAGCAGAGCCCATTGCAGTTACGTGACATTGGAATATTCACCATGATTTCGGGGGAGCCGTAGATGCAGAGAAAATTAGAATAGGGATCCATGATAATGAAAATTAGAAAAACAGAAGTAGAGTCTTGAAAGAGTTTTGTGCAGAGTCTAAACATCAGATTTTCCGTAAAACTTTGTTGTTCTTTTATATTTGATGAAGAGTTTTAAATTGAGTCTTTTATTTTAAAGACTTAACTTATAACTAAATGGAATTTAATTTTTAATTTTTATTTTTTACTCTTCATCAGCCTCCTCCTCCTCCTACTACTACTACTACTACTACTAATAATAATAATAATAATAATAATAATAATAATTTTTTACATCTCTTTTTTAACTCTTCAAAGTCAACATCACCTATAATAATAATCTCTCCATTCCACAAGTATAATAAAAAATTGAAAAAGTCGAAAAATTAAGGAGATATTCATTTCAAGGTTTGTATAACACATAAATTAATTATCAAATAACTAATTTAATAATTCAATACATTTTATATTGATAAACCAATAACAATTAAAAATTTACAATTTTTAATTTTTTCCGTTAATTACTCTAATTTTTTTTTATTTTTAATTACTCTAACTTTAATATGGGATAAAAAAAATTTACAAACTTTTATCATTATTGTGTGAGGGAATAATAAAGTTGAGTCAAAAAAAAAAAAACAACACAAAACAAACTATACACAAACAGAGAATTACGGTAAGAGGATCAGCACGAGGCATTGAACCAGTTCCCAGCAACTGCCGCTTGGGGCAATCTCAATTTGTACGGTAGGTGATTCATTTCTTCAATTCTTTCAATCGAAATTATTATACTGAAAATACTACAAAGTGTTTTTCCTGCTTTGTAATTTTACCAATCGAAACCAAATTTGTATGTTTCATCCATATCACTTGTACATTTCAAAAGTATATCTTCGTTTTTGCATCAGTCGCTGTGATGCAATTGTGGCCTTTTTTTTTTAATTAAAAGATTTTTTTTTTTTTAAAAAAAAAAACTATTGATGACCCTTTTGATATCACCATTTTATTGTGGCACTTTACTGTGATTTTGTAACCACAGTGGAATTGTGAGGGGATGCGGTTGTTGCGGTGAGTTGATGACCACGATTGCCATATTGCGGCCGCACCATGTGATGCGGTCCACGGTTTAGAACTCATCCATCCAGTTAATAATAATTGTCCCTTTTGCAATGGGTGGCAATTTTCCCACCCCATCTTCAACTTCTTACACCCCACTTTTTAAAAACTTTCCTAATATACCCTTTCCTTCAACCCTCCACCCCACCTAGCTCCCAACTACTGTACCAGCCACCATGGCCCCATACACACAGCTCCTCACGTGAGCTTCTCCACCCATACACAGCACCACACGGCTCCTCCACCCATACACACACCCATACACACAACACCACACGACTCCTCCACCAAGCTACACCATGGCCCCATACGCACAGCCCCAACCGCAGCCACACCCATCGTACAGACCCAACAGCCTGACACTGCACCGCAGCCAACGACTCACGGATCAAAAAGCTCACGACCGTGTAGCTGGGGGTGGGGTGTTGGGGGTCGGCTGCTTCCTTACGACCGAGATGGGGTACTGAGATCGTGAGCTTCTTGGCGACCGGGGTGGATTGTTGGGGGTCGTGAGCTTCCTTACGACTGGGATGGGGTGTTGGGGTCGTGAGCTACTTCGCGATCGGGGTGGGTTGTTGGGGGTTGTGAGCTTCCTTACGACTGGGATTGGGTGTTGGGCGTGAGCTTCCTTACGACTGGGATGAGGTGTTGGGGTCGTGAGCTACTTCGCGACCGGGGTGGGGTGCTGGGGTCGTGAGCTCCCTCACGGTGGCGCTGCTGTTGGCTGCGGTAAGTGTTGTGGTGTAGTGCTCCCTCACGTGAGCTTCTTCTCGAACTGGTGTGGTGCTGCGGTGTGGCGCTGCTGTTGGCTGCGGTGCTACTCTTGGCTGCTGTTGGGCTGCGGTGTGGCTGCAGAAAAACAAAAAGAAGAAAAGGGAAGAAAGGTGGGGCAAGGGGTATTTTAGGAAAGTTATTAAAAAGTGGGGTGTAAGAAGTTGAAGGTGGGGTGGGAATTTTTTTTTCTGGTTTGATTTATTTTAATGGATGTATTCAAACTTGGTAGAGTTGTAAGTGAAGCAACAGTTGTTGACAACACTGCTTTGTGAGAGGATAGTGCTCATTTTTAGATGAATATGCTATTTAGATGAATATGCTATTGTAAATTGTATCTGCACATTTCGGTGTCAATTGATCTTCACAAATCTGTAAGACCTGGATCTTATACTCGGGTGCATTTGCTAAAGGGGACTAGCTGGTGCTTGAACGTCATCACCTGTCGCAGCTGAGACCATGGTAATACCAACAATGAAGAGTGGGACCAACATGGTGATTAAACTTTTTGTGCTTGCCATGATGATATTATAATATGGTGAATTGGTGATTGTATTCTCTTCTTTTGTTGGTATCACTATGGTGTGTTTTGATTACAACAAGTTAAGGGAGTTTTTATAAGTGGATGGAAAGTTGTTGAGAAACAATCCTCTTTGATTTTGGCCATGTAAATTTTGTTTGAAAAAAAATGTTACTAATAAACTCATGATAACTTTTTTAAAATTGTGGTTACAAAATCACAAATATAAAACAACAACCGAAACAAATTATTTAAGTAATGTGTACACTTTTCTTTAAGTCAACTAAATTGATTTAATTAATTCTCGGCTTTTTATGTTACACTAGCTTTTCAAGTGATACTGGGAGAATTCTGAGAGGTATCTCTAAAAAAACCATTCCAAAAAAAAAATTTATTTTTTGAGAATCTCGTGTTGAATTTTTTTTTAATATTGATTTGTCGGAAAAGTTATGAACAATGAAAAAAAAAACCAAAGTATCAAATTGACAAAGCAAACTATACAAAACGGAATAAATTTGTAGGAAGATGAAAGGTTGTGGTTGTGGATATATTTTTAGTGCCTTTGTGAAATAAGCACATGGGATGTGATTAATGTATAGATTCAGCATGAGGAGAAAAATGAAAAGGTTAGGGTTGCTTTGGAGGGAAGAGATGAGGTGTATGAATAATTTATGGAATTCAAAATCTAACATTTTTGTAATAAAAGATATTGTTATTTATCATTTCACACGTTAAAATGAAATGAGGTGTGTGGAAGAGAATTCTAAAACTCATGAAAACATCTCGAAAATTAGTTTACAAATGCTACTTTTCTCCCTAAACCCCATTTTAAAGTGGAAATGTCAATTATACCCTTTATCATTCAAGACAAAAAGAAAAAGAAACCCCAAACCCCACACCCCAGCCACCTTCCCACCTCAAACCCAAAACTCCAAAACCTTCCACCTTCTCACCCAAAACCTAAACCCCTCATCTTCCAACTTCATCCTTCTCCCAAATCTCAAACCCGAAACCCCTCATTTATGTTAATGGACATTCATACTTTTTCTTTAAGGTAAAACTCTTTTCTTTTTGTTTTTTTACGTAACTGTGCAATTTCCGATTACCCCGTGTCAGAATTTAAATAAATTCCGACACTTGGTCGTCGGAATTACACAGAGCACAAAAAAAATAACGAGACGAAGAACAAAACCAGCGAACAAGAGGAAGAACGAGACGAAGGACAAGAACAAAACTATGGGAAGCTAACGAAAAAGAAGGCAAAAAATCAGAGAAGAATGGAGTAGCAAACTAACGAACCAGAGAAGCAAAGAAGGAAAAACGAAATTAAAAAAAAAAAGAAGAAGAAAAAAGAAGAAAAAATCTTACCAAAGAGAGCGAAGAGAAGCACGACTAAAGATGATGTTGTTGGCGGTGGTGGTGGTGGAGATGAGGAACTGGAATGCAGGAGTGGGGGAGTAGAGGAGTCATAGAGAAAGTGGGGTTTGAGGAATTGTTTAGAAGGAGGATTTTTTTTTTTAATTTTTTTTTAAGGCAGAAAAGTATAATAGACATTGCACCATTAAAATGCGATTTGGGGGATAAAGTGGAGATTTGTAGAATAATTCCCAAACATCTCTCCTCACTGCCATGCCATGTGATTAGAGGCCCATATGAAAACCGAGCCTATTAAGCCCAATGACACGTGTAGAACACGCGAGTTGACTCAATAAGAAAAAGAAGAAGAAGCTGATTGAATCGTTTCCTTTCTTCCACCACCAGCAGCTCGATCGATCTTGTTCCAAATTGAAAGAATTTAAAAAAAAAAAATGGAGAAGAAGAAGGAACCTCTGCTGCAATTCGCACCGTTTCAGAGCTCAGTGGATGAAGGATTCTGGCACAGATTGTCTTCTTTGAAGCTCAATAAGCTTGGCATTGATGATTCCCCTTTACCCTTATTTGGTTTTTCTCTTCTCTTCACTTCTCTCTCTTTTTTAATTTTATATATTTAAATTTTTAATTTTTAATATGCCTGTTTTTTCTTGTAACTAGACAAATATAAAAAAGTTCGCACCAGAGTATTAACTTGTTATATTAGCTTTTTTTTTTTCTTATTTATGGACGATAACTCGGAAAGGGAAGTGTTTAAGAAATTAAAAAAAATGTCTTTTTGGAAATTTAAGTTTAGTATTTATTTAATTTTGAAAATAAAAGCTTTTTTTTTTTTCTAAAATGATAAGAAAATAGTATGTTATATGTGTGATGATGAATTTCATCTCAGAGAATGTGTGACTTGATTGCAGGTTTCTATGCACCTTGCTCACATTCTCAAGTATCAAATCATTTAACTCTTATAGCAGAGTCTTTGCCTTCTGAATTGAGTGATGCATCGTTAACACCACAAACAAGCATTGGCAATAGGAACAGGTGCTCTGTCCCAGGGATACTTTACAACACTAATACTGTGGAAAGCTTCCATGCACTTGATAAGCAGAAGCTGTTGAAGGAAGTGGCTGGAAAGGTAAACCATTCAAGTCCATCCAGACATCATATGGTGGGAAATCTTATCCCACTCATGACTATATTACCTGTGCCCGTTGGATGAGCCATCCGACTGTGTATTAACATTGTTGAGTAAGCCATCCGATCTTTTTTTGACAAAATTTTACATGGTCGAATGGCTCATCTGACAGGTGTGAGTGATAGAGTCACGGGTGTGGATAAGATTTCCCTCATACGGCGAGTTAAATAAACATGAAGAAGTTATGACTAACTTTATTAATCTCACATAAGTTTATCTTTTGTTGTTAAATTAGATATGGGATGACATTCTAACTGGAAAAGCTGTGGAGGACTGTTCGGTCCTTTCAAGATTCCTTTTAATTTCTTTTGCTGACCTGAAAAGGTGGAGTTTTCACTACTGGTTTTCTTTCCCTGCGCTGATGCTTGACCCTCCTGCAACTGTGGTTAATCTAAGGCCTGCTTCTCAGTGGTTGAGCACGGCAGAGGTGTCCCGGTTTTCGTTACTATAGAGTAGATGCATGTTTCATAAAATCACCATTATTTACATTGATGTTAACATTATTTTATTATGCTATGCCAGGCTGATTCTCTCGCTGCAGCATGTAACGAGTGGCGTAGCTCAAAGTCAACAGCAGGTATAAATCACTTAATTACCTCAAACATCTGTACGGAATCTCATATTTCTACTGTGATGCTTCATTTTAACTCTTCATGCTTTGCCTAATAATAAATATTATGCGTCAGATGTTCCATTCTTTTTAGTCACTGTAGATTCAAACTCACGTGCTACTGTTAGGCTTCTGAAGGACTGGGAAGCTTGTCAGAGTGATGGTAACAAGGTCTCTTACTCTAATTCTGGCTATGACGATTGAATTCAGTCTTTGTAAAATTGCTTTTTCATTGTGATTCAATTCACAGGATGTGAAACTATAGAAATCTTTGTGTGAAATTTACTAGATTCTATTTGCAGATCCTCTTTGGATTTTATGATCCATGTCATCTTCCAAATAATCCTGGATGGCCTCTACGCAACTTCTTAGCGCTTATTTCTGCAAGGTGGAATCTCAAGTGTGTTCATTTTTTTAGCTACAGAGAGAACCGTGGTTTTGCAGATATGGGGTTGTCCCTTGTTGGTGAAGCATCAATAACAGTTACTCAAGGTAGAGTTGCATTAATTGTGTAGCGATTATATTGGTGATATGTCCTCTCTTCACAAATATGTTTTATTGTGTTCTGTTTCTACTTTCTAACTTGAAAGGAGTACCTGTATAGGGTGGAAAGACACTGTGCCTAGTGCAGTTGGGTGGGAACTTAATAAGGGAAGAAAAGTACCAAGGTGTATTAGCCTTGCTCAGTCCATGGATCCAACAAGGTTTGTTGCCCGTGTTACTTTCCCTAGTCTTTGTTTTTTTTCCTAAAGCTTCTGAATTTATCTGCATATTCATTTGTGATATCGTTTTTATATGTGATTTTACAGGTTGGCCATATCTGCTGCAGATTTGAACTTAAAGCTTATGAGGTGGCGTGCTTTGCCTTCTCTAAACTTGAGTGTCTTATCTTCTGTCAAGTGTCTTCTCCTTGGAGCTGGCACACTCGGATGCCAGGTTGCACGCATGCTTATGGTGAGTAGTGAAAATGTCCTATTTTTATTATGTTAATTCTTCTCTTTGTGATAAGGCTTATGATGCTATTGCAGGCATGGGGTGTCCGAAAAATTACTCTGGTTGACAATGGCAAGGTGGCCATGTCTAACCCCTTGAGACAGTCCCTTTATACTTTGGATGATTGTCTTAACGGTGGTTCTTTTAAAGCTACAGCAGCAGTTGAAAGTCTCAAGCGAATTTTTCCGGCAGTGGTGAATCATCAACTCCTAGGACTTTGTTTGTTGCTAAACCCAATAATCACTTCTCCCTCTTAGCAGCATTTATGTGTTCCTTTTTAGGAAGCAGAAGGTGTTGTTATGGCTATACCAATGCCTGGACATCCAGTAAACAGCCAGGAACAGGATAGCGTGCTTGATGATTGTAGATGCTTGCGTGATTTGATTGATGCTCATGATGCAGTTTTCTTATTGACAGACACAAGGGAAAGTCGATGGCTCCCAACACTTCTCTGTGCCAATGCTAACAAGGTTGGTCAGTACATATGTCACTAAAACTTTATATCCCTGTATAATAATTGGTTCACATTTTGAACTGAAGCGTATGGTATCCCATCCATAAATTGGATTGGGTATCTTCAGTTAATATACTTAAGTTTTCATTAATTTGCAGGTTACCATTACTTCAGCACTAGGGTTTGATAGTTTCTTGGTTATGCGCCATGGAGCTGGTCCTTTCAGTCACGCTTCTGACTTAAATGCTGAAACTGCTAATTCCTCATCAGCTGACATGCAAAAAAGTTGTGAAAATGATGCAAATGGAAAGCATAGATTGGGCTGTTATTTCTGCAGTGATGTTGTTGCACCAACTGATGTAATTTCTTTCCAGCATTATGTGTGCTATTGAACTTCCGAAAATGTATAGAACTAATTTGTACTGGCTTTCTGCAGTCAACCTCTAATCGCACTTTGGATCAGCAATGCACTGTGACTCGACCAGGGCTGGCTCCTATTGCTTCAGCCCTTGCAGTTGAACTTTTAATGGGGATTTTGCATCACCCTCAAGGGTAATTCAGATAAACCTTATTTTATTCGCAAGGATTTTGAGGAGCTATGGTAGAGAGCCAAAGAAGAAATTTCACCCGTTTTGCTTTATTATTCCAGCATGAAATTCACATCTTGACAACACTTTTTCAGGATATTTGCAGAAGGTGATATCAACTCCAGTATCAGTGGTGCTACCGAGCAACCTCTTGGAATATTACCACATCAGATTCGTGGTTCCCTTTCTCTGTTTTCTCAAATGACCCTTATAGGTCACTCGTCCTCCAGCTGCACAGCCTGTTGCCATACTGTAAGTTTGGGTGGTGAATAGTACTTTTAAACTCAATCGTTATAGCACTTTTAATGATTATATGAGGTTAAGCTATTGGCCACTTGTTTGTGGCCTTCAATTTCTAGGATCATTGCAACTTAGCCTTTTAAACATATCATTACCATTACCTTAATCCCTTTTGTTTTGTAAAAATACAACAACCATACAGGTTGTATCAGAATATCGAAACAGAGGACTGGAGTTCATACTTGAAGCAATTAATCATCCTACCTACCTAGAGGATCTCACTGGACTAACAGAATTGATGAAATCAGCCTCGTCATTCTCATTGGATTGGGATAAGGATATAGATGATGATGATGATGAAGGCTGTGTTGAAATTTAACAATTAGTCAGTTGTACATAAACTAATTTGGGTAATTTATATGACATTTTTTTTTACCTATGTTAGCAGGGGCTTTTGTCACTATTGCCTCACAATTGTACAGAACTGATTTATATTCTTTACCAAGGTCCGATTACTTGACCAAGAATTAAAAAAAGTGTTCATGATGATTCTTGCGCAATTAGTCCGTTGTACTTTAAAATATTGGATTACGAGAGCTTTAAATTGGCAAGAACGAGACCATAGTTATGTAATGAATTTGACATTTACATTGGCCGGTATGATACTAAATGAGTATAAAAATGCACTAATATATATGTAGAGAGCAGGTAACTAATTACACCAGTGTTAAAGGATTTTCACTTTTTGAATGAGACATATAATCTGATTATTTATTGCGAGTATTTTGGTTATAGAAGGTAAACTGTATGAATGTTATTGAGATCTAATGGCATGATAAGATTCAAAGTAATTTCAACAATAAACAAAATAATTCGTACTGTGTTGCAAATGAAAATTCCTACAGAGATAGTTTTTAAGTAAAAGTGATAATCTATCCAATACAATAGCATTTCAGGTGTGAGTTGGAACCACCCAAATAGGTGGTGGCTTGATCATATTGGTATAAGGAAGGAGGAGTTTGATATTTCCATCTTGAAGATTGAAAACACCCCAATCATGTCCACCATACGAGTAGTCCAAATTCATCTCATCCCACCTATCATCTGAGAAGTAAATTGAGTTGGCTTCAAATGTGGGAAGAGCTTGAATGGGCATTGATATAGACTCATTGGCACCCAGAAACAGAACTCGATCTTTTAAAGATGTCACCTTTTTCCACTTCGTCCCATCAAAAAGTTTATACACATTAAAGTGCTTTGTTCTATAAGGACAAATCAAGGGTGTTGTATCTTTAGGTGAAGATTGATACCCTTCATAAACTACCACCCCATCATCCTTCACAAAATTTCCAATATACCTTTTGACTAGCAAAATCTCTCCCTCGGATATCACCATATATATCTGACTTGAAAACAAGTTTCTTGAAAATTCTCTCTCTTCTTGCTCATCTATCTCCATGCTTGGTTTAACATACCAAATCTTTGAAGGTGTTTCTTGACTAACATCCCATCTTTCAATAGAGCCATCTTGTGCCAAAGCGAAAAGATGATTATCGTTGAATACAATGTCATAGTAATTCTTCATAGCATTCGAGAGTGCAACCCACTTTGAAGACTTGCAACAAAAGGCAAGCTTACCATGATGGCCATATATCATGGCAAGAATGCAATTGTTATTATTAGAGGGTGGTGAAGAATTCAACACAACTTTGACTACAAAGTTTTTGCGTAGTTCTTTAGCAAAATAGGTTTCAGGGACGGGATAAAAGAACGCAGGGGGAAAAGGTGGAAAGTGAATGCATGTACCAGAGGAAGGGTTGAGAAGAAGTGGTTTTGCATTGATGTCTAATAGCACAAGCCATCCACGAGAAGAACCAACGCACCATGCACCGGCTAAGTTCTTGAACATGTTCTTCCACTCATGATGCTTGTTCTCAAACACACTGAATACGCTACGGTGCATTGTGAGTTTGTTACCATCATCATCATCAAGGTCGTCACTACCACTTTGTTGAAGGCTAGGGAGAATGGCATAGGGAAGGGAAGCCATTGGAGATAGAATGTTTGTTAGTTTTATTTATGTAAAGGAAGACGGTGTTTAAATAGTAGGCGAATTAAAGTATGGTGAAGATATGTATTAATATTATTATTATTTTTTTTTTTTGATAGATTAAGATATGTATTTTTATTCCATGTAAGATTAGATTAGATTAGATAAAATGAATTTATATATATAAAAAAGCAGATATCAATTGATTTTACAAAAGATATACTGCACTTATCTTTTAATTTTGCTCGGGTAATTTATATGAATTTTGGTTATTGTGATTCTGATATTTTAATATTTACAAGAGTTTAGATTTCCAACAGATATTTTTTTTACCGTATCAAACTAAATTTTGCGAGATTTCTCTTTGAAAAATAAATTTAATCTATATGTTTGCAAAAAGTCTCGCTTTTATTCGTCTTGCTCATTCACTAAAAAAACGAGGATAAATAGTTGCAGTGCATCTGTCACTTTTTATTTAAAAATAGTTAAACAAAATAAAATTGAGACGTCGCCTACATATATGGTTGCGAGACTAATTTGTAGTAAAAGGAATATTCGCAAATAATTAATAATTCCTTAAAAAATAACAAAATAAAGGTGATAGAAAGATGATAGTAAGATGATATATAATCATAATCCTCGTAAGATTAGATTAGATTAGATTTGATATAATGAGTGTATAAAAAAAATATATATTATCAGTGTATCTTTTGCTAAGATAATTTATTTGAATTTGATTAGTTATCATGATTTTATTATTTATAAATTTTAATTTAAGTTCCCGATAATACATTATGATTTTGATCTTTAATTCTACTTCGATAAGAAGATCATATCTATCTTTGAGTTATATAGCAAAGGTTAAGTTTTATACTTATCAAATATATATATATTGACATCTCTTATCTTTTACCAACAATTTTATCATTAATCAAGGTCACGGCTTCAGTGAACCAAAGTTGGCCAGTGCAGCGTGCACCCCCTATGTAAATGGATTTGTACGGACAACTAAAGGAAATCGACAATTTGATAATCCGGTAAAAAAGCAAAAATTAAAAACTGGCATGGACGAAGGTGATATCGTAAAAACACATGGTAAAGTAAGTGTCCCGCCGTCGCCGTCGCCGATGAAGCAGAAGTTCGAAGAAAGAAGCAGATGAGGCTGAAGCATAAGCAACGAGCAACGACCTCAAAGTAAGTATCCCGTCGCCGCCGTCGCCGGTGAAGCAGAAGTTCGAAGAAAGATGCAGAAGAGGCTGAAGCAGAAGCAGCGAACAGCGATCTCCGCTTCTCCCCCTCCTCCTCCTCCTCCTCATGCCCCTTCTCCTCCCCTCTTCTCCCCCACCTCCACTGCCACCTCCGCTTCGGCGACAACCTCGATGACGAGTGGTTCTCCGTCTTCCTCCTCTTCCACATCTCCCGATGCTTCCCCCTTCTCTCCCTCCGTGTCTGGGACTTCGACGACGAATTCCTCCTCATCGAAGCCGCTCTCCACCTCCCCCGCTGGCTCAACCCTGACACTGTCGATCACCGTGTCTTCATCCGCAACGGCGACCTCCATATTATCCCCAAGCACCGCCTACAAAACCCTAGGCTCCTCGATTCCCTCAAATTACTCATCGATTCTGGAGGTGGAGGTGGAGGTGGCAAGCGAAGGTTGTTCCATAGGGTGGGGTGGGTGGGAGGTTAGGGACAAAGACCATTTTGTTTCACTCCGTCCTCTACGAAATCACCACCAACACCTTCCGTCCTTTAACCCTCTTCTCCGACGCATGGTGCTCCTCCGGCGCTGCCACGCCCGACGACACCCTCAGCCAAACCGGCAGCTTCAACGACGGCTACAACCGCCTCCGTACCTTCACCCCCTGCCCCGTTCACAACCCACCCCGGGTTGAGCTTCAAGAACAGAACCTCACCTACGTCCTACTTTGGACGTAGGTTTTATTATTATTTTTTTTTAAAAAAAAACAACAACTAAGCCTAATACCTACATCCTAATTTGGATGTAGGTTTTATTATTAAGAAAACAAAAACAAACTAAATCTAATACCTACATCCTACTTTGGACGTAGGTTTTATTATTAAAAAAAAAAAACTAAATCTAATACCTACGTCCTACATATCTGGTTTGCTCCAGTTTGGAAGATGCGGCGGATGATGCGGTGGCAGGGGTGTGGCCTTAGACGGTGGCGCCGGAGGAGTGCCGGTGGATGGGGGTGGTGTGAAGCTGACGGCGGTGGTGGTGCTGGAGGAGTCGCTGGTGGTGGTGCTCGAGGCGTCGTCCGAGTTGCCTTTGGTAGTGATGACCATAATTTATTTACAGTTTTACCCTTTTTTATTTAAACTAGTAATTTTACCCGTGCATCGCACGGGTTTAAATTTTTTTTTAAAAAAAATTGATTATAAATTTTGGAAATATGTCTTTTTAAATAATTAGTTAATATGAACTTTTTATAAAAATGATTTACATGTATTTAGAAATTAATAGTCATAAACATTAACATATGAATCTAGTTTCAGCTACCAACTTTTTCATTAATAAAAATTAATTAATAATGTATTAACTATGCGATTTCTAATTTTAATTAACAACATAATTTTTTATATTAATAAAAATCCAAATCATTTTGATTTTTGTTTTATTTAATCCATCATTCCAAATGCATTTTGTTAGTAATTCGTTTTGCAAGTCCAAATGCAGCTATTTTTTTTTACCATATATATCATCATCATCATCATTATTATTATTACATCTGTCCCAAAATATAAGATCTGTTTTCACACTTTTAATTAATTCGTGTTTATAAGATTCGAACTTTCAAATTACTTGTTTTTATTAGAACTTTTTAATTTTAAATAAGTATATTGTCTAAAATATAAAATAACGCATCATTATTTTTCACATTTAAATTGCAACATATTATATAAATTTTTGGATTTTTTTAAATTTGAATTCATGACTGAGTAAATATTTGATTGTATTAAGCTAAATCATTATACCAAATTATAGCTCATCTTTAATACTTATATATCCGTTTTTTTCCGTTGTACCCAAAATTTATTATTCATAATGATGCTCTATTTAAATGTTTAATACCAATTTGCCTATATTATGACTTGTTTGTATTAGAATTTCTGAAATTACAACATTATATTCATTTTTTTTCTGGTTAATTATCATATGATGGATCGTTTAGGCATTATATATTTTTTATGTCAATATTTGATTCAAATTATTTCCTTTTGAAAAGATCATTAATAACTTGTGCAAATTGTAATAATATCGAAATGCAAATTGTATGTTTGCGTGCAATTTTTATATTTATGTGTAATCCAAATTGTACTAATAAAAATTTACTAAAAATAAATTAAGATAAATATTTATTCCCGTGCGATGCACGGACAAACAAATTTGGAGGGAAAAGCAAGGATGAAGGATGGAAAATTAAAATGACAAAAATGCCCTCAACTTCTCCTATTTTATAATATGTTGATAATAATATTAGACTTTTTTTACTATTTTTTTACCTATATTTTTTTTTATATTTTTATTAATCTTGTTTAATGATATTGGGTAGTGCATTAGATATATATATATATATATAAAATATTTTTTAAAAAATAATTTGGAGGGAAAGTAAGATTAACCCTCAACTTCTCCTATTTTATAATATGTTGATGATTATGTTGATGATGACTACTATTAATTATTAATATTGTGTTTCTAAGAAAACATGATGGGCGGTTATGATTTAATCTAATCAAATATGATGGACGGCTAAGATTAAAAGATACAAAATGGGCGGTTATGATTTAATCTAATAAAATATGATGGACGACTAAGATTAAAAGATACAAAACACACACTTAATGATGGATTTATGAGAGAAATACACCATTAGGGGGAAAAATGGGTGTTTTAGGAGGGAAATCTTTATTGTGTTTCTAAGAAAACATGATGGCCGGTTATGATTTAATCTAATAAAATATGATGGACGGCTAAGATTAAAAGATACAAAATGGGCGGTTATGATTTAATCTAATAAAATATGATGGACGGCTAAGATTAAAAGATACAAAACACACACTTAATGATGGATTTATGAGAGAAATACACCATTAGGAGGGAAAATGAGTGTTTCAGGAGGGAAATCTTTTTTGCCCTTCTACTTCTCCAATTTTAATATATATTGATAATATATATTGATAACTAAGAAAATTAAAAACTGGAAAACCGACTAGAGTAGATAAAATATAGGGGGTGCATGCTGCACCAAACCCCAAGGCAGTGCAGTGAAGCCGGCACCATTAATCAAACGTTCAAACTCCTTCGTTCCCTTTTGCAATATACTCAATGTTTAGAGGGGTAGGAGAAGTTGTTCAATTCCAAAGTCAAGTCATGATACAACTTTTAAACGTCACCAGTAAAAGTTGGACCTATTAATAAAGCCAATTATAATTTATTTACTTTCTTTATTTGAAAAAAGAAAAGGACTAAGCACAATTATAGTATTTATTTATTGGTTATTATTAGTGTGAAAACAAAATTACAATAAACTAAACAAATCTTTTAGTATTAGGAAGAGGAGTGCCGTCTATGAAATGTTTGATCAAAGAAAGGGCTCTTGCTGGTTGGTAACTTGGCACTTGATGCCCTGCTCCTCTAACTGTAGCAAATGTTAGGTCTCCTTTGTATACTTGTGTATATCCACCAACCTGTGTCGCATGAAAGAGATCTTGTTAATAAAGCATGATTATCCTTTCAATTCAATAGCTATCTTATTAAAAAAAATTTAATGCACCTTTATGTACAAAAAAAAAAAATAATAATAATAAAATGAAAAATTGGCTTTGTGGTATAAGTAATAATTTATAATTACATACATCTCCATAGGCAAACCAAGGATGCCAAGCTGTTTGAATGGGAAGCTTTAACTTGTCAATAGAATACTTGGTTGAAGTAACAGGCACCCTTCCATCTATGTCACCACTTTTATCATACATTAGATGAAAAATAATCAGAATTTATAAGTTATACATAATATATAGAACTCAAGGATATTGTTTATGTTAATATATACAGGGAGAATGAAGACTTAGCTTTACCTGAAAATCCAGACCCTAAGGCCATTACTGAGGAATTCATTTATGAGAGGAAGGACCGTTGAAGCGCTATCACCCCACTTTGAAATGACATTACTGCAGGGCTCCCAATCATATTGGAGCTTGGTGACATTGGCATGAAGGGCCTCTTGAACATCTTCCCTATTAAGATATGCATACACATAATACTCACTACATGGATCAATCACAATCTGCAAAAATCAAACAAACATGGCATCAATTCTAGTCAAATTTCACTTAATTTCAAGTTCATCCAATCAATTTTCTTAAATCAACTAAATCAAACAAACCATGCCTGTGTTGGGTCTTTAGCCCGAATAAAATATAGGGAGTTACTAAATGTAATCTAAATTCGGATTTTGTTAGACTCATATTTGTCACCTAATACATGTATGTCATGTCATTGCTTAAACCATAATGTTGAGAACGCGAAGAAGAAGAAGAAGAAGAAGTGACTCTAGCAAAATTGAAACAACTTTAATTTTTTTTTCTAAGTAATGTTTTTGAAAATTAAAAGTTATAATTTGTGTAAAGGTACAAAGGACTAAATTAAAATAATCTAGTTTTTATGTTGGACTAGATTGCAAAAATCAATTTTGACTACTTTAAGCAATGACATGACATACATGCATTAGGTGACAAATTCTTATTAGTCTTACAAAAGGTTGCATAGCAATCATCCAAATTTAGATTGAATGTTAGAAATATTCTAAAATATAAAGGTTATGTTAAAGAATTGATGATTAATCTAAAAAATTTATTGAATCTCAATAAAGATAGAAATGAAAAAGTTGAGATAAATATATAATTTCAAACTAAATAAATTTAGAAGGGAAAAAAAAGAGGTAGAAAATTGAAGCTTACAGAGGTCTTCTTGGGCTGGGAAGTGAGATTGGTATTCTTGCAGAGTGGGGCATAAATGTTGTATAAATCAATGAATGATATATCCCTTTCAACTTCATCTGAGGTTGCATTGCATTCACTTGTCTGATTACTGGATGAAAAATCACAAGAGTGGTTGATGACATATGCTGCTTTGTCTGAGATGATTGCGTGGGTAGCAAGAAAGTCATACATTCCTGGTGTGTCTGTGGCATCGTTGATCACTGCATTCCCAATCTGCACAACATAAAATATATATACATATATCACACATATTCTTCTTTGTTAGTTAGCTTAGTTTTATTATTTGGATAATTTGTTATAAGATTTAAGCTCAAAATCTCAATCCCAATTAGAATATATACCACTCACTTAACTTACTTGATATGAGGATATATATATGCCCTCCAAACTATGAGCTTTTGTTTTACGTAGTATTTTTGAAAAAGCTCACAAAATTCATAGTCATAGACTCGTATGATTTGAATAGTTTGAGCAAAGGGTGGATAAGCTGTTGTTTGATGTATACTACCATCAAAATATTAATATCAATCAACATTTTCTTACTTTTTCTGTATAATATCAAATACAATAAATCTGACACTCAAGTAACAGAACTCTTAATACTAAATGTATAACACCTAAACGTTGAAAAGATGCCTATATACCCACTTTGGAAGGGGCAGGGGGGTATCATTTGGTTGGTCAATACACCCCAGCTCTTGTTGCTTTGCACTCTTCATATTAATTAAGTTACATTGAGTTATTGACCAATATTTAACTTGAATATATATATATATATATATATATATATATATATATGTATATATATTTACATAAGATGAATGATTAATTTTGATATCTTTCCCATGAGATAAACGTGTGTTTTAATTTTATTTTAAGAAAGGATACAAGACATGACAAGGTTGGTTAGTTGGGTTGAGCAAAAATGTAACCCCATCCGGCTATTTTCCAAGCCTAAATAAAGCCACAAGTTAGGGGACCATAAATAAAATGATTTCTTGTCCACAAAACCACCCCAAAGATAACTCAGCTTCCATAGCTGTTATCCATAAAATTCACAATGTCTGTCCACTCATAATGTGAAGCCCCAAAGGGACCACTCACTATAACTGGTCCTTAGTCCAATAATAAAAGAAAAAAGTCTTTACGTTCACATAATCACACCACTATATAGAACGACATGATCACCAAGAGTCCCAAAGATTCCAAAACAAAATGAATTATATCATCAAACAGCTAGGACCAGAATTCCATGATTTGATACCTTTGATAAACTCAATTGACTAACAACTTGGACCCACCCAAGGAAAAGTGGGCTGAGTCTGGCCCAAACTTGCTTCAGAACCCAGTCTAATAAGAAATAAGGGGTTAAAAAGTAGGAAAATTTGAGGAATTGTAATTGCACCTCTTTTTTATGTATGAATTTAAAATAACCTTTATGTCAATTTTTATGCTTTTTTATTGTTTTCGTAAGATATTCAGAAAGATTATTTGATCGGAATGATTATTTGAATATACAATTTTTTTTGGATAATATCTTTGTTTCTCCCCATATTTATTTTTTACATTCAACATAATATTTATTCATTCTTGTTGTACATTGAAAAAGACTATCAGATCAAAAATTATATCCAAATATACAATTTCTTTCTTATAATGTCTTCATCTCACACTCACACTTGTTTTTTAACCTATAATGTATTCATTCTTGTTGTATATTCGAAAAGACTTCTCAATTAGATATTCTTTCTGCATGTACAATGAAAACTTGAAGGAAAAA
This sequence comes from Crotalaria pallida, assembly GCA_037953625.1. Taxonomy (NCBI): domain Eukaryota; kingdom Viridiplantae; phylum Streptophyta; class Magnoliopsida; order Fabales; family Fabaceae; genus Crotalaria; species Crotalaria pallida. The sequence goes on along the minus strand of CM075654.1, from coordinate 141,180,065 downwards.
AAAAAGGCAATTTTGCAAAAATTTAAGCAGAAAAAGATAATTAAAAGCCTGAATGCGGTAAGCAAAACCCAAATGTAAATAGAATTTCCCAAAGAAAAATTATTGGGAACTTAAGTTTTTCAACTATAGTATTACTCCCCCGTCCTATTTATAAGACCCTTTTGTAATTTTTATTTTGGTCCTGTATATAAGATCCCTTTTCAATTTTCAATAACATTTAATTACTTCTTTCCACGAACACTCCTATACTTCTTTCCACGAACACTCCTATAAAATCAACACTTTTTAGAGTTCCAATAACAATTGTAGGGATAGTTTGAAAAGTATATCAAATTTTCATATTTCCAATGTCACTAACCATTTTTCTTGGTGGAAGTGAAAAATCCCAAAAAAGTCTTATAAATAGGACCGGAGGTAGTAATTATTAACTTTTTATTTTTTTTAAATGCAAAAGTACTATGTATAGTTTCTTATAATATTCAACTTTGAAGGTTGAGATTAAGAATATACAAATATCATGGACGGGTAAAAAACAAATTATTTGTACTTATTAATTAGGCAATTAGTCCCTTTATTTATGTATAATAGCTAATTTCCAATTGCAAAGCAAAGAGGAGGATGAAAAAAGCACATACCAAGATTCCTTTGAGGTTAATGATTGTCTTGCCTGCCTTTTTGTTATGCTCAAGAATAGTATGTGCAAGTTGAGGGACATAATGCCCAGCATAACTCTCCCCAGAAATGTAGAAATCTCTGCCCTTATACTCAGGAAACCTCTCCAACCAGTTCACCAAGAATAAATAGTTATATGCAGCTGTTTTCTTATCCCCATTGGTGGCATAATCTGATGATCTATTTGAATAAGAAAATCCTACCCCAACAGGTGACTCCAGGAACAAAACATTTGCAGCTTCAAAGTCCAATTAAACCATATGTCACAAACTTAATTTAAAAAAAAAAAAAGATTTCTTTTAATTAAAAAGAATCTTGAATTTTGGTATATACCATAGTTCCATGAATAATTATTTCTGAATAGTGTTTTGCCGTCACTTTTTACTCGAAAGGGTCCAAGTTCTTGCATTGCTCCATAGGCAAGAGATGAACATCCGGGACCTGATAAGAAGTGAATGAAACCATGATAGCAATTAATTAACCACAATGACAGCAAAGTTAGTCAAATTAATTCATCATTTTCTTTATCATTGACATTCTTTTCTTATATTCTCGCATTATGCACTCACCAGCTAATAGATATTACCATTAAAAAAAACTGAGTTATATTTTATAAATATTTATATTTCAAGTATCCTTAATGCACTAATTAAAAATTAAAAATATGAATATTCGATTAGAAAATTGATAATTTAAATGCATTAAGAGTTAAAAATTTTTGATTACGTTACATTATTTTTATTTTTAGATGGTCTGAGAAGTGGTTCTTTACTCGTTGACATAAAACATGGTTGTTAATATATCTAATTAACAATTAACATGAGATTGGTAAAATGGTAGCTCACATAGTCCCTTAATCAACTGGTCTGTTGAGTCGGATCAGATAAGTCGGATTCTGGGTGTTGTACACCAAAAAATATATCTCTAATTAACTCTTTAACACTAACTAGTTTTATGATTTTAAATCATAAAAAATAGTTGACTCTTATATAAGTTTTTTTTTAACTCTAATAAAATTGCAAATGTCTACACATTAGGATCTTGATATTTGTCATTTAAGTTCTTTTATTTAATTTTTTTAACTTGAAAAATAACAAGTGTCATAATCTTATGTGTAGGTTTGTAGGTTAGGTCCCTAAATCATTTTTCTAAAATGTTACGTATTGGTGGAGTTTACTTTTTTGGTGTATACCAAGGGTATTCCCCAGCCGAAGACTAATCCCCTCCGAGGCGTAGAGATCATCGAAGTGGGTTTTGTCTCTACCAACAAAGCCTTTTTCATGCCCACGGCAGGGATCGAACCCCTGACATCAGGCTTAAAGAACCTAGCTATCTACCAACTGTGCTGCGCTTTGTTGGTTGGTGGAGTTTACTATGTGATTAGATTATATGGATCTCCTTCCTTTAAAAAAAATAAAATAAAATAATTATGAGGGTGACTTAGTCAAATTGCCACGATAGATGCACGCCGAAAAATCCTCCACAAGATTGAATTATGGGATTTGAACACCTGCTCTCCCGTGAAACACTGGTTTTATAAGTTAGTAAGAATAAGAATTTATATTTTATACTAATGAATATTTGTATAATAATTAGCCCCACCATAAACAATTATATAAGAGTCATGCAAAGCAATAATTATCTTGTGAGAGACAAAAGAACTTCCTCCGGATGATGATGATTGATGAAGAAATATGTTAGTTGAACAACTCTTACATGTATAATATAAAAATCATACAATTATATGTGGGGCTATGATGGGTTCGGGCAGCTCCAAAATGTTATGCAAGTAGAACCAATTTATATTTATATTTATTTATAAAAATATGAAAGAGCAAGTAGAACTAATTATTGACACCTATGGCGTGATAATCATTTTATATCTTAATTGATGTGTATCACTTGCAAGAAAATCAATAATTTGTCAAAAACGGATAAAATATATAAAAAGAAAATAAGTTATGCTCCGACAATAATAACCAATAATTTATAATCTTTCTATTTTTAAATATAAACATTTGAAATGATTTGAAGTATGAATTAATAAAATTAAAAACTTTATTATATCGTGGATTCATTACTATTGTATTCATTACTCATTACTCATGTAGCATTTCAAATGAAAACGAAATAATGAAACGTCTCTGCAGGATGTATTTAACAGGTTTTTAAGGCTAGGTTCTTTAAGATTTTACACAACGTATTTTGGTTTGTATTTTAAGTGACAATTTGGATATTTATATATCAAATATTTAAATTTAACATATAATATGGTGGGTCTTTTAATTTTTTATATTTTTACCTAAAATGGTATATAATGAATGTAAATATTAGATATAGATGTTGAAATAACGTTATTGTTCAGATGAATGCAGATAAAACATCATTTTCATGTGCATGACATGTGTGTGGAGTGTGGACACACTGGTGGCCGCAAGAGTAAAAGGCTTTCAGATTAAGTTACAAAAAGAGCTTTCATGTTAATTTGAGTGTGCGACACTTCAACTTCATAAACAAGATGCATTTTGACCTTGCCACATTGTAATTGAATTTAAAAACAAAAACAAAAGAATCATTAATAAAATCTAATATAATACTGAAATTATCTAAGTGTTATTATCATATACCTCCATTGAGCCAAAGAAGAAGTGGAAGTGATTCTTTAGAACGTTCAGCTTCCACAAAGTAATAGTAAAAGGCACTGCCAGCCACTTTATCAATTGTGACATACCCTCCATATTGAGAGAACTTCACTTGAGGCTGCCCTGGAAGCCTCTCAATCCTATCTTTTTCTTTTAATCCCTCTTGAGAATGAACAATGACATCAATCTCTTGAGCCTTAAAGTCACTTCTATCAATTTGTGCACCCTCTCTAAACTTGGACTTGTGAAAATTGTCCAAAGCTCGAACTTGCTTGTTTCCACATATTTCAGCCACAAAGAATGAAAGAATAATGAGAAAGGATACAAGAATGAGACAACTTGCTTTGCCCATTATGTTTGTGGATTATATGGTGAACCAAACACAGAGAGAGTGGCAATGCAAGGTAAGGGTATATATAGGAAGTGAGAAAATAAATAAGGTATGGGGGCTTATTGGTGTATTGTTTATATGATTCCAAAACTATCTAGCTGTTTTATATATCACCATAGAAGAGAGAAGAATTGTTGTTGATTTTTAAGTTGCAACAACCATATTGAATGGGTAAGATTGGGTAGCACAAAATTTATATGATAAGGATGCGCACCAAGTTGAAGGTTAAGAGTTTGTTGTTGATGACCAGTGGCCACCCCAATCATGTTAGGCCATGTGGGTGGATTTTCGGGGTACCATTTCAATCAATATATAGCACATGCAAATGCAAGTATAAGAGAATAAATTAACAACAATTAACGCCATGTTTGGAATCGAACTACAAAGAAAATTGTTAGATTTTAATAAGTTTAATTTGATTTAAAAATGAATTTATATTTGGTAGTACTTAACATAAAAATGTAATTTAAATTTGATTTAATTTTATGGGCCGGGTTCTCTTAACCTCAGTTCTAAGAGTTGAGGATAAGCAGATAAAAATAGTTGTACGTATCTTCTTTAAAAAAGTTAAATATATAATAAATATAAAGTTTTTAAGCTATTATTCCTCATAAAATACAGTCGTTGTGGGGTGCTTATATATACTCAACACTAAGGGCTGAGGTTAAGAAGCTCCTAATTTTATTATTTGTAATTTTAATCCTTAATATCAAAATTTCAATAAAGATAAAATGGTCTAGTTTATTTAAACTCTTACCATATGTATTTGCTAAGATAATGCTTAAAAAATTAACATTAAAAGTAATAATTTTATTTAGGGCTTTACTTCGGTACCCTCTGAAAATAGAAGGTTTATGTACCTTTTGACGTGACCTAATAGAAATTAGTCACATATTTTTTTTTTGCCACATCATCTGGGCATATTTTTTATTTATAAATCTTATAATTAGGTCCCTAAAATATTTATTTAAAAATATTATTTTTATCTTTATTGTTGTTTACCCAAAATACCATCATTTTAATATTATTTTTTATCTACCCAAGATACTCTCATTTTAATATTATTTTTCATCTACCCAATTTTAATTTTATATTTCATCTATCCAAAATACCCTCATTTTAATATTATTTGTATTTACCAAAAAAACCCTTAATAATTTATAATTTCTCATTTCATTACCCACTCATGATGTTTTTCTCCATCAATCTATCAAACTCTTCTTCTTTTATCATTGCCAAGTACCAAAATTATCACATTCTTCTTCTTTAATCATATTTTCTTCATTGAAAAACTCAGAAGCAAACTCATGAACATACCGTCTTCGTCATCGCTTTTTTTAGGAAGAAAATGTTGAATGGTTTGGTTGAGGACCAGAAAGGAAAAGGCTAAAAACAAAAGAAGACATATAGAGGAAAAAAAATTTAAAAAAATAATGCGAAACTTTTAGCCGTAGCTAATGATACCTAATCAATTCACTATCATCACTTTACTTATTTAATTATTATAATCATTATTAATGATAATAATTGTGTACACTTTTTGACTTTTATTTGGGCCATTTAGTCTAAACTGCTTTCTTAATACTCCCTCTGGTCCTATATATAAGTCACCTTGTAGAAGAAAACTTTGGTCCTATATATAAGTCACTTTATATTTCCTATGCATCATTAATTGTTTTTTCTCTTTTTTGCCCTTATTAAATGTTTTGACTAACTATGTTTTTTTTGCTATTCATTAATGAATGTGAACTTTCCAAGAAAGTGGAGGGGATAAAATTGTAATGTTACAATATATTCTCATAAAATTCACAAAACTAACTACTTTCCTTGGTCCGTGGAATACGGTTAAGTATGCCCAATATATAGGACCGGAGGGAGTACATATACTACTACTACTAATTTTGGTTGAAATAATTGAGGGTGTAAATTATGCACACAATGAAGAGAACAACATGGAGATCGAGGAGGAAAAAGAAGGAAGGAGGAAGCTTTACAGATTGCTGAATCATTGGTCACGCACATGGAAAGTATAAAAGGTCAACGTATAGCTTCTGGGTTGTGAATCGTGATGCCTCCTTCTCATTGATGACCTTAATTCTCAAGCTCTTCTTTATTCCATTATATATTCTATAACGATCATAGATGAATTCCAAAATTTCAAACTGGGATGTTGTCACCTACTCACCTTATTATATACTGTATGTAGTATACATACATAAATATACAAAATGCAAATAGCTAGTCTCTGTCTCTTAGCTTCTCTTGTATACCAAATTAAACTAAATACTCTTTCATATTTCATAAAAACAAATAACTAAATTAATTAAGTGGAGAAGCATTGATTCCATAACTTTGTGTTAGGACTTAAGCACATGAGTAGAGTCCAACCCAAAAGACTAGTCTATTAGGTGGGAGAGCCTCATGGCTTAAGTACCACATTGGGTTTCCTAGACTACTCAATGTGGGACTCCTAACACTTTGATTCGGTGATTTTTAGTGGCTTTATCAATTCTGAATTGTTGTATTAAGAATTGATAAATTATATTTTAATATTAGTTTATTCAATTTACATCCAATCCGATTATACAAATTATAAAGTCACGGTGACTTAATATCACGTAATCAAATAATTCTTATGTATTTGGATCGAGCAAGACTGGAAATAGGCATGTTTATTGTGATCGAAATATAATGCAATAGTACTTCAAACTAATCATGTGGCCCTTTTTCCAATGGACGGATTAATTATCAATTATTAGTAAGTAGGTATTCATTTTGTAAGCTAATAAGTATCATGATTAGAGTGAGACCGGCCAGTAGGTGATAATGATACCTTTCGTTGGATTTATTTTCTTTGTAGGTTTCTCAACTGGCATTTAACTATACTTTGAAGACAACAAAATGTATGAGGTTTCTTCTTATCTACGTAAGTAAGTATATATATAGACATGGAGGGTGCTTAATCATTGATGTTAAACCGTTCTTTTACAAAATTAACTATGTCCTCGTCGTTTAACTTTAGTCTGTCCCTTAATGTAATTATTTGACATCAGGAAGAGAAGAACTCAATTTGAGTTGGCTTCCACCCCTTCAAGCATGTTTACAAAAGAACTCATAAAGCATGCCAACGCATGTCGCCAAGTTCATGTTGTAAAATTTATTATTTATTATTATTATTTTTATTTCAAAAATATTTATTGATGTTAATTTATACTTCCTCTGTCCCTAATTATAAGTCTCTCTTAATACTTTTATTTTGTCCCTATTTATAAGGCTTTTTACCAATTTTTAATGAGCATTAATTATTATTTTTTTCCACAAACACCCATATTTATTTAACACTTTTTAGATTCCAAATAATATTAATAGGGGTAATTTTGAAAATGCATATCAAAAGTTCACATTTCCAATACAATTAACTAAATTATTCCACTTTCTTAATGGACGTAAAATCTCCCAAGAGGACCTTATAATAAGGGACGGAGGTATACTTTCTTAATGCCTCTAAGATTATATATGTTTTACTTTCTATATTTTCTAGTGTATATTCTCCGTATTTTTCCAACAGTTCATACACTACTTGTGCATTTGTACCAAGTGACTATACTCTAATGAATTTTTTACTTATACAAAAAGTTTGACTATATGAATGTACAAGTTTTTATTTTAGGTTTGTAGCATAAAATTAAGTAATAGTAGAGAGGAATTCTTACAATGGATAACTTTTTCGTCAAATGCTCGCAGAAGAAAATACTTGTAAAATTTTGGTCATGCCTCTAAGTTCAAAGGACGAAAAAAAAGGCAAAATAATTTTTCGGGTTATTTTTTTTAGAAATTAGTTCATAAATACTATTATATAAAGCAAACACTAATTTTAACTAACAAAACTAAACAAACAGTTAAAATGTACATAATTTTGTTATACCCAAAATACCTCTCTCTTAATACTAATTAACCATAATAAACAGTTACAATGTTTAAAAAAATTTAAAATAAAAAAAAAAAGAAAAACTGGCAGCATAGTAACTTGAACAGTTACTCTCATAGATTGCCAATAACTTCCAAACTCACGTTTATATGGAGTGAAGCCAGAATCTTAATACAAATGAGGCATGCATATCTTCATGCATTTCATTCTCCATTTGTCCTTTTCCTTCTCCGTGCATCAGCCAACTACTGCAATTTTTACATCAAACTATTCACAAACTGATTCGATTCAAGGATTCACGGTTTTGTGCATCTCACGGTGGTCTCATTTCCATCGTTTATTTAATGATAAGGTGCGCAGGAATAGGCAACTTTCGTTTCCATGCATTTCATGTTGGGAATTGTATGATTTGTTGTTTAATTTCAATATACTCGAAGTTGAAATTTTGAATGTATTTAACATCTAGATTGAAGGAAATTTCTGAATTAATACTGAAAATGGTCAAGAGGAGTTTGTGAGGGAACAATTAACCAGAGGAGTAATACAAGATGGCACAGATATGCATCGCTTGGCAGCACTGATAAAGGTATTACTATACTCTTTTCTTTAGGAGCATCTCTTTTTTTTTAATGTTCACATTTTTATTTGAATTAGGCTCTCTGTCAAATTCTGAAACACAGAGATGTAAAAAAAACTAGCAAAGTAGATAAACATGGTTTGAACTAGATTATTATTCCTAGACCAAAAAAAATGGTTTTGGTTTTGAATTTTGGTAAGATTGGATATGAGATAGAATGAGCAGATAATTTTCCTCTTTTCGCTTGACATGTGAAAAAAGCGATCATGAATTTTAAAAAAAAAAAATCTGATAATGAATCATGAATAATAAGAGAATAACATTTTTACTAAAACAATTCAAAAAAAATAATAATCCAATTAAAAAAAATTAGAGAATAACATGGATTTCTGCTTAAAAATCCAAGTTCCATTTTTACTAGAACAGCATGAGAAATAAACATAATAATTTCATTGCATCTTTTTTCTAACTTAAGAACTATTAATTTCTTTACATTGTTAACACTTTTCTTTATTATTTTTTCTTCATATCTATGTTCTTAACTATAAAGTGACTTATTCGCTTCATATTTAATTTAATTATTTCTTTCTTATTACTATCTTTTTCATTTTAATTAAAATAAATTTTTAAGAAATTTCTTTTCTATTTGTTAGTTAACTACTACATGATTAATACCTAAGTTAAAAAATACTATTTATTTCACTACATACTTCTTTCTTATCATATGTTTTAACCGTTTATTACTTTACATTTTTACCACTGTTAATAATTATTATGTTCCATAATTTCTCTGACCATTTTTCAATTTATTTTAAAAAATTTAAAAACAGTTTTCTTTACTATCTTTTATTTAATAAACTATTCTGTTTTATTTTTTTTTATAAAAAACATATCATTGCCTTAAACATACTGTAAGTATGTTTTATAATTAGTTTTGATAAAAAAAATAATACGGTTATTCACATTATCTAATACTTAACTAATTTTTGTAGATAATGACAAAAGAAAAAGAAAGATAAATTTTGAAAATAATTTTATTTTCTATTTATTAGTGTTAGAAATTATGTTTTTATTTTTACCAAACATGTGCATGTGTTTATTATAAAAGGAAAAAAAACACTTATTATTGGTTAAAAAATATGTGTAAAAAATAAAGGAAGTTTATTCATTAATTTTTTTTTGAAAAAAATATATAATTTTTTTTATCAAGGTAATAAAGAACCAGCAAAATTTAAATCCAGATTCAATGAAAAGTCGTTGGGGTTTAAATAAATATTTTCAGTTATTCACTACCATCAATTATCTTATAAAATATTTCGTCCGGTCTTTTTTGACTAATTTTCACATACTTTAAAAAAAAATAAGTTAATATTGTTAGTGATTTTGTTTTGCTTTATGTATCTTCTATTATAAAGTTAACTTAGATTAGATAATGTTTCATTTTTTAACAAAATAACAATGCATATATAATTTCTTTGAAATTTATATATCATATTCTGGAACATGAAAACTAAGAATGCATATGATTTTTAATAATGATTTTATACGAAAATGAACATCTTTAACATATAAATAACATTCATAAAGATCGATTTTTCAATATATCATTTTATTATAAACAACTCTTTATGACAAAAATACGACAATGGGAATGCGGGGCGACAGGCACGGGAGTGCCTGTCGACACGCTAGTAATCATTAATCTAAGGTTTCCTAAGATTTATAATCATTTTTTCATTTTTTTTAACCAATCGGTACCCGAAACTGGTTTACCCATCAGAACTCGACTCATCCGATCCGACCCAACTGAACTCGCACTAAGTGGTAGAGATCAGTTTTCCATTTAATTTGCCTAGGAGTTTGAAGGGTTAATGTCTTATCTAGTGTTGGGCTTCTCTTATTTGGGTCCATTTTTACCCCTTCTCATGCATTTAACTCTAATTTAAAGTGGGTGGTCCTGAGAATTCTGTATTCTTCCTAAATATATTTTATTTGTTTTAAATTTTGACTTAATTTATTCTTGAAAAAGACCAAAATATTCTTGATGTTAAATGCTTTTCGATTTTGGAATATCAAAAATTTAAAAAAAAAAAAAAAAAACACTTTCAACATATCTTTGTTGAAAAAATATTCCGACTCAAGCATTACAAATTTTCTTTAATATTTTCCAAGCTTGTAGTCCCATAAGTGCCACATGCCTTGCTTTTGATTTTGGGTGATAGATTCGTTTTCCTTATCATATGTTTTGCTATGTATCTTCATTTTTACTGATCAAAAGCAAAGTGGTTATATTGCCTGTAAAAAAAAAAAAAAAAAAAAACATAGTGGTTTGCCTGTTTCCATCATCATGTTTTCTATTCTCTGTCTTTTGCTGTATTTGTTCGTCTTGTTTGAAATTAGATCTACATGAAGATTAACACTTCGACATTTTGGGTATTATGCCTTTTTGCTCTCTCATTTTTCTTGACCACTTTGGTTTGTTGTGTATGTTGTTGTTTCTTTCTTGCTTCATTGTGTGGATCTTCACCATGTTAGCTTTCAAAAGCATGTGTTGTATATATTTTCACCATGTCAGGCTATATTTATTAAATGACAAAAGTATTTTATATTTTACATGAAATAACCCAATTTATAAATAGGCATATTTATGGTTTTAGTTCCTGAAAATTGGGAGTGTTTTGATTTTGATCCCTGGAAATTTTTTTGACCTTGACTCATCCTTAATTGTTTCGAAAATTTGATTTTAGTATATGCCATTAGGAAAAATTCGTTAATTGTTGATGTGGTTTACGGAACATCACATCAGCATACACGTGTGCAAATGTTGCATGTCCCGCTAGGATCACGTGGATGATCCGGACCCGCATGAACAAAAGGGTCAAGGCCCAACCAAAATGTGTTTGTGGATTGAGCTTGGACCCTTTTGCTCCTGCGGATTCGGATCATCCACGTCATCCTATTGATCGACATTCCATACTTGCACCATAAATAAACCTTATAAATTTTCTTAACAACAATGACTAAAACCAAATTTTCAAAACAATTAAGGATGAGTCAAGGTCAAAAAAACTTCTAGGGACCAAAATCAAAACATTCCCAACTTTCAGGAATTAAAACCATAAATAAACCTTACAAATAAATTTTAAAATTTTCCTAATAAAAGGATGAAGATATAAATTTCGTGTTTAACGTTCACAATCTTTTATACTTGTTAGAAATAGTTAAAATTGTGTTTTTTGAAATTTTCGAGTAAAAAGCCAACATGAAAACGTATACTACTTCCGCGTCCCTAATTATAAGGTCCTCTTGGGAGATTTCACGTTCATTAAGAAAATGAAATAATTTAGTTAATTGTATAATTGTATTGAAAATGTGAACTTTTGATATGTATTTTCAAAATTACCCCTATTAATATTATTGAGAATCTAAAAAGTGTTAAATAAATAAGGGTGTTTGTAGAAAAAAATAATTAATGCTCATTGAAAATTGGTAAAGAGCCTTATAAATATGGACAAAATAAAAGTGTCAAGAGAGCCTTATAATTAGGGATGGAGAGAGTAATTTGTTTTACAGTAATAGACATGAAAACATATTGTAGCTTTTAAGAAACGAAATTTGTAGGACATATGATATAAGAATAACCAACATGGGTTGGGACGAATGGTAAGCGGTTCGATATTGCTTAAGCAAGATCTCGAGTTCGATTCCTTGTAGATACAAAAAACTCATAGGGAGACTCACATGCCATAACTAGGCACGTGACTCGGGTCGGATCCGACTGTACCGAATAGGCAACCAAAAAATTACAACATAAGGATATAATAATTTGAGTTGCAATAAAAAATGAAAAGCATGAACTTTTGTCGCTGTCCAAAAATTGCATTTACGTAATCTAAGCTGAATTGATTTATGTTTTTAGTCCTACTGTTTTAGTTTTGCTTGCTAGAAATTTTTGTTTATATTTACTCATCTTTAATTGTTTTGAAAATTTGGATTTATTCTATGTCGTTAGGAAAATCCGTTAATTGCTTGTGTGACTAACGGAACAATACATCAGCATACACTTGTGCAAGTATTATGTGTCATCGGTAGGATAACATGGATGATCCGGACCCGTAAAGCAAAGGGCCAAAGCGCAATCCACAAACACATTTGGGTTGGGTTTTTGTCTTTTTGCTCTTGCAAGTCCAGATCAGCACGTCATCTTATTTGTGATATGCAATAATTGCACACATGTATGCTGATGTGACGTTTTAACCACTTTAGCAATTAATGAATTTTTTCTAACGGCTTGGATTAATCCAAATTTTCAAAACAATTAAGGATGAATCAATGTCAAAAGAATTTTTAAGAACCAAAACAAAAACATCTCAACTTTCAGAGACTAAAAACATAATAAGCGAAAAATTATTTTAGGTCATGAAATTTTGCTTATGCTTTTTTTTTTTCATATGCAAGATTTAAGCTCGAAATCTTATTTAAGAGAACTAAACTCTTAACTACCTAAATCATTAGAATTAAGTACTGTATAGCCCGACATTACACTAGTACTAAGGATTTGTTTGATTGCACAAAATAAAATGGAAAGAGAGAAATAGGTGTGAAAATGAGTATATTTTGTTGTTGTTTTGTTTGAGAGAAAATGTAAAGAAATACGGAAGAAAGAAAAGTTGAGTTTTTTTTTTTAATTTTGTTTGGTTGAAGAGGAAAGTGAAAAGAGAGAAAACAAAAAAATTATCAAAAGACATGTATATCCTTGTTTTATATAATAGAAATAAATATTTTTTTTCACATGTATGTATATTAAATATAGCCAAAGATTTTTTTATTTATTTCAATTCTTTATTACATAATAAAAATTTTGAGTGAAAAATATTAATATAACAATTTTTTTATTGAAATAAAATATTTATTTTTTTTCAATTAAAAAAATAAAAAAAGTGAAGGAAAGCGAATAAGTGAAAGACAATCGGGTAAATTTGTATCTCAACTTAAGTTTTTTCCTCATTCTCTCTTTAATTGGGAAGGTAAATTCACCAAATTTTTTCTCCCCCTCCAATTTCTTTGGAAATTCAAACAAATTTTTTTGTTTTCTCTCCTTCCCATTTCTCTTCTTCCATTTTCTCTTGTTTCAAACAAAATAGTGTAAGTATTTGAGAAGGAGAAAATCTGATTGCAACAGAAAAAGGAAAGAGTTTATGCGACTTTAGGTTAAAAGATACTAAAATACTTATAATCATATGTATAGTTTGTAGATAGAGGACACGCATTCTGTGGCCGGTGCATGTTGTTGGCATTAGTTAGGCTGGCACCATCCTGATCGAAGCAAGACAACATCACGAGTTGTACCAAAGCTGTGAGCGAAGCAGACGCAGATGCTTGTTAATAAACTACGGTTTCTTTGACCACAGTTTCCAGAGGTTAAAAGGTTATCTGGTTTCTTCTGCATACCTTGTTTAACTCAGCACTAAAAATGCTTACAATAAAAATCGGGATTTGGATTCTCTGACTTCAATAATCCTAATTTTATTGACTTCACGTTATATTTAAAAATAATTTTTTTTCTCTTAAATTTTATAATTTTTTTTTTGGTTTACATGGGAGGTCTGGGACTAGAACCCAAGACCTGGGGAAGGGGGAAATCCTAAGTGTCCCTGTAGCCACCAACTGGACTGTCTTACACAGACCTTAAATTTTATATTTTGTTTAATTAATTAAATAAAACAAATTATTTCCAAATATAGTATGAAGTTATCAAAGTTATCTAAATTTGATGTTAAATAATCCAATTCCTAAAAATCGGAGAATGTATAATTAAGAACACGGTTACGTAGGCAAGAATAAAAAGGAGAGGCATAACATAACATGTGAATGATGTGGTGTTTTAGCAACGATAATACTCTCAAATTTGTGTCCCTTTACACTTTACACATCCATTAATAAAGATTTTCCTTCAAGTTTCTTCCAAGTCGACCCAATGGAAAGTGTGCGCGTTTAAGGCTTGTCCTTGAAGTTTCGTCCAAGTAGACGCACAGGAAACTGTGCGCGTTTATCGCAAACGCTGCTGACGAAAGTACTCCCTCCGTTCGTTTTTTAGCACAATTTTTTTTTTTAAAGTAAAGAGATAACAAATAATAAATATAATTATAAAAAGAGATAAATAATAAATTCGATAAATATTACATTAATTTAATTCAAAAAACATGTTAATGATATTTCTTAATTTGAACATTATACTCTTAAAAAAATAATTAAAGCAAAACTCTAAAAAAGTCACACAAAAATTTGAGGTTTTATGTACGTAAAAAATATAATGTGAATTGGGCCCATAAATTTATTAGGATTATGTAGATCTCACAATCAACATTATTTTTGTACATAAATTTTTTTTAAACCCCAAAATTTGACTCTTGGCAAAAGAAACCGATAGTTATTAACAAAAAAATTGAGACACGGATTATTCAAATTCGTTGTTGAAAAAACAAATTGAGTTAGATTATTCAAATTCGTATTATATATTATTTTCTTCGCTCTTATTTAGAGAATTACTTTTCAGCTCTCACCCATTATTCTTGAACCCCATTTTCTTTCGTCTTTTGAGAGGCGGAAATGTAAAATTAATGGCTTTTCCGCCTTCCATGAGGCGGACACCAAAAAAAATTACACTTCTGCCTCTCAAGAGGAGGAAGAAAATGGGGTTCAAGAATAATGGGTGGGGCTGAAAAGTAACTCTCCTTATTTATAGGTCATATTCTATAAAAAAAATTGTTCTTATTTATAAGTCACTTTGCATTTTCTAGGAAGGATTTATTGTTATTTTCTTTTATTTATCCTTTATCCGTTAATGTAAAATAACACATTATGAAATTCTCAATACAAGATAAAAGAGTAAGATTATAATGTTAAATTATTTTTTTAAAGTTTCAAGAAACTTAACTACCTTATTTGATCTGTGTGTTTTGTGTGATATGGATAAATTTGCTCTATTAATAGGACCAGAGGAGTACGAAGAAGCTCAATTGACCCCATTTAAACCATTAAGATTATTATTTAAAAAAAATCTTTAAGATTATTAATTCAAAAATAAATCATAAAGATTATTCAATTTTGAATAGGATAACTCATAACTTGTTCTCACGTCACCACTAACCCAAAAAATAAATCAAAATTAAAAAAATTAATAGTCAAATGGTCACATTTGACTGCCGCCAAATGCCACTTGTTTTGCGTTTTCAATGGGAAAATTTCAGTTGGACACGTTCACAAGCCAAAGTGGATTCCACTCATCTCAGCTGATTTTAAGATCAAGCCTTACTTACAAATTACAATCACAACCATCACCCAACTTATCATACAAACTTGTAAGTTACTTACAAAAACCAAATTTCCAAACTTTACTCTTTGAAATTATAGTTGCCAACCACATCCCAAAAACAAGAAGAGTTACAGAACTTCTCTTTGTTTTTTCAATTATCAATGGTACTCTTGGTACACAAGTTTGCAAAACTCTACTCCAAGCTGGATAATCACAACCATCACCATGATCACCATCATCAATCCATTGAATTATTATCATCTTCCTTGCATGCTTTCCAATCTGAAGTTTCAAAATTCATTGGCCAATTAGCATTGGATTTGGAACCAGGGTTTGAAGTCTTATCCTTGTCTTGGATTGACAAATGTTTTAGGGTCTTACCCTTTGCTAACAAGGCTTTTGCAAAGCTTGTTTCGGATATAGATTACCCTATGAGTGCATGGGAGGTTGATTCTATTGAAGGGTATCTCAATTACACCTTGTGTTTGTTGGATCTTTTCAATTCCATTTCCTCTTCTCTTTCTCATCTTGGACAAGCTAGGCTTTCTCTTTCTCATGGGTTGTCACTCTTGCTGAATAAGAGTCCATCATCTTTGGCTTCAAGGCATCTCAAACCAATTCAACTTGGTTCTTTCAGCACCAATTTTGGTAAAGAGTTGCACACACAAGGTAATAACAAAGCAAGGATTTCCTATGGCAAGGAAATGGTTATTCATGAAGCTGTGAAGGAAATGAAGAATATTGGTTTCTTGGTTTGTGGAATTCTGTTGTCTGGTTTGTACAATAATGGTAAGCCATACACGGAGCTTAGGAAAATGGCATGTGGGTTTGGTGGTTCCTCAGTTCTAATACTTGATTCCAAAATTAGAGAGCAGTTAATGGAGAAAGTTTCTATCTTGAAGGATGTAAAGTTAATAAATGATGCTGTTGCTGAGCTTGTTGTTGCTTCAGATGAAGTGAAAAATGATATGGCCAAAGAATTGGAGAAAAAGCTGCAAGTCTTTGAGAAGTTATGTGATGTTGTAAAAAAGGAGGTGGATGATATGTTTGCTAAGGTAATGAGCCAGAGAACTGGATTAATTGATTGCTTAAGAGTGATGAAAGAACCCCTAAAATGTGTTGCTTGATTTCTTGTGTAAAGATAAATAGGTTGTAACTTTTGTAATGTTTGATGATTATCATCCAGGCCATGTAAATATTTAAAAAAATACTCTGATTTCTTTGCAGAAAAAATAGACTGTCTACAGTATTAGTTCTGCACTTCTGTCCAATATCTAATAAGGATAGTGAAAATATATGATTGAATTTATTGCTTCAATATTCTATTGCTATCTTGGTTCCTTTAGACCTAAAATATATTTTTACTTGACAACCTTGAGTAAGATTGGTGATCTTTCACAATCATCAATATAATTAAACCGATAGCCTCAATTTACTTCGATATAGTTTTATGATCATATAACAAGTTTTAAAGGCTTAAACGTTATAGTTCCCAGCTTCAATATCTAAGAAAGTTAGTTGATGGTTTAATTCCCTTCTCATCAAAGACTTTATCTTTAAAAAAAATGTCACTTTACTTCTACTATCTTTGTTCCTAAGACCTAAAACGTATTCTCACTTGTAAAAAGTTTGATCGATGAAAAATCTTAATACTCACTCCAAGGTAGGGATGACAATTGGATCCGGACCCGCGGACACTCACGAGTAATACCCGCAACAGGTTCAGGTCTGGATCCAAAAAAGAGACCCGTGGGTTCAAGGAATGAACTTGTCTGGGTACCCGCTTTGAACGAGTCTGGGTCCGGGTCTGAGATATCTGAACCCGTCCATATTTACATATATGCATTATATATATATATATATATAATTTTAGTATGCTTGTGTTTAATTAGAGAATTTCTTTGATGTTTGCGAGTGTTTAATGGTGGTAGGGATTAATATTAAGTAGAGTGTGTAATGATGTATTAAAGATCCCTCGGTCTATCAAAAAACATAGAAATTAATTTTAAAAAAAAAAATTCTTAAAAAAAAATTGCTAATGAGTACCCGCAAATCCTGCCTGGGTACCCGAAGGTCCGCCTACCCGTTATGCAGCAGGTACCCGCGCGGGTCCGAGTCCGGGTAATCCAGGTACCCCATTACTCGGACTCATTGTCATCCCTACTCCAAGGAGGCACAATTGGAAGTTTGGAATTACCTGATTCAAAATGTATTTTTTCTTAATCTCGAATAATCCATGTCTTGTCTGTTCCATGTCTTATCAATCGTCGTACTAATCTTTAATTACAACCTTTGAAATTTTAGATTTATTTGTTGTTTTGTCTTATCTATCGTCGTACTAATCTTTAATTACAACTTTTGAAATTTTAGATTTATTTTGTTGTTTTATCATATTCAATTTTACACCTCAAACTATTAGCCTTCCATTTTAATATCATGTTTTCATCAAAGCAATTGTGAACGCGACAATGCAACTTTAACTTCAAGGCACATATACCTAGTATGATTGTTTAGATCACTTTTTGGAAAAGAGGTTTAACATTAAAATGAGATCTTGAGTTTGTAAGCTTAAGAGATTATACAACAATGATGTCAATGTGAGAGCTACTGGGGTCTGGTGATGACGGAGAGTGAGCGAGCAAGTCTTGTACAGTAATTCTTAATGGGGAGGATGATAAACTACCTTAGACCGAAAGAGACTCTCAACCTTTCTCCTATCTTTTCTTCACTCCTCTCCTTCTATATTTTCTCTCTTTCTTTCCTCTCCCCTTTCCCCTATGTTTTTCCGTTGTTCTCCTTCTGTTACCTCCCTCCCTTCTTAAGCTTTTACCTCTCTCTTGTCACCATCTCCCTCGTAACTCTCATTATCTTAGCCCCTAAATCACTTTTTCTCTTTTAATCTCCTTATTTGAAGATGTCCCCTTTTAACTAACTCCCAGAGGTCTTTCCTCTTTGAGTCAGGAACAAAAAGACCATTTTTCATGATTTTCTGAACCATGGCTCAGTTATTGCTGCTACCCCTTTTCCCTTTCCTGTCCCGCTCTCCAATTACTGTACAAGTCCTCTTTGAGAGACTAGTTTGTCTCTCTGAGGCGAAGCTTGCTCAGAGTCTGCCATGCCATAGTCCGCCCAGTGCTCCCAAAGATTTCCATCTTACTCACCATATCATCCTTTGATGACCAGCTTTGTGGGTGGAGACCCCAAAAGATGTTTTCCTTCCCACGCACGCCTCCCTTTCCTCTTCTTGTTGTTGGATCCTTCAGGTTGAGCTTACGGGCCCAAACTTTGATGATTGCTCCCATTTTTATTTTCTGGGCCATTCTTAAACAGATCCCCTTTTAATTTATTGGTCTTAAATAAAAACAGGTCCTCAACAATGATCACGTAAACACCAACAATATCAACGATTAGATTCCAGTTAAAAATATTGTCATTTTAACCACTATTTTCGATGAAGCTAATGGTTGATTTGGTTTGATCCAATCTACAATTTGATGACAATGGACATCTTCAACCCTGAGTTTCACTTTCAGAGTTTTCTTCTTGATCACAGCAATGATAGTTCTTGGGGAGCGCAACAAAATTCCTGAATGTAAATTGTCAAGTTAAAATGAAAACTTAAAGCAAGCAAAATGAATGTACAACAGGAAATAAAATAAGCCTGAGAATCTTTTTATAATGATAACTAAATACAAAGGTCATAACTTTAGACTTTCCCCTTCTTCCCATTGCACCACACATTGGTAAAAACAAGTAATTATCCAGCTAATCAGTCACAAAATAGCCTCAAAGATAAGAACCAAATTCTACACTTTGATTTTTGGGGCTCGCCTAGGATCCTACTTTTCTACTGAATCTAAATTGACATTGTGCACAACTACAACTGCACTAAATTAGTCTTGACTAGAAAGTCAGAGTAAAGCCATTTCACTCTCTGAATCATTAGAAATGGTTTCTTTCTCAGGTGCCTTCCTCTTTTGATGAACATCATTTGGCAACCTGCAAAACAAGGCACAGAATATGAGACTATACACAAGTTGTTAGAGGAGTAAAATCATTCAAATCTCTCACATATAGCTAACTAATTAATCACATCAATAAATGTTGGAAGAGGGTTTATGATTGGAATATCTTAAGCAAGAAAACTTGAAGAAAAAGATATGACTAATGCAACATTGTTGATTAACCTAACTGTGTCGATTAAGTCCGACTGAGGCACTTATCCAAAAAAGATAAGGCCGGCTCGAGGCCATCCTCAACCCAAATCGTAATGAAAGCATGTATCATTCCATGACCATCAAAACACGAATGAAGTTCGCATGCAACAAAATGATAAGTTAGCAGGATTCTTATGCAGTTTAGTTGAACATATGGCAATAGAAAAGCATAGTACCCTAAATGCAGTGTGGTGTCTGAATCTCCTTCCTCATTTGCACAGTTGCTGGTCAAGTTGGTATATTTAGCACCATTATCTACCAAAGCATTCTTTCTTTCCATATTGTGATACGGAAGAAAAGATGGGACTACATGCTCTGTCAATGGAAACAGACAACGAAGCTCCTCAACCTGTAGTATATGATATGCGAAACCACAAAGTTATGAGTAATATGATAGAGTTGCTGGAAGATCACCATTGCATTAAGAAAAATAACACTTGCCTGTCTTCGCAAAGTTTCATTCTCCAACATAGCTCTCTGTTCCTGGAAAGAATAAATCAAACAATTATGATTACAAAGATGTTTTCCTTTGCTTCTGAAAAGAAATAAGAATTGTATATGCCAAAGCTATTTTCAATCGTCAAACTGACAGAGATTTCAATTTCATGTTTTAATTTCTAGTCACTACTCAACTTCTTTGGATTTTAAAGTAAGGTTAATTTTATCCAATTACAAAGACATGAATATGGATGGCCTAAGAAGCTGGTCTGGCATATAAGTTCATAAATATCAAAGATGAAATGACTGTTCCTTCTTTGCTTAATTATCAGCACATTTCAAAAAACATTTCCTATAAATCAAACACTAAACTGTATAGAAAAATATACATGATATATTATCATTGTTGCACCACATTGTCACCCATTTGGTGCTGAATTCGTTCCTGGGCATTACCCATGCTGCTCGCCTCACTCCATGGGAGCAGCAATGCCTGAATTTGTTACCTTAATTGTAAGGATGGGGATGACGTAGGCAAGGATAGCGACTAGAGTGAAGTCATAATAAGTAGCCGTATTGGAAGGTACAGCTGTTTCTCCTCCTTTTCAGGGATATACTGCTTTACAACCAAAAAGAAGCAAGTCGCGCGTCTGAGTAGAATTTGAAGATAAAAGTCTCCTTACATTTCTTGATGGTGAAATAAGACTAATCTCATGAGCTTAGTATCCTAGGTTGCGACAAGTTGATAGGAGATCCTTTTTACGTCGCCAAGACACCTCGTGTGAGGAGACGGGTATATAAAAGGAAAGAGATGGATGGGGTTTCTCTCGCTTTTGCCACAGAGGGCCCCAACTAGAACTTACATTTTTGAGTGAAATAAACCCATGACTCAATTATTCACTAAAATGGACTCACAAATCAAGAAACTATGTTTTATTTTTTGAATATAAGATTGAGAAAAAAAAATGGATTTTGTTTCAGGAATTAACAACTGTCTACAGCAACGAACTTGATTCCTTAGTATCAAACACAGACGACCAAGTAGGCTAAACAAAGTCTGGCATGATTTCATGCTTTATGATATCAGACATTTAAATAATCCAAAATCCATACAAAATCTCAACAATACCTGTACTCTAGAGTGCTCCAATTGCTGCATAAGTAATTCCTCCTGAAAGAAGAAACCTTACGGCTTAGAGGAGCAGCTAGTTGATATGACAAGCAGCGAATTATATGGCATTATACTGATGGGAAAAAAATGAAAGGAAAGGGAAACCCTGTAAAACAGATTTAAAAACTGTGATAAATAAAATGTGAAGCACCTTCCTCTCCCTGACAGCCAATAAACCTTCGTTAAGTTGTTGCTCTAGATGTTGCAGTTCCTTTATGCCCAATCCTTTCAGGTCCTTACCCATCAGCCGTCTATAATCTCAGATGGAAACATTCATAAGAGGTAATGCTTGATGCAAAAAGAAAATAGTAATAGGAAAATGCTTAACTGTTAAGAATGAGTTTAGTATGAAATTAGTTATGCATTCAAATTACGGATGCATGATGAATTTGTTTAGATTGTTATGAGTTATGATGTCATTTGTCATTTCCATTTGTCGTTTTCGTAGGAGTACGATTCTAGTACTAAAATAGCACTATGGAAATAATAAATAAACAATAATTCAAAAGACAAAGACAAATTAAGCATAAATGTAACAGATTGAAAGAGCACATACAATTGCTTTGTTTCTAGCTTTGCAATTTCATCTTTAAGAACCTCCACCATCTTAGATTCTTCCTTCTGAAGTAAAAACTTGTTATCAGACATAACAATCAAAAATGAATATAAGAAGAAATGATAAGTACCTAATTGGCAGAAACATTAGAACAACAGTTATGTAGGAAAGCAATTTGCATTTACCACAATCAAAGAACATTGTCATATACTACTATATACAACAAACAGAAACGTTAGTTAAAGTTATCTGACTAAAGGAGTAGAACAGAGAACCTCTTTTCTATATTCCACTACTGCTGCATCCGAAGAATCATTGCATTCATTGTATCTTGAAAGTGTTCGCTTCATACTGCAAAGAGAAATTGCAAGCAAGCATGAAAAATTCAGATAATGTGGCATAACATATCCCTTCCCATGTTTCAAACTCAATCAATTTCTTTGAAGCACACAGTAAAGTAATGAAATTTAGAAATTTTAAAAAATATATATATTTGGGAAAAGTAAGTAGTCTCACCTCAGTTATTGAATAATGGCAACAATGTTAATCACAGATTTCACAATGGTAAGGTTTAAGGTAGTATTTTTATTTTTATTTTTATTTTTATTTTAAAAAAAAAATGCAACATCCACAACTTGCAAATTAAGATGAACAAGAAAAACAGATCACTTTCACACAAATTAGATTAAATTAAAAAAATAAATAAAAAATAAGATGTAAAGTTGGTGTTTCTAGGAATTATCGAATACTACTAAAAGAGAGCATCAGAATTCTGTCTACTGAATTAGATAAAAGAGTATTCTTTACTTTTTTATTTAAATTTTTGTAAGAAAAAAGAAATAAGAGAAAATCTACATGCAACCACTGAACTAGGAAAGAAAAAGATGTGTAAAAATATACCATAATTAAATTAAAAACTAGGAAAGAAAAAGATGTGTAAAAATAAAACATAATTAAATTAAAAATTGTGAAGGAGTGACATGCAAGGGAAAAGGGTTAGCAGATATACAATATACAACATACCCAGAACTGGAAAACTCAAATAGCTTGCCAGTGTTAGAGAAAATGATAACAGCAACCTCAGCATCACATAGAATAGCAAGTTCCTGAGCCTTTTTCAACAAACCAGTTCTCCTCTTTGAAAATGTAACCTGTCTGCTGTTTGCATTCTCAATCTTTTTTATTTCAATCTTCCCTCTACCCATCTCTCTTTGTTTCTATTATTATTTTTTGTGTGTGTGGTTATAAAAAAAAAACAAAGAAAACCAAAAACCCAGTGTTGAATTAGGAATGAGAAAAGGTGGTTCCTTTTTGTTGTTGAAATGGAAACTCTACAAAGCACAAACTTTTGGTGTGTTTAGAGGGTTTTGGGAAAGAGGGTGGGGGGTACACTAAATATAGCTGAGAAGATAAAGAGGTATGAGAGAGAGAATGAAAGAGAGAGAGAGAGAGAGAGAAAGAGAGCGTTTTTACCCCAAATGGGGGAGAACCTGGAAACGGCAACTTTGCATGGCTCTGTTTATGTGTTCTGTTGTGTTCTGTATCTGTATTTAGAGTGTGCTGTGCATGACTCTCTCTGTTTTTTGCCACTTTTAGACTCTCTTTTGGTCCCTGTTGGACTCTTTTCTGGGTCCCACTATCCCTTTTCTATTCTTTTTTTTTCATCACGAAAGTAAACTTATTTTCATCCTCTTATCAATTTTGTAGATGTATATATCATTCTTATTTATCTTTCACATGTTAATATGAATAATATAGATAAGATGTTAGCTATTAGTATGTGATTTTTATAAACGTGTTTTTTTTGGAAAAACATCAAAAATTCCTATTTATTCTTTTTTCAAAAATTTCAAAAACTACATTTTTTAAGAGTCTTTTTACCACTTTTAATCCTTTAACAAGTGTCCTGTTAACATTTTCCTTTTTATGATATCGAGAACAAAAGTAATAAAGAAATACAAAATTAAAAACGAAAACGATGATTTATTCAATACCAAAAATGTTACTATAATTTATTCTAAGAGTAATAATTTACTTGAAATTCATAAATCATCGTGACTTATTTAAATGAGCTCACTTTAGGAAACTAAATTTTTCCTCTATTTTTGAATGTATATATTTAAATATTTGATTTGGTATTGAATAAGTATGTGTATAAAAAAATTTGTTGATATGGATTAAAGTTATTTAGATAATTTTAAGAAGAGATTATTTTTTATTATTTAATATATATATATATAATGATAATGGAAACCTTTGGTGAAAAAAAAAACATAAAATAAATATCATAGCTATACTTTCTCTGCAAGACAGTTTCCTTCAAACAATCAACTGAATCAAATGTGAGTAGTAGATAAGTTATAAGTTACAAATTTATCTCTTTATTTACATTTGTAGTTAAATGAAATTAAATGGTTTTTGGTGAATAATGAAATTGAACACCTCCCTTGGGTAATATGGAAGGGACAAAGTTACCCTCATACTAATACTCCATTTTTTAGGAAGAGGAAAAGTAGAGATAAGAGTCAAAGACTCAAAGTGGAGATTGTTTCAATTTTCTCACGAGTAATTTAATCATTTTCTACTACTAACAAAGTGTCATACTAATATTGAGTTTTGCTGTAAACGAATAAAGAATCTAAAAATATACGACATTCATCTTGAAAATAGTACATTCAACCTGTTATAGTTAATATTGTTATTTTTTTCAAATTGATTTTAAATTTTTGAAATCTTAACTATCTTAACGATAACGAATAACAAATCCCAAATTGCTTACCGAAAACAAATTGCAAAATTTACTCTTTACTTTTATTGGATACTGCAATCTTATTCCTTTCTGATTCCTGTTTTATCAATTTTCCACATATGGCAGTCTATTACACCTACTTTAATGTTTATTTGGTAGTAACTTACACCTACTTTTAGTATTAGCCACTACCTAATTTGGGGAAGGACAGTGGCCATTATGAATACTTTGCTGTTTTGGGGACTATAAGGTTGGGATAAGGCTCCTTTCCCTAATCTTTATTTTTCCCTTATTGGTACTAAGTTTGAAAATGGCAGGGCCCTCTTAGGTCTGCATAGTCCACACCCTTTTCCTCTCCCTTCCACGTCCAATGCTCCGTTACCCTCTCTTTGGCTTTGCTACATTAAGTTAAGTGACTGGATTCTTTTTTCAGATTGAAATAAAAACAGAAAATAGGTTGTCAGCTTTTTTTTTACGCCACCATTCATTGTTTTTGACTTTCAAGCTATAGTATTAAATTATAAATAGTGATCTTAAAAAAAAAAATTTATATAAATAGTGAAAGATGTGCCACAAGGTAAAAATATTTACACTTTTCATCTAAAATAGGGGTATTTCAGAATTAGTGATGTATCCATATCATATACTACTATATTTTGGATATTAATACATGTGTGATACTTTTGGATATGTGTAATTGGTATATTTAGAATTTGTGTTTTTTTCCTTTTTTTCCACACTTATTCAGTACACCATAATTTTTATTTTAACACATAATCAATCTTTAATTCTTAAATCTCATCATTCTCATGTGATTTTAGGCCTCATCCTCTCACTCAAAGACATTTCTATCTTATATAAATATTAAGATTATTCATTTATACCATTTATATATATTTATTTATAAATTATAAATTTATATTAGTATATCCGAACCTTTAGTTTTTTAGAAAATGCTACTCCATAGTGATGTGTACCGGTATCCAATGTCGTACCTATATTGATACAACATAATTTTTATGCAAGACATTAAACTCAATAAAACAAAGTTCATAAAAAGAAAAGAATTGTTGTTAATGAATATTCTTAAAGCACTTGTTAAGGTTATTGCAATAAAAAAAATAATGATAGGTGCACATTATTTCGTTTCTCGAAAATTAAAAAAAAATACAAGTTCCGATGAAGTTTTGCTGTAATTAACTTGTGAATAAGTCCATTAGCATTTGTAAATAGAAACAATGCCATATTTAGAGAGGGTCATTGAATTGGGACTAGTCTTGTTTTAAATAGAAGTTATGGAGTAGATGGTCATTGAATTGGGACTAGTTCCTTCCTTTTGTTTTCTAAGCACCAATAAAACAAGAAGGGAGTTTGTCAAAATTTCGAATTTTAGTATCCCAAATTGGGTGATATGTGCCAAAAGTGAACCAAATGAATAGAAGTTGCTTTTTATGATTGTCCTTTTGCCTAGCAGAGAGCATGGTTCTATCGCTTTCTTTGGACTTTAAAAGTCGATGAGTTCGATGTTGTGTGGACTAATCTGACTATTCCACTATTATTTCCCTGAAAAAGAAACAAGCGAGTCCTCACAAGTTAGACAGAGTTATCAACTTGACTATCAATGGATTTGTGAAATATCGTACCCAAGCTTGGCAACTCTCTCTCTCTCTCTCTATATATATATATCATTTTAGTCTTTTTAATTTGTTTCAAATTATTGTTAGTATGGAAATTCAAGGGTATTTAATTGATTCTTTTTTCAATTTTAATCTTGCATGTGATATGTTGAAATATGTAAAATTAGTGATAATTAATGTATTGTGAAAATATTACAATAAAATTATTTAATAATTATCTTAAAAATTAAAACATTAAATAACTTTTTTAATTCGCGTAACATTTTTAAAACACAAGTTAAATTTTAACGGAGGGAGTATTTGACAAGGAGGTCATAGCCCTGGCATAGGGTCAAAAAAATAAAAGGAAATTTCCTACGCCTCTGTCGAGGCATACTTGCATGTTTGTATGCTTTGACATTGGCGTAGATCACTTTTTACACATAAAAAAACCGGAACAGTGAATATGTGAGTGAGGATGAGTGTGGGTGAGGGTGAATGAGTGAGTGTCAGATAGGAAAAGAAGAAAGAAGGAGAAGGAGAAAGAGGAGAAGGAGAAGAAGAAAGAAAGGAAAAGGAGGAGGAAAGAAAGAAAGAAGAAAGGGATATTTTTGAAAAAAAAATAATAAAAGGGGGTCAAAAACCCAAAAAGGGAGTCAAAAAATCAAAACCCAAAAACATTACTCCCTCCTGCCCTTATAAGCCCATTTGACCAATTTTCTCATCTTTAAGAAAATTAGTTGGTATCGTAAGTGGTATTAAAAAAGTAAATACTTAGTTTACTTTTTTCAAAAATACTGTTAAATTATTGTTGGAAATTTAAAAAGTGCTAAGTAAACAAAGATTGTTGTAGAAAAGAAATAATTAATGCCATTAAAATTTGAAAATGAAGCTTATATTAAAAAATTTAAAAAAAAAAAAGTTTTTAAAGGGGTCTATATTTGGAACGGGAGGGAGTAGTACAGTGTAATTAGAAAACAAAGTTCATTATCTCTTAAATATTAAATGTTTAATTTTTCAATGTAAAAATATTATTTTAAACATCTTATCATTAGCCCTTATAATTGAAATTAAGAAAATCATATAATTAAACAGTATGATACCATTACAAATATCGACGGAGAGTGTGTCTTCATAAGTTGCTAAAAAACTGAGCTGAAACCTTATGACCTTACTAAGTGCGAGTGCGAATGCGAATGGTTTAAGACTCTGTTTGATATTAGTTACCATACAAGCTAGCCGAAAGCGTATAAAAACTATAAATTAGTTGAAAATTAACAAGTTAGGTGAAGACGTAAGTATAGAGCATTAGAGCTTACAAAGCTAAGTGAATATAAAATCAGCATATAAGCTAGCTAAGAAGATGAGAAATGAAATATGCAACTAGCTAATCAGAACTGTTTTTAAAAGGACATGATGTTATGTATAAGGAAATTGTAAAGAATCCCGATTTGGTAGTTCCCATTACGTCCAAAATCTTAACTTTTTTTTTCTTCCTTAGTGCACAGTACTCTATAAGAAAAGGAAAAAATGAACATGCAACCTTCACTTTACTATTATTATTGCGAGCAACCATGAAAGTGCACTCAAGCTCAATATTTAGTTATTTACACATTGAATGAACTCAAACTGCTGATCACAAATAATCAGAACATACATCTGAGTGCAGGACTGAGATTGTTGTGGACGACGCTTAAAGAGCTCAACATGAATATTGGCGTGTTTGGCTTAGTGGCAGCAGATCCTCAAATGTACATTTGGGCAGAAGCTACACATTGTAGCTTAGTGGCAAACACAATTTCCAGGGTCCAGAACGCTAAAGCAAACACAAGCTATGTCACTACAAATAAACCTAGCATCAAGGATGAGCTTGGTAGCAGTGACAACAGAGGAATGAAAACTAACAAGCATTTGAACACCAGCACACCCTTGAACTAAATTTCACGGGTTTGCGAAGCTCTGCTTTCCGAAGCCTTCAAACTGTTTTTATGGTGTATCATGCACAATGTAGTAGGAGAATTAGTGTCATCTATCTACGTGCAAGTTGTGACCAACGCTTGCACATTCATTTTTAATGCATTCAGGCCTACAATCTAACATTTCTCACTAGGACAGGGTAACAGATCCTGTTAGAGGTGTAGTAATGGATTTCCAAACTAATACTGAGATAAGCTACATGTCCTTAAATGAAGGAGAAAAGAGAATGGTTATCATGGAGGCATAATAATTCAACAAAATTCAAGCTTGGAGAGAGAAAAAATGTTTTTAACACACTACAAGACAGATGACAAGCAAAATAACACAGAAGGGGTACTAGTCAGTCAGTTTGACTAGTTTCTTCAAAGGTTTTAATTATATTAATCATCTTTATAAGCTAACCCCTTACTCTAATTTGTGAGAATAAATAAAATGATATTACAAACATCCCAATGACGGTGGTACAAATGACAAGAGCAACCATTTAAATGACTATGATGCACATTAAAGTTTGCGAAGAGTATAAATACTACCTTCACCAATACTTCAATGTAAGTCGGGTCTATAAAACTTCAGCTTTTAATCGGTATGCAGGTATGTTGTCTATATCTGTGTCATTTATCTTTCTACAAACATATATATAGTGAGAATCCGGATCTTCCAGAACCCAATCTGCAGGCAGCGAGCCGTTTTCAGTGATAGGGATGGGATCCAAGTATGATTTTCTTGACGAACTGCTTTCAGGTTTTTGAAATCCAGGTCTAGCTGCAAGGATTTAGAGAACGTGCGCATGAGAAGAAGAGCCCTTAACTAAAACTCCAAAACTGCAGGGACAATAAGAATTCTGTGTACATAATATTCATTCATCAAAGGCAGAATCTTGAACAAAAGAATCACCATAATCATAAAAATGAATGTATTTGTTATGTAGCAACTTAATCACTATATAAATCATTCAATTTTCAAGTTATATCCCCCAATTAGATGAAACAGTACCTAAATTATTTCGTGGCCTTGACTTATCATTAAGCCATGAGCTGTTATTTTATACTGATTATATAGCTAATATCATTACGCATTTGCAGAGTACATGATAACTTAATTAGTTTTTTCTAAACATACCTGCAAGAAATACATGTCTAAAACTTTGAACAGAAAGAAGACAGTTTAATCAAATAAAATAAATTAAAAACAAAACTAGTAAGGAAGAAAAGTTGACAGCAAGTCAGCAACAATACCATGTTTTGCAATTGTCTAAAGTAACACTAATACAGAACATTAAGATCTTCTAGCTTGTTAAATACTACTTATCTTCTAATCATTTTTTAGCAGACATTATGCAAATGCAAGAACAAAACAAGTTCAAAAGAACAAGATGCCATTATGATAGGTCAAAAGGCGTTACCCACATCTACAGTAACGAAGAAAAAGACATTTTCTTGTTAAGAAAAAAAAGACAAAAAGGGTGAAGGATGAAATCTTACGGATATTATACAAAGTAATTTTCCAATTGTACACAGGTTTCCTTAGATGAGGCATCCTTACTTTTGGATCACCATATGTAATCTGCAAATGGCAATCCAGTCACTATTAATATTCTCTAAACTTCCACAGTAGAACATATGATTCGTGATAGCAAACTGATCAAAAGAAAGCCTTATTCATTTAAAAAAAGATTACCAACATATAAGTCCCTCCGGGTTTAAGAAGTCTGCGAAGAAGAAATAGCCATAATTAATGAGAATTTTAAAATGATTGGATCATGAATTATTAAACACTTTTGTGCAAAGCCCAAAAATTTTATTCTCACTAGGTCTACAACCTAAAAACTTCTGCAAGCATCCGAGTAGCACTAATTGGAGCATCAGCAGAACACTAAAGTACAAAAATGAAACGTGAGGGTTAGTGCATGAAGACAAAAATTAAGAGAAGAAGCGGAGAAGCATCATACCATCAATGAATCAAGAGTTCCTAGATGAAGCATCAGCATCAGCAGAGCACAAGTGCAAATGTAAAAGCATTAGTATATCAGTATGAATTCCATTAATTTGGACAAAGGTTTGCAATTAAAGGATGGAATAATTGATAATACATACCTTTATCAATCACACCATCAAAAGATTCATCTGGAAAGAAGCTCATATCCCTGACATCCATCTGCATGTCTATTGAGATTCATTCAGAAAGGAAACTTAGAAGTGAGATAAGAGTAAAATGCGTTAATTAATAAATAAAAAGATGAGAGAAAGAGACAAGATGATACATTTAAGCTGAGGGATGTAGTGATATTTTCTTGACATCATTTCAATGGCAACTGAGGAAATATCAATGTTGACGATGTCCTCATAACCATCTTTGACCATATCCTCTGACATAACTGCAAAGTAAAGTAGTAGTAGTAGCAGTACACAGGACATCATCATCAATTGAATAAATTGAAGAGTAAAAAAGGGGTAATTAAGTGGTGAGAAATGAAAAACCCTAGGCCTAGAGGGAGAGAGACCAGCATTGCCGCAACCAACGATGAGGAGGGAAGAGGAAAGAGGGAAGTGATTGCGAATGAAAGGGCGGAGAGAAGAGTAACGCTGGTACCAATCAAAGGAGCCACCCTCTTCTTGGATGTAACGAGCGTCCCAATACAGGGCATCTCCATAGTTGTAGGTGTTGCAGCTCGACACATCCCTATACATCTTCAATTCTTTCTTTCTTTCTTTCTTTCTTTCTTGATAATTAGAATTGGAATTGGGGGTTCACTCTCTCTCTCCCCCTCTCTCTGTGTCTGTGGTGGTGGGAAATAATAATGGGGATAATTTATTTTATGGAGTAATAAAATTGGCTAGTGAGCTACTAAGAGATACTTATTACTTGGATAAAACTTATTCCCTACCCTCCCTATGTGCAAAAGAAAATAATACTACTTTCATCCCTAATTATAAGGTCTTTGGAAGATTTTACGTTCATTAAGAAAATGAAATAATTTAGTTAATTGTATTGGAAATGTGAACTTTTGATAGTATATATTTTCAAAACTATCCATGTTAATATTATTGGGAATCTAAAAAGTGTTAAATAAATAGAAGTGTTTGTGGAAAAAAATAATTAATGTTCATTGAAAATTGGTAAAGGACCAGAGACAAAATAAAAGTGTTAAGAGAGTCTTATAATTAGGGATGAAGGGAGTAATTAAAAGACTTATTTAAATTTTTAGCCATTAAATTTAGATGTTTTTTCAATTGATTTTTGAATTTTTTTCTTATGCTTTAGATCCTTAAACTTTATTTAATTTTTTGAAAATAGACTTTTCGTTACTTAAATGATGATATGATGCATGACATGTTACGTCACCTTCGTCACATCGATAAGTAGTGTTTCAAGTGATATCACGTGAATTTTTTTAATTAAAAAAATTTTAATGACCAATTTAAAAAAAAAATCAGAAACTAAGTAAAAACATGATTAAAATCATGAAACATAGCTAGACATTAGGAACAAGGTTAGGATGAGTTTAAACTGCCTTGATTCGAAGCTTTGTGAAGGGATTCGTAGTCAATCTTGGATTCTATCTTTGTGAAGCATAAATCAATAGCCCAATTATAGCTCATCTGAAACACATCCTCTCCGATACTGGGCTCAACGA
Organism: Crotalaria pallida; assembly: GCA_037953625.1. Classification (NCBI taxonomy): domain Eukaryota; kingdom Viridiplantae; phylum Streptophyta; class Magnoliopsida; order Fabales; family Fabaceae; genus Crotalaria; species Crotalaria pallida. The sequence continues at coordinate 141,148,179 of CM075654.1, read as the reverse complement.
TATTATCCTTTAAGAGATGATGCACTACTTAATCAATGATATTTAATTCATTTTCTTATACAGTTTGTTTTTTTAAGTTCCTGAATCATTTGCCTAAAAATATATCAAATTTCGTCTACAAATAAATTGTTATTATTAGTTTAGTAGTAGGAAGTAGGAAGGCATGCAAAGTTCGAAATATTATGTTGCGACGGATGAGTTCAATTCTCGGATTAACAAGTGTGTGCAATGGAATATATACATATGCTAAGAGTATATTTGAAATAGCTGTGAAAATTAGTTTGTTTCTAGCTCGTATATTATAGAGAACAAAAGACCAAACAAATTAGCTAGATCATTGCCCCATGCCCCATGGATGGAAGAGCATTCCCCACCATCAGAAACCATTGCTGTAGTGTTCAATTCAACCCCGTCACCTTTACCTTAAACAAAATATATACACGTGTCTGCAGTACACTCATACATGTACATGCTTCCCATTGAAGGTTTTCTTCCACGTGTAGACCATGCATCATCAACTTCAAACATTTTCATTAATATAAATATATATAAACCGAATAGAGCATCAATAAAATGCAATAATAAATAAATTAAGCATCAATCAATACAATAAAATAAAAAATGCAGAAGCAAGAGATTAGAGGAGAGGAAAGAAACAAATATGAGAAAGCAGGGGAACAAGCAGAATTAGGAAAAGAGGAAAGAAAGAATGAGAAGGAGGAAAGCCAGTTAGCTCCATTAAAGGCACTGAACCATGTATCAAGGCTGTGTAGAAATGTGGAGAAGTCAGTAGAGTTTTACACAAAGGTGCTGGGATTTGTGTCGATGGAGAGGCCAAATGTTTTGGACTTTGAAGGTGCATGGTTGTTCAATTATGGGATTGGTATCCACCTGGTGCAATCCAAGGAGGAACACAGAATGCCTTCAGATACTGAGGACTTAAATCCCAACGACAACCATATATCTTTTCAGGTACTAAGTACTAGTACTGTGTGTGTCTATATATATATATATATATATTGAGCTTTTTTTTTTTTAATTCTTAAGGGTATTTTTCGGGGATAGTTGAAGATTTATTTCTTCCTACACTCGTACCATTGAAATGAGTTTTGTCTTGTTAATGAAGTTTCTTTTTTTTATATATTTATGATATGGATTAAATTTTTGATATTATACTTAAATAACTAATCATCTATTAATTATGTTAGTTTTTTTCTAGAGTTTAATATGTGTGCATGGATACTGTAAAGTTTTTTATATTGTCTTTTAATTAGAAGTAAATAATCATAAACTCTTGAATGGTGAATGATATGTTAACAATATAAAAACCTTTACATTGTCGATGTACAAACTATTTTCTCTTCGTTTTATATATAAAATGAGTTATGTTAGCATAAATAGTTAGATACGGGTAATTTTCTTTTTTGGAAAATTAAGTTGTTATTCTAGTAGTAATCAGATCTTTAAATTCGGGTTGAGTATATTAACATTTTTACAATAAAAAATTAGGGAGTTACTATCCTGCAATCCAAAATTGGATGGTTGTTATGCAACCTTTTCTTAAATCTAGTTAAAATTAGGTTTTTCAATTTAGTCCAACATAAAAACTAAATTAAAAATTTAGTCTTTTGTACCTATAGACAAATTATAACTTTTAATTTAAAAAAAATTAAAAGTAGTTAAAATTAGTCACTTGTGTAAAAAGGCTTAATGCAAGTGACTAAATTTAAAATTAGAAGTTATAATTTGTCTATAAGTACAAAGGACTAAATTTTTAATTTACATTTTATGTTGGACTAAATTGCAAAAAACTAATTTTAACTACTTCAAATAATGACATGGCATAGGTGTCAACTTCTTATTGATTTAAGAAAAGGTTGCATAGCAACCATCCAATTTTGGATTGCATGATAGAAATACCCAAAAATAATTAAGAGAAGCGGTGGTGGTGGTGATTTTTATCCCAAGTACTGCCTGCTTCCCTTAACATAGTTCTTTGTAGATTTTTTTTCGCTTTTATAAGTCGTTTTGGAATATTTAGGTAGTATTAAAGAGTTTATTTCAAATACACTCCTCTTAATTACATAAGGGTGATAGGTAATAATTATAATAAAGAGAAAAATGAATAGATTTGTAAAGTTTTAAATAGGGAAAATTTTGGATGCAAAACATATTTTTTTATAAATTTGAAACTGATAATTATTTTTCTTAATATGTGTAAATTAGATAAAAATGACTTATATTAAAGGACGGAATGAGTAATATATTAAAAGTGTGGGATTTATAATCAACGAGGTTGGCTCAAGTGGTGTGATCTTACCAGCTTGAGAACTTGGGAATGTGGCTTGAGACTCATGAAACTAAGAAGTCTCAGGTTCGATTCCCGATTAACACACTCTGCTGGGAAAAGCATAGAAACGCGATATCCGGTAAAACTTAGACATAGTCTAAGTTTGGTATTAAATGTGTTGTTTTGACACATTCAAAGAGTACTGCCAAAAAAATGTACTCCCTCCGTTCCTATTTATCTGTCATATTTCAAACAAAATACGTCCATTAAGAAATCCAATCATTACTCAAATTTCCAATGCATTATGTTTTTTCTTACTATACCCTTTCTCTCTCTATAATCATTAATTTTTCTCCACTACTTACATAAACCAAGACATATTAAATAGGGGCAAACATGGAAAATAACATTTATTACACTCTTGAAATCCTCAATACGACAGATAAAAAGAAACAAAAAATCTCTTAAAAAACGACAGATAAAAAGGAACGGAGGGAGTATGATTTATTTAAAAATAAAAGTTGTATTTATTGAAGAATTGAAAATGATTTATTTAAAAATAAAAGTTGTATTTATTGAAGAATTGAAAATGTTGAAAAATGTGAGAAGTTATAAAATGAATTCTGTTATTTATTATTTTATGGAGAATGTATCAAGAACTTAAAGTAGAAAGTTACTCTTAAAAATTGATGTATTTTGATTATTTAAGAGTTTTTTTTTTCAAAATTAATTTTATATTTTTGGTTTCTTATTTTCTTATATATTACCCCCCTACATATTACAATGAATAGCCAAGCCATTCATTCAGTTTATCTATAATTTTCTCTTCTCATTTTAGCATATTTCAATGTGTAAAACATAACAACGTAGTATATTATTAATTGTAGCACTTGATAATGATACACTGTATTATAAAAGGTTATTTAAGGGGTGAGCAGAAAATGAGGTCTCTTTGAAAATAAAAAAGTCAACGAATTTTGTGAAGGAAGTAGATGCATTTTTGCTAATAATCACCAGATGATAGTATATTCCATGTTAAACTTGTATGGTGACGACTGATGTGGTTCTTATTTTCTGTGGCTGAAATGTATGGTATGTAGTGTGAAGATGTGGAAGAAATGGAGAAAAAATTGAAGAAAATGAATGTGAAGTACATGAAACGGACTCTTAAAACAGAGGATGGAGCGGCAATGGATCAAATGTTCTTCAATGACCCAGATGGGTTCATGGTTGAAATATGTAACTGTGAGGATTTGCAACTTGTTCCAGCTGATTCCTTAGGCAAGATCAAGTTGCCATGGGATCGCCCAATCCCACCAATCAAGACAAATCATCAACAAGCTCCGAAATGATGAGTTTTTTTTTTTCTTTTCGTGCATGCAAGCTACAAGCAACTCAGCCTAAAAAATCAGTAATCACACACATAAAATAACATTTATAATAAGGTGCTCTTTGTCTTCTCAATTACGGATAACACGTGTCATATTAAAATAATTAGGCTGATTTATTAAAAAATATTTCATTTCTCTTTTCTCAAATTGTTGACCTTGGTTTTAAGGTCTTCGAGTCTTTGTATTTCTTGTATTTGGATTTTGGAGTTTCAAACATTTGCTTCTTTAGCTTTTTCAGATTATGTTTGTGCCTTAATTATTATTATTTTTTTTTTTCCAGTTTGAAAACAAATAGTGGTGATCCAAAGCCATAAGGCTGACTTAATTATCTTTAGTTATTCTATTGTAATCGAGAATGCTATAATCCATTTCTGCTTCATTCCCCTTTCCGGAGCTAACGCCTAACGGTATCAGGGGAAGTTGGCTTTTTATTTGGGTAGGGGATGGGACTAAACAAGGCTTTTTATGTTTGCTCTAGTGTAACTTACCGTGCACAATTGCACATCACAACTTTAATGAAATTGTATTTAGGGGGATAAGTATGTTTTTCTCGCTAGAACAAATATTTTTTTTTTGTCAACAAATAAATATTTGAGTTATGAATTAGGCATCAAAGTTTGAATGATTGTTCGAGTCTGATTATTCCGAAACCTGATGAGTTTTTTTATTTTGATATCGTGATCGAATGAAGAATGAAGAGTGTTTCTTTTATTTCATTTTTGCCTTTGTGCAAGTTTTTTATATAAATAAAAATTATTTTTTAGTTGTTTTGGGTGTTTTTATTTTAGGGAGGTCTGCTTTTTGTTAACTTCTAAATCTGATTATCATCTTCTTTTTTCAAATAATTGGAAGAATAATAGCAGAGATAGCTCTTCACCTACATACTTCTTCTAACTTAAATTTTGTCCCGCAGTTCCATCTCTACAAATTTGAGATTCATTGTCGTCGAAATGTGCTTAGAGACCGATTTTGGAAGAAGTTGATGACACATGTCCAGAGCAAAGATGTTTTTGGTGCAGACATTGCTTTTCTTAATGTTATTTGTGTTGAATTTTGTTTGGGTAATGTTGACATTGCTTGTACTATCTCCTTTTATTGAATAAAATACATATTTTCCCTTTAAAAAATGAAGAGTGTATAAATAGCTAATGATAATTTAAAAAGGCACTTTTGACATATTTTGGTTGTGGCAGTTTCTTTTTTTTTTTTTGGTTTACATGGGAGGTTTGAGACTAGAACTCATGACTTGAGGAGGGGAAAATCTTAAGTGTCCCTGCAGCCATCAACTGGGCTGTCTTACGCGGACCGTGACAGTTTCTTTTTCATCCTCTTATTATATAGGAGTAAAAATTATCATTTTGGAGCTTTCATTTTTTTTTTTTTAAATTTCTTGAAGAAAAGCAAAACTAAGAGAATACTGATAATCTAATCTATCCATGTGATAATTAAAAATTTAATACTTCTTGAAGTTTTACTTTCTCTATTAAATTACTTTGGTAAAAAAAAATAATAATAATATGAAAATTTGTGTAACAACGATTTGCAAGTGGACCATTTGATCATATAAATGGATTCCAAGTTGGTTGTTACTTTAGTCAAAGGTGATGACTTTTTTACTTAAGTGGGGTAGTTTTACAAATGATTTATAGAAAAGGGATAGTTTAAAAATTATTTACGTAGTATATGGCAGTCGGCCGTCAACAAAACTATTTACGTATATGGAACAGTGACTGACGCAACGCACCTGTCGGACGCCTTTTTTTTTTTTTACTTTTTATCATAACATAATCTGGAGGACTAACAGGAGCTTGACACGTTGCACTTTTTAGTTGCGTCAGACGAGATGACGCGTTTGACTTCTCTTTTTGACTTTGACTACCTCATTCATTTAAATAGTTTTGTTGACTGCTCTATATAATGTAAATATAGCAGTTTTTAAACTACTACTATTTTTCTGTAAATTGTTTGTAAAACTACTCCACTCAAATAAAAAAATTAAAGGTGATTGTTATCTTTCTCACTGTTGCTTCTTGGTAGGGGTGTAAGCGGGTCAATATTGACCTGCGAACCCGATGAACCCAACCCAACCCATATTTGACGAGTCGGGTTGGTTTATCGGGTTGGGTTGATTTTTTATTTTGTTACCCAATCAAGTATGAGTTGGGTCATGGATTTATTATCTTAAAACCCAATTAACCCAACCCAACCCACTAATATAGATATATTTTATTTATTTATAATATATGTTATACTTAATTTATCATAATTTAATGCAAAATTGTGTAATTGTATAATTTATGGATAATATGGTACATAATTATGTAATTTAGTTGATTTGGATGATATTTAATTATTTATTTATGTGATTTTTGTTCTATTTTTATTTTATTTTTTATATTTACTTAGATTTTTATATTATTTTAATTTATAAAAATCAAATTACATAAACCCAATCACCCAACCCAACCCAACCCGAATTTTCATGGGTTGGATTGGGTCGGTTCTACAACTCAAGATTAGAAAAACCCAACCCAACCCAACCCAATTTATTTTGGTTGGGTTGGGTGCTAAACTCCACCAAAACCCAACCCAACCCAACCCGTTACACCCCTACTTCTTGGTCAAGAGGGTCATATAACTTTTGCAACAACAATGCATACCACTCTTCAATATAGGATGACACTCTTTGATATTGGACGACAATTGGACTCGAACCTGCGGGTACCCGCAATGGGTCCGGTATTGAGTCCAAAAAGAGACCCGTGGATTCAAAGAATAGATTTGTTTGGGTATCCGTTTTCAACGGGTTTGGGATCGGGTTTGAGATATCTAGACCCGTCCATATTTACATATATGCTTTATATATATAATTTTAGTATGTTTGTGTTTAACGAGAGAATTTTTTTGATGTATGCGAGTGTTTAATGGTGGTAAGGATTAATATTAAGTAGAGTGTGTAATGATGTATTAAGGATCAATCGGTCCATCAAAAAACATAAAAAATAATTTAAAAAATAATTTTTTATTTAAAAAATTGCTAATGGGTATCCGCAAAACCCGTATGATACCCGAAGACTCACCTACCTATTATGCAGCGGGTACCAGCGCGGGTCCGGATGTGTCCGGATCCAGTAATTTATTAACGGATTCGGGTATCCAAATATATATATATATATATATATATATATATATATATATATATATATATATATATATATAAAAGCAAACAGTCTTGGTCATCTAGCAAATTTGGGCCACTCAAAAAGCTTTACTGTGGAGTATCTTAATAGTCCTCTCCCCTTGTTCTGGCTCTTAGGGAGGACAGTTAGGTAGTTTTTTGGGCTTTTTGTAAGCCCAGATAATAATAAGAAAAAAATAATAATAAATATATTTAAATTGAACAAAGTAGATATATATATATATAAAAGAAATATATATATATATATATATTAATAACATAACAAATTAAAAATTCTCATAATTGCGATGAATTATTGCTGGAAGAGATATTGTATTTGTATCATTAGTATTTGATTTATCATTGATTCGTATCATTTTCATGTTATGATTAGGAGTGCGTTTAGTTCATTTGCTAAGATGATATATCAATTTTTATATAAAAATATAAATATAAATTCATTTAGTTAAATAAATAACCTAAAAATGTACATTCTTTTTATTAAAAATAATTATATATATTTAATCAACAAATCAATCAATAATAATAAAAAAAATACACCATTGTTAATAAAAACGTAATGTAGGAGTAGTATGTTTTTTATTCCATCTCAGCCTCAGGGTAAGAATGAAGAGATTGGCTCCCACGCAGCATATATTACCCCATAAGGTATCATACGTGTCAAACCCTGGTTGGCGTAAACATCAGATTCTTACGTAGTTACCTCATCGGAGTCACAATCTAGTGCGACGTGCACCCATACACCTCTGCTTAAACGGTTCCCCTTACAAAGCCCAATAAAACTTAGCACCGCTAATTTCGAGTTTAGAGAAACGCTAAAAGAAGAACGGATTCACAGCACAACACAGAGAGAGAGAGAGAGAGAGAGAGAGAAAGAGAGAAAACGCAGACAAGAGAGAGAGAAGAGAGAGAGAGAGTGGTTCTTCTTCACTCTCACATTGCAACACAGATCAGATCTAATTATTCCGAATTCATAGATCCAAATTCGTTCTCCGTTTTCGGATTCCCGATTTCATTTTCGTTAGGTTTTTCCGCGGAGATCGAATAATGGCGTGCATCAAAGGGGTTAATCGATCGGCGTCGGTGGCTCTGGCGCCTGACGCACCCTACATGGCCGCCGGTACCATGGCCGGCGCCGTTGATCTGTCCTTCAGCTCCTCCACCAATCTCGAGATATTCAAGCTCGATTTCCAGTCCGACGATCCCGAACTTCCTCTCGTCGCGGAGTGCCCGAGCTCCGAGCGGTTTAACCGTCTCTCGTGGGGGAAAACCGGTGCTGGCTCCGACGGCTTCGCTCTCGGCCTCGTCGCCGGTGGACTCGTCGATGGTAACATTGATATCTGGAATCCTCTCAATCTGATCCGGTAATTCATCGTTGTTTCTCATGTTTTGATATTGGAATTGGAATGCGCTTTGTTGTGATTTGAGTTTCGTGCGTTTAGATTAGGGAATTTGGAAATGGATTGTGATGTGAGTGGTTGTGACTTTTTAAATGCATGAATTTGGATTTGGAGTATTATTGAGTAAACAAACAATCCAGACCTTTATGCAAATCAAATTCTATTTGGAATTTGTTGTTTTTTTATTTACTTTAAAGAAAAGACGCATTTGTTTTTCTAAACATGTAGTAATGCTGTTTCAATTTAAATGTTGTGCTTAATGTTTTGGGGTTGTGCAGCGTTATGTCACCGATAACGTGGAAGATAAGGACATGATGGTTTCATAATAAATTTATGTATTCTTATGATCTGAGTCTTGAAATTTGGAGCCCACTCTTCAAATTTTATTTCGTGTATTCATTATCATTTTGTGAGTTTGTTAAATTTATTATTTTGTGGATTGAATACCATCTTGCAGCCTTTCATGAACTGTAAGAAACTTTTGCTTTTCAAATTTTCCAATTTGAGTATTATATTGGTGGTGGTCGGTTAATGCAAGTGAAGGATGATCTTATACTCTCATTCACTTATATTCTATGAAGCACAAACAATGATACAACTACTAGCGACATGGGCACTGGCACTGGCGCTGGCACAAGGATAGACCAATTTCTTAAATTTGTAGGCCAGACTCAACATTCTTTGCTTTGTAGCTTATATCAATTTTATGCTAACTCAAAATCAAGCTCCCTTCAAATTATAACAGTTCAGAGTTTCTGTCATGAAAATAGCGAAGGGCAGTGATTGCTGTCGGTATTAAAAAGAAAAAAGGCACATTGTTGCTAGCTCGAAGTTTTTCTCTGGTTTGGTTGAAGTTGTTGATAAAATTATTCAGTAATTCCAATTTTTTATTTTTTTAGCTTGATTCATTCAAGGTTTGGTTTTAGTGTCATGTAAACTTTTGTCTGTGCCTTTCAATGGGTTTATTTTCTTGATAATTATTCTCAGTTCGGAGGCAAACGAAAGTGCTCTCGTTGGACACCTTGTAAGACATAAAGGACCGGTAAGTTTTTTTTTGCTTTTGTGAAAACATGTCGAGTTTTAATTATTTTTTGTTCTCCAGTACATGTATTGTTTGCTTACATGTGAAATCCTATGTTGATATTATTATTATATATTAGGTTCGTGGTCTTGAGTTTAATGCCATTACACCAAATCTTCTTGCATCTGGTGCTGATGATGGTGAAATTTGCATATGGGATTTGGCCAATCCTTCAAAGCCTATTCATTTTCCACCACTCAAGGTCTGATACCCTTCCTCTTAGAGTGTCTGCAATAGTTTTTTTCTTATAGAAAAAGAATTGTTATTAGAATAGTAGGGAGGATTAATAATTAAATATGTTCTTTATCTTCAAATTTATGTCTTTGTAATTCAATAAATTCTACTGGCTGTCTAATTTAGTGTACATGTTAATCATGCAGGGCAGTGGATCTGCTTCCCAGGGGGATATTTCATTCTTATCTTGGAATAGTAAAGTCCAACACATATTAGCATCAACTTCATATAACGGGACCACTGGTGAGGAAGGGATTCAGTCCAGCTTTTTAGTTTTTCTCAATGTTGTATTGTTTGATGGTATACAAATTCTTTTTTATTGTTAAATTTTTTCCAGTGGTGTGGGACCTAAAGAAGCAAAAGCCAGTGATAAGGTAACCTGGGTGATCATCATTTTTACCTTTTGTAAAAGTACGTTATTCTGAAAGAAAAATCATTATAACCTTCTGTATCCTATTTGATCTCCAGCTTTGCGGATTCAGTTAGAAGGCGGTGCTCAGTTTTGCAGTGGAATCCTGATATTGCTACACAGCTTGTTGTTGCGTCAGATGAAGATGGCTCTCCTTCTCTTAGGGTATAGTCATTGCTGATTAATTGTGCCTGTTTATTTCAGGGGTATTATGTATTGACCTTTCATGTTTATATTGATACAGCTTTGGGATATGAGGAATATAATGACACCGGTAAAGGAGTTTGTGGGACATAATAGAGGTAATAATACCAATAATTAGTTTGCTGTATACTTATTCAGTCATACCAAAAACCCGATTGTTTTGATCTTCAGTTTCATGTTATTTGTTGATAGTTAGCATGTCCCCTGGTATTGTGTATCTCCTGTTAGTGATCCTTTTATTTTTATTGTATGTTCGCTATGGCGTGTGCTCTTTTCTACTGCTTGTTTTCTGGAACTTACATTTTGAACAAGTGTAACATACTGTGACATTATTTGATTGTTCCTGTTGAAATTAATGTGCAGACATATGGTAGCATGTTTGGTTTATTTTATGATGGCTTCGTACTTCTTTTAGCTTTTATTGTGAAGCTAGAAGTCTCTATGGCCATTTTAAGTTTTCCTGACTAGATCCTGTTGCCTGATCTCTTATATTAGGTGTAATTGCAATGTCATGGTGTCCCAATGATAGCTCTTATTTGCTTACTTGTGGCAAAGATAGCCGAACCATATGCTGGGATACAATTTCCGGAGAGGTGGTGTTTGTGTTTGGCCTTCCTTTACACCCAAATTTCACAACTACCTAATTTGTGTTGACTTTTTTTTTTCTTTTACAGGACTTTTTTTTAGTATTGACTGTTTTTCATTTTTTTGTGGTTTTGGGGCGCAGATTGCCAGCGAATTGCCAGCAGGGACCAACTGGAACTTTGACGTGCACTGGTATCCTAAGATACCTGGTGTAATATCAGCATCTTCCTTTGATGGAAAAATTGGCATATACAATATTAAGGTACATGTAATTTGGTGGTTTATTATATTTATTTTAAAAGTTTTTTCCCTTGATTTTGTTTTGAGAATTGAGAGTAATTAACTAGTAATAATTTGAAGTGACATGGAAAACAAAAAATAGTCAAGCTGTGCCCATATTTATTTTCTTTACTATTATCGGTCATTAATTTACGTGATAGTAGTTAAGTAGTTTTATGACATGTGCTGAAGGGTCTTGAAATGCATAGACGAATTGACTTTACAGGTGGAAAATTTAAAATAACCATTTTCATATTGTCCCTCCTTATGCGATTCTGTTTTCGTGATTAATTTATTACTCTTCTTTTTTTTTTGAAGTGTCTTTCTTCATTTTAATCTCCATCTCATCCTTTATCACTTCAATTCTGTTATAAATCATGACAGTTATTTATATATTTTTATTAAAAGTTATTGACATGACACTTATCCCCAAAATTATAAACTGCTTTTTATAATATTCTTGTTTCCCTCCTGTCTGTTCCCTTATCTTCATTTCCTTTAAAAATCTCTTTGAAGCAGGTGAGCATATTCTCATGTTCAACTTTTGGTTATATAGTAGACATGCAATTTTGTAAACCTGGTTTTTGATAAATCCCATCATTTTTCACATTCCGGCTTAGCTTAATTGGGTTATTCGTAACATTTTTTTTGTGGAATGTTGGCTTTCTTGCTTTCATTTTTGTTTTTTCAACCAAATAGTCAAGTTGGGGATAAAATTCCATCAAGCATGTAAGCAATTAGAATAAATTATCCCTATTTCTTATTTCTTTTTCTATTTTAGACACACTCTGCTTTCCTGATTCTCTTCTTGCAAATCTCTTTGTTGGCCTTATTATTAAATGATCATATGGAATTTTCTGCAGGGTTGCTCTCAAAATCGTGCTGGGGAAAATGATTTTGGTGCAGGTGGTGCTTTCATTTTGGACTTGTAATCTTGTATCAATTAAACTACTAGCTATTATATTTAGTTTTCCATATATCTTCTGGAAGAGACTAGCTATTATATCATGCTTAAACTACTAGATATTATACTTAGTTTTTCCATATATCAGCTTCCCTTTATAAGCATTTTTTGGGATGAGGAGGGTTATGCTAGGCTTTCTGTTCTCTATCATCCCTTGGTGTTTTTGGAATCTCTAAATGAAATATGTCTTTGCTGTACAGTATCACTTAGAGCTCCAAAATGGTATAAACGTCCTGCTGGTGTGTCTTTTGGCTTTGGAGGCAAACTTGTGTCATTTCATCCAAAGGCATCTGCTGCAGGTTCTCCAGCTGGGGCCTCAGAGGTAAGATTTAGTGATTTGATGATATTTGTTTTGCTAAGTTGTTGAATTTTTTGTTGAGTCCATCCTGGTTGTAATTTTCCAGGTTTATGTGCATAACTTGGTCGCTGAAGACAGTCTAGTGCGTCGTTCATCTGAATTTGAATCTGCAGTACAAAATGGGGAAAAATCTTTAATGAGGGTTTTATGTGATAAAAAATCTCAGGAATCAGAGTACGTCGAACACCTATGAACGGCAACATTGTCTCATGATGTTATCTTTTGATGCCTTGGCTAACCTGCAACTTGTACATATCTTGATTGCATTTTATTTTTGTGTCAGATCTGAGGAAGAAAGGGAAACATGGGGCTTTTTGAAGGTTATGTTTGAAGATGATGGGACTGCTCGAACAAAACTTCTCACACACCTTGGTTTTGATGTACCCGCTGAAGCAAAAGACACAGTTAGTGATGATCTTTCCCAAGAAGTAAATGCCCTTGGACTTGAGGACTCAGCTGCTGATAATTTAGGAGATGTGCCTGCAAATGAAGCCAATATTTTCTCTAATGATAATGGGGAGGATTTCTTTAACAATCTTCCCAGTCCTAAAGCTGATACACCGGTATCAACTTCTGTTGACAACTTCGTTGTTCCTGATATTGCAAATGAGTCGGAGAAAATCCATGATGATGTGGAAACGGAGGAGAGCAGTGACCCTTCATTTGATGACAGTGTTCAGCGTGCTTTAGTTCTTGGGGACTACAAGGGGGCAGTTGCACAATGCATATCTGCAAATAAATGGGCCGATGCTTTAGTTATTTCTCATGTTGGTAATGCTTCCTTGTGGGAAAGTACACGGGATCAATACCTTAAGAGGGTCAGATCACCATACTTGAAGGTAGCTGCTAATCAGATCATACAATACTCTCAAATTCTATCCAATACTACCCGGTATGTAATTTTTGTAAATTTCATTCATTTGTGGTTCATTCCATTTTCAGATTGTATCAGGAATGGTCAGCAACGATCTCTTGAGTCTTGTGAACACTAGGCCTCTAAAATGTTGGAAAGAAACCCTTGCTCTTCTCTGTAGTGTAAGTCTATTTGGTCTTTGTTGCTTGTATAGGACAATGATATTTTTGATTGAATATTATATTATGCACTTATCACTGTTGCTATCACATATTAACAGTTTGCTCCAAGAGATGAATGGACAACGCTTTGTGACACACTTGCTTCAAAACTCATGGGGGCCGGCAATACGTTAGCTGCAACTCTTTGTTATATTTGTGCTGGCAATATTGATAAAACAGTTGAGATTTGGTCAAGGAGCCTGTCAACTGAGCATGGCGGAAAATATTATGTTGACCGTCTTCAGGTAAGATTGATTCTCTTGTTATAACTTGTAACTATGCTATAAAATTACCTATAACCAAAATTGCAGCTGGAAAATTGACAAGATTATGTATTGTTAGGATTTGATGGAGAAGACTATTGTTCTTGCCTTGGCAACTGGGAAGAAGCAGTTTAGTGCTTCTCTATTCAAGCTTGTTGAGAAATACGCTGAAATTTTAGCAAGTCAAGGGCTGTTGACTACAGCAACAGAGTATTTAAAACTTTTGGGTTCTGATGAACTGTCTCCTGAACTTGTGATTTTAAAGGAAAGGATTGCACTTTCTACCGAGCCTGGTAAACCTTGTTCTTGCACTTTTATACCTTACAGGAAAGAAATTAGGAATATGATGAAAATGGGATGTAGAATGGCATTATTGTGTTAATTTCGAATGAATTAATGAACTTACTCATCTGACATTTTTTGTTATGGCCTACGATTTAGTGCATAGTTCTATATTGCTACTACACGAAACTGAAAACGGAATTCTTGGTAAATTTTTTTTCTGTTTATAGGAAAACTTAATCAAGCAGGTAAAGCCTTGAAGTAAGGAGTAAAAAAAATATATACATCATTTTGGTTCTATATCTTAGGAATAATGTTTTTAAAATATTTTGACCACGTTCAAATAACAAGTATTTTTATGACATTCTGCCAAAAGAAGAGCCCAGCCAGGTCAGTACCTAGCCGGGTTTGGTTCGGTTGTATTGAAATAAACATGCAAAATGGAATAAAATTTCATTAATATTTTTATTTCATATATATAGATAATTATATAAAAGAATAGAAATGTAATAAAAAAGAGACAAGATATACAGTGTGTTTCTTTTATGCCATACCTTCTGTTTGTGATGTAACATAAACACAGTAATTCTATTTTTTTGTTGGTAAGATCTTGTTAAGTGTTGCCTACTGGAATGGTTAATTGTTCCTAAACTGGGAATGTTTTTCAAAGAGCTTCTTTTTGTTGAAGATATTTTTTTCCATCTTAATGAACAATAAAATCACTGTCAATCATATTAGGAGTGTAGAACTGCACTTAGTTTCAGTAATTATTCATTGGTGGGCACACATAATGATTATTTGACTTGATATTAGGAATTCTTGATTGGAAACATCGATTCACATTCTTTTTCCCAACTGATCGTTTTTTTTTTGTTTGTTTTAGCTGTTTAGTGTTTCGAAATTTTGTTCAACATTTGAATTTTGTTCAACATTTGAAGCTCTGTACACATTTAATTTCTTAACTGGTTTTCCATTGAATTATGGATGCAGAGAAAGACCTCAAAACTACTGCTTTTGAAAATTCTCAATCTCAAAGTGCATCGTATTATGGTGCCACCGATAATTCCAGTTATAATAGAAATTATTATCAGGTAGCTACTTTGACTTTGCTCTTTGGCATTTTCTTTTTGGTGAAAAACATATTGACTCACTGCAATTGGAATTTATTAGCCTTAATGTTTGTTGCTCAGGAGCCAGTATATACTCAAGTGCAGCCTGGCGGTTCTGGAATTCAATATCCTGAAAACTATCAACAGCAATATGATCCTAGATATGGAAGAGGATATGGTGCTCCTACTCCACAGCAGCAACCCCAGCAGCCTAATCTGTTTGTTCCACCACAGGCTACTCAGGTTCCCCAAGCTCCCCAGGTATATTGTTTGTTACATCACAAAAAGGGAACAGTAGTCTTTGTTGAATAAATAGAGGTATTGCTTGGTGGTCCCTTGAGTTTTTGTTGGATAAAAAGAGTGTCACCTTTAGTTTTTTCATGAAACAGAATGTTATCCTACAAATTCTTGATTATCAAATTACTTTTAACTATAGTTCATAGAAGATATCAAACAGAGGTTATAGTTCATCAAAAGTATTTTTCTCTCTCCTTCAAACACCCTTATTTTTGGCCAAATCAGTTCTGTAGTGAAGAATTAGTATATTTACATTGTGCATGTTGCCTCAGCATGAAAATTACATTTAACTATATACTTCATTACATATACTTGTTATTAAAATTATTGTGAACAGATGGGGAGTTTTATGTGAAGCTTATTTTTCCCTCGCTTTCCTCTTAAAGCACACACTCTTAAAGTCAAATTAGTGTTGAAAAATTGAAATACACCGTGCTTGGCATATATTCAGTGTATGAATTTTGACCGAGGGCTTGATTTCAAATACAAAAAAAGTAGTTTCGGGATGTAACATTATAAATTGTAATTGCTAACCCATGCAGTAGCAACCATATCAGGATTCAAGAACATTGTTTGAAATTTAACGTCATGCACTGGATCATCCTTATTATTATTATCAAGTGGGCTTTAGTCCCTAGTCCCTCCTTGTATAAGATTTTATGTATTAGTTGTATAATCACATACGTCTATAACTATTATGTTATGAAGTTGGAAGTATGACATCTAGCTTATACGTTGGAGTAACTATATTCTGAACAAATTGAATTATTTGTTAATCATATTTTATTATTTCCCCCTTTTTTTTAATCTTTAATTATTTCTTTCTTGTAGCTGAACTTCTCAAATACTGCTGCCCCGCCACCTCCTTTGAGAACTTTTGATCCTCAAACTCCTCCTGTGCTTAGAAATGTGGAGCAATACCAGCAACCCACATTGGGTTCTCAATTGTATAATGTCAGTAATTCTTTTAATTTATAATTCCATGTTATCAAGTATTTGTGGTTACTCGTTTATTCAAACATGGGTTTCTGTGTTTCAGACAACCACCAATCCACCTTACCAGCCTGCACCCCCTGCTCCATCACAAGTGGGTTTGGGCCATAATCAGAACTTGTCACAGGTTGTGGCACCTACCCCTAATCCAATGGGGTTCATGCCAGTCTCCAATTCTGGCGTTGTCCAAAGACCTGGGGTGGGATCAGTGCAACCCCCCAGTCCTCCTCAAGTGCAACCTGTGCAACCACCTGCATCACCAGCAGCTCCACCACCTACTGTGCAGACAGCTGATACTTCAAAAGTTCCTGGTAATTTTTTTTTTGGACTACAAGAATCTCTAAACTTGCCACTGTTTATTTTGCCTGCATTTGTCTGATTTTCTTTCTTTGTCACATCCGGGTTGGATGAATTATACATTTCTGTCATTTGTCCTATTCCCTTTCGGTTTTAAGTTTTGCTTGCTCTGACTATGCCAGTGCACCAAGTGCCTATTGTCACAACATTGACAAGGCTTTTCAATGAGACATCTGAAGCACTGGGAGGTTCACGTGCAAACCCAGCTAAGAAGCGGGAGATAGAAGACAACTCAAAGAGACTAGGTGGGTTATTTGCCAAGTTGAACAGTGGAGACATCTCCAAAAATGCTGCTGATAAGCTCCTTCAGCTTTGTCAGGCATTAGACAATGGTGATTTTGGTACTGCCCTGCAAATTCAGGTAAAATGTTTGCAATTGCAAGCTATAGTGTTTACATAATTTTGTCGATAACAGTGGTCAAATTCATGCTCTAGCTGTTTTGCTATTGTGTTGCAGGTTCTTCTTACTACTACCGAGTGGGATGAATGCCAGTCCTGGTTAGGATCACTCAAGCGAATGATCAAGACAAGGCAAAGCGTGAGACTAAGTTAAAACAGTTACAGATTTCTTTTTGCTGATATTGGAAAATTTTCATGTGATTAGCGTCTTGCGGTAGTGATTGCTGATCCTATCATCAATGTATACAAAAGACTACTGCCATTTCTAGATTGCAGATGCAGGCTTTTGGTTATATGCGCTTCTACAATTTCTTGCAGTGTCTGCTGCTTTCAAATTGACTGTTATTAAAAGCTGTTACTGAAGATAGTTTTTCAGGATATGATCAGAAATTTTGTTTAGCAGATTGTTTTTCAACCAATATTTGTAATATGAGGGACGGTGTTTTGTTTGTTTACTCTAAACTTCCAGATGGTTTTTTCCCCACACCCCTCTGGTACATGGTGACTTCTAATGTCAGTTATAGATGGATGTTGATGTTATATTTACCTTCTTTCTTTACTTTTTTTTTTTTTTTTTAAAAAAGAATATTGTATCAGCGTAGGCATAGAAATATTGATTTGGTCGTCAATGACAGTGAATAATGTAAGCAATAGTATCATGGTTATTTAATCGCTCATCATTTAATTTCTTGGAGCCTTACGGGTTGGTGATTTAAGAAGGACATGATTAATTAGTGATTTCTTAGGATGTAGAATGAAGGCATACATTATTTGGCGCTAATTTGATCCTGTAACCACAAATGATAGCAGAACTGTAGACTAGATTCGGCGAGATGGATTGTAGGTTAAAAACTTAAAATGGAGATAAAGCAGCTTCAGTAAAATTGTACTAATTTTTTATTGTTGCAATTCATATGGATGGAGTGGATTCAAGACTTCATATGTACTTTTTGTATTCTGATAAAACCGGTCTAGGTATGCAACAAATGAACTTAATTTCATATCACGCCATTGAAATAATGCGGGTATGATTTTTAGAATCAGAGCAATGGTGTTCCATAGCTTTTAAAAGTGTAAAAATTGGGCGAAGTGAGTTTTCACTATTCTAATAAAACTTGTTCCATAATAACGAAAGGCTATAAGAAGAAAGTTGAAAAATGTTTTATTTATCACTGTTATTGGAAACTTAAGTTGTTTTTTTTATTGAATACTAAAGATAATTTTCTTACTTCATTAAATGCACCATTTTTGAATGCTTTCAAAATTTGCCATAAAGACAACTGATAGAAAGAAAAAAAAAGAAGAAAAAAAAATCAGTTAATTTTTCGTCTTTTTCTTGCCAGAAAATTGTCCAACTAATAGTATAAATGATTGGAAATTCTAAGATGCTCCGGTCAATAACATGCGCATCTTAGTTTTTTTTTTTAATTCAGATTTACTCAAAATATTTTTTAATACATATTTCTAATGCAGATTTATTCAAATATGTTAATTTGTAATACAGATTTACTCAATATAATTTTTTTATCTGTGTCAGAAAACATATAATAAAAAAAATTTAAATCCAAATAACAAAAACATACACATAAAAAGAACATAGAAAATCCAAAACATATTTTTTTTTAATATAATAGATTTAAAAAGAATTTCGTTGGAAGATCCTATAAAGGGGGGTTGGATTCTATTCAATTGAGCTAAAGAGCCATTTAGGTATAGACACAAAAGAACTAAACCTTTTGACATTTTTCTTGGCCTTTTGAAGAACCGATCTTCCATTCAATGATGACCCTAACAACCCTTTTCCTTCCATGGAAAAAAAAAAGGTGGTTATTTATGAGAGTATAGTTTTTCAAAAAGGACAAAGGAAATGTGAAAACAAATTTATAACGGGCCCTGGCTAAAGCATACACAGGATTTCCCCAATAAGTTCAGGAATCTATATTGAATAAGTTAATCCTAGAAATCTAAATCGAGCACTTCTTGAAATGTTAAATTTATCATTTTTTTAATTTAAAATTATTTTTTGATTTTGACAACGAATGTTCCAAAGGCATCAATTAAAAATCACAAAACAAGTAAGTAGACATTGAAAAAAACAAGTTCATTATTTCTTAAAGCATAAAAAACGTCATTCCCAGTATAAAATTACATATTTTAATTGTTTAACAAGTATTATTAGGACACTCGTAAACATTTTCCTTACTTTTAAACTTTGCTATATATTACCCTCAAGCCAATGCTTTAAAAAAATTAAAAATGTTAATACGTGAATATTGAAAAATCACAAATTTAACTCTTAATTATTTAAAGGCTTATTTAAGTTTTTAGTCACTGAACTTAGGTTCTCTTTTGGAATTAGTCCTTAAATTTTTTTTCGATGCTTTGAGTCCTTAAACTTTGCTCAAATTTTAGAAATGGTCCTTTCATCTCTTAAGTGGTGATATAACCGAGAATATGTCACGTCACTTTCGCCACATCGATATGTAACAAGTCAGATGATGCCACGTGAATTTTCTAAATTAAAAAAAAAATCAAATTTATTAAAAATAATTAAAAATTGTATTTCTTAACGGTCATGTAGTGTCCCGTGGTCCTACATAACATGTCACTCATCGATATTGTGAAAGTGACGTGATATGTCGTCGGCTATATCATATCTTAAGTGACAAAAGGACCATTTCCAAAAATTAAACAAAGTACAGGACCCAAAACATCGAAAAAAATTTAAGAACTTATTCCAAAAAAGCACCTAAGTTTAGGGACTAAAATGTTAAATAAGCCTTATTTAAATACTACATTATTTTATATGTTAGTAACTTTTCACTTTTAATTTCTTAAAAAGGCAACTGAACTTCCTTAAGATAAATGGTTTTAGAGATTAGTAATTACTACTCCATGACAAGGGATTTTCCATCAATATCAAGACAACTGTAGCACATGTAGAAGCTTCATATATTCAAAAGAGAGAAGTTTGTGAGCTGTAAAGCCTTTATCAAAGGAAAAGAATATAAATTTTATTACACTTTACAAACGGATAAACAGTAAAAGACACACAAACACACTTTGTTCAAGTTTCTTGGATTATGGAACAACACAATGGACAGCCTCTTCTTATTTGTCTCCACACTGAATGCTGTTGTCTGTTTTTCAAACGATTTTGGCTGCACCAATGTCTCTGACCAAATGAGGATAAATTGGTGCCTATGTGGTCATTTTCTTAGAGGTAACAAGCAGTTCAATTAGGACATATAAAATTGACCTTTTAATTCCACTGATCTAGAGTCTAGACCTTTCATACAGAGTAACTCATGTTTTGAAATTAACCTTCGAGCATTCATACAAGGGCAATTCTTTTTACTTGTCATAGTGAATGGACTAGACCAGTATTGTATTTATTGTTTGAAAGAGAAATGTCAAATGGACAATGCGATATATATCTCCATTTCAGTTTGGATCAATTTCAAGATGGCTAAAGAAAAATATCTAAAAATTTTGAATGCATTGATTGTATTGCTATTGTGAAATTCAAATTCAAATATTGAGGGTGGCTTTGTTTAATTGCCTTTCTCAACTTATAATTTTATGTACAATAATCAGATTTGTATGCTAAGTTTATGTGTAACTCGTGACTATTTCAGTTTTGTGAAAAGGTCTGAAATTACAAAATAAAGGGGGAAAATGTGGTGAAAACAAAAGAAAAAGTATTAAAGCTCTGATCATCTTTTGATTTTCCAAAGGGTTCTTAATCTACATAATAGTGGTAGACTGGTAGGAAAATGATATTTAGATGTGGTCTAGAAAATTACACTAAAATAGGACAATTAATGCGCAGAAACCCTCGTCAAAAAGCAAAACTTTAAAGTAGAATTAAAAACATATGAAAAACATTTCACCCAAAAGTGGGTATAGAAAGTTCGATCCACTTGAATGCCATCATGGAAAGGCACATAGCAGATTAGCAGTGAAAACTGAAAAGTGAAAAGTATAAAATTGCTCCCTTTGGCCCGGGGGATATATCTTGACTATATTATACTACTAGTATTTCTGTTTTCTGTTTACTTATTTAATGTTATAATATAAGTTTCATGAATATTAAGGCACTTGTTAAAGAATGGTACTAAGTACTAACTAGAAATTTGCATTAAAAAATGTTAAATGTTAAGTGGGTTGCTTCAGATCAGCTCAAAATAAAATGTGGGAGGCTTCCATTTTAAAACTTTCAGCAACTTTTCTAAATTATTCGCTAGTAGGTTTCTTACGACCTTTTCATTCACTCTTAAGGGCAATTATAAAAGTACAGTATTCACAAATTATTCCTAATTAATTATCAATTAAGAGAATAAAGAAGGCTCGCCTTACCGGCCACTTTTTTTTTTTTTTTTAATGGTAAAAAAGTGATTATATGTTGATATGAAACATGTTTTTGGTATTAAAAAAAAAAACAAATCAAGGTTCTTAATGTATGAATCCTTTTAACAATATTTGAAGTAATATGTGGACGATGTGGAGTGACTATTAAGATTGATGATGAAAAGTTGGGTTGGCAATTGCAATGATGAGTATAAATAAATAGAGGGGAACACTAAGAAAAATAAAAGGGATGGTTTCGTATTTCTTTGATGATTCTCTAATATGAGTGTTGAACATCAGCTACCAACTCATGCAATGTTGATTGCTCTTATTTCACAAACATTTTAAAGCAAAATCGCCAGCTATAGGCCAAAAAATGAATTTTATTACATGAAATATAATACTAAGGAACATATGACTTAATTTAATTTGTTTCCAACCACCAAGGTCTAACCGCAAACCTTAAACAAATAAAAGTGTTCTTACCAAAAATAACCTAAAACCTCAATAGCTCTGTCATTTAGCCCTTAATAGAAAGAAAAACGATTGTGTTTACCTAAAGCTATAAGTTTATCATGTAATTGGATCAATAATTTTATTAATGGTGTTATACGTACAAATCTAATCCTATAAATCATTCTTCAACTTCCACGTTAGGAAAATAAAGTAGAGATAGCAATTTTAGGAAATTGTAGATTGAGTTGTAAAATTAAAGTTGTATAAATATCATCATTGTAATGTTATGAGTATTTATGAACATTCAACTCTCAAAACTACACTTTACAACTTTTTTTTTTTTGTTCTTTTTTTTTTTTACATGGGAGGTCTGGGACTAGAACCCATGATCTGGGGAGGGGATGATCTGGGAAGGGGGAAATCCTAAATGTCCCTGCAGCCACCAACTTGGCTGTCTTACGCGGACAATTTTTTTTTGGTTATGAAAAATAAAGAGAGTTACACAAATTTTCATGTCTTTCAACACAATCTTATTTTCCACAAAAAGGAAAGTTGGAAAAAATATAGATGTAAGAATAGAATATTCATAAATCGATCTTGCTATTTATGGAGAGTGTGTTTATATATATATATAATTTGCATATGGGCGATGGTAAAAAGGAAAGGAAGGTAGAAGAAAACAACATCACGATAGTTATATATCAGAATTGAGAATGTAAAAAGAGGATTATTGAAAAGGAGGTTTCCGGTAATTGATTTAAAGAAGTGGATGATGAACAATAGGTAAGAGTGTGTTTTAGTGCATGTTTAGTTCTGCGGTAAGTTAAATGTTAATGCTACCAACAGTTGCTTCTACTACAACGTAATTTTGGGTCAGAATTGATTTTACGAATTCAAACCAAACATGCCAAGGAGTGTGGTAATTGGTATAGTAAGTGTGCAGTGTTGCTAGCATTCCTCTATTTGGGAATGATCAACAAAATTCATTGTCATAATTTTTATTTCTTTAGTGTAATATTATCACAATATCATATTATCACGTGTTCCTCCCCTCTCTTGATAGAAGATTTTTTCAGAAATTTTATTTCAATTTTCAATGATATTTAATTATTTTTTTATGTAAACACTTTAATCTCTGCTCAACATTTTTTTTTAAGTTCCAACAACAATTGTTTTAAGTTCCAACAACAATTCTAAGGATAGTTTTAAAGAGTATATCAAATACTTGGTATTCATGTATCGAATATCACTAATAACATTAACTAAATTTCTTAATTAACATGAATTTCTTTAAAATGATCTTATATTAAAAGACAAAGATAATATATTATTGTGAGATTAAGTCCTTCAAAAGGCAAAAGTTACCTTTACAAAGATAAAAAAAAATGATTTATTTCAAGAATTTGTTTAATAAGTAATAAGAGTTGAGTATAAGAAGTTATAAAATAATAAAAATGTGTTTCCTCCGTTTTTAAAGATGATAAAAATTAGCAAAGTTTATTTCAAATTAAAGTTAAAATAATTAATGAAAAAACTTAAAAATTGCCAATCTTGAATTATGATTGATTGACAAATGCAAAATGTATTAAATTAACTGTTTGATAATTTTCATTAAATAATTATTTCCTTAATTTTTTTAACTTTTGTATTTTTATATCAACTTTATGAAATGGAAGAAATATAAATAAATTAAGTTCACTATTTTTAACATTTAATTTTTTGATTAAATAATACCATTCGTAAAAAAAATCTTTATTTTAAATATTGTACATTTAAAATTGACATCCTGATATATATTTGGTTTTTTTGAAACTTTGATATATATTTGGTTGAATCATAAAAAAAGAGATATAACACCACTCTATTTTAAATTCTCAAATGGCATCTGCCTTGCGTGTGAGTGAAGATTTTGATTTCCTCAATGGCCAATGCCATTGCTCCTTCCTCGTCCGTGGGGAGGCCCCCCACTGCTGAACCTCCTAACCAGTGGGGCCTAGTAAGAAAATTATTACTCCTACTGTATACGATTTTGATAAATATAAACAGATCCATAAAATAAAAAACATAATGTTTCAGAAACTTTTAAAAAAATGTACCACAAACTTCACCTAGATTACCTTCAGACTCTTCTCTAATGTAATAAAGAAAGAGATGATATAAATCAATTCTTTTTAAAATTGTTTTTGTAATCTATATTTCGTGTGTAATAACTTTTTTTTTTCGTGATTTTGTTGTCTAAGCAGCAATGGTTGATGATGCAAGTTTAATTCCCTCTGTTCTTAACTCGTCTTGTCCAATTCCTTTTGCGACTAAAAGGAATTAAAATGGGTCGGCGTAAGACAGTTCAATTGGTGGCTGCAAGGATACTTAAGATTTCCCCCTCCCCCATGTCATGTGTTCTAGTCCCAGACCTTCCATGTAAAAAAAAAAATAAAAAAAATAAAAGGAATTAAAATGGTTTATTTTGCTAAAAAGAATATGTCAGATTAGTTCATGAGATTATCGAAATTTCAAATTTGTCCCCGAGATAGAAACTCGTCAGTCATATTAGTCCCCGACGCTAATGATCCATAAAGTCAGGGACTAATTTGACCGATTTCGACAATCTTAGGGACTAATTTGACCAATACTCAATTGTCTTTGTTTATTTTTTTTCGCCAAAATGATGTCGTTTTGACCATTCCGTTAGTCCATATTAAAGACCACTGATGGTCACGTCAGGGACTAAATATGACATTTAGCCTCTGACGTTTTCTTATCTCAGAGACCAATTTGCAATTTCGAAAATCTCAGGGACTAAATTGATTGATGCCTACAAAATCAGGACCAATCTGACATATTACAAAATTAATATAAAATGAAAGTGAACTCCAATGCTGGGAGAAAAAAAAAGCAACCCACCAATACCATTCTAACCAAGCACATATTATAACATAACACATAATCACTCAATTCTTATAATGTGATTCAAAATAGAATATTTTTAGTATGCAACCCAATTTTGAATTTTTGGTATACAATCTTATATTCGATTAATGATATTTTGTCATCTAATATGCAATTTTGACTTTTTAAACAATGACTTGACAATTGTATGTTAGATGACAAAATATCATTAGTCCAACATAAAATTATATAGCAACAACCCAAAATAAGATTACATGAAAGTAATTCCCCTACAAATAAAGTTGTTAACAGAGGCAGTGCAGCATTTTTGAGAAGAAACTTCAATTTCAGTGGCAAAAGCATAGTTTTGTTCGTCTACCAAGATTTGCACGTGAAATGGGAACAGAGCAACAGACATTCAAGGATTGTACCGAGTCTAAGCATAGCATTGAAACAGGAAACTTCAATATTAAAATATTCCCACTCTCTATTAATTACTCCGTAAGTCTAATGCAAATTCTTCTACCAACAATGCCACACATTGTACAATTTTTATTCTAATACTACAGTAATTAAGCCCACCCCTTTTTTTTAATATCTAGAGTCTAATTTTATCACATCACATAAATATATTTATATATGAGAGATGTAAAAATTTCATTTATCTTCTCCAAGTAGTGGGCAGTGACCACAACATGACGAACCAAAACTTTGCTAGCAGGTTTGTGGGGGCCATTACACACCACAAGCACCAATATGGAAATAGTGCCCTTAAATCTTTTGTCACTATCTCTTTGTTTTATAGAAAATTATCGGCATATGCCAATCTGGCATATTAATCTACGCCAGGATTTCCTAAAAGAACACTTGAATGCCAGAAATATCATCTTTGCTTGATTGAAATATAATGCTAGTTTAATGCTAATTGGGACACAAAAGTCTACCACAAAATTAATTTAGTAACAAAATTGAAAATTGACATTGAAGAAACCTTTTTCTTGCTTTACATAACTGAAAAAGTAGTTGGTGACTCCTCAGATGGGAATTGAGATCATAGTTATAATATATATATATATATATATATATATAGAGAGAGAGAGAGAGAGATGAAATTGGTCATACATATACCATAGCCCTAAGGTTCTTGTGGATGGATGAACATGGAAGCAAAGAATGATAAGACAATAGGAGCAAAGAACAACAGACATTAATCCAAAATCTAGAACTTGAAATAAGCCTGGTTGTTTAAAATTGTGGTCCGTAACCACAATTGCAGAGCCATCGGCTGCAATTTTCGACAATTGCAATAAACACAATGTAACCGCAAACTAAATTTAAAACCAAAGACACGTACAGATTGAAAAAACAAAATGCTAGTAATGGAATTGCCAAAAAGGATCACAAAAGTGTTTGCATTGAAAATTTATTTGAGCTATATACAAAAAAGTTTAATTAAGCAGTTAACAAGCAGTGGTAGAGTTTTTACAATTTTTCTGCAACAGCTTCATGTATGTATAATGCAGCAGTATTTGTTCCTGAATCATACATACACAAATGCTTTTGTTTATGATGAGAATAAAAAGGGAAACAAAACTTTTGACAAAGTTTATTAAGGGGACATCAGCAATGTGCCCTTAAAGCCAAATACATACCAAAATGAAGAGATCATTTCTGAAATCCACAAATAATGAACTAACACAAAATCTACATAACTTGCAAGCAAGGAAAGCTTACAAACCTAAGCATCACTCACTCCAAAACCAAATGTTTTTGCAATTTAGATTATTACCTCAGCTGCCAAAGAATTCAACTTTGAATCAGAAACTCCATCTTCCTCTTTTGAAGTTTCATTAGTTTCACCTACAATTTGGCCTTTACTTGAAACAAATGCATCCTTATCAGTACCGCAAGGGCGATAAAGATTTCTAGTTCTACCCTTTGTGAAATATCTTCCACTGCCAAACCTTGCACTGGAAGAAACTTGTTCACCTGATTTAGAACTATGTTCCAATCCATCGACATCTCTTATGAATTCATTCTCCTCGCTTGCAGCCATAAGATCCATCAAGTTGCTGCTAAAACCTAAATCAGAATACACTCTCCGCGAATATCTTATTGCAGACTTTGACAATTTTGCATCCAAACCATCAAAATTATTTCCTTCTTCCACCACACCTTCCAATCTCGAATTCAATTGCGCTGAATTTCTCGCTTCTACCGGCTTTCCCACAGTTTCAACCATCATACAAGGATTATTAATATTGAAACCATTCCATGAATGAAGAGGAACCAATTTACACAAACCACAAAGCCAATTAACAATCTCATTCATAGAAGGCCTTCTCTCCCTACAAGACCTAACACACTTTGCTGCAATAACTGCCAACTGTTTCATCACAACAGGATCCTTAGGAGGTGGAATCCTAGGATCATAAACACACAAAAGCTTCCCTCTTTTGATAAGAGGAATAGCCCAATCCACAATAGAAGGTGGTGAATAAGTAACATCAATAGCTTTTCTTCCACTTATAATCTCTAACAACAAAATACCAAAACTAAAAACATCAGTCTTAGTGCTTAAATTATCAGGAGTGACATAACAAGGATCAAGGTAACCCATGGTACCAGCTGGAGGAGTAGACCTTAGTCTAGAATCATCAACATGACCCCTTAAAGCTAAACCAAAATCACCTAACCTTGCATTGTAGTTTTGATCAATGAGAACATTTGCTGACTTGATATCTCTATGAATCACAGGTGGTGTTGAAGAATGAAGGGTATCAATTGCTTTAGCAGTTTGCAAAGCCAAACGGATTCTCCTACCCCAATTAAGTGGCCTTGTTGATGAAGAATGAAGAACATCATAGAGTGTTCCATTGCTCATGAACTCAACAACCAAAAGCCTATCTTTTGAATCATTTGTGAAACCAACCAAGTTGACCAATCTTGGGCTTTGAATTTTGGACAAGATTTCGATCTCGTTGTCAAGTTCATTGTTTGTGATCATCATCATCTCATTATTGGAACAAGAAGATGAAGAAGAAAGAGAAGTTGCTGTTGTTGGTCTTGGTGGAAGAAGAGAGTGAGGTCTAGAGGGTCTTTTAACAGCAACTGGTTTTCCACTGAGAACAGCTTTGTAGACATAGCCATGGCTTCCTTTGCCAAGGAGCTTTCGTTCTGAGAAGCCATTGGTTGCAGCTTCAAGGTCACTGTAGAGGAAGTGCTGGATCTTGATGGCTTTGTCTTTGTTCTGTTTTGTTGAAGAAGAAGACAAAGATGAAGATTGAGAGAGAGAATTGGAGGTTGAGACGGTGGATTCAGCTCTGCAAGAGAGGGAGAGAAACCCCATTAATCAAAAGTTTGTAGCTTTGTGTTTGGATTGTGATGTGAATGAATGAATGGATGGATCAGAAGAAGAAGAAGAAGATGAAGATAATAATATATAGTGCTCCTTATATAGATGACAGAACAGAGCACAGATTTGAGAAGCAAATGTTTTTTGTGTTTTTGGGGCTGTTATTGTTTTTTTTCTGTGTTAATGTTTTTATGTTACAGTGTTATGTTTTAGGTGGGGTCTCTATTTCTCTCTCTTCATAGTACTAAATAAAGGTGGAAAGAGAGAACAAAATAATGCAATTAAGAAGATTTTTGTGATTGTATTGCCTCTTAAACATGTTTTGTTGTAGAGTACTTCTAATTCAGGTCAAATTATTCTACCAAACAAAAAAAAATAAAAAATTAAGGTCAAATTATTTTGATGGATTAAGTGGATGCCTCAATGCAATTGAGAGGATTCACGGATTGGGTCGGTTTCAATTAATTCCAGAAGCCAACTTCATCAAACCTGTGATACACTTTACACTTTTTACCTATACATTTCACAGCATTTACTGATAGTACTTCATCACTCAGAATTCAACAATGTTTAGACACACATTTATCTTGATATTATTTTTTCATTTAATAGTATAATCGAGCTCATTTAATTTATTTGTATATGCCTATATTTTAATTTTAATTCTATCACATAAACTTATAATTAGAAATATATGATTGAGACGAATGAAATTAGTTTAGTTTATAAGCAATTAGTTCATAACTCACAAGATTATTTGTTCAAATTTTATTATCAATATGAGAAGCACCGTAAACATTCATAAGATGATGAGATTTATTCTAATCATAGTAAACATTTAGATCCAATTTACCTAATTTTTTTTTTATTTTTTTAATGAAACAAAAAATAAAAGAATACATGAGTGAGAATTACATGAAATTAGCATTTTCAACACAATTTAACAATTGTTGACTGAACCTAGTCCTTTCCTCCTCTTGAAGTCTTGGCTCCATGTTTTACAGTTGGTCAATTGTCATCTTTGTACTGCCCATTCTCTACCATTTTCAGCTTGTCTTCTACGTTTCCAAACCCTTTTTGCTGACTATTTGTGCTTCAACTTTGTACTTACTCCCAAAATTTCTAGACCTTATATCTTAAAGGTTAGTTTTTATTTTTATGACCCTCGAGATATTTATAAGGAAATATTTATAAATAAAAATAAAGAATACACTCAACTTAAAGTTTGAGGCTTCAAATATCAATCCTAATTTGGTGATTCTGTCCGACTTGAATCAAATTAGTCGCCACTCTTGTATCTGGATGATTTATAATGTTAACTTTTCTAAAACCGTTGATCCAACATCATCACATCACTCTTAATTCAATGTCAACAATTTTAGGGGTGTATATCAATTAACAGAAATACTGTCCATTAGTTGGTATAGATTTATAATTGTCATTATTTCAAAGTAAACATTTTATCTTCTTCAAAAGAAAATTAAAGTTACTGTTAATGTGTCTCTCTCTCTATATATATAAATATATGTGTATGTACGTAGATGAAATTAATGTTATAAGTTAAGGGTATCCGGGCCCCTACACAAAAACGAAGCAAATGTATACGTATGTGCCAAACTGTACATCAACCAAACAAACCCAAAGTTAGTGGGCACCGCACTTTGGCAGCCCAGTTAGCTAAAGGTGGGTACTACACTTTACCATACTCGAAAGGCACCCCTTAACCTCTCTAACCATATGCCAGCCCCTCCAACGTGCACGCTTTTTATGCACCCAAATCATCATCATTATCGTCTTATTGGCTGTTAACTTTACATCTTAACGAAAGTGTTAGTTATGTAAACAAATAATTAGTCTCCAGTTGTGAAGTTTAAAGATGATATTTCGTTTTCACTGTTCTCATTCCTCGTTATCATTTGTGCGCTGGTTAGTAACTTAGTAATTAGTATCCCCCCATTCCATGTTTATCGGCATCCTCTCCTAGCATATTTGGTAATGCAATAGGATCCGATTAGAGCTGTCAAAACGGGCTGCCCGACCGGGTTCGGGTCAGCCCGCTTCGGGTTCGGGCCCAAAAGCCCGGTTGTTAATTGAGTACACAAATGCTAAGCCCAAACCCGCCCTAAGCGGGTCACGGGCTTGTGCGGACCAGCCCGCATCTTTTTTTTTTTTTAAATAATACCCCAAAATTTAATTTAAAAAAAAATTAGAGCAGTGCAAGGACTAAAATATTGACTTCTGGACATTCTTCGTTTCTTCCTGCCTTGTTATAAAAGCAAATAATCGGTTCTACAATTGTTTTTGCTTTAAGTATTACGTG
Source organism: Crotalaria pallida (assembly GCA_037953625.1). Taxonomy (NCBI): domain Eukaryota; kingdom Viridiplantae; phylum Streptophyta; class Magnoliopsida; order Fabales; family Fabaceae; genus Crotalaria; species Crotalaria pallida. Next base: position 141,117,644 of record CM075654.1, on the reverse strand, counting down.
TATGCTTTAAGTATAACTTATAAACCTGCGAAAAAATGCTAACTATTAGAGTATATTGATCATCATTGTATATACCCGAATTTAATCTAGAAGATGTTGAGTTAGTTAGTTAAGCATAGGCATATTCCATTTTTGAATAAGTTTGAATTAGTATGTTCCTTGATGTTAGGAATCTCCTTACTTAGATGAGTTTGTTATATTTAGATAGGATCAACACTATGTATATATAGCATATGTTTGTACGTCTGTAATTATTCATTCAATCAATTACACAGCAACAATTCCATTTATCAAGAGAGTTTTATTTACTAAGATGGTATCAGAGCTCATTTGAGCTCTGGTGGCCAAAGAGAATTTTCTTCTAAACACATAATCTTTTCTTTGATCATTTCATTCATTATTATTTTCCGCATACAATGGCACGCCATAGCTCTGATGATTTCCTTACCAATCCAATGAATCCTTTCCATCTTCATGGAAATGAGAATCCTTCTCAGTCTTTGGTCTCTTCACCTTTGACAGGTCCTAACTATCATGCCTGGGCAAGAGCAATGAAGCTGGCTCTAATGTCCAAAAACAAACTGAAATTAGTTGATGGATCCATAACTCCTCCTGCATCAACAGATTCAAGTTATGCAGCTTGGGAAAGAAGTAATAACATGGTGCTAGCATGGATTCATAGATCAATTTCAGAATCAATTCTCCAATCCATTCTCTGGATTGATATAGCTTCAGATGCTTGGAACGATCTCAGGGATTGTTTTTCACAAGGAGACATTTTCAGAATTTATGACTTGCAAGAGGAGGTTTATAAGATCCAACAAGGTACTCTCACTGTCTCAGAATATTTCACTCATCTGAAATCATTATGGGATGAATTAGAAAATTTCAGAGGGGTTCCTAGCTGTACTTGTTCCACTCCTTGTAATTGTGGAGCAATCCAGAAATTCAAGACCTATAGAGATCAAGACTATGTCATAAGATTTCTGAAAGGATTAAATGAGCAGTATGCTCATGTCAGATCTCAGATCATGCTCATGGATCCCTTGCCATCCATTAATAAGGTATTTTCACTTCTTGTTCAACAAGAAAGACAAGCTGATCCTGATTCAAATCCTAGGAACTCCACTGTTGTTGCCTATTCAGATGTTAAGAAGCAGAATGCAGGAGATGGGAACAGAAATTTTAATCACAGGAACAACAACAATGCTGACAGAAATTATAGGTCTGGAAACTTTGGGAGAGGACATCAGAATCAAAGACCTGCTAGATTATGCACCTTCTGTGGAAAGAACAATCATACAGTGGATTCATGCTACTTCAAACATGGATTTCCACCTGGTTACAAATTCAAAAACTCCTCAGCAAATCTAGCAGAATCAGCAAAGACAGAAACAACAGGAAACACTTCTGAGAGTAAGTCAATTCAGAATCCAATAAATGCCTTATCTCAAGAGAAATATAACAGCCTCATAGCATTATTGCAACAGTCCAATTGTCAAACCTCAGAAGAAAATCCACCAAACCATTCCACCAATCTCACACAGACCTCTACAGCCTTACACACACAAACCATTGCAGAATCAGGTATATCAATTAATTCATGGATAATTGATACTGGAGCCACAGATCATATTGCTCATAATTTAGACTTGTTTACTACACACCATGAAATTAAACCTATCATTGTTCACTTACCTGATGGCTTCACAACTATTGCTAACACTGCAGGCACAGTCACAATTTCTGATAAACTTACCTTAAACAATGTGCTTTTTATACCAAAATTTAAAGTTAATCTCATTTCTGTTAGCAAACTGACTAAGTCCAACACATATTCAGTAACTTTTACTGCTAGCCTTTGCCTAATTGAGCAGGTTTTCACCAGGAGGATGATTGGTTCAGCTGAACTGCAGAAAGGTCTTTACATCATGAAGCATCATGGCTTAGTTAATTCTGTTTATTGCAATTCTATTTCTCAGACCAATAATTCAGTTGACAATTCTGTATTGTGGCACAATAGGCTTGACCATATTTCCCATTCTAGAAATAAATTTTTATGTAGGATGTTTGATTTCATTCCTGATGCTATTCCCTCACCATGTGATGTATGCCAATTTTCAAGGCAGAAGAAATTGCCATTTAATAACAATGATTCTTGTTCTTCTGCTAGTTTTGAACTTCTTCACATTGATATATGGGGACCTTGTTCTGTCACTTCTATTCATGGTTATAGGTACTTCCTCACCATTGTAGATGATTTTTCTAGGTTCACTTGGTTAATTCTGATGAAAGCTAAAAGTGAAACTAGAAATCATATCAGAAACTTCATCACATATGCTGATACACAATTCCAAACAAAAGTAAAAATCATAAGGACTGACAATGGTCCAGAATTTCTGATGAACTCATTTTTTGAAGAAAAAGGAATTGTGCATCAGACAACATGTGTGGAAACACCAGAACAAAATGGTGTTGTTGAGAGGAAGCATCAACACATCCTGAATGTAGCTAGAGCCTTAGTCTTTCAAGCCAATCTTCCACAATCACTTTGGTGTTATGCAGTCACCCATGCAGTCCATATCATTAACAGAATACCTACTCCAATCCTAGATAATGCATCATCATTTGTCAAACTCCATGATAAACCTCTATCCATATCTCATTTAAAGGTTTTTGGCTGTCTAGCTTTTGCTACAACTTTGCAAGCTGATAGAACAAAGTTTAGTCCCCGGGCCATTAAATGTGCATTTCTTGGTTTCAAAGACCATACAAAAGGATATCTACTCTATGATCTCAAAACCAGAAAAATCTTCCTGTCCAGAAATGTAACATTCTTTGAGTCCATTTTCCCTTTTCATAAACCTCATGATCAGTTTCAGCCACAACCTACTACACCTTATCCCATAACTTTTGATAACTACATACCCTTTCCTTCTCCAACAGCCACTTTGCCAAATCCTGCTCCTGTGGCTGATCCTATCCCAAATACTCCTCCACAGTCACCCAATTCACTGTCAGCCTCTCCACCTAATTCACCTCAACCTGATTCCTCTTCTCCCAATTCTCCCTTACAGCTTTCCTCTCCACCTGATTCTCCTCCACATAATCCACCTTCACCTCCACCAATCAGGCAATCAAACAGAATTAAACAAAGGCCAGCTAAATTTAAAGACTTTCACTGTGGCTTTCAGGCTAATCGATCTCCTTCAGGTAAACACACTACTCCTTACCCTTTATCTAAATCACTTTCTTATGCACATTGTTCTTTACCATATAAAACTTTCTGTTCTAACATCACTGCCCAAACTGAACCTAAATCCTATTCTGAGGCTTCACAATTTCCTTGTTGGAATGATGCTATGAAGGCTGAAATTATTGCATTAGAAAAGGCACAGACTTGGGTTATGGTTGAACTTCCTCCTGGAAAACACCCTATTGGCTGCAAATGGGTTTATAAAATCAAGCATAAATTTGATGGCAGTATAGAGAGGTATAAGGCTCGCTTGGTTGCCAAAGGTTTCACTCAATTGGAAGGTGTTGATTACTTTGAAACCTTCTCTCCAGTTGCCAAAATCACTACATTCAGAATCTTGTTAGCACTTGCAGCAGCCAAAGGTTGGCACTTACAGCAGCTAGATGTCAATAATGCTTTATTACATGGAGACTTACAAGAGGAAGTATATATGAAACTCCCTCCTGGATTTAATGCCCAATCTCCTAATTTGGTGTGTAAATTGCAGAGATCATTGTATGGGTTGAAACAAGCCAGCAGACAATGGCATTCTAAGCTCACTGCTGCTCTTCTCTCTCTGGGATATACTCAATCCATGGCTGATCATTCATTGTTTGTCAAAAACAAAGGATCTTCATTTACTGCTCTATTAGTCTATGTTGATGATATACTCCTCACTGGTACAGATTTAGCAGAGATTGATCATGTGAAGCAACACTTGGATGCTGAGTTCAGTATTAAGGACCTAGGAGATTTAAGATTCTTTCTTGGGCTAGAAGTCTCCAAATCAGCTAAAGGAATTGTTCTAAATTAGAGGAAATATGTTCTGGATATCTTATCTGATGCAGGATTATTGGGAGCTAAACCTGCCACTACTCCTATGGATCCTTCTACTAAGTTACAGGCTGACAAAGGACTCTCTTATACTGATCCTGCAGAATTCAGAAGAATTATTGGCAAATTGATCCATCTCACAACTACTAGACCAGATATCTCTTATGCAGTTCAACAGGTCAGTCAATATGTGTCCAATCCTCTTGATTCACATTATAAAGCTGCTATCCGGATTTTGAGATACTTAAAAGGTTGTCCTGGCAAAGGCTTATTTTTTCCTGCATCCAATTCTCTTAAACCTTCTGCCTTTGCTGACTCTGATTGGGCATGCTGCCTTGATACCAGACGTTCAGTAACTGGTTATTGTGTATTCTTAGGAGATGCTTTGATCTCATGGAAGTCTAAGAAACAAGGCACCATTTCTCGGAGTTCATCTGAAGCTGAATATCGAGCTTTAGCTCAATTATCATGTGAATTGCAATGGCTTCAATACCTCATGACTGATCTCACAATTTCACTCCCTCTGCCTATCTCTACATACTGTGACAATCAGTCTGCAATCTACTTAGCTCATAATCCCACTTTTCATGAGAGAACAAAGCACATTGAAGTAGATTGTCATGTCATTCGCACTCGCATCAATTCAGGCCTCATTCATCTCTTGCCCATCTCCTCAGCCTCTCAACTTGCAGATGCCTTTACCAAAGCCCTTCATGCTCATCCTTTTCAGATTGCAATATCCAAGTTAGGCATGTTTGATATACATCGCCCAACTTGAGGGGGGGTATTAGAGTATATTGATCATCATTGTATATACCCGAATTTAATCTAGAAGATGCTGAGTTAGTTAGTTAAGCATAGGCATATTCCATTTTTGAATAAGTTTGAATTAGTATGTTCCTTGATGTTAGGAATCTCCTTACTTAGATGAGTTTGTTATATTTAGATAGGATCAACACTATGTATATATAGCATATGTTTGTACGTCTGTAATTATTCATTCAATCAATTACACAGCAACAATTCCATTTATCAAGAGAGTTTTATTTACTAAGACTAACAAATATAACCAGGCGTTATAGTACTAATACTAAATTACTAATACTAAGTAGTAAGTACTAATACTAAATTACTAATACTAAACAAAATTCATTCACCAATAAATCCAAAAGTTCATTAACCTGCTCAATAAAGTTCATTCACCAATAAATCTAAAAGTCCAAATTTCCAAGTTCACACCAAAACAATTCAAATGTGAAATGTCCATGACTACAAGTAGTCCACAACAATAATAAGAACCATTCAACAAAGTTCATTAACAAATTATAAATGCAACAATAATAATCAGCATATTAAACACAACTTCCATGTCTCTCATACTTCAATTTTCATTCAAAGATTTCCAATCTCCACAACGGATTCCAAGCTTTCATTACCAAGCTTAACATCTTCAACGTAGATAGCTTCTCGTTCATCATCATCATTCTCATTGTCATAATCTAGCAATAAAATATTGGAATTTGTTAATAACTTTTCAATCATAATAAAACAAGCAAGTACAATGAAATAGCAAAAATGATGATCAAACAACAATAAAACATTACCAACAAAACCATGCAACCAACTTCGTGTGCACAACAAAGCTTGAACAGTTTCATCAATCACAATAACATATCGATCACTCTTGGTTGCCCTCTGCTGATGCTGAAGTTGAGATAATCTCACAATCACCAACACTGGAATCCACAGCATGAACACTAGAATCCATAGCAAACTACAAATAAAAAAATTTAGCCAACATTAGTATATTACATACCAGAAAAAAAAAGACAGCACAAATGCACATATAAAAATACAAATACACCAGAAAAAATAAAGAAAAAAATACATTAAAGATCATAAAAAACAGAATAGAATATAGACAATGAAAAATAGAGAATAGACCAAAATATTAAAGAACAACAAAAAATTGCAGAATAATGAACGAAAATGCAAAAAAATAAACAAACCAGAAAAAAAATCAAGGAAAAAAATTAAACGAACTAGAAAAAAAAGCAAAGCAAAAGAAAATAAAAAAACAAAAAAAATGAAAAAAAAAACAAACCTGGTGGTGTGGACTGTGGAGTCGTGGATGTGGTGTGGACCGTGGTGGTGGTCGCGGACTCGCGGTGGTGGTGCCTCGTGGGACTGGTTGGTGGTGCGGTGGTGGTGGGGTGGTGCGATGGTGGTGTGGTGGTTGAATAAGGGAGAGAGTGAGAGACCGAGAGAGATTTACAGAGAGAAGAAAAGCAAAGGCTGCTGGTGGTGGTGGGTGGTGGCTGCCTGGTGGTGGGCTGGTCACTGGTGGCTGCTGAAGAGTGAAGTCTTGAGAAAGATTAGGTTTAGAATTGGAGTAGAGGACAGTGGGTTTGGAGAATTGGAATTTGGAGTAGACACTAAACAGTAGAGTGGAGCCGTGGAGGACTAATGGACCGTTGCACAACACTGGGCCGTTTGGAATGGAGTAGATCTAGTTTTTTTTTTTTTTAAATTTTATTAGGCCCGAACCCGGCCGGGCTTACCCGGCCCGAGCCCGATTTTTTTAAAACCCGGCCGGACCGGGCTGAATAGCCCGGATAGCATAAATACTCCAAATTATGAAGCCCAAGCCCTATAATTTTTCGGGCTTTTTGGCCCGGCCCGGTTGGCCCGGCCCGTTTTGACAGCTAGGATCTGATCCTCATCCAACGCGTGTTCCAGGCCATCGCATGTGAGAGCTGTATTTTGAGTGAAATGCGTGTTTGCTCTCAAAGAAACGCAAAAGCAAACATGCAATAAATCCTCACATAATGCGTGTTCCAGACCAATGCATGTGAGAGTTATTTTGAGTGAAATGTGTGTTTGCCCTCAAAGAAACGCAAAAATAAAGATGCAATAGATCCTTGCCCAACACATATGAGAGCTATTTTAAGTGAAACGTGTGTTTGCCTTCAAAGAAGTGCAAAAGCAAACATGCAATAGATCCTCGCCCAACGTCTGTTCCAGGCCAACGCATGTGAAAGTTGTTTTGAGTAAAACGTGTGTTTACCCTCAAATAAACGCAAAAACAAACATGCAATAGAGTCTCGCTCAACACGTATTCTAGATCAACAAATGTGAGAACTGTTTTGAATAAAACGTGTGTTTGCCTTAAAAAATGCAAAAACAAACATGCCACAAACCATCACCTTTGTCTTTTTTTTTTTACCCTCACTCATCTCATGATTATCACTCCTGTATTATTTTAACAACATGTAATTTAACTTTTTACCATTCTTTTGTGACATCTTTTAAAAACGAGGAGAATCCTAACTCAGGTTACTATTCTCCTCTCCTCTAATTACCTGTCTCAATTATTATTGATTTTTAATATAAGATTTTTCGAAATTTTTGTTTAGTTCAATTTATAATATTCAATTCCAAATTTATTTTAGTGATAATTAATTAATTATTTTTATAAATATTTATATTTAATAATATTTTTAGAATTTAAATAATAATTATAAAATAAAATTTAAAAATGTATATCCAACATTTATATCTTAAATATTTTCAATATAAATGAATATTTCTTTTAATAAACATAAATTTGTTTTTAAATAATCTATATTAAAATCCGGATGAATATTAAATTTGAAAGAGATCAAGGAAATGAGTCATAAAAGAACATAGGAATAGCACCACCACCATAAGTACTGACTAGAAACCTGTTTCAGGAAAATTACATGTTTCGGCCTAGTCAACCACTCAACCGACCTTTAGATTATCTTCTATTTCAAAAAAAATTCTACCTCTTATGGTCACATGACAAGCTGAATCAGACCAACTATGTTATAAAAAATTTGAAAAATCGGTTTTGATATACCAGTAAGTATTTTTAATATATTTGTTATGAAATCAAATATAATAAGAAAAAATATAATTTTTTTACATACACTCCCAAAATACACGTTTATGATCAACGAGGCTTGGTTCACTTGGTGTAAGATCCCAACTGAAATCTTGGGAATGGGACATGGGTGCTAGTAGCCCCGGGTTCGATTCCCACTAAAAACATCTCGCTGAGAGAGTCAGCCACGCAGCTCGCTCCGAATTAGTCTCAAGGGCCCCCTGTTATTAAGGGTACTCTTGGGGATACCGGTGGTTCCGCAAGAAATACGGAAAAAAAAAATACACGTTTATGATTTTTTTTATACATTATATTTTTAGTACTTATAAGTTTAAGAAGCTTTAGAAATGGTCAAAGGTCAATGGCGCACCACCCTTTGAGTTTAGAACAGATCGATCTCATTACCTCTGTCTAACTATTCATTCATCTTCAAAGTTCAAACTTCAAACCCTCCCTCTTCCACTCATCACATCTTCATCCTTTACTCAATAAGCATTGCTCTCACAAATTGATTAAGCACTTATGGAGAGTCAAATAATGACTTTGGCCAAGGCTTGCATCACAGTTTTCATATCATTATCATTCTGTCATTGGATCCGTAAACATGTTCCTGCTGGAACAAAGAGACTCCTCTCCATTCTCCCAATCATATGTCTCTTTCTCTTCATCCCTCTCAACTTTTCCTCTGTGCACATAACAGGTACCACCGGTTTCTTCTTTGCATGGCTTGCAAACTTCAAGCTCTTGCTCTTCGCTTTTGACAAGGGCCCTTTGTCCTTTGACCCCTCAATCTCTCTGCCTCGTTTTGTTGCTCTTGCTTGCCTTCCCATCAAGATAACCCCACAACACCCACCTCCAAATCATTCATCACACAGATCCAAATGGGGAACCAACCCATCTTCAATAACGCATCAAAATGGGGAAAACGAATCTCTAGATCCGTCAAAAGGGTACAAAAAAAGTTCACATTTTGAAGCAAACCCAACTTCAATAACGCATCAAAATGAGGGAAAAGCACCTCTAGCTCCATCAAAAGGTTCCAAAAGTTCACATTTTGAAACCAACCCATCTTCAAAAACACCGATCACTAAAAATGCCCAAAGCAAAAAAAACCCATCAACCACTATTCTACAGTATGCAATAAAGACTATTCTTTTGGCGGTTATGGTAAAAGCCTATGACTACAGTGATCATATTCATCCAAAAGTGATTCTGGGCATGTACTGTTTCCACATCTACTTCATGTTGGAACTCATCTTAGCCATTGTTGCAGCAATTGCCAGAAGCATGTTAGGATTAGAGCTAGAGCCACAGTTCAATAATCCAATATTATCAACCTCGCTCCAAGACTTTTGGGGTAAGAGATGGAACCTTATGGTCACTAGCATCCTGAGACCAACGGTGTATCTACCAATCATGGAAGCTGCAAAGGGAGTGGTGGGTCCAAAGTGGGCCCCATTGCCAGCAGTGTTTGGAACTTTCGTGGTGTCGGGGATGATGCATGAGGTGATATTGTATTACATGGGGAGGATGGGGCCCACGTTCAAGATGATGGGGTTCTTTGTGTTGCATGGGGTTTGCTTGATGGTGGAGATGGTGTTGAAGAAGGCCTTTGCAACGGCCAGGTGGCGGTTGCCGAGGTGGGTGTCGGGGCCGTTGACCGCTGGATTTGTTGCTGTGACCTGCTTTTGGTTGTTCCTGCCCGAGTTCATACGGTGTGGGATTGATGTTAAGGCGTTTGAGGAGTACGCTGATTTAGGCGCGTTAGTCCAAATCATAGGAAGTTGGATAATAAAAAATTAAAATAAGTAAATTAGTTAAGCCTTTATTTAAAAAAGAAAATAGGTCAGTGTTATTTAATTTAATTAATTATATAAGTATTATTATTATATGTTTTTTAGAATATTTTTGATGATTAGGATTTTGCTATACTTGTAAGGTTAATCTTCAATCTAATGTGTTTGTATCATTGATATATAAGTCTTGTATTATTGTTTATTATTTGGTATCAATGAAAAATGGAAAAAAAGTTTCTTAGTTTTTTTTCCTGTACTATTTTGTCAATACCACAAGTCGTTCCCAATAGCACATTTAATACCAAGGAATCTTTGAGACTAATTTTGCACATGGTCGCATTTTTATGCCTCCCAGCAGAGTGTGTTAATTGGAATCAAACCCGAGACTTCTTAGTCTCATGCCTCATTCTCAAGTTTTCAAGTTAACAGAATCGTACCACTTGAGCAAATACTCGTTGATAAAAAAAAGTTTATTAGTTATTAATTTATTATTTTTTATTCTTTTATTTTTGAGTTTATCTTTTTTTTTAGGATACATCCAGCATCCGAACACAAACATTAGTCTAAAATTAATTATCATGGAACATAGTTTAATAAAAACTAAATAAGATTCATAAAGGAAAAAAAAGAAAAAAAATTCTAAACGGATTTTACGTTACAACGATTATACTTTCATCACACACGCATGATTTTTCACTGCAGTAGAAAGACCACGTAATGTAGCCATTTACAACAACTACAAGAATGAATCAATATCTATATATAGGTAGTCTAGGTTTTGGTTTCTCTACGTTATCAATATCTTGCCGTTTGAATTTATTAAATTACTTAATCAAAACAATACATCTTGTTCATGTCGTGGCAGTTGAATCACGGTGGATCTAATTAAATGGCGTACTAATTAAAAAGTTGCTTGCCACTAGTGTTGTAGCAGTGGCTGTGGTGGCTCTTCACTCTCCATGAAGTGATTGTCATTTTGATTTTGATATTGATTTTTTTATTTTTTATTTTTTTGCGAGAAAGCTCTGCTTGAGAGAGTTTTCCATTTTGATTCCAACACGCAAGCTGCTACTACATTAGTGAAGGAAAACAAAACAAACTAGCACATAGTCGTCTCATGAGAAAACTAGCAGCAAATCCTTTATAACACATCAAATCAAGGTGAAGGCTTGAATTGATTTGTTTGGAGTTCGGTGCATGTTGCACCTAAAGTTTTTTATCGGTCCAGCCCGTTTATCTGGTTTATATTTTTTTAAATTAGTTAAATTTAAGCATGGTTAAAATGGTAATTTTGGTCAACAATGAAAAGTGATAACCCTACGTCCCACTTGAAACGTATGGTTTAATATTTTTTAAGGCTTAATTATACCCTTATGTTTTTTTTTCAATGAATATACCCATGTAGTTTACTCCGGTTAGGTATTTGCCCCCAGCTCCTTTTCCGACGAGTTTTTGGATGAGCTGGATCGCCGGAGCTCCACCTTGAGCCACGTGTTATAAAGAGAGAAAGTTAAAAAGGCGTGGGGCATGGGGTGTGGGTTGGGCGGGCGGCAGAAGGAAAAAAATTGAAGATTGAAGAAGTTTTTGAATGAGAAGGAGAAGATAAAACTAATTTAAAGGTCTTTTTTCCCAAAAGCGTAACAAATATGATAAACATGACCTACAAGATTTTTATTTGAAAAAAAATTGAAACCATGTCGGATTAGACGTTTAGGGCTCAAGAATGCTAACTCGCTAACTTGGGCACAAACTCGCGAGTTTACAAGAGTCTACCAGTATCCACCCGAGTCTACCCAAGTCACTTCACTCCAAGTTTCCATTAGTTTCAACTCGTTTTCCATAAGTAGATTCGTAGATTCGTAAGTTTCTAAGTATTAACACTAGTTTTTGACAACCATGTGTGTGTGTCTATATATATATATATATATATATATATATATATATATATATTCAAGATGTTCTCAAACAACTATGATGAAAGGATAATATAAATTGTTTAATAATAATAACATTACTCTTAAACCAATGCGTACATAACAGTAATTAAATGAAAACTAATTAAAATGAATAACGAAAAAGTTTCAAACGGATTTTACAATGATCATACTTTCATCACACACGTGATCTTTAATTGCTATATAGAGACCGTGTAGTTTTTTACAACAAGAATAAATCAATCAATATCACTATTACAGTCACTGTTTAAATATTTGGCCTATGCCTAGCCGTTTGAGTTGCTTATAATTAGTTAGTTAAAACACATACATGTTGGGAAGTTGAATCACAATGGATCCAAATGCCAGTTGATTTCTAAGTGATTGCAGTCAAGTGAGCATTTCACTCTATTTAAAGCTGCTTGCCTGTGTTGCAGCAGTGGCAGTGATGGCTCTTCACTATGATGGGAGAGATTGTCATTTTGATTTTTTCGAGGAGCTCTCCTGGAGAAAGTTTTCCATTTTGATTCAAACATGCAAGCTGCAGTTGTGAAGAAACACAAAACAAAACACATCAGCTACAAGGTTTTTTTTCTTTGGATAAGACATATCAACTAGAAAGTTAATTTACAACATTGCTTCCTTTTTTGATAAACCCAAGATGTCCATCTGCGCAATTGGGTGACTAATCTGTTTGCATATCAATTGGACCCTTTTGTGAGTGACACTCGCAGCAAGGAACTCTCTATTCATAAGAGTCGGGGATCGAACCCGTGACACAAACCCCATCTATTTGTGCCAACCTTCTCTGGTAATTTGCAACATTGCTTCCTAGTTTCTCTTAACATCAACTACAAAGTTTAAGTTGCAGCTTAACACGCCATACATATTATTACATAACAAGATGTGACAAATATACAGGATATCCTACCCAATACAGTAATAGACAGCGAGATCAGAATATTCTTCAACAAATGAGAGTGAGAGAGAGAGAGGGAGGGATAAGAAAAAAGACATTACCACTATGTAATATCGGCGCTAGACAGCTAGCACAATGGCTTAATTAATTTCACAGAGAAGACTTCCTAAATTACCAATCATTAGTTGATAAAAAGATCTATCAAATGGGAGTAAAACACTAAACCCTTTGGCAAAGATAGTTTCGATGCTAAAAAGATCTAACACTCTGGAGCAGAAATCACAGAATACTGCAGCCCAAATGAGAAATACAAAATCAAACATATATTTATCAAACCCTAGCTACAACAGATTACTACAGTTGGGAAAATATCCCCTTCAGAGCAGTATAAAACCACATTGTTTATATAGCAATAGCAGTATGCCACTAAGTGAAATTCAAAGACATCATACAACTCTAAAAAGTAAAAACAGAAGTGTAAAAAATGATCAATTAAAAGATGAGCTTATAACAATGTGCAAATGAATTCATGTGCCATCTTTGATATAAACATAACTGCTATGCAGTAACATATATATACCTTCGCTACGGTCTGTAAAACCACAAATGATGCATGCACAAATCCATGGCCTTCCGGCACGGGACGCTTTAGCGCCGCCTTTAAGTTCACCGTTATGTTGCTTCAAGCTTCACCCCAAAAAAAAAAAAAAATAAATAAATTAAATAAAATAAAATAAAAAATTGAACATAATTGGATAAAAACAAATGAAGCATGCATCAAATTCATTATCCAGAGGCAAATTGCAGATGACATAAAAAAAAAAAAGAAAGAATACCGGCGAGGGAAATTGGTGGTGACGCCAACGTAGGTTTTGATGGGAGGGTTAGTGGAGAGGATGAGATAAACACACCAACAAGATGAAGATGAATCTTGAGGTTTGGAATTGAATTGAAGTTGTGATTTTGAACAAGTAGGAGATGATGAAGATTTGGAGGATGACAAAGTAGGGTTTGGATTTGGGCGTTTGGTAGAACGAAACGTTGAAGACAGTGTTCTCATTTTTTTCTTCCCCAACCATTCATTAACCACCCCCTTCCAAAATACACTACTTCCCATACCCAAATTGTTCATAAAATATTTAAAAATCAATACAAATAACATAACATACTCTTAATGCATTATTTTTTAAATCAACAAATCAAATATTTAATGCATTTTTCTTATTTATCCAATCACATTTATCAATTAATTTAATTGTTATTTGAAAATTTCTAAGATATATTAACTTTTCGGGATCAAATGTTACCGTTTGAACCAACAAGGTTCCGCATAGTTGGTAAATGACTGGATTTTTTAAGCATAATGTTAAGAGTTCGATCCTTACGATAAAACACATTTAGGTGATCTGCGTCTTGGAAGAAATTAGTCTTTAACTATAGGATATTTGGGAAAAAAAAAGAATGTTAGAGTTTAAGAAGAACAAATTTTGATTTCTTTAATTTCCATTATTATTTGGGAAAGTGTTCTTATGATGATTACTTGAAAATACAGAAGGTGAAGAATCTGCGTGAAAGTGTCATATTATTTTTCCTATAAGTAATAAGTAATGACATATGTATAACACAATTTGTCAATACAATTATCTAAATTTCTCGGTTACTTTTTATCTTTGTCTTTTATCACAAAATTTAAAGGAACATTTTTTATTGTACATTAAAAAAAAACATACTTCTTTCTTTATAGTAACATGGTTTCTTTATTTAGATTTTACTTGTGTCTTGTCTCATCAAATAAAACCAATGTTTCAAGCGCTCTCAGCGATTAATCTTGTGTGCATAGTTGCTTCCATAAACTTTGTACAGACTGAGATTTTTAGAATGATATCAGATCCTATACATACATCTTAGACTCTAAAGTCTAAACCATTCCTTACAATTTCTAAAAGATTTTTTCCCATGGTTGATAACTTGATATGCATACTGCATAGACAAGGGCAACTGAATCTACAATTACTATTTAGCTGTGACATTCCCCAACTTGGAGCGAGAGTTTATGTAAGATCTGATCCTGTCCCAAAGTGAAAATCCGGAGCCAAGAAATGTTACCATCACTGATTTTCTTGAACCTTCTCTAATAAACTCTAACTCCCTTGCATTTGTGTGTTTTATACTGTCCACATCATCAATCAGTGGCAATGAGATAGAACCCTCAGACTCTAGATTTTTTATCCACCCGCGCAGTAAGTAATTTATTACCTGCCACCAATGACATTAATCATTTTCATCATGATATATGTCTACGTTCATGTGTATAATAAGAATATTCTGTCACATATCTACTGATAAACAAGTTCCTACTAAAGTACTGTAGTAATTTAAAAGCATATTTCTCATCTAACTATCAACAATTAAACATTGAAAATTTGAAATTATCCAGCTTTTAGTGCTAAAAGCTGTTTATGAAGACTGTGAAGAAGATATATACCTCAGGGACTTCATCATGAGGGCAGTGACCAGCAGGGCTGATTTGATAATATGGTGCTTCAGGCACCTGTCTTTTAATCTGGAGTCCCCAAACAGGTCTCACCCAGGGATCTTCTTTCCCGTACATGAGGCATATCGGCACGTTATTTGTTCGACATCTAAAATGCAAAAACCCTGAATATCTTTAACTTGGTGGAAGTTGAAAACATTAATGTAGAAGGTGTTCGCGCAAATGTAATAATAACAGTTACGAATGTGGTAATGCCTACCTAGATAACGCTTCACCGAAAGATAATTCTGCTTGAGGAGCAAACATAATTGAAGCAAATGCTGCTGCCGCGGCAGGATGTCTCGTGGTTTCAATTATGTGTGAAAACACATTATCTACATTTGTTGCACGATTTGCATAAACCTGATTAAGTATCTCAGCAATGCTTGCAGGATCACTCATTTTTTCCCACCTGAAGACATTAAAAAAAACATTATTTAATAAAACTCACTCACTCTAATGTTGATAGAAGCTGCAAAGATTAATGCATTAACAAGACATCTGTCACAAATTTCCCACAGCACAATTCTTCTTCTTAAAAAAGTTCTAAAGTTTCCTCTTCCATACAGAACACTTGGTTCATGAAGCAATGTTTCTTCTTACCATAACCAAAATATTCAAAACATGGCAGAAGAAAAGTGATAGATGAAGCGGTGAATAAAATAAAGAGATGCTTACACAAACTCTGTAAGTCTCCTTACACCAGCAGGTAGGGGAAATGTTCCTGCCCATGGAAATACTTTTGCTAATCCTGGATTCTTTACAGGATTAGGAAGAAATCCCCAAAAAGGTGTTGCATTAAGCAACGTGACACCTTTCACTAAATGAGGGTTACACGCCGCAAAATACAGTGCAACATATCCTCCTAGAGAGTTGCCCACTATATAGACTGGTTCACCGATGACCTGCATAACAACAATTTGTATCATCACTTAACTCACATAACCATTTCACATAATCAATTTCCACAATCAAGGTAATTACACCAAGCCATACTAAGGCATAACAATAAATTATATGCATCATTAACAAATGGACATAATCCACATATAAATACTTCTCATAATATAAGTCATAAATTTGTAGCTATAAGTGGTCAAAGAGCATTTTGCTTGGTTCATTTTTTCAGCATACAGTTTAAACAAACATAAACTCACATGAAAAAATAAATAAATAAATAAATAAACTTGATTAGCTGTCTGCTATCAAACAGCACATGTCACTTACCTCTTCTACGAAGTACCGAACTTGATCTCGCCATAAATCAATAGAGTATACAAGCTTAGTTGCCCACGGTTCCACTTCATCTCCACAACCCCATGAAGAAATATTTCCATTTGATGTAGCCCTTTCCTTATAATGAGGAGCGGGATCTTCGAAAGGAAGGGACATTCCTTGTCCTAGAAAATCCAGTGCCCATACTCTAGTGTCGCGGCCTAAATCCTTCAATTGCTTCTCATAATGGAAAGAGCCAACACCAAAACCAGGAAGAAATAGAACATGCGGCGAATCCACGTTTTCACAACCAGCCCTCTCATAATGCACATTAAGTTTAGGCTTCCATTCCCAAAAGCAACTGCTTATCGGAGCACCAGATTCGCCATTTGACCCGTCCGGCAAACTTGGAATGAGAACATTAGTGGCAGGCTTCTCTATTTCTGAAATATCTGTTATACCCTCCTCACCACCAATCACATAACCATCAGAACTTCCACTATAGACCTTATAACCGATTCTTTTAGAGCCTTCAAGAGCATCCAGTGAGTGTCCATGCTTAAACGACTGATCCATATCATAAAATCTGAAACTCCTAAATCTTGAAATGGTGGTATTGGTGCAATAAACTCCATGATTTCCAACAGTGGGAAAATTTGATTGATGTGAATTCAAGCTCTTTTCAACCGATTTTCGCTTCGAGTCCACTGCTTGAAAGCATGGTGCAAAACCATATGAGAGAATTTCCATCTCCAAAAACTGCATTCTGCATTACCCAGATACAGCAAATGATTCAGAGCAAATTTAGAGCTAAATTTTCTTGGTGATCATAACAGAAAAACGAGGAGACTAAAGCAAATTTGATAGTTTGGTAGTCAAAATTGAATCTATTCTTCTCTCCCAACAAAGCAAGTAATGATTTTAAAAGTAAAAAAATTCAACTAATTTAGTGTAACAGGGAAACAAGAAAGTGCAAAGAGAAAAGCAGTCATGGATTTGTAGCTTTTTCTTACATAATTTAATTCAAATGAAGAAGACCATGTTCAATCTCAGAAAAAGAGCCACTATCAGAAAATTTGTATTAAATACTACATAATAAATTGATAAAGACTTTACCCTTATTAATTTAATGAAGGAAGTGTCATGAGAATCTGGCTCTCCCTGAAATCTATGAACCCGGAAATGTTTTTAAGGAAGTTCACTTCACAGTTCACACAACATGTGTTGGGCCAACAATAATGTTGGTCGTTGCTTTGAAGGCTCTTCTTCCTCTGTAAGCCAAGTAAAAAAGTCTTGCTATTATGACTTTAGATAGCAGGTATTCTTGGAAAAATATTACACATTCCGTCCCTGATTATAAGGTATTTTTGGGCATTTTTACGTCTACCAATATTGTTGAATTTTATATTAAAATTGATATGTTCTTCCAAAAATACCCCTCTACCAATTATTAGAACATAATAATTTTTTTCATTTTTCAATAATTAATTTAATTCTTTGATACTTTATCATCTATATTTAATGCAGTGAATCAATTTTCAAGTCATTTACAACATTAAACAAGCTTCATTATCAAGCTTCATTTCATATTCCAATACAATTTTATTTATTTCTTTTAAAAAAAACATAGATCACAATGATTAGATGTAAGAGTAATTTTGGAAAAAATTACAAGAAGGTCTTATATTTAGGACCAATTTTTTTTACCTAGGAAGGCCTTATAATTAGAGACGAAAGGAGTAAAATATAACAATATTACTCCAAAGTCCATTATATTGGTAAAAAAATGTATTTTTTTTCCAAATTAAAGTAAAAATAAATAACGAAAAATCTTAAAAATTATAAAAATAATATGAAAATTGTGTGAAAGAAATTTGTAATTAATAAATAAATCATTTATTATATTTTATTTTGAAAATAGAATCATAGTAGTACTTTATATAAAGATATTCTCTTATTTTTGTTGATTAGTTTGATTTTTATCGAGATAATGGAACTGAAAAAGTATAAAACAAGTATTCGACAAATCAATATAATCCTTTCTATAATTTTTTTTTTTAATAAAAATATGTTTAACATGTGATTTAGGACACAATAGAAAAAAGATTTTCTTAACCTCAACGCTTAGGATGAAGGATAAGCACCTTAATTTATATTTATTTTCTTAAAAAAATAAAAATGTAAAACTTTATCTTTCATAAATACACTATTTTCTATAAAACTTAACTATTTTTAATCTCTTATCCTCGTTAAACTCTTACTTTTGCCTTTGGTCATATGGATGAATGAAAAATGAATTAGGAGTACAACTTTTAGCTACACCAAACTCTGGAACATACGGACAGAAGAGACAGCCACTGGGCCACTAACAAAGCACGTGTAGAGCAGATACGAGAACATCCTACTACCACAAGAACTAGGAAGGCAAATCCAGTATCTACCCAGTTCTTACTTCTTAGTAACATTTTTAAAACGTGGGTGAACATCTTTAATACAATAAAGCAAAGAAAAAATGATAAAAAGTGTCTTTAAGATATACTATTGGTTAAAAAATATTTATTTTATCTTAAAAAATGTAAATTTCTAATGTGAGATTTTTTTTAATATATCCATTAATTAGTATTTTTAAAACATGGATTAACAAGACTCTTAAGTAAATTATAACAAGAACAGCCCCATTTTTTAGCATGTTCGACCCGTTGTTTTTAAATAAAATAAAATAAAAAATCAAACACATTTTTTCATCAATAGATTAGTTTAGCTTCTAATATTTGAACATAAATAAATAAATAATTCACATAGAATATTACATAATTTGATATTTTTATTTTTAAGATATTCAGCTGTACAACTCAATGATTAATGGAATATTTTCGATATTGTTGAATCTTGAGGAAGTAGTTTATTGCATTTATAAGAGTTAGAAATCGAACCTCCAATATTAATTACTTATTTAAGTAGCAATAAAACTCTTTTCACCTATCATAGCCTTCATCAATACATAATTTGAAATATGCAAATAGGAAATGAATATATATATATATATATATATATATATATATATATATATGTGTGTATATACATATATGTGTGTAAAAAAAATAAAATTAAAGTCAGCGTTAAGTTTCTTTTGGCGTCAAAAGAAGATCCCCATTATGCACATGGATGTATTTCATTTAACAGATCCTCCACTACCAAGGGTTGTGCCTTCAAAAGAAGAGTCCCCTTCACTCAAACACAGCTCTTAGATTAGATGGTGGGGGGTCATAATTCATAAATCGCAACAACGTTTGATGGTTCAATCTAAAAAAATTGTTATAACCCACTTTTATCACTTGAGTTCACTTCAAATAATATTGGAATTTTTTCATTCTTAGTCATGAAGGCACTCAAGCCTAATGTGTGGCTTAAATTTTCTTGCATAATTGATAAAAAAAACATTGGCAAAATCATACCATAAAAATTAGTTATTGATTTTTATTTTTATTTTTTGACGTTACTTAAGTTTAATGAGAGGCTCAAGCATCATATTTTGCAGTTGTATCTCTCATAGCAATTGATAAAAACTTTGACACATTATATTACAAAAGTTAAGTGAAATAAACCTGAGGTTCTGTTTAAGTTGATTTTTTAGTTTTAAGTTTTAATATTCTCAAAAACTAAAATTATTTTTTCATTTTTATAATATTGGTTTCAAAAAATTTTGGTTTTGAGTTTTTAAAATTATTTTCAAACTTATAATTTGTATAGAGATGATATTATGTCATGCACCCTCTACTACAATAATCACTATTTAATGATAATCTCCATGTGATTGCTGTCATCTTTAATTGAAGGTGATGGCGGTGGTTGTAGTGGTGGTTATCATATGGTAATTGTGGTTAGGTGGTGGTAACAGTTGAGAAGGTGGTGATGGTTAGGATGACAATGATGATAGTTGTGATGGTGGTGATAATCATCATCAAGAGATGGTGATGGTTGCAGATGGGGTTTGTCCCTTGATGTATTTAACTGAAAACTTTATGTGATTATTATTGAAGGCTCTTTTTGTATCGACGGAGTCGGGAACCCTTGGTAACGGACATCGGTAATAGAGCTCTTTCTTGTTGTGGTGATAGCGATGATTGTGAAAACTGTGATAGCGGAGATAGTAACGATGGTGATGGTTGAGTGACACGAACAACGAGATTTTATAAAATTCAACTCAAAAATTGAAATTATGAAATCATTTTTTGTTGTTTTGAAAATAGACTTAAAATTATTTTGAAAAGAAGTAAAAAACATCATTTCAGTCCAAATTGTATCAAATAAACTTTGTTTTAAAAATATTATTTTGAAATCAAATAAATTATAAATTGACAATAATCCCCAAATGAAACCTAAGATTTTATAAACTAGACACTATAATCTCATATTTTCAATAAAACTCAAGTCTCATATTTTAAAATTAGATCCTGAAAAAATAAAAATAAAAGAACTTAAAACTATATTTGATTATAATTTTTCTCTGTTCGAGTTAAGAATTAGACAGTCTTTCTCTATGAGTCAAAGATGACCGGAGAAAATGACAGTACTTATGTTCAACAAAAAAAAATAAAAAATGACAGTACTTAATTTAAGCTTGTCTTAGGATTGAGATATTTAATTGAAAATATTATCTATTAATCATTCATGTAGGGTTAATATTGTCTCTATCAAAAATCATAGGCAGCGGTGGATATGTAAAATATCTCACTGATAAGGGAATATTATTCGTCAGTTTGGTTGAGTGCCGAGAATATTTGATGGAAAATTAAGGGAAGATAACTTAACGTAAGACTTTTTCTTTTTAACTTCGTCTCTTTGGCACCCGTTTCGTTTTTATTAGGTTATTATGACCTTGAATGTTTTTCAACTTTGGACTCTTAATAATCAGAATATTTATTTTGATTTTCACAAGTCGAAAACAAACTTATAAATATTTCAGATTTGCACATGTCGAAAATATATTTTTATTAAGTCGGAACTGCAAGAAGCTAGATTTTTTGCCTCTATGCAGCAACCATCTGAGCTAGGCTTGAGCTGCTAGATTTTTCTTTATGGCTTAGATTTAAAGAATTAGAAGAAGTCATTTCGGATTTGGATTTTTCGCGGTCACATGAAATTTTGATTTTGGAAAGCATTTTCTTTTACAATTAAATCTAGAAAAAAAAAATGATAGATAAACTTTTGATGGTTAAATTGGTAACTGCATCAAAACTGAAGTCAGAGAATCCAAATCCATCATTTTCTCTTCAAACCAAAAAGCATCCAAACACAAATTCTATTCCAACAAAAATAAAAAACCTTCCCTCCGTCTAGGGATGACAATGGGAGACTGCAGATGGGGATCCCCGCGGGAAACGCCCCGTTTGGGGACCCGAGTTTGAGGATTTTTCCCCAACGGGGGCGGGGATGAGAGAGATTTTTCCCCCGAACAGATTTTGGGGCGGGGAATAGGATTGGTTCCTCCATCCCCGCGGGTTCCCCGTCCCCGACAATTTTAGTTATATGTCCTTAAATATTTAGGCTTTATATAGTTAAAAAACAGGTTTTTTAGTAACTTCACATATATTATTATAATTATAATTATAATTATTATTAGAGTGAAGGGGCACTTTGATCCCTCAAGTTTTTTGACAGGACACTTTAGTCCCTCAAGAAATTTAATTCATTTTTAGTCCTCCGTGTTTTCCAAAAGTATCAATTTAGTCCCTCATGTTTTCCAAAAATACCAATTTAGTCCCTCAACGAAGTGGCTAATGGAAATATGACAGGGACTAAATTGGTACTTTTGGAAAACTTTGGGGACTAAAAATGAATTAAATTTCTTGAGGGACTAAAGTGTCCCTATCGAAAAACTCATCCATAACTTGATCAGTTAGATTTTTCTTCCATGATATGCATTCATCTATTACTTATTTCTTCTATCTGTCTAATTGATTGCACTTATGTTTTTGAACGCAGGTGTGCCTCGCATAATTACACAGGTCGAAGAGGTTTTCTTCAAGAAAACAATTGAAAATTTGTATCATACATTAGACATATGTTGTAAAGAGACAGAGGCTATTCCATGCATTTCTTGCCCTTACAAACCATAAGGGTCTATGGTTATGATGATGAGGAACTAAGGCTACAAATGCATTTGTTATCTTTATTATGGTTTTCTGACTTTACATGGTGTTGGAAGTAGTCAATGGGTGTATTTACAAAAGATTTTCAACCAAAGAATCATCTCTCGGAGTAGCTCATGGTGGTAGTGGCTAAACCAAGATCCAAAAGATTTTCAACCAAAGAATCTTTCTGATGTATAAACGCTAGGATATTAGGAATTCTGAAATTTGTAGTCATGGTGTAGATTTCATCAATATGTGTTAGGGATATTGATTAAAATGTGAAGAGCAATGAATATGATTGAAATCCGTGTTAAATTGTTCCATAGCATTGGTATACAATTTGTTTAGTTGCAATAATTGCTTTGAATTTTTTTTTGGCATTATATAATCATAGAGCAATAATGCAAGATTGATGTTTAAGTTTAGCATGAAATTTTTTATGCTTTTATCATTATTATCAATATTATTTATAAATCCAAATGGGTATCATGAAACCTTTAATAATTTCATGTTTAAATTAGGGGCTTTGCCTAATGGCCCTGTGCATCGCACGGGCTTGCTTACTAGTATAGTTAAAAAACAGGTTTTTTAGTAACTTCACATATATTATTATAATTATAATTATAATTATTATTAGAGTGAAGGGACACTTTGATCTCTCAAGTTTTTTGACAGGACACTTTAGTCCCTCAAGAAATTTAATTCATTTTTAGTCCTCCATGTTTTCCAAAAGTATCAACTTAGTCCCTCGTGTTTTCCAAAAATACCAATTTAGTCCCTCAACGAAGTGGCTAGCGGAAATATGACAGGGACTAAATTGGTACTTTTGGAAAACTTTGGGGACTAAAAATGAATTAAATTTCTTGAGGGACTAAAGTGTCCCTATCGAAAAATTTGAAGAACCACAGTGTCCCTTCGCTCTTATTATTACTAACGATTATTTTAACGATTTTTTTAAATTAAATCTCTTGAATTTTAACGATTATTTTTCTGTAGTGTACAAGTTTAAAAATGCTATTCGACGTTGTGAATTTATGATAGACCAAGTTGAAGTTAGGTTCCCTGTGGGGACTCGTGGGGTGATGGGGAATGAGGATGTGGGTTAATCAACCCCCGACATGGGGAATGAGGATGGGAATGGGGGACAAATGAGACCCGAGGATGGGGAATGAGAAAAATCTCCCCGAGCGTATTGTCATCCCTACCTCCGTCCCTGAGCCACCAACGACCATCCATCGCTCGCTCGCACCACCCAATATCTGTTCTTTCAAGGTGTAAAAAATAGTACCTTCACTCCTCATAAGGCTAGAATCCAGCTTTTTGAAAATTATAACGAATCTTTACACTTTGAAGTTTCCAACTCATAGTAGTTAAAAATTAAATAAAAATATATTTTCGACATGTGCAAGTCAAAAATATTTATAAGTTTGTATCAAACTTGTGAAAATGGAAATAAATATTCCAATTATTAGGAATTGGAAGTTAAAAACTCAAGATCATAATACTCGAAATCGGGGCAAGTGACGGGTTTAAAAAAAAAAAAAAAAAATCTAACGTAAAGGGTTTCTCTAACAGTACTTGCGTACTGCTCGGATAACCTACTCACGCTTATAGGTTGGTGCTATTATTTGGTTAGATATTTAACAAGATGACGAATGTACTCCCTCCTGTCCTTATTATAAGGTACACTTGAATTACACATACAAGGAAAGTGGTTGGTTTTACGAATTTTATGAGGATATATTGTAACATTACAATTTTACCCCCTTAACTTTTTTTGAAAAATTCGCACTCATTAATGAACAACAAAAAACACATAGATAGTCAAAACATTTAATAAGGACAAAAAAGAGAAAAATCAATAAATGATGCATAGAAAATATAAAGTGACTTATAATTATGACAAAAAAACTTTCTAGAATGTGACCTATATATAGGATCGGAGGGAGTATCTTTCTTTTGCCACACCTTCCAAACTACTCCCTTGACTTATTTATGAGATTTTTTTGGGTTTTTCACTTCCAACAAAAAAAGTAAATAAATTTGTTAATGTTATTGAAAATGTAAAAATTTGTTAAAAGGTGTTGACTTCATAGGAGCGTTAATGAAAAGAAGTAATTAAATGTTATTGAAAATTGTAAATTAGAAAAAAGTCATATAAAAATGATCATAATAAAAACTCCAAAAAGATCTTATAAATAGGACCAGAGGGAATATTTGAAAGTAGATTACTCCTACTATTTTAGATTATCAATTATATACCTTCCCTTTTAAATTAGATTCAACAAAAAAAAAAGTATTTTTGTGCT
Organism: Crotalaria pallida; assembly: GCA_037953625.1. NCBI lineage: Eukaryota > Viridiplantae > Streptophyta > Magnoliopsida > Fabales > Fabaceae > Crotalaria > Crotalaria pallida. The sequence continues at coordinate 141,092,828 of CM075654.1, read as the reverse complement.
TTTTAAAGATCTTACAAGTATATTTATTAAAGTGATTATATAAATATTTATAGCATTTATTGCAAAGTTGTAATGAATCTTACTATATGGCGTAAATGAAAAAAGTCTAGTTTATTTTAGATTATCAATCCTATCTACTGCCTTTTTAAATTAATTTATTAAATAATTTTCACTTTAACAAAGCATTTTTTTTCTAAATAAATTCACTTAAAAATTCCAATATAACATTAATTAATACTCCACCTGTTTTACGTTATTGTCATTTTAGTCTTTTCAACTTTTCAAATTATTTGTCATTTTATGAATTCGAGGATATACTAATTGATTTTTTAAACTTTAACATTGCATTTAATGAATTGAAATATATGAAATGATTGATAATTAATGTACTTTAAAGATATATAGTAAAGTTATCTAATAATTCTCTTGAAAGTTGAAGTATTAAATAACTTTCTTAATCTGTGTAAAATTTCTAAAATGACAGTTAAATTGAAATGAAGGAAATACAATGCTTCACGACTCTATCCACATTTAATATAGATAATGAGTAAAAAAAATTGACCAATTAATGTAGAGAATAAAGAACAAAACTGATAAACAAACATTGATCTATTAAAAAAAGCAATGATTAATATCACGAATTGCTTTCGTTAAAAAAGCACACAAACAGTTTAAAATCACAATATACGGTTTGCGTTTCAATCAACTATGCTTTCTCTCTCTAGACATTATTTTTAGATTTTTTCTTTTTGAACCTCATCCTTTGTTCATTGGTTTCTACCGTCTGAAACAAGTTGGAATATTCTTTCCGCTTAAAACAAGGTAAAAACAAAATAAAATATTTTTCGCCTTATGCAAGTCGTATTATCTTCCGCCTTTCCAAAGTCGTATATAAAATAAATTATTCCTCCTCTCATCAGGCAAAAAACATTAAAAATTTGTGATAATGCCAAAATATCCCTTCCGTTCACTCACGTACAAAACAATAAAAAGAAGGAAGATGGAGGGTTTACGGAGAGACATTTTTGGAATTTCAACCCTTTATTTGTTCCGCTTTTTAAAAGTCGAGACTTTTAAATAGTCGATAATTCTTCCGCCTTATGCAAATCGGTAATAATAAGTGGAGGCCAAAAAGTTTATCCAACTTGCTCCAAGCGGTGAGACCAATAAGTAAAGAGTTGGGTTCAAAACGGAAAAGTCTTATTTTTAAACCATCACCTAATTAATACTTTCGTGAGTTAGGAATTCATAACAATTAGCAATGCTCTTATAAAAAAGATTTTCTTTTCACACCCCCCATTTTTCTTCCCATCCCCCATTAGTTATACGTACTACCTAATCCATGCACTATAACTTTAAAAGTTGATTATTTTGAATGCTAGCAGTACATATATTAAACTCCAACAAAGAAGTGGCAGCCAACACTGACAGACACCATTCATTAACTTAACTTAACCCCTCTTCCTTCCTTCCTTCCTGTAATTGGTATTACCCATTAACCCGAACCCGGATATTCTATTAATAATAATATGGGTTACACCGGAGAACCCGAACACGACGACCCGGAATCCTCCCTCCTCCACTCTCCTCCTTCAACCACCGCTTCCAAAATCCCTCAAGACGCATACCACCTCGCTTACATCATCTACTTCACCCTCGGCTTCGGCTACCTCCTCCCTTGGAACGCTTTCATCACCGCCGTTGATTACTTCTCCTTCCTCTACCCCCAAGTCAACGTTGACCGCATCTTCGCCGTCGTCTACATGCTCGTCGGCCTCGTCGGGATCTTCCTCATCATCCTCTACAGCCACAAATCCGATGCATTCGTTCGTATCAACGTTGGTTTGGGTCTCTTCGTTGTCTCGCTGCTTGTGGTTCCGGGTGTCGATGCGTTTTACGTTAAGGGTCGGGTCGGGTTTTACGGTGGGTATTATGTGACCGCGGCGGCGGTTGCGCTTTCCGGTGTGGCGGATGCGTTGGTGCAGGGCTCCATTATTGGGTCTGCGGGTCAGTTGCCGGAGCGGTATATGCAAGCTGTTGTTGCTGGCACTGCTGGTTCTGGTAACGCTTCCTTCTCTCTCTTTTGTTACTATTTTTGGTTCTATTTTCCATCTGGGGTTTACTATTTTTTCATAAAGTTTGAAACTTTATTATTATTGTTGTGGGAAGCTGGTGTTAGAGTATTAGATGCAATGATGCATTGTTTGCTTTCTTTATGATCTACCTTATTATTATGGGTATGTGATACATGTAACAAATATCCCCCTAGAAACTTAGTGAACATTAAAATTACATTTTGGTATGAAACCCTCGGTAGCTAATTGGGCTTCAATTAATCAGACTCAAGTCGGGAAGACACATCTAAGGGGTAAAGCTCTCCTAGCGTTATTTTTTCTATCCACGGGGACTCGAAACCATAACCTTGTTTAAGTGAAACTGGGCTCTAATTACTTGGACCGGATAAACTCTGGTAAACCATCGAGACTTCAAGGATAGTGTTATGGAAAGTTGGAATTAGTGTTATAGATGTATTGTTTGCTTTATTTGTGATACAATAATAGAGTGCATATACCTTCACTAAAATCAAGGATCTGGATACTTACGTATGTGATACATGTATCAAATATCCCTAGAAACTTGAGGAATATTAAAATCGCGTTTATATGATATATATGGGAATCTTGAGTTCTTATGTATTTTTTTGCATTGGTTGGCTAGTTATGCATGTGATGTTTAGTACTACTTGGGTATTCCAAGTATCTCATTTGTCTAAGCATTTATGTTCTTATTTTAAGGTAATAAAATGATAATCAAACAGACAAAATAGAGCTTGATTGAGGGTTGAAACCATATCTGTCTGTCTAATGGGGCTTATCAAAGGTCCGAAAAGTGTTTGGACCACTGATAACGAAGACTCAGGACGTTCATCAATATAGATGTTTCTGACAGAGGTCAGGCAGGTAGTACCAATTCAAAATTTCAGGGGTGGCTGGGGTGAGGCACTCAATGTGGAGCCAGTAGTGGCAGATGCAGGCAATGTGACTGGATCTGGATTTGAGGCAGCACAAGATCTAGGTGATTAACTCTTCGCGAAGGGGTACGTGTATCCAATCTTGGCATCGCTTGTATGGCATCAGATCAGTTGGGAGAAGGTAAGATGAAGTGAGAATTGGGGAAATTCACCTGACTCAAAATTGAGTGGTTTTTGATGAATAGCATCCAAAAGCAACCATTTTCTAGGTGAAAGCAGACTGCACATCATCTAAGTCTCTGGATACATTATTTGACAAAAGATTTCCACGAGAACATCATGTTACATTGAAAGATAATAGCATCTCTTCCAGTGAAAATCTCAAAAGAGAAAATTCATGAACTTCATTGGCAATGACTAGAAGGAAAGCAAAGTTGTTTCACATTGCATTTTGAATCTTCGGGTTGGGAGTTGTTTTTTAAATTTAAAAAAAAAAAAAGCTAAAAAAACTTTAAAATTAAAATTTGAATGATTTTTGGACTAAAATGCAATGTACTGAAAACATAAAGATTATAAAAAACTGGATGACCTGCTACGAAAGGTTATCCAGCATGACTTGATGGACCAAATTTTTTTAGGACCATCATAGAAATCCTCCCTGTCTGATGACCTATTAGTTAGGCAATATTAACTATGAAGTTGTTGTGCTGTCATTCTTATTAGGCAGAGTTCATTTTGACACAGGTTTTCCTTTTCATCGTTATAGTTTTTTGTCCTATGAAGAGAAGCGTACAAGTATGCTGGTTTTAGGTTTATATGCAAAATAATTCTTTTGCATTTGGAACTTATAGAGGGTTAATGACTTTCTCTTTTCATTATGGATTTTTTTGACGGCAGGGGTACTTGTTTCTGTCATGAGGATATTCACGAAAGCTGTTTACTCACAAGATGCCTCGGGCCTGCGAAAAAGTGCAAACCTCTACTTTGGTGTATCAATTGTAATTATGTTTATATGTATGGTTTTATACAACATAGTGCACAGACTTCCTGTTATCAAGTACTATAATGAACTCAAAATTCAGGCAGCCAATGAGGGTGAAGACAATGGACCCTTGACTGGATCTGTATGGAGGTCAACTGTATGGGATATTGTGGGAAGAATCAAGTGGTATGGGTTTGGTATTGTGATCATATATGTTGTGACTCTGGCCATATTTCCCGGTTACATTACGGAGGATGTGCACTCTCAACTTCTTAAGGATTGGTATCCAATTCTTCTCATTACTGGTTATAACGTGGGTGACCTTGTTGGCAAGTGTCTCACTGCATTGTACCTCCTAGAGAATGCGAAAATTGCTGTAGGTAGTTGCATTGCAAGATTGTTGTTTTTCCCTCTCTTCTTAGGGTGCTTGCATGGCCCCATATTCTTCCGGACAGAGATTCCTGTGACAATACTGACTTGCTTCTTAGGGATAACTAATGGCTACCTAACTAGTGTGTTGATGATTTTAGCTCCTAAAACTGTGAAGTTGCAGCATGCAGAGACTGCAGGGATTGTAAGCGTATTATTCTTAGTTTTTGGTCTGGCTGCTGGGTCTGTTATAGCTTGGTTCTGGGTTATCTGACCAAGCAATTTGTATATTAAGTAACTCCAAAACCTGCACACATTATGTGTCTATAAACTGGGGTGGGGTTTTCTTATATTGTTTCTTTGAACATGTGAAACTTTGTCAGCTCCTCTGTTAATGATATACTAGTATGTCAATTCTAGTGAACTATTGCAGCTTAACTTTTGGATGATGATCTTTGCAGGTTATTGTTTTGGTACCTTAATCATATATTATATTAAATACTTTATAATTAAAAATAAGCTTTTGGGAAAATCCTATGTAGACAATAATCATAATTGACTTTTTACCGATAATAAACCTTCTATTTTATCCAGTCTGAATACTACTACTACTACTATCACCATATCAAGAAGACAGATTTGCCAAGGAAGCAACATGAGTAATATTGTATTCTTTTGAAAAGTAGTATCTATGGCTCCCTTTGACTTTATGCAGAGGACTTGGGAGCATGATGAGCAAATTTTGATGGGTGATCAAACAGATGAGTGTAAAATCAATTAGGTTAGTTGGGAGCAAGTGTATTATTTGCTTAAGGAGAATGGGCTTTAGAGTTTTTCATACGATTAAATATGGCTATGCTAGCAAAGCGATATATAGTGGAGGTTAATGCAATTTCCAAATGGTCAGGTCTCAAAAATTCTCAAAGTACTGCTCAGTGCTCATCCATGAATAGTTGCGTAGGTCCTAACTATTATTGATTTTAAAATTAGAAACTCCTCTACAAGGTCATTGTCATTATCAAACTCCTTTTGATAAGTGCATGGGACCCAAATCTACACATTTCTAACAAAAGTTTAAATGCCATTTGACCATTTCATTCTACCTACTCCATAAAGCATCTAAAGATGAAATTTCCTGCAATCTTCCACAACCGGCCTTTCATATTTTAAATCCATGTTTCTTGGTTATTTCCTATGAAAGTAGTATTTTCTGTGTCCTATCTTCACTTTCAGGGACCTTTTATTGTATAATAATACTATACATAAACAAACAATCCAATACTGGTATTTTATATCTTGACCTGATTTGCTTCCAACTATGGCTCTGGAACTTGTGGGAGGAGCACTTCTGAATGCTGTGTTCGACACGTTGCTTGAAAGGATGTCTTCTCCTGAGGTAGTCAACTTCTTTATGAAGGAGAAAATCAGTAACCAGCTGCTCAAGAATTTGAAGGTTTCATTATTGTCTGTCACTGCCGTGCTCAATGATGCCGAAGAAAAGCATATGACAAACGCTTCTGTGAAGGAGTGGCGGAACGAGCTGCAAGATCTTGCTTTTGATGCTGATGATATGCTAGATGCTATCTTCATTCATGCACGGATTGCTGCAAATCAGGTACACACGATCAAATCTGCTCCTCTGAAACACAACATCCAAGCCATTCTTGAAAGATTTGAATTTATCATAAAGCAGAAATGTGTTCTTAATTTGGAAGTGGGTAGGAATCTGATGCTGCCAAAGAAGATACCATCTTCTTCTTTGATAGAAGCATGTGATGTTTGTGGTAGGGATGATGAAAAAGATGCTTTACTTAAAATGGTTTTATCAGATGCTTCAAATGATAGCAGTATAGCTGTGATTCCCATTGTAGGAATGGGCGGAATTGGAAAAACAACCTTAGCTCAAATCATATACAATGACTCTAGGGTGGAGACAGAATTTGATCTTAGAGCCTGGATACATGTCTCCGAAGAATTTGACGTTTGCAAAATTACTAAAACTCTTCTGGAGGTTGTCAGTTCTTCATGTAGTCATGATATCAAAGATCTAAATTCTCTCCAACTCAATCTAAAGATGAGTTTGGCAGAGAAAAAGTTCTTATTTGTTTTTGATGATGTCTGGAATGAAAACTACATTAGCTGGGACAGTATGAGAAGTCCATTTAAACATGGTGCTCAAGGAAGTAAGATCATTGTAACAACACGTAGTATGCGTGTTGCATCAATTATGCAAACTGCTTCACCTTGTACTCTTGGAGAGCTGTCTGACAAAGACTGTTGGAATTTATTTTCAAAACATGCATTTGGCAGCGGTGATTCAATTGTGGATCCCAAGCGAGAAAGAATTGGTAGAGAAATAGTTCAAAAGTGCAAAGGGTTGCCCTTGGGTGTGAAGACGCTTGCAGGGCTTTTACGATCAAAAAGCAATAAGCAAGAATGGCTTAAAGTATTAAACAGTGAGATATGGGATTTGAAAGATCATGAGAGCAATGTTCTTCCAGCTTTGAGACTAAGTTATCATTTTCTGCCTTCCCATTTAAAAAGGTGTTTTGCTTATTGTGCCTTATTTCCAAAAAATTACGAGTTTGAGAAGGAGAAATTGATTTTGTTGTGGATGGCAGAAGATTTGGTGCAACAATCAACAAGAAATGATAGAATTGAAGATGTTGGAGATGAGTACTTTAGTGAATTGGTATCTCGAACATTTTTTCAGCAATCAACACGAGATAAATCACGTTTTGTAATGCATCATCTTGTGAATGATTTAGCTCAATTTGTATCTGGCAAATTTTTGGTCAGGTTGGACGGCAAGCGCTGTAATATGGCAGAAGAAAGAACTCGATATTTGTCTCATATTATTGCACATCCTCCTGTTACTGTAGATTCTGTTCGCAAAGCAACTCGCCTTCGCACACTTCTGCAAATAAGGTTGGTAGGTGGTAGTACATCCCCTCACCTCTACGACGGCATATCACATGAATTGTTGATGGGGTTAAGGTGTTTGAGAGTGTTATCTATGGTAGGTGCATCCATTTATACATTGCCTGGATCAATTGGAGAACTAAAACATTTGCGCTATCTGGATTTTTCTGGCACTGAGATATATGAGTTACCAGAATCTGTGTCTGAGTTATACAATTTACAAACCCTGAAAGTAGCAGGATGTTGCAATCTCGATAAACTGCCTAGCTTGATGTCTTGTCTTGTTGACTTGCGTTACTTGGATATCTCGGGCATTTTCTTAAGAAGGATGCCATTGGATATGAGTAAATTAAGCAACCTCCAGATGTTGAGTGATTATTTCATAGGAGTTGAATACGGATGTTCCATTGGTCAATTAGGATCACTATCTGTTTTACACGGATCCTTGTTCATTCATAACTTAAAACTTGTAGTAAATTGTAAGGATTCTGAGGAGGCCAAGTTGAAGGAGAAGATATTTCTTAGGAAGTTAATATTGGATTGGAGTGGAAATGGCAATACTGATAATTCACAGCATGAGAAAGATGTACTGGACAGCCTACAACCACATACAAATTTGAAGGAGCTTGTAATTTATAACTATCCCGGCACAGGATTTCCAAAATGGCTGGGAGGCTATTCTCTATGCAACTTGGTGGCTTTGGAGCTTAAAGGTTGTAAGTACTGCTATCAACTGCCTCCACTCGGACAACTTCCTTGCCTGAAAGAGCTTTCAATTATTAAATTTGATTTATTAGAAAGCGTAAGCTCCGAGTTTTACGGCAATGGAGCTTATTCTTCTCATGTTGCAATTGAGTACTTTCCTGCACTACAAATTATGAGATTTGAGCACATGCCCATGTGGGATAAATGGTTGCCGGATGCTGATAATAGTGACCATACTGCATTTCGTCGTCTTAGAGAGCTTCATATTGAGAGTTGTCCCAGCCTGAAAGGAGAATTGCCTGCTGCCCTTCCATCTTTAAAGATACTTACAATCAGGGATTGCAAGAAGCTCCTTTGTTCACTTCCAATATCTCCAGTTTTGCGCTCACTAATCATTCAGAACTGTGGGGATCTAGACTTGCTAGCAACTGCCCCCGAGTGCTATCAATCTCTCACTTCATTTCATTTACACAACAGCTGCGACTCCCTCGAATTCTTTTCATTCAATCTTTTCCCTAGTCTCAAGACTCTTGATGTTTCATGTTGTAAGAATTTGGAAACACTCAGAGTTTCGGTGTCAGAGGATACTCCTTCACTATTTGCTTCCCTGCGTTCCTTGTGCATTAGTCATTGTCCAAAGTTGTTACATTTTCCCATGGAGGGATTTGAATCCCCAAATCTCACTTTGTTGACCATCAATAACTGCAAGAAGTTAACATCACTTCCTGAAGATATGCATCACAGTATGCCAAACTTGAAAGCTCTTCGACTGTGGAATTGTCCAAATATTGAGTGGACTCCAGATAAGGGTTGGCTTCCGAAGTTAACATCCGTCAGCATTCAGAATTGCAAAAAATTCATGAAAGGAAAATTGGAATGGAGCGCTTCAAATCTTACCGCTCTTAGTGACTTGACGAGATTCAAGCTACCAAGTCCGAGCCCTGTAACAACTGAGCCTCAAAATTCTCGGTGGTTACCAGCTTCAATGGGAAATCATATAACCGAGCCTCAAGTATATCGATGGCGTCCACATACTCAAAAGTAACAACACGATTAACTAAGAATCTAGACAGGTGAGAAAGAATTTTTTAAAGAAATATTTTCATACATTTCATTGAAATTATGAAGTTATGTTAATACCAAACAGTTTATTTTTCCTTTCCAGACTCTTCTTATGTTATTACTACAGTCAGCTATTGGAATTGCTCATATTTCCTAATATAATGGAGGATTCTCAGTCTCAGGTATGTCATTTTTTCGCTTAATACTGAATCACAATATTCTGAGTCTAATTATTTACTGCGTATAATTATATGGTATACAACTATACATAGATGTTACGGATCTGAGGGTGCTTCTAAGTTACAGGTTTGTATATGATTATATTTACAAGCTTTGATTTTGCTGAATTTTATGATGTGCTTTGATTCTCAGGCTCGAATTTGTTGGCATGTAGACACACCCTCGTGCAACTGTTGAAGAGGAAATTTCATAAGCTATGCAGCTTGTGCATTTTGATTTGAACAGGTAAGAGGGGTTCAATTACTTGGCATTGTTTCTTTAAGAGTGATGATCATATTATCTTGTCAGTGTGTTATCTTCTTCATGTGATGATTTCCTCATTTAATAGTGTTCAATAGTCAATTACCACTGCACCGGTGTATCCTATTATTTTCAAACAGAAGTTGTGTTCAGAAATGTACTATCTGCCACTTCATTAACTATTGTTCAAGAAATCTTTTTCATTTTATGCTTACTTACTCTTCTCTATTTTTGTGTCTTCTTGCTCAATGAGAAGTAACACAGTATCCATATCAAACATTTGTCTTGTCTTATATGCAAAAAACAATAAAATAAAAATTTATTTTATTATTTCTGCACATAAAACAAGCCACATGTCTTACATAACATTTTTGGAAGTAAAAACTGGGATGGGCTTTCTTGTTGGGTTAGTTGAACAAGTGAAAATTTCTAAGCTTATATGTTAATAGTATTTGTCAGTAGTATTTTATGCTTTATAACATTAGGATGATGACCTTAGCAGGTAATTTGTTCGCCTTAATCAGATATTATAATCAAATTTGTGAAGGTTTGACTCAAAAATGTACCAACTGACCCTCTAATACATATGTCTAATGATTATTTTGAAATTCAATAAGCCCAAATTAAATTATAATATACATCTCTTTAAACACTTGCTTGAATGGTACAAAAATTTGGGGGTTAACTCTGTTAACCATGAATTTGAATATTTTAACCCCAAATTTTATATACATAGTTTTTAATCTCATCCTACAAATGGGTAATTAATTTGTGCATCACTGATCACCATTTGCATGATTTTTATATGTTTTCACCCAGAATGAAGTATAAATTCACGATTAATTATATACGAATTGGTAATGCTAATGAATTAACAAGTACTGTATAATTCGTTCAACTACATAGAAATTAAAGAATATATATAATTCCTTTTTTTTAATATAATATATATATATATATATATATATATATATATATATATATAACAATTCAATAGTTCGTTGAACTGAAGCCAAAAGAAAATATGAATTTTTGCATGATCTTATTATTTAAAAGAAAGCAATCTACTAAAAACAAAAGCCCAATATGAGCGGATTACTGAGACAATGTTATTTAAGCAAGATGTATTATTCACTTACAAACGAAAAGAAATGAAAAGAGGCAGAGACGAAATGAAAACCTTCCTATCACAATCACAAAAGCAGAAAAGCTTAACAAAAGAGCATTAATCACAACATCATCACTAAGGAATGTGATCTGTGTCTTAATAAACTTCTAAAGGGGTTCAACAACTAGTGATAATATATATTTTTTGATATCTCTGTCTTGGATACCAAACCCATCGCCATTTTGATACAAGGTATGAGCTACACGAGCTGCATTTATGGCGTGAGTTAGAAATGGTTCCATTGAAGCAACTCTAGTTTGGCTGTACCCATTTATCTTCTTCCATGCATTGTTTATGATGCCTTGTATGTGCTTTCTCGCTTCATCCTCTGAAACATCCATTTCATTCATATAACATAGGATTGAGGAAGCAGCATCACCTCTTTCTCTTTCAGCCTACAGTTTCATAAAATAAATAATTGATTGACTAAAGTATATGAAGGCAACAAAGTTAGTTACGTACCTCTGTGGTCCCTAGATCATTGCACAGCCGAATAATAAGGGATATGTTGTAAACCAAATCTTCATATGAGTGGAGAAAATCATCTATCTCATGACATGTTACTACTTCATGCATTGTAGTAGCAAAATATATGTGGAGTAGAATTAGTGGCCCTGAAGATGAAATCCAAGCATTGCTTAGATGTTCTTGTAACGATGGAATATATCCTTCGCTGTACCACTTTGCTTCCACGAATAATGCTTTGCAAAAGTCTACCCACTGTAAAATTATGATCATAAGCAACAATTATTGCATTCTTTATTATTATGCCTTTTAAATTTATTTGATTTTGAAAAGAAAATAAAATGAAAAAGCATATACTAATTAATTAGTAATAGTACCGCTTTCTTAAGGTAAGATAACACCAAGTTGAAATTCTTTTCACTGCCAATTTCATAAGCAGTTTCGTTTGTGACATCTTTAAGCGAATCCAAGCACATCCTCATATACTCTGGAAGCTGTTCAATTTCTTTAGCATCCCATCTGTATTATGTACAATAAACACAATTAAATTCTTTCTCTAAATGGTCGGAGACATATATATAAGCTATAATTTTGTTTTTCATAAAAAAAAAAAGCTATAATTTTGTTTGAAACGCTATATAAATAGTAATATATATATATATATATATATATATATATATATATATATATATAAAATAAACATACCTCTCAAAAGCCATAGTGAACTGCTTCAATTCTTCGAATGAGGCGTGTATATCATAAATATCATCAATCACTAGTACGAAAATAATTACTTTAGTGAGCCATTTCCTTAAGAATTTGTACTTCGGCTCAAAAGCAACTCCTGCTGAGCACATGAAGCTTTCAACCAACCTATTTCTTGTAAAGCTCAACTCTTTTATCATTCCAAGATTCTCCCACCACCTAATTAATTGACATATCAAAGAGATTACTAATTAGCAGCTGTATAGTTTATTGGTATGAAAATGTATATTTATTATTAGTGCAAGTTATATTGGCACCCCGATTTTTATTTCTCATCATCATCATCGTTATTATTACTATTTAGGATCCATATAGACATCATGTGTCAAACCTTACAGCTATACCAAATCATATCCTTTTATTCTGATCAGATTAATGGCACCTTAATCATTTATAACAAAATCACATTATTCTCCTTACTCAACCTAACCTTTTTTTTTATGCACTCTTAGATTCTATTTATAAGTAGTATTCTAAAAAAATTCTTCCATCTTATTTGCCCTTTATTTATTAATGTGAAACAATAAATTCGTAAAATTTCTAATACAACTTAAGAGAATAAAATTATAATGCTGAAAAATATTTTTAAAGATTCAAAAAAATGTAATCACTCTCCTTAATTTTATAATAAAATTAAATATAATATATAATAAAAATCAAAGCAAGTGTTCTCTACACACGCAAACCCCAACATGACTCCATGCGTCTTCTCCAAAAACTCCAATGTATAGTAGCCCCAACATCAACCCGATTTCCAACTCCCCAACACGGCAAGATGATGGAAAGAGAGCTGCTAGATCTAATTGAAATAAAATGATTCTTGTTTAATTTTAAGGCTCTTTTGATGACCAAAATATGATAAAGACGATATCAAAATATTATATCTTTTACATTTTATTTTTTTAACCGAAATTCTAAAATGCTAGGTAGCATTTTCCTTATTAAAAATACCTGGATAGTTCCTTGACCTCTTTTTGAAGTTTAACCTGTATTACGTTGAAGTTTAATTTAGCCAACTCGAGCAAATCATTTATCACGTGTTTCTCCTTTTGGTAATGCTTAACTTGCCATTTGACATCAAACCAAGGTACTCTCCAATGGGAAGGAAGCTCCAATGCATGGACCACTCTTTCACCAAGGTTAGAATAATGTACTGAATTGAGATTGATGGAACTTGTAGTAGTGATCATGAAAACATCCTTTAGGGAATGGAATGCAAATGCTTTGACCTCCTCCAAGTTATTTTCTCCTTCTAAGACTAAGTGTGAGGCCTCAAGAAGCTCCAGAATGTCTTCAGCATCACCACCACATGAGATTTTCCTCATCATTATCACTATACCCTTTTCATTTAACAATTTACTATTACCAAGCAGTATATCTGAATTTCATAAATAATGTCATCAAAATCAAAAGTTAGATATGTTCAAGTTCCATATATATATATATATATATATATATATATATATTGGCCATATAGTGACATAAGTAGTATAATAGAGAGAATTAGTTATTAATCACCGGGTGAAATTTTATATCCATGTTGCCTTAGAAGTCTGAAGCATCGTGCGGCTACATGCAAATTCTCTTCTTTGATAGAGTCAATTGTAGTTTCAAGAAAGTCGTTAATTTCCTTCGTAAAGTAGTTGGCAAGGCCTAGTTTCTGGATCCAATCAACTAACTCTATTTTTTGTAAAACGCCCCTCTCCTCAATAAAAAGATCCTTTATTTTATTCACTCGATGGTCCAACTGCATGCCAAATTCTTCTTTCTGCGTAGAAATTATACAACCATAAATGAATTTTTTAAGAACGAATGCAATGAAAAATATACAAGCATCATGTACGAGGATAAAAAACTAAAAGAAAAAAGGCCAAAACTCATTGAAAAATCAACTCCATTATTTTTATTTATATTATAAATGCTTTATTAGGTTTAATCCTTTTATCATTAAGGGTTTAAATTAAAAAATATCAAATTTTTATAATAAATTTCTTAACCGATACGGCGATATATACCTGAGTGCTTTAGTTAATATTCTCCTTTAATATCTAAAAAAAAAGTTATATATGAATTGAATTTTTTGTGCTTTGCAGTGTGTAGCCAAGTATAATGTTAAAAATACTTAAGTTAAAATAGATAAATTAAACAAATGTTTTTTTTTTCCTTTTTACGATACTTTTTTAGATTTTTTTTTTAAATGCATACATGTATAAGATGCTTACCAATATTTTCAATAGAAGTGTAAATTACTTTTTTACACGAAAATTTGTAGGATTTGCTTAGCCTCAATTTTAAAATGTGAGGATAAAAAAAATTAAAAAATAGTAAAAAAATTTTAAAATCTAAGTTCACTACATCTTAAGAATTAGTATATATTTATTTTTTTTTCAATGCAAACATATTGTTTTTAGTCTCTTATTCTCAACCGAGGTTAAAAAAAATTCATATTTTTATCTACTCAATATTTTATAAGATCATTAATAATACGTACTAATGATAATTCAAAGATAATTTCAAAAGTAATTTTAAAAATACTTATAACATATTTGAGATTTTAATACCACTAATAATATTGCATAACTTTCTTAATTCTTATAAATTTTATACCGGTAATTCTTCCGTCCCAAGAGAAATTAGTAAAACTTTGAAAATTCAACAAAAATAGAAAGATCTACCAAATCAATCAATTGCAAAACTAAACATTTAATGCCTTGTAAATTGATTACTAGACTAGAAAATATAATTTTTAATATTTTTCTTCATTGTTACAATATAACTTTGATTTGGAACAATAATTATTATAAATTTTTACTAACTTTTGAGGATGAAGAGAGCAATATTTTATGGAAAGAAAAAAAAAATAACATAGTATCTCACATCATATTTACTGGCAAGTGACTGCAGGAAATCGTGTTTCCAAATGTTGGGTGCATAATTTGCAGATCTTCTACTATTATTCTCGTCTGCAATTTTTGGAAACGATTGGCAATAATCCACCTTCATGTTCTTACTTCGCAATTTGTTAACCTCTGCTAGCTAGCTAGCTGCTGGCCTCTTTATGTATATACATATTGTTGCTGTGCAAGTATAAGTCATACTACCTTCATTTATATAGTGCCTAGCCTACGGGAAATTATTATGTAATCTATGTTACGTCACATTCACACCATTGAATATATTATTAATTGATTAAAAATAAATATAATTAATAAAATCAACATTTTAAATATGACCAATTGATCCCGAATCACATGATAATATGTCATAACTCGAATGCAAAATGTCCATTCTCTCTTATAAATGTGGATGTGATCAAGCTAAGTGCATTCTAATTCTCTCCGGTCCAAACATCGAATTGGTAATGTTTTTTTTTTCTTGAGTTTTAAATTTTGGCCCCAATTATTGAAATTTTGGCCTTCATTTCGTATTTTCATGGACAAAAATACCTTTTTGCGTGTTATTTTTTCTGTCTCTAATGAGACGGAAAATTTCCATCTATCCCCTGATGTAAAATTTTCATCTACCGAGAGACGGAAAAATTCAATCTCTCGAGAGACGGAAGAAATTATAGTTAACTAAACGGTGTTATACTCCCTCCGGTCCCTAATATAAGCATCATTTGACCAATTTCACTCCCTTTAAGAAAGTTAGTTAATATTGTTAGTGATATTGAAAATGTAAATATTTGGTATACTTTTTCAAAAGTACCCCTATAATTATTACTGAAAATCTAAAAAGTGTTGAGTAAATAGGAGTGTTTGTGGAAATCATGTGTCAAACCTTACAGCTATACCAAATCATATCCTTTTATTCTGATCAGATTAATGGCACCTTAATCATGTATAACAAAATCACATTATTCTCCTTACTCAACCTAACTTTTTTTTTATGCACTCTTAGATTTTATTTATAAGTAGTATTCTAAAAAAATTCTTCCATCTTATTTATAAATAACTTTTGTATTTTTTAGAAGACATTTATTAATTTTTCCTCTTATTTGCCCTTTATTTATTAATGTGAAACAATAAATTCGTAAAATTTCTAATACAACTTAAGAGAATAAAATTATAATGCTGAAAAATATTTTTAAAGATTCAAAAAAATGTAATCACTCTCCTTAATTTTATAATAAAATTAAATATAATATATAATAAAAATCAAAGCAAGTGTTCTCTACACACGCAAACCCCAACATGACTCCATGCGTCTTCTCCAAAAACTCCAATGTATAGTAGCCCCAACATCAACCCGATTTCCAACTCCCCAACACGGCAAGATGATGGAAAGAGAGCTGCTAGATCTAATTGAAATAAAATGATTCTTGTTTAATTTTAAGGCTCTTTTGATGACCAAAATATGATAAAGACGATATCAAAATATTATATCTTTTACATTTTATTTTTTTAACCGAAATTCTAAAATGCTAGGTAGCATTTTCCTTATTAAAAATACCTGGATAGTTCCTTGACCTCTTTTTGAAGTTTAACCTGTATTACGTTGAAGTTTAATTTAGCCAACTCGAGCAAATCATTTATCACGTGTTTCTCCTTTTGGTAATGCTTAACTTGCCATTTGACATCAAACCAAGGTACTCTCCAATGGGAAGGAAGCTCCAATGCATGGACCACTCTTTCACCAAGGTTAGAATAATGTACTGAATTGAGATTGATGGAACTTGTAGTAGTGATCATGAAAACATCCTTTAGGGAATGGAATGCAAATGCTTTGACCTCCTCCAAGTTATTTTCTCCTTCTAAGACTAAGTGTGAGGCCTCAAGAAGCTCCAGAATGTCTTCAGCATCACCACCACATGAGATTTTCCTCATCATTATCACTATACCCTTTTCATTTAACAATTTACTATTACCAAGCAGTATATCTGAATTTCATAAATAATGTCATCAAAATCAAAAGTTAGATATGTTCAAGTTCCATATATATATATATATATATATATATATATATTGGCCATATAGTGACATAAGTAGTATAATAGAGAGAATTAGTTATTAATCACCGGGTGAAATTTTATATCCATGTTGCCTTAGAAGTCTGAAGCATCGTGCGGCTACATGCAAATTCTCTTCTTTGATAGAGTCAATTGTAGTTTCAAGAAAGTCGTTAATTTCCTTCGTAATAATCCACCTTCATGTTCTTACTTCGCAATTTGACCAATTGATCCCGAATCACATGATAATGTGTCATAACTCGAATGCAAAATGTCCATTCTCTCTTATAAATGTGGATGTGATCAAGCTAAGTGCATTCTAATTCTCTCCAGTCCAAACATCGAATTGGTAATGTTTTTTTTCTTGAGTTTTAAATTTTGGCCCCAATTATTGAAATTTTGGCCCTCATTTCGTATTTTCATGGACAAAAATACCTTTTTGCGTGTTATTTTTTCTGTCTCTAATGAGACGGAAAATTTCCATCTATCCCATGATGTAAAATTTTCATCTATCGAGAGACGGAAAAATTCCATCTATCCCATGATGTAAAATTTTCATCTATCGAGAGACGGAAAAATTCCATCTCTCGAGAGACGGAAGAAGTTATAGTTAACTAAACAGTGTTATACTCCCTCCGGTCCCTAATATAAGCACCATTTGACCAATTTCACTCCCTTTAAGAAAGTTAGTTAATATTGTTAGTGGTATTGAAAATGTAAATATTTGGTATGCTTTTTCAAAAGTACCCCTATAATTATTACTGGAAATCTAAAAAGTGTTGAGTAGATAGGAGTGTTTGTGAAAAAGAAGTAACTAATAGCTAAAATTGAAAATGAGACTTATATTAAGAACAAAAAAAGTCTCTAAAAAGTGCTTATACGTAGGACGGGAGGGAGTAGTTTCAAGGATCATGCCTAATAAATGCTTCAACAACATTCTAGTCTTCGGTAACAGTAATTGAAGCTAAGGTCATGGATGCTCCAAGTCTCCAACCATTTTAACCTCATATTCACGAAGTGTCTCCTTCTCTGGTTATCATAGGAGCCACCTCTGGTACTTTAACTATGTGTGGACGACAAGGGAACTTGTTACGACAGGGGCCGCTGAAGGACAAGACAACAACACCTCACAAGAAAATTTTGCAATGAGAAATAAAACCTTGCCTATGCAACATGTCATTTGTGAAGTTCTGCACATGGACAAATTTTTTCGAGTAACTCAGTATTCAAGAAGCAATCATCTGATTGCATTTAGCTCTCTGGTTATAAACAATCAGGAAAATTATGGAACTCTAAGCGCTCACTTATGAAAGTCTAACCAAAGTTTATAAAGTTTATCAAAACACTGGAAAACACAGATCAAGATAGCAACATGCAGCTAGGGGTGTAACGGGTCGGGTTGGATTGTGTTTTGATAAGATTTAACACCCAACCCAACCAAAATAAATTGGGTTGGGTTGGGTTGGGTTATTTTTAATTTGAGTGTTAAAACCGACCCAACCCAACCCATGAAAATTCGGGTTGGATTGGGTTGGGTGATTGTGTTTATGTATTTTGATTTTTATAAAATAAAAACTAGAAAAATCTAAGTAAATATAAAAATAAAATTAAAAATAGAACAAAAATCACATAAATAAGTAATTAAATATTATCCAAATCAACCAAACTACATAATTATGAACCATATTATCCATAAACTATACAGTTACACAATTTTTCATCAAATTATGATAAATTAAGCATAAAATGTTAGAAATAAATAAATAAATAAAATATATTTATATTTGTGGGTTGGGTTGGGTTAATCGGTTTTTAAGATAATAAACCCGTGACCCAACCCATACTTGATTGGGTTACAAAATAAAAAACCAACCCAACCCGTTAAATCGACCCAACCCGTCAAATATAGGTTGGGTTGGGTTGGGTTCATCAGGTTGGGTTGGGTTGGGTTCATCGGGTTCGCGGATTAATTCTGACCCACTTACACCCCTAGATGTAGCCATGGAGCATATGCTCACAGCAGTATACTCCTCTCTCATATGCTATAATTCACTTTTATCTAATTTATGGAAATTTATAAAAAAAAAAGTTATTGTTATCAAATTTATCAAAAAAATATGTTGATATTCCATAATTATATTTATTTAAGATTTTATAATTTTATTCGTTTATCTCTTTATTGCAATTATTACTCTATTAACCATATAAAATTATGCTATAACCCTATAAGATTTTTTTGGATTTTTATTTTGGTTCTATTTATTTTATTTTATTTCAATTATCAATAGTATTTAATCACTTTTTTCACAAAAACTCTTATTAATTTTACACCTTTTAGAGTTCCAATAATAATTATAAAGGTAGTTTTCAAAAAGTATATCAAATTTCTACATTTCCAATATCACTAGCAAGTTTAATTATATATTCCTTAATGGAAGAGAAAAGCTCCAAAAAAATCTTATAAATAAAACCGAATGGCGTAGTCGTTAAAAATTAATCAAAGTTTTCTTGTATCCATTCAATTTTCTCACTCATCCAAGTCACACAGCGAAAAATTAGGCACATCCAATAACATTTATTAAAAATATTACTAGAAATGAAAAATATTCATAAATTCAACATACTAGTAAGTAGACCCGTCCTCAGGACGAGTTATAACGAAAAGAATGTAATAATAAGATATAAAAAAACTAATGTGTAAAAAAAATAGTAAGAATGTAATAATAAGTAAACTCGTCCTCAGGACGGGTCATAACGAAAATTGTGTAATAATAAGGTATAAAAAAATAATGTATAAAAATGTTGTTAGTAAAAATTGTTGATAAAGAAATAATGTATAAAAATTGTTAGTAAAAAAAATAACAATAATAGTCCATATCGCGAAAATATGCAACAGAAAATTATGCAAGAAACAGAACAAAATAGAGTTAATAGTCACATAGGTCCCTAAAAAGATACATGTGAAATCAGTTAGATCCCTGAAAGATTTGTGGAATCTCTTAAACTCCTCAAAGATCAATTTGACGTCACGTTATTTTGTTTAGGAGGGACCAAGCATTTTTTTTGTTATCACCAAATTGCATCACAAACGGTGGTATGAAGTATAGAACACTTTTTAATAGAGGAGTCATAACAAAATAATAATAATAATAATAATAATAATAATAATAATAATAATAATAATAAGATCTAAAAAAATTATGTGTAAAAATATTGTCAGCAAAAATTGGGTTTTAAAAGAAATAATTTGTAAAATTGGTGGAAAAAATGAATATTATTAGAAATAGGAAAAATTGGGTTTTAAAAGAAATAATTTGTATTAAGAGTAACAGGAAAAAAAATTGAAATTGTTAAAATTAGGAATAAAAAATTATGGGTATAAAAAATTGTAAAGTAGTATTGTGCGTTGATAATTTGTTCGAAATCTACAATTAGTTTTATAGTTTTTTTTGTTTATTAAAGTAGTTGTTTCGTATATTGATATTGGTACTTTATTTGTTTATTAAAGTAGTTACTTGGTATCTTCAATTGATTTTTTTTGTTTATTAACATTTCTTCTACCTAATTGTTAAGAAGAGTTCATGATTTATGGGTTTTGGAGTACGCAAGCACATCAAATAAATAGTAGAAATCAATTTACTTTTTCCTTTTTGTTATTAACTCCACTTAAATACCATTTAGTAAGTTTATAAAACTTAAATGATGTTAATAGGGACATAACTGAACAACACGTAATAGTGGCTAATTTTACATCATACTTCCATACATTAGTATAGTGGCAGTGGTATCAAATAGCTAATTTTACATCATACTTCCATAAATGCAAATAGCTAATTTTGATACCCTAGTTGGTTGACCCGTGCTTCCGCACGGGCGGGTAATTATTTATTAGATAAGTTTTTATCATATGTAATTTAAAAATTGTTGAATGTACACAAATATTAGAAAACTTTTTATCATATTTAATTTAGAAATTGTTGAATTTACATAAATATTAGAAAACTGAAAAGTAACTAAAGATTACATTTGTTTACTCAAAAAAGTTGTTTAATACTTTGCTGCCTCAACCTGTTCCTTATAAAAGGCATTGACCTTGTTGACCTCTTCATCAAATTTTTGAAAGAACCTTGCCTCCTCGGCTCCTCCCCTCCTTCTTCATGGCCCTTTTGAAAGTTGGTTTTATATAAAACTTTGGAATCGTCTTAACCTAACGTCTGAAAATCTATAATCTGATCTTCAATATCTTCATCATTGTGATGAGTGCTGCCATGCAAGTTGAGTCCACTAAGGGTAAGAATTAGATAGAAACAAAATGAGTTTCACAACAATTTTCTTTAGTACAACAACAATAAAATGACTTAAGACAACATCTCAATTTTTTAATAGCTTTTTTTTGGATAAAAAATTTAATAGGTAAATTACATGACAACAACGAAATTTAAATGCAAATAGCAATGAGAATGACATGGCAGCAGTAGAATTCAAACAGTAACAGCAAGATTGAGATGGGAAGAAGTCATTTAACAACATGCAACAATATAAACAAAAGCTTAAATGACCATATGGAAGTCCCTTTGACACAACCAGCAACACTTAATGTTGTTATCAATCGCATTATCAATGTTGTTTTCGTAAGAATGATTGATTATTTTTTATTTTTAAAGCTAAAACTTAAGCACCACAGAAACACATTCATATTTTTGCATACTAAAGTAACAACAACTAATGCATTGTTCTATATGCCACCAAGAAACACATGTTAAGGTTAAAATGGTTGTCATCGGCTAACCATTAAAGCAAAACTTGAGGATTCTATGTCTGGAACATAAGGTTTACTTTGATCCGAGTCTCCAATTCCCAAGCATGGAATAAAAAATTCATCAATGTTTACAACACAAAAGAATCTCTTTATTCAAGATCAAGAGTAAAACTTATTCAAATACATGTTAGTCCCAAAACAAAAGAAAAAGACACCCAACTTAGCAAATTAGAAAGTGGTAAGTTGCATGCATATAACAAAATAGAACCAAACCTAACAATTGTTTGGTGATTCATGATTAATTGATTATTTAGGGTGGTATATAATTCATGCCCCTTGGGACTAATTTTGTTAACAATTAAGATCTGTAATTCATATACAACAATCAAGAATGGCACACTTTCTAGTAAAAAAAGAGCAATAAGAATGAAAATAGTTTTTTGAATTCCCTTTTTTTTCTTTCACACATGAAACACTCTTGCAGCTTTTACTCAAACAATGATTTTAGAGTTTCAAAAGCTAAACCTGAATTAGCTTCAGCCTTTCCACCAGTAACACCTGAATCAGTACAGAGATAAACGTTCGGGCATGGAGTGCAAAAATTGTGCAGGTAACAGGCAATGGAACATTGAGATTAACAAATCACATATCTCCTGCATGTTCCATCATCCAGAAGTCATTAACTTAGCTATTGTTCCAAATCTCCAATGTAGAAGTCCTCAATCATGTCAAAGATGGTTAAGTACAGATATTTTCATAATAAACACAAAACCTTATCTCTTACTACAAATACCAGTACAGTTTAATAGATAGATACAATATGTTATTCATCTGTTCATAAAAAATTTAAAATAAAAGCATACAATAACCTGTCTTGTTGGTAAACCTCCAGGACTCTTGTTTCTAGAAGTATCGATACCCTTTCATTAGCCAAAATCCAGAATAATCCTAATATCGTCAAAAATAAAACATAAAGAGCATCACATTTTGGTTTTTTTTTTAAAAATCATGGCAAAGTTGTTCTTACTTGTACTACCTTTTCTCATTCTATCAATTGACAATTCCATATTTCACTAAACTTATTTGGCCTAATCTTTGGGCTTGGCCATGTTCTGACTCATAGTTTGGTAAAATTTAATACAAAAGAAATTGGCAACTTAAGAGCAGACCAAAATTCAGACCAGATAAGCCCCTGCTTGTCAGAAATTGACAACTTAATATTATCTCTGGTATAATTCCTTAACTTGGCTATTTATCTTCTAATTCAATTGTTATTTTCACATGCATTTATTATAACAAAACTACTTAAATGTGATTATATATGATTTAAAAAAAAATGCCAACTCTCATTAGAGTCAACAATGACCCTTTTCTCTAGAAGACCAACTATATTGGTTTAAAACAGGGTACTGCATGGCCAGCTCCTCTAAATGTTGTAAATGTTCTTCAAACTACCCAAGGATAGCTATCTATGCCTTTTTCATTCAAGAATGCAGCATAAGGAATGCCAAATTCAATATGCGGAATGCAAGGTTAATGAACAATCCTAATAATAACTAAAACATTATCATATAACTGAAAAGAAAAATAGCACCCTTACCTTTGGGTTGCAAAAAGAGCGCCTCAAGTTGAAAAAACAGCCATCACGCACTATGGTGAGGGGAGCTTTTGCTTTGAGCTCTTGTCCACTCTTGGTTTTGTATTGCACCCCTTTGATGGTTCCATTTTCTTCAAGTAGTTTCCTTGTTCTAATTTCAGACTGCATAAAAGTTGAATGAGACTATGATCAAGAGGATGTAAACAAAAATTCAATACAACTTAACTGCAGATGCAGAACTACATGAGTAAATAAAATGTCAGAAACAATTTTTTTTCCAATTAGAATGTAGAGCTGGTAAGATTGTGTACTTTGGTAGAGATGAAGCCTTTTCTCTCATTCTTTGTATGAAAAGGCCATTGTGAAAGCTTTTCCCAGAAACATCAGATTTAAACTTTACCAAGGGATAAGACAACTTGGCATCTTTTTCATCCTTATAAAGAGCATAGCCAAAGACTTGCTAAGCATCAATTTTATCCACACAATCTGCAACATTTCAAACCATCCATGTATTAAGAGCCACAATATTTTACCAGCAGAGTCAGGTTATTACTTCTTAGCTAAGATTCATTACTACTTCAATTGTCTCATAATATTTCATCCATTAATTAAGTTTTGTCATATATTAAAGGTTTCTTGCTTGCTACCATATCCTTTTTTTCCCTTCCCTTTATTCTCGAACAATTTTAGCTATATGCATAGCAAGCATCAGTACCATAATATGAGAAAATTAATTAGTGATTCCCTTACCTTACCTCCTTTTAACTACACCTCTAAAGACTTAAAGTTATTGTAGAATAAAGCTAGCGTTTCAATCACCATGATCTGTCACAAAAAGAGCCAAGTGGCCAAGTTAGCTGGAAAGGAAGTTTGGAAGTAGCTATTGCAATTAACATGATGGTTAAACAAAGAAGACATAATAAGAAACAATATTTAATTCTAACTAAAGAAAATTGTCTCAGTGTATGGAGTATATGAATAAGAATAAGACTTAGCAAGAGTACGATTCTCATTAGTAGCCAAACATATGATATAATTCATTAAATTGTTAATGAATTACTAACCTCTTGTACAGGTTTGTTATGCTCTTTTGGGTTCACAAACTCATTAACCCTGAATTTCTTAACTGCCAATAAAAATCAGAAATACCATCAATAAGCGAACTGTTAATTAACTAATGTTGTGCTGAAAATTTAAACATTTGATGAAAAAGAAGTATTCATCTACCTAATTTAAATCTGGATGAAACCAAATCAACCCCAATGATTCTTTTTGCACCAGAAATCCTTGCCCCTCAGCAGCCTAACATTTTATATTAAAAAGAAAAACAGGAGTTAACATTGTCCTTTATCAATTGCTAAAAAAACTATAATACACACACAGAACAAAAAACAAAAAAACGGCATAAGAGTAAGTAAACATACAGCAAGGCCAACAGCTCCAGGTCCAAAAATTGCAACAGAGACACCATTTTTAAAAGGCAAGTGCTTCTGGATATGCTTCTGCATCCTATGCTTCTGGATAAACTTAAAGACCCGGTCAAAGTCATGACATAATCCTAGAATAGTGTAAAGTTGTGAGCCTGATAAAATGAAAATGAAGTTTGATAAATATCCTAATAGGAATTGCATTCAACTTATGAATGACAGTATACGTACTCCTCCTCACCACTGCTGTTATCAGCAATTGGTCTTCCAAGGCGTGCCATCTCTATCTGCTTCAAGCTCATTTAGTTGCTTATGTTATGCGATCTCTGGAATCCGAGATCTTATCACAGATTCGAAATGCTGAAATCAAATCAATTCTATGAGTAGTGTACCCAAGTAGCATTTGTTGAGTTGCATTATTGTGGTAATACAATAGTAGAATAAATAGAAACCTTTTAAAGAAGCTTTGCAAGATATTCTGAGCCCATCTGTTAGCTAAATGTGCATAATCTACACTGGTGGCAAAAAACTCATGCTCCCTTTGCCGAGCAGAGATCATATTCACATTCCTTCTAAAATCCGAATAATTACACTTATAAGTAACTCAAATTAGTAGTAATCGTCCATCTTCAATAAAAAGCCTTCAAATCTATTTTGAATACAAATTCTAAGAAAACAAAAGTACAAAACCATGAATTGACTTGATTTTTAATCTAAACAGAGAAAACTATGAATTAACCATGCGACCTTACACTGAAGAAAGAGGATAAGCTTCTGCATACACTTCTGCATCCTATGCTTCAGGAAATGCTGGAAATGCTTTTGACGCTTCTGGTTCTGGATATGCTTCTGCATCCTATGCTCCCCATCTTAGTAGAAGGCAAGTGCTGCTAGAAGACAACAAATTATTAGGGAATGCCTTTTATTGAAGAAAGAGGATGACTAAATCAAAGCCAACAAAATAGAAGCATATGCTAAGAGCCTTAGACAGGCTTACCTATGTGCAATAAGAGGATCAACATAGTTACATTGTAGATGCTTTGCAATGACATCCCATGCTGTATAAAAATCTAAACAAAAGAGACAACAAATCTATCATAAATTTTATATTAAAGGGATTGACACTTTACCTTCATAGTTATTTTAGAGCTCTTTACTACATCAAATGAGCACAAAAATTTAAAGTCATCATTTTTCAATCAACAATAGCATATGCCAATGCTTATTGGACTTTTCACAAACAGTTGGTGTGCTCAAAATTAAAAACTTGAATACATCTCTTAAATCTAAAATTGGAAAAGTAAGAGTACGGTATCTTGATGCAAAGCATGGCCTTCACTCCTACTTGAATCCATTCAATACATGCTCTCAAATACTGAAACAAAAAAACAAAAAAAAAAACAATATAAGTAGTAGAATAAAAATAAAACTGAAAAGACTATAAGCAAAAAAATCCTCTCATAATTTTTTTCTCTTGAAACACATACATCAAGCATATCCAAAAACAAAGAAATACCAAAAAAATGCCTAATGCGATTAACTAACTCATACTGATGCATGCAATTGCTAGTTAAAAAGTAGCTGTTGCAACTGGAACTGGAGTATTTCATAATACTTCTCAACAACATACTTTGTTTTGAAGAAAGTCCATAACAAAGTCCAAGGGAAACAAAATACTTCTCAACAACATCAAAGCCAACACAACAACTAATTATAGAAAGCAAAAATTTAATATAAATTGAAGAGTCAAAACATATTTGACCAGTATACTGCAAAATCAATATCACAAAAACCCCTAACTTTTTTTTTTTTAAAAGTCATATATATGACAGTTGAATAAAGATGTGAGCAGTCCAAAATCTCGACCTTATTAAGAACTGAGAAATATTAAAGATTTTAAAATCTGACCAAACCAATTCAGCAGTCCATAGGATTAATTTCGTGAAGTAGTTCGCCTAAATATATACATACCTTAGACATTGCAGCAAACTTTCTGCAGTGGCAGCCTCTTGAATAGCCTCAATTGCTGCCATTTGTGCTGAATCTCTGTGCTTCATGACTTCCTACCACAGATGAACAACATAAAATAAGAATATAACATCGCAAGACTTCTACTCCGAACAACAGGATTCAATCTTTAAAATACTTATGCAGCTAAATGTTCTAGAGACTCCAAAAAGATCATTAAAAAAATCATGTAGTATCAAAATTTTGTCATCAAAACAATATCAACTCCAAATCATCAAAGAAGCATTTAGTATGACAATATAAACAAAATATAAACAGAATCATAACAACAATTCACTTCATTAAATAATCAAAGTCTCATCCCATAACTTAGTATGGGAACATGAGGATGAAAGATAAATTGAAGAGAAAAGATAAGAACCCCATTGGTTTCTATAACAAAGAATTCCTTCAGTTCAGCCTGCGCACAACTAATGCCACAATTAAGGACCAGCTTAATGATGCTAAGCTATTAAAAGGCATACTTTTAAAATGAAATGCAAAGGTGCCCATAGGACCATTCACAACAACATAAACTAATATGTTCTTGTTCTTGGTTTTTTTCAGACACAAAACACTAACTAATATGTAACTTCAGTTCAACATATGCTGTAAAATTGTTAGTTATTTTTTCTTATTTTCGTATTTTATTTTTTTAAACTAACTAATATTTAATGTAAAACACTTATGTGGTATAAACATAATCACTAACCTTCAGACCATGATTCCTAACCTTCACCTACTAAAATTATACCAAAAACACCCTTCAATCAATTTATACCAGAAACACCCTTCAATGAAAACACTATTTAGATGATAAACCCGAAATCAAAACCCCAATCAGATAGCAAACCCTTAATCGAAACATTTTATCACCTCATACCCCAATCAGATAGCTCTCTTCGTTGCATAAGCTCCGGTTGTTAACTCCTCTTTCTCTTGTTTGTTGCTTTCAAATTTGTTTTCAATTTCACCTTTCAATCTTAGGGTATCAAATTTTGGGTTTTCATTCTCTCAAATTATAAGAATCTAAAAAAAGGGAATAATAGAGAAAGATATTGAGTTGGAAGTGTTTGAATTTGCTTTTGGGTTTGAGAGAGCAAACAGAGAAGAAGCCAAATGTTTGTAATAGAAGTGAGAGAGTAAGAAATGAGGAAAACAAACCTCAAAGTATAAAAGCTTCCTCTGTAAGATTTAAAACTCAGCAGTGTCCACCGAAAGCCTCCCACCATTATTTTATTCCCACAGCTATTAGATTGATTTCTTATTAAATATTGGTATTTAATACATTCTCCTTCATTCTCTATGTTTTACTTCAGAGGTGGGGCCACTTACACAATGTAAATGAGCGAGAAAATGACCTCAAATCATCCACCATTTTTTAACAATCAATATTTTTTACTTATTTTTTAGGACAAAGACAATAGTACTTGATGAAAACAAAAAGCAAAAGTAACGTATCACGTATCTCACATCATATTTACTGACAAGTGACTGCAGGAAATCGTGTTTCCAAATGTTGGGTTTATAATTTGCAGATCTTCTACTCTTCTCCTCTGTCTCTTTTGATCCACAATCTACCTTCATGTTCTTACTTCGCAATTTGTCAACATCTGCTAGCTAGCTAGCTAGCTGCTGGCCTCTAATCGATACTCCCTCCCGTTTTAATTATAAGCAACTAAAATCATTTTATTTGTGATCTCAAATATAAGAAAAATTTAACTACTATCTTTCTATTTCCAATACAATTATTCCTAAAATATCTCAATAAAGTGGTTGTATCATTTAATTTTTTGTTTCATTCCCAATACATGTTTCTTAAAGTAGTCTATTTGATTACTCCTCCCTTGATATAGGGCACCGTTTTGGTAGAATTGATGTCCTTTTTTATAAGTCGTTTTAGAATATTTAGGTAATATTAAAGAGATTATTCCAAATACACCCCTCATAATTACGTAGGGATGATAGAGTAATAATTTCAATAGAAAAATGAATAGAGTTGTAAAATTTAAAATAGGGGTAACCTTGGAATGACAACATATTTTTTTGATAAATTTGAGAGTAATAATTACTTTTCTTAATATGCGTGAATTATGTAAAAGTGACTTATATTAAGTAACAGAGGGAGTAACATTTTAAGAAAATTAAATGTACTAAACTAACTTTCTTAATAAATGTAAAATTAGTTTTTTTCTTATAACTTAGACTGAGACAGGATATTATAATAGTACAAGACTACAAGTAAGTACAGTAGTACTATAAACAAACTGAACTACCTTCCTTTAGTCATGTAGTGCCTAGCTCACATGCAAAATACATGCGTATGGACGTATGGTATTATTCCCTCCCTTCTTATTTTTAAAAAAATAATAATAATTTTATAGGTATTAAGAAAGTTAGTTGAGTGCAATGGGTGTATTGGGAATATAAAGTTGGTTAATTTTTACTTATATTTAAGAACATCAATGAATTTTTTTTGAGTATAGATGTATGTGATCAAGCTCAGGTATTGAACGGGCTATCCATTCGTATATATGCATTCATGATTTTATAAAAAAAAAAATTAATTAAAAAGGAGGTACCTGAGACTAGAATCTAGGACCTAGGGGTCAAAGCTACTTAGGTGTACCTGTAGTTACTAACTGGGCTGACTTACGTGCACTGATTTTATAAACTTTGGTACTGAATTTCCAAACTTACTGCTCCCTCCGTCTTTAAATATAAGATCCCTTTCGGAGATTTCACGTCCATTAAGAAAGTGGAATAATTTAGTTAATTGTATTGTAAATGTGAACTTTTGATATGTATTTTCAAAATCATCCTTATTAATATTATTGGGAATCCAAAAAGTGTTAAATGAATATGAGTATTTGTAGAAAAAAGTAATTAATGATCATTAAAAATTGGTATGAAGTCTTATAAATATTGACAAAATAAAATTGTCAAAAGGGTCTGATAAATAAGGACGGAGGGAGTAACTTTTTTTTTTTTTTTTGGAATTTGGACCATCCAATTAAAAATTAATCAAAGTTTTTTCACACACCCATCTAATTTTCCCACCCATCCAAGTCATACACACCGAAAAATTAGGCACACCCAAGAACATTTGTTAAGAATTTTAGAAGTGAAAAAAATTTATAAATTCAAGTTATTTCTTCTCTTAAATTTTTTTTTTAAAAAAATCTTATATTTTTTAATCATAGTTAATCTTTTAATAAGTGTTATAAAAACATTACTCCCTCCATTTCATACGTAATGTTGTTTTAGCATTTGTACTATGTTTCATAAATCCTGTTGTTTTATAAACTCAATACATAATTAGTCTATTTTTCCAAACACACTCATATTTATTACACTCTCTTTTTCACTTCCAATACCTTTTTTCTTTCTTCAATAATGATTATATATGGACGTTATAGTCAAAATACAACAAATCCTTACATCATTTAACCATTTCTTAAAACTCATGCATAACTTTAAAACACATTACATATGAAACGGAATGAGTATTTAGCATTTCCCATAAACTTCTCTTGGAAAAGGAAAACCTCTTCCTTCGAAAGTATATATGAAAATTTCCATCGACTCCATCAAGTTCCGGTTAATTGCTATGAATATAATTTTTTTCCCCATCATGTCTCATGTTGCATATTTTCATTTTTAATTTATAAAAATAATCTTGTTAAAGAGTAGTACTTGTTAATATTACTGGAAAAAAAATGGCAAGTTCATTAATGTGACTCACGTTACTTTTTCTGGTGAAAAATACAAAAACTATAATTCTTAATACTTTTGTAGTGCATTTAGTTCCTCAAAAAGTACCTTAGATTTTTATAAAAAATTTAACTCAAATAGCAACACGCCAACACATGGACATAACGCTAGGAAAAAAAAGTGCATGTGGGCTTTACTAGTTTGGGCTTTGGCAGGAAGAGTGTTATACAACTATGTGAGCCCAAGCCATTCTTAGGAGTTAAAATGTAAGAGTACTAGTCCTCAGCTCACCTTTACTTTTTTTATGGGATTCGATCAGAATATTTTTTGACACCTCCGAATCAAAAAATTATATTTTTTTTACTTTAAAAATATATTTTTTAATAGGGAGATAATTGAAAAAATGTATTTTCTGATTCGGGAGTGTCAACAAATATTCCAACCAAACCCTCGTCCAAAAAATGGGCCTTGGAACTAAAATGTGGGGATGATAATTAATTCTCAAAATGTAAAAGCCAATGTTATACCAAAACGCAAAAAGCAGACCTTCTTAGAGAAACAAAGGGTTCCATGGATACTTCTAACTGTCTTGTAATTGTTCTTCTTCTCACTCTTTGCATTCTTCGAATGTTCAATAACTAGAAGACTTCTTTCTTTATATTTTATGTTGTCGTTTTGGCCACTATAAAATGTGCGCTTGTCCCATTTACGTGAACCGGTTCAAATCACTGAACTAAGTACTCATAACTCAACTTGTTTCTGCCTTTATTTTTGACTTTTTTCTTTTTGGTTCTCACCCATTATTTTTTGGCCCCCACTTGTTATTTACCGTCTGAAACAAGTCGGAATATTATTTTCGCTTGAAACAAGGCAGAAACAAAAAAAAAATTCCACCTCATGCAAGTCGTATTATCTTCCGTCTTTCCAAAGTCGTAAATAAAATAGAGTATTCCGCCTTTCATCAGGCGGAAACATTTAAAATTTGTTATGATACCAAAATTGCCCCTCCGTTCATTCACGTACAAAAGGGAGGTGGAGGGTTCACGGAGGGGCATTTATGAGATTTCAACATTTTAATTGTTCTGCTTCTTAAAAGACATAAGTATTTCCGCTTTTAAATAGTCGGTAATTCTTCCGCCTTATGCAAATCGGTAGTAAATTAAAATAGTTTCCGTCTCCGTAAAGTCGATAAATTAAAGGCAATGTGGACCAAAGAGTAATGGGTGGGGGCTAAAAAAAAAAAGTCTTATTTTTGCACTGTTCGAATTGTTCAGCTTTAGTTGGTTCGGTTGGATTGCTCTCTTTGTGGGCTGTGAATGAAAAATCAACCGCCCTTTAGCTTTGGGTTTGGATGGTCCAAAAAAATGGATCTTTGCTGAGTGTTTGGCTGGTATTGTGATTTAAGGGGAGATAAATATTTTGGCCATCCACATATTTTGGCCATTGGATGGTAACATAATAATCCCTCTAATAAACTAATAATTGAGTGATAAATTATTTAATGTGGTCATATTACTACAGTATCAGCTTCTAACGATCAAAATTAAATGATTTGTCACTTAGCTATTAATTTATTAACAAATTATTTTGATACCATTCAAATTTTGGTTGTATGATAAAAGTTTTTCTTTTTTTTTGAAAAGTACCCTTCATATTTAAGATGCAACTTAATTTCCTTCAATTCTTCTACCTCATTCATTCATCTATCAACTCTTTGATATGATGAAATTAAGGGTTCAGGGAAGAAGGGAGTTGCAAGGGAAGAAGGGAAGACAAAATTAAACAAAATAACTTCTTTCTTACTTCCATGAGATACTGCTGTAGCTTTAATACATGAAAACCCTAAAGGAGAAATGAAATTTGGGCTGATAACAGACTAAGGCCCAACCAAAATACATTTAAAATAACAAACCAAATAAAATACTTAAATGTAGTCAGAGAGCCATTTGGGCTTCCTTTTAATACGCACTTCAGGTTCATCACTCTTCCACTCTTCTTCTTGCATCACACCATCTTACCATTTATGCAATATATTTATTCACCCATCATGATAGAGGTCTCCTAAGGAGCATCCAGTTCAATTCACTCAAGATGCTGATCAAGGAAGAAACCTCCAACAATAGCATTCACAGCCTTGTCCAATTCAAAAACCATGAACAAATCTCCAACTATGACACTCCAAATAAAGGTCCAAGATCTCCAAGAAGAAGGAAACATGATGTTGCATCATCAATTGATTCAATCACTTAAAGAGAATGGCCTTTTGAATTCCCAATAACTTTAAATTTCTTTCTTTTGAGTTGAATAAGTTGAAATGGGGTTGCTTGCATGTACCCAAGACATTGCCCTTTTGTTTATAGTTTTAAGTAGTTTTAATTGGTAAAGGTTACAAGATGAAGATTCATCAAAGCAACCTCACTAAAAGAAGAATAATCAATCAAGTCATCGTCAAGACAAGGAGTTCCAAGAGTCAATCACAAGGGGAAGCATTCAGCCAACCTTTTGATCTTCTTCAGATTCCTCACAATGATGAAGACTTGTGATGAAGCAATAAGAGGCCATGATGATCACTTTTTTGATGACCATAAGGAGCAAGGAATCATCAAACATTAAAGGCAACTTAGTGAAAGAAAATGCAAGTTAATGAAGACTTAATGCATCTTGATTCCACTTAAGATGCATTAAATGTGATGGTTACAAATTCATTGCACTTAGTGATCATTAATTGTGGCGGTTTCATTTTACTTTCCAAGAGTCATTAAAGTCATGCTTAAGACTTAAGCTAAGTGGAAAGTCATCTTTAAGTTAGCTTTAATTATGAGTTAAGTGAATGGTTAAGACTTGGCTTAACATTCACGCCCCAAACCCCCTATAAATAAGCATCTTGCTTTCATTGTAAAGATAGAGAAAGTTTATGAAAGAAATGAGTTTCTTGGAAACTATGTGCTTAACCCTTTGAGTGCGATGCTCTTTGGTCTTGAGACTTGGATCATAGCAAGTGTGATGCTTGTGTGAAGATCTCTTGGCATATCTCTCTCTTGAGAGTGTGGCGCCACCTATCTTTTGTTTAGGTAATCGTTCTTTTTCCTTTTTCCTTCTTTGAGTTTCTTTAGATTCTTATGTTCTTAGTTTGTTAAGTCTTTCTCTTGTTTGATGTTAACTCCATTCGATTCAAAGATAACAGTATTCTCTTGAATTCTTAAGTTTGTTGCATCATTGGAATTCACTTCCTTGATTGAGTTTTGATCCAAAGAAACCGAATTGGTTATTCCTAAGTCTTAGTTCTCAATTCCTTTAATCATAACCTAGAGTCTCTTTTACTTATTCCTTACATCCATAGAGTCGTCTCGATTGATCCTTTTATGCATATTACACCCTAGGCTTGCAAACCTTAAGTGTTTATTTGTGTAAACTTGATCTTTTCCTTAGGAAGTCCTAGGTTCTGGAATTTGCCTTAGAGAAAAACGATTGGAATCAACGGTCTCTTGGCGTGAGGCTATCACATCATCTTCACATTACACGTCATGCTCTCTTTTTTATTGCAAAGGCATGCGTAATTTAAATAAGTAAAAACCCACCATTTATCATGACTGGCAAAAATTGTCTAACTCCATGTTTCTCTTTTTTCACATACTTCATTCTTCGTTCATATAACTCACAACTCACTCACCTCGTTTTATCTTTCTTCGTAAGTTGCTCACCCTTTTCTCTCATTTTTTTTACTTAAACAATAAAAGTGCAATGCATAAACTATATATAATCATTACAACAATGTTATATGAACATCTGAATTCAATATCTATATCTAATACTCCCTCCGTTCCTTTAATTTTTATCTGTCATATTTAAAAAAAAACACGTCCCTTAAGAAAATCAATCATTACTTAAATTTCCAATACATTAATTATGTTTTTTCCCACTATACCCTTTCTCTTTCTATAATCATTAATTTTTCTCCACTACTTACTAAACCAAGACTTATTAAATAGGGGCAAACATGGAAAATAACATTTATTACACTCTTGAATTTCTCAATATGACAGATAAAAAGAAACAAAATAACTCTCCAAAAAACGACAGTTAAAAAGGAACGGAGGTAGTATCTACCTTTTTTAAAAAATAAAAGTAGTATTGGCAATTAGGGCCAATGTGCGGGCACGGGTCGGGCCATTGCGGACTTTGCATTTTTGCGGGCGAGCATGGGGGCCCTAATTGAGTTTAGGGCGAAAAATCCAGGCCCTGCCCACCCATGTTTTTTGCGGGCGGGCATGCAGGCCACCCAATTTTTTCCTTTTTTACAAAAAAAAAAAAAAAAAAGCTGCTACTGCATCATTATATAATCAAGTCTGGCATAACTATACACTATATAATCAAGTCTGGCATAACTTACTCCCTTCCGCGTGAAATGAAGAGGAGAGAATGTATTTTTGGCTTTTGGGTCACTTGGCCCAATTTTTTTTTTTTAATAACAATGCCCACAAATTTTGCGGGCAGACTTGTCCAGCCCTAAAATTTTTATGGGTGTAAAAATCAAGCCATGCCCGCAAATTTTGCCGGCGGGCTGTGCGGATGGCGGTCCTAATTGCCAATACTAAATAAAAGAGACATAAAAAATATGGAAATTTGAATACTTCTCCTTTATTTATTTTTTTAAAAACAAGTTTATATGATGTAAATGTTAAAATGTAGATGTACTTATATAACATTTTTGATAATCACTACAATGCACATAGCTCTATCATTAATTAAACTTATACTATGGTAAGAACAAATATTACTATAAAGGAGATTTGATGACAAATGCGACAATGCACAGCCATACTCGCGAAAGGCCCGAGACTTTAAGGAGACAGAGTTGTGCATAAAATAGGACCCCATAAAATCACCATACACTAAACACTAATACCTCTTCCTACATATGTGTTCCCGTTTTCAAATTTATCTCACATCAAGACTTTTTTAGTATTTTCCAACATACGTTGGATTTCACTTTCACTGCCCATTTTCTTCCAAACCTGCCTTTCTCCCAATCTTTATTTTTTATTGTTTCATATTTAAATCTTGTTTTCTTTTTTTTTAATTTTTTAGTTTTGTTAACAAATGTTTTAAAAATTACTACTCCCTCCGTCCCTAAATATAAAGTTTCTTTGGGGAATTTCACGTCCATTAAGAAAGTGGAATAATTTAGTTAATTGTATTGGAAATGTAAACTTTTGATATGTAATTTCAAAATTACCCCTATTAATTATTGAGAATCTAAAAAGTGTTCAATAAATAGGGATGTTTGTGGAAAAAAGTAATTAATGATCATTAAAAATTGGTATGGAGCATTATAAATAGGGACAAAATAAAAGTGGAGGGTATAAGGATGTTACTTGTTCAGCGCAACCATTGCTAAAATAAGATGAAGAAAAATAGCGAGAGAATAAAAATATGAAGCCATTAGGGCACCTTTTCTATTTTTTTTAAGGTTTAATTGCATATTTGGTCTCCCAATTTTGACAATTTGGCGATTATGGTTTCTTTGCTTTTAATTTGGCGATTTTAGTATTCCAATTTATAATTAGTGACTATTTTGGTCACTCCGTCAACTCTGTCGTTAATGGGACTGACGTGGCTCACGGAAGGATACGTGTCAGTAGCAGAGGATCCTATAATTATTTATTAAATATAAAGGCTTAATTGCACTTTTGATCCCCAATTTTGATAATTTGGCGATTTTGGTCCCCTAACTTTTAATTTTGCGATTTCGGTCCTCTAATTTATAATTAGTGGCTATTTTGGTCCCTCCATCACCTCTTTATATGCTGACACGTGTCCCTCCGTGAGCCATGTCAATCCCGTTAACGACAGAGTTGACGGAGGGACTAAAATAGTCACTAATTGTAAATTTGAGGACTGAAATCGTCAAATTAAAAGCTAGAGGACCAAAATCGTCAAATTATCAAAATTGGGGACAAAAATGCAATTAAACCTTTTAATAAAGACTGATTATGTTTTTAATAGATAACTTGGTTAATAAAGATATACGATGTAACATGTAAGCATTTAAATTGAAATTATGATAGTTGCACAACTTTTTTGTCACTTTAGAAATATTCTCAAAGAAATTAAAACAAGTACTCCCTCTGGTCCTATTTATAGGACATACTTAACCATATCACACAGATCAAGGAGGGTAGTTAGGTTTCTTGAAACTTTAAAAAAATACTTTAACATTACAATCTTACCCTCTTAACTTGCATTGGGAATTTCACAATGTATTACTTCACATTAATGGGAAAATGACAAATAAGAGAAAATAACAATAAATGCCTCCTAGAAAATACAAAGTGACTTATAAATAGGACCAAAGAACCCTTCTAGAATGTGACTTATAAATAGGACCGGATGGAGTAATATATTGTTATAGAAATATGTGATTTTGGAATTTTGGAAAGAATAATTAATGCTAAATTGTAATAATTATTTTACTATTTCGGATAACCTTAACAAGTGACTTACAAGACACTTGTTAGCAAAACACTTATTTAAATTTTTTTTAAAACTTATACTCCCTCCGACTTGAATATAAGGAAAAAAACATGCTTATTTGAGTTTTAAATATAAGTAAAATCAACCAATTTTCTTAAGTTTTACATATTTCATTCTCAATGTTACTTTCTTAAAACATTCCTAGAGAATTTTTATCTTATTTAATTTTTGTTTCATTTCAATGCAATTTTCATAAAATAAATCTATTTTTTTATATTTATAAAAAAATTAAATATAATTAACTAACCTCCTTTAATAATCGACAAATTAATTATTTTTACTTATAATTCAAGCCCGAAAAGTCCATTTTTCATTCCGTGAAGATTTCTGAATCGGAAGATGTACGGTACTCCTTCCGGTTCGAAATATAAGCAACAAAAGACATATCTCTCTTGATTTAAAATATAAGCAAAACTAATCAACTTTCTTAAATTTTATTTCATTCTCAATGCCACTTTCCTAAAACATCCCTAGAAAATTGTTATCTTATTTAATTTTTGTTTCATTCTCAATGCAACTTTCCTAAAATACCTCTATTCTTTTATAAATTTGAAAAAATTAAATACAATCAACTAACCTCATTAATAAACGTAAAATTAATTAATTTTGTTTATATTTCGAGCAAGAGGGAGTAACTACTCACCGTCAGAGTTACATAAATATCAAATGGGGATGGTGGGGCCATTTGCATCAAAGAAGCCATAAGGAGTGTGGGGGAGAAATAGAAACGATGTGTCTTTATTTGGCATTGGGACCAAAGCACGTGCAAAGGAGCGTGCAAGGCACTTCATAATATTAGAGAGAGAGAGAGAGAGAGAGAGAGAGCTCATCAGAGCCTGAGTCTGCTTTGTTATGTGTCTATGTGGTGGGTATGTGTGTTCTGTCTCTGTGCTTTAATTAGCCTTAATTCTTGCACCACTGCCAGGAAACAAACACTAACCACTCTACGAACAAATGGCATTAAGTTGATTTACTACATTTACAAGAGACATGCTACATCTTTGTCCAACCAAAACTACTTAAAGATATTCCCTCCGTTT
This sequence comes from Crotalaria pallida, assembly GCA_037953625.1. Classification (NCBI taxonomy): domain Eukaryota; kingdom Viridiplantae; phylum Streptophyta; class Magnoliopsida; order Fabales; family Fabaceae; genus Crotalaria; species Crotalaria pallida. The sequence goes on along the minus strand of CM075654.1, from coordinate 141,054,913 downwards.
CTAATTATTTTCTCTGGTCTTATTTATAAGAATTTTTTGGTATTTTTATTTTGATTTTATATATAAAATCTCATCTCAATTTTCAATAGCATTTAATTAATTTTTTTTCACAAATATTCCTATTAAATCAATACTTTTTAGATTTACAATATTAATTTTAGGGTCAGTTTACAAAAAGTATATTAAATTTTCATATTTTCAATGTCACTAACAACTTTAATTATTTTCCTTGATGGGAGTGAAAACTCCAAAAGGGTCTTATAAATAGGATCAGGGAGTATATTTAACTGTCCTGTAAATAGGAACAAATGAAGTATTTTTATAGGACTCTTTTGATAGATTTCATGTTAATTTAATTAATTGTATTGAAAATATGAATAATTGATGTATATTTTCATAATTACCTTTATTAATAATATTGAGATTCTAAAAAGTGTTAAATAAATCTGGATGTTTATAAAAAAAATAATTAATTGTTATTACAAAATGTTATAAAATCTTATAAATGAGAATAAAATAAAATAAAAATCTCAAGACATCTTATATATAAGAACGAATTGAAGATGCTCCTTGAAAAAAAACGAAAATGCGTGATACTTTTTTATTGGTTTTTTTCTTTATGACTCATGCTAACCAAATAAATTTCATATATATTTTTTTATTTCAATTCTAAGATAAACATCTAAATACTATTATATTTTTTTAATATCTAATATATAATATTCTTAAATTTTTTAACTCAATTTTCATAAAATTTATTTAATTTGTAATATTTAATTATCCTTAACCCTGAAAACATATGCAAAAAAATAGTACTGCCCTGTGTCTTTAAATATAGGATTTTTTGAGACTTTTATTTTATTTTTATTTATAAAAACCATATACCAATTGTCAATGATAATTAATTACTTATTTCCACAAACATTCTTTTACTTAGATTCTTAATATAATATTAATGAGGTAATTTTGAAAATACATATCAAATGTTCACATTTCTCATACCATTAATTAAATTAACCAATTTTCTTAATAGATTTGAAATTTATCAAAATGATTTTATATATAGGAACGGATGGAGTAGTATCTTTATCCTTCACCCTCAGTATGTTTTATGTAAAGTTTAGTAAAGTTTTGGTCAATCATAAAACGTTGAAAGATAAAATGGGAGGGGGAATTATGAGTGCTCCTTTAATTATTAAATTAGGTGGCTTCATAACCACACATCACACTCTCTCTCAGTTTGGTAGGTTGGCAATTCGTTTAATTTATCTGGGACTACTAGGAGGGAGGCCATCATGATTAAAGATCATTGATTCATTATTACATTTCTAAGCTTCATTCTTTCCGCGTATTGAGTTATCTACTCAGTTATGCCCTCTTGGTAGGTTGAATTTCATTCTCAATCAAAATGGTGTTATTAGGATCGGACAAAAAATGAGTCAATTCAAATAAACATGCAAATACTATTTATGAGGCCAGGCAGGGATATGCTTGAGACTTGAGCTAGAATAAACTTGTACTCTTATATATATATATAGTTTTGCATGCAAATCCACTCCCACCTAAAAGGATAAAATAGATAGAGATGGTATGAAGACGACTAATGTAATGGCTTCTTGCTTGTTGCCTATAAATTTAAACCATTCAAATGTTCTCCATTAAATAACTAACATATAATACCAACATTATTTCTGTTTTAATAAAAAGAAATCCGCGCAAATGGGATTTGATTTAGAGTAGTAGCTATGTGTATATCCAACATGGCAATTTCTAACCTACATGGAAAACATGCAAGGTTTTGATACCTTATGCATGTGGCCCAATAAAATGTTTACATATGTTTTAATTTACCACATCAATATATTTTTCATTTTTGGCTTAAAATTTTTTTATTTACAATTTAACCTCTTTTTAATGCAATAAATTTTCTCATATTTCACTATAATCCTTATTTATAAAACATTTTTATTTTAATCCAAATTAATTAATCATCATTTGATGGAATGAATATTCCATGTTCATCCAGAGCACATCTCATTTCAACTTTGTTGTCTTCTCCACCCATCCACTATCTAGGATCATGAACTGCACCTTACGTCCAACAACATGAGGCTGTCGTCGCGCCCACTGCCGCCACTGCCGCCGAACGAACGCCGTCACCGCCACAACAATTATATGCAAGATCTAGAGTCAATAAGATTTTATTCGTGAACAGAAGAAGAAATTTGGGAATAAACAATATGATTTAGTGCTTTGATGCTCCAATTTGTATGATGTTAAAGCAAGCCACTTATAATTTTGGAGATGCTTCTGCTGTTAAATTTTAGGGTTTTGTTTCATGAGAAGAGAGGAGGAAGACGATGAATAGTAACAGTGTTTTATTGTTTTTTTTTCTTCTGAAAAATAAAATATAAATTTAAAAAGAAAGCAAACAAAAATATGAAAGTGTTGTTGGTTTAATGGCTTAGAGCCTTTTTCAAAGGTTCTTTAATCGGTAGAGCCATGTTTCGATTCTCTAATACTGCAGTGTTTTAATAATATGTTTATATCAAAATTATATATAAATTTATATATAAATTAAATAATTGTATGCTTATTATTTTTGTAATTATTAACATAAGCAAGGACATTTAAAAGATATTAGCAATAATTTGATTGTATAAAATAAATAAGTTTAGAAAAGGGGTTTCTTTCTTTTTTTTTTTAAAGCATAAAGGGGTTTCTTAATATAGTAAATTAGTCAGGATAAACATGTACAAATAGATGTTGAAAATATTGATAAAAATAATAAAGTATATCGATAAGATGTCTTGTAAGAATTTTTTTGAATTTCTATACTTCAAGAATTTTTTATTATAAATAACATGTTAAGATTAAAGATTATTTTTTAATATATACTCTTGAACCCAAGAACTTCGAGATATTAAGGAAAGTTAACTTAGTTATTAAGGAATCCACTCGTGTACAAATTGAACTAGTTTGAAACCACCTAATAACGGACTAACGGAGAGTCATAATCTTGATCCAACTATCAAATTTTAAAAATTGGGCTCTAATTGTCTCATTTACTATTAATATTGAGTCTTAACATGGATTTAATCATCGGATTTTAATGGATCAAGTACATTTTGACTCACTCACTAGTAATGGTGAGTGTTAACCTCGACCAAACCATCAGATGTTAATGGATCAAGCCCAGTTTGACCTAACTTAGTTATTACGGGATCCACTACTCATGTAAAAGTTGAGCTAGTTTGACTCTAGTTTGATCCACTCACTACTAATAGTGGGTCTTAACCTCTACTTGACTATCAGATCTCAATGTTTCATGTTCAATCTTATTCGCTCACATATATTGTTGAGTCCTAACCTCTATTCAACCTTCGGATCTTAATGAATGACGTTTAGTCTGAAACACTCACTTGAATGGTGAGTCTTAGCCTTGATCCAACCTTTGTATCTTAATATATTGTCCAGATTGTGCATTATGCGACTCATTTACTAATTTAGTGAGTCTTAGCCTCAAAACCAACCGTTGGATCTTAATAGATCGAGTGCAATCATGTCCACTATTTAATAATTGCGAGTCTTAACCTCGATTCGATCATTAGATCTTAACTCTTTGAGTAAAACTTCACTCACTCATCGATAATGATGAGTCCTAACTTATCTAACCATCAAATCAAAGCAAATCAAATTCAATCAAACACACTCACAACTAGAGAGGTTTAAATTTATTATTCCACAACCTCTTAATGACAAGTGTTATGCTTTATCATTTTTACCAACCTTTTAAAATCTAAAGTCTTTTAATTTTTTTTATAGAATATACTAATTACTTGCAAATGCTTTAAGATCTTCAAGTCGTAATTACTAGTCTTTCATTATTATGTTTTATATGCATTGTCTTTTTTAAAGGAAGTGGGATAGAGCATACGTGACGGTGCTTGAACGTGAATACCCACACTTTATATTTTGTATTTACAAAACTAAGATATTTTTTGGAACGATAAGTTATGTTATTTTAATTGTTATAAAAAAAATAAATTTAAAAATACTTATGAAACACACAAGATAAATGGTTATATATTTTAATTTTATTAGCTTATATATAATTTTTTTTATGCTCAATAGCTTATAAATTTGTTATATATATTATTATATGTTGATATGTAGTATTAAAATGTGATAGTTTAGCAGATTGTATAATGTGCTTTATTGTTGCGTGTTCGAACCCTTGCAGTCATAGTTTCAGATTTTTGTTCTTATTTTTTTAAAAAATAGCTTATAATTTCATTTACACCTTGTTTGGTTCAAGGGAAATTGGGAGGAAAGATTTTGGGGGAGGAGAAAATGGGAGGAAAACAACATTTTTCCATGTTTGGGAGAGGAGAGAAAATAAGGAGAGGGAAAAAAAAGAGTGGGACCCACAACAATTTATTTTCTTCCCTAAACTGGTGAGATTTTGGGTGGAAAAGGAGAGTGAGGTTGCAAAATTACCAAAGAGGGTTTCAGTTTTGATGAAAACCCAACATTGCCCTTAACCCTATATCTCCTCTTTTGGAATTTCTTCTTCCTTCCTTGATCTCTTCTTCTGCAACGGCTCCCAACTCAGTTCTTCTCTTCTTCGGGAAAACATATCTGCCGCCATTAAAGTGACACCCCAAAGCTTGGTTTCTTCGGGTTTTAAAAAACAATTGGTTATGAGTTTTGTTAATTTGTTGATTTATAACACTTTTAAATCAAAGTAGTAGTAACAACTACTGTAACATCATTAACGTGAAAATTGGGGCAGTAACAACATGAATAAAAATAATAGCAACACTTTATTGTTTCAATTTGGAATAAATCATCTCTCTTATTAAAAAAGCTATTGAGTGTGTGTGTGTGTGTTTTTTTTAAAAAAAAATTGATGCAACTTTTTTTTTACATATATTTTTGAATCAAGAACTTTGATTATTTATAAAATAATTAAAGAAAAAAATATTTGGTTATGTCTAATGAATAAGAAAAATAAAAGAGAGAAATCAAGAATATTTATTTGTGTCATTTAAAACAAGGGCGTTTTTGACTTTTAACCATTTTATTGTTTTCTCTCTTCCCACATTTCTTCCCATTTTCTCTCATACCAAACAACCATAAAATCTACCCATTTTCTATCCATTTTCTCACCATAATCTCTCTTCCCTATTTCTCTCTTCTCATTTTCTCTCTTCTCATTTTTTTTCCGCAACCAAACAGAGTGTAATGTTGGAGGCGAGAATCGACCACGGCACACTAAAGTAGAAGAAAAGTTTAGATATGATGCAAAAACCACTGGACTGACCATATAGCTATTGAAAATTTTTGCTACCTTTTGGAAGTAATACATTATATTTGAAGAAAAATGTAATAATAATAAAAATAAACTGTGTTACTATTCATTGTCTTCCGCCTCTCCTCTTTTGCAGCAAAACCCTGAAAATCCAATCGTTTCAGCATCTCCAATTTTTTTTTAAAAAACTGGCTTGCTTTAACATCATACAAATTGGAGCATCAAAGCACTAAACTATCTTGTTTTTCCACAGTTAATTTCTTCTCTCTCTCTTTCTTTTTTTTATTTTTTTTCACGGATTAGATCTTGGTAATGAGAACGTCTGTTCTCCGTTCTCACAACCACCAAACTATATTGGTTTATTCATTGTGTTGGAGACGTTTGTTCCACGGTGACGTTGTGGGGGTGAGGTGGTGAGGCGGTATAACGATGACTGACATTGATGGGTGTCATACTTCATGATCCAAAACAGTGGAAAGGCGAGGAAGACAACAAAAATGAATTGGAATGAGATGATTATGTTGTTGTTGCTGTTCAAGAGTTAAAAGAAGGATTGAACTAAAATTAAAAGTGTTTAATTAACAAGGATTATATTGCAATAAAAAAAATATTAAGTATTTAAATTAATAAAAATGACGTGACATTGATATAACATTTGTCATTTTATTATTGGTCCACATAAATATGGTATCAAAACCTTGCAAAGTTTGCAAGGTGCCAAAGCAATGCCCATCCAACATACATGGAGTAGTTAAAATAAATTAAATGCTCGGATGCATGCATAAATATGCAGAAATTACCTTTTTCATTAGTATCTAAAATGAGCTTTCCTACCAACAAAGTCCAGCACAGTTGGTAGATAGCTGGGTTCCTTAAGCATGATGTTAGGGGTTCGATCCCTGTCGTGGGCATGGAAAAGACTTTGTTGGTAGAGGCAAAACTCACTTTGGTGATCTCTACGCCTCGGAGGGGATTAGTCTTCGGCTGTCGGCTGGAAAATACCCTTGATGTACAAAAAAAAATAAAATGAGCTTTCCCGGTTCAACAAAAAAAAAAATAAATAGCTTTCCTGCTACAACTAATTAAGGGTTTGGCGTATTGTTATAACTTATATTGATTATAGCTTTCAAGTATATGATATATTGATTATATTCTATATATACTTATACACTTTACCAAAAAAAAAATATATAATGTTTTATTATTTTTTTAGGGAAAAATATGCAGTTCATTCAATAGAAGAAGATAGTACAAGCAAAACCAACATTATACAAACAAAAACATAGTTTCCACACAAATAACATTAAGAAAGGCAATAACAGCATCTTCCTTCTGGACATGTGTCATCAACCTCTTCTACAATCGGTCTCTAACATGAGTTTCAACAACCTTTATCTCCAAGATAACAATCTCATCAATGCTGGAAGTAAATACATTTCGGTGATAAGGAGTCTCAAATTTGTAGAGATGGAGCAGCTGGACAAAAGTCAAGTCAGAAGTCTGCAAGGAAAGATCTGTCTATGCTATCATTCTTCCAATTATTTGAAAAAAGAGGATCGCCATCAGATCTGGAAGCTAACACAAAACACAGACCTCCCCAAAATAAAACACCCAAAACAACTAAAGAATAACACATATTTATATAACAAAACTTGCATAAAGGCAATAGTGAAACCCAGAAAAATTGAGGCTAAAAACCACACATGCACCCTCAAGACGAAGGGGATGGAGATTTTCTCCCTCATATTCTACCGCTATCTCACTTTGATAAAACAAAAAAAACAAAAGAAATAAATAAAAAAGGAGGTAGAGTGAGAAATCTAAAAAGAAAGCAGAGCATCTCTCTCGTATAATGTTTTATTATTAGATGATATAAAATTGTTTTTTTTTTTAAATTAAAAGAGACCTAAATTTTGTATAAAAAGGATAGATCACAACAAATATATATATATATATTGTACAACAAAACTCTGTTTTCTGTCTGTAAAGATTATTGAATATTGAAGACTAAATTAAACATCTTTTTCTGACAGAACTCAATACAAACAGTATTACAATTGGTGGATTGGCTCTCATCATCACACAGTCCCTGTAGCTGCAAATAAATAGAAAGAGAGAGTCACAGAAGCACTAATAAGAGATACCAACCCAATAACAACGGAAACAAAAAGTAGCTATAAAGGTGACAAAAAAACAGACAGAAAAGCAACACATATTTATCAAAATAGAAAAGAGAAAGAGGGCAACCCTACTACTACTACTCTAAAAAAACAGCAAAAAATAAAAATATCAAAATGAGAGAAAGCAAATCAAATTAAAGAGAGAAAATGGCGTCTAGTGTATTACTATAATACAAAATTTGAAATTGCACTAATGAAAATGAGTCCTAATATAACTGTACATGATAATTATTAAAGAATATAAATTAGCCATCTAGCACGTGTGGATCTAGCATAATCAGTAATCTCAGGTCGAAGCACTAGTCAAACAAGTGTTAAATACGGAGGAAGAATTTTGCATATTTTGGAAATATTGACTCTTATAAAATGTATTGGATGGTATAACTGTATAAGATAATCTTAATTACTTGCTCAGCAAGTTTCATGTAATATCAATGTAAGTTAATTGTTTTCTGTTAATCGATTAGAGTAGCTAATAATCGATTAACATAGAATAGTTTGTAAGTCAGTTAGTTGATTATATTTTGGCGCCAATTCTTGGTTGCTAGTTGGTTAGTACCAACCGTGTATATATAGCTTTCTTCTGCCTTGTGACCTATAATAATGCTAATCATTTTCTTACAATGAATTCACAATAAAATGTACAAAAGATACATATTTGTGCTCGAAATCCGTAAAATTGGATTCTTCAAGTCATATTTTAAGTGTGAAAAATTACAAAATATCTCGCTTTGATGATCTCTACGTCTTAGAGGGGATTGATCTTTGACTATCGGCTGAGGGATACACGTACAGAAAAAAAATACAAAATATCCCATGTTTAATATTATTTTTTATTTGGGGTTGTTGTAAATTTTTTTTTTCAATTTATTCGAAAAAAATCGGTATTTCAAGCCAGTGCATTTTTTCAACCAAATACCATTAAATTTTTTTTGATTAGATCCTATCGAAAAATGCATTTTTTCAATTGAAGTACAGTTGAACCCTTTTTTTTTTAAAAAAAAAAAAAGAAAGAAAGCATTTTTTTAACTAAAGTCCAACTAAACCTTATTAGAATTTTTTTTCTACAAGATTACATAAAAATGCATTTTTCATACATGTTCAAAAACATGAAACATGGGGAAAAAATAGAACGAAGAGATCTTTCCCTCCATCTCTTTCTTTCCGTGTTCAATAACCGGAAAGTAGAAACCCAATTAAATTCAGGATGCATGATGCCTACATATATATTCCAAAACTTCATATGATTGAGCAATATACAGCTACAAAAGAAATCTTTTTCTCCCTTGCGTAGGGCAGCATCAATAACAGCACGCAGCATATGATTAGCAGTGCATCGCTCGAGTCAAGATCAAACATTGATTTCAATTGGGCTTTCATTTATTAACATCGTATAACTTGTGGTCACTCATGAGAGTGGTTTAGAAGAAGGAATAAAGTAGCTATAGAAGAAGTAAGGAAGGGTAGTTTAGTGTTTTTTTTTTTTTTTTAAAACGAATTTCAGTTAATTCCACTACCACTTTTGTCAAATATCTTTATTTCAATAAATTAGTTTCACAATCATAAGCTTTCAGCTAATTTTATAGTTATAAGCTTTCAATCACTTTCACAACACTCCAAGCTATAAACTCACATATAAGTTACACTCTCACAACTAATATATAGTAATTAGAACTAATATATAGTAATTAGAAAAATGCCCATGAACAGTATAAAAGAATTTAGTCATCTATAGAAGAAGAAGAATCTGTGGGAATAATCAACACAATTGTTTATTTATGAGTTCAGTCAGTATCTGTGTTTATTTATGAGTTCAGTCAGTAGTGGCTATGTGACTACGGCCTTCGTTGCACCAGTGGATCCACCCTTGCGTATCCTCGAGCAAGTGACTAGAGAGTGCACTGAAAATGATATTCAAATGTTGAATTATTATCCTGCCAAATTTGTAGAGTTGTTATGATCATTATTTAACGTGACTCTTTTTAATGGATCATTACGTGCCATAACCCCCAAAAATGGAGTAATAGATTTTTTTTTTTACATCAAGGGTACCTCCAGCCGACAGCTGAAGACTAATCCCTCCGAGGCGTAGAGATTACCGAAGTGGGTTTTGCCTCTACCAATAAAGTCTTTTCCATGCCCACGGCAGGGATCGAACCCCTGACATCAAGCTTAAGGAACTCAGTTACTCCCTCCGTTTCACTTTAAGTGTCTTTTTAATATCAAAATTTTGTTTCAAAATAACTGTTTTTCTGCCAAATCTAGGCATAGCAACATTTAATACTGTTATTTATCCTTACATTTAATGTTGTTTTAGTTTTGAAATTTGTAATACTAGTAATGATACATTGACAAAATAAAAATATTAAATAGGGGTATTTTTGATAAAATACACATAAAACTTACAATAATTATCATAATCAACACTTTCTTAATCTATGTGAAAAAGTCCAGAAAGACACTTAAAGTGAAACGGAGGGAGTATCTACCAACTGTGTTGGGCTTTGTTGGTGGAGTAATAGATTTTAGATGTATACAAAATGATTTTATCGAAGTTATAAATATGGCAAAATGATTAGGATCATCGTTCAAAACAATTATCAAAGGTAGAAATTAATACTATTATATTTTCTTGGCATAAATATCAAATTTGTTACTCCCTCTATCCCATAATCTTGGTAAAAAAATGCAAAAAAAATTTGTTCCTTATTAAAGTAGAAAAATTAATGAAAAATCTTAAAAATTGTATATTATATCAATGTAGGGATGACAATGGGTCCGGGTGAGTCCGGGTAATGGGATACCCGGACCCAGTCCCGTTCATAAATTATTGAAACCGGAACCACCCAGATCCGCGCGGGTACCCACTGCATTTTTTTTTATAAGACAAAGAATTTTATTAAAATAAAAAGGGGAAGGAGTATAAGTAATACACCCAAAGCCCCAAGATAGACCAATACAGATACCACACGAAACCTGCCAAACATTAATGAAATGGGTAGGCGGTTCTTCGGGTACCCAGACAGGTTTCGCGGGTACCCATTGGGAATTTTTTTAAAGAAAAATTTATTTTTTTAAATTAATTTCTATGTCCTTTTTAATAAACCGAGGGATCCTTATTAATACATTATTACACATTCTACTTAATATTAATCTCTACCACCATTAAACACTCGTAGACATCAAAGAAATTCTCTCGTTAAACACAAACATACTAAGATTATATATATATATAATGCATATATGTAAATATGAACGGGTCCGGGTACCACGGGTCTGAATAAAGCTGGTACCCAGAAGGATCCATTCTTTGGACCTACAGGTCTCTTTTTTGGACTCAGACCCAGACCCGTTGCGGGTATTACCTGCGAGTACCGCGCGTCCGGGTCCAATTGTCATCCCTATATCGATGATTGATAAAGTAAGTAAGGAAAACTTATCTAAAGTTTTTTTGGGAGACAATATTGCAATATGATTAATTGTAATGATGTGAAAATTTATATAATATCAATTTGTAATTAATAAGTGAATCATGCATAATGTTAAACAAATACTCTCTCATTTTAATTGACTTGTTTGACTTTTACCAAAATAATGGGACGGAGGGAGTACTATAAATATTGAATTTTTTAAATTAATTCTTACATTTTTTTTTAAAGTTTTGATCTCTATTTTTTTTTTAATTTGAGTTTTGGTTTTTACTGTCAATTATGGAAGAAAAGCATTATCCCCATAATTAAAGGCGGTAATAAAAAAAACAAAAGGAAATAACAAAGCCAAAACCCAAAAAAAAAAAAGAAGCAAAGACTAATTTTAAAGAGGCCATCAATTATACGGATACTTTAAACATAATTTTCTTTACAATTTCGAACTCTAAATTGGTGGATAACTAATTTAAAGATCAAATTAATATTTATTCATAATTCAAAAAATTAATTTTATTTTTTAAAGCTAAGGTTTTTTTAACCTATGCATTACACATAGTATAAAATAAGCAGACTTAAGATAAATTTTACAAGGTATAAACAAACTAAATAAAATAATAAATGGTTGTAAACCAAAAAAATAAAATAAAATAATAGATTATGGTAATATTTTAATTTCCCAATATAAATTTAGCTTTTTATGATTGTTTATCTTTATGCATATACTACTCCAGTATGTAGATAATATGCATTATAAGTATAAGTTAGAAAGACCGTGTTAAAATACTAGACCAATTAATGGGGATTAATTGCACATAATAATACTCTGTCTGGCTCGAATTATAAGCAAAATTAACTAATTTTATGCTTATCAAGGAGGTTAGTTGATTGTACTCATTTAATTTTCTCAAATTTATAAAAGAAAAATAGATATATTTTAAGAAAGTTGCATTGGGAATGCAAAAAAAATTAAATAATATACACCAAGAGAGATCAGATGTTTTAGGAGTAACAAAAATTAAATAAGATACAACAAAAATTAAATAAGGTATTTTAGGAGTAACAATTTTTTAGGGATGTTTTAGGAAAGTGATATTGAGAATGAAATAAAATTTAAGAAAATTGGTTAATTTTGCTTTTTTGTTGCATATATTTTAAGCCGAAGAAAGTAGTACTTTATCCATTTTATAAATTATGTTATTTTAAGTTTTTGGTTTTGTGTCAGATGTTGCGTTGTTTTGGAAATTCTATACTCATTTTTTTAATTATATTTTTATCTATCATATTAATTTTTTATCACTAATTTATTCATCTATTTTCAATATATGTAGACTTCATATATTTATTATTGTTTTCTCTTTAATTATTAAATATAATTATTTTAATCAAATTATTATATATATATATATATATGGTCTGTACTCTTTGACCAGTACCACAAGAGTTCTCAAGAGCACCTTTAATACTAAATAACCCCTGAGACTAATCATGTACGAGATCGCGTTTTTATGTCTCTCTCAGCGGGATGTGTTAACCGGGAATCGAACCTAAGACTTCTTAGTCTCAGGTCTCATTCCCAAGTTCTCAAGTTGACAGGATCACACCACTTGGGCCAAGCCCCATTGATAAATTATAATATATTTTTTAATCCGTTTGTATGAGCCTGAATATATATATATATATATATATATATATATATATATATATATATATATATTATATCCTTTTCTATTATGTACTTCACATGTTTTATATGAAGTTAACTTATGTAAGTTTATTTGGTGTTGACCTGTTGGGGCAACTTTGAGTATATGATTGGGTATTCTCTGGCAAACTCTTCATAAAAGGTGAGGCCACACAATGATGATGTGTTGTACTTTTTTTTAATGAAATTTATCTTTTGTTTGTTGTTAATATATATATATATATATATATATATATATATATATATATATTAAACTTAAAAACAGCTTGAGTATAGCTTCACTATAGTCAAATTTTCCTAGTCCGAGTTTTAGCCACTTATGTTCTTCAATTCATTTGTCAAAGTGGCCTCGTCTAATTATGGTACTCTAATTATGGTTACTAGAAGTATTTTCCTTTTAATTTGATAAACAAGTGCAATATAAATGGTGTCGTTGTTCAGGTTTTAGGCTGTTGGTTAATAATAATACGTGCATGGTGCATCTATCATGTCGGTTTTATTAAAAACTAGGTTAAAAAGAATGCAAAATAATGACGACAAGATACTACTACTAGTAGAATAAAAGTATTATCAACGAGGTTCAAATCAAATTGTGGCACGTTAAAGTTGGTCAGAAATTAATTGCGTTAATTCAATTAGGCTATGATATGGAAAACTGTTTATAATTTTTTCAGGCAAGAAAATGAAAATGCTTAATGAATTACAAGGTTTAATTTAACGACTTTCAAACAGTGAGATATATATTTTTCATTTTTCAAACAGTGAGACAGACATGTCCTAGATTTGAACATTAATCTTAGCTGTACTAGTTGCATAGTTGCATATATAGGTCAGTTAGGCGTTGTTATGTATGCGGCATGACTGAGCATGACCGCAAAGAAAAGTCATGATATGATGAGTGCAAACACCACATGTGGGAAGCTCTGCATTACCTCTTCGATCTCCATATCCCTTTTATAATTCCCTCTGCTCATGATAAAGAGAGAAAGCATAACCTTTTCAAAGTTTGTCATTCACCACACTACCTAGTGGGAACTACTCCCCTTTTCTCTCCTGTACACATCACTAAGTTATATTAAAATGAAAATGAAGGACAGAAAGTAACATACTCACATACACAAGCTTTAATGTAAATGAACGATGTTTGGTGCACTTATTGCATACTTTATAATAAGTTTAGGTGAAATGGGTAAAATATAAAATGTGTAAACTGTAAAGTAAGTGTAATTTAATAGTGCGTGCAATCAAAAAGTACTCCTAACAAATTTGAATAAATATAAACGAAGAGATTAATAGGTATGTACTAAACAGTGTAAAGTTTTTTACATTATGGATTCATCATTAATCATTTATTTACATTACTTTTAAATAAAAGTTAACGATCATATGAATGATAAATTATGCATTGACAATATGAAAAATCTTTATACTATCAGTGCACCAACTATTTTCTCATTAATAATATGTGTAAGGGTGTGTTGCTATTATTAATGCCAAATAAGGGGGACAAGTTGTATTTAAAAATTAATTCTCATAAGGACTTAATTAGAATATACATGATGATGCATTATCAAGTAAGATTATGTATTTAAAAAAATTGATATACTCGGTCCTAAAGGTATCAATTTAGTCCCTCAAGTTTTTCGATAGGGACACTTTAGTCCCTCAAGAAATTTAATTCATTTTTAGTCCCTCGTGTTTTCCAAAAGTACCAATTAAGTCCCTCATGTTTTCCAAAAGTACCAATTTAGTCCCTTAATGAAGTGACAAATGCAAATTGGACAGGGACTAAATTGTCACTTTTGGAAAACTTTGGGGACTAAAAATGAATTAAATTTCTTGAGGGACTAAAGTGTCCCTGTCGAAAAACTTGAAGAATCAAAGTGTCCCTTCACTCTAAAAAAATTAAGAGAAGAAAATTTTTATTTACTTTAATTTAGTGTTATATATTGATGACTGAACCAAGTTGATCACATTGACCACGTTGACGATGATTATCAAATGACCGTGTCGACCAGGTCTAGCCCCGACATTATTGGATTAGTTGAGTAGTCCAAGTTCAAGTGACCTAAGTTCCTATCTCAGTACACGTTATCCAAGATTGACTAGATCATGTTTATTAGTGTGACTTCCAGAATACTTATTTTGGCTAATTAAGTAATAAGTTGATTGGGATGACAACGACTTCCGAGATTCTCGTTATTTCAACAACTCGATAAGCTTAATCTTGCTAATTTGCAAATCCTAGTAACCCACGCAATCCTATACAAACAATCAGAACTCTCAGGTATATTTCCAACTGATCTCACACAAACACACACTCAAATATTGACATAGAGTACTACGTTTCTTTATTGTGGATTAGTTGTCAATATCATACGTCAAAACTAGTTCAGTCTTCAACTTCAAAACTTGAACTGAAATATCTTTCATATCCTAAATATTCTAAACACTTCATTTATTACAACACTTTTTAATATATCTACTTTTAGTCTCTTTAACTTTGACCATGCAGAAAAACCTTAAAAAAAATTATGGATATATATAAGATGATGCGTAGTACGGGTGTAACGGTCCAGTCCGGTCTGATCTTTAATGAACTTTAGAGACCGGACCGATTAAATTATTGTGGTCCGGTCCGGTCCCAATGTTTTTCATATGCAAAGACCGGACCGGACCGTTACGGTCCGGACCGTTGCGGTCCGGTCCGGTCCGCTCTATTTAGACCATAATTGTTAAGGTCCTTTTTTTTTTCTGAAATTGGGTTGAAATTGGGCCAAAGGCCCGTTTTTCACTTGGCTTGGGAACCCTAGGGTTCCCTCTGCTTCTGCAAACAAGCAAACAGCAGTTGCAGCATTGTGTAAGCGGCGGCGGCAGAGAGAGGTCGTGGAGAGAAGGGAGAGATCGGCGATGGCGGCACCGTGTTGGAGCAGATCCAGGAAGGAGAAACGCGATTGGAGAAGATCCATGAAGGAGAAACGCGATTGGAGCAGATCCTTGGCAGCGGCGGCGACGAATCATGATCCTGAGGCAACAAGTCGCAACTCGCGACTGGAGAAGGAAGAACGAGGTGAAGGAACTCGCGACAGTATCTAATGAAGAAGGAGGCGAAGGAATCGCGAGGAAGGAGAGAGAGTGTGGCCATGAGTGGTGGATGCGGTGGTGGCTGGCGGTGGTGGCTTGCGATCGATATGAGCAGTGAGGGTCTGAGGGAGAAGGGGAGCGTGAAGGGAGGGAGGAGGCGGCGGCTCTCTGTGTGAGGGAGAAAGAGTGTTTCTTTATTAGGTTAAATGAATTGCTTTTGATTGGAGCAGATTGGGCTATTTTATGGGCTTATAGTGTATCTATTATCTAGTGTTTTATTTATATATATATATATATTAACCATCAGTCCGGTCCGATCTGGGTGGTCTCAAAATATTCCAGACCGCGGACCGGACCAATAGTAGATCGATCCTGAGATTCTGAGATCGGACCGGACCGCGAGACTGGACCAGACCACATTTTTCGGTCCGGTCCGGTCCGATCCGACCGATCTCGCGGTCTGGGACCGAACCACTTACACCCCTAATGCGTAGTTAATTGATAGTGTGAAGAAAAAAAACTTTATATTATTATTGGTCGATATCAAGTTTCAAACTATGTGTTGGTATTGATACTTTGAACCTTGATTATTATATCTCTCTCCTTTTTTGTGATGTTAGTATTTACTAAAATTTGATGATCGATATGACGGCATGGTGCTATTTTACATAATATGATATATATTTTATATAAGAAGAAAAATAATATGTATTTATATACTCTCCACGTTCATGTTTTTTGGTTTTTTTTTACATCAGAGGTCTAGGACTAGAACTCATGACCTGGGAATGAGGAAATCTTAAATGTCCCTGCAGCCACCAACTGGGCTGTCTTACGCGGACCATGTTTTTTTGTTTTGTTTCAAACAAAATACATCTTTTTAAAAAAATATAATTATTACTCAGATTTCTAATATATTGATTATGTTTTTGTCTGTTATACTTTTTCGCTTTATATAATTATTAATTTTTCTCCTCTATTTATGTAACTAATACATATTTAACAAGAATAAACATGAAAAACAACATTTAGTATATTATTGAAATTTTAAAAAGAATAAATAAAAAGGAACAAAAATTTAACAGATAATATAAATCATAAGAAGTAACAAATCAACTTATAAATTTTTTATAATTACAAAAATATGATGTATATCATTTGTAAATCAATTATTAATTGAAAAACAAAAATCACATTGCCATATATATATATATATATATATATATATATATATATATATACGTGTGTGTCATCTTCTTACCTGACTAAGATAATTTGTAAGCTGGCTTCTTACAAAAATGAACTTATTTTTAAATATGAAAATGTACTTTTAATTATTAAAAATGAGGATGAGTTGGTTTTTTGGATTTGGAGAGAGATAAAAAATCAGGTGGAGAGAGACATGGAGTCATCATACTAATTTGTTGGTGGGGCATCTCAAAACGACAGGCAATAAAGCAAAGTGCAGCAACCATACGCTATTATCCCTGTAGAAATCCCTAAACCTTTTGTAGTTTTCTACAATAATCAAAAGAAGAGGCTCCATTCCATATAATAAATTTAAAAACCTCCACACGATTACCCGATATATTATCATCACGTAACCATCGATCGAAACAACAATTGTATATAAATTATACCTTGCGAGAATAGTAAAGAGACCCCTTGAGGAGCATAGAGGGAGGAGAAAACAACTTGTGGGGTAGCAAAATGTCCCAAATAGCAACCGATGTGTTTAATAATAACAGAAGATTATAGTAAAGAGTGCCGTTAAAACAATGTTTAAAATAATAAAATTTTAATTTGGTATGAAAATTAATATTTTTATTGAATTGAAAATGCTGAATATTGATATTCAATTTTATTTCTTAAAAAGAGTAGTATATTTTAAATGGTTGTGTCTATGGCTTATAATGCACCGGGGCAGTTATTTTTTTAAATAAAATTTTTTTAATGCAAATTTACTCATAATATTTTTTATACAGATTTCTAATATGGATTTATTAAAATTATATCAATTTTTGATGCTGATTTATTAAATATAAATTTTTTACCTGTATCAGAAAGAAGATAATAATAAAAAAAATCAAATTCAAATAATTAAAAAAAGACATATCAATATAACAGAAAACTCAAAACATATTTTTAATTTACTAAATTTAAAAAAAAGTAAAAAAACATTTTGTTCGGAGTATTGAAACTCGGAGCATAATAGAATCACCCAACTTAAATACTCTTGTTAACACGGCGCGAAGATAAAAGTGAGAGAAGGATAGATCAAGTGGCAGATGATCAATGATCAGGATGGCATGATATTTACTTCTCCGGTGTATAACAAAAATTCATGAATATTATATCATATGTTTCATATTTATTACTTTCTCTGATTCTTATTATAAACTCCCTTTTTATGAGAGAAAAAGAAAACTTATAATAAGAACTAAAGGAAGTATTTTTTAAGGTTATCCACGAAATTTAAAAAATATTAAATAATGTAAGATTTTAAAATATTTTCACCATAATACACCTATAAAATCATTATTAAAAGAAAAACAAATTGAAGATTAAAAAAAATTACTCCCTCGATCCTTTATCATCTGTCCTTTTCTGAATAATTTTTTTCCGCTTTTATTTGTCATTTTGAGAATTTCAATAATGTAGTAAATATTATTTTCTATGTTTATTCATATTCAATAAGTCTTGATTTACGTAAGTAGTAAAGAAAAATTAATGATCATAAAAAGAAAAAGGATATAATAGGGAAAAAACATAATTAATGTATTAAAAAATCTAACTAATGATTATATTTTTAAAGTGTATTTTGTTTGAAGTATTACGTATAAATAGAAATGGAAGGAATAATAAATAAACATATAATAGAAGAAAAAAAACATTGATTATACATTGAGTTGGTAAAAAAAAAAAAGAGAGAAGAAATGTGTGAATTCATAAATATTAGTACTGTATATATTTTTTTTGCATTAAAGGATATATTTTTATTGTTAGTCGAAGACTAATCTTTTTCGAAATATAAAAATTATTGAGATGAGTTTTGTCTTTATCTACAAAGTCTATTTTATACTTACGATAGAAATCAAACTAACTAATATAATATTTAAGAAACTCAATTATCTAAAATTTGTGTTGGGGTTACAATTGTGTGGGGATCTGTTGATGATGAATACTATATATTCCATCTGGTTCTATTTATGAGAATCTTTTGGGTTTTTATTTTGGTCTTGTTTATAAGATCCATTTTCAATTTTCAATAGCATTTAATTATTTATTTCCACAAACACCCATATTAAGTCAATAGTTTTTAGAATTCTAATAATAATTATAGGGATAGTTTTGAAAAGTATATTAAATTTTCACATTTCCAATACATTAACAAATTTACCATTTTCTTTTGCGAGTGTGAAAAACTCGGAAATGTCTTGTAAATAGGATTGGATGAAAGTATAAAATTTGACGGAATACATGATGACTCAATCAAGGCAAAACCCGGGAGCGTGTTGTTCACTCTCCGGTTAACGCTGGTTAATGATGAAATGGCTCCACATAGAGATTCTGTTGGAGCGTGAGGACCAAACTCTCTCAGAGGGACCAAAGTACTACAGTAAGGGTCGTACTTAATAGTCATAAGTCATAACAATAACACATAGAAAGGTTATAAAATTGAAAGTGTGAAAAATGAATGGAGAATTGTCAGTGTGGAGCCATGTTGTGTTGTGAATAATACGGATCACGATGGGGTGGGTACAGGTATTGCATATGGAAAAACCATTCAAATTTACAAACTTACACCTAAAATTATGATATTTGTTATTTTTAAGTTAAAAAAATTAAATAAAAAACTTAAATGATATTCCTTTCGTGTCATAATGTTTGACCTTTAAGTTTTTTTTTCTTGTTTCACAATGTTTGATCTTTTACATTTTCAATACACAAACATATTTATTTTCCAATATTAACATTTCTTTCAATCATTTTTCTTACTCCTCATTAATTCTACTTTTATCATCTCTCTCATCTCTAAACCATTATACATTAATTAATGGGCACACTTATTAATAAAAAATAAATATTATTACAATTTTTAATAAGGATTAAACAGGGGCAATTTAGACAAACTATACATAATACTTACAATAATTAACATTTTCTTAATCTGTGTGTCCAGACCTAAAAGGGCAAACATTGTGAAACGGAGAGAGTAAATGTCAAAATCCTAATATATAGTTTTATGAGTAGATCTCTTCTTTATATAGGTCTCTAAATCATTATCCTTGCAATTCCTATCCGCACTTATTGCAGTACTTATCCGGGTAATAAGAAGTGTTACTTAAATTATTTTTTATTGAGACTGTGAATTTTAAATAAATAAATGAAGAAGCTTAAGAATATTAAAAAGTTATCTATAAAAAGAAAAGAATATTAAAAAGTTTTATGAATTCAATTCGAAATATTTTAAAAATAATATATAATTTTAATAGTATGAAAGATGTAAGACCCGAGTTGATGAGAACGAGGAGTGTGATTGCTGATGCAAGAGATATAGACAAGGAGTGGCTCCTGATAGACTTTTAAGAGCGGTGTACATGAATAAGTCGACACAAGTGATACTGAGACTGTGCAGATGTAAGACTACATACAAGAAGGCTTATTAGATAAACTGATTGAACTACCTCTGTCAATAAAATGTATCTTATGTTCGATGACATTGAAAAGATCCATGTTACAAAAATGATTAAGTTTTTCTTTTTAATACTTTAAATCATATAATGATATAATGTATGAATTTTTTCTCATTTTTTAAACCGAAAGTACGTACTATTTATAGATATCCAGTTGATTTTTCTAGTTTAATTCTATATTTTTAATTATCAATATATATAAATAAGGGGATTATTAAATAGTATATAATAATCATTTAACATTGTGGTTCAACTGTTGGAGTTCATTACTATGAGATAAATACATTATTATTAGATTATAAATGAAATAAAAGTAATAAGAAGAATTCTAATACATAATAACAAATATTTATTAGATATGAGTATGATTATTTGGATATTCACGAAGAATAAAGCGAGTATCATAATACCCATCTCTATTCATTATTTTATTAGCATAAGTATATGTTGGATGTATTTTTGCTTATACTCATAAATTCTAATATTTTTTGTCATCCCTAATTAGTACTAATGTCTAATTTTTTTAATGGAAAGTTTTTTCCCGAACAACTTTTTTGGATAATATAAGTCGCATAGGGTAAAAAAAAAAAGATGAAATAAAATGTGATTCATGGTGCGATGAAAGAAAAAATAAAATAAAATAAAATAATGTGATTCATATGGGTTTTGTTTTTGTGTATTTGAGTGTGGGAAGGCTTTTTGTTTGTCCAGATATGATGACATTCCTATCTTCTCCAATAACTAGAAGACTGATATTCGGGACAGTTTTTTCCTTCCAGATATCTGTCTTCTCCCCTGTCCAGTGGCTCTACCTCCTCAGATCTGAGATTCTTTGTCGCCGAACTATGTTTACTTCCGGCATTGATGAGATAGTTATCTTGGAAACAAAGGTTGTTGAATCTATTGTTAGAGTTCGAAGCTAGATGTTGATAATGATCCTGATCCACATAGAGTTTGCTGTTATGACTGAGTATCTAGTCTTTTTTAGCAATTTTTATTGTATGGAAAATATGTGCTTTGTTATTGTACTGTTGGATCTACTTGTACTATTTTCTGTTATGGAATTCATATTTTCCTTTAAAAAAAATAAAAAATGATAAAAACATTACTTTTTGTTACGAAATACCGATACCTCATAGCTCTATTTGCAGAGGTGTGTGATGTGTTCAACACATGTTTGATATCGATACTTCTCCAGCACATGCTAGATATCTTGTCTGACCTATTTGATTTATAAATGCTGTCATTTTTTTTAATCAATATCAATATTTAGCAAATAAGTCTTTTGCGCTTAAATTACATTTCTAAGACACTCTATAAACCGATAAAACATGTCTATATTTTTTTATATTTTTTTTAAAGCTTGAAAAAATTGAAAATAAACTTTTTCGCTTTCCCTCACATCGAACGTATGAACATTGAATATTTTATTTAATTAATTTTATTTAGTTCTTTTCCTTTTTTTTTTAGATTTCAAAATAAAATGTGGAACCAACGGGGTGTGACACACCTAACTATGAACTTTTTCTCGATCTGCAAGAACACGTGTTCGAATTCCACCTCGGCGGTATGAGCTTGTCGCTCCTTTGGGAGTGGTTGTTCTCCTCCGGGCAGTTTGCAGACTATGACCTCGAGGCGGGGTTGCCCATCATAGTTGTCAATGTGCGACAATGACGATGAGATTTCCTTCCTAAAAAAAATAAAATGTGGAATTGTTAATAACCTTTTCAATGATTCTTTATGTAGTTATTTATGTTAATACATTAACATAATTTTATTTGGTTAAAACATTACAAATGCATTTTTCTTGAATTATTTCCAAGTTATTTTTTGGTGTAATCCATGTATAATATATGATTTAAAGTTTTGTTTCTTTTTGAACATAAAAATCATCAAAATGAATTTTGCCTTTATAAAAAAAAAAACTTAATTTAATCCATATAAATTATTTCCATGTAGGTAATACTAGTATTAGCAATTTTATCCATATAATTTATTTCTATATATACAAAGTTTACTTAATTATTTGTGATTACATTTTACTCAATATGCATGACATGTGACTGATTGGGTTCAATTTTTGGTAGACACGCTCTCTTCTTCCATTTTGAAAAAGAAAAAAAGAATTACCTATAAAAAAAAGTTGCTTCTCTTTAAAAAAAAGATGCTAGTTAGTTTATTCTTATATTATAAACACCTAATTATATATTTTTTTTATTTTCCTTTTTTTTGACAAAGTTATTCTTTGAAAAAGTTATGAAATGATGGGATATCCTTCTAAATATATTTAATAGGAACTTTATTCATGATTAATATATTATTTAGTTAATATTTTTCACTTCTTTCCCTTTTGGATAAATATTTCTAAATAAAATATGGAATAATTAATATCCTTTTTATTCATTTAGAAATTCATTAAAATATTATTATTTATATAATACATTAACATGTTTCAATAAAAATATGCATTGAATTATTTTCATGTAGTTAATACATTTAATTTATTTTTATATACTGTATCCAGTTTTATGTGTAAGATTTTTTTTTTGAAAAATTTGTGCCTATCAAGAAAGTAAGATAATTTTGTTAATGACATTGAGAACGTAAACATTTAATGCTATATTTTATCAAAACTATCCATATAATTATTATTGTAATTCTAAAAAATGTTGATTTAATAAAGATGGAAAGAAATAATAGTATTATAAATTGGAATATGGTCTTACAAATTTTTTTAGAAAAAATTAAGTTCTCAAAAATGTCTTACATATAAAACCAGAGAGAATTTATCTCGACAAGGAAGATTCAAGGTTGAAACACTTAGCAGAAATTCAACCCATATTTCCTTACGGATGCAAGTACTTTGCTAAAATAAAAAAAAACATAATTCTCAAAGTATCAAATTTATATTTTTCCAATATAAAATCATTATTTTAAAGATTTTTATCCTAAAAAAAATATTTCATGTGTCTCTAAATATAAGTATTAGATAAGGAATTTACTTTGTAAATTTTTATAATCCATTATCTTAATTTTCAATTACATTGATTATTCACTTTCCACAAATACTCATATTTATTTAGTATTTTTTAGAGTCTCAATGATAATTATAGCAGTAGTTTTAAAAAAAATATATCAAATGTTATTATTTATAATAAGCTTAATTATATTTTTTGGCTTTTATTTTATTTTCAAGATTCACTTAGATCCTTATTTTTTTTTACTTATTGTGGTTCCTTGTTTTTTTTTTAAATTCCAGTCTGGTCTTGTTGTCATAAAAATGTTAATTTTATTCATAATATTTACAATCATTACCATTTTATCGACATAGTATGACATATATTCATTTGACTCTATTGATTGAGTTTTGTCTGTCATTTTTGTTCATATTTTTATTACGTTATTGTCATTTATGTCCATATCTGTCAACCACCACTGCAAGCTAGCTTACTCTATCATCGATGATACGATACCACTATTTTTGGCCTTTGTCAAGTGATAACCTGAAATTTTTTCATAGTCTAGCAACATTTTTCAATTTTTGGTAATGAATTTAAATATTTCAATAAAATTAATAATGCCATGACGGAATGACTCAATTGAATTTTTCGAAAATAATAAAGGACCAAAATAAAAAAAACTTAAGAATCAAAATAAATATTAAAAGTAAGATAAAAAATCAAAAATATAATTAAGCCTTTTCAATATCATTAATAATATTAGCTAAGGCTCTGTTCTGCGTGCCAAATTAAGAGTTTTTTAGTTAGCTAGAAGCTTTTATATTCAGTTAATAAGTTACTAGTTTTGTTTGGTGAACATAAATTAAAAAGAGTTTATGACTTTTAAAAAATGAGTTTGTAACTTTTGAAAACTAAATTTTAGAAAAATATTTCAAGTAGCTTTCAAGAGATCAAATTAACTTTCAATAATTCATATATCAATTATACCCTCAAAAAATTTCAAAATTATTTACTTACTAGGTGACAGTTTAAATTTTCAATTAATGATTTCTTTATGATTAATTAATTAATAACATAATTAATAAATTAAAAAAATTAATTAATTATAATTATAATTTTATACTTAATTAATTAATTAACTATTATTTAATAAATAAAAAAAAAGGAATAAATTAAAATAGTAAAACATTAATTATACTTCATCCGTCCGTAATTATAAGACCCTCTTAACACTTTTATTTTGTCCCTATTTATAAGCCCCTTTACCAATTTTCAATGAGCATTAATTATTTTTTCCACAAACACCCCTATTTATTTAACACTTTTTCGATTCTCAATAATATTAATAGGGGTAATTTTGAAAATACATATCAAAAGTTCACATTTCCAATACAATTAACTAAATTATTCTACTTTCTTAATGGACGTGAAATCTCAAAAGAGAGCCTTATAATTAGAGACGAAGGTAGTATAATATTTCATCATTTTTTCGGTCATTTAATAATTTTTAGCTATTTCAAAAACTAATTTTGTCCAATAACACTATTTCAAACCATTAGCTAAAAAGTTATAAATTACAAAATTACAACTATAAATTAGTTTTGTATTCGGACAAAGACGGGTAACATACAAGAGTTTTATATAACATTACTCTTCTAACCTAACATAGGGGGAGTGGGTTGAGAGTGGATAGAGATAAAGGGGAAGGGTGGAAGTGAGAAAGATCTGTCTGTCTGTCTGGGCTCTCCACTTCACTAAGCCCATAACCCTATAAAACACACGAGGGGCAGTGAGGCAATTGTTGCTTACTTCCGCTGCTCCATGCATCTCCAACAATCTTATTAACAAGTCCTTTTGTTCTTCTTAAGTTGACAACAACATCCATTGTGTGTTTTGTTTTGTTTTGAGGGGGTTACTGTCTTCAAAGAGAGCAACACCACCACTGAGAGTAGTGTGTTTGAGTCATTTCTGCTTTCGTGGGTAAGTCTGTTCTCTTCTGCTCTCACTTGGCTTTCAAATTAAATTTGGGAAAGAATTGAGATGCTTAAAGTGGTATGATGATGATGATTATTATTATTATTTTTACAAAAAAATAAAAATAAAAATGAAAAGAAGAGAAATATAAGGAAAAAAGAGTTACTACTTGTTGTGGTTTGTAAGTTTCTGCTTTTGTTCTTTCTACAACTTTTGTACTCATTTTGCTCCTTTATAGAGAAATCCAACCACCATCTTATGTCTCTATCTTTTCTCTTAATTTTGTATTTTTTATATATTTTTATTATTTTTAAAAATCTCTTGCCTTTTATCAAAGGTAACTCTTAGCTTCCTCCATTAGTCTCTCCTCTCCTCCTATTAATCAACCACACGAGAACACTCCTTTTAGAACCTCACTTTTCTCACTTCCTTCTTCCTCCTTTTCCTCCCTCTTTAACTTGCTTTTTTCATCTCTTTGTGACTTTTTTATGCTTGCAGGAATATGAGAAAGAAACAAGCTATGCCACCACTCATCTCATCAACTTGGTAGGTAGAGTCTTGTGTGTGGTTGAGAAAAGCAACTTTACTTGTAAAACAGGAGTGAGAAAGATAAGGAAGAAAGAAAAAAGATGGCATTCGAGAAAGAGTGAGAGAGAGACATAACACACAAAACACAAAAAAGAGAACCTTGAGAGTAAAGTTGGATTTTTTAGGGAGTTGCTAGTTTGTGTGTGGAGCAAAGTTTCAATCTTTATTCAAAAATTTCAGAACCATGGATGGTTATGAGGCAACAAGGATTGTGTTTTCAAGGATCCAAAACTTGGACCCTGAGAATGCATCAAAAATCATGGGCATGCTTCTGATTCAAGACCATGGTGAGAAAGAAATGATTAGGCTAGCATTTGGTCCAGAAGCACTTGTTCATTCAGTGATTTCTAAAGCCAGAAAGGACTTAGGATTACCCTCTAACTCCTCTCCACCTACACCTTCTACTCCTCTTTCACCATCTCCATTCCTTTCAAGGCAAAGTTCCACTTCAGCTTCTAGGCTCAGTGGGATTAACCTTCCTCCTGCTTTAACCATTCCAAATAATTCACCTTCTTGGCCTCCCATGTCATCTGACCTTAACAACAACAACAACAACCCTGATGAGTTAATCATGAGTCCAAGTACTTTGGTCGTTGCTTCTAATAGCACTACTTCACACTCTTCTTTACCCTTTTATCCTCATCATCATCATGCAAATGGAGGAGTTTCAGATCCAATTGATGAGTTCCAACTTCATGACCAGCTTTCTTTCTTGAATGATGGTTCTCCTCCTCCTACTGCTGCTACTGCTGCTACTCTTGGTCACAAGAACCAAGATTTGTTTTACCCTCATAACCATTCTGACTTGTCTTCAAGTCCAACTAGTGTTGCTGCTGACCCTAACCTTTTCCCTTCATATGGTTGGGGAGGGACTCTTCATAGAAGGAGTTGTTCTGTCAATGATGCTTGTTTGGGTTCTGAGGACCCTAACTCAGGTTTGGGATGGAAGCCTTGCCTTTACTTTGCTAGGGGGTACTGCAAAAATGGTACTAGTTGCAGGTTCCTTCATGGAGGAGATGCTGATGCTGCTGCTGCTGCTGCTGCAATGGTTGGTTCCCCTAACAAGATTGAGATGATGGATCAGTGCCATGAGCTTCTCAGATCTAAGACTGTTCAACAGCAAAGACTAGCTGCAGCTTCTCAGCTCATGGCATCTTCCACTTTTCCATACTCACCGAAGTGCATGAATTTTCTTTTGCAGCAGCAACAAAATGATTCTCCAAGGTATATACACTGAATACAGTTTTTTTTTTCCCTTTCAGTTATGTGTTACTTTGGTCAACTGGTCATATAGTTTAGTTGATTAATCATAATTATGTTTTAATGATGAATTCAGAGGGGCAGTAGCAGCCCTTATGATGAATGAGGAGTTGCAAAAGTTTGGAAGATCAAGGCTTGAAAGGAATGATTTTTCTTTGAGCAGTCCTGGGATGGTTAATCCAGCTTCAAGGCAGATCTATTTGACTTTTCCAGCAGATAGCACTTTCAGAGAGGAAGATGTTTCAAACTACTTCAGGTTGTTGTTGTTTAAAAGCTTTAAATTTAACTTAATTAATTGGTTTTGCAATGGCTGAAAAACTAACTTTTATTTTTTTTGGTTGTTGTAGCATTTATGGTCCAGTTCAGGATGTGAGGATTCCATACCAGCAGAAGCGTATGTTTGGATTTGTTACCTTTGTTTATCCTGAGACAGTGAAGCTCATTCTATCCAAAGGGAACCCTCATTTTGTGTGTGATGCTAGAGTGCTTGTTAAGCCTTACAAGGAGAAGGGCAAAGTCCCAGACAAGTACAGGCACCCCCTTCTCTCTAGTCTTTTTTGTTTATTTTTTTTGGTCTTTATTAATTGTCTCAAACATGTGCTTTGAACTGTGGTCATGATGGATTTTTTTTTTTTTTTTTAATTTGCAGGAAGCAACAGCAACAGGTAGATAGGGGAGACTTTTCACCTTGTGGCACTCCTACTGGACTAGATGCTAGAGACCAATTTGATCTCCAACTTGGTATGTTAATAATGCCTTAACCTTCCAATTTATTGACTTTTTCAGATAAGTAAGTAACTCTTGAATGTTTAACTCTTAACTCTTGTATGATTTTAGGTGGTAGAGTGTTTTACAATACTCAAGATATGCTGTGGAGGAGGAAGCTGGAGGAGCAAGCTGATTTTCAGCAAGCTCTTGAGCTCCAAAGTAGAAGGTTAATGGGTTTGCAACTTCTTGACATCAAGAAGCAACACCACCACCGAGCACTTTCAACCGGAAGTCCACTCCCTTCCCCTACTCACTCTCCTAGTTTGTTCAACACAAACCTTGTTCTTCCTTCGTTCCACGGCAGCTCGGAGACCCCAAAGGGTATTTATTATATCTCTCTTAACATTTTAAAATGCAGTTGATTGCAACTACTTTTCTCAGCATTAGATTAACTTTGTTACTATTTATATTTATTTGATTGCAGATAATGGTTCAAGTTCAGTTGCAGTTAATAATAATAATGCATCAGTGAACACTTCTGTTGGCAAGGAAGTGGTTGGTAATGGAGAGAATGGATCTAATGATGGCAATGGAAAAAGCTCTAGTGATGAAGACCGTGATTTGCAAGAATGGTATATAATTTATTCCCACTTGGAATAATCATAACAGTGCCAGAATAGTAAAAAGACACCTTTTTTGCATCAAGTTCCTCTTTTGGACCATGCCAAAATAATTTTTGCATTTATTCAGGTTTTCAAATTTTCCAAACTTTGATAGTCTTTTAAAGTTGTGATGTATTTAAATGGTGTTATGAATAAATGCAGTTTGGAGCATAATCTCCCTGATAGCCCTTTTGCTTCCCCTACTAAAGCTGCTGCTGCTGCTGCTGGTAACCACATGTCTGCCTTCTCCAATGGACCTAATGAGGCCATTGATTCAGATGCCTCAGCTGCTTCTGCCAACTCTAAATTTGGAACTAGCACATTACTTCCATCACCATCTGCTTTGGACATGGGCTCTTTCAAATCCTTTAACTGCCAAATTCCAAGGTACTGAGGTCATCACATTTAATTTAAGCTTTTCCCATCCACATGAATTTCAGCATCCATAAAAGTTTTAGACCCTTTTTTTTGGTAAATCAAGTTTTGGACTTATGATTTGTAGTATATGTTTTTGGACTTAGGTTCTCTTCTGGTCATGGAACAATTGGGATGTTTGCGGGCACCGGCGGACCGATTGGCATTTAGTTTCCTGAGGTTTTAAGGTAAGTTGATTTGGATGGATCTCTATTATATCATGCATATTGTCTTCAATCAATATGCATTCATTCATCATCAATTTGTTGTTTAGTTTATTAAGCTTGCAAGTGGGTTTGGTTTTTTATGTACAAAAATATTTACAGGAATTGAAGCATGACCAAACAAAGCAGGACATCCAACAAATCTGTAGAGAATCATCATCACCACCACCACCACCAACATCATCTCCATCACTATCCATGATCAATACTATACTACTTACTACCATACAAAATGCAATACTTAAAAAAAAAAAAAAAAGAAAAAGAAAAAAAAGCAGTTCAGTAAAGGAAGTGGGACAGGCTTCCCCTTTTCTTTTGTTAGCAATTATTGTACCATTTTCTTATTCTCAATATCTGTAGTAGCTGAACCACAGGTAAAAAAAAATAACATACAAAAGAATCAAGAGTCAAGTGTAGTAGGAACAACTCCTGGCACAGTAATTTCCTCTCCTTCTCTTCTTCCTACTACCTATGGTGGATGTTGGTTGCATTACTAGTATTAGAATATTAGTTGGTCCTATGTTGTTACAGGTGTTATATCAAAGTCTTATTATGTACAGCTGAAGCATAATCCAGAGAAAGCATTGCACAGATGAAGAAAAGTTGTATAACTAGAAGGCTGATTCAAACTTCTTCTCCATAATGGGTAGTAATTTGAAGGCTTTAGGAGTTGTATAATTGTTAATCTTTTAGTCCAAAGTGGGAGATATATTATGATATATATCTAGCTATCTATCTATGTTATGTTGCAAGTTATGTTTGTACTTGTGCTTTAGATGTTATACAAAGTTATCAACCCTCTTAGAGACAAGAATAGAGAAAGATTTAGCAAAGAAAAATTCAAAGTGAGTTTTTAGACTAATTGGTCTATTTGTCTCTCTTCTCTCTCTCTATTGCCCTTTTTATTTTTTTTGTTTATAGTAGTATTTTAAAGGGGAATTTGTCTGTTTGCACCTGCAATTATTTTTGCCTTTCAATTTTTTTAAGAATGGGTGGGGCCAGTCAATTTTTTTGCCATTATTGGAGGGGGAAGAAAGGAGGTCCACAAGGCACAGCATCACATGAGGTTGCTGACACTGCAAGTGGGGCCTACACATTTATATATTGCCAGGTTGTGTTGTGTAATGGGTCCTACCCACCAGCACCTACCCATGTGAGTGATGCCACTTTCTCTCTCAATCATAGAAAACATTGGGATTTTTCTTCCGTATACTTCCGGCTCAAATTATAACCAACAAAATACATACTTTCCTTGGTTTAAAATATAAGCAAAATTAATTAACTTTATTAAATTTTGTTTCATTCTCAATGTCACTTTCCTAAAACATCTCTAGAAAATTGCAATCTTAATTAATTTTTGTTTTATTCCCAATACTACTTTTCTAAAATACCTCTATTTTTTATAAATTTGAGAAAATTAAATACAATCAACTAACCTCCTTAATAAGCGTTAAAGTGGTTGAAATTGCTTATAATTCGAGCCGGAGGGAATATTATTTACTCAATATTTTTTAGAGTTTCACTTATAATATCAATTTTTTAACATGTTCAATATCATTGATAAATTTTTTGAATATTTTTCTCCAAAAAAATGAAAAATTTCGAACAGCTTTAGATATAAAACAGGAGGAAGTTTATAGTGGTTAGTAGGTTTGAAAATTTTAGAAAGTTACGGTATCATATAAAATCATATCCTAAAAGGACAAGCACAGATCTAAAATTCGGGTAAGATGCCCACACGTATGACAAAAGTGGCCAGTTACTGGAATCTTTTGGGGTCTGTGGACTTGTGAGTGTGTGACATTAAATATGGCAGAGTCCGTGTGAGTTACTGTGTCCTTTATTTACTGCTACTAGCTCAGTATACTACAGTACAGTACTACTATAATTTACTTTCAAGTTTTAAGTGCCCCATCTCCCCTAGGTGTTTGTGAAAACTGAAGAGTAAAAAATTGCCTAGGTCCACAAGTTGAAGTGTGGGTGAAATTTGAAAATTGGTTAAGAAATCGGAGTGTGGCACCTCGTGGATCATGCACCAGACAATTCATGTTGGTTGGTCGGCTTTGGTACTTTGGTTTCTTTTTCTTCTAAATTCATGCAATGGGAGACCATCGCCATGCAGTATAAGAGACCATTACCTCAAGGACAAGATTTTAGAGAGACTATTTTAGAGCATTTATGTTTAGGCAATAGTATATGTTTAGATTAGCATATACTACTCCGTATACTTAAAAATAAGGGTAAGGGCACTTGTTAAGCTTTCTAGAATTAGAAAAAACATCAAAAGTCTCAAGTCTTTCTTCTCTCGTAAACTTAAAAAACTTCAACTTTGAATGCTTATAAACCATATTTAGCTTCTTAGGGCACTTGTTAGCATTTTCCTAAAAATAATTGCATTAGAGTGGGAAAAAAAATATGCTTACAGATCAGAAGCATATATGTTTAGCAAAGGGAAATTTCGTTTATTGGCTCAAAAATAAAAAAAGGCCATTGATATGTGAGATTCTTTTTAAGATAAAATGTACGTTGTAATTTGAATGTTGAGTTAGCTAACAAAATATGCTAAATAATTGATGACGGGGAAAACAAAATATTGTTTTATATGATATATGCTTATATGTGGTATATACTTGTATGGGAGATGTTCTTATATTGGTAACTAGAACCGTAGTAAAATTGTTTGATTGTTTGATGAGATTTTTTACTCAAATTCAATTTAGTTCCTCTTGTCCTGAATGCAAGATTCTATTGGATAAATTTATGATTATAAAATAAGTGCATTAATTCATCTTAATTTTATTAGTAATATTGAAAATGTAAATTGAGTACTCCCTCAGTCTCTAAATATAAGATCTTTTGGGGGATTTCACGTCCATTAAGAAAGTGGAATAATTTAGTTAATTGTATTGGAAATGTGAACTTTTGATAGTTAATTTCAAAATTATCCCTATTAATATTATTGAGAATCTAAAAAGTGTTAGTAAATAAATAGGGATGTTTGTGAAAAAAAGTAATTAATGATCATTGAAAATTGACAAAATGTCTTATAAATATGGACAAAATAAAAGTGTCAAAAAGGGTTTTATATTTAGAGACAGAGGAAATATTTAATTTAATTTTTTTAAACTAACTTAATGATTATTATTGAGATTCAAAAAGTATTATTTAATAAGGATATTCTTGAAAACAAGTATTTAAATGTTATTAGATACTCCATCCGGCTCAAATTATAAGTAGCAAAAAAACATACTTCTCTTGGTTTAAAATATAAGCAAAATTAACTAACTTTATTAAATTTTGTTTCATTCCAAATGTCATTTTCCTAAAACATCTCTAGAAAATTGTAATCTTAATTAATTTTTGTTTCATTCTCAATACTACTTTCCTAAAATACCTTTATTTATTTATTTTTTTTTAAATTTGACAAAATTAAATACAATCAACTAACTTCCTTAGTAAGGATAAAAGTGGTTGGATTTGCTTATAATTCGAGCCGGAAGAAGTATTATAATAATGTTTTACAAATTAAATAGGATAAAAAAAATTCAATAAAAATTTATATTTAGGGATCCGATGGAGTAATATTCTAGTTCTCCTTTTTATATCTATTCATGTCCTCAAGTGAAATGTTTAATTTTGTTTTGTCATCTTAATTGTACTCCTCCATTTTTAAATACTCCCTCCGTTCTTGCGTACTACTGTGTAAGATTTTACAATTTTTATTTTGTTTTTATTTATAAGATGTTATATTAATTTTAAATAATAATTAGTTACTAGTTTAAAAAAAACCCTTATTTATTTAATATTTTTTAGATTCTCAATATTATTAACAGGGATAATTTTTCAAATATTAATAGACGTAGGGTCTGTTTGGCAAAACTTACTTATAGCTGTGAGCTTGTAGCTGATAGCTGTGAGCTTGTAGCTGATAGCTGTGAGCTTGTAGCTGATAGCTATGAACCTAGCTTATAGCTGTGAGATTATAGTTGTATAGCTACCTTATTGAACTAGACCTGTTTAACAAAACTAGTTGTGCAACTAATTTAAACATGTTAAATGACTGAAAAGTACATAACATGTAGAATAATAATTAATATTGACATTCATGTTTCAATGACGATAATACTAAACCAGTAGCTTATAGAGAAAGGCATATACTTCATTCATATAGATATAAATGATAAAAAAATTATAACATTCATAATAATTATTACTAAGTACTACTACATTTTAAACATTTTTATTATTTTTATAAAAATGCCACGGTATCTTTATTAACAATGACACGAAAGAAGGACAAAACTTTTAGCCTATTGATTGGACACACCGCCGTCACAAAATCACACAAATCCAATCTGAACCAAATTCAAAAAAATAAAAAAAATAAAAAATTGATGATAAGAAAAAAGTGAAAGAGAAACTTGATGATCAATGTTGAAATAAATATCACATACCTTTATGTCTCGTGAATCAATAGTTAAATATAGGATTTCTTTATGAGTGATTTTTGTGTGGTGCGTACAGATGTTGAATATATAGAAGGATTCTAGGTTTTTGGGTTTGAGGGAAAAAAGTAAAAAATTTGGAGGGTAATATTAATTTGGGTCAGAATAAATAATAATATAATTTAATTTAAAAAAAATGGTAAAATTGATATATGATTTATTGAAAGCTCTTATTTTTTTATAAAAGCTAGCTTTCAAAAGCTATAAGCTTCCTTTTTGAAAGCTATAAGCTTCTTTCATTTTTTGTTCACCAAACAGCTCTAGTAACTTATTGACCAAATCAATAAGCTAAAAACTACTAGATAAGCTATAAGCTTGTCATACCAAACACACTAGTAAATTCCACTAAAATGGTCGGGGGAGTACAATATAACCACTAGAATTTGATTTTGTCTTGGTCTTTTTTTTATAAATGTTTCTTTCAATTTTCGATGACATTAATTACGTTTTTTTATCATCATCTTTATTTACTCAATATTTTTTAGAATCTCAATGATAATTACTTTCTTCGATTTGAAATATAAGAAAAAAATATTTCTTTTAGTTTAAAATATAAGCAAAAGTAACAAATCTTTTTAAATTTTATTTTATTCCCAATAATACTTTCCAAAAACATGTCCAGAAAATTGTTATATCATTTAATTTTTGTTTTATTCCCAATGATACTATACTAAATTATCTTTTTTCTTTATAATTTTGAAAAAATTACAATTAATAAACCTCCTCACCAAGAGTGAAATTAGTTTTTTTATATATATTTCAAACCGGATGGAGTACAAGGGTAATTCTGAGTTAGTAAATCAAATGTTTCCAATTCTAATAGCATTAACAATATTAATTACTCCCTCCGTCCCTAATTATAAGATCCTTTTGAAAGATTTCACGTCCATTAAGAAAGTGAATTAATTTAGTTAATTGTATTGGAAATGTGAATTTTTGATATGAATTTTCAAAATTACCCCTATTAATATTATTGGAAATCTAAAAAGTATTAAATAAATAAGGGTTTTTGTGGAAAAAAGTTATTAATGATCATTGAAAATTAATATAGGTATATAGTGACAAAATAAAAGTGTCAAAAAGATCTTATATTTAGGAAAAGAGGGAATAACTTTTTTAATTTGCGTGTAAAGTCATTCCAAGTGAATACTATATTTAGAAATGAAGGGAGTAAATATATTTGATATCCCTTTTCTATTTTTTTTAAAATTTTATTAAGATTTTAAAAAATATTGACTAAAAGAGATATTTGCTGATAAAATTAATAAATAAATATCTTTAAAAATTAAAGTATAATATGATAAATAGGATAAAAACATTTTCGAAACAATCTTATACAATATTAAGAACTAGATGGAGTATATTTTTTTTAAGCCATTCAACCAATTTCATTTATGTTTCTCAAATAACTATAATTCAATCAAGAGTAGTGTTATTTTGACATCTAGTTAGTATATTGTTAACTTTTTATTTGCTACTATTTTTAGCTAGTTTTATCAAATCATGCTTTTGGAGCTTTATAGTTTCCAGTAAAATATTACGAGTTATTTCAAAAAAAATAATAATAATAATTCTAAGAGTTAATTTGCTTGTTATGCATTCATTGGACATGACATATATGGAGTACATTTTGTCCTTTATCCTCAATGGTGGTGACTGAATACTAGTGACCTGACTGGTGAATACCCGTTTGATTTCTTTGAAGATCACAAACTAGATTGTTTAATGGGGACTAAATTGTATTTGCATGAAAAATAGTAATCCTGTTCTCACTTTGACTAAGACATGTTTGCACATGTCATGGCCATATATGTGGCATGTGCTTATAAATATTTTTTTGTGGCTTAGGATTCTAGAAACATATACTAGTATATAGTGGGGAGAGATAGTAACCTTAGGTTGCACCTTTAAGTGCAGTGTTTTTGGTCGGATTGCATCCATTTGTTCACCATAAAACAACCTTAAGAGAGAGTGACTCTATTGCAGTTAGGCAAAATATTCAAAAAAATCATGCGCAGTATTATCACACGTGAGAAAATTGTGGTTCTCTTCACCCGGCCAGTCTTTAAATTTGGACTACTCACGACTCTCTAGCAAGAAAAAAGTATGGCAAAAGTGCTGGTGACTAAACGTATCAGACTTGATAGCTAATACGTAATACAGTTCATGTTTAAGGAAATATATTTACGTACTCGAAGACACTGATAAATTGTACAGACAATTTTTTTCCTCTTCAATTTGTCAAGGTATCTTCATATTTTGGATGAGGGATTAATCTCCTTGAAGTTATTGAAGCTGCCACTAACAGTAAGTGTTGTTTTCATGATTTAACCTAGTACAAATTTTTTTTTTGGACGCAGATCCCGGTTCATTTAAAGTGATCTGAACTCTTAAGTAAAAATAATATTGGAATAGTGTTAATCTGTTATTGGCGGGGATTTATTTATATTTCCTGGAGCCCTTTTTGTTACAATATTTATTTAGTTTTAAAGACTGACCATTGATTTTTTTCCCACATTATTTAGCATGTAGTGCCAATAATTGAACTACGGATGTACCAAAACAAAGTACAGTTAGAAGGATTTAAATCTTGGAAAGAAAGTAAGCAAAACCTTAGAAAAATAAAACAATCGAAGTTAAGCATGTGCAATTTGCATCTCTTTTGTTCCCTATTGTTTTTATGATCGATCATTTTAAAAGTCACCGCTTATAATTATTGGTTTATCAATTGAGACTTGAGAGGAGTGTCAAAAGAGTGGAATTTGAGTTTAATGCAAGTAGGTATTATTTTGTCGTAGACTATTATTCAATCACATATATGTATCTTAAGATAGTTATCATAAGAAATAAACATTTTTAATAATATAACAAGGTATGGTTGGTGATAGTATAAAAATTAGAGCATTTAAACTTTTCCTTTTATTCTATGCAAGCAACAAAGCTATCGTGCCACTGAATATTGATTGACACCTCTTACTATACCCCCTTATTATTATTATTATTATTATTATTATTATTATTATTATTATTATTATTATTATTATTATTATTAATCAAACTCCATTTTTTTATACTAAAGCTTTGAAGTCTAAACGGTAAAACTTTAAGAAGATGTTCTTAAATGTTTCAACCTTATACTAAGGCATGGATGTAATTTTAATCTCAACTATTAATTTAAATAAATTTTAATAAATGTTCTATTGCAAGAATATGATAAGACACATTCCAGAAATCGTTTTTGTCTTCTTCATTCTTTTATAGTTAAAAAGAAAACAGTTATTACATGCATCAAATAATTGAAATCACAAATCCTGACTGAAAAACAGGAATTCTAGTCACCATATGGGAAATGATTCAAAACAATGATTATTTGAAGAATATTTCTACCATGCGACCAAATTTTGGATGGTTGCACAACAATCCCTTAAATGAACCAATGATTGTTTGACACGTCAGCTAATGAAGTTCTAAGTTACTGTCATGTCAGCTCAGATTAGCTGAGTTGTCAAATAAATATTGGTCTACTAAGAAATTGTTTTGTAACCATCCAAAATTTGGTTGCATGGAAGTAATGTCTTTATTTGAAAGGAGAAATTAAACGAAGGTGCTGAATCTATGAGGAACTGCTGCAAGGTCAAAGCTACTGCACAATGTGCACAACATGAGATTGATAATGTTAAAAACTTGGTATATTGTTTAGCAAGAATATAGTAGTAGGTTCTATTTATACTCGTTATAAATGGATAGACAGATCTAAAATGCACATGGACTCGACATATACATCTCAGCACTAGCGCACGACTCAAAGTTGGAGATAAAAAAGAATGTGCTATGTTTGTATGTCATATCAAATTGAAGAAATATTTGTTATGATTTATTTTGGTACAGATCGAAGGGGAAAAAAACAAAAGATCATTTATGCAAATTGACAGTTCTAAAGGGGAAACACTATTTTATTTTCCTTGTTATTTATACTTAAGAAAGAAAGAATGTGTAACACTTTGCTGTTCATAAAACATTGATTTATGTGCAAAATTTTGTGCACAAAAATACTGAAAAACAAAGTGCTACATTTTCCTTCTTGGGTTAAAAATGGGGAAATTAAAAAAAAGAGAGAGAAATTGTGAAATCATCATCTTCTTTGTCAAAATGGCAAGTGTAAGACTTTTCACCACAATTCAATTGTGCAAAAATTACATTGTTGCATAAAACGGGTGGAGATGCTCAAGGGTTGAAAAATGAGGATGATCCTAGGATTAAATAATTCATGATCAAAAAATAGGAGGAAAAGATCAGTGGATATGATTGTCAGTTAAGCGGATCCAAAAGTAAGAGGGCTGAAAGTTTAGATTAAGGTTAAATAGGAAGATGATCATGAAATGGCAGCACATTAAAATATGCTACAAGCTAGAAGTTAAATTATGCAATTAATTTCATAATCACACAAAATTATTAACCTTAAAACAACAATCGTGAACATTCATTAAGTTAACGATATGAAAACTTCCCAAACTTAACCACCTAAGCTAATTTGGCTGCTACGACCAACTAAAGTTTTAGAACATCCTTTGACATCATCCTACTCAAAAGAATGACACCGCACCCAAAAAATAAGATATGAAATTAGAACATAAAAAATTGATGCCACAAAGGTGCTAAAAGTCTAAATCGAAACCCATAGTTGCCTCTATGAGTTTTGAAAAAATGTCAAAAATATAACTAACCACATTACCTAAATACCTATGATGCTTGTTTTTATGCAAGCTCTGGTCCAGTTGGGAGTTGTTCATAACCATCATGGTGCGTGGAGACGTAATTGGTGGCAGGAACTGGAATGCACTTTAGGATAACAGCTACTATTAAACTTACTGCACCAATCAACACGCTGGTTAACCACAACTCTTTGCTCAGTGGAACTGTTTTAGCAAAAGTACCCAAGAATTCAACAATTATGGCTTGAAAGCCTATGGTTGAGATAATGACCAACACGAAAACCCAGCTGCTGAACATGCCTCCCAAAACATTAATTTTCTCCATGTCACGGCTGTTTATCTCGTTGAATACCTGTTCATTTAATTTACAACAATAAAAAAAAAAAAGAAAATATATGTATTAAATGACACAAGTAGTCATCATCAGAATACCCTGAATGTTGGAAATTAATTCAGAAATTGCACATTTAAATCCAAGCAATAGATCCTATATTGCTTTCTTTAAATAAGACCCAATTTATTTATGGTTCAAGTATGTCACATCTCTTGAACATTCCTAAGATTTATACTATTATTTTTTTTTTATACCAAGGGTATCCCCAGCCGACAGCCGAAGACTAATCCCCTCCGAGGCGTAGAGATCATCGAAGTGAGTTTTGTCTTTACCTACAAAGCATTTTCCATACCCATGACAGGGATCAAACTCCTGACATTATGCTTAAGGAACTCAGCTATCTACCAACTGTGCTAGGCTTTGTTGGTTAAGATTTATACTATTAGATAGGTGTTATATGACTTGCAAAGTACTCCCTCCGACTCGAATTATAAGCAAAACTAACTAATTTTACGCTTATTAAGAAGGTTAGTTGGTTGTATTTAACTTTCTCAAATTTATAAAAGAATAGAGGTATTTTAGGAAAGTTGCATTGGGAATGAAACAAAGATTAAATCAGATAGCAATTTTCTATGGATGTTTTAGGAAAGTGACATCAGGAATGAAATAAAATTTAAGAAAGTTGGTTAATTTTGCTTATATTTTAAACTAAGAGAGATATTTTTTGTTACTTATATTTCAAGCCGAAGGAAGCAACACAAGAAAAGGACTATAACATTTTTTTATTTAAAATAACGGATTATAAGAATTTTCATTCATCTATTTATTCCTATTTGTTCCTCAAGATGAACGAACACAACCAAAATCATATAAAGTCGAGAGAATAAACATTCCTCCCTCCTTAATATAAACTCTTTTTGAAAAAATTCACGATAACTAATAAAAAATTACTTCATATTGTTAACATCAAAATTAATAATATTTAGTATACTTTTTTTAAAAAAAAATTACTCAAATGATTATTATTAGGATTCCAAAAAATATTAAATAAATTAGGGATGTTTGTGAAAAAAAAATCAGTTCTATTGAAATTGGAAAAAAAAAAACTTGTAAATAACAACAAAAAAATAATTCCCAAAAAAGGCTTATATCATCCACCGTAGAGAGTACCAACTAATGGTTTCTATAAAAGTTGAAGTAGAAGTAAAATATGAAAATTATGGAA
Source organism: Crotalaria pallida (assembly GCA_037953625.1). Lineage (NCBI taxonomy): Eukaryota > Viridiplantae > Streptophyta > Magnoliopsida > Fabales > Fabaceae > Crotalaria > Crotalaria pallida. The sequence goes on along the minus strand of CM075654.1, from coordinate 141,014,942 downwards.
CGATTCTCAAATGATAATGTTTTATAGGATTTTCATCATTTGACTACTAATAACAAAAGGAAATAACAAAAGATGAGAAATTTATCGGTATACTCATTGATTCAATTTGTGCCTCTAGATGAATGAACACAACCAAAACCTTAGAAACTAACAATCCAGAGAATAATTAAGTATTACTCCGTACCACCTAAATGGTTTCTAGAAAGGGATTTTCTGAAGTGTCTTAATGCATATATTAAGAAACGTTAAAAATACAAACTTATATAAGAAATAAGTTGTTTAATACTTTGAGATATGATGTTTTTAAATTTTATATAAGAGTTTATTTACTTAGGTGTGTGTCCTAAAGCACACATTAAAAAACCACTTGTATATAAGCTAAAGTAGAAGTAGAATATGAATATAACAATTTTCAAATGATAAATGTACAAGTTTTCTAGGATTTTCATCATTTGACTACTTATAACAAATCAAACGCAACTCAACAGGTGTTATAAAAGTTATTCCATGGTTTAGAACAGGGGACAACGCAAAACTGGAAGTAAATTGATCTAGTACCTGGCAAAACACAAAAGCATTGAATATGACAGTATTCAGAACAGAATTAGCATCAGGTCCATTGAGCTTGAGAATCTGTTTCCCGTGAAATTTGAGAACCAAAAGGACAATAGTTTGGTAGATGCTCTGGCCAATTATATTCCTCCACATGACCCCAGTGATGAATTTGGCGTTCCTTCCAACAGGTGGCCTCTTCATCAGCCCATCATGAGGAGGTTCTGTGGCCAGTGCCAATGCTCCAAGAGTGTCCATGATCATGTTTACCCAAAGCATTTGAACAGCAGAAAGAGGAGCTGAGCCTGAAAGGGGTTTTTAGAGTGATCAGTTATCTAATCTGAACATCATATGTAGAGATATGACTTAAAAGTTGGGGAAAGTTGTCTTAAAATGTTAACTCTATCTCTATGTATTACCTGATACGCAAGCTGAAATAAAATTCAGCATCAGTGCAACAACATTGACTGTTAGCTGGAACTGCACAAACTTTTGTATATTAACATAAACAGAACGGCCCCATCTGGCAACATTCACTATGGTTGAGAAGTTATCATCCATTACAATAACATCCGCATTCTCTTTTGCAACCTGCACAAAATGGAGGTTTACAGTGCTAGCAAACAATAGGACTCAAAATGAATTGAATTGATTGGGAAAGATATTAAGTATGCATGTAAAATGATATATCTAGTGTTGCGGTGTTGCCTACTATATAAATGCTATAGTTGTTTTGTTAGCCTAAAATTTCAGATGATGCTTTCCATAGTGATGTTCTACAAAAGAAAGGAATGAACCAAACGCTAAATGTGATCTAGACAGTGGTCCTATTCCATCTTTGGATACTTTGATGAAGATAAAAATGCAAGCAGATAAGGACACATAATATCAGATGGAAGAATTAATGATAGCTATACAATGGAAATCAAGTATAGAGTATGTATTTTGCGCATGTGATGTGACAAACCTCTGTCCCAGCAATACCCATAGCAAGTCCGATATCAGCCTCATGCAACGCCGGAGCATCATTGGTTCCATCACCAGTTACTGCCACAACTTCACCAAAATCATTCCTCAAATGGGTCACTAAGGTGTGCTTATCAAGAGGCAAGGATCGAGCCATTACCTACAAACATTAATAAGGAAATTTATAAAGTTACCATTTTTGCTAAACATTAAAAGAAGTTTCAATAGAACAGTAATGAGACCTGTATTTTTGGTATTATCTCCACCATTTGTTGCTGATTCATATTCCGGAATTCTGGTCCCTCTATAGCCACTCCATCTGTCAAGATGCCACATTCTCTAGCTATTGCTTTGGCAGTGTTTATGTTGTCACCAGTAACCATCCTAACAGTAATCCCAGCTGCCAAACAAGTCTTAACAGCTTCTTTTACTCCAGGCCTCACTGGGTCCTTGATCCCAATAATAGCAATCAAAGTGTAATTATCCTCAGGAATACTATCACCTTGAGAAGATCCTTCAATATCCTTGAAGGCAATGCAGAGTGTTCTGAGAGCCTCAGAAGCAAAGCCATTGATGACTTCTGTGATGCTCTTTCTTTGTTCTTCTTTCAAATCGATGACTTTGCCTTCTGGGTTAACAACTTTATCACACTTTTCCAAAATTATTTCTGATGCTCCTTTGCTAAATGCTCTAACCTTGTTGGTGCCATCAGGAAGAGCCACAAGCACTGACATCTTTTTCCTGATTGAATTGAAAGGTTCAACCTTAACTATCTTATATTTCTCATTGTAAGATTTAGAATCACCTCCCAAAAGCAAGCCAAATTCAAGTAATGCTGTCTCTGTCGGAGTACCCATGACTTTGTTCTTTCCATCTTGCCCTTTGACTACTTCTGATCCAGTATTCTGGAATATGGACTGCAAAAAGAGATCAAATATTTCTTCAGAGACTGAAGACTTCAATCCATTTTCGCCATCGCCTTTTTTTATTGCCTTTGTTTGTTCACAAATCCATATTTTGTCTACTACCATGTGATTTGTTGTCAAAGTGCCAGTTTTGTCTGTGCAAATACAACCAGCAGAACCCATGGTCTCACATGCAGAGAGGTGCCTAACTAGTGCCTTATCATTCATCAGTTTCTTCATTGCAAATGCAAGACTTAGTGTCACCGCCAATGGCAGACCCTCAGGAACTGCCACAACAATTATAATGACAGCTGTAGCAAAGAAATCTAGAAGCTTAGATGCATCATTTAATGACCATTTAGTGATGTTATGGTGAGCTATTTTCCCCAACAAAAACCTGCCAGTGAGAACCGCGAATGTGACCAGGGCAAAACCCAAGCCAATCTTGCCAATTATGGTTGCAACTCCATTTAGTTTAACCTGAAGAGGTGTCTCGTCATCTCCACCTTCATTGAGGGTATCCATCAATCTTCCCCATTCAGTCCTCATACCAACAGAAGTCACTAGCATCTTAGCAGACCCATCTTGCACGGTGGTGCCACATAGAAGAAAAGGCTTCTGTTGATCAACATTCACAGCCTCACTCTCACCGGATAGACTTGATTCATCAATTAACAAGCTAAAACCTGATATGAATAACCCATCTGCAGGAATTACATCTCCAATTGACAGATGAACTATATCTCCTACCACTAGATCATAAATTGAAACCCTCTGTCTTCTACCATCTCGTGTAACTTGAATCATGACATTTTTCTTTTCTTCATCCAAATCCTTAAATTGCAAAGACTGTCTATAATCGCTGATTGAAGTGACAAGCACCACTAAAAGAATAGATAGTATGATTCCAACTCCATCATACGTACCTTTTGGGAATCCCTCAGTTGAGATTCCAACACCTGCTGAGATCACAGCACATATCATGAGGATTATTAGAGTTAGGTCTTGCATTGCATCCCAAACAAACATCCAAAAACTTCTAGAGGGCTTCTCTGTATAGCGGTTAAAGCCATAGATATTTTGTCTATGAGAAACATCACATGAATTAACACCATCTTGCAATGACACACAAACATGTCTTGCTAATCCATCAGTTCCACCATGACCTTCTAAGCATTTCCTGTCATGGGATCGAACAATGGATCCTAATTCATTTGGCTCAATTCCAAAACCAGCTTCCCGAACTTCTTTGGAGAGCATGTAAGCACTACGACCACGAGCACCAATACGGCTCCCAGCTGTAAGAGAAGAAACGTAAAAAAAAGTAAAATAAAGTAATGTAACAGAATAAAGAGTGAAAATAGTAAATGAGAATGCAAGCAAATTAACGTTTAATTCAAATACCATTAATAAATTGCAACGCTGCTTTTTGAACATAGAGAGCCACTCGTATATTTTCCTGGTCAAGATAGTTAGAACATAAACATAATGTGTTTAGGGAGACAGATAATAAATGCATTTCATGCAACGTTTAGAAGAGTAAGTCAGCACGTGGAATTCCCATCCCAAATGCATGTCAATTGAATACCCGTTTCATTTGTGCCAGAGAGTAAACATGTTAGTTTCTTTCTTAATTAATACTAAACAATGACAGAAATATCTATAAGATTAATTCATACCATTCTCATTTTATTACTAGAAATATATACAGATATGTGGCATATTAACTAAGAATGAGTAACCTCTCTGTGGAGTCCAGCCATTAAATTTTTCAAGAAATGAGTGACTATTAAATGAATGCAAACAGTTAGTTACAAGTGAAGAAAATTGAGAATGTAGTGCAGAACTAGGGAACTTAGGCCGGTGAAAATTTTGGTTGGTGGGTGGGTGTGAAGCTGAAATTTGCATGCATATTGATAGAGGAAGAGTTGTTCATTCAGAGCAAAACAAGTGGCTGTCAGGAAAATAGAAAAATTCATCAGAATTTTTATGGATGGTAATTAGTATCTCAACCACTCCTCTTGTACGACAATTATTTGAAGAATTGAAATATTTGAATATCAGAGTGCCAATACAAAATTACCATATTTGTGGGCTAAGGATAATGTAATTTTTGAGCTATTTATCTAAGGCTATGTTTGGATGGATGGTATAAAAGGGGATGAAATAGAATGGAATGGAAAGAGTTAAAATGAGATTTTCATTATTCGTAAGTCATGAAGGAATGAAAATTTTTCACTTAAAACACCTAAAATCGTTATCCCCAAATTGGGGTGGAGTCAATGAAAAGAAAAAGAATGGAAACCTTTCCCTTTCCATTTCATCCTTTTCAAAACTCCCAAACATTTAAGTGGTTTTTCAATGTTGCTTAAGGATTTTTATAATAGATTTGGTGCTCCATTATATTTTGCACACAATTTTTTATTGTTGCATTAATTCAATTTGTAGATGTAGCTCGATTATAAGTATCTATTTTCAATAATCAATTGTTTTTAAGCATATGTACATCCAAATATCAATTTTGGTTTTACATATAACACCACTCATTTATTTTAGTGCTCATTGTCAAATTACGATATTATTAGATTTAGGTTGTGAAATGATGGTCAACCCTATCTAAGCAAATTTATTTATTTATTTATTAATCATATGATTGAAGTGTGAATGATGGAGGAAAGGAACACATTATATTTCCTATGAAGAAATATTTCAACTAAAATATGTCAAGATCTTAAGAAGTGGTTGATAAGTAAGTAATAGTCTACACGGGGTAATTAATAATATCTCAAAACAATTTCCATCACGTGAAAATCATTTGAAGTTTGTTGTAGACTTCTTCCAAATAATGTAGGCCCAGCCAATTTACTTATGCTAGTTTTATGTCTTCACTCGTCAGCTAAAGAACCAACTGACAATATTATAATACGATAAAATTGTCCTTTGTTCCTCCATATTGCATCTTGATTTCATTTTAATCATGTTATTTTCTAAGAAGAGATTCGGTTTAATTTCTCTTTCAATTTAATTGTTACTTTCTTTACCTTGAAATATAAGAAAAAAATACTCACTCCGGTCTTACATTCTTTTGGTGTTTTTCACTTCCACCAAGGAGAGTGGATAAATTTATTAGTGACATTGAAAATGTGAAAATTTAATTTACTTTTTCAAAATTAATCCTATAATTATTATTGGAACTCTAAAAAGTGTTGAATTTATAGGGGTGCTAGTGGAAATAAGTAATTAAATGCTATTGAAATTTGAAAATGGGTCTTATAAATAGGACCAAAATAAAAACCCCAAATAAATAGGACCGGAGGGAGTATTTTTTTGTTTAAAATTTAAACAAAACTAACCAACTTTCTTAAATTTTATTTCATTCCCAAGGCAATTTTCCTAAAACATTCCTGAAAAATTGTTATCTTATTTAATTTTTGTTTCATTCCTAATGCAACTTTCCTAAAATACCTCTATTATTTTATAAATTTTAGAAAATTAAATATAATTAACTAATCTCCTTAATAAGCGTAAAATAAGTTAAAGTTGTTTATAATTTGAATAAGAGAGTAACTTATAAACATTTAATTCAATTTAATACATGATATTAATAAATCTATTTCAATTATACCCTTAGAATAGCCTATAACAAGTCACAAGGACTAAGGTGAATAAAATTTTACAATCTCATAAATTAAATAATGAGAAATTTTCAAAATCTAAAAAAATAAGAGTGAAACCAGTTTACAAAATTGATTATCAAAATAACAGTTTTGTAATTATAATATCGTAGCAAGTATTAAGGGCAAAGAAAGAAGAATAGTGATTGGATCGGGAATGAATGAGAGTGTATGTATCTGCGTATGTATGTAAGTACCTGGAGCTTCTCGCGCTTTCGCTCTGCATCGGCGCGCTGGGCGAGATCGGCGACCATGCGGAAGCGGCGGCGGGGGTTCTTGACGACGGAGACGGCGGATCTCCATCGGAGCAGGGCAGCCTCGGAGGGACGCTTGGCCTCAACGCTGAAGTTCTCTCTCAGGTACTTCTCCATTGCACTCTCACTCACTCACTCACTATCTCTCTTTCACTCACTCATTCACCACCTCCTTACTCCTTAATTACTTAATTACTTAATTCCAAATCAAATCAGAGAGAGAGAGTGTGTGTGTTAATGAATGATTTGTTGGAGAGAGGGGAAAGAAGGAAGGAAGGAAGGAAGGAAGAAACTTTCAAACGTCTCCCCCGCGAATGTGGCGCCAACTATTTTTATCCCTTCTTCCCAAAATTAATTAATAAATATTCCATTTTTTTTCTTAATTTTCCATTATCTTGGTAAAAGTGAAACAAGTCAATAAAAATAAGAGAGTATCTATTTAATATAATGCATGATTCATTCATTAATTACAAATTGATATTGCACAAATTTTCATATTATTACAATTAATACATATTGCAATATTCCTCCAAAAAAATCTTTAAATGTGTTTTCCTTATTTACTTATCAATCATCGATATAATATACAATCTTTAATATTTTTCAATTATTTTTATACTATAATATGGGACAAAAATTTTTGCATTTTTTTACCAAGATAATGGGACGGATGAAGTATTATTACTCCCTCCGTCCCTATTTATAAAGCCCTATTGGGATATTTCACGTCCATTAAGAAAGTGGAATAATTTAGTTAATTGTATTGGAAATATGAACTTTTGATATGTATTTTCAAAATTACCCTTAATAATATTATTGAGAATTTAAAAAGTATTAAATAAATAGGGGTGTTTGTGGAAAAAAGTAATTAATGCTCATTGAAAATTGGTAAAAGGCTTTATAAATAGAGGCAAAATAAAAGTGTCAAGAGGGCTTTATAATTAGGGACGGAGGTAGTATTTTATTTATTACAGAGTAATTTTTTGTTGTAGACTTGTACCCAGCCCCGTGTACGATACTCCTCCGTCCAAAAAAAAAAATGAGTGAAACTTTAAAAAGTCAAGAGATAAGTTTTTAGGTAATGTTTTGTCTACTACTTAAAGCTATCTACCCTTTGTCTCCATTCTTGTTTGTTATCTGTATTGACAAATTAAGCCATATGATACAGGATGAAGTTTCTAAAGGTCACTGGAAGCCGATTAAAGCTGGTTTGCATGGACCCCAGATCCCCCATTTGATGTTCGCGGATGATCTTCTCTTATTTGCTGAAGCTACCTTGGATCAGTATATTATTATTAAGAATTGTCTTGATTATTTTACTGCATGCTCTGGTCTTAAAATTAATTATGCTAAATCTAGTATTTATTTTTCTAAAAATGTTGAGCTAGATATCTGTGCAGATATTGTCAATTGCAGTGGCTTTAAATGGACTAAAGGTCTTGGATCTTACCTTGGCTCCATTGACAAAGGTGGTAGAAGAAATAAGGAGACCTTTAAACCCCTTATGGAGAAGCTTCAATATAAATTGGCTGGCTGGAAAGCTAACTGTCTCTCTATGGCTGGCAGATCTGTCCTAGCCAAATCTGTTCTTGGAACTATTTCTAATCATATAATGCAGCACTCTGTTTTGCCCTTTTATGTTTGCAGGGAAATTGATAAAACCCAAAGAGACTTTGTTTGGGGAAGCTCAAGAAACCAAAGAAAGGCTCATCTCATTAGCTGGGATAAATTATGTCTCCCTCGCTCTCATGGGGGCCTGGGTTTCCGAAGAGCTGCTGTTATGAATGATGCTTTTTTAATGAAATTGGGCTGAGGTATGATTACCAAGCCCAATGATCTCTGGGTGAAAGTCTTAAAAGGAAAATATGCGAGAGGTCGTAATTTATTAAATACTGCCGCTGCTTCCAATACTGATTCTGCTTTATGGAAGCATCTTGTTCAGCTCTGGCCATCTTTGATTGCCAACCTGGATTACATGATAGGGAACGGTAAAGGAACCTGGTTCTGGAGAGATAGGTGATTAGGCAATAATATAGTGCTTAAGGATTTCTCAAAGCTTCCTATTGATTTGTCTCATGATCTTACCTTGGTTAAAGATATGGTCAGTGATTCAGGAAACTGGAATTTTGAGCTCCTGGAGACTCTTGTGCAGTCGCAAATCATCAATATTATTAGAACTATCCCTAGCCCTCATGAGGAGTTGGAAGAAGATAGGATCATTTGGAGTGGATCTACTCATGACAATTTTACTGTTAAGCAGGCCTATGGATTATTGTCTTGTGAATCTCCGACTGCAGCTACTATTCCCTGGGAGGAAATCTGGACTTCCAAATGTCCGGAGAGATGGAAGTTTCATTTTTGGAAAGCTGGTCATGACCGCCTCATGACCAATAGTCGTAAAAGCAAGTGGGACCTTGGAGGGGCTGATTGTGCCATCTGCCGTGGAACAGAGGAAACTTCCTTACATGCTTTAAGAGACTGTAGACACGCGCGTCAGCTTTGGATGTATTTCATCCCTCAATCTGAGCAAAACTATTTCTTTAATTCTGACCTTCAAACATGGTGCAAAGACAACCTTAGTGAGGGAAAAGGGAAGTATTTCCAAAAAGAGTGGAAAATTATCTTTCTTTGTATTTCCTTCTTCCTTTGGCAATGGAGAAATAAATCTATATATGACCCAAATTTTAAAATTCCAAACAATACTTATCTATTCATTCTCTCGCATGTACAGGAGCTATCCAGAGGCAGTAGTAGAAGGGTGATTATGAAAGTGGAAACATCCTTCATTCACTGGAGTAGACCGCCGGAGGGCTGGATCAAACTTAAAATCGACGGAGCGTCTAAAGGAAATCCAGGTATAGTTGGATGTGGTGGCCTTTTTCGTGATTGCTATGGAAGATGGCTATGCGGCTTTTACAACAAAATTGGTGTTACAACAACCTACAATGCTGAACTATGGGGTTTATATTCTGGCCTTAAAATAGCTTGGAATCAAGGCTATAAAAACATCCTTGTTGAATGTGATTCCCTCACCATTGTTAAGCAACTTAATAAAGAGGAAAGCTCTAATCAAGAAGTTGATAGGAACTCTATCCTACAGCATATTACTCATCTTAAGAAGAAGGATTGGAGACTCCTTTTCTATCCCACCAAGCGTGAAGGCAACTGTTGTGCTGACTTTCTGACTAATTTTAGTCTTGACAAAACCTTTGGTTGCTTCTTCCTTGATGAGCCTGTTAGTGGTTTAAGGCCCCTTTTGTTTCATGATTATTGCGGGACTGCGTTCCCGAGGGATTCTATTTTAGTTTAGTTTTTTCTTTTTTCTTTTTGGGCGTTAGCCCCCTGGTTCACCAAAAAAAAAAGTATACTTTTTAATTTTTTTATTATAATTTTAAGGGTTTTGCTAACGAGTGTCCTTGGGCACGTGTTAAGGATACTAAAAGTAGAAAAAAATTCATAAGTCCAAGGTATTTGAATCCAAAAAAATGCATTCTCTCATAACTTTCAACCACGTTTAAACTCTTAACAAGTGACACTCTTTAACATTTTCCTAATTTTAATTATGGACAACATATTTTATAAATTTTTACTAATTTTATTAATAGAAGAAGTGATACTTAATAAATATTTCCTCCAATCTTATATATAAAATTCTATAAAAATAATTAAATTACGTTCAACAAGAAAATAGGTTAAAGTTGGTATACAAATATTTGATTATTTGAAGAAACAAGGGTATGTAGTCACCAATCTCAGAAGATTAGTCATCCATTCTAGTATTAAGGTGGTTTAAAACAAGAAAAAAAAATAGAATTGCTTTTGGCGAATATTTATAATTCTAAAATACGCAAGTTAGAACAAGAAGATTACTAGATTAGTCACCATTCTAGTAATAAGGTGGTTTAAAACAAGAAAACATAACTAGTAGAATTGCTTCGGCGGATATTTTTACGAGTAGTAGTCTACAAACCCCACATTTTAAGTTCCAAACTCCTTTTTTTCTGATGAGATTCTATCAGAATATTTTCCGATACCCCCAAGTTAGAAAAATGAATTTTTAATAAACGAGTATTCGAAAAAATGCATTTTTTCGACTCGGAGGTATCGGAAAATATTGTGATAGAACCCTATAAAAAAAATGAGGTTTGAGGATTAACAACAGGTCTAAAGTGTGAAGTTCGTAGGCTAATAATCTATTTTCACATGAGTTAGAACACACAAAAAACAATTAATTTCATGTATTCAGCCATTGATTTATTTGAGGGAGCAATAAAAGGCCCAAACCTACAAATCATCAAATTTTTGCCACACTGTTCATGGCAGAAGAAGAACTAAATGAATAGAGAGAAAGAATTTGATGAATGGTTCGTTTGGGCTGGGCTCGTATAATTTTTTCTTATTATTGTAGTTTTTTAATGTCATTACATCAATTACTTACCTAATACAGTAATACACGCTTCTTACCAATGTATCGGAAATTTCTTCAGGATTTCGGAGATTTAAGCTGGGCTCATGATAGGAAGAAAAGGGTTCCTATCAAGAATACTAGAAACTACTCCTAAAAGAAGATAACAAAACTAAATAAAAGATAAATATTCATTTCATTGCTTGATTTTTGAATAAGGATTACAATGTTTATATAATAGGATAGTAAACCCTAGAAGTAATAACAACCACACAAGTGGCATCATCTTAGAGTACTTAGATCATTCTAGAAAATATACTAATAATTGATAATTATAATAATTATTAAAAGATCTAAATAAATAATTATCCTACTCCCTTTCTCCATATGGGCCAAATAACCCATTTAACCCTTACTTGTCCCATTCTCCTATTATTGCCAACCCCTTGAAGATCAACCTTGTCCTCAAGGTTGAACTTCTCAAAAGGATCACTTTCTCTGTCTAATTGGGCTTTATCCTCAAATATGAAATTAGGTCCAAGAAGATAAATGGAATCAGATAGCCCAAAATTATGAAATGGTGGGACAGGTGCATCAAGCCTATGCATTTCGGTAGTGCTCAGAATAAAACAATGGCTTAGTTCAACTCTGATGTAATTGGGTGGAAGGGACCCACAATAGATCAATTTGAATAAAGGGGTAGTGGGGGCTTGAGAGTCATGTAGTGAAGTATGCACGGTGAGGGCTCCGCTCGGTTTATACCCAGTGGTCCTTGTTGAAGTTGTACCTAACAACTCTTTTATAGGTGGCCACAATTGCTCAATGGGGGCAACTTCTTCCCCTTGAAGATTTTCAGATCTACACAAAATTTCTCCAACTGTGCTCTTCTTCTCTAACACTTTTGGTTTACTCACAAATGTTTCCAACAAAACTTTCTCATCCAAAAAAATAAAACCAGGTGGTAAACTTGAAAACAAAATAATGGTCTTCTCTGATTTCTCTTTCTCCGTTTCTTCTGCAATTAAATTTCTAGATCCATAATTGTTAAGAGAGCCAAACAAAATTTCAGATCCAACATCAACAAGGACAGTTGTGGGGGCTCGCGGTGGATGAGAAACTTGCCATGGCGGAGCTCTCGGCGGAGAGAGTGGTGTCCACGGTTGAGCCCGTGACCGTGACAGAGACGGCGCTCGCGTCGGAGGTGGTGTTTTCCACGGCGGCGCTCGTGGCGGTGCTAGCGGTGGGGAGAGTTGTTTCCTCGACTGAACTTGGCTTAGCAACCTGGACTCGGTCTCGCTAACATCTTCTTCGCCGGTGACAGTTTCCGGCGAAAACACCGGAGCTCGCAGCGGTGCTTGCGGTTGATGATGGTACAGATCCAGTGGCGGCGGTGGCAGATCTAGTGGCAGCCGCGGCGGCAGATCCAGTTGCGACGGCGGCAGCTCTCGCTGGTCCGGCGGAGAAGACGATGGTTTCCATGGTGAAGCACGGAGTCGCCGCCGCAAGAGTCATGGTGGTGCACGAAGAGGCTCACTCCTGTACCACTGCTGTTGACGGCGGAGTTGCGGTGGTTGATGGCAAATCTGCTTCAGAAAGGTGTGAAGGTACGGCGGCGGACGCCGGCGGTGCTTCATCGGTCGGTGGTGAAGAAAAAGGAGCTTCCTGTTTTTCTGCTTTTTCTGTTTGTGCCTATGTTTGTGATTTTCTGGTTGGTGGTGTTGTTGATGTTGAGAGGATGGTGGTTGATAGTAGAGTGAACAATAGAGGTGAAGGGGAGAAATATAGAACGGCGGAGGTGAGGCATCAAACGATGGTGAATAAAAGGCTGGTTTTGGTGGTGGGTACAGCCAAGGAGGAGTATGTGATGGGGAATAAAAGGGTGGTTTTGGTGGTGGGTACAGCCAAGGAGGAGTATGTGATAGTTGCTGGTGTTGCTGGTGGTTTTGGTGCTGAGAATGGAAAGGGTTGAGGTGGTGGTGGCTGTGGTGTTGGTGGCCACGTTGGGAAGGAGGGGAAGGGTGAGGGTGGTGAGTTCATCAATGAAATCACCAATTTGATAGGAAGAAAAGGTTCCTATCAAGAATAATAAGAAACTACTCCTAAAAGAAGATAACAAAACTAAATAAAAGATAAATATTCATTTCATTGCTTGATTTTTGAATAAGGATTACAATGCTTATATAATAGGATAGTAAAGAAGCATACAAGTGGTATCATCTTAGAGTACTTAGATCATTCTAGAAAATATACTAATAATTGATAATTATAATAATTATTAAAAAATCTAAATAAATAATTATCTTACTCCCTTTCTCCATATGGGCCAAATAATCCATTTAACCCTTACTTGTCCCATCCTCCTATTAGCTCACTAAAGCTCTGTTTGGAACGGCATTTGACTTGCGTTTGTAGAAGCAGTTCCAAGGAAGCTTTTGCCCAAACGCGGTTTATACCGCAAATACAAACACACACTAAGTGGCTCATAAAATGCTTTAACTGCAGATAGACAGCGACACTCTTGCTCATTACATAAGCTCAATAGAGAAATCATTTGACCAATTCTAATTAGTTTAACACAATGTAACAGGAGAAGAAATGAATCTTGTGCTATTGTTAGTGTTCATCATTAACAAAAACTCTACCAAGAAGAAAGCAGGGTGGGACACGGAATTCCTTACCACTTTTACTTTAGTGCTAACAAGGCATCCCTAATCTCTAAGAATACGCAATGATATATATTTGGTAGAAAAATTGAATAAATTAACATCTACATCAGAGAATATTATATATATATATATATATATATATATATATAAACTACAGTAAATTTTAAGGCTACAAAACTTACAGAAAAATAACTCATACACCAACTTGAAATCAAGGGAAAAAATTACAACTCAAGACATGAGAAAATATTATAATTGGGCCAAGAAGGCCCACAAAATCACACCTAATTTGAACCTTGTGAGTTGTGACTTGTGTGAGTGAGAGTGTGAAGTTAAGACTCGAAAAATGGCAGGGTTCGTACCAAACAAAACGGGAAAAAAAATGGCGCGGTTGAAGTTACTTCCCGTTTCCTGATACAATATGTTCGATTTTTGTTGATCTGCTTGTAATATGTACAATCAACTTATCTTTTTACATTCTTATTATTATAATTAACAGACTTAACAATAATGGTTGTGTGTACTTTGAATTCTAGCATAGACATGCACGACTCTTAGTAGCAGCATTAGCATCTAGTGTTTGCAATCTGCAATGCACTACGTGGAATGAATTTTGTTCAGTTTAAAATTTATTTGCTATATATAATTAATATAGAACTAGGAGGATAAGAATTTATTTGGTTCAGTGTTTATCCTTATTTTGCCAGTGTTTTTCTTTTGCCTTTTTAATCAATCAGATTTTTGTATACTTCATGTTACTCACTTTTGCCTCTGTTAATAAGATTCCCCGGCATTTTATCTTGTTATTTACCGCTCCCTCTCATCTTATACATAGGACACATTCTAGAAGAAATCTTTGGTTCTTATAGTATAGGACACTTTATATTTCCTATGCATTATTAATTGTTTTTTCTCTTTTTTGCCTTTATTAAATGCTTTGACTAACTATTTTTTCTCTTTTTTGCCTTTATTAAATGTTTTGACTAACTATTTTTTTTTGTTATTCATTAATGAATGTGAACTTTCCAAGCAAAGTGGAGGGGGTAAAATTGTAATGTTACAATATATTCTCATAAAATTTACAAAACTAATCACTTTCCTTGGTCCGGGGAATATGACGGTTAAGTATGCCCTATATATAGGACCGGAGGGAGTATTATTCACTTGAATGTTGGGTAACATTATTATTTTTCTAGGAGAAAAGTGGTTCAAGTTCAACTTTCACATTAATTGATTTTTTTTATGAAACTTTCACATTACTTGATGTTTCCTTTTTGAAACCATGCAAATCCTATATATGTGACCTGAGATTTAGTTTTCTAGCAATTACACAAAACTTCATTGTATACTTGTCATTGGAATTTATTGCATGGTATTGATATCATTTGTTTGAAATATTCGCCTAATGAAAGCATGTTGGTGGTCTAACTCTTGCTCATGTATGTAATAGAAAACAGTATAATAAGCTAAGATATGCAACAAAAGTTACTTGTAACAAGGTGTGTGTATTAAGGTTGATTCCATTGCAACTTTAAATTTTGTCATCAAGTGACAGAATTCGCATTCATTCTCGTTTTAGTGACTCCACATCTCAAGTGCTATCTAAGAAAATAATCTTTCATAGATTTTCACTAGGGTGTGTGGAACTCAAAGGCAACCTTTTTTGCTTTATTTGTTTTCAGTAGTTGTTTTAATTTAAATTTTTTATGGGATAAAAGGTTCATCAAGCCTCTCACTGCACACTTAACTTTTGAATCTTATACAATATACAATAGTCTCCATCTACTCATTATAGGAATCTAGACCTGAGTTTATTAAGGGAAAAAATTTTGCCCACCACCCATTTTGAGGGGATTAATAAGATTTTGTGTCACTTTTAAGCATTAAGATTCTTGTCTACAATTACTAAAGATGTGCTTCGTGAATCTAGCACTAATGCGAGCTAGATTAACTTTTGACAGAAGATGCCCCAATTTTGTTTAACTGTGCATGATTCTCCAATACCTTGTGCTATAGCAACAAAACAACCTCAATAATTGAAGATATCAAGAAACTAAACATATTCCTTTGCATTTATATGTTACTATTTTTTGTCAGTTGCAAGCTTGGTATATATGGTGTTTATTTGCCAAAGAACCATGCTACTAATTTGATATTCGTGCAGATTAAAAGATATCTTGCCTGAAGGATAAAGATCGTTAAAATTGATAGATAGATCTTCATCATAGGCCACATGAATAACATGTACTTTATTTATCTTGAACTTTTCTCACACACATATCTTATCTAAGGTAGTACGTAGGTCTTCCTTTAGGCACGTATCCTCTGGCATGGAATCCTTTCTGCTCCGCAGAAGGTTGGCCTCCTATTGCTTTTTTAATAATTTTGTAACTATAGTAATCTATTTTAGATCTTTGCAGAGTGGTTTTCAACTTTCAAGATAGTTGCAAGTCTCCTGAACCAATGCATTGTGATCTCATCTACGTGGAAAGATTACGATTTACTGTTTCATATGATAACTTTAGTCCCTTTTTGTGTGGTTGTCTGGTGTGTGGTTCCAAAACAAGAATCCAGAAGTTATCTAGCCTTTTGAGGCAAAGCAATCTGAAGTGGTGGTGAAGGTGATGTGCTGCAACTTTGACATGGTGATGATGTGTATTTCAGTGAGTAATTCAAATGGTCTAGAAGCCACTGAATACCGTTCCCTACTCTCTTATTCTGACTGAGACACTGAGGGAATCTCTTGAACAGTAATATACTACTCCTTTTCACATTAACCTTTTAATAGTTATTTTCCTTTTTGGGGACCACAATATTTATACTTAAACCAAAGAAGGAAAAGATGTACCATACAGAAAGTATTAGAAAAAGCAGGGTTAACATAGAACATATACAAAACTTGAAAATTAAGGGGGAGGGGACTTTTTTGGGTGAATTCTCGATATTCACTCGCGCAACGTGTAATTAATCCGTTAGCACATTGATTGAGCCTTTTTAAGAATGACGCTCCCAGCAAAACACTCTCCATTTGAATGACAAGCCGTTTATGATTAGTTTTTTGGCCATTTATTTCAATTGATAAGCCGTGAATAATTTCCGGATTTCACTGATGAATCCTTATTATCTTTGCTCTTATTTAGACAGTAATTACAAGACACGCCAGACAGATATTTCTGCATATTTTACTGAGTTTCACTTCAGTGCCACTACAGTACTTGGTACTAGCATAACATAGGTTTAAAGCAAATAAGATTTGTCGTCATTGTCAGTAATTGCTCCATTTTTCCAGGACTGTTGCTGTAGGTGAAGTAAAATAATTTATGAGTGTATAATTTTATTTTTGCCATGAATTTCTTATTTTTATTGCTCTCACATGCCTACATTTTCAGTGATATCAATGGCGTTATTTTCATTGATAGCACCCTTTGATTGATATGCCTATATCATTTTCCACTAGTAGTTTGCTAAAATAATTTTTACTACTAGTTTTTTCTTATCTGCACTTTTTGCTAACGTATACTACTATTGATGAATTGTTTGATAGAGAATAAAAAAATGGAGTGTGTACAAAAATTGATACATCCATTCTTTCTAACACTGACAATATTTGTAAGTTGTTTAATTTGGAAATCCTATAATAATAATAATATTAATAAGAAGTAATGTCTGAAGTATTTGATCTCCTTTGTTGACTAAATTAAATCTCAGCCTGACCCAGCAATCATGTGAGGCAAATTTAGCATATGCCATGATGGACTTTTCTCTTTCAGATTATTAATAATAATCATAAGATGTGGAGGGAGGGTTGCTGTCATGAGGAGGTTATTGCTTTCTGAAATATTCTTTGTCCAGGAGCTAGTATTGCCAATGGGTCATACACATATTTTCTTTGCACAAAAGCCTCCCATTGTGGACCAAAATGGGCCATCCATTCTTCCTGTGATTTGTAGTGGGGCAAATATTGCTTTACTCCAAGATGGCCTCTCTCACAGTATTCTAAAATCCTTTTGTTCTGACTTATTATGTGTTCTATGCCATCAGTTCCATTGGAAGAGGGAACTGCAGATGTTAGAAATGCCACTAAGTAGAAAATGTCTTCCTCTGGAATAACTACAGAAGTTCTGTTGTCCCACCTGAAAACAACATATAATATAATATATTACATTACATTAGTATATGTGCACCAAATATTGAAAGCCAAAATTGATTGGTAGAGTTAGTATTTTTTGTGAAACTAATCATACTACTTACTTTGATTTATTTACTGGGTAGATAAGGACAGGGCCATTGCTTGTTTCTGTTAGGATATTCCCAAAGACAACTTTTGCGAATTCGTGTATTTTGCTTTTGGGTATAAAAAGATTGAGCCATGGGTGTGGTATATCCCACAATCCTTTTGAACGCAATTTGACCTCAGATACATGCACCCTATCTAAGAAATCAACATATGTGACTTCTGTTTTAAAAAGTGTTGATGGAATGTAGTTTAAATGGGACAAATGCTCCTCAATTTCCTGCATAAAACAAAAGAAACAGAGTTAGGGACTGTTGATGTGATTATCTATTCTTTGAGGTTTATCTGTTTGTTACTTGACTCACCTGATTAACTACATTGATCTCTTCAGAGTTGAAGTATTTGGCCAATTCTAAGCAGTAGAGAGTCTTTCCATCTGAATTGAACTGACTAGCTTGAACCGGGTCTTGCGGGTTGAAGGATGATCTCCAATTATTTAGCAGACCAGTTCTGTTTATTATCACAAACCCTTCAATGTAATCAAATGTGTTTTCTGCTGATATTAATTCCTCTTGGTCTCTTGTGAATGTTGCGAAATCTGAATATAGCACTCTAATCCATTTTACCTGTTCCAATAAAAATAGAAGTATTCTGTTATTACAATTGTTATTCCAAAAAAAAAAAAAATACTAATTAAACTTCAAAGACCTTTGATTTTGGTATAGTTAGTTAATGATGCATTACCATTTCAGGTGCTGGTTCTAGCAAAATTCTTGCCTTGGTTATAATTCCAAATTGGCCAAGCCCTCCAAGAACACTGTGAAAGAGTTCCCCATTCTGCTCTTTGGAACAGTTAACCACCTCCCCTGTTCCTGCATTCATTCATTGACCCTTTTTTTTTTTATTTATCAAAACTTAGTAACAGCCAACAAGGAATCTTGGGAAGTAACTATTATTATTTCATTCCAAATGAATTAATATTAATTCAGAAGAGACAAAAATGGTAGCAGCTAGCTGGTGTAATTACAAATTTCATTTTCTTGCATATAATATATATAGTTATATATATATACCTGTAACAATCTCAAGCTGCAGAACATTACTAATCTGAGGACCATGCCGAAACGCTTGCCCGCTGACTCCGGCATTAGAGAGAGTGCCACCAACTGTTAGATGCAAGTAATCTGTCCATGATCTTGGTGCCAATCCATATTTAAGAGTCTCATGCAGAATATTTATCCACAACTCACCACCTGAGACATCCACATAAGGAGAATTATTATTTGAATTTCCAGCTGCTTCATGTACCTGCGTAATTTGTTGGACCTTGAGTGATTCCATATTGATCACAACTCCTCCATGAGCTTGTGCCTGTCCTTGGAGTGAGTGGCCATGGCCCCTAGCCGCGACGGTGAGTTCCGAGCTAGGTCCCATGTGCCATATATGCTTTATTATGGCTACAATATCAGAAACTGATTCTGGATGCAGTACTGCCATTGGATGGTGTTGGTATCTGTTACCAAAGTCTCTGGCTGCATGGCTAAGGGTAACTTCATCAAAACTGAAATGACCTCCAGCAAGGGGAAGTGCTTTTAGTGAAGAAGGAATGGTAGTAGGAAGACAGAATTTTAGCTGAATGGTTAAACAACTAAGGATCAAGATGGTGAAGTAGCCTCTTAGGAACATAATTTAATAATGTTGTATTTTCAAACAACTTTTGATCTTGGTAAGCGTTGTTTCTTTCTTAGTGACCACAAGGAAAAGAAGAGAGTGATGGTGAGTGAAGGAAATGAAGGGTTGGGCCTGAATTTAAAGAAGTTTTGTGGGATGGATCGAGCAAGGAAGCAAAGGAAGCACAGACACGACACGGGACACAGATATGACCACACACGTGAGATCGAGACAAAACAAAAGAAATATAAAATATTTAAAGATAACGATTAAGAATGTTTAAAATAATACATGTCCGAACGCATATCCGATTCAATCCAACAACATATATAAAATGTCTTTGCTTCCTTGAGATCGAGTCAACCCTTAAGTTATGAGAATGCCAACTTGGAAGGGAATAATTTTAGGATTAAGTTGTTGTGGATTCTCCTTGTTTACAAGGAGAAGCCTAAGCCATATCATTCACAGTAACAAAGTTGTTTAGGAAAAGTAACAACAAAGGGAGATCTCTAAAATCTTCACCTTTTTCAAAACAGTATAGTTCTAATAACCACTAATACAAGAAAGACAGGTTTCAAAATCCTTTTAGTTAATTAACCAATTCAAGGGTACTACTTTTTTATTTTTGCTTTCCAAATTTAGAAATATAAGTCCCTATCTATTGACATGTACATTAACCTTACCTAACTTATTATTACACGTATGGTTGAGGTGTAACTGTTTTGAGTCCCTTGTGTTGGAATGTAAACATCGCGTATCCTGATATTAGATTGCATGAGAAGGACCGTGGCTGGTGCTGCTTTGAATTCCTTAGAGAGGGAGAGGTGAAGTTGGTGGGGGCACGTGTTGGCCCGTTAGACACGTGACCATGTCGGGACCTATGCTATGCATGCATGGGCCACTCTTCTAGGGCCTAGAGAACCAGAAACAAGAACAAGAAAGAAATGTGAGTATCAAATCACTTTGAGAGGAACAATTGAAAGACTGCTACTCAGTACTCACCTATCTCTGCTGCTCAAGTGTGGAATCTGCAGTAGTACCAACCTATTGGACACGTTTTGACTCATTCTTTTGTCTATAATGTATGCTTTCAAATTATTATTTTTTACAAAAGTACAACTAAATGTTTCAAGGATATTGTCTAAGAAAGTACAATAGAGATGAAAATTTTATTTTGAAAAAATAATGAATTTCAAATTTTGAGAACTAGCAAATTTAAATTTTTGAAACAAACTTTTTTGCTTGTAGTGTATATTTTAAATAATATTTTTAAGACATGAAGATATTTATTTTTATTCATATTCTGATTTGTGCTACCGTGACTTTTTCCTTTTCATTGCAAGTTGTATCTTGGCCCAATGAGAAAATTTTCTCTTTTTCAGCTTCACATACATTGTAGGATCTTTTATTCTTTACCCCCCATTTTCCCTCAGAGATGGCCAAATCAATTTGTCACTTCATTAGATTGGCAAAAATGATTTTGCAATCTTGTGTTGAAATTATACTGTGTTGATGGGATTTATGTGTTCCTGGAAACAATGGACAATAGACCATGAGCTGTAGCATCCATGTCTCATGTTGAGAAAAGAATATAACTAAACACAGTAATTGATCTTGTTGACACAGATTTCTCCTCCTCTCCTCAACAACTCTGTCAAAGTGAATTTGTAAGGAGGGCATTCTCTTTTAATTTCTTATAATGGATTCTTTATATTTTTAATATATTAGGATTTTGTTATTAGCTTTTGATGCTCAACGAAGAATAAAGAACTAAAGGAATAAGTAACCAAGAGATTTATGTTTGAATTTTCTTAAGTACAGTTTTAAAAGATGAGAATAAGGATATGAATCTAAAATTGGATATAAAAACTTAAGAAAACCCTTTGTATTTTAGTTTCTTAATAAAACTTATAAACCTGTATTACTATTGTTTCTATGGATTTTTTCCCTTTCTATGTGGTATTGTTTGATTTATTATTATATTTTTTTCCTCGTCCACTACATGAATAATGTTATTTGAACATGTACATCTAATTTTAATATTTACCATTTTAGGTAAAGATATTCAAAGTAATAAGAAAAAAATAAGTTATAGGGTCCACCATTTTTTACTCAAAGTGGTAAATGTTGGACTTAAATATTATATATAGATGTTTAAATAACATTATTGCTTTTAATTACTTGAATATTGCTCCGTTTCCACAACAGCCATAAAGGGCATGGTAATTTAAACCTGTGCTGTATGGGTATGGTACCGGTACCTGGTACGGATACGAAGTACGACATTTAAAAAAAATTAGGATACGAGTATGTTATTATATATATTTATTTTATTAATATAATTATATATAAATTTAAAATATAGAAAATTGCAAAATTAAAAATACAATCAACAAATTGAAATTCATGAAAATTAATAATTTCCTACCACAAAATCGGGAAGGTTTGCACTTTGTAACAATTAATAAATGAATATATATGTTACTGTATGTACCCTTCTTATGTGGTGTTTGACGGCTTCCGGGGGGAACTCATTTTCATTTGGAGGATTATTATTGGCATGAGAATGACATAATCATGGTGTGAAAAGCAGCATGATTCAAAATAAGGCATTTTAGAGATGTACAAGCTAGGCCACCTCAATGTTCATGCACATGTTCCACTCGAGATTTAATTTTTAATTTGTCTTTGCTTGCCATTAAAATAAATTAAGATTGTTAGAATTTGACTTAAGCACACGGTTATTATTGGGCATGCATAGTAGTAGTGTGAAAATGTGAACGCAATTGACATGGTCTTTCTCTTTTGTGTTAGAAGACCTAACCCTTTTGATGCATGAGTTGCATTTTAGAAGCAAGGTGAATTTTAATATAGACATACATCAAGACAAAAGCTATTGTTGTAGGCTAATTATAGTAGAGTGATTATTATCATGTGGCCACTACTCGATATATATATATATATATATAACACGTATAGTGATTAGCCACATTATGGGGCCTCTAGTGGCCATTGATGCTTATATTGTGGAGAGCATAATCCCCTTTTAGGCGGTGAACGAAAAAAATTCAAAGAGAAATTAAACATTGAACAATTGTCATGCTAAACAATCAATGGGCGGTGAGATGGAAATAAATCATATTTTAATTTACAATCTCCGATCCATGGTCACACTGTATATATTGATTAGTATATGTTAAAATGTTAAATCATTTGATTAACTAAGAAAAAGACAAGAATGCCACATCGGTCAGTTTCTTTACGAGTGTTTCCACCGTAGGATAGTCAGAGATTTTCACTGACAAATGTTAATATGTCAAATAAGATATATATGCCAAACAACGTAAAAAAAGACAGGTGAAGGTGGCATTGCCACATAAGATTGCTTTCTTCAACCCTCATCTCATCACCTTGCTACAGGCAGACACTAAAAAATTGTTACTAGTACTTGACAAGGGTTGGACATCAATATATAGATTGATTTAGAATCATCAAACCGATCAGATTATGTCCCATATCCCACTTTATTACACTTTATTGAATGTCTCCCTGTCTCGTCCCTGACCATAATTCTTAATACTAATTATGAGATTAATGTGTAGATGACAAATCCGTTCTTACCCCATTGTTGTCGTGGCTAATCTTCAATTCATTGTCATAAGTCATAATAACGAACATATAGATATAGAAACACTACTGTAATCTCTTAGTATGTAGAACCAAACAACCGATCGAATGCCTTCGGATCGGACCAATCTATCTTCTTATCTGTTTCATTTTTGAATGAGCAAACATATATACGAATTATGATAAATAGGCTTATAAAATCAATTTACAAATAAATCTATATTATATAAAAGTGACATGTGTCACTTATTAACCAATCAATAATAATCAGGTGACATATGTCATTTTTTTGTGATATAGTTATTTATAAATTAATTTTGTCGGTTTATCATTCATTTTTATATATAATTAGCCTAAAAAAAATAAAAAACCAAAAATCCTCCTGACCACAAACATTAATGTTCATACAGCATTATATACATACATCTTCAACGAATAAGTGAAAAAATCTTTATTTAGTTCATCATTTTGTCAAAGCTTAAGGAAATTCAAATAAGAAATGGACTAAAAATTGCGTTTGCCCTCCGTGAACAATACGTGCATAATTAAACACAAGTGAGAAAAAGGGTTGAATCTCTTTGAACAGCAGATAAATATATACTGTGTATTTTAAACTGAGAATCTATATATATTAACTACTCCAATATACACTTTTTCTCATACGATAATCGTGACAGAGATTACATTAAAGTTAGAAGGAGAACGAATCAAAAGACGCAACGAAAGAGTAGTCCAAAATACTAGTTATAGCCTATAGGACCACATACAATTAATAACAAAGACGCGAGATATAACTTAGCATAAACTACAAGGAATCTTCCTTAGCTTCTAGTATTTTCCATTACACTCCCTCCCCACCTTCTATGAAAGGTTTGCTGCAAGGTACACAATCATTTGCTCAAAGTTGCACCACAATCACCAATACATGAATTTTCTTCACATTTAGTGAAGAGCCTTCCGTTGACATGAGACATACAATAGTCATATCCCTATTTTCACCTACCCTATTCAAAAACACTCATCACCCGTTCTAATTTGAAAGTTTCTCTACCTCCTTAAAAACCCATGAAAGAAAAAACCCCCGTAGAAAAAATCAATCATGCGAAAAAGAGCATAGCAGAACTAACGAGCATAGCAACACCAATCTCTATCTTTTGGGCAAAAGCACAGGAAGTGCTTAACACCCAAAAAAAGACACACAAGACTTACAAAATTAATTATAGGGACTTTACAGTAAGGAGCAAATTGGATTTAAACGCCAATCACTATATGAAACATGATATCCTGTAATACGATTAATCCATTGCCAAGTGTTGAATTTCACCAATTCCACCAAATCCATTTGTTTTACTGCATCTTCTTTGAAAATCTTGTTATTTCTCTTTAGCTAGCCAAATAGCCCACGGAACTTCACACCTAATCATCGTGCCAACACGTTTTTTATTTTTGCCAACACGTTTTTTATTTTTACCCTGGAAGTGATTACAAAAGTTACAACACTCTTGAAATATTGATATAGATGGTGCCCAACGTCTTTGCAACAAAGCGTGTATCTCCTTCTAAAGGATGATGCATGTCTGTAATTATTTTGTCTTATTTATAAGATTTTATATCGATTTTCAATCACAATTAATTAGTTCTTTCAACAAATACCTTAATACTTTTTAGATTCTCAATGCTATTAAAAGTGGTAGTTTTGAAGTAGTTACATATTTAATATTCACATTTTCGATACATTTAATTAAATTAATCAACTTTTTTAACAAACGTGAAACCTATCAAAAAGATCTTATATATAGAGACGGATAGAGTACATGTTTTTTAAAATTATAGCACGCATAGTAAGAAACATAGTTAATACAATATTAAATTTATGTAGTATTTATTTAATTTATCTTTTATCTTTTTATAATAATGATACTTATTTTGGTCACTTGTTATCTTTCTTATTAATTAGGTGAGATAGAATTAGAAAAATAACAATTGATATTGTTATGATTTTTTTAAAGAGACAGTTGAGTAAAAAAAATTTACAAAAAATACTCCTTTTGTTTTTTGTTATCTGTCCTTTTTTGGAAATTTTTTTTGTTAATTATTGGTTCATTTAAGAATTTCAAAAATTTAATAAATTTTGTTTTCCATATTTACTCATATTTAATAGATTTTGGTTTACGTAAGTATATGTAGTTGAGAAAAATTAATGATTATAGAGAGAAAAAAAAAGGTATATATAGTGAGGAAAAAATATAATTAATGTATTAAAATTCTAAATAATGATTAAATTTCTTAAAAAATATATTTTGTTTGAAATAAAACAGATAAATTTAACCAACCAAGAGAGCAGTTAGAAATGGAGGAAGTAGAAGCAATTTAATTACTGTATATACTACTACTAATCATCATTATTTGGCACGTCAAAATCCACACAACTCTTATGAAATTAGGGTTTTACCAGGAAGGTTATCGACTCCGGTCATAATATCGTATTAATAATAATCATTTTGCCAAATGATTTTTCAACAAAATTGAATAGTAATAAAAGGATGGCAGCTTAATATTTTTCAAATAACTAAATATAATGAAAAGTTGTTAAAAAATATGATTTTTTTTTTTACATTTTAAAAAAATAAAACAAAGATATTAAAAGCACTTATCAAGACCCTAAAAAATCTAGAAATTAATAATGTGAAAAACATTTTTTTATATAGTTCTCAAATTTTTCCTTTTTGTCTTTGTTCCCTCCAAATAATAATTCGAAAATTACCTCCTAGGGTCATAAATGATAAGGAAATAGGAATGTGGGGAGTTTTACTTTTACATTATTTATTTTCTCCTTCAACGAAACGAATGCAACATAAAAGGCATTTCCTTTACGAGAGTGGCATACAGCTGACCATGTGCACCAAAATGGCTTCCATCAAGTAAACAACTCATGTGATAAAATATGGTTCTCATAACCATTAATTAGGTGCCATATACATTTTACAATTTGGCACAAAAGAGCTATGATATCTCCTACAGTATAATTAACGGAGATTGTTAAATGAAGTATATATGAGTTGAAGTAATTATCATCGAGTAATATGTCAGATTAGTCACTGACTTTGTAAGTATCGGTCATGTTAGTCCATGACTTTATCGAAATAGCAATTTAGTCCATGAGATTTCATTTTAATTCATATACGTCCCTATCTTTATCCTATTTTAAAGCAAATACATCCCTGCAATAGTGACCGTAGAGACTAACTTGATCGACGTTCTCCTATCTCAGGGACTAAATTGCTATTTCGATAAAGTCAGGGACTAACTTGACCGACGCTGACAAAATCAGGGACTAATCTGACATATTACTCAATTATTATTGTGTATTGGAAAATGAGGAGTAAAAAATTGTATAGTATACATATAAAAAATGAATAATACGTACGTAACTTATGAAAAAAAAAACTAAATAATGTAATAGCTACTTCTTCCATTCTTAAATAATTGTCATTTTAGTAAAATAAATTTGTTCTTAAATAATTGTCACTTTAAAAACTCAATACAACATTAATTACTATTTTTACAACTTTATTTTCACTTAATTAATAAATAAAATAATAAGTGAAGAAAATTTATCAATTACAATAAAAAAATAAAAAGCAAAAATAATAAAACAAACATTAATATATTAAAAAAGATATATTAAATATATTTCTTAATTCATACGCTATGAGTGAGTTTAAACATAAATTATTTTGGAATGGAGAGAGTAGTAGTATTTTACCACATTTAAACATTGCTAGCTATCAGCCAGCAGTATGAAGGACCAGCTGAAGAAAGTGGGTGTCCATCTATCGTGCAAGCAACAATAATAATGGCTGTAGAAAATTAGAAAAACCCTACCCAATCTATCAATTCAACCTATTAGACTCTTATTTTGTTCAAATTATAAAAGTTGGGTGGAAAAGGTCTAAACTTAATGTCGTTTTCGAATAATGATAGAAGGGTAGTGAGTTTGTAAACATTCCACACATACGTTTCAAAGAGTAAATTGCTTAGATCCTGACCTTGAGATCCCTTAGGTCTCTAGAATGAGATTGTTACTTCAATTAATAAGAGCGTAAGATATAGTATCACAAATAGAATTATTTCATGGCTCAAAAGTTTATGATTGGTCAATCAAATTTAAATAATCCCTGCCTGTAAAAAAATATAAATAATTCCTAAATTAAGTTTATTGTATCTTGGAGTTTGTTACTCATTGCTTTATAAATAGTGTATAAATAACCTAAAATAAAAAGCCAATATAAAAAATTTTGTATTTAATAAATAACCTAAAAATCTGTACCATTTATCTTAACCAATTATATGACTTCGACACATATAATAACATTATTTGTGATTGAATATATGTGAACTACTCATCAATTAATAAATGATAACTTAAAAGGGAGTCTCTAATAAAGTGTGTGTATTTTTCATCATGAGTCAATTTTGCAAAGTGTGTGGGCCCTTAAGCTTGCCTCAGGAAATAAATTCATGTGAAAGCTCTGAAGTGAAATATCAATTGCGTTGGTTAGGTCCAAGTCCAAAGACCAATGTCTGAGTTGAAGCCATGCCTAAAAGTTGCGATTCCATAATATATAATGGTAGACATATACCTTCGCTTTCATGGATCAAATTATTAGTGAATTGAACCGTGTAACTTTAGAACATGGAACTTCTATGTAGTCGTAGACTTGAGGACTAATCTACTCATTTTACCATTCCACGTGTAATATTTATGTTTCGTCGTTATTATAGGACATATTTAATCGAATTATACATATCAAATAATTTACGTAGTTTTATAAATTTTACGAGAATATATTGTAACATTATTACAATTTTACATACTCAACTTTTTTTGGAAAATTCACACTCTTAATGAAAAAAATATAAATAATCAAAGCATTTAATAAAGACAAAAAAAACAATAAATAATGCACAGAAAATATAAAAAACTAACTTATAATTAGGATTAAAAAAAATCTTCTAAAAACGACAGGAAGGAGTACTGTTAATGGTCAAACAAATGATGTTTTTAATGCAAATTGCAATTGTGCATGTACTGTAAATATAAAAATATGTATTAAAATGAGTGATTCAACTTACCAAAATCGCCGGTAAAATTATCGTTGATATTTTTTTAAATGAGACTTTGGTATTTAGAAATATCACTCTAGACCTTAATTAATTTGAATCAAACTACGTAAGAAGACCAAATTAAGGAGTAAGGCTTTTTAGTAATTTTTTGTTATTTAAAAGACTTGAACTTAAGACTATAACGAAATCAGGTTTGGTGCCACACGAATCAAATAAGCATTGATAATTCGTATTTTAACACATTATATTATATACTCCTAATCCGTATCTACTGTTTTCAGTCAATTCACTTTTTTTTTATTACATACGTTTCTTCAGAAGGCGTGTCAAACTACACTCTCCTAGTTTTTCTAATATATGTGTGTTAAAATAGCAATGAGTATTTCTCCCATGCATTTACCTTAATTCAAGGAATAACAACGTTGTTTTACTTATATTTGTTTGTGGTAAATATATTTTCACCAATAGTTTAGTTTCCTTAATTTTATAAATTCTAACTACTATAAATTCTTGTAACGAGGCAATGTAAATATAATAACACAGAGAATAAAAAGAAGCATTCTAGGTGCTGAGCACCCAAAGTTCTTCCCTCCCACTTATTTATTATTCAACATTTGGCATCAGAGCAAACGGTCCAGGACCGTCTTGCTCCAACTAGCATATAGTGCGTATTTTCTTTACGGTCTGGGACCGTTGTGAAGTATTGCCGGTGACATATAGTCAAGTGACTGCGGTGTTCATATTTGTTGGTCTGGGACCATGTCAGATATTGCAACTTCAACTAGCTTAATGGAGATGTTGAACAACGACAATTACGATGCGTGGAGCACGCGTATTAAATACTATATGCTAGGACAAGACCTGTGGGTTGTTGTAGGTGGTGATGAAACAACCGCACCAACTAACGAGGGAGAGAGAAATAAATGGCAAATCAAAGCTGGAAAAGCTATGTATGTATTTTTCATCACAGTGCAGGATGAGTTACTGCAGCGAATCAAGGACTTTAAAACACCAAAAGAAGCTTGGGATGCACTGGCAACTTTATTTGCAAGGAAGAGTGACGCAAAATTTCAGCTATTGGAGAACAAACTCATGTCAACTCAGCAAGGTGACATAACAGTAAGCCAATATTTTACAAAGGTGAAGTCCATTTGTAATGAAATTGCAAAGCTGGATGCAGAGAGTGAAATTAATGACGCCGGAAAAAGAAGGATCATTATTCATGGTTTGAATCTCAAATATCACGGGATTGTTACAACCACTAGAGGATGGGCAAATGAACCTACTTTGACGGAGCTGGAAAATATTTTGGCTAACCAAGAAGCTTTAGACAAGCAAATGTCTAAAGTGTCAATAAATGATGAGGATAAAGCTCTCTTTGACAAAAAGAGAGTTCATCGGAATGACAAGCTAGTAGTACGGTCCAACAACGAAGGTGCAAGTTCATGTAGAAGCCAGCAAGGAGGCCAACAAGGTTGGTAGAGAGGCCGATGTGGGGGAGGTCCACAGCGAGGGGGAGCTAGACCAACCAGATATAGAATGAGAGAGATGAAAAGAGATATCGACAACAAGAGGACCTATGTTATAAATGTGGAAGTATTGACCACTATGCTCGAGATTGCCGAAGCAAGAAGATAGAAGGTAATGCCGCTACGCTCAATGAAAGTGAAGAAGAATGGGACTTTCAAGCATCATTTGCTTTAGAAATGTCTAGTTCTAGACAAGAACTAGAAAATGGAGGACAATGCCAATGGAATAGCAATGAGGAGATTGCAGCATCGTGCATGGAGGGACCAGCAGAGGAGATCGCATTAGTTTCAATGAGTGACAAAGCAATAGATTATGTTAGTGATTGGATTGTTGATTTAGGTTGTTCTAACCATATGACAGAAGATGAGGAGAAACTCTTAAATAAGGAAGAGTACAAAGGAGAACGTGTGGTGGTTACAGCCAACAACTCTAGATTGCCTATTGCTCATATTGGGAAGACAACTATTGTTCCTCGCTTTGGACAGCATCAAGTGCAAGTGGATTAGGTGTATCATGTACCTGGAATGAAGAAAGAAAAACTTATTGTCAGTTTTGCAACTAACGTCTTCAGGCAATTACGTGGTGTTTGGTCCTAATGATGTAAAAGTTTATCGAAGTTTGAAGCCTTCAGGTCAACCATTGATGAAGGGAAGACAACTTGAGTCTATTTATGTGATGACAGCTCAAGAGGCATACGCAGACAAGACAAGAAAGGATGAGACAGTAGATTTATGGCATGCAAGGCTTGGACATGTGAGTTATAATAAGTTGGAGGCAATGATGAAGAAATCAATGTTAAGGGGCCTACCAAATTTGGAAATACGAGACAACATTATTTGTGCAGGATGTCAGTATGGCAAAGCTCATGAGCTTCCTTATGAAGAGTCAAGATATAGAGCAGAGAGACCACTGGAGTTAGTACATTCGGATGTTTTTGGACCTGTGAAGCAACCTTCAATAAGTAAAAATCGATATATGATCACATTTATCGATGATTTCTCAAGATATGTGTGGGTGGAATTTATGAAAGAGAAATCAGAAGCTTTCATGAAGTTCAAGGAATTTAAAGAAGAGTTTGAGAAGGAAACTGGATG
The DNA here is from genome assembly GCA_037953625.1 of Crotalaria pallida. NCBI lineage: Eukaryota > Viridiplantae > Streptophyta > Magnoliopsida > Fabales > Fabaceae > Crotalaria > Crotalaria pallida. Next base: position 140,984,237 of record CM075654.1, on the reverse strand, counting down.
TAGCATTCGTTGCTTACGCACAGATAATGGTGGAGAGTATACTTCAAAAGAGTTTACAAAGTACTTGCATAGAAGTGGAATAAGGCGACAATTGACTTGCCAAAATACTCCGCAGCAAAACGGAGTCGCTGAAAGGAAGAATCGGCATCTGGCAGAAACTTGTAGGAGCATGTTGCATGCTAAGAATGTTTCGCCTATGTTTTGGGCAGAATGTATGAAGGCGGTTGCTTATGTTATTAATAGGCAACCTCAAGCTAGGCTTGATTTCATTTCACCTATGAGAAATTGCTAGGGAAAAAGCCATCAGTGAGTTACTTTCGTGTATTCGGATGTGTTTGCTATGTATTTATACCAAGTCAACAACGTAGCAAATTTGATAAGAAGGCAGTTCGTTGTATATTTGTTGGCTATGATAGTCAGCGAAAAGGATGGAGATGTTGTGACCCAACAACAGGATGTTGTTATGTTTCAAGGAATGTAGTATTTGATGAAGCATCGTCTTGGAAGTCTTCTCAAGTAGTATCGTTGCCAGATTCCAAGGAGATCGAGGAAAAAGTACAAGAGCAATTGGAGGAACAACAAGAAGTTAAGGAAATTGTCCCAATAAGAGAAGAGGCAGTAGTTGCTGATCAAGAAAGAGAAAGGTCACCAGATAAAATAAAAAGACATTGGCAAACAAGAGTGCATACTAGGTCTTTTGAAGAGGAAAGACCAAGCCAAATAGAAGAGACAGTGGAGGAAGTACCTCAGTTACAGCCTAGAAGATCAACGAGAATTCGAAAGCCAAATCCAAAATATGCTAACGCGGCATTAATTGAAGACATTGGTGTGAAAGAGCTAAATACATATTAAGAAGCAACCCGGTCTAAGGAGTGGATAGATGCAATGGAGGAGGAGCTTAAGGCGCTAAATCAAAACGAAACTTAAGAGTTAGTGCCACAGCCTGTTGAAGTACAACCCATCTCTTGTAAATGGGTTTATAAGGTGAAGACTAATCCAGATGGATAGGTGGAAAGGTATAAGGCTCGTTTAGTGGCTCGAGGATTTTCACAAAAATACGGGCTGGACTATGATGAAACGTTCAGTCCAATGGCTAAGATAACTATAGTACGTGTGCTTTTAGCATTAGCAGCTAGAAAGTCATGGAAGTTATGGCAGATGGACGTCAAAAATGCATTTTTGCATGATGAGTTAGATCGGGAAATATATATGGAGCAGCCCAAGGGGTTTGAGAGCAACATTCACCTAAGTTATGTTTGTAAGCTGAAGAAAGCATTGTACGAGTTAAAGCAAGCACCCAGAGCATGGTATGGAAAATTTGAAGAATTTTTAGTGCAAAGTGGATATCAACTGGCACCAGCAGATTCAAACTTGTTCGTAAAAGAACGAAGGGGTAAGTTAGCGATAGTCCTAGTTTATGTTGATGATCTCATTATCACAGGATATGATGTAGAAGAAGTTCAGCAGACAAGAGGCAATTTGTCAGTGCGCTTTCAAATGAAGGAGCTTGGAGAATTAAAGCACTTTCTGGGACTTGAAGTTAAGAGAACCAATGATGGGATATTTCTGTGTCAGCAGAACTATGCTCAAGATTTATTGGAAAAATTTGGTTTATTAGATTGTAAACCAATCTCAACACCTTTAGAGATTAACACAAGGTTATGCTCAGCTGAAGGAAAAGACATAGAAGACGACATGATATATAGAGAATTAGTAGGGAGTCTAATCTACCTTACTTTAACTCGACCTGACATATCATATGCAGTGGGTGCAAGTGGTTAGTCGATTTATGCAGAGTCCAAAGAAGTCACATTTGGAAACAGCTCGCCGAATTTTGCGATATATCAAGGGTACTATTGATTATGGTGTCTTTTATAAGAAGAGTGTACGATGTGAAGTCATAGGATATTGCGATGCAGATTATGTTGGCAATCATGACACTCGTCATTCAACTACAGGTTATATGTTTTCACTGGGATCAGAAATAATATCTTGGTGTAGCAAGAGACAACCAACGGTTTCTTTGTCCAGTACAGAAGCAGAGTATAGAGCAGCGGCTATGGCGGCTCAGGAATGTGCGTGGTTAATGCAGTTAATACAGAATCTACATCAGCCGACTGATTATGCAGTAATATTATATTGTGATCATCAGTCTGCAATTCGTTTGGCAGAAAATCTTGTCTTTCATGCCAAAGCCAAGCATGTAGAGGTGCATTATCATTTTATCAGAGAAAAAGTGCTACGAGGTGAAATTGAGATGAAGTATGTCACCACTGAAGGTCAAGTAGCCGATGTATTTACCAAAGGTCTTAGAGGTTCAAAGTTCGAAGAATTCGGGAGACAACTCGGTATGACAACAAGGTCTACTTTCGGAGGAAATAATCATTAAGGGGGAGTGTTAAAATAGCAATGACTATTTCTCTCATGCATTTACCTTAATTCAAGGAATAGCAATGTTGTTTTACTTATATTGTTTTTGCTATATTTGTTTGTGGTAAACATATTTTCATCGATAGTTTAGTTTCCTTAATTTTAGAAATTCTAACTACTATAAATTCTTGTAACGAGGCAATGTAAATATAATAACACAGAGAATAAAAAGAAACATTCTAGGTGCTGTGCACCCAAAGTTCTTCCCTCCCACTTATTTATTATTCAACTATGTGTTTAATATTTTTTTTTTCCCAAAATTGATGGCTAAGGAATGCAAATATCATCATCACGCATGCTTCTATTGGGCAAATGCAGATTTTCATGTGTTACAAAATGGATATATGCAGTATCTAATATTGGCAAAACGGGCGGGCGGGCGGGCGGGCGAGCAAGGTCCGCGCCCGCACTTGGCCCGCAAAAAATGCGGGCGGGCATGCCCGCTTGTTAAAATATTTAGGGCCTAATTTTCAGGCCTTGCCCGCCCGCACTGCCGGTGGGTGGCCCGCATTTAAAAAATAAATTAAATTAATATTTTTTTCTTTATTTTAGCACAAATTTTAAAAAAAGTGTGGGTGGCCCGCAAATCGCCCGCAAATAATGTGTGACACTAAGGTGATTTTATTTTTTTTAAATATTCAAGCCCGTGGGTCGCCCGCGCCCGCCCGCAAAAAATAATGGCGAGCATTCCCGCCCGCATTTAATTTTTTTCAACAAAACTTGTGTCCTGCCCGCAAAAAATTGTGGGTGGGCGGGCCCGCAAGCCGCGGCTCGTTTTGCTAATGCTAGCATTATCATGTTTGAACGTGAAGATATACACATTCCTATTTTTTTTTTATTATTAAAAATATACTTATTCCTTTAATTGCAAAACTCGTCTCGTTTATGAACCGAAAACTCAACTTGTTTGAAAAATACAACTGTACAGGTGTAGTAAAATTTTTTTTACATTATAGTATTTTTTAAAATCATTAGTATAAGGAAAAAAATATTACATATGAGTTTTTTAAGGAGTATTTAAAAAGAAAAAATATTTTAGTTTGCTATATCCTTAAACTAAGTTTCATTTCCTGTAGCCATGGTGGTGGTGGTTATGAAACTGTCAGAATATTTTTTGAAGGAAAAATGTGTTGGTTGTGAATAAATATATTTAGAATTTGCTTTGGCGACAATCAACAAAATTTTTTCGAAAAATACATGTCGAAAAATTTTAATTTTTCAAAAGATATCTGTCAAAAAATTACAAGATAATTTTGAAATTCAAATATTAAATGAGATCTGTGGATAAAAAGGGAGGTTTATATTCCAAAACTCCCAACAAAGAAGCTCTGGATTGTCAACACAGACTCTTTACTGTTACTTTCGGGCCTCTAGTTTTTTTTGGTGAAATTCGGGCCTCTAGTTATTGTTTGCCAAAAATCTATTAGTGTTTTTTCTCTTGTAAAAAAGTTTTTGGCAAGACTGAGTATTTATCACTAGGTCCAATTAAATCCAGTTTAATCAGGTTTTATCCAAAGAATAAGATGTGTACTACACATTTAAGTGCATGTTTGGTTTCATGGTGGAAAATGACATTAAATCTTAAAATCACGTTGGATGTGAAATAACTGTAAATAGTTTGTGCTTCCGAGAATCAATTCCAGGAAAATGCAATGCATTAAGTACACATCACCTTTCATAAGCTATACATTACAATCAAGATAAGAGTATAAATGTGTGAGAGGAAAAAAATGACTAAACTGTCATTTTAGTCCCTCACTTTGCAGGATTTTTCACTTTAGTCCTTAACTTTTCAATAATTACTCTTTAGTCCCTCACTTTGAAAAAAGTTACTCACGTTAGTCCCTGACAATTTTCTCTATTAATAAACATTAACGTCTTACACACGTAGCTGTTAAATAACATATACACACGTGACCGTTAACAACTTACACATGATGCTGAATTCAAAAGACAAAAATTGGAGAAAGAAAAGGCTAAGGCAGCAAGGCCGCTGAAGAGGCAGCTAACGCAGCTGCTAAAATTCAGTAGCTGATGAATCTGTGGCAGCATCGCAACAATTAGACGTCGTATAAGTTATTTAACGGCTACGTGTATAAGATGTTAAGGTTTATGAACGGAGAAAGTTGTCAGGGACTAACGTGAGTAGCTTTTTTCAAAGTGAGGGACTAAAGAGGAATTATTGAAAAAGCAAGGACTAAAAGTGAAAGCTCCTTACAAAGTGAGGGACTAAAGTGACAGTTTAGTCATATTTATTATCGAACGTGATTTCAGTTTAGTGCTCATTAGATGGCTTATTCAATAATACAAAACAAAAAAAAATATCGGATAGCTTATCCTAAAATTTGGATAGATATGCAACCAAAAGTACAATTATTAATATAACTTGCCTAAGATATGAGATGATACAAAGTGTAATTAGATATGAAAAGCTATACGATATATGAGGTAACGTCTATAAAACATGTGTTGGAACCATTATTCTTGTGGGAAACACAAATTCATGCTGAGAATTAATAAGTTTTGGATTTACTAAAGTTAATAAATGAGCATTAGATGAGAACCATGAAAAAAAATACTATAGTCCGGTAAGGTTTGGAGCATACAACTGATCATCTATCTACTCAATGAAGAAATTAACAACATTCTGTCACAACAATGTTCAATTCTCAACCAAAATAACATGCAATCACATATACATCATGCATAGTAGTTACAAACAGATAATGCACCTAAGCACTCTCATGACACAAGGAATTATGTTGATGCAAGCAACATCAGCCTCTATAGCTTCATTTGAAGGAACTTTGTCTATCCCAATTGGGCAGTGAGCAATCTGAATTGATGCTAAGATCCTTTATTATAGTCCTGCTAGATTTTATAGGTACTGAAAGTCCCTTAAAGCTTGGAGATCTTTGCTGATAACCATTCAGCTTGCCCACCCTACCACCACCTCCACCACTACTACTAAGCACTTCGCTGTTAATAGAAGAAGATGCTACAATAGATAGCTTTTTCTTGCATGGAGAATAGCTATCAGAGTTCATGTCATAATTCCATGTCCTTACTTTTGGTGAGCTTGTTGATCTTGCTTTTGCTTTTGCTGATTCTGTTGCAGCCATATATGCTGGAGTTGCAGGTGAGCTTGAATATGAGTGGTCTTCTCCCACTGAACACTGTCTCCTGTGAGGAGGAAAAGCTTTTCTTGATGCTAGTGTTGGAGAATCTAATGCTTCAAATGTGTTTTGTCTCTGAAGATATCTTAGCTTAAGTTGTCTTCCTCCATATTCCTCCCCAGCTCTAGAATGTGAGCTGAAAACCGAGTCTAAATCTTCAAGTTCTTTACTCTTGGAAAGTTGTGTATCTACCCATTGCTCCAGCCAGTACCTCCATCTTCCTTGTACTTTATTTCTTTCTGACTCAGCTGACCTCTGGAGGGGTTTACACAAGTTAGTTTGACAACCTTAATGTGCAAAATATATAGGTCTAAATGCAATTTTAGTCATCATAAATTCTCACTATTGATTTTGGTCCCTCTAGTTTAAAACTTTAGGGATTGGTCTCTATGCTTTTGTTTTGATTCTGGTCTCTAGTAAGGACATTTTGAATGTATAAGGACTTATAACTAGACTTTTAAACTATAGGGTATAAAACCAAAATATATAAAAACTATAGGTATACAAAAATAGTATTTAAACCAACAATATAAAAAAGATATGAGCTTACTCTATGATTAAATGAGTACTCTTTTATTCTTTCTCTCTTAAGAGTTGCTTCTTTCTTGTTTATGCAATAGGCCTCTGCATCTTCCTTCAATAAAGTGCTGTCATCCCACTTTCTTTCACTGTTTGAGTCCATCTGAAAATATGAAGCCTATGTTTTCAAATTCTGAATTGTACAAGGTTAATAACAACTAAAATATAATAGATATAGGCTTCAATGATAAATTGCAGAAAGTGGTTTTGGCAGTGGAACTTTTTGTGTTTGCAATGTGAAATAGAGTTTAATAATACAGTATAATGTAACTTTGTGATGCTCACCCTTATTATCTTGTCATTTGAGTCCTGTATCTCTTCATTTTCAGCACAATTACATCTTCCTTCAACCATTTGGAGTCTCCTTGCACAAACCTTTGTCTGGATACTCACAATGGACTGCAAACACTTGAGAGTACTCATAGCTTGGCGCCTTACTGCGCTACCGCGAATGATAGCTTGAAGAATCACTATTCCCTTCAATGCTCTCAAAGCCTTTCTTGCCTGTAATGTACTATACCAGTCAGAGAATAAGAGGATGCATACATATTACCTTAGTTATAAAGTGGATGGTATTAGTTAGAAGTTATTAGATTAATTTGTTAAAACCGCAAACTAGTTACTAGTTAACTACTTATCTTGTTCTATATAAGCCATATGATTGGTTTTTTACAACTGCAAACTTTTTTCACCATTGCAAAATATCAATTTGAGACTTCTCTCATTTTTCTCATTACCAATGTTAGTAATTTAGTCCTCATAGTTTTTGTCCACTTAGGTTTCTTCTATGTAAGAATTCCTAATACCACTTTCTATTCTTTTTTGAAAAATTTCATTATTTCTTGTATTCTCTCTGGAGTTGAATTTGAGAAATCACTAAATGATGGAATAGGAAGCACGGACACTGACACATGATACATAAAGGACATGAATATTGAGTTATGCAAAAGAAATATCAAATGTTAAAAGAACAAAGTTAGTAGTATCCAAAAGTGTTTAAAATAGATATGTGTCAAACTCGATACATATAGGGTGACTAATATGAAGTGTCTGTGCTTTTTCAAATCCAGTAAAAATAGTACTTGCTGATTTTGTTAACAACTTATACAGTTTCAGCTTCTAAAATTTAGTTCACCTTAACTTTGTCAATCGTTAACTATGTATGTGTTTGGATTTGCGGCTCCCAAACAAACGCACGTTGGCCAAGAAGCTAGTGAGGAGAAGCTTCTGCCAAAACGCGTGTTTTGCCTCCCTGGATGCAGAAACAAACATATCCTATATTCTGTTTTTGCTAAATTGATCTGAATCCTTCACAGTGCAATTTAGCAGTAAAGCTAAAGACATAACAAAGAGGACTCAAGCTGACACATATTAAGAAAAGTGCTTTAAAAACTCACAAGGTAACCCCTAAAAGCAGTTTGAATTTTGATGGCAGCAGATTCTTGAATCTCCTCCCTGTGGCACTGTGGAGCATCATTCCTGCTATTAAGCCTAACAACCTCAGCAGCAGTAACTGCAGCAGCAATTGCAGCTTCAGTAGCAGCAGCTGAAGCAATAGCCACTGTTAAAACATGCTTGCTCTGCTCCTCCTCTGCTTCACTTGGTGTTGTTTCTTTTGATAATACTTGTGGTGCTGCTGTTATTGAAGGTAACCTTTTAGTCTTTACTTTTCCAGACATCCATTTCCTTCTTTTCTCCTTCTGCAAATTAAAAAAAAGGTTATGTATGTGTTACATAACAAACATAATCTTACCTAAAGAATTAGTTTAAAAACACACAAGCTTTTCTTACCTTCTCTTGTGTTGAATGTGTGTCCCATATAAAAAGCCTCTTCACTAAACTAAACCAGCTTTTCTTCTTGGCCATTTTAACAATATCACATAGGTCAACTTCAATGTCTATGATCTGAAAATTAGACCATAATAAGCAGCCTCTTAATTATACACAAAAATATCTTGGTTTATGCAATTGGATTGTACAAACTACAATCTCAAACATTAGACTTGTCCAAAAAAGAAGGAACAATTTGCAGAACTTGTAACATAAATATATTCGAAATGGCACAAGTAGTATAGCAAAGGATAAACAAAAATGTATTACATGAATCAGAACCTTGATTTCAGAGTAAGTTAAACATGAATGCACACAAGTCAATGGTAGTAGTTGATAAAATAAAAATTGATAAATGTCATGCAGATTTAGAGTGAGATCCAAGTTAACTACTTACACATTTTTTGGAATCCTGTAAAATGGTTACAAAAGGACAAGAGCCACCGATTCAAAGAGCTCGGTGCATAGGAACAAGTGCAATGCTGACATTAAATTTAGCTTGGAATAGAATAGCTTTGAAACCAGCAAACATTCTTTATGAATATATCAGTTAACAAAGAATGTGGAACTTTGGATATACTCCTATTTCATAAGTTGTGCACACATATCTAAATTCTTCTCTTCAATATCTATCTGAACTGAAACTCCTACCACTCAAATCAGAACTTCATGTGAAGTAGAAAATATACTAATATTTTATGTGAGTGCAAAGTGCAAATGCAATTATCTTCCTACAATACTCACTCATGATGAGTTTCTTCTGTTCCAAACGTGGGCCTCTACTATGATCATGCATTTGCAGTGGATAAAAGCACTGCACAACCACTTAGTTTTCACTCTGAATGAAATATAATGAGCCATTCCTCTTTAACTATCTCTATTCTTTCCAACTGTGGCAGGCATGTTCATGTGTCTGTTGGGTTTGAAATGACAGCTTTGTCCTTTACTCACCCTCTGATATAGCATATGATCATGAAATACCAAACATGGCAAGCAAAAATAGCCCTTGCCCTTCATTTATACATGCTTGTCAAATTTTGGTGATGGAGGGCCAGGATGAAATATATAATATATATGTGGTATACGTATGGCTATCAAATTCTAAATTCTACTAGAAAATATAGAATTGAAATAGGGACCTAACAGTATGGCATTTGCCTTAGCTTGCACCACCACCTGTCACATTTTCACATCATATAACTTTGGACCTACAAAATTGTTATGTATATGTACTTATAGTAGTAGTATAAAAATACACACCTTATCTTACATCTAAATATTTTACCAAATTATTATATTTAATCTGACATTCACACAACTACTTTCTATAAAGATGTGAAACATGTGAGGCAAATTGTATTGTGGAAGTAGTACTATTTTTTTCTCTAAGGCCTAATTAAAGTTATGAGCTTTTCTTTCTATGTAAAAGGGTAATGTGGAGAGAGAGTGCTCTTACAAGTTATATGCATACATACATAATACACTTTTATTTGTTATTTCATGCACAGGTAGCCAGCATGTGTGCATAGAGCCATCAGTCACATCACCTAAACAGATATGAATATGCGAATGAGTACGTACAATTTAACATTATTCAAACGCAATGTTACAGAGTGACACAAGTATTGGGAGACATGGTTGCAGGGAGAGGTAGGGAAGTGCATAATTGAGGAGTGTGAACAAGAGACACCTAATGTGCAAAGGTATGAGAATGTGAGGAAGAATACAAAATATGATTTGGGTCACACAGCTGTAAAAGGACCCAAAAAGTGGAACTGTCATGATACATTCACATCCTCTTCTATTCGAATTTGACAATTTTCGCGACAACTTTGATAATAATAATTACTCTATATTGCTATTTTGTTTAACAAAGCAAAATTTGTCATGAACTTTTCGCGACAACTTTAATAATAATAATTACTCTATATTGCTATTTTGTTTAACAAAGCAAAATTTGTCATGAACTTTTGATATTATCTTATAAAACCAAAATTATTAAACAAATTGTAGAATTTGGTTACATAGATGCACCTTTTAGAAAACCAAAAAACATACAACTATATTTACTTGAAAAACGACTGTTCAGGGTTGATGTAAAAAGATGTTTGTCTAGTAGAAAATAGACTAATGAAGCAGGTATTGTTAACGTTGTCGAACAGGGACCATTGGACCAAGTCTGATGCTGCAATGAATGTTTTAAGGGGAACCATAACCATTTCAAAGCAAACTAAAGATATTCACGTAATATAGTAACATACAACAAATGGAGAATGGAAATTGAAAATTGACTCAACAGCCCAGCATTTGAAAATTTATTTAACGTCGACTAATTGAGTGAAAGACAAAACAGGGACTATGAGGCCCCCCTAAGGGCCTAATGCAAGATAGTACTATTTTTAGCACTTAATATGAACCACAACTTGCCCATGCATATGTTCATAACCAATCCCCTTTTTTTTTTTAACTTCATCTGCCAAATCTGGTAACGAAGTATACCTGATTTTCATCCTACTATTTAATTAGCAACATTTTTGGTCATTAGGTGACACTATTAAATGAAATTAAAACAAAACACGATAACCGTAAATGCAGGGTACCAAATCTTTTAGGCAACTAGTACCAAATGTTCTCATAGTTATCGTGGGCCAAAAAAAAATGATCTCGGACTTTTTTTTGTTTGAAGAGTTTTAGTTCCCGAACCTCAAACATTAGCCCCAACCCCCATTTTAATTGTGAAAATACTAAAATGTCCTTATCTCTTTTTTTCCTTTAAACATCTTTCTATTCCAAACCCCAAACCCCAAGACCCACACCCCATTCACTCACTCCTTTCCAATTCCCAAACCCCAAACTCCATTCACTCTCTCTCTCTCCCCTGTTCACCCTCCCTTCACCACCCTCCACCGCCGCCGCCACCCTTCGCGCCGCCGCCGCCACCCTCCGCCCAACCTTCTCTTTAATATTTTTCTCTCCTATGTGTATTATGTTCTGAACTTGACGTACGAACTGGGCCCTAATTTGCCTCATGAACGTGTGCTTGTGGAAGCCACACCAGAATACGATTCAACTAAGAATGCATTATTCTTATATCAGTAAACCGGGTGCTCCATGTTCATACCATAATAAGCATAATAAGTTAAGCATTATCGATGTGATTGCTCTATGGCTTAATTAAATTAATTAGCTATAATAATGATGATAAAGTTTTTTTTTTCGTACTGTTAAAAAATTCCGATAGGCCAGACTCGGAATTTATTAAAATTCCGACACGGGTATGTCGGAATTTTACTAGAAAGTGAAATTTTTTTTTTGTTCTATTATGTCGGAATTTATTAAAATTCCGAGTCTGGCCTATCGGAATTTTTTAACAGTACGGAAAAAAAAACTTAAACGTATATACGTTGCTTACCTTCAACAACACGTCCACAACGTCATATGCACCTTCTTCTGAGCGTCAATGATGAAAAAGTGGAAGCTTTTGGAAAAAAAAATGATAAAGATGAAGGCTTTGGAGAATGAGAGAGATTGGGGTAGAGGAACATGAAGAGTTTATGGAGGTTTCTTGGTTATGAAGGTGAAAGGTTGATGGGGTTTGGGTTTTAGATAAATTAGGAATGAGGTTTGTGGCTAATGGGGTTTGGGAATTAAGTTTTGGAGGGAAATTATTAAGTAAGGACATTTCAGTATTTTCACTATTAAATTGGGGTTTGGGGCTAATACCTGGGGGCTGGGAACTAAAACTCATTCTCAAACTTTCTCAACATTAGTTTCTTAGTGGACTCTAGTCCAAAAACAATAAACCATGACGTGATGTATTATATTGCATCTATATCTATACAGGTAAGGTACCGTTTAGTATCGGGTACGAGATACGATATTTTCTAAAAAAATTCGGGTACCGATACGACAATATAAATTCTAATTTATAAATAAATAGATATAAATAAGGTGTAAATAAATGATTTTGGCATTGAAATAACATATAAGAATTGTAAAATTAGAGGTTGATGCTCAAAATAAGTCAAGATATAAGATCGAAAGATTGATTATAACATTAAAATATAAATTTTAAGGCAAGAATTACATTATTGGTACAACTCACACCTTAAATATACCTTAACATAACAGTTACAAGTACCCAGGAGTACGATACATGTACCGGTACCCAAAGTGTATTGGTACGGGTACGTCACTGGTTTAGGAATACTCATGTTTTCAGAAGTGATGTACAGTATTGGCTATTAGTCGCATAGGTTGTTTTAAAATAAATAAATAATTGGATGTAAATTTGAGAGATTAAGGAATTTAGATTGCAATTAACAAGATTCAGCACAATTGATGTTAGTAGATAATTAAGTTTTTTAAATATTATTTTTGTTTATCTTGGTGAAAAAAATCCAAGGTTGCATAGAAATAAAATAAATGTAAATACCAAAAGAAAAAAAAAACTGAAGAATGAACTCTGTAGATGAACAGTTCGGGTTTAGCACCCACCTGCTCGGCTTTAAGCCTTCAACCCCCAATTTGTCAACTTTTCATTAGCCCCCTGACTGTAGTTTTTTTTTTTTTTTTTTTTTTAATTCTCACTAAAAGAAACACGAGCCCAGTGATTAAAAGCCTTCCTCAATGTAAAAATGGTAGTGTTGGAATATTTGAACCCAAATGTGATTATTTGGCCCCCATTTTTCCGTCTCCTATCATTTAACGGAAGTTTCCGTTTTGACAAAGACGGAGGTGCATTTATTACTAAAAATGGGTTCAAATTTCCGTCTCTCTCAAGACAAATTATTCCGTCTGCTGGGAGACGGAAAAATAGGGGCCAAATAACCACATTTGGGATTCAAATATTCCAATACAAAATGGTATGAAGGACAAATTATCGGGCCAGCAAGTTAGAGGGACACTTCATTTTGATAAGGCCCGTGACAGATTGAGCCTAGTTGGTTCATATACTGTATTTATGTGTGAGTCTTAAATTTTTTCTTTTAACGTGTCTATACTCTATAGTCTATAATGTTTATTTATATTTATATTGAAGACAAAAATGCAGTAAAAAATTACTTTGATGATAAATAAAAAAAATTTATTTATTTTTTCTACAAGTTACCTTTAAATATGTTTTCTTTTTTTTTTTTAAACATGCTTTCTTTAAATAAAAATAAAAAACAAAGTTAAAATAACAGTCTAATTTAATTTTTTTAAACATCAGACTTTTTTTTTTTAAAAAAAAAAACATATCTAAAAGTCTAGGAAAAGTAGGATGCAAAACTACAAGTGCAAACAAAATTTTGTCAGACTCGGATTCTAAAAATAATCAATATGTATAGTTTGACTTAATAATTGAATCAAATCCAAACATACTATAAATATTAATCAAAGAATAGAAAATATAAATGAATTATTAACAAAAATAAATAAATGAATTGGCTCCTTTGCTTTGCAAGCTTAGAGCAAATTGAAAACTTTATATATTAAATGATTGAAAAGTTCATTCACAATAGTTATTTAGGGAATAAGATGTTATTGGATTATTTATCAAACTTTTAATTCAATTTTGATTTTAGAAAAGTGTGGAGTTGAGAATACTTTATTATTGTGAGAATTTATATCTGGTAAAAAAATTATTTATAGACATGATGAATATAAATTTGATTTTCTGATATCTTTGAAGTGGTTTCACATTCTCGACCACAACGGCAGAAAGAATACACAATATGGATATTCCTTATGTCAAATATATCAAACTGACTCAATACAATCAAATTTGCATGTGATTTTTTTTGTGAGGTTTATCATATGATTCACAATTTTTCCAAAGCCAACTCTCTTTAGGTTTCGCAATGCATGCTCTTTCTTATCATAATGAAATGATACCGATGATTGTGTGGATCACAACTATTGCATGGAGTTTCATTTGGATTTTTTTTATCAGCAAAGTATTTTTGATATATTTTTTTTACGGGATTAAGGGAAGGAGATTTAAATTCACCAAATGGTGACGCCCAATATCGAATCTGGAACTTTCAACTCTTAAACCTTAAGGGGATTTAGTCCCCAAATTCTCATTTTTATCCCCAAACCGCATTTTAAATGTTAAAAGTCAAAAATACCCCTCTTATTAAAAAAACTAAAAAATCTAAAATCATAAACCCCAAAACCTTAAACCCCTGTATCTTCTTCCACCCCAAAAAAAATCTCCTTTTTCCAGAAACCTCTTCATCTCCCTTCTCTTCTCACAAACTTCTTCCTCTTCTCATTTTCTTCTCACATTCTTTCACTCAAAAAAAATAAACTATAAAGAAACTATTTTTTTCATCTCATTGACGTTCATAATGAGTACCAAATGAGTTTCTTTCCTTGTTTTTGAAGGTAAAAATAATGCCCTTCTGTTTTATTTTTTTACGTAACTGTACAAATTTCGACAATCCAGTATTGGAATTTTATGATATTCCGACACAGGTATTTAAGAACTTGTAACGACATTGTTTTCATAAATTTCCGAGACCCCTATGTCGGAATTCATGTCTTTCGAAATTTTCTTAAATTTATATAAAAAAAATTTGCAAAAAAATTCTGAGATCCCCGTGTCGGAATTTATGAAAATTCTGACATTAGTCTGTCGAAAATTCCTGCAACAGCAACAATGACAAGAAAACCTTAAGAGACGAAACCCAAAACAAAAATCCAAAAAAAGGAAACCTAACAAATGAGAAAAAAGAAGAAAACCAAAACAAAACCCTAACCTAAACTACAATGAAAACAAAATAGAGGAAAAACAAAAACAAAACCCTAGAACAAGGAGAAAGGAAGAGAATTATTACCTGCGAAAGAGGGAAGGGGAGGTGGCGGCAACGGCAGTGAAGAAGGGTGAAAGAGGAAGTTGAGAGGTCGAGGAGTGGTGTTTGAGGGTTTGAGAATTTTGGATTTTTTAATTTTTTAATAAGAGGGGTATTTTGGACTTTTATCATTTAAAATGGGGTTTGAGGATAAAAAGGGGGTTTGGGAACTAATTCTCAACCTTAAGACTTAGTATATGACCATATGGGCTACACCCATTTATCATGATATATTGTGATGGGTTTGGGAATTGAGGAACAATAAGGTGTTGGGTGATGATGCTTAGATATTCAAAGCACTATTGGTAGAGTTAAGATGTCACACGTAGGATTAAGAATTTTTTATCTTCTAAACACATGCATAATCAAACCTGGGAGCATGGTTGTTTACTGTACTCCTCTTGCTCATATACTTCTCCTATTACGTGAAGCTTTTACATTGATATTAGCTCTCTTGTTATTACCTATAGTCTTTAATGGCTTAATTTGATGTTTGTTGGGATTTAAAATTTTTACTAGCAAACAAATTCACTTGAAAAATGGCTTGAGGCTGGCTTTCTGATTTTGATGGGTTTAAGAATGTCCAATTAATCGAGCTCCTCCCTTTAAATCATTAGTTCTAATTTGATTTGTAGGAAAGTCATCAGTGAATGATAATTATGAGTTGGTTTAATATATTCAACTAAACTAACTATCCAATTTATTTGCTTCTGCTGCAATTATTGCTAAGATTATGGATTACATTGTAGATTTTTTTTTTTGTGAAGTTTTGATTTTTTTGGTTGAGAGATTTTCTCATCGTTTTAAAATTAGTTATTTTTTAATTCAAGGGTCTGTTCGGCAAAACTAACTTGTAGCTGTGAGTTTGTAACTTGTAGATATGAGCTTCTAGCTTGTAGCTTTTAAGCTAGCTAGGAGCAGCGAGCTTATAGCTGTTTAATTGACTATTTAAATAGTGTTGTTCGGCAAAACTATCTTTTGAAGTAGCTAAAAGTTATGAAATGACCAAAAAAGACATGAATCATTTTGTTATTTTAAATTTTCCAATTTTTTATTTATTTATCAAATAGATAGTTAATTAATTAATTAATTAATAAAATATAATAGTTATCAAATTATAATTAACTAAATTCATTTTTTCTTAATTTATTAATTATGTAGTTAATAAATTAATTAATTATAACTAAATTATTAAATTATAATTAATAATTAATTAAAGGGTAGTAAAATAATTTTAAATTTGTTTGAGGGTATAATTGGTATATGAATTATTGAAAGCTAATTTAGTTTATATAAAGCTACTTCAAGTAGCTTTCTAAAAGCTAGCTTTCAAAAACTACCTGCTCATTTTTTAAAAGCTATAAGCTCCTTCTAATCTGTGTTCACCGAACGGGACTAGTAGCTCATCGACTAAATCTAAAAGCTCATAACTAGCTAAAAAGCTCCTAGTTACGCTTGCAAAATAGAACCCAAATCAAATCTAATAAGCAATAACAACAAGTGACATGTAAATAAGCTATCAAAAGTTTGTTTTAGGAAGTCAATTAAAAAAAATTGATAAACGAAGATTTGCTTAAAAATTAATTTACGAAATATAATTTTTTTTAAGTAATTTACAAAATATGTTTAATATGTTTATAAGAGATTGATTATGTTTTTTTTTTTTTTTTTTTTTTGAGAGAGGGAAGTCAAGTTGCACCCAAACACCAAGCCAAAAGAATATATAATAGAAGTTGTGTTACTTTGTTTTGTTTCGTTTTGCGCAGTGCAGTGCAGCTCTCTTCCCTAACCCTAAAATCGTCACTCTCTCATTATCAAAATCAATCAAATTTCAATTTCAAACCCTAAATCTCTCTATTCTCTGTGTGTTTGGGTTGGTTGTGGTCGATGCTCCGTGGTGGTGTTGCCAAGGCTCAATCGAAGAGGAGGGTGTCTTTGTTCCTTTGCTCTCTCTCTTCTTCCTCTTCTTCAATTCACTTTTCCCCCCTTTCATGTCTTCAATCACTGCCTCTCTTTCAGGGTCTCCAAAAACCCTAATTTCTGATTTCGATCCCTTTTATATACCTAATAACTACCCTTCCCCACTCTCTCACACACAGCCCAATTATTTATTGTTCTATTTCACCTTGCTTCCTTTGCAACCTCCTTCTCATTGCCAACACGAGTGATTCAAAGGTGGACCTTTACTCTTACAATTGCAATTTTCCCTATTTTGTTTTCAATTGCTGATATCTAATTTCAATTGATTGATTTATTGATTGTTTAATGTGAAAAAAAAAATTGTAAATTGCTGAGATGGGTTGTTTAAATTATTGCTATTATGTCAAAAAGTGATTGCTTTGCTAACAATTAACCAAAGGTGTTTCCTAATAGCTGTTTTGTATTTCTTTTGATGAAAAGTTTGCACTTTCTGTGTTTTTTTAATAATGTTCCTTTAGTTGAATTGTGTTATAATGGTTATGATGAATGGAGAAATAACTAATTCATGTATTGGTATTACTACCTAAAATGTTTTATTTGTTATTCCATGTTAATCAGTTTCAGTATGGATTCTTTGTAGTTAACATTGTTTTGTTGTTTGTGCATCCTTTCTTAACAGATGTTCCTATTCGGGTCATTTAGCGAAGACGAAACCAAATCAATTCTGCAAAAGCAGTCTCCTGGGTCTGGGAGGAAGGAAAAGAATCAGCAGCAATTTGGTTCTCTGGGTTATGTCTCTGTTGAACCAAGTAACCTGCCAAAGTCACCAAAAGCATCAGATAGTCCTTCTCCCCTGAAATCTCAGAAATGCAATGGAGTGAAAAGTGCCAGCATTGGTAATAATTTGCCTGTAGTGTCTGAAACCATAAAAGAGAATGGCAGCATTACAAATTTCTCCCTTCGCCCCTCAAGTACCATTAGTGTAAACGGAGTTAAAGAAAATAATGTGCATCCTGTTACATTACTCGATGAAGATGGTAGCTCCAACCAGTTTTCAAATTTGAGCCTGGCCACTTCTGAGGCTGATAGCCTGAAGAATGTACATAAAATTGGCAGCGGTCCTGATTCTTCATCAAAATCTTCTGATCAAGACACCAAAAAGGCACCTAATGGGCATATTGTTACAAACATTAAGGATCTACTGCCTCGAGGTCTTGTTAACTCTGGGAATCTATGCTTTCTTAATGCAACCATGCAGGCTCTCTTGTCGTGTTCTCCTTTTGTTCAGCTTTTGATGGAATTGAGGACTCGCAACATTCCTAAGGTTAGTCTCTCTGATGCCTCTATCTCCATCAAGCTATCAACTTACACTGCCTTCTTAGGGTTTAAGTTTAACTTAGATGTTAAAAGAATACATATGTAAATGCTGAATCGAAAAAGAACCGCCATTTAGACTTGAGTGTATAGATTACGACGCATCTAATGTTGTGTATTGTATGCTTAATTTTTTATGACTTATCTTGTAACCAAAGAAATACTTGAAATTATTGAACTGATGTTATTGTATGCTTATTACTCTGTATTAGGATGGCTTTCCCACATTGACAGCATTTGTTGAGTTTATAACTCAATTCGATGCGCCAAACGCGACACAACTAAAGAAAGATGCTGATACTTTTGAGACTGGAAGGCCATTTCGCCCTGTTATGTTTGAAGGTGTTTTGAAAATTTTTACTCCTGATCTGCCAAATAGCATGTCAGGAGGACCAAGGTTAGTGAGATTTGGTTTTTATTTTTGTTCTGTTTCCTCCCCCAAAACATTACCATATAAAATTCTTCCTTAAACATTTTTTTAGTTGAACCCCTATTTATCTAACTATCAAATTAGGCTTTTACCTGTCATGAAGACCGACGTCCATGCTGGATTGTTTATTTTGCATGAGCATTTGCGACTATTTTAAACTTTAATCATATGTTAAAGGCATAGTTTCAATGCCACAAAGTAATTGAGAAACAGTTATCTTAATGTAGAGAATACAAAATTTAGACCTTTTTTTTTTTTTTTTTTTTGTGGTGGATAGTTTTATATTTAGTTATACAATCATCAATCTTTCAAATTTTTTAATGGACTATCCTCCGCCTCTTCATCTCTGATTTTCCTTATATATTCTGGTTATTTCAACTTTTTTTTATTTTTTATTATGGAACTTTGTCTTGTAGATCCGGTTCAGAATGTCATTTGGTAATTTGAAATTGTGCAATCAATTGCATGCCCAATTATGATGTAAATGGTTATGTAATACTATAAGCTTGCAATTTTATGATATACTTTGTACTAACACAGCACTTTCAGGCAGGAAGATGCTCAGGAATTTCTGAGCTTTGTAATGGATCAAATGCATGATGAATTACTTAAGTTTGAAGGCCAGTCTTCAAGTCTTAATGGTAGCAAATCTTCTCTAGTTTCTTCCGTGGAAGATGATGAATGGGAAACAGTGGGACCGAAGAATAAATCTGCTGTAACAAGGACCCAAAGCTTTGTTCGATCGGAATTAAGTGATATTTTTGGAGGACAACTACGAAGTTTGGTGAGAGCTAAAGGTAGAAAATATTACTTATATTATCAGAGTATGAACTTTTCTTGATAAAATATTATTAGAAGAGGAACTTGTTTTCGTTTTAACTGTCACGCCCATTTAATTTTTTGCAACTTTATCTGGTCCTGAATAACACTACTCTCATATCATCTCACACCTTCATGGTTTTCATCATATGATTATTACTGTTGGTCCCATTTTTTCATGCACAGCAAAACTCTTTGGTTTTGCCTTCGCTCATCTGGTCTATCTGTTGCATCATGCTGTATTGTTTTGATTCTTAACTTTTACTTTCTTTTTACTTTTTGCTCCGTGCCACGATCCACCTTCCCTGTCATTGCTGATATTAAAAAGATGAAAAATACATTACAGCTATTTTCATGTTTTAAATTTTTCTGTCATTCAGGTAATAAAGCTTCTGCCACCATTCAGCCTTGCCTCTTGCTCCATCTTGACATTCATTATGATGCTGTCCACACAATTGAGGATGCACTTCATTTGTTTTCTGCACCAGAAACTGTTGAAGGGTACCGGACATCACTCACTGGAAAGGTATTGACCCTGTTTTTTATAAAGATTGTGGTTTTGGCAAGTGAAACATCAGTTGATTTCAAAATATTAAATCTGCAAGGCTGTTTATTTTCCTTGCATGGCGTTCATATCTTTTTACCGCTCTTAAGTAACTCAGCAGCATTGAATGTTTTCATCTTAGCCATTAACATAATATAATATCTCATCTGTTTGCACTTGGCAATGATGACATTTTGTCATGTTGGATAACCTGCTTTCTGCTATTGCTTTTTAAAATGTTAGGGTTTGCTATACATTAAGAAGCATTTTTTACCCTTTATTATTTATCCTAATCACTTGAAGATAGCATTGTGACTCTTCGATTTTCAAAACATCAAATGCTTCTACTTTTGATTAATAATTTCTGCTTTAAATTTTCCGTGTTTTATGGTGCCCTTTTTGGTAAAATTTTAAATTCTTTTTCAGGCTGGTGTTGGTGTTGTGACTGCAAGAAAATCTGTACAATTACAGACACTTCCAAAAATAATGATACTGCATCTGAAGCGTTTTGGTTATGGAAGCCAGGGAAGCACCAAGTTGCATAAGCCTGTGCACTTTCCTCTCGAGTTGATATTGGGACGCGACTTGCTTGTCTCACCATCTAATGAGGTGATGCAATGTTTTATCTGTTTACTCTAACTCCATCTCCTTGTTTTGAACATAAATTAGTTAGTCACCTTAGTGATTGTGACGGCGACTCTTTCTGGTTTCTTGAATAACACTTTCAGTAGCACTCTTCTCTAAAATGTTCTAATTAAAAATATAAGAATATGCATGGATGGTTAGCTTTCAAAATTCTACTGCATTTATTTTAACTAAACAGGCAAAGGATGTAGCTGTCATCAAAATTAGTTTGCTTGGTGCAGTTTTTAAGTAAATGGTGAAACTCGATAACCTAAAATAGCTTCATATCTACTTTTTGTATTCGGTGTTTGGGAGCTACTTCGGATGTTAACATGTACTAATTCTAGTAAATTTTCTTATGTTAAACTTTCATAGGGCATACCAAAAATGCTTCTGTATGAGCCAATGTGATACAGTTATCTTTCACTGCTCTTGAGAGCTCTATGATTCTGGAGTCTTTGGTTTTTGGAATAGGGCACGGTTGCTGATTAATTTTTATCCTTTTGCAGGGTCGTAAATATGAACTCGTTGCTACAATTACTCACCATGGACGGGAGTCTTCAAAGGGGCACTACACTGCTGATGCCTTATACCCCAATGGTCAATGGCTTCGATTTGATGATGCATCTGTCTTTGCTATTGGAACAAATAAGGTGCTGCATGATCAGGCATATGTCCTTTTTTACAAACAGATGTGAACATATGCATATTGTTATTTCGGTATCTACTCTCGTTTGAAGCTGAGAACAAAAACATTACACCCCTGGAAAGAAGGATTTCCAGTTGATCAATGGTATTATTGCATGGAGAATATGCGAGTGATTATTTATGAGCTGGTCAATCTCAATATTCATTACTCGGTTGTCAAGATTACTTGGCTGCCATAAATGTTCGTTCCACTATGGTGTGATAGGAGTCATTGTTTTTCTTGAACTGGAAAAGTTTTGGAGTCCTAGTTTAGTTAGTTAGGACATGGATATCTGCAATGTAATTTTATGCTGCTGTAATACTGCTATAGGCTGATAAGAAATGCTGCTGCCTTATATTTA
Source organism: Crotalaria pallida (assembly GCA_037953625.1). Taxonomy (NCBI): domain Eukaryota; kingdom Viridiplantae; phylum Streptophyta; class Magnoliopsida; order Fabales; family Fabaceae; genus Crotalaria; species Crotalaria pallida. The sequence goes on along the minus strand of CM075654.1, from coordinate 140,962,623 downwards.
TACAGTTTCAATGGCTTGCAAGAGGTTGAGATCTAATTCAATTTGATTTAGCTTCAGGTTTTAATTGTTTATTGTTGATTTGGTGCTGAATCAGTCTCTTTTAATCCAAAGGCCATGTATACATGTTAATTTTGGATTATATAGATTAGTTGCCAAAGTTTAAATATTTTAGAAGTTGTATTATTAGTTATTATGATTTATATACTAATGAAGCAGACACTACTCGGAAAATATTAGGCCATGTTAAAGGAAGAAGATTGGAGACCGTAGTTAAATTACTCATTATGCTTCAGTCCTTGCAGTAAAAGGTATACATGCCAGCGAAAGTTGCATTTTTTTTTTTCTAAAGTACGGGAATTATTTAAGTAAATCTTGTGTTGGTAAGGCACGAGGTATTTGATCAAAAATAAGCTTTTTGGTGTGTTGTGCAAATGGGCTTATTTAATAAGCTCCTAGCTTATATACAAGCTTGTATTTCCTAAAAGTTATTTAAAGTAACTTATGAACTTCTAAGATAGAGGCTTATGCTTATCATTTTACACTGATCAACTAGCTTATCAGTTAATTTTACACAACAATACTAATTCTATCAACTAACCAAAAGGCAACGTCAAAAAATGCATATAGCATTTTTCCACCACCTTTAAGTAATTCTCCATGGACCATGATTCGGAAAATAATCAATAGTTAGTCTAGTTAGTTACTTCCTCCGTTCTTATTTATTTGTCTTGTTTCAAACAAAAACACATCCTTTAAAAAAATGTAATTATTGTTTAAATTTTCAATATATTAATTTTGTTTTTTTTTCCATTATATTATTTCTCTCTTTATAATCATTAATTTTTTTCTATTACTTATATAAACCAAGATCTATTCAATAAGGATAAACATGAAAAATAAAATTTATTATTCTTAAAATCCTAGAAAAGAACAAATAAAAAATAACAATTTTTTTTCCAAAAAAAAATACAATAAGGAACAGAGAAAGTATAATATAAATATAATGGAAAATTTCGCTACCATTCTTGAGATTTGTCATAATAACACATATTGTCTCTAGTTTAAAAAATGATACTATATAAAAAAAAATGATTCTGATCTTCCCTATTTTGCAATTTTGTACTGTACTAGCATCCCCTGTGAAAAAAAAATTCTCTATTAAAATTAATGAGATTTTTTTTTTTCTATTTATCTTCTCTCTTCTTAATGCATATGTTGTAATTTTTTTTTTAAATTTTGATGTCAAAATTAATGAAAATGCAACAAAATTACAATATAAGGAAAGGGAACGTCATTTTTCAAATTAAAGATGTTTGTATGTAATAGTGGCAAACTTTTAAGGGGTGCTAAAATGCAATCTCTCCCAATATAATACTATAATACTATATGCTATATCATAGAAAGATCTCCGTGAATAAAATGCATTCAGGCACTGGAAGAAAAAAGCACGAGCGACAAGACATTAATATAGACTTAATTGCATAATTGGTCCTTTATCTTATTTTTTAGATTCAGTTTGGTCCTTTATCTTTTTTTTGGAATTTTTTAGTCCTTTATCTTTTTTAAAATTTACACATATATCCTTTCGTTACCCAACGTTAGACAATTAACAGAGATCTGTGACGTGGCTTATATGTGCAATATAACCGTTGCAATCTGATACCCTATAATTAGGGTTCTTATTTTCCCTTTTCCCCAATTTCAATTCTTCTCCCAAATCCTCTTCACAGTGGACAATGTCTAGCAATTCACGCTCCATTAGAAATCGCGAAGCTCACATGGAGTCATCGTCTTCGATTGGGTTTGGTAGTGGCAGTGGAGCTCCTCCGATTTGTGGTTGTATGGATTATGCTGTTCTTCGCACGGTGAAGAAGACGGGTGCCAACCAGGGTTTGAAATTTTGGGGGTGCAGGTTCTACAAGGTAATGTTTCTACTGACTATAATGTTAAGTTCTTATTTTGTAAAAGAGTTTGTGAACAATCTTAACTAATTTTTGCAGGAAAGTGACAATGGTGCTGGATGTGGTTTCTTTAGGTGGTACAAGGAAGATGAAGTCTTTCTGCATGATGAGGAAGTTGTTATGATAAGATTGAGGAAGAAAGTTGTGAAGTTGCAAACATCCTTGTTGGAGAGCAGAAAAAGTTGAGTGTTATCAATTTAGCACATTTGTTTGTTTTGGACTGAATGTAATGTTTGTGTTGTTGCTTTTGTTTATGTTTATGTTTTGGGGAGTAGGAACAGGAAAAGGACAAAAGAATAAGATGTACTTGAAGTAGGTATATGTTGAGTGAAAGAAATTTGTTTGATGTAATGAAGTTTGGATATGTTGAATGAAATTATCATTATCTCCTTCATCATATTTCGTGTTTGTTGTTCAACACAGATTGATAATTTGAGAATTCTGTGAACATTAACCATCACATTTTGAACATAACATGTCCAAAAGTAAATTGCAAGCACAGTATTAACATAACATTAATAACATAACAACTCAATATACAACCATGAATTTGGATTGAAAACATAGTCATTTGATTACTAAAAAGAGTGCAATACATCCATTCTAGTAGCTATAACCAAGCTAGTCTGAGTGCTAACAGCAATAACCAAGTTCAATACATAACCAAAAAAAGCCAGTCTTGGTGCTAACAGCAATAACCAAGTTCAATACATAACCAAAACTCAGTGGTGCCAATACATTAACAAAAGGTGGAATGCAGCAATACATAAGCAAAAGTGCATTAAAATCATCTCATATCCTCCAAATGTTGCCCCTTCCCCTGCCTCTCACTGGTGCCATTTTCTGTCTCTTGGTTCCATGAACTTGAGAATGAGAGTGTGAAGTTGGTGCAGAGAATCTTGGTGCTGAAATTGATGCAGGTCCTTGTGGTGCAGCAGCTCGTGGTGCAGCAGATATTGGTGCAGCAGATGCTGGTGCAGCATGGCCTGTTGGTGCAGCAGATGCTGGTGCAGCTCTTGGTGCTGAAGCATTAGATGCTCTTGGTCTGCCTCTTTTCTTACCAATTTGGCCCTGGTTTTGAGAAGCTTGCTGAGATGGTTGAGTCTGAGTAGAAGGTTGAATTGGGGGTGGTTGGCTGTGAGCATTAGGTTGAAGTGGATTTGGTTGGCTCTAATCCTCTGCACCAATACCAATTGGCTGACTGGCAGATTTGAGCAACCTTCTTTGGTCTTCCCCTTTTCTTTGGTTGAGGCTGGCTTTGAGTTCCATCAGTAGCACTAGCAGGTTGTTGTTGGGGTTGACTTCCAATAGCACCAGATTGAGTTCCATCAGTAGCAGTAGCAGGTTGCTGTTGGGATTGACTTCCATCACCCTGAGTTGCTGCTCCATCTTGCTGGTTTGGTGGTGGTGGTGGTGGTGGTGGTAGTGGACAAGTGCTCCTGTTATGCCCCTGAGATCTGCATCTACTACACCTTCCAATCAATCCTTTTCTTGTCATTTCAGAAGCATTCCTCTTGACCTCACCAGCTTCCTTGTTCCTTTTCTTCTTCGGCCTTCCAGGTTGCTTTTTGTAAGGTGGTGGCTGCACATCTGGATAAGTTGTTCTTGCCCATTGTTTTGCACCAACTGTTGGATGAATTATTGGCTCATAACATGCTGCATATGCCTCCTTCCTGTAGTAAACAGGAATATAGTCTTCTGGATTCTTGCTCCTAGAATTGATGCATGCAATTTGTGACACTTGATGAATGACAAACAACTTTGCATATCCATCCACCAGTGCTATATTCATCATTTCTCTTGCTTCCTGATCATCCTTTATCTCAGTCAAACCACTAGGATGATCTTCATTACCATTATAAAACCACAAACTCTGAATATCAGTATATTTCAACTCCTCCTTCAGAATGTCGAAAATCTCCCGGTAACACCACCTTTTAGGGTCACATTGCAAAGTAGAAATCTTTCCAACATAATCACCTCTACCTCTTCTAAAACGCCCTCCATGATGCACATGCACATGAAAATAACCAGCCATCGTGGTCCAAGATCACTGTTCAAACATATACATAAAACATCGTTTTCAATCCAAACCCTTACTCGTTTACACATTACATCTCAAAGCTAATGATAAAACCCTAAATAAACCGAATATCAATAGCACTTTTCAATCCCATTTAAAACACAAATCCCAAACAAACACATTCATAAACAAGCTAGATAAGAATACATACCTTTCACAAAGTGTCTTGACCTTCAACACAACGAACTCCCTTCACCTCCAAAGAAGTGCCTTTAACCACGACCTCACACCCACGAACACGAAGATCCTTCAGATTTTTCTCTACCTTCAGTTCGACAACAAGAGTGAGCTTCAACATGAACCCCTCATCTTCAATGTATTCAACATTTCCCTCCAAATCCGAAAACAGCGTCGTTTTAGGGTTAGATATGCAACGACGTCGTTTTGCTTCTGCCCTAAACGACAGCGTTTTATGATCTCTGTTAATTGTCTAACGTTGGGTAACGGAAGGATATATGTGTAAATTTTAAAAAAGATAAAGGGCTAAAAAATTCCAAAAAAAAGATAAAGGACCAAACTGAATCTAAAAAATAAGATAAAGGACCAATTATGCAATTAAGCCCATTAATATATATTTAAGCATCATGGGTGTCCTCTCCTTCGGTCCTTCCTTGCAACTTGCAAGTTGCTTCCACTTGCCAAATTTATCCCCTTTGAAGGTTTAGTTGAAACATGTTCTTAACATGTTTCTACCACCGGATTAGGTAATTCTTATATTAATTCCAAAAAGTGCAGCTAAAAAAGACTGACCCAACTATCATTTAAAATTGTTACTTTTCTTAATAATTAATTAGAAATAATTTTAAACGAGTTTCTTTCAACACCTGCATTACTTTCAAGTTTTCTACTTGTGTTGCACTGTTGCTTAAGAATGATTGTCTCATTTCTTCCACATGGAACTTGCATTATCCTTCTTCCTCTCTCAAAAAGCAAAGATTGGTACAAATAATAGTATTAAAATAGAGCAGCATCTTTTGAATATAACTTAAAAAAAATAACAAAGGGGGGAAACAAAACAGCTCCTCATCATGTTGTTAACTACATATGGCTGCTCCTTCTTTTACATGATAGAATAGTGTTTTTTGTTTTGTTCATGTGGTCCAAACCTAGTATTCTAAGTCTTGTAAAGAAATTAGGTTGTGGCCTTGCTTGCTGGTTATAGAAGCTGGATTGGATAGTGAATGGTGGCTTTCCTTTTTAGATAATTTAAAGCAATGACTACATAGCTCCCCTGGTTTTAAGACTTTATGTGGTCCTCCAACAAAAAAAAAAAAAAAAACATAGTTGCTTTCAGTTTCTTTGTACCAAATGGACGGTGGAAAAACATAAAAGGCCTTTCTCAAATTAGGCATAAAGGATCTGACTACTCAGAAACATTAAAATTCAAACACTTAGGTCTTTGATTACTTCTTTAGAAACAACATTAGGGGGAGTATTTTATATCTAGGAGCGTATACTTTATATATTATCATTTCATAAAAGACTTGCTGACTAAGTTTGTTATATTTTTCAAAGAATTGCATAGTTTCCTTTGGCTGTTGCCATTAGATTCTCATTTCTTCCTTTAATTTTTCCCCTCTTTTCTTTTTTTCAAGTCCAGTTGCCGTGAAAGAATATAACATACTTCCATCTTAAAACAATGATCGCGTAGTTCTTTCGAATACCGGTCATGGTCTACAAGCTCCAAAGTAAGAATAATAGCAACCACAGGCAGAAGCACTTGAAAACTATGTTGCACCAATACAGGTACGGTATCGGATACGGGTACAGTACCGGGTACGGGGTACGACATTTTCTAAAAAATTAGGATACGGGTACGACAACATAAATTCAAATTTTATGAATAAATATATATAAATAAGGTGCAAATAAAGAATTTTGGCATTGAAATAACATATGAATATTGTAAAATTAGATGTTGATGCTCAAAACAAGTCAGATATAAGGTCGAAAGGTTGATTATAACATTAAAATATAAGTTCTAAGGCAAAAATTACATTATTGGTACAATCCAAATCTAAAATACTCCGTATACTTTAACATATCAGTTACAAGTACCCAAGAGTACGATACGTGTATCGGTACCCAAGATGTACCCGGTACGGGTACGTCACCAGTTTAGGAGTACCCATCAAAACCTGCATAGCATTGTCCCCAGCCTTGGCTTCTTTCAACGTGTCCAGAAACCACCGCTTCGTGCAATCAGCCACCACCATCGCTAGTGGCGTCCGGCACTGTTCCCCGCCAACAAGACTTTCATTCTTCCCAGATTCTACAACCTTAACAGAAGCAGTAGCTAGTGCTAATTTGGGTTGTTGCGTTTGCTTTGTTATGTAATGATGGGAATGGGGTTTGGGGAATGTAATTGGAAGTTACGTGGAGGGGTATTTCGGGATTATTAATAAAATGAGGGTTTGGGGACTAATCTATGGGGGTTGGGAACTAATTCTCAATTGAAATATGCGTGAAGTAACTTATGGAGATGGTGAAAGCATTGGGCTTTTCTAAACCATCTTCTGGTATTGACCTCATTTGGCTTTGAGCCTTCAAACACGCTAGTTAATAATACTTGACATTTGACTCCGCTAACTAAATAGGAAGCAGAATGAGTATTTTGAAATAAATATAGTCCGCGTACAGTTCAGTTGGTGGCTGCAGGGATACATAGGATCTTCCCCTCCCTCAGGTCATGGGTTCTAGTCCCAGACCTCCCATGTAAAAAAAAAAAAGAAATAAATATTAATAACTAACTACTGATATGTCAGAAACACTGCTTCATATTTACATAGAACAAGATTCCTTGAAAATATAACAGTTTTGTTTATCGGGGGAATTAATGTTTTTCTTTTTTTCCTTTTTTGTGGTTTGGTTGTTGTATATTGGTTTGGACTTTGGACGTTTGGTTTTGTTAAGATTACTTTAATAGAAAAAATAATCATAAATTAACATTCATTCTTTTTTCGAGAATCTCAAAAAATATATTTTTCAATATTTTTATCTTCTTTTAGTTGCTATACTTGTTAGCATTTGCCTATTTATTTTGGTTGCTGAAGATCTTATTGGATGTATTTGGGAGACAGTAATCTTTTTAATGCGCCTTAGGTAACAAAGTGTCTTGTTCTGCAGTCCTTTTCTAAGTGATAATTATGTCCTAAACAAGCACTTAGTAATGTTTTACATATGTCCGTTAAGCTACAAAAATGATGCAACCATCGATTGATTGAAAAGAATATACAGTAATTTATTTCCATTGATTGAATCCTTGAAAGGCAAAGTTACAACTGTATAAAATTATAAAAAAACAAATTTAAAAAAAAATGTATCATCACACCACTCTGCTAAGTCCCCCTAATTCAAAAAATACAAAAGCAATAGCCCCCCTAATTTCACCCTAAAATTTTATAATCACCTCTGGGGCTTAAAAAAAATGAAATAAACACCAAGTTCAAAGAGAAAAACAAATCAAATAACAGCTTTCAGTGTTTGTGCAACCTACAACAAGTTCAAGACCTTAGAAAACAAATGAAGAAGGAAGCACAGCAGACACTGTTAAAAAAGAGTTCCTGTGTTCCCTTCATTACTCAGCCTTCGAATTGTTCCTAATATGAAATGATGGATTGTTTCATTGTGCAACTAAGTGTTGTAGTAGAGTTATCTTCTTCTACTTCTGCTTGTGTATTATTATTATACCTTGGAACCCACCAAACTCTCACACTTTTATCAAGGCTTCCACTATAGAGCAAAAACCCACCACCAATTCTATTAGATGAGGCTTGCAAACACTTCACTGGCCCTTCATGTCCACTTATCACACCAACTTTACAAAGCTTTCCAAAAGCCTCTCTTTTCCAAATACCAATGCTTTTATCAGCTGAACCACTGCATAAAAACTCTCCCATTAGGCACATGCATAGAACAGCCATATCATGTGCCTTAGTCTCAGAAACAAGTTTCCAACTTTCAAAATTCCCATTCCCTTCCCACCCCATAACATAACCATCAGAACCCCCTCCATAAACCCATTTCCCATCATCAGAAACAATCACAGAATTAAAAGAAACATCTTTATGACCCTCTAGTACCCCTTTTAAACTATGTGAATTATTCTTCCCTTCTTTCCCCCAAGCTTTAATCTTTCCATCTGCAGAAGCAGAATACACAATCCCTTTACATGAAACCAATCCATTAATAGCATCATCATGAGCCTTAATTGATTCCAAACACTTCAAATCTGAGAGCCTCCAAACCTTTAGTGATTTATCCCAAGAACCTGAATAAATCAAACCATTATAAACACACAAACAAGAAATACTATCAGCATGTTCAATCCACAAACGCTTGTGGTGCCTCCTGGTTTGAACATAATTACTCTGCTTCATGAACTTCCCCAAATAGTCCTTTGTTGTTGGAAGAGTATCAACAAGCTTGAACACATTCTCTGAACTCCTTGAAACCTTCCAAACCCTGATCCTGCTATCTTGGTGTGCTGTGAAGACCTTGTTCCCAACGGTTACAAGTGCTTTAACAGAACCATCGCCGTTGCCGAACTTTGCGAAAAGCCTTAAATCTGGTTGTTGCCACACTATGATGTCTTTACCTTGTGAAGCACTTAGTATGAATTCTCCACACAAAGCCAAACATGAAACAGAACCAACATGGCCTGAAAGAACAGCTAATGATTTATGTGATTGTGAATGTAAATTGGGTGTGCTAATGAGTGGTGTTGGGAATTGATACTTCACATTCACCTCATCTTGGATTGAGAAGCGTTGAGACGAAAGCGGGCTTTCATCGGTTTCGCTGCTGGTACTAATGCTGCTGCTGCTGTTGCTGCTGCAGCTAGAAGTTGAAGATGGTGGTGCTGATAGTGATGGAATATAATTAGAAAGCTTGAGTTTGGATTTAGAAACAGGGGAGTTCATCATGGAGAGTTTTGAAACAGGGGAAACAGGGGAAGCCATCTCAATTGGAGAAGAAAGATTGGTTTTTGAATGAATTGGATTGGAAAGAAAGGTTTTTGGGACAAGGGTATTGATCTTCATTGGATTGCTGAAGAGAGCGAGAGAATGATTATTTGTTGTTGTTGATGACAACTCAAGTATGGAAGAGGGAGGTGCAACGGCTAACTTGAGAAAGAGGTGGGTGTTGTTTGTTGCTAATTGCTAATGTCAAAAGTATATTGGTACTTCGGCTTGAGTTAAGGAACAATGTCCCTTTTTGTAATGTTGCATGTTACGTTGGAGCTGTTGGGCTCTTTTGGGCATTCTTTATTCAACCAATTATACCATGCCACATGGCCTCTAATGGAATTCGTCAAAAGCACTATGCTTCCCAATCAAGGGCTACTTAGGGAGAAATTATTACTACTCCGTCCCTAAATATAAAGCGTCTTTGGGATTTCGCGTCCATTAAAAAAGTGAAATAATTTAGTTAATTGTATCGGAAATATGAACTTTTGATATGTAATTTTAAAATTACCCATATTAATATTATTGGGAATCAAAAAAGTGTTAAATAAATAGGGATGTTTGTGGAAAGAAATAATTAATGATCATTGAAAATTGGTACGATATTTTATAAACAGGAATAAAATAAAAGTGTCAATACTTTTTATTTTCTTTCAATTGTTTATCAAGTGCTCTAAAAACACTATTAGCATTTGCCTTAAAATAATAACAAAAGAACAAACGATAACACATTTTTTTCTTCTTCTTCATGATAAGTCATTGAATATTTGAATGTGTGGTATTGTAAATTCTCAAGTTATATTTTCCATTTATATAATCTCAGTTGTCATGAAATATTTTTTGGGATTGCTTAACCTCAGCCCTATGAGGATAAGAGGTGAAAAAGTAGAAAAAATGTCTTGGAAAGCTAACCCACTAACTTTTAAAGTCTTAAACATTTATTTTTTCGATGCAAAGATATTTTTTATAGCTTCTTAACCTCAATCCTAAGGTTGAGGTTAAGAAAATCCATATTTTTTATATTGACTAAATAATAAATTAGATTTTTATGAGAAAATAAAAACTTCATGCATTCTCATCACTAAAATTTTAGTGCTTAATTATGTGTTCGGTTGAATCTTTTCTTGTACTTGGTTGCGTATTCCACGAAGGTAACTACGAAATTAACCTTTACATAAATGTGAATGATTCGATAATTCCACAAAAGTTTAACGTATTTTGGTTTTGGTTTTAGTTCCGAGAAGTTATTTTGATCGGGATTAGTCCTTAATTTTTCAAACATTTTGGTTGTGGTCCCCTTCGTTACCAAAAATCAGTTATTTGCTAACATGATTAATAAAAATTCATACCAGCTGCCACGGATGTGAAGTAGCACTAAATAGATGATGTAACATGGATGAAGCTTATGAACTCAAAATTTTGCGTACAGGACCATTTTGCTTACCAGACCATTTTGTGTTCGTGGATCTGTATCATCCACATTATATCACCTATTTGACGTTACTTCATATCATTTGAACTGCTGATGTGATGTTCCGCTAGTTACATAAACAAATAATAGTTTTTTACTAACGGAGGGGACCAAAACCAAAATGTTTGAAAATTTAAGGACTAGTCCCGGTCAAAATAACTTTTAGGGACTAAAACCAAAACACGCTTTCAAGAACTAAAGACATAAATAAGCCAATTTTTTTTTTTGTAAAGTAGTGATTTCAGAATCCCACATGTTAAATTTGTTAGAGAATTCAATCCACTTTTTCTATATGAGTAATATCATGTAAATCTTTATTTAGGTAATTATATTTTCGGCTTTAGGTCATAATTAATTTGAAGATATATACGTGATGTGTTATTTTTTTTTAATTAAAGGTCAATACTTGATTTGAAAGTAAATGTAAGAGTTTTTAATATTGAATCACTAAATTATCTATAAACACATTATAAAAATATTCAGTTTTGTCAGTAATCACTTAAAAGTTGCATATATTATGCATATTTAGTTAATTACTAGTAGGCGCAGATATTTGTCACATTAATTCATATGCTTTATTTAATTTTGAATTAAAATTTATTTTGTATAACCACACTCGACACATGTTGTTGTATATTGTATTTTTATTCATAAGCATGAAAGACGTGTTTGTTTCTACGGTGAGAGGGTCCTAAACGCGAGTTTTTTGAAAATGTATGTGTTTAAATTTTTGTATTTTCAATGTGTTTTTGACCGACCCAACACACAACTAAACATGTTAAAACTCAAGAAAATATGGATAGGTTTTTCATTTAGAAAAACGGTTTTATAAAAAAAAAAACCCAACAATATAATTTTTATATATCAACGATTAATTAGACCACTTGACAAAAATTTTGTTGAATGATGGTGAGGATCCTATAATGGTAGACCCCATGCATAAGGTAGCGCCCGTTGCAACTTTTGGGTTATCCCAGCCTGTCTAAGTTCTTTGCCTCTCTAGTTGTGCTCTAGTTTATTTCGAATGTGATATTTTTCTAAGGTTTAATTATGATTTTGGTCCCTATAAGTTGAACTAGTTTTGAATTTAGTCCTTAAATCTTTTTTTGACCTTGAACGGTCGTTAAATCTTTTTAAATTTTGTTTTTAGTCATTAAATCTTTTTTTACCTTGAATGGTCCTTAAATCTCTTTAAATTTTGTTTTTAGTCTTCTGTTTGTCTTCTTCTGTCATCTGCTGACATGGCAAACAGTGTGTCATGTCAGCCCTTACATTGACTGTCAACGATGCATCTGATGTGGACCTCCTACTCATGTGAGCAAGAACCGAGCAGGAACTCAGCATTAACCGATCATGAACCGAGCATGACTTACCAAACCGAGGGGAGATATCGACCGAGCACGATGAACTGAGGACGAACCAAGCTATGCCGTTACCAATTGCATGGTACTCAGTCGATATCTCATGCACGGTTAATGCTCGGTTCATGCTCGGTTCATGCTCAGTTCTTGCTCACATGAGTGGGAGGTCCACATCAGATGTATCGTTGGCAGTCAATATAAGGACTGACATGGCACACCGTTTGCCATGTCAGCAGATGACAGAAGAAGACAAACAGAAGGACTAAAAACAAAATTTAAAAAGATTTAAGGACCATTCAAGGTCAAAAAAAAGATTTAAAGACTAAAAACAAAATTTAAAAAGATTTAAGGACCATTCAAAGTCAAAAAAAGATTTAAGGACTAAATTCAAAACGATGTCAACTTATAAGGACCAAAACCATAAATAAGCCTATTTCTAAATATAGGTATTTATGAGATAGATCAGAGTAGCTGCAAAAGTTGATTTAGCATCGGAGATTTCTCCTATTCTTTTTTCTTTAAAACTATTGGTACAGTATATGTTAGTAGATAAAAGTTGATACTCTCAATATATCATTGATACTTCTCACGTACGTAACTTCAAAATATAAATAGAGTAGCAAAGCAATCTCATTCTCGAAAAAAATATTTATAAATTTCATCAAAACTTTTTTTTTTAAAAAAATAATATTAAAGTTTATGCAAGCAATTTTTTAAGAACTAAGTAAATTATTTATTTGTTAAAATTAATATAATCTTAGAGAAGATAGTTGATAGTGTTAGAGTTTTTTACATCGTGATAATTATCCATCATTTATGTCATTGTCTTTTAAAGAAGACTAGTGTAATCAACAAAACTCAGCACAGTTGGTAAATGATTGAGTTTCTTAAGTATGATGTTAAAGGTTCGATCTCTGTCATGAGTTGATGATATCTACGCTTCGGAGGAGATTAGTATTGGGTTGCTGAGTGACGGAAGGATACCCTTTGTGCACACCATAAAAAAGACTAGTATATATGAATGATGAATGATATAAAAAATATTTAAATAAGTGAGAAATATAATAATATATTAACAATATGAAAAAATAAATTTACACGATTACATCGTTAAATTGATTAATTCAAATTTATGTTAAGAATATCGAAATGTAGCGAATATCGAACCAGGTTTTATTTCTATTAACAAAGTTTCTTTCGTAATCCATAATAAATATTGAACTCTTGATATCATGTTTAAAAAATTCAATCATGTATCAACCGGTCTTGGTTTTGTTTGTAATTACTTTCATAGTTTAGCTAGTGTATCATATGTTGCATCATTTGGGGATAGGATAATATTTCCATTAATATGATTGATAGATCAGTTTTTATTGTTTATCAAAGAATCTGGCCAATCTAACTAACCCCACATATGATTTAGATATTTGGAAACTCATGAAAAATTACATGAAAGAATGGGAAAATATCAAAATGCTTAATTATGTTACAAGTCTTTGAAGTTTGAGGTACTTTTGCCAGATATCTTTTTTTTTTAATGTCTGATCCCCTGAAGTTACTTCTGGGTTTGTCATATATCCTTACTACCAATTTTGACCAATTTTGCTGACATACAACATTGAAATCTTGATCAGACGCAAAAGGTTAAGCACCTGGTGCCCTGTGAGCGGGTGTGAGTGAATATCATTTTTAAAAAAAAGTTTAAAAACTAAAAAACTTAATATTTTTATATTTTTAGTTAAATAAAAAAAAAAGAATTGAAGAGAGAGTTCGTCTTCACTCATGTGACATCACGCGGCACCACATGACCAACCTCTTCCGTCTGACCAGGATTATGATGTTACATGTTATCAAAACTGGCGAGAACTTGTAGTAGGGGTATATGACAAACCCAGAAGTAACTTCGGGAAGTCAAACATTGAAAAAAAATATAAGGATATATGGCAAAAAAACCCCAAAACTTAAGGACTTCTGACATAATTAAGACATACATATCAAAAGCTACAAACTTTTTACATAATTCTTTCCATCAGTATCGTATTTTAAGTTTAATGTTTTGTTTTGTCCTTAGGACCACAGGCTCCTATAATTGACTGTCCAAGACCACTTTATTTTACAAAGATTAATTAACCTATGGTCGGCTGAGCCGCTGAGATACCCCTTCTTTGATTAATAGTATAGCAGAATGTAAACATTTCTTTAACCCTGGTTTAATCTTCCATCATCATTAACACCTACTATAATTTATATTAGTATGTCTTTTGAAAGAGAACAAAGTGTTTCCCAAAAAATGGGGGAAGGAAAAAGTTACAAGGAAAGAATATCATCAAATTAATCTGTATATAATAATAACCACTAGCTTATCACAAAAAAAAAATAAAATAATAATAATAATAATAATAACCACTAAAAAGTGAAAAGAAAAGTTCCATATCTGTATTACATTATAGTGATTGCACATGGTGTTAATCAATCTCATAAAAACATTATATTCGTGATTAGTAAACAAGAATCCAAAAGTTCCGTGATTTGTAATCTTGATTCTTGTATTATATGCAGAAAACCAAAAAAATAATGGTGAAATATGTGTGATTACACACACACACATCCCTTAACTAACTAATTAACCTAGAAATCCTCTTAATTAACCCAGAAATTTTATTTAATGAGGTAAAAAATAATAGCAAAAAGTAACACATAAATACAAATACATTAATAAAAAATCACAAAACATGTACTATTATACATACATTATATATATAAAATTTTTCAATTTAGTGGGTGTCCTATTTATCTATTCTAAGTTTCAAGTAAGTTGGCGACTACTTCCAATATTACAAAAGTTACATGTGTCACTTAAAAGAGACACATATCAACTTAGTAATTAATAAGGTAGAAAATGACACTTAGCTTATTAATGAATATCGATCATATAATATATGTCAAGGTTAGATAACTAATTAATTATCTTATAGAATAAATTCACTCTAAATATATAAATTCATATGCGAAAAAAAAAATCAGATGTTCATATCTTCTACTGCATTATGTTAATTTGTTACTGAAATTGTTTTATAATTCATGGACCATGCATCATGCATGATGTTATGATCGAGAGGAGAATAATATTTGAAAGTAAAAATTTAAGTTTGTGTAGCATGTATATTTTGTGACAGTTTTAAGAATTAATTTAGACAAGGATTGAACTCTCTCTCAAAACATGAGAGGTTGGACAATGTTTTTTGATGACTTATTACAAAAATTGTCATTCTCGGAGATTATTGTGACTTGAAGAAAGCTCCAATGGCTACCTTATATATATTAATTATATGTCTTCAACTCTTAATTTAAGTATATTATTAGTTCAATTTAACAAGTATAATAGTAATAAGGTGGCTTAGCTTGAATTAACAATGATAATGCCTCTAGAGCTTAAGTAGCAGGTGTCAAGGAGCCAATGCTCTTTCAAATTGTTTACACTAGAGTGAAGCAATTGGGTTTCATGTGACTACTCAATAGCCATTTAGATCAAAGGACGTTCCAAACAACATGATGATGTGATTTTGATTATGGAAATTAAACAATATTCTAATAGCACTCTGCTGCTAGAGCATTGCATTTGGACATTATTGTTCCTACTCGAAATCGTGAGTATCTAATTTTACAAAACACAGGAAATCTCTGCTTCTGACATATACATATATATATATATATATATATATATATATATATATATATATGGCACTGTATTAGTGGTCTAACCAATGAAAATCAGTTTTAAATTTAACAAACACTTGAGTGATAGCCACCTGGAAGAGGAAGTGAACTTATTTTAGAGCAAAAAGGTCAGAAAAAGTTAGGGAAAGTGTAGCATATAGTTAATATGATTTGGTAGAAAGCAACATATATATGTTATGGTTAGCTCACATGAATCACATCAACACAACAAAATTGACTTCTGTTTTCTTACTTATAATAAACAAATGTGAATTACATGAGAGAGAGAGAGAGAGAGCACGAGTGAGATGCAAACTTGTCTAGTATTTTATTTTTCCATTCATAGGACCGCACAAGCTCTTATGTAGAGTAATAAAAAATTATGATTAAGGTGGTTGGCTGCAAGCATTCCATTGGTTCGTTAATATTATATTGAAAGCTAGTATATTTTTTTCAATTTATGAATTCAAATTAGGGACTAATCAAATATTATCTTAAGAAACAAGGAATCAGACATAAGTAAGCCGAAAAAAAACCCTAAAAAGTATAAGAATAATTAATATGAAAACTCCTTAATATAGACCAGCCACCAATGATTATGCCCAAATGTCAGTCTATAATCAAGCTGAACATTTTTTCCCTTTCAAGGTACATGCATGATTGTGAGTAACCTTCGGCTAGGTTTTGTTGAAGTATGTTCAATATTTGCTTGCTAAATCATCAAGTCTTAATACGGAGTATGATATTAACTCAAAATAATATTAGTATATATTTTATCTTATACGTTAGAAAGGATCTCAAACATCAATCACAATATTTCTTGGCTCATTTTATATTTATTCGTATTTTTTAATTTTTTTACATGCTCTACTTAGTGTACTTTTTTCGGTTTAAAATATAAGGAAAAAAACTAAAATCATGCTTAATAAGCAAATTAGTTGATTGTATTTAATTTTCTCAAATTTATAGATCAAATAGATGTGTCTTAGGGAAGTAATGTTGCGAATGAAACAAAAATTAAATGAGATAACCATTTTTTATGAATGTTTTAAGAAAGTAACATTGAGAATAAAACAAATTTTAAAAAAATTGGTTAATTTTTAATTTTCTTATATTTTAAATAAAAAAAATTTCCCCTTCAATTCGAATCGAAATATATATATATATATATATATATATATATCATAAGTGAAATATATGTATTTTTAAACAACACCCACAAGGAGGCTTTCAATCTTAATATCCCCACCTGGCCGAACCAGACTAGGCTGATCCAGAGGAGATTCCCTCGGCCCAGTGGCATCAAGGCTAGTACCGAACCGGTGGGAAACCAAAAAAAAAAAAACAACTCCATTGGCTAACTGCCCGTGATGAGCTAAGGTTTTAGCGAGCATGCAATGCTTAACACACGGGTTTAAAGGGTCATCGAAAAAACATTTACAAAAGCCACATGCGAGTACAATGCTAAGGTCTTAGCATATACTCCTTCTGGTCCTATTTATAGGACATACTTAATCATATCACACGGATCAAGGAGGATAGTTAGATTTCTTGAAACTTTAAAAAATACTTCAACATTACAATCTTACCCTCTTAACTTGCATTGGGAATTTCACAATGTATTACTTCACATTAATGGGCAAAGGACAAATAAGAAAAAATAGCAATAAATGTCTCCTAGAAAATACAAAGTGACATATAAATATGACCAAAGAATCCTTCTAGAATGTGACATATAAATAGGACGGGAGGGAGTAATGCTTAAATAACTTATTGGGGATGTGTGAGTTAAAGTTTTATATGGGATAAAATAAGATGAGTGAAAGGTGTTATAAGTGATAAGATTTATACGACCTTTGTCTTAAGATTTGTATGGTATCGATAAATTTTTTATTGGAGGTTTTTCACTTTAATTTTTCCATGACCTTAAAGCAATGAGACTTTAGAAATGGTCTTGACCTTTCTACCTGGTAGATTAGTTTGTTGGGTTTTGTTTAAAATATTTCATTTTAGACAACAATTTTAGTTGTAATTTTAAAGTTTTTCATGTTAAATTTTTGTGTGGTGATTGTTCTGTTATCCAATTTTATTTCTCTGTTTCTTATATGGAGAACTGAATTTTCCGAACTTAGCTGGCTTTTCCATAACTTTTGCATACAAAACAAAGGTTATATAACCAAAGTGGATTGACCTAGTGGAAATTGGTTGAACGCTTAGGGACTTCAGGGTCAAAGGTTCGAGTCCCAGTGAGACAACAATTTATGGGGAGGATTCATACCGTTGAGTCAAAGACTCGCACAGTTTGCGGATCCGGAGTGGATTGGTTGGGCCATAAAAAATGTGAAGCCCAGACACCACCCGGTTTCGGAAAAAAAAAAAAAAGTCTATATCCAGTGCTTAGTAGTAGGTTCACCCGAGCTTCCTCCTCCATACAAGCCAGAGGTTAGCACATAGGCCCACTTTCAAAAAAGCCCAATTTCTTGAGAGCAAATTGACATAGGCCCAGCCCAAAAAGTAACAGAAAGCTTCTGCGGAGTTGCCAATTGCCATCGCCATCGCCATTTTCCTTCCTTCGCTCTCTCTCTTTTGCCATGTTGTTCCTGTTGCTGAAACGCAGCAGCCTCAGAATCTCAACTTCTTCACTCTTTCTTCGCCCAACTCGCTTCTTCTCCTCCTCTTACCAACTACAAGATGAAGGTGGGTTTCTCTCTTCCAATTCTTCTTCTTCTTCTAAACCAACCTTCATCCACCCCACCGCTGTTATTCACCCCAATGCCCTCATTTCCCAGGTTCTCTTCTTCCAATTCTTATTCCTTATTTTGGGTTTTTTAAAAATCATTTCTTTCTTTCGTTGGGTTTCTTTGTTACTCAGCCATATATATGATACTATATTCTAGTTACTATTCAGTAGGATAGATAGATACTTAGATAGTACTACGTTGTTAGAGTTGGTTAGTGTCCGTGGAGTTTGGCCCTCCAATCTACTAATAACAACTTCACCAATCATTCATTTGATAACAAAAAAAAGTGAAGGAAAATGCTAACGACAATGGCACTCGTTAAGTATCAAAACAAGAAAATTGTTATTGTAAAGTGTTGTAGTATTCAATAAATTGATAAGTTTTATGTCTATGTTCCCAATATAAAAGATAGTTTTTTTGTTGATTTCTTAAAGAGTGATCTTAGGTCAATCGTTAGCAAGACCCAAAAATGAATTCGTTTGCATGCAGTCTTTCTCCCTGAGCAGAAAGAAATTTATATCAAATTCATTAACTTGTGCTTAACATCAAAGCAAATGTGTTGTCTGAAAATAATAATATTGTAGCTGTATATTCATCGACCATATTTTCACTATTTAATGTTTTGTGGTGATTTGTTTTCTGTTGTTATGGCTTAGGGGGTTTCAATTGGTCCTTTTTGTTCTGTTAGTTCCTCCGCAAAGCTAGGGGACGGTTGTCAACTATAT
The DNA here is from genome assembly GCA_037953625.1 of Crotalaria pallida. NCBI lineage: Eukaryota > Viridiplantae > Streptophyta > Magnoliopsida > Fabales > Fabaceae > Crotalaria > Crotalaria pallida. Next base: position 140,943,597 of record CM075654.1, on the reverse strand, counting down.
CCAGGAAGTCATGTTTTTGGAAGTAGTGAATTAGGGGACAATTGCGTGTTGATGACGTAAGTTCTGGCCTAAGATCATTGCTTTTTTGCCATTATATTTATGATCATGTTTATTTATGGAACTTTGTGTGGCAGTGGTGCTATTGTTGGTGATGATTGTCCTGGCCGTACCATCATTGGAAGCAATAACATAATAGGTTATCATGCTGTGGTTGGTGTTAAATGTCAAGACATGAAGTATAAGGTATGCGTTGGACATTTCATCTTTTGTTCTTTTCTTTCTTGAGTTGCATGCTAATCGAGTAGTTCAACCTTCCTTCATCAGCTGGTTTATACTATTAAGTACTATTTCCTTTAATGATGATGGTGCTAAGTCAGATTAAACTGAAAATAGATTTCTTTCTACTTAAATAAACTGTCTTATAGTCCCCAAGAGCCGGCTCAGTTGCTAGAGCTGTGGGACATGAAACGTTGAAACCAGGATTCAATCTTGGTGACAACGTTGAATATTTGCCTATAAAAAAAAAAAAAAAAAAAAAAAAAAAAACCTATGCTATCTGGACAAAGCACATGAGTGATTTTTCTTTCATATCTCAACATTTTCTTTTTCTAACTGTAGGTCCGTAGCACTTATTGTTATGTATTTAGTTTCATATCTTCTGGTTGCTTCAATTACTTTTTATTGTATGATAGGATCCTTTTCTGCATGGGAATGTGAGTGCAGTGTTGTGAGAGTTGTCAACATATTTGTTTGGAATATCTTGCTATTTTCAGTACATCTTTTAGCTACTTACTTAGGTGATGTCCATATTAGTCTATGTACGAGTCACTTAAACTATATGCACTCATGTAAATCATGTCAGGCTTATTTGGGGAACATAATATATGCTTTTAATTGTGCTTACCATGTAGCCAGGGGATGAATGTTTCCTGGAAGTTGGAGACAATAATGATATTAGGGAACACGCTTCAATCCACCGATCTTCTAAGTCAACTGATAGAACGGTAAGACGAATTCATTATTTTTTTTTTCAGGAAAAAACAAGACAGAAAATTCTATGCACCAAACACCATTTCATAACCTTACCATCGTCATATTACCAGGTTATTGGTGATAGCAATTTTATAATGGGATCTTGTCACATTGCCCATGACTGCAAAATTGGTAACAACAATATTTTTGCTAACAATACTCTTCTAGCTGGCCATGTTGAGGTGGAAGTAAGTCCTCTTCAAAAACTAAAGTACCTTTTTATGATAAGTTTTCTTTGGTTAGTTGCTTGTATTTCAAGTATAGTATGGGTTGGAAAATTTATTAAAGCTCTTCATATGTAGGACTATGTCCACACTGCAGGTGCCACTATTGTTCACCAATTCTGCCATCTTGGTTCTTTCTCTTTTCTTGGTGGTGGTTCGGTGGTAGGTTTTTCTTTTAATCTTATTGTTTTGAATCAATATGTTTTGCAATAAGGAAAATGTCCTTTATGTGTAATGATATTGACAAAGAAGGCTGTGACTCGTGACTATGAGGATTGTGTGAGTAACTATTAGTATAGATAACATTACTTTTGTCGCAAAGGATTTGTTCATGGTTTTGGCATTCAATATAGCATTATTTTAATTGGGATGATTTAAACAAATTTTGATTTAAAATGAAGTATGGCATGGTTGGCTATCTTTACTATGTATCACTATATCTAGTTGTGCCTATTGAAGAACTGGTTTGAGCAATTGCTTTTACCATGCAAAATGATTTACAATTACTCAGGTGTGCAACTCCAATGTCATGTTCTTACATATATGAAGGTTTCCCAAGATGTCCCAAAGTATATGATGGTCGCTGGTGAAAGAGCGGAGATTCGGGGTCTAAATGCAGTGGGCCTTACTCGATGTGGATTCAGCGTTGCAGAGGTTTATCCTTACAGAATGTTCAAATTAGCTGTCTTCCATTATATGTTATTGCAACTAAACCATTATTCTTGTAATGATCTAGATCAGGAGCCTTAGAGCAGCTTATCGAAAGATATTTATGTGTGTTGATGCAAATGATAGGTCTTTTGAAGAAAGGCTTGCAGAAGTGGTATTTTTTTTTGTATTTGTCTATTGCTAAGTCAATGATTCATGGGGGTCAAATCTTAAGGTAAACAAACTTATTTTGCAGGAGCAGCATGAAGAGTTGGTTCATGTTCCTGCTGTACGTGCTATGATTCAGTCTATTCGCAATTCTTTTGCAGATGATCGTCGTGGAATATGCAAATTTAGACACTGGAATGGCTCTTGAAGCACTAAGGTGAGTTCAGGTGGGAATGTTCATTTCAATATCAACTTGTATTCAAGAAACTGGTGAATTTTTTTTTTTTTTTTGGTGAACAGAAACTGGTGTATTTAATTGGCGGTTAATTATAATTGGTATTTTTTCAGATATTTCATGCAGTTTCGGCCCAAGTACAAGCGTTAGTTTGACAGATTGTTATAGTATTCATGCAGTTTAGCAGGAAGAGTTAGTGTGCACTTTACAAAGAAGTGGTTTTCTTCATTAAGAAGAGATTGTTATAGACTTAATAGTATTGTTTTGAGCTTGTAGTATGAAGAGAATTTATTACGAAACTCGAATTTTGACTAGGTACTGATTTGTACAACAATGTCGCCCCATGGATTCTCCAAATGACAGATTATTTTTGTGGAATTGTAAATAGCTATCTTGCTCTCCATGTCAAATGAATGAAGTGATGCAAATTTCAGTTGGATTCATATGCTATGATTTCCTTCGGAAAAACCTAAAATGTTGTCACTGCTATTGTTCTGTCAATATGTTATTTTGTATTGAAAAGTGATGCATTTAACATTTTCAAAATACTCATTAGGGTACTTGTCAACCCAACCCTAATTTTAATTATATTTTTTTCATTTAAATTTGAACTCATTAAATAATGAAAAAATGTTATTAAAATTAGGGTTGCGTTAAAAGTGTCCTAATGAGCAACAACATTATTTAAAAAAAAATGCAAATTAAGTCAATATTAAAACTTTAAGTTCATCACTTTAGGAAATGTTAAATGAATCGCTTAACATATGTATCGGCGAAAATTTAGTTGTTCTTTAACATGTTCTTCATAACTTTGGCACTAGTGTACATGTGACCTTCAATTCTGTCATACCATACCATGGATGCTACCATACCAGTGGCGGAGGATCTCAGGAGCAGGTGGGAGCACCTGCTCCCCCTGAGATTTTGTTAAGTATATATAAATTCTTTGTATTCTAAAACACAGGTTTGTAACTGGCGCAGCGGCAAAGTAATAGAAGGAAATAGCAAGGGAGTGCGGGTTTTAATCTGGGCAATTGGGCATTGTATTTTTTTAGTTTTACTTGCTTAATTTCTTTTTTTTTTTTTTTCAGTTTTACTTGCTTAATTTCCTTTTAAAAAGGATGAAAATTGAGAAAGTCAATTATCACTGTGTCATTTGAATAGTTCACCTCATTAACACTATGTGCAAAATTGTAATTAAAAATACTTATAATTTAACTTCCCAATATTTTTATTTTCTTAAAAATTGAGATACCATTCCTTGTAACACCCCTGAACTTTTACTCATGCTCCGCCACTGTACCATACCATGGATGCTATCATCAAATCACTTTTCCAAGTAAGAAAAATGCATATTTATGTTAAAAGATACTAATAAATTCAAAAATCAAATGAAGTATTTGCAAATATTGTTGAACAGATGTACAAAACTTCCATCCCATTTATTCAAGTAATAAGAGAATTGAAGTTATCAGAATTTAAGCCGTAAGCAAAATAAAATTACATTGCAATATAGAGAGTGAGAAGTTGTTGGCCTACTATTGTCTCTCGATTCTTCTTTACATTATATGTGTGTATTTTTCTGAATGTCTCAATCTATAATAAACTATGAGCTTCGTATATTGTTTTTTGAGTGAGCTTTTCACTTTGTGATGCGGAAAGTATCCTGAACATTTTTTGTATTTGAGACTACAAACTGCAATGAAGTATATTACGGTGAATATAATTGTATTAAAGTATATGCATATAAAAAAACATTGCTTTGAAATATGATGTGATTCTAAGGGTGAATACTAACCTCCAAGTTTAAATCTGTCTTGGTAGCATGTGCTCTTAAATAACCAAACTGAGAAATCCTTACAAGGCTCCATTTATTCACCTGTTGATGCACAAGAACATACAATTTGATTGCTTAGTTAAAAACCAGAAACAAAGTCCTGAAGTTAGGGATGTTTATATGAATAAATAGATGTTGAAGAGAATCAATTACATTATTTGAGAAATTGTCTAAGGTGAAGCCAGCCATGCCAATGACAGCATGCACAGGGGCAGTGTAATTTCTGTTATCGTATGTATCAACACCATTTGCATCTTTTTTAGGCATGGCTTTACATGCACCTTGATAGATAGAACAAGTCCTCTCATAATTATGCACATGGCCGAAAAGAACCAAATCAACCTGTTTCATATTCACCAAACAGTCAACTGCTATTAGAAGGAACAATAATAACTGAGGTCTAATAAGCTTGATGTGTGAAGTGCTGACCTTATTCTTTAATAACAATGGCTCCACAGCAGCGATAAATTTTTGATCAACACCCAATAACCCGCTATAAGAGGTGTACATCGGTCTATGTCTGGATGTAAAAATTGTTATGCTTGTTTGGTTAAATAGATTGGTCCAGAGATACTAAGAACTTGAGAAAGCCTACATAGTTTTAAAATGTGCTCAACTCGCTTACCCCATGAAGATTAGCCAAGGAGTCTTTTGTCGATTAACTGATGCCATGTCCTTTTGCATCCATTGATACTGCAATAGATAAGTTACATAAGTTTCGAAATTATTCAATTAAACTAGAACTATGTTAAACAAAATAATGGCTTCACTCAGTTTTACCTGCTCAGAATTTTGTGAAAAGTCATGCTCAGTTGATATTATTGTGAAATGAATACTTGCTTGTTCAATAGAGTACCAAGGCTTATCCTTTGCTGCAGTTGGCATTGGAAAGTATGTTTCATACGGTACTCCACATTCCCCACCAGAGTCAGGAGTAACATATTCTGAACCGGAACCTATATAATCCCTGAGTATAAACAAGTATCCTAGTGTTATTTTAAGATGTTGTAACATTTTATTTTCTACTTTTCATTAAATCAACTAAATTAATAGTACCTCTCATGGTTCCCTATTGCTGTCATGTAAGAAAGTTTGGAAGCTATTGGGCTGATAAGATGAAGAAAATAATCCCATTCGGCTAGAAAACCTGTTGCATAGCTTATGTCTCCAATGTGAAAGATTGAGTTTACATTGTTGGAATTTGCATAATCGGTTATAGCTTTAACAACTGAAAGAGCTCCTGGCTGCATGAAAAACAAGATCAAGAGCTCTTAAGTACATATTTCATATTTGGTATTCCTTGGTGCAATGGCTTACCTCAATATGCATATGAATTCAAGTGCCGTCAGTCTTGTTGAAGAAGCAATTTACCTGAATGTAGTGTTCTTTCGAATCATCGAGAGGAGTCTTGCCCATATCACCAAATGCAATGAATCTTAGCTCATCTGATCCTCCAGCAGGTGGAGTTGAAAACTGGATTTTTTCGCTCCAACCTACCTCATCACTGGCCCATCAGCAGAACAAAAATCAAATTATTTATTGATGACAATAACAATTCATTTCAACACATACTATTTTATTTTATTTTTTTTCAATTCAGGAGTTTAGTAGTATCCCGATTCTAAATTTCTCCTGCTAAGTTCTTTTCATACTGATGAAAGTTTTGACAGTTAACCCTGAATCAGTGAAGAGAATCACAAACCTTCCATATTTGTAGGAGAAGGTGCTTGAAGGCTTTAGTCCTGTCATAACTGCAGAATGGATGTATCCTGGGTCATGCCATCCAAAATCTTTGGCAGGACTTGGCAGAGCTATTGTACCTGTCAGTTTCAGATCAAACAAATGATCATTAGTAAAACCATCCTAAAATGATTACAAACAACAGTTCTATCATAAAAACTTATATGGTGATATTCATGCAGCAAAATAAATTTATACATTGAAGGAAGCATATATGTTATACATACTAATGAGTAGGGAAAAGTAAAGCTATATATTACTCACTGCACATATCATTTTGTGAAAATGTACTGATTACTGAAGTAGCTGATTTCCCATCTCCGTATTGGATTTGTTGAGGTTGATTGTCTCCACTAACCCATGTCAATCTCATCTGCACCACCAGTCACATTAATTGAAAAGACTTAGTTTTCCTCAAATCACAATAGCAAATAAGTGAACAATATAATTTAAAGCAGAAAAAATGAAAAATAGTTAGTTTAAGCTACTTATTAGTACTTACTGATGTACCGGTTGAATCTATGCTTGAAAGATGTCCATAAAGTGGCTTCTTAGGATTAGAAAACTTCACAGGGGTTGACCTTCCCACCATGCAAGGGGTCAAGAATCCACCAGAGAAGAACACAAACTCAATGTCACTTCTAATGTTGATAACATGGAACTTTATTGAACCACTGCAAGTTGTGACAGTGCATTTCCCATTCTGGTATTTCTTGCATTGTTTCTTCTTGCAACTCAGGTAATCCGGGTCATTATTCATCATTTGTGCCTATGTTTTCAATGAACAAAGTTATCATTAAAACATGAATTAAACAGTCAATTCTTTGTCATCTTTTAAACATTTTCACTTAGATAAATATTTAGTTTCAACTTTCTTCATTCACAAGCAAGTGTTTTCACTTTTAAACTGCTTATTTTGTTGGCATGTACTTTATAAAACATAAATTCTTTTTGTTTTTATGATAATAAACCCTCTCAAAAGACAAAAGGGAGCACCTCCATCCCCATAGGTACTTCTTCCATTTCATTAAATAGAAATCCACTCAAGGAGTTTCATCTTCATTTTGTTTTATTTTATAATTTTTCACACTCCCCTAAAAATTAAGCATCTAAACTACTTTTATACTCCATCCTTAAACTTTTAACTTTCATTTTTAAATGGATAGCACAAGGCCAAACCTATTCCACATTTTTACATTTCACAATATACAAATTCTCTCTTTAATTATGAACCTGTGCGTAGTCATGTTACTGTTTTTGTGGATGAACACCCACAGCCACGAACGTGCTTCTTAACTTATGAACTTAGCTACTAATCATCGCAGTGGTTACTCAGAAAAAAGAAAATACTCTCTCGAACTTGAATGATAAGTAACAAAAAAAATACTGTAATTCTCTTGATTTTTTTTTTTGGTTTGCACCCTAGTATCCGGCCCACTGGGTCGACTAATCCAGTTCGAGGGGGGTTCCGGGGTTAAGGTTTTATTCCTCTCCTAACGTTGTTGCGGGGGATCGAACCGTGGTTCGCCCTACCAAGTGCAGCCCCTGACACCACTGCACCAACAGCTCGTTGGTAATTCTCTTGATTTAAAATATAAATAAAATTAACTAACTTTATTAATTTTTTTTCATTCCCAATACCACTTTCCTAAAACATCTCTAGAAAATTGTTATATTATTTAATTTTTGTTTTATTCTCAGTACTACTTTCCTAAAATACCTCTATTTTTTTTAATTTGATAAAATTAAATACAATCAACCAACCCCTTTAATAAGCATAGAAGTAGTTAGATTTGTTTATAATTCGAGCCGGAGGGAGTACCACAAGTCACTATCATGTCATCTTCATTTTGTAGGGAATACTATGAATTACTCCCTCCGTCCCACAAGAATGGTAAAAAATGGTTAAATTTTTTGTCTCAGACTAAAGTTAAAATAATTAATGAAAGTTTAGAAATTGTAAAATTTGAATTGTGATTGGTTGATTCATGCAAAATGCATTAAATTAGTTGTTTGATAATTGGTTGATGTGTTAGACAAACCAATAAATGCATGTCTCTTTAATTTTTTGACTTTTGAATTTTTTAACCATCTAGCGGAGAATGCTATCAGTGCCTAAAAAAAGCAATGGTAAATAAAACTTAAAAATAAGAAAAATATACATCTCATTTATTAATCATATTATTTTATGATATGTTACTTTCTTTTTAGTATAGTTTGATTTATAGGTTGATTTTGTATTATTAGATATTTCATCCGTTTCTATTTATTTATTCTATTATTTAAAAACATACCTTTTAAAAAATGTAATGATTGCATTAATTTTTTTTTATAAATTGGTTATATTTTTTTATTATATCATTTTTCTATAATTATTAATTTTTTTACTACTTATGTAAATCGAAATTTTATTGAGTGGATAAACATAAAAATATAATTATTTCACTTTTAAACTTCTTCTAAATGAGATAGATAGAAAAGAACAACAATTCTCTCCAAAGGAAGAACATAAATAAAAATGGATAAATTATTATTTTTCATCTTAAAATACCATGCATTTAGCCTTCATAAATTTTTAAAACATTGAGTGAACTTGATGTCACTTTGACTTGTGGGTTGTTTCACATTCTTGTTGAAGACGCGAAAATAAAATATATTTTTTGAGGGAGAAAATAAAATGTTTCTTTCACGGCAAGAGTGCTAGTATGATGATCTAAAAAATAATATTAAATTGGTATAAGGTTTAATAATTTTCAAGTAAATTCCAGTATTAGTATTACAAAGTAAATAAATGTGAAAGGGAAATTTATATTTAAAAATCTGATTTTTTACGTGCCAACATGAATGATGTGATTCTAAATAATGCGAAAGAGAGGTAGTATCTTCCAAACAACAAACAAGTAAACCTTTTGGTGTGGTTGATTACAAGGAAAGCCCATATTGGACACCACTCCAAGTATAAATATATCTTTATCTATCTTTGGATTCTCAACATAAGCAAACTTTCTCGGCAGCTCATTTTTAAACAATCTTATATTCGATCAATCTTGTCCTCAATTGACCAAAAAAGGAGGCCAAATTAGGCTTTCGGATAGAGGAAAAAAAGGATAGATTTAATTTATACACAACATTCATTGGGTTATTATGACGAGGTTAAGAATATTGTATCAGTGTTTAATTTTTTTGGTTTGAGACTAGAACCTATGACCTGAGGAAGGGAGAAATCCTAAATATCCCTACAGCCACCAACTGGGCTGTCTTACGCGGACCATCAATGTTTAATTTTTTTTTTTTGGGTTTACCATCAGTGTTTAATTTAGATGGAAGAAGGTAACACTGATGATATAAAATGACGTTGATTTGATTATTGATGACATCCAGTTATTATGTGCATATAGTTAAGACACATGATGATGATGAAACAGTCGGCATTAGTATTACGGAGTACTTACATAGTTGGATGCACATTAGTATTTCCTGAAGGCTAAATTAGGTAGCTGATCTCTTATTTTATTTTTCAATTTCAAATTGATTTTTTAAGTTTTTTTTATTATATTAGTCTTTTTTGTTTCTTTTTGTTATCAAATTGGTCTCTAAGTCATTATTCATCCTACATGTCAACATCCTATTGATCCACATTGCAATATTGGAGAGAGAAATGATACGCATGTGTATCTTATTGATCCGTATAATGATACGTATGTGTATCTTATTGATCCATATAGCATGAGCACTGATTCATGGACCAAATTGATAGTGAAAAGAAACGTAAGAGATTAAAATGATATAAAAAAAGGTAAAAAACTAATTTAAAATTAAAAAATAAAGTAAATACTTTCCCAAAAGATAGTAAGAGAGATGGGTCCAATTGCGAAAAGTAATCGTGTATGAACACTGAAGATACAGTTGGAAATTAAAGAAAAGTAAGAGAATGCTTATCAAATAGGGCAAGTCAAACTCAAACTTTAGTGAAACAAAAGGAAGAAAAAAAAAACGTCGCTATCTGCATGATTATGTTACCTACACGGTGTGTGTGCCAACAATAATCATTTAATGCCAATTTATTAGCCTAATTGATCTATCGACTTTTTTTTTTTTAATGACCTGAACTATGGACCATTAATTTCTTTCATGAATATTTTATTTGTTTTTATTTATTTGTCATATTTCAAATAAAATATATAATATCTTGTAAAAAAAATTAAACATTATTTAGATTTTCAACACATTAATTATATTTTTTTCTCACTTTATCCTTTTTCTCTCTATAATTATTAATTTTTCTCTCCTACTTATGAAAACCAATACATATTAAATAGGAACACACATGAAAAATAACATTTATTATACTCTTAAAATTATCAAACGACCAGATAAAAGGAACAAAAAATCTCTAAAAAAAGACAAATAATAAGGAAAGAAGAGAGTACTATGTAAGGATAAGAATGATATACTCCATCGATCCTATTTATAAGACCATTTGGAAGTTTTTATTTTAATCCTATTTATAAGATACCATTTCAATTTTCAATAGCATTTAATTTCTTTTTTTCACATGCACCCTATTAAGTCAACACTCTTTAGAGTTTCAATAATAATTATAGGGTCAGTTTTGAAAAAGTATATCAAATTTTCACATTTCCAATAACACTAACAAATTTAACCACTTTCCTTCGTGAGAGTTAAAAACTCCAAAAGGATCTTCGAAGGAATATTTAAGTTAATCTCTTTTTTATATAAAAAATTCTTTTTTTTTTTTTGAGATTTTTCTTAAAGGGATTGCTTAGGCTGAGGATAAGAGCTTCAAAAGTGGTAATAAAATTTTGGAAATCTAAATTCATCGTCTTTTAAACATTTAAAATTTAGTAGTTTTTCATTGAAACACAACATTTTTTAGCCTCTTATCCCTATCCTCAGCCCTTAAGAAATTTTAAAAAAAAAATTATGAATGTGTATGTCGAAATAAATGTGTAATAAGAATGATAACATTGTGCAGGGATAGAATAGAAAAAGTTAAATATCATGAATAATAATTTTTCAAAAAATAATTATAAGCCCTCATTCTCTATATCATTTTTCTGGATTACTTTCTTAAAAAATAATTTTTCTATAATATAATTTAATCTAGCTATCAAATAAATAAATTAAGATTATAAAATAAACTTATTCTCTCTAAAAATAAACTAAAATATAATAGGAGTAATTTTAAGCTTTACCAAATATATTCTCATTCAACACTTTTAAGAATCTCGATAACAATTACAGTATATGAGTACTTTTGAAAAAATATATTAAAAGTTTACATTTTTAATGTCATTAATGATATCACATTTTCTTGGTGAACGTAAATTTTTTCAAAAATATATTATATTTAGGGCTAGAAAAAATACAAAATAAGAAAATAAACATTGAAAAAAGCTAACACTTCTCGACGATAATCGTGACAATTATTAGAATAAAATTACATATTTAACTTCCTTAATTAATATCCTTATAATATTCATTAATTTTTTTTTAAGCATTAGCCTCTTTCTTTGGTTCATTTTCCTTCTTTGGTTCATACATTAGCCTCTTTCTTTTTTTTTTTTTTACATGGGAGGTCTGGGACTAGAACCCATGACCTGGGATGGAGAAATCCTAAGTGTCCCTGCAGCCACCAACTGAGCTGTCTTACGCGGACCATTAACCTCTTTCTTTTACTGCTATTCTACGAGTTTTTTTTTTTTCTTAAAAATTGAAAGGAAGAAAAAGATTTGATGGAAGTAATGAATTTGTTATATAAAACGCGCTAACATATTTTAAGAAATGAAAAAGATTACTCCAGTTTATATTTAAAAAAAAAGAAGAAAAAAGAAAAAGATGAATAACGTATCGCTCGATAAATGTTAAAGTTTATTTTTAACACTTATTTCGGACAATTTGGTTTTCTTATAAGAAAAAATAGGTTGTGTATGGACAATTTGGTCTTTTTACACTATCAACACATTATCGGTTATTCGTTGATTTATAATTATTGACTTTTAAGCAAAAGTAACGTAAATAGATAGTGGATAATGTACTAATAATATAAAAATCACAAAACTATTAGATTGGTCCTTTAAGTTATTTTTTAGTTGTGATTTCGTCCCTTAACTTTTTTCGTTTTAAATAAGTCCTGAAGTTGTTGCCGTCTAACAAATCGGTCATTTTCTTTTATTTTTTCTATTAAGTGACATGTGTCACTCAACTGATGTGTCACGTATTAAAAAAATGGTTTAATGATTTTTTTAAAAAAATTTCTTATGGTGACACATGTCACTTAATGAAAAAAGTTAACGGAAATGACTTATTTGTTACACAGCAACAACTTCTTATTTAAAACGAAAAAAAGTTAAGGGTTGAAATCACAACTAAAAAATAACTTAAGGGACCAATCTAATAGTTTTGCTTATAAAAAAATTTATATTATCAATACATACAAATTAAACTCTTTTTATAAAAGTGTTATTAAAATTAAAATTATCCATGAGATTATCTAAAATCGTTATGCAGAGAACGATGGTCAATAAAAAAAGGTTTTGTGTGGTCATGTGCAATGGCACATGTTTCTTGTTGATAATGAATAAAAATGAAGGTCACTTTCTTTTTCAAAATTAAAATTATATAAGGACTAGAATAATTAAGTTAAACTTGAAAAATGAAATCAAAAATATTGGAAATAAGGTTGAAAAGGGATTGCAGATGAGACCTATTACTAATACTCCCTCCATTCCACGTTACTAGTCGTTTAAGGTAATATACGTGAATTAAAAATATTATTAAATGTTACAATTTTGTTTAAAAAAATATTTATAATTGTATATCAAAATATTAATAAGGATGTTGCTAACAAGTACCCTAAAAGTACTTGTTAAGAAATACAAAATAGATAATTAAGTGTTAAAAAATCTAAAATTAATTGTTTTTAATGTATTCAATTTATCATTTTCAATGCAAAATAACTAATTTTGCTTACTTAAACAATATCATAAGAACATTGGTTAGCATTTTATAATAGTACAGTAATACATTTCATATTTTTAGAATATTAAAAAACAAAAATATAGTTGAAAAAAATTTCTTACACGATAAATAATATGAAATTTGTAAAAATTATAAAATCTTCAGATAAAATAAAATGGAAAGAGTGGTTGCCAAAAAAACAAGTTTGGCACCGCACACCCAATAAAGATAATAGGTGCGGCATTTATGAGGCATGCTACACTCCCTCCTCTTTCAACATATTATTATCAATAATATTTAAAAATATTTTTATAATTATATTAATATTTATATTTTAAAAAATATTAATAAATAAATATGTTTATGAAAAAATAACATCATTAAAAATTTAAATAAAAACTTATAAAAATAATCAAGACAAAATTCAAAATTGACACTAATATTAAGAACAAAGAGAATATTCATTTTCCCCGCTTGTTGCTCTTGTTGAATACAGTAATTTTTAAGATATTAGGCCAGATTTTGCACAAACAACACTAAAATTAAAGATATCATTTTGATTCAATCAAATTTTGGATTATTACATAACAATTTTTTAATAAACAAATAGTTGCTTCATAAATCAACTAATTTAATTTGACTCATTTAGAGTTGATATACATGATAATAAGTTAAAATCGATGACATGAACTAGTTACTTAACTAGTCAAATAATCATTAATTTATTAAAAGATTAATGTACAATCATCTAAAATTTAAGAATATTTTTAGTATGCAACCTAATTTTGGATTGTTGTTATGTAATCTTATGTTAGACCAATGATATTTTGTCACCTAACATGCAATTTTGACTTTTTAAACAATGACTTTGCAATTGCATGTTAAGTAACAAAGTATCATTCATCTAACATAAGATTACATAACAACAATCGAAAATTAGGTGGCATGGGAATAATGTCCAAAATTTAATTGCATATCAGAAATATTATAAAATTAAAAACGTCGCAAAATGGAGAATGATAGGATGAAGTATGAAACAAAAATCAATAATTTAATATTAAAATATTTTTAAATTAGAGCAAATTAAGAGCATGGTGCTTGAACATACCTTAACAGGGTAATGGCAAAGCAAAGGAAGCTTGGCGGTGTCACCAGTTTGAAGATAATACAACTCGTTGAGAAGACACGTGTTAACACTGTATTACATGACATGTTCAACAAAATAACCCAATTTATTATCATAGGAATGAACTATCAAGTTGAACATACTTACACACACACACATATATATATATATATTATAATTAATTATCATGTATTACTATATAATTACTCAATTTTGTTACTCACTTTGAATTAGAAGGTGAGATCATAGCTACCCAATCATCATTGGAAGGTGTGGAAACGCCGGAGACGGTAACGGTGACAAACTCATCATCCAACAAGCCAGATTTTGATGATGAGGTGACATTGATTTGAAGAGAAGGACTCGAAGCAGAGCAATCCTTCAAACTTTGTCTGTTGATTAATCTGAAATCTGATATCGCTGTGAAATTGCGGTGCATGGCTGTAGTGTTGCTAATCACAACTTCCAAAGATGAATATGAAGAAGAAGAGGTGGTAGTGGTAGTAGTAGTCGTAGCAGGAGTTGAATAGGTTGAAAAAGAACTAAGGAAGAAAACCAGCAGCATAAAGGGCACATATTTGAGAACCCAATTACAGGATTCCATGGAATAATTAGAAGAATCAGAAAAAGAAAATATAAGCCCTTGGTTTTGGGTTTGGGTTTATTTTCTTCAGAACTTTCACTCTCTTAAATAGTAGTAGTAGTAGTTCTGAATTCTGATCAGTGTATAAGGATTTGTCAAATTTAGATAATAGGCAGATATATGTATATAACCATATGTAGGTAATAATTAAGGATTCTATAACTGATTACATACAACATATACCATAGATGAAGAATATGCTTTGATAAGAGGGATTTGGATTTTGGACATAGGCATGAAGAATGAATGGTAGGCTACGTGAATTGAAGGGAACGTGGTTTGTTTTAGCTAGTGTATTAGATTTGACTTGAGTTTTGTTGGTTGTTGCAAATTAAAGGTACGCTAAAATAAATGGATGCATGGATTGGGTGGTAACAGCAAGAAATAAATTCCCATAATTCTAATTTTCATGTTTTGTTTACAGTAGTACTTATTTTGCTTTCTTAGCTTTTTTTTTTTTTTTTTTGGTTTCATTTGTTTTGTTTTGGTTTCAATTTTTTTAGCTTAGTTGCTGCAGGCCCGGTCCTAACCTATTTTGGATTCAGGACGAAAAAATTTTTGGGGCCCTAATTCATTAAAAAAAATTATTAAAAATAATTTAATTAAAACATGAAATATTTATATATTTAATCAATTAAAACAACAATAAAATTAGGTATTATTAAAATAGAGCTGAAATAAAATAAAAAAGTTAATATAGGTAATAAAAACTCTTTTTCATGTTATTCCTTTCGTCATTATATACAAGACCTTTTTGGTTGAATTCATATCCATTAAGAAAGTTGGTTATTTTAGTTTATTTCATTGTAAATGTGAGCATTTGATAGTATTTTTTTTTCAGAACTACCTTTATTATAAGAATTATTGATAATCTAAAAAATGTTGAATAAATAGGGCAGTTTGTGGAAAAAAAATACTTAATTGTCTTTGAATATTGATATAAGGTCTTATGAATAGGGATAAAATAAAATTCTCAAAATGTTGTTATATTCATGGAGTGAGGGAGTTAGTTATAAAAATAAAATTCATTAGTTCATTTATTTATAAGTCAAGTGATGAGCAAATGAAAAAAAAAATACTATGTTATAAACTATTAATAATTGAAATACAAAAAATATATAATTATAATTTTTTAAAAAATAATAATATTATTAAAAATATTAGGGATTCCTAAAATTTTTGGACCATGGACGGTCGCCCAAGGCCCTACCAGGGCCGGGCCTGGTTGCCTGACAGAGAAGCTCAGCTGTTATGAAAAGGTCTGTGTTTACGTTGAGAGGTTTTTGGAGTTCACGCTAAGTCGCTAAGTACTATAGATAGGGAGTAGAATTCAATTTTGACCTTTTTTCCAGCCAATAACTGGGGCACCTATTGGATTGGAAAATGAAAAATTGGAAGGAAAAAAAAAATCTAAAATGGTAGTACATTTTGAATTAAGAAAGATATAGTAATTTTTTTAAAAAAATGGCTGACCGTAGATAATGTAGCACCAGGCCCGGCCCTTTGCAGGGGCCTTAAGGGCGACCGTCAAGGGCCCAAAAATTTTAGGAGCCCCTGATATTTTTAATAATATTTTTTTTTTAAAAAATTATAATTATATATTTTTTATTTTAATTATTAATGGTTTTTAGCATAGTATTTTTTTTTTCATTTGCTCATCACTTAACTTATAAATAAATGAACTAATAAACTTTATTTTTATAACTAACTCCCTCACTCTCTAAATATAACAACATTTTGATAATTTTATTTTATCCCTATTTATAAGACCTTATATCAATATTCAAAGACAATTAAGTATTTTTTTCACAAACTTCCCTATTTATTCAACATTTTTTAGATTCTCAATAATTTTTATAATAAAGGTAGTTCTGAAAAAAAAAAACTATCAAATGCTCACATTTACAATGAAATAAAAAAAAATAACCAACTTTCTTAATGGATATGAATTCAACCAAAAAGGTCTTGTATATAATGACGAAAGGAATAACATGAAAAAGAGTTTTTATTACCTATATTAACTTTTTTATTTTATTTCAGCTCTATTTTAATAATACCTAATTTTATTGTTGTTTTAATTGATTAAATATATAAATATTTCATGTTTTAATTAAATTATTTTTAATAATTTTTTTAATGAATTAGGGCCCCAAAAAATTTTCGCCCCTTGGCCCAAAATAGGTTAGGA
Organism: Crotalaria pallida; assembly: GCA_037953625.1. Taxonomy (NCBI): domain Eukaryota; kingdom Viridiplantae; phylum Streptophyta; class Magnoliopsida; order Fabales; family Fabaceae; genus Crotalaria; species Crotalaria pallida. The sequence continues at coordinate 140,926,775 of CM075654.1, read as the reverse complement.
CCGGGCCTGTGTAGCACCACAATTATGTTAATTTTAATCTAACAAAGAGGAAATAATTACTGCTTTATTATTGTGAATATTTTATTTTATGACTCAATTTTTCGTGTAGAAATTCTCTACCTTTCTTTCTCTCCAATTTTCCAATTTTTCTATATCTCAAAAGTTAATTTAGAATAATTTAAAAAATTAGTAATTACCAACAAGACTTTTCACATATGGTAAATAACCAAGATTAGTAAATATGACATCATAACCTTGATTTTTATCGTGTATAAAAAAAATTATATACATTCTAAACTTACTTCAGTAATTTTGGTGCTTTGAGGAGATAAGTTTCTTAATTATTAAATGTTTTTTCTCTTTTTTTTAATAGAATTTAGTCCAACTTTTTGTCTTATAATTTCTCCGGTCCGTATTATCTTATTATGGGATATACTTAACCGAATTACACATATAAAAGAAAGTAGTTAGTTTTGTGAATTTTAACGATAATATATTGTAATATTACAATTTTACTCCCTCAACTTTTATTGGAAAGTTCATTCTCATTAATGATCAACAAAAAAGCATAAATAGTCAAATCATTTAACACTGGCAAAAGAAAGAAAAAATAATACATGATGCATAAGAAATATAAAGTGATGACTTATAATCAGGATCAATAACATCTTCTATAATGTAGCCTATAATAAGGATCGGAGGGAATACTTTACAAATGAATTGCTAAGGTAATATGCTTACTCCATTCGGTTAACAATATAAGCAAAAAAAAAAATTACTTATCTAGGTTTAAAATATAAGCACAATTGATTAATTTTTTTAAATTTTGTTTCATTTCCAATGCTATTTTCCTAAAATATTCCTATAAAATTGTTATCTTATTTATTTAAAATACCCTTTTTTTTCTAAATTTGAGAAAATTAAATAAAATCAACTAATCTTCTTAATAAAGTAATCTTCTTAATAAACATGAAATTAATTTTTTTTTTATAATTCAAACCGAGGGAATGCCTTTTAGTAATTTTAGCAAATATCTTTGGAACACTTGTCTAGACCCAAAGCTTTATTTGTTATATCTATATTTAATCAAACTATTATTATAGTTTATGAACTTGTTGTAGCCGTTCTTATATATCTATCTTAAATGAAAACAAAAAATCTTATTTATCTGTCATGTTTTAAATCCCCTCCGAGGCGTAGAGATCACCGAAGTGGGTTTTGCCTCTATCAACAAAGCCTTTTTCATGCCCACGGCAGGGATCGAACCCCTGACATCATGCTTAAGGAACCCAGCTATCTACCAACTGTGCTGGGCTTTGTTGGTTTTTTATATTTATCCTTATTTAATAAAATCTTGATTTTTGTAAGCTGTATAAACAAATTAATTAATTACATAAAAAAAATGATATGTTACGAAAAAAACATAATTGTCGTAGGGAGAATCATAGCAATGAGTATTATATTTTTAATTTTTTTTTTGTTTTTGTGTAACCATGCAAATGAATAAACAAAAGGAAGTTGGACGCACGCATGATCTACGAAGCCTGGCCCACCAGTAACGAGCCACATAAATAAGGCTGATATTGAAGATAAAGCCTTACGGGACCGAAAATATAAATAGAAAGCCCAATCCCTTTTCTTAAAGGAATTTATTTAATTAAGAGTTTATGAATTTAAATCCCATAATTTATCTACAAATCTTATTTTTATTTTTAATTTCAAAAATACCTTTAAAAAATCAAATTCCCTCTTCTTCTCTCTTTTTTTTAAATAAATAAAATCATAATCACATAATTTCAAACCAACTTCTCTTATTCCATTTTTCAAACTTCCAACTCCCAATTTTCATTGTCGCTCCCGCCTCACCATACCGTCGCATCACCGCTATCATCTTGTCCCATTAAGGTATGACTTATGTTCCATTGCTTTGAGGTTAGATATTTTGTGCTTTAATAATCTTAGTGTTAGGTTTTGTGTTGGATATCCAAACATAATCTCAATATTCCTTTAGCAAGTTTGATATGGGAATTTAGAATTATTCTTAATCCTTTACATCTCTCAATGAATTATCCTATAAATAATATATATCATCATAATCTTAGCCAAAATACTCAATCCTAAATTGACTAATTGAACCTAAGAGAAAGCACGACACATTATGATCTAGAAATGTTGCCCCTTAGAAATCTACTTTGCTCTCCCTTATTACATTGTTTTTTTTTTAAAAAAAAAATAGAATAATTTTTACTTGATTAAAAGACTCTTAAGAACAATTCTCTTAAGAAGAAAACAACCCACCAACAAACCTCCAAAAAACAAAGAGCAAAAAGCAAACCAAACACCACAAAACAAAAACAGAGAACCACCCACAAACCCACAATAAAAAAAAGATCCTAGCCTAAGAGTGAATACCAAAACACCATCACAAAGCATAATTAAATAATAAGGCATAAATCATATAATGATTGTTTCAAAAGTTTATCAATTGCTTCCTCCTCACCTCCTTTGAAAGTTATCCCCAAAGATTTGCCTAAATTCCATGTTTTCTTCTCCTTTTTTCTAAGTTCGATATATTTTGCCAAAGGAATGTTATCTGAATTTAACAAGCTTTCCATAAATGTTATTCGCTTTTCATCAACCAATTCTTCATTTTCATAATCAGAGTCCTTTGCTAAATCTTTAGAAGGCTTCCAGTGAAGATGTTGTCCAGTTGAAGTATCTTTCTTTTTACCTTTTGATGAGTTTGTTTTGAAGATGTCTTCCTTGAAAGCTTTGGGTAGAAGTCGTTTATACATTTGCGTTTTCTTTTCTTTGCAAAAACCTCCAACACGAATTATCTCTGTAACTTCTTTTACTTTAACATTGTTAATTTGGGGCAATTAGTCTACAAACCCCCACTTTATCCCCCAAACCCCATTTTAATGGTGCAATGTCTATTATACCCTTCAGCTTTCAAAAAAAAAGAAAAAAAAAAGAAAAAAGAAACCCCAAACCCCAGCCACCTTTTCAACTTCTTTCAAACCCCAAACCCCTTTCTTTCTAATTAACTCTTTCTAACTCCTTCCATATTCTACTTACAAACCCTTTCATTGGAAGACACAAGTGAAAACACACATTTTATTCGTAAAGAAGTTCCCGTGGCCTCTCTCTGCTTTTTGTTGAATGTAACATTCATCTCCTTTACGATTTTTTTTACGTTACTGTTAATATTCCGATTAACCAGTGTCGGAATTTATATATCGGAAAAAATGTAATATTCATTCAACTAATATAACTGTCACTTTTCCGAGAGAATGATTTCGGAAACTGCTAAAATTCCGATACATTTCTATCAGAAATGTTAACTTAATCAATTTGAAATTACCAATAGGAAACGTAGCTCGCTGTAACAATTTTCCGACATACTAAATTCAGAATTTATTAAATTTCCGACATACTTAATTCAGAATTTATTAAAATTCCGATACATTTCTATCAGAAATATTAACTTAATCAATTTGAAATTACCAATAGGAAACGTAGCTCGCATTAACAATTTTCCGACATACTAAATTCAGAATTTATTAAATTTCCGACATACTTAATTCAGAATTTATTAAAATTCCGATACATTTCTATCAGAAATACTAAATTCAGAAAGCATCAAATTTCTACTATGTTGAAACCCTGTTGCTACATCAAATTTCAAATTTCTACCTTAACTTAATCATTTGCAACAAATTAAATTGACATTGAAAATTTAATTCATTGATTCAAATAATTTAGAATTCATTAATACAAATGACCAAAACAAATAACAATTATTCCTATACTAAGAAGTTCAAAATCCAACCAACATTAATCCTATACTAAGAAGTTCAAAAGCTATTACAAATGCTATTACAAATCCAAATTCCTTCTCAATTTCTTCTTCCCCGGACACGCCTCCCTTGACCTCTGGGAACCCGACCACCACCTTGTCTTCTTCTGGATTGCATACGAGGAACATTTTCGTTGATCGATCTGATACATAATGAAATTTCTCTATCTGAAATTTCATCCTAATTAAAAAAGGTATAAGTTATCAATAAAAGCAATATTCAAACATTGATAGAGCAAAATTATGTTATCATATTCTAAGCACCAAAACTTGAAAATATTAAACATAAAAATTACAACCACTGATTAAAACAACCACTGATTAATTTCTGATATATCATATTCGGAATTTTATTAATTTCCGACACCACCGTGTCGGAAATTTGCAGAAAAGGCAGAACTTCAACTACGTTAATGGCGGAAAGGAAGAGCAACACATCAACATCAAGAATAAACCCTAAAACAACAATAAATAAAAAGGAACAAAACCCTAATAACAAAACCTAAACCAAACCCAAACAAAACCTAAATCAAATAAACAAAACAATAGAGAAAAACATAGAAGAAGATAAAACAGAGAAGAAAAACGATGATGAAGAAGAAAGATCATACCTTCGGTAGGCGGCGGTGGTGGCGGCGAAAGCGGAAGCAACGGGAAAACCGCCGGTGATGAAGAATTCGAACGCCGATTGATGGAGTTGCTCTTCGGTGTGGGTGTGCTTGGAAGTTGAAAGAGGGGTTGAAGGAGGGACTGAAGGAGTGAGGGAGTTCAATAGGTGTGAGTGTGGGGTTTGGGAAAATTGGAGGGAGTATAATGAGTGTATTTGAAAGAAGGGTAGTTTAGACATTTTTAAAAAATTTGGGGTTTGGTGGATAATTATGGGATTTGGGGACTAATTGCCTTTCTAGAAACCCATAAGAGAAGCAACCCTCGTCTTCATCCACAATTGGGCTTGTGATATCATGGCCCAAAGTTAGAGCCTTATTATTTAAGGTGCTAGGACAACCAAAGGGTGCAGATGCAACATGAAATCTCTCGAAAGAAGGATTGATAAAACCAAAACCCTTACTGCATTGGTAACATCGAATTTTGAACTCCATGTTAAGGTACAAAAATCCATAGTTCACTAACCTCGGATCATAACATAACACAATCGCACGGCCGAAGAGGAATTCTCTATACTATGAGCATTATTCAAAGGGTATAAATACCACAATATCTTAGGTATTTATTAAGTGCGAGTTTAAGTCCTATATTAGATAAAATAAAATAAGAAAGAGGATATATGTCTCAAAACTTATTTGTCTTAAGATTTTGATACTAGTATTACATTTCTCTTTAATATATTTATGTTTCACTTGTCTAAGTTAGTCAATGGTACGAACAGAAAAAAAAAATATATCTCTTTGGTTTTTCCGCAACAAATTGTGGAGTCTATCTTACTCATTCAAACCACTAACGAAACTCCTTACAAAACAGTGTTTTTTAAACAGACATATGTTTTTCCCATCTAAACCTTTCCCCATTTCTATATTTTCCAAGTTTCTCAATAAAGTTGCACATGGTTAAACATCGATTTCAATTGGATTGTGTAAATGTACCAAATTTGGAACCAAAGCAACCTAACTTGTGAACTATGGGGAAGGGTAGTTGTAAAACATAAGAAAAACTTACAAGTTAGTATTACGTAATCATTAGATAAGAAACCGTTAGATAAGCCTAATAACTAACCAAAAAAGCAAAATAAAAAAAAATAAAAATAAACAAGAAATATAGAGCTATAGTATAGTAAACACAAGACCAAATAATATTTAGTTTGAGTTTAAGGGTTTTAAGAATGGCAGTGTCAAATATCAGATCAGAAACAAATGACTTGGGAAGTAATCCAAAAACCCATACCTATATTTCGGTCATAACTATTTCTTCCTTCATTTTTCACCTAAAAATGCATGGCACATGCAAATCCCATTCTTCTATTGCCACCACAGTTATACCTTCTCTCTTCTGCTTTCAGGAACTTCTATGCTTCAATTCAGATTATTTAATTTTTTTTTTGAGGTAATTCGAATGATTTAATTATACCTTTCAAGTTTAGATTATTACATCTTTATTTGATATCAACAATAAAAAGATAATTACATTTTACAGTATGATACAAACATAAAGAGGTTATTATATTATAAGAAAAATTATTCAATTTACTCTGATCGAGTGGGCAGTTACCAATTCCATGTATTACCAAAATTAGAGAAATCAAATTTGAAGACGTAACATCATGTGCTGGCCTAACCCATTTTAGCACACATGATCGGTTTTCTTTCCTTTGACCTAGAAATTAAAATAAGTGACTGCAAATTGATTTTCTTCACTTTGACTTGGGAGTTTTAATAATAAATAACAGCTATACCTAATTAAGGTACCTAACAGTGTTTCTTCACAGTCTACTCTTTAGCATCCTCGGCCTACCACCTGGCTAATTGAAAAACATTCCAATGGCACTTTGCTTCTACTCCCTCCAGTCTCTAATAGTACAAGAAAAAGTAATTTAAAATTCTAATTATTAAGAAAGTTAATTAAATATATTTATGAACAATATATAATCGAAGGTCAAAGTTGATATTTATGAAGCAAAAATGATGCATAATTATAAGGGTATTCACAGCAGCGTTTTAATATCACATTCTGATCAATATTATAGTACATCATTAATTAGTTACAATATTTAACTTTAGATTTTTCATATATTTCATGATAGTCAAACTCATATGACTCATGCATTAATATTACATCTTATGTATTTTTAAATTCAATTTCACTTTAATAATATTGATTGCCTACTATTTCCAAAAATATTCCAGAATAATTTTTTTATAGCATCAATATTTATAAATTTTCCAAAATTATATTTGCATTCATATAATATTTGAAAATTAAAGTATTCAATTTTGTGAAAAAAATATACCAAACTCATCTTTTTTTTTTAAAAAAAAAAAAACCTAGATTGCAACAATGACTTCAATAAATATCTGTTTTTTATATATCCATTTTTAATGATTTTTTCTATATATCGATATTTGAATATATATATATATATATATTTTTTTTTTTCCATAATAACACAATATATTTAAAAATAAAATAAAAAAACATGTATGTAAGAATATTATTATTAATTTATTTTTTATTATGAATATTATTAAAAAAAATTATATATTTATATTTATTTTTTTCTTCAAAATAACAAAACGTATTCAACAAAAAAATAAGAAAGAAATATATTTAAGAATATTATAATTTACTATTTGAAAAATATTATATTTATTATTAGTAGTTCATTTATTACTACTTTCGTCCCTAAATATAAAGTCCCCTTGACACTTTTATTTTGTCCCTATTTATAAAGCTTCATACCAATTTTCAATGATTATTAATTATTTTTTTTCCACAAACACCCTTATTTATTTAACACTTTTTAGATTCCCAATAATATTAATAGGGGTAATTTTGAAATTACATATCAAAAGTTCACATTTCCAATATAATTAACTAAATTATTCCACTTTCTTAATGGACGTGAAATCCTTTTATTCCGGGAGGGAGGGAGTATTTACTATAAATATGTAGCATTAGCTCCATCATTTGGCACTTGTTACAAATCTCTCTATTAGCCTTAGCTTACAATTTTTATCCTTCATTCAGTTTGTTCGTTTCACATAAATTGAAACATCAAATGTCTCCACAAAGGCCACTTTTCTCACTTATCATCTTCCTAGCCTCACTGAGTTTATGTTTTTGCTATTACATGGAGGAACCACTTGATCAAACAAATGCTGAACGCTACCCTGTGCATCATAATTGGAGATTGATCAAACCAAAACATCATCAACATTTTGGTTTTATGCCAAGGACTAGCAGAGCTACCTGGACCTCTTCAAGGCCTCATGGAACAGTAGTAGTAAGTGTTGATGATTATGGAGCCAAAGCCGATGGAAGGGATGATAGTGAGGTAACAACATATATATCAACAAACATGATTATTTTTTTTTATGTCAATTTACTCCATTATTCTCTGTCTGTCTCTCTCTCTCTATATCTCATTCACTCACTCCTTTTTTCTTCTTTCAATTCCTTTCAGGCATTTGAGAAGGCATGGCATGATGCATGCTCTAGAGGAGCTGCCCTTGTGGTACCTCAAAATAGGATCTATCTTCTTAAGCCAATAACATTTTCAGGTCCATGCCAACCAAACACTGCCTTTATGGTGAGATAGATACAATATATATAATGCATGTTCCATCGTAATGCTTAGTAAGAAATTGATTAATTTTAATTACACCTTCAATTTCACTGTAAAAATTAAATTCTGTTATCCTAATGCATCATGTGATAGGTCCATGGAACAATCAAGGCATGGCCTCAAATATCAGCATATGAACAAGATAGGCTACATTGGATTGTGTTCGATAGTGTCTCCAATTTCAGAGTTGATGGTGGTGGCACTTTCAATGGCAATGGGAAAAAATGGTGGCAAAACTCATGCAAAACCAACCCAAACCTTGTAAGTCATGCATTATTAATTAAACTAGTTCATCTTTCTCTTAATTTTCATTTTTTTGGCCTTTTGTCATTGTAATTTTCAAAACTGATACTCATTTCTTTACTCTCCTTCCGTTGATTCACAGCCATGCAAAGATGGACCAACTGTAAGTTAATATTCTTCGTATATTATATATACCATATTAATATTATTTAATTAACAAGATGATACATGGCGTGCTTTAATTTGTTTTCCTAGCTAACTTTTACTTTCATGCAAATTATTTGGTATAGGCCGTGACTTTCACTGGATGCAACAATTTGAGAGTGGCAAACCTGAGGTTCATAGATGCACAGCAAATGCATGTAACCTTTCAGAAATGCTTCAATGTTATTGCTTCGAATCTCGTCGTGAGAGCACCAGAGAATAGTCCTAACACCGATGGCATTCATGTTTCAGAAACACAAAATATTCAAATAAGCAACAGTGACATTGGAACAGGTAAAATAACAGCCAATAATAACAGAGAAAATAATATTTTGTTTTAGTGGAAAATAAAGTTTAATTTCACCATTTTGGTTTATGAAGGTGATGACTGTGTATCAATAGTGAGTGGATCTCAAAATGTGAGAGTTACAGATATTACCTGTGGACCTGGGCATGGAATCAGGTAGTATTATTATATTATTATTATTTATATAATATTACTCTAAGTAGGAGTTTTGTTTATATCAATTTAAGTATTTAACATTGATTATTGTTTAGGATGTTAATATTTTACTGTTCTGCAGCATTGGTAGCTTAGGAGCTGATAACTCAGAAGCTGAAGTCTCCAATGTGGTAGTGAATAGAGCCACTTTAACGGGAACAACTAATGGAGTCAGAATTAAGACGTGGCAGGTAAGGGTTGGTCTTCAGAAATTGAAAATTTGGTTGTTAGGCAATCCAAGACATTTGAAAGAATGGGCTAATGGAAGTTCAGAATACAAATTTAAAAAAGAGCCAAGTTCAAAGGCCTTTTAGAATTACTTTGTTAAACTCTTTGATTTTTGTCCATGGGTAGAGTTAGTTATTAACACAAATTGCCAAACTTTAGGCGCAAATCCGAAAAGACTAACTTTAATTTGGATTGACCAGTTGATGCGAGAAGTGGAACATGGGGGAAAATAGTGCATGTGCACGCTACCTAAGGTTTATTATAATTCTCCATCCACTCCATTGGTTCTTGACTTCTTGACTAATTAGTCATTAATTAATTGGCCCGTAGCTGACGTTCAGAAGTCAGAACTTCATCTAACAAGTTTTGGTAACTATACACCACAAAGTAACCCACCAATTCCTAACCTTTTCCACAACAAATCAATAGCAACTAATTTATTTATTTATTGTTTTTTTAAAAAAAATAGTTCAACACTTCAACTTTCCTCTGTCTGTCTCTACCTCTGGTGGAATGACATGATAGTTGGTAGTTGGTACTTTCCTCAAGAATTTGGAAAATGCTTCATGCACAATACGACAAAAGTCATAAGATATTTTATTTTGGGCATTACTTCCATGCAACCTAATTTTGGATTGTTGTCATACAATCTTTTGTTTAACCAATAATACTTTGTCATCTCACATATTTTTGGGTTGACACTTATGAGTTTTGACTTTTTAAAAAATGACATGACAACAATACATGAGGTGGCAATGCATCATTGGTTCATACAAATGATTGTTTAGCAACAATCCAAAATTAGGTTGCATAATAGAAATTTCCTTTTATTTTTAAGTATTTTCATCTAAGAGCGAGATGCACATACACTATGGATCATGCACGAAAGCTAAGGCTCTCGTAGATTAATTGTTCGTATAATCTATAGCACACATTGTTACATGGGAATGATGAGTCTAATTCTATAATGATGTCTCATTCATTTTGATTATCTCTCAACACAGGGAGGCTCTGGTTATGCAAGAAACATCAAATTCTTGAATATAGCAATGCAAAATGTGACAAATCCCATAATCATAGACCAATACTATTGTGATCAACAAACGCCATGCCGAGAGCAGGTACTCCATTAACCAATAGTTCTCAATCAACATTACCATTAAATTAAAAGAGAGCTACCCTTTTTACCAAATATAGCATGCATATTAAATTTATGATAATGATAGCGAATATCTTTGTTGAAATGGCAGAAGTCAGGGGTGCAATTAAGCAAAGTGTTGTACCAAAACATAAGAGGAACGAGTGCCTCAGAAGTGGCTATAAAATTTGACTGCAGCAGAACCGTCCCTTGTAGAGAAATCTACGTGCAGGATGTGATATTGGAACCAGAAGGTGGTAGTGGAGGCACCATTGCTACATGTGAGAATGTTAGATATGTCAACAGGGGAAAGTTTTTTCCTCAATGCTCTCCTCCGGTAAAATAAGAAAAGGAGGGAATAGCCATATAAAAATATACAAATTACACTCAGTCAAAAATATCTTTTGTAAGGTGTTATTTATTATACAAAATATCACCCATAATTATATACTATTAAATATATATAGCTCAATTTACCACATTTATATTGAGGAGATAGAAGGATTGATTGTCCCTCCCTGCTAGATACATTCGTGAAAGGAAGATTTGAGTTACGTTTTTGGATTATATAGATAACTAAATATGAATTACTCATCACAAAAATTTCAACATTTAAAAAAAGTGTCAATAATTTCAACTCTTAGTTCAGCAGACTTTTTTTGGGCAGCTTATATTTCTAACGACAACGACAATTTTGCACTGAATGGAGGAGAAAATGACCTAAAAAGGAGGTATTAGGTACTGTGTAACAAAGATGAACATGATATTAGAGTAATGATCATATAAACTACCACCTTATCCATCCTCACATCACATAAGTTCATTTTCTTATTCAACTACCGTAACTTACTCTAATCCAGTTTATTTCAATAATTGTTGGACTTTTTGAAGTACTTTTAGAACGGGGAAGGCTGCAAAGCATGTTAATACTTAACATATGCATGTGATAGGAATAACCGTAGATCATTGCTTATGTGTATTGGAGGGACCAAATTTTAACTTGTTACCGGTTAAGTTTTGTTAAATTTTTTACTTTTCTTTGCCAAAGAAGCATTAAAAGGACGGTGTTGTGAAATACTTTCCTTTTTAAACTTCTATTTTAATATATTCGTAATGTTGTTTTACCATTTGTACTATATTTCATAAGTCTTGTTGTTTTATAAACCCAATACATAATTAATGCTATTTTTTTCAAACACACCCCTATTTATTACACTCTCTTTTTCACTTCCAATATCTTTCTCTATCTCTTCAATAATGATTATATAGGGGCATTATAGTCGAAATACAACAAATCCTTACATCATTTAACAATTCCTTAAAACTCGGGTATAACTTTAAAATACACTACATATGAAACGGAGGGAGTTTTATTTATTCAATTTTATTATTAAAATACATTTAATAGGCGTAATAGTATTTTAATATAAATTATATATCAGTAGTATTTTTTAAAAAATTGTATTTGAAAAGGCTTATTTAAGTTTTTAGTCCTTGAACTTAGGTGCTTTTTTGAAATTGGTCTTTAAACTTTTTTTTTTCAATTTTTTGAGTCCCTAAACTTTGCTAAAATTTGGAAAATGGTTATTTCATCACTTAAGTGGTGATATGATCGAGGATATGCCACGTTAGCTTCGTCATATCAATAGGTAATGTACTAGATGATGCCACATTAATTTCTTAAATTAATTTTTTTTTAAATTTATTAAAAATTATTAGAAATTTTATTTTTTTAAAGAAAATCGAATCTTTTAATAAATTTGAAAAGAAATTATTTTTTAATATAAAACTCACGTAGTGTCTCGTGGCTCTACATAATACGTTACTCGTCGATATTGTGAAAGTGACGTGACATGTCGTCGACTATATCATCACTTAAATGACGAAAGGACCATTTTAAAAATTAAACAAAGTTCATGGACCTAAAACATCGAAAAAAAAGTTTAAAGACCAATTTCAAAAGAGCACCTAATTAAGTTAAGAGACTAAAATATTAAATAAGCCATTTAAAAATAGGGTATTTCTATCATGCAATCCAAAATTGGATGGTTGTATGCAACCTTTTCTTAAACCAATAAGAAGTTGCCACCTATACCATGTCATTATTTGAAGTAGTTAAAATTAGTTTTTTGCAATTTAGTCCAACATAAAAAGTAAATTAAAAATTTAGTCTTTTGTACCTATAGACAAATTATAACTTTTAATTTTAAATTTAATCACTTGCATTAAGCCTTTTTACACAAGTGACTAATTTTAACTACTTTTAATTTTTTTTTTAAATTAAAAGTTATAATTTGTCTATAGATACAGAGGACTAAATTTTTAATTTACTTTTTATGTTGGACTAAATTACAAAAACCTAATTTTAACTAGGTTTAAGCAAAGGTTGCATAGCAACCATCCAATTTTGGATTGCAACTCCCTTAAAAATAACACTGCTCTGTAAAATTTAAATTTTTATACTCGATCTAAGAATTGAAATTATCTCTGTCAACACATCTTTGTAGCTATTATTCACCACCGAAACGGGGCGTTTCATCGGAGAAAACGGCGGCGAGTTGGAGGAGGACAAGGGTGACATCGGTCGCGAGAAATGAGACATGTTGAAAAGAGTGGAAGTTGGAGAAGTAGAATTAGCATTAGCAGTGGTGACAAAACAAACAAGAGTTATTACAGTTGTTGTTTTTTGAACCCTCAAATCCAGCCAAGGATTTCAATGTGGATAGCAGACTTTATGTCTATAGATCTGAGGAATGATTCATGGCTCCAGAGAATGGATGTAGGGGGCTTAATGGATGTTGGTGAAGGGTTCTTGTCGATGGATGGATGTAGGAGGAAGAAGGAGCTCTTGGAATGAATATAGATCTGAGATTTGGTTGAGTGGCTTTTAACACAAGAGAGGTTAAAATGATCTGAGATTTTCTTTTTGAACCCCCTCGTTGCTCATTGGCCCCATTTTATTTTTTATCGACGAAGTTATCCTTTATTTATCGCCTGAAACAAGGCAGAAATAGCTTTCCGCTTTGTTAAAGTCGGGAACAAATTTAATATTTCCGACTAGTTAGAGTCGGGAAAATGCCCGACTAGTTGAAGTCGGGAAAATGTCCGACTAGCTGAAGTCGGGAAAAGCTCATTTCTACATTAAAGAATTAGCACATAGACATTAAACTAAAACTACTCTATGTTGTTAATTTTTAAAGCCCCTCCGTCCCTAAACTTAGTCAAATGGGTTAATAAATATATCATGGAAAAAAATATATTATGTTAAAAAATATATTATAAAGCCCCATATCAATTTTCAATGATCATTAATTACTTTTTTCCATAAACATTTCTATTTATTTAACACTTTTTAGACTCCCAATAATATTAATTACTCACCCTATCATTGATATGTAATTTTAAAATTTAAAATTTACCCTATTAATATTATTGGGAGTCTAAAAAATGTTAAATAAATAGAAATGTTTATGGAAAAAAGAAATTAATGATCACTGAAAATTGATATGGGACTTTATAATATATTTTTTTCCATAATATATTTTTTTTCCATGATATATTTATTAACTCATTTGACTAAGTTTAGGGACGGAGGGGCTTTAAAAATTAACAACATGGAGTAGTTTTAGTTTAATGTCTATGTGCTAATTCTTTAATGTAGAAATGAGCTTTTCCCGACTCCAGCTAGTCGGGCATTTTCCCGACTCTAACTAGTCGGAAATATTAAATTTGTTCCCGACTTTAACAAAGCGGAAAGCTATTTCCGCCTTGTTTCAGGCGATAAATAAAGGATAACTTCGTCCATAAAAAATAAAACGGGGGCCAATGAGCAATGAGAGGGATTCAAAAAGAAAAACTCATATAATATGGGGTCAAGGAGTTTTATGTAAATTTTTACAAACCGGCTACAACTTGATATAACAAGTGAGAGTCATACTGATACATGTTATGTATAAACATGCTTTGCAGCCTTCCCCTTAACTGTCGAGTTTGAGTCGTTACTAAATATATAAACAGTGTTTTCTTTACCACACATCTGATAGGGGTTCATGACAGGGAAAATGTTTATTTAACATTCGTATTTGACATCTGGGGTTAATATCTGCCTTTTTAGGTAAAAGTTGGTGGGTTCTGTAAGAAAGAGAAATTGTGACCCACCAGTTTTTACCTAAAAAGACAGGTGTCCCGTATAGATGTCAAATACAGATGTTTAAATAACAGGATTATTCATGATAGAAACGTATTTCGTGTACAACATAGGACACTGCGTGTTCAAATAAAATACTTTGCTTAACTAGAAACTGCTCTCAATGAAATTTTAGCTCAAGATTTGAGTAGTAAGTGAAATATAGCTATGATTTTTAAGCTAAAGTCTTACTAGTTATTCATAAGACTCATTCAACGCGTAGTCCGCTGTTTCACAAGGTGTATCATTCCATATATTCGATATACAAAATACAAATATATTAAGTTTGCATATATAACTAGTTTCTTGATAACAGTATTTGTTAGCATTTGTCTATTATAATATATATTATTACATATAATGGAAAAAAATAAAGCAAATCAAGTTAAATAAATGGAGCATAGCACATTGCAAGTAATTTAAAAAAAATATATACGATGCCTTCATTTTTCAGTACACACTCAAAATGATTTAAAATAGCTAGTAATAAAACAAATCTCGATATAAATCTTGAGGAAAAACCACTTATGCTCAACTTGATCAACGAAATAACATAAATTTCATTGCAATAGTGAGTAACAATAATCCATAAAGTACTCGTAGATCAACATACCATGAATGAACTAAAGAGGTGTGGTACACCTGACTCGGGACTTTGTTTTCGGTCCGCAAGGATACGTGTTCGAATCCCACCTCGGCGGTATGAGCCTGTCGCTCATTCGGGAGTGGTTGACCTCCTCCGAACAATTTGCAGGCTATGACCTGGAGGCGGGATTGCCCATCAAAATCGTCAATGTGCGACAAATACGATGGGATTTCCCTCATAAACAAAAAAAAAAAAAACATACCATGAATGAAAATTTCATTAAGATTTCAACTAGTATTCAATATAACTAAAAAACTTCATTTCCCAACCCCAAAAAATAAACTTCCAAAATCCTGATAAAAAACAGAACAAAAACTTGACTTACCAATTTTCACTTGAATCTATCAATTTTCATAAGTTAATAATTTAATTATTTCAAAAAAGATCAAACTCATTTTTAAAAGCCCAAATTTTACTTTCTCCATCCTTTAAGTTATGTACTTTTAGCCATTGTACATAGGTTAAAAAATGAGTAAATGATGTAAAAATTTGATTTATTTTTAATAAATTGTCCTCATTTAATTTTTTTTATACCTAGACCCTGGGACCCACCCGGCTATATTAGACCTATCGAGTCTTGCCAAATTGGGGGGAGGAGGGGGGAGTATCTACCCAGCTACTTGAGTTCTCCCATCATATATCGAAACATGTCCAACTTAGCCAAAAATCATCGAACACGGAACCTTTGACTTCTTTATGTCATCCTTTACCAACTGGGCTATATATGCTTGGTGGACAATTGTCCTCATTTAATAATTGGAAAGAAAATAATAATAAATATATGAAGTCTATTTGGAAGAGAGATGGATAAATGAATAGTGAAAAAGAGAATGTGATAAATAAGAATATGTTTGAAAAAAGATGAATATATAAGTATTGAATTTTTTAAAATACATAATATACAAGACAAGAAAAATAAAAAATATATATATAGCATTACTTATGGGATGGAAAAAATAATACAATATGGAAGTTATTGGAAAGATTAAAAAACATTTTTTTTACACCAACCGGTACCCGGATCTAGTTTATCCAGAATTCGACTCATTCGGTGAGCTCATACTAAGCGGTAGGGGTCTCCCAGCGGGCTTCCTCCATATCCAAAGTTTGAACTCAAAACATGTTGGTTAAGAAACCAAATGAGCAACCACTTGACCAACCCACTTTGGAAAAAAACATTTTCAGAAGTCCAAAACTTGAATTAGAAGTGGTTTAAACTTAAATTTCGTCTGTTTGTACAAAAAAAGATAGACTTTAAACCACCAACCTCCATTTTTAAATCAGGAAAGTCCAACTTTTAAACCGGAAGTATTACTTGATGACATTGAATTTGGAGATTCCCTTTGCACAACTTTTATATACAAAGAAAAGATTAAACCACCCTCCAGGTGGGTGCCTTGTCCAAAGAGGAAAGTCTAACTTCTATTGTGAAGGTAGTATATATTACTCCCTCCGTTTCTTTATATTAGAAACATTTCTAAGATTTCACATTTATTAAAAAAAGTTGATTAATTTAGTTAATGATATTGAAAACATGAATATTTGATATGTATTTTCAAAATTATCTTTATTAATATTATTGGAAATCTAAAAAATGTTAAATAAATAGGGGTGTTTGTGAAAAGTAGTAATTAATAGTCATTATAAATTGATATATGATCTTATAAATAGAGACAAATTAAAAGTGTCAAAATGGTTTTATATTTAGGTTATATTTAGGGAAGTAATATTATTGGAAATTTACAAAGTATTAAATAAACAGAGGTATTTTTGAAAAGAAGTAATCAATGGATACTAGTTCACATTTCCAGTACAATTAACTAAATTAATACATATGAAATCTCTCAAAGGGATACTATATATAGGGACGGAGGGAGTAATATTAACAGGGGTAGTAGTAGTTTTGAAAATACATATCAAATAATCATATTTCTAATACTATTAACTAAATTAAGAATCTTTCTTAATAGATACTCCATTTGTTTCATATGTAATGTTGTTTTAGCATTTGTATTATGCATGTTTTTATAAACACAATACATAATTATTGTTATTTTTCAAACACACCCCTATTTATTACACTCTCTTTTTCACTTCCAATACTTTTCTCTCTATTCAATAATGATTATACAGGGGCATTATAGTCAAAATACAACAAATCTTTACATCATTTAACCATTTATTAAAACTTCTACATAACGTTAAAACACACTACATATTAACACACTACATATGAAACGGACGTAACATCAAATTTACCAAAAAGATCATGTATACAATGAGAGAGGTAGTAAATAAGAACGAAGACAGTTAACCCCACGAACGAAAAATGGCCCAAAAAGGGTGACCGATTGGGGGATGGTTATGACTTATGGTTACAGTTAGTTTTTGTTTTGAAAATTGAAAAACTGAACGTGTCCTTCCATTTTTTTTAATCCAACTGCTTTATTTATTAAAGGAACTGTTGTTCATTTATGTCTTTGATCTATTTTACGTTTGTTGTCTGCTGCTCTCTCTTTGCCACAACAACAACAAAAATAAAAAACAAAACAATGGCTCCATCTTCTTCCGTCACTACTATGACTTCTCGCTTTCATGAATCCGTCACTAAAAATGCAATTCGCTCTTATATCGCTGAGTTCATCTCCACTTTCTTCTTTGTCCTTCTTGTTGTTGGTTCCGGAATGTCCTCACGTTAGCACTACTATCTATCTATCCTATTTCATTTATGCATATTTTGTTCGTTACTCTTATTTAAGAAATTAATTAATACCACACACACACACATATATATATATATATTTCAAACATGCATACGCATATTTGTACATTTTTTCTTGTTTTTCAACATGCAGTTGATGTAACATCATAATCATGAACATAGATAAACTCTGATAATATAATATAGTAAGTTTTGTGTTAGACACTATGTATGCGTTTCTATGTTGATTATATTCAGTTCCATTTTGTGCTTTACTAGTAACAATAATAGATGAGAGAAATGCCAGTCATGCTTAGAAAAGATCAGAAAAATAAACAAAGCAAACTACTAGCATAAACCTTCATATTTTTTATATAACTTAGAAATTGAAGTTAGTTTATATATGTGTGTGTGTACACCATTTGATTTGATTTAGGGTGCAATTTTATTAGATCACACATAATATAATTGCCAGAATGGGGTTAATTAAGAAACATGTATATGACTTCCTTGTTTTAATTAGAAGTTAAACAAGGAGGTCATGTAATGAAACAACTTCACCAATATATGATAAATTATTTTGTGGAATCAATATTAATCATGCTTCTAATATATTAAAAATATATATTTATTTAAGTCGATGATCTGATGGCAAATAATCTGTAGTCATAGGGCAGGGCTATTTCTTTTAGCTATTAAATATTAATTTCTATGGAAGATGCATAAAACTTAAACAATTCATCATCGTCTAAATTCCAATTTTAATTAAACAATTAAACAATTAATTGGTGTTGGTGTACAATTAATTGGCAGGGAAGTTGGTGCCTGATGCAACATTGAACCCCACCAGTCTGGTTGTGGGTGCCATTGCAAATGCTTTTGGCTTGTCCTCTGCTTTGTACATTGCATGGGACATCTCTGGTGGACATGTCAATCCAGCAGTGACCTTTGCAATGGCAGTGGGAGGCCACATTAGTGTACCAACTGCTCTCTTTTACTGGGTTGCTCAACTCATTGCTTCTGTTATGGCTTGCCTTCTCCTCAAAGTCATTGTCGTTGGAATGGTATGTAGTATGTACTATTTTCCCTTTCATATTGTTAATTAACATCCAAATTTCAGTTTTTATTATTTATCTTTTAATCAATTGGTATGTATTTCTTATGTGTTTTGAAGACCGAAATTAGTTGATTATTATATATATTGTTATATATTGATTGATTGTGACTTATTGTAGATCAGAGTAATAGGCATTGTGCAAATACAAGATAAAAAGTTCTTTAATTTTCTTGCTTCACATATAAGGTTTTATTTTTGTTACTACATGAATGTTACTAATTTTTTTTCATAATTGTTATATATGTTTGTTCAGCATGTTCCAACATACACAATTGCAGAAGAGATGACAGGGTTTGGAGCATCTGTATTAGAGGGTGTGTTGACATTTGTTTTGGTGTACACTGTGTATGCTGCAAGGGACCCTAGGCGTGGTCCATTGAGTTCAATTGGCATACTTGTCATTGGTTTAATAGCTGGAGCAAATGTCTTGGCCGCGGCTCCATTCTCCGGTGGCTCAGTGAACCCTGCATGTGCTTTTGGTTCGGCGGCCATTGCAGGCAGTTTCAGGAATCAAGCTGCATATTGGGTTGGACCCTTGATTGGTGCTACCGTTGCTGGTCTTCTTTATGACAATGCCATGTTCCCTTCTCATGCTACAGATCCAATTATGGGGATTTCACAAGGAATTCGAGTGTAGATTTATATATAATAGATAGATAGGTTGATAGATTGAGCTTTTTAAATTGTGGTGGTATATGTTATGTGACAGCTTAATTTGTAGTGAACTCTTAGTATGTTTATTATCACATTGTGTCAGAAGTGTTTAGAATGTATCATGGAAGAGTACCTAACTTAGCATAAATTATTCAGTAATTTTTTCTTATTTTAAAATCTGAATTATGGTCATATTTTATATATATATATATATATATATATATATATATATATATCAAATGCTAACGAGGTACTTGTTAAGAAATGTGGATTTATGTTTTTTTTTTCTATATTTCTATTTCTATATATAATAATCTTAACAAATGTCTTGAATTCACTTGCTTTTAGATCCCAAATTCTGTTCTATTTTCAAAATTTTCTTTTTTTTGTTTTACTTTCATTCTTCCTTGAATTATAGCAGGAGATTCATGTTTGCACAATTGATTTAAACATGGAAGTTATCAAAATTTCCCTTTATTTCAATAGGGTTTTAGTAGTAATGTCTCTATTTCAAATGAGAACATTCATTTTTTAACCCATTTGCGCTAGCCCCCACCGCTCACTAAGCAGCATCTTGATTAAGTTAATCTACAAGCCGCTCTTGTCTGTACGTTTCAGTGGTGACGATATTAAAATTTAAATTATTGTACAGTATTTATGCATGATGATTTGTGTTATAAATTATAAAATACAGTATAAATGTAAAGTAATATGTTAGAGACAAAATATGAAAGGATTGCATGTCATTTAAATTGTGGTACAAGTCTTTCGAAAGATTAAAGAAAAAATGACTAATATGTTTTTCACATCGTTAATCATCATAAATACTAGTACTATTCATCACATCTATTGAATTTCTTAACCTTAACCCTTAATATTAGTATAAAAACCTAAAAGATGATAAATTTTATAAGAATAAGTTCCATTGAAATAATAATTAAAAAATAATAATAACGCATAAACAGTGTAAAAGTTTTTTTACACTATCATTGCATCGTGTATGTTTGGTAGTTGACTTTTAAACAAAATTAATACAAATGAATAGTGAATGATGATATAAAAAACTTTACTACGTCAATGTATATCCATTAATTTCTAAAAAAAATTTGTATTTATTTTTACAATAAAAAATGAAGAGAAAATAGTTTGTGTACTCAAGGTGTTTTTTTTTAAGGCATCAGCCCATCATCTATCATTCAAGGCTTTGTGATAGTTGACTTTTAAATAAAAATAATGCAAATAAATGCTGAATAATGTACGAACGGTATAAAAAACAAGTACACAAATTAAACCCAAGAATGAAAACTTTTGGGTTGAGGTGAAGATAACATATTTAATAAACTCGTGAGATGTGATTAGGAGTAAACAAGTTCTACACTCAAAGAAAGAAAATTGTATAATTTTTTTGCTATCTTTAAATTTCATGATTGTACAACTTGAAAATTAATTAATCACGTTAATGATACATGCAAATGGGTTGGGTGGGATGGATACGAGTAAAGGTCCGAGGAAGATTCATTTCATAGTAAAGGCTTATATGCAGAATTCAGAAGTACCATTTTGGTCTAATTTCCTCTTCTTTTTCTGTTAATTCTCGATACAGGTACCACTGTGCCCCAGCCTTGCCTACTGGTAATGGTGGCCTCACAAAAATCTCAACAGACCTGGGCACGTGCACTGACAAGACCAATTCCCCAGCAGTTTCTGTTGGTTTTTGTTCTGAGATTTTTAGTGACCTACCAATTGGCTCAACACTAAACCATCCTAGACCCGATATAGCTATATCACAAGCTGGCCTGCTCCAAAAGAAAAGGAACAAAACTTCATATTTATCTATCATTCTGAAATTAATTGCATTTTTTAGCCGAAATGATTCAACAATTATACACTAGAACTAGAATGGGCTAAACAAAATTCCAATGGCTAAATAAAACTTTACATATATAAAATGTTGCTATAAGATAACTAAGTCAGAGTGATATACCTACCTTGTCACATCTTCAAGTTTTAATTGCACTTTACGTTCTGATTCAAGTCCCCTCCAGTCCTCAATCTTTTCTCCTCCACTTGGTGGGGTCAGCAGAACTCCAAGTTCTCTCTGAGATAATAAAGCAAAGCCATCATTAGGTTTGAATAGGAAAGATCCTCTAATTTACTAGAACAAATATTGTTCAAATGAAGAATGGAAGTGGGAGAGAACTTATGGATCAATAATCAAGGTGATAATAAATCTATCATATATACGTGTAAGTTGCTACCAGACTTCCTATGTGGAAAAAAGATTTCAGCAACATAACATAAACAACCCAAAAATTCGAAGAAAATAAAAGAAATGAATGAGAATCTAATGCAACTCTGACACGCATAACTAGTTATAATTCCATATAAGTATGCCGAATATAGGCTATATGATATTATTAAAAAGAAATAGCTTCTTCACCTCTAATAAATCTATAGCAGTAGTACCTGGTCAAGTACTATTCTTTTGTTCAGGAATTATGTTCTAATAACTAGAGGCATAAAAAACCACAAACGATCAAAGTACGAAGAGCTCATGTGTTTTGTGATTATACCAATCTACGCCAGACTTACACAGCCAAACGTTTTGCAAACTAGACAAGTCAGGCCTGATTTATGCAACATATAGTTTAATCTTTTATTGTTTCTCTAAACAAATTGAATGTCGGTACCTGATAAAATTCATCTGCTTCATGTGTGGGCACCATATGAATCGGTATCCTCTTGGGGCCATAAAATGTCAAACATGTTTCTGGGAGAACCTGAAAATATCAGGACTGATGTGATGAGGAAAAAGGACTACTGTAAATAATTGATCCTAAAACGATATGTAAGACTTGGAAGCATAAAATCAAAACCTTCAAGACATCAATTCTGACAAGACCTCCCCAAAATATCGAAAATGCATTCAAGCCATTCACTTTGGAACTGCCTTCCTCAACAATGTCTGAGACAACTTGAGAACTCTAGCAAAAACATTATAACGACAAGGATGAAGTTAGCACTACTCATATTGGTAAGCCTTAACTCTTAAACAATTTTGAAAAGCACGTACTGGGAAAGATCGGCCCCTCAGCCGGCTTTGAGGAGCAAGGACGGGTAGATCTTCAGAATGAACAACAGCAGTTTGCCTATGGTAGAGATGAACTCCAGGAGTGTCATACAGTTTCTGCATGAGATACAGAAAGAAATTAAAAAAATTAAAAATCATAATAAAATTAAAGAGCTGTTTAGTCTATTAACATACCCCTCCTCCTAGGAAAGCATTAATTGGAATAGGCCCTAAAGTAGTTCCAGGAACGGCAGATTGTATTGGTTTGTATCTTTGTGCAGATGCGGCCACCGGATCATTTATTGCCATTGTTTCTGATATGAAATATTAAAAGTGACGATGGACAATGTACCAGAAAACTTTGAATAGCTAAGATGATAGGCCAAACAAGAGATAATTTAACAGAAGGAAAATATAATTCAAAATTTGGAAACATCTCCCAACACATATTTTAAAAGAGTTTCCATTTAAAGTGTACACAAATTCATATGACAGCAAAGGCCTAAAGGAAACCAAAAGCTGTCTATAGGTGCTCTATAGTCTATATGATACATGTAACACAAACCTATACTTTTTTATTTGATATACAGAGAAAAGGAGTTTAACCCGCATGACATCAACAAAACTAAAGCTGGCATGATTCAGTATCTAAGGAAAGTGAAGTGTTTCGAGCACAACACAAACACGGACCAAAATGGCAAAAACTAATACCAAATTCTACATTGGCTTGTAAATGATGAAAAGCCATCTAAACAAAATGAACATTTGTACAAGAATTCAATATAATGAAAGTAATATATTATATATCAGTATTGCTCAGAGCAAATTTTCAATCACATCTTGACATAAACAACCGAAATTCTTACACAGAAAATAAGCTTAATCTTGTTAGTTAGGATGGATAGAAATATAACCGACTTACTCAGTAAGGCATTGATGAAAGCGGATTTCCCAACATTAGCTGAACCCTGAAATATAGAAGTTCTAGTCACTTCACTACTTGGCTCAAAGGATGAAATCAGAAGCTTAATCATAAAGGAAGAAGAGGTATAAAAGAAATATTAAAACAATCAAATGTAAGATTTGTATAATAAATGAGATTACTAAAGTCATTAATGTTCTAAAAGTGGGAACCAGAATTCAGATTAGTAAATGTTTTACAATAGGAAGATAAAAATATTGAGTACAATATAATATCTGGCATCCTTCTATTGTTTACGATAATACCGAAGGTATATAGCACACTCAGAAATTCCATTGATAACTTGGTAAGAACGCCAATGCAGAAACTTGATTCAAACAAACCTGCTTAAGCATATGAAAATTCCAAGTTCAGAGACTTACCAGAATGTATACATCTCTTCCCTGAACAAATGAAAATGAATAGAATTTCAGTAGAGAAGAAATAAGAAAAATTCAACGATAACACGTGAATGGAACCCCATATAGACTTTAAAAGGCTCAATTCAAGACTCTTCTGACATAAGTAATCATGTTATTTGCTCTTTATGCTTCATTTGTGTATAGTGTATACATGTCTTGAGTGTAGACGTAGAAAACAGATAACAAAGACTTTTTTTTTCTTTCTAATTTTTCATGTTATTTGCACTTTTGACAAGAGGAAGAAAAAATTAACAAGAACTGACACATAAGTTTTCTTCTTCAAGGGTCTATAAAAGCTATAACAGCCTATGACAAATGACAAGTTCAGTTTACAGAAAACATTTTTTTTGTCTTTGACTAGAGTGTCCCTGCAAGAATCATTATGACACTAAGCCCTCATGCACTCCACAAACCCCTGACAAGGAGGCTCTACTAACAATTGTATGTAACAAAGTTTATGGCATAATGCCAGCTTAGGTGTAAAATTAAACGGCAATGTCCCATTAAGTATCCCAAAAGAACCTCTTCGTTTCTTTAGGAAATATAATCTGTTAAAAAAAAAAAAGGCAAGCTATGAAGGAGAAAAGAACCTTCTTCTCTTTCTGGATTTCTGATATCACTCCAGTTATCCCAACCAATGATTTCGAACTGGTAAGGTGGACACTGAGAACACTGCAAAGAATATCAGCATTTAAAATTTGTAAAGCTAAACTTTTCAGCTCAGGTTGTTAAACTCTAAATAGTTCTGCATAAAAAAATTACAAAAATTAGATTCATCTCATGCCAAGCAACACTTGGCACGAAATTTATGCAAAGGCTTTCTCACTCTTAAATTCTAGGGAATTCGTATGATGGATAACGTATAATTGAACAAAATGCGACAAATTAGTAAATTCATAGTTAATAACTAATTCAGTACACGGAGAAGATACTTACTTCAGCTTCTTTCTGGTGGTAGCCTCTACAACCCAATCCCCAACACAATTAAGATCAGTGTCTCTTGGAAGAAGATCGACCTACAAAGAAAACAGACTGTTCAAAAATTTTTTTTAAAAAAATTATCATCTACAACAATAAGCCACATGCACATTATTACCTTAGTCACCACCAATATTATTGGATTAGCACCAGCAAGATCACGTACACGGGACAAAAAGCTGCCATTGAAGTCAACAATATCAACCTAGAAGTGGTTACTTAAACAAATTAGACAAAGAAGCTTTGTTCCTTTCAGCCATTCGTTATCATCTATGAAGCACAAACATTATCCTGGAGACATGACACAACATAACACGAAAACAGGGGCACACAAAATTCTCACTCTCCCCCCTCTGTGTATATATGTCTTCTATTACTAAAATTGATTAAGAGTTCAAAAAAAGAGTCAATATCAGCAGCTCGAAGCTGTCTAAGAGTAATAGTTAAGCGAAGGACGGGAGAGTGTTACTAACACTACTATCATGTCAATAATTCAAAAAAAAAAAAAAGAAAAACTATCATGTCAATCCCTCCATAAATTAATGGAACCCTTGCTTAGAACAAAAGTTTGAAATAATCTTAACTGAATATAAGTGCAAAAGGTACCCATATAAGATCCAAATTCAACAAATAATTAATTAAATAATTTCAAGATAATTCATCCCACTGAAAGAAAAGAAATGGGAGAGGTTAGTTTACCAATTTGACAATCAAAGCTTTCTCGTGACGCAAATGAGACAACTTTTCTCGAAGCTCTTCAGCAGTGACAAATAATTTACCACCCGTGTATCCTCCATGTCCACCAACAGCGGTTATCATGTTACCGTGAGACAAAAGCCGACACCGCCCACAGAGAATGGTTCTCAGCTGGTGGTGTTTCTTTTTCTGCAACAGAAACTCGCAATCTCACTTCATCAGAAAGTTAATTATGCAACATGATGTATCTAGGGCCCATTTGCGTAAACAACTTTTATCATGTCCTGATTCAATAAATAAGGTAAAAAGAGCTTATTTTCATAAGCTTCTTTGACAAACTTAATGAAATATGGTTAAAAGTAAAAAGAGCTTATTTTCATAAGCTCTTTATAAAAAAGTACATATAGATTAAATTTTTAACATGAATTTGATACCAATTCATAAGTTTCCAAATCAACGAAGCCAGGGGCTTCGGAATCGGAAGTTTGCAACGGAGCACCACATCCATAGCAAGAAGAGACGGTTCTAGAAGCTTTGAGAAGCTTCTCTTTGCTTTTCTTCTTCTTCGTCGTCTTGTTCTCGTTGAGTATGAGCTTGGCAGCTTCAACTGAATGGTGGTGTTCGAGGAACCTCTCACCGGGTGACGGAGCAGCTGCGCCGGTACCTTCCAATTGAGCGGCGGCGGCGTAGAAACGGGGAGGTTTCGGAGAGCGTGGGAATTCGCAGAGAATGAAGCAGTGTTTGGTGCGGAAATTGGGGAGTTTGGGGTTGGGGAGAGAAAGAGGAGAGAGAAACGTGGATAGGGTTTTGAGCGCCATTGATGACCACCGTTGCTGCTAAGGTTTTTGCGTTTCGTTAACCGTTAGTACTCCCGATGATGTGATGATGATGATGATGATGAGTGAAGTTTGCGTTACCGGGAAAAATAAAACGACTTACCGTTTACGAGTTTACCGAGAGAGAGTCAAAATGAAGTCGAGCCTGTTTATTTGGTCTACGAAATGTGATGGGCCATACCTTATTCATATAAGTTTTGGGCCGGTCCAATCTTTCCGCCCCTACTTTAAGTGCTGGATTTCTAACCCATTAAAATTGGATCCAAACTTCATTTTAAGTGTGAAAAATACAAGAGAAAAAAATTTTCCACCCCACACCCAACTATCCACACGACCACACCTCACTTTTTTTAAAAATACCAAAAATACCCCACCCCCACCCTACCACGGCTACACCCACCCCCACCTCACATTGACATCGCCGTCGCCATCACCCCACCTCTTCCCACCTTCCACCTTATCCCAATCGCGAGTCACGTCTCCACCTTCCTTCTTCTTCCTCTTTTCTTGTTTTTTTTTTTTTAAATTTGAACGTTGGATTGTGACCCCTCTCACAACCACCCCGTTGGTGAGCCTACCTCACGACCCACCCCATTGTATAGGTCGTGAAAGGGGTCACGATCGAAGAAGAGATTGGGTCGTGACAAGCCTTGGTCGTGAACCTTTTCACGACTATGGGTCGTGACCCTCGTCACGACTTCGTTCAGAATTTAAAAAAAAATTAGGTTTAGGTCGTGAGGCTGTTCACGACTAAGGGTTGTGAACAAGTTCTGAGATGGAGACTTACTTGCTTTTATCGATGGAGGTCTGGGTCGTGGTGGCGCTGCTCCTTGCGTTGCTTTTGTTGATGTTGCTCTTTGAGTTCCTGCTGCTACAGCGAACTCGAATGATTGAGGTAGAAGGACGACAGCGACAATGAACGGCAAACAGTAGGGGATGACGGTGATGAACGGCAAACGAGAGGGCATCGAAGGACGGCGGCGGCGAACGGCACTGAAGGAGTGTGTAGGGTTATGCTTAGATGAAGAAGAAAAAGAAGAAGAAGAAGAAGAAGATAGAAGATGGAGCGTGTATGATGATAAGAGTGGGTGGGGTGCACTTAGAGTTAGAGAAGAATGGTGGAAAGAGTTTTATTTAGAAGGGCATTTATGTATTTTATATCTAAAGTGGGGTGTATAAATTTTTAAGTGGGATGTTAAAATTTTTTCGGAGTTTTAGTTCCTAATTCCTATTTTTTTATTCTCAATCTTTATTTTTTCAATGGGGTTCAGGCAAAATGTTTTTTTTACAATTCTGGATTGAAATAATGTTTTTTTCAACTTTAAAAATGTTTTTTCACTAGGGGATCAATCGAAAAAATGTATTTTTTAATTTGGCAATGTCAAAAAATGTTCTAACTAAATACCGTGAAAAAAAAAAACAGGGGCCGAAGATTAAAAAATGAAAGTCGAGAACTAAAACTCAAATACAAAATATCCCTTTATTCATTTATTTTTTCAACTCAAAGATGATCGAGAAAAAAAAAATGATTAATGGGTGTAATGGACTAATGGTTTCATACATTAAAGGTAGAGGTCAACAACCTTTTATTCTGTGTTAATAGGATAGAAATAGACAATATAGCTGATGCGCCTTACTTGATGGGAGTGCAAGCTCCTTTTAAAAAAAGGTCTGGTTGAATGGCCCCCCGAGCCCTGACTTCGTTTTTGGATGAGATCCTTTTATTAGTTTAGTGAAAATTTGTTTTATTTTTATTTTATAAAAAAGGAGTGGTAATCCAATAAAGTACATCATCATCTTCAACCTTTAGTTTTATCCTTCAGTGGATGAAGTTTTTGGCATTTTCTTTCTTAAACTGAAATTTTTCATTATTTTTTTTTCCGGTAAATTTAAATTGAAATGTTGTTTTTCACACAAATATAAATAATGAAATCCATATTGCAAAGTTTTATTAATTTATTTTTCCTCTTATGATAATGTCCAATATATATTGGCCATATCTGCACTCCATGCAAAGTTCGTGGCATACAAATGAATACGTGCAAGAAAATAGATATGGGACGAGACTGAAAGAATGGCCTTATCTTGGATGTTAGATTCATGGTTGGTCACCTGGCCCGTGCGCTGATGATGATATAGGCAAAATGAAATGAAAATTGATGATTTAAAGCTATTGTTTTGTTCTCATTTCTCAACTTCTCATCCACAAGCACGCACGCATGTGCATCGCCCACACAATTTCTTTTAAGAATAAATTGCTTTCGTATGCATGGGGCCCCAGTATTCAGTTATAGTATCATGAAATGTGATGCAGGTTCAAATATTTATCTCGTTAGTTTCTGTTTGATTCATGTTAAACTTTCCTTCACGGAAGAGAAAGAGATGGATCGATAAATAAAAAGTTAATACTGAATTAACGAGTGTTTTAGGGCATTATTTTTTAGTATGCGTCAAAGATATATTTTTATAGATAACCGATAATTAATCTTCTTCTAAACTTAAAGATTATCACATAAAAATAATTTTATCATTTACAAAAATGTTATGCTGGTATCATTTCATGTTATTATTTGGTAGGTTGTTTGATATACATTAAATATCAGATGAAATAGTAATTGATGATCTCATATCCTATTATATATGCTCTCTATAAGAAATTGTGTTTCTTCGTTTATTTTCCTTATATGAAGTTGTAAGAATTGGTTTATAGTTTGAGATATTTGTGCAAATATTATTGAAAAAAAGTTTTCCCTTCATAACTAAATATAAGTTATCTTTGGTTACAATTTTTTTGTCCTTAATATAATCTTTTATTTTAATTTCTAATAACATTAATCATTTATTTTTCACATATACTATTATCTATTTAATATTTTTTAGTATCTCAATAATAACTATAAAAGTAATTTTAAAAAATACCAAATATTTTATTTTTAATACAAATAACAACTTTAAATATTAACTTTCTTGATTCTTGTATTTTTCTAAAAAAAAAAAAACGGAGAGAGCTGATATTTCACAGAAAAGCGTTAACATACAATAAAAAACATTTGGCCATTGACTGAATTATTTTGTGGCCTAAATATTTAAATCAATAAGGTAGCGTTGATGGAAGAAAGACAAATGAGAGAGTTAGATGCACGTTTCAACTTCTAAATTAAAAAAAAATAAAGATAAAAACAAATAAGAACTTATAAGAAATGGGATGATGGTTTTTGTGTCATTTCTGATGTTTTCTGTCAATTTGTTTCTCGAACAAAAGTTTTGAAAAATTAAATCTCGAGAATTCATAAAGGTTATATATAGCAGATCCCATAATATAAAAAATGTTTATAAATTATTTATCAACGAAATTTTCAAATATATAAAAAAAATAAAAATATGAAACATAGACGGAAGTGATTATCGCGGCAGAGGTGAATTATTTTCTGGAACGAAGTGTAGCTGTGAAAATTTAGGGATCCAATACCCGTCAAAAACTAAAAAAAATTAGGTTGAAATAAATGAAATTACTAACATGCGATCTAAATTTGGATGGTTGCTATGCAACCCTTCGTTAAATTAATAAGAATATTCCACCTAATACATGTATGTCATGTCATTGCTTAAAGTAGTCAAAATTGATTTTTGCAATTTAGTCCAACATAAAAAATAATCTAGTTTTTAATGTGGGACTAAATCGCAAAAAATCAATTTTGACTACTTTAAAAAATGACATGACATACATGTATTAGGTGACAAATTCTTATTAGTTTTACAAAGAGTTACATATCAACCATCCAAATTTAGATTGCATGATAGAAATATTATATATAAAATAAAAAGAAGACAAAACCTATCTCTCCCCCTCTCCCATTTCACTAAAGCATAGGAATGGAGCTTATTGCCCTCCATTTTTCGTGGTAGCTTGGTCGTTTCCTCTTCTTGTATGCCTTTTTGAATGTGGTTCAAATCTCTTAGATTCTGAGAGTGGATTTCGAACATGATGTACGATACACTCTTTAATCTAAAACATTTTTTAATTGTTAATGGATATTTGTCTAATTGATAAGGAATCAACTCATAACATATAAGTATTAAGTTTAAATTTTATTGTCTACATGAAGATTTCAATGATGATTAATGTATAAATACTATATTTTTAATCACTCATTGAATCATAAAATTTATCTCAATCTTAGCTCATGTTTAATACTCAACCCACCAAAATTTTGTTTTAAGAAAAATCCACATGAGATTAATGGGTGTACATTGACGGTGAACCATCTATTTTCTTAATCCACATTGTGTTGGTAAGATAGATTCAATTAAATAATGTACTCTCACTGCACCGTTCCTAAATAATTGTTACTTAGGAAAATTAATTTGTCTATAAATACTTGTCATCTTAGAAATCCAGCACAACATTAATTATTATTGCTTTTACAACTCTAATCTTATTTAATTAAAAATTGGAGAGATAACAAGTGAAGAAAAATAATCAATTACTACAAAGAGATAAAGGGCAAAAGTGATAAAATAAACATTGATTAACTAAAAAAAGGCATATTAAATAATATATTTCGTAATCCATGTGTTATAAACATTAAACGTCAATTATTTTGGAACGAAAGAAGTATAATATATTCTTCAAGCTAAAACACTTTGCTTGTGTACATCAAAAGTAATTACTATTATTATCATGGTTCTCTTAATCTTAGTCCTTAGGGTTTAGGATAAATAACTAAAAATAGTTGTATCTTCTTAAAAAAAATAAATAAAGATATAATAAATTTAAAGTTTTTAATTAAGTTATCATTTCTCATAAAATACATTCATTTTAAGATATTTATCCTGGGTTCTAAAGGCTGAGGTTAAAAAATTCCTTATTTTTATCATACTTCTAAAATGAAAGATAATGAATCAATAAAAAGAATGAAAGATACCGAACTTGTTTCTAAAGTGGGTAAGATGTATTCATCTTTAAATTAGATAGAAATTTCAACTCACTAAATAACCAAAAGGTGAATACATCTTTATTTGTTTTTTCTATAAGTAAATATAATTTTTTTTCTTTTATTAACAGGGAAGGAAAAAAGTCGTCAAAAATTATTTTCAAGTATCAACATGTTATGATCATGTCTCGCAATTCTATTAACTGTGTGTTAGTTAGTGGAAATCACATTTGTTTTTTTTTTTTCAGTTGATGAATTTAAAGTAGAAAAATGATTTAAAGACTACATTAAGAGGCCTACACAAAAATATGGTGACATTTGTTATTTAAGTTTTCTTATTTTATTTTTTTAACTTAAAAAAATGATAAAGATCAAAATCCTATATGTAGGTTTATGAGTAGGTATCTCGATGTAGATGTCCCAATTATTATTCTTTAAAGAGCATTCATATGTTTATATTTTACTTTTTTTTTTTTTCCCAACTTGCAACTTGCAAGTGTGCGAGTCAAATTTTCTAAAAGGAAGAGACATAAACGTTCGAAAAAAGCAACACGACGCCAATTGGCTAAAGAAGAAAAACAAAAGTCCAGAAGAAGTAACGAGTGGTGGCTAGAAGAAAAGAAAGAAAGAAAGAAATTAAACCTGTAACAATTTAAAAAAACAAAAAACAAAAAACAAAAAAAAACCTGCAACTACTTGCATTGTAAAGGTAAGGGATTACAATAGATATATTTGGAGCTATACAATATTCTTCTTGAACAATGATATTGACATAATATCACCAATTCACCATCGTTCATTTGTTGATTTTGGGTCTATTTGACAAAACTAACTTATAGCTGTGAGCTTGTAGCTGATAGCTGTGAGCTTATAGTTGATAGCTGTGAACCTAGCTCGTAGCTGTGGGATTATAGCTGTGAGCTTATAGCTGTATAGCTAGCTTATTGAACTAGAGCTGTTTGGCAAAACTAGCTGTGCAACTAATTTAAACATGTTAAATGACTGAAAAGTACATAACATGTAGAATAATAATTAACATTGACATTCATGTTTCAATGACGACAATATTACACTAATAGCTTATAGAGAAAGGCATATACTTCATTCAAATAGATATAAATGATAAAAAAATTATAACATTCATAATAATTATTACTAAGTACTACTGCACTTTAAACATTTTTATTATTTTTATAAAAATGTCACGGTATCTTTATTAACAATGACACGAAAGAAGGACAAAACTTTTGGCCTATTAATCAGACACACTGTCATCACAAAATCACACAAATCCAATCTGAACCAAATTCACAAAATAAAAAAAATATAATAAAATTGAGGATAACAAAAAAGTGAAAGAGAAATTTGATGATCAATGTTGAAATAAATATCGCATACCTTTATGTCTCCTGAATTAATAGTTAAATTTAGGATTTCTTTATGAGTGGTTTTGGTGTGGTGCGTACAGATGTTGAATATATAGAATGATTCTGGGTTTTTGGATTCGAGGGAAAAAAGTAAAAAATTTGGCGGATAATATTAACTTGAGCTAGAATAAATAATAATATAATTTAATAAAAAAAGGGTAAAATTGAGATATGATTTATTGAAAACTCTTATTTTTTTCTCAAAGCTACCTGATGTAGCTTTCTAAAAGCTAGCTTTCAAAAGCTATAAGCTTCCTTTTTGAAAGCTATAAGCTTCTTTTATTTTTTGTTCACCAAACAGCTCTAGTAACTTATTGACCAAATCAATAAGCTAAAAGCTACTAGATAAGTTATAAGCTTGTCATACCAAACACACTCTTTTAACTGAGTCGGGGTTTGATTTTCTTTCAGAAAAGTATCAGGTTGGAATATTGTAAACAGAAAAAATATAGGTAGCGAAAGAAATTTACCCATAATCTCTACTTAATCAAGATCCAACATGGTTCCAAAAACCAATATTTGAGAGTCATATATTTTATATATATACTACTATTACTATATTCCAACACATAATTTCGCATTGTTCCATTGCATCACAAAACAAATGATGGAAACATTAAAATGGTGTCTCTTATGAGAAATTATTACTTGATAGATGTTGGACTAACATTTGTCCATAATTCAGTTCAATAATAATTTAATAAGTATTAAAAATAATTATTAAATTAATTCATTTTTTTTATTTTAAAATTCATTTTTTTTGGTATTAAATTATTATTGACTTGAATCAGCCCAATTTTATGTTTTAGTACCAATTAAATAAACTTATTTTGCTATAGCTAGCTTCCAAATTAAAATAAAATCGAGCGTGAAAAAACATTTCCCGTTTTTCGAATCAAACGCACGAACTGCAGGGAACAACACTACAAAAACAATACAAAACAAAGAAGAAAAGAAAAACCCATCAACTTGCATGCATTCCAAAAAATCTCTACCACCAATAACAAGCAACCTATCGATACTTTCTAATAATGATCTTCATGCAACTTTAGCTTGATTTCGTAAAACTTACTACATATCTATCTATCTATCTGATCTGCTGCGCCCATAACCACTTGCAACTAACACATACCTTAATGCATGCCCTCCTTTTCAATTTTAATATTATTATTTGTTATATTCATTTTTGGCATCTAGTTACAATGTCTGTTGAATTCTGTTATCTCCATCACATTCTGCCTAGCCATTTTCTCTTTTATAAATACCCATCACGCATAGCACAATATTCATCATATCCAATCATCTTCTGTTTTTTTCGAGAATATATATAATTTCAACTCATCATACTAGGATCAAAATAAAATGACTAGCCTTATTAGAAACCTTGTTACTAACTATGTTATGTCCCTTGTTCTCATTTCAGCACTAGTAGTGTGTAGTAGTGAAGCTAGGTCCCTCCGTGTTAGAACCCCTGCAGGTGCTGCATTTGTTCAAACCAAAGGCACTGAATTTGTGCTAAATGGATCACCATTTCTGTTCAATGGCTTTAACTCATATTGGATGATGAATGTAGCAGTTGATCCAAACCAAAGAATCAAAGTTTCCAATGTATTTCGTGAGGCTTCAGCTGCTGGTCTCACTGTGGGTCGTACTTGGGCATTTAGTGATGGTGGTAACCAATCTCTACAAATTTCACCTGGTCTCTACAATGAGAATATGTTCCAGGTAATTAATTCATTCATTTACTTCACCCTCCCTTATAATACAATTTAATAAAAATCATTTGATTTGGTTATTAGAATTAGTAGACTAAATACTTAATTGCACTTTTGATTGGTTATCGATCTTTCGAAATGATACGATTTTAGTCTCTTAATTTTTATAACTTAGAAAGAATGAATTGGATTATGTTAATTGTAAGAATAATAATATTCCTTTATAGTATTATTTTGTGCAACATATAATATAATAGTAGTATAAGATAAAAAAATTCAGTTCCTAGCTAAGTTCTAATTGCTTTTGTTTGCTGCAGGCATTGGATTTTGTGGTGGCAGAAGCTAAAAAGTATGGACTGCGTTTGATATTGAGCTTGGTCAACAATTACAATGATTTTGGAGGAAGACCACAGTATGTGAAGTGGGCTAACAGTAGTGGGGTTCCTGTCAAAAACGATGATGACTTTTACACAAATCCAGTTATAAAGGGTTACTACAAAAACCATGTCAAAGTATGTCAAATATTTGTTAATTAACTTGAAATACTCTTAAATTAAACCTTTAATTTCTCTGCATTAAAATACAAGCAGAGTATTAGTACATTATTTTATAATAATTAATATATGTTCTTCATTGTATTATTGCAGAGGGTGCTGACAAGGATCAACACAATAACTGGAACAGCTTATATGAATGAACCAACCATCATGGCTTGGGAACTAATTAATGAACCACGCAACCAAGTTGATTACTCTGGCAAGACCCTAAATGTATATAACCAGCTGAAACTCAAATATAAATCCAACATTTTTTTTCAACATGTTATGCTAGTTAACTACATTATTTCAATTTAAAAAAATGAGTTATTGATTTGTTAATGTTAATTATTCATTATTGTACTATAGGTATGGGTTCAGGAGATGGCTAAATACGTGAAATCTATTGACAAAAAACACTTATTAGAGGTTGGCTTGGAAGGATTTTATGGAGACTCAATCCCAGATAGGAAGCAATACAACCCTGGTTTCCAAGTTGGTACAGATTTTGTTAGCAACAATCTCATTAAAGAAATCGATTTTGCAACAATCCATGCCTATCCAGATAGTTGGTAAGTATTGATCAACCATCACTGCAAATCAAAATCCTTTTCATTAACTATTAGTGTGCGTTTGATGCAAAGGACAACACTCAACAATTTAAGTTTACTAGATAAAATTTGGTCATTTAGTTTTAGTAAGGGACAAAAACATTATTATAACTATTGTCTTTATCTTGTGATTAGATTTTTGTCTAGTACTAAAGTCAATTTAATTAAACAATTGTAATTGGAACCATGAACAGGTTGAGTGGACAAAATGATACAGTGCAAATGGCATTCATGGGAAGGTGGATGACTAGTCATTTGGAAGACTCAAGAACAATATTGAAGAAGCCATTGGTTTTTACAGAATTCGGGAAGTCGAATAGAGATCCAGGGTATAGTATTCAAGCAAGAGATTCATTCATGAGTGCTGTATATTCAAGCATCTATAAAATGGCAGAAAATGGTGGAACATTTGCAGGGGGATTGGTTTGGCAACTTTTGGATGAAGGGATGGATGAATATGATGATGGATATGAGATTATTTTGTCTCAAAACATTTCTACAACCAGTATTATAACTCAACAGTCTTCTAAAATGACGGCACTTGAACATTCACTGTGATGACAAATGCAATGAGCTGAAAATAGAAGAATTGTTGTTTATTTATTCAAGCCAAAGTATTTTTTTAAAAAAATAATAAGTATCAGTTTCTGTAATATATTGTTTATACATGTAACACATGTATTTCTTTGTAATTCAATTTATAGCTAGCACTGCTGTTTAGTGCAAAGCCTTATTGACCAAAGCTGTACCATATCCAAAATTAAATATATGAATCAGAATCATATTATCTCTTTTCTAATAGAAAATTTATGATAACCAAAAAGTCACAGACTCACGGTCACAGTCTCAGAGGTGACCCTTCACACTACTATTTTTACTGTATCTGATCTATAGCAAACTGCCCTATGGAGATAGACTCTATTTCATCCCTCAGCTCTCTCATCGGTTATTGGGTGAGAAGTTGCACCAGTGGATGTTGGCACAAATGAACGGAGTCTATGTCCCTTAAGTTTGTTTGTGGATATGGGTTCGATCATAGTGTCTGTTAGGAGTGGATTAGTCACCTAATTATGCAAATGGATACTGCCAATTCACAAAAAAAAAATTAAAAAAAATGAGATGTTGTAATTGATCATGATCACATAATTCGTGCAATAATTTCTACCTCGGAACACACAACAAAAATTGGTTAATTGAGAACAAAAATAAGTCCCCTAGAAACAATTTTTCTCTTAGGTGAAAGTCAATAATGAGAAACCAAAATTGTGGGAAGCTTAGATGCACAAATTGTTGCACAAATAACATTGTTATAAGTTTCTAAAGCCTGACAAATTGTCACTAAAACAAATCACAGTAATATGGGAAAACAAAAAATCTGCAAAGAGAAGAAAAAATAAGGCTAGGCTTGAAATTAATTACAATCTCATCATCTATCAGAACTTGAAGCAACCAAATAGAAGCCTAAAAAACTCAAAGCATCGAAAGAAGCATCCCTTTCTCTTACGTCTCTTCTTAATGGCTTTGAATTCTATTTCCTTTCTCATGCACTCCAACACATCCTGCTTATAATATGTGTGATCATTTATTTCTTCAGAATCATCACCACCATAAAATATGTCCCCCATAGCCATAGCTTTATGGTTGCGTGACTCTTTTATGTGACAAAAATATGACTTTGGTGATGGTAACAATGGAAGTAGTGATGAAGAAGAAGAATGAGTGGTTATGGATGATAGATCAGAGATACATCCACATCCACACTTAGTGGCTATGCCGCCATGATCCTTGTTGGCACGGTCAACGTCTGAAGAAGAACAAATTCCTATAGCCATCCTCCAAAACCAAAAAGATAAACTACTAGTATTTGATAATGATAAATATATATGATCATAATCAAACCAAACCAAGTTAGTTTTATATACTATTCCAAATCTCCAATCAACTCACAACGCGTACCACTAATGATTGGATTAGAAAAAAGAAAATGCACGCACTAAAAAAAAAATTATTATTATTAAGTTTGAAATAACCAATTAAGTAAAAACATATTTTAATTTTTCCAAAAGGGTACGATTAATGAATATTATTTGATAATCCTGTCGAATTTTAAATTGGGTCAACTTTAGTCAATTAATTTAGTAAAATAACAAATGTAGTATATGATTTTTCTACCAACGTGGGTTGGTCAAGTGGTAGCTCACTTGGTCCCTTAACCAACTGGTCTCGAGTTCGAACCTTGGGTATGGAGCAACCCTGCTGGGATACCCTTAACACTTAGTGCGAGCTCAGTTGGGTTGAATCGGATGAGTCAGATTCTGGGTAAATCCGAGACAGGTACCGGTTGGTGGTGTACACCAAAAAAAAAAAAGTATATGATTTTTCTAAATCAAAATCAATATGACGAATAGAGATTGAATGTATGGATAATTACAAACCAAAAGATAAATTTTATTTTTTTAACTTAAAAGATAAATTGAGATAATATTTTAGTGTTGCATTGTAAATGTTTAGTGGCCGCCCTGAGAAGCTAAGAAGCGGATAATCATGTTTATCTTTTGGCGGTGTGGAGTCTACTCAACACTCCAACCATCATATATGAGGTATGGACGAAAAAGAGTTTAATAAAGTAGGATAGATAAATTTTTATTTTTTTAATGTTTAGTTTTCTAATGTTTGATGCATATTAATAATTTTTTTAATATGCATACATATTAGATAGATACCCTTCGTTCCATAAAATTAATAAAATTTTGAAAAATTAGCGAAAGTAAAAAATATATTTTTAATGTATCGTTTATCAAATTAATCAATTATAAAATATGGTATGCAATTTAATTTTTTTTATTCACTGCTTTAATTTGAATTTGGCAAAAAAAAAAATTTTACCGATGACTTTACGGATAGGGGGAATAAAAAAAACCTAAGAATATCTCAGAACTTCGCATGATGTACTATTTAGTTCTTTAAGTTTAAAATTATGTAAAAAGATTCTGGACTATGGTTTGGATGCAAAATAATCCATCACCAAACATAAATTTGATTGGGAAATTACCAAAAGAGTTTAGGATTTTTTTTTCACATTTTTCAAAATTCATGGACTAAAATTGCACATCATACAATCATACAAGGTTCAAGGGATATTTTGGACAAATGAGCATTATTTTGCACCGTAAATCACAGTTCAAGGTCTTTTTGCCGGTTCTTTGAAATTCATGAACTAAACTGAATATCTTACTAAATTTAGGAGACGTTTTTGGGTCTTTTAGAAAGAAATCGTTAAATAGTTGATATGCCATAAAGTATATTCAAACTAACAAGCATATCTTACATTGAATACATTTTTCAGATATAGAATAAAATTATAAAAATATGTGATAAATATGGAATTAACTAAGATTTTGTAAACTAAATTAAATGGTCTCAATTTTGATTTTGTGTTGCTCAGTTTCTGAATTTTCTATTTTTCAAACTATTTCCACGATATGCAAGTATATTGAGATTATATTTTGAGAAAGAGATTAATGGATATGCACTGACAGTATAAAACTTTTTACATTCCTCCACTATTCATGTGTTTTATTTTTAATTAAGAGTTAATATAAACGTTGTCAATGTACATCCACAACTTTTAATGATTATTGTAAAGAAAAAATATGACCTTTTGTAAGACCCTTTTCTTTATTATAGTACAAAGTAAAAACAACTTTTATATGAGAAAATAATATATACACTAACAGTGTAAAAAAATTTTACACTCTCGAAATATTGTCCAACGTTGATTAGTTAGCTTTGATTGACTTATTAGTAAAAGTAATGTATATTGATGGCGGATAATGCACCGACCGTGTAAAGTACAGATATTAAACTCCTTTTATATTCTAACTTTTCTTAAATAATTCAAAAATTAAAAATTAAACAAAGTTCGACCCATTTGTTCATAAGTAGATATTTTTTTTTTATGTAGGATAAACACCTAATGGGGTCCTTTTTTCAACCCATTTTCTCTTTTTACATTTAAAAAAATTAAAAAAAAAAAATACCCATTCCGATGAGTTGGTAGACCATAGGGTGTGGTGGGGTTAAACCCCTTTGCACTCCCCCTCTTCGTAGCTAACTAGCTATAAGACTGTGTAAAGAAAAAGAGATAAAAAAAAAAAGAGAAAAAGAAAGAAGTCATTCATAATCCAATGTAAAAGAAAAAAGAAATAGGAGAAAAAACATGTGATATAAATGAGAACATAATAATATTTTTTTTTTTAAGAATACAAAAGTTGTTTGTACTTTGTACTGTAATAAAGAAAAGGGTCTTACAAACATAAGGTCATCTTTTTTTCTTTACTCAGGAACATTAAAAAAAAAACGATTTTCCAAAACTTTTTATTACATGTGATTCCTTAACAAGGCGCCTAATCAAAATTGTTTAGTAGGAATACCATGCACTCAATTTTAAAAGATGAAATTCGTAATTCTCTTAAATGTGTACTTCTTGCATTATCCACGTAACCTTACCATGCACATTTTAATGTGGAATAAAGTGCCTCTTAGGACACCTGCCTAAGAAATAAGAATTTTTCTACCAAATAGATATTCAGACTTGAATTATTTATTTATACCATCATAATAATGTTACTCCCTCCGGTTTATACAGGGCACATTCTAGAAAGTTTTCTTGGTCCTAATTATAAGTCACTTTATATTTTTTAGATTTTTCTCTTTTTTGCCGTTATTAAATTATTTGACTATCTATGTGTTTTTTGTTGTTCATTAATGAGTGTGAATTATCCAAGAAAAGTTGAGGGGATAAAATTGTAATATTACAATATATTCTCATAGAATTCATAAAACCAACCACTTTCCTTGGTATATGTAATTCGGTTAAGTATGCCCTATGATAAGGACCGGTGGGAGTAATATTTTACTAGCATCGTGACTGCCCAAAACCCAGAAATAGGTCAATTCATTGAGCACTAGCAGAACAAATAAACAAAATCAGGATTCGGTATAATTTGTCTGCCTAAAGCAGCCATGAGTTCTGTGTATATGAGACCAACAGGTTTAACAAATTTTTTCTCTAAATAATCCAATAAACATGCTTTTCACTTTTTTTTTCCCACTATTAACAATGGTGTACCCTATATAGCCTGCATTTCCAACACAATATTGTCATTGTTGTTAGCTGAAGATGTTTCAGGATTTTCCTTCTCATCATTAGACTTCATCTCTTGAATGGGAGGAGGGTTTACAACAGTCATCTGTGAGAAAGCATTG
The DNA here is from genome assembly GCA_037953625.1 of Crotalaria pallida. Lineage (NCBI taxonomy): Eukaryota > Viridiplantae > Streptophyta > Magnoliopsida > Fabales > Fabaceae > Crotalaria > Crotalaria pallida. The sequence goes on along the minus strand of CM075654.1, from coordinate 140,885,546 downwards.
TCTGAGAGCCTTCCTTTCATCTCCCTATGCTCCTGACACAAGGCACACCAGTGCAAGCAGCAGTGAACACAACATGCATGGCAGGGCGAGTTCTGCAGTCGGGGAAAAAAAAAAGTAAGCAAAACTTAGAAACGAGGTATATATATGCACAAAAATCAGAGAAAGGAAATGTGACCCCTCAATGAAATTATTCACTATGCCAAATACAACCACTAGGCAGTTGATCTTGTCATGGCCTTGCCTACGGGGCAGGGTTCTTCCCCCCATGATGACTTTAGAGTTTAGACCCAAACAAAAAGTGGAAGAAAACCTCTAGCACAGCATAGATGGCCCTGTTCTTAGAAACTGATGTAAATTATGAAATTGACTCTGAAGTTAAGGGCAACTGGGTAAGAGACAACATGACATGCAACACGACGATAGCAATAGTTCCCCCCACCCCCATCATGACAACACCAGAAGTTTCTCAGGTTTTTATAATTAGAAGACACTTGGATTACAGATCAGCAAGCTCGTCGCTGTTAAAAAAATGTTATTACCACATAATTTTGCTCAAAAGAATATAACAGACCCCTGCATAATGAGACCATTTTTAAAATGCAACCAATTTAACATTACATATCTGCAGCAAGCAGAAGCCATATTTCTTAGTAGAGGAGATATTTGATATAAACCATTCAATCTTTGAAGTTGTCTACCTTAACAGTGAAAATGATTTTTACATGTGTACATACCTCCAAGTGATATTTCTTCTGTAAGGAATGCCGAACTTGACCAGTGTAAGTGCCACATATCCACCATGTGAAAAATAAGCCCTCGGCAATGAGAAATGATGTCCCTGGGTCAATAATACCAGGAAAGAGGAAAGTTGCAGCTGCTGTTGCTATTGCCAGAGAAATGCCACCTTCAACGCAAATGGCATGACAAATGCATGGCTTAGTCCAAGGAGTATCTTCTTTGCTCAAACTTTCTACATTGCGCCCAAATAACACACAAGGGCAAAACAGTCCTGTCAAGCCTGCAATGAAGGTGGAAAGAATATAAGAGAAAGTGATTTTCTATTACAGTATGTCTAACGTCATAGCAAAGTACAAACTTCAGACACAGCCATACATATCAATCCTTCATATTAAAGTGTACGGCATAGTCCAACTGGAATTGAGCAAACAAAGTATGAAGAGATAGTGATAGTAAGAGGAGTAGAGGACAACTTGCTCAAAGGAAATGTCCAATGAACTTTAAGTGATACTGAAGCTCAATCTCTTAGTCTCTGCCAGCTAGATAGTACTATTATTCAATGAACACATGATTCAGCATTCTAGCCTAATATAGGCTGGATTTAATCATATCAAACTGAGCATAATTACATTGATCAAAAAAGTAAGTATTATAAGCTATTAACAGCAATGAGCATTAGTCCCAAATCTCAGTTGACAAATCTAATAGAGATCATAGTTACTACCCTGATTCTAGTACAAGTTGAGAGATTGATCATTCATAATTAACTTACAACTTTCCCTATCTTCAGCACATCCAAAGATCCCAGTGGTCCAAGGTTCATCTGCAGGAGGTGCATAGCTTTCAGGTAGCGGCTGTCTGCATTCAGGGCACTTGCGAACAGCCAACTGCAAAGTATCAAAAAACCACAAGCAAAATATAAAAGTGCTTCCATTAAAACTCACTCAAAAGCCCAAAAGAAACGCGTGCTCAAGTTTTCAACGATTTCATATTGTTCGGACTCATAAATCCATGACTATGAAGCGGCATTTGAATTTAAAACAGAAATAGTATAACAGATTCCTCTACGTTAATTTCAAAGCAATATTGTAAATTTGTAGGCATAGTATTAGGCATTAACAACAGTGTACAATGTGATACACCCCCACCTACATTCATATTCTAATAATAATAATAATAAAATTGAAATCAAATTTTGAAGACAAGGAAGTCAAAGTAAAGATCCAGCGGATATTTGCAGTAAAATGGGCAATTGAAAAACTGGAACACCAATTGGACAGTAGTAAAATAAAAGAATTAGGTTGAGAATGCACCCACCCAGAGAGAGAGAGAGAGAGAAACCCTTGAACAAGGTTTCCTTCCTTGAGATAAATTAAATTAAAATAAAAATATGAAACAAAATATAACCTTTTTAAGGGAAAACATAAACACAATAATAAAGAAAGGAAAATGTAGAAAACAAAATTGAGAAAGAGAGAGAGAGAGAGAGAGACCTGAGGAACCTCGATTGGTTGATTGAGTTCACCAGGAGTGATATCTTGAAGAGGGGAATGATCATGATCCTGATCCTTGGTCAGCTTCACGTAACGCGATACCTTCCTTTCTTCCATCTCTCTTGCTTGGTGAGATCTGCAACAAAAAAGGAATGGGGGTTTTACTTACCAGCGACTCTTCAAAGAGTGAACAACAAGGAATGAATGAAGGAAGAGAAAGTAGCAACAACACGGTCAAACCCACCTCGTACGTTTTCCTTCCTTCCTTCCTTCCTAGTTCCTTCTTTCTCAGTCAACACTACTTACCATTTTTATTTTTACTTTTACCTTTTTCCTAAATAGCTATATGCTCTTTATAAACATTTATTATTAATATTGATAATATCAATCAATATTGGTAATATCTTTAACCAAATTAAATTCAAAATTTCAGAATGAATAAGTTTGTATAAAAAAATTTGATATATTTGTTAAATTCGTATGCATTAATAACATTCATTTCAAACCAACAAAGTCCAGCACAGTTGGTAGATAGTTGGGTTCCTTAAGCATGATGTCAGGGGTTCGATCCCTGCCGTGGGCATGGAAAAAGCTTTGTTGGTAGAGGCAAAACTCACTTCAGTTTTCGGATGTAAATTTACCAATTATCGGGAATTATTGTCTTTGTAAACCAAAAAAGAAAAATACTTATTAAAAAGTTATGTGTAGTTAAAAAGTATTAAAAAAAATTGTAATTTTTGACATTTTTAAGAAGAAAAAAAATAGAAACTTGTGTTATTTTTTATATTTCTACAAAGCTTGACAAATGCCTTACTTATTAATAAGACTTTTTTTTTTTATTGAGTCTTTTTTATCGAGTCAATAAATTGTAATTTACCGGATAGTTTCACCATGAGCGATTTCAAAAGAAGATTCTAGCAACCGGAAAGTTTGTGTCAAGCATATAGTGGCTTTTTGTCTTGAATTAGGATAAGAGTTAAGATCCGTTAACTCTGGGTGTAAAATTTGGTCACTTACATCTTCACATAACTTTTTATATATTATGAAATTTATCGATTCAATCGTTGAATTATATGTTATTATCATGACAATCATACGTACCAAATTTCATATGGAGATTCATGGATATGTAATATAATAATGCATATTTACTTATATTTTAAGTAACGTATTATCTGTTAAAATAGAATAGTAGCATGAAGTATCAAATAATTTTTATATTATATGAAATTTTGTGGACTTGATCTACTTAATAATAACATATAATTCAACGGTTGGATTGACAAATTTTATAATATATAAAAAATTATGTGAAAGTGTAAGTAACCAAGTTTTACACCACCTAACTCCTAGGATAAGAGAAATGACGTTTAAGGGTTTTACACAAATATACTCAATAAATTGTGATTTACCAAATAGTTTCGCCATTTCATTTTAAATGACGTTTAAGGGTTTTACACAAATATTAAGCATGTCCTTAAAAAAAATTTGTCCATACTCTTTAGCCAGTATCACAGGTGTTCCCAATAGCACATTTAATACCAAGGAACCCTTGAGACTAATTATGCACGAGGTCGCGTTCCTATGTCTCTCCCAGCGGGGTGTGTTAACCGCGAATCGAACCTGAGACTTCTTAGTCTCAGACCCTATTTCCAAGTTCTCAAGTTGGCAGGATCGCACTACTTGAGCTAACCCCCGTTGGTTTAAATATTTTAAATTTCAAGAGAATTATAAAGTATTTTTACTATCTATATACAATATTAATTATCACATATTTCTCATATTTGAGAAGAGATTAATGGATGTGTACTGACGATGTAATGTTTTTTACACCACCAGCCCATCATCCCTCATTCATTTATATTACTTTTATCTGAAAGTCAACAACCATAAACACATGAATGGTGGACGATGCATTCTTTACACCATCTATTTTCTCATTTGAGAATAGCAAATGCAATGATAGTGTTGAAAAAAATTAATTAATGTAATATCGATTTTCTAAAGAGATAAATAATTTAGAATAAGTTAAAAGTACTGAAAATGACAATTAAAATGGACCGGAGGGAGTGAGTTGTACGCTTTATAATGCTAAAAATTCACACTTAATCACATCGTTTTATATGTATTGCATTTTAAGATCATGTAAAAAAATTAAGCAATGATTAAATGATATAAGAATTTTGGGATTTTTTTTATTATAATACTCATATATAGTCATTAATAAAGAGATAAATAAATTGGAGGCGAAAATTAAATTGTAATGATGATTAAGAATATAGTGCTAAAAAATAATATTAATCATTGGGTTTGTAATTAAAAGAAGACTTTTTTAACATTTTAGTCCTTGAAGTTATGTGTTCTTTTAGAATTGGTCTTTAAACTTTTTTCGATACTTTGGGTCCCTAAACTTTGTTTAATTTTTGGAAAAGATCCTTTCATCACTTAAGTGATGATATAATCGACGACATGTCATGTCACTTTCACAATATCGATGAATAACGTGTTATGTAGAGCCACGAGATACTACATAATTTTTTTATTAAAAAAATAATTTCATTTGAAATTTATTAAAAGATTCAATTTTCTTTAAAAAAAATATATTTTTATTTATTTTTAATAAATTTGATTTTTTTTTATTTAAAAAATTCACGTGGTATCATCTGACACGCTACTTATCAATGTGGTGAAAGTGATGTGATATATACTCGGTCATATCACCACTTAAGCGATGAAAGGATCATTAACAAAATTTGAGCAAAGTTTAGGGACTCAAAGTATCGAAAAAAAGTTTAAGGACCAATTCCAAAAGAGCACCTAAGTTTTGAAAAAAAAAAAAAACTCAAATAAACCTTAAAAGAAACAAGAGTGAAAAACTTACATAACAACACATAAAATGGATGGAGTATTGCTTAGTGGTTTGAGTGTAATTGCCTATGCGCATCTTTTAGGTCCATGAATTGTGTGTAACTAAAAAAATGAAGTCGCGCTGCACTTCTAGCTACTAAGAGAACATTGCATCTTATGCATATCCTCTTGATTCGAATTTGAAGTTGGTAAAGGAAATAAAAACAACATGAGAGTTTATATTATAATAACAAGCAAGGAAACTAAATATCCATGCATTCAGATATAGAAAAATTACAGTATGGTCTTGAAAATTTGGTCTATGAAGGCCAATTTCTATACCAACCAGCCCATGCAGAAACCAAGCCACTAATGCCAAGTGTCACAGTGTGATTGCAAAAGGGATTTGGCTCAATCTCTGCCAATGCAATGATCAAATCTGCAACATTAGCTGCCACTGCCATTAGCCTCATAATTCTATCACCTTTAATCTTCTGAATCCCTTTCTCTAACTCTTCATCTGATTTTGATTCTTCCTTGGAACTTTTCAGCTTTCTCTCTGCCTTTATTCCTTCTCTCAGCATAATAAAATCAGTTATTATGAAGAAAACATATCCCACAGACTCACCAAATGCAGATATGTAACTCATTCTTTTAGCTAAGTTTGCATCTATGGTTCCAATCCTTGACAACCAAAGAAAATGGTCAAAAAAGAAATACACCATTTCTCCTGCATTAGAAAGCACTGCTAGTAACCTTAGAGTATTGGTAGAACCTGGATTTCTTCTGAGAGCATTGAAACCAGTGAGAAACCTGCCTGTTCTGAAGGCTTTCCTGCTAAGTCCTGAGGCAACTTCCCATTGCTTGAACCTCTTGGCTAAGTCAGGTTGTGTGGTTTCAACATGCCAGTTTACAAGCTTTGAGACATATTGGAAAGTCTTCACAAGCTTGTCTATGCCATCTCTCTTTGCTAGGAAGATGACCAATTTGTCACATGTGTCATTCATGCTTCAATAGGAATGTGATTGTGGTTCTTCTGATCATGAATTGTTGATGGTGTGAGCTATCTTGTTGTGTTTGTTTGTCTAGCTAGATAGAAATATTATTAAACTAGAGTCACAGAAAGGTGGATTTATGGATAAGAGACTCTTGTGGTTAGACGTTGTTTTACTTCATATGTCTCTATTCATTATTTCATTATTTTTGTTTCTTTGTGCAATTGGAATTTTGTGCCTATATACCCCTTGCTGCGTGTACATCTTGGATTCATTTCTGATTTTCTACCTAGATAAGAGAAAAGATAATCTACTTTGGATGGTTAGAGTTTTATTCGGTTTAGAATGGATTATGTTAGTCTAATTTTCCAACCTTAATTAACCTGTATAAAAAGCCTATTGTAAGGTAAACGTGTGATTTCAACAATTGCTAAGACAATTTTTTTTTTTTTTTGCTAATTCCTGATAGTTGGTAGATAAAGTATACTATTATTAGATCCCTTTGGGATAAGGAAAGGAATGAGATAATAAAGAATCAAGAAAGAGAATATATATGTGACCCTTCTTTATTTTCTCAAAATAGAAGATTGACACTAAAATTATACAAATAATACTATCTTGATTAGATATCTCCCAAGGTTGTTTCAACCAATTATTCAAATAGGAGTAATATTAAAAGTTATGTTTGTTAATGAAAATAGGTTCACCGCAAGGTCATACTTGATAGTACTTATGAAGATATTAGAAAGAAAAATACTCAATCGTGTAGTTTTTAAGTAAAATGGAAAAACATAAAAGATCAAATACTTTGCTAGCTAGTGTGAATGGATATCTTAAAAACAAAACAAAAACCTTTTTATTTTCTTAATCGAAAGATGTGTAATGATTTCTTATAATTATATGTAAGGCTTAATTACAAGGACATATTTTTTATCTGAAAAAATTCAAAAAGGGAGTAGTGTTAAATCTTCTCCATGTAGCTGAAAGAATTTTTGTGGATAAAAAAAAACAATAATTATCAATTTTATTTTTTTAGTATATCAATTTTTAAAACAATAATTATCAATTTTTGGCAACTTATCCTTGAGAGGATCCATAATTTTATAATTTAAATCTCTAATAACAAATGTATTAAAAAAAAAGCTCTAAATATCGATTTTTATGGCTATAATTAAAAAAAAAGTATTATTCCTTGATACTATAATATTTTTTTGAAAAAATTTATGTTTACTAAGGAAACTATTTCATCCGATTATAAGTGCAAGTTTTTTGGAATTTTTTTAATAGTGAAGGGACGCTTTGATTCTCAAGTTTTTCGACATGAACACTTTGATTCCTCAAGAAATTTAATTTATCTTTAGTTCCCATGTTTTCAAAAAGTACCAATTTAGTCCCTCATGTTTTCCAAAAGTACCAATTTAGTCCCTCAACGAAGTGGCTAACACAAATAGGACAGAGACTAAATTGGTACTTTTGGAAAACTTTGGGGACTAAAAATGAATTAAATTTCTTGAGGGACCAAAGTGTCCCTGTCGAAAAAACTTGAGGGACCAAAGTGTCCCTTCACTCTTTTTTTTATGATCCTATTTATAAGACATCATTTTAATTTTCAATAATATTTGATTACTTTTTTTTTTCAAAATCACCCTTATTAAGTCAACAATTTTTTATAATTTCAATAGTACTAATTTTAAGGATAATTTTAAAAAAGTACATTAAATATTTACCGTTTCAATGTCACTAAAAAAATTAACTCACTTTATTGATAGATGTAGATTTATGCAAAAGAATCTTATATTTCGGAGCGAAAAAGGTAGTTAGTAATGTTTGTATGTAGTAACATTGAAAATATAAACATTTGATATAATACTTTTTAAAATTATCCTTACAATTATCATAAAGCATTAAACTCTAAAAAAATCAAGTAAATACGGATATATGTATAAAAAAATAATTAAATCACATTGAAAATTGGGATGAAGTCCTCTTAATAACGTAAAAAATGTTTAGGGATACTTATTTTTTTTTAAAAAAAAAACAAACTATTCCCTCCGTCCCTAATTATAAGGTCCTCTTAATACTTTTATTTTGTCCCTATTTATAAGGCCCTTTCCCAATTTTCAATGAGCATTAATTATTTTTTTTCTACAAACACCCCTATCTATTTAACACTTTTTAGATTCCCAATAATATTAATAGGGGGTAATTTTGAAAATACATATCAAAAGTTCACATTTCCAATACAATTAACTAAATTATTCTACTTTCTTAATGGACGTGAAATCTCTCAAGATTCTTATAATTAGGGACGGAGGCAGTACTTGAAAAATAAAATTAAGAAGATAATACTATAAAAAATAATACTTAATAAAATTAAAAAAATAATAATAATTAATAAACTTGTAAGACTCCCCAGTCCCCAAGGCTTATTATTGATTATACTGATTCTTCATTCGTAATCGCAGCTCTCTGTCTATCTCTCAACTTACAAACAAACCCTAGATACCTAATTCCCACTCTTGTTCTTGTTCTTGTTCTTGTTCTTTACTTACCCTCAGCCCTGATCCTCATTCGTTCGAATTTCGTGAGGATTTAGGGTTTCCCCATCCATCTCACAACAGCCATGGACGCTCAGAGAGCTCTGCTGGACGAACTCATGGGTGCAGGTTCTTTTCTACTCTCTCATCTCATTCCTTCAAATTTCAAAGTTGATTAATTTGTTGTGTTGTGTTGTTGTTACTGTGTGAAATAAATAAAGCTCGGAACTTGACGGAGGAAGAGAGAAAAGGGTATAAGGAAGTGAATTGGGATGACAAGGAAGTGTGTGGATTCTACATGGTTCGCTTTTGCCCTCACGATCTCTTTGTCAACACTCGCAGTGATCTCGGTGCGTTTCAATTTATTCTAATCAATTCTCATTACTGGGATATTATTATTGCTCAAGCTTTCACTATTTTTTTTTAATCTTCGTTTCAATGTGCGTGTTAAATTTGTGCAGGACCTTGCCCAAGAATACATGATCAGAAGTTGAAAGAAAGGTGAAGTAATTAATTTACTCGCTGGATCTTCCTGCTGCAATGTTACCTTAGACTTGAACATTTAATTTTATTTTATTATTGTTATTTTTTTTTTTTTATTTTAGGTACATTCTATTACAAAATTGTTATGTTGAGGAGGTGGGACAAGTTGACTGGTTGACTGGTGAGGATGAGTATACTGGTTCAACTGGATCGGTTGTAAGCCATGTGGAATAACCGGTCTGTGCACTTGGCCTTGACTCGCCCCCGGGTGGGGATCCTGCACGGACTCCGACGCTTGAGTCAGTTATATATACGTTAGGGACAGGGGAATACGAATAAAGCTTAATCTGATTAAAGAGACAGAAAGTAGAGAGGGAGAGAGAGGGAGCAGAGGCAGAGTGGGAGAACTTGTGTGTGTTGCACTGTTTGGGAAGGGGTATTTATAGGTGGACTTCGGGTATTTGGGCCTGGGCTGTTTCCACCCAGTCGAGTCGCGAATCCAGGGTGAGAAGATCTTGTCAGGCGGAGGAAGTGACAACTTGATTGACTGACAGATAGATTTGGTGGGGACGTTTTGATGGGACTGGCATGATAGGGCTGGTTGAATGGTTCGAGGAGCCTGAGCCGAGCCGGCCATGGGGGGTCTTTACTCGGCCCGTGCCAAACCGGCTGCGGGGAGTCTTTACTCGGCCTCTCCGCTACCAGGAGCTAAGGAGGCCAAGTCAGTTGACTTTGCTCCTTTAGGGGGCTTTAAGCTTGGCCAAGTGAACCATTTTGGTCGTAGAGAGGAAGCCGTGTCCGGGTCCGTGTCAGCGGAGGAGAGTGGTTCTTTACGTAGTCTAAACCGTGGCCGGTTCCGTGCGAGAGGAAGCCGTGTCCATATGAACGGAGAACCAGGTCCAAAAGGTATGGGCCTATGAGGCCGGTCCGAACGGATGAGTAGATGCTTGGGTTGGGTCCATGTCATCATGCCACGTAGGGCGTAGTTGTCAGTGGGTACCATGGGGGTTTTTCCCATAACAAAAATTATCATAGTTTTTTGTCTGTTGTATAAATCATTAAGAGAGGTTTAGTGTCGTATTGCTTCTAGATTTCTCTGTAAATTAGACCCGGTGCTATTATTAACCTGTTTCAGTTGATATACCATTGTTGATGTAAATTTTACAATCCATGGGTCTATTGGTGTTACGCTCATATAGCCAATATAGATGTAGCTTGCACCAACAAGAGTTGGGTGTGCTTGTAATTGAGCTGCTCTTCCAAGGGAGGACCAAAACATTAGTCTCACAACAATGCGTGCGGGGGTCAAGGATCCCAAATATAGGTGTACCTTACTTTGCTGGTTTTATTTAGTCGGATATTTACATGGGAAAACAAGATATGAGTCATATGGCTTTGGTGATGGTCAATACATATGTACCTTAAGTTACTTTCCTTCTCATGTTAACTATCTTGTGAAATTTTACTTTGTCATGTGTGTACATGTGATAACAAGATATGCCAATAGATTAAATAACATACCAGTACATTGTGTTTAGTTTGTTTCGTAATTGTATAATTGAGTTTAATATCTAATGGGTTTTACTATGTTTGTGACTTCAGCTTTGAGAAATCCCCACGACATGATGCATTTGTACCCAAATTTGAGGCCGAACTTGCTCAGTTTTGTGAGAAATTGGTAAGGTTTGCCATCCCCTCTCAACTCTCAAAGGAAGTAATATTGTTTGTATGTCAGATCATTCATTCTTCATAAATTCTAATTTATGGTTACAATTACAGGTGATGGACTTGGATAGAAGAGTAAAACGAGGGCGAGAACGTCTTGCTCAAGAGGTGGAGCCCGCACCACCACCTCCACTAACAGCTGAAAAGTCTGAACAGCTATCTGTCCTGGAGGAAAAAATAAAGAACCTTCTGGAACAAGTTGAATCTCTTGGTGAAGCTGGGAAGATTGATGAAGCTGAAGCACTTATGAGAAAGGTGCTGAAGAGGAAGCAATGCCTACCTTCACCTGCATTTGCAATTGATTATTTATTAAGTTTGCATGGGCTATGGCCCTAATTACTGAAACAAACTTGTACAGATTTATCTTTGCTGATCTGAACAACCTTGAGTTTTTCTCATGAATTAATTGTTTTTTTGGTTGACTTCCTTATTCAGGTGGAAGCACTTAATGCTGAGAAGACAGCCTTAACACAGCCTCAAAATGAAAAGGTGTTGTTGCTGGCTCAGGAGAAGAAGATGGCACTCTGTGAGATATGTGGTTCTTTTCTTGTGGCGAATGATGCTGCAGAAAGGACTCAATCTCACATCACAGGGAAGCAGCATGTTGGTTATGGCATGGTTCGTGACTTCATAAAGGAGTTCAAGGTGAATTTTTTTATCTTGGACCAAACTATGATATTGAATTTACGAAATCTTTCTTGATATAAGTTACGAGTGGGAAAATGCTTGGCTGTTGTTGTTCTTACTTGATGTAAGTTGTTATCATATTTCAGGATGCTAAAGAGAAGGCCGCTGAAGAAGAAAGATTAGCTCGGGAAAGAGAGGCAGAAGATCGAAGGAAACGGAGGGAGGAGTCTGATAGAAGACGACGGGGTGATTCAAGTGATAGGGAGAGGCATCGTGACAGAGATAGGGAGCGGGATAGGTACAGAGATAGAGACTCGGATCGTGAAAGGTCTCGGGATCGAGACGGGGGAAGAGGACTGGATTCTAGGTTGAGGAATGGAAGAAATGGAGGCAGAGACAGGTACCGTGATCGGAGCAGGTCACGCTCCCCTGTTAGGTATAGCCACAGGAGGTCTTCTTGAAGTCCTCAAAATAGTGGAATTCTTGATAGATGTCGGGATTTGAATTTAAATGAGGTAGACATTAATATCCTAAGACTTAACATAAATATGTGCTTTTGGAGTCTTGTGTTTTCTCATCATCAAGGGTTAAATTATTTTTTCCCCATCTCAGAGCTTTGTTGAGACTATACAATCTCCCTTACATCAATATTATTAGTGGAGAAAAAGGTTGAGGTAGGTATTTCACTGTTGTAACTTTTCTTACAATTTGTTCTGCACCGTGATTTGGGTTTATTTATGATGATTCATCTTTGAAGTCTTCCTTTAGTTTTTAAATCATTTGATCTATTTAAGATGTCAGACCCAAAATTTCATGCATGATTGTCATTGCTGCCGAGGGGGATGGTTTTCTCTTTTTATGAGGTAACATGTGAATACCCTAAGACGAATAGATTTTTATATTAGTTCATCGATGAAATGTTTGCTTTGCTTCCCCTTTTCTTTCTTTCACTGCTTTTGCTTCTTAAGCTGATATAAACCAGCACAGGGTTAAAAATATGCTGCTTATTCTGACTTCCATTTGACATTGAACCGCATTCGGAAGGCACCAGTTTATATGGGTAAACTTTCTGAATCTGTTGTTAGTTATCTCCCAAATCCATCACATCATATTTTTAATGTATTTGGTGACTTGGTGTATATGATATCATCCTAGATGATGATTTATTATATACTGAATGGAGAACTGTTTCTTTATTCCTTAGACCCCTGATCTCATTCTAGACATAGGTTTCTCATGGGGAAAAGGCAAGTGCTTGTAGTCTCCTCAAAAGTAGTTGTTTTGACCAATTGAAAACTGTCTTGGAATGGTAATTACATCCTCTATAAACCTGGTACTTGATTTACGGAGTTCTGTTTGAGTTGAAAATTCTAAGGACTTCAAAACACAGGTATTTGGCTGTCTTTGCTGATTGTTTCAAAGGCAAAAATATTGACATTTTTGTATAAAAAACTATCAGTGAACTGGGGATGCAGCGTGCTTCCTTTTCTGAACAAACATGCTACCTGTTTTGTCCGGGCTTTTGGAGGTAACTAATTTAGTTTTCAGGAACCTAAATGTTCATGATTTTTAATGGCCGGATTGTTTTGCGACACAAAATGTGCAGGAAAATAAACTTCAGCGCATGCGGCTTCATGCTGAAGAAATGAGGCTAAACGGAAATTAGACTTGATCTTGTGATATTTAGAGAAAGTGTGTATTTTATTGTGCAACCGATTGTCAAATCCTTTATACTTTCTGAGCTGCCAACACATTGTGTGAAGTATATAATAAAATTCGCAATTTTGGAGTATTGACCCCGCTTTGATTGTTTTCATTTTCTTCCGTACTTCCAAAAGCACATTTAAGTGATGTTCTTGGTAAATGACCTTGCAAAATGTGATACATGGGTATATTCGCTGATCTCGTCTTTAACTGTAAATCAAACATCGAATTCATTTCTCATTTCCAAAATTTAACTTTTTTTTTAAAATACTTGAGCAAATAAGGTATCTGCACATCAAATTCAAGTAACACCGGGTATGCGTGAGACATGGATTATTGCTCTTGACGGACTAAACCCCTCTTCCATTATATATATCACTATTAACTATCACTAGAATCAATGCTTGTTTAACTAGTTACAAATTCAATATGCAAGTAGACATATTCACTCAAATCAATTTACTAACAATAATCATTTGAAAAAACTTACTAACAATAATAGGTGTGGGCTATGTAAAAGAATGTTCTCAGCACCATGAAAACATGTTTGGAAAGAGGGAGGTGGAAGGGCTGAATTGCTTTAGGTTTGCAATGAACACTCATGAATCCAAATTCAGTCGCCGCATCTTACACACCAGATTTGCTGTAGGCAGATCGAGTTGGTCTGAATCTGTCTTCAATAAATCTTTTAGTTGTTCTCTTGAAGTAGAAAGGCAACTTTGGAATGTAGCCAGGACCAGAGGGATTGGCATTGACAGCGCAGAAAGCACATTGCTAAGATATTCAATATCAACTGACAGCTGCTGCGCTCCACGATCTGAAAGATACTGAATCCCACGCAACTGCTCTATGTAAAGTGCTGTTGCACCCTCTGCGACCTAGAATTTAACACAATCATCAGAAAAAGTAGGGCCATTGGTTACTTCTTAACATAAACTGACAGAAAAGAGATTAACGGTCTAAAAAGGACATGACAGATGCGCGAAACTAAATATATCACCACATCCTACTTATGTTGTTTGAGATACAAGTGGGAAACTTAATGACCTAATCCCAGCTAATCTTTCGGGAAAATTTGACTGATGTCTAGAAAAATAAAAGGCTTTCGTTCAAAACATACACGTCCTAAGCTAGCTGAGTATCACGGGCCCAACACTAAGTTCCGACTTGTGAAAAGAGACCAAGTTGATGCTGTGACGCTCAATTCATACTATATATCAGAATTCAGACAAAGAAAAATTGATTCGACCAAACTTTTTTGATATTTGTTTATAGTTACCTTGAACATCCATTCAGTTGCAAAGAACTGAGCTTCATCATTATTTTCAGTGTTAGAGATTCCTTCAGCAAGTGGCTCCAACTGTTGGGGTAAAGTAAGAAGATATTCACCAACATTGGTCACATACGACTGTGGATATGCACTGAAGGTAGGGAGATGGAAAGCACTTTGTTCCTCTACTGATGACCAAATTGGCGAACGAGACACATCACTGAGGCGTTGCCGAACTTTAGATATGAGGACGTCATACACAAGTTCATTAACTGTGTCTGCAAATGCTGCAACTCTTTGAGAAGCAAGGGGAAGTGCATGAAATCGGGGATCTTTAGACTGCAAAAATAGTGAGATATTTTATATAATGCTAGAGAACAAAAGACAAAAAATAAATGTAAAAAATGATATGACAAGTTTGTCAGCACATTATACCAAAAGGAACACCAAGGCAAACTTCTGGTCTTAAAAGTTAAAACGCATCAAATTTAGAAATAAAATCACATTCATTGTTTTGATAAGAAGTGAGGGCAAATTCAATTTAGTTTGAAAATTATAACAAACTCAATGAAAGAAAATTATAATTTTCCTTTTTCTTTCTTTTTTTTGTTTCTTTGTCGCAAGCAAAATATATAATATTCAATTTAAATGGGAAAAAAAAAAGAATAAATGCTTCTTTTTCACCTGCTTTTTAAGAAAAATTATGATAGAAACGACAGAGGAGACATAGATTAATAAGCCTGAGCAGAGACACCAATTGCACAAGAATATCTAACCTTACCTAGGACTCCTGCTTATTTGATTTTCTCAAAATTATTATATTTACCAATGTGAGAATAATATTAGTGCTTTAGGGCAGATGGGGTGTAATAAATCATCACCACATTTCAGCACACTGCAAGGAGGGACAAAGGAAGACTGGAAAAGATAACACTAAAAGGCTAGAGTGTGGAAATAAGTATATTATATTTTTGAGGATCCTCCTATCTCTTGCTATCTATTTCCAAACCAAAGAAAAAAGAGAAAAAATAAACATGAAACTACAATAAGGCTAATATTATATATACCTGAGTCAAAAGGTTAAAGAGTTTCCTGGCCTTCTCGGGCACGCCAACCAGCCGCAGAGTTGCCATATCCAAGGCAGCCCTTCCTCCAAAAGATGGTTCCCCATCTTCATTACCATTTATTATCTGGTTTTGGTTTTGGTCTAAACTGGAACCAAATGCTGAAAAAGATAGAGTTGTGCTCAATCTAGCAAGAGTAGCTCTTACAGATGCTTCAAAGACAGACGATCTGCTTGTCAAATTATCTGCAACTGTCAGTATCTGCAATGCCCCTTGGACGATGGACCACTCCTCCTCATTTGAGGTCATTTCAACTCTCCGAGCACTTTGGTTTCCATCTTTCTTATCCATCTCCTTCTTTTGAGTACCATCACCACCATAATCCACACCGCAAACAGTTCTTAATGACTTGAGAGTTTCTTGCAGAGTGGAAATGTATTGTAACAGTATGTCATCAACGGCAAGAATTAGCTCATCAGCCTCAGAACCTCCAGTGAAGTTGATGCATCTCTCTACAGCTGCTTCAAGAAGTACAGTAACTTGGGGAATAGACTCTTCCATCCTGCGAACTGTTTCACTGAGTTCAACTCCTTGGGCTCCCACCCCTCGAATTACAGCTCCTCTTAGATCTATTCCTGCAATCTCAGAGGAAAGAATGGCACGCTCCATTTGTCCATACCTGTAACATTTGCATATTAAATGATAAGAGCAATGAAGCTATGAAAGGACATTTCTCTAAGATTTGTAAAAGGGTTTTATACGTAATACGTATGAGAATAATGTGCATGACAAACCGAAATGCCAGCAGTTTAATAACATTTGTTTTTCTATTCCTCTTCAATTGAGAAAGAAAACTGTTCGATATGAAGATCATATCCTCTCCCATGAACATTCTTCCATAATACTGAAGCCATATATGCTAGCCAAATGGCACTAGCACACATGCTTAATTTATCAAAATAAAAAACAATTATGCCTTAATTAAGATAACTTTTTACCTTTGTTTAAATGATTCATATGGCAAGTACACAGCTTTCAGCACATCCATTAAAACCCTGACATCGGAATCAGAAAATAAGTGCTGAATATTCCTTGCAAAGGTCCCCGTCACATTGTGCAATTCAATTAAGGCCTCCAAATGCTTTGTCTGAATCTTAATACCCTTTTGCATATCGCCTGATAAAATATCTAATAAACCTACAAATATTTGCCAGCTAAAATATCAATATCACGGAGGTAACAAAAAGCAAAATAGTATACACTTAACAAAAGCAGTTATGTAGCTCTTTTTGCTAAATGAAAGACATAAACTGAATTATCACAGTTCTATTTGAAAGGTCGTTCCGGGGGGGTGACTAGGACCAAAAAGTACCTTTTTTTTTAAATTAAACCATTTACATCTAAAATCATGTCTAGAGAAACCATTTACATCTAAATGTTTCATAATGGTTTTGCCTATAGTTTTTCTTGTCCTTCATCTACCTCTAATGATTGGATTGCCATTCATCTGATGTGAGGAACCATTTCCATCTTTGTTACCACCTAAAACAAGAGTCTATCATCTTTTCCACAATTGTTGTTACCGGTACTTTCTCTCTAATGCATTCATTCCTAATCTCATCTTGTCTGGTATGAGCAGAAAAAGACAATTTATTGAAGCAAGTCTAATAACCAAAGTAATTCTCCATGGAGCACTACAGCTATTTTACCTACATAGAGGCAACACCCTACTGCACAGTGCCTCAAACCCACTAGCACTCTATGGAGAGAACAAAATATGTGAAATATGTGCATAAAGCTACCATTTTTCTCAGACAATAGGCTATTTAAAAGATCTAAGAACAACCTTTAGCTAGTGCTTTGGTTTCTGGAACAGCATCTCCAATAGCAAGGTTGATATGGGATATGAAACTGGCACCAATAGCCATCATAATCTCACTGAGCAGCCTTGGGACAAGAGTTCTATAATCTTCAGGAAAAGCAATCATACACCTGCAAGCAACAGCTTAAATGAAGTGCATCTATAAAACCACTTAAATAAGCCAATTTATTTAGTATCATTTTATTCTTGATAATTTTTCCAGTAGGCTGACAAGGAAAATGATAATCCATAAGCACCAGGGTTTGGGATACACTTTAATTGATAATGTGAAAGATTATGCAAGGATGAAGAACCCTGAAAATTAACTTGCAAAAATTAACATGGAACTGTATATGTGAACACGCAAAATATATAATATTATAAGTGATATTTTAAGCAATTATCTGCTCACAGTAAACACTACAAATGGTACCATTTCCATTCTTGTTCGAGATAAAGCAGTAGCTCATCATAAAAGCTTGGCAACCAACTGAAGAATGATATCGTAGTTGAAACTGACTGAAAATCACTCTCATTTCCAGACTTATTAGCCCGTTCTCTTGAGTCAAAATCTTCCCAAAGCTGCTTTATTGGTTTCAGATGAACCTTTGTATATTGTGATTCTAGAGACTTAAACCTTCCAATTCTAATTAGAATTCCCCTCAAATCTTGAGCCGCATCAACCTGAACAATAGCAGTAAGAGGTCAGACAAGGAATTAACTGCAAATCATTACATATTAGAACATGATTTCAACAAAAAAAAAATTATATATACAACCTTGCGATTGGATAACGCATCAGTCAGTCGAGGCTGCACCATCGTGTCTAACCGATCCTCCAAGACTTCAAGTTGCTTTCTTATGTTGGCAAATTCAGCAACCTAAATATAAGGTGTGTGAGTAGGTGAAAACAAAATTATAAAATAAAGCTATCTGATAAACATCTAACCTAAGGGACATCACAAATAACCAAAGGGGGAAAATTAGTACCTCCCCAACAGCAGACAAGCAATGCCTCATGTTAGCCAGAGTTTCTGCAGCACGAGGGAGATCACCACTAGCAAATACATCCTCCACAGTCGAACTCAATTGTGTTAGCCCAGCAGCATCCTGTCATTAAAATGAAAAAGCCTCAATATAGAGAATCTCATAGTGCTCAACCAATATGAACTTATAAATTCGAAAATTAATATCTACCTGCAATGTCTCATAAGCGGCTTCCATTCTCTGCTTCACAATGTCTACTTTAGCAAGGGCTGCTATAGATTCAGCCGATGATCCCTCTGCCTACAAGAAACAAAAAAACAAGGATTAAAAACATTGAAAGTGCTAATCTTCTCATCCATAAATTCAACCTCTGCAACCTTGAGTGAGCAGGATGATTAGCAAGGCATTGATTTGATATCCTTTTTTTAAATAAAATAAAAAACAAAGACGTAAGATATTGTCACATGAAAAACAAATGTCTGAAACTACTGTACATTACTGATGTGAAAATTCATTTTAATTAACATCCATAACCACTGCATCTAAACTCAGGAAGGGAAATACCGTTCCCTTCGTATACTAACATAACCAATTGAGCCGGAGCTTACTCCATACTGCATCTCAGTGCACATTCCATACATTCAACAACAACATATGCCACGGTTTAAACTGATAGCTCTGCTTTCAACAAAGGTCTATAACTTGACCCAAAAGAAATCAAAATCACCTTCAAACTGGTATATAATTAAATACAGTATATCACAAATATAAGAATATTACACAGATTAATCTCACAAAAAAAGTTTCCACCACAAACGTTCTTGGAAAATCACTTGTTCACCAACATAACCAATACAGCAGGAGCTTAGTGCATGTTTGGTTTCGCGGTGGAAAATCACCTTGGATGTGAAGCAACTGTGAGTAACTTTTGATTCCCACAATCAATTACAGGGGAACGCAACGTGCATTCAAACATGCACTACTATAACCTTTTTTTTTTTTTTTATAAATAAAGTTTTTGACGGGGAAGGGGAATGGAGCAGCTGACAAGGTTTGAACTCAGATGCTCGCATTTATGTCCAGTAAGTTTAGCAATTGAGCTGCCTAGAGCTTACTCTAACTAGATCTCAATGCACATTTTCATACAATTCAATAACAACATATATCAAGGTGAATATAATGCCACCTAAGTTTTCACTTTTCAAGCTCTACTTACTACGAGGATCTATAATATAACTAGAAACAAAAGAAATCAAAAATCACCTTCGAACTAATTTCAGATTCACTCTATTGAATCAAACGTAACATAGAAACATAAAAAGAAAAAGAAAATGGAAACGGCGGAATGCGAACCTTCTTGAGCTTCTGGAGAATACCGGAAACAGCGGAACGGAGTGAAACGGCGTCGTCGCGGAGGCGAATGACGTCACGAGTAGCGCGGGGGACGCGGAGGAGAGAGGCGGCGCTCTGCTCCTCGAGAGAAGAGGCGATATCCTCGGAAAGCATCTGGAGTTTCATTTCGAGATCCATGAGGTGCTTGTCGAGTGAGTCCTGGCGATTCTGACTCGCAGAGTTGATCCATTTCTTGGGATCGAAGTTGTCGCTGGAGAACGCTCCCAAATCCACCATCATGTTGTTCATCTTTGGATCGGAATGAGGGATCCTTCAACATGGGTGGGATCCTTCACACACAAATAAGCTCTGTTGAGGGGGGAAATGATAAATTAGTAAACTTCAATTATAATTTGGCTTAATTTTCAGTTAAGTTTGTGGTACTTTTGTTAAATATCTTTATTCTTATTTTCTCAATGTCTGACTCCCCGAAGTTACTTCTGGGTTTGTCATATAACCCTACTATCAATTTTGACCAATTTTGCTAACACGTAATATCAGAATCCTAGTCAGAAACACGAGATTAGTCATGTGGTGTCACGTGATGTCACATGGGCGACGACGACCTCTCTCTTCAATCTTTTCTTTTCTTTTTTTATTTAACTAAAAATATAAAAATATTAAGTTTTTTAGTTTTTTAATTTAGACTTTGCTTGGGAGTTTGGAAGGGAAGGGGATAGAATGGAAATATAAGGATTCCCTTTCCATTCCACCCTTTACCTCCCAATTTGGGGGGAAAAGAATTTGGGGGTTTGGAGGGGAAAGTATGTGGAAAATTAAGGATTTGGGATTCCCTTTCCCCTTCCATTCCTTTCCATCCCCTTGACTCCCTCCCATCCAAACAAAGCCTTAAAGAAAAAAAGGATCTTCGCTCACGGGGCACCACGTGTCTAACCTCCTGCGTCTGACCAAGATTCCAATTTTACATGTCATCAAAATTGGCCAGAATTGATAGTAGGGGTATATGACAAACCCAGAAGTAACTTCGGGGAGTCAGACATTGAAAAAATAAGAATAAGGGTATCTGACAAAAGTACCACAAACTTCAGGGACTTGTGACATAATTAAGCCTTATAATTTTGTAATTGGTAAGGGTCCTTCTCCAAATTTAATAAAGGCAAACGCAGCGTTTTTACCTTTTTGCCCATACACTCCACGCTAAATTTTTTTATCACTTGCATAAATTATTATAATGCTCTTTTTAAAATATAATAATAATAAATAAATAATTAAATCAATTATATAATATAAAATCGGATACCTGTCATTCAAAAAATGTTAAGGTGACGCTTTCTTAGCTTTTTCTCAATTTTTTTGTTTTTTTAATTAATTAAAAAAATTTGTTTCTCGAATTAGTTTGTTATTTTCAAAATTAGTTTATCTATTTGAAATTTTATAAATATTAAAAAAAATTGTGGATTATATCACAACTTGAATATTAAAAAATAGATTTCTTTTTTAAACAAAAAACAATAAATTGATAGCAACTAAATGCAATGTTATCAAAACCGTATCGTACCGGTCGGTTCAACTGAAAAACTAGTGAACTGACCCCTAACCGATACGGTACGCTAAAATATCGAGCATGCAAGGAATCGGAAAAAATCAGTTTAAACCGGCAAGGTATATCGGAAAACCGTCAAATCGGCCGGTATTATGTGTACCGGGCGGTTTGCAATTTTTTTTAAATGCAAAACGCAAAATGACGTCGTTTTGCAACTTTTATTTATTATTTTTAATTAAGATTCAGAAAGACAGAAACTTTTACATGAAGGGAATTCAAAAGGCCAAAGAAAACTCAAAACTAAATAAGAAAAAGAAACAAAACGACGCTGCAAAGGAGAAACAATTGATGTTTGAACTATGAACTTGTTAAACAGTTGAAGTGTGATCGTTATGGATGTTTTGTTTTGGGAATTAAAAGTACAATGCTAATTATGGATTTTAAATGAGTATTTTTTAAAAAAATTTTAACACAGGTATTCATTATTCTTAATCGGTTTGACCGGTATATATCTATGCGATTTAATTACTGTTCTACTGGTTAAACCACTAAACAAATGAACTACTGTTCTGATCGGTTCAATCACCGGTACGGTTTTAATAACATTGACTAAATGAGACCCTCAGTAATGGGAAGTAACAAATTTTTTTTTATGATATTTAGAATTTGAAAAAAAAATGAGGATAGCTACAATTCAAAAAATGTTGAGGTGTCGCTTTCTTAGCTTTTTCTCACTTTTTTTTAAATTAATTAAAAAAATTTGTTTCTCAAATTAGTTTGTCATTTTCAAAATTATTTTATCTATTCGAAATTTTATAAATATTAAAAAAAATTGTGGATCGCATCACAACTTGAATTTTTAAAAAAGATTTTCTTTTAAACAAAAAATAATAAATTGATAGCAACTAAATGATACCTTAGTAATGGGAAGTAACAATTTTTTTTATGATATTGAATTATAAAAAAAACAAATTGTGTTTTCGATATTATATGCTATTTTGAATATCTTAAAAAATAATAATCTACAATTTCCAATTCTAATTGAATCAATTATATCAATTATCTACTATCTATATATAAAAGAATCCCTTTTCAAAGCATCACGTTTGCCGAAGAAATTTTCAAGATACCACGTTTGTCCCGTGAAGCTTTCCTCGCACCAGAGAATTTGTAGGTAGATAATCATTATCTCTAATCAAAATTACAATTTAAAATTAAATAAATTATTTAAATTTATTTAATCATTATATGTTTGTAGGTAAATAACATTATCTCTAACCAAAATTATAATTTGAAATTAAATTAATTATTTAAATTTATATAATCATTATCTGTATGTGAAATCATTATCCTCAATTTGTTGAACAAATCATTATCCTCAACAAAAATATTTAAAAATATTAAAAAAGTCATTATATATATATAATAGGCTCTCCCATTCAATTTTTAAAGTTATATCTAATTCTAAGAATTCTCTTCTCCAAACTCTTTCTTTTATTTTTATTTTTTCCCTCATTCCTCTACTTAAAGCTCTTAATTTTGATTTTTGAGTGTTTGATGAATTACTTATTAGATGAACCATATTTTGTTATACTTTTAATTGACTTTTGTTTATTCCTCTACTTAGAGCTCATAATTTTGATTTTTGAGTGTTTGATGAATTACTTATTAGATGATACATATTTTGTTATACTTTTAATTGACTTTTGCTTAATGTTAATTTCAGGAAGAATGACATCAATGAGTTACTTCAAACAAGAGCATGACCTTGGTAAGTTGTTTTTTTTTTTTTTTTTGAAATTTTGGTGAGTCTTTTGCCTATTTGAAGAAACAATGTTTTTCGATTTATTTATGATTTTTTTTCCGTTTTTGTCGTGAGATAAGATAAACGATGAAAAAGATCAAAATATTTAAATATGAATAATAATAATAATAATAAATGTGATAATTATATTAAAAAAATATTAATGGTAAAAAAATATTAATTTATCCATCAAATAAATATAAGAAATATCTTATAATATTATCCAATAAAAAAACCAGAATGTATAATTTTGGTTTAATTATATATAATTTTTCATATTAGATGTGATAATTATATTTTAAATATGCTAAATTATCATGTCTTATGCAATAAAAAATATTTTGATTTATCTTTAAATCTCCTCATAATACCATCAAACAAAAAAATATAAAAAAGTTTAATTTTCATTTCACTCTAATAATTAATCATAATATTAATTCATCGATCAACTAAATAAGGAATACATTAATTTAATACTCATCTATACATAGACAAATATAATATTAAATATATAAAAGAAAAGAGCCAACATTATATTCATAATAAAGTGCAATGTGTTAATCAAGATAGTCAAAAATAACAATTTCAATGTCGTCTTAATGTTCTATGAAATAATGGATATTCCAATTTATCCTTAAATTTTCTCATAATACCATTAAACAAAAAAGATCAAAATATTTAATTTTGATTTGTTTTTATTTATCATAATAAAGTTGATAACCATATAAAAATATTAATTTATCTATTATTAAATCTTTTCTATGTTATATTGTTGTTGTTTTTAATATAAAGATTTATATTATTAAATCTTTTCTATGCTATGTTGTTGTTGATTTTTATATTAATTTTTTTATATTGTTGAGTTCCAAAAAAATAGTCTTCCTCATGCGTCTATTCTTCTATTTCTAAGCTTCAATGACAAATATCCAATTGCTCGCTAATAGATGACATCATCTTTGCAAAAGAAATTTAAATCAAAATGATTAGAACAATAAGAATAAAGATTTTTAGGATTCAATCTTATTATTAACTTGAGATAAAATAATCGATGAAAAAATAAAATATTTAATTATGATTAATAAGAATAAATGTGATAATCATATTTAAAAAAAACTAATTGTAAAAAAAAAACTACATTCATCACTTAAATATAAGATTTATCTCATAATATCATCAAACAAAAACGATTAGAATGTTTAATTCTGATTTAATTTTGATTTATCATAATAAAGTTGATAATCATATATAAAAATGTCAAAGTATGCATAAGATAAATAAGAAATATATGAGATAAAAAGTGTTACATTTTAATTCATATGAGGAAGTACAAAATTTATCAACAAGATCATTTACATTAATTTTTTTTAAGTGTAGGGCGGTTTGGTTTGAACTCCTACCCTTTTATATAATTATTTTTATTATTGTTTGATAATAATCTTTACTTTATAATAAAAATAATAATAATCTTTAATTTAAAATATTTAAATAAAAAAATAAAAATATCAATAACCCGTGCATTGCACGGGGTAAGAGCTAGTATATTATAAAAAGAGGAAACCTTCAAGATATATAATAACTACTTAGGTGATACTTCCTTATAATTTTTTAATTATTTTTTAAAATTAATAATTAGAAAAAATAATAAGTTGTTGGATAATGTTGAATCATAATTTGTTAGACAACGACAAATTATATGAACAAATTATATAGATATAGATATGGATTATTTCATTTTTTTTAACCGAAACTAAAACAATTTTTTGTGATAAAAAATAAATCCATTAAATATCGTTGATTTATATTAATATTTATTTAAAATTTTAAATCTGAGGAAAATATGAAATTAGTTTGTTAATTCAATCCTTCGTGTAATTAAGGGATTTGTTTTCACAACAGATGTAATTTACTTAATTCGAAATTTGATAGGATATTTTGAATTAAAAAAAATAATCAGCAATTTGATTATGTTTTGGATAGATATGACATTTTTAATTTTAAAAAAATCTACAATTTCAAATCAATTATAAATATTAGTAATTAAATTTGTAATCCAAAATTTTTTTAAAAAAATGGTAAGGTCAACCCATCATGATCAAATACTTTGGAGATCAATCTTCAACCTGAAATGATATGGTCAAATGTACTTGATGAATATTTTATATATTATTTTTTCCACATTTCCTTTTTTTAATAACTATTATTAATGTTTCAAATTATAAGAATGGAAAATACTGTAATATTTTGCTTAGTGTTCTCTCCATTATTTTGTGTGTCAAATTAGTCGTACATGGTTACTTATAACCAAGGCACTAACGTCCACAAAGTCACAACGATATTTTATTTTGTAAATATTGATTTCAATTTTAGAATTTCAGGGATCGAGGAGATATTTATGATATTTTTTAAGTTTCTTGATGTTATTCTTTTCACAATTTTGATAATTTGTTTGGCTGCATATTTTTTAATCTGCCGATGTTATCCTTTTCCTAAATTTGATAGTTTTATAGTGAATTATGTAAATAGAATGGCTACACAATTTTTTTATGGGTAAAATGTGATAAAGTGTTTTATCTTCTTTCAATTATATTCTAATTTTTTATTTGTATTTTTGTTTTTATTGCATTGATTCCTTTTTAATATTTTATTTTACATAAAATATTTTTTTTAATAATTAGAGAGTTGGACCGGTGGTGAAATGTCACAGTGGATCTTAGTTATTGCACATAGAGTCATCTCGCTGGGACGAGATCCCAGCTATTGCATAAAGGATCAATGTCTGGAGCGATATTTTTTATCTTCCTACTTCTCTAATTTTATTTACACGATTTTTCTTTTTTAGTTTGCTAATATGTAATATGGATATTTTCATAGTTGTTTATTGAGGTAGTAGATAGGAAGTGGCATTTCAATGCTCACATAGCATAGAGTACCAATGATTCTTTACTTTCTTCGTTTTCAATTTTTTTAATTTATACTCACCATATCCAGGAAAAAAAAAGTCAAAAAAAATCAAAGAAATTAATTCAAAAATCATATATCTTTATTGGATGGATAAAGTATAACATAATTTTCTTAAATCATACTTTCAATATGAAATTCTGATTTGTTCATTACTAATGTATAATCTTTTTTTTTTTTTGCAACTGTGAGGTCGAAAATATTGTATGACATAAAAAAAAAACTCTTGAAAGAAATGAATGATCAATTTACAATTTTCAGGATTGAGATAAAGATGAGATTTTCAAAAGGTGTCTTATTTGTTCTTCAATCTTCTAATAAGTTTAACTTTTGGAAGATTGAAGAAAAAATGCATCTTGCTATTTATTTATTTTATTTTTTAATTTTTTTCGACAAATGTTTTTATTTCTCATTTTTGTTCTTGGTGTTAAAAATGGGAAGAGGTTTAGGATAAATATTTTAATATTTCATGTTTCAAGCACTTTAGTTAATTGACTATAGAAAAAATATCAACTTATTAATTGTTATATATAGTTGTTCTTATAAACTTAAGTATTAACATTTTCCTTTCAAAAAAAAAAAGTATTAACATTTTATCTATCCCGACATTTTTTCATTACTTTTAAATTTTTACTTAACTTATAATAATCTTTAACCTGTGCACACAGCACGGGCATCTATGCTAGATCCATATATAATATATTTGTTTTATTGCATCTATTACTAGATAATTTCTCAAAAAAAAAAAATTTAAAAAAAAATCAAACTTCTAAATAAAAAATTGTTTAACTCAACAGTTTTTGAAAAATCAAACTAATTGATAAGTTTGCTTAATTTGTTAGACTCAACAATTTAGTTAACAAAATAACATCTCCTTTGATTCCATTTTATCGAATATAATATTTTGAATATTGAAAAAAAAAACAACAGGAGCAATTTGATTCCATTTTTGATAGATACGATATTTTGAATTGAAAAAACAATCTATAATTTCAAATCAATTATAAATAATATGAACTAACTTATAGTTTAACCGGTAGTTAAGTTTCATTCAATTTAATTAGTAACAATTTTCATATAAATAAAATTATGCAATTTAGTATAAACTGTCTATTCAATTTTTTTGTTTGAAATATTTATTATATACGATGGAATGTGATCTAATATATTTTTCCATTCTTGTGCATCACACGGGTAATCTAAACGAATAAATTCTAATGGAAAACTCCTACATTTCTTTCTCACAAGTTTTGAATAAGACAAATCGCCAACCATTGCATTAAGAGTGAAAAAAGAAAGCTCATAATCGTTCATATTTTTTTAAGCTTGTAGTAGTTGATTGTCTTGATTTTATTTCTCTATTTATTACTTGTCATATTTTTTTTTATTAAAAATGTAATAATTATGTTTTTGATTCTCTTGTTAATTTTGCTTTTTTTTTTTTTTTTTTTGAAAGGTTAATTTTGCGTTTAGTTGCAATGAACAACGTTGGATAGTGGATGCTTCCCATATTTTGCATCCCTTCCTTAAATTTGAGGTTGCTCATCTTTCTTCTAGGCAATGACATACCAACATTTCAAAAAAGTATGCAAATGGCAAGTTAAATTAATGTTTTATCTATTATTTTAATTTGGCTTGTAACTCTTTTTTTTTTCTTTTTCTAATTGAGTCCTATGAGTTAAACAATGTTAATCTTAGCATTATTTTTCCATTTAATTTTTATAATTATTTTTTTCTATTCTTCATCTTCTCGTTTCATTCTCTAGTAAAAATTAGAAACGCCATTGTATTTAGTAATGTGTTGAAAGAATATAAAACTTGTTGCTAGCTTAAATTCTTTGTTTTTATTGATAATTTTTATGTTCGTTCGAATGATGGTGGTGCTGTATAATAGTTTGGCTTATTTAAGTTTTAAGTTCCTGAATTTTGGTGTTTTTTTTTGGAAACGATCCTTAAACTTAAATTTTTTTCGATACTTTGAGTTCCTAAACTTTGCTCAAATTTTGGAAATGGTACTTTCATCACTTAAGTGGTGATATGACCGAGGATATGCCACGTCACATTCGTCACATCGATAGGTAACGTGTCAGATGATGCCGCCTGAATTTTTTAAATTAAAAAAAATTAAAATTTATTAAAAATAATTAAAAATTGAATTTTTTAAAGAAAATCGAATCTCTGAATAAATTTTAAAAGAAATTATTTTTTAATAAAAAAATCATGTAGTGTCCCGTGACCCTACATAACACATCACTCGTTGATAGTGTGAAAGTGATGTGACATGTTGTCGATTATATCATCACTTGAATGAGGAAAGGACCATTTCAAAAAATTAAACAAAGTTCAGAGACCTATAACATTAAAAAAAAAATTTAAAAACCAATTCGAAAAAATATATAAGTTCAAGTACTAAAAATGATAAATAAGCGTAATTGATTCTTCCCATTTTTCACTTAATTTTTGGAAGTTTCCATTGTATTGCTATATCCTCAAGAATTTCCAAGTGGTGAGTGAGTGAGGAAAGAAGGCCTGCAAAATATCTTTTTCAAAAAGAAGGCCCAAAATAGTGGCGACATCCATAATCCATGGATGGATAACTACGAAATAGCGGTTGTAAAGTTGTACTGTGATATTTGCTTGCTCCCCAAGAAGTAAGTCTACAACGTTCTAGAATCTGCTCTAGAACCTTCTTGAACCATTTCCAGCACCTTCTGTTCCTTCCCATGCACCACCTTCAAATACCACTCCCACACTTCCATTTCCACCGTGTCCAGAAATCACTAATCAAAAATCCCAAACCGACTTAGCTTAAGTTTCTCTCTCTTTAGCGATTTTCTTCAATGGCTTCTTCTCTTGCCCTCAAACGCTCCCTCTCTTCTTCCCTCCTCCTACGTTCTCTTCGCCCTGTCTCCTCTCTCTCCCGCTCCTTCAACACCAACGCCATGCGCCAGTTTGATGACACCACCGATGACAATCGCAACCTCGAAAGCTACGATCGTGATCGTTCTCTCCCTCGCCGCCGCGACGATTTCTTCCCAGGTAGTTGTTGTCGTTCCGAGTCTCTGAATTCCTCGTTCTTGATTCTGTTTGTTCAATTACTTAATACTAATCGTCGGAATTGAATTATCGAAACTGTTATCCTTTTCGCATGAACAGCTCAGTTGAAAATTTTGAGTTTAATTTTCACTTGTTTGACACTTCTCCAGTGTGATTTCGTTGAATCAACGAATTAGCAACTTCTGTACCTGTTAAATCTTGCATATGCCTTTGGTCACTTGTTTGCTATCGCTCTCAAACTCAACTTCCTCGGTGATTCTGCTGTTGAATCATTGAATTAGCAACTTCTGAAACTGTTAATTTCGCATATATTAGAGTAGTTAGTTTTTGTTGTTGTAGCTCTCAAACTCAAGTTTCTCAGTTGAAATTTTAGATTCCGCTCACCTGATATTCCGATATCATATACACATCATTTAAACGTGATTTTGTTGTTGTTGATCAAACGAATTATAATTCTGAAACGGTTATAACTTCTTTGATTGCAGATGTGTTTGATCCGTTTTCTCCAACTCGGAGCCTGAGCCAGGTACTGAACATGATGGATCAGCTCATGGAGAATCCATTCCTGAATGCATCGCGAGGAATCGGAGCAGGAGTCCGTCGCGGTTGGGATGCGAAGGAAACAGAGGATGCTCTGCATCTGCGTGTGGACATGCCTGGACTCGGCAAGGAAGACGTGAAGGTTTCGGTGGAACAGAACACGCTCACTATCAAAGGTGAAGGTGGAAAAGAAGGTGAGGATGAAGAGAGTGCTCGCAGGTACACGAGCAGGATTGATTTGCCTGATAAGCTTTACAAGGTGGATGGGATCAAAGCTGAGATGAAGAATGGTGTGCTCAAAGTTGTTGTGCCTAAGATGAAGGAGGAAGAGAGAAGCGACGTCTTCAATATCAATGTTGAGTAATACAATAATCACTGGAATCATTTTGTTCCTTTTCTTGATTTTCCTCATAGATTACGTTAATAGTAGATAATGGCGTTGTTATGGTGTGTCTCTCTATGTTAGTAAGCGTTTTTGAGCCTTTAACTTGTAATGAAGGGAACTGTTATTAAGCTTTGTTTTTTCTGCAATCTGGATTTGGATGCGATTTTTTTTTTTCTTTTTTTTTTTTGCTAGTACTGTAGCTAACTACAATAGGACTATGCTGTGTTTTGCCAGAGGGTAGACAATACTACTACTTGCGGAGCCTAATAAACATCTTGCTTGTGAATTTGAGCAAATTGAATATAATTTTTGTTTTCGTTAACCATATTATGTCATTACCGTACCCGTACCACTAATCCTAAATTCATTTCTCACCTATTCACCTTTTTGATTTCATTAAATATTTATATTTTTAATTAATTAATAATATATTTATTCAATCTTGTGATAATTTTTGATTGGTCATGGATCACATAATAATTTTTCTTATCTTAGGAAAATATTTTATTCGTTCTTATTTATTTATCATTCTCAAACAAAATACATCCTTTAAAAAATTTAATCATTACTCATTTTTAATATAATAATTATGTTTTTTTTTTCATTATACGTTTTTTCTTTCTATAATCATTAATTTTTTTTATTATTTACATGAATCAAGACATATTAAATAAAAAAACCATGTAAAATAACATTTATTATTCTTGAAAAATACGACGGATAAAAAAAATTTCAAAAAATAACAGTAATAAGGAACTGAAGAATAATTACTATGAAATAGGGAGTACTGGGCAGTAGGCAGCTTTGAATTTTGATGCATTGGAACCTTCTGGAACCGCTTTTCACCTTTTGGAGCTTCGCGGATGCGTTTTCTGTACAGCTGTCACCCTGTCCACTCACTACCCAAAGCCACGCATGACCCTCGTCCACAGACATGGAATAATGAAAAGAAAAAAAAATTAAAAAAAAGGGAGAGAAATAATCCACAGATATGGTGATGTTAGTTTTGGTAACTAACTGCGTTTAAACTGTGTTTTTAAATCTTGAGTTGTCTGCAATTTGGAGTTTTTTTTTTTTTTTTTGCTTAATATGTAGTTTTAGTGTTAGTGATGACTATTACTCCCTCCGTCCTTAAATATAAAGCCCTCTTGACATTTTTATTTTGTCCCTATTTATAAAGTCTCATACCAATTTTTAATGATTATTAATTACTTTTTTTCACAAACACCCTTATTTATTTTATACTTTTTAGATTCTCAATAATATTAATAGGGTTAATTTTGAAACTACATATCAAAAGTTCACATTTTCAATACAATTAACTAAATTATTCCACTTTCTTAATGGACGTGAAATTTCTAAAGAGGCTTTATATTTAGGGATGGAGGGAGTATTATTAACAGCAGATTATGCTAGCTAGCTAGAGCCTCTGGGAAAATCTCTTGCTTTTAGCTTTCAATTCCTTTGCATTACTCATGCTTAACAATAAAAAATAAATTAATCCTCAGTTTCTTATTGGCCTTGCTCCAAAACGTATGATAAGAAAAATATTTTTTCAGTAGCAACTAGAAAGTTCTAACCATAAATTATTTGTTCATTGGGCTGACCATATATTGAATTTGAAGCTCCTGCACAAAGTTCATGTTGAGTAAAATCTTAACAAGATTTTTTATGATATTGGTGAAAAGATTAATAATATGATGAATTTAAGAGAACGAGCTGAGAAATAAGAAATTTAGATGAATTTTCATTACAAGTTCCTTTTAAATATATATTTTAATCAAATATTCTTAGTATTGACTTGATTAGCAATTTTGTTATCCTCGATTAAGTGGCGTAAAGTGATAATCATCCCTCACTTCACGCGATAATGGTGGTCACCACCACCAACTTATAACAGCTCTTCATTTATTGGCCTCCATTTAACGTTAACCAGATGAGAGTTACACTTTGTTTGATTTCTGGAGAGAAAATGAGAAGAGAGATTATGGTAAAAAAATAAGTAAATTTTAAAGTTGTTTGATATGAGAGAAAACGAGAAGAAATATGAGAAAGAGAAAAAAGATAAAATAATAAATTTGTTAAAAATAAATATACTTATTTTACCTAACAAAAATAAATACTATATATTTTTCTTTTTTAAATCAAACATAACTAAATATTTATAACTTACTTCAATTCTTTTTTACATAATAAAAAATCTAATTATATATATATATAAATTTATCAAAATAAAAAATAAATAAATAAAAGTTATTAAGCATGCAGTGTTTATCAAATCAATAGTTGAAATATTGAATTATATTCACTTTACATTGTGCAGTGCGTGCCACTCAACAGCCATTTTCTTTCCAAATCTCGTCTCTGTCGGGAAGAAAATTTTTTTTTTGAGTCTCACCCATTTTTTTCTCTTCTCTCTTCTCCTATACCAAATAAAAAAAAAATTATATATTTTCTTCTTCCTATTTTCTTTTCTTCCAAAATCTCTTCCCCAAAATTCCACAACCAAACAAAGTGTTAGGTCCTGGTTAGCTACAGACTTAGCTTATAGTAAGACTTTGGAGTACTGGGATATAACATCATGCAAGGGAGTCTAATTTAGAACTTATATGTTTTATCACTTCCAAATCCCCTCCAATATGCCAATTTCAAGCTGGAGTAATCACCTCCTCAACATAGGGCAATAGTGGAGTAGATGTTCCCCAAGTTCTAGTAGCTATTCTTTCTTCCTTGTTATGTTTGTAGAGTACAGTACTGCAAAGAAGTTGAACGGTCAAGGAAAACTTAGAGGCCATGAAATAAATTTATATAGAAAACAAATGCACTTCAAATAATCTTATTCTAAAGAACATCTGCGAAAGTTTTCGTTAATTACAGTTTAAGCAAAGCAGAAAACAGAAAATCAACATAAAATCAAAGGGAAGAATGTTGATCACACAAGAAGAGGAAGGTGTATGGTGTTCTTCGCAAGATGAAGAAGTTTTGTTTTTTTTTTCCATTTTTCGTTGGACACTGATGAGTTGAAATATATTTATGATAATGTGTATTTAAACTGTATTTTTATTAAAGTTTTCAACCATTCCAAATCGGAAACTATTTAACTCTCAAAATATTTTGCACTTTTTGACAGAAAATGAAGATAAAAAATTCAATAATAAGTCAAAAATTAAAATTCTTTGTTAATTATTGGTCACCATGCTGTAACAATAAGGAACAAGCGCATGAAAAGAAACTAGTACAGAATAGGATTGAGAAGAAGAAATGCAGGAAGCCAAAGTAGGAAATGACACAGAATTAAGAAAATGACACAGATTGTACTTCCTTGAGTTTAAATGGGATCAAGGGAATCAATCTGAATGGTATTAAGGATATGCAATACTATAGAGTCTCAGTACATGAAGCAAGAAAGAAAATTATAGTTAAGAGAGAGAGAGAGATAATTTCCAAATCCTTGCCTACCTTCTTTTTCCTCTAACAATCTATATATTCTACTGGTGCCAAATGAAATCCTTCAGCCGTGTGTTGGGCTGCCTTTTTTGTGTGACCCTGTGATCATTGTTGCTGTCATCAGGTGCTGCCAGGTGTCCATGAGGCTAAACCGAATTGCCTTGATTGTTAGTGCCATATGCTCCACTAGCTGGTGGACTATTTTGCCCCTCCTCAATTGTACCTGTTACAATACTCCCCCCTTTAAAATCAACATTGTCCTCAAGGTTGAAATTAGGATAGGATTTTTGAAACTCTACAGCATCTTTCCATGTTGCTTCAGCAATGCCTTCCCACTAAACCAGTAACTGAGGCACAATTGTGGATCCTCTGGTGAGTTCTTTGGTCTTGAGGGTACTGTGAGGAGCAATTATAGTACCTTCCTCAGAATCAGTAGTGCCTTTGTACTCCTTAAGTTGGGAGATATGGAAGACTGGGTGGATTTTAGCATGAGAGGTTAGTAATAGCTTATAAGCAACAATGCCAATTCTTTCCATAATAGGGAATGGCCCAAAGTACCTTAAACCCAGTTTTTGATTCTTCCTCAAGGTTAAGGAATGATGTCTGTATGGTTGCAGCTTCATCAACACAGCATCTCCTATCTTGAATTCTTTCTGCCTTCTTTTCTGATAAGCATACTTCTTCATTCTTTCTTGTGCTTTAAGTAAATTCAGTTTCAACTGAGACAACATCATACCCCTCTCTATCAACAGTTCCAATATAACAGCTGCCAGTAAAATGGTAACATGATTGCAAAGGAAATGAACATGTATAAGCATCCCAATGCTTGCCAAGAACCAAACAGCAAAAAAATGGTGAATAGGCTCAACTTGTTCAAGCGTATGCTGACTAAGATCTTTTGCGGATATCATGACTCATGATGTTTCACCCCGTACTGGAAACAGCGCAAAGAGCAAACCAATAGCATAATCCTGCAGGATCAAAGTTCCTATTGTAACCTGACCATGAAGAGCATTGATGTTATTCCTTTTCAATACGAACCTTAAGACCACTGCATCAGATTTTCTGTACAAAACATCCATGGCAGTGTGGTAATTAATGTTATCTGCAATATCTTTGAGGGACAGTCTTGTCTGTTCATTTTTCTCGAGTGATAGTTTCTTTTCTAAAAAGAAATATGGCAAGGTTGTCTTTGAGAGCAAAGAACACTTCAACAGATCCATCACCTGATTTTTGGCAACATTTTTAGTCATTTCCTCTATTGAAGACATAGTTTCTATTACATAATTCTTGAGCAGACAAAAAGTTGTAGTGAATGCGTTTGGCACAGCATTCAGGATCAAATCATCAGTGATCATAAAAGACACGTCATCCTTAACAAAACCCTCAGCTACAGTAGAATTTTGAGGCAAAATTAATTTTGACCAAAAGTTTCCACACCTGCATTTTTTCATTTTGAAGGTGCTTGACAAAACATTGGTACCATTACGAGAACATTCCCACAAGTTGGTACCTATATAGTACTGTGTGGGCTTAGAGTCATCAATGTTAAGCTTCAAGCTCCTACAATAATCTTCCATTGAGTTCCTTGGCCGCAACAACATTTCTCTGCAAGAATTTGTTAACATAAACTCTTCGTTAAGGTTAGCCACACTTACATAGAGTGAACTCAATGATCCAACTTTAACTGTTGGCTGCATATCTGACTCCTTTCCCACAAGTCTCACAATGGTTTTAAGGCCTTCAGGTCCCTGATACACAGCATAGATAGCAACCACGTTTGCAAGCAGTGCCTGAGCAGTACAAATGTTGCTGGTAGCCCTGTTTTTTGTTTCAGACATATGCATTACTTTAGATAATTCGTTCCACATTTCTGGTTGATTCTGTCGCTTGCCATAGTTGGGATCAGCTAACAAATCCTGGTCAAACTTTGCGTTTAACTTATCTAATCCACCAAGGCCATGAAACATTGCCCAGGAATTGGCCATAGCACCACCTAGCAAATAATCTAAAGGCCCAATGCATCCGGTTATGTTCCCAAAACCAAATTCATTCATCACATTATGGCACAAAAATCTTCCAACGATACTATCAAATGTGAAGCATATATAAAATCTCCCTGTCATTGCATCAAATACTACAAGTGCATAACTATCACGGTGAGATAAAGTTCCTGAAGTCAACCACACATTTCTAACCGTACTGCACTCATCAACCTTAGTGCTCCAAGTAATGACAAACCAGTCAAGCAAATTTCCAAATAGCAAATATGCATTCAAGGGAAGTGTCACATACAGTGCAATGTACACAAAACTATGACAGTCACAAGCAGGTATAGACTCACAAAGTAATATTGCAGGTGGGTATTTGTCACTGTCCTTGTTGCAGTGGCTCTGATCAGGCGGTTTGGGTTGTAGTGGTTGTAACCGGGACAGTGAAGAGGCAAGTAAAAAGCTCGTGTAACTCGGCGGTGGAGGTGGCAGTAACTGGGTAGGGTGGTTAAATGAAATTTGAGGGAAAACCACATGATTACTTTGGTCCGGTGGTTTAGGCAGAGACGAAGGGAAATTTTGGATCTCCATCGTTGGGGAGGTATAATCAATTGTTAGCACCTGATAGCGGAAAAAGTCATCGAAATTGGAGTTTTCTTCAAAAAAACCCAATTCCTCCACATTCTCCAGATACTGTTTCCATGTGCGAGTATTTGCCACTACGTCTTCTCTTGCAACTACAATTGGAATATGAGTGCTATTATCCCCGAAGTGATTCGACACAAGTGCGTCAACTCTCTTCTCATACTGGTTGTCATCTTCAATTGCCGCAAGGTCCACTAGGATGTCCGATGAGCCATCACCGTACACCAACTCAGTCTCTGCAGATACTATTGGATTAGTCTCCACACTTAAGTTCTTCTCACGGGCTGCGAATTTTTCCTTGAGTTGAGCCAATTCTCGTTGAAATTGCTCACTCGTAGCTTGAGATTTCTTACAAATTTGAAATGATCCAGCATTTGATTTTGAGTTCAAGCCACCATTTGGAATGGAATGCTGTCTCTCAGATCTGTTATGGAGTCTCTTAATTCTTGCATATCAGCAGCGTGTTTACGCTCTTGTTTGTGCATCAGTTCTAAGATTTGTTTCAACTCAGCAGAAACAACATTATCAGCCATGGTGGAGAATGAAAGCACCATTGTAACAATAAGGAACTAGCGCAAGAACAGAAACTAGTACATAATAGGACTGAGAAGAAGAAATGCAGGAACCCAAAGTAGGAAATAACACAGAATTAAGAAAATGCCACAGATTGTACTTCCTTGAGTTTAAATGGGATTAAGGGAATCAATCTGAATGGTATTAAGGATATGCAATACTATAGAGTCTCAGTACATGAAGCAAGAAAGAAAATTATAGCAGAGAGAGAGAGAGATAATTTCCAAATCCTTGCCTACCTATGCTTTCCTCTAACAATCTATATATTCTACTGGTGCCAAATGAAATCCTTCAACCGTGTGTTGGGTTGCCTTTTTCGTGTGACCCTGTGATCATTGTTGCTGTCATCAGGTGCTGCCAGGTGTCCTTGAGGCTCAACCGAATTGCCTTGATTGTTAGTGCCATATGCTCCACTAGCTGATGGACTATTTTGCCCCTCCTCAATTGTACTTGTTACACATGCAAACCTCGGGCCCTAGGCCCAACCTTCATGCTCATAATTTGGCCCATTATAATTAAGAAATTCAAGGCACATAGATTTATTGTTAGGATTTAGGGTGAAAATCAAAGATGAAAACAAAAATCCATCCAACGGATTACCATCAACAAAAGTGTTAATGTAGTGATAGAGGGTCAGAGGCTGATTACATCCTACAAAAAAACCGACGGTAAATACTTTTAAAATGATTGAGTAATTAGTTTTTTATCCATATAATATTAAGAAGAATTCCCTTGATTTTACTTAGATAATTTTTTACCCGGATAATATGCAGAAGAATACCCTAATAAAAAGTGGTAGAGTGTTAATCTGCTTTTTATGTATTCAACTTTCCTTGCTGATTTTTTTCTTTTTTCTGAAATTCACATTATTATTAATTAGATATAGTATTTAAATTTAAAATAGGGAGGTGACACGTGGCAACCAAAGAAGCTGTGCGGTAGAATGGTTGTGATCCACGAGTTTTACCACGTCCTGTTAAAAATTGTTTCATGGGAGTGGGAGTGGGAGTGGGGCCAAGATTTTCCCTTGCCGGATATCCGCTTCTCGTAAGAGAATAATGCCAATTGGATATTCGAATATTCTTTTCTCTCATTCGCTGAACAATTGGGCGGCTACCTCATGACCATTATGCCCCTCCTAATTCGATTGTATTTACGATTCAATGCCCTGTTTGAATTGCAATCAGTTTGACCAATATGCCCCTTCATGATTGGACCACGTACTACAGTAGTTTTCTTCAATAGAGTAGTCAAGTCGTAGCTGCTGTTTGTGGCTTGACCGCTTCCTACACCAAAATGCATTTCATTATGTTTCTCTTCATGCAACACAACATAAGTTCCTATTGATGATACTAACACTGTGCGTCATTAGATTAGGAAGGAAAAACAAAAGGAAAATGCTTAAGAAACTAAAAGTAGTATTATGACATAGAAAAATGTGATTTTTGATATTTTCGAAAGAGTGATTAATATCAACATGTGATTGTTTTACCACCTTTAGTAACCTTAACAAATGCCCTACCTTAGAGCACTTGTTAGCAAGACCCAAAACAAAATTTTACGATGAAATTTTCTGAGTACGACTTACGAGTATGTGTTACACGACGGGACATATGTTAAGCACCATCCTTAGTCCTTACATATAGTTAGTAAAATTTTAAAAAGTTAAAAAAAATAAAAATTAAAGAAACGTGTTTTTGGTAATGTATTGTTGTTTATCACATCAATCAATTATAGAATGTATAGTGTAATTTTTATCTTTTTATTTACTATATTTACTTTAATTTGAGACAAATTTATTCACTGAGTAAATAAATGTATAGTTGAAAAACATCGTATTAATTATATGTTTGATTTGTAAAAAAATAATACACATAAAATAAAATAAAATGTTTTTTTTATGAATATTAGATATAAAATGGAAAGAATATAAAATGGGTCTGACTAGTTAAGCTTATTAAAAGTAAAAAAAACGTCATAAGTTTCAATTTTTTTCTTCTAGATAACTTAGAAAATTACATTTTTCAAAACTCAAAAAAACACATTTAGCTTTTTAATAAGTGCTCTTAACCCAAGGATACTTATTACTCCCTCCGTCCTTAATTATAAGATCCTCTTGGACATTTTTACGTCCACCAATATTGTTAAATTCTATATTAAAATTGATATGTTCTTTCAAAAATATTCATCTATCAATTATTAGAACATAATAATTTTTTTCATTTTTCAATAATTAATTTAATTCCTAGATACTCGATCATTTATATTTAATGCAATGAATCAATTTGCAAGTCATTTACAACATTAAACAAACTCCATTAAACAAGCTCCATTTCATATTCCAATACAATTTTATTTATTTATTCTCACAAAAACTTAGACTACAATGATTAGATGTAAGATTAATTTTGGAAAAAATTACAAGAGAGTCTTATATTTAGGACCAAAATTTTTTATCCAAGAGAATCTTATAATTAGGGATGGAGGGAGTAGCATTTTTTATAGAGTATAAAATTATCTTAATCCAACTAGAATTAAATGTATGTGTAATTCGTTTAAAAATATCTTAATTTAACATAAACTAAAGAAAATAATACTCCCTCCCTCCCTGATTATAAGGTCCTCTTGGGCTTTTTTACGTCCACTAATGTTGTTGAATTCTATATTAAAATTGATATGTTCTTCAAAAAATAATTTTTTTTTTATTTTTCAAAAATTAATTTAATTCCTACATACTCCATCATCTAATGCAGTGAATCAATTTTCAAGTCATTTACAACATTAAACAAACTCCATTAAACAAGCTCCATTTCATATTCCAATACAATTTTATTTATTTCTTCTCACAAAAAATTAGACCACAATGATTAGATGTAAGTGTAATTTTGGAAAAAATTACAAGAGAGTTTTATATTTAGGACCAAAATTTTTTTACCCAAGAGAGCTTTATAATTAGGGACGGAGGGAGTATATTGAAAGTCAAAATAAGGATTGTGACATTAAGTGCATGTTTGGTTATGCAGTGAGTTAGTCCAGAACCAATTCTAGAATGTCAACGCTACTAACAGTTGCTTCTACTCCAACGTGATTTTGGGGGGAAAATTGATTTTCTAACTCTAAAACCAAACATGCTACTAATCTATGGTACGAAATAAGTTTCTCCACTTCCTCCTTTTTTTCTATTGCTCGTCATTTTTCGAGAATTTTTTGTTTATTTTATTTGTTATTTTGAAGATTTCAAGAGTACAAGTAAATATTACATTATTTTTCATGTTTAATTTTATTCAATAAGTTTTTATTTGCACAAATAATGAATAAAATTAATGATTATAAAGAAGGAAAATGTACCCTGAATAAAAACACAAATAATATATTAAAAATATAAATAATAATTATATATTTTAAAAAGTATATTTTATATGAAACAAGATAAGCAAATAAAAACAAATTGTTATAAAGTCCTTAGTCCACGTAGTTGCTATAAAAGAATATTCGTAATATTCATAATTTCGAAAAGGTAAATGTTACTAAGTGCCTTTAGGGCACTAAAAGATTTTTTTTTTTATTTACAAAAATTTAGGAAAGATAAATTCCGAAAGTTTATTTAGATTGGAATAAATATCATGACTCAAAAAATACTTATAAAAATATTTATAAATTACTTGCAACATCGTCCAAATATATATATATATATATCGAATCTAGAATTTCTCTCAACCTTAAGTTTGATCCTTGTCAAACTAAACCAACAATTGTTGATAAAAAAAATAAATTTGATTAGAAAATTGAATATATAATATTTGAATTTCTTCGTGAAATAGTTTTTTATTAAAATTCAATCTCTTTCAATTTTTAATCCTCAATTTCTAAGACTGAAATTAACAAGGCATTCAAAAGAAATATCTAATCACTTGTGTTTAGTTTCAGTGTTGTTCGATCCTCCACAATAACGTTGATAGATAAATAAAACCTTAACTCTGTGATTTTCTAAAATTGGAATAATTGACTCCGTAAGTCGAATACCAAGATGCAAACAAAAAAAAAATTCCCGTGGAAAGGCATGTGCTGTTTTGGACTTTTCCTTTCCTAATTCCAATGCACATAATGAAAGTCACGCACTGCATCAATTATACTCCTTCCATTATTAAGTGTAGAAATTTTTTAGAACTTTTTTTATTGGTAAAATTTTATGGATTTTCTTGATCTCAGCCCTCAAAATTGAGAATAAGAATATGTAATTAGATAAGTTTTCTTAAACAAATAAAGATATAAAATTTTATCTTTTCTAATTGCATTATTTCATATGAAACTTAAGTATTTTTGGGATATTATCCCCGGTTCTAAGGATCGAACTTAAACAAACCCAAATTTTACTGAAATTTTAATAATAGGAGTATTAAAAAAAATTCAATTTTTTTTTATTAAGTCAATATATTTTTATTAAGTCAATATTATAATATAAGAATATATTGAAAATGTACATCTTCAATGATGATTAATCTAATTAACTCACTTTTTTTTTGGATAAAAAATTCAGTCAGTTTTTTTTTTGAAAAATTAAGTCAGTTTTTGACATAAATAAATTTATTAAAAATATCTTACTAATTTAGGACAGTAGGAAATACGTTGGCATATGCCAATATTCCGTATTACTAAAAAATTTTCAGCAGATTTTGGTTAGTGAGAAAGGGATATTTTGGTCAATGACTACAGCCCAATGGCAGTCTCGTAGTTAAACAGAAAAACAAAACCTCCGCGGCAAATCGAGTTAATTAAGGCGAAGAGGACCAAAATGGACAATTCACAGGAAAGAGAAAAAAAGAAAAAAAAAAAAAAAAGAATTGAAGGATTCGCGTGAAGCATAAGTAATACGACGTTGTTGGTTCAGAAAGCATCACCGCATCTTCCTTTTTCTTCTTTCTTCCTTTCTTTCAAAACTGCCATAAAACAACATTACATTACATTACATAGTCCCAACAACACAACACAACACGCAAACTCTCTCAAAACCCAGAAACCATCCAACTTAGCTTCGCTTTCTTCCTGTTTCAAGGGTACGCAACGATATCCATCTCTCTCTCTCTCTCTCTCTCTCTCTCTCTCTTTTTGTCCTTTCATTGCACGTGCAATTTTTTTTTTTTTTCTTTTCTGAACGTCATTCCTTTTGGAGTTTGGATTTTCCTTTCTTCTCTTTCTAACGTAGGATAATTGGGGTGTAACTTAAATTGAAGGATATTTATAGAGCAAATTTTCCATTGATTTTTTGTTTTCTGAGTCTCTTCCAAACTATATTTAGCATCCCCACTGCTCCAAAATTTACTACCCTTTTAGTTTTTTTTATTTTTA
This sequence comes from Crotalaria pallida, assembly GCA_037953625.1. Taxonomy (NCBI): domain Eukaryota; kingdom Viridiplantae; phylum Streptophyta; class Magnoliopsida; order Fabales; family Fabaceae; genus Crotalaria; species Crotalaria pallida. The sequence continues at coordinate 140,843,573 of CM075654.1, read as the reverse complement.
TTTTATTATGACTCAAATGGAATGCTAGTTTTTTTCCCCCGACCTTCTACTTATTGATTTTGCTTTGTTTAATAGCTTGAAGAAGTCCTTATTAGCAGGGATTTTTTTTTATATTCTAGGGGATTAGAATCTTTAATTTTATATTAACAATTCAAAAAACTAAACTTTGTTATGGATCATGAATTATGAATTGTATAGTACTTTGTGAAGTTGTGAACTTGGTTAAGTAACGGTATTCTACTTGTTCTCAATAAATAGGAACAGTGGTGGTGAATATAAATGTTTTTTTTTTTTTTGGTGCAATTAGATTTTCATTAATCAACCAAATCTAATGTCTGGTAAAGTAAAGTAAAAAAAAAAAAAAAAAAAAAGCTTAGTTATTCATATTTTTTTTTTTCAATTTGTTTTGCAGAAGTGGAAGCCTCGACTTCTTCCTCTTTGTTGCTTCTGAATTATGGGTTCAGAACAGTTTGTTGAGAGAAGTAGCAGGAAGCCCCTTGGGATTCAGATCATCGAACACTCAAAAGGAAGCCGTATCTCCTTCAAAACTCACCAAGCCATTGTTCTGATTTTAACATTTTTTGCTTATGCTAGTTACCATGCCACCAGAAAAACCACTAGTATTGTCAAGAGTGCTCTTGACCCCAAATCACCAGACATCGGCTTGAATTCCATTCCGTTTTCGAGGCTAACCAATTTCACTCATGCAAATAGGCCAAGGAGATTTTCTGGTGTTCTTCAAGGTGGTTGGGCTCCATTTAATGGCGCCGATGGAACAACCCTTCTTGGTCAATTGGATGTTGCTTTTCTTTCGATATACGCTTTCGGGATGTACTTTTCGGGACATTTGGGTGATAGGTGTAATTTGAGGAATTTTCTAACGGTTGGGATGGTGGGAACGGGCTTGTTCACTTCACTCTTTGGTGCAGGATATTGGGGGAATATCCATAACTTTTATTATTTCTTGGTAGTTCAAATGATTGCTGGATTGTTTCAATCCACAGGATGGCCTTCAGTAGTTGCAGTTGTGGGTAACTGGTTTGGAAAGAGCAAAAGAGGGTTGATCATGGGAGTTTGGAATGCTCACACTTCTGTTGGGAACATTGCAGGTTCCTTGATTGCTTCTGCTATGTTGACCTATGGATGGGGTTGGTCCTTTGTTGTACCAGGACTTATTACTGCTTTCATTGGTTTTGCTATTTTCCTTGTATTGCCGGTCTCGCCCGAGTCTGTCGGAGCTGACAGAGACGAAGATGAATATGGTTTTCCCAAGAAAATTGGAGATGATGGGATAGAGGAGGCTCTGTTAAGTCCTAATACTCCTCCAGCGGAGGACAAAGCTGTTGGGTTCATAGAGGCGTGGAAAATTCCCGGGGTTGCTCCTTTCGCTCTTTGTCTGTTTTTCTCCAAATTGGTTGCATATACATTTCTCTATTGGCTCCCATTCTATGTTAGCCACACAGGTAATTAAACAATCTGCTACTACTTGATATTTTAAATTGCATCTTTATGTTTAATGTGCATGACATTTACTTTTTACAATTGAAGAAATCAATCACAGTTTTCTTAGGTCTCCATGTTTCCATTATATTAGGCATTTTACCTTAGTGAAATCTTTAATTTCTCATTTATGTTTCATTATCATGCAGCAATTGATGGCCAATATCTATCTAGTGAGACAGCAGGAAGTCTATCCACTTTATTTGATGTTGGAGGTGTGCTAGGAGGAATTCTAGCTGGTCACATTTCCGATCGCTTAGATGCTAGAGCCATCACGGCAGCAAGTTTCATGTACTGTGCAATCCCTGCCCTCTACTTCTATCGAAGTTATGGGCACGTCTCCTTGATCGTGAATGCAGCGTTGATGTTCATCACTGGCTTGTTTGTGAATGGACCGTATGCTCTTATAACAACTGCGGTTTCGGCCGACCTGGGAACACACAAGTCATTGAATGGAAACTCGCGGGCTCTCGCAACAGTTACGGCAATCATTGATGGAACAGGCTCTATAGGGGCTGCAATAGGACCTTTGTTAACAGGTTACATATCTGCTAAGAGCTGGAGTGCAGTTTTCACAATGTTGATGGCGGCAGCTTTAATTGCCGGATTGCTTTTGACTAGACTTGTACTGGCAGAGGTATCTGCAAAGATTGAAGAGTCAAGATCTAATAGAGAACAAGAACCTTCTCTCCTAGTCTAAGAATTTAAAGAGTTACAGTGTAATTAATTGTGTGACAGTGTGTCTATTCTGAGAGTGCCTAAAGAGGTCTCATTCAAGGCTTCAGATATTAAGTTAAAGAGGAACAACCTAACAGTATCAAGTGAGTTTACAAATTGATCTTGTTAGCAGTTTTTCAATGACTTAATGGGTGCACCAAGCTGCAAATAGAAAATAGAAAATAGCTGGTAAAGATAAAGCTTTCCTCAATTGGATTGGGCATTGTATATAGTCCATTTTGCCAACCCACTTACCCACTTATTGGGACAAAGAATTTGCGGTTGTTGTACTTTATTATTGTAGAGTTTGTTGTACGAACTGCTCAATTAAATAACTACAATGATTGGAAAAGATTAGTAGTAGTATCATTTTCAATATCTGTATAGAAGTAATGTTTCTCTCTCAAGTGTTTAACAGCTTGCAATTTTCCCTTCCACTTATATAGGCCAGGTTAGGTAGTTGCATTCATTGAAGTGCACTTGACTTGTAACGCCAAACTGCGTTGGATTGGGAGTTTTGTTATTTGAATATCAAATTTTGAATATGATATTTTACATTGTGAACATTTATTTTTAAGGGTCTTGCTATGTTAAACTTTCTAGAAGTAGAAAAAACATCACAAGTCCCAAGTCTTTCTTCTCTCGTAAACGTAAAAAACTTCAACTTTCAATGCTTATAAACTATATTTAGCTTCTTAACAAGTGCCCTAGCATTTTCCTATTTTTAACTTTCATTTTCTTTATATAACTATTTTAATGAGATATAAAAAGTTCAAAAGATAGAAGTATTACACAATTGATGTACACAAACATATTATTATCTGCTTAGACAATCAACTCTCGAGTTAAACAAAAGATACACGGTGGTATGCACAAGTTGTTTGAATTGTATGAGATTGTTTTGAAGTATTTTTGTGTGGTGTGAAATTAAGGAAATACTAATTTTTATGGAGCACAATGTGATGTGAGTTTTGTTACCAATAATTCATATTTGTAATGTGGTATCATTGTTTTTGAGGAGGGGTGGTGGACGAGGGCAAAAATGATTCAGAATTCAGAAATCAAATCAATTATGTTAACAAGTGTGAAAGTAGTGTGACCATGTCCCTCAAAAAAGTGAAGCGCTAAGGAGATCCACCGATAAGGTGTATTAGAGGTTGGAAAAATCACTTTTGTGCCTTGCAACTCTCCTTTGGTGCTTGGTGCATCCTTGCCAACTTTCTTTTGAACCACTTGTTGTCCATATGGTAGTATGGTACAATAATCAATTCAAATGTACTTTTATCAATTCCTTGCTATTTCGCTTCCTTCGTTCTTTTCATATTCGCTTATAATGTGATCAAGTGTACATAGTAATTAAATAAATAATGTGATTGATCTAGTGATGTATATTGTCGAATCAAGTGCTTTGGATATTTGTTAAAGTTATTAAAGATATATATATATATATATATATATATATATATATATGATAATATACTCTAAGTCAACATTATTTTTTTTTCGAAAACTTCAAAAATTACATTTTTTCAATTCTTATTTATTATACTTAGTTGCTTAACAAGTTCTCTTAAAGCAATTGTTAACATTTGCCTAAACTTAAAATCAGAACCATCTAGGCTTTGGGACTTTGATTGATAAAAATATTCTCAATAGAGATCCTAATCTAACCTTCGGTTGGAGCTACAAAATTCCGGAAAGATTCAATGCCTAGCATAATCAATTACACCGAAAATCAGAATTATTTGCATACCATTCAGAAATGAAAGTGCTAATCAGAATATTAAAAATATTGATTAGAAAAGTAAAATAAATTATTCTCTCTATTCCAATTTATTTGTCGTTTTAGCATTTTTAATTTGTTCCAAATTATTTGTCGCTTTAGAAATTCTATAGTACATTAATTAATCTTTTTTATCTTTAACATTACTTTTAAAAATTTTAATATATAGGAAATATGTGATAATTAATTTAGTGTGAGGATAATATAGTAAAATTGTCTTATTTTTCTCTTGAAATTGAAGTATTAAATGGTTATTAATCCATATGAAATTCCTAAAACAACATATAAATTGAAACGGAGAGAGTGGTAACTTTTTCTTGATGAATCATGTGTTTAGCATTTTGAGAAGTATTGCTTTATTTTGCAATGTAACCTTACTTATTTTCTTGAAAAGGTGACTCAACAACTACAAAAATGGATGAATCGTGAGGGGGAGAGAGAGACAGTTCTGGATGAATGTTAGGAGTATGTTATATCAATGAAGAAGTTTCTTCTGAATTGTTGGTATATACATTAATACAAACAAGTTATGGCGTGGCTTCCAAAATGAGATAGTGTTACCTAAGGCCACCAATAATACAAGCAAGGAAACGAAAGCTGACAATAACGTTTCGTTATTTCAATGTCAAAGACGTAATGGATGAAGCAACCAGAGCATTCTCATTGATTTGGACGGCTTCATTCATAATTTAAGGTTTAGTTCACAGGATAGGAAGTTAAATAAAGAAAGCAAACATATTATCGAAAATTGATTTTGTTTTTTTATATATAGTGTCTTTAAGCAATGTTTAGGAAATCTATATATATTAAATTAATCTTAAAAAATTACAAATACGATTTTACTGTAATATTTTAATTTCTTAAATATTACCCTAAAAATAATGTATAGCAAATCTCATTGAAAAATTACGTTTATGAGTAATTAATTCATATTTTTTATCATTGAAAAATTTATATTTTAGATTTTTTAACCTCAATTGTAAAGATTGATTTTAATATTTTATAATCTCTTTATTCCTAAATATAAGATTTTTTTAACCTTTTATTCTGTTCTTATTTATAAGATTATTCTATATCAATTTTTAATGACAATTAATTATTTTTTTTCCAAACACTCTATTTATTTAACACTTTTTTGATTTTCAGTAATATTAATAGGAATGTTTTTAAAATACATATAAAATGTTCACATTTCAAATATCATTAATTAAATTAATCAATTTTTTTAATAGACATAAAATCTACTTAAAATATATTATATATAGGGACAAAGGTTTATAATTTAATATAGCATTATATTGTGACGTCAATCTCTTCATGTTAATTTAATATTTACAGCTGAATGGTGGGGTGAGTAAGGGTCACTCACCTCATGGTTAGTGATTTTCGATGGATGATTATGACTCAAATAACATTAGTTAATTTGGCCTCAACAATTTTCAACCATGAATTAGATACGTACCATTTTTTGAAACGTTCTTGAACAAATATAATAACCTGCTAAAAATGTTAACCACGAGGTGCTAGGGTAACTAAGAACTTTGGATTTACAAATAATATATATCGCAGGCGTGAAAAGTAACGTGGCTACTAAAGTAAAAGCTTAATGATGATACGGGCAATTCATATTTTAATTGATCGAAGGACACTATATGTTTGTTTTGGTCCTGGATACTATTAGTTTATTTAGCAAAGGTGCTGTTTGAAACGCATTCATTTGGATGGAAATGTTGCCAAAGTAAAAATAACGAATAATGTGATAGTAAACGATGGCCTCTGCTATGCACCATGAATAAAATATAAGTGGGGAAAGATTAGATAATTGTTTTGTTAGAATCACACTCCATTACGATTTACGATACCAAAAAAGAATCACACTCCATTTCCTTGCTTTACATTGTCCACCGCACCATTCAAAGACTTACTAATAGAATTCGCAAATATTTGAGTTTTTTAAGCATAATTTGAAAGCTTTGGTCTCTACTTAATATATTAAAAAATGCTATTGTTATATAGAAATAAAACTTATTTTAATACTTTTTAATTTCGAAATAAATTACTTTTTAATCATTGGTCAGAGAGTAGTGTAGTGCTTTTAAAAAAAAAATAACATTGTCTTGTGAAAAACGTTTCCTACCTTCAAACTTTTATTATTTCCCGTCGTTTACATTTTCTTTTGCACGAAACCCTAAAAAATGAACAATCCTTACCCCAAAAATGAAAAATTGAATAATAATCTTACTAAATTAAATATACATGATGAAGAAAATGTTGTTAAGGTAAGTTTTTTTAATAATGTCCTCCCACATAAGTGAAAGGTTAATTTACCGAAATATGGTTAATTAGGTATCTAAAAAGAATTCTTTTCAATATATATTTTTTTTACATACATATGAATATATAAATCAAATTCAAGATTTTTTGCTTCACTTTCACTTGGATCAAAATATATTGTAGTAAATTTTATGATACACTATTTATATTTATGGTTATTTTATTTTATTTCTTCTCATTGCTTTATGCCTTTATTCAATTAATCACATAAAAAAACTTTATTATTTTCAACCTGACAATGTCAAGTAAATAACATCAAAATGAGCATGATATATTACATTATAATTTTTTAAGGGATCTTGTAATAAGTGCCCTCATGATATTTGTTCAATTTTCTAGAAGTAGAAAAAATATCGCAAGTCTCGATTCTTTCTTTTATTTCAGACTTAAAAATCTATATTTTTCCATACTTTCAAGTTTCAAGCCACATTTAGCTTCTTATATTAGAGACCGGATGGAGTAGTCTGCGTTTGTCCTTGCATAACTTTATTCTTTTAAGATACCAAATGATTTATATCAATAGGAACCGTATGTTGTCGGACAAAAATAATTTACTCCCTCCGATCGATCTTATTTGTAGGTCACCTTCTAGAATAATTTATTCGTCTAATTCATAAGTCACTTTGTATTTTCTTAGAGGTAATTATTACGTTTTTTTTTTTACTTATTTCCCTTTATTCATTAATGTGAAACAATATACTATTTGTGAAGTGTCCAATAAAAATTAAGAGAGTAAAATTATAATGTTAAAATACCTTTTTAAAATTTCAAAAAGGTAATTACATTTCTTAATTTTTGTAAAGTAGTTATGTATGACCTATAATAGAGATGATGAAGTATAAAAAAAGAGAGAGAGAGAGAGAGAGAGAACTAGTCTTAAGCCCCCACTTTTTAGTCCTCAGCAGCCATTCTTTTCAATGGGGTTCAATCGAAATGTTTTTCGACACCCCAAGTCGAAAAAATGCATTTTTCGAATTTAAATTTTTTTCAATAGGAAAATATTCGGAAAAATACATTTTTCGACTCGGCGATGTCGGAAAACATTCCGACTTAACCCCATTAAAAAAAATGGATTGAGAACTCAAAAATTGGGGCCGAGGATTAGTTCTAAAAAAAAAGGTTTTAGTTTATTGACATCCCCACTTAATCACTTGACCCCCCCTTTTTTGCTAAAAACCAAAATTGCCCTTTTTTTTGGGTTTATGGCTAGATCGCTGGGAGGCCAGCGAGCTGCAGAATTTCACACTCTCGCTAGTGCCTCAACGAGCATTCGAAAAAAGAAAAATAAAATAAAGCTCACCGAGGGGCCAACAAGCTGCACAATTTCACACTCACGCTGGGGCCTCAACGAGAATTCTATGAACAATATTTTCCTGAAGAATATTAGTGCTTGTATTTACTTGGACTCCCTTTGCATGTGATGAATGAAGGATTTGGACATATCCCAATGCACAGGATTCCTGAAAACCATGCAAAAACAACTAGAATGGTGTAATGAAGCACCTTTCTACACTCTTGGTCCCTTAACAATTGATATTACTCCCAGTTATGATCACATCACCTCTGCAATTGGTGCTAATATTGGGGCATTGGGTACTGTTCTATGTTATGTGACTCCAAAAGAACACATTGGGTTAACGAACTGGGATGATGTGAAGGCTAGAGTTATAACATACAAGAGTCACCCTCATGCTCAAGCCTGGGATGATGCACTAACCGAGGTGGCATTTCTGGCACCCTCTACTCCATGTGTGGCCCTAAATTCTGATCCATGACGATAACTGAGGATGTACGCAAGTATGCAGAGAAACATGGTTATGGTGATGCTGAGGAAGCCTTAAAACAGGGGATGGAGGCTATGAGTGCTGAGTTTCGAGCTGCCAAGAAAACTATCAGTGGAAGGGGCCACAATTTCACACTCACGCTGTGGCCTCAGCGAAAATTCGAAAAAGAAAAAAAAAATACAGCTCGCTGAGGGGTCAGTGAGCTATGTAAAATTACATACTCGCTGACCCCTGAGCGAGATATTCTAATGGCATAAATCACTTTGCTCGCTCCAGGGTCAGCGAGTATGTAAATTTACATAGGTCGCTGACCCCTCCGCGAGCTGTATTATTATTTTATTTTTTTTTTTGAATTCTCGCTCAGGCCACAGCGAGTGTGTTATAAATCCAGAAAAAAAAAAAAGGCAATTTAGGATTTTGACAAAAAAAAAGGGGTCAAGTGATTAAATTGGGGGGTTAATAGACTAAAACCCCAAAAAAAAATGATAAATAGCCAAGTTTGGATAGCCCATTGATTCTAATCCTAGACCAGTCCCCGGCAAGGTAGAAGATGATAAAAAAACCTACTGTATTGGCAACAAAAAAAGCCCAATGCATGCAATTCTGGATAGGGGAGTACAATGGCCATTGGGCTTCTTTTTTTTTGGCAAAAAACTACTATGTGAGATTTACCTTACTTTTGAACCAATACACTCTACTTGAGGTGAGAAATACCTAAAACACCTTTTCTTTTTATTTTTTTTACGTGTGATGTATGAATTGTGAACACAAGTCACGACCCAAACTAATAATCATGGTCATCACTTAAGTTTTGCACTCCACCAAGTTCGTGACTATAGTCACAACCCAAACCATTAGCACCAGAGGAGCTTGCATAGATGATTTGTATTCACGAATAATTTCATTGTCCAATGAAAACTTACTTTAAGTGTCAAACCTGGGAAGATGCAATGGGATTATTATATATAATAAAGACAAAAGTCCACCCAAAAAATGTTAACAATTGGTGATGATGGTTTGGGCCGTGATTAATAACCACTTAGATTGCAATATAAGAGATTTAAATATTTATTCATTTTATTCAAAAGATATGAGCTATGATAGGTTGTGAAGGAAATGAAGTTTAATAAATAAATGAAAAATCTGGTGATAATCCTAACTTACGACTTAAGTTTTTAAGCTGATCGTAAACCTAATTAATGACCAAAATGTAATTTTATGTAATTTTGGAAGGAAAAAAAAAATAAATGGGATATGATTGTCCGAAAGTGATATGCAAAAATCTTCACTTAGAAAAAATTGCATGCATGGGCCAAAAAAATGCTTGTCGCCATCTCAATGGGTGTGTTTTATGTTCGAAAATAAAAGATTCAAAACATATCCTCAACAATTTGGCATTAAAATATGAAGAAAAAAAAAAGCACACCGGTTATTGTTTATAATGATATACAATAATGTATTATACAAATATGTTTATGGCTCATTTGGTAAATATGTTTATAATGATATACAATAATGTATTATACAAATATGTTTATGGCTCATTTGGTAAACATGATAAGAAAAATATGATAGAATAGTTTGTCATATTTCATTATTATTATCCAGAGTTTGGTGAGCCAACATAATAGGATAGTGCTATCCTATTGATCTATTTTATCTTGTTTACCTAGTGTGGTTTTTTTATAAAATATAGAGAGTTAGGAGATGAGTTAGAAATGAGCATGATAAAATAATATAGTTTTTACGTACTCTCACATCCTTACATTAACACCGTTACCGTCAACATCATCACACTACCGCCACAATCACGACTTCATCAATAATATCATCATCTTGTAGACACCAAACATTATACATGATAAAAACCTTTATGCTTATATCATGTACTCATGTCTTAATTACTCTTATGTTGCTCTATATTTTATTTTATCTCGTTTTTATTGTACCCGCGAACCCGATGAACCCAACCCAACCCAACCCATATTTGACGGGTTGGGTCGGCTTAACGGGTTGGGTTGGTTTTTTATTTTGTAACCCAATCACGTATGGGTTGGGTCACGGGTTTATTATCTTAAAAACCGATTAACCCAACCCAACCCACTAATATAAATATATTTTATTTATTTATTTATAACATATTTTATGTTTAATTTATCATAATTTGATGAAAAATTGTGTAACTGGATAGTTTATGGATAATATGGTTCATAATTATGTAATTTGGTTGATTTGGATAATATTTAATTACTTATTTATGTGATTTTTGTTCGATTTTTAATTTTATTTTTATATTTACTTAGATTTTTTTAGTTTTTATTTTATAAAAATCAAAATACATAAACCCCATCACCCAACCCGAATTTTCATGGGTTGGGTTGGGTCGGTTTTAACACTCAAATTAACCCAACCCAACCCAATTTATTTTGGTTGGGTTGGGTGTTAAACATCATCAAAACCCAACCCAACTCGACCCGTTACACCCCTGCCAATCACTAGACTAGCATAACGTTATATTTGTAGTCAGGTTAAAAATAAGTTAGGAATTTAATAATTTTAAAAAAAAAAAAACATTCCTAGCATTATTTAGTCAATTGAATTAAAGACAAAAAATAAAATAAAATCCATGGGTAGCACTATCATTTTGTCTAACGGTTAATACTTGTGACTTTGAGATCCTAATGCATGGTGGCTAGTGGCTTTGTGTTGCCATAATTTCAATATTAAAAAAAAGTAAAATAAAAGTAGACTAAAGTACTACTCCCTCCGGTCCTATATATAGGACATATTCTAGAAGCAATTTTTGGTCCTATATATAAGACATTTTGTATTTTCTATGCATCATTTATTGCTTTTTCTCTTTTTTGCTCTTATTAAATGCATGTGTTTTTTGTTGTTCATTAATGAGTGTGAATTTTTCAAGAAAAGTTGAGAGAGTAAAATTGTAATGATACAATATATTCTCATAGAATTCATAAAACTAACTACTTTTCTTGGTCCGAGGAATATAGTTAAGTATGTCCTATATATAGGACCGGAGGGAGTAGTAAACTAGTAAAGTACTTTATTCCCTTCTATCATTATAAGTCAGATTTTAGAAGATATTTTTTGTGCTAATTATAAGTCACTTTATGTATTATTTATTGTTTTTTCTCTTTTTTGCTCTTATTAAATGTTTTGACTATTTATGTTTTTTTTAATCATTAATGAATGTGATTTTTTCAAAAAAAATTGAGAGAATAAAATTGTAATATTACTCATAAAATTAATTACTTTTCATGATATGTGTAATTCGATTAAATATGCTTTATAACAAAGATCGGAGAGAGCATATACTTAGTTCCCATCAACAACTTAAAAAGCAAAAAAAAAATCTATTAGCTAGCACATTAATAGAAATAGAATTTTAGGCTTATAGCAACAAGATATGCAATTTAAGAAATAAAAGTTGAATCAAAGGCTAACGTGGAATGAAGAGAGCAAAGAAGACAATGCATCATACACCACTCAAGCCTGGTCCCAATATCTGTTCCAACCAATCACGTCTTTCTGTTCCATATCTTTATCTTCTCATTTTTCGTTTTCTTATTTCTATTTTCTCTTTTCTTTCTCTCAACTTAAGTAGTGGTAACTTATTCTCCATTGTCTATATGAATGAATGAATATTATTATCACTAATAAATAAAAGCACAAAAAATAAATTAAAAAAAAAATCTAATCTAATATTGCAACAACTTCAACTTATGTGCTTCCACACCAACAGTTTTGTAAGTGAAGCCTTTCCAGTGTGCAACTGCAGCTGATTCAATGATACATAATTTCTAAGTTATACTTTGTGGAACAAATCATCATTGCCCAAGTTGCAATTTATCCAGGTACTATCCATTCACAGACACACCATGCACCATTTTTTTTTTCCTCTTATCTTTTCAGCTTTTGTATTTTTGCCATTAAAATTTGGAACTTTAGCTGAAACCCAATTTGCGTTTGTGTTGTTTTCAAATGGGTACTTCCAGTTTTATGTGCTGCATGCTTGTATATTTATTTTCATAAAGTATATTCTAAGAAAAAAAAATAGTCTCAATCTCTTATGTAAAGGAAGTTCTTAATTATTCATTGTTATTGAATAATTATTATTAATTTGGTTATTGTTTGGTTAATCAGTTAGTTAACAACAGCTTGGGAAGTTTTTGAAAGCAGTGGACAAGGTTAAGGAGCATTGGAATACTAGGAAAGTTTGATGATAATTATTTTGTACAGTGGATAGGAAGGGATATAAACTATGGCTACTGCTGCAGTTATTGGACTTAGTGGAGGAAAGAGGCTCTTGACTTCATCTTATCATTACTCTGATATTACAGAAAAGCTTTTCCATGGAAGTGATTTTGGATCCGCACACTATCAGGTTGCTCCAACAAAATCTGTAACAATTGCTAAGAAGTCATCCAATTACACCCCGACTTTTCAAACATGCAATAAGGAGAAGGAGAATCAGTCCATTAAGGCTCTTAAGGAGCATGTTGATGTTGCCCCTACTATTGCAGATCAATGGTTTGAGGGATATAATGATTCTAATGACTTAGAGGTGGAAAGTTCTGACATGGGTTATTCTGTGGATGCACTTCTTTTGCTGCAGAAGTCAATGCTGGAAAAGCAATGGAACCTTTCATTTGAAAGGGGAGTGTTCACTGAGCAATCGAGAAGAGAAAAAAGGCGTCAAAAAGTGGCGGTTACTTGTTCTGGGGTGTCTGCAAGGCAAAGAAGAATGAATACTAAGAGGAAGACTCCTGGTAAAACTGGTTCCGCAATGACGCAATTTTCTATGCAGCTGAGGTCCATAATCAGTCCTGAACTGCTTCAAAACCGGTCAAAGGGCTATGTGAAAGGAGTAGTTAGTGAGGAATTGCTCTCTCATGCAGAAGTTGTGAACCTATCAGAGAAAATAAAAGTTGGGCTTTCCATAGATGAACACAAATCCAGGTAATTGCATATTTTGTTGATCCAGTGATTCACTGAAATGATAAACCAATCTAATCTTTTTATAGTTTGCCCGTTAACTTGCATTGTTGTGCAGTTTTAAATCTCAGTGGTTTCTTACTTGAAACATTGCATCAAGTTAATGAATCTCTAGATCACTTAAAAGGAAATTTGGTGCTGAAGTTTTAAACCTGAGTGATCATTCATTTATATTACCTACTTCTGCTTTTGCTCCTTACTACTTCTGCTTGCTCTAACTTTAGCAGCTTCAAACTTCATTGCAATATAACTTCTCAAAACTCAAGTTAATGCAGGTGTCTTAGTTTTCTTGATTAATTGGTGTATAATACAGGGTAGGCAACTTTTGTTGTATAAAAATGAAAAATAAAAATAGAGTATACAAGCTTTTTACTGATGGAAAATGGACAGCCAATATAAATTTCTTTCACCTTATTTAACCAGTGAAATTCAAATATTTTCTTCACATAGCTTTCAACAACAATTTGCTGGGGGTAGAGACAGAAATATTGTTGCTATTTGGTAAAGATTATCTGAGAGAATTGAATTGCATTAGGATGGAGTAAAGGTATATAAATCATTTATATGTCCACTTCTCATGAAGTCTTAATAACAGAATAGTTACCTTTTATAATGAAATAACCACATTGACATTCTTCGTCATTCATCAAATTTTTTTCACATCGTTTGAGGAAATTCTACCAAATAATGTTGTAACTTGACTTCCTCTATATCTACTTTTACGTTGAAGATAATTATGGCCTACGGGGTTTTTATACACTATTTCTGAACTCTGAACCTGTTATGTGTGTTTCAGACTGAAGGAAAGACTGGGATGTGAACCCTCGGATGATCAAATTGCAACTTCATTGAAGATATCTCGTGGTGAACTACGAGCAAAAATGATAGAGTGCTCATTGGCAAGAGAAAGGTTGGCTATGAGCAATGTTCGCTTAGTCATGTCTATTGCTCAAAGATACGATAACCTGGGTGCTGAAATGCCTGACCTTGTTCAGGTGAAATACTTTATTATTTATGTTTTAACTTCATATTAGAATGCATTTTTGCTTCCACTAATGTGAAAGAATCATTGTATCTTCTCTGCAGGGTGGCTTGATCGGACTACTTCGTGGGATTGAGAAGTTTGATTCTTCTAAAGGGTTTAAGATTTCAACTTATGTTTATTGGTGGATACGTCAGGTGAGTACCGCACATCTATGATATTTTCTTGACATGCTTTTTGTATGGCAGATTATACCATTGTTGTTATTTAAACAGTAGTCATTATAAGGTTCACCTAATTTATACTTTTAAAATAGGACAGTATATATTTAATTGCTTTCTAATAAATCAGCACAAGGGTATATTATAAAACTTATATTTATCCAAAACCACCATGAGTCACTATTTCTTCGCAAACAGGGTGTTTCTAGAGCTTTAGTCGAGAATTCAAGAACATTACGATTGCCCACTCATTTGCACGAGAGATTATCTTTGATCCGCAATGCAAAATTCAAACTAGAAGAGAGAGGCATTACTCCAACTATTGATGTAAGTAAGCTAAATGTATAGAAAGAAAGCAGCACCATTCTGTATCTACTTATATTTTAGAACTCTTAAAGTATCGGTAGACCTGACTAAACTGTTCCCTTGTTTTGCAGAAGATCGCAAAATGCCTTAATATGTCTCAAAAGAAAGTGAAAAATGCTACCGAGGTAACAAAATCATTTATAGTATGGTCCTCTCATACTTGTAATGTAATATCGTATCGTTCCTTTGTTCACCATCCCTATACACTTATTTGCAGGCAATCAATAAAGTTATCTCACTTGATAGGGAAGCATTCCCCTCTTTGAATGGTCTCCCGGGAGAAACTCATCATAGTGTAAGTGTTATACTTGTTACTGGTCTATCAAGGAAGATTAGTGGATCTGCTTTTCTTCTTTCTTGCCTATTTTTTTTTCCTTCAAAGAATAATGTCTCATTCATTTTCTCTTTCCACTCACAGTATATTGCAGATAGTCGCCTTGAGAATATCCCATGGAATGGAGTAGATGAGTGGGCCCTAAAGGTATTTAGGAAACTTTCTGAATGAAATCTGACTTTATTGCTAGGCATATGCATTTGGTTGTTGACCAACAGATGATATTGTTGTTTGAATGCTTGTTATCTTTTCATGCTGACTATTTTGATCCCTTTTTAAGTACATTTGCACTGATTTAATATCACTGGACAATTACTAAACACCTTCATAATTTTAACATTGGACAATGATGATTAGGACGATTGTAAGCATGTTAGTTCAACATTCAGTTTTACAAAATTGGATGAAAATAAGATTAATGACTGGGATTGGGAGTAAGTGAAAAATCGATTACGTTGATATAATCGGATCCCTCCTCTCTATGAAAATGATTGCTTAGACCAATATATGGATATGGGACATCCCCTAATAGGATCAAATGATTTGAAATATGCTGAAAATAAACTTTTTAGCAGATAAATTTAAGGATGCATGGTAGTAGATCTTTTGTTTTTTTATCATCGTTTCATGAGTTTCTTATTGCAGTATTTATGCGCTAAACTTCCATGATGTTTAATTCCACTTGTAAATATTCACAGGATGAAGTGAACAAGCTCATCAATGTGACCCTCGTGGAACGAGAGAGAGAAATTATTCGCCTTTACTATGGATTGGATAAAGAATGTCTTACCTGGGAGGACATAAGTAAACGGTGAGTTCAACCATCATTCCCTGTTACTTCTTTTCTAAGTTAAAATTCTGGAATTATACATTATCTTATTTGACACATCTATAGCATAACTGTTTTTGTAACTGGGTCATTGATTACTCTTAATATGTTACTGCACTTGATGGAGCTTTCTAGTTTTCTTCTCAATTTCGTATCACTGAATACTTATCTAGCTAGCATTTGGTTGCCAGTATGATTTTGAGCAAATTCTTAGAAATGTGATGCCGACAAATATAAAAACGTCCAAAAAATCTCTTTCCTTTACAAGTGAGGTGCCAAAGAATGTTTCGCATTCCCATTTACCTGTTTTTTAATTTAATCTTTTAGCAAATATAGACAAATCACTTTGTCAAATGAGATACCGAGGAATGTAAAAATATTCCGTGAACCAAAGAGTACTTAAATGATGCTTGAAACTGCACTATCATGTTCCATGTGTTTCTCTTGAGCACCTATTAGTAGAACCTTTTTGCTCCGTCTAGTCTTCAAAGTTAAAATTCTGTTTATGACTCTTAAGTTGCTTTATTTCTGCAGGATAGGGTTGTCAAGAGAAAGAGTAAGACAAGTTGGACTTGTTGCATTGGAGAAACTAAAACATGCCGCGAGGAAAAGAGAGATGGAGGCCATGCTATTGAAACAATAGGTTTATCATAAGAGACATGTTAAAATGTATATATACAGGAAGGAAGTATGTACCTAGAAATTTGACTTCCTTATTCAAAATAGACAAAAGAAGAGGAGGATATCAGGGAACATTGAAGATTTGTAAACCCATACAGATACTGTCTGTTGGAGTAATTCTGTTTTATCAATATGTTGGTGGATAAAATCTATGAATCTCAACTTTCTTTTTCAAGATGTAGTCCAGTTACAATTCATCTATTTCAATGAATTATTGCCAAAACGTTTTACTGAAAGTTAGTTTTTGACAGAATCTAATGAATTTTGTTTTTGTTGCCGATATATATTACTATTGCTATTATAATTTTTGGTTGAAACTATAAAACTTTATTACTTGCAATAAGAATAAGTACACAAAAAGCTAGATGGATAAGCATTCAAAGGAGCCACCTTTAGGAAGCATTTTCAACCGCATGCATTAATCCAAGCTAGATAACACACAACTTTTGCTGTGTATTTACAAATCCTGATCAGTATCAAACCGGGAAAATCAATAAAACCAATCTAATGGACAAGATGAGTTAATAAGGCTGCAGACCAAAGGCACTGAAAAATAAGATATCATGTATGTCATGTCACCCTCCTACTCATAGAGCACGCAATTAGTATTACCTAACTGAAAATTGAACCTTACGAGCATATTGAATTTTATGTGCCTGTCTATCTTTAGTAAGTGTTTCCTCGGTACTACCCGATATAGATATAATTATATAAACATGTTTGGGTATGCTAAAATGATCCCTGTCAGACTTTGCCCAAAGAACATGTTTTTCGGTAGTCTACTCCCATCGCCCTTAAATGTAAGTGACTAATCCAATCCATCGCACCACGGTCGGGCCTTTTCGGGGGCGATGCTCCCAGTAAGGCTTGTTTCATTCACATGTGTCTCGGGAACGACTCGAACCCGCGACCACATGCTTAAGGGACACAAGCCATTTCCACTTGTTTTTCATAAATATTATAATTTACTCGATAATAATTATGGTGATATAATTCTTAACTAAAGTAGTAGAATATCTAGGAATTACTCAAGGAAATTCGAAAAATTTTGAAAGATGCAGAGAACTCTAATGAAAAAAGAGCTCTGAGATAAGATTTTAATAAGAATTAAGAAATGAAAGCATTTCTTACAAGAGAAAGAAACAGCTAGCATGACAGAAACAGAAAACTGATTTGCTAAAAAATGACTATTATGTTCTTATGTCATACTATCATACTCCCTCCGTTCCATATTATCTGTTACTTTAGCATTTTTAACTTGTTCCAAATTATTTGTCGCTTTAGGAATTCGAGGATGTATTAATTGATTTTTTCCACCTTTAACCTTGCATTTAATGTGTTGAAATATGTGAAATGGGTGATAATTAATGTACTTTGAGAGTATTATAGTAAAGTTATTTAATAATTCTCTTGAAAATTGAAATATTAAATGACTTTCTTAATATGTGTGAAATTGCTAAAGTGACAGTTAAATTGGAACGGAGGGAGTAGTTCACTGAGGATAATTTAAAATAAAAAAAAATATTTATATTTTCAATATCACCAATAATATTAACCAATTTTATTAAAAAATGTATACTTTAATAAATAAAAAAAAACTTATTTAACACCGAATAGAGTACTGCATGTGAGCCAAATTAAAAATAAAAAAAAAGACAAAAAAAACTCTATTTTACTAGTACATCACTACTCTGCCTGTTATTTGTGAAATCGGGAGCCAATTTATCTCTAATCTTTAGTATGACTGCTATCAGTTGAAATGAAAGTGTAATTGACCAAAAATTGGTGTCTTCTAAATACCGCATTGACCAATTTCATCCATAAAATTTTCTTAAAATGAAAGAGGCCAATTGCTGCTGGGTTCTAAGTTTTTCAACTTTGTAATCACTATGCATCATCAACCATTGGGATTATGATAAATTAATTTTCACGTTATCAATTTCATTCCTTCCAATTTAATAGTCATTTTAGCAATTTTAACTTAAATAATCAATACTCATCCGGCTTGAAATATACTCCCTCTAATCCTTTCGGGGTTTTTCACTTCCACCAAGGAAAGTGGATAAATTTGTTAGTGACATTGGAAATGTAAAAATTTGATATACCTTTTCAAAATTACCCCTATAATTATTGTTGGAATTTTAAAAAGTATTGACTTTATAGGGGTGTAAGTGGAAAGAAGTAATTAAATGTTATTGAAAATTGGAAAAGGGTCTTATAAATAGGACCAAAATAAAAACCCAAAAAGGTCATATAAATAGGAATGAAGGTCGTAAGAAAAAAACATACTTCACTTCTTTTGGTTTAAAATATTAGCAAAATTAACCAACTTTCTTAAATTTTACTGCCTCCGGTCCTATTTATAATATCTTTTTGGGGTTTTTTATTTTTGTTCTATTTATAAGATCTCTTTTCAATTTTAAATAGCATTTAATTACTTCTTTCCACAAATACCCCTATAAAGTCAACACTTTTTGGAGTTCCAATAATAATTTTAGGGGTAATTTTGAAAAAGTATATCAAATTTTCACATTTTCAATGTCACTAACAAATTTATCTATACTTTTCTTGATGAAAGTGAAAAACCCCAAAAGGGTCTTATAAATAGGACCGAAGGGAGTATTTCATTCTCAATGTTACTTTCATAAAATATCCTTAGAAATTGTTATTTTATTTAATTTTTGTTTCATTCCAAATACAACTTTCCTAAAATATCTATATTCTTTTATAAATCTGAGAAAATTAAATACAATAAACTAATCTCCTTAATAAACATAAAATTAGTTATTTTTGTTTATAATTCGAACCGGAGGGAGTAGTTCATCAATTAATTCTTTTTTAAAACTTTATTTGTGCTTTTTAACATATTTTAATATGTGAAATTCGTGCTTTTTAAAAAAGTGAAATTTGTAATTATTAATTTAATATGGAGATATTATCAAATTATGGTTAGTTTATCCTAATCTTATTTAAATTTGAAACATTAAATAACTTTCTTAATATATACTATACAAAATCGTAAAATGACATTTAAAGTAAGACACTTGTTAAAAGGACTTGTTAAGGAAGCAATTATAGATAAAAGTTATTGGAAAATGTGATTTTTTTATGTTTTTGAGAAAGTGGTAAATGTAGACTTAAATTTTTTTTCCCATATGTAATAACCTTAGGGCATTTGTTAAGCTACCATGTATATTAAATAAGTATTGAAAAATGTAAATTTTGAAGTTTTCGAGAGAGAAAATAATACTCCCTTCGGCTCGAATTATAAGCAATTTCAACCATTTTTACGCTTATTAAAGAGGTTAGTTGATTGTAATTAATTTTCTCAAATTTATAAAAAATAGAGGTATTTTAGGAAAGTAGTATTGAGAATGAAACAAAAATTAATTAAGATTACAATTTTCTAGAGATGTTTTAGGAAAGTGACATTGGGAATGAAATAAAATTTAATAAAGTTAGTTAATTTTGCTTATATTTTAAACCAAGAGAAGTATGTTTTTTGTTGCTTATAATTCGAGCCAGAGAAAGTATTGACTTATTGTATTTTTTTCTATCTTTAATAACTTTAATAAATACCCTTGTACTTGTTAACAAGACCTCCTAAATTATGATGTTACTTCTTTAATTTCTGAATATAAGTCTTTTTATTAGTAAGTCTTTTTTATATACTATATGAATGTAACATTAATTCGTTTTTATCATTCTATTTATGGCTAGGAATTGTACCTATTTATTATTGATAAAGAAATGATAAATAATTAATTATTCCATCTGTTTCACTTTATTTATTACTTTAGCCTTTTTAACATATTCCAAATTATTTGTCGCTTTAGGAATTCGAGGGTGTATTAATTAATTTTTTTTCCAACTTTAACCTTGCATTTAATGTGTTGAAATATGTGATAATTAATGTACTTTGAGGATATTATAGTAAAATTATCTAATAATTCTCTTGAAAATTGAAGTATTTAATGACTTTCCTAATCCGTGTGAAATTTCTAAAGTGACAGTTAAATTGGAACGAAGGGAGTAAGAGATTAATGGGTGTGCATTGACGTTGTAAAATTTTTTACACAGTCGGTCAATCATCCACCATTCATTTGCATTACTTTTAACTAAATGTCAACGACCATAAACATGTGAATGATGGATGATTCATTGATAATGTAAAAAAGCTTTACATTGTTAGTACACCAACTATTTTTTCATTAATTAATTACTACTCCCTCCGTTCTATAAGTTATATTTAGATAGATTTTTCATTTTTTCAAATAAATTATGTTGTTTTAAAAATTCAATACTCATTTATACTTTTTTTTTCAAGTATACCTTTATTTATTGCATTCTATTTTTCACCACCTATATCTCCAATATAATATTCATACATTTATTATTATTCTCTGTCCTATTATTAATTGAGGGTAATTTAGTTAAAATATATCAAATTTCTTACATTATTTACTCATTTTTTCATCTATGTGCAAAAACCTAAAAAAACTTAACTTATGACACGAATAAAATACTATCTCCAATCCTTATTATAAAATATAGGTAACTGCTAACATGCGAGCACTTGTTAAAGATCTTGATGAATTAAAAAAATGTATAAAAACATTCATTTTTTAAAATTTTAAGGAAAAAATAAATATGAATTTATGATTATTATTCCGGTCTTAAAAAACCCTAATTTGCGTTCCCGTTATTAAATTGAGTGCGTGTGTGTGACGGTGAAGTGCAGATGCAGCAATGGAATTGGAATCTACGGAGTAGTTATAAAAATAAAGGGTATATTGCCTTACGGCACTTGTTAGGGATACCAATAGTGAAAAAAATTCAAAAGTCCAAGGTATTTATTTTCTCGAAAATACAAAAAAGTGCATTTTTCCATAACTTTTAACCACATTTAGCTACTTAACAAGTGTCCGAGGGCACTCTTTAGCATTTTCCAAAAATAAAAAATGAGAGATGATCCCGGAAATCCACGTGTCAGACTTAGGGATTTGCATATCTGTCACCGCCCAATCCCCACTTCTCTTCTTCTCTCCTTCTCCAACTTCTTCTTCTTTGCCCTCTCACATAGTCACTCACATGCTCAACTCAAATACTAGTACTAGTACTAGTATAAGAATACTAATAAATAGCCACACTTGTTGGATGCAAAGCAACACCACCTCCCAATCCCCACTTCTTCTTTTTCTTCTTCTTCTTATTCAGTTCTTCTTCTTCTTCTCTATCTGTCATTGTTATTGTGTGATATCAGTAAACTAATATACTACATGGCTAAGTGCTTTCTTAATTCCCCTCTTCTTCTTCTTCAGCTTCAACACCATAGTCCACTTCTTCATCATCGTCATCATCATCATCGAAACCGCAATAACAATTTACAATTCAAATATCCCTCTTTCCCACTCCCCCATCAAAATCTCATTTTTCTCCTCCTCAACTCTTCTTCTTCCTCCACCCTCTTTTCTTTCCCTCCTCGCCGTCCCGATTTCACCATCAATGCTCTTGATTCCAATCACCAGGTACATTACATTTCCCCCCCATTTCACTTCTATCTTTCTCTCTTTCTTTCTTAATTTGGAACTTTCATTTTCATTTTTATGCAATGGGGCTAAATAAGTCATTTTTCACCTTCTATTCATGGTTGTGCTGTATCATTTTTTCTCACTACTCCTTTTTGTTGAAAATTCATGGGCCGCTCGTGTTAGGCAATTGCCATTTTTTATAACTATCTTCTATCTTAATCCTTGAATCTTGAACCTGTTTTATTTTCTACTATAATAGCACTAATCACCACCCCACCAAAACAACTTCACAACGTGCAAGGTAAAAACACTAGTATAACAAAATTTTACTACACTAGTTTGATTTGTTGTTGTATTGATGCTTGTTTGTTTTCTTTATGATTGATTAACTTTGGGCATTGTTTTGAAGGGATCAGTTGATGTTAGAAGAAATCAAAGCTACAAGCAATGGGAATCCCTCACAGCCAACTTCTCCGCCGCTGCCAATCTTCCATTCCTCTTGCTGCAAATGCCACAAATTCTGCTTAACGCTCGCAATCTTCTTGCGGGAAATAAAACAGCTCTCGCAGCTGTCCCATGGCTAGTAAGGCATTGCTCATTGTTATTATTAACTATAAAATTTGGCAACACTTTCCATTTCTATAATTGCTTCAATCTGAGTAAATGACTGAACTTGTTTCGATATGAATGTTATCATGTCGTTGTGTTCTTAAATTATTTGAACAAGAATTGCTATTCCAATGAGCTTGAGAAAATTCAATTCACGTCACACCACTCCACTGAATGATTAAGATTTTAAAATCTCTTCAAAAGTTTTTTAAGTTCGGTTGTTCTTTGTTTCTGTAGTTTGTTATTACCTCAATGGGACATTGCTTGTAGTATAACCTAAGGTGGGTTAATGACATGGATGTCAATGCAGGGAATGCTTACTGCCTTGCTTGGAAACATGTCACTACTTTCATACTTTGCCAAGAAGAAAGAAAAGGAAGCAATGGTGGTGCAGGCATTGGGTGTGATTACGACATATATAGTCATTGTCCAGCTGGCATTGGCAGAAACCATGCCTTTGCCTTATTTTTTGGCAACTTCAGTTGTTGTGGTGTCAGGTCTTGTTCTGAATTTTTTGAATTACTTTGGTTTACTAAATGCTGGAATCTGGCGCTTCTGGGAAGATTTTATCACGGTTGGGGGTTTATCAGTGCTTCCCCAAGTAATACTGCTTTCCTTCTACCCCAAAGGATTAATAATGCTTCAAGTTCTGATCCAAGCACACCAAAAGAATGCACTTTTTTTTTTGGGTATCTTTTACTGTTTATCTCACATTGTCTAATTTTCAATCTGGATACAGATAATGTGGTCTACATTTGTCCCCTATATACCTAACAGCATCTTACCTGGGGCAACTGCCTTTGTGATAGCTATCTTGGCTGTTACCATGGTAATCTTCTTACTTCCTTTGGGTTATCTTTGATTTATGTCTTAACTCCCAAAACTTAATACAGGTTATATGGTTATGCCTAAAACGGTCGTGTACTCATTCCCAGTACATATGGGTGTCATACCCCAGTGCACCTAGTGAACAGCATTTTGTCTTGCCAGCTTGAAATTATTGTAACTTGATCAAGAATTTCAATTTGAGGTCTTGTTCTAGTTTGGGTATGATGGAATCAAATTGAGGAAATTTTAGTTTCATTTTATTTTTAATGAATCATTTGTAATATATGTAGGCAAGAATCGGAAAACTTTCTGAGAAAGGTGTCAAATTTGTTGGAGGGATATCTGGATGGACAGCTACACTACTCTTCATGTGGATGCCAATTTCGCAATTGGTATACTTTATATATGAGAGATTTTTTTGCTTAATAGCAGTGTGTTTCATCTTTTATCTCCTAGGCAGTTTTTATTATGAGTTTTGACCTTTTTTCTTATTCTCTAGTGGACAAATTATCTCAATCCTGAGAACATGAAAGGGTTGTCAGCTTTTTCCATATTGCTTGCTATGATTGGAAATGGACTTCTGCTACCACGAGCTCTCTTGGTTCGTGATTTCATGTGGTAATTCTCTTTCTTCTCTTGACTCTTATGTTCTACTATTCACAAATATTATTTTAGACTTAATATGTGGATGAAGTGTTTCGGTCTAGCCTTTGACTGTAGCACATCTATCACATTATTCATACTGTAAAGTAATGACTTCAGGTTCTCATCTTTGTTACTTGTATGAATATTGTCTGTGTAATGTTACTTGTATGAAGATTGTCTGTGTAATGATAATTTTACACCATTCACTACACAACCCTCATTGCCAAATACTGTTAAGACTGTTATCAACTGGCTGCTAAAAGATATCATCCAGACCCAGTAATGGCATCGATGAGCCAAAACCATCACTTGGTTTGGATGATAAATTTTGAAGATTAGTTTTTCGCAATTTTGTTAAAAGATGGTATCATGGACAAAAACTGTTACTGGGTTTAGATGATAACTTTTGCAGAATAGCAATGTTGATAAAAGTGAGATGTAGAAAATGTTGATAATTTTTTGTGCTGCATTTGTTGTGAAATTCAGAATCTGCTTCTGCATATGAAATTGATATCAGCTCAATCAACTTTGATTGTAGGTTCATTGGTTCATCGTGGGCTACCCTTTTTTATGGATACGGGAATATTGCATGTCTACGCTTGTAAGCTAATCTCAGCCCAGTGTCACCTGCATTTCATTCTGGTGCTCTCTTGAGCAGAACTTAAACTCAGCTATAAACTAATATTGCACTTTCATTCCAGTTTAAACATTATCAGCAATGAATTCTTCTTGGCTGCAACCGTCGGTTTGGTTTCATGGATAGGTAATCTCTTAGCCCTAGTGGTAACACAGTACACACTGACACAGGGCATAGTGGCAATAACATCACATCTGTTGCCATGTCCAGGTTGTGTCGTATGACTCATTTCTCCATGGGTTAATTTACATTTTACAGTATCCCGCTGTCTCCAATTATTTTCTGATGATGCTATAGTTTCACTGCACTGTTGATGACACATAACTCAGTTTTATGCCATGTCTTGTGCAACAATATTGTTTTTAAGAAAAATAAATTCGAAATTGGCATTCCTGTTAGAAACATAGCCACACATATTCCACAAAAAATAGGATTCTATAGATATTATAAGAGGAAGTAATTTGACTCTAAAATAAAGGTGGTAATATATCAAATACTATATACAAAATGGTAGAACCTATTGTGTCTGGAAAACTGACTTTATTTCCTTGTCATAGGAGTGACTTTCTGGAGAGACAGTGTAGTGCATGGTTACAAGTCACCTTTGGCTTCTCTACGTGACTTGGTTTTTGGACAGCGAAGTTAAAGCTTGCTATGCTGCATTGAAGTTCAAACTATTCAGTAACCTGGGTCTTCTTTCTGAGACAGTTATCCATGATTGACACTGCAACTATAGTACACAATCTACTACTAGTTTTTAGTCATACCCCTCTTTGGGGATTGTTAATGAGAATGTTGTAAGTTGTAACTGATACGCGTTTTAAGAGATCTCATTTTCAACATGTGATATAATAGGACTACATTGGACTTGCATATAATTGTAATTTTAAATGTCATCCCTGTTAATTTTTCTCTTTCTCTTCCTATTAATAATATTGATAGAATAGGTGCCGATCAAGGTTAATTGGCTTTGATTTAGGGTTTATGTTGTTGCTAATTTTAACATTTTGTTGGATTATGGTAAAGTTTGTTAAACCCTAATTTTTTTGCAATTGGCTGTGGATTTGAATTTTATGTTGATTAGGATTTTCTATTTGAATGATGTATATAACCGCTGTGATTTTTTGTTCCTACTCTTTCATCATCCCTTTTTTTTCTTTCTATTTCTTTAATGCCTGCCACTGGCTAAGAATAGTAAACTGGTTAGTTTACTGTGGTAAAACAGGAATGAACTTTTGTGTCATTCAATGGTTAAAATTTAGCGAACGGTTCGTAGTTTTTTAAGAATGTCTCGTCGTGGATGCTCTTATATGGGATATATAGTACTCCCATCGATCCTTATTATAGGGCATACTTAACTGAATTACACATACCAAGGAAAGTAGTTAGTTTTATAAATTTTATGAGAATATATTGTAACATTATAATTTTACCCTCTAAACTTTTCTTGAAAAATTCACACTCATTAATGGACAACAAAAACACATAGATAGTCAAAGCATTTAATAAGGGCAAAAAAGAGAAAAAACAATAAATGATACATTGGAAATATAAAGTGACTTATAATTAGGATCAAGAAAACCTTCTAGAATGTGACCTATAATAAGGACCAGAGGAAGTATTTTATTGTTATTATAATTTGTATGGTGAAAGAGTGAGTAAATAAGGGTGAAGAGAGTCCCCGCCATGAAGATCGGCTGCAGACAAAACAGTTGGGTATTAAAGAGGAAGATGAAGCACATCAAAAAAATAATCACATAGTATAAAACAAGGATAAGAGACGGCACCTTTCATTTTTACCTTTATCCCTTTTTTACCTTTATCTCAAGAAAGATGACAATTCTTATTTTGGAACTATAATTCAAAGTGACAAGGATTGACTTGCAATTGTAATTCATTCTAATGTTATTATATGAAACTGTAAACCTTCCACCCAAAAAAAAAAAAAAAATCTATGGAACTAGATTTGGAATTTCGAATGGTCTTCCAAACAGTAAAATTCCAATTTCAAATTCCAAATACATGTGCTAACAAGGTGGAACGGAAAATGTTACCTTAATTTATGTTGTTTTGCATTAGGAAGAATTTCGCTTTGATACATTGTATCACTCATGACTTTTTAGTAAAGATTTTCTCCCCATGAAAATTAACAATTACAGTATTGAGTTAATTTTTTAGTAGACACATCCAAATGTAACTTCGTTATTTGTATGCCAAAGTTTTTATATTGCCTTGACATTGTACATGTTTACTTTTATCTCACATAGTTTGTAGACTTTTTTTGTTTTCTATATTTTTTATATACATGTTTCTTTAAAATATATGAAAAATAAATACAGTATTGATCAATGTATTAGTGGTTAACTTTTGATGTTCATAAAACATTTTCTTGTGTAACACAACATAAAAATTTTGAAACTTAAAAAAAAAAATCCCCTCATTTCCAATCAACTTACATTTTAGTTTTAGAGGAGCTCCACCTTCTTAGATAAATCATAAACAAGTAATTTTTTTTTTTGGAAAGCATAAACAAGTAAAAAAATTTTTTCTCGAATTTGAGATTTTGAATTAGCGAAATTATCATATTATATCCTAAGTTTTTTTTTTGTCCTTTAACATTTTTAATTTTGGTTCTATTGTCATGATTTTCCTCGAAACCTTCTTAATGTTTAACCAAAATTCAAAATTTTAGTTTCCTTAAGTTTAGATTGAAATTTTTTACAAAATGCTTTATTATTTTCATGAAATTATTTCAATCTGTATGCAATACTCACCAAAAGTGGATGAGTATGTATACTAACTACATGATCTATGGTTGTGGTGCATTATGGAGAATGAAGAGTGATGATTAAAACCTGTTACCTGGAATTGGATTACTTCCAAGTAGCATAGGAGTACCAAAGATGTGTCCCTCCACTTTCCTTAAATTTTTTTTCTTCCCATTTTCGTTTTTTTTTAAATAATTTTTTTAAATAATTTTTTTTAAACTAGCATAGTACGTCTTTGTGTTAATTTTTTTTTTAAATTATTTTTTTTTAAAAAAAACTAGCATAGTTTTTGTGTTAATTTTATTTTTGTTAAAAATAAATTAAAAATTAGCAAAAATAAATAAAAATAATATTAAAAATAAATGAATATGTCCCATAATTCAAGTCTTTTTAGCTTTTTTATTTGTCTACCCATAATATATGTTCTTTTAGAAACTCAATACTCATTTATAATTCTTTTTTCAAGCATACTTTTATCTATTATATCATCATTTTCATCACTCATCTCTTCACCTCTCTTTAATATAATCTCTGTACATTTATTACTCCCTCCGTTTCACAGCATTTGGCCTTTTATCCTTTTTTCATTGTTTCATAATGTTTGACCTTTTACATTTTCAATACACAAACATGTTTTTTTTTCTAATATTAACCTTTCATTCAATCATTTCTCTTATTTCTCATTAATTCTACCTTTATCATCTCTCTCATCTCTAAACCATTATACATTAATTAATGAACACACTTACTAATAAAAATTAAATACTATTACAATCAATCAGCATCAGTTTAGTTGTGTTGCAGTAATATCAAAAAATTTAAAGAGGTTTTGAAATCTTTTTTTTTTAATCTCTTGTTGCAAAGTTTCTAGTTTTTTCTCTTCCTCTATTATGGTATTTACATAGATGCACACTTATAAGGAAGATGGAGTAACTGTTTCAGTTTCCCAAATTGAGAAAATGAAAGCTATCAACAATATTGTTAGAAGGTGAAGTTGTCTGCCTGATTATAAAGGCTAGGTAGTCTTAAAGTCCTCCAAAAGGATATATTGTCTTTATGTCCTTATATCCCTCCTAATGAGGATACACTCAGCCTCTTCCACAGATGCTTCAATTCTAAGAAGAAAGAAGAAATCCGACCACAACACCGACAAGAACAAGCCCATTCAAGATAGCTGCTATCTGGAAAATCTTATCTGCAGCATTACAAGTTGAAGAGGCAGCTCCTCCTCCTCTGCCCTCTGCCCTCGTGTTCCTCGGTGGCTGTTGGTGTTGAAGTAATTAGATAAGAAGATAAGGTGTTGAAGTGAAGATAAGGCTGTCGACTATGGAAATCTGAGTGTTAGATTCAATAGCTACTCATATTATGAGGGCCATTTTGGTAAAAGCTTAAAAAACAAAAAAACAAAAAGAAAAAATCGGTAAATATGTGCAAACCTGGAACAATAGGTTACACATGAGTTAGTATCTATACTAACCACTTTTTAGTTTGTACAGAATAATGACCCTTCATCTTAATATGTGCTTTAATCTTCACAACTCGAGAAAATACAACCTCTAAGATTAATTTAAAGACAACAATAACGTCTCCAAAAAAAAATAATTTTCATGATCAATTTGAGAATATAAAATATCGTTAAAATCTATTAGAAACAAAAAAAATAATAAGATTAACTTAGTTTGCTGGACCACGGTTTTGTACCGATTCATCCGGTTGTAGTCCGGTTTGTTTAAACCCGGTTTTTGTAATTTGATTAGGAAAGGTCAACTGACCGGTTGTCTGACTGAACCGGCCGGTCCATAGATATATTTTGAAAAAACAAAACACTTCCTTTTGCTGATAAACCCTAATTCTCCTTCACCTTCGTTCACCTCACTCCACTACTCCTACGCCGCGAGTTTTGATTTCGATCGAGAGAAATTGTTTTCCATTATGAGGCAGCTTAAGTTTCACGAGAAGAAGCTTTTGAAGAAGGTCAATTTTCTTGAATGGAAGAGAGAGCATGGTCAGAGAGAGAATCTCGTTATGCAGCGCTACCATGTCACTGGCCGCGATGATTACAAAAAGTATTTAACTATATGCAAGATGATTCAGAAGTTAGTTCACATTTTGAAGCAGATGGATCCTAAGGACCCGGTTCGTATCGACATGACCGACAAGCTTTTGGAGAAGCTGTAATTTCACTTTAACTCATTGCAATGCCTTTTGTTTCTTTACTCTCTATTAATCCTCTAATCTATTCGTTGCTCTCTGCTATTTCATTTTGGATTGCTTAAATTAATTTAGTTACGAGTTAGTAGTAAATATAAGTTGTTGAATAGTAATTTCTGTTATTTATTTTTATTTTTTGGTATAAATTGTAAATATACATAATCAAATTGAATATGATAAATATAGGTGTTCTCGTTGAAATCGATTTATGTTTTTTTTTTTTCCGTATTTTCTTGGTTACCATAGGTTTAGGTGGCTATTAGTTGGAAGCTATGTTGCATTGATACGGGTACGTGGTACGTCATATTATAAAAAAATTTGGAAAATTGGGATATGGGTACGGCATTGATATTGACATAGGATAAAGTGTATTCAAATGAGAAATTGATGCTTAAAACCTCCTTAGATATAAGAACGAGATATCAAATACTATATAAGTCAAATTTAAAATCATGTTGTAAATGTAGGGAAAAAAAGTGAAAATACGGAAGTTCTCAAGCAAATAAGACATAGTTTTGGAATGATGCAAATTTAAAGTGTAATCAGGTATACCTGATATGTGTACCCGGCATGACAGTACGTGTATTCAACTTAAAATTAAAATAATAATAAATTGGTACGTATCTAAGGGTACCATACATGTTTGGAAAGCTATTATTATTCACTTACAGACATCTGTTTGGTTTTTACCTTTCTATGATCCCAGTTACAATATCGGTGTCATTCCAACCAGGCAAAGCATCACGCTATGTGAACGTATAACTGTTTCATCCTTCTGTAGGTAAGAACACTTTGCTGCATTTACTGCTTTATTTGAATTTTAGTTATTGGCTTTATTTGTTTGCTCATATGAATGTCTAGATGAATATGTAACAAGTGAAAGGAAAAAAAAAACAAAATGATATTTTAACTTGTAAGACTATTATGGTTTTGAACTATAAGCAAATATTATTTTATCTGTTGCCATTTATGATTGTTACAATAGCTCTTTCAAAGTTGCAAACAACGAAAGGTAGAAGGATTGCATATTGCTAGAAGCTCTTTCATGGGATACATGTATGCATCTTCACTGTTTGCTCCATTAGAATGTTTTCCTGTTTTTCTCACTTGTAGTCAGTCGCGTAATGTAGAATGAAGGTGCTGCCCAAATCATGTTTCCCTTGTGTAAATTTATATCCTCCCAGGCCCCAGCTACCTAATGAATGCTTAGTTTTCTCATGCATTCTCCACTGGGTTTCGTCTCGGTGAATAGACTGATAACTGTATATTGAAGCATATGTTCAGACCTTTTCCATTTGTAGCCTCAGTTGTTTATGATTAATTTTCCTGTCTTCTAATGAGACTGTCAAGTATCCAAATAAGAAGAAACTAGAAATTTTAATCTTAAGAGATTTGCTTCCTGGCTTCCTTGTACAGCAGTTGTTTGTTTCATGTATGGTAGTGCTCTGCAGAAAAATGACGCCTAATGTACCTCGTGTTTCATTTTATCTTATTCCCAAATAACTGAATATTAAGTTGATTGGTTACAAATTCTGACTTCTAATCTGGTAACACTAGTAAGAGTTTCCTTCATTTCAATTATACTCATTTTATGTACAGCCTCTTTGCACCATATTGACCTTGTTTGTTTAAAAAATTTACCCTCTATTGCATGCAGGCGTCGGCTCTCGACTGTTTTGGTGCGACTAAAATTTGCTGAGCACCTGAAAGAAGCTGTCACATACATTGAGCAGGGGCATGTACGAGTTGGTCCACAGACAGTAACAGATCCGGCTTTCACTGTAACCAGAAATATGGAAGACTTCATTACATGGGTGGATTCATCCAAGATAAAGAGAAAGGTGTTGCAATACAATGACAAGTTGGATGACTATGATTTGTTGAATTAAATTAAGAGCTGATTGCACTCAAACTTTTCATTAGAGTTTCTACCCTCTCTACTTCTATAAAGAAACCTACAAGGATATTATAGGCATCATGCCAGTTTAAAATTTAGTTAATGGTGATTGTGTATTAAATGTTCAAAATTTTGATACTGTTCCTGCAAAGTAAAGGATGAGCTATTGGAGGGTGATATGTTATAAGATGAGTGTTTTCAAAGGACAGTATGTTAGCGTTGTTGGACTTGCGGCTGATTTACTGTGAACAATATTCTACTTCAATTATCTATAGAGAAACAAGTATATAATGATACTGCTAAGCTAAGTAAGGCCATACCATAGTGCTATGAAATGTTATTGTGAAATCATAATTTTATTCTAGTATTATTTATCAGTTACTATTGTGATAAACGGTAATGTGCATGATTCATATTAAACAAATTTATAACAATATCAAGGTTATCATCAAAATAACTGTGTCCTGTCATATCAGGGTTGTAGGGTGCCCATAGCTTTCCAATATAAAGTTTCCATGCTTTTAGGTCGTGCTTGTGATGTCGGAGGAAACTTTCTTTAGGAGTACGTTATCTCACTTTTTTCAAAGGATAAACGAAAAAAACGAAAAGCAAATTTACATCAAAGTTATCCTACTACAATCTCAATTCCCAAGTTCATGGGTCTAACCTGTTAGAAATTATAAATATAACATTTAGTTGAACACAATGAGGGGGGGGGGGGGGGGTCTTTGGTCCATATAAAGAAATAATGAAGATGGAATATAAGTAAATTAACATTCTTATATTTTCATTCAATAATATATTATCTTATGACAGATATTTGATTCTCACATTATAAAAAGATATTAGTCTTTCATGTATTGGAGACAAAATAGGGAAAAAAATGCATATATGGTACTAGTGGTTGATTATATGAAAAGTTTACTGAATAGTAAGTATT
Organism: Crotalaria pallida; assembly: GCA_037953625.1. NCBI lineage: Eukaryota > Viridiplantae > Streptophyta > Magnoliopsida > Fabales > Fabaceae > Crotalaria > Crotalaria pallida. Next base: position 140,810,960 of record CM075654.1, on the reverse strand, counting down.
AATTTAGTGTACTTGTTAAATAACCAAATATAGCGAAAAATTATTGGAACGTACTGTAATTTTTTTTTTAAATATTTTTGAGATAAGAAGAAATAAAGACTTGTGATATCTTTTTCATTTGTTGAAACTTTAACAAGTGTCTTTGTTAAAGAAACCCAAAAAGCTTAATGTAATTATATATTGAAAAATGCTAACAAGTGTTAAAGACACTTGTTAAGGAGATGTATGTAATTGAAAAACATTGAAAAATGTAGTTTTTGATAGTTTCGAAAGAAGAAAAATTAGGAATTTGTATTATTTTTCTATTTCCAGGATGCTTAACAAATACCCTATTTGTTAGCAAGACCCTTGTATGTTTTAGGTTTTGATTGGTATCATGTGATTATAAATGTGAGTGAGATTTTGGTTGGTGGGAAAGTTTACATTGATGTACGATCTATTTCCTCTAGTTTGAAATATAAGTAAAAAAAATCACACATTTTTTAGTTTAAAAATATAAGCAAAATTAACCAACTTTATTAAATTTTGTTTCATTCCTAATGCCATTTTCTTAAAACATCTCTAGAAAATTGTTATCTTATTTAATTTTTGTTTAATTCTCAATACTACTTTTATAAAATACCTCTGTTTTTATAAATTTGAGAAAATTAAATATAATCAAGTAACTTTATTAATAAACGTGAAATTAGTTTTTTTTCTTCTTATAATCCAAACTGAAGGGAGTACTTAGCAATCAAGTCAGTATTTAGTATAAAAATGAAAGTCATTAGAAAAATGAAAATCCAAAAAAAAAAATGTGGGTACTCTAGTTTGGGCCAGTTATGACTGGGTTTAGTGTTAGGCCCAACAATCCCAGTGAAGGGAGGAGAGAGAGAGAGAGAGAGAGTTAGGTCTGAAATGTGTTTCGGACAATCAGAGAGAGAGAGGGAGAGAGAGAGAGAGAGAGTCGGTAAATTGACCCAAATCTGAATTGAATTCCCATGACTGAAACGAAACTCTGAAAACATTTAAAAACGGGTCAGGTCAGGTCTTACATAACCCACCCACCCACCCACCCGGTCAGAGAAAGAGAGCATCTGCTTATGTTATGTGTGTATGTGGAAGGAATTGACGCTGTTCCCAAATTGATGAGTTAAATTGACTCGACTCACCCTAACTCGCTTCCTCCCCCTATTTCATCTCTCTCTCTCTCTCTCTCTCTCTCTCTCTCTCTCTATCCATACCTCATCTTCTTCACTCAGCTGCTCCTTCTGCTTCTGCTTCTTCTATTTCTTATTACCGTCATTCACACCTTTTTCGGTAATCACTCTCCTCTTCTTCCTCTCTTTCTATTTTTATTTTTATTTCTATTTCTTTTCTCTTCTCTTCTGCTCCAATTCATTCCCGCTTCTTTATAATAATATTCTCGATCTTCCCTTTTTTTTTTTCCAGCATTTCCTTTCCCCCCTTTTTCACCCTTTTTTTTGCTTCCCACTCAGATAACTATTTCTTATATTTTACTACTAGTTAGTATTTTCTCCCAATGTAAAATTCAAACTTCTTATACACTCTTTTTTTTTTTTTTTTTTTTTTTTTTTTGCTGCTTTAGCTCAAGTCTATTATTATTGTAATATGCTTTTCAGAGCCTGCTCATGTCAATTCACTATTTTCCTTTGTTGCCACTACTCTAACTTGTTTTTTCATTTTTTTTTATTATTATAAACATAAATTCTATAAAGAAATAAATAATAATATAAGTGAAATTGCCTCCTAAAGTTTCATGTTAGTAGCTGATTTGTTTTGTTAGGGCACCATTTGTAATATCCTTATTACCTAGGTCAATATGCATGAATTTATATATATAAATATTCAGTTATTGTCTCAACAGTTTGAATTGTATATGACGGGACGAGTTTTCAGATTTTCAGTTGAATAAAGATGATTTAATTGAAAATAAATAAAAGAACTGGTTCATTGCCAACAATATATTCATTAGCTTTAGTATGAATGAGGTTGTTTCCCCTTTTCTTGTAGTTAATAGATGGAACTCCTGTTCTATAGTGCTGTTTAAATGATTTTTTTTTTGGTGTTGTTGTAATCTTTGCTTTGGAATTTTAATGTCATACTTGATTGATGATTGATGATTGATCTAATCGAAACTTCTTGTTTTTTGTGCAGTTTTTTTTTTTTTTTTGTACGTGTGATTTACATGCCAACACTTTCATAGATATATAAGAATGGCTGTTGAGGCTTCTGATAAACCGAATTTGCCACTTGATTATGGTGATGAGGATGGGCCTGTAACTTTTAAACGATACACAAAGAAGAAACAACCAAGTTCGGAATTAGCAAAGTCAACTACTTCTCATGGGCACGACGGACGGCAGTGTTCTAATGTGCCTTCTTCAAATGGCCAAGCTAATAGCATACAGAAGGTCAATACTGTCCCATCTGCCAAGTCAACATCTGTTAAGTCTGCTGTAGGCAACTTAAAAGTGTCCAATTCACTTGTCAACACCTCCTCATCTGTTAAGTTGCCCGTTGCAAATTCAAAGTCGGCCTCAGATAAACCAAAGCCTCTTTTGGAGCAGAAAGTGTCCATTGATATTAAGGGGGAAACAAAATCTATCAAACACTCTACTAAAAATTATGCTGAAGATTCAGAGGATGATGAGGATAATAAACCACTGAGTTCTAGGGTGAAGGTGAACTCTAACCATGATAACAAAGCGGCTCATGTTGTTGTTAAGTCTTCTGTAGGCAACTTAAAAGCGTCCAGTTCACTTGTCAACACCTCCTCATCTGTTAAGTTGCCTGTTGCAAATTCAAAGTCGGCTTCAGATAAACCAAAGCCTCTATTGGAGCAGAAAGTGTCCATTGATATTAAGGGGGATACGAAATCTATCAAACACTATACTAAAAATTATGCTGAAGATTCAGAGGATGATGAGGATAATAAACCACTGAGTGCTAGGGTGAAGGTGAACTCTAACCATGATAACAAAGCGGCTCCTGTTGTTGTTAAGAAATCTGATGAAGACTCAGATGACGATGATCATATCCCTTTGTCAGCAAAGTTGTTCCAGAGTTCTAATATAGGAACATCTAGGAGTAACTGTGATAACTCTGATCAGAAGAAGCCTATTTCGAAAGTTCAGAAAGGTTCCGGTGCTAGCAATAAACAGGAAAAGCCATCTACACTGCCAGTTAAGAGACCACTAGATAACAGTAATTCCGTGCATTCTTCTGTTAAGAAGCCAAAGGTCTCAGATTCAGCGGCATCTATCAAAACCAAACCTATCCCTGGGAAATGCGAACTGAAGGTTGAAGAGGATGATGATGATATTCCTATTTCCCATAGAATAAAGAAGTCGACCACATCAGCTGATAAATCATCTTCCATAAAGAAGAAGTCGATCATAAAGAAGAATTTGACAAAGGTTACTAAAGTTAACAAGGCTGGTTCCACATCTTTTAAGAAACAATCCAAGAAGTTAAAAAAATCAGGCAAGGGTTCTGATTATTCCAAATCTACGAAACTTCTGCCTAGTTCTGGTGATGGGCAAAAAAAATGGACTACTCTGGTTCACAATGGTGTCATTTTTCCTCCTCCTTACCAACCCCATGGGGTGAAGATGCTCTATAAGGGGAAACCAGTTGATTTGACTCCCGAGCAAGAGGAGGTGAGGTTTCATCTCTTAAAGCTGTGCTTTTAAGATTTTTTGCGACTGGTTGCTCTTAATCCTTTTTAATAATTGGGGTTGCTGAAGTACTTTTATTTAACATTTCTCAAATTATAAAGTCTCTGTCCTTGGAGTTTCTGATAGCACTATGAACTTTTGAGTTATTTTGCACTTTTGCAGGTCGCGACAATGTATGCAGTCATGCGAGATACAGATTACATGCAAAAAGATAAATTCAAAGAAAATTTCTGGAATGACTGGCGTAAGTTGCTAGGAAGAAATCATGTGATTCACAACTTGAAAGATTGTGACTTTACCCCGATATATGACTGGTGCCAAAGTGAAAAGGAAAAGAAGAAACAAATGACTACAGAAGTAAGTTGGTAACTTGGTATGCATAATTTTATTTGACACTAATAGATATTAGTGGATTCTTTGCATTTTTTAAGTCGAATTTAGGTTTACTTCCAATGTACATGAGGGATTTTGGATACAGGATATAGCTGTGTTTTGCTGTTACAGTTTTGTGTTGTCCTGATAACTTTGTTATTGCCTGCTGTTAGACATGAAATCAATTTTGAGCCTTCACCTGTGAGCTTAAGATTTTGATTGGTCTTTAACGCATGCCATCAATCCTACTACAAATGTCATTGATTTTATAAAATATATATTATATATTTGACAATTTGTTAACAACTTACTGTGAAAGCAGGAGAGAAGAAATTAGGGCAATTGATAAGGTTCCTGGAAAATTAGGCACTACCTCGTGATGATTTTTTCTAAAAAAAATCTTTCATTTGTTGGGTTCTGTGTGTGTGTTAGATGCCCTATTAAAAAGGTGCATTCCCGAAGAGGACACAAAAACCGCATAGGCCCAGCCTGCATGGGGTAGTTTAGAGGACCACATAGAATTCCCTCAACAGGAAGACCCTTGAAGACCTGCATTATCTGCATTTCATCTCCACTTTTCAAGTCTTTATAGAATTATCTCTGAATTTCTTTCCTTTTCATCACTTAGAGAGTTTTTTTCTGTGATTACTTGTGCTTGGGTAATTGGGTTGATGCTGCCACAGCGTCACTTTATCAGTCATGGAAAGGAGTGTCAAAGTGAAATACAGAAATATAGCAGCTCTGTTCTCATGTTTGTACTGACTTTGCCTGAGGTTATAATTTATGTCTTTTATTAATTAGTATTTACCCTTTAAATCTTCTCTTTATGCAGGAGAAGAAGGTTCTGAAGGAGGAGAAAGGGAAACAAGAGGAAAAATACATGTGGGCTATTGTCGATGGTGTTAAAGAGAAGGTTTAATCTTGGCTTTCTCTATTCTCTCTCCTCTGCTCTCTCAAATGTGTGTATAGTTGAAGGGTGTAACTTGCATATTACCTTTAATTTTTCTGGTATATAAAAAATTCTCAGCCATAGTATTGATTTCATCTGCTGAATCGCTGGCATTGGAAGGATTGATTGATTATATCATTCTTTGATATAATTGTGTTTTTGTATTCCTTACAAAATTTGGAAAGGGGTTGGTTTTTTAGGGTAGTTGTTTTGTGCTGATGATGCTGTACCTTTTTTTCTCCTATTTAATGTTATGACCACTCTACATTCAAGCTCTTTTTTTAAAAAATATTATTGTAATAATTCAAGCTATTAATTTTAAATTTGTTCACTTCAGAACATATACTCATGACTAATTTGTATTGTTAATTACTTTTAGGTTGGAAATTTTAGAGTTGAACCACCAGGATTGTTCCGAGGCCGTGGAGAGCATCCCAAGGTTGTTATGATAGTTATTACCCGAACAAGATATCTGATGTGCAATTATTACATTTGCAGATGTGATGGTTTCATGTATAATGTCCTTGTCTTCACAATTTTACTGATTGACTTCAATTTATGTTGTTAGATGGGAAAATTGAAAAGACGCATTCGTCCAAGTGATATCACAATTAATATTGGAGCGGATGCCCCAATTCCTGAATGTCCTATTCCTGGTGAAAGGTATGACTCTTCCTAATATTTTCTCGGATAACAACTTTAAAAAAGTAAAGGAATATTGTATCTGCTCCCAAGTTGAAAGCCAATGTCATTCGTTTTTAATTGAGAAGTTTAACCTTGGCAGATGGAAGGAAATAAGACATGACAATACAGTTACATGGTTAGCCTACTGGAGTGACCCGATCAATCCAAAGTTATTCAAATATGTGTTTCTGGCAGCTAGTAGTTCCTTGAAGGGGCAAAGCGACAAGGAAAAGTATGAGAAAGCTAGGATGTTGAAGGTGCTTTCATGCTTTGTTTGTCAGCTTTTACGAATCTTGTGTTTCTTTCATGATATTTTTTTTGGCATTTAAAATAATTTGTTTAATTACTGTAGCTCATGTTATCTCGGTGCAGGATTATATAGGGAACATTAGGGCTGCATACACGAAAGATTTTACTAATAAAGATATTACAAAGCAGCAAATAGCTGTTGCTACTTATCTTATTGATAAACTAGCTCTGAGGGCAGGCAATGAGAAGGTACGATGTCTGTATATATAATCAAAATTTGCTCTTAAAGTTGGTTTGGACAATTGGACTGGTGTTTTATGTTGCTGACATTGTTGGAGTTGGACAATTGCTTTGATTTTACTGATCAAATTTAGTTATTTCTCAATTGCGTTTTCTCAGGATGATGATGAAGCTGATACTGTTGGCTGTTGCACATTAAAAGTAGAGAATGTGACAAGAGAAGCCCCCAACAAGTTGAAGGTATTGGTGTTACTAATTGCTTTCAATGTATTTTTTGTTGGAATTGATGAATTTAGGTCCTTCGGGGGGTGATCCGGTGATCCCTCTCAAAAAAAAAAAATAAATAAATAAATAAAATTATAGCTTCTCCTACTTTGTACTTATTAGTGATCATGTTTCCTCTCTGTTTCGATGCAGTTTAACTTCCTTGGTAAAGATTCGATCAAATATGAAAATACAGTTGAGGTTGAGCTTCCTGTTTATAATGCAATTTCAAAGTTCCAAAAAGGTGGGGATATGGTGCTTATTTCTTTGTTTGTTTCTAGTATACTGGAGTCCTTAAGTATTTTATTTTTTTCCTAATTTGCAGAAAAACGCCCTGGTGATGATCTTTTTGACATGCTGGATACAAACAAATTAAATGCTCATCTGAAGGAACTCATGCCCGGCCTAACAGCAAAAGTCTTCCGTACATTCAATGCATCTATCACGTTGGATGATATGGTAAAACTGATTTGACATGAAAATCCTGAAGTCCCGAAACTTTTTTTTTTTTGGAGGGGGCATAATTTGCCTTGTTCTGTTAAACAATTTATATTTGGCATTAAAATTTGTTTTCCCTTCAGGTCTGGAAAGTATGCCTTCTTAGAGAAAAATGTCATCTTTAATTAGATAACATATTTTCGATAACATCATTTTATCAACAAAGAAAAATTTGACAACATCGTTTCTGCACCATTAGATTTACGTCTGTATCTGTGCAGGGTCATATCATAGCTTTTGTACACAACCTATACAATCTAATGGCTCTGCACAAATATAGAAAACAATAATCACTGTAAGACTGTCACTTTCATGAATTTTTTTATGCAACCTTGAAATCCTTTGATAAGTTCCTGGTGCTGTAGTATTTATACACACAAGTCAACATATATCTATTGGGTTATGTGTTTAACGTGATTTCTTGTAGTGTGTTATATATATTATGGAGTTGTTTACTTTATTCTGCTGGAATTATATGACCACAGCTTAATAAGGGAACTAGAGGTGGAGATGTTGGAGAAAAGATTGTTGTTTATCAGCATGCAAACAAACAGGTAAATTGGCTCAAAAAGATTGCTTTATTATAGCTGTGATATTGCGATTCGGTATCTTAATTGTTCACGTTTAAGTTGTATTGACTTAAATTTCAAAAAAAAAAAAAAATGTATTGACTTATCTTTTATGCAACAGGTTGCAATCATTTGTAATCATCAGCGTAGTGTTTCAAAATCTCACAGTGCTCAAATGTCGAAGTTAACTGAAAAGATTGATGAACTTAAGGTAACAGGAATATCTGAAATTAATGAATGTGGGATACATTTCTTGTTCGATATGCTTGAATTTGGAGTACACTTGCCATGTGGCCCATGAACATATAATAGGGGTTGTGTTGATCTCTATTTGTAGGCTGTTCTGAAAGAGCTGAAAACGGATTTGGACAGGGCAAAGAAAGGAAAGTCCCCTTTAAAGAGTTCAGATGGAAAGACAAAAAGGAACCTGAGTCCTGAAGCGTAATACAGCTTTTTCTTAACATCTTTAACCTTTGCATGTTTAAATGTGATGTTTGATTGTGGTTTATATAATCTACAGACTAGAGAAAAAGATATCTCAAACCAATGCTAAAATTGAGAAAATGGAACGTGATATGAAGACTAAAGAAGATCTAAAAACTGTGGCATTAGGCACGTCCAAGATAAATTACCTTGACCCCAGGATTACAGTTGCCTGGTGCAAGCGGCATGAGGTTCCTATTGAAAAGGTACCGGATTCTTCACTTGTATAGATTAAATTATTAATATTCTGTTGTCTTATATAAATTTTAAGAAGTTAATTGACTAGAAGTGTATATGTTTCTCTCCAACTGATTAAAACAACTAAAAGTGTTGGAAAGCAGGAGGTCCAATTCCATTAGGCCCTTTGTGTTCTTCCCTATGTTGCACAGGTTCGGGTACATACCGGGTACGGGGGTACGACATTTTTGTAAAAACTAGAGTACGGGTACGTTAATATATAATAAATATAATAAATAAATAAATAATAAAAATAAAATTATGACAAAATAACGAAAAATTAATGCATAGCATATCATTAAAAAAAACTTAACATGTCCAAAATGTCAATAAAACATAACACAATACATCAATTTCAAAATGTCCAAAATGGAACAACTATAGGGCACAGCAGCAGAAGCAAGTAGAAGAGAGCAAGACTAACAATTTAAAATCCTAAAAAACATATCAACACACTATAGAACAGTAATAGGGAATAGAGAAGGAAGAGAGGAAGAATAAACCATAGGCGTGGTTGTTGCGGTGGTCGTGAAGCGGCGGTGGCTGGCGGCGGCGGTATCGATCTCTGGTTGCTACGAACGCTGGCGGTTGGGAAGTAGCAGCATCGTGTGGTGGTTGTGCGGTGCGGTGCGTCGGGGTGGTGCGGTGACGACGGCGGCGGCGTGGTATGGAAGTAGAGTTAAGAAGAAGGGAGAAGTGAGAAGAGGAGTAGAAGTATTGATCTAAAGTCTGAAGGGAGAAAGAGTAATTTGGGAAATTAGGTCAAAATGAGTTGGGTCGTACTCGTACCCCATTTGCGTACCCATTTGACCCATCACATACCCATCACGTATTTTCTTTTTCTTTTTTAATTTAATTAATTGGTACGTGCCCGGTGCGTACCTGAGCGTACCCAATGCGTACTCGCACCCGATACATACCCGGTGCGGGTACTTGCCCATTTTTCACGTACCTGTGCAACATAGGTTCTTCCTTACTTGATAGGATGCTATTGCTTGATTGGCTGCATGTCAGTCATAATATCTTATTGTTACTTATCTATGCAATTTATTGCCTGAAATGCAGATTTTCAACAAATCTCTGCTGGCAAAATTTAGTTGGGCTATGGATGTGGATCCTGACTTCAGATTCTGAGATCTATAGAATGGAGGCATGAAAAAACATTTATTCCATATAATTTTTTTTCCCTTTTTCGTTAAGCCGGCGGAAATTGATGTAAGATAGAATGGAGACATGAAAAGCATTACTTTTTTACTCATTTCTTTTCTATAATTTTTCTTTTCCTGTTTTGTCAAGTCCAGTGGAAATTGATGTTGTAACTTTATCTAATCTAATTATTGGGTGAGCTGCGGTCCCCTTTCTCCATTGACCATTAACCTTTCACAGTTATGATTTTAATGTGATACCCATTTGAAAATGTGGAAAATGAGGTAAACTTTTGTAGTTTCATTCATGTTCATTTATTTTTGTTATTATTCTTTGATTTGTTCTTTTTCTATCTCTAAGTGGCAGGTTTTTGATCACACGTCTCTTTGACACCAACAAGCATCCCTTTAAGCAACTTCAAATGTTTGCTCCATTGCTTAAAAAAATATATTTTGAAAAACGATGCTTAAATACCCCGGATGTTGTTGATACTTGATGCTGTCAAGTCTATAGCCAACTAGAAGCATGAAATATTTGTTGGTTGTGTTTATATATCCCAAAATAATGAGGTGATCTCAGGAATCAAAAGGACTACTTGCTTTCATTTTGCAAGCTTCTTGGAAATTTGAATTGGTTATATTAGTATTTCAGATTAGTGATTTGGTTAGAATTTTTTTTTCGGGTATGTAATTTAGAAACACGTTCTTTTCATTAAGACTCGGATCCTATTTAAAATCCGTTTCTTCTTTAAATGCCACGATGGCTGCCAGCTGAAGAGTTTAACCTCATCCATTTTCTTGTGTTGGTAGTTTATTAAGGACTTCATAATAAATAAAAAATGGTACTTCTTTGAGAATTTAGTGAGATTGTAGATCCGAAAGAGTAATTTTAATATTTTGACTGTCATGAATTTGGGGCATGTCTATAAAAATAAGAATTTTTAAACCTTATTAGCTTTACGGTATGAGAATAAGGATCTTGAAAGAGCAATTTTGCATTGGAAAAATTTGAATTTACAATTTCTACAATTAATAGACTTAATTTTTCAATACATTGTATTAATTTTATCTTAACTTTTTATCATCAATTTTAAAAACTAAGTTTAAGCAAACCTTAAAAATAAAGCACACCACCTCCCCCACTAATGCATCACCACTCCCTAACGTATCTTTTTTTGATCCGTGACCAGAGTGTCCATCGCCGACCGCAGTGACTAATCTCCTTGCTGGCTTGTAGGCACCTCCAATGGGTGGGACATCTGGCCCCGAGATTTAACGCTGCTGCATGCACAAGGCAGGATTCGAACACCTGACCTTGCTTAAGCGTGGATCAATCCCTACCACTGAACCACACCTTTGGTTAATAACTAATTTATTCACTTAAGTTAAATAAGATGACTACCAGAAAATGTTACGCATTATTATTTATTAAAACATATGATGGCAATCAATTCTATGCCTAAACTAACGTTCGTACAATCAGTTTATTTTCGGATACATTGACTTAACATTTCAATTTCGGTTACTCTAACTAGTATAGGCTTGTTTTTCTTTCTTTCTTTCTTTTTTTTTTTTTTTTTAAATCTCACCAATATAAGTGTCAGCTTTCTTCTCTCACACTGATGTAACATTGTACCATTGTTATGTTTCTTGTCAACCACTTACAAAGAACTGACTCTCATCATGATGGAAACATGGTTCTTCATCATTATTCTATGCTTTTGCCTCTCCATAATTCTCAAAACCGTAGCCAACCTTCTCTTCCCCGGTTCTCCCCTCCCTCCAGGACCTTCCAGATTCAACATCATAGGCAACATCAAACTTTCACAACAATACATTAAAGATCCCGAAACCCTTCTCAAAAACCTTCATGCCAAATATGGTCCGATCTTCTCTGTTCCCGTAGGTTCTCACATTGACATTTTCATTGGTGATCGCTTTCTTGCGCACCAAGCTTTGATAGAAAATAGTATCATTTTTGCCGATCGGCCAGAGGCTATTCCCACCAATAAGATCTTGAGTTACAACCAGCGTGACATTGTTTTCAGTGTCTATGGTCCTAGGTGGCGTCTCCTTAGGCGCAACCTCACTTCGAGAACCCTTCACTCCTCGCAGGTTAAGTCCTATGCACGCACACGCAAATGGGTGTTAGACATGCTTCTAGAACGCTTTAAAAGCGATGTAGATGCAAGGAATTATACTATAGCCACTGAATATTTTCGGTATGGCATGTTTTGCTTGCAAGTTTTATTGTGTTTGGGTGACAAACTTGATGAGAAGCAAATAAAAGAAATCGAGGAGACTCAATGTCGCATGATCGTGAGCTTTGAAAGATATTTTGTCTTGAATTTATGGCCACCAATTACTACGATATTGTTTAGGAAACGAATGAAGGAGTTTTTACAGCTACGAAAAGACCAAGAAGATGTGTTGATTCCTCTTATCAATGCTAGAAGGAAAATCAAGGAAGAGAGGCAAAGCAATGTTGACAGAGAGAACAGTGGCTCAGAGGAATATGTAGAGTGTTATGTTGACACTTTGTTGGATTTGGAACTATCGGAGGAAGATGAAGGTAGCAAACTCGATGATGCCAATATTTGCACTTTGTGTGCAGAGTTTGTGAATGCTGGAGCAGAGACAACTGCAACAGCATTGGAATGGATCATGGCAAATGTGGTGAAATACCAAGATATACAGAAAAGGATTGTGGAGGAAATAAAAGGGGTCATGGGTGATAGAGAAGAAAAAGAAGTCAAATATGATGATTTGCATAAATTGCCATATCTCAAGGCTGTGGTTTTGGAGGGTTTAAGGCGTCACCCACCGGCGCACTATGTCCCTCCTCATAAAGTAACAAAGGATTTTGTTTTGAATGGTTATTTGATCCCTACATCTGCTACAATAAATTTCTTAGTGGCAGAGATGGCATGGGACCCAACAAATTGGGATGACCCCATGGCCTTTAAACCAGAGAGGTTCATGAACAATGGAGAGGAAAATGGTGGCAAAACTTTTGATATAACGGGAAGTAAAGAGATAAAGATGATGCCATTTGGGGTTGGGAGGAGAATGTGTCCTGGCTATGCAGTAGGAATGATGCACTTAGAGTACTTTGTGGCCAACTTTGTTTGGAAGTTTGAGTGGAAAGTTGCCGATGGAGATGACATTGATATGTCAGAGAAACTGCAATTCACATCAGTGATGAAGAATCCTTTTAAGGCTCATATATCACCTAGGTTTTAATTAGAGTCAATTATGATCTTTACTTTACACAATCAAATTCCACCATTCTCATATTATATATACACACACAGATAAGGGAAAAAAAATTAGTGTGGCAGTGCATTAGTTATCATTCATGAAATAACAATAATTAACTCTTCAGTAAAAGTAATACACATGAATAATAGATAATGCATCTAGGGTGTAAAAAACTACAGTACACCTTAACTAATAGGTTTACGTATATGTAGGTATACATATATGTATGTAAGTATGTATGAGAACCCAAGTGATGCCTTTTAATAGTACATATACTTTAGCTTCAATGGCAAAAAGACTGAAAACCCATAAACTACCCAGAAAATGAAAAAAAAATACTAGTAGTATGATAAATTTAGTAAGAAAAAAATTTAAAGATTGAATAGATTATGAGTAATGAATGTTAAAAGTTAAAGCAATTGCAGCACTGCTCTAATCTTATGCTGAGGTTACTATTTCCATTTAGTTCCTATGGGGCATTCACAGACTGGTATGAAAATTACATTTAATCATGAAAGATATTTGATTTCTGAGTTTGTTCTACTTGACTCCACAAACAGCGACAAACAATAGTGTTGTTGTCTCAACACATTAGCATTTCGGTGACTAAAACCGTGCCAATTATCTGCCAGAGTGCCACACTACACTTCAACATGGTGCAAGGCTTCTTTACCTTGTGGATCACGACTAGTTTTCTCGGATTTAACTGCTTCTCTCTCTAGATGTTGAATGAAATCAATTACCAAAGGATCAGTCCAGGGAGCTCCAAGTGGGGCTTCATCACCAGCAACCCAGCCCAGATGGCCACCTTTGGGTGTCACTACTAATAAGCAGTTCGGGTTTTCCTGACATAACATAATAAGGAGTCAAAATAAAATGAATGAACATCTAGATGCAGACTACAGTAATTTAGTAGATAGACAAGACAAACAGAAAGAACAGATGTACCCAAAGGGAACACTATTATTTTTCACAACTGCCCGCATGGAGATAGGAAGATACCAAAGGGAACACTATTATTTTTCACAACTACGTGCGGAAATTAAAAATGCTATGAAAATTGGAGGGTTGAATATTAACAGTACCATTATTTGCTTGGCAACATCATAGAGTCGGAGTATAAAAATGGTAAAAGAAGGATGTAATAAAAATAGTGTGCTCCACCATCTGAATTTCATATTTCGAAATTTTGCTTCATTCCATTTTCCAAATAAGGATATGCAGAAGAAGATCCTATCAATTACATATTTAGAAATTTTGTTTCATTACACTTTCTAAAACAGATGACTATGGCATACAAATAAAGCTATTTTAAATAATACTACCAGCTATCATATTCTCTACCAGGTATCAATAAATGAAAACTGAAAAGTCATAACATTTCCATCTCTATCCATTCCACTTCCTTTCTCATTTTCCATCTCCTAAAACCATTCCCAAGCACATTGTAGTTGAGGATGACAATAGGTTTCATAGTCCCAATACTAAAAATCGCATACCTTGATATCTTCACGAGGAATTCCCCTGTTAGGAGCAATTGGATCATTGGCTGCCTGAAAAGAGAGATTCCAGAGTTCATTTTTTTTTTCCAAACAGGAGGCGGAAGAACCTCCGAATTCCAGGTCTTAGAGATCGGGATTAATGCTAGTTGACAATTCTATACACTTTCTCCTTCCTTTTAGTCCATTTATCTTATGTACTTTTGGAATACAAAGTAGCATGACATGAATGTTATAACCAAGGAATGAAAGTATTGGCACCATAAGTAGAAATTTTAATCCTTTAAGATGGTTAATATCAGTCAGAGGAAATTAGGTATTGGGCAACTATCAATATCAGTTTTTTATTAAAGCAATATCATGGATTTTTATAGTATTGGAAAAATTAGCAGTTGCACTTACTCAATTGTACTTTCCCTTTGGTTTACAGTATTATGGACATTCCTCTTGATTTAATATGATTTTTAGTCATGCCCTCCTCTCTCTCAAATCAGGGATTAGATCTCACAATTAAGAGTAGCATATACACAAGTGACTTTTCAACAAAAATGTAACTTGATAGGACATATTAACAATGCCAAAAGTAAGGAACTTTTGTCATGAACTAGGGTCTCTTATAGTGAGTTATTGCCTTGTGATGATAACTGATGGGGAAAGTGATCTTTTTCAACCAAATTTCTGCCCAAATATCACTATTTATGTGATTCTCAAAGTCATATCTAACTCCTTATTTGAAAAATAGAGGGACATTGCTAAATCATATTAACTTAGGAAAGATAACAACGCAGAAAGTAGTATTCTATTTTAGGCTTAATTATGTCACAAGTCCCTAAAGTTTGGGGTACTTTTGTCAAATACCCTTTTTTTTTTCAATGTCCGACTCCCCGAAGTTACTTCTGAGTTTGTCATATACCCCTACTATCAATTCTGACCAATTTTACTGACATGTAACATCAGAATCCTGGTCAGACGCAGGAGATTGGTCATGTGATGCCGCGTAATGTCACGGGTGAAGACGACCTCTCTCTTAAATCCTTTTTTTTTTTCTTTTTAACTAAAAATATAAAAATATTAAGTTTTTTTAGATTTTTAATTTAAAGAAAAGCAGGATCTTTGCCCACGGGGCACCACGTGCCTTACCTCCTGCGTCTGACCAGGATTCTGACGTTACATGTAAGCAAAATTGGCCAGAATTGGTAATATGGGTATATAATAAACCCAGAAGTAACTTCGGGGAGTCAGACATTGAAAAAATAAGAATAAGGGCATCTGACAAAAGTACCCCAAACTTCAGGGACTTGTGACATAATTAAGCCTTTATTTTATTTACAATTTTTATGCAATTGCAGGGGTAAGGCTGTATACATCTACCTTCCCTAGACCCCACCAGGTGGGAGCCTCGTGCATTAGGACGCCTTACAATTTTTATGCAATTAAATAGCAGATGAAACGGAGATATTAAAATTTCCAGTCTAATTTTCTTTTTTTTTTTTACCTGGATGCAAAGCAAAGGGGTTTGAACATGTTTTATGGAATCTGAGCTGCTTGAATTAGAGTAGTATTCATCCACAGACTTGAATCCAAAAGAAACTGCAAAGTCTCACAGATGAGTATCTGAGAAGATAATATTGTACAATTGAGATCTATCCACCTCAATAAGTATGGGTACATACCACGGGTTAGTCCATCATCAAACGCCCGAACAGACTTAGCATTGGCTGCCAGTGGAATGTTATATTCACCACCCATATCTTCAAAGAGTAAAGAATGCCTGCATAAAAAATAAAAGAACACATTAGTGATATTGATACTGTCATGTCATGCCTAGCAAAAGAATTCATTCATAAATAGCTAGAATAACCATAATAGCATGTATAAAAGTATATCACTTCTTAAAAATCTTGCAAAGAGCCTTTGCAAGAGCCTTATCATAAACAATGTTAAAGCCTTTTCGGAAGTCCTCATCTGCCACAACCAAATTGAAAGGATTACACAATGACACAGCGCCAGAAAGAGGACAATTGAAGGATTCCTGAATGCAGCAAATGAATAATATAAAAGACATATCAGAAGTAGAATTCAATTTAATGTATCAAAGCAAAGACAATAGCAGATGATGATAAACATGAACCAGACCAGACGAATAAATCGAAAGCATGGGACTTGCATCCAAGTTGATTGTACTCCGTATTAAGTTAAAGTTTCATCGCATTTGGCCAAAAGTAAAAGTTACACAGGACAAGGACAATTCAATAATGATGATACCTGACCCAAGTAACGAACAAGAATGTTAGCTCCAAGTGACCAACCAACTGCATACACATTAGCATTGGGGTACCTAGCAGTGACATGTAAAACGACCTCGCGCATATCTCCTAAAAACGAAGCCGAATAGAACTGCATTTACATCCATATATCAGTTTTCACAGATAAATAACCACACATTATTCAATCATTATTGTAAGTGTCTCAAAGAGGCATATGCTATTGAATTATTGACCTGAGGAGTAGTGACAGGGCTATCTCCACAACCGCGGCTATTGAAAACCACAACGCGCCATCCGTTGTTTCGCGCTTTAACTAACATGTGTCTCACATAAGAATCACCACTACCTCCGGTTAAACCTGGCTGCACAAAACCAATGTACAATTTATAGTTTTCAAAAAATAAAAATAAAAATAAAAATCCATTTCTTTTTCAAATGCTAGTTTCTCTCAAATGAACAAAAATAAATAAATTTGATTTATTGAAATATAACATTGACCTGGTTTGACTTAATTACACTCTACATGCTTCAAAAACAAGACTCGCATTTTACAGTAACAGCTCTCCTAAAGGAGACTATAGCTTATAGGTGAAATTATAGATTAGTTAGTCCCGGACCATGTGATACAGAACTCATTTCAACTTTTCACAGTTTATTTTTTATCAAAAAAAAATTCAAAAAAAAAGTACTAGAAGGTGGTGACTATCCTGAACCAGACCACCTTGCAGTATTAAATTAGTATAGCTTTTGAAACAAGATGGGGTGAAAGTATATTAAGCTAAATTAATGGACTAAAGTGTAAATATTTTTTTTGGCATGGTTTTATAGTTTTGGAACGAACCAGCAAAACGAGGAGAGGAGAATCGGGGGATAAAGTACGGTCATCGGCGGAAACCCAGTCGAGAGCAACAGCGCCGCCATCTGGGGTTATGAGGCACTCACGGCGGAGCTTGAGGTGAGGGAGGGAGCGGAAGAATGAAGCGAAAATGGTTTCGAGGTGGCGGTTCCAGGCAATGAGAGGGAAAGGTTTGTAAGGGCGAGATAAGAGGGAGAGAGAAGGGAGGAAACGGTGAGTTGCTCCGCCGAGGATTTCGAAGGAAGGGTGGGGAATCTGCATGACGGAGGAGGTGACGTGGAGGGTGGTTGTGGTTGGGGAAAGAGGAGGAGACAAGTGGATAGATTTGATTAGTGGGTTGATGTATGGGCGAGAAAAGAGAGGAGGATGGGAAGTGGATCCCACTAATGACGTGGCCATTCCTTACTACTACTACAGACTACAGTACACCGTAGTATTTCATTCACTTATTGGACTGTCACTCTCTTTGAATAATACTCCCTCCGATCCTATGTACAGGACATATTCTAGAAGCAATCTTTGGTCCTATATATAAGATATTTTGTATTTTCTATGTATCATTTATTGCTTTTTCTCTTTTTTGCCCTTATTAAATGCATGTGTTTTTTGTTGTTCATTAATGACTGTGAATTTTTCAAGAAAAGTTGAGAGGGTAAAATTGTAATGTTACAATATATTCCCATAGAATTCATAAAACTAACTACTTTTCTTGGTCCGAGGAATATGATTAATTATGTTCTATATATAGGACCGGAGGGAGTAATAAATACCACACTTGGACTTGTTTCTTCTCTTCATTTCTCTCCGCGAGAGCACCGGCCATTCCAAGCCCCAAATTAAAAGGATTTAGGCACTTAGCAATACTATTAAATTAATGTAGAGCATGTTTGTTTGGCCGGTGAGGAAGGCATGCATGTGTTTGCTAGAAGCTTTCCCTCAGGGCTTTCACGTTCACGTTTGGAAAACGCAGTCAAATAGTACTTCTTCCATCCTGGATATAATACCCTGTTGGGAAATGAAATTTCACGTGCATTCAGAAAAAGAAAAATACGATTAATTTACTCTCTTCGATCCATGATATAAGCACTATTTAACCAATTTCTTTTCCTTTAAGAAAAATAGATAAGTTAGTTATTTGTGTTGGAATTGTAAATTTTAAGTATATATTCACTAATCTATCTTTTTGATCTTCTAATCATTAATTAGTGTTTCTTTTCCCCATAAACATAATAGAGTATATTAAATAGAGTTAGTTTTGTAAAATTTTAAAAGAGGTGCTTATATTTAGGGCCAAATTTTTTTGATCAAATGATGTTTATATTAGAAACCGGAGGGAATAGTTAATAATATTGGAAATGTGAATATTTTAAATGCATTTTTAAAATTATCCTATTACTTTTATCGAGAATCTAGAATGTGTTAAATAAATAAGGATGTTTGTGAAAAAAAGTAAGTACGAGTAATAAATATAAGATCTTATAAATAGGGACAATATAAAAAGGGTATTATATTTAAGGACGGAGATAATATATCATTATTTTCTTTTATACTTGAAAATGTTATTATATATATATATATATTAATAATAAAAGAGTCTTTGACACTTGTTAAGGAATACAAAATTGATAAACAGATGTTGAAAAATTAAGTTTAACCGTTTTCGATATACTAAACTCATCATTTTCAATACATAGTAACCAATTCGCTCTCTTAGACAATGCCCTAGCATTTTCCATAAAAATTTTTAAAAAATTTATGAAGCATAATGGCATGCATATCTGGATCCGCAAGTGCAAAAAACCAAAGCCTAATCCATCAACACATTTGGGTAGGCCTTTGGTTTTTTTGCTCTCAAAGGTCCGCATCATCCATGTCATCATATCGACAGTAGCTTGCAATACTTACACACGTGTATTCTGATGCGACATTCCGTTAGTCACATTAGCATTTAACGAATTTTTTCTAATGACAAAAATTAAAACCAAATTTTCAAAACATTTAAAAATTAATCAAAGTAAAAAAAAACTTATCAAGGACCAAAACCAAAATAATCACAATTTTCAGTGACTAAAAACATAAATAAACCTACAAATAGATTACTTCAAGCGAAAAATTGGAATGTAAAAAACTCGTATATTAACCGAAGATCCGGTTTTTTTATTTATTTCATGGGTCGGACCGATCCGCTACATAGTTACATAGAAAGCAGAAGAAACATAGAGACATACAATATATGGGGTCATTGCATTGCATTCTGCTACGCAGTCGCGTGCGTGGGATGAGAGTGTTGTTGACACTGCAGAATAGATTATCATATTCAACTGCGAAACAATGTATCAAATCACATAACAAGATAGAATCTTTCCCTTTCGTTTAAGAATTAGAAAAAAGGGGTTTGGTTTTTGGAATACACACAGAATTTGTCAGATCATTTTCTTTTTTCTTTCTTTCTTTTTTTTTTTTTTTTGCTTTCTTTTGTGCATAACAATGGAAGAAGCAAAGGCATTGCAGCAGCAACAACAACTACAACAATTGCAACTACAACACCAACAGCAGCAGCAACAACAATTCATGATGTTTCAGCAATTGCAAATGCAGCAACATCAACAACAACAGCAGCAGCAACAAGCAGCTGCAATATCTCGTTTCCCTTCAAGCATGGACGCTCATTTGCGCCCTATCAGATCCTTCGGTCTCCAACCAAACCCTAACCCTAACCCTAACCCTGGCAACCCAGTCCTCAATCTGCAGCATCAGAACCCTAATTCCTCCACCCATGGCCCACACCAGCAACCGCAATTGCAACAGCAGCAAATGCAGCAGCAGCAGCAGCAGAAGGCGAGTCGACCCCCCGGGAATCAGTTGGAGCTGCAGATGGCTTACCAGGACGCTTGGCGCGTCTGCCACCCGGACTTCAAACGTCCCTTCTCTTCTCTTGAAGATGCCTGCCAAAGGTCCTTTCTTTTTTACACCCATTCATTCTTTGCATTTTCATGTTTCTTTTCGATGACTCGGTAAAAAATGGTGTAATGTAGATATATTTCCCTTCTTTCCATTTCATTCTATGCAATTAATGATGTAAAAAATGTGTATTGCAAAGTTCTGACATTGAAAATTCTGAAGCTGCATCCTTTGATCAAAGCTTCACATTTATTGATGTTGTAACCAATGCCCTTATGGACTTCTTTTTTATCATGATTGCAAATTGTATATCCCTGTTTTACGTACTATTTTTATACAACGTGAAGGGTCAATAGTGAATGATTATTAAGCTTCTAATTAGGTTGGCTCCTGGAGAGCTTTGTGGATTTGATAATGTTTGTACTTTGTAGCGTTGGGTGCAGCATCATGCGGATGGTGATTGACCCATAACGATTAGAAAAGGCTTCAAACCTTGTTCATTGTTAATTGTCTGCTATACTGCATTTTTAAACATGCCTATCATATTTTCTGTGATTTCTATGTCAATATTATTTATTCGCAGTAGAATGCGACAAGAAGTGTAATCTTGTAGCAATTGACATCTCAGTAAGTAATCGGCTTTATTTTACAAGTGGCAAGTGGTTGTTGAAGAGGTTTGGTTTAATCGGTGAATGTCTTTTTCCAGAAAATAGGAAACTTTCCATGTAGGTTAATGACAAATGAGCTTTTTTATTTATCTATGGTATCATTAAACCTTTTTCCTGCTGAAATTTTATGCGATCGAGCTTTATAGTAGAACTTTCCTGAGGTGCTAGCATTATGTAGGATTTGGTATGTTGATAGCAGAAAATATATGGCAGAGTTAAGAAGTTGATCAATAACTAAAGACACTCTCTATCTTGCCTATAATAGATTGAAAAGGTGGAAATAATAGTCTAGTCTTTTTGGTGCTATTATATCAATATATTCTCTATGATTGAAAGATTTGGATCATATGATAGTGGCATCCTTGGGGTGATTTACCTCTTGAAATATGTTTATTGCTTTACGATCACTTGTTTATTGCAGCATATTATGAAGCTTTTTGTTAGGCTCAATTTATAGTCTTCGTTTTCTTTTTTTCTTTTTTATTTTGTCCTATTTTTTTGTGTACTTTAACCATGAAGTCTTTGAATGGAAAATGCCCTTGCCATTGAAAGCTATTAGTGACACCATGTTGGGATATCTATGGTTGACTATGTGTGAGTGAAGCTTCTTTACGATGCAATGTTCAACACGAGCTATGCTATCTCACTCTCAGAGATGAGTAACTGGAGCATTGGTTGTACCACCACCTGGAAAATTTTATGTGTCGTATAACTAGCAGATTGGATATGTTTAAGAAACAATAGTCTATAATTTAAATTACATGTGAGAAGTATGAGAAAAATGCTAGGAGCATATGGCAAATATTTGTGTACTAGGAGTTTTCTTTGGAATAAGATAAGTTGTTTGCGATCTTTGGAGAGTCTTGGGGTCAGCCCAATGTTTTTGTGTCAGGTTGACGTCAGCTTGTTTACAACCAATAATCATCCTTTTGAGTGTTATTCGATGCCCATGTCTGAATTGTTTTGAGCATTGAACTGCCAGATAAGTTCAAAAAATTTATGGACAACTGTTTATTTTCTATGCATTGATTTCCAATTCGCAATTTTCTCTCCAGGATTTTAATTTCTGTCTAGCAAAATGAAATTATGAGTTTTTTTTATCTTGTTACGTGCGTATCTTGTTTAAGTTCTTTCTTACCCTAAGGCTGGTACCCTCTCCCTTTTCAGCTAAAAAACAATAATAAAAATTTTCTGAATTTTGGATCTCATGCAATTGAAATTTGCTCTTATTTGATTTCCTTATGTTTTGGAATACCCCTTAATTTTGTTCATGTAGGTTATTGCCATATCATGTCGTGGCCGACTATGAAGCAGAAGAGGATGATAGGCTACTTGATTCTGACACCACTGGCAAGGTGCCTTCACGTTCCCAGCAATGGGAAAATAATATCACTGCTAAAATTTCTGAGTTCGCAGCAACTTTTGAGAAGCAAGTACTGGCCTTAAACATAATATCCCAAAAAAGAGCTGTGGGGGAATTTCGGTCTGAGGAGAGATTGATGATTGAGCAGGCACTACTCCAGGAGGAAAAACGGGCTATGTTTGAATTACGAGCGGAACTTGAGTCCAGGGAGAAGGCTGGTCGTGAAGCCCATGAGGCTAAACTAAGGATGGCAGCAATGGTTCAAGCAGAGCAGGCTCGGGCTGATTCACAGACTCGTGCTGAAATGATGTCTCGTGTCCCGATAAGAAGCAGTGCACTTGGCCCCCATGGCAATCACATTGCTATTGGTCATGGCATGGGAGAGCAGGATCGGGGAGGTAACCCAAGTAATATGATAAATGGATGGGGAACAGATGACGAGGAACCATCTGATGATTTCTTGAATGATATAGCCAAAAATGTAGACATTGTTAAATTTGATCTGAATTCTAGGTGATCGAATAAAACCTTGATCACATAAGTCTGAATTATGTGCAAGGGAACAAATATCCAAAGTCACTATGCTGGGCATCAACCATCATCTTCAAGTTTACTAGATTTTCATTGAACCAGAATTAGATTGGATGAATATTAAAGTTTATGCCTTTAGCCTAATGTAGTGCACATGGTTATATTGATGAGCAAACCAATTCAGCCAATTGTATATCTTAAGTTTTTTGGGATTTTGTCTCATCGTTTTGGCATCTGATTTTGCGGGCCATGGTCATATATATATATATATATATAAACACACACACACACTGTCATTTTTTATTTATTTTAGCTGGTGCGTGTTAGTACTATTTAGTCGTTGAATCACAGGGTTAAATCTATTGCTATCTTTCAAGTTTCAAGTATTGATATCCTTAGAGAGTTAAGAGATACATGTACTATCATTTTGTATGTGGATCATAAATTAATAAGCTTTGGGAAGTTCTAGGCAGCAGTGTCATTGGCTACTATGGTGTCATTACATTAATACTAATAGGAGTTCAAAATTTTACATAGGCACTTTCCGAATAAAATTAGGCATCATGTTATTACCAAAAAAATAAAATAAAATTAGGCATCATGTAATACAGGCTAGTTAGATGTGTATTTTGTTTTCTAGTATTATTCAACGTGGGAGAGTGGAGATCGTAGAAACTATGCATAATATAATACCTGAACGCGTTGCACTATGTACAGTTGTACACATGTAACATGTTCCTTGGGAGCTGGAGTGCATAAGTGCGCTGTGATATCTATATATAGTATGCAGACTTTATATTTACAAACGTAGGAATACATTTTCCTTGGTAATTCTCTAGTTCTATTTATAAGATTTTTTTGGAGTTTTTCACTCCCACCAAGAAGAATGGATAAATTTGATAATAACATTAGAAATGTGAAAACTTAATATACTTTTTCAAAACTACTCATATAATTATTATTAAAACTCTAAAAAGTGTTGACTTTATAGGAATATTAGTGGAAAGAAATAATTAAAATTAAGATAAAAATTTCAAAAGTATCTTATAAATAGGGTTGGAGGGAGTACTTTGTTACGCGACGGATGTCACTGCAGCAGTACCTTCTTTATCTATGTTCTAAATCTTCGTACAACCCAGCTCCGACAGTAACAATATATGTTGACATGGTAGATTCTGAAAGGCTTAATTATGTGAAAAGTTCTTGAAGTTTAGAGTATTATTGTCAGATATCCTCATTCTTTTTTTTTTTAATGTTTGACTCCCCGAATTACTAGGTTTGTCATATACTCCTATTGATCAATTTTGTTGACATAGGTTTGTCATATATTTCTACTTATCGATTTTGCTGACATGTAACGTCGGAACCTTGATCAGACACAGGAAGTTAAGCATCTGGTGCCACGTGAGCTAAGATCCTTTTTTCAAAAACTTTAAAAAAACTAAAAAACTAAATATTTTTATATTTTTAGTTAAATAAAAAAAAAGAAAAACAAGAATTGAAGAGAGTGGTCATCTTCGCTGGTGTAACATCACGCGGCACCACATGACCAACCTCCTGCGTCTGATTAGGATTCTGATGTTATATGTATAATTCAAATTGGCCAGAATTGGTAGTAGGGGTATATGACAAACTCATAAGTAATTTCGGGGAGTCAGATATTGAAAAAATAAAAAATATAAGGGCAAAAATACTTCAAACTTTAGGCACTTATGACATAATTAAGTTATTCTAGGCATTAGGGATCAGCACAACTAATCTCTATACAGTGTTTGGCTAAAGATAACAATGCGATTCTTTCGGCCAAGGCACCAACACAAACTGCACAATACTTTCAACCGGCAATCTCAGCCAACACACTCTTTTTTTTTTTAATAACAACCAACACTCTTTTATTGGTACAGGCTATTTTACTATCATCCTGAAAGGTTATATTATTATTATTATTATTATTATTATTATTATTATTATTATTATTATTATTTAATAATGATTACTGAAAAATTAACATGAATGATGGATGACATTTTGTATTCCTTCTCATAAGTAATTTTCAACCACTATGAACCAGTGTTAGACATAGGAGCTAAACAAAGTTATCACCAATAAACATAAAAATTAGTAATACATTTAAGAATGCAACTAAGCCACTTTTTCTATGTTGAAAAAAAAAAGAGTAGGTATGAAAGTAACAAGAAGCAAAATTGATGTCATTTTGCCATATACAATGCAACTTTTTAATTTACTCTAAAGTCTAAACAAATTTAAAAAAATTCCAAAACCGATCTGCATTCATTTTGCCATTTTAAGTTTCCAGCTCTCTTGTAACAACAAAAAAAAAAAGTATCTAGCCCTCTGCCTCATTCCTCGCTAGCACACGTCGCACAAACTCAAAATATATTGCCAAACAATCAAAGGGGAGCTAATTACAGTGAGAAAATAAAGAATGAGGAAGACAGTGAAAATTTGTCTAAACTTAAAGAAGCAAAGAATTCACAAACTTGAGTTTCTACAAAATATTAGGCAGCTGAGAATCCAATCTCTGCTGCATTTCCTTAATCTTCAGAGAGAGTTCTGCCTTTTGCTCCTTGTAGCTCTGAAGCAAGTATTCTTTTCCTTCTATCACCTCTTTCAACTCTCCTACTTGCTTTCTCAGCATCTCAATTCTCTCGTCATCGTCCCTTACCACCTTTTCAGGGGGCTCCAAATTAATCTCACCGTCTAGATGCCCATTTGCATGGTGGCCATTTCTAGCCTCAGCAGGCCAAGCTGTGACCGTGGAAGATTTGTCATGTGGAATATATCCGACACAGTGATCTGCGATTGCTTTCCTCAGCCGCTGGATCTCTCTCTCTGAGTCAAATAAGTCCCTGTTTGCAGCATCAAGCTGCAATTGCAAATGAGAAGAAAGTCCAAGCTGGGCATTGAGTGAATTTCGCAATTCAGCTATTTGATCTTGCATCTCCAGTACCATCTCATCTCTTCTCTTCAATTGTTGACGCAGTTTCTGTATGACTTCCCGCTTACTAAAAATATCAGAACCAGATTCTGATACACATGGTGAATCTGAGCAGTTTGAATGGTAGGGCTTTGAAGGCAATTCAAGACGATCAGGAGAGCATGCCCAGATAACACCATTTTCCTTGTTAAATTCAGCAGGAGGAACAGTCACCAAAGGGAGACCTCCATCAGATTCACTCATCACCTGGCCATTTGGTGGGCACTTTACTTGCAAAGTACCACCAGTTCCTGTGCAAAGCATCATCACATGCATAAATAAAAGGATGTTAGGCGATTCATATAACGTGGAGTCAGGTTTACAAACTACAATCACCGATGATTTTGTTTTCACGTAAAAGACAATCACCAATTATTTGGTGAAAGATTTGTGTATAAAGTTGGCAAGCTTTTCTCAGAAAGCAGACCATCAACTCATTCATATTTAAGAATAAGTTAATCCAGCCTTGCTTTAAATGCCTCTGTGAGCTACTGTATAGTTTGAATCTCTTTGCTGACAACCAGAAGAGATTACTACAGCTGATAACGAATGGAAAGTTTTATTTCCACAAATGCAAATTATGCTATAAATCTACAACAACCACAACAAGAACAAATATGAAATATCAGATGTCATAGATTGATGAGCTAAGATTAAAGATTTGATTCAGAATGTTTAATTCATCTTCTTGACTGGAATATTTCTTTGTAGCCAGTCCCACCCATCCTTATTAGTACAGATATGTAAGCATCTGCACACCACTTCCCATCTCCAACATTACGTGGTTGGAATTTTTGAAAATTATTAGCAGTAGCACATGGTCGAGTTAACGATTATACTTGAGAGGAGTACTGATGATGTAGAACTATCAACGGAGATAGATATAGAGAAATAACATGAGAACGAAATTATTAGCAGTAAGAGATGTTTACAAACTTAATAACCTATTGGGGACATTAAGCAGAATATGACTCCGCTAAAACTCAGTACAGAGCAAGTAGACTAAGATACGGAAAGAAGCTTAAGAGAAAGGGGAAGGAGAGAAATGAGAGAGGAGAAAAGCAGTGACAGACCTTACATGTCTTAGGAAATGACAAAAAACTTAAGGAACAGTCAACAACTACAAGACAACATTTTATACACGTCCATCATGATGATTCAAAAACATATTTTCTTGAAAGAAAAAGTAAATTTCTACATAAAGACAAAGAAAAATTAACAAAACATACTATAACTGGTCATTTAACACTCAGCAAATCAATAACGTGTTTGAAGCACAGATCAAACCTGAATTGCAACTGAAGTAGCCTTGATTATCCTGTGTTAGGGAATATCCATGAGACTGCATGAAGCAATCTGCAGATTTCCTAGAGTTGGAGGATTTCCCATTTCCTGAAGTTATTAAAGAAAAATTAAAAAAATAATAATAAAAATTGAGAATCCACTATAGTGAAAAGGCAAATACATGTCATACCAATTGCAGAACCATTTTGAGGTTTAAATTTTTTTCCCTTGTATAAAGAAAAGTTATTTGAAAGAGAATATAAATACAGGACAGTAAGAATGGAATAATCATAGCAGCACATATGAACCTTTCTGAACATTGGTTGCATTCTGCTTCGGCTTCGAGTCAAGTGCCTGCTTCAACTTGTAACCGAGGCGAACAGATAGGGTACTCAACAAAGCACCAGCAGCAATAAGAAGCCAGTTAGGCCCTTCAACTTGAGTATTGATTGCCTTGTGATGAGACCTAGACACCCCATTGGTCTGTGGTTTCATTTTAAGAGCTAAAAGAACGGAACAAGATGTTCTGAGTTGTCCACGAAAACACTAAAAATAGACAATTACCAAAATTTCATTACTACCTCATGGCAGACAAGAAAGATGCACAGGCCTAACAAAATTAACTATTGTCACGACCCAAATTGATCGCGACAATAATAATGGCAATAATAATAGTAATAACGAAATACAATATTTAGTAGATGTTAAAAATTTCATTACTAAAGTTATTTTAAATTATCCTCAAGAACCAACTCAAGTGATTAAGTTGTAGGACATAAAGCGTCAGCGCACCTTTGTTCAAACCCCTATGAATGCGTTTTTCTTTCCCTCCCCTAAAAAAGAAACAAGAAATATTTGCCTCTTTAAATTTTTTTATACTTAACATAAAGAATAATCATGATATTTAGCATTGGCCATCTAAAGTTATTCCTACAACTTCCTAAAAAAAATACAAAAGGGTATTCTAATAACTTGGAAATATTCCTCTTCCCCCTTTTGTGGGGCTATATTCATTCCTCTGGCTCAATCAGGTTCTAAATTTTGGGCAACATTAAATGATAGATACATTACTATTCCAAATTTCAAACTCTTGCAAAACAAAAAACAAAATAAAATAAATAAATAAAAAAACAACATGAGGTGTTACTCAAAGATCTTGACCACTTGTTTCCCTGAAACCCTTATCACTTAATAACTTTATTCTCACATTTCTAACTTAAATCAAAACATTATGAACAATACCAGGCCAATTTTAAAGAAGTTCCAATCAAAAAGCAGTGAGAGGATGCAAAATGCTAGGATTCAACAACAGCAAATAATAATAATCCATTTAAATAAAATTGGAGCTAGAATAAATTACCCAGAGCCACATAGGAACAAATAAAACAAAAATAGGGTGGCCAATGTTAGAAGAGGAAAGAGAGAAATGAAGAAGAAGAAGAAGAAGAAGAAGTAAGAACCTGGTGGATGGAGAAGGTCTAGGACCACATGGTGGGGCCCCTAATTGGTTGGAGAGAGTTAGATAAATACTAAATTACTAAGATGAAGGGTTTTGATACAGTGCGGCGTGGTGGTGGTGGTGGCGGCGGCGGCGGTTAACGGAGAAAAGGAAGGAAGAAATGAAGCGAAGTGCGGCTGTCTAACACAAGGGACACTCTCCTCGTAGTAAGAGAGAGAGAGAGAGAGAGAGACTGAGAGAGAGGACTCGAGCCAAAAAAAAAAAATAATAATAATGTTAATATTTATATATTTGTTTTTTCGGAAAAAAAGTAATATTTGACTGGTAAAAGAGAGAGAGAGAAACTGAATAAAGAAAAAAAATAGAGAAATGGAGGAATGTAAAGAGGCGAAAAAGAAGAATATGGTTATTAGAACGATCTACACGATACAACATCCTTTATTCGGCGTGAATCACACATGCTTTTTTCTTTCTTTGGCAATGCTATGGTTTTTAACTTTTTATTTTGCGGGATGTTATTCTGCTGGTTGTTATTTAGGTTCGTGTAATGATGAATCTGATAATGTAAAATTGGATAGATTGCTTATCTGATGTATAAAAAATGTTGGATAGTTCATCTGATTTAGTTTGAATAATAAATTTTTGAGTATTAATAAAAAAAAATTTATTTTCTTTTATTTACTATTCATTCCATTCATAAAATTAGTACAATTTTGAAGAGAAAAAAAAATATTGTTATTGTATTATCTATAGATATTAATCAACTATTAAAGCAATAATTTAATTCATACTTTTTTGAATAATCAATCATATAATATAATATACAATTTGAATTTTTTATTCACTATTATAAATTTAATTTGTTACAATTTTTCTATATATTTTTATTAACTTTATGTGTGGAAAAGAGTAAATGTAATCTAGAATACATGTAAAACATACATTATGTCTCAAAATATTTGGCAAACCATTTTTTCATACAAAATAAATTTTTGAGTATTATTAATAAGAACCATAAAGCATAAATAAGAAAAAGGCATTCATTTATTTGGGTTTAATCATATATTGTCTTTGGGACATTTGTTAAGAAACTAAAAATACAATAACATTATTAGTTTAAGAAATAATGCATATAGAAAAAACATTCAATTCTTTCTTCTTTTTTTTTTTGGTGCAAATTCAATTCTTTCTTTGTGTAAAAATACGAGAATTTAAAAGGCTGAAATAAATTTTTTTTCCCCTCTTTTTCAGAGGTGCAACATGATCTTGATCCTAATATTGTTTGCTTAAAAGACATGTATGCACCTGTGCGCATGCGTGACCTGCCAACTTCATCTCCAGCAATGATGCTAGAAGCGTGAGTTTAAATTAACAGAGCATTCTTAAGTTTGATACAGTACATTTTTTTTTGGTTGAACATTTTTTATTTTATGAACGTCATATCTATGTTTAATAGTTCTGGTGTATAAATCTTGCATTACATTTTGAAAAATTAATCAAAGGTTCATTAGTGTAAGTAAATTGTATTGCACTATTACGACACAGTGTGGTAGATTTTGTTCCACCAAAATTTAACCCGACCTAAAATACATAATTTTTATTTTCATATATATATATATATATATATATATATATATATATATATATATATATATATATATTCTGAGGGTTAGATTTAGCATTTAGGTTCAGCTGAATAGTTTAAAAGCCAAATGCAGTTAGTTGTGGCGCATTATTGCAGGTTGGCATTGCAAAGAGCCAAAGATGCATCGCGATGGGATAAGATATATAGTGTAAAGGAAACATCAATGGGCCGAGTTGCTTTGGCCAAGCAATGTGGCCAACGATGATTTTATTAATTTATTGAAAAAATTGCTAACAAATACCTTTAATAAGTTACATGTAATTGAAAAATATTGAAAAATATAATTTTATATTTTCAAGAGAAGAAAAACTAAAAAGTAATATTGTTTTATTTATTTTTAAAAGGCTTAAGGAGTACTTGAGGTCGACTATTAGCAAGACCTTAATTTATTATATATATATATACACACTTAGGGCACACTAACGAACCAATATATTTTTAAAAAAATAATCACTATTGGGTTAAAATAATAATTTGAAACATTAGTTAATTCTTTTAAAAAGTAATCATTTAACCAACATGGGTTTGGTTAAGTGGTAGTTTACTTGGTCCCTTAATCAACTGATCTAGAGTTCGAGCCTTAGGTATGGAGCAATATTCGCTGTGAGACCCATACTGCTTAGTACAAGCTCGGTCGGGTCAAATCGGATGAGCCGGATTCTGGGTAAACCAGATCTGAATACCGGTTGTGTAAAAAAAAAGGAAAGTAATCATTTATATAATTTCTTTTGAAAATATGCAATTAATATGCTCCCTCCAGAAACATGTAATCTTCAGGTGCAGTAGTTACAACTAAAAAATTTGGTGACAGTAACTTGGGCTGTTCCATTAATTCTTTCCTTCAATGACAGCGGTACTAACCTCAAAAAGCCAGTTCAAATTGGAGTGCCAGATTGGCCTAATGAGAAGCCAACGCACAAGGTGAGCTTATGATGATTGGTTATAGTGTTGCCAACAATTTGATGCATCTTAATTGTAGACCACTAAACATAGATTTAAAAAAAATCTAACGAAGGTTCTTGGAGCATTGTTTAAGGGAGTAAAAAAGTAATTATATCTTAAAAAATGATAAATTTTATATTTCAAGAAGCAAGGAACTTAAATTTTTAAATTATTAATGTATTTTTTAAATATTGCTCTTAAGACATCGATTAACTAGACCCTAAAAAAAGTTATGCAATGTAAGGTGGTGAATTTCATGCAAAGCTGAGACCTAAAAGTTAAATTGGCTTGATAAAATTTACTCCGTCCGGTCCTATATATGGGACATACTTAACCGTATTCTCCGGACCAATAAAAGTGATTAGTTTTGTGAATTTTATGAGAATATATTGTAATATTACAATTTTACCCTCTCCATTTTACTTGGAAAGTTCACATTCATTAATGAATAAAAAAAAAACATAGTTAGTCAAAACATTTAATAAGGGAAAAAAAGAGAAAAAACAATTAATGATTCATATGAAATATAAAATGCCCTATATATAGGACCAAAGATTTCTTCTAGAATGTGCCCTATGTATATGACCAAAGGGAGTATGAAAATGATTTAGAGACCTACAAGCCTACAAATCTACACAAAAGATTATGACATTTGTTATTTTCAAGTTAAAAAAAATTAAATAAAAGAACTTAAATGACAAATGTCAAGATCCTAATGTGTAAGTTTATGAATAAGTCTCTTTATATAGGTCTCTCAATAATTGTTCTAAATTTATACCACCATGGCCCTTTATTTTTGAGCTAGTTCTTTTGCTCAATGACCCTCATTTTTCTAAATTCCATGTATTGATGGTTAAGTAGATATTTTTTACCCATATTATGTACTCCCTCTATTTGTATATAAAACATTAGTTTTAACTTTTATCTTTTCTAATGGTGAGCTAAGGCTGTTTTTTATTTTTTTTAAGAGAAAATAGATGGAGCACTGATGTTCTTTACATTATTAGTCACTATTCATTTGTATTAGTTTTATCTTAAAATCAACAATTATAAACACATAAATAATGGATGATGAACAAATAACGTAAAAAATTTTACATTGTCAATGGCTCAGTGCATACCTATTAATTTTTTTTAATGGCCAGCGTGTTGTCTTTGGTTATTCTAATAAATAGCAAAAGTATTATTTGTCCTACTTAAGGTTTTGTTTGGATTGATGGTATGTGGTGGAATGGAGTGGGGTGACATGAAATTTGATTAAATTCCACTGATTGGATTGTTTAAAATAGGAATGAGTGGAGTGGTACATAATGGAATGGATTCCATCCAATTCCATCCAAACCCTCCTTTTTTTTGTTCCATCCAATTTGGGGTGTACTCAATAGAATCATTCATTTAATTTCATTCCATCACAAAATATCCAAACAATGGAATGGTAAAATAATATGATTATTATATTCTATTCCACCCCGCTACACCTTTTCCTACTCCATTCCACTTCATTCAATGTTGTATATCCAAACATAACCTAAGTTTTGAAACTTTCTTTTCATTTCTTTAAAGGTACTCCCTCCGTCCCTTGATACAGGACACCATTTTGGTAGATTTGTTGTCCCTTGTTATAAGTCATTTTGAAATATCTAGGTAGCATTAAAGAGTTTATTCCAAATACATCTCTCATAATTACATAGGGGTGATAGGGTAATAAGTATAATAGAGAGAGAAATGAATAGAGTTGTAAAGTTTTAAATATGGGTAACTTTTGAATGACAACATATATTTTGATAAATTTGAGAGTAATAATTACTAGTATTTTTCTTAATATGTGTGAATTAATTAATTATTAATTATAATTTAAAATTATTTTACTACCCTTTAATTAATTATTAATTATAATTTAATAATTTTGTTATAATTAATTAATTAACTACATAATTATTAAATTAAGAAAAATGAATTTAATTAATTAATTAATTAATTAACTATCTATTTAATAAATAAAGAAAAAATTTTGAAAAATATAAAATAATAAAAATGTTGCATGTCTTTTTTGATCATTTAATAACTTTTAGCTACTTCTAAAGCTAGTTTTGCTGAACAACACTATATTAAATACTCAGCTAAACAACTATAAGCTCTTAGCTAAAAGCTCATAGCTCCTAGCTAGATTAACAACTACAAGCTAAAAGCTCATAGCTACAAATTACAAGCTCACAGCTACAAGTTAGTTTTGCCGAACAGATCCAAAAGCAACTTATATTAAGCTAAGGGACGAAGAGAGTAATAGTGAGGGAGAAGCACAAATTCTCATGCTTTCTTTTTTCTCATTCCATTACCATCTGAAGATGAAATTGTAAGAAAAATATTCAAAATTGAGAGGTACATATAACAATTTTTTTAATTAGCGTCTCCTTTCATTTATTCTTTACTAACTAGTTTTAATTAACTTTTTCTCCACGGTTTTTGTTTGTGCAATTAATTTTAATTTACCTTTGTATTTAATTTAAAGGTTAATCCTACCAAAAATATGTATTTGATATAGTAATATAAAATGCAAAAATTAAAATATATAAATAAGTTCATTATGAAAATAATTAGATGTATTTATAGAGAAGTTGCTACAATCATAAAGGATCAACTTTGATAGTTTGATTACATTATAAGTAACGCATAATATACACAGTAGCAACAACAGTGAAGAAGATATTTCCAACCGTTAACTTTACATCGAAATATCGAATGTGAATGATAGAAACTAATTTCATCCATCAAGCCTATTTAATCTAGTATGTCTTCGCGTAAAATAAGGTGAACTTGGTTTCTAAATTCTAATAGAGTTTCTTAAAAGCCTTTTTAATGATAGAAACTCTATACACAAGTGTCTATCATTCATATGATCATCAATAGTTGAAAATTGGAATTTTCGGTTCAATTTTTAAAAACGTTGTTGGTTGGATTATTAGCAGTTTAATTTTCTCTCTTCTGTTTTAGAGAAAAAATTTGCCAATAATAAAAGGGATTTTTTTAACCTCGGTCTTAAGGATGTGAATAATAGCTTAAAAGTTGACACTTTTCATTAAAAAATAAATATAAAGTCTTTTTATTTTTTTCATTACAACACTTTTTTATAAAATTTATCTTCTTAAAGACTCTTATTTTTAATATTTTTATTATGCAACCTAATTTTGGATTGTTATTCTGCAATCTCATATTGGACCAATGATACTTTGTTACCTAACATGTAATTTTTACTTTTTTAAACAATGACTTGACAATTATATGTTAGGTGACAAAATATCATTGATCCAACATAAGATTGCATAACAACAACCTAAAATTAGGTTGCATGGAAGTAATTCCCTATTATTATTAGAAGATGTAAAATAATTTAAACTTTGCCATTAAAAAAAATAATTTAAACTTTTGTCGTGAGACACGTGACGAAACTTCGATAGAACTCTGATCATATCAGCGCTCTAATGCCATATTCAAAAAGAAGATTGAGATGTGAAGAACATGAAATAGTTTTTAAATCTGCTAATAGTTGAAGAGAAAACTCACAATTAACACATAGAGAACGGAAAGAGATATTTCTCATTAAACCAACTAAAATGAAAGGTTTATTATTTCGTTACAATTTCTACTTATGTAGTACTACTTTTTTTTTTCCTTCCTGATATCCACCGATACCAGTATGATGACTAATCATTAACGCGAGTATGGTAACTGATCCTTTATATATGGTTCGGTCCTATCGGAGGTAATCCTCCCAATTAAATTTTTTTACATTTGCAAGAGCTGAGAATCGAACTCATAACTAGTTGCTAAAGAAATACAATCTCACACCAACTATCTCAACCTTAGTTGATTATAGCACCACTAGTTAGGCACATGTAAATAACTAACTTACTTTGGCGCTCAATTGAAGGAACTATAACAAGCAAAATTGAGTAATCAATAACTAAGCTAATCTAATGGTTGTGATGACTAAGTTAGACCAAGCCAAGGATGCTTGTGATGTTGATCTTCAACTTGTTTAACACCTTTATTAAAATAGTCAACGGATATATCAATAATATTATTTGTATATCAAAATATCATCTTTGGATTTACATATAATATCATTCATATATATATATATATATATATATATATATATACACATAACACCTAAAAGGGGTTACATAATATAAAAGAATAAAGGGAGGATATTATACAAATGATGTAAGACAAAATACTTAATGAAGGTCATTAAATTTGAAATGCATGCATGCATACACATCTAACACAGTGGAGAATACTACTTACTCATTTTACTTCGTTCCTATTTATTTGTCATATTTCAAACAAAACGCATCCTTTAAAAAATATAATCATTACTTATGTTTCCAATATATTAATATGTTTTTTCTTACTATACCATTTCTCTCTCTATAATCATTAATTTTTCTCCATTACTTGCATAAACCAAGACGTATTAAATAGGGACAAACATGAAAAATAACATTTATTACACTCTTAAAATCCTCAATACGACAGATAAAAATAAAAAAAAAAATCTCTCCAAAAAACAAAAAATAAAAAGTAACGGGACGAAGTATCATGTACTCTATGTATGGGAGTAGCACTATAGCGGTGGTTACTGCTGGTTACCTACTCCCATGGTAGAACTTGCACATACGAACAAATTGAAATTAAGAATAATACATACATACACGGCCATAATATATTGACTCCAAACTACATACTAAACCTATTAAAATAATAATAGTGATAATGCTACTAGCTAGGAGCTGATACAACTAAGAGTCTATTTTAGTTTGCAATCTCTTTCTTGGTTTCCTTGAGGTACTCCTCCATCTCATTCAACCACAGATCAGCAAATTCACAGTTCTTCCATGCGTCAAACCAAGGTCCACCACGTGTATAGTGAATAGCCTTAGGGAAAGTAGCAGGGTCATTCTCAACAACCTTATTATGCCCCTCAAGAAAGTTCCAAACAAATGGGATAGACCCAATTTCATGATCCTCAAGCCACTGAAACCTGTGAAGGAAAGCACCACTTTCCTTATTCACAGTGTCAGGAGTGAGAACACTATTCTTAGGGTGTCCACAATTATACAAAACCATAGAAGACCAATTCTTTCTTGGGTACACAGTTTGCACTGCCCCATCCATCTTAGTTGTCTCCTTAGGAGTATAATCATGTTGGACACACATTATAGCATACTTGTCATCAATTAAATCTCTCAGTTCCTTAATATCTGCTAAGTAGAGGAAATCACAATCCACAAACATTGCCCAACCTTGGTAATTGGCCAAATATGGAGTCAAGAATCTTGTGAAGGAGAACTCAGTGCTCTCAAGCTGACTTTTTTCACGCCAATACAAGCCAATGTTTCTCAGATACGTTTGCTTGATTGGTGTGATCTCAACAGGGATTGAAGATCTCTTCAAGATGGAGTGGCAGCATACCTCAAATGCAATATCTTCGCGTGAATCATACCCCACGAAGATCTTCATTAAGGCATCATCCTCCGATCCATTGCTGCTTAGTGGAAGAATTTTACCTTTACTCAAACTCATCTCAGAATGAAAATGCTTTAATATATGTACCCTGCCTCACTGCCTGTTCAAAGCATAACAATGAACAATGCTTAATTTGGAATAGGATCAAAATGAGATATACCCTTTTGTTTCTAGAGAAATTCAAATGATATATTGTTGGCGGGGCAAGAAGCTGTGATATATTAAGAGGATGTTAAGCTAATTTTGTTAAGAGAGTATAACGAAAGAAAAACAAAAACTAATTATAGAGAAATTAACTCTAGATTCTAGCATTCCCTGACATTATTAGATTGTATGAGTAATTGCATTGTGACCGCAACTGGGATTACACATTTTTACTTTTTTCTTTTTGCAATTTTTCACAATCATGATACACGAGCAACATAAATTTAAAACCATAAGTTATTAAATATAAATAGGATATAAGAAATGAGCAACAAAACCAAAAATACCAATAATCAAATAAAGTAGATTAGATGTGAGGGAAAGAGACAGAGAAACAGACGTTTGTTTGCAGAGGGAAAAAAACGAAGATTGAGACAGAAATGTCTATGGCAATGGGAGCATGCAGAAGCTTGTTTAGGAATGCAGATCTTGAAGAAGCAACAACTTTTTTATTATATTAATTAATTTATTTTTTTTTTAAATGAAGAAAACAAGACAGTGTTGCTGCTTTTGGGTCCAACAACTTCAATGAGACAGGTTGGGGGAAGAGAGGTTTTAGCGTATGCAGTGAAGAGAATTTAGCTGTCCATGAATCTATGATATAGAGATGGTGCATGGCAATTCTGTTATTTAACCAAATTAAGAAACACAATGAACCAAATTAAGAAAGTGAAGAAAACACGTGATACCTGTGTCACTATGCATTACTGGTTTTAGTTTATTAACCCCGATTTAATCACTTGATTTTTTTTTGGCAAAATCCAAAATTGCCTTTTTTTTTTCTTGGTTTATAACACACTCGCTAGAGCCTAAGCGAGTGTGTAAATTTCAAGCTAACTAGCGGAAAAAAAAATCACTAGCTCTTTCAAGGGGTCAGCGAGCTTGTAATTTTACAAAGCTCACTGACCCCCCAGCTAGGGGTGTAAGTGGGTCACAATTAACCCGCGAATCCGATGAACCCAACAAAACCCAACTCATATTTGACGGGTTGGGTTGGTTTTTTATTTTGTAACCCAATCAAGTATGAGTTGGGTCACGGGTTTATTATCTTAAAAATCGATTAACCAAACCCAACCAACTAATATAAATATATTTTATTTATTTATTTATTTCTAACATTTTTTATGCTTAATTTATCATAATTTGATGAAAAATTGTATAACTGTATAGTTTACGGATAATATGGTTTATAATTATGTAATTTGATTGATTTGGATAATATTTAATTACTTATTTATGTGATTTTTGTTCTATTTTTAATTTTATTTTTATATTTACTTAGATTTTTTTAGTTTTTATTTTATAAAAATCAAAATACATAAACTCAATCACCCAACTCAACCCGAATTTTCATGGGTTGGGTTGGGTCGGTTTTAACACTCAAATTAAGAATAACCCTTGGGTTGGGTTGGGTGTTAAACCTCATCAAAACCCAACCCGACCCGTTACACCCCTACCCCCAGCTAACTAGCGAAAAAAAAAAAGATTTTTCATTAGCTCTAGGTCAGTATAAGATTTTTTATAGATGTTATATATAAGATTTTTTGAAACTTTTATTTTAGTAAATATTTATAAGATTTCATTTTAATTTTCAATAGAATTTAATTATTTATTTATATAAACATTCTTATTTATTCAACATTGTTGTTTAGAGTTTCTATAATAATTTTAGGGATAATTTTGAAAAAAATATATCAAATTTTTTCGTTTCGAATACAATGGAAGTGAAAAATACTGTATAAAAAGGATCTTAGAGGGTGTAAAGATTTGTAAAGCAATGACTGTAGCAATTATTTAAGGATGTGTATTTAGAATTCACCCTTCATTTTAAAAAAAAAAAGATTTTCTTAACTTAAACACTCCAAAATGATTATTATTTTTTGAAAATAATGAATCAAATAAACTAAAAGACTAATATTTTTATTTTTTTTCCACCAAAAAATTTTTTTTTTTATTTTTTGAAAAAATAATAGTCACTCTTGAATGCTTATCCGAGGTCGAAGGGCGGAAGATAAGAAAAAAAAATCTAGTTCTGTATAATGTCCTTTCATTTAGTGCAATTAAATTTGAATTTTGAAATTACAATCACTGTTTCTGGAAGGCTCTCCATATAAATTCGTTCATACTCTCGTGGTCGTGGCGGGAAACAGTAACCAATTTGAATTGTATCGCACTTCCCTGCGTTAGGGCCATAACACGCGCCAGCCACCGTAGCAGCAGATTTCTTCCGCCGCAGGTACGTATTCCGTTCGCTACTTGAATCTGAATCTGAATTTGAATCCGCGAGAGAGAAACAAAACCGAGTTTCGAAATCCTTCTTAACCGATTCTTCTGATTCATAGTTCTCTCTGCGCGATTTACTGATGGACCGAGATTTAACAACTCCAACTCATGCCACATCTTCCGGTACCGATCTTTCTCATTTCACTCAAACTCTTCGGTTAATCATCATTTTTATTCTTACATTTTTATTTTTATTTTTAATCGTAACTCTAAGGATTTTTCGCCTTAGTGATTCTGTTTGATTCAGGATAAAATAAATTGCGTTACTGGATTTGGTCTGCTTCGATTCTGTTTCTTAATATTACATATAATGTTTTAACGATTAATGCTATTTTCTCTCTGTTTTTTTATTTTTTTATTTTTCATTTAAGAAAGGAGAAAAGGAAGAGATAGGAAAAGTATTGTCCGATTTTCACTCTTTGCCCTCAAGTAATGATTATCGATTTGACTGTAGAAACGGATTCAAAGTTTGAGGCATTTGAGCATTTTTCAGTTCAGGAATTGTGTTCTAAAGATATATATCAAATTGATCCTAACATTCGGTATTGTTGCGTAGAATCTGGATTGCTTACCTAAATTGAAGAAGCTTTGCAATGATGCTGTTGCACTAATTTTTAGCTATGAATTTGGGAAACTTTGCAATTATGTTTGCAGCAAATGAATCTGACACTTACGTTGGTTTGTCAGAATAATTCTTTCTATGTTGGACAAAGAAAAAATTTGGAATGGTTTGGCTGTACAAGTTTGGAAAAAACTTATTCAGATGCATTATACACAACTATCACAACTTCACAAGCTAATCAAGAAGCAAGCAGCTATAGATTATTAATTACTTATTTCTTACGATTATTGGTGTCTGAGAGTGGGGTCTATTTGACTATTTGGAGCTTCTTGTTAACCTATTACATAACAATATGTTGAGAAAGAAAAATAATAAACTAGTCCCACATTGACTAGAGCATAGTGAGTTGAACAATATATAAGTAGAAAGATCCATAGACCTAATGCCTTAAGGTTTTAGGTCAAGACATGGTATCATACTACTTATATTGTTGTTCACTTAACCTCATTAATTCACACTCTCCCTGATTACAATACGTGGATATATTAGAATGCTTATGTTTTCTAAGCCTTGTCTCAGTGTGCATTGGCTTTATTAGATATATACTGTTTTGACATTGAAACTCGGTAATGACTATTTGATGTAGACATTTGTTGACTTTTTCATACAATGAGGCTGTTAGTGCGTAATATTGTAGGTACCGTTGGAGTTTGTTTGATGAGAAACGCATGGAAAGAGGACCAACATCCATCCTTTATCAATTTTATCTCCACTTTCCTCTCTGCAAATTCTTTTCGCCTTAAGCTTTCACCGATCGCCCCTGTAATTTCCAGTTTCTATTTTGTTTTCTTACCTGTTCTGCACCCCCCTTTCCCCACTACACAATTACCAGTTCATGACTGAATTCTGAGGAGTTTCCTTGCAGGACTTTGTTTTCAATTGTGGGGGTTTGTCTGTAGCCTTCATTTTTGTGACAAACTGGGACTGCAACAATGTGTCGCCAATCTTCGATAGGTAACTAGGCTGTTGTTTTTGGAATCACTACCTGGGGCTCGTTTGAGTAGTTTCATGTTTGAATAAAATTTTCACACGCAGGGTCCAGAAACTGAAGACACAGTTTGCACGCTTTTATGTTGTTGTCACACTCCCAGCAAAAGAGCAAGTTGATTCATTTACTTTGTCGTATTTCAAGTGAGTTTATTACTTTTGTTTGACTATGGTTTGTTATGTATGACTTCAATAATGAAAGAACAAGGATCATTGTTATGGATATGTTTAGATTTGGGATGGTGATTGGCAAGCCTACATTTGTGCCAGTTCAGGACTTAGAGATGGGGTTTGAAAAGATGATAAAAATAGCTCATTCTTGTGGAGGTAAAACCTGAAACCTGAAACTAACTTTAATGTGTTGTCCCAATTTATTGCTCCAATTTATATTTCTTATTCTCAAACTAATTGCAGTATACAAGCAGCAGGGAATTGGAGAAAAATTGAAAGCTGAGGTCTGTTGACTGATTCACAATATTGTCAATATAGCTGGCTAGGAGTTCCTTTAAGGAATGAAACTAACTGTTTGATGTGTGAACTTTGTTATGGATGTGAAGAGGAAGCAGTTGGTGCAAGGAATGGACTGCTACCTTAAAGTGGTTACCTCCATCCCAGGCATCGACAATCATGATGCAAATGCGGTAAATCACTCTCTTACTAGCAAATAACTAATTTTACATGCCTCATTAAACATTACTAAGCTCAGGATTCTAGAATACACGAATACTTTAAACTTGCCAAGGAAGTTATATTAGGCTTGTGCTGCTCGTCTAGTTATTGAGAATAATAATTTATGTGTAAAACCATAGCAGTCATGCACATAGCTTTAGTTATTTTGTTATTCTGGTCGCCAATTCAGCTTAGCCAAACTATTGGCTCTATCCAAACAATTGCCAAGGCATCAAAAGAGCAAATTCTGGAGAACACTGATCTCTCTTATGATAAGGCAGAGATGATTTCAAGGTTTCTCGGTGATGAAAAGGTTTACTTGAATCCCAAGATCGAGTGATGGCTCAATAATCTTGCTCCAATACAACAAGCAACACTTTTTGCACTGTTTTGATGAGGGGATCTGTTCTAATTCCTATGTCCTCATAAGGTCTGTACGTAACCCTAGTTCTACTTTTACCGACTTAACAATCATGATTCATGAGTGAGGCTGCATCCACTGAATATTGTGTTGTC
Source organism: Crotalaria pallida (assembly GCA_037953625.1). Classification (NCBI taxonomy): domain Eukaryota; kingdom Viridiplantae; phylum Streptophyta; class Magnoliopsida; order Fabales; family Fabaceae; genus Crotalaria; species Crotalaria pallida. Next base: position 140,769,106 of record CM075654.1, on the reverse strand, counting down.
TCAAATTTTCAATTGTGACAAAAACTATTTCATGTTCAAAACGGTCCCCGATCTTTTATCTCTTGGTTAAAACATTTTATTATGATATTCATCCAAACAACACACAACTTTTTTCTTTCTAAAATTCATTTTCATTCATAAAATGCACCACTTAAATCCTTAGAAGTTGAATATGCCGCGCCGCTATATTAATCCTTCTGCATATACATGGTGTCTGTTTCATCTTGAGGAATTTAATTGGTGCACTTAGAACCAAGTTGGTAATATTTATATTTAAAAAAACCAAATTGAAATTAAATTCTTTTATTCCTATTAAATTTTTTGTCATTTTATTGGTTTTAGTCCATCGTTTTGTCAAAAAGGTGATTTTAGCCTCTTATCACAGCAAAATATTTTGAGAGACAAACAGCAAATAGACTTTAAATCAAGACGCAACTTATAAAATCGTCAAAATACGGGCTAAATTTATTCAAGTTTTTTATTTTTATTGAGGAATATAAAAAGATAATATGGGGCAAACCAAAAAAAATAAAATAAAATAAAAAGATAATATGGGTATGCACTGATGTAAGGTTTTTTGCACCGTTCATCTATTATATATTTCTCATGTGTTTATGATTGTTAATTTTTAGATAAAAGTAATACAAATGAATTGTGAATGATAAATTGACACTATCGATACATCATCTATTTTCTCATATAAAAATGAAAAAACAATTGACAAAAAAAAGGCATATATAACAAAAAAAAGTGAGGTAGAACCCTATTGTATTTTAGAGAATTTTTTTCTGTACACAAAGAATTTCATTTTTTTTGTGCATTTATTTCACGCAGTCAATTTATTTCCTAGAAATTCTTATTTTAAAGCTGGCCTTAATTTTCATTCGTGGTATGAGTTAAGCATATTGTTTTTTTAATGATAGCAACATTAAAAAGGACTGCTATAACTTCATATTAAAGGCATTTTTTTTTTATAATCCCTCTAATATTATTTATAAGACTTTTTTGGGGTTTTTCACTTTCACCAAGGAAAGTGGATAAATTTGTTAGGGGCATTGGAAATGTGAAACTTTGATATATTTTTTCAAAACTACCCCTATAATTATTATTGGAACTCTAAAAAGTGTTGATTTTATTGGGATGTTAGTGGAAAGAAATAATTAAATGCTACTGAAAATTGAAAAAAAAGTCTTATAAATAGGACCAAAATAAAAATCCCAAAAGGTCTTATAAATAGGATCGGAATGAGTATTTTTTTAATATAAAAAACCACTCTTAATAATGGCAAATAAACAAATAAATTAAAAAATTACTATGTTAACACATTTTAAAGAATTTTTACTCACAAGACATTGGTAGTTGCAGGTTATGATTTTCTATTTTCCCGGGAAGATATGGCGAACAAGGATAAAAGGTACATGCAAATTGAAGAATCCAATAAAGCACCCTAGAGGCGTCCACTAGCTTGAAATGTATAGCTTGAGTTGCATTTGTTGGAGTATATTTAGTACTCCTACTTACAAACCATTTCTCGGTTAACTACATGAAACAATGTGCGAAAGAGAGTGTAGAAAACAGAAGTATAAAATTTTATGACGCAGACAGTTCTATTTAGTTTTTCTAGTTTTTACTGTGTTACATTTATTTATTTATTTATTTATTTTTTTTGTGTTTTGGATTAGGTGCGCCTATTAACCAATCAGCTTATCAGACCATGAATAATAATTAATAACTTAAGAAAACAAAATTATATTACATTTGAATAATAATTAGAAAATCACAAAATGACATCAAACCAGCCACTTCTGTCCTCTGCTACTGTTCACTTATGCTGCTGGTTGATGCAATGGGTGTTACCCACACCCGTTTGTAGTTCTTTGTTTTGTTAGCCTTGTTTTTCTCTTTCCAGTGTAACCAAAAAACAAAAAAAAAACCAGCCACTTCTGCAATCAAAGCCCAAATACTATTCTGTGAACAAAATCTGGGCGTCTCTTGCTGGGCAGTCTAACTAGTCCAGTGATCTGCAGCTCTGTAACCGCCATGCAAAAGCGTGCTCTATAGCAAACCAAGATTAAGGATTGTGCCAAGATCAATAAATGCATCGCAATCAGTGCAATTAGGGCCACAGAAGTGGGAAACATGCATATACAAAATATAATAGGCATACCATAGTTGGCAAACAAGCTAAAATCATTCAAAGATCAAGATAACTATCGGCAAATACCAAAGTTGGCCTACAACTTAAAACCATCGTGGTAGAAATCAGTTATGAACAAATACACTCCCAGTCAATATTTCAAATTATGGCTCTTCAGTATAGGTGTGACATTTCTTGATCTATTTCTAAGATAAAAACATATATTGACAGGCAACATGATGGCAATCAAGACTTTGATGAAATTACACATTTTTAGACGACATCACATATGAATATGCATAAGCATATAAGCAAGGAGTTCTGCTTCATAATTTAGCGAGTTGGCTATATTAAAAAACTTCAATAATTTTATGGTTGTTGGAAGCCTTTTGGTGGATTTTATCAGAAGGGTATAGCAAGTACAAAGTTAGCACGATGCATTTTACAAATAACATGTTTCCCCTAGTCTCCCAAGAAAAATGAAGAAAAAAGACAGGTCAAGATATCAAAGTTGAGTAAAATGCAGTGTTTAAGATTAAGCTAAAATGAACCTGTATCGTTCCCTAAAGTTAGCTCAGTTGGTTAAATTGTGGGACGTCATAATGTTTGAATGCTCGGATTTAAATTCTCGGAAGTGCACTCCGACCTTCTTCCCTTGGAGTGTCGTTTTGAAAATGTTTTAAAAATGCTCCACTATTTTTCCCAAGTTAAATGCATGCATGTATGCAATTATAAATGCTACTAAACAAACAGTGACAAAATAACTTTCAAGCTGCTAATGAGGGACATATAGCAAAGCATTCTGAGTGTTATACCAAAGACACTGGAAAATGGAAAATATAAAGGATACTGAATTGAAGCTTCATTTTGGTCCCCAGACCCATTTATGTCTTTTATTTTCTTCAGTTGAGGGGTTTGCTTTGACTTTTGTTTCCGTTTAGTTGTAGGTTGAAGAATAATTGCTCTAAAAGACTGGAACCAGTCATGGAGATTTATAAGATCTCCATGCTCTTGAGCCAGGGAATACCTGTACAAAACAATTAACATCAACTCAAGCCTTCAAGTGAAAAATTTGAAGCTAAATGAAAGAAAAAAAGAGAAAATTAGAGCTCCACTGTGGTCAAAGTCTACCATTTACATCCAAGATTAAAGCATATACATAAAGCAGAACATGTCAACTAAATGTCAGCCGCCAAGTACCAAACATGGCTTACAAGAGATTATACAGTCATCAGTAAGTAAGCAAGAAATGGGATTTCTTGAACTCCCACCTTCCGGAGAAAAAGATAGCAACCCTTTGCCCTTTAACAACGAGATACTTTTTTTATTCAATATTGGACAAAAAGTCGTAAAAGTTGGTATGCCGAGTGCAAGCATTTTACTAGATAAACTTACATAATTGAGGAATCATGCTTGGATGGCAATAGGGAACCGCCGCTCTTGTTACAGCAACTGCACCTTAAAATCTTGTGGGACTCCAACAGATCAACTTGAATCCTACTTCTTGGATCTCCAATCAAAACCTGTGATAAGCAAGGAGTTTAATTATAAGTGCTGAAGAGGAAGAACAAAACTAATTGTTAAGGATTTCAATTTGAGCAAGTTTATTAAAGTTCATACAACCCAGTTTTTTTGGGGTAAAATGTACGATTACCATTGAATTAACAAATTGCATAGCTAAGACTAAATCAAAAAGCTAAGCCTTCTATGAAAGGTTCTTAACATAATGACTACCTTAGCCCCCAATCAAGCACAGTACAATCCAGTTTTATTATAGAAATCCCCTATACAATAAAATGCATGCAGGAATGGAATTTGAAATCTTATTATTTGTAGTTTATACAAATAAAGATCTGTACCCAAAATTGCCCCTGCACCTCAATCACATTTGTGATATGTTAACCATGTTAAAAAGAAAGGGGAAAAAAAACAGTCCTGGCTCAAGTCAAGCTAAGGAATTTCAGCACCTCTCATGAGCAAGGAAACAGTGAAAAGCTTTAGCAATCTAATTCTTTGAAAAAGAAATTAAAAATCATCACTTACCTATATCGCTTAAAATATCTGATCGTGGAATAACAGGAATAAAGGGAAGTAACTAATGGGAGTGAGAAAATAAAGAGGCTAGCAGTTACAACTAGTGGAAACTAATTATAACTAGTGGGATGTAATTGCAGTAGGTGGAGGTGAAGAGAGTAAATGGACAAATGAATAGGCAGTGGTGGAAAATAAATATGGAAGTCAGAGGAGCTGATGAGGTTAGAATCTGGAGCTTAGAGGTGTTGGGGTGGCTTAGGCTATTTGGTTAGAGGTAGCACTTTGCCTGTATGATTCTCTTCTTTCTTCTTCTATTTTTAATCTGTCTTTACATTCTCTGTCACTGTAATTGGAGCTTGGCTCCTTTGTTTTCCTGTTGTTTTCTACTATTAATATCAGTTCCTATTGATATCATATGCAGTAATCCTGTTTCCCACAAAAGAACAGAGATATCCAAATCAACAATAAAAAGCAAAAACATTCCATCCAGTTTTTCGTGGTTATAGCAAAGATTTATTCTCATACTTTTTCCAGATTATCAGCAAATGTTAGCAAGCAGAATTTGTGTACAAAGTGAGGACTGAGGATTGATACCCTTGTCCTAGAGGTAAGCATATGTCGGATCTATGAAACGGAAGTTGTGATACAAGAATTATGAGAGGGCGTAATGAACTGGAGTTATTTCATTAGTTAGAGTTATGTATGATCTGACATCTCTCTCTCTCTCTCTCTTTGAATGTATAATCTGACATCTCTAAAAGTAATATCAGCATGCAAAATAAAATCCCAACTATAATTCTGAGAAAAATGAAAGTTCCATAAAGTGGAAAAACTAATCTCTGGATCACTTACTGATTGAAGCTTCTCAACATCCTTGAAGCAGAAAATTTCATGGAAAGGCATGCATTCAATGGGCTTCATATAATTTCTGTTCCAAGGAAAAGAGTAGTCAGTAACAATACTTAATAACCATCAATAAGTAAATGATAGGGTAAATACATAACTAAAAAGTGTTTTCCTGTTTTACTTCTGTTTCTGTGCAATGCAATAGTACAAAGGGAAGGCAAATAGGCAAGCTCTTCATATTTCGACTATAAAAGACGTCAACAAAAGTCAACAAGTCATTTGGGGCATGTGAGCAAGTCCATTCTTGTGTATTAACTAGGACAAAATCAAAGGTGTACATGAGCAACACGATTGTGAGAAGCACTTATAAACTGCACAGCTAGATTAGAATTCTTTGCCATGCAGATCATTTCATCAAAATTCGTAGCAATTGAGCATTGGTTTGTAATTTTTCAAATATTATGTGCCATAGTGTAGTTTTTTTTAATAGCATAGTGAGACACTATAAGAGTACATATAATACATCATATTATCTGATCAAAATGAGACATTGGTGTATGAGATAAGCATTGTTGTTGCTTACATTACAGCACAAAAATGGTTCTATTGATGTAAAACACAATCTACAACTAGTTATCTAATTGTATTCGATTCTTGATTATATTGATGCAAGTAGTATTGCTAGATCTTGGTGCTTATAAATATATCACCAAGTTGATTTTGAGATATTAACTTCAAAATTTATCTTAAAAACAGTTAGATGATGGAACCTTGCATGATTAGTCATCGAAAAGCTGAGCATGTATCAACAAATTTCTCCAATAAATTGGTAAAACTGTTGTCCTATTTGAATTATATTTGTTTGGTTTAAATATGTTTTTGTCCCTGAAAATGTAGTAAGCATTGATTTCAGTCCCTATACATTTTTTTCCTTTGATTTAGGTCATTCTATTTTTCGAAATTTTGCTTTTAGTGATGACGTGCTCAACACCAGCATGTCAGCTTAACTGCTGACACGCAAAGTGTGGTGTTAACACATCATCGTTAGAGACTAAAACCAAAATATTGGAAAATAGAAGGACCAAAACCTAAGAAAAAAGGAATGAAATCAAAACCAGGGATCAAAAACATATTTAAACCTATTTGTTTAGGGAAAACAAAGAAAAAGGGACATGGAAAAAATGCAGAGAGTAGGCAAACCAACAAATTGAGCAGGCAGTTTTATTTTTCCATTCAGTTATTCAAGATCAAAACACAGCCTATGCTTTCCATATCTTTTGCATTGTCCAGATAATCATAGTAGAACAACAACCACCAAGCCTTATTCCCACTACATGGGATGATAATCCTAGTATTTTGCAGTAATATATATTCAATATAAAGCACTGATAATATCAAGTCTTCCACCAACAATCAACTTAAACATGAAATGAAACAAACGAACATATGATAGGGAACCCTACCTAAATAACAAATCTATAAATGAGACAGCTTGTGAGTTTAACATTCTTGAGTCCTTGTCTGTGTTTAGTGAAACCCTGGACGCATTTCTCCTGAAAACATAAACAGTAAGCATCAATAAAACCCCCGTCCCCCCCCCCCCCCCCCCCACCAAAAAAAAAGAAGGAAAAAAAAAACTAGAAAACTAATAACATGTGAATTTTTCATTTTTTGAATAAAAAAAAATACTTCATCAGATTATCAAAAAGCAAGAAGTTATAATTATTGGACTAGAAACCCTTAGCCAACCAAAAGCCAAAAATTACCTAACAAAAGTATCACCTAAAAAAGGCACTCGATGAAACTCAGAAAGAAGCTGAAAACGCAGGTATATCCCACAAATGACGAAGCAGAGTTTTTCCTTCAAAGCATTAAATATTTTAGTAAGTATGGATTTGTTGTCTTTTAATCTAGTCTAAATGTATGGAAACCCTGTTTGAGATTTGTTAAACATAGAAAACCATTACTTGAAATAGTGGTTGATGCAGAGATATACTAATAGTAATAATTTGATGGTATACAGAAAAGTACATGACAGATACAAAGAAATAGGAGTTCTAGATTTTGAGTGTTTAACATTGAAAAAAATAAATAAACATGACCCATGTTAACGACTATCTAATGATAAAATTGATGCTAAATAAAAGGTTTTGGGACAAAAGTAGAACAATAAAAGTTATAAAACAATTTTGGGAAAAATCATCGAAACCCATAGCCGCCATTAGGAAACAACAAGGAACAAAAGGAATCAGAATATTACTTGGAAATGTCCTTGGAACTCTTACTAGAACTCTTTCCATCTTCACATCTTACTGAAGATTGAAACACTTTCAATTTGTCATGAATCTGTAAGAAATCAGTATTCAGTGATTATTAGCTTTGACCAGGAATCATTTGTACAAAAATTGTGCATTGTGCTATCTCAAATTGTAGTACACACAGGAATGACTGCCATATGGGATTGGCAGAATGAATAAAACAGATAGAAGATCGATAAAGCTGTTCTTTCAAACACCATACAGAAAAATCTGTGATTGAGCCCCTAAATCATAGGTACCTACATCCCTTATACTCATTAAAGATTCAATGCTAAGCAACAACCCAGCAACTGCCATAACCTAAAAGACCTAATCTTAGGATGTGCTGTTGATTTTTGAAGAGCATCAGCAACGAATTTATTATGATTATAAGAATGAATTAGAAATCTCAGATTTTCAAAAAACAAACATCAGAAGAAACCAGAGTCCGAGTTCTTTAACCCACAGCAGCAGCAACACAACAACACCGAGCTCTTCAACCCACATAAATAAAAAATAAATTTAGTCAAGCAAAGCCAAAAGTGATACCAACTCCAAGTGCATACAAATTGTCCCAGAGGGAGCACAAAACTAGTTTTAGATGGTTTATTAGCTACTAGGGGCTCTGCCACAACCTATTCCTTTGTAGTGTACAAGATGTTAATTGATTACAGCTCATCGGTATCTAGGAACCTTTAGAGAGCAATTGACTTGCACCAGGCTAAGGTCAACGGGCTCACTATGTTTTCTGACCTTGTGTCGGCAGCCATTAAAAGAGAAAGCATAAGATACTTAATCATCCAAGGTGTACAGTACAACAATTGGAACCAAATTCCTCCAAAACTTGGTCCCAGCTATAAGAACTTTTTTAAAGAAAAAATAGCATTTCAAGCAAGCATATACTCAAGTATACTGTAGGCATACCTCAGAAACATCTGCAGTAAGTTTTTCCCAACTCTCAATCAACCGATATAGCATTCGTGAAGGGAGATCCCTATATAGTTCCAAATCAGAGGTCAATAGAAATTTGAGAAAAAAAATGATCTGGGTGAAGTGGCATCAACAGATTTGCTACAAGTATACACATTCTCATAAGAGGCATAGGTTTGGCCCATTTGAACCGATCCTCATAAGTCTGCATGAGTACCAGGATTATGCGGTCTCCCCATAAGAGTTGCTTCCCTGATATTTGAACTTACGTCCTCGTCCTAAGGGGTCAAGGTTGCTTACCACCTCTACCCACCCTTTGTGGGCTATCTACCCAAGTTGATGAAAAATTGATTGAATATGCGCGAATAGAAAAGGAAGGAATATTTTGGTTTTGTTTAAAAGATTTTCGAATTGGGCTTCTGTGAAGTTATCATAGATTTTGGTTTGTAGTCAATAGTTAGGTATGACTATTGACTAGTTCAATTTTAACATAGAAACGATATTGATGGATTATCAGTTCTAGATAAAGGAGGAAGACAGATTTCTCAATAACTATGCAAAACAACAAGGAAACAGAAGATAGAAAAGAAATGTATGCACCACTTTGAGGGTCTCCAAACCTCCCGGGCCACAGGTCCCAACTCACTCAATTTCTGCTAGCTCTCTCTTTCCCTCCCTCTTATATACATTCCCACTCCTCTATCCTAATACCTTACGACCTCTCCCTCCATCTTGTTGCCACAACAACTTTTTGATAAGTTGCTGCGGTGCTGCCCATTAACATGAACATTCGCAATATTGGTATCCCCCTTAGGGAAGTATATTTTTTAATTTCTTTTCTATTAGATTCAGACACTGGAATACTTTGTAGTGTTGACATAACTTTGGATTTGAATTGGCAGTATGAGGAAGCAACTATATGCTTTAGATATCATATTTTATGACAAATAGAAATTGTGGATTTTATAGCCTCTCCATCTTCCCTCCTTGTCGTCTGGTTAAACACATGCTCTTCAAAGCATGCATTTTTCTGCATCAACAAGCTTTTCATGGTACATAATAAAAAAAGACAAGCATCATATTCCTAGCTACCTCACTCTGCGTACTATCTGGCAAATAAAACCACCGCTTTGCATGATAGAATATTGTTGACTGGGATCATTTGTTGAGGACAACCCACGATCTTTTTCATCTCTTACATGACAATAAGAATCCCTTGACCGGTACAGATCTGGATTGAGCGCTTCACAGAACAAATCCAGCAATCGTACTTTACTATATTTTCCAGCTTCATGTAGGCACTGAACAAAGGAAAATTAGTATCATGAAATCCAGCCTAGCCATGTCAACAACTAATTATCAAACAAGTTCATTCGGAAAAAGGTTTGGCAAATCTCTCGTGGCAGGCCACAATGAATACAAAACATTTTCCATTTTTTTATTGGCAGATGAAATTCAGTAATAATGCAGCATAGTACTTATAGGGTGATGGCAATAGATTTTCTTATAAAAAATGGGGGGATAATCAAGAAAAAGACATCATCAACTAGAACAGAGTCATCAGGCTTTCAAAGCAAAGGAATTTGATCAATAAAAAGGAATTATGGTTACACAGAGACTCAAAAGAGCAATTACTAAATCTTACGAGAACTGCAGTGCTCCAAAGCTTCTGCTCTGTCACCAATTCTGACAAACCCTGGGCCATGCTCTTTCCAGTCTGATCAACCATTTGATTCCTAGATTAATTTTAACCGATGGATCAACTCATTGTCATCTCCATTAAGCAAATCTAAATTAGAACAAGAATATTTGAAAAACTATAAATACCTTCCATTCATTGGAACTTCATCCATGTATTTCAACATAGTCTCGGGTGATAATGCAGATTTTTCCTCCTAAGAACCCAATTATGATCAAATATTAGAAAAAGAATGAGATGATTTGAATTATTTAAAATATTGAGCAAGAAAAGCTTCTGACCAGTAAAATATTTTAACATATGATGGAAACAATTCTCCACAGGCCTTATCTCTGTTAAAATTTCATTTAATTCCCTAAACCATGCAAAATGTGACACATCTTTCTTTCTACACACTCATTGGGTTTGATTGAAGGAAGTAAACACTCTAAATCATTAGAAATAGAGTGTTAGAAAATTGCAAGTATACACATATTCTTAATCTCTTGCTTATGATTTAATATCAATTAGTCGATGGAGTAATAATGGAGTTAATCAGCAGCTAATTTACAGCTTGATCACTAACAATCATTAGAATTTAGCAATATCATAATTACCATTGGCCATATATTCTAACATAAATGCTAATATTCAAACAAATATATGAACACTTGGTTTTATCGAGTTTCATTTGCTGTGGTTAACTCAACCTAAAAGTTAAGGTATAAGGTAATGCCTGATAAACACCAGAGTACCAGACCTTAATGGTAAATAGACAGTACAAGTTTTAGAAGAGTTTAAGACAGACCTCTTGGTCTTCAATGAGTCGCCCATGGATGACACTCAGAGGTTGCATTGAGAAATGTAACAAGCATGATACCTGAAGATACAGTAAGAAAATATGGCATGTAAAAGAGGAAGTCATAATCCTGTCACTCAGTATGTAATTCAAAAAATGAAGAGACAAATAAAAGTAACTCAAAAGCTGCATTATAAACCTTCAAAGCTCTTATGAAAGATGTTAATGACCCATCCTGGTTGATGAAGAAGTTTCTTAGAAAGAGTGCCACTTTATGACCAATATTAAACACAGTGCAATGTTTCACGAGAATGGCCTCAACAATTGCATCCATTCTCTCAACCGGCGCTTCAAGCAAAAACTTAGAGGGGCGCAAACGCTCAAGAGCATGTGATGGCAAAATGTTTTTTGGGTTATCTACTGTGGTTGCGACTCCGATTATTAAGATGATTGGCACTTTGACAACCCATTCACTGTCAGAAAAAAAGGAAGAAGGCGAAAGCAAATATCATATCATCCTTAACTAACTAAATAAGGTACAGTCTCCAAATATAAGCAAGAATATATGATAAATGCAAGGTGAGGCTTCAATCATAGTTAACCCAAAGCAATGAATAACTTAATAAAGTATTCAAAATGCACATACGCAAACCACATTACAAAAATACATGCAAACATACTTGCAGAAAATGTTTAAACATACCTCAACATCAGGATGAAATCAGTTAAGACCGATCCACAACACCTTTCCAAATCACTAATGATCAGCACTAGTGGCTTATCGTAGTGGTCTTGTTCTCTATACCACGATGCCAAGATTGATATATCAGCTGACTGCTCAACATCAGCATTAAGAAAAATCAAAAAGTAAGGGAGACAGTAGAAGTAGATAGAATTAATCTTATTAATACAGAAGTACAGAAGCACCCACATCAATAGCACCAGCTATAAACTCTCGCAATAAAGCTTTTAAGCAACCTGCAATCCCACTTTTTAGCGAAAATTCTGGTGATGAAAGCTTAGCCACATGGCATCCATGGGATTTCAAGAAATGTCCAAGCTCTTCAAATGTCAATATATCATCTACAAACTCTATGTTTCCTGACAACATAATTCAACCAAAACCTGTCTCAGAATTTTTTTTGTGAATATAAATGCTGTTCTCATCCCTCATACATAGTGTGACGAACAAAAGCAACCCAGCTAAGCTGCATGCTTATAGAATTGATGGACATCTGTCATAATTTTAAACAGTTTGAAAGAATCAAAGCATTCACCGGATTTACCAAAATAAAAAAGAACTCAGAAGCTTACTGGTTATAACCAATGCAGTGAACAGTTTTCCAAGAGTAGTATTATTTAGAACAGGAAAAGATCGAGTTGCTTCAGCAACACTAGGTTCTCCAAGCAATCTAGTAGCATTGAAGCACTCCAGAACCCATCGTTGTATATCATTGAATACGCTAGAATTAAGATCTCTCGAAACGTCCTGTAACAGAAAGAAGACTCTTCACTATTTTTCTTATTGGTTCATTATGGGGAAAAAGAATGAGAACACTCTTAATTCTAATGCCTACAAGAGCATACAGGATACAGCAAAACCAAAAGAAGCAAAAATAAAACATGCGGGAACATAAGTAGAAGACCTTAATCGTAGACTCAATTTTTGTCCAAACATTGTCAAAAGCTTCAATCTGCATTTGCTGAAACAAAAGGGGATCACACTCTTCGGTGACATTTCCTTCCACTTTCATCGAGCTTTGCGGTGATGACAAAGATAGTTCATTTCTCTTTCGCACTTTCCCTTGCCTTGTTGATGTTCTATCTTTTCTTTTGGGCGAAGCTTTGTGAAGAACAAAGAATGGCTATCGAAAGGAGCAAAAAAGAGGATAAAATCAGCATTCCATCTGACGTAGGTTGTAGGTGAAATCAAAATAAGACTAAAACCAACTTCTACATATCACACTCATTCTTTTCTATCTTCTCCCATATTAGAATACTAACCAACAAGCATCATGGACATTAAAATAAATCTCAGTAACCAGCACTACTCCAATAGATTGAATTGAAGACAATAAAGGCTAATTTCATATTAACCGCATGCTATGATGCACTATTGAATTATTAAACAATTGAAAAATTATTATATGAGCGAAGTACCAATTAAGTCCCTCATGTTCACTGAAAATTTATATATACACATTTAGCCCCTCAAGATTTTCGGACGTACCAATTTGGTCCTTAAAACATGTATGGACAGTCGTCATGTACATGAAATTAATCAAATTACTGTATATTACGTTTCCAAATTCCAATTAAAAAACAATTTCAAATTCAGACGCCAAACAATTATTCAAAAATAAAAAATAAAAAATCGGCCTAGTTAGCAGTCCAATGAGCAACGACAACACAAGACACAGTGATTTTCTCACCAGATACAAAATCTGTAGCCAATTTAACTAACTGGAGAAGTTAAAAAACGAGATTAACAAGTCAAACTCAAATACAAAAGTGCGAGTTGTTCATCTTCGAGATCTCTGACCTAAGATTATCAGGCATCAACCGCATCATCATTCGGAACTTGTATCTACTGAACTTATCAAAGACCAAAATACAAGGCACTTATAATGAAGCAATCTTTGAAATTAGTGAAAATAACGAGGAAAAGAAAAGAGGTGCTAAAAAAATGGAAAAACGATGAGGAATATAGATTATGACGAGAGTTAGTGAAGATGCAAAAATAAACAGTGATTATGGAGGAGAGAGAAAGGGAACCTGAAGATCATTCTCAGCGGTTTCAGGTGTTGTTGATGAAGACACCGTATCAGAGACGCTGGGAGAGGAAGGAGCCATGCGATTGAGATTTGAGAGAGAGAGAGAGAGAGAAATCGGCGGCACTGTGTCTGTACTAACAAAATGAGATGGAGGAGGCACACCTCTCTCTCTCTATATATCTCTCTCTGGGTTTATGGCGGGAAATCACAAGGGCAACTACGGAATTATTACAAATCCACCGCATCCAACAATAAAAAATTAATATTCGTAATATTATTTAAAATGTGTGTAAGAATATTTTTTTTAAGTTATTCAATTACTATATTTTTTAAAAAAATGATTTATCCATTTAACAAAATCGGTCTAATAGTATTACTTTGTAAGACTAATTTTATTAAGATGGTACTGTATCATTTCTATTTTTAAAAAAATGAGTTATGAATTTGTCAAGTTACCGTCCATCATTTATGTATTAATTATTGACTTTTAACTAAAAAGAAATAAAGAATACATATGAATAATTTTTTTGGAATGCACCGGTATTCTACAACGGATAGTCAAAGACTATTCCGTCCCAAGTGTAGAGATCGAAGTGAGTTTTGTCTTTACCAAAATACATATGAATGATTGATAATATGTTGACGTGTAAAGAACTTTATGCTAATGGTACTCACAAATTTTAACAAATTTTATTAATATTAGTCTTTCTTTTTTATGCATCAATACAAATTTTCTGATAAATTAACCGAGTGTATTTTTCATCCTAAATTTTATATTGTCGGATGAGAAACTGGAATTATAGGTGTCAAACTGTCAATAGCATCATCCCACAAATTAAACTCTTAATTTTTTTTTAAGGATTAAAAGTGAATCATGTCTAAAAAAGAATTTATATTCATTGCGGAATAAAAACTATTATGTCATTCTAGCAAATTCAATTCCATAATATGGTAAGTGGTGAATATTTTATATGCTTGAGGCATCTTCACCTCAAGTATGATTCTTATGCAGTACCTAAGGTTAATGTAGAAATCAGAGGATTTTGCTATGAAGTAGCAACTTCCATGATGCCTTTATATGAAAATTGAAGAGAGGGTGAATTACATTAGATTGATAATTGATAATTAACATATAAACTGAAATTATTGGAAAATTAGTCTACAAACCTCACACTTTAGACTCATTGTTAATCCCCAAACCCCGTTTTTTCCGATGGATTCTCTCGGAATTTTTTCCGATATTCCCGAGTCGGAAAAATGCATTTTCCGACTTTAAAACCCCATTTTTAATAAACGAGCATTTTTCCCGACTCGGGGGTATCGGGAAAAATTCCGAGAGAACCCCATCGAAAAAAACGGGGGTTTGGGACCTAAAAACTACAAAGTGGGGTTTGTAGACTACTACTCAAATTATTGAACCAGGATTGGACCAGCTATTTGGACCAAACCTGCATATATAAGAACTGGTGTGAATCAGTCCAAATCCATCCATGGATTCTCTTGCCGAGTCAAACCTTTTCAATAATTTCCAAGAGAAAATGAAAATATCCATGGGCATTTCCACTTTCCAGAATTCAACAAAAAATGAAAACGTATAATGATTTTTTTAATCAATAATAAAATGTAAAAAATACCAATAACAAGCATAAAATTGTCTATCATCTTTGATCATTCTACTAATTAAAACAAAAAAAACTCTTGGTGAGATTTGGTGGAGTATTAAACTAGCACCAAATGCATTTAATACAAGGCTTTCATTATACTTTGATCTAGTATATATATTACAATTACAAAGCTTTGGACAAAATATGTTCATCTAGAGCTGGCTACCAGTTCACTTTCTACTGCAACTACGGTTTTCACTGAATCCATGTCAGCTACATTGAGGCCATTGGCACATAAAAACTCTTTGCATGATTGGATCAGATACACTAGTATTGAATTCGGTGAGCTACTATTGGAAACTTCATTGTTAGCCTCATTCATCAGTCTAACAAGCCTATCCTTCTGAAACCGATGAGAATTTTCTTTTAATAGATTCAACCAGGATGACTTGGAAAATGCTTGCAAGTCTTTTGGGGTATTATTGGTAATACATTTGAGAGCAGAAGCATATTCATCTTTTTCAAGCTTCACACGGAACATCTCCTTCATCAAAGGAGCTGGTGGATCTCGACCTGTATCAGTTAAGTGCTTCCATGTTATCTCCAAAGGCCCTTCCTGGAAAGCAAGCAAGGTTTCAATAAGTAAACATCTTTTACTTCTCTCTAGAAGAAAGCTACTACATAGATTTCATAACCATGGCAGGGTATATACTGGGACAATTTCAAGACAATTATAACTATTATACAAATTTCAATTAGTATAAGGTGACAATTAGGACATGCATTGATGAAGAAGAAGAGACAAATCATAATTACACTTCCTCTCTGATTTTCACCTCATTCAAATTAGTATGAGAGAAAAATGTGTGAAGGGGCTACTACTACCGGGATAGTACGAAAATGCAAAGTCCATTATATTATCTTATTCTTATTGGCTTACCAGTTGCCAACCAAGCTTTTAATTCATAATAATCACTCTTACCATAGCTGCTGAAAGTATATCTTAAATTACCGCAAATTAAAAAGTAAGATTCTTGTAGACATGATCAATAAAAGACCGCTCGCAAATAAATGAACTTGAATATAGAAAAGAAAAGGAGTGTCACCTTCCCAGCTCTTGAAGCCTCCAATACCATTCGAAGATGACGTTTTACATTGAAGTGGAAACCATGGTTGAGCATCCTTTGATAGACATGATCAAAATAATCCCATCTTTTCTCTGCAACACATGCATCTAACATGGTGTTGAATGTGTAAATATCTGGTATCACCAGCATTTTGTAATCAGCTCTTCTTGTCAGATGATTTGTGTTTTCTGACATCTGCTCAAACAACTCTTTAGCTTCTTGAAACATTCCTTGATCCAGGTAAGCTTTCAGCAGCAAGTTACAAGTAACCAGATTTGGAGAACAAACTTCCTTCATTTTCTCAAAAATAAATGCCCCATCTTGAATGTTTCCAGAGTCTAGACATGCTTGCATCAAGCCAGTGTATGTCACTACTAGTGGTTTATTTGCAACCTTGCATATCTTGTCTATCTGTCAAAAGATAAGCAATACCTACCATGGTCAAGCCTTAAAATGTATAAATACACGTGTACTACAATTAACTTATTTTCATACAAAACCCATGAAATAAATGCTACCAAACAAATCTGGAGATACAACCCTTCCAAAAAGGATATTTTCGTTTCTTTTTTTGGGCATTGGACAGCGCCTAAAAGTGTTATATCATTATAATTACTTGGTTTTGTATGGGCAAGATGGGAGGTGGGACAGTTGAACAAGAACTATTGCATGGACGGTTTTAGACCTTCTTTGTTTTCTTGTTACTTTATAAGCTGACTTATTAGGAGAAGGTTGTGTTTCTTGGCCTAAATGTTGCAATTTTAACAATACATCATCTGCCTATTAATGCACTTAAATTTTCTGAAGAAATTGAAATAGACATCATATTCATATGCCTACCATCTCCCTGCTGGCCTGCCCTATAAAAGAAGGCAACTGAAAGAGAGAATAGGAATAACGAAAATCACCTGCATCAGTGCCTCATGACTTCTTCCAGCAGCACAAAGGCATCTAGCTAGGTCATAATAAAGAGAAGCAGAACCTACAATTCCACGACTTTCCATTTCTTGCACAGCCAATACAGCCTCATCAGTTTTTCCCTCTTTCCAAAGTGTGTTGACGAGAACTGCATAAGTGCATATAACAGTAAAGGTCAAGATCATACTGACATTAAGTAATTGACACGAATATCAAAATAAATGAGGATACCTCTATATGTCAATGAATTGGGAATATAAGACTTCTGAATTTTTCTGAAAAATTCATGAACCAAGTTATACTTGCCACATGAAAACATCACCTGTTCAAGCATACAGAAACTCATGACTTATATTGGTAACAGAAAATAAAAAATGCATTATGTTAAAGCCCACATTCGTACACGCCATAAGTTGTAATTTTCTTGTTTTCTATGGAATAAGAGGTTCCCAATTGTGATATAATTCGAGTAAACCATGAGTAGGAACCTTGTCCTAACTCTTGTAAGGATCTCATATTTAAAGGACTGGGCATTTTATTTTATTTGAATCATCAATCACATCCATTCCCAATTGTACTACTCTGTTCTATTTTATATAAATGTGTTGTCCAACTCCAAGTGAGAATGAGCCAGTGGGTTAGTGGGCTACTCCTTTTAAGTTGGTGTAGTCTTTTCCTTGCTTTTTATTTTCTCCTATACTCTGTGATCAGTTGAGATACTATATTGTCCTACCCCTTTACACTCACTGGTTCCAATAGAGTATTAATATTCTTATATTACTTTAAAAAAATTACAAGAAAATCACCCAATTCTACTTCTCTGATTGACTAAAAAGTTAGTTATTTGCCAAGGCGCATATAAATTATGTAAATGTAAGTATAAATCGGTGAAGAAAAGAAAGTCAGGCAACAACTACCTCCATAACTAGGCCATAAGTTGTAGCAGAGGGTTGTTGGCCTTGCTGCTTTAACTGCTGTAAAACCCAAAAGGCACCTTCCCATTGTTTACGCTTAACACAAGCATTGAGGACCTGCATGCCCAATTGATATATAATATACTAAGTCAGGCCTAAAGTGATATTTAACCAACGCTGGGTATGTAGTCTAAGAAAGCCCAGGCATAATAGTATAAATAAGAATAATGAAATGCTCCACAAAAAGAACAAGTAATGCAACTATTATTTCTTATCTCTTAATCCTCTTAAAACTAAGTTTCTCTTTAATAACAACTTACTGCATCATAGACTACCGTATCTGGCTCCAGCCTTGGATCCCAGTTCTCAAATGGCCCTGTTTTGAACTTCTTCTTTGGTGGTGATCGCATAATGTCAACCACATCGAAGAGTTCCTTCATATGCCCTGCTTGTCCAAGAGTAACGGCAATACTATGATAAGCTACTAAATCAGGATATGAGGACATTTGTTGCTGGAAGAAAATGACAAAGTGTTAGTGAAGTTGTCTATGTTTCCATGACATGTTAAGAAACATATTTCAAGATGGATCATACTGCACAGATTACAATCATTACCTGCATTGCATGAAATATATTAAGTGCCTCTACAGGTCGCCTTGACTTTCTGAGGGCATCAAGAGCAGCAGTGTATATATGCCTGATGTCAAAGAATGGTACATTAAAAGATACTTGAAGCAAAAAGAGAAAAAAAAAAGACCAATTGACTAAACTGAGATAGAACTTTACATTTAAAAAGCATTCTTTGTGTGTGTGCCTGATAAACCAAACTATATACCAAAGAATAACATTTATAAGATAAATATTATGGGAATCTACCACAAGATAGAAAGTACACACTCATAAAATTTCATATTAATCAGAGGTAGTTTTCTGCTCCAAGCCTCCAATATATCTCAAAATCAAAGAAAAAAATACTTGTCAAATAGATGGAAAGTTCCACCATTTGATCACATAACTCCAGTTTTTAAAGTTTTATATAATCGGGCATGGAAGGTAAACATGATAATTATGCACACAATAGTTGGGTAAGTTAAAATCATTTTCTAGGATATCTATACAGGTGCCTGGTCACTCGTTGCTCAAGTAGTAGTCATATTGAGCATCACAGACCATTCACCATTCAAGTACCTAAGCTTATGGGATTTGAAACGCTCACGCCTTTGAAGCCATTCAATGACCTGTATCACTCGCCGCCAGTTCCCTAGTTGTCCCAAGAGTATGATAACCCTTGTTATAGAATAGTCATTAAATTTGATCCTTGCACTTCTAATCATCTTAGAAAATATCCATTCGGGCAAATCAATATCTGCACCATTCAACCTGTTCAGGACAATGATCAGCAAGACAAGAAAGGAACACTTTAACAGGATTGAAATAATAAAAGAAAGGTCTAAAATCAGATGCTGAGAATAGTCATTGGACTACCAACTTCAGAGAGCAGGGAAGAAAGAAAAAGATCAATCTCCAACATTTACCTACAAGATATCAATAAGATCTATATTTAAGCATAAATTTTGAGAGGTTCTTGAAGAAGCTGGGTACGGTGTTCTTTCTGCATATACAACTCCTTTCACATTCTTTTTTTTCTCTCCATCTTTCTTTGGAGCTAACAGTAACTTACACTCACAGATGCAGACACAAACAATGCTTTAATTCAATATTCACAAGGCACTCATGAATCTAAATAGTGGCAGAAAATCAAAGGCAACCTACCAAAACTCCTTGAGTAACAAATTTAAATTAAATATTAACTAAATATGAAGCCAAATACTCCCAAAACTAAGCTTGAATATCAAGAGACAAACAATGTTGGATATCATGCACCATCGGTATAGTGCTTCAATTGTCCAGAGGCCACATTCAGTATGTCAAAACTTGTTCATAAAAGAAAAAAGAAAATTCAACATATAATTTCATGCATAAGCTAAAGTTCTAAGCATATTATTTTGACCATTGTAGCTGTAGGTAGCACAAAAACAGATAAGTACTAATATAGGTTACATACGTTCTTGCTAGCTTTTGGATTCTCTCCTCCAGTTCCTTGTGTGAAAATTGTTGCTTTCTGATACCACCGTCCTCAAAATTCATGAATGCAGCTCGTTCCACCTCGACATCATCAGAATCATAACCCCTGTCAACGAAACGCTTACTGCTTCTATTCAAATTTACATTTTCCCTGCCATTTCTGTTCACAGCACTCTCGATTTCAGCATTTCTTCTCACAAACCCTCTGTCCACAACTTTATTACTAGCTATAATCTTATTTCCGCCAGAACCTCTACCCTGTGTATCATAATCCCTTTGTCCGCTACTAACTACCTTTTCTCCACGACTATAATTTGAGTTAGAACTAGTTATGTTATCGCTTATCCTTCTACTTCCACTTTTGCCTCTACTATTGTTAACCATGCTGCAGTTATCAGATTCAGGTTCCAAACCATGACTCCGGCGTTTCAACCGCATGCCTTCTCTTTCATTTGCCCCATGTGACTCGGCAATAACACCATCCTCAAAATTCGAGAATGCTGCTGCTCGTTCCTCCTCCACATTGTTGTCAGAATCATAACCCCTATCAACGAAACGCTTACTACTTCTATTCAAGTTGACATTTTCCGATCCATTTCTGTTCACGACACTCTCGATTTCTGTATTTCTTCTCGCAAACCCTCTGTCCACAACTTTATTACTAGCTGCAATGTTATTTCCTCCAGAAGCTTTAACCCTCTGCCTGCCACTGACTACTTTTTCGCCTGATGACTCTATGATACTCCCGCAGCTATAACTCGAATCAGACTTGGTTGTGTCATAGCTTATCCTTCCAATTCCAATTTTGCCTTGACTTTTTTCTACACTGTGATTCTGGCGTTTCAACCGCACACCCTCTCTTACATTTGCCTCATGTGGCTCGGCGATAACACCATCCTCAAAATTCGAGAACGCTGCTGCTCGTTCCACCTCCACGTTGTTGTCAGAATCATAACCCCTATCAACGAAACGCTTTCCACTTCTATTCAAGTTGACATTTTCCGATCCATTTCTGTTCACGACACTCTCAATCTCTGTATTTCTTCTCACAAACCCTCTGCCCACAACTTTATTACTAGCTACAATGTTATTTCCTCCAGAAGATTTAACCCTCTGCCTGCCACCAAGTACTTTTTCGCCTGACGACTCTACGATACTCCCGCAGCTATAACTCGAATCAGACTTGGTTGTGTCATAGCTTATCCTTCCACTTCCAGTTTTGCCTTGACTGTTTTCTACGCTGTGACTCTGGCGTTTCAACCGAACACCTTCTCTTACAATTGCGCCGTGTTTCTGCTTTCCCTTTACATCAATTTCACTTTCTTTGGTATCATCGCACTCATCCTTAAACCCTCTAACTCTTCTTCCTCTGACAGTAACATCGCTACTCGTGGATGAACCTTGTTCGTACATAACTGTCGTCGCTTTCTCTTTTTCTTTAGCAGCTCTAAACCCATCATTTCCCTTCATATCTTCTTTTCGAAGAGTGGATGTAGAATCATTCTGCTGCTGCTTCTTCCTCCTCCTGGAAGTTCTGGATTCCATGGCCTTCAAGTATTCATCGAAGGAAGGCTTGAATTGAAGGTCTTTAGGAGCGAGCGAGTTACCGATCAAGCCAGCAGTATTAGAAGCAGTGTTGAGTGAAGCAATGAGTGGCGGCATGGAATTGAGCTTTCGAGAATGAAACTTGGAGGAAACCCGGGTGGTGAGAACATTGCCAAAGAAGGGTCTGGAAGAAATGGGAACGGCATATGAAGAAGAAGAAGGGGAGAAGGAATTCGCAGAATATGAAGAGGAGAAAGTAGAGGAATAATAAGAATTGGGGTTGATTTCAAAGGCCACAACTCCCATGTCTGTCAATGTTAGTGTTCATAAAGGGAGACGAGTCGTGGTTGCTGCTGACTCCTGCCCTGCACCCGCAACACTAAACCACCGTCGTCGACATGGCCCCTCACCTCTCAACTTATCTTCTTTCTTTCGTTTAAAAAAAAAAAATTGCTTTTGGTTTGGACGTAATCTTAAATGAGATTTTCTTTTCACACCCCATTTTTTTCTCCATCCCCCATTTTTCTTTTCACACCCCCATTTTTTCTCTCCATCCCTCATGTGAGGCGGAAAAAATGGGGGATGGAGAAAAAAATGGAGGGTGTGAAAATAAAATCTCATCTTAAATTGGGCCAACCTTGTCCGAATGGCTGCCCTTGTATACTCACTTCGTTCCTAATTATAAAGTCTTCTTAACATTTTTATTTTGTCCCTTATTTATAAGGTCTTTTACCAATTTTCAATGAGCATTAATTATTTTTTTCCACAAACACCCCTATTTATTTAACACTTTTTAGATTCCCAATAATATTAATAGGGGTAATTTTGAAAATACATATCAAAAGTTCACATTTACAATACAATTAACTAAATTATTCCACTTGAAATCTTTAAGAGGGTCTTATAATTAGGGATGGAGGTAGTATTAAGTGCATCTCACGGACAATTTTACTAGTATGTTGAGTTAGACCAGCAACAATTTTGCCACTCCATGTTGTGTGCATACGATGTTGAGGTTGTTAATTACCTTGTTCACGATGTGTTGATCATGAGTTAAGTGTGATTCTAAAAACAAAAAATAAAAATACGCATTCGTTACTTTACTTATAATGGGAGGAAATCGATCATGACTTCATAGCAAGGTAGTAAAAATTTCTGTAATTAAATTGCGCACTTTGGTAAAAATGAGAGACATCAAGTGTTTCAATAAATAAATCAAGATAAACATTTTAAAAAAAAAAACACATTTTTAACGGAGGGGAAAAGAGCATGATACTTGTATCTTGCACTTTGACAAATTTTGCTGAAAGTTAAAAAAATAAATAAATAAATAAACAAGGTAAAAGGGGGGGGGGGTGGAATAGAGGTGTGTTTAGCACACTTATGATCGGAACATCGTTACTCTTTTTCTTAATCATCATCCACTGTTCCTGTACAATGTTGTTTCACTTTTCTCTATTATTTAGACAAAACTACAAGCTACCATTATTTTTGGAAGGAAAATTGAAAAATTGTGATCTCCTTGCAACCAAACCATCACCATCTGCTCTCGGATCTCGCCAATTGAAAACGAGCAATGGGATTGATGCCACGAAGATAAGGTATTTAATTGATTGAAACTATGATATAATTCACGGATTAATAGGTTTGGTACCAAGAGACAAAAAATTATGAGACAAAAGTTCTTTCTTCACTTATCATTGAATGATAGGGGTGTTTGATTTCCCCGGACCACATTTTGGTGAGCATTTTTCCCTAATTCTATTAGCTTGTCAACTTTGCCAAACGTTTTTGATCGGTTTAATTTGAACAATTCATCTCGATATGTAGCAGGATAGATCGGTTCTCTAGCACATGTGGTCCAAAGTGTAAAATTTTACCATCATCATTTAGGTTCTTTGATTCTCCGATTGAAGCCATTGGTCAATTTTTACAACACCATAAAATCGCACATAACAAAATCTTAATATTAACATTAGCCATACCTAACTTTGTTCGGTCTCGTGTTTTTGCAAATTGACTTTGGTATCTTATGTAGTAGTATTTTTTTCTTTAGCCTTATAATTCATTTCTTGGCCGTTGAGAAATGCAATTAGTTCAGATTTATCTCTCACTCCAAACTTTCAAAATTGTGCCCTAAAAGACAACCAAAAGAATTTTTTTTAAAAAAAAATTACAAGCATTAACCGCGAGTGGTTCATAGGATTTCCCTTCCCCTCCTCCTTCCTCTGTTCTCGGTAGAGGGAGGGAGATTTGTCTCTCCCACTCTCTTGGGAAAGTGTGTGGGTTTGTTTCCCCTAGTTTATCTGGGTTTTGTCTTGTCTTTGTGCAAATTGTTTTGTTTTGTGTGTTTCTAGTGGAAGGATGCCTCTGGATAGCTCATACTTTCTAGATCTGATGGTCATCGTCTTTGCTCCAATAATTGGAAGACTACTTGTCGAGACAGATCCCCTTTGCCGACTGTTGATTTGGCTACCGTCCAACGGCTCTCTCGTATTAGACCTGAGATTCTTGTTCGCCGAACTGAACTTAGTCTTAGCATCAATGAGATTGTTATCTTGGAATTAAAGACTATCGAATCTCCTGTTAGAGTCCGATTTTGGTAGTTGCCGATGATCCATGTCCACATGGAAAAGTTTGTTGTTACATTGTATTTTGCTTTCCCTTTAATTATTATTAGTGTAAAATATCTTGTACTTGTAATTGTCATGTTTATCGTTACTTAAAAAAATACACCTTTCCCTTAAAAAAAAAACCGCGAGTGATTCATAAACCTTACATTCTTCCACGTGGTAAAAATTGAAAAAGAAAAAAAAATGTACTCCTATAAAGCAACATGCGAGTTAGTAAAGGTGAATGAAATAAAGTATGGGACACCAATCAATGAATAATTGAACCTTCTATGTCCATGAGTTGTAAAACCCTGACTAAGTTCTTCATTCATTCTTCTATAATGGCATAGTCCTTGAGGCATCAGGTATGCCATTGAGGCATCAGGCACATGGTAAATATCCAACGATAGATTTTCATTGCATTGCATTGCTCTGGACCACATTCTAGTTTTGGCATTTGCAAAGAGTTTGAGACCCCACATCGAATGTTACCTGCATTACGGCAACCAGTGGGTGATACTGTTACTTGTTGCTTTGGGCCTCTGGGCCCGACCCTCCTCCAGCCCATGCATCGTTGCTGTCCATAAATTATTTTGCCACCCTAATCAATAATAATGTTACCCTAAAATATCTTGAAAATTCAAAAATATCCTTATAGTTCAAAATCAAGTAAGCACCCCTTACAATCTATGTATTATAACGTTAAAAACATGTTAAATAAAAAGGTTTGTTCATTTTATTGTGAAGGTGGTTAATCTACTTTTATTGATTTATCCCCTACCAAGGAGCAACGGAAAAGTGTTTTGCCATCTCAAGGATTGACAATGCCATTCAAAATCTTTAAATATTCCATCAGTTACATTCTTTTTTTTTTTTTGGGTAAAGTGGGGGTTTTATGCACCGGTTACGACTTTGTGTTTAACCGAATTTTTAACATTAAAAACAAGAATAGTTCTTACTATCGACAAATCTAACCACATCTGAACTAATTGCCACAAACTTCGTTGCTCGTAACACAAACCTCCGTGAACTTAAACCACCGTCGAACTTCCTCTAACAGACATGCAAATATTCACCATGTTATAGACGAGCGTTTTTTTTTTTGGTTTACATGAGAGGTCTGAGACTAGAACCCATGATCTGGGAAGGGAGAAATCCTAAGTGTCCTTGCAGCCACCATTAAACCACTATCGAGATGACTTTAAGAAATAGACAAATAAATTTTTGATGACTATTTGAAAATTACGATAAACAAAAAGAAAGAAAGATGAAAAATTTAATGATGTCGTAACAAAAAGATGACATTAACAAATGTTTGAAAGATAAATAATTAAATTAACTCTTTTTAAA
This sequence comes from Crotalaria pallida, assembly GCA_037953625.1. NCBI lineage: Eukaryota > Viridiplantae > Streptophyta > Magnoliopsida > Fabales > Fabaceae > Crotalaria > Crotalaria pallida. The sequence continues at coordinate 140,743,456 of CM075654.1, read as the reverse complement.
ATTAAATGATTAAATTAAAATCTAAAAAATAAAAAATAAGATAAAACACTAAACAAAGTATTTAATCCTTTTAAAAAATATATAGCACCGAACCAAAAAAAAAAAAAAAAAAAAAAAAAAAAAGCAAAGAAAAATCTTTAGCTTGAAGTATCTATCCAGGCCAAAGTACCACACGCGCGCACGCACAGATAAAGAGAGAGAAACATAGGAAACCCAAATGGTTCCTTCCGACAAAGCTCGATCTGAGTGTGGTACCATATCTTGTTTCTGAGTAGCATCATGTTCCCTTGATTTTGACATTGAACAGTGTTAGATTTATCATCATAGGATAAGAGTATCAGTTATTATTAGTACAAGAAAGAAAAAAAAGATGAATAGCAGCAGCAGTGGGAGTAGTGGTGGAGGGATGATGATGAGTTTCAGTAATAGTAACAGTATCAGTTACAGTAACAACAACAACAACAGGTCACCTTTCACAGTGTCTCAGTGGCAGGAACTGGAACATCAAGCTCTGATCTTCAAGTACATGGTTGCTGGTCTCCCTGTCCCTCCTGATCTTGTTCTCCCCATTCAAAAGAGCTTCCACTCCATCTCTCATGCCCTCTTTCATCATCCCTCTTGTAACTAACTAACTAACTAATTGACCAACTCTCTTCCCTCTCTCTCAAAATCATTCCTTTTCATTATTATTGTTATTGGTTTCCTTTTTTGTATATACAATAAGCAACAACTCCTTTTGTTACTGTTTACCCATTTTCATATTTTATGATTCAAGTATTCTTCCGCTCTTCTTTAGTCTTTATAATTAAAATATAAGTAATAATAGCAATTTCTCCATTATTTGTGGTGTTTAAAGTAGTAATAAGATGGGTCCTTTTTTAAAGAACAAGTCTAGGCTTTTTTTAGTATAGAATAATAGAATTTTAGCAATTAACAATGGTTTTGGGGCTTAAAACAAGGGTTTTACTAGTCTTATGCTTGGGTCGCGCCTGCTCGTAACAACCATGCTTTAGAATAAATCCCTTTAAAGTTTAAACTTTTTGTGTCTGCCTGTAATAGAAAGTGAAGGTGCCATTTATGTGCAAGCAACATCCTAAAAGACTGCATATGGATATGATCCATTTGTTGTAGTAGGGAATAAGGGACACATGAAGCTGTTAGAGATCCGTATCTAACATTAACAAGGTGGTTAGGTGGCCACATAAATTCTTTTTCCGTTTTTGGATGGTTTTGTTAATTACTACTATTATTTTTGCAATTTGATACACTTTCTTGGTAATACATTTGCAATTGTCATCCACATCTTCCATATGGATTTTCTTTTCCATTTCTGGATGAAACTTTGGAGGTATACACAGATTTATAATTTATCTTTTTCTTTATTTCCCCCTATTTTTAGCTTTCTATACGTATATATTGATAACTAACTCTTAAAGCATATAAGTAGTTTCTGATCTTATACTTGAGTTCATTTGGGATAGACTAGTTTTTCGAGCTTCTTTGTGGTGTTCTACTCATGGCTTTCTTAGGGGTGTCTTTGATAGAACTGCAGAGAGATTGACATGCTTTTATTCGGTTTTCTTGTAGTTAGTCTTTTGTTTCTACTTGTATTTTCAGTTGTCCTACTTTTAGTTCTCGAGGATTTCTTATCCCCTTGCATTTGTACCATTCTCTTCTCCTGTGATAAATTTTCCTCTTTTGCAAAAAAAAAAAAAAAAAAAAAAACTCACTTCATTATTGCTTCCAAATGAATGCATCATATTTGCCATCGCTTAGGGTGTGTGTGAATGCTGTAAACATAATACAAGGTAGATGTGCTGATGCACATCATTGAATTTGTGTGCAAATTTGCAGTGAGTTATTGTTCCTTCTATGGGAAGAAGATAGACCCTGAGCCAGGAAGATGCAGGAGAACTGATGGGAAAAAGTGGAGGTGCTCCAAGGAAGCTTACCCAGACTCCAAGTATTGTGAGCGCCACATGCACCGTGGCCGCAACCGTTCAAGAAAGCCTGTGGAATCACAAACTATTACACAATCATCATCTGCCGTTACATCACTGACTGTCGCTGGAAGCAGCAGCGGAACTGGAAACTTCCAGAACCTTCCTGCGAATGCCTTTGGTAATATCCTAGGTACTGGTTCTGGAACCGGCCATAACGATCTGGATTCCATTCCCTATGGGATTCCAAGTAAAGATTACAGGTATACTGAAATCTTTGATATATCTCACACCGATTGATTGCTCGGAAATGGAAAAAAATAGTATGTCTAGAGAGACTATAAAATAAAATATATCATGAAAGTCTTGTTGGGCATATTCAATGGAACTTCCTTTACCTTTTGTTCTCTTGAGTTCTGATTTTGGCAACTGAATTTGCTGCATTTCTTTTCCTTTTATTACCATGTAATCATTACATGCTTAGGTCGTGGATTTCTGATTTGTTACAGAGATATGCAAGTATCAGAACTAATTGTTAGAATGTTATACGCTTCAGAAGTATGTACTTCATGTGTGTAAGTATTGTCAATAGAAAGACGAGCTTTTAGCTACCTTGCTTTGCTTCAGCTTCTGTACAAAAATCTTATTTGGTGTTGAAGAAGGGGATTGTAGTTCTCTGTTCTTTCATTAATTTCTAAACTCAATCTGCTTGTTAATGTTACTTTCTTTGTCTTTTCTAGTGTTGGTGATGCTCTGACATGTGGGGTAGGGACTACAATCAGGAGACCCTCATGAATAGAAATTGTGTACAAATTACTACTTGTTTACTTTGAAAAAATTGTGATTTAATTGCATTTTGCTTTTCCTTACCTTGCATTTAATCTATGTTTTGTCTCCGTGAATTCTACCCTTTCTCAACTTACCCCCTAAAGTTAACCTTTTTATTCTTAACCCCTTGATGTTTTAAGAGAAACATCACTTAAGCCACAACATCAATATAGAGAACATAAGGCGTGGAATCAGTCATGGAACAGCTATTAGAGTTGTATCAAATTGATGATCAGCGTCTTACAAATGCAAGCTAAGGTTGCATATCGTAGACACACAGTGGGTCTGATCTTTGGTTCCTGCGCATAGCGGGGGACTTATAGTACTAGGCTGCCCTCTCAAATGGAATATAAGACACCATGGATATCACATGACCTTAGCCATTACAAAACAAAGTTTTTCTTCACTAAACCCCCCTGAAGTTTGTTTATTTATTTATACATAACCCCCCTTGAAGTTCGGTTTTAAGTGTGTGAAGGTTAACTTGTGTTGATAAAATTTGAATGAGTAAGTTGAGAAAGGGCTACACCCGGAAATGAAATGTACTTAGCCCTTAAAATTACTCCTGAAAGATGAAGCGCATTGGCAAACCCTTTTTTTTTGTGAACCATTTTGCCATGCTAATATGCAGTTGTCTGTCTGCAATGTCTATAGAATGGGGATAATGGGAAAGGTAGGTACACTGACTGAATGTCTTCCGGTTTTCCTTTTGGTTATGCATTTTCTTTTAGTACTGATATTTTGTCTTGAACTCGAAGATGTGATTGCACTTAGAGAAGTTTGAACTTCTGGTGGTTTTTGGCGCCCTTCTTTCTCGTATGTTTAATTCATTTAATTTTTATCGGGACCTCAATTTAGTATCTTCATCTTATAATCATATTCTTATTTCTTCAAGTAATCGATTCTTCCACCATCTATATTTTAATAGTAGGACTTTATTCAAAATAAAAAGCCCTACTTGAAAGCTTCAACTTCATCGAATGATAGTATTTTTGTAACTATGATAGCATTGGTGATCTTTTGTTGTCTGCTGCTCTTTGCCTTCTCCAACCCGTTCTTATAATCATTGTCATGAAGCATGATTATTTGTTTGCATTACTCAAACTTGATAGATAACGCACCTTGTTCTATGACAACTTTCAGTATAAGATGTAAAACATGTTTAGCTGTGTTGTTATAACTCATCCCTTGAACAACTGTGGGTATTTTTAATTGAAATAAACAGGTATCTTCAAGGACTTAAATCTGAAGGTAATGAACACAGCTTCTTTTCTGAAGCTTCAGAAAGCAACAAGGTTCCTCGGATGGAGTCTCCGCTAGATATCACATGGCCTTTGATGTCAACCAGAGTTGCTTCTCATTCTGCATTGAAATCAAGTAATAATTCCACGATGCAGACTGATTATCCACAACATTCATTTTTATCCAGTGAATATGCCTCGGGAGAAGCTGCGAAGCAGGAGGGTCAGCATCTTCACCCTTTCTTTAATGAATGGCCTAAAAGCAGGGAGTCATGGTTCGGTCAGGAAGATGAAAGATCCAACCATACAGCTCTCTCCACAACTCGACTCTCGATATCCATTCCTATGCCATCTTCCGATTTCTATGCAACGAGCTCGCAATCCCCCGCATGGTAAGGTTTCAATTAGGTTAAGTTTCAACTTGTAAACATCAACCTTTTGTTTCTTTTGTTCTGTTAAGGATATCTTATCCTCTTCTTGTATTATTCTCCCTTCTTTTCTAATAATATATATTTTTTTAATAAATAAAAAAAATCAACCAGCTGAATTGTGTAAATTATATTGTTGCAGATAACTGAAAACAGTCCTCCAAGATTTGCAGTGCCATACTATGAAAGGAAGAACACATCTGATGGTATATGGTTGCTCCTAAGATATCCCACGTTCTTGTATTTTCATTTATCCTAATAACTTTAGGGCTATGCACTTTCCTCAGCCCTTTGTTACAAGCAAGACCATATTTGCTCATATAGTGGGTGAGTATTTGTAGAACCGTTAAACATTCTTCGTTTTGTATCTAATGAACCTATAACAATATTTAATACTGGATTATAATGGATGCTGAATAAAGTTGCTGGTTTTGTTCATGTCCCTAAGAAGCTAGAAGTTCGGGTTGACCTGTGTGCTTTGCTTTGCAAGGGTTGTTTTGGATGGATAAACCTTCTCATTCTTTTTCATGTAGGGAAATGCAATTGAACTTGAACTATTGTCGACACATAATGCAATAAATAAACAAATAAAATCTAACCTATCAAAAATAACAAATTTGTCGGATTAATTAAGTTTTTGGTTTTTATAAATAAGATCAATTTTGCTTTTAGTCTTTAAGAGCGTGTTTGGATGAGCGTTTGTAAAATTGATTTTGTAAAATTGATTTTGGTCATAATTGAGTTTGTGGTAAAGTGATTTATGTTTGGATATCCTTATCAGTAAAGTGATTTTAATAAACTATTATTGTTTGGATAATTTGGATCAAAATTAACTTTAGATGTGCAATTACCAAAATGGGTTTATATTTCTTTATTTTATCTCATCAGCAAAACCAAGAAGAGAGGGTAAAAAAAATAAAATAAAAATGCATATGGACAAAAAGAAAACCAAAAACCGACCCCTGATTTGATTTCAACGTATACAAAACTAGCAAAACATCTATACTCTATCATGCGTCGGAGGCCCCTCCATTCATTGTTCAGCAGTTAGTTTTTGCTTGCTCACAGCTACTTCCTTTATAAGGAGCTACTTCCCTTATAAGGATGTAATCTTTTCTTTATTTTTTTCATTTCAACAAGAAAAAAATAAGCTCAAAGCTGAAATCAACAAAACCTGACCTTGGTATGTCTAGTCAAGGACGAGAAGTGAATTTTGAAAGTGGTAGGAGAGGTAAATAGGATAACATATCAGCTCCAAAAACTTAAATTGATTCTCCTAAATGTAAAAGCAACCCCGGATTGTTTCACCTTGGAATTGATTCCGAGAGGTGAATCAATTTCTGAACTCACAACCAAACATGTTAAATTCACGTTGTAGAAACACTAACGTATGTTTTTAAGGAGTAAAAGTGGAACCAAACATGCACTAAGTTTTTTTGATGAGGTTTTAATCCTTAGAATATTCAAAGTTTTGGAATTAGTTCGTGTGTTCATTTGGATTAAGTTTTGACGTGACATGTGAAAATTTATGTAAGGGCAACTAAGTCGCCTTTCACGTGCATCGCGTATGACACATGATTTTTTTTTTTTAAAATTTATTTGGTAAAATACAAGGAATACAAAAAAAAAGGGGAAAAGATTGAAAAAATCGGAAGCGATTTAAAAATATATATGTATTTTCTATTTTTTATCTAATATAAAAATATTAAAAAATTCATATATCATATGCGGTATACGTGACAGTGTTCACATGAATTTTCATCTGTTAGATTAGTATTTAACAAAATCAGATAGAAAAAATGACTAATTTTAAAATTTTAAACTTTGCAAAGACTATAGCTTAAAAAAAACTTAGAGACTAAATGCTAATTATTTCTATTTATAAGGATAAAAAATTTAATTAACATTTTAAAAAAACCAAATAAATTTAATAATGAATGACCATTTCAGATTTTCAGCAAACAAAACTTTGTTCCGATGATATAGTTTTTTTAGGACTCTAAAATTATTGCAATAGGCAAACATTGAAAAGCTTGTAGTACCAAATACATTATTAATTTTTTAGCGTTTCCACAGTTTTTTTTTAAGGTGGGGTTTCCAATTCAACTATACAAGTACGATGACTAATTTTATTATAGAGTTGCAGATAATTTTAGTGTAAAATTGCTGATCAAGTAATTTAAAAAAAAAATACACAAAATTAGGTATCAATCTACCCCACCTTGTTTAAACTCAGATGAACCCCTTCTGCCTTCTTCAAGCTTTCTTAGCATTTCCGTATGTTATAGAAAACCTTAAAATCATCACCATTGAACACAAACAGCAGATGAGTCACGCAATCCTCAAGCGCACCTTTCACACGTGTTCACAGTGCCTTTTCACTCAACTCACAACACGTGTCTCATCCTCACTAACTTCACGCATGCACCCTTCATTTATTTTCTTTTAATTAAATTAAATTAAATAAAAATGGAAGGGAAAAAAGAAAAGAAAAGAATCTTACATGGCAAGACCCGTATCCGTATAGACTATAGAATAATAATAATCACCCATGGAAAAGAATAAAAAATTGCAGGTTTGCATTTACTTACATAAATAATAAATAAATATATATAGTATTTACTACGATTTCTGATTCAACCCACGGGACAAAAGAAACACACGAAAAATGAAAAACCCATTCAGATCACCGAAAGAAAAAGAAAGTAATTTATGTGTTGATGCACTAATTATTAAATTTAATACTAATACTACTATATAAGTATGATCACAATTACTATCATTATTTATAAATGCAAATTCAGATCCTCTGTAATTTCAATTTCAATTCGTTCTTATAGGTTGGTCAGTTTGAATTCTCATTTATGGTTGGTGCTGGTGGTCCTCAATCCTCATACAGTCATACATAGATAGACAGTCATAGTAGGACTACAACTTTGATTCTTCAAAACGACATCGTTGCACGCACTTTGCCCTATCTATCCCTATGCAATGGCTGAACTCGACGGGAGTTTCTGCAATGCCACATAGTTTTGGAAGCTAGAGAGGTACGTCAATTCATTCCCAGCTATGATTTTATTATTTGGATTTCATTTTTTTTTAATAATTATGTGCGAACTTTGTTGTTGTTGTTGTTGTTGTTGTTGTTGTTGTTGTTTTTAGCTGTTGCTATGGTACGAGAACGTTTGCTGCAATTGTGTAGTACTTGTTTGTTATGATAGGTTAAGCTAATTAAGTGTTTGTGGCTTTAGCGTTTGATTTTTATCAGTTGAATGGTTTTCAGTTTTAGGATGAAATTTTTTGCTTTTTTTTTTTTTTTGGGTTATCAAAAGATATGATTTATAATAGGCCTTTATGGCGTCGTTTGATCCATGTAGCCGACCCCACCTAGTGGGACAAAGGCTTAGTTGTTGTTGTTTTTTTTTTTTGGTCGTTAGGTCACTATATTTAGATGGTGAGTGGCGCAACTGTGAGGCTGTTGCTTAGCTGCTAAGAGGTCACGGGTTTGAATTCTGGAAACAACCTCTCTGGTTGCAGGGGTAAGGCTGCGTATATTTACCCTCTTCGACCCCACTATGTGGGAGCCTCGTGCAATGGGCCGCCCTTTTATTAGTTCACTATATTTACCACTTATAGGTTGTTGCTAATTTGCAATCACTGATTTAGTTTTCAGGGTTTTTGTAGTGGTACTTTATGGATTAATATTTGGCATTTGTATGGTGTTTTTGTTGCAAGTATTTCCTCCCCTGATACTTTGTGATACTTGTCATTTCTTTAGTTTATGGTTGAAGTTTAGGACCTGACATTGCTTGTGCTGGATATAAATGTAAATAAAGAAGTTGGAGGACATTTTCTTAAATTAACTACCTCTTCTTAAAGCATGCTTAAGGATTAGTATTGTCCCTTTATATGAGGTTATTTTAATGAACATAGAGAAGAATGAAGGTTATGCTCTTTTTTTTGGTCATTACTCATTATTACCATTGTTCACATTTTTGCGTGTGATAAATCGTTTGTGTTAGTCCTATTTAGTGCTGCAGGCCTGCAGTTAAAGTTTTAAAACTTTCAAATTGGAGGGAGCCTTAGCCTTGTTCAAAGAATTGACAATACCTAAATTTTGATTTGTGGAGAGTTTCACCATTCTTTTAATGTACGCTTTGTTTATATTAGGTATCACCTAGAAGGAAGTTTGTCAAATATTCTATAATTCCAAACGCTGATATGAGACTCAAATCAGGGACTTGTAACGTGTGCTCAGCTCCTTGTTCATCTTGCATGCATCGTAACCGAGCTCTCATGGGATCAAAGGGTGAAGAGTTCTCTGATGAAAACTGTCGCTTAGGGGAGGAGGCTAATCAGTATTCTATGGATGATGGTGATGGATCTTCTCTTAGGAGCAGAGCTTGTGAAAAATTGAAGTGTGCTGTCAGTGAAACCAGTAACATGCCCAGTGTTGATTCCAGTCATGACTCTTTATCTGAAAATGCCGAGAGTAGACATGCTTTTTCACGAAAGTATCAGGAATCCAAGTGTTTAGATGGTCAAGATGACAATGCTTCTTGTATCAGTAGAGCCAGTAATGCTAATTTAATGAATGGTGGCCATCAAACAAATGCAGACAGAATAAATATATCTTGTAGTTCAGCATCCATTAGTCATTTAGGGGCAGAAGGATCTGGAAGTGGGCCATCTGTTGACTTGTCTGAGACTCTCTCTTCTAAAGATGTCCCGGAAAAGTTGTTGGAATGTTGTATGGAAAATGTAGATTCATCATTAACTAAAGAGAGAGCACCTATTATTGTTTCTGGTGAAAAAACTCTCACAGATAAGGATAGCCCAGCTAATTTTAAAGATGAAGATCATAGATATTCAGTCCATGATGGACTGCATGAGAAGGCCGAGGAGCTGAATAAATCACATAGCGTGCCTGTGCCTGAACCTGAATTAGAAGATGAGATTGATGTATCTAATGTTGAAGATGTGAGTACATTCCTTTCATTATGGTAGTTTCTTTTTCTTTAAAACTAAACTTGATAGCTATGGAAATGGTATGTATATACTCTCAATGGTAACTTATTCTAGATGCTCTCCTTCCTTCACATGCTCTTTACTTCAACTGTCATTTCTTTTGTAAACTTTTCTGATGTTGCTTACTGACAGGATTTTTTTTCTGATTTTATTGACTGGAAAATAGGTAGATATATGTGACATTTGTGGAGATGCTGGTATCAGGGAACAACTTGCCTTTTGTAGTAAGTGCAGTGATGGCGCAGAGCACATGTATGCATAAGAACCTTCCATATTATTCCTTAGCTGCTATCTTATTGTTGCATGGGCCTTTAGCTAAAATAATCTTTACATTCTTATTTCTTTGAATCAGCTACTGCATGAGACAAAAGCTTGAGAAGGTCCCTGAAGGGATCTGGTTGTGTGAAGAATGCGAATATGCAGAGGACACTGAAAATCAAAGGCTGGGTAAGAGTGAATTTGCATTATGTGCATTAAAAAATTAAAAGCATTTGCATTATGTTGAGGTTAGTATAACTGTATAAGCATTCAAGCATCACCCGTATCTGTGTCTTTGTGCTAAAGTATTTGTTAAATTTAATTTTGTGGTTCAGATGAGGAAGAAAATAAACATTATAAAGATAGTTCAACTTCAAAAGTTTCTGGAAAAAGGCCTTCGGTTAGTGTAGAAGTAGCTATAGCAGCAAAAAAGCAAGCTCTTGAATCAAACATAGTGTCACCAAAGGCATCAAGCCCCAAGAAAAAGTTTCCACTGTCACGAGAATCTTCTTTCAAGATCATAGATAAAGTAAAGGTGAAGTCTGGCCCCATTCGTAATAAGCCCGGTGGTGATGTCAAAGAACTTACTCGCTCTCTTTCTGCTGGTCCTCGGAGTCAATCTACAAAGAGTATGGATTTATTTTGCATTTGTTGTTCTTCATTACAACTTGTGTATTTTGTTCTCCTTTGTTCCTTTTATGCAGGTATGCATTCCTTTGTCTCTGATCTTCATGCGTACTATTTATTTCATGCAAAATTGTTTGTTCATATGGAATAGGTACATTGTTGAAGTCGAATTCATTCAACATTAATTCCAAGCCAAGAGTCAAACTTGTTGATGAACTTGTTCCCCAAAAGCAGAAAGGGAGTGTTGAACATGCTTCTAAGAATATGGAGACACCTGCCCGGATGGTGAAAAAGTCAATGTCATTCATATCCTCAAATTTGGGTCGTTCAAACTCTACAGAAGCAAAGGTTAAAATGCTTTCTCCCAAGTCCGTAACTGGTCAGGATTTGAAGGGATCAAGACTTGCAAAAGAATCGGGTGCATTTGACAGGAAATTTCCATCTAGGATTGATCGACCTGTTGTTTGTTCAACCATGACTAGTTCTGTTGTTTCCACTACTAAGGGTGAACAGAAGGTTACACCTCGTGGTGAAGTAGCTAAACTTTCAGCAGTTAATAACAATCAAGAGTTTAAGGTCAACCAAGATGGAAAATTAAGTTCATCATCAAAGTCTATGAGTAATGTAAGCCGTAAAAGTTTGGAAGCTCTAGTTAGTTCAGGTGCGATTTCAAAGGGAAGCATATTATTCCTGTTATATTCTTTTTTAGTTTTTTACCTTCTTTTCTATGGATGAATTAGTTGCTGTTGAGATTTTAGTTTCAGTAGGTGCATCTTCAAATGTGGATTTTGTTCTTGGAACTAAGTGGAACTATGTTATGTGCTATGGATGACCTCTTACTTAGTTATTCTTCAAATTTCACAGAGATAACATCAACCAGTGTTGATAAAACTCAAAAGGTGGGGATCCCACGATCAGAAGAGACAGCAAATCAGCTTGACAAAACCAAAGATAACTCTAGTGATTGTGTAAGGTCAGGTGTTACTTATCCTTCAAAAAAACCATTTTGTCATATATGTAAGGATTTTGGCCATCCTACAGAATGTTGCACAATTGGTAGCACACGGGAATTCAGTGCTGAAGTATCAGCCACTGTTGCAAGTAGTTCTAAAGAGGAGATGCATAAAGGTAGTAGAATGAAAGCTTTAATCCAGGAAGCCTTGCACGGAAGGCCTGAAATATACAAGAAGAAAGAAATACCTGATCAAACTGATGAGTTTCTGACTTCAGGCTCAGACATGAATTATGAAGTCACTTCTCAAGACCAAATGTTGGTTTCCAATACACTGAAGAATAGTAAATCTGCTGAAGAAACAAACGTGAAACAGGAAATCCTTGAGTATTCTACCTTTGAGACCTCCAAATGTTTGTCTGCCAATGATTTGAGGCAACTTAACCTTTGTCCAACTGATTTTTGCTCTCAACTGAGAAAGGCAAATTCTGTTGGTCCTGCTTCTGAAACGCATGTAGTGAGAGCCTTGCCTAATCAAGCTTTCGCAGTATCAGATGTCCTTTCAAAGATGTCAGTCCTTCCAGAATATGAATACATCTGGCAGTATGTAACATCTTGTGATGAACTAGTTTGTCTTTTTTGTGGATTGCTATTGATGTATTGTTGTTAGTTTTTTGTTGTCAAGTATGTTATACACGAGCTTTTTTGTTCACACAGGGGTGTGTTCGAAGTGCATAGAAGTGGAAAGCCACCTGACTTGTATACTGGAATTCAAGCACATTTATCGACATGCGCTTCCCCTAAGGTTCTTGAGGCAGTGAACAAGTTTCTGCCCAAAGTTTCCGTCAATGAAGTTTCTCGCTTGAGTGCATGGCCTTCACAATTTCATCAAGGTGGTGCCAAAGAAGATAATATTGCTCTTTACTTCTTTGCCAAGGACATTGAAAGGCAAGTATATGAATATTATTCTTTTATTGACAGCAGACTATTTGGTGCTAAGATACATATATTTGGTGCTATACACACACACACACACACACACATCCTGTATATTTACTTTTTCTTAATATTGTGAATTCTGGTGCAGTTATGAGCGAGAATATAAGAGTCTATTGGATCACATGATTAGAAATGATTTAGCACTTAAAGGAATCTCTGATGGTGTTGAACTTCTCATATTCCCATCCCACTGGCTTCCTGAAAATTCACAGCGTAAGGAATTATTCTACACTCTTGCAATGTCTTGGAGCAAGATAAAATGGACATTGTCCCTTGGAAAGAGAAGCTTGTATCTGTTCTAGTCTAGATTGCATTTTAGATTTTATTTTGTTATAAGGGAAAGACAACTCTGGAGGACTTGCATGCTTTTATGCCTGGTTGGTTATCCCCATTCATTTTGAATCTGGATTCTATATATTTGTTTTATAAGATGCTGGAATTCTGAGTAAGACTAGCTTGGATGAAATGCTTGAAGTTGATGATGAAACATAACGTTAATTGAATTTCTTCTTGGTTAAAATTATGATTAGTGGTGCATCTAGTAGGCATATTTTATCATAAGTACTATGCTTTTAGCCAACAACATTTCTCCTTTTTTTTCCCCGTTGATCATTGGTGGGGTGTGAGTGTGACTATGGTCAGTTTGGCAGTTTGCTTGAGGAGACTTTTTAATGCATATCTATGTAACGACATTTTTAATAAGATAATTAATTGGTTTAGTCCTACCATTTTCTACAGGTTGGAATATGTTGTTTTTCTTATGGGGCGTATTTAGAGGGAGGAAGCTTAATTCAGATTATGCAGAAAAGATTTGTATTCCCAGTTTGAATGTGATGCCAATGGAGAAGGACTTTCCAGCTGCTGTTATGACTTTGTCTGAAACCCGCTGTTTGCTGACGCGCATGGATGAAGAATCAATTGCTTGTGATAAAGCATGCACTCTCCCGTCCAGTTCCATAGAACAAGGTCATATTATGGTAAATAGGAGTTTTGATATCAAAGAAACTACTTTAAACTTAGCGAGGCAAGATAGTGGAATGAACACCAAATCTACATTGAGGATTCCAACAAGCAGTATGCAATTGTATCAAGAAATGAATTCCACCGGTTCGCCCTCGGTAATGTTTTTATAATTTTATCCTTAAATGCATAATTTGTTGGATTCCTGTTTTCTCTTTGATATATATCTGCTTACATGCTGTCAACATTGTGATTTTATCCTGTAGTCCTAAGATAATCTTAATTTAAAATTGCTATTTTGATTCTCTATAATATAGGATATACATATATAGTTTGTACTTTGTACACTTTGTTTTAGGCTTTGGTGGTTCTACAACAATGTTGATGTGTTAATTATAATTGTAATAATTAATATCCATATAATAAGTTTATCGATCCTGAAATTATTATATCAAAGGGGAGATTAAATGTATAATAATATGGTAATGCTGGTGTGCTAGACCGTTTTGACATTCTTGGCAGTGAAGATACCCAGTAGTTGTGAGCTTTTTATAAAGAGTAAGCTAGCAATCATCTCTTATTATTGTTTTTTGAATGATGTTCTCACTTTTTGCAGAAAGACAGTGCACCAGAAGATGGGCAATACAGATATACTGAACCTCCTGAAACAATGGGAACAAGTGTAAATACTAGGATTGTCGAAACAAAGACTGATTATGATACTTCTGTTAAGCAAGAGAACTCCTTCTTTCCAAGGATTCCTTCTGTTGGCAATCAACAAAAAGTCACTGCGAGTAATATCGGCAAGAATAAAATTTCGGACAGAATGAACAATGATGAAGATCAAGGAAGGCTTAAAAGGAAACAGCGAGAAGATGATCTCAATATTGACACGGAGGCAACATTTCAGGAAGACCTAACAGTAAAAGCGATCAACTCTCAGCTACCTAATGATAACAAAATTCGGCATATGGATCTTTCAGATACAGTTATGCAGGCTTCTGCAGTTAGTAGTCACAAAATTCCTTGGAATGAGGTAAATGATAAATCGGAAGACGGGGGAAGTTCTAGCAAGAAGTTGAAGACAGATGGAATTTACGGATGTTGCAGTTCTGGAGGTAGGGACTCTTTTAATGAAAGATATGCATCACTTGCAAATGATATTGTTTCCTGTTCTTCAGTAGTGGACAAGGAATGCAAAGAAGTTTGTGATGAGAAAATCATCCACGAGGACTTTGGAACAAAGGAAAGAACCTTCTTTCCCGTGAAAGGATCACACGAGTACGAGGACCAATTTCAAGCTGGGATTCCAAATTTGGAGCTAGCTTTGGGGGGTGAAACCAAACAACCACATAAGGGTATACTGCCTTTCTTTGTTGGGGCACTAGACAAGAAAGATAAGCAGGAAAAGCCTCAAGATTTAGTGGCAGATGATGAGCCCACGGATGATAATGTTGCCGCATCTCTTTCCCTGTCTCTAGCCTTCCCATCTTCAAACCAGGAACACATCAACCCTGTTTCAAAAACTGAGCATTTGCCTGATGGGCATCATGTGAATACTTCCTTGCTCCTTTTTGGAAGATTCACAGACAAATAATTATGCAGTCATATAGTTATGCTGTTATCTCTAATCATGTACATTATTATCTGGTACCAGATGCCTCTGATAAAGTTATAGCCCATCAAAGCATACTAGTACATGTTATCGTCCAGTCCCTTATACAACGGAGTGTTGTACTCCTCTCCATGTGCCCAGCAAGGGTCAATAAGTTTTTTTATTTTCCTTTACTCCTTTGCTAAGTACATGCTTTTGTATTTTTGGTTATAGTTACGGCCGTTTTGTATATAGAAAGAATTTCAGCCGGCATACTTTCTGAAATGCTACTAGGAACTTGCGGGTGACTATTTTTTTATTACAGGGTTTCCTCTGTTCCTGGCTTCATCATCTGTCTTTTCCGTTGTTATAATGTATGAATACTTTGGAGTATTTGTTGCTTGCCTCCCTGTGGTTCAAACTTAAAATAAATCAGGGAAAGTGGTAAGGAGGATATCCTTATGCTTGGTTGTTCCTCCTGAACTCAGGACTCAGGATGACATATGAATTCAGAAATTTAGATGTATTTGTTAATTGACATTTACCTATTTGATTTTGTACACATTAATTTTGTCCTTCAATCCATCAAAGAATGTGTTAAAAAGAGGTGGAGAATGTGAAGAAGAAAAAAATTTCATTAGTTTCAATCGAAATTTTAATCATAAAGAATGAGTGCAACAAACGAAACCTAAAATACGAGTTGTGAGTGTCATTTTTGAAGTTTTGTCCTTAAATATATTTCACACATTATTTTATTAATCTTCACATTTTTCTATACTTTTAAGAACAAACACATATTTTCTCCACACGTATGAACTCACTTTTGTCCTTAATATTTTACAACTTTTTCCCACATAGTACCCCACATTATCCCACACTTCTTACTTTTCATTTGTCCCTAATTATAGACAAATGATAACTAAGGACAAAACTTGCTCTCCCTCCACCGGTTAGGGACGTCCCTAACTGTTTTATGGACAAAAGCATTTGCCCGGTAGAGATGCTATGAGATATAAGATATGTGTATTAGTGTGACAAATTTCAGAACTAATAAATGTAATTTCTTTAAAAAAAAAATGATTCTAGAGATATTATTTTTTCGAAAAGTTCTCAATTTGTAATTTATTTTTAAACTTTAATTGTGTTAACCCATAACCTCAACCAAGTTATCAACTGCCTTGAAAACAAAACATTTGAAAAGGTAATTTCTTACAGATAGCCAAAAGGTATAAGTAATAATAGTACAAGGTAAAGTTTTCAACTTAAATTTTTAGAGTATATATTCTTAATTCTTATGCCGGGTTCAGCAAAACATTTTAAATTTTGAAAATAATTTTATACAACAATCTTTTGTAGGAATAATGTTCTTCTTCCTTGGTATTTAAAAGAGTATTGAGTTATCCCTATTTTTATTGTTGATTTTTTATTTAGTTGAGTAATAAAAGTATTTTTCATAAAAAAAAAACAAAAGCATTTAAAAAAAAAACAATAATCTCTATCATAATTTTATTAAAAACAAATAACTTATCAGATTAATTATCAGTAAGAAATTTTTTTTTTAAAAAAAAGTAATTTTTTTATCATGGATATCTTTTAACTAATAATCAAAGATTAATCGTCTCTTCTTAATTATAAAGATTACCAAAAATAAAATTCGACTCCACCAATAAAATCATTTTTATAACGAGATTATGATTTAACTCCAATCATCTATCATTGTATATAACCTTGTTGGTTAAGAATTAAGATACATAAATGTGCATTAAAAAAAAAATGGGTAATGCATCGATAATGTAAAGTTTTTTACACCATCAGTGCATCATCCATCATTCATCCATTTATGGTTGTTGACTTTTAAATTACAGTAATACAAATGAATGGTGGAGTGGATGATTGACTGATGGTGTAAAAAAATTTACACCATCAGTACATACCCATTAATCTCTAAAAAAAAAAATTGGATAACTGTGATGGCATAAAATTATAATAATTGTTCCTTAACCATGATTTTAGGGAGTTCGATCATTGTCGTGGGTATGGAAAAAACTTTGTTGATAGAGGCAAAACCCACTTCGATGATTTTTACGTCTATGACAGAATTAATCTTATGCTATAGGCCGGAAATACCCTAGGTGCGCGAAAAAAAAAATTATAGTAATCTGTTTTTGGAAGTCATAAAACTATATACTCCCTCCGGTCCTATATATAGGACATACTTAACCATATTCATCGGACCAAGAAAAGTAGTTAGTTTTATGAATTCTATGAGAACATATTGTAACATTACAATTTTACCTTCTCAACTTTTCTTGAAAAATTCACACTCATTAATGAACAACAAAAAACACATGCATTTAATAAAGGGCAAAAAAGAGAAAAAACAATAAATGATGCATAGAAAATACAAAATGTCTTATATATAGGACCAAAGATTGCTTCTAGAATATGTGCTATATATAGGACCGGAGGGAGTACTATAACCTTTAATCTTTAATTTAATTAATCTCAACTAGTTCTTGTAGGGATAAAGTGTGACTTCGTAATCTCCTCCCTCCCTCCCTCCCTCCCTCAAGCTTCTATTACGAAGGACTCAAAGAATAACGCATTCTCTTTTTCTCAATGGCTTCTCCTTCTTCTTCTTTTGCGCCACTTTCCATTTCAGGTTCGAGTTTAGTTTTTCATCATCAAATCAACAATGCTTAAACCTACTTTTTGGCTTGTTACAAAATTTTCCGCTCTTCGATCTCAGCTACTTAGTTAGTTAGTTGGTTAAGATCTGTCGAATCTATTACTATTTCTTTTGCTCAGTTTATTTATTTGATTCACGTTGTTGTTTATGATTGATCCTCACCAAATGTTTACATTATTATTATTATTATTATTATTATTATTATTATTATTATATTATTAAATGATTAATCTGTTTTTATGTTTAATTATTATTCTTTTAATTACAATTTAAAAAATGATGTGTTGTGTGATTTATTATGCTTAGGTTTAGGAATAGGTGGATCTCACTTAAAGACACCTGAGTTGTGGTTAACAAAGCGCAATGGTTTTGGTGTTGGTGTTGGTGTTATGCCTAAGCAGCTTACAACTTGTGTTCCAAAGAAATCATCAAACTTGGTTGTGACCAGGAACCAAAGATCATCATCAATTTCTGCACAATATCGGTATACCATTGCAATCACAATCACTATTGTATAGTATTATTTTATCTATCTGCTATTTGTTTTTTTAGTTAACCTGGTACTTGATCCATGTTTTTCGTTTCAACCCTTTGTTTATTAGGTTTCTCTTTGCTTCATATGGTTAACTCATAGTACTATCTTGTATCGGTTAATACCGAATGTTTCGGAAAGTTATTGGAAAATGTGGATTTTGGGGTTCTCGAGGGAACAAGTAAGGTAGACGTGTGATGTTAGCATTTGTCATAAAAAATAGGTGGTTTAAGATTTTATTTTTGATTTTTTCTTTTCATCAGTGGTTTTAGGAATTGTTATCAAGTCCGCACACGTCTCATGTTCCTTGATTCCTGATTTTTTTTAATGTATAAAATGCAAACTTTGCTATTGAAATATGTAAAACTATACCTATTTTCTTATTTAAGAATTGTGATTAATCGACTTTCGCCTTCAGCTGGTAATTGATCATGTTGCATCGATTAACCTGGTCAATCCAGTATTTTTTTTTGGGTGTAAAAAGTTTCCTACTAATATATTTTTGGAAATGTAGTTAATTTCTTTTCCTTGGGATGTCTAAAAAATAAGCTCTATACCAACATGGGTTGGGACGAGTGGTAAGCGGCTCGGTCTCGCTTAAGCAAGGTCTCGAGTTCGAGTCCTTGTGAATGCAAAAAATTCATGTTGGGAGACTCACCTGCCATAGTCAGGCACGCGACCCGGGTCGGATCCGGATGTACCTAGGTAGTACTTAGGGAACCGGGTGGGCAACCAAAAAAAAAAAAAAAATAAGCTCTATATTTTTTGGTGTTACCATTTGTTAAAGCAAATCGTTCTCCAGTGTTTATTTCCTACTCTCCAATCTCCATCTTTCTAGCTTATCTTCTGAATGCTTGGAGAGTATTGTTGAAAATTGGGCATAGCACTTGACCTTACTGGTTTATTGCTTCTGAAGATTATACAAAAAATTATTGTTATTTCCCCTTTGTCTCTGTTGTGTAGTGATAATAGTGGAGGTGGAGGTGGGGATTTTCTTGCTGGCTTTCTACTGGGAGGAGCGATTCTCGGGACTGTAGCTTATGTCTTTGCTCCTCAGGTGATTTCTTCTCCTTAATTTTTCCATTCATTAAATCTAGCAATTGTAACTGAACAGCAATGTATGATCAATAAGCTTGATTTATTATATACAATTGGAAGAAAAAAGGAAGACAGGTCAAAATATAAATTACTAGTACATTTGAAAATATTATATGCTCTAGTGCCATAGATATTTTAAATTGGACGAACATGATATATTCCTACAAACTTTGCTGCTAAACTTTTTTCCATTTTGGAATCTTGTCTTGTCTTTGTGTCTCCACTCGAGTAAGTCATATGGCTAAAATTATGTTGTTCATTCCATGACTATCTATAACTAAAGTAGCCATTACTTTTCTTGTAACAATAAGGGGTCACCTTTATATTGTTCATTATATTGTTGTATTATGTTATTCCTACTACTATTTACTCGCAAGATATTATTGTACATATTTGCATGCTCTTAATGTGCCCGAGTTTTGATGTTGACTTCCCATTTTGTGCAATGCAGATCCGACGATCTGTGCTGAATGAAGATGAATATGGGTTTCGCAAGGCCAAAAGACCAATATATTATGATGAAGGCTTAGAGGTAACTTGACGAGTTGATTTCCCTCCGATTTAAAGTTTAGAAATCAACCCTTTTGTGCCACTGGAATATCTTGGGTTTGTTGTAATGGTTGTATACTGTTCATAAAAGCAGAGGACCAGGCAGACGTTGAACAAAAAGATAAGCCAACTGAACTCTGCAATTGATAATGTTTCTTCACGTTTGAGAGGTGGCAATAACGTGCCTGTTTCAAAGGTAGAAAGCGATCCTGAAGTGGAAGCTACCATATGAGGTGTTTCTGTTGATTTCGTTCAACACGGATGTCAAGGATGCTTTAAGTAGTGGAATGCAAGGAATTGAATACCATATTTATGTTACCTTGCCAGAGTGTTTTTTTTTTTTAATATAAAAAATGACATTTTGAAGGGCTGGAGCTGGTCTAATAATATATTTATAGCTGTCAAGTTATGATTCATGAATTAGAGTCGTATTAATGAATTCTGTTCTATTTACTCCTCTACTGATTTTTTTTTTTGGATGATATAGTTCCATCGCATAGCATTATGTTTTATGGAGCATTGTATTTGTGTCACACTCCAATCTTACTTATTTTTTTGATTATACCTTTGGGTTCAAATTATTATTTCCCCAAACAAACTTTATTTATGAGGTCAAAGGTTCAAATCATGGAATCGCCTTTTAAGGGAGAGTGTATCGCACCTTGAGGGCTAGTGTCACGATCATGCTTGGGTTACACATAAAAAAAAACAATTCACAGCTACTTTTTAAGTATTTTTTAGGGTATTGCTAATCAATGCTTGAAGACATATAATGATGAATCCAAAGATATATAAATTTCGGTGGAAAGTACAAATTTTAAATTTCCTGAGCACATAATTTCCTAACACACTTTCTATCTTTCATTCCAAGCTGCGTCCGAATCTTCACAACCTTTGTTTACGATAACTTGTCTCTTATCAGAAATAATTGGTTGAATATCATATCTTGATGACAACTTTCACACAATCAGGCTGTTTTAAAAGCTCAAATGCTTTGTTTATATCCTCCAATTGGACCTCATGGGTGAATAGTTCTTGAAGAGGGAATTCCTGTAAAATGAGAAATAGTTCAATACCATTATTATTATTATTATTATTATTATTATTATTATTATTATTGTTAGACGCTTCGATATGCAAGTAAGAACCTATGAAGTATATCTGCTATATTTAAGAGCTTTGTTATATTATCCTGATTTTTTTCCCATTAATCCTCTTACAACTTGAAAAAAAAAAAAGGAAGTCATGCATTATTCAGTGTCTTGTAAATATTAAAATGTAGTTGATGCTGGAGTATTAAGATGGATGATTTATGCAATAATGCAGTAAAAGAATTTTGAGTTATCCATATTTAGAGAGTCACCTCTTTTTGACATTTGTCAGCTATAATGGAAAGGTCTGATGTAGGTTTTATCCCTCCAAACACGGAACCTTTCAAAGTTCTACCATACAGAATAGCAGCAAGACCAAACGGCACAATAGGTTCAGTTCCTGAACCAATTGCTATTGCTTTACCCGTTCCCTATATTTACAGAAGCAGTGATTAGGCTTTAGGAACACAATGGTATAGAAAACGTAAAAAAGCTACTCTAAAGGGTGTACTAGTATAAGTCTAAACTCTAAAGTGAGCGAGAGCCACCATTCATTATTTAAAGTGCATATAGAACTTGGGAAGAATGATAATGTATCATACAAATGCTTGTGATCAATAATTCTTTGACCAAACCCAACTTGCAGAGTTGCTTGATGAAGTGAAACTTACCACTTTTGTGGATTCCAGGGATTCAGTAAGCAAAGGGGCAACTCCAGTGCACTCAAAGGAATAATCAACACCCATTCCACCACTCAATTCTTTAACCAACTGTGAAACAGATTTATCAGAATCACTAGGATTTATAAAGTGAGTCATTCCAAAAGCTTCTCCTTTTTCTTTCTTCATCTCATTTTTGTCAATCCCAATTATCTTGGTTGCCCCCTGCATTTTGGCTCCACTGATAGCCTATAATACAAAGTCATAGTGCTCATTTAGAATCAAGATTAAACCCTCAAAATTAGAAGCAAATTAACTCTTACACAAACAAATAAGCTTATTTGATGCATACCCCTAACCCAACAGCACCAAGACCAAAAACAACTACACTTGATCCACTTTTAACCTTAGCTTCCTTCCAAGCAGCTCCATAACCAGTTGTAAACCCACATGAGACGAAGCTAGCATGTGCTAAATCAATGCTTGGATCAACTTTGAGAATGTAGTTTGCATCAGTAACCATGTACTCTGACCATGTGGCACAACTTAATAAATGGTATACCTTCTGGCCTCTGATAGACATCCTTGAAGTGTTATCTGGCATTAGGCCAGTCACTCTTATAGGGTATGTCAGGCACAGATTGGTCTTTCCTGAAAGGCAATTCTCGCATTCTTTGCATTCACCTATGTATGTTGGAATTACCATATCCCCTTCTTTTACATTAGTTACTTGACTTCCGATGCTCTCTACAACACTGTGATCAATGCAATACATGAAATTTATTTTAGATGCAATGAAGTAGCAAGGGAAACTTAGTCTCTTTATTATATTTATAGGAAGTTAGGAACACTTATAGATAAAGGTACAATATGTAGAGCTTACCCAACTCCTTCATGCCCAAGTGCTTGAGGATAATTAGCCTGCAAATTAGTTGGTAGAAATTCATTACTGGAAGAAACATGAATAAAATAGATTTTTTTTTTAAAGAATAATTCTAAATCCTTCTACAGATCTTCAGAAATGTATTCTGATTTTCTAACACCAAAGTCTCTCTAGCTTTGGCTATTGGAGGGGAAGGCTCCCGTGCATGGTTTATGCATAGGTGCATGGTTTATTTTTTTTTTGTTTTTCAAATTTTTTTAATACAGATTTATTCAGAATATTTTTTAACACAAGTTCGTATACAAATTTATTAGAATATGTAAATTTTGAATACAGTTTTACTCAATACAGTTTTTTAAAAACACAGAGTAAAAAAAAAAATAAATCCAAATTATAAAAATTACTTCATATCCGTAAAAAAAAAACACATAGAATATTTTTTAATTGATTAAATTTTAAAAAAATAAATAAAAAACCCAAAAATAAAGGCATGCACCGGTGCATGTTATATATTTACATGCACATGAGCCTTCCCCGCTATTGGATCAATCTTAAATTTTATTTTCCAATAACTGATCAAAAATTATTAGAGACTTGTGTGTTAAGGCAGAGTAACTTTGATGCTACAAAGTTATAAAATTCGCTCTTTAAAGACAATGAATGCATTAAAGAGAATTATTAGCAATGTATAGTAGCAAAACTCTTTGTTTAAGAACAAAGCAAGCTAGCTTGGACTCGAAGCATAGGATTGAAAGGACTCTCACATGAGGGAATCCTTGAGTGCTGGAGATGTCTGTGTGGCAGATGCTGGCACATAGCATCTTAACTCTAACTTCAGTTGATTTTGGTGGCTCTACTTGTATCTCTTCCACTGTCACAGGCTTCCCTATACCCCAGCATACGGCAGCTACAATAGCCAAACCGAACATTATTAGAAATATATAAGCCACTAATATCTTATACTATCTAGTATCTAGTACGCCAAAATTGCATGAATGCATGATAATACTTGAAACAGACATGCTTGGAATATGATTTATTGATATATACTACCTTTGCATGTAATAACTTGTGAAGTATTGGCCATATTGGTATGTAGTTCCAAACTTCAGAGAAGAGATGATGGTGTTGTTCTAAAGGATGCTGCTGAACTCCCTTTTATAACTAAAAATATTTGAGAAAACAATATTTAATACACTTATCTTTTACTAGGGAATCGCGACTGTGCCAGAGTGTAAAAACCACAGCACGCCAATGCACGTTTGAAATTTGGTCAACTAGGGGGGAAAAAACAAAAATATCAATATTTTTCCCAACAAAAATATATTTTGACAATCAACATTTAACAATTTTAGTTTTTTTTTAAATCCATGTTTAGTTAAAATAATTTGATTTATTATAATAAAAATTATACTCCATTCGTTTCAATTTATTTGTCACCTTAGGGACATAAATTAAGAAAATCATTTAATATTTCAATTATCAAAAGAGGAATAAAACAATTTTACTATATTATTTTCACACTACATTAATTATCATACATTTCACATATTTCAAAATATCTAAAAGCAATGTTAAAGTTGAAAAAAATTAATTAATGCATAATCGAATTCCTAAAACCACAAATAAAGTGTGGAATGGAGGGAGAAAAATTCTAGATATACAAATGGGGTATTTCTAATTTATGCACGATGTATATAGTTTAATCAAACTTTAAAAAATAAATGTTTATTGAGACACTAATACACTTAATAAATTAAAAAAATAATTACTAATTCTTCAATATAATTTGAATATTTATAGTCTCTTATCTTTTGTACTGGTTGCATAAGATATAAAAACTTATAGAAATAAGTGAAATACTAACATTATTATTTTCATTTAGGATGTAAATTAAGGGGTTGCAATTTGATTGAGCAGCATTATTGACACGGCTGCTTTCATTGTTTCCATGGTGTTGGCTTTGACTTTGCTTCATTTGATTTGAACTGCCATCAACCGCGCCGTCCGCGCCACCTTCTATCTTTTAGTGATATACTCTCTCCATTCTTATTTATTTCTTATGCTCCATCTCGTCCTATTTATAAATCACATTTTAGAAGAATTCTTTGGTCCTATTTATAAGTCACTTTGTATTTTTTAGGAGGCATTTATTGCTATTTTCTCTTATTTGCCCTTTGCCCATTAATGTGAGGTAATACAATGTGAAATTTACAATGCAAGTTAAGAGGGTAAGATTGTAATGTTGAAGTATTTTTTTAAATTTTCAAGAAATCTAACTACCCTCCTTGGTCCATGTGATATGGTTAAGTATGCCCTATAAATAGGACCAGAGGGAGTATTACAAACAAAACACACCCTTTAACAAATATAATCATTACTCATATTTTCAATACATTAATTATGTTTTTTCCCACTGTACTCTTTCTCTCTCTATAATCATTAATTTTTTTTCACTACTTACATAAACCAAGACATATTAAATAGGGGCAAACATGAAAAATAACATTTATTTCATTCTTGAAATCCTCAATACGACAGATAAAAAGAAACAAAAAATCTCTCTAAAAAACGACAGATAATAAGGAACGGAGGGAGTATTTAATACTCGATCCATCCGTCCTTAAATATAAGACTATTTTGACACTTTTATTTTGTCCCTATTTATAAGATTTTTTACCAATTTTTAATTATCATTAATTACTTTTTTCCACAAACATCCTTATTTATTTAACACTTTTTAGATTCCAATAATATTAATAGGGATAATTTTGAAAATACATATCAAAAGTTCACATTTCCAATATAATTAACTAGATTATTTCAGTTTTTTAATGGACTTAAAATCTCCCAAAAGGGTCTTATATTTAGGGACGGAAGAAGTAATACCAACTTTTGGAGAAAAAAAAAAGTGAAGGATTAAAAATTAGGATTTTGATGACTAGTATTTTAAGGATATTTATTAAGAAATATGATAAGAAAAAACTCACATCGAAAATCTAAGTTTATTAATGTTTGATATTTTAAATTCAACATTTCTTAAAATATATATATATATATATATATATATATTTAATTTCTTAACTCATGCTCTTAAGATCCTCTTCAATATTTTTCTAATATGATTTTTAGAGCCCCAAAAAATTATATATATATATATATATATATATATACATATATACATAAAACGTTAAAAATATTGATACCAGTACTAGCCAGCACAGTTGGTCATTGAGACTTTTGCTTTCATAGTAACTAGAGTCCAAGTCCCACTATTGGCATTTTTTTCTTTTTTTTACTTATTTATATATGTTCTTTTTATTTTGTTCAAATTAAATGCACTTTTTAATTTTTTTTCTTTCATTTTTATTATGAGTCATACTTAACTATATTATAAAGATCAATGAAAATAGTTATATTTCTTAAATTTTAAAAAATATTTTAACATGAAAATTTTATATCTTAATTTATATTAAAAATTTCACAAATATATTATTTCACATTAATGAATAAAAAAACAAATATGATTAAACAAAACCAATAAGTGTCTTGTAAAAAATACAAAGTAACTTATAAATAGAACAAAAAATTTATCTAAAAAACAATTTATAAAAAAAAACGGAGGGAAGTATTTATTTCTAAATTTCAAGCTTTGTTGAATTGATTGTTATTTTTATCCATAATAGAATGAAAGTATACATCTATTAGAGAAATGTCATTTATTTTTTGCTAATTAATCAACATCAAAATAGATAATTTTGGAATCCATTTAAATGACAATATAAGATTGCATTGTGGAATAATGTTTGCCAAAGTTAGAGCCTAGGGTTATAAAGTAGATTTAGAATATTAAGTAATGATATTATTAAGATATATAATTATATTATTGCATAATATTTTATTTCACATCCCTTTAATTTTTTGTCCAAGTTTTTTTTACGAATTATGATTTTGAAACACCTCTTTATTCTCAAACTTCTTTACTAATAGAATTGTTGAAGCGGTTGAAGCCTATATGATTTATTTATGGTTGATTGTATTTTTGCAAATTTATAGAGTTATAAGCATTAACAATATTTTGGAAAAAAAACTTTTCATATGAAGATAAATTTTATTTTTAAAATTTTATTTATTTACAAGTTTTTTATAGTTTAAGAGCCTAAAAAAAATTTCGCACTCCAACTATAACATATAGGACCGGACCTGAATTCAAGTAACCGGCTTTCTTGAATTTCAAAGTTTTGCTACGCCACTGTGACCGAGCATGTGATCAGCAAGGCATAGGGTACTAGTCAATTAAAAAAACAATAATTTCACATAATATATGCTCTATATTATGAATTACGATCCCTCTATAATTCTAAAAGAAAATAAGGGGAGTGCAGTTCTTGATCAATAGATGCTGATATATGTCCCCTACTTACGTTCACCGGTTAACATTTCCCATGGTCACATGCCAATGTCCCCTACTCCCCTCCGTTGCCCATGCTGCGATTGCCTTGCTGCTCATGCTCATGTGCAGTGAAGGGAGCAAATGGCAAGTGGCGACAAGTTCCATCGTAGTATTATTACTCAATGGTAGTAAAAAATTGATAGTAGTACTTTAAAAAAAAATGTTATTAATACATTCTCTACTAAACTACTAACGTAGGAGTACTATCCAACTACTAATTGCAAAAATTTAATATACTCCATCCGGTACTATTTATAGTTCACATCCTAAACAAATTATTTGGTAAATAGATTCCTTTGTATTTTCTATGAAACATTTATTGTTCTTTCCTCCTATTTTTCCTTTGTTCATTAATGTGAAATAGTAATACATTAGTAAAGTTTCCAATCTACAAATTATTTCCTTTGACTTGAAATATAAGCAAAAAAAACATCATTCTCTTGGTTTAAAATACAAGTCAAACTAACTAAATTTCTTAAATTTTGTTTCATTTCCAATGTTACTTTTCTAAAACATCCATAGAAAATTGTTATCTTATTTAATTTTTGTTTCATTCTCAATGCAACTTTTCTAAAATATCCCTATTCTTTTATAAATTTGAGAAAATTAAATACAATCAACTAACATCCTTAATAAACGTAAAATTAGTTTTTTTTTCTTATAATTTGAGTTGGAGGGAGTACGAGAGTAAAATTATAATATTAAAGTATATTTTTTAAAGTTTCAATAAATGCATTTACCTTTCTTAATCTGTGTAATATGGTTAAGTATGATCTATAAATATGATCAAATAAAATATATTTCTTTGATTGATCAATTATAAAATAGATTTTGCAATTTTAATTTTTTATTTATTATTGTAACTTTAATTTGAGATAAATTCTTCTATATTTTTTTTCCTAACATTATGGGAGGGACTAGGGAGTAGTATACTAAGGGTGGGTGTTGGTGTGTGTGTTTTTGGTTTTTTTAATGAATATATTAAGCGTTTCTTAAATTAGATTAATGGTTATGTATTGACGGTATAAAGTTTTTTACACCATCAGTTCATCATCCACCATTCATTTGTATTACTTTAATTTAAAAGTCAACAACCATAAATAAACGGATGGATGGTGATGCACTGATGGTGTAAAAAAATTACACTGTTGGTACATTACCCATTTTCTCTTCTTAAATACTTCATCCTGTTCAAAATTATTTTTCATATATAAAGTACGCATTTTTTGAAATGATTTTAAATGAAGTAAGAATTTAGGATATTTTGATTATAATATTCTTATATAATTATTATTGAAGATAGAGAAAAGTATTGAAAATAAAAAGGAGATTGTGATAAATAAAGGTATAGTTGAAAAAAATAGTTCTAATTATATACTTATAATATATATATATATATATATATATAGGGGATTGGTAACATGGGTATCCTCTTATTTTAGAAGGATCATGTTAGTAATGTGTACCAAATTTTTTAGACAAAAAACCCCTTTTCAGTTTTTAAAAAATAAAGTTATAGGCAGGGTTATTTTAGTAAAATAATTATTATCCTAATTAAAAAATTAAAAATAAAATCTCTCTCCACCCCCAAATCCCAATCAGACCTAGTTTCTCCCAAATCCTAATTCAAATACTCTCCAAATTAAACCTATACAACTTCTAGTTGCAGCAGCCACCGCCGCTAGCTTTCGCTTCTCACCACCGTCGTCCACCATGTCGTTCGCTTTTGTCCCTCGTCGTTCTCTGTTAGCGTTCATTGATATGGATCTTGGGAGAACCACACCACAAAAGCTAGCTATTGTAGTGGGAGAGCCCAAGTCCTTATAAATCCCACATTAGAATTCATTACTTTCAATGTGGGACTCCAAGTAGAATTCATTACTTTCTCTTGCAATTGTGATCGTAACATTCCACCACCCTTCAGAGCCCAGGCGCCACGCGGGCTGGCTTTGCACTAGCCTCTTTGACTAGTCCCGGGCGAACACTGCTATGCCGGCGTCACCACCCGCGTCGTCAATTGCATAGCTGAGAAGAAATGGTGAAAGGCTTTGATACCAATTGATATGGATCTTGGGAGAACCACACCACAAAAGCTAGCCATTGTAGTGGGAGAGCCCAAGTCCTTATAAATCCCACATTAGAATTCATTACTTTCAACGTGGGACTCCAAGTAGAATTCATTACTTTCTCTTGCAATTGTGATCGTAACATTCGCATTGCTCCATGGCCCTCTACAACCGCCGTTCGCGCCGTTCGTCCCGCCCTTTCACTGCCGCCGTGCACGTTCAAATCTCCTCTCACCCCTCCCACTGCCTCTATTCATGCCTCTAATATACCTATTGTGACTATATTTTGCCTCTGATATCTCTTTCATGCCTCTGTTCATGTCATATTCTTGTTATAGAAGTATGTTGTTCTAGTCTCCAGAGGAAGATGAGAAGCTTTTCATATTCTTGTTATAGAAGTATGTTGTTGTTTTTGCTATACTGTTATCAGGCTATGGCTAATGTGAATAGTAGGCTATGAAACTTTTATTTCACTTGAATTGATTCCTAATGGTACTTGCCTGCTTTGATGCCTATTGAATTAGTCTTGGTCCAAAGTGACTTTCAGAGACCAAGGATCCAAACCAAAATATATAATTGTAGTTTCTTTTCATTATAAGCGGTTAATTTTGAAAGCTTTCTATTTCGAATATAATAGGCACACATATGTCTAATGTTGCATTTTTTCAAGTTTACAATTTTATGAATTCTATGCTTGTTCATGCCAAACTTTTAACTCTAATCTGTGCATTTTTAACTTGGTCTTGTATTTATCAGTTTGTTGTGTTTTCTTGCTTTCACAGAGGTAGTGCTTTGGCTAAGTTCCTAAGGGATGGTGATCCTTTTGGTGGTTTATAAAAGACTGTTGAGGAATTGCATGAATATGACCCCAAGCAATTGAATTGTGCAGAACACTTGCTTGTCGCTATTCAAAGCAACTATATGAAATCTACAAGAACAAGGGGGATCGATATTTTCCTTGATTGGAGCTGCAATTGATTCCTTGGTACTGTGTTAGAACTCAAGCGCGCGTTGTCTTTTCAATCTCCTAACAACGAAGTACGTTTTAAACCATTTTTAATTTGTTTCAATTTCTTAATAAATATGTTGTAATCTTATAAGCATTTTTTCATGTGATTTAATAGGATGGCAAAGGGTTGGAAAAAGTTGCCTTGAAGGATAATTTCAATTGACGCAAGACGAAGTTGAAAGAGCGAGACTTAATTTTTGTTTACATTTAATTATATTTTTCTTTTGAACTTTGATGCAATGTGTGGCTGTAATGCCTAGCTTGAATGTATAGGATAACAACTTTTGTCTTAATTATGATCTTTATAATACAAATACAAATTGATTATTAGAGATTATCTCGTCTTAATTCTTATTTTTTTCATTCTTATCACTCGTTCATTCTTTCTTTGCCTTAATGCTTATAAGCATACTCAGCAAAAAGATTATCGTTAAATATTATCCATATATTATCATTTCAATCATTATAAAAGGATTATGATAATACAAATTAATCAGAAGAAGAAGGAAGCAAGCATACTCAGCAGTATATGCAACCAGAATATGCAACAACAAAAGATATTATTGGATAAGAAGCAATGAAGTATGAAGATTACAGCAAAAGAAAAGGAAAACAGGGAGAACACAATACAAACCACCCTTGCAACAAAAACCAAAAGTCTCATCCCTTAAAAAAACGAAATAAGAAGAGAGAACAAGATTCTTCCTCTATACTCCTATACAACCTATCCTGCATAATTTAATATAATCTAATGCTGCTTTGCCTTTGCTTCTACTTGAAGCATGAGTACCATATGTTCCTTATCTCATTGTCAACTCTTCTTGGTAATAAGAGTCTCAGACCACCTGATATAATAAAAAGCACATAAAAGAATAAATCATGGAACAAGAACTTTTATCTAAATGACTTAAAATAAAAAGTCAATAGCAATAACTTATTATCATGTTTTAATATAAATAAAAAAGGGAAAAAAGCCTTATGAATAGTTACTTAGTTCCTGAACTGAAATGAACTATCTATAACTAAAGTATTTGTTGCCAAGAATTGCATGGAGTTCAATTATCAAATTCTCTTCCTGCTGTGAGAATGTTCCTCTTTTCAAATCAAGCCTCAGGTAATTTATCCACTTCAACCAGAAGCTCTTCCCACACCTTTGTAAACCTGGCTCAGAGAATAAATACATCATAAACACTAAGATTATGACAATAAAGGATAAAAATTATGCACACTACAATATTATTAGCAATGAAATAAAGTAGTGCTGAAACAATAGAAATATACAATCATATATGTATATATATATATATATATATATATATAATAGTAGTAGTATGGTACCAGCTAGTTTGGGGACTGAGCTCCAACAACCATGAGTCCGAGACCATGTTTGGTTATTATAATTCAAAAGCTTCTCATCTTCCTCTGGAGACCAGAACAACATACTTCTATAACAAGAATATGACATGAACAGAGGCATGAAAGGGATATCAGAGGCATAATATAGTCACAATAGGTATATTAGAGGCATGAACAGAGGCAGTGGGAGGGGTGAGAGGAGATTTGAACGCGTCATGACGGCAGTGAAAGGGCGGGACTAACGGCGCGAACGGGCGGTGGTGGAGGGCAAGGGACCGATGTGAACACTAACAGAGAACGACGAGGGACAAAAGCGAGCGCGAACAGCAAACGGTGAGGGACGAAAGTGAACGACGCAGTGGACGGCAGTGATGGGTGAGACACGAACGCTAGCGGCGGTGGCGCGAGGAACAATGGTTGACGGCGGTGGGCGGTGATAAGGGGCGATGGCAGTGGCTACGGCTGCTAGAAGTTGTATAGGGTTTAGAGAGAGTGTTTGAATTAGGATTTGGAGAAACCTACGTCTAGGGATGGCAATTGGACCCGGACCCGCGGGTACCCGTAGGTAATACCCGCAACGGTTCGGGTC
This sequence comes from Crotalaria pallida, assembly GCA_037953625.1. Lineage (NCBI taxonomy): Eukaryota > Viridiplantae > Streptophyta > Magnoliopsida > Fabales > Fabaceae > Crotalaria > Crotalaria pallida. Next base: position 140,711,627 of record CM075654.1, on the reverse strand, counting down.
CGGGTCCAAAAAAGAGACCCGTAGGTATAAAGAATGGGCCCGTCTGGGTACCCGCTTTGTATGGGTCCGGGTCTGAGATATTCAAACCCGTGGGTATCCGGACCCGTCCATATTTACATATATGCATTATATCTTAATATATTTGTGTTTAACGAGAGAATTTCTTTGATGTCTACGAGTGTTTAATGGTGGTAGGGATTAATATTAAGTAGAGTGTGTAATTATGTATTAAGCATCCCTCGGTTTATCAAAAAGAACATAGGAATTAATTTAAAAAAGTAATTTTTCTTTAAAAAAAATTGCTAATGGGTACCCGAAGACTCGCCTACCCATTATGCAGCGGGTACCCGCCCGGATCCGAGTGGATCCGGGTCCAGTAATTTATGAACAGGTCCGGGTCTGGGTACTCCATTACCCGGACCCACCCGGAGCCATTGCCATCCCTACCTACGTCTGATTGCGATTTGGGGGTTTGGGGGTGGAGAGTGAATTTATTTTTTATTTTTTAATTAGAATAATTATTATTTTACCAAAATAACCCTGACTATAACTTTATTTTTTAAAAGCTGAAGAGGAGTTTTTTGTCTAAAAATTTTGGTACACATTGCTAACATGATCCTTCTAAAATAAGAGGATGATATATATATATATATATATATATATATATAAGAAATAAGAAGAAAAATATACATGCACAATACTTTTGAATCGGGGAAAAATATAAATATAAATGAACATTGTTGATGAGCACAGAAATTTGAAGTTACACGTAGCATAAAACGATAAAATTATTATTACCGTAAGAGTAATTTGTACTGTACATGATGATATATATAGTATCATAGTTTATGTTTATATATCTTTTATAGCTAATCCAACAAAATAGTAATATATTTATGTTTGTATGTTATTAGATACTATATATTATATGAGTACAATTATTAGATACTATATTATATGAGTACAATTATCAATTACAGTACAAACTTTGCAATTAAACTCCTCAAACATTTTTGTAAAATTAATATTTTCAAAATTCAAAACAACTTCATAACAATTCTCTTCTTCCTCAGTACCAAAATATCCAAAATTCAAAATCAATAATAAACCCTATTGTCCTGTTTTTTAATTAATGAAGAACCAAGAAATTCCCGTCATATTATCAAGGCAACTTTCATAGCTTTTGCTGTGGTCGTTCGACAAGCAACAAAGTATGATACACGTCGCTTAGGAACTGTCTTTTGATTTTACAGAAGAAGAAAATCTAAAGTGGCTTTGAAATTTTGAGAATATTGATCATACAAAAATATTTTACGAGCTTAATTATAAAAATTGTAATGCCTAATTGTGCCTCCTTAATGTAGTATACATGTGACATGCAAAAATACATATCACTATTTTAATTTATTGGATTAGCTATAATCGGTACCACATCTTTTCTGTGCAAAGGGTACTAAGGCAATTCCTTATGTGCATATCTTTCAATATGCTAAACAAGAATGAGTAAAAACTAATCAAAATGAAATTTGATTAATTCAATCACCCGATCACAAATACCGGTTACAAACAAAATGAAAACACGGGAAGCAAATGAAATCAAGAATATTAAAACGCATGTGAGAGCAAAAGCACAAGAAGTGGTTTGCCTTGTCACTATGAAATGAAATGTAGAAAAGGGGCAATAATTATTTAAACAACACATTTCACAAGTACATATTTTCTATTGTTTATTCTTGATAGTAATAGGCTCAGTCTTAGTCCAAACTCCAAACCAAACCAACTTTATTTTGGTATTTTCCTTATCATATACTATTAATTTAAACCCTTTTTTTTTTAATAAAGTAAGTTAAATATTGCAATTTATTTACTTATTGAATATAACTTTTTTGTTTGAATGTAGTTCGGACATATACTCTACTGTTAAGTTTTAATATTTCCAATCTAACCAACAAATTTACACTACTAAAAATTTTATTTTTAGTGACTGCAAATTTTGGCCACTAAATAGCAATTTTCGGTCACTAAACTTGTTAGTGACTGAATAGGTGCGTCGCTAAAAGTGGCGTCACAAAGTAATTAGTGACGGAAAAATAACTCCGTCGCTAATTTGTGACGGAAATATGCAGTCACAAAATATTTTATTCCGTCGCTAAAGTGGTTACCAATGAAAAGGGACCAGTTTAGTGACGGAAAATTTGACGGTAGTGACCGAAAAATCCGTCATTAATTAATAACCGTCGCTAAAACTTAGTGACGGAAAAATTTACTTTAATGACGGAGACTTCGGTCACTAATTACAAACAGTCACTATTAGTGATGGATTTGTGAAGTTTGTGACGGAAAATTCGGTCACTATTTAATAAATTTGTGACCGCAACTTTTTCATTACTAATGACTTTTTTTTTGTGAACTACTAATAATGACATTGCAACACAATACAACTTAAATTTAAAAAGCAAAAAATAAAACAACAAGGAATCAATAACATGTGACCAATATATTAATAAGGTAATAAAATAAGCATCCAAGTCACGATAACGCAGTTCAAAATTGTATTATTAAATTAAAAACAAAACTATGCTTGGTCAGTCTCAAAGCTTAATCTTAAAATAGAAAATAGCTCAAATTTTCCAGCAATATCATGTAATCAAAATTAAGCAGCTGCAACATTTTGAGCAGCAAGCCTCTTTGTAGCAACCTCAATGATAGACAGCTTGATACCTTTGCCTTTGGGAAGAGACACCCAAGGCTTTGTCCCTTTGCCAATAGTGAAGACATTGCCCAAGCGGGTTGCAAACTCATGACCAGTTGCATCTTGGATGTGGACTGTCTCAAAACTTCCCTTATGCTTCTCTCTGTTCTTGATGACACCAACACGACCTCTGTTCCTTCCTCCGGTGACCATGACAACATTCCCCACATCAAACTTGATAAAGTCGGTTATCTTGTTACTTTCCAGATCCAGCTTGATGGTGTCATTAGCCTTGATTACAGGATCTGGATAGCGAATGGTGCGACCATCATATGTGTTCAGATAGGGGATGCCCTTCTGCCCAAATTGAACTGATCGAACCTTGCATAGCTCGAACTGTCGAAAAGAAATCCAAGCTGAGCTCAATGAAACGAGTTCAACACACAATTTTGCCTTTTATAAAAAAACATCAGACTGAGTAATCTAGAGTTTACATCAGAGATTACAAAGCATTAGACAGACCTTTGACTCTTCATCCCTGACAGAATGAAGACGGAATCGGCCCTTTGTATCATAGAGGAGACGGAAGTTCTCATTTGTTTTGGGAATAGAAACAATATCTGGTAACAGAAAGGGATTATAACAAGTTAACCACAAAGAAAAAGGCAAAATCAAAGCCTTCTTATCGAATTGTCTAGATACTCACTTCATTGCAAAACTGCACCAGGAAAGCATGGAAAGTGCAGCAACATTGTTCAAATATCAAAGCAATAACAGCTACGACATCACAATTTTAAAACAAATGCACATACCCATGAAGCCAGCTGGATATGTCTTGTCTGTCCTAACCTTGCCATCAACAAGAACATGGCGCTGCATCAAGATTGCAATAACTTCTCTATATGTCAGAGCATACTTCAGCCTGTTTCGCAGGATGAGGATCAAAGGCAAGCATTCCCTTGATTTGTGGGGTCCAGATGATGGCTTGGGTGCCTACACAACCAGACCAATTGGGTACATTAGTTAAAATGGAGACTAGAAAATAAAAACAAGTAAAATAATATTATTGACACGAGAACAATGAATATGTAGTACATACAAAGGCACCACCAAGCTTGTCAAGCATCCAATGCTTTGGAGCATTGAGCCTCTTCAAGTGCTTCTTCAACCCTCTAGCCTGAAATACATGAGAAAAGCTACAAATTAGATTATCAAGAGCCATTTCCTTAGTCCTACCAATTACACTAAGCAATGAAACATTGCAAACAGACTCACTAAAAGCTATATATATATATATATATATATATATATATATATATATATATATATATATATATATAGACACACACATCAACGTAGTACTACAAAAAACATTGATCGCCAATTGTTGGCAACTTTTCTGGAAGTAATTAAAATAAAATGTGTATATATTTTCCATTATGCAATAAAAATTATGTGAATGTGGACCGATATCAGAGCTGGCAGTAGCCACAATATTTAGACTTCCAAAATCAACCAAGCCCATTGCATAAAAAAAAACACGAGATTTTATTTAGAATATTGACAATTGAGCTAATTTCCATTAACACAACAAACCAAAACTATCAACAGCTTATTAAAACACATAATGCTCCTAATTTGCCACATAATTTTTTTTGTTCAAAAATAAGATCCACCGGTTTGTCTATTTCAATTCAAATTCCTGATCTAAAATTGCAAAAAAATGCACTATGAAAACAAATCACCTCCCTACTCGCACTAAAAAAATTTGAATAAAAAAAAACATTATAAGCAACGCATCATCATCATCAAAATCAAGAATATATTCATTCTATTTAAACAGACCTTAGTATGTATCACCTCATCATATCTGATTGAAAAAAAAAATAAATATAAAATTAGGCACAACCAGCTCAACCCAAATGCAACCCAATACAACCAGTAGATTCGGAAAGCAGTGTATCTATTAAAATAATGAAACCACGAATAAGAAATAAGATATAATAAAGCAAACGAAAATTTTGAACTGAATGGAATTAGTGCGAAGATGGAAATCAAACCATTTTGGAGAAGGGCTCCTCAGAAAGATCAAGTTCCTGTCTCAAAACTTCCCTTATGCTTCTCTCTGTTCTTGATGACACCAACATGACCTCTGTTCCTTCCTCCGGTGACCATGACAACATTCCCCACATCAAACTTGATAAAGTCGGTTATCTTGTTACTTTCCAGGTCCAGCTTGATGGTGTCATTAGCCTTGATTACATGTGCTTCCCAGGTTGCAGAACATCTTCTAGGGTTGGTTCTTGGTCATCTTTCTTAATATATAATCAAAATCAACAATCCAGCATCAATTGCAATATCAGTATTAAAAATTTTGAATACCATCAAATAGAACAATGAACATTTAAATAAAACCCCATCTTTACACTCAAATTCACATACATTAAAAAAAAACAGAGAGAGAACTGAAACCCCTAAAAACACATAAAACATAAAAAAAAATCTAAAAGCAAAAGCTAAACGAAGAAGATTCAGCTCAAATTAACAAATACCTGATATTCAAATCAAAATAGATGAACTCTCTCTCTTTCTGTCTCTTTCACACAGAGAGCAAGTTTTGAATGAATTCACATAATAACCAGGAAGAAAAAAATGAAAAATCAATTACCAAAATTAGTTCGGGGGAAGGAAGTGAAAAAGAGTAGAAAGTAGAAACCCTAGATTTGTAAGTGTTTTTCATTTGTTGCATTCAATAGCAGCCACAAGACACCCAAAAACCCCCATTAATCAAACAAAAACAAGGCCACCGCACAAAAACAAATCCCCATCCTTCATTATGAGTTTATGTCAGCTTGATTTCACAATTGCAAAAGCCCTTAAAAAACCCTAAATACCAGTAACCCCAAATAATCAACTAGAAGTTGTAGAAGGAGATTAAGAATAGGAGGAAGAGGAAATTACCTTGGTCGATAGTCGCCGTCACAGACGATCCATCGCAGCCTTGCTACTGAAGCCTGGTCTTCGTCGAGTTCGTTTTCATCGCTCCTGGAAGTGGTGGATCTCGTGTTTGGGTGTGGTGATGGTTGAGTGGTTTGCCTCGGTGGGTGGCGACGGGTGAGAGAGGTGGTGGCGGCAAGGTGAAGATGATGGTGGCTGGGTTTTCGGATCGCAACTCGCGATAACCATAAGTGGAGAGAGAGAGAGAGAGAGAGAGAGAAAGAAAGAGAGAGCGCGAGGGAGGCAGAGGCGAAGGCCAAATTGCGATTTGAGAGCCTCCCCTCACGTTGGTGGTGGCTGTCTGGGTGGCGCTGGCCGGAGGGACGGCGAAGGAGGGAGCAGGTGGACGGAGTGAAGGAAGAAGGAAGGAGCGCGGAAATGAAAATGAAATGAATTTAGGGTTTTTAGTATAATTAGTGACTGATTTTAGTGACTGAATCTAAATTGTACATTTAAAAAAAAACATGTTTGGTGATTGATTTAGTGACTGAAAATTTTAGTCACTATTTCGGTCACAAAACATTTTTTTCCAATATTGGTCACTAAATCGATCACTATTTGTGACCGTTTTCATTGCAGTCACTATTTGTGACCGTTTTCTTTCCGGTCACTATATCGGCCACTATTTGTGACCGTTTCCATTTCGGTCACAAATTTGTATCACTAAAACAGGATTTTTTAGTAGTGTTAGCACACAACAGCGTCTTAAATTTACTTACAAAATTTATATTTACATAAGAGAAAATGGAGAATACACCGACAATGTAAAGGTTTTTTACATGCATTATTCACCCTTCATCCGTTTATGGTTGTTGACTTTTGGATTAATCAGTGCATACCCATTAATTTCTTTACATAAACACTCACATATCAATCAGTACATAAACTAACATTTCCTTATTTTGAATTACTATATTTTACATATACATTCTTACATACATATATTTCACTGTTACGCAATTCAACTGATATTTCTTTTTTACAAGTTTCATTAAGACCTGTCATCGGGACGGGTCAAGACATTTAAGTACATATTTTCTACTGTTTATTCTTGTAGCAGACCCTAATACATCCTCCTACTCTAATATTTTGCGTCATGCTTGTGTATCTTGGTTACCTTTATTGAATTTCCAGTCTCTTATAGGAAATACTTTGTGTATTATCATATTTTGATGACAACTTTCACACAATCAGGTTGTTTCAATAGCTCAAATGCTCTGTTTATATCTGCCAATTGGACCTCATGGGTGAGTAGTTCTTGAAGAGCGAATTCCTGTAAAATGTTAAATAAGTCCAACACACCAATATTATTATTATTAAAGAACATGTGCAATAAGAAAGAACGATATATTTAAAGGACTCTTGAGAATCACCTCTTTCTGGCATTTGTCAGCTATAACAGAAAGATCTGATGTGAGTTTTATCCCTCCCAAAACTGTAGCTTTCAAAATTCTACCGTACATAATGGTAAGATTAAACTGCACAGTTGGATCAGCTGCTACTCCAATTGCTATTGTTTCACCTGTTCCCTATATATTTAATTATTTATAAAAGCAGTGATCAGGAACACAATAGCATAAGATTATAGATTTATAGTAAAGTTAACAAGTAAAGATGTATTCATCCGGAATAGGGAAGAACAATAATGCAGGTTGATGGATGAAATATATCATACAAATGTTTGAAATCAAGAATTACTTGACCAAAATAAGCAGCAGAGTTGAATAATATGCAAGCAAACCAAAACAAATTTTACCACTTTTGTTGATTCCAGAGATTCAGTGAGTAAAGGAACAGCTCCAGTGCACTCAAAGGAATAATCAACACCCATTCCACCACTCAATTCCTTAACCAACTGTGAAGCAGATCTATCAGAATCACTAGGATTTATAAAATCAGTCATTCCAAAAGCTTCTCCTTTTTCTTTCTTCATCTCGTTTTTGTCAATCCCAATTATCTTGGTTGCCCCCTGCATTTTGGCTCCACTGATAGCCTATAATACAAAGTCATAGTGCTCATTTAGATTCAAAATTCAAGCCTCAAAATTAGAAGCAAATACACTCTTACACAAACAAATAAGCTCATTTGATGCATACCCCTAACCCAACAGCACCAAGACCAAAGACAGCTACACTTGATCCACTTTTAACCTTGGCTTCCTTCCAAGCAGCTCCAAAACCAGTTGTAAACCCACACGAGATGAAGCTAGCATGTGCTAAATCAATGCTTGGATCAACTTTGAGAATGTAGTTTGCATCAATAACCATATACTCTGACCATGTGGCACAACTAAAAACTTGGTATACCTTCTCGCCTCTGATGGACATCCTCGAAGTGTTGTCCGGCATTAGGCCAGTCATTCTTAAAGGGTATTTCAGGCACAAATTGGTTTTTCCTGAAATGCAATTTCCACATTCTTGACATTCACCTATGGTGAATGGAATTACCATATCCCCTTCCTTTACATTTGTTACTTGATTTCCAATGCTCTCTACAACACTGATGATTAATATAATACATGAAATTGATTGTAGATTCAATTAAATCAAGAAAAAAAAGTTTGAACAATTGATTATATTTTTGTATAAATATGTAAAGTAAATAAGCAAGAGTATATTCACACTTTAATTATTAAAAAGTTAAAATTTTAAAGCAATTTAGGTATTAAATCAAGAACGAATACACATTCTTACTTGCTTACTTTGCTCATCAAGCTATGTACAATTATATCTATAGGAAGTTAAGAACATGTAATGATAAAGGTACTACTTTTGTAGAGCTTACCCAACTCCTTCGTGCCCAAGTGCTAGTGGATAATTACCCTGCAAATTATTGGCAATAATTCATGACTGAAAAAAGTTGAATAAAATAGATATCGTTTTAGAACAAAGCAAGTTAGGACTCAGCCTAGGATTGAAACTTGAAAGGACTCTCACATGAGGGAATCCTTGAATGCTAATGATGTCAGTGTGGCAGATACTGGCGCAAAGCATCTTAACTCTAACTTCAGTTGATTTTGGTGGCTCTATTTGTATCTCTTCCACCATCACAGCCTTCCCTTTCCCCCAGCATACCGCAGCTACCGTATTGAAACAAAAATTATACTCTCTATTTGATCTTTTATTATAGCTCATGCTTATCTAGATATTGATTTACACAAATAATAAAGAAAAATTATTAATTACATTAAAAAATAGGCTTAAATACCAAAATGGTCCCGGACTCATTTGAAATTTGGTTTTGGTCTTGAATTTACAAAACGTTTTGATATTGGTCCGACCTGTTAGATGTGGGTGGAAAACGTAATGTGTTAGACCAATTAAAGATGATATTCATGTATTAATTTTGAAGGATAAAAAGACAACTTCCATTACATAAGAGAACCAATTCAAAAAACATGATAGTAGAGGAACCAAAACTTATCAAATCTAATACTGTAATAGAGTAGTGACCAAAACAAACTAAAAACATAATTATGAGACCAAAATTTAATAAGAGATACCAAAATCAAAACAGTTTGTAAATGCAGGTATCAAAACCAATTTTTTTTTTAAATGAACAATTTTAAGGAGTAAATATTTACAGGACCATTTTTAGTATTTAAGTAAAAAAAAGTATGCAAATAAAAATAGCAATTAATATATTAAAAATAAAAATAACATTTACATTTAAAAAAAATGTATAACGGATGTAGTAATAGATAATATATACCTTTGCATGAAATAGCTTGGGAAGTATTAGCCATATTGATATTTATATTGGTATGCAGTACAAACTTCAGAGAAGAGGTTACAGTGTGGTTATAAGAGTGCTGCAGAACTCCCTTTTATAACAAAAAAATTTGTGAACAAGATAGAAAAGTATTTATTAAACCTATCTCTTAAGGACTGTAGCAGAGAGTCGCGACAGTGCCACATGAATTCGGCTCCTCTCCATTATTAGCACAGTAGTAGTCATGGCACGAGTCATGATGCTTTCCACTTTGAATAATGCTTGAGGATTTTCTCATGAAACTCTGTTGGTGTAATGACAAAACCCAATACCTTATGGGTCCATGTTTTTAAAGGGAAGTAAGCACATGGTGATAGAGCAATTATTAGGTGGTTTGAGATCTGTTGGGTCAAGTATATCATCATTATTTATTATTTATTTTATGTATTTAAAAAAAAACTATGAATGATTAAAATCGTCTTAAACCATTAATTCGGAGCCAACTAATAATTTCAACCTTCACGGTGGTTCTTCTTCAAGTAAAGATTCTAGCTTGTGGATTGTTTACGTGCATATCTTTCAATATGCTAAATGAGAATATGAGTAAAAACTAATCAAATTAAAATTTGATTAATTCAAAATAATCGGGTCACAAATAGTGGTTTCAAACAAGCTTAAAACACACAAATCAAATGAAATCAGGAATATTAAAACAAAAGTGAGCAAAAGCAAAAGAAATGGGTTTGACTTGTTACTATGAAATGAAATGTAGAAAATGGGCAATAATTATTTAAATAACACATTTCACAAGTACAGTACATATTTTCTTCTGTTTATTCTTGTAGCAGACCCTTGTAGCAGACCCTACTTTAATATCATGCAGACTTGCTTGTGAATCTTGGCAACCTTTATTGAATTTCAAGTCTCTTGTGGGAAATACTTAATATATTATCATATTTTGATGACAACTTTCACACAATCAGGTTGTTTCAATAGCTCAAATGCTTTGTTTATATCTGCTAATTGGACCTCGTGGGTGAGTAGTTCTTGAAGAGGGAATTCCTGTCAAATGTTAAGTAAGTCCAACACACCATTATTATTATTATCATCAAGGAACATGTGCAATAAGAAAAGAACTTATGAAGTGTATCTGATATATATTTAAAGGACTCTTGAGAATCACCTCTTTCTGGCATTTGCCAGCTATAATGGAAATATCTGACGTGGGTTTCATCCCTCCCAAGACCGTAGATTTCAAAGTTCTACCAAACAAAAGGGTAAGATCAAATTGCACAGTTGTATCAGCTCCTACTCCGATTGCTATTGTTTTACCTGTTCCCTATATATTTAATTATTTATATAAGCAATAATGATCAGGAACACAATAGTATAAGATTATAGAAAAGCTAACAAAAAGAACAATAATGTAGGTTGATGGTTGGGACTTGGGATATATCATATATCATACAAATGTTTGTAAACGGCAGACTTGAATGCAAGCAAACGAAAACAAAACTTACCACTTTTGTTGATTCCAGGGATTCAGTAAGTAAAGGAGCAACTCCAGTGCACTCAAAGGAATAATCAACACCCATTCCACCACTCAATTCCTTGACCAATTGTGAAGCAGATTTATCAGAATCACTAGGATTTATAAAATCTGTCATTCCAAAAGCTTTTCCTTTTTCTTCCTTCAACTCATTTTTGTCAATCCCAATTATCTTAGTTGCCCCCTGCATTTTCGCTCCGCTGATAGCCTACAATCAAAAGTCATACTCATTTAGAATCAAAATTCAAACCTCAATTTTGAAGCAAGTAACTCACACACACTTAAGTAATGATATTCTAACATTACTCGAATCCTTTTCAAACATACATTATAGCCAGATGGTAATTAAAATGATAGAATTATTAATGATGATAAAGTATATGTAAAAGTACGTGCAAGTAAAAAGTAACGTGAGATGATCATTAATAATAAATAGGCTTGTATGATTCGTACCCCTAATCCAACAGCACCAAGACCAAATACAGCTACACTTGATCCACTTTTAACCTTGGCTTCCTTCCAAACACCTCCAAAACCAGTTGTAAACCCACACGAGATGAAGCTAGCATATGCTAAATCAATGGTTGGATCGACTTTGAGAATGTAGTTTGCATCAGTAACCGTGTACTCTGACCATGTGGCACAGCTAGAGACATGGTATACCTTGTGGCCTCGGATGGACATCCTTGAAGTGTTATCTGGCATAAGGCCAGTCATTCTTAAAGGGTATTTCAGGCACAAATTGGTTTTTCCTGAAATGCAATTCTCACATTCTTGGCATTCGCCTATGTATGTTGGAATTACCATATCCCCTTCTTTTACATTTGTTACTTGATTTCCAATGCTCTCTACAACACTGATTTATGTAATCATGAAATTGATGGTAGATTCAATTAAATCAAGAAATAAAAGTTCGAACAATTAATTATATTGCTGTACAAGGCTTTGTTTTTTTTGGTGGAATAAAAATATGCAGAGTAAATATATTGCTGTATAAGGCTTTTTAAAGTGAATAAATATGCAGAGTAAAGATTTTAAAGAAATTTAGTTAGTAAATCACTAAATCAAGAACGAATAAATTCTTACTTGCTTACTTTGCTCATCAAGCTATGTACAATTATATCTATAGGAAGTTAAGAACATGTAATGATAAAGGTACTACTTTTGTAGAGCTTACCCAACTCCTTCGTGCCCAAGTGCTAGTGGATAATTACCCTGCAAATTATTGGCAATAATTCATGACAGAAAAAAAGTTGAATAAAATAGATATCGTTTTAGAACAAAGCAAGTTAGGGCTCAGCCTAGGATTGAAACTTGAAAGGACTCTCACATGAGGGAATCCTTGAATGCTAATGATGTCAGTGTGGCAGATACTGGCGCAAAGCATCTTAACTCTAACTTCAGTTGATTTTGGTGGCTCTATTTGTATCTCTTCCACCATCACAGGCTTCCCTTTCCCCCAGCATACCGCAGCTACCGTATTGAAACAAAAATTATACTCTCTATTTGATCTTTTATTATAGCTCATACTTATCTAGATATTGATTTACACAAATAATAAAGAAAAATTAATAATTACATTAAAAAATAGGCTTAAATACCAAAATGGTCCCTATAAATATTGACTCATTTGAAATTGGTTCATGCAAAAAAAATTTGGTTTTGGTTCTGAATTTACAAAACGTTTTGATATTGGTCCGTCCTGTTTGATGTGGATGGAAAACGTAATGTGTTAGACCAATTAAAGATGATATTCATGTATCAATTCTGAAGGATAAAAAGACAACTTTCATTATATAAGAGAACAAATTCAAAAAACATGATAGCATAGCATAGGAATCAAAACTTATCAAATCTAACAATGGAGTGACGAAAACAAACTAACAAAATAATTATGGGACCAAAATTTAATAAGAAATACCAAAATCAAAACAGTTTGTAAATGTAAGTATCAAAACCAATTTTTTTTTTAAATGAACAATTTTAAGGAGTAAATATTTACAGGACCATTTTAGTATTTAAGTAAAAAAAAGTATGCAAAGAAAAATAGCAATTAATATATTAAAAATCAAAATAACATTTACATTTTAAAAAAATGTATAACGGATGTAGTAATAGATAATATATACCTTTGCATGAAATAGCTTGGGAAGTAGTAGCCATATTGATATTTATATTGGTATGCAGTTCCAAACTTCAGAGAAGAGGTTACAGTGTGGTTATAAGAGTGCTGCAGAACTCCCATTTATAACAAAAATAAATTTGTGAACAAGATAGAAGTATTTATTAAACCTATCTGTGCCACATGAATTCGGCTCTTACCCTTTGTTTGGTTGGGGTGATTTTGGGGGAAGGGATTTTCAGAAGAGAGAAAATAGGTAAAAAACAAAGTTTTTTCCCAGTTTGGTTGAGAAGAGAAAATGAGGGAGGAAAGAAAATGTGGTGGGTCGAACGAGAAAGAAAAAGTTTTCTCTTCTCAAGAGAAGAAAGAAGGAAGAGAAAACTGAGATTCACACATAAAATTACACATAAAATTACTCATTTGTCTTTCACTTATTCACTTTATTTGACTTTTTAAATTTTTTTATTAAAAAAATAAAGCATTTTTATTTCAATAAAAAAATTATTTTTTTAATATTTTGGACTCGAAATTTTTATTAAACAAAAAATAATTGAAGTAAAATTTTTTTTTTGTTATTTTAAATATACATACATGTGAAAAAGAAAAAATATATTTATTTATATTTTGTAAAATAAGGGTGTAGTTGTCTTTTGACAAATTTATTGTTTTCTCTCTTTCCACTTTTCTCTCCAATCAAACGAAAGGAAAGAAAACTTAACTTTTCTCTCTTCCTTATTTCTTCGTATTTTCTCTCATACCCAAACAACCACAAACTCTACTCGTTTTCTTCCTATAATCTCTCTTACTTCTTTCTTCCATATTTCTCTCTTCTCAATTTTTCTCGTGTAACCAAACAAAGCACGAAAACCGTAGCAGAGAGTCGCGACAGTGCCACATGAATTCGGCTCCTCTCCATTATTAGCACAGTGGTAGGAGTATATTAGTTCTATTCATGAGCCAAGATCTCAACACGTTGCAAAATAAAAGCCCAATGATTCAGATTAAAAATACTCTCTCGTTTTTATTTGTGTCCTATTTCAACCAAAACACATTTTTTAAGGTTACTAGATTTCCAATACATACAGAGTTAGTTTCCGTTGACACCAGGTGTAAAACTTGGTCACTTACGTTTTCAAATAATTTTTTATATATTACTCCCTCTGTCCCTAAATATATGATTCTTTTGGGAGATTTTACGTCCATTAAGAAAATGAAATAATTTAGTTAATTGTATTGAAAATATGAACTTTTGATATGTATTTTCAAAATTACCCCTGTTAATATTATTGGGAATCTAAAAAGTGTTATTAAATAGGGTTGTTCGTGGAAAAAATAATTAATGATCATTGAAAATTGGTAAAGAGTCTTATAAATAGGGACAAAATAAAAGTGTCAAAAGAGTATTATATTTAGGGGTGGAGGGAGTATTAAATTTGTCAATCCAACCGTTGAATTATATGTTATTATCATGTAAATCAAGTCTACAAAATTTCATAGAATATAAAAATTATTTGATACTTCATCCAACTATTCTATTTTAACGGATAATACGTTATGTATGATGTTCATGATAATAACATATATTGTGATTCAACAGTTGGATTGATAAATTTCATAATATATAAAAAGTTATGTGAAGGTGTAAGTGACCAAGTTTTATACTTGGTGTCAACGAATCTTAACTCATATACTCCCTCCGGTTTCAATTATAAGCAAAAATATGTAATTTCACAGGTAATAAGAAAAGTTAGTTTAGTACATTTAATTTTTTCAAATTTATAAAAAAAAATATACTACTTTAGTAAAGTTATATTGGGAATGAAACAAAAATTAAATGATTCAATCACTTTATAGATCTATTTAAGGAATGATTGTATTAGGAATAGAAAATTAGTTAAATTTTGCTTATATTCAAAATCATTGGTAAGATGTTTTTTTTTATATATAATTAAGACTAGATGAAGTATTAATTATGTTTTTTCCCACTATACCCTTTATCTCTCCATAATCATTATTTTTTCTCCATTACTCACGAAAACAATACCTTATATTAAATAGGGATAAACATGAAAAATAATATATTTTTTACACTTTTGAAATAATTATAAAGATAAATACAAAAAACAAAAAACTTCTCAAAAAATTAATTAAATAAAAACGGAGAGAGTAAAATAAATCATCATCTTTAACAATGAGAAAACAAATGTTCTTCATGCTCTTATAAGAAAGTGTCAAATGTCATATACTTCCTCCTATCCTATTTATAAAACTTTTTTGAGGTTTTTTACTTGCATCAAGAAGAGTGATTAAATTTGTTAGTAACATTGAAAATGTGAAAATTTGATACTAGTATAATTTTTCAAAACTACCATTATAATTAGTATTGGAACTCTAAAAAGTGTTGACTTAATTGGATGTTTGTGTAAAGAAGTAATTAAATGCTATTGAAAATTGAAATAGGGTCTTATAAATAAGACCAAAATAAAAACTCCAAAATGGTCTTATAAATAAGACCGGAGGGAGTTTAACAATTGTAAAATAAATTTTTTTTTAAAAGATTTTCGGAACAAAAAATAATACACATTCATAATTATTTTTCTAAGTATAAAAATCTTAACTAATACTCCCTCCGATCCTTATTATAAGAAAAAATAACTGAAATTGTACATATTAAGAAAGTTAGTTGAATGTATTTAATTTTTTCAAAATCATAAAAAATATCGTTACTTTAGGAAAGTTGTGTGGAGAATGAAAAATAAATTAAACGAGATCACTCTTTTCTAGAAACATTTCATTTTAAGAATGATTGTACTGAGAATAAAAAGTTAATTAATTTTTTCTTATATTAGAGATAAAAAAAATATTCCCTCTAGTTTTGTTTATTAGAAAAAATAACTACTAACATAGGTATCAAGAAAAAATAGTTAGATGCATTTAATTTTCTAAAATTCATAAGAAAAAAAGTAGACTAGTTTAGGAAACTTTTATCGGGAATGAAACAAAAATAAGATGATTTTAAGAATAATTATATTGGGAACAGAAGGTTAGTTTGTTTTTTCTTATATTTAAAACTATCAACGGTGAGACATGAGAGAGTATGTCTGAATTTTCTCATAGAAGAGAAATTTTAATTATAAATCCCTCACCATTTCTTCACTAACATCATCTAAACTACGAAACACAGGCCCGACCCTAACTCCATCAATGTTGTGCCAAGCACCGCCACCTCCTTAGTTGCCATCGCTCTCCTCTCTCAATCCATCGATTTCTTTACTACGATCTATGGGTTTTTGTTTTCCAAAATAACATTTTCCTTTTGTTAAATATTGTAAGCTATTGGTTCCAAAATAAATAATGTCTATTGGTTCTTGGTTCTGAATTAATTGTAAGCTATATGTCTTTGTTGCTAAATGAAAATAACAATTATTAGGTGGTCTGGGATATGTTGGGTCAAATAAATTATTATTAGATCTATTATTTATTTTATGTATTAAAAAAAAAATAAACTATGAATGATTAAAATGGTCTTAAACCATTAATTCAGAGCCAACTAATAATTTCAACCTTCACCGCGGGTTCTTCTTCAGGTAAAGATTCTAGCTTGTGGATTGTTTATGTGCATATCTTTCAATATGCTAAATGAGAATATTAGTATAAACTAATCAGAATAAAATTTGATTAATTCAAAATAATCGGGTCACAAATAGTGGTTTCAAACAAGCTTAAAACACACAAATCAAATGAAATCAGGAATATTAAAACAAAAGTGAGCACAAGCAAAAGAAATGGGTTTGACTTGTTTTTTTTTTTAAATAAAAAATTTTATTACCAAATGCTCAAATATGCAACAAAACACAAAGGATCAAAGTCACTTAGTCACCTTCTAGGAAGGATTCTAAAGAAACTAAGATCTCAAAAGAATAGTCATCTTGAGCTAAAAGAATATAAAAGAATTAAAGCTCCTGAATAATTCTATCAACTAGTACCCTATTATTCCAATCTCTAAACTTAGGATACACAAAATTAAATCGATAAGCCAACTCTCTAATAGCAATCCTGTAAACCTGCTGAGGACTGTGTTGTGTATGCAAAAAGATCCTAATATTCCTTTCATGCCAGACATGATAGATAGATGCAGCTACTAAGGCTGAATGCAGTTGCTTCTGGGTTTGACTTGTTACTATGAAATGAAATGTAGAAAATGGGCAATAATTATTTAAATAACACATTTCACAAGTAAAGTACATATTTTCTTCTGTTTATTCTTGTAGCAGACCCTACTTTAATATCATGCAGACTTGCTTGTGAATCTTGGCAACCTTTATTGAATTTCAAGTCTCTTGTGGGAAATACTTAATATATTATCATATTTTGATGACAACTTTCACACAATCAGGTTGTTTCAATAGCTCAAATGCTTTGTTTATATCTGCTAATTGGACCTCATGGGTGAGTAGTTCTTGAAGAGGGAATTCCTGTAAAATGTTAAATAAGTCCAATACACCATTATTATTATTATTATCAATTTATCATCAAGGAACATGTGCAACAAGAAAAGAACTTATGAAGTGTATCTGATATATATTTAAAGGACTCTTGAGAATCACCTCTTTCTGGCATTTGCTAGCTATAATGGAAATATCTGATGTGGGTTTCATCCCTCCCAAGACCGTAGATTTCAAAGTTCTACCAAACAAAAGGGTAAGATCAAATTGCACAGTTGTATCAGCTCCTACTCCGATTGCTATTGTTTTACCTGTTCCCTATATATTTAATTATTTATATAAGCAATAATGATCAGGAACACAATAGTATAAAATTATAGAAAAGTTAACAAGAAGAACAATAATGTAGGTTGATGGTTGGGACTTGGGATATATCATATATCATACAAATGTTTGTAAACAGCAGAGTTGAATGATATGCAAGCAAACCAAAACAAATTTTACCACTTTTGTTGATTCCAGAGATTCGGTGAATAAAGGAACAGCTCCAGTGCATTCAAAGGAATAATCAACACCCATTCCACCACTCAATTCCTTAACCAACTGTGAAGCAGATCTATCAGAATCACTAGGATTTATAAAATCAGTCATTCCAAAAGCTTCTCCTTTTTCTTTCTTCATCACATTTTTGTCAATCCCAATTATCTTGGTTGCCCCCTGCATTTTGGCTCCACTGATAGCCTATAATACAAAGTCATAGTGCTCATTTAGAATCAAAATTCAAGCCTCAAAATTAGAAGCAAATACACTCTTACACAAGCAAATAAGCTCATTTGATGCATACCCCTAACCCAACAGCACCAAGACCAAAAACAGCTACACTTGATCCACTTTTAACCTTGGCTTCCTTCCAAGCAGCTCCATAACCAGTTGTAAACCCACACGAGATGAAGCTAGCATGTGCTAAATCAATGTTTGGATCAACTTTGAGAATGTAGTTTGCATCAATAACCATATACTCTGACCATGTGGCACAGCTAAAAACTTGGTATACCTTCTCGCCTCTGATGGACATCCTCGAAGTGTTATCCGGCATTAGGCCAGTCATTCTTAAAGGGTATTTCAGGCACAAATTGGTTTTTCCTGAAATGCAATTCTCACATTCTTGGCATTCCCCTATGTATGTTGGAATTACCATATCCCCTTCTTTTACATTTGTTACATGATTTCCAATGCTCTCTACAACACTGATTTATGCAATACACGAAATTGATTATAGATTCAATTAAATCACGAAATAAAAGTTCGAACAATTAATTATATTGCTGTATAAGGCTTTTTTTTTTGGTGGAATAAAAATATGCAGAGTAAATATATTGCTGTATAAGGCTTTTTTAAAGTGAATAAATATGCAGAGCAAATAAGTAAGAGTGTATTCACGCTTTAATTATTTAAGAGTTAAGATTTTAAAGAAATTTAGGTAGTAAATCACTAAATCAAGAACGAATAAATTCTTACTTGCTTACTTTGCTCATCAAGCTATGTACAATTATATCTATAGGAAGTTAAGAACATGTAATGATAAAGGTACTACTTTTGTAGAGCTTACCCAACTCCTTCGTGCCCAAGTGCTAGTGGATAATTACCCTGCAAATTATTGGCAATAATTCATGACAGAAAAAAAGTTGAATAAAATAGATATCGTTTTAGAACAAAGCAAGTTAGGGCTCAGCCTAGGATTGAAACTTGAAAGGACTCTCACATGAGGGAATCCTTGAATGCTAATGATGTCAGTGTGGCAGATACTGGCGCAAAGCATCTTAACTCTAACTTCAGTTGATTTTGGTGGCTCTATTTGTATCTCTTCCACCATCACAGGCTTCCCTTTCTCCCAGCATACCGCAGCTACAGTATTGAAACAAAAATTATTAGGTTCTCTTAGGCATTTTTATTATTAGCTACATTCACCGATGTTATTGAATTCTATATTAAAATTGATATGTTCTTTTAAAAATATCCCTTTACTAATTATTAAAGCATAATAAATTTTTTCATTTTTCAATAATTATGATTTTTCAATAATAAAGGAAGCAAGGAATGAAGAGTTTGTAAGTGAATGTTGTCTCTTCATTTCTTTCTGTACCACCGCCAAATCAAATACTGTAGTTAAGTTACATGAGTGGCAAATTTTTTTTCATATTTCAATACAATTTTATATATTTCTTCTCACAAAAATTTAGACCACAATAATTAAATGCAAGGATAATTTTGGAAAAAATTATAAGAGAATCATATATTTAGGACCAAATTTTTTTACCCAAAAGGACCTTATAATTAGGGACGGAGGGAGTATATTACAAAGATCAAAGAGAATAGTTACAGTTTTTGAAAAGGCTTATTTATGGATCCCTAAAAGTTCAGCGTGTTTTGTTCTTAGTTCCTAAAAATTATTTTGACCGATCCTTAATTTTTTAAACATTTTGGTTTTGGTCTCATCTGTTCAAAAGAATCAATTATTTGTTGATGTGGTTAACGGGAACTCACACCAACAGCTACGTGGTGTGAACATGGGGCCAAATAAGTATTTTAACATGGATGATTCAGGTCTATAAACGCAAAATTCTGCGTATGAGACCATTTTGCGTATGAGACAATTTTGTGTCTATGGATCTGTATCATCAACGTCATATCACTTATTTGGTGTCTCCTTACACCACGTGACTACTGATATGGTGTTTCGCTAGCCATATCAGCATATAACAGTTTTTTCATAATGGAGCGAATCAAAACCAAAATGTTTGAAAAATTAAGGACTGGTTCCGATCAAAATAACTTATAGGGACTAAAACTAAAACACGCTGAACTTTTAGGAACCAAAAGCATAAATAAGCCTTTTGAAAATATAAAAATATATTTTTTTGTTAAACTGTTTTTTTTTTTGTAAAAAAAAAAAATGATTGATTGCCAAAAACAACAAATACAAACAAAGGCCAAAGCAAACCAAGCCACCAACTAGGCCTGGCTACACTTCCGCCACCAGCAAAACCAAATCAAAAACAAACAAACACCAAAACACCAATTAGTCAATACCTAATCTTAACAAGTAATTCCTCTCACTACTAGCTTTCTGCTTAGCCATCACATGCCTAATTCTATGTTTCATATCAAACTCTATCATGAGACAAATATCATCCTTATTCCTTAGTTAGACTAATATTCTTGAATAACTTCCAGTTTCTTGCTGTCCAAATATAATAAATGGTTGCAGCCACATAAGCTTTAATGATCTTCTTCTTGAACTTCTGATATCTATCTAACCACACGAACTATCCATCTAGTCCAGACAAAGAGCCTATTAGGGATATTAATGCCCAGATTCAAACTACTAGAACTAATTAACAACCTGCTGAGAGAAATCAAAATTGAAGAACAAACAACAAATGTCTCACTGATTCTGGATGCTTCTCACAAAGAACACAATTGTAATCCTGCATCATGATGCCATATCTCTGCAATCTATCTTTTGTCAACAATCTACCCTTAGCTATTAACCAGGCAATAAAGGAATGTCTTGGAACATTCAAACTATTCCAGACAAATGAGGGCAATTGGCCATTTAGGATTATCGTGGTGAAGCAAGATATAACCAGATTTAACAGTGTATCTCCCATTTTTTAGTGTGCAGCCATTTAGATCCACCATAGCCACTCTTAAAACTATTTTAAAACTGGAATGATATTTGTTAGGATAAAGCCAGGGTGCTCTTGCCATCTTTGATATTGGCATTTGGAATCAGGCAGCAATTGTCAAGCAAGTAAGTTATGTGGTTAGTAAGGAAGATCCATGGTTATTATCTGAAAAGTACTGATCTCTGGAATTATACTTGCCACTCTAATGCTTCTTGCCATATGAACATTAAAAATCTATAACTTGTATTAGAAATTTAAGCTTATTTAAGTGTTTAGTCTCTGAAAGTTCAGAGTGTTTTGGTTTTAGTCCCTAGAAGTTATTTTGACGGGAACTAGTCCTTAAATTTTCAAACATTTTGGTTTTGGTCCCCTTCGTTAGTAAAAATCTGTTATTTGTTTGTGTAGGTAGCTAAACATCACATTAGTCGTCCATGTGGTCTGAAGTGACGGCCAAATAAGTGATATAACGTGGATGATACAGATCCACGGACGCAAAATGGTCTGATACGCAAAATGGTCCCGTACGCAAAAAAAAAAAAAAATTTATAAATTCAGGCGAAGAATTATTCTACAAAACTTCTTGCAAATAGGAGGCAGGGCGGAGGAAGGAAGACATATACATAAGCCACAAATATCTTATCTATTACCCAAAAAATTCATAATAGTTAAGACATGAAAATTCATAGTGATAGATATGCTTGATATATACCCGTTCTTACTTATATATGCTCTATTTAAAAACTAATTATTTATATGTTCTGGTTAGATGTTTAAAATTAAAATAATTGTTAATTTTTATATTTACCCCTAATTTATAGATATTGATTCATGTAAATAATAAAAGAAATTAATAATAAAAAAAAGAATATGCCAAGAAAAAGAGCAATTAATATATTAAAAAATAAATTAACAGTTATATATATATATATATATATATATACATGTATATATATATTATATATATTTATTTATTTTTAAAATGTATAAAGGCTGTAGTATTAGATACATGAAAAAATGGAGAATGAATCGACAGTGTAAAAGTTTTTTACACCATCAATACATCATCCATCATTCATCTGTTTATGGTCATTGACTTTTAGATTAAAGTAATATAAATGAATGGTGGATGATGGACCGATGATGTAAAAAAACTTTACATTGTACGTGCATACCCATTAATGTCTACATACGTACCTTTGCATGAAATAGCTTGAGAGGTTTTAGCCATATGGATATTGATACTGGTATGCAGATCCAAACTTCAGAGAAGAGGTAATGAGTGTGGTTATAGACAAGAGTGTTGCAGAACTCCTTTTTATAACAAAAGATATTTGTGAATACGATATTTATTAAACTTAATGCAGTAGAGAATGCGACTGTGCCCAAGGGATTCGGCTCCTCTCCATTATTATTATTAATTTATTATTATTATTATTATTTATTATTTATTATTATTACTCGTATTCAACATATATTAAAATTGGAGAAGTAGAAGGGCAAAAAAGAATTCCCTCCTAAAACACTCATTTTCCTTCATAATGGTGTATTTTTCTCATAAATCAATCATTAAGTGTGTGTTTTGTATCTTTTAATCTTAGCCGTCCATCATATTTTATTAGATTAAATCATAAAGTTTTGTATCTTTTAATCTTAGCCGTCTATCATATTTTATTAGATTAAATCATAACCGCCCATCATGTTTTCTTAGAAACACAATATTAATAATTAATAATAGTCATCATCAACATATTATAAAATATGAGAAGTTGAGGGTTATTCTTACTTTCCCTCCAAATAATATTTTTTTTCCTCCTAATTTCTTTTCTAATCGCAGCCATCAATTACAAGTAAATCACATCCGTCCATATCATTTCTAATCTTTTCATTTCTCTCTCTCTCTAAATATATATATATATTATTGTATTCTTCATTTATAATAAATGCGATCAATCAATATTAAGGGTAAAAAAATGTTAAATTTAAATAAAAAACTATTTTTAAAAAAAGATACTTTATATATAATGCATTACATAATATCGTTAAACGAAACTAATAAAAATGATAGAAAAATATAAATTAAACAAAATAATAAAAGAAAAGTCTAATAAAAATATATACATCCGAAATATTTTAGCAAGAAAGTATCAATACATGTGAAATTTCAACTAAAAAGTTTTATTCAAAATATTAACATAAAAAATTAACATTTTAATTATTTATCTTTATCTATCTATCTATTTATATCTATAATTTTTTCGTTAATGAATCTATATTTATAGTTTTTGTTTAATTTGCATGACCTCATTTCAATTTATAATAAAACTTAATTATTACCACATTCCAAAATTTGCTTATAAAAAAAATTTAATAAACATTTTGCTATATTATTGTATTCTTTACTACACATTTATAAAAAATGCTATCAATCAATATTAAGGGTAAACTTTTTTTTTTGTG
Organism: Crotalaria pallida; assembly: GCA_037953625.1. NCBI lineage: Eukaryota > Viridiplantae > Streptophyta > Magnoliopsida > Fabales > Fabaceae > Crotalaria > Crotalaria pallida. The sequence goes on along the minus strand of CM075654.1, from coordinate 140,687,965 downwards.
TGTGTATCCCTTGCGGAACCACCGGTATCCCCAAGAGCACCCTTAATACCAGGGAGTCCTTGAGACTAATCCGGAGCGAGCTGCGTGACTGGATGTTTTTAGTGGGAATCGAACACGGAGCTACTAGCACCCGTGTCCCATTCCCAAAATTTCAGTTGAGGTCTTACACCAACTGAACCAAACCCTGTTAGTTAAGGGTAAAAAAATATTAAATCTAAATAAAATATTATTTTTAAAAAATAATATTTTCTATATATATATATAATGCACTACACAATATCATTAAAGTAAACGAGACTAAAAAAAATATAGGTAAAAAAATAGTAAAAAAAGTCTGATAAAAATATATATATCCAAAATATTTAGCAAGAAATTGTCAATGTGTTTAAATTTCAACTAAAAAGTTTCATTCAAAATATTAAAGTAAAAAATTATCGTTTAATCCATATATGTTTATCCATCTGTATCTATAGTTTTATTTTTCCAATTTGCATAAACTCATTTCAATTTCTAATAAAACTTAATTACCTTTTCCGCCAAAAAACGCTTATAAAAAAACTTCTTTTAAAAAATATTTCAATTAAGTCAGCACCTTTTAAAATGTCAATAATATCTTTAGATGTAGTTTCAAATAAGTATATTAAATTTGTACAATTTCAATGTTACTAACAAAATTAACCTACCTTCATGATGGGTGTAAATTTCTCATAAAGATTTTAGATTTAGGATTGAGGGAATACTCCCGGTCTTCGTCCCATTTAACGATTGAGAAAATACTCCCGACCACAAGGATGGTAGAAAATCACAAAATTAAGAAATATTAAGGAGACAAACATTTAATGAAGGTGGCTGCCTTCAAAATGCTTGAGGCAACTAAAGGTAACGTGTTCTCGCCGGTGATGTAAGGATAAAGATCTTTTTCTCTTTTAAGTATTTTGTTCTCATATATAAGTTTGTTCATGGTTCTTTATAAATAAATGTTCTTAAGTCGTGTCTAAACTTTGGAAGTTGGAAGTACAATTGGTTTTTGTTTTGTTTATTTACATTTTTAATTTTCAATTCAACATGTTTTTATAGGTCATTACAAATATATTTTTTCACTTCAACATGTGTCAAATAATTATGATTTTTCCTTGATAATGATAAGTGTGTGACAAAAGACATATTTAAATATTTACATTTTGCTTAATATATAGATAGAAGTTTGTGTATTATTTATTATACCAATTTTATATTATATAATTGTCCCACCAAAAAAACATGAAAAAAAAATAATAACAGTTATTCATAATTATTTTTAAAGTATACATGATTGTTTCACATATTATAAATATATTTCAGAATCTTTATCGCATTTTATCTAATTATAAGTATTGTATTCCGATTTGATTACATAAATTTGTCTGATCATAAAAAATAAATTTCAATGTAAAGTTGTAATAATTAAAAAAATACCATATAAAATATAATTCCAAAAAATGATAGATTTATTGTCCGCTAAAAAAATTCACATGTAAATAAAATTAATGTTTAATGTTTTAACAAATGGAAAGCCCTTAAAAAAATAAAGGATAGCAAAATTTAAGACATGTGCATCGCACGGGCAATTTTCCTAGTATTTTATAATGGCTACTCTCCATTATTATTATTTTTTCTATACTCTTTACCCAGTATTATAGGTGTTTTAAAGAGCACCCTTGATACCAGGTAGGGATGACAATTGGACCCGGACCTATGGGTATCCGCGGGTAATACCCGCAACAGGTCCGGGTGTGGGTCCAAAAAAAGAGATCCATGGATCCAAAGAATTGATTCGTCTGGGTATCCGCTTTGAACGGATCTGGGTCCGGGTATGAGATATCCAGACTCGTGGGTACCCGGATCCGTCCATATTTACATATATGAATTATATATATATATATATATATATATATATATATATAATTTTAGTATGTTTGTGTTTAACAAGAGAATTTTTTTGATGTCTACGGGTGTTTAATGGTGATAGGGATTAATATTAAGTAGAGTGTGTAATGATGTATTAAGGATCCCTCAATCTATAAAAAAACATAGAAATTAATTTATAAAATAATTTTTTATTTTAAAAAAATATCTAATGGGTACCCGCAAAACCCGTCTGGGTACCCGAAGACCCGCCTACCCATTATGGGTACACGCGCGCGGATCCGGGTGGATCTGGGTCAGTAATTTATGAACGGGTCCGGGTACCCCATTACCCAGACTCATTGCCTTGCTTAATAACAGGGAACCTTGAGACTAATTTTGCATGAGGTGACATTCCTATGTCTCTCCGATCCCGTCAAGTGTGTCCGGGAATCGAACATGTGACTTCTAAGTCTAAGGCCCAATTCCCAAGTTAGCAGGATCACACCACTTGAGCCAACCCCTATTGTCGGTGGCTACTCTCCATTATTACCATAGTATTCCATCATTTCTTTATGAAAAAACCTAATTTCACAATTATTAAACAAACAAGTTGATTATATTTAAATTTTTAAAATTGATGAAAGTAAAGTTATTTAAGAAAAGTTTCATTGAGAATGAAACAATCCTTTTCTAAGAATATTTTAAGAATAATTATATTGAAATTAGAAATTTATTCCTTTTGGTTTCATATATATATAAGCTCAGTTGAAGATTTTTTCTTAATATAAACCTTATTTTCAATTTACAGTGATCTTAATTACTTCTTTTTTAATATATACCCCTATTTACTCAACATTTTTTAGAGTAAATAATAATTATAGGGATACTTTTGAAAAATATATCAAATATTTGCATTTCCAATAATATTAGTACGTAACATACAATTCTAACTAACTTTATTGAAGAGTAGGATTTTTAGTAGTGCTGGCAATTAGGGCGGATGCCCATGGGCCCCGCGCCCCGCCCTACATTTTTTGTGGGCAGAGCATCATTTTTTAGCCCACTTTATGAATGGGCCCCGCCCGCCATGCCCATTTATTTTGTCGGGCATCATTGGGCGGGCGGTGGGCCGTGCACGGGCCACCCATTATTTAGTTTTTTAAAAAAATAAAAATTAGGAGCTACACAATTAGGAGTAGCCCTACATCTTTTGTCGAATATCAAACTTTATTATTATGTTTTTATGAATTTTGAGTGTGAACATTTTATATGTTGTGCAATCTTAGTCTACATTTTATGAAATTTCAAGATAGAAGATATGATTTTTATTTTATGTCCAAAAAAGTAAATATATGATTTTTTTTATTTAAATGGGTCGGCATGAATTTTACGCCCAAAATATTATAATGGGCGGGCGGGCATGCCCACAAAAAGCGGGCTTTTGATGGGCATGGACAATGCCCACCCGTCCGCTCGAATTGCCAGCACTAATTTTTAGTCAAATGAGCTTATATATAAGACAATTAGGAGTAGTTAAGTTCTTCTTATATATGAAAGCAAGATAAATGTTTTTTATCCTTGTATCAGAAGAGAGAAGAGAATATATTAATAGTTCTGGTACTCGAGGCAAGATCACAACACGTAGCAAAATAAACAATCGATGGTTCATATTAAAACTAAAATAAATCATCACTTTTAAACATTAAAAAATTGGCAAAACCCTCATATTCTTATTGATCAGTGACTCGATGGGATAGTTTGACAAAACTACCTTATAAATGTGAATTTATAACTGATAGCTAAGAGCTTGTAGTTGATAATTGCGAACCTAGTTAAAAACTGTAGGATTGTAAGTAAAAGCTTATAGTTGTATAGCAAACTTATTGAAATATAGTTGTTTAGCAAAACTAGTTGTACAACTAGCTTAAATTTCTTAAATGACTTAAACGATATAATTTGGCCAAAATATATGATAATAATTAGGAAAAAAATAAATGGTAAAATTAAAATATAATTTATTGAACCTCTTTCATTTTTTTGAAAGTTACTTCATGCATAACTTTCGAAAAGCTAACTTTCAAAACCTATAAGCTTTTTTTATTTTTTGTTTACAAAACGTTCTAGTAAGTTAAAAGATACCAAATAAACTATTTTCTTCACCAACATCGTTTAATTAAACTGCAAATTAAAACCCAAACACGACCCCAACTTCATCAGTGTTGTGCCATCGCAAGTGTCTATGCCCTCCTATGCCCTCCTTTGTTTTTGTCAAAAGTGTTGCCATCACTCTCGCTCTCTCAATCATTTGATTCCTTTGCTACGATCTCTGGGTTTTGGTTTTTCGAAATAGAATCTTCCTTTTTGTTAAATATTGTACGTTATTGGTTTGGTCTGATCTGTTATGTGTCTTTTTTTTTTTTTTTTTCTAAGCCCCAGTATCGAACCAGTCCAGCCCGTGGGAACCTCCACTGAACTGAACCAGCCCACTAATCTGGTTCGGCCTAGTCTGGGGGTTAAGGACGTAAAGCCTCCCTGATGGGTGTTGCGGAGAATCGAGCACGCGGCTCCTCCTACCAAAGTCCAACCCCCTGGCCACTGGACCAACACACCACTGATCTGTTATGTGTCTTTGTTGTCTAAGATTAATAACTTGTGCTAGGGGATGAACTTGGTGGGAACTGGGAACCATATCACTTATCGTTCAAGATACTACCATCAAGGTTTTAAATTTGACTCAGCTTCCCCGATCACATAAACACCGAGAGCATTTCCAATTGTGAATGAAAGTTTCATTTTTAAATATGGACTACACCACATTATTTTATCATTTTTCGTATATGTTTATATAGTATGAACCTCAACCATTTTCTCACTCCACCTAATAAATCTGTTTTCTGTTCATAAAAGGATCCCATTGTTTACCCCCTCATAATATTTTATCATAAATATAAATCACTATTGACTAATCATATTTTTTTTTGCCCTAGGATTTGTAACCATTTGTCCCTTATCTCTCTTTCGACAAATTCTCCGGTGCATGTTAAGAGATCGATAACATGGACTGGTGCATGTGCAATTTTTTTTTTTGCTTTTTAAATTTTTTAATACATATTTATTCAGAATATTTTTTAACACAAGTTCGTATACAAATTTATTAGAATATGTAAATTTTGAATACAGTTTTACTCAGTACAGTTTTTTAAGAACAGAAAGTAAAAAAAATCCAAATTATAAAAATCACTTCATATCGGTAAAAAAGAAAACGCATATAATATTTTTTAATTAATTAAATTTTAAAAAATAAATAAAAAAACCCAAAAAGGAAGGCATGCACCGATGTGCATGTTAAGAGTGCATGTTATCTCTTAACATGCACAGGAGAATTTGCCCTCTCTTTCTTCTCATTATTTTTTATTTTTTGTATTGAAGCCCACCCATGCCATGAACGTGCACTAAGTAGTGCACGATGGTGAAATCAGAACGAACACCACCTTCCTCCAGTGGTGATGAACGTTGACAAATGTTCATTCCTTAACAAACAAACCAAGAATGACACTCGTTAGAGATGCTATGATATGTTAAGATTTATGTATATTTTAAAATTGCATCGCAATCGTAATTACGATGGCATTTGCTCGAAATTCTTTATAATGTAAAGATTTGGATACACCCTGAAATCGAACAACTTTTTAACACTACAATGCAAGTTCAGTGGACTACTGTTGGTTCTCGATCTTTAAACTTAATGGGATTGGGTGATTCCTACTCGAGATGACAAACTTAATAGCAAAAGCATCATGACTACACAGTGATTCATTGTTCTCCCCGTTTGTAATTTGGTTATAATGGTTGTAATCTAACATATTATAAAATAGGAGAAGTTGAGGGCATTTTTGTCATTTTCATTTTTCCTCCTTCATTCTTGCTTTTCCCTCCAATTTTGTTTGTCCGTGCATCGCACGGGAATAAATATTTATCTTAAGTTATTTTTAATAAATTTTTATTAGTACAATTTGGATTACACATAAATATAAAAATTGTCCGCAAACATACAATTTGCATTTCGATATTATTACAATTTGCACGGGTTATTAATGATCTTTTCAAAAGAAAATAAATAAAAAGTATATAATGCCTAAACGACTCGTCATATGATAATTAACCAGAAAAAAAAACGAATATAATGTTGTAATTTCAGAAATTCTAATACAAACAAGTCATAATATAAGCAAATTGATATTAAACATTTAAACAGAGCATCATTGTGAATAATAAATTTTGGGTACAACAGAAAAAACGGATATATAAGTATGAAATATGAGCTATAATTTGGTATAATGATTTAGCTTAATATAATCAAATATTTACTCAATCATGAATTCAAATTTAAAAAAATCCAAAAATTTATACAATATGTTGCAATTTAAATTGTGAAAAATAATGATGCGTTATTTTATACTTTAGACAATATACTTATTTACAATTATGAAGTTCTAATACAAGCAAGTAATTTGAAAGTTTGAATCTTGTAAACACGAATTAATTAAAAATGTGAAAACATGTCTTATATTTTGGGACAAATGTAATAATAATGATGATGATGATATATATGGTAAAAAAAATAGATGCATTTGGACTTGCAAAACGAATTACTAACAAAATGCATTTGGAATGATGAATTAAATAAAACAAAAATCAAAATGAGTTAGATTTTTTTTAATATAAGAAATTATGTTGTTAATTAAAATTAGAAATCGCATAGTTGATACATTATTAGTTAATTTCTATTAATGAAAAAGTTGGTTGCTGAAACTAGATTCAAAGGTTAATGTTTATTACTATTCATTTTTAAATACATGTAAATCATTTTTATAAAAAGTTCATATTAACTTATTATTTAAAAAGACATATTTCCAAAATTTATAATCAATTTTTTTTTTCAAAAAAAAAAATTTAAACTCGTGCAATGCACGGGTAAAATTACCAGTAATCCCCAAAAATTGCACGAGTTTAAATTTTTTTTTTTGAAAAAAAAAATTGATTATAGATTTTGGAAATATGTCTTTTTAAATAATAAGTTAATATGGACTTTTTACAAAAATGGTTTACATGTATTTAGAAATGAATAGTCATAAGCATTAACCTTTGAATCTAATTTCAGCTACCAAATTTTTCATTAATAAAAATTAACAAACAATGTATCAACTATGTGATTTCTAATTTTAATTAACAACATAATTTCTTATATTAAAAAAATCAAACTCATTTTGATTTTTGTTTTATTTAATCCATCATTCCAAATGCATTTTGTTAGTAATTCGTTTTGCAAGTCCAAATGCAGCTATTTTTTTACCATATATATCATCATCATCATTATTATTATTACATCTGTCCCAAAATATAAGACATGCTTTCACACTTTTAATTAATTCGTGTTTATAAGATTCGAATTTTCAAATTACTTGCTTGTATTAGAACTTCATAATTGTAAATAAGTATATTATCTAAAGTATAAAATAACGCATCATTATTTTTCACAACTTAAATTGCAACATATTGTATAAATTTTTGGATTTTTTTTTAAATTTGAATTCATGACTGAGTAAATATTTGATTGTATTAAGCTAAATCATTTTACCAAATTATCGTTCATCTTTAATACTTATATATCTGTTTTTTCCGTTGTACACAAAATTTATTATTCATAATGATGCTCTGTTTAAATGTTTAATACCAATTTGCCTATATTATGACTTGTTTGTATTAGAATTTCTGAAATTACAACATTATATTCGTTTTTTTTCTGGTTAATTATCATATGATGGGTCGTTTAGGCATTATATATTTCTTATGTCAATATTTGATTCAAATTATTTCCTTTTGAAAAGATCATTAATAACCCGTGCAAATTGTAATAATATCGAAATGCAAATTGCATCTTTGCGGGCAATTTTTATATTTATGTGTAATCCAAATTGTACTAATAAAAATTTACTTAAAATAACTTAAGATAAATATTTATTCTCGTGCGATGCACGGACAAACAAATTTGGAGGGAAAAACAAGGATGAAGGAGGGAAAATGAAAATGACAAAAATGCCCTCAACTTCTTCTATTTTATAATATGTTGATGACAACTCTTTCTTTATGTAAACTACCAAATAATTTGGCAGAAGAAATTTGCTTATTCGACTTTCAACTCTTAACTAGTAATTTGATGCACGGGTTTAATTTTTTTTTAAAAAAAAAAATTGATTATTGATTTTGAAAATATGTCTTTTTAAATAATAAGTTAATATAAACTTTTTATAAAAATGATTTACATTTATTTAAAAATAATAGTCATAAACATTAACCTTTGAATCTAGTTTCAGCTAACAACCTTTTCATTAATAAAATTAACTAATAATGTATCAACTATGCGATTTCTAATTTTAATTAACAACATAATTTCTTATATTAAAAAAAATCCAACTCATCTTTTTTTATTTAATATATCATTCCAAATGGATTTTGTTAGTAATTCGTTTTGCAAGTTCAAATGCAGCTATTTTTTTTACCATATATATCATCATCATCATCATTATTATTATTACATCTATCCCAAAATATAAGACCTGTTTTCACACTTTTAATTAGTTCGTGTTTATAAGATTCGAACTTTCAAATTAATTGTTTGTATTAGAACTTCATGATTGTAAATAAGTATATTGTCTAAAGTATAAAATAACACATCATTATTTTTCACAATTTAAATTGCACCATATTGTATAAATTTTTGGATTTTTTTAAATTTGAATTCATGACTGAGTAAATATTTGATTGTATTAAGCTAAATCATTATACCAAATTATAGCTCATATTTAATACTTATATATCCGTTTTTTTTGTTGTACCCAAAATTTATTATTCATAATGATGCTCTGTTTAAATGTTTAATACCAATTTGCCTATATTATGAATTGTTTGTATTAGAATTTCTGAAATTACAACATTATATTCGTTTTTTTTCTGGTTAATTATCATATGACGAGTTGTTTAGGCATTATATATTTTTTATGTCAATATTTGATTCAAATTATTTCCTTTTGAAAAGATCATTAATAACCCGTGCAAATTGTAATAATATCGAAATGCAAATTGTATGTTTGTAGACAATTTTTATATTTACGTGTAATTCAAATTGTACTAATAAAAATTTACTAAAAATAACTTAAGATAAATATTTATTCCCGTGCGATGCACGGACAAACAAATTTAGAGGGAAAAACAAGGATGAAAGAGGGAAAATAAAAATGACAAAAATGCCTTCAACTTCTCCTATTTTATAATATGTTGATTAGTTGTGAAGATGGGTGTAAAGATTAAAAAAAAATAAAAAATTTCTTAACCTTAATTTAAAGATAAGTTCTATAAAAAAAAAATGTTGTATTAAAAAATTCAAATAGTTTTATAGAAGAACCCATTTGATCAGTTGGGATCTGGTTTGCCTTCGTAGATCTGCTGGAGATTTGGGATTTTGAAGAATTTTCACTTTGAATATGCCTTTGTCACGGGGATCTAGTTTTTATTATCCCTTTTAATACTTGACCTCTCATATATGTATTTTTTTTATACTTGCACCGTAGGTGATCAGCATACGAGTTTTAAAATTATTCGTGCCTTAGTGAGAATTGAGGCTTGGATACGGGAGTGATGGCATTGGTGGAAGAGGGACAAGGTGGATTGTTATGGGAGATATTGATGGATAAGGTGGGAGCCAATGAGAATTGAGGCTTGAATGAGGGAGTGATGGAATTGGTGGACGGGAGATAAGATTGGATTGTTAGATGGGGTATAGTGAATTGGAGTGAGGAGACGAAGAAGAGACAGAAAAAAGTTGAGAAAAACGTTTAACAATACGCTTCCCCTGAGCGTATTAACGTACCTTATGGTCCGGATACCCTTATACTCCCTCCTGTCCTTATTATAGAGCATACTTAACTGAATTACATGTACTAAGGAAAATAGTTAGTTTTATAAATTTTATGAGAATATATTGTAACATTACAATTTTACCCTCTAAACTTTTCTTGGAAAATTCACACTTATTAATGAACAACAAAAACACATAGATAGTCAAAACATTTAATAAGGGCAAAAAAAAAAACAATAAATGATACATTAGAAATATAGAGTGACTTATAATTAGGACCAAGAAAACCTTCTAGAATGTGACCTATAATAAGGACTAGAGGGAGTACTTTTTTTCATTATTTGACTCCCCGAAGTTATTTCTGCTTTGTCATATATCCCTACTATAAATTCTGACCAATTTTGATAACCAATTCTGACCAACTTTGATGACATGTAACATCGACATCCTGATCAGACGCAGCAGGTTGGTCATGTGATGCCGCGGGATGTCATACAGGCGAAAACAACCTCTCTCTTCAATTTTTTTTTTTAAAGGATTTTCGCCCACGGGATACCAGGTGTTTAACCTGCTGCATCTTATCAGGATTTCGATGTTACATATCAGCAAAATTGGTCAGAATTGATAATAGAGGTATATGACAAACCTAGACAAGAAAGAAATCCGACAATGAAAAAAAAAAAATAATGGTATCTGACAAAAATACCCGATACATCAGGAACTAAGCCTATTCTCCTTCAAACTGCCTCTTCTCCAAGTAACTATTCTACTAGCTTCTAGATGGTTTTTGTGCATATATTTCAGTATGCCAAATGAGATTGAGTAAAAACTAATCAAAATAAAATTTGATTAATTTAGTAACCCGATTACAAATACCGGTTACAAACTAACTGAAAACACGGGAAGTAAATGAAAACCAGGAAAATTAAAACGCAAGTGAGAGTAAAAGCAAAAAAAAAAAAAAAAAGGGTTTGCCTTGTTACTATGAAATGAAATGTAGAAAAGGGGCAATAATTATTTAAACAACACATTTCACAAGTACATATATTCTACTGTTTACTCTTGTAGCAGAACCTCATACATCCTCCCCTAATATCACGCGGACATGCTTGTGAATCATATTATCTTTATTTTGATGACAACTTTCACACAATCAGGTTGTTTCAATAGCTCAAATGCTTTGTTTATATCCGCTAATTGGACCTCATGGGTGAGTAGTTCTCGAAGAGGGAATTCCTGTAAAATGTTAAATAAGTCCAATACATCATTATTATTATTGTTATCATCAAATAACGTGTGCAATAAGAAAGGACCTATGAAGTGTATCTTATATATATTTAAAGGATTCTTGAGAATCACCTTTTTCTGGCATTTGTCAGATATAATGGAAAGCTCTGATGTGGGTTTTATCCCTCCCAAGACCGAAGCTTTCAAAGTTCTACCATACAAAATGGTAAGATCAAATTGCACAGTTGGATCAGCTCCTACTCCAATTGCTATTGTTTGACCCGTTCCCTATATATTTAATTATTTATGGAAGCAGTGATTAGGAACACAATAGTATAATACTCCCTATTATAAGCAGGGCTTATAATAAGGACTGGAGCGAATATTATAAAAAAGTTAACAAGTCAAGATGTATTCATCTGAAATAGGGAAGAACGGTTGATGGATGGGAGATATCATACAAATGTTTGTAATCAAGAATTATTTGAACAACCAAAAGAATCTGCAGAGTTGAATGATATGAAAGCAAACCAAAACAAAACTTACCACTTTTGTTGATTCCAGAGACTCAGTGAGTAAAGGAACAACTCCAGTGCACTCAAAGGAACAATCAACACCCATTCCACCACTCAATTCCTTGACCAATTGTGAAACAGATTTATCAGAATCACAAGGATTTATAAAGTCTGTCATTCCAAAAGCTTTTCCTTTTTCTTTCTTCATGTCATTTTTGTCAATCCCAATTATCTTGGTTGCCCCCTGCATTTTGGCTCCACTAATAGCCTATAATCAAAAGGTCATACTCATTTAGAATCAAAGTTCAAGCCTCAAAGTTGGAGGCAAGCAATGATAATTAAGTAATGATATTTTAACAATACTTGCATCTTTTTTAAACATTTGGTATAACCAAATGATAATTCAAATTTTAAAATTATTAATGATTATAAAGTATGTGTAAACAAACATGCAAGTAAAAAGTAATAAGGGATGATCATAATTTGATTCGTACCCCTAACCCAACAGCACCAAGACCGAAAATAGCTACACTTGATCCACTTTTAACCTCGGCTTCCTTCCAAGCAGCTCCAAAACCAGTTGTAAACCCACATGTGATGAAGCTAGCATATGCTAAATCAATGCTTGGGTCAACTTTGAGAATGTAGTTTGCATCAATAACCATATACTCTGACCATGTGGCACAGCTAAAAACATGGTATACCTTCTTGCCTCCGATGGACATCCTTGAAGTGTTATCTTTCATAAGGCCGGTCATTCTTAAAGGGTATTTCAGGCACAAATTGGTTTTTCCTGAAATGCAATTCTCACATTTTTGGCATTCACCTATGCATGATGGAATTACCATATCCCCTTCCTTTACATTTGTTACTTGATTTCCAATACTCTCTACAACACTAAATAATGTAATACATGAAATTGATTGTAGATTCAATTGATTCATGAAAAAAAAAGTTTGAAATAATAGACTGTATTGTAATATAAGGCTTTTCTAAAGTGAATAAACATGTAAAGTAAATAAGGAACTAAGGAAGAGTGTATACCCGCTTCAATTATCAAAGAGTTGAGATATTAAAGCAATTTAGGTATTAAATCAAGAGCGAATACATTCTTACTTGGTTACTTTGCTCATCACTATGAAGGAGCTATGTACGATTATATCTATAGGAAGTTAGGAACATGTAATGACAGGTACTACTTTTGTAGAGCTTACCCAACTCCTTCGTGCCCAAGTGCTAGTGGATAATTACCCTGCAAGTTAGTTGGCAATAATTCATTACTGAAAAAAAAAAGTTGAATAAAATAGATTTTGTTTGAGAACAAAGCAATCTAGGACTCAGCCTAGGATTGAAACTTGAAAGGACTCTCACATGTGGGAATCCTTGAGTGCTAGAGATGTCAGTGTGGCAGATACTGGCACAAAGCATCTTAACTCTAACTTCGGTTGATTTTGGTGGCTCTACTTGTATCTCTTCCACCGTCACAGGCTTCCCTTTTCCCCAGCACACGGCAGCTACAATATCCAAACCAAATATTATAAGACATACATATACTATAGGCCACTAATATCTTAAGTTCTTAACTATTACGGGAAAATGTAGACATGAAAGTCACATAAATAATCATAGGCATAGACATGCTTGATGCATAAATATTAAATATATACTCTCTCCGTTCTTATTCGTTTGACTCATTTCAAATAATACAACATTTTTTTTTGTCAGCAGCATACTGAGTCAAGGGGTCCACCACTATCAGTGGAATCCTTAATACTGATCATTGTCGAAGTTTGCGGGTGGCGGGTGCCTCTCCCAGCAGATATTTTTTCTGGGAATCGAACTTGGGTTACTAACTCCAAATCCCATTCCTATGGTTTCATAGGATCTCTTAAGCCATTGAATCAAGCCCACGCAAAAAAAAAAAAAAAAAAAAAAAACTTAATTATATAACAAGTTCCTGAAATTTAGGATACCTTTTGTCAGATATCCTATTTTTTTTTATGCCTGACTTTCCGAAATTACTTCTGCGTTTGTCATATACCCCTACTATCAATTCTGACCAATTTTAATGACATGTATCGAAATTCTGGTCAAACACAGGAGGTTGTTCATGTGGTGGAAAATGAATTTATTCAAATAAAAAAAAAGGTTTTCTTAACCTCGGCCCTGAGGATAAGAGCTTAAAAGTGGATGTATTTCATTGAAAAAGTAAATACAAAGTCTTTTTATTCTACCAATACAACACTTCCCAATGAAATACATCCCTTTTAAGCTCTTATCCTCGGCCCTTGGGTCAGAGGTTAAGAAAACAAAAAAAAAAGTTTATTCAAATGAAAGAGATAAACATTGAATTTATTCAAATGAGAGAAATAAATGGTAAGGGAAGCTGGGAAGGAATGTATACCTTTGCATGTAATGATGACTTGGGACTTATAGGCCATATTGGTATGCAGTTCCAAACTTCATAGAAAAGTTGACCAACTTCGGAGAAGAGAAGAGGAGGAGATAGGTGGTGATGGTGTGCTTAAAAGAGTGATGCAGATCTCGCTTTTATTACAAAAAAAGAAAAGATTCGTGAAAACGATATTCGAAGTAGTAGTAAGTACTTAGTACTGTATTTTTTTTGTTTTTTTTTAATGAATGAATGAAAACGATGGTCACTTCAAAAAAAAAGAAAAAATGAAAACGATGGTGCTCTCTATGTTCCAACTTCCATGTAATTTTTTTAGAGTATTTGTATTATGTTTTTATGAGTCGTGTTATTTTATAAATTCAATATATAATTAATGCTATTTTTTCAAATATAATTTTATTTATTATATTCTCTTTTTTATTTTCAATACCTTTTTCTCTTCAATAATAATTACATAAAGACATTATAGTTAAAATACAACAAATTCTTACATTATTTAATTATTTAACTACTCTCTCCGATCTTATTTATAAGATTATTTTGGAGTTTTTCACTCCTACCAAGAAAAATGATTAAATTTGTTAGTGGCATTGGAAATGTAAAAATTTGATATAATTTTTCAAAACTATCCCTATAATTATTATTGGAACTCTAAAAAGTGTAGAGTTAATAAAGATGTTATGAAAAAAGTAATTAAATGCTATTGAAAATTGAAATGAGATCTTATAAATAAAATCAAAATAAAAACAAAAAAAATCTTATAAATAAAAATAAAGAAAATATTTTTTAAAACTCCTACATAACCTTAATACACCGATCAGAATAAGTATTTATTAAACTTGCCTCTTCTTAGAGAACGGCGACCATGCCTGAGAAAATGTGCTGCTCTATCTATTGACCGGAAGTCCGGAATAAAGCAGAGAGTTCTGGAACTTGAAGCAGTAACATGGGCACATGGCACGTAGCAAAATAGAACAACTCTACCAACTTGGTGTAAGGTCCCAATTGAAATCTTGGGAATGGGACATGGGTGCTGGTAACTCCGGATTCGATTCCCACTAAAAACATCTCGCTGGGAGAGCCAGCCATGCAGCTCACTCCGGATTAGTCTCAAGGGCTCCCTGGTATTAAGGATGCTCTTTGGGATACCGGTGGTTCCGCAAGAAATACGGACAAAAAAAAATAGAACAACTCATATTTAAGGCTCTTGCTTTTTACTTCCTCCGGTCCTTATTATAGGGCATACTTAACCGAATTACACATACCAATGAAAGTGGTTGGTTTTATGAATTCTATGATAATATATTGTAACATTACAACTTTACCCCCTTAACTTTTCTTGGAAAATTCACACTCATTAATGAACAACAAAAAACACATACATAGTCAAATCATTTAATAAGGGCAAAAAAGAGAAAAATCAATAAATGATGCATAAAAAATATAAAATGACTTATAATTAGGACCAAGAAAACTTTCTCGAATGTGCCCTATACGACCGGAGGGAGTAGTTAGTTATGAACTTTTAGATTCACTCAATAAGTTACAATAAGTTACAGTCTCGTTCGATAAATACAAATTAAAGAGAGTTTATAGTTTTTTAAAAGGGAACTTATAGCTTTTAAAAGCTATTCGAAGCTTTTAAAAAATTATTTGAAACTAAATTTGCTTTCAATAATTTATATATCAATTATACCCTCAAACAAAATTTAAAATCATTTTACTATCCTTTGATTAATTATTAATTAAAATTTAATATTTTTGTTATATTAATTAATCAATTAACTACATAATTAATAAATAAAAAAATGATTTTAATTAATTAAAATTTAATAATTTTTATATTTTATTAATTAATTAATCAACTAACTATCTATTTAATAAATAAAATTTTTTTAGAAATTTAAAAATAATAAAATGTTGCATATCCTTTTTAGTCATTTAATAACTTTTAACTATTTTTAAAAATTAGTTTTGTCGAACAACATTATTTCAAATACTTAGCTAAATAGCTATAAGCTCCAAGCCCACGCCTCCTGACTAGCTAAATAGCTACAAGCTATAAGCTCATATCTACATGTTACAAGCTCACAAATATAAAATAATTTTGTCAAACAAACCCTTAAACAATTCTTTTTAGTTCATTAATCATATCACACAAGTTATTATCATATAAATTGAAAAGGGTAATCATAGTTTTTGAAATTTTAAAAAAATATCATTAATATCATAATTTTATTTTTTTAATTTATATAAAAAAATTATAATTTCACATTAATAAATAAAGAATAAATAATAAATAATATAATAAATTATAAATATAAAATACAAAATAACTTATAAATAATAAAAAAATAAAATAAATTACCCCTTCATTTTTATGGATAATTATTCGATGAGTACTTTTATGGATAATTATACTCCCTCCATCCCTAAATATAAGACCATTTTGACACTTTTATTTTGTTCCTATTTATAGGACCCTTTACAATTTTCAATGATCATTAATTAATTTTTTCCACAAACACCCCTATTTATTTAACACTCTTTAGATTCTCAATAATATTAATAGGGATAATTTTGAAAATACATATTAAAAGTTCACATTTCCAATACAATTAACTAAGTTATAACACTTTCTAAATGGATGTGAAATCCTCCAAAAGGATCTTATATTTAGGGACGGAAGAAGTATTTTTTTTAAGAGGAGCATTGAATATGTTTTCACTTTTAGTGGTAGATGCTATTTAATGTTTATGCGGCTCATATTCGGTACATCTCCCAGGTAATCTTAAATATAATCAAAATTTAACTAATTTTTTATTCTCAATATAATCATTTCTAGATTATAAAAAAAATATAATCATTCCTAAAATGTATCTATAAAGATATTAAATTATTTAATTTTTGTTTCATTCCCAATATAAATTTAATAAAGTAATCTTTTTTTTTTTAATTTGAGAAAATTAAGTGTACTCAACTACTTCATCCGTCCCATAAGTTATGATCTTTTCGAGATTTCACACAGATTAAGAAATGAGTAAATGATGTTAGAATTTGGTATAATTTGACTAAACTACCCCCATTTAATAGAAGGGGAGATAGTAATAATAAATGTATGAAGATTATACTCACTCCGTTTCATATGTAGTGTGTTTTAAGGTTATGTACGAGTTTTAAGAAATGGTTAAATGATGTAAGGATTTGTTGTATTTTGACTATAATGCCCTTATATAATCATTATTGAAGAAAGAAAGGTATTGAAAGTGAAAAAAGTGTAATAAATAGGGGTGTGTTTGTAAAAATAGCATTAATTATGTATTGGGTTTATAAAACAACAAGACTTATAAAACATAGTACAAATGTTAAAACAATAGTACTACATATGAAACAGATGGAGTATTGAAGAGAGATGAAGAAATGCGTGATGAAAAAAGAATGCAATAAATAAAGGTAAGTTTGAAAAAAAATATAAATGAGTCTTGGATTTCTAAATGATCATGACTTATGGGACAAAAAAAGATCATATATGAGACGAAAGAAGTAACTTTTCTTAATACATGTGAAATTAGTTATTTTGGCTTAAAAATGAGATCGGAAGAAGTACTCTTTAAATTTTACTTCCTCTTATCCTCTTTGGAAAAAAAAATTAGAAAAAAATTTGATCTTATTTCTACAATCATTTTTCAATTTTCAATAATATTTAATTTTTTTTTCAAAAACATCCTTATTAAGTCAACAGTTTTTTAGAATCTCTGTAAAAATTAGTATATGATTAATTTTAAAAAAATATATTAAATGTTTACATTTCCAATACTGCTAATAACCATAACCCACTTTATTAGTGGACATGAAGTTTCCTAAAAGATCTTACATATATAATCGGAGAAAGTATACCAAATTTTAATATATAATGTATTTTAAAGTTATCCGTGAATTTTAAAAAATATCAAACGATATGAGAATTTGATATATTTTGATAATAATATTTTTATGTAATCATTATTAAAGAGAGAAAAAGACGTTGAAAGTGAAAAAGTGATTATGATAAGTGATTGTATAATTGGGAAAAACAATATTCTCTCCTTTCATACGTAATGTTCATGATATTTTACTTGGTCACATGCCAGTGTCCCTCCCCTGCACATGTGCAATATGCTAAATGAGATTGAGTAAAAACTAATCAAAATAGAATTTGATTAAATTCAAAATAACCCGTACACACATATACTGGTTACAAACGAACTGAAAACACCGGAAGCAAATGAAATCAGGAATAGAAACGCAAGTGAGCAAAAGCAAAGAAGTGGGTTTGCCTTACTATGAAATGAACTGTAGAAAAAGGGGTAATAATTATTTAAACAACACATTTCACAAGTACATATTTTCTACTGTTTATTCTTGTAGCAGACCCTTATAGATCCAACTCTAATATTTTAAGGACATGCTTGTGAATCTTGGTTACCTTTATTGAATTTCCAGTCTCTAATGGTAAATACTTAGTATATTTTGATCATATTTTGATGACAACTTTCACACAATCAGGTTGTTTCAATATCTCAAATGCTTTGTTTATATCTGCCAATTGGACCTCATGGGTGAGTAGTTCTTGAAGAGGGAATTCCTGTAAAATGTAAAATAAGTCCAATACACCATTATTATCATTAAAGAACATGTGCAATAAGAAAGAACCTATGAAGGATTCCTGAGAATCACCTCTTTCTGGCATTTGTCAGCTATAATGGAAAGCTCTGATGTGGGTTTTATCCCACCAGAAATCGAACCTTGCAAAGTTCGACCATACAAAATGGCAAGAAGATCAAATGGCACAATGGTATCAACTCCTATACCAATTGCCATTGTTTTACCTGTTCCCTATATACATAATTATTTATAGAAGCAGTGATTAGGAACACAGTAATATAGATTACAGAAAAGTTCAAAAACTACTGTAGAATGAGTCAAAGTTAACAAGTAAAGATGTATTCATCCAGAATATGGAAGAACTGTAATGCAGGTTAATGGATGGGTATATCATACGAATGATTGTAATCAAGAACTATTTGACCAATCGAAACAGCAGAGTTAAATGATATGAAAGCAAACCAAAATAAAACCTACCACTTTTGTTGATTTCACGGATTCAGTAAGTAAAGGAGCAACTCCAGTGCACTCAAAGGAATAATCAACACCCATTCCACCACTCAATTCCTTGACCAATTGTGAAGCAGATCTATCAGAATCACTAGGATTTATAAAGTCTGTCATTCCAAAAGCTTTTCCTTTTTCTTTCTTCATCTCATTTTTGTCAATCCCAATTATCTTAGTTGCCCCCCGCATTTTGGCTCCACTGATAGCCTACAATCAAAGTCATACTCATTTAGAATCAAAATTCAAGCCTCAATTTAGAAGCAAGTAACTTACACAAACTTAAGTGATGATATTCTAATGTTACTCGCATCCTTTTTAAACGTACGGTATAACCAGATGATAATTATAATGATAAAATTTTTAAATGATTGTAAAGTATTTGATCAAATCCATGCATGTAAAAAGTAATGTTAGATGATCATCAACAAATAGGCTTATTTGATTCGTACCCCTAACCCAACAGCACCAAGACCAAAAATAGCTACACTTGATCCACTTTTAACCTTGGCTTCCTTCCAAGCAGCTCCAAAACCAGTCGTAAACCCACATGAGATGAAGCTAGCATGAGCTAAATCAATGCTTGGATCAACTTTGATAATGTAATTAGCATCAATAACCATGTACTCTGACCATGTGGCACAGCTAAAAACATGGTATACCTTGTGGCCACGGATGGACATTCTTGAAGTGTTATCTGGCATAAGGCCAGTCACTTTTAAAGGGTATGTCAAGCACAAATTGGTTTTTCCTGAAATGCAATTCTCACATTCTTGGCATTCACCTATGGTTGATGGAATTACCATATCCCCTTCTTTTACATTTGTTACTTGATTTCCAACGCTCTCTACAACACTGACAGAGGCCAACTATCCGTAATAGATTGTAGATACAATTAAGTCACAAGAAAAAAGTTTCAAACAATTGATTATATTGTAGTATAAGGCATTTTAAAAGTGAAAATCTATGTAGTAAATAAGCTATTCACACTTTAATTATTAATGAATTAAGATTTTAATGCAATTCAGGTATTAAATCAAGAGCAAATACTACCTCCGTTTCATATGTAATGTTGTTTTAGCATTTGTACTATGTTTCATAAATCCTGTTGTTTTATAAACCCAATACATAATTATTGATATTTTTCCAAACATACCCCTATTTATTACACTCTCTTTTTCACTTCCAATATCATTCTCTCTCTTCAATATTGATTATATAGGGGCATTATAGTCAAAATACAACAAATCCTTACATCATTTAACCATTTCTTAAAACTCGTGCATAACCTTAAAACAAACTACTTATAAAACGGAGGGAGTACATTCTTACTTGGTTACTTTGCTCATCATTATGAAGGAGTTTATATCTACAGGAAGTTAGAAGTTAAGAACATGTAATGATAAAGGTACTACCAACTTTTGTAGAGCTTACCCAACTCCTTCGTGCCCAAGGGCTAGTGGATAATTAGCCTGCAAATTAGTTGGCAAAAATTCATTACGGAAAAAAAGTTGAATAAAATAGATTTTGATGGAGAATAAAGCAAGCTAGGACTCGGCCTAGGATTGAAACTTGAAAGGACTCTAACATGTGGGTATCCTCGAGTGCTAGAGATGTCAGTGTGGCAGATACTGGCACAAAGCATCTTAACTCTAACTTCAGTTGATTTTGGTGGCTCTACTTGTATCTCTTCCACCGTCACAGGCTTCCCTATTGCCCAGCATACAGCAGCTACGAAATCCAAACCAAAAATTATATGACATATAAGCCACTAATATCTTATCTAGTGGAGGAAAATTGCATGATAATAGTTGACACATGAAAAAAAAACAAAAAAACAAACAGTAGGAGACATACTTAATATTTAATTGATATTGTTAGAAATGAAGAAAAGAGAAAACAAAGCTAGAGAGATTTGGAAGTAAAGGTAAACTAAATGTAATATTGATTGTGTTGTTGTGACTATAACAATGCATAATAGTTCGTGATTAACTTAATGACAATATAAATGCATAATGAAACCCAATCAAACATATCACTAATTAATGCTAAACAAAACTAATCAATATACTCCTACCAAATAACCCTGTCAAACTCAGATGGGAGACGACCAATTTGAGTTTTCAAACCAAAATGGGGATTGGTCAAACTGCATCCGGAATGGAACCATAGACCGAAATGAGCAACCAAAGCATGAAGTGGTCAAGACTGCATGAGGGATGAGACCATATTACATCTAAGACAAATAACAAAATTGAAGAGGGTAACGGAGAACTGATTGGAGGTGACACCAATCCAAACTACATCTGGTATGAAACCATTAGTATTTGGGCTTAAATCACAAATAGGCCATCTGATTAAGGGTATGTTTGGGAGTTTTGAAGGAGATGGAATGGAAAGGGAAAGGTTTTTGCATTTCTTTCCTTTCCATTGGGTCCTCCCAATTTGGGAGGTAATGATTTTGAGTGTTTAAGTGAAAAAATTTCATTCCATTTCATTAGTTTAAAACTCCAAACAATGTAAACATCATTTTAACTATTTTCATTTCATTTCATTTCATCCCCTCTACAGCATCCATCCAAACGTAGCTTAAGGCTTTGTTTGGATAGATAGCAACTGATAGAATGGAGTGGAGTGGAAAGGAATAAAACTATATTTCATTGTTTGGATTGTATAATTTAGGATGGAACGGAATGAGATATAATGGGATGCATTTCACCCAATTCCATTCAATCTCTCATTTTTTAGTCCTCCCAACTTGGCGTGTTCAGGATGGAATCAAGAAATAATATTTAGTTCCATAGTTAAATACTCAAACAATTGAGTGATAATTTTGTCTCAACCCATTCCATCTCAACTTATTTCGTTCCGTTCCACTTCATTCATCGTTCGACTAAGGCAACAGAATTGTAGCACAGGCAACCAAACTCATCGGACTTCTTCACAAGATGAGCTGTTACTGTATCATCAAAGTAAGAGGAATTAGCGAAAGAAAGAACACAGCCAAAAACCTAAGGAGAGGTCTGGTCAACGTCAGGTAAACGCTGACGTCAGCATGCCCGTTGATGTCAGCGCACAGCAGCTAATCAAACTGGGCTGCAAGCTGAGTGGGCCGGGTTGGAGGCGGTTAGCGGGTCGCATCCGAGTTCTACTCGAGAAAACCAAACCACGCGCAGATGCGGAGGAGGAGGCGCGTGCCGGCCCGTAAGGAAGCGGGCGGTGACGGAGCTTGGTGGACGGCCGAATACGAGGGGGCGGAGATGATGGTGCTGGCTGTGTGGGTTGGCGGTGACGAGAAGGTGGCAGACGGTGAAGTCAACGGTGGCGGTGGTGTCAACAATGGAAGTTAGAAATGAAAAAGAGAGTAAACAAAAGTTAAAGAAATTTGTCCACGTAAGACGGCCCGTAGGAACATTTAGGATTTCCCTCTTCCCAGGTCATAGGTTCTAATCCCAGACCTCCCACGTAAAAAAAAAAATTAAAGAAATTTGGAAGTAAAGGTAAAACAAATGCGATAATGATTGTGGTGTTGTGACCACAAGAGAAGAGATGGGTCCAACTCCAATAGTAATAGTATATCACATCACAGTGCATAATGAGAGTCTAATAAAATAAAACTCCAGTATCCTTAATTAATCCAAAACCAAACTAATCAATATAAGTATCTATCAGTTGCATACCTTTGCATGTAATAGCTTGTGAAGTAGTAGTAGTAGTGTTCGCCATGTTGCAGAAATTGGTATCCAATTCCAACTTAAGACCAGAACTGGTACGGTGCGGTGGTACCAAGCAACTTCCAAGTGCTGCTGAACTCTCTTGTCGGGTGCTATTAAAACTGGACCGGATCGGTCAAACCGGTGCACCGGACCCATAACCGGTTGGATTGCTTTGATAGCTTAATGTTCAAATGAATTGTTGACTATAGTCAAGAATCGGATAAAATAGAGGCAAACCAATGCTAGGTTGAACCGAATCAAATGTTAAAGCAATTCTTACCTTTACGCTTTAGTGCAATGTTTTGAAAACCGGATCGATTATTGAACCGATTAAGATATTGGTTCAAGGTTCAATGATTGGACCTGATCGAACCGCGGTCCAACCGATCTTAATGTACACGTGTGTGTATATAATCATATACTTTTATCTTTTTGTGTCTTTTTGTTTTTTCTTTATTAATTACTGATGATGCCTTCTTGTGCATCCCTAACTGTTCTTTCTTCTTTCACTTCACTTTTTTATCTTTTTGACTTTTTGATTTTTGATTTTTCTCAGTTCTAAAATCTAAAGTTTTAATAATCTTTCAGGTTAAGATGAGAACAAACACGTAATCAACTAATGAGACTCATATTGATGTCGTTTGAATTACCAGCATATAGGATTTCGTTATTTTAAAAAAAAAATTAAAAAAACCCAAATTTTTGCTGAATTTGGGCTTCCAAATTCAAACCGGGGCAAATCGGTTTTGACCAGTTTTGGCGGTTTAATACATGTTCAATCGTTTCAATCTCGATTTTTTTGAAGAGCGATTTTTGGCTTATTCCGAACTGACACCTCCACTGGTTCACCGGTTTTTTGGTCGAATCGACCGGTTCGGTCCGGTTTTCAAAACCATGCTTTAATGGCCTGAGTTTTAGTGAAAGGGAGCTTATACTCGCTCCGTTTAATATATAATGTTCTTTCAGCATTTGTACTGTGTTTCATAAGTCTTGTTCCTTTATAAACCCAATACATAATTAATGTTATTTTTCTAAACATACCCCTATTTATTACACTATCTTTTTCACTACAATATCATTCTCTCTCTTCAATAATGATTATATAGGGACATTATAGTCAAATATAACAAATCCTTACATCATTTAATCATTTCTTAAAACTCGTGCATAACCTTAAAACACACTATATATGAAACAGATGGAGTACTATTTATGACCAAAAGAGGGAAAAAAATAATTTTACTCTTGGTGTTTTAATCATAAGACACTCTTAAAACTTTTATTTTGTCCCTACGTATAAAACCATGTAACAATTTCCAATGACCATTATTTTTTTTCCACAAACAAACATCCATAATTACTTAACACTTTTTAGATTTTCAATAATATTAACAAGGTAATTTTGAAAAGAGATCTCAAATGTTCTCATTTCCAATACGATTAACTAAATTAAACTAGTTTTTTTAATGAACATGAAATCTCCCAAAAAAATCTTATATATAAAAACGGAAGAAAATAATTTGGGAATAAAACAAAAATTAGACTAGACAACTAATTTGAAAGATTATTTTAAAAAAAAATAATAGCATTATCAATGAAATAAAAATTGGAAAGGTTAATTAATTTTTTCTTATAGTTGAGATAACAACAAAGATGGTTTTCTCCTTTTAATTAAGATTAGATGAAGCATTTACTTCCCATTTTCTAATATCACAATGATAATTATTTCATCAATTTCTTAACTTTTGTCTTTTAAAGATTTATTTTTTATTTCATAATTTTTGTCATATTATAATTTCAAGATATGATTATATTTTTTTTTAAATTCTAACCATTTATTTAATATTTTTTTATATTCCTCATTATTTTATTTTTATATTGTCTCAATCCTAAATTATCATACATTAAATAATGAACAGACTTGTTACTAAAAATTAAATAAAATTACAACTTAAAAAAATTAAATAAAAATATTTTAAACAAACAATATAATAATCAACCTAAAAGTAATTAAGAGCATAGGAATAGAAATTCCCTAACGAAATGAAGAGGCGCAACGGATAACGTCATAACTAGTAGTAGCATCGAATAATAATAGGCTTATTTAAGTTTTTGGTCTCCGAAAGTTGACCGTGTTTTGGTTTTAGTCCCTATTTTTTTATTTGATCGGTCCTAGTCCTTAAAAGTTCAAAAAAATTTGATTTTGGTCCCTGCCGTTAAATTTTGCCGTTATTGCTAATGTGGCAAACGGAATTTTAAAAAAAATAATAAAAAAATTAATTAAATTTATTAAAAAAAATAAAAAAAAATTATTTAAGTTTTTGGTCCCCGAAAGTTGACCATGTTTTGATTTTAGTCCCTATCTTTTTATTTGACCGGTCCTAGTCCTTAAAAGTTAAAAAAAATTTGGTTTTGGTCCCTGTCGTTAAATTTTGCCGTTAATACTGACATGGCAAACAGAATTTAAAAAAAAAATAATAAAATAAATAATTAAACTTATAAAAAAAAAAAATTAACCCCCCCCCCCCAAAAAAAAACGCCAACCCAACCCAACCCACCCTCCCCTCTTCCTTTCTCTCCATCATGAAACCCGTACCCAACCCCACCCCAGGAGAGGGGAAACGCGAGTGAGAGAGATGAGGCCGTGAGGCCTTGGTAAGGGATGAGAGAGACGCGATTTTGCCTTGAGAGGGAAGAGCAGTGCCATGAGGGAGGGAGGGAGACGCGATTTGTGTTCTTGAGAGAGGGAAGAGCGGTGGCGTGATGGAGGGCGCGAGGGAAGGAGAAAGCCAAGTGATTGAGGGACAGAGAGAGAGAAAGAGGGGAGGGTG
This sequence comes from Crotalaria pallida, assembly GCA_037953625.1. Lineage (NCBI taxonomy): Eukaryota > Viridiplantae > Streptophyta > Magnoliopsida > Fabales > Fabaceae > Crotalaria > Crotalaria pallida. The sequence goes on along the minus strand of CM075654.1, from coordinate 140,662,313 downwards.
GGTGGGGTTGGGTACGGGTTTTGGGTTTTTTTTTTTAATTTTTTTTTTATAAATTTAATTATTTTTTTAAAATTCTGTTTGCCACGTTAGCATGAACGGCAAAATTTAACGGCAGAGACCAAAACCAATTTTTTTTAACTTTTAAGGACTAGGACCGATCAAATAAAAAGATAGGGACTAAAACCAAAACACGCTCAACTTTCGGGGACCAAAAACTTAAATATTTTTTTTAATTTTTTTTAATTTTTTTTATAAATTTAATTATTTTTTATTATTTTTTTTTAAAATTCCGTTTGCCACGTCAGCATTAACGGCAAAATTTAACGGCAGGGACCAAAACCAAATTTTTTTGAACTTTTAAGGACTAGGACCGGTCAAATAAAAAGATAGGGACTAAAACCAAAACACTGTCAATTTTCGGGGACCAAAAACTTAAATAAGCCATCTATACTATTATATAAAACAAACCCTTAAAAAAGAGTTTGTACATAATTTTGTATATTCCCATTATACCCTCCTAATGGGAAGGGTAATTACAAAAAAAAAAAAAAAAAAAAACTGCATAAGTGTTGCATCAATAAAAATGGTTCACCAAAGCCCAAGCCAAGCAAACTCAACTGAATACTACCAATCCCTTTTTCAGTTTTTGTTTTTGTTTTTGATTCATTCATTATTCACTCTTCCAGTCTTCCTTCCTTCACTTACAGACTTTCTCTCTCCTTCTATTCCCTCGATTCATTCTCATCCCCAATCCTATATTCTAAAATCAAATCAAATGGGTACTCTTCAATCTTGGAGAAGAGCCTACGGTGCCCTCAAAGACTCTACCAAAGTTGGTCTTGCCCATGTCAATAGCGATATCATAACATGGATGAAACAGTGAAATCCAGTTGTTTGTTTAATGGTCTTGAATGTCTTCTCAGATGTGCAGTTACAATTTGATTTGTGCAGTTTCTATAACCGCATAAAAACTTGTCATACTAAACTCAAATTGAATTGTGCAGACACGAAGGTAAACTCTTCCTCTTCTTCGTTTTTTTCTTCTTTTTCCACTTCATGATTTTTTCCATATTTAGAAATGTAAGTGTGTCTGGCATTGGGCATCACGTACCCTTTTTTCGGGGGCTATTTTTTATAAAGTTTAATAGGTACTTGGTTTACTGATTTTTCATATAACAATGATTTGTTTGTAGGCTTTTATGGATATAATTGTCACATATGCAGTTTTTCCATGTAACATTCCCAACACCAAGGGGGCTGTTACAATAGAAGGACAATATATTAAAAAAAAAAAAGAAATTGATGTACAAGATTTATTCATTAGCAGCAACCGACTCCACCCTAAAGTTGGTTGAGGCTCCAAAGTGAGGCTTGGACGGGAAGACAAAAACAGAATTTGATGGCTGATATGCTACTGAGTATCTGACTGAAGTCATGAAAAATCTGAGTAACTGTTGGATGCCTGAGGCAAGTGGGACAAGTTTGTAACTGAGAATGTGCTCGGATTTTGGATTTGAGAAACTTGATCCTAGGATTCCTGTAAGCAATTGTATCCTTCACATTCAATGCATTTGTTTTTAAGAAATTTCCTTACTTGCAAGGTAGGAGGAGGAATATAGAGATATACAGCCCACATTATGTTTATGCATTTGTTTTTAAGAATATAGAGATATACCGTCCACATTATGTTTATAGGGAAAGTGTGATAGTAAGTCTCAAATAAATAAATAAATAAATAAAAGAGACTATGCATTCTCTATTTCTCTTAATGTTGTTGTGTTTAACTGAATGTGAAGGAAGTTGAAGTGCCCTTTATTTAGTAGAAGAGAAGATTTTTTTTTTGAAAAAAACAAAATTGATGGAAGTGGATTTGTGGCAAGTGGTGGCTGGTGTACATGTCCCATTAAGAAATGAAAAAATTGACGATCCTGTGTGTTTAAAATCAGTGGACCTATATAGTATTAATTTTTGTTTGAGATGAGTACTCAACATGAGCAGTTAAAAAATTGATCCCGTAACATACCAAGAAAAGAACTGTCGTGCATGTTAGTTTAAAACATCACTCTCTGTAGATTAAGGTATGTTACTCTCTGTTTTTTTCCCAATCATTTTTCTTCCTTTGCCCTCTATCTGTTTGCTATAATTCCTAAACCCCATTCAGAACAAGGTTGTTATGTTGCTCACATAAACAGCTACCACGGCAACGATAAATTTCTAAAGCAATTTCTGGGTTTGGGAAAGAAATGAGAACCATACTTTATGCTTCAATTCTGCCAATAGGCTGCACGGTGGTTAACAATGGCACACAAGACTTAGTTGAAGGAAGAGTGAGTTTTAACAATTTGAGTTCCCTATAATCTTTGGTTGGCATTTAATTGTTCCTAATCTTTGGTCTTGGTGACATTATTGTTTATAAATTTATTATTTTAATTTAGTACTTTGTTAATTATAGTATTTGATAGTGAATTTCTTTCTAAAAATAATATGGTTGAAATGTTCATGGAGCCAAGTGGTGAGATGAATGAATGAGTGAGATGGTTATTTTTTATGGTGATTCACGGTCGGGGAAGAGATAAGGATAAGGTGAGAGTGGATGAGAAGGTTGGTGGGATCCAATGGTGAGAACTTTGAAGATGAGATTCGGCTGATGAAAAAAGTTGGAAATGAGTGTAAAAATTGAGGATCCAACTCATGGGGATAAATGAGAATTGAAGTTACTGATGATGATATCTTTGAGTTTTGTTGACCGTAAAATGATCTTTGTCAACAGCCATGTCAAAAAATAAATAATAAATAAATAAACAAAAGACAATGATATATTTTGTTAAAAAAGAAAAAGAAAAATAACTATATTTTTTTTATATATTTTATCATAATAAATCAGCACAATGCTTTAAACATGACATTCATAATTATCGATTTTGCAATATATCATTTTACTATTAACAATTTTTCATGACAAAAACATGATAATGAGAATGCGGATCGACAGACACATACATAAAGATCGATTTTTCAATATAATTGTAAACTCTTTACGACAAAAACACAACAATGGGAATGCGGGGCGACAGACACGCTAGTAATAATAACAAGAAGACGAAGAAGAAGAAGAAGAAAAAAAAGGAAAAAGAAAAAGAATTCGCCACTCGAAATTCCAATTGTTTTGTGGCTTGCTAATGCTCTCTCGTTTTCTCTGACTAAACTTAATCATCATAATTCCAAACCCACCAACCCATTTCCACACATTTTATTTATTATCTCTCTCTTTGATTGATTTCAAAGTATCTCTATCTCTGTTATTATTAGTTGAAGCATCATCATCGCCCTCTCTTTGTTAATTTTTACATCGGAGGTTTTTATGCGATTCCGATGAATTATGTGAAAGAAGCTGCGCTTGCCGATCCCTTTTCTGTAGCACATGGCTGCCGCTAAACTCGCCGACCCCCCGAAGGTATTACACTCCTATTTCATTTCATTCCAATCTCAAGATTTTTTTTTTAATTTTTTTTGGTTGCCCTAAGGAATTTGTTATTAAAAAAATATATTTTTATTTGATTTCATGTATATTTATTCATGGAATTTCTTAATCTCAGTCCTTTATTTATTTATTCTTAATTTTAATTTTGAACTAGGAGGTGAGTGTGGATTGAGTTAAATGAAGTCATAGGTATGTAGTTAATGAGAGGATGGAATAAATGTTGAGATAACTTTCACTGATTGGCTGTGTTCATAGGATGAGATGAGAAAACAAACTGCCGAAACGGCTTATTTAAGGTTTCACGTGTCTGTGTTTTCTTAATAGTGTGGTTACTCTACGTGCACAATTGTTGTGGTTGTTGGCTTTGTTTCTGAAAATTGCTCTGGAGAAGTCTAGGAAGTGGGTTTATCTGTTAATTGAATTACTTACATTGATATGAGTTAGTTGATCTTCGGCATGCTTCATTTGTTATGGAGTGCTTCCTTGAATCTGACGTCGAGGGTGAGGGTGAGCGTTGGTGCTATAGAAAAAGTTGATGCCTTGTGAGCTAGAAGTCACGGGGTCAAATTTTGGAAATAGCCTCTCCACTTGCTGAGGTAAGGCGGTGTTGTGACTTACTCCCATGAAGTGTGTGAGAGCCCTAAGCAAAAGTCTAGTTCATTAGATGGGAAAGTCTCGGCTAATCGGCTTAAGTACCAAATTGAGCTTCTTTTATTCACTCGGTGTCTACTTTGCTTTATTAAACTGAAAAGCCACGTGCAACTTTCCTATTGACATTTGTAAAGTATACTTGGACGATGCCATGTGTCATTACTTCATATAACTAAAATGTCACTTGATAGCTGAAAGTGTATTTGACTTTATATCTATCTAAGTTGCATTTTGTAATTGGATGTTGCTTGACATGTTTTTGATGGGGCACTTTTACTTAATGCAAGGATTATTACAAAGTGTTGGAGGTTGATTATGATGCAACTGATGAAAACATCAAATTAAATTACCGAAGACTCGCATTGGTTGGTAATTTTCCCTTTTTGAGTAGCTCTTGCAAATTTGCAATGGCTCTTTCCACAATTATTCACTTTGAAAATTCATTTTTCTTCAAGTATGACTTACTATGTGTGTATGATTCTACTCCATTTGATAGAAATGGCATCCTGACAAGCAGAAAGGTGACAGTGCTGTTACCGTAAAGTTCCAAGAGATTAATGAAGCTTACACTGGTAATTCTTTCATGTAAAAATCTCTTTTATGTTTTCCCTGTAAAGCATGTTATTTTACAGGTTCTCATTCTTCTTGCTTTTGTGATCACCCACGAAACTTGCACACTTTTTGTAAATTGCTCTTTTTTCTATCTTCAACTTAGTTTCAATGTTTAGGGCAAGTAATTTGAAGAAAAGGGATTGTGGTCCTTCATTTGTTTGGATATTGAGTTTAAATTTGTTGTATGGCTTTCTGGCTATAAGCTCCCACTTATTGTATTACCATTTAACTTTTTCAATATTTATTCCTTTTTGTTTCCATATGTTAACATAGTTTTATGAGCATGTGAACTAGTTTCACTCCTAGTAAAATTTGTAAGGTTTAGAAGAACGAGGGGTGATATTTCACACATGTGACCGTAACAAAACTCAATCCCGACACAAAATGGAGAGAAATTCTATTGGCATAGCATGTTATATTTTTCCTACATGTTTAATATATACATATACGTTAATGAGAATACGAGATAGAATCTTTGTAGACCCACTCAGACAGAAATATATATAAATGAAGGCTCAACTATTTTAGTGTAGAAAATTCAGATGAAAGCATAAATTTGCAAGATTATTAGCCCAAGCACTACTTGTGAACCTGAAACTGGTCCTGTGCTGAAATTACTTTAAGCTTGATAAATAGGTCCGTAAGTGATATGCGATGGATTTTACTCACTCTGTAGCTGTGGCACTGCATTGTTTGACCTATGTCTGTTTTCTCTTGTGCACATGGTTATGATCTAGAATACAGCAAGAAGTTATGTATGTGATAATTGGGGGTTTTTGTTTTCCTATTATATATCTCAGTGTTGAGTGATCCTGCCAAGCGTCGTGACTATGATTTAACTGGAACCTGTGAGATTGACAAGTATAGCTTGCAGGTATGCAACTTAACTATCATTTAACCTTGGTTTTATTCATTCAGACTTGTTTATAATTATGTTGGTGTATCCTCTTGAATGATAACTGCTGATGTCTACTATCCTTTGGTGGACATGTCTAATTGCCGCACAGGAATATCTTACCAGATTTAAAGGCATGATTCTTACCTGCAATGGACTTGGTATCGCTCATTCAGACAGATGGTAATTCTTTTAATTTTTCATCTCTCCCTGCCTTTCTATTCTTTCTTCTATGGTAATGGTACTGGTGAAATTTCCCAGTGAAAATGTCTTTGATGTGATTATAACATGACCTATCAATCCATGAGCAATTTTGAACATGACCAGGGCAAAACTCTTATTTTTTGCATTTCTGCTTTATACTAGTGTTACTGGATAATGAGCGGTAAAGCTGGCTCTTTTCATGCAACCATATCTACTTTGTTATCATTATCTTTTTCCAAGCTAAACATTTACTGCAGATACTCTAAAATCAAAACAAACTTTGCATGTCAATGAAAACATTAAGCCAAATCAGACAATTCACTAAAAGCTGGCATAGGACACAGGTTAGTAAATCTGTGTTTTATCAAGGAACTTGATACAGGTTATTGCAACTAGTTTGTGATTTTATTAATTAGCCTTGGAATCATCCTTACATTGAAATTGCTGTGCTTAAGCTGTTCACAGCCTTGAAAAGTCCTAAGTTTGGTCCTTGATTGCCTTTATTTAGTCCCCTAACTGAAATTATGTTTTAACGGACCTGCACTATATCTGATTTGGCTCCTTTTATTGTTTTATTCAACTCCAACCCTATCTAACCTGAATTTCAATCTCTTTTGCTATAATGCAGGTCACAACATTTCATTGAAAATAATGACTCTTATTTTGAACCCGAAGGAGGAGTACAAAATAATGGTCACTAGGACACTTAACATTTGATGTGTTGTACACCTGTACTGTATTACAATATGTATTATTAATTGCGATGGATCCGTACACTACATGCATCAAATGTATTCTCTCCCTTGTAGAGGTTGTAGTACAATATTAATGATTTTTGTTTTGTTTTATTTGTGCTTTAAAAACTTTAGAAGGTAGGAGTATTAACTTCTTTCCTGATTTTATTTTTATCTCCATTTTTTTTCCCGTTAAGTATGGTACAAGAAGAGAATTAATATTAGGCTCAGACACCTTCTGGTTTCGACCAAAAATAAAAAAAGAGAATTAACATTAATTCTTTAAGAGTGATGTACCAACATAGTTCCTTATGTTTTTTCAGTGTACTAATTTAGTTCATGAAAATTCATAATTACACATTTAGTCCCTCAAAATTTTCGAATGTACCAATTTGGTCCCTAACCTTTTTTCATACCAATTTGATCCTTCATAATTTTCTTTCATACCAACTTGGTTTATTGTATTTTAAGAATCAAATTGGTACATCTGAAATTTTGAATGTCCAAATTGGTACTCCCTCCGTTTCACTTTAAGTGTCTTTTTAACATCAAAATTTTGTTTCAAAATAAGTGTCTTTCTACCAAATCTAGGCAATATTTAATACTGTTTTTCCTTATTTACCCTTACATTTAATGTTGTTTTAGTTTTGAAATTTGTAATACTAGTAATGATGCATTGACAAAATAAAAATATTAAATAGGGGTATTTTTGACAAAATACACAAAACTTACAATAATCATCACAATCAACATTTTCTTAATCTATATGCAAAAGTCCAAAAAGACACTTAAAGTGAAACGGAGGGAGTATGAGAAAAAGGTTGAGAGACTATATTGGTATGGAAGATTTTTTTTAGTGACTAAATGTGTAATTATGACTTTTCAAGAACTAAATTGGTACAGTGAAAAAACATCAAGGACTAAATTGGTACTTCACTGACTCTTTAAATATCTTAAGAGCATCTCTTTTGAGAGTTGCAGAGCTTTGTGTAATTGTTGTTGCATAAGAGTATATATGATGCGCCATGCGCATAGTTGTTTTCTTTTTTATTAACCCATTGAACATAGTTTTGTAGTACAATTGTTGCAAAAGAGTTGGATAGGTGGAGAGGCAAAAAAAATATATCAAGGTGTATGCAATATTTGCATAGCTAAGCAAAGGTTTCATAATAAATGGTCCTTTAACACTGAATTATCATGTAAAGTAAAAAATTATGAGATATCATGGTAAGACTCATAATATTTGAAGAGAGTTATGTGATTGAAGATACTCCAATAGAAGGTAATTTAGTTCAATGTAATCGTTGTTAATTGCAGTTAACATTTTTATTTTGTGTGAAAAAAAAAAAAAAAATCAAACGAGATGCTATGACAGAAATTACGGATCAAGCATTGAAATGCCCAAACTGGGCCATTGAGAATGAAAACAACTAATTGAAATGCCAAACTCAATACATTTACAAGCGTCATGTTGCCTTTTTCTATATTGAAATTTAAAAATAAAATAAATTATGTTGAGAGTGGGATTTGAACCCACGCCCTTTCGGACCAGAACCTTAATCTGGCGCCTTAGACCAACTCGGCCATCTCAACTTGTTGCAGTTATCTTATTTAAAAAGTTAATAAGGAGTAAGACATTTCTTTCATTTTCAATGGCCAACAGCAAATTTTAAAAAGGATAAGAATCTTCAATGGTGACGGTGTACTGCACCAAAAGTAGAATATTCGATATTGTTCAACTGTACTTCAATAATTGTGGCTTGGGGATGGTGGTGTTCAATAATTTAGTGGTTTTCAAATGGAGTAATAAATAAGTAAATGCTCATGATCGTAGGCATGGATTGCATTGTCAAGATTCCAGTTTGTGCTTACAAATCAGCATTTGCTCTCAAGGAATAAACAAATCAAAATATATTAAAATATGTTGTTTGAGTGAATCACAAACACAATTATTGCCTTGGTTTTTCTTTTTTTATTAAAAGCAAATTGGCCTAGTCCATATCGCTGAATAACAGGCACTGCGTAGACATAAAACATTTCTTGCAAGACATATTTCCCTTTCACATATTAATTTATTTTAGACTATATGTTTTGGAATTGCATTATTGATAGGGAGAAATAATAAACTCAAAACAAATACTACATGGTCAGGATGCTTGAATGCGTCATTCTTCCTCTCTGTATGTATTGTGTAGTGTATATGACATGGTCATCAAACACGAGTGGTACTGGGAAATAGGAAATGCATACCTAGGGATGGTAACGGCGCGGGGATAGGGCGGGGGGTACTTTCCCATTTCCCATCCTCAGGTCTCATTCCTCCCCATCTCCATCCCCAAACCCCATCTCGGGTAGAAATTGTTCCCCATCCTCATTCCTCACGGTCTCCACGGGGTCCCCAAACATACGGGAATTTTTTTTTAAAAAATCGTAACTTCCATTTGACTCGTCATAAAATTAATCCTGCTTAATAGTATTTTCAAAAGATGCATAGTACTTAAAAATAATCATTAAAAGTCAAATAATTCAATCTAAGAAATAGAATAAAAATAATCAAAAGGTTAATATTGGGCGGAGGCCGGAGGAGTCGCACGGTGAAGGAGGACTGAGAAGAGAAAGGTGCGGCGGAAGAGTGAATCAGCACGGTGAAGGAGAAGAAGAAATTAGGGATTTAGTTGAAAGTGGAATGGGCGAATGGCTGCTGCAGTGCTGGTATGTAGTTGAAATTAGGGTTGAAAGGTGAAATTACCAAAAAAAACCAATTCTTTTAATTACATAAAAGTTAAAAACTAAGGGTGTATATGTAAAATAGGCGGGGAACGGGGGACCGATCCCATTCTCCGCCCCGAAATCTGTACGGGGGAAAAATCCCCGAAATCGGGGACCCGAACGGGACGTTCCCCGCGGGGATCCCCGAATGGCGTTCCCCATTGCCACCCTTAGGCATACCTATTTATTAAGTGCCCGTTTGGTATCGCGTTTGCCCACTACAAATGCGTGTTTTCCCACGGCTCCAAAATGGAGCTTTCAAGCAAACGCGGATCTCCATCGCGGAAACAAAGAGGCCCTAAACCTTCAAGTTTTTGGTGACAAATCGCTTTACAAGTTGAAAATATTAAAATTTGTTATGTGGAATCTCATTAGTCAAACATAAGCATTCAATTAAAAAATATTAAAATCCCTGCATATAAATATTAAAAATTGATACTGTATGTATCATGACACTCTTTCTTTGTCTTGTTGCACTGATAGCTGCGGCATAGAAGAAAAGGGAGGAAGTTTGTTTCACATCGTTAAAAGATTCCATCTTCTACTTTCTTGAGGGGATTACCATATTCCATTTTAAAATTAGCCCAATTTTTTGTATATGTAAATAAACAGAAGGAGATAGAGATTAGAGACGATGGACTTCAATAAGCATATTAAATTTGAGAAAATTCTGTCCTTCTAAAACATAACTTGTAGTAAATCATTTTACCTAGGTGAGATTTCACATTTTTGTACGGTAATTTGCAAACTAATCGAAGAAAACAGTAACATTTTTTTAAAATTTTATCTTAAAACCAGTTGACAAAGGGATAGTCCAATATATAAGAATTACAACAATTTCATCAACATCGCTAATAAAGATTACTATATGATTTTTATTTAGAAAATATATAAATAAAATGCATAGCAGTAGCAGTAGCAGGGACAGGGGTAAAGATAAGAAGGAAAATAGAGAAAATGGCATTGATAACTCTCCATAATAAAAGGATCAAAATCCCAACCACTCTCTGCAACACAAATCACTAACTCTAAAACAGGGTACGCACCCGCCCACCAACCAATGAGGTAGGTTGGTCACAACATAAATTCCATAAAGAAAAAAAAAAAAAAACACTAAACCCCCCACCGGCCACCAGTCCTATTTGTTACAATTATCATTATTTTTATTATAATTTTTATAATAAAAATAAAAAGGAGTATATATTATTATTATTATTATTATATTAAGTGGGAGGGGATAAAAAAGGGAAAATAAGTTGTTGTATTTTAATTTAATGAGACGGAGAAGAAATGAAGGAGCGAATGTGATCGAGGAAGGTCAAATGTTGAGGCCTATCTTTACGCTTCACATAGCCTCTCGCTTCTTTCTCTCCGTAACACACCAACCCTCTCTTCTCGTTCTTCTTCCACAGCTCCCCCGCGTAATTCCCGTGCGCGTAATACGCCTCCGCGCACGTTATCCCCCTCGATGCCACGTCACCACCTCCACCATCATTCTCTTCTTCTTTCCCATCATCATCATCGTCATCGATTGTTGCTACGGGAATGAGTTTGATAGGTAGACGCTCGTAGTGAGCGCGTGTGGTACCTTCGAGCTCGTCCATCCGATCGAGTCCGCGAGTAGAAACGGAATACAACTCTCCCCTGACGTGGTGACCGGAGCCGGGGATGTTGAGGAGGAAGGGGACGCGGTAGGGGCCGGTGACGAGGGGGTAGGTGAGGGCGGTGCGGTAGGTTCCGACGAAGGAGGCGTCGCCGGTGCGGATGAGATCTTGGAGGAGGGGGTGGTTGGAGAAGCCTCTCTTCAAGGTTCCGTACGTGAATATCAGGGCTCTGCTGCTACTATCCTCATCGTTGTGGCCATGGCTATGGTTATTATGGTTATGGTTATCGCCATGAAGATGAAGATCTGCTTCGGCTACCATTTTTTTTTTTTTTTTGTTTGGTTAATTATTGGAAGCGGAAAGAGGGAGAAGGAAGAGGATATTTAAGACTTAACATTGGATGGCTAGAGTGGGTTCCTTTATATATAGTGTGGGATTAGGATTTTTTTTTTTTTTTTTTTTTTTTTGGTTGCCCACCCGGTTCCCTAAGTACTACCTAGGTACATCCGGATCCGACCCGGGTCGCGTGCCTGGCTATGGCAGGTGAGTCTCCCAACATGAATTTTTTGGCAGGTGGGATTAGGATTTTACTGAGAGAAATTGTGTGCTTTTTTTTTTTTGGTATTTTAGTTTTATTTAATTACTATTATATTTTTTTTACCACTCCTTTCATCTCCTAATATAAAATGCTTTCAAGGGAATTTATGTTAAAGAAAATTAATTAATATTGCTAGCAGCAATAAAATATAAATATTTAATATTTTTTTATCAGTAATCATATAATTATTATTAGGACTTTGAAAGAAAAGTAGTTAAATATTATTAAAAATTAAAATAAAATCTTATGAATATTAAAAAAAAAAAAAAGTTCCGAAGAGAAACTTACATCAAGAAACAGAGAAAGTATAAAAAAGATGAGATATTTTTTAAGAGGTGATAAAGTGAAAGAATTTAATTTCTCAGGATTAAATTTAAAAAGTTTAATGAGTATATGCCTTCCCTGACGGTACTGTAAAATAGAAAGCACAACATGTATCACTTATTTAAATGAATTTTAATTAAATTTTAATGATTATTAGCACATAAATAATACATAATGCATTGATAATAATATTAAAAAATCACCACCTATAGTTCTTTCTGAGACATAGTTTAAATGTCACGGTGAAAGAAGTACCTTTTTATTCCCTCAAACAATATAATTATGGATGTAGCGTAAGATTTTAATATTTTAATATATATCATGTGACATTCATGTGACATATATTGATGTGTGTTTAGTAAATGAATAATTAAATATTAATAGGCTGAATCATATAAGTTGTAATTTAATTTATTCGTTACAACTACAATAATAAGGATCTTGAAATTACATGACTTTCACATAATATAGAGATGATAAGGAATACGATTACTAATATTTATTCATTGTTGGAGTTGAAAGAGAGTTCTCTAAACGCTCTTTGATCAAAAGTCACGAAACACGTTTCTATTTCTTTGCCTCTTATGTTATTCTTTTTATTTTTTAATTACTTTCAATTTTTGAGAGAATCATCTTATTGTTATCTGCAACATTTATCCTCATAAACATAGTGAAATCTTTCAGGAAATTGGTTAAATACTTCATTTATAGTTAATGTCAACATTAGGAGTAAAATCTTTCACAACAAATTTGGACTTATAATGTTCAAGGTTGTTACGAGAGTTATATTTGGTCTAAAAAACTCAAAAAATATTAGGCACTCTCTCTCAAAATTCACTTAATTATGTTCCAAATCATAATTAAGACTCACGTCAAGTTCCAAATCCTTCATTTTTGATTCAAGCAACCAGAACCAACTAAACTCAGAATTTGTGGATTGGTTTGATCTATTGAGTTGGTTCCAATTTCCTTAAACTAAATACCATACAGCTTAGTTCATAATTATAAATTATTCACTTTTTGGTCTTACATAGAATTTTTAAAAGAGAGAAAAAATAATAAGTAAAGTACATAAAATTAGGTATTAATGTTAAAAGCTGATATAAAAATAACACAGCTGATAATCAATGGTACAAATTAGTTGAAATTTTTGGTTCAACTTTTTTCTTATATGCTACTACTACAGTACACGTCATACACTCATACAAGGAGGCAAGGAGCAACGTCTAAAAAAATGTGCATGAGAAAGTTTTGATTATCTGCGCTTATTTAATAATAAATAAAAAAATCAATACTTAAATAAATTATCAATAGAAGATAATATTAAATATTTACCTAAAAAATAATCACCATCAAATAAATAGAAAATGGAGTGAAGAAATGGGAAGATTTGACAACACAAGAACAAAGTGAGTGTGTTTGATATACATCCTTGAAACTTGACTGAACAAATTACTTGCAGATCAAATAATTCTGCAAGGCCATAGTCAGGCACCCCATAGTCATCACTTATGTTTCAAGACATTTTTCTTTAAAGTAAAGTAACAAAACTTACTCTCAAAAGTTCACCAAAATAAAATCTTACTCTCAAAAAAAAAAAAAAAATACTAACAAAACTTACCTAAATTAACACTACTACGTAGTACTATTAAATTTAGATGTTTTATTAAATGAAATTCTCTTAACATCACATCATTAAAAGTTAAAACCGTAAATAATCTCTAAATGAAGAATTCAAGGTCGGAATTCGAGATCTCTATATATCAAATTTTACATATTCAGTCGTGCTATGATGTACAATTGACTAGTCCAACAAGCACAAGGAATCCCCATCTCATTTTGTGCAAATTTTAAGTTAGGATTCAACTTAAAATTACGGTGTCTCATATGATGGTAGAACGTGGCAATGGGCAGAGGAAGAAGCTTTGTAAAATGTGATGGAGAAAAACCAAGAAGAACGAGACAGGCACAGCTTCTCAAAGTTTTGGCTTTTGGCACTAAAACCGTGTAGTCCCAAAATTCCAAACCATAAGGGTACAAAAAAGTTGTGTGATGATAAAAAGGAAGAGGTCCCGTAAACGTTTCCAAATTCCAATTACACAAGACCCCAAAACGTGTGATGATAAAGGAGCATCCGTACTTGTACTTTTCCGGATGTACTGCGTATCCTCCAAAGGGCATTTGTTTGTCCCCGTCCATGGCTTTGAATAATTATGGATGGACAAAGGGTAGTGCTGTGTAGGGGTGTATCCGGTCTGGGATCGCGAGACCGATTGGATCGGACCGGATCGGATCGAAAAATACAGTTCGGTTTGGTCTCATGGTCCGGTCCCGTTTCAAAAAATTTAAACCCATGTTTCCGGGTGGCAAATGGATGGATTGGATGGATTTGGATCCTTATGAATGAATTTAAAAATATCCAACAAACTATTAAAATTCATTCCATCCTTCTTGAAATCATTCAAATCTATCTATATCATAACTTAATGGATGAATTTCAATCCATTCATTGATCCATTTGAACGGATTGGATGTCCATCCATCCAATCCATTGGATGTCCATCCATCCAATCCATTTGTTTTTTTTTTTTTAATTTCATTTTTTTAATAAATAAATAATTTTATTTTTTTTAATAATCTTCTATTATGTAAGCCTCCTCTGTTGAAGTGATTGTCCCATCCTACTCCCATCACCACCTAAGCTGCCGTCACTCTTACTAATTTCAAAAATTGCCTTCTTCTATCTGTTTGGGTAGTAATAGTAATAGACTAATAGTAAGTAGCAGTAGTCATGAAGAGTGGTGGTGCTTTTTTTTTTCCTAAGCCATGAAGGTTAGCAAAAAGAAAGAAGCATAGAAGGACATAGCTTAGCTGTTTCTTTTTTTTTTTTTTTTTGTTAGTATTTTTTTCACACTTGCTCAAATTTTCCAATTCAAAATGTTTGCTTATTTTCACCGTCAACAATTCTGACTTTTGGTTAGATCAAAGAAAAAACATGATTTTCAAGTGATTCTTGGCAGTCGATTGGACAAAAAAATTTATTTTAAATTTTTAAAAAAATTATCAATTTAATAAGTTTTAAAAAAAATAATTTTTTTTTTTAAAAAATTATTCTAGATGGATTGGATATCCATCCGTTTGGATGAATATTTGGATATCCATTGGATATCTCGGATTAATTACAATCCATCCAATTTTAAAAGAATCCAATGGATCATATCCATTTAGATCCATTATTTTAAATGGATGAATTGGATGAATGAAAAATATAATGAATTAGGATGAGTCATTAATTATGGATAATTTTGCCACTCCTACAGATGTTATATGGTCCGGTCCACGGTCTCAATATTTTTGAGACCGTTCAGACTGAACCGGACCGCATACTAAATTTTTTTAATTTTTCTTTGCAATCTTTGGCAGCAAAATTTGTGCAGTGAGATACCTGCACAAATTTAAGTCAACAACACCAAACTTTTTTATTACTCCGTGCACTACAAGACATTATAGAAAGTACGTCCATAGCAAATAGAAGCAATGTAGAGGTTTTTTGCCCACTTTTCCTGCAAAACACATTATGATATGATCAGACCTAATAAAACAATATTATAGCAAAGCACAGATCCGACAAGATTAGTAAAATTTAGCATTAGCAAAACACTAATATACCAGGTGCAAAAAAAATTTTATTGCCAAGTAATTATGGTCTAAATAGACCGAATCAGATCGAATCGGACCATTTATGAATTGTCTGATCCGATCCGGTCTTTGTACACAAAAAATATTTGGATCGGGCATGACTGAACCATGTAAATTTAATTGGTCCGATCCCAAATGTTCGTGAAAGACCGGACCGGATCGGACCATTACACCCCTAGTGCTGTGCTATGCAACTTCCTTTCAAGTTCCTACTAGTAATACTCCCTCCGTCCCTAAATATAAAGCCTCTTTGGGGATTTCACGTTCATTAAGAAAGTGGAATAACTTAGTTAATTGTATTAGAAACGTGAACTTTTGATATGTAATTTCAAAATTACCCCTATTAATATTATTGAGAATCTAAAAAATGTTAAATAAATAGGAGTGTTTGTGGAACAAAGTAATTAATGATCATTGAAAATTGTTATGAAGCTTTATAAATAGGGACAAAATAAAAGTGTTAAGAGAGCTTTATAATTAGGGAAGGAAGAAGTATCAAACTAGCCTCACAATAATTCCAAAAGAGATGGGTAGCGGGGCATTATTGTCAATTTTTTGGTTTATTTGTGTGGTGAAATTTATTTTCAATAGCCAAGAGAAAAAGAAAATGCTAAGAGGTGTGGCATTGTTTAAATTTTTGTTGAAAAAAAGTAAATTTATTTTGAAAAATAATGAATTTTTTATGTAGTCTTTAATCAATGACCTCAAAATATAGATGATAAATAACAAAAGAAATATATAAATACTTCTCCGTATATATAAGATCCTTTTGATAGATTTCACATCCATTAATAAAGTTGGTTAATTTAGTTAATGATATTGGAAATGTGAATATTTGATATGCATTTTCAAAATTACCCCTATTAATGTATTGGAAATCTAGTACGTGTTAAATAAATAGGGATGTTTGTAGAAATAAGTAATTAATTTTTATTGTTCTAATAATTTCACATGCAACAAACGTTTTTCAACGTGACAACATTGCTTTTACTGTTTGGATAATGAAAACTGATTTTATAAATTTCAGCATGAAGTAATTCATTACTTGGTTGTGATAACATATTACAATTGTTGCATCGTACAAAATCAAGAGAGTTTTGAATTAATCACTTGAACTTGGTTAATCAATTACTTTTATTGCATCATAAAAATTCAGAGAGTCTAGAATCGATTACTTGAACTTGATGAATCGATTCCTTTTGTTAAAGGATAATCGATTATTTCGATTAAATAATCGATTATTTTTACTGCATCATACAAAATTCAGGAAGTTGTAAATCGATTACTTTCATTTGGGTAATCGATTACCTTGATTAAAATAATCGATTACTCTATGAAAGTAATCAATTATTTTTTTGAAAAAACAAAATAACTACTATAAATCAATTTCATTAATTATTTGGATTATTTTTTTACTTCCACTAATCAATTTTCTTATTAAAAATGTGGCTGATCAGTTTTGAAATCACTCACTCATACACTTTTTCAAAACACTCTCTTTCACTTTCCTAATCCTAATTTTTTGGAAAATCCAGAAAATCACGTTATTCTTCTTTTTTCTCCGTAGTCTAAGTATTAGAGTGCTAGAGTGATATTTTATATCATTGCCATAAAACTTTAAGTTGTATAATCTGCACCACTATCTAGAGTGCTTCAAGTGTATTTGTTTAATCTTATTTTTCTCAAAAGTTTTCATAGTTGTTAGGTAGAGGCTTCCCTAGTAGTGTGGCACCTTCGGTGTAAGAGATTTAGTTCCCAAACCCCAACCTTTAGCCCCAACCCCCATTTTAATTGGAAAAAGACAAAAATACCCCTTCTTCAATTTTTTCCTCAAACCACACCCTTCTTCTTCTTCCTCCCTTCTTCTCTTACTTCTTCTTCACTGCCACCCACCCTTCTTCTTCCTCCCTTCTTCTTCTTCTTACCCACCCTTCTTCTTCTTCTCTTCTTTTCTTCTTCCTCCCTTCTTCTCTTGCTTCTTCTTCACTGCCCATTCTTCTTCTTCTTCAGCCACCCCCTTCGTCCCTTCCACTCTCCACCGCCACCCTTACCCAGCAGCCCAAACCGCCACCCTTGCTCTCTCCTTCTTCTGCGTCCCTTTCCACTTTCAGTTTTTTTTTTACATTATTGAAGCGATTCCGACACGATAGTGTCGAATTTTCTCAAAATTCCGACACGGGTATGTCGGAATTTTTTTAAAAAAAAAAACACTGTAACAAATTTCCGACAGGGGGATCTCGGAAATTTCCCCCTGCCGAAAATTTGTTCCAGTGTTTTTTTTTTAAAAAAAAATTCCGACATACCCGTCTCGGAATTTTGAGAAAATTCGACACTGTCGTGTCGGAATCGCTTCAATATTGTAAAAAAAAAAACTGAAAGTGGAAAGGGATGCAGAAGAAGGAGAGAGCAAGGGTGGCGGTTTTGGCTGCTGGGTAAGGGTGGCGGTGGAGAGTGGAAGGGACAAAGGGGGTGGCTGAAGAGTGGGTGGGCAGTGAAGAAGAAGCAAGAGAAGAAGGGAGGAAGAAGAAGGGTGGGGTTTGAGGAAAAAATTGAAGAAGGGGTATTTTTGTTTTTTCCCAATTAAAATGGGGGTTGAGGCTAAAGGTTGGGGTTTGAGAACTAAATCTCTCGGTGTAATAGGGTAAGGCATCCTATTGTGTGATTGAGGTCCCTTACGAAAGGTCCAACTTTGTAGTTTGCGGGACACTCTGGGTTTATTGGGATTTGAAACTTCAATTAATTAATAATAGCAAATCCATAGCATGTTGCTGAGGGCTTTCACCTTACCGAAACCTTTACGGGAGCGAGTGACTCACCGGGGAGGCAAAACCAGAATAAAAATCCTTAGTTTGCATTTTCTCTATCCCTCAACTCTTTTATATTTTTGTTGATATTATTTTTGTGATTATTATCATTTACGTGCAACTATCAATATTCCATATATTAGTTAAAATTATCGTTTAATGTTAATCAGATATGATATTTTTTTTAAGTTTCCTTTCATTCTAATAATTTTCAATAAAATTAATAAAACTTGATTCCCCTCCCCTCCGTAGATTTTTTGGTTTGCACCCTGGTATCCGGCCCAATAATCCAGTTCGAGGGGGTCCCGGGGTTAAGGTTTTATTCCTCTCCCAACGTTGTTGCGGGGGATCGAACTGTGGTTCGCCTTACCAAGTGCAACCCCTGGCACCACTGCACCAACAGTTCGTTGGTTCTCCCCTCCGTAGATTTGAGGTCAATTCTAAGACAACAAACATACATAATAATAATAATAATAATAATAATAATAATAATAATAATAATAATAATAATAAATAGCATGCAAAAGGAGTCACACACACCCAACCTCACGTCCTCAGGGAGAAAGATTGTTTTCAGTATTAGAATACATGACCTCCAAGTCAGAAGGCAACAACAATCTTACTACTGTTGCGTGCTAGGCTCACCCTCAAATAGCATGCAACTAATAAACAAAAGTATATTATTTAATGAAATAGGATTTGAATCAGGAAAGACAACCTTTTGTTTGGTGGAGTTATTCCCTTTGGAACATCTCTCAGAACGTTGTTTTAGTTTCTGCATATGTTGACGCAAGAGAGGATTTGGTTGGAACTTGTCAATAATCAACTCATACGCACAAGCAAATAATAATGAATCTAACAACTTCAATATGTTGCTGCTTGTTGATAAGATTCTGAACAAAAAAAATATGTGAGAACCAGGATAATTTCAATTCAAATTCAACCATAAAAATTATAACGACATATTACTTCAGAAGAATCAGCAGTGATTAGGACATGCCAATAAAGGCAAAAAAAAAGAATACAGCCATAAATTTAGTTCTAGTTATCACTTATCACATACAGATTAACATTTACAAGCAAAAGGGGCTGAAGAATTCCAAATTCCTAGCTAGGAGGAAAAGAACATCTCAGACCATTTAGAAATGGGGGAAGCATGAGAGAGAGGGGGGAGCATTAACCAAATGTCGATTTCTTAACAAAAAGAAAAGTAAATTGTTGGGGCAAGCAAGATAGAAAATCTATGAAAACCATTACATTTTTCACCATGTTGAAATATATATCTCCTGTATAATTTGTTCCTCACAATCCACAAATGTTTGACATTGCCAATTTGAAACTTGATAAAATTCTCACAAACCTCTCATATATCTCAATAATCCAATTAAAAAAACAGTTGCCCAATCGGAGATATGGTTGATTAGCTACTCTATCTCAGATACTATCAACCTTAGGCTCTCATCATGAATGGCCATAACCATCTTATCCTGCAGATAAGAACGGCAACAAAAATATCAAAAGACAATAACTCATTTGAATAACATTTAGTGCAACCTATGCTTTGAGTTAGACGAAAACGAGTACCATGGCTCTAGATAAGAGAAACATACGAAGATAACAGCTATACTAAGCAAGATAATTAGCAATAAACATACATGGGATTTTATCCACAAAACCAAGGGTCCGAAATAGCTCTACAACTTGCTTGTGCTGAGCAGCATGATCACAAAACTTAAGAACTTCATATTCATCAAAAGGAAGAAACTAAGTCATAAGCTCATAAAAGCAGAAAAAACCCCACAACCATCAAAGAATTTTCAGTATTTGTTCCAATGTTAGCTTCCAAAGCAAGTGCCAGCTTCATTGCCTCTTCTCTTACATGAGGTTCAATAAGTGGTGAGATTCCTATAAGCTGTTTTCAATCAAATATGTGTTTTTCTTTAATAAATGCACCTTTGCCTTCATTCTCATCAAGTGGAATTATAGGTTTTTGTATCATTTGTAGAACAAGTTTTGCAGGATTTGACGATCATTGGAGATCAACTAAAAGTCCACTGACATACAGCTCTGGTTCATTTGTTTGCTCCTTTTTGACCAACTGCAAATTTCTTCCATCAATTGTAGAATTTTACCCATTATCTATGGAAGATATGTAAGTTCAATCAAATTTATTAAAGCATCACAAAAAATGGAGAGAATAGGAAAATAATGATAAGAGAATATAATATGAAAGAGTGTAAAATCTCTCCAATATTGATATGCATGTATGACAGAAAGAAAAGCTACTTTATCTAGATATTTACAATCAATATCATCATAGTGCTATAACTAATTTGATAAAAATGGGACTAGATTAATGAGTGCGTCCACGTGTGTTTAAAAAGGACAAAAATACAATCTTAGTCAGTTCGACTTCGACAATAAATAAAAAATTGAATATGTTTATCAATAAAAATCTATGGCGGAATTTCAAATTCACCAAGATATACAACATTAACAAGACTAAGGGTATCTTTAACAAGTTACATATCATGTGAATTTAAAATATCAATGTAATTAAAGGAGACAATCGAGGCAAAAAATGTTCTAACAAACTGATGAGAAAGGAGCATAGGTGTTTACCTGGTTGTTTTTCAATATTACCAAGGACTTGTGGAGCCCGGTGGTGTTCGTGATCTGGTTTGGTTCAATTTTGAGACAAAAAGACATCTGATTCGATTATAAAGTATACATGCGATTTGGTTCGGTTCGGTTTTAATTTAATTAAAACTTTTATGTAATTTTTATAAAAATTAATCATGTGATCATTAACAAATTTATTTTTCTACAAGTCACAAACATATATGCATAAAAATAAAGGAGATTTCTAATATGCAATCTAAAATTGGATTGTTGCTATGCAACATTCTCTTAAACCAATAAGAAGTTGTCACTTAATTCACCTTTGCTCAAGACTATCTGAATGACCTTCATCCTAGTTTCCTTCTCTGCTATGTTCGAACTCCAATTTTCCTTAAGTTTAGCATATCCATGATTATCCATTGTCTTCACAAGTGGCTTGGCATCAGAGTTTGCCGCGTTGATTGCTAGAACTCGCAACGCCTAGTAACTCAAAGTTTGGCTTGACAACAAGTGAATTAAGTGACAACTTCTTATTGGTTTAAGAGAAGGTTGCAACAGGTGAATTAAGTGACAACTTCTTATTGATTTAAGAGAAGGTTGTATAGCAACAATCCAATTTTGGATTGCATGCTAGTAACTCCCAAAAATAAATATCATTGTAGTTGACATTCCTAATTAGCACAAATTGAGAAATTTTTGTCTTTAGGTGCAGTATATGCGTGAATTTTAAACCCAATCTAATGTGTTTTATATGTACATATTTATAATTAGAGGTCCCGTTCGATCAGAATTGATTTTTAGAACTAAAACCAAAAACCAAAATGAACCAATCGATTTTTCAATAACCAATCCAAATACATCCAAATAAATTCTTTTTTTTTTGTTTCGATTTTTTTGATCGATTTGCGGTTTGCTTTTGGATCGGTTTGGATCTGAACACCTTAAGGAAGCCTAAGAAAATTGGGCAACACCACGGAGAATATTGTCTTCTCTTTCAAAACTTTTTTTTCTTCTTAAAAGTGGTTTTTTTTTTTTTTAATTATTGGTTCGTGTTGGCCTTCTTTCAATCCCAACTCCTCCGGTGCCAAATTTTTTTAAAAAGTTCCAAATCATTTGCCTATTTATTTCTTTGTTGGCCTTGTGACGGAGGCTTTATGGTGGTGAGTGTTTTAGGGGAAGCAGATTTCGGATTTCCTATTATCCTAGTGCTTTTAAATGAGTTCGTGGTTGGGAATATCATTTTATTTTTATTTTTTAAATCAGGTGTTGTTTGGGAATATTATCTTTTTTTTTTAAAATAAGGTAGTGTCTGAGCTTCACATTTTTTGTGACCCAACTAATTCACTTCTGATCCGCGAACTGTGCGAGTCTTTGATTCAACGGTATGGATCCTCCTCAGGAATTGTTGCCTCACTAGGACTCGAGCTTTTGATCCTGAAGTCCCCTAAAAGCCCAATCAATTTCCATTAGGACAATTCACTTGGGTGGGATATTATCTAATTGACTCAATGACATATCACATATATAACATATTACTGTTAAAAAAAATAGCATATCATATACTTAATTTCTTGTCCTACTCACCAAGTTGATCCAAGTATATCATTGGGGTAGCATAGTTGGAAATTAGGGTTATCGTTATTTAAGCAAATAGTAAAAGATTCTATATTGATTTGCGAATATAAGAGGCTCGATGAAAAGACATCGTAAAAAGTCAATCAATATCCAAAAAGATTATTTCCCTGATCACGCATGGGAATACCTTGAGAAGAAAAAAATAAAAAAAAACCAAGCACAAGAACGGAAAAAACTAAAAGGATTAAAAAATAAAACAAAGCACAACATTAATACATCGATCTGCCATATCATAATCTATCTAGTTTTATGCTCCTCAATCTTGCATATAACTAAATCATAAACAAAGAGCAAGAAATAGCATAATCTAGCAAAACAAAAATAATCCCAAGTATCAAATAAATAACATATGTCTAAGCCAAAGGTATAGCTTGGAAAGTCAATTACTCCAAATTACAGATTGTAAAACACAATAGTATTTCATATGAAAAGAGAACCATTTATCTAATATAGAGGATAAGGCCCATAGCGATGGTGGTCATATGATTGAAGATCTCCATAATAGTAGTCCTCTGGGGGGAAATAGGTAAATTGACCAGGCATCACTCTAGGTGGAGGAGCCGATGGCAATGACATACCTCTTTCCCTTTCACAATGACTCATAAACACCTGAGGAGATGGAGGCGGTGTTATAAACACCCGAGGACGTTTTTTGTAGTCACTCCCCCGTGATGGGTAGTAGGTTTCCACTTCTTCTTTGAGTCGTTTCTTTCCTCGTTGTCCTTTGACTTGATTCTTCCTCTCTACTTGATCAGCAACATGTTTGTTTTGCCTAGATTGTCGTTGTTGTTTCCCTCTGTGTCCATTGACATACAACTTTGGTTCATTTGTTTGCTCCTTTTTGACCAACCGCAAATTTCTTCCATCAGTAGCATAATTTGATCCATTATTTGTGAAAGATGCAACTGCATAATTAGCTGGCAGATATGTAGGTTCAATCGTATTTATTAAAGCATCATAAAATAAGGAGAGAATAGGAAAATAATGATAAAAGAATGTGATATGAAAGAGTGTAAAATATCTCCAACACTGATATGCATGTATGACAAAAAGGAAAGCTACTTTACCTAGATATTTACAACCAATATCATCATAGTGCTATAGCTAATTTGCTAGAAATGGAGCTAGATTAAAGAGAGGACAGATAAGAATCGGTAACAAAATATTATCAAATAGAACATAACATGAACATTGAATATGTGCAATGTAAATCTAAGTTGTGATAACAATGTATGTATGTGTATGTTCGTGTGTAAATATGATCACTATCAACATGATGTTATAATCAAAGTTCTTCCACAAGTGTTTAAAAAGGACATAAATACAATATTAGTCTGTGTGTAGTAAGTTCAACTTCGACAACAAATAACAAGTTGAATTTTTTTATCAATAAAAAACTATGGAGGAATTTCAAATTCACCAAGATATACAACATCAACAAGACTAAGGGTATCTTCAACAAGTTACAGATCATGTAAATTAAAATATCAATGCAATTAAAGAAGACAATCGAGGCAAAAAAATGTTCCAACAAAGTGATGAGAAAGGAGCATTGGTGTTTACTTGGTTGTTTTTCAATATTACCAAGGGCTTGTGGAGTGCGAGAATGCTGGGCAACATCAGGGAGAATATCGATCTTCTTTTTCAACACTTTTTTCTCTTCGAGTGGTTTTTTTATCGATTTATGTCGGTCATCTTTCCACCCCAACTCCTCTAGTTCCGCATTAAACCGAGCCATTTGTAAATTGATCTCCTTCATTTCCCTTTCGCTTTGACTCTTCTTTGACTCAAGTTCCTTGAGTTCTATGATTTGCTTCTCTTTTGAAGCTAGCTCTTTTGCTTTTGCTTCAAGTTTTCTCTCTTTTAACCTGAGCTCTTGCACATGTACCTCAAACAATTTCACTTTTGAATTGAGCTCCTTCAATCTTTCTTCATATTGCTTCTCTTTTACCTCATGTTCCATTACTCGAAGTTCAAACTTATTCTTCTGTGACTCTTGATCCTTTAATTGTCCATTAGCATGCTCCCATTCAGAAAGTAATGTCTTCATATTGCACTTAAGCTCCTTGATTTCTTCCTTTTGTTGCTTCTGTGATGACTCTAGCTCTTCCACTCGACTTTGAGATATCTTCTGTTTAGATTCCAGCTCCATTGCTTTCACTTCCAATTCCTTTTCCTTCAATTCAAGCTCCTTGGCTCTTGCCTTTATTTCCTCCTCTTTTGACAAGAGCTCATTCATCTTTTCATCATATTCCTTTTCTTTCGATCCAATCTCCCTGCGCCTTACTTGTAATCGCCTTTCTTTTGCCCATATCCTTCTCATATGCCCATCATAATGCCTTTCTAACTTATTGACCCGCTCTTTAAGTCGCCTCTCGTTATCCTTATACTCCTCCAATTCCTCTTCATATTGCATATTCTTTGACTTGAGGCGCTCCACTTCTGCATCAAGCTGCTCCCTTTCTTCTCCAAGCTCCTTCTCTTTCTTCTCCAGTTCTAAGTTTCTTTCCTTCATCAACTTATTATCTTTCTTGGTTGACTCAACCTCTTGCAAAAGCTCAATTATCTTACCCCGCATCAACTTGACAGTGTCCTTCCTCTTCTGCATTGCATCAATAAATTTCTTCATCTTCGCAATTGTCTCCTCCTTTTCCTTGAGCTCCTTGGTACAGACATCAATTTTCTCCCATTGAGCCACAATTACCTCTTCATTACCCTTGATATTTCTAGTATGTTCCTTCATGGTTAGATCAAATTGCATATCTTTAGTCTTCAATTCTCGTTCCCTATCCGAAATCAAGTCCTCGATGATCGCGAGTCGCGCCTCATTCTCTGAAATAACCCTCTCGCTCTCCTCTTTCTCCTTCTGCAATTTCTTCTCAACCTCGTCTCTCTCGGTATGCAGCTTATGCAGCATCTCGAGATGCCAGCTGCAATCCTCTTGCTTCAACCTCAGCTTCCTATCACATTCGCCAATTTGCGTTTGCAACCATTTCAACCTCTCTCCTTTTTGTTCAATCTCTCTGTTACTCTCCACCACCCGCCTTCCAATTGATTCGAATTCCCGTTCTTTATCTTCGACATCGCGACAGAATGATCGCAGTTGATCTTTGACACATCTGAGTTGCCCCTCTTTAATTTTAAGCTCATTTAAACACTTGTCGATATCAATTTCTAGGGACCGAAGTTGCACCTCTTGTACCTTGTTCTTGGTAACTTGCTGCTCTTTCAATTGCTTCTCTTTCTCAACCAAGCTCTCCAATTCTTCCAAGCCAAGGGCCAACCAATCATTATCATCACCTTCTTCTTCATATTCAAAAGGATTCTTCTTCTTTTGCTGCCGCTGCTCTTGCTGCTTCTGCTTCTCTGTGATTTCTCCTTCTTCCGGTTCCAAAACAGAGTTATCCATTGATAATTAATGATAGCTCAAATGCACAGAAGATAAAAAAATTAAAATAAAAAAAACAAAAGCTTTGGATTTAACAAAAAAGGTAGTAGCAAAGAAGAAGAGGGCTGGGTTGCATGGAGAAGGAAAAGGTGACGAAACAATACTGACAAAGTGAATGGTGAAATGAAAAAAAAAAGGGGGGGAATTATATATATATTTTGCAGCCAGCTACAATGATGGTGTGGGGTTAGGGACGTAGATTCTCAGAATTCGTTTTGATGCAGTGCGGGGGAGGGGGTAATATTTATTACTCCATCTCTTCGATAAGTGAAATTGATTTAGAAATTGCACAAAGAAAAAATGAATAAATGATGTAAGAATTTGTATATTTTGA
Organism: Crotalaria pallida; assembly: GCA_037953625.1. Taxonomy (NCBI): domain Eukaryota; kingdom Viridiplantae; phylum Streptophyta; class Magnoliopsida; order Fabales; family Fabaceae; genus Crotalaria; species Crotalaria pallida. The sequence continues at coordinate 140,635,899 of CM075654.1, read as the reverse complement.
CTAAATTACCTTAAAAAAATTAATAATAAATTTATCAAGATTATATTAAAGAGAGATGAAAAAATGAGTGATAAAAAAGATGATGTAATAAATAAGGATATGCTTGTAAAAAAATATAAATGAGTATTAAGTTTCTAAATGAACATAACTTATGCAACAAATCAAAAGGGCTAAATGAACATAACTTATAGGAAGGAGGAAGTATTAAATTCAATAGTTATTAATTCATTTTTATTTATTGATTCTTTTCATTTTAATAATTTCTAAAATAAAAATATACAATTATATACTTGTATTAAACTGGGTTACGGTTTTTACCAAATAAAAATGGAAATTAAGTTTTTTTTTTCCTTCCTTTCTCACGCGTCTGGCATTAAACATTGAGATTTCTTTCCTTTTTCTAACATTTTTCATCTATTTTTAAAATATACAAATTAATTAGTTATTATTATCAAATTCAACACTATTAATTATTAATTATTAATTTTATTTAATTCTCTTCCTTTTCCCGACAATAATTTCTAAAATACAAATATCTATTTTCTCTAATGCTATATATACACCAATTTTGAGGATTTTTTTTAATAAAAGCGTTATTTCCAATTTTCAATGATATTAATTATTTATTTTTCACAAATATAATTATTTACTCAACACCTTTTATGGTATCAATAAAAATTATAGGTGTAATTTTGAAAAAGTATATCAAATATTACATTTCTAACGCTAATAACAATACTAACTAACTATTTTAAATAGTGTGTTTTTTAATCAAATGGGTTTATATATATATATATATATATATATATATATATATATATATATATATATATATACACACGCGCGCGCACACAGACATACTAGTTTAGCTTGCCCGTGCGATGCACGGAATTAACAAATATATTGGATCACATCCCATCATGTGTAATAAATGTTTCAAACCCAAAAAATTCAATAGACAATTTGAACTAAATGACATAATTTTATTTATAATATGAGAATTGTTACTAATAATCAAACTTAATTACTGGTTAAACTATATAAGTTAGTTCATATTATTTATAATTGATTAAAAATTGCAGATTGCTTTTTTAATTCAAAATATTGTATTCATAAAAAAATAAATCAAGTTGCTGTTTTTATTTTTAAAATCAAAATATTCTATTCGATAAAATAGAATCAAAGGAGATGTTATTTTGTTAACTAAATTAAAAAAGAAAATAAATAAATAGCAAGATGCATTTTTTTTCAATTTTTCAAAAGTTAAACTTATTAGAAAATTGAAGAGCAAATAAGGCATCTTGCAAAAATCTCATTTTCACCTCAATCCTCACTTGCATTTCGCTCAAAATTGTAAATTAATCATCCATTTCTTTCAAAAGTTTCTTCATGTCGTTCACTATTTTTGGCCTCACAGTTGCAAAAAAAAAAAAAAAGGATTATACATTAGTAACGAATAAATTAGAATTTCATACCGAAAGTATGATTTAAGAAAATTATGTTATATTCAATTCATCCCATAAAGATTGACAATTTTTTAATTAATTTCTTTGATCTTTTTTTACATTGTTTTGGGAGATGGTGAGTATAAATTTAAAAATTTGAAGAAAAAAAAGATTCTTTGTACAATAGTTGAGATCCACTTTGACATTTTACCACTGGATCAACTCTCTAAATATTAAAAAAAATATTTAATGCAAAATAAAATATCAACAAGGAATAAATGCAATAAAAACAGAAATGTAAATAAAAAAATTGAGAATATAATTAAAATAAGATAAAACACTTCTCACATTCTATATAAAAAAAACCGTGCAGTCATTCTATTTATGCAATTGACTATAAATTTAGTATTTGAATAACATCAATACATTAAAAAATATATAAAATAATTTTTAATTATTAATTTTAAAAAATAATTAGGAAATTATGAGGAAGTGTCAAATAAGCAATTATTATCTTGAAAATTTCCTCTTTTATAATATATAAATTAATAATTGATATTCCTATCTCTATTCTCGTTGGAATCCAATGAATTGTTGGTGTTTATTTTTTCAATTCAAAATATCATTTTTATCCAAAATGGAATCAAGTTGTTGGTTGTTAAATGGTTGAGTGTAACAAATCATGTAGTTTAAAAAAAATAATTTAGATTTTTTTTTATCAAAATTGTGGAAAATTGTGCTGAATTTTTATTTATTTTTAAAACAAAAAATCGGCAAAGTTATATGGAGGTGACACGTCAGCAGTTTTAATTGCATGTAGCTTCTTTTTATAATATATATAATTCATATTATATATATAAAAAAAATTGACTCTCTGTGCAATAGCTAAGATCCACTAAGACATTTCACCGCTAAATCAACTCTCTAAATATTGAAAAAATTATTCAATGCAAAATAAAATATTAAAAAGGAATAAATGCAATAAAAACAAAAATGTAAATAAAAAATCATAATATAATTGAAATAAGATAAAGCACTTCTCACATTTTACTAATAAAAAAACTGTGCAGTCATCCTATTTACGCAATTGACTATAAATTTAGGAAAAGAACAACATCAACGCATTAAAAAAAATATGCAAGCTAGATAAACTATCAAAATTGTGGAAATAATAACATCAAGAAACTTAAAAAATAACATAAATATCTCCACAATCCCTCAAATTCTTAAATCGAGATCAATTATTTAGAAAACAAAATATTGCTGGTGTGACTTTATGGACGTTGGTGCCTTGATTATAAGTAGCCATGTACGACCGATTTAATACACAAAATAATGTAGAGAACATAAAGAAAAATATGGTAGTACTATCCATTCTTACAATTTGAAACATTAATAATAGTAACAATAATAATAATAATAAAAAGGAGATGTGAAAAATATAATAATACATATAACCTCTTCATCAAGCACATTTGACCATTCCAGGTTGATTTTCAGAGTATTTGATGATCTTACCATTTTTTTGTTTTTTTGGAACACAAACTTTATTACTGTCATGATTCAATTGTATGTTGGTTTCTATTTTTATAATTGATTTTATTTTTAGATTTTTTTTAAATTCAAAATGTCATATATATCCAAAACATAATTAAATTTGTTGATTTTTCTTAATTCAAAATATCCTATCAAATTTCGAATTAAGCAAATGACTTATGTTGTGAAAACAAATTGAAAACATTGAATTAACAAACTTATTTTGAAAATAACAAACTAATTTCGGATTTTCCTCGAATTTGAAAATTTGAAATAAACATTAATATAAAACAATTATTATCTTGATGATTTCCTCTTTTTTACAATATATACTTGATAATTGATATTCCTATCTCTATTCTCGTTGAAATCAAATGAACCGTTGGTAGTTTTCTTTTCTTTTTTTTTTTTAATTCAAAATATCATTTTTATCCAAAATGGAATCAAGGTGTTGGCTGTTAAGTGGTTGAGTCTAACAAATCAAGTAGTTCTAACAAATTTTTGAATTTAGATTTTTTTATCAAAATTGTGGGAAAGTATGTGCTGAATTTTTATTTATTTTTTAAACAAAAAATTGGCAAAATTATGTGAAAGTGACACATAAGCAGTTTTTGAATTGCAGATATCCTTTTTTATAATATATAATTGATTTATTATTGGAGGGAGTATAACATTATATATATATATATATATATATATATATATATTGAAATATGAGTATAACATTATATTTAATTGGAGGCTTAAATATATTTTAGCTAAATTTTGCTGACATATTTCACCAGAATCTTAGTCAGATAAAGAAGGCTAGTCACAAAGTGTCAAGTAGGCGAAGACTTGCTATCACGTGACTAACCTCTTCCGCCTGACTAGAATTTTATTGTGACATGTTAATAAAGTTTGGCAGGAATTGCTAACAGAGTATATGACAAACCCATAAATAACTTCTGGAAGTCACATATTGCAAAAAAAAAAAAAAAATAGTGCTACTTGTGGCAAAATGATCCTAAAATTAAATGACTGCATACATAATTAAGCCTTACAAATGTAACAAATACAAATCAAAATTAAGTTTTTTCTTTCTATCTCTCTCGGGTTATTTTTTTGTCAACGACTCATTGAATCAAGTTGTCTTCACATATTGATCGTGTTAAAGTTTCATCTCAAAATCAATTGGTAATGAGAGGAATAACCCAACAGCTATTTAAATCATGCCGTATATTATGAGGCAGGCGATGTGGGACTTGCAACACGCCCTCTCTAACGAAGCCTACCGGACCAGGCAAAGGGTATCTATTGACCCATAACAAAGAGGAACTTTTGGCCCATAACAACCGGAAAGAAGTTGGGCTCTGGCTCTGATACCATGTTAAGGTTCTATCTCAAAACCAATTGGCAATGAGAGGAGTAGCCCAACAGGTATTTAAACCATGTCAAATATTATGAGGCAGGCGATATGGAACTTCCAAGAGATCGTTCCTGCTAGAGGTTCCTAAGAGTAGTAATCTCTATTAAGGTTTATGGAGGGTTGCTATTTTTAGTAGGGTGTTTTTACTTAAAATTAAATTTGCAATTATTGAGGCTTTGTTCGTTGTGGTTAGTTAGGAGATTTTTGTTAGTTAGTAGGTTTTAGATTTAAACATAAATTGTTAGTATCGTTCGGTGAACACGAATAATAAACAGCTTTAATTTTTTAAAAAACGAGTTTGTAGCTTTTAAAAGCTAATTTTCTAAAAACTGCAATAGCTTTCAATAAAGTAAAATAACTTTTTGTAATTCATGTGCCAATTATGCCTTGCAACAATTTTTAAAATTACATTAATTACGTAACCCAATTAATGACAATTAATTTTTTAATTATTATCAACGGGCAAAAAATCCAAATTACCAATCAGGGACTAGTCTAGGAAGGGCTAGACCAGCACAATCCTCAAAAAGGATGGGGGCTAAATAATGGGGAGGAACATCAAAATAAATACAATGATAAGAGCCCTCATGGGTAGTATTAGCTAACTTATCTGCACTGCGGTTAGCTTCACGGAACACATGTTGGAGTATCATCGTCCAATCTCTACGAATTAGTGAATGTATCCGCTTGACAAGAGGGAAACAATGATGAGAAGAAGGACAATTAAATATGTATTCAGTTAATTGATAATTATAATTTAATAATTTTGTTATACTTAGTTAATTAATCAATTATCCACACATTTAATAAATAACTAAAAAATAATTTAATTAATCATAATTTTAAACTTTTTACTGTTTAAAAGTAAATTAAAATAATAAATATAATTAAAATAATGTTGCATGTCTTTTCAATCATTATATAACTCTCAACTACTTACCTAGCTTATAAGATCGTAACTCATACTTATAGGCTAGTTTTGTCGATCAGACCCTAACTCCAAATCTCATTCCTTAGAAATCATTTAAAGGTCTGTCTGACAAAATTAGCTTATAATTGTAAGCTCATAATTGATACATGTATGTTTGTAGTTGATAGCCGTGAACTAGCTGAAAGTTTGTAGCTGTACATCTAGCTTATTAAAGTAGAATTGTTTGACAAAACCAACTAGGTAAATAACTCAATTTTTCTAAATGACTTAAAAAACATAATTCGACTAAGATACATAATTATAATTAGAAAAAAGGGGTAACATTGATGTATACTTTATTGAAAACTCTTTTATCTATAAGCTTAATTTCTTTTTTTTTCACCAAACAACTTTAGTAACTTATTGACCGAGGCAATAAATTAAAATTTATGAGAAAAGTTATAACCTAGGCCAGGCTGATTCAAACTCGCTTTGGTTATCTCTAGAGATGGCAACGGGGCGGGGAATGCTTGGGGAGACCTTTCCCATTCCCCATCCTCGGGTCTCATTTGCCCCTCATCCCCATCCTCATTCCCCATGTCGGGGGTTGATTAGCCCCCATCCCCATTCCCCTCCACCCCACGGATCCCCACAGGGAACCTAACTTCAGTTTGACCTATTATAAAATTCACAACGTCGAATAACATTTTTAAACTTGTACACTACATAAAAATAATCGTTAAAATTCAAGAGATTCAATGTAAAAAAAATCGTTAATAATAATAATTATAATTATAATTATAATAATATATTTGAAGTTACTAAAAAAGCTATTTTTTAACTACATAAAGCCTAAATATTTAAGGGCATATAAGTAAAATTATCGGGGACGGGGGAACCAATCTCATTCCCCGCCCCAAAATTTGTTCGGGGGAAAAATCCCCCCATCCCCACCCCCGCTAGGGAAAAATCCCCAAACTCGAGTACCCGAACGGGGCGTTCCTCGTGGGGATTCCCATTTGCAGTCTCCCATTGTCATCCCTAGTTATCTCTCACTTATCTGAATTTGTCATATATCATTATTATCAATTTCAGACAAATTTCGCTGACATGTAATACCAAAATACTAATTAAAAAAAAAAAGATTGAAGATCATCTTCACCACATAGCATTACATGACAAACCTCCTAAGTCTGGCTAAATTTCGATAGGACATGTCAACAAAATTTTGCTATGATTAATTACAAACCTACTTTTGGCGATAATTTCCACTTAGTTTTGAGAATTTCACTATAATATTAATTTTTTCATCAACCCAAATCTATTTTCTCTTGAAATACAATCAAATATTTAAAATACACGACTTTAAAAAAAAATCTTTTATACTACTTTATTATTATTATTATTATTATTATTATTATTATTATTTAATTCACATCTTTCTTTTACGATAAACAAATTAGATCGAGACAAAAACATTAATATTATATCGGAATCAACTCTTCCAACAAAATAAATTTCATATACAAAACCGTAACAAATATGTGGCATCTAAATAGACCACCGAATATTTATTTTTGAGAGCTGAATAGTATTCATTACTTTAAGCTCTTATTTAAAATTTAATTTATCTGACCTTAAAAAAACAAATACTACCTCCGTCCCTAAATATAAGGGCCTTTTGGAAGATTTCACGTTCATTAAGAAAGTGGAATAATTTAATTAATTGTATTGAAAATGTGAACTTTTGATATGTATTTTCAAAATTACCCCTATTAAAATTATTGGGAATCTAAAAAATGTTAAATAAATACGTGTGTTTGTGAAAAAAATAATTAATGCTCATTAAAAATTGATAAAGAGCCTTATAAATAGGGACAAAATAAAAATGTTAAGAGAGAGCCTTATAATTAAGGACGGATGGAGTAATTAATTTGAAAAGATTTTAATTTATTTTTTTTATAAAGAAAAAAAAGGGGGAGAAATTATTGGGTATGGTCGTATGGAGGCATGGAGCTGGAGAAAATGTAAATCGCGCCGAGCCGCTGACCCCTGTCCGATTGTGAAATTGTCATAAAAACCCTACAAAAACCACCGCCGTATAACCCTCCTCCCTTTCTTTTTCTGTCTTTCACAAACCACTCAACAACAACAAGGTGCGCACTGCTTCTCTTCTCTACCCTCCTCCTCTCTTTAAAAATCTCTTCTTGTTAATATTAATACTACTAACTTATACAGTTATGCTATTGTTATGTCATTTCCCTTTTTTTTTTTTTTTTTTTTTTTTTTTTGTAATTATGTCTGTTACTTGTGCTCAATGAAGCTGAGTCAGCTTTTATATCATACCTTTGGCAGATGAATTTTAATAACCCAAAGATCCCAAAGGTTCCTACCGCCGGAATCTCTGCATTGCTTAAAGTTAGTATTCTCGGCGGCCTCGCCGTATACGGCGCTGCAAACACTTTGTACAATGTTGAAGGAGGTCACAGAGCCATTGTCTTTAATCGTATCATTGGTGTCAAGGATAAGGTTTAATTTCACTCTCTTTCACTCTTCAAAATGGAAATAATCTTTTTCAATTTAATTTGTTTCTATACCGTGCAATTAGTTTTCCTTCCTCGTCGCCTCAGTAGTTGAAATCTGCACTCAATTAGTTAGTTAGTTAGTTAGTTAGTTCTAGTTTAATGTGAACATTGAAAATGCACTTTAAGGAACCCTATGATTTTATCATATCCCTGTGTTTTAGGTTTTTCATCTCGTTCGTTCACTTGCCCTTACTGTTTTAAAGGTTTTCAGGCTCATGGTAGATTTATCGAACTTGTTGTTAAGCATGAGTTAATCACAATGTGTCAATGACCTTCCACACATCTTAATCAGTGCATTCATACTTAGACCTTTTGTTGACTAGTAAGTAGTAACCTCATTGCAGTGTGTAAATATGATATGCTAATCTTGTACGCAGGTCTATCCCGAAGGGACACATATTATGATTCCCTGGTTTGAGAGGCCTGTGATCTATGATGTTCGTGCGCGACCTCATCTAGTTGAGAGTACTTCTGGAAGCCGTGATCTCCAAATGGTAAATCTTTTTTGTTTGTCCCCCCTTCATTTTCTTATTCTTAATATTTGACCCTGCGGTGTGCTTAAATCTTTGACTGATAGAGTCAAACAAGTGTATTTATCCTTTCTTTCCCCTTCTATATCAACATGTTTGTTTTGAAGCTGCATTACCTTCCCTCACCTTTCCCTTCCTTGCCCAAAAGGAAAAAAAAAATGTGGCAATGGAAAATGTAGTGTACAGGGCATTTCCCTCAATTCCTGACTTTTCTTATTGCCCATCTCTGATGCCTTTCCACTCCTAAATTGTTTATATATTCAATCTCAATTTCCCCTTCGGTGTATTTTTCCTTTTTTTCCCCTTCTATATCAACATGTTTGTTTTGAAGCTGCATTACCTTCCCTCACCTTTCCCTTCCGTGCCTAAAAGGGGAAAAAAAAATGTGGCAATGGAAAATGTAGTGTACAGGGCATTTCCCTCAATTCTTGACTTTTCTTATTGCCCATCTCTGATGCCTTTCCACTCCTAAATTGTTTATATATTCAATCTCAATTTCCCCTTCGGTGTGGTGTGGTTTATACAGATCCCTTATATTTGATTTTTGAAGTGTTACACTCCATGACCATGATCTGTTGGCAATTCTAATTTATGCTAGATAGAACTGTTGATACTAATTTATTAGGAATCATGCTGTAGTCAGTTGTTACTTTATTAGTTTAAGGACAGTTATTTCAGTTCTTTTATCTCCACATATAATATTTGATGCAGTATAATGCACAATAATTTGTACTGCAGTTTCTGTGTATTATGGATCCTTGTTGTTGTTCTTAGGTGAAAATTGGACTTAGAGTCCTCACTCGTCCTGTGCCAGACCAGTTACCGACAATTTACCGAACCCTGGGTGAGAATTATAACGAAAGGGTCCTGCCTTCTATAATACATGAAACTCTTAAAGCTGTGGTTGCTCAGTATAATGCCAGTCAGCTCATTACTCAAAGAGAGGTGAGTATTTGTAGATTATCTCCTATCTTTTGTACAAATAATTACTGGACTGATTTTATGTATGCTTCTTTACTTGGAATTTTTATTCACTTGAATAATGTATTCACTTTTGGACAGATCTTAAAAGTGAAATTACAACATTACTGGTGAGACTGATAATTTCTGAAACATACTATTTTACAGAATGTTAGTCGAGAAATAAGGAAGATACTGACTCAAAGGGCCTCCCAGTTTAATATTGCTTTGGACGATGTGTCGATCACAAGCTTGACTTTTGGGAAGGAATTCACAGCTGCAATTGAAGCCAAGCAGGTTGCAGCTCAAGAAGCTGAGAGGGCTAAGTTTGTTGTAGAAAAAGCTGAACAAGACAAAAGAAGTGCCGTTATTAGAGCACAGGTGACATACTTTTCCCTATCTTACATTTAACATGGTTCTTCATGTTTATGGAAGTGACTTCCCTGCTTTTATTATATCTGAATCGCTAACCATTTTACTAAATAAATAAATTAAAAAAAAATAATAATATAACTGGTTTTAAAGTTTAGCAACGCTTTTTTTTTTTTTTTTTGAAGTGGTAGCAATTTTATTACTCAAATAATGTTTGCTACATCAGCCTGAATGAGTTCAATAATGTCTAAAGGAAACTCATCAAAATGAGAACAGATGAGCTACAGAGTTACATGCTCTACTAGCATACGAAACTTTACACATTTCAAAATGAGAACATTCCAGCTTGCATTCTTTAAGGATTTCATGCCAATAAGTTTAGCAACATTAAAGAAAGTGAACTTTCTTCTACTGCCTACTTTCACCTCGCCTTTTTTTGCCTCTTGGATGACCCCTTTCTTCTAATGTTTGGATGAGCTATCAGGGGAGGAAATTAAGATTACTTGTTATAAGTAATTCTTTTCAATTTGGTGCTATACAAATTTTTTCTACAAAATAACTTCTTTTTCCTACTCTATATTATTCAAGTATATTTACTCCTCCCTCACTTATTACTTTTTGACAAACAGGGAGAAGCCACGAGTGCTCAATTGATTGGTCAGGCTATTGCCAAAAATCCTGCATTTACGACCTTAAGGAAAATTGAAGCTGCAAGGGAAATTGCTCAAACAATTTCAAACTCTGCCAACAAGGTTTACTTGAATTCAGATGACCTCCTACTGAATCTTCAAGAGTTGAATCTGGAGCCAAATGGGAAGAGATAGTCGTATTGTATGAGGTGGAATTCGCTTATTTGCTTCTGTCTCTCTTTTGGCTAGTGTCATTTTTCATTCTCACATGTATGTGCGCTCAATCAACTGTTCAAATATGAGATTCACCATTACAAACCTTTTTCTTGAAATGGACCATGTAAGACTAAGGAGGTTCAATGATGTTTTATCGGCTCTGTTTTATTATTGAATAATCGCTGTTATGGGTGGATGTCGAAGAATTACTTTTGGCTTAAGTGTGGGGTTGTGATCCATTGCTAACTTGCTTTTTATGATGAGCAATACTTGTTATTGAACAGAAACAATAAAGGAATAATGATTGCTTATTTGAAAAGTTATCCTAATTTATTTTTATTTTTTTTTTAATAATTATGGTTCCATAACTTGTGGCACAATGAAATGAGCATGTATGTGTAGTAATTTTCATATCCTTTTGATTTGAACATCAAGTTCTCTTGGAAATTTAATTTTCTTGTTATCAAATATGAATTTTTTAATATGTCCAAGAGCAGAAGATAAAAGAAAACCCTTTACTTAAAGTTTTGGTAAAATTAATACATAAACGTTCTTCACCTTCACCTTTCGGTCATATGATTGTATGCAATTCAAAACTAGCATTTGTCCTGGAAAATACATTTGCTTTTTTTTTTTTAAAACTTAGTATAATTATGTCATGTTAGTGCATGTTTGTTTTTGCGGTGAGTTAGCTCATAATCAATTCTGGAATGTCAACACTACTAACAGTTGCTTATGCTCCAACGTAATTTTGGTATCGAAATTGATTCTGACGGTAAACCAATCATGCTATTAGTATGTTACCAAACAGAAAGAAAAGCTGATATCTTGCAAGCCAATGGATTTCTGCACAATAAACTGTCCATTAAAATAAATTTTTACCTCTCATAACTTAACACTATCTCCCTCAATTAAAAAAAAAAAAGATATAAGGATTTGAATCCGTATCAAAAATGAACTTTGATAGTGCAGTGAGGTCAAAATGTAGCACCCAAGATTTGGTTATGAGACTATATTTTATGATATCGACTCCAAAAAGGTGCCTAAAGATTTGTTACATGCCGTAAAAACTGCAATCAAAGCTTTTACTTTTGCCTCCTCAGTTCGGCTTTGATTAATTAACTGTTGTAAAACTGAAGTAATTCAACCAGCAAAAGCTCATTGTAGTATATTGGTATCTCTGTCAGATTCCCAAAACACAAATGTCTATCTAGCGAACAAATGCGTCTGGAGGAGCTTCTTCCGGAATCTGTTAATGAGACAGTAAAAAAAAATTAAATGAAACAAACAGAAAAATGTTGGCATATCAGAATCATATCCTCACAACTTAAATTTTTAATGCCACAAATCTAAATCATTCAAAACTTAAATTTCAATGTTGCAAATCTAAAGCCCAAAGATTTCATCGTATACTATATGACTGGTTACAGTTCTGACTTCTGACATGAATGGAATATGTCTTCGTTATGGAAATGAAAATAAAATGTGTTTCGGAAGCTTGAATGGACGGTTTTTGAAAACATTAGTTAGTAAAAGCACAGATGAAGACATTACCTCTCCAGGATTCCATTTCTCTTTTAACCAAATGCTGGCATCACCAGACGCATTCTCTACTTGGGGCTTATTTCTGCAGGAATAGATGCCCATAAATACAGGCATAAGTATTTATAACTTGAATATGGAGCTGTAACATTTTCTAAGTCTACAAAGTCACAGTTCTCAGGGGAAAGAAAGTCAATTGCAGAAACATTGTAATAGAGATGCATAGCAGCACTCTACATCTGCTGTATATTGAAAATCTAATTATAATTTTGCTTTGCTAAGTGGAAGCAATTTGATCCTGTCTTCCACTCATGCCAAAACAAATACATGAGATGTCAGGTAGTCTTCTTAAGGCGCAAAATCAGAAAATTATGCAAGAACTTGAAGAAGGAAATGCACAGGTCTTCATGGGATGTTCAACACTTTCATTAAGATTTAAATTGCCCTTGCCGGTCTTTTTACAGTATGATGAAAATGGGTGACAGCAAATTTCTTTTAGTATACATTGAAGAACCCCTGGTTTGCTTTATTGTTTTTTTAGTAACACAACCAAGCAGATGAAACCAATAGTATTCTACAAAATGATACTTGATAATTCTCTAATAAACTCGAAGAGTATTAGAGATGGAAAAAAGTGTGAATGAATTGAAAATCAACCTTAGAAACTTGTTGGGGAATGTTGTTATATAGACATTCAGAGACCTCTAATGAAGAGATACAACTCTATTCATACATTACAACTGTCCATGAATAGAAACATCTCATGTATAAAGCACCCTTATTTTTTGCGCTCAGGCACTCAATAGGTAGTGAGGATTTCTTGCTTTTACCATCATTTTGGAAATTCCCTCACATGAGAGTTACCGAGAGTACTTCATTTGAATTAAGACTTCGTCTATCTTTTGACAAACTACTAGAAAAGTTGAAGCTATAGAGCCTTATGAAATCTTAAATAGATTTACTTAAGGGAAATCTTTTCAACAACCGTGACCCTATACCTGTCAGATGAGCCGATCGACCGTGTATTAAACACTGTTGAATATGCCATCCGAATTCTTTTACAAACTTTTAAGATTTCCTGTGACTTAATTCAGTAGAATTTGTCATAATAATTTCAAAATTTACTATTAGGTAGATCATGTGACTCAGGCTCAAATTTTACTGTTGTGCTTCATTAGTTCATTTGATTAAATGGTAGAGAATAAGGTCAGTTATAAGGGACATGGATAAAACAGGATTACTCGAGAGGATCAAGAAATTTGCTTCAAGTTGAAAATGCCTAACTAAGCCGAAGATGCAACAAGCAGAAAACACCCAATGGATGGTCAAGGTTATATCACATCAATTAAATCCTATTCCTTCATACTATGAGTACCTAGCCAGGCAATACAAGAGAAAGTTGAGCTATTTTTGGATGAACAATGAGGGCAGCAATTGGTTAAATTGTGACTACTACTTTTGTGGAACTTTAAATTAATCAGACCATGGACTTACAACTGAACATCCGAGGTCGTTTGAAAGGCGCTGAAGTCATTGAAAGCAATGGGTGATTGCTGATTATTTGAACCCGGAAACATTGTAAATGACACTGGTGTAGAATGGGGGTTGCTATGAGCACCTGAGAAGCCTCCGCCGCTTAGGTTTGCTGTGTTGGATGCCAAAGAGTTTCCTAGTATTTATTACAACATTAATGGTAAAAATATGTGGGTAAGAAACACAGAAAACAACCGTAGTCATCATGGTGGTACCCAAATTACATCAAATATATATACCTATGTTTCCAAATAAACTAGGCTGCATTGGAGCGTTTGTTGGTTGTGTAACTCCATTTCCAAAGAAACTAGTCTGCGCTGGAGTATTCATTAGAGGTGCAGAGGGCCTGACAAGAGAGTTCAAACAGGTTACCACAGGCCAAGAGCAGGTGTAAAAACAAAAACAAACTTAAAAGAGATAAGAAAAGAACAAAATGAAGGACAAAATCATTGCATGGGACAGAATGATTGTAGAATGTAGACATGCATCATAGCGGTGCTAGCACACACCATACTTTGAATTGCCCAATGCAAAGGGAACATGGTGCCAAGGGAAACCACCGCAACCCATTAGCCATTACAGGAATGTTTTCAGACACCAAATTCTCAAGACTTGGGTCAGGCTACAGTGCTTGCAACTGATATCTAACCAACTAGTTTGTGGTAGCATCTAAAACATTTAAACCTGACTTAAACCAAAATAATAAAAATCTCATTCGTTTCTCCATTCTTGTGACAGTTACACCATTATCTAAGCAGAGACAAGTATTAGATAATGGTGCTACAAAAAGGGATGCCACTAGAGGTGTAGTGCAACCACCTGAAAAACTAGGCCACATGCAAACTCTCAGGCCTCCTCATTATCTTAATTAACTAAATTTAGATTTTAATTGACAGGAGTCATTTTCCAAACCACACAACTGAACATGGAAACCATTTTCCAGCAATTCATTACCTATCAAAACCAGTGTTCAATGAAGCACCTAGTTGGCTAAAGCTTGAGACCGACAAAGGACCATTATTTTCAGTAGTTCTTGAAAATGGATTTGCATTGGCTCCATTAGGTTGGTGGTTTTGACTGTCAAGAGAAGAATTCAATGGCTTTGTGTAGGGTTCAGAAAGTAGCTTTTCAAACTCAACCAACTTGGATTTTAGTATATTTCTCTCTTTCTCAACCTGCAACAACATATTATCATGTTAGACTGACATAGAATACAAATGTATGAAATAACTGTCACCTTGTGGTTGCAAACGTACAAAATAAATGGTAAGGAAAGCTTTCTTTTTTATTTTTGAAACGTAAAGAAATGAAGTAATTACAACTATGGAGATAATAGGGTCTCCTCCAAAAAAAAGAGGGAAAAAAGAAAAGGGAGAAACTAAAGGAATATAAAATGCAAAAAAGCTATCTAATTTATCTGAATATCATAAATGGAAACTCCCTTAAAACTTAAGTCAAATTACATCCAGATTCTTACTATTAATTGCAAGCTCATCCCCTTCTTAGCATCCTCATAAGCTGCTGCACGTAATTCTTCATAGCTAATATCACCAACAATGTCACAAGCACCACTGCATAAAAAAAAAATAAATAAAAAAAAAAAAAGATGTAAATATCTATCTCCAAAATGAGTTATCTCAATAGTGCATTGGATGCGATTCTTCAAAAACAATTGATCCTACGAGAGAGAAAATTAAACCCGAAATCATATAAGCAACTCGTTATTCTATGACTAAACAACATAATATTTAACATTAACAAGTTGATTAACATTTAGAAAGCACTGTGTCTAAGAAGATGTACATATACATATATACATATAATATAATGTACCCTTTACAATGACTGTAGCATGTAAGTATCCAAAGTGGTTTCTCTTGCTGAAAATCTTCAGCAATCTGGCGCTTGCAACCCTCAGGATCCGTGCACCTTCAATTACATGGACCAAGAAAGTAAATCCAATAAAATGCAATTAAAAACAATACAAATATATATAAAAAAAATTATTTTTTTTTTAAAAAAAAAAAACCCAGCAATAGCAACATACATTGATGAAAGGAATACTACTTACTTATGATTGCCTGACTGAGAACTGTTGTTATCAGAAGGTCGTGTAGTGCCACTCTGGGGATTGGATCGACTCCATTTGTTTTCAAAAGGCTGATTCAAATGGTAAATATAACTAAATCAACCAATCAATCAATAAATATTAAATAAATTAAGGCTTAAAACTCGATTTTGGTTTTAGTCTTTGTGAAGTGACCTGTGTGGTGAACCGATGACGTTGACACATCATCACTTAACTGACTGAGTGACAACATAATTATTAAGTGATAAATAAACAAATGCAATCAAATTTTGGATGGTTGCATGTTGAACCAATGATCGCTTGACAAGTTAGCTAATCCTAATCCTAATCGTGACAGTGACTTAGAGCTGACGTGACAATGATATGAGCTCATGAATTGATTTGTCCAATGTGCAAGAAAACAATCCATCCAAAATAGAATTGTACATTAGAAATATTGAATAAATAAAAAGACAGAGGAGGGGGTAGGTAAGAAGGAAAAAGAACCTTGAATTGGTTTTGTTGATGAGTAGGGGTGTTGCGTTGGGAGGCGGAGCCAAATCCAAAGGGGTTGTTGTTTTGGCGAGAGGCATTGGCACTGTGACTGTGAGAACCAAATCCAAATGGATTATTGTTGTTATTAGTATTTTGGTGTTGGTGTTGGGTGCCAAATCCAAAAGGGTTAGATTTGCTGCGTTGTTGTTGGACATGGAGGAATTTACACCTTTCCCCATATTGACAACTGAAACAAAAGAATTAATTAATGAATATGAATGAATGAATGAATGAAAGCAGAGAGATGAAGAAGAAGAAGGGTACAAACCTGCCACGCTGGAAGTTTCTGCAAACGTCTCTCATCTTTTCTTTTCTTTTTGCGCTTCCTTCCTTCTAAGTTCTAACTACCTCTTACACTCTTACTTACTGCTCCTCTCCTCTCTCTCTCTCTCTCTCTCTCTCTCTCTCTCTCTCTCTACACAGTTTCATTCAATTAATTTATTTTGAGAAATGTTAGCCTACGACTTCTTATTTGCAGGACTATACGTAACTTTCTATTAAATTTTCGGTACACTAATTAAGTTATTTTAGTATATTTTTTATATATTATCTTTTTTTATTAAATGTTTTGATTATTTATGTTTTTGTTGTTATTAATGAGTGTGAATTTTTTAAGAAAAGTTAAGGAGAAAAAAAAATTAATGTTACAATATATTCTCATAAAATTCATATAATATATTGGTATGTGTAATTCAGTTAAATATATCTTTACCATAAAGAGTAATTTACGTGGATGGATACCTTGAAAAACCAAAAACAATTGTCGCCTAAGCTGGAAGATAAATCTCTTGTTCAATTTTTTCGTTAATGGTCAAATGGCTTATTGATTATAAAAAAAAACTAAACACAATTCAAAACGAAGCATAAGTATATGTTAGGTATAGCCGCGAAAGCTAAATTATGATTATAATCCGTTAAAATTAGAATTTGTTCATATTTGGGTTCCTTACTAAAAATATGAATTTAAGTTAATCTGTTTTTGTTTTAGATGATATAAAAAGAAAGTAAAATTGAGTGATAAAAATAATCATAAAAAAAAGCAATAGATCAAAATTAATGTTTGTAATATTAGTTTATTTTTTTCAAAAATAAAATCTCTTTTTACAATTTAATCTTGATGTCAAACATTTTCTTGATTTATAAAATATATTAATTTTATAAAAATAAGCTAAAATCTCAATTTTTAATCTCTACCAAACATGCACAAAATATCCTCTTAACAAATCAACCTCAAAATTATTTTAGTAATAAAAAAGTGACACGTAAATCATTTCTCTAATTTCAAACCATTAGTTTCATTCAAATTTAGGTATAAATGTTTTTTTTTTTAAAAAAAAAAAAAAAACTCTCTTTCTGAACAACTTTCAAATCAATAAATCAATTTTTTCCGGGTTTTCTTTTATCTTCTTGATTACTCATTTTGTCATGTTACATATCCTTTCTCCAACATAATTTCAATACCCGACCCGTTCCCAATTTTTTTTTTTTTTTTTTTTTGAAATGGTAGCAAATTTTATTAGAGAGGAGAATTTGCTACATCAGCATGAATGAGGTTCATAATAACAGTGGGGAACTCATCCAGCCAAACAAAATCCTGAAAAGAAAAGGCCATAGAGGCAAGTCTATGTGCTACTGAATTACAGGATCTTTTTACATAAGTGAGATCAAAATCATCAAAATGTCGAGACTCCTACTGGATTAGCTCGTGCCAGTAGGAGTGAAAATCCCCAGCCTTCTGCCAAGCTTGCTTGATTGTAAGGCAATCTGTTTCCACTTGAAGAGAGGAGAAACCAAGGTTTAAAGCCACATCAATTGCCCATCTGACAGCTACCACTTCAGCCATAGCAGGATCCAGCTTTTCTTCCATAAAATGCGTAGCAGCAGCTAGAGGGAGACCTTCTTGATCACGGAAAATGACCCCACACCCTGTTCCACCCGAATCTCTTTCAGAGGCATCAACATTGGCTTTGGCATGGAAGCTTGATGGAGGATTCCACGAACCAGGATTTGAAACAGCGCTGCTAGGAGTACTCTCTTGGGCTATCCTGATTGAAATTGCATAATCAATAACCTGCTGCACTTCCAATCTTTTTGTATTAAAAGTCCAGAGATTTCTTCGCCTCCAAATTGCCCAAAGAAGATCACAGGCAAGACCAATGGCAACCTTATTCCCTGTTTGCAGAAACATATCTTGAAACCATTGACCAAAGTGCATGCCCCTTTTTATATCTCTTTTGACCCGTTCCCAAGTTTGAAACATAGGTTTTGTTACGTCTTTGTGCATCCAATTGACTACAAATTTGATAAGCATTATATCAATGCTATCTCATAGGCCTCCGTCATGTTCTTTGTCCCCGCACCAACTACCCATTGCATAAAACTTCAATAATTTATCATTATATCCTCGAATAGGAGGAAAATTATGAAAGAAAAAAAAATGTATATAATATATTCTGTGTCATATTTTTTCCAACACAATATCAAAATTTACCTTAACACTAAATCCCCTACCATGTGTATGGTTGCTAGTCAATTAGCTCTTCAAAACTGCTGATAATAAAAATTAAAAAAAAAAAAAAAACCTCTTCAAAACTCAAATCTCATAAACTTTATTTCAAAAGAAAAAAAGAATATGGTATTACCAACATGGGTTGGGACGAGTGGTAAGCGGTTTGGTCCCACTTAAGCAAGGTCTCGAGTTCGAGTTCTTGTGAATGCAGAAAATTCATGTTGGGAGACTCACCTGCCATAGTCAGGCACGTGACCCGAGTCGAATCCGGATGTACCTAGGTAGTACTTAGGGAACGGGTGGAAAAAAAAAAAGAATATGGTATTAAATTTGATCATAAGATTCAATGTGTACAAAAACAAAAAAGAAAGAAAGAAAAAATTGTTAAAGCCACTTAAGTGCGTGATCATACCCGTCCGATAAGTTATCTCTCCTGATAGATCGAACAAGAAGAATTATACTAAAAAATAAACAAGCTCAAAATAAACATATATCCTTCCATAAGAGTTCATCAGTATAGTAGATCTTGTACTCATGTGTGAGCCTTACCCGTCTATGTGATTTACTTTTGGGTGACAAGTGAAACTGGAGAGCTATGATTTAAACCTAAGAGTTCTTTATGTTGCCAACCATGTGTCTTGTGTTGCCTTGAGTCTAAATGTTGATGGATTTGTTAGGGTTAGGAAGATTAATGATGTAAGGAGAAGAGAAGAAATAAACAAGGTTTTAAGTTTTTGTTGTTTTTTAATGAGCCAACTCATTTAATCCATCGAGGATTGAGTTTGGCGGAGTAAATTTTGATTGGTTTTTTTAATTTTTACTCCCTAAACTTTGTTGTTTTCTTAATTGATCTTTGATTTTTTAAAAATGTTTTGGACTTCGAACTTTATTTAAATATTTGAAAATAGTTCTTTCCTCACTTAAATGATGATATGATTAACGACATGTCACGTGTTTTTCGTAACATCGACATATGATGTGCTACGGGTGTCATGTGACACCACATAATCAGGCCCGGTCCTAACCTATCTTGGGCCCTAGGGCGAAATTTTTTTTGGTTCCCTACTAAAAAAAATTATTAAAAATAAATCAATTAAAACACTATATATTTATATATTTAATTAATTAAAACAATGATAACAATCAATAATAAAAATAGGTATTATATAAAATAGAGTTGAAATAAAATAAAAAAATTTATTAATTAAATAGGTAATTAAAATTGTTTTCATGTTACTTCTTCCGTCTTTGTATATAATATCATTTTGGATGAATTCACGTTCATTACTAAAGTTGGTTAATTTAGTTAATTGTATTGAAAATGTGAACATTTGATATGTTTTTTTTTCAAAACTATCCTTATAAGTATTATTGAGAATCTAAAAATTGTTGAGTAAATATGGGTGTTTGTGGAAAAAAGTACCTAATTGTTATTGAAAATTTGTATTAGGTCTTATAAATAAGGACAAAATAAAATTCTCAAAATGATCTTATATTTAGGGACAAAGAGAGTAAGTTATAAAAATAAAGTTCATAAGTTAACCTATTTATAAGTCAAGTGAGCAAATAAAAAAAAATAAATTAAAATGTTATGCTAAACTATTAATAATTGAAAGATAAAAAAAAAATATGAAACTATTATTTTTTTTTTAAGTATAAGTATTATTAAAAAAATTTATGGGGCCCCTAAAATTTTTGGACCCTGGGCGGTGGCCCTCATTGCCCACCCCCAGAGTCGGGCCTGCACATAATTGCGAGTTGGTAGTCCCAGATTCGATCTTAAACACCATTATTTGATGGTTTATTGGTAGATTTAAAACACAATTTCAAAATAACACATAAATTCAAAGAATAAAAAGTTTTGATTCAATAATACAATAAGTTCAGCCGAATTGAGTTGTGAAACTTGGTTAAATAAATCTAAATGAGCAGGATTAACTCATTTTAACACTTGCTAGTGTTGCATCATTAACATAGTTAAACTTCATGAATAATAGATGAAGTCCGGAATAAAGAAATAATAGTAATGTTGATATACTCGGGGGCGGGGCATGTAATGTCCCTCATCAATGGGAAAAGAAAATGAAGCATATCTTTTAAGGGCATGTGTGATGTGTGTAACATCCCAAACTTTATTTATATTGTAATTTATGTTGCGATGGTTTTAGGGTAGAAGAAATGAGAGCATAAGTTAGAAACTTAGCCAAATTAGCATGCAACCGTAAGTTTAAAACATAGGAACTTAGGAAATTAGAATAACAAGATTGGTAGTTTAAAACATAAATTCCACCGTTGGATGTGAAGTAGGATATGTGAGGAAGCTTGCCTTAAAATTTGAGGAAGATCCAACGGGTAACGAAGAAGTTATGGCCATTCAAAGTCTGGGTACTGCAAAACTGAACAGCTTAATCGATTAAACTGCAGCTTAATCGATTAAGGTCAGAAAATGAAAAATGGCATAATCGATTAATAATCGATTAAAAGCTGTAGATGCTGAAAAAAAATAAAGGTGCGTCCACCTCTTAGTTCTTGAGAAACTCGAATTCTCTCTCTCCTAGGGCACCAAATCTTCCATTTTCATCAATCAATCCTCAAGAGGATCACTCCAAGTCCTTCCTTGTTGCTCCAAGTAAGTGAATGTTGATTTTATTCCTCTCTTTCTCTCCCTAGAATTCAAATTTCTCTCTCTCCCTCTTCCTCCCTTGAAGCTTTAGTCAACAACCTTGAGGAACTTGATGGGTCACGAATTTCCTCAAGATTCTTGGGCAAAGTTTGATATTTTGTTCCTCTATTTTATTGATTTTAGGTTCCTCCCTCTCTTTTGAATTGTGGCTCTTTCTCAAGTGAGTTTCAAGCACAAATTCTCTCTATCTCTAAGAGCTTGAGGTAAGGAGTGAGTTATAGTGAGTATTACCTTACTCTGGGGTTTAGTTTACAATATGTATATAATGGGTACTAAGAGTTATGTGTTAGTTTAGGTGGTTATACCATAGGGTAGTTAATAATTAGAGCTTGTGACATAGGGAAAATAATTAGATGATGATAAGCTTCATTTTAATATTTGGTATATAAACTTGTGACTTGGTGATGATTATAATTTAAAGTGCTTATTTTGCTAAATGTATGAGATATGATTTTATTTTAAAAACCAA
Source organism: Crotalaria pallida (assembly GCA_037953625.1). Taxonomy (NCBI): domain Eukaryota; kingdom Viridiplantae; phylum Streptophyta; class Magnoliopsida; order Fabales; family Fabaceae; genus Crotalaria; species Crotalaria pallida. The sequence goes on along the minus strand of CM075654.1, from coordinate 140,613,949 downwards.
GGCAAAGAATGGAAATTAAGGATAATGGTGACGGTATTAATAAAGTTGTTTAATAGATGCTAATTAACTTATGAGATATGTTTGTGATGAGTTGATGATGCAAATGTGTAATGTGGTGATTAATTTTGAGTAATTTACTTGATAAGAAATTAAGTGGTTTTTCTGGAAAATGAAATGATTAATATGAGTAAGAGGAAAGGTTAATAAAGAAAAATGAGAATGAAAAATATACCCGGACGCAGTAAGACGTGAGTGCACAGGAGTGCAGACGCAGTAGGTCGTGACCAGAGGAGAATGAAAAATATACCCGGACGCAGTAAGACGTGAGTGCACAGGGGTGCACACGCAGTAGGTCGTGACCAGGGGAGAATGAAAAATATACCCGGGCGCAGTAAGACGTGAGTGCACAGGGGAGCAGACGCAGTAGGTCGTGACCATTGGAGAATGAAAAATATACCCGGACGCAGTAAGACGTGAGTGCACAGGGGTGCAGACGCAGTAGGTCGTGACCAGGGGAGAATGAAAAATATACCCCGACGCAGTAAGACGTGAGTGCACAGGAGTGCAGACGCAGTAGGTCGTGACCAGGGACAGATTGAAAAGAATTATGAATATGATTAAAGTGTAAGGAATAAAAGACTTTATGAAAATGATGTATAGGAATGAATAGGCAAGATTGACTTGAGAAACCAATGGAATACTTTGATAATGAATTGTGATTTCTTGAGCTTTATTATATTGTTATTGAATTGTTAAATGTGTATGGCTTGGTATAGCATTATGTCGTAATTGGAAACTGCTTCCCCATTTTATGTGTAATACTCACTCCTTACTATTTCCACAGGTACCGAGGCTGAGTTTACACATGACTAGGCCGAGCAGGAGTACTCTCCCTCACAGGGAGAGTAGGGTTGGGTTTAGATGCATTCTTTTGACCTAAGTCTCTATGTTATTTGATGTATATGTGCAGTATATGCTCTTTTGTGAGAGGCTTAGGATAGTTTATTTGGTGCATTTGCTTATGATTCATTTTTGGGCATAGTTGCGGATATGGTCTCTTGTTTTGCATACTTAGCACTGTTGCTGGCACTCTGACACACTGACGTTGATTGTTTTACACTTGAGCCCATGGGGCAACTATTGTGAATTCAATGTTCCTAATTAGGTGGATTATGTTTTGATGATGACAAAATAATTAACAAATCATGCCTTGAAGATATTGCAACATCAACATCAACATCAACAAGAAGTCAAGAAAAGAAGACAAGTGCCCAATCATTCTCAATCAAATATTAATTGTAAATTTCTAATTTATGTTGAGAGTGGTTGAGAGTGGGTAGAAATAGTTAGTCTCTTCTAGGAATAAATTTTTATATGTTTATTAAGTTGAGATTGACCAAAAATTAATACTTGAGAGGAAAAATAAAATTGAAAAATAATTTTTCCCATATTTGATCAAAATACTCGAGTATTTTGATAAAGACTCGAGTATATACTCGAGTATTTATAGAAAAACTCGAGTGTTTGTGCCAGGTCAGCAAATATGACCGTTAGTCTTGTTCGTGCACCAATTCACTCGTGACCGACCAAAAAGACTGGAGTATTTACCAAAAGACTCGAGTATTTTTGTCCAGTCAGCAAAAATGAACGTTGGAGAGACTCAAAAATCCAATTGAGGGCATTTGAGTCTCATCCAACCCAAGAGAGCAATTCAGAACCTGATTGTAAAATTTCTCTTTGAATTTGTGCAAGAACAAACAAGACAACAAGATCATATTGATTCAAGCTTTCTTAATTTCCTCTTCTCAAGTGTTAATTCTCAAAAAGCTCAACTTCTCACTCATATTGTCATTTTATTCCAAGTTGAGTTTTAGGCCTCAATTCTTACATTGAGCTGTGCTTATTTGTGCTAATCCATTGTGAGATTAGTAATACACATACAAAAAGCTTGATTATTCAAAGTCTTGGATTGTTCCCAAGCAAACCCTAAGTGGCTTAGGGTGTTGGAAGTCTTGAGAGGTTCTCAAGCACAAGACTAGGAGGTTCCTAGCCCGGTGGAGTTTCTTGAAGGGAGTTCAAGGAAGCTTTGTGAAGAGTTCTTCAATCACCGGAATCAAAGTGGGGTAGAAATCAAGAGTTTGGTACACTCTTGAAGGGTTAGGTTGAGTGAGGCCATTCTCAAGCAATCCTTTGTAATTTCTAACAATTTGATTATTAGTAGAAACTCCTAAGTGATTAGGAGGACTGGATGTAGCTCATTGTTGGAGTGAACCAGGATAAAATTGCTTGAGTGGTGGTTTATTGCTTTTAATCTACTTTCTAGCTCAATAGACTTAAGTCATTTCAATCAATTAGGATTTATACAATTAGGTAGCAAGTTCAAGGAATCTTTGTGTTAAAAGTTATTTAGATTGCTTGTTATTCTGTTGGATAAGTTCCTGTTTATTATTGAATTGATTTGAGTTAAATTGCTGAATTTTCGTTTCTGGTTTTTCTGCTATCTGATAGGAAAAACTCGAGTATTTCATAAAAGACTCGAGTTGTTCATCACTGAAAAACTCGAGTATTTCACAAAAGACTCGAGTCTTTTGTGTCTGATTCCAGAAAATTCAGTCTAAGCTCCATTCTTCAATTATCAATCGAAATATTTGGTATTAGTGCTTCAAAATACTATTCACCCCCCCCTCTAGTATTTGCTTAGCCCGCTTGTTGGTTTCCAACAAGTGGTATCAGAGCTCGGTCGAAAGATCGAGTGTAACAACTTTTTCGAAAAAGATCCTTTTGGAAACTTAATGGGCTCTAGCAATAACTTTGGTGGAGAAGGAGCTTCAATAAACCGTCCTCCACTATTTAATGGTGAAGGATATGTTTATTGGAAAACTCGCATGAAAGTTTTTATTGAAGCAATTGATATGGATATTTGGGATGCAATTGAAAATGGTCCTTTCATTCCCAAAAAGAAAATAAATGATGAAATTGTTGAAATTCCAAGGAGTAGTTGGAATGATGATGAAAAGAGAAAAGTCTCATTTGATTTAAAAGCTAAAAACATCATCTTTTCGGCTCTATCCCATGATGAATTTTATAGAGTTTCCCAATGTAAATCGGCAAAAGAAATGTGGGATACTTTGCAAGTCACACATGAGGGAACAAGTGAGGTTAGAGATGCAAGATTGAATTCTCTAACACACGAATATGAATTGTTCCACATGTTGCCAAATGAAACCATTAGTGACTTGCAAAAGCGATTCTCTCACATAGTTAATCATTTGATTTCCTTGGGAAAAATATTTCGCAATGGTGAAACTACTAACAAAATTCTAAGATGTCTTGATAGGAGTTGGCAACCCAAGGTAACCGCCATCAAGGAATCAAGAGACATAAATAGCATGGACTTAGCCACTTTGTTTGGCAAACTCCAAGAGCATGAGATGGAACTTACAAGACTTGGGATGCATGAGGAATCTGACAAAAAGAAAAAGGGCATAGCACTCAAAGCTTCAACTAAAGCTACAAAAGAAGTTGAAGAATGCTCTACAAGTGGAGATTCCGATGGTGAACCAAATCAAGAAGAATTTGGGATGTTTGTGAAAAGATTCAACAAATTTTTCAAAGGGGAGAAAGGTGGATCTTCATCCAATTTCAAGAGAACCAAAGACTCCAAACAAAGAGAAAAGAGTACCAATGATGGAGTTAAGTGTCATGAATGTGGTGGGGTTGGTCACATAAGAATGGAATGTGCCACATTCTTGAAGAAGAATGACAAGAAGACCCAAGAGACCAAAGGGAAGCGTGCATACATTGTTTGGGATGCACCGGAGAAGAGCAATGAATCATCTTCAAGTAGTTCCGGTGATGAAAATGCAAATCTTTGTCTCATGGCCAAGAACAATCATGAGTCCTCATCAAGAGCTAATCATGACATGGGTGAAAGTGATGATGAGGTAACCTCTAACTCTTCTTGTTCCTCTTCAAACTCCATTTCCTATGATGATTTGCAAGAAGCCTACAATGAAATGTTAATTCAATTTAGAAGGCTTGCTAAAATCAATAAGGAAAAAGGAAAGAAAATTTTGGAGTTTCAACAAGAAATTGATGAATTGCAAAAATCTATAAATGAGTTGAAACTTCAAAATGAATCCTTGGAACTTATTAATTCTAGTCATCAAAGTGATTGTGCAAATCATGAGGAGATTATCACTCCATGTGAGAGATGTGATGAACTTGAAAAAGAAGTGAAAGAGTTGAAAAACAAACTCACAATCTCACATAGTGATAGAAACCTCAACCGGTTGTTGAACTCTCAAAGACATAATCACAACAAAACCGGTTTAGGATATGTTCATAAAAAGGACAAAAAGTACAAGGTGGTTGGAACATTTTCTAAGAAAAATTCATCAAAGAGACCAACTTGTACTTATTGTGGAAAAGTTGGACATATCAACATTGAGTGCCACATTAAGAAGTTTGAAATGAAAAAGGGCACTTATATGTGGATTAAGAAGGGAGAAAGTCCCAACACTAACCCTAAGGGATCCAACATTGTTTGGGTACCCAAAGTGAACAAGTGATTTCATTTTGTAGGTGTGTCTTCGAACGGGAAAACAATTGTGGTATCTTGATAGTGGATGTTCGAAACACATGACGGGAGATAAGCGGCACTTCATTGAGATTACTCCAAAGGAAAAGGGTTATGTCACTTATGGGGACAACAACAAAGGCAAAATCCTTGGTATTGGTAAAGTCGGAAACTCTTCAAACTTGATTATTGATAATGTGCTCTATGTTCAAGGATTAGAACATAATCTCTTGAGCATAAGCCAATTATGTGATATTGGCAATCATGTAGTTTTTACCTCTACCCATTGCCTCATTAAAAGTGACAAAGATGAATCAATCAAATTTGTTGGTAGAAGGTCAAATAATACTTACTTAGTTGATTTGAACAAAGTCACTTCCTTGGTCTCTACTTGTTTAGTGAGCAAAGAAAATGACACTTGGTTATGGCATCGTAGGACCGCTCATATAAATGTAAACCAATTGAAGAAAATTCAATCTAAAGATCTAGTAGTTGGTTTACCAAAGCTAAATTTTTCTATTGAAGGTGTTTGTTCCCCTTGCAAGAAATGTAAACAAACTAAAAATACCTTTGGATCAAAAATGGTGATGTCCACATCAAGGCCATTAGAAATGCTTCATATGGACTTGTTTGGACCATCACAAATAAAAAGCTTTGGTGGCAACTATTATGCATTGGTGATTGTTGATGACTTCTCTAGGTTTACTTGGACCTTATTTTTAACTACTAAGAGTGAGACCTACAAATCTTTTAAACATCATGTCAAACTTTTGCAAAACCAAGTAAATCAAAAAGTAATTATTATTCGTACCGATCATGGTGGTGAATTCGAAAACCACAAATTTGATAGATTTTGTGCTAAAAATGGTATTGAGCACCAATTCTCCGCACCAAGGACTCCGGAACAAAACGGAGTGGTAGAGCGGAAAAATAGGGTGCTAGAGGAACTTGCTAGAACCATGTTAAATGATTCTCAAGTACCTCAATATTTTGGGCCGATGCCGTCAATACGGCTTGTTATGTTTTAAATCGTATTTTGATAAGGCCCTCTTTGGATAAAACCCCCTATGAACTTTACAAGGGAAGAAAGCCAAATATATCTCATTTTCATGTCTTCGGATGCCAAGTTTTTGTTTTAAATAATGGAAAAGAACACATTGGCAAGTTTGATTCCAAATCCGATGAAGGCATATTTTTAGGCTATTCTTCTCATAGTAAAGCTTATAGAATTTTCAATAAAAGAACTTTAACTATTGAGGAATCAATTCATGTGGTTTTTAATGAGTCTTCAAAAGAAGATAGTGTTTTATGTGATGCTAGTGAAGATGACATTGTCTTTTCAAAAGAAGAAAAAGAGAGAGAGAATTCAAAAGTTGATGAAGGAGAAGTAAGGGAAGAAATTCCTCCAACTTGGAAATCGGTCAAGGCTCATCCTATAGACAAAGTCATAGGAGATATGTCAAAGGGAGTACTTACTCGTAGGTCTATTCAAAACATTTGCCACTATGTCTCATTTGTTTCTCAAATTGAACCCGATTCAATTAAAAAGGCCATTGAGGATGATCATTGGGTTCTTTCTATGCAAGAAGAATTAAACCAATTTGAAAGAAATGAAGTTTGGGATCTAGTCCCTAAACCCGATGATCATACCATAATTGGTACTAAATGGATTTATAGAAACAAACTTGATGAATCCGGGTTGATTATAAGAAACAAAGCTAGACTAGTAGCTCAAGGGTACAACCAAGAGGAAGGTATCGATTATGATGAGACCTTTGCTCCGGTTGCACGTCTTGAAGCAATCCGAATTTTACTTGCTTATGCTTCAATCATGAAATTCACTTTATATCAAATGGATGTTAAAAGTGCTTTCTTGAATGGGTTTATAAATGAAGAAGTGTATGTCAAACAACCCCCCGGTTTTGAAAATAGTGAATTTCCAAACCATGTTTATAAATTGAAAAAGGCACTCTATGGATTGAAACAAGCTCCTAGAGCTTGGTATGATCGATTGAGTTCCTTTCTATTAGAAAACAAGTTTCAAAGAGGGAAGGTTGATAATACATTATTTATTTATAAAACCAAGGATGACATTTTGTTAGTACAAATCTATGTTGATGATATCATTTTCGGTGCTACTAACGTGTCTCTTTGTAGAAATTTTTCAAATTTGATGAAAAAGGAATTTGAAATGTCAATGATGGGAGAACTCAAGTTCTTCCTAGGCTTACAAATAAAGCAAGTCAAGGAGGGGATATTTGTGCATCAAGGGAAATATTGCAAAGAGCTCCTTGAAAAATTCGGATTGGACAAGTGCAAGGAAGCCTACACTCCAATGAGCACATCATGCTACCTAGACAAGGATGAACAAGGTACACCGGTTGATGTTAGTAAGTATAGGGGTATGATAGGTAGTCTCCTATATCTCACTGCATCTAGACCGGATATTATGTTTAGTGTATGCATGTGTGCTAGATTTCAAGCTAATCCTAAAGAATCTCACCTATCCGCAGTTAAACATATATTTAAGTATCTAAAAGGAACAATTAACACTGGTTTATGGTATCCTGCTGATGCCAATCTTAGTCTAGTTGGTTACTCGGATTCCGACTTCGCCGGATGCAAGCTTGATCGCAAAAGCACCAGTGGTACTTGCCATTTCTTGGGAAGTTCATTGGTGTCATGGTTTTCTAAAAAGCAAGTTTGTGTCGCTCTTTCTACCGCCGAAGCGGAATATATCGCAGCCGGTAGTTGTTGTGCTCAACTGTTATGGATGAAACAACAATTATCGGATTTTGGTTTGAAACTTGAAAATATTCCGATTAGATGCGATAACACGAGTGCAATCAATTTGACTAAGAATCCGGTGTATCACTCAAGAACTAAACACATTGAAATAAGACATCATTTTTTAAGAGATCATGTACAAAAGGGTGATTGCACAATTGAATTTGTTAGTACCACAAATCAATTAGCCGACATTTTTACAAAACCTCTACCAAGGGACACCTTTTATCATATTAGGAGAGAACTTGGTATTTTAGATGAAGCTAATATAGGCTAATTTCATTGTGTGTCATTTTTGGAAAATCACCATATTAGTCTTACTCTAATGTGTTATTGATTCTTAGTTAAATTGTCCTTGATGATATTTGAAATTGTATATGTTAATTGTGTGTGATTCTGTACTGTATTCCAAGTTGGTAGTGAAGCATTTGTGTTTGATTTATGTTTGGTCTTTCAAAACTGTGTTTTTACTTTCTGTTCTGTCAAAATACTCGAGTTTTTCCAAAAAAAACTCGAGTATATTAATTCAAAATTAAATCAGTTTTAAATTGAAAAAGTTTTTAATCAGGGTCTGATAAAAATACTCGAGTGTTTTTCAAAACACTCGAGTCTTTCGAAAACCCCAATTTTTTGAACTTTCAGACCAAACTCGAGTATTTTCCAAAAACTCGAGTATTTTGCGTTTTCCTGAAATTTGAACTTTCGGACCAAACTCGAGTTTTTCAATTTTTACTCGAGTTTTCTGGGGAAATCTGGGCTGAGTCACGATCGACTCGAGTATATTTTCAAAAACTCGAGTATATCCTAAAGAACAACTCGAGTACTTATGAATATACTCGAGTATTTTGAACTGTTTATATATACTCTCAGACTCGAGTTTTTGCGACCCTCTTCTCTCTCGGTTTTCTCATATCTCTCTCCTCAAAACTCAGATTTTCCTCAAAGTTTTGTCAAATCTTACTAGTTTTTCATCCTCTAAACTCTTCTCTCGGTTTTATTCTCCTCCAGATGCTCCAGCTCCTTCGATGTTTTGATGCTGCTGCTTATGGATTTTCTATTTTAGTTTTCATTATGTTTTTCATCATGTTGATCTTGTTGCATTTTCTGTACTTTGAGAACTTGGTGTTTTGAGACTTTGGGTTTATTATTGCACCTTTTGATTTGGACCTTTTATGATGTTTTTATGTTAATGAATTTGGTTTTCATTATGATGTTTGTGCAAAGCTTCAGGAGGAGCTCCTTATGTTTATTATTAAGTCTATTTGTTTTGCATAGTTGGTTATGGGGTTTTCCAATTATGCACCTCTCCTCCCTTGATAATTTTTTTTAACTTGTTACATCTTTTTGGCGTATGACAAAAAGGGGGAGAGATATTATACACTTGTCTTGATATTGTTGCGCCTAAATTTTTCTAACTATGGTATATACTCTGATAAATGTTGAATACTCTAATACCATAGGCTTGGTGCTAAAATTAAATTGTCATAACATCTTGCACAAGCTGAATTTTTAGATAGGTGAAAAGTATCATATAGTGAGGGGGAGTTGCTTCTCCAAGTGGATCAAGCTCAACAAATGGATCAAGTGTTAATTATTTTTGTCATCACCAAAAAGGGGGAGATTGTGAATTCAATGCTCCTAATTAGGTGGATTATGTTTTGATGATGACAAAATAATTAACAAATCATGCCTTGAAGATATTGCAACATCAACATCAACAAGAAGTCAAGAAAAGAAGACAAGTGCCCAATCATTCTCAATCAAATATTAATTGTAAATTTCTAATTTATGTTGAGAGTGGTTGAGAGTGGGTAGAAATAGTTAGTCTCTTCTAGGAATAAGTTTATTAAGTTGAGATTGACCAAAAATTAATACTTGAGAGGAAAAATAAAATTGAAAAATAATTTTTCTCATATCTGATCAAAATACTCGAGTATTTTGATAAAGACTCGAGTATATACTCGAGTATTTATAGAAAAACTCGAGTGTTTGTGCCAGGTCAGCAAATATGACCGTTAGTCTTGTTCGTGCACCAATTCACTCGTGACCGACCAAAAAGACTCGAGTATTTACCAAAAGACTCGAGTATTTTTGTCCAGTCAGCAAAAATGAACGTTGGAGAGACTCAAAAACCCAATTGAGGGCATTTGAGTCTCATCCAACCCAAGAGAGCAATTCAGAACCTGATTGTAAAATTTCTCTTTGAATTTGTGCAAGAACAAACAAGACAACAAGATCATATTGATTCAAGCTTTCTTAATTTCCTCTTCTCAAGTGTTAATTCCCAAAAAGCTCAACTTCTCACTCATATTGTCATTTTATTCCAAGTTGAGTTTTAGGCCTCAATTTTTACATTGAGCTGTGCTTATTTGTGCTAATCCATTGTGAGATTAGTAATACACATACAAAAAGCTTGATTATTCAAAGTCTTGGATTGTTCCCAGGCAAACCCAAAGTGGCTTAGGGTGTTGGAAGTCTTGAGAGGTTCTCAAGCACAAGACTAGGAGGTTCCTAGCCCGGTGGAGTTTCTTGAAGGGAGTTCAAGGAAGCTTTGTGAAGAGTTCTTCAATCACCGGAATCAAAGTGGGGTAGAAATCAAGAGTTTGGTACACTCTTGAAGGGTTAGGTTGAGTGAGGCCATTCTCAAGCAATCCTTTGTAATTTCTAACAATTTGATTATTAGTAGAAACTCCTAAGTGATTAGGAGGACTGGATGTAGCTCATTGTTGGAGTGAACCAGGATAAAATTGCTTGAGTGGTGGTTTATTGCTTTTAATCTACTTTCTAGCTCAATAGACTTAAGTCATTTCAATCAATTAGGATTTATACAATTAGGTAGCAAGTTCAAGGAATCTTTGTGTTAAAAGTTATTTAGATTGCTTGCTATTCTGTTGGATAAGTTCCTGTTTATTATTGAATTGATTTGAGTTAAATTGTTGAATTTTCGTTTCTGGTTTTTCTGCTATCTGATAGGAAAAACTCGAGTATTTCATAAAAGACTCGAGTTGTTCATTACTGAAAAACTCGAGTATTTCACAAAAGACTCGAGTCTTTTGTGTCTGATTCCAGAAAATTCAGTCTAAGCTCCATTCTTCAATTATCAATCGAAATATTTGGTATTAATGCTTCAAAATACTATTCACCCCCCTCTAGTATTTGCCTAGCCCGCTTGTTGGTTTCCAACAACTATGTGATGCACTTATATCTATATTTGAGCCGTGCTGGCTACTGCTGATATTAAATAATGTGTTTATCAGGTAGAAGATTTTGAAATGTCCGAAAAACAGACGAAACTCCGTCCATTTGACGGTTGATTTTCAGGAATTAAAAATGAATTTTTAAATCCTTATTTTTGATATAAAGGAAATTAAGGGTAAATATTATAGGGTGTTACAATGTGTTTCAAATTCGTGAAGGGCAAGGTTACTTGCTATTTAAGCAAACAATATTAATAGATTTGTTAAGAAATATGTGTGTCCTATTATCTTATTATTTAGAGTTTGATAAATTTATTTATATTTTATCTTATTTTTGTCATATTTTTGTGACTTAAATATCAAAATAATATTTATAAATGTTGACTTCTTTGAAATTAGTTTTTAACAAAAAAAAAAGTTTTGGTCTCTATTTTTAGATTCTGTTTTGGTTTTGGTCATTGATGGTAAATAATGGATGGAAAATTATACTTTCACATTTCGTTTTGGTTCCTACTTTTACATCATTTTTGGTTTTAGTCCCTATTTTTACATTTCATTTTGGTTTTGGTCCCTACTTTAACTTTTTTTTTTTGGTGAACTTTTAGCTTGTAGGAGTTCTACCTGGTCCCTACTTTAACTTTCTTTATTAGTCTATGTCACCATTTTTCATCCATATTTGATACCAAGAACCAAAATTAAAAGGGAAGGTAAAAGTAAGGACCAAAATTTTAAAAAAATAAATTGTAGGAACTAATTTGAAATAGATCAATATTTATAGAAACCATTTTAGTATTTAAATCGGCCTATTTTTGTCCAATCCTAATCACCAAACAAATTCTAAAAGTGAAAAAACTTAGACTCTTTTAAAGTGATAAAGTAATGTATAAAAATATCAATTCACTAAATGATCTAATTAAAGATGAATATTTTCACGGGTATTAGTCCCCAAACATCAAAATTATCCCCCAAACCCCATTTTAATTGTTAAATGTCTATTATACCCTTCTCCATTTTTTTTTAAAAAAAAGAAACAAACCTCAAACCCCAGCAACATCTTCACCTTCTTCCACCATGCAAACCCCAAACCCCAAACCCCAAGCAAAACCCCATAACCCCATATATCCCATAATTTTACAAACCCCATTCTCTCTCACCTTTTCAAAACCCTACCATATTCTACCTACAAACCACTTCATTTGGTTATCTATTCGTAAAGGAAGCTCTAGTGGGTTCTCTATTGGTGTTGTTGAAAGTAAAATCATCTCTTCTACGGTTTTTTTATTTTTTTACGTAACTGTTAAAATTCCGACACGGGTATTTCGGAATTTAATTTGAAAAAACCATATGTAAACGTCTCTCTCTGTAACCTTTTTCCGATATACTAAATTCAGAATTTAATTAAATTTCGAAATACATGTTTCAGAAAATTTTTAAATTCTGAAATATGTTTCTCGGAATTGTATACTTGAATAATTTGAAAAAACCATATGAAAACGTCTCTCTCTGTAACCTTTTTCCGATATACTAAATTCATAATTTAATTGAATTCCGAAATACATGTTTCAGAAAATTGTTAAATTCTGAAATATGTTTCTCGGAATTGTATACTTAAATAATTTGAAAAAACCATATGAAAACGTCTTTCTCTGTAACCTTTTTCCGATATACTAAATTCAGAATTTAATTAAATTCCGACATACATGTTTCAGAAAATTTTTAAATTCTGAAATATGTTTATCGGAATTGTCCAATTCTGAATTAATGTGCTAATGTCATTGCACAAATGAGCAAAGCATCAAATTTCTACTATGTTGAAACCCTGTTGCTACATCAAATTTCAAATTTCTACCTTAACTTAATCATTTTCAACAAAGTAAATTGACATTGAAAACTTAATTCATTGATTCAAATAATTCAGAACTCATTAATAGCTATACAAATAACCAAAACAAATAACAATTCCTATACTAAGAAGATGAATGCACTTGAGGTTGCGGTTCCGGTGTCGCTTGTGATGATGAACCAATTTTACTTTCAGCCTTCTTTTCCCTCCTGTACGATGCAGTCGGTGGTCGTCTCCCCTGCCGCATTTGTTCCCCTGATGCTTTAGATTGTTTTTCTGCTGCTGCTGCTCTACGTTGTTGTTCTTCTTGTTCTGCACGCATGGTTTCCGCCGTACGTTTCGCTCTTTGGTATATCTGAAATTTCATCAAAATTAACAAGGGTGTAAGTTATAAATAAAAGCTATATTCAATCATTGATAGAGCAAAATTATGTTCTCATAATCTAAGCACCAAACCTCAAAAATATTAAACATAAAAATAACAAACAATTTCTAAAACAACACCATCATCATTTTCTGAAAACCTATGCTCGAAATTTTACTAATTTCCGATACCCCCGTGTCGGAATTTTACTAATTTCTGATACGGGGGTGTCGGAAAGTTGCAGAAAAAGCATGACAGCACTACTTTAATGGCACGAAGGAAAACCAAAACCCTAAAAGAACAATAATGATAACAGAGACCAAAACCCTAAAACAAAATAACACCGCACCTAAACCAAACCTAAACCCTAAATCAAATATACAAGACAATAACAAACAAGAACAAGCACAACTCGGTTGATGAAGAACAGGCACCCACAGCGGAATGGTGATGAAGAAGAACGAATGGTGATGAAGAAGAACGAACATACCTTCTTGCGACGGCGATGGAGGCGGCGGCGGTGGTAGAAGGGAAGTTGAACCGGTTGAATGAGGAGGGAGTACGTGAAACGTTTTTTGGATGGGGTTTGGGGAATTCAGAATTAGGAGGGATTATATGGGGGGTAGTTTAGGAATATTTTTAAAATATGGGGTTTGGGGGATAATTTTGGTGTTTGGGGACTAATTGCCTATTTTCACTTTCTAAACATGCTTACTTTAAGGGTTTTAATTTATTGACCCCCCTACTTAATCATTTGACCCCTTTTTTTCCAAAACCCAAAATTGCCCTTTTTTTTTCTGGGTTTATGACACGCTCGCTGGGGGGCCAGCGAGCAATCAAAAAACAAAAAAAATATACTGCTCGCTGGGGGGTCAGCGAGTGTGTAAATTTTACACACTCGCTGACCCCTCAACGAGCAGTATATTTTTTTGTTTTTTGACTGCTCGCTGGCCCCCCAGCGAACGTGCAATTTTTGTGATGTTCGCTGGCGAGTACGCGTTTTTTGTGATATTTGCTTGTTTTTCCATATGCTAGCTCTCTCGGGGGTCAGCTAGCTTGTAAAAAGCTAGCTTGTAATTTTTACAAGCTAGCTGACCCCCGAGAGAGCTAGCTAGCTGAGGGGTCAGCGAGCTTTGTAAAATTACAAGCTAGCTGACCCCCGAGAGAGCTAGTGAAAAGTCCTATTTTTAAAGTTAGCTCTCTCGGGGGTCAGCGAGTGTGTAAATTTACACAGCTCGCTGACCCCCCAACGAGCAGTATTTTTTTTTTGTTTTTATGTTGCTCGCTGGCCCCTCAGCGAGCGTGCAATTTTTGTAATGTTCGCTGGCGAGTACACGTTTTTTGTGATGTTTGCTTGTTTTTCCATATGCTAGCTCTCTCAGGGGTCAGCTAGCTTGTAATTTTTACAAGCTAGCTGACCCCCGAGAGAGCTAGCTAGGTGAGGGGTCAGTGAGCTTTGTAAAATTACAAGCTAGCTGACCCCCGAGAGAGCTAGTGAAAAGTCATATTTTTAAAGTTAGCTCTCTCGGGGGTCAGCGAGTGTGTAAATTTACACAGCTCGCTGACCCCCCAGAGAGCAGTATTTTTTTTTTTGTTTTTATGTTGCTCGCTGGCGCCCCAGCGTGAGTGACAAATTGCCCAAGAAAAAAGGGCAATTTTGGGTTTTGGCAAAAAAAGGGGGTCAAATGATTAAGTAGGGAGGTCAATAAATTAAAACCCTACTTTAAAAGAGTTAAATCCAAAAGTAAACCATTTTTGTAATTAAAAAAGCCCAATTTATATCATCAGATGGCATCATATTCTTGCTTTAAAGTACGGCAGAGGGCTTCGATTCATTTAAGAGATAAGTTGATGGTTGAAAAAAACAAAGGAATGTGCAATAATTGAGGGCACATGACACAAGATGATTAGTACAAGGAAAACACCCTAGCACAAAAGAAAGCGATGGGCAATAACAATATGGCAATTTACTGTTTAAATTGACATCAATATTTTTTAAATTCATTATAAAAATAAGAATTAAATTATCCAAAAATTAAATATTCATAATTTATTATAAAAAATGGATTGAAATCTCGTTTTGAACAGAATTACCTAAAAAAAAAGAGGTGGCTAGATAAAATTATTGAATTAATTCTATATTGGCAACCAACTTTATCATCATTAATTAACTAAATGTTTAATGAAATAGCGGTTAAAGATAAAATGTATGAAGATTATGTTAAAAATAGATGTAAAAAAATGTGATGAAAATGATGATGTAATAAATAAGAGTATACTTGGAAAAAGAAGTATAAATGCATATTAAGTTTCTAAAAAAACATAACTTGTGAGACAAAATAAAATGCCTAAATAAATATGATTAATGGGACGAATGGAGTACATGTTATGGAAAAACATTAGTACACTTATTGAAAATCAACCTAATCATTATATTTTTTAAATGTTTTTTTTAATGAGGCAAATAAACAAGAACAAAGAAAATAGTCATGTTTATAAGTTGGTTTCTAGAAGAACTATAAATTCTATTTACAAATTACTGTATTTTTTATTTTTTTATTTTTTTATTTGTCATTTGTCCATTAATGAAAATAATATATTTGTAAAATTTTCAATGCAAATTAGTTAAAGAGTAAAATTGAAATATTAAGATACATTTCTAAAATTTCAAAAAATATAATTTTTAAATGTAATTAAATATGATCTAAAATGAGTATTTATTAAAACAAATTATCTAAGTGGGTTGATATATTGAAGTATTGAGCAATTAAATCTCAATTATTTAAAATAGTTCTTTCGGTCTTATTTATAGATTACATTTTAGAAAAAATTCTTTAGTTATATTTATAAGTTACTTTGTATTTTTTATGAGATTTTTATTGATTTTATCTCTTACTCCATTTTTCCTTTGTTTCTTAATACGAGATTAATACATTGTTAAATTTTCAATAAATTTTAAAAAGGTAAAATTGTAATATAAAATTAATTTGTTATAGTTTGTAATTACTTTCTTTGGTCTACTATATGACAAGGTTAAATAACAACTATAAATAAGACTTGAAGGATTATTAAACTGCAGTATTAATTCCTCCAATTTCTATTATATGAAAAAAAAAGGAAATTATACTTATTAAATTTTTTTTAAATATATTTAATTTTTTCAAAATCATAAAGAAATATAATTATTTTTTAAAAATTGTATTAGAAATTAAACAAATATGAAATTACTATTTTTTAAAAATATTTTATAAATAATATATTAAAAATAAAAAAGTAATTAATTTTTTTAATATATTTAGAACCAAATTACGTATGAATTTTCAATAATAAGGATAGAAGGGAGTAACCTTATTAGTATTGTGACTATTATCAGGCGGCGCCAACGTAAATGTGGGGCCATTCCATGTAGGACTACGACTAAGATCGTAGTAATTAGATTAGTACTTAGTAGATCAGTTTCTGTTACCGGTAATACCAGTAAGAATTTCCAGATTTATAAAACGACATAACAGGAGTCGTCGTCAACGTTACATCCACCTTCAGCTTCGGCTTGCTTCCAGAACCTGCTAACAATTTGCTTTTGCTAATCTTCATTGCTGCAGTCATTGTTTTTGCACCATTGGATTCATCCAATATAATGTCCACCTCTAAAACAATACTACAATCCCAACTCTAATGAAATGTCAGAAATTCACATACACCAAATCCTAATTTCTCTGAATTATTGCTTCTTCTTTTAACTTCTTATTTTATAGTATTTGCAAATGATAGATGTTAATTTGGTGGGACTTCTCTAAAGAATATGCTACTTAAAATTTTTCATTTCATATTATTTAATAATATGAATTATTAAAATCATTATACTGTACTAAATTTACATTAAAATTTGATTTACATTCATATACGTTAGACTCTACAAAATGCAAATTACATGTTATAATTTTTTTTATTTTTTTTTTATAAATAAAAGTTTCACAAAGACCTGGTAAGCATTGCGGCTTAAAGAGCAATCCGTTTTAGTTTTTAACTAAATCAACTTGGTTGGCAAATGTTTTATTATTTGTACAATACAATTTTAAATGTTATATTTGCGACCGAGTATCTTTCTGTTTACTTGTAGCCTGTTTTTATATTCTTTTGAATACATACATTATTATTAAAATGTAAATTAAAAAAAGTCAATTAATCAATATTTTGATGTATATAAAATATTTTCCTTAAAAAAACCATGCGGATGAAAATAACCTGATATGTGCAATGTTCATATTTTAAATATAAAATGAGAAGATAACAATATTGTAGAAAATCTGACAATTAAGAATGAACATTAAAAGGAGTAAAAGAACATGTACCAAAAAAAAAAAGGAGTAAAAGAAGAAAACGCCCTTTACTATTTATTTGTGTTTTCCTACGTGCATTGCACGAATCAACTTCTTCTGTATTGTTGTCATAAGAAGCCAACCTCCAAAAGCAGAAAAGAGAGACAAAAGCCAATTAAATCTAGCTCTTAAAAGTTTAAAGCACTCACTCATCCACCAGCCAAACAAGACATATACTTTCAACTTTAAAAGGACAAAGATAGTGGTCATATAGCAAAGCAGGGGAATATAATTAACACTCATCATAAACTTTTTTATTGTTTAATTTGATGCTATACAATTCCTTTCTACAAACCACTATGTACATTAATCAAGCATCACATTTACATGCTAGCACATATGAATGCCATTCTTATACCAACGTGAAGTACACACCCCAATCTTCTATATCATTATTTGCTTTTTAACATATATATTTTTCCTTTGCTTCATTTTTTTTTGGGAGAGGAGATATTTTTCTTCCTAATTTTTGTTCTATACAAGATATAGCAGTGGTTCCCAACACCGGCCTCAATGAACAGGGCGCTGGTATTGTAACTATTCAAAATATAAATCATATTTTTCCTGTAAAATGTCAAATTGGTCTATGAAATTGAGTCTATCGATCAATTTGGCTACCAAGATTACAGAAAATTAGTTTTATCCTTTGACTTTGCACACCAAATCAATTTGGTCTTTTGTGAGAACCTTAGAATTATTTTTTTCCAAGTACCAAATTGATTGATTTTGACCATATGCAAGAGTATAGACCAAACTAATTTTTTGTAATCTCAATAACCAAATAGATGGATGATGTCTTCAATTTGAAAAGACCAAATTGATGTTTTACTCCCATATTTTTATGAGGAAGTGGCAACAACTGCTTTACCTTTTTGAGTATAAAATATTGATTGGTGAGTGCCCCAAAAGGCACTAAATAACATTAGTATTGTATAACAAGCCCTCCCCCCATTGGAGCTCTATGTGGAACTCCTTTCCTCCTCTTAGCACTTCTGTAATTCACCACCGTTGGTGGTGGAGTTGAAGGTGTAAAGCTATGAATTTTGTTTCTGGCACTTCCATTGCTAGTGCCACTCATTGATCCTTCAGCATCAGATCCTTCTGTCTCACCTAACCTTTTCTTCTTTCGGAACTTCTTGGAGGTTCCAACAATCTGAGAAGAAAATTGAAAAGTTGAATAGATCATTCATATCCATACCTATACTACTCCTCAACATTCTCCTTGCTTTTTCAAGAAAAACATAAAAACTACACCTTTAATGTTAACATACTTTATACAGAAAAAGGTAACGAGGCAGTTAGAATGGTTTTACAATTTACATACATCATTTCTAAAAATTTAGGAAATCAATTTACCATAAATTGCTAAAACTAATCTAATTCAAAAATGAAGTTAGACCAGGGATGGATCAAGAAAGTAAAGGAAGGAGAGATCAAGAGGTCCAAATATATAACTAGTGTGTATATTTATGCAAACATTTGTAAGAAAAATATTTAAAATAATAATTGCATACATACATAAGAAATTTGTTATTTCGTCAAGTTTAAAGATATATAAATACGTCCTAAAGCGTAGCTAAACCAATAGTAACGTCATATTATGTTATTAGCAAAAGCTATGATCAAGAGAAAATTTAAGCACAAGTACTTGAATACTTAGCTACAGTTTGAAAATGCTAACCATGTTAATATTGTAGCTAAAACCTTACTCAAAAAGCTGAACTAATATACCTATATACATTTATTAAAGTGGATGTTGTGGAAGGAAGGGCTTGGACCCCTGCTTGCCCCCTTCCCTCTGTCCTTGAGGGAAACCATTTTAATACAAGTGAAACTTGCATAAGTACGTGTCTATATAAACACAATCTTTCAAAATATCAAGATGCTGTATTTGTGTAAAGGGTAATATTCACTTTATAAATTATTATTTTTATAACTAATATAAAACTTTGATTGATTATACATGCATAATAGGCTTCAAGTTTCAATTTTCATTCAATATATACTGCCTAATAGGAGTATAAAATTTTCCACAGAATGGTCAACCAAATAAATGGGTTTAAAAATAAAAAGCCAATTAAACTAATTTTGGGTACCTTGCAACCAAGGGAGCAGAAGTTGAAGGAGTCAAGAAGGCTGCGGTCACAGACTTGGCAGGTATTGGTGACCCCTTTCCCAGGCCTAGGTTGAGGCCTTTCATTCAGAAACACAATCTTGGCACTGTTTATAATGTAAGTTTGAACACCTGTTATGTCCAGAAATTTCTGTATCTCAGACACCCTTATCACATCATGGTATGATGACCTCCTTATCTTTCAAGATTAAAATTAAAACCAAAAAAAATAAAAAATCGTCATCAGAGGATATCATCCACATTATTTATTCTAGCTGAAATAAAATACCACAATTAAAAAATAAATTAATTATCTATCCAATCAGAACCAATGGACAATATAAAAATTGAGCAATAAACAATGATTCAAGGAGAAGAAAATTCGAATAGCAAATTTGCAACTCAACTCTGACTTTGGGAAGTTTCATACATAAATATAAAAAATGTAAAAAATAAAAACTCTGACTTGTGGAGGATGCAATGTGAATTAGCATTAAATGGCACGTGTAACCGATAAATCTAATACAAGATGTAGATATTTTTATTTAGAACCGATAAAAAAGGGGATTGGATTTGATTGGATCCTAACAATGCAGGAACACAATACATACACAATCAGATTACAGACACTGTTAAAATCCCAACAAAAGTGGATCAAAGTGTGAGTCATAGATCCTCAAACACAATTCATTGATCAATTATAGGACTTTGTTTTTTTTTTTTTTTTTTTTACCTGAATTGTTCTGTGTTCTTTGTGAGAAGAAGAAAGACAAGCAGAACAAAGTGCTCCATTCATACAGTCTAAGCAATACATATTGCATTCACTTTTGTGGGAATCTGCGTGGACTTTGCATTGAACAAAGAAGCTTGTTTGTAGAAGTGGCTTCAACCATGGTGGCCACTTGTTTTCTTCTTCCTGTATTTAATTTCCATTCATACACCCCATTATTAATTAAATAAAAAATCAATTAGAAAACCAAATAGTAATAAAAACAAAAAAAAATAATCAATCTTTTCATTGAAAAAAACAACCCCATGTGTTGTATATATGAGAGGGAGGAATTATTACATATTTGCATATTTACATTGATTATTGTATACATGATGATGTTCATAAAAAAATGTTCATAGACAAAATAAAAAGTACTAACCATGAGTCTTGTTACTATATGCTTATGAAGGAATATGGAATTTATCTTATGGTGGTGTCATAGCAAGTGGTCTTTGGAAGCAGAAAGAAAGAAAGAAAGAAAGAAGAAGAGAAAAGAGAACTTTCTGAAAATATAAGTAAGTAGAAGAGGTGAGAGGAGAGAGAAGGGAAAGGGGGGTTGGAACTTGGAAGTGGGGCTGGCTATAACTTTAGTAGTGGCGGGTAGGGACTATCTCACTTACTCAACTCAAGGGAGGGAGGGGTAAAGTTAAGTTAAGTGCTTATCTCTCTCTTCCTCTTCTTTGTGTTGTGTCATGTGTGTGCACTTCAAAGTCCACAATTGAACCGAACCACACTCCGAACCGGAACAAAGGAGATGCGTTTTTTTTAAGGAACTGATCAGGTTTGTTTGATGTAGTGACCTTCCGTTTTATTTATTTATTTGTTATTATTATTATTGTTTGCTAGTATTTTGTTAGTATCTCCTTTTTTTCCCCTATTTTATTTACAATTATGACGTTTTTTTTTGTCAAGTGTTAATTTTATATTTTTCTCCTAATTTTGTGCGAATTAACTGAACTCCTATTATTTTCACAAACCTTTTATTTTTACAATTTTTTTTATAGATACATTTTTTTTATTATACTCTAATTTAACATTTTATTTTTTTATTCCTCCATTCAATTTAAATCAAATCATTAATCACGTTTCTAATTTTTTGTCTTTTTATTTTTCTCCTTCTTATATCACCTACACCTAAACATAATATCAAATTATTATTTTTCTTATGCGAGCTACGGTAATTGAATAAGTGGTCATATCTTTGTTATTTGATTTTCAGTTTTTTTTTCCAGATAAATTTGTTGAAGTACTATTCTCTCACAATTTCTTCCTATAAGTTTAATTTCTATAAAGAAAGTATTAAATAAAATTAATAAATTGAAAAAGATTTGTATTTCTTTAATAGTAGTATAAAAATCTCCAGATCAAAAAAGAAAAAACAAATCTTGTACGAGAAATTTTATATTTTTTTAATCATTAACGGTTCCTATCGATTCTAAAAAATGAAAATATCATCGCAATTAAGGGGCACACAACAATCAAACTTTTGTCATGTTTTAATTTATCTAAATATCTATGATACACACACACACATATATATATATATATATATATATATATATATATATAAATGTAAATATCTATGACATGATTATAACATACTTATTGGTACTGAAATATATGTCAATAAATCTTGAAATGTAAAAAAAAAAATACTCCTTTAATTTCACATCTTTTATTGTTTAATGTTGACAATCACAGATTAAAAAATTATCAATTACGAGTAAAATAAATTTTTATTATGATCAAATTAAGGAATATTATAATTAATGAATGAAGATAAAATTGATAAAAAAAATAAAATTAATACTATAATTAATGAATGAAGATAAAATTGATAAAAATTTTAATCAAACCCTAAAATTTTAAGATAACAGTTTTTTTAAAAAAAAAGCCTAAAATAATAATGGTATAAAATGCAGAGAGTATAAAAATTACAGTTACGTTTAATAGAAATTCATTAACGTAATCTTCCCTTTTTTTCTTTTTTCTTTCTTTTTTTTTAAGTGGAATCTAATCTTACTAATAAGCTTATATATTCTTAAAGAGTGCAGTACGAAAACCTTGAGAGGAAAAAAAAAATGGTAAATTATGTCTAATCTGTTATGAATCCTAGATAAATAATGTTGCCGTATTTTATTTGGCTTACTTTTGTAGCTGGAAACTTTTCGGGTTAGTTCATGATTGACACTTAGGAGGTTGATATTGTGACATGTGGAGGCAATGATGAGTCATCTATTAAATGGAATATTTCAGAAATAGGGAATGCCATGTGTTTATTCTTTGTTGTGTAGGTTCAGATTCGAAAAAATGCTTTTCAAAAATAATTTTTTGGTACATATTCATTGTTTAAAATAAAAATGTAGTGATAGCTTTTTTTTTTTTAAAGGAAAATGTAGTGATAGCTTAAAAAAAAAAGTTTGTAATTGTACTTAAAATCATATGATAAACAATATTTTTTTAATTTTATCAACTGTTTAATATATGTGCCCGGTAGGGTGTAGAATTGTTTATATTGTCTACACATAATTTATTATATATATATATATATTATTTTTATTTAGAAATCACTCATTATTAAAGTTTGTAATTGTACTTAAAATCATATGATAAACAATATTTTTTTAAAATTTTATCAATTGTTTAATATATGTGCCCAGTGTAAAATTGTTTATATTGTCTACACATAATTTATTATATATAAATATAAATATATATTATTTTTATTTAGAAATCAATCATTATTAATTTATAAATGGTGAATAATTCAGTGATGAAGCACAAAAATATTTAATTTTTAGTGAGCATAATGTTTTTTTTATTAATTGATATTGTAAGATTACTCGTTTTAGGCTCACTTTTTTATATTTTTTTTATAGGCTAATATTTCACCTAGGATTTGAATTTAGCATGTTACGTTTAGTGTTTCATGTATTGTATTTCTTTATATTTATTTATTTATTTATTTATTTTTTTTGGTTGCTTACCCGGTTCCCTAAGTACTACCTAGGTAGGTCCGGATCCGACTCTTCTATCTTATTATCTTTTTGAAAATTTGAAAAGTAAAAAAATAAATAAAAGTTAATGTTGTGCATTAATTAAAGAAAATTATTGTACATATTTATATCATTATTCTTTTATTAATAATGTATCAAATATTTATTTTTTGTAATTGGATTTGTCTTTTCGTAATTATTCGATTATAAACGTAATTTATCATTTTTAGTTAAATTTAGGACAAAGATTTTGATTTTTTTTTGTCAAAATTATATGTGACATTGTTATCATAAATAACTTAAAATAACTTAGTTAATAAAAAAATAAATAATTGGTTAGTTATAGTACTCTCGTTGTCCTATGATGAAAGATGACAAATTTTTTTCTTTCAAGAATTAAAGTTAAACTAATCAATGAAAAACTTAGAAATTGCAAGTTTTAAAATTATGATTGATTGATTAATATGCAAAACGCATTAAATTAATTCATTGATAATTGATTGATGAGTATGATAAATCATTAAATACATGTTTTTTTTTTAATTTTTTTAAACTTTTACATAAACAAAGGAGTAAGCAAGAATGAATATTCCTAATTTTTATTTTGGCTTAATTATGTCACATGTCCCTGAAGTTTGAGATACTTTTGTCAGATATCTTTATTCTGACTCCTCGAAGTTACTTATGGGTTTGTCATATACTCCTATTATCAATTCTGGCCAATTTTGCTGACATGTAACATCGAAATCCTGGTCAAACACAAGAGGTTAGGCATGCAATGCCATGTGGGCGAAGATTCCTTTTTTTTTTTAATTTAAAAACTAAAAAACTTAGAAATTTAAATTTAAAAACTAAAAAACTTAAAAATTTTATATTTTTAGTTAAATAAAAAAAGAAAAAAAAATTAAAGAGAGAGGTCGTCTTCGCCCGTGTGACATTACGCGACAACACATGACCAACCTCTTATAACTGTCTAGGATTCTGTTGTTACGTGTCACCAAAATTGACTAAAATTAGTGGTAGGGGTATATGAGTAAGTTCGGAAGGTCGGACATTGAAAAAAAAATAGAATAAAAGTATATGACAAAAGTATCCCAAACTTCAGAGACCAATAACATAATTAAGTCTTTTGAAACCGGAGCCATTTTATTCAAGCCGAAAAAGACAGGTCGGACATATTTATTAGAATATGTCAATTTTGAATACAATTTTTATTCAATATAATTTTTTCAGAGCAGAGAGTAAAAAAAAAATTTAATCCAAATCATAAAAACGAGTACATATCACCGAAGAATATACATAAAATATTTTTGAAATGTCTAAATTTGAAAACAAGGAAAAAATTTTATCCTCTGTCAGGGAATACAGAATAAAAATATATATATATATATATATATATATATATATATATATATTTGTGAAAAGGAAAATACATAGGATATTTTAATTGACTACATTTAAAAATAAAAAAAATCTCATAAAAGGATTAAAAAAAAATTCACAGCATCTTCCATGGCCCCTCTATCATGCCCCATAAGGACTGGATAGTAAAGGTAACCGATTTTAATCTCCAGCGTCCACTCTCTTCATCACTTGCCATCCCTTCATGGATCAATGAATATACAAGCTCATCCAAAAACATTTAGCATTGTATCCTGAGGTTCTTACATACTTCTTACATTCTAATTAAGACATGCCATGAAAGTGACATGAAGTTGTATCATACTAATAGAAGACACGTCTTCAATTGACAATTATCACAAATATCACATCCAAAGTAAATGGATATTTTGCGGCACAAGTTTATATTGGTGGATAAAGAAAATAAGAAAAATATAGAAATTAAAAAATTGCTATTTTAAAATTATTTACCTATATTAAAACTTCATAATTTTAAATAAGTTTAATGTCTATGATATTGCGAATATCTATAACTTTCAAAATTCCCTCACATATACTCTTAACCATTTATATACTTAAAAAAAAAAGGGAGTTACTAGCATGCAATCCAAAATTGGATTGTTGCTATGCAACCTTCTCTTAAATCAATAAGAAGTTGTCATTTAATTCACCCGTTGCCAAGCCAAACTCCGAGTTACTAAACGTTGCGAGTTCTGGCAACGCGGCAAACTCTAATGCCAAGCCACTTGTGAGGACAATGGATAGTCATGAATATGGTGATGCACTACAGAAAAGTTTCTCCGATCTTAGCTTTGGTGATGATTCTAGAGGAAAATATTATGAAAAGTACGTGAGAAAGAGAAATGTTAAACTTAAGGAAGATTGGAGTTCGAATAGAGCAGAGAAGGAAACTAGGATGAAGGCCATTCAGGATAATCTTGAGCAAAGGTGAATTAAGTGACAACTTCTTATTGGTTTAAGAGAAGGTTGCATAGCAACAATCCAAAATTGGATTGCATATTAGAAATCTCCTAAAAAAACACTTAACCATTTAAATAATTTTGAATAACTCAAATTTTGTATCCACGCATGCAAAAAAAAAAAAAAATGTATACAACATATTGCATCAATGTACAGAGTTTTAAAAAAAAATGAATTAATGAGTGACCAAATATTCAGCTTGCATATCCCATATGTGCTCATATTGAACATAAAGAGCGTGTAGAAAATAATAGAATAAAGCAATACTCAATCACACAGAACAAAGAAAAGGGAGCTCTACATGTCTATTCTCGTCTCTCTCTACATTCGTCTTGCATGGTGACTCAATTGGTTGATCGCTTGAATCCAAACTTTAAAATCAACCAACCTTTACCGTAAACTTGCTCATGCGTATGTGTAGCTGAAAAGCTTTGTGTATCTCAATATCTCTTCCTTTGGGTCAATTGTTGTTTGCTTCCACTTTCGTTTTGGTGGTTATTGGTTTTGTGTCGGAAGCCATGATTAATCCCTATGCAAATCCTCCCCTTCTGGCAAGATTTTATTTTGTTACTGTTCAAAATCACAAAAATACCTACATTAACATTTTGATGCACGAAAAAGATGAAAGAAACGATGGCTCGTATCTCATATGATTTCTTTTTTGAGGAGGAACCTCCTCTTTGCGCTTACCTTGTATGATTAATTTCTCATGCTCGTTTAAAAATGGGAAGATCACCACTCTGATTTTGATTTGATTATGGGGAGATACATTGTTTGCAAAATGATGCATGTTGCAAGAGGAGGGCAAATTTTAAACCAATTGGATCTGTAGAAACACTGAAACACATGAAGCAAAGGATTAGTTCCTTTATTCTATGCACATGAAACTCTGCCCTATCAACTTAATGTGATTAAGCCATTTTAATTCTCACTCCATCAACCCATGTATGAACTTAGCAGCAAAGGCATATCTATCATTTCAGTAACAAATCCGCTAGAACTAAAGCCATTGAAAAGGAGGACTTCAAATACTAGACTTGATTTGGATCTCTTGGTATGAATATTTCACTAAAACACGGGTAAAGTATTAGTGGGTTTGTTACTGTAGTATAGATGTCTAACACGTGAGAAAGTGTGTTAAAAATGGGTGGAGATAACTTGTACGATGGTTTGGTGGTGCACAGTTTGTGGTGGTGTGGTGGGGATGGGGTGGCCATAGCAAAAAAAAAAAAAAAGGGTGGCTAAGAGTTGGGGTTAATTGAAGCAAGCTAGACAATAAAGGTAAATTTGTCTTTTCCAAAATTTTAATCTTTCAATCTCAACCAATAAGATGACAGCAACTAAATCTCCCCCTCCCTCCAAAAGGAAAAGACGGAAAGAGAGATACTATTCTATTTAGTACCTAAGATTGATTCACTAAATATGCTGGCAAACCAAGAAGCCAAGTTCAGTATATCATCGAGTATAGTTGTTGAACAGTCCGAAAGAAAATTATCAGTGTGACGGTTACAGGTATCAATCAGCTCCAATTGTGGTAAATATCTATTCTTCTTGATCATCATCAATTCCATCCAAGACCAGATATTGAAGAGCTATGGAGTATTTTGCTGCTTTAACACTACCTGTGTTACCAGTTCGCGAGTAGCTCCTATCTTTCAGAATGAATGATCCAGGTGCATCCCCTTCTGCAAAACCCGGTAGCATGAGAATTATCAAGGGAAAATAGCATAAACAGCCTTTAAACTATTTGCCTTTCGCTATTTGCCTTTTGCAAATACCTACCATAAACTATTTTTTTTACATAATTACTCCTTAAATTTTAATATTTGGCAAAATTGATACTTTCGTTAACTCAAAGTTAAATTTTAATGGTAAAAACATCTTACTGTTTAATTTGTAGTAATTTCAACCTTTGAATCTTTATAATTTATTTTTTAAAAAAAAAAAATTAATAGTATTTATTTAACCTTCTTTTTAAAAATTGAGAAATTGTAGCGGTGTGTAAAAACTAGTGCGGCACAAATTGAGAAGATAATGTTGTTTTTTTTATTATAGAGAAGATAATATTTTAAAATAAGGATAAATGAATATTATTAAAATTAAAAAATCAATTATAAATATCTTATGGTTGAGAATTGAGATTACAACAAATTGAATGGTAAAGTGTTTTTACAGTTAAATCTTAATTTTAAATTAATAGAAGTATTAATTTTACGAAATGTTGAAGTTTAAGGAATAATTGTGTAAGAAAAATAGTTTGTGATGATTATTTACAAAAGACAAATAGTTTAAGAGGTATTTATACTGTTTTCCCAATTATTAAATATAAATATAAAAATATAATTCGGAGAGATATTAGATATACATTACAATAACTTGAGAGGACGTTCTTTTTAGACACCTGACAATGATATGGAATCTAAAAGTGGATAAGGGATTGAGGGAGCCAACAAACCTTGAATTGTAAAAATGGCATGTATCCATTTCTTATAGATGAAATTAAACTTAGGGGAGTCTCCCTGATGAGCATGAGTATCTGACAAGAGAAGCTTGCAAGACCCTTTTTGACTGCCAGAGTGAAGACTTTAATTAGAAAAAGAACCTTATCATTATGTCAATTTGGATAAAAAAAAAGTGTTTGCTACACCAGTAGAGAATATGATGGAACGCGACCAACGAGCTGTTGATGCATTGATGTCAGGACTGCACTCACTTGGTAGGGCGAACCACAGTTCGATCTCCCGCAACAACACTGGAAAATGAATAAAACCTTTAACTCCGGGACCCCCTCGAACTGGATTAGTCGCCCAGTCCGGGGTGCAAACCAAAAAAAAGAATATGATGGAACGCGATGTTGTCTTCTCTTGGGTTCCAGTTCTACCACTTTCAACTAAAAAAGTGAAAGTGCTCTACTTTTCAATCTTATTATGTCCTATTTGAAAGTAGATCAAACAAATAACAAAATTGACATGTTCAAATTTTTTTTTTTTTTTTAATCTCTCGATCGACCAAAATGCTACCTAAAAGATTTATCTTACTTACTCAGAAAGCTCGTCGTCATAGTGTCAATAGTAAAAAAAAAAAAAAAAGGGGTGTAATGTATATATATACAAGTGCTACTTACTTGGCAAAAGTAATTGCATTGTGGCACAAGGCAAGAGTTTTGACCATGGCCAAGTCCCGTCCGCGATGATTAGTGTATCGTTGTTGGCATATCCTTTTACAAAACCAAGATGAAATATAGAAAGAGTTACAAAGGAGGTAGTAAATTATTATAGTAAAAGAAAGAAAGAAAGAAAGAAAGAGGGAGGGATGGAGGAATTACTTGTTGTCAAAGAAAAGGGCAAAGTGATCAATGAGAATAGCAGCAGGCAATTTATCAAACAGGTGGAAGGCAGAAAAGAAGTTCCTAAGGTCTTGATCGTCATTCAAGTACTTCATTTGAATGCGGTGGAAGACATGAGAGGATGGGTCGATGCCGTGGGAGAGAAAAGGGGGTTTGGAATGGAAGGTGCGGTGATTACAGATGAAGATGACGGTTGAGTTGGAGTTGGAGTGCAGTGCTGCCACGTTGAATGCGAATTGGAAAAGCAGAGAAGTCTTCCCACTGTACTGTGTGTGTTCACAAAAACCATTCATTCATTATTATATTGTTATTAAGAAACAAACAGAGTGTGTGAGAGAGAGAGAGAGAGGGGAAATACGGACCAAGAAGGAGGACCAGAAAGAAGGAGTAGATTGGAGCCGTCGTTTTGAATTTGTTGCTGCCGTTGAAGGCTTTCCCTTTCACTTTCACTTTCACTTTCCCGCCAGAAAAAAGTCTCCACCCCCACCATCTCAATTCTCAACGCAAAGCAACGTCACAAACACAATACACCACTCTTCTCTTCCCCCCGCCACGTCGTAATGACTACTTCACAGGCCACAGCTTATTCTTTTTTCTTTTTTTGAACAAAAAGGGGCTAAGCCCCACCAGAGAGAAATTAAATTACAATAGAGTCTCTAGGTAAAGCTGTCCTAGAGAAGTCTTGGAGCATGATGACGCTCATGATATCTTGAGGAGGAGTCTCCACAAGGTGAATCTCATAATCTTTGTCAAGGC
Source organism: Crotalaria pallida (assembly GCA_037953625.1). NCBI lineage: Eukaryota > Viridiplantae > Streptophyta > Magnoliopsida > Fabales > Fabaceae > Crotalaria > Crotalaria pallida. Next base: position 140,584,435 of record CM075654.1, on the reverse strand, counting down.
TGAAATTAGCAATAAAGTCAGCGCATCTGTTGCCCTCCCGTAAGGAATGTGAAAAGGATATTCGCCAATCCTTTTTCAGCATGTTATCTATGTGACACATTAGGCTGTTTGTCTCCTTCATGTTGTTATCCTTCCTGTTCTGATTACGGTTGGTAATTGTGAGAGAATCACACTCAACAATAATGCTTCTAAGACCTTTCTCCCAGGCAATCTTGAGTCCCGTTAGGATTACCCAAAGCTCGGCAGAGTAGGCCGTAGTGGTCCCAATCTTTTTGTAGAATCCGAGAATCCAATTTCCCACGCTATCTCTAAAGATGCCACCACATCCAGCCAGACTAGGATTGCCTTTAGACGCTCCATCCGTGTTAAGTTTTGTCCAGCCTTCCGGGGGTTGTTTCCAACGCACAAACAGTGTTTCAATTCTTCTAATCCCAACAACGTTCTCCTGGTCCTTGGACTTGCGGATCTGCATTAGCAAAAAATGAGCAGGATTAGCCGGGAAAATAAAATTTGGATCAGCATTGGCGTTATTCCGCCACTGCCAAAGGTAGTAAATTGAGCATAAAAATAAAATCCTTCACTCCTGTATAGTGTAGGATCCCCAACTCATTAATATATTATCACGGCACCAAGGAACCAGGTCCGTGTGATTGAAACAAAGCAGATCATTCCCAGGGATTAGATTCCTCCATGGTTGTTGACCATTTGGACAGTCACGGAGCACATGAAGGCTGGTTTCCTCAACGTTCCTACAGTGCTTGCATTCCGGTGTACCTAAACCCCATTTGCTTTTCCTAGAGTTAGTTAACAATCTGTCATGCCCTGTTTTCCAAAGTTAAAATTTCCATCTTCCCGGACATTTACTTTTCCAAACAATTTCTCACGGAATAACTTCAACCGTGTGGGCCTCATTGGATAGCATACCATAAGCGCTCTTGACAGTGAAATTTCCATTGGCATCCATACTCCATGATAAATCATCATTTCCTATATCAGGTTCAGGAGGTGGCAGGACTCTAATCTTGTCAATAATGTAACTGTTTAAAATATCCTGCATTTTACAAACATCCCAATTTCTATTTTTATCAATCATATCAGCTACTAAAGTTGTATCATTAGCAAAGTCCATTTGATGAAGAGCAAAATCTTGGAGAACGATCTTGTCTCCAATCCATCTATCTTTCCAGAACCAAGTGCCTTTTCCATTCCCAATTCTGAATTGCACATTTTCAATTTATCTAGGCCACAAATAAACCAACCGTTTCCAGAGCGCAGTGTCTTGATTATTACTTTTCGCCATTTTCAAAAGGTCTCTTCCTCTTGCATACTTTCCTTTTAAGACCTGAACCCACAGAGCATTAGGCTTAGTTATAATCACCCATCCGAGTTTCATCAAGAAGGCATCATTGAAGGTCTTCATTCGCTTGAACCCGAGACCACCAAGAGATTTGGGGAGGCAAAGATTATCCCAATTCAAAAGGTGGGCTCTACGCTGATGTTGTGAAGAGCCCCACACGAAGTCTCTTTGCACTTTCTCCAAATCTCTACAAACCGAAATAGGGAGGCTTGAGTGTTGCATACTGTGGTTGGCAAGAGACCCAATCACATGTTTAGCTAAAATAGTTCTTTCCGCAAGAGAGAGGCAGTTGGATTTCCACACAGCAAGTCTGGTTTTGAGTTTGTCAATAAGGGGCTTGTAACAATCCTTTTTCCTTCTACTTCCATGATCAATCGAGCCCAAATAGGACCCAATGCCTTTACTCCACTTGAAGCCACTCATATTCACAATATTATTGGCCACCGACCTATCAACATTGGAAGAAAAGAAAATTGAGGTTTTAGTCTCATTAATTTTGTGACCAGAACTCAAACCGAATTGATCTAAACAGGCCACAACTTATTCTAGGTCGTTTTGATTTCGACTTATTATCAAAGAATTTTAATCCCCAAGCCTCACACATTAACCCCAACCCTTATTTTAATTTTAATTAAGAAAATACGGAAATGTCATTTTTTTTTTTTTACAAACATCTTTTTATTCCAAATCTCAAATCCCAACTCCCACCCCTTCAAACCAAAATTCCCAATTTATGCACATAATAACTAAAAATTATAATGGAAACCTAAAAATAAAATAAAATTAAAGGATGTAAAACTAGTATGCCGTCTGCATCATATTTATTGGTACCAACGAATATGCCGCCTGCATCCCTTTTGTAGCCTGGTTCCCATTAGAATTTTTAAAATTAAAAAATTGAATTATGATCTTCCAGGAAAAGGTCATGTAACATAAACTAGTACATAGGATCCAACGCTGCGTTGCCATGGCCAGTGTCGCACTTCATTCTTTGATGCTTAATAGTTAGCAATCCTCCAGTATTGTTCCCAATAATTGATTAGTTCAGCAATTTTTTAATACTCTTTTTTTTTTAGATCCTGGGTTATCTTGAATGAAGTGTTACAGTACTTGAACTGAACAACAAACTTCGACACTATTCAGTATTCACTTCACCATAGAAACAACAAAGCAAAGCACTGAAGCATAGCAAAAGCATGAAGGTTCAGATGAAGGAGGTAGATGGAAGGTAGAAGATGAAGGGGTGGAAGTTTGGGGTTTGGAGTAGAAAAATATTTAGAGAGAAAAAGACACTTTAGTATTTTCTCATTTAAAATGGGGATTGGGGCTAATGTGTAGGGTTTGGGAACTAAAATTCATTATCAAATATGTCCAAACCACCTTAGTCTATCAACCCAAACCCAAACATTAACATTGAGCATTCTAAATTAAAAAAATAAATTAAGAACTATGCTTAAGACTAAAACTAGCTAACAAGTTTTCACATCCATTAAAATTTAGATGTAAATAAATACATATTAATTTTACTTGGTCATTTTTCCTTGGAATCATATTTATTTTCGATTAAGTATTGTTGGGGACTTGGGGTGTTTTTTGACTATTAAGTTAGATGACAAATAAAATTTCTTAACAAGTGTTATACATAGGGGGAGAATAAAATAGCCGCCCATAGGGTTTATAACTTGGTCAAATTAACGAATTTATTTAAGTCTATTGTGAGAATATGAATAGCATAGTTGTCAATTAATTTAGATAATAAAATATTATTTCTTAAGCTTTATGATCATGTCAAGTATATAGCTATTTACAATTTTAGGATTTCATTATTTACCATATAAGGTAAATATCTCCTATTCATTCTCATGAATTAAAATAAAGAAAATTGGTTAATTATCATTTTTTATTTACTATTATTCTTTTTATCTTTTAGATTCCATTATTGAATTCACCTTCTCCCAAATGATAGATGATGCTTACCAACATTTTCTGAATGCTAAGGAAACGCAAGATGGGTATAATTCACCAAAAAGAACGCAAGATAGTTGTCAAATTGCACAACAGTAACTAGTCATAGCATACTCCGCCGGTCCACAGTATAACTTCACCCTCACAAACTTACAATGTGGACCTTGAAATAAAAATTAAAATAATGATGATGAAAGACTGGAAGGAAACCTAAGTAATTTCATTGAAAGGGTAGCTATTTTACATTGAAAGTATGTACAGGATATTGAAATGTAGTAATATCTAATGAAAGAATTTAATAATTCAATGCAACGTGCCATCTGATTGGATCCTGGAAATATGATCAGTACCAACATCAGATCCAATGGTGGCTGTATCAAGTTGACATGCAAATGATTCAGCTAATTTAACTGCATCAGAAATTCTAAGCCTAGTTCCTTGTTGACCAACAACAGTGGCTGCAACCTTAGCTGCTATTGTACCTATACTTTTCAAATCTGAAATGCCTCTTAGAACACCATAGAGTATGCCAGATGCATATGCATCACCAGCACCACAATTATCTACTGGAACACATGGAGAAGGAGGGATATATATAGCTTCACCTTTCATACCTATGTAAGAGCCTCTAGGACCATCTGTGACAGATACTAGAGGAACAAAATGGCTCAGATACCTTGCAGCTGCAGCTGAGCTTTCCTTTTCATTAAAATTACAAAGCGCTCTAGCTTCATCGCTGTTTGCGAAGATTATATCCGCATGATTCCCAAGAATTTCCCTGGTGAATGAACAAACAAATACAAATTTAGTTACAGAAAGATACATAGGCGATCTACACCTGCATATATACTGAATAAGTAAAAATAAAATTCAAATGCTGCTTCTATTATTCTCAACTCTCGGATTGAACAATATACTGATACATGAAAGAATATTGAATTATTTGGTTCTTACATGATTGAACAAATATATCAATGTGTTTATTATTGTTGTGAGTACCAGAGCAGGGTTAGTGTGATAGGAATAACACGCAGTTTAATATGTGAATTCAGTCAATTTGACCATCGGTGAAAATGAAAAAAGAGAGATAAAAAATAAAGTAAAAATCTTTACCAGTAATCATCAAAGTGTCTCTCAATGCAGGAAACATCTGAAGCTGTTATTGCAACCAAGGCACCACTTCTCCGAGCTTTATCGCACGCTTTTGTTATTGCTTTAATAGTATCAGGAAGTTCAAATAGATATCCTTCAACAACAAGTATGTTGGTATTGGAAACTGCACTAGCCAAGGATACGTCGTAGTTAACAGTTGAAGATGTGCCCTGACCCCAGAATACAGAAATATTAGCATCTTCATCATTCATACATCAATATGAAATAAACAAGAGCACATATAATTAGCCTTAACAAAGGTAAATCAACTAAAAAATGGTTATGTTTTTTAATAATGGCATACAAAGAGAGGGTATATTCAGGCAGACACAACATACAAGTGAGAAGAAAAAACTCCTCTACATGACAAGTTTGACAGCTATAGTATTTCATATAATCAGCAAGGAAGTATTAGTTGTTTTAACACAAAAGGCACAACAGCATAACTAATTACAAAATTCTGGGCATCCAATCTTTTGGAAGTGATGCTGTTTTATGTTTCCAGGTTGAATCAAGGCATCAAGTTTTCAACTACATTCCGCAATAACAAATATAATTTTTTCTCTAAATAAAGTAGTAAAGTTGATTGAGTTTGCTGGCATATGGTGCATACTACCATAAAAATTTAGCCATCTTGTTTTATTAGCAAAACCTATATAATTAACCAACAAAACTATTTCAAAGGGGAGGACAAATCCAAAGATCACCAGCAATTTCAAAGATAGTTCTAATGTTCTGTAGATACAGAAAGTTTGGAAAACCATTTCCAACTGCACATCTTTGGAGGCATAAATTTTTTCCAGTGTAATAGCAGCACAAAGTATTCTCAGATTGATGCTTGAAGCATAATAGTGCATTACCAGTGAGGAAACTTTCGTGTTCATAATGTAATAAGGGTTTTCTTCATTGTACAAAATTAAATATGAAGTACAATTCAACTAATGAAGACATGAAACTTTTGAGCCATTCCTATAGTTATTTTTTTGTATGATCCATTCTATAGTTAACTGATTCAACATGTCATTTAGTTGTATGTACGAGTTTCTGAGAAACAAAGGGGTATTACTCAAGTTAAATGGGAAGGGAAAAAAGAATAAACACACAATAAATCATTAACAATATATCTACTGAGAAGTATCTTATCACAGAATCCTCAAATTGCAACAAGGAAGTAGCAAGTACGTATATTAAGTGTCATTTGAAGCACATTGGACCTGATATGCGAGCATTGTTCGTTGAGCATCTGGAGTAGTGAGAACGATAACTGTTCCAGTTGTCCCATCCTTGATAGGCTCGGAAAGAAAATGTACATTTGCTCGACGTAATTTACCCCTATAAAATAATTAGAAATAAAAATTAAACAAGCAATATAGTTGACCAAAAGAAATCTCAATTTCCCAAAAGAAAACTGATGGAATCATTGAATGTGTAGCAACCCAAGTCCTATACAATTCAGTGGTGTTATGTGAGACAGTGTGAGACTTGAAAGCTTTCTATGAACAAAAACAAGAATAAGTTACAAACATTAACACAGCTTGATCTATACTTTTCCAAGTACAGTATCAACAAAAATGTAGATAATACTAGTTTTGGGTGAAGGGCAGCAATACCACATCAAATTATACGATTGAGGGAATTCACGGTGCACTATGCCTATACTTTACCGAGGCTGAGAGGTATCGCCCAAGCAATTCAGCCAACTTGCAGTCTCAAGTGTTGTTACTGCCTAAACCCACTTCCATTCTATTACTTTTTATGACTGCCCACTCTGATCTACCATGTATGATATCCTTTAATTTAACAGCACCAAAAGAAAAAAAACACTAGATATCACATCAGAATCCAAACAAATGAATGCTTAATGCTAAGCATAAGATTAAATTTCCATATATCTTATTCGATCATTTATAATTGACCGAGGAAAGAGGTTTTAAATTTCTTTTGTGAAGCAAAATCAGCTACAACTAAAGTAACGAGAACAATCTGATCAAACAGGTAATAAGAACAGTGCAATAAAAAAACAGGCAAACCTGTAGAAGCCACCCAATAGATCACTCCCTACACTGCCAGTCATTGCAACATTTATGGCAGGTGCTCCTGCTCCAAAGGAGCGAAGTCCAAGTCTCGCAAGGGCAACTAAAGTATTAGAAAGAGATCCACCAGCTGCAGCTTTGTAGCTGCAACCATCCATAGCCTGCAAAGCCCTACCTCTCTCCTCGTGATTTATGACTTTCCGTGTCCCCTTTTCTAATCCCAATTTCTTCAGGAACTCGTCATCAACTGTACCAGAGAAGTCTACCTAGTAGAATTCCAAAAAAAAAAAAAAATACATTTAGGGTGCATTTGGGCCAACAGCAGCGCGTATTAAATAAGTTTGTTTGAAATAAGCCAAAGAGACCTTATTTTCATAAACTTCACTGATAAGCAGGCTTACTGAAATAACCTAAAAAGGAGTTTATAAGGCCACAAACTATTTTCTTAAAGTTTATTTTCAGAATTTGTTGTCATAAACCCAAATCCATATGCCACTTTAAGATCCATAGCTATTTTCAAACTGTATCTACTGACACATGATGAAATGAAGCTACACATCCCATTCAGTATAGCTCTATAGAAACTCATCAGACAACAAGAACCGAGAGGACTCTAAAATTGTTAACAAGTTTCAAAGTAGTGGAACAATAGAGAAAAATAGAGAAAAAGCACAACTCTATTCTTTCAAGGAAACAAAACAGCAAAATGGACTGATGCAACATTTGTTCTATCTATGGTGCACAGGTTTGGCTCATTCTGATTACAATATTAACTTAAAATAAAAAAAAAATCTAATTATTTCTAACAGCACATTCATAAGCAATGAACCAAAAAAGGAAAGAAAGAAAAAAAGAAAAGTAGAGGGATGAAAAGGGTAGTATAGTAATACCATGGCTTGGCCAAGACCCAAGACATCCCATCGTTCAGGCAAAACTAAAGAGCTAGAGATAATGCACTCTTCTTCTTCTTCATCATCATCTACTCCATCCTCATCAGAAGCCCTTATCTGTTCACCGTCTTCTTCTTCGTGGCCCCCATTGGGTCTAAGGGTAGAAAAGGAACAAACTTTGAATAGGGCACCTCGGTTGGCGTTAACTCTGCGTCTGAGGCGGCAAAAGAGGATGTGGGAATTGGAGGGATGGGGAGGAAGATGAAAAAGGAAAGAAAGAGAAGGGGAGAGGGGTGAAGAATTAGGAAAGAGAAGAGAAGAGGAGGTAGAAAGAGGACAGAAACGAAGGAACAAAGACATACTATGCTATGCTATAATAGAAAAAGAAAATGAAAATGGTATGTTCCAGTTGGAGTTCCAGAGAGGATAAGGGGGGGAGGAAGCAGAGGATGACTGAATTTACATATCTATCCACCCACCCCTCCCTTTTTCAGATTCTAGAATCTCTTCTTATTATTTCTACCGCTCTGTATTTGCACGGCATCAGCCACCCCACGTCCTCTGTCTCTCTCTTCTTTTTTTTTTTTTTTTTTTTTTTTAAAAAAAATTAAATTTTAATTTTAATTTTAATTTTATTTTTCCCTTTCCTAACTTTTTTTTTTAAAAAAAATCCCAATCAATAGGAAAATTAATTTCCTCCAAAAACATAAAAATTAGGAGTGTGTTTGATATTATTGGAAGAAAAAAATAGTGTGTTTGATATTGTTGAAAAAACTAAAATATAATTATATTTATTTATATTATAATTTTTTATGATTATAAATTATTAAATATTAATTCTTAAACTTTATGATTATGTCAAATATATGATTATTTAAAATTTTAGTTTTATTATTTATATATATAAAATATGTATCTTCTATTCATTATTATAAATGAAAAATAGAGAAAATTTGTTAGTTCTCTTTTTTGTTTGTTATTTTTTACTAGCTTTTATTCTTGAATTTATCATTCTACCAAGCATTAAGCGAATGATTTTACCATAATTTTTTTAATTAAAAAGAAAAACTAAAAATGAATTTACCATGATACAATTTCTTCTCGTATATTGGGCGGTTTGGAATAGTCGAACATTCGTATTTTTTTTTTGGATATGAAATGTAATATTTTATAAGTTTTGAGGATCAACGTAATGTCTAAGTTTGTTTATGATCAGCTTCATTGTCATGGGTCGAGCTGTCACCGACTTGGTGGCATGGACAAATCGGATTTGCTTGACCCAATGTCTAGTCCATCACATAATATATCTCATGTTAATTTTTCATGAATAAAAAATAAAGAAAATTTGTTAGTTCTCAATTTTTTGTTTGTTATTTTTGATATTTTGTTAAATTTTTTTTTTCTTTCATTTGAATTTACCATCCTACCAAGTGAATAATTTCCATTTAAATTAAAAAATAAAACTATCATAATTGTACTACTTCCTTCCCATATGACTTAATTCACGTTTAATCACTTAATACGATTCCCCCTGAGGGTATACATACATATATTGAATTCTACGTCTTCCGAGTTCTGAATTGTAATAATCGAAGGAGGGAATGGATGCCGCATCATCATCATCATCATAACGATTCATCCATCCATCCATCCATCCCAATCTGATTTCATATTCCGACCCTCCATTCCGTTCCTCAATTCAGAAATTGCGAAATTAAATTTAAAAAAAAAGAAAAAGATGTATTTGAAGAAGGCGTTGTGGAGCGAAGGAATGAAAAGAGATAATGATGATGTGTCAGATGTTGGAAAGGCAGAATCAGTTTCAGTTTCAGTTTCATCATTATCATTATCATCAGGTGGTAATGGCGAGGTTGATGCAGTGAGTGAGCTTGTTAATTCACTTCACCAGCAAAGGGTTTTGAGGGAAGTCACTCTCGCTCTCAGAACCGGCCTCCGAGATGCTAGTGCCGAGTTCTCTTTCCTCCGTCTCCGCGGCCTCCGTTCCATTCTCAACTTCCTCAGATCCGTTGCTCACTCCGACTCTACCATCAACCTCTTCATCAAAACCCAATCCATTCCCCATCTCCAAGGTCTCTTCTTTTTCAATTCTATGTAGTAGTTGTTGTTGTGGTGATGTGGATTTGGCTTTCATTGGTTTGTTTGTTTATTAACATCATTTATGATACAACATCACAATCACAATGTCCTTTCATATGTGTTGCCGACCAACCTTGCCTAGTAGAAAAATCAAAAATGCATGGTTGTTTTTGTTTTGATTGTTAGATGGATGCTACTGTTTGCAGTGGTTCCGGTTCTGTTTCAGCACTCGTTAAAAGAGACGCTGGATAATTACGGAGAGAAAAATAACAGGTTAGGAGATTTGAGTCATATATTTGGAGTGGAACCAGTGAAGTTAACCAGTCCAGCTACCGATGCTGAAGTCGCTCTTGCGCTTCGAGTCTTGGAAGGTTGTTGTTTGCTTCATCCACAGAGTACAGCTCTGGCCCATCAACACAAGGCTATTCAGGTAACCTTCAATCGAACAGAATAATATTTTGGAGCATGTTTTCCACTATCTTGTGCTGCATGACTGCATCCATGACAATCCTGTGTGACTCACTGCAATTATTTTTAGTGCAGGATTGTTTTCAATTTGTTTAATAAAAACTTATGTTATTTGTAGGTTATAAGGAATAAGTGAGCATTTGTGCCTTTTCTACACTCATTTGAATTTTCTTAACCTGTTAGTCTGCATACATTCTTTATGATGAATTATAGCAACTTTATATTTTCCAAACTTCTGGTTTCCTTCCTGAAAATTTTGTAGCAACCAAAGGCTTATTATGATGTTAAAGTAAGAAGTAACCATAGTATAAATGGTTCATGCATAAGCTTTCCCCTGCCCACCCCCATTTATTTTTACATAAAAGAATAACTTTTATTGAACATCACTGAGTTCAGATGACAATATTCTTTGGCAATGCTTTGTTTTTGCGGATATTTGGTATTTGGTTGGAAAGGAACAATATAATTTTCAATGACATCTCGTCTCTGGCTTATATCTGGGTTAGGGCTACCTTTTTGGCTTCGCTCTGGTCCTAATCCCATGGGCTTTTTAGTGATGCTCATATGGTAGATTTGCAGAGAGATTGGCATGCGATCTTGCGTGACCCATTTGTGTAGTTTTTAGGTGTGTCTTTTGTTATTTTGATGATTTCTTATCCTCTTCTTGTAATATTCTCCCTTCTCTTCTAATGATATTTCTTCTTTCATTAAAAAAAAAAAAAACTTATATTGAAAAGAGAGATGGAATGCAAAGATGGAAACTAAGACATCTTCCTTGAGGAACCTGTGCACAAACAATCTGAAAAAGAAACACCCAAATTCATAATATAACCCCCTCCAATTACTTCACTTATTTATTAAAGGAAATATTTGTTGAAAAGAGAGAGTCAGAATACAAAGATGGATGATAAAATGTTCTCCTCAAAGAACAAAGTCATGAACAGTCTGGAGAGGAAACACCCAAATCTATACAATAAACCCCTCCTCTCGTGCTTATGGACGGTCTTGTGCTGATTAGTTCTAACATCAGCACACAACATGGAACATAAGCTACAGTTACTATTTCCACTTTGTGTGTCGATGTTTTCCAATGACTTTATGGAAAAACACATACATTGCGCCAAACATTGTCATTCATACTTATATCTTAACAACAAAGAGTATGTTTTTTTTTTCTTTTAAAAGAACATTAGACTCCTCCAATTTCTTTGCAACTTCAAGAAAGAGACCCCCCCTAATACCATGAGCGGAAGTGGAATGCCAAATAAGCCATAGAAATAACTCTTGCTCGAATCAAAAGGGAATAAAGAAGTTAGTCCTTAAAAATACAAGCATTGAAATCCAGTCAAATACTAAACATAGTGAGATAAATAACACACCTGCATAAGGTGATTCCCCTCTGTTATATCCAGGCCCCTTAACTTAGAGGAAGAAAGTGTTAGATACTGAATTTTTTATGTCAAAATACCTTATGCAGGTTTTAATGAACATATTATCTACTCGTGGTGTACTTGAGCAAGGTGCATGCTTAGACGCTCTGATCTCATTGATGGTGGATTCATCATCCAATCAAATGGTACCCGACTTTTGCCTTTACATCATTTACAAGTGTATAATTATTCTGCCATTTCAACATCCAGTTTCTCATTCTTCCATTTATGGTTTAAGAATTGAGATTATTGCTTCTTTAATTTTTGTGTTTTAGTAAGGAAAAGTTGCAGAATGGAGTAGTTTGCCTATTACCATTGGGTCTGGTGGGACCCCTTGCCCCCTTTTTACTACAAAGTAGGGACCATGGGTCTGGTAAATATTGACCAATAAAAAAAAACGAGAGTCTCACTGCCAAGTGTTTACTCCTTCTTTATGTCTTTGGTTTTTTTTGCTTAATGAAACTTTAGATATCCAAGGGTCCTGGCATAGCTGATATAGTGATATGATTTACCAATTAGTGTTCCTCTTGATGCATAACTGAGAGTTTCTCTAAGGTTTGCTGCTAAAGAACATTTTTTTGTTAGTTCATTTTATCAAGTTTCTCTTTCTTTTGATCATCATTTATTAGGATTTTGAGGAATGTAATGGTATTATGGAAGTTGCTGATCTTATAAGAGATAAACAAGTGGATGAAAATCTCAGGTACCACTTCTGGTTACATCCGGTCTCATTCATATTAATGCTCACATAATTTTCTGATATGGATCTTCCTTGTTGTTCTCTTTTGTAGTTAATTAGTCTATAGGTTCTCTATTCTTGCAGGTTGTGTTTTATAAGTCCTGTAACTTTGAATAGTTTATCTTCTCATTTCTGCAATATATTATTTATAGAGCTGTTCTATATATAATATTGGACTAGAGCATTGGAATTTAAGAAATCGTTGAGCATTTATCTTTTTTTTTTGTTTCTGAAACATAAACAATATGTGAGTGCATGATGTCATGTCAAAGGCTGATGGCATAGAGCAGTTAGAATTCCTTCCATGAAAAAGAAAAAAACACTTTTTGTATCTTGTCCTTTACCTCTCTTTTAAAAGTTTCTTCTCTGTAAATATAAGATAAGAGGTTAAGAAAACAAGCTTGTCCCATAGAAGACAAATAAGGAGAAACTGCCAAGTTTAAATTTTGGCATTTATTGTTTCTAAAAGAAAATTCTGGCCCTTTCTATAAAACAAAAAACTGGCCTTTGACTCTATCAAAATGCACTGGACCTCGGTCAAAACTCAAAAGAGACAATTCCAAAGCACCTTAGAGGAACTACGGATATGGATGCTCAGGCATCTGAAGTACTCCCTCCGGTCCTATTTATAAGACTCTTTTGCCTCTCATTGCCTAGTTTATAAAAGGAATTCGTGTGAATTGGAATGCATTGTAAATTTGCAAGCCTTAAGGTTTCTAAGTTCGTTTTGGCATATTTTTGCCATGAAAATAGATAAACAGTTGCATAATGAATAAGAACCAGTGTTTAAATTTTAATAATATTTTTTTTCCTTTTCTTATTCCTATTTGAAGTATTTTGATTGTCATGTGGAGGCTTTATTGTCTTGAGATGTCCATAATAGTGAAGGAAATGGCATTTCTTAGGTTAAAATGTGGGGAGTTTTTGCTGCTGCTCATTGGACATGTCGATGGAAGAGATACGCCTCCATTGGCAACAATACAGGAAGATACGAGGCGTCTGCTGGGGGAGAAATCAGCCTCCTTGATATGGGCAGCCAGTCAGTTTGGCTCAACACTGAATCCAGAGCAGAGACTAACTGCTCTCCAGATCCAGGCTCGGAGGGTCCTTGAATCATTGGACTTGTACTGAATGTTAAGCATAATACCTGTAATTTTGAGAAACGTCATCTTTTGATTTGAAAATATTAGCAGAGAATGTTGTCCTTTTTATTATAACTTTTGTATGTTCTTTAGCTGCCATCATAGTTGTTTTTGCATCTAGTTAAGATTTTTTTTTTCTTTTTTAAAGATGTATGATTTTCTTCTACTGTAACTACTGATGAAGGAAAAAATATATCATAATTTTACTGTATTGATATACTCCGTAGCCTTTACTTTAAATTCACAACAGAAATTCATACCTATCTTTTCTTCTTTTTTTTTTTTTTTCCTCTGGAGACTGGAGTTTATTACCCCTCGATAGAGTGCACGCATCTTCGTTTCCAAATTTGAAATCACCATCTGTTGGATTCTGGAGTTTATTTCCTTGGGCTTAAATTGCTTAATCTTACCCTCCTCCATTTCCTTGAGTTGTGAAACTTGCACATATTTTTATTTGATGCCACGATCAGATAAGACTAATATATCAAGCTTCCTTGGTAATCAATTGATGCCAATTTGATGTCAGCAGCGTTGACATTACAAAATTGATTATGGGTTAACTCACCATAGAATCAAACATGCACATAATGTATTTTTCGTATAATCTGCCTATGTTGTGGCCAATATTGTGCAATGACCAAAAAGAAAAATGATTACTTGCATATATTTTGTCGTTCTATGCAAATAAAAAGCACAAAAACTATCTTCATTTAGCAAAATTTGAAAACTTTATTGATTCTCAATTAAAAAAAAGGGTATTGTATTTTCTTATTAGCTTTCATTATTTTGGTTTTAAGTCTTTATAATTTGAAAATTTAGTTTCAAGTGTATATTCTTTCAATATATATAATGGAATAGGCACTTGTAGGATAAAACCAAAATGAAAAATAGGCTAATTTCTATGAATTTTGAAAGCACTAGTATTCAAAAGCTGGAACCAAATTTTTAACCTATAATATATAAACATTCATCCCTAGATATAAGATTTTTTGAGATTTTTATTTTGTAAAAATTATCGAAGTGAGTTTTGTAGATATAACAAAAGAGGGAGTATAAATAACTAAAGCAAAATGGAGTAATTAAAAGGTAAATACTAACAAGTGTCATTGATTTAAGAAACTAAACATAGTAAAAATTTATGAAAAAATGTGATTTTTTGTATTCTTGAAACATGAAAAAATGTATATTTATGATTGTTTTCCCATTATTGGTACCCTTAACCAGCAAGACCCTGATTAAAAAGTACTATAAGGACCATAATAATTACTTGTGAATTTTATAGTGAGGGGTGCGTACTCCCTCCGGCTCGAATTATAAGCACTTCCAACCACTTTTACGTTTAATAAAGAGATTAGTTGATTGTATTTAATTTTATCAAATTTATAAAAAATAGAGGTATTTTAGGAAAGTAGTATTGGGAATGAAACAAAAATTAATTAAGATTACAATTTTCTAGAGATGTTTTAGGAAAGTGGCATTGAGAATGAAACAAAATTTAATAAAGTTATTTAATTTTGCTTATATTTTAAATAAAAAAAATATATGTTTTTTTTGTTATTTATAATTCGAGCTAAAAGAGAATATAAGCGAGCAAACCGTATCTTATCACAATAAACAGAAGAATTTAAAAGAAATTAATTAGTCACATAGAAAAACTGATTGTGATTGGTTTATGATGCTCTACTGGTAGATTCCCCAAAATTAATGTTGGTTTGTGGCTCCTCAGCTGAATAGTCGAACTTAGGGAGTAGCAGTCTCTCTCTCTCCATTAGATCATTTCTTCTTCGGCCACCATGAATTCTCTTCTCATAACAACAACCTACCCTTCTTCATTCCAACCCAAAAGTTTTAATATTTATATCGGAATCAAACACCCCACTTTCCACCCTTTTCTTTTCTTCCCCTCTAATCATAAATTCAAGTACCCCCATCACCATTTCATTGCATGTTCTTCTTCATCTTCATCATCAGATGAACAATCATCATCCATTCTTCTTCACTCCGAAGTTGGAACCCCTAAAGTTCCACCCTTTGCTTCTCCTCTTCCCAAGCTTAGCTTCAATGACCAAGCTTTCTTTCTCCTCGCTTTCATCGCCTCCACTGTATTATACTCTTCTCTTCTAATTAACCACTGCTTTTGTTTTTACTGCACTGCCCTTGTTGTCTGAAACATTTACTATAATACTTACTAAATGCTTTATGTTCCCTTTTTTTTTTAAAAAAAAATTATTTTACAATCATAATCATTGTCTCTTTTTTACTATTTTGTATTCAGCATTTTATTTTACCTGTGGTACTATCATTTTTGGATTAATTATGAATTTCACATTAAAACATGGGTTATCTATTCATTTGCATAGTAGACTAGAAGAGAAGTTACATTTTTATAATAGTAGCAGTGATATGATCTTTTCTCATTAATTTTTTTTAATGCCCCTTGAATTTTTTTTCAAGTTTGAATTGAATTTGGTTTGTTGTTGATAAAGATGTTTTGTTTCCCGTTTCTGCAGACATCGGTGGCGTTCGCGAGCCTTGTTTTTGCTACTGTTCCCACCCTATTTGTAAGTTGTCAATCACAATGCTCTCTTTTTGATGAGCATATGTAAGTTTTATTTGTCATACTTAATTCTATTAGGTTCCATATGCTTCCTTTTGTTCTGTAGAGCTTTTCTTTTTGGTCAGCGTTCTGTAGAGCTTAATGATATAGAATTGAAATTTCATGGGTTTAAATTAAGATCTTACAGTACTTATTTTTATCCGTGTTTTTCGTTCCTTCTTGCATCACTTTTAAAGTACTAGTATGTACTAGTCCGTAAATCCTAGCCATTACAGAATTCCTCTATAAACAAATTTCCAAAAGGTTAACAACTTAACATGCATCTGTGGAGAGAGCAATTTTGGTGTATGAATTTTCAGCAAGTGTTTTTGTCTTTGATCCTATTTATATTATTGATCTTCCTCTCATAACAATGACATGACTTGAGTTTGAATACTATGCTTTCTGTTGATAGGCCATCTATTGAAAAACTTCAATCCTACTTAATATAGCTGTGATTGGGCTATGTTTGGATATCTAATAATAAATGGAGTGGAATGGGATGAGGTGGAGTGGGGTGGGGTGGAGTAGGGTGGAGTGGAACAAAATTCCTATTCCATTGTTTGGATATTTTATGATGGAATAGGAAAAAATTTGCATTCCATTGGATACACCCCAATTTGGAGGGGACAAAAATAAGGGGTTTTGGATGGAATGGGATGGATCTCATCACATCATGTACCATCCCACTCCATCACTCTTGGAACAATCCAAACAATGGAACTTGGTTTAATTTTATTTCATTCCACTCCATTCCATTCAATACCACCAATCCAAACATAGAAAAGATTTGTGCATTTTCATGAGATATTCCTTTTGACTAGAAAGAATGCTAGGCTCAGCCATTTTCCGATTTAGATAATGTGTATTCCAATTGATGAAAATTTCAGCAGGAAAGACTCCAGACATCCTATATAAATTGTAAATTGATCTTCCGTTTCTTTGTTTTTATCTTTTTATTTGCATGTAAGATCTTGGTCATCAGTTTGATTCTATATTAATTTGTTTTGACTATACCGCCCATCAATTCTGCAACAACTATAATTTTTTGGTTGTGTTTTGTTTTTTCGGTTTCCTTTTTCCTTTCGCTGTTTATTCAGGTCTGGACATATCATATGACATTGTTTTCTTATTTGAATAACTGTTTCATAAGCCTAAACAGAGTCTTATTTGAATAACTTTTCCATGTCTTCCTTAGGCAATGAGAAATGCTGCAATATCCCTTTCAAAGCTAGCTGATACAGCGCGTGAGGAGCTCCCAAGTACCATGGCTGCTATTAGGCTTTCGGGGATGGAAATAAGTGATCTGACACTTGAACTAAGTGATCTAAGGTGACGACGAGTACCTTGCTTTGAATCCTTTGTTGATGTATTTCATTCCTTATATTACTTCTTTCTTATAGTTATTTGATTCAGCTAACTGTATTGTTCATAGTTGTACTGTTTGGTTCTACTTATTTGTAATGCTGTGCTATACTGTTTTAACAATCGTTCCTCAACCCATTCTTAAAGTTTGAAGAAATTATAGCCAAAAAATGCTTGAAAGTGAACTTTAAATTTTATAACATTTGGTAACTGCTAATGATAAAAAGTAGATGCTCTTTTATCTTTTGCATTTCTGGATCTAAAATCGTTTTGTTGGGAAATTAGCCATGAAATAGCAGATGGAGTCAACAAGTCAACTCAAGCTTTGCATGCTGCAGAAGCTGGAATCCGGCAGATTGGTTCAATGGCACAACAACAAACCATGTGTATGTATAATGTGTTTTCTGAGATTCCTTTTATATTTCATTTGTAATTTTCCCCACCCAATCTTATTCCTCATTTTTATGATTGATTTTAACTACAGCATTTAGCAGCTCTTCTACTTATGTACACAGTCATGAAGGGAAAAAAAATAAAAAATGGGTAGGGAAAAACTCAGAATTATTTAATTTCTTCCTTTGCTGGATTCCAACTTTGTGTTTTCACTTGTCCAAGATGATTTCTGTAAGAACTAAGTGATAATTTAATTGAATACTGTAGGAAAATTATGTATCTTTAGAGTAAATTGAACAATGAATGGTGGTGTAAATTTTATCCTGTTTTTGCTGGGGGCATATTAAAAATTATATATAAACAATAACCTTTGTGCATTTAAAATTAGATTTTACTTTTAATTTTAACATTTTTATTTGAAGATTGATATTTTGATTGAATTTATTGATATGAACTATGCAAATAATGCAATGTTGTTGTTTGATCCATGTAATTGGCTTCGCCTAGTGGGAAAAGGCTTTGTTCTTGTAGTTTTAGCTGCTATTTTGATTAAATGTGTACCATTAAATCCTTGCAACACTAGTATATTTGTTTTCTTATTTATAGAGATGGTTGCATTTCAATTAATGGCAAAAACATTGAATTCTAAGTAGTCCCTTTTTACTAAGTAGACACAGATACATGGGATGACTGTCAGAACAATGTTCTGTTTCTTGTGTAGCTATTCTGATGTAGTTTTGATATATAATACACAGCGATGATTCAAGAGAGGGCGAGCTTGCCCGTAATATCTCTGCGACCTGTTGTTGCTGGAGCTGCAAGGAAGACTACTAGAGCGGTTGGCCGAGCCACAAAGAGCTTGATGAACATAATTTCAGGAAGGGAAGAAGGCAATGCCGAGTATGATGACGAAGAAGATGACATGACTTATCTGTGAAAGAAATCTGATGAGTTCAATTTAAATGAGTCAACTGTGTACATATTCCATTTGCTGAATGCCCGAGATAGGTATAGCATAGGAGGATGATGTGAATTTAACCGAAGATTCATGTCAAAATATGAATGTCTTCTGTCTTAGTAATTTATAAGAGTGGCCTTATTAAGTTGCTTAATACTTTGGTCATAAAAGTGTTTTATTTTTAACTGCACACGATTAGGCAAATGATCGAACTCAGACATTTTTAATTGTTTTGGATTCGAGAGGAAATTAACTCCTCAACTATATATACTCTTGATTCATATTTGAACCTTTTCATCCCAAAGATTTTTATATTCAAATTCCAATTGGTATATAGACCTTCAGTAGGGTCATAGTTGTCCTAATATTACCCTCCTGGATACAACATTTGAGCTCATTTATCAATATTTGGACAAGAAAGAGTATTACAGTTGCTAGTAATTTTTAACACACATCCATCATCTTAACCACCTACCGCAAAATTGTAAGAAATTTTGTAAATAGCCTTCTTACGATAGTGAAATCTAAAAATAAATTTAAGAAAATTGCTTTTTGGCCCTTGCATACGACTTTTTGGCCCCCATTTCGTATTTTCGAAAACCAAAATACCCTTGAAGTTGTTAAAGTTTCCGGCAATACCCAACCGGCCAACCGGAATCATTTCGGTTGACCTGAATCGGAATAAATTTAGATCCCATTCTGGTCTTGAATGAACCAGCTGCGCATAAAGAGCCGTCGGAAATGGGGGCCAAAAAGCAATTTCCTAAATTTAAAATGGGTGCCCCTGGGTGGTGTTTTTGAACCCAATCGAACTCTGGGACTGCGACTGCATTATGTGGGTTGGCCCAACTAATTTTATTTTGGGAGAGGGAGAGAGAGAGATTGTGTGTGTTGTGAGGCAGATGGAGAAGGAGGAGGCGAAGGTGAGTGAGGAAAAGGTCACAAACATCCTATCATCAACAAGTTCAAGTTCAAAGGTTTGCAAGAGATGCCACCAAACTTATAATCCCGCTTCCAATACTTGTTCCTCTTGCTGTTTCCACCCTTCCTTCTTTGTCTGTCGCCGTCACGATGATCAAAAGAGGTTCGTTCGTTCCTCAACTCACTCCTAATTTCATTTCTCTCGTTTTGTCATTTCCTTAATCTTACTTGTATAATATAATTATATAAAAGGTACTATGAATTGGGGCCAGACGATCCGCCCTATGCTGCCAAGTTCTATGACTGTTGCGGCGCCGAGGACCCTAACACGCCAGGCTGCACCACCGCTTTTCATCTCTCTTATGATCATCATTGTTGATTCCCTAAATTCTATGCCACCGTTGTATAATTAATTTGTATACACCTTGTTATGTTATGTTATGTTAAACAGATACGGTCGTTTCTTAATCATTAGGTCTATTCGGGAACGATTCTAATCGATTAAAGAATGTTAGCATTCAATGTTCAGAGGCATAATAACATAATGGTAATAAACAAATCACTTATTGATTTTAGATGTCTCACTGTCTTCACATAGAGCAGAGTAGATTAGAGATCAATATCTGCAGATCGAAACCTTCGTATCAGACACAGCAGGGATCGGAGACCAAGCGTGAGAGTAGAGCAGCTCACTAGAATGCAGATCGGAAATGACACTCAACAAAGAGCAATACACTGATTTGAATGAAAGGAATCACATAGCAGTTCTGTGTTCGGGTAGGGAGATGCTTAGGAGTTAGGAGTGCTGTTTGTGTGACAGATCCCTTTGATAAATCTGCTTAACAGTTGCTGTTTGTGTGACAAATCCCTTTGATCGATCTATTGACTTGCCAAATCATCTAGGTTTAATCGGATCTGCTTAACAAGCAAACCAGACCGGCTTGAAGCCTGGGTTATGCTTGCAGGCTTTCCGAGCTGGCTGGCCGGGCTGATGAAGTCTGCACAACTGTGCTTAAAGATATATAGCATAAGTTGATAGTTGTATGCATATTCTAAAGATTGACATGTTAAAATGATTATTTTGTTTAGTTCAGTATCTGATTTCGATATATTTGCCCTAACAGAAGTGGATTTGCGTGGAGGGTTGACTTGGCTCAATCACTGGTTTTTCCTGCCGAACCAGTCGATTCTGCTCGCGACGGTTCACATGATAAACTTGGATATCTGACTTCTACCAGAAAGTTTTCATGCTTGCAATGCAACAAAACTCAGAATAGGTGATAACAGGTACACCACATCAAGACAATTACTCACAAATAATGAAAACTCTTCTGCCACCCTAAGGCGAGCTCGTGAAAAAGGGTCATGGATGGAGCCATAAGGTTATTACCCCGAACTAGGTAGCCAAAGAGCCATCTATTTACAAAGGATGATACCATTATCCCGTAACATTTGCCCTATGTCACAAATTAGAAAAACCATTTATTAATGCCTTTTTACAGTAAGACTGTAAGATTAAGACTTTTCCTTTTAAATGCACACAACTATTATTGAAGTGCATTGGGAAATTGGTTATCATACATACATGTGTGATGTAATTATAAACAACCAATAGGTGGTTGGTTTAGATTTAGATGGCACATGTCTGCTTTTTCTTGAGAAGAAATTTGAATTCGAGTCATGTGTATAGTGAAAATATTTGCTGATAGAGCTAGTTGACTAGTTCCACTATATCATGTTACTGTCTCGAACTAAATTCTCTCTTGTGAAGCCCCTCTTGTTCACCCAAAAAAAAAATCTCTCTTTACTTGTGACTGTTCCCATAAGTAATTAAAAATATGATATGTTTGAATATAACCTTTAATTCAAATACTGATTTCTTGTAAAAACTATTTGATATCAGATGATTATATCAAAATAGTTCAGTCTTATTAAAAAGTATACTATTAGGGATGCACTATTAAATGAATTGCCCTCCGAATAAAGATAAATGTTCGAATCTTAAAAACAATGCTTTTGAGTAAGATCCATTTGTAGTACTCTTTTCTTTTCTTGTTAGAGAAACCCATCTGTATTATTCTATATCTAGAAGAATTAGCCTCATGTCAACCACAAAGATAGCTTGTTCTTTTAAAAATAAAAAATAAAAAATCAAATATATGTCAACCGAAGTACTACATCCTAACTGTATAGGAGCCCACATTTAACATTTAGTGAGTTACTGCATTATTATTATTTTTTCCACAAGGCTAATAAATGTATTAATAAGCAAAAGAAGAAAATAAATAAAAAGAAGAGGGGAAATTGTCTGACACTAGAGCATGTGGAAAATATTTTGGGTGATCATTAAAGGAAGGAAGTGTAGTAAAATAAGGTGTTAGTTTGTCGTAAGTGGCGGTTGTGTGGTCTACTTAATTAAAGTAATGGGTTTGATGAGGGTGGCAAAGAGAAAGGAATGTTAAGGTGTGTAATTGAGGAGGGAAGGTGAAGGTGAACCAAACACAAACAGTATAAGATGCTGCCCACCTCAGAATGATGATGTTTACGTGTGTGCTATCAGCTGTCCTTGCCTCAATCTGAATCTCCAAATATTGTGATTTTTGTGGCATTTTGATTTTGATCCCACTCCCCCATGTGCATGCCAGTTCTCATATCTCTAGCGCAACCATAAATTTGTGCCTATCAATGATATGCAAATAATTTTTTTTTTCTTCTGGAAAATCACTTTTAAAATTTAAATAATTTTTTAAACGATATTTTCTATAGAATTTGTTCTAATTTAACCATAGAAAATCTAGATTTCAAGTTTATGAAAATGCACTTGTTGCGTTAAATACTTACTTTATCCTGTTTAAGTTCTTTTATTAAAAAATACATCATTTAAGAAAGATATTTAGTATTATTAATGATATTGAAAATGTAAATATTTATTATATTTTTTTAAAACTATTTTTATAATTATATTTGAATTCTAAAAAATATTAAATAAATAAATATTTGTGAAAAAGAAGTAATTAATATCATTGAAAATTGGAAGAAAAAAAATTATATTAAAAACCAGTAATTTTTTTTAAGTAAGCTTTCATATAGGATCGGAGCGAATAATGATGAGAGCTTTGTTAGCTTTTGTTGCTCATGGAACAAAATCAGTTGTTAAAAAAAGTATATTCCTCATCAAAATAAAAAGAGTTGTTATAGTTGTAACTAAGTTCTACTAAATACCTTGTCAATTGTCATCACTTAAAAGCTCTAAATTTATTAGTGTTATTTTTTTTTCAAAATTCGAAATTATTTTTTTAAAATTAACTACTGCAAAAAAAAAGTACATAGATGTTTTTTTTTCTATATTTTATATAATTTTGACATAATAATAAGAGAAAATAGATGGTACACTGGAAACGTAAAGTTTTTTTTATATAATTGATGAATCATCTACTATTCATGTGTTGATGAGCATGTGCCAGAGGCTGCACTTGGTAGGGCGAACCACGGTTCGATCCCCCGCAACAACGTTGGGAGAGGAATAAAACCTTAACCCCGGGATCCCCCTCGAACTGGATTAGTCGGCCCAATGGGCCGGATACCAGGATACAAACCAAAAAAAAAATATGTTGATGAGCATTGAATCTTAAATAAAAATAACATAAATAAATGACTGACGGATAAATAACTTAAGATATAAAAAATTTTACACCGTCAAATTTCAATGAATTAATCTCTAGTAATAATTGCATCACTTTCATCGGTGTAGCATGCTTGGGGTCAAGGGAGAACTGGGCAGAAGTTACAACATAATGCAGTGAGCATTATTGGTTGAAACATGTCATGTGATATGTGGTATGCAACCAATGACTTCTAACCTGACGATGTTTAATTTTGATCTTGGCATCACATACACGAGGCCAATTAAACGCGCTATTTTGGATATATCTATAAAGTATAAAGTATAAACATAGACAACTCAAGTTGTTGAACTTCTTCCAATTTCTTATAAATCAATAAAATAGAGAAGACATAAATAATGAATAATGATAGAAAAAGCGGAGCTAGGTTTGTAAATCACCACTTGCTGTCATTTTAATTATCTGATTTGCTGTAGAATTGCAGCAACCAAGTAGAATGCTTTATGTATTTACTTAAACAATTCTTATATATATGATTATCAGTTGACTGACTGTATTTAATTCAAATAGCAGTTTCAATATAATGACAAAATTGTATTAGGAGTTTATTTTTCATATACATTTTACCAACCAGTAAGACAATTAACTCATAAAGTTCATTGATTTATACCCCCTCTTTACCCCGAAAATTAATTAGGCATTGAAAAATGTTAGTAGGCAAGGCTTTATAATTTGAATCTACTACCATAAAATTATTGCTTTATCTTCTTTATAACAACAACATATTGGGCCACCAAGTGAATTGACAACGAAATCAATAGTTCAATACACACTTACTACCTTTCAAAAAAAATACACACTTACTATATATTAGTCTTTTTTCTGGGTGAATACTATTAGTCTATTACTCTTTTCAATCCTTATTACAAATCCCCTTTCTCTCTCACAAAAAGGACTTAGGATCTGTTCGACAATACGAGCTAGGAACTTTTTAGCTAGCTAGGAGCTTTTAGATTCAGTCAATAAGTTACTAGCCCCGTTCGGTGAATACAGATTAGAAAGAGCTTATAACTTTTAAAAAAGGAGCTTGTAGCTTTTGAAAGCTAGCTTTTTGAAGTAGCTTTCTAGAAACTAAACTAGCTTTCAATAATTCATATACCAATTATACCCTCAAACAAAATTTAAAATTATTTTACTACCTTTAATTAATTATTAATTATAATTTAATAATTTTGTTATAATTAATTAACTACATAATTAATAAATTAAGAAAAAATGAATTTAATTAATTATAATTTAACAATTTTTATATTTTATTAATTAATTAATTAACTATCTATTTAATAAATAAAGAAAAAATTTGAAAAATATTAAATAATAAAAATGTTGCATGTCCTTTTTTGTCATTTAATAACTTTTAGCTACTTCAAAAGCTAGTTTTGCCGAACAACACTATTTTAAATAGTCAGCTAAACAGCTATAAGCTCTCAGCTAAAAGCTCATAGCTCCTAGCTAGCTTAACAGCTACAAGCTAGAAGCTCATAGCTACGAGTTACAAGCTCACAGCTACAAGTTAGTTTTGCCGAACAGACCCTTAACCGGAGGGAGTATTAACTTCTCTGTTATATGTTTGTTCTTTCTGGAACTCAATCATTCTCACTGTGAAATGTCTAGCTAGACATACAGATTGGCAAACTAGTAAAAAAAACAGTGATTATCTCAACATCGTACTCTTGATGATTTCAAATTAATTTATCTTGATAAAATAACGTGAAATCATACATATTCTGGAACAAAATAGTTATTTGTACATATTGCTCTATGGAACAAATGGCATTGCTCTGTAGTGGAATCATATCATATCACTGACAAACTTATAGTAGTACTTTAGAACAAAATAATTGTCGTATCCGCAGCATGAGTATAATTGTATAAACATTGTACAACTCTTTAAAACCAAGTACGATTTGACGATTTTTTTTATATATAATAAAAACAAAAACAATGAAAAGACTATGTGCGAGGAACCAAACTTATGTTATAAGCATTTTTGGAAAGAAAAAAAATTGTTGTATGATATATGCTTTGATCTCACTTCTAAAGCACAGTAAAGACGGGGAAAAGAACAGAAAAAGAAGGCAGCAAATTGAATTCTAGTTTTCATCCATCTTACTGAAATGTCCCAATTTCGTAAGCAAATTAAGGTTGACAATTGAAAGCACTTTTGAATAAATATAAGCTTAAATTGAATAAGCAAAATATTTTGAAGGAGCATTAGGAATGTGCTCAAAACCCAAACACAAATTAACCAATTCTTTTATTAAATTGCATTCTACCTTATGTTTATTAAATTATAATCACACAATTCCAAATGGATCCAAAAGTTTTAGGCAGTGGTAGTAAAGGCAGTATATAAGGGCAGATGTTTAGCCAACGAGAGCAAAATAACGTATAAACACAAAGGATTAATTATGTTTCTAGTTTTTGAACTTTAGTATCATTTTGTTATATATTTTTGTTTTTTTAATGACTGATTCTTTGAAGTTACTTTTGGGTTTGACATATACTTTTACTACGAATTTCGACCAAATTTTGCTAACATGTCACACCGAAATTCTAGTCAAACGCAGGAAATTAGTTCGCGATGCCACATGATGCCATGTAGGCGAAAATCCTTTTTTTTAATTAAAAAAATTAATATTTTTATATTTTTCAGTTTAAAAGAATAAAAAAAATATTAGAGTGAGGTCGTCGTCCCTCGCTTGGTATTACGTGGTACCAACGGGCTAAACTCATATGTTTAACCAGGATTCCGGTATGATATGTCAACAAGATTTGACAGGAATTGATACGAAGGATATATGACAAATCCAAAAGTAATTTCGGAAAATCAGACATTGGAAAGAAAAAAAAGAATAAAAATATATAATAAAATGACCTTAAAATTCAAGGATTTAACACATAATTAAGCCGAACACAAATATATAGAGCTAAAATGACAAATAACCATGAAAAAAATTATGATTAATTTGAGTGGAGGGCTGGGGGCATTTGCCTTCGTTATGTTTATGGATGAATCCATCCCCTCCAATCACTTTCTTTCTTGCCACATCCACAAGATAAGGGGAGGTTTGTTGGTTGCTAGTCATCTTCCCACCATACCGAAGTTGTCCCTTGGCAATTCCGGTTGGGTTAAACCAAATTTGTTTATTACGCTATTTATGTAAAGCGGCTACATGCATGGTTTTCATTAACAGTAAAAATCATATAAGTAATATGATGAACTAGACAATGTTGATTTGATGTATAAATTGTCTTAGTTAGTTAAAGTATCACTATCTTTAAAGATGGAGAACTTAAAAAAAAAAAAAAAAGCATTGAATCGATAAATGCCAAGAGTGAGGGTGTGTACCTATATAAGTAATTATCTTTGCGTATTAGAATAAAAAAGAATTAAAGGGAACCTAATGCTTTGTTTGGTTGTAGGAAAGAAAATGAGAAGAAAAAAATAGGCAAGATAGATGATGGTGAGAAAATGAGTAGATTTTATGGTTGTTTGGTATGAGAGAAAATGTGAAGGAATTGGGAAGAGGGAAAAATTGAGTTTTCTTTCATTTTGTTTGGTTGAAGAGAAAAGTGAAAGAGAGAAAACAAAAAATTTATCAAAAGACAACTATACCCTTATTTTACAAAATAGAAATAAATATATTTTTTTCTTTGTCACATGTATGTATATTTTATATAACCAATTTTTTTAAATTCGATTATTTATTAAATAATAAAAATTTCGAGTTCAAAATATTAAAAAAACAGTTCTTTTTATTGAAATAAAAATGCTTTATTTTTTTAATAAAATAAAAGAAAAGGTCAAACAAAATAAATAAATGAATAACGAATGAGTAATTTACATGTCAATTCCAATTTTCTCTCTATTCTCTCTTCATGGGACCCGCCATATTTTCTCTCTCTCCTCTCATTTTTTCTCCTGAACCAAACGAAGACTCTCCTCCCAAAATCCCCTCCCCCGAAATCACCCAAAACAAACACACCCTAAGAGATTATTAGTTGATTCTGTATTACTGTGTCATTAGTGATTTTGGGTAATCATCATTTGTTATATAAAAAACAAAATAGAAAAAATAATAGAAATGGATAATTATTTATATTATATTATGTATTATATTATTTTTTTTATCAACGAGAGTTGGCTCAAGTGGTACGATCCTGCCAACTTGAAAACTTAGGAATGGGGTCTGAGACTAAGAAGTCTCAGGTTCGATTCGTGGTTAAAACACCTCGCTGAGAGAGGCATAGGAACGCGACCTCGTGCAGGATTAGTCTCAAGTGCTCCCTAGTATTAAGGGTGCTTTTGGGACTATCTAAGGATTAACCTAGTTTAGCATACCATTGTGGTAGATTTCACATCCATTAATAAATTTGGCTAATTTAATGTAGTAATTGTATTGAAAATGTGAATATTTGATTTGTATTTTCAAAATTACTCCTATTAATATTATTGAGAATCTAAAAAGTATTAAGTAAATAAAAATGTTTATGAAAAAGTAATTAATTATCATTGTAAATTAATAAATAATTTTATAAAAAAGACAAAATAAAATATCCTTGTATTTAAGGACAAAGGGAGTAAAATCAAACAACATGGACAAAAAAGTCCCTGCTCTATTCTATCGCTCGTGTGATGCACGACTTTTTTGTTGTGATTTCTACAAGTATATGATACTCTTAGTTAGGAAGATTCATTAAACTCTCAAATCACCTTTGGTTTATTTTCATAGGACTCCAGCTTAGCACACTTTAAAATAACCAAATTCCTTTAAACTCCTAGAGCTGGCATTTATTTATACGGAGATTTGAATATTCAATTTTTTTAAAAGAAAATAACTAAAAATGTCAACACAATTTATTCAATTTATTGCTTTCTCTTCCTATAGCTCTGACTGCCAATTGCCATCTTCCTTTCCAAATTCATATAACCATAATTTTTATTTATTTTTTTAATTTATATCCGTTGTACTACTACTTTATATGTAATGATGTTGTTGGGTGAGCTTGGTAAAGAGAACAGAGTCACTACTCACTAGTAACCACTGTGTCTGAGTGGCAGGGTCTTTGCTTTATCTCTGAAAAAGTTATCCCGTGCACTCCTTTGACATTTGGGGTTACTTTTGTCCATTCACGGTTCTCCCTTTTCCACCTGAAAATAAAAATAATAGTACAAGTGAATAATAATAATAATAATAATATTAATAATAATAATACTAATAATAATAAGGGTATGGGTAAAAAGTGTCGTAAAAAGTTTCTATAGTTAGAAAAATAATCATGGATGTACATTATTTCGTGTCTCGAAAATTAAAAAAAATCATTTTTTAATATTTATCTATTACATTTGGTTATTTAACAGGTGCACCAAAGACACTTGTAAGCATTTGTCTAATAATAATACAGTGAGAGTAGAGACTAGAGCAGAGAAGAAAAAATAAAAACGGTTGAAAGAGAGAGAGAGAGAGTAGAGCAGAGCAGTGTGTAGAATAGTGTGGCAATGTGGGAGACAAAACAAGTTAACTTTAACTTACTTTGGTTTCTCTGTTCTGTAAATTCTCTCTTCTCTTTCTTCTTCTAACTTTGTCCTCCTTCCAATTATTTCCTTCCCCCCACACACCAAAAAACAACATCTCTTACAGAACATACTCTCTCTTCCTTATTTTCTTCATTTTTCTTTCTTACAATGCCTGAACTCTAGCATTCCCAACTCTCACTCTCACTCTCACCCCCTTTCAGTAAAGATATCACCTTTTCACTTTTCTTCTTACTGGGTCAACTTCCTCCATGGCTTCCAAATCCAGGTCTGTTGTGAATTGAAGATCTGATTTCACTTTCTTAAATTACTTTCTCTGCACTGCTTCTTCATCTTTTTATTGTATTTTATTTACTTTTTTTTTGGTAATTTAGAGAGTCTGCTTGATGGGGTTTAATCTGGTGGTTATGATTTGCTATAGTGTGATCTTTACTTAAATTTTCCAACTTTAAGATTTATTTGTGTCTCTCTTCAGTTCATCTGTTGATATTTTAGTGTTTTTTGGTTTTCTATATGGTGTTATGTATAATTTGAAAATTCATTTTCATTTTTTGCTTCTTGCTTTGTCTTGATTTTTCTCAAATCAAGTTCCCTCAGGCTTTTTACATTAACATGATTGATTGCCCATCACTGGCTGAGATTTTTCTCAGTTGTTTTGGATAATGATTTTGGCATGCCTATGCTTCTTGATGCTGAATTTGGCACAAGAGTTAGATCTATCTATCTATCTATCTGATTGGATACAAACTATTGCATTTTGATTGATTATCTCGAATTAAATGTTTTATTTTGATCTGGTATTGTATTGACGTTATGAATTTGATAGATCCAATTTATCTGAAACTCCTAACAAAGCATCACCAAGAGTCAGTAAAATTAGCAAAGGAGTGTCCAAGTCTGAATCTGATTCGCCATCACCTTTGCAAAATTCACGCCTTTCTGCGGAGCGAACACCGCGATCTGTGAATTCTAAGCCAACAATCGAACGGAAATCGCCAAGACCAGCCTCCACCCCACCTGATGTAAGTTATAGAACACACTTTTAGTGTCCTCTCTTTCTTTGAGACTGAATTTGAGCTGTTTTCTTGATTTCTTTTTCTTCTATTTTTTGGACTAAGCATTTGAACTTTCTTATGTTACTGCTAATTGTTCAGAATATTTGCTTGGGACTTTGACTTTAGAAAATGCAATGCATGACTTCTGCTTAACCTTTATTGTGAGATGTTACAGTATTTGATAATAAAATGGTGGACATGTTTCCTTCATTATTCATGATAGTTGATATCACAATACATTATTTTAATAATGCTTTCCTTTAATTAAAGGTTATCTGTTTTCTGATCTGTGCTTACGTGTTCCTTGATTTTTTTTTCAGAAACTACCCCAAAAACCTTCAAAGGGTTCAGAATTGCAAAACCAGTTGAATCTTGCTCAAGAAGATTTAAAGAAAGCCAAGGAACAGCTGATTCAGGCTGAGAAGGAGAAGGTAAAAGCAAATGATGAGTTGCAAGAAGCAAAGAGAGTGGCTGAGGAAGCAAACGAGAAACTCAGGGAAGCATTGGTGGCTCAAAAGCGGGCTGAGGAGGACTCTGAGATTGAGAAGTTCCGAGCTGTTGAGTTGGAACAGGCTGGAATTGAAACTGTGAAGAAGAAGGAAGACGAATGGCAGAAAGAGCTTGAAAGTGTGAGAAACCAGCATGCTTTTGATGTGGCTGCTCTTCTCTCCACCACTCAGGAGCTTCAGCGGGTTAAGCAAGAACTCGCCATGACTTGTGATGCGAAGAACCAGGCATTGAATCATGCTGATGATGCAACTAAAATTGCCGAGATTCACGCGGAGAAAGCAGAGATCCTTTCGGCTGAACTGACGCGGTTGAAGGCCCTACTAGATTCAAAGCTCGAGTCTGAGGCTAGCGAAAATGAGATCATATTGAAGCTGAAAACTGAGATAGAAGATCTTAAGCAAGGACTTGAAAAAGCCAAGGGTTATGAAGAGAAGTTTTTAGAGAAAGAAACTTCTTTTGAACAACTTAGTGAGGAGATAGAAGCTCTTAAGCTAGGACTTGAAAAGTCCAAGGTTTATGAAGAGAAGTTGATAGAGAAAGAAACTTCTATTGAACAGCTTAGTGAGGAGATAGAAGCTCTTAAGCAAGGACTTGAAAAGTCCAAAGGTTATGAAGAGAAGCTGATAGAGAAAGAAACTTCTATTGAACAGCTTAGTGTGGAGATAGAAGCTCTTAAACTAGAACTTGAAAAGGCCAAGGGTTATGAAGAGAAGTTGATAGAGAAAGAAGCTTCTATTGAACAGCTTAATGTAGAGCTTGAAGCTGCAAAGATGGCTGAATCTTATGCACACAGTCTGCTAGATGAGTGGAAAAAGAAGGTTGAGGAACAAGAAACAAGGGTTAAAGAAGCAAATAAGTTGGAGAGGTCAGCATCAGAATCTTTGGAATCTGTAATGAAGCAGCTAGAAGCAAGCAATGACTTGCTGCATGATGCAGAATCGGAAATTGCTACTCTTAAAGAGAAACTGGGATTATTAGAAATGACAATTGGGAGACATAAGGCAGATATTGAGGATTCGGAGCGTCAAATTCTTTTGGCTAAAGAAGAAAGTCTTGAAATGTCAAAGAAGGTCGAGTCTCTCAAATCGGAACTTGAGACAGTCAAGGAAGAGAGAGCCCAGGCTTTGGATAATGAAAAGCTTGCAGCTTCTAGTGTGCAGACCCTTCTAGAAGAGAAAAACAAACTCATCAATGAATTGGAGAATTCCCGGGATGAAGAAGAAAAGAGCAAAAAGGCAATGGAAAGCTTAGCTTCTGCATTACATGAAGTATCTGCAGAAGCTAGAGAAGCCAAAGAAAAGCTACTAAACAGTGAAGTTGAGCATGAAAGCTATGAGAACCAGATTGAAGATTTGAAGTTAGTTCTAAATGCTACTGGTGAAAAATACAAGTCCATGCTTGACGAAGCACGGCGTGAGATTGATGTTCTTACATGTAATTTTGAAAACACTAAGAATGAATTAGAGAACTACAAGGCAGAGTGGGAGCAGAGAGAACTTCATCTAGTCAGCTGCTTAAATAAAACTGAAGAAGAGAACTCATCCCTGGGAAAAGAAATACATAGATTGGCTCATTTGCTAAAAGAAACCGAGGAAGAAGCTAGTGCCAGCAGGGAGGAAGAAGCTCAGTTGAAGGAAAATCTGAAGGAAGTCGAGGCCGAGGCGATCCACCTACAGGAAGCTCTTAAGGAAGCAATAGCTGAGAGCATGAAATTGAAGGAAAGTTTATTGGATAAAGAGAATGAGTTGCAAAGTATTTTTCATGAAAACGATGAACTCCAAATAAGGGAGGCTGAGTCTATTAAGAAGGTGGAGGAGTTATCTAAGTTGCTGGAAGAAGCTACAACCAGAAACCACACCGAGGAAAATGGGGATCTTTCGGACAGTGAGAAAGACTATGATTTGCTTCCTAAAGTAGTTGAGTTTTCTGAGGAGAACGGGCATGGAGGAGAAGACATTTCGAAGGTAGAGCTTTCAGTTAATCGCGAAGAGCTCAAACAAAGTTTGCAGGAAGACGAGAAGACTTACTTGAATGGCAAGGCTGAAACAACCGCATCACCAAAACTCGAGAACGTGAATGGAAAAGATGAGAGTGAAGAAAATGATGATTCTGCAGAAGTCGAATTTAAAATGTGGGAGAGCTGCACGATAGAGAAAAAGGAGTTATCGCCAGAGAGAGAACCAGAGCCTGAATCCTTTGAAGAGGAAGTTGAGTCAAAGATAGAAGGCGGCGACGAGAGCTTTGATAAGATAAATGGAACGGCTGTAACGGAGAACGCCGATGATGGTGGGAACTCACCATCAAAGCAGCTACAATTGAAGAAGAAGAAGAAACCATTGCTTGGCAAGTTTGGAAGCCTGCTCAAGAAAAAGGGTGGTAGCAACCAGAAATAGAATAACAATATTCAACTTTGGGAGCTATATTGAACATTCAGTTGTTTGCTCGTGTTTGCTTTATATATGACTTTTTTATTCTTCTTCTTATGGGAATAGAATTTGTAAGGAATGAATACAAGGCTTTGTAATGTTGTTTAGGATCATGATTTTTTTTCGTTAGTGCTTCTTTTTGGGTTGTGATTCTCCATGATGATAGCAGCAAAATTGTATGTGAACTGTGAAGCAGCTATTTTTTTCTCCCTCACTTTATTGCTGTTATTGTCCCTTGTTGTCATCTTCCTATCAAGATTTGATTATAGAAGTGGGAAGTCGGATTCTACTTTTATGTCATCCCAATTCAAATAAATTCTTGAATGCACATTTTATGTTTACTTGAGACTTCCCTTTTGATGCATATGTTTGTTTGATAAGAGAATATAATAAAATTGTCTACCCTATAAATTGTCCATTCAAATTCAATTGTATACCTAGGTACATTGGTAATGTTTTCCTTGGTATTACTTGAATGCTATGATGTGCTTTTTGGCCGAACTCTTTTTTTAATTAAATAAACATGAGTAACCATACGAATTTAATTAAATGATAATGATATAATGAAAAAAACAAATGCATAAGTTTTATGTATAAACTTTGATTAAAAATAATATTGTCATTATGAAAATAAAAGAAAAAACTTGAAGACCAAATTAAAAAAGGGGCAACATACAATAGAAAAATTATTAGTTGATATCAAATAACTATACATCATATTCATATGGTTAGTTAGAGTTTATGATTTACTCCGATCACTATTTGAGTGTATTTAATTTTATCAAATTCATAATATATATATATATATATATATATATATATATATATAGCTACTTTAAGAAGGTTGCATTGAAAATGAAACAATAATTAAATAAAACCATTACTTTCTAAGAATATTTTAGGATATTGTATTAGGAATAGAAAGTTAGTCAACTTTTTCTTATACTTAAGAAAAAAAACAATATGTCTTGTTTTTCTTATATTAAATATAGGAGAGAATGAGTATCAAGTAATAACATTACAAATGTACTAAAAAAATCCAATAATGTACCAAAGAAAATAATAGCATTACAAAAATTACATCGAAACTCAAATATATTGTAGAAATCAGATCACTTTAAAAAGATTCTAAAAGAATAGAGTTTTTGATAGAAAATGTATGCGGGAAGTGAATTGTCTTACCTTGCTTGTTGGATCAATATAAATCTCAAGAGTAGTCCTACCTACCAGAAAACAAGCCCTCAACTTTTTACCAAATGGTAGATAAAACTAGCAACAAGTTAGAACTTAGAAGAAACATCGTATACTAACTCAGTGCATCTTTTGACTACAGTATATATTTGAGTCGTCATTGTTACAAATTACTTATAACCAAAATTCATAATTTAATAAAAGTAATTACACTATCCCGCTTTTAATATAAGATTTTTTTAGGAACTCTTTTTTTTATCTTGTTTATAGGTTTCCCTTCTAATTAATCAATTACAATACTTAACCATTTTCGAAATGGACCATATTAAACGGAGATATAATTAATATGACACAGCTTCCAGCGATTAATATATGGTAATTGTGAAACAATATACTCTTCGGTCCTTTTTATAAAAAAAATTTAAGAATTTTATTTCGTTCACACTTTTAATTTTTAATGATATTTAATTATTTTTTTACAAACACTTTTATTTACTTCACATTTTTTAGAGTGTTAATAATTAGTATAGAGATAATTTTGAAACAATATATCAAATATTTACAATTCTAATGTTACTATTAAAATTAACCACTTTTTGAATGGACATGAATTTTTCAAAAGAATCTCGTATTATTCTTTCTTATTAATAAGTCAATTTTTTTTATTAATGGCAAACAAGATAAGAAAATTTAAATGGTATATGCAAAATGTAAAGTAGTTTGTTAAAAGAATCATAAAATTTTTGGTAAGTGCATCCAAAATTTTCTATTCACACCGGTCTAATAAAATCTTTTAAAAAGTGAAAAAAAAATCAAAATGATCATCCAAAATAAAAAAATTATATATATATATATATATATATATATATATACCAACAAAGCCCAGCACAGTTGTTGGTAGATAGTTGGATTCCTTAAGCATGATGTCAAGGATTCGATCCCTGCCGTGGGCATGGAAAAGGCTTTGTTGGTAATCGGCTGTCGGTTGGGGGATAGATACCCTTGGTGTACACTTAATATATATATATATATATATATATATATATATATATATATATATATATACATACATACATTCAAAAATACTTTTCAATTGGGTGCTATTAGTATTTTCCGGATGTATCAAGCAATCACCAATTTTTTAAATTGGTTTTATAATAGAGAAAATAACAACCGGAGGGATAATCATTCTATTTTCCATGATGCTTTTACGTGTCATGAGAATTTTATGGCACAAGCAACTTGGTGTTTGTGCAATATTTTCGTTAAGGTTTTGAGAAATTTGACTTTAGCTTGTCCCCTTTTCATGGTTACTATCCTTTTTGTACTTCAAAATTAAATTAAGTAAGTAACTTTCCCATAAGTACAGTTTTATACTCACCCATTGTTAAAGTTTCAAAGTCTGCATCCATTTTGTTCAATACTAATATTTCTCCTCTCTTGACTCTAGTTTTAATTAAGGTGTTAATTTCAGGTCGAAATGATGATGATGATGATGATGAGACAGACAAGTGAGTTGAGACTTGAGAGGTGCAATAATTAATACATGAAGATGAATAGTATGAGGGAGCTGTATTGTGTGTGTTAAAACAAAAGTCTAAAAGTGCCGAGGACAAATTACAATAATTTAATTTCCACGGAGTATACATTGAAAGCTTATAGAATGTTCGAATTCAAAAATAATATCCATCTTCAAATACAAATGATCCATCTGATCTAGCCAACTTCCAACTATGCAAATAGATCAATGATATGAATCCCATTATTGCTGTGATAGACTTTATTCTTGGCTGCAAATCATAAGGAGAAAAAAATGATACATATTGTGATCAACCGATTAGTATTAAATTAATATAAGTCAAAAAATTTAATAACCAAAAGTGGTAATAGCAATAATTTAATTTAATTTAATGATAAAGGTTACTGTACATACTTACTCTATGAGATCTTCCCAATAATAAGCATCGCTTGCTTCCTCATGCATGAAATCTCCCCAAATTTCAAAGTTGGTTGAAGTGGAAGAAGAACAAGGGTCAGAGCATTCATTTGGACTTACCTTGTTTTCTATTTGCATAACAGTAGAGCATTCAGATGAGGTTGAAACCAGATTTGGAAATGAATTTAAATTTGAAGCATCAACCTTGTCAGACTTCATGCAACTAATATTGCTCCCACCACCACCACCACCATTATTATTATTATTATTATTATTATTATTATTATTATTATTATTATTATTCATGTGGTGATCATATCCTCCTGATTGTGCTTCAAAGTTTTGGAAATTGTGATGATGATCATTTTGAGAAGGAAAACCAATAATTGAAACATTATTACAAAGGTAGTCTTGGAGCTTAGACTGATGCAATAATCCTAAAACTTCAATGACTGAGGATAATGGTGATCTAAATGGATTTAGAAGTTCCAAGTTTGGGGCAGGATTATTACTGCTGGTACCAAGCACTTGAACTAATAAGTTCTGTAGCAATTGCAATTTGGCTAGTTGTGTGGTGTCTTCTGAGTAGTGCTGAAGCCTTAAAGCATTGATGTCCCAATTAGTGGTGTTTGTGAAACTAGTGACCATGTTTGCTGCAGCTAACAACTGTTGAAGATTGTTTAGAAGATTAAGGTGAGGATCTGTTCTTGGACGATGTGTCACTGGATCTAAACCCATTTGCATAAGCTTTTTCCTTAGATGTGTGTTCCAAAAATTCTTAATTTCATTGTCAGTCCTCCCTGGCAGATTACCTGCTATAGCTGACCACCTAATTATACATGGAGACATAAATTAAAATATATACAAATCACAATCAGTTTATGTATGTATATTATTATTACTCCCTAGATTTCTATTTACGGATGATATTTTAGAAGAATTTTTGGTCTATTTACAAGTCATTTTATATTTATTATTCTTTTATCTTATTTGCTTTTTGTTTACTAATATGAAACAATACATTTGTAAAATGTATAATAATATAAGTTAAGAGGATAAAATTGAAATATTAAAATATTTTTTTAAAAATTTCAAGAAATGTAACTATTCTCCTTGACTTCATGTAATATGATTAAGTATGACGTATGGAGTTATTAGTATTCTTAAGATTAGCTTAATTATTATTAACAAGGGTATAAACACATATAATCATGATGAGATAATTACTTATTCCCAAGAAGTGCATGTAAATTGATGATGAGTTGCTCTTCTTCATCAGAGAATTTTCCTCTTTTGATATCAGGCCTTAAATAGTTATTCCATCTTAACCTGCAACTCTTGCCACACCTGTTCAATCCTGCAAGCTTTGGAAGTGCTCTCCAACTCCCGTGGCCGTGTTTCTGAATGTGATCCACCAATACTCTATCCTCTTCAGGGGTCCATGGCCCCTTCTTCAGACCATTTTCATCACAGCATGGTGCTCTCCCCATCATCAAAATGTGACGTACTACTGCACAAGCAAACAGTTTTGAAATCATAGTACATATATAAGAACAATGTTTTATTCGATGAGTATGTATTTTAATTTCCATGACAAGAAAGTAAAAGAGAGCACAAAAATCCAAACCTTGAAGTGGAGAACAAAATTACATAGACTTCTTATTATTATAGTTCTATGTTGAAACTGAAATACTTAATATGTATACATATATATAGCATGGTGATCGATCTTTGGAATATATACTAATGCCCTCTTTTTGACTTGTTTATTATCATGAAATGATAGAAAATTCCAAGTTTGTCCTGCTGTATTTTATTCATATATTCAACGACCTTGAATTGAAGGGGCATTCAAAGACACTCCTCACATTAATGTATGTAGTAATGCTTTTTTACTCGTAATCTTTATTTTTCAAAGCATAGACGTATAAGCATAGTAGTTAGTCACAATCATTTTCAATGAACAGTTCGGAAGTGCTTTTCCTTTCATAAACCACATATATGTAGGCATATATAGTTTCTTCACATCATTCTTAAAAGCATATATTTAATATCTCGAACTTCTACCTGAAAAGGAAATGACCCAAGGTTAGATTTTCATTATATAAAGGACTGCAACCATTTCGAATATAAAGCAAAGCAAAACAAAACCAAAAATACTCTTATTAAAATGTTAGTTGAGTTCATTGTTTAATTTTAATTTTATTGGTACGTAACTGAAGATGAAATATATGAAAAGAACTTGTTTCGAAAATAGTAAAAGTCGCATGTTGAATACATTAAAAATAAAATAATATAAATTAAATAGGAGATATTTTAAAAATGACAATATTTAATATCGTAAAATTAGTTAATTTTTTTAATAGTATTTTATATAACTAGACGAGGTTTTTTTTCTCTTATTAACGAAACAAGAAGGAGTAATAATCATGCATTCATTTTTTTTCAACCCAATGTTTTTAAGCTAGACAACATATATATATCGCATGCTTATAAGTTTCTTGTAGGATATATAAGTTTCCTAAACAAACTGAATAGCTTCTCCCTTATCTACTTTCTTTCCCTGACTAAGTTGTCTTTATTTAAATTATGTATCTAAATTTTCCAATAACAAGTATGAAGGTATAGCTAGGTTAGTTAACTAAGAAATTAAAAAGAATAAAAGGAATGAAGAATTCGCAACAAGGGGGATGCAAAATTTCAACGTGACCTTCACTTGTACAAGAAGAACAAGGCACAATAAGGGACATACGTATAGTATAAACTTTGTCACCTTCTTCGTACTTTAGACCAAGTTGGCAAAGATTAAGAGGGAACACATCAGCAACAAACTTAAACTACCAACACGGGGTAGGTTTCCACGTGGCAACTATTTAGCGAGTTTAAAGCTTAGTTTTGAAAATATAGAATGTTCTAAAAAAATGTATCATTTATCGAAGACTTATTCATGTTTGTTTTTTTTTTTAAAGTTTAATGTGTATTAGTTTTAGTCACTAAAAATTATTTTAATCGTGATTAATTATTAAAAAAATTTCAAATATTTTGATTTTGGTTTCCACCATAAAAAAAAAATGTTTAATGTTGATGTGATTAGCAGTAGACCGGTGTAAGTGAGTCGGTTCTGGACCGCGAGACCGGTCGGACCACACCGGATGGAAGCGATCAATATGGTCCGATCTAATCTCGTGGTCCGGTCTTAATATTTTTGGATCATTCTACTATGGTTTGATCCACGGTCTCACAAATTTTTAAGATCACAAAAACCGGACCGAACCGATAGTTCAAATATTAAAAAATAAAAAATAAAACACAAAGAAAAACTCTAACTACTACTGCAACATTTCACAAAGAAAGGCGCTGGCGCCAAAGGTTGGACTGGAGTTGTTGACCTGGCATGTAGGTTCACAAAAAAAGCACAAGAGTACTACTACTGCTGGGAGAAAGTTAAAGTTATTTACTGTGAAACTCAGAATGAAATAAAGTTGAAACTCTGATAGATAATGTTGTTGAAGAGAAACAACGTTTCTCAAAGGAAGTGATGCAGAGGAACTTGAGAAAGGTGAAGCCTTTGTATGTCAGAGTTTTTCCAAGGTACGGTGACATGTTATTAGGCCTTTTTATTAAATATTAATTATTATGGTCTAAATAGACCAGATCGGATCGGACCGTTCATGAACAGTCTGATTCGGTCCAGTTTTTGCATATAAAAAATTTCTGAACCGGACCACATTAATTTAATCGATCTGATTCCTAAAATTTATTAAAGATTGGACCGGACCATTACACCCCTAATTAGCATAACACCACGTTAATAATATCACGTGGTGAGGTGACACCAAACAGAGGTTGTATGATGTAGATGATACATACCCACGAATGCAAAATGTCCTCTCCGCAAAATATTTTGATATACAAAATTTTGCGCTACTGTCTTGAATTATCCATCCACGTCACATCACCTATTTAGAAACATCTCATACCACGTGGCTACTCATAGTGTTTCATTAACCACATTAGCAAATAACAATTTTTTTTTAACTTTTAGAAAATAAAACCAAAACATCCTGAATTTTTAAGAAACAAAAATATAAGTAAACCTTTATTATAATAAATTAAAAATATAATAAACAAACATTTTTTTAACCAAACATAACAAGTACTAATATAATTTTTGATAACAACACATATCTATTATCCAAACATATCAATATCTATCCAAATAAAGCTGAGGACACGAAATGAAAATAATGAAGAAACCTCGTCAACATCGTCGCTTCATAATTATCTGGGAAAACAAAAATAAAAACTAAAATATGTTATCGTTGTTTAAGAGTAAATATGCATATACAGTCTGAATTACTATCAACTATATGAATTAATCATCGATTGATTATATATATATAGTTTTTTTAACCTAACAAATATAATATTTTAGCTTAAAAAAAATAAATGGTGAACTGACAGTGTAAAGATTTTTTGTAACATCAATGCACAATGCATCATCCATCATTCATTTGTTTATGATCCTTGTTGACTTTTAAATAAAAGAAGTAATACAAATGACAGTGGATGATGAATTGATTGTGTAATTTTACACTGTTAGTGTACTCCCATTAATCTCTTAAAAAACAAATATATTGTTTTTTTTTAATAATCGGTTGTCATCGTATAATAATAATTTTATGATAATAGATTATTACTAATATATAACTCGAAAAATGGAAAAATAAAAAAATCTAACAATCCATTTAAAAAAAAAGAATCTAATGCTGGATGAATTTAGCTAAGAGAACCATTGCTGGTTGCAGCCGCCTCACATTCAATGTTATTTTTTTTTTTTTACAGCAGCCTTTTATTCAAACGTATTGGGTAGTGCAGAATATGCTTAGCTTGCATATTATTTTCTTTTCAATGTAAATAATCATCACATGAAGTTGATGGTCAACATCTGATTTGAAAAGGGTTATACTTTTATTTATATATATATATATATATATATATATATATATAAGAAATTATGGAAGACTCTTGTGTTTATATATATATATATATATACACACTATTGACTGCAGTGCCATTGATAATTTTCTTTCCAATTTGGAATTCCCAGATGCCACACTATCAGTTGGTTTAAGTAGTCGTCGTTATATATCCTTATTAACAAATGTTTCTATGAGATCCAATCATCCAAACCCATATTTAATTCAGAGTTAATCACATGAGTTCCCGAAAAATATCCGTCAAATCAGTTAAGTTCCTTTAAAAATATGTGGAATCTCTTAAACTCCCAAATATCAATTTGACGTCACGTTAGTGCTCCATGAGGGACCTAACGAAATCCTACGTGACATGCATGTTAAATGTTTTGTTGGCCCAAACATGATACTTTCTTTCAGGGACCTAAGTTATTCTAAAATGATTTTTGGGGTTTAAGAGATTTCACAAATCTTTCAAGAATCTAACTGATTCCACATATATCTTTCGAGGACCTAGGTGACTATTAACTCTTTAATTTATACCAAAGAAATCTTGGCACCATTGTTTTATATATATATAATTATTTTTCACTCCCTCTTGTCTTTAATATAAGCTTTTTGGAAGAAAAAATCCATTTATGAGACTCATTTCCAATTTTCAAAGATATTTAATTACTTATTTTCATAAATATCTTTATTTACTTGGTATTTTTAAAAGTTTTAATAATAATTATAAAAATAATTCTAAAAATATTATCAAATATTTACTTTCCCCGATCTTTATTATAAGTTACATTCTAAAAGGTTTTTTTGGTCCTAATTATAAGTTACTTTACATTTTCTATGCATGATTTATTATTTTTTCTCTTTTTTGCCCTTATTAAATGTTTTGACTATCTATGTGTTTTTTATTGTTCATTAATGAGTGTGAACTTTCCAAAAAAAGTTGAGAAGGTAAAATTATAATGTTTCAATATATTCTAATAGAATTCATAAAACTAACTACTTTTCTTGGTATATGTAATTGAGTATATTTATAATATCCTTAACAATTCTAACTAATTAACTTTTTTATTTACGTAAATTCTATAAAAAAATATATATATTAAGGAGCAGGGGAGTATATCACAAAAAAATCTGAGTCCAACTAACCTCGAATTCTTCCGTTGCAACAGTTCATCTTCCTTTCACCAAACAAATAGTTTTATAATTGAGAAAATAGATGGTGCATCGACAGTGTAAAGGTTTTTTTACACCAACAATGCATCATCCACCATTTATGTGTTTATGGTTGTTGACTTGACTTTCAAATAAAAGCAATACAAATGAATAATGAACTAATGGTATAAAAGATCTTACACCGTCAATGCAAACCCATTAATCTTTTTATAATTTGCATCCGTATTTTGAGCCCTGAACCAGATATGTAGAAGATACTACCTATTGGGAAACAATTAGTTAGAGGAAGCAACTAATCAATCACGTACATCCTATGTGGTATATAGTTTCATAATTTATAATTAATAGTTTTATTTATATGCAAGAAGCATTCGGATGTCAGATATATCTTACAGCATAAAATGTGGCAATGCTTGGAGTTGCATATCCTACTACTATAAAGAAACCTCCTTCGTAGTGAGATATATCTTAGGTTAAATAATCCCCTCCATTATCTTTTTTATAATCAAAATATTATTAGAAGCGAATATAAAGGGTATTAGAACCAATTATAAAAATGCATGTAGAAAAATTCATGCACCAATCAGACAATCACTAAAAGAAACTTTTTTACCAACAATATTAATAAATTACAATTAACATCCAAATAAACTAGATCTCAATTAAATCTAACAAAGCAACATAATCACAACAATTACTGTTTAAAAAATAATAATCATAAAATTTCGATGTAAACCAAATGGATTACACAGCAGCCATTCAAAGAAAAAATCCGCACTACAATTGTTGAAAAGAAGGTTGAAGTGATCAAAGAACCCTTGTAAAGAGTTTTGCAAACAAATTTGGATCCAGTCTCTCTGCACTTTCATGAATCCATCCCTGATAGGGGACCTATTCTACTTAACAAATTATATGGTGTTTTGTTCTACTACTTTTACTATTTTTATTTATAAGTCGAATTCTTAAAAACAATGTTAATACTGTTTATAAGTTATTATTTTGTATTTTTTAGAAACAATTATTATTTTTTATTTTATTTGTCCTTTATTAATTAGTGTAAAACAATACATTTTGAAATTTTCAATATATATAAATTAAGATGATAAAACTATAATGTTCAATTATTTTTTTAAAATTTCAATAAAAATAACTATCATATTTAATTTTTATAATATGATTAAATATAATATATAGATAATACCAAAGAGGATATTTGACTAATTTCACAACCAAAATATATAGTGACATCATTTGATTCAATAGTCAATTTGGGGGTTAACAGATGGTGGACCTTGCCCGGGGTTTTCTCCCAACATTATCACATTATCCACATTCGCAAGCCGCCTGATTTACATGTTAAATAATACTTCATCCATATTTAATATTTATTTCTTTCTTTCATAAAAAACGTATTTTTTTTAAAAAAAATTGTAATAATCATTTTGATTTTCAATAAATTATTTGTATTTTTCTCAATATATTTTTTTATAATATTATTTTTTTCATTATTTACATAAATTAATATATTATTAAATAAGAATAAATATAAAAATAATATTTATTACACTTTTGAACCTCCAAATAAAACAAATAAATAAAAATAAAAAATTTCTTACAAAAATAAATTTCTTACTTTCATGAATTAATTAATTAGCCAAGGAACAGTCCATTTTTCTAAAAAGATTTCGTGTAAATGGAAAATTTTGCCAACAGAAATAACTAGCTCTACCTTTTTACTTGTGGAACTTGATTGCCTTGGTTGGTATTCAGAGTTTAGATTTTTTAGTATACTAGTAGTATTTCATCAATTATTCCTTTGGCTCTTATATATAATTTTTTTTATTTTTTTTATAAGATTTCATTTAA
Source organism: Crotalaria pallida (assembly GCA_037953625.1). Classification (NCBI taxonomy): domain Eukaryota; kingdom Viridiplantae; phylum Streptophyta; class Magnoliopsida; order Fabales; family Fabaceae; genus Crotalaria; species Crotalaria pallida. The sequence continues at coordinate 140,540,568 of CM075654.1, read as the reverse complement.
ACTTTTATTTGTATTTAATTTCTTCTTTTCTAAACATTTAGGTTAATTCAACATTTTTTAAAGTCTAAAAAATAATTATATGAGTAATTTTGAAAAAATATATCAATTTTCATATTTTCAATATCATTAACAAATTTAACTACATTTTTTAATGAAAGTAAACAATCTTACATACATAACCGAATGAAGTATTATGTAGGCACGTTGTACTTGTTTGTTGCATCGTACCTTTGCTCCAGAATCACTTAACTTGTGGATCAATACCTTAGTTTGATGTTGGATATTTTTTACACTCATTGTTTTAGCTAATTATACTTTTTTTTTTTGGAAAGTATTTTTTTCATACTTTACAAAAATCTACTACTTTTTTCATACTTTACAAAAATCAACTACTACTTCTTCTTAAAAATTGTATTTGATGTGAGAAAAGAAGACTATTTTCCATAAAAATACCCTTATTTGAATAGTTGTTTTAAAGAAGAAGACTACATGAATAGATGTAGTCGCGGTTTTCATTATAGCAAATTTTTTTTCTAGCCTTCTTTTTGTGAGAGAGAAAGGAGACTTATAATAAGAACAAGAGGGAGTAGTTGATAATGATATTGCATTTTCCAACTTGAAATCTTGGTTACAAAGACACAGAATGATGACCTAGTTCTCAAGAAATGAGGCCAAGCCTAATGGCTATTAACACATTTTTTTATAAGCACTTGTCGAAAAAAACTTTGACGAGATCTAGTCGATTTTGAATAGTGAGTATTGGAAAAAAATAATTATGACACTTCCAAATAAAAAAAAATATATGAATAAAGAACATTTTAGATTTCTTACATTTTTAAAATGAGATTTGTGAATAAAAACAGGTTCCTAATCAAGAACTCAAAAGCATTTACCTAGTTTGGTACACATGACGGCCCGTCTCATAGGGAGGACTGGTTGACCTAGGCCCAACATGAAAAAAGCCAAGAAAAGAATTTATTACCTATAATTAATTTTTTAAATTTTCTTTCGTGCCAAATTTTGTTATTAATTATTGAAATTGTTAATATTTTGGAAATTAAAGGTAAACACATTATATATTTTTTTTTAGTATTTTTTTTAACTTTAGTCCTTAAAAAGTCGTATAAAGCATCTTTAAATTGAAAATTTAAACATTTCAGATTTTAAAATTAGTAAACTCATATTTTTAATTTTTTTTTTTAAAAAAAATAAATTTAAGATTGGGTTGAAGAAACTCATTTTTTTATTAACTTATTTTAACGAAAAGAAACTTTTGATAAATTAAGGTCCCCTTTGATCACTTTCTGATTGCTAATCAAGAAATATATATATATATATATATACCTCCCTCTCCTAGATTCATCTCTAGTCACAGAGAAAGGCTTTTGAAGCAATCATACACCGTGACTTCATGCTTACCTTCTAGATCTTTGATGGAACATTTGCTTTGATTTCGTTTAATCAAAGTACTTGCTTAATTGCTCTAATTAGGGAAATTGAAATGCTGATGTTAATTGATTAATAGAAAAGAATGATCATTGCTTCTTAAAGTTGTTAAACTTCTTAGTACAGAAAAATTTTAGAAAGCTGGGTCCATCACAACCATTAATTATTGTTAGAAGAGTTGTTGATAATTGAAGACCTTATGAAATTAACATGGTCAGCTGCTAACACTTTCAATCAAAATGCTTAATTTTGATAATCTGTGTTCAACTATAATTTCTGTAACATGGTTACAATTTGTTGATCATCATGGCTCAATATTTGCACGTAGCGATAATTAAATTGGTGAATGTCATAACAATCGTGGAAATGCATATCATAATTCATATCATCCAATTCTCATTTCACAGCATAGATGTCTCGTGATTGCTAACTAACCAAACCATTTGATTTGACAAAGAACTCAACGATTAGTGAAACAAAATGCAGGAACCAAAGGATCTTCATTTATTTATTTATTTCCTTTCTCAAGTAGTATTTTTTGGAATAAAATGATAACTAATTTGCTTCTTTGGCATCCTTGTTTCTGTTGAGATAATTCTTGGCAAGTTCTACAATGGTTATGAGTGAGTCCATGGAAACAAGTGAAGCATTAGCAGCGTCCTTTTCATTGATTTCATACTCGATTGAACTTTTAATTATGCTTGAATCTTCACCTTTCTCTATTACTTGAAATCGAACTCTAAATAGAGTGAATCCCAACTCCAAGTACCCTCCTTCAACTACCTCTGTTTCTTTGACGCGATTTTCATTATCAATCTTGGTGAACTTCTCTTTGTAACTTAATGGCCCAGGCATATCTATTTTAAAATGAAACAATCAGCATAATTTACCTCTCAAATAAAGCATGAAGCAATATTCAAAAAATTGTCAACAATGTTTTTGAGTATATCATATTAATGTTTTATTTCAAAACGAATTAACAATAAAAAAAAAATCTAACAAGTATTTAAATCAAATTCAAATAAATATGCAAGACAATATGAGACTTTAAACATGCGAGACATTAGTCCAAATGAATGAAAATAAATTAAATCTAGTATGCATAATAGATGAAATCAAATTCAGATATGATTGTGAGCATGCATGTATGTTGCACCAAACAAAATTAAAAAAAAAAAAAAATCATAATAGTGGTTATTAAAGTATATATATATGACTGACCTGGAACAAATGTTAATTTGAGGACAGTCCCAACCCCTCCATCTCCTTCAATAAGCTCCACCTTGTCAAACACTTGAGGAAGCTCTTTCTCAACAAGTTTGCCTATTCCAAGTGTCCCAAAGAGACTCCATGCTTCACTTGCTGGTACGTGCAGTTCTAGCTCATGCTCAAGTTTGCCAGCCATCTTCTCTGATCTCTTTCTTTGAAAATGCAGTGAATGTTCTCTTGTATGTGTATGTGTATGTGTTCATTCTTATGAACACATCAACACTGAAATATAGGAATTAGTGTATGAGACGACAAATTTGTAGACTTGGAATATGTGGTTACCTTAATTTTCGTAAGATTCCTCCTATGTATATTCTAGCTATTTTCCTTGCTAAGTGACAAATGCAGGCCCAACAAGGCAGAGTAAGAATTATTGAAAAAAAATGAGACAAATTAACTTAAGATATATAACCTTGCTTCAGTTGAGAACATCCATTAGGTGCTTAGATAGATGCTTTTAGCACGTATAAACCACTCAAACAACCAGATAAATATCATAATAGATTTTATAAAAAATAAAAAAAAAAACCTCTTTTTGAGAAGAAAAAAAAATCTAAATAAATGGGCCTTTAACAAATCTTTCTATTCCATCAATGACCCGTTAAATGTCAACTTTCTAGTGGTTCATCAATTTGTCTATATGCATGTTAAGTTGTATGGTAGTGTTATATAAGTCCTGAAAATTGAACCCACTAATTATTTCTGAACCAAATTTTAATTATAAATAACTAAATTGTCTTTTTCTAATTATTTTTCCTCCAATTCTCTTTGAACCCATTCATATATTTTTAGAAGTTTTAGATCACAATCCTAATTTTTAAACTTCTACATTTTCTTCCTCCCTCCCAAAAATCCTTGAAGAATATCTTTAAAGTATGTCATCTTCCTTTTTCTTTTTACTATGCAAATCAATTCCAATTAACCAATATCAAATAGATTTTTCGATAAGAGTATGTCAGAATTTTATGAATTTGTAACGTTGTTTTTTCTGAGAGCCTCACGTCAGAAGAAATATGTATATGTTGGTTTTGTGCAAAAATTTCAAGAACCCTACGTCGGAAATAAAAATTTATAACATTGGTTTGTCGAAATTTTTTCCAGAGCACAATCTCAAATCTAAAAGTTGCAAGAAACCCTTAATAGTAGTACCTACCAGATTTTCCTAACACTAACTAATTTACATAAAGCCAAACACAACCTACCATTACAGTTGCTAAAATCTTATAAAAAAAAAAAGCTTATTTAAGTTTTTAGTCCCTGAACTTAGGTGCTCTTTTAGAATTGGTCCTTATACTTTTTTTCGATGCTTTAAGTCCCTAAACTTTGCTCAAATTTTGGAAATGGTTCTTTCATCACTTAAGTGGTGATATGATCGAGAATATGTCATGTCACATTCGCCATATCGATAGGTAACGTGTCAAATGATGCCACGTGAATTTTTAAAATTAATTTTTTTTTAAATTTATTACAAATAAATAAAAATTGTATTTTTTTTAAAGAAAATCAAATCTTTAAATAAATTTTAAAATAAAATATTTTTTTAATAAAAAAAAATCATGTAGTGTCCCGTGGCTCTATATAACATGTCACTCGTCGATATTGTGAAAGTGACGTGACATGTCGTCGGCTATATCATCACTTAAATGACAAAAGGACCATTTCCAAAAATTAAACAAAGTTCAGAGATCCAAAACATCGGAAAAAAAAGTTTAAGGATCAATTCCAAAAAAGCACCTAAGTTCAGGGACTAAAATGTTAAATAAGCCAAAAAAAATCTAACCCGAAATCATTGAAGAAATGTGGAGTGCCATCGGGGGGAGGGCGGTGGGTTGTCTAACGTCTCTCTCAGGCAAATGAATTGCGACTATCCCCACATATCAACACAGGTCTTTTTAGCGTGCTTTGTCCTCACTCGCACGCTTCCAGGGACAACTTCCCAGGCCAGAATTACCCCAAGTCAAGCACGTTTAACCATGGATTTCTTAAGTGATGGACTACCGAAAAGAAGATGCATCTTGTTGATATGGGTAGTACCAACCAATTCATTTAAGTCTTCCCGTACTATGTAGTCTCATTCCTACACAGCCTCAGGATCACCCTCTCATTCCGGTGTATTGGTTCATTCATGTACCCCTCCCTTAGATGTCTACCAGGAGCCGCTCTTTGTCCGTGCCTCTTGCACCGACGATCACTCCCGGCCCATATTAGCTCGGGTCTTACAGGTTGCAGCGAGAGCGACAGCGCGGTTGGGAGTGGAGAGAAAGTAATGAGAGTTGATAGGTTAGTTGATACTTGAGAGATGATTGTGAGAAGTGTTTGAAACTTTGAGATTGGGAAGGAGGAAAAGTGAATTTGAATTGTAAAGAGTATTTTTGGAATAAAAAGATAAAACAAGGTTCGTAGATAATTAGTGGGGTTTGAATTCTAGAACTCATGCGTGAAGGTTCATGGATTTATTTTTTGACAATTTATTTAAGCATTTTATGTTTTTAATAAATAGTTCAATTCGTAAAATTGCGAAATATAAAATGCGAGTATCTAATTCGATTTTTGGAACATGTTCAATTTTCCTCATTCTCTCTTTATTTGTATAAACTTTTTTTCCATGAAACAAAACTAAGTAGAAAAGGCTAAAATTTAGAACCTGAATTTTTTAGATTCTAACCAAAAAATTTATCAAAAACTTTTTAAAGAATATTATCTTAAAATACTAAATGAACTAGTTTAGTTGTTCTCCGAGTTATTAGTCACATTCTTCAATACTTGCAATCTTGTAAACAAATTTCATTCGACCAATGTTTTCATAAGTTGAAAAAATAGATAGATGATTATGGTTTTAAACTTTTACTCCGTACATTCCAAATCTTTTAATCTTTTAGGTTTTTTTTAGCCTTATTTATGTCTTTAGTCTCTGAAAGTTGGGAGTGTTTTGATTTTGGTCCCTGAAAGTTTTTTTGACCTTGACTCATCCTTAATTATTTTGAAAATTTGGTTTTAGTGTTAGAAAAAATTCATTAGCTGACCTGGCTAATAGAACGTCACATTGACGTACACGTGTGCAACTACCGCATGTCACCACTAGGATGACGTGAATGATTCAGATCCGCAAGAGGAAAAGGGTCAAAGCCGAATCCAAATATTTTTCAACTCATAAAAAATAATTCCTATATTGGTTGTTAGAGTGGTTGTTTTGTTGTTGTAAGTGGTGGTGTTAGGTGGACACGTTGAGGTTGGAGTGGGCAACTGTGAAATCGGTGGTTGAGGGTAGTTTGACCGAGGAGGAAGCTTGGCATCTGAAGCTGAAACTTGTTGAGGCATCTTTGCTTCTGCTGGCGTTGGAATACTTAATGACACTGGAGCCCAATTTGTATATGAAATTGTCAACTATATACAAATTTATATTTTATAGCTTTATCATAGTTTCGTATAGGCTGTAAAATTACAGCACGATATTGTGGAAATTGCAGGTAAACATCATCAAAATGTTCAGCCAGCTAGAGTACTTCAAAGAGATGATTATGGTTTTAAACTTTTACTATGTACATTTGAAATCTTTTTATCTTTTAGGTTATATATATATATATATAGACACACACACGTTAACTTTTGCCCTTTTACAATTTTAATGTATAAATATTTTTTTTCCAATTTTAACCTTTCATTCAATTATTTTCTTTACCTCTTAATAATTCGACTTTTATTATTTCTTTCATCTCTAAATAAACCACTGTATATCGGACACATATATCTAAAAAAATTAAATAATACTACAAATTTTAATAAGGATTAAATAAAAATATTTTAGACAAAATGCATATTATATAAAACCAACAATAATCAACACATTCTTAATATGTGTCGAAACCTAAATGGCAAAAAAAAAATTGGAATGGAGGTAGTAATATTTTCATGAATGTTAGGGCGGTGCTTGTGGATTTTTGGTGTGCTGCATTTGAAATATGAAAAGTATGGAAAATGTTAAAAAGTGTTATTAGGACATTGTTTAAGAAAGTAAAAGAGATAGTTTTATCTTGAAAAATAGTAAAATTAAAATTTCGAGAATTAATGAACTTAAATTTTTAATACAAGTTTTCCTTTAATGTATTTCACGTGTGCTCTGAAGAACACTCTTTAATAATACCCTCGAAATATTCATGTGATGGATGCCATATTTTTTATAAGGGTTTTTTTTTATCCTATTCACCTAGTAAAACAAAATGCAGGAACCAAAGCAATGAAGCATCTTTATTTATTTATTCATGAACCAAGCAAAGTCATCTCGGGACTGAGTTTTAATTTCCTTTCTCTAGTAGTATTTTTTATTATTATGATTATTATTTGGAATAAAATGATAACTACTAATCTACTATGCTTCTTTGACATTCTTGTTTCTGTTGAGATAATTCTTGCCAAGTTCTGCAACAGTTACCAGTGGGTCGATGGAAACAAATGAAGCATTAGCTGCGTCCTTTTCATTGATTTCATACTCGATTGATATTTTTATTATGCATGAATCTTCACCTTTCTCTGTTATTTGAAGCCGAACTCTAAATAGAGTGAATCCCAACTCCAAGTACCCTCCTTCAACTATCTCTGCTTCTTTGATGCGATTTTCATTGTCAATCTTGGTGAACTTCTCTTTGTAATTTAATGCCCCAGGCTTATCTATTTTGAAATGAAACTATATCAGCATAATTTAACTCTTAAATAAAGCATGAAACAATATTATTCAAAACATTGTCAACAATGGTTTTAAGTATACTTCTATCTCAGAAAAATTAACAGTAAAAGAAATAAACTAACATATATTTAAATCAAGACTTATTTATGTTTTTATTCATTGAAAGTTTGAGGTGTTTTGATTTTGGTCCCTATCAATTTTTTTGACATTGACTAATCCTTAATTATTTTGAAAATTTGGTTTTAATCCATGTCATTAGGAAAAATTAACTGGTAACGTGGTTAACGAAACGCCATATTATCATAGGCATGTTAAAGTACTGCATACCACCTTAGGATGACACGGATGATCTAGACTCACAGAGGCAAAAAGTTCAAAGCCCAACCCAAATATGTTTGTGGATTGGGCTTTGGCCCTTTAGCTGTTACGGATCCGTATCATCCACGTCATTCTATCGATGACACACAATACTTGCACACGTGTATGCTAATGTGATGTTTCATTAGCCATGTCAGCAATTAATGGATTTTTCCTAACGACATGAGCTACAACCAAATTTTCAAAAAATTAAGGATGAGTCAAAATAAAAAACATTAACAAAAATCAAAACACTCTCAACTTTCAAGAACTAAAAACATAAATAAGACTTATCAAATCTGAAAAAATATACTAGACAATACGAGGCTTCCACTATTTGAGACATTAGTCCAAATGAATTCCTATTTTCGAGCGATGTGGGACTAAAAATAAATTAAATCTAGTATGCATAATGCATGAAGTCAAATTCGGATATAATTGCTTTGTGATCGATCATGCTGCACTGAACAAAATAAATAAATAAATAAATAAAATCATAATAGTGGTTATTATAGTATATAGTATATATATATATGACCTGGAGCATATGTTAATTTGAGGACAGTCCCAACCCCTCCATCTCCTTCAATAAGCTCTACCTTGTCAAACACATGGGGGAGTTCTTTCTCAATAAGTTTGCTTATTCCAAGTGTCCCAAAGAGACTCCATGCTTCACTTGCTGGCACATGCAGTTCTAGCTCATGCTCAAGTTTGCCTGCAGCCATCTTCTTCTCTATCTGATCTCTTTCTTTGAAAATGCAGTGACTGTTTTTTTGTGTATGTGTACGTGACTACGTGTATGTGTTCATTGTTCTTATGAACACATCAGCACAGAAATAGAGGATGTAGTGCATGTGGCGACAAATTTTGTAGACTTGGAATATGTGATTACCTTTAGCTCCGTAAGATTCCTTCTATTATGCCTCCTTTTTTAATTTGGTAGTTAGTAGGAGTAGTTTTAAAAGAAGTATATTTTCTTTTTCTTGCTGAGTGACATGCTGGTCGAAGGTATTTCTTATAAATTAACATGTGTTATATAATTATCAATTATGATATCAAAATTAAACCTTTTATTGAACATAAAAAATGATAAACCAAAATATTGTTATTTCATTGAACATAAATTCATTGGCCATCATTACATTTATCATGATATTATGATTCGTTAGAGTGAAATCAAAATTAAACTACTTTTTGATTTTTTTTTTGATATATTATGAGTGGATTTAAGGATAAATCAAAATATTCCATATTTCACGGGACATGATAATTTAACATTTGTTGAATATAATTATGACATTTAATATGAAAAATCAGAATTTTAAATCTGGGAGAGCCAGCACGCAGCTCGCTCCGGGTGGTCTATGTGGTATTAAGGATGATTTTGGGATACTGGTGGTTCCGCAAAGAATACTACGGACAAAAAAAATTATTCATTCTTATCTTTCTTATTTGATGGATAGATTAGTATTTTTTTTCATGCAATTAACATTTTTTTTTAATATGATTATCCGAAATTAATCATAAAATTGGATCCTAAAACGTCTTTATCCTAATTGTTTTAATAATTTTGATTTAATTTTTTCTACCAAGATGATATTAGGTGAGTTATCTTCTTCTTTTTCTTTATGATTATCACATAATATTTTTTTTATTTTAATAATATAATATATAAGGGTAAATAAATTCAAATTGTTTTAATCTTTTTAAACAAAGATAAGAATTTAGAATCAATGATTAATCTATTTATTTACAATTATTATTATTATTATTATTATTATAATTCTATAATATAATAATTATAATTATAATTTAGATTTCGAACAATAAAGAAGTATAAGTATGAGTGGCAATTGATTATATAGTGATTTTTATCTATTACAATAAACAAAATATATTTTCATACGTTACAAATAAAAAAAATTTAAAGCTTAGGCAATTGAAAATTAACGTTATATGCTTCTGACATATTTTTCATTATTATTTTTTGAATATTTTCTTGAATTTAATCATTATATTCAAATTTAAACTGATAAAAAAAATTGCAAATAGATAAAAGAACTTAATTTCAATTTTTAATATTTTTGTTGAGAATAATGATTTTATTTTTTCGACAAATCGAGGATAATGATTGCACATGCGGATAATGATTTCAGATTGTAAGTTTGGTTGGAGATAATGATTATCCACCTACAAACAATTTGGTGCGGAGAAGATTTCAACGACAAACGCGGTAGCTCGAAAATTTCTCCGACAAACGTAGTGTCTGGAAACATTTTGTTTGTTATTGGTAGTTTTAATGCTCTTGTCAAACAAAACATTCACGTCAAACATATCCTATTATATATAATATTTTTATCAATTAAAATAAACAAAATTTATTTTCATATGTTACAATAAACAATTTATTATAGAAGAAATTGGGCAACGGTAGGTGCAGTCCTCTGAAATTAAACGTTAGGCAACTCTAGAAAATATTGTTTTTTTTTTATGAATTGAGATAATATTGTTAAAAACATTTGGTTTGTTATTAATTGTTTTAATTCTCTTATCACGATAAAAAACAAAAAACAAAAAAAATATTTACATCAAGCATAACCTCAAATCCTATTATTATATAGGATGATTACATTTGATTTGTTATTAATAGTTTTAATTCTGTTGTCACGATAAAAAACAAAAAACAAAAAAATATTTACATCAAACATAAAATCAAATATCCTATTTTTATATTGGATGATTTTTATCTATTACAATAAACAAAATATCTTATAGAAGAAAAATTAAATCCTATTATTATATTGTGGCAATCGTAAATGAAGTCTTTTTTTTTTTTTGTCCATGATCGGAGTGTCCACCGCCGACTGCAGTGGCTAATCTCCTCGCTGTAAATAAGTCTTCTCAAAATTAAAGTTTTAATCCCTCAAGAAGATGAAACAATAGGACTTGGGTATTGGTTACACCCATATCAAAATTTTGAACAAATCACATTTTTTTTTATCAATGGTACACACAAATTGCTGAATTAAAATAAGCATTTAGAGATATTCTTAAGAATCAAATAATATAAATTAAAATGAGTGAGAATTATTAGAATTAAAGAAAGATTTAATGATGAAAAAATAAAAAAATTGAAGGCAAATATAACTATGAGATTGTTGTTTACCTGAATATCGAAGTTTATGAACCAATTCACATAAATGCTAAAATATTGTTGATGAACCATCTATTTTTGTTTACTGTGAGATTGCTGCCATATAACAAAATTATTATTTTTGGATCCGTCATATTGTACTATGAATCAGGGAATTAAGGTAAACAATAAGTAGCATGATTTGAAGGAAAAGGAAGAAAAAGAGTGTGAATCAGTGTGATGCCTTGCATGATGCGATATGTTCTATACTTGTATGGCTTTTGAGTATTTGGTGAGAGATTTCTTTGTTTAATGTAAAAAAGTTAATAAATACTCACATTATAGATTTGGAATATGCAGATAAGATTAAATAAATTTGAATTATTTATTTAATTTTTAAAAACTAAGAATAATTATTTTATATATAGATAATGATTATCTCTCTACAATTGCTTTGGTGAGAGGAAAAATTCAACGACAAACGTAATGCCTTGAAAATTTTTCTGACAGACGTGATGCTTTGAAAATTTCTCCGACAACGTGTAAATAATGAAATTTTAACATGCAAATAAGAACCCGATTTTAATGTGAATTGCTAAAAATGAGAATCGATTTTAATGTGAATTAATGTAAAGTGCTAAAAATGAGAATCGAATAATTGATACTTATTATTTCATACCATGAATATGGCATATTGATGTGACGACGATGCATGTGCATATATATAGTACTAGTGTACTACATACTCCTAATATTACTAACTAAATATAGGGGATAACATTCATTGATTCATCAACTCAAAACGCGTCATTGCCTTTGGAGGACCACCAGATACCTCCTTCACCGATCGATCATCAGCGTCAGCATCAGCATTAGCATTGTAGCAGAATTTGCGTTAGTGTGTGTTGCTGCCTCAGCCTTCCATATTTAGCAACCAACCATGTTTCATTCCCCTTTTTTGTTTCTAATAATAAATCTACTTTCCTTTCTCATCACCCCACTCTTCTTCTTTCTTACATAGTTACATTCATACATACACCCCACACACACCACTTGTGTTGTAGAATAGCTTATATATATATACACATACTACTATTCTGTCTTGTGTTCACATGCATGCATACATACATACGTAAATAAACGTTGGTGTTGTGCATATATATATATATACTACTAGTTTAATACTAATACTCTAAAGAATCAGAAGAAAAGAAACAATAATAGAAATGGCGATTCCTGATCCAAATCCTCCAACATGTCCTGCACCAATGAAGGCCACCTCCAATGGCGCGTTCCAACATGAAAATCCACTCGATTATGCTCTTCCCTTGTTAATCGTTCAGATAATATTGGTGGTTGTCTTTACCAGAATCCTTGCATTGATTTGCAGACCTCTTAGACAACCCAGGGTCATTGCTGAAGTCATTGTAAGTTTCTCTTCCTTCTTCTCTGCTCCTTCAACTTTGTGCTTGCTTTTCATATTCAAGCATTCATCACAATATATAATTAATCATAAACATGTACGCATTATTAATTTCAAGATCTTAAACTTTGTGTTTTCCACGTAATTGAAAATTACTAAATGATTAGATCATCAAACACCTTAATTACTTCACAAAACATGCCTACCACTATATGATTAGTCATGCCATCATGTGTTCACATGTTCAATGATTATCTATTTGAGTGTTTTGTTGATGATTGAATTTTAACACTTAGATTAGTCTCAAAGATGGGTATACTGCAATCTGCATCACTGTTTCAGTGATATTCTTTTTTATTGCTTCCTATATAATAATTCATGCACAAATTTAACCCGTTCGATCTGGGTTGAAAATGAATGCAGGGAGGAATACTACTAGGACCATCTGCAATTGGGAGAAGCCATAAATTCCTGGACACAATTTTCCCAAAGAAAAGCTTAACAGTTCTTGAAACACTAGCTAACATTGGCCTTCTATTCTTCTTGTTTCTAGTTGGTCTTGAGCTTGACTTGCGCTCTATACGCAAAACTGGTCCCAAGGCCTTAGGCATTGCTTGTGCTGGGATCACATTCCCTTTTGCACTTGGCATAGGCACATCATTTGCTTTTAGAGCTACCGTATCCAAAGGTGTTGATACAACTCCCTTCCTTGTATTCATGGGTGTTGCACTCTCAATCACTGCCTTCCCTGTCCTTGCTAGGATCCTGGCTGAGCTCAAACTCCTCACCACCGATGTCGGTCGAATGGCAATGTCTGCTGCTGCTGTTAATGATGTTGCAGCATGGATACTACTTGCTCTTGCCATAGCCCTCTCTGGCTCTGACTCTTCACCACTCGTTTCTCTTTGGGTCTTGCTTTGTGGTGCTGGTTTTGTCATCTTTGCTATCTTTGCCATAAAACCCATACTTGGCTTCATGGCTAAGCGTTCTCCTGAGGGCGAACCTGTTAAGGAGATCTACATTTGCATCACCATGACATTAGTCCTGGCTTGCAGTTTTGTGACTGATACTATTGGCATTCATGCCCTGTTTGGGGCTTTTGTGATTGGAATAATTGTGCCCAAGGATGGTCCCTTTGCTGAGGTGTTAACTGAGAAGATAGAGGACCTTGTGACCGGTCTTTTCTTGCCACTCTATTTTGTTGCCAGTGGGCTGAAGACTAATGTGGCAACTATAAGTGGAGCAACTTCTTGGGGGTTACTGGTACTTGTTATATGCACTGCTTGCTTTGGAAAGATTGTTGGCACTGTTGTTGTGTCATTGTTATGTAAGATGCCTTTTAGAGAAGCCATGGCCCTTGGATTTCTCATGAACACCAAGGGCTTGGTGGAGCTAATTGTTCTCAACATCGGCAAGGATCGCAAGGTATCATCTTCTACTTGTAAAATGTTCTTAACTAAAATGTTAATTGAATTGAGATATTCTCAATTTCTCATACTATTATTTCTCGCATTCCTTTTTACATACTTTATTACCACCAATCATGTATTCGTTCTTGTTTCCTAAGAAACGGTCGTCTAATCAATATTCAATAATTATAAAATAGATATAAGAAGGGATGTGCAGAAGAAGAATGTGGTAGTATCATTTTTTATATCAGTGGTTCATCTTGTTTAGGGACAAAAACACTCTGACCAGGTGGGGCCTTGTCAACTTTTGTGGAACCGTGTCTAGAGTGTTTATGCCAATCTATTTTTTTCATATCATCTCTTATGTGAAAACCTCACACAAGAGGATCCATTATTGTATTTGAAACATAATCAGTTTCTTTGCACATGATTATTACCATTAATTAAACCATTTTGAAACTAATCAATCAAATTTCTTGCGACTGAAGGTACTGAACGACCAGGCATTTGCAATTTGTGTTCTAATGGCATTGTTCACCACCTTCATCACCACTCCGATAGTGATGGCAGTGTATACACCAGCTCGAAGAGGAGCACCTTACAAGCACAAAACAGTTCAGCGCAAAGATCGTGACACGGAGCTTCGTGTGCTAGCTTGTTTCCACAGTACCCGCAACATTCCCACCTTAATCAATCTGATAGAGTCTTCTCGTGGAACCCGAAAGAAAGGAAAGCTCTGCATATATGCCATGCACTTGATGGAACTTTCAGAGAGACCTTCAGCCATCACAATGGTTCATAAGGCACGCAACAATGGCTTGCCCTTTTGGAACAAAAAACAGAATGACAAAGATAACATGGTCATTGCATTTCAGGCTTATGGGCAGCTAAGTAGTGTAAATGTTCGTCCAATGACAGCAATCTCTGCTCTCAACAACATTCATGAGGACATTTGCACTAGTGCACACCAAAAGAGAGCAGCATTGATTCTGCTACCATTCCACAAACACCAACGGTTCGATGGGACTATGGAGTCGTTAGGACATGCATTTCATATCATGAATGGACTTGTGCTTAGTCATGCACCTTGCTCGGTGGGAATCTTGGTTGATCGCGGCCTTGGAGGGACAAGCCAAGTTCAAGCTAGTGAAGTGTCCTTCAATGTAGCGGTAGCCTTCTTTGGAGGACGTGATGACCGTGAAGCACTTGCCTATGGGATGAGATTGGCTGAGCACCCTGGGATTTTGCTCACTGTTACCAAGTTTGTGACTCCAATTGGGAAGACATTGGCCTTTGGTGCCAAGTTGGTCGGTGTGTCAGCAAACAAGGACAGGAAAGTAATCAAAGTGGGTGATGGTAATAACCCCAGTGAAGATAAGCAAGAGGATGACCAGTTTTGGGATGAGTTCTTAAGTGTTTCTGCCAAGAGTGAAGGATCTATAGTGTATGAGGAAAGGTTGGTGGAAAGCAAAGAAGATGTTAAAAATGTATTGGGGGAAAGGAATAGAAGCAATCTAATATTGGTAGGTAGAATGTCACCAGTAGCACCTTTGGTAGAAAGAAGTGATAGCCCTGAGCTTGGTCCTATTGGAAGCTACTTGGCTTCTTCTGAGTTCTCTACTCAAGCATCACTTATAGTGTTTCAGCAATATGATCCCAGCACAGACACTTACCCGTTGGTGATGGAGGTCTCAAATTTGCCAGACTCATCAATGCATGATCCAGAGAGCTGATAAAGAGATGCATATGTTACATGGAAAATGTTTAGTATAAGTGGATTGGACTCTGGTATAGACACCACATAATGATTAGAGTGAGTACTGAGACATTCCATATTCACGTAGAGTAGAGGTAAAAGTGTCAATTAGAATCTTAAATCTAGTTACATAAATAATGGATTACATGTTATGCTGAGTTAAAACCTGATAAGTAACATGTTTGATTGGTTTTGGCCATTACTTTAGATACTCAAAATATAAAGGTAGAGCAACTCTGATTGCTTGAGAATTTGAGTCGTTAGAATCCCCTTCCATCTTGGGATGCCATTTCTGCTTCCATTATTTGGGATTAATTACCAATGGATGGGTCCTCTATTGCTTTTGTTCTACAGTGGACTGCTTCTTTGTTAGCTTGTGCTTTGAAACACAAAATATATTACTCTAATTTATGTTGCTGTCTCAAGAACGTTTCTTGATGAAGCTAAATACTCCCTAATTTGCAGTTTTTCACAAAGCTATTCGTGGAAGATAAGGTACTCAATGGGCATCTCACATGTATGCTTAGAGTAAACATATATGCTTACCAATAAGCTAATCCCATTGGAGTAGTGTATAGATGTTAGCTTATGCTAGCACACATCCTTATATAAGCACATATGCCAAGAGAAAAGGGTGATTAATTGAGCCAATCAAAAACCAGTATTCACTGCACCCTTCTCTGCCATAACCTCTCATGTATCCATTCACTTTTAATGTTTTGAATTTTTTTTAAGCAAAAGAATGAAATTTTTAGAAGCACGAGGGGTGCTTACCCTTTTACATGGAATGGACTAAACCAACCTCCGGAGGTTTCAACAATTACGTCACACCAAAGATACAATACATCCCTATGGATCAATACACCATTGGCCAAAATCATGCAATAACCTCTTTCATGTATCCATTCACTTTTAATGTTTTGAAATTAAACGAAGTTGCACATCTGCATCAAACATTACCACGTAAAAATGAATGAATTGCACACATTTGTTATAGTTTCTTTTCGATAATTGCCATCTTGTATGGGTTGCAATTTGCAAAGTTACATTGCAATATTAAATTTTTTTAAATTAAATTGATATTAGAAATATAATTAATTCATTTCAATATATATAAGAGATTAATGGGTATGACCAACATGGGGTTGGTCAAGTTGTAGCTCACTTGGTCTCTTAACCAACTGGTCTCGAGTTCGAGCCTTGGGTATGGAGCAACCTCCTCTGGGAGACCCCTACCACTTAATGCGAGCTCAGTTGGGTCGGATCAGATGAGTCAGATTCTGGGTAAACCAGATCCGGGTATCGGTTGGTGTACAAAAAAAAAAGATTAATGTGTGTGCAAAATTTTTTTACACCATCAATCCATCATTCATCATTCATTTGTATTACTTTAATCTAAAAGTTAACGACCATAAACGGATGAATGATGGATGATGCATTGATGGAGTAAAAAACTTTACGCTGTGAGTGCATTACCCATTTTCTCTATACATAATTGATTTTTTTCATAAATTAAATTGAAATCTAGATATAATAAAATTGTATATTAAAAAAATTAGAAAAATATATGAATAAACTATTGTAATCGATATGTGAGACTTTGCTTACCACATGGAAGTATCCTAAGCAATGGAATGTTGAGTTAGCTAAGATGATGTAATAAGGGGTTAATATGTGGCAAGAAAAAAAAATAGGCCTTTTGCATTCATAACGTATATACATTGAGATGCTCTATGCAGCCAGCCCCCAGCTACTATAGGAATTGTTACAATGATCCACAGAATCACAATAGTCATTGCTGACATAAACAGTATATCACCTTCTGACATGAAATGTGGAAGTTTATTAGGACATGATAGTTACAGTAAGTTTATTTTTGGTTTTAATACAACCTTTCTAAAAGGAATGAAGGGTTTGGGTTGAATTATACAAAAGGAAACATGAAGAAAAAAATGATTAAAAAATAAAATTAAACACACTCATAACCAGTACACTCAACTGTCATGTTTCTCTTGTTATGTGTGGCTGATACAAGAGAATGACTTTCTTTACACTTCCCCCACCTCGAGATCTTCCTGTCTTCACTCTTGCACAGCTTTGCAGCCACCAACTTGAAGCCACTCCTCATGTAGCTTACCAATGCAGCAAGAAGCTCTCTGAAATGTCAAATGGAAATTAAATTAATGGAAACGATTTCTTTATGGATTAAATGAAACTGCTAATAGATATAGTATGCATGTAGGATGTAACATACATACGCAATGTGTAACATAAAAGATCATTCAAAAGGAAGATAGAAGGCATAGCATATAATCAAGGCATAAAAGGCAATCTGTACTTACAATGGTGAACAAGGAGATCGTCCCCCGTTTACATAGTACAGGAATAAGTATGAATCATATTGTTGGCCATTGATTAAGTAAAATCCCTGCAGCCTTCTTATGCACTTGAAAGACATTTTCTTGTACAAATAGATTGCAGGGTTGTTGTAAGAAATTACATGCAAGTAAACAGCTCGGCAGGTAGGAATACTTGAAGCATATTTTATGACCTCCTTAATTAGAGAAGAAGCTGCAGACGAGACACAAATTAGACTACTAATTATATCAAGAACTTCAACAATATTAAGGTGAGAAACAAACCCATACCTATACCATGATTTCTATATGATTCCACTACTCCCAACGTCAGAATGTAAACTAAAGTTTGATCTGATTTGGATGAGCCATACCCAAGCATATCCACTATCTACAACAATAATACCCACAATTATCAGCAAAAACATAAGCATTCAAATATTTGTATTTTTAAGAATGGCCAACAACGACGACAACAATAACATCAACAACCAAGCATTCAGCCTCATACAAACACCATATGTCATATAGTTGAGCGGTAAAATTTCCCCTTACGATTAAGTGGTACTTTTGTATCAAAAACAACACCCGAAGACTGACATCCTATGGACAGTTTGTACATGTTTCCCGCAACATTAATTTTAGCAAGCCATCATCCATCATTTGACACCCACATAATCAGATGTGGATATGAGTAAACAATATAGTATCACATCAAGTTTGTCATGGTTGTATAGCGTTCAAAATGATTGGCTGAATCAGACAACAGCTATTAATGACTAAACTTTTTCATCAAGTTTGGTATATAAGCATGCCAAGTACTTATTTTCTAGGTTTTAAGAAAATTGATTTAATGCATCTTGGATATGTTTTCCAACAATTTGGTATACAAGTTCTAGCTGTGATATACAAATAACTTCTCCATAAAATTATTTGAAGCAATCAGAGAAAAGAAGATGAAGGAGACCAACCTCACTTTCTTTTGCAAGAACAATCCGTGCTGTTACAAATCCAATGAGTTCATCACTTTGGCCTTCAGGCCGACTAGAGTCCACAGCTCCCCATGACACAATGTCACGTCCATTTACCACATCTTGAAAAAATGTAGATTCGTACCTGAAAATAGACAGGATTTTTTTTTAAAGCAAACACAATTTCGAGGGCTCATACTTAAAGCAATGAAACAGCACCATGGTCTCACCTGATAGGAAAAAGTTTGACATGGATATGTTCTAAAATGTCAATGTCAGAAGGTCGTATAGGCCTGTAGCATATTTTTGGTCGAACAGACAGTTTTGGGTTTACCATTGAGTAGTATTTTTAAACTTAATCCCCGGCAAATATCTGATATACTTGGGAAATACGCGCAAGCACTGCCCCTTCCATTTACTCTAAACCAATGACCAAGGCCATTGAATACTTGCTGTTACTGCATACATATATTAAACATGAGTTGCATATATTATTCTGCATACATTGAAAACATTATAAATAGCGAAGCAAGATAGAAGAGCAAATTTTGGCTCAAACCTTGGTGGAATTTCTTTACCCCTTTTATCTTCCAACCAGAGATCAGAAAATTAGTCAGTTTCTTTAGGCTTTTTAAAAAAAAGTGATTCTCCCTAAATGTATAAGCACCTAATCCACTTTATCTATAGCATAAACTAATTTTTTTTTTCAAAAACACCCTCATATTTTTCTCTTACTAGTCAACAAACATTTAATGCAATACTTTATTTTTCTGCACTCAACAATTCCATGAAATTATTACTAAGTCAAAAGATGTTTCATAGTAATTAAGGACAAATATGAAAATACACCTCTAATCATTAATAAATTTAATACTATTATCAAAATTAACTAACTTTCTTAGTTCAAGTGCAGAGCCACCCTAATGGCTTGTATTTAGGAACAGAGTTTATGAAGCTGAACTTGTCAGCTTCACCTAAAAGCAGACTTTCAGCCCTTTTTTCTTTGTTTTTGTTTCATCAGATAACCGTTTTCCAGTAAAAATCCAAACAAATCAGCATACGAATGCCCGAAAATGATCGTTATTAATATAATTAAAAAAAGGCATAAAGAAACGGGCTTGAGTCCTACGAAACATGAACAAGTTAATGTGGCAATTATAAGTTTTATTACAAATTACAAATGCATTGGTATTAATTTTCCAATACTAGAAAATTACTTGTGTAGCTACCCAATATGGATTTCATAAAAGGGGGCACACAGTAGAAAACCCTGATCCCTGTGGGTAATTAATTATTCATGTAACGGAAAAGGATAGAGTCGGGTTTTATTTAAGAATTCTAGCAGTTTAGAATGGAGCAAGAATGCAAAATTTAAAATATAAAAACATAGATTCATTGTTACAAAAGCTAAATAGAAAAAAATGATGAGAAATGAATTAAGCATATCCAGCAGCGGAGAATGGGGAAGAAAGGAGAGAGGGAAAGAGGACTTACATACAGTGATTGAAATGTGTTAATAGAGAAAGACAGAGAGATCGAAGAAGCAGCTATTGAAATTGTATAGATCGGATCATTCATTCAAATTTCAAAGCCTCCTCCTCCTCTTACAGATCGCAATCATCAACACACGTGGTACTATTATCTATCTGATTATTATAAACTAATAATAATTAATTAGTTGGGAGAGAGTGTTTGGGACGATGATTAATTGGGGAAGGAACGGATGTTGGAGTAACTTGGTTTGGGATTCGACTTCAACCAAACGTCAAACGCAGAAATGTTTGCTTGCTTGCTTGTTCGCTTCTCTTATTCTTTCTTTTCTTCATCTTCTTCTTTTGTCGTTTTTGGTCATTTTCAGTTGGGCTTCTTCTCACTCGCTACTGGCCCAACTATAAACTCTTCCATCTTTCTTTTCAAATAAGGAATCTTTCTCCCATGCCTCTTTAACTAGTTCAATAAGTGTATACAAGAGAGATGGTATATTACGATATTGAATACTAGTATAAGATAGATATGCGACGACAAGAAAAGAAGGGAGGAGAATTATTGTAAAAATAAATATAAGGTGCAAAAAATAGTGCATCATATTTAGATAAAGATATTGTGTTATTGATCATATATAATCAATTAACTTTAATCTATCTAAAAATTTAATAATGATTCAAGTTATGTCTTGTAAAGATGTCAATTCAATTGTTAATGTAAGAATCTCCTTAATTAAAAAACAGTAAGTACTCTTTTAATTGCCTAATATATCGCGAGTCCTCAAATTACAGCTTCAATCCCTACAATTTTGTTTTATATCATTTATAATGGATATAGTTTAGATGTTTAATATGATTTGTAGAACATTAAAAAAGTTGTAATAACACAAGATCAATATAAAATAAATAGCCCTCTCAAAATATATATATATATATATATAATAAATAGCAATTGAAATGAATTAATTAGTAAGCTCGATAAATGGGCGAGGTTGTAATGCTAAACCTACTTCTTAATATATTTCATCTCTATAAATTCTCTTCCCTCAGACCAGATTAACATTTCCAAAATCTATTTAAAGCCTACAGTAAATTGTTGATTTGATTATCAAAATATAAAATACCAATCAATTTAATCATCCGAAAAATTATTCATCTAACTTATCCTTAAACATCGAAGATGAGCATGGTACTAGATGAGTAATGATGCAGGTTTAAAAAGTAACTTATGAATAAAGGAAAGTAGTAAAATTTGTTAGTGTGAAAATTTGATATACATTTTCAAATCTATCTCTTTAATTATTATTAGGACTTTAAAATTTTTTGAGTTAATAAGGATGTTTGTAAAAAAAAAATAATTATTAATAAAAATTGAAATTATGTCTTATAAAAAAAATACCAAAATAAAAACCCCAAAAATGTTATATATAAAATTTGAAGAAATGAGATAAAATTCATTGATACATATAAGTTAAGTTATGGTAGTGAGTTGATATATGAGTTAATAATTTCCTAATAAACTTTTGTGTAAATTTATGGTCACCAAATGTAACATCGTAAATGGATTGCGACTGTCCCCACATAGCAATACGAGTCTTTTCAGTGTGCTTTGTCCTCATTCGTACGCTTCTCGGGAAAACTTCCCAGAGGTCACACATCCCATAATTACTCCAAGTCAAACACGCTTAACTATAAAATTCTAAACTGATGGGCTACCGAAAAGAAGATGCATCTTGTTGATATAGGTAGTACCAATCAATTCATTTAAGCCTTCTTGTAATATGTAGTCTCATTCCTACATAGTCTCGGGATTACCCTCTCGTTTTTGTGTGTCGGTTCATTCATGTACCTCTCCCTTAAAAGCATGCCAAGAGCTGCTCCTTGTCCGTGTCTCTAGCACCGGCGATCACTCTCCGCCCTCGTTAGCCTGGGGTCTTACACCAAATAAATTGATAAAATAACGGTGATCATTTTAAATTTTGGACAAGGAAGATGAAAATATTTTGATTTATGATTTACCATCTCCATCACAAAATAATTACATATCATTTTAAGAAAAAAATTTGTTTGTATTTAATTATCACTTTATATACACTATTAATTATTATTTTTATAATTCTATCTCATCTAATTAATAGGAGAAATAATAATAAGTGAAAAAATATCAATAATTGATTTGCTAAAAAAAAATATTAATAATTTATTGATATAGCCCATCTGTTCTTGTTTGTTTGTTTCATTAAAAAAAATAAAAATAAAAACACATCATTTAAAAAATGGAATGATTATTTTGACTTTTATAAGGAATTGATTATATTTTTCCCTAATACTTAGTTTCGTACATAAATTAACACCCTATTAAACACAGATAAAGATGAAAAATAATATTTATTACATTTTTAAATTTTTAAACATGAGATATAAATAATAAAAAAAATCTAAAAAAAAAATAGTACTAATGAAGAGTAGATGGAGCTTTTTTTGTTTTTATTTTTAGAAATGAGAGAGAGAAAAAAGTAAAATAAAGGTTTATTTAAGTTTTTGGTTTTTAAAAGTTAACTGAGTTTTGGTTTTAGTCTCTATATTTTTATTTGACCGATCTTGATCCTTATAAGTTTAATTTTTTTGGTTTGGTTTTGGTCATTGCCGTTAGAGATCCACTGTTAATTGATGACGTGGCTAACAGAGTGTCACGTCAGCATGTCATATGTCCTTTTGTTTAAAGTAATAGTCCTTGAAAATTGACCGAATTTTGGTTTTAATCCCTATCTTTTTTGACCGGTCAAGGTCCTTAAAAGTTTTTTTTAAAAAATGTTTTTGTCTGTGCCGTTGTTAGTAAAATACCGTTAATTGCTGACATGGCTAACAGATTGCCACATTAGCGGTAAGCAAAACTCTAGTCACGGTCGGCCCAAGATTGTCCAACTTACATGATTCCAATAACTTAAAGAAACTCATAGTCATCATTGGAGTATATAACATTCATTTTTTGCATAAATATTTCGATGCGACACTTCAAATGAACTAAAATATTATAATTTTTAATATTCCAGCCTTTTTTTATATAATAAACCAAATACATAATAAAACTCAAGTCTTATTGTATATTGTTCTTACATGCCTACTGTTCTTAGATGGTATGTAGAGACTCATGACATGCTAATGTGACAATCTTTTAGTCATGCGAGCAACTAATAATATTTTATTAATGGCAGGGACAAAAAAATAAAATTTTAAGGACCTTCACAAGTCAAAAGAAAAAATATGGACTAAAACCAAATTTCGTGAACTTTCAAGAACCTTTTACTATAAACAAAAATACATATGGCATGCTGACGTGACACTCCGTTAGTCACGTCATCAATTAACGGTGGATCTCTGACGTCAGAGACCAAAACAAAAAAAATGAAACTTTTAAGCATCAAAATCGATCAATCAAAAAGATAGGGACTAAAGCCAAAAGTCGGTCAACTTTAAAGAACCAAAAACTTAAATAAGCTTAAGGTAAAATTGAGCAATGATTGAAAGACCTACTCAGAAACTTACACATTAGGATATTGACATTTATCATTTAAGTTCTTTTATTTAATTTTTTTTAACTTGAAAATAACAAGTGTTATAATCTTATGTGTAGGTTTGTAAGCTTGTAGGTGTCTAAATCATTTTTTTTTCAATAAAATTTCCCCATTTCGTTCCAAAATCCCTAAAACAAAGAAGATAAAACCCCCTTCCCTCCCTTCCTTCCTTCGTCCCTGTCTTTCACTTCTTCTTCTTCTTGTTGAGATCGGATAGTTACAGAATCATTTCATCAGCTGATAGCTATACAGATATATAGATGGCGGCGGGCAGCTTTAACGGTGGTGGTGGAGTGGTGGCGCCGTTCCTGAGCAAGACCTACGACATGGTGGATGACTCATCCACCGACGCGGTGGTGTCGTGGGGAGATAACAACAACACCTTCGTGGTATGGGATGTGCCACAACTCTCCTCTCACATCCTCCCCAAATATTTCAAACACAATAACTTCTCCAGCTTCGTCCGCCAATTGAACACTTACGTACGTCTTCATTTCCTCTTTCTCTAAACCCTAATCTTTTATTATTATTCGTTTTATTGCTTCAATTTGGAAAAAAGGATCACAGAATCTTTGATCACGACCTTTTTTGATTTAATCAGATTCTCACTACTGTTTATTTTTTTTTTTTTAATTAGGGCTAAATTGATTTTGTTTTGTTTTGTTTATTTTATTGTCTCATAGGATAGGATCCACGGGTTGAATTTGAATTCATGTTTACCATGAGTCATTAATTTTATTTTTAATTTTGTGCAAAAAAATTGTTGAGTTGCAGGTCAAGCTTACACCTTCATTGGGTATGCTCGACTTAACACTGTATTTGTGCCACTCTTTTGGTCTGCCTTTGCATTCTATTATTAAGTAAGTTCTAGCAAACATCGACTCTATTTTTTTCACTTCCATGTTGTAAATTATTGTCAGTATGATCCTGTAGAAAAAAATGATTGCAATCAAGTACTGTAATTGGATCATATAAGTTTTGGTTTAGATAATAGACCTAATGGGATTTCCTTTATGAATTTAGTCAATTGTTGAAATGACAATGTCTCTTCTAGTACTAATATTTGAGGAAATTTTCCTGTACGTTATACTCTCGTATAAGATAATATTTTTAAATCTCCTTCTCCCCTTCATGAATTATTGTTAATACTTTACATTTAACTTCAATCATGCTGGATGCTTTGTATAGTGTCTGCACCATGAATTTTATAGTTTAAATCTGTATTCATTCATCTCCTTTTGATTAACAAGCAGGGTTTTAGAAAGGTTGACCCAGACCGCTGGGAATTTGCTAATGAAGGGTTTTTAAGGGGTCAAAAACAACTTTTGAAGAGTATCAGTAGGCGGAAATCTACTCATGTTAATGGTGGTAGTAGTAGTCAACAAGCATCTCAGGTTCAGAATTCGCCTGTGGCATGCGTTGAAGTTGGGAAGTTTGGGCTTGAGGAAGAGGTTGAAAGACTGAAAAGGGATAAGAATGTTCTTATGCAGGAACTTGTTAGGTTAAGGCAGCAACAACAAACGACTGATAACCAATTACAAACTGTAGGGCAACGTATGCAGGTAATGGAGCAGCGCCAGCAGCAGATGATGTCATTCCTAGCGAAGGCCATGCATAATCCAGGCTTTTTGGCTCAGTTTGTGCATCAGCAAAATGAAACTAATAGGCATATTGCTGCTGGTAGTAAAAAAAGGAGGCTCCAAAGGCAGGAAGAAGATAGTCTAGCCAGCAAGAATGTCCATGTTGCTCTTGATGGACGTGTTGTCAAGTACCAGCCTTCGATAAATGAGGCAGCAAAAGCATTTTTCCAGATGTTGCAAATGAACAACTCTAGCAGGACGGAATCAACAATCAAGAACCCTGATGCATTCCTCATTGACGATGTTCCTTCAGCCATTGCATTAGATAGCAGTAGTTCATCCACTCAGGTTTCTAGTGTAACCCTTTCCGAGGTTCCACCCACTTCTGGGCAGTCCTATAGGGCAGTAGAATCACAATTTCCTGTCAATTGTATGGGCAAAGGCACAACTGAGGTGCAATCTTCACCTGCTGGGTTGACTGACTGTGTCAAAGCAGCTGAAGTTCCCATATTAACTGCCCATAATTGCCTAGATAATGTTTTGGATTTTGGTGAAGTGCAAGGGGTGGCGACAGGAAGCAATTTCACGAATCCCGGACTGAATTTTGTGGGACCTGACACTAGGAATGCCGAGGAGATAGATATGATGTCAACTGTTTTAGATGGGTCACTGTCTGTAGAAACTGATGCCTTTTCACCTGATGTAGATGGCATTTCTAAGCTTCCAGGGATCCATGATGAATTCTGGGAAATGATTTTGAGTGCGAGCCCACTCAGGGGAGACACTGATGAAGTTACATGTAGCTCTCTGGGACATGGTTTGACCAAAGACCATGAGTTATCACCAGAAAAGGAGATTCGACAGGCTGCGATGGATAAGAAACAACACATTGACCATCTTACTCAACAGATGGGGACTTCTTGCATCTGAGTCTAACTGTTAATGTATGTTACTGGCAGTTGAAGGTACTTTTCTATGTCTTCATTATCGTAATATGCATTCTGCTTGTCATTGTTCCTTGAGTTGAAACTAATGTAAGATTTTCTATCATTGGCATGCTCAATCAATTGCCTTCTTCAATGTGTTGGCTGTTGTAGAGACAGAGAAAAACATAGTGATTCTGGATGTGTTTAGTAACATCTAACCTTGTATATAGATATGCTTTGCAAATACTAAGAAGTTAAACAAATGTACTCCCATATTAACATGCAATAAGAGAATTTTATTTATTTATTTTCTGGGGTGGGAGTTTACTTTTATTTTTCATTTCGTATGTCACTTGTATCGAAAAATGGAAATTACATGCTTTCTCAAGAGGAGTTGAAATAGGGTATATGTATTGTATTTTTCCAATACTCTTTGTTCATGATTCCTGCAGAGGTTGAGGAAGCCTTCCTACACCTTCAATCAAAGACACCTGACTGATATCAACAAACAACTTATCCCTTTCTGCCCTTTATATATGTGTTTTTTTTTCTTTCTTTTTTTACCAAATGGAGTTGTTCAAGTAACTTCGCATATCCCTGCATGTATTTTGAATTTTGACAGTTCTGTGTGCTCTTTCTAAACTTTGTGGTTATCTATCATCACAGCGAACTGTACAATGTAATTTATGTTTTCCCATTTTCTCTTCTCATGTTGTGTGGTAATATTTTAGCGAAAATGATATATAGCATAGGCTTAGAAAATTAACCAACAAATCAGCTTATACTACAAAGAAAGTGACGTGGCACCGGAATGGTATTTTGCTTACTATTAATTGGTTGGTCAACAAGTAATACATGTCACTTTTTGTGTGCCATAAGCTGATTTATAAGTGCATGCATCATTACATACTTTTTGAGCTATACGCATTTGGGCATTATAAACTTTTGTCATTAACTTTTAAAAATACCCATTTTAATTTTAACCATAACACTCTCTCCCCTTTTATCTCGCACCCATCTCTCCACACATCTAGTAGTCTTACCCATCTATGCGTTTGCCCTTCTTCAACCAAATTCCTATTGCAATATTTTCCTTGGAGTAGATCCATCATGACAGCGTTGATTTGATTCTCTCACACTAATAAGTTTCTTCTCCTTATGGGTGTGTTCCGTATGATTGCATGGCTGGGTCGATCTGCTGTGGTAATATTTCTTACAAACT
The DNA here is from genome assembly GCA_037953625.1 of Crotalaria pallida. Taxonomy (NCBI): domain Eukaryota; kingdom Viridiplantae; phylum Streptophyta; class Magnoliopsida; order Fabales; family Fabaceae; genus Crotalaria; species Crotalaria pallida. The sequence goes on along the minus strand of CM075654.1, from coordinate 140,512,979 downwards.
ATTGATTTGCTGCATAAAACAAAATGTAAGGTACTAAAATACGGTATAACCGCACATTGAAGGGTAATATCATCAATCACTTTAGTGAAGGGATAAATCAACTAAAACGAAGGGATAAAATAACGAGATATAGTAAAATTGTGAATTTAAAATTCCACTTTTCAAAAGCGCAAGTATGAAGAGCGCGTAGCAGAGCGCGCAAGGGGCTTAAGGGTCCAGTGATATACTCCCTCCGGTCTCATATATAAGCCAAAATAACTAATTTTGCAAGTATTAAGAAAGTTAGTTGAGTGTATTTAATTTTTTTGAGTTAACAAAAGAAATAGACCATTTTAAAAAAGATGTATTGAGAATGAAACAAAAATTAAATGATACAATCACCTTGTTGAGATATTTTAGGAATAATTGTATTTGGAAATTGAAAGTTAGTTAAATTTTGCGACCATAAATAAGATGTTTTTATTTGCTTATATTCGAGACCGGAGAGAGTATTTTTTTTTCCCCTCGTAAAAATGGTAAAATTTTAAAAAGCCAAATGAAATAAGATAATATATTTGTGATGCTTTGTCTAACAAACAAATCAATTATTAACTCAGTAATTTATTTGAACGTCTCCTCACATCTTCTCAATTTCTCTATAGAAACATGGTGAATCAATAGATTTAGTTGAATGGCATTATTCTGTCCATTAATTAGCTACTAATATGAATTATGAACCTAAATATTTTTTTTAACCTTCAAATAAGACTAGATGCGCAATTTATGTTATTTTCTCAATTCTTAAATGATTCTTGCTAACTAACCCTAGGATTTAAATTTAAAATATGAAAATCGTTCATGTCATTTTTTTTCCAATATGAAGTATTTATTAGAAATCACGAGTACTTTGGTATAAATATCTAATGTATCATTTTTATCCTAAAAGGCTAAAGGAACCAAAAAAATAAAAATCTTTATACAATAAAAGACCTTAACTTTTTTCATTACATAGTTTTTCAATACGATAAAACCCATATATTCGTAGAACAAAAACACATATTTTGATAGTGTTTTTGTGATATACCTCTCAAAAGCTGCTGTGTAAGAAGTGATAGAAGTTTGTTTCCTTTCAAGATCCGAGCTCAAGTCTTAGGCATGGAAAATGTTTCTACCAAGAGGACTCACCAAATATGGATGTTATTTGCTCGATGAAGAATGCTTGTGCTTTATACCCATTTTTTTTATTTTTTTTCATGTAAGATAAGTTAGCTACCCTGCTGGATCAGGGTCAAGAGGAACCGTTTTGGATTAGTCATTAGTAAGATGAATGTTAAAGCTGCCACGTACCAATCTTGACCAACACGTTACAAAATGCTAAATTTGCTACTAACTACTAATATTTTTTTATCATCAACAGAAAGAAACAGAAATAAACATATCCCGTTACGTTCCATCGCCACAACTGCATCTTGTAATATAATTATCCTTCTCCATCTTCTTCTTCTTTGTGTAAAAGATTGATCACACCTTTCAAATGGCGGTCAGTTTCAAACTAATTAAACTACCATTAATTCATCATCTCTTTCTTTCATCATGCATGATTTCGTTTTGTTGGAAATGATATAATCTATGATAAACTGCAAATATATGATCAAATGATTAATATATGATATAAACCATGCACTATTTTTTTTTCCTTTCTAACATTCAACTAATGTTATTAATTTCTATCTGAGGTTTTTGCCATTTAATTTGATGATGTTTTCTTTGTTTTGAACATTCTCCTTTATTTTGATTGTATAATAAACTGCAAAAATGGAAACCGTTGGTTGTTAAAAATCCATAAAATATGGAAATATTTACATAGAAAAATTGAAACAATAAGATAAATAAACGGACGATATATGTACAAATTTGATGCAAAAAAGTTAGAAGTTAGGATAATCTATGAAATGAAGAGGATACAAAGGCAACTAGCTACTTGTTGTTTAATTATGATGACATGAACATCATATACAATTTTGTTTAAGTATGGATATTTTGTTAATTTATTTGTCTTGTTTATTTATTTGTTGTAACAGACAAGAGCTGTGAAAGTGAGCAACATCTCTTCAGGTGCAACTGAGCAAGACTTGAAGGAATTTTTGACCTTTCCTGGAAAAATTGAATATATTGAAATGAAGAGGTTCGTTTATATCAAATTACTTGTTAGGCCAGAACCACTATTAGCCTATTAGCTTTCGGATTGCATACTGCTATTCTTATTCAATTTTTAAATTGAATAAGTTTATCTTTTCTGATTATATATAATGTTTTACGGCAATTTCAAAAATAATGTGATCGATTCAGACGCAATTGAGGTTATGGAGACTTTTAAAAAAATATATTGTGGCGTCAATTATGATTACAAAGCCACAATTTAAAACTATGATCTTAAGTTTTCTTTGCTGGAACATGTACATAAAATAATTGCTCCTTTTTCAGTGATGCTGGAGGTTCCCAAGTTGCACATGTTACCTTCAGTAATCCAGAGGGAGCAGAAACTGCTGTTCTTCTATCGGTAGATTCATTTCTTAGTGCCTTCTGTCCAATTTTGTTCTGTTCAAGTGTTCTCTATTCCCTGAACGCTCATTGTTTATTGCAATATGCTACAAGAAAGAGTAGAGGCGGCACAATTAACATCTGTTTTTTTATTAGTGCTGATATAAAACTTATATTATCATTGCTGGACTACTTTTGTTAATGGTGAATTTTACACCTATATTACCTTATTCATTCATTCATATTGCAAGTGTATTTTTTATAGTATCAAATACCAAATTTGTTCTCCTTCAGTAATGGTAACTTCCATCAAGTATACGCGGGTGTTTCTATAAGTCTATGTTTCATTTTTAATCTCTTCTATCATATTTCATGTTTCTGTCTCCAGGGAGCAGTGGTTGCTGGACAGCCTTTAACCATTTCTTTGGATCCTGAATATTCTCTACCTGCCTCTGTTGCATCTGCATTGCCAACAGTACTTACTATCTATTCCTCTTCTCTCCTAATGATAAATAAACTTTGTTTTTGTTGACAACTGAATTTGAGAATATTTAGTTCAATCTGCATCAGGCAACAGGGGCCAAAAATGCTGAGGCTGCTGATTCTGGTTTGAGAAAGGCAGAGGACGTTGTCACCAGCTTGTTAGCTAAGGGATTTATTTTAGGTAAAGATGCATTAAGCCATGCTAAAGCCTTTGATGAAAAGCACCAGGTTACTTCCACGGCCACGGCAAAGGTTGTTTCTTTGGACCAAAAGGTTGGTCTTAGTGAAAAAATCAGTGCTGGTACAACTTTGGTTAATGACAAAGTAAAAGAAATGGATGAGAAATATCAAGTTTCGGAGAAGACCAAGTCTGCAATTTCAGCAGCTGAGCAGACCGTAAGTAGTGCCGGATCAAAGATCATGAAGAACCGATATGTGTTAACCGGGGCTTCATGGGTCACTGGTGCATATAATAAGGTTGCTAGGGCAGCTGAGGAGGTGGGACAGAAAACTAAGGAGAAGGTTTTAGCACATGAAGGCGAACGCCACGATGTCCACACCAACATGCCTGAACCTCAACATGCCACCACAGCTAATCAACCCTCGAAACCTGAATCTCAACAGGACACCGCGGCCGGTAAGCCTTCCAATCCTGCAACAACTCAAGGCTTGGTGCTTTGATTTGCAAGGATTTGTCTATAACTTTGGAGTTTGGATTATACCATATATGCTATATGATGCTAACATATTAGAGGATTTATGAGAAGTTGGATGGTATATATAGAATAACTGCATTGTAGTAATAAAGTGAAACTGAAGAATACTTTTTGTGTATTGATACTTCTGATACTCGACGCTGTTAAATGTAAGCCATATCTTGGTGTAATACAGTTGCTTTCATGTACCTTTTCCTTTGTTTTATTACACATTAGTTAGTTTGAATACATCTTAATAACTCTTCCTGAATCAATCGTCATCTGTTGCTGACAGTTGGCAAAGGCGTCACAATGTAAGTACATTAAAGCATAATATTTCACATGGTTGCGCAAAAATATGTGCCTACATTTCCTTTTAATATTCTCAAAAGAAGCAGATGAACTGGATTCTAATTCTCAACAATATTTCACTAATCGAAATTTCAAAATGAATAATGGTTAGAGATAAATAAACATTTAATAGTATACATTTCTTTGAGGTTGAATGATATTTTTTAGAAGACGTATCATAATAAAACATAATGAGTTCTAATATGTGTTTTAACAGCACATTTTAAGAAACATATTTTAATTCGACTAAGAACATCCACACCAATTGTCTTTCAAGAAATAAGGACAATTCCAAAAATTTATTTCGGTGCCATTTATTCTTATTTGAAAACTGTCTATAACAACTCGTGTAAACTAAAATAATGGAAGAAAATGAGGAAAGGAAAAGAGAGAAGCACACGAAAGTTTGTAATTGTTTTTATTTATTGTAAAATATCAAAAGTGTCGAACTTATTTAAAAGCAGAAGTTGTGTTCATGGCAAAAAAATAAAAGATCGGGTTGTATAACTTTCAGGGAAATGTGAGAAATTACAAATAATGTGCTAAATTTATTTAAGGATATGTGTCCATGAATATGGATGATCTAAGAATAATGGAATTAAAGAGAACAAAAACAAAACATCATGTTTCATCGAGTGCACCAAACATTACTGTAAATCTGTAATAACGAGATACAATATCTGAGCATGTGAAAATTATTCGCCAATGACGTTTGTATACAAAAAAAAAAAAAAAATAGTACATGTGAAATAAGTACTAACTACACCTTGTGTTCATCTTATCGTGGCCCTTCATCAAATGGGCAAAATATTTTCACTAAGAATTCAAACTATTATCAAAGAATGCAAAATTGGCTGACGTCAATTCAGTTAGTCATGTCTGTCTAAAAACTTCTCTATGAGGACTGAGAAAGCCGCAAAGCCAGCACAACCAGCACATGCTGCTTTTGGACCACCTACAACAACACCATAACAAAGGAAACATTAACAGAAGTGATGGCAAAAACAAAAGCAGAAAACATATCTACAAATAAAATGAGCAATACTTATGATTTCAATTTTTGGTTTGCTTCCAATACTCAAATTTCTTTCAGTAATACATTGAATGAAAGATTCGGAGAAGTAAAACTGTAATTGCAGTCCCTATACCCAGCCTAAAGTCCACATGCGGTACCATTTCCCCATGAAACTTGAGGTTACAAACGTGGATTCTGGTTTTCAGTTTTCATATAAAGCATTAGAGAAGACTTGGACAGAAAACAACTTTAAAAAGGGATAGAGAAAATAATTTTATCAATACCCTTTTGCAATTGTCTTCTACCTTACTGCTGACATTTCAAGTTAAGAGCTGAAAGTAATTGTTATGGACTCCATATTTAACGAAGATCCATAATATCAACTCGAATATATCAGCCTCAGAAAATTCAAAGTAATGAGAATTTGTTATCTATATGTATGATCTGATCAGAGTATTTATTTCATCCCTTATTTTAACCAGAGTAGTAATGAACTTATGATTCCTCATATCTTCAGAAGATGTTTAAAATTTTGATAAATAAACAAATAAAAACCACCTCTTTTTATGGCTACAATATTCTGTCATAAAACAGAAGTATATTGGTAATAAGATGTTAGAGGTTATTTACTCTATCACAAATACAGAATAGTGTGAGCAGAGCATAAACTCAGTTCTCTTCCAAGTTTATCATTTTCCCAAGCAGAGATACTTTAACATAAGCTCTCAAAAATCAAATGCAGACTCTTAACCAATTACCAAAATTTGGTTTCAAAATGGTTATCTAATGCCCTAGTCCTTCTACCCATGAATAAGCAAAGTATTTTTTTATATATAAATATTACTTGGTTAGTCACCAACTACATAAACTACCTAAGTTTGAAAAACATCATACTTCTTTGAGTGAGCATTAACATATTAGGACATTCCACAAAGAACAGAATATATTCAGCAACTAAAAGATTCTGGTTTCTTAAAAATATATATCTCCAAAAGCTATAACACTTGAAGAAGCTAACTGGAAACAATCAGTATCACTATTAAAGGAATCAAGTTTCCAATTCAAACTTCTGTACATGTCTCACTAGGGCAGGTATTCTCCTCACTTGTTAAATAGAAGTTAAGAGAAAACAAAAAGATGATAAAAATTGATCTTGTATGAAAGAAAAAGGGCTACCTTTGGCTGATATTGCACCTCCGGTAACACATCCAGCAACAACAGTATTTGTTGTGTCATGTTTCGCCCGTGCCTGTAACCAAAAAATCAAGAACTCATATGGTAAGAAGAAGAACTAACCTCACATGCTGAATGGAAAGAAAATATTTTCATTACTAAAATCTAATGGACCTTCTCAACAGCACACTCAGCAGCTGAGAATACTAAACCCATAACAGCAAATGCTTTTGCTGAACTCCAGCTCCTTGACCCCATCTGCTTTGCTTGATATATAAGCTGTTGCTTGCCAGTCATTTCCGATTGCATTATAGGGTTGTCCAGAGCTCCAAGAAACAAACCCATGAAGAAGCCAAGCCCACCTCCTAAAATACATCACATAAATCTCAAGAACCAAAATTTTGACAATGCATGCCCCAACAGCTAGCAGAGCCAAGTATAAAGCTAAAATTTATCCAATCACATATGTCACATTTTCCAATAATTTTGTGATACTGAAACTTGCATTTAGTAAAATTCAAATATTGTAAGAGGATAAGCCTGACGCAACATTAAGGTTGCTTGCCTTGTGACCCGTAACATCATGGGCTCAAATCAAGTCCTTTTTCATTATTATTATTTAGCAAAATGCACTCGCTAGATGACAATCAATTTTATTTATTTATTTTTAAATAAGGGGTTCTTGTTGGCATCATTTTTCATGCATTGCACTTGGAAACTAGGGTTATTTTAACAAATCATAGGAAAGGAGAACTACAAAAATTAATAACTAGTAAACAAAAGACTCAAATTTGACATGTTTGGGAGCAAAACAACAAAGGTGAAAGGGTGTTGTTTGAACTTGCTGTCAACCATTGGCACATAAACATATTGTCGAACACATAGTAGGCAGGCGTAAAGGTAAGTTTGAAATCCTCAAAAATGGAAAAATGGACCCACCCATGACACCGCTGACAACACTGCGGACAGCACAATTGTTCCAAATATCTTGGCCACGAATTTCTTCAGGTGTGGGCAATCTGATTGGCTCAATCTTATTAATCTTGGGTTTCTCTGATGATGATTCTGTTGGGTTTCCATTACCATTTGGGGTTTCTGATGATTTTCCAGAGTCATCAGCCATTGATACGATACGACGATACACTCCTTCTTCCTCAAATCCAATAATCCTTCTATCCTGGGGACATGAAGAAACAGAGAAAGAAAAAGGAATATTAGGAACTGAATGAATAAGAAGAGACCCTTTTTTGGGTTGTAACGAAATTTATTACCTTTCGAGATTCAAGTGGCGGCGTTGCAGTGGTGGGTGGGTAAGTGTGCAGCTCAAAGAGAAGGCAGAGCTGTGAAATGAAGACACAACCCCCCACACACTTTGCTTTCTTGTTCAAAAAGAACTTGCTTCATTTTAGTTTTTAATTTTTATTTTTATAAATAGTACTTGCAAATCTTTTTTTTTTCAAGTGTATTCTTAATTTCAGCCTTAAGTTGCGAGTAATCATTCAAATGAAAAGGTGGTTTTTTTTTTTTTTATAAAAAAACTAAAAACATGAAGCACTTAATTTCTTAATAACATAATTTTGTGAAACCAATATATTTTTCGGAGCTTATTCTCAAAAGTTTTAAGAAAATCCTTTTTTAACCAAACATTAAAATAATAGTAATTAATTTTGGCTTTTAACTATTTACTAATTAAAGGTTTGTTTAATCTCGTATAATCGAAGATAAGAAGTTAAAATAGGGGAAAAAATTAAAAAGATAATTTTTTATTTTTCATATAGTAAGAAATAATTAATTTTCTAATAAAAAATATTTTATACAACCTTAACAGAATTAAGGTTAAAAAAGTTCATTATTTAAATTGAGATAACCTTTAACAGTCAAGTTTTATTGAGATATTAGCTTAGAGATGAGAGATGTGTGTTAGTACATGATTCAATATTTCTTCAAATTATTTGTGAATTTTTTAGTAGTTTTCTAAGCAACACTTGTATTTGGGTTTTTAAACTTTAAAATAATTTATCAACAAGGATTTTTACATAGAGACAAAAGCATAATACATTTTAAGGAAAAATAATAACTCTATTCTTGATAAAAATACTAGTTAAAATTTGGAAAAGCAAATTTTGATTATGTTAAAAGGATTACACTTTTTGATCTACTAATAAGATGGAATGATACTCAACAAAACCAAAACAACTTTAACATAATACTTAACAAGATTCTTAAACTTTAAAATCATTTGTAATTCATATCTTCATCAAAATCCTAGGTGATTATAATCTGTAGTGTGATATATGACCCTCATTTTTAATTAAATATGAGTTCATAACCCATAATCTTCCTAGGTCGATTGTTGCTCTTCTAGTCCACCATCATTTTGATTGGTTAATGAAGCAAGATAGTTACACTTATAGCCTACTTGGTTTGGCGATGATTTGCGGTGAGAAATCACATTTTCCCAACAGTTCTAATTTGGAGCGCTTACACGAAAACAAGCATTTGCAACATTTGCACCTTGCAAATGCGAAAACAAAGACACACTTACTAATACAACGTTAGAGTGATGGTTTCAAGGTCCAATCCCCACCCAATCAACTAATAAAAGAAAACAACTTGCAAATCTTTACTACGTGATGATTCAATAGTTCAATAGTTTTAGTAATCACCTCTAAACCAAACAAAATTTTGTGGACAGAATGATTTAAACGATCCTCTAGTTATTAAGGTTGGTTTGCAATTAATAACTTATAAGTGGATAATTATTTTTTATGAAATTAAAACTCGTCAATGAACTAATTCAATGACGAATGATTAAGAAATTTAGAAACTCAAATACAAATAATTACAAATTATTACTAATTTCAATATTTAGTTGCATTTTTTTAAAATTTAGTTAACCATTAAAAATTTCCCGAATGTCAGATGAATTAAACTTTGTTTTTACTACTAACATTCTATGTAGGAGGGATTGGAATTTAGTAAAGGAAGACATTGTGACATTGATAAGTATAAGAGGGAGGAGACTGAGAATCCAAGGAACTCAAATACTTGTATTGACTCTTTGTATGTCCTATTCGATTGTCTTCACAGACAAGTAGAACAAGTATATAACAACAACAATGTTATGGAGTATATATAAACTGCACTTTTCTCTCTGAGAGGCCAATCCATTCTTGTCAAAGGGTGTTGTATGTCTGTAAGTAAAAGATGAGTGAGAATTTGAAGGAAAAAATCAACAGCATGGGAGAGCTCATCAAAGTTGGTGGTGCTGAGGTTGGTAGAAAGATGAGTGCTGGCATGACTTCTATGAGCTTCAAGATGAAGGAGTTCTTCCAGGTTCCAAACCAGGCTGATAAACTCGTTGAGGATGCTACCTCTGAGTCCCTTCATCACCCTGATTGGTCTATCAATCTTCATCTATGTGACCTGATCAACGCTGCGAAACTTAACACCGCTGAATTGGTACGTGCAATAAAGAAAAGGGTCATTATGAAGAGTCCAAGAGTTCAGCATCTGGCTTTGGTTTTGCTTGAAACATTGGTTAAGAATTGTGATAAGGCTTTCTTTGAGGTAGCTGCTGAGAGAGTCCTTGATGAGATGGTTAAGCTCATTTATGATCCTCTCACTTTTGTTGGTAACCGTGACAAGGCTTTGATGATGATTGAGGCATGGGGAGAGTCAACCGCTGAGCTTCGTTATCTGCCAGTTTATGAAGAAACTTACAAGGTAATGCATTTGCAGCTTGCTGTCTTTGTTACTTGTCTCTCAAGTCTCAACTAAATAAGGAAAAAAATTTATTATTGAACTTTGCTTGCTTTGCCTTTCACTTTTCTGGTCCAGAGATTGAAATCAAGGGGTGTTCAGTTCCCTGGTCGCGACAACGAAAGCTTGGCTCCTATTTTCACTCCTCCTCAATCAGTCTTTGCTCCGAAGGCTAGTCTTGAACATCTGATTGGGCACAAACATGATAATCCCATGCGAAGTTTTCCATCTGCTCCGGAGGCTGATGATGTCAGCCCTGCTCATCTGGTTGGGCATGATGATACTCATTTTCAAAGTTTCACGTCTAAACAAATAAACGAAGCCTTTAATGTTGCAAGAAACAGCATCCAGCTTCTTTCTACTGTGTTATCTTCTTCGCCGCAACCAGAGGTTCTAGAGGTAATTTGATTTTGTTGTGTTATGCTGTTAGTTGCATTTTTTAATGTTCCTTTTAGACATTTGAGTTTCTTTTAGACATTAATTAAAATGTTATGGACTTAAATCTGCTATTTATGGATAGAATTTCATTTGTTATTGCCATGTCAATTACATATTTACTACACTTCTATATTTGCTTCATGTTCACCTTATTAGTGACATGGTTTTGTGCTTTAATTTTACTTTATGTGTAGTGTGTACTCAGGAGCAGTGACGTCAAAATCAGCTCTCTTGGCTCTCACTTTTTGTGACTTTTTCGATGTTTTTGTGAAATTTGCATATAACCAACTATTATGTCTGACACTTACTAGCATGTGTATGTAGGATGATTTGAGTACCACATTAGTACAGCAGTGCCGTCAGTCTCAATCCACAGTGCAGAAAATTGTTGAAACTGCAGGGGATAATGAAGCACTTCTTTTCGAGGCTTTGAATGTTTATGATAAGATCGTGAAGGTTCTCTCCCATTATGAAGAGTTGAAGAAGCCTGCACCTGTTCCAGTTGAACCTGGACCGGCTATGACGCATTTCGCTATTGAGGGTGATGAGTCGACCGATGTTACGAAAGAAGATGCCTTGATTAGAAAGCCAGGTGGTTCAAGAGGGAGCCATGATCAGATGATTGATGATGATCTTGATGAGATGATTTTCGGTAAAAAGGCATCAGGTGGGGGACAAGGTCTAAAGAAGCAGCAACAATCATCCAAAGATGATCTCATCTCCTTCTAAGTTGCTCTACCAACTTATGGAGGGCAGTGCCTTTTATTTGATGGCCACTTTCATTATTATTCTTTTTTTTTTCTTCTTCTTCTTATTGCACATTCTGTGAAACTTGTGTTGGAATTACTTATATAATTTGTTAACAGATTAGTATAGCTTAAAGGCTTTATGAAGAAGTTCAGTCTGTTATTGATGTCAGCTTGAAGTGTATTCACATAGGTTACTTTCCTGCTTTGAAAACTGCTTTTCTCAATTTTAATTCATGTTTGATGATGTATGTGGGGAAGAATTCGATCAATCATGTTAGAGATGGAGAAACACAATAGTTGGGTTCATTTATAGAGAAATATAGAGAAAGAGACGCATGATAACTAAGTTCCTTAACAATGATTTGAATCTTGTACATGGAATAGGTATAGAGTACAGAGTACATACACCATTGGTGCATGTAGGAAAAAGAAAAGTATGGTGCTGGTGTGTTGCAAATATTCTTATGTCTCAGTCTTCTGCATAAAAACAAATCCATCCTTTAAAAAAAATATGCTTAATTCTGTTCCCGGTACTTGAATTTTAGGATCGTTTTGTCACATAGTTTTTATTTTTTGAATGTGTGACTACCCGAAGTTACATATGTGGGTTTGTCATATTAATTCTGGACAAATTTTGCTTACATATCACGACGAAATGCTAATAAGACGTAGGAGGTTAGCCGTATAGGTAGAATTTCTTTTTTCAAATTAAAAAACGAATATTTTTATATTTTGAGTTTAAAAAAATTGGAGAGAGAGGTCATTTTCAGCCACATGACTCCACGAGGCTAACCTCTTTGTCCTTTCAAGAGTTTTAATATGACATGCAAGTAAAATTTTGCCGGACCTGATAAAAGGGATATATGACGAACCGAAAAGTAATTTCGAAGAGACCGATAATAAAAAAAAAGTATAAAAACTTATGATAAAATGACTTTAAATTTCATGTACTAAACACTTGATTAAGCCTTTTAAATTCTGCTGGAGTAAAGCAATCCTTACGGAAATTGAATGTAGTTGTTAGTGTAGGCAAAGAATGAGAGAATGTTGGGTCATGGCTATCTCATGGGTGTTAAGATCCAAATTGATCCAAAAAAAAATCGTAAACCAATAAAAAAACCAAAAATTTTAAAAAAAAATCGAATTTGTTTGAATGTGTTTGACCTGATTATCATAATTGCGAGAAAAATATTGCCAATATTATCACAATTTCAGTCGTGCTGCAAATTGTTAATATTACCAAGAACAAAATATTTCGATCGCCCCGTTGTGATTATGCATCACAATAAAATTTTGGTTTATTTATGGTTTTGGTTCCTAAAAGTTGAGCGTGTTTTGTTTTTAGTCCCTAAAAGTCATTTTGACCGTGACTAGTCCTTATTTTTTCAAACATTTTGGTTTTTCAAAACCAAAATATTTGAAAAATTAAGGATCAGTCCAGGTCAAAATAACTTATAGGGACTAAAATCAAAACACGCCAAACTTTTAGGGACAAAAACATAAATAAGCCTAAAATTTTCAATAAAAGGAGTATTACACAAAAAAGGTGGTGTACTGATCTTCATGGAATCAAAATTAGACTTATGAGGAGTACACCAAAAAAATAAATAAATAAAAAAAAAATAGACTTATGAGGGAAAGGCAAGTTTAAACTTTGAAGTTTTTCCATAACAAGAAGAAATGAGAAGGGAAATGAAAATTAATAAATAAATAATTAATTAAAAAAAACACGTGAAATAATTAAATATGAACATGAGCAGCATAACAGGATGGCGAATAAGAAGAGGAAATAATGTGTTACACCAACTTGACAGCCGGCAATGGTTCAACGTGTCAACAACATCTCCCTATAATATGGTTCAACAAAATGTTATGATTTTGGTCAGATTCTTCATTACGCATTCAGTTTAATTTTTTTTAATAATTAATATTAACTACTATTATTATTAGTTAACAAAAAAATGAAATACCAAAAGAAAAAACATCTAGATAAGGCAATGGTCCTATTTTTACTGTTATCCTGTCTTCATGCCTTGTGGCAACAAAGATTAAAGCTACTTGTCTCCCAAATCCAAGAACGTTAGGATAATTTTGTATTTTCATGCAGATCCATTAAAATATAATAACACAAGCACATGAAACAAGTATAAAAAAAATTAGTAATATTTTACTAGTAAGAACATTTAATATGATATGATTATGCTTCAATGATGATCATGGGTAAGTAGTGCTTGTAGTTTTGCTCACCACTATGTCTGTCTCTCTCAGCGTGTGTGTATGTATAAGGTGACAGTTGGAGTTTATTCCTTAACCTCTTTGAAGCTACATCACATTCATTCTATACACTCTCTTATGAGAGTTATCAAACATTTCTTATAAGAACTTCACATATTGTGGCGTTTAGTTTTTCAGAAACAGCACTGCCACTGCTATTATGCTTCCTTGTTTTGGGTACACTAGCTACTAGCTAGGTAGTAGGTACTGCTGCTTCATCCCTTATAGTCTTATTATTTATTTATATATATGCATGCATTCTTGGGATTTTTATTTTCTAGCTCAAAGTATAAAGCATAAAGCTAAAAAGGATAATCATAATCTTCTTGCATATGGAATGGGCTGATTGATTGCCGTGAATAAAGGCGTGGATGCAGTGCAAAGTGAGAAAGCTAACTAATCATGAATCATTATTTTATATTTATTTATAATGTGGGTTAGGCAATGCAGGGAAGTCAAAGGGGCTTTGCAACTTTGGCTGACTTATATATAATTTAGTCCTATTTATAATGTGAGCTCTTTGAGTTGATTTGATTGCTCAGAAAATGTGAGAATGGAAAAACAAGAGTTAGAGATTTTGTGCTACAAGGTTTTAAGGCACAAAACCTTGTGAGAATGGAAAAACAAGAGTTAGAGATTTTGTGCTACAAGGTTGTAAGGCACAAAACCTTGTGGTGAATCTGTTGCCTTTTAAAGGTTAGATGAACTAAATATTCATGAGTGGAGTACCTTATCTGCATTTGGGTGTAGTGTAGATTGTGGTGAATCTGTTGCCTTTTAAAGGTTAGATGAATTGTTATTACTATTACTCTGTAGTTCTAATGCTATTTCTTTGATATTCCACCAAATTTGTTGTCATTTTCTGTAAATTCATCAAAACAATTACTGAGATCTACTAGTGCTTTGCTTTGTTGATCAAAGAGGTGTAGAGGAATCACCACGCACTAATTATATTTGGATTATTATTAGAATAGCAATGCATTTTTCACAAAATTTCACAATATTGAATTTGATTGTGCCTTGATTAATGCATCTTTGTGATTAGCTATTACTATTAACTTAAATGTTTCTTTCTTTATCATAGTTGCTTGAACTGTTGATTAAGAAATTAAGATTTATCTTTGAACTTCGGTTTTAGTCTCTTAACTTTATGCCACACCAATGGAAAATTTTAAATACAGTGCTGATGAAGATTTGATTTGCTGAATTTCTGAATTTGTTCAGGATTTTAGAATAAATCTTTCTCCTGAAAAATGGCGTCAAAATCATTCAAACCAAGCCGATCAAATTTGTCACAAGCTTCTGATGTATCCGAAAGCCAGAAGCCTCCTTTACCTCCAACTGTTACATTTGCCAGAAGAACTACGTCTGGTCGTTACATCAGTTACTCCAGAGATGATCTTGACAGTGAGCTATCGAGTCATGACTTCATGAATTATACAGTGCATATGCCACCAACCCCTGATAACCAGCCAATGGATCCATCACTCTCACAGAAAGTTGAGGAGCAATATGTGTCAAGTTCATTATTCACTGGTGGATTCAACAGTGTTACTAGAGCCCATCTAATGGATAAGGTGACAGAATCTGAAGCAAACCATCCACAGATGGCTGGTGCAAGAGGGTCTTCATGTGCAGTTCCTGGTTGTGATGCTAAGGTGATGAGTGATGAACGTGGTATGGATATTGTTCCATGTGAGTGTGATTTTAAGATATGTAGAGACTGCTATATTGATGCAGTGAAAACAGGAGGTGGAATATGTCCAGGGTGCAAGGAGCCGTATAAGAACACGGAACTAGATGAAGTGGCTGTGGATAATGGAAGGCCACTTCCACTTCCTCCACCAAGTGGAATGTCTAAAAGGGATAGGGGTTTGTCTGTGATGAAGTCAACTAAGTCTCTAATGAGAAGCCAAACTGGAGATTTTGATCACAACAGGTGGCTCTTTGAAACAAGGGGTACTTATGGCTATGGAAATGCTATATGGCCTAAGGAAGGGAATTTTGGAAATGGGAATGATGATGATTATGTTGAACCAACCGAGTTGATGAGCAGACCCTGGCGGCCACTTACACGCAAACTGAAGATACCTGCTGCTATTCTCAGCCCATATCGGTACATAATTTCTATACCTTGTTTTTCTTTTTCAATGGAAACTGATTTACTGTTAATAACCATGAATACCTTTTTTATTTTTCCTAGTTTTACTTCTAATCAGAACCATGCACTTGAAAAAATTTGAAGATTTGTACTATGTTCCAGCACTAAGGTATATATTAGTTTATAATATGTTTGGTTTCTGGAGGGTTTTAAACAATCGACTTGGATTAGAGATGACAAGTATTTTGTAATCATTTTCATGTAGTCAGTATTAAGATACCCCCACAATGTTTTTGTATATATCTGGATGAATAATACAAGTAAAAGTCATGCTTAATGGAGTGTTTCATTTTATCCTATGTTTCTTTCTGATAGGATTGTGTGTTGCACCAATTATCTGTCATCTGACAATTGCCTTTCTACCTGTGGCTTCTGATTTTGCAGTCTTATCATTTTTATTCGTATTGTTGTCTTGGTACTGTTCCTTTCATGGAGGGTCAAGCACAAAAATGCTGATGCAGTCTGGCTATGGGGCATGTCTGTGGTTTGTGAGATATGGTTTGCTTTTTCCTGGCTCCTGGATCAATTGCCCAAGCTATGCCCAGTAAATCGTTCTACTGATCTTAATGTTCTGAAGGAGAAATTTGAAACACCAAGTCCTAATAATCCTACTGGAAAGTCTGATCTTCCAGGCATAGATGTCTTTGTCTCTACTGCTGATCCTGAGAAAGAACCGCCACTTGTCACTGCAAACACCATCTTGTCTATTTTAGCTGCTGATTATCCAGTTGAGAAGCTTTCTTGCTATGTTTCTGATGATGGAGGTGCGCTTTTAACTTTTGAGGCAATGGCTGAAGCTGCCAGCTTTGCTAATGTATGGATTCCCTTCTGCCGTAAACATGACATAGAACCGAGAAATCCTGAATCATATTTCAGTTTAAAGAGAGATCCTTACAAAGGCAAAGTGAAACCAGATTTTGTTAAGGATCGTAGACGGGTGAAGCGTGAGTATGACGAATTCAAAGTCAGGATTAATGGTCTGCCTGACTCTATTCGTCGCCGCTCAGATGCCTTTCATGCTAGAGAGGAAATCAAGGCCATGAAACTTGAGAGACAGAACAGGGAAGATGAACCTGTTGAACCGGTTAAGATTCCAAAAGCAACATGGATGGCTGATGGAACTCATTGGCCAGGGACTTGGTTAAATCCTTCACCCGAACACTCTAAAGGTGACCATGCTGGTATAATTCAGGTACTAAGTAGGTCCTAGACCTAGTAGTCTTTTTATCCTAGTGTCAAATTTATTCTTCTTAGATGAGAGAATTTATAATTCATACTTGCAGGTGATGTTGAAACCTCCGGGTGATGAACCTCTTGTTGGAAGTGGTGATGAAAACAAGCTCATTGACATGACTGATGTTGATATCCGACTTCCTCTTCTTGTTTATGTTTCCAGAGAGAAGCGTTCAGGTTATGATCACAACAAAAAAGCAGGTGCAATGAATGCCTTGGTTCGGGCCTCAGCCATCATGTCTAATGGTCCATTTATACTCAATCTTGACTGTGACCACTACATCTACAACTCAAAGGCAATGAGGGAAGGTATGTGCTTTATGATGGATCGCGGAGGTGACCGGCTTTGTTATGTCCAGTTCCCCCAGAGGTTTGAGGGGATTGATCCCTCTGATAGATATGCTAACCATAACACCGTATTCTTTGATGTCAACATGAGAGCCCTTGACGGACTTCAAGGGCCAGTCTATGTAGGAACTGGTTGCCTTTTTAGAAGGGTTGCGCTTTATGGCTTTGACCCGCCTCGCTCTAAAGAACACCATTCAGGTTTCTGTACTTGTTGCTTTGGCCGTTCCAAGAAGAAGAATGCATCAATTGCTAACACCTCTGAAGAGAACCGGGCACTACGGATGGGTGATTCTGATGACGATGAAATGATGAATATGTCGTTCTTCCCTAAGAAGTTTGGAAACTCAACTTTGCTCATTGATTCAATACCAGTGGCAGAGTTCCAAGGTAGGCCACTTGCTGATCACCCTGCAGTGAAAAATGGACGTCCACCTGGTGCTCTCACCATACCGCGTGAGCTTCTTGATGCATCAACGGTGGCTGAGGC
Source organism: Crotalaria pallida (assembly GCA_037953625.1). Classification (NCBI taxonomy): domain Eukaryota; kingdom Viridiplantae; phylum Streptophyta; class Magnoliopsida; order Fabales; family Fabaceae; genus Crotalaria; species Crotalaria pallida. Next base: position 140,495,290 of record CM075654.1, on the reverse strand, counting down.
TATCAGTGTCATCTCATGTTGGTATGAGGACAAGACCGAGTGGGGACACCGTGTTGGATGGATCTATGGATCTGTTACTGAGGATGTTGTCACTGGTTATAGGATGCACAATAGGGGATGGAAATCAGTTTACTGCGTGACCAAGCGTGATGCCTTCCGCGGAACTGCTCCTATCAATCTCACTGATAGGTTGCATCAGGTGCTTAGATGGGCTACTGGCTCAGTTGAAATATTCTTCTCTAGAAACAATGCCCTTCTCGCTAGCACAAAAATGAAATTTCTTCAAAAAATTGCATACCTTAATGTTGGAATTTATCCATTCACTTCCATATTCCTTATTGTATACTGCTTCCTCCCTGCACTTTCACTCTTCTCTGGCCAGTTCATTGTTCAGACCCTCAATGTCACATTCCTTGCTTATCTCTTGACCTTCACCGTGACTTTGTGCATGCTTGCTGTGCTTGAAATTAAGTGGTCTGGCATTGAGCTGGAAGAATGGTGGAGAAATGAGCAGTTTTGGTTGATTGGAGGGACCAGCGCCCATCTAGCTGCTGTGCTTCAAGGTTTGCTCAAAGTCATAGCAGGCATTGAAATCTCCTTCACATTGACTTCAAAATCTGCTGGTGATGATGTAGACGATGAGTTTGCTGATCTCTACATTGTCAAATGGACATCCCTTATGATACCACCAATCACAATTATGATGGTTAACTTGATAGCGATCGCAGTTGGACTTAGCCGGACCATATACAGTGTCATACCGCAATGGAGCCGTTTACTAGGTGGTGTTTTCTTCAGTTTTTGGGTCTTGACTCATCTCTACCCTTTTGCAAAAGGTTTGATGGGAAGAAGGGGGAGGACACCTACCATTGTTTTTGTATGGTCAGGCCTCATAGCAATCACAATATCACTCTTGTGGGTGGCAATCAACCCCCCTGCTGGTACTAACCAAATTGGTGGTTCATTCCAGTTTCCATGATAGGTCATTCTTTTTTGTCAGATTTTTTATTTGTTCAAAATTCATTTTCACCCCTTCATTTCAAAAACTCAATGGTAATAGTGAATGTACTTAAACTATGTTGTTTTGTGCTTATGAATTTTGTGTAGAAATTAATTCCAGTGCAATGCTCTTTATTCACGACCCAGTGTTTCGATATTTGTCAAGTTTTATGTTCTCCTGTGTGAAAATCTCATGAAGTTTCATTTGTAATGTAAAGTTTTCTACGGTACATGGACACAAAATTTGAAAAGTTACACCGGTTATTAAAAAACTGTAATGTAATGGCAGGTTTTCCTTCAAAATCTATTGGCTATATTTCCTTCAAATTCAATTGGCAAAGTCTTCCTTCAAATGCTGCTGGCAAATTCTATTAGATCAAATAGTTCTCATTTATAATCTTTATCAGAAGCCCCATAGATAAAGAAGTCACCAAATTAAAGTTGAAAACAATAAATTATAGGCATGGTAAGGGTGCCATAAAGTTATATAGACCTAACCCTATAAAGTACATACTTCAAATTCTATACACAAATCTGTGAACCTGTGATGAGAGTGGCATATTCAATTCAAGGGCAGAAAAGAGGTAGTTAGGTATGTTAGAAGGCTTGGTTTTATTTGCTGCAGAAAGCTTGGTTTGGTTTTGAATGTGAGGCCTGGTTTGCCTTTCACCTCTAAAATCTACTAAATAGACTTCAATATTATAAATATCATTAGCCCAATTATTTCACTCTTTCATTCTTCAACCTTTATATCATTCTCCTTCCCATTACTAATCTCTTGATTTTGTCATTTTGTTCGGTTGCTTTTTGATCAATTTTGGTACCCAAATTGAAATTATACTATCAGTATTAGCTACTGCAGTTGTTACACAGCATAGCTCTACACCCAAACCAAGTATCAGTACTCCATGTGGGACTTATCTCTCTTGATTTTGAACAAGTTGATCTTCTGCAGCTGAATTATCAAGCCAGCACTCATGAGTCATGACTAGAGGTACAACATACCAAAACTAGAATGCTTTCATGATATGAATAAATAGTAATTATTCTTTTTTTCTCTGATATTTTGATTAATATGCAATGGACAGTAATCAGTGGTTGATTGACAGCAATAATCTCTGGTCTCATATGTTCTATTCCCTTTAGTAAAGTTATACACCAATTAGTCTTAATATGTCATTATTAAAAATAATTTTATGCAAGATCTCAGCATATCTGAATTTTCTTAGCATTTTTATCAGCATCCCTTGGTGAAACCACAGAACACTGACACCCCTTGTATCTGTTTGTTAATGTTTTTTGTAAAACAAGTATAACTTATAAAATTATATGAACCCTTTGCAACTGCTTGTTATCAGACCAATCAAATTAGTTATATGGCAAAAAAAGGTTCTCTTAATATCTAATGCTATCATCCCTTGATACTTCTTAATCTCACTTGATTTGACCTCAAGCATATTGCTTGGGCCATTTCTCTTCTTGAACAATAGAAAGGGTAATGTGGAAGAAGGAACCATTGCGTTGGCAAAAGGCCAAAATCTAAATAATATACTAACCAAAAGTTTAGTTTTATTACCTTCTATGTTTTCAATAGATCACACAAGAATAATGACTTCTCCCATACTCATCAATTCACCAATCAGTAATGTTGGTTCATCCATCTAAGTGACCTTACCTTATAAAATCCCCTTGCATCTCTATTTCTTTTGAAGAAAAAAAATAGTAATTCAGACACAAAAATGGCTAAACCAGAGTTGCTCCTTTTCTTCATTCTCTTGTTTTCAATTTCTGTGATTCATGGTCTTTCTTCTAAGAAGGTATTGTTATATGTTAAAAAAAATTCTTCTCTGCTCCACATAATGTGCTCATTCCTGAAACTATCTTGCACTCCATGTTTTCTTTTTCTTTTCTTTGTATATGCGTGTGTGTGTGTGTGTATATAGGCAAGCTTTTTTATTCATTTATTTTCAAGGGGAGGGGGGAGAGCGCACTTGCTGGGGGTCTGGACATGAGCACTAACACTTTATGTCCTGCAGCTTAACCAATTGAGCAGTCTCTTGCAACCATTTGCACGTCCATGTAATGCTGTCAAATTATGCATATATTGCTTGGTGTATTTTGTGTATTACCTTTTGCTTTTGCATACCAAATTTTGGCTAGGATGACCTCCATATTCTGTTGAGTAGGTCACATAGATATGTGAGATTCATGCTACTTAGATTTATAATCATGTCAGAGTAAATTGAATGCATTAACAAGCAGGCCAACTTTAAACCACAGGTTTATATTGTGTACATGGGAGAAAAGCATAAGCAGGGTGAAGTCTCTACACAGTCATTGCATCATTCCATGCTTGGAGGAATTCTCGGAAGGTTAATTAGAAAACTCTTCTATATATATGACAAGAAATGATTTCTAGAATATGATATCAAATCTGGAAAGCTTTCAGCCATTACACTTTCTTTTTGCTCTTTTTTTTACCTTTATCTTAATTAAGCACTTGAAAATTGTTATGTAGTACTGATGCCGCAAAGGAGTCAATGGTTTACAGTTATCGAAGAAGCTTTAATGGGTTTGCGGCTCTGCTAACTGAAGAAGAAGTTGCCACAATTTCTGGTGATTTTGTCATACAGAATAGTGAAACAGGAAATAACTATACAAACATTCTCATTAATTTATTTCACAGTTAAAAATTGATTTACTGTATGCAGATATGGAGGAAGTGGTCTCAGTTTTCCCTAACCGCAGGTTGGAACTCCAGACAACAAGATCCTGGGATTTCATGGGATTCACTGCCTCGGGACTTGCACCTTCTTTTGATGGAAGGAACATCATCATTGGAATGCTTGACACAGGTTAGTACATAAAAGTTAGAACAATTAACATGGCACTTATTGCATGTTCAAAGATAATTCTATTACTATTTACTTTTGGTCTACACCTTTGCCATAATTTTAATTAAAAAAATGTAGGAATCTGGCCTGAATCAGAAAGCTTTGATGATAAAGGACTAGGCCCACCACCTACAAAATGGAAAGGAAGTTGCCAAGGTGGATATAACTTCACTTGCAACAAGTGAGAATGTCTTTCTTCTTTTGGAAGGAAAGCTTGTGGTCATTCATGTATGAAACTGATGACATTGTTAAATATATTGACAGCAAGATCGTTGGAGCTCGATATTATCAAAGCATAGACTATAATAATGATGTCAAACTCAAATCGGCAAGGGATGACGAAGGACATGGCACTCACACTGCATCAATTGCAGCTGGAAGAGAAGTTGTAGGAGCCAATTTCTTGGGTCTGGCTAAGGGTGTTGCAAGCGGTGGAGCCCCTGATGCTAGAATTGCTGTTTACAAAGTCTGTTGGAACAACGGTTGTAATGACGCAGATATCCTAGCTGCTCTTGATGATGCAATTGATGACGGTGTGGACATTTTATCAATCTCCTTAGGCGGATTAGAAACGAGAGATTATTTGTATGATCCAGTAGCAATTGGATCCTTTCATGCCATGAAAAATGGAATATTAACCATAGCATCTTGTGGTAATTATGGACCAAAACGAGGAAGTCTACGTAATTTATCACCTTGGTTAGTAACTGTCGCAGCTAGCACTAGTGACAGGAAAATTGTGTCACGTTTGGTTCTAGGAAATGGAGATGTAATTATGGTGAGTATTTGTTTTTCAACTTTACCTGTTTCCTTTTTTGAAAGTGTTATATAGCTAAGCTGCAGATCACATGTTTTGCTTTTCTGAAATGCTGAACCTAAGGCAAATGCTATCAATACCCACAATGCCAATAACACATCATATCCTTTGATTTGGGGAGGAAATGCTGCAAACTTTTCAGCCAGTTACAGTCCTAGAGACTCAAGTCTTTGTAACTTGGAGGCATTAAATTTAAACAAGGTTAAAGGAAATATTGTCCTTTGTGAAGGCAGTGCTACTAAATCACAAGTCCAAATGGCAGGTGGAGTTGGTGTCATATCCCAAAATCCACCATACAAGAACTATGCTGATCAATACCTCTTTCAAACAGCTATAATCCATAGCACCGAGATCACTCAAGTATTAGAATACATTAAATCCTCTGAGTAAGTGAAATCATGCATTCCATTTTTCTAGAAAATTTAGTTTAGTTCTAAAATAATACCAATAATAGTGATTGTTTCTAATTTTTTCAGTAACCCAAAGGCAAGCATTATGTTTAGTGAGACCATGGAGGACATACAAGCTCCTTATATGGCTAGTTTCTCGAGTAGAGGCCCCAACTTGATTAGTCCTGACATTCTCAAGGTATGAACCATATTTGAATAACTTGGATATGTTTTTGCATCTATGAATTAATGCATTTCGGTATTTTTATATCATACCATATATATGCAACTTGACAGCCTGATCTTACTGCACCTGGGGTAAATATTCTGGCGGCCTGGTCTCCTATTGCACCACCTAGCATAGGTGAACTGAAGGATACAAGAAGAGCAAAGTTCAATGTTGCCTCTGGAACTTCAATGTCTTGCCCACATGTCACTGGGGCCGCAGCTTATGTAAAGGCCACTCATCCAACATGGTCTCCAGCAGCTATCAAATCTGCACTTATGACCACAGGTATAGACCAAGATATTCTACTTAATGTTTAGATAAACAACTTAATTGAGCATTTATTCAAAAAGCTACTTTGAAATAAGCTTAACATAGCTTATAAGAAGGTCATAAGCTATTACAACAAGCTTATCTTCCCCTTTATTTCCTTACTTGTTTCTCCTCAAGTAGCAATTCATTTTCTTGTATACAATGCAGCATTTCCTATGGACCCTGAAAAGCATGAATATTATGAGAAAGAATTTGCATATGGTTCTGGCCATCTTAACCCGATTTCTGCCGTGGATCCTGGGCTAGTTTTCAATGCTTCTGAGGCAGACTATGTTGACTTCCTCTGCAAGCAAGGCTACGACATGGAAACTTTGAGACGAATTGCCAATGATAACAGTTTTTGTAAAAGCAGCAAACCAGGAAGGGCATGGGATCTAAATTACCCTTCATTCTCACTTGCAATAGAAGATGGTCATGAGATCACGGGCAATTTTATTAGGACTGTTACTAATGTTGGCCCAGCATTCTCAACCTATAAGGCTATCATTGATGTGCCTAACTCTCTCGAAGTTACGGTGAAGCCGTCCACTCTTGAATTTTCTGCAGTTGGAGAAGAGAAATCCTTCAATGTGGAAGTGAGAGGGTCAAGGATATCCCAGGTTCCCATCATCTCAGGCTCCATAACTTGGGAACATGGAAAGCATAAGGTTCGAACCCCACTTGTAGTTTACACAGTCCTCAGTATATAACTCCTGAGATGAGATTCAGCATTCCAAAATATCAGCACTCCTTGATTGAAGAAAGTTTCTAGTATGTTAAATTTTAACAGCCATTGAGACAAAAAAAATTAGCATGATTGCTTTATATTGTTGAGGTATGCATTGAATACCATGATGTTATATTCAGGAACAATAAAGTATAATACTAATATATTCTCTATTTAAACTTTAGCTACGTATGCAATTTCCTTTGCCAGCAATGGATTCTTGTTTACTGAACGTCTAGAGAACCATACTTATAAATAGATCATACCAAACGCACAAATGAGTGAAATGGCAAGTAACAAGTTAATCTCAAGTCAATTATATTATAAACCAGTCTTAAACTTGTTTAAGCGAAATCTAAGCTATTTCTACCCCCAACAATAGTTGAAATGTTATTCTTAAGTAACAAGTTATATGTCAAATTGGCAAAAGAGAAATTTTAGGATAACGATGTTGCAGTTTGATTATCTCTCATCCTATCCTAATTTTTATGGTGATTTATCACGATTCAAACTTTTGCCACTCAATATTGCCCAAATATCCTAAGATCCATCGTATTTATCACTTAAACAACTCAACATTAGTTTTTGCCGAACATAGTTTTCTTTATAATTATTATGGGTTTTTCTAACTTATGCATCATTTCATAAGTTAAATACATTGAAGAACTAAATGATCAATTCTTAATTCAAAAAATATATTGTAACTTCTGATAAAAACACTTACTTTTTAAAGTTTGTTTATTCTACTCATTAAATGCATAAGTTAAAAAAAATCATATCAAGAAATATGAAATCTAATTATAAGCTAAGTTTTGTATTAATATTTTGTCTATTTTCATAAAAATGCATAAGTTTTGTAGCAATATATTTATTTGTAGTTCACGACTTTTTTTACTAGTAATACTACATAATACAAAGTTAATTGCTTAAAAAAAAAACACACTCGCCAAATAGTAAATGATAAAATATAGTAAAAAATTATTTTAAAAAATTGTATATTTTTATATTTTCTAAAGAAGAAAAAATGAGATTTTTTTTTTTAAATTCGTAAAAACCTTAAAATACTTATTAGAAAGATCTTAAAACAAAATAGTACAGTACTCGTTAATAGTATTGTCTTGTCTTGTTGCCCAAGAATTTAGATAGTATTTATATTTATTTTTTAAAAAACAAAGTGGGAGTAGGTGGGTCGGAGCCCCACCCGTTGTAGAACGAAAACCGCAAGTTGCATCTAAAACCCTCCAAACCCTACCAAAACCTCTTCTCTCTCTCTCCTTCTTCTTCTTCATGAACCACGCTAATTTCTCATCTTTCTTCTTCTTCTTCTTCATTCTTCTCCACCATTTTTGAAGAATAATAATAATAATAATAATAATAATCGAATAGAATAGAATAGAATAAAATGGCGAAAACTTACTCAGCTGCAGGTTTGGTTTCAGCCATAGCTGCTGCCACTGCAACTGCTTTATCTTCCAATAATAATCATTCCTTTGCTGATGGCCCTTTCAATTTCCCTCCTTTCTCTAATGTTCCACAACCTTCTTCTTCTTCTTCTTCTGCTCCCAATTCGGATCCGCCGCCTCCTCCCAAGGTTCGTAACGATCAACCCAGGACCACTTCTGCTGGTTTTGATCCCGAACCCCTCGAGCGTGGTGTAAATGCTCTCAAAGAAATTGCTCAATCTCCCAACGCTAAAAAGGTTTCATCTTTTTTTTTTAATTTATCTATTTATTTATTTAACTGGTTGTTGTTGTTGTTGTTGATGATGATGTTTGTTTTAACTGCTTCTGCATTCGTTGTCGTGTAGGCGTTTGAACTTATGAAGAAGCGAGAAGAGACTAAGCAAGCTGAATTGGCTGCTAAGGTTGCTGAGTTTAAACAAATGCAAGCTCAGCATGAAGCTGTGAGTTTAATTTATAATCCCTTATCTTACCCTTTGCTTTTTGCTTTTTTATGTATAATAATAATAATCACACCACAATTCATTTAAAAACAAAACAAAACAAAACATTTTTATAGAGTCCATCACATGCATGAAAATTCTAATTACGTAGGCTGAGACCCTCGGAATTATATATAAACATTTTTTGTATTGGATATTGGGATGAAACCTATTGTTTGTTTGTAGTTTAATTTATTTTGCTATAGTTATGCTAACAATAAAGTTGTCTGATGATTTAAGAATCATGTCCATTGCTTAGTAAGTTCTAGCTGAATACATGGTGAAATTACCAAAAAGCCATTTTGTTGGAAGTACGGCTTCGAATATTTGCACCAAATTTTTGTTCTATATTCTGTGTTGCTTCAGGATATTTTGTGCCTGTATTGTGATTTGTTTTTATGACATATCAGTTGGTTTGCCTGGCAGGAAAGGCAAAGGGTCATGTATGATGAGCAAAAAAAGCTGCAGCAGCAAGACGCACAAACAAAATCACAAATGGCTAAATATGCGGATGAATTGGCAAGAAAGAGGATGCAGGTACTAAACTGTTTGCAACTTGATTTTTATTTTGTTACTTTATAGAATATCTTTTTTTTTCTTCATTCTTTTTTTATTATTATTATCATCATCAGGTAGAAAATGAATACCATAGAGCCAGGAACCAAGAGCTAGTAAAACTGCAAGAAGAGTCATCAATCAGACAGGAGCAAGCCCGACGTGCTACTGAAGAACAGATTCAAGCTCAGCGAAGGCAAACTGAAAGAGAGAAGGCCGAGATCGATCGTGAAACACTCAGAGTAAAGTTTATGGCAAAAGCAGAAGCAAGAGCACATGAAGCAAAGCTATCTGAAGAGGTTAACAGGAGAGCTCTGATTGATAAAGCTAATGCAGAGAGGGAAAAATGGATTTCTGCTATAAATACTACTTTTGAACACGTTGGAGGTACAATTCTACCAGATCTGGAGTATGCAATATACAAATACTTATATTCACAATCGATGTAGAATATGAATAACCATCTTTGCATTTATGTATTTGTTGATTTGATTTCATATTATGATATTTACATTTTTGTGGTATTTTTGTTCTTTTTTTATTTTACTTTCATAGTATCCTTTACTCTGAACCATTTGGCTTTGATTAGGACCTTCAAATTTCCCTCATTTCCCTGCAATGTTGTAATTTATGGGTTGTATTACTTATTTACTCTTTCCTTCATTAGTCATTATTTCCCATTGTGTGAAGTATTATTTTTAATTTACTCGTTTAAATAATTCCATACTAATCCCTGAATTAAGACAACTTGATCTATTTTTTGCAGGGGGCTTAAAAGCCATTCTAACAGATCAAAATAAGTTGGTTGTGGCAGTTGGTGGAGTGACGGCTCTGGCAGCAGGGGTCTACACAACAAGGTATAGAAGCTAATGTTTGGCAATAAATGCTTTGCACAGCCTGTATAATTCATCTCAATTTATACAATTTTTTATTATTGGTAAATTTTTAACCATGCTTGATGCCCTTGAAACCCAACCTGATCTTGTCAATCTTTCTCACAGAATGGTTGACTGATGGATTTGGTCCTTGTTTCATCATTTGATGGACTTTGGGGGGTCAATCATGAGATTCATCAATGTTTGACCGTCACTATTTCTATTTCTGAAAATGTGGTTTTGTTATTTGTATTTGGTAGCAAGAGGAATCATCTTTCAGCATTGAATATCTTGCCTTCAGTCTGTGTGTGCGCGCGCGCATGTGTGAATATTGGATTTAGCATGTTAGTCTTATAAATTGCTGTCAATGATATTATGCCTTATGCTAGGTCTTTTTGTCCAATGCAGGGAAGGTGCAAGGGTTATTTGGGGATATGTGGATAGAATATTGGGACAACCATCATTGATCCGAGAGTCCTCCAGAGGGAAATACCCCTGGTCCGGCATTTTTTCTCGTGGCCTGAGCACCATATCTCGACGTACTAATCCAGAATCTGCTTCAAAAAATGGGAATGGTTTTGGCGATGTAATTTTGCATCCTTCTCTTAATAAAAGAATCGAGCAGCTGGCATCTGCTACTGCAAATACAAAAGCACATCAGGCACCATTCAGGAACATGTTATTTTATGGCCCTCCAGGAACAGGGAAGACAATGGCCGCTAGAGAGTTGGCTCGCAAATCTGTATGGGATACTTCTCTATTGATCTTGTCATTCTAGTTTTCAAATATTCTATAATATCCTTGTTTCTTGCCCATGGGTCACATAATTAGGAAATTCTCTGTATACTATACATTTTTCAAAGTTTGGTTTTTCCTATTTCATGGAGAATGTGAAGTTTATGTAGTCTAATATATAATCAACATATTAAAACTATTGTCACATTATGTTATCCTGATTTCTTCTATCTTCTTCTTGATCAATTTTGCAGACAATATAGGATCTACAACTAATCAATTCAAATTTATCTGTTTTAAAAGCTACCATTAAGTTTGTTTTCAACTTACCCTTCTGGATTCATAATTCCAGGTTCTTGTTTCTGTTGAAATAAGGTGTTGGAATTCAGTAGTCACCGGAAACGGATATTCCATACCATGCATTTGGTTATTCCATGCTTTTTGAAACATTGTGTTTTATTCTTATCATTTTGATCTATTTTGCTCATCATTTTTTTTCTCTATTATTTTTTCCTTTTGGACATGTTGTGATTTTCTTTAAATTTTATGCAGGGATTAGATTACGCATTGATGACTGGAGGAGATGTTGCTCCATTGGGATCACAAGCTGTAACAAAAATACACCAATTGTTTGATTGGGCTAAGAAATCAAAAAGGGGCTTATTGCTTTTCATTGATGAAGCTGATGCGTTTCTGTGCGAGTAAGCAACATATCTTTCATGATCTCTCTTTCAATGATTTTGTTTGCTTGTGGCAACTGGCAACACAGAGATGCAGCCAGCCAATGGCTTGGGAGCTTATTTATTGGTTTTTTTAATTAATGAAAAAACTGAATCTTAGAGGGAGAAAAGGTTTCACAATGTAAATTTTTTTATTTGCTTGTGGCAACACATTGATTGTGCTGAATGAACTTTTCAGGCGGAACAAGACCTATATGAGTGAAGCACAAAGAAGTGCACTGAACGCGCTTCTCTTCCGTACTGGTGACCAGTCAAAGGACATAGTCCTTGCACTTGCCACAAATCGTCCTGGTGATCTTGATTCAGCCGTGGCAGATCGAATTGATGAGGTCCTGGAATTCCCCTTGCCCGGGGAAGAGGAGCGCTTCAAACTTCTTAAGCTCTATCTTGATAAGTACATAGCCCAAGCTGGATCAAGAAAATCTGGTTTATTTCAAAACTTATTCAAAGGGAAACCACAGCAGATAGAGATTAAGGGCTTGACTGATGATATCATAAAGGAAGCAGCAGCTAAAACCGATGGATTTTCTGGAAGGGAAATAGCAAAACTGATGGCTAGTGTTCAAGCTGCTGTATATGGGAGCGAGAACTGTGTTCTTGACCCAAGCCTGTTCCGCGAAGTGGTAGATTACAAAGTTGCAGAGCATCAACAGAGAAGAAAATTGGCAGGGGCAGACAAAGCTAGTGCATGAGGGTGTTTATAGAGATTAATGTTATGTCAGGAACCCTTCTAATATGGGTCCAAGTCCAACCATAATTTATCTGCTAATTTTAGTTGATAAAAGAGCTGACCCGTGGCATTTTAGTGTGGGCATGCTGTTATTCATTGATTGTCCCCAATTGATGGGGAGATTTTGGAATTTGAATGAGTTTTATTTACTGCAGTTTATCATTATTCAGTATTCATAACCATTTCATTAGTTGATTCAGGTTTCGATATCATGCTGGTTTTTATTTTCTGAGGCTACATTAAGGTCTTTAGATTCATTTTATTTTCTATTTTCACTGAAAACAGAAAATATGATTGCAACATTGTTTCCATTTTTAAATTTGGAATATATCAACACTTTTTAAAATATTATAAACACCAAAATATCGTTTTCTTTATGTGTTGTTGACATTTTTATTTTTTTTTTAATAAAATCATTAGCACCTCTCCTTTAATTGATAAAATGACAAATTCATTCAACTTGGTATGTGGGGGGGTTATGAGCCATACTGAAAATTCTAAATCAAACTAATATGTTTTCTAAGATAAAATTAAATGCCATTTAAAATATAAAAATAGAGAATATGGAAACAGTATTTTTTTAAACCGATCCGTCCCTTGATATCTACTACAGGATAGAACGCGGGTTTTGAATTTGTTTTCCCAGGTATATTAGATGGAGTGTGGCAGCATCCGTTTTCAACCCTTGCTGTGTCATGACAGTACGGGTCATTTCCACTCTAGGAGCTAGCTTCGTTCGCCTTATTTTTTATTTTTAATTGGGTTACACCAGTACAAGGAGTTTTAGTCTACAAACTCCTTAGTTTAGCCCCCAAACCTCAATTTTACAAATGTTTCCTAAATATCATTTTCCTTATTCAAACTAATTTTCCCAAACCCCACACCCAACCCAACTGTTCATCTCCAAACTCCCTTCTCCGTCTCCTGCCTCCGACCGCCGCCGCACGCCGTACACCGTAGATCAGTATTCGACGGATCTGCACACCGTATACATCGTACTGGTTCCTTTGTTTCCTGCATCTGCACATGGTTGCCTCTCTCTTCGCTGAACTCATGACCCCTTTTCTCCTACATCTGCACACCGTAGATCCGTCGCTATACTTTGTCTCTATCTCTTTGCTGTACTCTGTCTCTGCTCCCTTTTCTGTGTTATGCGTAAATCCGACGAAAAATTCCGACACGGGGTTCTTGAAATTTTATGCAGTGTTTATTTTTTTTTTTTATAAATTCCGATATACCCGTGTCGAAATTTGTCAAAATTCTAACATGCCAAGGTCGGAAATAACTGTACCGTAAAAAAAAAATAAAAGAGAAGATGATTACCCATGTGGGAAGAAGGTGGAGGGTATTGGGGTTTTTTTGTTATCAATACTCAAGAAATTGCTGTTATTAATAAATTAGAAGTGGTGTCTACCTTATCTGGTAACACTGTAAGAGACATTCTATTACAGTTTGCTGTGTGATTATCTTGCTATAGTTTGATTAATTGGGAGTGTGGATAGACATTCCGGAATACTAATAGTTCCACAAAAGTAAAGTAGCAAATTACAATAAAGGTTTAAGTCCAACTAAATTGCATTGATCTCTTGTAACCAGGTGAGGGCTCAACTAAACTCATAATTAACCCACTATCCTAGTAGTGCCAGCTTAGGTCAGATAATTTTTAAAAGGCAGCTTTGCCTCATTTAAGATTGCTACTTACATTAGCTACTTTGCCTCTTCATTAACGGGGCATGCATTATCAAGACTCAACATTGAAAAGTAGGAATTACTGATTTAAAATCGATCGCTCAACAAAGCCGTGCTTCCAGTCACATGCAAATCAATGCTTCAATTGGTAACATTAACAACCATGTCATGTTCTTATTTAACAAATTGTAACAAACAGGTAACCTTGTGACATCATGATTTAGTCAGAAAACATTGTAGCCATAATAACTTCTACGGTGTTCAGCAGCAACTCTCCAAATACTGACCAGAACAATTGTAAACAGAATGTCCTAGTGGTGATGATCCTGAACATAACGTAACCCACAATATTTGCAAATAGCTGGTGCCTCCAAGTCAAGGCATATAAATTCAATCGGGTGTCCAAGTGCGGGATTGGTATCTGAAACCAAAGACAGGAATTCCAAATTAGTTCAAATCCTATATGACTAACAATGTTAATCTGAAAAGTGCAAGGTTTATATCTCCTTCACTGATAAATCTTTTGCGAGATATAAGAGAGATTAGAATTTAGCGATTATACCTCCTTCACAAGCAACTATCCTGCCTTCAACCTTGATAGGTGGAACTTCATTGATCAGCTCCATTGGAGATTTCTTGCTAGTATCCTATAACAGAAGAAACAAACACAAGTTTCAAAACTTCCTGAGCTCAATTCTGTTAAAACGGGAATGAGTAAAAATTCATGTACTGGAGTGGAGATCAACTACTACTACCATAAGCTAAGTTTGCAAACAGCTACACATAAAGTAACAAACAGGAAAATGGAGCCACTTAAGAAAGGAATTTCAGTTTTCATCCTCAAATAGCAGATTCTTCCATGTAACTTATAAAGCTACTGAGATAGCAAATTTAGCTACCCGGAGTGAGTTAATTCTTTCTTTTCTCACAGTCTCATCCCTGATGCATACATGTACTGCATGATAAATATTGTGTGATTGAGCACTCTCTAATATTTCTTTCTTTGATCTTTTTTTTTCTTGATGTATAACAAGTAGTAAGATAGGAATTTCCAATGTACAAAGAGGACTAAACTAGCTATTGGAAAGTGAATTCCACCAAACATCGCCTGGTAGCTACTTAGAAGAAAAGATAAAGTTTATATACTAAATAAAGTTATTCTATCAACGATCTACTAGGTCGGAAGAAACGATGCTGAACTGACACCCAGCATGCTAATGAATATGAAAGGTCTTCAACCAGTGCCAAGAAAATAATATTAATCCTCACGAATAAATGACCATCAACAAGCAAGAATTATGCTATAAACAAAAGGACAACATCATACACAAAGGGACAGTGTATCAGCTTCCAAAGAAAACTTAGCCTTCCACTTCATCAATATATGCCATTCCAACATGGATAAAAATCTTCGACTTCGTTAATTTACTAAGCAAAGGAAGATCAAAATATTTTCGACCTAAACCAACCAAAGTTGTAAGAGTGATATTGTCTTTTAATTTGTAATGTCACGCAATCATCAATGCATTTTGAAGTAATACACTTCATAACCTAATGTATATCCCTTCTGTTTCATATGTATTGTTATTTTGGACTTTTATTTTTGTTTCCAAAGTATTGTTGTTTTAGAATTCGAAGGTCAAACAAATAAATAAAAATCCTATTCCTATATTCAAATATGTGTAATTTTCTCAAACTCACAAAATTGAGATGTAATGAAATTCCATTTCCAATTACTAATAACAAATAAATAAAAGTGATTAACATAATAATAATTATTAGAGTAAAAAAGTTAAGAAGAAAGATGATACTAAATGGAACCTGCATCCATTTGGAGGTGTGGTTGCCGATTTGAGGGGCTACGAGGCTGAAGCTTCGAGTCGACGATGAAATTCTGGAAGATGATTTAATCAGACTCCTGAAAAGATTCGACGCCATCTTCAATCACACAAAACCCTAAATTCAATAACCAACTCAATCAATAATCGATGAAATACTCAAATGTGATTCAGGTAGAAAGATCGATTCATCCAACGCTGAGAGAGAGAGAGAGAGAGAGAGAGAGAGAGAGAGAGAGCGTAATTGATTTGGAACCCCACACCCAAACCCACCACATGGAAGGAAGGGTTCTCAGTTTCCTCGGGCCTAGTGGGCTGGCCCATATTCTATTGGCCTATCCAAGCCCATGCACAACTCATTTGTTACTACACTCGGTAAGTAATTTTTTAGAAAATTAGACTCGGTAACAATAGTAATATATAATATTACAAAATCAACTTACAAATAGGCTTACATCCATTACAAGAAAGTGACATGATTCATTTTTTGATCAATCAATAGTAAACAAGTGATACATATAATTTTTTTTTTTATATTTTATAAACTTATTTGTAAGTTAATTTTATAAGTCTATATTTCACTCTTGGTAAATAAATAAGAGTTAAGCATATAATTCAATGGATCAATATTAAAATTTATCCAATAAATAAGTGATCAAAGAGAAGGTTAAAAACGGTGTATTTACTTGGGGTGAAATAAAATATATGTTATAATAATTAGACGTGTCATATTTTTATTCCAAGGCAATGAAATACGTCTTGTTTTTATAATATGGCCTTTTTAAAGTTTTTCCCCCGCTCGAAAGTCTACTTAAAGGCCTCCATCACAAGAAAAATAAAATTGCATAAATATATACGACCATCCATAAAATTATTATGAGAAAATAAGTGATACATTGACCATGTAATTATAATTATAAAAAATATTGTACTAGGTCAGACCAATTATGCACTAATCTACTATGCAATTTTTTTTTGCTTAGCGAATTCAGCCTCATGAAGCAACGGCCTCTTGAGCAGAACTATATTATTGGTCAACTGCGACTTTACTTCAGCTGGGGATTAAATATTACTACTACATTATTAGAGAATGTATAACTTATTACTATTTTATTTTTTTATTTTTTTTGGTGAACAACTTATTACTATTTATAACAATAACAAATATGTAATGAAAGGTACGTGCATTATATACACATCAGAGACTTGGGTTGCACGCCTTAAGCTAATGGCTATGTCAATATATATGAATCAAAATGTCATTGTTAGAGGCACCATAGACCTTAGTAAAGCAATTTGATTACTTACTTAGCATCTGATATTGGTATTGATAACTTCCTTCAGTGCTATAAGCAAAGAAATGGAGGGCACCGAATTGTAAGACTCCATATTTCCGTTATATGTATGGCCTTGTTGGAAAACCCTGTGACCTTAAGTGACACTCATCTTTTGCTTTCTCTGCAGTCATCAAGATGTTGTAACCGTGGATGTGCGAGCTGCCAAAGATCTCCTCGGTTCAGCCGGTTACCGTTACCTAGATGTGAGGTACCAAAAGGGTTTGAGTAATTTTCCTTCTATATTTTGAATTTGATGTTTTGAGGAACAAACAAGGGGGAAAAAAAGAGAAACTAAAGTATTTTATATTGCCTCTTGAATAGGTCAGTTGAGGAATTCAACAAGAGCCATGTTGAGAATGCACATAATGTCCCCTACATGTTCATCACTGAAGCAGGTAATGTAAACGATTGGTTGTCTTTTGATTCAAGTTTTTAGGGCAGCCACTCAATATTCATGAATTTAACATGTTTGCAAATGAATAGGAAGGGTGAAAAATCCAGATTTTGTAGCCCAGGTATTAGCAATTTGCAAGAGTGAGGATCACTTAGTTGTGGTAAGATATTTAAAATTACCTTTGATTCTCAATAAAATATAAACCAGAAAATAACTATCAGATTCTTATATATGATAATGGATAATATAATGATCAGGCGTGCAATAGTGGAGGAAGATCATTCCGAGCCAGTGTTGATCTGATTGATTCTGTAAGTCTCTAACTTATCTCAATAAAAACTGATCCAAAGGAAATAAAAACATTGAAAATAAGAATATCTTCAAAGTATTAAGACCTCTCTGATTAAAGAGTCTTGATAAAAGAATTCTAATAAACGCAGGGATTTAAGCATATTGTTAACATGGGAGGAGGCTACTCTGCCTGGGTGGACGCTGGATTTGCCGGGAACAAGCCAGCAGAAGACCTCAAAACTAGTTGCAAGTTCCGTCCTTAAAAATTTCCATGTTTCACGCAGCCTATATAACATATCAGTATTTGTATCTTGATTTTTCTGCTTTCATTTCATGAATAAACTAGTTGCAAGTTCTTGTAGTCGTTTCTTGATAAGAAAATGTTGCAACAGTGTTTGGCGTAAACTCATAAATAGGTGGTAGTTACCATTGAGTTGAGTTCTGAAAAAACAAAACGCCTGATAGAACCCTACCTATGACGCTTATAGTTGGGGAAACCATTAAGTCCCTCAAGAGTACAAACATTGGACACTTCAAAAAAAGTTTCTCATTTTCTTTCCAATCAAGCATGATTACATCTAAAAGGAAAATGAATCATGTACCTACTTAACCCCTTATAAAATCATTTATAAGCCAAGTTGATCCCAGAAAACGTTAACTCAAACAGAAAGATGATGACAGAAGAACCCACATGTCCCACTTGTACTTGAGGAATTAAATGATTCATTATGTTTTCCAGAGACCAAAAATATCCCCATATTTTTTTCAAGACCAATTTGAGTCTACACTAAATCCATCAAGACACATGAAACAGCCACTGCTACACGGCAAAAGCACAAGAATAAGATTTTCAGAATAAAAAGTTATAATGAAATGAACATGCATGGCCACAGGTGACCCTGGTAAATGCTACAAATGCCGACTAATACTGACATATAAGCTGACAAACTTTAAACTATATGCAGTGAATTCTAAATTAACCTTGTGCTGCTGGATTCCAATTCATGATCTATGGAATAATATAAACAAACTGATTCCTCTCGCTACATAGGGGAAAATTACATATGAAATACAAGAAGAAAAATAAGCTAAGGAGTAACTGATGGATGGTAAGCAAAGAAATTGCCAGAGTCTACCCCTAACAAGATAGAAGCAAACAGAATGATCCACCTCTAAGCAACAGAACCACATGGCTGTACTGATGATGAGTAACTACTGTGAAGATCTATTAATTGCCAGCAAATTTCTTTACAAAATATACAAACATGCTCAAACAAGGCAAGACGATATGATAAAATGGTTGACTAATGCTCATTCTTAATTCTTGCCTTTAGAATTCCTGGGAGTGGAGGTGATGAGGGAGGCCTAACTGGAAGGTTTGAAACTGTAGGAGGAACCTGGGGCTGATACAAGCCTGCCATGCTAGAACCTTCACCGCCGTCGTTGGGTATCATATTATCACTTTGCGGTCTCTCAGAAAGTTTCATTGCCTTGAGAACATAGTTGTCATCGTGCAGCTCAAAAGGAGTACTGCAAAGATAGAAGAGAAAGCAAGTGCAAATTGAGAAGATAAATTTTGAAAGTTGAGAATACAAATGTAGAAAATGCTAAGGAATGGCAGATACATTTCCCAAAATGGGGACAAAAGCTTTTACAACTCAGCCACCTCAACCGCCTACCAAAACTTTTTTTAAACACAAAAGATAGATAACATTGTCATCACTCTCAGAAAGAATGGAAAGTAAAGCAATTGAAGCATTCTTACCTATTGAAATCAAAATGCACAAGCTGCATATCTTCTGATATTTCCACTTCAACAGTTGCATGAGGACGTGTCTACAATTTTAAAAAGCCAGAAATATAAGATAATTAATAAATACCCAAGGAGCCAGATCAAGCAATTCACTGCATGTGTGTGTGGGTGAGATGCTGAGATTGATATTGATATTGATTTGATGTGATGATAATGTGATACAAAATGACAAACCCAAGAGTACTAATAGTAGACTCATGGTCTTAATTAAATAAGAAAACACATAAAGGAATACAAATAAGAAATAAATCCTAAGAATGATGACCAATAGCTCTCCATATAGATTGAGGAGATATGATGCCTAAAGGCAACCTGAGTAAGGTGAACTTAACACAGTGTAAGCTCCTTCTAGCATATAGTGTATACTGAATATAAATTAAAATTAATGCCCACTAAAAAAGGTGATTAACATTTCTAGTGAATTTCCACTGCAGCTGGATTGAGATCTCATCTCAAAATGAAATATTATATAATTTGAAATTCAAAGCAACTGATCTAGTGCATGCTGAGTAGAGAGTTGAAACTTGAAACCAATAAAATATTAGAATTATTAACATACAAATTGAAGATCCTAGGCAAAAGATGAGCAACAATTTCCAATGGACAAATTCACCAAAATAAGAGGAGACAATGTGATGACTGTGTACCTGTACCAAAATAAAAGGCAAAGATACACCTCCGCTGGGAGGATTTCCTGAGCTATATAATTGCCCATTTCGTTGTATAAGGTTCTGAAGACCTACGAACTTGATATATAACGCAAGTAGTTAGCATTTAGCAAAGGGAAACTAATCACTATACAACAGTAATCATTTGTTAGGGCCTTCTTATAACAAAACAAAGTATAAATTTCAAATGAAGCAAGAAATCCATTTGAGAGAGTAAGCTGGACTTACTTGATCCTCCAGCTCTTGCAGATAGGCTGCTTTCTTCTCAATTCTATTCCTGAGCCCAAGACGCTCTGTCTGTAGAATCAATTACATTTAAGGAGTTATAATGGTTCTTCATTGTATTTTTGGGTCTCAAAACATCACTGAAGGGAAATGTCACTTGAAGCAAAAATAAAATTACAACTGAAGACTGTTTGCATACCTTTAGTTCTTCAATATCATTCAGACTAGTACGAGGAAGACCCCTCCATTGTATTTCCTTTTTATCCTTAGAAATGATATCCATTGCCATGAGAACATTCAGAGCATCATAGACCCTTCGACGGATGTTTTTCTCATCATATTGTTGCTGTTAAATGTTCACCCATAAAAACATTAAGGCCACAATACGTATCTTACACATCCAATCTGTGAATAACAGATAATATTGAAACTGATTATATGAAGGAGAGAAAACCTGATCAGGGGACAAAACACTATTGCTTGGATCAGAAAATTCAGCCACAAGTTCATCGGCTACCTATAATATAACCATAATCACATTAAATTAAAGTATTCAACAAATAGATTGGGAAACAGGAAGAACCGCTAGTCCAAGTTCTACGGCACACATTATTTATGTGCATATACTCTACTATTTGAGAAGTGTGGTGAAAACTGACTTAAAGTAACCACCTAACCTCATTGTATGTTGTTCTTCCTTTGCTTTCTACCTTCTCACACACTGGAGACAATCAATAACAAATGAGAAACAGAACCAGAAGGAAAATTATGAGCAAGACCTCCATAAGATAATGTATATCTAAGAAACACAAGAATCTAAATACAAATGCTGTAAATTTCGCAGTAAACCAAATGCAACTTTGCAAGGCTGGAGTTAATAACTCGAAGAAAAGATCAACAAAACTTTTCATACTAAATTGGTCAGACAGGATAGATCAAAAACCTTTCATACTAAATTGACGGAGCCCTCTTCCACTCTTATCACCTCCAACAGCCCGTTGGCCTCTCTTTTTCTTCTTGCTACTGTGTAGAAACAATGACAGTGGGTGAGAATGAATTCAAGGGGGAAAAAACTCGAGGATCAAATTTGGAGGATTTTTAAGACCACAAGCAGATAATTGACACTTGGAATTAAAAAATAGCCAATTCATGTTCAAGTTAACATTCCCAAACAAAATTTTTTCAAAACAAAAAAAAAAAAGGAATTAAGATAAAGTCTTTGCTAACAATGTTCACAAAAAAATGACCAACATTTCCTCCGAAAAGAGAAAACCTAGACTAAACATAAAATCCACAAGTCAATCCACGGCAATGTGCATCATACAAAACATAAATTTAGTACACGCTAAACAGATTACAGAGGAGGACTCACGCAACCGCTTCATGTGATCCAGCATCATCTCCATGCAAGTCAAGATGGTTTAGTCTTAGAAAAGTGCTATCACCAGCTGTTGCAGCCAATGCCTGGTCGCTCCGGCTAGACGGCAACCCAGCACTTCTGCTAGTCGACCCCGATTGCCCCGAAACCGTGGTCCCGCAACCCTCTTCCCCTTCCTCTTCATCTCCACATGATTTCGGGGATCGCGATCCCATGTCACTAAATTATAAGCCTATTTGGCTTTGGCAATAAACCCTAAGGACACTTCAATTGAACACGAGTTTCAATTCCAATGCATACCTGAAAATAATTCACTGTTTGACATTAACTATATGATGAATTAACCAATCAAATAGTGTTTTCAGCATCAAATTAAGATAACAGAACGTAATGATAAATGAATCAATGAATGTAACGGCTCAAACAAACAAATTAAGAGACTCTAGAATGGCGCCTAGGGCATACAAAATGAAGAAGAAATGCGAAAATTAAAGGTAAAGGAAAGAGAAAAAGGAGGGCAATCGACTAACCGGTCGGCAGGGGAGGCGGCGAGATGGCCGGAGATGACGGTGGAAACCGGCGTAGATCTGAGAGAGAGAGAGTGGGGTGGGGGTACTTTACTGTATCTTAAGCACGGAAAACGTTAAACGGTTTCGCTCCAAAATTCATGTCGTGTCATGTAATGGAAGGCAGAACCGGCAAAATGGACATATCCGAACCCGTATAAATGAACCGGCTTCAACACTTAAAAAAAAAAAAGGTTAGGCTTGTTTAAGTTTTTAGTCACTGAACTCAAGTGTTTTTTTGGAATTGGTCCTTAAATTTTGATTTTATGCCTAAGTTCCCAAACTTTGTTAAATTTTTGAAAATGGTCATTTCGTCACATAAATGATGATATAGTCTATGACATGTCATGTAACTTTCGCCACATCGACAAGTAACGTGCTTCATGTGGCATCAAATAATTTTTTTAATAAAAAAATTAATTCTTTTAAAAATTATTAAAAATTTTGGTTTTTTTTAATTACGATATTTAATTATTTTTAATAAAAAAATTTTAATTTAAAAAATTAATGTGGCGTTATGTGGCACATTACCTATCAACGTGGTGAAAGTAACATGACTTATCGTTGGCCATAACATTACTAAAGTGACAAAAGAATCATTTTCCAAATTTGAGCAAAGTTCAAGGATCCAAAACATCGAAAAAATAGTTCAAGGACCAATTTCAAAAAAGCACCTAAATTCAGGGACTAAAAAATTAAATAAGCCAAAAAGTTATTTTGCCACTCTGGTATGAGTAATAAATCATTTTTGTCCTGATAGTGTGATCATCTGTTATTTTCGTCCATCACATATTATAAATATATTTTTAGTTCTTGAGAGTATCTCGCATCAATCATTTTAGCCCTTTAATCAATTGGGATTATGGATCAAAGTTAATTTTGTTGATGTTTGACGTTAAGTGTTAAGTGTCATATAGGCAATGCTACAATTCAAAATGATGCATTTAGTTTGTTGACTTGGCTAATCTTCATCTTCTTCAATAGGAAGTGCCCGTGAGAGTGTATTGAACGAGAGTATCACAATCCTCAACTTCAAAAAATCTTCCAACTCTGAAGGCATAGACCCATTAAGCTGAGCATAAACAAGGTTCAACAATTCCCAAATTCTTTAATTTTCCAATGAACTTTGGGATTGAACACTTCAAATGGTTGTAAAATAGATTAATATTTTATATTCACTCTCAAGGTTTTGACATGGTGCATCAAGTGTCCTATCTAGGGATAGGCAAAATACCCATGTCCGCGGGTACCCGCATAAATACCCGTGACGGGTACCCGCATTATTCCCTTATGGGTGGGGATGGGTATTATGGTACCCGCGCCCGTGGGTACCCGTATAAATAAAAAAATATTTTATTAAATATTATATATATTAGTATAAATAATATTTTACTAGTAGTAATTAAAATTGGAGGTACATCTATTGATCTATATACTGATTAAAATCTTCATAGTGTTCGGCTATATATATATTATGGGAAGTGGGGAGTTAATTAATTATCATAAGACCATGACTCTAGAACGAAGAAAGATATATAATAAAATGCCATGTAATTTTAGCAATCATCTCAAACATTTATTTGCTACAGAGATGCACTATGATACTTGAGGCCACCTTTCTCCTATTATTATGTGGAAGTTCATGTATGCCTGACGTGTAGTATAATTGAAGATCCCGTGAGCTTTTTTATCATTATGTGGATCATTAAATTAAAGGAAAAAAATAATAAAAGTTCAAAACCCGTGAGTACCCGTAAATACCCGTTATCCGTATAAATACCCGCAAATGCCCGCGGATAGGATAGTGGGTATGCACTACCCATGCCCGCCCGCACCCGTGCCCATCCCTAGTCCTATCCGATGGTATTTCCCCAATGAACAAGTTGGGGTCGACCTTTAGGATTTCCAGCTGAGTCAACTCATTGAGTTCTTTGGAAAGCTCGCCGAAAAAGTTGTTGTCGGTGAGGTTGAGGAGAGCGAGATAAAAGAGTGAGAAAATAAAAGAAACAAAAGAGCGTGAGCCTTTAAGGTAAAGTGATGAAAGACTAAGTAAGTAGACTCGCCTGAGTTGGCACGTGACACCGACCCAGTCGC
Organism: Crotalaria pallida; assembly: GCA_037953625.1. Lineage (NCBI taxonomy): Eukaryota > Viridiplantae > Streptophyta > Magnoliopsida > Fabales > Fabaceae > Crotalaria > Crotalaria pallida. Next base: position 140,471,056 of record CM075654.1, on the reverse strand, counting down.
AGTGGGAGGTTGAATGATGCCATTAAGATAAAAGACAGGAGCTTTGAAGAGTACTTGGTTTCTTAAAAAAAAAGTCGAGGGATTAAATTGGATTAATTTGCAACTTAAAAATGAGAAATTAAATTATGTATATATGTTTGGATCAAATTGAACGATTTTAAAAATATCCACCATTAATTCATAAATCTGCAAAGCATTGTCTTCCTTCATAAATCTGCAAAATAATGGTTGCACCATGATTGAATACACCCATGATGATGATTTCTCTACCAAAAACGATAATCTTCCCTTTATTCTAATTTGCCCTTTTATACAATAACCCATTGTTGATATTTTTTTTTTTTGGGTTTTTGGATTTAATTCAATCAGGGGAACAAGATGAAGATAAGCCAGATCAATCAACTAAACTTACCATTTTGACACGTGGCATTGGCTAAATGACACTTATCGTGACACCTCAGCAAATTTAACTCTGTTACATAACCCCGATTGACGTAGGACACTCTTAAAGACTAAAAATGTATTTATAACATGTGAGGGACGAAAACAATCGATGGTTGCATTGTCAAATACTAGAATGACTAATAACTCACCCTATAACTATTCAAAGCAACCTAAAAAATTGTGAAAATACTTAAATTTCCCTAATTTTAAAAACTTTCTCTTCTCCTTCACTTTCTCTCTTTTTCTTTTCTCTTCTGTTTATTTTCTCTCCGATAATATCAAAACATACTCTCACAACTTCTTTCTCCTCTTCATACCAACAACACCTGTTGCTCTTTGTCTTCCACATTCATTTTTCTCTTATTCTCATCCACGTTTTCTCTTCCTCTTATAGCTACATTAAGGGGGGCAACAACACCCATGTTCTCATCACAACAACAACAATCTCATTATTTTTTTTTTATTGTTCATGGTTATATTTACTTTGTTTATTGCCCGAGGCGCAATTTATTAGAAACCAATGATATTACATGCATTTAAAAAATTAGAATTTTCTCAAGTTCAAATCGTGACACCAGTTCATGACCTTGAAGTCGTCAGAGTAACTCATGACTTGCACATTTAAATCATTTGAGAGGGGGGTTGCCTCATGACCCATGCTTATAGGTTCGCAGCTTATGAAGTTTGGGTCATGAGGGATGCTCATGACCCAATAAATAATCAAGTTTTAAGGTTATTGTGTAGCAAATCATGAATTATACGTTTTTTGAAACGCATTAAGGTTGAATTGTGAGGGGTGTTCACTACCTCATCGGTTCACAACCTAGTGGTCGCAACATATGCTTCGCATGTAGAGTATAAACTATGAAGTGCCCTCAAATAACATACTAGCAAAAATCAGATAAAGTATCTACAGTTAAACAATGATTATCATGTAGCAAATCGTGAATCGTGATTATCCCTAATATGAATCAATTTAAGGTATAATAAAAGGGTTTTTTTAACCTCAGTCCTCAGAATTAAGGATAAGTATCCCATAATGGATAGGTTTTTTTGAAAAAATGAAAGTATAAATTTTTCATTTATTAAATACACTATATCACATAAAACTTACCCACTTTTAAGTGTGAGTTAAAAAAATCCATAAAAAAAAAATTAATCCAAATATATAAATTGTTTGTGTTTCGGTTGAATTGCATTAAATTAATTATATCCTGTACAATCTAAAATAAGTTACGGGTTGAGTTTCGGTTTTTATTTTTTTGTTTTTTTTTCTTAAATACAAATTTAAAAGTTTTAGTTAATGTACTATAATTTAAACTTGTATTTTAAATTTTAATTTTTTTTTAAAATAATAGGATGAAATATTGATTTTTTTTTTCATTTATAAATGAATTCGAGGCTTAATTATGTTATAAGTAGCTGAAGTTTGGAGTACTTTTGTCAGATACATTTATTTTTTTTTTCAATGTCTGACACTCCCGAAGTTATTTATGGGCTTCTCATATACCCCTATTACCAATTTTGGTCAATTTTGCTGACATGTAACATCGAAATTCTTGTCAAAAGTAGGAGGTTAGGCACGGGCGCGCCCCGTAGGCGAATATTTTTTTAAAAAAAAAATAAAAAAATAAAAAACAAAAAAACCTTAATATTTTTATATTTTTAATTAAATTTAAAAAAATCGAAGAGAGAGATCGTCTTCGTTCGCCCATGTCATATCATGTTCTGATGTACGTGTCAGCAAAGTTGATCAGAATTGATAATATGAGTATATATCAAACACGGAAGTAACTTCGAGGAGTTAGACAATGAAAAAATAAAAATAAAAGTATAGTATCACAAATTTAAGAGATTTCTAACATAATTAAAGCTTGGTTGTTTTTATAAGTTGGTTTGCAGTATTTATTTTACATCGATTTGGAAATGAAAGTTACTTGGCATTTTTCCAATACTGGGGGGTGTTACATTGAATATCTTGGATAAGCCGCATATGCAACACGACAATCTTTCATGCATATATTTCTTCAAGAGCAGTGCTATTTAGCATGAAAAAATCCTACACGAATGATGCACGAAAATTTTTTGAACAGATGAAAATTCTTTGATGGGCGGAAATCATGAGATTGATAGGTATGAATAAAAGTTAACTGCAAGCTAAGTCTGCAACACTGTAACCTTCGTGCAAAGTCACGATATTTAAATTCGTGCTAAATAGCATTATTCTTTCTTCAATCAGGTGTTCAGCTGTTTTGAAGAACGCACATTCAGCGTGAGTTGTTATGCTTGGCGATTTGGTGACATTTTTGTTTGAATAAGTCACTTCAAGAACATTTTCATGACACGTGCTTTAATTTATCATTTTCTAAGCATTTAAAAAATGATCCAATAGACCAATGTCTTTAGAAGTGACTTTTTCTTTGTTCACTTTATTTTTGCTAAAAGTAAATTTTTTTTTTCCGAATTCCTTGCGAAACTATCGGTATTCCAAGTGTACCCTTAATATCAGAGAATCCTTAAGACTAATCTGGAGCAAGCTGTGTGGTTGGTTTTTCTAGCGGGATGTTTTTAGCAAGAATCGAACACGGAACTACTAGCATCTATATCCCATTCCCAAAATTTCAGTTGAACATTATACCAACCGAAACAAACCCCGTTCGCAGCTAAAAGTAATTTCTGATTGTTTGGTTTGGCTACTTTTTAGTTTTTACTCTTAGACGAGGGAATAAAATCTGCATTTACTTGATACGCATGTAAACTGGGCCTGAAAGATGAGTTGTGATGGTAAGTAGCTACAAATAGGGTTAGTCCTTTTTCTTTTTCATCGGCATAAGGAAATTTATTAATTGATCGAAGTACAGGGACTACTTCAACCTTTGTAAAAAAAGGGATGTGTTGTACAAAGATTGATCACTTAACTTGGTAAAAACATTCCAATGGTTCCAGTAAACACCTATACATGAAGCTTTAATAATAACCAAAATACTAACCAGTGCCCTAAAAATTATTGGAAAATGTGATTTTTTAATGTTTTCGAAAAAGTGATAAATGTGGATTTATTTTTTTTCTTTATGTTTAGTAACCTTATTAACAATTAATCAAAGACCCTTAATAAGTTCTAGGTTAAGTAAATGCAGATTTTAGCAAGAGAAAGAGTGTTAAGTAACCTTAACAATTTTTTTTCTGTGTTAGCAAGACCCTTAATAAGAATCGAAGATTTTCATTAGTTGTATCTACTTCATGATATGTTCTAGGTTAATTTCTTTTTCTTAAAAATTAATTTGTTCCTAGAATTCCAAATCATCCATAACACAACATATCATAACGAATTCCATAACTTTTTAGTGTTGTTGTGAAACGTCACTACTCCTTCATGCTGTGCTAGATGAGATTTCACTTCCAAAAGTAAAGCTGCCATTATCTAAGGTTAGTTAATTAAGTTTTGACGCGCGCTAACTTAGCTGAAATCCATTGAAGAGAGATAGGTTTGAGTGATATAATGAACGAAGAAAACCTTATTATAGAGTGGTTGATCACATGCATTTTTTTTTTTTTTTGTTTTTCAATATATTTATCCACGTAAGTAGGGTGATTAATCTTTTCGAATATTCGTTGACCTTTCGAGACAATCCTCCCAACAAAACTTATAAGAACTAAGAATCAAACCCATGATTATATGCTTAAATATCAACAACCCCAATTACTAATTGAGGTAGCTCCAAAGTACAATTACATGCATATACGTTTCAAGATATTAGGAGTAAGTCACTTTCAAATTTTCGATAATTTTGGATTGGTTGAATTTAGATAAATTTAACATGAGAAGTTGTTGAAGATGAGTTAATTGGCCTATAGCTTGCCACTTGCTAAAACATAGGTTGTATAATTTTGGTTTATAAAAAGTTTGGACAATCTCATTGTGTAAAATATGATAACAAGCGCAAACAATTAATACACTTTCCTCCATTTATTTGCCTTCAATTAACCTCATCCATTTTTTTTTCTTTGTTTACCACTTCGATCTTGCTAATAAGTGTCCTAAAAAGGTATTTGTTAAGATTACTACATATGGATAAAAAATCATAAATTCATATTCATCGGCCACTCTCTCGAAAACATAAAAAATCACATTTTTCACTAATTTTTATTTCCTTAACAAGTGTTAGCATTTTCCTTACCACTTTAGTACTTGTTATTGTTTATTATCAATGGCATTCACATTTAACTCAATGCAAAATATTGTCATTTGTTACTCAATCGATTGCGTGCATAGAAATTTGTGTGTTGTTACTTGTCTCTCTATGAACTTCTTCAGTTACCTTAGGAACTTGTAGCGAAGGAATATACTAACTAATTTCTTTCATAACATTAGTTGTTTTACTATATTGAAAATCCAGAATTTAGAGGTGAAGTGATTAAGCTAGCTATTCCATCATATCAATTATTAGTAAAAGAAAATTCGCAAAGGCTGATTTACATAAAAGAGGCTTAATTAGGACAGATGATAATCTAACATGCTGCTGCTTTTGTAACTGCTGCCCTGAAACTATAGATCACTTATTTGTTAACTATATTTTTGGTAAAAACATCTGGTGTTGCATGTATAGATGGCTAGGTATACAGGTGAACCAAAGGGACTTACTCATAGATCATTTTATGACACATACAGAGGTGAAAAAAGAAAAGCAGGAGGGTCACGCTTGGAGAACTTTCTAGTTTGCTGCTGTATGGTCCATTTGGCTCATGAGTAATGATGTGATTTTTTCCAATGCGAAGCTAGATGGTATACAGGTTATGGACTTAATTCAGATTAGAACATGGTGTTGGTTTTGTGCCATGACCTCACAGATTCTCTATGATTTTACCCGATGGTGTAACAACCCTTGGAGTTGTTTTTTGTTTGTACTGTGAGAGTTGTTGTATCCTGATATAGTCCATTTTGTATATATGGATGAATGTCCCTTGTGTTCTTATATATTCAATTTTTTCTTAGAAAAAAAAACGCAAATGCTAGATATATATATATATATATATATATATATATATATATATATATATATATGAAAGATACACGGTGTCAATGTGTCATCACTTTTGCTTCAATTTTTCATATGCCCAAACAAAGTCATGACTCATGAGGTTATCACTAAACGATGTTGGAAAGTTCTTTAATTTTAATTTTCTTTTTTAAAGTTTAAACAAAAGGTGGTTAGAATATCTAAGAAACTAATAAGTAGATGATTGAATAACGTCAAAGCCACAGTACCTTCCACCATCATGTGATCAACGTCTTTCTATCTCCTTCTAAAAGTCCAACTAAAAACAGCTTATGTCTCCTACTTGTTTCCATAATTTTGTGCAATTATGTTATTTGTTCAAGAAAGTGCTTCACTACAAGTTTGACCAGAGCTTGTATAATGTATACATACATGCATGTTACATAGAGAAAGAAACAAACAAATAAGAAAAAAATAATAATAATAATAATAATAATAATTCTATCTGAGTCTTCGGGACCATCATTTACGAATTTATACCGGATACAAAACAATAACCTCCACCTTTGCAAACCATAATTCATAGATATAGAACTGATACAATATACAACATGCATTCATCGATCCCTACTTTAATTTGTACATTCAGAGTATGTTTGTTTTTCTTAAAATTTTTGATTTTTTTTTTCCAAAAAATAATCATAATTTAATGTATTTGTTTGCCAATATTGATTATAATATTAAATTATATTTTTGGAAAAAAAAATCAAAATTTAAAACTCCTTTATTACGGCCGGATATTTGTTGTAACTTGTAAGGTTATTTTTGTAGACTCTTTGTTATTTTCTTTTTCTATCTTTATCACTCCAACACATTAACTACTCAGTTCTCACGTACTCCACATACTCCATACTCTTTTTTAGTAAAAAAATAACTATCTTTATCACTATTCAAACAAATCAGATCAACTTAAATTTATTTTCAGCTAAGATACCCAAATATAATAAACAAATTATAAGTACAGAAAAAATAATCATAATCTCATTTTATAACAAGTTATACCAAACACCCACTAAGATTTGACAATTTTGTCTTTTTTTCTTAAAGAAAAGGGTCTTATATTACGATTTGCATTTCTTGACATTTATTTTTCATATATATCAGGATTGATGGTTAGAAATGAGTACATGCAATAAACTTAGAATTTACAACTGAGATCAACACAGATATGCTGATAGGACTACCCGGTCGATCAAGTATCTTCATGACATGCTTGTATAGTACTACTCGTTGTGTATCTATGTTCGTTAATTACTCTCTTTGATTAGTGAGTGGAGCGCAGCAATTAATTAATTTCCCACCGAGCTTGAATGATTTTTTTTCCAATTAATAAATTAAGCCTTATTATGATCTTTTAATTTATTTGTAATCTTTACCTCTCTAATTCCTCTACTCCAGTCTCTAGCTGACAATAGATAGCGACTTAGCCACAATTGAAGCGCAATTGTTCTTCTTTCTCGATAGATCTCCTTAAGTTTTGTAACTGATCGACAATCTCTTGATTTCCAGAACTGTTGCTCTCTTGGTCTCAATAATAGACTATAGGCATAGATTATTATAGTGTCTATGTTTCACCTAAAAATGACGGCCTAATTATATCCCTTGTCCTAACTCCTAATTATTACTCCCTCCGTTCCTTATTAACTGTCCGTTTGTGAAGAGATTTTTTGTTTCTTTTTATCTGTCCTATTGAGAATTTCAAAAGTGTAATAAATGTTATTTTCCATGTTTACCCCTTATTCAATATATCTTGGTTTACGTAAGTAGTGGAGAAAAAATAATGATTACAGAAAGAAAAAGGGTATAGTGAGAAAAAACATAATTAATGTATTAGAAATCTGAGTAATGATTGAATTTATTAAATGATGTGTTTTATTTGAAATAGGACAAATAAATATATAGGATCGGAGGGAATATTACCGATCATGATCTGCATGGACCAGGCAACTAATTTGTATCTTCACTTAATTATTGAAAATCTCACGTTGCCTACTGGCTAGGGGTGTTCGCGGATCGGTTCGGTTCGATTTTGAGGCAAAATATGATCCGAACCGATTACAAAATATACGTGCGGTTCGGTTTGGATCGGTCCATTATAATAGGCAAACCAATTAGATCCAATCCAAAAAAAAACCTTGCGGTTTCGGTCCGGTTTGGATCGGTTTCAAATTTCTTCAGATTTGACTCCATTTTTTCCCCAGATTTGAATGAAAGTATCATTGAGATTGTGGTGCTTTAGAATAATGCATAGAAGAAAACAAGGTACCTTAACAATTTCAGACTTGGAGCCAGGACGCATGTAGGCTGCTAACATGCTCATATTGAAATCCTGCATGCATCATTTGAAATTCATATAATAAGAAACACCATGATACAATACAAAATCCTATTTATGATAACAACAGAAAAAGAATAGAAATACATGATGCTGAAGAAATGAGTTTCTTAATAAGGATAAAAATATAACAACTATTTCATGTTTTTCAGCAAAACATTCAAAACAAGTCAGTATCCCATCTACACAATTACTTAAAATTATGTCTTGTTCAAACTCAAGAAACGTATGGAGAAGTTGCAATACATAACCAAAGAGAAAGCAACACTTTCATATTATTTTCACGACAAAAAAAAAAAATCACAGCGAGCAGTGGTGGAGCAGCGACCAGCGATGGGAGGAGCAGCGGCCAGCAATGGAGGAGCAGTGGTGGAGGAGCGGCGGCGGGGTTTGTGACTTTGTGTGGACTGTGGAGAGAAATGAAAACTTAAAATGTGTGATACTGAAAAGTGAAAATCTGAAATGCATAAAACGCAGCGTATACATTGCACAAGTATAAAACGCAGCGTTTCAACTTTCATGTAGGCATGAATTGGTTCGGTTCGGTTCGGTTTTTCAACTGAAACCGAAAACCGAACCGAACCGATCGGTTCTCAGAAAATGAGTCCAATAAAACCAATAAATTCGGTTTTTTTTTCGATTTTCGGTTTTTTTGACCGGTTTACGGTTTTTAATTGGACCGGTTCGGTTTTGAACACCCCTACTACTGGCTACTGCTCTAAGTTACTCCCTCCGGTTCGAATTATAAGCAAAACTAACTAAATTTACGCTTATTAAGGAGGTTAGTTGATTGTATTTTATTTTCTCAAATTTATAAAAGATAGAATAGAGTATTTTAGGAAAGTTGCATTGAGAATGAAACAAAAATTAAATAAGATAACAATTTTCTAGGGATGTTTTAGGAAAATGGCATTGGGAATGAAATAAAATTTAAGAAGGTTGGTTAATTTTGCTTATATTTTAAACCAAGAGATGTATGTTTTTTTATTGCTTATATTTCAAGCCGGATGGAGTATGATTTAAGGATAGTTTTTCAATGCTCCCCTTCAAAACTACTCCCTTCGTCCCTAAATATAAAATTCTATTGACACTTTTATTTTGTCCCTATTTATAAAGCTCCATACCAATTTTTAACACTTTTTAGATTCCCAATAATATTAATAGGGATAATTTTGAAATTACTTATCAAAAGTTCACATTTCCAATACAATTAACTAAATTATTTCACTTTCTTAATGGACGTGAAATCCTCCAAAAAGGCTTTATATTTAGGGACAGAGAGAATAATATTCATGTTCCTTTTTTAATATTATTTTTGAAAAGTCATTTTTGCCCCTATTTTTAACTTCAACCATCATCTATGTTCATCCCACTTCAAATAGCATTTGCACTGTCCACTCAATCATCGCAATGCTCTTGTACTGAGATGTCTTATTCTCTTGATGGTTGTGGGTAGGGGTGTAAGTGATCCGGTCCCAAACCGCGAGATCGCTCGGATCAGACCGAAAAATGTAGTCCAGTCTGGTCTCACGGTCCAGTCCGATCTCAAAATTTTTGGACCATTACTGTATGATCCGGTCCATGGTCTCATGATTTTTCAAACCACAAAGACCAGACCGGACCAGTTACTTAAAAAAAATTTAAAAAAAAAAAAGCCCAACACGCTCTTAACTTCCACTTTCCATGTGTTTCACTGTTTCCACTTCCAAATTTCCAATATCTAGCAGTAGCCGCCAACCACTTCTCTTCCCATTCCTCATGGTCTTGACGCGAGTCCACTTTCTCCCTCCTCCGTTCTCTCTCTCCCTCCCTTGATCCGCTGCCTCCGTTCTATCCCTCCTTCGATCCGATTCATTCTCTCTCTCTCCCTCCTCTATGCTCGTCGTCGTTCTTCTTCTTCTTCTTCTTCGTGCTCGTCGGCGCCAGTAAAGCCGTCTCCATCGACATCACGGTTCGTTCTGATTCGATTCCTCCACTCATTCCTCTCTCCTCCTCCGATTCGTTCTCTCTTTCCCTCCTCCATGCGCCGTCGCCGCTTGTTCCTCGCCGTCGCCGCTCATTCCTCTAGCCCTCTCTTTGTTGTCAGTTGAATTTGATTTTGATTAATTGATTTTGCCCTAATTGAATTTGCCCTAGATTAATTGATTTTGCCCTTTGTGTTCAATTAGGTTTTACTGCCTTGATTTATTTCCAGCATTTTGAATTTCAATTTAATGGTCTAAATAGACCGGACCAGACCGAAATGGTCCGGACCGTTGCGTTTCGGTCCGGTCTTTATACATAAAACACATCGAGATTGGACCGGACCATGTTAATTTGATTGGTCCGGTCTCCAATATCCGTCAAAAACCGGACCTGACCGGATCGTTACACCCCTAGTTGTGGGATTGTGGAGTGGCTCACAATCACTAGCCTTAGCATGTCATGATGCTGATTTTGGAATTTTGGGTTGCTAATCGTGGGGCAAGGGTGAAAGTGGGGTGGTGTATGATGACAGCAGTGAGATTGTAAGGGAAAAATGGATAAGATGGTGGCTTGATGGTTAACACTAAAAAAAGGAGAAAACCAAAGTAAGCATGAGACTAAACAACTAAAAATAGAACATAAAAAATCACTCGTGATTTCAATATATATATATATTAAGTTACTTTTTTGTTTTTTCATTGTTAATCAGTTTTACCTAAAACATGGTATCATAGATAAAACTCAAATTCTTTTCGATTCTCTTGAATCAAAAACTACGTTTTTGTTTTGGGTCAAATATTATCTTCTGCCTATCAAAAAGGTTTTTTTTTTTTAATTTTATTTAAAATTTTGGAAATCTTACATTCACCACTTAAATATCTATGAGCGGCACATGCATTATTTTCGGATATCTCATGAGTCTATACTGTGATATTGTATGTTTAAAAAAAATAAAAAAATTGGAGTGAAGGATCAATTTTTCCCGATGTCTTTTTTTAGTGTATTAACTTAGTTTTTGAAAATGTGTATATATCAACTCGATTCTTCAAAAATTTTGAACGCATCAACTTGGTTTCCCATTTTTTTTAATGTACCAATTTGGTCCTTCAAAATTTTTATATTTTTAAAGATCAAATTAGTACTTCATTCTGATAATTTTGAGGAAACAAATTAGTATATCAGAAAATTTTTGAGGGATCAAGTTGGTTTTTATACATTTTCAGAGACTAAATTAATATACTGCAGAGCAAAATTGTACTTCACTTAAAAAAATACTGTGATATTGTGATCAATTATAAGACATATCATTATTCTAATAGCTCTATTTTTAATGTACCCGAAGCTCGATCTATATATAGCTAGCAGCACTCTTAATCCACTCTACTGGTGATGTTGTTTGTCGCTAGCTAATACTATTTGGCTTGGAGGCAAAAAATTGTATTAGGCACAGAATTTGTTTTCTTCTTACAGGGTGACATAGGTTAAGAGAGATGTAAATCATAAGATAAGATTCATCTTAAAATGCGCGCGCCAAACAAAATATAACATCATTTACCTAGTCGTTTGTTTTAATCAATGGTGTCATAGTAGAAATTCATCATAGAATAAGAGGTCAAAAATAATTAAAAGGATTATTATTTTTTGTTTAAAAGTCTTAGACATTGAGTATTAATTAAGAATATAAGTTCACCATCTCTAAAGTTTTTAAATATTTGAATTTTCATTATAAAACATTTTTATTATTAGGTTTAATTATATTTTTGATCATTTATCTTATATTCAATATTTAATTTGGTTTTTAATCTTTTTTTTAACTTATTTTGATCCTTTATTTTTTTTAAATTCAATTTGGTTCTTTCGTAATGACAATGTTAGTTTCATCGAAATATTCATACACATTATCAAAAAATGAAAAATGTGCTAGAATCTGGAAAAATTCCAGACCGTCACTCGATGAAAGCCAAGAACAATGGTGTTGCTTTGTCAATAATGGGGGAGCAAGCTAGCTCTCGGTGGTGATTGATCAATATGAATAGAAATGACAATGCGATGAAGATATAAACTTATATGACAATCAAAACTCTATCAATGGAATGGTGAGAATATATGTCATGCTTTGTGAATGAAACGGTAATATGTAAATATTTCAGGTAAAATTAACATTGTTATTATGATTGAAGGACCAAATTGATTTTTTTTTTAAATAAAGGATCAAAATAAGTAAAAAAATTTAAAGATTAAAGGGAATTTCGAAAATAAGATAAAAGACAAAAAATATAATTAAACCTTATTATTATGCCTCTTGTGCATGTTGAGGTAAAGAAAATTAAAAAAAAATAATCAATTATGCTATTCATTGTTGTTTTTTTTTTCAACCTTCTTAACATTAGAACTTGGTATAGTTTCAAGAGAATTGAGATTCTCTCCGTTTTTTTTTTTGTCTTTTTTTTAATATTTAATGGTTGTTATGTTTTTAATAATATTGAAATTATTTAATGGATAAAATTTTGTCTACTTTTTAAGAAATGGAGAGAACGAATTAATCTTAACTCGTTTCAAAAATGAGGAAAATAATAGTATATAATTCCCATTTATCGAAGAAAACGAATTAACATTAAGAGAGAGGGACAAAGCTCATCAAACTAAAAAGCTCGATCTGCCACGGAAGGAGCCTTCTTACCTCTGCCATACAACGCGAGATGATAGGGAAACAAACACACACGGGGTTCCAATTTCATTCATGTGGACAAAACGAAGCTCCCATTATATATATGTAAATGGCCACAAAACTGTCACATTAACATTACACACACAAATAAATAATAGACAGATGCATTCATATATAATTTGTCTCATATATATGCCCGCTTTAATTTTTCTACCCAAGCTTCATATAGCACCAAATCATGAACAGGGCAAAGATAGCTACAATGGAATTGTCAATTCTTCTGCCCATCAATCCTTTTCATTCACATATTGTCTTGCCATTAGGAAAAGGAACCCTTCATCAGTATGCTTTTTGACACATATATATTGACTATGGACAAAACCCAATCTCCTTACACCAATGGATCGGAGAGGGTTATTTTAACCAAATTTAAGGAACTTCTTTTACCTTCTTAATCTCAAAAGCTAATGTGTCATTATAATGTCTCACATATCACTAAAAGTCTAAAACCAACAAATCTAGAGTAGCCATATAGTATTATAAGGTTAATCTAAACAATTAGCTAGAGCAAGTTGGATTCTGATTGCTGAAGTATTCGTTGTCAATAAAAAACAAACATTAATTAAGAAAAGATGATATTTAGTAATGATTTTGAGAAAGACCAAATATGTTTAACTCATTGCAATGATTATTTAATACTCCTTCTGGTATTGCATATAAAATTATTTTGAATAAATTTATGTCAGTAAAAAAATTAATCAATTTTGTTAATATTTAATATATATTTTTTTAACTAATTTCACATTATAATTAAAACTATAAAAGTGTAAATTGTATATGAATGTTGTAGAAAAATAATTAAATATTTTTTTTGGCACACCAACCGGTACCCGGATATAGTTTACCCAGAATCCGACTCATCCGGTTCGATCCAACTGAGCGCGCACTAAGCGGTAGGATCTCCCAGGGGGACCCCTATACCCAAGGCTCGAACTCGAAACCAAGTCTGACCCAGAGGCAGGGTAACAAGGGCGGCCGGCCTGGGCCCATGATTTTTGGGGCCCACAAATTTTTTTATATCTCTCTCTCTCTCTCTATATATATATAACATTAGAAATATTGATAGAAATACCATCCAACATATATGGGTTTTGTGATTATAAATATTGATAGAAATACCATCCAGCATTTTTTGCACTACCAAATCAAATAATTTCTGAAAAAAAATGTTGTTTTACAATTTTTATCTTAATAAGAAAAATAATAATAAACGAAACTCTTTTTTCCCGAGAAATGAAAGTACGAAACTACTTCTTTAATAGATGAAAGACAAAAGTAAATAGACACAGTAGATTATTATTGCATTATTCAAAATAAACCGTTTTACTTATACACACATGAAATGTATTCTTACAAAATTATAGGATTTTGTTGATATATGTTCAAAAAAAAATTATATGAATATAAAATTATTATTTTTAAAATATAAAAAGTTACACTTTTCAATAATTTCTTGCCATATTTATTTCCTCAACAAATGTTTTAAGCATTTGCCAAGATTTTTTTTTTAAAGGATTTGCCAAGATCATAAACTCTAAAATACTACAAATTAAACAAAACAAAAAGGCACAGCACAATTAAGTATAATGTCAGAATTTCACTGATATCATGATAAGTAGTAGTTTGATAATGCTTTACCTTAAAAAAATTTCTACCTTTTGACTAAGTATGACCTTGATCTATATGAAAAATCTTAAATGGCAATTAACGAAAACATATTTTATTATGGTTTCGTTTTTTTCTTTAAGAAAAAGGAAACCTTTTAAGTTGAGACGAGTGTGAATAGTAGCCAAGAGTGTTGATAATTAAGTTGAATTTGGTGGGCCTTTTAAGGTATAGAAGATAAGTAAAGTATGGTTGGCTTTGATTTCTTGCCTAATCATCTTAATATTGACTCGGATAATTATCTTAATATATTGAATATCCGGGATAGTGATGTTAATTTTATCTGCTTATATTTTTTAAGCATAAGTGTTTTAAAAATAATTTATTTAATATAATCATAATCTAATTTTTCAATTATATCAAACCAACAAAATTATGGAAAGTATCTTACCACAATCACAATCACAATCAAAACAAAAGAAATCAAATCAATGAATGTGAGTGTAGAATGAGGATGACGACAGCATAGTGAGAAGCCCCGTCGTCAAAATATCCTGCACCGCTCCTTTCCACATCATTCATTCCAGTCATTTGCATTTCCTTTGGTCCAAGATTGCCCTGTGGGCCCCGCATTTCCTATCCTACTTTCTTACCCAACATGGGTCCCACCAACCGCCCCCAAAAACACCACCACCATCCTAATCCCCTCTCTCTAATCTCTATCTTGCCTTTTCCAATTTTAACTCCCTTCCTCCTATCGTTTGCTTTATTTAATCGGTTTTTTTATCTTATGCATAAAGAATATATAAATGATACAATTGTATTGAAAAATTAAATAATTATATTTTAATTCATTTAAGAGTCTCAACTTCTAATAACCACTTTCTTTTTAAGGTTTGATTAACCTATATACCATGTACATAGGATAGAAAGACCCAACATACACCTACTTTCTTTTTTATTCACATTAATTATTCATTACTACGGCTTAATTTATGGCATAAGTTAAATAATTTAAAGATAATATGTACACAAGTTAAAAAAAATATTACAGGATTTCAACAAACCCTAATATAATTGGTAGATAATTGAATTTATGTTCAATTCTTCTCATGGTATAAAAAAAGCTTTATTAAAAAAATCATACTATCTTCGGTGATCTTTCTGACTCGTAAGATATCAGTTTCTTAGCGAAAGATATCCTTAGTTCAAAAAAAAAATCACATGATGAAAAAATTTGATATATTTTGATTCATTTAATAATTAGAGAAAGAATAATAATAAATGAGTGAAAATTATTATATTGAAGAAAAGTAGAAAAATAGCCGATAAAAAAAGATAAATTAGGTTATGCTTGAAAAAAGAAACATAGATGAATATTATGTTTTCAAAACTACTACATAATATATGAAATAAGACAAAATGACTAGAAATGCATAATTTATTGGACAAAAAAATTTTGGAGTTAAACATGGCAATTAAACATATATCCACTTATATCAGTTGGACCCTGATCCGATTTTTAATGGAGAAAACCCGTTTTAATTGAATTTGAGCCAATCTCAATTTAAAACCTGTTTTAAAGTCTTCCCCAATTCTTGCTCCCAAACCTATTCTAATTTGAATACTACTATTAAATAATTTACATTACACAATAGTTGAACAGTGAACTTAAACTAGTGTTTTATCTAAAATCATATATTTTTTTAAAAAATAAAATCATGTTGAAATTCTTTAGTTTTTAAATATTTTTAAAATTGTCGATATTTATCTTTACATATTATTTGAATTATTATATACTTGATATATGATTTATGTTTAAAAAGTTAACTAATAGTAAAAAACTAAAAAGAGATAAGTTACCTACGAATTTTCTCACGAATATCTCAAAATCCGACAAAAATAAATTTAAATTTTACTTTTTCATCTCAATTTTTCTTAAATACGCACACAAATTTCTCCCAATTTTTATGGATGTGAAATTAAGATTAACAAAACACGTTCTATACCTAATACTCCGTTTACCATGCTAATTTGGTGTGCTGCAATATTTAGGTAAATAATTTTTTTTTTGTTCGAATAATATTTTTTTTGAAGGGTTTGTTCGAATAATATGTGATACTTTGTTGTTAATCAAAATTTCCACCTTTTAGCATACTTTAAGTCGTATTCTAGTTTACTGAACATTTAAGGATTGGTTGCAAGGATCGACCGTCTAGGGTTCGTGACAAAATGGGAATGGGATCCCAAATAATTAAAAATTATTACTTTTTGTGTTTTACAATATGGTAAAAGTAAGATTTTTTTTTTACTAAACTAAAATTAAAGTAATTAATGAAAATGTTTAGAAATTGAAACTTGAATTGTGATTTATTAATTAATACAAACTGCATTAAATTAGTTGTTTGATGATTAGTTAATATGTTAAACAAATCATTAAATGCATGCCTAATTAATTTTTGACTTTTGTAATTTTTTTACCATTATTATGGGACAAGGGAGTATTACTTATCTCTAATTTAAATTTTTTTGATAGTCTAACAGTAATTAGATTAAAAAATAAAATGTGTTTTACTCTTTCACAATTTGTATAAGCTTTTATCTTTAATTTTTCAAATTTTGATGTAAAAATTTTACACAATTTTCATTACTCTCTTATTTTTAATCTACTTTTGATGTAAAAATTTTACATTCTCGGTTTTTTTTTAATTGAGGCCCTAAATTTTTATATATGGCCCCAAAAAATCTCAAAATCAGCTCCGTAATTAAGTAATTGCATGACCAACGATATGTTACGTCATCTTTGTTATATTGATAAATAACGTACCAAGTTGTGTCGCATGGATTTTTCCCATTAAGAATTTTGAATTAATTAAGATTAATTTTAAATATATATTTTTAAAATTGAATATTTCAATTATTTTTAAAAGAATTGATTTTTTAAATAAAAAACCACGTGACATTATATAGCATGTCACTTATTGATATGGCGAAAATAACATGTAATATATCATGGGTCACTTCATTACTAAAGTGGTGAAAGTGAAACGATAAGTTCCAAATGTTTGAGTATAGCTCAAAAACCTTAGACAATAAATAAAATAAAAATGTTAAAGAGCGCCCTTAGGGCATTGGTTAAAGAAGTAAAATAGGTAGTTTTTTATTGAAAATTTGTGAGTTTAAAACTTTGAGAACTAGTAGATTTGAATTTTCAATGCAAGTTTTTCTTTAATGTATTCATTGACCAATACTCTTAGGACAGTGGTTAGCAATACCCTTTTAATTTTAGTTTTTTTATTTTTTGGATTTCAAATTTGGTTTCAACATCATAATTATGTTATGCATTATATTAAAATATTTATTGCTTTTTTCCGATCACATTAAGATATTTTTTCGATCTTATTTATATGTCATATTCTAGAAAAAATTTGATTATATTTATAAGTCATTTATATTTTTTTTATTTTGTTTTATTTGACCTTTGTTCATTAATGTAAAATAATATATTTGTGAAATTTCCAATACAAGTTAAAGATGATATAATTGTAATACTAAATTATTTTTTTAAAATTTCAAAAAATACAACCATGTTCTTTGATATATGCAATATAATTAAATATCACTTATAATAAAATACCAAAGAAAATATATACTCCCTTCGTCTTTAATATAAAATCATTTTCAGACCCTATATTAATTTTCAACAGCAATTAATTATTTTTTCTATAAATGCTCTTATTTATTTAACATTTTCTAAATTTTCAATATTATTTTTAGGAATAATTTTGAAATAACAAATCAAATATATACATTTATAATATTCTTAATTCTTAATAAATATAAAATCTACTCAAAGTGTCTTATAGATAAAGCTAAAGGGAGTATTAATTACTACTTACTCCGATCCTATTTATAAGACCTTTTTGAGGTTTTTATTTTGGTCTTATTTATAAGATCTCTTTTCAATTTTCAATAACATTTAATTACTTCTTTCCACAAACATCCCCATAAAGCCAACATTTTTTAGAGTTCCAATAATAATTAGAGGGGTAGTTTTGAAAAAGTATATTAAATTTTTACATTTCCAATGTTACAAACAAGTTTATCCACTTTCTATGGTGGAAGTGAAAAAACTCAAAAGACTCTTATAAATATAGGACGGTTGGGAGTATATTAATACTCCCTCCGGTCCTTATTATAGGGCATACTTAACCGAATTACATATACCAATGAAAGTGGTTGATTTTATGAATTCTATGAGAATATATTGTAACATTACAATTTTACCCCCTTAACTTTTCTTGGAAAATTCGCACTCATTAATGAATAACAAAAAACACATAGATAGTAAAAACATTTAATAAGGGCAAAAAGAGAAAAATCAATAAATGATGCATAGAAAATATAAAATGACTTATAATTAAGACCAAGAAAACTTTCTAGAATGTAACCTATATATAGGACCCGAGCGAGTATTATGATAGTTAACGAGACCCATAATATAGTTTTGCTTCTTTCTGCGACTCAGTATGTCAGTTAGCTACTTGCGTTGCATTGCATGTGCACCAGACACAGCTGGTTTAAATAATCACCTTACTCTCCAATACGCTTCATTCACAGAGGCTCGGCTGATTCGATCGGTTGAGGACTTGAAGTTATTTTCTTTACTCACACTTTTTTTTAAAACCAATTATGAGTATGAAAATTAAAAAAAAATAAATATTGGGATAAGTTAATTAGTTAAGATTTAAGAGTGTGAATAAATATTTAAAAATGGTTAATAAACCTACATAATTAATTTATAAATAGATCTACACTATAAAAAAATGACATGTATCGCTTGCTTATTATTGATTGGAGTACATCTTATTTTTTTGTGATGTAGACTTGTTTATTACTACCTCCGTCCCTAATTATAAGGCACTCTTGGGAGATTTCACGTCCATTAAGAAAGTGAAATAATTTAGTTAATTGTAATGAAAATGTGAACTTTTGATATGCATTTTCAAAATTACCCCTATTAATATTATTGAGAATCTAAAAAGTGTTAAATAAATAGGGGTGTTTGTGAAAAAAAATAATCAATGATCATTGAAAATTGGTAAAGAGCCTTATAAGTAGGGATAAAATAAAAGTGTTAAGAGGACCTTATAATTAGAGACGAAAGGAGTAATTGATTTTATGAGTATTTATGATAACTACTCCCTCTGGTCCTATTTATAGGGCATACTTAACCATATCACATGGATCAAGAAGGGTCATTAGGTTTTTTGAAACTTTAAAAAAATACTTCAACATTACAATCTTACCCTCTTAACTTGCATTGAGAATTTCACATTGTATTACTTCACATTAATGGACAAAGGGCAAATAAGAGAAAATAGCAATAAATGTCTCCTAGAAAATACAAAATGACTTATAAATAGGACCAAAGAATCCTTCTAGAATATGACTTATAAATAGGAATGAAAGGAATATTTATTTTGGATTATCAAAATTTGATTGATTCACCTCATTTATTGTGTGTAATTATATACTTTGGGCTTGCATGATGGATCAAAGTAGGAGTTATTTAGCTAATGTTTGATGTAGATAAAATAATAATAATAATAATAATAATAATAATAAATAATAATAATAATAATAATAATAATAATAATAATAATAATAATAAGATGGTGATGGTAGTAGTATTGTGATGATATTAGTGGTATTGGCAATAATATTAACGTGTGAGAACATGAGAGAAAAAATTGCATTATCCTGCCTTGTTTATTTTTAACACCACTTTTTTTATAAAATAAAAAATTCATCAGACAAACATAATATCATAAGCGAAGAGAATAATACTATCATATTTTACTAATTCACAAAACTATTAATAACAACATGATATAACAAATTATATTAATATCTTTTTTTTTAATCTTATTCATCATATATGTAAATATTGTTGATTATTTGTAGAAAATTAAAAGAAAAAAAAGATGTTAAGAGTTTTCAGTAACCTAAAAAGCTTAAGTCCTAATAATTGGTGTTTTCGTTAAGAGGTTGAACCACGAAAATAGCTACTTATATGCTAGATTAAGGTATATTACCGAATACTGATAGGTGAATAGAGTCGCCAAAAGAAAAAGAAGTTTCTTAGGCTACTCAACGCAAGACTCTTAACATTATATTTGAAGAGAAGAAAGGAAAGGGTAATGATGAAAGGGTAGTAAGTAATGTACTTCCTCCTATTCGAATTATAAACAACTAAAAACATACTTCTTTTGGTTTAAAATATAAGCAAAATTAACTAACTTTATTAAATTTTATTTCATTCCCGATGTCACTTTCCTAAAACATCTCTAGAAAATTGTAATCTTAATTAATTTTTGTTTCATTTCCAATACTGCTTTCCTAAAATACCTCTATTTTTTATAAATTTGATAAAATTAAATATAATTAACTAACTTCTTTAACAAACATAAAAGTGATTGGATTTGCTTATGATTCGAACACGAGCGAGTATAATTTGAAGGGAAGGGTGCTTAAATGAGGGATTGAGGTTGTCGTTGTTGGGCTTCAACGGTTGAATCAAACAGCAAACCTCACTCCTCCCCTTTCCTTTCCTTTCCTTTCCTTTACCCTTCTCATTTCACACTTTGTAACTCCTCCTCAACACTCACACTCCTCACTCCTCACTACTCCACTGCACCAGATCCCCCCTTTCTCCTTATTCCTCTCATAATCACTAATAATATAATATAGCTATCAGCAGTAGCTACTACTACTACTACACTACACTCTCTGCAATTCAAACCCACTGAATCCCACTATAATATGATGCTATAATATAATATAGTGTGCCATTGTTGAATGTGTATTGAATTTGAAATGGCATACATGTGTGCAGACAGTGGAAACCTCATGGCCATTGCCCAACAAGTCATCCAACAAAAACAACAACAAGAACAGCAACAACAACAACAACAGCAAAACCAACATCAACAACAACAATTCTTGGGTATTAACCCTCTCTCATGGAACACTACCACCAACAACAGTACTACTAATACCCCACCATTGTCACTACCATTAGGGTACCCTCTCACTCCTCCCTCCGACTTCACCGACCCATTCCAAGTCCCCGATCCCTCTTCCTTCCACTTCCCTCCTCCCCCTTTCAAGTTCTCCGACTTCGACGACGACAACGATGACTGGATGGACACTCTCATCCCCACCGCCTCCACCGATAATAATACCCACAATCCCGATTTTACCCTTTTCCCTTCTTCCAACAACAACCACAACAACCCCTTCTCCGCCGCCCCAACTCGCTCATCCCCTCACTCCGATCTCAACCGCGTCTTCTTCGATTCTCACCACTTACAACATCATCATCAACAACCATGGCCCACCACGCCCCCACCCTTGTCCCCGCCGCCTAAAGACTCCCTCAAACCACCACCACCGCCGGCGGCGGCGGTGGTTACTGCTCTTCACTCTAATGAATCCGACTCCGCAGCATCGCACCACCCACTTCTCAAATCATTAATCGACTGTGCTACTCTCGTTGAAGCTGCTTCACCAGATCGTGCTGCAGAGACACTTACCCACTTGGCCAAATCAGTCTCCCAGCACGGTAACCCTACCCAGAGAGTTGCTTTCTACTTCGTTGAAGCCCTCACTCGAAAACTCTCACTGGAGAGTGAAAAAGTTAAGAACTTGATTACTGGGGTAGCTGAGATTCGTACTGGTACTAGTACTATCTCTGAAGAGTTGACACTGTGTTACAAGGCTCTCAATGATGCATGCCCTTATTCAAAGTTCGCTCATTTAACTGCTAACCAAGCTATTCTTGAAGCTACTGAAGGTTCCACCCACATTCACATAGTTGATTTTGGGATTGTTCAAGGGATTCAATGGGCTGCTTTGTTACAAGCTTTTGCTACTCGTTCTTCAGGTAAGCCACTGAGTGTAACCATCTCTGGGATTCCAGCTATGGCTCTTGGAACTAATCCTGTTAATGCTCTTACTGCTACTGGTAACCGTTTATCTGAGTTTGCTAAGCTTTTGGGATTGAATTTTGAGTTTAGACCCATTCTGACTCCTATTCACGAGCTCAATGAGAAAAGCTTTTGTGTTAAGCCGAATGAAGCTTTGGCTGTTAACTTCATGCTTCAGTTGTATAATCTATTGGATGATGATGGTGGTGGTGGTGGTGATGCTCCAACTGCAGTTCAAACTGCACTCAATATGGCCAAGTCTTTGAAGCCCAAGATTGTTACTCTTGGAGAGTATGAAGCTAGTTTGACCCGGGTTGGGTTTTTGAACAGATTCAAGGCTGCATTGAAGTATTTCTCAGCAGTGTTTGAGTCTCTTGATCCTAATTTGCCAGCAGATTTACCTGAGCGGTTACAGGTGGAAAGCCTTTTGCTTGGGCGGCGAATCGCCGGTGTAGTTGGATCAGAGGTTCCAGGGAGTGCAAGAGAAAGAATGGAGGATAAAGAGCAGTGGAGGGTGCTGATGGAAAGCGCTGGTTTTGAATCAGTGAGTCTCAGCCATTATGCAATTAGTCAAGCTAAGATTCTTCTATGGAATTATAGCTATAGCTCTCTGTATTCACTTGTTGAATCTGAACCTGGGTTTTTGTCTCTGGCTTGGAAAGATGTTCCTTTATTAACCGTTTCTTCGTGGCGTTAATGGGTAATTGGTTTCAACTGGATTGGAAATGGGGTTTCCACCTGGTCCTTTTTCTCTGGTGTGGAACAACTAATTGTCTATAATGCCATTGATGATATGATGATGATGATCATGCTAGGAGCTTCAATTGATCTTTGCTTTGTTAAGTTATCCACAGATTGGATGTGTTATTGGCACTGGCAATAATACTTTTGGGATAATATTATCAATTGGGCTGTACTTTTAGCAGTTTAGTCATAGTTCCACACCCTTCTATTCTCTTTTGTTTCCAATTGATTTTTCTTCTTGTAGTATTTTGATTTGATATGGTAATGTTATTAGGTTGAAGACTTGAATAGGCAAAAAGTGATGCAAATGAAGGAATGGGAAGAAAAGCTTTCTTTCCCATTACCTGTCTTGTGACTCTGTAAATTTGATTTTGTTGTTTGGATTTAAATTCGTATTTGTCTGAATGTAAAGGAATTTTATCTTTATGGTCTGATTCTGACACGAGCTATAGAATTTTTTTAGAACTTATTCCAAATTCATCCCTCGCATTATAGGCACAGGATGCATTAATACCTGAAAAATGTGCCACTAACACACTAGCACAGGAAATACTGGTTCCATTAGTTCTTTCTATGCTGTGTTTATTGCTAAAGGAAATATCCTATGATGTGTAGTATATCTTCAATGACAAATTTTGACCTTGTTCCAACTTATGAATTTTTGCAAGTTGCAAATCTTCACTCTTGATTAGTATTTATGTTGTCCCTGCAAATTGGATTCATTTTCATCCTATAATTTATTCCCAACCAAAGACTTTGTGGATAATATATTCCTACTTGAAGCATTGTAGTGATCATCATTGAGAATAGTTGCAAATCTTCCCTCTTGACTCTTGTTTAGTATTTATCTTGTCCCTGCAAATTGGATCCATTTTCATCGTATAATTTATTCCTAACCAATGACTTTGTGGATAATATATTCCTACTTGAAGCATAGTAGTGATCATCATTGAGAAAAATGCTTGCATGTGGGTCACTTTCTTCTGCGTGGCACATGATGAAGACCCTTGCGTCTGTGATAGGTTATTGATTGATGGAAAACTTTGTGGTGCTGTTGCATGCAAATTGGAGGGTGATGATACTCTCTTGTTTTTGTGCTGCCAACCTATATTCATGCACAGTGAGCACTGAAACAATTTACCACTTTTTACTGTCTAGCTTACTATATTGTGGGGGAGAAGCATTTCCAAGCTTGGGGTTACCATTATTATCATTCACACACCATCTGAATAAAGTGAGTTTCTTTTTGTTCATTAAAATTCTTGATAACTTTCTCGGTAATGTTAGTAGTGCTGGTCCTTCTCAAAATCTATGGGGCCATATTAATAGCTTTGTTGTCTGTCTCTTTCAAGTTCCTTGTCTTCCTGGCACAGCAGAGATAGGGAAAGATGAATTCGTATAACAATTGGCCACTTAACTTACTACTACAGCATGACAAAGAAGACTGGCAGGGAGTGCTGTTTCTGGTCTTAGTGATTGTGACAATTCAAGGTTGTGACTTGTGAATTGGACCTTCTCTTATTTAACTTCATCTTGCTAAGGATCCCCATTAATGTGGGACTACACTTTGTGAGGCATGCGTCCTATTTCACACCTTTTGTGGTAGTTCATAACTCATCAAGTACCACCCCTTATCTAGAACGGCACTACCCTACTTGGCAAAAATGAAACCCAAGTGCTTCTATAATAGATTGCTCAAGAAATGTCACACCACAAGACCAAGTGCTTCATACTTCATTCTTTCACTATTTTTTGTTTTTTGGGGCCTAAAAATATTGCTAAATTGAACAGCTAAGATTGGAAAAGTGAAGCTGCCAACCTCTGAAACAAGGAAAACATTACTTTCACTCAGGACCCTATGTTGGGATTTAAGTATTGATTTGTGTAATTTCTTAATTTAATTTATTAGAGATTAGTCAATTAAATTCAATCTGATTCAGGTTGGGACATGTTCATCCTGGATCATCTTAGGTTACAGAGAAATATGATGATCTATCAAATCTTAGGTAATGCTTCTACACTGAAAAGATTCATGTGGTCTGAGTTGGTAGTCAGAGCATTTTCAAGGGAATGGGAAATCTTCTGTTCTCACTTTCTATCTTTGTAATTATTACAGTATAAGTCAATAACTTATTAAAATTAAACCCTCTTTCTTAACTTATCTTGGTAGCTTTTTCTTTTCTTTTCTTTTTTTTTTTTTTGTGGAGCTGTGTATTTTTAATTGGAGAGACACAAAAGAAAAAAAAATGAGGACATGAGATTAGAATACTTTATCAAGTTGTAGGGAGAGAGTAGCCCTAAACCTAAAAACTAGTAGCTTTTATTTTGCACTTCTACTTCTAAACTTCTTCTATGCCTGATTTGTATATTAATTGAAGTTGTTGCAGTTATTATTATAATTATTTGGTGTAAGAAGTGGTTGGTGTACCTAATGAAATTTTAAACTGGAGCTCCTTATACCAGAAAGTCCTTACATAATTTTACTTTATGGAAATCTTGTACATGCCTCAAGTAAAGCCAAAACTCTTATATCAAATAGCTTTGACTACTGATACAAACAGTTTTGTTAGCTGTTGCAATTGTCTTTATCTTATCAACATAGTCGTTTGCTAATTGCTCCTGCTGTGTAACCGGGATGAAGTTTACACTCCTAGCTAGTAGTTTACTCAAACAATCTTTTAGAGTATTTTAAAAGCTAGAAACATGTTAATAATGACTGCGACCTTTCAAGGATTGAAAGGTTTCCATCTTGGCACTGAGTAGCATAGTAAAATAATCTCTATTTCAGTCCCTTAGTAAGGTACTTCAACAGTGAGGATTGAGTTGTGAAGGGAGCTGTTGGACAACTTTGCTACTACTACTATGTCTCGTTAATTTCATTTTTTTAATTATTGTTAAATGTAATGTAGCATGCATCAGCTGGCCCTATAGTGTTGTGGCTCATTGACTTCCTCATCAGAGGGGATACTCAAAACTAGAAATGCTATCAACACACACTATTATGGCAAAGATTTCACGCGAAATCCACCGAATCACGTAAGTTCACTCTTAATTCAGTGGGTCCCATATAGTCTATAAGAGTGTTACTCCCTCCGTCCCTTAATATAGGGTACCATTTTGGTAGAATTGGTGTCCCTTTTTATAAGTCGTTTTAGAATATCTAGGTAACATTAAAAAGTTTATTCCAAATACACCTCTCATAATTGCATAGGGGTGATAGGGTAATAATTACAATAGAGAGAGAAATGAACAGAGTTATAAAGTTTTTAATAGGGGTAACATTGGAATGACAACATATTTTTTTTGATAAATTTGAGAGTAATAATTACTTTTCTTAATCTACGTGAATTAGGTAAAAGTGAGTTATGTTAAGGGATAAATGAAGTACTATTAGCATGGCTCATGTCAAAATACATTAATATCAATGGGGTTGGCCCTAAGAGTAGGCAAAATAGTGTACTCTCTCCGATCTCATTTTTAAGCAAAAATAACTAATTCACACTCATTAAGGAAGTTAGTTAAATGTATTTAATTTTCTCAAATTCATAAAAAAAAAATAGATTACTTTAATAAATTTACATTGAGAATGAAACAAAAATTAAATGACTCAACCACATTATAATGATATTTTAGGAATGATTATATTGAAAATAGAAAGTTAGTTAATTTTTGTTTATATTAGTGAAATGTCATTTTTTCTTATAAATGAGACCGGAGGGAGTATTACTTCTCTCTTAACCTCAAATCTTTATCGAGCATCAACCATCCTCACGATTTGCATGGACCTTTAGTTTTTTTAAAACGGTACTCACTCGAATTTCATCTGACAATGGTGGGGAAAATCCCCTTTTAATTAGATTTGGAGAAATTCAAATCCGAAATCCGTTTTAAAAAAATTAAATAAATTTTCAAACTTGCTTTGTTCTAGAATTGTAAGTACCCACTTTCATTTTCAAACTTGCTTTGATAAAAAAAAATTAAATAATTTTCACTACAATAATTGTAAAATGGCGAAGTTAAACTAATATATTTGGTTAAAACCATGATTTAATTATTAAATTTTTTTCATTTATTATTTGAATTATAAAGTATTTTATGTATGGTTTGTGCTTAATGAAAGATAATTTAAAAAATAATTGGATAACTTATCTAGGAGTTTTTCCCAATCCCATAAGAATGGTTTTGGGTTTTAATTTTTCATACCCGCTCCTCTTAAAACCACACTCAATCCCATCCTATCTTTAATGAATACAGAGTTGAGATTGACAAAACAACATGAGTTTCCTTGAATAAAAAATTCAAATAACTTTCTTAATTCCATGTTTTTTTAAAAAAAAAATCTTATATTTACAACCAGAGAGATTACTAACTACTAACTTGTTGAAGATCATTGATGCCATTATATGTATAAAATGAAAATTTAGCTAACTTGTTGGAGACCTAATGTTTTTGTGGCAGTCTTATACACATGATGTGTTGTTGTTGTGCATGAGCGTGATGGTCGTCTCAGCCCATCCCGTGTTACCCTTTTCCTGTGGTGTGTTTGCCTTTTCTAATTGTCTTATGTGTTGGTGTGTTTCTTCATATACACACCAATAATGGTTGTAAAGTGACGCATCATGCACTTTCTCTCTAGGTTGACGAAATAGAACTGTATAATTTGGCTAGGTGTGAATAGTTCCAACTGATGAATAAAAAAGAACAAATAATTATGATATTGTCTGATATTTGTGGCATAGATGGTTTGTGTTACTGCAGGATGCATTTACTTTTCACAGTTCTCTTCTGTTGTTCTCTGACTAACTTTTGTGGCCAGAGTCTGCAAAAGTAATTTTAGCTTGATTGATTTATACTCCAAAAGGCTCAAAACACACATTCATGAAGTTTTTAAGACAATTCATGATAGCTAAATAAGCCTAGACCACTTCTATTCCCTAACTTTAAGATTTGTAGTACTATAAAATATAAGTAATTCAATAAGCAAGGAATATTCTAACTACCCTTGATTAGTTCCTGATTATATTTCCGTTCCACTTATGTTAGTTCTTTAAACTAGCTCATATATATACTAAATAAATTTCCTCTTATCGTATCATTTGCTGGTTCATATTTTTCTTCAAATGTAACGTATACCCTTAATTTTCAATCAAAATTAAAGCACGTGGATTGTGAAATGATAATACTACTAACTACTTACTATAGTAGTAGTAACTTCTTTTTAATGATTGATTGAATCTCAGTCACTCGATCGTGCTCCCTCTGTCACGCTCTGCCTTTTTCTATTTTGAACACGTAACGCTACCCTCTGCGGCTGTCCCTAGTTACTAGCTGGCCATGAATTGATGATGTAATCATGTGTGAAACATACTAGTCAATGATGTAATCATACACGAGAAAGAGAAGTAACGGATTATTTTTATGCAAATCTTGCAAGATGCAAAGTTCACTGCGACCTACACCGATCTTATTTATAAGACCCTTTCGAGGTTTTTATTTTGGTCTTATTTATAAGATCTCTTTTCAATTTTCAGTATCATTTAATTACTTTTTTTCACTAATACCCCTATAAAATCAACACTTTTTAGAGTTCCAATAATAATTATAAGGGTAGTTTTGAAAAAGTATATTAAATTTTCACTTCCCAATTTCAATAACAAATTTATCCACTTTCCTTTATGGAAGTAAAAAACCCCCAAAAATCTTATAAATAGGACCGGAGGGAGTACTATTTTGTACTCCACGTAGAGTGTGTAATCGTGACTCTCAAAGCTTCGTTATTGATGAATCGTTATTGATGAATAATGCAGTAAGAGCATCCGCAACGGGTGTGCTTGAAGCCCATACTTGCCAACATAAGCATGCACACACCCGAGTTCACAACTGGAGCCGTGTGCTTCGGGAAGCTTGTGTGCTTTCACAAGCCAAATTACATGAGGTGTGGGTGGGGCTTTGTTTGTATGGAATTTGCAACACAACACAAGAGAGAGAATGCAAAAACATTACTCGAGTTGACAATTCTACTCAAGTTGTCCAGAAAATAATATTTTATTGTGGTACTCTACTCCACTGAAGCAAAAGAAATATTTTTAATGATGTGGTACTCGAGTAACTCAAGTACTCGAGTATTCCACTTGTGCGAAGAAAATAATTTTTATTGGTGGTAGTAATTCACTTTAATAAAAAAATTAGTACTCGATTGTATATAAAATTTAGTACTGGAGTATACATGATTTAGTACTTTAGTAAAAAAATTTAGTATTTGAGTATATATAATTTAGTACTTTAGTAAAAAAATTTAAAGTTTATAAAATAAAAAAAAATTAACGTGAATACATATATAAATTAAAAAAATATTAAACGTGTTATATATATAATTTATATAGTAGCGATAATTCAATTAAAAAAATTTAAAACTATTATCCCTTATATTTATATTTATGCATATAATTATATTTATATTAAGAGTGTGGGGTAGATTGTGGGACCCATTTAAGAATAAAAGTTGAGTTTAGGGATGAAGTGAAAAAGTATGTACGGTACTTAGCCATTGGATAAATGTAAAAAATAATAAAATAATAGTTGGACCCACGTTAAGAACCCAAAAGTGGGTTCACTAATGTGGATGCTCTAAGAGCTTAAGCGTGAAGCGTCACACTCACACTATTATTTGTTACTCCCTTCGATCCTATTTATAAGATCCTTTTGAGGTTTCACTCCCACCAAGGAGAGTGGATAAAGAGTGGATAAATTTGTTAGTAGCATTGGAAATGTGAAAATTTGATATATTTTTTCAAAACTACCCCTATAATTATTATTAGATTTCTAAAAAGTGTTAGTTTTATAAGGGTGTTATGGAAAGAAGTAATTAAATGCTATTAAAAATTGAAAAGGGGTCTTATAAATAGGACCAAAATAAAACACCAAAAGGGTCTTATAAATAGGAACGGAGGGAGTATTCCATAAAATGTAATCCATTACAAAACTATACTAATAGATCATTCTAAATAATAACAGAATTTAATAATTAAGCATAAGGATTATGACCACATTATAAAAATATGATTCTTTGGTAAGAAACATTAATTTCAACATGCTTAGAAGTTATTCTATGTCACGAGAGGAATGGGAAGAGAAGGATTAGAGAGATCCATATCATTGAGACTCAACATTGCTCGTTGATTTTCTTAATGTCTTGACATAATTTTTACAATTTATTCGTACTTAACACGAGCCATGCATAATTGCATATGCCGGGTTAGCGAGAAAGATTAAGTAGATGAAGAAAATCAAAATGTGAGGTTAAGGATGGATCATAAATTCATAATGAATTGAAGTGCAGAAAGAATTGAGATCATACAGAGATTGTTTTTCATATGCCTGATCCATCTCGCTTTAAAAGGTAAGTAAACTGAAATTCATTTTATTCATTCATTAATTTCCAGCACACAAAGTATATATAATTTTTTTTTTTAAAAAAAAAAACTTTAAAAAAAAAACACTGAAGCTCATTATTGCTTAATTTTTCTGTATAATAATATTACTGATTTATAGTAATATTTCAAGAGAAGGTATGTAACTAGATATCGATAAAGGTAACAAGGTGACCTATGTTGCACCAATACGGTACGATATCGGATACGGATACAGTACCGGATACGGGGTACGATATTTTCTGAAAAACTAGGGTAAGAGAACGGCAATATAAATTCAAATTTTATGAATAAATATATATAAATAAGGTGCAAATAAACAATTTTGACATTGAAATAACACATGAGTATTGTAAAATTAGATGATGATGCTCAAAATAAGTCAAAATATAAGGTTGAAAGGTTAATTACAGTACAATCCAGATCTAAAATATACTTTAACATATCAGTTGCAAGTACTCAGGAGTACGGTACATGTACTGGTAACCCGGTACGGGTACGTCACCAGTTTAGGAGTACCATGTTTCACACAAGGTGACTGATTATAAGCATTTGGCCTCAATCTCCTCTAGGGTAAGCCCCTTGGTTTCTGGCACAATAAAGTGTATGAATAACAGAGATGTCACGGCTATAGCACAAAATATGTAAAACAATGTTCCTGCTCCCAGTAATTCCTGTGAAATAAAAAAACACAGAAAAGCCAGACAGGCAATGTCAACTACGTTAATTAATACGTAGGTTCATTGAATAGCAAAGTTCAGCAGTTGCAACAAAAACTTCAAAGATTTGAGAATGATGTTCTTTCTAAGATTAGATCTTTCAGAAATATGGTAATCATCTAATTGATGATGACCCTTTTGGAAAAATATGGCGAGTTCATGGTCTCCCAAACCAAGTTGAAAATTAACGGGTACAAGATGTGAGGTTATGTTATATTACCTTCAGAGGGGAAAAGGCAAATGTCACCAAGGCATTTGAAGCAAAATTGACAAGAACAGCTATACTAAGTCCTCGACCTCTTAGGCGTAAGGGAAAAACCTCTGATATCATGAGCCAACCAATTGGACCAAAGGAAATCTGAAAATACGAAAAGGAGAATCACACTGCATACACGGTACAAAGCATGATACAAATGTAAGCACTATAAAAAGAACAATATTCATTATTTCGGTGAAAGACTCCTGAAATTATTTAGATTATCCTGAATCCCTGATTTAGATTATTTCAGTGAACTAATCCTGTATTCATTATGAAACTCCAGCAAACATAACCTAAATCAGGGATTCAGGATAATGACGAACGTGAACGAAAAAGAAGCTTATTCACCTGATAACAGCCTACATACAGCAGAAGACCAACTACAGCAACAACTGCTACATTATCCAAGAAAATGTAATATGAACCCAGAAGGAATAAAGAGATAGCCTGTGGTACAAATGGACACGCATTAGTTCTTAAACTTTAAGCATTGTTCACAACTGATACTTCATCAATATATTACAAAATTGTAATATTGCTTTTTTAATATTTTTTGTAATAATTGTTAACTACTTCATCAATATATTAATTTTGCTTTTGGTTTCAAAAGAAAAAACTTAATTTTTTTGAGATATAAATATTATAATTTTTTTCTAAATAGAAGGGTGAAGAAACAAAACCAAATTGAGAATGATATAGACAATTTATCATTTAAAAGAAAGATATAGCCAATTTACGAAAATGTCATCTTTGATTTTTAGATTGGTGCATGAGTTTAATAAATTATATTAAAATGACGCGGTAGTTGAGCACCCCCCCTATCGCTACCAAACCATCAATTGGAGACCAAGAGATAAGAAGGAACTTACCATCCCTGAAACTCCTCCAAGTAGTAGAGGCCTCCTTCCAAGTTTATCAACAACACCAACAGCAGCTCCAGTCATAATCAACTAGAACAGAAACAGAAAGAAATTGTTGTTAAAAAGATTAAGGTAACTGGATAGGAGAAGATGGTTGTACATTTGGTAAGAAAAAAATGAATACAGAAAAGAGGGGGGGAATGGGGGTAAGATAAGGACAACGGAAAAAATATATGAGTACTCTTGTATACTTTTTTCTTTTCGAACACAAGACTCGTTACATGTATGGATCAGAAAAGGAAAAGACTTGCCTTTTTCTTCAAAGTAAATGATTCAGAACTATTGGTATCAAATTCTTTTGCAGACATAGTGGAACTCACAATCATGGCTCTTCATTTGAAGAACCAATTAAAAAATAAAATATAGAAAGCAGAGTCAACAGATGTCAAAAATTCTAATAGATTAAAACTTTTAAGTTTATAAACACGTACACATCATCAACAACAACAACAACAAAAGCTTTTTGCCACTTATTGGATTCAGAACACACATAATTTGCAGATATTGCATGCATATATAGTTAGCTCATTGCATTTTAGAAGAAGAGAGGAAAGAGTTAGATAAAATGACAAAGCTTGAAAAGTATTTTCACAAGTACAAAACAGCAATTTAAATATGTACTTAGTAGAAAACCTTCACCTGCACCTACTTATCATAACTGATAAAAGTAAAAAGTAAAATCATAGTACAACCTTTCAATACAAATTCACATTTATTAATTAAAAATGTATGAAAAATTAACTCTACCTTGAAAAAACCAAGGAGAATAGAGACTCGGGTGGCATCAGATGCTGCGGAGAATCCTGCGCTCTACGAAATTGGATAGGATTACAATGATATTAAACATCACCAGTACAAGGTAATAGAGAGAATATATAGATTTGCATTCGTTTTCCTTTTTTTTTTAAAAAATAAAAATAAAAATAAAAATTAACATAATACCTGAAGGATTGATCCAGCATAGTAGAGCACACTTGGTTGCCCTGTGATCTGTCATGAACAGCCTACAGTATAAATACACTGAAATGTTGGCAAATGGCAACTATGATAATTTTAATTATTTTACTTGCAATACCTGTTGAAACAAAACCAACCCCCCACCAATGAGAAGGGCTTTCTTGCATTTTCCTCGGAAAAGTTCTCCAAATGTAACTTCTTTTTCTTCACCTACATAAGAAAGCTCTGCTAGAATCTCATCTACTTGCTGAGGAGCTGAGTTACCAATAGCTTGACCTCGAAGCTGGCACAAACAACAAATTGCCTTGTCTTTCAAATTCTGTGGGTCCCCTTTTCCCTGTATAGCACATAAAAGTATCCATCTAGGAGAGTCTGGGAGAAAGAACATTCCGATTCCCATGATTATTGCCAAAGGACTACTAACTCCAAACATATACCGCCACCCGGCTACAGTGTCTACCAAAAGGCTACCTGTTCCATATCCCGCCTGCACAAATGATAGGCCGCTGTTTATTTTAATTTTAATTTTTTTAAAATAAAAAACAGGACACCTAGAATAGAAAATAATTTGGTAGAAGAATATTTATGATGAAGCTACATGCTATTAGCAGGATTTTTTTTTTTCAAGAAGTTTATTTGATTCTTTGCAATAATAGAACACACAAGAAAATGCAAGGTCCTCCAGGAAAGTTCAAGAACTTACGACCATCCCAAGTACTATGAAGAACTCTTTCAAAGAGATTAGTATTCCACGTATCGGCGTTGGAGCTGTCTCTGCAATGTACATTGGAGCAGCATGCATTGCCTAAAAGAGATAAAATGAACATCATGTATCCCCTCAAATTATTTAACCAACAATTCCTTTTAAATGTAGAATAATCATTTTTCTCTTTTCCTTGCAAGTTTACTTCGCTCCGAACATTTCTCAAGTCTTCAAACTGATATAACCGGATATATAACTCTTAATCGAAAACAGTGCGAGAAATTTAATGAAGGAACCCCAAAAAACTGCATGAGATGACATATCACTAAAATCTTAGTTGACATTATATCTAAGTGAACCGATTTATTTCATTTGAATAGTGTTGATAAACTTTTGGATGCATAATGGTAGAAAAGGGTGTGTTTAGTTTAAACTGCAAAAAAAAAAAAAAATATATATTTAAGGGTCTTTTTGTAAAATATACCCTAAATGTGGGTTATTTTTTACCACTGAAGCAAGTAAACAACATGTTTCTTCCAGTTTTGCACTCAAAAGCAATTTGGGTCTCGGGATGACCCAATAAGACTGTGTGCAACAAATGCCAAACATCTTGGCATCATTCTCAAAGCTTCAAATGGGCTCCTCCATGGTTCAAAACACAGAAACAAACATGCTCACTGTTAGGAGTAGCCCACGAAAAGTAGAGGTCATTGTGATTGAAGAATGGACAAAGTAGAGGCCAACTACCTACTGTTGAAAACTTAATAACGAAGAATAAAAGCAAGGATCAAACTCGAAGCCATTTGGTCATATAAGCTCTAATATACTAATATCAAAACCAAACTCTTCTAAAAGTTTGAGCCATTAGGTACAGGCCCACAGATCATTTTGTTTCTCTTAATGACAAGAGATTGAAACCCCACATCTCCAATAGACTGTGGTTTACTACCTCCACAGACCAGAAATTAAGATATAGAAGCTTAAATGTATGGAGCATTTGGGTTAAAAAGAGCATACCAGTCCAATTCCTAAGCCGAATACAACTCTCCCAACTACCAATAATGGAAAATCAGGAGCTACTGCTGTTACAAGGGCTCCAACAAGATACGCTAATGCAGCTGCAATCAGCTCCCTTTTTCTACCTAAAATCCAATTTGTCACGTCAGCTTTGCTAGGGAAGGAAATAATCTTAACTGATAACTGATAAAGGGAAGAAATTACCTAAGAAGTCAGCAACATTGAAGGCCAACAAAGAGCCAATCAAAGCACCATATAATGATCCACTAGTCTGCAAAAAGCATCAAGCACCAATACCTGAGCTCATATTCAAGATCAATATACAATTACAAACATGAAGAAATGTGCCAAATAATAACCAAAGAAAGAACAAACCAAAAACTTAATTTAAACTTACTACAAGACCAATTTGAACAGAAGACAAGTTGTACCAAGTTATTCCACTTAGCGTTGATGACTGCGAATAAAGGAAATTATAAGTATACAAATAGTAAGCCATTGAAAATATACAACTGGATATCAACTTCCAACAAAACAGCTGAGTGCAAGAGTAAGTTCAGTCAAAGCAACCAAGAAAACAAGGTGTCGGCATAAAAATCTATATTTCTGTATATTACTACACATCATAATTGTTACTTCTTAATATGTAACGTTCCCATTTTAAGCCCTCAAATATTGAACTTTCAAAAAATTTGTGCTTATCTTAGATTTATCATGAATAATTTACTTAATGGTTGTAAGAGACTTATTTGTTTTAATCTACTTTCTAGAAAGAATATGACCAAGAGTGCACAGAAACATGAAACCCTCCACATGTAATCAAACTCCTATTTGTTAAGAGTAGGATGCTTGATACAGTCAGCGTATCATCTTAAGCTTTTGGATTTAGATATAAACTAATAAAAGGTGAATAAGTGGACCATCAACGGAGTAAAGACAGAATGCCACCTCAATAAAATTCATCCGGAAGTAGGGAAAATATATACGAAAAAAAGAGAGGAAGTAAACAAGTATTAACACCAACGAAGTAAGTATGAAACTAATGTACAGAGTCAGGCAATATATCTAATATTGATATACTATATCAAGTGATTATACTTCAAAAAGATTAAACCTTACTATTGATAAAAAAAACAGATGAAAAAACAAGAACTTTAAAGATCAGGAAATCAATAAAGGGGCTACACTGCCAAATGAAGGTCACAAAAGATGCAGAGTCGGTACCGATATTATAGTAGTAAGGTGTACCTGAATGGAAATTGTTGCAGAAGATGTGGCACCAATGTCATAGCCATACAGTAACCCACCAAGTGCTGGGAAGAGAAATCTGAGATTTTTAAAACAATTTTAGTTAAGACTTCAAGCAATGCAGTTATTTTAATTCTTTTTTTTTTTCCACTTAAAAAAAGGTTTCACATGACTAATTAAAGACACACTACCAGAAAATCAGTAGGGGATAGGGGCATGTTGAACATGTGACATTGATGCCTTTTTTTTTTCCTTCTTTGAAATAGTTAAATTGTTTCATCCATGGCAACCAGATAAGGATGATGAAATATAAAAGAGGGAAATATTTTTACAAGTTTTACTTGACTATCTATTGTATGTTTGGTAAGAAAATGTAGATCAATGAAAGATTTCCTAAGTTGCCCATGCACAAGGCTCCCACCGAGTAGGGTATGGGGAGGGTAAGTATACCAGAGACCTCTTCCAGGATTTGAACCTATTACTACCTCTTAGCCACAAGGCAACATCCTTACCTTGCGCGAAGCCAAACCCATTGTGATAAATTTCCTAACTCCGGAGCAACCCATAAAAATGAACAGAGAAAGGAATGAAAAGGGTAATAAATAAACTAAAATAAAAATACTCACGGGAGAATTGCAGCATAGGTAGAATAATAGTTTTCAGAGTCATGAACCCCATTACTAAGCAGAGGTTCCCTTGCACTCCCAATCTCACCACGTGACCTTCCTTCCTAATCAAACTCAACGCATTATAAAATCCAAATTAAACAAACATCATAACAACAAATCAGTTTAATTGAAAGTAAAACTGAAATTAAATAGTGGTTTTATTAAATAAAATAAAATGGATAAGCATACAAGTAAGGCTACTACTTCAATAAAATAAATAAATAATTATAATTTCTTCTGTAACTTGGTATGGAAAGACAAATTCAACATAATAGCAGTTGAAGTCGTTTTGTTACAGCTCATTTTAACAGTGACAAGTCCTTAACTTTAGAATACCCATTAAACCATATGAATGTTACTGATTCAAAGTTCTCTCCTTTTTTGTTTCCTGAAGTTGAACAGTTAGGTTCTAATCTAAGAAAGCAAAGCAAGGCAAAACAAAACCTGAACATATTGAAAAGAAGACATGTATGTTAATAATTGAAAGAGAGAGAGAGAGAGAGAGAGAGAGAGAGAGAGAGAGAGAGAGAGAGAGAGAGAGAGAGAGAGAGAGAGAGGAGGGGATGAACCTTAGGGAGAGAGGAGAGAGGAGGCTGTTCAGGATCGGAGGCCATTGAAGCTGGAATGAAGATTAGGTGAGAGAATTAGAATGAAAAAAAGCAGCTAAGTTAACGTTGCATTAATTTAAAAGGACAAGGATGAGAATTTTTTAATTAAAAAAACAAAACAATGAGATTTTTTTTTGGTGAAGAACAAAACGGTGAGATAGATCAAGGGGAAGAAACATAGAAAGAAGAAAATGAGCACGAACACGTTACTCACGTGAAAATTGAGCTTAGGAATATTGAATATTTTAATGGGTGTATTGCGTATTAAAATTTTTATATGGTTGATGAATGAGTGTGCACTGACATTATAATATTTCCTTAGCTATTACAGGACATATTTTAGAAAAGTTTTTTGGTCTTATTTATGAACATTTTGCATTTTTTAAGAAGCATTTATTGATATTTTCACTTATTTCTTTTATTCATTAATGTGAAATAATATAATATGAAATTCTCAATACATGATAAGAAGGTAAAATTGTAATGTTAATGTATTTTTTTAAAGTTTCAAGAAACTTAACTACCTTCTTTAATCTGTGTGATATAGATAAACATGCCCTGTAAATAAAACTAGATGGAGTAATATTTTTTACCCCCGTCGATTTTCTCTTTACACTGTTAAGTCATCTTTCATCATTCATTTTGTACTCAACTTGAAAAAAATGGGTTTTCTTAACCTCGGCCCTTATGATTGAGGATAAGAGATTAAAAAAATGCATTTTTATAGAAAAACTAAACATTTAATAATTCAAATGGTAGTGGACTTAGTTTTTCTAGGTTTCTTTACTATTTTTAACTTCTAATCTTCAGCCCTAAGGACTGAGATTAAACAAACCCTAAAAAACTAACCATAAACATGTGTATTTAACCATTACTCCCTCCTATCTTGTTTTTTTTTTTTTAAAAAAAAACTAATTAACTCCCTCCGACCTTGTTTTTAAGAAAAAAAACTAATTTCACAAATATTAAAAAAGTTTGTTGAATGTATTTAATTTTCTCAAATTCATAGAAAAATTGATTACTTTAGGAAACTTACATTGGGAATGAAACAAAAATTAAATGTTACAACCACTTTGTTGGGATATATTAAGAATGATTGTATTGAGAATAGAAAGTTTGTTAATCTTTGTTTATATTTAAGATTATGAATGAGATGTTTTTTTTTGCTTATAACTGAGACCGGAAGGAGTAGCCATTTATTTTCATCATGACTAATTCTTAAATTTTTAAATATTTTGATTTTGATATTCGTCGCTAGGAAAAATATGTTATCCGCTTGTGTGACTAGCAAAACACCACATTGGCCGTCATGCGATGTGAGATAGAGCTAAAAAAGTGGTACTTCATTCGCTTCAATTTATGTGTCACTTTAGAAATTTCACATGGATTAAGAAAGTCATTTAATGCTTCAATTTTCAAAAAAAATTATTAGATAACTTTACTATAATATCCTCAAGGTAAATTAATTATCACCCATTTTTTTTACATATTTCAATACACTAAATGTAAGGTTAAAATTGGAAAAAATCAATTAATACATACTTGAATTCCTAAAGCGACAAATAATTTGGAACAAGTTAAAAAGGCTAAAGTGACAGATAAAGTGGAACGGAGGGAGTGTGACATAGATGATACATAAAATTTTGCGTTCATGAATATGAATCATTTATGTAACAAAATAGTCTCATACGTAAAATGGTTCTATACAT
The DNA here is from genome assembly GCA_037953625.1 of Crotalaria pallida. Taxonomy (NCBI): domain Eukaryota; kingdom Viridiplantae; phylum Streptophyta; class Magnoliopsida; order Fabales; family Fabaceae; genus Crotalaria; species Crotalaria pallida. The sequence continues at coordinate 140,431,949 of CM075654.1, read as the reverse complement.
AAAATTTTGCTTTCATGAATATGAATAATTTGTGTCATACCACTTAACGCAGCCTCACACCATGTGGTTGTTGTTGTTGTGCTTTGTTAACCACATCAGCATATAACACATTAATCCTAACGAAGAGGGCTAAAACCAAGATGTATAAAAATGAAGGATTAGTCGCTATCAAAATAAATTTTTAGAAATTAAAACCAATACACGTTGAATTTGTAGGGACAAAAAATATAAATAAGTCTTTTAATTTAGAATGTATAAATAATATAATTCTTCTAAAATGTGCAATGCAAAATAATTCCTCAATTCCAATTTAACTGTCGAGAAACATCAAATAATTTTATTTTAATATCGTCATACTACATTGATTATCAATCATTTAACATATTTTAACATGTTAAATACAAGATTAAAATTGAAAAAAAAATTAATATACTCTCGAATTCATAATAAAGCAATAAATAATTTAAAACAGGTTTAAAAAAATAATTAGAGTGATAGATAAAATATAACGGAATGAGTAATATTTAACTTCTTTTTTCCCCCGAAACCAGGTGGTGTCTGTCTGGTCTTCAAATTTTTTGTGTCCAACTAATTTATCTCAGATCCGCAAACTGTTTTCTCAGTTAGACTCGATATTTTGAGCCTGAATCCCTAGGCGCTTTGTCAATTTCCATTGATACAATACAGTTGGGTTTTAACTCCTTTTTGTTGTTGAAGAAGAAAACCAAGGGATGCAATTGAAACAACGCGACTAGCATGGTTGTCTGCTCCTGCTTCACTTCTTTGCTCGTGTCACTATCTTTCTGGTTCTTTCCACTCTAATTTTTCTCTAGAATCCATTATTTAATTTGAGCTGTATTAATAACATCATTCATCCATTGATTTGGAAAGCTAGTAACAACTTTACGATTTATATATGCATAGTTGAAGTTGGTACTCGCGTACACGTGGATATAGTGGATTACCAATATTTCACTATCAATATCACCATATATTCCAAACATATACTCTATAGTTTACCTTTAAAAACAAAAACCAATATAGCTTAATTTTAACGAGTAATAATTCATAACGTGGCACTTGTAAATTCTTGTAACTCAATTTACCTAAATTTAAAGGGACCAAACTAACACATACAATATCATTTAGAGATCGTTAATCCATATTGCAAAAATAGTAATGATACATGGCAAAAACGTAATTCAAGCAGTTTGAATTCGCAGACAATTCCTATTAAAGAAATAAAATAAAATAAAATAATATTACATTAGTATCTTTATATATATGTGTGTGTGAAACTTCCAACTTCAATCTTATTCAAATACTCTTCACATTAAAAGTTGGAATTTTATGCTAATTGAAAGCATCCACATGACAAAAATTGATTACCTACTCATTGAAAACATCCACATGCAAATGCAAATGGTTAACTTTTCAAACTCAATTTTCAAAATTTTAAAATTATTTCCTTATTACAACTTTTTTTCTTCTTTTTAAAGTCCCATATTAGAAGTACTTATTTTTAAATTGCACGAAATTTCTAAATTGTAATACTATCTACTATCATGGACTTAATTCATTGGATGTTTTCATAAAAGTGTAAAGTATAATATAATTCTGATGCATAATATAGTATTATATAATTTATATTATAATATTTACCATAGATAATAAAAAAATAAGATAGTTAAATATATATATACTTTTACTGTAATGCAATATAATTCTCACTATTAAAATAAAGGCTTAATTGCACTTTTGGTCCCCCAATTTTCTCAATTTAGCGATTTTGGTCCCTCAACTTTTAATTTAGCGATTTTGGTCCCCCAATTTACGATTTGTAGCGATTTTGGTCCTCCAATTTACCAGAGGGACACGTGTCAATTCCACCGTTAACGGTGCTGAAGTGGCTGCTGACACGTGTCCCTCTAGTAAATTGGAGGACCAAAATCGCTACAAATCGTAAATTGGGAGACCAAAATCGACAAATTAAAAGTTGGGGGACCAAAATCGCCAAATTGAGAAAATTGAGGGACCAAAAGTGCAATTAAGCCTAAAATAAATTACCCCTACGATAAAAGCATGATATCAGAAATTGTGATATAAAAAATTAAGGAAAAGAAGAGAGAAATGTGAGAGAAAAGAAGAGAGAAGATAGAAAACTAACCTTGTAAATGAGAATTTGGGAGAGATGACGAAGTTTTGAGTGTGAAAGTGATTGAACGTGAGTGTGAGAGAATGAATATGAGTGTGAAGATATGGATGTGAGATAGAAAAGAGAAAAGGAAAGGAAAGAAAATAAAATTTTAATTCAGGGGTATTTTGGTCAATTCACATCATTTTGTACTGTTATGGGACAGCAAAATAATTTCTCTAAAAATAAGGGACTAAAGTGCAATTATGACTTTCATTTTTATTTCAGTACTTTCCGGTTTATGGACAAACTTTCCATTATTCCTACGGGTATTTGACAGAATATCTGACGTGGCAAAGTCTGGTTGGATAGACATACATCATAATTATTTTTACTAAATTAACCCTAAACGTTGAAAAAAAAAAAAATAAAAAAAAAAAAACTACATGGGAATCCACGAAGAAAGCGAAGCTAGACACAGAACACCGCCATCTTCAGCTACCCAACTCACACCGACGTTCGTTTCTCAATTCCCTCTCAGTTTATGACACCTTCCCTTCCCAAAATTTGGTACCCATTAACATTCTTAATGCAAAGTTTTCAATTTTCAATTTTAATTTCCATGGATCCTGCTGCATCTTTATCTCATTTTTAGTTAGGTTTGAATTTTAATCCAATCAGGTATTAACATCATCACATAATAAATTAGCTAATTCGAATTTGGGTTTCTAGATTACAGAATTGTAATTTTTATTTTCCCCATTCTTTTGGTTTCTTAGCTATCAAGTACATATAAATATTCAAGGGAAAAGAAAAAAAAAAGTAGTGGGTAGGTTATATTGATTTCTTATATGTATTTTATTTTAAAATTTTTAGGTGTTTTATGCTTATATCCAAAATCCATGTGCACGTGTAAACCTGATCATAGGTGTGTAATTGTACATAGTAGGTTTGGAATTGTTTTGTGAGTGGGTTTTCATTTGTTGATTCAATGATTGTTGTGCTCTTTGTGTTACTGTAGAGCGAAATGATGAGGCTGCAGACATATGCTGGTCTTAGCTTGATTGCTACTCTAGCTATTACATATCATGCATTTAACAGTAGAGGCCAGTTTTATCCAGCAATGGTTTATTTGGCAACTTCCAAGATCAGCTTAGTGCTTCTTCTCAACATGGGTCTTGTCATCATGTGTGTTCTATGGCAGTTAACCAAAAAGATTTTCCTCGGCTCTCTTCGAGAGGCTGAGATTGAGAGGCTTAACGAGCAATCGTGGAGGGAGGTTATGGAAATCCTCTTTGCAATTACTATTTTTAGACAGGACTTTTCGGTTACGTTTCTTGCGATGGTCACAGCGCTGTTGTTAATTAAGGCTTTGCATTGGTTGGCTCAAAAGAGACTCGAGTACATAGAGACCACTCCTTCGGTGACCAAGTTGTCTCATGTTCGAATTGTATCTTTTATGGGTTTCCTTCTTCTTCTGGATAGCCTCTTTTTGTATAGTTCTGTGAAGCATTTGATACAAACATGGCAGCCTTCAGTGTCTTTTTTCTTTGCTTTTGAGTAAGTCTTCCTCTTCTTCTAAAAAAATTTGTGATATGGTTTAATTGGTTAAATTGAAAATGTATGAATAATGCTGTAGCGGAATTTTTTGTATGATGAGAATGCCTCACTTTTTTGCTCTATTGGGAAAAAAGCTTATACGTATTTTCACACATAGCTGGTGTTTGATGCAGTCTATGGAATCTAAAAGTTAACATTTCTGTTGATTTGGAATAGTCCTCTTATTTCTTTTTGAGGCTACAGTTTTTAAATTCTTTAGCCTCAGGTGTTTTATTGACATGTTATCTGCTTCTTCTCAGGTACATGATACTCGCAACAACTACAGTGTCAATTTTTGTAAAATATATTTTCTATGTCAGTGACATGCTTATGGATGGACAATGGGAAAGGAAACCAGTCTTCACTTTTTACCTTGAGCTTATTAGGGACTTGCTTCACTTGTCTATGTACCTGTGCTTCTTTTTTGTAATTTTCATGTAAGTGATCACTCAACTCTTATTTTGCATAGGTATGGTAGCTCTCATGGATTAGACAGCATATACACTAAAGAATTTGTAGTCTCTCTGTGTGTGTGCATGTCCACATTTACATGTGTGCAAACTGTGCATTAGTATCTCTGCTTCTTTCTTTGGTAGTTTGCTTGCTTATATTGACAGCATGTAACCACATAGGAAGGAATTAAGGCTTGGTGTTTTTAGTGTAGTTGGCTGATTATGATATTAGTCAAAACCCAAACACTTGCTTAATATATTGGACGTCTTTAAAGATTGTCGAGATGATAAGGTTGGAATTACCAATTATTTAGGTTGATTCTTTTAGTAAATTATCTTGTTTAACTTTAGTGTTTGGTTTGCTTAGGTGGTTGCTTGGTCAAATGGTGCCTCATTTTTCATGTTCCCCCACCCCCACCACCACCATTTTGTTACATGTTTGCCCTCCGCAGGTTGTCTTCTTTACCTACTAACTTTATGTTGCTTTATCAGAAACTATGGGGTTCCTTTACACTTGATAAGGGAGCTGTACGAGACATTTAGGAACTTCAAAGTTCGAGTTGCGGATTACATACGATATCGTAAGATTACTTCAAATATGAATGATCGGTTTCCGGATGCCACACCTGAAGAGCTTAATGCGTGAGTGCTAAACTTGGTAAAATCTATGCTTATTATTTTCACCTTTATGCATATGCAATAATAATTTTTTCAAATGGCTTTGCAGAAGTGATGCAACCTGCATTATCTGTCGTGAAGAGATGACTACTGCGAAGAAGCTTATATGCGGACATCTTTTTCATGTTCATTGCCTGCGATCGTGGCTGGAGCGGCAGCATACTTGTCCTACCTGTAGAGCACTGGTTGTGCAACCAGAAAATGGGACAACTGCAGCTGGAGGGCAGCAAGGATCACAGTCAGATGCTCATCAACATGGTAATCATATGATAAACAACCACTATAGCTGAATTGTTTTCTCAAACATTAAAAACTAGTTATTAATTTACAAAATGTCAGAATTGAAGTGATATTATAGAGTTGGATTGAACAGTGAAAATAAGTTGAAATTATGACCCTAAAAATGCTCTTAGGTTATGTTCTTTCCAAACAAATAATCATATTCACTTCTTAAATCATTTTAGGTTTGCCCAGAAATAAAAATCATAAACTTTTTATTATAACACTTGCTGAAATTTTTCACTTTCGCTTTTGTTTATAGTTTCATATGCTACACATACCAAACACTTCTTTATGCAACAACAGTCTACATATGTTAGTTCACTTTTCAAACCTTATTTTCTTTCAATTTTGGGTCATCATGGTGCCTGCTGAGTCAAACATAGTTATGCTGTTTAAAATATATTAAAAGGAGTGTCTCCAAGTAATATATAAGCTTACCTTGTCATTTTGAAAAGTGTGGCTTACCATGTATTTTTATATTCAATATGCTATATAAAATTTGATTTCTCTAACCTGGAAATCCACATAGTGAGAGAAGTCTCGTTTATTTTTGCTACTGCATTTTAACCTAGAAATGGAACAGGGACAGGCACCGGAAGCACAGCTCAAGCTGAAGTTGGAAATGGGGTGGCTACTGATAATTTGAGCCGACATCAAGCAAGACTCCAAGCTGCTGCTGCAGCAGCTTCAATATATGAGAAGTCTTATGTTTACCCCTCTGCAACCACTTTAGCATGGTATGGCTATTCTACTTGGACAATGGACAATATTCCTTTCATAGATAGAATTTCATTTTTCATTGCTATAATTTTCCTTAACATGCATGAATCAGTGCAATTCCTTATCTTCCATATAAGTTACACAGTTCTTCAATTTGGTGATTTTTTTTATTTTTTTTTGTTTTTGTTTTTGCTTTTACTCTCCAATATTCTGATTAGAGAATTCAAAAGAACTTAGAGGCTCAGGGGAAAAAAAACTAAACAGGTGACTAGGCATTTGTGCAAACCAGTTTTCATGCAGGGAGGACAATCACTCTATTTTTGTTCCTCGGTTGCAGAGTATTTGTGCAATCATTGTAATTTTGTTCTACTGTTGAGTGTTATGCAATCACTCTGTATGACTCTATTCAAAACAACATAGTTAGAGGCCTTACTCCTTACAGCTTGAAACTTGCTTTTTGGGACCAAAAATGGAGAAAATGAAGCTTTGTAAATCATTTTTAGTGGGAGAAATAGAATAGAAAGTAAAAGAGAGGGGTAAATATAGAAAGAGCTGTTCCATTCAATTCTTGGTTTCAAGCTTACAAGGTTTCTTTTTCTCATTAAATCTGAAATTATGAGAAGAAACTAGATCTATTTTTAATGTGAAGAAGTAATAAGTTGATCAAAATCCTTTGTTTATTTGTAAATATGAATATTAGAATATATATGATAAAAGAGCATTCCTTGAATGAGTTGAATCTGACATGAAGGTATAATTTCTCAAACTCACAGCTCCCCTGGATACAATCTTCAAAGATCTGTGGCCGAATCTTCAAGTACCGTGATTAATGGAGAACAAGCTTCCAGTAGGGAACAAACACAAAAGCAGTTTGTTATGCCTAATGGACCAACAAAAATATCTTTTCCTCCAATTGGAAACTTCAATTTTCTACCTTCCCAAACACATCTGAACTATGGAGCGGGGTTTGGAAACGATCCAAATTTGCTAAACTCTCAGGTGGAAGCTCAAATAAAACTTCTTCAATTACAGATTGAGGTATGATGGCACCTTCAACCACTCCCTCTCTTTGCACAATTTTGTTTTTACAAGCGAGTGTCATATTAATCCATACCAATTGGTATTAGATTTTCAAGATCTTTGAGCTTGGACTCTGCACTAAATACAATGTGCAGCTCTATTCATTTTCATGTTTATAATAGTTAAAGTACAAGGCTTTAATCAAAGTACTTACACCATACCTTGGTGTAGCCAATATTTTTATTTTTTATTTTTTCTTGTTTGCATACAATCTACGTGTTCCGAAATCTCTTTCTCAGCATATTGAAATTGTTTGATAAACAACCTTTGAATGAAGATGAAATTAATACCAATGTCATATTAATTCATGATAGATTCATTTACCCCCTTGTTTTAAGCAGATTCTACAAAATCAGCTCCAGCTTTTGCAGCAGGATAAAAGTGTAGTTGAGGGCACCTCATTATCAGATAGAAAAGGCAAAGGCATAGCTTCCTCTTCATCTGAATCTAACCAAGAGGATATTCAAGTTGGCAAAGCATAATTTCAGTGCTTATTTCTGGCAATACCATATGAGGAGACTGCCAAATGTAGATATAGGAAAAAGAAAAATACAGAGATCAAATCACAGCATTGTTTAGTTGCTTCTGTGTGACATCAATTTGAATGGTGTCTTCTGTTAGTGATATTTTGTGAATGCATAGTCTCTTTAAAAAGAATTAATACTCTTTTTTTTTTGGGTCATAAAGTGGCATTTTATCCACAGCTTGGATTGGCTTAGAGTTAAAAATTAGTAGTTCCATAATGTGCATTGGGGTTACTCCTTGTTGGAAATTCGGGAGAGTTCAAATTAGAGATGCCATGATTTGCATAGCCTTCTCAGTTTGTAACACCATCTCTAATAAATCAACGAGTTTGTTGTGTTTGTTTCATGATGGAAACTAGTTGCTTTTATGAATAACAAGCTGACGACTTTATTGAATTCATATAAGAAAATCAATTTGCAACTATTATATATACTTGTTCCAATTACTACAAGACATCTTAATCTTTCTCATTCACCGGCCCTTGAGAATTTAAACTCATTCGACATCAATTTGTTTTAATGAAAAATATAATTTGTAAGTTCAGTGAAACATGTGCATTATGTGTCTCCAAACTTCAGATATCCATCAAATCACTTATGTAGACCTTTTTATTATTCTAAAGAAAATGCTAAAAAGCAAGGGAGATGTTATTTGTACCCTTGTCATTACTTCATACATCCAATTTTTATAATTTTTTACACCAAATTTCTAATATTACCCTAATCATTACTACTCACATCCATACATTTATTATTTACACCCATCACTGATATTTACACACTTAATCCTAAAAACCTATATATATCAATACTCACACCCTATATATTATTACTTAGACCCAACTTCTTCTTTTTCTTCTTCTTCTTCTCCATAAAAACCATGTTCACCACTTTGCTCACTCAAAACCTTGCATGCCATCTCTCATTTGAATCAAACCATAGTTCCCCGCCATCATTATCGAATGGGAAAAAAAAGAAGAAAGGATGTGATTCATTATTTGTACTTACAAATCACTCATTGATATATGCGTTATCCTAAACTTAAAGGGGCATTGAATTATCGCTATGTGGAACAAATTGATGAATTAACCAACCGATTTAATTGACAAACGATTTTAAAAATAAATAAATCAGGGAAGAGTATTAGCTTGCTATTTCTGAAGTGTTTTCGCAAAATTTCAGATGATGTTGTCTTCTTTTCTTTGTTAAGGTAAAGCTTTGGTGCCTACCAAAGGGTTTTTTTCCTTTCAAACTTGCTGCTAGGATTTTTTCCTTTGTAAGCTAACAGAAACATGCCATTGATATATATAGGGTGAAGCAAGGTTTTGGGTGAGCAAAGTGGTGAATAGGGTTTTTATGGAGAAGATGATCTGTATCGAGAAGAAGAATAAAAAGAAGAAGTTGGGTGTAAGTAGTAATATATAGGGTGTGAGTAAGTTGGGTGTAAGTAGTAATATATAGGGTGTGAGTATTGATATATGTAGGTTTTTAGGATTAGGGGTGTAAATATTAGTGATGGATGTAAATAATAGATGTATGGGTGTGACTTGTGAGTAGTAATGATTAGAGTAATATTGGAAATTTGGTGTAAAAAATTACAAAAGTTGGGTGTATGGAATAATGACAAGGGTGCAAATAACATCTCCCAAAAAGTAAAAAGAGTCCTTGGGGCACTTGTTAAGGGGCTATATGTAGTTGAAAAACATTGGAAAATGCAGTTTTTGATATTCTTGAGAAAAGAAAATCTAGGGATTTGTGTTGTCTTTTTTTAAAAAAAAAATTAAAATTAGAAAGCTTATCAAGTGGCAAGACTCTTATTCTAAATGTGCATTAGACTAGCACTGAGATGTACAATTGGTGTGAGGCCGTCACTTAAGCAAATGGTTGAGATTCGATCCCTAACCATTGCAAATATAAAAAATTTTAGTTGGAAGGGTCACCCAAAAAGGGTCGAACCATATATGAAGGATTAGTGATTGTGTTCGCATGAGTGAATACATGAAAAAAAAATGTGCATTTAACTATCGAAAGTCAAAATAAATGTCATCATTCACCGAAAATCCCACCAACATACCGGGATCGTTTTGATTCTCAACCCCAAAACCTATCATCACTTTTGGGGAAGCCTTCCCTTCTTATATATATTTGATATAATTACTTTCTCTCTCTACTTTGAAGTAAGGACGTTTTTCGCCAAAGGTTGATCCTTTTCAAAGTGGAGAGATCATCGAAGTGGGTGTAGCCTTTCCCAACCTCTCCCAACAAAGCTTTTTCATACCTACAATAGGAGTCGAAGATCTAATATCATGCTTGAAGAACCCAATTATCTCTGTCAGCATTTTAGTACGGTGTACAAGTTTGTTGAGAAAAAAGTCCTCACACTCTAAAAAAGATACAGGGGTATGTTAATAATTGGGCATTACTTCCATGCAACCTAATTTTGGGTTGTTGTCATACAATCTTTTGTTTAACCAATAATACTTTGCCATCTCACATATTTTTGGGTTGACACTTATGAGTTTTGACTTTTTAAAAAATGACATGACAACAATACATGAGATGGCAATGCATCATTGGTTCATACAAAAATTGTTTAGCAACAACCCAAAATTAGGTTGCATAATAGAAATTTCCTTATTTTAATCCTTAAATTTAAAAAGAAAAAAAATTGAAACCCCCCACAAAGCCTTACCCTTCTCATTTCTTTTTTCTTTTTTCTCTCTTCTCCCATTAGCCCACCACCTCCGACAACTGCCACCGCTGAGCCACCCACCATCGTCGCCGCTCAGCCACCCCCAGCACCATCAGCCACCACCCTGACAACAATCATTGATTGAAAAAATCTCAAGGTGTGTTTACATGAATTGACATGACAGAATCTGAGGAATATTTCTTCTGTATCTGAAACTCCGCTCATGGAGTTCGTCTTCGTCACTCCATTTTGCTGCTTCTGACAACAACCCAACGATGCTAACCACCTTGCACAAGCTGCTCAATCTGAATCGATGCTGCACTCAAATTCCTCCTCAAACCACACCCTTCTCCTCTTACATATTCATATCTTCCACATTCAAATTTCTTTCCTCTCTTTCTCAACAATCTCAATCTCAATCTCAATCACTTGACATAGACATCGACACTATCACCAAAATCATCAACGACCACCCCTTCCCACATCAACCCCTTCACCCCACTCTCCTCCACCACCTCCCTCCTTCCTCCACCACCACTTCCTCCTTCTTCGTCCAAAACGTTCTCGGTCGCTTATTCGCTTCCCATTCCAACGGCCTCAAAGCCTTAGAGTTCTTCAGATTCTCCCTCACCCACCACCACCCCTTCATTACCCACGATGCACTCGACAAAACCCTTCACATCCTCGCCAGGATGCGCTATTTCGACCAAGCTTGGGACTTATTGCGAGAGATTTCGCAACACCACCCTCGCCTCCTAACCCTTAAGTCAATGAGCATTCTTTTGTCCAAAATCGCCAAACACCAATCCTTTGAGGACACCCTTGAAGCCTTTAGAAGGTTTGAGGATGAGGTGTTTCTTGGAATTAGGGAATTTGGCACTGATGAGTTCAACGTGCTTCTCAAGGCATTTTGCACTCAGAGGCAGATGAAGGAGGCGAAATCCGTGTTCAGGAAGATGGTACCTTCCCGCTTTAATCCCAATACCAAGACAATGAACATTTTGCTCTTGGGTTTCAAAGAATCAGGGGATGTGACTTCGGTCGAGCTCTTTTACCATGAAATGGTTAGACGCGGTTTCGCTCCTGATAGTGTTACTTATAATGTTAGAATCGATGCTTACTGTAAGAAAGGTTGTTTCGGTGACGCGCTGAGACTTTTAGACGAGATGGAAAGTCGAAAGTTCGCACCTACTATCGAAACGATGACTACGTTGATTCACGGAGCAGGGTTGATTCGAAATATTGGCAAGGCAAGGCAACTGTTTAGTGAGGAGATTCCTTTCAGAAACCTTGTCGCTGATACGGGTGCTTATAATGCCTTGATTAGTTCATTGGTTAGATTAAGGGATATTGAATCTGCACTATCCTTGATGGACGAGATGGTTGAGAAGCAAATCGAGCTGGATGGTGTGACTTATCATACATTGTTCTCTGGATTGATCAGGTCAAAAGGAGGAGTTGAAGGTGTAACGGAACTTTACCAGAAGATGACTAGCAGGAATTTTGTTCCCAAAACAAGAACAGTTGTGATGTTAATGAAATATTTCTGTCAGAATTGCCGGTTAGATTTAGGTTTAGGTTTATGGAAATACCTGGTGGAGAAAGGGTATTGCCCTCACGCTCACGCTTTAGATCTTCTGGTCACTGGATTATGCTCAAGGGGTTTGGTGCAAGAAGCTTTTGAGTGCTCCAAGCAAATGTTGTTGAGGGGAAGACAAATGAGTGCTGCAGCATTTCTAATGTTGGAGAGGTTTCTTCTGAAATCACGTGACATGGATAAGTTAAAGGAGCTTGACCAGATGACTAAAAAATTGCAAAGTGTGTTGCCACCATCTAGAGGACATGCTATTGGTATTTCAGATTGAGGTACAAATGCTCCTTCTTTTTTTTTTTTTTTTTTAAAGTACCTTCAATTATGTTTTTACAAGCATGTGTCATATATCATGCTAAAAATTATGTACAGTTCTATTCATTTCCATGCTTTTAATAGTTGAAAGAAGTACAGGGGTTTGATCTAGTCACTTAAACTATACATTGGTGAAGCCAAGAGGGACTTTTTATGTTATGTTACTACCATTATTTGTCAAATTTATTTTAATTGAATGGTGTATTCTGTATCTCTGTTAGTGATATATTAATCTTGCGAGTGCACAGTACTCTGAAAATTTATTTTAAGTTATAAGCCTTTTGGTCATAACATGACAATTTTTAATAAGCTTGGATTGGCTTAGACTCAGAAATTTGTAGTTCCATAATTTAAGAATTGTGGGTACCTGTTGGAAATTCTGGACTTCAAATTTGAGGTGTCTTGTATCTCTTTGCTTTTTGAATAACAAGACGATGACTTGTGAACCCAATGAATCCGTATATGAAATCAAATTTGCATCTATTGAATCTTAAGGTCTTGAATATAGCAAGAGATGTCTTTATCCTTTGAATTCATTGGCCGTTTAGGTTTTTGCAAGAATACTCATTAGCCACAATCTGTTAGTGATATTAGTTACAATTAAATATTTATTAATTGGTATAGAAACGTTTATGAAAATGATAAGAGATGTTATTGCTAACAGACTATTTTAAAATATTAATGAGCTATTACTTAAAATAAGGTATCTTGTTAAATGGATTCACTTACTATCATAAGTGAAGTAGATATTTGTCTCATTTTTTAAAAATTAAATAATTATATATACATATATATATATATATATATATATTTTAAATATATGTTTTTTTAAGGAGATCTTCGACAAATATGAATTGTTTCATTATGACTAAAAATTTAGTTAGATGTAATTTGAGTTAATTTTAGCTTATGCACTTTTTAAATCTTTAGCTCATGCCCTCTTTTCAAATCATATATGGTTAATGCACTTTTTAAAAGTTTAAGATATGTAATTTTAGAATTTTGCTCTTCTAATATAGAGTTTTAAGCTATTTGTACTCTCAACTTCAACACCCAATTCTTCTAGCTTTCTTTAATTTTATGGTAAATGATGGAAGCTCTCCCAATTATTCTCTTTCTCATTATTTTTCACCTTCTCCACTTTAAAAGGTAGTAGTTATAAGAGTTGGGTGTTGGAAGTGTGCGGGTACAAATAACATTATTGACTACGCTATATACATGCTAGACATTAAAATCTATGCATTTCACAGCTACGACAATAGATAACACGGGAAGACCAATTTTGGATTCATCCTTAGAAGAGGCAACTCCATTTGCCTATGGTGCGGGGCACACATCCAACCTAATCGAGCAGCAGACCCTGGTCTTGTATATGACTTGAATATTACTGATTATTTAAACTTTTTGTGTGGTCATGATTACAACAGTTCTATGATTAAGTTGTTATATGGCAAGCGATATTTGTCCAAAATCGTTCAATTTGGATGATTTCAACTATCCATCAATTACAATTCCTCACTTGGATTTGGGACATTCATTAGAACGATTTTACTGTCCACTCCCAAAAAGGAGTGGACTGTTCTCCTTTATTGTTATCGGATTTGGATTGCCTAACATAGAGGAATCGATGTTCCTCTAACATAGGCACTATCGTATCCGTTGGATTTATCCAACAGCTCATAGAGTGACACCTGTCACTCATTTATCTTTTATCTTTTATCTTTTACTTCTTTTACTATAATAAAGCAAACATGGTTTGCTTAACTAACGAAAAAATTTGTCCATTTTTTTTATACCCAAAATGCCCCTTGGGTATGAGTGGTTACTAAAGAAATAACTGCATCCATCATCATGTTTTAACACATCAGTTCATAAAAAAACCGATAAAAACTGCCATGCTTATTTGTAAAAAACTGCCATAACGATGCACGGGCATAATAAAAACTAAAATAAAAGTTCAGATCTATTACTAGTTAGAACCCTATTTCATTACTTCCTCTGACTGCTACGCGGTCCAATCCTTCAACCCTTTAATGGTGATACACGTTCCAAGAAAGCTTGAGACCTGCGATTTGTGCCACCGTCACGGTCGCCGGCTCTCTGCCATTGCATCGTCGTCTCGCCACCGTCTCTCAGCCACCGCTTCACATGTGCTTCAACCACTGTGTCAGCGCCGCCTTACACCGCATGATAGCCGGCCCGACATTGCTTTTGTTACCTTCAATTTTGGCATCGATACCCTCAATCAACCAAACGAATTCCTCAAGGTATCAATTTCTTCCATTTTGTTATACCAAATTACTGTGTTTGTTGAATTTCAATTTCTTCGATTTCAGTTTTATCAATTTCCTCATTCCCTGTGTTTGGTTTTGGTATTGCCCCTAATACCAATTGGTTAAACAGGTTATTTTGGTTAAATTGGTTAAATATCCTTTGTTGTTTGGTTAAATTGGTTGTTACAGAAAGTTCTTTTTTCGGTTCCAAAGATTTTCTCTTTAGTTTGGGATTATGGTTACTTTGAGCCTCTTGTAATGGCACATAGTGATACTGTGAAAGTATCAATTGTTTCTTTCTCTTGGAATAGGAATGCATACATGGATAGTAATAACTTGAACTGATTTTGATATGTGTTGTAATTGCTTGAAATGTCAAGTGCATTGTAGTATTGTACTGGAAGCTGTCCATGTTTTGCAGGATAGTATTGATATCAAATTTCCACTAACATTGAGATGAACATGTGATGATTTTTTTAGGATATAATCTCATGTGGTTCAGCCTCAAGGGAGTTACTGAAGAAACAATGAAGAAAGGTGTTAATGAAGCTACTAAAGAAAAAACAAAGAAGAAAGGAGATACTGAAGCAATGTTTTTTTTTTTTTTTTTTTTGTGTTGGAGCTACTATGGAAGAAAAAACCAAAGATCTCGTAGCAGGAACGAACAAAGAAGACTGGTTGTCCAATATAATGTAAAAATTCTATTTAGAATGACAATATAATATCTCAATGTACTTCTCTGTTATTAATGAAATTTTGACTTAGTAAAATCACTTTTTGGCATTGTAATTTTTTGATATCATAGGTTTAGCTTTGGTGTTGTAACTTTTTGTGTGGTCATAGGTTGATATCATAGGTTGGTTGGCCATTTGAGCTTCATGTCTCTGCAACTTTTGAGCTTGTAGTATTTGTTGTTGGAATTTATTATGAGGGTGTTTGTAGATCGAAATGTAACGTATTAGAGGGTGTTTTACATGTTTTTTTCCTGTTATCTAGCAATGCAGGGTATTTTTTTTCCTTTGCTGAATTGCTACATGGTTTTGAAATACTAATGGTGTATTTATGTTGCTGACCAAGCAGGCCTTATCAATAGAGAAGTACATTGAGATAGGCCTTCGATTTTTGTTTCAAGTTAAGGCTGCTTCTATTCTACTCTACCATAATCAATACTTGTGGGGACCATTAACTAGTTTTATCCTAGTAGTACGATTTTTTATTTTTTTCAAGAAAAGGGTTTGATGAATTTTAATTTCTTGTACGAGCTTATTGCATGGCAATGCTGATCACTGATCACGTGGGTTTTACAGAAAATTTAAAAATATACTACTATGTATGTATGCATCAGGATTTCATTTCTCAATATACATTGGCCATTATATATATAGACATTCCTGGTATCTATTACTAGTACACACCCATTCACACTTCAACGTCATTATTGCTCTATCACATGAAGTACCTGTAGAAATGAAATGAAATCTTGCAGTTAATATTTTCAACTAATGATAATGCTGTGAATTAACCCCGTGCGTATGGTTCAGTGGTAGGGATTGATCTACGCTTAAGCAAGGTCAGATGTTCGAATCCTGTCTTGTGCATGCAGTAGCGTTAAATCTGGGGCCAGCTATCTCACCCATTAGAGGTGCCTACAAGCCAGCGAGGAGATTAGTTACTGCGGTCGACGGTGGACACTCTGATCATGGAAAAAAAATGATAATGCTGTGGATTAGTACTATATCTTATTGCACGCATATGCTTATGAAGAATACGAAGACTTTTTTAAACTTTATTATTGTTATTATTATTATTATTATTATTTCAATTAAAAAAATGTCAGTCAAAGAGAATTAAGTTTTTTAAACTTTAAATATTTAATAGTTTGAAGAAAACTTAATACTAACATACAGTATACATATAAAATACCTTAAAAAAAATAATACTATTGTCAACCGGTGCAGTGAATAGTCTTGTCAATTAATTAATGCAATGAATGTTGAATCATGGTTTGGCTCATTGGCATATAATATCACTAGTATTGGCAATTAGGGCGGGCGGGCGGGTTTCGCTCGTGCCCGCAGCTGGCCCGCAAATTTTGCGGACATGCCCGCCCTAATAAATTTTTAGGGATGAAAAATCATGCCTTGCCCGTCCTAAATGCGGGCAGGGCGGGCATGCGGGCGACCCGCACTTAAGGAAAAAAAAATAAAAATCTCAATTTTCAGTACATACTCAGACATCAGAACATAAAAACCTGTGTTATTTCATATCAAAAATTTAGTACATACTCAGACAACCAACCCAAATACTGGCTGGACTCGTGGGCGTGGCGATCGTCGTTGAAGCTGGACTTGTGGTGGTGGTGGTCGTCGAAGCTGGCTGTTCGTGGCGGATCGGATCACGATTCGTGGCCGTCATCGAAGCTTGGGCTCGTGGCGGTTCATGTGAGACGGAGAAAAGCTGTGTGAGTGAGAGACTGGTTCGACCACCGTGCCTTCGACGTGCGGCGACGGTGGCTTCAACGTGACGTGCGGCGACCGTGAGAGCGAGAGACGGCGACCGTGAGTGTTGAGAGAGAGCACAAGAAAATGAGAAATAGCGAGAGAGAGAGAGAGAGTAGAAGAAACCATGTGCAGAGCAGAGCAGACCTCTTCTGCGACAGCTTGAAACCATGTGCCTTCACAGATGCAGGTATAGGGAGCTGTTTCAATGATGAAGCAACAGATAGCAGGGTTAACTGGCACGGTCAAACAACCCTCGATTGGCTGGGTGAGGGTTGGGTGAGGGTCGTGCAGTCCTTCTCGTCAGAGGTGGCCACGATGCACAGAGAAAGAGCCACGAGAAGCAGGACGTAAGATATTTGAAGTTTTGATAATAATACACTTAATGTTTTAGCGAGAAGAATTTGAGGTGCTTAAAGAATTACAAAGAAGTTTATTTATAGGCTTCACAAATTACCTTTACGGTTTATACGATAAACATAAACGTAAGAAGTACAAACGTAAGAAGTAAAAGTAATTTTGTGGAAGTAGTGATGTATGACAACTAGTCTAATTAATACTCTCTATAGTACTAGTCTAGTACTTCAATTACTATTGAGAGTATTAATTAGACTAGTTGTCATGCACCACTACTCCCACACAATTACAAAATTACTAGTATTTGTGAAGACTATAAATAGGTTGTCTTTATAATTCTTTAAGCACCTCAAATTCTTCTCGATAAAATATTAAGTGTATTATCATGAAACTTCAAATATCTACATCCTGCTTCTCGTGGCTCTTTCTCCGTGCACCGTGGCCACCTTCGACGACGAGGAGGACTGCACGACCCTCACCCAGCCGATCGAGGGTTGTTTGACCGTGCTAGTTGACCCTGTTACCTGTTGCTTCATCATTGAAGCAGCTCTCTATACCTACCTCTATAAAGCTGCATGGTTAAGCCGTCGCAGAGGAGGTCTGATCTGCACCGGTCCAGTACCTTCTTCGGGGATGACCTGTCCTCCGGAGTGATTTTTTTTTTAAAAAAAAGCTATGTAATTGCCCCTTAGGGCTTTTATCATGATATCAATGAAGTGAGTTGGCTATTATATTTTGCATTATGATGAACTAAATAGCACTGCTCTTTTTTTAATTGAAAATGTGAATATTTGATATGTATTTTCATAACTACTTCTATTAATAGTATTGAAAATTTAAAAAGTGTTAAGTAAATAAGAGTATTTGTGGAAAGAAGTACACCTCCGTCCCATAAGTTATGTTTATTTAGGTTTTTAATTTTATCTCATAAGTTATATTCTTTTAGAAACCCAATACTCACTTATACTTCTTTTTTTCAAGTATACCCTTATTTATTTTATAATATTATTTTTCACCACCTATTTCTTCATCTCTCTTCAATATAATCTTCATACATTTATTATTACTCTCTCCTGCTATTAATTGAGGGTAATTTAATCGAAATATACCAAATTTTTATACTCTTATTTACTCATTTCTTAATTTATGTGCAAGAGCTTAAAAAAACTTAATTTATGGGACTAAAGAATAATTAATTATCATTGAAAATTAGTATAGGGTCTTATAAACAGGGACAAAACAAAAGCCACAAAAGGGTCATATATATATAAGGACGGAGGTAATACCCACAATACTTTGAAATACTAATTGATAGTGTTTCACGCGGTTGGTGTATTTTGACCTTTAAATTATCAACGAACAAAATTTCATTCCTTTTCATTAGGATCACCATTAAAGCAATATTTTTATTTTTAAAATTAAACTATAATAATAAAAATATCTCGAATTTATACTTATTTTAATATTAATATTTTATTTTATTTAATAATAATTTTTTATATTTTATAATATTTATTAAAATTTTAAATAAATTTTTTCTTTAATAATATTTATTAAATAATTGTTATTTAATAATATCACATTATCACTAACGAATGAAAGTGGGGCAAGGGGGGCATATGTACCTTAACATGTCACTAAAGATAAATAATGGGATTAGGAGGGGTCCTGGGTACCCTAATATGTCACTTTCAACGTTAGAGTGAGAAAACGATAACTTAACATGTCACTAATTAAGGCAATGATACCCTAAACTCTAACATTATATAACACTTTTTTTTTTATAAAATTTAACACTTTATTAATTAATATTAATATTATTATTATTATTTAATATTATTTAAATTAAATAAAGAAAACTTCGGTCCAAAATAAAAAAGAAAAAAAAATATCCTTGCCAATAATAAAACCAACAATAATAGGATTATTGGCCCAGCCCACATAAATTAAAAAATTTGGGTAAAAAATGAACAAAAAAAAATTACTCTACCGTGCACCTGGTATATAAGTAATCAAGGTAGCAGGTTGACAATCCTCACCGTCCAACAATAACTAAACACCCGGCCATAGATTCAACATTGAGTTTGTGCAGTGGATGAGTACCGCATACGGATCCAAATTTTTTTTGGGTGTCAAAATACCCTTTGAAAAAATTTCCCATCAAAAATACTTATCTTTCACCACACTACTTCACACCCCATACCACACCCCACACTTCACACAATACATCTCATTCCATTTCTCCACACAAACCCCTTTTCATTTCATTCCCATTAATCCCATAAACATTATCACTATTGAGGACATTAAGGCAAATCATAAAATCAAGTCGTGAATAACGTGTAGAAGAAGGTAAGTTGCAGACACTATTTTGAACCCTTTTTTTTCCTAATCACTGATCGGTCGTGAGGATCCTCACGACCAAAAAAACCTTGGGTCGTGAGGACGTTCACGACCTCGGTTTTTTTTTTCAGAAGAAATAACTTTGAAGGAAATAACCTCATAAATCCTTTATTCCATTTAAATGTCGTTTTTTTGGATGCATGGTAGCTGTCTTATGTGAAGAAAATATGAAAATATGGAGCTCATCATCGTGTCGAGACATAGCTCACGACCTGGTAAAAGCTTGGGTCGTGAGGTACCTCACGACTCCGACGATTTTTTTTTTTAATTTTGACCTCGGGTCGTGAGGCCCCTCACTACCAGGGTCGTGAGGAGCCTCACTACCCACCCCATTATATAGGTAGCCTCACAACCGGGATCGTGGGGCGCCTCACGATCCACCCCATCGTATAGGTCGTGTCACAACCCCGGTAGTGAGGCGCCTCACGACCCCGGTGGTGAGGGGCCTCACGACCCGAGGTCAAAATTAAAAAAAAAAAACAGAGAAAAGAGGAAGAAGAAGGAAGGGAAGGGAAAGAGTATGGTGGGGTGTGGGTGGTGCGTCGCTGGGGGACTGTTGATGGTGTTGGACACCGTTGAAGCGAGTGTCTTCCTCCCTCGCTATGACTGTGTGGGTTGGGCGTGAAGTGGCGGCAGCGAGCATGGCGGTGGACGGAGCAACGACAACAAGATGAGTGGCGGTGGACCATGATGGAAGAGGAAAGAGTGGGTATGAGAGGGTATGTATGGAGGAAGGAGAAATGGGGTGTGAAGGGTGGAAGAGAAGTGGGGTGTGAAGGGTGTAACAGTAAGGGACAAAGGTGACAGTGGGGTGGGGTACTAAGGCTATTTTTGTATTTTCACCAAAAAATAGGGTGCATAAATTTGTCTTTGGGGTGGCTAAATTTTTTTTTCATTTTTTTTGGGTTAAAAATGACTTCTGTAAAGCAGGACAGAGGTGGTAAATAAGTGGGTAAGGAGGGGCAAAAAGGTGACATAGTATTCTGCCCTAACACCAAGTAGAGTGCACGCGCCACACGATTCCAAAGACAATAGTGAAGTGAAGGCCAAGTAGTGTGAGTCAATCATATTCGAAGTTTGGCGCCGGCTTCGTTCATTCGTCACCCGTTTTTACTTTTTACCCTATACCCTTCCTCTCTCTTCTTTTAATATACTTTTCTCATTTTCCGGCGAATTCAGCTTGACGGCGCCTCCTATGACGACGACGGAGAATCGAAAAGCTCCGAAGCTCCCGGTTCAAGGCAAGCGCAACATCCTCATCACCAGCGCCTTACCTTACGTCAACAACGTCCCTCATCTCGGCAACATCATTGGATGTATGCACCTCTCTCTCTCTCTCTCTCTCTCTTTCCTCTCATTGAATTCTGTGATTGTTTCTGTATCAGCAGTTGCATTAATGAATGAATTGATTTATCTCTCTCTGATTTATGATTTTTTTTTATTATTATTTTTTTTTGTGAAGGTGTTTTGAGTGCTGATGTGTTTGCTCGATACTGTCGCCTCCGCGGTTACAATGCTATTTACATTTGCGGCACCGATGAGTATGGCACTGCTACCGAGACTAAAGCCATGGAAGAGAATTGCTCTCCCAAAGAAATTTGTGACAAGTATTCCTTGCTTTCACTTTTTATTTTATGAGTTTTAATTAATGCCTTAGCTTACTCTCTATTTCATCATTCCTCCGTGTTCATAATTGCGATTAGGTGTCATTCCGACGAGCTTATATAGAAAATATTCGGACTTTTGAGAATAGCATATTGAAAATACAGTTTATAAAAATAGCCTATGAAACTCCTATGAGCTAATTTTAGTTTGAAAAAAGAAAGGTTTATTGATTAAGCACTTAATTAAGCTGTTTAGTCAAATGCGCCTTGGTTTGGACTAGCGTTGTTTTTCTACTCTCTTTCTGTTTATTGTAATAAGTGATCATTAGTTGTCTGGAATTTGCTCGATCCTCACAGCAGAATTTCGATTAAATGCTTTGTCCTGTTTCTGAATTTGTAGATACCATGCTATTCATAAAGAAGTCTACGAATGGTTCAATATCAGTTTTGATGAATTTGGTCGCACGTCATCACCTCAGCAAACCGAAGTTTGCCAAGCAATTTTTAAAAGACTATACGATAACAAGTGGCTTTCCGAGAACACTATGCAGCAGGTTTTCACTCCTTTCTTGTTTCTTTGGCTTAAGCAATAGGTTTGTCAAGCATTTTAGTGTTGTCACTAATCTATTGCACATGGTTAAAAATTTGAAGGGTTGTTTCCTTATGTCAAGATATTTTCAAGGATGTGTTTATTATAACACTTTGTTTTACTTAAAGGCTTATCGTGTTTTAGCTTTACTGCGATACATGCAAAAGGTTCTTAGCTGATCGGCTTGTGGAGGGTGATTGCCCAACTCCGGGATGTGAGTATGACTCCGCTCGAGGTGACCAATGTGAAAAGTGTGGGAAGCTTCTAAACCCCACCGAGTTGAAGAATCCAAGGTGCAAGGTACAACTCCCCATCCCCTCATACATTCTTCACTTTAGGTTTTGCCAATCGATTATCTAATGCGTTGGTTCTAATCAGTTGAAGCATTTTTTGTGTTGTATGCGTCATTATCCTGGATGATCTTACTGAATTGAGTTGATTTCTGAATCGAAATTTTTGGTGGCTTTGGGTTTTATGGCACAACTCTGTTGCTTAATGTTTTTATTTTCTCTTCACTTTGGGTTTCCTTCTTTGGTTCTTCTTCCTGATATTTCCATTTAATCAACAGTTGACTAATAGTTGTCATGATCTCGTACAATTTTATAGTTGTTGGAGTAGACGAAAGTCAAGAGAAAAAGTTTAGGTTTGATTTTTTGAAATCTGTGACAGGTTTGTCAAAAAAGTCCACGCATTCGTGATACGGACCACTTGTTTCTTGAACTCCCCCTATTGAAAGATCAGTTAGAAAAATACATCAATAAGATGTCGGTCGTGGGATTATGGAGTCAGAATGCCATCCAAACAACAAATTCGTGGCTTCGAGAAGGATTGAGGCCAAGGTGTATTACCAGGGATCTCAAGTGGGGGGTCCCTGTTCCGCATGAAAAATATAGTGACAAGGTCAGTTTTTCTATTGGATCTTTCGAAATGTAAGCTTTTCCCACATTAGTTTTTTAAAATGTATTCTTAAAATTGGAAGGTTTTCTATGTCTGGTTTGATGCACCTATTGGATATGTCTCAATCACTTCATGCTACACACCTGAGTGGGAGAAATGGTGGAAAAATCCAGAGAATGTGGAGTTGTATCAGTTCATGGGCAAGGACAATGTACCATTCCACACTGTAAGTTATTCTATTTATAGAATTTAAGAATTTATAAGCTATTATGAGTTCTTATGTTTACTTGGAAGTTTGTATGTCGATATCTTCTTTTCCGTTCTTTTCCTTCGCCACTATCACTGATTCTCCAGACGAGCTAAAGTTTCTTCTGAATTTCATGTTGTCGTTTGAAACAATTTTATATGCTAGTTACACAAAATTATATACCTCTAGATATTTCATGCATCAAGAACAATGTTTGTATACATCTTATTTGCTTAGTTGAGTTTTAAAATAAAAGCAATGAGAACTAGCCTTCAATTGCATGATAGAATAGGTTGTATTTTTGAATGTTTTTGGAAATAGTTCTTCAGCCTCTGATGGAACTTATTCTGCAGGTGATGTTTCCATCTACTCAACTTGGAACTGGTGAAAACTGGACTTTAATGAAGACTATTAGTGTTACTGAATACTTGAATTATGAAGCAGGTTTGTTATTTGTCTTGCAATGGTTTTTCATAAAGGATGCATGTTGACTGACATATACCTGGCCTTCAATAGTACTGTCAATGATTCTCATTTGAACATTTTGCTTTGAATAATTTTTAGGGAAGTTTTCTAAAAGCAAAGGCATTGGAGTATTTGGTAATGATGCAAAAGATACTGATATTCCAGTTGAAGTATGGAGATATTACTTGCTCACAAATAGGCCGGAGGTAATTCTATTTTGAACATACTTCATTTATGCTGACTTATGAAATATGAATGGATCTTTTATTTTCTTTCCCTTCTTTAAATACTTAGAATTTGATTGTGCAATGCAGGTATCTGATACGCTATTTACATGGCCTGACTTACAATCAAAATTAAATAGTGAACTGCTGAATAATCTGGGCAACTTCATCAACCGAGTTTTGAGCTTTATTGCCAAACCTGCAGGTTGGTTGACCTCTTTGGTCTTTTATCTGTTGAATCGACTATTGATTAGCTACTAAAAATCCTTAGAAATTACATGCATGAGCACTAGGAGTCATGCATCATGGAACTACTGACAATGAGAAATAGTTGTCCCTCCTCACAGTATCGGGAAAGTAAAAAGATCTGTACCTATTGCTTCTTCATTATTCCCGCTTTGCATAAAAGTTACTTTTTGCTGTTTTACAAAATTTATAGTTAATCTAATTCCATTTATACTACTTTGTTACCCTTCTTTTTTAAGAATGATTTTGTCGTTGTAGCAAAGAGTATTTTGTTTTGTCCCTCTTTGCTTTTACTGTAACATTTATTTCCAACTGTCTTTTGAAGGTCAAGGATATGATTCCACTATTCCTGCTATTCCTGATGATGTAAGTGAAGACTCCCATGAACTGACCAAAAAATTGGCTAATGAAGTTTCTGCATATCTGGAGCAATACATAGAAGCAATGGAGAAGGTTGCTAATTCCCTTTTGCATTAACACATTATTGTAATCAGTAGAGTGCTGAGTGCACTGTCTTTTTTTAAATGCCATTATTGCCACAGTATTATGACCTTTCTTCTTGCAATGCATTAAGGTTAAATTAAAGCAAGGATTGAAAATTGCCATGAGCATATCCAGTGAGGGGAACAGATATCTGCAGGTAACTTTGTATTGTTTTAGTTCCTGTTCTTGTTTCTTCCCTCTCCCCTCATGCATTTTTTATTCTAAATAGATTCAAATGATAGTGTAACCTTTTCCTAGACATTTTTGCAATTTACTTTGTAGGAAGCTCAATTTTGGCGCCTTTACAAGGAGAACCAATCTCTTTGCTCCCTTGTAATGAAAACTGCAGTCGGTATTGTGTATCTTCTCGCATGTTTATTGGAACCTTTTATGCCATCTTTCACTCTTGAGGTAAATTAACTTCCCTGTATATCCATATTGCTTTTTTTTTTGCTATCTCTTTTCAATGTTGATTGCTTATTCCAAGACATTCTGAGTACTTGTTTTTTGGCATTGAAGGTATTTAAGCAGCTTAATTTGTCTGTGGAGGCGCATCTTTCACTTTGTGATGAAAAGGGGGATATTGATAGAGCAAAGAGACCTTGGGAGATCATAAGTGCTGGTCATAGAATTGGGAAACCCGAGCCATTGTTCAAGGAACTGGTACATAATCTTTTCTATATAATTAGGATATAGATCCGATTTTTGCCTTTGCTTTAGGGACATTGATGTGCTCATATTTGTTGACCAGAAAGATGATGACGTGGAGACCTACAGGAAGAAATTTGCTGGAAGTCAGGCTGATAGGCTTGTGCGTGCTGAGGCTGAAGCTGAAAAGGTTGCTGAGCAACTGAAGAAAACAAAAGTTTCAGGTCTTTTTTGTCTTCTTTTTTAATTTCTAATTCTAGTTTTAATTCTTGGAAGGAAGGAAAACAGGGATATTAAAAAATCATATCAAAACATATATGTCCTTAAATATCCCAAACTTTGTGTGTATTCAGGCTTATCTTATCATATAAGCACTTACAGTAGGAGAATAGAAGCTCTTTTTGCCTTAATTTCATAAGCCTATGGGAGTAGATTATCTAAACTAGCTTATGCGGCTTGTTGGTGCTTTTGCGGCACTAGTCTTCCATTTTCCCTGTTCGCATCTCGAGGAAGGCTATTTCTGTGCTTCTTTTATTTTCCTATCTTGCTCCATACTCTCTTTCTATTCTTTTCATATACTCCTTCCGGTCCTTATTATAGGGCATACTTAACCGAATTACACATACCAAGGAAAGTGGTTGGTTTTATGAATTCTATGAGAATATATTGTAACATTACAATTTTACCCCCTTAACTTTTCTTGGAAATTCGCACTTATTAATGAACAACAAAAAACACATAGATAGTCAAAGCATTTAATAAGGGCAAAAAAGAGAAAAATTAATAAATGATTCATAGAAAATATAAAGTGACTTATAATTAGGACCAAGAAAACTTTCTAGAATGTGACCTATATATAGGACCAGAGGGAGTGCCTTTTTCTTTTATGCGTTCAGTTCAGTTCGCTTGCATAGAGGATCAAAACAACCAGTATTGAATGCTGGCAGGCAGTATATTAATAAAAGGACTTTGTTAACTTCAACCCTTAGGGTTGAGGATAAGAAACCTCAAAGGGATCAGTTTTTTTTTTTTTTTTTTTTTTTTTTTGAAAAATTAAAGACAAAGTTTTGATATCTAAGTATCAACTCCCAATAAATACTATCTCACTTTTGAATACTTATCCTCAACGGTAAGGGTTGAGGTTAAGAGAACCCTTAATAAAATACCCTTATAAACTTTGAAATGGTATATAATTTTAAAATTTATAAAGTTAATTCTTATCACGGCTAGTGTTTAGGTGTCTGGTGAATTTTCCCTGTTAATTTTAATCAGGCTTGGAGCTTGGTGATGCACACAATATTACAATAATAATTTTTAATTAAATATTTAGGAAGTTAATTTCTAAACATGGTGTGATGATATATACGCTATGACACATGTCACTCATATATGTGGACTGTGGTTAGGAATATTTTTAGGCTGATTTGTTAGGAGGATATATAATTTTTCATATGCTAATAATTTTAATTTTAAATTCAGAAAGTTAATTTCTAATCCTGGTTTGATGATAGATGTGATTATAATTTTTAATTTTTAATTCATGAAGTAAACTTCCAATCATTGTATGATGTTATATATGATAATAAGTTTTAATTTTACATCCAAAAAGTTTTTTAATCATGGTATGATGGTATATATGATAGTAAATTTTAATTTAAAATTTAAGAAGTTAATTTTCATTCATGGAGGGTGAGCCTTGGTCCAACGGTAAGGTTGTTGCTTAGTAACAAAGAGGTCACGGGTTCGAATCCTAAAATCAATCTCTCCGCTTGCTACATCTACCCTCCCTAGACCCCACTAGGTGGGAGGCTCGTGCATTGGGCCTCCCTTTGATCTTCAATCATGGTGTATATGTGATAGAGAGTATATAGAGAGTATATTTTAAATGAGAAAATGGAGACTCTTAAATTAAAGTAATACAAATGAATGGTGGATGATGGACTGATGGTATAAAAAACTTTACACCGTCAGTGCTGCGTTGCATACCCATTAATCTTATTTTAAATTCATATAATTAATTTTTAATTTTTTGATGAATTTGAAGAATTAGGATTAGGACAACTCACAAGTGCATATATAATGTTGCACTCAAACATCTTGATTGTATAAGCTATTTTTGAAGTGTACATCCATACACATACTTTATTGAAATCTGTAAGGGTTTATGTCACAAGTGCTTCAATAAGTTGTGTATCCAAATGCAACCTAAATTAAATGGCTCGAAGTCGAACCTTTTGTAACCGTTACACCCTTAATATTATACTTTATGTTATATTTAGTTAATTTTATTGATTACAACAATCATCATTTAATATTCTACTTTTCTTATTTTATTAATTACAACAATCATTAGAATATCTCATTGTTGAAGGCATTACTTGTGCGACTGTTTTGTTTTTTTTCCCCTAAATTGTGCTGCACTAGAAAAAATATTATTCCTGAACACTTTATTGTTTGCGTGTAGCTATGCTGGCCTGGTTATTACTCATCAACTATCAACTGAGCTTCGTTGAACTTGAACCCTTGTTTATTCTTATTCATGTTTAATCATAGTTGTCTTGAATTTTATGAGTGCGTTATTTTTCTCTCTCCATTAGATAAATAAATTTTAAAGATTGCTTACACCGATTATGGCTATTGTTTGCAACAGATGACAATAGAAAGAAAAAATCTTCAGCGAAATCATCAAATGAAGCCAAAAATAAGGCTGTTGCTGAACCTGAAATTACCATCACGAGGCTTGATATTCGTGTTGGCCTTATAAAAAAAGCCGAGAAACATCCTGGTGCAGATTTCATGTATGTGGAGCAGATAGATGTTGGTGAAGAACAGCCCAGAACGGTTGTCAGTGGGCTTGTTAAGTACATACCACTTGATGAAATGCAGGTTTGGCCAATTAAAATGTACATCTTTGTTTTACTATTAACTTTTGAAGGTACTATTTTATCTACAATAATGCTAATAACTTTCTTCAGAACCGAAAAGTCTGTGTTGTTTGCAACTTAAAGCCTGCAGCCTTGAAGGGAATCAAATCTCAGGCAATGGTGCTTGCTGCTTCCAATGATGATCATTCCAAGGTAAGGGAAGACAAAATGTCTTTGCATGTTCATTAGGGG
This sequence comes from Crotalaria pallida, assembly GCA_037953625.1. Taxonomy (NCBI): domain Eukaryota; kingdom Viridiplantae; phylum Streptophyta; class Magnoliopsida; order Fabales; family Fabaceae; genus Crotalaria; species Crotalaria pallida. The sequence continues at coordinate 140,403,832 of CM075654.1, read as the reverse complement.
GTGCGGATCTCTTATTAGGGCTTTAAATTTTACAGTGGTGCTATGGTGGTAGTATAACTAATGATTAAGAAGACAATATAGTTCTCCAAGGTCTTTATAGTTCATTAGTTTGTACCGAACCTCTTTTATATATAAATGAAGAATATATATTTAGATAGAAGAGAAAAGTACAATTGAAGGATGACAAGAAATCCTCAGGAACTAAAGAAAGAAACAAGACCAAAAAAACAAAGACATCCCAACAAAACCAAGAACCTACAACATGCAACAGAGCTTGCCAGTCTCTTTGCAAAATCAGACAATGAAACCCCTCTAAAGAGACCGTGAGCAGAATACCACCAAGAAGCATTTAACTTACAATAAAACAGAACCTACAACGTACTCTGCTTTTTTTTTTTTATTTTTAATCCCACATGCAGTAGACAGTAGTAATCAGCATTTAACTTCCTCCTTCTGATTCTGCACAAAGTTTTGAACATATAGTAACCCAAGGTCCTTGTGGTTGTAGAAAGGTTGACATATATTATCGTTAAATTTTTTTGTCCAGAAAGAAATGGTGGATAATAATAGTAACGGAAGTGTATCTACTTCTCCCAAACCTTCCCTGGCTTCTAAGTGTTGATAATGAGAAATTTTTAATTATTTTTCTTATAACTTTTAGTTTTCCTTTCTAAGTTTTGGTTCCAAGGTTTGAAAGTAGTAAAATAATAAACTTCTTGTTCTCGTGCACCTCAAGGTTGAGTTGGTTGAGCCACCCGCTGCTGCTTTAGTTGGAGAAAGAGTTACATTCCCAGGGTATGAAGGCAATCCTGATGAACTCTTGAACCCAAAGAAGAAAATATTTGAAACATTGCAAGTAGACCTGCACAGTAACGAGGAATTAGTGGCATGCTACAAAGATGTTCCTCTCACCACATCAGCTGGCGTTTGCAAGGTTTCGTCCATACGCGGTGGACCAATCAAGTAAAACAAGCGCATCAAGGCTTGGAGTTCAAAAGGAAAAAGGAAATTTGAAAGGAAATTAATAATATCTCTTAGCCCTTACACAATCTGACTTGCAGATTTGTTATTGCTTCCATGTTTGCCATAACTGTAGAATTTACCTTTACGAGTGATTTGATTTGTTTTCTGCTCTGCCATTCAAACTTCTTATATTAGAGCCATATTGTTGTCATGATTGACCAAATTTCAGTTTTGATTCAGACTTTCTTAACATACGTTTTTACCATTATGAAGTGTGAAGGTATAGTTACTTTAGAAAAACTATGTATTATCTCACTAAATATATAAAGCAACTTACATTTTACAATTTAGATTTATGTCACTAAATTGGTTGGGCCGCCTTGACTTGAAAAACTAAAAAGGATAACAAAATTCTTTTAAATATTGTTGTTCAATCTGAAGCAAATAATAAATTGAAAAAATGTTTTGATTCAGGTGTACGGGACTCAACGCATGGATATACATACGAGAGTACAATATATTCATGTATCTAATTATACACGCTGCTAGTACAATATATTCATGTGTCTAATTATACACTGCTCCTAAACTATTGCAAATGAAACACTCAAGATTATAGTCTTGCGATTACAATTCAAAGCATGGACATGGATAGAGAATGATTTTCAAGACTATTATGTTGTCCCATATTTTCTTATTTTGTCATTATTTGTTGATTGAATGTAATTTTATGTTTTGTATTGGACCTTTAGCCCCATTCATTCAATAAAAAAAAATACAATTCAAATCATTTTACTATAAATTAAGTTTTGAAATATGTAGTGAATAACCAAGTAGGAGTAAGTGTTGAATACAAGTGGACACTAGCAATTATAATTTGAAACATAATATTTATACTATGTCTAATTTTTGAAAAATCGTCATTAAAACAATTTTTTAACCAGGTTTAACCTAATCATATCAAGCAAATAATTATACGATTTGTGATTTAATTGATTCAACAAACAATTTTTTTTTAACACCATTCATTACGGTAAAACATCGAGATTACTTGTACATCACTGCACCAGCAGCTTATTGGTATTTCAATTTAGTCAAAATAATTAGGGTTTATACATTGGTTAAGTTATTCCAATTAAAAAAAAATGAAAAAAAAAAAAATCCACATGGTATGCAGTGTAATTGGTTGTGGGGCCCCAAAGTGAAAGGATACGTGAGAGGTGAGTGAAGTGGCACGCTGGCTCACGGCGCACTGTAAAGTCAGCGCACGCTCTCTTTCTCTCTCTTTTCTCTTCTATCTGCTTCAAATTCAAGCTGTCCCTTTTATGGCCAATAAACCATTAAATAAATAATAAATTAAAAATTAAAATGTTACAAAAAAAAAAGGTTGTTGTTTGTGTGTTGTTGTTCTCCCTCGCTTTTCTCTCCCCCGCACCCCCTCAAATCTCTCTCTCTCTAGAATCTCTCCGCTCTCCTTCTCCTTCTCCTTCTTCTTTTAGTTTCTAGGGTTTTGCTTTCCCTCCCTCGCCGATTTCTAGGGTTTATCACTCACTCTCTCTTACTCACTCTCTCTTACTCTCTCACTCACTCTCCCATGGCTGCTGATAAGCTCAGAGATTTGTCACAACCCATTGATGTCCCTCTCCTCGATGCCACCGTCGCTGCCTTCTACGGCACTGGATCTAAGGAAGAGGTCTTCTCTCTCTCTCTCTCTCTCTCTCTCTCTCTCTCTCTTCAATATCACACACTCTATTCTCACACTTAGGGTTTTTCATTCATTATTTTCCCTCTAGCTAGCTGCTTTCACTTTTTCCCTCTTACTCTTCTCCCCAATTTTTCTTTAGCTTTCTGCTCTTTAAATTTTCAACCTTATTTAAATTTATGTTGAACTTGAAACCGTTTCATGTGTCAGAATTATATTAGTTTTCAAATTTCATGTTTTTGATTAATGCTGTTTAAATTTGGTTAATACATACTACTTGTACGTTGAACTTGTTTTCAATTTAGGGAAAGTGTTGCTACTCTTTATTAAGTATGGCCTTTTTCGCTCTATTGGATTTTGAATTTTGAAGCCTCGTAATATTTTTTATTAAATATGTTAACTTTATCATGCAGAGAAATGCTGCTGACCAGATTTTGCGCGACTTGCAAAACAATCCTAACATGTGGCTTCAAGTCATGCATATTTTACAAAACACTAAGAATCTCAATACCAAGTTCTTTGCCTTGCAGGTTTGCTTTTTTTTTTTTTTTTATTAACATCATTCGGTACCAATTATAGGTATATAGACCGACAGGCGACAACCAATGCAAAATAACCATCTTCGCTATCGTCCAAAATAGTTTTGGAAGCTTTTTATCAACGTTAATTATAGCATGATCAATATTTTATAGCACTTTCATTGAGGTGTCTCAGCATACTTACTTTACGTTGCTTTCATTGAGGCGTTTGTATGTGAAATTTGAGTTGAAATAATATTAATAGCTTTACCGAACTTAAAAACGGTTTGCGAGATTTAAATGTCTCGTGCTGATAAAAAGAGAGGAAATGTTGCATCGTTAGTTGCCTTGTAATGGATCATATATTGCTTATATTTGCTGAAATCATTTTTATCCTATAAACTGATAAAGTATTTGCTGAAATCTTAGTATGCATCCTTCAGTTGTCCAGAGGCTTATGGCCACAACAATATTTCCATGTCACTCTTTTTTATTGGAATATTTACTCATTTTCTTGTTGTGTTTTTTACCTCCGCATCCAACAAGTTAACAGTGCGGTGCCTTAGGAAGCAACATTTTTAGGTTTCAACTTTCAAATGATTTTTTTTTATGAGAATGTGATTTTAGCTTTTTATGTTTATTCCGTGCTTGTCCATACAGGTTCTAGAAGGTGTAATTAAATATAGATGGAATGCATTACCTGTTGAGCAGCGGGATGGGATGAAAAATTTCATCTCTGACATTATTGTACAGGTATCAGTGGCATTAGGAGAAAGCAGAAATTTCATCTAGTCAGGCATACATAGATATTTTTCCTTTCTAAACATTGATCTCTTGTTGGTTTTTCTTGAATAGCTCTCTAGCAATGAGGCCTCATTTCGGACGGAAAGGCTGTTTGTCAACAAACTCAATATTATATTAGTTCAGGTAAAAACTGCAGCTCACTATCATTGCTATGAATGGTTATTCCTGCTAGTCTTGCAACACATTATTCAAACTGTTTTCCCCTTTTCCATTTATATATTCAAACTACCTTTGAATGCTTTTTTTTATTACCTTTTTTACCTCTACCAAGTAATACCTTTTGGGAGTAGGTAATACTGCATATTTATTCGGATTATTCTGTCCACTCTTGAAGTTGAAATCAGTTCTCTAGTGCTTCTGGCTTAACCTTTCCTTTTCCATTTTTGAATTTAATCTGCTTAGCTCTTTTCTTCTCAAGTTTCTTTTTGGGTTGCTTAATACTTGCTAATTGTTTATTAAGTTCCAAGACAAAAAAATGATTTTTCTGCTGGTTTCTTTAAATTTTCTAATAAAGTTTGTTTATTTCTTTTGCACTTTTTTAAAGGTTGAGATCCAAAAAACTTATGAGCATATTACATTCTTGTTTGTGTTCTTTTGGCATTTTTGGTACCCATACAAGAATTTGTGCACATCTAAAGGCTTTATATAATGGTGTTCATCTCATATGCAGATTTTGAAGCACGAGTGGCCAGCAAGATGGAGAAGCTTCATACCTGACCTTGTCTCAGCTGCTAAAACTAGCGAAACGATTTGTGAGAATTGTATGGCTATATTGAAAGTGAGTTTATTGTACTTTCCGTTGGATTTTGTTCCGTATATCGATATCGATAACTAACCAAAACAATCCATACAGCTTTTGAGTGAGGAGGTTTTTGATTTTTCAAGAGGAGAGATGACTCAGCAGAAGATTAAAGAGCTTAAACAATCTTTGAACAGGTAGATGTTGACAGCTTTCTTTCTTTAGATATTTCACATGACATTATACATGATATTCTTTTATTTTAACGGTTTCCATGTCATATCTCCTTGAGGGTCTGGAAGAGTTTTGAGTTTTAACAGTTGGTTTTCCTTCTTAAAATCTCCGTATGCTGCTGCTGTATAATTTTCAGTTCGTGCTTATGTTAATAACGTGCTACAGCAATTGATGATTACTGCCAGTGGAATAAATACTATGGTTGATAATACTTAAGTTTTTAATTTGTAACTGCACTTGTCAACAGAAATAAATTTTATAAGATTAGAAAAAGGGAATTCTTTTTGAATTATTCCTAGTCTGTTTGTTTGTAAACTGGAAATACTTATACCAGAAATTCATTTGTTATTAATTTCCGGTGCGCCAACCTTGATGTTACTTTTCTGGACAAATGTTTCCATGACTAGGTGTATTATAGGGTTGTCCTTAAATTAACTTGGATGTGATCTCAATTCCTTGAAAGGACATGATGGGCCAGAGTTAGATTATAAACTGGCTTGACAATGACCTGCATACTTCTTGCTTGGATATTTGTTACTGCCTCTCTTTAAGGCCCTGATCTGATCATACATGCTTAATCTAGTTGTGTGTTCAATGGTTAAATGCCTTTTTTTTACATTTGCTTTTGATATAGGGTTTATATATTGCTAAGAACTATTCTTGGTTGTTTGCAGTGAATTTCAGCTCATACATGAGTTATGCTTATATGTGCTATCAGTCTCCCAAAGGGCCGAGCTCATACGTGCAACACTGTCTACATTGCATGCCTTTCTGTCATGGATTCCATTGGGTTATATATTTGAATCACCATTGGTATGTTCAGTTTTTTGCTTACTAATACTTTTATGTAGCAATGCATGCACTGAAATCTTTTGATATTTGTACATCACAGCTCGAGACACTGCTTAAGTTTTTCCCAGTTCCAGCATATCGGAACTTGACATTGCAATGTTTGACAGAGGTATGCTCCGCCCTTTTAAGTGCTAATGATTTCATCTGAAGTTGTAGATATCATTATTCATTTTTTTATATTTGCAGGTGGCATCCCTACAGATTGGGAATTACTATGATGTGCAATATGTCAAGATGTATAATATATTCATGGGTCAATTACAGGTGTGTTTGGATTTGTCTCCTTTCTGTTAGATATACCACATTAATATTCATGTGATTCTATTTTGACTATACAATTCAGTTTCTTTGGTTGACTTAGGGATTTTGTTATGTTTAATGCAGGGCATACTACCACCTACTACAAATATACCTGAGGCATATGCACATGGTTCAAGTGAGGAACAAGTGGGTCTCTGTAATTTGCTGAAACAAGTAGCCTGATTTACTTGATTAAATGTGAAGTATTTGGCTGACCCCTGCTATTTTTTTTCCTTCTATGTGTAGGCATTTATTCAGAACCTGGCACTGTTCTTCACGTCATTTTACAAGGCAAGCTTTATTTTCTCCATTTTTTTTATGTAATTTTATAGCGTGACTATATAATCATCAAACAACATGATTTAAACTGTGTGAAACAATGTGACCTTGCTGGTGATGGTGGCTTTAAGCTGCTTTGTTCTTGAGGCATTTTTAAGAATAGATCCAAACTTGTAGGTGTTGAATTGTGGAGTTGAAAAGACCTTAAACCTTTTTGTCATTGTAGCTCCTATTCTCTTTCCTGCTACATATTTTTTCCTCATTTTTTTGGGTTGCTTGTTGGGTGTTCATATCGCTTTTAACAGTGTTCTGGTACTCTTCCATTTATGCAGGTTCACATTCGCATCCTCGAATCTACTCAAGAGAATATATCTACTTTGCTCTTGGGGCTTGAATATCTTATAAACATTTCATATGTGGATGATACTGAGGTTTTCAAGGTACGTTCATATGGAAATAAGTTTCTTATCTCTATGCATTTTCTTCTGTTATGTGAGGTACATCTTCAATCTTGCATTTGCCTGGTATACGTCTTTTACACCCCCTACCAACAATGTGTCTGTTAGCCTGCATGTGCATATGTATGTTTGCCACTGCCTCCTGAACTGAGTGCCCAAGTTCATGTTGTACCTGATCTGTGAAAAAAAAACAGGTTTGTCTGGACTACTGGAATTCCTTAGTTTTGGAGCTGTTTGAGCCACACCGTAGTTTGGATAATCCTGCTGCTACTGCAGCAATGATGGGACTTCAGGTACTGTCTCTTTAATTATGCGACTCTTTGATTGCTAAAATCACGAGTTGACAATTATGTTTTCCCTCCTAAAACACTTGTGTCTAACTAAATATCATTCTCTTTATCTTAAAAAAAAATATATTAAATAAAAATATCATTCTTTTTGGGTGTTATTATTTTGTTGACTATTTCTCAACTTGAGGTCCTAGAATTTTTTGTTCATATTTCTATCATTAATTAATAGAATTTTTCACTTTCCCATTCTGCTCCTTTTGTCCTCAATCTTCTCAAGAAAGGTATAGTTTGTTAGTATATTCGCTAGTGTCAATGATTCTATGAATAGAATAAAATATTATTAGCTTTGCTCATTACCGTCCTTCTTAGTATCTCCTAATTTTTTCTTATCGACTCACTTTTTCTGTTACTTCTGTTTTGTTTATTTCTAAAAATTAAAACTTTCATAGTTTCACATGTTTATGGCATTCCCACTTCTTGCTACAATCCTTCAAATTATGAAAATGACCTGTTCTTAAATTAAAGATGCAATTAATTATACAGTTTGGACTAGTAGATATTCAAAAAATTAAAAACCATCATGTGATAAACAATATATTATTCAAATGTTTGCTGACACTGTGTTTCTGATTTTTTTCTGATATACTGTTCTCTTTTGTCAGTGTCTCTCTAATTTTTTCTGATTTACTGGTTTCTTTTGTAAGAATTTGGCTACTGTGCACAAAAGTGTTGCTGATCTATATATCTCACTGAAATACACAGGTGCCTGCATTGCTTCCTGGTATGGTTGATGGGCATGGCTCACAGCTACTTCAGCGCAGACAGCTTTATGCTGGTCCCATGTCAAAGCTGAGAATGCTTATGATCTGTCGCATGGCTAAGCCAGAAGAGGTTCTCATAGTTGAAGATGAGAATGGGAATATTGTCCGCGAAACACTGAAGGACAATGATGTTCTTGTTCAATACAAGGTTATATATGCATTAGAATTTGATGTTCTTGTTCATGTTAATATTGCTTTTTGATAGTTGTTTTTATGCAAATTTTTGTTAAATTTGAGAATTTCCACTTATCAATGTTTAATTATACAGATTATGCGGGAGACTCTTATTTACTTGTCACATCTTGACCATGATGATACTGAAAAGCAGGTATGTGTATTAAAAAGCACTTGTCCTTTTGTTGGAAAATACAATAATTTTATTTTGTGGTTCAGGGAAGTTTGTAGTCTTTCAAAATACTAGCTGTCTTTTTTGGGTAAATAGTAAAACCAGGATGATGATTTGCGTTGTTTAGCTAAATTGAATTAAATTAGCTAAAGATGATTTAATGAATTTGCTGTTGTGGTTTAGAGTGGTATGATGAAAGGCTACCTATCATGAAACTATTGCTCATTTACATCCTCCATATATACGGCACCTTGATTCAATAGTTTCTTATCATGGGGTATGCACATGGGGAATGCAGATGCTGAGAAAGTTAAGCAAACAACTGAGTGGCGAGGATTGGTCATGGAACAATTTGAACACACTATGTTGGGCAATAGGATCCATATCTGGTTCAATGATGGAAGAACAGGTACTGTTTACTTCATGGTCTAGCTTTATTCTCAATATATACCAAACCTGCATGGATCACCTTTAAAGTTAACAATATAAAGAGTTATCCTAATCTGTTGCTCCTCTTATTTGGACATAATTGGTTTGAATCTAAACAATGTGGTTGTATGTTGTTGGTTTTAGAAATTTTTCTAGTCAATATTTGACAGCAACCTTGTTGACTTCATTGGTGTTATCCCAAAGGGCCCGAACCCCAAAGGAATCAGGGTTTACCTTGGATATCATTGTATATCTTAAAATTGTTAGCATGTATCAGTAACTTTTAACAGAGTGTTAAAAACTCTTTCATGAACTCTTGCTCTCTTTTTTATGTGTGTACTGCTTGTCGGTTTACATGGCGTTTTCTAGGACGGATGCATGTATAACATACATTTTCCAGCTGATTAAACTTGTTAAGTATCTCTTTATTTATTTATTTATTTATTTCAGCCTTTATTTGTTAAAAGATTATGTTCGACATCTTGTAAATGTGGCAGGAAAACAGATTTTTGGTCATGGTCATTCGTGACTTATTGAACCTTTGTGAAATCACCAAGGGGAAAGATAACAAAGCTGTTATTGCTAGTAATATCATGTAAGAATTGTTAATATGTGCCTTTTTGCTTTTGCTTTTGCTTTGCTTCTTTATTATTTTTTGTTTTTGTATAATTTGTATTTGTTTCTGTTGACAGGTATGTTGTTGGGCAGTATCCGCGGTTTTTAAGAGCTCATTGGAAGTTTCTTAAAACTGTTGTGAATAAGTTGTTTGAATTTATGCATGAGACACACCCTGGAGTTCAGGTAATGTTTTCTATTTTGAAACTTACTGTCATTTTTACATGCTTATTATTTCATTTTTATATTATAACTTTTTTAAATTATCCTTTTTGACTCTATAGCAGGAGTTATAGTTGTGTAAATGATTTAAATGAGTAATATAAAAATCCCTGATTTTTTTCTTTCTTTCCTTCTAATGTGTGGTGTGCTTAAGTATCAGTCTGTCACATCTTGTGATTGTGTGTATTATTACAATTTCCATGTGCTTATTTTTTCAATATTCTCTTTTAGCCTTAAATCTCATTATCTTTTGTTTTTGAAATTGGTAATAAGTGTGGTATGTATATCGTCTACCTTTTGTTTTTGAAATTGTTTTTGTATCTGCCTTGTAGTATTTGCCCGGTTATCTTCTGTTTACCGCATAGTTTGGTGGAGGGTTATTCTATTTTGTATCTGCCTTTTTGTATTGCATGGTTATCTTCTGTCTAATATTTGCTAAAATTTTGCTGATGTTAATTACATTCATATAATATAATTAATGTTCATGTTTCATGGACTACAGGATATGGCCTGTGACACGTTTCTGAAAATTGTCCAAAAGTGCAAGCGTAAGTTTGTGATCACCCAGGTAACTAGGGTTACAAATTCTTTCTTCCAGTCCTCTCAATTTCCCAAAGTTACCATTGTGCGTCTCTGAAATCTTCCATACGTGTTCAATATGAAACTGTCACCATGATTGCTATTTCAGGTTGGTGAAAATGAGCCATTTGTATCTGAACTACTAACAGGCCTGCCAACCACTATTGCTGATCTCGAACCACATCAGATACACTCATTCTATGAATCTGTATGGCTTTTAGATGTCCTTGATCCTATTTCTTGATTATAATTTTTCCTTATGCTATATAATTGTTATATTTGTGTGGCTCATGTTTATGTTATCTTTCCGTACCATAGGTTGGTAATATGATTCAAGCAGAGTCTGATGTTCAGAAGAGAGATGAATATCTTCAGCGGTTGATGGTGCTCCCAAATCAGGTCCTTTGATTGCTTGAGAAGCTATATTATTTGCTAAATCACTTTAATATTATGAGCATGAATTCATGTATTTTTTTACGACTGCCAAGTATTTTAATGCCTGTTATCGTCCTTCCCCTTTTCTCTCTGCAGAAATGGTTGGAAATTATAGGGCAGGCACATCAAAATGTTGATTATTTGAAGGATCAAGATGCAATCCGAACTGTGCTTAATATATTGCAGGTATAGATCTGAAATCATTCATGTTTATGCTAGTGACATGTTCTTTAATATCTTACTTGTGCTTGCTAGTAGACCTTTTAGAAATCAAGAAAAACATCAAAAGGTTTAGAAATATCATTTATCATTTGATGGCATGTTGTTCAGAGTAAAAAGTTTAGTTGCCGGTATTCACTTATCAAAAGGCCAAATTTTCTCCTATCCGTTTGTCTTGTCAAGGGATGGGGGCAGGGTTGTGTTATTCCTTTAACTGCCAGTAATGTCTGAAGATAATAGAAATGGTTTTATGCATGTGTTTCCTTCGCTTTGATAATTTTAATATTTTCTGTATTGAACTTCATCATTGACAATAGCAGAAGGTTGTCTCCTGCCAGTTTTTGTAGCCCTGGTTTCACACATTTGTCTTTTATGTTTCTTCTACCTTTGATGTGTACTTGTTATGATCTGTAATAAATTCTCAGCTCCTTTGTTATTCTTGTTAATACTGTTTCATGATGTGATTTGAGCGACACGTAAATTGCAGACAAATACAAGCGTTGCAACTTCTTTAGGTACATATTTCCTGCCCCAAATCTCGTTGATCTTTCTGGACATGTTGAATGTGTACAGGTATGTTCTGTTAACTGATTGGTTTTTTATATTCTCCATTGCTAATATCATGATTGATATTCAGCAATAAATGGGTTGATTAGATTCTTTTTTATTGATAAATATTGAATAAGTTTCTCCTTGTTCACCAGAATGTACAGTGAGCTCATTTCAAAAGGTATTACCGAAGGAGGACCTTTTGCATCTAGAACATCCTATGTGAAACTTTTACGGTAAGATTAATCAATGTTATCTTGGTTTTGTACAATCGAGATTACTCTTTGGTCACTAGTATTTTCTTCATGATGCAGTTCGGTCAAGAGGGAAACACTTAAGCTGATTGAGACATTCTTGGATAAGGCTGAAGATCAACCTCAAATTGGAAAACAATTTGTACCACCAATGATGGATCCCGTGCTGGGAGATTATGCCAGGAATGTTCCTGATGCGAGGGAATCAGAGGTTTTGTCACTTTTTGCCACAATTGTGAACAAGTATGCATCTGTCCTTTTTCCTGTTTCCTTCTTTTCTTTTTTGATTGTTGTATGGTGCTTTAACACCTTAATTCTACTTGTATCATATATATGTTCTTATACTACCTTATAACCCTAGGCTAAATTAGGTTTAGGTTAGAGTGTGAGTAATTTTGAATTGTTATTACAAGGAGCATGTGGCAATGATTTCTCTCACTTATATCCAGATATAAAGGTGCAATGATTGAAGATGTACCTCGCATATTTGAAGCTGTTTTCCAGTGCACACTAGAGGTAATTGTATAAGATATTCAGCAATGTTGTAAATACTCTAGTTTACCATTGTTCTGTCATTGCGGCCTTCATGTTGTTATGTTTGATATGCACCTTCCAACCCATCAATCTATTATTATTATTATTATTATTATTATTATTATGATGATGATGATGATGATGATTCATTATCATAATTAGTTCAACACTGGTTTATTGTTACTTCAGATTCAGATTTTCAGTAAGTGGTCTGAGTTGCATAATTTTATGAATTAGAAGTTATTCTACCTTTTGACAATTGTGGTGACATAATTATTGGGTTGAGCTAGCAGTTATCAACTGAATTGTTTCTTTTTTCACTCTGTTTAACAGATGATTACAAAAAATTTTGAAGATTACCCGGAGCATCGGCTCAAGTTCTTCTCTTTACTTCGTGCAATAGCTACTCATTGTTTTCCTGCCTTGATCTGCTTATCAAGTCAGGTTGTGTTTCCTGTTCCTTTTCTCTACAATAAATCAATGGCATGTCAAGTTATTTGGCTTTATAAGATGGTGACTATGACCATATTGTCAAATTTTGCGATCTCTATAGTCTGTTTCTGATTTTTTTTTTTTGTGACCATGTCAGCAACTGAAGCTTATTATGGATTCAATCATATGGGCATTCCGGCATACAGAAAGGAATATTGCCGAAACTGGCCTAAACCTGTTGTTGGAGATGCTGAAGAAGTTTCAGGTGAGGTCTTGTATTATTTTGTTTAGAACTCAATCCTGATCTTTAAAGAACTATTCTGCACTAGTCTTCCTTGTTTATTTTATCTAGGTTTTCTTATGTTGGAGGATTTCTTACTCCACCCTAATCACATTTGCTACTCTGGTTCTTACTTTATTGGTGGTATATCTTCAACTTTTTTTTTCTGTTTTTGGCTGAATGTACAGGGCTCAGAGTACTGTAATCAGTTTTATAGGACATACTTTTTGACAATTGAGCAAGAGATATTCGCTGTCTTGACGGACACTTTTCATAAGCCTGGGTTCAAATTGCATGTCTTGGTGCTTCAGCATTTGTTCTGTCTGGTACAGTGTCATTGTCATTGTCATGTTTTATTTTGTTTTACTAAGTAGTGAAATATAGCTTGAGTAATTAGTGACATTTTTTCAGCTCGAAACTGGGGCCCTAACTGAGCCTCTCTGGGATGCCGCTACAAATCCCTATCCATATTCAAGTAATGCAGCATTTGTTCTTGAGTTTACCATAAAACTTTTGAGTACTTCATTTCCCAACATGACAGCAGCAGAGGTAATTGGAGAGTAGTATTTATAATATTTGACTTAACTCTCTTGCCTGAACAAGTAACTAACTACTAGAAATTTTTCAGGTTTCCCAATTTGTGAAGGGACTCTTTGAATCCACAAAGGATCTCCCTACATTTAAAACTCACATACGAGACTTTCTTGTACAGTCAAAAGAATTTTCTGCTCAGGTAATTCATCCTGTAATACTACAACTTTCATTTCCGTGTACTATAGCGAGGGGCTTTCCTTGATGGGGCCAATATTCAGCAAGTTTGTTAATGTGCACCTTGAAATTGGCCAGTGCATCTTTGCTATTTTAGTTGATTCATATAATAACAAAAATGTATACATTTTTTGTTTTGCTAATATGATTATTTACTTGACTTGGCTCCTTTTCCCCCATTGTATGATGTAGAATGGGAACATAGATCATAGTTTTATCTGCTATTCAAGACTACAGGTCCGAGCTCTGTTAATTTCCCTCTTTACTGCAGGATAACAAAGATCTCTATGCTGAAGAGGCTGCAGCTCAGAAAGAGAGAGAACGACAAAGGATGCTTTCTATTCCAGGGCTTATTGCTCCGAGTGAGTTGCAAGACGAAATGGTGGACTCATAGATAGGTTAAACAGCATGGGGAGTTAATATGGTGGACATTTTAACTTGTTTCAAAAGGCGCCTTGATTCAATCAGATACCAGATACTTTGAGAACAGATGCAGCTTTTTTCTCCCAGCTTAGTTTTTTTCCCCTAGTCCCTGTATTACATGTTGGGACATGTTTGGCAAAGGTTCCTGATTTTATAGAGCTTTGGCTGGCCGGGTATATTGCCTTGTCAATTGGGTGAGTGTAGATTATTCAGTTGCTAATTTAGGATGATACTGTTGAGTCATTTTGTATGGGATTCAATTCAATGAAGGCACATCTTTATATAGAAATCCGACATGGAAAACTCAATTCCAAGTATTGATGACTCATTAGGTGTGACCTCCTAACCTCTGGTGGTCTGTGCAGAAAACCCTTGTGGTTTGATATTTTGTATTTTTTTTTCACCAATTAATTTTAGGGATATTATTGATGTACCATGATGGCACTTAAAATATGGGTTCATGATACAAGTGTGCTATGATTTGTGCCCCCTTTTCTTCCAAGTAGAGAAAAATGTGATTTTAAACTAGGCAATTCACTCCTCTCACCTTTTGGGATGCATGGTTGCTTCTCTCAAAATATTGCTCCTAACTGGGCCTTGCACCACTGGAGTAACTCTTTTTGGGTATCATTTGATTCACGTTTAAAATGCCATCACACTAATTATATTATTTGATTTTTGAAAGGGTTACATTATTTTTTTATATGCCAACAAATGCGAGGTGTGTTTAAATGAGGCATAATCGTCATTTTTCTTTTAAAAGGAGAAAAGCAAGAATCAAAACCTAGAAAAGTAAAATATAGATTGATTTCAAAGATATTAATATTTATAGAAAACTTTGGTACTTAAGCATTTTTTAAATACTTAAATGAAACCTTAGTATTGTTGATTTATCACAAGGAAAACTTGTTTTGTCTAGGTGCGTTGAAAGAAAATCTAAGCTTAAGTCATTCTTTATAAAGATGGAGGAGCAAGTTTTGGATTATAACTTGGAAGTATTTGGCCATTATTTGGTCTTTATAAATTATATTATTTTGATGTTTGAATATATGCATAATATTTGAATTTTAGAATATGTTTGATATATAATTTATTTTATAAATACTTACCGAAAAAGTGGTAACAAATTTTTTTTTTTAAAAAAAAAAAAAACTTCATGAGATTGACTATCTTATCACATTTTCTGTTTTTCTCAAACTTTTCGTTTTTTTCGTGTTTTAATATACAAATTAGATTTCCATTTTTTCTTTTTTGGACTTTACTACATACAAATTATCTATATGTCTTACGTAAAAAAAATGGAAAAAAGAAAAACGAAAAGGGAGAATATTCTATTATGACTAATAATATAATATTGTGAGAGGGGGAAAAGGAAGAAAGGAAGGAAGGGAGGGAGGGAGGAAAGTGGGTGTTGCAACGCTAATTTTGTTACTACTAACTAACTAACTATTATTCTCCTCTTTTCCCTTTCCATTTCCATTACCCTCTTTCCCTTTGCAATCCAAAACAAAGCTACTTCAATTTCATCCATCATCTTCATCTTCATCGCTGCTATCACAAAGAAAGAGGTTTGTTTTATACTAACTAATCACACACTAATTGCTTTGGTTAGGAATGGGTCAAACTTTTCGGAAGCTCTTTGATACCTTCTTCGGCAACACCGAGATGCGGGTACGCTACCCTTCTTCTTCTTCTTTCTCCCTTCTTTTTTTTTAAATTAATTATTAATCACGTAATTAATCATAAATCTCATTTTTAATGTTTCTAGTTTACCTTATTTATATCAATTGAATTGATTGGTGGATGGATGGATGGATCTGGGTTGTGATTGGTTGGTTTCAGGTAGTGATGCTTGGTCTTGATGCTGCTGGCAAAACTACTATTCTCTACAAGCTCCACATTGGAGAGGTTTTATCCACTGTCCCTACTATTGGTTTGTTCTCTCTCTCTCTCTTAACTTGATTCATCTTTTTTAGCTTATTATATTCTTGCCTGTTATCTGCTACTTCTTGTTGTTTCTCTATCTCTTTTAATATGCATTAGAGCCTATAGATACTATATACTAGACCACACTGGATTTGCATGTATCATAGATTTTGAGCTGCCGTTAGTGTATTAAAGGTGGTACAGAATTTCCCCCCGTTACGTGGTTTGGGGATGTGAAGAGAACAAGACCTGTTCAAACCCCATCACTAAGTAGATTAGATTAGAATGATTAGATGGACGATGTCATGAGCTGGTAGAGCTGCGGGACATGAAGTGTTAGCACACCCTTGTTCAAACCGTGGCGATAGCACTTTCTCCCCTAAAAATATAAAAAATAAAAAATATTTATAAAGGTAGCCCAATTCACTAGAGACAAAGGAAGACGGAGAAGGCTATCGCTGGTCTAGCATAAGAATAATTAGAACTGGAAATAAGTTTTTTCGGGCTCATAAATTTGTATTGCTCTACAGGTTTCAATGTGGAGAAGGTTCAGTATAAGAATGTTGTTTTCACGGTTTGGGATGTTGGAGGGCAAGAGAAATTAAGGACACTTTGGAGGCACTATTTTAACAACACAGATGGTCTGGTAAGGTTTTATGTCCTTGATTTTGTTCTTTTTATTGCAAGCAAAACTTGTTTTTTGGTTTGTATGTGAAGTGTCCTTTCTGGTATGATAATTCTTCTATTCAGTAAGACTTGAAAGACAGGATAGGGGGTCTAATGTAGCCAGATTGATATTTTTATATGCTGATGGGCCCATTTATACAGATATATGTTGTTGATAGCCTGGATCGTGAGAGACTTGGAATGGCAAAGCGGGAATTTCAGGTTATAAATAAATAAATTCATATTGATATGTATATATGTATGACTACCATGTCATTCCAGATAGACTAAATATGTATCCCTGGATTACTTGCAGACAATCATAAATGACCCATTTATGCTCAACAGTGTCATCTTGGTGTTTGCCAACAAACAGGACCTGGTATGTCTATGTTACTTCTATTGTCTGTGTTCTTTCGGCTGAATGACCTGAGTATCTGGCATTTAAGGTTATCTCTATGAGTAAAGATCAAATTACAACTAAAGCATGTAAGTGGTTGACATTGTTTACCGAATATACTAAAACTAAAAGAGATTGGAGATTGAGCTGTTTTAGCATGTATAGAATATAACTAATGCATATGTGGATATACATATACTACCATTGCTGGTAAAGTAGATTTTTTAGATTAGCAAAAGCATTGAAATAATTAAAGTAATTTGAAATTAGTTAGAAAGTCTATAAGAAGTTTTTCTGTCTGCCCAAGGGAAAACAAGCATGGTAGAAAATGGCAATAGAAGTTCTACCATAACCATTGTTAGCAAGAGAAAATGGCATTAGAAGTTCTATGTGCCATTTTCTATTTATTTGCAAGTTGCAACTCTAAGGCAATCGCCTTCGTCTATATATATATATATATATATATATATATATATATATATATATATATTACACATTTGAGTTAAATTCTTGCATGCATATATACCACTTTGATTGTGCATAGTGCATACCCTTCTTCCATAAAAGCATGCTGCAGTTTCTGTTCCCAATATGTGCAGCTTCATCACAGAACTGCTGTCTTTCCCAAATGACCTATTCTTAAATAATTATCAATATCCTGCAATACTAGCAGACCGTTCCTCCCTATAAAGCACAGAAACACTGTTTTGGCATGCGTCGCATGTTTGACATGTGTCGAACACCAATACTTGAAAGACACCTCTATCATGCATCCAGATAGTTTTATACTTTTATTTACTTCAACATGGTTATGATATCTAAATTTTGGAAGGAAAAAAATCTCGCGTTTTCAAATTTATTCAAACATATACGTGTTTATATATATGTGTGTGTGTGTGTGTGTGTGTTTGTCCTACAACTTTTTTATAATTTGGAGTATTTTTGTGTCCGTGGTCGTATCATCTCGCATGCCCATGTCTTCATGGGCAATGTCTTATTAAGATACACTCGTGATTATTTTCTTTTTCTTTTACAGAGAGGAGCGATGTCGCCAAGGGAAGTATGTGAAGGATTAGGTCTCTTTGATCTCAAGAATAGAAAATGGCACATACAAGCGACTTGTGCGCTTAAGGGAGATGGCCTATATGAGGGCTTGGACTGGTTGTCCACAACTCTGAAGGAGAGAAAAGCCGCCGGTTACTCTTCAATAGCACTAGGAACCTCATCCTTCTAATTTCCAGGTTTGAACTATTATTATATCCAATCATGTGTTACCTTACCTTCCTATTTATCATTGCATCATTATATGTATATTTTCCTCTGCAGGTACAGTGGTCTTAGGATTTGGCGATTGCTTTTGGCCAGTTCGTTCTACAATGCTGTGAATGATAATCAAATTTTTCGGCTTACATCTGAACTTGATGAAATATATAGTTGCTTTTCCTTTCAGGGTTCTTAAGATATGTGACTGCTCCAATTACAGAAGTTTGTGCATGACAAGTGATTACAAAAGTGTGTTGCCTTATTGATACCCCTCATTAAGTCCACGGCTTCCAGATAGGTCATGGATACAGAATCTGTTCATTCTCACTTAGTTGATTTACCCCTTCCCACTTTTCTCCTGTTTCTGTGTGGATGTGCTTGTGGTGCTCTAATTCATGGAAATAATGATTCTGACAAACATGGGAGCTTGTCATGATTTTCTTTTCCCCTTTTAGGCAACGTCTTATATTGATTCAATTCTGCTGAGTGGTTGCATTTACCTCCCTCCTTTTCATTTTTCTTTTAGGCAACGTTTTATATTATATTGGAATATACACTAGCTAGTCCGTTTTCACATACTTCACGCTGATCTAGTTTGCAACATTGATGACAAGAAAATATTCCATTTTAATTTTTTTTGGGTCTACAAATAAAATACTACTTTGTATCACAAAGTCCAACGTGGACCTTTTTAAGTAATAAGTGAGAGAAAATTAACCGTATCCATGAATTTGTTTGTGAATAAGCGGGGGACTATTGAACTATAATACGATTAGTAAAATAAGATGCATTTTGCGAATGTCAATCATGTTTGCGCCGAAAAACATCCATAATATATTGAGATCAGTTCTCCTAGTGATGTTCTTTTTCATATGCAAGATACCAACTCCAACATCTGTTGGTCCTATTGGAAGGTAACATGCAATTGGGTTCGATCCTTGATTCACGTGTATAAAATATTATTGGAAGGGGTTCTTATTTAAGCTACTGGTCTTTTCACTATTTGATGGATTCGGGTAGTGCCTAGACTCCAAATTTACACACTTTCGGAGTCTAGGCACTACCCGAATCCACCAAATTTACACAAATAGAAAATGTATACAAAGGGTAATTTTCACTATTTGCATACGCTAATATACCAAAGAAACTGCATAGGCCTTATCACATTTCTAACAAGTGTTAAAGGAATGTGTGCCTTTGACACTATCTCCATGGATAATCATGGAAACTCCATGGAGCCGTTAAAATCTTGTGCTAGGTAGATCAGAGTCAGGAAAACAAATTGGGAATCAGACAAAGGCACTATCTATCAATCGTAAGAAGCACCACCAAAAACTATCACGTACCTCTCTTCTCTCTGTGTGTATATTATATGTTTAGTGTATAGTATTTCATAACTCTCTTATCTATGAGTGTACACTATACATACAATTACAACACTACTAACCTAATATCAGCAAAGATCAAAACCAAACCAGTGTGATATGAACACCAAAAAGTCACCATCTTTCATCTTGTAGCCAATTATTTTTCTCTTTTGGCCCCGTAGGACCTTCCTCACCATACAGCTCCACTGGAAACTTGTTAAGTAAGCTCTTCATTGAATATCGAAGCATGCGAGGAAGAGCATTGATTATCTTATCCAGCTCAGCTTTTGAATCATAAACAACTTTAGGTCCCCACTCTCTCATAAACTGCAACCATTGAGGCTCAGTCACAACATCTCCAAGATACTCAGCTGCAACAACCTCATACTGAATACTTGAATCCACAGAGAAACTACTACGAGCAGCGTCGTTCCTAATCCCAACCCCAAGTTTTGAAGACCCTTGGATATAGGTCCCAGGACGAGGGTAACTCGCATGTCCACACTTTGATGAGTAAACAACGGCTTTATTGCCATCAATATATTCCAAATCACAGGCATCCACCCATTCACCACCACTGTGCTGTGAGAAGTATATACTATAGAGCTCTCCAACGAAGTTGCATATGCGAAGCGTAAAATGCTCCCAGTCACCAACATGCTCTCCAATCTTGCTCAAAGGTATATTTGTAATTCCAGCTTTCAAGGTTGCTGGCCCATTGAAGGGGCAGAAAACCCACATTGCAATGTCTGTAAAAGTTCCACCGAGAGCTGGCTTCACATGAACATAAAGCCTTGCACTTTTCAAGTCCCCGCGTTTGAGAAAATGTTTTCGATCATCACTCGGCAAGTCTATCCAAAACTGCCCATCATTTGTTCCTCCGCCAGGTAGACTTGAGCCAGTTGAATCAATTCCCTCTCCTGCAGGCATGCCCTTTCTGTACAACATGGCTCCATTGTTGAAAAACCAAGCCACAGAAGATGGCAAGTAAACTTCCTCAGGGTGAAAGAAAATAGTAGGGCCATAATGGCTTATAAGGGCATGTATTTGTTGCAGGTTTGGCATTGCTGGTAGCAAGGGATTTAGGTTCTTCAAGCATGCAATAGGCAACTCTTCTCCCATGTTCAATCCACTACTGCAGAAAAAAGTCCCAACAGAAACTCCTTTCCCCCACATACCACGGTCACAAGGTCTCAAGTTCCACACCTGAAATGAAAACTCCAGAATTCTAGAACTGCCATCAAGTATTAGGCGGTAAGATTCACATTTATCAGTGAGATCAGCACGAACACAGCATATTTCGTCCAACTCAGGCTTGTCAGGTTTGTTACTAACCAAGTAGCCCAGTGCCTTGTAACCTTCAGGAGGCTGAGGTAGCCAAAAGTAACCACCTAAACTTGACATTTCCTGATTTCCTGCATTTGGACTCCAAACTAACTCAAAATCAAGGGGATTCCTCAAAGGAGGTAACTTATTGTGGTTATCGATATTAGTAGTTTCGGGCAAGCGAGTTTTCACTTCCTTAGCAACAAGTACAAAACCCCGCAAAGGCTTTTCACTAGGTTGACAGTAGTGGCCAAGGATATGGAAACTATCAGGTATTCCAACAGGCTTATAGAATGCAACAACCTTTTTGGTGTCTAGTATAGCATTGCTGCTCCAAATGAACTCAAACCTAGTAACCTTGAAAACTTCTATTTCGCCAAGATTTACAAGTCCAGAAGCAAAGCCTTGTCCTGTGATGACATGTAAAGAATAGATTAGTTCAGATAGGTAAGTTAATTTTCTTTTCCAAAAATTAAACAACATTAAAAAGGCAACATTAAATGTCAGCTTGAAAAAAGTTCCTATGTGGTATTTGATACAGCAGTGTTGTTGTTATGCAAGTTACAACACTTGATCTGATTTTGTTCTTAGAAAAGATACACACAAAGCTATTGTGGTATTGAAGTTTTAAAGTAACCTCATTAATTTGCAAAGCATGTTATAAGTTGAACAGATAAATCACAATGCATACTACATTGCACGAAGCAAATCCCACGTGACAACCCACACACACATATTATATAAGTAAATTTCACAAGGCAAGCTAAAATTAATTTGGAACAAAGCAAACTGTCATAATTAAAATGGGCACACAGAAAATAGAATCACAAAACAGAAAGGAACTGAACTAGACCTCATCTTCAACAAACAAACAAAATGAATCACATATATAAATAGAAAGATGATGGGTGGCAATAACAAAAGAAGCAAATTTTACTAAGACAGTGAGCACAGCACAACAATCACGTTCCGTATCATCAAAATAATAAATTTATTTGATGAAGAAAATTGAAAACCACCCAGATTATGATATATGATATGAAAATATGAATTAACAAGAAATGGAATAAAAAATAATACCAGGTGGCCATTGAGGAGGGATTGGAACAGGAAGAGAAAAGATTGAAGCAGAAGAAGAAGAGAATTGATGAGTGATCGTGTTTGTGTTTGTGTTCCATCGACAGCATTTAGCGCCAATCATTTACCCTCCTCTCCTCCCTTAACGCAATTTGGGAATTGGGATCATGCATCACTGTTTTTTCATCAAAATTCCATGCTTGCTTTTTATTAATTTATTATTATTACTATTACTATTATTATTATTATTAGTATGGGCATGGATACCCACGTGTACGGGTAGGATATTTACGGGTATTTGTGTGGGTAACGGAACACGCTAATGAAGCGTGCGTGAAATATCATTCTTCTAATTTTCAATACTACCAAGTATCAAAGATACACATTTTTATTTCATTTTATTTTTCAAATTTTTATTTCATTAGCGGATGATTGATGATGTAATGTGAATGGAAGAAATTTTTTTAAAAAAAATGAAATATAATCAAAGATGTAAGAATATAAGATTCATAAAAATTACCTAAAAGTGTTTGATTTAATAGTTTATTATTTTCGTTCAAAAAATAAAATTAAGGTGGTTAAGTCTATTAACTGAATATAGATTGTCTCCGCTTCCTAGATGGACTAAATTTCGTGTATTAAACAACACAAGCATCTAAGAAGATACTTAACAACCTTTACTCTAAGGGGAGCAATTAGTTCGATTTGTAACGCTTGTGCTCAAAGTATCTGAGAAGAACAAGTACAACCTTTATTCTAAGGGGAGCAAGAGGCGTTTGAGGAAGCACATTTTATGGTGCAGGATTTAAACACAAAATCCGTAAGGATCCCATATACTGCTGAAAACCAACCAATCCAACAAGCATAGTTTGACAAGGTCACAAGGGGGTGATAGCAAAGTTCATGTTTTGTGAATTTAACTTCAGACTCGGCACAACTTTAATTCAGATCTGCAATGAGATCTTCAACCTCATGCCACCATTACAAGCACAGCAAATAAGTGATACAAGACAGAAATTTTGTTTCTAATTTTAAGTGCAGCTTTAAAGATTACTAAACAAGTGATAAAAAGCACTGTGCAATGACCAAGGTTCCCTCTGTTCACATATCATTTGGAGCTCACCACGAAATAACATCTGAACCCACCCCGTGACTCATCAGAATTAATGGATTTAACAGATTGACATAACCACAAATGCTATGCATTATTAGCATTTGGCTCAGAATTTGTTTCTGACGATGATTTATTAACGTCTTCAACAGCTTCCGTATCAACAGTCATATCATCACTTACATCAGCCTCAACCATTACTTCATCCTTGTCGGCTTCCACAGGGTCAACGCCATTTTGTGCACTGTCAGATTCCTGCTTCTGCTTTTCACTTGAGTTCTCTTGATCATCTGGCTCTTGTACTTTCGTTTGCAGGTATGGATCAGCACTGACTGTCAAGGTAGATGTAACTAACAAGTTCTGCACCAGACGGAAGTCAAGAAAACTGTTTAGACAAACTACGTGCAATTCAAGTACCAATCATAAAAATGAATCATTGACCCTTTTTAAATACAGGATTTTCACTTTTGTTAATTCTTGAAGTAACACATTTGAAGAGCATTGTGAAAGCCAAATTTTGAAGCATACCTTTTCAAGAGCTAAAGCAAGTTTTGAAAGGTTTGGATAAATGCTTTTCGCATCCAATAGTATCTGCTCAATGCAACATCAGACAATGTAACATCATTTTGTATTATTGTGTTAAATTTGATGGACACTGATGCTGGGACATACTGTAATAATGACAACAGACAAAACGAACAGGCTTACCTCACAAATCCTTTGCAACGTAAATGGGGGGCCCTCAATGAAACAAGTAATTTCTGCATTCAAGAAAAGCATAACAAAATAGTTAGAGAATCGACGTAACTTGATAACATGGCTATATGGCACTAATGGTGAGATACCTTCATCCAATTTCTTGACCAGCTCAGAGTAGGATTCTCCTAATGAAGCATATTGCTCTTCACTTGTCATTTTTGCCTCAGCATACTCCGACAATACCTATATAGCCAATATCAAGAAAGAGGCAAAAGATCAAAATCTAAGAACTATGAGGAAAGAATAATAAAATTTCAATGAACTACGACTTACATAAACCAAGTCAAAATATAAAAAAAGCAAGATGCTAGCATACGTGTGTAGCAACCAACACAATATACATAAGAATGCATGCTAGCATACCTCCCCATACCTGCTTCAATTGAAACGATAGCATACTCTTCAACTTATCCCAGTCATGCCTGTTACTCAAAAAAATTCACACATTAGCATCGTAAAATACAGATCCATGTCCAAGTCAGCTATCTCTATATTAAGAGAGGCAGTACAACAGGGAAGTCAAAGGAGTAAGTAACCCTAATCCCAAACAAAGTCACGCATATTAGACAAAGAACGTCATGCATAAATAAAGAACCAATGTCACGCATATTAGACAAAGAACGTCATGCATAAATTAACATAGCACGACGAGAGAAATTTTAATTGATACGAGAGCCAAAATCCATGCTTGAAGTGCATAAACCTAGTATCATAAAAGGAAAGAGCAATGTTGACCACTAACTACTACTAATACTCCCTTAGGTGTGTTTGTTTCTTGGGGGTGGGGCAAGTTAGGGTTTTTATAAATGGAACATGAATGTTTTAATGTCTACCTCTACTATGAAATAAAGAATGTAATGGGTTAAAGTGAAAGAAAGGGTGGGGTTACCAGAACTTGCCAGTGGAAGCAATAAGTTGAAGAATCTGAGTAACTTGTTTTTGCTGTTCCCTTTCTGAAGAAACATCATCATTATTATTATCATTATCATTAGTATGCTGCTGCTGCTGCTGGTTTTCCACCTCCTGGGTGGTTTCAATTTCAGTCACTGTATCTCTGCAATAAAAAAAAATTAAAATTTAAAAAGAAAAACACCAAAGTCAATCAATTATGATTAGTAGTATAAATCAAAATTAGAGATAGAGAGATATTCGGAATCGTAATTTATTTAAAGTGAATGGGTGACCTACCTGTGATTGGAAGCATCAGCATCAGCATCAGCATCGTGATGAGTGGGAGGAGGAGGAGGTAGCAACCCATCATGATGATGATGATTATTATCAGTTAATTGAATCTCCTCCATCTCCATCAATTTGAGCTTCAGGAAACCCCACCCCCTATATTTTTCTTTTTCTTTTTATAATTAAAAAATCAAAGAAATTTTAAGAGAAAGAGAGAGAGAGAGACTGAGAGAGAGGGGGGAGTGGCTTTCTCAATAACTTTATATTTATTTATTTTAAAAAAACAAAAAAAAAAAATCAATCTATGTGTTGGGCTTGCTTTGCATACCACTTACTCGGACACCCACTTTCATTTTTACTTTTTTATTTTTATGGGATTTCATTTTCATATCACATCAATTCATCAATTCAATTCTAATGTTAACAACACCACCCCCCTCCCCCAATTGAAAAATCAAATCCATACCTTTAACTTAATTTATGAGTTGTGGATATGAAATCATAATTTTATTTTTTTCATTACATTCTTAATTTTATCTAAAAGTGTATTTGATAGATGATTGTTGATGATAAAATTTAATTTACCTTTTTCAGATTAGAGTATAGTTTTATCCCACTAATTCACGCGTATACATCTTCATCCAAAAATGAGAGAATTTTAATCTTCCGCCTTCTATCACTACCTTGTTCAAACCTTGATTCCACCCCAAGTCTCTAATCAATATGATCACCATTTCTGCCCAAAGATGGACTGCTTCGGTTTCTATCTCGGCCGCGATCGCTTGATAGATTTTCCATCATTTCTTCGAGCCTTCTCCTCGAGCTGCACAATTTGCATCAAGTATTGTCCTCATTTACTTCAACCTCTGCTCCAAAAACTCCAATCTTGTTTTCATTTCTTTTGTGAATCGTAAATGCATCCAGAGATAGAGTGCTATGATACCAGTTGTAAGACCTGAACCATAATTAGCATTGGCAATTAGGGCCAATGGGTGGGTACGGGTCGCGCCTACAAGCGGCTGCAATTTTTACGGATGAGCTAGGCAGCCTGCTTTTATTATTAGGGCCATAAATCCATGCCCTGCCACCCGCGCTTTTTGTGGGCAGACCCATTTCTTTATTTAAAAAAAAAAATTAAAAACGACGTAAAAAATTAGCATAAAAACATAAACATTGGGTCCTCATAATTAATTTTTTTTAATTAAAAACAACACAAACAACGTAAGTCATGAAGCTAATGTCAATTTACTCCTTTTCTTATTGACTCTCGCAAGTGTCTCAAAAATTCATTAAAGTGTGTTTTTTGGCCGTTTGGGGACTTGGGTTTGCGCGGGTTGCCTCACACTCTCACACAAGTGGTTTTTTTTAATGCATGCGGGCCACTCATAGCCCGCCCAAAAAACCCGCAATTTTACGAGCGGCAAGCCCTAATTGAAAATTGGACTAAAAAATAAACTTTGCCTATTTTTTTGCAAGTTGGCTGGGCGAGCCCACGGGCTTAGCCCTAATTCCCAATGCTAACTAGAATGAATAGAAGATTTGTGTAGTGTAGTTGAAAAAAAAAAAGTAATTATGAAGAAGGGTATAGTTCGAAAAAAATAGAATAATTTGTATTAGGTTTGTAAACGATTAAGACATATGTATAAGACTTTTGAATTTGACATTGTTGTTACTTGAAATTTGGTTATTAGTTATTAGACTATATTTCTTCTAGTTTAGAGGTGATTTTTTACTAGAAGAACACTTGGCTTTGATGTACTATATCTTTCCTCACCTGATCAAAATATTGAACTCTATGTTAATATAACTAGCTAAAAAGTCACGTAACGGTGTGATGTATCAAAGTTAAAGTCTAATAAAAATTAAAACATATTTTTGCAAAAAAAAAAAAAAAAGAGTTAATGAGTACTGACGATATAGATTTTGTTGATAGTATAACCATTTTTGATATTACAGTTTAGAGTGAGAAAAAAATTATGATTATTGTTTTGGATCAAGTTTAAAAAATAAAATTACCATGTAATTTCTATTTAGTACTGCGGTTTGATAACCATTTTTTAGTACTGCAGTTTGATGGCCTGCAACAGAATAAAATTCAAAATAAGAATTCGCAGCAGATATGCATCATGCTGAACTACACTATTATATATAAATCACAACCACATTGTAAATGAACATCTCAAACCGTCTCCATGCAGCACAATTCTGTATCCTCTAGATTTGTAGCCAGAGAAGTTGAAAATAAAAACAGAATCCCAGTCAAGCATGGTCTCCAAAATCCATAAATGATGTTAAACTTGGCTATGTTAAGATATTTGATGATAGGTGAAATGAAATGTAATAGAATGAAGTGAATAATATATTGATTCCATCTACTTCCATCCAATCCCCCCAAATAGTGAGAGAAGGCAAATAGAAGTATTGGATGAATGGAATCAGTTCTATTCCATCAAGTATCATTCATTGATGAGTTCTATCTACCATGAACCAGACAACAGTAAAACCAATGTTATCGAACTCCATTTCTTTCCTTTCCACAAATCGAATCATCCAAAAATATTATCTATATACCTTGCTGCAAAAAGTGCAAATTTAAAAATATTATCTTCAATTAGAGTCTACCACCACATGCACCCATCACCATCAAACCACACAGCGATAATAACTCATCCAAATAATGTCATCGCCAATACAAACACAATTCCACAGAACATCAAGAAGACCTGCAACAATCTCCTTCAGTAAGGGCTCTTGACATTTTGCTAGTTTGGGGCAATCTTCTTCATCAGGTTCTTGAGCTCCAAAGGCTCAGCCTTCGGAAGGAGTAAAGTTTGGTCTTAAAGCTATCAGAAAATAAATTAGTACTTAAAGGCAAAGGTAAACTAGACATCTAGAAAATAAATTAGTAGAAAAAGGCAGCAGTAAATTAGACATCTAAAAAATAGCAAGCAATTTTCTCTTTAATTGCCAGAGAATTCAATACCCGAGCTTTAAAAACAATCATCATCCTCTAGAGAGAAAAAATACAATCAAAAGTTCATCTGTTCATAAAGTTGGGATATTGATAGTTAAATATAGAGGCATAGATGTAGGCAAGTAATTTGGGGTAGGTAATAGGTTTAGAGAAAGTGAAGAAAGTTAATAGGGAGTGATAATAATGCATAAAAAATAGGTTATTAATTTTGAACATATCTGATTAAAATAGTGAAATGATTGTTTTGTATAGCAAAATATAACTAATCATTTTAACAAAATACCAAATCAAAGTAAGCGTATTTTTCATAGTTTATTTTGGAAATAGGCAAGAAGATCTATTAAGATCTTAAAATCAAGAGAGTGGCGAAAGAAAAAGAGAGGTTCAGAAAGATGATGATATTAAATTATGGTAGCAATATTGATGACAGAGAAAAGACAAAACCAAAACAGAGCTTATGGACTATCACCAAACTAATACCAATGCCTGCAACTATGTCTGAACAAAGTAACAAAACAGAAAACTGGAGCATAAAAGTAAAAGCAGAGTAGCATCAACATAACATAAACATCAATCAATACTAAATGGCATTGTCATTTGCTTGCAGTAACCGACTATTAATGAATGAGCGTATAAACGCTGACCTGATCAATGCTAACATATCAGTGCTCGGAAAAACAGCACTTCAGATAACTAACACTAACATATCGATGCTTAACTCTTAATAGAAGTGAAATGGATTCATTGAACGGTCTTTTTGTAACAAGTAAAATTATGATCAACATTTTGCAACGTGAGTACTAAAAGCAAACCAAAGGTTTGGACATCCTCAAACAAACAGAAAACTACTAAACCAAAGAGTATTCAGAGCTAGCCACACTCCATCATTACTACTCTTCATTTGATGTCTTTTCTACCAATATTCAGCCATCAATTCTGAGCTTCACCATTTGTCATCTGGTTCTCTGGCAATGCCTGCAGTGCAGTTCTTTTCTTCTCCACTTCCTGCACAGGTTTTCATAGTAATAAAAATGTCAAATAGAATTCAGTTAAGAATTCAAACAGATTGAAAGTAAGAGAGAAAAAAAGAAACTCAGTCTCACCTTTACAACATTTGTAGTCTTGCTTTTTGATTTACCATCTAAAGTTAAATTCTTTAGCATCTTCTTCAGCTCCCTCACACTCTTTTTGTCTAATTCTGCAGTGCTCAGGTTTTCCTTCATCATATTAACACTGGGCATATTCTTCTCAGCAACAAATCCTTTTGATTCTGACTGTGCAGGGCAAAGGGACTCTCCCTTCAATTGGTCAGCAACAACTGATTGAATCAGAGTATCACTAATCTCCTGGTCATGGACTGGAGCAACTGCTACAGCCTCTGCGAAAACAGCAGACTCCTGTGTCGGGATGGCAATTTCTTTTGATATAACATCACCATCAATCAGTATGTTGGAATTGTAACTTTGCACAGGCATAAAAGCATCCGAAGACCCGGAGTCCATCTCATTTTCAGCAGATTCAACTGAAATATGATGAGAGATTTGAGGGTTACAGATTCCACCTGGAACAGATGGAAATGCAAGAGCAGCATCCAACTTAATTTCTTCTCCTGCTGCATGTGCCTCAGATTCTTCAGCTTGTGCTTCAAAGTCCAATTTCTCAGAATTATCCTTCAGCTCTTCTGCTTCAGCAAGTTCCTCGCATTCATCCTTTGGGTCTTCTGCTTCAACCTTTTCCTCACATTTTTCTGCTTCAGCAAGTTCCACACATTCTTCTACTTCTTCTGTATGTTCCTCGCATTCAGCTAGTGCATTGAAATGCAATTTCTCTGATTCTTCTACTTCAGCATGTTCCTCACGTTCATCCTTCGGGTCTTCTGCTTCAACATCTTCCTCACATTTTTCTGCATCAGCATGTTCCACACATTCCTCTACTTCTTCTGCATGTTCCTCGCATTCAGCTAGTGCATTATAGTGGAATTTCTCAGAATTATTCCACAGGTCTTTTGTGTCAGGTACACCTACACTCAGCAGTAAAGATTCAAGAGTGACATTTTCAGCATCCACAGTGCTTTTGTCTGCAGCAGGTTCAGTGCACACATCAGTAACAGCTGTAAAGTACTCAGAACTTGCATCTTTCTCCACAGAAGAATCAGCAAAAGACGAGACAGTATCATCAGAAGAAGCATTATCCATTTTGTCAATTTCTGCTTTGGACTCTTCTGAGTGCTCCGATTTGGCTTCCAGTTCTTCTTCGCGGTGATCAAGAAATTCTTCAGGACTTGCCAAAACCTTCTCGTCTGCTATTTTCTCATCATCATCAAACATTGGTTCAAAGCTTTGAAAGAAATTGCCATCTTCAGCTTCAATGTTCATTTTTTGGTTATCATCATCCTTTTCGCTGCCTTGATTATCAGTGTTGCACTGCACTAGGTTCTCAGAACTCTTAGCAGAAGATGTGCCATAAACAACAAAATCATGATCCTCTAAATCTTCAGGTTGTAGTTTAGCTTCCAAATCCTCAGAATTATACTTTAGGTCTTCTGTTTGATCCTGAAGTGAAGATTCAAGAGTAACATCTTCAGCATCAATAATGCTTTTGTCTACTGAAGATTCAGTGCAGACCTCAACGGTTACAGGGTTCTCAGAATCTGGTTCTTTCTCTAAAGCAAAAACAGCTAAGGAAGCGCCAGTAACATCAGAAACATTATCCATTCTGTCAATCTCTGCCCTGGAGTCTTCCAAGTGCTCTGATTTGACTTCCAATTTTTCTTGGTGCTCGAGAACCTCGTCAGGACTTGCCAAGTCCTTCTCATCTGCTGCATCCTCATCAAAGCTTTGAAAGTAACTGTCATCTGCAGTTTCACTGTTCCTATCTTGATTATCATCATCCTCTTCTCTGCCTTGAATATCAGTGTTGCTATCAACTGATTCCTTTAACTTCACTAAATAATGGCTTCCCAATGACATGGGAACCGAGAGAGTAACACATTGGTCAACAACCTCAGCAGAAGCATCATCAGATTTCTCAACAGGCAGAGGAGCATCATCTTGTTCAGTAAATTCCATAACAGCGTCTTGAGATGCTGCCTCAACAGACGAGGCATCTTGCTTAGTTCCAAGGCTGTCCGTATCTTCGGGTTCAGAAGAATCACAAAAAGCATCATCAGGTTCCTCAACAGGCAGAGGATCAATTTGTTCAGTAAATTCCATAACAGCATCTTGAGATGCTGCCTCACCTTGCTTAGTTCCAGGGCTGTCTGTATCTTTGGATTCAGAAGAATCACAAGAAGCATCATCTGGTTCCTCAACAGAGAGAGGAGCATCAACTTGTTTGGTAAAATCCATATCAGCATCTTTATTTTCAAGGCATTCCATATTTTCGGGTTCAGAAGAATCACAAGAACCCTCAAGTTCAGGTAACAACTCAGGTCCTGCAGAGTGTTCACAATAAACTTAGAAAACTTCACTAAAACCGATAAAAACACCATCATAGCATCATGATTCATGAATAAGCAAGATCGTCTTAAAAGAATTAATACCAAAAAGTAACAAACTAACAATTCCTACAAGAAAAAACAAACCTGCTTCATTGTCCTCATCCACTTCCTCCACTGTTGCTATTGATTTGTTCATGTCTACTGCTAATTCATCACAGCCCTCACCAATTTCATTTGGATTGACAGTAATCTCAGAACTTCCTTCCAGTTTCAAATTTGAATCATGTGGTTCAGCCTCCAAACAATTAACTTTTCCTAAACCCAGATCATGTGATTGGCATTCTTCAGATTCATAGTTGTCTTCCAGTGAAGAAACTTCCAATTCTGAAGTTTTCTCTGAAACCTCCACATTTGACACAGTCTGTAAACTAGACCCTGCAGCATTCACTGTTTCAATATAGTTGATCAGAAACAGTTCACCCAAAATAACACTTCACAAAAACAACAACAACAACCAAGCTTTTTCCTACTAAATGTAGTATTATGTATGAGCCAAACAATGTCATGATATTCTATATCTATAGTTCGTGGAGACTATACTCAGACAAATGCTTGACATATAAATATAACACTTCATACAACACAAATTATTGACAAATAAATTGTAACACTTCATACAAGGAAGAAAAAAGGGGTGAAGATCTGACTTACTCTCTTGTGTCTCAACCGAGTCTTGACTTTGGTTAGTTACATTACTCATTTCCTGTTCAAGGTTGTTAGGTGCCATGTCTTGAGTGTCCATTAAGCTCATATTAGATGAGTTTTTCTCCAGCAATCTGACAGATCTCCGGGTGTTATACAAAGTAGTAGTCCGGGCAGTAGCTTTAGTCCTACTGCAGGGAACAGCAGCAGGAGTTTTAGACACATCTTGGTGCTGCTGGACCCCACCATTGTCATTGTTATCATTGTCATCATCATCTAGAACGATAACATCCTCTACCTTCTTTCTGCGAGTAGAAACAGAAATGGCCTTTCCTCTCCTGCTTGGTGGCACCGCAGCAGCAGCAGCAGCAGCAGCAGCGAGAGTAGGAGTATCTGGGAGGACAATCACATCCACTTCATCTTTTTTCGCTCTACTCCCACGCTGAACACGACTAGACACCTTCGTACTTTTCACTTTCTTTCGCACTGCAGCGCGGCGAACATCTGGGGTTCGAGCCCCACCATCAGCTTCAATTGGATTCAAAAACTCATCCAATCCCTCAACCTAAAACATTTGAAAGGAACATTTAACAAAATGTAAAAAGTTAAAAAAAAAAATCGATTTTTAATTTGTAATCGTAACAATTTCAAAAAAGGGTATCTGAATCAAAAGATCCTCATCCCAATTTCAAGAAAAATAGGTTGATTTGGAAAAATTAATAAACATAAAGAAATTCAAGAATATGGCAAAACCCTAAAAAAAAGGGAGAGAGAGAGAGAATTACATGGGGAAGAGCAGAGAGAGCGTCAGCCATGGCAACATTGGTGATGTTAGCGGGGATCTTGTTCTTCTTGCAAAGAGTTTGGAGCTGCTTCCTTGTGAGGCTGTGGAAATCCATGATGATGAATTGAATTCGGCAATGAACAGAACAAATACAAAACAAGGTGTTTGGGTTTGAGATTGAGAGAGAGTAGGTATACTGTGCGTGTGGTGAGGAAATGGGGGGTTGGATTATTTAAACAGTGAAGATGAAGACGATATAAAGGGTTGTGACCGTTAGAAAAGCGGCATCATTTTGAATTTTGAATTTTTTTTTGGATTCAGGGTTAACTAATAACTACTCTCCTGTGTTTAGTTAATTTCCATTTCTGAAACATAGAAATATCACGCCTTTCTATGCAGCACTGTGAGTCTGTGACCCTTGTTTTCTACTCGTGGCTTGTATACAATTATGCACTTGCAATGGAAAGTTTTTTATGTCATCAATCAATTATTCATCATTCATTTGTATTACTTTAATTTAAAAGTCAATAATCACAAACGGATGAATGGTGAATTTTCCTATTTTGATTATTCTCAAATCAAAGAAGATTATTCTTTTTACCAAGCATATGTGGATCCAATCATGATCTTATAAAAAACAAGAAATCTTGAGGCAAGTTCTTCTATTCTGGTTCATGGTTGTTTTGGCTATATGGTTCATTTGGGGGAGGCTATATTCCTGGGAGTGAACTCCAGGCGAATATGAAGCACAGGGATACAAAACTTTACATTGTCAGTGTATTATCTATTTTCTCTTACACAATTATTATTATTATTAATTATTAATTATTAATTATTGCTTTATTAGTAATTACTCCCTCATGTCTCATTTATAAGCAAAAAAAAAATCATATCAATGGTCTTATATATAAGCAAAAATTAACCAACTATCTATTCCCAATATAATCATTCTTAAAATAGTCAAACAAAGTGGTTATAACATTTAATTTTTGTTTCATTCCCGATACAAGTTTCCTAAAGTAGTCAATTAAAAATTAAATGCACTCAACTAACTTTCTTAATACCTATGCCGACAGTTATTTTTGATAATAAACAAGATTGGTGGGAGCGCTTTATTAGTAATAGGTGAATTAACACGGTTTATAAAAACAATTACTAGAAAAATACTTTCTCTTGTCCTTATTATAAATCTATTTAACCAATTTTCCCACCTTTTATAAAAGTCAGTTACTATTATTAGTGATATTAGAAATGTAAATATTTGGTATATTTTTTCAAAAGTATCTTGTAACTATTATTAGGAATATAAAAAGTGTTTAGTAAATAGGGATATTGGTAGAAAAGAAGTAATTAGTATTATTGAAAATTGGAAATGAGACTTATATTAAGGACAAAAAAAAGTTTTGAAATGAATAATTTTCAGACCGGAGGGAGTATTATTGTTTTTTAAGAGTTGAGGATTAATATTAAAAATGAATAGTTTTTATTGAAAGTTGATGCATTGTTTAGGGCAAGCAAAACATGCCTCATCCCTTTCCAATAACTTCGAGTTGGGTTAGATATGTTACAATTCTCACTAAAGGGACAAACAGTGACAAAAAATTGCATACCTGATAAAGATGTGACTGGTTCAGATATATCTTTGGTTCACCTGACTCGCCCTCTTATGTCTATCAAGATTCGATTGTTCTTCACTAATTTGATTTTGCCTAGTTCTATGTTATAAAAATAATAGTTGAAATGCCAAGAACCGTTGGCTCAGTTGGTAAGAATTGAATCCGAGGTTGGGAGAAATTTCGGATTCGAATCCCACCGATGTGAGGACGGTGTTGGTGGGTAATATGGAAACGCTCTTTGATCCCAGAGGCATGCCCTGACCCTGGCGAGCCCTCGGAGCCCAACTCACTTACACTTTAAAATATTAAAAAAAATGTTGAAATTGACACTACTTCATCGATGCGAGTGTCTTGTCTAAGATGATTGTTCTAGTAATAATATATTAAAATTCTATTGATCTACGTGCTATCACATTGTGGTAGGTGCTTGTTAGTGAAATATTCATCTTTGTTTCTTTGAATAGTAAGGTTTCTTGATGTTTTTACTTTTTAAGTTTGCATAATACTTAAATAATGTAAAATGAGCATAATGACGAGATAGTCTAATCAACTACCATTATATAATCACTTAAGATTTAAATTTTAGACATTACTTTAATAATCTGACAAATAAAAGAAATTTTATGATGAAAAACTTTTTGCATCATAATATCATATATTAATTTGTCATTTTTACGTCAAGGATAAATCTATATTTTTATAAATTTTATGCTTATACTTTTATCTCGAGTTAACCTTACCTATCTCTATCTTGTCCAGTTTCAATTTAATTTGATCCCTATCGGGTCCTATCCTAATTAAGGACAGGTTCGGATTCAAAAATTGACTCGATCAATATTTAGAGACGAGTGAAGAACAAGTTCAATCCATTCCACGCTCACCCCTACAATGGACGAATAAAAAAGTTTATGCTTTTAATTTTAAAATGAAAATAACTCATCTATTTTGGGTTAGGAAAATAACAAAAAAAAATGGGTGAAGTTTAAAAAAGGGTGTATTCAAATGCAAGTTAAAAAGTTGTCAAACATCATGTGTAAACTATTATTTCTATCTCCAACTTTGTACGTGTTTATATTTTTATCCTTAATGATATTTAAATTACTCCATCAACCTTAAATTAAAGAAAGTTGTCCATGTTAACCATTGATGTCTTATTTGCGTTATTCTCTTTACTGTTTGTCAATAATAACAAGAGTTGCAAGTGGTGTGATGGTGATGGTGACAGCAAAAGCGACAACGACAATTGTAATGCGAGCAATAACAGTGGAATGGCGGGGTGGTGATGGTGATGGTGATGATTGGATGATAGGGTGGTGGCATAGTGATTACATTTGTGATTTTTTTTCCTATGGTATCTCTTGATGTGCAACTAAGTAACCTAATTACAATTCTTAAGGTAGATACTAAGAATTTAAAAGATAACTTATATTATAATTCTCATGGAGTTTGTCATTGTAATTATGAACTCAAATTCAATTGGATTTCCAAACATCATAATTAAAATTTCATAATTCAATTCCAAACTTTAATTCCCAATTTCGTACGTCTAATAATTGAAAAGTTGGTATATTCTAATTAATCCGACCTTCTTTTTTCATTCCCGTATAACCATTAAATATTAATGAGTAATGATATATCGATTTACATATTACTCCCTCCGGTCCTATTTATAAGACCCTTTTGGGGTTTTTATTTTGGTCCTATTTATAAGACCTCATTCCAATTTTCAATAACATTTAATTACTTTTTTTTCACAAATACCCCTATTAAGTCAACACTCTTTATATTTCCAATAATAAGTTTAGGGGTTGTTTTGAAAAAGTGCATCAAATTTTCACATTTCCAATGTCACTAACAACTTTAATCATTGTCCTTGGTGGGAGTGAAAAACTCCAAAAGGATCCTATAAATAGGACCGGACGGAGTAATATATAAATCAATCTATATCATAAGAAAGTTACTCATTGAAAGCAATCATCAGTGGGTAAAGTATCAATTTGTAACACGAAGTCATTTTCCTTGTAATGTGGCCGATATATCATAATCAATTAATTGGCATAATTTTCATGTTATCAATCAATCAATTAAAGTTAAAATACTTTATAAATCAACCAATGAAAGTTTACTACTCACAGGATTATTGAAGACAGAGAAAAGACAACCAAAACAGAGCTTATGGACTATCACTTAATTAGGATTTGTGATGTCTTCCAAAACACGCTTGAGCTCTGCTTTAGCTCTATTAACAGATTGCTCAGTAGGACCTTGAATGAACAAGTAAAGTTTGCGATCTCCAGGTCCTGGGACTTTGCCGGACGGGAAAAACTGGCCCCTGGTTGTAATAGCAGCTCCCGTCCACTCAGAAATCGGACCCAAAGTTTCCTTGTGAGTCACTTTCCACCGAGCATTCAGGGGGAAATCATTTATCTCCAATTCACCTTCATAATGCTCACCCATTGCTTCAGAGTAGATTTTAAGCCGCTAATCACCCACTGCTCTCGTACTAGTACTAGTTAATCAAAATTAGCATTGCCAAATTAGGGCAAATAGCCGCGCCTGCAATTTATAAGGGCTTTGATTATTAGGCCCGTAAATCCATGCCTTGTCCGGCCCTTTTTTTTATTTCAAAAAAATTACAAACGATGTAAAAAATCAGCATAAAAACATGAACATTGAGTCCTCCATAATTAAATTTATTATTCTTATTTTTTAAAAAAATTCGTCGATAATCCATTGCAAAACCCGTCGCCAACTCATGCACTGTTTGAAGGAATCTCCGGTAAGAATTTGGAATATTCCGATTAATTCTAATAGTGTTATGACAGAAGGACAACATTGACAAACTTCATAAAAATAGAGGACTAAATTAACTATTTTAATAGTTAAAGGACCAAATTGAAATCTAGATATAAGATAAAGGACCAAAACAGTATTTAAGCCTTATATTTATCCTTAACAATATCTAAATTACAAAATCAACCTTAAATTAAAGAAAGTTATTCATGTTAATCATTGACGTTTTATTCGCGTTATTCTATTTAATCTTTGTTGATAATAACAAGAGTGGCATATGGTAATAGTGATGGCAGAAGCGACAACGAAAATTGTGATGCAGGCAATAATAGTGGAATGGCAGGGTGGTGATGATGATGGTTGGATGGCAGGGTGGTGGCAAAGTGATTACATTTATAAATTTTTTTTTCTTATTATGGTATCTCTCAAATGTACAACTAAGTAACCTAATTACAATTCTTAGGGTAGATACTAAGAATTTAAAAAATAACATTTTAATTCTCAGAGTTTGTCAGTGTAATTTCATGAACTCAAATTTAATTGGATTTCCAAACATCATAATTAAAATTTCATAATTCAATTCCAGTTGATATATTCCAATTGATCTTCTTTTTTCATTCCCATATAACTTTTAAATAATAATGAGTAATGACATATCAGCTCACATGTTAACATACAAATCAGTCTATATACAGTAAGAAAGTCACTTGTTGAAAGCAATCATTGGTGGGTAAAGTACCAATTTCTAACACGAAGTCATTTTCCTTGTTATGTGGCCGATATATCATAATCAAGTAATTGGCATAATTTTCATATTAGCAATCAACCAATTAAAGCTAAAATACTTTACTAATCAACCAATGAAAGTTTACTACTCACAGAAGTATTATTAATATTTTTCTAGGGTATGCCAATTACCGTAACTCGGATTTTTTTTTAGACAACGGCCTAAAGACCAAACAATTAAGCAGGAACAGTTACCAAGTTCCAACTATATTATGAATAGAATACATGCAAAGCCGTCCGTGTAAGACAGCCCAGTTTATGGCTGCAGGAACACTTAGGATTTCCCCATTCACCAGGTCATGGGCTCTAATCCCAGACCTCTCAAGTAAACCAAAAAAAAAAAAAAAAAAATACATGCAAAGCAAAATGTGACAATATTATACAAGATGTGACCCAACTTCGTCCAAATGCATATATTTTTGCCATGAAGGCCCTTGTTAGGCGAAGTAATACGTTTCAAACTTTCAATGAAATAATAGGTAGGGTACTTCGCATTCATAATTTTGTGTCACCTAAGAAATTTAGTTATTTGGTTAACTTAATATTACCAACCAAGCCTTACAATTGACAATTAGATTCCATAAATGAGTTAGATTTCATATCAATTAATATTTACTTTTCTGATAAAAGCAAATTCACTCTAATAATCTTTGCATCTCTCATAATAGATTAGTTTTTGATTACTAACTAGAGAACACCCATGGTGGCCACCAATAAAAATAAACCTAGATAATATTGGAATCGAATATGGAACTTATAAAAATAACCTTTCTGAAATTTGAAATTATAAATTGATTGAAAAATTGTTATACTTGTAAATTAATTCTAACAAGTGATTCACTATGGTGCAAAAATATCAAATAGATTCCTTCCCGAAAAAATTTTATGTCAAAGGGTTCTCGCGCTGAATCCATACAGAACATTAGAGTTTACCACATGCACCCATCACCATCAAACCACGCAGCGATAATAACTCATCCAAATAATGTCATCGCCAATACAAACACAATTCCACAAACATCAAGAAGTACTGCAACAATCTCCTTCATTAAGGGCTCTTGACATTTTGCTAGCTTGGGGCAAGCTTCATCAGCCATACATTTTCTTCGCATTGTCATGTTCTTGAGCTCCAAAGGCTCAGCCTTGGAGCAACGGTTCTAAAGTTTGGTCTTAAAGCTATCAGAAAATTAATTAGTACTACAAGGCAACAGTAAATTAGACATCTAAAAAATAACAAACAATTTTCTCTTTAATTGTCATCAAAGCCAGAGAATTCAATACCCGAGCTTTAGAAGCAATCATCATCCTCTAAAGATAAAAAATACAATCAAATGTTCATCTGTTCATAAAGTTGGGATACTGATAATTAAATGAAGGCATCAATATAGGCAAGTAATTTAGGGTAGGTAATAGGTTTAGAGGAAGTGAAGAAAGTTAATTGGGAGTGATAATAATGCATCAAAAAATAGGTTATTAATTTTGAATATATCTGATTAAAATGGTGAAATGATTGTTTTGTATAACAAAATACCAAATCAAAGTAAGCATATTTTTTCATAGTTTATGTTGGAAATAGGCAAGAAGATCTATTAAGATCTTCGAGTGACTGGCAAAAGAAAAAGAGAGATTCAGAAAGATGGTGATATTAAATTATGGTAGCAATATTGATGACAGAGAAAAGACAATACCAAAACAGAGCTTATGTGCTGTCACTTAGATTGTTCGCAGAAAGTAAAACTTGGAAATACAAAAAGGAAGGGTACTGCATTGAAAACATTGAACAGGGACGAAATTTTAGAATACTGGCAGAGGCACTAAATCACACAGTTCTAAAGGGGAAAAAAAAGGAAAGGATAACAGTGCTTAAATGTTTGGCAATATTTACCAGGGATCAGCATTTCAATTTCTATATTGTAGTAGAAATAGAATTTTGATCAAAAAAATTAAAAAAAAAAAGAAAGAGAATATCATACCCGTTCTGAAAAATGACATGCCTGAGCCCTCCCATTCATACATGACAGCATTTGCCTGCCCTTGCACAGTTGCTCAAAGACCCTTACAGCTTAATATTTAACCAAAATCAATCTACCAACTCAACTCAGAACAAAAATAAATAAACGAGCACAAACTAAGAATATTAAGTAGTAACCATTACATTAAAGCGGGAGAACACCAAGAATCATCCTGAAAAGATGAGACATGTTCAAAAGTAAGTGAATTTCAAAATAGAAAACAGAATACATAAGTTCCCACACAATAGGAAGAGGACAAACATCATTATAAAGGCTATTGAGAGTAAAAGGACAATTTAGATGCCCTGATAAAAATATTCATTAATGTTCCACTTGTAAGAAAGAAATCCTGGTCTGGTACATAAGACGAAATCCAGATTATGACAATTATGGCAAATGCATCAATTTCTGAACCATGTGATCTCCGCCATCACATATTTTTCTTTCTGATAATATTACTCTAACCAAAACCTGAAAAATACACATGTGTAATCAGATAAACAAATACGAATAATAGCATCATAGCTCCTACAAAGCATCCAAATGCAGTTACGGGGGCCAAACAAGAGTCTTGACATGCTTGCTTCAAGTAAACAGGACCTAGATTTTTATTTTTTTTTTTTAAAAAAAGGCCGCACCGTGATCGCCATCTCCGACAGCCACAAATCAAGCATAATAGATGGTGAAAAAATTGAATATGCAAGCATGGGCTCAAAAGGCCAACCTGCACCATGACAAACAAGAAAGAAAATCATCAGATTGGTAAAACTAGTGCAAATAAAAATTTTAGTAAAGAATAAACAGAAGGGTAAAAATTTGTGCAAATAAAATTTAATAGGACAAAAGGCATCTTAATGACCTGCATTCAAGATATTAGAGGATAGAGTTGATGAATGCAAACACACATACATACAGTAAATAAGAAAAGAGGCTGGGATTTCCACAGTAATTTACAAATACCTGTAGGATAGTGAGTGGGCAACATACGCAGACAATATGCAACTTTGCCCAGAGTGGGGGGGGGGGGAAGAAGTTGCCTACATATTGAATTACAAACTTGCTCTTAGGTTCAAGACATTTTTTAATAATAATAAAAAAGGTTTGGCAAAACAAATATCACTTGTTAGCTTGCTATGATATTTTATTAATATACCAAATTATGTCTATTCCCAACTTAAAGGATAATAATACACTTATATTACTATATCTGGGCTGGCATCTTCACCATTAATAAGTATGTAACAAAGATGTATGTATAAATTAGAGTGGATGTTACACAATTATATGTCAAAGACAAATTAGACATGAAGAAAACAGAAGTAGATATAACAATTGAACAGCAACACAATGAGCAAGGACAATTAACCCCATTGCTATTATCAACAAAATAAGTAAAGTACTAACTATACACAAATAGATCAGGATCATACCCTTTAAACAACGGAGTATTTGCCAGGTTGAGATCCACCAGGAAGTTGCAAAGCCTGATTTGTGATGTCTTCCAAAACACGCTTAAGCTCTGCTTTAGCTCTCTTAACAGACTGCTCAGTAGGACCTTCAATGAACAAGTAAAGTTTGCGATCTCCAGGTCCTGGGACTTTGCCGGATTGGAAAAACTGCCCCCTGGTTGTAATAGCAGCTCCCGTCCACTCAGAAATCGGACCCAAAGTTTCCTTGTGAGTGACTTTCCACCGAGCATTCTGGGGGAAATCATTTATCTCCAATTCAGCTTCATAATGCTCAGGCATTGCTTCAGATTGTATCTTTGCTAAGTTGTGCTGTAGATTTAAAGCCGCTAATGTTGCCCGAGCTGCCCCATCATTGGCAGCCACAGGAAGCCCTGTCACAGGCAGGACTGCTGCATTTGAGAGACCAAGAACAGCTGGCATAGAAACAGGTAATCCACCATTGGAAATCAGCTGGGCAGGAGAGATAGGACTAGGGATTGCAGGCGCATTCGCTTTCGATGAGGCAGCAAGAAACTGAGCAAGAGCAGGATGATGCTGTGAGATGTCACCTCCTGCCTTCCTAATACCTTCATCTTCATCTTCAGAATCTGACTTGTCTTCTTCAAACCCATATTCCTTAGCTTGTGCTTTCTTGGCAGCTCTCCTCACCTCATCTTCCTCTTCATTAAATTTAAAGCCACTGCCTCCATAACCAGTCCCATGGGCCTGCTCAAGTCCTTGATTCACCTTTGCCATAAAGCTATCAGCAAGAGCTTTCAGGTCATTAGGAACAATTTGCTCAGATAGCTCCAAGGCTTTCACCAGATCTGGTGCATATCTTGATTCGTCCTCAGAAATAAAAGTAATAGCACATCCCTTTCGACCAGCACGGCCAGTGCGGCCAACACGATGTACATAATCTTCATAGTGGTTAGGAACATCATAATTGACAACCAATTCAAGTTCCTTGACATCTAATCCCCTGGCAGCAATACTTGTTGCAACCAACAAATTGCAGACATTACTTTTAAAATCAGCAATAGTGGATTCGCGATCAGTCTGATCCTTAGCTCCATGAAGAGAGAGGCAAGGATAACCATGCCTGAGCAAATCCTTGAACAAAGAGTCACATTTCTCCTGTGAGTGGACAAATATCAAAATCTTTCCTTTTTCATACCATTCTCCCAATATCTCTAAGAGCCTGAAGAGCCTCACATTTTCAGGCCTCACCTCAACTAGCTGGGTTATGTCCTTGTTCACAACACTCCTCCCACCAACTTGCATTTCAACAGGTTTATTCAGAACCTTACGAGCGAGAATTTCAACCTGGCGAGGGAAAGTGGCAGAAAAGAGAACAGTTTGACGATCTGGTCGAATATTCTGAACAATTCGTGTGATTTGAGGTTCAAAGCCCATGTCAAACATTCGATCAGCCTCATCCATGACCAGATAAGTGACCCTGCGCAAGTTAGTTATTTTCCCACTACTAGTGCACAGTATGTCAATCATCCTACCTGGAGTACAAACCACTATCTCAGCACCACGTTTCAACTCACTAATTTGTTGAGCAACGCCAGAACCTCCATATACAGGTACACACCTGAGACCCATTACCTTTCCAAACTTCTTTATATCACTGTAGATCTGCTGAACAAGCTCCCTTGTAGGGGCCATGATAAGCCCAATAGGTCCATCTCCTGTAACAACCGGGGGCTGATCTTTGATGTGCCTCAACATAGGCAGAACAAAAGCAAGTGTTTTGCCTGATCCAGTTTTAGCAATGCCTATG
Source organism: Crotalaria pallida (assembly GCA_037953625.1). Lineage (NCBI taxonomy): Eukaryota > Viridiplantae > Streptophyta > Magnoliopsida > Fabales > Fabaceae > Crotalaria > Crotalaria pallida. Next base: position 140,360,370 of record CM075654.1, on the reverse strand, counting down.
CAGTCTCGACCACTCATAATTACAGGCAGTGCCTGAGCTTGTATAGGCATCGGCTTTTCATAATTAAGCTTTTTTATCGTCTCTAAAACTTTGTTAGTAAGTCCAGTCTGATGCCATGATTTTATAGGCTTTGGAACATCCTTTCCATGTATCTTCAACTCCAACTCCTTCCTGTATGCAGCAACTTGCTCAGAGGTCATCTTTGCAACCTCCTTCACTTCGATGTAGAAATTTTTCTTAAAAGGGTCATAATTGATCTTGGAATGGTCAACTATAGAAAGCTTCTCGGCTTTTGTCTTCTTCACTCTTTTCATGAACTCATCATCATCTTCATCAGCTTGTTCACCCTCAACTTCAACATCTGTATAATCTGAGTCAGACTCTTCACCGGGCATTATTCTTCCAATAGATTTATTTGAACCTTTCTTTGGCTGTGCACCATGACTTAGTGCATCCCCTTTTTCCTTGGGCTTCTTGTCATCAGTTTTGTCCGGAACTGATGGGACCACGGCATTGTTCAGCTTTTCAACTTCAGGTAGAACCATTGAATTCATGAAAGCATCCAATGGATCAATCTCCTCATCTTCAGGAGCAGCAGCAGCAGTAGCATATCCATTTTGAAGATCAGATGCAACTGTTCCATTGTCACTGTCTAACACCATTGAATCCCCGGGTTCCTTATCAGCAGGTTTTTCATCCTCATCTACATCCATCGCTGCATCTGGTTTCCCTGTACCTGGTCCTTCTTCATCATCAGATTCCCCTTCAAGGGTCCATGCCTTTCCCAATTTGGGTTCAGTAGCACTTGCTTCACCATGCTTTTCTTTGTCGGTTTCCTCCTGCTTCCTCCTCAGCTCTTGCCACTCCTGAACCCTCCTCCTCCTCTTCTCCATTTCATCATCCAACCTCTTTTGTTCATCCTCCATCTCCTCTTCATGAGTAGGTTTTCTCTCTTTATCTCTGGTATCGGAGTCGTCTTCGCCACTCTTTCTCCTCGGGCTCGATTCAGCATCCTCAGTTTTCCTGCTCGACTTCCCAGAACTTCTTCCTCCTTTGTGATCACCGTCCTCTTTCTTATGACGCTTCCGGTCTCTCTCCCTGGTATCATCATCACTATATTCACTATCAGCTTCCCTATGTTTCTCCCTGTCACGTATTCTCCTCCTCTTTTCTCTTTCAATTTCCTTCTCTCTCTCACGCTCCCTCCTCTTTTCTCTCTCAGTTTCCTTCTCCCTTTCCCTTTCCCGCTCTCGCTCCCTCGCCCTCTCTCTTTCTCTTTCCTTCTCCTTCTCCCTTTCCCTATCTCTCCTCTCCCTATCTTCCCTCTCTCTTTCTCTTTCTTTCTCCCTCTCCCTGTCTCTCCTCTCTCTATCTTCCCTCTCTCTTTCTCTTTCTCTCTCTTTTTCTCTTTCCCTTTTCTTATCCCGCGCCCTTGCTCTATCTTCCTTATCCTTATCTTTGCGCTTCTCCCTGTCTCTCTCCCTATCATATCTGTCATCAGAATCGCTGCTCATCTCTCGATCATGGCGACGATCCCTCTTGTCGCGATCCCTGTGCCTGCCATTGCTGCTTCTATCCTTATCACGGTTACTCCTCTTGGAATCATCATCCTTCACCTCAGAATCTTCCTTCCTTGATTTATGATGCTTTATCTCCTCCATTACCGTTTTCTTTTCTCCTGTGGATCGAAACACATATACAATTAATTAATAATTATCAGTAATCAGTAATAATAATAATAAAAACCCTAGAAAACATAGAAAAAGAATGAGCGGTGGCAGCAGCAAAACAAAAACCCTAGAAGAAAAACTAAACTGATTGATTGATTGAAGATGTGGAATTAATCAATTAGAGGAAACAGTGAATTGAATTGTGGGGAGGACATTACAGAGAGAGCAAAAAAAAAAAAAAAATAAGGGGATGAAATTGAAAAGGAAAAAAAAAAAGAATCATACCGAGAAATAAGAGGATTGGATTGGATTGGAATGTTGCGAGAAGGCAATGAAAGAATCGCAAGAATGATGATCGATAATACGAACTGAACGATGGTGTGTGACGCCCACCCTCGCTTCGCTTCTCTCTCTTTCTTTCGTTTTGCAACTCACTAAAAAACTCTCAATTGCACCCTCCGCTCTTTATATATCCCCACATAATAGACGCCCAAAATAAGAAAAGCTAGATATGACCGGGCCGATCCAAATAAGCCCGAAAAATACAAGATATAATTAAAGATAATAGATTTAAAACTCGAAGTATATCGGTGCCTTTTTTATGCGAACCATAAGGAGAGCGTTAATGAAAAAGTAAAATTCAAATTTGTATTCATTAGGTTTTGGGAAAATTTGCAGGTCTTATAATTTTCAATTATTTTCTCATTATTTTAACTATTTTAAATGTAAACCATATAAAATACATCATAATTTAAATAATATATAAAAATAAATGACACGAATTTACATAATATCTAAAAATTCAAGGATTAAATCATACTTTTAGCTAAATACATTATTTTAATTTCATCATTTAACTACCATTATAATCTAAATTATTTAATTTTTATATTATGATGAATTTTGGAGTGATGGTTGGATAGGTTCTTACAATCACATCTCTGCCCCACACTTTCAAAGCATGTTTCGAGTTTAGCCTTTTTCAAAAAGTAATCAAGATAGTTTTCTCCATCAAAATTATATGAGGTCTATCCGAACATATATGGGTAAGGGTCAAATTGCATACTCAAAATGACCAAATTTTTAGTAAAAGATCAAATCAATTCAAAGATTGTAGTCATCAGACAAATCGGTCTCTGAAATTGGCGAGATGGCAAATTAGTTCTCGAAGTAGCAAATCGTAAGTCACGTTTACCCTTTGTAGATTACAATGTTAGTGGTTCGTAACAGCGAACCCATGTAGGCGTTATGTGACATGGTAGCTAATGTCTAATTTTAGGAGTAAATTTGCCCCACCTCATTCAACAGCTTTACGATTTAACGCATAATCCAACGCTTATAACCTCACCTCCCACATCTAACGACGAAAACATCATCTTTAACTTTTTTAAAAACCACAACTTTAAAGACCCAAATTATAAATCTCATCTCATCATCATTGTTCAAAATCTAAAATAGCTTCCATAAATCACAAACCCTAAGCCCTTATTTGCATACACTAAACCCAAATTCACACAACATATCCTCAATCACAAATTTAAATCCTTAAATTTAAAACCCTAATTCCCTGATCGAAAATTTAGTTACAAAAATTCCAAATTATACTTTTAAGATTATTGGCAATTTTTTTTATTATTATATATTATTGACAACTTTAATTACTTAATATTTATACTTTTATTAATCAAATATAATTGTTTTTAAATATACTTAATTATTAAGTAAGAGGCTAATTTATCGGACCTGATTACACGCTTAAGATGATAATCCCCTTTTTTGGAAGTACAATCAAACACTTCGGTGATAATCCCCTCTCCATAGTATTTTTATGATTAAAATAACAAAAAAATCTTTATAGTTTGTGAGATGAACCAAATTGATCAATTCAATATATTTTTAATTTCGATCAATTTAATCTCGAGATCACACAAGAAGCAAATTTTGGTCACCGACTATTCGATGGGTAGCACCGTGAAGTAAATAAAATATCAGTGCAGTCAACTTGCACCGGAAACTCTTGCATGTCTTCTATATGATGCAAAGTAAGCATGTACCTTCGTTTACCTTGGACTTAAAAAAGCATCAATATAGAACATATAAGATTTTATTAACTATAAGCAGATGATAAATAAGCAATAGCTAGTTAATTTTCTAGAAAACCAAAAATCTAGCAATGTGCACTTACAAGGCACCTAAATAACTTCATATTATATATAACATCACACATTATTTAGCTAGAGAAGATACAAGATGAATTGGGAACTATAATGAAAATTAATCCTGAAAATGCTGTCAATTAATTGAACATGATTCCCTATATTGAAAACAAGACATATCCAATAAATTGTGCTACTGCTATAACTGATAAGATTATTGTTAACATCTAATAATGTACATGTAAATCTATGAACTTCTCTCCACACCAATATTCAACGAAGCCGGGCATTATTAGGTGCTTCTAGAGGAGGCCTATTAATTTTAGGTGCAGCCAAAGGAGGCCTATTAATTTTCTCAAGTAATCTACTAAATACTAATTGGACTGGTATGCAAGCTACTCTAGTGAGCCCAGAGATTTCTGGTTTAATAATCAATCTATCTGTTTGATAACTATTGCTATCATCTAATGGCATTCTACTAAGATTATGTTCAGCAGGGAATGGGGACAGGGCACTAGTTTTCTGGCTAGGTGACAAGCTTGCTTTCTTGGGCAACATTTTAAAGGACTTTTTTTCAATTGAAGACCGATGACCTTTAAAGCCACTCTTACTCTGAAGGTTTGCCTTATGACCAGGACTTCCAGCATTTATATTTTTATATACAAAGTTTCGCTCTTGATAGGAGGGAAACTTCGCGGCAACATCAGCACCATTTGTTGATGATACATGGGCGCGTGGTATGCGATTAGCTGTTCTCCTTGCAGTTCTCCATGCTGGTGGAAGGACACTATTACCATCAATACCAATCCCATCATTACTGAAGTCGTCAACTGCAGAAAATAGAATATCAGAAGAAGAATCCTTAAGGGCTTCAACCTGGATTGGGTGCCCTATTATTGCCTTCCCATCCAACTTGCTCAAGATAGAAACAATGGGTACAGGTTGTTTCTGATAGCCAGCTTGAACCTTCAAATCAACATCAACCAGCATTGAACTCGTCCTCCCACCAAAACGAAAACGATCACCATACATTGGAGTAAATCCTTTAGTATCCAAATATCCTCTTGAAGCAAGATGATCATCCCAGGCCCAATCATCCCAATCAACACCACGATGAATACTATTTCGACGACTTAATACAGGTGTATAATTTAGAGAGTATCCATCTTCTGATCCAAACATTTGATCATCGTCATCAAAAGAAACACTAAAATCATTCCTGTAGCCATGCAAAGTTGCACCAATTCTCTTGTGGCCTAAATGGTGACTTCTTCCTTCAGTGTTTGCTTCTGCCCCATACATAATACCTTTTCCATCAGAAAGACCAACCGACTTCTTTACAAGATTGCGATTATTCCTTTTCCCTTTCAGTTGCCATTTAGACACAGCTTCATTACGCGTTATCAGTTCACGGCGATAAAGGTGAGGCATGTCACTGGAAACTGCCAACTCATCAACCTCCTCACTGCTTGTGCTTTCATGTTCTTCAGTGTCTTGACCAGTTTCTGCAGTTACAATAACATCAGAAAAGCCATGAACAGTGTTGTGAAAGGAAGCTAAACAAATAGTCCAACACCAAAAATGAACCTTGCTACTTAGATTCCCCCACAAAACTGCAAGTGACTCACAAATTAATCAAGAAAGTCACTCAAAACTAAATTTAATATGCATGATGACGAGAACTTCTTCTCTGTACCTCCCAAATTAAGACCTTGGACAGTTGGACCTTAGCAAATAAATCATGATCTTTTTATCTAGGTGCCAAGTGTTTATGCATGCTGTAAAATGTCAGTAGTTTCCCAAAGAATAAATGAAATGTAAAAGCACAGAAAGGAAATAGAAAAGCAGATGAGAGCCTTGGGGAGGGGGTTGTGATCTTGTAGTCAGCTAATTCCAAGCCATTTGCCAGGATATGGTCACTATTTATAGACTGTTAAACCAGGTAAGTAATGATGCAGGAATGCCGGATAATGAACATTGAACACCAACTTCAGAGGCATTGAGACAACGACTTGCACATAATTCATTTCAATATCCATAAAATCATGCAACAAGATTAACAATCAACTATATGCAGTGCAAAAAGCCAAGAAATATTATCAAGTGTAACAAATGTAAATGTAAATTCACTAAATGAAAGATACTGGCAGAATATATGATGATATGAAGCACTGGAATCAACATCAGGTATGCTGTTTTCTTATCTTTACAAGTTGTGGCCACTAAGATAAGGATGGTGTATAAGATGAGTATGGCAAAAACTAAACCTGAAAGTGTAGTCATCTCTTCATCCATGTCTGGCTCTGTCTCAGTAGAATCTGAATTAGAACAAGGAGGATCTGTTTCGGTAGAATCTGATTCCACATCATCCATAAAAGCAGATTCCGTCTCTCCAACAATAGAATCACGATAAGGAAACTCCCTTCCAATTTGGTAAGAAGACATATCAGCATGGGTGGCAGTCTCTCTATAATCAAGAGAATCACTGGACTCGGCTGGAAGATATACATATCTGCTCCTCTTTGCACGGGAAGCTGCTCTTATTTGCCCAGCTCCTGAAAAGAGAACCATAGCCAGGTTACAACATATCTGATATTTTAACCAGTTCAATAAAAATAACACCTGTTTTATGCCTCTTTATGAAATATTCCTCACTCAATCTCTCATCTGCTCATTTTCTTCTGTTTATAGAATTTTCACCCAATCTCTCGTCCAAGGTGTTTCTTCGGTGTGACCTCCTTCTCCACTCAGTTGATTGCCATCAATGGCTACATCCGAAAGGAAAAGGACGTCCAATAATCTCATCTCATTATTACACAACACAATAGATTGGGAATTTGCACATTTCTTATTATCATTTCCCAGTGTTTCCAGTGATGTAACTAACTATGCCCTTTCATAACATCATTCATCAATCTAGAAGCAATACCTAAATTTGCTTGTTCCTTCAGAATTTGCTTCTCGAGTTTGAGAGCATGCAGAATGGCATCTTCTCGGCGCGCGTATTTCTCTCTTTTCTTCAATGGCATTCCATGGGTGGATTCAACCTTTTCAATACAATTGTCGAACTCGCCACACCGGAATGCCTTCACGCGCTTGGATTTCTCCAAATTATACCAATCCCTGTGAATAAATAAATACCAACAATTAATTAAGAGAAAAAAAATAACTACCAAGAATATTAATGCATATGCGAGCTAGCCTCGACGCAACGGGTGAGGTTGCTGCCTTACGACCTGAAAGGTCACGAGTTCAAATAATCCAAAGAATATTAACAGTGCCACGTACACTGCCAATTCTAAGAATATTAACATATGCGCCTTTGATTCATATGCACAACAATAATGAATCTCAATAAAAAAAATTCAAATCCAAAAAATTATTACCTTTTCACAAACATTAACACTACAACTTATGCTAACTACAAAACATTGCAATAAATCAAACTAATAATGATAATAATAATAATAATAATAATAATAAAAAGGATACATAGAAGAACATGCTTGTTAACACATAACAAAACCTAACTAACAAATTGAATTCCTTCAACAAGAAAAAAAAAAAAGAAAAAGAAATTGAATTGAGAAAATTTGAGAGAAGCTTACACGCTGGCGTCTTCCCTGCCGAGAAGCTTGACGGGAGTTCCAGAACGAGGTAAGGTGACATGGGAACCGGAGAGGTCATCCGGGTCAAGTATTTGACCCGGCCACCACGACCCGTTTCTCCTTCGCACCCACACTATGGACCCCACCTCGATATCCATCTTCTCCTCAACAATTAAAGGCTCAGTCGTCGGCGAAGAAAAACGGTGGACGGAGGATCCAGAAATTGAAACCGTCGTAAGTGGAGGGTCCGATTACTGGGAATTGGGTGGTTAGGTCAAATGTTTACAATCAGGATTTGATTTGGGGGAATTTCATTTTTTGCGATATTTAATTTTATTTTGACGTCACATTAAATTAAATCCCTATATAAAGTTTTCATCATCAAATATTTATATTTTATGCAAAAAAAAATTTAAAGGGTTATTTTGCATTTTTTTTTTAGGCTTAAGTGCATTTTTGGTCCTTTATCTTATTTTTAAGATTCACTTTGGTCCTTTATTATTTTTTAAATAATTTTGGTCCTTTGTTTTTTTTTTAAAAAGGTTCAGTTTGGTCCTTCTGTCACAAAAAAAAGTTCGATTTCACCAGAATATTCTGGAATATTTCCTCTCATTCAAAGAATATTCCAGAATATTCTGGTGAAATCTAATATTTTTTCAACGGAAGGACCAAACTGAATCTTTTTTAAAAGATAAAGGACCAAAATTACTAAAAAAAATAATAAAGGATCAAAGTGAATCTTGAAAATATGATAAAGAATAAAAAATACAATTAAGCCTATTTTTTAATGACAAGAGGTTGTGTGATGTTTTTTTTTTTCGCCAAGATATTCTCTAGCCAACCGTCAGTCGAATACCTAATTCTCTGAGTCATAGAATAGAAATCATCAAAGTGGATTTTGACTCTATTAACAAAGTATTTTCCACACTCATGCATGGATTCAACCACTGACAAAGGGTTGTGTGAGGTTGATAATAGAATAAGCAGGATTCAACCCTTTTTTAACCTTAAAATTATTTTTATTTTGTCGGATACATGTATTTGAAATTAGAAGCTATTATTGTTTAGATTATACTAAGGATCATTCTAATCTGTCTTAGTGTAGCCCAATTTTTGTAGAAGGTAATTTTTTTCTACCGATTAGGTATTAATAATAAGATTTATTAACTTAAAGTATTATTCATTTTTTTTAATATCTATGACAAAATATATTTCAATTTTGATGTTCTGCTTCTTTGATCACATGATTTATTTATGCGTGATGTTAAAATTTATCCACTATGATTTGTGTCAATATATCGGATTGAATTGTTTAGTCCCAACTCCCAAATAATATGAGGTGATGATCAAGTCGAATTTAGGTTCAATGAAATGATCTTATCGAACATTTTCCTCATTTATGTATTTCATTACCCGGTTGCTCTAAATCTTTACATAGGAAAAGACAAAGTTCACAAGCCTCTTTCTTCATCCCAAATCTCATTTTCCATTTCATTATTTCTCCTCCTTTCCCATTTTCGAGTGTGAGAGTTTGAATTTCACGATATGGAAGAGGGATTCTAAGTTTTATTGGAGAAGCATGTGTTGATAATAAGCATCCTTTATTAGAATATGTATCTAGAAGTACACCAAAAAAAAAAAGAATATGTATCTAGAAGTTTATTAATTTTTTTTTTTAATGTGGTGGAAGCATATTTTGAAAGTATGCAAATGATGTCCTTGTGATACTAAGAGGGTATTACTGCAACGTTTATGTTGGTGTAAATTTGGAATTTTGGTGTACAATGTGGAGATGTGTAATCTCAACTGTTAAATATATTGGTGGAATGTGTGGATATTATTCCTTGATTTGTGTTTCAACACAATTATGAATAAACTTCTATTTTGATCTATCTTATTTTCTTTGAAATAGTTTTAAAAAGTTTTAACATCACTTTTTCTTTGAGTTGGGTGTTTTCCCTAATGAGTCTCATGCTTTCAACACATAAGTTCGAGAAACAAAACCTCATGTAGAGTCCTTGTTATTCTTATGTAAAAGAGAGACCTAACATGCTATGGGTGGAGTTATACCTTCGAGCATATTGGTTGACATTATTATAGAAAGCACGCAATTAATTCTTACCCCCTTGATGAGAGGTTTTGTGATTGCCAACATTAGGAGGGAGGACATGCCAGTTAAGCATCTCCATCACATACATACATTATTTCACAACCACCATGTCCTGCAAAAATCCACAAACTAATACTCCCTCCATTTCAGAACTTGTCTTTTAGGTCTGGACACACAGATTAAGAAAGTGTTAATTATTGTAAGTGTTTTGTATAGTTTGTCCAAAATGCCCTTATTTAATTCTTATTGAAAATTGTAGTAGTATTTAATTTTTATTAGTAAGTGTGTTCATTAATTAATGTATAGTGGTTTGGAGATGAGAGAGATGATAAAAAGTATAATTAATGAGGAGTGAATGAAATGATTGAATGAAAGGTTAAAATTAGAAAAAATAATATGTTTGTATATATTGAAAATGTAAAAGACCTAATGTTATGAAACAAGAAAAAAAGGCTAAAATGCCTAATGTTCTGAAACGGAGGGAGTAACAGAGATTACAACGTTGGGAAGAGATGTGGCAATATCACCGAACTCAAAGGAAAACACATGCTGCTGGCAACACCTTGATTAAGCTTTGTGAAATGTGCTGCCTATTTTATTTGGCTTGTAGGAATCAATCATGAATATGAATAATTGAATAGCTTCTATATAAATAGAGAACCAAAGACTTGGTAATAGCACATAAACATTGAGCTTAGCTTTATTTCAAAAAGAAAAACAAGAAACAAACATCTAAATAAAACAGCAACATAATACAAGTACCATGGCAAACAAGTACCATGTTCGCTCGAATAGTTTCCCTTCTGCATCTCATCCTACCACCGTTAGAGTTGAGGAGCAGCTGAGAAATCTCAAGACTTGTTGTGAAGCAACAACATCCACATCAGAATCTCTTGGCACTTCCATGTGCTTGCTTCAAGATTTGTATATTTGCTTGGATGATCTTCTCAACTTAGCATCAACACAAAAGTTAATTTCTCATCATCATAAAGGTGAGAAATGTGTGGAAGAGATCTTGGATGGCTCAGTGAGACTTTTGGATATCTGTGGCATCACAAGGGACACCATGTTGCAAATCAAGGAAAATGTTCAAGCCCTTCACTCTGCTCTTAGAAGAAGAAAGGGAGATTCAAGCATTGAAAGGAGTGTAGTATTGAAGATCAGAGTACTCGGAGAGATAAGGTGGACTCATGGAGTGATAAGGCTGGTACTCAATCTCAAAAATATAGGAGTGATAAGGTTGATATTCCCAACAGACTTATCAAAAGGAATGTACTTGGTGATGAGGATAATCCTGGTGCAACCGTTTCAGTTCAAAATAGTTGTTCAACTTAATAGTTTGCTCATATCCTTTAAGTTAGTTTTGATAAGCTCATATCTGTTTTTGATTTAGTTTGTTACGATCAACTTAGTGGGTTTCATTGCTATATATATTTCTATGTAAGCTATGCTGTAACACATTGAAAAAAAGCAATAAGAACAATTTAACACATTTCTTATTTTTCTCTTGGTATCAGAGCGGCACGATCCTGTTCTCTCACTACACACAATATGTCTTCCCTATCTCTCAATGTTGGCAACTTCGTGACACTCAAACTCACACCCTCAAACTACCCATTATGGAGGGAGCAAGTTCTTGGTTTGGCTGAAAGCCAAGACCTTGTTGGGCATCTCACAAATGACACACCAGTTCCAGCCAAACATGTCACCACTTCTACCACCACAGACACATCAACTCAAGAAACTTCATCACAACTCAGTAAAGAATTTATTGCCTGGAGAAAGTCCGATCGCCTCCTTCGTGGCTGGATCATTGGAACACTATCAGAGGAGGCTCTCGGCCTTGTCATTGGCATTGACACAGCTTCTGCTGTCTGGGAAGCACTCAAGGATGCATATGCACAAGACTCACAGGAACGAGAATTTACATTACGACAACAACTCACATACCTCAGAAAGGACTCAAGCAAAACCATTGGAGATCATATTCGGCTATTTAAGAGTCTTTGTGATAACTTAGCTGCCATTGGAAAACCAGTACCGGACAAAGAAAAGGTATTCTATCTACTCACCAGTCTCGGGCCTCAATTCGAGACGTTCACTACCACAATGCTGAAACCACCTCGTCCCACATATCAGGAGCTCATATCGCAATTACAGAACCTTGATCAACGTAGAAATTGGTTCTACAATGAATTTGACACAGCAAACTCTGTCTTCTCGCCTCAGTTGGCCTTTTACAGCCAGCAACAAAAGCAATTCCATGGTTCTAACTCACGCAGTTCAGCCAAATCATTTACCTCTTCTGGTCGTGGCTTCCAAGCACAACAACCGCATAATCAGCCTTCAACCCAGCCTGCACAATCCGTCTTGAACTCCCAACAGCGAAAACCACCACCTCCAGGCGAACGACGAATGACAGTAGCCGAACGTGATCTTTATCGTAATGAGATATGTCAGTATTGTGGGAAAAATGGACACATCGCCAAAATCTGCTGGTGGATACCGAAACGCCAAGCTTCATCAAGTGATATTCCTCAAGCTCTAGCTGCACTTACCCTTGACAACTCTGTAGTCGACACAGAGTGGACTTCTGATACAGGAGCCTCTCATCATATGACAGGTAAGTCAGGTATGCTATCTAATCTTCGCTCACATATAGGATCAGATTCTATAATGATTGGTGATGGTTCATCTATCCCTATAACGGGTATTGGAGACACTTACATTCAGCAAAATGAAACAAAATTGCCCTTAAAAGATGTGTTATTTGTACCTGATCTAAAACGAAATTTATTGTCCATAAGTCAATTAACATCTCAATTTCCAGTTAATTGTGAATTCTCTGACGTTGATTTTTGTGTAAAGGAAAGGACGACAGGATGTTCACTAATCACGGGGAAACGAAAGGGTGATCTCTACACACTTTCAAATGGTCCTGAAGCTCATTTTTCTCGTCGCTTTCGTTCAGTCAATGCAGACCTTTGGCATCTCCGTTTGGGGCATCCTCAAAGCTCTGCTGTTCAAATGTTAAAGAATAAGAACTTAATTTCTGTTCAAGGTTCATCTAGAATAGATCACATTTGTGATAGTTGTCAACTAGGAAAATTAAGTAGACTTCCTTTCGATTCTTCAGAACATTCTAGTAATAGTATTTTTGAGAAAATTCATTGTGATTTATGGGGACCAGCTCCCGTTTCATCTATTGGAAATTTTCAATATTATGCATGTTTAGTTGATGACTTCTCTAAATACACTTGGATTCTCCCTCTCAAACATAAATCAGATTTCTTTGCCTCTTTTTTAGACTTTGAGAAATACATTGACAGGCAATTCAACAAGAAAATTAAAATATTTCATTCAGATGGTGGAGGTGAATTTGTGAATGCTGCTTTATCTTCACACTTCCGTGCAACAGGTATCGTACATCAACTTTCGTGTCCTTACACACCAGAGCAGTCAGGTATGGTTGAACGCAGACATCGCATTATTCGTGAACTTGGCATGACTATGTTATTCCATAGTCATATACCGCTTTATTTATGGGTAGAAGCTTTCACTACGGCTGTCTTCTTAATCAATCGCTTACCCTCCTCCTCTATTCACTTCGATACACCATATTTCAGGCTTCATGGCACACACCCTGACTACACATCACTTCGGGTCTTTGGCTCTAAGTGTTTTCCATACACTTGGGATACAAGACGTAATAAATTTGATCATAAGACTGTCCAATGTGTATTTGTTGGGTACAGTGACAAACATAAAGGATACAAATGCTTTCATCCACCCACTCGGAAATTCATTGTGTCTAGACATGTAGTTTTTTATGAATCATGTTTTCCTTATAAGTCTTCTTCATCTTGTATTCCTCATGCTTGCAAAATTATTGACTCTTGGCTACCTGCATCTAACTCTTTTTGGATTTCAGGTCCAATCTCTCAATCTGATTTGCCTATTACCATTCCTTTACCTGAGCCGGTGCTTCACCAACCACAACCTGCATCACCTGCTATGCCTTCACAACCTTCATTCGACAATGATGCTCTCTCACCACCCTCAACCCCGATTGCTCCACCTGCCCATGCATCTTCCCTGCCTCCTCGCGCCTCTTCTTCCTCTACTGATACACCATCACATGCCATGGTCACTCGTTCTAAAGTCGGAGTCGTTAAGCCCAACCCCAAGTATGCATTGTCTACGGTTCATTTCCATTCGATACCTTCCGAACCACGAAGTATTAAATCAGCCCTTGCACATCCTGGTTGGAAAGCAGCAATGCTCGATGAACTTACAGCTCTTCACAACAACAACACTTGGACTCTGGTTCCACGCACACCTGATATGCATGTCATTGGTTCGAAATGGATCTTTAAAACTAAGATCAAACCCGATGGCTTCCTTGATCGCTTAAAGGCCCGGGTGGTCGCTAAAGGGTATCATCAAGTGGATGGCATTGATTACCTTGAGACTTTCTCTCCAGTCATCAAACCAGGTACCATTCGCACCATCCTCTCTGTTTCCCTCATGAAACATTGGCCAATCCGTCAGCTAGATGTGAAAAACGCATTTCTCCATGGTCATATTACGGAAGATATCTATATGGAGCAACCACCAGGTATGCATGACCCTACTAAGCCTACTCATGTATGCAAACTTCAGCGAGCCTTGTATGGGCTGAAACAAGCACCTCGTGCTTGGTTTGATCGACTCAGTCAATTTCTCCTGTCCTATGGGTTTTTCTGTAGTCTCGTTGATCCCTCCTTATTTGTTTATCACTCTCCGTATGGCACACTCATTTTACTCGTTTATGTGGATGATATGTTGCTCACTGGCTCTTCCTTGCAGCTTGTTAACAATTTTGTACAGGTACTTAGTGCAGAATTTTCAATGAAGGATCTCGGACCCGTGCACCATTTCTTGGGAATTGAAATGACTCCAACACCCACTGGCTTGCACTTATCTCAGGCGCACTATGCTCTCACAATCCTTGAACGCACTAACATGGTTCACTGCAAGCCCATGCCCACTCCACTTGACATCAAACCTCAGCCTCACCATGATACAACTCCAGTTGATGATCCCAGTCACTTTCGCAGCATTGTTGGTGCCCTTCAATACCTCACCCTCACACGCCCTGACCTTTGCTATAGCGTCAACTATGTCTCTCAATTTATGCAAGATCCTACTGTGTCACACTTGAAGTTAGTCCATCGAATCCTTCGATATGTTAAAGGCACTATCAACACTGGTCTCCATCTCACTTCCAATACATCGTTCACTTTGACTGCCTTTTCTGATGCTGATTGGGCTGGTTGCCCAACTACATGACGCTCCACTACTGGTTACTGTACTTTTCTCGGGTCCAACATCATCTCTTGGTGTGCAAAGAAACAACACACAGTTTCTCGCTCAAGCACTGAAGCTGAATACCGTGCTATGGCTAATACAGCAGCTGAACTCACTTGGCTCACATATCTTCTTCAAGACCTTCATATCCCACTTGTCTCTACTCCGACATTGCACTGTGACAATATCAGTGCTCTTTACATGACTATCAATCCAGTCTTTCATGCTCGAAGTAAACATATTGAGTTGGATTATCATTTTGTGCGGGAACGTGTTGCACTTGGACTTCTTGTCACTAAGTACATCTCTTCTTCAAATCAGGTTGCTGACATCTTCACTAAACCTGTCCATAAGTCTGCCCTTGCCTTCTTCCACAACAAACTTTGCCTACAACCTCGGCTCAGTTTGCAGGGGAATATTGAAGATCAGAGTACTCGGAGAGATAAGGTGGACTCATGGAGTGATAAGGCTGGTACTCAATCTCAAAAATATAGGAGTGATAAGGTTGATATTCCCAACAGACTTATCAAAAGGAATGTACTTGGTGATGAGGATAATCCTGGTGCAACCGTTTCAGTTCAAAATAGTTGTTCAACTTAATAGTTTGCTCATATCCTTTAAGTTAGTTTTGATAAGCTCATATCTGTTTTTGATTTAGTTTGTTACGATCAACTTAGTGGGTTTCATTGCTATATATATTTCTATGTAAGCTATGCTGTAACACATTGAAAAAAAGCAATAAGAACAATTTAGCACATTTCTTATTTTTCTCTTGTAGCAGAATACAATTTGTTCACAAAGAAGGTTAAGAAGAATGCTAAGAAGTTGATCTCATCTTTGAAGCAAATGGATATCAAATTTGGAGTATCACCAGTGCTGGATAAAGATCAAGACCTAGCTGCTATGATCAAAGTGCTTAGAGAAGTGATTGCAATGAACATGTCTGTCTTCCAATCCCTTTTGTCATTCTTGGTCATTCCTTCATCAAAGTCAAAGGTATCCATTATGGTTGCAAAATTGATGAAAAAGGGTGTACAATCATGTGAAGAGAACTCCAATGAGTTGCAATGTGTTGATGCAGCTTTAAGCACCCTTCTAATTGAAGGTGCTAATGTTGAGAAGATGCAAGCAGCACGTGAAAAAATTGAGGCTTTGGAGAATGCAATTGAAAGCCTTGAAAATGGTTTGGATAGTGTATTCAGGATCTTGATTAAAACAAGAGCCTCTCTTTTGAATATAATGACTCAACAGAACTGAGCTCTCCAAATTTTGACCTAGTGAATATGTACATGTATATATACAATTCAAAAGTCTTATTAAAATCATATACAAAGAAAAGTTTATTCTCCATATTTTGGTATCTTTTGCGGTTAGTGATCATATTTAATTTAAATAGTAAATACCTTTCTTGAAACTTTAATATCTAATAGTGCATCAGGTGGTAAGCGATATAAGAGGTTTTGTAGAAGAAACAAGTAACACTGACCGCTAATAAGCAAAACTCTATTAATCCACTTACTGTATTTATATATTAAGCTAGAAGAGAAAGAGGATTCAAATATTTCAAATTTGCTAGTTTGAAACCCAATTGTTGAAATTTGTTAGTTTCAAATTTGATATAAGAGAAAGAGGACTCAAAACTCGCATGTAACCAAACTACCAAATTAAATAAGGTTATTTTATCCAAATGTCAGCGCGTTTTAGAGTTGAGACTATTATTTAATCAGAATATCTATGTGTTACCATTATATATTTGGATTAAAGTTTATTTTGATTCATGTAAAGTTGCTTGCCATCCCTCTCTCTGTGCCTCCCTTCACTGTTGTTCAGGACAAGTAGTTGTGCACTTGTGCTGTTGATTATCATTATTAAATTTAATTTTATATATATAGCTTTTGGTTGTTGGTTTTGTGCTGCTTTTATAAAGTTTAACAAATGTTCTTCGAGTTTATGATGTGCCAATTTTCATCAGCAGGAATGCAGTATATAAGAAAATGTGAATTTTTTTAACTTAAAAAAGTGTTAATACACCCACAGATAAAACTGTGGCTATATATTGGATTTTTTGTGACGGAAATTGTAATAGGGAAAAGTGTCATAGCTAATAGAGTCCCGGCGTTTAAAATGTAGCTAAGACTTTCGTCATGCCCTTACTACCAACGTTTATATAAACGTGGTAAATTTTATTTGGCAATCAACCTTATTTATAACCGTCGCTAAAGACCGATTTTCCTTTATTGTTATGTTATTTTATTATTATTACCGCCTCTACATGTGAAGATTAGAACTAATAGTATAAATCTATCAATGTTGATTAATCATTATCATATAAACACATAACTATTTAACTCCTGCAATATAAAAAGCCAATCCCTTAATTTCAAATGTGATTGTATGCATTGCAAGCCATACAGCAGCCACGATAAAAAAGCATGACGAAAAACAAAATTACTTAGCGTATGAATCTAGTAATTTTGCTAAAAGTAATTACACATAGATAAATCAGTTACAATTACGGAATCGGTAAAATGTATATCATCGTTTTATTCTTGAGAAAACCCGAAACAAAGGCCACCACCAAAGTCTAAATGGAATGACAAATATAAAGAGTTTTAGTTCCCAAACCCCATTGTTTAATCCTAACCCCAATTTAATTGGGAAATGACAGAAATACCCCCTTCTTCTATTTTTTTCCACCAAACCCCAAACCCCTTCTTCTTCTTCTTCTTCACCAATAGCCAACCAGAGCCGTCATAGCCAACCACTGCCGCATCTTCGCTGCCACCGGAGAGGAACGAAACGAACCGGAGAGGAGAACGACGGAGAAGACGAAATCGAACCGGAGAGGCGAACGGCGGAGAACACGAAATCGAACCGGAGAAGACGAATGGAGAACGGCGCAGAAGAGAACGAACCGAAGCAGAGAAGACGAAAATCTGAAATGTGTTCGTCATTACAACTGTGTTTTTTTTTCTGGGTCTGACAAATTTCCGAGAACCCCGTGTCGGAATTTTTCAGAATTCCGACACTGGTTCGTCGGAATTGTGGTAAAAAAAACCGTAATAAAACTCCGAGAACCCCGTGTCGGAATTCTGAAAAATTCCGACACTGGTTCGTCGGATTAGCGTAGAAGACAGAAAATAAAAAAAAATTTAGGGTGGTGGTGGTGGTGGCACCGGTGGGAATTGGGAGGGAGGCGAGGGGAGGGGCCAACGAAGGAGTGGGACCTGTTGTAGATCACGTGAGGGGGGGCAGTGGCAGTGGTGGATGGAGAAGGAGAAGAAGGAGGTGGGTGGGGACCGAAGAGGTGGGTGGGCAGTGGTGCTCGCCGGTGAAGGAGGTGGTTGTTGGATTGGTTTTGGCGGTGGTGGTAGGAAGGGTACTGTTCCATGGTGGTCACATGGACATGTTAGGTTGAAGAAAGTATGGGGTTTGGGAAATGTATAAGGGTAATTTTGGGATTAAAAAATTTTTGGGAACTGGAGGCTAAACAATGGGGTTTGGGAACTAACACTCAAATATAAATTTGCTTGGCCCAAGCAAACAAAGAAATAAAAAATCAATCCAATCAAAAAGACCTACGATCTATTCTATTTCAGCTTATTATTTTTAGTATATAAGCAAGACTACGCTAAGACAGTAAGACTTGAATTTTTAAAGAGGAGGGATCCGTTTACACCAAGTTAAGTTACACAAATTCTTACACCACTCATAACTCTTACATCAAGTCAAATTTAATAGAATGAACCATTGGATTAAAAGTTTCTATCTTGTAGATCGTCTATGTCAAATTTTATAAAATTCCAAAATCATTTAGTACTTCAATTATATACGTTAAAATTAACGAAATATATGTCTTAAAAATATATGAAAATGGAGCTATTTGAATATATATTCAATGATGTTCAAATTTTCTCAAATTTGACACAAATGATCTAGATGACATATAATTATTATTCAACGGATGGATTAGTGAAATTCATGTTATATAAAAAGTTATGAATGGTGTAAGAATTGATGTAACTTAACTTGGTGTAAACGGATCCCTCCTCATTTTTAAAAAGCCTATTTAGCTTATAAAACCAGTCTAATAATTAATTTTTTTTATTATTATTATTATTAACATATAATACTTGTATAAGTTACTAAAAACATAATACTATATTTTTATTTTAAATGCAATATAGTAATATTGAGAAATGTTTTATCTATTTAAAATTTGAAAGCAATTTTAATATAAGGCAATTTTAAGTTTTTAAACTTAAAACTTACTTTCATAAAAAGAATCGATCACGCTCCATCTGAAAAAAAAAATAAATAAATAAATTGTACCGTAGAATCAGAAAATATCATATAAAAATGAAAAACAGATTTCGAATTTTGAAATCGACATTATTAGTATTAATAATTAATAATTACGTACTTTGACATACCAATTTTGCTCTTACAATTATAAAAAAAAGAAGTACTATATTTTATTAACAATCAATTTATGACAACTTTTGCTCTCTATTAAGAGAAATTGAGAAAGTTTAATTGTTAAAGTGACAAATAAGTTATTAGTTTCATGCCTAAAAAAGAAAAAAAATAGATTAAAAAAACATATTACAAAGCATGCATAGGCCTATTTAGGCAAAACCAAATATTACTTCAACTCATCTCTACTCTAGTACTCTACTCCTCCTCCTATTCATAATTTCTCAAGAAAATTGAGGAAAATAAAATGTCAACCTTTTTATCCAAAACGTAAAAACAGAAAGTAAACACTGCTGGTTAAAATGGAGACTTGAAGACAACATGCCACTCGTGCACACAATTAACTACTCCAATGCTAGTAATTGGCCTATCATTTGGTTCTATTAATTGTAATGAACCTATCTGTCACTTTAATTATTGTCCATTTTCTTATGTCACGAGATCTGAATCTCAACCTTGCCAAAACTATACTTTAATCAAATTTTGCAGCTCCATCTCCTTGATGTTGAGACATCTCTGAGCTGAGGCAAAAGAGTACCAATTTAATATATTTAAAATTTGAAATATGATATTAGTAATAGGGTAATGTGGCAGAAGAGGAGGCAATGTAGGTGATGAGTAATGAGGTTTTCTGATTGCCAACATTAGGAGGACATGCCACTTATACACCTCCATCACATTTCACTACCACGTGTCCTGCATCATAATATCACATATATATATAATAGAGGACCATGTTGGGAAAAGATGTGACAAGCTTACCAAATTTGAAGGAAATCCATACGGGTACCACATGCTCACGTTTATTAAGAGCTGTGATGACTCCCTATTATTTTAATTTGGCCAACAGGTTGCATGACTCATGAATAATATGAATAGCTTCTATATATATAAATAGAGACTCAAGGACTTGGTAATAGCACATAAACATTGAGCTTAGCTTACTTTGAGAAAAGAATCAAACATCTAAAACATCAACTTATACCATGGCAAAGAAGTGCCCTGTTCGTTCAAATAGTTTCCCTTCTGCATCTCATCCTACCACTGTTGGAGTAGAGCAGGAGCTGAGAAATCTCAAGACTTGGGAAGCAACATCCACATCTGAGTCAGTCAGCAATGGCTTGTCCTTCCTTCATGATTTGTACATTTGCTTGGATGATCTTCTCAACTTGGCATCAACACAAAAGTTGATTTCTCAACATAAAGGTGAGAAATGTGTGGAAGAGCTTTTGGAGGGCTCAGTGAGACTTTTGGATATTTGTGGCATCACAAGGGACACCATCTCACAGATTAAAGAAAATGTTCATGCCCTTCATTCTGCTCTTAGAAGAAGAAAGGGAGATTCAAACATTGAAAGAAGTGTAGCAGAATATAATTTGTTCATAAAGAAGGTTAAGAAGAATGGCAAGAAGTTGATCACATCTTTGAAGCAAATAGATAGCAAATTTGGAGTCTCACCACTCTTGAATCAAGATCAAGATCTTGCAGCTTTGATCAGAGTGCTCAGAGAAGCCATTGCAATGAACATGTCTGTCTTCCAATCTCTTCTGTCATTTTTGGTCATTCCTTCTTCAAAGTCAAAGGTAACCATGATGGTTGCAAAGTTGATGAAAAAGGGTGTACAATCATGTGAAGAGAACTGCAATGAGTTAAAGTGTGTTGATGCAGCTTTAAGTACTCTTCTAAGAGATGGCACTAATCTTGAGAAGAGGCAAGCAGCACGTGAAAAAATTGAGGCTTTGGAGGATGCCATTGAAAGTATTGAAAATGGTTTGGAGAGTGCATTTAGGCACTTGATCAAAACAAGAGCCTCCCTTTTGAATATAATGACTCAATAGAACTCTCCAATTTTTAAGGTTTAGTTTAGGATTGGAAATTTTGGCCCCATGAATTTGTACATGTATACAATACAATAGTTTTACAATCAAACAGAAAGAAAAGTTTATACTCATATCTTGGTATCTTTTGCAGTTAGTCATTTTTTTCTAAATAATAAATACCTTAGCTTTCATCAATCATGTTCTCTGCTTTAAAAAAATTAATTACTTGTGGTGCATAACGTGATAAGCTAGTAGAGGAAATAATTTTAGCTTGAAGCTAGAAGAAACAAGTAACATTGTGGCTAATAAGTAAAACTAATAATCCACTTTTGGAATCAAGCTTTAGACAGGGAAAGAGTATTCAATTCTCTGCGAAAAATAAAAATAAAAATTAATATGCTAGTTTCAAACCCAAATCTTAGATATATCTCTATGGCTCTACTATATAACCAAAATATGATTACTCTATCCACAACTCTGCTGGTTTCAATTATGTTTTTACGACTATATATTACGATTAAAACTAATTGTCTAAATCTATCAATGTTAAAGGATCATTATCATTCAACTCCACAATTCTTTAACTTCAACACTATACAAATAGACATTGATTCTGATGAAAACCTCATTTTCATAGGTTGTTTATTGTTATTTTGAACTCACATTCAAGAATTCTCTTAATAAGACATTATGCCAATGAATGTCAAGGATTTCAACTTATAAATCCTTATGAAGGAAGAAAAGAACTAAAGTATATATATCTCCAGACGTAAAAAAATGTGCAAGAAAAGAAAATAGATGGGAGTAATTATTTTTGCCAAAAATAAGTTTTATGCACAATACAAAACGTGTATTTTGCTTATTAAAAAAAAACTGATATTTTACTCTAATCTTTCTGGTCTTAGGATCTTACTATGACAGCAATTGGACTTTACATGTTCTTTTCATTTCTACTAATATTTACCTACATAACTTTTATTTTTCTATATTAAAAAACAGCAAGTAAACCACATAGTAATACCAGAAATGAAAACCCAGGTTAAAATGAAAAGAAGACTTGAAGACTACATGCCACTCGTGCACATTTTTAAATACTCCATTGCTACTAATTGGCCTGTCATTCTTTAATTACTGTGCATTTTATATGTTAAAGGATCTGTATATCAACCTTGCAAATAACATTCTTTAATCCCTTTTGCAGATCCAGCTCCATAATATTGAGACATGTCTCAATTTAATATTTGAAATATGATAAGATAATAAGGTAATGTGGCAGCAAAGGAGGCAATGTAGGTGATGACTAATG
Organism: Crotalaria pallida; assembly: GCA_037953625.1. Lineage (NCBI taxonomy): Eukaryota > Viridiplantae > Streptophyta > Magnoliopsida > Fabales > Fabaceae > Crotalaria > Crotalaria pallida. The sequence continues at coordinate 140,337,875 of CM075654.1, read as the reverse complement.
AGGTTTTCTGATTGCCAACATTGGGAGGAAGAAATGCCAGTTATACAACTCATACCTCATTTCACAAGTCACTACCATGGTGGCCTGCAGAATGTCTCTTATAATAGAGGCTCATGTTGGGAAGAGATGTGACAAGAATACCTAATTTGAAGGAAATCCATGCGGGTACCACATGCTAGCTGGCTCACTTTGATTAAGAGCTGTGAGCTGTGCTGCCTCCCTAATTCGTTGGCCAATACAGGCCACAATAATGAATATGAATTGCTTCTATATAAATAGGGAGCTTAGGACTTGGTAACAGCACATAAACATTGAGCTTAGCTTTATTTCAAAAAGAAAAACAAGAAACAAACATCTAAATAAAACAACAACATAATACAAGTACCATGGCAAACAAGTACCATGTTCGCTCAAATAGTCTCCCTTCTGCATCTCATCCTACCACCGTTAGAGTTGAGGAGCAGCTGAGAAATCTCAAAAATTGTGAAGCAGCAACTTCCACATCAGACTCTCTTGGCACTTCTTTGTGCTTGCTTCAAGATTTGTATATTTGCTTGGATGATCTTCTCAACTTAGCATCAACACAAAAGTTGATTTCTCATCATAGAGGTGAGAATTGTGTGGAAGAGATCTTGGATGGCTCAGTGAGGCTTTTGGATATCTGTGGCATCACAAGGGACACCATATCACAGATCAAGGAAAACGTTCAAGCCCTTCACTCTGCTCTTAGAAGAAGAAAGGGTGATTCAAGCATTGAAAGGAGTGTAACAGAATACAATTTGTTCATTAAGAAGGTTAAGAAGAATGCCAAGAAGTTGATCTCATCTTTGAAGCAAATGGATAGCAAATTTGGAGTATCACCACTCTTGAATCAAGATCAAGATCTTGCTGCTTTGATTAGAGTGCTTAGAGAAGTCATTGCAATGAACATGTCTATCTTCCAATCCCTTTTGTCATTCTTGGTCATTCCTTCTTCAAAGTCAAAGGTAACCATAATGGTTGCAAAGTTGATGAAAAAGGGTGAACAATCACATGAAGAGAACTCCAACGAGTTGCAATGTGTTGATGCAGCTATAAGTACTCTTCTAAGTGATGGTACTAATGTTGAGAAGATACAAGCAGCACGTGAAAGATTGGAGGCTTTGGAGAATGCCATTGAAAGCCTTGAAAACGGTTTGGAGAGTGTGTTTAGGCACTTGATTAAAACAAGGGCCTCTCTTTTGAACATAATGACTCAATAGAGCTTTCCAAATTCTTAGGCTTTAGTTGAGGATTGAAAATTTTGTCCTAGTGAAATTGTACATGTATACAACTCAATAGTTTTACAACCAAATACAAAGAAAAGTTTATACTACACATTTTGGTATCTTTTGTAGTAGTTATATTTTGATCTAACTAGTAAATAACTTTACATCAGATATCTTCTCTGCCTAAAACACAGTATCAGCTAATGAGCAGAAGGATTAATTTTCACTTATTGGATTCAAGTTTTTGGGGTAGAAAGGAAAGACTATTCAAATCTCAACCAATATTTTAATATGCTGATTTCAAACTGGAATCCTAGAATATGTATATCTCTCTGATCATATAATTAAAGTAAGGTCACTCTATCCACCTTTGCCATTTGTAATGTGCTGTTCATAGAATCAAGGGTCGCTGCATAATCCAGGAATTGAAGGAAAGTGATTTGGATTTTGATGATGATCTCAGTTGTGATTGCTGATTTCAATAACCAATCGAATGGTTTAGGAAGGATAGGCCCCCAAAAAATCAATAGAAGTAAAGAAAGATGAAACAGTGAGTGACAACTAATATGTTATGGCGCCATACCCCCAACACATGATTATTGATAACTGGTATATATTATTAAAACAGTTTAGTTATTTTTTAAAAGTTCATTGATTATTGATAACTGTTTTTTTTAAGGAGCAATTGTAATGGTGAGAACTGATAGTGAATTAAGTAATAGTATTAACGTTGATGACAAAACAGCTACATAAAATATTCACTTTTTTACATCCTGTAAATTACAGGAAACAAACATAGGCTTAGTAACTTAGTTTAATTTAGTTGAAAAAACAAGATTATGATTATAGTTGAATATAATTAAAACTACTCCTATTTGATTATAGATCGAAATCCAAGTCATCGTGGATAGAATAACCATACTTTGGATCTATGGGAGAAATATATCTAGGATTTGGGTCTCAAAGCTAGCAGATTAAATATTTGCAGATTATCTACTCTTTCCGTTCGAGCCTAAAACTTGAATCCAATAAGTGTACCACTTGTTTTGCTCATTAGCTGTTACAGAGTTAATTGTTTGTTCTCAAAAGTTAATTGTTTGTTCTCAAAAGCCTAAAGTTATATGCACCAATAGAAGTTTAGTAGTTTAGACATAGAACATGTCTGATGAAGGTATTTAGTATTCAGAAAAAAAAAAGATAATATGACTGACTGCAAAAGATATCAATTTGTGGAGTATAAACTGTTCTTTGTATTTGATTGTAAAACTATTGAATTGTATGCATGTACAAATTCACAAGGTCAAAATTTTCAATCCTATGCTAAACCCCAAAATTTGGAGCCCTTGAAGGATTTTGAGAGTTCTATTGAGTCACTATGTTCAAAAGGGAGGCTCTTGTTTTGATCAAGTGCCTAAATGCACACTCCAAACCATTTTCAATGCTTTCAATGGCATTCTCCAAAGCCTCCAAATTTTCACGTGCAGCTAGCATCTTTCCAACACTAGTACCATCTCTTAGAAGTGTGCTTAAACTTGCATCAACATGCTGCAACTCATTAGAATTCTGTGAGTTTTCTTCACATGATAGTAAACCCTTCTGCGTCAACCATTTGGTAACCTTTGACTTTGAAGAAGGAAACACCAAGAATGACAAAAGGGATTGGAAGATAGACATGTTCACTGCAATAACTTCCCTAAGCACTTTAATCAAAGCAGCAAGGTCTTGATCTTGATTCAAGAGTGATGATACTCCAAATTTGCCATCCATTTGCTTCAAAGATGTGATCAACTTCTTGGCATTCTTCTTAACCTTCCTTGTAAAGAGATTGTATTCGGCTACGCTTCTTTCAATGCTTGAATCTCCCTTTCTTCTTCTAAGAGCAGATTGAAGGGCTTGAACATTTTCTTTAATCTGCAACATGGTATCCCTTGTAATGCCACAGATATCTAAGAGTTTCATTGAGCCATCCAAAATCTCTTCGACGCATTTCTCACCTCTATGATGAGAAATCAACTTTTGTGTTGATGCCAAGTTGAGAAGATCATCCAAGCAAATATACAAATCTTGAAGGAAGGACAAAGAAGTGCCAAGTGAGTCTGATGTGGAAGTTGCTGCTTCACAATTCTTGAAGATGATCAACTGCTCCTCAACTCTAAGGGTGCTAGGATGAGATGAACAAGGGAAACTGTTTGAGCGAACATGGTACTTGTTTGCCATGGTATAAGTTGCTGTTTTAGATGTTTGTTTCTTCTTTTTTGAAAGGAAATAATAAGCTAAAGGTTTGTGTGCTATTACCAAGTCCTTGAGTCTCTATTTATATAGAAGCTATTCGCATTCATGATTGATACCCTTATTGGCCAGCAAAATAAGCAGGCAGCACAGCTCACATCACTTAATCATAGTGAGCATGTGGTTCTAGCATGGAATTCCTTCAAATTTGGTTAGCTTGTCACATCTCTTCCCAACAATGTCCTCTATTATATTTGATTCTGCAGGACACGGTGGTTGTGAAATGAGGTATAAGATGTATAACTGGCATGTTCTCCCAATGTTGGCAATCAGAAAACCTCATTAGTCATCACCTACGTTGCCTCCTTTGCTGCCACATTACCCTATTATATTATCATATTTCAAATATTGAATTGCTGCTGCTTATGCCTCGTCAGAGATGTCTCAATATGATGGTGCTGGAGCTGCAAAACAGATTAAAGAATGGTTTTTAGTTTTCAAGATTGATATCCAGATCCTGTAACATAGAAATTGGACAATAATTAAAGTGACAGATAAGCTTATTTCAATTCAGAGAACAAAATGATAGACCAATTAGTAGTATTATTTCCAGTAGTTAAATGTGTGCACGAGTGACATGTTATCTTCAAATCTTACTTAATCAGTGCTTGATTCTAATACTTTCTATTTTATCCAATGGTGAAAAATGTTGGCATTTTCATTACCTCAATTTTCTTGAGAAATCATCAAACCAGCTAAAGAAATTATAATGAGACACATAGACAAAGAACAATGCAAGAAATATCAAACTTTGCCATAACATTATTCAGAAGACAAGAGCATCAATATATGTTCCAATGTCATAGAATTATTCAGAAGATTAAGCAGCAGCAGTAAAGACAGGCAATGAATAGAAAAATTTCGCAGAGTTAAATCGGTACAATCATGTTATAATATCATTCCATTTCCAGAAAGCATGGAATCAGAATCTGTCAAAATTTCAAAGCCTCAAATTTAACTTACAATCACACTCCGGCATGAGATTTGTGGCTAGAAAAAGCTCCAAATTTACCTTTCAATCATACACATAAAAATTAAAAATCCAGAAAAATAGAAGAAATAAGTGGCTAGAAAGAATACAAAAAAGGAGAAGAGAATATACATAATGCAGCTAACTTGCAAAACAAACAAGGTGATTGTGAGTTTGTGACAGTGCCATGTTTGAGTCTTCCACAATCATTCCGCCGGCTGCATGATGAAAACAAAGTTGACACCAAAATTATAAAAGGGGTGGTATAAACTTCAAACCAATGTACTTTGCTGTGCTTCTTGACTTGTATTTGTCTGGACAAGATGGCTTACTAATAGTAAATTTTTTTTTTTTTTTCCATTTTCTCTCATATTCTTCCTGATTCTATTACCCTTTCTCACATGCATTTTCCTTATCTTATTTCCCTCTCTCACAAACACTTCAACAGAACATATTTCCCTTTCAACATTTGCTAAGGTTTCATTATTTTCCTCCTTGCATTTTTCATCATCTTCAACAACACCCCTTGTGGTCCATTAATAATTAGGTTAATGTGTTATTTACAAGTATTATAATCTCCCTACACCTTTTATTAATTGAAAATTATGCTATGTTTCAAGTTTTGCATTAAAATATTAAAAAAAACGAAACTGAGATACGAGTCGTGAAATGATATCATGGCCCGTGGATTATTTTCTAGGTTGTAAGGGAACTGATGCTTACGACCTGTGCTTAATGTGTTTTAATGAAACTTAAAAGTTGGGTCGTGAGAGGTGCTGATGACATGAGGTCGTGAGACCAATCCACTACTCGTGTTTCAATTGCAAAGAAAAAACAACGGCTGAAGCAATGCACAGAGCATTCATGGTACCAAATTATGGCTTTTTTTGCCTTGGTGCACAATGATGATATAAGTTTGATGGGTTGCTTCTCTTGTCCACTCTTAACTTATTTTTGATGTTATATAACTTTTATAAAAGAAGAAGCCATAAATAATGTGTACTTATATATAATTATTAGTAAGTATTGAGATCATGATGAATAATAGCTTGGATAATGGGAGAGGATATACCAGGAAGCCCTTGAGACTAATCCGGAGCGAGTTGCGTGGCTGGCTCTCCCAGCAAGTTGTTTTTGGTGGGAATCGAACCCGGAGCTACTAACACTCGTGTCTCATTCCCAAGATTTCAATTGGGGTCTTACACCAACTGAACCAAGTCTCGTTGGTAAAAAAAAAAATCGATTAAAACTTTTAATCCGTAAAGAATTCAAAATTCTGTACATTTATTGTCTCATTTTAAAACTTTTAATCTGTAAAGAATTCAAAATTCTTGGGGAAAAAATATTGTGTTATGGTATACCTTGTTATGAGTAGTATTGGCAATTAGGGCCAATGGGTGGGCATGGGCCGGGCCATTGCGGGCTTTGCATTTTTGCGGGCGGGCAAGGGCGGCCCTAATTGAGTTTAGGGTGAAAAATTCAGGCCCTGCCCGCCCATATTTTTTGCGGGCGGGCATGCGGGCCGCCCAATTTTTTTTTCCTTTTTTTTCCAAAAAAAAAAAAAAAAAAAAAAAACTGTTGCAGAAAGATTGGCTGAGAAATGTGGAGTCGAGGACGGTACCTTTAAGAAAATTTTGTACTTCAGATCCAACATTAACATCACTAGTTAGTTATTTAATTCATGATTCTTCTAAATAGGTTCTGATACTACCTTACTTGGAGTGCCTATTTATTCCTCTCTCTTGGTATAACATTGTATACATTGTGGACTGACCATAATTGAGATTGTAATAATGATTTTGGCCAAGAGATTTTTGGTTTGGAGGGAATGTATTTTTGGCTTTTGGGCCACTTGGTCCAATTTCCTTTTTTTTTATATAACAATGCCCGCGAGCGGCCCTAAAATGCCCGCAAATTTTGCGGGCGGCCCTGCCCAACCCTAAAAAATTTATGGGCAAAAAAATCAAGCCCTACCCGCAAATTTTGCAGGCGGGCTGGGCGGGCCCGTGGGCGACGGTCCTAACTGCCAATCCTAGTTACGAGGCATCAATATTCATAGGTAGAAGGTACATTGTGATGCAAGCACAATTTAAATAAATCCTTTATTTGATAAAGGTGGGCCTAATAAGTACAGTAATAACTTTTGGGGAAAAATTCATCCTCCTAGTCATTACTTGGCAATTGGCAGTGTTTCTACAATTTCTAGAGGTCAAACTATATATTTTGGAAACAAGAATATGGTAGCAGATATGTGGAAGGAAAGTGACTTCTGGGCGTCAACAATAGACCTAATTTGCTTTCTTAAAATGAGAACAAATCATGATAAGGAGGCCTTAGGAACAGAGCAGCCCAAAAAATAAAATGCAAATGCCAAACCCTATCAACACTAAAGTAGAACAATTTACTATTCGACAATACCTCGTTCTTGTCTACTGAAGAGTCGCGCCTGATGTGCTCTCATTATAAATTTTGATCAATTTAAAATTGATTTTTATATATATTTGAATTTATGTACATATATATGAACCACTTGTCAATTCAATAGGACGAAGAAATTTTGTTTTCTGCCGGCAGATATGAATAATTGGAGTATATATTATTATTAAAGTATTATATTAAAACGAACTAATACCTTGGCAGATTGCAATCCTTAAAAGGAGCAAGCAAAGTAACAACGTGCCATGCGTGCAATTAATATACAATTCTAATTAGTTTTATATCTAAAATTTATAATTAGTTTTGTCTTTCTTTAACCACAAACTCTACTACAAAGGACAAAAAAAATACCGATTTGTCCATGTCTTCAATCTTATGGCTCAATATATTCAATACAAGTCCATTGAACAATAAACCGACCTTCACAAAATAAACCATTCCATAGGTCTCATGATTCATGAACCGGTGGATTAGGTTCATTGAAGACATAGAATGAAACACGGACATGGAGTGGCCTTCTGAAGAATTCTCTTGTAAGTAGAAAACCCAACAAATTAAAGTTGTGAGGTGCACCTCACTCCATCTGTAAGGTACTGAAGGGTTCATTTAAAATACGAGTGGTTACTTGTATAGCTGGTAGAAGACGTGACAACATAACCCACAACGTAGAAAAATACCCCACACTGCCTTCACATGTTATATATCCAAATGGCATAAGGAACTATGAAGATATGTATATATGACTGTATGAGATAATAATCTGCTACTTCATAGTGTCAAACTCACAATCTTGTGTCGCCATCTAATCCCTTTGGTTTTAATTATAAGAAAAATAAATAAATTTATATTTATTGAAGAGATTAATTGAGTATATTTAATTTTTTTAAACATATAAAAGAAAATATAGTACTTTAAAAACTAGTATTTTGATTGAAACAAAAATTAGATAAAATAACCATTTTATAAGAATATTTCAAAAAATGAGTATATCTAATAATAGAATGTTAATTAATTTTTTTTTGTATTTGAAACGACTAACGAAAATGTTTTTTTTTTATACTTATTACTGAGACCAAAAGGAGTATTGATCAATTAATTTAAATATATAATAATCAATAGGAACAAACTTCATTATCACTTGAATAATTGAATGTTGCATTTTCTTAATACAAATGTACTTTTTTTAATCACTTATATCTAATCTTAAAAATAGAGTTAAAAAAAATCATAATTAATAATTAATAATAATAATAATAATCACTAAGACATAATAAGTTCTGATCAATAAAATATGCGAAACAAGGTTGTGACTTGTGACACATTTTGTGTAACATACAGTAGTCGGTATAATTTTCCATTAGACTAGAAGTCTTCTTTTCTCGATCTCCTCCACAAATATCGATTGTCTTAGTATAAATAGGAGAAGATGAAGACCAAGTTAAGTTAGTAGTGTAAACTATAACCCCCTTGAAACATAATGATGAAAAGGGCAAGTTTTGTTACCTTCTCTTCATCATCAAAGCATTATTCTAGTCATTATGGCATCCGATCTATCAGCTTACCAACAAGATCACATCCAAGCACAGCTAAAATAGAAGAGGAGCTGAACAAGCTTAAATCATGGGATTGGGAGGCATCGTCATCTCCAACTCCAAGCTCAAAGGTGGAAACAATTAGCTATGCTCTATCTGGCCTAGCAGATTTGTACAAGTGTGTAGAAGATCTTCTTAAGTTGCCATTGACTCAACAAGCACTACTAGGCCTTCACCACCAAAATGAGAAATGGGTTGATGATGAGTTGCTAGATTGTCCAGTGAGATTCTTGGACATATTGGGACAAACAAGGGATGCCATCATGTCAATGAAGGGTGGTGTTAGAGAACTTCAATCAGCACTTAGAAGGAGAAAGGTTGGAGACTTGGGAATGGAAAGCCATATCTCTTCATATTGGAGCCTAAGAAGAAAAATGAGGAAAGAATGCACAAAATCTCTGCTTTTGTTGAAGCAGATAGATGAGTCATTTGGTGCTTTTACTCCCTTAGATCTTGATCACCACCTCTCTTCAGTTGTAAGGGTTCTGAGAGAAGCTAGTTTGATTACCACTTCCATATTTCAGTCACTAGTGGTGTTTCTTTCTCCACCAATCTTCAAGTCAAGGCATAATAATAGTAGTAGCTATAGTAGTAAGTGGGCATTTGTCTCAAGAGTGATGCAAAAGGGTTTACTTGTATGCAACAATCAACAGGAAAACATAAATGAACTGGAAAAGGTGGACCTTGCACTTTCCAGAATGGTTATGGATAATAATAATAATAATAATAATCCAAGCAAAGATTTAGAGGCAGAGAAGATTCAAGCTGCACATAAAGAGCTTGAAGCTGTAGTGGTTGTCATTGAAGGGCTTGAAAATGGATTGGATTGCTTGTTTAAGCACTTGATTAATACTAGAGTGTCTTTTCTAAATATACTTTCTCCCTAATTAAGGTGGAGTAGTGTGATAGCCATGTGTAGTTCAGAACTCTTAAATTTAATGAAGCCATCTACATAATAGAGCTTCTTTCTGTACAAACCTTATTCTCATTTTGTAAACGTAAAGAGAGTTATGTTATTGATGCAGTTGTACATTCTTCTTGTGACTTGGTTTCATTCATTGAAAAAATATTTATCTTTCCTTTTTCTTCATTATCATATCATATTTTGTTATAAAATAGACAATCATATTTTCACACCTTTTTTGTTACTCTACTTTTACAGATCTCTATGATCTTTATGCTATTTCTAAATATTTTGCTAATGCCTTATAACTTCTGTTGATAACTTCGGGCGATTGCCCTCATAAAAAACTACTGTGATTGTTTAAAAATTTCTAGTTATTAACAAAAAATAACAAGTTTCTAATAAAATAAGCAAAAAACCATTATTTACAATTAAAAGATGTGAATGTAATGCTATAAGATAGAGTATAAGATTATCAGTACCAAACATATGGTTCCAGGTCTTTTTAAAAGGCATACACAAATTTGTCATTCCAATGTTACAATTCAGGAATCTATAAACAAAATGAGCTTTAATCTATTAACAGAACAACTAATCAGAATCACGCTAACATACACAGACTAGAGTGGATGATAATTAAGATAGTAGTAATATATTCAAGTAATGACTTTCCATGTTCCAAAAATAGTTTTTGTAAAATGCAAACCATTAATTAATTAAAACAATTCGACAATATCACATTCAAGGTCTTCTTTCTGCATATTACTGAATAACCCAACCTAGTATGTGCTTTCATGCTCTCATTTCATTATTGCTTGAATTCGGTTACTCTCACTTTTAACGCCTCGCAGCTTTTAACCAATTAGTTATTACTCCCTCTTTCCCTGAACGTAAGATCATTTTGAAATATTTCACGTCCATTAAAAAAGTTGATTAATTTAGTTAATTGTATCGGAAATATGAACTTTTGATGTGTATTTTCAAAATTACCCTTATTAATATTATTGAAAATCTAAAAAGTAGGGATGTTTGTGGAAAAAATAAATTAATGATCATTTTAATTGGTATGAGATTTTATAAATAGGAACAAAATAAAAGTATAAAACGATCTTATAATTTGGGATGCAGAGAGTAATAAATAGCACAAACCAAGAAGCTTGGAGGTAATGAAATCCAAAACTATCTCTCTCATACTCATCCATCCTCTTTCTCCCAAAACCCCTGAAAATTGATTTTTTTGTAGTCACTTTCAGGATGTCATTACTCTGCTCTGCTCTGCTACCCAACTCATGGGCTAACATCCATCACCCTATCTTCGTCCCATCTTACATATTTATTGCAGTTATAATTGTGCACAACTACGTACATAAATCATAGAATCTATTTTAGCTTAAATTAGTTTAAGTTGAGCACTTAAAAGGAGACTTATTTTTATAGAAAAAATTCAGCATAGTAAGTAAAAGATAAAATTAGTAATCTCTCTTTTCTTGGGGTGTTTATCCCCGTTGATTATAAAAAACGATAAAATTAGATGATAAAATTTATGCGAATAATAATTTTCCAAATGATAGTAATTTGTTTTCTCTTACTGATTACACACCCAAATTAATAAATTTAAAACATAGGAATCAACCTTGGTATGTACATTATTAAATCAGTGTTAATTTCCTAGTGTGCTGTATTCTTTCTAGTGTCCCCACTTTTCAATTGGTGGCTAACGTTGCGAGTAAAAGAGAGATCTATGAGACTGGAAACAGCATCACTTAATAAAACATAACATTTTCCATGCATGTGCGTAAGAAGGAAGGAAACCAATGTTGATTGATTGCTTAGTTAGTTTTAGAACCATATATTTAGTGATGTTAATTTCTGAAATAATTGGTCAAAGCAAGCACTAGCTAGTCAGAGCAAAATATGATAAGACTGCTAGCCGCCTAGCCATGTATGTAATCATATACAGTACTATGTATTCAACAGTTAACAACAAATGATTTCTTCAACTGCTACAAAATTGGAGTATAAATAAATAAATAAATAAATATCGAAGTTCGGAAGAGGTTGGGACTAAAGGAGTGCTGCAATAATGAGTGGAGTGGACTGTGGAGAGTATGGAATTTTATTTTTGTCAACATAAACCAATACGTAATGAATTGAAATAAAAATACGCAGTTCAAAGTTGAAACTCTCAAGTTGTTATTAATGAATTGAACGTTAACTGAAAGTATGATGACCTTTGACCTGTACCAAAAAAAGAATGAATGAATGTATGATTTGGTTTATTCTTTCGGCTGAGATAAGTATGGTTGCAACTTGCAATGGCTGAAGCAATGGAGTATTTATTTCAGATATGATTTTTTGCCTTTGACATCTTTTGCCAAGAACCCATAAAAAAGAATATTAAAAAAGTGAACTCGTGAATCCCATCTGTTTGAAATTAAGAAGCCCGTGATACCCTAATTTTTTTCCCATAATGTCAACCCTTATAACTAATGTTGGCCGTTTTGCTTAGATTGCTTCCCCCGGCATTTAGTTGTCTTATTTTCCTTTAACAAAAGAGTATGGAAGTAATTTTGTTTGGACAATTCTAATAAAAGACTCTCATGATTCATTCATGAAACAATTTTATCAAGTATGGAAGTAATCTTTTTTTCGGTTCAATGCTGGCTTCAAACCAAGTACTTCATATGTTCCAAACCACCAAGCCACTCATAATTAGAATGCACTTTTTTTTAATGTTCTTGTTGTATTCAAATTCAGAATTTTATCAAAGAGACATGCATTTCAGCTATTTAAAATTACGATTTGTTTTTAAAAACAATTTCGGTATGAGATTGAGTAGTAAAAAATGTGTGCTTACATAAAAATACCTTCTTTTTCTTCTAATTTTTAACTTATTTATTTTTGAGCTGAGATTATATCAACTTAACCTTATTTAGAAAGATAACTTATTATATGATGATATAATTCCAGACAAAATGATCTAGAATTCAATCTTTGGTCTCCCCATCCTTCTAACATGATACGCTACTATGTACAAAACAAAGATAACTAAAAAATCACTGATGCTCCTATAAAGTAAACAGCAAAATTTTCAGCAATGGTCAATAATATAAATACATGAAGATAATATTAGATCTAAGAAAAGATGTGGATCCAGTGATTCTGAATATAATCCATCATTCATTAGAGTCGTTGTCATCGCTATCTCCCTCGTATATGCGATACTCTTGGTCACTGCCAATTTCTTGCGCTTCACTATCAATTTCATTAGACGGAAAGCTATCAAAAAGCTCCTGCAAATGGCTCCTCGAAATATTGTCCATATTGAGATCTGAACATTTATAAAGGAATTCAAAGCAACAAGAAGTTTGTACAATGCAATAATATGGGTTCAATCTAAATTTAAGCTTATAGAAAAGGATACAAGAAGGAGACGGCAGAGGCATTCCACTATCTCCAGCCTGCATGAGTCAAAAGCATAAATTAAAATTTATCTGATTTAAAAACTATTGCTAACAAAATCTATTGAGAAAAAGATGAAATCAAAATATAACCAGAATTACCAGATCAAGTTCTTCATAAGCATCCCAATCTTCATCGCTATTATTACCCTCGGCGGCCTCCTCTTCATCATCTTCAACATTTTCAGGTTCATCTTTCTCTTCCAAATCTATATATACGTTCCAGATACAAAAAAATTATCAGTAATTGATAATTAAAAATCTAATGTAATAGTTCACCAAGTAGTAACTTTTAGTTGGAGATATTAAACTCTGTTTCTTAAAACAAAACATTCTTCGAATTTGGTTAACAATAGTTACGACATGCCCGCTCTAGGGAAACAGTAAAATTTTGCTCAGAGGGACCCAAACCGAATTCTCTCTTATTATGTTAGATCATATAATGCCTAAAATAAGTATTACGTAGGGGCTTATTGAAGAAAAAAAAGCAGTGCATTTGAGGCCAAAGAACTACCAAGGGTTTTAAAAATTGAGCTCTTATCAGGTGAGGTTTGAATGTGGCAATAGTTTGTTGACTGTTACTATACTAAAGCAGTATCAATATAAAGAATAACAGAAAACAGGTAACATAACCTAAATTAGATTGTTGGCATTCCTCTCCATTAAGCTTCGTGACATTCCTACCGCACTCCCTCTTCAATTTTTCAAACCTTGCAGAGGCAGCTCTGAGTAAACTCTCTGCACCAGGCTTGGGGAATACTGATAGGAACCTCACCATAAGACGTTGTCTGATACAATTGAGCATGTGCTGTGAGATCCACCCAGTTCCAAACTGCAAAATTAGCATGTTACATGCGACTGAGTTAGTATAATAGTAAATGGAATTTCTTACGGTAACATAAATAAAATATAAAATAAAACCAAGTGATTTTTATTTGTTGCCAAACAAATTACAGCAACAAAATATGCACAAGCCTTCATGCCAGAGGATAAGAAAAACATAAAACATTTAAAGCATGTTTGCTTCATAAATGTGAGGGCAATGTTTTGTGTGTCAACAAAAAATGTGAGATATTAAATAAATAACCCTTCAAAAAAGAACAAAAATATTCATATGAAAAACTTACAGTGCATGTTGCCTGCGATGGAGGCTTATTTATTTCTGATTGAATATAATCATCAACAAGATCAAAAAACTGTAAAGATGTCTGGAACTTGTACGGGAAAGCACGAAAGGCACATATATCCTCCAACCTAGGTTTGGATCTGCAAGAAACAATAGCCTTAGCAAATGAGAAAACAACACAAATAACAAGATGGTGATCATAAATAGTGACAGCAACCAGATATATTGTGTCAAGGTAGGAAAATAATCAGAATGTTTAGAAATCTGCATGTAAATTTAATTGAGATTTTAGAGTTCTGTTATTTCTTTCTCTTCACATTATCTGTGTAAAATATAAAAATACACTGTACAGCATACAAACATAGTATCTACATTGCTATTTTCTATTTCTTATGCATAAACATGTATGAGGTTGCTTACAAAATACAGTTAGCAACTTTGTTTTGCAATGCAAGAGTTAGCCAAGAGATAAAATGAAAAAAAGAACATACTTATTGGCATAGTTAGCATCGCAGTAACTTCGTAATGGGACTGGTACTCGAAAATCGATTCTTTGATAACTGCAAAACCAAAAACCTAATCATAGTCAATAGTGAAAAGATCCAATTTTGTATATAAAAAATAAAACCATAAGAATTAAGTTATAAATAATGATACAATGAAGATTCAGCATATTATTAGAGACCCTGGTAAAAACGTACAAACGTCAATGCTTTTCACAGGCGAGTAAAGGTTTCAATATTATCATGTGAATTGTGAATGCTCTGAGTGACCAATAAAGGTTGGTAAAATATGAACCTGAATGGAATCTTAAACCAAAATAGAATTCGATGTGGAGTTCAAAAAATATATATTTTGGTCTCTACGCAGATCTGAGAGAGACTCCCTTAAAGAGACCATGGGTTGATTACCCAAATACACCATAAGAAGAACATAGTTAGCAGTCGACTTGCCTAATCCACCTTGGTCCCACCAAAAACTAGGAAGTTCAATGAATTCATTCCCTTCTTATAAACCAGTCTTAAATTTTCCAGGCTATAAACTGTATCCTTAGATAAAATTAAGCCAGATGCTTCTAAAGTTCAAAATATGCAATAACAAACCACTGAATCTTTATTGATCATGACAGAACCTCAGAAAAGCTGCTAGAGTCATCAAGATCCCCATCATTGATCTAGCTTTTCATTGTTGCCACTTGCCTATGAAGAGACAAATTGAAAGAATAACATGAAACCTCAGGCCTCAGCAAACAGGTAGTCTAATAATATTACCCAACTTTTTTTTTTGTTTATAAAAAAAGAAATATTATTAGAAGAGAAGGGAGAATATTACAAAAAGAGGATAAGATATCCTCAGAAGAGCAAAAGAAACACCTAAAAACTACGCAAATCGGTCATGCAACACCGCATGTGAACTGAGCAATACATTTAAAATCTGTTTAATTGGAGGAACCAAACACTTTAAGTGCAAATGAATGATTAAAGTTGCAGAAATTATTATGAAAATGAGGAGTAGATCTTACATGCGAGAATCAGGATCTTTGCGTGGATCATATCCTTTCTTGATCCAGAACCTTTGAAATGGTCCACTAGAGAAGTAGTAAGAAATTCTAGATAGAAGCCTGCAAGAAGAGAGGAAGTATGGTCACTATAAACTTATCAAGGTTTGGCCATTAAATTACCGTAATTAAAAAGCTAACCACCAGAACTTGGGTAAGTCACCTTCTGAGCACGCTAATTGAAAAGCTGAAGCCCTTATCAAGCAAGCGTTCAGTAAGTGAACCTTTGGACCATATAGGCCGCTCATCAAACATTCTAGATACAGCCATCTGTGACTCCCACTGATCTGAGCCTTTTGGTATGTACTCCTCCCAATTCACTATCTTAGGAATCTGTAAGAAAGTTAAGCAAAACCAGAGACGCAGAAGTGCAATCCCGTCGCAAAGTGTCCAAAGATATTTTCGTTTACTCTTTTTAAGAAATCAGTAAGTAAGGAACATCAAAAGTATTTGAAACCGTTAACCAAGATTTTGTTCAAAACTGAAAGAATCAACACAGAGAAATCCTTACATAGTTTCTACAAATGAAAATGAAAAATACTAGTAGCAGTCTAGCACTCCCAGATAGAAAAATGCAGTCCGTAAGAAATGGTATTAAAAAATACATTATTATGATTCTAGCATTGTCCACTTGGACTACATTAGGCTTTTACATCATGACTTGATTTCCATTTAAAAGCTTACTTCTGATAGGTTGGACATTACATGAATAGGTATAGTTACTTTTTAAATATCTGCACAACTTCAGTGGTGCGAAAGCATCACCTCACTGCATCAAGGTGATGTGGCTTATGGGATGGCTGCCTCAACCCGCTTTTAGCCCCATGACATCACTGGCTACAAGTTACTACAATAGACATGCCACATTAAATATTACTCTATCACTGGGAAAAGCTGTGGGTTTTACTTTGTAGGAGGGGTTCAAGACTTCAAGTGAAACTATCAAATGTAATCTGTAAGTTAAAAGTTAATAGTTTCTCTTATCTTTTGTAAGAAAAACTGTCTGGAACATACAAATTAGATCAAACACAACTTCTTGGTTCTTAGTTTAATAGTGATGTGAACATCCAGACATACGTTGGCCCTAAAACTGATATTTGAGCACATTTCTTTCAAACAATTATCTTTTAAAGGAAATCTTCTAGTCCAAGGCAGAGCTATTATTACATTAAAAAACCTACAAAGAGAGTAACTATAAGCAAAAAGGATGTAACAATCACAAGACCAAACACCATAAAAATAGGCATGTAATAATCACTTAGAACTTTTCAACCTGAAAAAGCTTAAAATTTGTCTACCAATTTAGAAGGATATCTTTAATGTCAAAATCAATTGCAAGAACTGACTCCATGTCCATCTGCACACAACATAGCAAAAGGGTAAGTTTTCTTTACAAAAATACTCCTGATGCCACTCAAACAAAAAATGAAAATAAGCTCAATCCATTTTAATTATTATTTTATTTTTAGTGGCCTAGTACCTCCTTAATGCAGCCTTTCTGATTAAAAGCTGAAAGCACATGTTTATCATCTAGAGAAGGCCATGTAGAAGTACAATGCCCATCTAATTTAAGCAACAATAGTTTACTAGAAACGGAAAAGATATTAAACTTATGGGAGGGCATTTGGACCGAAAAGTTCCATTAGTAGTTGCCTTTGGTCCCCTCCGTCTTCTCTCTACGCTGTGTCAAGTACAAACTGTTCTATTTTATCCAATTAATTTCTCTCCCAATTTAGAGAGGAGAGTTTGGATTTGGACTCTTCCAGTGAGTTCTCTAGTAAATCCTTTTAGCTTCTAATTCACTCTCCTAACCATCAAAGGTTACTTTTACATAACCCCACTCCCTCTATATTCAAGTCCTTAATTTCAACGGTGGTAATTAACAGGACTACTAAATACAAATGACAGGTAAAGACTGAAGATTCAAAGGCCTTATACTTCTTTTCCCTAATATTACTTTATGAACAATTCTAGTTGGATCATTTGGTTTTGCATACATTGTGAGAAAGGAAAAACAGTTTTCGGGATTCTTGGTAAGCAATGGGTGTGTCCCTATACTTTGGAGCATTTTCTATTGGTCCGTTTTAAATGGGGGAAAAGGAAGCAATTAATTTGTGGCTGTATGATATGTCTCTTTGGCGAACTTTGTTGGAGAGTGAAATGCTGACACCTTTAAAGGTTTCTCTTTGCCCCTAAACTTTCCTGCATTCTTGATTTTTTTTTTCTTGTTCAGATGTTATATTTAGCTTTTTTTATGTGGTGAAGGATATTTCGTTCTCCCCTGGTTTTATCTTACATCTTTATTTGATAATTAAGTTTCCTTATACATAAAATAATAATTATAATGATAATGACATGTTTATAATGAATGAAATTGATTAGATGGTAGAAAGTTGTACAATCAATAATTGGGACAAGAGTGCAAGACTGGTTAACAAAAACCTTGAAAGAAGCAACTCCAATTAAGGATTCTTCAAACAAGTAACACTAACAGATAATCATAAAAACTTTGAAGCTTTTCTTAGAGATTTACATCTATGGGCACCAATATGGCCTAATTATCTAGTTAAACAGATTTAAACATCAGTAATCAATACTTACCAAAGGTTTCTCTTGCATTCTAATATATCAAAAGGATTGATGCCTGCATACTATTAAGAAACTCAGTCAAACTAAACTTACCTCAGGATGGTGTTCTACAACTCCCTCTTGTTTCTTTCTGGAGCTCAAAGTTGAAGGTGGTCTCAAGCTGAAATAAGAAAAAGACTAAGTCACTCCAAAGAAAAGTTAAATCAAGGTAAAATTGCTAATCAATTTTACTTTCTATGATTACCTCAAAAACTTTACAAGCTAAATAATAATCATAAAACTAACAAAACTAACAAAGTAGAAGTCAGTTGAAGAGCTAAGAGAAAAACAATAATAGATAACAAAAAAAAATATAATTAATATCCACTCTCCGTATTTTTCCTTGATGTTAAGACTGGGACTATCCATGTCATAGGCTTCTTCCATCGTTTTCTTTCATTTGTATAAAATATTTGAATGTGTCCTACAGAGTTATGGAATTGTACAGTATCATCTATGCTAATCCCCGATTTTCCTCTATTTTTCATTCTCTTAGGATTTGTTTGCAAATTGGTTTTTGAGGGAGAGGGAAGGGAAGGGGGAGCCTAGGGAACCATGAAATACACTTGTGAGAAGGTCCCCAAACCTTCCGTTTCCCTCCCTTCTTCTTTAAAAAACAACTCAAACAAACCCTTAAAATATAGCTCAAGTCATTTTAGTTGCAATGAATGCTAGTATATAACAAGGTCATGTGAAATAAGTATGCAATGTGTGAACATGGAATGTCAGATAAACTTACACTAAATTTTCCGGCACGTCTTTTGGAGCAAAAAGTGGAGGCATTATAATCATAACATCCTCGTGATCCAAATCCATAAGACCGCTCTTATCTATAACATAATACAAACACAAATTCCGTAAAATAGCTATAAACACACTTCAAAACACCATGGTAGTTTTTGGTAGCCGTGTTACAAAAGCACGGAACATACAAACATATTGATCATGTTCTATGCTCGTTGTAAAACCTATAAATAGAAAACACAACAATCTGTTCCATTCTGTTGAGTCCGCACACCAAACACAGCCTAAGTTGTAAAAAGAAAGTAGAAAATTCGAAACAAAATATTCACCAAAATGCGGTTCTTCTAATTCTGACCAGTTTCTCTTTTTCCTCCTGGCAACATCCGCATGAACAGGAAGAACGTGTTGGTAATCTGCCATTCCTACATAATTTCGAAACACAACAACAGGAACACGAAATCAACTACTTACTAATATACTACTAATAATAATAATAATAATCTAAAAAATCAAAAACCATTTCAAGCGTCAAAGTCTAACCATCAAAATAATAAGCCTCAGGAACATGAGCAACAATATCAGCACGAAGAGTTGGCTCTTCAACTTTATCAATATCTGTTTCACTTGGTTGCATCACATTTTCCGTTCTATCAGCCGTCACGTTATCAGAATCATTAACATCGTTTGTTGTTTTAGTCTTGGAGATTCTGAGAAGAAAATTGTTGCAAGGACGAAGCTCTCCAAATGCAGGATGAGAATAAGGATCTTCGGGACGAAAACGGAGCTCTAATTTGTTGCATTCCGAATTGCGAGCCTACAAATATCGCTAATTCAATTGAGAGAGCATTAAAAAAACGCAGAAATCGGTGATTGATAGAGTAATGAATTTAACGGCGGTGAGTCTGAAAGGAGGAAGAGGAGTGTGGTTACCTTGAGGATGGCTTGAATTCCGCCTAGAGTGTCGACGGCGCGTGAGAGGGAGGAAGGATAAGCAGGGTAATGAACCACAAAGCCCTGAGGGTCAGGTAGAACCCCTGATACTGTGGCATCCTTCATCACTCCCATCATTAATTTATCCAGCTTCCACAAGTTAATTTCCAATACCAGACTGCTCAAATTTGGGGTTTAGGGTTTTGGGGAATGCTGTGCGCGGTCAGGAGCGGAGGCGTGTGAAAGGGAATGCGAAACAAGGAAAGTTGTAGTTGTTCCAATTTATCTACAGTTCTACAACCAACTTAATAATTTCACACCGATTAAAAAATTTATAAAATACTTAATTTTTTTAAGAGAAACTAAGATAATTTTCTATAGTATAAATCTTACTTTATATATCAGATTTCACAGAAAAAAATTAAAATTATTTAGTATTTCAATCATATACATCAAAATTAATGTAATTTATATCTTTAGAATATATGAAAACCGAAGCTATTCAATTAAATATCAAATGATGTTATGTTAGTTTTTTTTTTTTTTTTTTTTTATATTTCAAGTCATTGATCTAAGTGGTATATAATATGAATGAATAACCGGGTACGGGGTGCGGCAGAACACGGGTACGTTAATATATAATAAATAAATAAATAAAAATAAAATTATATGACAAAATATAGCAAAATTCACAAAAATTAAAGCAAAATTAATGCATAGCATATCATAAAAATAAAAAAGAGAGAGAGAGAGCAAGAGGACTGGAATAAGAGAAAAGGAGATAATGTATTAAAAAAAAAAAAAAGACCACCAACAACAACGAGGACTGGAAGAGGGAATACTGGAATAGAGAACAAATTAAATGAAGCAGAGGAGAGCAACATGTCATAGAGAACAATTTAAATCCCTAAAAAACAAATTTGGGAATACTGGAAATCTGGAATAGAGAAGCAATAGCAAGAAGAGATGAAGAAACCATAGCTAACCTTCGCTGTAGTTGTTGCGGCGGTCGTGGAGCGCGCGGTGGCTGGAGGCGGCGTGGTGGGTGTTAGCGTCGTCGGGTTGGGAGAAGGCAGCGTGGTGCGTGGTGGCTGGAGGCGGCGTGGTGAGGAGTAGGCTTCACTGGTTGGTGTGGTGGCGGCGTCGGGTGGTGGGTGGCGGCGTCCGTGTGGCTGGAGGCGGCAGAAGTGAGAAGAGGGATGAAATTGCAGAATGAAAAAGGAGATCGAAGGAGGAAGTGGGAAATTAGGGAAAATTTTTTTTAATAAAAGTATGAAACTTTTGTTCAAAATAATAGAGAATGAAGAATTCAACCCCTATTTAGCACCAAAGATCCAAACTTCACTTTTAAGAACTAAAGATAATGAGCTTAAAAAAATATATTGAAAAACTAAAATTTAAATACTTAACTTTCAAAAAATAATTTAATATTTTATTTCACTTTTTTTTAAGCTCCCTAAACAAAAAAGTTTCGTTATTATATATATACGGCTCTTACCCCGTGCAATGCACGGGTTGTTGATATTTTAATTTTTTTTATATTAAATATTTTAAATTAAAGATTATTATTATTTTTAGATATGATCATAGAAGCCTCATCTCTTTGGGTTTATCTTTTTGAGAATAATGATTTTTTTTATAACAAAATGATATTGAGGATAATGATTTCACACAAAATTAATTATAAGCAAATATATCAATCTTTTTTAGATATATATAAACTTTTATTAGATGTTTGGGTTTATGATGAACTCTTACTATGATCATAGAAGCCTCATCTCTTTGGGTTTATCTTTTTGAGGATAATGATTAATTTTCTTTAACAAAATGATACTGAGGATAATAATTTCACAAAAAAATAATTATAAGCAAATATATCAATCTTTTTTAGATATATATAAACTTTTATTAGATGTTTGAATTTATGATGGACTCTTTACTATGATCATATAAGCTTCATTTATTTGGGTTTATCTTTCTGGGGATAATGATTTATAAGCAAAATTAATTATAAGCAAATATATCAATCTTTTTTAATTGAAATTGTTGGTAAACAATTAATTTAAATCTGAAAAAAATTATTATTGTTTTTTTAGTTTGATATTTATGCTGTACAACATGTCTGAGTGCATTTTTCAATATGCTATCCCAAATTTTTTCACTTCGAACAAACTATTCAAAGGGTTCAAAACATAAAATTATGGGCATCGATAGAAATTGTTATTTTCATTATATATTTTTACTTTTTTTTTCTGATAATCTGAAGAATAGAATGTATGTATGGATCAGCAAAATCTTGTCTACCAAAGAAACTATCTCTTTCAGTGTCTCATTCACTTTTCATTATTTATTTATCTTTACACGCATTTAAAAAAACACATCCAAAGAATAAAAAACAATCACAAGTTGACACCTTGATTATCAATATAAGGTAATAAATAATTGAAGAATTAATTATTGGTTATTTGGTGACCAAATAATTTGTAAAAATTAAATAACAAAGGGAATGATAATCATGTGTGAACAACTAATATATTGATGTGAGTTTTACTTGACATGGTTAAAGTAACACTTCATTGCCACATCAGTATTTACATTTAACAAATCTAGACTAATGATAAAGACCTAAATTAAATGGTCGACCCTAATCATCATTCTTCACGCAGCAATGAAGCATATGAAGCTTATTGTTCTTCTCATGCTGTTGTTGGGAATTCATTGCTATAGATGAAGCTTCTGCCAATGCAAAATCATCAATGGTGATGATTGCGTGTAGTGAGATTGCAACTTATTATATGGTGACACATTGGAAGAGGCGGTGGTTCATGTTCAATAAAAAAGAGAGGAGAATGATGAAGAATGTGACTTTCATGACTTGAGAAATCATCGTATTTATAGTTTGAAATATGTGATAACTAAAAAGATATTTGAGCTTATCATGAACTGAAGCATCCTCTCTTTTTTTTTTTTGGTTTATAAGCATCATCTCTTTGGGTTTATCAATCTTTTTTGGAATAATGATTTTTTAACAAAATGAGGATAATGATTCCACATATTCCACATATAGATAATTTATTTAATTTTAAATATTAATTTTGGACAGATAATTTATTTAATTTTAAATTATAATTTTGATTAAAGACAATGTTATTTACCTACAAATACTCTGGTGCGAGTATTTCTTAAGCGAACAAACGTGGTGCCTCGAAAATGAATGTTTTTATATAAGTATGGTAATGAAAAAATGTTCAAAATGATAAGGATATGCTATAAATTGTCAAACATTAAAAATGATAATGATATACCACCAAGTGACAAACTTATTCGGAAAACAAAATTTAATTTCTTGAATATGATGTCAATTTTTTTTTCTTTAGATGCAAAGAGGGGCTAAAGCCCAGGGAAGATTTACTAATTTGCGAGAAGCTTTACACAGGGTGATAAAGCCTTCAAAAATTATTGAATACTATTAGTAATGGAGACACGAATCTTGCTCAATGCTCCGGTGAAAGGGCCAATCCACACGACAATTTCCTTCCATGTATCCCGGGTGCGGGCCTAAACGGGCTGGGGCTAAATAGCCCGGCTACGAATTTAGTACACTATCAAACTACCATTTTTATTTCTTCCAAATTTTAAAAATTTTGGAACTAAAAGTCATGTTAAAAATTAACGATAGCATATTAAAACAACATTGAATACCTGTTTTTCACAATAAAACTCAAATTGAAACAACATTTAATATTTTTTTTTTTTTGTTTACATGGGGGTCTGGGACTAGAACTCATGACCTGGGGGAGGGGGAAATCCTAAGTGTCCCTGCAGCCACCAACTGGGCTGTCTTACGCGGACAACAACATTTAAATTCAAATAATCCACATTTAGCAACTTCTAAGATCTGATTTTTATTTAATAAATTAAAAAAAAAATACCGTGGTCGTGGGGTTGTGGTGGTGCCGCTGTTGTGGAGTCGGAGTCGTGGTCGTGGGCTCGTGGGGGCCGGCGGGGTTCTGTTTGTGGTGGCTGCCTCTGCTATGAAGTCGTGGTCGTGCCAGTGCTCCCTGGTCCGGTGGTCCCTGCTTCCTACTGCTGCGATGCTCCCTGGGGCTGCCTGCTGCTGCTTTTGCATGGGAGTGTTTATCATTAGATTAGGGAGGTTAATGTATCAGAGAGATTTGGTTGTTTTGATTCTAGGAAATTGAGATAGAAGTGTTTATCATTTGGACTATGGGGAAGTGGATCAGCTCGAAAATGCATGGGAGCTTATCTATATTTTAAAATAAAAAAAAAATACATTTACAATTAAATAAAAGTATGTGGAGCGACTCAAGTGAAAACACATCACCAATGCATAATGTGTTTGGTTCTGCATTTGGAGTCCAATAAATTTGGTTCGAAGCTTTCTGCTGCTTTTGCATTTGGAGGCAGTAAATCGCAAATCCAAACATGCCGGTAGTAATGTGAGGATGAGAAATGAAAATATCTTCCGATAGAAATGGGTGGCTTAGATTAGAGGAAGAAGCGGAATTGCAAAGCAAGCATAGCTAGTCAAATTTCCAACAAAACCAAAATCTGGCAAAGTTCACTTACAAGTTACAGGGCAGCTAAATAAGTTCATATACCACCAATTATTTATCCAGAATTATACAAGATGAATTGGGAACTATACTGCATAGTAATCCTGAAAATGCTGGCAATCAATTGAACAGGACTCCCTATATTGGAAACAAGATATATCCAATAAATTGTTCTAATGCTATCCAGATTATTGTTCCCATCTTATAATGTACATGTAAAAACCTATGGTTTTCTCTCTACACCAATATTCAACAAAGCCGCATTGCTAGCTGCTTTCAAAGGAGGCCTATTAATTTTCTCAAGTAATCTACTAAATACTAATTGGACCGGTATGCAAGCAACTGTAGTGGGCCTAGAGATTTCTGGTTTAATAATCAATCTATCTGTACGATAACTACTGCTATCATCTAATGGCATTCTACCAAGATTATGTTCAATAGATAATGAGGACAGAGTTCGAGTCTTCTGGCTAGATGACAAGCTTGCTTTCTTTGGCACCTTTTTAAAGGACCTTTTCTCAGTTGAAGACTGGTGACCTTTAAAGCCACTCTTCCTCAGAAGGTTTGCCTTGTGAACCGAGGGAAACTTTGCAGCAATATCAGCACCATTTAATGATGATACATGGGGGCGGGGTATGCGGAAATTTGCTGTTCTCCTTGCAGTTCTCCATGCTGGTGGAAGTACACCATTACCATCGATACCAATCCCTTCATTACTGAAGTCATCAATTGCAGAAAATAGAACAGCAGAAGAATCCTCCTTAAGGACTTCAACCTGGATTGGGTGCCCTATTATTGCCTTCCCATCCAACTTGCTCAAGAGAGAAACAATGGGTACAGGTTGTTTCCGATACCCGGCTTGAACCTTCAAATCAACATCAACCAGCATTGAACCCATCCTCCCACCATAACGAAAACGATCACCATACATTGGAGTAAATACTTTAGTATCCGGATATCCTCTTGAAGCAAGATGATCATCCCAGGCCCAATCATCCCAATCAGCACCACGATGAATATTATTTCGACTTCTTAATACAGGTGTATAGTTAAGAGAGTATTCATCTTCCAATCCAAGCATTTGATCATCATCATCAAGAGCATCACTAAAATCATTTCTGTAGCCATGCAAGCTTGCACCAATTCTCTTGTGGCTTAAATGGTGACTTCTTCCTTCAGCGTTTGCTTCTGCTCCATACATGATACCTTTTCCATCAGAAGGAACAACCGACCTCTTTACAAGATTGCGATTGTTCCTTTTCCCTTTCAGTTGCCATTTAGACACAGCTTCATTACGCCTTATCAGTTCACGACGATAAAGGTGAGGCATGTCACTGGAAACTGCCATCTCATCAAGCTCCTCACTGCTTGTACTTTCATTTTCTTCAGTGTCTTGACCAGTTTCTGCAGTAACAATAACAACAGAAAAGCTGTGAACGATGTTGTAAAAGGAGGTTATAACAAATACTACAGCACAAAAAATGAGTCACACTACTAAGATTAAACTACAAGTAACTCCCAAATTACTCAAGAAAGTCACTCGAAACTAATTTAATATGCACGACTAAAAGAATTCCTTCTCTATACCTCAACCAAAATAAATACCTTAGTTTGCTCATGTAGTATATTTTATCTGCCATGATCTTTTTATACAGTCACTATTTTTAAGTAACACATTAGTAAACCAGGTAAGTAATGATGCAGTAACACGGGAGAAACAAAATTGAACACCAACTTCAGATGCACCGAGACAATGACTTGCAGGAATATATGATAAATACACTAAATGAAAGATACTGGCTGAATATATGATAATATGAGGCACTGGTATCAAGATCAGGTGTGTTGTTTCCTTATCTTCGTAAGTTATGTCCATTAGATCATACTGTTAAGTGTTAAGATAAGGATGGTGTATACGATGAGTATGATAGAAACTAAACCTGAAAGTGTAGTCATCTCTTCATCCATGTCTGGTTCTGTCTCAGAAGAATCTGGTACAGAACCAGTAGAATCTGTTTCCGTAGAATCAGATTCAACATCATCCATGAAAGCAGATTCCGTCTCTCCAACGACAGAATCACGATAAGGAAACTCCCTTCCAATTTGAGAAGACATATCAGCATGGGTTGCAGTCTCTCTATAATCAAGAGAATCACTAGACTCAGCTGGAAGATATACATATCTGCTCCTCTTTGCACGGGAAGCTGCTCCTATTTGCCGAGCTCCTGAAAACAGAACCATAGCCAGGTTACACCCTATAACATATTCAAGATTCTAATCAGTTTAATAAAATGGTTTTGAATTTGCATATTTTTTATTATCATTTCCCAGTGTTTCCGGTGATGTAACTATGCCCTTCGTAACATCAGTAGACAATCTAGAAGCAATACCTAAATTTGCTTGTTCCTTCAGAATCTGCTTCTCGAGTTCAAGAGCATGCAGAATGGCATCTTCTCGTCGCGCATATTTCTCTCTTTTCTTCAATGGCGTACCGTAGGTGGCTTCAACCTTTTCGATACAATTGTCAAACTCACCACACCGGAATGCCTTCACGCGCTTGGATTTCTCCAAATTATACCAATCCCTGCGAATATATGCCAACAATTAATTAGGATAAAAATTAATAACTATCAAGGATATTAATGCATTAAAGGGCTAGCCTAGACGCAACGAGCGAGGCTGCTGCCTTGTGACCTGAAAAAGACAATTAGACTCTCCGCTGACCCCACTTGGAGCGAGACACGTGCCATTTCTAAGAATATTACAACATATATATGTGTGTGTGTGCATTTTCAAGTGCACAACAATAATGAATCTTGAAAGTTGAAAATTGACCAAGTGCAAAAAATTATTGCATTTCCACAAACATGATCACTCTACAACTTAAGCAAACTCCAAACATTGCAATAATAATAATAATTTAAACATAAAGACATGAACAACATGAACTAGTTAACACATAACAAAACCTAACTAACAAATTGAATTCCTTCAAAACAAAAAAAAAAAACAAATTGAATTGAATTGAGAAAATTTCAGAGAAATAGAAAAGAGAGTTGCATACACGCTGGCATCTTCCCTGCCGAGAAGCTTGACGGGAGTTCCAGAACGAGGTAAGGTGACATGAGAACCGGAGAGGTCATCCGGGTCAAGTATTTGACCCGGCCACCACGATCCGTTTCTCCTACGCACCCACACTATGGATCCAACCTCGATATCCATCTCCTTCTCAAGGTCGTTACGGTGGCTGGCTCAGCCGACGGTGGAGGGAGGTTCCGATTACAGGGAATTGGGTGGTTAGGTCAAATGTCTCCGTTCTGATTCAGATTTGGGGGAATTTCATTTTTTTTTCGATATTTATTTTAATTTTCATGTTACGTTAAATTTATTATTATTTTTTTTGGTGGGTTACTAATATACTGTATACTCCCTCCGTCCCTAATTACAAGATCCACTTGGGTTAAAAAAATTTGGTCATAAATATAAGATCGTTTTGTAATTTTTTTTCAAAATTACTCTAACATCTAATCATTGTGTTCTAAGTTTTTGTGAGAAAAAATAAATAAAATTGTATTGGAATATGAAATGAAGCTTGTTTAATAAAGCTTGTTTAATGTTGTAAATGACTTGGAAATTGATTCACTGCATTAAATATAGATGATGAAGTATCTAAGGAATTAAATTAATTATTGAAAAATGAAAAAATTTATTATGTTCTAATAATTGGTATAGGAGTATTTTTTCAAGAACTTATCAATTTTAATATTGAATTCAACAACATTTGTGGACGTAAAAATATCCAAAAAGACCTTATAGTTAAGAACGGAGGGAGTACAAAGGAGTATGGTATGCGCAAAGTTCAATGTTTCGACTCTACACATGCACGGCGTGAATGTGGTTAGTTAATTAGTTAATCGTAAGAAAAAAATAAAATTTTGTCAAATCATGTGCCATCGAGAATTAGGTCAATATCGTTTTTCTACTATTTCCTTTGGTCCTATTTATAAAACCATTTTGGAGTTTTTTATTTCAAAGTGGATAAATTTATTAGTGGCATTGAAAATGTGAAAATTTGATATACTTTTTCAAAATTACTCTTATAATTATTATTGAAACTCTTAACCAGAGGAAGTATCTTAATTTTTTAATGATGTTTTTTTTTTAACAGTCTTAACTTAACTTACGATTCAAAAATAGTGAAGATCGGAAGAAAAAGAAGAAGGAGGGGAGGGGAGGGGGGTTAGCATGCTTATGCTTATATTATGGAATGGCTACTTTTTTATTGTAAAGAAAATGTATATTTGGTTTAGATACCAATCTCAAGGGGAAAATATCTAAAAATATGTTTGGTGTGGTAATGTGGTTATAATGTTCTTTACGTCATTTGATCAGTTGTCTCGTGATTCAAAATTTGCTTATAATCAAATGCAGGATCATACATCTGAATATATAAATTGGTTATATAACATGTGCTTTGTTTAGCTCTCGAGGGGAAAGCAAGAACCATCTTTTCTTCAAATGTCATTTCTCTAAATGTGATAAGTTGAGCCATACTTATTTTGTAGAGTGACAATTTTTTTTCTTGTTTTAGGGTTAAACAAGAATAGTCGAGTCAAAGTGGTCAATACACAATGGAGATAAGGTATAGTTGGCGCAAATAAAAATTTCACAGGGAAAAAATCTATAGATATGTTTGATGCATTTGTAATATCCCTTACACCGTATGATTAGTTGTCTCGTGATTCAAAATTAGCTTCTAACAAAATGCAGGATTAGACATCTAAATATACAAATTGGTATATCCTGTGTTTTGTGTAGCTCCGAAGAGGAAAGTGGAGACCATCTATACTCTAAATGTCATTTTTCATAATGTGATAAGTTGAAACACTAGCTTCATTTTGATGATTTCCATGTAAAGTTTGTTTGATGGAAATGAAGAATTATGCACTTACAGTGATAGAAAAGATTAAAATTTGAACTATGTTTGCAAAA
The DNA here is from genome assembly GCA_037953625.1 of Crotalaria pallida. NCBI lineage: Eukaryota > Viridiplantae > Streptophyta > Magnoliopsida > Fabales > Fabaceae > Crotalaria > Crotalaria pallida. The sequence continues at coordinate 140,308,421 of CM075654.1, read as the reverse complement.
ATAGTTTATTGTGTTCGAAACTAGAAAAATCAAAGAATTTTCAACTCTAAAAATATAAATGATGATATCATTGTACAAATGATTTAAAACAAGATCAGACGAAAATTGGAAAAAAAATCGACAAATAGAAGATAGAGATAAATGATTTAGTTGTCTTAAGATATAATGGTTATTGTAATTGTTAAGATGGTAGGCATTTTTGTTTATATGTAAATTGCTGTTTTCGCGAGGTAGTGTTAGTTTTTGCTATCTCGGAACCCTAAGCCTTCATAGAATGTGACCAAGAGTTAACTTGCTTTTTCTTCGATATGCTCCTTGCTTATATTGTTTTCGTCCAAGTAATATTAATTTTTAAGTTTTAACTTTGAGTAATATGTTAGATTAGTCCTTCACTTTGTGGGTAAATATCAATCTAGTTTTTAAGTTTTTTGAAATTTCAAATTGGTTCCCGTGATAGAAAAATGCGAGTTACATTAGTCTTTAACATTAATGATCGTCAATGATCCTATTTGCATGTCCCATCCAAAAACTCATTTTAGGGGTAAGGTGATTTTAGGTCTGTTCGCGTTGTTCGAATATCTCCCATTATTTTTTAAATATTCACTTTTTTTTTACAATCAGGTATTAGTAGCAAATTTTATTGCCTTAAGTATTTAATATTTTGCAATGTATTTTTTTAAAATATAATATTATTATTTTGGTTTTCGGGAAATATAATGCATTATACTTTAGCTTTCATATATTTTTTTAATTATTCATAATGTTCATATTTATCCATTATATTATCGATTTCTGTTTCAGATATTGTCGAATCAAGAATTAAAAAAATAAATAAATTTGGAAGTGAAGGCACAACAATGCCAGCATAAAATTGATGCTACTCCTTTTGGTTTTTTTTGGGTGTATCGTGGCTTTGCGAGGGAGAGTGAATGATAATAAAAAGAATTTTTTAAGGAGGTCAACTAGTAAAATGAGGGTAAAAAAGCAAATCCCTTAAAATATACTCATTTCGTTCCTTATGTATAAGATCTTTTGGTAGATTTTACGTCAATTAAGAAAGTTGATTAATTTATTTAATGATATTGAAAATGTGAATATTGATATGTATTTTCAAAACTACCTTTATTAATAGTATTGATAATCTAAAAACTGTTAAGTGAATAAGTGTGCTTACAAAAAGAAGTAATTAATTGTCATTGAAAAATAGTTTAAGATCTTATAAATAGGAAAAAAAATAAAAATGTCAAAATAATCTTATATTTAATGAGATTGGAGTAGAACCAAAATGTTCATAAAGATCATGGAGAAGAATTAAAGAAAACAAATCATAAAAAACACATAAGAAAGAGGTTTTTACTAAAATTTGTTGTCTGGTTCAATTTTATTTTTTTTAAAAAAATTGAATTAATGACCCGATTATAATTTACCAAAATTATTTACAATTTTTTTGAAAGAATTTATTTATTTTTTTACAAATTTTAAAGTTGAAAGATTCGATTATAAATTATTTTAATATTTACAAATATTTAAAGTTTAACCTCCTATTTTAAAATTACAAAATAGTCGAGGGACGTGCATCAAGCATGAAATAAAAATAAAAAAAAATAATGAATTAATATTGCTTTTCTTTTCGAGGAATTATCATATGATTTTTAAAATATCGCATTATCCATGATCCGACGTATAATACAAATAACTATCCATTTATTTAATTTTTGTATCTAACAAATTATAATTAGTTTAAATCACAAATAAAATGGCAATACAAGAACAACTAATCACTTCTCTTTCCGTGGTGTGAGCGAGCATAGGAAAAGGGATCAACCAGCAGAAGACTCACTCGTTGAACTACAACCGAGAGTACTCATCCTCCATAATCAATCAATCAATCAATCTGAACAATGAGGAATTGGGGAAAGGAGGGTTGGCGTTGGCGTTGCCTATCAAAGTTGGTTCTCTCTCGTCGTCTAATCGCCAATGAAAGAAGCGCTGATCATCAATTGAGCAGAGACTTTTTCCTCAAGCTGTGGGTTGCCGATTCGAGAAACCCAACCACACATAAACTTGTACAACAAAGGAGGATTGGGATGAGGAGGGAGAAGGAAGATGCTGCTAATAATAAACAACCGCTGTTGAAGCAACCTCCCATCAGTCAATCTGTTTCACACCCTCATTCTCCCCTCGAAGTCACTCTCCCCTCTTCTCACCTCTTTTCATTCTTTCATTTCTTTCTTTCTTTCTTTTATTCAATAATAATATCAATTTATTCAAGACTTTGCTGTGAGGGCTTTCGGGGTTGTTAACAAAAGAAAAATAAAAAGTTAATATTGGCTCATTTTGCCAGCTCTAATAGGTTCCTGTGAATCATTGTGCACTATGCTTCTTGTAACCGAACCATTGTGGTCACTTATTTTATGTAACATTCTGTGAATCAAATATTCTTGCACTGCAAGCTATGACTACGGTTGCACTGATACCGCGATAGAGTGCCTACTGCCTACAATTGTGTTCATTTTATTTACATACAATTCGATATCCTTTGTGTCAATTTTAATATGGAGATGTAACTGCTTGTTCTTTTTTTTTTTTTTTTTTCCGGTATTCCTAGGCCAAGGTAGCGCCTCTGCTTGCGAGGTCCAACTTGCTAATTACCAGAGATATCGAGTGGGCAAATCTTATGCTTGGCTTTGAACAGGTTACGCTCTTTAAAGCAGCTTTTTAGTAGTCCATTTCTCTCTGTCATTTTCTTTACATTCAATGGTTACTTTGCACGCATGCTGAGGCTTCAGTTCTGATTTTTTTTTTTTTTTTGTTTGTTTCGTTGGATTGAAGGAAAACCGTTATGCCATTGTAGATGCTTGCTACCCCCAGTCGGTGAGTAATAATTTTTATCTCCTTTTAACTACTCACTTATTTCCTGCACATATTTTCCTTGCATAGCTCATAATAATGATGGTTGAAATTGTTTTCTACTTGTTACAATGCAGCCTGTAGGTTTTATTCGCGAACAGAGCAGCATCATTGCCAGACAGGTACTCGGTTCAATCATTTAAGTTTCATTTCTTTTAATTGTTTTGTTTCTATACTCATTCCATTCGTTGTTTTTCTATTGCCAATTTTCTGCTTTCCCATCCTTCTGCAGATATTGCAATTAGCAATAACTTATAATACATGCTTTTTTGAAAAATAAAATAAAATTGCTTTGGTTGTATCATTCATTTCTCTATATTATTCTATGCATGTACACTATTCTTTTTCCAAGAAGGGGCATGATAAACTTATACTTCCAAAGTAGAGGGTATCAAATTTAGTTTAACATCATGATAGAGGAAAAGAAACAAAGACATGAATAAGGAGACAGAAGAATTGTAATTATTCTCTAGAGCATCAATCAAGCAGTTCCTTCAAAATTTCAGAGACACATACCAATGCAAGTGTATAGAATATACGTGCAACAAAAATATAGAGCAGAGCAACCTCCTCCCAACCTATCTAAATTGTCAATGTTGACCCTTTCTTCATGCAGTTGCTACGTACAAGGCGGCCTTTTGTGGCATATATTACTGATGCTATGGGAAATGAGCTCTTTAGGGTGAGAAAACTTGAAATTTTTTGTATTGGTTCTTTTTGTGCCCATAAAAAGTTTATTTCAATTTACGCTAGTGAAATGAGTTGAACATTTGTCTTTATTTGTGTTGGGACTGTTCTTTTTAATGGCTATTAGGTTCGTAGACCCATTTGGTGGATAACTAGCTCAATCTATGCAGAAATCGATGGTAAGGTATGTAATGTTTGTAAAAAGATTCTCATTGTTGTTACGCCATTAAGTAGTTTATCAGCATGTTGGCTATTAATCATGTCAAATCTTCTATTCAGGAAATCGGAGTAGTTCACAGGCGTTGGCATCTCTGGAGGAGAATCTATGATTTGTACCTGGGGTAATTCCAATATACTATGTTTTGAGCTATGGTTGTTTTAAATAATTACCAAAATCATAAAATTGTTTTCACCATTAAGTTAAGCTCAAGCCAAGATATGTGTTAGATCGTTTTTCAATCTTTCAGAAGTTGAAGTCTAATATTCTAAATTGTGAAATCATTTACATATACTAGAAGGGGCCAGTGATGGGAGCACCAATGTTTTTGTGCGAAACTGTGAATTCTTAGTTTAATCTATCTCGCTCTTTTCTATCTCTAAATCCTTGTATCACAACAGATTGGCTCTGATGTTCATTTTGTGTCAGTTGTATGACCACTAGGTTCAACTTGACATTGCTGACCAAAACTTGAAAACTATCTGAAGTTATTATACAGTTGACATGGGAAGTAATGAAGGGTGTATAATTATTTAACTTGCATTATATTGGATTATATCGGATACAATTGCTTTTAACTTTTCTATCTGTTGTATGAATGCAAGTTAGACAGATGTTTTGCTTTTGTCTATTGTATAAATACAAGTCTAAGAGAATAAGATTCGCAGGAATAAGCAATTTGCAGTGGTTGAGAATCCTGGCTTTTGGAATTGGACATTCACTATGAAAGATATTAATGGTGAGGTGCTTGCTCAAGTAGATCGTGATTGGAGGGGTTTTGGCTTTGAGGTTGGTTTTTGGCATTTACTTTTTTGCTTTTGTAACCTTCGTTAAATGTGCTTGCTGATTTTACATGACTGTTACTCTCTTTTGTTGTGGTCAGTCATTTTTATCTGTGTGGACAAAAAGATCATGGGTTCAGCTCCTGCCTAAAAGAAAATAAATTTTGGTTTTAATATGCAATGTAGGAGCAGGACCACTAGTGACTAGTAAAAAGAGAGAGAGAGCAGGGAAAGAAAAAAAGCAAAAGCAGAGGGGGAGGAAGCAGTTAACTAATCAAATTAATTAGTACTGAGCAGTATGAAAATTAAAGAGCATTAGTTCATAAGTGTCATTGTGTTCTCTGGGATTGATCAATGATATTTTGTTCCAATCAGCTGTTTTCCTTTGGGATTTAAGGTTCAGTTTACATAGTTTAAGATATTTCTGGACCCTGCACTTGTGATGTGATCATCGACGTTTTAGCTTATGTGTTGGAGTTCAAACTTCAAACCTTATTGATGATATTGTAATTATATTTTTAAACGTGCAGATTTTGACTGATGCTGGTCAGTATGTAATTCGATTTGGGAGTTCAGATCCCAGCTCCAAGATTGGCCTTGCTTCTGCGGTAGAGTCCCCTTTCTAGAGAAACTCACTCCCACTCCTATTTTTGTTTTTAATCGATATGATGTTCTTTCTGCAGATTGAGGACCTTGAAGTCAGTCGCCCATTGACCCTGGCAGAGAGAGCTGTAGCTGTCGCACTTGCTATATCATTAGATAATGACTACTTCTCAAGACATGGAGGCTGGTAAGCTACTTATGTGAATAAAGTATTGAGAAAGGTGGAACCTTTTGATCTTGGAATATAGGCACTTTCTTATTTGACTTTTTATTTTTCATCCATTTCCGTTGTTTTGATTTGTTTCTTTGGGATGTTAGGGGATTACCCTTTGTTGCCGTTGGGGAGTAAATTTGATTTGACAGTGTTGTCTGCTTATCTACTGGAAGTGTAGCTCCTGGAGAAATTTTCTTGCAACCACCTTTTAAAACTATTGGGGTAAGGTTGACCATAGTCCATGCTAGGACTGTTGTTAATCTTAGAAGTGACTTCATTCTAAAAAAGTTGTGTTTTAATTTTCATTTGTTGTTGGGATACTCTGACCATTGTAATGGGAGGACGAAACAAAAACCGATTGATTGAGCTGCGCCATACTCTGACCATTTGGTGAAGTGCATGTACACAAGATATCACAATTAAAGTTTAAACTCGCAAGTTCAAGGACCGGATTCCCTACATTCAAATATTGCCACTATCACTACAAAGACATAAACTCTTTGAGTCATGTTTTTCTTTGATTCTTAAGAGTACTTTGAAAGATTGAGATTTTATGTCGTTATAAAATTGGCTACAATTCATATTGGAATCCAAATCCACCGGCGGTGATGCAATCACTCATATGATAAGTACCAAGTGTATTGTCCTTCCCTTAAAAATAAGTACTCTGTCCTTGGGAATTCAAAAGATAAATACTGCATGATTTTCAAAATATATGTTCTCTGATCACAATTTCATGGTGTATAATACATAATAAATACCTTGTGACTATTTCAAATATTAATTTCCACTTATACCAGCCAACATCTTAAATTGTTTTGTTGTCTGGACCATCCAATTATGAACAAGGGAAAACTCATAATCAAGGCATTTTCTGGTGGTGGTTCATATACAAATAAATACCGAGAACCATTACTTCCTAGGAGTACTAACAAGAAACCAGGTTTTGATTACAGCACCCTCCACACTTCATTGTGTGCCAACCGGGTGTCACAATACACTTCGAAAGCGACAACTATCTCTACCAATCATGCTATTTGTCGCCTGGCATATGTGTCTTCATGTACAAATACTGGATCTTGGCTTGTTTGCTGTGGAATCTGTGGTTGTCCCATGACTATGCCACCTCGACTAGGATATGAAGAATCACCCCAAGTATTGCTGTCATTCTTTCCCTCAGATATGGTAATGTAATAGACAATTCCAGATCCAACGCTCACAAGACACAATAATGCAGACCCTGCAAACACTCCAGGTTTCACAACAAAGCAGTAGTAGTCGCCAAATCCAAAGTATTCACTCTCCTCACTACGTTGGTCATTCAGCGCAGCACCAGTTAGCAACATGAGAAATCCGAGGACAAATGTGAACCTGTTTGAACAGAGATTTCAATCACAGAAAGAACCAACAGATATACTAGGACCATAATTTACAATCCTAGTTTGTTGTTATACACAACAGACAAGACCAGAGCTTGAGGTCCTTGAAGCATGAAAGCAAGCAACAAGGTGAATATAAAATATTTGCATTATAAAAACATGCAATTATTCTCAAACAATGAAATCATAGAGATCACGGTTCTGAAATAAATCTAGCAAAAGTACTCTACTCAAAACAAAGCCTTGGCATCAGGCATAAGGTAATTTACGAAGTCAGAGATTCAATGCAATTCCACACTCACACATGCATACTCACAGCAAATGTACTCATAAACAGAATAACATATTCCCAAGCATAACCATTTCGCTGAAGCTGGCAATCTGGAATAATATAATGTATGAGCAATAAAAAAGTTGAGATGTCTATTGTACATGCATTTTGCAAACGAAAATGACAAACTATCATTTCTGTAACTAACATGATTTGCACATCATAATCCCATAATATTAGGAAGTAGATAAGAATGTACTGATGGACCTTACTATCAACTCTGGTTCATTCAATCAACTTGCAACAGTTGATTTTTATTCACATGCATTATATTTTTGTTAACAACTCCTTTAAAGAAGAGCTCTCAAAGTTCAAATTGCTTCCCACATGATGCATCTTTGATAGCAAAGCATGTATTGTCCACATGCCTTTTATACATTTCAACCAAAATCATAAATCTAAGCAAGGGGGGGGGGGGGGGGGGCAGCTAAAAAGCACAGCACAAGAAATGGGTAAATATCAAATGAATTACTAAAAAGCACAGCACAAGAAATGGGTAAATATCAAATGAATTATCCAAATCAACCTTTGCACCACGTAAATTCAGGTTTGGTCAAATCCAATTCCATTTTAGAAGAATGATACTAAGTACACAAGCTGATACCAATCTAAGTTACACCTAACTAGGATAAATATCCGATTCGCTACAACATCATATTCAAACAGGAATAAGAACGAAAAGGGAAAATTATTACCAGCATAAAACAAAAGAGATCAAAGCCACCCTCCACTTGGAATCAGGGATTTGAGGGGTTTTTCTGCAACAAATGCACCCAGATGCAACATTTATGATTGTTTGAGATATCATAAGAGACAGAGCTGCAGTTAAACCAAGGTGTAGAGCTGGACTTCGAGGATACGTGCATTGATCTGGTGGAATAGTCTGAACTTGAGAAGCCTGCACAATTCACAGAGCAATAGTTATTATACCATCTTTCTTTCAAGGTGAATGTAGTAGACACAGGCACACAGCAGAACTTTTAAAAATAAAAATTAAAAAAAGGAAAGTTGGGAAGTGCAAAAATCAACTTTTCCACGCAACAAAACCTATAAGCTCAAGATTTTATTTGAATGAATAACATAGTAGTATTTATTTTTCATCTGTGTCTCCCCCTCCAAAAGATTCATAGTATGATTGCAAAAAGCTTGATAAAGGCATAAAATGTAGCGTGTTTAATACTACTACTAGCATATTGGTAAAAAGTAAAAACAAAGTTTTGGAGATGAAGAGTTAAATCAAGCAAGAGAAGAATAATTGGGGGGAGAGGTGAATTGGTGGTTAAAGGTGAAAACTTTGAGATATTTTGTTAATAGTCCAAACAAATCAAAGCGTACCCACTTGCATGAATAAACCCAGCAATGAAAAGGAGAAAGAAAATAAATGAGTAACCTTGATTCTGGTAGCCTCAGCAGCGAAACTGGTAGCAGCAGCCAAGAGCCCTAAGAAGCCAACGATGGAGCAAACTACCAATACCTTTTTCTCCATTCTCTTTCTTTCTCTCTCTCTCTCACTGTCTGATTCTCTGTGTCTGTGTCTGTGTTTGTGTTTTTTCACTTTTGAGGAATGGAACGGAACGGAACGGAACGGAACGAAGTGAGTAAAGTTGATAGAGTTTGAATACGGGTCCACTCATTACGGCTAACACGCGTCAAAGTTAGTCATAAACTCTCTCTTTATTTTTGCTATTTTTTTCTTATTCTTATCTTTAAAAAAAAAAAAACGTACGCATTTTATTCTTATTTAAATGGGGGAAGATCAAATGATAAATGCATGTAACATGCTTACTAAATAAAAATGATAAAATAAGCATTAATATATTATAAAAAAATATCTTAAATAGATTGTTTGAAAGATGCGAGTAACAAAAATATAAGTGTGCATAAAATTTCTAACATTTCTTTTATTATAAGCAAGTTTTAAGATGGACCGAAGGACTAATAATGTAAATGTTTTATCAATGTGTATCACAAAGTATATATTACTTCCTCTTGTCTTGCATATAAGACACATTTTAGAAGAAATCTTTAGTCTTAAATACAAGACACTTTATATTTCCTATGCTCATTAATTGTTTTTTCTCTTTTTTGCCCTTATTAAATGTTTTGACTAACTATTTTTTTTATTCATTAATGAATGTAAACTTTTCAAGTAAAGTGGAGGGTAAAATTGTAATATTATAATATATTCTCACAAAATTCACAAAACTAATCACTTTTTTTATCCGATGAATACAGTTAAGTATGCCCTATATAGACTTGAGGGAGTAATAAATTTATTTAAGATAAATTTACATTAGAAATTACTAACATATTTATAAATTTTGTGTACATCAATTGCATCAATTCCAAATACAGACCCATATAATAATTCTTAACATGTGCTCCAGAGAGATCAAAATGCAAAATTTGAAAAGTTTATGGACTAGTTACTCAGTTTATAAACAAAGAAGAGGGATCAAAATGCTATTAAGAAAAAAATAAAGGCAGAGTAGGGGGGCTTGCCTTGAGTTGAAGGCAACTGTGTATCTTCTTCTCCACGAAAAAATTAAATAAAAGAAAAAAAAAACGAAAATTTGTCTTATATAGTGCATGCACCGTGACTGATTTGTTTTGTATAATAGAGAGAAAAGGGAAGAAGAAGAAGAAGAAGAAGAAGAAAGAAGATGGAAGAAGCATCTGCATCAGCATCAAACAGTATTTCGCATCAAATCGGAGGAGTTCAAAACGATGCGCTTCGTTTCGGACTTCACGGTGTCAAGAGCGACATCGTTGGTTCTCACCCTCTCCAATCTTCCCTCCTTTCTGTAATCTCTCTCTCTCTGATTTGCTATTATACTCTTTACCTTTATTTATTTAATTTCAGCTCTTAGCCATCAGTATTTTGCTTTTTCATTAGTGTCCTTTTCAATTAATCCTTTGATTGAGATCAATATAAACTCCCATATGTAAAAACAGACACTTTTTGTTTCTGATTCAGTTGGGTTCTCTTCAAATTGTGTTTTTTTAAAAGGAAATTATTATTTTATTACTATTTATTTTTTGTTGCAGAAACATGTGTTGTGTTGTGTTGTGTAGTTGATGACAAAGAGTGTAATTGTTGTTGTTGACAGGCAAGGAGGGTAGATGAAGTGATGAAGAGGCAATGCCTGGTTAATTTGTATGGAACTGCTTTTCCTGTGAAGCAGGAACTTGAGACACAAATACTCTCTAGGTATGTATGAATCTTAATGGAATAAATAATCTTAGTCTAATCTATTTCTTATAAATGTCTTTAGACACAGAAAAGGGGGTTTAATTTGATGTATAATGCCACTGTGTTCGCTGACTGTAGGTTCCAGCGGCCTCCTGGGGCAATTCCATCCTCAATGCTTGGTTTGGAGTCTTTAACAGGAAATCTTGACAACTTTGGTTTTGAGGATTATCTAAATGGTAACACAATTTTCCATTACTCCTCTGTATTGTTGGCAGAATTTATTATCTGTTGTGGTTTCTTCACATTCTTCTAATCTCAGTTGGTTAGCCGAATTAAAGTGTGGAGCTACTTATTGTGAGTAGGAGCAGTTAATATTGAACTTCGAGATATTTCCTTTATGCATAGGCAGTGGTCTTTGCATGATATATTTCAATTGTGTCCTTAACATGAAATGCTAAAATTGATAATTATGCCTCTTTTGCTTAGTTAATGTGATAGAATAAAGCTATGCTTCATTAACATTTAACATAACCCATTAGTAGTGGCCCTTGCATGGTATAAGTGATAACTATATTTTGCCTATTTTTTTCAATTGCATTTCTGATTGGGTTACCTCTGTTTTTGTCATCTTCTACTTTTACTTTTGCCTAAGAGTTGGAAATGTATAAAGAACTTATCATCCAGAGTCCAAACCATAAAACATTATGTTCTAGTGTTTTATAAATATTATGTTTGTAGCAGTAAGTAGTTATTTTTGGGATGATTCACTATCAATATGACTAAGCTTTGTTTTGATAATGGGTATTTCATATTTGGAATTATTTGTTGTAGTTTCTTTTTTTTTTTTTTTTTTTTTTTTTTGTGATAGCTGTAGATCAATTCACTTGGTTGTTTTGTAATTAAAGATTTTAAGGACTAACCTCTGGATCTTGTGCTAGGGATCTAGAGAATAATTTATACTTAATTTTTCAAAGTTCCTTTCGACTTATTGAGAATCTGCATAGCTATTGAAATTTCATACTGTGTTTTAAGATATGCTAACATCATTATTAAACTTGATGGTTAGTTAGATGCATAATTTGTATTCACTAATGGTAATATTTTAAGCTAGCAATACTATTTTAACCACTGAAGGATTGAGATATAACCTACTGAAATCACATATTGTGGTTAAGGCTTTTCTTCTATGGAATTGTCTCTAAGATGGTTAATTTTGGATAAGGAATCCCATGTAAGCTGTTGCTTAGTGTTTTGGTTCATTACTTCATTGGCATTTAACACATCGCTGCTGTGAGTACTTGTATCTGCGTCTCTCTCAATGTTGTTTATGTTGCTTGCAGACCCCCTTGAATCAGAGACTTTCCGGCCATTGGACATGCATCATGGGATGGAAGTTCGCCTTGGTCTATCTAAGGGACCAGTCTACCCAAGTATTATGTAATTAAAATTCAACTTTTTCATTAGAATCAAAAACCGAAAGTATGATACAATTAAAGCAGCTTCTTATTCATTATAAGGAAAGGGTCCAGAAGCTGCACCACACGTTTATCATAGACTTGCGTTTTCCTGTGTTTTGGATGCTAGATATGTTTAAGTTCCTAATAAAACACAAGATTTGCTCTCAAGTAAAACAGAGTTTTATGTGGCTAGTAGTATTTTTCTTTTAATTGAAGCATTTGAGTTAAGCATCTTTTTTTGTTAATCCACCATAGAAGACTTATCAACTCTTTCCTACTTCTGCTTTCTGAACCTGAATTATGATATTTGATGATCTAGAATAGGAAACCTGACAATTTTCAAAGAAGACTTACATTTAGGATTGAAGGTAGTATAAATTATGACTAATGGCAATATAGACTAATTGCTAATTTGCTATAGTACACTACACTATCACCTTAAACTTTATAACCTCCTAAAGGAGTAATTTACTCAACGACACAAAACATATCCACCTTAAATCCCTTGAAAACTTTATATCCACCTGAACAGCAAAACATGTAACTTATTCAATGCCCCAAATTGCATGTGCATGCTTCAAATTTTTTGATAAAACCTTAACCATTTCTTGGCGAGGCCTGCATAAGGCCATCAATATCTCAACTTTGGGCATAGTAAGCCCTACTCCCTTAGTCATGTCAATTTCATCTTGTCCAATACTCTCCATCTCATAAGATTAGATCAAGGCTCCTGATGCATGTCCCATAACACGTTTTTTTGCCAAAGCAGCTCCAGGGCAAGCTATCCTTCCAATACCGAATGGAATCATATTAATATATTATACACTTCACCACCTTGTCCCCCCTCAAATCTCTCTGGCACAAACCTTGTTGGATCTACCCAGAAGTCCGTGTCACGGTGCATTGTCCATAGATTCACAAGTAGCATTGTTCCTTGTGTTATATCAAAACCACACACTTTGCAAACAGCTGAGGACTTGTGCAGTAGCAGGTTGAATGTATGTTCTTTTAAAAAAGCTAGTTAATTTATTTTGATGCATTAAAAATGTGAACATTTGATATGTTTTTTTTCAAAATTGTCCTTATAAATATTGTTAAAATTTTAAAAAGTGTCGAGTAAATAAGAATATTTGTAAAAAAAAAAAATTTAATTAATTATTATTGAAAATCGGTAATAAAAAATTATAAATAAAAACAAAATAAAAAATTCAAAAAAATCATATATTTAATAACGAAAAATTATTGTTTGTTATTGGGCAGCATGTTGAGAAGTTGATTTGCAAAATGCAAATTGATATTATATCAAGGGGGCTGCCGATGGGTAGAAGCACTTTTGGTGGTGACGCGCGCTAATGGGTTCCACCACTGCATACCTATATCACTTTGCTAAAGGCCTAATCGCCACTTGTTTACTGGCTTTTTGTGTAAGTGGTACTCGTATGTTAATAAAGTTAAATGGGTGTGTCTCAATATCGGTTTATCATCCATTATTTAAAAGTTTTATTTTTACTTAAAATTTAATGATTATATAAATAGTGGATCATGTATTAATTGTGCAAATAATTTTTACATTTTTTATGCGTTATTTATTTTTTTAATGTTAAATTAAAAGGCTTAATCGTCAATCATCGACCAAAAAATATCCTTAATGTAAAAAAAAAAAGTGTTTTGCAATTATTGTTTAAGGAAAATAAATGAATTTTGTTTAGAAAAATTAATTCCAACCATTATTCTTGATAACTCGAAACATAATTTTTTAGGATAAAGTTTCTATTTTTTTATTCCTTACGCAATATCTTGGACTTTTGTTCGGATTCCTATTGTTTAATTATTTTTTTTAATAGAACCCTAATTATTATGTTTTTTTTTAAAGTAGAAGGGTCCGAGACAAATTGTTAAATAACTGAATTGCTGAAACATGTTGAAAGGGGTTTGATCTTTGCTATAAATATAGGTGAAAAAAATTTGTTGATAAAAGTACAATTTACTTTGATAATTTTTATGCCTCAAAAAGCATGGATTAGAGAACATGGGAGAGTAAACTTTGATATTTTTATCTTTTGTTAGAATTAATAGCTTTGATGTTTGTTCCTACTTTCTTAAACCCTAATCCTCTCTAAAAAACAAAAAATACTCCCCTTTATATATAAGATTTTTTCATAGATTTTATATACACTAAGAAAGTTGATTAATTTAGTAAATGATATTATAAATATAAATATTTGACATGTATTTTTAAAATTATTTATAATAATATTATTGAAAATCTAAAAATGTTAAATAAATAAAAATATTCGTAAAAAATAATTAATCATTATTAAAAATTTATATAAGATCTCATAAATATAAGTAAAATAAAATTTTAAAAGAATTTTATATTTAAAAATGTAAGAGTATTTGATAACCGGTTTGGCCTAATGGCAGAGCAGCGCCACCTTTCACTAATACTTACTAGAAACTGTTGAGCTAATACGGATTCCGTCTAGGTTCATGAGAGGTTACCACATTTTGGTGTTGCCACACGCACCAGCGTTAGTTTATTTATTGCACAAATCTAGTACTGTACTGTATACTCATTAAATATTTATGATCCACGCGCTTTACAGTTTTAAGAGCGCGTGCCTTCTCTTTTTATCTTGCTAATTAGTAAAGGATAAAAAACTTTCTTTGACAGCAGAATCTAAAATTAGACATATTTATATACAGGGATACTACTTAGATATATATTTTATGGAAAATGTTAAAGAGCGGAAAGTTATAGAATTTTTTTTATTTTTTTTAAATATAGTTTTTGATATTTCTGCAAAATAAATAAACATAAATTTATGATGTAATTTTAACAAATGTCTTTAGACAAATATATATTTTATGTTTAATCCCATCTGAAATATAAGAAAAATATATATTTTATTTTTGTTTAAAATATAATAAGAAAAAATTAATTAACATTTTTAGATTTTGTTTAATTTTCAATGCTATTTTTCTAGAATATCTATAGGCAATGATTATTTCATCTAATTTTCATTTCATTCTCGATGGTACTTCCTAAAATATCTTTGATTTTTTAGAATTTGAGAAAACTTAATACAATCAACTAAACTTCTTAATAAACGGAATTTTAGTTTTTTTCTTCTTATATTAAAAATTAGAGGGAGTATTCACTTTGAAAAACTTTTCATTCAAACTCGATCAGTATTGTCACATAAATGCATAATATCAACAAAGATGTTGCTGTTGGCGCAATAGTAAAGATACTTCCGTTCAATTTTGTTTGATCTTTTAGGCTTTTTTTTTATTCCATATTTTTTGTCTTTTTACAATTCCATTTCATAAACATATTTTTTTTTTCAACTTTAACCTTTCATTCAATCATTTTTCTTAGTACTCATTAATTATACTTTTATCATTTCTAAACCATCATACATTAATTAATGAACACGCTTACTGATAAAAATTAAACACTACTACGATTTTCAATAAGGATTAAATAGGAACATTTTAAATATAGTACACATAAAACTTATAATAATCAACATTTTCTTAATATGTGTGCTCAAATCTAAAATGCTAAACTAAATAAAACGAAGGGAGTATATTACAGTTTGAAGAGAAGACCAACGTTCGATTATTGTTAAGAATATTAACTATGAGGACAAATATAACTATGTTTGAAAAATTAATTTTCTATACAGATAGTAAAATAAGAATATATCCATTTTATTTTTTTTTTATGCAATGGGAATATATCCATTAAAACCAAAAATTGTCCCCTACAATTATTTAGTTATCGTTTATTAATCACATATTTTTGTTATAATCGAAATCCTAATTAAAACAAGGGACCAATTCAAAAAAAAAATAATAATAAATAAATAAAACAAGGGAGGGAACTCTTTCTCGTTAACTCAATTAAAAGTATAAAAGTATGATTTTTTTTTTAAAATTTACGAAGGCAAAATTCAATTCAATAATCTTAACATTATAAAATAAATTAGTTTTCAATTAAGGACTTACTCGACAAACATTGAGAATAAATTTATATAGGTAATTTTTCCAAAAAACTTAAAATCTATCTTTTTTAAAATACAGTATTAGTTTTGATTTTTCTTTTGCTTTACATATAGGGAATATCTATTTGGGAAATTTAATATAATAATTTCTATGAATTTAAATCATTTGACCAAATCTATTGAAAAAGCTTGAATTTTCTTGACAAAGTTTGAAAAAGAAAAGAAGAATTTATTCAATTTATTTTCCTTAATAATTAAACATTATAAGAATGAGATTAATTTTCATGTACTATCATTTTATTATACTACTATTTACTTATTCTTATTCATTTAAGTAATGCAATACAGTACTAATAAAGTAATTACTACTTAGTATTAAAGAGCATTAAATTAATCTTGAAATACTAGTATATTCTAACTATGAAAAAAAAAAAAAAAAAGCAAAATGTATGGTCTAGGGAAAAACATGAAAAATGAAGATAAGAAGCAAGAAGATAGCAAATATTTATTCAGTTTCATAAGTAGTGTATTTCAATGTTATGCATGAGTTTTAAAAAATAATTAAATGATGTTAAATTTTGGGATATTTTGACTATAATGTTCCTATATTATCATTACCGAAGAGAGAAAAGAATATTGGAAGTGAAAAAATGTGATAAATATTGATGTATCGGGAAAAATATCATTAATTATGCATTAAATTTTGTAAAATAACAGCACATATGAAACATGAGACAAAAACTCTATAAACATTACATATAAAACGAGGTTGGTCAAGTGGTAACTCACTTGGTCCCTTAACCAACTGGTCTCGAGTTCGAGCATTGGGTATGAAGCAACCCCGTTGGGAGACCCCTATCGCTTATTGCGAGCTCAGTTGGGTCGGACCGGATGAGTCAGATTTTGGGTTAACCAGATTCGGGTACTGATTAATGTACATAAAAAAATCATGTTTTTTAAGAAATTAATTAATATTGGAAATATAAATATATGATATAATATTAATATTTTTTTCAAAACTATTTCTATAATTATTATTGAAATTTTAAGAAATACTGTATTAAGTAAATAAAAAATGGGTCTTGCTAGGCACTTGTTAGGGATAGCAATAGTAGAAAAAATTCAAAAGTCCAAGGTATTTACTTTCTCGAGAATCCAAAAAAGTGCATTTTCCCATAACTTTTAACCACATTTAGTTACTTAACAAGTGCCTAAGGGCACTCTTTAGCATTTTCCATAAAAAATTTAAACTAAAAAATAATTAATGTGAAAATTGAAAAAATAGTTAAAGATGAGATGCATCATGCATTTGACACTATTTATGAGTGAAATTCATAAGTTTTGAAAGGTAACGTGGTGGGGGCAGTGAAAAACAATATCGTGAGCGGCACGTGACAGATACAGAGTAAGAACAAACCAAGTTTGGCTTCTTCACCATTATAGAATCGAATCCAACAACAGCTAATTATTATTATTTCTACCACCCAATTCAATTTCAATCCCACTGCTTTGCTTTTTCGATTTTCACCCACTTTTCCAGTTCCACACGCAGTCGTCACGCTTTCCTCTTTCGAATTCATTCTCACATTCTCTCATCAGGGTTTCAACAACCCATGACGACGTCGTTTGGAGCTGCCCTCAATGACTCTAAGCTTCAGATTCCGCACTTTCATCATGGCCTTGGCCTGAGGTCTGCTTCTCCATCTGCTTCTGCTCTCACTCTCCCACGCGTTACCCTTTCTCGCTCTCTTTCCCTCATACGCGCCGTCTCCACGGTTTGTCCCACTTTCCCTTTTTTTTTTCCCTTTTTTTTGCATTATGTTGAACCTCAGGAATTGCGGGTCAAGTTCAAAATATGTTTTTTTTTTCCTTCTTAAACCTTCAGAGTTGAAACCCTTGAAATCTCTCTCTCTCTCTCTCTCTCTCTCTCTCTCTCTCTCTTTTACTTTATTTTTTATTTTATTTTTTGGTTTGAGGTTTCTGCTTCCGATTTATTGCTACTAAAATAGGACTCTAGTTTTGCATTTTGCCTGGGATTAATATTAATATTATTATTATTATTATTTTATTCTGTAATATGAATTTTAGTTTGCTGATTACTCTGCAACCAACGTTGTATTTGTGAACATATTCAGTTTGATGATATTTAGATATACTCCCGCCGACCCTATATATATATATATATATATATATATATATATATATATATATATATATATATATATAAGACTCTTTTGGTAGATTTTCTGTCCATTAAGAAAGTTGGTCAATTTAGTTAGTGGTATTGAAAATGTGAATATTTGATGTGTTTTCAAATCGGCCCCTATTTGGGAATCTAAAATTTTTTAAATAAATAAGAGTGTTTGTAAAAATAAGTAATTAATTGTCATTGAAAATTGGCATGTGGTCTTATAAATAAGGACAAAATAAAAATAGCATAAGGGTCTTATATTTAGAGACGGAGGGAGTATATATATGTGTGTATATATATATTATAAAATAATGATCTGTCTTAGTCCTTCAAAAAAAAAAAAAAAATCTGTCTTAGAAAACAAAACTTTCATTCTAATTCATGTGATTAATTATATGCTGGTAACTAGACTTTGAATTGTGGAATGTGAATCTCATTTTGATGTGGGTTATTGTGCTTGCTCTGAAATTATTGTGCTTGTAATTTCATTGTAGCCTGCAAAGCCTGCAGTTGCCACTGAGAAGCGAAGCAAAGTTGAAATATTCAAAGAACAAAGTAACTTCATTAGGTATCCTCTTAACGAGGAGTTGTTGACGGATGCCCCTAATATTAATGAGCCTGCCACACAGTTGATCAAGTTTCATGGTAGCTATATGCAGTACAATAGAGATGAGCGTGGCGGGAGAACCTACTCGTTTATGCTACGTACGAAGAATCCTTGCGGGAAGGTTCCAAACCAACTTTACTTGACAATGGATGATCTTGCCGACCAGTTTGGAATCGGAACACTTCGTCTGACCACCAGACAAACATTTCAACTCCATGGTGTCCCCAAGAAGGACCTTAAGACTGTAATGAGTACCATTATACACAATATGGGTTCAACACTTGGAGCATGTGGTGACTTAAACAGAAACGTACTTGCTCCTGCTGCTCCATTCGTGAGGAAAGATTACCTCTTTGCTCAACAAACTGCAGAAAACATTGCTGCCCTGCTGACTCCTCAGTCTGGTTTCTACTATGATATTTGGGTAGATGGGGAGAGGGTTGTGTCATCGGAACCTCCTGAAGTAGTACAGGCACGAAATGACAATTCTCACGGGACAAACTTCCCAGATTCACCTGAGCCCATCTACGGAACTCAGTTCTTGCCAAGGAAATTCAAAATTGCAGTTACTGTGCCTACTGATAACTCGGTGGATATTCTCACAAATGATATTGGCGTTGTTGTCGTTACTGATGATAATGGGGAGCCTCAAGGGTTCAATATATATGTAAGATGGATTTAAAGAACAGTTATATGAAAGTTTTCCTATCATTATTCTAACTGAATTTTGAATTATTCTTGCAGGTTGGTGGTGGAATGGGAAGAACACATAGACTGGAGTCCACTTTTCCCCGCTTGGCTGAACCACTGGGTTATGTTCCGAAAGAGGACATTTTGTATGCAGTGAAAGCAATTGTTGTTACACAGCGAGAAAATGGGAGAAGAGATGACCGCAAGTATAGTAGAATGAAATATTTGATCAGCTCTTGGGGAATTGAAAAGTTCAGAACTGTAGTTGAGCAATATTATGGCAAGAAATTTGAACCTTTCCATGAATTGCCAGAGTGGGAATTTAAAAGTCATCTTGGTTGGCATCAGCAGGTTGGTTCTCTAGATGAATGAATAATATTAATGCCTTTATATCTTCTCATAGGTATTCTCCATGTTATGGTTTGTTCATTATGATGCACACCATACATAGTGACGTAGATTTTCACTTGATGAAAAAGATGGTTGTTAGGATTTATACTAGGATTTTTACATGTTTAATGACTATTGTGGACTGGATCCTATAACTGATATATGACAATGGGTCTGTGCTCTCTTATGCATGCCATCTGAGGTGCAAAATGTAATGTTATTTAAATTCTTTTTTGCCTGAAAGAGCATGTTAGGAATAACATTAAAACTTCCAAGTTATCTGACTGGTTAGGTAAATAAAGGTTACAGTTATTTTTAATGTTTTGGTGCTTGGCAGATTTTACTTTCCTCGTATAACTACAGAATTGAATATAAATTCATGCTGTGACTATTTGATTTAACTACAGCAATGTCTCCCTTTTATGTGGTTTAGGAATCTGTAGTTGGCTTATTCTTTGGTGATACATCTTTGTTTAAAATATAGTTCCATACCCTTATGCTGTATGAGCTCATTTACCTGTTTCAATTTCCAGGGTGATGGCAGTTTGTTTTGTGGGCTTCATGTTGATAATGGTCGTATTGGTGGAAAAATGAAAAAGGCATTGAGAGAGGTTATTGAGAAGTATAATTTGAATGTCCGGATCACTCCAAATCAGAACATCATTTTGACCGACATCCGTGCTTCATGGAAGCGTCCTATCACAACTGTTCTCGCTCAAGCTGGTCTGCTGGTGAGATGTGTACAATTTATACCCTAATTGCTTTATGTATAGAGCTATATTTGACAACAATGCATTTTATGTGACTAATTCACTTGTCCCTATTATTGGACATTGCTTGATAACCATACATTGTAAGTCTTATTTTAAGATCATATTTAGTATTAGTCTTTCCACATTAACGTTAGAAACTCATAAATTGTTAGGTCAGCCCTACATTTTAGACTATATGATTGCCACATTGAAATAACAATTTGCAACTTTTAGGTGTTATAGATTTGAATTTGATTAGCCGCTGCTTTTGTGATCTAAGGAATGTTCTAAAAACTGTTTATTTTTCATCCGCTTTTGATTGATGCTTGACATGTATAATAAATTGATGATTCGGATTTACTTTTAGTTTTTTTTTTTTAAAAACCAAGATTGCTTGACATAATTTTCAATGTTAATTTGCTCCTCTTTGTTTCCGCTTATCTGTTTATGGAAGTTTCTCAAAATGATTTGTTTTGCTGTCAATAGCAACCTAGACTTGTTGATCCCCTCAATATAACGGCAATGGCATGCCCTGCTTTCCCACTATGTCCACTGGCAATTACTGAAGCTGAACGTGGGATCCCGGGCATTCTTAAGCGGATTCGTGCTGTCTTTGAGAAGGTATTGCTGCAGATAGATAAGTCATGTGTATGACTGTATTGTTTTGACGGAGATCACTGATGGGGATACTTTATAAATCTGTCTGTGTGATTCAGGTGGGCCTAAAGTATAATGAGTCTGTGGTTGTAAGGATAACTGGGTGCCCAAATGGTTGTGCTAGACCGTACATGGCCGAACTTGGACTGGTTGGTGATGGTCCAAACAGCTATCAGGTATGTTAGTCAGTGGCTGATCATTTACAGATTGTAGAAAATACTGAAAGCCTGCCATGTTCACTTTATTTTTTAATTCTGTTACAGATTTGGCTTGGAGGTAACCAGAATCAAACTTCATTAGCTCAAAGTTTCATGGACAAGGTGAAGATTGTAGACCTTGAAAAAGTTTTGGAGCCATTGTTCTATTATTGGAAGCAAAAGCGTCAATTAAAAGAATCCTTCGGGGACTTCACAATCCGCATTGTGAGTTAACTTAATGCCTTTTATCTTAATCTCAGAGCCATTTTTATTAATTTTATTTTTAATCTTTTAAAAAAAATTTATCGTGATACCATTTTCTGTTTCTAGGGGTTTGAGAAGCTGAAGGAATATATTGAGAAATGGGAGGGTCCAGTAGCACCAGCACGCCACAACCTTAGGCTCTTTGCTGACAAAGAGACATATGAAGCAATGGATGGATTAGCTAAGCTTCAAAACAAGAGTGCTCATCAGTTGGCCATGGAAGTTATCCGCAATTATGTTGCTTCCAGCCAAAATGGAAAAAGTGAATGACTTCATTGTCTTGGCCAAGGAAGATGTCTGTGATGCCACTCTGTGGTTGATGGGAATGGTGGATAGGCTACTGATTGTTACACTTCGGCTGTTTTCTGTGCTTTAAATGTTGGATTTTGGGCAGTAGACGGGTTTTTATTTTTCTTCACATGTGTACTTTAGGAGGTTGACTTTAAGTTTTGGTCTTGCTCTAATAAAGTTATTCAATCTGGATTTTGTTGATTGTGATAATATATATGGCTAATGGTTAATTATTCACCGATGATTAACTATAGATTATGTCATATACCCCCTCATTGAAAATTCTCTATAAATATTCTCTATCTGAGCCTTTTCTTTTGCATGGGAGGCAACGTCTATGGGCATGCAAAACCAAATAACATTAATTGTCATTTTCAAGGGCCGAAATAGAATTATAGAGGTTTTTTCCTGTGAGTTTTAGTTATAGTCCCCAATTTTTATTCCCAGCCCCCATTTTTTATGATGGGGTTTAGTCGGAACATTTTCCAACATCCCTGAGTTGGAAAAATGTATTTTTCGATTATAAAAATGCATTTTTCAGTAAGGGGGTAATAAAAAGATATATATTTTCCAATTCGGGATGTTGAAAAACATTTTGACCGAAAAAATGGAAGCTAGGGATGAAAATTGGAGGGGCAAGAACTGAAACTCTACTTTTTCGTGACATTCATAAAGTCTAAGCTTTGACAATATTTTCTTTTTTTAATAAGAAAAAGTGAGTTACAAAGAGTATTATGGGGTATTCATTATTCAACTCATGTACCAAAGAATTACAAGAGCTAGTTCATTTGAATTTTGAACAATACAATTTATAAGATTCTTACATCAACTATCAACTAGAGAAAGGAATAAAAGTTTCTCCAATATCCTTAACCCACATCTTTGATCTAACTTTTATAACATCCATCAACCTAACAACACCATTGCTCAAAATCCACAGGGACCACAATCTACACGGCCACACTCATGACCCCCAAACCTTTTGTTTAATCGAATCAAACATGTTCGCAAAATCATTTTGTGAAAATGAAATTGTACCTGTTTGATTAATAGAGCATCTGAACCTCCCTCCAAATCAAATTAATGATAAGAGAACAATTTAGTTTGATATGCTCTAATTATTAATTGATTTTTATTATTCTTTAGGTCATACAATAAACTGATGAAGCTTGATAGTATTGGTATAGTTTCAATTATTTAAATCGACTAGCTGAGCAAGATAGAAGTTTTTCAAAATTGAGCTCAAGGGTAAACTGATTGAGTAAGAATATAGTTTTGACTTAAGTACTACTATTACTTCATTACCCATGTGTTGGTACGGAGGTAAGGGCCAGACAATAGATCAATTCAACTAAACTTTTTTTTTTTAATCAATCATTTCTTACACCTCTATTTTAATCTTCTACTACCCATTATTATTGTTTTTAAAAAAACATTTTCCGATCAATAATTTGAAAATGTGTAAAAATATTATGAAATAAATTATGAAAATATTATTACTTTATACCATATGATATGGACATGTCAAGCTAAGTCATCATTTCTTGTACATCTTGGAGCAATTATTAGTCAATCCTACGTCACCATGTTAATCATGATCTAGACTAATCATAATTTGCCAAATAAAAAAATAAAATTTAAAAATAAAAAAGATAAAATAAGTGAATAATTATCTGTATTACATATCAGATTAATATTGATATTTATCACGGATAACGTAATAATTCAGAATTAACTAATAATTTCTTTGTTTTTTTGAAAAGTAAAAAAAAAACGGACTTATAATTTTTTTTTGTTGAGAGGATTAATATATTTCTATCATGCAATCCAAAATTGGATGGTTGCTATGCAACCTTTTCTTAAACCAATAAAAACTTGCCACCTATATTATGTCATTATTTGAAGTAGTTAAAATTAGTTTTTTACAATTTAGTCCAACATAAAAAGTAAATTAAAAATTTGGTCCTTTGTACATATAGACAAATTATAACTTTTAAAAATTAAAGTTGTTTGTATAATTTGTCTATAGGTACAAAGGACTAAATTTTTAATTTACTTTTTATGTTGGACTAAATTGCAAAAAACTAATTTTAACTACTTCAAATAATGACATGGCATAGGTGGCAACTTCTTATTGGTTTAAGAAAAGATTATTTAACAATCATCCAATTTTGGATTGCAGGTTAGTAATGCCCTAAAAAAAAGGGACTGATATTAAAAATACGTAAAGTGAGAGAGGGGAGTGAGTAGATTACTGAACACGATAACAAGATGTTTTTTAATTATAATAATTCATTATATTGCACATAACACATTGACTTGTCTCGCATACTTCCGCAGTTCCATTCGGAAGATGTCAGGCAACAAGGCAAATATACAATTCTTCGATTCGAAAAGATGCAATAAAGAAATAAAATTTGAAACTTGTTGGAAATTCAAGTTTAATTTGTTGATCAATTTGGCATCTTACAACTTGCTCAAGTGATGAGGACAATGTAACAGTAATAGTATATTTTGTAACGGTAATATCATGAAACTCTTCAAAGGGGTATTAACTATTAACTAGTAGTAATAAATTAAACCTATATAATCCCTTTTATTCCCTTCAACTATGCTTCTAAAGCAATCACAACATTGGTGATATTTTCAAAATAGCACCGCATCAACTAAAATACAACTCATAGTATATCATTTCATGCACAATATTGATTTGCTGTCATTGCCCACATCTTAATCAACTAATCATGCAATACTCCATGCATTTAAAAAAAAAAGTGTTCTCTCCCTTGCCCCCATAAACTAACTTGATTAATTCTCTCCCTTGTGTTTCATAAAATATATCCATTGACAATTTAATAATAATAAAAAAGAAAGATATCCATTACATTTACTATCAGAAAACACAATTGTTTATCTTTAAAAATTTGAAATTCCAATTTATACAAATACTGATAAGTAAATATACCCTATGGTTTAGAATATAAGGAAAAAAAATTAAAATCACGTTTATTAAAGAAGTTAGTTGATTCTATTTAATTTTTTTAAATTTATCAAAAATAGATATATTTTAGAAAAGTAGTATTGTGAATAAAACAAAAATTAAATGAGATAACAAATTTCTAGGTATTTTTTAGGAAAATAATATTAAAAATGAAACAATATTTTAAGAAGGTAACTTGTATTAAATCAAAATAAGTATGTTTTTTTTATTATATTTCAAACTAGAGGAGTATATCTCTTCAAAATCATGGATTATTTATTTCCTTATATATTATTCTCTTCGGTCCTATATATATAAGCCCCATTTCAAGACTTTTTTTTCTATCCTTGATAAGAAAAGGAGCGAGTAATACTCAATTGTCTGCACAAAAGTCATTCAATTTTGTAATCCATATTCAACATTACAATTATTTATTTATATATTATTATACTGTTTTCTCAAGTAACCAAATTGTACAGAGAAATGGTACAGTAAATTCGCACAGTATACCTACCAGACACAGTCTACTAACAATGTTACTCTGAAGGGTGCAGGCGCAGCATATCTATCTCCAAAAAAAAAAGAACATACAAAATTACAAATTACAGTAATTCAGTGATTTCTTTCATCCTAGTTCATACTACGAGTAAATGATTTTATTTACTCATCACTTCAAATTAAATTCAAACACTGGTCTGAATTAGAGAAAGAAAAGACATATCAATGCTGAATTCAAAACCACAAACAGCTAGGGGTAAAGACAACACAACACAGGAAACGGTTAAAATAAAACAGTAACATGTTTTCGGTATATGTTCCATCCCCATGCAGTATTTAAGCCTATTGGTGCTTATCTTACTTACTCTGTTTCTTTACCATTTTCCATCAAAGCCACTGCAGTGTTTGGTGTCTTTGAAAGTGATAATCAATCAATCAACAATGAGGCACGAGAAGCCCAAGAGAATCTCGCTCACTGTTGTTGTGCATGACAAAGATAAACAAGACACATACAAGTGAAAGGATTATAATCTTTATTATTCACTTTCTGTGGTTGTATTTCCTTCATTTAACTTTGACTAAATTCAAAAATACCAGTACATAGTTGCACATGTTACTCCATAAATAAATAAAATGTACTTATGTGCGCATTATACTTAAAATGCACGGTATGTAGTAATACTAATTCAACATGTTTATACTTGAACAATGACATAGTCCAACTTAATTTTCTTTTATATTCTATATTTTCCTTTGATTCAGATTCTGCTGCTTGTCCAAATTATAGCCAACCTGAATATGTAATTTTCATTACTTGGTTTGATCATGAGTTTTCTGTGAGAAAGGAAAAACAATATGGAATTTAATTTTGAACTCAATCAAAATTTAACCCTTTGATAAAACCCCCAAGGCACAATTAAATTTTTAATATGAGGTCATTTTGTCATATATACCTATCTTGATAAAATAATAAGAAATATTTTAAAAAATCTATTGAGCCCCATGGCACCATAGTTGACGTGTACTTCCGTCAACCACGTTGGCAAAAAATGGATGAAATTTGATGAAGAAGCATCATTCAAAAGGAACATAATTTCATAAGCATAAACATTGGGAAAAAAAATTAACAGAAATATATGAAAAAAAATCCGATAACAAAGGAACCTAAAACATAATAATTAAGTTAATGGATTGAGAAAGACAATTATTATATTCATTTGGATTAAATTTGTGTATTTTTTAATCTATCTTTATATAATCAATTTTCTATTTATTGATCTATAATTTCTCTGATTCTATTTGTAAGACCTTTTTATTTGGTCATATTTGTAAGATTTTTTTTTCTTCAAATTTTCAATAATACTCCCTCCGGTCATATTTAATTACTTAATTCCAAAAATATCATTATTAAATCAACACTTTTTAGATATTCAATAACGATTATATGGTAATTTTAAAAATGTATACTAAATATTTATATTTCTAAGATATCACTAACAACATTAATCTACTTTTTTGATGGACGGGAATTTTCTTAAAAGGATCTTACATAAAAGATCAGAGGGCGTATTATTAATAAATATAGATAGAGAGTTACAAGAAACAGTATTACTAATATTACTTTGTAAAAAAACTTAAAATGAAACAAAATCATTTTTGCATGAAAGACTTATGGGAGTACATTGAGTAAACGGATTACGCGTTGAAAAAAAGAAAGTTGATGTCAAAGAAAAGAATCCAAATGCTTCACCTTATACGGCACGGATCACTTATTACTATTGGAGGAGTATTTATTTATCATCATTAATTAGTACGTGAGAAACAGCTTCCCGAACACATTGTTATGCGTGACTCCTTTCAAAACATGCGCTCACAATTTTTTACAAATTCAAACTTTTAGTGTACAGTTACAGTATATACGCGTACGCGGAAAATAGTCAAATACAGTACATTACTACTCCGGTAGCAATCCACTTATTTAGAAAAAAAAAAAAAAACTAAACTTATTTGATTTTTTTAAAGGAAAATGTTAAGGACGCTTGTCAAGATACTGAAAATGGTTTATTGTTATAAAAAGATGTGATTTTTGAAATTTTCTAAAGAATGATTAATGCTAATTTATAATTGATTTTTCATTCCTAATAACCTTACCAACTACCAAGTGCCCTAAGCAAAACCTTTTTTTAATGAAACTACGTAGTTATGTAATTCATCGGTTTAAAGAGTAATTTTAAGGTTACACACTTGTTTAAAATAAAAATTTGTGATATTTTGATTATAATATTAGTATTTTATATACTTCCTCCGTCCCTAAATATAACTCCGTCTTGAGTAAAAAAATTTGGTCCTAAATATATGACCCTCTTGTAATTTTTTTCAAAATTACTTTTACATCTAATTATTGTGGTCTAAGTTTTTATGAGAAGAAATAAATAAAATTTTATTGGAATATGAACTGAAGCTTGTTTAATGGATTTTGTTTAATGTTGTAAATGACTTGAAAATTGATTCACCGGATTAAATATAGATGATGAAGTATCTAGGAATTAAATTAATTATTGAAAAATGAAAAAATTTATTATGTTCTAATAATTAGTAGATGAGTATTTTTGGAAGAACACATCAAATTTAATATAGAATTCAATAACATTGGTGGACGTAAAAATGACAAAAAGAACCTTGTAATTAGGGACGGAGGGAATAATTATTATTGAAAAAAAACGTTGAAAGCAAAAAAAAATTATACCCCCTCATGTCTTATACATGAAACATGAAGCAATACAAAATTACAAATGGAGTGAGTACTTCATACTAGTATTATTTACTACTACTACTCCCTTACGTGGTAATCATCAAGTTTTTCTCCCATGTTTAATATGTACTGTATTGTATTTTTACAAAACTTAATACATAATTAATACTATTTTTTTTAATACACCCTTATTTATCATATTTTTTTTCTCGCTTTCAATATTTTTATGTCTCTCCAATAATGATTATTCATGAGCATTGTTGTCAAAATACGCTCAATTCTTACATTATTTAATCATTTAAATGATGATAAATAGAGAGAGCGAGAGAGTAATATACTCCATCCTTTTTGATATGTAATATTCTTTTAACATTTGTATTATGTTTCATAAGTCATATTTTTTTATAAACTCAATACATGATTAAGGCTATTTTTTCAAATACACCCCTATTTATTACACTCTCTGTTTTACTTTTAATATATTTTTCTCTCTTTAATAATGATTATATAGGGGCATTATAGTCAAAATACAACAAATTCTTACATCATTTAATTATTTCTTAAAACTCGTGCATAACCTTAAAACATACTAAATATGAAACGGAGGAAGTAGTATAAATAAGGAAAATGTTACAGAGTGCCCTTATGGTAGACTTATTAAG
The DNA here is from genome assembly GCA_037953625.1 of Crotalaria pallida. Lineage (NCBI taxonomy): Eukaryota > Viridiplantae > Streptophyta > Magnoliopsida > Fabales > Fabaceae > Crotalaria > Crotalaria pallida. Next base: position 140,279,707 of record CM075654.1, on the reverse strand, counting down.
AGATTAAATGTGGTTAAAAGTTACGGAAAATTGCACGTTTTTAGATTCTCGAGAAAGTAAATACCTTTAACTTAAATTTTTTCCATTTTTAGTATCCATAACAAATGCCCAAGACCCTGTAAAAAAATAAGGCTTATTTATCTGTTTAGTCCATAAAAGTCGGGTGTTTTGATTTTGGTTCCCAGAAGTTTTTTTGACCTTGACTCATCCTTAATTGTTTTAAAAATTTGGTTTTAGTCCTGATTGTTAATAAAAATCCGTTAACTACTGACGTGACTAAAGAACGTCACATCAACATACACGTGTGTAAGTATGGAATGTAATGGTAGAATGACGTGGATGATCCGAATTGCAGGAGCAAAAAGGCCATACCCCAATCCACAAACACATTTTGGTTGGGTCTTGGCCCTTTTGCTTATATGGGTCCGAATCATTCATGTCATCTTATCGGTGACATGCAATACTTGCACACGTATATGCTGATGTGACGTTTCGTTAACTACGTCAGCAATTAACAAATTTTTCCTAAGGGTAAAGACTAAAAACAAATTTTCAAAATAATTAAGGATGAATGAAAGTCAAAAAAACTTACCAGAACCAAAATCAAAATATCCTGAACTTTCAAGGATTAAAACAATAAACAAACAAATAAATAAATACTCCCTCCGTTTCACTTTAAATGTCTTTTTAACATCAAAATTTTGTTTCAAAATAAGTGTCTTTCTACCAAATCTAGACAACATTTAATACTGTTTTTCCTTATTTACCCTTACATTTAATGTTGTTTTAGTTTTGAAATTTGTAATACTAGTAATGATGCATGACAAAATAAAAATATTAAATAGGGTAATATACATAAAACTTACAATAATCATCATAATCAACATTTTTTTAATCTATGTGCAAAAATCTAAAAAGACACTTAAAGTAATTCGGATGGAGTAACCGAAAACAAGGAGTGTCCAACGTTGGAAATACAAATAAATAAGGACCGAAAAGAAAGCAAAAAAAGGCACACAGACATAAATGAATGCACATTAAACAGAACAGAACAGGGGAGCTTTGATTTGAAATCTCTGTTGGTTACGGTTCACGAGGTTGCACGCTACCCTTCAATTCCTCCTCACTTTACTCATTCCCTTTCTTTCTTTCTCCAGGCTCCACCCTCTTTTCCCTCTTCTCTATATATCTTCCCTTCTTCTTCTTCTTCTTCTTCTTCTTCTTCTTCTTCACTGCCCCCCCTCTTCAACTCATCTCATTGCATCGCATCAAAATAATAACACTAGATAGAGTATGTCCTCACCACCCTCATCCTACTATAGTAGAAGAAGAACACCCAAATGGCACCACCCTCCCACCCCACGTATCCTCCACTTCCCTCGCCGCCGCCGCTGCCTCACCTCCACCACCAACCTCCTCATCCCTTCCTCTAGGGACAACCTTAACAAAACCAACACCCACAATAATAATAATAAGTTGGAGACTTTGTTTCATCGAGAACAGCAGCAGCAACGTGCATGTGATCATCATCAACAGAGTGGGGTTCCCATAGTGCTGCTGGACCACCACGGGAGGAGGGAGAGAGTTGAAAGTGGCGGTGAGAGTGGTGGTGGTGGTGGTGGGATGGTGATGATGGAGGAAGAGAAGTGGAAGTTTCAAGCTGAAATGCTGAGGGCAGAGTGTAACTTGTTGAGGATGGAGAAAGAGATTGCTGTGAACAGGTTACACAGGAATCGTGCCAGGTTGGAAAGGACTCTAAGATCTGCACTTCGCACCCTTGTCTCTGTTAGTCCAATCCCCTTCTTCCTTTTCTTTCTTTCTTTTTCTTTTTTCTCATTTCAATTCCCACCTTACAAAGGAGTAGTCATTGTTGATAATTATTATATTTATTTTTATTATTAGTTTTTTAAAAAGAAACTCAGAGTTCTCTCTCTAGGTTTATGTCGACATTTTAATAAGCTAAGCAGAGCTGCAGAGGTAGCTTAAGGCTTACTATAAACTAGCAAGGAATTGCATGAATTTACGGATATCATCTAGATCAAACTGTTCCAATACGATCACCTAGATTATCAGCTTTTAGCTACTACTCAGTAGCTTATTAGTATTACTATTAAGTTTTTAGCTAGGTTACCAGCTAGTTATTTACTTATTTAAAAGTTAAAACATAACACATCAGTTATAAGTAGTACTATAACATTTGAATTCTAAGTAGGAAATAGAAATAACCCACCAAGCTTATATTATATGGTGCATTATTCTATCAAGTAGGCATGGCTAAGAATTTCTCTCAGGATTTTGTCACTCCAGGACTTAAATATCACTCCTATTAGTTTCAGGTTAGTTAATTGATCAGCATTTCTTGGTCCCTTTTTTTTATTTTGATTTTCCAGGCAATTTATTAAATAGTTACTATTTTGAATTGGCCTAATTCTGTTTCAAGTGGTTAATTGTACACTACTTTTTTTTTTCCGGTCACTTCGCTTGTCTTGTTGAAAGAATGTCATTTTATCTCTATTTTATTTACATGATCCTTGACATGCAAAGTGGAATGCAGGGGAGGATAAAGATTTGTGAAGGAATGAATATTGATATGGTTTTGGATGAAGAGATCCACAAGTTGACAGAGAAACTTGAGAGATTGCAAAAGAGGTCAGGTTCTAAGGATTCAGAGGCTACTAGGAACAACAGAAATTTTGATAAACAAGTTTCTGTTCTGCAGAGACGACTTGAGAAGATTGGAGGATCATCAGATGAGATATACTTGAGGGAATTTCAAGAGATGGCAAACATAAGCTTCTCAATCAAAAGAAGCGCTACACTTGATGATAATGTTGTTGCAAGTGGTAAACTAAATGTAAGTGTGAAAGGAGCCACAATGTTTTTGCCTTTACGATTAGCTTCTGAATCCATCTTTTGAGTTTTGATTACTCTTTTACCTTTTAAAATTTCTAGCCTGTTTGATTTCTGAGATAATGTAGTGGGAGACCATGGTGTTTTTGGGTTATGATATTTTTCAAGAGCAAAAATTCATCTCAAATGTTTCCTATTATGTACTTTGTCTTTGTCCAATTATGTTTTTGGCGTTTGTTTCTTATAGAGCTAAATTTACAGGTAGAGATTCTGAGAAGGAAAATGGAGGGATTGTCAAAAGGGATATTATTACAGAGAATGGAGGAAGAGTATAATTCACTGCTGTCTACTGCTAGTAGTTCTCTTGCAAGTTCTGCTTCTTCCTCGAAGAGAATTGAATTCCAAGATTCATCTTCTGCCATAAGTGTACGACCACAACAGGCATGTCCTTGATTTCTTTACTCATCTCTATTTGATAGTAGGCTATAAAGGTTAAGCCAAAACCCTTGATAAATATTAATGGTTCGTTAAATATATTATCGTTTATCGCGGTTGGCTGCAGTGAAGCTATATCTTATCCAGTTTAATCTGAATTGAAAAAGTCCCACCATCAATAAGAAGATCTGGATGTATGAATTGATTTGAGCTTTGTTGTGATGATTATTGCAACTTTTCAAGAAAAAAATTGCAAAACACAATTTATTAATCTCGGCCAACCTTTTTCATGCAAAACACGTTTTTCTTCACTAGCAGAATTATGAGAAGGGATTCTTACAAAATTTTGGGGTGACAAATCCTGCAGGAAAAAGTGTCTCGTGAAGGGAACGTGTGCTCAGGATATTGCAAGACTATTGTACAAAGAATTGTTGAGCAAGTTAGAGCTGAGACTGAGCAATGGTCTCAAATGCAGGAGATGCTAGGCCAGGTGAGAGAAGAGATGGAGGAACTGCAGGCTTCTCGAGATTTTTGGGAAGATCGAGCCATGCAATCTGAATCTCGAATCCAATCCCTGCACAAAGCTGTAAGACAGTTCATTGTTTCCAACTTTTCTATATTTTGCTTTTCTCAGTTTTCCTTGAAGTTTATGTTTTTTGGCAATGCATGTAAGCTTTATATATATACCCTTCTAAAACAAACCGTTTCCTTTGGTTCTTTTGGCTCACTAACATGCTTAAGATACTTTATTGGGCATTTGGGCTCCATATTTTCTTATCCTTTTTGCTAACATTATACTGTTTTTTATATGCAACTAGTCATTCCGTTTGACAACTATAAATGTATTGGTTTGAGGTTTAATGGTCTATGTATCCATTCTTCATCTGATGATCTTACCCTATCTCTTTTTGATCCAAAATTCTGCGGAGAAAATTTTGGGCATTTATGATAGGCCTTTATGGCGTCGTTTGATCCATGTAGCCGACCCCACCTAGTGGGACAAATGCTTAGTTGTTGTTGTTGTTGTTGTTGTAATTCACCTCAGACTATGGAAACCATAATCTATCAAATAGGATACCATTAAACTATTTTAGTTTTGGTGAGAAAGAACTTGGTAGTTATCATATCTGCACTAACCAATCGGGCTTCTTAATTCATTTAGTTTTGTTATCTTAACTTTAGTTCACCTTAACATGTGAATGCCAAATAGGATACTTGAACATTCAGTTGACCATGTTTAAATGTGATTCCACACTAATGGCATTTCTAATGCACGGCTTCAGCACTGTGTAAGAATCTCATGTCACGGAAAAGGAAAAAAACGAGTGTATAAATGAGATTTTGGTGGATAAAGCACAATGTTTAATAGTCTATTGGGTGGTGCTCAAAAGGGCACAAAATATGTCCTTGATATATATTTGATCTCTTAAAAATTGTATTGCCATTAATCTTTATTTTTCTCACAGGTTCAGGAATGGAGACAAAGAGCTGTTTCATCTGAAAGTAAAACAAATGAGCTTGAAGCAAAAATCTCAATGCTCAATGTTGAACTCGAAAGTTTGAGGAAGGAAAAAAATGCTGTAGAGGGGACTAAATGTTCACCGATTCCTCCCTTGGATTCACAGAATGAGTTGGAGAAGCGAATAGTGGTCTGTTCCTCAAAGGAAAATAGTTACATTACAGAAAATTGCAAGCATACCGAGGTTCTAGGGACCAGAGAAAGAAAAGCACATGCTGCTAGAGGTGGATTCCAAGCTGCCAAACGATCACCATTCCAAGACATTGGGAATTCATCATTGACGATGACACAGTATGGCAAAGCAGTTTTCCCTTTGCATTGCCATCTTTCTTCAAATGTTGAGAAAACTCACTTGTGATTTCTAACGTAAATATACAAATCCTAACATAACGGGGAGATGAAGGTGGCAATGCCTATAGATTATTATTAAGGGTTTCATGTTTTAAGATCTTGTAATGCTGCAACAATATGTACTATGCAATGTCCAACTTAGTATAAGATCTGTGTTTTCATGTAGGCCTTGTATGTGGTGCAACAGCAGGACATGATAAGCAAAAGAGCTATGATTAGCGAAGGAAGGAACTTGAAATCTTAGAAAGGGGATGAACACCCAAGTGACACGGATGTCTACGATCAATCAGATTCCAAACTGTGAGATTCTAAGTGATCGTATATGATCATGTCAGTTGGATATTCATCCTTTTTCCGGGATTTCAGGTTCCTTCTTTTTTCGGGTTTGGAAATCATATTAGTCGAGGTCGGAGGAGGCTAACATAATGTTGGCTAATTGTTTTTAACATAAGTTAGCACCACAATATAAGATCTAGATGAGCCTAGACATTTTTTATACTTGCTGATCTTTTAGATTGAGGTACCTTCAATACTTGGATTTGCACTATGTGTCTCTCACACTTGTTTTATGATTCATGTTTTGACTATCTATTTGTCTACGTCTCTTCTCGTCTTAATTTAAGATATGACTTGTGAGCATAAATAAACTTAAGAAAATCCCATTTCTGTGTCATTTTTAATCTGAGATGTTACTGCATAAGATTTTCTTAGGATCCCAGGTAGTATCAAATTCATAGAAAGGTGTAATGTATTCGTTGGTGATATATTGAAAGCTTGAATTCTGCAATTGGTTTTTTCTCTCCTTCTGATACTGTCCTCTCTCTTTTTTAATGATTCTATTCTGTTTGAAACACATAAATGACCTCAACATATTCCGCTTGTTCCTGTGTTTAAGCATTAGATAGTTTAAGCATCTTGATTTTTTTATTAGCACTTTATCTAATTTTCAATAATATTAATTAAGAATATTTCTATCGTGCAATCTAAATTTGAATGGTTGCTATGCAACCCTCTGTTAAACTAAAGAATTTTCCACCTAATACATGTATGATATGTCATTGCTTAAAGTAGTCAACATTTAAAAAAAAAAAAAGTAGTCAACATTTGTTTTTGCAATTTAGTCCAACATAAAAAATAATCAATTTAATGTTGGACTAAAATAATCAATTTAGTCCAACATAAAAATAATACATTTATGCCATTCATTTTAGAATCTAGTTTTTAATGTTAGACTAAATTGCAAAAAATCAATTTTGACTACTTTAAGCAATGACATGACATATACATGTATTAGGTGGCAAATTCTTATTAGTTTAACAAAGTGTTGCATAGCAATCATCCAAATTTAGATTGTATGTTAGTAACTCCCATTAATTAATTAATTCTTTTACACAAAAATCGGTATCTATTGTATTTATTTAACATAGTTTCAATTATAATTATAAAGGTAATTTTGAAAAAGCATATAAATGTTATTAATTCCAATGCAACTAAAAATATTATTTCATTCAGTCTTATTTATAAGAACTTTTTACAGAGTGAGTAATGAAATTTGTTAAACCATGGGTATAGGAATGGAGGCAGTAATACTTAATTTTTTTGGATAAATTTTTACCACATTGTTTATGACCTTTTGATCGCGAGTCATGTTACAACTTTTGAAAAAAGAATTGATTCATCATAATCATACTCGAAACTATAAAAAATCAATTGCTGAGTGAAATCACAACTCATAGGTAGAGTGGCAAATTTTTTTCTCATTTTTTTATGGGATTTCATGATATAATTAATATAAAATGCATTCAAGCCCAGTATTAAAATTTGTGGAGAAAGAAAGATTTTAATTTCTTAGATAATAAAAAATAATTTTATTAATATAAAATCAATAAAATAAGATAGTGTATTCATAATTTCATATCTGATTTCCAAAATTCAAGGATTATTCTTTTTAATTTTTTTCTTTCTAATTTTGAAATTTAAGAAGTAGAATCTCATATTTACAAAGTCAGGGCGATGCTGTTGGAGCTTTTGCTCAAATTTTAACATCATCTCCCTCACTCACTCTCTCTCTCTCTCTCTCTCTCTCTCTCTCGCTTGCATCATCATCATCGCTCGCATCATCATCATCATCATCATCATCATCATCATCATCTGCTAATGAAATTTCGCATCAACGTTCTCTCTCCCCACTCCTCCTTTCTTTCCAAATCAATTCATAAGGTAACTCTCTCTCACTAACCAAACCCTAAAATTTATAAAGGCCCTGCCTTTCTTCTTCTATGCATAAACCCCAATTCCTTAATGCTTCTTTAGTCTTATTTTATTTATTTACTGAACTGAATTTGTATCTATCTCCCATTGCCACTCCCCTCTGCTGGCTGATATTATCATTAATTGATTATTACTAGAATTATTGATTGTGTCTCCCTCCCTTCTCAAATGTTCTATCACTGCTTTGCTTTTCTTTTCTTTTCTAACTATTTGCTTCCCATATCTCTTTCTTTCTGGTTTCTACTCTGTAATCGTGTTTTTAGATAATGTTCTCATTATACTTGATGATGGTGAAAATCTTGAATTATTTACCAATGCTGTTTAATTTAATTTTATTAGTTATTACTCATGTGTTTATGTATGTGTGCATCTTATACAATCATCCTCATTGTTTTATGTTTTCGTCTCCATTTCATAATACCTTTAAAACTTAAATTTGGATTAGCGAAAGCGATAATAACTTTTTTGGTACTATTTTCTGCTATCAGACCCATACTCTCTCTTTTTTTTTTAATGTAATTTCATCTTCCTTTTTTTCTTCAGAGTGCGGAGTGAGTTGTCTTTCACCTGACTTATACAAGATTGATCGGAAGGCAAGAGATAGTGCAACTGGAATCTGATGTCTCCTACCACACCACTGATTGCTTATGCCGAAAGTTGACGTCTTTGTGGAGCAAGATTTATGTAGCGGAGGGCAATTAGGTCTTTGTCACGTGATAGTTTTGACCCTGCAGAGAAGACCTTATTGCAATGGATCGTAACTTGGCCCATAATTCTTCTCCGCCTCGTACGAGGTGGAGAAAAGTAGCGTATGGTGGTATGCAACCTGGTTATGATGACAATCATACCGACGAATCTTTCCTTGAAGGAATGGTTATGAATGCCAGTGTCGTGAAAAGGGACATCTTAAAGGTGATGAAAGACTCGGTTTCCATTTCTGAATATCTATGCATTGTTGCTCTTGTTGTCTTGGTCTGGGCCTACACACTAAGCTCAACTCTTGATGAAAATTCTCTCCTGTTTATTGATGCGAGTCTTCTTGTTTCAGGTTTCTTAATTCTCCTTTTTACCCAACAAAAGCTTTCCCTTGGCCTTCTCCTCCATTATTTTCTTAATATCTGCTTTTTCATAACTAGCTTATATGTTTTGGCTCCCATCTATCAAACTCTTACAAGATCCATTAGCTCGGATTCCATTTGGGCAGTAACCGCATCACTTCTCATGCTTCATCTTTTCCTTCATGATTATTCGGAATCCACTGTCAAAGCCCCAGGGGCTCTGAAGAATCCAGCATTAACAAGTTGTATCTCCGTAAATGCTTCTGTAGTCGCCTCTGTTTTCATTGCGTCTCGCCTTCCATCAAGGCTACATGTTTTTGCTATCATGTTATTCTCGTTGCAAGTTTTCCTCTTTGCTCCACTCGTTACTTACTGCATTAAAAAATACTCCTTCTGCTTACACTTGTGCTTTTCTATCGGTTTGATGGCCATGACATTAAGTTTCGTATACATGCTGCATCGCTTCCTTTTTGCGCTGCTGCTTAGTTTATTGGTTTTCGTCAATGTCGTATGCCCTTATTGGCTTATTAAGATTCAGGAATACAAGTTTGAGATCAATGGGCCTTGGGATGAGGCTAAGCTTTGTTTTGATATTACAGACTGAAACAATTAAAAGCTTCATGAGAAATTGGAGTGCCATATGTTGGTGTTAGTATCATGTACTGATTCCCTTTTCTCTTTTCTTGGCTATATATTTACTACTTGGTCTATTTTAAAGTTATTATCAGTTGATGGGGATTTATCCTTGCAGATTATCTCAGTGGAGGGTGAGAAAATGACTTTTGTTCTTATGCTTTAGAATGAGAACTAAAGCTGGTTTCATTATTGTCCTCAATCATTCATAGTTTAGAGTTCACAATTTTATCTTAAAACAAATTGAAACGGACTAACGTAGATTTAATTCAAGCCTTGTTTCAGAATCGAGGTCTTATTTATCAGTGTTCACTCATGATCAAGGAAATATGTCATAAATTAGAAGTTGACAAAATTCTTTTCTTTCATGCTTTCTATGGTCTCTTAGATCATCCACGTTAGTGAACCCATATTTGGGTTCTAAACGTGGATCCTACCATTATTTTATTACTTTTTACATTTACCCAATGATTAAGTACCGTATCTACTTTTTTACTTTATCCCTAAACTCAACTTTCGTTCTTAAATGGGTCCTACAACTTACCCTACACTCTTAATATAAGCACATGTTCTTAAATGGAAACACAAATTCTTATCTAAGCACACCTAAGCACACACCTCCATTCATGAATTCAGTCAAGAACGAGTTTTGGTAAGCAAGCACCCAATAAGCACCCCCAATGTGGATGCTCTTATACAACAACAACTAAGCCTTTGTCCCATTAGGTGGGGTCGGTTACATGGATCAAACGACGCCATAAAGGCCTATAATAAATCATGTCTTTTGATTAGACATTGATTGCCATATGTGGATGCTCTTATAATCAAAGAAATTAAGTATTTATAATGGTGGAGAGAGAAAAATTGAATTAATACTATAATCGACAAATGAGTATAAAATGAACAAATAATTTTGAAATTCTAAAACAACAATAATTTTGAAAAAAAAAATAAAAATTAAAACAACGAAAAATATGGAATGGAGAGTTTTTAATCTAATTTAACTAAAAAGTTGATGGGAATCATAGTTGAAAATTATGTCAGTGGAGTGTATGAAAATGACATTTGTACTCATGCTTGAGAAGGATAATTAATGCTGATTTTAGCAGAGATATATAAGCATACAAAATCAGTTTACATCATAAGAATATTTTGGGACACGTGTCACTTTAGTTTAAAATGATTTCCATGTTGATTTTATAAGTATATAATCCATCCGGCTTTAAATATATGCAACAAACAATACATTTCATTTGGTTTAAAATATAAGCAAAAACACCTAATTTTTTTAAATTTTATTTCATTTCCAATGCTACTCCCTTCGGTCCTATATATAGGGTATACTTAACCGTATTCCCCGGACCAAGGAAAATGGTTAGTTTTGTGAATTTTATGAGAATATATTGTAACATTATAACTTTACACCCTCCACTTTACTTGAAAAGTTCACATTCATTAATGAATAACAAAAAAAAACATAGTTAGTCAAAACATTTAATAAGGGCAAAAAAGAGAAAAACCAATTAATGATGCATATGAAATATAAAGTGCTTTATATATAGGATCAAAGGTTTCTTCTAGAAGGTACATCCCTAGAAAATTGTGACCTTATTTAATTTTTGTTATTCCCAATACAACTTTCCTAAAATACTTCTATTCTATTACTCTATAAATTTGAGAAAATTAAATATAATCCACTAACATTCTTAACCAGCTTAAAATTAATTACTTTTCCTTATAATTTGAGTAGGAGAGTGTATATCATTTTTGTTTTAAAAGTGTATCAGGTGTAATGGGAGATCATTCATAACTTAAATTTAACAAATTCAAAACGACAAACATCAATATGACTCAAGTCTTATGTCACAATGAGAGTTACATGTGATTGAGGACTTGAGGTTATCAAGGTTCAATCTTGATCAAGGAAAGATATCATGAAATTAGAAGATAACAAACTTTTTCTCTTTCAAACTTTCCACGGTCTCTTTGAGGGTCTCTTTCAAAGGAATAAATTCAATTCCTAAGCTCTTTGCCTTTTCTTTAGAAACTTGAAATGTTGGCATCTGAGGTTTATCGTCACAACACCTGTATCATTGTTTAGAAAGTGAAAATGTTATTAGAAAAATCAAGCGAGAAAGAGAATTTTAAGTATAAAAAATTAGAATGACAATGTAATGTAGTTTACAAAAGGATATAGTACAGTGTAGGATTGTGATAAACATAAATCACCCATGATTTTTTTGAATCCATTCATTGACCTCTTTCCTATATGCTAAATATTTTTTAACTCATGTTCACTAAATCTGAATTTTGGCTACCTTTAATCAAATGTCACCAAGTGTGCTTCAATGCTTAAACCTTACTGCCTCAGCATTGAATTGAGTTTTCAGACAAGGCAGTAAAGTATGGGGGAAATGGGGTTCAGTAAATATGCATTCTTGGAGTTACAGAAATACTCCCTCCGGTCCTATTTATAAGACCCTTTTGGGGTTTTTCACTCCCATCAAGGAGAGTGGATAAATGTGTTAATGACATTGGAAATGTGAAAATTTGATATACTTTCTCAAAACTACCCCTATAATTATTATTGGAACTCTAAAAAGTGTTGACTTTATAGGGGTGTTAGTGGAAAGAAGTAATTAAATGCTATTGAAAATTGAAAATGGGTCTTATAAATAGGACCAAAATGAAAACCCCAAAATAGTCTTATAAATAGGACCGGAGGAAGTAATTAAACTCACTTGTCTGCCATTTGAAATGTAGGGTACAAATCACTTAAAATCTTCACAAGTTCTGAGTAGTGTGCCACTCTCTCTGTCAAACAATATCTTCCAGTAGCTGCAGCAATCTCATATGCCTGAATATGAGCGTTTGCAACATCTTTCACATTGATCCACCCAAAAGAAGCATTTGGAAAAGTTTGAGTTCCTGCATCAAATGAAAGAAGTTCAATAGTGCAATTTTTTTCTGGCTGCAAAATTGGAATATATTCGTTGCTCATAGAAAATATGTTACCATTTATCAGAGCTAAAATATAATTAACACTTGTATTAAGCTCAGGTTGTAAGATAGGCCCCGCCACCATTGACGGGTTAATAGTAACCAAAGTCTTTGAAAGTGTATACCACAACTGAAAAACTCAAATAGGAAATGACAATATAGTTAGTAATTTAGGCACCAAACAATTTATCAGATTTGTGCATATTGGCTATCAATAACTCATTTTCTTCTTTTCATTGTCAGGTTTAGGTAGTGTTAACAATAGCTGCTCATTACGTTACACCCGATATACTAGTTTAGGTTGAAAACATGAAATTCAATTCTCAACTGTGATCAAACTACACGAAAAAAAACACATATTCAACCTGCATTAGTTTCTTTGAACAAGTTTTGCATAGAATGGCACAAACCTTTAATTCCCTACAGAAATCTGGATCTGAAAACCATGTCTCATCAACTACTACATCGGGAGTTCGAGGCCTTCCATTATATGCAACTGCAGAACTAGATGACGTTAACACAACCCGTTTTACAGATGGTGATTTTACACAGGATCTAAGCACATTAAGAGTACCCTCCACTGCTGGATCAATTAATTCAGCCTGACATAAAGAAAACAACATGTAAAAGTAAGAGTGATTAAAATATTTCTACTCCTTGCTGAAAGAATTTATAATACTGTCAAAGGTTCTAGTAGAAGTGCAATTGTGCTTCTCCTCAATCATATATGACTTGTAAAACCATATTATAATTAATATCAGGGATCCAAGGCATGTGTATGATTACTTATACAATGCTTAGCATACCATGTTCTATAACATATCAGCAAAACTAGAATGGAATGCACCTGTGGATCTTCAGCATTGTCATAAACAGGTGATGCAGTGTGGAAGACACCATCACAACCTTCAACAGCAGTGTCAAAGGAACCTTCTTCCATGAGATCTGCCTTAAACAGGAGCAGCCTCTCTTGTGCACCATCAAGTTTAAGTAAGTGCTCTACCTTTTTGGGATTACCTGCAACAAATAAAATCAATATTCATAATGTCACTGAATCAAAACCAAGGAGAAAGAAGACGAAGGAGAGGGAACGCTGACTTGGATCGCGAACAGTGGCCTTAACAGTATAACCCCGTTGAAGGAGGAACTTGGTGATCCATGAAGCAATATAACCAGATGCACCAGTGACACACACTACCTTTCCACAAGTGCTGCTGTTGCTGCTCATTCTCTTCTTCACAAATTTCTTTGCTTGAAGTTCTGTATTTTTTTTAAGCTCAACTGTAATAACTAATGAGGACACTGTATATGAAATAAAACATTACAGTTGCTCATGAGTTATACTTTTAAGTCCTTATCTTCTATCTGTTAAGTTCAAGCAAAAACAAATTATCATAATTGTTTTCAAAATAAACTGACAATGTTATTAATAAATGAGTGATTCTTTCCATTTTTTTTAAAATTTAAACACCTCAAAGGAGTAGATCCATTTTTTCTTATCTGTGCAGGTTACCACAGCGATTGATGGAATATGCATGCCTTCATTTAGTAGGGGCTCAGTACATTGTTGCTCTTAAAAGTGAGACAATGTTGGTATAGTCATTTAATAATGGTTATGAAAGGACCTCTTATTGATTATCGCCTTCCAAAAACTACATGTGTTTGCTCTTTGCTGGGCCATGTTACTTTATTGCATGTTTTCCTTTTTGCTACCCCTGGTTACTAACTGTTAAAAAAAAATTCATCCCGCTAACACCTATGCCTTTTTCTATCAGTTTGATGGCCACAACATGCTGCATGGATTGCTTATTGTCCTGCTGCATACTCGGTTGTTTCTATGTCAATGGTGGTTAGCCCTTGTTGACTGATAAAAGAATCAGGAATGCAAACAAGAGCAGTTCTGATAAAAGGTGGTTGACCCTTATTGGGCTGTTGCCTCGTTGTGAACCAAAAAAAAAAAAAAAGAAAAAAAGAAATTATATTGGACGATTTGATCTGAAACTGCCAAACTGGAGTGCCTTATTGAGCTATGTTGAGTTACTGTGGGAGTACAACTCACTGATTGCTTTATTTTCTGGTCAAGTAATACCATATGGTTTAGTTAAGTTTTGATGTTTATGTGATGTTCCTTGCCATTCTTGTCGGTGGAAGGTAACACTTTGAAATTTGTAATTAAGGTTTCAACTTGTTTTCGAGTACAATGGAAGTACATTTTGAATTTAGAGTTGATAGTAAGAGTTTCATCCTAACAAATCTAAAACACATAAATATCATCATCCACTTTTGACACTATGGCAGAAAATGATGAGTGGACTGCAACAATTTTGTGTGTGTAATTCTAAATTTAGAATAGTTTGGTTCTTCAATATTGACCTTTTTTTTCCATTTAATACAAACCTTATTTTACAGTTATAATTCCCTCTCAACCATGGAGTTTTTAATTTCATAGCTATCAATTAAACATGGTTTAGCTTATCAGCATTTATTTCTCAAGGAAATATCACAGATTAAAAGTTGACAATTTTCTTTTCTCTAAAGCTTTCCACAGTTTCTTTGAGGGTCAATTCCAAAGGAGTAAATTCAATTCCCAAGCTCTTAGCCCTTTCTTTGGAAACCTGATACATTAGCATATATGGCTGATCATTCTCCAACGTCTCACACCTAATAATGTCGTTGAAAAACATGAAAGTTAGAAAAATCAAAGGAAAAAGAGAAAACTTACTATTATATATACTGAACCCCCCAAAAAAAGACAAAATTGTGCACAAAATTATGAGCATGTAGGATTAATGTCATAGACTTACAGTCAGTAAGTAACCAATCACCCATGATTCTCATCATGCATGGAACTCGTCTTAACATTTGTAGTACCCATTTTTTGATGTCTTACACTAAAGAAATCTACATTAAAATATTTAAATAAGGAAAAGGTTGTCTTTGCTTTCATAAAGATCTCAATGTTTAGCACTTCTCTTAATTTCAAATTTGGCATACATTAAACAAACATCACCAAATCAATTTCAACCCCGGATCTTCTCATTTTAACTTCAGCCAAGTTTCAAACAAGCCAGTAAAGTATTAAAAAAAAAAACAAGTTTCATTAGGTCATATGCATTCTTGGAGTTATACTGTTAGTTTGTCACTGTTATAGAAATAATTAAACGTACTTATCTGAAATTTGTAATGTTGGGTATAGATCACGTAAAATCCTAGCAAGTTCAGAGTAATGTACAACTCTCTCAACCAACAAATATCTTCCACTAGCTGAAGCAATCTCATATCCTTGAATATGGGCATTTGCAACATCTTTCACATTGACCCATCCAAAACATCTATTTAGAAATGGTAAACCTGCATCAAGCAAGTTAAAGAGATCACTTATTGTTACTGTGCAAAAGGGAAAAACTTCGACATTCATACAAAATCATTTGTTCAACATGTACTTCAAGTGCTCGTATCTTGCATATGCAAAATGTTGATCCAAAGAGATAGGTGTCCACATTTTTTTGGGCATAGTCAATGCTTATTAATTTTATTGATGATTTCAATCAATGGTTTCATTTTGTGCATTTTGTTTTTCTTTCTTGGATACACAAAATGATTGGGCAGTTCTTTAGAGCTATCTACAAGAAGAACAGAACATATTCTCATCAAGTATCACAATATGAACTTATTAACATAAAGCTTCAATTAAAAACTATAGTTATTATAACCTTCCCTCTCTTATTATAATGCTCCCTTTTTCATTTCCACATATTCTGCTTCCCTTTTCAATTCACTTCGGGGAAAAAAAAGAGCTTCGTTTGAAACATGGAATACATCATGTAATCCAAAATGTCATTAGTAAATAAAAATTACCATTTATTATGTTGAGAATTGGCTCAACACTTTCATTAATCTCTTGTTGTAAAAGAGGTCCTGCCACCATTGCCGGATTAATAGCAACCATTTCAATGTTGTTCTCCTTTACAAATTTCCAGGCAGCCTCCTCAGCCAAAGTCTTTGAAAGTGAGTACCACAACTGAAAACAGAAATGGGATATGGCAAGAAAGTTAGACACAATGGTAACATTATATTTTTACTCAAAACAAATTATTACATTTTTGCACATTGGAAGAAATAAATTAGTACAATAACTTGATAGAAATTGACTAGTGAATGAAAGATTGTGCCATAAGTTAATAAACTATCATCAAATAATATAAGCAAGAAGGTTGAAGCAGTTTAACAAGTTTTATCCACTGTTTCTACAGCAGTAGCAGTGGTCTTGAAAGCATATTCGGGAACAGCAACAGTGGTTGTGGTGATGGTGGTGGATGCCATGGCATTGTTGGATGTGACAGTGGCCAAGGCAGGATCCAGAGGGAGGAAAATATACTGCTTATTCTTATTTCTCTAGGAGGAAAACTTATTTTTTAACCTTTTACTTTTTTCCACCTTTTCTGAATAATAACAATTTTTGTTCTATTAAAGCAAGACTTTGTAGAAAGATATATACTTTGAGACTTTGCAAACTCCAGTTGGTCCTGGGACTAATTAATTTCAAAGGCAATGGATTTCCTTGTCACTTTTAAAACATTTTCCCTTTCCTCATGAACTCAGCATTACTCATAAAATCCCTGCATTTCTCCTTCTTCTTTTCTATAATTCTTAACTGCTGCCACGGCTAGCGGACATTCATTTTCTTCTATTTTACACCTCTTATGATTAGCTTACTAGCAACAATGGCAGCAGAAACAATTTTTAACAATTAAGTCTGACTCTCCTACATTAGAAATGATTAAAAAAAATATGCAAGGATACATTGGACAAGAATCAGGTGAAACTAAGTGACAGATGACTAGAGACCAAGAAAAGATAACACCTCAAGCCTATTTATGACAATGATTAAGGACATTCAAATGACTTTTACCTTATCAAATATTTAGATTTTAGAGTTCGACAAATATTCTTGGTTAATTAGTTCTCTTTCTTCGTGGTTTTACTTGGAGGCCACGTATCCACTTCTCATCATCTAACAAAGCACAAGTATCCCGTGGAAATAAAGTCCACTTGTCTCACAATCTGACATCACAATTTGGCAAACACACAATCATGCTGGTATTTTCCAATGTAGTGTTAAGGCACATAAATGTTGTCTAGACTTTAGACAGAAATCGGGTCATTTCATTCAATCCCCAGCTTTCAACAAACAACATCAAAATCACATATTCAACATGCAGTTGCTTCAAACTTTTCATTTTTGAATGTTAAGGAAAAATATACTAGCACATACCTTTGATTTCCTACAAAAATCTGGATCTGAAAACCATGTCTCATCAACTACTACATCAGGGGTTTTAGGCCTTTCACTAATTGTAACTGCGGAAATAGAAGAGGTTAAGACAACTCGTTTCACGGATGGTGATTTTGCACATGACTGAAGAACATTAAGAGTTCCCTTCACTGCAGGATCAATTAATTCAGTCTGAAATAAAAAAGAAAACAACGGTCAAAACTTAAAAGTGAATAAACAGGCAAGTGAGCTGTTTTAAAAACACAAGAAAATCGTAATTTCTACCCTGGACTGGCAGATCTTTTTAAAATGAAAAAAGTATAAGGTAAAAGTGAACTTATGCTTGTCCTTTTAATCCCATAGCCTGTCAAGTTTCAACCATATAGTCATCAATTACAAGCACAAAAGGCATAGGCAAAAGGCGTGGAACTCCATTTTAAAAGTGCAGGTTTGATTTGATAAAAAAAGCTCAAAGAATTTGCATACCTAAACTTGAGAATTCATAAGTCTCTCTGTTAGTACTCAAAAGAAATGGCGAGATTTACAGAATTAATGTCCTTTTTTGATGCACTTTATTTTATCATGATACCCTAACCTATCTTTGCTAAAATTGTAAAAATTGTGCACCTCTTTATTTATGATGCAGGAAAAAATATTAATAACCATTATCAAAAGGGAAATGATAAACACATTTGAATATATCAACCAGGTCGTGGTATTTTCTGCCAATGGGGTAAAATGTCAATATAAACTGCAAACCTATCATTAGGATATAAAATACGTAATAAATAATTGATTTTCCAATGACAGAGCAGCTAAATAAATAAATTCCTAAAGAGCAGATTTGAAAATTTTGGAAAAGCATATATGCAGGTAATTACCAGTAAAAGAAACATAATTGATAGTCTATATATATTTAAAAACAAAAAAAAAATAAGAATGGAATGAACTAGTTCACCTGTGGGTCTTTGACAACAAAATGAACAGGGGAAGCAGTATGAAAGACACCATGACAACCCTGAATAGCAGAGTCAAAGGAAGCTTCCTCCAAGAGATCAGCCTTAAAGAGTTGCAACCTCTCTTTTGCACCATCAAGTTGAAGTAAGTGATCCACTTTTTTGGGATTACCTGCTCCATCCCCAAAAAATAATAAAATTATTACTAATTACTAATATTAATGACTGAATCAAAAGGATGAAAAAAGAAAGGGAGTGTAAGAGCGTTGACTTGGGTCTCGAACAGTAGCTCTGACAGTGTAACCACGTTGAAGAAGGAATTTGACTATCCATGAAGCTATGTAACCAGAAGCACCAGTCACACACACCACCTTCCCTTCACCGCTGCTGCTCATCATGCCTCTGATTTTCCTTTTCCTTTCCTTGTATTTTATATTATTCCCTCACAAATATATATATATATATATATATATATATATATATATATATATATATATATATATATATATATATATATATATTCATTAAAGATATCCATTGACCGAAAGCAAAAGACTAATTCTCCGAGACATAAAAATCACCAAGTAATTGGTTTCGCCTTTATTAACAAAGCATTTGCCATAATGGAATCCTTGACGTAATGATTAAAAAACTCAATTATATACTGACTGTGATGAATAGGGATGACAACGGGGCAGGGGATGCTCGGGGAGACCTTTCCCATTCCCCATTCTCGGGTCTCATTTGTCCCCCATCCCCATCTCCATTCTCCATGTCGGGGGTTGATTAACTCTCATCTCCATTCCCCACCACCCCACGGGTCCCCACAAGAAACCTAACTTCAATTTGATCTGTTATAAAATTCACAACGTCGAATTGCATTTTTAAACTTGTACACTACAGAAAAATAATCGTTAAAATTCAAGAGATTCAATTTAAAAAATCGCTAAAATAATCGTTAATAATAATAATTATAATTATAATTATAATAATATACGTGAAGTTACTAAAAAAACCTATTTTTAACTATATAAAGCCTAAATATTTAAGGGCATATAAGTAAAATTGTCGAGGACGGAGAACCCACGGAGACGGGGAACCAATCTCATTCCCCGCCCCAAAATCTGTTCGGGGAAAAAATCCCCTCCGCCCTCACTGGGGAAAAATCCCCAAACTCGGGTACCGGAACGGGACGTTCCCCGCGGGGATCCCCATCTGCAGTCTCCCATTTCTATCCCTAGTGATGAAGCCGTGACATATACATATTAAAAAACCTCTTTGTTATAGAGAACCTTGGTTAACTCATCCAACTTTTTTTTAAAAAAATTTTAATGAAAAATCAGGCTGAAAATGCTTACATGGACTTAGGGATGGACATGGTACCCACGGGCGCGGGTAGTGCATACCCATGCCCCTACCCACGGGTATTAGTGCGGGTAACAGGTACCCACGGGTTTTAAACTTTTATTATATAATTATATATTTTGTAATAATTATTATACATAAAAATAATTATAAGATAAATAATTATATACATATGATAAATGTTTATCATTATAAATTTATCATTAAAATTCAATATGAAATATAAATAAAATAAAATTTATATATTCTCAAAGTAATAAAAAAATATTAATATATATATAATATTTATTAATAAAATATTATTTTATATATGCGGGTACCCGCGGGGCGGGTATCACAATACCCGTACCCACCCGCAAGGGAATGGTGCGGGTACCCGTTACGGGTATTTTTGCGGATACCCGCGGCATGGGTATTTTGCCCATCCCTACATGGACTGCGTTGGCATTGTTACTTTTAAAATAAAAAATTAAGCTGAAAATGTTTACGTGGGTTTTTTGTGTAATTTTTAATTCAATCTACGAGAAATAATATTAGAATAAATTAATAGGTATACACTGATAATGTAAAATTTTCTTACATTGTCAAATCATTTTCATCATTCATTTATATTACTCCCTCCGTCCCTAAATATAAAGTCTCTTTGGAGGATTTCACGTCAATTAACAAAGTGAAATAATCTAATTAATTATATTGGAAATGTGAACTTTTGATATGTAATTTCAAAATCACCCCTATTAATATTATTGAGAATCTAAAAAGTGTTAAATAAATAGTGATGTTTGTGAAAAAAAGTAATTAATGGTCATTGAAAATTGTCAAGAGAGCTTTATATTTAGAGACAGAGAAAATATTTTTAAGTAAAAGTCAATAATCATAAATATGTGAATGAATAATAAAAGATGCAGTGATGATGAAAAAACTTTACAGTGTGGAGTGCACCAACTTGATATTTGATATTTACTTTTATAAAGTTTTGAGATATATAATTGTCCCTCTTGATATTTGATATTTGTAATGTAAATATGATACTTGTAATAAAGATACAAAGAGTATGTATTTATGTGCTGTTCCTGCCTTAGATGCATTATGCATATACCAAATTAGGAAAGGGTGAAGAAATCCATCCTAGGAATGCAGGAGTCATTCACTGTGGGAGAAAAAGAAATAACCGCAAACCCAAATTACTCGGTACTCTCAACTCTCAATAATCCGAATGAGCTTGGAAAGTTTATGTAAAGGGGTTAATCTCTCTATGTCTATTTTTTTTTTTTTTTTAAATCGCAAATTTTCCACAAGATTATTTATATAGACCGAACTCATGACTGTAACAACTAACAAATAGACATTTGCATGCATGCATGTATGTACAGATAAGGTCCTTTATATCTTTTATTTGGTGGCCTAACGATGATATTGAATACAATGAGTATATATAAATCTTATCGGATGATAATACATAGACATGTAAATATATTGAAGTATAAATTTAAAAAAGGCTTATTTAAGTGTTTAGTAATCGAACTTAGGTGCTCTTTTGAAATTGGTCATCAAACTTTTTTTTTGATGCTTTGAGTTCCTAAACTTTGCTAAAATTTTGGAAATAGTCATTTCATCACTTAAGTGGTTATATAACCGAGGATATGCCACGTCACCTTTGTCACATCGACAGGTAACGTACCAAGTGATGCTACGTGAATTTTTTAAATTAAAAAATATTCAAATTTATTAAAAATAATTAAAAATTTTATTTTTTTTAAAGAAAATAGAATCTTTTAATAATTTTTAAAAGAAATTTTTTTAATAAAAAAAATCATGTAATGTCCCGTGGCTCTACATAACATGTCACTCGTCGATATTATGAAATTGACGTGATATGCCATCGGCTATATCATCACTTATGTAACGAAAGAACTATTTCCAAAAATTAAACAAAGATTAGGGATCCAAAGCATCGAAAAAAAAGTTTAAGGATCAATTCCAAAAGAGCACCTAAATTCAGGGGCTAAAATGTTAAATAAGCCTTTAAAAAATTTAGGGATAAAATTTGAATTTTACTTGAATTAAGTTACTAATTTCTCTGCCTTCAAAAACAAAAAATTTACTAATTTTTCTTGACACATGTCCTGCTGATAAGGTAAACAAGAAACTAAGAAAGGAAAAGAATGCGAACAGAGAATTGAATGACTTAACCTATTGTGTGCTGATAAGATGGTGAACATTTTCCATCATTTATATTTTGAGACTTTATAACTTAATAAGTATCATGTTGAAGCACCGCATTGTATTAATACATACATATATATATATATATATATATATATATATATATATATATATATATATATATACACTATTATAAAGAAAACATGGTTTTAACTGTTTGTACATAATTTTGTCAATTCCTATTATACCCTCCATAATTTTGTCAATTCCTCTCTTCATCTTTCATCTTTCAATTTATTTTATTTATTTATTTCTTTAACCGCTCCTGAAATGCACAAAACCATCATTATATAAATTATATCTAATATAATCTATGTAGAGCTATAATATCATTTAAAAAAACTGATTTTTCAATACACTATTTTATTATTAACAACTCTTTACGACAAAAAAACGAAAAATGGGAATGCAAGACGACAGACACGAACACGAAAAATGGGAATGCGGGAGCACATGTCGGCAGGCTAGTGTATATATATATATATATATATATATATATATATATATATATAAATATGTTACAGCGCGTGAGAGACACATTGAGCGTTTGTGGAATAAGGCTAATGTAATCATTGAGTACATAGACCCAGTTACATTGTAAGGTAAATTGATGAAAGATTGCTAAAACTCTTGTGCACGTAATACTTCAAGAATAGTATTTCTAACCACATAATACATTGGTTTTGCAGTTTTATGCTGTATATATACCATTACCTGGCCTGTTAGTTTGTTACCTTCACTGGTACAAACCAAGTTCAAAGGGATTAGTTTTAATCTAACATAACCCTTAAACCAAATATTGTTGAGGTTGTTATCAACAACGGGATTCAACAAATTAAAAGCTGACAAACTTCTTTTCTTTCAAGCTATCCACAGTCTCTTTGAGGCTCACTTCCAAAGGAATAAATTCAATTCCCAAACTCTTTGCCTTTTCTTTAGAAATCTGATATGTCGGGTCATAAGGATTGTCGTCTTCTTCACACCTGATAATATTATTGCAAAAGTAAAAATATTGATTAAAAAACAACAAACAAAAAGAATAACTTAATCATAAGATATATATAAATACAGAATGCTGACTATGAATTCTCTCGCGACCATTCTAATGCTGAATGTTTTTAATACTTGTTCACTTAAATCTCAATTTTGGTATGCATGAAATTAGAAAACATCACTTGATTAATTAGTTACATTGCTTGATCCTTTCGTTTACTTATAGCAGTAACTAAACTTACTTATCAGGAACAGGTAATGTTGGGTACAGATCACGTAAAATCTTCGCAACATCAGAGAAGTGCAACACTCTCTCTGCCAAACAATATCTTCCACTAGCTGAAGCAATCTCATATGCCTGAATATGGGCATTTGCAACATCTTTCACATTAATAATTGGAGAAGACAGATTTGGAAATGTTTGTGAACCTGCATTAAAAAAGTGAACAAGGAGTTCTTCTATTAAGCAAGTTACAGAACTTTCTTGCCTTAAGGCAAAACTAGAATACATTTGATGCACATATAACAAATCCACCAATATATAGTTGTAACAGGCAAAGCAACACATCCTTACCATTTATTAGGTTTAAAATCAAATGAGAAGTTGTGTTGAGCTCTGGTTGCAAGAGAGGCCCTACCACCAATGATGGGTTAATAGCAACCATGTCAACATTGTTTTCCTTTACAAATTCCCAAGCTGCATTCTCAGCTAAAATCTTTGAAAGTATATACGGTGACCACTGAAATCACAAATATGTAATGGCGAGAAAGTCAAAGAGATGGGTAACAAACTTTACAAGACAAATTATTACCTACATGCACAATGGAACATATAATAATAAGTTAAGAAGCACAAAAATGATTTTTACGTAGAAGTAGAAACTAGAAAAAATGCTATTAAATTCCCAACTCTAATCAAATTAACCCACACCATAGTCACGTATTCATCCTGCATGATCTTCAAATTTGAGTAAGTTACATGGAATATGGTACATACCTTCCAATCCCCGACCAAATTTGGATCTGAAAACCATGTCTCATCAACTACTACTTCAGGACTTCGAGGTCTTCCATTATATAAAATAGCAGCAGAAGAAGATGTTAAGATAACTCGTTTAACAGATGGTGATTTTACACAGGATTTAAGAACATTAAGAGTTCCTTTCACTGCTGGATCAATTAATTTAGCCTGCAATAAAGAAAACAACCGTTCAAACTAACTAACTGAATAAATAGGCTACTGATCTGTTTTGAAAAAATAACATGATGGTACTAAATGTCAAAGAATTTCATTACAGGAACCAAGACATATAATTTTATCTATAATAGCTATACATTGTTTGTTTTATCACTTTTATTCATTATCTTTCTATAATAATTTATCATTATTTCCACTTGTTATTTTTCTTATCATAATGAGAGTAAAATTGTAAAAATAATAATTAATGTTATAGTATTACATTTTTAAAGTGACAATTATTTAAAAATAAACGAGTAAAATACTAGAGATTGAAAATTCAGGAAAAGCATGCATGCATGTGCCTACCAATAAAAGAAGCATAACTGAGGAAGGTCTTCAATCTGAATGCTTTCATTATAAAAATAGTTTTTTTTTTTTTTTTTGCCAAAGGTGGACCATATATTCAACTGATTCCCCTAAAAGATAGGGTAAAAAAAGATTTTCCTATATGTTAAAAAAGAAAAAGAATGGAGTGAACTTCACCTGTGAGTCTTTGACAACAAAATGAACAGGGGAAGCAGTATGAAAGACACCATGACAACCCTGAATAGCAGAGTCAAAGGAAGCTTCCTCCAAGAGATGAGCCTTAAAGAGTTGCAACCTCTCTTTTGCACCATCAAGTTGAAGTAAGTGATCCACCTTTTTGGGATTACCTGCTCCATCCTCAAAAAATAATAAAATTATTACTAATATTAAATATTAATAATAATGACTGAATCAAAAGGATGAAAAAAGAAAGGGAGTGTAAGAGCGTTGACTTGGGTCTCGAACAGTAGCTCTGACAGTGTAACCACGTTGAAGAAGGAATTTGACTATCCATGAAGCTATGTAACCAGAAGCACCAGTCACACACACCACCTTCCCTTCACCTCTGCTGCTCATCCTCTTTCTTCACCTTTTTCCTTCTGCAGTTCTGCTTACTGTTCAACTAGATACTTTAATAAATGTTTCTTTCTTTTAATTTTTTTTTAGCAACGCTATATTATACGAATGGTTTTCGTGAAACGGCAAACGAAAATCTAAAACTAACGGTTGCAACTTGCGTTTCATGCAAGCCGTTATTTTCTCTATCTTAAAACCTTCACCTGATTGGTTAATACAACTTTCGTAAACTACGAATTTGTAGCATATAGCTTTTCTGTTTTTTTTTTTTTTTTTTGCTACACTCAATTAGGAATGTTTTTACTTTTTAAGATTAATTTTTCTTTTTAAAGTATCTTACTTTTGCTTAACACGTGGAAGTTCTTTTTTTTAATTGGATGTTTTAATATTGTGAGCCAGAAGTATTTTTCTTAACAAAAATACCTAACCTTATGTGCCATGTTAAAATTAGTTTTGCGGAAGGACTATTATATTTTGCTTTTATGATTATTTTAAAATGAAAATAAAAAACCAAAAAAAATCTCTCCACAAATCCTAGGTTACCGCCATTCTCCGCAATATCCATTGTCCATAATCAACATCTAGCCACCATCACTTATTTTGAGTGATTTTGGTTTGAGTGATGGGAGGAGAGTTTGAAAAGAGACAAAATGGGAAATGAAACAAGGGTTGAAGAGAGAAAATGAAGAGAGGAGAAAAAAAATGGTGGCATTCACTCAAAAAAAATTTTCTCTCCTCCATAGGCAAAAGAGTTGAGCGAAATTGGTAGCACACTTACCAATGACACTACTTTTAAGGAGTACTCCCTCCGGTCCTATATATAGGACATACTTAACCATATTCCTCGGACCAAGAAAAGTAGTTAGTTTTATGAATTCTATGAAAATATATTGTAACATTACAATTTAACCCTCTCAACTTTTCTTGAAAAATTCACACTCATTAATGAACAACAAAAAACACATGCATTTAATAAGGGCAAAAAAGAGAAAAAGCAATAAATGATGCATAGAAAATACAAAATGTCTTATATATAGGACCAAAGATTGCTTCTAGAATATGTCCTATATATAGGACCGGAGGGAGTAACATACAAAAATGCTCTTATTTTTTTACAAATGACACTTACCAATGACACTACTTTTAAGTAATATACAAAAATGCTCTTATTTTTTTACAAATGACACTTACCAATGACACTACTTTTAAGTAATATACTACTTTTCTCTTAATTTTTATTATATTAAATAATGGTATAATTGTCTTTTGACAATTTATTATTTTTTTTCTTCTCACTTTTCTCTCCGGCCAAATAAAAGGAAAGAAAACTCAACTTTTCTTTCTCTCATACCAAACAACCATAAAATCTACTCATTTTCTCACCATAATTTTTCTTCCCTACTTCTCTCTTCCCTGTTATGTTTCTCTCTTCTGACTTTTTTTTTTTGTTCAGGCTTTGTTTGGTTTGGGAGATTTTGGGGAAGAGAATTTGGGGAGGAGAAAATAAAAAGAAAATAAGGGTTTTTCCCCTGTTTGGTTAAGGAAAGAAAACGAGGGAAGAGAGAAAAATGGATGAAACCCACTAAAAAAATTTCTCTCCTAAAATGAAGAGATTTTGGAGAGAAAATGGAGAGGTAATATTTTTAGACATAGAAATAAGGAAAACTTAAACGAAATTTTTTTTTTCTTCTCGTTTTCTCTCCAACTAAACAAAAGGAAGGAAAACTCAACTTTTCTTTCTTCTCTATTTCTTCACATTTTCTCTCATACCAAACAATCACAAAATCTACTAATTTTCTTACCATAATCTTTCTTCCTTATTTCCCTCTTCTCTATTTCTCTCTTCTCATCTTCTTTTTTACAACCAAAGAAAGTATTAACAAGAGAGCAAATTCAACCATTCAACACCTACCCATAATGCATGATGCATCCAACTGAAAGAAAGAAATTTATGTTCAATACTTAAGATACATAATGAATCCAATTGAAGAAAGACTTTTTCTATTAAAGAGTTTATTCCAAATATATTCCTCATAATTACATAAAGGTTATAGAGTAATAATTATAATAAAGAAATAAATAAATAAAGTTGTAAAGTTTTAAATAAAGGTAATTTTGGAATAAAAATATTTTTTTGGTAAATTTGAAAATATTAATTACTTTTTCTTAATTTGCGTAAATTAGATAAAAGTGAATTATAATTTGTGATGAAGGGAGTATAATCAAATGTTAATCAATTGTACCTTATTATACATTGTTATTACCAAAAGAGGTTAACTATATTTTTAACACGTA
The DNA here is from genome assembly GCA_037953625.1 of Crotalaria pallida. Taxonomy (NCBI): domain Eukaryota; kingdom Viridiplantae; phylum Streptophyta; class Magnoliopsida; order Fabales; family Fabaceae; genus Crotalaria; species Crotalaria pallida. Next base: position 140,252,358 of record CM075654.1, on the reverse strand, counting down.
TGTTATCAATTTTCTTTTGTTTGAGATCAGAGATAGAATATTAATTGAGGTTAATTATAGATTAACTATCTTTTTCATTTATCTTCGGGTTTCAGCATTGTCATAACTCAAACAGGTAACGGTTAGATATGAGAAATGGACAAGAAATAGAGAAAAGAAATTGGGGAGGATTTCAATTCAAGATGTACGTAATCTTATTTTCATAGATGGAGAGACTCCAATTTGGCAATTTCAAATCATAAATATGTAAGATCAAAACTTAGAAAAGCTCAGGTTTATACTCCTGAATCATTTGTCAGTCAATAAGGGCTAACCACCTTTGACACAAAAAAAAAAAAAAACAACCAACTATGCTGCATATGCATAAGCATAAAACACAATGTTGTGGCCATCAAACCGATATAAAAAGACTTAGTGTTTTTTTTTTTTTTTTAATATTAATAATAGAGACATGAATAGTGAGAGTGTAAGAGTAGTGAGCGTTAACACTGTTAAATTAGAGTGGATTTAAGGGAGAAATAAGGAAAAGAGGAGTTTAAGTGAGAGAGAAAACTCAAGATTGAAGTGTTTGCACTCTGCACTAGGGAGTAGGAACTAGGAATCTTCACCAAACCCAGATTATATTGCTTAATGCACGTTAATACAGCAAGAATAATCTGTAACCACATAATATACTATGAACAAAAAGCTTGGGACTTATTGCAGTTTTTTAGATTAAACCATTACCGGTGGTTAGTTGCTGCCTTCACAAGTGCAAACCAAACTCAAAAAGACTAGTTTTACTTTAACATAACCCTTAAACAGAATTAATAGTTCCATTCTAGTCATGGAGTTTGTTTTTAAGACCAAAATGGCCAATTGAACATGGTTGAGGCTTCATTACCAAGGCCATTCCAAATTCCATCAATTAAAAGTCCACAAACTTCTTTTCTTTCAAGCTTTCCACAATTTCCCTAAGGCTTACTTCCAAAGGTTTATAGTCAATTCCCAAACTCTTCGCCTTTTCTTTCGAAGTCTGAAATGTTGGATCGTAAGGCTTATCATCATCACACCTGGTAATATTTGTTGAGAAAGTAAAAATGTAGATAGAAAAAACTAAGAGGTAGAAAAACATAATCATAAAATGCATCAAATTAGAAAATATCACTTAATTAATCCGTTTCTATGTTTAATCCTTTCATTTTTAGAATTGAGTTGAGTTTTCAGACAAGTCAGTAAACTGAAGTATTAACAATCGGGGTCCAAAAATTGGGAATCTAAAATTCTAAAAACATATGCTTAATTGCTTATGGATTCTTTGAGTGTTAGAACTTAGAAATAATTAAACTTACTTATCAGCAATGTGTGATGTTGGGTACAGATCACTTAAAATCTTAGCTACCTCAGAGAAGTGTACCACTCTCTCAGATAAACAATATCTTCCACTAGCTGAAGCAATTTCATATGCTTGAATATGCGCATTTGCAACATCTTTCACATTGACCCACCCAAAAGAAGCATTTGGACATGTTTGTGAACCTGCCCCAAGCAAGTGAAAGAGTTGTATTAATTAGCAGCAGGACATTCTTGAAGCACGTATAACAAAATCCACCAATATCTTTTTCAGAATACAAATCCACTGATATTTAGAGTAGTCAAAGCAACTTTACCATTTATTAGGCATAAAACCGAATTAGAAGTTGCGTTGAGCTCTGGTTGTAAAAGAGGTCCTATCACCATTGATGGGTTAATTGCAACCATGTCAATGTTGTTTTCCTTAGCAAATTCCCAAGCAGCATTCTCAGCTAAAGTCTTTGAAAGTGTATACATTGACCACTAAAAACAGAAATAGGAAATGACAAGAAAGTCAAAGAGCAGGGTGACATTCTATACAGGACAAAGTATTACATATGTGTGCATTGGAACATGCAAGTAAACCTTGTATCTGGCGCACAATCATGATGTTAATTTTTGGCAAAGTAATGGCAAAGCTCAAAAATAAGATGTTAATACTATAGAAAACACGTTTTTAAATCCCCAATTCAGAACAAAATCACATATTCAATCTGCACGATTTCCAAATTTCAGGATAAATTTTATGCAACATGGAACATATAATTGATTCCGCGCAAAAATCTGGGTTTGAAAACCATGTCTCATCAACTACTACTTCAGGAGTTCGAGGTCTTCCATTATATGAAACCGCAACCATAGAAGATGTTAGGATAACTCGTTTCACGGATGGTGATTTTACACATGATTTAAGAACATTAAGAGTTCCCTTCACCGCCGGATCAATTAATTCAGCCTGCAATAAAGAAAACATCAGTTCAAACTGAATAAACAGGCTACTCTGATCTCTTTTGAAAAGAAAACAGAATGGTATTAATTTATACTTTAAACTGACAAATTTTAAAAAATGTCATAGCATTTCATAAAAGTGCAATTTGTGCTTCTCCTCAATCATTTGATCCAAGTCACTCAAGGCATGGAACTCCATATTTTAGTGCAGTTTCCTTAAAGACAATAGCTAATGACAAACTCTCAACAAAATAGCTAAACATTAATTTTTAAAGTGTATACACTATACATAATTACATATGTTTTGTTAATGTATGGTGTAAATATTTGTTTTTGTCTAACCCATTAATATTAGGCGCATAACCTGGCCTATATATTCATATACACAATGTACACATAGTAAGAAGTAATAATACAATATTCTCATATAATCTACATGGTATTTGAGCAATTCTCGTATAATTTACATGTTCTTCTAAATAGCTACATTGATGTCCTTTTTATATTTAATGCACTCTTATAGCATATGCTTTTTTTAGGACTATATTAGTTTTAAGGACTTAATTGTGACATTATTATCTTCGAAGCTGAGGATTAATTTGATTGTTTATCTTAATTCTTAAATAAAACCCCTTCTTTTATCAAAAGCAAATATCAAACTCATTTGGCTAGATATATCAGCTAGATCATGTTTTTTTATGCCAATGACAAAAAATTGGCAAAGCTTTTATGAAGTGTCAATATAAACAAAACTATATTTGAAATATCAACGGTATGCTTAATTATCAAATGAAATAAAACATGAACTACTGGTAGCTAGAAACCTGTGGATCTTTGGCAGTGGCACTAACGGGTGAAGCAGTATGAAAGACACCATCACAACCCTCAACAACAGAGTCAAAGGCACCTTGTTCCAAAAGATCTGCCTTAAACAGCAGCAGCCTCTCATTAGCACCATCAAGCTGAAGCAAGTGGTCAACCTTTTTGGGATTACCTACAGGCATGGAGAGATGAACTTGGATAAGAATTATGCAACAAGAAATTATTGCATGTTCCAGAATATGTGATCAGCTGGTCAATAACAACTTACAACATAACATGTTGATTGGTCCTATCTCATGCAATAATCAGTTTAAAGTTAAAAATTAAAAAATAAATATATGTTGCAATAACATGTAACCAATTACTTGGCTCACGAACAGTAGCTCGGACAGTGTAACCACGTTGAAGGAGGAACTTGACAATCCATGAAGCTATGTAACCAGAAGCTCCAGTCACACATACCACCTTCCCCGTTGTGCTCATTCTTTTTCCTTCTTTGCATCTACTTTCTCATTAGAGTGTGCTATTAAACAACTATCACGTAGGCAAATTAATAAGTGTTTTGGTGAAATCTTTGTTGTCCCAACCATCCCGACGTCTTTGTTTAATTTGACCACACGTCACATGAGTGGGAAAGCTAATTAAAATTTTTCAAATGGAATTAGTATTATTCTGCAATTTAATTAATTAAGAATTGTATTTTCCTTTAAATTGAAAGTGAGATCCATCATCCCAATTTTAAAAATCATATTAGGGTTGAACTTGAAGATGATCAAGTGTGTGTTTTTAATGAGAGAAATTATTGTATCCAAAAGCAATTACATCTAAACAGCTGAATTTTGAATAAACTTGTATAATTTCAACTCACATCCATTAAAATATAATCAATGATTTGGATATTAGACGTGTTTGAATTCTGATACTATTGTTATCTAGCAATAATTTTATATTTGACATCTTATTTATATTATATATTGAAATAATAAAATTGCATATAAAACAAATCAAATATAAAATCTAAATATTTACGTAACATTACTCTTTCAATGCCGTGGAAGTTGGGCCTTCTGCTTTTTATTATTAAGGGAATTTTGACACTTTCTTAAACAAGTACATTTTACTTTAGGATCCTATGATATCAAGTATAAAACTTGGTTACTTATATATTTACATAATTTTTTATATATTGTGAAATTTGTCAATTAACTGTTGAATTATATGTTATTATCATGACGATCATACATACAAAAATTCAGATCATTCGTCAGAAATTCATATGTATGTAATCTAATAATGCATATTTACTTATATTTTAAATAACGTATTATCCGTTCAAATAGAAGAGTCGGATGAAATATCAAATAATTTTTATATTCTATGAAATTTTGTAGACTTATCCACTAATAACATATAATTCAACGATTGGATTGACAAATTTCATAATGCATAAAAAAATTATGTAAAGGTGTAAGTGACGAAGTTTTACACCTAAGGTTGTATCTAACTCTTCCAAAAATATCATTTCAATTCCCTTCATTTCCTTCACTCCACCGTGGCTTTAAAAATAATAATAAAAAAAAAAACTTAACCTCGAAATTGTAATTTTTTCTCAGGATCCTAAAATTCGCATTACGTTATTTTCCCCCTTACGTACCCATTTCTCTTGCGGAGACAGCCTTGTATTGGAAAGAGCCATCACTTAAATAAATGACTAATTTTTTGTTAGAAAGATACTTTAACTGGTACTCCCTCCGGTCCTATTTATAAGATCCTTTTGGAGTTTTTATTTTGGTTCTATTTATAAGACTCTTTTCCAATTTTCAATAACATTTAATTACTTCTTTCCACTAACACCCCTATAAAGTCAACACTTTTTAGAGTTCCAATAATAATTATAGGGGTAGTTTTGAAAAAGTATATCAAATTTTCACATTTCCAATGCCACTAACAAATTTATCCACTCTCCTTGGTGGAAGTGAAAAACCTCAAAAGGGTCTTATAAATAGGAGCGGAGGGAGTACAAAGTTACAAACCAATATTAAAACGCAATGGCTCAAATGCATATAGGAGTAAAAAATAACATGCTATGATGAATTTGGACAAAATTCCATTTATATCCTTATATTTAATTTTTAATTACAAATCACCCTGTCCCCCACCTCCTCCTCCCTACCTTTTCCCTCTTTCTCGTAACAACCTTATTTCTCTTGTACCCATTTCAGATCAGCCCTCACCCGCATATCACTTACCCACAAACTAACTCAAACACCACAACCACAAATCATACAACACAACAGTAATCACTCAATTTCGATTTATTGGGGAAGGCTCTGTGCATGTTAATAGATAAATAAAAAAACTCAAAAAAAAAGACATCCTCTGCCGATTTATTGCCATAATCAACAGACAATTGGTCTAACAAGAGAGATCCAAAACCAGAGCCAATAACCACACATCATAACCGCAGATGCTTCAATTACAACATGCACTGATTGCATGTTATCTATTTATATGCATTTGAGCATTGCCTTGAAATTAAAACATGAGAAACTTAAGTTTCGTTTTATAAGTTCTTCTTGTGCTATTCTCTCGTCAGAACAAAATATGCCACAATTTATTATTGAAAATATATTAAGTGTACCGGTCATAACACAACTACTTCTGTGTAACACTTGAACAATGTAACGAGACTCTTATTTCTACTTCTATGGAACAATTGTACAATCATAAATTATTCTCAAGCATGGAGTTTATAAAACCGAAGTCACCACCTAAAAGTGGTTGACAAATTTCTTTTCTTTCAAACTTTCCACTGTTTCCTCGAGACTCACATTCAAAGGAATAAATTCAATTCCCAGACTCTTTGCCTTTTCTTTGGAAGCTTGAAATGATATAAAAGGCTTATCGTCTGCACACCTGTTAATATTATTGTCAAAGTGAGCATGTTATTATAAAAATCTTACAAGAAAAAGAAAACTTCATTATACGTAACATGATGAATTGAACATGCAAAATTTTGCCATGCTGTTTTCAAAAGAATGGCCATGTAGAGATGCATTATTGTAGGTAAATGCGTCACCTCCTTGTTAATATCCCCTTATTTTCGTCTTTTTGGGATGCATTACAAGTACGTTAAGAATGATCAATTTAAATTAAAAGCTCAAATATGTCTCAATCATCTATGTTTTTAATTGCTGCATGAATGATATTAACAAAGGGTAGCATTGAAACAAATTAAGAAGGGGAGCATCAAAGCATTATCACCCAAGATATAAAGGTGAGACAAAGAACGTGTTGATCTAACTAAAATGCATATCTGAATTTTCAGAAATAACTCAACTTACTTCTCTGCAATTTGTAATGTCGGGTATATATCACCTAAAATCTTTGCAACTTCAGACAAATGAGCCACTCTCTCAGCCAGAATATATCTTCCACTAGCTGAAGCAATCTCATATGCCTGGACATGGGCGTTTGCAACATCTTTCACATTGATCCATCCGAAAGTGAGACTTGGAAATGTTTGTGAACCTGAATCAAGCAAGTAAAAAGAATTTCCTATTTAAAACAACAGGAAAGTTCTTGTCTAGGCTAGCAAATCCACTAATTTGAATAAATTAATGACTAATTTACTCCCTTCATCCTTATGCATAAGACCATTTTGAAACTTTATTTTGTCCATGTTTATAATACTTTATTTCAATTTTCACTAATAATTAATTACTTTTTTATACAAATACTCATATTTACTTAACACTTTTTTAGATTCTCAATAATATTAATATGAGTAGTTTTGAAAATATATATCAAATGTTCACATTTCCATGATCATTAATTAAATTAACCAACTTTCTTAATTAACATGAAATTTACCAAAATAGTCTTATATATAAAAATGGATAAAATAATTATTAACCAACAAACGACATATTGAAGAAAAAAATTAGGGGTAAGAAGAAAAGACTTAAAGACAGTTACATCTTAATTTCATTGATGATTTCAACCGATGGTTTTTCACGTCAGGAGTTGGTTTTCCTCACATTTCATGTCAGGAGTTTGAGGCATAGGTAATTTAGTAATTTTAATCATCATTTCTACTATGCTGCGTTCCCTGCATTCTCTATCTCTGTCTCTCTGATTCTTATGCTGCAATAAGTTAAACAAACCAAACCTTAGAAGGGGTCGTTCATATTGCCATACTTATGAACAGTAACTAAACACATAAGAGGGCATGAACGTATGATGGGAGGCTCCAAACTACAACATATAGTGTATCAGAAGATTCAACAGTCTCTAGTCACCTTCCATCTCAATTGGTGATATTTATTTTGCCTTATTCATGTCCAATCAATGAGGATAGTCGAGCTCTAAATAAAGAGGGTACATATGCTACTCTAGCATCACAGTATGTGCCATCACTAAAATGCTCATACCTCCAACATCAAGTTTAACTAACTACCTGTTATGGTCATTATAAGTTTATAACGGTCCTTTTATGGTACTATTTCCTTTTCAATTTCAATATTTTCTGTTTCCCTTTACAAACCTTAGCTTAATTCACTTGAAATTGAATGAATTGTTTGGAATACATCTTGTCATCAAGATGCAGATAAAACAGATAACAGAATATATAGAGAGAGAGAGAGAGAGCACAAGAGTAAACAAAAATTACCATTTATTAGGTTTAAAATTAAAGCAACACTTGTGTTAAGCTCAGGTTGCAAGAGAGGCCCCAACGTGGCTGATGGGTTGATAACAACCAAGTCAATGTTGTTTTCGTTTAGAAGTTTCCTGGCAATATCCTCTGCCGTAGTCTTTGCAAATGCATACCACATCTGAAGATAAACACACGCACATAAATAGGAACGTAGTAGTAGTATACATGACAAATTATCACATTTGTGCACATTGGAACAAATACAGTAACATTATTGCTCAATTGCAATTGCATGTCTAGTGAATAAAAGGTTGTTAAGTTGAAAGATTAAAGTATTAAAGCTTTTCTCAAATAATGTTAGCCATCAATTTGAAGCAATTTAACTATTTTAATGGAACTTCTCTGCATCATATTTACTGCCAAGTGCCAAGGAACAAACTTATTACTGTATTATATAAGCGAAATAATCTCGAGTTTTAAGTTAAAAGGAAGCTAAATCAATATCTAGCTTAAAAAAGTAAATGCTTTCTTTTGAGTGGTTCGGACTACAAAACAAAAGCACATCTAATTCCCAAAGTGTATGCTGTATGCAAGTATACAAAGCACAGCAAAATCCAACATAGCAAAACTTGATTGGCCTAAGGTTGCTTATATTGTGAAGGTGATTACTAGTAGTAGTAATACATAAGTCTGGGATATTCTTCAAGATTAATTATCACAAAGTAACTTATTTTTACTGTTTCTTCTGGGAAAGTAATGCCTTTCTTCCTAGTTCAGAGCATTTCCTATCCAATCCCATAATCTAACTTTAAAGCACAAGTGTCCCCAAAGGCCCTGCCAAAGGAGTCCACTTGTCTCGCATTTATGAATTAGTATCGTTAGTCAAACTCGGAAAATTTACGGAACTAGTATAAGTTGATCGGTATATTATCAGTTTGGTGTAACTTTTGTAAAATTACGAATCTAGTATAACTTTTTTTTTTTTTGTAAATCGTGATTGGCAGTCCGCGTAAGACAGTCAGTTGGTGGCTGCAAGGAGACTTAAGATTTTCCCTTCCCCAGGTCTAGTCACAGACCTCCCATGTAAAAAAAAAAAATCGTGATTGGCATCCACAATTTACACCACTTTTTATTTTTTTTTTAAACAGAAATTGTGGATGAAGACCGATTTCTTTTTGTTTTTTTTTTATTATTTTTAGAGAAATCGTCCTCAAGAGCCACGATTCTCTCAAATTTTTTTTTTAATAAAAAAAACGTGTTCGCAGTACACGGTTTCTTTTTTTTAATTTTCATATAAATTGGAAGCCACTTTTTTTTATATATTTTTTTTTTGTAATTTTTTATGAAAATCGTGTTTCTGAACCACAATTTGTGGACTTTTTTTTATTAATTTTTTTATTTAAAATTTTTCATAAAAAAAGAAAAAAAACTCTTTTTGTCTCAAAATAATACTTTCTCTGGTTCTATTGATAAGATTCTTTTGGAGTTTTTATTTTGGTCACCCATCTCAATTTTCAATAATATTTAATTACTTCTTTCCATAAACATCTCTATTAAATCAACACTTTTTAAAATATCAAAAATAATTATAGGAATACTTTTAAAAAATTATATAAATTTGAAAAATAATCTATATTAAGTCAACCAAATAGTGCAAATAGTTTAATTATGGTGCTCAGATAGAGTCTATTTGGTTATAGAGTCTAGACCAAATAGATATGTTGCTCCGTGCAAAAATTATGGTGCTGGATGTGAATGGAGAATTCGTGCATCATTCAATAAAAAGCGTGATTGATGGGAGATTAAAAAAATTAAAGGGATGCATACTTGTACTTCTATGATAAATACTCAAGATCACAACATATTAAACTCATCTTTAATTTCTGACTATATTGTTGATTTAATTAGTGAAGATCTAAGCATCAAAGTAAAAGCATGGATCAAGAAAATAGTTAATCGTTTTGGCATTATTTTTTACTACCCCTGTTATTTTTATCAAGGAAATAGTTAATCAAGCATCACTTCGAATCATATAACTCAAATTTTATATAATTTTTTCAAAAGTACCCATATAATTATTTTTGACATTCTAAGAAGTGTTGACTTAATATAGATGTTTATGGAAAGAAATAATTAAATATTATTGAAAATTGAGATGGGGTGACCAAAATAAAAACTCTAAAAAAGTCTTATAAATAGGATCAAAGGGAGTATTATTTTGAGACAAAAAGAGTTTTTTCTTTTTTTAATGAAAATTTTAAATAAAAAATTAATAAAAAAGTCTACAAATCGTGGCTCAAAAACACGATTTTCATAAAAAATTAAAAAAAAATCTTGGCTTCCAACCACGATTTATATAAAAATTAAAAAATAAAATAAAAAAGGAAATCATGTACTGCAAACACGATTTTTATTAAAAAAATAATAATAAGAACGAATCTTACCTCTTGAATACGATTTCTCTAAAAAAAATTATAAAAAATATTTAAAAGGGAAATCGGCCCTTCCATCCACGATTTCTGTTTAAAAAATAAAAAAAAATAAAAAGTGGTATAATCATGGTTGCCATTACGATTTAAAAAAAAATTACACTAGTTGCATAAATTTTCAAAAAGTTACACCAGGTACTACAAGTCATAAACACTAGTTCCATAAATTTTCTGCCAAACTCACAATTACTATGTTGCTCAATTGCATTTCCCAATGTAATGGCAAGGCGCATAAATGATATACTACGACTGTATTTATTAGAAAACATGGGTATTCAATGCTTCCACCGTCTCGTTTTATTTTAAGATAATGCACGAATTTTAAGAAATAATCGAATGAGTTAAGAATCGATAATATTTTGATTATTATTTTCGTTTTTAGTATTTATTTGTTTTATTTTAAACAAAATATGTCATTTAAGAAATGTAATTATTATTTAGATTTTTAATATATTAATTATGTTTTTTTTTTCATTGTACCTTTTATTTCTTTATAATTATTAATTTTTCTTTATTACTTACGTAAATCTAGATCAATTCAATCGGGGCAAACATGTAAATTAACATTTATTACACTCGCGAAATCCTCAAAAGGACAGATAAAAAGGAATAAATTTTTTTTCAAAAAAGGACAGTTAATAAAGAACATGGGGAGGATAATATTTGTATATACTCCATCCAGTTTTTAATATAAGAAAAACAAGACGTACTTCTCAAATATAAAAAAAATTAAATATATTTAATTTTCTATTCTCAATGTAATTATTCTTAAAATATTCATAGAAAGTCGTAATTTCATTTTATTTTTGTTTCTTTTCCAATGCAAATTTTCTAAAGTGGAGTATCTATATTTTTTTAATGAATTTGAGAAAATTAAATACGTTCAACTAACTTTATTAATAAGTGTGAATTTGGTTACTCCCTCCGGTCCTATTTATAAGACCATTTTGGGGTTTGTAACTCCCACCAAGGAAACTGGATAAATTTGTTAGTGGCATTGAAAATGTGAAAATTTGATATACTTTTTCAAAACTACCCCTATAATTATTATTGAAATTCTAAAAAGTTTGACTTTACAGGGGTGTTGGTGGAAAGAAATAATTAAATGTTATTGAAAATTGGAAAGAGAACTTATAAATAGGACCAAAATAAAAACCCAAAATGGTCTTATAAATAGGACCAGAGGGAGTATTTATCTTATTAATAAAGACTAGATAGAGTAATTATTATTGAAGAAAAAATAATGGAGGTGAAAAAAAAACTAATTATGCATTAATTAAGAATAAAAAAAGTATACTCTTTCCGGTCCCTATTATAAGTCCGTTTTTTGTGAGATAGAAAGAGAGCTTGTAACTGGGAGTGGGAGAGAGTAGTATATACTACTCCCTTTGTCCCTAATTATAAGACTCTTTTAACACTTTTATTTTGTTCCTATTTATAAGACTCTTTACCAATTTTCAATAAGCATTAATTATTTTTTTCCACAAACACCCTTGTTTATTTAACACTTTTTAGATTCCCAATAATATTAATAGGGGTAATTTTGAAAATACATATCAAAAGTTCATATTTTCAATACAATTAACTAAATTATTTCACTTTTTTAATGGATGTGAAATTTCTCGAGAGGAGCTTATAATTAGGGACGGAGATAGTACATCAGAAACAAGCTAAGAGTGAGAAACTCTATAAAGAGTGTACGAAACAAATGGAGTACTACTTCCTATTTTGAATAAGTTAAAAAAAAAAAAAAAGTATAGTACAAACCTGTGACTCCTTACAAAAATCTGGATCCGAAAACCATGTCTCATCAACAATTACTTCAGGAGTTCGAGACCTTCCATTGTATAAAACAGCAGCCATAGAAGATGTTAGGATAACTCGTTTAACCGATGATGACTTTACACAAGAATTAAGAACATTAAGAGTTCCCTTCACTGCCGGATCAATTATTTCACCCTGGATCAAAGAAGAAAAAAATGAATAAATAGGAAAACTGATGATCTGTTTTGAAAAGTGCATCGAGTTTTGAATGAAGAATGATTTCAAAAGGCATGGAACTATATTTTTAAAGTGCATTGTAGATCGATACATACAGCTAGCTCATAGAATTTTCCCAGTAGAAAATAATAACTTCAGTTTTAGTGCAATAATGTGTACATGCACTTAGAAGTTTGAACTTCCATAACGTGCAATACACAACAGGCCAGGAACAATGGAAATCTAGAAACTAATAGCGTGTTTGGATTGGCCCCCGACGCGCGTTTCCTCCAAAACTTGCTCTTTGTAGCTTTCCGGTTTGCGGTGGGAAAACTCTACACCAAACACACACTAAGGAGATGGACCATAGGCTCTAATACCATTTTAAATTCCATTTTACAGCCGATTAGTAACATCAAGTGGAGTAGCTTAACAGCGTATATAAGCTAAATCAGAAGAATTAAGACACAGCTTCTAGATTTTTCCCTGTAGCTAATAAAAAGCTAAATAATAATAATAATAATAATAATAATAATAATAATATATTATGTAAATAGTAACTTTTGTTAACATAGAAAACTAGAACATATGTGGCTATCTAGATTTAACATTTGGTTTGTCTTATATTCAATTTTATTGTTTCTATATACTAGTATAAGACAAATTATATTTCAAATCTAGATGTTTAGATAACATTACTTAAATTAAAATTGGCAACTTCAATTTTTGAAATGTTAATTAATAACACGCTTAGAACTTCTCAATCAAGATCAAGGTTGACTATAGGGATTCTAATATCATGTTGGATTTCATCTTAAAACTAATTGACATTATATAAAGTAGCTTAAAATATAGTGTTTTTGTTTTTGAATAATTGTCATTTTAAGAAAAATATTTTTTTTTCTTATTTAATTGTCATTCTAGAAACTCTATGCAAAATTAATAATTACTCCCTCCGTTCCTTATTATCTGTCTTTTTTTTTTAAGAGATTTTTTGTTTTTTAATCTGTCGTATTGAAAATTTCAAGAGTATAATAAATGATATTTTTTTATGTTTGCCCCTATTTAATATGTCTTAGTTTATATAAGGAGTGGAGAAAAATTAATGATTATAGATAGAGAAAGGATATAGTGAGAAAAAAACATAATTAATGTATTGGAAATCTAAGTAATGATTAGATTTCTTAAAGGGTGTGTTTTGTTTGAAATATGACAGATAAATAAGAACGGATAGAGTATTTTTATAACTTCACTCCATTATTTAGTATTAGATGTAATAAGTGAAAAAAAATTACTCCCTCTGTCCCATTATCTTGGTAAAAGTCAACGTAGTCAACAAAAATAAGAAAATATCCTTTTGATACAATGCCTGATTCGATTTTTAAAATCAAATATAATCTATGATTACAAATTTCAATCACACAACTTTCCATATTATTATAATTAATACATATTAGAATATATAAAAATAATTGGATGTAATAATATATTTAGTGGATCTAATAATAATAATTGAAAAATTAATGGATCATCAAATTTTCTTGTTTTGGTAATTAATTGTATCTTTCTTTACTTATTCAATCATGAATCGATCATGAATATAATATACAATCTTTAAGATTTTTCATTTATTATTTTTACTTTGATTTGGGACAAAAAAAAATACATTTTTTTACCAAGATAATGGGACGGAGAGAGTACTGTACAAAGATAAATGACAAAATAGATAAAAATAAGTATTGATTTACTAAAAAAAATATATTGAATATATTTCTTAATCTACATACTAGATCTTCAAATAACAATTACTCCCTCCGTTTCAAAACATTAGGTCTTTTAGCTTTTTTCTTGTTTCATAACATTAGGCCTTTTACAATTCCAATACATAAACATATTTTTCTTTCCAATTCTAACCTTTATTCAATCATTTCATTCTCTCCTCATTAGTTTTACTTTTATCATCTCTCTCATCTCTAAACCACTATACATTAATTAATGGACACACTTACTACTAAACATTAAATACTACTACAATTTTCAATAAGAATTGATAGGGGCATTTTGGACAAATCATACATAACACTTACAATAATTAACACTTTCTTAATCTGTGTGCTCAGACCTAAAAGGCCTAATGTGGAGGGAGTACAAAGAAAAGGAGGTGAAAGTACGTAGTATATAAATTAAAGACCGCAAAACAAGAATTAAGATTTTTACAACAAGGATAATATAATATCCGACTACAGTTAAGTAAAACAACATATAAAAAAGTTTGATAGCACATATTGATCCAAAACTTTAAGATAAGAAGTCTATGAGTTATCATTTATATACGTACGGTTCAGATTAACCTTTATTATCCGGCATGAGATTTCTTTTACCTACATAACACATTTAGAAATTCCTAACAGGAGTGATACACTACTCCTTACTGAAAAATGATGTTAGTTTATGTTAATGAGAAACAAAAATAGTACAGTAGTAAAATGGAATTAACCTGTGGATCTTTGGCAGTTACAGTTGCGGGTGAAGCAGTGTGAAAGACACCATGACAACCCTGAATAGCAGAGTCAAAGGAAGCTTCCTCCAAGAGATGAGCCTTAAAGAGTTGCAACCTCTCTTTTGCACCATCAAGTTGAAGTAAGTGATCCACCTTTTTGGGATTACCTGCTCCATCCTCAAAAAATAATAAAATTATTACTAATATTAAATATTAATAATAATGACTGAATCAAAAGGATGAAAAAAGAAAGGGAGTGTAAGAGCGTTGACTTGGGTCTCGAACAGTAGCTCTGACAGTGTAACCACGTTGAAGAAGGAATTTGACTATCCATGAAGCTATGTAACCAGAAGCACCAGTCACACACACCACCTTCCCTTCACCTCTGCTGCTCATCCTCTTTCTTCACCTTTTTGTTTTTGTTTTTTTTTTTTTGCTCTATGCCTCTTCTATCTATGCAGCCTTGCTAAAAAAAAAAAACAAGCAACGCTGGTTTGTGTATACATTGAAACGAAGGCGAAAATCAGAATGAGACATTTATTTATGAAGGGAGTACTTTCCTTGTAATCGTCCGATCCTATATATAAAGCATACTTAATCGTATTTTTCGGATTAAGAAAAGTGGTTAGTTTTGTGAATTTTATGAGAATATATTGTAACATTACAATTTTGTCCCTCCAATTTTTTTGTAAAGTTCACATTCATTACTGAAAAACAAAAAAAAATATAGTTAGTCAAAACATTTAATAAAGATAAAAAAAGAAAAAACAATTAATGATACATAAGAAATATAAAATATTTTAAATATATGACCAAAAATTTCTTCCGGAAGAAGTAGCTTCTTTCTTACTGCCTAGTATTGTATTGTACCTACCTACCCCACACCTTTCTCATCCAAACCGTTTTGGTTATAATTATTGCTTATTTTGCTTTACTGGTAAGTATTCCCGTGCAATGCACGGATCATTTAAATTGAGATATTAGTATTGTTTGAAAAATTACATTTGACAAAGTTTAAATAAAATATCTTGGATTTGTAATGTATAATGTTAAATTACTACTTAGTTATTAAATTATGTCGAGCCAGTGTGTAGTTTATGTTTTATATAATGTAAATAAATTATAATTATTTTTTGAATTGTATAAAAATTAACTTTACTATCATAGAAGACAACAATTTTAAGTTTTATATGTAGTTTATACTAAAGAGCTCTTCCAACTAATATTTATGTCGTGTTGACAGGTTGAGTAAGGAGTTAATTTTTTGGAGTAAGAGCTTTTATTTGATAAGATTCCTTGCTTGTTGAGTATTGAATAGTAAATTTTCCAAAACAAAATACGTTTCACATGATAATTTATTTAAATATTCAAACTGAACAATGTTAAATAGTCACCAAAAAAATAGCAATAAACATTGTCTAACATATAACAACCTTGTAAATCAAAATTTAAAACCTAAAGTTGACAGTTCTGCTTTCACGACATTGCTTCCTTGTATACATTTTTCCAATACTAAATTCACTTAAAAATCTGTCATAGTAAATGGAATGAATAATCGTGAGGAATTATAGTTATTATCATTATTTATAATTATAATATTGTAATAGAATTTGATAATATGAATGTGAGTTTAAATTATACCCTTTTAAAATCTAATGATTTAGTTTTGCTTGGTACGTCTTTTAGTTTTGGAGGTAGAAAATCGAGGAGTTTCTATATCGTCAATGCCTAAGAAATTATTATCAACATTGTCAGCGAACTTTTTCTTCTTGAATGTTGAAGATGTAGGAGTGATGTCTTTATATTTCTGAATTTGAGATTCAACTAAACAATTGTTCTGCTATAAATATCAAATCAAGTATAATTTTTAGTTCATTAAATTAATTAGTAACATTGAAATTAATGTTGTATTTATCTAATTGTTTTTCATTATTAAAAAAAATGGGTTAACATCAACAACAAAAAGATAATCTTTCAAGAACAGATTTTCTAGTAATTTTGGGAATTCAAATTCATCATTCTCTTGCAATATGATAAGTATAATATTAATAGGGTAATTTGGAAAATATATATTAAATGTTCACATTTTCAATATCATTGATTAAATTAATCAATTTTTTTAATATACATAAAATATGTGAATGAAATCTTATATATAAGGATGGATGGAGTATTACTTATTGTTATTTTGATTATAATTATTAATATTCGTGTTAGTTTAGAAAATAATATAGAAATATTCTAAAATTGCAACTTTAAAATTATTTGCTTATATTAAAACTTCGTCATTATATAAATTTACATTTTTTATATATTTAGGGGATTTTTTTAAAAATTTTACTTAAATATGATGTTTTATATTATGCGAAAGTATTATAAGAATTTAGAAATTTAAAAAAATCCAACTTTACAATTATTTGCCTATATTATAACTTCATAATTGTAAATAAATATATTGTCTAAAGTATCAAATAACGCATCATTTTTTTTTTCATGATCAAAATCACAACATATATATTGTATATATTTTCGGATTTTTAAAAAACTGAATTAATGACGGAGTAAATATTTGATTGTATTATGCTAAATCATTATACAAAATTATATCTTATCTTTAATACTTATAAATCCGTTTTTTCCGTTTTAGCCAAAATTTATTCTTCATAATGATGCTATTTTTTAATTATTATACTAATTTGCCTATATTAGAACTTGTCTATTTTAGAATTTCTCAAATTACAACATTATACCCGTTTTTTTGCCTATTTTTAATTCCAATTATTTCCGTTTTTTCTAGTTTTACCAATTTATTAGACATTTTACCAATTTTTAATGATTATTAATTTTTTTCTACAAATACCCATATTTATTTAACAATATTTAGATTCTCAATAATATTAATAAGGGTAGTTTGGAAAATACATATTAAATGTTCACATTTCCACTATCATTAATTAAATTAATTATCTTTCTTAATGGACATAAAATATGTTCATGAAATCTTATACACAGGGATGGATGGAGTATTACTTATTATTATTTTGATTATAATTATCAATATTAGTATTAGTTATAGAAATTAGTTTTAGGACAAACAATTGTGGGTGTAAGGTTAAATTCATAGAAAAATTTTAAAATTGTCGAAGAGATTGAGAAGATTAAGAAAAAAAAATATAGAAATATTATAAAATTGCAACTTCTAAATTATTTGCTTATATTAAAACTTTATCACTGTATAAATTTACATGTTGTATAAATTTACGGGATTTTTTAAATTATTTTTCTAAAATATGATGTTTTATATTATGCTAAATCATTATAAGAATATAGAAATTAAAAAGATTCAACTTTAAAATTAGTTGCCTATGTTAGAACTTCATAATTGTAAATAAGTATATTGTCTAAAGTATCAAATAACGCATCATTATTTTACACGATTAAAATTACAACATATTGTATAAATTTTCGGATTTTTTAAAAAATTGAATTAATGACGGAGTAAATATTTGATTGTATGATGCTAATTCATTGTACCAAATTATAGCTCATCTTTAATACTTATATATTCGTTTTAGCCAAAATTTATTCTTCATAATGGTGTTTTTTTTAAATGATTGATATCAATTTGCCTATATATTAGAATTTGCTTGTATTAGAATTTCTCAAATTACAACATTATGTCCGTTTTTTTTGCTGTTTAATACTTAGATGACAGCTCGTTTAGGCATTATTATATGTTTTATGCTTATATTTAATTCAATTTTTTTTCGTTTTTTAAGTTTAATAATTCATGTTTAATTTCCATGCTTAAATTTACATGTTGTACAAATTAAAATTGACAGAGTTTTTTTTTAATTTACTAAAATATGATGTTTTATATATTATGGTAAATCATTATAAGAATATATAAATTAAAAGATTTCAACTTTAAAATTACTTGTTTATATTATAATTTCGTAATTGTAAGTAAGTATATTGTCTAAAGTATTACCTCTATCCCTAAATATAAGATCTTTTTGATACTTTTATTTTGTTCTTATTTATAAGACCTTATATTAATTTTCAATGATCATTAATTACTTTTTTCCACAAATATCCCTATTTATTTAACACATTTTAAATTACCAATAATATTATTAGGGGTAATTTTGAAAATATATATCAAAAGTTTACATTTCTAATACAATTAACTAAAATTAATTAACTTTCTTAATGGACGTGAAATCTCTCAAAGAGGTCCTATGTTTAGGGACGAAGGGAGTATCATATAACGTATCATTATTTTCCACGATCAAAATTACTACATATGATATAAATTTCCGTTTTTTTTAAAAAAAATTGAATTAATGACAGAATAAATTTTTGATTCTGTTATGCTAAATCATTACACCAAATTAAAGCTCATCTTTAATATTTATATATCCGTTTTTTCATTTTAACCAACATTTATTCTTCATAATGACACTTTGTTTAAATGATTAATACTAATTTGCTTATATCAGAACTTGCATGTATTAGAACTTCTGAAATTACAACATTAATATATCCGTTTGTTTTTTGGGTGGTTATCTACATGTTACTAATTAACGGGATTTTATTAAAAAAACTTACTAAAATATGATGTATTATATTATGCTAAATCATTATAAGAATATAGAAATTAAAAAATTCAAACCTTCTTGATTCTCAACTAAAATTCAGAAGTCCAATATTTTAAAAAAGTAATGAATAATATCATAATCAAAACCTTCTTGATTCTCTTCGAAACCTCCTCTGTTTCTTCCTATTAGTATAGGTTTCACAGCAATAATGGTATTTTTGGCTGAGTATAATAATAATGCATTAACCTGATAGGTTGAAGATGACTCATCTTTGACATGATTAGCGTTTTTCGCTGCAAATTCTCATTTACATAGAAAAGAGAAAATTATATAGTGACATTGACATACATACCTAATGTATAGACAAAATAAAAAATATTTAGAAAATGGTATAATACACAACAAAATTGACAACTTGATAATTAGCTCACATGCTCCCTCAAGAATTATTCCAATACTTAGGTGGTGGAACTTATAATATAGGGAAATCATATTAAATTTCTCTCAGGTGGTGGAACTTAAGAAATAATGTGCACTGGACAAAAAATTTCTCTCAGGACTTTTCACAAACATTTTATGGGTACCATTTTCTATACAAAACTTGTTATTAGAACAACATCAGCAACACAAAGACAAAGACAAAGACAAAGACAAAAACATCATCACACAACACTCAACCTCAAAGCAACATATGTCATGGAAAAATTTTCTTTGGTCATCTTCTCCCTTTGTTCAACAAATTGAAGAGGAAAAAAAACCATGGGAAAAAATATCATGGCAAAAAAATGTTACAGACCAGAAAGATTAAAAAAAAATACTACGAAAATGAAAATTAAACAAAGAAGAAGGAAATGGGATCCTTCAAACCTTAGAATCCCAAATCTTTTGAAGACATGAAATTGATGTTGGGGGCCAAAATCCATCCAAATACAAATCGCGATCAACGGTGATTCCCAATCAGCGGTCAATGGTGATGATGTCGGTGGCGACAACCGCAATTCCCGGTTGAGTGGGTGTTGGTGGTTGATTAGAGAGCGCGAGAGAGAAAGAGATAGGGAGATGACAAAAAGTATGTTGTGTGTTGAAGATTGGAACCAAAGAGAAGAGAAAGAGAAGAGATATGAAGAGGAGGAGAAAGAATGATCGTAATTGAAAGAGAGAAATAGGAGAGAAAGGAAGAAGCTTTTTCAACGGCTTAGATCAAAATGAAATAAACGGCTCAGATTAATGATTATTTAGGAAGGAAAAAATATGATTAGGAGGGAAATCTTTTTACCCTCAAGCTTCTCCTATTTTTAATTATGTTGACTAGTACTCCTCTAGTCTTATGTCCCCCCAAAAAAAAAAAGAGGACCTATGCTTTTTGTCCCCATTTATGACTTTTTTACCCTCATTTTTTATTTTTATAGACAAAAACACCCTTTTACATGTTATTATTTTCGATTCTACATAGACGGAAGAACGTTTCTGACTCTTTAAAGTAAAAAAAAATTCCAACTTTGGAGAATCGGAATTTTTTCTATTCAATAGAGGCAAAATTTTTTTCCGAGCATGGAAAATCGGAAATAGTCAAATGTGTCAAAAACTTAGCTATAAGGAATCTGCATATGGTTAGGGGGGTTTGTTTGCCTCAGCAATTATATTGCGTCACACAGGTACCAGAGCGGCAAACTTCCCAACGTGACTTTTGTAGATCTTTGGATTTTTTTTAAGTCTCTATTAAAAAAATTTGTATGAAAAATCTCCGACTCACCATAGTCGGAAAAAGTAAAAATTTCCGACTCTACAAAATTGAAAATGGGAATTTTCCGATTCTCAAGAGTCAAAATTTTTTTGACTCTTGAGAATCGGAAATAGTATGTAGTTTAATTTTTTTTGACTCTTGAAAGTTGGAAATAGTAACACATAAAAGGATATTTTAGTCCATAAAAATTAAAAATGGGGCCAAAAAGTCGTTTATGGGCCAAAAATTAAAAGTAAAAAAAAAGTACTCTTCTATTCTGCCAGACATAAGTCTATTTTCTCATAAATTAAAAGACAAAAATTATTTTAAAAACTAAACAGATGTAAAATAAAATAATAAAAAAAAAAATTAAACGAGGAATATTGAAGAATATCATTGGAGCATTGTTTAATGAGTAATGATTGAGAGACCTAATTGAGAGACCTACTCATAAACCTACTAATAGGATTTTGACATTTGTTATTTTTTAAGTTAAAAAAATAAAATAAAATAATTTAAATGACAAATGTCACAATCCTATATATAGGTTTATGAATATGTCTCTCAATGTAGATCTCTAAATATTTTTCTTGTTTAATATAGCAAATGAGTTGATTTTTTTTATGAGAAATCATGTGTTTATTAAATGGAAAAATGCTTGACTTGAATTTTCTATGATAATTTTTTCTTTTTTGTATTTCTTACATAGTAGTACCTTAACATCTAAAATCAAATCATTACCTCCAAAATTTGTAGATAAATGAAATAGAGAGGAGAGCTTGAAGTGGGGATGAAACCGTTAAAATGGGATAGGTAAATGAAGTGAGAAAAAGAAAATTGGTATAATGGATATTTTTTTTGGTTAGTGACTCACTAAACCCAGGTGTCTTTAGGGGTTCATTATTAACGGGGATCCCTGAACTAATACTATGCAAGGTCAATGACCGCCTCTTCCAGCAAAGTATTTTTACTAGAAATCAAATACGGGATTACTAACACCCGTATCTCATCTCAAAAAGATGTTTTACATCAAGTGAGTCAATCCACATTGATATTTGTAAATAGGATCAAAGGGAGTATTATTTTGAGACAAAAAGAGTTTTTTCTTTTTTTAATGAAAATTTTAAATAAAAAATTAATAAAAAAGTCTACAAATCGTGGCTCAAAAACACGATTTTCATAAAAAATTAAAAAAAAATCTTGGCTTCCAACCACGATTTATATAAAAATTAAAAAATAAAATAAAAAAGGAAATCATGTACTGCAAACACGATTTTTATTAAAAAAATAATAATAAGAACGAATCTTACCTCTTGAATACGATTTCTCTAAAAAAAATTATAAAAAATATTTAAAAGGGAAATCGGCCCTTCCATCCACGATTTCTGTTTAAAAAATAAAAAAAAATAAAAAGTGGTATAATCATGGTTGCCATTACGATTTAAAAAAAAATTACACTAGTTGCATAAATTTTCAAAAAGTTACACCAGGTACTACAAGTCATAAACACTAGTTCCATAAATTTTCTGCCAAACTCACAATTACTATGTTGCTCAATTGCATTTCCCAATGTAATGGCAAGGCGCATAAATGATATACTACGACTGTATTTATTAGAAAACATGGGTATTCAATGCTTCCACCGTCTCGTTTTATTTTAAGATAATGCACGAATTTTAAGAAATAATCGAATGAGTTAAGAATCGATAATATTTTGATTATTATTTTCGTTTTTAGTATTTATTTGTTTTATTTTAAACAAAATATGTCATTTAAGAAATGTAATTATTATTTAGATTTTTAATATATTAATTATGTTTTTTTTTTCATTGTACCTTTTATTTCTTTATAATTATTAATTTTTCTTTATTACTTACGTAAATCTAGATCAATTCAATCGGGGCAAACATGTAAATTAACATTTATTACACTCGCGAAATCCTCAAAAGGACAGATAAAAAGGAATAAATTTTTTTTCAAAAAAGGACAGTTAATAAAGAACATGGGGAGGATAATATTTGTATATACTCCATCCAGTTTTTAATATAAGAAAAACAAGACGTACTTCTCAAATATAAAAAAAATTAAATATATTTAATTTTCTATTCTCAATGTAATTATTCTTAAAATATTCATAGAAAGTCGTAATTTCATTTTATTTTTGTTTCTTTTCCAATGCAAATTTTCTAAAGTGGAGTATCTATATTTTTTTAATGAATTTGAGAAAATTAAATACGTTCAACTAACTTTATTAATAAGTGTGAATTTGGTTACTCCCTCCGGTCCTATTTATAAGACCATTTTGGGGTTTGTAACTCCCACCAAGGAAACTGGATAAATTTGTTAGTGGCATTGAAAATGTGAAAATTTGATATACTTTTTCAAAACTACCCCTATAATTATTATTGAAATTCTAAAAAGTTTGACTTTACAGGGGTGTTGGTGGAAAGAAATAATTAAATGTTATTGAAAATTGGAAAGAGAACTTATAAATAGGACCAAAATAAAAACCCAAAATGGTCTTATAAATAGGACCAGAGGGAGTATTTATCTTATTAATAAAGACTAGATAGAGTAATTATTATTGAAGAAAAAATAATGGAGGTGAAAAAAAAACTAATTATGCATTAATTAAGAATAAAAAAAGTATACTCTTTCCGGTCCCT
The DNA here is from genome assembly GCA_037953625.1 of Crotalaria pallida. Lineage (NCBI taxonomy): Eukaryota > Viridiplantae > Streptophyta > Magnoliopsida > Fabales > Fabaceae > Crotalaria > Crotalaria pallida. The sequence continues at coordinate 140,228,640 of CM075654.1, read as the reverse complement.
ATTATAAGTCCGTTTTTTGTGAGATAGAAAGAGAGCTTGTAACTGGGAGTGGGAGAGAGTAGTATATACTACTCCCTTTGTCCCTAATTATAAGACTCTTTTAACACTTTTATTTTGTTCCTATTTATAAGACTCTTTACCAATTTTCAATAAGCATTAATTATTTTTTTCCACAAACACCCTTGTTTATTTAACACTTTTTAGATTCCCAATAATATTAATAGGGGTAATTTTGAAAATACATATCAAAAGTTCATATTTTCAATACAATTAACTAAATTATTTCACTTTTTTAATGGATGTGAAATTTCTCGAGAGGAGCTTATAATTAGGGACGGAGATAGTACATCAGAAACAAGCTAAGAGTGAGAAACTCTATAAAGAGTGTACGAAACAAATGGAGTACTACTTCCTATTTTGAATAAGTTAAAAAAAAAAAAAAAGTATAGTACAAACCTGTGACTCCTTACAAAAATCTGGATCCGAAAACCATGTCTCATCAACAATTACTTCAGGAGTTCGAGACCTTCCATTGTATAAAACAGCAGCCATAGAAGATGTTAGGATAACTCGTTTAACCGATGATGACTTTACACAAGAATTAAGAACATTAAGAGTTCCCTTCACTGCCGGATCAATTATTTCACCCTGGATCAAAGAAGAAAAAAATGAATAAATAGGAAAACTGATGATCTGTTTTGAAAAGTGCATCGAGTTTTGAATGAAGAATGATTTCAAAAGGCATGGAACTATATTTTTAAAGTGCATTGTAGATCGATACATACAGCTAGCTCATAGAATTTTCCCAGTAGAAAATAATAACTTCAGTTTTAGTGCAATAATGTGTACATGCACTTAGAAGTTTGAACTTCCATAACGTGCAATACACAACAGGCCAGGAACAATGGAAATCTAGAAACTAATAGCGTGTTTGGATTGGCCCCCGACGCGCGTTTCCTCCAAAACTTGCTCTTTGTAGCTTTCCGGTTTGCGGTGGGAAAACTCTACACCAAACACACACTAAGGAGATGGACCATAGGCTCTAATACCATTTTAAATTCCATTTTACAGCCGATTAGTAACATCAAGTGGAGTAGCTTAACAGCGTATATAAGCTAAATCAGAAGAATTAAGACACAGCTTCTAGATTTTTCCCTGTAGCTAATAAAAAGCTAAATAATAATAATAATAATAATAATAATAATAATAATATATTATGTAAATAGTAACTTTTGTTAACATAGAAAACTAGAACATATGTGGCTATCTAGATTTAACATTTGGTTTGTCTTATATTCAATTTTATTGTTTCTATATACTAGTATAAGACAAATTATATTTCAAATCTAGATGTTTAGATAACATTACTTAAATTAAAATTGGCAACTTCAATTTTTGAAATGTTAATTAATAACACGCTTAGAACTTCTCAATCAAGATCAAGGTTGACTATAGGGATTCTAATATCATGTTGGATTTCATCTTAAAACTAATTGACATTATATAAAGTAGCTTAAAATATAGTGTTTTTGTTTTTGAATAATTGTCATTTTAAGAAAAATATTTTTTTTTCTTATTTAATTGTCATTCTAGAAACTCTATGCAAAATTAATAATTACTCCCTCCGTTCCTTATTATCTGTCTTTTTTTTTTAAGAGATTTTTTGTTTTTTAATCTGTCGTATTGAAAATTTCAAGAGTATAATAAATGATATTTTTTTATGTTTGCCCCTATTTAATATGTCTTAGTTTATATAAGGAGTGGAGAAAAATTAATGATTATAGATAGAGAAAGGATATAGTGAGAAAAAAACATAATTAATGTATTGGAAATCTAAGTAATGATTAGATTTCTTAAAGGGTGTGTTTTGTTTGAAATATGACAGATAAATAAGAACGGATAGAGTATTTTTATAACTTCACTCCATTATTTAGTATTAGATGTAATAAGTGAAAAAAAATTACTCCCTCTGTCCCATTATCTTGGTAAAAGTCAACGTAGTCAACAAAAATAAGAAAATATCCTTTTGATACAATGCCTGATTCGATTTTTAAAATCAAATATAATCTATGATTACAAATTTCAATCACACAACTTTCCATATTATTATAATTAATACATATTAGAATATATAAAAATAATTGGATGTAATAATATATTTAGTGGATCTAATAATAATAATTGAAAAATTAATGGATCATCAAATTTTCTTGTTTTGGTAATTAATTGTATCTTTCTTTACTTATTCAATCATGAATCGATCATGAATATAATATACAATCTTTAAGATTTTTCATTTATTATTTTTACTTTGATTTGGGACAAAAAAAAATACATTTTTTTACCAAGATAATGGGACGGAGAGAGTACTGTACAAAGATAAATGACAAAATAGATAAAAATAAGTATTGATTTACTAAAAAAAATATATTGAATATATTTCTTAATCTACATACTAGATCTTCAAATAACAATTACTCCCTCCGTTTCAAAACATTAGGTCTTTTAGCTTTTTTCTTGTTTCATAACATTAGGCCTTTTACAATTCCAATACATAAACATATTTTTCTTTCCAATTCTAACCTTTATTCAATCATTTCATTCTCTCCTCATTAGTTTTACTTTTATCATCTCTCTCATCTCTAAACCACTATACATTAATTAATGGACACACTTACTACTAAACATTAAATACTACTACAATTTTCAATAAGAATTGATAGGGGCATTTTGGACAAATCATACATAACACTTACAATAATTAACACTTTCTTAATCTGTGTGCTCAGACCTAAAAGGCCTAATGTGGAGGGAGTACAAAGAAAAGGAGGTGAAAGTACGTAGTATATAAATTAAAGACCGCAAAACAAGAATTAAGATTTTTACAACAAGGATAATATAATATCCGACTACAGTTAAGTAAAACAACATATAAAAAAGTTTGATAGCACATATTGATCCAAAACTTTAAGATAAGAAGTCTATGAGTTATCATTTATATACGTACGGTTCAGATTAACCTTTATTATCCGGCATGAGATTTCTTTTACCTACATAACACATTTAGAAATTCCTAACAGGAGTGATACACTACTCCTTACTGAAAAATGATGTTAGTTTATGTTAATGAGAAACAAAAATAGTACAGTAGTAAAATGGAATTAACCTGTGGATCTTTGGCAGTTACAGTTGCGGGTGAAGCAGTGTGAAAGACACCATGACAACCCTGAATAGCAGAGTCAAAGGAAGCTTCCTCCAAGAGATGAGCCTTAAAGAGTTGCAACCTCTCTTTTGCACCATCAAGTTGAAGTAAGTGATCCACCTTTTTGGGATTACCTGCTCCATCCTCAAAAAATAATAAAATTATTACTAATATTAAATATTAATAATAATGACTGAATCAAAAGGATGAAAAAAGAAAGGGAGTGTAAGAGCGTTGACTTGGGTCTCGAACAGTAGCTCTGACAGTGTAACCACGTTGAAGAAGGAATTTGACTATCCATGAAGCTATGTAACCAGAAGCACCAGTCACACACACCACCTTCCCTTCACCTCTGCTGCTCATCCTCTTTCTTCACCTTTTTGTTTTTGTTTTTTTTTTTTTGCTCTATGCCTCTTCTATCTATGCAGCCTTGCTAAAAAAAAAAAACAAGCAACGCTGGTTTGTGTATACATTGAAACGAAGGCGAAAATCAGAATGAGACATTTATTTATGAAGGGAGTACTTTCCTTGTAATCGTCCGATCCTATATATAAAGCATACTTAATCGTATTTTTCGGATTAAGAAAAGTGGTTAGTTTTGTGAATTTTATGAGAATATATTGTAACATTACAATTTTGTCCCTCCAATTTTTTTGTAAAGTTCACATTCATTACTGAAAAACAAAAAAAAATATAGTTAGTCAAAACATTTAATAAAGATAAAAAAAGAAAAAACAATTAATGATACATAAGAAATATAAAATATTTTAAATATATGACCAAAAATTTCTTCCGGAAGAAGTAGCTTCTTTCTTACTGCCTAGTATTGTATTGTACCTACCTACCCCACACCTTTCTCATCCAAACCGTTTTGGTTATAATTATTGCTTATTTTGCTTTACTGGTAAGTATTCCCGTGCAATGCACGGATCATTTAAATTGAGATATTAGTATTGTTTGAAAAATTACATTTGACAAAGTTTAAATAAAATATCTTGGATTTGTAATGTATAATGTTAAATTACTACTTAGTTATTAAATTATGTCGAGCCAGTGTGTAGTTTATGTTTTATATAATGTAAATAAATTATAATTATTTTTTGAATTGTATAAAAATTAACTTTACTATCATAGAAGACAACAATTTTAAGTTTTATATGTAGTTTATACTAAAGAGCTCTTCCAACTAATATTTATGTCGTGTTGACAGGTTGAGTAAGGAGTTAATTTTTTGGAGTAAGAGCTTTTATTTGATAAGATTCCTTGCTTGTTGAGTATTGAATAGTAAATTTTCCAAAACAAAATACGTTTCACATGATAATTTATTTAAATATTCAAACTGAACAATGTTAAATAGTCACCAAAAAAATAGCAATAAACATTGTCTAACATATAACAACCTTGTAAATCAAAATTTAAAACCTAAAGTTGACAGTTCTGCTTTCACGACATTGCTTCCTTGTATACATTTTTCCAATACTAAATTCACTTAAAAATCTGTCATAGTAAATGGAATGAATAATCGTGAGGAATTATAGTTATTATCATTATTTATAATTATAATATTGTAATAGAATTTGATAATATGAATGTGAGTTTAAATTATACCCTTTTAAAATCTAATGATTTAGTTTTGCTTGGTACGTCTTTTAGTTTTGGAGGTAGAAAATCGAGGAGTTTCTATATCGTCAATGCCTAAGAAATTATTATCAACATTGTCAGCGAACTTTTTCTTCTTGAATGTTGAAGATGTAGGAGTGATGTCTTTATATTTCTGAATTTGAGATTCAACTAAACAATTGTTCTGCTATAAATATCAAATCAAGTATAATTTTTAGTTCATTAAATTAATTAGTAACATTGAAATTAATGTTGTATTTATCTAATTGTTTTTCATTATTAAAAAAAATGGGTTAACATCAACAACAAAAAGATAATCTTTCAAGAACAGATTTTCTAGTAATTTTGGGAATTCAAATTCATCATTCTCTTGCAATATGATAAGTATAATATTAATAGGGTAATTTGGAAAATATATATTAAATGTTCACATTTTCAATATCATTGATTAAATTAATCAATTTTTTTAATATACATAAAATATGTGAATGAAATCTTATATATAAGGATGGATGGAGTATTACTTATTGTTATTTTGATTATAATTATTAATATTCGTGTTAGTTTAGAAAATAATATAGAAATATTCTAAAATTGCAACTTTAAAATTATTTGCTTATATTAAAACTTCGTCATTATATAAATTTACATTTTTTATATATTTAGGGGATTTTTTTAAAAATTTTACTTAAATATGATGTTTTATATTATGCGAAAGTATTATAAGAATTTAGAAATTTAAAAAAATCCAACTTTACAATTATTTGCCTATATTATAACTTCATAATTGTAAATAAATATATTGTCTAAAGTATCAAATAACGCATCATTTTTTTTTTCATGATCAAAATCACAACATATATATTGTATATATTTTCGGATTTTTAAAAAACTGAATTAATGACGGAGTAAATATTTGATTGTATTATGCTAAATCATTATACAAAATTATATCTTATCTTTAATACTTATAAATCCGTTTTTTCCGTTTTAGCCAAAATTTATTCTTCATAATGATGCTATTTTTTAATTATTATACTAATTTGCCTATATTAGAACTTGTCTATTTTAGAATTTCTCAAATTACAACATTATACCCGTTTTTTTGCCTATTTTTAATTCCAATTATTTCCGTTTTTTCTAGTTTTACCAATTTATTAGACATTTTACCAATTTTTAATGATTATTAATTTTTTTCTACAAATACCCATATTTATTTAACAATATTTAGATTCTCAATAATATTAATAAGGGTAGTTTGGAAAATACATATTAAATGTTCACATTTCCACTATCATTAATTAAATTAATTATCTTTCTTAATGGACATAAAATATGTTCATGAAATCTTATACACAGGGATGGATGGAGTATTACTTATTATTATTTTGATTATAATTATCAATATTAGTATTAGTTATAGAAATTAGTTTTAGGACAAACAATTGTGGGTGTAAGGTTAAATTCATAGAAAAATTTTAAAATTGTCGAAGAGATTGAGAAGATTAAGAAAAAAAAATATAGAAATATTATAAAATTGCAACTTCTAAATTATTTGCTTATATTAAAACTTTATCACTGTATAAATTTACATGTTGTATAAATTTACGGGATTTTTTAAATTATTTTTCTAAAATATGATGTTTTATATTATGCTAAATCATTATAAGAATATAGAAATTAAAAAGATTCAACTTTAAAATTAGTTGCCTATGTTAGAACTTCATAATTGTAAATAAGTATATTGTCTAAAGTATCAAATAACGCATCATTATTTTACACGATTAAAATTACAACATATTGTATAAATTTTCGGATTTTTTAAAAAATTGAATTAATGACGGAGTAAATATTTGATTGTATGATGCTAATTCATTGTACCAAATTATAGCTCATCTTTAATACTTATATATTCGTTTTAGCCAAAATTTATTCTTCATAATGGTGTTTTTTTTAAATGATTGATATCAATTTGCCTATATATTAGAATTTGCTTGTATTAGAATTTCTCAAATTACAACATTATGTCCGTTTTTTTTGCTGTTTAATACTTAGATGACAGCTCGTTTAGGCATTATTATATGTTTTATGCTTATATTTAATTCAATTTTTTTTCGTTTTTTAAGTTTAATAATTCATGTTTAATTTCCATGCTTAAATTTACATGTTGTACAAATTAAAATTGACAGAGTTTTTTTTTAATTTACTAAAATATGATGTTTTATATATTATGGTAAATCATTATAAGAATATATAAATTAAAAGATTTCAACTTTAAAATTACTTGTTTATATTATAATTTCGTAATTGTAAGTAAGTATATTGTCTAAAGTATTACCTCTATCCCTAAATATAAGATCTTTTTGATACTTTTATTTTGTTCTTATTTATAAGACCTTATATTAATTTTCAATGATCATTAATTACTTTTTTCCACAAATATCCCTATTTATTTAACACATTTTAAATTACCAATAATATTATTAGGGGTAATTTTGAAAATATATATCAAAAGTTTACATTTCTAATACAATTAACTAAAATTAATTAACTTTCTTAATGGACGTGAAATCTCTCAAAGAGGTCCTATGTTTAGGGACGAAGGGAGTATCATATAACGTATCATTATTTTCCACGATCAAAATTACTACATATGATATAAATTTCCGTTTTTTTTAAAAAAAATTGAATTAATGACAGAATAAATTTTTGATTCTGTTATGCTAAATCATTACACCAAATTAAAGCTCATCTTTAATATTTATATATCCGTTTTTTCATTTTAACCAACATTTATTCTTCATAATGACACTTTGTTTAAATGATTAATACTAATTTGCTTATATCAGAACTTGCATGTATTAGAACTTCTGAAATTACAACATTAATATATCCGTTTGTTTTTTGGGTGGTTATCTACATGTTACTAATTAACGGGATTTTATTAAAAAAACTTACTAAAATATGATGTATTATATTATGCTAAATCATTATAAGAATATAGAAATTAAAAAATTCAAACCTTCTTGATTCTCAACTAAAATTCAGAAGTCCAATATTTTAAAAAAGTAATGAATAATATCATAATCAAAACCTTCTTGATTCTCTTCGAAACCTCCTCTGTTTCTTCCTATTAGTATAGGTTTCACAGCAATAATGGTATTTTTGGCTGAGTATAATAATAATGCATTAACCTGATAGGTTGAAGATGACTCATCTTTGACATGATTAGCGTTTTTCGCTGCAAATTCTCATTTACATAGAAAAGAGAAAATTATATAGTGACATTGACATACATACCTAATGTATAGACAAAATAAAAAATATTTAGAAAATGGTATAATACACAACAAAATTGACAACTTGATAATTAGCTCACATGCTCCCTCAAGAATTATTCCAATACTTAGGTGGTGGAACTTATAATATAGGGAAATCATATTAAATTTCTCTCAGGTGGTGGAACTTAAGAAATAATGTGCACTGGACAAAAAATTTCTCTCAGGACTTTTCACAAACATTTTATGGGTACCATTTTCTATACAAAACTTGTTATTAGAACAACATCAGCAACACAAAGACAAAGACAAAGACAAAGACAAAAACATCATCACACAACACTCAACCTCAAAGCAACATATGTCATGGAAAAATTTTCTTTGGTCATCTTCTCCCTTTGTTCAACAAATTGAAGAGGAAAAAAAACCATGGGAAAAAATATCATGGCAAAAAAATGTTACAGACCAGAAAGATTAAAAAAAAATACTACGAAAATGAAAATTAAACAAAGAAGAAGGAAATGGGATCCTTCAAACCTTAGAATCCCAAATCTTTTGAAGACATGAAATTGATGTTGGGGGCCAAAATCCATCCAAATACAAATCGCGATCAACGGTGATTCCCAATCAGCGGTCAATGGTGATGATGTCGGTGGCGACAACCGCAATTCCCGGTTGAGTGGGTGTTGGTGGTTGATTAGAGAGCGCGAGAGAGAAAGAGATAGGGAGATGACAAAAAGTATGTTGTGTGTTGAAGATTGGAACCAAAGAGAAGAGAAAGAGAAGAGATATGAAGAGGAGGAGAAAGAATGATCGTAATTGAAAGAGAGAAATAGGAGAGAAAGGAAGAAGCTTTTTCAACGGCTTAGATCAAAATGAAATAAACGGCTCAGATTAATGATTATTTAGGAAGGAAAAAATATGATTAGGAGGGAAATCTTTTTACCCTCAAGCTTCTCCTATTTTTAATTATGTTGACTAGTACTCCTCTAGTCTTATGTCCCCCCAAAAAAAAAAAGAGGACCTATGCTTTTTGTCCCCATTTATGACTTTTTTACCCTCATTTTTTATTTTTATAGACAAAAACACCCTTTTACATGTTATTATTTTCGATTCTACATAGACGGAAGAACGTTTCTGACTCTTTAAAGTAAAAAAAAATTCCAACTTTGGAGAATCGGAATTTTTTCTATTCAATAGAGGCAAAATTTTTTTCCGAGCATGGAAAATCGGAAATAGTCAAATGTGTCAAAAACTTAGCTATAAGGAATCTGCATATGGTTAGGGGGGTTTGTTTGCCTCAGCAATTATATTGCGTCACACAGGTACCAGAGCGGCAAACTTCCCAACGTGACTTTTGTAGATCTTTGGATTTTTTTTAAGTCTCTATTAAAAAAATTTGTATGAAAAATCTCCGACTCACCATAGTCGGAAAAAGTAAAAATTTCCGACTCTACAAAATTGAAAATGGGAATTTTCCGATTCTCAAGAGTCAAAATTTTTTTGACTCTTGAGAATCGGAAATAGTATGTAGTTTAATTTTTTTTGACTCTTGAAAGTTGGAAATAGTAACACATAAAAGGATATTTTAGTCCATAAAAATTAAAAATGGGGCCAAAAAGTCGTTTATGGGCCAAAAATTAAAAGTAAAAAAAAAGTACTCTTCTATTCTGCCAGACATAAGTCTATTTTCTCATAAATTAAAAGACAAAAATTATTTTAAAAACTAAACAGATGTAAAATAAAATAATAAAAAAAAAAATTAAACGAGGAATATTGAAGAATATCATTGGAGCATTGTTTAATGAGTAATGATTGAGAGACCTAATTGAGAGACCTACTCATAAACCTACTAATAGGATTTTGACATTTGTTATTTTTTAAGTTAAAAAAATAAAATAAAATAATTTAAATGACAAATGTCACAATCCTATATATAGGTTTATGAATATGTCTCTCAATGTAGATCTCTAAATATTTTTCTTGTTTAATATAGCAAATGAGTTGATTTTTTTTATGAGAAATCATGTGTTTATTAAATGGAAAAATGCTTGACTTGAATTTTCTATGATAATTTTTTCTTTTTTGTATTTCTTACATAGTAGTACCTTAACATCTAAAATCAAATCATTACCTCCAAAATTTGTAGATAAATGAAATAGAGAGGAGAGCTTGAAGTGGGGATGAAACCGTTAAAATGGGATAGGTAAATGAAGTGAGAAAAAGAAAATTGGTATAATGGATATTTTTTTTGGTTAGTGACTCACTAAACCCAGGTGTCTTTAGGGGTTCATTATTAACGGGGATCCCTGAACTAATACTATGCAAGGTCAATGACCGCCTCTTCCAGCAAAGTATTTTTACTAGAAATCAAATACGGGATTACTAACACCCGTATCTCATCTCAAAAAGATGTTTTACATCAAGTGAGTCAATCCACATTGATATTTGTAATCAATATTAATGTCAGTGTTATATTTTCATACACATAACCAAAATATATCTCATATTTGTGTGTTTTTTTTTTCAAATATTGTTTATCCAATACGTTTGACATATTTCTCTACTAAATTAATACAAATATACAATATCTCTAAAATTAATTTAGCAAGTATTCTTTCAAGTTTCGAAAGATATGGCATACGTTTTAGACTTCTTTTTTTTTTTTTTTTTTTTGTTTACATGGGAGGTTTGGGACTAGAACCCATGACCTGGGGGAAAAGGAAATCCTAAGTGTCCCTGCAGTCACCAACTGCGCTGTCTTACGCGGACGTTTTAGACTTCTTTTGAATTGTACTATCACGTCCTTTTTAAAATGTGACATAACTCATGAAAAAGTAAGAAATGGTCAATATTTTTTCTGATTTCTTAAGATATCCATCATAGGAGAAGGTTGATTAATTTTTTTGGGCAATCCTCCCAAAAAAAGTCTCTTACATTGATAAAAGTCAGGATTCGAATCATTTACCACTTATTTAAATAACAACAACCTCAATTGTCAATTATATTAGTCTTCTTAAAAATAGTTTAAATGTATATCATAAATGGTGTAAGAGTTGGTGTAATTTAACTTGGTGTAAACGGATCTCTCCTATATATATATATATATATATATATATATATATATATTAAAATATTTAAATTAGTGTTAAAGTATCTAGATAGTATTGTATCTTGAATCTCAACAATTTCCCCTTTCTTTTTGTTCATGCTATATCATCATATTAAGTATTTAGGCTTCATACAATGTCAATATAAGACTATGAGAGGGCTATTATCATATTAATAATAGAAGGAGGTGTGGAAACCAAATGGGGGTTTCTAATGGTATGGGTAGGGTACTCGGAAACACGCATAATCTGGCAAGGCAATAATTTCTAAATAACCTTTATTGGTATATAATTCGAAAAACAACCACAGTAAAAAAATAAAGAATCCCACTCAAAATTTTGTTAAAACTTGGCCATATAGCCCTTTCTTGAAAAGGATAAAGAACATCTATTATATCATTTGTACAAGGACATTGTGCCGTAATAATATTAGATTCAGTCGTACAGATGGTACAACATCCTAAATCTCAGCAGGATCAGAGTGACTGCAGTTGCTGCGGTCTATATGATCCAATGGCTAAATTTTTCGATTTCATATATTTGGACCAAAAACCTTGCAACCTTGCACACGTATTTCCAATTTCATACTTCACGAGATGCACCATAAGTTGATAACTTACCTTGATGAGTAGTACAAAATACAAACCAAACTAAAACCTACTGGTTTTATTTCATTTCAAGATCAGACTTATTTCACAATAAATCATTAATAAGTTATTCTCAGGCTTAAAGTTTATACATAACCCAAGGCCCTGGCTAAAAGTGGTTAGTAAATTTCTTTTCTTTCAAGCTCTCCACAGTCTCCTTGAGGCTCACATCCAAAGGAATAAATTCAATTCCCAAGCTTTTCACTTTGTCTTTGGAAACCTGATATGTTGGTATAAAAGGTTCATCGTCTGCACACCTAATAACATTGTTGAGAAAGTGAAATGTTATTAGAAATTGTTACAAGAGAGAGAGAGAGAGAGAGAAAACCTTATTAATTAAGGATTTTCTTAACATCAACCGGCTGTTCCGAACTGCCCCTTAGGGGATGATTCAACTTACTTCTCTGCGACTTGTATTGTCGGATAAATATCACGTAATATCTTTACAACATCTGAGAAGTGTGCCGTTCTCTCAGCCAGAATATATCTTCCACTAGCTGAAGCAATCTCGTATGCCTGAATATGGGCGTTTGCAACATCTTTCACATTGATCCATGGAAAAGTAGCATTTGGAAATGTTTCTGAACCTGCATATCAAGCAAGTAACTGAGTTTTTTAATATAAAGCAACAAAATATAGTACTTGACTACTTGTCTAGGGGAAAAATCTAGAATACACATAGCAAATCCACTTAATATTAATCAAAGTAACTACTACTTTAATTAAGATCATAAGGGACACCATATGATGTCTCTTTGCTTTCTTGATGTATTATAGAATATAATCACCTTACATCTTATCTTGTATCACTATAAACTGCAATAAGACATATTTGATAATACTTATTGTGCCTTGTTCTGGTTAAGTCAATGAGGATGAAAAGTTTCTGAATATTATAGAGGGACTTATGCTCCTCTAGCATCACCATAAGTGTAATCATTAAAATACACATACCTTAGACATCAACTCTAACTAAGAGTATTGTATTTAGTATAATCATCCTTTTCTAATTCTATAATTCCTTTCCCATTTTCAAATTTCTGTTTCCCTTTTCAAACCCTAAACACACTTAGGACAGATGTAACAACTGTATTTCGAATACATATTGTAATGCTAATGCAAATGCAGATAAGATAGATAACAGAAACTTTATAAAGTATAAAATATCGTCAGCGGAAGGGGATCTTGGCATAACGGTTAGAGTTATCGTCATTCGTCAAAGAGGTTGTGGGTTTGAGTCATGGAATCAACATCATGCAAATGCAAGGTAAGAATACCTAATATAGACCCACATAATGGGCCGTGCAAGGACTCTGTGCATAGCTGGAGCTTTATATCACTAGGTTACCCTATAATAAAATTCATGAGTAAATAAAACTTACCATTTATAAGGTTGAAAATTAAAGCAGCACTTGCATTAAGCTCAGGTTGCAAGAGTGGCCCCACCACCATGGATGGGTTAATAACAACCAAGTCAATGTTGTTTTCCTTTAGAAGTTTCTGGGCAAAATCCTCTGCCAAAGTCTTTCCAAATGCATACCACTTCTGAAAACAAACACACCCACAAAAACGAAATGTCAAGATGATGTTCAACCTGCACTATCCTCTTTGAATAAGTTTTAGTAGAAAATTGCAGAAACCTTTGATTCTCTACAGAAATCTGGATTTGAAAACCATGTCTCGTCAACTACTACTTCAGGAGTTCGAGGCCTTCCATTGTTTACTACCGTAGCCATAGAAGACGTAAAAATAACTCGTCTTACGGATGGCGTTTTTACACAGGACTTAAGAACATTAAGAGTTCCCTTCACAGCTGGATCAACTAATTCACTCTGAAATAAGTAAAATAGTAACACTTAAAAGTGAACAAACAGAAAACTGGCCGGTTTTGAAAACACAACATAACTACTCCTTCCATTCCTCATTTCATAATTTTTGTCCTTTTACCATTTCAACGTATAATCATATTTTATTTTCCAATTTTAACTCTTCATTCAATCATCTCTTAACACGTGTGCACAATACAAAAGCAAATTAAGAGAATGGAAGGAGTAATATATTACATATATATTGAAGTTCTGATCAATAGAATAAAAGAATGGCAGATTTTACAATAGGCATCCAAGGCATAGAAGATAGAACTGCATTTTTAAACTGCAGTGAGTATAAAAATTTCATAATATATAGGTCGGTAGGTAGGTAGGTATGGGAGGTCTGGCAAGTAAATAGAATGAACTACCTGAGGGTCTTGGACATTGTCATCACCAACTGGTGAAGCAGTATGAAAGACACCGTGACAACCCTCAACAACAGAGTCAAAGGAACCTTCTTCCAAGAGATCAGCCTTAAAGAGTTGCAACCTCTCTTTTGCACCATCAAGTTGAAGTAAGTGATCCACCTTTTTGGGATTACCTGCTCCATCCCAAAAAAATAATAAAATTATTACTAATTACTAATATTAATAATAATAATGAAGCTAATTGAATCAAAAGGAAAAAAGAAAGGGAGAGTAGGCGTTGACTTGGGTCTCGAACAGTAGCTCTGACATTGTAACCACGTTGAAGGAGGAACTTGACAATCCATGAAGCTATGTAACCAGAAGCACCAGTCACACACACCACCTTTTCTCTACCACCGCTGCTGCTCATCACTCTTTCTTCTTCTTTGACTCTATGCCTCCTACACAAGTTTTGGACTAATAGTATGATTTTTCATTCATCTCTCGTTTTCAAAGTATATGCATATATTATATAGGCGGTTGGAAGTCTCTTTCGCCTCGTAATATATGACATAATTTAAATAGTTGTTGGACTAATTCTTTCATTGTCAATTGGTTTTAAGATGATGAGAAATAAAACTCAGCTTCTTTTCGGTTATTATGCGTCAATTGACGCGGGCTAATAAATGCCCTTTCTTTTTCATGGATTAATAATTATTTTTTGTCTGATCAAGTAGATTTTATTGAAAAAAGCATGTTAGAAGTTCCATCTGACTCATAATATTAGCTACTCTTCTCATTACCAATTGATTTTGAAAACCTGTGAAATCTATGACATTCATATTTGTTTGTGTGCACGCTTACTTATACTAATTGAAGTTATTAAAAAATTCAAAGATGAGGTGGACATTGTGGAAATAACTAAAGCACCTTTGGACTGTGGCTATGGGACTGGTGTCATTATGCAAGCAAAGAGAATCACGCATTTATTTAGCATCTTCCTTGCACCTTATAATCTCCACCGTTAATTCTCCTAATTATCTTTACCAAAAAAAAATCTCCTAATTATAATCTATGTTTGGACCTCTAGTTTTAATTGCTTTAGTCTTGTATTAAAAAAAACGGAAATGTTTCTTGAACATCAAGTGGGTTAGTCAAGTGATAGCACACTTGATTTTTTAATCAATTGGTCTCGAGTTCGAGCCTTGGGTATTGAGCAACCCTTACTTAGTACAAGTTCAGTTGAGTCAGATAGGATAAGTCGAATTCTGGATAAACCAGATCCGGATCCGGTTGGTATAAAAAAAAAAAGAAAGAAAATGTTTCTTGAACATCTGCATGCTACACCTATCCCATGACACCCACATTTTCTAGATAAACTCACATGTATCTGGAGAAATAAAAAATAATATTCCCTTCCATCAGGGAGCAATTAAATAGATAAAGTAATAAAATTGGATGTTGATGTACAAATAACATGGCTGTTAAAAAAATGAGTTTGCATAATCTAAGAATCATGGATAAGAGGTAAAAGGTATAAAAAAAACATGTATTGATTGGGAGGCTATGGTCTAAATGAGATTTGGACCATTGGTATTGTAGTATTGTACCATGTAGTAAATTTTCCCCTTTTAGATAGTTTTAAATTTAATTTTAAATTTTTCAAAAAACAAAAATAATTTTTAATTTTATAATGTCTGCTTCAATTTTTTTTAATTTCAAAATTATTTTCAAATTTATACTACCAGATTATGCATACTTTACTATTATTACGGTTTAATAATAATCTCCGTGTGATTGTTTTCACTATTTAGTTGGAAGTGGTGACTATCCTCGTCATTAGAGTGGTGGAAGTCATCACAGTTAAAAAAAAAAAAGAAAAAGAATTGGTTTGTCAATTTTGCTAGCCGGCCCCTAATTTATACATGCATGCAAAAGGGTAACCAGACCAAGATCGAGTTGTATCAACAATAAAATCAGCTAAAGTTTCATATAATGTCTTGTAAACGGCCAGACTTTTGCGGACGATCCTACACCCCACCAAAACAACAATCACTAAATCGATCAAAATGTTCTCCCTAAATGGATTATAGCACATCATGTATCATAAGTTCATGAAGCCCCCTGTACCTCAAATGTGTCTTAACACTCTACCATGGTCTGATTTCATTCATTCATTCTGTATTTTCTTTTTTATTTGATGTCATTGATCTTAGTTTATTATAGTTCCTTATCAATCAGTGTAGATGGACTACTCCCAATCCCCCTCCCGAGCAGTGTTATATGAACACCCAATGTTCACATAACATTATGTACGGAATTAATTCAAGTAAAAAAGATATAGCTCGCATGAATAAAATATTGAAATTATACCTCTTTGAACTTACCGTTTAAAAGGCTGCAGTCATTATTTAAAACCAAGCGATTAATCGAATACCGATGTATTCAATGTACAAAATGACTCTGCTGATTTTTTTATTTTTATTTTTTTAAAAAAACTCAATTAATTACAACTAAAAGTCATAAGTTTTTACCAACAATTATTGCTGGTTTGATTACATCTAATATTGAAACTAAAATTGTTCTTAAAATCAGGTTACTCTCACATATTTTATTGCAACTACTATAGAAATATGATAATAATTAACAAAATGATTTTTTTAACCTCAACCGAATAAGAGACTAAAAGAAATGCATTTTTCTATAAAAAAAACTAAACATTTATTCAATACTAATACATGAAATTTATAACTCTTACTTTATATGTTATACATAAAATTATTTATTTAAACATTTCATTTTTACTTTGCATAATCTTAAGTGTAATATGTCAGTAAATGAAATATATATTAAGTGCAGCATTAAGTGCATAATCTTTAGCACGGGGTTGCCTCCCAGTATATATATATATATATACACATTTCAATAAAGGAAAATGCTAATTAACGTCCTTAAGGCATTGTTGTTGTTGTTTAAGGGAGTAAAAATGGTTATTATACATTAAAAATGATGAGTTTAATATATCGAAAATCGTTAAACATAGTTTTTTAACACTTCTTTACCTATTTTATATTTTTTTTAATAAGTGCCTTAAAAATACTTATTAGTAAAACCTTCGGTGGGCCAGGGATCATAATTCGTACTCATGTTTGGTAATCCTCTCGTGGGATGCTCGACTGCTCTATTTGGAGCTCTGATCTGCGGGCGAGGAATATTTCCACGCAGGGATGGATACGGAAACTCCTCAAAGCCAATTTGGATCAGGGATGGGGATCACATCTAGAAATTAAACCCACAGGTTCCCTATCCCTTGTATCATTACAGGCTTAATTATGTTTTTATCATTTATTTTATTTTCAAGATTTAATTTGGTTTTTTAATTTTTTTTAAATTTAATTTGGTTCTTTTATCATGATAATATTAGTTTTATCGAAAAATTCACACGCATTATCGAAAATTGAAATTTTTTGTCAAACTCTGAAAAAATTTCAAGCCATTACTTGACAAAGGTCAATAACATTGGTGTTTGCTTCGCAAATGAATGAATGATAAAATAAGCTAGTTCTCATGGTAGCTGATAAATATAGACAAAAATAACAATTTGATAAAAAAATATAAAGAAATAGGAGGAATTATAATTTGTCATTTATGTATCGATATATTCTATCATAGTCAATAGTCCAAGCAAGACAGACAACAATCAATAGGATATTACGATCCAATAAAAATAAGAAAGCTTAATAAGGCTTTTAAGAACCGAGGAAAATAGTGAATTTATTAAATATATAGTATTAAATATATTTTAGTTATTTGATCCTTTAAAATTAGACGATCACACCATTTATATGTGATGATGAGTTAACATCTTTTGTTCCAAAAAGTGTCATTTCATATATTATTTGTTGTGATTGATTGAAAAAATACTTATTTTTTAAATTTTTAGCTAGAATATTTTTTTTTTCAATCAACCATAACAAATGATACATAGTGACACATTTCTTAAAACAGAGAATATACTCTCTTTATATGTCTGATCTTAATAATCATTTAGAAATCATTTTTTATTTAAGTATTGAATTTTCTTATTATAAATCTTCAATTAATCAAGTATTTTTCACTTCTATTTCATCTTTTCTCTCTAAAAATTCTCCTCAATTCTTTTCTAAATCCCTTGCAACAACTCAAAGCCACCATTAGAATTTAGACATAAGTTGTTTGGTGAAGAACGCCACTACTGTCCACCGCTACTTACTTTATGCGTTAGTGGGCATGCAATGCAACGAAAAGTAAAATAAATGGGACCGCACCATGTTCCATCCTATGCAAGCATGAAACATGCATGTCACGCATCTTCATTTCCATTAACATTCTGTTTGCTTGAGCATCTCTCAATATCATACATTTTATTGTTCTTTCAATGGAGTCTTCTTTTTTTTTTTGATTAGATGGAGTCTTCTTTTAATTTGTTGGTGGAACGCTTTAAAAATAAAATAAAAAATAGAATATTTCTATTATGGAACATAATTTTAGGTTGTTGCTAAACAATTTTATGTTAGATCAATGATATTTTGCCACCTCATATTATATTGTTGTCATCATCTTTTAATAAAGTCAAAAAATAATTTTTTACAATTTTTAGCCAACATAAAAATAAATTATTTTAATTTAATCCTTTTTATTACAAAGGATTAAATTAAAATAATTTAATTTTTAATTTCCAACAACATTATTTATTTTTATAATATTTTTAATCAACCCACCATTATTGCATTTAACATAAATAAATACTAATATTGAAGCAACATTTCTTTCTTTCTTTACATTTTTCACATGTATTAAAAGTAGTGCATGTGATTCACATGTATTGTTTTGAAGTTTTTCTCTCTTATTTAATATTATTTAATATGTGTTTCTTGCAATAAACTAAATATATAATAAATACTATTATTTTTCTCAACTACATTTTTATTTATCATAATTTAATTTTTTTATAATATTTTTTATTTCTTCAATAATAATTATGTAAAAGGTATTATAATCTAAATATCCCAAATTCTCTTATTATTTAATCATTTCTTAATTTTTATCCATAACCTTGATATGCAATACATATAAAACAAAAATAATATTGTTATATAATTTCAAGGTTTAGTCAAGACTCAAAACCATTTTTTTTTTCAACTTTATCTTCATTCATTGATCAAATTATCAATTATATTTTTCTATATATATATTCTCTTGACTGCAATATCATAAATAAGAATATTTTAGTCAAAATATAACAAAATTTTACTATAATTAATAACTTATTAATTTTTTATATAAAACTTAAAGAAAACGGATGGAGTAATAAGTTGCACAAGATTATTTACAGTATTTAGCTTCTTCTCTTCTTCCAACCTTGTGGCATACTGCCAAGTGCTAGACTATCAACTTTACTCAGTCTGATCCTAATAATCCTATCAACTAACTTTCCTTTTCTCAATTAATAAAGTCAGGAAAACAGATACTCCCTTCCATACAAGCAAATTTAACCACTTTTACTCTTATTAAGGAGGTTAGTTGATTGTATTTAATTTTATCAAATTTATAAAAAGAAATAAAGGTATTTTAGGAAAGTAGTATTGGGAATGAAACAAAAATTAATTAAGATTACAATTTTCTAGAGATGTTTGAGGAAAGTGACATTGGAAATGAAACAAAATTGAATAAAGTTAGTTAATTTTGCTTATATTTTAAAATAAAAAAATATGTTTTTTTTATTGCTTATAATTCGAGCCAGAAAGAAAGAATACATACAACAGTGATGACCCTTATAAATTCGATTGGAGATGGATTTGAGGCTTCAACCGTTCATAAAATATAATTTCTACTTATTTATCAGTTTAATTTTTTTAAAAAAAAAAAAAATCTGTCTGTAATAACTTTCAAAATGACATGACTGATATCGCCCCATAATTTATGGGGGAAAAAAATGTCTCAATCCATAATACATGTACTTCAAATACAGTATGTGTAACATTTTTTTTGTACAGAGGAAAATAAAACCAAAATGTAACATTACTTGAATAGTTGAAAAATATACAGTAACTTTTTTTTAATTTAAATTAGTTATTAAAATCAATCCATCATCAATGGCAACCATTTATGATATATGAAACGTGATTATTCATCTTAAATCATGATATTAAGTGCATAATGTTTTGTTTTGTGGTGAATTATATAAGTTGTAGTTTTAATTTATTCATTACAACTACAACAATAGGGATCTTGAAATTACATGATTTTCACGTGTTATAGAGATGATAAGAGAATATAATTACTAACCTCTATCCATTGCTATACTTGAGAGAGATCTCCAACGTCCTTTGACCAAAAGCCAGGAAACAAGGTTTCTATTCCTTTGCCTTCTCTACTATTCTTTCTGTATCGTTATGTGATGGTAGAAGAGAGAATACGTTATAGCCAGGAACAGGACCTGTTTCTCATAAATAGGTAAAACCCCTATCTCTTATCCATTGGCTTCCATCAAGCTAACGGGCCTTCAGAAACAATCCCCTTCTTATCTAAATATGATTTAGCCCATTAATATTTAATCATTTATTTACTAAACACACATCAATACATGTCACATGCACATCACATGAGACATACTAAGATATTAAAATCTTACATTCTCCCACTTGGCTCATGTGACACAATTCAACATTATGGTCTAATAAACAAAATAATTAAATAAACAATTAATGCGCATTTACATTGCTAAATCATTTTATACTTAGATTCTCTATTAATCATGATTAAAGATAGGAACTAATTCGGGTCATAGCGGTTGTATGTCATTTGTTCGACATAATTCCTTCCATGTACCACAAAATAGTCTTTTCCTTAACACGATCTATAATTGGGAAATACATAATTAGTCCATAATGTCTTTATTCAAGACAATACCCGTTTACATTACTCTAATACAATAATGCATGCCGTTCTAGAGAACAGGTAATCAGAAACATATCAAACATATCATAAATGAGCTCGGCTCAGAGTGTCAATTACATCATCATACATAAGGATGTCAACATCAAATTCAATTTTACTTAATAACAGTAATGCCTATACTTTCAACATGTTCAATAAATGTTTAGGCGATAACCCTTCTTTCAAGGAATTAGCAATCATAAGATTGGTGCTAACATGCTCTATTGACAATCTTTGTTTCTGATCTCATTCTTTAGAGACAAAGTACTTCATTCACATACTTTTAGCACCTTTATAGTACTTGTCATTGCTGCAAAATACCACACTACGTTTTCAGCGGCTAAGCAATATTGTCGACAGTTCTAAGCCCCGAAATAAAATTTTGCAGTCAATTAGTTTGAATTGTAACCTCAAAACTTGTTACAAATTCAACATTCTGATCACCTCAATGTGATCATTCATTACAGAAGTAAACATGCATTTATTCGTTCCATGCTAATACCTCAAGACTTTATGAGTATAGTTAATACTTCCTAAACATAAATTTTATTCAGTCTAAATCATTCTAGTACTTCAATGATATATGCTTTCTGAGATAAGCCTAACAATTCATGTGACATATTCTAGAATATTCATTTTCTAATCACATGGCTCGACTCACCTATATCTTTCATTCAAAGTTACTAAAAAAAAACTTCTTAGTCTAGTGTAAAAGACTAAGATAATAAGTTGCAAGCAAGATATAATAACATACAGAATCAACATAATAAACTCACTCCCACTGACCTTCAGATACTTACACAAATTAATGGTGTTTCCTTAAATCTAAAACGAACAATAGTATCATTGACTATCTTTCAGATACTATTGGTGGGATGTATGTTTAAATTTGTATATTAATTTCCTCAAATTTGCACATTTTGTGTTCATTCTTTCAATTGAGAACCACATTAGTGGGTCATCCACATAAACATCCTCCTTTAAAATTCATAAAGGTTGTTTTCACATTCTTCTACTGCAGTTCCAAATCATTACGGACTACATATGTCATGATGATAATATTGAATAAATTCTTTCAGGTAATTGGTCAAAATACCTCATTAATGGTCAATGCCAACTTTGCGAGGGAAATCATTGACAACAAATTTGGCCTTGTAACGTTCAAGGTTGTCACGAGAGTTATATTTGGTCCAAAAGACTCACTTACCCCCCAACTCTCGTGTAACCTTTAGGCAATTCTACAAGGTCTCACATATAAAAAATATTTATCAATATTATCACAACTTACGGCTTGTAAAACAACACATCGTTATCATTAATGACTAAATCAAATTTATATTCTTGTAGATAAACCACATAAAACATTCGAAATAGCAATTTCTTTTCCTTTTTTTTTTTTTTTTTTTTTTTTAAATACTATTTCTCATGGTTCTTCTACAATAAAATCATTGTGAATAGTGAATTCATTTCATACTTTATTGTTATACGATTCAACAATAAAAGAAACTATTGTTGAGTAGAAGAACAAATTACAAATTACAGGAACTTGCACCCTAACTCCATTAATTTCCACTTTATGTGGAACTATACTCCCACTAATTTCACAATTCTCAGTAAACCTGTCATTCACAATTTCAATGGTTCTTATACTATGGTTAGAACAATAAGGTCTATACCTTTTGATTTATATGGATAATCAATGAAATACTCACTGATGTTTTATATCCATTTTCTTTTCTGGCGGATTGCAATCCTTGTTTCTGCCGACAACCTTAAACATGCAGGTGCCTTAAATTGGGTATCCTATAAACACAGTTCAAAATTGTCTTTGGCACTGTCTTACTAGGAACCCTGTTCAATAGACAAATGGCAGTTTCAAGACATACATTCACAAATGCGGGTAAAGACTAAATATCATGCTCCTAACCATATTCATTACTGTTCTGTTATGCCCTATATACACCATTTCGCTGCAGTGTAACTGGCACACACACAAATTATTCAATTCTTGAGGAGTTAACGAACAATCACAGATGTTGCCCATTTTAATTAATTCTTTCATGTTAGTCATCATCTCTATCGTAATTGATAACATTCATCTATATGTACTTAACTTTCTACTATATTCAAGTAAATTTTCAAGACATAACTATAACATGAATAATTATCAATAAAGATGATCACATACCTTTTCCTTTCTAAAAAAAAAAAAAAAAAAAAAAGGTTAACATCAGAGGTCCACAAGTTTTGAAGAACACATTTTCAAGAAGCTGAATCCTTCTTGTGGCTCCTTTCTTTGTGTCTTTGGTTTTCTTTTCTTTAATACAATCTGCACAAATAATTAGGCCAATAAAATCCAAATTTGGAAAGATTTTGTTCCTTATAAAGCTTTCCATTCTTTCCTTGGATTTATGACCCAAACACTTATGCCACAAATTAGCAAAAAATCATTTAAAATTCAATTTATATAACTATCACTAATATACAAATACCAATGTGATAATTATGCTTAAATAAATTGAAACATCCATAACCAAACATAAAAGAGTATCTAGCAACATCAATCCTAGATAATAAACCAAACTCCTAGAAAAACTAGGTACCTAAAAGGTCTCCAATGAGTCTAGATGATGCCCAATATCAAGGATTAAACATTAAGTCCTGACAAGTTCTACAAGAACCTTCACTTTATTCCCACAAACACGTACTTTACATGTGGGTTTATGGTATGGATTAAACAAAATTCATTATGTTAGAAACATGTTTCGATTAATCCAGGATCAATCCACCAAATTTTATGTGGATCTTTGATTAAGTTTGACTCAAACATACATAAGCATTAAACTTATCTTTTATAGAATCAAGATTTTCATTTTATGCACTTCTTCTGAATTCAACATTTTTGCACAAAATGACATTTATGATAATGAGGTTCTTTCATATGAATTTTCACATATGTCTCATTAATTCTGAGTGATCCTTTGCCCTTATCATGTTTCTTCGCACATTTATTTTCAGCTCCTTAATGTCCTTAAAGGTTGGATAAAGAGATTTCTTATATTCTTAAGTCTTGTTTCCTCTTAAACTAAGATATTGTGCATTTTACTGCACAGCCCATTATCTTTCATGGCGTTATAGCTCATTCAAAACAAGTCACACTCAATCAGTAATGAGGAGGATAAACTATACTAAGAAGTTCTCATCCACAACTATTCATAAGGACTTAAACTTAAATCTTGCTGCAATAATTCTCGTTTTAATTATACATTCATAAATAGTACACAAATCACCAAGCTTTATGGGGTTAAGGTACTCATTAATGTCTCAG
Source organism: Crotalaria pallida (assembly GCA_037953625.1). Taxonomy (NCBI): domain Eukaryota; kingdom Viridiplantae; phylum Streptophyta; class Magnoliopsida; order Fabales; family Fabaceae; genus Crotalaria; species Crotalaria pallida. The sequence goes on along the minus strand of CM075654.1, from coordinate 140,204,259 downwards.
AAAGAGACTCACAAAATTTGGCACTCTCACAAAATTCTTTTCATTTTTTTTTTTTTAATTACTTTCAATTTTGGAGATAATTATCTTAATGTTATCTGCAACACTTATCCTCATGAACATAACATAAGTGTTTGCAAATCTTTCTAAAAAATTACTCAGATTTTATAATAAACTCTATCTTTATTGTTGCTAACACCATTAATAGCAACAAACTTTTCTTTAACTGATAAGGAAGACTTGCAAACTCTAGTCAGAAAGTTGAACAAATAACACTGACACATACAAGTCATGAGAATGCAGAAAATTAAGAACATGTATTACATAAATGTTTTGAGACATAAGGTACATATTACTTAAACAATTAATGTGAACTAACGCTCTCCTTTGGGTTGCACATTAGCACACGACATTCAAACATAATGATGCTAATAAAATTAATAATCAATAATTGGCAATGATATATGTACCAATTAGTATTATTTATTGTCTTTGGATATATAAATAAACCAATAGCACAAACATATTGCCTACAGTCATGTCCATTAATTATAAGAACAACTAATCAAACCTTTGGGCGATCCATAAATGTCTTATAACAATGAACTACAATATACCCATAGAACATCAAACCATTATGTCATTCATATAGCATCAAATCTATGAGTAATTGAAAAACATCATATGATTTGAAATTAATTTACTTACTGATTAGACCACTTTGGTGATTAACAAAATCAACATACAATTAACTTCAAATCAAATTCATTATTATAATAAAATTAGCCAATCGGAATTAATATCTTTATGATTTAACAACTTTAATGATGATCAAATCATCATACATTAATATCAAATCAAATCAATAATGGGTAATGCAACGTGCAAGAAATAAATATTTATTATCTTTGGAAATAAATAATTACCTTCAATCATGTTTATTAATCATAAGAACAACTAATCTACCTTTGGGTGATCCATAAATGCCTTATAACAATAAACTCAACGACTCATAGAACAACAAATCATCATGTTGTACTTTTATAGTATCATCTATGAGTAATTGAAATTAACTATTATATGATTTAGAATTAATTTAACTTTTCAAGTTTGACCACTTTGGTGATTAACTAACTTATAATACATTAATTCAAATCAATCTATGATATAATTTAATAATAAACTATTAAATTATCAATACATAATATCCAGAAAATAAACTATTATATATATCGCGTTAGTATAGCTGTGACCCGTGACCAGTAAGTATCATCACATTAGTATATATAATAAAATTTATGCGTGAACCCGTGACCATACCACGGTTTTAGTTTCACGTTAGTAAGAGTAACACTTTGGCGTGAACAGTAGGCATTATTGCTAGAAAACAATTCATGCGTTAAAAATTAATACACGCTAGTGTTACTGTTCACAGTAATTGAATCAAATGCAATATTGATTTTCAAAAGTTAATCGGAGAAATAAAATTTAATAGGTATGAAATTAAACTTTCGCGGAAACCATAATATCCCTAAATACAATAATTAGGGTTCATACTAAAATAAATCCTAAATACAATAATTAGGATTCATACCACATCACAAAATTTTAATTGGAAAATCATGAATTTCTCAACCTATTGCTCTGATACCACATATAAGTTGTAGTTTTAATTTATTCATTACAACTACAACAATAGGGATCTTGAAATTACATGATTTTCACGTGTTATAGAGATGATAAGAGAATATAATTACTAACCTCTATCCATTGCTATACTTGAGAGAGATCTCCAACGTCCTTTGACCAAAAGCCAGGAAACAAGGTTTCTATTCCTTTGCCTTCTCTACTATTCTTTCTGTATCGTTATGTGATGGTAGAAGAGAGAATACGTTATAGCCAGGAACAGGACCTGTTTCTCATAAATAGGTAAAACCCCTATCTCTTATCCATTGGCTTCCATCAAGCTAACGGGCCTTCAGAAACAATCCCCTTCTTATCTAAATATGATTTAGCCCATTAATATTTAATCATTTATTTACTAAACACACATCAATACATGTCACATGCACATCACATGAGACATACTAAGATATTAAAACCTTACAAATTAGCCCAGAATTAATTCTGAAATGTTAATAGTTATTTCTGCTCCAACGTGATTTTAGAGTCATAATTGGTTTTCTGACTCATAACCTAAAACTCTTTTCGGTAGTCAGTTTTTTTTTTTTAAATATAAAATTACCATACTCCATTTGCTAATTCATACAATGACCATTATTCCATCATTATGGAAGCACTCCATTTGTTGTCCACCGTAAAGGTCCTCTACAACACATAAATTTAATTAAAAAAATATTTTTTAATTTATTAATCAGTTTTTACATTTTCACATAAATAAAATGATATAAAGTGCGAGAATATACGTGATAATTAATATTCCTCCTCCATTATTTGCCTCTATGAGTCTCAAGCAATCAATTCTTCACCAAATACTCCCTCCGGCTCAATTATAAACAAAACCAACTAATTTTACGCTTATTAAGGAGGTTAGTTGATTGTATTTAATTTTCTCAAATTTATAAAAGAATAGAGGTATTTTAGGAAAATTGCATTGGGAATGAAACAAAAATTAAATAAGATAACAATTTTCTAGGGATGTTTTTGGAAAGTGGCATTGGAAATGAAATAAAATTTAAGAAAGTTGATTAGTTTTGCTTATATTTTAAACCAAAAGAGATGTGTTTTTTGTTGCTTATATTTTAAGTCGGAGGAAGTAGTATACAACTATACATATAGAAGACTAGTCCATTTCTTCATAATTAGCACCACTTTCTATCAGCTCCCACAAAGAAGCTAAGAAGCACATTTCCTCTTCATATGGCTTCTGCTATGCCTTTACTCCACAACACCTACCTTAATAACCTTCCTTCTAATAATTATGTCCCATGTCTTTCCCAAGGTTGTCTCAGACCACCCAGCAGCTTCGAATTCAATAACAAACCCAAACCAAACAAACTCATCATCATCATCACCTCATCATCATCACTTTTAACCCTCAAATGCTCCTCCTCTTCCATTTCAAGCCTCACCTCCGAGTTAGACCAAGAAGAAGAAGAAGAAACGACCCAGCTTCTCCCCCAAGAACCATCATCATTGAGGGAAGTATGGAAGGAAATCCAAGGTTCCAACGATTGGGAAGGGCTTCTTGATCCATTGAACACTCATCTAAGAAGAGAAATAATCCGGTACGGTGAACTATCTCAAGCATGCTACGACTCCTTTGACTTCGACCCACACTCCAAGTATTGCGGAACATGCAAATACCATCCTTCCCATTTCTTCGAGAAGCTCGACATGTCCCACATCGGCTACGCCATAAGCCGCTACCTCTATGCAACTTCTAATATCAACCTTCCAAATTTCTTTCAGCAGAAATCGAGCCTGAGGAGCGTGTGGAGCCCACATGCCAACTGGATGGGTTACGTGGCAGTGGCAACCGATGAGGAAGAGATCAAACGCTTGGGACGCCGTGACATTGTGATTGCATGGAGGGGTACGGTTACTTACATTGAGTGGATCAATGATCTTAAGGATATTCTCCGTCCACCTCATTTTGGAAAGGATCCTACGGTCAAGATTGAATCCGGGTTCTATGACTTGTATACTAAGAAAGAGGATTCCTGTAGCTATTGCTCTTTCTCAGCTCGCGAACAAATACTTTCAGAGGTCACTCATCATATACTATTACTATATACTGTAGTACTATTAGTTCTACAGATACATTAATTAATTAATTAATTAATTTTGCTGCATGTTTAATTTTAAAAAATGAAAAGTAAATGAGAGATAAAAATTATTTCACTAAATAACGTAAGAAAAATTATTAAATTGTAAATATACAAATAACCCTATGGATCATTATATTGGATATATATACAAGTTGAATATTGGTATGATATATAATGTTTTTTTCTTGTTTAGTCAATTCTAGAATATTCTCATTTTCTCTCAATTATTTTTATTTTTTTCTTAGACTTTTATATCCACTGGATAGAGATATTTTCGAGATATCTTTATCCATCGAATTAATTCTTTTCTTCAAAAATAAATTTCTATAAATCAATATTTTTAAAAAATAAAATATAACTGAGTACGTGGATGAAAACCATGACATAATGAAAGCCAAGAATTGATTTAGTATTATGAAGAAAATAACTGAGTGGGTTTTATCATGTTTTCCAATTCTAGGTGAAGCGGCTTATTCAGTATTATGAAGAGGAAGAGATAAGCATCACAATCACAGGGCATAGTCTTGGTGCTTCCTTAGCATTACTAAGTGCCTATGACATAGCTGAGTTGAAGTTAAACGTTGTTCAAGATCCAAATGGCACCACCAAGATTATCCCTATTACAGTTTTCTCCTTTGCGGGGCCCAGAGTTGGGAACTTAAAATTCAAGGAACGTTGTGAAGAGCTTGGAGTTAAAGTATTAAGAGTGATCAACGTGCATGATATGGTACCAACTGTGCCAGGGATAATAACAAACGAGAAGTTTCAATTCCAAAAGTACATAGAAGATGCTTTGTCTTTCCCGTGGAGCTATGCACATGTTGGAACGGAACTAGCTCTGGACCACACGCATAGCCCTTTTTTGAAGGTATAATACTCCATATATATATATATATATATATATATATATATATATATATATATATATATATATATATAAGTTCTTTTTTGCAAACTTTTTTTTCCTTAATATAAGCTTCATTTTCAATTTTAAATAACATTAATTACTTCTTTTCAACAAACACCCCAATTTACTCAACACTTTTTAAATTTCCAATAATAATTATAGAAATATTTTTGAAAAAATATACCAAATATTTATATTTTCAATACTACTAACAATACTAACTAACTTTCTTAAAATGTGTGAAAATTAGTGAAAGAAGCTTGTAATACTAACTGTATATTTGCACAACTAACCCACATGCGACAATATGCTTCCTATGTTTCATGAGAATGATAAAAAATTGTAAAAATCAAAAAACTGAAGAGACTACATTTAATGATTTGTGTTAACACATCAAACAAATAATTTAATGCATTTTACATTGATTAACTAATCACAATTTAAAATTTGCAATTTTTAAAGTATTTTCATAATATTTTGTTTGAGGCAAAATTTTTTTATCATTTTTTACTATATCAGAAGGAGTAGTTCTTTAATTGTTTTTTAGATATTTTATTTCGAGATGTGTTTAGTGATAAAAGATGAAAAATAAAATGTAAGGAGCACAGAAATAGAAAAAGAATATTTGACAGAAAAAGAAGAGAATTTGGCAGGAAGGGAATTGATTATACTTTCTTGTCTGTCCTTTAATCAACACAAATGTGACTTATATGCACCTTTCTTACAACCGCCTACAGAAATACATATTTAATTAATTAAAAATAAAAAGTGCATAACAACCAAGTGCCTCTTTCAATCATTTCTTTCTAACCGAATTTCCCCTTCCACGTGATGCACTGCGAGTAACCACGTAGTCATTGAGGTGTTGAGGCATACGTGTGATCCTTTTGTTGCTTCCTTCTTCTGTGATGTCATTAGGAACCAATTGAGGAGTATTGTCCAGATCGGGCTCACTATGGGCCAAGGTGATGGGGCCTGTGAACCTTACATCCCCGTCGGGTTCGAGATTCACCTTGTCCTCAAGGTGAAATTGACTTTTGATGATTTGCCATGGTTCCCATGTGGCTTCCTCCAGGGGTAATCCTAACCACTGGATGAGTACTTGGATGTGTGGGTCTGAGAAGTATTGTCCCATTTCCAATCCAGAATGGCAGCTGGTTCAAGAATTGGTTGATTTTCCTCAACCTCTGGTGGCAAGGGAAGTGGGATAGAGGGCAGAGGACCTTTGTGAGGGCGTAAGAGACATACATGAAAGACGTTGTGAATTTTAGCATAAGGTGGCAATTGCAAATCATAAGCCACTTCACCAATTCGCTTCAGAATCTTGTAAGGGCCAAAGAAACGCTTCTGAAGTTTGCTGATATAAGACCCTGTTACTGAGGTCTGGCGCCGAGGTCGGAGACGCACATAAACCCAATCACCCTCATTGAATTGTAGGTCCCTGCGAGAATTGTCAGCCCAAAGCTTCATGGATTCTTGTGCCTTCTTAAGATTAGCTTCCAATTTCCGGAGGATCTCGGCTCTTGTAGAAAGCTCTGTCTGTACAGCAACATTTGAAGAATCCTCAATCGAAAATTGAGGAATAGAGGGTGGTTTGCTGCCGAATATAACCTCAAAAGGGGAGAAACCTGTGGAAGCATTGATGGCAGTATTAAAACTTCATTCGGCCCAGGCTAAGAACTTCCCCCAAAGAGAGGGTCGCTGATGAACATAACAGCGTAAGTATTGCTGGAGTATCTTGTTTGTCACCTCTGTTTGCCCATCCGTTTGAGGGTGGTAGGCGGTGGACATACGAAGTTTGGTACCGCTCAAACGGAAAAGATCGCGCCAAAATTGGCTCAAAAATATGGGATCTCTGTCAGAAATGAGACTGCGGGGCAGGCCATGATGCTTACAAACTATGTTGACAAATAGTTCAACAACATTGGTGGCGTTGAAGGCGCGGGGCAGTGTACCAAAATGTGCTGCTTTTGAAAATCTATCAACCACTACCAGGATTGTTGTGTGACCTTTATAAGAAGGTAATCCAATGATGAAATCAAGGGATAAATCCTCCCAACAATGAGACGGTGGAGGAATGGGTTGAAGGAGACCTGATGGGCGTTGTGTAGAAAGCTTGGTTTGCTGGCATATGGAGCAGTGGCTAACAAAGGTTGCTACATCATTGCGCATAGAAGACCAGTAGAAGATTGCTGATAGTCTACCCAATGTGCGTTTGACCCCGGTGTGGCCCGCCATGGGGCTGGAATGGAACTCTTCTAATATCAAGGGAATAAAAGAACAAGAGGGTGGTAGCCATATCTTGTCCTTGACAGTGATGAGGTCCTCATGGATTTTGTGGAAGGGAAACTGCTTTGGATGTGCAGAAATTTTACTCTTCATATCCTGGAACTCAGAATTAGAAGACAGTGATTGCTTGAGATCCGTCAAGAAATCCAATTGAGGAATGGAGAGAACCATAAGAGATTCGAGAGCAGGGGCACGCGATAAAGCGTCAGCAGCATTGTTGCTCTTACCGGGGCGGTATTGGGTCTCAAAATCGTAACCCAATAGCTTGAACAGGTAGGATTGTTTTTCAGGGGTGAGCACTGTTTGAGAAAGTAGTTCCTTGATAGAGTGTTGATCTGTCTGAATAATGAAATGCCTTCCCAAGAGTTATTGTCTCCATTTATTCACTGCTGTAGTAATTGCACACAATTCCCTGATGTAAGTAGAGGAATTACGTAATTTTGGACAGAATTGTTTGCTGAAGAAAGCAATAGGGTGCCCATTTTGAGAGAGGACTGCGCCCATTCCAGAGCCGGAAGCATAAGTTTGTAGAGTAAATGTACAGTCAAAATGAGGGATCGCCAAAACAGGTGACATAAGGAGAGCCTGTTTGAGCTTTTCAAAAGCCTGTTGTGCCTGCTCATTCCAATTGAATGCGTCCTTTTTGAAAAGGTCAGTCAAAGCATTGGTAATACGGGCATACCCCGGAACAAATCTGCGATAGAACCCTGTAAGTCCCAAGAACCCACGAAGTGCCTTGAGCGAAGTAGGAATAGGCCACTCATGAACAGCCTTGAGTTTGTCAGGGTTTGGCTGGACACCCTTGCTCGAAACGACATGCCCCAGGTATTGTATAGATTGTTGGACAATGAAACATTTACTGCCCTTTAAATGAAAATGATGGGAGAGCAGCAGCTGAAAAGTGGTGGCCAAATGATCCACATGAGCTGCCAAGGTTGGACTATAGACCAAGATATCGTCAAAGAAGACGATGATGAATTTGCGTAGGTGAGGCCTAAAGAGTTCATTCATGGTGGATTGAAAGGTGGACGGGGTGTTGCATAACCCAAAAGGCATGACCCGGAACTCAAAATGGTTGTTATGAGTTCTAAAGGCTGTTTTTGTTGCATCAGACGGGTTCATTAGAATTTGGGGGAAACCAGAGAATAAGTCTAACTTGGAGAACCATGATGCGTGTCCTAATTCATCCAAGAGCTCGTCAACAGTTGGAATGAGAAATTTATCTTTGACAGTGGCGACATTGAGAGCACGGTAATCGACACAAAATCGCCATGTCCCGTCCTTTTTCTTAACAAGCAACACGGGTGAGGAATAGCGACTGGTACTGGGTTGATGAAACCGGATTAGAGCATTTTTTGAACCTGCAGCTCGATTTCCTGTTTTTTGGAAATGTGGGTATCTGTAAGGGCGAACGGATATTGGGGGGGGTATTAGGGAGAAGGTTGATAGTATGGTTTGTTTGTCGTGAGGGGGGTAATGTTGTGGGGGTGGAGAAGAGTGTGGAGAATTGGTGAAGGAGATATTGTAGTTTGGGTTCTGGGGAGGATGGGATTGCTGGAGGTGTGGTAGTTGTGTGTGGGTCGGTTTCAGTGGTAATTGGTGATGGAGAGGAAGGTGGGCTTAAGGCCAATTGGAAAAGGGCTGCAACCCTATTTGTATGTTGGAGCCTACGCAGTTGGTGAAGGGAGATGGGTGAGGGGTTTGGGCCAGTGTTGCCTTGTAATTCTTCCAAGTTGTTATTCCACATAAAGCGCATAAATGGACCATTATAGTCCATAATAAAGGGGCTAATAAGAGATAACCATTGCACACCCAGAACCAAGTCAGTACCAGAGAGTTCTAAAGGATATAGATCAATTGGAAAAATATGATCAGCCAGAGATAATTGGACCTGGGGAGAAAACGTAGAACAAGGGAGAAAATCACCATTACCAACCATAACCTGAAGTGGACTTGGGGTGCCCTGCAAGGGAAGCTCCAAAAATTGGGCTACACGTGACTGAATGAAATTGTGTGTGGCGTCGTTATCCACCAAGATTTTCACCTCGTACCCGTTTAGAGATCTCGTTACCCGAAAAGTGCGGGGGTTCCATTGCCCAGAGAGAGCGTGAAGACTGATAAGACCAGCCTCGAGGGGTGAGGGATCAGGAGGGTCTGTTACGATATCAGTTGGATCCTCCGGTGAGTCATCGGTGTCCACCGTGAGCAAGAGAAATTGTGGCTTACAGCGATGACCGCGGGTGTATCTCTCATCACAATTGTAGCAGAGGTTCTTCTCGCGACGGGCTTGCATCTCGGCCTCGGTAAGCTTTTTGATGGGAAGTTTGGTTGGAGGGGTGGGAAGGAGAGGGGGTAATGGTTTGGGAGAGAGGGGTGGGGGCGGTGATGGTGTAGAAAGAGGGCGAGAGAAACGGTTGAGGGGTAGTGGGGTAGATTTGGTTTTATCATCATGGAGCTTGGCAAGAGCGATAGCGTGAGCCAGATCTGGGGGTTGTGAAGCTAACACCTCTTTGCGGATGTCGGGTTTAAGCCCGAAAGTGAAACAGCTGAGGTAGAAGTTTTGAGGGAAACCAGAGATGCGATTCGCCAGAGTTTCGAACTCGGAAAGATATTCCTGTAATCCTTGGGTTTGAGATAGCTTGCAGAGGGAAGCGATCGGATCGTCAAATTTGGAAGGTGCAAATCGAAGCTCTAGGGTGCGGAGGAAGGCATCCCAGGAGGTTAAGAGCCCATTGTTGAACATCCACTGGTACCAAGCTAGAGCAGGACCCACAAGATAGAAGGAGGCGATTTGGACTCTCTGATCAAGGGGGGTCTGGTGGAAATCGAAGAATTGTGTGACTTTGAAAATCCACCCCAAGGCGTTAGAGCCATCAAAAGTGGGTAAATCAAATTTGAGGGGTCGAGTGGGAGGTGTGAGGTGGGAAATGGAAGATGACTGAGATTCTAGTGCGGTGGTGCGGGAGGAGATATCATGAAGGGTGTTAGCGAAGTTGGCTTGAGCAAGGAGGACTTCTTCGAGCATTTTGGTGAGGGCCTTGATATCGGGGTTTTGATCACCAGCCATGGAGGAGAGTAGGCTCAATGAAGGCACCAAATGTAAGGAGCACAGAAATAGAAAAGAATATTTGATAGAAAAAGAAGAGAATTTGGCAGGAAGGGAATTGATTATACTTTCTTGTCTGTCCTTTACTCAACACAAATGTGACTTATATGCACCTTTCTTACAACCGCCTACAGAAATACATATTTAATTAATTAAAAATAAAAAGTGCATAACAACAAAGTGTCTCTTTCAATCATTTCTTTCTAACCGAATTTCCCCTTCCACGTGATGCACTGCGAGTAACCACGTAGTCGTTGAGGTGCTGAGGCATACGTGTGATCCTTTTGTTGCTTCCTTCTTCTGTGATGTCATTAGGAACCAATTGAGGAGTATTGTCCAGATCGGGCTCACTATGGGCCAAGGTGATGGGGTCTGTGAACCTTACATAAAACATATATATGAACTTTAAATTTATTTGTTATAAAAAAAATGTGAAATTCGATATAAATAACATTGTTGTTTTGTTTTTGTAGGGAACAAATGATCCAATGTGTACACATAACTTGGAGGCTCATTTGCACTTGGTGGATGGGTACCATGGGAAAGACAAGAAGTTCGAATTGGCATCTAAGAGGGACATAGCACTAGTGAACAAGAGCTGTAACTTCCTCCGGAGTGAGTTTGACGTCCCGCCGCATTGGCGGCAGGACGAGAACAAAGGGATGGTGAGGAGCAGAGATGGGCGGTGGGTTTTGCCGGAACGACCAATGCTAGAGGTGCACCCACCAGATACGGCACACCATCTTGAGCAAGTGTTAAAGAACCACGTACTTGATGATGGTTAGCAATTACGAGACACATGATTTGTTTTTGCAATGAAATCATCATTGGCATAATAATCATATATATATAAAAATGTTTTGTTCCCCTTCACACATCGAGTTTATTTGGACAACATAGGTATGGAAATATTTGTAGACGATACGATATGATATATATATATATATATATAAATAAATAAATAAATGTGAGTGTTAGCATTATACAAATTTCAAAATTAGTTGAACAAAATTAAGAGTCTTCGGTTAGGCTTAAGATATGGAATGCAATAAACTAGTGGTGTGTTTGGAATCCCGTCCATTAGCTCCAGAATCGTGTACTATAAACAAATTAAAATCAACTCAATGTAGTTTTGGATTGAACGTGCTTTTTGGTTTTTTGGACATGCAACCAAACATGCTGTAGATTGATTTAAAAAAGTTGAACTGGATGAACTTCGTGTTGTCGACATGCACTTTGTTTAAAGTCACTTTTTTGTGACTTGCTTGGTCAGAGAAGAAGAGAGGCATCACTAGTGCTTATGTCAAAGTTATCAGGCACAGATAATCGTGGGATGGGTTGGAAATGAAGTGCACCGACTAGTATAGTTAAACATAGCATATGAATGCCAGTTTGCAGAGGCAACGGAGGTGCAGAGAGGTTCTCTATAAACAGAGACCTCATTTGCACATTCTAAACATCACACGCATCTCTATAAAATACTCACAGTGTTTTATTAGTATTTTTCCTATATTTTTATACTAAGAAAATTGTATTTTCCTAATATAAGAGAGTGTTATTGTTCTCTCCTTACATTTAGAGAGATGTTGTAATATTTTCCCACATAGTAAAAATTTTACCAATGAGGTGTGACACACCTGCCTCGGGACTTTGTCCTCGGTCCGCAAGGACACGGGTTCGAATCCCACCTCGGCGGTATGAGCCTGTCGCTCCTTCGGGAGTGGTTGGTCTCCTCCGGGCAGTTTGCAGGCTATGACCTGGAGGCGGGGTTGCCCATCAGAGTCGTCAATGTGCGACAATGACGGTGAGATTTCCCTCGTAAACCAAAAAAAAAATTTCTATTCTTACCTCGTGGTTTTCTCCCAAAAAGATTTTACCTCGTGGTTTTCTCCCAAAAATATTTTTATGTAAAATAATTGTGTCAGTTCCTAATTTTTCTCAACTCTATTTTAGGTGCGTGATATTGTTTCGTAACTCTGATACTCAACACTCCGAGTGGATGATGCAATGCATCACCATTCACTAGTCGTATTAAGTGATATGTCGTATAAGCAGAAATAATTAACAACTTGGTAAGTGAAGTGGACAAAAATTAAGTGATTTTTGGATATATTAAAAAAAATTATTCTCACTAGTCGAAAAGCCTTTTCAAGAGTAAAAAAAATTGAAAAGTTTATGCAAAATGAATAAATTAAATACACATTTTATTTAAAAATCAAGTACATTAATATTTTCCATATATATTTAGTGAACACAAAAATCAAGTGTGTACTGGAACCAATAACATAGCAGTATACTTTCAACCCAGTTGTCCTACAAAACACTAGTCTAGTGCTGCTGACAAAGTCAATTAGTCCTGACATCAATTGGCCTGCACTATGAAATAGTGCTGGATTGAAGGAAGATAATGATGGATCAGGCCAAGTATTCATAGTGCTACAACCATCACCAAATAAGGTCAAAAATACAATAAACGTTGCAAAATACTTTTAGAATGTCGATACAATAAGAAGGAAGAAAAAACTTCATGTGAAAAACTTAGAGTCAGTGCTTATATAAACTATAAAATTAGTTTACAGAATAGGAATAAAAATAATCAATGTTTTTATGGTAATCACACTACAAGAGAAAAGTAAAAAAAGCATCGTTGTTATTATAGTGAGGGATTAAAGTGAATTAAATTTTTTAAGTTAGGAACTAAAATGAAACACGATATAGCGAGAGACTAAAGTGAATTAAAACTTTTAAGTGAGGGACTAAAATGAAAAATGATATTATAAATTAACGGCGACATTAACGTTTATGAACGGAGAACATTGTCAGGGATTAACGTGAGTAACTTTTTTCAAAGTAAGAGATTAAAAAGAAATTATTTAAAAATCAAAGACTAAAATAAAAACACCTTACAAAATGAGAGATTAAGGTGTCAATTTATTCGATAATGTTCCATCACGATATCAGATAATTTGGTATATTGACCAGCAGTACGGGAAAATTATTGTTTTATCAATTTATGTTAGTAGTTAACAAAGTGCAAAAATTTATATTTTTTAAATTATGTAATGACGCGTATATTTCACGGAAGATAATGTAATTATTAGCTTAGGAACGTCATGAACTATTTGGGCAATTTTCCGGGTTAAAAATAACTCCACATTTCAGCAAAGCTACCATAACAAGCACAATGATGCTTACTTAATACTCTTTCAGAACATTAGGCCTAAAAGGCCTGAGCACACAGATTAAGAAAGTGTTAATTATTGTAAGTGTTATGTATAATTTGTCCAAAATGTCCCTATTAATCCTTATTGAAAATTGTAGTAGTATTTAATGTTTATTAGTAAGTGTGTCCATTAATTAATATATAGTGGTTTAGAGATGAGAGAGATGATAAAAGTAGAATTAATGAGGAGAGAATGAAATGATTGAATAAATGTTAGAATTGGAAAAAAAAATATGTTTATGTATTGGAATTATAAAAGACCTAATATTATGAAACAAGAAAAAAAAAGCTAAAAGGTCTAATGTCCTGAAACGGAGGGAGTAGTACGAAATTACGAATATAGAAATTTGTAAAAAAATGACGAAGAACGATATAACGCTTTCATCTCCCTCTATTTCTCTATCACTCTTCAAGATTAATGATAATCAACTACTAACAATAAACAAACAAATGATTGATCTTTGTATTGTACGGACTAAAAGCTGTACTAATTTCAATATATAATCATGTTGAATTTAAGTGGGGATTTGTTTTTGAGTTTTAGTGGGAATTGACTGGGTCACAACAACAATTATGGGCCATGGACTAATTTAAACTGACATAAAGGGCTTCGGGACAAACATGTAGCCTCTGAAGCTACAAGATGCAAAATGAATCATCATGTCCTTGTGCATGTGAATGGGTTCGTGCACAATGTGAGAGATCTTATTATTGGCTTTGCTCATGGCATTAGCAATCTTGTGCTTGCATCTTCCATACGGCATAGGCATTGCAAATGAGTTCCACATGGAGAAAGGTGACATCATCTTCATTATGATTAGAACCACACCCTGTTGCTGCATGTCGTCAGGGATCACATAAGCAGCCTTGTTGATGATGTTATGTTTGGCTTGTTATTAACATTGGATAAAAAAATTTGGTCATGTTTAATTGCTGCTATTAGAAGACTGTTGTTGGATGATTGGCAGATTCGTGTGAGGCATGTTTAGCGGGAAGCCAACAAATGTGCGGATGCTATGGCCAATTTGGGATGTACTCTCTCCTCTTAGTCGGTGATTCTTTATGATACTGCTCCTCCTCAAGTGTCTCAGTTGCTTATTGCTGATTCCTTAGGAGTTTCGACTTCCCGTTCTATTGTTTTGTAATTTCTCTTTTCTTGAGCTTTTGCCCCGTTGTTTACCAAAAAAAATTTGGTCATGAATTCGGTCATAACCTTTAAAAAAATTAATATCATGACTTTTTGGGTCGTGATTATAATCAAGATCTTGATTTTCTTTAGGTCATGATTAGGGATATTTTTTGAGAAAAAAAAATTATGGGATAGCAATGCTTCAATCTGAGATGACAAAATTATCTCTTTACTTCGTAATCCCAACTTAACATGTCACTCCAATTTACCCATGAAAAGACAAAAATACTCTTAATATGGTCATGAGATAAGCTCGCGATATGAAGTTTTCATTTTCTTGGTATTTTTAATACATTAATCGAAACTATTTTTATGAACATAATTTGAAACCAAAAACAACTTCACGCATATACCTTGTGCTCACGTATGTCATGATCATTAGTTGGTTCAAAACTTGTTATTATGAATAAATGAAAATAAGTTGATGAATCAATATGCATGGGGCATTGAAGTTTTAAATTTTTAACATACATGGGCACGAGATAGACTCAAGATCGAAGTTTTTCCATAATTTTATACTAGAGTATTTTTGAAAATATTGAAAAAATTGAAATATCATGATCATACGTCGGAGTGGCAAAATCCATTCCTACAATATATAATTTAAAAGAAAATGTATTTTGCAGCAAGAAGGACTTCAAATGTGTTGAGCCCAAATTCGACGACATTAACGAATACAAAGAAAAGTATTACTCGCTCTAGTCTCTAATATAAGCACCATTTGATCAATTTCACTTAAAAGTAGGTAAGTTAGTTATTTGTATTGGAATTGTAAATTTTAAATGTATATTTACCAATCTATCATTTTGATCTTCTAGTCATTAATTGGTGTTTCTTTTCCCCACATACATAATAGAATATACTGTACTCCCTCCGGTCCTATTTATAAGATCCTTTTAGGGTTTTTCACTCCTACCAAGGAGAGTGGATAAATTTGTTACTGACATTGAAAATGTGAAAATTTGATATACTTTTTCAAAACTACCCCTATAATTATTATTGGAACTCTAAAAAGTATTGACTTTATAGGGGTGTTAGTGGAAAGAAGTGATTAAATGCTATTGAAAATTGAAAATGGGTCTTATAAATATGACCAAAATAAAAATCTCAAAAGGATTTTATAAATAAGACCGGAGGGAGTATTAAATAGGGTTAGTTTTGTAAAATTTTAAAATAGGTGCTTATATTTAGGAAAATTTTTTTTGATTAAATGGTACTTATATTAAAGACCGGAGGATGATTTTTTTGTTCATATGATAAGATGATTTTCTTAGTTACAGAGCACCAGATGAAGGAAAACGAGAAGGAAAAGTATGCAAGGTGCTATTTTAATCCTAATTACCTTCAACATTAATAATAAAATTTGGAAGTCAGCAGGAGTAGTTTTTTTTTTATTAATGTCAGCAGGAGTAGTTTATTTGCATTCGCAACATAAAGAAAAAATTGTACAGGCACAACTAACATCGTTTTCCACGTTGCATGTAGTAAAATGTACTACTTACTGTTTGAATTATAAGAAAAAAATTAATAATTTTGGAGGTTGGTTAATAGAGTATTTAATATGTCAAATTTATAAAAAAAATAGAGATATTTTAAGAAAAAGTTTTTTTGGATGAACCAGGGTATTCACCCGTGCAACTAGGTGACTCGAACCCGCGACCACATGCTTAAGGGACACAAACCCCTTTCACTTGTGCCAGCCTCCACTGGTTAAGAAAAAGTTATTAGAAATGAAACAAAACTTAAATAAAATAAGAATTTTTTTTAAAAAAAATATTTTAAAAAACAGAATTAAACATGAAAAAAATTTAAAAAAACCAATTAATTTTGCTTATATATATATATATATATATATATTTAGAAAAACAAGTTTTCTCTTATATAAATTTCAAATCGGATGATGAGGTTCACTATACAGTACTACTAGTAGTATTTAGTATCTTGTGCGTAAGTTTCCACAAAATAAATATTCCTTCCGATCCTATTTATAAGACCCTTTTGAGGTTTTTCATTCTTATCAAGGAAGGTGGATAAATTTGTTAGTGACATTGGAAATGTGAAAATTTAATATACTTTTTCAAAATTACTCCTATGATTATTATGGAACTCTAAAAAGTGTTAGACTTTATATGGATGTTAGTGAAAAGAAGTAATTAAATACTATTAAAAATTGAAAAGAAATCTTATAAATAAGACCCGAAATAAAAACCTCAAAAAAATCTTATAAATAGAACCAGAGGAAATATAGATTAAAAGATTTTCAAGTAGACTTTCCTCTGCAAAGTAATTCTGGAAAAGACAAAGGGACAAACTTCAAAAAGTCATTGAAAGTGAATTTATGGGAGAGAAATTCAATTTGCTATATTCGCAAACAAAAGTGGAGAAAAAAAAAAAAAAAAAGGTAAGAAGGGAAATGCTAAAAATGTAGATTCTCAGAAATCAATGTTTGGCGAATGTAGATTACGTGTCCCGTGGGTTAGAATTTTCGGCTGAATGATGTTAGATTTGCCAGAAATCAAATCAATGTTGAATTTCGTTTAAAATAAAGTTGAAAATGTTAATTTTCTTGTAGTGCTAGTTTAGTTTGGAAGAAAAAAAAGATTTGGTGTGTCCTCCCGTGGCTTTTTCAATCAAGGAAAATGCTAACAAGTGCCCTTAAGACATTTGTTAAGCAGCCAAATATAGCATATAAATGTTGGAAAATGTAATTTTTGTGGTTTTCGAGAAAAAAGAAAATGTTGAGTTATTGCTTTTTTTCCACCTTTAGTAACACTAACAAGTGCCCTACCCTTCAACCAATATGCAATATCCATAGTCTAATCCTTCTAGTATTGAAATCACCGAAATAAACTTTGGTCCTATCAACGAGATATTGGGATTACTCATAAAAAACTTAATTACTTCATCCGACAAAATTTTGTACTCCCTTCTGTCTTAATTATAAGTAACTAAAATCATCTTATTAGTGGTCTCAAATATAAATAAAATTTAACTATCTTTTCTATTTCCAATACAATCATTCACAAAATATTCCAATAAAGTGGTTGTATCATTTAATTTTTGTTTCATTCCAATACATTTAATGGAGTATTAATTATTTCTCTTTCACAAACATTCTTATTTATTTAATATTTTTTAAAATCTTAATAATAGTTACCGGTATATTGTACTACCTCCGTCCTTAATTATAAGGCTTTTTGGGAGGTTTTATGTCCATTAAAAAAGTAAAATAATTTAGTTATTGTATTGGAAATGTGAACTTTTGATATCTATTTTCAAAATTACCCCCATTAAAATTATTGGGAATCTAAAAAGTGTTAAATAAATAAGGATGTTTGTGGAAAAAAATAATTAATGCTCATTGAAAATTGGTAAAGGGCCTTATAAATAGAAACAAAATAAAAGTGTTGAGAAGACCTTATAATTAGGGACGAAGGGAATATTTTTTAAAAATTTATTGAATGATGTTATTAATTACTAATATTTCTCTTTCACAAACATTCTTATTTATTTAATACTTTTTAAAATCTCAATAATAATTTTTTTTTAATATTTATTGAATGTCGAAGAATCAGCTCTTAGAAAATACTCCCTACAAAATCCAACGGAGCCCACAAATAAATTGGCATAAATAACACCAACTCCTTCCCATCCCCCGATCTCCATTCTCCTGCGTCCCCATGAGCTAATAGTAGTATTTGTTTTTTTAATTATTTATTTATTTTATTTTACAATTTTGTATATAACATTTTCACATATTCCCACAAGCTAAGGCTTTTTAACAGAGTAATAAAGAAAGATTAACATGGTGACAAAATTAATTTTTGAAAGACTATATTAATTTCAAATATTTTTAAGAGACTAAATTTGTGTTGTAGAGTAGCTATTTTTTGAGAAACTATATTTGTGTCAAATATAATACGTAATATATTCAATAAACTAAATTGGTAGCATAATTAAATTTTAAAAGACAATGTAAGTAACAAATATCTTTGAGGCTAAAATAATGATAATACTCCCTTCGTCCCTAAATATAAGATCTTTTGGGAGATTTCACGTCCATTAAGGAAATGAAATAATTTAGTTAATTATATTAGAAATATGAACTTCTGATATGTTTTTTCAAAATTACCCCTATTATTTGAAATTTAAAAAATGTTCAATAAATAGAAGTGTTTGTGGAAAAAAGTAATTAATGATCATTGAAAATTGGTAAAGAGTCTTATAAATAAAGACAAAATAAAAGTATTAAAAAAATCTTATATTTAAGGACGGAGGAAGTACAATTTTTGGAGGACAAAGTTTGCTATTTAGTCAAAATAAAAACTAATTATGCTGTGAAAAAATAAAAAACTAATTATGCTGACATGAAAAGTAACGCCTCCAATGTCCATAAAGGCCAGCTGCAAAACTAGGTTTGTCCAATAGGAACAGTGAAACAACCCAACAAAACGCCCAACAACAAATTTCGTCTGTCACTACCATGCAAATGCAAGGGATCCCACCATGTAATACCAAGAGTTTGTTTGACTGAGTTTTGAATAGGTGCACAAGGGAGTAAATCACAATATTTTTCGGAAAAACAAATTAATTAATTTCACTATTGTCTTTTTATTATTTTAAGGTATAATAAATGCTATTTTCCATGTCTACCCATATTTAATAGGGTATTTGTTTTCGTAAGTAGTGGAAGATAAGTAATGATTATAGAAAGAGAAATGGTACAATGGGTAAAAACATAATTAATGTATTAAAAATCTAAGTAATGATTGCATTTCTTAAAGAATGGTGTGTTTTGTTTGAAATATGACAGATAAATAAGAACGGAGAGAGTATTTGTTTTATAAAAAAAAAATTTGTTCTTTTTCTATTTGTCATATTTTATGATTGTAATAAATGTTTTTTTTTTCAAATTTATCCCTATTTAATAAATCTTAATTTACGTAAGTAATGAAAAAAAATTTAATGATTACGTAGAGAAAATTGGTATAGTAAAAAAAATAAAAATTAATGTATTGAAAATTTAAGTAATGATTAAATTTCTTAAAAGACGTGTTTTGTTTAAAATAGAACAAATAAATATCAACGGATGGGGTATGTATATTAGGAAAGTAATATTGAGAATGAAACAAAAATTAAACAAGATAACCACTTTTCATGAATATTTTAAGAAAACAATATTGAAAATGAAACAAAATTTGAGAATGTTAATTAACTTTTCCTTATATTTTAAATCTAAAGAAATACTCTCTCCAGTCCTTATTATAGGTCTTAAGTCACATTTTATAAGGTTTTTTGTCTTAATTACAAATCACTTTATATTTTGTATGCATCATTTATTGTTTTTTCTCTTTTTTGCTTTTATTAAATGTTTTGACTATCTACAGTATGTGTTTTTTGTTGTTCATTAATTAGTGTTGAATTTTTCAAAAAAAGTTGAGAGGGTAGAATTGTAATGTTACAATATATTCTTATAAAATTCATAAAACCAACCATTTTCCTTAGTATGTGTAATTCAATTAAGTATGCCTATAATAACGACAAGAGGAAATACTAGCATATTTTTTCCTTATATTTTGAATAAAAACTGAAATTATTTTTATGTTTAAGAAACCCGAATTAAAAAAAAAAAAAGAAAAAAAAAGTGCGAGCAACTCCTAACTCCTAACAAAACCTCCGAAGTAGTAAGTGGCGATCACACAACAAAGCAGCCAAGAGGAAAAGGAAAAGGAAAAGAGAAAGCATCCAACTAACTACAATGTCGTCGATCGCCTTCTCCTTCATTCCTTCTTCTTCTTCCTCTTCCTCTTCCTTCTCTTCTTCCTCCTCCAAATCCATTCTCTCCTTCTCCTCCTTACCCTCCTCCCTCCGCCTCCGCCTCCGCCTCGCTCCCTCTCCCTCCGTTTCTCTCTCCCTCTCCCCCTTCCACGCGCGCCGAGATCTCCCCTTCGTCCTCCACTCCACCTCCGCCACCGGCAACGGCGGCGATCACGGATCTTTCGGCGGTCGTGGTGGTGGAGGTGGCGGAGACAACAACGAGGATGGCGCCAATGCGGGGGACGACGAGAGAAAGAACGAGGCGATATTGCTTCTGGCGGAGGCAGGGAGGACCTTGGAGAGCCTTCCGGCAGACCTGGCGGCGGCGGTGAAGGAAGGGAAGATTCCGGCGGCGGTGGTGTCTCGTTTTCTGGAACTTGAGAAGTCGGCGTTGTTGAGATGGTTGATGCAGTTCGGAGGTTTCAAGGAGAGGCTTCTCGCTGATGATCTCTTCCTCGCTAAAGTTGGCATGGAGTGCGGTGTCGGCGTCTTCACCAAGGTTCCTTCTATATACTTATAACTCACTCTTACTAGTATTAACCACTATTGTTACTTCCATTCACTCTCACTCTTATGCACCACCCATGGTTATCTTGCATTTTACTGCAATTGCATACTAATGTAATTGTGCTTAAATTATGATGCGCTCAACCATAAATGTCATTGTTGACTCAGATTTAAAACCTTGCACCAAACATGTATGTAATTTTTGTTATGAATAAGTCTCGTAAACATCTCGCTACAATCAATGCTATTGTAGAAAATGGAGCATGATAGAATCTCACTTTTAAGTGATGAAGACTTATAGAAGCTCTAATAAGAAAAGTAGATCAAATTGAGGTGACAGAGTGGAGGAGATCAAAAAAAAAAAAAAAAAAACTATAGGTGAAATCATTAAAAGATTTTAGATGTCGATGGTTTGTGTGTAGACATGAGTTATGATGGGATTATTTGTGACGTTGTTTTTGATCCATGTAGCCGACCTCACTTGATGGGAAACGGCTTAGTGTTGTTGTGGGCCTTTTGAGGCCTTGCTCTCGTGGCAGGAGACCACTTGGTTGGAAAATATTTTGGGTGGGTTACTTGCGAAATAGTATTTTTATTTTGCCACGGTCGTGACATGGACTTCCCTGATCATGTTTTGTGGTGCAGTGATCTAGGTCCTTTGGGATCTATGACCATGATGAACCTCTATAACCTTGGAGACTGCTCCACCATTGAACACGGCCTCAAAGGTCCATGGTCTAAGAGACCCCAAATAATTCAACGACAAAACACAAGCTCGACACTCTGATAACCATCAAAGTACTGACCTAGAAGCATGATCTAAAGTGGGATGTGAGTCTGGAACTTAGTCCGTGTCTCAACTCTTTTTATAATTATCTTCCGGTTTTAACTAGGTTCATGACTCTGCTTCTGCCACATAAGTAGAATATATGTGAAACATGCATAAGAAACTGATGTTGAATTAGCAGTTTTCAAGATCACAAAATTGCTAATTTTATTTCCTTTGTCCATTATATGTATATGTGCTGAAATTTGCCCTCACTTGTGTTTCTTCCCTGCCTAGACTGCTGCTGAGTATGACCGCAGAAGAGAAAAGTTTTTCGATGAGCTGGAAATTGTTTTCGCTGATGTGGTATGAAATCAATATTCTCAATATCTCATGAAATTATTTTCCATTAATCTGCACAGTTTTCCTTTCTCAGCTTATCATTGTGAGACCAACATATCTTATTATAAATATACAATGATATTAAGTTATAAGCACTCTAATAAATTGACAACAAGTAGTCTCTTTTGGTATCAGATCCAAATAACAAGTCCATAAATATTGTGGCTTCTTTGTTTGATTCAGTTCAGAAATTTGGAGGCAGTTTTCGTGATTCTTGTATATGTTACATGTTCGTGATTGTCCAGATATTATTTCATTCTTGTGTACACCTTCACAAGTATTTTCATTCTATCCAGAGGCAGAGGCAGCTGCCTTTACTTTTGTCTTGAATCTGCCCGTCCCTACTTTTGGTATCAGCCAGTGTTGCATTTTATTTCTTATTGTTTATTAAGTAATAGAGAAAAGTATTCATTATTGCCATTGTTTGTTTGGAACGTAACAGAGATATTCAACTTTATGTGAATATAAAATAATTTCAAGGAAAAGGGCATGTCTTTGTTTGGTTAACAGAACATTCTTTCGTTGTGGTTGAATTTATCAACTAACACTTGAACTAAATCCGTGTTATCACATCTCTTAGTGCATATTTGTGTATGTGTGCTTGTGGGTGTTAGCTTGCAATTTATACTTGCCATATTTGAGAGAAAATTTTGCTTCCTGTGAAGCATCTAGTGAATTCAATGACATTGACATTCCCTTTACATATACTGTTTGTAGGTCATGGCCATTCTTGCAGATTTCATGCTGGTTTATCTTCCTGCGCCAACTGTAGCTCTTAGAGCGCCACTTGCAATCAATGCAGGGCCCATAACCAAGTTTTTCCACAACTGCCCAGATAACGCATTCCAGGTCATAATATATCCCTAGACTAATGGTTTTTGATTACTTTCTCAATTTCCTGTGCAAATTGTTAGTAATACCAATGACATTTTTACTCTCCTTCCGCAGGTTGCGCTTTCAGGAACATCATATTCTTTAGTACAGAGAATTGGTGCAATTGTGGTATGTAATATTTGGCAGCTTCTGTCATATTTCATCTTCCAAGTTGAATCCATTTTCTTCCTTTTTGTTTGAGTTTTGTTTTTATTTTCTTGTGACTAATTGTTCTATATAATGTGGTTACATTGCCCAGCGAAATGGATCTAAGCTTTTTGCAGTTGGAACTGCATCATCACTGGTTAGTTATCATCTTCCTTGGGATTTTTTTCACAACTTTTTTTTCTTCTTGGTTGTTGTTAGGTTGTTGTTATTGTTGTTGTTGTTCATTGCTTGATCTCTCTTTTTTTTTTTTTAATGTTACTGAGAATTCTGGGTGTTTATTCATTAGACATCACAGAAAAGTCAGCAGACACATGATTTGGCATTGGGTTGACTGACTCTCGCCTCTTCAATTGAACCCACTTTTCACCCCATGGGTGTATGTGTGCATGGTGGGACTGATTTGGCATAATAATGTATTGACTATTATGATCAACTGCTTTTGTATATGTTTTTCAAACATGAATTTGAAATCATTGAGTCACTTTGTTCTAAAGAAATAATGAATGGCCTAAATGTTTGTCAAGGATCATTTCATATCTTACAACCTTTTCCTTTAAATTTAATAAATCATCTGTCCAAATGTTCTTTGTCTTGAATGGTTTTAAGGTAAGTGAAGTAAATTAGGTTCAGACACTGACACATTCTGCATAATTGTATTCATTCAGGTTGGGACAGCTGTGACAAATGCTTTAATTAATGCAAAGAAGGCTGTTGATAAGTCTTCTGCTGGTGAAATTGAAAACGTTCCCATATTGTCTACCAGTGCTGCATATGGTGTCTATATGGCAGTTTCTAGCAACCTCAGGTAAGAAGAATGATATGATCAGTGATGATTATTTGAATATTGATCTAAAATCTAAAAATGCTTTAAGCAAGTGACCATCCCATCTTAACTTGGTCTTGCTTCTGTACATCTAGATTTTCCATTAACTAAATTTGACACCTTTAAATGGTGAAAGTAACATGCAGAAAAGTAGGTAATTGTTAAAATCAAACATAGTTGCATAGTTTTCAACAGTTGCATTATTAATGTTCATAATGTTTCGGCTCATTGTCAACTGATTGTGGACAAGCATCTCAGATTCTCGGTATACTATTATGGATTGCTCAGAGAGAAAGGATGTTTTCTTCTCCATTTCTATCCTATTTGGAAATGTTTATTTAATGAGATAATCAGTATTTAATAGACAGCAAAATAAAACAAAAGTTAGGACATGCAGATTATTGTAGATTGTTGTCACACATTTTTACTATGTTTATTGCATAACTTTCTCAAGTTCATTCAACGGTTATGACTTATGATCCTTTCTATCTTTGGCTATACAAGCCTGAATCATAATAAAAAATTGTTCTGGCCTGTTTGTGTCACCAGTAACTGGGGTACATAGATTAATCTCTTAAACTTTTACTGAGGATATGATTTTTTTGCAAACAGGTATCAAGTTCTAGCTGGAATTATTGAACAGAGGGTTTTGGAACCTTTGCTGCACCAACACAAGCTTATACTAAGTGCTATGTGCTTTGCTGTTCGAACTGGCAATACCTATTTGGGTTCATTATTGTAAGAAATTTCACACCATTTTCAGTTTTCATTACTTGCAAAAGGAGCTTTGCTATAAGAGACTCATGTTTTTGCAATTTTGCCTTGACAGGTGGGTGGATTATGCCCGTTGGATAGGGGTTCAGTAGGTCAGGATTTTGCAACTCGTGGATACATTTTTCTCAAGATTTGCATTTGCTTCATTGAATACCAGACATCACGAAACAATTTATTTTCTTCAGAGGGTTGATTGTAGGGATTAGCCCATTTAGGTTTTCGTCCCCTCTATATTATATATGCTCAATGTTGAGCACTCCGCATATTCTTGTTTTTCTCACAAGTTTCCTCATTCAATTAATCTTATGAGGATGTGAGCATAATTTCAAACTCAATGATAAGTTTGCAGCAGATTGAATTATTGAAAGATATTAAAGAATTGTGTTTTTTTGGCTGCCACCATAATATGCTAATTATGAACTACGAGTTAAGGCACAACATGCGTTTTATACAATACAGCATATTAATACACTTAAAATATAGCATGAGCATTTGTTTAAAAACCAAATGTAATTTAAAGTTATTAGAAAATGTACTCTCTTCGATCCTATTTATATAAGACCTTTTTGGGATTTTTCATTCCCACCAAGGAAAGTGGTTAAATTTGTTAGTGACATTGAAAGTTTGATATATTTTTCAAAATTACCTCTATAATTATTATTGGAACTTTAAAACGTGTTGACTTAATAGGGGTATTTGTGAAAAGAAGTAATTAAATGCTATTGAAAATTGAAGTAAGGTCTTATAAATAGGACCAAAATAAAAATTCCAAAAAGATCTTATAAATAGGACTAAAGGGAGTAATTTTCTTTTATTCTCAACATATTGAAAATTATGAACTTATGATTATTTTTTCAATTCTAGCAACCTTAGGCCACTTATTAACAATATCAATGCTAACAAGTGTCTTAGTGCATTTGTTAACAAGGCAAATGTAGTGAATAACTATTGAAAATGTATCTTTTTAGATTTTTGAGATACAAAATGATATTCATGATTGTTTTTTTAAGTTTAAGAACTTTAAAAGTAGTTGTTAGCGAGATTCTATTTTTAATGACATGATATATTATTGATTGATTGTCTAATATTTTTTACTATAAAATATTTAAAAATTAAGTACAATATTTAAAATATTAGTGTATTATTATCCTTATTATCTAACAATATTAAAATCAAGGATAATGGTTAGAAAAACGCTAATTATAGTAACAAGAAAATTCATATGAAACCCACGAGTGATGTACAGTTTGGTAGATGATTGGGCATGTTAAAGATTTGATTTTTTTTTTTTTTTCATGTGTATTAAAAAGAGGGTTTTTATTTTGCCACCCCAAGATCTATGGATGTCACCTCATATGTATAAATTATACCTATTATGCCCTTTTTAAAAAAACAACTTTTAATACGGATCGTAAGAGGTACTTACGACCTGAAGGTCGCCCCTTAAAACATTTTAAAAACTAAGTTTTAACACGGGTAGTAAGCAGGTGTTACGACCTACCTAAGTTTTTTGGCAGGTCGTAAACGAATGTTACGACATTATAGTCATAACAGTTAGATACGACCGGAGTTAAATCCCACCTTCTTGGTTCCTTGGATGATGATGATGCTAACAAAGAGCTAGAGTTTCTGCAAAACTCTTTGGAACTTTTTCCCTTCTCAGCTTCTTCACTCTGAACCACGAAGTGCGCTAACAAATCAACCTTCTCAACCAAATTCTCTTCACAAAGAAACTCATTGCTGAAAACACTTTCAACCTCTCTCCAAAAATCATGGACAAAAACATGTGTCACCGTTTTCCCACCCGTGTATGTTCTTTTGCTCCTAGCCAACACCGCCGCCGTGAAAATCGCCGACATCCTCCCCGGAGCCGCCGGAGAATACCCTCTTGGCCCATCAACAAGAATCACATCCCACGGGATTTGATAAATATGATTCAGTAAATCGTTGATGCCAAGCTTGCACTCCGAGAACAAGAGATTCTGAACGAGTTTGCAATCTTCTTTGGACTGTGATTTTGCGTAAGAGAGAAGTTTAGTGTGGTCGCTAACTTTCGTGGTGAACAATCAAATCAACCAAATATCCCCTACTACTACAAGAAAGTCTGGTCGTACCTAACTGTTACGACCTGCCAAAAAACTTAGGTGGGTCGTAACCCCCTTCTACGACTCGTGTTTAAACACAATTTTAAAATGGGTCGTAAGGGGTTATTACGACATGCTGGTCGTAGGACCCCCTTATGACCCGTATTAAAACTTGTTTTTTTTAAAAGATATGATGGGTATAAATTATATATTTGGGATGACATCCATAAACCTTGGGGTGGCAAAATAAAAATCCTAAAAAGACGTAGTCATGAGAGATAAAATCCCTTTGTTAATCTTTACCAAAAAAGAAAAAACTCCCAACTGTTTTCTGCTTGCTAGTGTTGAGCCAACTGTTCGTATGCTACTGTTTGATAACTGAAAAATCCATTTGGCATATTTTAGAAAGAAGCTAAAAATATATTGGAATAGGTTGGAGCCAACTTTTTGTCTGCCAGTGTTTGATGACTTCTTTTTAAAGTAACAGAAAAAGGCGAAACAACGTAGAAAATAATCTTCAAGATTATTGTAAATATAAGAATCTTTGGTTTCCATAGCATGTATTCGGTTCTTACAACTTTCTGGAGGAGAGTAACAGCATAATCTCACGACTCATATCTCCCCAATATAAATCATCCTCGGTGGACATGAGCTGCGTTATAAATTGAACTACAAGGAATAAAGCTAAGCTAAATGGTATATATAATTTACTTCTGGAGTTTCTATAACACCCTGCTTTTCCCCTTCACAAATTACAAGTCAATTTCCAACTATATAGTTGTTGCTCTGTAGCCCTTGAAGGCCTACTAAAAGAGAGAAGATAATTACAAGTCAAGATTCCCGGGGGCCATCAAATGACTGCGTCTTTCTCAAATTCCAATGGAGGCCCTCATGAATACTGCGCAAGAAGTCATTAGTAGAATCAACCAGACATGCTGTAGGAACAGGCCAGGGTGCCATGCTGCACACCAGCGCGTCTCCCGGTGCTAACTGCTTCCTGTCCTTGCCATCAAATGATGCCCATGCAGGGCTTCTGCTATTGAATGGTACTTGCACTCGCAAAGTCACGTGCTCAGGCATTATCAGTGGCCTAAAAGACAGGGAATGTGGACAAATTGGCGTAAAAAGAATTCCTGGAACCTGCACATTTGAAGATTCAATTTCAAAAGGAGGCGCATATTAACAACATTTATATGAAGTTATAGTCCAGGCACTTTCAGCAAATATAAAGGTACTGAATTATATAATGAACTATCAATTAAAGGCTGCTCATCAAATGCAATTAGAGCGCAAAGGAATTCCCCTTTCAAGCTTAAAAAAAAAAAATTCATGGCAATATTGTGCTATGTTCAATATTTATTTAAGACCAACAAACAACTCTGATAGAAGGATTGACCCAAATTTCCACCCCCACCCTAAAAGCCTATCTATGAATAAAAAGGATGTACCAAAAAAGAACAACAACTAAGCCTTTGTCCCACTAGGTGGGGTCGGCTACATGGATCAAACGACGCCATAAAGGCCTATCATAAATCATGTCTTTTGATAAGGCATTGATTGCCAAATCCTTCTCAATTGTTTCGCCTATAGTTTTTCTAGGTCTTCCTCTTCCTCTAGCCCTTGTAGTACCCTCCATTTGGTCTACCCTCCTAACCGGGGCTTCCACCGGTCTCCTCCACACATGCCCAAACCACATAAGACGAGATTCAACCAAAGGTACATATACATGACAAAGCCTTTAAGGCAAAACAAGAAACATAACGGTAGTTCCACAGCATCATAGATATTAGAATATATTGACTGAGATAAACACTGTCAAACAAACAAAAAAAAAAAACAGTTCAATTCCATATTCAAGACATAAGAATAAGAAACTCTTAAAGTACCTGAGGATGGACCATGGATCCTCCAGCAGCCAAAGAATATGCAGTACTGCCAGATGTTGTTGATAAGATTAATCCATCCCCTTGCACACATGTGACAAAAGAATTGTCACAGTAACATTCCAAATTTGTGAGGTAAGATGATATTCCACGATCAATAGTAACCTCATTTAGAACAAGTATTGGTTCTTCAGCTTCATATTCATTTTTAGCTGCATCTCGTACAACATGACACTGCAGACGGTGCCGTAATGTGATACTAATGGGGCCCTTCAAAATTGATTCAAGGCATTCTTTGTAATGTTCACTGTCTGAAGCATGGTTAAGTTCAGCTTCCAGTCAGAAATGAAAACAGAGATTATAAATAAAAAGAAGATAATATGTATGTAGTCAGAGTTGGAGGATACAGAAAGGAGTCATAAATCCAAGAGATCCTAAAGAAAAGGGAACGATAGGAGGAACTGGGCCTTTGAACATAGATGCTGCCTGCACATTTGGTACACGGTAATTACTAGTCAACGTTAATAAGCAGAATGGTTTTGAAGACAGGTTAGTTTAAGTAATGTAATGCAAATGATTAGTGTATCACAAGTCACAACAACGAACATTACATGCCCAGAGATAGCCCATCGAACCAAAAATCATCATATTCTTAGAAATTAAAATAAAAAATTATGGAAGTCCAAGATCTAACGTGGTAATTAAGTGAAAAGTAAACCATAGATATGATGGAACAATGATTTTAGTGATCTATTGGTTAGGATAATTAGTTAAAAGTAGAATTTAATTGATTATGTATATTCATGATTAAGACTTCTTTCATGATATCTCCCTCACACAAATATCTCAATGCATAAATTATTCATACAGAAATATAGTATGAGCATTAAGCAGTATATAATATTAATAAAATAGATCAGCTATGCAAAAAGAGTTTAAAACTCAGAGTTTAGCCATCAGTGACATATATAAGTAACTAGAAATAAGGTTTCCCTGTGCTGAGCCAATTCCTCTCACATTACAATAGTTGGCTAAAATTTATGGAAATGCTTTTCTGGCTCCTATGTGTGTGTGTGTGTGTGTATTAATTAGAAGAGATAGGAGAATATTACAAGAGGATATGAAATCCTCAGCAGAACAAAAGAAACACCTAAAAACTATGCATTAGTGATGGAATTGATATATGATCCCCCTCATCCCTGAGTCGGCTTATCAAAACTTAGGAAATTCCAGGCTACACTGTATACTAGAAAGTAGAAAGTTAGACTTTTGTCATCCAATAGCAAGTTAATTTAAATTGAGCTTACGTACCCATAGGACTGTGCCATCTCCCCCAAGAGTTAACACAAGGTCAACTTTAGTGTGTAGCGTTGAAATTTCCTTTTCTACAAGCCAAACAAAAAAAAAATGATGCTCGTAAATAGTTATAATGACAAGAATAATAAATTACACACTCATTATAATCAAATAGTTAACTTAAAAGATATTTCCAGACATTGCCTTAAGTGAAAGTCACATTGCCTAAAGTGAAAGTCATCTTAAATCAAACAGGGTTAAGGAGGCTGTGATTTAATAAGTTGCACACATTTTTAATCTAAACCAAATTGTTTGCCTCAAGAAAATGATTGATTTGCATCCATCAGTCCTGAGCAAAACTAATAATCTCAAAGTCATGTCCTGAAAAACACTATAAGTTGATAAAAGTAAATACTACATTTTCTTTGGCCCTTCATCTTTTGCCTTATCTTCACAAGCCTTCTAATCATACAGTAGCATGTATAGACTAGGTGTACATCCACAAATATAGCATTACAAAGGAACCCTGGCAGACTTCCAGTACCTCCAAGGATAAGATCAATGTACAAGCTGTGTAATTTAGTGAAATACATCAAGTGAGCAGTATCCATGTATGACATCAAGTATTTAATTTCTTACCATCTTTCCAAGTTTCTACAAAATTGAAGTATGATGACTCAGTCAAAAGTTCTACCCTGACGCGTGGTTCCACGTAGATGTGCAGTTTCTTCTGCTGCCTCAGCCATCTGGGAACAGAAAAAAGAGAGGGCAAGCAACAGCATTTGATTGAGGTTTGACATGTATCAAAAAGGTAACATTGAAATGAAGAATGCCATATTATATAACCTGATATTCATTCATAACATAAAGACAGATACACAGAAGGATATGAAGGCAGAGAATAGATGTAAATATAAAAAAGTGAAGGTAAACTTAAAACTTAAAAGAAATGATCTTCAGTCACCCACAGCACCTTCACACATCAACCGGAATTAATTTTAGCATGAACCATTGATCCTTCTTCAGGGTAAGTTATTATATTTGCAAAATATTTTTTTTTTAATTAAAGTACAGAATGCTTTTATGATTCATAGTAAGCAGAGACTTGCAAGCCTTCCTGAATCCCAACAACAATTAATAAAGAAAGAATGAAAGCAACCGGCAGCTGTTGCAGCGAAATAAATTGGGGCTCTCTAATCTAGATGCCATTCAGTAACAACATATTCTACATTTTTGTAATGAGTTTCGGACTCAAGGGCAGGACTAATTATAAGAAAAGGAAAGAAAATCCAGCTTTAGAATAGCTGAAAGTGAAAACATATAGTATATCGAGATTCACACCTAATCATTTCAGCACACAGAATTTGAACTGAAACTGAATTTGGTTTTGTCAATATGAGCACCGTCTGTGGGCTTGACTCCCACTTCAAAGAGATCTGAAATGAATATAACTTCTCAATTAGACAACATATAACTACGAAAACTTCAGGACTAGCATGATGACAAGCTTTAAGAAAAGCCAATTGCGAGATAATTTTTTAAGCAATAAAATTAAATTCTCCTCAACAACAGAAGAGATACATACCTGCTTGCTACTGCGCTCTGCAGTAGTTATATTTCCTCTTTCAAAAGAGACAATATCATGTTTGTGCTGATCACTTTGCACACCTTTGGAGCACCATGAAAGTTTGAACGAAGCCTGTCTCGAAAAGGAACAATTTAACTTCCAGTTGATTTGGTAATTTTCAACATTATTAATAGACACAGAATGGTACTAATCAGTTACCGATAGGACAAATTCCTTGAAACATATGATAATCAGACTTGCACAAAGTCAAAGGAAAAGAGAGATAAAAAATCAATAGTATCTTCCATAATTTTGTTGCAGAAATAACATTACTAGTTATCACAGTTCATAAAGCTCAACACTTTGTGCTATTCTGCAGAATACATACTCTATTCAGCCTTGCTGGTGTTGAAACGAAAGGAGAATCAAGAAAATGGCTAAATAAGTCAACAAGCATGCACATCGACAGACACATCACACATATTTGAAAGTATCAACAGGAAATCCAAGAGCAATAGGATGATCACAATAACCCCTTTTTGCTTCAATCAGCGATTTATAATATACCTTTCTGACCATCTTGGAATCAGAATCAGGGTTCCCATTCCTAAGAACCTCGTGAGAGCAAATACCATTACTTGAACAACATCTTTCAAACTTCTCATTAGCTTCATTACACAATGTAGGTTGATTGGTTGGGTTAATTGTCCTCATGTCATCAAGATCAGCTTGAAGCTCAAGACACGATTTCCCTGTAAAAAGAACAAGAAGCAAACATAAATTATAAACTTCCAAAATTGAGATATAGAGTATAGACAGAGCACGAGATAGCACAGTTGGCATGGAAAGCATATAGTAGTCAGTAACATTATGATGCAAGCCACATGGAAACACAAACATGGAAGATGCGTATAGTCAGCAACATTATGATACAAGCCACGAGGTAAGACAAACATGGAAGTCACATTACAAAACAAAAACTGAAAAGCCAGGAAAGTACTCTTAACTGAGTGAGTAAAGTACAAAAGATAATGATTCAACTGCAAGAAATTGAACTTCACACACTCAAAGACAGATGTTGCATTGCATTAATCAAAGACTAAACAAAACAATGAAAAGTCCATAAGCAATTTTGGACGAATGAAAAATTAAAAAAAAAAAAAAAGAATAAAGTAATACTTGTATGTAACTGGAATTTGTGAATAGAAGCAATCAAAAGAAAGAAACTTATAAACGATCTCCAGGTACACAGAAAGAATGATTTTGCAGTTGAAATCAGATGAAAAGTTTCTTATTTTTTTTTCTGAAATATCAGCCATTACACAACTGAAAAATATAAGTATAGAAACTGCATTTTGTAGTTATTCAATTAATATAACCTCTATTTTCAGA
Organism: Crotalaria pallida; assembly: GCA_037953625.1. Classification (NCBI taxonomy): domain Eukaryota; kingdom Viridiplantae; phylum Streptophyta; class Magnoliopsida; order Fabales; family Fabaceae; genus Crotalaria; species Crotalaria pallida. Next base: position 140,171,405 of record CM075654.1, on the reverse strand, counting down.
CTGCAGATTGCGTGCCCTCTCCAACTCATATTTACGCTTCCATTCAGCAGCCTCAGCTTGAGCAGAAGCTTTTCCTTCGGCAACTCGCCTTAGGGCCTTTGCAACGGCTAGAAGAAGTTTAAGACAAAAATAAGGACAAAGATCTTTGTATCAAGATCATGTCGTATTTCAGTTGATACTAATAATTTCAACAAAATATGATCATACTTCTTAAAGCTTCAGAGAACTCTATAAGATGGTCATCTCCCTGGACTGGAGACTGGAGAAGTTCTTGCACCGCTTTCTCGGGGAAGAGAGAAAAGGAACTGATAAAACCATTCTCAGACTGCGAACTTGGCATATCTGCATTTCCCTGTTCCATTGATGAAATCAGACGAATCAAGAAATTCACGTGAAACTATTGCCCACCAAAAATAGACGATTATGATGCTATGGTCTAAGATATGGATATAATTATAAATAAAGAAATCAAAGAATTAACAATATTGCTAAAAATGCAATTATAAATATGTTCCCGTAACAGGCTCAGGACAGCCCATTAAGGGTGCAGCCCAACAAAAGCACATGAAGCCCAGCTCAAAAGAACCGCTGCAAGAGCTTAAGTCTCAACGCTGTAGAGAGCTCGAGACTAGGGGGACTACCGTTCCCATAACGGGCTTAAAACAGCCCAACAACGGGTCTAGTGTGTCACGAACTAAAAATAAGTGTTATTTTTTAGTCCTAGCCTGTGCGCAGGTCACGGCCTTAGTTTGGGTCGTGGCATAGTGCAGTGAGAGTGCAAACCAGGAAAGGCCCAAAAAAACAAACAGCATCTAGGAGGGCTCAACAAAATAGGAAAGGGCGTGTCACCGAGAATCATTAAGATGCCCGGGATTCCAGCTAACGGTTGGATATTCGAGGGGACCACAGCGTAACCAAATTGCAACTCAAAGGTGTGGTGAGGTCACACATTCCATGACCGGCAAAGTGTGTGGAGCCTCGCGGGGCTTTGGTATACATTGGAGTAATAATAGTGCAACTAAAGAAATCGAAGAATTAAATAATGGAATATCATAAGCAAGAGACACAAATGAGTTGTAGATATATGATGTTAACATATAGTACTACTAGTAAAAGTATAACTCTTATGTCAATCAATGGAATAACAAATCCAAAGATAGTGAAATTGAAACTAGTGAGAAATGCAGTAATATAAGTAAGTATATGAGGATAGTGAATTGGATGATTGAATTAAAAAAATAGTAGCAAGGAGAAATAAGTGGTGGTAGGCATGTGGTAAGTTGTAAGCTGAGAGAGAATAGGCGCAACACAATAATAATAAAAATAAAACCCTAGGTTACAAATACAGCCATATTAATAATAAGAAGAGATAAGATGATGATGATGATGAAGGAATTAAGAAGATGAATAGAATAGAATAGAAATACCAGCGAGGAGGAGGAGGAGGAATTGTTGTTGATAATAATCTTATTTGGGGACATAACTCTCTCTCTCTGATACTGAAGAAGAAGAAGGAGGAGGAGGAGGAGGATCCGTTTGTTTGTTTGTTTGTTCGCAAAGAGAGAGAGAGAGAGAGAGAGAGAGTGTGTGTTCCCTTCCCTGTCCTTTTCTTCTTCTCTCCCTTGATAGATGGATGGAGTAGTGAGTCTGTCAGTGAGTCAATAAAAACACAAACTAAAATAAACTGTGAGGGCGGAGGAAGAACAAAACGTTGACCCTCACCTCACCTCACCTCACACCCTTTGATCAAAGTTTAAAATGATCATAGTAGATATTGATTTCTTTGATATTGATCTCTTGCAAAAAAAAATTGATTTTGTTGTTTGCATTTACAAAATATTTTGTTTTTGGTTTATCCTATCAAATTTTGATCTCGTAATTATGTTGATAGTTTTTTTTTTGTCCATCTATATTGAGAGAATAGATAATGTATCGATAGTATAAAAGTTTTTTATACTATTGATTCATCATTTACCATTCAGCATCCGTTTATGATTGTTGATTTTTAAATAAAAGTAATACAATTGAATCGTGGGTGATGTAAGAAAATTTTCACGGTTAGTGTATAGTACCCATTAATCTTCATATGTTTTGGTCTCTTTACTGTCATAGTTTTTGAATTGGTTCTCTTATGTAATGAAATTTGTCTTTTTACCCTTAAGAATTAATGCAAGAATATTATCATTAATTGGTCATAGAATATAATACATTATGTTTTTGGTGTTTTGTATCCGCATTTAATATGAGGGACCGAAACCTTTTTTTTCATGGACAAATTTCAAATGAGTCAATATTTATATGGACCATTTTGGTATTTAAGCCTTTATTTAATTAATATTCCTTTGTGTCCTGATTATAAGCCCTTGACCAATTTTCATGACCTTTAAAAAAAATAGTTACTATTGTTAGCGGTATTATAAATGTAAATATTTGGTATATTTTAAAAAAAATATATCTTTATAATTATTATTGTGAATCTTAAAGCTGTTAAGTAAGTAAGAATGTTTGTAGAAAATAAGTAATTAATGTCATTAAAAATTGAAAATGAAACTTATATTTAAATCAACAAAAAAGTCTTCAAATATGAATTTTTATATAGGATCGAAATTCAATTTAAATGAATAAGTTATGGAGTATATAAGATCTATTTATTTATTTATTTTTTTAAATTTACTTTACCAAAAAAATTGGATTAATATTGTTAGTAATATTATAAATAAAAATGTTTAATATATTTTTTTTAAACTACTAGTATAATTGTTAATGTTGTTGTATTTAAAAAATAGAGAATATTGATTTAATAAAGGTGTTTTTAAAAAATAAATAATTAAACATTGTTGTAAATTGAAATGAAACACTATAAATAAACTTTTTTTTAAAAAAAAATCTCATATGTATAAGATATGACTAAATATAGAGTGGTAGTGTGCCGGGGCAAAGCACATGAACTAATTGGACCTATCATGGCCTGTCATGGGTGATTGAAATGTAGTAGTAGAATGTACTCCTCCTCTCTTGAATTTGGTTTTGAATGAAAAAAAATGTTTTTTTGTCAAAAATGATGTTAATAATATTATAAAAAAAATGTTTTAAAATAAAGTTTTAAGAATGAATAAAAATGCTTGAAAATTATATAATATGATATATGATTGATTAATCAATAATTTTTTCCTTTAGTTTTGACTTTCTATTTTGCGAAATTATGATTTTAATCTCTATCCAAATATCACAATTAATCATGTAAGCAATTATTATGACATTTTTTTTTTTTTTGGTTTGCACCCTGGTATCCGGCCCACTGGGCCGACTAATCCAGTTCGAGGGGGGTCCCGGGGTTAAGGTTTTATTCCTCTCCCAACGTTGTTGTGGGGAATCGAACCGTGGTTCGCCCTACCAAGTGCAGCCCCTGGCACCACTGCACCAACAGCTCGTTGGTAATTATTATGACATGTGTATGTTACATGTGGATATTAGCCATATCATTAATATGGACTAAAACCTAAATTTCGAGAAATGAAAAAAAATATAAAAACTAAAATCAAAACTTACTATATTTTCATAAGAAGAAAAAAAAATAATAAAATGTAAAATGGACCAAAATAGGTTTCTTACAAATTAGATTGTTACAACTTTTTTTATTTGATAGTAATGAGTCAGAGTCATCTAGTATTTCATTAAATCATATTGTTTTTGCATTTTAGCCAAAACGGGATAGCTAACAACCTGAGTTTTTTTTTTTTTTAATTATCTCATAACCCATCACCACTCATGGCTTTTTATAAAATGAATGAATATTTTAATTATTTATCTTGCATTTTGGATGACTTTTATAGTTCGTTTGTTGAAGATAAGATAAGGACAAAACATGATGAAGAGTAGGGGTGAACATGGGACGGGTTGGACTTGACCCTTACCCGTCTTGAAATGTTGCACGGGTCAATTTTTCAACCCGAACCCGTCCCTAATTAGAGAGGGACAAGGTAAGGACGGGTCCTCATAGGGACGGGTCCGGGTTCACCCGGGACATGGATGAATAACATTAAAAAAAATTTCAAACCATTCAAATTTTGAAATTTCTATAATCTTTCTAGAATTCTATAACTAACCACAAGAAGTATACTAATACTAATATAATTCCTTCAACGACAACAAAGTATAATTCTATAATTGGTTACTCACAGAAGAGAAGAATTCACCTTTGTTGATCCTGCACCATGCATATTCCGCCAATCCTTTTCTAATAAGTATAAGGAACTCTTGTATAACAAATGAAACATTCTTTATTCACAAGGCATATGTAAAGAACTTCAGATTTCCATCATCATTTAAAAACAAAAAAGTGCTTTTTCTAGAAAACAAACAAAGATACCAAGTCACAAAAAACATCAACCACATCTGCATAAAGGAAAAATCAAAACTACATATGTCACGATGATTTTCTTTTCTCCCATTGTACTAACAATTATTAGCTCATCTAAATTATCTTCGTTTCGGTTTTCATCAACCATGGAACGAACCGTGCTAGCAAAACACTTCAAGGTATCAGTCCCATAAATTAAAAACCAAGTATAATGTACCAATTCAAAGTTCAAAAACACTTAACCACGCGTCGGCTTAAACTTCAATAAACATCAAAAGGCCGCGACTTCAACAACAGTAGCAATTAGCAATAAAATGTATACGCAAATTTGGGAAACATACACATGAAGGAAGAAAAAAATTAAAAATTAAAAACATTCTAGCAATGATTTAAAAATAACATAAACAAGGTAAATTATTGATATATCCATTACCGTAACAAAAAAAAGTGTACCTTGAAGTCTTGAAGCTAACCGTCGCCGGAGAAATAATAATAATAATTATAATTAATATATATATAATTAATTAATTATAAGTCCGGGCCGGGCCGGGTGACCCGGGCATGAACCCGAACCCGTCCTTAGTAGGACCGGGTCAGTCCTTTTCTCACTCGGGCTTGTCCCTTTGAATGATTGAAGACGGGTTTGACCCGACCCGAACCCGCCGGGTTGGGACGGGTCTCCGGGTAGGGCCGGGTCATGCTCACCCCCAATGAAGAGCATGATATGATATGAGCAAAACAACTTTCATCATGTTGAGTGTTTAGTGCACACCAGATAACGATGTCATTGATTGTCATTGATGAGGTAGTGATGATTGTGGTAGTGTGGTGATGCTGACGACAATAATGTTCATGTGTAAGGGTTTGAGTAGGCATGGCAACAGGGCGGTGCGGGGGCGGATTATGCACTTCCCACACCCGCCCCCGTCTCAAAAAATTGCCCCCACCCCCGCCCCCGTTCCCGTTGGGGGTGAGGTAAAACCGCACCGCACCCGCCCCCGCTTTTCTTTTAAAAACAACTTTTCTAAAAGAGCTTTTCTTTTATAATATACCAACTTTTTATTTTAAAAACGACTTTTTTAAAAGAGTATTTTCCACAAATGATTTTTATTAAGAGTCAAAACATTATTTTTAATATTTTTTTATTACTATTATTATAAATTATATATAATATATAATATAATATACATATATAGTGTGAGCGGGTCGGTTTCGGGGCCGGTGTTGGAAACCAACAAGCGGGCTAAGCAAATACTAGAGGGGGGGTGAATAGTATTTTGAAGCACTAATACCAAATATTTCGATTGATAATTGAAGAATGGAGCTTAGACTGAATTTTCTGGAATCAGAAACAAAAGACTCGAGTCTTTTGTGAAATACTCGAGTTTTTCAGGATGAACAACTCGAGTCTTTTCTGAAATACTCGAGTTTTTACTATCAGATAGCAGAAAAACCAGAAACGAAAATTCAGCAATTTAACTCAAATCAATTCAATAATAAATAGGAACTTATCCAACAGAATAGCAAGTAATCTAAATAACTTTTAACACAAAGATTCCTTGAACTTGCTACCTAATTGTATAAATCCTAATTGATTGAAATGACTTAAGTCTATTGAGCTAGAAAGTAGATTAAAAGCAATAAACCAACACTCAAGCAATTTTATCCTGGTTCACTCCAACAATGAGCTACATCCAGTCCTCCTAATCACTTAGGAGTTTCTACTATAATCAAATTGTTAGAAATTACAAAGGATTGCTTGAGAATGACCTCACTCAACCTAACCCTTTCAAGAGTGTACCAAACTCTTGATTTCTACCCCAATTTGATTCCGGTGATTGAAGAACTCTTCACAAAGCTTCCTTGAACTCCCTTCAAGAAACTCCACCGGGCTAGGAACCTCCTAGTCTTGTGCTTGAGAACCTCTCAAGACTTCCAACACCCTAAGCCACTTAGGGTTTGCTTGGGAACAATCCAAGACTTTGAATAATCAAGCTTTTTGTATGTGTATTAGTAATCTCACAATGGATTAGCACAAATAAGCACAGCTCAATGTAAGAATTGAGGCCTAAAACTCAACTTGGAATGAAATGTAAATATGAGTGAGAAGTTGAGCTTTTTGGGAATTAACACTTGAGAAGAGTAAATTAAGAAAGCTTAAATCAATATGTGTTGTTGTCTTGTTTGTTCTTGCACAAATTCAAAGAGAAATTTTACAATAAGGTTCTGAATTGCTCTCTTGGGTTGGATGAGACTCAAATGCCCTCAATTGGGTTTTTGAGTTTCTCCAACGTTCATTTTTGCTGACTGGACAAAAATACTCGAGTCTTTTGGTAAAAACTCGAGTCTTTTTGGTCGGTCACGAGTGAATTGGTGCACGAACAAGACTAACGGTCATAATTGCTGACCTGGCACAAATACTCGAGTTTTTCTACAAATACTCGAGTGTATACTCGAGTCTTTTTCAAAATACTCGAGTATTTTGATCAGATATGGGAAAAATTATTTTTCAATTTTATTTTTCCTCTCAAGTATTAATTTTTGGTCAATCTCAACTTAATAAACATATAAAAATTTATTCCTAGAAGAGACTAACTATTTCTACCCACTCTCAACCACTCTCAACATAAATTAGAAATTTACAATTAATATTTGATTGAGAATGATTGGGCACTTGTCTTATTTTCTTGACTTCTTGTTGATGTTGATGTTGCAATATCTTCAAGGCATGATTTGTTAATTATTTTGTCATCATCAAAACATAATCCACATAATTAGGAGCATTGAATTCACAATCTCCCCCTTTTTGGTGATGACAAAATAATTAACACTTGATCCATTTGTTAAGCTTGATCCACTTGGAGATGCAACTCCCCCTCACTATATGATACTTTTCACCTATCTAAAAATTCAGCTTGAGCAAGATGTTATGACAATTTAATTTTAGCACCAAGCCTATGGTATTAGAGAATTTAACAATTATCAGAGTATATACCATAATTAGAGATTTTAGGTGCAACAATATCAAGACAAGACAAGTGTAATATCTCTCCCCCTTTTTGTCATACGCCAAAAAGATGTAACAATTTAGAAAAAGATCAAGGGAGGAGAGGTGCATAATCGGAAAACCCCATAACCAACTATGCAAAAAAAAACGGAGATATAATAACGATAAAGAGCTCCCTCTGAAGCTTTGCACAAACATCATAATGAAAACCAAATTCATTAACAAAAAACATCATAAAATGTCCAAATCAAAGGTGCAATAATAAACCCAAAGTCTCAAAACACCAAGTTCTCAAAATACATAAAATGTAACAAAGACCAATATGATAAAAACAGAATGAAAACTAAGATAAAATCCAAAGGTCAACATCATCAAAACATCGAAGGAGCTAGAGCATCTGGAGGAGGATAAAACCGAGAGAAGAGTTTAGAGGATGAAAAACTAGTAAGATTTGACAAAACTTTGAGGAAAATCTGAGTTTTGAGGAGAGAGATATGAGAAAACCGGGAGAGAAGAGGGTCGCAAAATACTCGAGTTGTTATTTAGAATATACTCGAGTTTTTGAAAATATACTCGAGTCGATCGTGACTCAGCCCAGATTTCCCCAGAAAACTCGAGTAAAAATTGAAAAACTCGACTTTGGTCAGAAAGTTCAATTTTCAGGAAAACGCAAAACACTCGAGTTTTTGGAAAATACTCGAGTTTGGTCTGAAAGTTCAAAAAATTGGGGGTTTCGAAAGACTCGAGTGTTTTGCAAAACACTCGAGTATTTTAATAAAGACTCGAGTGTTTTGAGAAACACTCAAGTATTTTTCTCAGACCCTGATTAAAACCTTTTTCAATTTAAAAGTGATTTAATTTTGAATTAAAATACTCGAGTGTTTTTGGAAAAACTCGAGTATTTTGACAGAACAGAAAGTAAAAACTCAGTTTTAAAAGACCAAACACAAATCAAACACAAATGCTTCACTACCAACTTGGAATACAGTACAGAATCACACACAATTAACATATACAATTTCAAATATCATCAAGGACAATTTAACTAAGAATCAATAACACATTAGAGTAAGACTAATATGGTGATTTTTCAAAAATGACACACAATGCAATTAGCCTATATTAGCTTCATCTAAAATACCAAGTTCTCTCCTAATATGATAAAAGGTGTCCCTTGGTAGAGGTTTTGTAAAAATGTCAGCTAATTGATTTGTGGTACTAACAAATTCAATTGTGCAATCACCCTTTTGTACATGATCTCTTAAAAAGTGATGTCTTATTTCAATGTGTTTAGTTCTTGAGTGATACACCGGATTCTTAGTCAAATTGATTGCACTCGTGTTATCGCATCTAATCGGAATATTTTCAAGTTTCAAACCAAAATCCGATAATTGTTGTTTCATCCATAACAGTTGAGCACAACAACTACCGGCTGCGATATATTCCGCTTCGGCGGTAGAAAGAGCGACACAAGCTTGCTTTTTAGAAAACCATGACACCAATGAACTTCCCAAGAAATGGCAAGTACCACTGGTGCTTTTGCGATCAAGCTTGCATCCGGCGAAGTCGGAATCCGAGTAACCAACTAAACAAAGATTGGCATCAGCAGGATACCATAAACCAGTGTTAATTGTTCCTTTTAGATACTTAAATATATGTTTAACTGCGGATAGGTGAGATTCTTTAGGATTAGCTTGAAATCTAGCACACATGCATACACTAAACATAATATCCGGTCTAGATGCAGTGAGATATAGGAGACTACCTATCATACCCCTATACTTACTAACATCAACCGGTGTACCTTGTTCATCCTTGTCTAGGTAGCATGATGTGCTCATTGGAGTGTAGGCTTCCTTGCACTTGTCCAATCCGAATTTCTCAAGGAGCTCTTTGCAATATTTCCCTTGATGCACAAATATCCCCTCCTTGACTTGCTTTATTTGTAAGCCTAGGAAGAACTTGAGTTCTCCCATCATTGACATTTCAAATTCCTTTTTCATCAAATTTGAAAACTTTCTAAAGAGACACGTTAGTAGCACCGAAAATGATATCATCAACATAGATTTGTACTAACAAAATGTCATCCTTGGTTTTATAAATAAATAGTGTATTATCAACCTTCCCTCTTTGAAACTTGTTTTCTAATAGAAAGGAACTCAATCGATCATACCAAGCTCTAGGAGCTTGTTTCAATCCATAGAGTGCCTTTTTCAATTTATAAACATGGTTTGGAAATTCACTATTTTCAAAACCGGGGGGTTGTTTGACATACACTTCTTCATTTATAAACCCATTCAAGAAAGCACTTTTAACATCCATTTGATATAAAGTGAATTTCATGATTGAAGCATAAGCAAGTAAAATTCGGATTGCTTCAAGACGTGCAACCGGAGCAAAGGTCTCATCATAATCGATACCTTCCTCTTGGTTGTACCCTTGAGCTACTAGTCTAGCTTTGTTTCTTATAATCAACCCGGATTCATCAAGTTTGTTTCTATAAATCCATTTAGTACCAATTATGGTATGATCATCGGGTTTAGGGACTAGATCCCAAACTTCATTTCTTTCAAATTGGTTTAATTCTTCTTGCATAGCAAGAACCCAATGATCATCCTCAATGGCCTTTTTAATTGAATCGGGTTCAATTTGAGAAACAAATGAGACATAGTGGCAAATGTTTTGAATAGACCTACGAGTAAGTACTCCCTTTGACATATCTCCTATGACTTTGTCTATAGGATGAGCCTTGACCGATTTCCAAGTTGGAGGAAGTTCTTCCCTTACTTCTCCTTCATCAACTTTTGAATTCTCTCTCTCTTTTTCTTCTTTTGAAAAGACAATGCCATCTTCACTAGCATCACATAAAACACTATCTTCTTTTGAAGACTCATTAAAAACCACATGAATTGATTCCTCATTAGTTAAAGTTCTTTTATTGAAAATTCTATAAGCTTTACTATGAGAAGAATAGCCTAAAAATATGCCTTCATCAGATTTGGAATCAAACTTGCCAAGGTGTTCTTTTCCATTATTTAAAACAAAAACTTGGCATCCGAAGACATGAAAATGAGATATATTTGGCTTTCTTCCCTTGTAAAGTTCATAGGGGGTTTTATCCAAAGTGGGCCTTATCAAAATACGATTTAAAACATAACAAGCCGTATTGACGGCATCGGCCCAAAAATATTGAGGTACTTGAGAATCATTTAACATGGTTCTAGCAAGTTCCTCTAGCACCCTATTTTTCCGCTCTACCACTCCGTTTTGTTCCGGAGTTCTTGGTGCGGAGAATTGGTGCTCAATACCATTTTTAGCACAAAATCTATCAAATTTGTGGTTTTCGAATTCACCACCATGATCGGTTCGAATAATAATTACTTTTTGATTTACTTGGTTTTGCAAAAGTTTGACATGATGTTTAAAAGATTTGTAGGTCTCACTCTTAATAGTTAAAAATAAAGTCCAAGTAAACCTAGAGAAGTCATCAACAATCACCAATGCATAATAGTTGCCACCAAAGCTTTTTACTTGTGATGGTCCAAACAAGTCCATATGAAGCATTTCTAATGGCCTTGATGTGGACATCACCATTTTTGATCCAAAGGTGTTTTTAGTTTGTTTACATTTCTTGCAAGGAGAACAAACACCTTCAATAGAAAAATTTAGCTTTGGTAAACCAACTACTAGATCTTTAGATTGAATTTTCTTTAATTGGTTTACATTTATATGAGCGGTCCTACGATGCCATAACCAAGTGTCATTTTCTTTGCTCACTAAACAAGTAGAGACCAAAGAAGTGACTTTGTTCAAATCAACTAAGTAAGTATTATTTGACCTTCTACCAACAAATTTGATTGATTCATCTTTGTCACTTTTAATGAGGCAATGGGTAGAGGTAAAAACTACATGATTACCAATATCACATAATTGGCTTATGCTCAAGAGATTATGTTCTAATCCTTGAACATAGAGCACATTATCAATAATCAAGTTTGAAGAGTTTCCGATTTTACCAATACCAAGGATTTTGCCTTTGTTGTTGTCCCCATAAGTGACATAACCCTTTTCCTTTGGAGTAAGCTCAATGAAGTGCCGCTTATCTCCCGTCATGTGCTTCGAACATCCACTATCAAGATACCACAATTGTTTTCCCGTTCGAAGACACACCTACAAAATGAAATCACTTTTTCACTTTGGGTACCCAAACAATGTTGGGTCCCTTAGGGTTAGTGTTGGGACTTTCTCCCTTCTTAATCCACATATAAGTGCCCTTTTTCATTTCAAACTTCTTAATGTGGCACTCAATGTTGATATGTCCAACTTTTCCACAATAAGTACAAGTTGGTCTCTTTGATGAATTTTTCTTAGAAAATGTTCCAACCACCTTGTACTTTTTGTCCTTTTTATGAACATATCCTAAACCGGTTTTGTTGTGATTATGTCTTTGAGAGTTCAACAACCGGTTGAGGTTTCTATCACTATGTGAGATTGTGAGTTTGTTTTTCAACTCTTTCACTTCTTTTTCAAGATCATCACATCTCTCACATGAAGTGATAATTTCCTCATGATTTGCACAATCACTTTGATGACTAGAATTAATAAGTTCCAAGGATTCATTTTGAAGTTTCAACTCATTTATAGATTTTTGCAATTCATCAATTTCATGTTGAAACTCCAAAATTTTCTTTCCTTTTTCCTTATTAATTTTAGCAAGCCTTTTAAATTGAATTAACATTTCATTGTAAGCTTCTTGCAAATCATCATATGAAATGGAGTTTGAAGATGAACAAGAAGAGCTAGAGGTTACCTCATCATCACTTTCACTCATGCCATGATTAGCTCTTGATGAGGACTCATGATTGTTCTTGGCCATGAGACAAAGGTTTGCATTTTCATCACCGGAGCTACTTGAAGATGATTCATTGCTCTTCTCCGGTGCATCCCAAACAATGTATGCACGCTTCCCTTTGGTCTCTTGGGTCTTCTTGTCATTCTTCTTCAAGAATGTGGCACATTCCATTCTTATGTGACCAATCCCTCCACATTCATGACACTTAACTCCATCATTGGTACTCTTTTCTCTTTGTTTGGAGTCTTTGGTTCTCTTAAAATTGGATGAAGATCCACCTTTCTTCCCTTTGAAAATTTTTTTGAATCTTTTCACAAACATCCCAAATTCTTCTTGATTTGGTTCACCATCGGAATCTCCACTTGTAGAGCATTCTTCAACTTCTTTTGTAGCTTTAGTTGAAGCTTTGAGTGCTATGCCCTTTTTCTTTTTGTCCGATTCCTCATGCATCCCAAGTCTTGTAAGCTCCATCTCATGCTCTTGGAGTTTGCCAAACAAAGTGGCTAAGTCCATGCTATTTATGTCTCTAGATTCCTTGATGGCGGTTACCTTGGGTTGCCAACTCCTATCAAGACATCTTAGAATTTTGTTAGTAGTTTCACCATTGCGAAATACTTTTCCCAAGGAAATCAAATGATTAACAATGTGAGAGAATCGCCTTTGCAAGTCACTAATGGTTTCATTTGGCAACATGTGGAACAATTCATATTCGTGAGTTAGAGAATTCAATCTTGCATCTCTAACCTCACTTGTTCCCTCATGTGTGACTTGCAAAGTATCCCACATTTCTTTTGCCGATTTACATTGGGAAACTCTATAAAATTCATCATGGGATAAGGCCGAAAAGATGATGTTTTTAGCTTTTAAATCAAATGAAACTTTTCTCTTTTCATCATCATTCCAACTACTCCTTGGAATTTCAACAATTTCATCATTTATTTTCTTTTTGGGAATGAAAGGACCATTTTCAATTGCATCCCAAATATCCATATCAATTGCTTCAATAAAAACTTTCATGCGAGTTTTCCAATAAACATATCCTTCACCATTAAATAGTGGAGGACGGTTTATTGAAGCTCCTTCTCCACCAAAGTTATTGCTAGAGCCCATTAAGTTTCCAAAAGGATCTTTTTCGAAAAAGTTGTTACACTCGATCTTTCGACCGAGCTCTGATACCACTTGTTGGAAACCAACAAGCGGGCTAAGCAAATACTAGAGGGGGGGTGAATAGTATTTTGAAGCACTAATACCAAATATTTCGATTGATAATTGAAGAATGAAGCTTAGACTGAATTTTCTGGAATCAGAAACAAAAGACTCGAGTCTTTTGTGAAATACTCGAGTTTTTCAGGATGAACAACTCGAGTCTTTTCTGAAATACTCGAGTTTTTACTATCAGATAGCAGAAAAACCAGAAACGAAAATTCAGCAATTTAACTCAAATCAATTCAATAATAAACAGGAACTTATCCAACAGAATAGCAAGTAATCTAAATAACTTTTAACACAAAGATTCCTTGAACTTGCTACCTAATTGTATAAATCCTAATTGATTGAAATGACTTAAGTCTATTGAGCTAGAAAGTAGATTAAAAGCAATAAACCAACACTCAAGCAATTTTATCCTGGTTCACTCCAACAATGAGCTACATCCAGTCCTCCTAATCACTTAGGAGTTTCTACTATAATCAAATTGTTAGAAATTACAAAGGATTGCTTGAGAATGACCTCACTCAACCTAACCCTTTCAAGAGTGTACCAAACTCTTGATTTCTACCCCAATTTGATTCCGGTGATTGAAGAACTCTTCACAAAGCTTCCTTGAACTCCCTTCAAGAAACTCCACCGGGCTAGGAACCTCCTAGTCTTGTGCTTGAGAACCTCTCAAGACTTCCAACACCCTAAGCCACTTAGGGTTTGCTTGGGAACAATCCAAGACTTTGAATAATCAAGCTTTTTGTATGTGTATTACTAATCTCACAATGGATTAGCACAAATAAGCACAGCTCAATGTAAGAATTGAGGCCTAAAACTCAACTTGGAATGAAATGTAAATATGAGTGAGAAGTTGAGCTTTTTGGGAATTAACACTTGAGAAGAGTAAATTAAGAAAGCTTGAATCAATATGTGTTGTTGTCTTGTTTGTTCTTGCACAAATTCAAAGAGAAATTTTACAATAAGGTTCTGAATTGCTCTCTTGGGTTGGATGAGACTCAAATGCCCTCAATTGGGTTTTTGAGTTTCTCCAACGTTCATTTTTGCTGACTGGACAAAAATACTCGAGTCTTTTGGTAAAAACTCGAGTCTTTTTGGTCGGTCACGAGTGAATTGGTGCACGAACAAGACTAACGGTCATAATTGCTGACCTGGCACAAATACTCGAGTTTTTCTACAAATACTCGAGTGTATACTCGAGTCTTTTTCAAAATACTCGAGTATTTTGATCAGATATGGGAAAAATTATTTTTCAATTTTATTTTTCCTCTCAAGTATTAATTTTTGGTCAATCTCAACTTAATAAACATATAAAAATTTATTCCTAGAAGAGACTAACTATTTCTACCCACTCTCAACCACTCTCAACATAAATTAGAAATTTACAATTAATATTTGATTGAGAATGATTGGGCACTTGTCTTCTTTTCTTGACTTCTTGTTGATGTTGATGTTGCAATATCTTCAAGGCATGATTTGTTAATTATTTTGTCATCATCAAAACATAATCATAATTAGGAGCATTGAATTCACAGCCGGGTGCGGGGCGGATAGTATAATTACCACACCTGCCCCCGCCCCGTGATTAAAAAAGCGGGTTTTCCCCGCCCCCGCCCCGATACCCAATTAGAACGGTTTTTCCCCGCTAATGGCGGATCGGGTTCGGGCGGGTGCCTGCGGTTCTGGTTTTTTTTTGCCATGCCTAGGTTTGAGGGAAAAAATTGCACTATCTTATCCTACTCATTCCTAACCCAGTTCCATATATAGGATAGAAAATACACTAAGCAAACAATATACGATAGGCTAGCACGAAGCACCATCTTGTATTGCTAGCTCATCAAATTGGGTAGTAACAGGATGTGACATTCAATACCCGACATAACCACACTAGTGACTTTGGTGTTTCGCATGACCATATCCCTGATATCATGGGTTCAAGTCACGGAGGTCCCAGTAATATAAATAATTTTGGGAATTATCGAAATTGGGTGTTGCACTTGCAACCAAGGCTAAGTGGCACCAGTGTAGTCATATTGGGTACCATAACAGTTTGAAGCGACTTTGGTATTCCTATTGATTATATCCCTGAGGTCATGGGTTTGAGCCACGAAGGTTTTAGTTGGATAAATAATTTGAGGGAATTATTGAAGACCATGTGTTGCACTTGTAATTGAGGCCGAGTGACATCAGTGTGGTCATGTCGGGTGTCGGATGTTACCCAGGATATGTTAGACTTTGATTTGTTTTTTTCTTATCATATCCCTCGAAGGAACCAATAGTTCATGGGTTACGAAGGACATTGATTTGTTTTTTTTAATAATTATACGAGAATCGTGAACTATGTTCATAACCTGATCAAAAGCTTGGGTCGAGAACTAGGTCATAACCCGAGATTTTTTTATCATTTTCTGAATGTGGCAATATAAATAATTAGATGGATGAGCAATAATCATAACAAAATGGACACTAATCTCCCATTGTATGTAAAGGTTGCTTACCTAAATTCAACTTAATGCTAACAAGATGAAAACAAAAAGTGCTACATAGGTTTTTGGGTGTAGGTTGTGAATAGTATTGGCAATTAGGGCGAGTGCGTGGGCTAACCTTACCTAAATTCAACTTAATGCTAACAAGATGAAAACAAAAAGTGCTACATAGGTTTTTGGGTGTAGGTTGTGAATAGTATTAGCAATTAGGGCGAGTGCGTGGGCATAGCCCGCGCCTGAACAAAATGCCGATGGGCATGCTCGCCCATCAAAATATTTAGAACCAAAAAATTAGGCCCTTAGCGAGTAGGACGACTCATTTTATTTAAAAAAAAAAAAATTGATTCACCTTGAATTACCTTTACGACCCGTGTTGTAATGCATAGTTTCAAAAAAATGCAGGCGGGTAAGTGCTGCACCTGAAATCTGCATAAATTGTTAAATCAATTTTTAATTTTGTGGGCATCAATAAATTAAATTCATAAAATTTTTGAAATTTTAAATTGGTTTATGAGATTAAAAGCATGAGTCAAATTAGTTTTTGAAGTCCATGATCGTCAATGTATCTTTAACATGAACTAACGAAATAACCAAAACGATGTTGTTTTGGAAAAAGAAAAGAAAAAAAATTGTTGACCATTGGTTAAATTATTATTGATATCGATGAAGTTAATTTATGACTTAATAAACTACTACGTAACTGCCTGAATTAACTATACTGTAATTTAAATTTAAAATATCAATAATGTGATGAACTAATCTAGGCGATAAACATAAAATAAAGTGATTAATTTATCAATTTAACATTTTAATGTAATAGAAATATATTAGTAAGGGGTCCGTGACCGTGAGTGGGGTGTTGAAATCTGCTCTCTGCTATTCTGTTCCGAGTTTCTTCTCTCTCTCTCTCTCTCTCTCTCTCTCTCTGTCTCTCACTCTGTTTCACCCCAAAACCCTAACGCACCATGGACAACCTCCTTGCAACTTACAAAGACGAAGAAGAAGAAGAAGAAGAAGAAGAGGAGGACGATGATGACGACGCTCCTCCACCAACCACCGCCGTCACCGACACTGAATCAATTGACGTACCTCCCGTCACTACCACCAGCACCGCCTCCGACACCCCAACCGAACCCCACACCGACGTCAAATCTGAGCCCGATCCCTCCGACGATCCTTCCGACGACGACCCCGCTTCCGACGCCTCCGCCGAGCCGAAGAAATCCCCTAAACGTTCCCATCATTACGAAGAAGACGAAGACGAAGAAGGGCCACTTCCCAAGAAGCAGAAGCACCTTTCCTCTCTCACCGCCGCGAAGGACGAATCTCCGGCCACATTGCCGGAAGCCGTTAGCAACAACGGTTCTGTAGTGACACCGCCGGCTGCGAATTCGAACTCCAAGAAGTCGAAGAAGAAGAATAACAACGTGTGGGCGACTAAATCGAAGAAAGGGAAGAAGAAGAGTAAGATTAACGGCGGCAGCAACAGCAACAACCACAACAACAATCACGCCAATGGCGAAGACACTGTTCTGATAGCACCAGTTCCGAGGTTCCCGGACAAGAATGACGATTCGCCAGATATGAAAATCTGCTTATCGAAGGCGTGCAAAGCGGAGAAGGTGGAATTGAGCGAGGATCGAATGACTGCGGGGAGCACAAAGGGTTATAGAATGATTAGGGCAACGAGAGGGGTTGTGGAAGGGGCATGGTACTTTGAAATCAAGGTTGTGAAATTGGGGGAAACGGGTCACACGCGCTTGGGTTGGTCCACCGAGAAGGGCGATTTGCAAGCGCCTGTTGGGTTCGATGCGAATAGCTTCGGGTATAGGGATATCGATGGGAGTAAGATACATAAGGCTTTGAGAGAGAAGTATGGTGAAGAAGGGTATAAGGAAGGTGATGTTATTGGGTTTTATATAAATTTGCCTGATGGAGAAAAGTATGCTCCAAAGGCAGCACATTTGTATTGGTATAGAGGCCTAAGATATGCTGCTCAAGATGCTAAGGAAAATTCTGCAACAGTAGTGCCTGGTCAGTGCTTTTTCTTCATGTTTTGGCTGTTTGCTACTTTGATTTTAATGTGCTTCCGTTCGTATGATTTTTTTATTGTTCTATCTGTTTGGACTATGATAGTTAAATTTTTAATGGGTACATGAACACCCTCTATTAGAAGGCAGAACTGTGGATTGATGATTTGCCACGTACTAATCAATGTTTAACTATAGAATATGTCGATACTTGATTTGTTTGTTGCTAGTTTGTTATTTGAGGGCCAAGTTCATAGTGTATTTTTGTTAGGAGTTATGGAGAGGTAGACTTGATAATCAATTTTGTAGCTTGGGGTAACATGGTTGTGATTAGGTTATGGAGTCAATTATTTGTCCAAACTCAAAATATGCAAAACTAAATACTGTCAACTTTTCAATCTGTTTTTCCAGTGGCATGTGGCAGCAAGCTAAAATCTACTCTACATGCATGGCATATGTTGTTGCGGTGAATGGCAAAAGCATGGAAACCATGTTTAATAAAGATAAAGATATAACAAATTCCGAAAAAAAAACTGGAGAATATTTAAAACAAAAAGAAAACAGATAAAAATTTATACCAAGAACGGTTAACATAATAAAATCATTTCCCAGTGAATAAAACTCAAATCCATTAAAGACTTAATAGCTGCATGGATGCTGGATGTGCAAGAGTAATATCTACCTCATAAAGAAACAAAGAAATAGCCAAAAAATTTAGGTGAGTTAATTACAAAGACATGGCATGACCCGCATAACTTGTACAAGAAACAGCAAAATGCTGAAATAGCAAGAAATAACGTCTGGGATTTGCATAAATCAAAGACGAGAGACTCGAGATGCAAACCAGATGAGAGATATCAAAAGTCGGAAAGATATGAGAGTGTTACCTGGTGTGAGAGACTTTGTCTGAAACTTTTGACCCTCTTAGCTTAGAAAGATGAAACAGAGACGGGAGTGAACTTTGTCTGTTGAATAAGGTTTTCCATGCCTGTTTCTTCTAGCTTCTTAACTCTCTAGTCAATCCCAGATCCCATAGCATCCCAGCCTTCCCCAAAAATGGGATAGTGGGATGGCCAGGATAAGGATGTTTAAGAAGGCAAAATAAGCAATTTATACTATACACATATGAAGGCCAAAATTAGAAAAATATACAAAATTAAAGTCATAAGCTCAAAATCAATGACATAAATCTAGTAAAAGGTTCAAGGGTTTGTCGAAATGACTCAAAGGTCCCAAACAAAGCTACACGTTGTTTTTAAAATGAGTTCAAAATCGGGTTTTAACCCCGTTGTTCCTTTCCCAGTGGGAAACTGAGATTTTGGACCTGGGATAGCTGGGATTTGGAGCTGGGACAGCCGGGGTGGGAATCTGGGGTGGGAAAGCAAATCCTATCATAGCTCCTTGCCAAACTGGGATGAAATCCCGGGATTGCGTGGGATCCCACTGGGATTGACTACTTATTTTGGATTTTGTCCAAGGGCTTAAACATGAGATGGTTGATTGTTGCCCTTCTTTTTGCTTGGATTTGAAATATGATACTATTTTGATATATATATAATATAATTTTTATGACTTATGTTGTTACTGAGTTATTCTTTTAATCTTGTGTATTTTTATTTTTCAGCATATATATATATATAATATAAATTCTTTATTCTCTATTTCTTTTACGTCTCAATAGCGGTCATCCTGCCACCCACTATCCTGCTATCCTATTTTAGGGGTCGGCCGCTCCGCTCCACTATTAGGGATTGACTTCCTAGGTTTGCATTGAACTATATTTTATACTGTAGGAAGGTGACATCGTAGTTGTCAAATCATTATATGTATTCTGGATTGGAACTGAAGGTCTTTTGTTGGATCATTATTTGTTTTGTGTTGTATGAATATTATATGATAAAAAATTGATAAATAGCATAAAAACAATACCCAACTGATAATGATACAAATATCATGAGGAATGTATTAAAAATATTAATTTTAACTATTGTCTGACAACATTATCACGTACATAATAAGTCTAACCATAATATAAACTCTAATTCTTATGTCCAAAGTGAAGCCCAGCATGTGAGTATACATACCTTCTGATGTAAAAACTGAAAAGAGAACACAGTCATGGCCGTGGGTTAGTGGAAGCTAGCGAGTCCACTGTGTGTGTAGACGTAGTTGGAAGTGCAGAATTTTGTTGGCCTTAAGGATGAAATGGTTGGAAGTGGCTGAGAATGCAGAATAGTAATTTATATGTTTGCATTATGGCCGACGGTTTGGGTTGTTAGACAATTTAAACTGTTAGATACAGTATCTGAAAGTTAATGTAATTTGATTCTGTTTTGATTTTATGGACAGTGCCGCCACATCTTTGTCTTTGTGTGTGTGTATACCACTTTGAATTCCTCATCTTTAATGTTCAGTGGTTGGAAAATTGGGGTGCTTGTCCTTGATTGCTTTGGAACCCAGATAGCTAATGAGATTTTGTAAGAGCCCATTATTTGTGCTACCTTACAAATGAACATGCTCTGGACGTTTGAACAATTAACTAATTATTTCCCTTGCATACAATTTGAAGTTAGAATTTCCCTTGCTGTAAGTTGTGTATTAAGTATCCAATTCATGAATATTCCCCTTGGTTTCAAATATTGTATTCTCTGTGCAGGTAGTGAGATATCTTTCTTTAAAAATGGCGTGTGCCAAGGTGTAGCTTTCAAGGATCTTTATGGTGGTCGTTACTATCCTGCTGCTTCAATGTATACCCTCCCCAATGAGCCAAATTGCACAGTCAAGTTCAACTTTGGTCCTGACTTTGAATTCTTTCCTGAGGATTTCAATGAAAGGCCAATTCCCAGGCCAATGATTGAAGTTCCTTATCTTGGTTTTGACAATGGAGTTGAAAATGGAGAATCAACTGATAAGAAATCCTCCAAAGAGTGATTTAGGCTGCAGTCTGCTTTTATTATATAGCATATGTGCTGCATAGATGATGGATGAGATTGTTTCCGGCTGTAATTTTAGTTATATTTTAATTGATTCAAATGACTAGATTAGTGGTGTGAACTTCTGAAAGAAGAGAGAAATTTATTCATGTGAAATACAAAAACTTTCATGGAATCAATTAGATAAGTTGTAGTTTATTTGGCATTGCCTCCATATTTTTGCTCCTAATTATATGTAAGTTACATCCAGTGCCACTACTCACCATGCAATACGCATCATGCATGACTCCTTTTATACTCATTATATGTATACAGAGTGATCAATTCTATATTGCATCTATTGATAATCTTGGAGTTCATGTGCTTTCAAACCATGGCATTGAGATGGATCAAATTGTATTTGATATTTATATAGTCTGGGTTTACAGTTTTTGATAAAAATGAGTGCAATCTAAATGTATCAAATTATTTATAAATGTAACATTCGGGTATGATGTGTGATTCTTTCTTTTGGTATCAGCAAATGATGCTTTCTAGTTCTAATGAATTGGGGAGTTGAGACCCTCTTGAGAAGACAAGGTATGCAGTGATTGGTGCCTCTTGGAAGGGAAAGATGGTGGTGCTATCCTGAACGAAGGGCGCTTCTTGATGCGTTGCAGAGCCTGCTTGGCATAGATACTATAAAGGAAAGGTGAAGCTCTTTCCTTAAATTTGAGAATGAAAAAGAAAAGAATTCTGAGCGTTATGAGGATGACTGTGACCGCAGCTAAGTCCCACCATTTTGAATAATCAACTCGCATACCAAGCATGGTTGTGAGGATGATTTCTCCTTCCAGTTTTGGACCACCAGGTATTAATGGATCAAACTCTAGCCCAATCATGTCATTCTTGAAAGCTCCCTGCATTCCTCAGAATCAGTAGGTAAAGTTGAACAAATTGCACTAGTTATGTGAATAAATCTTGCCATGCTTATTATTCTTAACCAATCAACTGTGATTAAGTTGCATGCATTTTTAGTTCTATATTTCAATTGGTTAACATGTTAGAGATGAAAATTACTCCTCAATAATGTACTTTAGATTTTCTTTCTTATTTAGCATGTTTGAGAATGGTACCTGCAATCCCCATGCGCCATAATTGATGTATGAAATTGGGTAACGCCAGAAGACTTTGGGAAGATCATGGATCTGACGGAAATAGCCAGCAGTCATCATCATTACACCCTGCATAAATATTTTAATCAGCAACAATAATTAATGGCCTTAAAATGTAGAACAGGTTTCATAGTTACACTTACAATATATCCTGCTCCAATTATCAATCCCATGAGGAAGTTGGGAACTAGAGAAGCTATAATCATCATGGAGCTCTCCACAATGGCAATGCAACCCATAAGATCAAGACAGATATAAAGAAGATGTGAAAACTCAGAACGAAACTTCACCATATAAAAGGTTATAGTGCCAGTAGCAATGGACATCATTGCCACAAAGGGAAAGGAAGACAGAAAATTTGAAATAGTGTAGACAGCAATGCCATAGTGCCCGTTCCTCCTTTCTTTGGAAAAGACCTGTTTCATGACAAAAAATGAAGTAATGAAACTCTAAATAACATCTGTTTTCCTTCTTGTCTTTTAAAGTTGTTGAAGTTATATCAACATTTCATACCTTCATTTCTTCTATGAAGGATGGAAAGCCTCCTATGGACATGAATGTCATGAAACCTGAAATAAAAGCCCCACATGCTCCTCTTGCAAATATGGCACTATAACTTGTTCCAACTTCAAAAAAGATTGTGCCAACACACAAAGATAAGGCAATATAGATTGATAGCCTTATCCAGTAGTACCCCACGTCTCTCGACATGTTCACAAAAGATCTCTGAGTCAACGTTGATAATTGCTTCCACCATTTGGCTTGGCTCTTGCTTTTACTTTCAGCATCATGTCCTTCCTGTAACATGGTTACTTGGCCTTCATATTTTGATATAAAAGTTGTGAAACATAATCACTTTTACTTCTCGGTATTTATTCATGTCAAAAGTTGCAAATTCTACTTAAGTGATAACCTGAGAAATATCTAAGTTCTTGAACACGGTACTTACAATATTTGAGATTTCTTTGATTCTTGCTCTTGCGCCAGTTGCATATTCTGACCATCGATATTTCTCAATGAGTCTTGCTCTGATTGCTGCAGTTGATAAGTTCATCAATGATGCTGTTAATGATTTCTGTTCCTGTATTCAAAGTAATCTTAAGAGAAGATGGAAAATAAAAGTGTAGGAAAGAAGAGATTAGATGAGTATTTATGCGTACTAATGATCCAAGTATTGCAATGGTTGAATATTTGGAAATAGGAACATGTTTACCACCAAGATATGATAGTAATTATTGGTTAAGACTTTCTATCTGCTATCATTCTCCTGCAGCATTTTATTACTAAATGATGTTTTATTCAAGCTGGCATGTAAGCCACCTTTTGAGCTTCTATTGTTTTTTTAGGATCCTAGTGATAAAATTTGTTCTGCCTAGCTAGCTAGATTTAATTTATTTTGCATTAATTCATCTTTAATTTAATGATTTTTTTAACCTTGTGAATGAATAAAACAAGTTTTCAGGCAAATACATACATGTATTCTCTCCATAGTTGTTGTGACAGTGTCAAAGTCTGAATTAATACAACGGAGGAAATGATCAGAAGGGTTTCTTCGACTCGGACAAGGGAATCCTGCTATGGCAAAGAACTGCAAATAGATGGATAAATTATGTCAGGGTTAACTTATCAAGGTTTCAAACACATTGCTTGTTATAGCAAAACACAACAATTTGCATGTAGATGGAGCAAAGACAACATTATAGAGCAAAATGTTCAAAATGTTAAATCTGAATTTCTATCAGCATTGTTGCAAATTAGGCTTATTTACAGATTCAACAAAGTGATCAAGTTCATTGTATTTGTTTACACGTATGTGCATAGGATCTTAGTTCAATTTTTTAAATCTTTCATATCTATAGTTGTAAGTTTTTACATATATTTAAATTTGAGCATGCATCTTCCCTCTAGTGGAGCACTAATCCTAAAAGCCAACAAGCAGAGCCAAAGTCCCGGGAACAAATGAATAATAGGTGTACCTCAACTGCTTTTTCAGCTGCTCCAAAATATATAGTTTGACCTCCAGAAAGCAGAAAGAGATCATCAAAGAGTGCAAAAACCTCACTACTTGGTTGATGTATGGAAGAGATAACAGTCTTGCCATCATGAGCTATGTTCCTCAAAGTTTGTACTACAAAATATGCTGAGGCACTATCCAGACCACTGGTGGGTTCATCAAGGAACAAGAGGCTAGGCCTTGTGAGGATTTCAAGTGCTATGCTTAGTCTTTTCTTTTCTCCACCACTTATACCTCTTAAATGCCAATTCCCTAATATCCTATCAGCACAGTCTTGAAGACCCATCTCCATAATTGTTCCCTCTACAATGTCATTAACCTCTTCTTTGGTCATGGTAGCTGGAAGTCTTAGATTAGCTGAGTATGATATTGTCTCTCTAACTGTCAGTGTTCCCAACAATATGTCTTCTTGGGTCACATAAGCCTGAATATATAAGAACATGCTATGAGGAAAATTAACAATAAAATAAAATAAGAGATTCATAAAGTGAAAAATGAAATTATTAATGCCTTCTTTTAATATATAGGGAAATTTAAAGGCTACCAACAAAACTTCCAACTGGACTATAATGTTGGTTTAGTAGTTACTGTACTTACTACACCCCCACAGTCTAATCTCCTCTTCTTTCCATTTAAAAGCACTTTTCCAGACATGATAACATTTCTGGAGAGTCTACCTGCAAAGAATCCCAATTTTCTAATTTAAAGTTCTTAGCAGAGATTCAATAAGAAACTGATCTTCGGAAAAACACACACGGAACATCTTTAATGAGAACAATTAACTTTTAAGGATGTGTAAACAATAAATCTTGTCCATGCAACCATGCATGTATGGCCAAGATTATAAGTTGGTTAATCGCCGCATGATCATTTAAAAACTCACGTGTTTTTGTATTTTAATCTTAACCATTCAAACAATATCTATTAATTAAAATTCATTATTTTCATTATAAAAGTACCATACATACATACATACATACATACACACATAGACATATATATATGATGTTTGGTTCAACATTTACAGATATTTTGCTGAGGTCTCTGTTTGGACAATATATTATTAATTTATTTTCCATAATTCCATTTTCCAGCTGGAGATTCTTTATGTAGTATATGTATAAATACAACCAAAGTCAGAGACAAACAAAAAAAAAAAAAAAAACAAATATTCAATACTCCGTATGAAGGGGGAGGTATATGTTGCTTAATAGTCAATAAATGAATTGTGGTTTTCAGATAGGAACAGGTCAGGGGGGATGAGTATATTTCATTGGTACGCTGTGTAGATAGATGCTCATCAAAGGCCCCAGACATTGATGCTTCAATGTTTAATCCTTCAAATAAATAAATGGTTGGGGGCCACTGTGTCAACAAACCTTATGAATCTTGGAAAGTAGAATTACTACCAAGGCTTTGGTCCCACTCTTTGAGATGAATTAAATAAATTATAGTACAGTTTAATGGCTTCTTCAACTCATTTTTATCCTATGGTTAATGCTACCATATCTTCAAAGTTCAAACTTCTACTGCGTGGATGGTTCCGAGATTAAATGCCCTTAGCTTCAATGTTGTTATCTTCTTTTGGCTTTCTAAGTTGATTAGCCATTTACTTATTTTGTAAGAACATACTTGTCGTTTTGATTGGCATCTACTCCGGCTCGAATTATAAGCAATTCTAACCACTTTTACGTTTATTAAGGAGGTTAGTTGATTATATTTAATTTTCTTAAATTTATAAAAAATAGAGGTATTTTTGGAAAGTAGTATTGAGAATGAAACAAAAATTAATTAAAATTACAATTTTCTAGAGATGTTTTAGGAAAGTGGTATTGGGAATGAAACAAAATTTAATAAAGTTAGTTAGTTTTGCTTATATTTTAAATCAAAAGTAGTATGTTTTTTGTTGCTTATAATTCGAGCCGGAGGGAGTACGTTTCATAAAAGACACCGGATAAACATTATTTATCTCACACCCTGAAATCATTTTGTTACTTTTTTTCTTTAGTACTGCCTCGTTCCTAAATTAAGCATTTGGTTTTAATTTTCATTTATAATCTTTTATTTCAATTTTTAATTATATAAATTATTAATTCTTATTTACTTTAACTTTTAGAGTCTTAGTAATAATTAACAAATGATAAAATAGATAAAAAAAAATATCTTGATTTTAAAACATATTAAACACATTTCTTAATTCACGCACTTCAACCATAACAAACATTTTTTTTTTAAAAAAGGATGGAGCAATTTATTGAAAAAAAAATTAAAATTACTTAATTTAAATAGTTAACAAGTTAATTTTTAATGAAATAACTTAATACTCCCTCCGTCCCTAATTATAAAGCCCTCTTGACACTTTTATTTTGTCCCTATTTATAAAGCCCTTTACCAATTTTCAATGAGTATTAATTACTTTTTTCCACAAACACCCCTATTTATTTAACATTTTTTAGATTCTCAATAATATTAATAGGGGTAATTTTGAAAATACATATCAAAAGTTCACATTTCCAATACAATTAACTAAATTATTTCACTTTCTTAGAGGACGTGAAATCTCCCAAGAGGACTTTATAATTAGGAAGGGATGGAGTACTACTAACTTTTTGACCCCAAGTCTCTTCGAGACAAGAAAGGAGATTGATCAGGAATCACGCACATATATTAATTATTGAAAAATGACATATTCAATAAATTCAAAATATTGCAAATTTAAATACTACAAACTTTTTATATTTTGATTCCTTAACTACTAATAGGAGGAACACTCATCACCAGAAACTTACATTGACATAATTAATCTTATTGAAAATTATAGACACTTTCAAATACATATTCACACATTTATATATCTTATTGACAGTCATATTTTTTTTAAAGATAAGTAAATTAAAATATAGTTAGTTAGTAAGGATAATTTAAAATACCAATACAAACCAGAGAACTAAGGGTATGCATAGTGAGAAATTATCCTTTGATTATGATTACCTGTTTACCATTAAGAAAAATCTGATGACTCGTAAAAGTGTATGGTTTCATGACACTCGTTTTAGTGAGTAATAAGTAAATAAGAAAATATTAAGATATGTATTCTAGGAATAGATAGATTTTTACCTCCACTTTCCCCTTTGTTTTATTTGTTCAGCAAAGAACACACCAAAAAATTAAAAAAAAAAAATCATTCCTCGTTTTCTCCTTTTAATTTCATTCCTCCGGTTGTCCATTCATCCAAATAAGTCACACCAATTAACCCCACAAATTCTATTTCAAATAAATATAAAAGGGACTATCCAGAGGCCTTGAATCAATTTACTCCGGAGTTTGCTTATAGAAAAAAATTTACTCCGGAGTTCTGGAATTTAAACCAACTCATTACTCCGTTGCTTTTCAAGCTGCACTCATTTGAGACCAGGCCCATAACGAAGGGTGATTCAATGCCCTAAAACAAACTCTGAACTGAGATTTTTCTTTGCTTTTAGTTAATTAAAATAAGTAATAGTAGCAACATAATTCACCTGGTATTTTTGGGACCTATAATAATAAGAGAGAATACTTTTTTCAGAAGAGAGAATATTAGCAATTAACAATATTTTTGAGTGCTTAGCTTCACACCCCTAACATAATAAGATAAGCCATTTTTCAGAAGACAATATTAGCGATGAAGGGTTTCAATGTCCTTACGCTTAGCCACCCTAACCATAAGAAATTTAGAATAACAAGGATACCAAACTTTCCCATAGATGCAACAAGATGAGAAGAAAGAGTATACAACACTTATTTTAAGAGGTGTATAATGATTATTATAATGAAAACCAAGTACCAAGCCAATTTTTTTTCTCAAATTCTTTTTTTTTATAACTCATGTAATTCAACCTGCTGGGCTGACTAATCCTGGGGGAATTTTTTTTTCTCAAATTAATTGTCCTTTTTGCAAGAAGCAAGTCTTTAACTCTTTTTTTAGTCTTTTCTTCCTCAAACTACTTAACCTTAAAGATTGAGAATAAACACCCAAAAAAATGTATTTAAAAACAAAATTAAAAGTGTAAGATCGATCTTAGTATATTTCTCAGATTCATTATTTTTTATAAAACCTTTTTTGTTAATAGGTAGTTATTCTCAACCCAAGTTTAAGTAAACCCCTAAAAGTTTAAAGTATATATTAGCTACATTCTTGCTTATAGTAATAAGCAACACGAAAGGCATGTTTTGGCATGAACAACCAATTCTAGAATGCAAGAAAGCATGCACATACACGTGGAGAGATGATAGAGTGAATCGAAGGGGAGAGATAGATAGGGAAAAGAGAGAGAGATCGAGAGAGAGAGAGATAGTAGCAAATTAGAGAGAGAGAGAGAGAGAGAGAGAGAGAGAGAGAGACCTGCCAAAGCATCAAGAAGAGTAGATTTTCCAGAGCCAGAAGGACCCATGATGGCCATGATTCTATTGGGTTCAGCATATCCACTCAACCCATTAAGCAACCTCCTTGTGTGACCATTCCCAAAATTTGGAACCACAACACTCAAATCTTCCCACACAAGATACATTCCTTTCTTTACTCTACTCATCATCTCGTCATAGACTCTATTTGTAACACCATTGGCGTTGGCATAGGTGTCTTGCTCAATCTCCATTTATCAAGCCAAAGAGAAAAGAATAAAAAATATATATAATAAGATGGCGGTGTAGCCAGCTTAGGGCTTACTACATATATATAAATATATAAATGTGACCTACCTAATAGTAAGTAAATAGAGAAAGTTGTTTTGGTAATTGGTGACTTTTTACTGTGAGAAGTAAATATTGTGATCTAACCGCCCGGAGAACGGAACATGGTAATAATAGTGTGGAGGAGAATACGAGGTGAATCATTTAAAGCAGGGGCAGCTATATATCGATCAGTTGTTGAGTGATGGTCATGCATGAGATGTGGAGAGTAACAGGAGAACGACACGTCTTACTTCTTACTACTAACCAACAGGCAACATAGTAAAAGCTGTGTGTATTTGAAGTGTGATTCTTCAGTGTTCTCTTTTTGGTTTTTTAATTGGGTATGATTAAGGTTTTTAGAATTGGAAAATCAATGTGTGAGGGGCATCATTTCATGTTTCGAGCATAAAAAAAATAACAATTTTTCATGAGTTTTTATTATCTTCTTAACAAGCTAAGTGTTTTTAGGACACTTGTTCCTTTTTAATTTTATGTTCTTTTTTTATCACCATTGATATATTAATTAAAATGTTTGAGGGTTAAGATTGAAAGAAGAAAAAAGTATAATGATAATTTTGTCCTTAATATAACTTAGCATCATCTTCTATTGCAACTGTCACAACTATAGTGATTTCTTCATTACTATCACCTCCATCCAAATACATTAATCGCCACGGTTCTTGCCGCCTACACCAATCATCTTAAACATATTGATTCTTGAAAATGAAGGTCATGAGATTGGGCTTAATATAATGATGGAGATGTTAGTGGAGAAAAAATAGTGGAGGTTGTGGAAGCAAGTATTAATGCTAGTGGAGTAGCGACAGCGCATTGTGATGGTGAATTAATTGGTATGAACACCAATTTAAATAGGGGAAGAAAGTTAAAGATTGAAAGTTGAAAATAAGGCAAAAAAATTTCACATATAAAACTAAGGTTTAAATATCAAAATAGTCCATGTAAAAATATATTATATTGATCCTTTTGGAAATTGGTCACTGTAAAAAAAAAAAGTTTTAAAAAATTTTGGTTTTGGTCCCTGCATTTACAAACATTTTGATTTTGGTCTCTTTTGTTAAATATGGATTAAAAATGCTGAAAACGTAGTGTATTACATCCTATGACCAATTAAGGATGTTAATTTGAATTAATTCTCAAGGATAAAAAGATAATTTCCATTACCTAAGAGAATCAATTCAAAAACCATAATAGTAGAGAGATCAAAAAACGTATTAATTCTAATAACACGGGGAACAAAACAAAATACCAACATAATTATAGGAACCAAAAACAAAATGCTTTATAAAATCAAGGACCACAACAATTTTTTTTTGCAGGGACCAATTTAAAAAAATCAATATTTATGAGAACCGTTTTGATATTTAAAAAGAGTGCATCAAGTGAAAAAAAAAATCATAGAAGAACTTCCCCTTTTTGAATTAGATAGGGTTTTCTTGCCCTATTTCTCAATTTCATTTAAAAAATTATTATTTATAAAATTAACTTATAAATAAGTATACATAAAAAAATGTATTGCTTGTTTATTATTGATTATTATAATAAATTTATTTAAGAGTTGATTTTGTAACCAAATTGAATTGGTCATCACATATAAGTATTTATTATACTCTAAATTTATAGATTTACTTATATTATAATTTTTGTTATATATGATTGAATTTTTATTGCTTTATTTTTATTTGATCGGATTAGTTGGGTTTGAAACTTTAATAAAACTAAAGCAAATGGTTAAAAAAATTTAAGTTTGAAGAATAACTTTTTTCCCCTTCAAAACTAAGTCTATCAATAAATAACTTTTAATTTTCTCAAAGAAAATTAAGTCTATCAATAAATAATGGTAGTGTTCAGTATTGAATTCGAAAACTTCAATTCATAAATTTTAAATATGGTACATAATTATGTGAGCTAACACCTAATGCACCTCCTTTATTTAGATTTTGTGATACATTTTTTTATGCAATGATGATAATTAGGTTCGAGCTTTTGATATCGTGCAAACTGTTGAAATCCCTTGTTATTAGTGGTAGTTTAGTTTTTTTTTTTTTTTTCAACTTATTCACCTCGGAATTTGGTATAATTTTAAAAGGTATTGTAATTGATACTGTATGGCTCATGGTGGTCAAAATCCCTAATTCTAAAAGTAGCGAGGAAGAGGAACTGAGACTGAGTAGTGAGCACTGAGCAGTGATATTCTATTATTTTGGACTCAAGGAGTGAATTAGTTGAGTAAATTAGTGAACCACTGAACCTTGTATGCCTGTAACTTGTGTGGTTCACTGTAATAGTGTAATGTACTTTTTTTTTTTTGAAATGTAATGTAGTAATTTATAATTTTAATTGTAATATAAATTAGTAATAATATATTTTACATAATAAATATATATATACGGGTCGGGTCGGGTGACCGGGTGTTAGACCCAGACCCGTCACAACCCAATGCCGGGTAATATGCTTTTAATCGGGTTTGTCCCCTTTTGTCACGCTGATCTGGGTCTGACCCGACCCGAAGCACGCGGGTCCGGTCCGGGTGAGCGGGTCGGTCCGGGTCCTGCTCACGCCTAACCGTATGTATTTGAATGGTTAAAAGTTCTCTTAATCGTTGGACTTTCAAAATTATAAATTTCCTTTTTAAAAGCTACAATATTTTTTTCAATTTTTATTTGCTAGATGACACTTAAATTCGGTTACTTTTCTATTTTATTTTTCTTAATAAACCACATGTATTTTTCATCATAGCACCTACTTTCCCAAATACATGAACTCAAAACTTATGATTAAGTTAGGATATCCCAAAACAATCGATTTATGCTCCTTTTGTTCCTTACAAATCGTCTCACTATCGAGTGATTTATATTTTAAAGACATCAAAAGTATTTCCTTTTCTGTATAGATTATTTTGCTATTTTTTTATATCAAAGGGAATTTTTTAGCCGACAATTGAAGATTAATTCTTTCTGAGACATAGAGATCATCGAAGTGAGTTTTGTCTTTAGCAATAAAACTTTTTTCATATCCATGACAAGAATCGAACCTCTAACATCATGTTTATATTAAGAAACTCAGTTATTTATCAACTGCGTTATTTTACTTTTTTTTTTGGTATGTTATGTTGCTATTTGATGAAAAAATCAATATTTTTTATAACCAGAAAATATTTTAGAGTATTTATTTTTTAATTTATTAGCATAAATCAATTTTACACGAGAATTATGTAGCCGAATACTTCCTCCGGCTTGAAATATACTCCCTCCGGTCTTTATTATAGGACATATTCTAGAAGGTTTCTTTGGTCGTAATTATAAGACGTTTTATATTTTCTATGCATCATTGATTGTTTTTTCTCTTTTTTGCCCTTATTAAATGCTTTGACTATGATGTGTTTTTTGTTGTTCATTAATGAGTGTGAATTTTCCAAGAAAAGTTGAGAGGATAATATTGTAATGTTACAATATATTCTCATAGAATTCATGAAACTAACCAACTTCCTTGGTCCGTGTGATATGGTTAAGTATGTCTTATAAATAGGACCGGAGGGAGTAAGCAACAAAAAACATACATCTCTTGGTTTAAAATATAAGCAAAATTAACCAACTTTCTTAAATTTTATTTCATTCTCAATGTCACTTTCCTAAAACATCCCTAGAAAATTGTTATTTTATTCAATTTTTGTTTCATTCCCAATACAACTTTCCTAAAATATCACTATTCTTTTATAAATTTGAGAAAATTAAATACAATCAATTAACCTCCTCAATAAGTGTAAAATTAGTTGGTTTTGCTTATAATTCGAGCCGGATGGAGTACCGTAACAAAACAATTTTCATACTGTATGCTTTAAATTGTACCTGGGCAATAATTATTCTCACCAAACCTGTTAACAATAAATTCCATTATAAAGCTGAGGTAAGGAAACCGAAGTACCGAACCAGAAGAATGGGAAACAGTGTATGATGTTTGATCATTGAATTCATAGCAGTGATGATTTGGATGACATTTTATTTACATATCTTCCTGCCGTTAAATATCATAGGAAAACGATACTTTCACAGTTTTTTTTTCTTTTGAAATATAGGAAATATTTGCAAAAAAGAAATTGGAAAAAAAAAAGGCGATTGGTGATATGATGAAAAAAAGAAATAAAAAATATAAAGGTATAAATGAGAGCATAAAAGAAAAAGATGTACGAAAATAATAATTAGTTAATTAAATATTACATTTCTTCTCAATTTATCTAAACAACCTTTTATATTCTTATAACTTTTTCCCTTGCATCTTTGTTTACACATCAATTTTATTTTTTTTTGGTAAACTACACATCAATTTTTTTAATATCTATTTTTTTCTTTCGAATCACATCACCCATTATTTCTCTCTGTTGTTTCCATACCTCTTTCCTTCTAACATACATCACACCTACGCATAATAAAAAGATAGGAGCTTCGTTTTCCTTGGACTTGATTACATTTTTTTTCTTCAATTTTATCAATTTGATGAACTTTTAGTTTCAATTTTTTTTAATTTGGCAAATGTAATACTGTAATTTTTAATTTGTGATCTATTTCGTCTTTTTGTTAAAATCCGAAAACGGTGTTGACGTGGAACGTTAAAACACGTGTCAGCACCTGATTGTCCTACGTGGAATTTCAATTCATTTAATTAATTTAATTATAAAAATTAAAATTTAACAAAAAAATAAGGTTTAATTGCACTTATGGTCCTCAATTTAATCAATTTGACGAATTTAGTCTCATTTCTATTAGTTTTGGCCGATTTAGTCCCAAAATTTCAATTCGTGACCAATTTCGTCCCTCCATTCAAATGCCCAGTAACGATATAGACGTGGCTAACACCATGACACGTCGTAACCTCTCATTGATCCTCGTTGGAATCGGCTTTTGATATTCTTCTCATGAAATGATGGTTGCATCCTTCAATCTATATACATTACCATTAAAATCATTTTTTTTAAAAAGGTCTAAGTAATAACACCATTTTTTCCAGCTACTGTAAATTGAAGCAAGGAAACTTTATCAATACTTCAAATTAATTTCAAATTTGACATCTAAAACGCAAAATGAATGTATATAAAACAAACAAGTCTGATTGTAAAAAAACATTGTTGCACTTTATTTTAAATATTTTTTAATTTTTTTCAATATATTTTTTAGTTTTATTATTTTTGAATTAAATTAATCCTTCTTTATATATAAAAAGGTATCCTAATGGAGCTTTCTCGTTCATCCATTTTAAAATGGTGCATTCTCATTGAAAGTTGGCCTTTCCAACTCAAAGAAAGCATCCACATGTCCTTTTTTAATAAGTTTAAAATTTAAAATTTGAAAATCAAGTTACATGAAAGTTACACTTTTCAGTTACAAGTTGCAAGTTAACAATTAAGGTATCCATGTGGCAGTGGTGGAGATATCATATGTCCTCTTTTCAGTTTCAATTTTAAAATTTGAAAATCTATTTTACTTAGTATAAAACACGTTGGAATTGGAATAAGAGCGTATAACGTTTCCATTTTGCAATTGAGTATCGCCAATTTGAGTATCTCTCTTGCTGGCAAAACTTCTTTCATATAAAACGAAATCAAAGAAAAAATAAGAAAAAGAAACAAATTCTAATTGCTTATCCATCCCATCTAGTGAAACAAAACTCTTTCTTCCTCTCATTCTTAAATATCTAAATGAATTTTCAATTGAGAATAAGAAGAACCATTGGATCAGAGTTAAGTTACATTAAATTCTATGCCATTATTTTCTTCTATATCTATATCTGATTTAGTTTGGTTTTTTTTAATATATATACCTTGGCATATCAACTGATAAAATCACTTCTGCATAATGTTTTTAATATTTTAAAAGGATGCAGGGAACAAAGAACCACTTAGCATTGTTATGATGTCCATATACTATATTTATAGAACACATAAAAGTTGAAATTTTATGTTATTTTTCAACTTGATTATTTCATATGTATTTTGAAAATCTATTTTGATTTATACAATGTAATTTTGTTATTTGCTTTGATTAGCAATGACTAATTCTTATAAAAAAAAATAAATTTAATAGCTATTAGTACCTTTAGAATTGATTGCTTGATATTTTTTTGTTACATTTCACCACTTACCACCGTTGCGATGTCCGTATACTATATTTATAGAACACATAAAAGTTGAAACTTTATGTTATTTTTCAACCTGATTATGTCATATGTATTTTGAAAATCTATTTTGATTTATATAATGTGATTTTGTTATTCGCTTTGATAAGCAATGACTAATTCTTATAAAAAATTTAATGGCTGTTAGTTTTCTTTTATACTTTTAGAGCTGATTGCTTGATATTTTTTTGTTGCATTTTTTATTGTGTTCATTAAAAAATTGTAGGATTATTGTTATTTACCTAACTTTACATTTTAGAAAAAAGAAAACAAGTTGAATTTTCTTACAAGTCATTATGTATGTTCACATTTTATATATGCTTTTAGTTTTTAATTGTTTATATAATTATTGCAAGTATTTTTTTTTTCAATGAAAAAATATTCTCGCATGAATGGGACATAGATTGAATGTATGACAACTTGAAACCGCTGTAATATATATACAATTTTACTTATCATATTGATCTACTATTCATGTATTAGTGTTTTGTTGTTATCTAATTAATTGATGGAGAACAAAAGGTGTATGTAGGTGATTGGTGGTTATTTCTATATGAATATGGGTTGTATAATTAGTGATGCGGTTAAAAAGGATGTTCGGAGAGTATAATTTTTAACAAATCACTATGTATGTTCACATTTTATATATGCTTTTAGTTTTTAATATTTTATATAATTATTGCAAGTATTATTTTTTCAATGAAAAAAGATTCTCGCATGAAGGGGACATAGATTGAATTATGACAACTTGAAACCTCTATAATATATATAATATTTTATTGATGATATTGATCTACTATTCATGTATTAGTGTTTTGTTGTTATCTAATTAATTGATGGAGAACAAAAAGTCTATGTAGGTGATGGGTGGTTATTTGTATATGAATATAGGCTGTATAATCAGTAATGAGGTTAAAAAAGGGTGTTTGAAGGATTGTTGCTTTCTATAAAATTAATATGTTTGCTATTACTGTCAAAAACAGTGATTAAATATTAAAGAAAAAAGGTCTATGGTTCTGCATGCTATTAGAAAAGGAAATTTGCCGAAATCATGTGCAATTTCTTTGCAGAGCAGTAGGATATAAAATGGTGAGAATCACCCCTCTATGAAGTTTTGCCTAGTTCTTTAACCCAGTTTCAAGATTAAAGGCAGAACAAAACAATTTTTATATGCTTAGTTGACATGCTTTTGGAACTCAAAGCGAGATGAGTTTATTATTTCTGTTTTGTTATGCAATCTAATACAAAAATGTGTTTTACATTCAATCATAGTTGTAAATATTGCAATTTTATGAAAGAAAATCTAATACTTCAATAACAGAACTCTTAAAAGAAATTTTGTCATAATAATAAGAAAAATGTCCATTTAGTTTTTCATTTTTTTATTAAATCATCATAAAATTCAAAAAGAACATATTCCTCGCATCAATGTAATTGTAATGCATTAATATGCTTGCACATTCAATCTTTTTGAAACAATATGAAGATATTAAATTTTCTATGTAAATCAATTTTCAACCATAGAGATATTATAATTGCTAAAACCTATGCAAGTTTATGACTAATAAAAAAATTGAAGAAAATGTTCATATCATCAAAATTTCTAAGAGCAAGATAATCATATTTTTCTAGATCAAGCTAATCATGTTGTTTAATTTGGCCACACAAATTTAATTTAGTATGAATGCTTGAAGTATTAAAACTAAACAATATTATATGTTCTAAAATAATATTGCTCACAGAGGATTAATATTGGATAAATAAATTTATCTACTTTATTTAATTAAATTTAATTTAACTGCACGTACCCTTGTTGAAAGAAAAAAAGTATTTATGCATAACAAAGCTAGGTTGAATAACACTTTGAAATTTGAACTTTGGGTACTATAACAAATTTGAAACATTTAATGTATTCAACACTTATATTTATTAATCTATCTATCATGTGTCACTTACAAAGGATCAAAGGATAATAAAAAAAAAAATACTATAATCAATGAGAAAAGGCTAAAGGATTAATATATTATGTTATATCGAGTTTTATATTAATGTCGGGATTATATTTATCAAATTAAAATAGAATAATAAGTGTAATAGATTGATACCATAAAACAATAAAAGAACATTACATTATATATTCTTAGTATGATTTCACGAACTTGATCATTTGAATTTCATCAAATAAATTTTTTGTTTACAAATTAGTTGATACTAATTTAATTCGAAAACACAAAATGATTTACAATATAATAATAATTACCAAATAGCAAACAAATGCAACAAGCAGTGCACGAGGTTAAAACTAGTTAACATGTGTACAAACGCCGGCCACATATGTACTATTAGTGGATATTTGGATGGAATGACCAAATTGATTATGAATTGAAAATTGAGGGATTAAATTGGCCAAAACTAATAAAAAGAGGACTAGATTCGTGAAATTGATTAAATTGAAGGATCAAAAGTACAATTAAGCCTCATTTTTATCAAATGTTAATTTTTAAAATCAACTTAATTAAAAGAAATTTCGTGTAGGATAATTAGGTGGTGACATGTGTTTTGACACTAGCCATGTCAACACCGTCAAATCAAATTTTAACGAAAAGATGAAATTGATCACAAATTAAAATTTGAAAAATTAAATTCTTTAAATTAAAAAATAAAAGACTAAATTCGTCAAATAGATAAAATCAGAGAAGAAAAATACAATTAAGGCCTCTTCTTGTATACAGTACTAATCAAATCACTTGTGTTGGTTAAGTGGTAGCTCACTACCAACTGGTTTCGAGTTCGAGCTTTGGGTATGGAGCAACCCACGCCAGGAGACCCGTACCGCTTAGTGCGAGCTCAATTGGGTTGGACCGGATAAGTCGAATTCTAGATAAACC
Source organism: Crotalaria pallida (assembly GCA_037953625.1). Taxonomy (NCBI): domain Eukaryota; kingdom Viridiplantae; phylum Streptophyta; class Magnoliopsida; order Fabales; family Fabaceae; genus Crotalaria; species Crotalaria pallida. The sequence continues at coordinate 140,133,570 of CM075654.1, read as the reverse complement.
AGATCCGGGTACCGATTGGTGTAAAAAAAAATGCTCATTTTTCACGTTAGATAAAATTACTACTCATATTTCTCCTTAGTTTAAGTCGAACAAAAAACCGTCACAATTTTTTTTTACACCAACCGGTACCCGGATCTAGTTTATTAAGAATTCGACTCATATAGTCCGACCCAACTGAGCTCGCACTAAGCGGTAGGAGTTTCGCAGCGGAAATTGCTCCATACCCAAGACTCGAACTCAAAACCAGTTGGTTAAAAGACCAAGTGAGTTATCACTTGACCAACCCACATCGCTAACCGTCACATCTTTCCATGTCTTCCTAATGCCTTCACAAGATGTTGTTTAATGCCTCTCACAGAATACTTTATTTATCCTATTTATAATTCATATTTAATTAGTATTATTTAAAATAAGTTAATCTTTTAGTTTTTAAAAAAAAATATTAAAGAATGTCCTTAGGATATTATTTAAGAAAAAAAATGTAATTTTATTTTGCAAAATGTTAAATTTAAAATATCGAAAACTAATGAACTTAAATTTTCAATATAAATTCTCCCTTAACATACTTTTACCATCTTTTATTTCCCACATATCAAGGTGTGAAAAATACGTTGAAAGTAAATATTTTTTAGTTAATGAAAAATATAATTTATCAAGGATAGTTTATGAAAAAAAATTAAATATAACCCGAAAATATAAAATTATTTATATATGAAGGGTCTGTTTGGCAAAACTAACTTGTAACTGTGAGCTTGTAACTTGTAGCTGTGAGTTTGTAGCTTGTAGCTGTTAAGCTAGCTAGGAGCTATGAGCTTTTAGCTGAGAGCTTATACCTGTTTAGCTGACTATTTAAAATAGTGTTGTTCGGCAAAACTAGCTTTTGAAATAGCTAAAAGTTATTAAATGACCAAAAAGGAGATGCAATATTTTATCATTTTATATTTTTCAATTTTTTCTTTATTTATTAAATAGATAGTTAATTAATTAATTAATTAATAAAATATAAAATTATTAAATTATAATTAATTAAATTCATTTTTTCTTAATTTATTAATTATTAATTATGTAGTTAATTAATTAATTAATTATAACAAAGTTATTAAATTATAATTAATAATTAATTAAAGGGTAGTAAAATAATTTTAAATTTTGTTTGAGTGTATAATTAGTATATGAATTATTGAAAGCTAGTTTAGTTTCTAGAAAGCTACTTCAAATAGCTTTCTAAAAGCTAGCTTTCAAAAGTTACAAGCTCCTTTTTTAAAAGTTATAAGCTCCTTCTAATTTGTATTCACCGAACGGGACTAGTAGCTTATTGACTGAATCTAAAAGCTCCTAGCTAACTAAAAAGCTTCTAGCTCGTGTTGCCGAACAGAGCCGAAAGCAAGAAAATGTATTTTAGAATGTTATTTATAAATAAGATCAAGAAAAATACAAAATAATTTATAAATAAAATTTGATAATTATTCTTCATGAAATACAAATTATTAGTACATGATATTGAACCATTATATTATCTATGCTCTATGTCAATACTTATAAGAGTGTTATTTTTTTATTTGAATCTTGCTAGGGAGTGTTTAAAGTTCATTCTTGAATATATAACATATTTAAAGAAAAACGATTTTATTTATCGAGAGTCAACATATAAGACTTCTTATTTTATCCAATACAGCATCTTCTTAATAGCAACTTCCTTATCTTAATTTCTTAAAAAGTGTCATTAGTATTTTTTTTTTTACTACTTTATTTCTCTTCTGTTTTAACTTTATTTTGCTATGAGTCCGGTTGTACTATTTTATTAACGTGGATAAAAAATTACTAACTCGGTACGGTGGTCCATAATCATGTACCAGTACTAGTATTTCAATGTTTACTCAAGGCAGCGACATAGAATTTGTACTTTATTTTGGGTCCAATTTAAAGGTAGTATTCCCTTCTATCTCATTTAAAAGAAAAAAAAAATCATTCATGATCTTAGTTACGGAGTACATGCAAAGATTAACAAATTTTTTATTCCCAATACAATTATTCTTAAAATATTTTTACAAAGTGTTTATAATATTTAATTCTTGTTTCATTTTAAATACAAATTTCTTAAAGTAATCAATTTTTTTATAAATTTAAGAAAATTAAATGTACATAGTTAACTTTCTTAATAAATTAGTTTTTTCTTAAAAACAAGATGGGGTAATACTTGGACAGGGAGAGTATTAAGTATTCTCTCACTACGTGGTACCAACTTCAACGGTCAATTAAATCATATACTCTCACTTATCTCAGTTATTCCCTCTAATCCATAATATAAGCATCATTTGACCAATTCATTTCCTTTTAAAAAGTTAGTTAATATTGTTAGTGGTATTGAAAATGTAAATATTTGGTATATATTTTCAAAAGTACCCCTATAATTATTATTGGAAATCTAAAAAGTGTTGAGTAAACAAGGGTGTTTGTAGAAAAGAAATAATTAATGCTATTGAAAATTGGAAATGTAGCTTATATTAAGGAAAAAAAAGTCTTCAAAAAGTGCTTATATATAGAATCGGAGGGAGTATAAGCAAATAAAAACACTCTATTAATGATCTCAATTATAAGTAAAATGAGCAATGATTGAGAGACCTACATAAAGAGACCCACTCATAAGGCTACACATCAGGATCTTGACAGTCATTTAAGTTCTTTTATTTAATTTTTTTAACTTGAAAATAACAAGTCTCATAATCTTATGTATAGATTTGTAGGTTTGTAGGTTTCTAAATTATTTTTCAACCAAAATTTAACTAATCTTTTATTTTCAATAAAATCATTCCCAAAATATATCAATAAAGTAGTTGTATCATTTATTTTTTGTTTCATTTCCAACGTAAGTTCTTTAAAGTAATATAACTTTATAAAAATTAAATATATTTAACTAACTTATTTAATACTATATGTGAAATTAGTTTTTGCTTATATTTAAAATCGGAATAGCAGGAATATTGCATATACTCCCTCTGATCCTATTTATAAGACCTTTTTGTAATTTTTCACACCCACTAAAGAAAGCGTTAAGTTTGTTAGTGATATTGAAAATGTGAAAATTTGATATACTTTTTTAAAACTACCCCTATAATTATTATTGGAACTCTAAAAAGTGTTGACTTAATAAGGGTGTTTGTAGAAAAAAAGTAATCAAATACTATTGAAAATTGTAATAAAATCTTATAAATAGGACCAAAATAAAAATCCCAATACATCTCATAGATAGGACCGAAGTATATATATAATCCAAAAATTTCCTCACTATTCACGCATCAAGTGGGGACATTATCTAAGCTTCCTGGCATTGGGAAGTGCGGGGCTGAGCAAAACATCATCACGATCTTGTTGAAAAAAAAAGGCTACGTATTGATCGTGGGGTGCTTCTTCCTATCAGGGATCTTTATCTTTTTTTAAAATGCTATTGATATTATTTCTAGGACCTTGATTGAATTTTTATCCCAAATTCAAGTGAAGTCAATCTCATGGAAAATTCATGATTTCTGTAACCTCACAGATGATTTGAGTGTCACTATACTTCATCTTTTTTATTTAATAGGGCCATTTCACTTCAACCAGAAACCTATACTACTAATATAAAATGTTCACTTAAGTTGGAAGAATTTAATGAATTAGCTCTTTTACAATTCGGTGGCTTGAATTTGATGCAAATGCACCCTCTTGTTATTTTCCCAAATGAGATAAACATGTACTACAACAGAAATTTCCTCCTCCTTTTTGGATGTAATTACATTCTTATTTCTTCACATTGAAGAATTATTGCATTGAACTTTTGGTGGCACATGGTTAAGTTTAATACTTCCTCCGGTCTTGTTTTTAAGAAAAAAAACTAATTTGATAGGTATTAAGAAAGTTAGTTGAATTCATTTAATTTTCTGAAAATTATAGAAAAATTGACCACTTTAAAAAACTTGCATTGGATATGAAACAAAAATTAAATGTTAGAACTACTTTATAAGAATATTTTAAAAATAATTGTATTGAGAATATAAAGTTTATTAATTTTTGCTTATATTTAAGACCTTGAATATATATGTAAACCTCACACGTTATGATGGTCAATGTCAAGCATCAAATAGAAACGAGAAAGATTGGTTATCATTGGGAGGAGGCTCCGGTGTATGTTAATAGAGAACATGCACCGGTGCATGTTAAAATTTTATTTTTGCTTTTTAAATTTTTTTAATATAGATTTATTCAGAATATTTTTTAACACAAGTTCGTATACAGATTTATTAGAATATGTAAATTTTGAATACAGTTTTAGTCAGTACAGTTTTTTAAGAACACAGAGTAAAATAAAAAATAAATCCAAATTATAAAAATCACTTCATATCGATAAAAAAGAAAACGCATAGAATATTTTTTAATTGATTAAATTTTAAAAAATAAATAAATAACCAAAAAAAAAAGGCATGCACCGATGCACCGGAGCCTCCCCATATTATTGATGTATATTTGGGTTATGCTTTCCCACTCCCAGTCCGTGTAACTAAGTTGTAGTAACTGCTGACTAAAACACCTCTTCACGAAAAATATTTTGTAATTTTCTTGGGTTCTGTCTCTTTATCGTGGCATATTTGTATCTCATCATGTCATTTGTGTGTCAGTATAGTCGGCAAAAGAGTTAATAGTTAAGTAGATCTCCGAAAGATATCCGTCTTAAATTCCCAAAGATCAATTTGGCGTCACATTAATTCGATTTATTTTATTTTTTATTTTTGTTCTTAATTTGCTGAAGTTTTTTGCTGAAACTGAAAAGAAAAGGAAATCATCCACTGATCCATTATAGTATACAATGCTTATTTACTGATACATATACGTTATTTAATACATATAACTAATTATAATACCGATTATTAGATATTATCATATGTATATATATTTTTTTAAATGATTGCCGGGTAGGTATGCAAAAACACGAAACACGCACGATGCGAAATTAAAGATTATTTTTGAAGCACGATTTTAAATAGCTATGCCTTTTAGGCAGGACATGGTTAATGCCCAAAACCGAATCAGACAAACACAAGCACGGTCAGATAACACGAATTGCCAGAGCGTATGTGTTTCAAGGTCAACAATGTAGTGACTTGAATTTTTTAGAAATGCACGCCTCCCTCGTTCATAAGCCCAAATGAAGGAGTAGAAAAGAAAAAACATAAATGTTGTTGTTTTTCTTTATTTGATGTACAGTAACGATTTTCTTTCTTGACATTGAAGAGTAGTCTAATGTGTTGGTTGAATTGGTTTCGGTGGCACATGGAGGAAGTAAATTGAAAGCAGCGTAGCAGGGACACTGTAGAACCTGCAGCCGCGGTTCAGAAGAGTTTACACCATAACAGGTCTCAGGGTGTAAGACTTTCAGAACATAGCTATTACTCTACATCACCAGAAACACTATAAATAGTAAAGTTTACAGCTTCAGCATTCAACCACATTTATGCATACTGCCACCCTTTTCTCCTTTTTCCTTTTCATTTACAGTACTTGGCTTTCTCACCATCATGATAGTTTTGGTGCAGTAATCTCTCCCTTTCATACCTTCATTTACATAATTTTATTTTTACTTTTACGATTTTAATATATAATTATTATTATTTTTTTTTTCAATTTTAAACCTTTTTTCAATAATTTTTTCTTATTAATTTTATTTTATTTTCTTTCTCATCTTTAAATTATTATATAAATAAGATCAATTTCTTTTTTTAAATGCAATATTTACTATGTGGATGTAAAAAATTAACGATAAAAACAAAATTTACTTTTTGATAAAATCCATAGATTAAAGAAATTAGTCTTTCTGTCGGTGACCAAAGAACTTTTGTGAACACAGAAAATAGAGTGTAATAGTAATTGTTTAATTTCATAGTATTGTACTACATCTGTCTCTTAATATAAGTCACTTTTACCTAATTTATGCAGATTAAGAAAAATAGTTATTACTCTCAATTTTATCAAAAAATATGTTGTCATTTTAAAGTTATCCTTATTTAAAACTTTACCACTCTATTCATTTATCTCTCTACTATAATTATTACCATATCACCCTTATACAATTACGAGGGGTGTATTTGGAATAAACTCTTTAATATTACCTAGATATTCTAAAACGACCTATAAAAAGGGACTTTAATTCTACCAAAATGGTGCCCTATATTAAAGGTGGGAGGCAGTAGTTTATTAGCCTAACATACAACCTAGTATTTAATTGTTGTCGGTTATTCCTTCCGGCTCGAATTATAAACAACAAAAAAACATACTTCTTTTGGTTTAAAATATAAACATAATTAACTAACTTTATTAAATTTTATTTCATTCCCAATGCCATTTTCCTAAAACATCTCTAGAAAATTGTAATCTTAATTAATTTTTGTTTCATTCCCAATACCACTTTCCTAAAATATATACCTCTATTTTTTTATTATAAGTTTGAGAAAATTAAATACAATCAACCAACCTCCTCAATAAACGTAAAAATGATTGCATTTACTTATAATTCAAGTCGGAGAGAGTAAGTAGTTAAAGTCAGTAATCCATCTAATGGGTTAGGAACAATGATGTGACCAAATATACTAAGAGAACAATATATTTATTTACTCTCTCTAATCTTATTTATAAGATTTTTTGGAGTTTTTATTTTTGTCCTATTTATACGATCTTTTTTCAATTTTCAATAACATTTAATTACTTGTTTTTACTAATACCCCTATAAAATCAACATTTTTTAGAGTTCCAATAACAATTATAGGGATTGTTTTGAAAAAGTATATCAATTTTCACATTTCCAATGTCACTAACAAATTTATTCACTTTCGTTGATGGAATGAAACACCTCAAAAGAATCTCGAATGAAATAATATTTTTAATTCGAAGTTCCATGGTTAAAACAATGATGTTATCAACTTTCAGCTATGTCTAATAATTTGATGTTACAATTTGCCGTTTACTTTCAAAACTTCATTAAATTATTTATTTCTATACTTTGACACTAAAATTTATTTAAACGATATTCCTAATTCCTAATAACAATTCTAAAAACTATTCAAAAATAACTTAAAAACTAATATTAATTCCAACTTTAAGAAATAATTTATTAATTTCTACATATTTATAAGTTAACATTTAATATACTAAAAAGATTAGTGTTGAAGTCTTGAAGATATGTCTTATGTTTTCCCAGTAATAACAAATAATAAGATTACCTTTATATTATTAAAACTCATTAATAAATTAAAACTAATAATAATTTCGATTTAATAAAACAATTTATCGGTTTGGTATTTTCATGGTGCATCGCACATTCGCACGGGCTTGTCACCTAGTAATTGTTTAATTTTAGAGTATCGTAGTTTATTAGCCTAACATACAGCCTATTTAATCGTTGTCAGTTAGGAGTAAGTAGTTAAAGTCACTAATCCAATATTGTTAGCAACGTGATCTTTCAGCTTACCAGAAAAGAGGTTAGTTTTTCGTTTCCAGTCATATTTCATTCCATAACGGTTCAACCTATCCCACCCCCCGTTTTATTTATTGCCAACCCCGTGACATGACAGAGTAATAGGAGTCATTCTGTTTGACATCTCTATCTTACATTCTGGAAGTATGGCTAGTAGCCTAGTAGTCATGATTATGCTTATACTCCCTCCGTTCCTTTTTATGTGTCGTTTTTTGGAGAGTTATTTTGTTTCTTTTTATTTGTCATATTGAGAAATTCAAGAGTGTAATAAATGCTATTTTCCATGTTTGCCCCTATTTAATAAGTCTTAGTTTACGTAAGTAGTGGAGAAAAATTAATGATTATAGAAAGAGAAAGGGTATAGTGGGGAAAAACATAATTAATGCATTGGAAATATAAGTAATGATTGATTTTCTTAAGGAACGTATTTTTTTTGAAATATGACAGATAAAAAGGAACGGAGGGAGTATTATTTAAAGTATTTGTTAAATAAATGGTAAAATGCTAGGCCTCAAATACTCTATATTGCTGTATCTAAAGTTGATATTTTTGACGGAATATCTTTTGGAGAAGATGGTGTCATGAAAATATAAATTTTGTTGTAAAAAACCACTGAATTAGGAAGAAGACGATAAGAAACCATTTTATTATTACAAGATTAAACTTTCATAAAACTCTTACAAGTAAATGTGAGTTTAGCTGAAATAAGAAAGAAAAATAATTAGGAAAAATAATTAAGAAAAATAACAAAACATAAATAATACTACTACTGAATAAGTTTTTTAGGATTCTACAAGAGGAACATCCTTGCGTCCCCCCAGTCTAAGATACCACGAATAATATAATATACATGCTTTTGCTTTAACTTTATGGTAATAATAAAGGAAATGTTTTATTTTATAGTTTTCTTTCACAGACAAAGCCCTTAAGCCCTAGTGGTTGAATAATCTTGCTCTTAAAGGACTAGAATCCCCATGCCAAAATCTCCAATGCTTCCCTAATAATGTTGCAATTTGAAGAATCCATCCATCCTGCCCTTAAATTTCAACCTAATTTATTTTCGGCTTAGGCTAAGGCATGATCTATATCTATCTAGCAAACAAATGGTTTAGGCATCTTCAAAGGGCTATCTAAATTCCATTCAATTAAGGCCTAGACTTATAAAAACGTTGCGTAAGAGGCCGGCCTTTGCATTTGTTTGAGCATTCTTCTAAAAAAAAAAGTATTCTTACCTCGTCCATAATTGAATAGTACTCTAACTTTTACAACACACTGTATCAAATAAATTATATCAAGAGGAGGATAAAATAAGACTATCCTCACTAGTATGTATGATCCTCTCCAAAAAAAAAAAAAATATTGGTGAAAAAATATATAATTAAATGTACTCAGTCTTGAGTAGTTCTTGACCACTTAATATATGCATTTTTTAGAATAAAAAATTGTGATGTTAAACAGAGTAAAAAAAAATTGGAGGAAATAGAATGTAACTTGGACAACTTTTTTCTTTTATTGAAAAAAATGAAGAAAATAATCAGGGAAATTGTAAGGTCCCTTTATATATATATATAAACATTCAAATGTGGTAGATAATTGGCGGTTCCGCAAGGAATACGGACCAAAAATGTGGTAGATAATTTTTCTTAGTTAATGCATTGAAAAAAAATTATATCTTCAGTTTTTCGAAAAACTTATTTATTTTGAATTTCTTATCCTCAAACTTTTAGAAATTTATTTCTAGTAAAAACAACATATCTATAAAAAAAAAAAAGAGCAAAAAGCACATTGGGAAACTAATTATTTTCTCTAAACTATTATATCTTTATTTTTTCAATACAAAATTATTTTATTAAATCTCTTATCCTCAGTGTTAAGGACGATTAAGAAAATCCTAAAATTATTAATTTATGAAAGACATATATAAAAATTGTTACAAGTTGTATTTTTATCAAAGAAAAATACCAATATACTCAGAGAGTCAGAGGGGAGAAATGCAACTACTGTACCTGCAATCATTCCAGTTCTGGGATTAAAAAAGTAAAAGAAGTGATCCAAGGACAGAATGTTCCATTTGTCTATGTTTGAACCATTTCCTCTATACATAAGATAACAAAACAAATGTAATTTTTTGTATGTAAAATAGATGAAAAACAACAAATATGAAAATCAAGCAACAATTATAACTTTGTTTATGGTTCTTTCTAGTGGAGTGGAGAATCAAGACCCTCTTGTGAAGAGAGTGAATGGAGGGGTTGATGCCTTTGTGAAGGGAAAGATGGCATCATCCTGAAAGAGGGTCTCTTTTCAAGCTGTTGTATGGTTCTTTTGGCATAAAGTGTCTGAAATAGTGGGGATGCTCTCTCCTTGAACTTGAGAATAGTAAAAAAAAGAATTCTGTAAAATATGAGAATGATTAACAGTGCTGCTAAGTCCCACCACTTGGAATGGCTTAATTCAATGCCCAACATGTGTGTGATCACATATTGTCCAGTCAATTTTGGGTCACCAGGTACCATAGGTTCAAACTCAAGACCAAGCAAGTCATTCTTGTAGGAACCCTGCAAACATTCCATAAAATTAAATGAATCTTTTGCCTAGTACTAACTTACAAACTAATCATTGGTTTTATGATCATTCTGATATTAGTATGTAAGTATGTTACTATGTTACTATCTTATGAGTTATGATCATTGTTATAAACATATAGATATTAAGTATATTAGTGTTATTTGGTTAGACAAATATTAGGCACAATTCAGATTTAACAAAGTTACCTGGATTGCCCATGAGCCATAACTGATATACGAAATTGGATAGCGCCAAACCGGTTTCGGAAGATCAGACAGCAACCTGAAGAATCCAGAGGTCATCATCATGATTCCCTGCATGAACAAGAACAACCAATAATGGAAAAAATTTAGCCCATGTGAACAATTTTAAGAGTAATTTTCCATTTTTCTTTGAAGGGTGTAGGCTTTTTTGTTCTTACAATTAATCCAGCCCCTGTAATTATTCCCATGAGGAAATTTGGAACAAGTGAAGCTACAACCATCATGAGGCTTTCAATCACTGAGATGCAGCTTAAGATGTTGAGAGTGAAAAACACAAAGTGAATGATTCCTGGCCTGAATTTCACCATGTTATAAGTAATTGTGCTAGTAGTAAGAGCAATAGCTATCAAGAATGGAAACGAAGAAAGGAAGTTGGCTAAAATGTATGCTGCAACTCCATAATATCCATTCATCCTTTCTCGATAAAAAACCTGTTTCACATTAGCGAAAAACATGATAAGACTAAATAACCATGTAGCCAATGATGGAAAGTTTATCAACTAAGATTAATTTTGTCTCATTTCCCAAATCATATAGTATTTATTTATTTTTTTCTGTCATACCTTCATTTCTTCTATGAATGATGGAAAGCCTCCAATTGACATGAATGTCATGAAACCTGATATAAAAGCACCACAGGCACCACGGGCGAGGATCGAAGTGTAGCTATAGCCAACATCAAAATAAATAGTTCCAACACATATAGAAACTATGATGTAGATTATAATCCTCAACCAGTAGTAACCAACATCTCTACACATGTTGACAAATGATCTCTTTGTCAAGGTTGATAGTTGCTTCCACCAACTAGCTTGACTTCCATTCCGTGGCTCAGTTTCAAGTCCTTCCTGTAATACATTAATCATTAACAGAATCTCAGTAACCAAACTCAAGCATAGCCTAGTAGAAGAATACAATAACACATAATATTACCAAATTGAATCAATGAATTGCAGAGCTAAGAAGAAATGAATATACCTTGGTAGACAGTTCTTGCATCTTTTCTTTTGCCCTTTTGGCATAGGTTGAACGCCTATATTTCTCAACTAGCATTGCCTTAATCTGTGCAGTAGCCAAATTCATGAAAGGATCTGCTGAATTTGGAACATCCTGATCAGAAGAAAAAAAAAAGAGTAAGTCAATAAATTATTGTTGCCATGATAATCCAATTAGATCCTCTGCTTAAAAGGGGATAGATAACATGCATTAGGACAAAACTTAGGTTAGTGGTGCAATTTCCTAATAAGGACATGAAAATATCTAACAATTCGTAAATGAAAATATAACGTGTAATAACTGTTACACATGTTACATTTCTCTTGGAGATCAACACCTCTTTAGAACAAACAGTTACAAACTTAAGTTCTGTCCTTAAGATTACTCATACAACACAAAGTGTATGGAATTAATTAGTAATACATACAGGAATTCTTTGAGATCCCTTCAGTGTAGCTGTTACAATATCAAAGTCAGAATTGATGCATCTTAGGAAGTGATCAGAAGGATTTCTTTTGCGAGGACAGGGAAAACCAGCTTCAGCAAAAAACTGCAAAAAGAAATTAAAAAAAAAAAAAATTAGGCTCTAAAGAATAGTTTCTGACCATAAATCATAAGCAGTCTTCATTATGTTTCTTATTTCAAATATTTGTACAGAAAACAGTGAAAACATTAACAAAATGAAAAAAAATATTTTCGCCAACCAAAGAGAAATGTTTACCATAGAATAGAATAGAAGATATAGTTATAAATATATATATATATATATATACCTCCACAGCCATTTTAGCTTCTCCAAAATAAACAGTTTCACCACTAGATAGTAAGAAAAGATCATCAAAGAGTGCAAAGACTTCACTGCTAGGCTGGTGAATGGAAGAGATAACTGTCCTTCCATCACGAGCAACATTTCTAAGAGTTTGAACAACAAAAAAAGCTGAAGCACTATCAAGACCACTAGTTGGTTCATCAAGGAAGAGTAAGCGAGGCCTTGTGAGAATCTCGAGTGCAATGCTAACCCTTTTCTTCTCACCACCACTTATCCCTCTCAAGTGCCAGTTACCAATCAACCTATCAGCACAATCTTGGAGACCCATTTCTATGATTGTTCCATCCACTATGCTGTCAACTTCTTCTTTGCTCATTGTTGTTGGAAGACGTAGATGTGCTGAATATGCTATTGTTTCCTTCACTGTTAGAGTTCCCAGCAGCACATCCTCTTGTGTTACGTATGCCTGAAGTTATTAACATGACAAAATGAAATTAAGCTCTTAGTAGATTTGCAATTATGCATCTTCATTTTATAAAACTTTTTAGGGTTTTCTTAACCTCAGCCTAAGGGCTGAGGATAAGAGCCTAAAAGTGGATGTATTTCATTGGCAAGTGTTGTATTGGTAGAATAAAAAGACTTTGTATTTAGTTTTTCAATGAAATACATCCACTTTTGAGCTCTTATCCGCTGAGGGTTAAGAAAACCCAACTTTTTATATGTCACTTAGGTAATCACACACTAAAAAAATCAATTAATTTAGGAACAATATTCTCAACCATAAAATTCATCCATAAAATTAATTTAGGAACAATATTCTCAACCATAAAATTCATCCATTCGAAAGTTTATCGCTAAACCACATACATTCTTTACGAAAAACAATAATGTTCTGACCAGATATAAGACCATCAAAAGTGTAAAACTATCCCTACAACTATTTAAGGCAATATAAGGCACTTGCATGCTTAGAGACTCAACTCGAGAAAAGTATATCTTTCCAATTACCTTGGAATTTTTGAAAGTTATCTAGCTGAATTATAATCAATACTCCTCTTATTTAGTAAATTACATTACTACCCTTCTACGGGTTTATATTAGTGTGCGACTTAACTCTCTTAGAATTTTTTTCTTTTTTTGAAAACTTACCAAAAATATAAAAAAGGAATTTTGAATAAAAAGATGGTTAACTAATATATTGCGCTTACACGTTGATTGTTGATCATAAGTGGCATTGCTTGCAACAATATATTGAGCTTACATTTTCAGACTCTATATTTCTCTCCATTGTAAAGACAGTTATATATGATGAGCATGTTTTACTTTACTTACAACAAAACCATAGCCTAGGCTTTGCTTCTTCCCATTGAGAAGAACATTTCCTGTCATGACCACATTTTTTGAGAGTCTACCTGCAACAACATCAACACCTTTAAATTTTCAGAAAATTTTACCGGTGTGCAGTGTTGTAAAATTATGTTCCAAATAGCCCAAAAATCCGTTACATTTGCATAAAATAATTTGTTAAGCTGAATGTCTGGTAAAGGGGTGAAGCTGATGTACTTCATTCATAAGAACTAGTAAACAATTTACATTTGTGAACATGAAGTAATTGTTGCTTAATTCACTTGACGCAACATCATCTATCTCATCATTTAAGTCGCTCCTTTAATTATGAAAATATTATGATTAACAAAATAATTATTAAATTTAAATTATAATCTTATTACATATATTGGCCAATTACAATTTTAACACAAGAAGTGTCACAAATTGTATGACACATCCCAATTCACAAAGTTTGTTATGAAGTTAATTTGCTTTCTTGCACATGCATGCCTTCCATATAATACAGAATGGGGTGTACCGTAACGACCACAAGACAGCTGAACCACACGACAAATTAAAAGGCAACCAATTCTGTTCGGTTGCTCTAAATATAAGTTACAATCTCACGTGAAGTTGTTCAATGATGGTCAATAAGCTAAGGATAAATTTATTCAGCATTCAATTCAACGCTTTGTGAATGTTAGGTACGGAGTACTCCCTCCGCGTCCTATTTATAAGATCCTTTTGGAGTTTTTATTTTGATTCTATTTATAAGACCTCTTTCCAATTTTCAATAACATTTAATTACTTCTTTCCACTAATACCCCTATAAAGTCAACACTTTTTAGAGTTCCAATGATAATTACAAGGGTAGTTTTGAAAAAGTATATCAAATTTTCACATTTCCAATGTCACTAACAAATTTATCCACTCTCCTTAGTGGAAGTGAAAAACCCCAAAAGGTTCTTATAAATTAGGACCGGAGGGAGTATACTCGTAATAATATGTAGAAGTGCAAAAACAAGCTATATACAGAGAGTGTGTGTGTCTATATATATATATATATATATATATATATATATATATATATATATATTAAAATGTTAACAAGTGCGCACTTGTTAAGATACTAAAAGTGGTTTATTGTTATAGAAAGATGTGATTTTTGAGATTTTTAAGAGAGTGATTAATGCAAAATTAAGATTGATTTATTATTCCTAATAACCTTAACAAGACCATATATATATATATATATATATATATATATATATATAATATGGTCCAATTCATATCCAATGGTGCTTGAAGTGAACTGCATGCATGTGTGATGTGCAATGATGATCATCTGATCTACTTACGGTGAAATTATCATTGAATATCTTGCCATCCGTTTGGTGTTTGGACCAATTATATAACATAGCCAAACTAAGCATTCCAACATTTACTAAAATTTAGTAAATATAGTAAATAGTAAGTTAGGTTTAGCAATTAAACATGAAATTGATTTCAATCTTACTATTCACTATTCCAACAACCAAAATTGAAGACACTTCTAAAATCTAAATTGTAGAGAGAACGATATAACAATTGTCCTTGACTATTCCAACTAGAAAATATTTAGGGATAAATTTGCATGGATAGTGAAATAGGAGTAGCCACCACCGACAGACTTTGCTATGAATATTTATGTACAGTAACAAAGAAAGAAAAGTTCAATAGATAAGGAAAAAAAACATGGGGTCTTTTTGTTGGTACTACAGTAATTTGAAGTAAGAAACTTATTTTTTTTTAAATATATATATATATATATATGGAAAATGCTAACAAGTCCTTAGGGCACTTGTTAAGAAGCTAAATATGGTTTATAAGCATTGAAAGTTGAAGTTTTTTAAGTTTACGAGAGAAGAAAAACTTGAGACTTGTGATGTTTTTTCTACTTCTAGTAAGCTTAACAAGGGCACTTGTTAGCAAGACCTATATATATATATATATATATATATATATATATATATATTTTATGAAGATAGATACAATAGACTTAATCCCGGGGAACCTGGAGGCTCCAAACTTGGTATGCGTATAGTAGTAATTGGAGTAAAGACATGATGCCCTACCTACCAAGGACCAAGCAATTAAAACTAGGGCCCTTTATTATATACACTTGGCTAGTGAGTGTAGGTTGAAGATAGAGAAAAATAATTCAATTTAATGAATTCAGAAGAGTAAAACACATAAGAAAAGGTTTGAACAATCTCAAAGATAAATCTCAATATGGAAAGATCCAAGTTCCAATAGTATTATTCAAAGGTTGAACCATCTTTAATTTTTTTTATTCCAAAAATAAGCTAAGCTATCTGATTTTAAATACCTCAAATCTCTTCATGTTTGATGTCTTCTAAATTCTAATTCATGATAGTATAAGAAAGGAGAAGTAGCAAATACAAACATAAATATATATAGACATAGGTTATTATGGTGAGGTGTATATGCAACTACTACATGTACAGTAGTACTAAACCTGCTAGTGAATCAAGAAGGGTGGATTTTCCAGAGCCAGAAGGACCCATAATAGCTGTGATCCTGCCAGGCACAGCATAACCATTAATCCCATTAAGCAACCTCTTAGTTGGTCCCTTCCCAAAGTTTGGAATCATCACTCTCAGATCTTGCCAGACCAAGTAGCTTCCCCTATCAAGACCAACACCATATGCAACGTCCCTCTCAGTTGCACCACCATCCCTTTTCTTATTGCTACCACTGGCTGCAGCTTCTATCTCCATTATGTTTACTTGGAGCTAGCTAGCTAGCTAGAGAAGGAGTTTGAGTTAACAAAGATGAATGAATAAGATAAGATGAAGATAAGGGGAGGGTAACACATAAAAAAAACTTAAAGGAAGGAGCAGTGGTAGTAGTAGTGAGAAACATGAGTTTTGTGAAGTGATTGACAACAAATACCAAACAACTAACTATTAATGCAGACTTTCAAATCAATTAGGAAACATTGAAAAATTATGATGAAGAGAGAGAAAGTTACAAGAGTTAATGAAACAGATCAGAACCTTATGGGTGGCAAGTAAGGGAAATTAATGTGAGGGTTACATGTACACCATACTGGTGATGGCACGGATATGAATGTTGCTATCCGTTTGAAAATGTCTTTTTACTATTCTCTCCCGTCCGATTTATCGGTGATATTCTACTCTTATTTTCTAGTTTTGTTTATAGTAAGTCATTATGTATTTTTTAGATGATATTTATTATAATTTTATTTTATTTATTAACGTGAAATAATATATTATGAAATTTTCAATATAAGTTAAGAGGATAAAATTATAATATTAAAATATTTTTTTAAGTTTCAAGATATATAACTATATACTCATCTTGTTTTGTGCGATATGATTAAGTATAACCTATAAATAAGAGAAAAAAATATTATGGAATTTGCTATTCTTTGATGTTGTCTCTCCTTTTGTTTGATAAGTAACTCCATGTTTTTTTTTTTTTTTAAGATTCTAATAAGGTTATGTATGACCTCAAATATATATATATAAAAAAATTTTACTAACTTTCTATTCACAATAATACAATTATTTCTAAAATATTTTTGTATCATTTAATTTTTATTTTATTCACAGCTATATTTTCTTAAAATAATTCTATTTTTATATAAATTTTAAAAAAAAATTAATGCACTCAAGTAATTCATTAATTAAAAAAAAATCGAACATTATTATAGGAAGCTATCAAGAAGATTCACACAAAAGAGACTCAAATTAGCTGCCAGCTAACCTGCGCAACAATTAATTTATCTTTAAGCAGAGTATGGTATGTGAACAGTATACGCTTCAATCTCTAAGCTTCTAATTACGAGTAAGGTCCAGTAACCTACTACTCCTAGTGGTACCAATGCAACAACATTTGCTAAAATGCATAAACACCCAAACCCCAGCCAAATTTAAGGCCTATAATAAGCATACCCCCGAGAAAGCAGAACAATAACCAATATGAAAACTAAATATCTGCTAGTGCCCTCATCATCGGCATCATCAATGTTTAGTTCTTTTTTTTTTTTTTTGGTTAAATCATCAATGTTAATTTTAAACCAACCCACCGGTGGAAAATTGACGCACCAAAGTTACCTGCTCATAATGTCATTATTCACGCGGCACCTCCCATCTAACTTGCCGCATTAAAAGTCTCATGAATTGCAATGGCCTGATTCATTCAAACTTGTGTCCATTTTTAGTGGATATGCATATGATGTATATATAATTTATTTTTAAAGAAGAACATATAATTTCCAAAGATAGAATAAAATAAAATACTAAGTAGTAGTATTGCGTAATCTCGTGAATCAAGCATACCCTTATACGTATATTATTGTCGTCGGTTCATTAATCGGTTCCAGGATTCTTCAACCACTTCGAACTTCATTTCTAAATTGACTACAGTAGAACATTTTAAGTGTTTAAATATAGAATGGTAAGATGCTAATAATCAATCATCTCATCGTCAATCATATTAAGAATGCTTTGAGATATGATAAAATTCCTTATTGGGCAAAAAATGACATAATACTCCCATTCTTTATTATAGGTCTTTTTTTGGCAAAATTTTTTGTTTCTAATTATCATTACTACCGTAGTAAGTAGAGGACAATGAATATTATCTTAATATCTTTCATGTTTACTCCTATTTAATATAATACTTATTTATATAAGTACTGGATAAAAAGTAACAATCACATAAAGATAAAGTGTATGTCAAAAAAATCATAATTAATTTATCGAAAATCAAATCAATCATTAGATTTTTTAAACATATGTTTTAATAGAACAAATAAATAAAAGGCTTAATTATGGTTTTGGTCCCTATAAGTTGAGGTCGTTTTGAAAATAGTCCTTAAATCTATTTTTGACCTTGATTGGTCCTTAAAAGTTTCATAAATTTGGTTTTGGTCCTTCTGTTAGTCTTCCTCTGTTAGATGCTAACGTGGCAAACGGCAGGACCACGTCAGCCCACACCTGGCTTCCAACGCAGCACCTTAATTATGGTTTTGGTCCCTATAAGTTGTAGTCGTTTTGAAAATAGTCCTTAAATCTTTTTTTGACCTTGATTGGTCCTTAAAAGTTTCATAAATTTGGTTTTGGTCCTTCTGTTAGTCTTCCTCTGTTAGATGCTGACGTGGCAAACGGCAGGGCCACGTCAGCCCACACCTGGCTTCCAACGCAGCACCTGATGTGACTGCTCCCCATGTGCCTCCCACGTGACCTCCTTTATATGTAGGGTTGAGCACACCCATCTTCTTCTACCCTAGATCGTCGCCGAGTGAGTAAGTGGAAGGAATAGAAAGTTTGCTGCAACAATGGTGTCGAAACCAAGCACCACGAAGGGAGGTAAGTCTGATAGCGTGAGAAGCTGCAAGTCTCGTGCATCCGGATCCGTGACAACATCGAGGAAGACAGCGTGTGACGGTGGTGCAATGACTATTTTGATGACCTCTCATAGCTCTCAGAATCCAGATAGGAAGTTCTGGAGATGCCCAAATTGGATTCTGAGAGCTATGAGAGGTCATCAAAATAGTCATTGCACCACAACCACACGCTGTCTTCCTCGATGTTGTCACGGATCCGAATGCATGAGACTTGCAGCTTCTCACGCTATCAGACTTACCTCCCTTCGTGGTGCTTGGTTTCGACGCCATTGTTGCAGCAAGCTTTCTATTCCTTCCACTCACTCACTCGGCGGCGATCTAGGGTAGAAGAAGATGGGTGTGCTCAACCCTACATATAAAGGAGGTCAAGTGGGAGGCACATGGGGAGCAGCCACATCAGGTGCTGCGTTGGAAGCCAGGTGTGGACTGACGTGGCCCTGCCGTTTGCCACGTCAGCATCTAACAGAGGAAGACTAACAGAAGGACCAAAACCAAATTTATGAAACTTTTAAAGACCAATCAAGGTCAAAAAAGATTTAAGGACTATTTTCAAAACGACCTCAACTTATAGGGACCAAAACCATAATTAAGGTGCTGCGTTGGAAGCCAGGTGTGGGCTGACGTGGCCCTGTCGTTTGCCACGTCAGCATCTAACAGAGGAAGACTAACAGAAGGACTAAAACCAAATTTATGAAACTTTTAAGGACCAATCAAGGTCAAAAAATGATTTAAGGACTATTTTCAAAACGACCTCAACTTATAGAGACCAAAACCATAATTAAGCCTAAATAAAAACATAATGAGTACTTTATTTAGCAAGATTGTGCTTCTTTCAAAATATTTTAAGTTACTTTTCATTCCTTTACAGACCACTATTTTCCAATATCTTTAAAACTCACAAACACACGTGATAGTACTCCTTTCGACTCATATGTAAGTCTTTTTGAAAAAAATTTATGTCCACATGTACCCAGCATGTTCTTTTAATGCGCTAAAGAGTGTTTATGCGTTCTTAAGAAACATGCCAAGAGTGCTTGAATAAATGTTAAATTTGTGTTCGATGCTGAAACATGTAGACCTCTCGTTAATGATTCACATTATGCTCATTGTTGATTGACCTTTCTTGGAAATACAACTTCAAAAAAAAAAAAAAAAACTTTGTCATGGGTATTCTCGAGTTCAAATTACGCAACGAAAATACTACAGCCAGCAGAAATACGGTGAACGTTTTACTAATGAACAATTATGCACAATGAATGGACCGGTAATCACAGACAAGAAAAAAAAATTAAACACTGTCAAAAGGCTTTTGAAATTTCTTATTTCAAATTTTGTGACTAGCAGGGCCAAAATAAAAACCTAACATTGAAGTTTTTATATACCGATACAAATTATTTAAATATTCAACATGAGAGAGCCCCGGAAATAATTCAATAAATGCTACAGAACACGCATCAGTGCCAGTGTAAAACACCCAAGCAATATTTCTACTATTATTTCAATACAGTAGACTCAGCATCACAACAATTATTTCTTCAACAAACCGATCATGACTCTTGTGGCGCCTCAAATCTTGTTGGGGTATCAATTCCCATCATACAGCAAAGGCCCGAGATCAAAATTATTAACAAAACTAATCCCTGGATTATCACAAGTAGCAATCTTATCAGAATACACCATAAATGTCATGAGACACATTGCAATATTGCCACTAATAATATTTTTTTGATAAACTATGCAACCTACAGTAATATTACTAACGATTAAAAGACATTTATATGTCTGTCACTGTCTGGCAACATATTGCAGGTTTACTTAATTAAATTTGGCACAGGCACATAATAAAATGTGTATTAGAAAAAAGAAAAGCAAAATAAACACATGAAATGGACCAACAAGGCTAATGACGGACCGTATACTTTCTAAGATGAAACTAGCAGACCAGATAAAAGAGGAACGGGTGACAAACATTTTGTGTTGCCGTTAAGCTCAAAAGCAAAACTTGACCACTTACTACCACTCTGTACTGAATTAAGGGCCTATATAAGGTACACAAACTCCCAGTTTGAGATCAAATTTTCATATAATATTTGGTGGATTTGGTTTCTTCATAAACAGGTCATCTCTTTGTTACAAGACAAGCATGTTGAGAGAAAATGCAAAACAATCTACAACAAGCCCCAAGTCATCAAATTAATGCACATTTAAAAGTGGACAGAGAAGCTTACCACTAAAAGGCCTTCCAAAAGAGATGATTTAATCTGGCAGACTGAATCACAAACTGTGGAATTGGTGGACAAATTGCCTGCAGTACTCTCTTCTAGAAACCTTTGCAGATCCCTGTAAGAAGGATAGCGGCTTGATCTGGAGGGATCTGACACATAAAGCACTGCGTATTTTGACCCAGATTCCTCCACAGAGCTGATAAGGTCAGATAAAATTTCACCTACAAATATGCATCAAACATAAGCATTTAGCAGATGGTAAAACCATATTTATCAAACCCATAACTTTGCAGCAGATGTACCTTCAGATTGTGTCTTGTCAACAATACTAGAAAGTTGAGAGCCTCCGTTGCAGAAAACAACCAAATCTGTTCTCCCTCTGTGACTCTTTTCACCCCTCTTGGTCAAATAGTCCTGTCAAGTTATAATTGGCAACAAAAGAGCATCAGGTCATCATTACAAGAACCAAAATTCTATAATGGATCATGTCACATGATTTGGTTGATTACTTGAACTGAGTGCAAAGCTTCACTTTCAACACGACTTTCATCGTCCATAGAGCAAGATCCAATGAAAGCAACATTGTTAATTCCTAAACCATCTCCACAGGCTTCAGTAAATCCTGAAACCAGCACATTTTCTAAATTCTCATCCTGTGATGCGGAAACATAGGGAAATGCCAAGGAAGTGTTGGATCTGCTGAAAGAGACCTGTCATTACAATGGAAAAGTGGAAAAGTCAAAATTTGAAAAATTATTCCCTTTATCAATCATAGATCATATTTATTCTACATTACAACTTGATAGACCGTGTTCCACAATTTGCTCACCTTGAGCAGGTCTAGAAGAGCTGAGTCTGCATGTTTGTTCACGCTTAAATCTGATGATTGTAACTGCAAAGGGGAAAATTTAACATTATTTATTTAACCTGCTGCTGCACTTGTTGACAGGAATCTGTAGGAAAGTTGCAACTTGAGCTATCTATATATACGCTTTAAATACATTACCTCTCTGCCAACAAATAAAACTGCCAGATCCAGAGGCTCCTGCAATTTATTTCCTTTACACTACACAAGACAAAAGAATTTTTTATCACACAAAAGAAAATGAAAACCACTACAGCAAAACAATGATAAAAGAAGCGAACATCAGATCAAAAAGAGCATAAATAAAAGGAACGAAAAAAAATCCACTTTTCCGCAAAGTTTGAGGGAAAAATCCACTTCTCTGCAAATAAGAAAGGGGACTGGAGAATAGTATAATACCAAGAAATTTGACCAGCCTGCTTCAGATAAAACAGACTTTGCTAGATCCTTAGGAGAAATGATCTGGTAGTTTACAGATTCCTTCAATCCATTGTCTGAAACCCTGTAATGGACCAGTGAGATTAAAAGATTTGCCGCATCATACAAAGTAAACATGAGATGAGATCATGACAATACTCATGAAAAATGTACAGCACCATTCGTATTACATGAAGCATCTGGGAATGTTGAAATATTGCCACTCAAGGTAACAAGATAAAAATGAGAATATCGTGTATTTTTTCCAACAATTTACTTTTCAATTTAATCTTGTTCACATTTTCTGCTTATCTGCTTCTTTCAAATTGGACAGCTCTAAACATAAAAATCCAAAACTTTTAAGCACTAAAGTCAACCATAAAATGATACAGTAGTAGGAAGCTTTACTGAAATCCGAAAGGAAACCTAAATATGTACACTGGGTTGTTTTTTGTTTTCTCTATCCAATTCCTCCTCCTCTGATTTGCTTGCTTCTGTTAAACTTTGAAATATTTTAGGTCACACCGACGCACCTTATATCCCCTAGACCCCAAGAAAGCACAAATTCCTCTTTCATTGCATCCAACATTGTTATTATACAGGTATAGCTAAACAATGTCCTCGTTGGTTGGTCGAGGAATAACAAGTTTGAATGGAGAAACTAGATACTGCATGAAACTTTTCAATCTATTAAATGAGTAGATCATTTCCCCATCATAATAAACTTGCATACGGTGATTCCTTAACGAGCGAGCAAAGGGAGCACTGGTTAACATTGTATCCTTAGTATATTAGTAGTAAGCTTCATATGAACTCAATTGAATTTAAATGTAAACATACATGTATGTGTGCTATGTATTAGCCACAAGAATGAATCAAACAGGGTAGAAATAGGGAATAATAATAATAAACAACATAATTTGTGAGATGCTGCCATAAGTTAAAGGTGGTTACAGGGATGAATGAAAGAATACTTACAGATGAGAAGACCAAAGGAAAGCAGGGACAGTGGAGGCAGCAAACAAGCCATTTGGGATAAAAGCAACGACTACGGCAATCAAAGCAAACAGCGACGACGACGATACCCGCAACATCTTGTTCTTCCTTCCTTCCTTCCTACCTCACAATCCAATCCAATCCAATCCAATCCAATCCAATCCCTGGATTATTCAGATTCGGATTAAAGATTATATGCACGGACACGCGGATTGGGATGATATTATTGATGGATCAAGTTTAGAAGGATTGGGGAAAATAAATATAAATAAAATTGAAGGGTTTGGAATGAATGAAATTGAACAATCGGGTATGGGGAAGGAAGAGGGACTACCTGACGGCACGATCGTAGATCTGATCCAAGAGAAAGATTCACAGAGAACGCAGCTCCTTATTATTAATCAAAAATAATCAAAATAATAAATAAATAAATAAATATAAAAATATATTATTATTATTATTATTATTTTCAATTCAAAACCACTCGCTCCTCACTCACTCGGACCCTGCCTCTTCCTCCTCCTCCTCCTTCCCGATTCTTAATTCTAATCCCAAATTTTTATCATTCAACACACCACACGATGCCAACTTTCATACCCCACACCCCAACAAAAAATAATAATAATAAAATATTTTATTTTATTTATTTATTTATCTATTTCCCAAGCTTTTTTTTCTTTTCTATATTGTCACTTTAGTCTG
Organism: Crotalaria pallida; assembly: GCA_037953625.1. Lineage (NCBI taxonomy): Eukaryota > Viridiplantae > Streptophyta > Magnoliopsida > Fabales > Fabaceae > Crotalaria > Crotalaria pallida. The sequence goes on along the minus strand of CM075654.1, from coordinate 140,109,502 downwards.
TGTAAGGAGCTTTCACTTTAGTTCCTGATTTTTCAATAATTCATCTTTAATCCTCACTTTGAAAAAAGCTACTCACGTTAGTCCCTACCAACTTTATCCGTTCATGAAAGTTAACATCTTACGCTCGTAGTCGTTAAATAACCTATACACACGTGATCGTTAATGTCTTACAAATGACATTGCGTTTAAAAGACATAAATTAGAGGAAAAAGAGCTTAGGGCTGCTGAAGAGGCACTAAGACCCCAAGGCAACCGCAGAAAATACACTTGCGCATAAATCTGTTGCAGCAGTACAACAACCAGACGTCATGTAGGTTATTTAACAATCACATGTGTAAGACATAAACGTCTATAAACGAAGAAAGTTGTTAGGAATTAATGTGAGTAACCTTTTTTAAAGTAAGGAACTAAAGAATAATTATTGAAAAATCAGAAACTAACGTGAAAGTTCTTTACAAAGTGAAGTGAAGAACTAAAGTAACAATTTAATTTTTTTTTATTGAATAGGTGGGTTATTTATTTCTTTAAAATATAAATTATTTTAAATTTAAATTTAAATACAATAGTATTCATGGGTAAAATTCAAATCACCTTTTTCCCCTTCAATCTATCATTTTGGCCTCTCTCTCTCTTTTTTTTTTTTCAATTGATCTTTCAAGTTAAAAATCCTTAACAACGTTGATATTCTTCTAGTAAAGTTGCTGAGTTAATTACATATTTGATTTCTTACTTTATTTTTCAATTTTAAATTGTCCTTCTATGTTTTTTGGTATTATATTGGTTCATCGTATTTCTTTTTTTTATCAAATTGGTCTCTAGATCACTATTTATCCTACGTGTCAACATCATATTAGTTCAAATTTGTAATGTTGGAGAAAGAAATGATACGTGTGCGAATCTTACTGGTCTACATAGCATGAATAATGATTCAGAAACTAAATTAATAGTAAAAAGAAACACGGGGACTAAAATGATTAAAAAAAACGTAAGGAACCAATTTGAAATAAAAAAAAATAAAGTAATTAAGGAACCACACTTACGTAGTTTAGCCTTTTTTTTAAATCTCAATAAAATTATACTTTTTACTTTTCTCACCCTCAATCTTCGACCAAGTATGTCATTTGTCAGTTCAATGTGAGTTTTCTGATAATTTTAATAAAATTTTTAATAATAATTTGGAAAATGTTAACAAATATCATAAAAATATTGTTTAAGAAAAAAAAATACTTCATCTTAAAAAAAAGATGCGTCTAATATATTGAAAATGTTGAACTTAATTTTCTAATGTTTATTTACTTCTTTTTTTAACTGTTGCTAACAAGTAATATTCTTTTTAGAACATTTGTTAATATTTTTAAGAATATAAAAAACATCATAAGTCTCAAATCCCAACTCAACTTTTCTTAAAAAAAAATTTTAAAAAAAAAATCTACACTTTCTAATCAATCAAAGGAAAAATTAACTTCACAAAAAAAAATCCTAATTTTTTCTTGTTCTTTCTCCGTCTCCCATCTCCTCATTTCTTGTTCTCGTGGTTCTGCAGTCAGTGAGTGAGGGAGAAGGGGAGGGAGTCGGTGTGAGGATTTTGTCTTGTTTTTTTCAAGTTTTCTTCCAGTTTATCTGAGTTTCTCTCCTGCCTTTGTACAAGTTTGAGTTATAAATAAATGTCAATTTTTTAGTTGTTTGAGTGTTTTTGTTTGGGGAGGTCTGTGTAACAGTTCCTTCATTGCAGACTTCTAACTCGACTTCTTCCTAGCGGATCTCTCTTCACATATTTAAGATTCCTTATCGTCGAAAGTGTTTACTTTCAGTCTTGATGAGATTGTTGTCTTGAAAATTAAGGCTGTTGAATCTCTTGTTTGAGATTGCTTTAGGAAGAAGTTGATGACGCATGTCCATTATTGGAAGACTGATGCAAACTACTTTTCTTTTTTTTTTTTGGTAAACAACTACTTTTCTTTTCATAATGATGTATATGTGAAATCTATATATTTTGTTTTAATATTTGTGGTTTTGATTGTACTATCTTTTCTTCTTAAATGAAATTACATATTTTCCGATAAAAAAAAAAGAAAAATATAACTTCATTAAATATCTTAACGTGTGCACTTTTTTTTCCTTAATCTCAACCCTTAAAGTTAAGAAAATAAAAGACTTAATAGAATAATTTTGCATTAAAATTTAATACTTTAAAAAATTAATTTTTTATTATATTTTTACTCTTCCTTAATCTCTTATTCCTAACCGGAAGGGCCGTGGTGAAACAAATTTTTTCTTAATCCTTAAACAAACATCGTGGGTAGCTACGACCCTGGTATTACTGGATTCTAATAATCTTCTTTGTCATAAGACAATTTTGGTGTTTTTATTTTAATCTTATTTATAAGACTTTTTTTCAATTTTCAATAATATTTAATTACTTCATTTTACAAATATTCATATAAAATCAACATTTTTTAGAGTTCCAATAATAATTATATGGGTAATTTTAAAAAAAGTATACAATACAAAATTTTCATATTTTCAATGTCACTAACAAATTTATCTACTTTTCTTAGCGGGAGTAAAAAACCCAACAAAAATAATCTTATAAACCGGAGTGAGTACGTGGCTAGGTAGGTAAGGAAAGTACGCTACCGAAGTTGGCTGGTTAGCTAGGTTTCCATGTGTCTGCTGGGATGGGATTATAAGCATAGCAAGCATGTTTATTATGGCATCAAATACAAAGTGGCACAAATCAACGGGACTTGGTTCAGTTAGTGTAAGATCTAAACTGAAATTTTGGGAATAAGACAAGGGTGCTAATAATTTCGGGTTCGATTCCCACTAAAATATCTCATTGGCCACGTAGCTTGCTCTAGATTAGTCTCGAGAACTCTTAGAAATACAAGTGGTTCCACGAGGAATTCGGAAAAAAAAAAAAAAAGTAGCACTAAAAGTTAAACACCCTCTACTCCCAAAGCAGAAGAAGAATTCAGTGTAACACAGTAGACGAAACAAACCCAACAACCACTTCCACTTGCACTTGAACTGATTAGTCCTTCAAGTTTCAACTACTCCTATTTTAGTAGTAGTAGACGAAGCCATAATAACATTGGCATCAACAACATCGTTTTCCACTATTAGATCTACGAAACCAAAAACATTACTCCCATCCATTCGCAATGTTTTTGGTTAAACCCATCATTTTCCGAACACACCAAAGACCCTCCTCCTCTACCCTTTGGCTACTACACCATACATTCACTTCTTCTTCTTCTTCTTCTTCTTATTCATCAGCAGCTGCAATTCAAGCAGAGAAGACCATCAAAGACGGACCCAGAAACGATTGGACCCGACATGAAGTCAAATCCGTTTACGACTCTCCCATTCTCGATCTCCTCTTTCATGGGGTATCTTCTTTTCTCTTTCTACTTTCATCTCTTCATTCGAAATACTCTCTTTTTTATTGATCACTGAAACCAACCAACTAAAGTTTATATTTTTATTTATGGCAAAAATATCTAACAGCACCATCATCATATATTTATTTGCTCCAATTTTACTAAAGTTTTTATTTTTAATTATTGAATTATGTGTCAGGCTCAAGTTCATAGACATGCTCATAACTTCAGGGAAGTGCAGCAGTGTACTCTGATGTCAATTAAAACAGGTGGGTGCAGTGAAGATTGCTCCTACTGTCCTCAATCCTCAAGATATGATACTGGTCTCAAAGCTCAACGACTCAGCAGCAAGGACGCTGTTCTCCAGGCTGCTAAAAAGGTTATATTTTTAATCGAATTCATCAGTTTCAGGGGCACTCTACTTATTACTACACTGCTTTATTTTGGTGTCCCTCGCGTTATTTATCTCTACAAGCTTCCTTGGATTTAGCTCCTAGATGGATGGCGCCAGGGCATGGACAAGTGTTAAAAAATACAGTACTCATTTAGAGTTGTTAAGTACTGTATTAAAAGTCCTACATTGGTAATGAGATTTGTAATGACTTGGCAACTATTAGAATGATTAGGTCTAACTCCAACTTAGAGGCTAGCTCATAAGAGGAGGATTGCCCATGTTATTCTTTTATGATAATATGATCCGATGCGAGACTTCATTACTTTAACAGCAACCCTCCCATAGTAGATTTAGGTCCACTTTTTCTAATATGCTAATCAAAGCTTATTCTGATGTCGGGTCACTCACGGATGTTGTCCTGTCCTGCATACTTCACATTCCACATGGTCATTTCTGGGTCCATTGGGGTGTGTTAAATGCGCAAGTCCCCCATACATTAAGTATGAGTGATAAACCATTGTATGAGCTAGCTTTTAAGATAGGGTAAGGCCTAGTCATTGTGATATGAATATTTCTTAATTTCATTATCATATAGTATGTTGTTGATCATGTGGTGGTATGCTTTTTTCTTCTTGAATACCATGGTCAAATCTTTCACTGTAGGCAAAGGAGGCTGGGAGCACTCGCTTTTGTATGGGTGCTGCATGGAGGGACACAGTAGGAAGGAAGACCAACTTCAACCAGATCCTTGAATATGTAAAAGACATAAGGTAGTTATTTCAACATCATTTTTTTTTGTCAGCATTATCAAATACTATGAAAAGGAGATATCGTGTCTAGGTAGATTAGTTTTCTTTGTCAGAAGTTTGCTGGTGACCGAAAAATATGTTAAAACTGTGGTTTATAAAATTTCGAGTGAAAGATACTTTAGCTCCTTACTCCTTAGTAATGGTAACACTTGGGCTATCTACCTTTATTACAGGGAGATGGGGATGGAAGTGTGTTGCACCCTTGGCATGCTGGAGAAACAGCAGGCTGTTGAACTCAAGAAGGCAGGTCTCACAGCCTATAATCACAATCTTGATACTTCAAGGGAATACTATCCGAACATCATCACAACAAGGACTTATGATGAGCGCCTAAAAACCCTTGAGTTTGTTCGTGATGCAGGGATTAATGTTTGTTCTGGTAATCATATTAACTGTAACTACAATGGAACTTATATCTAATTTTCTACAAGTAACGCCCAAGTTCAACCAGATGGATGTGATATGGATTTTATAAAATATTTCAAAGATTAGAATTGCATATTCACTGCATGAAGCTCATCCACTGGCAGCAATAATTTATTCTTCCTTTATGCCAGGATCATAATATGCAATTCTTTTTCATTATGAACTTTTCTTTGTTTTTCTTGGCTCTGGACTGAACAGTATAAAGCTATTGGTTTGATATTTGCCTGACTTAGCTACTTAATCTTCATAAATTGTTTGACCGAACAGTACAAAGTTCCGAAATGATCCTGAATTGCCAATTAATATAGTTTCTAATTTCTCTTGTACCTATGCAAGGAAATATCTAACTGCAATTAGATAGTCTGACCAGATGTTATCTGTGTGCAGGAGGAATTATAGGGCTTGGAGAAGCAGAGGAGGACCGTGTAGGTTTGTTACATACATTGTCAACCCTCCCCACCCATCCGGAGAGTGTTCCTATTAATGCACTTGTTGCTGTAAAGGGAACCCCTCTTGAGGATCAAAAGGTAAATTTATATAATCGATCAACTTTAAAAATAGTGAAACACTTGAATAATAGGGAAAAAAAAAGGTGGTTGACCTTAATTTCTAGTTGTTTGTAAATAGTTGATGATTGCATGACAAAAAGATGTGAATATGAAATTGAGTTGTGAAATTAGCCTTTGTGTAGATTAAGATACCTTTTAAGACATAATGTCTTTCAAGATTGAGAAGATTGTACCTTTGATTTTATCTGTAGAGTCCATTGTGAAATATATGATTGTTAAGGTGACAAGTAGAGTGGTTATGTGACAGATTACAATTATCATCCAGTGACATTTTCTTGAAGTATGACTTGAACAATAGTGATGTAAAAGAGGAAATAGAGCCTAGTTGATGTGTGATTGGAGGATAATAAATCATATTATGTTTGGATGATGGAAGCTAGGTTTTTCCGTTATGGATCCAGCTAGTTATTATTTATTGAGGTTCAGGGGACGAGCCCCTATTGAGCCCTGAGGCCCCCCCCCCCCCCCCCCCCCCCCCCCCAAGGATCTGTATGCCAGTTGATTTTTGGAGGGGAAGTCTCCTGCTTGGCTTCCCTCCCTCCCCCTTAAAAAACTAATTGGCCAACAGACGCTAAGAGAGATCAGGGGAGGAGGTGAGGATAGGCCTATAGGGGAAGGGAAATTGGGTTGGAGAGCATTGATGGTAATTGAACCCTGGTGCTATCACCACTTGTCCCCTGCTCTTACCAAATGAGCTACCAGAGTAGGACTTGATCCTTGAAGGTTAACTAATGACCAAAAGGCATCAATTTTAATATGACCCTTATGCTATTCGGACTAGTTATTAATGCTTGTTCTTTAGCAATGTTTGGATTGATGGCATCAGCAAGAGTTGCCTTAAACTCATCAACTTCTGTACCTTAAAAATCAGTTTACATAAATCTGACTGTCACATTGTTTGAGTTGTCTATGTATTTGAATAGACTTGATGTTTCTACTCAATTTTCAGCCTGTTGAAATATGGGAGATGATTCGTATGATAGCCACAGCACGTATCATAATGCCGAAAGCAATGGTGAGGTTATCAGCAGGCAGAGTTCGGTTCTCCATGCCTGAGCAGGCATTGTGCTTTCTTGCTGGCGCAAATTCTATCTTCACTGGTGAAAAGCTTCTCACTACTGCTAACAATGATTTTGATGCTGACCAACTCATGTTTAAAGTTCTTGGACTGCTCCCGAAAGCTCCAAGCTTTAATGAAGACCAAACTAGTGAGGCAGAGGATATTAAGGAAGCTGCTTCTTCTAGTTGAGTTTAATTGCAGCTGATGTCTGTGATCTACAACTTTTGTAACTGTTCATTAGTATGCATTGGATCCTCTTTTACTCTTCTCCTCCCTTTGATAATTTCAGATGCACTGGATGTTAGGTGTCATTGAATATGCTTATTCTCAAATTTAAAGACTTAAACATTAAACACCAATAATTTAACATGTGTTGAAAATATTTATTTTCCCCCATAACTTGGCTTGTTCAAGCTTAAAAATGTACTAGAAGTACTAAAAAAATATTTACATGGTTTTCGGAGTCATCATTCTACAACTCTTGCTATCATTTTGCCACACTTGACAACCTTCATAGAAAAATCTGTAATATGTAGACATATTACCAGATAACTACTGCATTTTTTGTTTATTTGCCTTTCATTATGCCAATTAACATTTATAAAAAAATAAATAAAGAATACTATTTAAGACTGCATGTTACTAATATTAAAATGTCACGGGCATGCAACTCTTGATATTTATGTTTAAGGTAATTGCAAGTCAAGTTTATTCTAGTTCTCAACTACACCAAAAAATTAAAATTACGCTTATTAAAAAAAAATTAGTAAAATTATATTTAATTTTATTAAATTCATAAAAAATAAAGATATTTTAGAAAAGTAGTATTGAGAATGAAACAAAATTTAAATAATATTTTAGAGTTATTTTAAGAAAATAACATTGAGAATAAAATAAAATTTAAGATTAGTTATTTTGCTTATATTTTAAACAAAGAAATGTTTTTTCCTCTTATATTCCAAATTCCAAAGTAGAGGGGGTATCAACTGTATATTCAAAAGCTAACTAGTATGAGTAGTTTCAATTCATTTAATAATTTTTTTTCTAGGAGTCTTTTAATATAGATTACTAGGAGTCTTTGAATACTAATTCTTGCATCACTTATATTGTACTGGATTAAGCTCGCTCAAATTTTATAAATCAACAAATGCACCAATACCCACCAACAATCTCGTATTAATACAATAATTGATATTTTATACCTAACACAATCTAATACAAAGAAAACTTAATAGCAGTGTGGAATAGAATGACCATGAGCATCCATACAGTACCATATCAGTAAACAACCGAACCCCATTCAGGCACGGGATGGGAGATTTTTTAGCACATTATGTGAGGACATACATCAATCTGATCAAATAAGTAACATGTGTGGACAACAAAGAAATAGCAACTAGGAGTTCTCTCCAAAGGGTGAATGAATCATAACTTATCATAACTCCGGGTGAACAAAATTTTCTACAATTACAGAGTCATTGAAGATCAAGCGTCGATTACATCACAGGTGATGCAGTACAATATGGATGAATGAATTTCAAGAAGTTATTGAGGAAAGCCAATATTCCAAATGCAAATATTGCCATACGGATAAAGATGCTGATAGTACTAACGCTTGACCCATTGGTAACTTTTTCTTGCTTTGGCCTTTCCTGGCTTTTTCCTCTCTACCACTCTTGCGTCCCTTGTTAGGAAGCCAGCTGTTCAAGATTCAAGAAAAACTAGTTCAGTAAATCATCATAATTCAGCATATGTACTAACCATCCAAAAGTAAAAGACTGACAGTATTGGAAGTTTGATATGAGTAGAAGCTGATAAATCAAGAGACTCGTGAGAAAAGTGTAGAACACGCAATAAAGGGAGGAAAAAATAAGAGGCAAAAAAAGCTATACCATTTCTAAGTGCAGGCCGCAAATCTGGTTCCCAGTTTTGCATAGCCTTGCTGATCCCCAATCGTATTGCTCCAACTTGACCTGTTGCAAGAAACAGGTGTCATCGACACAGATGGATGACAATTATGCGCACATTCAGTGTATCATTGCTATTGGGAGTTGAATAGAAATATAGAATATATGTTCCTATTACGAGATTTCTCCCAGTTCAAGCATGTGATCTTCAACATTTAAAGTTCAGGTGTCGTTAGCTACAGGGCTAAAATTAAAGGGGTAATGCATCTTGCAATAAAAAAAATATCAAGAAAAAAAGAAATGACCATACGACAAGAACATAGGGTTGAATACTTCCGAAATTAGTAAAGGATGTAGCATGCTAGCAAATATAAAACAGGAAAATTCTGCTCATAAAGTTTTCTTCCTTTTATCTTGCATCGCCAGAGATATTTTCACTGATATTGCAAAGGCCAATTCTAGCATGGCTAGAATGGAACAGCCTAGTTTAATTCTGTATTAGGCTTTAGTTGTTGAAAACTGTGGGGCAAAACACAACTTGAAAGATAACTTTCATAAACAAAAATGGTTAAAAGATGTGTTTGGGCGATTTATTTCTAAAACAAAGTTTTAAAATGGCTTGTTCAGACTGTCTAGAATCTAGAAGCATAATAATTGACAACCCATCTGGCCATCTTGGCCCCTCCTCCTGCTTTGCCTCTAGCTTCTAACTCTAACCACCTCTACTTCTACTCTGCATTTTCTTTTTCATTGAAGCCAAAGAAGCCCCACACCATAGAGATGCTACTCATCGCCCCTAATTTCAAGCTTCCAACTCCAAACTCCGCTGACCTCAACGTACCACTCAATATGCCAATATTCGACGGTTTGACCAATAAATGAGATTCTTTTTTACAGTTGCTCAATATTTAAAGAAGCAGGACAACGGATCAGAACTTTGGCTGCCATGTGCTTGGAAGGACCTATTTCAACCAGTAATAACTACACAGATGTGGACTCTACAGGCAAGTTTCTCTACCAAATAATAAAATATACATTTGCTAATGACAAAAACTAGTTTTGAAGTGTCAGATACACTTGCAATATACCAAGTCAATGAAGTCATGCATGAAATATGCTTCAAGGGTGGTATGCTACAGGCAGAAAAGACAGCATATGTTCTGCAAACTCAAGCTAGCATTTACAAAATAATGCAATGATACAAGTAGGCATCCTTAAGAAAACAGAAACAAAATTATCATTTAATGGAATACACTAATACCAATCAGGGTAATTCTAATATAAAAACACACTAAAAGTCAGTGATCTAACCTGAAACACCACCTCCTTTCACAGTGCAATTGACATCCCAAAGCCCTAAAGTCTTTGTCTCAGAGAAAGGTCGAAGCAGAGTAGCGCGGTGTTCAAGCATAGGGAAATACACATCAAACTCTTTATCATTAACAATAAATTTACCATCACCAGGCTGAACCCAGACACGTGCCACACTGCATTTTCTTCTTCCTGTTCCATAAGCTCGTCCTTTTTCATCTACTTGTCTCACTCTTGCTTTTGCAGCTTCCTCTTGCTTTAAACGTTCCATTTCAGCTCTACTGGATTTCCTAGTATTCCTCTCATAGCGCATGTCTTCTATTACCGAAAGAGGGGGCAATCCGTCAACCCCTTCAAAGGGTCTCAATGCAATCAAACTGTCAATCATTTCATCCGTGATTCCAGAAGAAGCAATCAAATCACCAAAAGCGCGAGTTGGGCCTGTAACCGCAATAGGAAAGTGGCATCACTCACCTTGATAAGTGTCTAAACTCCAAATAAACAAAAAATAACTGTCACTACATCGTGCATTATAAATTTACAAATTTTGCTATATACATATCAGCGGCAACTACAATATCATCCTGAGTGTAGTCTTGGAACTCAAGACCAACGTATAAGAAACATTAGAGCTTTGATCTCTATTCATTATATTCTTAGGCTTAACCTTCATAAAATAGTATTAAGAGCTAAAATACACGGTCATTTAGGATAAATCATTCTCACTCAACATACCTTAAAAATAATAACCCGAAAGACATCAATATTATTGGATTATATCAGTTCAACTTCAACATACAACGTCAACTATCATTGAAAATTTATTTGACAAAACTTATGCCTTTAATTATAACTCAGTTTCATATGAAACCACAAAACCTTTTCATTGATGATTTCACCAATCATCAGACATGAATTCCCAGATCCCACCCACTGATAGATCATACAAATGATAGATTACAAATACAATCGTGCTTAAAGTTAAACATAACAACAACAACAACAAAAGCAATTTTCTAATAGGTGAGGTCTGCTACTTACTTAGAACAAACAACACCATTACACCATGTCATAAACCAATTGGACATAAAGGTCATTTTCATCATCCATTCTCTCTCACAAGCTCTTCTAAACACTCCCTCCCAAATTCTAAATCCTTGATAATGGTTGGTTAAACATAACAACCACCTAATAATATCATAAGAATAAAATTTAGTGTCATAAATAGAAAAAAGGGTTTGTTAAAAAAAGGAAACCTTTGAGTATGGCAGTGAGTTCTTTCTGTTCCTTGTCAAGTTTATCAGCCTCCTCACTTGTACCAATCTCATTAACAACCCCACCAGCATCAAACCGATCCACTTCCTTCACACCATCACCATCAACCTCTTGAAAATTGAAGACATCATCATTCTCCTCCTTGATGCTCCATGGTTTAATATCCTCTGATCCCATCCCAATGTGGCCACCCAAATCAACACCCTCCTTGTCATCATCATCAATTCCTTTGAATATAGCATCTTCATCTCCCTTCTCTTGCAACCACAGCTGCTGCTCCTCCTTCCTTGATGCCGGAGCATCGATCGAATTGTCTTCGTTCATTCCGGAGAGGGTTTCGGAGGTGTCTTCGGCGAAGAAAGAATCCAACTTTTCTTCGGTGTCACGAAAATCCGTCCAGACATTAGTGGGGGAAAAGGGGTCCTTGTTGTTGTTGCTGTTATTGGAGGAGAAGAATTTGGGGAAGGTGGAGAAATGGGGATGAAGGGGTGAATTGGGGGAAAAGGGTTTAGGGGGGAGAGAGAAGAAGCGACGGAAATGAGAGGGTTTGGGAATTAAACGAGAAAGCATGGCGATTTGATTCATTGAGGTTACTACTGCTACGGTTATTATTATTATTATTCGTTCATCACATGTGAAACGGAATAGAGTAATAGCCACCAGGGTTTGACGGTGGAGACGAGAGGGGAGGTGAGTAGAGAGGGAAGAAGAAGAAGAAGAAGAAGAAGAAGAAGAAGAGCTTGTAGTGACAAGGTTAGAGTAGAGGGTTTATTAGGTTTAGTGAAACCTGACTGAGGTTAAAACGTCATCGTTTATCATCATCCTGCCATTTTATTTATTTATTTATTATTATTATTATTATTATTATTATTTTGTTGAATTATTAGTATTTTTTACAATGAAAAGGTTAATATTACGGTATTAATTCTAACCAGTGGCCTAAACATAATGGTTAAGGATTAAATATGTTACAAGAAAATTTATATTGGTAATTTAAGTTTAATAGTTCTCTATGTTTTCAATTTTAACAATTTTCAATATAAAACTTTTCTTTTCTTAATTAATACCTTAAAAACATTTTCCTTAGTTTAATTTAATGTTAATTTACCAACTCAGGAAAAAAAAAAACTCTTATATAGAAGAGTAACAATGAAGTTGAATTTGCGGAAAAAAAAACACACACACAATGTAGCTGACCTGCATTTTGTTCAAATATTACAGTACAGCACTATGATGATGATTATAATAATAATAATAATAACAATAATAAGGGTTTTCTTAACAAATACTAATTTATTATTAGAAAACTAAGTCTAACACTTTTCGATATATAAAATACATTATTTGTTTTTATACAAAATTATCTTTTTTATCTCCTTAAACAATGGATTCAAGTTTAAATTAGGTCGGGGATTCAATTTTTAGCTTCGTATATGTGGCACCTTTAAATTATTTGGGCAATAGTTTTATCCAATAAAGACACTTACAATTCTACGATGGGATTAATTATCATGCTCTCGGCGGTAGATGTCCAATCGCTTACCTAATATATGTATATTTATATATATATATATGTATGTATCTATAAATTCTTAATTTAATAATTTGTGATGTAACAATAACGGGAGCCAAATAGAAAATGGAACAAAATATGTTTACACTTTACATTATTCACAAGAGAATTTTGTTCACGTCTTTGTTACAAGTGAACAGATGGCTCATCTCCTCAGAGCTGTTTTTTGGCCTCTAACACTAACTATTTCAGCTTCTGGAGAAGGTAAGTAGTTCACTTTCTTATTAGTTAGCATAATCTTCCTAGGCTGCCTGTACATCAAGTGCTTTTGGCTGGTCAATCATCATTTCTAAGAGATTGTGGACAATATCTTATGATGTTGCTACTGTAATCCAATAACTTTCTAAGCACAAACTGGTTGGAGTGCCAATGATCCGTGACCATGTCCATCCTGTCTCCTCTATAAGTTGTATTTCTGCCAACTGCCATAAGTGATGATGTTATCATACAATTATTGTTGATCAATTTTAATTTAAAATGCATCACCTGAATGTTTGTATATAGCATTGTATAGCAAATGGATTAAGTCAAAAAGATTTAATTAAATTTAAGCTCAATGGGTAAGCTAGAGATTAATGTGTGATATTTTTATCCACTTCTTATAAAGATAATAATAATATCTTGCTACTTTTTCAATGAAAGGATTATGACTATGATTTTCAACAACATAATTGGGAGTTTCAGTGAACTATAAGCTTCTTACCCTGCCATCTCTGAGCTCAAATATGACAGAACGTTCAGAAAATGGAATTGGTCTTGTAGATGCCACCTGTGATGAATCAGACACAATCAATTTACGAACATACAATCTGTTATTTTTATTAACCAATAGCTGTAGTCTCATACCAATACTTTTACCTTAGGATCACATTTACTCTTTAGTTCAGCAAGATTCTCCTGATCCTTCTTCATGTCAAATGCAGAATCTTCATCATTACAAACATTTTTCTCCTCTCCACCTTGTTTATGTGATTCAACCATTTTATTTCCCATATAGGGAAAACCACAATCCTTCCACTTCCATGCATTTTTGACCATGTACCTCAAGTACACTTTTCCATCTGAACCTATCAAAAGTAGTTGATTACCATCAAATGTAGGACCAGGTGAACCAACCAATGTCACACCTTTATAAGGTGTTCCATGTTCCACCCAATTCCATCCATTCCATGTATCCCAGTGGTACTCAACAAGGCCACCTTCTATTGATAGCATGAAGAGAGAGCCTGATAGTGACTTTGATGATGGTCTCAGAACTGATCCAGGAAACTGTGAAAGAATCAAATGCTGAGACTGGTAATGTTCATGCCACAAATCAGTCACTTTGTTATACTGATATAGACGACCATTTCTTCCGGTGACTAAGACTATATTTTCCCTGAACAATTCCTGGTCTACTATACATGCGACTTTAACATTTGGAGGACTTCTGCAATCTTTCCATTTAAACTTTCTCATGTAAACCTGTGTAGAACATGTAAATATTCACTTCTCAAATTTTTTGAATATCTAGCTTCTTGTTACCGTGTTTGATGTCTAAAGAGTTTATTTACTCCAATAAAATGACATCCACGTAGCTAAGTTTTCTTCAATTAAATATATTAATGAATATATGAAAGTTGACTATGATGAATATGACATTGTTTAATCGATTAATATGACTGTTCAATTGATTCATTTATGCTAATTGCTTTGAATTGTGAAATGATAAACTACAGGAAACATCAAGTTATTGAAAATTCAAAGAGCAGAATACGATCAATAATGATCTACGACACAAAGTGCAGATATTAAGAAAGTAGTATTAGCATCTTGGGCTAAGCCGAGTCTCTTTAGATAACTTGAAACATATTCTCATCTTTTCTATTATTATTTTTGTCATTGTTTACCTACCATGTATTGCAGTAATCTTCCTGTTTTGCTCACAAAGAAAAGTGCATCTTCAGTTGTTACTTTCCAAGCTTTACCTGGCAATCTATCCCATGGTTGACCTCCAATAATATTTCTTCCTTTCCTCAAAGAAGTGCAATTCCTCCAGGCTATCTCGTTGTTATTCCATTCTCTAAGAAGCAGACTTCCAAATGTGTCAATCATGAACAAGCTTCCATTGTAGTTCCCCACTATACCATTCATAGTAGTGGAGCTCTCATGCTTCAGCCATACCCATACACTCTCAACACAAATGTATTCATAAATCAAACCTTCCTTTGTTATTAAGAAAAATGACTTGCCTTCATACATCAACCTCAACCGGAAGTTACTACTAATCCAGTCATCGGGCAAAGTGTATTCTTCTGATGATTTGATCTGTTCACTTCCTGAAGTGTCTACAGATAAGTAATAAGGTTGTGCTTGGCTTTGCTTTCTCCGACCTGTTACGGAACTTATTCCTGAATCCTTTGACTCATCTTTTTTGCCAATCACACAATTTCGGGGACCACGTTCTTCTGTGCAATATTCTGCATTCCATCCTTCACTCTCTGGAGCATCTAATATGGACCAAACATATTTGGTTGATGCTTTCCTACGGAAGTTTTGAGATGGAGACGGTCCTGAACTTTCACCACCTAGTCCTGGTAGATGTAGTTCTGCAAGTCTACCATCATCTAGTGGAAACAGTATCCTTCCCACTTGTAATGGTATGCCAACTACACCTCTTGCTACTTTTGCATGTAAGAGGTGTTCATGACTCCCCCATGCTCCCGGAAACTGATTATTTTGAGCAGTACCTTTGTTCATGTGAGAAATAAATGTCAAAAAAATGAAGTATTAAGACTGAAATCTCTATAGTTAATACATGAATACTCTGAACCATACTGAGATATTATTCCAGAACGTCATTCTGTATATATGGCTTTAGATGAGAGAATATATGCTGAGAAGACAAGTTATTCTTATAGCAGGAAATAATAGTGTTTGCTGATGTTAAAGTGAAGAATCTGATCCTCAGTAGATCTAGTTGGTCTTTTCTGCTTCTCAGTGTTGATGTTGCAAGTCTTTCAGTTCTTGATAGATTAATGTTTAAAAGATTAGAGTAAACTATCAATTCATCACTATTGTTTCTTCCTTTTCGAACTATTGAATAGTAGCCTAGTAGGCAAACCATGTAAGATGGTTAAGTAAATATGGCAAAAAATGATATTTCAGTTCCTTGTGTTATTTCAGTTCTTATGCAGTAAGAGCAGGAGGTATATCAGCAAAACAAAAAATCAAAATCAAAATCAAAAATATATTTAGCTCAAGTAAATTATTGACCTAATTGTTTCTGCATTTGATATTCAAAGACAGATCCAGCTGAAGTAGTGAAGAATAAAGAAAGGAAAGCTTCACTTGATTCATCTTGCAGAGCTGGTGTAATAGATGTCAAATTTTGATGTGGAGGACTTCCATGGACTACCCATTTCCACTTCCTTTGATGTAATCTTCTCTCCACCAAAGTGCCTTCCTGTACAGTTATCCGATATGTTTCTATAAAAGGTGTCCAAGACAGATAGGAATAAATTCTTTTGTGACCTCATTAAGCTAAGACAAAATTCTACCTTTGTCCAAGTTAAGCTAGCTAGCTCAAGACTCGAGTGATTAACGAAATTCATCGAATCTTTATGAAGTTTCGTACTATAAGATATATCATGGTTTTATGTTGTAATTTTCATAAGTAAAAAAAAATAAATAAAGTTTCTCCATCAATCACTTTATCCTTTGATAAAATTTCATTGGAGTGTCAAGTAAAGAGTCACCATTCGACACTTGCCGAGTTCAAAAAAATCCCACACACTCATATTCTTGAAATGGTAGAAATGTTCATGATGACTATTTAAATTACCTTGGTTAAGAGAAACAGAGATTCGGAATGATCGCCACCTAATCCATATATAATGCACCCCTTAGATGGCATCAAAGGTACATATTGTGTTGTTCTTTCTTGCCATACATGCCTCTTCCATGCTGGTTTTGATTTTTTATCATACTCATAAAGATCTCCGGCAGAACTGCATGCATTACCACATGTCAGCTAAAAACATAAGTGAATGATGTTTGATAATACTTATTAAAGACAACATCAGGCTTGTGGCATAAAAAAGGACAACCATTTTAAATTTATATATTTTTTTCCAATTCAACATGCTTCAAGCAACACAAACAAATCACTCACCTTATGGTGTATACTACTTCTCTTGTGGAAGCAACATCAGCTATTGCTGCTACATTTGCTCCACCCGGTTGCCCATGATTTGTCCATCTGTTCTATATATATTGCAAAATTGGAGCAAAATTAGTAATATTTGCTTAGGATTCAACTTCATAGATACTGATATTTTCTCTAAAACTTGAGTTTTACCTTGGAGGCTCAAGCTCAGAACCATAAAATTCTACCAGTGTTCCATTCTTTGTACAGAAATAAGCTCTTCTGTTGACATTTGCAACAAGATAAACTAGGTATTAATAGAGCTTGATGGAGGTTTCAGAATAATGCTTGATCTCAGAAACTTATGAATTTAAATGTGTACTCACTGCCCGTCATGTGAAACAACGCCAGACTTCAACAATGTCAAAGGATTTTTATCGGGATCATTATCTGTGATTTGATTGAGTTTAGGTGTGAATTCAATCCAAACTGGTTGTGGAGTTTCACCGAGTTGCACTTGCATCTGTTAAACAAAATTATAATCAGTCAACACTACTAAGTACTAAGGTCTTGTAGCAGTTCAAACAACTTGCAATAAAGCAATTTCATTAGGGAGATTTCATTTTACTGATCCATGTGCTGAACCAAAACATATTAGTTACTGTGCTATAGCATGTAGTTGTGTGAATATGTATATGAAAAGAAGAGTAGATATTCTCAATGAAATTCAATTCAGAACCTGATATAGATTTCCTGCTTCAGATAGAGCAAGAATTATCTGATTGATGATAAAAACAGCGAGTGCGCGTCCCGCTGTTATTGGTAAGTCATGAGGGGCAATCACCCATTCTAGTCTATTCCAATACCTCTCATAGATAGAACCACTTTCACCAGTGACCCAGATAGAAGTCTCAGACATTTTGGTCAATGAAATTCTCTTCCTCAGAGGCAGAACCACATCCTTATTATTTTCCACACTTTTCTTTTTCTCATCAAATTCATGCTCTTGATCAAAGCTTTCTTCTCTCTTATTCACTTCACTACACTCACCATAATCACAAGAAACCAGATCATAAGGTAGTTCCACTTCAACCCATGTTTCTGCTTGTTCACTGAACTTCCAAAACCTATCAGTTTTCTGCTCAAATCTTCTATTTCTTTGTTGAAAATATTGATGATGAGGGCACCATGAAGCACAACTCAAAACTATAGAGAAGTTCATAGACAAGAGTATGCAGATGCCATATATCAGATGGACCATAGACATAGTGGCATAAAAAAAAATTAGGATTTTGTTGGTTACTCTAAGGACAAGCATGGTTGGTCATGGTTTGTTGTTGTACCACATGAGGTACTACCCCATATGGGACCATGGTTGTAAAGGTTGGGATCATATAAGCTCAAAGAGCTCAAAGTAAATGGAAAAGTTCTTTTGTCATGGAAAATTCATTATTTGAGATGTGAATATGGACAGGTAGTAGTTGCAGATAAAGTTTCTGAGATTAGAAGTATAACTGCCTCTTCAACCAGTAGTAGCAGATGGTTTCTGTTTTTCTCCAACTTATTGATAAAATAACCATCAGTGATGTGTATTCCACACGGTAGTTTCAATACTGTGCTCCTTTAGTATATTATATATTACTCGTGTGATTATTCCTTTCAGTTCCTAATACACCTAATGGAAAATAGCTACTTTATCCCTTTTATTTTACCAGTGATATACACATATATACATATACTCATATCTTTTTATATATTATATATATGTATATGTTATAAATATTAAATATTTGAAGAGTTGTTGCTTTCTGTTTGTAAAGAAACATTTTAGTATGATTCCTACTTGATATTCATTATTATCGAGGATATAGATTCCACTACCTTGACAAGATGCTGCAGCTACTTTTGAATGTTATGATATTTGATTAAATTTCATTGGATCATCAGAAACTTATCAAACAATGCTTTGACATTTTACACTTTTGACTATATAAATATAAAAAAATCTTTCAAATATCATAAGAGTATCAAAGAGTGTTTCAGAAAGTGAGAGATAAATGGCTTAGCTAAGATGACATAGATCTTCTTTTGAAGCCATTTATTAGAGATGAAAAGGACAAGGGAGGGAGACTTCAACATTCACAAGTGGGTGGCCTATATCAGTGGAAATAGTTTTATGTATCTTCTGTCATAAATGAGCATAATACGTTGATGATTTTTGTATATTGTTTACACTACTTTCATGCTCACAACTTGCCTATAATGTTTGATTTAATAAAAAAAATTAAAAATAAAAATAGAAAAACCGTTAAGTCTACAAGAAGTTTAATAAAACTTGTGTAGTAGTTGAGCGAAAATGTTACGTAAGTGATTAAATTGTTCACACATTAGTGATAAACAGGGGAGCTTATATTATTATTATTAGAGAAATATTTTTATACATTTGATACTATTTTAATACCCTCCACGTCCCTACATGTGAGATCATCATAGCCCCACGCCGCCCCTCCCCTTTTTTTCTTTTGTTTTTTCCTTATACAAGAAGAAAACGTGCTGACTTTGCATCATAGGTTTTTTAATATGAAGCTGCTGATCTCAGTCACATACAGTAAGAAATGCCTTTGCCGTTATGTTACCTTATCTTTATGGTAAACTTGCGAATACCCATGCAAATGGCAAAAGCACTTGACTTGGATTTCACCAAAAACAGAGTTATCTTTGAGTTTCTAAATAGACCCCCACTACTTTTGATTACTTGTTCTTTTGTTAAGTGGAATCTAAAGGTAGGCCACGTCAATTGGCTGACAATTATTCCTTTTGATACATCATTATATTACTCGTAATTGCATGAATACTACTAGTACATGTTTAGTTCCATAGGAGGCTACAAGTAACAAGTGTGACTCCATTGACAACATTAAAGTTTAAAGAGGTTTGTGCAATTTTAGATAGCACTCGAACCCCTCTCCTATTTGATATGTCAAGGACAACAATCAATTAAAAGCCCCCCCTAAAGTCTAAAGTGTAATATAAATAATTAAATATAAACATTTGCTTTTGACAGTGTAAAAATCAAAATGTTTCATTCTACAGAAGGTTGTATTGGTAATTGTATGCACATAGCTCTGCTCCTAAGAATTTTCAAAATTTATGTAATGTATATTATCAGAAATATTAGTTTTCCTAATGTTGTATTGTCATATTCCACTTCATGAGAAAAGATGGACACCAAACTTTTTTTCTTTGGTTACAAAGAAAAACTAAGACCTGGTTTTGGTAATTAAGGGAAAGATTGGCCTTTTACTTTTAAAAGTTTGTGGCAAAGTCTTGATGAGATTTCAACCCGAGATCATATAGTCTTCCAAGAGATTTGATGGCAGAACAAACTAAAGAGATGTAAACAAAATTTGTAAACCTCAAAGCACGAGGAAGTTCCCATCAAGACACGCATCCAAGCAATAAGAAATTGATAACAAAATTTGGGTCTTCCATGAAAAGATCATATCCAAGCAATAAGAAATTGACAACAAAGTCTGGGTCTTCCATGGAAAGCTCGAGAAACGCTCTATACACTATATGTTTTGATCTAAACTGCAGATATTTTTCACCAACCAGAAGCAATCTTGTTCGGGCAGAGCTCTATACACTGTAGTGTATATTATTACTTTCATAAATTTGACAACTTCTAACTATGCACAAATAGTTATAAAAAAATAAAAAATACTTAAAATGTAAAGGCTACTTAATCTAAATACTTAATCATTTGTATCCTGATCCTCTTTTCAATGTTTCCCGCAATGTTGTAAATGGCAGAGAAAAGAATTGTTGAGCAAAGACACGGAATGACAGAAGAACACACTCATCCCAGCTCTTTCGTTCCAAAGAGTCACGAAATAAGAGATATTTTTAAGTAGTATAGAATGTCATAAACACTTGAATCAACATGGAAATTTTAACATTTCACAACCTTACAATTTACAAACAAATATCAATAATGATTTGAGTGCTTATGGTACATCATGTTTAACAACGAATTACTTCGAAAATAATCCGTATGTTCCACCTCCATGACATAACGTTAGCAGGTCGTAAAAGGAAAGGTTACAGTACGTAAAAACTACAATACCAGATCTTCTCCACAAATTCTTTGCCTTCCAAGAGACGGTTGTTTGCATCAAGCTTGAAGCTCCTAGGAAAAAGGCTTCTTATCATGCTAAATTTTAAGTGTCCCTTTCCCACCAATTTGAGACAGTGGTCATTTGCTTATGAGAGTAAAAAAAATTTCAAGGAACACAGACATAACCTGACAGTAAATGCTAATTTCTCTTCCACTTACTCAAACAAGGGAAAAGAAACCAAGATTATGGATACTTGCAGCATTAATAACTAACTTACTAACTCGATATATACATAATCATTTGCAAGGTATTACAGTAGATTCTAAGACATTAAGGTCCGACCAAAAGGAGCAAAGCAGATCAGCAGAGTGTATACAACTTCCAACTTCCATGAAATAAACTACAGGAATCAGAACAGTAAGTATTTTGCCAAAAGCAAACCAGCAGTACTATATGTAGTGCTATTCTAGCTTAGCAGGAAGCAAGATTTGCATATCAAGTCAAAATCTATTAACCGTCACAATTTTTGCATCTTTTCACTTTGATTAGAAGATCATGAAATTTGAATCGAATTTAGGATTACATGTAGACAACGACAAAGTTGGGAGAGACCATGACACATACCCATGCTCCCCCTCCTCTGCCTCAGATTGATTGATCATCAATATCATAATATTTACTCGTTAAAAGATACAGGTGATTTAATTGATTCATGATTCTTCACAATATGTATATCAGCAAACCAGATAAGGCCTGCTTTAAGGGTTATTATGAAACAAAGATGCTAAGAAATTTCGTTTAACCACGCACCAAAGAATGGAAGGATAAAATATGTTGTGACCAAAACCAGTACCATGATGGTTAGGAAAGAATAAAATAATTCTCTTTATGTAATCATGCCCACACTAATTGGGATAAAAATAAAAAAGTGCATGTGTTTCATACAGAACTAGGCTCCATAAAGTATGACCATTTCTGCAATAGAAATATATGTACAGAACAATTTCCTGAACTACTCTTACGAATCAGATTTCTCGATAAATACTATATTAGCATTTCTCTATCTTGCCTTCTTTATTCTATTTATCAGAGATTCTATTGATTTTTGGATTCTTGTTCCTTCTGATTGCATTGCTGACTGAGATGCCTCATGTAAATGTTGAATCCCACGACCCAAACTGGCAATTGACGGGGCTGAAGGGAGAGATTCAACAGCACACTCAATCCCATCACCCCACCATAGCAAGCCTGTGCAAGTTCCAACACTGGCTGCAAGTGTAGCATAAGGCAAGAACCCAACAGACCTCACCTTTCGCTTTCTCATTATTTCATAGAATGCTGTTCTCGTAACTGAAATACTGGTTTTTTCAGCAGAGGCTATAATGCTGTGAGCCACAGCTCGGATCTTCTCAGCAGATACAGCTGCCTTCATGGCACTGGAAGTTTTGGCTCCAGAAGCTGCAAACCCAGGAGCCACAGCTTTAGATGGGCCAAGTGCAAAAGCAAGTGCTCTGTGTGCCTGGCTGAAAATGATTTTGAATGAAGCTGGAACTTTGAAAGTAGCAAACTTCATCAGCGTTGATGCAGGGACTACTTTGGTCAACGATGAAGCTCCTAAAACTGCTGTAGCTCCAGCCCCTACTGCCACCACTGCTTTATCTGTTAACGACCGCTTCCTTTCATTATGACTTAAAATAACCCCTTCACCTTCAGAATCTGAGATTAGTTGTCCAACCAACTCTTTGACTTCACCAGGAAGAGGAGTATTCCAGTGTTTTCTAAGACCTGCTAAGGCACCAGCATCTACTACTGCCACAACAGTCTTAAACTTATCAGTCTGGCTACGAATTGCATTCGCGAAGAGCACGTGAGCCTTGTCATCAACCGGAAGCTCTGAGAACTCGATCTTATCCGATTTCTTGATGCCTTTCCTGTTAATCGGCTGCAACCCACTATTATTTAAAGCAATTCTAAGCCCTTCAACTGCAATCCTGAATGTATAGACCTCAGAAACTGTTTCCGAATCAAGAGCCTCCCCTCTATTCACACTCAACAGCATCCTCCGCGCATTCGCTAACGCCTTCCCAATTGACGGAAGATCGCTAAATATGTTATGCAAGTCCTCCAACAACGGATAGACAGACTTAGCAAAAGACGGTGTCTCGTAACCACTCCTTTCCTCCGTTTCCACCGAACCCCCCTCCGAAACAGAATCAGTCTTGCCAAACAATTGAGCATCAATACAAACAGACAATGCTTTTTCCATCTGCGCCCGAACATCACTATCAAGACAAAACCTTTTAGAATACGTCAGTGCCAAAGAAGCAGCACCACCACCACCACCTTGCTGCTGAGGAACCAAACTACTACTAACAAGGCTTTGCAAACCACTACTTCCTCCACTAGAATTGTTGTTACCATTACTATTACTATTATTATTATTATTATTATCAACATTATTACTATTAATCAAACCATTATTCCCTAACGGCGATTCGATCACTATAAACTGCGAGCCTACATCATCGGCGGCCTTTTTGGCAGCCAACAAGTGGCCGTGAAAGCTAGTACCGAAAATCTCCCTAAGGACAAAATTAGCAGCAAGAGTTTCATACATGTCCCTACCAATCTTATCAAGAAAGCATCTTTTCAAAACCCCGAAAGAGGAGGTTGGGAGAGGAGAGTTATGGAAATCAAAGTCAGAGGATTCAGCCTTCTCGTCGGAGAGGATCTGAGAAAAGGGGGAAACAGAGGATTGGATGATGACGGCGTCGGGTTTGAGATGAGTGATGAGGGAGTGGGCATCGGAGGAAGAACGTTGAGATAAGTGAAGAGAGGAGAGGATGTAAACGAGGGAATTGGTTTGGGGGTCGCGGAATGCGAAAACGAATTGTTTGGTGTGATCGGAGATGGGAAGTTTGCTTACCAGTTTCTTAGAAGCTTTGAGGAGTTGATCGTCGTCGTCGTCGTTGATGGGTCTCAAGAAGGAGAAAGGCCATAGATTCAGGAGTAACGTGATTGCCATTGTGCGTTGTTCGTTGTTCTTGGTGAAAGTTTCAATTCAAAAACAACAACAACAATAACGGAATTGGATGAAAGATTGAAGACTAACGGAGGAGGTTGAAATATCAGGTGCAGCAGCCACTCACACTCACAGCTGATTTTAATATACTCGACTCCTTCGTAGTCTCCTGTCTTCGTTTCATATTTTTTTAATACTCCTTCCGTCACAAAATTTTTTAATTTTTTTTAAAGGAAAAAAATACGTAACTCATTCCATAACGTAGAATAGTACTTCTTCCGACTCGAATTATAAGTAATTCTAACCACTTTTACGTTTATTAAGGATGTTAGTTGATTGTATTTAATTTTCTCAAATTTATAGAAAAAATAGAAGTATTTTAGGAAAGTAGTATTGAGAATGAAACAAAAATTAATTAAGATTATAACTTTCTAGAGATGTTTTAGGAAAGTGACATTGAGAATGAAACAAAATTTAATAAAGTTAGTTAATTTTGCTTATATTTTAAACCAAGATAAGTATGTTTTTTGTTGCTTATAATTTGAGCCGGAGGGAGTACAAGTATATCCAACATTACAGCAACAAAGCACATATTTTTCATACAATAAAGATTGCTAAGAAAGACTAGATACTCAGCAATAACAGCAAACTCCCTTTGGACATGAATCATCATCAACATCTAGCTTCGAACTCTAACAAGAGATTCAACAACCTTTGTTTCTAAGATAATTATCTCATCGATGTCGGAAGTAAGCACATTTCGGCGACAAAGAATCTCCGGTACGTGGAGGTAGAGCCACTGAAATCTCGAGGGAAAGTTCTGTCCCGAATCAACCTTCTAGTTATTTGAGAAAACTAGTAATTTTATCCGTGCATCGCACGGGTTTAATTTTTTTTTAAAAAATGATTATAGATTTTGGAAATATGTCTTTTTAAATAATATGTTAATATGAACTTTTCATAAAAATGATTTACATGTATTTAGAAATGAATAATCATAAACATTAACCTTTGAATCTAGTTTCAGCTACCAACTTTTTCATTAATAAAAATTAACTAATAATGTATCAACTATGCGATTTCTAATCTTAATTAACAACTTAATTTCTTATATTTAAAAAAATCCAACTCATTTTAATTTTTGTTTTATTTAATCCATCATTCCAAATGCATTTTGTTAGTAAATCGTTTTGCAAGTCCAAATGCAGCTATTTTTTTTGCCATATATATCATCATCATTTTTATTACATCTGTCCCAAAATATAAGACTTGTTTTCACACTTTTAAATAATTATTGTTTATAAGATTCGAACTTTCAAATTACTTGCTTGTATTAAAACTTCATAATTGTAAATAAGTATATTGTCTAAAGTATAAAATAACGCATCATTATTTTTCACAATTTAAATTGCAACATATTGTATAAATTTTTGGATTTTTTTAAATTTGAATTCATGACTGTATTGTATATTGTCTAAAGTATAAAATAACGCATCAATGTAAGCAACTTATAATTAAAATTTAGCATGTTAATAAAAAAAATCTTTACATAAAATATTTTTTCAAATAAATATTATTCATAAAATAGCTAGACACAAAACAAACGCAAGAAATGTTCAAATATTTAAATAAAAAAAAGCATCTTTTTCAATATTTATGGCTATCTTAATGTCTATCTAACATAAAAAAAATTAGTTATCAATAAGTGAAGGACTATGAATAAATAATATAAAAATATATAATTTTCATCATCGTACATGTATTCTATATAGCATTCACTGTATACTATATATACACAATATGAATATAGCTATTAGTAGCTGTTTAGAGCTAAAAATATATACTACTATAAGTATATATACTCTAACGAAAAGAAACCGTTAGAAAGAATAATTAATAATAATAAGTAATGAAATAATAAGAATTAATGGGAATAAACACCCAACTTAATAAGAATAAATTTTTGTAACCACCACCCAAATTAATAATTAATAAATTCAATTTAAAATAAATATTTTTAAAATAATAAAATATTATTATTTTTACAACATCATCCCCATGAAAGTTTTATATCACCAATCACCATCCTCTGAAAAAGTGACAAATTAAAAACAGAGAAGACAAATGGTGCACAAAATGGAAAGAGAAAGACCTAAACTACAACAACTAAGTAACTTTTCTTTCTAATAACTACAATTTAGCAGACTTAGATAAAGAAAGCAACTATGAAAATGCAACTTAGATAATCTTTCTTTCGAGTAACAACAACAACTATGAACATGCTTCTCGACATCATCAACATCATTCACAAGTGATGCCTTTGGATCATTTAATAAAATCGCAACTATTTTCCGATCAAGTTCCCCTTCATCAATCATGGCTAATGCAGCCAAGGGTTTGACCCTGAGAACCTCACCAATTATCCTCTGTCTTTCACCAATCTCAACAATATCAATTACAGATTAACAATAATTTTAGACACGTTTTGTCCAATCCTACTAATGAAAAAATTGGAAAAAATATAATAAAAATATCATTCTAAAAAAAAACCACAACTCTTATATAAATAAAGCAATAATGAAATGAAGAAAATAATATAACAAATAGAAACCAAAGAACAGTGAAAATATAGAACAAATATCCAAGAGAAAAAAAATCAGAAATGGTAAATACAAAACTTTCTTGGAATTTGAACATCACCAATTTCCCATGAAGCTGAAGCAAGTAATATATGCCTCCCAGGTTTAAGTAATATAAAACAATATTACAGATCAGAGAGATTAAAAAAACAATACTACAAAAATGAAAATTAAACGGAGAAGAAAGAAAGGGGATTCTTCAAACCCTAGAATCCCAAAACAAAATTCGAGTAAAAAAAATCTCAAAAACAAAAATTTAAATAAAAATCTCTTTAAAAAAACATACCTGTACAAAAATTAATAGTAAACCTATTCTAAACAAAAATTAAAAATTAAAAAAAACTAAAATTAAAAAAATGCTCATACGCTCATACCTGTTTCACACCTGCAACAAAAGAGATGAAAACTATGCTATTAAAAAAAACATACTTGTACAAAAATTAAAAAACCTATTCTAAACAAAAATAAAAAATAAAATAAAAAACTAAAATTTAAAAACTGCTCATACGCTCATACCTGTTTCACACCTGCAACAGAAGAGGTGAAAACAATGCTTCCAAATTCAGATGCTTTCTTTTTGTCCGGGTCTCTAATTTCTTTTTGTTGCCTTTTCCTGATCGTGATTCTACTAATTTACTACTACCACTAACTACTAATTGATGTTGGTAATATGTCTTTCACACCATAACAGTCAAAAAATGAATGAATGAAAGAAAATGAAAAGACTTAATCTACCAATGGACATGGACGGCTATGATTGATTATTGCATTTACAATTGAATGGCTGAGATTAAAAGAGAACTTAGGAGGGAAAGTGAGAAATTAGGAGAGAAAATAATGGGGATTAAGGAGGGAAAACAAAAATGCCCTCATACTTCACCTATTTTATAATATATTGATAAGAAGGACATCAGATATGGACAAACAAACACTATACAGATGTCTTCCCACACTCAAAACAAAAACCCAGATAAAACTGAAGAAGAAAACCACACCACTTGCACAAAGGAAGATTATTTAACCTAGATATAACTGGGAGAGAAAAACCCGCACACTTTCTAAAGGAAGGGGAAAGAGGATAAAATCTCCCTCCCCTCCTACCACTATCACACTTAGAGAAGAGAGAAAACCAAAGAGAACAAGTAGAAGGGGAGAAGAAGGCAAAGGAAGAAGAGAGAAGGTAGAGCATCTCTCTCCTCTATAAGACTTACGTAGTTTTAAAAAAAATTAAAAAAAATATATATATATATATATATATATATATATATATATATATTATAACTAAAGAAATATATTTTTAATACAATGTCTTATATTTTTTTTTTTGAAAAAATTCAATGTCTTCTAAATGAGTCAAATCAATCTACTATTATCAAACTAATGTATAATATATATTTTTTTTATTTTATTAATAAGAAAATATAATAAATAATTTAAAAATTTTATCCATTACTTTAACTTTAATTTGAAACAATTTTTTTAATTTTTTTACAAATATTATGGAACAGAGGAATATCATCAATTTTATTTCATTTCAGAAGTTTAGAAACACATGCATTATAGATATAATAATTTGATTCTTAAAAAATTAAAAATACCAAATTGGTCGTGAAATATTTCAAATAAACTGAGCCTCTTTTGGACTAAATTAGATAAACATATTTGCTGGCAATGGCTTAATTTTATAATAACAGCAACTTTGCATTAATGCATGTGTGGACTATGACTTCTTACACTCGGTTAAACGAATTTTTATTATTAAGCAATCATTTTGCCTCCACTTCCGACCTTGCCCTCAACCTCCACATCTACCAACCATCGCAGCAACTTTTGTTGTCGACCCACCTTCTTGACTATGAGTCCAAGACCTTCTATCTCCACCGTCCTCCATCTAACATGTATATTGAGACAACATCAAAGGGTGGGTTGGGGCGGCATTGTGGATGGCGTTGACTAAGTGAGATGGTGCTTCTTTGGAGGTGATGGCAATTTGGGGTTCTGATTTGAGATTGCAAGAGGAGTAGTGATGGTAGTTGGTGGCCGCTCCAAGTTGCAAGTATAGGAGATGGAGGACGGAGATAGAAGGATGCTGGTGGGGAGGTGTTGATGATGGTGGCGCGGATGATGGTTGAAGCACAAGAGCATTGCTAGAAACGAGCAGATATGGCCATGGGTTAGCGGTGGCGGAAAGTGAAGCAGAGGTGGATGGTTGGAATTTTAGGGGATACTGATACTTATCAACTAAAGCGGCAAGTAGCCAACAAGCATCCTAGTCCTTCATGCCATGTCAAACTATCTCACTCAGCCACCAGGCCCAGTGAATGTACAAGCCCAATCAAACAAAAACAAAGTTTTGCTCAAATTGCCAAAAATATTTATGGTTCACCCACTCCACTGAAACACCCTCCTCACCCATATAACATGTCATTGATCCTGACCTACCAATAATAACTTAGAATTTCCCCAAAGGAGGTATACGCATTCCCTCTTAACAAGTATTATGTATAAACGACTAAACTGTCACTTTAGTCCCTCACTTTGTAAAGAGCTTTCACTTTAGTCCCTGAATTTTCAATAATTCTTATTTAATCCCTCATTTTGAAAAAAGTTACTCATGTTAGTCCCTAACAACTTACAACTTTCTCTATTTATAGACGTTAACGTCTTATAAATAACCTATACACACGTGGTTGTTAACGTCAGACACAAATTGAAGGAAAAAGAGGGCTAGGATCATTGGAGAGACAGCTAAGGCAACTACATACAAGACAATTACTCAGCAACATAACAACCAGACGTCGTATAGGTTATTTAACAGCTACGTATGTAAGACGGTAACATCTATGAACGGAGAAACAACAAGTAAAACTTATTTTATGGAGAAACAAAAGTTTGGAGGATTGATGACAAGAAAGAACAAGTTTGTTGGGATTAAATAAAGTTGCATCATGAAATAAGATGATATACTCATAAAAGGTGTAACTCATGTAAAACTTATTTTATGTCTAGTTTGCTATTTTGGAGGAGACTTTTTTGTGATGTATGTTTTCATTATGATGCGAACAATTTGTAATGCTTTTGTTTGGACTACTTCTTGTACTATGTTGTTTTATTTTTTATAAATTTGTTTTGCTCTTAAAAAAACACACACACACATCTATGAATGGAGAAAGTTATCAAACTAACGTGAATAACTTTTTTCAAAGTGAGGGACTAAAGATGAATTATTGAAAAGTTAGGGACTAAAATTAAAGTTCCTTACAAAGTGAATGACTAAAGTGACAATTTAGTCATATATATATAAGCGAAAATGGAGAATGCACTGACAGTGTAAAGGTTTTTTACACCATCAGTGCATCATCAACCCTTCATCTGTGTATGATTATTGACTTTTAGATTAAAGCAATACAAATGAATGGTGGATAATGGACTAATGGTGTAAAAAACTTTACACCGTCAGTGCATACCCATTAATCTCTGTATATAAACCCTTAACACAATAATATTGGTGGAATCTTTGTTTAGTTATAGTCAGTGTCCAAAATATTTTGCGACGATGAGACTTTATTGATCCAATATTTCACTAATATATCGTGCTCCAATTAATATTGGTAATATATATAGTCGCATGAGTTATTTTTAGAGAAAATGGGTAATGCATGGACAGTGTAAAGTTTTTTACACCATCAGTGCATCATCCACCATTCATCCGTTTATGATTATTGACTTTTAAATTTTAAATTAAAGTAATCTAAATGAATGGTGAATGATGAACTGATAGTGTAAAAAAATATACAACGTCACTGCATGCCCATTAATCTCTTATTTTTATTGATAAAGAAGCACATTTTGCATTGCATAACAATTTTTTTTTTAAAGCGAACTATTTTTTTTTCATTTTCACATGCAAAAAAAATGATTCAATAAATTATCATACTGTACTTTATTTCGGTGTCTTAAATTACTTTTTTTACAACCATTTTAATTTATAATTTTTTCATTTTTTAAATTAAGCAATAATTTTAATATCAATCTTAATTATATTGGTAACTTTTTAAAATATATATTATAATTAAATATCAATTATTTTTTAATTAAAATATAATTGGAATAGTATTAGATAGTGCTTCGAATATATTTTTCTAACAAATCAATCTAATAATTCTTGTAATTTTACATATAAATGACATGTGTTGTAGGGTGTTACTTACTCCATCAATAATTAGTCCACATTATCAGGAGAGGTAGGAAAATTATTAAGATGATATATCCTTTTGAGAGAATAAATGATATATCGATAGTGTAAAGTTTTTTACATCATTGGTGCATCATCCATCATTTATTAGTATATGGTATGATCGTTAACTTTTAGATGAAAGTAACACAAATGAATGATGAATAATGAATTAATTATGTAAAAAAATTTACGGTCGATGCACACCCATTAATATTTACTCCCTCCGGTCATATATATATAAGGCATAACTTAACCGTATTTCCCGGACCAAGGAAAATGGTTAGTTTTGTGAATTTTATGAGAATATATTGTAACAATACAATTTTACCCCTCCACTTTACTTGTAAAGTTCACATTCATTAATGGATAATAAAAAAAACATAGTTAGTCAAAGCATTTAATAAGGGTAAAAAAGAGAAAAAACAATTAATGATGCATAAAAAATATAAAGTGTCCTATATAGAGAATCAAATATTTTTTCTAAAAGATGCCTTGTATATAAGACCGAGAGCCGAGACGGAGTATCATTTTTCGTTGATTTTCCAAACAATTATATCAACCGGGTCAGAGGGATATAGACACGAATAACGCTTGCTCTCTTTCACTCTGTATTCTATACCGATGGTTTCCTATTTTCAATTTAGTTGCGGTACTTAATGTTTTCAAAATCTTATGCAATACAGTACTAGTACTTCCGAAAAAAAATAGAAATCTTAATGCAATATTGAGATTTGAGATGTTATTGATAAAAGATTTTTGCGCTCACGATCATTGATAACATAAATAACATAGCATGATACGTAGTATCTAAATATATATGTGGAATATTGAAAGGCATGAATTGTTTAAGGCAACCAAAATCAACGTAAACGATCACTTACTCTTCCTTCTCGCCTGTTTTGTTAATCATTCTACCCTTAACCATTGCTAAAAAAAAAAAAAGCTAATAATATGGCTTTCATGCTGATGCTTCATGTACTAATTGGTGGGTTAGAGATGCTTCTCCTACATAGTGGTTTGGAGACAACAGGTAAAATTTTGTTTCACCTTCGTTTTATCCTAAATATTTTTTGCTTCCCATGCTTCTTTTTATCTACATCTCAATTTATACTATCATATGTGTTTGTGTCACGTTAGTTCGGATACTATTATATGTTGGAAATAAAATAGGAATACATGCAGTAATAATTAACGTATCAATTAAAGATTTCACCAATATTAGTATTTTAGTACTAGGATACCAACAAAGCCCAACACAGTTGGTAGATAGCTAGGTTAAGGATGATGTTAGGGGTTCGATCCCTGCCGTGGGCATGAAAAAGGCTTTGTTGGTAGAGGCAAAACTCACTCCGGTGATCTCTACGCTTCGGAGGGAATTAGTCTTCGGCTGTCGGCTGAAAGATACCCTTGATGTACACAAAAAAAAAAAATAATAAAAATGATTTCACCAATATTAATGTTTGTGCACAAGACCATTGATTGTTTAAGGCAAACCAAACATCTCTCAAGGAAACTGATGTTCAGATCTTGCTCTTCCTTGTTAGTACTATCCTGTTAATCATTATATACCTTCAACTGCTTAAGAAGCTAATAACATGGCTGTCATGCTGCTTCATGTACTGAGTGGGTTACACATGCTTCTTCTGCTTAGTGGTTTTGAGACAATGGGTAAATTTTTAGTTTTATCTTCCTTTTATCCTCAATACTTTTCCTTTCCATGTTTTTTTCTTTTAACATCAGAATTCGATAATCATGGTCGAGAAAGAATTCGATAATCATGTGTTTCTGTCACTAGGTTGGACACTATTGTAAGTTCTGAATAAAATTAGAATATATATTTGTTAAAGAAACACAACTGATGTGCATGATTCACAAATTCGACAGTTCAAATAAATTCATAAAACCTTAATAAATTTAGTTAGTTGATACTAGAGGCTAGAAAGATATTCTTAACACAAATATACTTCAAAGTCTTTTATAATTTTTTTTTTCAACAATCTAACAAGTAGAAAAATATAAAGTATAATCCTAATTCAATATTTATTTTTAACTATTATATAATTTTTAATCGATCACCTACTTTATTTTGTGGTTCGATACAACAATACACATAATATACTCTCTCCATCTCATATGTAGTGTGTTTTAAGGTTATCTACGAGTTTTAAGAAATGGTTAAATGATGTAAGGAATTGTTGTATTTTGACTATAATGCCCCTATATAATCATTATTGAAGAGAGAGAAAGGTATTGAAAGTGAAAAAGAGAGTGTAATAAATAAGGGTGTGTTTGGAAAAATAACATTAATTATGTATTGTGTTTATAAAAGAACAAGACTTATGAAACATGGTACAAATGCTAAAACGTTACATATGAAACGGAGGGAGTACTAAATATTAAAAATAGTTTTTATAAATCTATTATATAGAATAAGATATAAGGAATTCAATATAAATATTAGATAATACCAATAAAATTTTACTCATCAAATCGATGTGTGATTTTGTTAGAATTTATTTGAACCCAAACAAATTTATCAAAAAGTAAAGTTTACGTAAGATCTTCATTTCTGATTTAGGAAGATTTTAAGAACTAATCTGAGAGACAAAAGCGTAAAATTCAGCATATTCAAATTATGAAAATCTTGCTCTTTAATCCTTAGACCGATGTTATTCATGATGCAGTTGCACAATCCATTGGAGTTTGTTATGGAAGAGTAGCCGATGACTTACCATCCGCGCAGGAAGTAGTCAATCTTTACAAAGAAAATGGCATTGGGAGAATGCGAATATACGACCCTGATCTCGCAACCTTTCAGGCTTTGAGGGGATCCAACATCCAACTCTCCATCGGCGTCCCTAATGAAGACCTTCAATCTTTTGCAACCAACGCCGCAGCAGCTACTGAATGGGTCCAAAACAACATACGAACCTATGCCCAGGATTTTAAATTTCGGTACATTGTTGTTGGGAATGAGATAATGCCTGATAATGCAGAAGCCCAATTTGTTCAACCTGCAATGCAGAATATATATGATGCACTTGTATCTGCAAACCTTCAAAGCCAGATTAGGGTCTCGACAGCTATTCAATTAGGATTGTTGGGCACCTCCTACCCTCCATCATCAGGAGCATTTAGCCCTGATGCTAGTGCATATATTATTCCAATCCTAAATTTTCTAGTGAGTAATGGTTCACCACTTCTTGCAAATTTGTACACTTATTTTAGTTACACAGGTGACACCAATAATCATATCAGTCTTGACTATGCATTATTCACGTCACCCACAACTGTTGTGAAGGATGGCCAATATGAGTACCAAAACCTATTTGATGCATCATTGGATGCCCTTTATGCAGCTCTCGAGAAGGCTGGTGCACCTGATTTGGAAGTGGTTATATCAGAGAGTGGATGGCCTTCGGATGGTGGTAATGATGCAACTGTTAATAATGCAAATATCTATTATGGTAATTTGGTCAAACATGTGCAAAGTGGGACTCCAAAAAGGCCTAATCACCCCTTGGAAACTTATTTGTTTGCTATGTTTGATGAAAATAAGAAACCCTCTGCTGAAACAGAACGACATTTTGGTTTGTTTCGCCCCAACATGCAGCCCAAGTATCAAATTTTAGCAAGGAGTGCCGGTGCATATCGTGTTGGAAGTTCATCTTTAACAAGGGAAGGAATGTTCCCTTCTTTTTTATTTTTTGTCATTATTTTTTTATTTTTGTAAGATAGATGGGATTAATTAACACTCATTTCATATATAGTTGCTGTCTGGTCTGTACTCTGTACTTTAATTTGTAGGAATTCCTATTATTCCTGCCATTAATAACATTAGCTCAAGTTCGATTGCAAATTCAAATAATACAAACATTGCCACACCATATACAACCTGTTGATTATTGCTTGAGTTGATTTACGGAATTATGTTCTTATATTAAAAGGAAGTCCCTCCCTATTAGTCTCATGTTTAATGTTTTTAACAGAATATGAGAGACATTAAAAACAATAGTTAAGTATATATTATATCTATAAAATATATAAATTTAGTTTGAGCACCACAAGTCATAAAATAAAAGTTGAAGGCTTGCTAATTTCAAAGCTTAAGTCACTTTGATTCCTTTGGCTTTTCAGCTAGCATTGCATTGTATTCATCTCTCAGGCTGTTATATTTCTTGCTTAAGGTGTTGAAACCTCCTATGTTCTCCTCCACGATCTCCTTCTTTCTCTTTTCCAAGCGATTCTTTGTCAATTCAATCTGTCTCCTGAGCTCCTGAATTTTCAAAGTTTTCTCTTCATGCTCCTTCTGTAACACTTCCAACTCTGATGCCTCAGCTCCTAATTATATGTCCAAATAAAATGACACTTATTTATCAAGGGTTTATATAACTGTATGGTTTTAAACAAGTGAAATGAAGAAAACTCAAGATATTGATCATAATACTGCTATGATTGTTATCTTATCATCACTCATAAGATGTAATAGGAGTCAATATAATCTATACAAAAATATATATACTCAAATATTATAAGTTGGTTTAAGGTGCATTATGCATAACTAAGGGATTAATGGGCAATCCCAATTTCTTTTATTTTTGTTTCACGCAAGAAAACACATCTTAATAGATAAACAAATGTTACAGCTCAATGACTAGTACAAATGCCATACAAATGTCATATATCAATGTCAATGTCATAAGAAACTATTCACAGGAATCAAAACAAAAGGTGATAAGAATTGTCAATGCTTGTACAACGTGCGGTTGGTCAAGTGGTAGCTCATTTGGTCCCTTAATCAACTGGTCTCGAATTCGACCCCAACCCCTGGGAGACCCCTACCGCTTAGTGTGAGTTCAGTTGAGTCGAACCGGATGAATCGGATCCTGGATAAACCAGATCCGGGTACCGGTTGGTGTAAAAACAAAAAAAATTGTCAATGCTTGTCACTATCTTGGCAAGTTCTTTAACTATTCCAGTGTTTCTCAGTCTGCTTCTTATAAATATCATGAGACAAATGTTTAATACTCTCACCTCATGAGATTATCGGAAAGCAAATTAAATAGAGTAAAAATGGCAATTTAAAAAAAAAATAGAATATAAAGGAAATATAAGTAACTTAAAAAAATTTGGCTTATTTATGTCTTTAGTCCTTGAAAGTTAAGGGTGTTTTAATTTTGGTGCCTAGAAGTTTTATTTTACCTTGACTCATCCTTAATTATTTTAAAAATTTGGTTTTAGTCCATGCCGTTAGGAAAAATCCATTATTTGCGAATGTGGCTAACGAAACTCCACATCAACAGCATACACGTGTGCAAATATTGTGTGTCACCGGTAGGATGACGTGAATGATCCGGATCCGTAGGAGCAAAATGGCTAAAGCCGAACCCAAATGTGTTTGTGGATTGGGCTTTGACCCTTTTGCTTATATATATCCGGATCATCCACGTCATCGTACCGGCGACACACAATAGTTGCACACGCGTATGTTGGATGTGGAGTTTCGTTAGCCACATTCGCAAATAACGGATTTTTCATAACGGCATGGACTAAAACCAAAATTTTAAAACAATTAAGGATGAGTCAAGGTCAAAAAAACTTTTAGGGACCAAAATTAAAACACCTCCAACTTTCAGGGAGTAAAAATATAAATAAGCCAAAATATTTTAAGTTTAAAATTACAATAATGAATACCTGTAGCTGCAGTGTCTGAGCTACCACCTTCCATGGCTTTCCTGCTGCTGCACATTACAACATTTCAATGTATATAAGTTGCCATTATTCTATCTGGAATACACTAGTGTCCAACAATATCAATAAGTATATACTATGTGCTCAAAATTCAAACCCTTGTCGTTCTGGCTTCAAATCCTCTGTAGTAGTAATCAGTCAAAGGGTAATGCTAAACAATGGTTTGATTTCTTCATATACTTAACAATGTATATAATATTTATGATAAATGAGAAGTTGTAGAATGTGCAAAAGAGACCATGTGTTACCCTTGGAAGTGTAGAATGAGACATGTGTAGTGTTAACATGAGGCAAACACAAACTGAGTTTTAAGAGAACACAAGGATAAACAAATAGCAGGTATTTTAATGGACCAAATCCTAGAAAAGAAACAGGGAAACAACATGAAGATGAAAAGGCTGCACTAGTGAGAGTTCAGACCTATTTTCTTATGATACAATTGTGTGCATAAAAAGGAAACAGATGGCATTGATAAAAAAAAAAAAAAAAAGAACACTTAAGATTTTGGACAACCATTCTATGCTTTCTAAGATGAATGAAGCAGTAAAATTTAACCAAGAAAATTAAACTGGTCACACCTTTTTTTACTTTGGACTCAAAGAACTGCACTTTCTCTTCAGAGTTCACATACACAGATACACACACTCACACTTAATATGTCTTTTTTTCTCTGTGGTGGCCCCTGCACATTCCTTAAAAACCATGGTTTGTGCAACTATATATAACTATAAGCCAAAAGGAATGATGGGACCCTCCCCTGCCTTTAATTGCAGGCTCACGTTTACACTCTTTTTCTTTAGGCTTATTTATGGTTTTAGTTCTTGAAAGTTAAGAGTGTTTTGATTTTGGTTCTAGGAAATTTTTTTGACATTGACTCATCCTTGATTGTTTTGAAAATTTGGTTTTAGTCCCTACCATTAGGAAAAATTTGTTAATTGCTTATGTAGTTAAAGAAACGTCACATCAACGTACACGTGTGCAAGTATTGCATGTCAACGATAGGGGATGACGTGAATGATCCGGACCCGCAT
This sequence comes from Crotalaria pallida, assembly GCA_037953625.1. Taxonomy (NCBI): domain Eukaryota; kingdom Viridiplantae; phylum Streptophyta; class Magnoliopsida; order Fabales; family Fabaceae; genus Crotalaria; species Crotalaria pallida. Next base: position 140,071,871 of record CM075654.1, on the reverse strand, counting down.
GAGCAAAAAGGCCAAGGCTCAACCAAAAATGTGTTTGTGAATTGGGCTATGACCCTTTTGCTCCTGCGGTTCAAATCATCCACATCATCCTACTATGACCTTACATACTTGCACAAGTGTGTGTTGATGTGACGTTCCGTTAGCCACGTCAATAATTAACGGATTTTTTTTAACAATAAGGACTAAAACCAAATTTTCAAAACAATTAAGGATGAGTCAGGGTCAAAAAAATTTTCATGGATTAAAATCAAAACACTCCTAACTTCCAGGTCTAAATACATAAATAAGTCTTTCCTTTATTTCAATCAAACAAAGAGTGATGGCCATTTGTCTGGTCATAGCTTGCAAAGCTTTGAGTGTTGGAGACACATGACTTGCTAGCACTTACGCTAGCTACGTCACAATAGTAGTAGATATCATCTTCCCTTCGAGGAAACAGAATCAGCACCATGAAACTGAGTACAAAGATTTGTTGAGCTGTTGATGTGAAAATTTTCAGTTTGCCCATCACTCTTTCCTGTCCTATGTCCTATGTCCTATGTCCTAACCATTGGAATCATACTATCTGTGTAATGTGATTGCTTACAAAAGCCAAATTTTCTTGCTCCCCATCTTTGTCTAGTTTGACTTTACAAAGAATGGAGGGCCTAACAACACTACCACAATGGAAGGTTCAAAGGAAAAAGGAATCCTTTATTTGTTGGGGCATATTATTTTTTCAGCTTTTGGTTAAATAAAATTGGCAATTTTGCTTGCAGTGCGTGCAGCAGTGGTTGATTAGATTTTGACTAATTAGCTACTAGCTACCAAAATACTGTATAAAGTACAAATGTGCATCACAACTTAAGAAAATCTCGGTTTTACATTACCTAAAACATGAGTATTCCAAAGCTGGTAACAATATATTTTAGTATTGGCATATACAGAATATTTATAAATGATGGCGAAGGCTCCGGTGCAAATTATTCACAACCATGCATCAGTGCATGTTTTTATTTCTGGGTTTTTTATTTATTTTTTTAAAATTTAATCAATTAAAAAATATTTTATGTGTTTTCTTTTTTACGGATATGAAGTGATTTTTATAATTTGGATTTATTTTTTTTTTACTCTGTATTCTTAAAAAACTGTGAGTAAAACTGTATTCAAAAATTACAGATTCTAATAAATCTATATACAAACAAACTTGTGTTAAAAAATATTATGAATAAATTTGTATTAAAAAAATTTGAAAAACAAAAAAAAAAATTAAACCATGCACCGATGCATGGTTTAATTAACCATGCACGGGAGCCTTCCTCATAAATGATGTGTTTAGGTATATTTTAAGAGTATATCATATTAATATTGTGATTTTCGCCATTATTTTTTTTTTCTTTTATACTTACATCATAATTTTAAATTTAACTCATAATCAATTTCTCGTCTCTCCTCCTTAGACTTTAAGCCAGTATTTCAATGAGCATAGATGTGGTCAATTGCTTCTTCCTTTAAAGGATTTACATTGAAGAAAAATTCTAAAACTGTGTAAGGCTCGTTACTTGAGCCTAAATTGATGGAAGTGGTTGAGTTTGAAAAGTTTAAGTAAAAGTCTCCTAGTTTCAAATATACAAATATAAGAAAAAAAATATTTTATTAATGATCTCATATATAAATAAAAGTAAACTAATTTTATAACATTAAATTTTTTTCATTCTTAATGCAAGTTTTTTAAAGTAGTTAATTTTTATATAAATTTTTATACACTCAATTAACTTCTTTATTAAGTGTGAAGTTATTTTTTTTTTATATATTTGAGATCGTTGGTTGTAATCGCTCCAATCAGGAATATTAGGTCACACTTAATTATTTTACAAAGATTGAGAAAGATAATTACTTTTTTTAAAATTAAAAAATAATTCAAAGTAATTTATAAATAAGATCAGCAAATTAATATAAACAAAGTTAACTAATTTTCTCATTTTATATTTTTAATATAATTATTCGTAAAACATCTCTATAAAATAATAACGTCGTTTAATTTTTATTTCATTATCAATGCAAATTTTTAAATTTTTTTTTATGAATTTAGAAAAATTAAATGTAATCATTTTTTTTTTCTCCTTATTCGAGATCGGAGAAAGTAGTACTAGTAGCAGACTAGCAGCAGCAGCAACTCTAGATTCAATTCTCAATACGAACATAAAAACTTTCTTTCAGATTATCCAGTTTCCAACAAACCTTCAAAGTGTTTACTTCTACTACAGTACTTTTGAAGTCTATCATCGTTTGACTAAACATTGAAATTAAAATCAAAATACCACCTAAATTTAAATGAAAATTTCATGGGCCTTCTTGTGGGCACTACTTAAGAAATCAAACAATAAAATAATTGAAAAGTACAACTTTAAATTTTCAAAGTATTTAAGATGTCACTTTTGAATGTATACCATATCTTTGATTTTTTTTTTTAATTGGTGCTCGATTTTCTCCAAATTTCAAAGTATATACAAAAAGTTTAGAGTGAAAGGTAATTTTACTTCAAGCTAATGTAGATTAAACTAATATTAAAATTATAAATCACCTATTATCATAATATTGAGAAATGTCACATAATCAATTAATTGATTAAGCAATAAGATATACATATACTTCCTCCGGTCTTATATATTACATTCTTTTAGGATTTTTATTTCAGTCCTATTTATAAAATCACATTTCAATTTTCAATAACATTTAATTATTTTTTCATAAACATTTTTATTAACTCGATACTTTTTAGTGTCCCAATAATAATTATAGAGATAGTTTTGAAAAAATATATCAAATTTTCATATTTGTAATGTCATTAACAAATTTAATTACCTTCCTTTGTGGAAGAGAAAAATCCCAAAAAGAAATCTTACAAATAAAATCGGAAGAAGTAAATTATAAGTGTGTGAATTCGAAATCTCGATGTGGTTTTGCCATCACAAATTCCCTACTTTAATTCCAGCAATATAATCATCATTTAATTATAAAGTATTACATACCAGATATGATTCAGTGAAAAAAGGTTGCTTTGCTTCTCCTCGTGTTGTAAGCGGGCGGAGGGCGAGGAAGGATAATGTTTACACTAATAAAATAGTGTTCCAGAGTATATAAATACTTTAGTGTTTGTTTGTTTCTGCGTTTGGCGAGGGGGGCAAACGCACATTGGAAGAGAAGTTGTTTCTAGTTGCGCTTAGAAAACCATGTTCCAGTATATGAATATATTAGTGCTTGTTTGTTTCTGGGTGGGGCGAGGGGGCATACGCACGTTGGAAGAGAAGTTGTTTCTAGTTGCGCTTGGAAAACCATGTTCCGAACTTTTGCGTTTTGATGCTATGAACGTATTTTCAAACATAGCTTTAATCTAAATAGAGTTTAATATGTGTGCACTGACAGTGTAAAGTTTAGTACATCATCCACCATTCATTTGCATTACTTTTATTTAAAAGTCAATAACTTTTACTTAGAAGTCAATAACCATACACCACCCTTCGATGGTGGATGATCTACTGACAGTGTAAAAAACATTTACACTGTCAGTGTACAAACTATTTTCTCATCTAAATAATCAACATATTATATAATTGGACAAGTATGAGGGTAAAATGATTTCCCTCCTAAAAACACCACTCATTTCCCTCCTAATGATGTTTTCCCTCCTAAGTCTATCATTAATTACATGTTTTCTTATTTTACATCTGAACCATTCATCATGTTTTGATAGATTGAATCATAGTCGTCCATCATATTATGTTAGAGACACATCTTTCTTCTCCAAGCTTCCATGAGAAGTAACAGTCTCTTCATCTTCTTTCTTTCAATTTTTTTCTCTCGCTAGCTTTTTTTTCCTCTTCGGTTTCTTTGTCTCTTCTCATTAGTCATTTCTTTCCGATTCTCTTTCTCTCTTTCTCTTTGATTTTCCTCACCACACAATCACTGGATCTAGAAGAGCGATGGATCGAGGGAGAGAATGCATGAATGGCACCGTATCTCCAATCGCATATCGGGTAGGTATTTTTGTTTCCCTTCTCCTCAAAACAACTAACAACTAACACTTTGGGTGCACTCATCATTTCTCTAATTTAGGGTTTTCTTATTCCATTCTGATTAAGGGCTTTTTTATTTGTCGTTTTACTTTATATATGAGTTCCATATCAGTGTAGTGAAGCTGATTCAATGGAGGGCTTGGAATTGGCTGAAAGTAATGAAGTTGTTTAAGAATGTAAAGGGAGGGAAAATGGTGTTAAGAAATAGAGTTTTGCTGATTTGATTGAAGAAAAGCGTAGTGATGAGAGCACTTCCAGCTGTGAGCTACTGTTATCTGAGACCAATGGTAATGAAGAACACAGTCAGAGTAGCATTGAGGATTCATCTTCACCAGGATCAATAGGGTGGCTGCATCAAATTGTACCAGTCCTCATGGAAGTGAAGATAGTGGGAAAAAGCACTTGGGGAATAAGGAATTTGAGAAAAAAAGTTTAAGTTTATCAGGTATTTAATGTGTGTTTCTGTTCATAATATCTCTCTAATTTCTACTATGAATTAGTGTCATTGATACTGTCAGTGTAATATGTCTTGTAATTTGATTTTGATTGTCACTCGTAGAGGTTGAGATGATGAAGGAGAGGTTTGAAAAATTGTTGCTTGGAGAAGATATGTCAGGTTGTGGAAATGGGGTCCCTACAGCCTTGGCTATCTCAAACGCCATAACTAATCTATGCAGTATGCAATGCGAGCACATTTGAAACAATTACCATGTTCTTAATAACTGCATTCCTTTATTGTATATGCACGTAACTAATCTATGTGGTGAATTTTAATAACTGCAGTGCAATTCTTGCTTCTTATGGTGGTTGTGCATTCCTTTATTGTATATGCAGCTGCCTTCTTTGGGCAACTTTGGAGATTAGAACCTCTACGAGCAGAGAAGAAAGCAATGTGGCAAAGAGAGATGGAATGGTTTCTTTCTGTTAGTGAACATATAGTTGAATGAATACCTACTTGGCAGACCTTTCCGGATGGAAGCAGGCTTGAGGTACAACTCTGTAAATAATTTTAAATTGGACTTATGTAACTCTTTCATGTATTTTTTAGTTATGAGGATGTGCTTCATTTGGCCTATAAACATCAGCATTACTCTTATTTAGCATTTGAAACTTGAAGACAAGACTTGCAGAAAAATGTTCCCTTTTTTTCTTTCACTAATAGTTTATGCATTTTTGAATGCCGAGTCATAATAAAAATTCAATGTTTATTGTCAATTTGTATGTATAATCATAGACTAATTGATTGTAAAGTGAATTTGAAAGCACTATAGTGGTAATTTATGCTACTAGCTACAATGCAAAATGAGTCACTTTGGACAATAAATTGAAGTTGAAAGTTACCAAAGAAAATTCATGACTTGATTAAGTTGCTTCATGATGATAAATTTTGAGGTGTAAGTAGATTTTCATTTTCTTGACATGGGTTGAATGCATTCGTTAGATTAGTCATGTTTGTTTGTTGAATGCAGCAACATAACCTCAAGGTCTGCTTTGTGCAATCCAAGATTACTTTACCCCTCGTCTATGCTTGCTATATTCATCAGATTTTTTAAAATGCATTTAGTTTTGTTCCTTTATTGGTTTGTGATGTAGGAGTGCAAGAAAAAAGTTGGTGTTGGAGATGTTGATAAGAGTTATTGAAGAGGACCAAGGGAGGATTTTATTGAAGCAAAGGGAAAGAATTGAAAGGTAATAAATAATATATTTCTTATATTGCATTTTTGTATTTCCACATTTACATTGTCTTGGTTACATTTCCGTAGATTGAGAGGGTGTTTGGAAGAATTTATGTAAATGGCTTATTTGAGTTTACGAGGACAACTTATGAGCAAATTTATGTGATAGCGTATATTGTGTAGTTTTCTAGAAGGTGAGATTGAGCAAATTTATGCTATAGTTTTGTACTTTTGTTATGAATTTATAGAAATTTACAACTACTTTGTGTAATTTGGCCTGCATTCTTAAAATTTGTTCTGTAAATTTATGCTATAGTTTTGTTATAAATTACACAAACAGTTTTGTAAATTTTATAGATTTCAGAGCACATTTTAGCTACTTCAAGGTTATCTTACTTCTTTTTATGTTATGGATTTTAGTTTTAAATATAAAGTTACAAAATTGTTTTGGCCTATATTCTTAAAATCAGTTTTTGTAATTTATCTCTACAATTAATTAGACCTTCACTCTAGAATCACGCAACTCTTTCTTTTCATCTAATATCCAAAAAAAAATTTCGGAAGAACTAACCTTTGTCTTTAGTTTTCTTCTTCTTTTGGAATGTTGATAAAATGATATTTTTAATTTCTTTAATTTTGACAGGTAGGAATTACCAAATTGTTCCGAGGTAACTTCCTTTATCATTATAATTCTACGACCTGATATCCTTTCTTTAATTTTCATATTTGAAATCTGTTAGGTTTCACTTTGATGCTATATTTATTTAGTAGTGTTTCATGTTGTGTAGTTACTTGAGAGTAAGCATTGTTATTGATTCGATTTCTTTAATTTTGTACTCTATCAAGACATTCACTCATGAAAATGAGGAGATAGGGAAGGCAACGATTAATTTTCTGAGCTTAGTCTGTGTTGTATGATGTTAGCTACTAAGTTTAATTAGTGACTGGAACTTAAACATATATTTTTATTGAAGTAATCGAAATGAAATTTCTTTATCACACTTGATTCTATATGTCTTTTATTCTTTTGTAGTTGGTTTTTCAAAAAATGAATCAGGTGGTAATACGCATATGATGGAACTTTTGGCAATGCTCAAAGTGTTGCAGATTGCTTGAATGAAGGGCTTTTGAATTCTTATTTGTAACACTGATTGTATGGACGTGTTTGAAATTTGCAACCAGCCAACAAATTCAAGCTTCATGTGTTTCATAGTATTATTAAACAACATATAATTTATTAATCTTTAAATTGAAATGAGTCTCAGGTTGGAGTAGTTTTCGTTTTTTTATGCATCCTCACAATAAAAAAAATTGACAATCTCCTTAGGTTTTATAATGAATTTCTGACAAGAATAAAACAAAATCTTTTTTCACACCAAAGTTTAGGTTGTTTTTCCATCCTGAATATTTAAGACATGACCATTTAGATTGCTTTTTAAGATCAGTTTTTGTTCTGATACTAAATTTAATTTTCCACCATCATTTCAGGAATCGAATTGTAGATTAAATTTTTCATTTTTGCCTTGGGTGACTTAAAAAGATTGATATCACATTTTATATATATTGAATTTAGTATTAAAAAAATGCTTATTAATCATGCATTTTGAAATATTTATCACTCAAAGAACCTATTCCAACCTACATTTTTTGAATTTATGTAAATATTTATATTATTATCATGCAAAACTTCTTTAATTGTTAATCAAACTTTTCTTTCTTTGTTACTAATGATAATTTCTTCAACATAATCTTGGTTTTGCATATCTTATATATTTTTTAATCAGTTTAAGTCACAATATAATTAAGTTTTTATTATAAATTGTTGTATTTAGGCTTGATTAAATCAATCATGCTATAATAAATAAACAAAGATGATAAAAATTTTGCCCTATCCAAATTGAATAAAAAAAAGTTGATATTAATTACCAACACTTAAGACCCGTGCATCGCACGGGTAAAGTTACTAGTATATTTAAATATGAGATGATTTAGCAAATAAATAATACTATTAATTATATATATATATATATATATTTAGGAATCATGATAATTATGAGATAACCTGAACTCAGTTTTCTGATTAACAAGGTAAATAAAATCTCAGTTTAGTTAGTAAGAAAATTTCCTATGGTTTACAAGGTTGTGAGTTTAAATCATATTGCCGATGTGAGGACCACATTAGTAAGTAATTTAAAAATATTTCTATAAATATTTATAGAGTCGTGAGACCTGTCTGACTTTAATAAGACACCAAAACCCAACTTACATAAATTTTTCTAAAAAAAATGACTTTCTCAAAAATGAGTCTCTATTCATAATAAAGATACATAAGATAGATATATAGATTATTTTATCAAACTCTGGGCCTCCTTTAGTTTATGATAGGTTTTTTAGAAGAGTTCTGGAATTTGAACCCGTCTTATTATCCAAAAATCCCATTTTTAATTTTAATTTTAGAATTACCCTTGACTAATTTCAAACTCAACTCTTCTTCTTCATCATCTTCTCATCTTCAACACCCAATCCTACAGCAACCCAAACTCCACTTCTACAACAGCCACCACATCCACCACCACATCGTACTCTTAAGGTTAGAGCTCTCCTCTCTTTTCTCTTCTCTTTTATTGTTAGGATTTTAGGGTTAGGGTTAGGATTCATCTCTTTTCTCCTTTATTGTTTGGTTTTTAGGGTTATTGTTAGGTTTTCTCTCTTTATATGTTGGGTTTTAGAGTTATTGTATCATGATGTTGTTAGATTTTTTCTTTTAATTTCAAAAAACTTTGTTGGATAATTTTTTATGCTTCATTCTCGGAAATGAAATTTTTCGACTGGATGCTGTCAGAAATAACTTATCAACATTTATTTTTTTTAACTTGGCAGCATTTTTTCGAGACTTGGTTGTTGGAAGGTATTTGTCGAGACCTAGTTCTCGGAAATAATTTGCAATTTAACAAGAGTTTTCCTACAACCCCGTGTCGGAAAAATATTGGTTCGGTGTTGGAAACGTTAAACCTATTAAAAAAATCGAATGTACCTTCAATTACAAGGTTACCACCACATCAGGAATGCATCACGAATGCACCAAACAAAAGAAGCGCACATTCAAAAGTGGAATATGATGCAATGGAGTAAAAAATAATTTGGTTATGGAAGCTTGCCATATGGGGTTTATGCCCAGCTGATGAAAGATGGAAGGTTGTGTAGGGTTTCTTAGAGGGAAGCAATAGAGTTCATGGATAATATTTGAGATTTAAAATCCATAACTTTTTTAATAAAGAATATTTTGGATATTTCGCAATAGGATAATATGGGGGCTTCAAATTCCAGAATTCTTTTTAGAATCTGAATTTTAAAAAAGGCCAATTTATCTGCCCATCTACGGTTGCAGAACCTTTAGGAAAGGCTGCAACTCTGGGTGGAAAATGAGTAATGATTTATCAATTTATAAATCAGCTTTGTAAAAAATATATTTTTCTTATTTATTAACTGATTATTAGTAAATAAAAATAACAGTTTTTATTTTTCTTATTATGCTATAAAGTGATGCATGGAACTAACTTCCATAATTCAACACAAGGCCACGCCAGCGTTTCTATGAGTTACGGTTACAGTTGATAGTGAAAGAAGTGTGATGCCCACTTTGCAAATTGTTATTAGCAATGTCAGCACCATGTGACAACAGCAGGTTACTCCTTCCCCACGTGACTTCACATTATGCAAGACAAGACAAACTAGCTAGTACTTAAAAATTAAATTCCCCGGTTTAATTTAACAACTTACTAACAATGAATTATGCCAAATTTCAAACCGTGGAAAGGTACTCTTATAAGTAATTTGGTTTAAATGCACTTTTTGGATGAAAACTTGACGGAAAATCTAACTTTGTATTACTCAAAAGGTCTTGGGACTAAAATCGCTATAAAAAAACAAGCCAGGAAACAAACTTCGCACATAAAAGTTAAGGATGATAAAATACACATAAAAACAGACAACTCATGAGAAAATATTCTGCTTATATATATATATATATATATATATATATATATAACCTTGCAAAAATATAAGTTTATGGAAAAAAGAAAATTAACTTTTCAGTTACTTATGAGTATTGCATAGGGATAGTCCCTCAAACCGTATTACTCCCTCTCATCCTTATCCTAGGACATACTTAACCGAATTACACGTGCCAAGAAAGTTTATTATAGGGCATACTTAACTGAATTATACATGTCAAAAAGTAGTTAGTTTTATGAATTTTATGAGAATATATTGTAACATTACACAATTTTACCCTCTCAACTTTTCTGGAAAATTCACTCATTAATAACAACAAAAAAACACATAAATAATCAAAATATTTAATAAGGACAAAAAAGAAAATAAATAATAAATAATGCATAGGAAATATAAAGTGACTTATAATTAGGACCAAGAAAATCTTCTAGAATGTGACCTGGACCGAAGGGACTATTTATTTTTTCATAGTTAAGTTCTGAACATGATTAGCTAGCAATATCCCACTGATTACCTGTGTGACTTATTCATGGCATGTCCCTTTCTAAAAAATAATGATGATATCAATTTTTTGGGTCAGGAGGCACAGAGGTATGACACTCCAACTCCCAAAAAGAGAACAGAACACAGAGAGCAGTACTATAGTACCAGCATGTTTTCTTGTGTCAGATTTCAACTCGTGTCGTTGAGCATATCAGTGCCCTGTATTAAGATTTTTGTTATGATTCCCCTGCCATGCAAATTTAATCTACTGGAACATTTACAAAATTGGAAGTTTGGAACTGAATAATAGATGATAGAGTTTATATTTAAATATAACACAGTAAGGTAACTCTATAGTACTTAGTTCTGCCTCAGTCTAGGTGAAAAAGATAAATGCTTTTAGATACTAATATATATGTCTGTCCATGTATGTAATATGTATAGCTTGCCGTTAGCAGTATGTATAGTAGATGATGATGATGATGACAAGGAAATGTGTCCTACAATAATTTGAGGGTATTCAGCTATACATCTACACAAGATTCATCCTTCTGTATGCTTCTTCTATAATTCTGCAAAGACACAAAACAAACGACAAAAGAAAATCATTTGATGAAAGAAACAGTAATTTACACTAGACAATAAGCAAGCTCTGAGATAATTCTTGCATGTAAAGAAATTAGAAGAAAAAACTCACCCAAAAATAAAAGTTATCCCCCATAGCCACTTCTATCTTTATCAGATTACAGAGAAAATTAATGAGAAGCCTTGTCACCAAAAGTGGTCTGCGGTTCTAGCTTGTTCAGAGATGATGATAAGCTTGTTGAGAAGGTGGAGAAGTCAGAAAGATGATCTCCAGCTGCGGCTTTTGTTGGTGAAGAAGAAAGGCTATCAGGAAGGACAGACTCCACACTTTGTTGGTGAAGAAAAAACATCAGAAACTTGATATACAAAACATACTATTATGAAACAGGATTAAGATATGAAGGAAAGTTAAGCTCCCATACCTGATATGAATATCTCTTATTCCTGCATCTGTGCTTTCCTTTCCATTCCCACTGTCAGTAGCATGAATGCCAACTGGATTAACTTCCTGCTGTGGCTCTAAAGAAATGGAAGAAACCGGGCTGCCAATGAACCCTGCAACAAAATGCATATCAACAATGTGTTTACCCTACTTCAATGAAACTTTATCTTTTGGTTATTGTTGATTGAATAATCTGTGATATCTCCATTAACATTATCAGAGGTAAAACCTGGATTGCTAATATAACCATGAAGTTGTGATATGGGCAAAGATGCACCACGGCGAATGGGATTGTTCTTGAAGTCTGGAAGGTGCAGATTCATCAGCCTTCTTCCTTGAAGTTCAATAGCTCGCTGCATCTCAGCCTGCTCCAATTTTCTTCTCAACGAGATCTCATGTGGATTATAGAACATTCTTGCTCCTGCAGAGAACAGATTCAATAAAGCTAAAACATAAACATGAGACTCTAAGCAAGTATATACACACACAAAAAGTGGTTTTGGGAATTGTCAGGGCTTCATTGGAAGGTATTAGAATGGTTAAGTTTATATGAATGTAGTTAGAAACTCAGAATAGTATATTTGATGTAAGGCATGGCTGAAAATGCTTAGAAACTTCTTTTACATATGCTGCCACTCAAATCAAGAGGAGAGAAGTTTGATTACCAAGATGGAAATCACAAGGTTCTTTAGCGTCAAGACCAGAAGGGCTCAAACATGGTGAAAATTCTCCTTTCTCTAATTGTTGTTGATGCTGGTGTCTCCTGCATACATCAGTTACAATAATATAATGTCGGAATGGAAGATATAAACCAAACAAAGAGATCGTGCCTACATACTTGTCATGGAGTTTTCCCTTCTCCTTGTAGGGCTTGACGAGTACACGTGAATCACAGATAAAATGAGGATTCCCTTTGGATAATATGTTCCTTACTGTCTCTGGATAGACAAAGGTAACAAACCCAAACATTCGCTTCTGCTGGTAAGGAATCCTCACGTCTTGAACAGGTCCAAATGTGCTTCAAAAGAACAAAGTAGCTACTTCAATGAAATTCTTCAATTAAGAATCAAATGCAGAGATCACAATTCTATTTAATTTAGTTTCCATCCAATAACATAAAAGGTCCACACAACATCGAAACGAACATTCAATTAATAAAACAACATTTCACCATCTTTCAACTGCAACCTTCTTAGGCTACAATTGATATGAATAATGAATCCAATCCTAATTACGTCCTTCTCTACCACTTATGAATAACCACAATTAAGGTAGATGTGCTCTAGATCATGGTGGAAAGACTAGCAATACAATAAAATTTTCAGCAAGGATCATGGAATTCTTAACTTAATGCAGTAACACCTCTAAACATATTTTTACTCAGTTTAAGTTGCCGTCACTAGATTGCTGAAGGGACAGGTAAAAACAGCCAATCATCAACTGAGCTCAAATCGATCAAAGATGAAAAAGGCACAAACAGCCACTCTTTTTAAGAGTCAGGACTTGAGACCAACATCAGAGGTGATAACAAATCTATGCTCACTAAGGCTTTCAACCATGATCACACAAAGGAATACAAGCAAAAACCTTGAGAGGCATGCTCGCTGAAAACAGTGAACTTCGACAGAGTCTATGAGAAAATCTGTGTACAATAAAGCACTATAATTTCGCACATTTCGCTACCACTTCGTTGTTTTTTATGATGAACCGTGTCACTAAATGACTACCATTTGCACAGAATCATAGTTTTTACCTGAAGTATTCCGAAACATCTTCATCCTTAAATGTGCTTTCAGCTGGAAACGTTAAGTAAATTTGCCTGGCAGACGGGTTATGTTTATCAGCTGCTAATATGGACAGAAACTCATTTCTTTGCTGTCTGCTCCACCCAAGCTTGTAAAATTCTTCTCCAGTCATGACTGCTGCTGCTGCAGCTCTGAAATGCATCACAATGTACATCATAAGCAAAAAAAAAAATAGTGATTTGTTTATTTTGTTTTTTACAAATGCCAAGTTTTTCAAGACAAAGGAAAAGGAAGAGAACTGTAGTTTATAATCTACTATACTCTATAGGTATACCTTTGGGAATCATTTTGTTGTTGCATCAAAAAGTTAATGTACTTGTCACATGAGGATGGAGAAGCAGCAGCCATGGCCATTGACCTTTGATTATGTGCAGCCTTGAGCCTGATAAACTCTTCAGGCTGCTCCAACCCCTCAAACCTACTGCTTGGAGAACCAGAAACAGCACCAGTTGAATCAGTCACATCACTGTGCAAAAACCTGCAACCCCTCCCATTCTTGCAAAACCCTTTGCTGAAGTAAAGGCATGGCTTAAACCCAATTTCTTCTTCTTCCTCTTCTTCTTCGGACCGAAAGCACACATCACCAGTTGAGTAGCTCCTCCTCCTGTGGAAATGAGGATCACCATTTCCATGACCTAATAATTCAAGCTTTGGATCCACCAACTCCTCATCCCTTAAGAAAGACAAGTACTCATTCATTTCTTTTTCCTCACTAGCTTCCAAACCAGTGTGACATTCATGCATCATCGCCCTCATCATACGAGGAGAAAGACAAGATTTTGACACAAACCCATGATTAATTTGCTCATTAGGAATTAAAGGATTGAACTTTGGGCTAATGGGGGTGTTTGTGAAGCCAGAATGTGGCCAAGGAGGGTGGTGGTGGGCAGCACCGAAAGCAATAGGAGAATGAGGATGTCTGGGTAAAGGACTGGGGAAAGGAGATGCAGAGGAGAGTTCCATGATGAGGGCCTTGACTTTAAGAATGACAGAGTGGAGAACATAATCAGGGCTTGAGGCCAAGCGAATTAGTTCAAAGTCTTGAAGACAAACGAGAAGATGACCAATGACCTTAGATGCATTCTCAGGGTCAAGGTTATTGATTCTAGCAATCACAACGTTGGTGGCTTCGAAGGTACCCATAATCATAAAATAAAAATAAAAATAATTCAAAGGAGAGGAGAGATGAAAGAGTAGAAGCGGTGGTAGTGTGTTACTCTGTGCCGAACAAAGTAACAAGAGATAGTGAGTGAGTGAGTGTTGTTGTGGAGTGAACTAGTGATGTTTGTTTGTTTGTTTGTTACTTAGCACTTCGTAGTAGCAGCAGAAGGACAGTAGATACTTACTTAGATATTCAACTTTTCACAGTGTCATCATTCATTCATTCACTCTTTCACTTCTCACTATTGAGTTAGTTTCTCTCTCTTTCTCTTTCTCTTTCTCTTTCTCTGTGTGTTGTGGTACTTGTTCATTCAGATCCAGTGTTTGAGAGAGTTGAATGAAGTGAAGGGGGATGGATGGATGGATAATGGTGAACAGCGTAAAGCCTCTTTTTTCATAAACCCTCCTGCTGCTGCTGTCACCTTTTCATTTCTTCTTATTCTTTTTCCTTAATTTTGTCAACACTCCAAAATGGTTACTCCTTCTTATCTAATAAAGAAATTTTTCTTCACAAAAAAGAATTATTAATTTTGTTAAGAATATCAAAATGTAAATATTTAATTAAAGATAGAGTATAAAAAGCTAAAATAGATAAAAATGTAGTGAAAAACTAAGTTTATTATCACTGATAAAAAATATTAATAAACCTAGAAAATTATCAACTTGGGTTGGAGCTAGTCAAGTGATAATTCACTTGGCCAATTAACTAACTCGTCAAGTAAGAATTATATTGGATATTATAAATTAAAAAAAAAAAGCTTTCAGCATGATTTTATATTAAAAACTGTATCATTTATTCTCATTTTTTGTGTTTTAAAACTAAAGGAATTTTGATTGGCTGAGGAGATTAATGTAAATATGCATCTTAAAATCTCAATAGATTGAAATAAATACTGTAACACATCATATTTTATTAGGGATGTTCAAGAGCCGGCCTATTCATTCTGTTCAATCTCTATGGATTCAAACTTAACTATTTTTGTGAAAGTTTTAAAAAACGAGAAAGTGGATGGTGCACCGATGGTGTAAAGCATTTTTACATTATTAATACATCATTCATCATTCATGTGCTATTGAGCATTGACTCTTTATTAAAAGTAAAACAGACGAGTGGTGAATGATGAACCGACGGTGTAAAAAACTTTACACCGGCGGTGCACATCCATTAAACTCTTTAAAAAATTTCTTTAACTTTTAGTATTAAGGATAAAGATTTAAAACGGTATTTTTGCATTAAAAAATTGAAAAATGGTACTGTGTATATTTTTTTCAATAAAATTAGTTTAATATTCTTTTTTTTATTTGGAGTTTAATATTCTTCTAATCATATATAAATATGACATGTGTTACATACTTACATACCATAAATCAATTACTGATGAGTTAAATATCACTATGTTAATCATGTTATATTTATGTGCGGTTAGAAGAATGGTAAACTGAATATGTTACAAGAATATTTTATATATTATTTTTTAAAAAAAAAATAAAAAATGAATAATTATGAGTCGATAAACTTAGTTTTCCAATAATTTTTTACTAATTTTTATTTTAGGATTGAAATTAAACAAATCTTATCTTTTGATTTGGCTAGCGTCCAACGGCTCTCTCGTTTTAGATCTGAGATTCCTTGCCACCGAACGGAGCTTAGTCCCAGCATCAATGAGATTGTTATCTTGAATTAAAGGCTATTGAATCTCCTTTTAGAGTCCGATTTTGGCAGTTGTTGATGATCCATGTCCACATGGAAGAATATGTTGTTGCAGTGTATTTTGCTTTCCCTTTAACTATTATTAGTGTGAAATATCTTGTATTTGTAATTGCCATGTTGGTCATTACTTGTATTGTTGTTGATCTATGAATAAAATACAACTTTCCCTTAAAAAAAACAAATCTTATCTTGAATTATCCTAATTCAGTCATGTTATTCAATTTATTATTATTTTTTTTGCCCACCCGATTCTATAGGTACTACCTAAGTACATCGGATCCGACCCGAATGGCGTGTCTGATTATGGAAGGTGAGTCTCCCAACATGAATTTCCTTTAAATATATATTTTTTAATATAAATAATGATTTATTTACTAAAGTTAATGGCATTTTATATTTGAAGTAATATTAAATTTATCTCGAAATTATTTTTGATTTCAAAATGGTTCCGTAAGATACACTACTAGAAAAAAGGTTTTTAAAATCGGAGTTTTAAAATCGGTCTCTTTAAAGCCGAGTTAAAAAAATGCGGTGGCATTTTTTAAAATAAATTTAACTTTTAATATCGGTCGTTATATGGCCGATTTTAAAAAAATAAAAATAAGACTTTTTAACTTGGTCGTTTGTGTGACTGATTTTAAAAATTACCAAAATTTGACTTTCTAGCTCGGTCCTTCGGTAACCGATTTTATAAAAAAAAAAATTAAAAAAAAAATCTTTCGTTTGTGACCGAGTTAAAAAAGCCATCCCAAGACAAGGATTTGTTTCTTATGGGTAAACACTCCCAAAACCCGCCAAAACGTTCTTCTTCTCTCTACCCTAAAGGTTCTTCGTTCTTCTTCTCTTCGTTCGATCTCCCTTGCTGCGACGGCCATCGAAGGCTCCCCTCCGTTTGAACCCTCACTCTTGACAACGAATGCCATCGAAGGAACTCACTCCATTCTCCTTTGTTGATTTGTTTTTACCCCTCTCGTCGCTATTCATCTTCTCACCCCTCTCGTCGCCTCCGTTCCAGCGACTGCACCATGCACCGTCACCAATGACCACGACAGGGACAACGAAACTATTGTCTCTCTCCTTTCTCCGATGAGTTATCTATTTATGATTTTTTTATGTGTTAAGGATGTCAAATGTGGAACATTCCAGGAACTTTGAAATATATGGGTCAAGGTTTCGGTTCGATTGGTACATTACAACCGCTGCCACCGCCGTCAGCTCTGTTCATCATCGTCGTGCCTCCACCCATTACTGAAGCGCTTCCACCTTCAAATTTTATTTTAGAGCGCAATTTCCCCAATTTCAGTTTAATTAATTTGAATTTTGATTGTTGCATGCTTCAAAAATTTGCTACTGGAATAACCCCTTTGTGATTCCTTTAATTAACTTATTCTTGATTTTGGGCTCTTTTTTCTGTATTGCAAAAGTATGATTTTTTAGCTCATGAGATGCTTGTTTTGATTGGTGGTGTGTGACTATGATTATGAAATCTGGTTATGTGGAACGGTTGTCCAAGTCTTCATTTGTTTATAGATTCATATGAATTTTGGAATCAAGTTTGATTTTTGAAGATGAAAAAACATGTCATATAATTTGAGGTTCTGTTTTGTCGTGTTTTTTATATGGCTACGGCTGTGGAAGTTTTATGTTTCAATTCAATCCTTTTGGTCATAGAAAGTGCGCATCTGAATAAGAAAGAAATCTGAAAATTTTAAGGCTTTATTTTTAAAGCTTATTTCTAAGCTGTTGTACAGTTTCTAAGCAATCAATGACATTAGATAGTAATTAATGACATTATTGTTAAGAACTTTTTTGTGTTTTGTGTTGTCATCAACTCTTTATTTGTGGTGGTGACCTTTTAGCAATAGCAGTAGCACTGTTTCAAGTCTCTTGCTGCAAAAATTTTATTCCTTGGCTGAGACACCAAGCAATATTGAGATAAAGTAGTGTTTAATGGAGTTATGGAGTCATATGCAATTTTGTTGAACTCATGATAGACCCTTTTGGGAACTATCTTTAATTTGTGCAGTAGTTATTGAAAAATATATATCTTTAATTTGTGCCGTATTTGTTTTTTGAAAAATGCGGGGTTGTTTGTTCTAAAAAAAAATCATTTCAGAAAAAAATAAAAAAAATAACCTACAATTAAGATCAGTCATTTGCAACGATCGATAGTAAAAGACTTATTAACTCAGTCAAGATGAAGGAACGATTTTAAAAGTATGAACTTTCAAACTCGGTCAACGAAACAACCGAGTTTAAAAAGACTTTTTAACTCGATCAATGAGTGTGATCGATTTTAAAAATGGGACTTTTTAACTCGGTCCTTCAACAACTGATTTTAAAAAACCTTTTTAACTCGGTCAAACGATCGTTTTAAAAATGGCACTTTTAACATCTATCGTTTTGCACATCACCTCAACGACTGATTTTTAAAGTCCAAAACAATCGATTTTAAAAGTGTTTTTTTCGGTAGTGACATTATAAAAAAGTGGTTTCGTGAGTTGTTCTTTTTCCCCTCATAGATTACTTTAACTCGTATTGTTGAGTGACACATGGCATAAAGAAAATTAGAAGAAAGAACGATAATTTAAAGGTAAATGCTAAGGGCTCTTGATACACATGTCAATTTATGATTATTCTTTCTCTTAAATAACTTTAATAAGCGTCCAGAATATTTGTTAGCAACATCCTACTTTTAATTGTTCAGAGTGTGACACAACAATCAACGGGGGTTGACTTAAGTGGTGCAATCGTGTCAACTTGAGAACTTGAAAATAGGGTCTGAAACTAAGAAGTCTCAGGTTCGATTCCTGATTAACACACCCAGCTGGAGAGGCATAGGAACGCGACCTCGGACAAAATTAGTCTCAAGGGTTCCCTAGGACACCTGTTGTGCTGGCCAAAGAGTTAAAAAAAAAAAAAAGTGTGACACAGCACACATGTTAATACTAATCGATAGTGTTTGATCAATAACATCATCATAGACATGTCAAATTTCAATTTGGAAAATAAATTAAAATGTGAATTTGATATGTTCGCCTATTACATAATATCGTAATATTATTTTTTTTAATGGAATTTCTTAACCTCAGCTCTTAGGGCTGAGAATAAGAGCCTTAGAAAAGTTATTTTGTATTGAAAGAATAAATGTTTAATTCTTTAAAAGTTAATGAATTAGTTTTTCAAGACTTTTTTTCTATTTTTTTATTTCTTATCCTCGGTCCTAAGTGTTGAGGTTAAGCAAACACTTTTTTTATTGCAAAATTGTTTACAAAGATTTGGGAAATGAAAAATTACGCGGTTGCTAAAGATTAAGCTTAAATATTCGCGTTTTATATTTCATTATTTTATCAATTTAGTTATTTATTAGAGACATTTCTTTAAAAAGAAATTAAATTGACAATTCAGACATGTGTATATTAAAATTTAAATTATATATTTAGTTATAACCCTTTTTGAAAAGGTCAAAATGCTTTTCATATTAATTGTCCTATCTCAGTAAATCATGTATTTCGGGAAGTCAATAAATATAAGATTTTTTTAGTTATTTTGGGTTATTCAACCAATATTTTTTGTATTTTTTTCTAATATTCTTACCATTTATCCTATTTAATTTGCGAGATTGCTTATGAAATTGTTTTCCCAAAACCATCGAGCTGTTGGTACAGTGGTGTCAGGAGCTTTACTTGGTGGAACGAATCACGGTTCCATCCCCCGTAACAACGTTGAGAGAAGAATAAAACCTTAACCTGAGACACCCTCGAACTGGATTAATCAGCCTAGTGGGTTGAATACCATGGTCCAAACCAAAAAAATGTATGATTTTTATTTGCAATATTAGTCTCAATAAACCGATAGTCACTATATCATTAACAACATATCATTAAACCTAATTTAACCCGATTATTGTCAGGTTATTGATCATCAAGATATAAAACCAAATCGGAACCAAAATAAATTCGTCTCACACACATCCATGTATGTCATAAGTATATATTTTAATTCTTTATATTTACGTAAAATCGAATAATTAAATAATAAAAACATTTTTCCTCAAATATTGCTGCTTTTTGTTGGTAAAAAATTTCAATGAATTCATCTAAATTCAATTTAGGACCATAAAATAATTTTAAATGGACACTATTAGCAATAAAAACTACTTAGAGTGTAGCACTACAATCTACTAATAAATCAATTATTTTGTGACAAGTCATTTAATAAGATCATGTTATTGTCACGTCAAATTTTACTTGTTAAAATTGAATGATTTGTCATCAAAGCATTGATTTATTAGTATGTTGTTGTGCTACCCTTAATTTTGATTGTATGGTAGAAATATTCATAATTTTAATGAATGTGCATTGATGATTCAAGCTTAATGCATCATCTACCATTTTTGTATACGAGATTAACTCATAAATCATAAATCTTTGATACATAAATGCTAATTGTACATTGACATTGCAATAATTTGCGATGCTCATGCAAAATCCAATTTATCTATTAAAAAAAAAGTGTTTTTAACCTCAGCCCTAAAGGTTGAAGATAAGCACTCCAAAGTGGTTAGGATTTATTGAAAATGATGCATAGAATAAATCAAAAAATTTATGTTTTTATTTTTTCAAGACATCTTAACCACTCCGAGGTGCTTATGCTCAGTCCTTAGGACTGAGGTTAAGAAAACCCTAAAAAAAATAGGTAGAAAAGATCATGGGAAAAAAATGGATTATATTGAAAAAAAAATTGTTTTTTAACCAACCCTATATGTTAAATTTGATACTTTTTAATCTTTATTAAGCAGATGCTTTTGAATTTTAAATTTGAGACCTTTTTAATTTTTATTGAGCAAGTGCTTTTAAATTTGTCAAGATTTTGGAGTAACTAGATTAAATATTTTTTTTAATCAAAGATATTTTCTTACCCTATGCAGAATATTTTAAGATGCAATGCAAGGTTCTCAAATTAAATATTGCTCACAAGAATCGAATATTTGATATTTTGACTAATATGAAGTTTTATCGATATTTTACACCAATGAACCAACTCTTTATTAATATATTTAGTTTAGATATAAAATTTAATTAGGATTGATTTATTAAATATTACATGAACTTGTATCATCAATCCTTTAAAAAGGGCATATAAAAAAAATCCTATAAAGAAGAATACAACGGAATGCTACCAGTAAAGGCAAAGGAATAAAAGTAATTAAACTTATGGATATAATATAATATACTTAATCAAAGTTAATTATTATTGATTTTCAATGTTTTTAATAATGAAATGTGTGACAACTAATCTCAGAATAATTATTTCCTCTATCCCTCACTTAAATCTTTATATAAGGGTCTTCTATATATATACTATCTTACAAAACATAAAAAAGTAATGACAAAAAATGAAAAAGAATGGAACATTCCATCTCTTGTTAATGGAGAGGAACTTGAAACAAGAGTTATGTTAGGCGGGCTGCTTGTTAAACCAACAATTTGATACTTGGGCTGCATGTTAGGGTGAAATAAACCAAAATGTCGTTCTGTTTCAGCAGAGGGTTTCTTATTCTCATCAAAGATGGCAAACAAATAAGTTTCCAAGGGGTGATTAGGCCTCTTTGGAGTCCCACTTTGCACATGTTTTACCAAATTACCATAATAGATATTTGCATTATTAACAGTTGCATCATTACCACCATCAGAAGGCCATCCACTCTCTGATATAACCACTTCCAAATCAGGTGCACCAGCCTTCTCGAGAGCTGCATAAAGGGCATCTAATGATGCATCAAATAGGTTTTGGTACTCATATTGGCCATCCTTCACAACAGTTGTGGGTGACGTGAATAATGCATAGTCAAGACTGATATGATTATTGGTGTCACCTATGTAACTAAAATAAGTGTACAAATTTGCAAGAAGTGGTGAACCATTACTCACTAGAAAATTTAGGATTGGAATAATATATGCACTAGCATCAGGGCTAAATGCTCCTGATGATGGAGGGTAGGAGGTGCCCAACAATCCTAATTGAATAGCTGTCGAGACCTTAATCTGGCTTTGAAGGTTTGCAGATACAAGTGCATCATATATATTCTGCATTGCAAGTTGAACAAATTGGGCTTCTGCATTATTAGGCATTATCTCATTCCCAACAATGATGTACCGAAATGTAATATCTCGAGCATAGGTTCGTATGTTGTTTTCGACCCATTCCGTAGCTGCTGCGGCATTGGTTGCAAAAGATTGAAGGTCTTCATTAGGGACGCCGACAGAGAGTTCGATGTTCGATCCCCTCAAAGCCTGAAAGGTCGCGAGATCAGGGTCGTATATTCGCATTCTCCCAATGCCATTTGCTTTGTAGAGATTGACTACTTCTTGCGTGGATGGTAAGTCGTCGCCTAGTCGCCCGTAGCAAACTCCAATGGATTGTGCAGCTGCATGAATAACAACAGTCTAAGGCAGATTTTCATAGTTTGAATATGCAGAATTTTAGACTTAGACAGTGTTTCTCGGATCAATTCTTAAAATCTTCTCAAATCAGAAAAAACGAACTCATATAAACTTTACTCAAATAAATTCTAACAACATCACACACTGGTTTGGTGAGTAAAATTTTATTGATATTATCTAACATTGTGGGACGGACAGATTACATGGCATATTAGCATGACAATTTCCGACCTAATCAAATTAAGATGTAAGAAAAAAAAACATAGAAAAACAAGACATCGAGAGTATAAAAATGAAGTTCAAACAAAAAGAAAGTTTACCATTTCTCTCCAAACCATGCACATTAAGCATGATAAGCATCACAAACACACCAACTATATGAAGCATTAGCACGAAAGTCATAATATTAACTTTAAATATTCGGCTACCAAAATAGGAGGACGTGGAATTATACGTAAAACTTAGACGAGAAGGTGGGGATTGAAAGTTATCAATCCCATGTGTTATTATTCACTTTTCAAGTATGCAATCTTCCCTTAAAATAAAAAAGTAAGCAATATTGAATTATGATTTTTTTTTTTAAATTCTTCTCTCATAATCCAGTGTGCCATGTATAAATAATAATTTTGGAAACTATTTACACCATTCATAAAATATAATAATTGAATGTAAACAAAATAGTACCATATTGATTTTAAAATAAGTTATTTCAATCACTACACAAAATAATTGATATGTCAATCTGAAAAAAAATCATGTAATAACAATTTATAATTAATGAGAAAAATTATGCATTACATTAAAACTATATTCTCTTATTTTTTTATTGATTAATATAACTTTTGTCAAGATAATGAACAAAAATCATCTTTTAACAAAATCAACCTAAACAAGGGTCACAAAACACTAAAAAAAATCAACCTACATATTTTATTAGTAATTAATTAGTGTGTGACATACATCATCTTTACGTGGTTAGAAGGATACTCCCTCTGCCCCAAAATATAGTAAAATTTTGAAATATCAACAAAAATAAGTTCACTTAAAAAAATTAACATGTTTTTAATGCATTGTTTTCCAAATAAATCAATTATCAAAGCGAATATTTAATACATGCTTCTTTAATAAAAAAATCATAGCATATAATATGCAATTTTATTTTTTTATTCACCCCTTTAACTTTAATTTGGATAAAAAAAATTTAATGTATTTTTACTAATATTTTGAGATGGAGGGAGTATTAAGTAATTTTATTAAGAGAATATATAATTTCTCTTTTTATAAATCGATTCATATTTTCTTCAAATCGATTCGTTAT
Source organism: Crotalaria pallida (assembly GCA_037953625.1). NCBI lineage: Eukaryota > Viridiplantae > Streptophyta > Magnoliopsida > Fabales > Fabaceae > Crotalaria > Crotalaria pallida. Next base: position 140,048,175 of record CM075654.1, on the reverse strand, counting down.
AATTTCTCTTTTTAGATTTTGAAGCTAAATGGAACCAATAAATTTGTAGGAGTTGATGCTTCTAATCCTTTTAAATCAATCGAGAAATTGGTGAACGAAGCAGAGGTTCAGTCCAATCTTACAACGAAATCATTCTTGCCAAAAATTGATAGTGAATTTAATGAATCATTCAGAAATCGATAAAACCAACAATTTTTTTTTTTTTTTGAAGGGAGATAAAACCAACAAAAATCGAAGCTTCATAATTTAAAAATTGAAGTTAGAATTGAACCAATAGAGTTTTAGCGAGATGCAGTAATTTCAAAATGTCTTTTTTATTAAAAAAAATAAAATAAAAGAAAATAGAGCCATTACTCCGATGAATACGTTTTTATTTTATCGGTATCATCGTATCTTGCCACCAGGAAAAAAAAAGTAATCCATCAAATATTGTCAGGCTTACTCTATCAACAAGAGTTTTCATTTTTACCGGGGAAAAAAAAAAACAAACAAGAGTTTTCATCAAAAATCAAACTCATTTACTTTGAGAACATCCTTGTTGGCAATCGGAGTGATGAATTTGAAAAGAATATATATATATATATATATATATATATATATAATTTAAATCTCATTTTTTATCTACAAACTTTATTTTATTTTTAAACCCAAAATTAACCTTATAATTTTTTGACAAGTACCTCTCAGTAAAATTTTTTTGACTAGTATATCTCGAAAAAAATTTCAATGATTACCTCATAAATCACACATTAGAATTCATTACTTTCTCTTGCAATTGTGATGAGCCTAGGCGCCACGCGGGCTGTGGCTTTGCACTAGCCTCAATTGCATACCTTAGAAGAAATGATGAAAAGCTGTGATACCAATTGATATGGATCTTGGGAGAACCACACCACAAAAACTAACTATTGTAGTGGGAGAGCCCAAGTCCTTATAAATATCACATTAGAATTCATTACTTTCAATGTGGGACTCCAAGTAGAATTCATTACTTTCTCTTGCAATTGTGATCGTAACATAGAACAACATTGCTTCTTAATATATTTATTCAACAACTAACCAATATATTTTTTGAGAGGTTCTGTCGCCAAAATATTTCGAGAGGTACCTCTCGAAAAATTACAAGAATAATTTTGGAAATTCCCACTTAAAATAGGATTTGTGGATAACAATGAGGTTGAAATTTCAAATAAAAAATGAGTGGGGCTTTTGTCGCCCCACTCTAGACTTTACACATCTCACTTATTAATTTATTTTAAAATTACCCTTTCACTTCATCTTCTTCCTTTTCTCATATTCACACACCACATTCCTACTCTACAAAAGGACATATATTTTGGCAATAATACACGCACCCATAGGATCTACATTTAAAAGAGAGTGCTGCATCTTCCCTGAATTCAATGGGTAAACTTTGAGAGAAAGAGAACCCTCAAAATATAACTTTACAATGGCCAACCAGGTAATAGCTAGTTAGTTGCAAATGTCAGATAATTAAATGTGCACTTGCAGACTTCGTCAATTGACAACATCTAACTCTCCAAAAGTAAAATGCATTTAATTACCAAAATATCATTCGAAGAGTTCATACATATCATAATTATTATTTTAACATATGACCATCTTGAACAAATGATTCTTCCGTTACTTGTGCACTCATGTCCAAAACTCCAAGTGCAAAGTAATTTTGTTACACAGCCTATGTTATCCTAGGTGAATCCTAATTCCAACTTACTACATGCATACAACCTTAACTTTTTGGTATTCCTTTTCGCCCTGCAAATTTCAGAATACTGGATTTTAAAAATGTTATCAAAACAGTGATTGCAAGCGTACACATAAATATATTTTTAAATAACAATCTTATGTTATCACCATACCCTATGGGATAAATCATAAATTCTAACATTGTTGAGTCAAGCACCAGTTTGTTAAGTGTAGATTCTATGGGTGTACTGCCAAAATATATGTCATTTTCCATAGCAGGAGTGTGAGTGGGGTGTGTGAATATGAGAAAAAGAAGAAGGAAGAAGGTGAAGTGGAAGGATATTTTGGAAATAAATTATTAAATGAGGTGTGTAAAGTCTAGAGTGAGGTGGCAAAAGCCCCACTCATAAAAAATAAATCAAATAAGGGAATTAGTCCCCAAACCCCATTTTAAATGAGAAATGTCCATATTGCCCTTTATTATTCAAAACACAAAAAAAAAACCCAAAAACCAAAACCTCATACCCCAAACCCTAATATCCAAAACTCCAAATCTCATCCCTTCACCATCTCACAAACTCCTCTTTCTTTTTCTCATCTTCCACCATCAAAATTCCTTCACTCAAAAAAAAAAAACTCCAAAAAGACAAGTTTTTTTTCTCCTTCACATTCAAAAGGAGTACCAATGGACGTTCCATACTTGTTGAAGGTAAAATTCATATCTTTTATTTTTTTTATGCTACTGTATAAATTCCGACAATCCAGTGTCGGAATTTTTTGAGATTCCGACACGGGTATGTCGGAAATTTTTAGGTAGTTCTTTTTAAGAGTTTTCTGACATATTCATGTTGGAATTTTTTCTGACGAAAAAAATTAAAACAATGTGTAAATTTCCAATACCCCCGTGTCGAAAATTTAAAATTCCGGCACTAGTTCGTCGAAATTTTACAACGCCAAAATAAAAAAAAACACTAACAACGAAGAGAAGACAAATGAGTTTGCTTAAAACATAACAAATGAAAAAAAAAACTACTAAAAAAATGAAAATCTAACTTTAAACAACCTATTAATCATCTACATCAAATAACACAAAGCAAAAACGAAAAACCAAACCAAACCTACATGAACAACAAAGAGGAAGTTAATAGCTAAAGAGTTTTAGTTCCCAAACCCCTCAATTTAGCCCCAAACCCCATTTTAATCGCGAAAAGTCAAAAATGTCATTCCTTCATCTTCCACCTTTACACTCTAAACCCCAAACCCCATTGAACCCCAACAGCAGCCACCTCTTCATCTCCCTCACCCTTCCATTGTGTCTCTCTCTCTCCTTCATTCCCCTTGCCACCGCCGATCAGTCACCACCGCCGCTGCTCACCCCACGACGCCACTGCTGCTCTCTCTGTCAGGTATGTGTTTAGGATTTTCGTAGTTGTTTTGTGTTTTTTTTCTGGGTTATGCAAATTTTCGAGATCCCCCCGACACTGGTTCGTCGGAATTGTGTCTAACCTCCTGTGTCGGAATCTTCGTCAATAGCAACGGCGCACCGCCATACCACGCCACCCCCTTTACCAGCTACACCGACCCAGCCGCAACCATCGCTTAACACAGCCACGATAGAGACAGCCACCACAACCCAGCCACCAAACTACGCCACCCCCTTTACCAGCAACACCGACCCAGCCACTGTCGCACCACGACCCATAGAAGAGAACGGTGGATAAGACGAAATCGAGGCACGCCGACGACTGGTGGGTTGCATGGTGGCGCGCCGCCGCTGTTGTAGGGAGGTGCCTGTTGTTGGCTTCAAGGAGGAGGTGAATGATGTTGGGATTCAATGGGGTTTGGGGTTTGGAGTGTAAAGGTAGAAGATGAGGGAAGGGCATTTTTGACTTTTCGCGATTAAAATGGGGTTTGGGCTAAAGTAAGGGGTTTGGGAACTAAAACTCATAGCTAAAAGAAGGAAATAAGCCCATATTTGATGCTTAAGCACAACCCGGCTGGCCCAATATTTCTGAACAGCATCGTTTTTCACTCTTTTTTTTTTTACTGTGAAGCTGAAGTATCAATGTATCATCGTCATCATCGTTTCGATTCTTTCCCCTATACATAGCAGCTTCAACTCAACCTTCTCTCTTCGTTCTCCGGTGCCGGTGAGTTTCTCTCCTTTCTGTCTTCCGTTATTATTCTCCTCTTTACTTTCCCTCTCTCTCTCTCTCTCTCTATATATATATATATATATATGTGCCTGCTTCTGAGATTTCTTTACATTTTGTTATTATTACATTTACAATTTAGATTCATTCTATTCTAGTGTTGTTATTTAGTAATATAGTTTAAGTTAACACTGTTCCTTTAATTTGATCTCCATGTCTGGGCGGTGATTTATTTTGTTCATGTTTAGGTCTCATTTTTGCACTTCACCCCAATTTTCATTTATCTTTATCTTTTATTTTTATAGCCATCATCATCATCATCATCATCATCATCATCATCATCATCATCATCATCATCACAGAGTGTATTATCTCATTCTCATCCTTTTGGTTACCATCATCTTCAGTTGCTCCTCTGTTTTCACATCACGAGAGAGTTTTAAGTTATAACGAATAACGAATTAGACATGACATTGTTGGGCACACTTTGTTTCATCTTAGTCCCATCATCATCACCATCACCATCACCACCGTTCTCTTCTATAACTTTAATGCCCCACTCTAACCTACGCAAGCGTCTCTCATTCACCTCTCCAGCAATTAAAGGCCGTGAAAGGATGTACGTACGTACGTTCCATTCCATTCTACGCTTTTATTTCCATTAACAGCCTAATTCCTAACATCAAAAAGCTAAACATAAAAAGTTATTGATTGCGCAGCTGCGAGCTCTTCGATTGTCACCAGGAACAAATCCCTTATGACGTCGCATGGTCTTGGCAAAAAGAGATTGTTAAGGAAAAGAAGGCACTGATTGAAAAGTATGGAGATTGCTCCGACACCCTAATCATTTTGCAACACCCTCCTGTTTATACGCTGGGTACTGCTAGTACCGAGGACAACCTATATTTCGACATGGAAAATGCTCCGTTTCGTGTTTATCGTACTGAGCGTGGTGGAGAGGTTACATACCATGGCCCTGGTCAGGTGCTTTCTTTTTTAAAATACTTGCTACGTTTCTGAAATTTTATGGCTATAATTAATTAATTAATTGACTTGCTACCATTTTGGTCTTCCTAGATTCACTTGATAGCAATTTGGTCCTCCCACCCAAGATTTAAAAATTAAAATAATGTCATGATTATACTTTTGTCAAGCTATGGCATCAACAAGGATCAATTTGAGGTGATTTTGAATATTACCAGGACTAAAATTCTTGGAAGACCAAATTGGTGGACCTTGTTGGTAGTTTATTGTAATTAATTTGAATAATGGTTTTTTACGCTTGCAAATTCATTCTGAGTTGCAGCTAGTTATGTATCCCATTATCAACCTCCGAAGACACAAGATGGATCTGCATTGGTACCTTAGAACCCTTGAAGAGGTTGTTATTCGTGTTCTTTCTTCAACATTTTCAATTCAAGCTTCTCGGATTGAAGGTTTAACTGGTGTTTGGGTTGGTAAGTCATTAAATCCTTTGAATCACACACAGAGTAGTTTGATTTTTTATTTGTTGTCCTCACTTCTTGCTCTGCTTCTCAACCAGTATTTTGGTTCTCACTCTCGTATCCTCATTAACAATTTATAATTATGCAGCCTCAAATTATTCTATTTTTGAACAAATTCTACTTATTTGATATCATCCAAGACAATCTGTAATTGTTAGTTGTAACATTTGAGTCTTGTTCCTGTAACCTTTATTTGGGTTGATAATGCTGTCGGACATCATGGACATTGGCAAGCAAATCAAGATTAGGGGTTTAGTATCGCTGATCTACTGCAAATAGGCCGGATATATATTTGTTCCTAATTTGGGAGTCTCTGTCATTTAACATTTTAGAACTTTACTTTGATGGTTTTAGCTTATAAAATGGCTTTTACTGGGGTTTAATCTAGGAGATTAGGGTGCGATTTATTGATACTGCCTGGAAAACTTGTGAGGTTTCCCTCTTTATGCTTAGAAGTTGTTTTAAATCTTGAACCTGTTTCATATTCCACTTGGAAGTAAGGCAACTTTATTTGCCTTACTCTACCTCTACCGGTGGTAGTGGTGCAATAAAAATTGTAAGAGAGTCCATTATGTTTGTTAGTTGGTCACAATTTCAAGTTTGTTGAAATTTAAGCTCTCTAAAATCATTTCTTTTTTCTTTGTAACTTGTTCCAGGAAATGAGAAACTGGCCGCAGTAGGTATACGAGTGGCTCAGTGGATAACCTATCATGGCTTAGCCCTCAATGTCACGACGGATTTATCTCCCTTCAAATGGATTATCCCTTGCGGAATACGCGACCGTCAAGTTGGAAGCATTAAAGGGTTGTTGAGAGAAGTTCAATCATGTGCTAGTAGTATTAATCATGGAACAGTTGAGTTGCAGTACTTGGATGATGCCGGTCTTATTCATACTACTTACAAGTCCTTGATTGAAGAGTTCTCACAAGCGTTTAAGCTCGAGTATGTAGAAGAGTCTGTAAAAAGTATTAAATGCTGTTAAGTAAAATTTGTTATGATATACTAGTACTACTAATCAAAGTTATTACCTTTTAATTAATATCCGAAGAAGAGAAGAAACATGTTCAGACAAAATGGCCAACGTGATTGGTTTTCTTAGTGAATAAATTGCTATTACTATAATTAATAACGCACAAATTCGTTTGCTTTCTTAACATGTAAATCCGGAACAATGAACTTAAACATTTGAACAACTGCTCAGAAAGGATTAATTAGAAGGCTAGAAGCCAAGATATAGAGGAAGGGAGAAAGTCATTGCAATGATGTATAATAGACCCATGTAAGGTCCTCCCCTACAAATCCAATTGTTCATTGTGGTAATTCTCAGCATGGAATAAAATACCCAAACTGCAATGGCTAGGGAGTGGCTGCGGTACTGGCCCCAGACCTTTGGAAAGGAATCCAATGGGAAATTAGGAGTAATTAAGATTATTTTAGTCCTATTGGTATCATTTTACATTGGCAACTTGACATATTGTATGATCTGCCTTAATTCATATACACTAACTTTAAACAACATTTAACAGTGAAACGAATGCAGTAATCACAGAAGATTAGAGACAATTAATAGAATATTTGTCCTGACAGTGACAAAGATTTCTAATTGAGATGTATATAGTTCAAATGTTTTTTTTAAATTCTAAAGTTTTTTCTTTTTGAAGATATATTCTGAAGCTAGAATTGGACCGATAAACTTTTAGCAAAAATTATTGAAGTGTTATTTTTTTAAAATTTATTATTACTTACTTTAGCCTTTATATTTTATCGGATGCATTCAGTGCATAGTACATAGGAGTAACAGCATGGGCACACACGAGGGGTACCCTTATTCTAATATCTTAAGTGTCTCTAAAATACAGTTTCAATTGAAATTGAGTTGGTATTTAGGTGATTTGTCAGGCCTAAAGACACCAAAATGTTTCTCTGTTTCTGCACCATCCTTGCGATTTTCATCAAACATAGCAAACAGGTAAGTCTCTATGGGTCCATTAGGCCTCTTTGGAGTACCACCCTTAACATGAGTGATCAAATTACTATAGTATTTTCCAGCATTTTCAACACTGGCTTCAGCTCCACCATTTGATGGCCACCCACTCTCAGACACAACAACTTTTACATTAGACCCCCCTGCTTTTTCAAGAGCAGCATACACACCATCCAAGATTGCATCAAACAGGTTTTGGTACCCAACCTCATTATTCCCTTGTTGAGTAAACAAAGCATAGTCAAGAGTAATTCGTTGATCCCCCACTTTGGAGAAATAAGGGTACACATTTGCAAGAAGTGGTGCTCCATTACTCACTAGGAAATTGACTATAGGCTTAATAAATGGACTTGCATCATTACTGAAGACTCCATCATTTGGTGGGTAAGGGTTGGCTACTAGACTTGTTTTTATTGCATGGGAGACTTTGATTTGGCCTTGTAAATTGGCTGAAGAAATTGCATTTTGAATGTTTTTCATGGCTGGTAGAACATATTGTGCTTTAGGGTCATTTGGTTCTACTTCATTACCAACAGCTATGTACTTAAATTTGACATTTGATGAGTATGCTTTGACATATTTATTGACCCAATCATTGGCAGCTCTAGCATCATTGAGGGATTGAAGTTTGTCATTAGGGACACCAAGGATCACGTCTATGTTTGAACCTTTCAGGGCTTGAAGGATTCCTTCATCTGGAAAGTATATACGGATTCTTCCAATTCCTTTTGATTTGTATAAATCCACTACTTCTTGTGGACTTGGTAGACCGTCTCCATTATTCCCATAACACACACCCACGGATTGTGCACCTGCAACATATGTATATATTGAACCAAAATTAAGTGATATAAAAATAAAATCATGAAGAGTACTCCCTCCGTCCCCATATATATATATATATATATATATATATATATATATATATATATATATATATATATATATATAGGACCCCTTTTCAAGATTTCACGTCAATCAAGAAAATTGATTAATTTAGTTAATTGTATTGGAAACATGAAATTTTGATGTGTATTTTCAAAATTACCCTTATTGATATTATTGAGAATCTAAAAAGTGTTAAATAAATAGGGATGTTAGTGGATAAAAGTAATTAATGATCATTGAAAATTGATATAAGGTGGACAAAATAAAATTGTCAAAATAGTATTATATTTAGGGATGAAGGTAGTAATATTTATTTGTTTGTTTGTATTTAATACTCTCCTACGGAGTATATCTTAGTTCCATTTGGAGAAATTTACGTTCATCAAGAAAGTAGATTAATGTTGTTAGTGATATTGGAAATGTAAACATTTAATATACATTTTCAAAATTACCTTTATAGTTATTATTGAGATTATAAAGAGTATTGATTTAATAGGGGTGATATTGAAAAAAAATTAATTAAAAATTATTAAAAAATGGAATAGGTATTAAAAATAGGATCAAATTTTCCCCCCTGCAAGGATGTTACATATAAGACCAGAGGGAGCGTAATTTAGTGAAAAACTAAAAGGTGAAAATGATACATAATTTTTTGAAAGTTGTTAAATATTTTGGAAAGCTGTTTTAAGTAACTTTTTAAAAGTTTCCTTTTAAGAATTATTCCCTTTTTAAAAGTTACTATAAGTTTTCATCAGTTTTTATTCAAATGACTCTGTTATCTTATTGATCAAATAAAAAAACTACAAATTATAAAAAAAAATATATAAGCTCATTTTGTCGAACAATACCTAACTACCTATACATAAAATTGAAATTGTCCAAATTGTTGTTTTTTTAATGAACTATGCTAATTTAATAGGATAGTTTAAAAGGAGTATTCTAGCTAGCTAACTTGGAGGATCATGTCTAAGTCAGGATTCTCTAAGCATGTTAATTTGTATCACTGTGACTTAAACTAGAAGAGAAAGGTTGGGATAGAGCCATGGTGGGATAGCATCAACCCAATATTATTGAGATTCGAGATACAGAGGATGTAAGTAACAATGTAATTAACATACCCGTAACAGCTAACGAAAATATTCCAATTAGCAGCAACATGGCAGTGTTGCCTCTTGAGTGCAATATATCCATTGTTTGTCTCTCAAAATATAAACTCACTCTTAAACTCTGATTTTATATATATCATTTGATCCTTAACGAGAAGCTATATATAGGCATAAAACGTGAAGCTAATTAGTTAGCAGCCGGAGACTTGTTGTATGTTCAGATCTTAGCCCCGTCAATCACTCCACGCTCCATGTATATTTATGATCTTTGAAATTTATACAATTTGAGTGCTTGTTTCGTGTACAATTCCACAAATTTTCTAGTGGTCCATTCTTTCAAACCAACTTAACCCGAACGATAAGTTAAGATCAGACATACCTGTATCGATCTATAACATGATAAATAGCTATCTTTTTTCTGATAATATTAATATGTCTCTGTATAAGATTTAACAACTCATGAAATATTGATATCTAATTGAAAAAGAAAATGAGTGGTGTGGAAACTTCTTTTCATATGTTATAGCCAGAGAAACAAAAATAAACATCAAACGTCACTCACTTTGTAAAAATTTAAAGTTGAATAAGATTCATGAAGTGTTCTCCGTAGAATTTTCCCTGATCAAATCAACAGAATTTATATTGGTCCCATATGCAGGAGTTCGGATAACACATACACTAGTATTTTGCAGCAACCACGTGTTGGGGTCCCGTGGCCGTCCTGATAATATGTGCAAAATTTTTTTCTAGGTCTTCGTGACTGAGTGTTTTAAAGATACTTGTTAAGATTTTTATACTTGAAAATTAATCATGAATATGTATTACCTCATGTCTCGGGAATTTAAAAAAATAAATTTATTCCTAATTTGGGAGTCTCTGTCATTTAACATTTTAGAACTTAGATGGTTTTAGCTTATAAAATGACTTTTACTGGGGTTTAATCTACAAGATTAGGGTAGGACCAATAAATTGATATGGCCCGGAAAACTTGTGAGGTTTCCTCTTTATGCTTAAAAGTGGTTTTAAATCTTGAACCTGTTTCATATTCCACTTGGAAGTAAGGCAACTTTATTTACCTTGCTCTACCTCTACTGGTGGTAGTGGTGCAATAAAAATTGTAAGAGACTTCATTATGCATATTAGTTGGTCACAATTTCAAGTTTGTTGAAATTTAAGCTCTCGAAAATCATTTCTTTTTTCTTTGTAACTTATTCCAGGAAATGAGAAACTGGCCGCAGTAGGTATACCAGTGGCTCAGTGGATAACCTATCATGGCTTAGCCCTCAATGTCACGACGGATTTATCTCCTTTCAAATGGATTATCCCTTGCGGAATACGTGACCGTCAAGTTGGAAGCATTAAAGGGTTGTTGAGAGAAGTTCAGTCATGTAGTAGTATTAATCATGGAACAGCTGATTTGCAGTACTTGGATGATGCCAGTCTTATTCATACTACTTACAAGTCCTTGATTGAAGAGTTCTCACAAGCGTTTAAGCTCGATTATGTAATAGAGACTGCAAAAAGTATTAAATGCTGTTAAGTAAAATTTGTTATGATATACTACTAATCAAAGCTATTACCTTTGAAGTAATTAATATCCAAAGAAGAGAAGAAACATGTTCAGACAAAATGGCCAACGAGATTGGTTTTCTTAGTGAATAAATTGTTATTACGATAATAATTAATAACGCACAAATTCATTTTGTTTCTTAACATAAATCTGCAACATTAGACTTAAACATCGAAAAAACTGCTCAGAAAGGATTAATAAGAAGGCTAGAAGCCAAGATAGATATAGAGGAAGGGAGAAAGTCATCATAAAGGCAAAATGCAATGATGTATAATAGACCCATGTAAGTTAGAATGGGACCAATAAAATTTTAGCAAAAATTATTGAAGTGTTATTTATTTAAAATTTATTATTACGTACTTTTAGCCTTTATACTGTATTTCATTGGATGCATTCAGTGCATAGTACATAGGAGCAACAGCATGGGCACACACGAGTGGTACCCTTATTCTAATCTCTTAAGTGTCAATAAAATATAGTAATATAATGATCACAGTTTCAATTGAAACTGAGTTGGTATTTAGGTGATTTGTCAGGCCTAAAGACCCCAAAATGCTTCTCTGTTTCATCACCACCCTTGCGATTTTCATCAAACATAGCAAACAGGTAAGTCTCTATGGGTCCATTAGGCCTCTTTGGAGTACCACCCTTAGCATGATTAATCAAATTACTATAGTATTTTCCAGCATTATCAACACTGGCTTCAGCTCCACCATCTGATGGCCACCCACTCTCAGACACAACAACATTCACATTAGACCCCCCTGCTTTTTCAAGAGCAGCATACAAAGCATCCAAGATTGCATCAAACAGGTTTTGGTACCCAGCATCATTATTCCCTTGTTGAGTAAACAAAGCATAGTCAAGACTAATATCTGGATTATCCTTTTTGGAGAAATAAGGGTACACATTTGCAAGAAGTGGTGCTCCATTACTCACTAGGAAATCGACTATAGGCTTAATAAATGAACTAGCATCATTACTGAAAACTCCATCATTTGGTGGGTAAGAGTTGGCTACTAGACTTGTTTTTATTGCATGGGAGACTTTGATTTGGCCTTGTAAATTGGCTGAAGAAATTGCATTTTGAATGTTTTGCATGGCTGGTAGAACATATTGTGCTTTAGGGTCATTTGGTTCAACTTCATTACCAACAGCTATGTACTTAAATTTGACATCTGGTGAGTATGCTTTGACATATTTATTGACCCAATCATTGGCAGCTCCAGCATCATTGAGGGATTGAAGTTTGTCATTAGGGACACCTAGGATCACGTCTATGTTTGAACCTTTCAGGGCTTGAAGGGTTCCTTCATCTTCATAGTATATACGGATTCCTCGGATTCCATTTGATTTGTATAAATCCACTACTTCTTGTGGACTTGGTAGACCGTCTCCATTATTCCCATAACACACACCCACGGATTGTGCACCTGCGTCATATGTATATATTGAACCAAAATTAAGTGATATAAAATCATATAATAGTAATACTTATTTAATACTCCCTCGGGTCTTATATCTTTAGACTCTTTTGGAGAAATTCACGTTCATCAAGAAATAAGTGGATTAATGTTGTTAGTGATAATGAAATATAAATATTTAATATACTTTTTTAAAACTACATTTACAATTATTATGGAAATTATAAAAAGTATTGAATTAATAGAAGTGTTTTTTAGAAAAACAAAGTAACTAAATATTATTAAAAAAGGAATAGGGTATTAAAAAAAGGACCAAATTTTTTTTCCCTGCAACTGCAAGGGTGGTACGTATAAGACAACAGAGAGCATAATTTAATGAAAAACTAAAAGGTGAAAATGATACAGTACAATATGATTTCTTGAAAGTTGTTAAATATTTTCGAAAACCGCTTAAGTAACTTTTTATTAGTTTCCTTTTAAGAGTTATTCCATTTTTAAAAGTTATAAGTTTTCATCAATTTTTATTCATCAAATGACCCTATTATCTTATTGATCAAATAAAAAAACTACAAATTATAAAAAAATATAACCTCAATTTGTCCAACAATACCTAACTACCTATAATACGGCTATAGCTGTTAAAAAAAAAAAACGGCTATACATAAAATTGAAATTGTCCAAATTTTTTTTTATTGAACTGTGCTGATTTAAGATGATAGTTTATGAGGAGTATTCTAGCTAGCTAACTTGGAGGATCATGGCTAAGTCTGGATTCTCTTAAGCATGTTAATTTGTGTCACTGTGACTTAAACTAGAAGAGAAAGGTTGAGAGCCATGCATGGTGGGATAGCATCAACCCAATATTATTGAGATTTGAGATAGAGAGGGAGTAAGTAACAATAATGTAACATACCCGTAACAGCTAACGATAATATCCCAATTAGCAGCAACATGGCAGTGTTGTCTCTTGAGTGCAATATATCCATTGTATGACTCTGAAAATATAAACTCACTCTAAACTCTGATCAAGTCTGATTTGATATCATTTGATCCTTAACCAGAAGCTATATATAGGCATAAAATGTGAAGCTAGATAGTTAATTAGCAGCCGGAGACTTCTTGTTCAGATTTTAGCCCCGTCAATCACTCCACGCTCCATGTATATTTATGATCTTTGAAATTTATACAATTTGAGTGCTTGTTTCGTGTACAATTCTACAAATTTTCTAGTGGTCCATTCTTTCAAACCAATTTAACCCGAACGATAAGTTAAGATCACATATACCTGTATCGATCTATAAACATGATAAATGAGTATGTTTTTTCTGATAATATTAATATGTCTCTGTATAAGATTTAATAACTCATCAAATATTGATATCTAATTGAAAAAGAAAATGAGTGGTGTGGAAACTTCTTTTCATATGTTATAGCCAGAGAAAAAAATAAACATCAAACGTCACTCACTTTGTAGAAATTTCAAAGTTGAATAAGATTCATGAAGTGTCTGTGACTCCGTAGAATTTTCCCTGATCAAATCAACAGAATTTATATTGGTCTCATATGCAGGAGTTCGGATAATCCCATACACTAGTATTTTGCAGCAACCACGCACGTGTTGGGGTCCCATAGCAGTCCTCATAACGTATGCAAATTTCTTTTTTCCTTGCTAACTAGTGTTCTAAAGACACTTAATAAGATTTTTATACTTAAAAAAAAATAATTATGAATGTGCATTACCTCATGTCTGGTGAATTTTAAAAAAAATGAATTTTCTAATGATTATCTATCATATTTGGCTTCTTAGCAAGTATACCAAGAACAACATGTAGTTTTTTTTAAGAGTTTTTTTTTTAGTATATACTAATACCTAAATTGATTAATTACTATATCGAGAGTGAGGCTGATGGCTTTAGCGATGGCTTTCCCTAAATAAGTCTGAACTCTGGAGTGAAGTATTGAAAAGACAAATTTGAATCAGAACAAGGTGTTTCTGAATTAAGTGGGTGAAAACTATATTAATAAAAAAAGAAAAAAGGGTGAAATTATTGGTTGTTTCCTACGAGGGACTTCCAAATTTGTTTCGTTGTTATATAGGTTTACTTAATCTAAGTTCTACGCATCAAAAGAATAAGAAATTAAAATATAGGAGTATTAGTGAAAAAATACCATTAAAAATAGTCCTCCCTCCGTCTTATAAGTTAAGTTTTTTTTTAGAGATTTCACCTGATTTAAGAAATGAGAAATAAGTAAATGTCGTAAGAATTTGATATGTTTTGACTAAAATACCCCCATTTAATAATATGAAAGAGAGTAATAATAAATGTATGAAGATTATATTGAAGAGATATGGAAAGATGAGTGATGAAAAAGATGTTATAATAAATAAGGATATGCTTGAAAAAATAAGTATAAATGAATATTGAATTTATAAAAGAACATAAGTTATGAAAAAAAAAAATACTTAAAAGAACATAATTTATGGGGCGGTGGGAGTAGTAAAAAAATGAAAATACTAGAAAATTAGGGGTATGTATGGTTTGGCAAATGTTTTATGTTTTCACTTTTAAAATTTTTGATAATTAATGATTTGTCTAGCACATCAATCAATTATCAAACATCTAATTTAATGTATTTTGCATTGATTAACCAATCAAAATTCAAAGTTTACAATTTCTAAACTTTTCATTTATTATTTTAATTTTATTTTGAGACAAACAATTTTATCATTTTTTTACTATCTTTGTAGGATGGACGGAGTATCAATTTAAATAAAAAATATGAAAAAACTTTAGTTAATATTTTTTTATAAGTAAAGTTTTTGATGTGAAGAAGTAAGAGAGAAATTGTGGGGTCGTCAAAAATCAAATCAAGATACTCACATCTTATATACTCCGTGTAACAACCCTACTAAAAGTGAGTTATATATGGGGTTCAACTTAAATATTCAAAAAATATTTTTATATTAAGGACTGGAGGGAGTATAATGTTACAATATATTCTCATAAAATTCAGAAAACTAACCACTTTCCTTGATCCGAGAAATATGATTAAGTATGCCCTATATAGGACCAGAGGGAGTATATAAGACCATTTTATGTATGTTTTTTTTTCTTATAAAGAAGATCGGAGGGAGTATATAAGACTATTTTATGTATGTTTTTTTTTCTTATAAAGAAGATCGGAGGGAGTAATTTTTTTAATATTTTTTCAATGTTTGACTTCTCGAAGTTACTTATGGGTTTGTCATATACCCCTACTACCTATTTCTCGCCAATTTTGCTAACATGTAACATCAGAATCTTAATTAGACGGAGGAGGTTGGTCATATGGTGACGTGTGATGTCACACGGACGGAGACGACCACTCTCTTCAATCCTTTTTTTTTCCCTTTTTTATTTAACCAAAAATATAAAAATATTAAGTTTTTTAGTTTTTTAATTTTTTTTTTAAAAAAAAGATTTTCGCCCACGGGGCACCACGTGCCTAACCTCCTGCGTCTGACCAGGATTTCAATGTTACGTCTCAGAAAAATTGGCTAAAATTGGTAGTAGGGGTATATGACAAATTCAGAAGTAAACTTCGAGGAGTCAGACATTGAAAAATAAAAATAAGGGTATTTGGCAAAAGTACCCCAAACTTCAGAGACTTGTGACATAATTAATTTTTTTTTAAAAAAAAAATTACTGTAAAAGTTAATATGTTACAAAGGTAGTAAAAATATATATGAAAACATGTTTTTGTCTACAGTGTGATGGTGAATAATATGTACATATTTTTATTATAAACAATTACACAAATCCTAACATAGTTGAGAGGAATGTCTTGGTCGATTGGTCCTGATAAGCCATGAAGAATCAACTCACCAAAAGTCATAGAATGTGTTTGGAAAAACTAGCTTATAATTGTAAGCTTATAACTAATAATTGTGAGTTTGTAGCTGATATTTGTAAATTTAGCTGAAAGTGTGAGATTCTGGGTGAAAGCTTATAGATATATAACTAACTTATTGAAGTAGATTTGTTTAGCAAAACTAGTTGTATAACCAGCTGAAATTTATTAAATGACTTAAATGATATAATTTGACCAAGATATATGATAACTAACTCTTACCTGTGCAATGCACGGGTTATTAAAATTTTAAATTTTTTAAATTAAACCTTTTAAAGCAAAGATTATTATTTTTAATTGTAAAGTAAATTTTATTATTAAATAATAGCAAAAAATAATTATACAAAAAGAAAATGTTTCAAATTAAACCCTACCAGTAAAAATAATAATATAAATTATTTTGTTGATAAATTTTGTACTTTTTCGTATGAATAAAAAATTACACTTTTTATTTGAGATATTTCTTATATATTTGGTGGATAAATTAACATTTTTTATATAATTATAAATTTTATTATGAAGAATCAAAATTAAATCATAATTAAATATTTTGATTTTTTTTATATTAATTGAATAAGAAGAAATGATTTATCTAATCATTTATGATAACGATAATGATAATTTATAATTATTGTATAATATAATAATTATAATTTAGATTTTTAAAATGATAATGATAATAATAATTTATAATTATTGTATAATATAATAATTATAATTTAGATTTTGGAAGAATAAAAAAATATGAGTAGTAATTGATATTGATATTGATTTTTCTTTTTAATTAATTAGAGCATATGCAACTTAGATAAACTTTAATTAATATTTTTAATAAAATAATTAAATACAACATGAATTCTTATAACTTATAATAAAATAAAACAACATACCATCTCCATTTTAAAAAGTGTCAAGTTAGTGGAGTGTATCACTTTACTATTAAAACGACATATCACTTATGATAATTTTTTTAAAAAAAAATTAAAAGTATAAAATTTAATGTTATATATTATATATATAAATTTAATTTAATTATGTTCAGGAAACATTGCACCATTTCCTTGAACCTGTATCAAATTAGATTCATTGGTTGAAACTTGAAAGAATCATTTTGATTACATTGTTACAACTTATATTTAAAAAACCGAATTATAGAATAAAATTGCACCCCTAAACCTGTAACGAGTTATAGAGTAAAACATTGCAACGTTATATTAGTTTTTTTTTATAAAAAAAAATTTCAAGACACGTGACATGTCTCTTTGTTTTTTATTTTTTTTTTTAACTTTTGTGAAACCTCCGTTTCGTGGGGAACTCTCTAGTTGCAAAGTATGAGTTCAAAAATATAATATAGAGTTTGACTATATATAGGATCTTAAATTGTTAAAATACATTAGTAATATTATGAAATGGTGTTTCAGAATTGTTTTAACGAGTGCATTAGTATTATTTTAGAATTTACTTATTTTAAATGTATTTAGTAACACTATTGTAAAATGGTGTTAGTTCATAAGACATAACTTTTCAAGAATTTATTATTTTGTACAGGTACATTAGTATTGTTTCAGATTTTATTTTTTTAAATTATATTTAGAAACATTATTATGAAAGTGTGTTAGTCCATAAGACATATCTTTCTAATAATTTTTTATTTTTTTTCAAACTACTATGAAAGGGTGTTACTCCATAAGACATATCTTTTCAAGATTTTTTATATTTTCTTAAAACTATTACGAAAGGGTATTAATCCATAAGACATATCTTTTCAAGAGTTTTTTTTTTATTTTTTTAAAACTATTATGAAAATGTGTTATTCCATAAGACATATCTTTTCAAGAATTTTTTATTTTATTTTTAAATAATGAATGATGTTGACACGTGACATATCTCATACGTTCCCATTTTCCTAACTTTTATTGTGAGAGCTTCGTTTCATAAGGAGCTCTCTGCATTCAGTATTTGGTCTCGAAATTATATAATAGTGTTTGATAATTAGGAAAAAAATAAATGGTAAAATTGAGATATAATTTATTGAGAGCTCTTTCAATTTTTTGAAAACTACTTCACATAGCTTTCTGAAAGCTAACTTTCAAAAGCTATAAGCTTCCGTTGTGAAAGTTATAAACTTCTTTTATTTTTTGTTCACCAAATTAAACAGTTCTAATAACTTATTGACCAAATCAATAAGCTATAAACTATTGGATAAACTATAAATTTGCTTTCATCTATTAAAAAAACGAAGGGTCTTATACCTCTTAAAAAAGACAGTAAGGAAACTGGAAGGTAGCACTTCTGCAGGTGGATTTTTCTAATGTGTTATTCATGACATATGTTTAAAATATTTATATAAGTTAATTTTTATTTTTGGCTTAAATATCGAAATGGTTAGTAAAAATGTCTATCTCTTTAAAATTGGTCTTAAAAAAAAAATTTGAGTTTTGGTCCCTACTTTTACATTCCTATTTGATTTTTGATGACAAATATGGATGAAAAACTCTACTTTCACATTTCATTTTGGTCTCTATTTTTATATTTAGTGTTTATTTTAGTTCCTATTTTTACATTCCATTTTGGTTTTGGTCCCTACTTTAATCTTTTTCAATAGTCTATGTTATCGTTTTTCATCCATATTTGACACTAACAACCAAAACCAAAACGAAATATAAAAGTAGGGAATAATTTTTTTTTATAGCGTACTAATTTCAAAAAGATAAAAATTTATAGAAACCATTTTAATATTTGAGCCTTATTTTTTAAGGTGCACTTATGATACATGTTAAAAATATTTAAATAAGTTAATTTTCATGAAAAATAGTTTATTAAATTTTTTGGTATGTGATGTTTCTAAATTTCTTATAAAGAATTACTCGATCTCTTAAATATCTTTAACATATATTAGTAAAAAGGAAAAATTTTAAAATCAAATCAATAGTCAATACCCCACTAAACTACTTCATGAAATCCAAGTTACCAGTATAATATTGCATTAAAAAAAGTTGCTTAACCTCTACAAGAACTGAAGTGAGGATAAATGTGGGTTTGGTTTCGTGTTTCAAAATGTGAGAAGAGAGATTTTGCATTCTGTATTTGCCTCTCTCCAAATGCTTAACCAAACAAACTAAAAAAATTTAAATAAAGTAAATATGTATAAAAAATTTAAGTTGACGATTCTTGAAATATTAAATTCGTAATTTTTTTAATATAATTTTTTTTAAAAAAATTCTTATACTCAACCCGAGTTATTAAAATATCTTAATAAAATAACAATTATTTTTAATGAAAAGAAGAGTCAATTATAGTGGGCAAAAGTTGAGTCTGAGGTTATGAAATATCTCGGATTCGATTCTTATCGATGCGAGAAGGCCTTTCTTAAGCTGATGAGCTTTCAAAGTCCAACTCACCTAAACCCTTGTTAATCCAAAAAATAAAAGGTAAATACTAATAAGTGTTATTGATGCACTTGTTAAGAAGTGAAATGAAGTAAATCATCATTGAAAAATGCATTTTATTAGATTCTCGAGACATAAAGTAATAAGCACTCATGATTAATTTTCTAAATTTAAAAACCTTAACAAGTGTTCCCAAAATAAAATTATACCAGTAATTTTTATGAAAATAGAACAATTGGACCTCAAAACGGTTGTAATAATTTTTTGGTTAAAACATAAAAAAAAAAAAAAAAAACCCGGTTTTAATAGGTGCCCGGACAAAGGAAGGCCGCACACGGTGTTTCACAATATCAAAAGGACAAAGGAAATATGAAAATGAAAAAACCCTTGTAACTTGCAAGAGAAAAAACCCCTTATAGAGTATTATTAGAATTACTAGTAATTTTACCCGTGCATCGCGCGGGTTTAAATTTTTTTTTTAAAAAAAATTGATTATAGATTTTGGAAATATGTCCTTTTAAATAATATGTTAATATGAACTTTTCATAAAAATGATTTACATGTATTTAGAAATGAATAATCATAAACATTAACCTTTGAATCTAGTTTCAGCTACCAACTTTTTCATTAATAAAAATTAACTAATAATGTATCAACTATGCGATTTCTAATCTTAATTAACAACTTAATTTCTTATATTAAAAAAAATCCAACTCAGTTTGATTTTTGTTTTATTTAATCCATCATTCCAAATGCATTTTGTTTGAAATCGTTTTGCAAGTCCAAATGCAGCTATTTTTTTGCCATATATATCATCATCATCATTTTATTACATATGTCCCAAAATATAAGACTTGTTTTCACACTTTTAATTAATAAGTGTTTATAAGATTCGAACTTTCAAATTACTTGCTTGTATTAAAACTTCATAATTGTAAATAAGTATATTGTCTAAAGTATAAAATAACACATCATTATTTTTCACAATTTAAATTGCAACATATTGTATAAATTTTTGGATTTTTTTAAATTTGAATTCATGACTGTATTGTATATTGTCTAAAGTATAAAATAACGCATCAATGTAAGCAACTTATAATTAAAATTTAGCATGTTAATAAAAAAAATCTTTACATAAATAATTCTTCAAATAAATATTATTCATAAAATAACTAGACACAAAACAAATGCAAGAAATGTTCAAATATTTAAATAAAAAAAAACATCTTTTTCAATATATATGGCTATCTTAATGTCTATCTAACATAGAAAAAATTAGTTATCAATAAGTGAAGGATTATGAATAAATAATATAAAAATATATATTTTTCATCATCGTACATATATTCTATATAGCATTCACTGTATACTATATATACACAATATGAATATAGCTATTAGTAGCTGTTTGGAGCTAAAAATATATACTACTATAAGTATATATACTCTAGCGGAAAGAAACCGTTAGAAAGAATAATTAATAATAATAAGTAATGAAATAATAAAAATTAATGGGAATAAACACCCAACATAATAAGAATAAATTTTTGTAACTACCACCCAAATTAATAATTAATAAATTCAATTTAAAATAAATATTTTTAAAATAATAAAATATTATTATTTTTACAACATCATCACCATGAAAGCTTTATATCACCAATCACCATCCTCTGAAAAAGTGACAAATTAAAAACAGAGAAGACAAATGGTGCACAAAATGGAAAGAGAAAGACCTAAACTACAACAACTAAGTAACCTTTTTTTCTAATAACTACAATTTAGCAGACTTAGATAAAGAAAGCAACTATGAAAATGCAACTTAGATAATCTTTCTTTCGAGTAACAACAACAACTATGAATATGCTTCTCGACATCATCAACATCATTCACAAGTGATGCCTTTGGATCATTTAATAAAATCGCAACTATTTTCCGATCAAGTTCCCCTTCATCAATCATGGCTAATGCAGCCAAGGGTTTGACCCTGAGAACCTCACCAATTTTCCTATGTCTTTCACCAATCTCAACAACATCAATTACAGATTAACAATAATTTTAGACACGTTTTGTCCAATCCTACTAATGAAAAAATTGAAAAAATATAATAAAAATATCATTCTTAAAAAAAAACCACAACTCTTATATAAATAAAGCAATAATGAAATGAAGAAAATAATATAACAAATGCAAACCAGAGAACAGCGAAAATATAGAACAAATATCCAAGAGAAAAAAAAATCAGAAATGGTAAATACAAAACTTTCTTGGAATTTGAACATCACCAATTTCCCATGAACCTGAACCAAATAATATATGTCTCATAGGTTTAAGTAATATAAAACAATATTACAGATCAGAGAGATTAAAAAAACAATACTACAAAAATGAAAATTAAACGGAGAAGAAGGGAAGGGGATTCTTCAAACCCTAGAATCCCAAAACAAAATTCGAGTAAAAAAATCTCAAAAACAAAAATTTAAATAAAAATCTCTTTAAAAAAACATACCTGTACAAAAATTAATAGTAAACCTATTATAAACAAAAATTAAAAATTAAAAAAAAATGCTCATACGCTCATACCTGTTTCACACCTGCAACAAAAGAGATGAAAACTATGCTATTAAAAAAAAACATACTTGTACAAAAATTAAAAAACCTATTCCAAACAAAAATTAAAAATTAAAAAAAAACTAAAATTTAAAAACTGCTCATATGCTCATACCTGTTTCACACCTGCAACAGAAGAGGTGAAAACAATACTTCCAAATCCAGATGCTTTCTTTTTGCCCGGGTCTCTAATTTCTTTTTGTTGCCTTTTCCTGATCGTGATTCTACTAATTTACTACTACCATTAACTACTAATTGATGTTGGTAATATGTCTTTCACACCATAACAGTCAAAAAATGAATGAATGAAAGAAAATGAAAAGACTTAATCTACCAATGGATATGGACGGCTATGATTGTTTATTGCATTTACAATTGAATGACTAAGATTAAAAGAGAACTTAGGAGGGAAAGTGAAAAATTAGGAGAGAAAACAAAAATGCCCTCATACTTCACCTATTTTATACTCCATATATTGTTGATTAGAACAAGATTGTGATTAAAGGTAACCTCATTCATTTGTTTTGAAGTTAATTAATAGGTACTTCTTCCGTCCCTAAATATAAGACCTTTTTGACATTTTTATTTTGTCTCTATTTATAAGACGACAAAACTACTAGATTGATCCCTTAAGTTATTTTTTAGTTGCGATTCCGTCCCTTAACTTTTTTTCGTTTCAAATAAGTCCTGAAGTTGTTGAAGTGTAACAAATAAGTCCTTTTCGTTAATTTTTTTCATTAAGCGACACGTGTCACCATAAAAAAATTTGAAAAAAATTTATTAAATCATTTTTTTAATACGTGACACCATTAGTTGAGTGACACGTGTCACTAAATAGAAAAAACTAACGGAAAGGACTTATTTGTTACACGACAACAACTTCAGGACTTATTTGAAACGAAAAAAAGTTAAGGGACGAAATCGCAACCAAAAAATAACTTACAGGACCAATCTAGTGGTTTTGCCTTTATAAGACCCTTTACCAATTTTCAATGATAATTAATTACTTTTATCCACAAACACCCCTATTTATTTAACACTTCTTAAATTCCCGATAATATTAATAAGGGTATTTTTGAAAATACACATCAAAAGTTCACATTTCCAATACAATTAACTAAATTATTTCATTTTCTTAATGAACGTAAAATTCCCAAAAGAGGTCTTATATTCAGAGACGAGGGAATATTAATTAGTATAAGTAGTGTATTTTTGTTGGCACACATACTAGTATAAGTAGTATATTCTCTGAGTATAGACATAATCTGTTGCAATGGTATTTCAATGATTGCGGAAAGCCAAAGAGTTGAAAACCTCCCGAATTAATCAACACCGTTGATCACGTGCTTCTTCATGCCTCCGCCGTTTCTTCTCTTTGCTCCGTCGCACAATCACAACGGCCATCTCTCTCTCACACACACACTCTCTCTCTCATTAATTTAATTATTATTATTATTATTATTAATTGATTAATTGATTATTATTGATAGATCTCTCTTTCCATTCTTCAAACTGAACACCAACAACGAAATGGAACCATCTTCGAATCCAAACTCAAACGCTCCTTTCACCTTCAACACCACCACCGCCTCTTCCGCTGCTCGAAACCTTTCCAGGCCTAGATTCGTGAAGCTTCGTAAGCCTAACAATGCTCCTTCTTTCAATTTCAATCCCTTTCTTCGCCAACCTAATAACGGAAATTCCGCATTTGACCCTTCTCCCAATCCCGATTTCATCAATGATCAGCTCAAGTCTCTCCAAATAACCGACGAGGGTTTGGTTTCGAAGCTTCCAGAAGATTTTATGAGCAAGCTGAACATTCAACAAACCACACCAAACAACATTGAATCCGAACAACAACAACATCTCCATCATGAGTTGAAACAGAAATTGAGCATTGACAACTCACCGAATGCAGTTATCTCCCAATTCAAGAATCTCAATGTCAATGCCAATGCCAATGCCAATGCCAATGCCTCTTTCGGTAATACTACTATTACTCATACTCGTGCTTCTAGTAATCATTTTTATGATAAGGTTGATAAGAGTAAGGTTGATGATGATGATCGAAGAAAAGTAACTGATCCAATCTTGTTGAGCAAAATGGATAACCTAAACCTAGTTAACCATGTTGAGGAGGATTCTATTGAAATTGATTCATGCAATCCTTCAAGTGATGGTGATTCAGAAAAACTCAAGGAAGATAGTGGAAATGGAATGTCTCAAACTGCTCCATCATCGTCTTTGTCGTCATCGTCGTCGTCATCTATTTTGTTTCAATCTGTTGGGAGTGGTACCGGCTTTGTGTTTACGGGGAAACAAGATAATAATAATAACAACAATAATAATAATAATCCAGGAGGGTCGTCTTTTGTTGAGTTTAAAACCCCTGCGCCACCGAGAACTACTAATCTGTTTGGAGCTGCAGATGATAAATTGAAATTTACTACTTCGAGGAAGGAACATAGTGGCAACATGAGAATGAATAAAGGTAGAGCGAAAGTGAAGCATCATACTACTACTACTACTACTACTACTTCAGCGGCAGCCTGGCCGCTGCATGGACAAAGTTTTGTTTTGAAGGAAAGTGTTTCCCAAGAAGAACCGCGGGGCTCTTCGGAGGCTTGTTCGCCGATGGATGTGTCTCCATATCAGGAAAAACTGGCTGAAAACCGGAGCTCGAGGGAAAATTCCGTGACATCTATTGACTCATTTAGTGTTGATAATGATAATAACTCTGTAGCTAATGACTCAGTTGGAACAACTTCAGTTGATCCCATTGATGAAGATCTTGTCGTGGCAACAGAGTGTTTGAATATAAATGCGGGTGATGACGTTCCATGTGGAGAAACAAAGGAAGAAACTTCGGAGGGTCATGGTGGTGAAAATATTTGTGTTGAAGACTCAAACTATGAGTCTGTTTCAGGGATTGAAACTGAAAGCTTTAAGTCTGCTAATGATGACGTGGACATAACTAGTAGTGAGGCTGGTACATCAGCAGAAAGCGAAGCCCGAGACACTGATAGAATGTTTCATCTTGGTTCTGGTTTGAATTCAAGTAATGTAGGTGGGTCTGCCTTCACTTTTGCTGCTGCTTATTCGGCCGACACTCAATCTTCTAGCCCGAAACGCCATCACAAGAAGAAAAATTTGGTAAATGTGAGTCATGATACTTACAACTACACTCCAAACATAAAGGTTCCTTATTCATCATCAACCGTGGCGTTTTCTCCATTTTCTGGAACTTCATCTCTTTTGACATCAGGGCAGAATCTGAAAACCAAAGTGTCTTCTCCTCATCCCAGAACAAGAGATTCTGAGGCAAATAAAGAGCAGGGGATAAAGGAGGCCCCTGCTTCTGTATCTGCTGCAACAGAAGCCTGTGAAAAGTGGCGACTCCGGTGAGTATCTACATTGGTAGTTCTCTTATTTTATTTGCAGCCACTTGCTTGCTAAGCACCTAGTTTTGCTATGATGAATTGCAAGGCCTGGCCTTTTAGAATTACTTCTAGTCTGTGTAATGAAATAGAGTGCAATATACACATCTTTATTGTGAACACACTCAAATTAAATTTGCACAATAAAATAGCTTCATTTTTGTTCCTTAGATTTTGGCATAATGCTTTATCAATGTTTCATCTGCTATTGCTTATTCACAACTTTGAATATGTTGTTTACTTTATATCAGAGGAAACCAAGCCTATAAAAATGGGGATTTGTCTATGGCTGAGAATTGTTACAAACAAGGAATTAATTGTGTATCTAAAGAAGCATCTCAGACCGGTGTTAGGGCTGTGGTGCTTTGTTACAGCAATCTTGCTGCCACGCACATGGCTCTTGGTAGGGTGAGGGCTGCACTAGAAGATTGTATGATGGCTGCTGAAATAGATCCAAATTTTCTCAGGGTACAACTTAGAGCTGCAAAGTAAGTTCTATTTTTTATTTTATTCTTTTTGAGCATGGTTATTTAGATTTTTTAAATTTAACTCTAACTTTAATGTAGGACAACAGATGTTTTTGGATATAATAGATCAATGTTAATGTTTTCTTAGGTATAAAATAGGTGCCATAAGGTTTGCGGGGTTTATATGTGTAATTGAAGGTAAGGGTGGGTGTGCAAGCACTCTAAATAGGTGGCTGTTTGAGAAAGAGTGGATCTGAACAGGGAACCTTATCTTATCCGTTCATTAGTGTTTATTCTGCCCAAATGTACTTATTTTATGAAGATACGCGTGTTATTTATGTCGTAAGTCTGTCCAAATAGAATAATTATGGAACTATTATATATTGTACGATTAATCGTCAGATTCTATTATTAGGATAGACCATAAATTAAACTCTTTGCCTTAGAATTTGCTCTATTTTAGACAAGTAGTTGTTTCCCTAAGTCTACATAATGTAAAGAAAATCCATACAGAGAATTATCAAAAATAATGTTCAGTGCTTTCTATTCAAGTATTTCATATATGGAAATATGTAAGTGCCTAGCCTCTTGCAAAGCTCGCGCATTCATGTATGTAAAGGCATTGTATGAGTCAACATGCATAGTTTTAAATAGAGATAGATTATTGTATCCCTGAAATCTTTTTATTTTCATTATTGTTTAAGCTGTTACCTTGCTTTGGGGGAAGTTGGAGATGCATCACAATATTTCAAAAGGTGCTTGCAATCAGGAACTGATGTTTGTGTAGATCGGAAAATTGCTGTGGAGGCCTCCGATGGCTTACAAAAGGCACAGGTCTGGTTATTTATAATTATTTTTTAATAGATAAAAAAGGAGGGGCTCAATGCATGGGGTTCTCACCTCACAGGGTCTAAGAAGGGTAGATATATGTAGCCTTACTCCTGCAAGCGGAGAGATTGCTTCTAGGATTCGAACTTGTGACCTAGAAAAGGCAGCTCATCCTCTAATTATTTTTTTAATAGATAACTTAATATAATGTGGAATCCCTCTAATTTATTATGTTTAATAGATAGGAGGGAGATCAAGTTGCTGTTGTTTTGTGTTATCTATCACATTCTACTAGTTGATGTATGCACTAATTTTGCATATCCTTCTTTATTCTCCATCATAATATCCCAGTTTTTTTTTTAAATAATTTTTGAACTTGATGTGGTGTGAAGGTCTGTCCTTCTCTTCATGAACTAATTAGCGTTTTTGATGGATGGCAGAAAGTATCAGATTTCATCAACCAGTCTGCTGAGATTTTGCGAACAAGAGCATCCTCTGATGCAGAGAGGGCACTGGAACATATTAGTGATGCATTGATGATAAGTTCGTACTCTGAAAAATTGCTTGAAATGAAAGCAGACGCTCTGTTAATGGTCAGTATCTCTTATAATAAGCTGGAATTTTACTAAAGCTGGGATAATGCAAAAGTCAGCATAAGGCTATTTGTCCAGTAATTTATACCATTTGACTGCATTGGATAAATTTTGCTTTAAATATCAGCTGTGTAGGTATGAAGAAGTGATTCGGCTGTGTGACGAGACCCTCAGTTCTGCTGAGAAGAATTCTTATCCACTTGATGCTGGTTGCCAAGTCACTGATATGGATAATTCACAATTCTCAAGAAGGTTCTACTTCAGATTATGGCGGTGCTCCATGATACTTAAAGCCTACTTTCACCTAGGAAAGCTTGAAGAAGGTCTTTCTTTCCTAGAGCAACAAGAGGAGAAAGTTTCTTCGATAAACAAGTAAGTCTCATGAATCTCTGACTCTTCAGCCTTATCTGCCTCCTTCTCAAGGGAAGACAGAAAAAAGGCGAACAAAATGAACGTGTTTGACTGCGATCATGTTCTTTTTCATCATCAGCTTTGATACTGTCCCTGCAGGAATGGAAGCAAGGTTTTTGAATCACTCATACCCCTAGCTGTCACTGTACGTGAGCTCTTGCGTCATAAGGTTAGCTCGTACTGTCTTTCATGATATATTTCTGATGACTATTTATATTATTGCCCATTTGATTGACAATCTCTCTGCATATATGCTGAGTGCGTATTTATATTAATAAATTCAGGATTAGTACAAGTATAGTACAACTTGTGCGGGCTCATTCCAGTACACATTGTGCACACTAATGGGCTAACACGATATTATGCTCTTGTTTCCTTTAACTTGCTACTTGATAGTTTAACCTTGTACCTTTCTACTCTTCTCTAATACAATTTTTCTATCATCAGTTGACAAAGCAAAACAGTATACATTTACATGCTTCATGGATGTTGTATTAGATTTTCTAATTACTTTAATTCATTTTTTCCTTTTCCTGCAATGTAAAATTTGATTTTGCTTAAGATTGATATAAATGACTTTAAACATAGACTGCAGGAAATGAAGCATTTCAGGCAGGAAGACATGCAGAAGCTGTTGAACATTACACATCTGCTTTATCATGTAATGTGGAGTCTCGCCGGTTTGCAGCTGTCTGTTATTGTAATCGTGCCGCTGCATATAAAGCATTAGGTCAAGTAACTGATGCTATTGCAGATTGTAGTCTGGCTATAGCTCTTGATGGAAATTATTTGAAGGTTTCTCTCTTCAGCTGAACTTTTTTGATTTTTGGAGATGTTATAATTGAATCACATGGGGAGAATCTTACATAGAAACTAGAGATAATCTGTGCCTAATTGGGTAGGCATTATCCATACCCTAAGTGACACCAGATCCTGATAGAGATGCTACCTTTGGGGTTCTTGCAAACTTTCTGCTTTTTAGAAATTTAAGATTCTCCCATTCTTCCTTCTCATTTTATCTGCATTAGTTTTTTGCCTTTTCAAAATGTCTTAATTTTTACATGCTATTAAATGAATTGTTTTATTTAGGATTTTAATTGCTCAATTTTCTTATGATTATGTGATATAAAATGTTTTGATACTCTTGCAGGCACTTTCTAGACGCATAACTCTATATGAGATGATCAGAGATTATGCTCAAGCGGCCAGTGATCTTAGGAGACTTGTCTCTCTTCTTAGTAAGGGGGAGTATGATAATACCAATCACCTTGGAAAGTCCGATAGATCAATTAATTATACTAATGATTTGAAACAAAATCGTATTCGGCTTTCTGAAATAGAGGAGGAAGCCAGAAAGGAGATCCCGCTTGATATGTACCTCATTTTGTAAGTCCTTTACTAGTAATTAATTTTTTTATAATCATAACTTATCATCTATATCATTTCCGTGGATTTTTTTAATGCATTCCAGTACCTTGATGAGCTGTCAAACATTTATCGATTGCTTGCCATACTAAATGCATTTCAAAATATTGTGAAGTTAAGCAATCAATAAATGTTTCATAACTTATCAAGGTACGTTAAGCAGGAAAGATTTTGGTGGACTCCCGAAGATTTATTTTGATGCTGTGCTTTTTTGTAACCGTCATCATGCAAATTATGTTTTGAATATGATGCAGAAAGCATCATGCTAAAACCTATCTGTTGCTAATTACGGAAACCATACCATTCATTTAAGGCTATCTGCTTATTGATATTATGATGGCAGGGGAGTCGAACCATCTGTTTCAACATCTGAAATCAAGAAGGCCTATCGGAAAGCTGCACTTAGACATCATCCGGACAAGGTTGTTTGGTTAGCACTTGATTTGATGCTTGTATACTGATCGCTCTTTTAACATGTTATTTTATTCTTTAGGCTGGACAATCTTTGACAAGAAGTGATAATGGAGATGATCAAATATGGAAGATTATTGCTGAAGAAGTACATAGAGATGCTGATAGACTTTTCAAAATAATTGGGGAGGCGTATGCTGTCCTGTCAGACCCTGCCAAGGTATTTTGTGTATTTTCAAAGAACAAACTTCGCTAAGAAGCTTGCTCAGTTGCTCTGAATGATTTTACTGAAATGTTGGTTCTTGATGGAGCCAAATGGCTTCCATTGATCCAAGTAGCAATCCCATGTTGTGGAAGGATTTGTTTTTGATATGTTATTATATGAGAAACACCTTTGTCTTAAAATTAAGGCTGGTAACAACCGTGATGGCCTTCACTCAGTAGCTTACATTACTTAGCAATAGGAATTCAGAAAGTGGCTTAGCTAAGTTGGACTCCAATTTCTTGCACTTGTTCTAAAGTGATAGGAAATTGGGAATCAGATCATTGTTTAATCGAATCACTAACAGAATTCCTTCTTTTGGTTACTGATATTAAGATGATGAGCAGCAGAAAAAAGTTTTGTAGGCAGCGAATCACACATTAACAGACCAGAAAGAAAATACAAGCCTAGTGCAGACACCCAGTATGGTTTTTCGTGGCCCCATTCTGGCCTGATACCCACCTGACCAGAAGCTAATTTGGTCAAGCTGAGTTTTTAAAATTAGGCCTGACATATATTGTTGTTTTCTAGGATTTCCTTTAAGGTTTGAGCATATTATGTTGTGTAGTCATTTGTTCATTGCTCCATTCTTGCAGCGGGCACGATATGATGCAGAAGAAGATATGAGGAATTCCCAAAAGAGACGCCATGGACCAATGGCAAGAAATAATGTGGATAGCCAGTATCCATCTTCTGAACAAAGCAGCAGAAGACAGTGGAGAGAGGTTTATAGAGCATATGGTAATCCATCTTCTCGTGGTTCAGAACCTGGTCGATCAAGTTGGAAATGAGAAAATCTGTGCAGAGTGTTAATGCAGCTAGGATCTGGGTGCAGTGTCTCATTGAATGCGGCAAAGTTAGGTCGTGTCTTTTATCTTCCAAATTTAAACATTTTGGCAAGTTCAGTGCTGCATATTCAGCTGCTATGTGGCATCAGTCTTTCGAGTTAGAAGAGAGAGCCAGCAGGTACACAAATCTGTGATCGATGACAATGCAGTTGGAGAAGCTAGGCAGGTCAATGTTTCGGGTTGCTTTGAGGGATAGAAATTTTCTCTTGGCATGATATAGAGAACATGATTGCATTCTGAGCATTTCTCTTACCACTGACGAGTAATTTAAGCAAGGACTTGGTTTTCATAACCAAGCTCGAAAGGGAAGCTTGAAATTTTGGGTTATGGTTGAGTGTTGAGTGAGGTGTGATTTTTTTAGATTGTAAATTTTATAGACACTTATCAAAAAGTTTATATTTAGATGTACAGACAAAATTATATTGTAAAACCACGTCAAAGATTGTAATAGACAGTTGTGCATGTGCAAAGAAAGAGAAGAGTACACATTTCACCCGCCCTAGTTTTATTTCTTAAAGAAAATCAGGAATTTTATAAGTAGCATAAGAAACGCATACAATATCCTAGTTGCTAATAGCCAAAAAAAATAATATATATATATATATATAAAAATATCTATAGCTCATTTTCCTTTAGCAAAGATATATTAGTGTGCCTCACTGCCTTGCTCTTCAGAACATCTCATCTCATCCACTAATTCCAAAAGGGATGATCTCAATAACCGTAAACTTACCATTCCAGTACAAAAGGAAAGTTGTACTAAATTTCAATTTTGCTTTGACGTGGGAAAACTCATACATATATTCCTAATCCAAGCTCCTTTGGATTCGTTTCAATCATCCATGGAGGCCTGTTTAATGTTTATTTTCATAAACAAGATAAAAAGAAGCAAAATTATAAATTTTAAAAAATTCCAAAGGAAGTCACCAGTAATACAGAACACCAGCACCAAGGTTAGAAAGTTTACTTGTTCATTGCAAAATTAAACGTTCCTTGACTAGCACGCTTGAGAAGAACTTCTCTTGCTTCAATTGCAAGTCCTTGGGGCTGCATGTAGAATTCAATAAAATAGTTACAGCACAAGAAAAAAACAACTTGTTTGTGTAAATGTTTAATCTTACTTATTTGAATTGTAAGGGGAAAAAAAGGAAAAATTAGATGCATACCTCTTCTGGAAACCAAACCCCAGGCTGCGTACTTCCTTCAAGAATTGCAAGTGCAAATGCAGCTGTCGAAATTCCTACAGATCTGAAAAATGTGCATACTACATTCATCAAAATCAAAAACTAATAAAGAATCTTACACACTGGTGTGAGGCCTGATTCTTAGACATTTTGCATGAATAAAGAAATCATGTACTTCATCTTTTTTAATCTTTCTATTAATTCTTGATATTTATTTACCATTAAATAAACAACAACTAAAGAAAGCAATCAAGCATTATTAATATCATACACCAAAAAGAAAAAACAGTTTATGTGTGGTTAAAAATCTAAACTGACACGGAAAATTTCAACCATTTAAAAAATCTTACACAGAAAGTTTCCTATGGCTGAATATGCCAATGGTGTTGCGGCCACTGGAACACTCCAAATCTACCTGTCCAGTAGATAAGAAGATGATGTAAATGGTCATGTTTTCATTAGTGTATTTGTGTACTTCATTAAACACCGTAATAACAATTCTACATAATGTGAAAAGGAAAAGATGGTTAAACAAGTACTCGTTTAATACTTTTTATTTGCCTCACCCTCATTGATACACGTTCTCCAGTTATCCCGTCAACTGCTCGGACAACAGGATCAAATAACTCAACCAACCTTCCAACCTTACTTCTGTCTCTCAGAAATTCCTGCACGTTTTACTAAAAGGTCATTTGCATGATAATCAACAACTACCTTTAATAGTCAACCCAAGTGATTCAACTGCATACCGGAGGAAAAAGTTTTGTCATAGCTTCCATTCCCCAATTCCAGAAAAATGGTGCTGTTCCAAATCGAGCACTTACAGTTGGCACTCCTAGAATCTCATGAGCACTTCTAACCTCTGGTAAATTCCTGAAAACCATGTATTGAAGTGGAATCCTAATTTCTGAACAAAGCAGATATATATGGGTAACTAAACCACTTTGTAATGGACCATATACTGTATCATATATGACTGAAAGAGTACAGAAACCTAGTTGTGGAAGCTAGGTAAATAAGTAGAAAACAAAATTCTCAGAAATTATATTACGACTACAACGACATATCATTAAGATTTGACAAAGTTTTACGTTGGTTGTCGATAGCCTAACACAACCTTCACCTTTTATCCGGGCCTAGGACCAGCTATGTATAGCATAAGCACAAGATAGAAATTATATTACAACTATTGATATAAAATAAACTCAATGAAGGTTTTTATTATTATTATTATTATTATTATTATTATTATTTTGTTTTTGAATCAGGCTTCTGGGGCATTCTGACTCCAAACACTTTCAATATATTAGAGAACTTACAGTAGATAAACATCTCTTTTGCCGATCCCTTTTCCAAAGTCAATTTTGAGCATTCCACTATATGGCTTCAGTTTGATCTTTTCTCCTAGTTGAACATTCCGGCATCATCATTTAATCCTACAAACACAATGGTGTTTTAATCTAAATAAAATAAAAACATGAAGAAACTCTCTAGACAACAACCTTTGCTATATGCAACTACTTCCTCTCCCAACAGCAAGAAGCTCGTAGTTAATATGGTAGGACCAGCACCACCGGTTCCAGCTGTGTAGTAGTAGAACCTGAGATGACCATAGCTGCTTGTAAGTTGCTAACTCAACACAGAAGTCCAGAAAATAAACAAATAAGACTACGTACTTCTGTTCTGCCCCTGACTAAATTTATTCCACTCAGTCATTTGTTGGACTTTTGACTTCCATTCATTTTTTTGGCTAAAGCTTATTTTGTCTCTGAGGGATTATGAAGGGAAAAAAAAAGGCTTCTGCATTGAATTAATGAAAAAACTCATTTCGTAGATTAATGAAAATAGACGTCACTAGAAATAATAATTTAACAACAAAGAAGGACCTTGACGATGTGCTTGATATGTTCAATTTTCAAGAATCTTAGATATCATATCAAGGAATTCAACATAAAATGATATGGCCAACTGGTGACATAAGTAATTACATATCAACCTCAATAAGTTTACATTAAAAAAAAAAAATCATAAACTTCCGAAATAAATAAGAGAAACCGTCATCACCTCAGCCTCTCTGGCTTATCTTCACTTTCACTTTCAGCAGCACGCACTAGCTCTGCTGCCATGACTGAGAAAATTGAAGGAAGAGTTAGCAATCAACAGCTCATACCAATTTTTTACACATCTGAAAAAATGTGTTTCATTGGTGACTACTTTTAACATCCGGGTGTTATCTAGGTCAGTTCAATAAGATTGGCGAACAAATGATATGTAGTAGTTATTTGGCAATATAAAAAAGAATGCATAGAATAGGTAAGCACCATTGCTGACTCCGGGGTATATTCCTGCGGTTGTTATAGCTGGAACGTTTGCAGCCAATGCCCTATTCATAAAAGATTTAGCACGGAATGCATAGCTTGTGTCATCACAAACATCAACATATGCAGTCTGTGCGTGCCCAAAATAAACATAGCAAAAACATGGTTAAGTGAGTTTATATGTAAAAGCATCTGCAATAAAGATAGATGCATGAATAGGATTAAGAATGGAAAGGAAAAAGGAAAGAAATGTTTTAAGAGTATTTGGTAGATGTGTCTATAGGATAGAACAAAACATATGAATTCACAATCCCGCTTGGTGGGTAGGACATGAAAGACAGGATAGGACAGGCTTATCAAAAAAAAAAAAAAAAGATAGGACAGATGTCCTATTCCGTTACTATCCTGAGTTTGGTGAGCCAACAGGATAGGATTGCCATCGTGTCTGTCTAGTGTATTTTCTATCCCATGCCGAGAGCTGGGTTAGAAATGAGCAGATAGGATAATGCGGTTTTCTCTCTCGTACTGTCACACATTAACGCTAATTGCTACCACCATCATCGCAATGTCACCACCTCAACATTCAACAATGTCATCGTTATTTGGTATGCACCTTGGTATCTATGGCACCAAACGAATGTCATCACTATCTTGCTCATATCCTATGCTGCTTTTATCTTGTTCCTTATCCTATCTGACCACCGAACGAACTCTAATGTTTGGTGTACTATTTTATAAGTAAGTAATCAGAACAAAACATGAGATTATAAAGTGGAATCTGCATTTGATAGTGTTGTGTCCGCATGCCAAACGCTTCCAACCTTAAAAGGATAGGGAAAGGGGTACCTACCTTGGTATCTATTGCAGCTTCAAGCACACTACAATTTTGTAACTGTTGGAAAGGCCCAGCAGCATGAACTACAAGATCAACATCTGCAGAGTGCAGAAGCAAAAATGTGAAATTCTACAGTAACATTGGATAGATAATGAATGGAATAACATTATGAAAAATGTTGATAGGATGAAATAATTGTAATAATACTTTGCAAAGCATGTTGGAGTGAATTAGGGTCGTTGATGTCAAGTTGAGCAAAACTTGAATTGGCGCCAAGTTTTGCAACCAACGCTTCGCCTTTCTCTCTGTTTCTGCCGGCCACCACAATCCTGAGGTCGGGAGAGAGATTGGAGAGGGCGGTGGCGGTGGATCCTCCGACCCGACCCGTTCCGCCCAGGACCAACACTCTCGAGTTCCGCGTCTTCTCAACAGTGGCGCGGGGTTTCAAATGCAATGGGGGAAATTTGAAATTCAAAGCCATTCCCATTTGAGTGAGAAAGAAAAAAAGATGAGTTGAGAGCTCTTTGTTTTCTGTTAGCTATCGACTAACTTATCTGTTCCTGCGGTCGTTAAGGCTTACTTACTGCCTTTGTATGCTATGCTAAAAAAATAATTAAAAAAAATTTAATGTTATTGTTTGTATTGGAAATATTTTTTTTTTCAATTATCTTTCCAATTATTATTAGAGTTTTTCTGACTTACAGTACGCGTTCTATTTTTTCAATTATTTTTATAATAATTATAATAATTATTAAGGTGTTTGTGACTAGGGTACATAGGTTAGTAAAATTTTAAAAAGTATAAGTGTTGGTTGAAAACTTATGCATTTAACAAATTAAAAAATAATTATTTAATTCTTCGATATAATTTTATTATTTATTATTTATTGTATTATTTTATGCATAAGGTTCATAAGATAAAAAGTTCCTTATTATTATATCACTCAATTTTTGAGTATATGTTTGTTTTGAAATTTTTATTTTGTTCATATTTATATGTTTTTTTATTTATTTTCATTGATAATTAAATTTTTTTTCACAAACATGCTTATTTACTTTTTAGAGTTCCAATAATACTTATAAGTGTGGTTTTGAAAAACATATCAAATGTTTATATTTTCAATGCAACTAACTAAATTAACCAAAGTTTTTAGTGGATGTAAATTTACAAAAAAAAAATTTAAGGGTCTTGCTAACAAGTGCCCTAAAAGTAGAAAAAATTCATAACTCCAAGGTATTTACTCTCTCGAGAATCCATAAAAGTTCATTTTCTCATAACTTTTAACCATATTTAATCTCTTAACAAGTGCCCTAAGGGAACTCTTTAGCATTTTCCATTTTTTAATTTTATTCGGACATCTACATCTAACATTCAAGTCCAACACCTATTTATGGACCCTTCAATTTATCTTTCTTATTATTTTTCACATCTTAACCTAAAATGATAGATATTGAACTTGATGTAAAAGTCCAAATAACATTATTATATTTATTATAAATAAATGTCAATAAATAGAAGTGTTTATGAAAAAATGATATAATAATAATTAATAACATTAAAGATTAAAAATTGAAATAAGATTTTACATTAAAAACAAACTAAAGTTCAAAGGAGATTCCATTTTCGACCGAGGAAGCACTTCACTTGGCAACTTGAGGGCCACTAGTCTATAAGCGTGTGTTTGGTTGGAGTATAAAAGGGATGAAGGAAACTTGAAGGAAGGAAAAAGAGGTTTCCCCTTGTTTGGTTGCAACGATGTGGGAAGGAAACCTTGTGGCCTGTAGGGCTACTCATTCTTCACGATTATGCTTTCCTTGGCTAACCAAGATGTTTCAGAATTTTTTTAGGAGGTTCTCGATTAATTAATAAGGTTAATTTATAATTTGATCCCTAAAGTCATTAATAGCATGTTTGCTTGGGCGTTTTGTTGCTTCAAACACGCGTTTGTAGAAGCTGGTTGTGAGTGGCTTCTTTGTGAACGCGGTTTCCAACCACAGAAACAAACACGCTCTAAATCACTTATACTTGGATCACGCGGTACGATTTCGTTAGGAAAGTGTGAAGTTCAATCCACAATTCTCCTACATACATACCTATAAAACAGATATCGTAGACCAACATATTATTTAAGGCGATGGCTCACGTGCATTGAAAAACATAGCATGCATCGGTGCAAATCCAATTTTACCCCTTTTTAAAACTTCAATTCCAATTTTATCCCTTTCTTCAACCCAACTTCCCACTAACCCTTACCACCACCCCATTTTCTGCACCCTTGCATTGCTCATCATCATAGTGACCGCCACAATCTCCATCTTCGTGGTTGTTTATCTCTGCAACATTATGATTATTAACTATTGGTTCCCAAAATCGTGGCTCTCCATCCTTTGCTGTCAAATTCAACGATTAAGTAGCAATGAATGACGATTAGTGAGCAAGAGAAAGGTTGGAGGTAGCTTCGTGGTGGTAGGGAGCCGTGGAAGGGTGGGACAGCGCTGGCGGCAATAGATGCAGTAGGTGGCATTGATGTTGATAAGAGGTTGGAGGTTGCAACTCAAATGGAACCTCTGCAGCCTCTTCATCTAAGACATTCCTCAAGCACTGTTGCAAGATCTAGAAGAAGTCACGGTTGCCGCCATTGTCATCACTGCCACCATCGTCACCGCCATCGCCACTTCCTCACACAAGCCACCATCGAGTTTCCAGATCCCACTAACCAAGCCCTCCAGTTCTCACTATCCATTTCATTCCACACCGCCGCAATCACCGTCACTCCTGCACCATCACCGGTAGCAAGGGAAGGTATAAGTGGTGGCAAGTTCATGGATGGGAGTACTCGAGGAAAGGTGTAAAAAGGTAAGGATGTAATTGTCATTTTCTTAAATATTTCATTTTGATCTTAACCATTGATAATATTTTATAATAAATCAATGGTAAAATTTACAACATACACCAAGTGCATGCTATCACTTTCCATACATGTGAGCCATCGCCATTATTTAAGAATATCATATGAATCATTTTTTTTGAAATCTTCTAATCTATCTCGTCTTATAATGTTAATATATTAGAACAACTGCGTCACCACCAAAACAATAATTCTTACTAGATGTCTCGTAATGTAGGCTAGTTGACCGGGTGGTGGAACTTTCTAATCTTCCTTGCATGTTATTCCAAAGCACCGTTTGATAAAATATGAGTTTTCAAAAACCTTAAAACATAAATTCCAATATGCAGTTCAATAATATGCCGGTATTTTTTTTTTACCTATTATATTTAATAAAAAAAATTCTTTTTCTATGACCGATGAATAAAAAACTAATCTCATGTATATATAGAATTTAATCAAACATTCAAACACTTTAGTAGATACTCCTTCAAATATACTTTTTTTTTCATACTCCTTCTAATAAATCAATATTGTTATTCCTTAATATGTTCCTCTTTTTATGTTTAATAAATTTTCCACTATTTACCTAAACAAAGACAATGTTGAATAAGAGCATATATGAAAAATAACAATTCTTGTCTATTGAATTTTCAAAAAGGACACATAAATATATAATATATACATTCAAATAAAACACTTAAACAGGAACAAAGTGTCATTGATGTTAGAAAAATATACTCAAACCGTTTTTATTTATAAGTCACACTTGACTTAAAAACACGTACCAAAATAGATAATCAACTCCTTATTTTTTTTAATCTAACAATTTTACATTTTTACCTATTTTATTTATATGCGGAATTGTTAATTATAAACATAGTTAATTAAGATAGAGGTATAGTTTAGAAAAAAAAATTAATCACCGCTTAAAAATATAAAATAACCTCCATATAAAAATAAGTAATTCATCTAAAATATAACCTACATATAGAAATGAGAACGCGAGGAATAATAAATAGATTTTTCCTCCCTACCCTCTCAAACAAAAAAAAAGGTTGTTATGCCCTTTTTAGATAATCCAATAAAAAAATGTCACATGTCTTTTTTCTAGTGACCCTAAATCAATGAAACCATGATCAAAATTGAATATTGAAATCGGGACCTCGAGAAAGACGAAGGGGAGAATAAAATAGAGAATATTGAAGAATTGGTACTAAAGAAGAAGATCAATGGAGTATTTTGGATAAATTACATTAGGGATAAAAATGTTATCTTTACATAAATAATCCAGGAATCTGATTACAAAATTTATAATTTAAATACACCTAAAAAAGGGTACGACAACCCTTTATTTAGAAAAGGTACCAAAGCAAAGCCTATAATAAATATTCATAAATTTTGTTTTTAAAAATTAAAGAAATTATTTTATTTAAAAATTAAAAATCTCAAGTTTTGAAAAATAAATAACTTAAGGGTCCATTTGCTTTGCAGAAACATAGTACTATTTTCATTTTCAAAAAGTATTGGTAACTATAGCTATAACTCATGTTTATTTTATAATTTATATAAATTATGAATGTGAATTTGTGTTTTTATTTTTATTTTTTTTCCCAAACATTTATATAGAAAACAGCGATAACAAATTTTTAATGTTTTCACTATTTTTTATACAAATTTTTAAAATAAAAAATAAAATAAAAACTCAAGATCATATTCACAAATCACAATAAACAAAAACTAAAATGAAAACACAAAATTATATTTATAATTGTAAATAATTTTTTAAATTGAAAATAAAATTGTTTTTTTTTTCAAAGGAAACATACCCTAACATATTTTCAATACAAACCCTTCTGATTATAATTTGGAAATATGGTCTTGCTGACAAGGCAATTTTTCAAGATTTCTAAACTTAGAAGAACAATTTAAGTGTATATTATTTTGTGTTTCAAAAATTTAAAAATAAATAAATTTTTTAATTTTTGTTTACTATGTTTGATTTTTTAACAAGTATATTAAGGGTACTTGTTAATATTTAATTTTTTTCTAGTCTATATATCAAGTGGATAGGTTATTTAAACCTTAAAAAGTAAATGTTTCTTGAAAAACTGATGCACTTAATGAATTACTCTATCTGTCCCATAGATAAAATCTTTTTAGTAAATTTTACGTCGATTAATAAAATTAATTAATTTAGTTAAAGATATTGAAAATTTCAATTTTTTACGTGCATTAATTAACAAGACTTTTTAAGGCAAATGTTAAAAAACCAAAAGCAGAAGAAAATTATTGAAAATGTGGTTTTTAAAATTTCGAGAAAAAAATTAATATGAAATTATGATTAATTTTCTATTTCTAGTAATCTTAACAAGTGTACATAACACTCAGGGCCGGTCCTGAGGGAAAGCGGCAAGGGCCCAAAAAATTTAGGGGCCCATAATTTTTTTTAATGATACATTTATTTTTGAAAAAAAAATAATAATAACTGCAAGTTCTTTTTATTTTTTAACTATCAATGATTTTTAACATAATATTTTGATTTGTTTTTTTCATTTCCTCACTTAATTTAAAAATATATGAAGTAATGAACTTTAATTTTGTAATCCAACATGAAAAAGGTATTTTATTATCTGTTTACTAAATAACTTTTTATATTATTTCAAATATTATTTTTTAATAATTAATTCTATTATTGATTGTTATCATTGTTTTAATTGATTATTCGTATATATACTAAATTTTTAATTGATTTACTTTTAACATATTTTTTTTAATTAGGGGCCCCAAATTTTTTTTTCTCTAGAACCCAAATTAGGTTAGGACCAGGCCCAATAACACTTGACTGCAAGACCCTTTTTTTTTTTTAAAACACAAGAATTGATACTATAAAATGATTAAAAAGTA
The DNA here is from genome assembly GCA_037953625.1 of Crotalaria pallida. NCBI lineage: Eukaryota > Viridiplantae > Streptophyta > Magnoliopsida > Fabales > Fabaceae > Crotalaria > Crotalaria pallida. The sequence goes on along the minus strand of CM075654.1, from coordinate 140,007,135 downwards.
GTACGAGTACTGTAGTAAGTAGGGTGGAGGTACGAGTTTAGGCTGTAGCTGTGTGTCAGTGACTGAGCAAATACAGCTGTCACTTAGCGGATCCCAGCTGCCACTGTACGGACTCTAAGACGCAGCTACCGTCGCCGTTTCTCTTTTTTTCTTTTTTTTTATTTTTATTTTTTCAGTTTTTTATCTTATGTAAATCAAATACATAAGATAAATATCAACGTAGGATTGGTCAAGTGAGAACCAACTGGTGGTATGAAGCAACCCTTCAGGGAAACCTTTATCGTTTAGTGCGAACTCAGTTGGATCAGATCAAATAAGTCAGATTATGAATAAATTAGATCGGAGTAACGATTGGTGTAAAAAAAAATACTTAAAATAAATTATTCTAAAAAGGAAGTCGGATGAAAATAATATATATAAGAAAATCTTGAAAAATGTAATTTTTGATATTTTATTATTTTCACTAAAATTTTATTTTTTATGCTTACTAAATTTTTCGCATTTCACATTTTTAATGTCATTAATTAAATTAATCAACCTTTTTAAATAACGAAAAATCTATTAAATGAAACTTATATTTAGGTAAAGGAAAAATACTATCTTTTATGATACATATTAAAAAAATAAGAATCTTGTTAACATATTGAAATTATTACATATAGAAAAAACATCAAATTCAGATTTATCATTTTCTCGAAAACATAAAAAAATTACATTTTTTAACAACTTTTATTTATAATTAATTCTTAATTCCTCAATAATTGTTCTGGTTGGTATTTGCCTTAACATTATTTTAATAGGAAAAAAAAATCACGCAGCTGTCTCTGAACTGAATATTTTAACCAATTAATTAACACGTGTCCAGATAGACCCAAATACCCCCCAAGCTGCATTGGATTAACAGTCGTGCCCTTATCGTTTGTTCTAAAGGTTGGATGGTGACCATTAACCATCCAAATCTTGGATGCGGGATTCCTAAGATACCCTTCACGATGCGGTTGTGGCCTTGTGGGGCTGGTATCAGTATCACTTGACCTTCATAGTCAAACTGATATCTTTGACATAAAAATATACTCACTCCTCCTTCCTATTTATTTATCATATTTCAAACAAAACCCTTTAAGAAATCTAATCATTACTCAGATTTTCAATACATTAATTATGTTTTTCCCACTATACCTTTTCTTTCTATAATCATTAATTTTTCTCCACTACTTATATAAATCAAGACATATTAAAAAGTGTTTAACATAAAAAATAACATTTATTACATTCTTGATATCCTCAATATGATAAATAAAAAGAAACAAAAAATCTCTAAAAAACGACAAATAATAAGGAACGGAGGAAAGTACTGTAAAAGGTTTTGCTATGTGTTGCCCAAGAGTAATGTATAAAAAACAAAAAGTGTAAATTTTATCTTGAAAGATTAAACAAATTAGTTCTCAAATATTAATATCATTATTTCTTAAGTTGAATTACCACTTTAATTTTTTTTATTCATTGCCTTTAAAGTAATTTATAGCAAAATTCATATATAAATACTGCCACTTTTCTTTCTCTTTTTTTTCCCCTAAAAATACATTCTCCAATCCAGTCCTATATGTAAGTCCTTTAAAATAATAATAATAAAAAAAACACTTTGAGAAATTTGATTAGTATTGTAAGTGATATTCAAAATGTAAATATTTGACAGACTTTTTTAAAATTAACCATATAATTATTATTGAGACTCTAAAAAATGTTCAATATATAAGAGTGTTTCTGAAAAAGAAGTAATTAATATTGTATCATTAAAAATTGAAAATGAGACTTGCATTAAAAACAAATAAAAAGTATTAAAAAATACTTACATTTAGAACCGAAGGAAGTAAGTTTTTTTTTTGCAGAAATAAAAATTATTTTATACTATGATTTTTTTTACAAAATTAATGTAGCATTTATTATAATTTTCACTATTTTATATATGTATCTAGTAATATAAACCTAGCTATTGACAGAGAATTGGTAAAGAAACAATTAATTGTAAAGAGATAATTCATAAAAATAATATGAAAAATGCACAAGAATTTAATTCAAATAAATATAGTATTAAGCACACTTTCTAATATATATGACATAACTCTAAAAAACTTATATATAAGAACAAAGAAAGGATCAATAAGGTTTAGTTCATTTATTTGTATAATGTTAAAGATTTGATTCAATTTATATGTTTAAATATGTGTTAAAGTTTTTTCAACATGTGTTGTTACGATATTTTTCTATAATATGTTTTCATATTAATTAAAATTTGCCATTTTTTTAGGTTTATATATTTTCAAGTCCACGTTATCTTTAGGAGTCTAGCATTTCTAATAAAGGTTCTTGAGACTAATTTGTTTCAAGGTCATGAGAGTATTTCTCCTAATGGAACATTTTTTTTTCTTCTAAAAATCAAACTTGAAACTATTAGTATTCAGATCTAATTCCTAAGATCTCAATTTGGTTTTATAGGATCAACTAAACTCACTCCCACTAGTACCGATTTTCATGTTTTACTCCAAAATTATGTCATGTAATATCCCCTTTTGAATTTCTAAAAGTAACTAACAAATTAAAAATGTCCAGTAAATTTGCAAACAATAATTAAAGCAAGAAATGGGCTAATAAAGGTTGATTCATTTGTTAAGAAATTGATTCGCATAATAAAATAATGAGTTCGAATTTTATTGTCTAAGTAAAAACTTCTATATAATCTATGAATATTTTTTGTAAAAGCTCATAATAAAGCTGCATGGTCTATCGTAACCTCAAATTAAAAGGAAAAAAAAATGAAGCAAGGAAGAGAGCTGTCATGAACTTATTTTCTAATTTTAGAATGGTTCCACATGAGACAAGAATCAACTTCAACTTTCAATTTAACTAAATGTGAGAAGGAAGACGGTGTGTTTTCTTATATAAATAAAATAGAACATGGAGACAGTAATACTCAACACAGACAATGGAAAACATGGATGCACCTTTTTGCACGTGAAATTCTCCCCTTTAAAGAACATAGCACAAATTATAGTTATGGACAAGATTCTTTGAAAGTAATTAAATAAAAAAGTATTACCTGAAATTTAATTTAATCTAAAACATATTAAAATTTAAATTATCATTTTTTTATAGATAAGACAGCCCAGTTGATGGCTGCAGGGACACTTAGGATTTCTCTCTCCCCAGATCATGGGTTCTAGTCCCAGACCTCCCAATGTAAACCAAAAAAAAAAAAAAAAAAGTGTCCTTTATCAACCAAAAATAATCCTTCCCAAATCAGGTAAAATCATTATAAATGACAAAAAAAAATTTAACAAATATTCAAACTTAAAATATTTGATTAAATTAGAATGACCTTTTTTTTCCCACTCATATGTATTTAAATTTAATAATGAATAAATGTATTAGGGTATAAATTTCGAGTTTTAGTTTTTGGATCTTTTTTTTTTTTTTTATCCCGTGCCTGATTTTTTTAGTTGGGATTTAGTGAAAATGCTTTTCAATATTTCTGAATTGAAAAATGTTTTTTCAATGTCAAAAATGCATTTCTAATAAGGGATCAATTGAAAAAAAAAATGTATTTTTTATTAGACGTGTCGAAAAATATTTTAACAGAACCCAATTATTTAAAAACATAAATAGGGATAAAAAAGGGAGCAAGAACTAAAACTCGTATACATTTAAGGTTCTTGCTAACAATTAAGACATTTGTTAATATTATTTTATCTTTTGATAATATAAAAGAAATACATTTTTCAACATCATTAAACTATGCTTTGATACTTAGCTAATGTCTTAGAGCACTCGTTACCATCTCCCTACCTTTAATTAATGCAGAAGAACAAAAACCAAACCGGATGGTGTCATTATCTTAAACTTTTTCTTCCAACTCATTATTTAATAAACGGTTTAAGAGATGGCGCGAGAGAGAACCGTGAACAAATCCGAAATTTCGCAACCTGAATGGGGGTAAACATGTCTTTTTACAGGTATATTTTTTCGTTTCCATTTCGGTCCCTCCTTCCTTCTTTCCTTTTCCCACTTGCTTTTAAATAATAAATAGAGCAGAGTCACTCACCTTGTCACCTCTTCTTCATCCCTTTCTCTCTTTTCCCCCCTCGCCGCCGGCGTCTTAACGTAGGATGTGGGAAACGACGACGTAGGATGTAGTAGTAGCAGTAGTATGCATCATAAGATACGATATAATATAATATGATATGATAGAGTGATCGGGTGGTATGGGGAGAGTGGGAGTGGGAGTGGCGGTGTTTGTGGCAGTGGTGACGTGTGCGGTGGCTGGGGTGGTGGTGGGGAGAAGAGCGAGGAAACGGAGGGAGTGGAAGAGAGTGGTGAGAGTGGTGAAGGAAGTGGAGGAAGAATGTGAGATGAAGGTAGAGAGGGTGAGGAAGGTGGTGGATGCAATGGTAGTGGAAATGCACGCAGGTTTAGCATCAGAAGGTGGTTCTAAGCTCAAAATGCTTCTCACCTATGTTCATCATATTCATCTCCCTATTGGGTATAAATCATTTCAATTCTATTAATTAAGTTCCACTAGCTTAGCTTAGCTTAATTTATATATTAAGTGCTTATATTCACTAACTTTTCGAAACAAGTTTAAAAGAATCAAGAAATAAGTTAAAAATAGTTTGTAGTATAGTTTCATTATAATAAGCTTATTTTTTTTATATGAGGAATCAACACGGTTAGAAAGAAAATGACCAACATGTGTTGTTTGTTAATCAATTAATAATAAATAAAATATCATTTTGTGATAATGTTTTTTTTATTGCGTAGGTTTATTTGTAGATTAATTTTGTATGTTGTCGCCTAGTAACAATTTTTTTTATTTTTTTTATTGTTGGTGGAATTTTGTGAATTTGTTACTATTTGATTGAGAAAATATAGAGCTTTGGAAAGTTTTCCAGTTTCTATTCGTTTATTTTATTTCATTATGTGAATGGCTGTGTCCTGTATATATGCCAGCATAACTAGTACTCCTTCATTCATGTCATGAAGTATTGTCCTTCAATTCTGTTATTATTATTTTTTTAAATATCTGTCTATCATTGCCAGCATTGTTCACCAACAAACATCGCCAGCAGTGCCTACAACCACCATTATTGGCGGCGGTGGCCAATCATCCAATTTAATTAAAAATCTACATGCTCCAAACATTTAAATTAAAATTCATAGCAAATTTCAATTCCAGTAGACTTGTATTTGAAACTAAAATTCTATGTTCCTATTTTGATTCCACCATCCGAACGGCTATAGCATTTTATGCATCCTTTGTTGTTTGTGTATGAATTTTTGTTTACACTGTAACCTTGTCAATTTGTTTATTCCCTGAGAGAGTTCTTTCCCTCTGTTATAATAATGTTCATGCATGACATTTCGGAATTGCTCTAATGTTTTCTTTTTATAAGTAATAATAATAATAAGAAGAAGAAGAAGAATATTCACTATTTTAACATTAGTTATGTGGTTTTGCACTATTCTGTTTTGACTTTTGAGGATTTGACATGTTATGCACGATTCATGTCAATAGCCAATAGACCAGATAATTAAAAAAATTTAGGAATTTGCTTATAAAAATCCGTAAGCTCCCGTTGTATAATTTCCTGTGTTCTAATTTATAATCATTCAGCTACTATAGTCTGCAGATGGCACTATGAGCAAGCACATTGCACTTATCAGTTATCACTATCACGTTCCTTAGTTATAGATGTTGGTGTTTACATTTTATCAAATATCAACATGCTTGAGCATAATTATTATTCTGATAATGGAATCAAGTTGATAGATAGATTTGTTTGTATCCACTGGTTTGATAATTAAATACAAAAGTGAAGTATTCGTGTTTTTTCCTTTCGTCAGGTCTGAGAAAGGAACATATTATGCTCTTCATCTTGGGGGTACAAATTTTCGGGTTTTGCGGGTTCGTTTAGGTGGTGAACAATCTTCTGTCTTGGAACATGAAGTAGAGCAACAGCCCATTCCTCAACATCTAAGGACCGGTACAAGCGAGGTGACATATTTATCTTCTACATTTTGGTGTTCTCTAGCATTTTTTCTTTCTTTCTGATCTTTTAAAAAAAATAAAGTTTAGTTGATTTTCATGCTTGCAGGATCTCTTTGATTTCATTGCTTCTTCATTGAGGGAATTCATTGAGAAAGAAGGAGATGGTTCTGAGCTTTCATTGGACAGAAGAAGGGAACTTGGATTTACATTTTCTTTTCCTGTGAAACAAATGTCCGTTTCGTCTGGCATTTTAATAACTTTGACGGAAGAGTTTTCCATTGAAGATATGGTTAGTCAGTTGAGTTTCAAGTAGTTGCTATATGAAAAACTTATATAGTTATATTCTCAGGGATCGTTGTGAAAGGCAGCTATTCTTTTTTCATTGTTCATCATAGAACTTGACCAGTAACAGTTTTGGTGTTTTTTTTTCCCCAAAGCAGTATTTTGTTTAGTTTTTATATACCTTTTTTTTTAAAAAAAAAATTATTTTTAAGCCTAAAGTACTCAATATCAATGCATTGAGTAGTGGCAATTGGTTATTGATTTTGGTCAACTGTCTTGGCTCAATTGCTCTTTCAAAATGGCTATTTGTGTATTTTCCCCTCCATATATTACAAAATAGACACAAAGTGTTCAAGTTGTTGGTCTTTCAATAGTAGTGAAGAAGATATCAAAGCTATATATTTGGATGGCATGCTAATTTTAAGTGCAAAAACTGTTTGTTATCAGGTAGGAAGAGATGTTCCTGCATGTTTGCAGGAAGCATTGACACGAAAAGGCCTAGATATGCGGGTATCTGCCTTGGTAAGAAAGTGCATTCTTTGTCCATAGGTCATGATTTTGCATTTGCATTTTACCACCAAAAATTGTGTTTGTCTTTTCTTATCATTATTATGAAAGCGGGGCAAGGAGTCTTGCAAAATCTCATCACTCAAGCCTTTAGAAAATTAGATTGTTCTAGGATATATTTTTTTTTCTTATTGGATTTTTGAGTTTTGTGAACTGTTACAATTTGTACGTCTTCCGGCTGCTGCTCTTCTGGGGGTTTTGCTGACTTATTCCCGCATATTTGGGGATAAGTATTTTCCTAGCAATTATATTGTATTGCATTATTTGCATAACTTTCTATAATTGCAGTCATTATTTTTTGGAATGGATCAAACCAGTTTCAAAATGCTAAGTGCCTTGTTCAACTGAGGGGGATTATGCATGTCTTTATTTTTTTTATCCCTAAATTCATTTGGGTGTGCTGTCATGTAAAATAAACATTTTTTTTTTGCCTCATTGTATTACCCGAGAAATGATATTGTTTTCATTTTAATCAGGTTAATGACATTGTTGGAACAATAGCTCTCGGACATTATCATGATGCAGACACTGTGGCTGCTATAATAATTGGCACTGGTACCAATGCTTGTTATTTGGAACGGATTGATGCAATTGTCAAGTGTCAGGGTCTTCCTACGACGTCAGGATACATGGTAGTGCTCTTTCTTTCTCTCTTCACTTTTGTCTATTGTCTATTGTTTTGAACTTTCTGTAACCCTTTTGTTTATTAGGTTGTTAATATGGAATGGGAGAACTTTTGGTCATCTCACTTACCAAGAACTTTGTATGACATTGATTTAGTTGCAGAGAGCCCTAATCCTGATCAGGTTTGGTTTTGTTTCTCAAGAATCCTGTTGATTGATTTCACATGATTCCAATTTTGGTGATTTTTGATGCAGGGTTTCGAGAAAATGATATCAGGAATGTATCTTGGTGACATTGCGAGGAGAATCATTGTCAAAATGTCACTAGTGTCAGATATTTTTGGACCTATTTCTTTCAAGCTTTCAATGCCTTTCATTCTGAGGTGTGTATTATATTATATCTCATATATGCACCTTATATCGAGAGACATAGACTAAGAACTGGAAATGAATGTATATTATTTAATGTCGATATCCATCCATGTTTGGTCAATGATGTGTTGAGTTACTGGCGGATTTTCATTTAAATAGTATTTCATTTATAATTTATTTATGACCGATTGCCTGCTATACTGTTGAGCAATTTTATTTTTCTTTTCTTTCTCCCAAGTCCTAATAATATTTGTTTTTTTTTTTTTTTTTTTTAAAATTATGTCCAAACTCTAAAGGTTGCTCTAGGAAAATCAATTTTCTGTAGATTAGGTAGTCGTGGAGGGATTTACTTGCCTAGTTATAGATTTCAATCAGTTTTCTTGGCTTGGCTTTGTATTTTCCTGTAACAATGTGGCAAAAGGGAGAAAATCGGAAAAATGCCTCTTATGAGAATACCTTGGCTTTGGTTGACATGATATTTTCTTGGAGGTTGAAATTTCCAAGTTTTGGTTTGATTTCTGGAATGGTTTGCATGTTTTCTTTAGTTTGGTTTCTGGACTAAGTGCATATTGTCAACTTTAAAATCCAAGGTCAATAGTTCTTAACTCTAATGAGTTAGAATTTAACTATTCTGTGATGCATTTTCAGCACTCCTATGATCGCTGCCATGCATGAGGATGACTCTCCTGATTTGAAAGAAGTAGCAAGAATCTTTGAAGACATCCTTGAGGTAAACAAGTCCAACATGCCATATCTTTTGTTCCTAAATGAGTGGAATGCATGTTTGGTCTATTAATCATTCATTATGGGGGCTGTCTCAGATTCATGACCTTCCATTGAAGGCAAGAAAACTTGTGGTGAAAGTGTGTGATGTTGTGACTCGTAGAGCTGCTCGATTGGTGGCTGCTGGTATTGTTGGTATATTGAAGAAGATCGGTAGGGATGGGAGCAGTGGCATAACAGGTGGACGGAGAAGTGATGCGAAAATGAAAAGAACAGTTGTGGCAATTGAAGGGGATTTATATTCTAGCTATACATTGTTTAGGGAGTACTTGCATGAAGCTTTGAACGAAATATTGGGTGAAGATATTGCTAAGCATGTAATTTTGAAGGTCACTGAAGATGGGTCAGGCATTGGAGCAGCACTGCTTGCTGCCTCGCATTCATCCTATAATACTAATAATAATAATAATAATAATGTGGATAGTGTACAGCTGCTATAAAATATATATATTTATATATATACGTATAGCCCTGTAAATCAGTTTTTATTTTTCCTCCTTTCATTTTCATCTCTGTATATAAAGAAATGTTCTGTCTATTCTTTGTTGTTGTCATTTTTATTTTCCACTGATATTTTTAGTGAAAACATCTTGTCATTTTTTTTTATATTCAAACCATCTTGAATCGAAGACAATAGTATTGGCCCGGAATCTTTAATGTAACAAAATGTTTTTCCCCCTATTTAACAATTTAACAAGAAGGGTGTATGCAAAACATGAATCATTCTCTACTTGGAGGAAAATCCTTTTGAAATTGTTAATTTGATAGTGAGAATGTGACTAACTGACTATACCAGCTTAGACACTCTCTCTTTATGTTCGATGTAGGCAAAGAAAGCCATGCACTTGCTTAAATTTAAGTACATAATTAATAATTTTTCTGTTTGTTTATTTGATTGACATGTTTACACAAGTTATTTCTTTTATCGTCTAATGAAGTCTCCAAAAAGTTGGGTTATACTACTATTTTGAAATCTTCTAAAACACTGAAATCATTTTACAAATATTATTTTGCGCATGTATTTCACTCTCAAAACTCCCTTCTATGTTACGTTTTGTCATCATTCATTTCATTCTTGTATGTTTTCCAAACATTGATCAGGCCCATAATCGTTATAGGTGATAGATTCTATTACAGTTCACATAAAAAAACAAGAAAAAAAAAACTCAATGATGTAATAATCCGGCAAGCTTGTACACAAAGTTGGGAGCCTTATCCACAAACATATTAAAAATTGGAAGAATGGAACCACATAAAAGTAAATAAATGGGGTTCTTCCTTTCTCTTCTCCAAATAAGACAGAAATTGACATTGTTGCGCAACATTGATAAATCCCATGATCAAGGCTAAGCACTTGCAGATTTGTACAATTTCTCCACCACCTTTCTGTATTCTGTACCAACATAGCAAAAACCAATTTAGCCTTTGGGAACATATACATTTACAAAATAATGCTCAACTATTACATTACAAAGATGATGAAGTATTTATGGTAGTTATTATACCTTCTTGATTGCTCCAGAGCTGTGCTGCTTGTGGATTTAAAGGTGAACTAATGTTTGGCTCTAAATCATGAAAAAAAATAAAATAAAATAGAATTAATATATTTAAAAAAAAACAAATAATACAAGAGTAGGTTTAAATTTTAATTAGTTGTCTAAGGAATAATTAACTTTTTTAAGTACCTCCAAGCAGACTTTGGATGGATAGAAGAATTGTTCTGACATCATAAGCAGATGACCATTTATCCTATAGAATAACAAATTTAATAAAGAACATCAATATGCAACATGCCAATGGATCAACATTGTTATTAAAAATTTCATAAAGGTTTAACAACGTTAATTACCTGAAGTATGTCCAAGCATATATTGCCATGCACATCCACATTAGGGTGGAAGCATGTCGTTTCAAACTTCACTTTTGGTGCCTTAAAAGGGTAATCATTGGGAAAAGAAAGGGAAAGCTTGTATTCTGTGCCTTCAAACACGGTATCTTTGCTTCCTGTTATGGTTCCTTTCCATAAGAATATGTTGTCCTCCTCAGGAAATGCTGATATACCAGAATCTCCACTCATCTGACAGTCCACTCATTCAATCCAAACAACAAACATTATATATACATTTCTCAAATGAATCAATGCAATTAGCAATAGCCTTTTTTATTTAACGAGCGAAGTACCAATTTTGTTTCTCATGTTTTTTGATGTACCAATTTAGTTCCTGAAAATGTATTTATAAATACAAATTTGGTCCATCAAGATTTTCGAATGTCCTTATTAATTCCATCAAGATTGTTGTCAGATATACCAATTTGATACTTGAAACATGAAAATCTTGAAGAAACAAATTGGTGCGTCCGAAAATCTTAAGAAATAAAGTTGGTACGCCCAAAAATATGGAAAAGACTAAATATGAATTTATAAATTTTCATGGACTAAATAGGTACCCTCAAAAAACATCAGGACAAAATTGGTACTTCACTCTTGTTTAATTAAATGCAACAATATTTTTGGTTGCTTAAATTGAAGAATATAGGATACATGCTTCTTACCATCAAGGCCATCAATTCTGACTGCAATCTGTTTGATAAAGAGCAGTAAACACATCACAAAATGAGAACCAGTTAGAAAGTATAACTGTAATTTAAACTAATGGAGAAGACACAAGATACAAGACTAATGATTTTTAAATTGAATATATGTTGACAGTCACTGCATACAAAATCTTAATTAATTACCTTCTGAGAACAGATTGAGAATCAACAGTCTTTGGAGGAGGGAGAGGCTGCTTTGAGGGAGCAATAATGTTGGATTCAGCAGCTTCAGTGTGACCATTCATGGTATTGGTAATGGTAGCCATATAAATCAATAGTAATAAATTTGATAAGTTGTACTAATTGAATTGAATTCTAGAGAAAAGGAAGAGTGAGTTGAGGGTGGTGTTTGTTGTTGAATGAAGTTAAGGGGTTTGGTATAAAAAGGTTGTATGTAGTAGCCGTTGTAGTTGTTGGTTTCACCTATTTAGCTATTATTATTATATTCAGCTGAAGTTCTGAACGTTGCAATTGGACACAACATGAAAGGAAAGGTTACAACGGCTACTACACAAAAAAGGTATTGGGGATCCATAATTGAAGTGACATGTTGTATCATATCACCTTTAATTCTCTATGCTTTAACTTACATATTTGTTGTTTAAGGATTCCAACTCCTTTTTTGGTATAGGCAAAACCCACTTCGGTCTACACGCTTCGAAGGGGAGTATAGTCTTTGGCTATCAATTAGAGGATACCCTTGATGCAAAAAAAAAAATAAAATTCTCTTTTGGGAAACTCATTAATTAAATCAAATCTATCTTGATTTTAAGGAAAAATTAGATACACCAAACCTGAGGGCAAAATGCCTATTGGCTATAGATGTATCTCAAAATGAAAAATATGAGCAGACGGTATCATTTTTAAAATCAAAGGAGGTGTTCATGTCGTTATGACAAACCTCGGGAGAGCCAAGTGTAATTTCTCATAATTTTAATGGTATATAACCCACTTAGAAAAAGAGTATATATGAGAGTTTTTGACCTTTTTTTTTCACCAATCAAATACGACCTAAAATTCTTATTAGTGTAGAAGAACCCGTAGTCGGCCGCAAGAATGAAAGAACCAAACCTAGAATTAGGATTCCTCAAAATTAGAGAAGCTTCACAAAATCTCTTAGCAGATGGCACAAATTCGAAACAGTCGTGGCTTCATTTTCAATTCAATAGCTGCAGCAACTCAAACCCCATCTTTGCTAACTCTAAAACAAATGAGAAATCTATGAACCTAGATTTGCGATGACGGAATTCTCCATCGCTAGACACTGCATTGGGTTGCGATATGTTCGCAATGGTTGAATCGATTTGCGTTGATTTAAGTTGTTCGCCACCAATCAACGACATCACTGAGTGGTGAGCTTGAGACACTGCCCATGCAAGGTGGCAAAGCGGAGGGTGCAAGTGGTATCCGAAGAGCATATCACCAAGTCGTGTGACGGGGTGCAATCACGTCGATCGCCGAAGTGGTGGGATGAGTGGGATTTTGATATTTTTATTAAAAGGCTCTTTAAGCTACAATGGGGATCGATAAATTTGCTAAAGGCAATGAGGAGCACAGGTTTGGAGCATGGCAGAAACGCCCATTTATCGAGTTAACCAATGCCACTTCATTTTAGAATAGACAAACGTTTCAACTGAAGGTACACACAGTATAATGGAATCCGCAGCACTGATGCACACAATAGTAAATATGCTTTGGAAACCCATGCGGGAAAAAGAAAATCCAATTGGTTAGTGACACCCACTGAATTTCAGACAACGGTATAGCTGCAAAAAAAAAATCTCTAGCAGCAATATTCCACTTACCATATGCTCTAACCAATATTCTCTTTACTAAGGTCCTGCTATAATGTATACATTCCATTCCTTGCAAAAAGTTAAACCAAGACGGCATCCGAGAAATCGCTTGAGGGGGAAAAAACTACATTGAAGAATGCCACTACAATGAATGCTAACGGGTTAGAATAACAATTATGAATGCAATTGAGGTATGAACTATGAACTCTATCGTGACTGTTACAGTTATTATCAGCCTTTTCATACCAACGTGCTTGTTGATATATTTTTCTTCCTTCCCTCCCAAGGACAGTTGAAATAGAAGAAGCCTGATCAAGCAATCTTTCCACCTACAGTCACCCCCGTCTAATGAAAAACATTCTTTTTCTTTTTTTACAAAAATAAACATGTACCACCATATACTGCAGGGAGAAAAACAACCCTACAAGAGGCTGGCATCTGAAGTTCAACCATATCCTTTCAATGCATATAATCAAACCTGAAATGCAAAAGATTAACAATCATAAGAGTCTAGCACATTTCAGCTATCTAGTGAATAAATTGAATAGCTTATATTTCTTAATTGGATGGAGTACTTTGACATAATGTACAACCAAACACATATGAACAAAATTGGGTACTCACAAGCGAACAATATAACAATTTTTTGCCCATATAAGATAATACAACTAAAAGTTTGTTTCATAAGCATATTATATTACACCCTTTCTTGGTTTTATCGGTTATCCTTTCCATCCTATTAGGAGGGTAGAAGACTAATCCCTCAAGCATAGTCAAGCTTGCCCTCCCAACAAGAGTTTCTCTAGGGATCAAACCTTGGTTTTCCCATGAGGCCGTAGTGTGTCTCTACCACTATGCCAACACCCCTATTACTATTATATACACCCTTTATGGCAACGAAAATTCATTTAAGCTGCCAATAATTTTATTTTGAAAAAGACAAGCATAATACCACTTCTTGCTGATTCAACACAGTTACAATAGAGGGCTCCTTACAAACTACAGTATTCAACAGTAACGAATCTAACTGCATCGAATCTGCAATCACAAGCGCAAAAATCCCCTTCAATTATTAACGTAAAACTGGAAAGAAAAAAAACGCTACAAGGTTTTATGTTGTCTTGACATGAAGAGGGGGAAACATAATAAAAGTAACATGGACATTATCAATAGCGCGCCCTAAGAAGAAATATCAGAAATATCCTACGACTAACTCTAAATCTTCTCGAGAATGAACCAATTTATTTTCTCAACAGAAGAACTACCAAAAAGAAATGCTTTTTATAAAAGAAATCACGCCAACTGAAGAACCACTGTTATAATTCTATAGTTTTGGGTGTCAAAGAAATTATAATGTTATAGAAACTGAGTATTAATTCTCAAACACTAGGACACCCCCTTACAGCAGAGGCGGTTAGTCCTCTGAAAAAATGGTAACTCAAATCACAAAAACAGTAAAGAAACTAATAGAACAAAATAACAGAGTCTGCAGAAAGCAGTCTCTTCCACCAGGCCAATGGCCTCCCAACCCCTTCCAAAATTCTTATCTACCTTCGTCTCAAGCAGACATCCCTCCAGATACCCCTCCTCCTGCTGCTGTGATTCCTGAATCTTCCTTCACTCCGATACTGCCATGACAGCTGGCCAGTTGATTTTGATTCCCATTCTCCTGCTCTCCCTCCTTCTTACTCTCTGTGTCAATGACCTCTTGCTGTGGTCCCAAATATTCCCTATCTGAAATTCCACTCCCACCCTCCTCCCTTCCTTCATCCCTCTTTCTCCCATGTGTGGGCCTCCTAGTATAGACTTTCAAAATAGGTTGATCTCTATCATTCTGCCCAAGACAGTATCATTCACAAGCATCAACACCAAGACAAAGCAAGAAACTAATTTTAAAAACAAGCATACATGTCATGCATTACTTTTATGGCAAAATTAAAATTAAAATGTTGGACAGCTTTTCAACATTTTATCTGAAAATTAAATGAAAAGAAATGATTCCCATTCTCTTGTATGAGTATGACTGAAACCAAAACCAAAACCAACACAGGCAGATGGGAAATACTAATGTTACAATTCAGATACGAAAATATTCTAAGAAGCCTTTATTGGGAGCAGTTTTTTTCCGTTACCTATATGCATTCCACTTTTTACTCCACCTGTTTTCCATTTTTCATTTAATCCTACTGACCCATGTGGATTCACAAAAATTTTCTTCAAATAAATAACATAGCCTAGAGCCCTAGACCAGCAATTGGCTTCACTACAGCAAGTACTTGATAAAATACCAAAGCTAAATCCATAGCCATGTTAGGCATCATCCTCTTAATAACTACTGATTCCAAAAGTGTTGTCAAATATGGTTCAATCACTAATAATTAATGAGATATACTGTCCAACATTTGCCTCTACCACTGCAAGTAAATGATAAGGATACCAAAGTAAAATCCATAGCAAGTTGCTGGACATCAAACCCCTCAAGAGCTAATTCCAACCGTGTTTAAAATATGATTAAATCTAATAAATAAATTTAGGAAACCTTCCTGTGCGCAGTAGAAGATGACATAAACACTAGCCAAGTTAGCCCTACATTTTTTTCATTATAAACAATGTAATAGTGCAGGATTTGCTCATTTGACCTTCTATCATTTCAGTCTCTAAGGTAATCAAACAAATTGGGTTTAAAAGTGGCAAACATACCTCACTCAGAGGTTGGGGAGATACAGGATTAGACAATTCCTCTGAACCCTCAGTTGCCACATTTCTTTCGGTGTGAGAAAATGCATTAATCTTCATATGGGGGCAGATCGGAGCAGCCCTACCACGACAATCATGACACTTAAATCCAATAAGTTGTCTGGCATTGTCAAAAGTAAGTCCAAAAGCATCCCCATGAAACCAATCTGCAATATAGCATAACGAGTTCACATTATATTTTGATACATGTTCAAAAGTATAGATAGCTTATAAAAAGCATGAGTACTAATGCTAGCCTCTCTGCTTCAAACTCATCCCCTGGCCCAAGAGATAGAAGAACAAACAGAAAATAATAAAAGTAGTTACCTCCACATCTTTCACAAGCAATATAACTTGAAGTGCATCCATCTAGACAGCAAAGACGGCATTTACGATGATCAAGGGTTCCAAGAAAATCTTCAGAGGAGACAATATGCTTTTTCTCCCTAAACAACATTACTCGTTCATCATTTGCCTTTCTAGACAACCAAAGACCATTAAGCCAGTAACTGCTACAGATGTCCGTTCTTTTCTTACGCACCATAGTTACTACCAACTCCTTGCGTTGACCAATAGTTGCCTCGGACTTCTGAGAGGTGAGCTTCTTCGATTTACTTTGTTTCCCTTTTTTATGTCCGACATTCTTTTTACTTTGCATTCCTTTTTTACGACCTCCATTCATTTGACTGCGCAGATACAAGGATTTGACCTTCCTAACAGAACGGCGGAGAGGTACACTTAACGGGACCTTCTTACTGGTTTGTGATCTTACCTGCGGCACCTTACTCAATGCCTTTTTATTGCCTTTAAGGTTCACTGGTTTACAAAGTGAGGGAAGGTTTTGAGATTTCTGTGATTGAGTCTTCTGCAGTTTCGAGTCACCTTTCCTTCTGTTAGAATTATTAGTCTTTACACGCATCCCAGCTAGACATCTGTGACATGAATAAGTGCATCCAGTAGCGCTTGTACCACCAGATTTCCTGACATGCCTCTTATGGAAATATCCTACAAATTATAATACAAATATCATCAGATATAGGAGTACAAATATAGTACAAGAAAAATACTCAACTTCCAAAGATGAAAAAGCATTAGAGAGCACAAGAAAAAAACTAAATCAATCATTAGTAACACATGTAAAACTATTGCTCATGTGAAAGAAGTTGCAGAGAGAACATTCAACTTCCATCACAGAATTTAGATTTTGCTGACTTGCAAAATTGAGCCCAAAAGGCTCAGTTAATACAAGGCTAAATTATCAATATTATTCATTAAGCTCGAGAGCTTAAAGTGAGACAACCTTGAGGCAGCAAAATAGGGTCAATTTTTTTTTAAATGAGCCAAGCTCAGTTCAACTCGCCTCATTTCCCATCCTCAATGTGGGTGTGAATAAAACCAATAAATTTAGTTTCAATCAGTTAGAATACTTGTGTACCCAATCTCACATTCCATAAATTTTATGCTCAGATATAATACCTGTCAAGCTTTCTCCAAATATGCTCCAATCAACTAAGGGTATAGTTGGGCTCAATACTATTCTACAGTCGACATGTACATGCCATGGTCATAGCCTAACGTGTTCATTTGAAATCCTCTTTATTACTAATAAAATACCCTATACACCTTGTGATATGGCCATGTTTTTTGTAGAGAGAATGGTGATCATTGATCCATGTAGCTAACCCTGCTAATGGGGACAAGGCTCAGTTCTTGTTGTATACTTGAGTAAATATTGACCAGTGTTTTGTATTGTGTTGTATTGAAATGTCAAATTATGAAGAAATTATCATATCAACTCTGTCAAAAAGAGTCTTTAGAGATGTCATTAAAAATCGTGACCAAGTAGCCTTCCAAAGTTTAGACAATGACATTTACAAGGTTTCCATATAAAGAGTTCGAAGGCAAGACATTGAAATGATAACGATTTCAGACTCAATGAGACAAGTTATAGGCATGAAATGGAATAACAAAAGGGGAATAAAAAAAATGCTAGGCAATTAAAACCATTCGTAAGCAGCAAGTTAAAATCAATAGGAACAATAAAGAGGCCAGATTAAAAGATAAAAAACAAACCTCCGCAATTAAGACAGCTCACAGCTTCCCTGCAAATTTAAGAACAAAGGGTATATTAAGGACTGCATAACAAATTAAGCACTTAATAAGCCAGAAATTGCTCACTGCGATTAGCCTTTACTTGTGACAAGTAACACACAAAAGATGGTTAGATGCACAAAACAAGAATTTAAATCTGGCACAGATGTATTTTTGTCACACAGAAACCCATGCATGGATATTCTCACTAAATGAAAATTCATTTAGTGGGGCAAAAAAAAGGAGGGGGGGGGGGGGGGGGGGGGGGGTGTATATCACAATCAATACTCCAATAACTCAGAATTTACTGAATTATTGCGGTTCAACCTACAAAAGAATTATCAATTTCTACCAATGAAAATTATAAGCCTGCTCAACCATTCAAACCCAAATCGTCGCTGTAGTGATATTTAATAACGTCAACAAAAAACACCAAAAAAAAAGTCCTTGTTGGGTTGGGTATCATGTTGGCCGAACCCAATGAAGCTTTGATCTATCTGCTACAATATCTACCATCACTTCAGCACTCCTAGATTATACTGTTTTTCATGCAGAAGCAGAACTCTTCTTAAAAATGTTACAGAAATTAGTATGTATCATATTATAATATATGCATGTATTAATATTGGCATAAATAAAAACACAATACTTTGGACGATGGGCTTGTGGCAATATCAGATTTCTTCGTTTAGTAAGTTAAATCCTTGTTAGTTTCCTTCTCAGGCATATTCATCTTACACGCCACTAGTATCCAAGGTTTAAGTATGGGTTCTCATATCAGATTTTGGGAGGATATTTGGGCAACAAATCCTACTTATTGGCCTTTTTCACCTTTTGTGACATTTTTTCTTTACATGACAAACAGAGAGGAATACAATCAGTAACTTCAGAAAACGTATCCTCATCTAAACTAAAACTAATATAAGAAAAAACTATTGATAACAAAAGAAATAGCATACTTACAAGAGAATAAAAAAATCATCAAAATGCTTATCTTGATAAATGAATGCAGAAAGTACCTGATTGGAACATCTTTGTTGCAGTGGCCGCACTGTTGACATTCAGATCTTTCCAATTTGGATAGTAAATATGAAAAAACCTCTTTCCGAGGCCTCTTATTTACTCTACCAATCTCAATAACTTTGCCAGGCTTCTTTTCATTGGATTTGCGGACAATTCTTTTTTCCTCAAAATTCTTCAAAAGATGCAAGGGAAGATAAGATTCGTCCAGCCAATATTTTTTCCTTTCACTTGTGGATTCCTCCAACAAGGAACCATGTTTGACAACAATATCTGGAATTGCCCTTCTCTTTCCAAAATCAATAAGGTATTTCACAGATTGCCCTTCGCTGCACTTCCTGCGTACAATTGCTTTTTTGAACAGCCTAATAGACTTTCTAGATTCCTTGTCCAACATAAATTGAGGATGGCTATTCTCGATATCATGCCATTTTATGTTTGAATAAAGCTCTCTAACCTGAAAACATGACAGTTTATCTTGGATTACTAATAGTTATTTTATTGCAAAACAGGAGGTTCATCAGCTTCTGCAAATTATGAAAGCTAGAGTGTAACAATGAATGGAAAGCTGCTAACACATGCATGCACGTTCATCTTTCAGTATATTTTACATACTACCACTTCAATTCTCATGCTCATTCTAAGTTTGTCAGGGTAGCAGAATGTGAGATTCTTACTTGGCTCCCTTTGGGTTAAAATTTTGGGGTCCTATTCTAAGTTGCATGGCTTTCGGAGGTCACTTTAGTCTTTTTAAATAAAAATGTTTGCATAATAATAACAAAAAAAAAAACAAAACAAGCTAGTCTAAGTTTCGGTTTTTACACTTTCTCTTCTAGGGAGATATTTCTACTTAACAAACCAGTTTAGAAATCTAAAATCCTGTTTGGTTTCAGAAAATACTTTGTTTCCATTCTCTATTTTCATTTCACGAAAATCATTATGGTTCAGTATTCAGCCTTTTGAAAACGTATTTGTATACTATTTTTGTTGTGTCATGTTAACCGGTGCCCTAAGGGAATGGTTATAGAATTCATGAAGGGAAAAATCTGTCTTGAAAATCAAAGTTTACTAGTTCTCGAAATACAAAATAAATCATTTTCCAAGATAACATTTCCTTTCTCGCTATCTTAAACAATGCCCTTGTGGCAATTGTTAACGCCCCCCATTTTTGTTTTCTGTTTTCTATTTTCTATTTTCTATTTTCAATGCCGAGGGTGTGCGAAGTGGTAATGTTGCAACTTGCAGGAAGGAAAAAGTAGAGAAATGAAACATAAAGAGGGCCGCTTTCGTTAAAATTTCAGAAACAGTGTTGGGTGAAAATTGAAAACAGTTGATTTTTTTTTTATTATTTTAAGAATCACCAAAAAAAATGAAATACATTTATTAAAAAAAAAAAGAAATGAAAATTACAAACCAAACATGTGTTCTTTCATATTTTCTATTTCTGGTGAAGATATAAAAACAGATTAGAGTGAAACCTACCAGGATCTAAAATTTCATCAATAATCAGGCCCTTTGTTAGACAGTAATTAATGGGGATATTACAAACGACGGGATGCAGATTCGTAGGCCCTGCATAGCACCTTCTCCAATATGTGTTCTGTGCAGCTCAAGTTTTGAAACAGTGGTCCATTAATGTTTAAATTTACAGAGGTTTATTTCGCTGGGAGAAATTGTTTAATGAGCTGGATGATATGGCATGCCCATTAATTTAGTAAAAGTTTCAATTGGTTCATTCAAAAGATTTGGCAAAAAAAAGGGCAGGCATCAACTAACGACAAGCACCAGTAAATACATACGCCAAGAGCATTGGCAAGCCAGTATTCATACCTGTAAAGCAAGCTGCTCAACACTTGTTGACATCTCAACAGCAGCTCGCCAGGCTACACATTTGCTTCTCCTCGCAAAGTCTGAATTCTCAGGATAAAGAATGCCCGGTATCTTTGTACACCCAGCTGCAGAATGTCAAACTTACAAATTAATACAAAATAATAATTAAGATGAATAGTCTCCTATCACAAGCACCATCATGATATACAAGAGAGAACAATTTGCAGACCTTGTCTAGCAGCCTTGCTAACCAATGAGCGAGGCAAAGATTTCCAATTAAACAATTGCCGGGAAAGCCTCCCCCCTCTCCACCAATATATTCCCAATCCACTAGTAGACTTTGAAGATGAATTGGATCGAATATCTGAATTCCTAGCCCTTTTCCTTGCAATACCATGCCTTGAAGACGTGCGTGATGAACTAACCACAATATGAGTAGACGATCCCATAGTAGTAAAAGAATCTGCATGCTTCAACCAATCAGCCGAAAGTGCAGAGAGCCGCAGATTGGATTCTAACTGTAGAATTGCAAATTAGACAGTGTCAGAAATTCAAGTAGTAAATATCAGGATTAGGACAGCTGAAACAGAGAACAATGTAAACCCATAAGCTAGATGATGTCTTAGGCAGCAAACTAAAGAAGAGGTATTTCTTTTGTTGTAAGCAGTCTCGAGATCTAGTAATTCTAAAACATTATTCCCATTCTTTCAGCATCATAAAAACATACATGGAAAATAGAAAAATATTCAATATGTAGCTATATAGATGACTATGTACCAAAAAACAAACGCAAAAACAGACGCATATATATGAGCTGGGCCCATTCCACCTGATACGGACTTGTTATTTTTGTTAGCCAGTAATATCACTCATATAGGGCTAGACAAAACTAAGGACCAAGTTAACTATATCTTAAAGCCCAATTAGGACCCTAATTAAAATTACCAAGGACAGGAAAAATACAAAATTGTGGTAACCATATTTACCGTTCAGGAACAGTTAACAACCCAAGTAGCAAGCCATGTTCAAGGAATGGCTAACGTGTAACGAACTAGCAATTTTTTTTTACCAAAAATTCCATTTCTGCAATTTTCCATCAATTATAATATTAGCACAACTAACACTAATTAAATTAAAACATTTACATTATAAAGCAGTTAATGTTACAGTGAGGCACTATATCAAAACCATATCAAATTTGAGAGAATCTTGGATTCACAAGGCCCAATTTCATTGAACCGCTTCCTTTTGTGATAGAGAAACTTAAAAGAATTAGAAACCCACATGCTTTTAGTTTCATAATAGTCGTCTCTCGTCCAACCCAAATAAGCCTCTCGTCCAACCCAAATAAGCGAACTTGGACAATTGAATCTTTCGGTATTTCCTCCAGCAAGTCCAGTACATATCCAAACTCACTCTCCCAAAGACACTCGGAAGCCCAAGGTTCCCTCTATGGTCAAGCCAAAACAAGTGTTAGACCTATACAGCATTTTCTAAAGAAGTGAATTATGCGTAGGTCCACCTCTAAAACAGCAGGTTCATTAATTTCAGCATCATAATGAGATAGTTTCTTATGGAATAACGGTTAGATTTCATCTTAAAACCAATTGGCATTAAGTGAAGTCGGCCAACACGTATATAAACCACACTCTAGAAACTGGCGTAGGCGATGTGAGAACACACCCCCTCCCCCCTCCACAAATAGCAGCCAAAACAGGCAATAAACGACATAACAACATGGCCAAGAAAACAGTGTTAGACCTATACAACATTTTCTAAAGATCTGTATTATGCATAGGTTCACCTCTAAAACAGCAAGTTCATTAATTTTAACATCATAATGAGATAGTTTCTGATGAAATATTTGTTAGATCTCATCTTAAAACCAATTGGCATGAAGTGGAGTTGCACAACGGTATATAAACTACACTCTAGGAATTGAGGTAGGCGATGTGGGACTCCACAAATGCCAGCCAAAACAGGCGATTAATGACAGAACACGGAGATGGGCTTCTACCCCAGATGGAACGATGTGGGACTTCCAACAATAAATGGAGTTTCCCAACAAAAATATAAACCGCTCCCTAGGAATTAAGACAAACGATGTGGGACTTCCAACAATAACTTGTTACGAGTTATTGGTGAACAATGACAACACCATTACACATTAGAATGATTTCCTACGACAAGTACAAAAGATTTTGAAGGATTAAAGAGGCAATGGCTGTGTACAATTTACGTCATACTCTAGTAAATTAGGTTGGGGGAAAGTCCATATTTTCAAGTGTGTATCTTTGACCTTAAATTCGTTGGAGGATAGAATTGTGTTTATGGCTCCTATTTGGCTCATTGCTCTTTTTCCTTAAAGGGAAAGCTAATTACTGATATACAAAGAGATTGGATAGCCCTGTTGCATCTTTGAGCCAACTAGGCTTTTTTTATTCTCCATCTTCTTCTTGTTAGGGGGAATTCTGATCCTTCTGCCTCCAAATATTCATTCTCCCTTCTCTTTCTATTTATATATTATACCTTTATGAAATAAAGTGAAAAAAAAATTAAAAAAGGAAACCTTGCACTCAACAAATAATACTGATTAAAATCCATTGGCATGGTCTAAGTTAAAAGTTTCATTCACACGCACATATACAACATTACAACAACAACAACCAAGCCTTTTTCCCACTAGGTGTGGTCGGCTACATGAATCAAACGCCATAATTTTCAATCACACCCTCATGGGCAACGTTAAGACAATAATTAAAATAACTAAAATGGTTTTCCTTTTCTACTTAATTTTACTAATTGTGAATAACAAATGGGCGCTAACTAATTATGTAATAAAAGTTTCTTCATGACCTGTAACAAGACATGAGATAGTCATAATACTAACACCATTAATGAAAATAATTGACAGAGAGAAAGCATATTCTTACAAGGAGCAATAATCGTTTAACAGGAAGAAAATCAGATGTCTTCATTAGCTCCATATGCCAAAGATTGGTTTGATATGGATCCAACCACGGACCCAACAAAAGCCCACGTAATCGGTCCTCAAGGGATACAATATGATATATGAGAGCTCTAAGATGTCCATTCTGGATCTTCCTGGATTGAAGCCCAACTAAAGAACCATTAGACACTTCCCAAACAGGCTTCGTCACAGCATTAAACAAGCAATCCCTGTCATCATTATCAACTTTGCAAGAAAAGCACCACCCACATTTTTCCTTTTCGGCAGCTGCATCCAGGTTTTGAATACTTGGCCAACAAAAGTTTGACGATTTCTTCATGATGGCCTTTGCTTGGTCCGAAATTATGTCTTCTTCAGACATTGCCAAATTCTCATTGATCTTTTCAGGTGACTTACACATCAACTCTTGTGCAACTAATGAGGCTGTTCGGGCAAAGCTGTAAAGGTTTACGTAGTCAACTCCACAAGGCACTTCTGAAGTATTCTTATTGTCAGTGGATGGAGTACAGCTAGCGCCCACAGATCTTAAATTTATTTGATGTCCCACATGTAAGCTAGAAGACGTCAAAGAACAGTCACCAACTGAATGTTGTTTTTCTGGTATTCCTGACTGATTCAAGGATTCATCAGATCTGTTGGAGTCATTAAGCCCAGACATCTGAACACTCTCAATGCCTGATCTCATTTGTGTGGTATCAGCTGATCCTTCCGAAGCAACACAGGGACTTTCTATGGTTGTCATTGAATCTAAGCGGCTTCCTGCTTTTGGAAACTCTTGGCCAAGATGAGTACGACCGTCAATAGTTGAATTTTCATCCGACTTTCTTTGATCATCAGCCAGATTATTGTCCAAACATGTTTCTGGCAAAGTAAAGGGTGCCAAGGATGCATCCATAGCAGAAAATATTCCCCCTGTATGCACATTTGTGCGGGAATTTTGATTGAAGACTGCCAAGTTACTAGTCCCCACACTTAAGTTAGTAGGGATATCACAGTGCTCATAAATAGCCATTACTATGCTTCCATATAAAGTACCCATAGACTTTAGGACTTCAATCACTACATGTATATCGTTTTTGTGGTAGTAATTGAACAAGGAGTCCGTATCCGATGAGTCTGACCTGCATAGGTTTCAGCATGCAAATAAAGTAAGAAGATACAAAGATGATCAAGAGCAGAACATAACAGTTTAGCTATGTCTTTGAAATAACTTATTTTGGTTCAAATATAGTTTTACAATAAAAATCTTATGAAGAACTTTGGGAAGTAAAAAAAAAGACGCAAATTTTTCCTGAGATAATCAAAACCAAAACATGAACTAGACATCTATGATATGGTTTGCATTTTTCACAACAAAAATGACATAATATCCACTTCAAAGTTCAGGATAATTCACAGACAAAACTAAATCTAGAGAAGAGCCAGTTGGTGAGAGAAAAGAATGACCAAATAGACATGGACAAGCAAAAATGCAGGTGATCCACATATTGTCTCTTAGATGCCCTGAATACTTGTCTTATACATTGGGAATTGCGGTAGTTGATCTAAAAAGCAGATTAAAATTACAAGTGAAAGTAACAGGGCCAATTCCATAGAAGAATATGATGTCACTTATCAAATAATAATTGCAAGATAAAAGTAGAAAACTGGTGGTGGAGGCACTGATATGGAAAAAGGAAAAGCGTATAACTACACACTTACACTAACAGGTAACCACAGCTGTTAAAATAAAGACGGCCATGAAGATCAGTCCCTAACAACTCTGCTCCTCGAAGTGACCTTCGTGATTTCACCCAAGCCCCATGTGTCCCAATTGCACACTCAGGGCAATACCAAGCACCTTCGGGCAAACTGTCACTCGCAATTCCCACACACCTTGAGTGGAATGCAGCAGGACAGCCATCGCAACATATTAAACTACCATCCATCTTACAGAGGCAGCACTCATCACTGTTCCAGTCAGTTGTGTCATCTGCAATCTCCTCAGTCAAGCAAGAGCCACCAGACATATCCGCTACACCTCTTCTTTTCTTACAAGTGTCAAAAAACATACTCTGATCAAAGCCCATATCAGTCTCAGTCAACAAGGATCTTCTGTTAAGCTCAGACCTTATGGCTTCCACTTCAATCATATCATCACACAGGCACTGAAGAATCTTAACCTTCACATTTACAGGCTGTTTGCAGTAGTCAGTTTTGAACATCGAGTGGTTAAAATCAAAAGTAGTTTTAAACCCTGAACCATGAATCAGAAGGTACTCGGCCAAGAAAATGGGCCATGTGAGCAGGTCCAAGAAATCCCAGTTAAGATTCCTACATGAAATTTAAAATATAAAAATGGAGAACTTATACGAATAACACAGTCAAACAGATTAAAATTTAATTAAAATATACCTCAGGCAATCGGCTGCAGATTGGCAACCCTCATTGGAAAGGTATTCCAAATGCTTTCTCAAAATTTGCAAAATAGAAACATGGATGCTGTCAAATAATATACTGGGGGTTTCTGACTTCAATGCGGCAACAAGATCTTCCAACTCAAATGGACTCAAAAATAATAAAGTACTGAAAGATCTTAAAAAAGAATAAATAGTAAAAAGTTCAAGAACAGGAAGGCCATCTAAATTCAAATTTTGAGATGAAGGAGGTAATTGCAGCTTCAGTGGAGGAATGTTGCACTGCTCATATTTCTCATCACCGGAGATTACAGGTTTTTCATCTGTTAAGGAACTGGGTCCCGCAGACAACAAAGGATCATCCATCCCCTGGAATTCTACAGAGCCTGAAACCTGTTGTCGAGCTGATGCCCGGCGAGAACTCCTCCTTAAAAGTGTCTCAGGTGTGGATTTTAGATTATATGATACTTTTCTTCTCTTCCTCTGGCTACTTCTTCCTTGTTTGGATGGACTTCCTGGATCTTCCCGGTATTCGGAAGGACTATCAGTTTGCCGAACCTCCACATAATAGCAATCCTTATCAGAAGTGGCATTTGCAACCTGAGTAGAGTCAACAGCTGCTGTGTCTCCTTTGCCGCCACCACCTTCCATTTCCTCTTTCAAACATGTGGTGGCATCTTCAGCTGCATGCTCGGTGGAAACACGAATTCCACCATTTAAATTACCACAAGCGCCAACATCTTCTAAGGATTTCTGATCAACATTAGTCTGCTGCTCCTCTTCTTGGAGCTGCTGGGCCTTGGCGAACGAAGCATCCACCTCAGAGAGCCCATTTCCAACAACATCACCCTCAGCTTCCTTATCTTCACAAAACCCAACATTTAAATCAATCTTTCCGTCCTCCATCAACGTTAACCCTGCCGAACAGCCCAAACGTTGCACACCCGGGTTGGCACCATCGTCCTCGTTATCGACCGAAACACCCACGTTCAAATCTATGGAATCCATTCGGCCCAACCCAAGCCCCTCCTCGTTATCCGAATTAATAGTGTCATTCAAATCAATACCCTCTTGCAATTTAAGATAAGGAACATCAGCATTAGCAGAAGCAGAAGCTGTCTTATGATCCAAACTATTGTGAAACCTAATTTCCTTTTCTAAACTTACTGCACTTCCATTGGATTTCCCACTCACATTTCCATTTGCCAAACCTAAATTTCTATGAAATTGAGAAACTAAATTACCAGCAGCAGAAGCAGAATTATTTCCCTCCAAAATCCCCTTGAATTCAGTAGCCTCCTCCTCCGCCTTGAGATGGATGCGAGGGCGCTTCGGGAGATGAAGCTGGTGGTGGTCAGGTGGAGGAGGAGGAGGCGGTGGTTGTTCCAAGAGGGAAGCAACGTCGGATGAAATCAAGTGCTCGGAATGACCGTTGGAGTAAAGGATCTCGAGGGAAGAAGAGGAAGAGTCGTAGGATTTGACAGTTCCGGAGAGAATTCCGACTCCCGAAACCTCTTTATTCACTGTTTTGCCCACAAACTCCATCTCTGATCAGCAGCAGAGAGAAAGAGAGAAGTGAGTGAGTGAGTGAGTGAGTGAGGGAGGGAAGGGGAAAAGGAAAACCCTCGTAGAGAGAGAGAGAGAGAGAGAAGGGTTTTGGTTGGGGGTATTGGGAGAAGAGAGAGAATGGGGGAAGAGTGGAGTTTGGAAGAAGGTGCGGAGAGAGAGAAAGGAGGGTGCGGAGTGAGAGGGAGAGGGAGAGGGAGAGGGAGAGGGAGGGCGTTAGAGCGAAAAATCAGAAATGCGTTTCTTCTCTCTTTCTTTCTTTCTTTCTCCCTCTGAAAAAAAAAAACAAAACAAAAAAAAAACAAGTAAACAGTAGTAGAAGTAGTTCTCTTCCTCGGGGAGAAAAGAACCAAACTGTGAAATATTAATTTAAATTTATTTTTTTTAACAGCGTGAAATATTAATTTAATTAATTTGTCCATTATTTAAATACTTGGTCCGGTCTTATTTATAAAACTTTTTTAGGTTTTTATTTTGGTCATATTTATAAGATCATTTTTCAATTTTTAATAGCATTTAATTACTTCTTTTCATATGAAGTCAACACTTTTTAGAGTTCCAATAATAATTATATGAGTAATTTTGAAAAAATATATCAAATTTTCACATTTTCAATGTTACTAACTAATTTATCCACTTTTCTTGGTGGAAGCAAAAAACTTCAAAAAAATCTTATATATAGGACCAAAGAAAATATAAAATCTGTCCCATAAAACTAACTTATAACTATAAAGTGTGAATTGTGAGCTTGTAAGTATATGAAAGCTAGTTTATACCAGTAGTTATTTGAAATAGAACAGTTCCATGAAACTAGCTGAAAATTAGTACTATTAAATAATCAAGAAACTGGTTAGTAAAGGTGGATAGTTCATTGGAAATGGGATATCAACTCATAAACAAAAATTAATTAAAATTATAATTTTTTATAGATGTTTTAGGAAAGTGGCATTGAGAATTAAACAAAATTTAATAAAGTTAGTTAATTTTGCTTATATTTTAAACCAAGATAAATATGTTTTTTATTGCTTATAATTCAAACACGAGGGAGTATATAATTTGGAGTTTAGTGTTTGATTTTTAAGTTACCAATTTTGAAAGAGTTTTACGTAATTAATTATTAGTTCGAGATCGAGGCAAAGTTAGTAAAATGATCGATTGCCTTGATTTGAGCTTGTCTAATAAATAAGAAATTTATACACGTAAAATTATACTCCCTCCGTTCTTAGATATAAGGCCTCTTTGAGAGATTTCACGTTCATTAAGAAAGTTGATTAATTTAGTTCATTGTATTGGAAAATATTAAATTTTCCGGTTCCACAAAGCCGGAAACCATATTCCGTTTTAGCAAAACCATAAATATGAAATGAATGTATTCCTTCTTTGTAAGACCGAAATTACCTTTCCAAGTTTGTAGAACCGGAAAGATTAAAACGTTTGGGATATTTTTGTCCTTAGAAAATAAAAATGGAGCCAAAAAGCCTACAATGGGGGTCAAAAAACAATTTCCAAAATGATTTGAAGTAGTTTAACAAAGTGACTCGCTATCGAATTTAGTTAGGTGTTTTTTTGACTTGAATTTGATCCAAACCTTTTTAACCCAACCCAATCATGGTTTGGACCGAGCAAAACTGACTTGATAACCCGAATTGTCACCTTTAGTTAGCCGTGCGTAGTTTTATCAAACATGGATGGAATTGAGAAGATGAAACATGGGGCTTTTGGAAGAGTCGGTAATGGAATATGGGTCAATTGAAAGAGTTTATATAACAAAAAATAAAAAAGTTCGAGTTGTGAGGTATATCTCATCATAATTTTTTTCCAAGTACATCGAAAAATTTAATTTTTAAAAATTGTATTTCCGTTACAAATTATGAACATATATATATATATATATATATATATATATATATATATATATGAGGTAGTATTGGCAATTTGAGCCAATGTCCATGGGCCCGCTCGTAAATTTTTACAGGCAGGGCATTGATGTTGTGCCCAATTAAAAAAAATGTATGCCCGCCCTGCCCATTTTTTTGTAGGCATTCTCGGGCTGGCATCCGATTGCCCACGGGCCGCCCATTATTTAATTAACAAAAAAAAACTAACCCAAAAGTAAAAAACTAACCCACTGGCCAATTAAAAAAAAAGCAAAAAAAAAAAACCTAAATGGCCCAAAAGGCCAAAACCAAGCCCAAAAGCAAAAAAACTAACCCTAGAGACTAAAGTCTTAACTCCTAATTCCTGAACAAACTCACAAAGTCTCAGAATAGCTCCAGCTTCAGCTCACAAACTCAAAGTCCTGCCTCCAGTCTTGCCTGTGTCATCCTCCAGCTCCTAATTCAGATTTATTGCTTCTTTTTTATGGCTTTCATTGAATTTTTTTATGTGTTTTTTGTTTGTTTGTTGATTGTTTTTTATGTATTTTTCATTTTTTTTAATTTTTTTTAAATTTAAACGGGTCGCCCACAAGCCCGCCATGGTAGGGCATGAATTTTTTGCCCAAAAAAATTTAATGGGCGGGCATAATGGCGGCATTCGTGGGCATGCGCCCATGCCCGCCCGCCCGCCCAATTTGCTAATGCTAATATGAGGTAATGTTACTTTAGATTGTATGGTCATGATTTGTGATGAAAAGTGCAATGTTTAAAAATTAAAGTTTCAATGGTGAGACACCATTGGAGATTTTTTTTCCAGGTAGAGAGGTATATCACATGATCCAAGTTTGTCTTTTTTCTTAATAAGATAGTGAGATATACCTCACAACTTAAGCCTTTTTGATACTTCACGAGTCACGACCCGATTTTTTTTTTTAGGTATTGAGGTATATACCTCATGACCCTTTTTTTTTTAAAAAAACAAATTGCACTTTCACCACAAACCATGTTCATATCATGACCATTTAAAGAAGATTAACATTAGCTCATAATATGGTCATATTTTGTGATAAAAGTTCAATTTTTAAATATTAAAGTTTCGATAATAATAAGACACTAAAAAAATTACCTCATAATCCAATCTTTTTTTAGGTAGACCTAAGTTTTTTAGGTAGTAATGTATACCTCACAATCCAAGATTTTTTTTTCAAGTAGTGAAATATATCTCACCACCCCGATCCGACGATAAAAAAGTTACTATGAATAGCAGCATGCATATACCTTGAGGTTTGGGATTTGAGATAATACCATGATTTACATTACAAGTAATTAAGTATGAAAAAAGTCCATAACAACGTATAGTAAAATTGGGCTAAGGGTCATGAACCCATTAAATAATGGAGTAACTTTGGGCTTTATATATTTTTGCTATGTGAAACATTGATCATAATGCATGTTATTTTAAGAGTAAATAATTATAAATATCATTTTAAAGAGTATTTTAATTTATTTTTTTCTGAAAATTATCTTTACCTTTTTTTTTTAAATCTTAAACTCTAAGCACTCCTTTCCTCAACACACCATCATCATCACTTACTCATTCCAGATTAAATACAATTCCCTACAATCTAAAATCTATCAAATGTGCATAATCAAAATTTACAAAATCAATCAAAAATCCAAAATTTACAAACCTACAAAATCATATTAAAAAATACAAAACAATGTCACCCTAGTCTTTGTCCCTCACCAACTCCCTTTTTATTGTGACCGCTAAGCCGTTGCGAATCACAACTAGCCTTACCACCACAAACTCGAGCATGTATCCACTGTAAGTGCTAGCATCACACAACATTGCAGTCGCAGAATTCTTGAGCTTTCAAATCGGGTAAGGTTGTCATCATCGCATCCTATCACCCTCACGAGCCTTGATCCTCAGCATGGATTCGATTACAGCTCTGTCCATGAAGCTTGATATTTGCTTCTATCCTGGATTTAGATCTTTGATGAAGCTAAATCATCATCGAATCACCACCACCTAAGATTCGAAGCCGCCTCGATGAGGTACGTCATTCGTCGTCATTGTCTATTGTCGATCCCCACCAATGTTGTTGTTTCGAACTGGGTTTGGCCCAATTCAAACCTTAAAACTAGGTACAAACATGCGAACCACCACTTTGTGAGGTGTTGTAAAAATAATATTTTATTATTTCAAAAATATTTATTTTAAATTGAATTTATTAATTATTAATTTGGGTGGTGGTTACAAAACTTTATTCTTATTAATGTGGGTGTTTATTTCTATTAATTCTTATTATTAATATTATATTAATTATTTTTCCTAAATGGTTTGTGTCCGTTGGAGTATATATAACTGATATTTGTAGTAGTTATTATATTTATGGAGTAGTTATACAGTTATTATAATTTAGCTAATGCCTTTGAAGGAAATCAACGGCAAAATCATTTCTGCACGTGTCTTTAATTTGGAGCTACATAACAGGTGCTATGGTTTATGAAAATAAGAAGGGAAGTTTATAATATATTTTTATCTTGGGTTACACTAGAAATAATGGTATTGCCAGTTCATGTAGTCTATGTTTGTATTAGAGATCAGTTTTTGGTTAACTGATGCGGAGTGTATTTTTTCTCCCACTTTCCACATCAGTTTTGTATAAATGATGCGGAATGTCTTATAATAATCCTATTAAAATCATTCTTCTTCTCCAACCAGTACCGATTCGTGCAAAATCATTCTCGAGTTTTTCTTCTTCGGCAAAATCATTCTTCATTCTCGAGTTCTTCTTCTCCACCGCCACAGCCAGTTCTTCTTTTGTCGCGTTTCTCGCAGTACCGAATCGTGTCTCTACATTCTCCCGTCGGCGCTGAGAGAGAGGGAGAGAGACTGAGAGAGAGTCTTCTCCCGTCGCTCACAGCACACCACAACACAACACATCGCCACCACTCCAGGCCGCCATTGCATTTGTTGATCCAACCGGTAAGGGTTTGCTCATCGCTGCTATTTTAGGTGCTAGGGTTAGCTTTTCTTTAGTTGCTTTGCCTTATATCTATACTTAGGGTTTGTGCTAAGGGTTTCTTAGGGTCTGGGGAAGACGATGGCGGTGGTTGGGGGTGAACAATCACTCTTCTCATTTGGAAAACCACTTTCGATATCTCAATCTCGAAGGCTCCTCAATCTCTCTCGAAGGTAATCACTCTTTTTCTCTCTAAGTTGTTGTTGTACTTGAATAGAATCGTGTAGTTGTTCTTCTCTCTCATACGGTGTTTTTGGTGGTGATGGTTTGGTCATGGTGATTGAACAAGACATTGAGAGTTGCGGGAGTAGAGCGTTACAACGAGGTGCTTTGTCGGATTCAAGATTCCGATTGTGATAAGGCTCATGTTCTGGGCTTTGAGGATCAGCTCTGGCTTCACTTCCATTGTCTTCCTGCTATGTGATTTTGCTTTTTTTTACTTTACAATTGGATTTTTACTTTTTTTTAAAGCAAGTTGTGCTAAATCATTTAAATTTAATTAACTATAAGATTTTAATTGATTATATGAAACTAAGTAGTTTATGTTTTTTTAAATTTCTTGGCAACACATGGCATTGACTTAATGGTTTGGATCTAAAATTTTGATGGCATGATTTATGAATAATGTGTATATATATGTTTTGTTTTAATTATGTTTCTAATTCAAACAATTGTGTCACAATGCATCACGATGTTTTGTGGTTTAAACAACATATATTGTGCTTTCATGGGTCACCTGAACAATCTAAGCGTGCTGCGATCAAGCGTTATGGCTTATCAAAGGGGACCAATAAGGCCATGTTTATCATTAAAGCCTATAGGACACTTCGTGATAGGGTCCATACCCAACTGATTTGGGTAGAATTTAATTAGTTTTGGTAGAATTTGTAGTTAGTGAATATAAGAGATTTGGGTAGTTTTGAATTAGTTTTGGTAAAATTTGTAATGAGTGGATATAAGAGATTTGGGTAGCATTGAATTTGTTTTGGTAGAATTTGTCTTGTATTGGAATTGTTGGTTGTTGTATTGAAATTATTAGATATATATATTTTGCCTTTTGGATTCATTTGTTTTAAAATTTTATTTTTGGTAGTCAAAGCAAAGAATGCAAGTCACTATATATATATAAATTGCAACAAAAAAAATCCGCATCTGTTATTTAAATATAACAGATTTCCGCATCAGTTGCGAACAAAAACAGATGCGGAAGGTATACTTTCCGCATCAGTTAGGAAGTAAAACAGATGCGGAATGTATACTTTTCGCATTAGTTATCAAATAAAACAGATGTGGAAGGTATAGTTTTCGCATCTGTTTTTTCTATGACAGATGCAGATCTAGAAAGTATACTTTTCACATCTGTTTTGGTTCTCAACTGATGCGGAAACGGTTATGGAACATATCACATCGGTTAAAAAAAGTGATGTAGAAAGTCTACTCTTTCGCATCGGTTTTGAAAAGTGATGCGGAAACTCCAACGTTTACATCAGTTCCGAAACTGATGCGAAGTGTGTTTTAAAACAGATGTTAAATGTCCGATCTGTGGTAGTGAGACAAACATAGAAGAGTCGGTTGAATCCTGGGAGATCATGGTGGTGCGCGAATAGATCCTAAGGACAACGTCCCTCGACGCGCCTCAGTCTATAAACGATATGGAAGAGATAATCACAATATCAACAATCTTTACAAGGAAGTCATGGAAGTCTAAGAGTCTTTGAAAGCTAAAGTCTACAATCGAGAATGCCTTCGTCATACAAATTTGTATTGTATTTTATTTGTTTTTATTTTCTAATGTAATATCAAATTATTTCCAACATGAGGTTGAATCGCCACTGAACCACCACTTTATGAGGTCGAATTGCCAATGAACCACCACATTGTGCTCTTGCGATGTTGAGATTGAGAGGTTGAGGGTGGCTAGAGGGAAATGGAGGAAGAGGGTGGAGAGAGAGAAGCGGTGGTGGCTGGTGGTATGTTGAGAAAGAGAATGTTTAAGATTATTTGAGGTTTGAAAAAGGTAAAGGTAATTTTAAAAGAAAAAAAATTAAAATGGGCTTGAGAAATAAAAAAACGAGATTGGTTTATTTTTTATTTTTTTTAATAAAGAGGTAGTAAAGTATAGAACGATTTTACCGTCCACTCTTTTTTTTTTTTTTCTAGTGGACCGTCCACTTGTTTTTTTGACCCAGGATAATAAGTCACATTTTGGGTATAACTGCATAATAAAGGGTAAAGGAGTTAAAACACAAATTCCAAAAAATATGTCAAATAAATCAGTATAAGACATGAAACTAATCAAACTTCGTCCGACTTGCATTATTATTTTAAAAAAAAAACACAGGTTTAAAATATATTAAAAAAATTTAATTAACTTTTTTAAACTTTTATTTCATTCTCAATAAAACTATTTTTGTAAAAAAATCATAAAAAGTTATTATATTTTTTTCATTTTTGTTTCATTCTCAATATTCACTCCTTCCCACAAGGATGGTAAAAAATGATTAATTTTTTTTTTGTTCCAAAACTATAGTTAAAATAAATAATGAAAAGTTTAGAAATTGAAAAATTTGAATTGTGATTGGTTGATCCATGCAAAATGCATTAAATTAGTTGTTTGATATATAATTGGTTGATGTGTTAGACAAACCATTAAATGCATGTCTACTTAATTTTTTGACTTTTGAATTTTTTAATCATCCTTTTAAGGACTATGGGAATATTATTTTTCCAAAATATCTCTATTTCTCTATAAAATTTTTGAAAAAAATTAAACACAATCAATAAATCTCTTTCACAAGCATAACTTTAATTTTCTTTCTTATATTATAAATAAGAGGCGGAGAAGGACCCAAATAAAACCTCAACGGGGTCTTATATATAAGACCAAAGGGAGTATATGTTTTGTCCAAAATATCATTATTTAATCATTGTTGAAAATTATAATAGTATTTAATTTTTATTAGAAAGTATGTCTATTAATTAATATAGCTAGGATACTCCTTCCGTCTCTACATATAAACTTTTTTGGTAAATTTCACGTCCATTAAGAAAATTGATTATTTTAGTTAATGGTACTGAAAATGTGAAAACTTGATATGTATTTTTAAACTATCCCTATTAATAGTATTGAGAATTTAAAAAATGCTAAATAAATAAGGGTGTTTGTGAAAAGAAGTAATTAATTATCATTGAAAATTAATATGTGGTCTTATAAATCGGGACAAAATAAAAATATAAAGAGGGTATTATATACAGGGACAGAGGTAGTAACAGTTTAGATATGAGTAAAATATAATTAATGATGAGTGATGGAAATGATTGATTAAATGCTAAAATTGGGAAAAAATATTTATTATGCCTTGAGAAGTTAAAACTGCACAAAATATGGAATAAAAAAATGTTAAAACTACAAAAAAAATATGAAACTATAAGAATTTTTTTTTTTCATATGAACCTCATCTTATATATAAAATGTTTGAACATGAATACACAATCATGTATTCAAAGTATATAATAAAACCATTCAAGAGCAATATGATGAAAAGATAAATGTCAAATATAAAAGTTTATGTGTGTCAATGAAATTAATTAAATTTTTTGTCCATAAGAAAGAAAGTTTAAAAAAAACTTCAAAAAAGAAAGAAAGGAAGTGGTACACTGATAGTACTATACAATCCCAAACAATAAATCGCCGTTGATTAATGATAACTGAATGTACAGGTTGTCAGGTTTAAAAATGGCCATTGATACACCTACACAAAAAAATCAATGGCTAACATAAAAAATAAGAAAGAGTAGATAGATCCCCTCTTTTTTAAAGCGGACCGGAAAACTTAACCTAAAGTATATTCTATCTTTGGTCATTTGAACCAAAAACACATCATTCCATGTGATATTTATTATGACAATATGCTCTTGTGGTTTTAAACATTACCATAGCTTTTTTTTTTTCCCACACATTATGTAACATATACAGTGACAAAACACATTACGAGAAAACACTTTATTTTTATACAAAGAAGTAGCTAAAGATTTTTTGAAAAGTTTTTGAAGAAATTAAAATGAAAATTTATTAATTCTTTCCCTTTTTGCTTACAATTTTAAAAATTTTAAGAATACAATTATATAGACAAGTAAAAACATCACGGCTCTTTTTTTCTCAAAAAACTAATCATGAATTTTTCCTTTTGCTTGTTTGGTTGCTTTTAGCCGTTTAAAGCATAGACGGCAGCATCATTCCTCGTTCACTTCAAGGCTATGTTTCTCTTGCTGTTTTGCAACCAGAAAGTAAAGTATGCGTGTGTTTTTTTAGTAACTTAATGAAATGAGACTCCAATTCTTTTTAATTACAATTTTTTACAAGAGATTATATCCATTTGAGCTGTCAATCAAAAATAAAAAATAAAAATTGAGCTGTCCTATCTTGTAACTAGAATTTATATATATGTTGCCCTGCCGTACGTATATATATATATGTTGAAGCAAAATGACAACTATTGAACTATAGGATTTTGATGAATTTGTTTCTCCCCTGTGTGTGAAGGAACATATAATGGCAAATTGAGACGATAATAAGTTAATAACTTAATATATGGACAAGTTATACATTGTAATAATCCACTGCATAGGAGTTACTAGTACACAAGTGATGATATTTATTCATTGCACAAGTGGACAATCCCATAAAAAAAAAGTGTAAACAAGAATAAAATCTATACTCATTTATTCAAATCCTCACTTCTATATACATATATATAAGCTCAAAGCTAGCCAGCAGCCTCACACCAATTCATAGCATTCAAAGTATTTCGGCTAAACACTAGGTAGTTAGTTGTAAGTTTTTTACTTGTACACAAGCATGGCAAGTAGTACTAGAAGTTTCTTGATAAACATGGCAATAATCTTGGTGGTTGTTAGAAGCATAATATATAACACAAATCAGGTTTCGGCTCAATGTGGTGGAGACCTTCCAAACCTTATAAGTCAGTGCTCTCAATTTGTGCAGAAGAATGGACCAAAGGTTCCACCATCACCAGGGTGCTGTGCAGTGCTGAAAACCTTTGATATTAAATGCGCTTGCCAGCTTATTCCTAGAGATGTTGAAAAGTATATCAGTATTCCAAAGGCAATCTTTGTTGCACGGTCTTGTGGATTGAACCTTCCAGCAGGAACAAAATGTGGACGTAAGATCGTTCTTCCACCTTAGCTTTTATATATATATATATATATATATATATATATATATATATATATATATATATATATATTATAAATCCATTGCAATAAGCATTTATAGAGCCCCTTAAAAAAAAAAAGCATTTATAGAGCATTTTTTTTCTTATTAGCTTCCTATAAATTATTAGCTAGTTATGCTCGGTCTATATTTTTTTTCTAAGGTAAAATTGTGTTTAAATTGATATAGTAGTATTGTAGTAATGATATAAATTTAATAAAACAGAGAAATTATGACTAACTAAGTAATATAATTGATATCCCTACTTTAGATTAATTTATCATCGTTAAGGATTCTTCACATGTAGGTCACTTTTTTTTTAAAAAAAAAAAAAATAGTATATAGATTAAGTCTTAACTATATGTAATTTTTAATTGTTATACGCCTACTTTAGTAGTAATAATTTATACTGTTTGAAATTTCATCCGGATTAATGTATATTTATGCTTTTAATTAAGGTGAAGAAAATTGATCTCCTTCATTTACCTTGTGCACAAAAGTATGTGTTTTTAAAAAAAAATAAAAAATATTAACTAATACTCAAGAAAAAGAAAATCAAATTTTATCTTGAGAAGATTTTTTATTTTTTTTTTCACAAATCGAGAACCGTTGAACATAATTTTTCAATTCTAATTTCATTGCTTTGTATTCCTTTATTATAAGGGCATTGTTAAACAAAAAATAATTGATTCATGTTTCAAAGGGAAAATTTTATATATAAATGTAATTTTGCTTTGTCGTACAGTTGAGAATATAAGAGATTTCAGCTTAGAAAAATAAAAAAACTGATTTGAAACTTGTGGTGCCATTGTTACGTTTCAGCTATTGTAGTGCCGCCAAGCAAGAAGTGAAAACCTTCCTCGACTGCTTATTAGTGATGAATACAAGTGTCTTCCGATTATATCAGCAATAAAGCACCGTCCGCAGCAAATTGTTACGGCATGTTCAGAGAAGAACACAAGAACCATGTTTAGGATGGAATGTATTCATGTGTAATAATTAAGTTAATAATATACAGAAACTGAGTCATGTATATCAATGTTTGATAACAAAGTCAATGAAAAAAATTAAGTAGTAGCTGATATACGTTAATTATTTCAGAACCCCTTAGTTTTCAAAGGGTTTGGTACCCTCCCTATTTAAACTAATTAAATATTGACAAATGTATAAAGGTGCTTAGTCATATATATATATGTATTTGTTTGAAGCAATCAAAATTTGCAAACAAGTTTTTAGAAATACAAAATTAAAAATAAAAATTTATTGAAAGAGTTCAAAATAATAAGTTCAATTAACACGTTATCACTTATTCCACCTCAGCTCCTTTCTCTGAATAGCCTTTCTCCTTCTTCTTCCTCATTACAGTTAATGCCTCCAAATGATAATTTAGGAGATTGTTTACTCATCTATAATTTTCTTCATCCTATATTTATATGTTATGTGGGTCGTGGCATTGTATTATTCAAGGGGTTAAAGGCTTTTGATATGTGGCACATGTGTCTTTTTGGTTTGAAAATCAAAATATAAGTATGCTTTACGGTTGCTTCAAGTAAAATGAAGGCAGAAGAAAAAAAAGTTAATGAATTTCCAGTGGGCAACAAATAATTTAGAGTTGGCATGTTAATTGAATTTTTTTTTTTACTTTTCAGTAAATTTGTATATTCTTTTTAATATGTTAAAGACTTACTTGCAAACTTTGACTTTTTCAAATAAATAAATTTGACTCAATATTTTAATACATTTGTCATTATTTCATTGGTTTAATCATGGAGGGTACCAAACCCTTTGAAAACTAAAGGGTTCTGAAGTAATCACCCTAATAAACATGGCAGATTTTCCCATTCATTGATCTTGATTTAATTTATATTTTCACCAAAGTAGATCGATGCATGATGGGGCAAGCTGAGCACCGCCACCACTAAATCAGTTTCCGCGCACCTATATATGGATAATAATAACAGTATAAGATTAGCAACATTCATTGACATTTCATCAATATGAGTAGTGTAATATTGTTCAACAACTCCCGTGATCTTGATCTTGATAGGATCCCTCATAACAAAGTTTATTACAAGCATAATATCTTTTTTTTTTTTTTTACATGAGAGGTTTGAGACTAGAACCATGACCTGAGGAAGGAAAAATCCTAAGTGTTCCTACAGCCACCAACTGGGCTGTCTTACGCGGACTACAAGCACAATATCTTTCGTGCAAAGGCAATATCATGAACCACAAAACACACATATATTGCCCTTGCTATAGTCGTGTGGTGCCTCTGCAGTCTGCACTTTTTCGTTTTGGAAGAGGGAAAAAAGGTTCATTAATTCGCAATTTTCTTAATAATGAAAATAGAAAATATAAGTTTAAAAAAAAAAGAAAATATAAAGGATGGAGATGCGGGGGATCGAACCCCGTGCCTCTCGCATGCAAAGCGAGCGCTCTACCATTTGAGCTACATCCCCGTTGAATTTGTTATCACATGGTTAATTACATCATTCTTATTACATTACCCCAAAGGAGTAGAAGAGTTCCCATTAAAAAGAAATGAGGACCAATGCTATTTAACTCAATCTGATCATAAGCACGTATTAACAATGTGATTTATTTAGTGATTTTTGGTTTTGGGATTGTTATCTTATTTGAAAAGTGGGATTTCCACGTTTGATAAGTTAAAAAAATTTAAAAGAGATACTGAGATTAATAACATGTTTAATAATCTAAAATTTTGAAGGAAATAAAAATATTGAATTCTCAATACTTTAGGTAGGAATATTCTCGATTCCCATATAGATGTTAATATTGAATTCTAATTCCTTATTTTTTGATTAAGGGTATTTTTAAAAAGAAAAACGTTAATAAGTGTCGTTAGATATTGTTTAAGAAAATTAAAAAAATAATTTATATATGATGGAAATGATGGGCATTTAATATTTTGAGAAGTGCTTAACACAAATTTTAAAGGATTACTTATTCAATTTCTATCTCTTAATCAATATAATTTTAGAATCAACTCTAGTCATAACATCCCTTTAAGTATTTATTCATACGTTAAAAGGGGCTTATTTTGATTTAAAAAAAAATTTAACAAACTTACAGCTTTGAGAACCTTGGATTGGGACTTAGGAGTTAGAGCACCAAGTTCGAATCCCACCTATAACCATCATGGTGGGAAAGCAACCTCGCAAGTGGCAACGCTTATACAAGAACTCAAGGTCCCCACTAATAGTGATGTATCCCAAGAAAAACATAAGAAAAAACAATTCCTTGAAACATCCCAAATACGAGTGAAATAAAAACAAAACAATCAATACATTACAAAGTAAAAAGGATTTACTTTTAGCTTTTTTGAAAAAGCCCCTTTTTTCTTTTTGCTGCACTGAGATGCATCATATCATTTTTAAGTCAAAAAAAATTTAGCCGGTTGTCTCATCTGTCACTATAGGACGAAATGTTTGATGATACTTTTCTAATTTTTGAAAACATGACATTTGGCAATCGTCACCATGACGAAATTACTACCAAACAGCAAAAACAAATTGCATTGCATTGAAGCCTCTATGAGGCAAGAGGTAATGATTGTTCAACAATAATCCAAGTTCACTAAAAGCCAACTTTCTAAATTTGCTGACACAAAAGCTACTTAACTTATGGACACTATATATATTACATGTAGGGCATAGCAGTTCATAAAATACAAAATGATCAGCAGTAAACAATGAAACTGTAAACTTCTATCTCTCTCACCTTTCTTTTTCTTTTTTGATGAGGCTCTACTAGGTAATACGAGTATGTCTGAAAACTGATCTTGATGAATATTCATCACCATATGGACACAACACTTTCAAAATTCATTCAAAGAAAACAAAGAAAAAAATTTAAAAAAAAGACCTGAAGACTGTACCTATCTACACATAACTATACTTCAACTCAAACTTTTTCTCTTCCTTTCTGGCTTCATTTCTGTTTCACTTGCTGGATCTCCAAGCTGATACTGAAAACAAGGACCTATCCTGCCAGCAAATTAGTACACAACCATTTTCCTCCCTCATTCTATATCCCTCACAACCACAGCTCTGAAGTAACCTACTTGCTTGCAACATACCAAAATAGCTTAAAGGCACATTACGAAACCCAGCTAAATCAAATCTCTGGAACCACTTATCCAGCTTTTCATGTCTTTCCTTTCTTTCAGATCCCTCACATGAAATAATGTTCTTGATTTCCTC
The DNA here is from genome assembly GCA_037953625.1 of Crotalaria pallida. NCBI lineage: Eukaryota > Viridiplantae > Streptophyta > Magnoliopsida > Fabales > Fabaceae > Crotalaria > Crotalaria pallida. The sequence continues at coordinate 139,965,096 of CM075654.1, read as the reverse complement.
ACCAAATAGCATCTTCTCCACCCTTAATCTCTCCGGTGATGATCTTGAGACAGAGGATTCTAAGCAATCAAAGAAAGCTGCATAAGTATATAGAGCTTCAGGTAGCCTCTCCATCAGAGTCAAACCATTATGATTAGAATCTTGTTCTGTTACAACCATGACCTTTGGTGACAGTCCCCTTAAGGCATTGAGAAACTTCTCCATGTTCATTGAATTTGAAGAAGTTAAAGATAATGCTGATGATGAAGTCAAGTCAGGACTAGGGGTATAACTATTAACCATATCTTTCTCGAGCATAGCACCCAATGTGCTTGGACTCATAGGCAGGACTCTTTGCAGGTGAATTCTGTTGGGACTTCTTAACACAAGAGGAGAGCTTCTCTGCATGGCTTCATTGTCCAAAGCCAGAAAGGAATGTAATTGGAGGATCGAACTTATTGCAAGTGCTTCACCAGTTTTTACGCGAAGTTTATCGAAGTCAAGATTTTCTAATTTGCACACTATAGGATTGAATTGGAATGGGATATCCAACTTTTCTGCATCTTCAATCAGCGTATGAGCTATCTGATCCAGAACCTCTTTCTTCTGATGAACACCGGTAATTCTCAAATGAGGAGGACCTTCGGGGCGCGCACTCAAAACTTGGAAGAGAGCAATCCATTGAGCAGGTTCAGCAGCATTGAGATCAATTATGTGAATCATTTTCTCCCCTTCCATTGCTTCAAGGATAGCTTGATTTGTGAATACAAATGCTAACTTCAAGAAAGGGAAAAGCTCATAGAACAGCTTCTGGACAAGAATCTCGTCAGAAATCATTGTCATTCTAGTTGAATTGAGAGCTCTGTGGATCCCGGGCCATCCTTTAAGTATCCGATCGGCGAGTGCTTCGGTGAAATATGCGGCGATCCGCTGCATAGTATCTCCATCAGGAGAGGCAAGCATGGAAATTTGGTCAAATATGATATTTGCATTTTCAAGATTATTATGAGCAACATGGTTTGCACAAGCGATCAACAAATGGATCAAGCACAAACCCCTTTCCTCAGATTTCCCTTCTTTAATCAAGGGTTGGGGTTGGGGAGAAGATCCTAAGCTATGTGAAAGTGACATCATGGAGAAGAACTGCAATGTTGAACAATTTACAAAAGGTGACAATTCTTCTAGAAACAAAAATTCAAAATTCCATGTGACAACAACAACTACAATCTTAGGAATATGGAAACAAACAATAAAATGGTGATGAAAGTTAACAGCAGCAAAGATGAATTGATTAAATTAAAAACTTTAATTTAAATCATAAAAATCTCACCTTTTACAACAAAGGGACAAGCTTGAAGAACCCAATGAACAGGGAATGGTGAAGAAAACACAAACTTAAATCACAGCATTCAGAAAAATCAAGAAGGGTTTGGTGTTAACTGCTGCAGATTCCATAAGCAAACAGAGAGGTACTAAGCAGATAAGAAAAAAAGGAGAATCGGAAAGGGTTTTGTTATTATAAGAAACAGCATAAGAGAAAGAAATAAAGAATTTTGTTAGGAAGCACAAGTTTTTAAACAAAAACTGAAGTTACCAGTCTACCACCATCATCAATTCAATTCAGCACAAATTAAGGAGAAAAACAAGGAAAGGGGGTTGCAAAAAAGAAGAGGGGGAAAGAGAACCCTAACAAACAAAATCATGGTAGCAGAAGTAATCAATATAAGAAAGAAAGAAACGCTTAACCCTTGGTGGGTTTTGAAATTGAAGGGAAATTCACATGAAGCCCCAGCTAAATTCCAAAACTTGCCTCTTGCAACAGTTCCAAAACCGTAATAATAATGGTTTAACATGAGAGAGTGAGTTTCAATGTTCATGAGCAATGCGTGAAGGTCCCTCCCTTTTGTCTTTATTGCTACGTTCACATTCACACACACACCTCTCTCTCTCTCTCTCTCTCTCTCTCTCTCTCAGTGGAGTGTGGAAATTGTGACAAGGTAAGCTTCCTTGTACTGTACTGTAGTAATTTTATCTTTTTCTCTCTCTAAAATCTAAAACTGTATCTTTCTGTCGTTTTTTAGATATCCTCACTAAACATCCACTTTTTTGTCTTTATTTGTTTTGTCTTTAATTTTGTCTTTAACGTCGAGTAGGTAGGGAATCAAGGCTGGCCTGAAAGACTTTAATATTCCAAATCATTACTTAAATCCAAACATGATAAAGACAGACAGTAATTGGCGTGTGAGGATGGCATGCCTCCAAACGCCCTTGACCGGTATTTCTACTCATTTCCTCACCCTCCTTTTTTTTTTTTTTTCCGGTGTACCTCATTTGGCTCGAATTATAAGTAAATTTAACTATTTTATGCTTATTAAGGAGGTTAGTTTATTATATTTGATTTTGTCAAATTTATAAAAAATACTGTAGAGGTATTTTGGGAAAGTAGTATTGGAAATGAACAAAAATTAAATAAGATCACAATTTTCTAAAGATATTTTAGGAAAATGGTATTACGAATGAAACAAAATTTATTAAGTTAGTTAATTTTGCTTATATTTTAAACTAATAGATATATGTTTTTTTGTTGCTTATAATTCGAGCCGGAAGGAGTAACTTACATGGGCATCCACAGCAGAGTCTTAAGTTAACCCTCACCAAACTCTAACACATCGGCATTACATTATCATTCAGCTATCACACTCAATTTCAGACCTTTCATATCTTCCACCACAGCATCATCTTAACACCACACTCAACAAATATGCATCAACACTACGTCATTATGTACTTTTATACATAATTTTATTTCAATAATGTTTTTATAATACAATTTCAATAATATTGATTTCATAGAATTTATAAAAATAATCTCAAATAATATTTAAATATTAAAATTAAATCAAAGTTAACATTACAATAACTAATGATACCTACTAAAAATTATAAATTACATAAAAAATACAATATAATTCAAATTATTATAATTTAATTAACGCTTCTTTGTTGTCTTTCAAAATGTTGACACAAATCCTTCAATATTTATTTATTTATTATAAACCTGTGCTATATAGCCACGCAGTGGACCGTTGCATATTAGAAACAACGACTATTTTTAATTTCAAATTATTTATTATTTATTTATTTATTTAAATATAAAAATTTGTACTTATTTCGATCTTATTTTTAAGCAAAAATAACTAATTTCACAAGTATTTAAGAAAATTATTTGAGTGTATTTAATATTCTCAAATTCATAAAAAAATAAACTATTCAATTTTTCATAACAAGACAATATATTTAAGAATAAAAGAGAAATATATATTTAAAAATATTATTATTATTATTATTTGTAATTATTATTATTATTATTATTTGTTTATTAAGATATTATAAAGTAAAAAAAGAAGAATATGACAAAAAAGGGGTCCCACGGAGTCTTAAGTTGAGTCTGTCATTTTACATACTCGACTTAAGACTCTCCACCATATTTTAAAGATTAGCATAGTCTGGAGAAAGTCTGGAAGAAAATCTGAACTTAAGACTTTCCACCACACTCTCTTGTGGATGCCCTAACTGACCTTGGGGACCTTATTTAAAGTCATTGGAAATAGTAAATCAATCATAAATGGGTCTTTCTAACCTAACTTATGCACGAGGTGCATAGGTTAATTATCCCTTAATAAGTACTCCCTCCGACTTGAAATATAAGCAAAAAAAAACATATCTTTTTTGGTTTAAAATATAAACAAAACTAACCAATTTTCTTAAATTTTATTTCATTCCTAATGTCACTTTCCCAAAACATCCCTAGAAAATTGTTATTTTATTTAATTTTTGTTTCATCCCCAATGCAACTTTCATAAAATACTTATACTCCTTTATAAATTTGAGAAAATTAAATACAATCAACTAATCTCTTTAATAAGCGTAAAATTAGTTTATTTTGCTTATAATTCGAGCCGGAGGGAGTAAGTGTTTGTTGGAAATTGAAACATTTAATGTATTAAAAAGTTAATTATTTAGTTTTCCGATACAATTTTACTCTTTATATTCTCTTATCCTATGCATGAGATGCATAAGATAGAAAAACCGATTATAAATTAGTATTAATCATTTCAAAAAAGTATAAAAAATTACATTTTTTTTATAATATATTAGTTTTAGTTTTTTTAACAAATGACCTAAGAACACTTGTAAGGATACTTGTCGGCATTTTTCTTTTTTCTTTTTTTTTTAATCTGTCTTATTTATTTTTAAATATATTTTTTAAAAATTAATAATCATTTTTGATTTTTAATTAATTAATTATATTTTTTTATCATTATTTTTTTTTCATTACTTACCTAACTTAATACTTTATTAAATAGGGATAAAAATAAAAAAGAGATTAATGGGTATGCACTAACCGTGTAACTTTTTTTACACCATCAGTCCATCATTCATCATTCATTTGTATTACTTTTATTTGAAAGTCAGCGATCATAAACACATAAATGGTGGATGATGTAATGATGTTGTAAAAAACCTTTACACTGTCGGTGCACCATCTATTTTCTCAATAAGAAAAACTCCCTTCGTTCCTATTTAATTGTCCTTATTTGGAGAAATTTTTTGTTTTTTTTGTGTCTTTTTTATGATTTCAAGAGTGTAATAAATGTTATTTTTCATGTTTGCCCATATTTAATAGGGTATTGGTTTTCCTAAGTAGTGAAAAAAAGTAATGATTAATGAGAGAAAAAGGGTATAGTGGAAAAAAAACATAATTAATATATTAGAAATCTAAGTAATGATTGCATTCCTTAAAGAGTGTATTTTGTTTGAAATAAGACAGATAAATAAGAACGGATGGAGTAATGTTTATTACACTATTGAAATTTTTGATAAAACAAAATACTACCTCCGTCCTTATATATTAGACCTTTATGATAGATTTCACGTGTCATTAAGAAAGTTGGTTAATTTAATTAGTGGTATTGGAAATGTGAATATTTGATAATATGTATTTTTAGAACTATCCATATTAATAGTATTGGGAATTTAAAAAATGTTAAATAAATAGGGTGTTTGTGAAAAGAAGTAATCAAATGTTGGTGAAAATCGGTATAAGACCTTATAAATAGTAAATAGGGAGAAAATAAAAATCTCAAAAAGTCTTATATATTGGGACGAAGGCAATAAGAAAAACATATTTTTTTCCAAAAAATGAAAAATAATAAGGAAAAAAAAGTAACCATGAAACTAGAAACTCTTTTTAATCAAATTTTGTAATTTTTTCTTATTAATAGTATTGGGAATTTAAAAAATGTTAAATAAATAGGGTGTTTGTGGAAATAAGTAATCAATTATTAGTGAAAATTGGTATAAAACCTTATAAGTAGTAAATAGGGAGAAAATAAAAATCTCAAAAAGTCTTATATATTGGGACGAAGGCAATAAGAAAAGCATAATTTTTTTTTTCCAAGAAATGAAAAATAATAAAGAAAAAAAAGTAACCATGAAACTAGAAACTCTTTTTAATCAAATTTTGTAATTTTTTCTTATTAACTAATGTTATCTCTCCCCAGGTCCCGTTACTACGTTAGTACTGGTATGACACATTTGCATGCAATGTTGTCATTAAAGACTAAAAATCAATTTTTTGAAAGATAAGAATCAAAATTTTAAAAAAAATATATATGACAAATGCTACGGTAACAAATATCCTTGGTTCACTTGTCTAAAGTATAATCCATCTGACTCGAATTATAAGCAACAAAAAAGATATATTTATTGGTTTAAAATATAAGCAAAATTAACTAACTTAATAAATTTTATTTCATTCCCAATATCACTTTTCTAAAACATCTCTAGAAAATTGTGATCTTATTTATTTTTTGTTTTATTTCCAATACTACTTTCCCAAAATACCTCTACTTTTTATGAATTTGATAAAATCAAATTCAATCAAATACAATTAACTAACCTCTTTAATAAGCGTAAAAATAGTTAAATTTGTTTATAATTCGAGCCGGAAGAAATACTCGTTAACAGATTAAATGTAATAAAAAAGTCATTGAAACATTTTTTTTTTGAAACATGAAATGATATGCACTTATCGTTATTCTTCTTATAGAGTCATAAGTACACATTTATCACTCTCTCGAAAATATAAAAAAATCACACTGTTCAACAATTTTTATGTACAATTGATTCCTTAACAAGTGCCTTTAAGACACTTTTCAACATTTGCCTTTTCGACTTATTCTTGTAATTTTTTATAAACCAAAAATTTATACAGAGTAAGCACTACAATCAAAAAGATTTTTTTAATATCAACCCTAAGGCATACATTAAGATGCTTATATTAGGTAAATTTACATCGAAAGTTAATGTAATTGATGCAAATGAACTTTAAAAATGTGTCATTTCCAATATTGACTTACTAAATTTAGGTTTTTTAGCGTATGTCCTTGGGCACGCACATTAAAAATAAACACCAATCAAAATTCTAACTCTCCAGACCCAAAAAAATATTTAAGCATATATTTTATTTCATGTAGAAAGCAGGAGAAACTCTTTTAAATAACGTCTACAAGTATCCCTACTCCTAAACCATGCTTGTGTGTTGTTTCCAGAAACAATGGCCATATATTTGGCGTTATCTTCTCTGCAGGAATCTAAGACAAACAGACATTGAGGTTAAGGAAACATCCAAAAGTAGTACTGTAGATTGAATCTTTATATCTACTTGTGGATTCTTCTTCGGTGGCACTTACGAAAGCCTTACACCATGCCATTTTTTTCTCGAAATTGCCATAATCAGCTAACATGCTAGCTCACTTGCTCGTCAGGTTATTTGTAATCAAATGTAGCAGTTGCATTGGCTTCCCATCAATAAATTGGTTTTGGCAGTTATATTTTACAGTAACAAATTCAAAAAAGATAGAGAAGTTCGTATTTTCAATAATATAATTAATGAAATAGAAGATACCTTCTTTTAATACAAATTTTCTTTTTCGCAAGGATATTGTCTTGTTGGTAGGTAAGAGCATAGTATACTCTAAAGCCTCAATCAAGTGGCATATGACAGAAAAATGTAGCAAAGGATACATATCCAAATCCAATGGAAGAGAAGTAAAATCAGCACGTAGAGCAATCGACAACCCAAGCTATTTTCTATTGGCAAAGTAAGGAAGATTTCAGTATCTAGAGGAACAAAAGCTAAAATGATAAATTAAAATCCATTTACGAGGCTCGTGCTTAATGAAGTGCCAACACCAACCACATGTTTGTTTAAGATTCACATATCTCCATACACGTTCAGCAAAAGGAATAATGAAGTTCCTTCTTTCAAACGCGGATGGTGTTGGGATGAATATCAAGCAAGAGAAATGCTAGTAACACACTCTTCATTATCGTGTGGATTTTAGGATTCCCACTAAATCACATGAGTTAAATCTCACATGAAATCCACCCAATAATAGATGATAGTGTGTTAGAATGTGTGTTAAAAACAGTGATCATATAACATTGCTTGATCTATCAAGCAAATAGGCTGTTTAGGCAAAGACATTGAACCTAATTGCTTATGCTGAATAAACAAAACCGCTTTAGCTGTAGGAGTCAAATGTTGTCATGCCCACCATAGTTTTAACTTGCATGTTCATCATGGTTAACGTTGTGCCTACCAGAACATTTTAATTTCAAAACCTTCCTCTTCACCATCCTCTTGGTTCAAACAAAAGTTATGTCCGACTCAGCAGAACCTCAAACATGTTTAGCTAATTTTTGCTAGACCCTGATTGAAGAGCATCATCAAAACCACCAGGGACAAACACTGGAAGCTGATTTGAAAGTGAATCCCTTTTATATCTTGGTTCCAGGGGTATGTCTACTGATATGTTATCTTGGGCCCTCCCTGATACCAATTGCCTATCATTTTCCATACCATCCTTTACACGGACACTCAGAAGTGGACCACCAAAAAAGATAGAATCTCCTGTATATGTCAGATTCTGTGCCTGCTGCCCTGTAGACTTGGGTGCAGATGATGATGACTCTTGTGGAGGAATCACCAGATTCCTACCAGTGTTGCTTGTTTCAACTTTTGAATTTGGCAATTCTACTAACATGGATGACCTATTTCGAGCTTCTGATGGCAACAAAGGAACTGATACATATCTGCCAGCTTCTTGATCCCAAACAACAGATGTCCGTTTCACATCTCTTAGAATAGAAGTGCTAGAAGCTGAAAGTAACAACGGATCATTACTGATTCCCTTTGGCATCATTCTTCCAGCAAATCCAAGAGAAGGATTTGGTATTGGGTTCTTGAAGTTTGACGAAGTTGCTTTAGAAGTTAAAGGACGCTCAGGCACCAAACTAGGAATTGAGGTACCTGCCCTAAAGGCGCCCAAACCTTGACCCTGTGGAAGAGGGCTAAGTGTAACTGCCTCATGAACATGGCTTGGACTGCTGAAACTACTCATACTTTGACTTCCAGTTTCGTACTCACCACGACTTCCTTGACTAGGAGCAATAAAATCTCTAGCTGCAGACAATCTCAATTCATTTTTTATTTCTTTATTAGCTCCAGTCTCTGCGCTCAAACTACTTCTAATGCTCATGTTGCCACTAGAGCTTAATTCTGGATCTTGTAGACGGTGGTTATCTACAGGTCGTAAAACTGAAGAAGATGCCCTGGCTTTTGCAGCTGCTCTCACTGCCTCCTGTGAATCCAACTTAGCAAGTCTCCAAGCACTAATTCGAACAGGCCTTTTTGGCATCTTTTGTCCTCTCTCAGCGATCCCAGCTGCATCTGGATCAACAGTTGATGGTAGCATTCCAGGCTCCAGGTGAGGCACTACTTCATCCTAAAATCCATGTTCAAGCCAAGCCTCATTAATCAAGTCATGAATACTTTCTAAGAAAAGCATAATATTTTTTCCTAGCCAAGAAAGTGTTAAAATGTAATTTGCATCATAAAAGGTTCATTAACTCATTAACTCATAAGTGAAAAAGGGCAAAGATTAAATAATTAAAGGCAGGAAAATAGCTAATAAGGTGAACCAATCACAATTTATGTAAAACCCTATAAGATTACTTGGTCTATCATGACTCTGTTTTATGCAGGGATTGGATGTAAGAGCAGTATATAAATTTAGTCAAGGCTGCAGGCAGTGGTCATTAAATATACAACTAATAAATTCCACAATATCAAATCACAAACCAACAAGCATCTAGGGGAGGTTAATATAATAGAACTTATTTATAGTTCAATCAATGAATAAACAGATGAAAATAAATTTCATTGCAAGTACCTGAAGATCCACGAATACCCTAGGAGGGGTACACCACGACCCTTTATACTGCAAACCAAAAGAACTTCCTCCACTCAACCCAGTTGTGGCAGAGCCTGTTGGAGAGGAAAGTACATTTGGCAAATCCTCATCCACAGATGCCCCTGCAGGTGCTTCACTCATTGCTCTCATTGCTACAACATACTCATAGGTTGTGATGCCCTGATCCAAAAAGAAGAAAGGAGGCAGATGAGATTGCTGCTTTATGAAATTATGGCTAAAAACTGCTGGCTTTATGGTGATCTACAAATCTCTGGGTGGTTGTCTTTGTATTCTAATTTCTCTAAATCAATTAAAAAAAATTTCTTTCATCCTAGGAAAAACAACCAAATGAGTTTTCTGTTCCTAAAAGAAGACAATTAGCAAGAAAACCAAAATCAGTTGTCTGAAACATTTTTCAAGAATGGTTTTATGCAGAGATGAGATATTAGTTCTTTTCCCAGTAGTTGCCTTTTAATCAAGGGAGAACAGATTACTTAATACAAACCTAGGTGAAAATTGCCCTTCTAATGCTACATAACTTTCCTAAAACTCCACCCTGTGCCCTATAAGATCCACTGCAGTAGAGCTCCCTCAATCAATCTAAGATTAGCCAAGCAGTATAGAGCCATGTATAGAATTGGGGCTGAAAGGAAAAAGAAAAGAAAAACAACCTCAGATTCTCAGCATCTGAATCACTGACCTTCCTGATTAATATCATGTGGAAAAAGAAAAGCTCACACAAAGGCACACAAGCCAAGACAGAAAGTGCTGTAAATACAACCTACAAATATTGAACCAAGAATCATAATGAGTTTTCACATGTACTTAGTAATGACCGAAGCCACAAGTTAGATTTACTTAAAAACGTAAAATAAAAGAGAGATACCACAACTGTCGCAAATGGGGGACGAGAAAATCCATTTCCAAGCCTATCAATAATCTCAGATTCCATTCCTCTCTTGTTAACAAAGAAACGCACTAAAACAGCAATACCCACTCCAGCTTCAATAACAAGCTGAAACACAAAAGAATAACGTACAAATCAACAACAATAACAACAAAAATATGGATTTTAAAGAATAAACCAAAGTGTATATACATACCCACATAAGACTAAAGCCCATGAGAGCTATGAAAGAATAGTAATTTTTGTGACCCACACAATTGTTAAGCCACTGCAACAATGTGATGTATCAAGTGAAGCTCAAAACTCAAGAAATCATAAATATGTAATAACAGAATTGAACAATACTCCAAGACGTATGCTGTGACTCAGCAATCACACACCAATGCATACCCGACAATGGTGATCAAAGCCATCAACACATTTATCACAACTTCTGCAATGTTTACTGAACTTGCGCACCTGAAACATGGGAAACAAAGGACAAGAACGAAAATATACAGAGTGAGGAATTACTAGCAAATGCATCAAACAACTGGTATTTACAAGACTAGAGTAACCAAAATAGTATGCCAAGTGGCAGGAATTTCCAAAAAAAAATATACAAAGAATGAATGAATGCAAAAGGATTAACAATTCGCGGTCATTTCTATCACTGCAGAGCAGCTAGGAATGGAAAAAGCAGAAATCGAAATATTATTATGCAATGTGTAAGAGTGACAATGTATACCTCAGCATTGCACAAAGTGCAGAACAAAGCATCTTCACCGCCACCCTGCTCATCAGTTATTCCTTCTTGTTTCCGACAATCTTCATGTGAAAATAATATACAGAAAATTCCTCCAATTACATCACATGAGTTTCTATTGTTCTGTTTCCTTGAATTATCTACTCCACCAAGATCTTCGACGGAGCTTTTCTTGCTTGCGTTTGCTATAGATTTTTCGGAAGCAGTAGATGACAGAGAAGAATGCTCTCCTGCAGCAATGTTGTCACGTTTAGAAACTTGATGTTTCCCCGATAAACCATGGGCTGAACCAAATTTATTTCCCACTCTAGGGTCAAACTTAAACATAATGCCCGGATCCGCAGGGTTAATTGCAGTACATCTGACATAAAGGATGAAAACAACAAGTGCCTGCAATGCCACCAGAACAAAAGAACATAATCCCTGCCTCTTGTAGGAAGGTAAATACTAAGACATAAAAAACCAGGTGGATTAATAAAAAGGCAAATCACATACCACAGGAGAGTAAACACCAATGAAGGTGTATTCCCATATATGGCCTCCAAGGAAGGGAGCAAAGAAAATGTAGAAAGCAATCACCAGCAAGCAGAATACAGTGATTGCAATAACCTATTCATGTAAGAAAGAACCAGCAATTTTAGAAAGGAAAAAAAAAAGTTGGCATGCCTGCAACTGACATAATAAAAGTCAGAGCAATCAAAACACTAAACATTATATAAATTAACAAGGATAGGAAAAATAGCATTTGGATAGTATATTTTATCAGTACAAGGATCAATTTTTATTTTTTTTTCATTTAACATGTCCTACATGGGTACAGCCATAAAAGCTACCTATCAAGCTAGAAGTAAAATTTTACCGCACAACCATAAAACTAGGAATGTTTTGGGAGAAAATGGGGTCATTTGATCCATGAAGCCGCCGACCCCAAGCAGTACATGGATAATGTATGTCCACAAACATTACATCTGTCATTTTACTCATCAATATCAGAGATATCAGTGTCATGCTCAACATCCTGAAATCTGCTGCACATTTTCTTCAACCACGGTCATTTTTCATCCATGTGTTCCACTCTATCTCATCCAAATGCTTTAAATCCGAAATCTTAGTCTATTACAATGAAATTATTATAGATAGCACTTCTTTCTATTCTGCATCATTTCACTTATGAATCCCACTGCCACTACCAAACCCTAAGACACCTGCTATTGCTTGCTGCTAGCTTTTAAGTATGAAATTAGCAAACAAGGTAATTAGGTATTATATACAGATGCTGAATTCTACGCTATTTCATTAAAAATTAAGCAATAAATAAATGAGAAATAAAGGGGGGTAAGTGTTTTTGGATCTGTATAATTTACCTTCACCTCAAAATTAAAAAAAAAAAATTAAAAGTTGGAACACAACAAAAACAATTAATGAAAGTAATTGTGTTTGTTTTAAAGTAACTTAATGATCTGTGTGTGTATTTAGAGGGCAAAAAAACAAAGTGATGTGACATGTGAGTTATACTAACAAAGAAATAGAGACACGTAGAGAAGAGGGATAATATTGAAGAATTAACGGTTCATTAAAACCCTAAATAACATAAAAGTGAGAAAGAAGAAGAAGAAGAAGAGAGACCTGAAAAGTGTGAGCAGGTAACTGCCAGCCATGTTTTCTCACCATAACTCTCTTCCTTTCTTATCAATCAAATAAATTAAGAGCAGCAACAATAAGCTATGACTATAAAGGTTTCACAGTACTACTACTCACTTGTTGTTGGTGGCTTATTGCTATTTGCAGGCCTAGTTGGAGTTAGTAGAAGCTAGCAAGTAGGGGTGGGAATGAGCCAGACCGGCTCATGGGGCCTATGGCTCGGCTCATATAAGGCCTGATTCGGCTCGGCTCGTTTAATAAAAATGTCATGTTTAAGCTTTTCCAAAAGCCTAAATATCTAAATAAGTCAGGCCCGAGCTTTATAAAAAGTCTATTAAGCTCATTGGGCCGGCCTATTTAATTTTTTAAATATTAATATATTATATTTTATTAGTGATTTAAATGAAAAGTAAAATTTTAATATATTCTGTATAATATATTCATTTGATATATAAATTTTAATATATTCTAAAAATAAAAATATAATTCATTTCCCTCTTTATTAAAGTTAATCCTAACATATAAAAAACAAATCCTAATAATTTCACTCCCTCACATCAACAAATCCTAATACTTCTGATGATATATAGTTTGAGTTTTGATGTTGTTTACTGATCGTTTTATTATATTTCTTTCACATAATTTGATAGTATAAGGCACTTCTATGTTTGTACTTAAATGTAAGAATTTTATTGAATAATAGGCTTTTAAGCGAGCTTATGGGCCAGACCAAGCTTTGAAATAGGCCGAGCTTAGGCTTCAAATTTAGCCTATGACGAGCTCATAGGCAGGCTTGGGCCTTAAATTTGGAACACAGGCCAGGCTTGTTTTTGTTAAGGCCTGACTCGGCCTGGCTCATTCCCATCCCTATTAGCAAGGAAAGGGAAAGAAACATTCTATTTACAAATATTTTATTATTATCTTATCTTATTTTAATAAAAGGTACTGTAGTAATATTTCATTATTCTATATGTACTGTATATTCCTAATCCCATTTTACACTCACTTTTTTTGTTTTTATTCATGACTCCCAACCACTTCTTACATGTTTTTCTACTAACTTATTTCTAACCTCAAAATTGCAAATTTTTAAAATACGAATAATGTTATGAATTAATGAAAATATGAAGACGTAAAAGATTGAGGGAGAAAAGAGAAGCAGGGAGAAATTGTATTTCATTTCTTTGGGGCAAAATTTACAATTCTATTATATAGGAAAAGATGAAACTCTATTATGAATTTGTTTCAACTAAAGATAAACATAAAGTAGGATAAACCCAAACTATGATAGAGTCATTCACTTATTAGATAAATACAAATTATTCATAACAAATAAATAAACAATATAGAACCTGGTTATGTTGGCATTTTGGTTATAAAATAGTACTAATTATTTTGACTTAAATAAAAATCATTTACTAAAATAAAATAAGTATGACTCCATCCAGTTTTTACAAATGTTAAATATAGGCAAAAATTTAATAACTTTTTATTATTAAATACTTTCACTTTTAAAATACTCATATTCAAATCTACCATATTTAATCCATCACGATGATTACTACTTATATTTATCACATTCTAAAAAACCTTGATTACTCAAAACTTTGTCCAAACCTTTTTCGTTCCATTGGTTTGTTCTTATCAACATATGCTTGAAGATGATTTTCTGATTTGTAATGTCTTTTATCATATTTCTTTCATTTCTTCGATACAGTGTTGGAGATCAAACCCTCAATAATAATAGTTATTCTTTTCTTTTTCTAAATAAAGGGGCAAACTGTTAAAAAAAACAAAAACGAATTACAAATTGATCACCTATGTTGAGAAAGTACCAACAACATCAGCATGTAAACATAAAGAGAGAAAGGATGATATGCAACATTAAAAATTCAACCTTGACAATAGTGACATAAAATTTAAAAAGAGAAGACCTTATGTGAAGGAAAGGGGTCAGTGGGTATGAGTAGCGGAGAACTTGTGGGTGTGACTTGTGAGAATGGAAGAGAGTGGTGGGGAGGTTAAGAATGAGAGTGAGTGTGAGTAAAAATGAAAGATAATAGTTAAAAATTAGGAAAGTTTATATGAAAGGATACAATTGGTAAGGAGTTGCAAAAAAAAATAAAAATGGGGGTAAGTAGTAATAAACTGGGTGTTAATAAAATCTCTCTTTTAACATGGATAAATGCAGTTTTGATGACAATGCACACATATTGGGTTTCCACTTTTCTTCTGCCTAAAAAAAGAATAATTAGAGAAATCGATACTTCGATAACATTTGTAGGGATTTTAGATGGGGAAGTAAAAGTAATGGTAGAGCTCTGCCTTTATTGTGGGAGAAAATGTGCAACAAGAAGAATTATGATGGTCTAGATGTCAAGCATTTGAGAAGTTGGAATGAAGCAGCAATTTGTAAACACATTTGGGAAATTGCCCGCAACAAGGAGAATTTATGTGCAAAATGGATCCATGGTGTGTATTTAAAATGAAGTACCATATGGACTCATGAAATTAAAGCATATTGAAATTGGCATTGGAAAAAATTAGTAAAGATAAGAGATATTTTCATAAGTGGATTTAATGGTTATCATTAGACTACTAACCAGCATGGAATCTATTCCATTGAAGATGGTTATGAATGTTCACCCTTATCAAAATTAATTTGGAACATATTAAACATTCCAAAACACTCAATGATTTGTTGGGTGATGCTGTAGGATAGCAAGTAAACAAAGGCTAAATTGGAGCACATGAGAATCCCACTAATGATAGTATTAGTGTGTTATGCAAAATTCATAGAGAAGACATGGAGCACTTATTCTCCGAATGTGAGTTCTCTTAAGGTATTTTAATCAAGTGCAAGGATTGCCTGGAGGTTAATAGTATGATGACAAGGTAGAGGATGTGGACGAAGAAACTTCATGTTATGTGGAAATTCAGCAAGTTTAGCTAGCGGAGCGGCATGTACCACAAATGGCAAGAGATAGATAAATAATAGGATGTTGAAGTTTTTATTATCATCAAAAGAGAAGTAATAACTAGAATGAATAGCTTGGAGTGTAGGAACCTGAATGATTCCGATATAAGGTTCAGGCAAAGAGTTCAAACGAATATGACTTAATCCAGATGTAATTTGTTTAAGGTGGGTATGAGTTGGATCGGTTTAAGCTTATGTATTTTCGAGTATATGGATACACTTGATTAAAATAAAATAATTTAAAATTGTATAATGTATGTTTGGAAAAAAAATTTCTTTTAAATTTTAAAGCATTTGAAGCTATTATGAGATAAAGAGTATGGACATGAGTAAGAAAATAATACTTGAAGCATATGTTTGGAAAAATGTTTTACTTTATCTTGCAAAGGCGCGTTTGCAGTAAAGCCTATTTTCATAAGCTTTTGGCTAAATATGATTTTGACCCCTCCCAATTGTAAAAACTAGCACACTGGAAAAATGTCAGATTAGAAGTTGATGATTAAGAGTTTCGTAAATTTTGAAATTGAATTTAGAAATCATTCATTAGTCTTTAGGTTCAATACTCTCTAAATTTTCTCTTCTTACCTTATCCTCATTCTCTCCATATTATTTGAGAGCTTTGAAATGTTATAAAAATCCATTATCCAAATACATAAAGTTTATTCAAAATGAATAGTATTAAAATGTGTCATTGATCATTAATTTTAGACCATCCAATAATTTTATGCTATTTTTTATTAATGAACATGATCTTTCGCGATCCAAAATATGAATTTACTTTTTCACGCATATGTGAGGGCATTGCATAAATGCCAAAATATGAAGTTTAGTTGGACCATTCGTATAGTCGTCCATTGCCATTAGCCCATTGGCAACAATTGAATAGTTGATTAAGGAAAACAAGAACTATTCCCTCCGGCTCGAATTATAAGCAATTTCAACTAATTTTACGTTTATTAAGGAAGTTAGTTGATTGTATTTAATTTTCTTAAATTTATAAAAAATAGAGGTATTTTAGAAAAGTAGTATTGAGAATGAAACAAAAATTAAATAAGATAACAATTTTCCAGAGATGTTTTAGGAAAGTGACATTGGGAATGAAACATAATTTAATAAAGTTAGTTAATTTTGCTTATATTTTAAATCAAGAGAAATATGTTTTTTTGTTACTTATAATTCGAGTCGGAGGGAGTATTTAGTAGGTATCAGAATTCGTCGCACTGATAAATACAGCAAAAAAAAAAATAATCGTCGCACTAGTAAATACAGCAAGACTTTAACATATCAGCGTTAGCATTTGCCCTTTTTACACTTAATTTCAATTCTGACAAAAAAAAAATTTGGTGAACCAATTCTGACAAATTTAGTCTGCGTTCCCCAAATTCTGCATATTTTTAACTTTAATTCAACTATTCAATTTAATTTTTTTTTTGTCTAAATCCCAGTATCGAACCAGTCCAGCCCGTGGAAACCTCCACTAAACTGAACCAGCCCACTAATCTGGTTCGGCCGAATCTGGGGGTTAAGGACGTAAAACCTCCCTGATGGGTGTTGCGGGGAATCGAGCACGCGGCTCCTCCTACCAAAGTCCAGCCCCCTGGCCACTGGACCAACACACCACAGGTAACTATTCAATTTAATTAAATTTATTTTATTCATTTCAATTGTTTTGATTTCAAATATTATAAATTAAAGTCAACGATTATAATACAGTAATAATTTCTTTTAAAAAATTACAGTAATAATTTATTAAATTTACGTAAACTAAATTAATATAGATTTATTAACTTAAACTAATTTTAAAAAAATACATAAACTACTTTTTTAATAAAAATGTTCATCAGCTTAAGCTAAATTAAAATTGCATATTACAACAAAAAAAAAATCAATGGGAAGGAACTCAATAAAACAAAAACACGTACCATAATTCTTGTTAAAATGAAAGATGAAAAGGTTTGGGGTTTGAAAAGGAAAATAAAAAAGTTTGGGGTTTGAAGGGAAAGATGAGAAAATTTGGGATTTGAAGAGAAGAATAAAAATGAAGGATTTTTTTAGACATTTTACTTTTAAAATGGGGGTCAGGGTTAAAGTATGGCATTTTGGGACTAACATTCTAGCTTCGTAAGCGCGGTCCACCCGACTAAAAAGTTAAAAGTTTGTATATTTTATCTACGTAATATATGTCTTCATTCTCAGTACCTTCTTCATTATTTTTTTCAACTTTAACTTACTTTTCCATAAATACTCCATTTTTTTCCCCAAAAGTATCTATTTGCGTAGCTAGGTGACTGATCCTTTCGATATTGTCACTTTGTCGGGCCTTTTGGGGATAGTTTCCTAGCGAAGCCTCTTACATTTGCAAGAGTCGGGATCAAACCCCCAACCACTTATTTAAGTAGCAATAAATATCTTTATCATATGTATGTGTTAATCTCCACCAGTCCATAAATTATACTCCATTTGTTCTTTAACTTGTGGCCTTTTAGACTTTTTTTATGGTTTCATGTCCCTTGTCCTTTTACAATTTTAATACATAAATATTTTTTTTCCAATTTTAACCTTTCATTTAATCATTTATTTTACTCTTTGTTAATTCAACTTTTATCATCTCTCGTCTCTAAACCACTATACATTAATTAATAGGCACATTTCCAAATAAAAATTAAATACTACTACAATTTTCAATAAGGATTAAATAAAGATATTTTAGACAAAGCACATATACTATAAAAGTTACAATACTTAATATGTGTCCAAACCTAAAAGACCAAAAGTTAATGAATAGACGGAGTACTCCCTTGATTCCTAAATATAAAACTTTTTGACAAAATTTATGTTTTTTTAAAAAAAAAATTTGATTAATTTGGTTAATTATATTAGATATTGAACACTTGATAATTTTTTTCAAAACTATCCGTATAAATATTATTAAAAAAATTAATAAATGTTGAGTAAATAGAAATGTTTGTGAAAAAATGTAATTAATTATAATTGAAAATTAGTAAAAGACATTATAAATAGGAAAAAAATAAAAAATTCAAAAAGATCTTGTATATAAGAACAAAATGAATATTATCTCAATATCACATGTTAACTTAATTCGCAATTATGATTGACACTAATCAAGCAAGTGGGCATGTTTCGATCCTTGACTCTTACAAATATAACAAATGTCGTTGAAAGGGTCGGGGTCGTCCCAGAAAATCAACTAATATCCAAAAAGATCTTGCACTTTACTTACGTAAATAAATACTTAAAAAAAATACTCTCAATATCATAAAAAACAATAAATAAAGAATTGATTCAACCATGTGAATTATTACCGAATCTCAAGTATCATAATTTGCATAAAATCAAATATCAAATATTTCTATTTTAAAAAAAATAAATATTCAATTAAAATTAAATATTCAATTTTTGCATGTGCAACACTCACGAATTATATAAGTGTTACACATGTAAAAAATTGAATATTTAAAAAAAATCTCTAAAAAATTTATTTCATAAAAATGAGGGAGGATATGTTAGGGGACGGCCATACTTAATAGATAAACTTATATATCAATATCCCCAACGACGTCCAAAACACACTTTGGTGATCTCTATACAAGAATTAGTTTTCGATTATAGGCTTAAAAATACTCTTTGGTGTGAAAAAAAAAAGAAGTATATATCAATATCAAATATTTAAAATTCAATTGGAAAATAAGAAATTACTACTTCTGACATGGTCTTCATTGGTAGTAATAAATAGAGATTCTCAAAACAAATCAAAGAAATGGTAATATTCTCTTACGATCGTTTTCATGAATGCTGAATCAGAATGGTCCAACATCAAGGTCCACAATATGCAGATAAAGTTTTTTTTTTTTTTTATGCATGATATTTTATAGTCATCGTCAATGATTTTATCCATGCTGAGTGTGCTGCTTGACTTGAGTGCATGAAAAAGGACTTTGGTATGCAAAAGTTTTATAATATAGATTAGGAAATTTAAGGCTTTGATAGATATATAAAAAAGGGTTAGTTTAATAATTTTAAATGTTTTAAATATCAAATTGATTTTATAAATATCAATTTTTTTAAAATCAGTTTTTATGTTTTAGTTAATTTTTTTAATGTTTTTTCGTTTTTTTTAAATTTTGACAATTGAAACTAAAATCAAAATGAAATAAAAAAGTAGGAACCAAAATTAAGAAAAATAAAATGGAAGAAATAATTTTAAAGAAATCAATTTTTATAATATCCAATTTGATATTTAAGCCCTTTTAAAAAATAAGTTAATGTAACAAAAATATTATGGTTAGTGAATAAAATGATTTTTAGTTTTCGATACTACTTAATATTCCCTCCTATTCCTATTATAAGAAAAAATAATCAAAATCATACCTATTAATAAAGTTAGTTGAATATATTTAATTTTCTTAAAATCATAAAAAAATATTACTAGTTTTAAAAAATTTATTGAAAATGAAACAAAAAATAAGACAATATCATTATTTTCTAAAAATATTTTAGAAATAATTATATTTAAATAGAAATTTATTTAATTTCTTCACAAAATACTATATTCACCTTTTTCTTATAATAGGACGGGAGGGAGGGAGTATGTGAATAAAGAAATAAAGATAGTATGTGTACAGCAATGATTTGAGGCCATTACGAGGAGAGAGTGGAAATGTTACGTCTGCTGCCATAAATTTTGGAGTCTTCCTTCCAATCTTCCATATCCAAACTGCTCTATTTTGATTCCCATTTCCCCCACTTCCTTCCATCATAATAACAAATAATTCAGCCACCCAGCGATGATGAATAAGCTCCTCCGATCCACCCTCAGAAACCAGGCTCGTTCCGTGTTTCTATTCTTTTCTAGTTGTATTGTTATATGTTGATCTATTTTATTTTACCTGATCTGATTTGATGTCTTCACTCGTTACTGTAAGCTTTCTCACTTTTTATACGATGCTTATTTATTTTACTGTTTACAGGCTTCTGCTTATGCCGCTGCAGTTTCCAAAAGCTCTCAACAAAATCTTCTTCAGGTTCCTTTATGTACCAGATCATATAATGCTGCAGAACCTTCTTTGGCGTCCGCTGATGCTAAGAACAGCGAAAGGTTTACGGTTATTCTATTCTATTGATCATTGCTTTGTCTTGCATGTTTCTGAATTGGTGTGCCTTTGAAATTTATAGCACCTTTCATTTCATTGCTTACTATACTAAATTAAGGTGCTGGATATATTGCCACTCTTTATTTATATAATATAAATTGAGATTTAAATTTGTAGGCTAATTATTGCATTTAGGTAGAGGTGTTATGTTAAACCTGAATGCCCTTTTTATCGATTAATACAATCAAGAGTATGGTCGATCGAATGCATAACCTATTGCTTTTCTTTTCTCTTTAGATTCATTTCTATTTGAGTGTTATAGAGTTATAACAATTATACCTCAAAAGAAAATTGGTTCGAGAATTCATGTTTGGATTTATTTATTTATTCTTCTTTTTTCCTATTGTTATTGTTTTAGAAAATGAAAAGTCAATTTTAGTTTAAAGCTCACAGACCAACATGGGTTGGCTCAGTTGGTGTAAGGCCTTTTCTGAGATCCTAGGGATGGAATACAGTGTTAATAACCCCGTGTTCGATTCCTAGTAAAAACACCTGCTGGGAGAGGCAGCCACGAACCTCGCATAGGATTAGTCTCGGGGACCCCATTAGTAGTGGTGGACCCCTGGGTACACCTGGGCTAAGTGAGTCACTGACAAAAAAAAAGTTTAAAGCTCACAGGCGTGATATGGTTGCCATGTATTGTCTCAGGTTCAGGAGCCATGATATGCTTGCCCCTTTCACAGCTGGGTGGCAGACCACAGATGTGAATCCTGTAGTTATAGACAAGTCAGAGGTGAACTTACTTGACATGTTTCTTTAATTACGGCACCATAACCTATCGAGTTAAATGAAGTTTTACTTTCTTTTTCATTTTAAAGTTAAATCATAAGTGGGTTTTCAACTATGTAATTTACCTGATTAATGGTGCCAGGGAAGCTATGTATATGACATTCATGGAAGGAAATATCTTGACTCACTGGCTGGTCTATGGTGCACTGCTTTAGGTATTTATCATATTTACTTTCTACTTCTTGTTTTCCTTTCCTTAGTGCTGATATCTCTGTTCTTTCGTGCTGTTTTTTAATGATATATTCCTTCCAGTTCATGTTGATATGTTCTCAATCCATCTTAAGAAGAAAGGATGTCTGTAAATTATTACTCATATGTATTGATATTCTAGAATGCTCTCTCTTCAACCAACAACAAAAATCAAGCCTAATTTTCTCAGGGATCCATCTTTCCTCCCTCTATTTTGTATGCAATCTTTTTTTCCTGGTCATGGAAAGTGTAATTTTGTATAAAAGAAAATAAAATTTGTAGAGGTGGATCTGGTTTGTGGTTGAAAGTGTATTCTCTTTTTATGTTGGTTGCTTGTGCTAAAAAGTCATGAAATTTTGTGTGTGCATGAAAATGGTTTACTCTGAAATCAAATATATTGTATTTTGCAGGGGGAAATGAGCCACGCCTTGTTGAGGCTGCCACTGCACAATTAAAGAAGTTGCCATTTTACCATTCCTTTTGGAATCGAACCACAAAACCTTCCTTGGTATCCATATCATTCTCCTATAGTTAGTTATGCTTGTTTAACTTTTTTGTTTCATATTATGCATTACCATTTTTGTTGTCTTTCAGGCTTTCACTGAACAAAATTTGATAAAGTAGATTTTGTGATGTATATTATATTAAATTAGTTGTTTTCCATTTTGATATTTAATTTATTTTTTAACACAGGATCTAGCCAAGGAGCTCCTACAAACTTTCACAGCCAGAAAAATGGCAAAAGCTTTTTTTGTAAATAGTGGATCAGAGGCCAATGACACTCAGGTTCGTTTGATGAAATATCCACTTTGATTTGTTATAGTCTCATATTTTCTTCTGTACATTTTTATTCAATTGTAAAATGGGTATACTTTTTCAGTTTCTGGTTCAAATGAAGTGTGCTCTTTAAATGAAATTTAGATATTTCTTTATAACTGTTTAGTCAAAGATATAGACAACCAAAAGTGATTTTGAATGGATGTCATATCAACATTTTGTTGAAGTTCGTAGTTTATACAGAAACAGAACACATGTTAGCTATATTTCACCTTCATTTTTTTTTTCCAGGTGAAACTTGTATGGTATTATAACAACGCACTTGGACGACCAAATAAGAAGAAATTTATAGCTCGTCATAAATCGTATGCATGGCATCTCTCAACCAGTGGTGTTTTCTCTATTACACCTGAAAAGTGTGCTTAGTAGCTTTTGTATTTTTGCATTTTAACAGGTATCACGGTTCGACATTGATAGCAGCCAGTCTTTCTGGGTATAATGCACTCGAGATATTTTTCAGTTAACTAGTTCTTATGCAAAACAGTTTTATGTTATTTAGGGAGCAGTTCTTTATTCAATTAACTGAACAATGTGTGTTTCAGCCTTCCGGCTTTACATCAAAAATTTGATCTGCCAGCTCCATTTGTTTTGCATACTGACTGTCCTCATTATTGGCGGTATCATCTTCCAGGTTGTTATTTGAATGGACATGTTTCGAGTTATATATATAACACAATTATTTTAAGGCATAAATCTTATGCATGTTTATGAACATCGCAGGTGAGACAGAGGAAGAGTTTTCGACAAGGTTAGCCAAAAATTTGGAGGAGCTGATTCTGAAAGAGGGACCAGATACAGTAATATACCTTCACACACTTGGAAACTATTTTTAGCTACTGGAAGTCTGGAACATTGGCTTTCTCACTGATTTACATGGTTTTATATTGCAGATTGCTGCATTTATTGCTGAACCAGTAATGGGGGCAGGTGGTGTGATACCTCCACCTGCAACTTACTTTGAAAAGGTATTTTGTTTCATATTCATCATCAATGCTTCAGATATGTTAGAGCTTTCCCAATTGCCACAAAAAAAATGGGAAATTACAAAAAGAGCGTTCTTGGTTACCAAATCTATAATTTACTATATGAACGTCATTAAACCCTTCAAGTTGTCAATTGTTCCTAAACTAAGTAATTTTTTTTATCAACAATCCAGTTTTAGTAATTTTCCCAAATAAAATCTTAATGCTCTGGTTAGACCTTTTAAATATTCCACAGCCTCTTCATGTATAAACCTTGGTTTGTTTGTGTATTTTCTTGAATAAATCTTTTAATTTTAAGCCTTTCATATTTTGTTCTCATTTTTGCTGAATTTATGAAATTCATGTACTTTGATACTCAATATTCATATATTAAAGCCAAGTACACCAATCAAATGTATATTCTTGCACTTCCCTATAATTCCATTTTCCGAACTGATGCCATGCATGTCATTTTCACTCTTCCTCCACTCCCCAAATCCCATAAGAACTTAAAAGAAAAGGAACTCAACTTTTTTCTCAATGCCATTTATTTATTGTGCAGATCCAAGCTGTTGTCAAGAAGTATGATATTCTTTTTATAGCGGATGAGGTGCTTCCTTGACTCTTCGAATACTTTTAATTTGTTATATGAGATCCTTTTGTGGAGTTTTTGATTCTGATCGAGTGTGTATGCCTCTTCTGAAGGTAATTTGTGCCTTTGGAAGGCTTGGGACAATGTATGGATGTGACAAGTACGGCATCAAGCCAGATCTTGTGTCTTTAGCCAAGGTAAAAATGAATAAGCACTAACTACATATTCATCTTTTTATATTTTCGAGGTGTGTTCTCTGTTCCTCATTTTTCTGTTTTACTTCTAGGCACTTTCTTCTGCATATATGCCGATTGGTGCAGTTCTTGTGAGCCCAGAAGTTTCAGAAGTTATACATTCGCAAAGCAACAAACTAGGTATGGTGGATCATTGACTTCTTTCATTCATCACCGAATTTTTTGCTTAGTATTTCTGACTTGTCTTTGCTTGCTTTAGGTTCATTTTCTCATGGGTTTACTTATTCTGGACACCCGGTATCCTGTGCCGTTGCAATTGAATCACTCAAGATCTACAAGTGTGTTCCTTTAATTCTAGCTTTCTTAAAACTAATATGTTGCTTATTCTATTTGCTTGTATAGTATGTTTTGACAATAAAGTTTGATTATATGATAATTCTTCATCTTTACAGGGAAAGAAATATGGTGGACAAAGTGAAAAATATCTCCCCAAAGTTCCAAGATGGCTTAAAAGCATTTTCTGACAGTCCTATCATTGGAGAGGTATGAGTATTATTTTCTTGTTGATTTTAAGTTTGTGGTTATAGTAAATGCACAATGGTAACATCTTTGGATTTGCAGATACGTGGAACTGGCTTGATTCTGGGGACCGAGTTCGTAGATAATAAGTCACCAAATGATCCGTTCCCTCCTGAATGGGGCAAGTTCATTACTTTTTGCCCGTTCAATATATTTGACAAAACATAGCTATTTTATCTTGTTTGGTGACAGTAATCTAAGCAGCATACATATATAGTGCGTGGCTATTCTTTAATAAAACTTTGCTATCCATTTCAACATGTGGTGGGTTGGCACTTTTCAAGTCTAGATTATACAAAAGACGGAATATAAAATTGTTGTTAGATCATATGATATATCTGTTCATTGGTGACAGATGAGTTAGACAAGCATGTTGTTTTTATGTGGATATCAACATATTTTCCTTAATTGTGATACTATGGTGTATATTACAATTTACAGGGATAGGCGCCTATTTTGGAGCACAATGTGAGAAGCATGGGATGTTAGTTCGCGTTGCTGGAGATAACATCATGATGTCTCCACCATTTATTATTTCCCCCGAAGAAATTGATGAGGTAACGCACCTCTCCGCCGAATCATATCTAGCTTCTTCTATTAGATACCTCTCTCTTAAACGTGAATAAGTGATCATGAATAAGTGATTTGATACAATGAATATTGTTTGAATTCAGAATAGTGGAGTAGTTAAATATCATAATTGAGGTCAGATAAGTGAAATTGAAAATTGGTTTTGCTAAACATGTCCAAAAATGTTATACTGACTAGATTTTGACACTTCAAACCATGCTTTGTAGTTTTCCCATTCCGATTCTGGGCCATTGAAAATTCGTCTAATTTGTACTAGTATGTATGTTTTTCTTCCTATGTGAATGATATCATAAATTGTGGATATAGATGTGTCTTGAACAATAAGTAGCCGATACTAAGTTTTCTTTCGTATTTTCATTAACCGTTACGTATTCACTAGACAATTCGAGTAACCATGGGAAAGATTTTAAATTAAAATTTTATTAGTAAGTCTGTGATATGTATTTCTTTTTTCTCCAGATAATCAGCATCTATGGGAAAGCACTGAAAGCTACCGAAGCAAGGGTGCAGGAGCTCAAGTCTCAGCAAAAGTAGTTGAAAATTGCTGAGGATGATGAATGAAGCGTAATAATTTATAATTATGATGTCAGAGAAGTGATATGTCTAATAAAATCTTAGTCCAATCTTTTTGTTAATGTTAGTAAATTGATTGGCTAGTTGCAATCTAGTTTTATATAATCCATATACTAATATATTATACATAAATTCTCTATATGAAGTACCTGGTGTGTATTACATGCGAACTATTATAAACAACTGTAGTATGAATGACTTGTAAGGAGTATGAGCGGGTAACGTGTCTTTGCAAGCAAGAAGTAAGAAAAAAACCAAGTGAGAAGTAACAACGGTAGTATGAATGACTTGTAAATGTGTATGTGACAATTGTAGTATGAATGACTTGTAAAGATGTATGTGGAGCATGAGCGGCTAATGTGTGTTTGCAAGTAAGAAGTAAGAAAAAAACCAAGTGAAAAGTAACAACTGTAATATGAATAACTTGTAAAGGTGTATGTGGAGTATGAGTGGGTAATGTGTGTTTGCAAGTAAGAAGTAAGAAATGTGTTTGCAAGTAAGAAGTAAGAAAAAAAAACCAAGTGAGAAGTAAAAAAAAAACCAAAACAATTTCATGTGTGCAACGTAGCCTGAATTTCTGCAAGAAAACATACCTTAATATGGCAAATTTTATAGTAATTAGGAGGAAGAAGATTGACGTAAAGGAGCAAAACAAACCTAGCAAACAAGTCATCTTAATATGGTGTGAGAGTCCATTTATGGGTCAAAAGTAACCCATCGCCAGGTTTGGCAACGATCATGAAATGCTCTCGATTTTGAGATAATTTTTGTTTGATACTCGTAATCAATAGGATTCGGAAGAACATCAATGCATGGGTTGGACATTTGGGCAAAAGCAAATAATTTGAATTTTAAGACAATTTCCACGTCGGACACAAACGATGTTTTTAATGAGAAGATAATTATTTTAGTAGATGATGGTTCAGTTTTTTTTAGCAATACTAGCACTACAATATTATAGTACATCCACGCATGATTAGATATTGTATATTGTATCATAGTGTTTACAAAACATAACATAATAACATATTAAGATAACATGAGTGTTATACCAACGAGGCTTGGTTCAGTTGGTGTAAGGCCCCAACTGAAATCTTGGGAATGGGACACGGGTGCTTGTAGCCCCAGGTTCGATTCTCACTAAAAACATCTCGCTGGGAGAGCCAGCCACGCAGCTCGCTCCGGATTAGTCTCAAGGGCTCCCTGATATTAAGGGTGCTCTTGGGAATACCGGTGGTTCCCCAAAGAATACGGACCAAAGAAAATAAAATAACATGAGTGTTATAAAGTTTATTTTTAATGTAGCTGGTAAGTGTCAGTTTTTTATCGATCTGTGATTTATTTATTATGTCTATTTCAAGATTGGTATATTGGTAGTTATGTGATAATTGGGAACTAGACTCTAAATAATATCTTTATTGTTGACGACTTGATTTGTTGACGACTTGATGGTGATGATCATGATTGTGGTGAATATATTTAAATTAGGCTTAATTATGTTTTTTGTCCCTGAAAGTTGAGCGAGTTTTGGTTTTGGTCCTTAAATGTTTATTTGACCGGTTTCAATCAAGTTAAAAAAATTTGGTTTCGATCAATGACGTTAGATTCTGCTGTTAACGCTGACGTGACAAATGAAAAATTTAAATAAAGAATAAAATAAATAATAAAAAATTAAAATTAAAAATAATTTTCAGAACCCACCCCCTCCCCTCTTCCTCTCTCCACCGTGAAACCCTACCCCCTTCCTCTCTCCATCGTGAAACCCTACCCCTCCATGAAACCACCACCACCCCACACCTCCCCTCTTTCTCTCTCCTCCGTCCCTTTTCCCTTCTTCTCTCTCTTTTCACAGCCATACCCAACCACGCACCCTCCACAGCAACACCAACACAAGTCGCGGCACATAGCAACGAGCAAAGCCCTATAGCCACCGATTCGGTTCGAACCCGTAGAAGATGCCGGCGACGAACTGAGAAGACGGAGGCCATCGCTTTCCAGTGGTTTGGTTCGTGATTCGCACGACTCTCCAATCGCGATGGAGAGGTTGGACGCCGCAAGCTTCAAGGTGGTGGAGGTGACAAACGGCGGCACAAGAACCAACGGCAGTGATGGAGGAACTCTGGGAGAGAGAGAGAGATCTCGAGGTCCCGGTTCGGGGTCAGTGCTACGAGCTACACACACGGTGGCACGAGTCGAGAAAGAGGGAGGACTCGCGATTCACTAATGGCGGCAGCGCTGATGGAGCTTGGCGAGGCGGCGGAAGGGGAACAAAGGAGAGAGAGAGCGAAGAAAAAACACGAGGGAGAGAGAAATACAGACCGATCCAAGGAGGAGGGAGGCGGCGCCGGTTCTACCATGAGGGTCGAAAGAGAGGACGGAAAAAAAAAGAACCATGAGCAACGAGAGAGGATGGAGGCGGTGAAAAGAGAGAGAAGGGACGGAGCAGAGAGGAAGAGGGGAGGTGTGGGGTGGTGGGTGGTGCTTTCATGGAGGAGAGGAAGGGGGTAGGGTTTCATGGTGGAGAGAGAAAGAGGGGAGGGGTGGGTTCTGGAAATTTTTTTTTTTGAATTTTAATTTTTTTATTATTTATTAAAAATTTTCGTTTGTCACGTCAGCGTTAATTACATAAATTTACGGCAGGGACTGAAACCAAATTTTTTTGAACTTTTAAGGATTGAGACCGGTTAAATAAACAATTAAGGACCAAAATCAAAACTCGTTCAACTTTTAGGGACCAAAAACATAATTAAGCCTTTAAATTATTATTGAGATCACGGTTATTCAACCCAAAAGTCATTTTCTAAACTTTTGTTTTTCTTTGTTTTATTTTGTTTATTTTTATTTTCAAAATTATTAAATTCAAATCACTGTTGCGCAAGTGAGAGAATGTTGGAATTTTATTATTTTCTAACTTTTATCGAGTTTTGTGTTTTGTTTTATCAAAGCGAGTTGAATGGATAATTTGATATTTTTTCAGGAAACTCATGGTTGTATGATCTTTTGTGGGTTTGGGAGCCACATATTTATTTTTA
Organism: Crotalaria pallida; assembly: GCA_037953625.1. NCBI lineage: Eukaryota > Viridiplantae > Streptophyta > Magnoliopsida > Fabales > Fabaceae > Crotalaria > Crotalaria pallida. The sequence goes on along the minus strand of CM075654.1, from coordinate 139,936,018 downwards.
TTGGGCTTGAATGTTAGTCCAATAACGAGTGTTGGATGGCAATGTCTTATTGTGTACTCCCTCCAGCTTGAAATATAAGCAACAAAAAACATACCTCTCTTGGCTTAAAATATAAGCAAAATTAATCAACTTTCTTAAATTTTATTTCATTCTCAATGTCACTTTCCAAAAACATCCCTAGAAAACTGTTATCTTATTTAATTTTTGTTTCATTCTCAATGCAACTTTCCTAAAATATCTCTATTCTTTTATAAATTTGAGAAAATTAAATACAATCAACTAACCTCCTTAATAAGCGTAAAATTAGTTGGTTTTGCTTATAATTCGAGCCGAATGGAGTAGATGATAGAGCTTAATGTGGCCTATATACATGATGGATTGGAAATAATTTAGGTCAATGATCCTTTTTTAAAAAGGATAGGATTCACACTTGATTTTTTTACCATATATTTCATCCGTCCCTAATTATAAGGTTTTTTGGGTATTTTTACGTCCACCAATATTGTTGAATTCTATATTAAAATTGATATATTCTTCCAAAAATACTCATTTACCAATTATTAGAACATAATAAATTTTTTCATTTTTCAATAATTAATTTAATTTCTAAATACTCCATCATCTATATTTAATGCAGTGAATCAATTTCCAAGTCATTTACAACATTAAACAAGCTCCATTAATAAACAAGTTTCATTTCATATTCCAATACAGTTTTATTTATTTCTTTTCACAAAAACTTATACCACAATGATTAGATGTAAAAGTAATTTTTGAAAAAAATTACAAGAGAGTCTTATATTCAGGACCAATTTTTTTTTAACCAAGAGGGCATTATAATTAAGGACGTAGGAGGGAGTATATTCCATTGACGTGACAATTTCTAACATACACCTCTTGGTGCGCTTCTACATACCACAATTATGTATTCAAAAAGCATATTTTTATCCATTCTATTAACGATGCTCTAAATTTCTAATAGAGACAGTTCTATATTAGATTTGCTTACATATGATATTAGAGAGACTTTAATGCTAGCAATTGGGATCCAGGAATGCCATTCGGGGTCTGTTTAGGAGGGTTAAAGGGAACTGATTGGGATTGCCTATGTCTTTGAGCAAGCTTACAGGGTTAGTACGTCTCCCCGGGGATGGGCAAAATACTCATATCCGCGGGTACCCGCAAAAATATCCGTAATGGGTACTCGCACTATTCCTTTGCAGATGGAGACGGGTATTGTGATACGGGTACCCGCATATATAAAGTAATATTTTATTAATAAATATTATATATATATATATATTTATTACTTTGAGAATATATAAATTTTATTTTATTTATATTTCATATTGAATTTTAAAGATAAAATTATAATGATAAACATTTATCATATATATGTAATTATTCATCTTATCATTATTTTTATATATAAGAATTATTACAAAATATATAATTATATAATAAAAGTTTAAAACCCTTGGATATCCGCGGGTATCCATTACCCGCACAAATACCCGTAAATACCCGCGGGTATGAACATGGGTATGCACTACCCGCGTCCGTGGGTACCCATGTCCATCCCTAGGCTCTCCCCCCCACTTTCTACTCTCCATTTACCCGGAGATATTTCTGTAAGAAACTATGAGATGAGAAAGCTTTTAAGCTCCATGATCTGCTATTGAATGCATCTTTGCAAATTAAATTCAGAAGGTGGAGGAAGCTAAGGCTTCGGCCTGAAAATGTTGAGGATGTTTATAATTATCAGTAGCACGCACATCGAATAATAATAAAAAACACATTTTTTTTACGTAGTTTGCAGTCAGAAGTCAGAAAACTCATAAGATGATGGTACTTATGTTGAGTAAAAGATGAAAGAATCAAATGCACTAGTGTATGATAAAGCTGCGAAGCACTTTTATGAACTATGAAGTTCCCAACTAGCTTGCAGCATTTGATGTTTTTAACAGTTAATGGTTGTGTATGTGTATGTGTTGTTGTCACCAGGCTGAGTGACTCTCCATACGAATTGGTTTGTTAGTGCCAAATTCTAATTGTATCTTCGTGTATAATAACTAACTATAAGGCAACATTTAACTTGAGCACTAGTGTGATCGAGTCAATTGCTCAGTAAGAATCCATGTAGCAAATAGATTAGACAAGACAATTGGAGAAGAAAGGAAGATAATAAAATTTTATCCTAATCAACAGGGACAGGGTTTAAGAAAAAAAAAAAATAGCCATGCATTTTCTAAAACCATCTAATAAGGAAATGGCGGACGAGGAGGGGCATACAGTGGCGACACAATGGACAAGAACGATGATTTTGAAACCAGGGTAGAATACATTGTTGATGAAAAACATGATCGCAAGGCGTTGCATAGGCCTCGCTATCATTATCATCATCATCATCATCATAATCACAATCACTTACGTTGTTTTTGTTGCTGCTGTGAAACCCCTGTAAGCAGATAGGACAATCAAGTTCAAGCACCGTGGAATTCTTCTTCTTCTTCTTCTTCTTCAAGTAGTGCTTGATAATGTCTTCCCTTGGTGGCAGTAATCTTTGGACAAAGACTCTGTCATTCTGCACTTCCACAGCTTGGTAAGGAGCATCAACAATAAACAAACTCACATGGAAGTTTCGTGGTGGCCGAGCATTAGCATCAGCAGGAGAAGAAGGAGGAAGACCTTGGTCATCAAAGTGAAAGAGTTGTTGCATAGCAGAGATGACTTCATCTATGACAGCTCTAGGGTGGCAGCGGAAAGGTGCATAGTTTGCAAGGATGAAAGGAAACACTTGTTGGATAAAGACTCGAGGATTTGTTAACTTGTATTCGAAATAGTCACTGGATCTTTTTTGAGTCTTTGATTCGGGGTCTGATTGATAATTATCCCAGTAACTCAACCGAAAAGTATCTCCTGACATAATTTTGGAACCACGTTCTGGCAGATCGCCCAATATAGACACTAAACACTCGTACGACGGCATGATATGCTCAACCACGAACAAAGCAACACCACTAACACTTTAGGATTAAAGGGATCCTAACGATGATGATATTATTATGTGCTGAAGATCCAACTACTAATCTAATATATCCTTAAAAAATAAAAGAAGTAATCTAATAGATTAATTTGTCCTCTGTTTTCATTTTCTTAATTTTCCTATTTATCTCTTAGTCTCCTAAGATATAAATCCGCAGACAGATAAAATTAATCGGAGTAAATTACATTCTATCCCTTGAAATTTTGGAAAGAAAAACTTCACCCAAAAGTCCAAAAATTATACTCCACCTCATTTGACTAATTGATTCTCAATTCTATTCTCATTATACCTCTCATAACTCACAAGTCAACTGAAAAAATTAGTAGTACTTATTTATGGAAGTACCGGTCGCTTACGTTTTCGCAATTTTTTATTTTAAAAACGATTCTTTATTTGTTTACCAAAAAAAAAAGCGATTCTTTATTTTATTTTTGAAATTGTGAGTCAATTATTATATTATTATATTTTATTTTTTCTATTTAATATTTAACCAATTATTCATTTCACTATTAATGTCATTAACTATTTTCTAATTTTATATGTAAGAATAAAAATTAAAAATAGTAATTAATACCTCGTTGAACTTTTTTTTTATGATGTTTCGATAATGTAACACGCAATGGTTCCGACCATCCATCACTAGATCAATGTTATATGATACGCTGAAACCCTTTATGACCCATGTTTTGGTACTTTTGTTCCAAAACGCGAGTCATTTGCGATCCCAAACGTTTAAAGCAGCTTGTTAGCAGATGTATTAGCTCAAGCTTGATTGATTTCTTAGGCAGTAAGAAATCACAAGTCTGCAAGTAGCAAGCAAGCTGTTAGCAGCTATGCTTATAGCTGAAGATCAGCAAGTCTAGAGAGTTGTGGATGCTTGTATCAAGTAGATTGCATAGACTTAACTTAATTAGCTTGTAATAAACAGTTAATCGATTGTTACTCGATTAAGTCAGTTAGTTATAGTTAGTTAGTTATAGTTAGTTAGTTAGTTAGATTGCAACTAATCATTAGTTGCTAGCTGGCAGTTCAAGCAATGTATATAAATTCCTTTTTGCCATGTGGGCTAATAAAATAACAATCATTTTTCTTACACAATTGAGTTTTTCTCTCATTTTCCAGAATCTTCTCTCAACTTGTTCATACTTTTCTCTACTTCATTCATGGATTCTACCATGTTTAACATGGTATCAGAGCTTCGATAAGAAGCTCTGCTGCGCAATCCTTCGCACTCTGATTTGTTTCTCTTCCGATTCAATTGATTTCGATCTTCTCTTTAGATTCAATTGCTTTCGATCTTCAATTCTGTTTCTGAAATTCAGATTGTTCAAATGGCTAATATCGTGAATCCAGCTATGGATCCTTCAAGTCCCTTTTATATGCATCCGAACGAGAATCCAGGTGCTATTTTAGTTGTTGTGAAGTTGAATGGTAGCAATTATTATACATGGATGAAATCGATGTCTATGGCGTTGAAATCGAAGAATAAGCTTCAGTTTGTTGATGGAAGCTTGCTCAAGCCTCCAATTCATGATCCTAGCTATGCTGCGTGGGATCGATGCAACACTCTAGTAGTTTCATGGTTGAATCAAGCAATGGAAAGTTCAATTGCTCAAAGCGTGCTATGGTTAGATTCTGCACTCGAGATCTGGTGCGATCTACGTGAACGCTATTATCAAGGAGATGTGTTTCGCATTGCAGATCTACAGGAAGAGTTATACACACTAAAGCAAGGTACTATGACGATTGCTGAATACTTTACTCACTTAAAGACATTATGGTTAGAACTAGATAATTTCAGGCCAATACCTCAGTGCAAATGTGAGTATAGTTGTGTGTGTGATTTGATACCAATTATGAGATCCTACAGAGAGGATGATCATGTGATTCGATTCCTAAAAGGACTTAATGAACAATATAGCAATGTGAGATCGCAAATAATGTTGATGGATCCACTGCCTAATGAAAATAAAGTGTTTTCACTATTGCTTCAACAAGAGAGACAGATGAATTATGGTTTAAATGAATCAAGAGTTATAGCAAATGTTACACATAACAATGCTAGAGTAAGAGGTAGAGGTAGATCCTCATTCAATCCTGGAAATCCTAACACCAATAATTCTGGAAGAGGTTTAGGAAGAGGTCGATTTCAGAATAGTAGAGTATGCACTTATTGTGAAAGAACAGGTCATACTGAGAATACTTGCTTCAAGAAATATGGATTTCTACCAAATTTTAAAGGTCCAAATGCTGCTGCTGTGAATAATTGCTTTACTGATGAGAATGAGATCTGTGAAGATGAGGTTCATGAAGATGTGATGTCTCTGAAAGAAAACAATGATGTTGTTAGTTCAATGTTCACTCCAGATCAACATAAAGCTTTGCTGGCATTATTGAATCAATCAGTTAAGAATTCACAAAACAATACCAATTCTGGAAATCATTGTGTGAATCAGCTCACTGCTTATTCTATCAAGGATCCAGGTATAACTTGCACTTTAACAAGTCAATTGAGGATTTCAGATTGGATAATTGATACTGGTGCAACTGAGCATGTATGCTTCTCTATGAATCAGTTTCAATATTATAAGAAAATTAAGCCAATATCTGTGAAGATGCCTGATGGTAATCATGTTGTTGCCACAATTATTGGCACTGTTATGTTTACTGATCAATTCTATTTGGTTGATGTCCTTTACATACCAAACTTTACCTTCAATTTGATTTCTGTGTCCAAGTTGATTTCTACTATCTCTTGTAAGCTGATTTTCTCAAATTCATTCTGTCATATTCAGGACCTTCATTCCCTGAAGATGATTGGTGTAGCTAATTTGACAGCTGGACTATATACTCTACAAAACAGTGTGTAAAATCAAATCTCCGATTAAGGTGGATTAATTTTGATGATGACAATGTAATTAAATTATGGACTTAATTTGAAGAATGCAAGTCCAACAATAAAGAAGATCAAGTGCTTAGTTTAATTATTCATTCTCATTTATTCTTAATGTATTTTATTTATGAGAGTGGGTAGTTTAGGTTTTTATTCTCACATAAGGTCAAATAATATTCATGCATGAAAGGTTGAGATTAAAACCAATCAGACTTGAGAAGAGAATTGAAAACAATGTTAGAAAACTTAATTTTCGTACCGGTCGCTTACATTTTCGTAATTTTTTATTTTAAAAACGATTCTTTATTTTATTTTCGAAATTGTGAGTCAATTTTATTTTATTTTCTCTATTTAATATTTAACTTTATTTTGAAAAATCAAAATTAAATCATATTTAAATATTTTCATTTTTTTTGTTTGGTGGTATTATGAGTAAATTTAAGGATAAATTAGAATATTCAGTATTTCATAGGACATGAAAAGGACATTGAACTTGTTATTCTTGACTGTCTTGATTAACACATTGCATTTTATAAGGAATATAACGAATGTTTTTTTTTTAAAAAAAAATTAATATTATATTTGTTTATGTATAGATGAGTATTAAATTAATGTATTTCTTATTTAGTTGATCGATGAAATAACATGTTTTTATATTCGTTTATTATGATATTATGATTAGTTGGAGTGGAATCAAAATTAAACTCTTTTTTAATATTTTTTTGTTTGACGGTATTATGAGTATATTTAAAGATAAATCAAAATATTTCCTATTTCATGGGACATGATAATTTAGTATTTTTTAAATATAAATTATCCTCTTTTTAATATGATTATCACATTTATTATTATTATTATTATTATTATTCATATTTAAATATTTTGATATTTTTCATCGTTTATCTTATCTAAAGTTAATCATAAGATTTGCGTAGTATTAGATTAGCGTTATCATAATATACACCCTTTTTTGTTAATAAAAAAAAGAAAGAAAGTAATCTAATAGATTTGTCCTCTGTTTCGTTTTTTTATTTTGGTATTTATCTCTTTGCCTCCTACTCCCTCCGTTTCAAAAGTAGTGTTGTTTAAGGTTATGCACGAGTTTTAAGAAATGATTAAATGATATAAGAATTTAGGGTGTTTTGACTCTAATGACCCTATATAATCATTATTGAAGAAAGAGAAAAGTATTGAAAGTGAAAAAGAGAGTATAATAAATAAGGGTGTGTTGAGAAAACAATACTTTTGAAAGGGAGGGAGTAATATAGATAGATTATTATATAAAGAACACTCTAAACCGCAAAACTAGGGAAGTCAAATTAACAAAATGGAATAATGGGGTTCGGGTTTACTTATTCGGTTTGATTGATGATTTAACAATTTTTAATTACGATTTCACGATTTTTAAAATCCTTTCAATCCAGCCAAACCATGGAGAGTACTTTTTTGTTTTTTTTTTTTTTTACACCAACCGATACCCGGATTTTGTTTATCCAGAATCCGACTCATCCGGTCCGACCCAACTGAGCTCGCACTAAGTGGTAGGGGTCTCCCAGCGGGGATTGCTTCATACCCAAGGCTCGAACTCGAGACCAGTTGGTTAAGGGACCAAGTGAGCAACCACTTGACCAACCCCACATTGTTTTTTGTTATTTTTTATTGCATAGCACAATGAAAACCCATTCCATTGGTTACTAATTATGATTATGGTTGGTTACAAAAATTTGAAGTGCCGCATTTATTATGATTTGTTGTTTATTCAATTTTTTTATTGACAAAGTTTTTATTACAAGGTTAAAGGAATAAAAAATTAAAGGATTTTCTTAACCTCAGCCGAGGATAAGAAGCTATAAAAAGTATCTTTGCATTGAAAAAATAAATGTTTAAGACTTTAAAAGTTAGTGGGTTAGCTTTTCAAGACATTTTTTCTACTTTTTCACCTCTTATCCTCAGCTCTAAGGGCTGAGGTTAAGCAATCCCAAAATTAAATACATCAATTGATGATGTCCAAGATCGAATTTGATACCTAACTCTCAAGCATTGAAATTTGATACATGATCGTGAGCTATACCTATTTGTCATTTATTCAATTTTTTACTAAAACAATTTGATGTGTTACTATTTTGTTTACCAATCATAACAAGGAATGAATCAAGTGATAGTAATTATTTTGCAAAAAGTGATTGATAGTGTGTTGTTAACATTTATCAAAAAGGCAAATTAAATTCCTTTTGTAATTTTTTTTTTATAACTTAACGATGATGTAACTCGCAGATGATTACGTCCATCCATTCCTGGATAAAGCACGTCTTATTGGATAAAACTATGAATCTGGGGCTTTCTTTTTCTGATGAAAGACAAACTTGGGGAACATGAAGATGAATTATTATTAAGAAATGAGTAACGAAATACATAAAAAGAAAATGGAATTCAATTAAAGAAAATAGACAAGTAATAGAGAGACCTACAGTGAGTGCGGCATGATTGAAATGAAATGATGAGTGTGTAAAAGTGAAAATAAAATAAAATAGATTAATGGATATGCACTCACACGGTGTAAAGATTTTTACACCAGCAATCCGTCATTCACCATTCTTTGAAATAACTTTAATTCAGAAGTCAACGAACATAAACGGATAAATGACAAATAATGCATTAATGGTGTAAAAAACCTTTACACTGTAATTACATTCTCCATTTTCTCAAAATATATAAAATCAGGATTTGGTATTTTTGGCAGCTTGTCTTCTAGCTCGCCTCTCTCGAGAGCTAGGGGATGGCTTATACCCTTCTCCGTTTTCAGAATCATATTTTTCATCCAAATCTCTAAATGATTTCTGTATGTGACAATAATAATGATACAATTAACTTTAATTTGCAAAAATTAATTAGTAAGTTCTAAGATAGATAAAAGAGCAAATATGTATAGTTTTTTAGTTGAAGTTAGTTAGTTGTAGTTGTACCTTACTAAGCTCTGTAAAACTGACAGCATAGAAGGTCACAGCTGCAGCCGCTACAATTCCAATAACAGGTACAGCTATTTGCATCGCATCCATCTCTCTCTCTTTCTCTTCTCAACCTACAAGTACAACTGCCCCCCTTTCTCACCCGACCTACTGTTATTATGTGACTGTGAGTGAACTCAGGAGTAAGGGAAAACGTTGATAAGAATGAGTCATGGCTTCTACTCTACACTTTACTTAACAATTGCCTCCTTACTCTGTTGAATCATCGCCGTTGATTTTAGTGTCTACCCGCAACCTGCTATTATTACCTTTTCACCTGTTGCCGCATAATTATTACTCCCCTTGAATATAAAGCTTCTTTTGGAAAGTGAAATAATTTAGTTAATTGTATTGGAAATGTGAACTTTTTATATGTAATTTCAAAATTATCCTTATTAATATTATTGGGAATCTAAAAAGTATTAAATAAATAGGGGTGTTTGTGGAAAAAAGTAATTAATGATCATTGAAAATTAGTATGAGACTTTATAAATAAGGACAAAATAAAAATGTCAAAAGAGTTTTATATTTAAGGACAGAGGAAGTATAATTTCCTATGTTTATCCCTTATTCACTAGTAGCACTTAGCTGATCTAATCATGTTTTATTTTCGTAAATTTGCACTCCTTCATTCTTATGAATCTGTTTTATTTCAAATAAAACACACCTTTTGGAAAATTTAATATTACTTAAATTTTCAATATATTAATTATGTTTTTTGCTATTATATACCCTTTCTCTCTATATAATTAATAATTTTTCTCCACTACTTACATACAACAAAACTTATTAAATAGGAACAAACATGAAAAAATAAAACCTTCTTATAGCATGTTTGGATTTGTGGTTGAGATATGTGAAAAGCACATTTGGGCAAAGAAAATGCACAAACAAACATATTCTTAGTCACCACAGGGTTTGACTAACTTTGACTTTTCTCTCTTCTCTCTCTTGGGAATCCTAGGGTTTCCATAGCCACAATTAATGGCCAAGAAGAAAGGGAAGCCCCCTAATCAAATCCAATCACCAAATACTGCTACGAAGAAGGACAATCCTAGTACGGTTAATGAATCAATTGTTATTGATTTTTCAAAGCTGGATGAAATTGATTTAGATACATTGCCAAAAACACAAGTGGAGAAGGCATTAGAAGTACTTGAGGAAATTAGAGGGAGGTTGGCTGATAGAGTTGTATTGCAGGAGGAAAGTGGTGTACGCAACGATGGTGCGCCCAGGATTCATGTTGGTGCGGCTGGTGGTGTGCGGCTGGGGTCTGGTGCAGGGGCGTCTGGTGCGTCGGCTGCTACTCCTGGCGCGTCTGGTCCATCCGCGTCTGGTGCAGGGGGGTCTCCTGGTGCGTCGGGTACTGATGCGGGTGGTGCTGCTCCTGCTGTGGCTGGTGGTGCGACGGTCCTTGCTGGTGCTGGCGCCAGATCTGCAGCGGTGGGTGGTTCAGGGGTGGCTGGTGCTGGATCTGCGCTGGGTTCCTCTGCTAGCACCAGATCTGGTGCGGCTGGTGTGCTGTTGGGCGATACAAGCACCGGTGCCGGTGAAGCGGCTGGAACGGGGAATGGCCGTGAACGGCGTGTCTCCACCGGTGCTGGTCCATCAGTGTGGGATAATTTTGATATATCTAAGTTGAGGAACGCTGGGGAAAAACTCAAATTCTATAAGCCGGAGTTGAAAGAAGGAACTTCCTTCGGAAAAATTGAAGCTAGTGATGTTGAACAAGAGGTACAGTATTGGCAGAATGCTATAGTATGTTATGTCCTTGGTTCGAGGCCGCCCTATGCGGTTATCAATGGTTACATCAAGAAGGTTTGGGGTAGCTATGGGATAGACAAGGTCCTGATGAACAATGATGGGACGATTGTTGTGAGGTTCAACACTTTAGAGGCCAGAAACACGGTGCTAGAGATCGGTGTCTTCCATTTTGATAAGAAACCTATGATTCTGGCCCCGTGGACTGGAAGACCTGTGACGAAGAGTTTTCTTGATTGTGTATCCATATGGATACAGTTTCCAAACCTTAATTTGAAGTTTTGGGGCACGGCAGCATTGAGCAAGATAGCTAGTTTGGTTGGCACGCCGATTATGGTGGATCAGGTAACCCAGGAGAGGAATCGCATTAATTATGCTCGAGTGCTAATAGAGGTAAATCCTGCTGTCCTTCCTGATGAAGTATACTTTGAGGATGAGAAGGGAAATATAATTAGTCAGAAGGTTGTCTACGAATGGAAGCCAATCCTTTGTACCAAATGTTCTACTTATGGTCATGATGCAAAAATGTGCCGGAAAGGAACGAAGCAGCAGTGGGTAGTTAAAAATAAACCTACTCAAGAGGATGTGGATATCTTGGTTGATAAACTGAAACTCAAGGATAGTCTTGAGAAGGGTACTATTCCAGAGGAGAATATTGAGCTAGCAACGGAGGTCATTCAGGAGGTTATTGAACAGACACCTTCTAAGGGGGAGGTGAAGGGTAAAGAAGTTGCTAATGCTGTCAGTGATAAAGGTGAGGATGTGTATGAAGTTGCTAATGATGAAGAAGGGTGGACGCCAGTCACCTCACGGAGTAAAGGTAAATCTAAAACTATTAGTTTGCAAAAGGGGGAAACCTCTAAGCAAATTTCTAATGGATAGGATTGCTGCCTGGAATGTTAGAGGGTTGAACCGCCCTCTAAAACAAAAAGTAGTAGTAGATTTTTATAATAAATACAATGTAGGGTTGTTAGGAATTTTGGAGAATAAGTTGAGAGCTGCCTCTTTTCAATTTGTACAGAATAGGATTGCCTCTGGTTGGGGTTCTTTTTCTAATCATGATTTATGTCCGATTGGCCGTATATGGCTGATTTGGAGGGTGGATATGTTTGATGTTGAGATTATGAGTTGGTCGATGCAGTATGTGCATTGTCGTGTTAAGATAAAGCAGTCTGGTATTATTTTTTATGCTACTGTTGTCTATGCATCTAATGACTATGATCACAGGAAGGAATTATGGAATTTTTTAAAAGGAATACATGATTTCATTCAAATCCCGTGGATTGTGTTGGGGGATTTTAATACTTTTCTTTCCCATGAGGAGAAGTTTGGTGGTTTGCCGGTTGATGTTCAGGTTTTGGGTGATTTTAATGACTGTGTGAATATTTGCCAGTTATTTGATATGAGGTACAAAGGGTGCTACTTTACATGGTGCAATAAGCAGGATCAGCAGGATAGAATTTTTTGTAAACTTGATCGAGCACTTGTGAATGAACATTGGTGTGTGCAATGGCCGAATGCAGAAACTGATTTCTTGGTGCCTGGGATTTCAGATCATTCCCCTATTCTGGTTGATTGGGGGACTGGTTGTCAGCCTAGGTGATCTAGCTTCAAATTTTTCAATATGTGGGCAAAGCACAAAGATTTTGATAAGATTGTGCGTACGGTTTGGTCTGTTGACTGTGATGGGAGTAACATGTACAGGGTCTGTAGTAAACTACGGCTGTTGAGAAAGCCTCTTTCTAAGCTGAATAGGGAGGCTTTTGCTCATATTGATAAACAGGAGATTCAGCTTAGAGATAGGCTATTTTACATTCAGACAGAGATGATTAATAGGCCATTTGATTTGGGGTTGCAGGCTGAAGAAAAGGATCTTATAGCTCGATATCAGTCAGTTAGTCAGGCAGCTTTCGCTTTCCTTAGACAAAAGGCTGAGGTGGATTGGTTGAATGAAGGTGATCAGAATTCCAGATTATTTCATACGTCTATCAGGCAGCAGCAGTACAGGAATAGAGTTTTGAGTATTGTGAATGAACAGGGTGCAACAGTCACAAGCCAGGATGATATTTGTAGTGCTTTTCAGGAGTATTACAAGTTGTTGTTCACAGCTCCCCAGAGTACATGGGAATGGGACCTGAATTTTATGAATGAGGGTGCTATGCTAGATAGTGGTCAGCAGTTGAGTCTTATCAAGCCTATTACGGATGATGAGGTTAAGGATGCGATATTTGCGATTCATCAGGATAAGTCACCTGGTCCAGATGGATATGGCTCAGGCTTCTTTAAGGAGGCCTGGGAGATTGTTGGTGTTGATGTGTGTGCAGCGGTGAAGGACTTCTTTCGTACTGGCAGAATGTTGCGGGAGATCAACCAAACTAATTTGGTTATGATTCCGAAAATTGATAATCCTAGTAATGTGAAGGACTTTAGGCCCATAGCATGCTGTAATTCTATTTATAAATGCATTACTAAGATTATTTGTAATAGACTAAATTATGTTTTGCCTAGCATTGTTCAGGATAATCAGACAACTTTTGTTAAAGGCAGAAGCATTATGCATAATGTTCTTATTTCTCAAGACCTTCTAAGGTTGTATGGTAGGAGCAGAATCTCTCCCAGATGTATGATGAAGATTGATATCAGGAAGACTTATGACACTTTGAGCTGGAGGTTCATTGAACATATGTTAGTTGCCTTCAGTTTTCCTGAAAAATTTGTGACTTGGATCATGGCTTGTATCACAACGGTGACTTATTCGGTGGTTCTGAATGGACAACAGTCTATGTCCTTTACAGGTTCCAGAGGTATCAGACAGGGTGATCCTGTCTCCCCCCTTATTTTTGTGTTGTCTATGGAATTTTTAACTAGAATTTTACAGCATGCTACAAATCATAGGAACTTCAGGTTTCACCCTCTTTGTAAGGAGTTGAGGCTTGTGAATTTAGCGTTTGCTGATGATTTGATGATTTTTTGTAAGGGCCATCCAGCTAGTGTTGATATATTGATGCAGGCTTTTAATAAATTTTCTTGTATGTCAGGGCTGCATGCCAGTAATGAAAAGTCCTCGATTTATATGGCAGGTATTCCCCAACAGCGCCAAGATGAGCTTGTGGAGTTAACAGGTTTCCAAAAGGGGGAATTTCCTTTCAGGTATCTTGGTCTTCCTTTATCTGCTAGGAAATGGTCTGTCTCCACTTGTCATTTACTAGTGGAAAAGGTGACCAAGAGGGTTAATTTTTGGAAATCTAGAAATTTGTCGTATCAGGGAAGGTGTTGTCTTATTAACTCAGTGTTATTGAGTTTGCACACTTATTGGGCCACTATATTTATTATTCCGAAAATTGTCTTGAGAGATATTGAGAAGATTTGTAGGGGATTCCTTTGGGGGAGACAGGACACAGGTCATTATTCGGCAAATGTTGCTTGGAATGATGTGTGTAAAAGTAGGAAGGTTGGTGGATTAAACATAAAGGATAGCTGCATTTGGAACATTGCAGCAATTGGCAAGCAGGTTTGGGATCTGGCTATGAAGAAAGATAATCTTTGGGTCCGTTGGGTACATTCGGTATACATTAAGGATCAGGATTTATGGGACTGTAATGCGATGCAGGGAGCAGGCTGGCATTGGAAACAGGTGCTTAAAGTCAGGGACAGGTTCCGGAATGGTTTTCATAATGATAGCTGGATTGGAACCCATGATGGTGTGTATACTGTTAAGAGTGAGTATTTGTTTCTCACTAATCAGCAAGGGTATTTTCCCTTGTATAGAATGGTTTGGAATAGTGTGAATGTTCAGAAGCATTGCTTTATAGCTTGGCTTGCTGCTCTTGGCAAGTTGAATACTCTTGATAGATTATCTTCTTTTATGGTTATTCCTAATCATTGTTGTCTTTGTTTAACATCTGCTGAATCCAGGAATCATTTATTCTTTGAATGTACTTGGAGTCGTAATCTCCTTGAATGCTGCTGCATGTGGATTGGAATTGACAGGTGGCCTTACAAGTATCATAACTGGACAGGTTGGATTCGGTCAGCATTTCGTGACAGGACTAGGCGCAAATGTGTGTTTGCATTGTTTACAGCTTTAATCTATCACATCTGGGAGGAAAGGAATGGTAGAACTTTCATGGATCGCTCGCGGAGTTTGCAATTTGTTTTTAGTGAAATTAGAAGAGAGGTTGCTCATAGAATTAGTTTTTGTTTTCCGAATTATGTAAATTGGTCCAATCATTCTTTGGTAGATAGGATTAGACAGGAACTATAACATTCTTTTTCCTTGGGTTTTGTTTGAACCCTTCATAGAAGGTGGCAAACTTTCCTAAGGAGTGACTTAGTCTTTGATCTTGAACCCTTCCTAGAAGGTGGCAAGGTAAAGGATGAGAGTCGTTTATTTTGTTTTTTGAATTTTGCACGTAGGTAATGAATTTATTCTTTTACCGAAAAACAAACATGAAAAATATCATTTATTATACTTTTGAAATCCATAAAAGGATAAATAAAAAAACAAAAAATATCTTTAAAAAAAACTAATAATTAAGACAAAGGGAGTATTTAATCATTAACCTTGCGTTTTTCTATTAAAAAAATAAAATAAAAATAAAAATACATGTATCAAATATCCGTTATCTCAATGCAAAACTTTCTTGCATACAGAGCATACCATTTTACCTTTTTTTAATAGATAATTTTAGCCATTGGTTAATGGTAATTCAAAACTGATTATTTTGCGTTGAGCCGTTGAAAATTCCACGCTCAGTAGTCAGTACTTTAAAAACTCAAACTTTGCAAATTTTTTTTAAAAATTAATAAAATTATGCACGGATTTCTTTGCCCCAACACTACCCTTTTTTAATACTTAAAATACAATGCTTTTAATTTTTTTGTCCGTATTCCTTGCGGAACCACGGTATCCCCAAGAGCACATTTAATACCAGGGAGTCATTAAGACTAATCCGAAGGGAGCTGCTGACTCTCCTAGTGGGATGTTTTTAGTGGGAATCGAACACAGAACTACTACAATGCTTTTAATTTGTGAATACCATCAAGATTTTTATATTATCTCATTTTTCGGATATGACATATTTTTGCCTTTTGATTAAATATTAATCTATTTCAAGATATAAAGATTATTGTGTTAAATTTATTATCTATTAATAAAGCTTTTTCTTTCATACATACACAAAAGAAATGAATCTCACACATCATATGAAAATCAAATTTGAGTTTATCATGAATATTTTAATAACAAGTCAGATTGATTATCCAAGAAAGTATATATAATTAGCTCTTACCCCGTGCAATGCACGAGTTGTTGATGTTAAATTTTTTTATATTAAATATTTTAAATTAAAGATTATTATTATTTTCAATATAAAGTAAAGATTATTATTAAATAATAAAAAAATATATAAAAAAGGATTATTCAATATACTTTATTATGATAAATCAAAAATTATTATTATTATTTTGATTTTTTTGTTTGATGGTATTATGAGAATAATTAATGATAAATCATAATATCCCTTATTTCATTGGACATGAATTCATTGGAAGATAATGACGATTCGTTTTTTAATATTATATTTATTTATGTATAGATCAATATTAAATGAATATATTCCTTATTTAGTTGATCGATAATTAGCATGTTTTATTAATTAGAGTGAAATCAAAATTAAACTTTTTTATTTTTATCCTGTGCAATGCACGGATTATTAATATTTAAATATTTTAAAGTAAAGATTATTATTAAACAACAATAAAAAATGAGCTTGTTGAAAAATTTTGTACTTCCTTATATAAATTAAAAATAACATTTTTTATCTGAGATTTTCCTTATTAATTCAATGGATAAATTAACATTTGTTTACATGATTATTAACTTTATTGTGATGAATCAAAAGTAAATCAGAATTAGATCTTCCTTATTTATTTAATAGATAAATTAATATTTTTATATGATTATCAACTTTATTATGATAATTAAAAACAAATCAGAATTAAATATTTTGATCTTTTTTGTTTAATGGTATTATGAGAAAATTTAAGGATAAATTGTAATATCCACTATTTCATAGAACATGAAGACGACATTGAAATTGTTTTTTTTTACTATCTTGGTTAACACATTGCATTTTATTATGAATATAATGTTGACTCTTTTTTTTATATTTTTAATATTATATTTGTCTATGTATAGATAAGTATTAAATTAATGTATTCCTTATTTAGTTGATCGATGAATTAATACGTTTTATCATGATATTATGATTAATTATTAGAGTGAAATGAAAATTAAACTTTTTTATATTTTTTTGTTTGATGGTATTATGAGTAGATTTAAATATAAATCAAAATATTTTCTATTGCATAAGACATGATAATTTAGCATATTTTAAATACAATTATCACATCTAATATGAAAAATTATATATAATTAAACCAAAAATTATACATTCTGATTTTTTTATTGGATAATATTATAAGATATTTCTTATATTTATTTGATGGATAAATTAATATTTTTTACCATTATTATTTTTTTAATATAATTATGACATTTATTATTATTATTATTATTCATATTTAAATATTTTGATCTTTTTCATCATTTATCTTATCTCATGACAAAAACGGAAAAAAAATTATAAATAAATCGAAAAACAATTTTCTTCAAACAGGCAAAAGACTCACCAAAATTATTTCTCAACGAAATACGATCAGTGTATTTCTTCCTAATCCTAAGAGTCTTAGCCCTTCTCTTCTTTGAAAAGAGAAAAGGATCAATTATTTGCATATTCTTTTAACAAAGAATAATCAAAGTAAGTATGTATAACAACTTACCAAAATTTCAAAAAAAAAAAAAAACTTACCAAGGTCATGCTCTTGTTTGAAGTAACTCATTGCCGCCATTTTTCCTAAAATTAGCATTAAGCAAAAGTCAATTAAAAGTATAACAAAATATGCATCATCTAACTAATAAGTAATTCATCAAACACTCAAAAATCAATATTAAGAGCTTAAGTAGAGGAATAAACAAAAGTCAATTAAAAGTATAACAAAATATGCATCATCTAATAAATAATTCATCAAACACTCAAAAACCAAAATTAAGAGCTTTAAGTAGAGGAATGAGGGAAAAAATAAAAACAAGAGAGAATTTGGAGAAGAGAATTCTTAGAATTAGAAAGAACTTTAAAAATTGAATGGGAGAGTCTGTTATATATATATATATATATATATATATATATATATAGTGATTTTTTAAATATTTTTGTTGAGGATAATGATTTGTTCAACAAATTGAGGATAATGATTTCACATACAGATAATGATTATATAAATTTAAATAATTAATTTAATTTCAAATTGTAATTTTGGTTAGAGATAATGTTATTTATCAACAAAATCATTTAGATTAATTTCATTTCGTTGTACAGTTTGGTTTGAACTCCTACCTTTTTATATAATTATTTTTAGTTGTTGCTAATAATAATCTTTAATTTAAAATATTTAATATAAAAAAACTCAAAATATCAACAACCCGTGCATTGCACGAGATAAGAGCTAGTTAAGATATAAAATAAGAAATAATAGGAGAACAAAATTATTAGAATTAAAGAGATCTAAAGGTGAAAAAAAATGTAAAATTATAAATTTTTTAATATTTTTGTTGAGGATAATGATTACTTTTTTTTAACAAATAGAGGATAATGATTTCACGTACAAATAATGATTAAATAAATTTGTGATCTACTATACTTATATAAAAACATCCCTTTTCGAGGCACCACGTTTGTCCGCTTAAGGAATACTCGCACCAGAACATTTGTAGGTAGATAACATCTTCTTTAATCAAAATTATAATTTAAAATTAAATAAATTATCTGTCCAAAATTAACATTTAAAATTAAATAAATTATCTATATGTGAAATCATTAAAAATCATTATCCTGTAAAAGATTGATACACCCAAGAGATGATGCTTGAGTTCATGATAAATTCAAATATCTTTTTAGTTATCACGTATTTCAAACTATAAATATGATGACTTCTCAAGTCATGAAAATCACCTTCTTCGTCATTCTATTCTCTTTTTTATTGTTCATGAACCACCGCTTCTTTCAATATGTCACCATATAAGTTGCAATGCCACTACACGCATTCATCATCATTGTCATTTTGCATTGGCAGAAGATTCATCTATAGCAATGAATTCCCAACAACAACATGGGGAGAACAACAAGCTTCATATGCTTCATTGCTGCGTGAAGAATTATGATTGGGATCGACCATTTAATTTAAGTCTTTATCATTAGTCTAGATTTGTTAAATGTAAATAATGATGTGGCAAGGGAGTACATGTTACTTTAACCATGTCAAATAAAACTCATACATCAATATATTAGTTGTTCACACATGATTACCATTTCCTTTTATTATTTAATTTTTACAAATTATTTGGTCACGTGACAAAAGTGATAAGCCTTATGAACACGTGATAATGGTAATCATCACTTATCTCCTACTTTATAATTTCCATTCATGGTTTATCTTTTTTATAAACACGTGATAATGCTCTTCATCTGATGAAAGTGAATAAAAATCAAGATAATTGCAATATATTTTCTAAAAAAATGCAAAAATAATCTTTGATGATTATCTCGAAGAGGATTAGATCCATGATTTTTAGAAAAAAACCAAGCCCTTATCTTTTTTAAATTAAATAACAAAGGAAATGGTAATAATCTGTTTCCTTGATGAAAGTGATAAGTCTCATCTAATTTCAGAAAATATAGGATAATGGAAACGTTTCGAAAATAGAATAAATCATGAAATGGTAGACATACCAAATTAAAATCTACTATACTTATATAAAATGATATCGCACCAGAGCGTTTGTAGGTAAATAACATTATCTCTAATCAAAATTATACTTTGAAATTAAATAAATTATTTATATGTTAAAAAAAGTAATTTTTATCCTCAAAAAGATAAATCCAAAGAGACGAGACTTTTATGGTCATAGCACATGTCTCCATTTTTTAATATTAAGATTTGATAAGTGTTTTTTTTTAAAAAAAGAAAATAAAATAAAGATTAAGATCCAATAAGATAAAGATAATCATAAAAAATAATAAAAATATTTAGTTTGAGATAAGATAAAGATTTTTAGGATTCAATCTTATTATTAACTTGAGATAAGATAATTGATTAAAAAGATAAAAATATTTAATTATGATTAATAACAACAGATTTGATAATCTTATTAAAAAAATACTAATTGTACAAAAAAAAAACTAATCCATCCATCTCATAAATATAAAAAAAAATCAAAATGTTCAGTTCTTATTTAATATTTATTTATCATAATAAATTTGATAATCATATATAAAAATGTCAATTTATCCAAAAAATAAATAAGGAATATCTCAGATAAAAAGTTTTACATTTTTTGTTCATATGAAGAAGTATAAAATTTATCAACAGGATCATTCAGATTAATTTTTTTAAAGTATGGGGTTTGGTTTGAACTTCTACCTTTTTATATAATTATTTTTGGTTGTTGTTTTTTTCTTTTGTACTCTTTAACCAGTACCACAGGTGTCCCCAAGAGCACACTTAATATCATGGAATCCTTGAGACTAATCTTGCACGAGGTCGCGTTCCTATACCTCTCCTAACAGGATGTGTTAACCGGGAATCGAACCTGTCACTTCTTAGTCTCAGGCCACATTCCCAAATTCTCAAGTTGGCAGGATCGTACCACTTGAGCCAACCTCCGTTTGTATTTTTGGTTATTGTTTAATAATAATCTTTACTTTATAATAAAAATAATAATAATTTCTAATTTAAAATATTTAATATAAAAAAATTAAAATATCAACAACCCGTGCATTGCATGGGGTGAGAGCTAGTTTTTTAATATTTTTTTCAATACTTTAGTTGAGGACAATGATTACTTTTTTTTCCAACAAATAGTTGAGGATAATAATTTTACATACATATAATGATTAAATTTAAATAATTTATTTAATTTTAAATTGTAATTTTGATTAGAGATAATGATTATCTACCTACAAACTCTCTGGTGCGAGGAAAGCTTCACGGGACAAACGTGATGCCTCGAAAATTTCTCCGACAAACGTGGTGCATCGAAAAAGGATCATTTTATATACAGATAGTAGATATTGTTGGTGAATAAATAAATTTATTAATTGTGATATTAGCTATTTAATCATTGTTTTGCTATAGTGCGTGAAATAAAGGTTCTGTTAGACTTGATTGAAGTATCTTTGTTAGCCATATTTACATGAAGACAAACCGATGTGCGTATTTGTTGGCTAATAAAGATCGTTCAGGTTCTTTTAATTGCATTAAGTTAGATATTTGTCCATATGAGTTAGTTTCAATCATATGTATGTGAGGATGCTTATGCAGGGTTGGCTCAGGGCAAGCGCCATGAGAGCGACCGCTCAGGGTTCAAAAATTTTAGAGGCTCATAATTTTTTTTAATAATACTTTTATTTTAAAAAAAATTAATAGTTATATACATGTTTTTTGTCTTTCAATTATTAATAATTTTCAGCATAATATATTAATTTGTTTTTCCCATTTGCTCACTTGCTTATAAATAGATGAACTAATTAATTTTATTTTTATAAATGACTTCCTCAGTCTATAAATATAACAACATTTTGATAATTTTATTTTGTCCCTTGTTAAGATCTTATATCAATTTTTAATGATAATCAAGTATTTTTTTTCCACAAACATTCGTATTTACTCAACACTTCTTAGATTTTCAATAACCCTTATAATAAGGGTAGTTTTGAAAATAAAAAAAAAAACATATCAAATGTTCATATTTACAATGCAATTAACTAAAATAACCAACTTTCTTAATGGACGTGAATTCAACAAAAATGATCTTATATATAAAGACGAAAATAGTAACACGAAAAAGGTTTTTTATAACCTATATTAACTTTTTTGTTTTATTTCAGCTCTATTTTTAATAATATCTATTTTTATTGTTGTTTTAATAGATTAAATATATAATTATTTTATGTTTTAATGAATTGTTTTTAATGTTTTTTTATTTTTTTTTGGTTTGCACCCTGGTATCAAGCCCACTGGGCCGACTCATCAAGTTCGAGGGGGGTCCTGGGGTTAAGGTTTTATTCCTCTCCCAACGTTATTGCGGGGGAGCGAACCGTGGTTCGCCCTACCAAGTGCAGCCCCTGGCACCACTGCACCAACAACTCGTTGATTTAATAATTTTTTATGAATAAGGGTCCCAAAATAAATTTTGCCCTAGGACCCAAAATAAGCTAGGACGGGGTCTGTGCTTATGGGATAATTTTCCCTAGATTCATTAAATAATTTATTTTTCTTGGGCTTGTTGCCCCGTTAATTATTTAAAAAAAAAAACTTCGTATTCAAAATATTTCTACTTTTAAAAACGTAATAGTCCTTGATTATCAAGATGAAAATAATTCGATGAAAAAAAAAAACCACATTGATTTGCCATAAAAATACAAAATTATACACCAAAGAAAGCGGGCTACTCCTAAGTCCAAAATATCCACTTGTGTGGTCCTTTTGAGCACTAAAATGTGCACGCTGGAATCCCAATATGACAGGACAAAGCTACTTGCGCAAAATGAGTATGATTGTATGAAAAATTAACGAGTTTAACGAACACGCATCGGCATTGTGAAATTTGTAACTTCATCCGAATTCATTTTTAAGTATAAATAATTAATTTGACACGTATTAAGGAAGTAAGTTGAATGTATTTAATTTTTTTAAATTTATTTAAAAAAGACTTTTAGTAAATTTATATTGAGATCTAAACAAAAATTAAATGACTCAACCACATTATGAAGATATTTTATAAATAATTGTATTGAGAATTGAAAGTTAGTTAAATTTTGCTTATATTAGTGAAGTGTCTTTTTCTCTTATAAATGAAACCGGAAGGAATATATTGTTGACATATTATTGCACATTGATTATACTAGTATATGATATTTTGATAATGTAAAAAACTTTATATCGCAAATGTATTGTCTATTTTCTCAAAATTAATTGTGTTTAGATTAGATGGTAGAAATTATTTACTATAAAAAGTTTTTTTTTTTCCATTACTTGTTTATGGCCATATACGTAAGATTATTGGAAAAGTGGAATAAGTTTTTAAAAGGAAATTAGATAATTACACCCCAAGATAAAATAATTAAATACTCTTAAGAAACATATATTAGAAAATTTATATAAAAATATGGAGAGTAATAGTATTTATATAATTTGTTTGAATTTATACTTACTACCACTTTTTTTAATGATAATTACCCATATTTTATTCTTTTATGTAAATAATTAAATATGCTTTAATTTCGGGGTAACCATATGCTCATAAGCTTTCAGTTACATCCCACGATTTCGATTTCAAATTAGTTTCATAAGTAAATGTAATAATGTTTTGATGAAAAAGGAATTATATTACCAAAAAAGCTGTTCGTGCAATGGTGTGAGAGAGTAACTACAATTGATAGGGCGAACCACCATTCGATCTCCCGCAATAACGTTGGGATAGGAATAAAATTTTAACACTGGGACACCCTCGAACTGGATTAGTCAACCCAATGGGCTAGATACCCGGGTGGGAAAAAAAAAAGAATTCTATTAATTCTATATTCTATAGAATTCTATTAATTCTATAGTCTACTTTTACAAAACAGAGCCTAAACAACCCTTAACCAACAAAGTCCAACACAATTGATATAACAGAGCCTAAACAACCCTTAACCAACAAAGCCCAACACAATTGACATAACATAGCCTAAACAACTCTTAATCAATAAGTCCAACACAGTTGATAGATAACTGAGTTTCTTAATTATGATGTGAGAAGTTTGAGTATGAAAAATATTTTGTTGGTAGAGGCAAAACTCAATTTGATGTCTACAACTGTTGGTGGCTCACCACTAAAGACGAGGGGTAGGACACTTAAGACGAGGGGTAGGAAACAAAAAAGACACAACGCAGTCTATATTACTCAAACTTTTCAAGAAAAATTATACTCTTATTATGCCTATTTTAATTTAGGTGTAGAAAATAAGCGTTAGGAAGGAGAAAGATATAAAAAAAAAAAGTGATCGATGGTGTGATGTGAAAAAAATTAGAAAAAAAAATATAAATAAAGGTGTAAAAAATAGTTGTACAAATATAAACATCTAATTTTTTAGTTTTGGTTTTTCTAATCTATACATTCTATGCATCGGATAAGAAAATATAAAAAGTAAACTTGTATTGAAAAATTAAATAATTATTTTTTAATTCATTAAGTGCATCATTTTCAACAATAATTTACTTATTAAGTTCTGATTACCCTATACACTTGGTGCATTGGTCAAAAACACCCATGTTTAATAATAATAATAGAGGAACAATAACAAATGATAGCTGACAGAGATAGATGGGATTTGTGTCCCTTAAATATGTGATCACGAGTTTGATCCTTGACTCATGTGAATGGAAAGTATCTTGTTGGGAGTGTCATTCTCAAAAGCGCCCAATCAATATAAGAACAGATTAGTTATTGATCGTGTAAATGAATACTATGGGTTCACCAAAAAAAAAAAACATCTGGTAAAAAAACATTTGTATTATGATGAGATATATTTATTTAACATAAAAATGAGTATTCTTTTCTCATGTAATTTTTTTACAGGCAATTTTTTTAAAGAGAGAAGGAGAGATTTTAACACATGTACACACTGAATATCCTATAATTTTATTAACTAAGCTCACTCTTTTTTAAAAAAATTTAAGCTTCTTAAGTTTCAACGATGGTTTTTTTTTAACCAAAAGATGTTTTAAAAAATAAAGAGAAGGTTAACGAGTACTCCTTCATTCCTAATATAAGTTTTTAGAAGAAATAATTTATTTCATAATACAAGTTATTCTATAAAATTATTAATGCAACATTAATTATTATTTTTACTCTTTTACTTAGGTTTAGAAATACATACCTAATTATTGATATCAAGATGACGAGATAAAATTACTTATAGAGATATATAAATAAACAAAATAGATAAAAGATTTAAAAAAGTCTTTTTCATGATATTGAAAGTTGATTAATTTAAAAAAGTCTTTTTCATGATAAAAGATTTTTCACTATATTCCTTTTGGGAGATTTCACATTTATTAATAAAGTTGATTAATTTAGATAATGATATTGAAAATATGAACATTTGATATGTATTTTCAAAATTAATATTATTGGAAATCTAAAATGTGTTAAATAAATATGGGTGTTTATGAAAAGAAGTAATTAATGATCATCAATGATTGATACAAGGTCTTATAAATAGTGGACAAAATAAAAATATCAAGAATGTTTTATATAGAGTTACGAAGATTAGTACACGATTTGTTATATACTATAGCAATTTAGTGTTTGGTAAACTAGTACTGTATAACAGAGTTGGGTTATGCGTGAGCCTATCTTGTCATAATGTCCGGACTCCGGACCACCAATGTAATTTTTAATTACCATATAAGATAAATTGTGTTAAAAATAGTATAAATTAGCATTATTATCATCACCACTGCGTTAATGAAATGAAGAATTCATTGACAGTGTAAAGTTTTTTTGGTGTTCACCAAGGGTATCTTCCTGTCGATAGCCGAAGACTAATCTCATCCGAAACGTAGAGATCACCGAAGGGATGCCCACGGCGGCAGGGATCGAACCCCTAACATTATGGTTAAGGAACCCAACTTTCTACCAACTGTACTAGGCCTTTTATTGATTATCATTCTCATATTTTATCTTGCTCATATCCTAATGTTTATTTATTTTTTTTTTACATGGGAGGTCTGGGACTAGAACCCATGATCTGGGGAAGAGAAAATCCTAAATGTCCCTGCAGCCACCAACTGAGCTGTCATACGCGGACAATGTTTATTTTATCTTTATCTTATTCTATTTATCAAACAGAATCAAAATAGATTAAAAATTGAGAATATGTTTAGTATCTTAAAATTTACAGAATTATGGTTTCTAAATTCTAATTCAGAGTTTTTTTTTTTTTTTTTTTTTTTTATGAACATTCAGAGTTTTTATGATTTGCATGTCGTATTCGCTATTCCTCATTCGTACAGAGAAAAAAGAAAAGACAGCAGTCGTCATGTTTGTACACACAGGGAGGGCGGTTTGGTCGGTTCTCCGTGGCCGCCACTTTTGATGCTAAAAAAACATTACTACTACTTTCTTTTTTCTCATTTTATTTTGTAATCACAAATAAACCCTCACACATGTCTTTAATTTCATTATTGTCCAATGCTTGATAATTTGATATAAAATCCTTTCGAAAAAAAGTCATCTTATCTTTAAAAATAATTAATTTTGTTGATGATATTAGAATTCAAAACATTTGATACATTATTTTAAAATAACATCCATAATAATAATAATAATTATTGAGAATAATAAAAAAAAATAATAAGTATTTTCCAATATGAGTTAATCAAAATATAATTATAAATAAAATCAAAATAAATTTTATAAAAAGTTCGGTATAAAGGATTAAAAGGAATCATATTTACATAATTTTTGCCCTCTAATTTTATTTATAAGTCATCTATAACCAAATTACATAGACTAATGTAAATAGTAAAAGTTAGTTATTTTCTTGACTTTAAAAAGACTACGATATTTACCATTTATAATTTTAATTCAGAATATAAGAAAAGATGAATTGTCCTTAATGTAAAATAATGGAAGAAGATAGTTCTTTTTTTTTTAATTTTCATTTTTATTACGGGCATCTAATTCTTTTAAAGAGAAATTTTGACCGGAAGGGGAAGAGAAAAATTGTATAATTGCTAGGGATTGAACTAAATATTCGCACTCTATATTTTATAGCACCACTAACTAAGTTATCTATTGGAAATTAATTAATATAGGAAAATAAAATATATATATATATATATTAAAAATTCATTGTTATTTTTTGATTACGAATGAGGTATCTGAGACTAGAACCCAGGACCTGGGTCCTAAGCTACCTAGATGTCCTTACAATTACCAACTGGTTGAGTTACTGACAAAATCCATTGTTATATGCGATATTAATTCACTTTTCCTCCAAATTATCGTTTACTAAAAAATTTGACTAAGAAAATAATGTTGGCAAAAGTATTTTAAATAATAGTCATGAAAAATTCATAAATTATATCAAATCAAACAATTAATTAAGTTAATATTTTTGGGTTAATAAGAACCTAAAAATGGTCAAATTTCATAAAAAATAATGTATTCATGAGATATAAAATCTTATATTTTTATTTTTTTTCAATAAAACTTGTCTAATTAAATATGCTTATCCTCAATCCTAAGGGTCGAAATTAAGAAAATCCAATATTTTTTTATCGTTTACTAGTATACTCTTATATGTCATTTATTTCTTTCGTGTATATATTTTCTAAGGTCTTACACCAATTGAGCCGACTCACATTGCTTATACACGTGTGATTTGATGTTATCTATTATTGCTTTTCATTTATTTTTATTTTTTGTCACAATTTTTTTAAATGAATTTTTTAACTTCAATAAGGAAATAAAAGTGTAAAAGAATAATTTTCACATTGAAAAACTAAATATTTAAACTTTAAATTATAATAAAAACCAATATTATTTTATTACTATTTGACTTCTATCAAGCGAACTTTTTTCTAAATTAATTATGTTTATTATAATTTGAGCTATTAAAATTCTTGTTATATAATATAAAAATTTCTTAAAAAATATGAAAATAAAAAAAAAGAGATCTAATAAAAGCGAAAGTATATTTATTAAATATATAAATTATAAAAAGATGATAATGCGTATCCTAGTTTGGAGAAGTATAATTTTTAAATAGTATAATTTTTAAAAGATGATAATGTATATTTTTTTATAGGTAAAATTTTGGTGAAAAGAGATAGAGGTGAAATTATGCAATTGCTAAAAATCAAACTTAAGTACTCATACTTTATGTCTCGCAATTTTATCGACCGAACTCATGTTGGGAATTGATAATATGTATCCTAGTTTAGGGAATTCACGTAGATTGTTCCACTCTCATCTCATGGATAAGATTTCTCCTTTGTGCAACTCATTTGATTTATGATTTTAAATTGTTGAGCTAATTAATTAGTTGAGTATCAACTTACTTTTTATTGATTTGAAATATAAGTAAAAATAATTAATTTCATATCTATTATGGAGATTAGTTAAATGTATTTAATTTTTCAATTTTATAATAAAAAAATGGTATTTTATGAAGGCATCATT
Organism: Crotalaria pallida; assembly: GCA_037953625.1. NCBI lineage: Eukaryota > Viridiplantae > Streptophyta > Magnoliopsida > Fabales > Fabaceae > Crotalaria > Crotalaria pallida. Next base: position 139,907,963 of record CM075654.1, on the reverse strand, counting down.
AAAAATTAAATAAGATAATAATTTTTTAAAAATATTTTAAGAAAATAGTACGAAGAATGAAATAAAAAATGTATTTTTTCTTATACATTAAATCGAATGTAGTAATTTTTAGATGCTTGATTCATTGCTACTCAAAACTATGGGTATGGATTTATGGTTTATGGCATGCCATTATGGTAAATAAATAGAAAACAGGGGGCAAGATGTAAACCAGGGGCGTTCAGACCCGTTTATTGCTGAGTTGGCTATTTAGTATATATAGTGTTACATGACCCCACCAGCATTGTCCCATTGCTCTAAAAAAGTAGTGAGTAGTACATTCACAAACACACACAACATTTTTTCCTCCTCTACCTTCTTTACCCTTTCTCAATTTTCTTCACTTGTATACACACACCACCAACATTTCTTCTCTCTCTCTCTCTCTCTCTCTCTCTCTCTCTCTCTCAAATTCCATCATCATCACCACCTTCTTCACCTTCACTACTCTTATTTCTTTTCTTTTTTTTTCTGGGACAGAAACTCAAGTGAACGTTTTCTCTAAGCAAAGCAAAGCAATTCAACTTTTTTCTCAGGCAAGAATTTTCTCTCTCTCTTTTGCTTTCCGTTTCTCTTTTCCATACTTGTTTATATTCAGTCATGTTAGTCTTTCTCTCTGTTATCATGCTCAATTTAACTGAGCAGCTTTGGAGTTCTGTTTTCTTTCTTTTGTTCTCTCTCTCTATATTTATATACTTTATAAAAATCTATCTGCTGATCATTCAACATTAATTGAAACACAGCTGTGTATGTGTTGTTTTGATTCTTCTTATTTTGTCTTCTTGCTTGATCTTCCATGACTACTTTATCCGATTGTTATTCATTGAGATCAGAATCTGTTGCTATGTTCAATTGCTATGGTTGGTTCTATATATCTATTTATATGCATATATACCCTGTGTTGTGCTTAGCAAATGTTATGTGATGATGTTTAACTCTGATCCACTGATTCAGAAATAGTTGTTTGCAATATGTTATCATCGTTTAATTGTTGGGATTAATCAAATTTTAGCCAATTATGGTGTTGGTAGTTCATTTTCATTATTATACTTAGTATGTTGAAAAATTGAATTTTTCTTTGGTCTAGCTAAGATATCACAATCTTTGCCCCTAATTTCATCATATAATAATGGTTTCAATCGTGATCCCTGATCTGGAGATCCATCTATATTAAAGTATCAGCCGTTTGTGTTGAAACTTTGTGTAAAAATTAAAAGGAGCAAATTACTACTTTGGTGATTTGGCTTTTAGGCGTTAGGTGGTGATCTTTTCTAATGAGAATTTTTATCACATATGTTAATCAAGTCTTAAAAAACGAGTTTTTTCAAAATGATGCATTTAAATGAATTAAAAAAATACTCTTTTCTGCTCGAATTATAAACAATAAAAAATATGTTTATCTTAGTTTAAAATATAAGAAAAATTAACTAATTTTATTGAATTTTATTTCATTCCCGATACCATTTTCTTAAAACATCTATAAAAAAATTGTAATCTTATTTAATTTTTGTTTCATTCCCAATACAAAATACCTCTAATTTTTATAAATTTGATAAAATTAAATACAATCAACTAATCATCTTAATAAGCGTAAAAATAGTTAAATTTACTTATAATTCAAGCCGGATGGAGTAATTATTTAATTCTCCAATATAATTTTATCATTTATTTACTTTTATCCTATGTACAATGTACATTGGATAGATTTTTTTTTTAATATACTTTACTTTGAAAGCCGCTCATATCTAATTTAATTTAATGATATATTATATAAAATTAAAAAGGAAATAAAAGCACTTTTTTTTTTTTTATAAAAGTATTAAAAGCACTTTTTGATACTGCTTAATAAAGAATTCTATTAAATAAAATAAAAATATTGCTTAATAACGTAGACTAAGATGGTGGAGGGTAGAAAAGTAATTTAAAGACAAAATAAAGGTGAATCAATGTTTTCTCTCTGCCGCAGCCCGCAGGCCCATGGTGCTTTGAAAGTCTTCAAAATTCATGGTTCTGCCAGCAATAGCACCACTGTTGACAATTTCTGATTCTGATTTTTCCGTAAAACACGAATCTGTCCTCAATTTTAACTAGGTTTGTCTCTTTCAATATAAAAAAATTTGGAGGATGATTCCATTTCAAGGAACTTGAAATCGAAAATTATATGAAAAAGATCAACGGAATATTTTGTGTTAGCTTAAATAACATTAATTTTATAAAGAAATCCAAAATCTTTGTCACAAAATATGTTTAACCAATATTAAATTTAAGCCAAATCATTTTTTCATGTTGTTACAACAAATTTTTTTTGATAAGGTGTTGCATCTTTGTAATTAAGTTATTGCAGTTAAGTAATATATTAATTATTATTAATTTGCATCTTTGTCCCATTATACTTATTTAGAAAAGGTGTTGTGCGGTTTCTCCCTCTTAGCATAATATAAATTGTAAATTTTTTTTGTAATTTTTATTTTAAGGAAAATATGACTTTAAATTGTAATTGTTAATACAATAAATGAAATTTAATTACTTGCTAATTTAATAATAATAATAATACATATTTTTTAATGAAAATGCTAAAATAATGTGTAACCAAAATTCAAAACTAAATCCAAATAGTAACTACGTGAAGGGCGCAAATGATTTCTTTTTCATTAATAAAAAGCAGCAAATTAACGGGCTTTAACTTTGCTGAGTATGGGGAAAAGTTTGGTGGGGCTTAAGCAAGTTTATTCCGGCAATATCACGGTTCGTTCGTTCATTCCTATGCTTGAATGTTGAATGTTAGATTTGTGGGTCCCATGTGGTGTGTATCCAACGTTCCAGATGTAATTTTCTTTCATTGAGGAAAATTAAACGGACGGCAGATTTGAATTTTGAAGAAAAGTAGGGAAAAGGAAAGCAAATGTCTCAACTCCCAAGCCTGTAAGTCTGTAACACAGCATTTAGGGACCCACATACTGTAGCCAGATCAAATCTAAGTAAATTTTTCTAAAAAAAAATTGATACACTATTTTTTTAAAGAAATTTTTTTAGTTAGTTGATAAAAAATGATGTTTTAATTTTTCCATTACATTTTTTTTTTAATTATGTTTTAATTTGGAGGTTTAAAACAATAGAATCTGCTTATTGATTACTATTAGAACTGTTAGAATACTTTTAGTATGCAACTTAATTTTGTATTGTTGTTATGCAATCCTAGGTTAGAATAACGATATTTTGTCATCTAACATGCAATTTTGACTTTTTAAACAATTAGTTGATAATTGCATGTTAGATGACAAAATTTCATTGATCCAACATATAATTGCATAACAACAATTCAAAATTAGATTGCACGAAAGTAATTCCCTTGCTATTATTGCCAGAGGTACTTTTTGTTAATATGTTGGTATATGAATTATACATTTTTACACTTTTTAGCTCTGCATCTTGCGAACCATTTGTTGTTGCTCTAGCTTTCGGTTTCCATGAGGTGTCACCCTCATGCTGGTGCACGTTCTATTTGCAGAAAGAGCTGCATCATTTGGTATCTATCTCTAGTTATTATTATTATTATATTACATGATATAAAAACAAAATTAAATAGTAATTTATTATTCTGTGATGCATATTTTATTAATTGTTTATGGTGGACATTATTGCCTCAATCTTACCCTCGTTATATAAATATAAATAAATTCTTAATCAGTTAATCTATGCACGTTCGTGCTTTTCCTTAAAATATTATTTGAAGGGATTTATAAACTTTTAATTTAGTACCTCTACAACAACAACCGTGCCTATCCTATCACTAACTACATCCGCAATCTTTTTATTTCTTCTAAAGCAGTCAATAAGAAGAAGCAATCATGGAAGAAGGGACACAAGTAGCTTCAGAAGTTTTGGTGACAAAGGTTGCTGAGGAGAATGATCATAAAGATGGTAACATTAAGGTAACATACATACACTATCGTGTGGCAATTTATTTTAGAAGTTGCTCACTGTACAAAGTAACTGAGTCAAAAGTTCTGCCCGTTGCTTTTTTACTATTTCTTTTTCTGTGTTGATAGTAACGCTGGAAATGAGTTGGACATTCTGCTTAAGCATAGGCCCACTATGTAATGTTTTGAGATAAGCCTACCTGTCAAAAACCATTTAGTTTTGGACTTAATTGATGAAAAGTATAATATTTGACTGACCGAAAGTTTTTATATTTTTATTTTAGTACATACATTATATGAAGGTAATAAACACTAAATGTTTTAGAACTTTTGACAAATTAAAACTATTATATTCTAATAAATTATACCAATATAAGAATTTTTCTTTACCCCGCCCTTGAGAGGCTAGGAATATCATGTTTGCATTAAAAAAATAAGTACTAAATACTTAAAATTTATTTGACTTAAGATTCCTAAAACATTTTATACAACTATTTTATTTCTTAGAGTTGAAATTAAGCTGAAGCTAATAAGCAAATCCATATATAAATGGGTCTTTCTAACAAATATTAAAAAGGCATTGTTTAAAGACTCGTGCTTTAAGTTTCCTAGTTAAATAGGGCGCTCGAAAAGCCTAGACTAGGCTTATATAAGCTGAAAATAAGTTAGGTTGTAGGCGGATCCTGGGATTATTGAGTTAACAAATGACAGTTGAGGACTGAATTAAAGGACAGAGAAAAGGGATATGTCATTCTACTGGTTGTTGTTGTTTGAAAATATATAAATTTCTAGTAGTATATAGACAATATTGAGGCAGAGAAGTTGATAGATTGTTTAACAATTGTTAATCAATTTACATTTTAAAGAGTATATAGATTTCAAGACCATGATAAGAATGCTTAGAACATCAATTTCATTTTTTTGACAGGAAAATCAAATCCTTATCGTCATAATTTATAATTTTCAATGAATTTAAACAGTTTGTAAATTATAATTAATAATTTATAATTTATCACTCATCACTTCTGACTGGAAAACTTGAATCTCCGAATCGAACTACTATCGTTTCGTTATATTATTAGGGTAACAATGAGACCTCTCAGCCGAGCATGTAACTCTTAATGGATGATTTACAAGAAGTCATTTACTGTTTAAATGTTGCATACTTGCTTTGCTGACTACCCATCCTTTGATCGTTAATAAGCGATCACTGCAACACACAATGTTTTGGTGCATCTTGTAGTTTATGCTTTCTTTCATGACTGATTGCAGGAAAAGAAGGGAGACCTGCCTCAAGTTACGAGCGAAGGAAAGAAAGAAGAGGAAGAGAATGCCTTGGATGGAGAATTCATTAAAGTTGAGAAGGAAGAGAATGCCTTAGATGATAACTCCAACAAAACTGAAAGAAGCTCAGATCATCCCAGCAGAGAATTTGTAGAAGCAAAAGAGAAGATACAGGAACTTGAGGTTGAACTTAAAAGGCTAACAGAATCATTAAAGGCCTCCGAACATGAAAACGCTCAGCTGAAGGGAGAGATATCGGTTACAAAAGAGAAAGCGGAGGAAAGTGGAAAGAAATATGCTGAACTTGAATTGAGTCACAAGAAATTGCAAGAGCAGATTACCGAAGCTGAGAATAAATATAATTTGCAGCTCAGCACTCTTGAAGAGGCACTGAAAAGTCATGAAGTGAAACAGAAGGAGCTTCTTGATGTGAAAGAAGCATTTGACGGTGTGAGCCTTGAGCTTGAAGGCTCCAGAAAGAAGTTGGAGGAATTGCAGCAAGAGCTGCAACTTTCTGTGGATGAGGCTCGGAAGTATGAGGAGCTGCATAGGCAAAGTGGTACACATGCTGAATCGGAGGGAAAGAAGGCCTTGGAATTTGAGAGATTACTCGAAGAAGCCAAATTGAGTGCAAGAGGATTGGAAGATGAGATAACATCCCTGAAAGAAGAATTGAAGGGAGTGTATGACAAGATTGCTGAAAATCAAAAGGTAGAAGAAGCACTAAAGACAACCGCAGCAGAACTCTCTACCATCCAAGAGGAGTTGACACTCTCAAAATCTCAGCTGTTGGAAACGGAGACGAGATTGTCTTCAAGGGACTCTTTAGTAGATGAGCTGACCAAGGAATTAAACCTGAGAAAGACTTCAGAAACCCAGCTAAAGGAAGACTTGTTAGCACTTCAAAATCTATTCATCTCCACGAAGGAAGAACTGCAAGAAAAGATTTCTGATTTGGAAACTGCAAAGTTGAAGTTGAAAGAGGAAGAACAGTTGAGGGAATCTGCAGAAGCTGCATTCAAGACTCAGGAAGCACAGGTTCTGTCTGTACAGGAGGAACTAACTCAACTCAAAGCAGAAAATGAAGGTCTCGAAGCAACCATTGAAGATCTAAACTATACTTCGAAGCAGTTTAAGGAGTTGTCTGCTGATTTAGAGGAAAAGCTGAAGGTTTCGGAGGAAATTTTTCAGAAAACAGATTCTCTTTTATCTCAGGCACTTTCAAACAATGCAGAGCTCGAACAGAAGGTGAAGTCGTTGGAAGATCTCCATAATGAATATGGATCTGCTGCTGATACTGCTAGTAAAAGGAATCTTGAGCTTGAAGGACATATTCAGGTTTCAAATGCAGCTGCAGAGGAGGCAAAATCACAACTGAGGGAGTTGGAGACACGGTTCATAGAAGCGGAGCAGAAGAACGTTGAGCTTGAGCAGCAATTAAATTTGTTACAAGTGAAAACCAATGATGCTGAGAGAGATGTGACTGAATTCTCTGAGAAAATTTCTCATCTCAATGCTAAATTGACAGAGGCTGAGGAAGAAAAGAATCTCCTTCATCGCCAACTGCAGGAGTACACTGAGAAGATAACTCAACTTGAATCTGACTTAAGTCAATCATCTTTGCGGAGTTTACAATTGGTTGAGGAGCTGAAGATAGTCAATGACAAATGTGCCGAGCATGAAGACCGAGCCAGCATGAACCATCAGCGTAGCCGAGAACTAGAAGATTTAATCCAGAGCTCTCATTCCAAATTGGAAGATGCGGATAAAAAGGTGAGTGAGCTGGAGTTGATACTTGAAGCAGAGAAGTACAGAATCCAGGAACTCGAACAACAAATAAGCACATTAGAAAAAAGATCTGCTGATTCTGAAGCAGATGCTAATAAATACCTTGACAAGGTATCTGATCTGACATCAGAACTCGAGGCTTTTCAAGCACGAGCATCGAGCCTTGAAATTGCACTTCAGGAAGCTAATGAAAGAGAAAAGAAGTTAGAAGAATCTTTGAGTGCTGTGACAGATGATAAGAAAAGGTTAGAAGATGCTTCAAACAGTTTGAATGAGAAATTTGCTGAAGCCGAAAACCTATTGGAAATTGTGAGGAATGAATTAAATCTTACACAAGATAAGCTGCAAAGCACTGAAAATGATCTCAAGGCTTCTCAATTGAGAGAGAGTGAGGTGTTGGAGAAACTTAAAGAGTCTGAAGAAAATATTGTAATACGGGGAAGAGATATAGAGCAGACTGCTGCAAAACACTCGGAACTTCAATTGCTACATGAATCTCTGTCAAGAGAATCTGAAGAGAAACTGCAAGAAGCTACAGAAAAATTCAACAAGAAGGAGTCTGAGGTTCAATCTCTTCTTGAGAAAATTAAGATTTTGAAGGAACAGGTGGCGGAAGCTGGGGAACAATCAAACTCTCTGAAGAATGAATTTGAAGATAGTTTGAGCAAACTTGCTTCTTTGCAAAATGAAAATGAAGATTTGAGAAGGCAGATTATAGAAGCTGAGAACAAGAGTTCTCAGTCCTTTTCAGAGAATGAATTATTGGTCGGGACAAACAGCCAACTGAAAATCAAGATTGATGAACTTCAGGAATTACTAAACTCTGCTCTCTCAGAGAAGGAATCCACTGTCCAAGAACTTGTTTCTCACAAGAACACTCTAGCTGAATTGAATGATCTTCAGTCAAAATCCTCTGAAATTCATGGCCTAAATGAAGCTCGCATCCTGGAATTAGAATCACAATTGCAAGCAGCATTGCATAGGCATACTGAGAAGGAATCAGAAACCAAAGAACTGAATGAGAATCTGAGTATACTAGAGGGCAAAATAAAGTTTTACAAAGAACAGGTACAAGAAGCTGCTGCGGTTTCAGAAACTCATAAAGCTGACCTGGAGGAGAGTCTCCTAAAATTAAGGCAACTTGAATCGGTTGTTGAGGAACTACAGCAAAAGTCACTCTACCATGAAAAAGAATCTGCTGGAGTTAATGAGGAAAATTCAAAGCTTAATCAGGAAATAGCTGCTTATGAATCCAAGTTAAGTGATTTACAGTCAAAGCTCTCTGCAGCACTTGTTGAGAAGGACGAAGCGGCTCAGGAGATACTCACCTCGAAGAATGCCATTGAAGAATTAGTGACAAAGCATAATGCAGAAGTGCAGGCACTAAAGTCAGAGGTACGGAGAGTCCTTTACTTTTCCTTCTATTGCTGTTTACAGTAATATGATTTTCTGAAATGATCGTTTCGTGTGGACTATGAGTTAATAGAGAAATGATCTCTGAATGAAATGATGTCGACTTGCAGATTTCTACAGTACTAGATGAGAAGAATTTGCTCAATGAGACAAACCAGAATTTAAAGAAGGAACTTCAGTCTGCGATATTCGACCTTGAAGAGAGGTTGAAAGAAAAACAGAAAGATGAAGACTCTCTGAGATCGGAGGTTGAAAAACTCAAAAGTGAGATTGCTGAGAAATCTGAACTGCAAAGTCGGGTGAAGGAAATTGAAGAGCAGCTGATAAAAACTGAATCTAGACTAAATGAAGAGGTACAGCTAAAATTTCTGATTGTAAATAAGTGCAAAAAAATCAGAAGAAAATTGCCCTTTAAAACCTAATTGTCAACTATTAAATCAAAGTAGTTGTGCTGATGAATCAGATGTTTTGCAGGTTGGAAGTGTTCAAGCTGCTGTTTCTCAGAGAGAAGTAGAATTAAGCTCAAAATTGGAAGATTATGCACAGAAAGTCCATGATAGAAATGTACTAAATGAAAAGGTCGAAGAACTTGAGAAAGAGTTGCAACTTGCACAGGCTACTATTGCTAACCAGGTATTTCCATGTTGTTTTACTTTAATTATATATATTTTCAAGGTTGCAGGATATGATGAAAGAAAAATCATGATATTGATACTGAACTCTGGTATTATATTAAGAAAGAAATTAACCCCTGAAAGTTTAAATATTATTTTATTTATTTTCAACGTAGATTATGTAATTTTGCCACTAAAAATCTCTTTCTTTGGATGCTATTCCTTGTAAATATAAGAGGTTTGTGCTGTACTGATATCCCTTTCTTGAAAAAAATAAAAACCAAGCAGAAAGGAGCAGAATCACAAAAATTGGAACTAGAAGCTTCCCTGAAGAATTCTCTCGAAGAACTTGAAACCAAGAACAAGGAAATCTCAAATTTACAGAAGCAAGTAATAGATTTAGAGCAGAAACTGCAGATGGCTGGTGATAAAATCTCATCTAAGGTAATTCTAGTAGCAAAATTTCCCAAGCATGTTTTATTTGTGTGTGGACTCATGCACATCATATAAAAAAAAGTTCCTCCTTGTCCTAGCAGTTTATTTCCTTGTTGTAATCTTAAAACCATAGAAGTCAAGACTGGCATCCATTTCAATTTCCATAGTAACAATAATGAATATGTTCAAAACTCTTCTAAGCATTGTTTTTCTTGTTTTAATTAAAATATGACTTGTTTTAGTGTTATTGTGTAGAAGTTTTTTTCTTGGTCATTTCGAACTAGCTATGCATGGTCTTCTAATTTAAAGGCCAAATATGACTTGTATTAATGATGCATGGAAAAATTATGCTTTCTGTTGAAAAATATAATTATGATTGGAGAAAGTTGAGACTTGAACTCTTGACCCTGTCAAACTAGTAGCTTTTAACCTTGTCAAAGTATAACTTATCTGACATTGCATTTAGGTCCATGAATATTCTACGTAGTAATTTTGTTAGCAAAATGTCATGTTTATATTTTCCATGTTCCAGGGTGATGAGGGTGTTGAACAGAAAGATGGATTAGAAGTCAAGTCCAGGGACATTGGATCAAGCATTTCGACGCCATCAAAAAGGAAGAGCAAGAAAAAATCAGAAGCAACAACTGCTCAAGCATCATCATCGTCCGAGACCCAAGCTCAAACCGAACCGGTTTCATCTGTCATAAATTTCAAGTTCATCTTGGGGGTGGCTCTTGTGTCCATAATCTTTGGCATAATTCTGGGGAAGCGTTACTAGTATAATCAGCAGTATATGAATGTCTTTTGTTTCTGTTTTTTTTACTCATCATGGTTTTCTAAGTTTTATTTATTTTTACCATTTCTCTTCAACTATCAAACTATATATATACCAGATTGAAAGCTTTCTTTACATGCTCTATACTCCAAGTTGGTTAGGGAACTTGTTTTCATTCTTATCCCTTGCCTGTGTGTAAAAGAAAGAGGGGTGATCTTGATCTATTTATTATTTTAAGTTTGGATTCTAATAATTTGAATGGCAGTTTTGTTTTTATTATGGAGCACATTTTACTTTTTTGGTGTCTGTATTGGAGGAATTTTGGCTGCTAGATAACTTGTACCTAATAATAATCTCTTTGATTTGGTGACAATTTGACAAATGCCTACGCAAGATTTCTGAAATATCTTTAATAACCTTAAGCTAGGAGGTTTTGGGGCTGGGCTTAGATTGGGACCCAGCTTTTTGAACTATCAGTTCGAAGGACCAAATGTTTTGGAATACTTTGTTGTGCTTGTTGGGTTATCAACTCCTTAGTGGAGTTTGAATATGACATCCTACCCGATCTTATCTTTTGATATCTTTAACTACGAAGCTCCTCCACACTAAACCTTTCTCTGCCATCCATGTAGGGTTCCAGATTTTCTATCATTATATTATTATATATTATATGTAACAATTATAGGTGATGTGCAGCTTCTCCTTCCTCGTGGGTGACTAACTTGACTACGATAAAATCAGATGTATGTTTTTACACTTTGACGTTAGATTGAATTATAAATTGGATAAATAATAGATCTAAATCAAAATTATTCCTGTTATGGATCAAATTAGATCAGCTAAGCCGAGCTCACAAAGCCAACTTCGCACAAGTTAATCTCTTATAAATATAGCATTTAGCAAAGGAGTCAGGTACACATTAAAATAACTTAAACTATACATTAATATATTACTTGGCAAATTGGTACACCTCAAAATTTTTGAACCAATCACAATCCATTGATACGATTTTATGCCGACTACGTTTATTTTTTACTAGCTCTAGTTGAAGATTAAGAATGGTGGTCTATGGATGGCTCTATGCAATTGACCTTTTTTTGGCTTCCTTATTTCTCTTCTTTTTTCTGATTTTGAGTGGCAGGTGGTGAATTAGGACAATAATTTGTTCGATTAAAAGTGATTGCAATCATCGTCACAACCTAGAGGCTCGTGCAATTTGTTTGATACCAGCCATTTTGGTTTAGAGAACAAGGGTCTTTCTTTGGATGGCCATGCCACGAGTGATTTTTGCCGTCAATTTGAAAGCTGATTTGTTATATAAGTGTCACGTGAACACTACTAGAAAGGTGATATTCCAAAAAGAATGGTAAATAGAAGTGAGAAAGTTTCTTTTCAAGAATGTTAACTAGTATACGAATTAACTATTGAGGTGAAGAACACGAGTCTTATTATCTTAACTTGAATGTTGTAGGGACACGCTACCTACCCTGAGGGGTTCAATAATAAATACCCCATGTTAAATTAGAGAGGATAAAACCAAGCCTTCGATGTTACTCACTATATATGCCAAATAAATGAATAATGAACTGGAGAAAGCAAAAAAGCCATCATGCAGGAAAAAACATCAAAAGTGATGATAACTAAGTTTTTTTAAGCATAATATTAAAAGTTTGATCCATATCATTTGTATAAAAAAAAAGCATTTTATTAGTAAGCCAAATTCACTTAAATAATTTTTACTTATAAAAAAAAAACTAGTACTCCCTTCGGTCCTATATATAGGGCATACTTAACCGTATTCCCCGGACCAAGGAAAGTGATTAGTTTTGTGAATTTTATGAGAATATATTGTAACATTCAATTTTACCCCTCCACTTTACTTGGAAAGTTTACATTCATTAATGAATAACAAAAAAACATAGTTAATCAAAACATTTAATAAGGGCAAAAAAGAAAAAAAACAATTAATGATGCATAAGAAATATAAAGTGTCCTATATATAGGATCAAAGATTTCTTCTAGAAGGTGTCATATATAACCAGAGGGAGTAATTAATTATCAATTGAATTTAAAATTATTCTTAATGTACTTAAAAAATAATAATAATAATTAAAGGGTCATTATCAAGTGTTGAATATTATAACAATGCGAGGATGATTTATAGTTAATAAAACAAGACATATCATTGTCTCGCTGTCCTACGCCTAGGACAAAGGACAAAGTCTGATGAATTAATTTAGTTATTTTTTGGCACACCCAAAGTACCAAGCATCCAAAGATGACGCTAATCAGAAACCAATTTCCCTTAATTAAATCCCCTTACTTCTAATGATCATAGTAGTGATTGATGGCCAAGACTATTAAACTGCATAATTTGCGGATATATAAAACGTAGCTAAAGACATATCCAAAACAAAAACGGAGTACCCAAAGCAGATAACACCCAAAACTTTTTTCTTTTTTTATTTATGGACTATACAAAGTCATGAGCCTTTTATGTTGTGTCCCTTTTATCATTATCTTGTATAGCTTAAATTTCATCATCTTCAAAAGTGATTATATTTTCTCTTTCTCTTTCTCTCTCTTTCACACCAAACAACACTTTCTCTTCTGACACAGCGTCTCCCTATCTGCACAAACTTTCCTTGTCTTTCCCTCTCAGTTTTTTGTCACTTTTCCCTCAGAAGTTTCCTCCAAAGCTTCCGATTCTCTCAACGCATTTTCTCCCTCACCGATCATGCTTCAAAGCTTACTCCCTCCACCTCCTCCTCTCACTTCATCAAACCCTAATAACCCCAATTCTAAGTCATCCATGTCTTCCAAGCGCGCCAACCGCGATGACGGAGGCGACGGCGGAAATTCCCCTGCCGCCGACGAGCCTTCCTTCAAGAGACCTAACTCCGGCAGGAACTTGACTGTGGAGTCCGGCGAGGAGGAACAAGTCGTCGAAGCGGCACCAGAATCCGAAGGTGAATCAACAGGTCTCAAACTCTTAGGGCTTTTGCTCCAATGCGCTGAGTGCGTCGCCATGGATAACCTTGACATCGCCAACGACCTCTTACCGGAGATCGCGGAGCTCTCATCGCCGTACGGTACTTCGCCGGAGCGCGTCGGAGCTTACTTCGCGCAAGCGCTTCAAGCTCGCGTGGTGAGTTCATGCCTCGGAACCTACACACCTCTGGTAACGAAATCGGTAACCCTAACTCAGTCGCAGAGAATCTTCAACGCGTTCCAATCCTACAACTCCGTTTCGCCGCTCGTGAAGTTCTCTCACTTCACCGCGAACCAAGCCATATTCCAAGCGCTCGACGGCGAAGAACGCGTCCACATCATCGATCTCGATATCATGCAGGGACTTCAATGGCCAGCACTGTTCCACATCCTCGCTTCACGCTCCAAGAAGATCCGCTCCATGAGGATCACCGGTTTCGGATCCTCATCGGAGCTGTTAGAGTCCACAGGTAGAAGACTCGCCGATTTCGCGAGTTCACTCGGTTTGCCCTTCGAGTTCCATCCAGTCGAGGGCAAAATCGGAAGCGTAACGGAACTGAGTCAACTCGGAGCGAGGCCTCACGAGGCAACAGTAGTTCATTGGATGCACCATTGCTTGTACGATATAACAGGGAGCGATTTAGGTACGTTGAGGTTGCTGAGTCAGCTTAGGCCTAAACTGATCACGACCGTTGAACAAGATCTGAGCCACGCTGGAAGCTTCCTGGCTCGGTTTGTAGAGGCGTTGCATTATTACAGCGCGTTGTTCGACGCGCTAGGGGATGGGTTGGGTGCGGAGAGCTTAGAGAGGCATACGGTGGAGCAGCAGCTGCTGGGATGGGAGATCAGAAACATCGTGGCTGTTGGTGGGCCCAAGAGGACCGGGGAGGTTAAGGTAGAGAGGTGGGGTGAGGAGTTGAGGCGGGTCGGGTTTCGACCCGTTTCGCTTCGGGGCAGCCCGGCTTCGCAGGCGAGCTTGTTGCTTGGGATGTTCCCTTGGAGAGGGTATACACTTGTGGAGGAGAATGGTTCTCTGAAGCTTGGGTGGAAGGATTTGTCTCTGTTGACCGCGTCAGCTTGGCAACCGTGTGATATGATTACTTATCATGATTGAAAAATCAGAGCCGCTGATTGGAGGGTATATACTTACTACCTCTGCCGCTGCAAGTGTATGTAAGCCTGCACCAAATAAAAGGACATGGTTGGCAGAGAAGTGAATCTTGAAATTATCAGCGATGAATTAAAAAAATGAGAAATCATAATCATTGCAAAGCTTATGATTTTAATTTTTTTTTTAATTTTATTATTGTTTAATTGGTTCAGGTGAAGAGAAGCGGTTGGGTCCTATGATGTGGGAAACCAAACGAGGAGCAGGGGATTACTTTGTCTGGTGTAGTAGTTGGAGTGTATACTAATAATCATTATGTATGGGATAGATAGATATGAAACATGCATGAGTCATTTTTGTTTGTGACGTTTTAGGTTTTTAAAGACCAGTGCTATGATAAGATGAATAAATATTAAAGGTTTTCTTAACTTTAATTTTTCAAGATAAAAATAAATTATTATTATTTTTTTAAGTTGATGCATTGAATTCTTTGCCTTCAATTTTTAAATCCAAATATCAAATAATGATGTATAAGAATGGCGTCTCCTTTATGTTATGCCTTGAATGGGTGTGGAAGAAGGGAAGAGTTCAATTTTCTTTGTTGACCTAACTCTTTACTTATGTATTCCCTTCTTTGATGAAACGTCTTTTCTTTGTGAAAAAATCACCGACAGTGAGAAATTTTTTTACACAATCAGTGTATCATTCATCATTCATGTATTTATTGTCGATTGTCGTTGACTTTCAAATAAAAGTAATACAAATGAATGGTGGATGATTGACTGATAATGTAAAAAATGTTACACCGTCAATGCACATCCATTGATCTCTTTATTTACACACTCTCTTTATTTACTTGTTTTATTTTGAAAGATTATTCTTATTTATATATCTTGTTTAAAAGTGTAAGGGTGTATTCATAATTAATGGGTCTTTCTATGCTATGATTGGTTAATCAACCCTTAAAAAAGAAAATGGTTTTTTGGAAACTGTTGCACTTAAATGAATTAATAAGTAATTATTTAGTTTTTCAATATAATTTTATCATTTATATTATCTTGTCCTTGCATAGGATACATAGGATAGAAAAATCGATACTAGTATTAGAATAAAAACATCAATTATGAATGTCAAAAAAAAAAAACATCAATTATGAAAAATGATTTAAAGATCTACATTGAGAGACATACTCATAAACCTACACATAGAATTGTGACATTTATCATTTAAATTCTTTTATTTTTTTTACTTAAAAAATAACAAATGTCAAAAATCATTATTTTTTTAAAAAAGTATATATTTTTTAATAAGATAAATAAATAGGAACCAATGAAGTAAACATTAAGAAGAGTGTTGCGTAAAGCCATAAATGTTAATAACTGCAGCAAATTAAGAAGCCAAATATAATATTAAAATCATTAAAAATACATTTTTTTTTAGATTATCAAAATACAAAATAATGTATATTTGTGATTGCTTTTCTAAGTTGAGAAATCCTAGCAAGGTCCTTATTTAAATTTTTGGGATCTAACAAGTTTGGTTTGGAATTAAGAAAATCTGGAATATAATAATTTTGTATTTCTATCGAATTATGCATTAACTTTCACTTCAACATTTTATTGATTATGGATGAGTAAACAAATATGCCACAAAATTAGGTTTATACACGCTATTTCTTTTGAGAAATCTATATCTCATTACAAAAAATATTACCTCACAATCTACTTATAGAACCTAAAAAAAATAAAAATAAATAAACTTGATTTTGATCTTATTTACAACCAATTTTTTCCATTTGAACTTATTCGTGATGATGTAAATTTTTTTTTTTTAAAATATCGTGACCTAACTTTTCTGTAAAGTGAAATTACGTTACATGAATGTGACAAAATTATCCTCTAAATCAAAATGAACTTATTTGGGGTCAATTCTTGTATGAGTTTTGAATTTCGGTCCCCAAACTTGAGATTTTGACTCCCACTTCACTTTTTCATGGACAAAAATGTCATTTCCCATGTTAATTTTTTCGTCTCCCAACAGACGAAATTTTCCCGTCTACTTAGTCACGAAAGTTGTCCGTCTGTGCTTAGACGGAAGGCATTACTGTTTTCAGTTTTTGCAAACAAGTTTTATACCGTTTATGGCAACTGCAGTCTCTTTCTCTGGTTTTTTTTTGCAAGCAAGCAAAAGACTTATGTGATGGATCATGCCTGCAACTTGGACAATTTAACTGTACTAATTTTACATGTCTACTTCTTGTCACAATCACCAATACGTCAATTGCATTATTGCAGGACAAACTGAAAAGAAGAAGAAAATTATCAGAAAAGGGCAAAGTTATTTAACTACCACAGGTCTAGAGATATCAAGAAGAATAAATAGGAAACTTGCACAAGGGACATGGGCTGGGCTTTATCTGATAGAACAAATTGAAAATGTGTGCAAACCAATTTTACTCACAAGGCAAAACAGGCAGAGGTGCTTTCAACTTGTTTGCAAAAACTGAAAACGATAATGCCTTCCGTCTAAGCAAAGACGGACAACTTCCGTGACAAAGTAAACGGAAAAATTCCGTATGTTGGGAGACGGAAAAATTAACATGGAGAAGGGCATTTTTATTCGTGAAAAAGTGAAATGAGGACCAAAATTCCAAGTTTGGGGGCCGAAATTCAAAACCCTTATTTTATAACCCATAGCTGATATTCAACCTTGGATGGGTCCAGTCCAAGGATTAGGACAGTCTTATTCGAGGCCCATTAAATGAGGTTGACTGGCTCTTTTTTTTTTTTTTTTAAAGGTTTGTCCAGGTAACCTCAGAACCAGAAAAAGAAACTGGCAATTCATTATCACTCACTCCACAAAGAAATTTTCACGATTACGAGTAAGGTCATCACTATTTTTTTCAATAGTTGTGACTTTACTCCAACTGTATGAACAGGCCAAATCCTAACTTATCTTGGGTCCTAGGCCCAAAAGTTTTTTGGCCCTACTTCAAAAACAAAAATTATTAAAAATAAATCAATTAAAACACTATATATTTATATTTAATTAATTATAACAATGATAACAATCAATAATATAAATAGGTATTATATAAAATAGAGTTGAAATAAAATAAAAAAGTTATTAATTAAATAGGTAATTAAAACCGTTTTCATGTTACTCCTTCCGTCTTTGTATATGATATCATTTTGGTTGAATTCACGTTCATTACTAAAGTTGGTTAATTTAGTTAATTGTATTTGAAAATGTGAACATTTGATTTTTTTTTTCAAAACTATCCTTATAAGTATTATTGAGAATCTTAAAATTGTTGAGAAAATATGGATGTTTGTGGAAAAAGGTACCTAATTGTCATTAAAAATTTGTGTAAAGTCATATAAATAATGACAAAATAAAATTCTCAAAATGATGTTATATTTAGGGACAAAGGGAGTAAATTATAAAAATAAAGTCCATAAGTTCACCTATTTATAAGTCAAGTGAGCAAATAAAAAATAAATTAAAATATTATGCTAAACTATAAATAATCGAAAGATAAAAAATATACAACTATTATTTTTTTAAGTATAAATACTATTAAAAAAAATATGCGGCTCCTATAATTTTTGGCCCTTGGACGGTCGCCCTCAATGCCCACCCCAGGGTTGGGGCTGTGTATGAATTTTATTTTTTAAGTAGTTAATGATCAGAAAATTAAAACAAGATCACAGTCAAAACGAAAATAAATTAGTATTGTTATATTGTGGGAACACAAAAATATATTCATACTTATTAAGGAAGTTAGTTAATTGTATTTAATTTTTTTCAAATTTTTTAATAAATAGAGATATTTTAGGAAAGTAACATTGGAAATGAAACAAAAATTAAATTAGATAACTATTTTATAGAAATGTTTTAGAAAAATAACACTATGTTTTATGGATGAAACAAAATTTAAAAAATAAATTTGATATTTTTTTTTTTGATATTTGATAATTTTATTTTTCAAACGGGAGAGAGTATCATTATCATTTAAAAGACAAACTTATTAGGGTGGCGGATCGAACGTGGATGCCGGTGAGTGTTTCTCGTGGTGGACCTCAAATATCTCACCTTCTCTTTGCAGACGATGTTTTCCTTTTCTGTAAAGCTAAGGGGAGTCAACGAAGAGTAATAGTGGAGGTGCTGGATGAGTTCTGCTTAGCCTCTGGTATGAAGGTAAACTATGATAAGTCTAGAGGGTTTGCTTCGGCAGGAGTTAATAGAAGCACGCTGGATGGTTTTAGGAATGATGTCAACATTCAGTTCTGTAATGATCTTGGGGTGTATTTGGGCTTTCCGCTTCTTTCTGGAAGGGTAACTCGCATGCAATTTCTCCCTCTTGTTGAGAAGCTTCGGTCTCGCCTTGCCGGTTGGAAGAGAAACTTGCTTAATAGAGCTGGTAAGGTTTGCCTTGCTCAATCGGTCTTAGCATCCATTCCGACATACACTATGCAGACCCTTTGGATTCCGCAAGGTGTGTGTGATGATATTGATAAGATTTCGAGGAATTTCATTTGGGGCAGGGAAGGAAGTACGAGGAGTTTGAACTTGGTTGGCTGGAATAAGATTACTAGACCAAGGCGTTTCGGTGGCTTGGGTTTAAGAAGTGCTAGATATGCTAATGTGTCCCTGTTGGGGAAGCTGGTTTGGAGATTAGCTTCAGGTCCTGAGGCTCTTTGGGAGAGGTTATTAGATCAAAAATATCTTGATGGGAGATGTATTCCATTTGCTGATACCTCTCACAAGATGTCCTATACAATGCGTGGCATTATTTGGGCTAAGGATATGCTTAAAGAGGGCTATGAGTTTCGGTTTGGTTGTGGGCTTTCCTCTTTTTGGTATGGAGCATGGAATAAAAGTGGACCCTTATGTGAAAAGGTGCCTGTTGTTCATATCTCTGATACGGAACTCAGAGTTTGTGATGTGTGGTCAGAGGAGGGATGGAAGTGGGATAGCGTGTGGACCTTATTACCTGATGAAATTAAAGTGGAGCTGGATAGTATGACTATTTTGGGGTTTAGTGACCTTCAAGATGTCTGGACGTGGTCAACTAGTGTGGATGGGGAATATTCGGCTGCTAAAGGGTATAGATGGCTGTGTCATAATGTGGATATGGCAAATGATGCGGTGTCTTGGTCCTGGGTCTGGAGAATTAATTGCCATGAAAAGATCAAGTTCCTTATTTGGCTGCTTTTACATAATGCAATTCCTACCAATGATTTTCGTTTCAAAAGAGGGATGGCTACTGCTCCTAACTGTCCTAGATGTGGTGCTGTCTCTGAGTCTGTTATGCATTGTATGAGGGATTGTGGTCCAAGTGAGAGTCTTTGGCTTCGATTTGGATTCGGAAATCAAGACTTGATGTTTACTGATATGTGGTCCTGGATTCGAAGCATGGTGGATAGCGATCGTAGACACAAATTCCTTGCGGTCCTTTGGTGGGTGTGGAGATGGAGAAATATGGAAGTGTTGGGCAATGAGAATTGGGGGATTGATCAAGTTAGCCACTTTGCTCAAATCACTTTGAATGAGCTTGTACAGTGGCATGGTGCGTCCTTTAATTGTTCTCGTACAGTGAGAGCAATTGCTTGGGAAAAACCGGTTCATCCAGCTATTAAATTGAATGTTGATGGCAGTTTTAAGAAAGGGGAGAATAGAATTGGGTTTGGTGGTATTGTTCGTGATCATGATGGTGCTTGGTTGGGGGGTTTTGCTGGGAACTTCCGTTCTCAGAGTGTGTTATTGGCGGAATTGTTGGGTCTTAAGTATGGGTTGGAATTGGTGTGGGATCTTGGTTATTCAACGGTGTTCTGTGAGACTGATTCGGCTGAGGCTTTTAGGCTGGTGTCCCTTGATGTCATTCCACCTTGTCACGTTTTTGGTGTGGTTGTTGCTGAGATTAAGGGTCTTTTGGACAGAGATTGGAATGTGTCTTTGCGTCATGTGCTCCGACAAGCAAACTTCTGTGCAGACTTGCTGGCAAAGATGGGTGGTCAACTTATGGACCGCTTGGTCACGTTTGAGAGTGCACCTGGGTGCTTGTTGCCTTTGCTCAGTGATGATGCGGTAGGACGTGTATCTATTAGGACTTAGTTTCCTTTTGCTTCTGTTACCTCTTTTTTATTTCCTACTTACCAAAAAAAAAAAAAAGACAAACTTATTATCCACTGCAGCACCTAACCGGTCAGTTGCGAGTAAAACTATGATGGACAAGCCTCACTTCAATTTTATCCAACTTTATAGCTTTTATTTCGGATATTTGTTTTTTTTTTTTTTACATGGGAGGTTTGGGACTAGAACCCATGACTTGGGGAGGGGGAAATCTTAAGTGTCCATGCAGCCACCAACCGGGCTGTCTTACGCGGACTATTTCGGATATTTGTTTTGATTAATAATATACTAGTAATTTTGTTCTATGTTGGTTGTAAATTACTTTTTATTTGTTCTATGCTTTTAATCCATGAAAGTTGGGGATGTTTTGATTTTGGTTCCGGAAAATTGTTTTGACCTGACTCATCCTTAATTGTTTTTAAAATTTGGTTTTAGTCCTAGTTAGTAAAAATTCATTAACTACTGACGTGGTTAACGGAACGTCACATTAAGATACACGTGTGCAAGTATGGAATGTCATTGGTATGATAACGTGGATGATCAGGATCCGTAATAGTAAAAGGGCCAAAGCCCAATGCACAAACACATTTTGGTTGGGCCTTGGCCCTTTTGCTTCTGCGGGTCTGGATCATCCACGTCATCCTACTTGGACATGCAACATTTGCACACGTGTGTATGCTGATGTGACATTCCGTTAACCACATCAGCAATTAACAAATTTTTACTAATAGAAGGGACTAAAACCAAATTTTCAAAACAATTAAGGATCAGTGAAGATCAAAATAAATTTCAAGAACCAAAATCAAAACACTCCCAACTTTCAGATTAAAACCATAAATAAGAAAAAGAAAAAAAAGAAAAAATTATGTGCTTGTCAAAAATCGAATTTAGATATATTACTTTATTTTTTTTATAAGTAAGCTCCTAACTTAGTCTGAAATGCCACTCCATTATTCTCTTTTTTTGGTGACATGGCTAGTAGGGATGAGCAACCCTATGCCAGAGTAAAACTTGACCAATTCAATCAGGATTAAAGAATGTGCATTTTTATTTTTTCTAATCAACAAGGTCGAAGCCCAGGTTTTTTTTAAAAAAAATAATAATTAAATATCATGGGATGTTTTCAGTTCAGGTTTTAATCATATCAATATTCAAATTGAACTGTTCCAAAATAACCTTTGGGAAACATGATGGTCCATAAACCAGAACAGTACTGCTACATAAATCAAAATATTTATGCAGATAAAAAACCTGCTCCTGGAATATTCATTGACAGTTTGATACGTCAAGAAGGTCGGGGTAGAGTTAACACAATTACACAAGTTCCACTGTTCCAGCTAGGCAGAACTTGATAATAAAAAGCATTGGTAAGAACATAACAGCTGCCTAATTTATAGAGCTAATATAAATCCCGTAATTTAATTAATTCACTGCATATAAGGAATACAGTAGTTAACTTGCAATTGATACAGATGAGAAATAACTGAGTCACTAAAAGTTTAAGATGTTGGAGTAACTAGGAGTCAAATTTTGCATCCAAGGACTATTCAACTGAGCCCAAAAGTTATCTTGTGTCCAGTCCGTGATCACCAAGGGTAGTTGAAGCTCTGGCAAGTTCTCATTTCCTAAGGGTAATTGGAGGGATGTACCACAACTCTTTTTATTGTCTTTTATAGTCAATTGATGAGTCCTTGTATTTTCTTGGATTGGCACAGATACTACCATTTCTTCAGCCTCAGCTTCTTTCTTAAGAACAACATGTTGAAAAGAAGGTAGGGGCACGCTTTGGTCTTCCATTTGGCTGTTAAAGGACATGGTGTCCGTTGAGGAAGGAGGGGATGCAGGGGAACCAACCAATTGCTTAGTCTCTTCCTCTAATGCTGCCCTTTGCTCCAGCACTTTCAATGAAGTTGCCTTTCTATATATCTTGCACAACACTATTTCCTGTATGTGTATAGAGATGTAACAGTTATTAGTTATTATCAATACTTTATTAATTAACTACTACTAGTAGTCTAGTACTAGTACCATATCATTATTATACTCTAAGGTGAAAGAGACGAGAGGTTCAATAAATTAAAGACCAAAAGGGACCACACTACATATATGATATTGATCAATCTTACAGAAAGCAACAATCACTATCTATGTATCTTCATGGAAACTTCCCTTCCTTCATAGGGATATGCATGTTAAGTAATAAACCACTTTTTACCAAGGAATACTCCTAGGTGGTCCTATACTCCTATTAATGACACTAAAAATATCAGTTGAAGCTTCAATGCAATTTGTGAGAAACTGGCCATATCAAACATCCAGCAGCATAGTGTTTTGCAAGAAATTAAGTAAAAATTGACAAAATAATTAACTATATGTGTGTGTGTATATATAATTTGAATGAACAATTAATTAATGGACAAAGAAAAGGTTATGGCATGGCATAGGCGTGATATCAAAATCACAATGGCAGGAATCTAGTGCTAAGCTCATAGCCTCATATTCATAGTTAATATGAATGATTATGGTCTTATATCATATCAATAATAGCCTAAAGACAAAAAAAAGAAATGGATGATGTTTAAATAATATGTGTACCTTGGGTAGTTTGCAATTGTCTGGTAAACGGTACTCATTCATGACCCAATCAGTCTTGGTTCCCCGTGGTGCTCTTCCCTCATAGAAAACCAGGGTCTTTCTCAACCCGATAATGCGCTTGGGATCGGATAGAGTCACGATTTTCCGGTCCGAACCTGTGGCTTTCCAGAACCCTTTCTCTGTGGTGCGGTTAGGCCTTCCTCCACTGCCATGCTTTTTGTCCCTTGGCACAAAGAAGTACCATTCTCTTTCACCCACTTTTGATAAACCTATAATATAACATGAAACATATATTATTAACTTAATTAAATGTCACGCTGTTTATGAACATATGTTACACAAAATAAATGACATAAAATTAAAGTAGCAAAACATAGAGATTGAGAAGCAGAGTAAACAGATATAGATAAGTTAGTTTTGTTTAATTAAGTAGCTTAGTGTAATTGATTAACATACCAGGCAAGTCCCAAGGATCATGGTGATAGATGTTGAGGAAACCAATGACATCGTAACGAAGTTTCTTGCCAATAATCATGTTTTTAAGATAGAAATCAACGAGTTCTTCTTCTGTGGGGTGAAATCTGAAGCCTGGGAGTGCAATTTCACCACTCATGTTTATGTCTTCCATATATTTTTGCTTGCTTGCTTATGATCACTACGTACTGTTTAGCTAGATAGTGCTAACTACTAATGCACTATATAAGTATCTATATACCTATTTTATATTTGATGAGGTTTTTCTTTTTCCTTAGGGAGAAAGACAAAGTTAGTTGCAACTTGTGCAATTGAATGAATATGAGAGAGGAGTGCTATTTATAAGGAATGGATGGTTTGGTAATTGGTGCCTATAACTAATAATTTTTGGTTTAATTTTTTGATTATTAACAGAGCTTTGTGTTATGACTTGGTCATGGATGTAGACTGATAGAGAAGCACCAAAGTTAAAAATCTTAGAAGGAAATGAACCTTTGATTAATTGAGACAGCATATTATGTGATTCGTGTGATAGGACCCCTGGTTCAGGGACCCACGCGGCTTCACAAAAAAGTCTGCAAGACCAAACGGAGGTGTAGGGACGGAAACAAGACATGGACATGGGATTTGGGTTTATCCTTCTTATTTTCTCTCCATTTATTGTACGGACCAAGATCCTCCTTCCCAAACCATATTCTCAACCATGTTTTTAGCCAATCACATTCTATTAAATATTATAAGAGTGATATAACAGTTGGGAAATTATTTTTCATAATAAAATGTGATTGGTTAGAAATAGGATTGAGGACATAGTTTGTGACAGAAAATCCAGTTATCTCTCTTAGTTATTCTTTTTCCAAACAAAATTCACTTCAACATTTAAACTTATAAATAAATGGGATTTTTTGCTTTGATCACCTTTCTTTATTATGATTTCAGAATAGTTTATTTTAAGCAAAACCAAACACTTTCTCTTCTCTTCATTGCCAAAAAAAAAAAAAAAAACTTTATTCTCTTGTTTCATTTCCAATATATTTCTTTAATATGGTGGTTATTAAATTTCTAACAAATTTATTTAGACTAAGATTTTGTCCAATTTTTTTAAAAGCTATAGAGGCGACATTGATTCAAACTTCCCTGCTCAAGATTTATACTACTACTTCTTATATTATCAAACGGCCAACATTCTCTTTGATGTTATGGAGGTAAAATTCACTGTGTGTTCTAAGCCGTGGTTTAATATATATTCCCTTCATTTATTAATTTTTGGCTAAAAATTCTTTTTTTTTTATTCTATAACATTATTTCTTCTTTTATAATAATTTTAATGTATACTCTTTTTGTTTTTTTTTTTCAGTTTTAACATTTCATTTAATTATTTATTTTGCTCTCTATTAATTTTATTTTATATTAATTAATGAACATACTTTCTAATAAAAATTAAGTACTACTATAAGTTTTAATAAGGATTAAACAATGACATTTTGAACAAAATACATATGAAATTTATAATAATCAATATTTTATTAATGTATATGCATCACCCTTAAAAACTAAAAGTTAAGAAATGAAGAGAGGAAATAAAAGATACGGACGGAAGAGATTGTTTACAGGTAACCAGAATGCCAATTGGCTATTTCATCTTGAAACCAACCTCCATAACTAATCAAGAATGCGAATGCGACTATGTACTTGTAATAAAAGTAATGTTACATGTATACTCAGAATTAATATCTGGATTTACATTTGTTTATAGGTACATCTTATATGCATAAATACAATGATTCTTCATATAAGATAAGCAGATGTACATTAATGTCAATTCTGGATGTACATATAACATTTTTGTTGTTATATATACTCTTACCAACAAAGCATTTTTGATGAAATAATTATTTTAAATGCTAATAAGAGCAATTGATCTTCTTTATTTTTTGAGTGAAAACCCATTTTGGTCCCTGTCGATTTTGCACAGTACTAATTTAGTCCTTGATAATTCATAACATCACATTTAGTCCCTAAAAAAAATTCATACTAATTTGGTCCCTCAACTTTTTTCATATCAATTTAGTCAATCCTTAAAATTGAGGGATCAAGTTGGTATGGAAGAAAATCTCGATACGAAATTGGTAAGGAAAAAAGGTTAGGGACAAAATTTGTATGAATTTTTTTTTTAGGGACTAAATGTGGTATTATGAATTGTTAGGAATCAAATTGGTATTGTGCAAAATCGACAGGGACCAAAGTGGGTCATCACTCTAATTTTTTAAAGATTTTTTTTAATCTTAGTTCTAAATTTTGTTTAACCACAATTATAGATTTTATTTTTTCAGAAAAATATACTATCTATTATTGTTTTTTTTTTAATATTAACAAGTGCACTTAAAACATTTATTAAATAACCAAGTATAATAAATAAGTATTGAAAAATATAGCTTCTAAAACTTTCGAGAGAAAAAATAATATTGACTTATTATATTTTTTCAAATCTTTAATAATCTTTAATAAGTGACCTTAAATCACTTGTTATCAAACCCTTTTTTTTACACTCTTAAACTCAGTCCTGAGAGTGAGCATGTCAAAAACCTTTTAAAACTATACTAGTATACTATAACATTTCATTATTCTTCCCTATGCCTCTTAGAAAGTTCACATATTTATTACGGAGTATTTAGTATTTTTCATTATTGAACAAATAACAAACAAATAAAAACAACAAAAGTAAATTTTAAAATTTGGGTAGCAATAATTTTCTAAATGAAACCTTATGTTTAAGACCACGGAAGAAAATTATAATAATAAATAAATAAATAATACAAATTAGCATTGGAAAATTGAGTTTATTAAAAAAGGATTATATTATTACTCATAGCGTTCATTATATCCTTAGTTTAAAAAAAAAAATTGAAATAAAAAACCGAAGGGCATCTAATAAGTGTCATCTAACACGTAGGGTACTAATTTTGTTTCCTTCGCTGCCCCGATGATGCTTGTTAGATGTTATACATCTTTTTATTTATCGGTAAAACTCATATTTTGATAATTATTTTCGTTTTTAAATTTTTTTTTTAACATTTATTTATTTCGTCATATAAGTTTAATTTTAGAACTCTCTTAATTTTCAATCAAAATTTATGATTTTTGACATATTAAATTCAGAATAAAAAAATTTACAAAATGCATTTATCACTTTTTAAAAAAATTTATCATGAATAAATGAATTTTAGCATGTATTTGAAACGAAAAACTACTTTTTAGGATGAAATAAACGAAATGGAAAAACGAAAACAACATAAATGACAAAAACTTGAATTTTGCCTTCTTTCTATATATTTTGGTAATCCCCAATTCTATGGTACTCCATGTAATTGTCCCTTTAAACAAGCATCCTTCACAATGAACAACCTCGATATTTGGTTTTGTATGGTAAATTTAGCAAGATCTTATATTACTTGACCAATTCATTGATGCTTTTTTTTTTTCGAATTTACCACGAGTATTAAAATTTTCAAACAATTTCGGTTATTAATGTCAATACATTTATTGTCATTAACCCAAGTTTATTTTTCCTAAATTTCAGTGAACTATTTTCAATTAAAATTTAAGGTACAAAACCAAATATCAAGGTTTGTCCACATGGAGGACCCATCCTCAACCTCATGCTGGAGAGGACGTTAGCAATATTCTATGTTATGCCTTGAGCTCCTTTTTCTTCCCGTTTTGGACTGTTACCCGTAAATTACTTAATTCCTCTTTCAGATTCACGGTTCTTTCGTTTTCATGTGAGCCACTTAAGAAATAGTTATCTGAACATTAAACTTTGGCATAACGAAAAAAACAAACTTGGGCATATAACCGTATTATTGTGGGCGCAATTTGCGCAAAAACATGTTATGTGAAATTCCTTTAAGCCTTGTTGATGATATATATCAAGTTTATCTTTTTAATTAATAGTAATTGCATATTTATTTGGGATCATCATATAGTGCTTATTTCATATAACATATACTGTATGTCTTGAATTGAAACAAAGGTTTGTTTCAGCAAAAGAGATTGATCTAAATTTAAGCAAAGTCGATCTCCCTGATCTTATATATGCAGCATTTTTAAATTGCTTAACGGGTAATCTTATTCAATAAAAGTAGTTACATACAATTTTGCAGTATGATTAGTCATCATGTTTGTACCATTGTAGAACAAGGAGCCAAAGGACAAGCACTTGGGGTCTCTCGGTTTTTTTTTTTTTTTTTTTTTTTTTTTGCTAAGAGACAAATTAAAATGGTTTCAAATTATGATATGCTGCCTTTTTTTTTAAATGAGGGTATGCAGGCTGTTGCAATAAGCTGATTTTCATGAGTCCGTTATTATAAGAAAGAAAAGAAAAAGTAAACAATGAAACATCATCACTTCATCAGTAATCTGTGATGGAACTTTAGGAAAGGCTTAGTGCTTTTGAATTTTAATTATTATTTATTTCTTTTTGGTGAGAAAACTGAAAAGAATGATGTCTTGCTAATATTTGTTGGGAGAAAATGTTACTATCTCACATTCTCACCCCTATTCATGTGGTAAAATTAAAATAAAAGAGTGCTAAAAAATAAATTAGGACTATGCGTAATTAAATAGGGAAAAAAGTATGACGAAAAAGATATGTAAGGAAAAGTGTGTCTATTTTAATTTATTTTTTTTTAATGCAGTGTGTCTGGATTAAATCCAAATTATTGGTGAAGTCAATTTGTTTTTATTGCCCAAGTCTTTGAATTAAGGTGACTCAAAACTATAACAAAGAATAGAGAGAATGTAATGTTTCGTTTTTTTCCTGCCAATTACACATGGTTGTCAATTCAAATGCATCTCCGCGTTTGCAACATCATTATTTTCATATTTTCTAACAACACTTTGAAACCTCACACACTTTGACTTGGAAGTCTTCTCTAAAGACCTCAAGAAGTCGTTATTCTATTTCAAGTAAATAATGATGATGAGCCTTACTGAAACCATACATTTTATTCTAGCACCCCTCTAAATCTTGAATATATATGTTTGGTAATATATAGCTCTTACCAGATCAAAGTCTAACGAAATTGTTCAGTTGTACTACATTGATAGATACTATATCGAAAGCAACTTCCTATGTTCTTTCCTCGAATTTTCTGATTCTTTGGCTGAGAGGTTCTTTTCTTTTTCTTTTTTTCGTAGATCAGAGTGACAGTGTTTGCCCTGATGTTCCTCTATATCAGAATGAAGCAAAAAATACAACTATGACAAATGATATGATCTCGATCTGCCTAAACAAATATCAAAAATGTTATTTAATCATTTATTTTTCACATCCAAGTTCAACTCATATCATTTTGGATAAGAAATAGGAATAATGAACCTTTTAAAAAAATATAAATTGAAAGATTTGTTATTCCTTACTCAAAATGATAAGTGTAAGACTTGAATGTCAAAAGTAAATGCCAAAATAATATTATGGCTTAATTGTATTGTTGGTCCTTTATCTTATTTTTCAAGATTCATTTTGGTTCTTTATTATTTTTTTGAATAATTTTGGTCTTTTATTTTTTAAAAATGATTCCGTTTGATCCTTCCGTCAAAATAAAGTTAAATTTGACCAGAATATTCCGAAATATTCTCCCCGTTTGAAAATTTTCGCCGGAATATTCTCTCCCTCTCTCCTCCTCCTCTTCTTCTTCGTCTCTCTCTCCTCCTCGTCCTGGTCTCTCTCTCCTCTTTCCTCCTCCTTTACCTCGTCTCTCTCGCCTCTCCTCCTCTAATTGGTCTCTAGCTCTTTCCTCCTCCTCCCCCTCTTCTTCTCGGTATCTCTCTCTCCTCCTCCTCTCCATTCTCGGTCTCTATCTCTTGACTCTCTCCTCCTTTTCCTCTCGGTTTCTTTCTCCTCTCTCTTCTTTTTTCGGTGACAATTTCCAGAATCTGGCGACGTTTCCAGAATACGACGAGGGGGATAGAATATTTCGATGAAATTGAACTTTATTTTGACGGAAGGACTAAACTGAATCTTTTTAAAAAAATAAAGGAAGTCAAAAAATAATAAAGGACCAAAGTGAATCTTGAAAATAAGATAAAGGACCAACAATGTAATTAAGCCTAATATTATTAAAAAAAAATATATAAGCATGCGAGTACGAGATAAAATAATTATTAAGGGGAAATAAATTTATAATTTTCCTTATAGCGAATCCCAAAATCAAATAATTTTAAAACTTAGAATATTTAGTGCATGTTTGGTTTTGCGGTGAGTTAGCTCATGATCAATTTTGTAATGTCAACGCTACTAACAGTTACTTATGCTCCAACGTGATTTTGGGGTCAGAATTATTTTAAAACTTGAATCCAAACATGCTAGTAAAGCTTGTAAATTGATTTTTCAGTTTCTTTTTTCAAATAAAAAAAAATATTCCTTGTTAGTAATCATTATTTTGTTTGTCATCACACCAAGATTGAAACAAAAGCTTTTATTTATAAGAAAAAACTGAAACTCCAACCTACCTCCGATTTTTTTTCCTCACTCATTATTACTTCCCTTTAATGCAATTGTACTATTCATACATGTTTTATTATTATTAACTTCCTTCAACTTTTGATTAGTGTAACGACCGGAGTCGTCACGGGAATTATGTTATGATAAATGCATATTATTAATGCGATTTAAGGAAATGATATTGTTGTTTTTATGATGGTATATAAATATGGGAAATAATTTAAACCAAATACTTTCATAAAACTGCGTCATTTATATTTCACATAAGGAGTTTAATTTAATGTACATCATTTCACATTGTTTCAGTCAAAAGGTACTGTATCATAACTCTGAGTTACTAAACTCAGTCAGTGCGCATATACATATATATATATATATAATAAAGTGTAGCTCAAAGCAGTCCACAAAACTCTATAAGATACTAAAGTCAGCCTACATACTAATGATAAATACCTAGCATATCACCTCACATATCATCCACCATCCACTGGCTCCCAGTCGATGGAACGACCTGGTCACTCTCCCCTCCAGTCTGTACAGCGTCGCCCCCAGCTGGCTCACTCTCGCCCTCCTCGAGATCCTCCTCCTCAGAGTCCACCTGAACCACTGGAGGCACCCGTTCCGGTGATGGTGCAAATCTCACAGTCCGAGATGGACCCGGACGGGAAGGATCCTCCGGTGCAGCTCTCTCAGGAGGAGTGTGAGTGGGAGCAGCTGGTCTGAAACGAAAATGAGAACGACGACGTGCAGGCTGGGGCGGTGGAGTACCATGTCGATAAGAAAAAGCAGGAGGTACATGCTGGGCATATATCATAGGTATGCGGAACCGACGAGGACGCATATACGCCAAGGGGTTCGGGTGGCGGAAGATCAGCTCCACCTCCCCCTCGAACGTGGCCCTACGCTCCTCATACTCCCATGTCCCTCTCACGGGACGCATCTCCAGGCACGCCAGAAATCGAGACATCACCTAGTAAACAAATAGGGCAAAGGGAGTAAGACAGTGTCATTCACGTACAAATGAATAATTAAATGAACTAGGAATAAACAAACACAATTAGTCAAGTAGCAATTAGGATCACATAAGCAAGTAAGCAAACTCAGATAATCAATCGATAAATATTAAACAATAAATATCAAGAAATAATGTATGACTCTAATGCATGTGCAATGCAATGCGATGCAATCTTTAATGCAATCTCCTCTGTGATATTCTAAGAAATATCATGCACTTGGCAAATTTCACGTTTATCGATAACGTCCTCAACGATTCAATTTACGTTTTATCGAAAACGTTCAAACGATCCAAATTACGTTTTAACGAAAACGTTCAAACGCTCCACGTACGTTTGACGACAACGTACCAACGATTCATACTAAATAGGAAAAGCAATTGGGAGTAAACGTCTTTCCACCAAGTATACAATTACAACCCATGTGTAAATTATACTAAAGACCGTCCTCCGCAATCACGAAATACTCCGAGAGATCGATAGAATAAAATTATAGTCATTGTAAAATTATCCCGAGTCGAGTCTGCAGAACCCACTCATCATAGGACTATTTTACCTATAATTAATTCCCACGGTTATTTGACGTATCACCGTCATAAACCTAATCTCCGCGTATTCTCATACCGATTTAATTAAATCGAATGTGTCTTTTCCTATTATCTTATCTTAGCTCCATAACACCATGCATGATTTCAATCACAACCAAGTTATTAGGATTGAATTCAAATTATTTAATTGGCATTGAATTGATGTTAAAAAGGAATTGACATCCAAACATTCTTTTAAATAATAAAAAAATAGTTTTTATTTTAAAAGAATTAATTAAAAATATTAGGGAAATATTGGATTAAAGAAAAATACATTTTTCAGGTTCTGAACAGTGTCTAACCGGTTAGAGAGTCGTGTAACCGGTTATTCACATTTAAATTTCCCTCTTTCCCAGTTTTACAGTAACTAACCGGTTACTGCAACTCAAAAGTTTCATTTTCAATCCTTATCAATCATTCAAAAATGTTCATTTTAAATGTCACTTTTTAACACCAATTCAAAAACCTTTCATTTTCAATCCTTATCAATCATTCACAGAACATATATGGACATATTTAAACATGTTCAAACCAGTTATACACATCAATTTCATGAGATTCATATAGAATTATTCAAGTATGCATAAAATCACATAATTAACACTTAACATGTCAAATTCAATTTCAGAGCTTCTCAAGTCAAATTTATCGTTCCTTTAGCTCATGTTCAGTTAATATGACTTGCTTGAATGAGTTTTATGTCCTATTTTGGCCTCCAAGCCAAAGTCCCAATTCAAAACCTATGACCCTTGAGCTTGTAAAGCTCATTTACATTTCAAGCCATTTAATAATCATTCTAGCAAATGAATATCTTCTCCCTTACCTATTGAAGCTTTTGAGACTGATTGGAAAGCAAAGGAAAAGGTTCAACACGATTTTGAGGCAAAACCCACCTCAGCTGCAACTCTGTTTTCAGTTTCAACAGGGGGTATTGATCAGAGATTTTCAACAAGAATAAGTGAAATAAACGTGTGAGAAAGGATTAGAATCAAAACTAGGATATACTAACTCAAGATTGAAACAAGTTTGAGTTCCAAAGAGAGCTTGAGCTTACCACACAAATTCAACAAAGAGAGCTCCAGAGACTGATTTATGCTCTGTTTTCCAGCATCAACAGAGTCAAATTGCAGAGCCTATAACTTCTTCTATAGTGTATGAAATCAAATGGGACTTGTTTCTTTTTCAAGAGGGTTCAGAGAGATTCAATTTGATATAAAGTTTGTGTGTGTTGATGCCTCAGAGAGAGAGAACGAATCTAAACACAGCCACAACAAAGAAATGGAGTCTGAACTTGTTTTATGAGAAATTGAGAGTGAATTGTGTGGCTTAAACGTGGTTTAAGTCACCAACATCCTTCACCACACGAATTAGCAGAGACAAGACGTGTTTTCAGGCTAAGGTGGCTGGTTGGAAGGCCAAAAACGTGTTCCCCTTTTTCAATTTGTGTCCAGAACAATCTCAGTTCTAGGTGTCTGAGAGCACTAACCGGTTACTCGTATCACTAACCGGTTAGTAAGACACAAATCTGAAAAATCTAAAGATATTATATTTTATTTATTTTCTTTTCTTAATATCTTTTAAATTCTTCTTTTATTTGCATAAAAATAAATAATTACTTTGATAAAATAATTTCCTTTAATTATTTCTTAATTTATTTTTAAAACATAATTATATTCTAATCATCATAATTATATTATAATCACATTATAATTTTTTATAATAATTAACGTAATTACATATAATTATAATTTCTAATCGGGGATTAATTTTTGGGGTGTTACACTTCTCCCCCACTTAAAGGAATTCTGTCCTCGAAATTCAATCTTACTGAAATAACTCAGGATACTCCTTACGCATACGCTCTTCTAATTCCCAGGTTGATTCAGACACATCGCCTCGATTCCATAAAACTCTAACTAATGGAATCTCTTTCCCTCTAAGCTACTTCATTCTTCGATCTTCGATTCGCACTGGACCAGCTTCGAGCGTGAGATTCTCCTTGATTGGCAAAATATCCGGTTGAATCTGAATTACAGCTTCAGGATCATGCACATACTTTCGAAGTTGCGAGACATGAAAAACATCATGGAGGTTTGCAAGAGAAGGGGGTAAGGCAATCTGGTAGGCGACTGGACCTACTCTCTTCAAGATTTGATATGGCCCAACAAATTTTGGCGATACCTTCTTCGGCTTAAGGGCACGACCAATTCCTTTTGTTGGTACTACTCTCAGAAATACATGATCACCTTCGTTAAATTCCAAAGAATTTCTTCTCCGATCAGCATAGCTTTTCTGGCGACTCTGAGCTGTCTTCATCTTATCTTGAATCATCTTGATTTTCTCTGTGGTCTCTTGCACAATATCGGGACCGATAATCGAATTCTCCCCCACTTGGAACCAGCATAGTGGGGTTTGACATTTTCTACCATATAACACTTCAAATGGTGTCATACCAATACTTACATGGTAGCTGTTGTTGTAAGTGAATTCCACTAACGGCAACAACTGTTCCCAGTTTTCTTGATATTCCAGAACACAAGCTCTTAGGAGATCTTCTAATGTCTGAATAGTCCTTTCTGACTGCCCATCTGTTTGCGGCTGGTATGCAGAACTCATACCCAGCTTCGTTCCCAAAGCCTGATGCAAACTTTGCCAGAATCTTGAAATAAACCTTGGATCTCGATCAGAGACAATGTTGGAAGGTATACCATGCAAACGGACAATCTCCTTTATATAGAGTTGAGTTGGCTTCTCTAAGGAATAATGCATATTCATTGGTATAAAATGAGCCGATTTGGATAATCTATCTACGACTACCCAAATAGCCTCATGACCCAACGAAGTTCTAGGCAATCCAGATACAAAATCCATAGAGATGCTATCCCATTTCCATAGGGGAATCTCCAAAGGTTTTAATTCTCCACCAGGTTTCTTATGCTTGATCTTTGCCTTTTGACAAATCAGACAAGATGTGACATAAGAAGCTACATCTTTCTTTAATCCTGACCACCAGAATATCTTCTTCAAATCTTGATACATCTTGGTTGATCCTGGATGGATACTCATCTTGCTTTTATGTGCCTCCTCTAAGATCATTCTCCTCAGTTGATGGTCATTTGGAATGCAAATTCGTCCTTTGAATCGAAGGATTCCATCTGATCCAACTTGAAAGTCAGGTTCTTTTCCTTCGGCTGATAACTTCTTCTTTTCTTGGAGATCTACATCCCTTTGTTGCATTTCACATATTTGAGTTAAAAACTCATTAGTAATCTGCAACATTCCCAACTTAATGTTGTCTTCTTCTAGTTGCATTACTAAACTCAGATCTCTGAATTCTTCGATTAGTGCTAACTCCTTAATCATCATAGCACTCAAATGAAAGGTCTTTCGGCTTAACGTATCCGCTACCACGTTGGCTTTTCCGGGATGGTACTGAAGCTCAAAATCATAATCCTTTAAAAATTCCATCCAACGACGTTGCCTCATGTTAAGCTCCTTCTTATCAAAGAGATATTTCAAACTCCTGTGATCACTAAACACTTGGAATGTGGTTCCATAAAGATAGTGTCTCCAAATCTTCAATGCAAACACTATTGCTACCAATTCCAAGTCATGAGTAGGATAATTTTCTTCATGGGTCTTCAACTGTCTTGACGCGTAAGCAACAACTTTACCTTCCTGCATCAATACACATCCTAATCCTTGTTTTGACGCATCGCAAAATACCTCAAAACTTTTATGTTGATCAGGCAATATTAATACAGGAGATGATGTTAACCTTTCCTTCAAAGTCTGGAAACTATCCTCACACTTCTCGTCCCAAATGAAATGTTTCTCTTTACGAGTCAGACGCGTCATAGGAAGAGCAATCTTTGAAAATCCTTCAATAAATCTTCTATAGTATCCAGCTAATCCCAAGAAACTACGCACTTCTGTAACTGACTGAGGTCTTTCCCATTTCAACACAGCATCAACTTTCGCTGGATCCACTGCTATTCCGTCTTTCGAAATCACATGCCCTAAGAAATTAATCTTCTCCAACCAAAATTCACACTTCGAGAATTTTGCATATAACTGCTTTTCCTTCAACACTTCTAACACCAATTGAAGGTGAACTGCATGCTCTTCCGGATTCTTCGAGTAGATTAGTATACCATCAATGAATACCACTACAAAAGAATCAAGATAAGGTCGGAAGACTCTATTCATATAATCCATAAATACTGCAGGGGCATTGGTTAATCCAAACGGCATCACTACATACTCGTAATGACCATATCGAGATCGGAATGCCGTCTTTGGAATATCCTCTTCTCGAACTCGAATCTGATGGTACCCCGACCTCAGATCGATTTTAGAGAAGATTGCAGCTTCTCGAACTTGATCCATTAAATCGTCGATTCTCGGCAATGGATACTTATTCTTAACTGTGACTTTATTTAATTGCCGATAATCCACACACATTCTCATGCTTCCATCTTTCTTATTAACAAACAATACCGGTGCACCCCAAGGGGAAACACTCGGTCTGATAAATTGCTTCTGCAACAACTCTTCAATTTGCTTCTTTAGCTCAGCCATCTCCGGTGGCGCCATTCGATAAGGTGCAATTGAGATAGGACCAGTTCCATGAATTAACTCGATGCTAAACTCAATTTCACGCTTAGGCGGCAGTCCAGGGACTTCTTCTGGAAAGATTTCAGGAAAATCCCTTATCACAGGGACATCTTCGATCTTCACTTCCTTCTCAACCTTTGCACAAGCTAACTGGATGCATCCCTTGGTTATCACATCACGATAGGTAATGGTTTTTCTATCACAGTCAATGAGCACTTGATTCTTGGACATCCAATTCATTCCCAAGATAACATCTAATTGTGACAGAGGCAAACAAATAAGGTTTACTTGGGTTATCCGGTCTAACACCTGAACGGTACAACCCAAACAGGCTTTAGAGGTAACAACTACCGGATTGGTAGGGGTAGACACTTCAAGCTTATAGGGTGTATTGATTATGGTTAAGTTTAAGCGATTAGCACAATCATATGAAACAAATGAATGTGTGGCTCCAGAATCAAACAAAAAGTTACAAGGTTGGCCATTTAGAAGAAAGTTACCTTGGACAAGGTTTTCAGATTGGCTAGCTTCAACACCACTGAGAGTAAAGACTCTCCCAAAACTGGTTGGTTTCCTGTCAGCATTCCCAGATTCCACCTTCCTTGGTTCCTTGCAGTAACGAGAAATATGGCCAGGCTTTCCACAATTGAAGCAAGTAGGAGTCCAGCAAGTGGTTCCAAAATGGTGCCTCTTGCACTTGTCACACAGAGGAGCTGGGTTCTTGACTCCTGAATCAACCTTACCCTTATTCTTCTGATGGTAAGGTCCTCCTTTACCATGCTGATTCCTACCCTTCTGGCGCTGCGGTCCATATCCTTGCTGATTCCTTTTAGCTCGCATAAACTCTTCTTCGACTTTCTTGTCTTCTTCATATATTCTGCATTGATTCACCAAGGCTGGAAAACTCCGAATATTCTGATATCCGAAAGTAGACTTCAAATCCGGTCGCAGTCTGTCTTCAAACTTGATACACTTCGAACGCTCATCAGGGTTATGATGGTAGTATGGACAATACTTGTTCAGTTCCTCAAACTTCGCAGCATACTCTCCCACTGTCATGTCCCCTTGAGTCAGCTTAAGGAATTCAATTTCCTTCTTCCTTCTTATATCCTCAGGGAAATACCTTTCGAAGAATTTCTCTACGAAAGTATTCCAAGTCACAGCTCTACCTTCAGCAGCTAAAAGTTGAGTAGTATGATTCCACCAATCCTCAGCTTCATTTGTCAGCACATAGGTGGCAAAAGTCACCCTTTGATTATCAGTGCAATTCATTGTTCGGAAAATCTTTTCCAAATCACGAATCCACTTTTGAGCCTCATCTGGGTGATGTCCTCCTCCAAACTTTGGCGGATCACACTGACGAAATTCCGAGATGCCTTGAAATTCTGCTGGAACAGGGTTCCTAGGTGGTTGCTGTCCTGCAGGGTGCTGTTGCATATTCTCGAATACTCTCGAGATTCGATCTAATGCTTCAGCAAGTTGATTATTGTTTCTAGCAGCCATAGTAACCTGCACTATGAACTGAATCAATAATCAATCTTAAGACTAAATACACACTCTAATACTAACATACTCTAGTGGTTAGTATGTAAGGCCATACTCCAAAGCCAAGAGTCGGGACCATTGCTCTGATACCATAAGTGTAACGACCGAAGTCGTCACGGGAATTATGTTATGATAAATGCATATTATTAATGCAATTTAAGGAAATGATATTGTTGTTTTTATGATGGTATATAAAAATAGGAAATAATTTAAACCAAATACTTTCATAAAACTGCGTCATTTATATTTCACATAAGGAGTTTAATTTAATGTACATCATTTCACATTGTTTCAGTCAAAAGGTACTGTATCATAACTCTGAGTTACTAAACTCAGTCAGTGCGCATATACATATATATATAATAAAGTGTAACTCAGAGCAGTCCACAAAACTCTATAAGATACTAAAGTCAGCCTACATACTAATGATAAATACCTAGCATATCACCTCACATATCATCCACCATCCACTGGCTCCCAGTCGATGGAACGACCCGGTCACTCTCCCCTCCAGTCTGTACAGCGTCGCCCCCAGCTGGCTCACTCTCGTCCTCCTCGGGATCCTCCTCCTCAGAGTCCACCTGAACCACCGGAGGCACCCATTCCGGTGATGGTGCAAATCTCACAGTCCGAGATGGACCCGGACGGGAAGGATCCTCCGGTGCAGCTCTCTCAGGAGGAGTGTGAGTGGGAGCAGCTGGTCTGAAACAAAAATTAGAACGACGACGTGCAGGCTGGGGCGGTGGAGTACCATGTCGATAAGTAAAAGCAGGAGGTACATGCTGGGCATATATCATAGGTATGCGGAACCGACGAGGACGCATATACGCCAAGGGGTTCGGGTGGCGGAAGATCAGCTCCACCTCCCCCTCGAATGTGGCCCTACGCTCCTTATACTCCCATGTCCCTCTCACGGGACGCATCTCCAGGCACGCCAGAAATCGAGACATCACCTAATAAACAAATAGGGAAAAGGGAGTAAGACAGTGTCATTCACGTACAAATGAATAATTAAATGAACTAGGAATAAACAAACACAATTAGTCAAGTAGCAATTAAGATCACATAAGCAAATAAGCAAACTCAGATAATCAATCGATAAATATTAAACAATAAATATCAAGAAATAATGTGTGACTCTAATGCATGTGTAATGCAATGCGATGCAATGTTTAATGCAATCTCCACTGTGATATTCTAAGAAATATCATGCACTTGGAAAATTTCACGTTTATCGATAACGTCCTCAACGATTAATTTACGTTTTATCGAAAACGTTCAAACGATCCAAATTACGTTTTAACGAAAACGTTCAAACGCTCCACGTACGTTTGACGACAACGTACTAACGATTCATACTAAATAGGAAAAGCAATTGGGAGTAAACGTCTTTCCACCAAGTATACAATTACAATCCATGTGTAAATTATACTAAAGACTGTCCTCCGCAATCACGAAATACTCCGAGAGATCGATAGAATAAAATTATAGTCATTGTAAAATTATCCCGAGTCGAGTCTGCAGAACCCACTCATCATAGGACTATTTTACCTATAATTAATTCTCACGGTTATTTGACGTATCACCATCATAAACCTAATCTCCGCGTATTCTCATACCGATTTAATTAAATCGAATGTGTCTTTTCCTATTATCTTATCTTAGCTTCATAACACCATGCATGATTTCAATCACAACCAAGTTATTAGGATTGAATTCAAATTATTTAATTGGCATTGAATTGATGTTAAAAAGGAATTGACATCCAAACATTCTTTTAAATAATAAAAAAATAGTTTTTATTTTAAAAGAATTAATTAAAAATGTTAGGGAAATATTGGATTAAAGAAAAATACATTTTTCAGGTTCTGAACAGTGTCTAACCGGTTAGAGAGTCGTGTAACCGGTTGAGCTTGTAAAGGTCCTTTACATTCCAAGCCATTTAATAATCATTCTAGCAAATGAATATCTTCTCCCTTACCTATTGAAGCTTTTGAGACTGATTGGAAAGCAAAGGAAAAGGTTCAACACGATTTTGAGGCAAAACTCACCTCAGCTGCAACTCTGTTTTCAGTTTCAACAGGGGGTATTGATCAGAGATTTTCAACAAGAATAAGTGAAATAAATGTGTGAGAAAGGATTAGAATCAAAACTAGGATATACTAACTCAAGATTGAAACAAGTTTGGGTTCCAAAGAGAGCTTGAGCTTACCACACGAATTCAACAAAGAGAGCTCCAGAGACTGATTTATGCTCTGTTTTCCAGCATCAACAGAGTCAAATTGCAGAGCCTATAACTTCTTCTATAGTGTATGAAATCGAATGGGACTTGTTTCTTTTTCAAGAGGGTTCAGAGAGCTTCAATTTGATATAAAGTTTGTGTGTGTTGATGCCTCAGAGAGAGAGAACGAATCTAAACACAGCCACAACAAAGAAATGGAGTCTGAACTTGTTTTATGAGAAATTGAGAGTGAATTGTGTGGCTTAAACGTGGTTTAAGTCACCAACATCCTTCACCACACGAATTAGCAGAGACAAGACGTGTTTTCAGGCTAAGGTGGCTGGTTGGAAGGCCAAAAATGTGTTCCCCTTTTTCAATTTGTGTCCAGAACAATCTCAGTTCTAGGTGTCTGAGAGCACTAACCGGTTACTCGTATCACTAACCGGTTAGTAAGACACAAATCTGAAAAATCTAAAGATATTATATTTTATTTCTTTTCTTTTCTTAATATCTTTTAAATTCTTCTTTTATTTGCATAAAAATAAATAATTACTTTGATAAAATAATTTCCTTTAATTATTTCTTAATTTATTTTTAAAACATAATTATATTCTAGTCATCATAATTATATTATAATCACATTATAATTTTTTATAATAATTAACGTAATTACAAATAGTTATAAATTCTAATCGGGGATTAATTTTTGGGGTGTTACAATTAGCATTATAATTATTACTACCTCTTTACAATATTTCTTTATGTTTATCACCGACAAAATGATATTTGGTACAAGTGGAGGTTAAGTAAGGGATTTGTTGCTATTAAGCAAGTGGTTGGTTCGATCTCCGACTCTTGCGAATGTAAGAGACCTCGCTGGGAGATTATCCCTGAAAGGGTCCGACGATGTCAAAAGGATCAATCACCTAGTTGCGTGCAGTGGGTGGATACCTTAAAAAAATGGTATTTGGTCCTTGTATACACATTTTATAATGGTTTTAAAAAATATATGTTTAAACTATTATTTCATTCTAATATTAAGAATATAATTGAACATTAAAAAAATTAAAATTGTGTAACGAACAAGTCAAATGTGATCGTCTTGCACTGAATCTTAAGGCTTAAAAATAAAAGTTTTCGGGTTCGATCCTGAGTGTTATCATTAAATTCCTCGGTCTCATTATTTTGGTAAAAAACAACAAAAAAATTTGAGTCATATTAAAGTAAAAAAATAAATGAAAAATCTTAAAAGATTATATATTGTATCGATCAATGTTTGATAAATAAGTAAGGAAAATATATTTAAAGATTTTTTGGAGGTAATATTGCAATATGTATTTATTGTAATGATATGAAAAATTGTATAATATGAATTTGTAATTAATGAATGAATCATGCATTATATTAAACAGACATTCTCTTATTTTCATTGACTTGTTTGACTTTTACCAAGATAATGGAACGGAGGAAGTAGTGTGTAGTGGTTTGTTGATGGATTTTATTTATCTTCTCTTATTCCTGAAAAAAAAAACTTTGCCTATAAAAAAAAATATTCACCATATTCACCATATTAAAAAAATAACTTCATGGCCTCCGATATAAGTCAAATAGTGATTTTTTTTTAATTTACTTAGTCAAAAAGTAATCCTTTTATATAATCTAAACAAAACATATAAATTTAAATTTACTAATTTTACTCTTCAGTTACTGTATAAAAAATAATTAGATTATAATTTTAATAAATTATAATTTTGATAAATATAATTATTTATACCAAGTTTTAAGTTTTAAAATTTAAAAAAAAAATTGAATAGTAAAATAGTTTACTCACAAATTTTTAGATAACGCTTGATGAGTACATTAGGAAGGAAATGTGCTAACATTTGAATAAGATAATATAATGAAATAAAAATATGGATTTAATATGGTTGATAAATAACTATGTTTATTAAATATGATATCCGATTCTTGTGAATGTAAGAGGTCTTGCTGGGAGACTAGCTACCCGAAAGGGCTAGAAAATATCGAAAAGATTAGTCATTTAATTGCGCGAATGGATACCTTTAAAAAAAATATGATGTTAAAGATTTTAATAGTAATCTATTTTGCCTCGAAAAATATTAACTTTCAATTATGAGTTGAGAATATTCTTTGTCCAAAAAAAAAGTTCATATGTAGTAAAAAAATCACCACAAATCAAATTATATATATATATATATATATATTTGGTTTTTCCCAAAAAAAAAATTAATCATAAAAAATATCGAAATAAAAATCACCAAAAAGTACACGGTCAATTTAATCATTCAAAAGTAAATATCTCATTAAGTCATTATTCATTAGTCAAGTCCTCTAAAACTTTTGTGTCACTGAATAAAGTTGTCGAAATTTTTAAAACAAGACTAAATTGAATGACAGTCGCACAGATATACAGAATTAATGTTCTTTAAGCATCTGATCATGGAATAAAAAATACTTCATTCGTCTCGTTATCTTGGTAAAAGATAAACAAGTTAATAAAAATAAAGGAGTACTCCATATATATTTAATATAATGCATGATTCATTCATTAATTACAAATTGATATTACACAAATTTTCATATCATTACAATTAATACATATTACAATATTGTTTCCAAACAAAATCTTTAAATGTGTTTTCCTTATTTACTTATCAATCATCGATACAATATATAATCTTTAAGATTTTTCATTTATTTTTTTACTTTAATATGAGACAATTCTTTTTTGCATTTTTTTACCCAGATATTATGACGGAGAGAGTACTTTAACAGGAGCATCATCCCCAAAATATTTTGTTACGCAAGTGGATAGCGTATGTTAAAAAAAAAAAAATCGAATAACTTAATTGATGACATAAATTATTAGGAAAGTCAATAAGGTGATATTTTAAATCTTTTAAAAATATACTACCTCCGTTCCTAAATATAAAGCTCTTTTGACACTTTTATTTTGTCCCTATTTATAAAGCCTCATACCAATTTTCAATGATCATTAATTACTTTTTTTCACAAACACCCCGATTTATTTAACACTTTTTAGATTCCCAATAATATTAATAGGGGTAATTTTGAAATTACATATCAAATGTTCACATTTCCAATACAATTAACTAAATTATTCCACTTTCTTAATGGACGTGAAATCCTCCAAAGAGGCTTTATATTTAGGGACGAAGGGAGTATTTGGTTATCATAAAATTGGAGACCTAACTAATGACATTATTATTTTTATGACTAATTTAAATAATTTCTTTATATTCTTTTTGTTGGAGAGTGCCCCAATGACAATCGTATTTTCTCTTTTACTTGTACATATTTCATGTTTATGGATTATTACTATTAATAATAATGAGGCATTTCATTTATTATATTTATGCTTTAATTGTTTAATTAAAATAGATGTAATAAAGTCTTTAGGATTATAAGTTCAATGTCATAAGAATATCAAGTACATGACTTGATAGTGAGATCTTATTGATTGATAATTATCCTTAAAGATTCCCTAGTTGAGTATTATAGTTAATAAGCACAACTATAATACATCGAGACTAGTATGTGGCAGACTGATGACTGTATCTCACCGGTAATGAATATAGGATATCAAGTCTTCACGTAAGTACACATTATATTGTGTACTGGATTGACCCGCCATGAGAATGCTACATGGGTTATTAAGTGAGTGTCATAAACGATTCTCATAGTGACAATGGTGTACATGGTCCTTCGACCTGAAGCGCTACGGTTCCC
Source organism: Crotalaria pallida (assembly GCA_037953625.1). NCBI lineage: Eukaryota > Viridiplantae > Streptophyta > Magnoliopsida > Fabales > Fabaceae > Crotalaria > Crotalaria pallida. Next base: position 139,864,133 of record CM075654.1, on the reverse strand, counting down.
AACATGAGAAATTATGTGCTTTCACGCAATCAAACGTCATTTTAAAAGTCGTTTTAGAATATCTTGACAGTATTACATATTTTTAAAGTTTTAAATAGGGATAACCTTGAAATGACAACATATTTTTTTGATAAATTTGAGAGTAATAATTATTTTTCTTAATCTGCGTGAATGAATTAGATAAAAGTGACTTATATTAAGGAACAGAAGGAGTAGTATCTCAAGAGGTCAATATACGTGTAATTTTAAAATTTGTATGATATTTTTTAAATGTATGAAATAAAAGAAAAAAATACATCTATAAAAAATACTCTCTCCGGTTTTATATATAGGGCATACTTAACTGTATTCCCTGGACCAAGGGAAGTGGTTAGTTTTATGAATTTTATGAGAATATATTGTAACATTACAATTTTACCTACTCCACTTTACTTGGAAAGTTCACATTCATTAATGAATAAAAAAAACATAGTTAGTCAAAGCATTTAATAAGGGCAAAAAAGAGAAAAAACAATTAATGATACATAGGAAATATAAAGTGCCCTATATATATGATCAAAGATTTCTTTTAAAAGGTGTCCTACATATAGGACCAGAACGAGTATTTTTTTTAAAAAAAATATTTTTGTGGGATCAAGTATTAAAGAGGGGAGTCAAAATTACTCTCTCCATCCATAATTATAAGACATTTTTTATACTTTTATTTGTCCCTATTTATTCCCTATGCCAATTTTCAATAATCATTAATTATTTTTTTCCACAAACACTCCTATTTATTTAACACTTTTTAGATTCTCAATACTATTAATAAGGGTAATTTTGAAAATACATATCAAAAGTTCACATTTTTAATATAATTAACTAAATTAATCAATTTTCTTAATAAACGTGAAATCTTTAAAAGAATTCTTATAATCTGGGACGTAGGGATTATTTTTTTGGGATCAAGTATCAAAGAGAGGAGTCAAATACAAAGAGGGGAGCCAAATACTATATCCCATTAACGTGAATGGCCAACGGGGTAAGGCCCATCGCGTTTAACAAGTATCTTGTTTCTTCCTCTATTTTGGATCCTTTAAGTTGGGCACCAGGCAGTCACACTCTCTTTAGGCTGAGCCTGATTGTACTGTTCATGGAAGAGTTTTAAATTTTAGTCCCTATTTTGTATTTTTATGGACAAAAATATCTTTTTGTGTGTTATTTTTTCCTTTCTTAAATAGACGAAAAATTTTCATCTATCCATTGATAGAAATTTTCAGTCTACATCTATTCCGTGATGGAAAATTTTCATATCCAGAGAGACCGAAGATTGTGACCTCACGCCAGTATACTGATCACCATTATCTCCCACTCTTGCTAGAACCTTAGACCAACCATCTTCGTAACCTCTAAGCGCCTCCACACTCTCTTATAACATTAAGAAAAAGACATTGTTTCTCCATATCATTATCAATCCAAATGAGATGTGAATTAAGACTAAAAGCTTATTTAAGGCAAAAGCATAAAAAGAAATCGAAATATTTGAGGACACCTGAATGAAGAGTGCAGCAGCAGCAACTCGTTTAGCATAATTACGAAGCTCCCTCTCACGCGAAACCTTCTGAAGAAGATCATCTCTTGTTATCTCCTTTGCACTTGCTCCTCTCAATGATACCTGAACACAACAACATCAGCATCAGCAACAACTTTAAGGGCCCATTTGTTAAGGCCTCAAAAAGTGATTATACACAAGTGATTCTGCGAAAAAATGATTTTTTTTTTAGAAGCCGAAAAACATAGCTTCTCAAATTTGCTGCTTTTTTTTTGGTTAAAAGCTGGACCAAACAAATGTAATAGCATCAAAAGTGATTTTTTTTTTCCATCAAAATAATAACTTTTTATGAAGGATATGACAAAATTAAAGAAATGGGTAGTGACTGAATCATGAGAAATTGAGAATATTGGGTTGTTTGTTGATCCGCATAATATAAAGATGAAAATGAGAAACTAAAGAGCATGGGTTTGAATCGAACCTGGTGTTTACGGAGTCCATCCATGGAAATGAGAAGGCAGGGGTAGATTATTGATGTCACTCACGTTTGATTTTCCTCAACGCTTCAAAATTATTCTTATTCTTGTTCAGTTGTTCTTCGGTAGGAAAAATGGTATGGGGTAGAGAAGAAACTTATTTGGATAATTGTATTTGAAAATGGTAGTAGAATAACATCAATAATGAAATCAATTGCTTGAAACGTGTTCTCCAACATTGTCCTTAAGTCGTTATTCGCTCCCACTATTTGCTGCAAGATTAAGGCAAATCGACTCTAGGATTTATCCAAGCACCTAGAGATTATCAGCCAGCAATTCTAATAATCTCACTTTCAAGAAAGAATCTGAATGATTTAGAGAGGATTTACGTGTAGCGTTCTATATCAGAATCTATATATCACATTCATGCCAAGGGATTCTACTTATAACATATTTCTTCAATAGTTGTGTCTGTTCATAAATAAAGAAATGTGTCTTTTCATACACGTCTGACTACTCATGAACAAATGCTTCTCTTCATCGATGAATCAATACAACAATTCACATTTTCACATGACAGTTTTGCAAACTATCACTAACAATCCCCCACTTAGTTTGTAAAACTATACAATCCTCTCACATCCATATAGTATCATGCATAAGAAAAGGTAGCAATGTGCTTTTAACCTTTCCATAGGATAAACACTTCAAAGTTATAACATAATTAATGGTAGCGATGTGCTTTTAACCATAATCATTCTCCGCTTCAACCGGAAATATCACCCACATGATTCTATAATACTTCAAGATTAATTCACAGAAAAAATATTCAGCACGTAAATGGCCATGTGCTACCACCTAGTATTCATGAACATTTCCAAAAAATCAACCCAAAAAACTTTTGCATAGTAGAAGCGGCACCACTCACTTATGTTCATATAGGTGAAGTTCATTTAAGGTCTTAGCCTTCATTTAACTTCATTAAGAGTTTAATACTCACCCTCCTCATACTTTTCGTATTTCACACTAGACTTGGAATGGTAAATTTCTCTAGTGCCAAAGTTGCTTATCAATATCTTGTTGTTACCCATTGAACTCTTGGACTAGAGGTCTTCTAGAGAAGAGTTGGGTTTCTATAATTGGCGACTTTTATTAAAGGTTTTCAATCTCATTCCCATTGATGATTTTCCATCACCAATTTCTTTTTTAGAGATCAATCAAATCGTTCTTAATTTGACACATTAATTTGTAATTATATCATCACAAATCAATCTTTAGACAAATTCATGTCTCAACAATCATGTCTAGACTTTTGGTATACCTTATTCAATCCTCTAGACATAATACATTAACTGTCACAATGTAAAGATATAGTTGACATCAGTTGTGACCACAACAATATTTCTTATAACATGTTTTCCAACCATTTTACCTCTTTACATGCCTCTACTAAATCAACATACTCAAATTCCAAAGTGGAAAGATTTATATGTCCATTTCTTTGAATCTCAAGAAACTAATTATCCGCCAAGGATTAATATCCATTCAGGCATAAGTTTATTGTCACTTGCACTAGTTATTCCAACTAGCATTTATGTATCATTTCGGCATCGCTTGAAAAAATCCTAGAAATCTTCCAATTTCTTTTCAATGATCAATCCTGATCAATTATGTATCTTGCAAGCATTCAAAACAAAAGTAATATATGTTCTAGTACAATGCATAACCTACATAATAGTATCAATGACACTAGCACTCAATTTGAGCAAAATTCCAATTAGAAATTCTCTTTAATATGTGCAAAACAACATAGCGAGTAAACCCCCACTACATTTAACATCATAGTGAGTATACCCCCACTATCTTTGCTCACTTTTATCCCTAAAATAATTCTTATCTCTTTAAGAACTTTCATCCTAAATTCGAAGATAGAAACTTTCTAGTTCTATAAATTTAACAAGTGTAATAAATATAGCAGTGATAATAAACATTATTAACATCACATAAATAATGTTATTAATAAATTTCATGAGGGAACATGCAAAAGAAAACAATGCATATTAACCTTGACTATTTTACATGACTCTAGCACTTGTCCTAATTATAATCACATCTTGAACATACAAACAAATAATAACTTCAAAAATATACACTTATCTATATTATTTTGCTTATAACATGGGACAAAACTATAGTATAAACTTTTCCTATTATTGCTTAAGTGATTAATAAATCTTATACGATATAATTCTAACTTGAATAATATCATACATTGATACACACTTATGTTCCAATAGTAAATAACTATTTTAGTAATTAGTCATGGAGATGAGTTAATCTAAAAAAGACAAGACCAAGAGAATACTATTTCATTTTGAAAATTCTCTCACAAATCCCCCACAATTTTCAAAATAATCTCAAATTCGTGTATTTTGAATATTTCATTTATGCTTGAAACCATGATAGAAAATAACAACGTCTAAGCCACGTTACATAGGGGTGTCATCATTTTTTTTTTTCAAGAGTTTTATAACGAGAATCCAACTTTGACCACAACCTCTCTTATGGAATGCGCGACTGCGAGACCACCTCAAAAAATAGGTGCAATTCTTCAACAATTATTTTATTAAAATGAAAATGTTTGGATTCCAAAATAAGTTCAAATGTTTTTTGCAAAAAATTGCTCATACAAGTTCGTGTATCAATTAATATTCTTTGCTTATCATTTAAAGTAACAAGCCTCCAAATCCTTCGACGAAAATTACAAACAACTTGAACAGCCATGCATTCCAGATAATGGAACAATGCATGCTTCATTCATACCTGGTTCACGTCTAAACATGTTCTAACTTCTAAGGTAAATCTAAAATAGATTTAAAATCATCTAGAACATACAATTCTGAATACTTTAAACAATGAGTCCATACAATTCATTTATATATTCATATCAGCATTCACATACTAGAGGAATCACATTATTCTAATATTATCATAAATTATAAACATAATATTAGAATTTCAATCTATATTATATCTATAGCAAAAGAATTGTGTACCTTCACCAAAATCACATCACATATATAACCAAATAAATTCTTGATGAATGAGAAGACTGTTGATTTTTCCAAAGATGCAAGAAGACAGGTGCATCCTCTTTTGCTATCACCTTCAAACCTTTCAATTCTTTCTAATGCATACTTTTCATAGAATTTCTATATCTTCTCTCCCAAAAAATAACGACTTAAGATTGTAGGAAAAATGGTATGGGGTAGAGAAGAAACTTACTTGGATAATTGTATTTGAAAATGGTAGTAGAATAACATCAATAATGAAATCAATTGCTTGAAACGTGTTCTCCAACACTGTCCTTAAGTCGTTATTCGCCCCCACTATTTGCTGCAAGGTTAAGGCAAATCGACTCTAGGATTTATCCAAGCACCTAGAGATCATCAGCCAGCAATTCTAATAATCTCACTTTCAAGAAAGAATCTGAATGATTTAGAGAGGATTTACGTGTAGCGTTCTATATCAGAATCTATATATCACATTCATGCCAAGGGATTCTACTTATAACATATTTCTTCAATAGTTGTGTCTGTTCATGAATAAAGAAATGTGTCTTTTCATACACGTCTGTCTACTCATGAACAAATGCTTCTCTTCATCGATGAATCAATACAACAATTCACATTTTCACATGACAGTTTTGCAAACTATCACTAACATCTTCTTGTTCTTCCCTCGGCCACAATCATCGTAATATTGCAAAATTTCGTCTTTCAAGAGATGTAATTTTTCCGTCTCTCGATAGATAGAAATTTTACGTCATTTTCCATCGATGGATAAATGAAAATTTTTCGTCTCTTTAGGGATGGAAAAAATAACACACAAAGGATATTTTGTCCATAAAAATAAGAAATGAGGGCCAAAATTTCAGTAATGGAGGCCAAATTTTAAAAACTCTACATAGAAAAGTGGATTTCCTTGTTTAAGAGTCAATGCATAATACTCCTAACATTGTCTTCTCCCTTTAGAGCGTTGAAGCCCACAACAATTTCAACTCAATCATATTAATATGATGATATCTTTCTCTCTTTTGAGGACTCCACTCACTTATCAGTATTCAATAATATATGATCTTAATTTAATTCATAGATAGTCCTTTCCATGGGTTTAACATCTCAATGAATTCGATGTATCAATGTCATACATTTGCATAGTTATAATTGTGGTAAACTATTTTTTGAAAAAACATGGGAGGCAACAGTGGAGAATTTTTCGCAATGGAGAAAAGTGGAGAATTTTTCGCAATGGAGAAAGCTTGACGGAGCAATGCCGCAAATATTGAAGTGTTTATACAGGGGTAGGAACTTAATGCTTGTTGCCCTCCCTAACCTAACTTCATTACCCTTGGTTATAGTCTTCAATAATTTACCAGCAACAATTTCTGAGGAAAAGTTTACAGAAGGATATGAAGCATTCGTAAATCCATGGGTATATTTATATTATCAACATATTTCAACCAACCTATAAATCTTTCGATAATGAGTGTTTTTCTTGTAATGAAAAGGACCAATTTGATAAACTTTTTTTAGGAATCTAATAAACAATACTATAAAACCACAACTGCTCTTAATAACATAAATTAAAAGATAACAAAATAACCGGAATTTTCATTGATAATAAATAATGAATACAAATTAAAGGTTTTATATAAAAAAAAATAGTAAACTTTAGAATAAAATTAAGCCATATAAATGACAATATCTAATAAACCAAAAAATATTTTAACAAAGAAAATACTTGATGAACTAATTATTTACTTAAATATTTGTATTTTTTTTTATAAAAATTATCTTACTCCTATTTTATAGTTGAACCTATTAAGACTATCTTACGAATATTGAGTTATCAACAGCCTATCACTAAGACACTAAGAGTTAGTAATTTTTTTTTGGCTTATTTATGTTTTTGGTCCCTAAAAGTTCAGCGTGTTTTTGTTTTAGTCCTTATAAGTTATTTTGATCGGGACTGGTCCTTAATTTTTCAAATATTTTGGTTTTGATCCACTCCATTGTGAAAAAACTGTTATTTGCTGACGTGGCTAGGGGAACATTGTATCAGCAGTCACGTAGTGTGAGAAGACACCAAATAAATTATATGACAATGATGATACAGATCCATGGACACAAAATGATCTCATACGCAAAATGGTCTCATACGCAGAATTTTGCATTTATGGATCCGAATCATCCATTTCACAATACTTATTTGACGCTATCTAACGCCACGTAGCTGTTGGTATAAGTTTTCGTTAACCACGTCAACAAATAATTGATTTTTTCTAACAGATGGGACCAAAACCAAAATGTTTGAAAAATTAAGGACCAATCACGATCAAAATAACTTTTAGGGACTAAAACCAAAACACGCTGAACTTTTAGGGACCAAAACCATAAATAAGCCTTTTTTTTATATCATAAAGTGATAATTATTGGATCCTTGGTGTGTGGATTACTTTTGGGATCGGGATGGGATTTTAACACATGGGAGTTAGTTCCCAAACCTCATTTTTATCCCCCCAAACCCCAATTTTTATTTTATTCCATTTTCACCCTTCTCTTCAATCCCAAACTCTCCACCAACACCACCTCTCCTCCTCCACCAACATCAACTCTCTTTCTCCACCTCCATCAACACCACCTCTCCTCCTCCATCACCTCCCTCTACTTTCATTTTTTCCCCATTGATCTGCCCCGGCCCAGAGTTAGGGTTCCCTTTCTGCAGATCAATCAATCAAACAAGTGAGTGAGAGCTTCTTGAATCAAATCAATGGAGAAGAAGCAATTACAAGTGGGTGGTTCACCGATAAAGCAGTTAGCTTGCTGCAAGTCCTTCGCACCCTCTCCAAGTCATGACTTCCCTCTCTCTCCACTCCCCTTCCCCCCTCTCTCCACCCTCTTCAGTTTTTTTTTTTTAATTTTCGGTACTGTACAAAATTCCGACACCCATCTGTCAGAATTTTGAAAAATTCCGACATGGGGGTGTCGGAATTTTGTACAGTACTTATTATATGAAAAACTGAAAAAATTCCGACAAACCAGTGTCGAAAATTTATAATTTTTCCGATACGGGATAGTCGGAAATTGTACAGTTACATAAAAAAAAAACAGAAAGAGAAGAGTTTTACCTTAAAGAAAAGATATGAACGTCCATTGACATAGATGAGGGGTTTGAGGTTTGGGGGTGAGAATTTTTCTTCTTGTGTTGGTGTAGAAGAATGGTTGAAATCAATGATAGTGTTGGCTGGGAAAGAGAAGAAGGAGGTAAGGTGAACAATGGAGTTTGGGGTTTGGGGGTAGGAAGGTGGAAGGTTTTGGGGTTTAGGGTTCCATGATGTTTGGGGTTTGGGGGTGGAAAGGTAGAAGATGAGGGAGGGGCAGTTTTGACTTTACACCATTAAAATGGGGTTTGGGGATAAAAAGGGGGTTTGGGGACTAACTCCCTTAACACATTATCCTCATACCAGTACATTTTACTTGGGTGTGAAATATCTAATTTTTTATTTTTACATATAATGTATGGATCATGAACATAAATTACAAACCAAACTAAAATATAGTCATGAATTAATGTCACAACCGAATGATTTTGCATCCCACCATACATGAATACTTGCAGAACGTGCAGTGTATATACTTGCAGAACTTGCATAACTCTTCAGCGATGAAGTCAAGCTAAGAGTGACTTTTTCATTACCTTGCAGAAATAGTTCATAACGCCATACACATAATTAACCCCATACACCATTCATTTATGCAGTGTCTATTGGTCGTGACGACTGTAGTTCGTTGGTGTTGGAGTTAAAGCAACATACATATCCATATGTTGTTGCACTTGGGGCCCTAAGTAAGTAACTCAACTTGAGGGGCCATTCTTGAGGGACATTAATCGATCATTTTCTTTTCTTCTTATTCTTTTATTTCACATTTGTCTCAATTCAAAGATTTCTTTAAATTTTATAAAATAAAATAAAATAAATAAGAGATTCTTTAGAAATTCACAAGAATTTTTATTTATCCCTCTCCTTTTACAAAAAAAGAAATTTTTTAGATTTTCATCTTATCGAAATGATAAATATACTCACAGAATTTGAATATGCCTGTACGTGCTGACAATAAAAAATAGTCGTTCTATTATTAGGAGAAAATATATTTAGCCTATCAGGGAATATTTTTAATTTAATATTTATTTATACAATCATAAATTTATGATATGTACGCATATATTTTACACGCATTTAATAATTTTGTTATAAATCTTTTTACTTTATTTAATTTTCTAAAATCCAAGTTTCTTAACCTATTACCTATCAAATGTTTTTGGCACTGAGTGTATTTAAATAATGTCCGCTTCTTATTATAATTCACAATTTTAAAGGTTTTAGTGTTCTTTATTATACGTCACTTAATATTATTTAGGTAATGTTAAAAAAAATCTAAGTTTAATTATATGTCCGGTCCTTAAATTTTAAGGTTGTTTTGTTATGAACCTTTGTTTTTTTTTCAATGTCTAACTCCTGAAATTATTTATGGGTTTGTTATATATCTCTCTTATCAATTTTGACCAAATTATATTGACATTTTAAACCGGAATCCTAGTAAGATATAGGAGGTTAGCCCCACATGATGCCATGTAGAGGAATATCAATTTTTTTAATTAAGAAAATTAAAAAAAAATTAATATTATTATATTTTTAGTTTAAAAAAGTTTAAAAAAATTGAGAGAGAGCTCGTCTTCGCCTATGTTGCATCACATAGTAACAAGTAGCTAATCGCTTGCGTTTTATTAAGGTTTTGATGTAACATGTTAGCAAAATTTAGTTGAAATTAATAGCAAGGATATATGACAAATTCAAAAATAACTTTGGAGAATCCGACATTAAAAAAAACCATGGCAAAACAATCACAAAGTTCAAAAACTGAACACATAATTAAGCCAAAAATATATACCAAACGTACCTCTTATATTTCGAGATCGTTTTTTTTTGTTACCACTGAAAGATTAAAAACAAACAGCAAGAAAAGAAAAGGACAGGGAACTTAGCTACGAGGCACCAGAGTGCCCATCCTATCTCCTAACAGCATAGCAGAAATAGCAGCAGGAGGGTCTTGCCAGAATTTCAAACTTTCTGAGTGAGACGCTCCTTGCTTAGCGAACCAGTCGGCACAAGAATTACTTCTCTCAGAGTGTGCACAAGCTTAATATAGCTGAACTCCGCAAATAAACTTCGAATCTCCTGAATGTAGCAGTAGTAAATATGAAATTTGCAGTCGTCACACTGAATCAAACGAACAGCCTCCAAAGAATCCAATTGGCACTGTAAACGCTGGATGCCCTTAGCCTTGGCAATCTTAACTCCGTGTAACAAACCCAACAATTCCACTTGAAGCACATATGTGTAACCGAAGAAGCCCGAAAAAGCACAAACCCAATTTCCATCGACATCACGCAAAATCCCACCAAAACCAGAAGGACCGGGATTGCCCAATGAAGACCCGTCAGTATTCAAAATAAAATCAGCATTCCTATCCAAAGTCCAAGAAACAAGCCGAGGGGTAGATGACAAGAGAGAGGGAGAATTGGGGGCGAGAGAAGCAGTGACATCCCGAAACATGTAATTAATATTGGCAATATTATCATATATGGACCAATGAGAAGAATCATAAGCCTCATTATTTCTATACCGCCAAATCCACCACAAAATAATGAGAAAAAGAGAACCTCTGTCATTACCCACATTAGATTTAAGCCAAGGCTGAAAATCTAATGGCATTTCTTATGTTGGTTGATTGTTTAAGGTGATAGTATAATTAATAAAGTAGAAAGATAAATGAGTGAAATTGATAAATATGGGTAACTTCATAATATTAACAAATTTTTTTATAAATTTGAGAGTTATATATTTTTTTATATGTGAAAATTAGGAAATATTATAATTTGGACCAAAGAAGATAAAATCAAGAAAAATGATAAGTGAAATAATTAAAAATGTTTGGAAATAATTGTTTTTTAACAATGAAAAAGATTATATATTGATTGATCCATGTAGCAAATTTTATCCAGTGAAACAAAAGCTTAGTTATTATCATCGTTATATGTAAAAATTAGGAAGAAAATGACTTATTATAAGAGAAACAAAGGAAGTGCTGTATGTTTTTGTGACAAACCTATTTAGAGAAAACCTATTGTTTGGCCGTTAAGTATTAATGTCAAATAGTATTATTTATTTATTTTACATATAATCTTTTTTATACGCACTTTCTTTTTTCGTTTTGGGGAATGGAACAGAGTGTGGGGTTTGAACCTTTAAGCTAGTAGTACTCCCTCCGGTCCTATTTATAAGTCACATTTTAGAAAGATTTTTTGGTCCTATTTATAAGTCACTTTATATTTTATTGGAGGCATTTATTGCTATTTTATCTTATTTGTCCTTTGCCCATTAATGTGAAGTAATACATTGTGAAATTCTCAATGCAAGTTAAAAGGGTAAGATTGTAATGTTGAAATATTTTTTTAAAGTTTCAAGAAACCTAACTACCCTCATTGGTCTGTGTGATATAGTTAAGTATGTCCCATAAATAGGACCAGAGGGAGTAGTATTTTATATACTACAGGTCTACAGCTTTACGTCTTTACTAATTGAGTTGGTTCTTGAGATAATTATAAATATTACCGAACTATATTAACTCAATTATAGATATTACTATATTAAAGGAAGAAAAAGGGAAGAGAGAAAGAAAGAATAATAGTGGTATATAATTATAAGTATATAGCAATGAAGCTGAGAAGTTACAAATGAAAATGCAGATGCATTTGAAACTTATTAAACTACTTCTATACTATGGTATAAATAAAATTTTGAAGCCTATATCTGTGTATGGGTTATTTAGCAGTAACTTGGGCAGTGGGGTAAGTAACTAATGAATCATGACCAGGTGTTTTCATCACAAGGGGAACAGCCTTCTTGTGCAATATCAGTTATCTTAACACCAGAGTCATATACCACTCCATTTTTCCAATCAACAGGTAACACTGCCTTCTGTGCCCAAATCCATTTACCATCATACCCTGCTGTTACCACTATCCGGAATTGCAATGGACCTTGTGGAACCCTGCTTGTGTCCCACACTGGACCATGGTTTCTGCTCATAAAGCTCCAATTTGAAGATCCAACCTAATAGCATAAGCCATACAATAACCAAAATTTAGCATATATAAGTTTATTCAATCAATAGGAAAAGGATGTAATAAAATTATTTGGTGTCTAGCATATATGTATAAATATTACATACCTTAGCTACATCAACGCCTACTATCTCTGTTTGACCCCCTTGATACAAAAATTTAATTGCTAAGTAATTTGGTTTTTGGCTTGATTCTTCTACGCGGACAGCTAGATTCTGATTTTTGTAATCACAAGGTACTCTGCTCCATTAAATGAGAAAGAATCAATAACAATTGATTGATACATAAAAAAATTAGGTGGACTATACGCATATGCACATTTCAAACTTGACATCTAATTACTTCCGGAGCTAAAACCAAAATTAAATTGATATTGGCTCCCTTTATGATGCTTGCACGATCATAAAATTATCATACATTATACTAGTACTGCACATTAGTCCGTTATTGTAATTAATGTGCTCCATGATTGTCCTATGGAGTCAGAATATTAAAATGTTGGTCCACATGGTGTTCTCTTTTTCTGTGGTGGGGCAGTGGTAGGTGGAAGGTGGGGACAGACAAACCAAAACCACAAAGATATTAAAAAGAGAAAGATGATAAAAAAAAAAACAGAGAGAGAGAAAGATAAAATTTTAAGATTTTGTTAACTCCGAATCAGAAATAAAACACTAATGTTACTGTAAATAAATTAAAAAAAAAAAAAAACACTAATGTTACTTGTACTTTTTGATGTACATTTTTACACTTGAGTTCTTACACTTGGTACATCCAAAAATATTTACTTGAGTTCTTACACTTGGTCTTTAAAAAAAATCCAAAATTTTATTAGAACTAAATGAGAACCAACTAATTAAAGATGTGATGTGAGCTTACCTCTTGTATTCAATGTCAACAATGCCAGCCTTTAAAATTTGTTGTCCCTGACCCTTTTGTGCCATGGCCGTGAAAGCCCTGCTGCTAAGGACAAACTCAGTTTGATTATTGTGATTAAGATCGGTCACTACCACTCTAGTTCCTGCTTTTGTGCATAGACTTGGGTTCTTGCATCTTATCTGCATCAAATTATCCATTGAATAAATCAATAAAATTGAAATTTTGTGCAATTATTTTTATCAGGTGAAAATCTCATACATTGAATCACATATTTTAAATTAAATAAAATATAAATTTGTACCTGAAAACATGCACCACAACCAGCTCCATCTTTGAAAATGGAAGGCACGGCAGCAGCAAGCTGCCCATCACCTAAGCCTAGTGCAAGGGAGCCATATCCACATGCCCCAGCTGCATATATCAAATTCACATAACAAATTAATCAATATATATATGGACTATAAAATCAGACATAGAAATTGAAGAGAAAACTTGAAGGTAATGGATGAGTGATTGTTACATGACAGAGCAGAAGCTTTATTGAAATAGGCAGCTTTGGTTTGATGCACACAGCGATCACAAGCAGTAGCAGATGATGCAAGAAGGAAGATTAAGAAGCAAAGGAATAAGGCCATGAGAGTGTGTGAATAAGTGTTTGTTGTTTTGTTTTGCTGGGAGGTAATGTAAAGTGAAGTTGGATATGAAAGCAACTCAAGAAATTGAGGTATATATAGGAACTAATAATAGGCCACAGCTCAGCACTTTCCAAAAAGGTAATATTACTATTTGGACAGCCAAGTCATGATAATTTTTTTATAAGTATTTTATTTTATATCAGTTTTCTATGTTATTGTTTATTTATTTTTTTAAATATAAGGATTAATTTTGGATTTTGTTTCTTTTATATAAATTCTTATTTTTAATAACATAATTCTTTTTAATAGATATCTTATTATTTTTAACAGAGCAACTCAAAGAGCTTTTATATTTATATATATGTAGGGGGTGTACTATTATTTAAGACTTAAGATAAGAATGAAAGAAAGGGGACACGCATTTTTGGGAACGCGGCTACACAAAGAAACTTAAATGGGGTCACTTTTGTGAGTGCACTCACCGACTATGAGTATCAACACGCCAATCTCAAACACCCTGTGGGCACTCTGTGGGAACGTGTCTTTCTATGGTTTGTACACTGTGCAGCACTCTTGTAAGTGTTACGATGAAGGATTGAGATGGACATGGATTACTAGGTGATGACTAGGTTTTGGGGCCAAGACTTTTTTGCACTTTTGGAAGTTTCTCACCCACTTGCTGAATTTCCTTCATCCACAGTGTTACTAAGATTTTGAAGATACTAGACAAAAACAACGTAGGTGATTTTTCTGTCTTTGTTTGTTTTGTTAAACTAAGGGCCAAGGCTATATTACTAAACACTATTGATTTATATTATTACTGGTATTTCCTTATAAAAATGGAGTTGATAAAATTAACCATAACTCATCATTGTATTCTAAATTCGTTCAATTCATATATTTATACTAATGAATTTAAATGAATATGAGCCGTTAAATTAACTTAAAATTGGATGATTGGAATTTATTTAGGTAACTAGATATTCATTTATCTAAATAGTTGAAATCTAAATGTCACCAAATTCTAAATGATTTACTATTATTAGTGATTTTTCTTTTCAAAATCTCACCAAATTCATCTCAATTGGTTAAGTTAGATAGTCTCTTTATTTCTATTTTTTGAAATAGTCTTTTTTTTTTCCTTTCGGAAAGGTAATGTTTTGAATATTGATTGTTTAAATAAAATGGTTTTTTAAAAAAGTAATTTTTAAATAGCACTTTATATATATATATATATATATATTTTAAAATTTTGGATTCAATTTTAAATTTGTAGGAAAAAAAAAACAAAATGGATAAAATATTCATCTATCCAATCCGTTCAAATAAATGAATAGATGAATTGAAATTCATATATTAAGTTAAGATGTGGGTAGATTTGAATAACTCAAAGTATGATTTAATAGAATTAAATAAATTATTAGTTATTTTTTATTCATCTATTAAAATCTTAATCAAAATCTATCCAATCCGTTTATTTACCACCCTTTCTAAAGGTTTTAAGACAAAATTATGAGTAATCCTTTTGCACCCAACATTAAATTTTAGCTCAAAGTCTCTTTCCACATTACCCATCAGGAGATCAAAGATAATGGAGGGTGAGTGTGATGCCACTACTAGAATGCCTGTCTCCCAAGCTAACCAACCAAATAAATACCGTAAGAATTTCCCCAGATATCAACAGTAAAGGCCGAACATGGCCTACATGCAACCCACCAAAAGCCCGAATCATCTCTCATGAGACCCCACAAATTCATGATTAATGAAAAATAGAAATACACAACTAAGAATGTTAATACTTAATATTCAAATAAAGGGTTTGCTTGGAAAAATGGTAAAAATACATTGGGAAAATAAATTTATTATCACTTAAAAGTATTAAATTTCAATTTTTAAACTTAAAAATATTTTTTTAACCTCTTATCATAGATCCAAAATTAAGAAAATTCTAAATTAAAAACAAACTTTCAATTAACTTTTGTCAACCAAGTGCTAATTATCGATGATTAATTAGAATCATGAAAAAATTCTTTGATGCTCTCATTTTTAAAAGATATTCATGCACTTTTTTTCGTGAAAATTCTTTCTAGTTTTGTTTTTAACCACAATAATTTCATCCATTTATACTCTAATGCAAATAATTCAACACCACCCACTTACTCTATCACTATTGTCATGATATTTAGGTTCACCTAAAATAATTGTTCCACCAACGTGACAACATTATTGACCTCAATAATCTTAAAAAAATGATAGCAAATGTCGTCATTTCCTATTTACCTTAAAGTCAATGTTACAATTTATCATTACTCAAGTTTTAATCTCAATCATCAGAGTTTTTAATTACTGAATCAATAATATTATAAAAAAGAACATTGAAACAAAACTAAAAGGAGATTATCAAATATTATCCTAGAATCATATATGGTGATCTCTCTCCACTAAAGCTGTAATGTAACATCTCAATGTTGAAATGAGGTGTGAACCATCGTCAAGATACCAAACTATCAAACAAACAAATTAAAAAGAGGGGATTTGGCACTTTGGTTGATTGCTTTTTTAAGTTTCTTTCACGTATGGTTCCCCAAAACGAAAAGGAAAGAAGCTTTAATATGGTGGGGATGGGAAAATGATTGCTTCCTAGCTAGTTGTTTGCTTTCTTGTTCATGTTTGAAGTTAGGAACAAAGTTTACAACTCAGTCTATTTCCCATGTAAGAATACGACCAATACTCAAATCGTATCAACGATTCTTTTTGCTTCAAAATGTAATCTGCGTTATAATTCTATTATTATCACAACTCACAACCAATCTATTTTTTTTTTTTAAATTTAAAAAAATTAAGTCATTTATAATTCACTCAAACCTCAAAAGGTGTACTGCACAACCAATCTAAAATCATGTCTTCATCATTTTAATTTCTCTTATTCTAAAGTTTACTCTTCTTGATCATCGTGGGTACCAGTGATATGTTTTTAGGTTTTACGTTTGCATTCACCAGCGAGCGTGCTTCTTCTAGCAATACTCCCAAAGATAAAGTGGCACATTTTATTTTGTAATGATATTGAAACTTGAGGAGAGAGGTTATAAGTTATCTAAGTGAAATTGTATGCAAGAACTAAATCGAATACAAAACCAAATTAATGTTAAAAAGATAAATTTCAGTCGATGAAAAATAAAATTACTGATATAGTCTTGGAATACCAATTTAAAATCACTTCCAAAAACTTTTATGAGTATCCTAATCAATTACAGGAACCTAAGAATCAATTAACGTAACCAATAATACGCACATTTTTAATCATGCTTAATAATTTCCTAATAGGTTTTTTTTTTATAGGAATTTTTTTTCCCTAATAGGTTAATCCATTAACTGATTGAAAATTCACTTATTTTGAACATCTTTCAGTGATCTACTCCATAATTGATTAGACAATTTCCGAATCGATTAAAGGAAGAACGTACAATGCATAATTCCAGCTCATGGAAAGACATGAATGAAACCAAGCTCTCGAATCATTGTTACACCAAATTCTAATCTAGAATACTCAACTATATATATATATATATATATATATATATATATATATATATATATATATATATATAACACTAAGGATAGAAATCAGAAGTTTATGAGTTGCTTGCTAGTAACATTAAAATTAATAATATATGCTATATATTTTTTCAAACTTATAGGAATTTCCATTTTCACTTAGGATCCGTGACAATACTTCAAAGATCAAGGCTCAAAATTAAAATGTAACCATAAGACATGAAAAGTATATATATGCTATATATATTCTTACGCTTTGATATATGAAACAGGACAAATACGAAAAGAAGTCGATCACATCGGTCTTTGTTAAGGTTCTATCTCCAAATCAATTGACAATAAGTGAAATAACACAAGCGAAATAGTCTAGTAAATATTTAAACCATAGCACATGTTATAAGGTAAGAGATATGAAACTTCCAATGGATCTTCTGCGGTCCAGCCCACCAAAAATTTGATAAGCTGGCAGCTTGAGCTCGGTACAGTGGATGGAGTAGATACCACAACTACTGCTACTGTATGTGCTACATATCAATTCACAGCCTGCGTCCAGCTGTCTTTAAACATTGTGCTTTCCTGCCAAACATTCCCATACTTTCCCTAAGGGCCCCTCTTATTGTGAGCAGAAATGTAACAAAAAGGGGCTTATTAATTATTATTCGTGTAATGATATTGATATATAAACTAAACAAAAAAACACTTTGTGTCTCGATTATTGTATATCGTTAAGCAATTTAGCATGACGTTATTGTGACTAATATTTGATTATTTTTTGCCATAATTGATAAAACACCTTCCAAATCATTGTGCGTGGATCAATAGCAAGTGAAGAAATACCCAAACAAATCATGGAAAATTATTAGTTAGTCCTGGACCACGTGGTCCAGGCACATCTCAACCGTTGATAGTTTATTTTTTAATTAAAAAAATTCAAAAATTAAATAATGGATGGTGGTGATTATCCTGGACCATATAGTCCCGGACCACCTAATAATTGCTCACAAATCATTTCTTAGGTACCGTGTAATAAATAATACGATTAAATACCAAATTGGTTCATATAGTTATGACTAATTTTAAAAAAATTAATATTTATAAGAACCAATTTCATATTTAAACTACCAACGTGGGGTTGGTCAAGTGGTAGTTCACTTGGTCCCTTAACCAACCGGTCTCGAGTTCGAACCTTGGGTATGGAGCAACCCCCGCTAGGAGATCCCTACCGCTTAGTGCGAGCTCAGTTGGGTCGGACCGAATGAGTCGGATTCTGGGTAAACCAAATCCGGGTGCCGGTTGGTGTACACAAAAAAAAATCATATTTAAACTTAAATTAGTATGATTCATTGCTGCACCATATGGTGGAGATTCCAGAATTAATGCTATTTTTGGGGAATAAAAGCAAGTCATAAATTATCAGCATCCAGTTCATGAGGCACGCATGAGTGCGTGATATTTGGTTTTCATTTCATAATCGTGATCATGCATAAGTAATCCCACATGGTAGAGGTGTTTGAGGTTGGATTGGAAATGATTTAGTTAATTGACCCATAGCTTGGTTGGGTGATTTGCTTGAACCCAAAACTTATATGATAATTGCACCAACAATCTTATATGCTGGCATAATGTTTATGTTGATTATGCATAATCAAATGACATTTAAAAAATTTTAAAACAAAAAATTAATTAATTTTTTACAAGGCTTAATTATGAGTTTGCCATATACCTCTACTACCAATTCTGACCAATTTTGCTGACATGTAACATCGGAATCCTGATTAGACGCAGAAGGTTAAGCACCTGATGCCCCGTGGCAGAAGATCTTTTTTTAAAAAAATTAAAAAATTAAAAAACTTAATATTTTATATTTTTAGTTAAATAAAAAAAGAGAAAAAAATTGAAGAGAGAGGTCGTCTTCACCTATGTGACATCACGCGGCACCAAATGACTAACCTCCTGCGTCAGATCAGGATTCCGATGTTACATGTCATCAAAATTGGTCAGAATTGGTAGTAGGGGTATATGACAAACTCAGAAATAACTTCGAGGAGTCAGATATTGGAAAAAAAAAGAATAATAATATCTGACAAAAATACCCCAAACTTCAGAGACTTGTAACATAATTAAGCCTTTTACAATATATAAAAGCTGAGCACCTTACCCTGGCATGAATCCAGTTTATTTCCAGTAAAAACTGCCTCAAATACTCTTTTCCTGAATGACACTTAAGTGCATAGTATCATCTCGCATCCAAACACGTATAGTTAAGGCTATCAGTTCGGGCCAGGCCAACCCATTGCAGAGATCATTGTGGGCCAATATATTGCAGAGATCATGGTAGGAAGATATTCCAACCAAAGAAAAAATTAGCAGATTAGGGGAAGAGATATGCAGATTAGGATAAAAACAAACAAAAAGGGGGAGCCAATGCTCACTTCATTTTTCATTCCTTCCTTGGTAAAGGATAATACAAGACTTATATAGTAATTACTCAAACCCTAAAGTACCCCTAAGAACATTCTAGAGGAATACTAATAATAACAATAATAATATAATAATAATAATAATACTTACTTAATTATTAACCTAAATATTTATCCTATTCCTTTTCTCCAAATAAGCCTAATAATTATTTTACTCATAATTAATCTTAACCTTCTACCAGATCATCTCGCATCCAACACAGACATGTTGTCGAAATTTTCGCTCCATTTTATATTTTTTTGGACAAAATTGTCCTCAATGCGTTTCACATTTTCGTCTTCTAAGAGAAGAAAATTTTTCATTCAAGTCGAGTCAAAATTTTTTCGTTATGTATGAATCGGGCAGTATGTATAGACAGACATCCTTTGTTAGTTGGATCTATATTGAGTTTGATATATAGACTTGGTCCACTAATATTTTTTTTTCTTTTCTTTTTCTTTTTCATTCTAAATGAAGTTGCATTATACTAGTGTAGTAGCACTATGTTAGAGGAGAAAATGAGGAGGACGCGCATGATGATGATGATGATGATGATGGGGCTGTAACGGCTGGCCCAAAGCTTGAAGCCCTTCCGCAAGCCAATGTCAGCTGAGGAAATCGAAGTGTGCTTGGAGGGATGCTCTGTACTTACTTACTCCTTCCGGCTCGAAATATAATCAAAATTAACTAATTTTTCGTTTATCAAGGAGGTTAGTTGATTGTATTTAATTTTCTCAAATTTATAAAAGAATAGAGGTATTTTAGGAAAGTTACATTGGGAATGAAACAAAAATTAAATAAGATAACAATTTTCTAGGGATGTTTTAGGAAAGTGACATTGAGAATGAAATAAAATTTAAGAAAGTTAGTTAATTTTGCTTATATTTTAAACCAAGTGTTTTTCACCTCATATATCACGGAAAATTTTTGACTCGGTGTGCACGGAAAATTTTCGTCTCTTGGAAGACGAAAATTTGAAACATACTGAGAACAATTTTGTCCAAAAAAATACGAAATGTGGGTCAAAATTTTGACAATGGGACCAAAATTTAAAACTCCAAAAACAATGCCCCAGCAGCCCAGGGCTTATGAGTACTGGTCTCCTGGCACCTTTTTTTATTTCCCAATCCCCTTTTTTCCCGATGAAATTCTGTTGAAATATTTTTTAATATTCCCGAGCAAAAAAATATATTTTTCAACTTTAAAAATGAATTTTTGGATAAGAAACTAATCGGAAAAATACATTTTTCAACTTAGGTATATAAAAAAAAAATATATCCTGACTGAAAAAGGGAGGCGAGAACTAAAGTTGAGGCTTATTTGGTTTCATCAAAAATTATAAAGAGACGCCAAGAGGCAAAGGGAATTTTCTCATTTTTTATGCAACCTGCAAGGTCCTTCCTACCCTTTCAGGAAAAAAATAAAATTGTAAGAGATATTATCTTTTGGTGTACATTAAGGGTATCTTGGGTCGACAATCGAAGATTAATTATCTCTAACATATAGAGATTACCGAAGTGAATTTTGGCACAACCAACAAAACTTTTAATTACTTCCTCTTATAAATATTTTTTAAAATATCTATAACAATTATAAATTAGTTTAAGAAAAACATATTAATATTAAATATTTATATTTTCAATATCACCAACAAACTTAAGTCACCTTCAAGTATAAATTTCTAAAAAAAATAAATTATACTCCCTCCGGTCCTATTTATAAGACCCTTTTGAGGTTTTTCGCTCACACCAAGGAGAGAGTGGATAAATTTGTTAGCGACATTGCAAATGTGAAAATTTGATATACTTTTTCAAAATTACCCCTATAATTATTATTGGAACTATAAAAAGTGTTGACTTTATAAGAGTGTTAGTGAAAAGAAGTAATTAAATGTTATTGAAAATTGAAAAATAATCTTATAAATACGACCAAAATAAAAACCCCAAAATAATCTTATAAATATGAACAAAGGGAGTAGTATTCAAGACGAGTGGAAGTAAGTGTCCCCCCTTTCTCCAACAATAAAGTACCAGTAATTTCAAATACTTTCAATGACCATTGCAAGACAGAAGTCCTAATGCAAAAGTTCAAGGACCTTCCAGAGAGGCTTATCCTCTCCCAATCCCATCAATTATTTATTTAAATTTTTTTTAATTCTTAATATTTTTAAAAAATTTCAATAGTATTAATTTTTTTCATAAACATTCTTATTTATTTATCACTTTTTAGAATCTCAATAATAATTATGGAGATAATTTTAGAAAAATATATCAGATACTTACATTCCCAATATCATTGATACTAACCAACTTTCTTAAAAATTGTGTTTTTTATTAAAAAATATTATATTTAAGACCAAAGAGAATACAAAATTAGCCGCATGGTGTACTAGGCACGTTGTTTTTTTTAAGGAAAATTTGTAATTCATTCCATAACAGAAAATAGTACAAGTAATTCCAACGGAACAATAACAAAGCACATATACTAGGCACGTTGTTTAATTTGTGAAATTTTTTAATAATTTTGGATTACCTATAAATAACAATTTCTTTTTTTAATTTTATAAAATCCTTTATAACAGTTTCAGTTTCTGTTTGTTTATAGAGGAAATGATACGTCAATTTACGGTGTAAATTTTTTTTATACTAACATTGCATCATTCACCTTTCATAAATTAACAATAATTGAATTGCAAGTAAAATTAATATACTTCAATGGTTGATAGCGCATCAACAATATAAAAAACTTTAGATCATTAATACATACATATTAAACTCTCCTTTGTATTAGTAGATCTTACAAAACAGTTTATACCGAATTGGTATATACTCGCTCTGGTTCCTACTATAAGAAAAAAATAACATTTATTAAGAAAGTTAGTTGAATGTATTTAATTTTCTCAAAATCATAAAACAAATATGACTACTTTTGGAAAGTTGTATTGGGAATGAAACAAAAATTAAATGAAATCACTACTTTCTAGGAACATTTTAGGAATAATTGTATTTGAAATAAAAAATTGGTTAATTTTTTCTTATATTTTGAACCAAAATATGTATGCACCATTTTTCTTATGATAGAGACTAGATGGAGTATTATTGGATTTACTAAACCTCATAAAATGTACACAAACTTGCGGAGTGTCTCATCATGATTTAATTTTGATGGAAAAATATGTCGTGATTGGGTTTTGTATAACTCGAATCCGAATTTCGTTTTAAAAATATGGGGATAAAGCAAGTTTGGTATTGTAGATATTTGTCTCACCCTTGTTTTCATTACTTTCATAATATAAAAATTGAATAATTTATATTTAAACAATAATTAAATAATGAAATTAAACTAAGGATTAAAATCATGATTTAATTCTAAAATTTTTAATTTATTATATTTTTAAAGTTTTTTACCTTTATTTTTATATCTTATTTGAATTATAATGTACTCGTATTTCATAGTAGAAATAATTGAAAATAACATGGTGAGTTACCTTTGAGTTTTTCCAAAACCAATAATAATAAGTAAATCCACGCCGGAATATGCCCGATCTTTATGAGAACTACACCAATTCGTTATGCATGGATGATGAGATTCCATTGATACGCATAATGTACCAATTTAGTATGATCCTTACTATTATTTAGGTATAAGTTAGTTCAGGGGCAGGTGCATGCTTGAAAGGCTTAGCTAGCTGGGCCCTAAGTGTTGACCCTTGTTTCCTGACCTTGCTGTGAAGAAAACGATCAAACATCTAAGGCACGTAACACCCAAGGAACAAATGGCCTACAATGCAAACTTCGCTATTATCGTGTCTACACCAAACAATAAACATACATACATTGCCCACAGGCTCAAACTCTTTATGTGGTTTTAGAGTTGTTTCACATGGCCATGCACCATATCAGCGTAACACCCTTTAAACAACATCATATGCTGCTGTCTAATTTTGTAACTATATATATATATATATATATATGATCAACAAGTGATTCACATTCAACACAAACCTCAACCAACATTAGCACCCACTACTTCATCGTCCACATTCTCTCATCCTTGTTAGTCCCTTTTAATTTCAAATTTGAATTATCATCATGATAAGTGCAAAGAGGCTCATAACAATGGCGAGGAAGTGGCAAAAAATGGCTGCTGGGAACCGCAAAACTATTTCATACAAAGTAGATCATAGGCATTCGCCAGAAGCAAACAAGGGTCACTTTGTTGTTTACAGCATGGATCATAAGAGATTTGAGGTTCCTCTCAAATATCTTAGCACCAATGTCTTTAGGGAACTGCTAAAGTGGTCGGAGGAAGAGTTTGGATTACCGGCCAATGGACCTATTATGTTACCTTGTGATAGCGTATCCTTAGAATATGTAATCTCTTTAGTTCAAGAGCACATCCCTGAAGATGTGGAAAAGGCTTTGATCACTTCTATGGCTGCATGTCATAACGAGGCATCGTCATCTTCTTGTGGTCTAAGTCAAAGCCACGAACAAACAATTATCTATGGCTTTTGAATAGGTTTTGATGCTTGTGTCGTATGTACAACTATATTAGATTAATGCAGGACAGAGTACTCTGTAGCTTGTTCTGGTGCTTCAAAACCAGATTTTGTAATTAAATCTGAGATTAGAAGGAAAATACTTCTTTCATCAATTTCTGTTGTCATTCTAAATGATGGTTAGAACACTCAAGCTAAATGCATCTTTGAGAAATTAAATCTCAGCTTATTGTATTACTATAAGCTTAGAACACTCGAGCTAAATGTATTAAATTAATTATTAAATAAGTATTATAAATAATTTTTATTTTTTTATGAGCAAAGTATTTCTTTACAAGGATAAGGGAAGGTTTTTTTTTTCACTAGGAAAGAGGAAATTAAATCCACCAAACAGTGGCGTACATGATTGAACTCGAGACTTTGAACTTTCAAACTTTAAAACTTGGTAAGTGACCATATGAGCTGCAACCACTTGTTATATGGAAAGGGAAATGAAATCCACCACATAATGACGCCCGAAATTGAGTTCGGGATTTCTAACTTCCAAGTTTTAAAATTTGGTACATAATAACCATGTGGGTTACACCCATTTATCTATTATATATAATTATTGAATTAATTAGCTATTGGTATAATATAATATTTCAAATCTTGAAACTTTAATAAATACACTTGCCAATCCTTATTATAGTAAGATTTTAGAAGGTTACATGCACTTTAAATTTTTAGATATTTTGACTTTCCATGTTAATGATTGATCATTTATTGTTTGTAAATTTTTCAAGAATAATAAAAAGGGTAAAATTGTAATTTTATGATACATTTTTTTAAATAAGAAAATTAATTGTTTTTCTTGATGTGTTTAAAGGTAACTCATAATAAGAATAAAAGGGAGTACTCATTAGCAAATCTTACTATAAGCAAATGCCAATAAGTGTTCTAAGGGCATTCGATAAACAACTTAAAGTAGATTAAAAGTATTAGAAAATGCACTTTTTAAAATTCTTGAGAGAAGAATAAATACTAACTTATAATTGTTTTTCCTCTTAAAGTAACCTTAACAAGTATCCTAAGGGCACTCGTCACTTGTTAGCAAGAGCCTAATTTATTTTATGTTTGTTTTCTTCCTAGAAGTAAGGCTCATTTTTTTACTAATTTTTTTAATGGGTAGGGCACTTGTTAAAGTTATTACATATGAAAAAAAAATCCTAAGTCCACATCGACCACTCTCTCAAAAACATAAAAAATCATATTTTCTAATAACTTTTATTTACTCCATCTGGCTCGAATTATAAGCAAATCTAACTATTTTTACGTTTATTAAGAAGATTAGTTGATTATACTCCCTCCGTTTCACAATATTTGGCCTTTTAGGTATGAGCACAATGATTAAAAAAGTGTTAACTATTGTAAGTATTATGTATAGTTTGTCTAAAATGCCCCTATTTAATCGTTATTAAAAATTGTAGTAATATTTAATTTTTATTAGTAAATGTGTCAATTAATTAATGTATAGTAGTGGTTTAGAGATGAGAGAGATGATAAAAGTATAATTAATGAGGAGTAAGAGAAATAATTGAATAAAAGGTTAAAATTGGAAAAAAAAAACAAATGTTTGTGTATTGAAAATGTAAAAGGCCAAATATTGTGAAACAAGAAAAAAAAGCTAAAAAATCAAATATTATGAAACGGAGGAAGTATTTAATTTTCTCAAATTTATAAAAAATAGAGGTACTTTAAGAAAGTAGTATTGAGAATGAAACAAAAATTAAATAATATAGATGTTTTAGGAAAGTGACATTGAGAATTAAACAAAATTTAATAAAGTTAGTTAATTTTGCTTATATTTCAAACCAAAATAATTATGTTTTTTATCCCTTATAATTCGAACAAGATGAAATATAATTGTTTTATTAACAATTGCCCTTAATAAAGTGGTGAAGGGGAGTGAGTAAGCTAATGAGATTGGGTACAGAAGTGTTTGATAAGTGTGATGAATGGGTTTTAACTTTTAACCTTGATAGCTCTATCACGAGAACGTGTATCACACCCAATCCCACAGTTGTGTAACCAAAACCAAACTCTTAATACTACCTGTTTCAGTGTTTTGGATGCCTTGGTGAGATTTTTCAGAAGCAAAGTATTCAGAAAAAAAAAATAAAAATCAATATATATGTGTACAAAGATAATTAAGATCAACCATAAAAACAACCAGAAAACGTAACTCTACCTATCGACATTCCTTTGATCATTCATGCTATGTTTATTGTTACTACTGCAGCATATACCTTATTATCCGTAATTTGTCTTTCAGCGCCAGCTGGGATTTGCCATCGGCCACACAAGTGGTATTATGAAGCTGGCGTCTCCACACATATGTTGGGTGGGACAAGTGGATAGAAATCTGACTCTATCTGCAACATGATTATTTGAGGAATGCAAGCCTCTTGAACTATTTTTCTGGAGAGATCATCAAAAACATAAAGTTTTGATGCAGCGAAAAGTACTTTACGTTTAAGTTTATAGCCACGAAATGTGTCTGGCACTTCACAAACAGTCCGGCCCCTACACTCCCCGTCTTACTTCCTACTTCCTCACAACTCACAAGTTATGTTATTACTCTTGCGTCTGGATTGAGAAATAAGTAAATTAAGTAAGAATTTAATATATTTTAACTAAATTATTCTCATTTAATAATAGGGAGAAAATAATAATAAATATATGAATATTAGATTGAAGAGAGAGTTAGAGAAATGAGTGATGAAAAAGATAATGCAATAAATAATAGTATACTTAGAAAAAGAAGTATAAATAAATATTAGGTGGTTTCTAAAAGTACATAATTTAGATGAGAAAATAAAATAAATAAATGAACATAACTTATGGAACGGAGGAAGTAAAACAAAATACAACTATTTTTTTAATGAAATACTAACATACTTATCTTAATTTTAAATATAAAAAAATAACCATTTTTTTTATTTTAAGTATAATCATTGTTAAAATATATTCTTATAAAATAATTATCTTATTTAATTTTTTTCACTCCTAATACAATTTTATTAAAATAATTTTATTTTTTATGAATTTAAAAAAATAAATGAATTTAACGAATTTTTTTTTATTAAATGTGAAATTGGTTATTTGGTTTTACCTTAATAATCTGGCCCATCACCTTAACGACTCTACCCTGTCCATAATTCGGCGAATACTTACAAACTTCGCAATTAAAAGCATGCTTGCCTACCTACATAGGCTTGCAAAAAACTTCCTTTTTTATTTTTAATTTTCAATGTAAGTATATTATCTTCATTTCATTATATTTCTGTTATTGACGTTTTGCTTCTAGCAGATGCAGCTGGCACCAAGTCCCCTAGATTATTGCTTCTGTGTTTTTTTTTTTCATTTTTAATCTTTCTTTCGCATAAAAAAAAAAAGCTAACAAGTGTCACAATGACACTTGTTAAAAAATTAAAAATAGTATTTTATTATTGAAATATGTGATTTTTGAGATTTTCGAGTAAATGATTAATGTCAACATATGATTATTTTATCATTTCTAATAACTTTAACAAGTGCGCTCAGAACACTTGTTAACATGACCCTAAAAAAATATTATGTTCTGCCTTTAAAGATTCCTGAAAATGTTTTTTCTTCATTGTTTTCATTCTGTTTTCCTGGTTTCAAAGATTATATAATCTTTTTTTTTTTACTAATTTTTAAAATAGAAATAAAATAATGTAACGTATTTCAAATTATTTAACTATCAATTTTTTTTGCAGGAAAATGATTTTTATATCTTTACTGTATTATTTTAGGCAGGAGAAAAAAATGCAACTATCCATGTTTGAAACCGGATGTAACATTTTTATTTTCCACAATTCAGTTATATCACTTAATCAACTCTTAAAGATTATTTAATCATCAGTTAAACTTGGAAATATTTATGGAAAATCAAACATTAAACCGACTCTCAAGGAATATTTAATCATCAATTAAACTACTCCCTCCATCCATCCATAAATATAAAGCTCTCTTGACACTTTTATTTTGTCCATATTTATAAAGCCTCGTACCATACCAATTTTCAATGATCATTAATTATTTTTTTTCCACAAACATCCTTATTTATTTAATACTTTTTAAATTCCCAATAATATTAATAATTATTATTTTGAAATTACATATCAAAAGTTCACATTTCCAATACAACTAACTAAATTATTTCACTTTCTTAATGGACGTGAAATCCACGTAAATACTTATGCCCTTAATCGTACAAAAAGCATTTCTCCCTAGTTGAATGCTCTCTTTTTAATGTTTCTTCTTAGCAGCCTTCAAGTCCTACTCCCTCTACATTAAAATATAAGAAAAAAACTAATTTTTTTAAATATACAAAAAAATGTTAAATAACATTTTTAAATTTTATTTTATTTTCAATACTACTTTTTTAAAACATCTTTAAAAAATTATTATCTCATTTAATTTTTTTTCCATTTATAATGATACTATTTTAAAATACCTCTAATTTTATAAATTTTAAAAAATTAAATACAATGAACTAAATAATCTCATTATAATTTTTTATTTTTTAATTTTTTTTTTTTTTGAGAGCGGATGGAGTATGTTGGTACCAATAAACGATGAAATTAAACAAGTGGATAATCACAAATGCAATACGCACCCTTCAATGCCAATTTGATTTGGGACAAGTTCCGTTAGACCATTCCCTCAACAACGTCCAAATTATATCTACATATAATGTGTATGATATTGTATCACATGGTTTTGCTCCCTCATAAAGCCGGCACAATTTCAGCAACATTGCGAAAATTGTCTCAGTGTCTCTGATTATAAAAGGGACAAATCAACTTCTGATCATTTCGAACTGTTTTAATTATTCCTCTCAATTGTCCACGCTCTTACATGCACTCACCAGCTTCTTGATTGAAAGAAAATGATAAATACCAAGAAAATAATCCAAATGGTTAAAAAGTGTCACAGGCGAAGGAGGACTCAAGAAAATGATGAGGTAAAAATACAAGGTTGGGTAAAGGCAGAGAAGGGTCACTTTGTTGTGTACAGCACAGATAAGAGGCGCTTTGTACTTCCCTTGGTGTATTTGAACCACAATATCTTCAGAGAGCTCTTTAAATTGGCAGAAGAAGAGTTTGGTTTGTCTAGAAGCGTGCCACTTATGTTGCCTTGTGATGCCATACAAGTTGAGTACTTAATTAAGTTAATTCAGGGAAACATAGCTAAGTAGGAGGAAGCTATTTTAACATCCATTTGGTGTCAACCATGTTTGGATCTTCATCATGAAAGTACCAGTAACCAGAATCAATATTTGTTACGCAGATTCTGAAGCATTTGTAACCCGGGGAATGCGTAATTTATTTTTTATTTTTGCTAACCTGTTCGTTCCATTGATCTTTGCACCAATACGGCTTTGGTCGCGGATATGGATACAGAATTGGGTACGGGTGCGGTAATGTAAATTCAAATTTTATAAATAAATATATATAAATAATGTGTAAATATATAATTTTGGCATATATGTATCATAAAATTAAAGCTTGATGTTCAAAATAAGTCAGATACAAGGACAAAAAAATTGATTATGACATTAAAATATAAATTCTAAGTTAAAAATGATATTATTGATATGATCAACACATAAACATACCAGTTACTAATATTCAGGAGTATCATACCTGGGCCGGCCCTTAGGGGTGGCAAGTGGGGCTCAAGCCTAGGGCCCAGAGAATTAGGGGCCTCGAATTTTTTTAATAGTTATACATATAAAAAAAATTAGAAATATTTTAAATTAGAAATTAACATAAATTAATTTTTCAATTGTAGTATTGTATCTTAAATAGTTTAATTTTTTTGTTTCTTTTGCTTTGTATTATGTCATTTGTAATTGGTATTCCATCTCTTAATCCCGAATTCTCTAGGTTTTAGGTGTTATTGATCACTTTTTAGTTTAACTATTCTATTTTTTAAAATGGTGCTTAGAAAATATTTGTCCGGATACGAAAAAAGGAAAAACAGAAAACTAGCTGACAAACTTGTAAAATCACATTAGGATTGTTTACTACATGGTAATTAACTAACGTTTTTTCTTATTTATTTCAGTATTAAGATTCGGACAAGTCGTTGAGGATAACCTACTTCTAATTACCCATTTTGTTAATTTTTTTATAATATCACGCTATTAAGTTATTATATCTGTAGCTCACATACATAATCTTTTGATTGCATTTAATGACATAAACTTGTAAACATTTAAAGTATTTTATGCTATAAAAAATTTATTTGAAATTTGAAACTTTTTTATAAAAAAGAATCTCTAATTTTCATTTTAACTAGGGCTGAATATGTCAGGATCGGCCATGTATCATACATATACCGAAACTGAAAATATATCCGACGCAAGTACGTCACCAATTCAAGAGTATCCATCTTTTGACCAAACTTACCAAACACAATTTTATTGCAATTGAAACTCTTATTCCAATTCGTTGGTGTTTGATGGCAATCTTGGTGGGGTTCCCATCTTGGTGATTAATACAAGCTCATTCTCTGTTGCAATCCTTTGGTGTAAAAGATAAGGCCAAGGCCCATCTCTGTTCCAATTTTTTTATCCATGAGAATTAGTTCCCAACCCCCATCTATTAGCCCCCAAACCCCCATTTTATTAATAATCCCAAAATACCTCCCACATAACTTCCAATCAGTTCTTCCTTGATCAAACCATTCCCCAAACCCCACACCCCTTCACCCTTACGCCCCACCAACCTCGGCCATGGCCTCCCTCCCATGCCATCATCCCCCTTCTCCAGCCATGTTTTTTTTTCTGGGTCTGACAAATTTTCGAGAACCCGGTGTCGGAATTGTGTATGGTGTTCAATTCCGACGAACCAGTGTCGGAATTTCTTAAAAATTCCCACACGGGTTCTCGGAAATCTATTATTTACAGAAATTAAAATGGGGAAGAAGAAGAAGAAGGGAGTTTGGGGTGTCTATTTCGTCCCGTCCTTGCAAAGGCGGGTTCGATATTGCGCTGGATGCAGCCAGCACTCAAAAACCCCATGAGCATATTCACACATGTCCCCACGCCGGCAAGCACCCTTGCGAAAATCAGGGCAAGGTACACAACTATAATGGTACTTTTTTGGGTCCCTTCTACGAGCATTCTCCCCTAGATGAACAAAAGGGCATTCAGTCCAATCATGCAAATACGCACGAGAACAAGGCCGAACCTTGAAAGAATACATTCGGAATTCATCAGTTGAGTATATGCTATTCTTGATGTCAGGAAGAGAAGGGTCAATAGGATATTCTTTCTTCTCAGATGCAGAAGAAACAGGTACATCATTTGGCTTCAACCTCAATTGGAAATCTGGTGCATAAGATTTCCAAATGGTCCCTTGGCCATGGGAGCTGCTCTGGTTAGGGGGTTCTGTTGGTGGTTTGGGGAAGAGAGTTTGGGGTTTGGTGGAAAAAAATAGAATAAGGGGTATTTTTGTCATTTCTCACTTAAATTGGGGGTTGGGGCTAAAAGTTGGGGTTTGTGAACTAATTTTCTTTATCCATCATTCATATATAATCTCTTCGGCCTTGCAAATAAGACTTTTCTGAAAAATTCAATGCATATTATTGTAGTTAATTAATATTGTTAATGATTATCGAAAATTTCAATTTTTAATATATTTTTTTTCAAAATTATTATTATATTATTATTACTACTCTAAAATTAATTAAGAGGGCATAACTTCCATGCAACTAAATTTTGAATTGTTGCACAACAATCATTTGATAAACCAATGATTATTTGACAAATCATCCAATGAAAACACATTATTTTCACATCATCTCTATGTGCGACAAAAGGATTAAATTGAAATAACTCAACTTTGATATTGTATCAAATTGCAAAAATTCAATTTTGACTTGTATATAGCCGATGTCACAATGACATAGATTGACTAGATAATTTGTCAAACAATCATTGGTTCATCAAATAATTGTTGTGCACAATCCAAAAATTAGTTGTATGATATAAATATTCTAATTAAGAACCAATAACATCTAACATTTGAATAATAGATGATGTCCTGATAGCACGACCTATATTCTATAAAGGAGACCACAGTCTAAATTAAAAGTTATATCAACCAAAACGTGTCCGCTCAAAACCCGTGTGTAGTCACCCAATTTTGTCCGGGGTCAAAATTATATTTTCATAAATATTTTGTTTAGGTAAGATTTTTATCTTCAAGTTTTTATAATAGAATTTTATAAATAAAATAAAAAAAAAGAGTTTGTTTGGACTCATTATTTTCTAATTAATGTGTATTAAGTTATTTTTGGGATTTATTTAAAAAAAAAGAAGAAGAAGTGCATTGAAAATTTTTTGAGAAGAAAAATTAATTGAAAAGATTGTGTCCAAAATTTTGACAAAATCAATTCAAAATATTGAAAATCAATTTCTTTTTAAAAAAAGAAAGATTTTGATAATTAATTAAAAATTCAATTTAGAAAATTTTGAGAATCATTTCAAAATCAATTAAAAATTTTGAAGATCAATTTGATAAATTGAGAATCAATTTAAAAAATTTTGAAAATCAATTTGATTTAATTGAAGATTTGTTTTAATCATAAATATTTGAAATTGATTTTGACAAATTAAATTTTTTTTGATTGAAATCAATTTGAATTTAGTTGATGATATGTTTTATTTGAAAGGAGTTAACAACTTCTTTTTTTTTTAAAAAAAGATTGACAATTAATTCAAAAATAAAAATTGAGAATCAATTGAAAATCAAGTAAATTTTTTTGAATCAATTAAAGAGGATCGATAATGAATTTGATTGAGTTGAGAATTTTTTTTTTCGATTGCATTTTTTTTATTCAAATCAAAAATTCTTTGGAAAGGATTATCCTCTTTTTGGAATGATTAAAATCAATTTAAATTTTGACAATCAATTAAAAAGATTGAAAATCAATTCATTTTTTTATTTGAGAATCAATTTGATTTAATTGAGGATTTTCTTTTAAAATAAAAAAATATTTGAAAAGATATTATCATTATTTTGAAAAGATTTGAAATTGATTTTTAATGATTTTTTCTTAACTTAACTTCTACTGTAAATAGAAGTCATTCTTCACTTTGGAAGGAGGAAAATTTTTTTGAAGAGAGGGAGAGAAAAAGGTTTTCTAATTCGAGGGGAATAATTTTACGTAAGTTTTTGTGATAATTTTTCCTTTCGTTTTTCGTGCCCCCTTATTTTCATTCCAAGAACCGCATGTTGTTGTGTTGTAGCCCTTCCTTGTCACATATTCTCTCCATAGTACTATAGCATCATCTTCCATCATCATCATAAGGTGCTTTCCTTCTTTCTTTCATTTTTTTCCTTTCCTTCTTTTTTTTTTTTACTTCTATATTTTTTAGTAATTAGTCAAATACTAAAATTAAAATGTAATTTTTTTAATTTTTTTTGTTAATAATTTAATTATAATTTTTTAGAATATTTATCTTTTTTCGCAATAATAGAATTGGTTGTGTTTTGATAAGCCAATTTTTCTCACCCAAATTTATCATAGAGATGGGATCTCTTGGACTTCATCTCTTCACAAAAATACATATATAAAATAATCTTCTTTAAAATAATAATAGATTAAAAATGTAGATTTTTCTAGTGGTTGTTTTAAAAATTTGTAAGTCGATTTTTCTCTCCCAAATTCAATGGAGAGATCTCTCAAACTTCCTCTCCGCACAAAATATGTACACATAAAAAATAATTTTTTTATATAAATAAATTATAAAAATTAGAAGAAAAACGTTTTTATAAATAAAATTAAATAGATTTTATTAATTAATTATTAACAACATGTGCTTTGGAAATTCACATTCCCTTGTCTAAATGTCAAGGTCTTGTGCATGTTCCTCTTCGCATTAAACAAATTTTAAAAAAAAAAAATATATATAAACATTAAAATTAAAACATCAAGAACTACGTAGCCTTGATTCCTCATTTTATGAGGATACGTAGGACCAAGGGCAACCTTGTCAGGCACAACAATAAAAAACAATTATTTTTTGGCAAACCAATTATTTAGGTCTTTTAATTAAAATCGATCAAAGGTACCATTTTTCGAATGGGCGAACGGGATGCTAATACCTTCCCTGGCTCGTAACCGACTCCCGAACTCAGAATCTATCTGGTTCATGCGGTGACGACTCCATATTAGGTCAGTCGACCTCCACTCGTAGGCGAGGCCCCGACCACGACACCGTGTTCCATTTTTAGCAGTAATTAGTAATTAATTTCTACATCCTGTATCATATTCAGCTTCACCTAGTGAGACAAAGACTTAGTTGTTGTTGTATCTTATTCATATGGTCTTTACTCTACATTTCTCCTACCACTAAAAAAAATACTCTCAGTTTTCTCCTTTATTGGGTAGGTGAGATGTTTGGTCACCAGCCAACGTGAATTGGATTGCTTTCAGCCTTTCACGATTTCCACAACTTTGTTTAGTGAAAAAGCTTTGTCTTTTCTCAATAATGGAAATCATGGACATATATATCTAGCTCGATAGCCAGTACCAGCAGTAATATAATGGTGTTAAGTAGTGAGAATTGAAGGAGACGGACCAACGATAAAGATGCATTATTTGACTGTTTGGTATCCCAAACTAAATAATCGTCAACCCCACCACTAGAATGTAAAAAAGGGCCTGCTCCCTGCTTTAATTTAGCACTAAAAGAAAGTAAGAACATGGTGCGAATTGAAGTGGCCGCTTATTATGTCCCAATTGTTGTCAATGATAGTACGTTACTGGGTGACAATACAGAGATCGGAAGAGCAAACCTGGTCAGAAAAATTATGGAGTGATTATTTATAAGTTATAGGTGGTGAATTACAGAATATGCATGGCTTACATAATATTCATTACACTGGAAAATGACAGCCATATTGAAAAATTATTGAGTGATTATTCCAACCGGTGTGAATTATAGAATATAATCTGATAATATGTCTGGACAATTTTATTTTTTTTGAAGGGAATATGTCAGGACAATTTTAAATCTTTGAAAAGTAAAATAATAATAATAATAATAATAATAATAAAATTTATGTCAAAATAATACTAATACACTAATTAACAAGGGAAACGTTGACTTGCGTCAATATGAATACTCATGTGTTTGCGGTATAAAGAAGGCAGATGCTCCGGTGCATGTTAATAGATAATATTCTATTCGTTTTCTTTTTTTTGGGTTTTTTTATTTATTTTTTAAAATTTAATTAATTAAAAAATATTCTATGCGTTTTCTTTTTTACCGATATGAAGTGATTTTTTTAATTTGGATTTATTTTTTTTCTTTTACTCTCTGTTCTTAAAATACCGGAGTAAAACTGTATTCAAAATTTACATGCTCTAATAAATTTGTATACGAACTTGTGTTAAAAAATATTCTAAATAAATCTGTATTAAAAAAAAATCAAAAATAAAATTTTCACATGCACCGATGCATGCATGTTATCTATATCTATTAATATGCATCGGAACCTCCCCAATAAAAAAACTTTGTTTTTCAGTTTTTCATTATTTTTATTAAGCCGGGCAGCCGTGTTGGAATTCAACTCCTGATGAGTTGCCGGGTAACTCCTTCATAGAATATCATGAGTCCTCCAAGTTTTACTTTTTGAACCCTGTTGTTTACTCGGTTTCCATTTTTTTCGCCTTATACAAGGCGGTAGTGTACTTCTGCCTCTTTTCAGGCTGAAAAATGGTAATTTTGCACGTCCGCTTTGTATAAGGCGAAAAAAATATGATAATTTTACACTATCGCCTTGTATAAGGCGGAAAAATGTACTTCCGCCTTGTATAAGGCGAAAAAAATGAAGGCCGGTGAATAAACAACGGAATTCAAAAATCAAAGCTCTTTTTTTCCAGGTTAGAGTTTGACCAGAATTGCAAAAAGTTTTTTAGTTACGGTACCAGCTTTTACAATTTACAGTACTTTTTTAGTGATTTACTTTTTTTTTTATGAAATTTAAAAAAAATCTTTAATCTTTAAGATTATAAAATATTGCTTATTATCTTAACATTACGCAATTTTTTAGCATTCATTCTAAGAATAGAGTTAGTGATTTTTTTTAATGATAGAAATAAAAATAGTCAAAAGAACAAAAGCGATTGCCCGCTGTCACTGAAACAAATTCACAAAATATTCAAAGCTCAAAATACATATCCACAAAATATTCAAGAAACACTAGTCTTCGCCTGTTGTCACTCATATTCAACGTTCAAAACAATAGTGAATCCTTTCAAAACAAATTCAATCTTTTTTTTAACAACAACCTTAATCTTTAAAATTTTACAGAACAAGGCTTGTCTTATTTTATAACAGTAGTTTAGATAACCCGTGCGATGTACAAGAATGAACAAATATATTAGATCACATCCCATCTTATGTAATAAATATTTCAAACCAAAAAATTCAATAGACAATTTGAACTAAATTGCATAATTTAATTTAGCAAACTAATTTATAAAATAACAAACTAATTTCATATTTTCCTCAAATTTAAAATTTGAAACTTGAAATAAATATTAATATAAATCAAGGATATATAATGGATTTCTTCCTTATCACAAAAATTTGTTTTAGTTTTAGTTTAAATAAAAAATTGAACTAATCCATATTTTTTTTAAGAACTAATTCATATTCATATCCATATAATTTGTTGTTGTCTAACAAATTATGATTCAACATTATCCAACAACTTATTCTTATTTTTAATTATTAATTTAAAAAAACTAATAATTATGAAATTACGAGGAGTGTCACCTAAATCGTTGTTGTCTAGAAGATTTCTATTGGTGGTTTTAAAAAAGACCCAATTATTCATGCTTCATACAAACAACTACTATGTATGAGTCATATAAAATTCTTTTATAGCTAGTGAACATTTTATCTTTATTGGAACGTGAAATCGAGAGAATGAAAATGTTGAGAATAGAAAGATAGATCACCGAATGATCATTTGATTCAACTTTAAGTTGGAAACTATTATTTATAATTAACTTGAAATGCTGAAATTCTTTTTAATCAAATTTAAAATTTGAATTTGAATTAGTTGCTTCTTATCTTGTTATCCGATTTTGAATTTGCACATAAGTAGAGATTTTGTTGTTTCTTATCTTGTTAGTCTATATTTGAATTTGTGTGGTATTATCATGTAAGATGTAGTTATTTTTTTGTGGTATTATTTTTTCTATGTTGCAGTATTATTTATGATAAATCTCTATATCTCTATATTGTTGCACATAATATGTCATATCATAACCGATTTCTTTTTAAATTTCTGTTTTTTTCTTTATCGGAATCAAATTTAATGCAAAATAAAATATTAAAAAGGAATAAATGCAATAAGACATGGATGTTAGAGAAGTAGGAAAAAAATGAAAAATCGTGTAAATAAAATTAGAGAAGTAGGAAGATAAAAATTATCATAAATATCTTCACGATCCCTCAAATTTTAAAATCGAGATCAATATTTACAAAAAAAAATATCGTTGTGACTTTATATATGGACGTTAGTGCCTTGGTTATAAGTAGTCATGTACGATTAATTTGACACACAAAATAATGGAGAGAACACAAAGAAAAATATGGTAGTACTATCCATTTTTACAATTTGAAACTTGAATAATAATAATAATAATAATAATAATAATAATAAAATTAATATTAATAAAAAGGAAATGTGAAAAAATAATAATATATATAACATCTTCATCAAGCACATTTGACCATTCCAAGTTGAAGGTTAATCTCCAAAGTATTTGATTATGATGGGCTGACCTAACTATTTTTTTTTTAAATTTTTTGGATTACAAATTTAATTACTAATATGATTAATTGAGTTCGGAGTTAGAGAGATCCCGGGTTCGAATCCGATCGATGTGAGTACAGTGTTGGTGGATAGTCTTAAGTACCTCTGTAAGCACTGTTTGAGTCCGGAGGGTTGCCCTGACCCTGGTGAGCCCCCGGAGCCCAACTCACATAAACTTTTTACCATAAAAAAAATAAAAAATTGTAAGTTGGTTTCTATTATTTATTTTTTTTTAGACAAAGGGGGCAAAAGCCCAAAAAAGAAAGAAAATTACATCAAAAGGGAGACTCTAGGTAAAGGAAGCATTGTAAGTTGGTTTCTATTATTTATTTCATGATTTCTATTATTTATAACTGATTTGAAATTATAGATTTTTTTAAAAATTCAAAATATCATATCTGTCCAAAACAGAATCAAATTGCTGATTTTTTCTTTAAAAAAAAAAAAATCAAAAGATCCTATCAAATTTCGAATTAAGTAGATGACTTCTGTTGTAAAACAAATCCCTTAATGAAGGAAGCATTGAATTTACAAAATAATTTTGAAAAAAACAACCTAATTTCATATTTTCCTCGGATTTGAAATTTTAAATAAATATTAATATAAAGCAATGATATTTAATGGATTTCTTCTCTATCACAAAAAATTGTTTTAGTTTTGGTTAAAAAAATCAAATAATCCATATCTATATACATATAATTTGTTCATATAATTTGCTATTGTCTAACAAATTATGATTCAACATTATCCAACAACTTATTCTTTTTTCTAATTATTAATTTTAAAAAATAATTAGAAAATTATTAGGAAGTGTTTTTGTTTTTGTTAAAAAAAATCTCAATAAAGTTAAACGGGTGAGATTGAATTTTAGTTATAAGAAACACCATATTTGTCTCATATTTGAAATTTTGATTTTTAAACAAATAAATATTTGAGAATTTATGTGGTGAATTTGTTTTTTTAAATGAAAAATTGGGAAACTATGTGAAAGTGCCCACTCATCAATTATTGTCTTGAAGGTTTCTATTTTATAATATATAATTGATGTTGAATAAGAAATATGTGATTGTGGGAAGAAAGAATCCCATAAAATCAGGAAGCGAAAATAAATTAGTACTGTAGTATACTCCCTCCGTCCCTAATTATCTAATTATAAGACCCTCTTAACATTTTTATTTTGTCCCTATTTATAAGGTTTTTTACCAATTTTCAATGAGCATTAATTATTTTTTTCACAAACACCCTTATTTATTTAATACTTTTTAGATTGCAATAATATTAATAGGGATGATTTTAAAAATACATATCAAAATTCACATTTCCAATACAATTAACTAAATTATTTCACTTTCTCAATGAACGTGAAATCTCACAAGAGAGTCTTATAATTAGGGATGAAGACAGTACTATTTAAGAAAAAAATCAAGGTTTCGAAACCTGGAGATAAGTTTCAGGTGTAATTAGTAATTAGTAATTAACCTTGATGAATTAATTTTCTATGCTTCTATAATATACTATTCGGATAAGAATGGCAATGATGCGATGAATATGCCGAGAGAATCACTATTGTCCCCATCCTCCTCTCACTAGTCTTATCCCCATCCCCATTTTCCGAAGAATTTTCTCCTTGTCCCCATACTCAGTATTCACATATCTCCACAAGATCACACAATTTTCTATTAAATAAGAAAAAAAATTAAAATCCAAAAAATTGCATTGAAGTTAAAACTTTGAAGTTAAAATAACAATAAATAAATTAAACAATATGTTTGTTGTGGGGTGTTATCCCACATGTACCGACAAGCCGGTTTTGTTGATGTACGACGATGATAACGGGTTCTCGGTTAAAGAACACCGCCACCGAGTCGGGATATTTTGGGATGGTGTGTGTGCCGTGTGTAAACAACGATGATGAGTTAGTTCGGTCATACCTTGGCCACTACCTATATTTATAGGGTGGTTGGAATGAGACATTGCAATGATGAGCCATGATGGGCATTAAGGCCGAAGAATAATGGCTCCATGAATACCATCATTAGCAGCATAATGATGAACCGTTATGTCCGGTTACGTATTGATTGATTATCGATACCGAATTGCCGGTATGCCGTATGCCGAATTGATGCTTGTTGGTCCGTGATACCGGTTATTATATGTCCGTGATATCGGTCCATAACAGTAGCCCCCAGTTCGATGTTGGAGCGTCGAGGTATGAATAGGAAAAACCGGTATAAGCATTGAGTTTTTTTGTGAGTATGAAACAGATCCTTAACTCCAAATAAATTCTTCAAATATTTCAATTGATTTCAAAGGAGGGAAAACAATACAATATTCTCAACGTCCGAAACCAGAGTTTGAAGGGGGAACTCGGTGCAAGGTTTCTCGAGTCGTCTAGTGAGTTCGAAGGAAGAAATCTAGCATGAAGATTCCTTGCTTGATGGATACAAGACCTAAGGGGGAAGCCCAATGGAGGGTTCCTCACTCTTGGCAAGAGTTCGGGAAGGGGAATTCAACATGAAGTTCTTCTCATTCTGACCCCTAAAGCGAATAGGGAAACTCGACACAAGGTTCAACACCGTCAACAAATGAGTCCGGATAAGAGAATATAGCAACGTGTTCCTCATCTTTGGAAGCATATTGAATATTGAAGAAAATATCAGAGTAAGGAAACCTCATGGGCTAGAATAATTGTGATGGAGAATATTTTTTATTTTCCTCTTGGAAAGCTTATAATCCGCTGACAAAAATCCCGAAGTCCTTTTTAGACTAGCATGAGAAAATTGAGGCATCATGTTTGTGCCTTTCAATATAAAATAACAATCAATAATTAGAATATATAAACCGACTTTCAACATGTGATCACATAATGAGATGTGTATTGTTTGCTGCTGTTATTTTATAAAATATGATACTATGTACTATCATTGAAGGGTCGAATAATATGTGCATAATAATTATTCATAATGATGTTATTTAATAATTAAATAACATGTGTGGCCAAGTGATATTGCCATCTCCATTTAAATAATAGAAATAAAAAGCGTTACTTCCCTGATCCTTAATGTTTGGTATATGTTGCGAAAGAAATGCAATTCTATCTCCCTTTTCTGCGTTCGGGCTTGTTCTGTTGAGGCCCATTATCCATTTTAGTGAATGTGTTGGCATCTCCATTTTTTTGATACAGGATCATGATGGGAGAACTAATTTCTGGAACTTGGATGAACCAATTTCACGGACCAGAGGAGTTAATGTTCGAAACTGGAAAAACAACAGTGTAATTGCTAGAGATTAACCTTCTCTTCTTTCTGAAATTGTCTTGGAGCAATAGGGTCCCACGTCCTCCTCTTTGCAAATAAAAAGCATCTGCTCTCTAATGGAGCGGGATCTTTTCTGCCCGTTTGACTTACGTTTTAGCAGAAAAAGATTGTAGGACAACTGCTATCGCGAGAAGGACGGATGGTGGCGGCGGTCATCATTGGACCTCGTGGATGAGACCAAGAAACTCAACCTCTACATGGAGCCGAGTGAAGGATTATGTTTAACATAGAAACTAGCCACATGGAGACTTGAATAGTGCCCGTCAATTCGCGATGCTGAACCCGAGGCGACGAAGCCCTTTGCTGTGGTCTCCATGGCCGGCCATGGTGGGCTTCGGATTGTTGATGATAAGGTGGTGGGAATTGATTTCTCGCTCCCACTGTGGTCGCTAATGTTGTGGGGTGTTATCCCACATGTACCGGCAAGTCGGTTTTGTTGATGTACGACGATGACGGGTTCTCGGTTAAAGAACACCGCCACCGAGTCGGGATATTTTCGGGTGATGTGTGTGTCGTGTGTAAACAACGATGATGAGTTAGTTCGGTCATACCTTGGCCACTACCTATATTTATAGGGTGGTTGGAATGAGACATTGCAATGATGAGCCATGATGGGCATTAAGGCCGAAGAGTAACAGTTCCATGAATGCCATCATTAGCAGCATAATGACGAACCGTTATGTCGGTTACGTAATGATTGACTATTGATGCAGAATTGATGCTTGTTGGTCCATGATATCGGTTATTATATGTGCGTGATACCGGTCCATAATAATGTCCAAAATAAAATTAAAAAAAATCAAACTCAACATTAAATTCAAACATTTTAATTAATTTAACAATACAATACAAATATAAAAATAAAAAATAAACTTATCTATGTCATTCTTTTATATACTCACTCAGTTCCAATTTAACTGTTACTTTAGCAATTTCACATAGATTAAGAAAGTCATTCAATATTTCAATTTTCAAGAGAATTATTAAATAACTTTACTATAATACCTTCAAAGTACATTAATTATCACCCATTTCACATATTTCAACACATTAAATACAAGGTTAAAGTGGAAAAAATCAATTAATACATCCTCAAATTCCTAAAGCGACAAATAATTTGGAACAAATTAAAAATGCTAAAGTGACAGATAATATGGAAGAGATGGAGTAATACAGTACGTATATTCGAGGATGGGCACCGTATGACGACGGGCATGCTCCCCGTCCCATTTCCCAAATCGTCTTTAGAAGATTTTCTCTTCAATTATTCTCAATCCCACATAATTAAAAGAAGGAATTCCTGTCCAAAGACCTCCAAATGAGATAATTCACATGGAGATCCCTAGACAATGGTTGCGGTGCCAATGTTAGCATTTTTTTTTCCATAACCGGAGTGTTCACCGTCGATTGCAATGACTAATCTCCTCGCTAACTTGTAGGCACCTCTAATGGGTGGGACAGTTAGCTCCGAAATGTTAGCATTTTGTTTTATGGATTTTTTTAACTTTCGAGAATTAAAAATTAAATATTGTTTAAATCGTGAATTAATTAATCGAAGAAATAGAACAATTTTCATTGACATGTTTGGTACGTATCTTTCACTTTAATATATATGCCATTTCATGAAAACATCTCTATATAGTATATACTTTCAAGACACAGTATATGTCCACTTCAAAAAAAAAAAAAAAAACTGTATATGCAATGTGAAAAGATATTAAATAAAGTCAGCCTTGTAATGAAATATTGAGATATTTTTTCTTGATTACAGCCAATTTTAGTCCTTTAACTTGCCCACCTATTTTCTTTTTTTCCCAAATCAAAGAAGAAATTATGAAAGGGTAGGACAGCAAAATTGTACAGGTAGCATGTTTTTATTATGTTATTAATTTTAATTATGTCACTAGTCCCTGAAATTTGAGGTGTTTTTGCCAGATACCCTTATTCTTTTTTTTTTCAATGTCTGACTCCCCGAAGTTACTTTGTCATATACCCCTATTACCAATTCTAGCTAATTTTGCTGACATATAACATCAGAATCCAGAGCAGACGTAGGAGGTTGGTCATGTGATGCCAAGTGATGTCACACGTGCGAAGATGACCTCCCTCTTCAATTCTTTTTTTTTAACTAAAAATATAAAAATATTAAGTTTTTTTAATTTTTTTAATTTTTTTTAAAAAAGGATCATCGATCACGGGACAACATGTGCTTAACCTCCAATGTCTGATCATGATTCCGATGTTACATATCAGCAGAATTTGCCAGAATTGGTAGTAGGAGTATATGACAAACTCAAAAGTAACTTCGTAGAATCAAACATTGAAAAAAAAAAAAGTAACAGTATCTGACAAA
The DNA here is from genome assembly GCA_037953625.1 of Crotalaria pallida. NCBI lineage: Eukaryota > Viridiplantae > Streptophyta > Magnoliopsida > Fabales > Fabaceae > Crotalaria > Crotalaria pallida. Next base: position 139,820,265 of record CM075654.1, on the reverse strand, counting down.
AGTACCCAAACTTTAGGAATTTGTGACATAATTAACCCAATTTATTATTATTATTATGGCATACACGAAATGAAAGAGACTTTTCAAGCTTTATTACATCTCCGGTGAGATCAGCACGATGACGGCATTCTTCATGTGGAATCCCCGCGTTATGACCTCAACTTGATTGAATCCATGTTTAGGCTTTTGTATAAGTAAAAGTCCACATGCAGTTTCATTTCATAACAACCTTCAAAGTAGTTTAAACCTCAAAGCAACTTCAACATCTTTTACTGAAAAACAGTGTCGGTTAGTTAGTGTTACTTTTGTTGTTATTCTTGCTCTATGATATAAGCCAATTAGTAATTCAATTCATTTATTTGCTCCTATTCCTATCTCTTGAATCCATTCCCTTTAACCATTCATTAATATGGGAGAAGTGGCTCATGATCAATATTCTAATTCAGAATTAGCTCTGCTTCAAAACTCGGATGCAAGCTCCAAGCCTCCGCTATCACCTTTGATCATACACATAGATCCATCATCCAAATTTGAAGGAGGACACCTTTCTCTTTCAAATTCTGATCCTTCTTGTCTCATTACCCAGCAACAGGATCAACAATTTCCAAAAGATGCTTGGCTTCCTATCACTGAATCCAGAAATGGGAATGCCTACTATGCAGCCTTCCATATTCTCAATACAAACATTGGATTTCAAGCTCTCATGCTCCCTGTTGCCTTTTCTACTCTTGGTTGGTATGTACCTTACTTTTTTTATCCAATAATTTTTTAATAATTTGTTTTAAGGAATGCAAAGGTTACTCACATAGGATGCAGATGTATTCAGGGTGAGAACCATTTTCATGCAAGAGAGGGAAGCTCTCTCACTTTTGATAGATTCACCTTACTTGTATACATAATTATACACAAATTTTGAAAAATGGCTAAATAATAATATAATAATTAGTACTCTTATATAATTATTAATAAAAAAAATGTTAAAAGTGAAATAAAGTTGTGATAAATTAAATTATAATTGAAAATATATGATTAAAAACACAATTATCTAATGTATAAATCGGACAAATACATCATTCAGGAAAAAAAAAACAAATTACTACTCCACTTGTTTTCATTTAATCAAGTTTAAAAAATCTCATCTTTGCCAAATCAAAAGTGCCGATGAAATCAGTTTTACTTATTTCTTTCATTGTGATTGTATTTTATTCAATTATTATTTTTAGTTTGTGAAAAATACATATGATCTAAATTAAAAAAACACCAGCAACAAAACTCGGTAGAGTTGATAAATAGTTGGATTTTTTGTTCGACTCCTGCTGTGTACCCACTTCACACTCATAAATAATTTTCTAGACTTTTTGTTATAGTTAGGATTGGTGATTCTTGAATTTTCTGTATTCTAAAACTTTTTCTAGTTTGTACATAATGATTACCCCGCAATTGAAGATCTGTCCACTTATTTTATACTATATGTCAAATGGAATTAGTGCACGTATTATGCATCACTCCATTTGTTTATGGTATATGTATGCCACAAAACCAATAAGTGTTTCACCGACAATTTTCACCTGCTTCGTTTTTGGATCCAAACATGAATAATTAAGCACACCCTGTAATTCTCCAAGTACTAGTACTAATAGATAAATCTGCAATTGCACCTCTCCCGGTTTTTTCACATGCAACAACAAATAAATTCTACTCTATTTGATGTATATAGAGAGAAATGTTAGTTTTATTGACAATCTTCTTACAAATATCCAATTCTTACGTCAAGTCGTCAACCAACTTTTTTTTTCTCTCTTTTAATATGCTTACCACGGGGAAGGCTCGGTGCACCGATGCATGGTTTAATTTTTTTTTTTTTTCAAATTTTTTTAATACTGATTTATTCAGAATATTTTTTAACACAAGTTTGTATATAGATTTATTAGAATCTGTAAATTTTGAATACAGTTTTACTCAATACAGTTTTTTAAGAACACAGAGTACAAAAAAAAAATAAATCCAAATTATAAAAATCACTTCATATCCGTAAAAAAGAAAACACATAGAATATTTTTTAATTGATTAAATTTTAAAAAATAAATAAAAAACCCAAAAATAAAAACATGCACTGAATGCATGCTATCTTTTTTATGCACCGGAGCCGTTGCCGCTTACCACCTAATCTTCTTTGACAAACTTGTAAAAGAATTGTTAGTGAAGCTAACATTAATTAATGGAAACCACGAGAAATACATGTGTATGAGAAAAAAAAACACAACTTTAATTAATTATTTAAATATTTGGGTTGAAAAATCAAACTGAAGTCGGTCCAATTATATGTTCTTCAAACAAAAAATAAATTTGGATTCTACTTAACCCTCATCAAAAGTCAAAACTATTCTTCACCACTTTCTATGTGGGGACTAGGATGGATCCATCTACTATACTCATTAATTTAATATAGTTTTAATTAAATACTAAATAGTACGTATGCATGACTTGCAGGGCATGGGGTAGTGTGAGTTTGTCATTCGCATTTGTTTGGCAGTTGTATACAATATTTCTCCTAGTTAGACTTCATGAATCTGTCCCTGGAATTCGTCACAGCAGATATCTCTTCCTCGCCATGGCTGCCTTCGGTATGCACATTCTTTTTTCCCCATTTTTTAGTGTTTGATTGTTGAGTACTATTTCATCAAAAGATTTTCTTTTTCCTTTTTTTTTTTTTTTCATACACTCTTTGAATGACTGGGGTCTACGAAACAGACCGATTTGGATATTAACATTAGTGTAAAAATTATTAAAATTCAAAATAAATCTTATATTTTTTATTTTGGATTTTAATGATTTTGTATCTATGTTACTCTGATATTACGTTAGAGAAACTATTTCCAAAACAATAATAGTACCTCATACCGGTACATGATTACATCAGCCATATTATTCTCCCTTCTTTTTTGCGCTAACGCAACAGAGTTTGTGAATAGTCTTGAGATTAGATTCTCACTTCACATCACGTCACTGCTTAATATAACAAAATAATAATAATAATAGCATATTATTCTTTCAAAAAAAATAATAATATATCATTATTAAATTAATTATAGTTCTCTCAACGATTCATTTTAGCTATTTTAAAAAGTGAAAAAAAAAATGAGATCGTTAATAGAGTTAAAATTTTGTGTCACAAAATACGTGTCATTCCATATGCCACTTGTTGTGATTGGTTGAAAAAAATTATTTATTATAAAATTTTTAGCTTAAATATTATTTTTCAACCAATTACAACATGTTGCATATTGAGTGACACATTTTTTGAGACAAAAAATTTGCTCTTCGGTTAATATAGTGTTTTTTTATTATTAACTATGCTATTTAAAAATTTAACGACAACATTTGCTATTATATTTTATATATTCCAATTATGTGTCATTCATTTTCATTATTTGATCTACTTAAAAAATTAATAATTAAAATAATAAGTTTTATTTTTTTCACCAACAAAAATGAGTGATTCATGATGCAACACACAAAATGGAACAACATATATTCTCCCGAAAATATAACATAAAATTTAGTGAGTCAAGTTTGTGGGATTTACATAAAATTTTTGATAAAGAAGACAAAAATATTTTTGGTGATAATAGGCTGAATATTGTTACCATATTGAAAATGGTGCTGTGGGTTTTAAGATTGGCGGTGGAAAAATTCAGAATCGGAAGCAAACATTGCAGTGTTTTCATATTGCATGAAATCTCTAAAAATAAATAAAGATTTCTTCAACATAACAAAAAAACAAGATAGAATAAGAGAAAACGAACTTGAGAGAAATGGAAAAATATAGAGATTCTAAGACGGAGTCCCGATATTTGTGTTGTCTCTTTTGTAAAATTGATTATCAATAAAAATCAAACGTTTTCTCGGTATGATTTGGTTTTATTTCAGTACCCTTTCAAAATAAAAGATTTTGGTACTCTCTCATATTTATCCAATCAAATTATAACAACTGCAATATACTACTATTAATATATTTTCACCAATTCTCTATCCCAAAACATGTCCCCAACTCTCCTCAACCAATCACTCTCCATTAAATATTACAAAAATGTGGAAGCTATTTTTCATAATGAGATGTGATTAGTTGAAAATAGGGTTGGGGATATAATTTGGGACAGAATGTCTGAATCCTATAATTATATGATTCATAAAACAAGATAGTAGATATTCTCTCTACCTAGTGCAAAAGCTCGTGCAAGACAAAAATCATAACAGCGTTGGATGGGAGTGTATATATATCGTCAAACTTTTCAATTTTGGTTTGAAGTTTATTTATTCATTCCTATGCAAGTTTTTCACGCATCATGAAAAGATTGGACAGGCCAATTGACATTGACATAGTAGTTAAAAGACAGATTAAATGGATTTCCATTATTGTAGTAAGACATTATTCCCAATTGAAAAAGAGATAGGCTTAAAGATATTTATTTTCTTTTCGATTATGCGTATCAGGAAAAAGGTTAGGAAAGGTAGCAACACTATTCCCAGTAATGTATCTGTCGGGAGGTAGCTGCGTCATGTTTATCATCACTGGTGGTGGGACCATGAAGCTTTTGTTCAAGACACTTTGCAACAATGATCTTGGATCAGAAACGTGTAACGCCCACTCACTTAGCGGTGTTGAGTGGTTCCTGGTGTTCACATGCGTAGCCATTCTCATTGCTCAGTTGCCCAACCTCAACTCTATGGCTGCTGTCTCTCTCATTGGTGGTGTCACTGCCATTACTTATTGCACCCTCTTTTGGACTCTCTCCGTTAAGAAGGGTCGGCCCCCTGGTGTGTCCTACACTACATCCCTGTCACAAGATCATCATCGCTCTTCTGTGGCCAATATCAATGACATTGTGAATGCCATTGGAATCATTGTGCTAACCTTCAGAGGTCACAATCTCTTGCTCGAGATACAGGCAAGGATCATTAGCATATGATTATATATTGATATTGATATGCATGTTGTACATTATTCACTAGCTACTTTACTAATATAAAAGTTGATAACATATTACTTTTAGAAATTGTCAATATAACATTTATTAATTAGTATAAATTATTACTAATTATTTGACGTATAATTTTAGCAATTCAAATTGAATATTCATGAACACTACAATTCAGAAATTGGACAATCCATATTCATTATGTGTTAAGACCCCCTTTGTACTTTAATGACTTTTATTTGTCTGACGATGACATGTAAATCTATAACTTTGTTACATGTTGACTGTTGAGTATATTTTGTATTCGTGGTTAATAAATATATTTTTCCTAGAATAAAAAAAATTTGTTAAATCATTTTAATATTTATTTTATAAATCATTGTAGTCTATACAAGACCTTGTTTAACTTTATTGTTGTGGATTTATAAGTATTATTGATATTTTGGTTATATGAAGAGGAAATGTTGCCTAATTTTCTTTGTAAATTTGTACTATATATACACACTAAAAATATATATGGAGATATATATACATATGTAAATTAATACGAGTAGTACTTTTTAAACTTTAGTAGTATTGGAGTTTCACATAGTTAGAGCCTCTAATTTATACAATTTTGTCTAGGATCCGAAAAATGATAGGACCAACGCTATATGCACATAAACATTTTGAGTATAAAAATGATGCGAAAACAGTTGTATGCATATTAGTACTTCAGTAGATACATGGCATATAGCCTCAACTAATGGACTCATTCGGATTATGGTTATGCAGGGTACTCTGCCTTCAAATCTGAAAGAGACATCCAAAGAACCAATGCGCAGAGGAGTGTGCGTTTCCTATATACTGATTGCAATGTGTGTGTTTCCCCTTGCAATCGTAGGATTCTGGGCTTATGGAAATCAGATACATGGAGGGCTATTAACTGCGTTCCCACAATTCCACAGGCAGCAAGTAACAAAATTCACAATGGGTGCAATGTATATTTTAGTAATAATACATTGTTTGAGCAGCTACCAAGTATATGCCATGCCTGTTTTTGACAACCTAGAACTAAGATACACAAGCATCAAGAATCAAAGATGCCCAAGATTGGTGAGAACATGCTTCCGTATATTCTTTGGAGGCTTGACTTTTTTTATTGCGGTCACTTTCCCATTTTTGCCAAGCCTATCAGCTTTGCTTGGAGGGATGACCCTTGTGCCTGTCACGTACGCATACCCTTGTTTCATGTGGTTGGCAATCAAGAAACCTCGCGCAAAGGGTGCAGTCTGGTGCTTTAACTTGGCACTCGGTTGTTTAGGAATGCTTCTTGGTGCTCTTTTGGTTGCTGCAGCTATAAGGACTCTTGCTGTCACAGGCTTAAAAGCTAACTTCTTCAAACCTTAATAGTAATACTATAATACCATGCATGAATCGATCACTTCAGTTAATTTATTTAGATCCAAAGAGGAAAACAATTTTGAATGCGTACGATAAGAAGGATCGAGTTGCTGGGATGTTGATTGTACTTGTACAGATGTAATTTGTGAAGGTTAAGTTGATCATTCATCTATGCTCGGTCAACAATAGAAATTAATGGTTGGTCTTGGAATATATTATAGTTCAGGAACAATAAGGATTTGACATATAATAAAAATAAATAAACAATAATTATTCTTTCATTTTATCTTCGTTACCTTTTAACTAAAGAGAAAATAATTTATATGCTGATATTGTAAAGGTTTTTTTTTTACAGTGTCAACACATCATTCATCATCCATGGGTTTATGATTATTGACTTCTAAATAAAAATAATGCAAATGAACGGTGAATGATGTACCGACAGTTAGTACACATATTAAACTCTTAACTAAATTCTCTTACTTTGTCATATTGATATTGGGCTAAATCATTTTATGGGATATAATTTTGAACCACAAATAGGATGAAAAAAATTCCATTCATGGCACAATGGCGCAAGAAGATTAGTCCCCAAATCCCCTATTTTAATTCCCAAACCCCGTTTTTTTTTCTGATGGGGTTCTATCGGAATATTTTCTGATACTCCCGAGTCGGAAAAATGCATTTTCCGACTTTAAAATTGAATTTTTAATAAATGAGCATTCGAAATGTACTTTTTCGACTCGGGACATCGAAAAATATTCCGATAAAACCCCATCGAAAAAAAAAGAAAGGGTTTGAGACCTAAAATATAGGGTTTATAGACTACTGCTCATCGCGCAAATGGGAACAGGGACATTTGAGTCCCATGGATTTCTGATTAAAGGCCCACAATTTGCTCTCCATAATATGGACAAAGGTCACCTGTCCCAGAGTGTGTTCCAAACCCTGTACCCATTACACACATTTTTAAAAACTGAAAATTAACTTCCCAACTTGCATGGCATTTTTGTAATAATTGATGAAATATGAGTGGCTGGAGACAGAGAGACAGAAAAATTAGGGACAGAGGATCTCCATTCCCATAATATAACGCAGGGTCAAGCCTAAACTCCTGTACTCCTCTTCTGTGGAATGACAAGTGATTTTCCCCCTCAATTTATGTACATGCCCGTCCAAATTTTTCAATATTTTCAAAATTAACTTCATTGATCATGAGCTTATCTCATGTACATATTAAAAATTTGAAAAAGAAAAGTTTCGAACGTGAGCCTTATTGATTGTATTAAAATTTGAAAATTTTATATCATATATACTGACAAATCAATTCATCTTTATTTATTCGTAATAGTAGGTATTGAATGAATTACTGATCAAGACATACGCTAAGTACAAGATACATGCATAAAGTTATCGATAAAAAAAACTCATAGCAAACTTATCTCACAATCATATTTTTATTTGTGCTTTTTGGTTTGTTTCCAATTAAATTTGGGTTGTATCGTATTAATTTGGGGAGGAAAGGAGGCAAAATAACTTTAGCAGTCATAATCTCAGATTTAGATATTTACGTCGACTAAGCATCCATAAAAAAATGAGAGGTTCTAGCACCAAACAAGATACAATGGAAACATAGCTATAAAACAATATAAAAGGAGTTGGCTCTGCAAAATGATGGGTACCAAAAATAATAAGAGCCAAAAAAATGTAGCAGCACGCACGAATCATCCTAGGCCTAAAGTAATTACTTGTAGACACATGAATTCGTCACATTAAGAGGTTTACCAAGGTGTTTGCCATGTAAAGTGACAGAACAAGTGATTCTTCTGTAGAATTTACTCTTAACCAATCTTCCCAAGATGTAAGCCCTTGATCTCACAGCAAAAGTCAGGTTTAGAGGCAATGCAACACTGTCCATGTGTGCTTTAGTATCAATAAGACCTGACACCCCGCCATAGAGTGGAACCTGATGTCCCGATACCATTACAGCTATCCTCCTCTGACTTTTCCTTGACTGGTAGAACTTTTCCATCTATTAACAGATTTAAAAAAAAAAAAAAAAAATATGCTTAATTTTCCAACAATGAAAACTTGGACTTGCATATATATTTCCATAACCATTAAACTGGACTTGCATATTTTAATGTTATAGTACATAATAAAACAAACTCTAATAAGAATGTGCCTATACAGCAACTCAAGGGCCAAGGCATTGTAAAATGAATAGAATTGCTAATTTGCTATATCAGCTAGAGGTAGCAGAATAAAATTGTTTGTGTAGAAAATTGACATGGGACCAAATTATTATTATTAAAAGTCCTTATTGCACTTGTTAAGAAGGCAAAAAGAATAAAAACTTATGAAAAAATGTGATTTTTTGTATTATCGAGACATGAAAGAATGTGTACCTATGATTGTTTTTCCAATATTAGAAACCCAGGACACTTGTTAGCAAGACCTGTTATTAAATAATAAAACAAACCGATAGTTTCTGTAAAATTATTATCTTCTTTAAATAATGGAACAAAGCAGTTGTAGTAGGACACTTGTTAGCAAGACCTGTTATTAAATAATAAAACAAACCGATAGTTTCTGTAAAATTATTATCTTCTTTAAATAATGGAACAAAGCAGTTGTAGTAGGCAATGGCACATTATTGGCATGTGATAGAGCAAGGACGTTGAAGCGTGAATAGGTGTGTACTTAGTAATAGATACCAGGAATGTCTGTATGATGGCCTATGGGTATTAAAGAAATGAAATCCTGATGCATACTCATGCGTGTTACTCCCTCCAGTTTTATACACAGTCTATTTTAAGGTTACGCACGGGTTTTAAAAATGGTTAAATAATGTAAGAATTTGTTGTATTTTGACCATAATGCCCATATATAATCATTAATAAATAAAGAGAGAAAGATATTGAAAGTGAAAAATAGAGTATAATAAATAGGGGTGTGTTTGAAAAAATAACATGCATTAGTTATATATCAAATTTATTAAAGAACAAAACTTATGAAATATAATACAAACACTGAAATAAGATAGTATGAAACGGAAGAAGTGCTATATTTTTAAATTTTCTGTAAAACCCACGTGACCAGCATTGCCTATGCAATAAGCTCGCAGAGGAAATTAAAATTCATCAAAAGAAACCCACGTGACCAGCATTGCCTATGCAATAAGCTCGCAGAGGAAATTAAAATTCATCAAAAGAAATAAAGAATCAAACCCTTTTCTTGAAAAAAATAAAAAATCGTACAACTAGTATGAAACTAGTTAATGGGTCCCCACAAGCAGTGATGATGGTAGATAGCATGGCATTAGAAGCAGCCTTGAAACAAAAATCGAAGAAAGAGGAGCAATCAAATTGACCCCACTCTCTCACACACAGTGAGGGTCTCAAGGGAAGTAACCTTTGGACTCTGGGAAACCTCCATCAATCCAATATTTTGCATTATTGCCTTTTCCTAACCCTCAAATGCTCGCTTCTTAGCTGTCAGTTAATGACATTTTCTTCGTTTTATACTGCAGTACTCCCTTCGGTCATATTTATAAGTCATATTCCAGAAAGATTCTTTGGTCCTATTTATAAATCACTTTGTATTTTCTAGGAGGCATTTATTGCAATTTTCTCTTATTTGCCCTTTACCCATTAATGTGAAGTAATACATTGTGAAATTCCCAATGCAAGTTAAAAGGGTAAGATTGTAATGTTGGAGTATTTTTTTAAAATTTCAAGAAACATAACTACCTTCCTTGGTCCATGTGATATGGTTAAGTATACCCTATAAATAGGACTAGAGGGAGTAGTGTTTTAAAAAATGCACCACATAGGCTAAAGCCTAAAGAACAAAAAAAGAACTTACTACTCCCTCCGGTCCTATTTATAAGATCCTTTTGAGATTTTTCACTCCCATCAAAGAGAGTGGATAAATGTGTTAGTGACATTGGAAATGTGAAAATTTGATATACTTTCTCAAAACTACCCCTATAATTATTATTGAAACTCTAAAAAGTGTTGACTTTATAGGGGTGTTAGTGGAAAGAAGTAATTAAATCCTATTGAAAATTGAAAAAGGGTCTTATAAATAGGACCAAAATAAAAACCCCAAAAGAATCTTATAAATAGAAGCGGACGGAGTATAAACTACTAGAATAAAATTAAGCTTAATATATTGAATTATAATTAAATAATAATAGTAATAATTAAAAGGTGAGGAGGAGTTACCTGGCCAGATGCTAGTTGGAGCTGGTAATAGTCAAGTAGAAGAGGGGTGGATGTGACGTGTACACCGAAGAATGTGGCTGGATTTCTATACAAGATCCTCACCGTAGAGTTTAATGACAGCATATCTGTGGGCACCCCGCTTCCATCGTTCCCCGATTGTACATTCAACTTCTCGAATACTATGTTCTGTTCCCATTTGTTTAACAACATCATCATTCATTCAATTTCATATGACTATTATCATATCATATTACTATTCACATTATTTCATTCCAAATTAAAACAAACATAAGAAGGAGAAGAAGTGAAGCAAGAATCATAGTAAGGCCCACAATATTAAAGTCCAATATTTATGATTGCATCATCCAAGTCTATCAAATCCGAATCGCCATTTATTTACCTCGATTCTAACAAAAAAAAACGGCAACAAAATTAAATACAACTGGTATTATTGGGCAGCTACGTAATTTCGTCACATATGGATGAACCCTCCCTCCCTAGATCCTAGTACTACCACTAGCTAGTAGCTAGTCCCCTACCTTGATAACCAGCTGAAAGTTGAAAACCCGCAGAGAATCCAACGGCAATGTAGCATGAGAGGCACGCACGCATAATCACAAAATTTGACCAGCCAACGCTTTTAGGCCCATGCATCAAAGATACAGTACTCTACTCCATGTAAAGCTAGCACTTTTAGAAAATTAAAAAATTTATACCCCTCCTTCTAGTTTTAGGAAAATTTCAGTCCATCTATTAAATGAATAAATGTTATAAATGGTATTAAAAATGTAAATATTTAATTTAATTTTTCTAAATCACTCTTATAATTGTTATTAAAATTTTAAAAATTGTTGATATAACAAGGATATTTTTGAAAAAAATTAATTAAATGCGAATATTTGAATAGGACCCGAGGGAGTATCACACATTGCAATATTTACAATGATCAAGACAAGTTTAATATCTTCAAACATAAAAAATTTTTAAAAAAATATTTCATATAATATAAGAAAAAAAATACTTATATTTTTAATATAAAAAAAAGTTAATTAACTTTTTATTCATAATACAACTATTTTTAAAATATTCTTAAAAAGTGATTCTTTCATTTAAGTTTTGTTTTATTATCGAAACAATTTTCTTAAAATAACTCTACTTTTTATTAATTTAAGAAAATTAAATTCACTCAATTAAATTTTTTTATTTGTGTAAAGTTAAATTTATTTTTTTTTATAATAAAAATCGAAGGGAATATCTAAAATTAATAAAAATTGTAGGGATTAATTATTAGAAATAATATAAATAATATTAAAGAAAATACTAACAAGTGCCCTTAAAACATTTTGCCAAAGGGTTATATGCAGTTGGATCGCATTGAAAAATAATGTAGTTTTTGATATTATCTAGAAAAGAAAAAACTAAAGACTTATTTTTTTTTATTTCTACTCAGATTAACAAATGCCCTTAATAACTATCATTATATTTTATGTAGACAAATATTTCACTTAGTAAGAGAATAAATAAACATGGTTCTCCAATAAATATTTTATCACTATCTAATTTTTTAATCTTTTCCTGAGATTAACAAAAGCCTGAAAAATATTATGAGGGATGAGTAGGTGTGTAAATTTAAATCATTATAGTGTCATTTTCTCAAATATTTTCCCCCCTTTTCTCTCCTCTTTATTAATCTTCATGTGAACGTTTCCCTTGCACAATTTGCAGTTTTGTAAAAAAAAAAAAAAAGCTGTATACTTTTAATTTAAAAATAAATAAAAACATATTTTTCACTAAAAAAATTTACTCCTACTAGTATATGTTTTTTTTTTCCGTATTCTTTGCGGAAGTACCGGTATCAGCAAGAGTACCTTTAATATCAAGGAGTCATTGAGACTAATCCGGACCGAGCTGTGTGGCTGACTCTCCCAGCGAGATGTTTTTAGTAAAAATTGAACACGGGCTATAGCACCTATATCTCATTCCCAAGATTTCAGTTGGGCTTACGCCAACTTAACGAAACCGAGTTGGTTACTAGTACATGCTTTAATTCCTAATGTAATGTGTGGAACTTTTTGTAATGGCAGGATAGTGGAATTTTGATGCGTTTGAGGAAAATAAATCACTCCATTAATTAATGATGAAATTCCGAAACTATATCTCTGTTTTATTTGATCCATCCAAACAGAACATAAGAATTAATTAAGTGATCAAAGTGAAGTAGTGGTAGTACCTTAACAATAACATGAGGCTTGTAGCTTTTGCTGGCACCCCAAAGAATCAAGGAGAAAACCGTAAAAAGGATCGCAAAGAGCAAGAAGAAGCAAAAATACAACCGAATGTTATGACCAGAGTCGCTAACCCCATCTTCATCTCCATCATCATCATCATGATCAGCATGAGGGTAGTGATGAGGGTGAAGCTTCTTCCAAGGAACAGCAGAAGAAGAAGAAGGGTGAATACCGTTGCGTGAAGGGTTCTTGAGAGAAGCAGAGAAGCGAGAGGTGGAGGATTCTCTCGAGTGGTGAATGGGGGAAGAGAGGTAGTAATGATGGTGTTGTGGGGAAGCAGCAGGGCTTGAACCGTAAGACATTTTCTCAACGTCGTGGTTGGATGGGCTTTGAACGTAGTATAAGGGACGCCGTGGAGGGGAACGCGCCGGTGAGGAGGTGGAGTGGTGGTCCATGCTGCTTGTTACCTCTGATTCTGATTTCCTATGCATTCTGCTTCCTCCTCTCATTCTTCTTCTCTTTTTCTTTCTCTCTTTTTATCACTCTTTCTCTCACAACACAACAAGGAAACACAAAGAAAAAGGATGCTTTTTAAGCTTTTTTTGTGCATAGAGAAAGGGGAAGCTTTTAAGCATAAATAGAAAAATATTGTGGGATACTCTTTCCATCATCATTTTAAGTAAACATGATCGAAAATATGTTTTTTTAAGAAAATTGATAAAGTGAATTTAATTCTTTTAAATTTTGTGCAAAAAAAAAAATAAAAAGTTTTACCAAAATTATCTTTCATGTATAAGAAAGTTGATTAACTACTAAATTTAAAAAAATTGTTTTTTTTTTCATTTCATATAATTATAATTATGTGCGAATTTTAAGAAATGGTAAATTAATACGAGTATGATGATTTTTGATATTTTGATTGCAATACTATTATGTAATTATTATTGAGGAGAGAAATATATTAAAGATGAAAAAGAGAATGTCATAAACAAAAATATTAGTTGAAAAAAATTAATATTAATTATGCATTAAATTTATAAAAAAATGTATATATATATAACATGAGACAAAAACTCTATAAATAGCATATGAAATGGAATTAGTACTTTTTTTCATCCTATTGTATTTAAGTTCGTTATAGTTTTGTAAATATTTTATTCATTAAAAATAATATCTTTTTTAATAATATTTTAAGTAAACATAACCAAAAACTTGAACAATAATATTTTATTCATTAAATATAACATCAAAAATTATTCATCAAAACTATTTTTTTACATATTACTCTCTCCACTTTTTATTATAAGATTTTTTGACCAATTATTACATCCTTTAAGAAAGTTAGTGACAATTGTTAGTAATATTGAAAATTTAAATATTTTGTTTAGTTTTTCAAAAGTACCCTATAATTATTAAAAATATTGAAAATCTAGGGTAAACAAACGTATTTGTGAAAAAGAAGTAATTAATGCCATTAAAAATTGTAAATGAGATTTATATTAAAAAAAAAATCTACAAATGAGGTTTATATATAGAACTAGAGGAAATAAAAATTATTTATTCTATGCGCATAACCGATTAGAAAAAACCGATAAAACTTTCTTCTATTTTAACTGGCATTTTAGTTTTATCCAATGTATATTAAATGATTTTTTTTCTAACTTTAATATTATTTTTAACATGTTAAAATATGTGAAATGAGTGATAATTATTATAATATAAAAATATTATAAAAAAATTATCCAATATTTTTTAATAATTGAATTATTAAATAATTTTTTAAATTTGTGTAAAATTTTAAAAAACCGATAAATTAAAATGAAGAAACCACCGGAACGATACCTTCTTTAAATATTTTATTGCATGCAGTTAAATTGGCAAAATCTGCCGTGGTGGGTGATGGGTAGAAGGGTGCATTAAAGTGGATGATACCTTCTTTTTATGTTGAATTTTTGTACTGGTAATAAACATTTGCCTGCTTCGTTGGTCTGAGTGTCTGACCATTTGTTTTCTTTTATTGTTTAAGCTAAGTACAGTACTACAGTATTCAAAACTTTTAAAAAAAAATTGTTTTTGGAGCATTTGATAAACAATTAAAAGAAAACAGAAATATTAGATAATATATTTTTTAAAATTTTTCAAAAAAAAAATAAATGCTAATTTATAATTGTTTTTTCAATTAAGTTAACCTTTAAAACCCTTTTTTCTTTTTTAAAAGTTTATAAAATAAATTTTATTTCAATTTTTTTTTTTTAGAAAATGACTTTCGAATGCATGAATTACAGTTGGAAGTCTTGGTCTTGGTTAACGCTTTTGCGCCAGCAATGGACCGTTGGAAGTGCACCGGGTATTTTTTTCCATGACCTGAGTGTCTACTGGAGTGATTAATTTTTTCATTGGCTTGTAGACACCTTTAATGGGTGGGATAGCTGATTCCGAGATTTAACGCTGCTACATGCATAAAACATGATTCGAACACCTGACCTTTCTTAAGTGTGAATCAGTCCCTACCACTGAACCACACGCTCGAGGTTTGGAAAAAAAAAAGTTTTTTACACTATTAATGTATCATCCATCATTCATGTGTTTATGGTCGTTGATTTTCAAAATAAAAATAATACAAAGGAATAGTGAATAATAGACCAGGAGTGTGAAAAACGTTATATCGTAATGCATAATCATAATTCCGATAGGTGTTGGGGATTTGGAAGAGGTGAGTGCTAACGAAGTTGAAAGGGACATAAGGTGGGTGCAGCGAGGTAAAAAAGGAGCTAAGGTAAACAGATAAGAGGGCAATTTTGAAAGAATAGTGCCAAAAAAAATGGATATAAATACTCTTTTTGTCCTTGAATATAAGACAATCTTGACACTTTTATTTTGTCCTTATTTATAAGATCCTATATCACTTTTCAATGACCATTAATTACTTTTTTCCACAAACACCTTATTTAATTAAAACTTTTTAGATTACCAATAATATTAATAGGGGTAATTTTGAAAATACATATCAAAAGTTCACATTTCCAAGATAATTAACTAAATTAATCAATTTTCTTAATGAACGTGAAATATCTTAAAGATGTCTTATATATAAGGACGAAAGGAGTAGTATTTTATGAGTGTTTTTTGTATTTCAATAATTTTAACTTATGTTTCGCATTATCGATTTGAGCATTACTTTTTTTTATAAGCAAATATTATACTCTCATTATCAAAGTTTAAACACAAAATCTAATGCATTATATCATGCAGTTTTACCAACTAAGTTAATTTTTGAGCATTACTTGTTAACATGCCGTAAAAAAAAATTTTTTAAGCTTAGCCCAATCTATTGCAAAGCATGACTTACCCTAAATGATTTCTAAATGTTTTTTTTTTTATTTTTTTTATGAAGTTTAGTCCCCAAACCGCCATCATTAGCTCCAAACCCCATTTTAATTGAGAAAAATAAAAAACAACCCTCATTTCTCAAACCCCATTTCTTTAATTGTTCCCAAAAATAAAAAACAACCCTCATTTCTCGAACCCCATTTCTTTAATTGTTCCCAAACTCACTCTTCTTCTTCTTCTTCTTAAATCGGACAAAGTGTTCCTTCTTCAATCAAATCATTTCCATTATTCAGATCTATCATCTCTTCTCTTCTTCTTCTCCAAAATTTCCACCTTTTTTTTTATTTTTTTCATGTTTTATTCTTTCACTCCGACTCTTCTCTTTCCTTCTTTACATTCACACATTAGATCTCAGAACTCAGCCACCGCTGCTCAACACACATCGGCGACAATCCAATTTATTTAAATTATCTTTATGTTTTTATTTTTTTACGTAACTGTATAAATCTCGACAATCCAGTGTCGGAAAAAAATTTTGATACACCTGTGTCTGAAATTCAAAATTCCGACATTGGTTTATCTAAATTTCTAGAACAGTTAGAAAAAACAAATGATGGTGACAAGGGACAACATGATATCGTGGACAAAGCTTCCTCTAATGCCACTAGCGTTGGCCTCGGCTGCGGGTCGAAGGGTCTTCAAGTCTTGCTTTATAAAATAGTCTTCTTTCTATCATGATGGGTCGAAGGGCCTTCAAGTGGTTAACTCTGATGCCACTAGCGCTTGCCTTGGCCGTGAGGTTGGAAAGACGAGTATGGTTGTGGTTCCATTGTTGATGCTCGAACCAGAAGAGGGTGTGGAGGCAATGGTGGATACAGATACCCGAAGGGGGAAGGGGGGGAGAGAGAGAGTGTGGAGTTTGTGAATTTTTTTTAGATGGAGGAGAAAGGAGAGAGTGTGGGGTTTGGGATTTGGAGAGGGTATTAAAATTATTATAAAATTGGGGTTTGGGGGTTAAAGTGTGAAGTTTGCGGACTAACATTCTTTTATTATTATTATTATTATTATATTTCTAAATGGGTTTTTGTGTATAAATAAACCAATAGATTTTATAAGTAGGTAGGTCAATTAGCTTATATCAATGTACTAGCTCTCACCCCGTGCAATGCACGGGTTATTAATATTTTAATTTTTTTATATTAAATATTTTAAAGTAAAGATTTTTTTTTATTTTAAAGTAAAGATTATTATTACACAACAATAAAAAAAAATTATACAAAAATGCATAGACTCAAATCAAACCATACACTTGAAAAAATTAATTTAAACGAGTTTGTTGAGAAATTTTATACTTTTTTGTATAAATAAAAAGTAACACTTTTTATCTGATATCTTTCGTATTTATTTAAAATAAAAAATTAACATTTTTATATAATTATGAACTTTATTATGAAGAATCAAAAGTAAATCATATTTAAATATTTTTATCTTTTTTGTTTGGTACTATTATGAGTAAATTTAAGGATAAATTAGAATACTCAATATTTCATAGGACATGAAGACGACATTGAAATTTGTTATTCTTGACTGTATTGATTTACACATTGCATTTTATAAGGAATATAACAACTACTCCTTTTTTTATATTTAATATTATATTTGTTTATGTATAGATGAATATTAAATTAATGTATATCTTATTTAGTTTATCGATAAAGTAACACGTTTTTTTGTCCGAAGTAATACGTTTTTATATACCATTATTACGTTTATTATGTTATTATGATTAATTTGAGTGGAATCAAAATTAAACTTTTTTTTAATATTTTTTTGTTTGATGGTAATATGAGTATAATAAAGGATAAATCAAAATATTTCCTATTTCATGGGACATGATAATTTAGTATTTTTTGAATATAAATTATCATCTTTTTAATATGATTACCACATTTATTATTATTATTATTATTTAAATATTTTGATATTTTTCATCATTTATCTTATCTCAAATTAATTATAAGATCTGATCATAAAAAATATTTATCCTAATTGTTCTAATCATCTTGAATTATTTTTTTTTTCAATTTTTGAAATGTATGTACCTTTGTTTTTAATGTGTTACAGTTTTTTTTTTAAAGATTATAAGAACTAAAGTATTTATCCTTTGCAAACTTTTTACAAAATGATAATTATTATATTTAATCTTATATCAATATTATTTGTAATGTTTGAAGAAATCTATATATTGCATTTTATAAGGAATATAATAACTGTTTTTTTTTATATTTTTAATATTATATTTGTTTATGTATAGATGAGTATTAAATTAATGTATTTCTTATGTTTTTATATACCATTATTACGTTTATTATGATATTATGATTAATTAGAGTGGAATCAAAATTTATTTATTTATTTTTTATATTTTTTGTTTGATGGTATCATGAGTATATTTAAGGATAAATCAAAATATTTCCTATTTTATGGGACACGATAATTTAGTATTTTTTGAATATAAATTATCATCTTTTAAATATGATTATCACATTTATTATTATTATTATTCATATTTAAATATTTTGATATTTTTCATCGTTTATCTTATCTCAAGTTAATCATAAGATTTGATCCTAAATTTTTTTATCCTAATTGTTCTAATCATCATTAATTAATTTTTTTTTTCAATTTTTGAAATGTATATATGTATCTTTGTTTTTTTTCAATTAATTTATCCATTGTAAATTTTTACAAAATGATAATCATTATATTTAATCATATATCCATATTATTTGTAATGTTTGAAAAAATCTATACTTTATTAGTATTTAATTTGTTTTACTTTAAAAAAATATTGGAATACTCTCAATTTCGATATTACAATAATGATAAAATATTGTTTGGTTTAAAAATTGTAGCAGGTAAAATTAAAAAAATGAACTCATAATAATAAATAATATAAAATTATGTAAAAAAAATTTGTTATTTTTATAAGATATTCTACCTTTATTATAATATCTCGTATTCCATAATTTTATATTATATTAAAAATCTTATATTTATAAAAAACAGGATATAATCCCTCCGTTTTTTAATATAAAACTTTTTATATTAATTATTATTTTTCATAATTATTGTGATAAAAAAAACAAATAAATTTATCTCGATAATACATTCAGATAAAGTGGTTACAGAAAAAGTAGGAAGAGATTTAGATTAAATTTAATTGTGTTTTTATCTTTGGATATGCAGTGCATTGTTTTTTTTTAATGTTGTTGTTATCTTTTAATATATTATGGGACTTATTTATAGGATTTTATTTTTAATTTATTTATTAAATATAATTAATTATGAGATTTTAATGTTGTTGGAATAATGATTTGGAAAATTTGAATAATCTATTTAACTTAATTTTTTCCCCGAATTTCTAATAGTGAGAGGCACAATTGATCTTTAAAAATAATGAATTATGTTTTGAGGACGATAATATTTAATAATGTAATAATACTTACCTTTTTCTTATATATTCATTGCTATAGATGAAGCTTCTGCCAATACAAAATGACAATAGTGATGAATGCGTGTAGTGGAATTGCAACTTAAAAATAAAAAAAAAAACGTGTGCCGATGTGAACAAAAAACAGCAAAGTATAAAGTATAAAAAATTTAAAATACAAAATAGAATAGAAAGAGATAATAATAACATAACAACAATAAATAAAACAAACGTAGAAAGAAACAAAAACAAAGCAAAACTAAAAACATGAGTAACCGAAACAAAGAAGAAAATTCATAACCTCTGCAATTTGCGAAAAAGGAAGAACCTTAATTCTTCGATTTTGCTTTGATTCCTTTGCTCGATGATGTAGTCGAGAAGGTGGCTTTCATGACTTGAGAAATTATCATATTTATAATTTGAAATATGTGATAATTAACTAAAAAGATATTTCGGTTTATCATGAACTCAAGCATCATCTCATTGAGTTTATCGATCTTTTTGAGGATAATGATTTTTTTTAACAAATGAGGATAATGATTCCATATATTCCACATATAGATAATTTATTTAATTTTAAATATTAATTTTGGACAGATAATTTATTTAATTTTAAATTATAATTTTGATTAACGACGATGTTATCTACCTACAAATGTTCCGGTGCGAGTATTACTTAAGCGAACAAACGTGATGTCTCGAAAATTTCTCCGACAAACGTGGTGTCGCGAAAATGAATGTTTTTACATAAGTATAGTAGATATGCTAATAAACATCTCCTTGTAAGTTGGTATTAAAAAAAAAAAAAACACACAAAAAACATGACATTTCGATAAATTTTTTCTTCCATTTGCTTCAATTTTTTTATCAAATTAAAGAAATTAAATAATTTATAATCAAAATAAATAAATAAAAATAAACTAGTTAAATGTGTAGAACTCTTAGGTGCATAAAAAAAAATTAGAAACTCAAGCTAAAAAACTTTATTTAGGTTTTTTAACTTAAAAAAAAAACAAATTAAAAAAAAAACTTCCAAAAATAAATGACTAAAATTGTTGTAATTTGGATTCGAAGAATATCGTAATTTGTTAACATAAAAAAGAAATAAAATTCAAGAGCAAAATTGATTAGGCAAACAAAACACAAATTGATTAATTCAATCTTGATTAATATGGTAATTGATCAAGGAGAACATAAGAATGTGAATTGAATAAGAATCAGCTCATGAATGGATTGATGGGGTTGATATTCAATTACCCAAAATCACTATATTTGGAAGCATCATATAGCAATTCTAAATTTCTAATCACTAATCGAATGAAGCAAGGAAGAATCATTACTTTTTAGTAATAATTTTTGTTGGTGATGCATAGGCTGTGATTTGAACCAAAACAATTACTAAAAACTATCAAAGTCCAAGCCATCAAAATTTAATCATGGGCTATCCTGCTTCGAAACAACCATAGGCCCATTAACATTCTGGGCCTGGGCCTGAAACTCTTTAATAAGCTCATCATCGACATTGTCTTCGGGCTCCCAAGTGGGCTCATCCAAATCAGCCCATTTAACCAAAAACTCCAACTTCCCTTCATCACCGACTCTGCTACCCACCACCGCTTCCGCCACCGCGTATTCAAGCCCCGCCTCGTAATCCCTCACCAAATCCTCCCCCACAAACCTTGCCTTCACCCACTCGTTGGCACCACCGTCCTTCCACCTCACCAAATACTCCAAATTCTCACCCTTCCCTCTCTTCTCCATTATCTCTTCCACCTCCGCAAATTCGTAAACCGCTCCCTCCAAAACCCTAACCACTCCTTCCAGTCCGATTCTTCTCCCGAATTGCATCGGATTTCCCTTCGGCGTCACGTTCAAAATCTCCTTCGCCAGATCCAGCGGCGTGCGTCCTCTATCGTCTTCGATTTCTGGATCGGCGCCGAGATCGATGAGAAGTTTCGCGATGTCAGGTTTTACATAACCGGCGGCCATGTGCAGCGCGGTGAGTCCGCCGCTGTTGTCGCGGTGGTCGAGGTTGGCTCCGGCTCCGGCGAGTAACCGGACGCAGGGCTCGGAGCCGAGGCCGGAGACGAAGAGGAGGGCGGTTCTTCCGTCGGGGTCCACGGCGTCGACGTCGCGGTCGTCGCCGGCGTCGAGGATGCGTTGGAAGGCGGCTTGGTCGGCTTTCTTGGCGGCTGTCCACCAGGGAGATTCGTATTCGGAGAGAACGTCTTTGGCTATGAAGTCGGAGGGGAGCCAGGAAGGGGCATGACCGTCTTTCCACTCGATGAGGTATTCCATGGCGGTGGCGCCGTCGAGGGCTCTGCTACCGATGATTCGTTTAACTTCGCCGTAGGATTCATCTTCGGTGGTGGTGGTGGTGGGAAGTTGGTGTTGGTTGTTTTGGAGAGAAGAGAGGGTGAGGAAGGGAGTGGGTTTGTGGCGAAGGGGATGATGATGGAAGTGAGGGTGGGAAGGGAAAGAGGGAGAGAAAGAGTGTTTGGTGGGATTGGGAGAGAGTTTGAGGTGAGAAGCAGCTGGTTTGGTAACAGACACAGCTTCCATGAATTTGCTTAAGCTGTAACGTAGTAGTATGGGTTGTGTTGTGTTGTTGTAGCAGTGTGGGTGGTGACTTGGATTGTTCAAGATGGTTTATTCAACATGTGGCAATGAGTTAGTAATCTCTTTGGAGTGTTCCAGAGGATAAGGAATCATATCCATTTCCTCATGCTTCCTATTGGATGCTACTGCTCCAAAAGGGTAAGTTTTTTTTTTTCTTTCTTGATTTTTGTTGCACATTCATTTTTTTTTTTTAAATTGTCAACTGGGCAAACAATCTAAACTACCAATTAGAAACGGGTTAAGGTAAATCAAATTTCACTTTATTTACTACAAATTACATTTCTCTTGTAGTAACATTCACATACATCATCTATTATGTTTCAATTTAATCCCTTAACTATTTTTTCATCCCGATGCTATTATAATTTTTTATATACTCCCTCCATTCCAATTTAACTGTCACTTTAGAAATTTCACACTGATTAAGAAAGTCATTTAGTATTTCAATTTTCAAAAGAATTATTAGATAATTTTACTATAATACCCTCAAAGTACATTAATTATCACCTATTTCACATATTTCAACACATTAAATGCAAGGTTAAAAGTGGAAAAAATCAATTAATACATCCTCGAATTCCTAAAGCGACAAATAATTTGAAACAGGTTAAAAATGCTAAAGTGACAGATAATATGAAACGGAGGGAGTATATAATTTTCTCGAGGCTCGTTTAATGATTAAGATAAGATTTAAAAAAAAAAGTTAAAAAGTTGGATAAGAGCATGAGTATGATAGCTCTTATTTTGTCCATAATTTAGTGCACATCATATAACAATAAAATTGATAAGGTAATGATTATTTCTAACTTAGCATAGGATAAAAAATACTTCCTCCGGTCCTATATATAGGACATACTTAACCATATTCCTAGGACCAAGAAAAGTAGTTAGTTTTATGAATTCTATGAGAATATATTGTAACATTACAATTTTACCCTCTCAACTTTTCTTGAAAAATTCACACTCATTAATAAACAACAAAAAACACATGCATTTAATAAGGGCAAAAAAGAGAAAAAACAATAAATGATGCATAGAAAATACAAAATGTCTTATATATAGGACCAAAGATTGTTTCTAGAATATGTCCTATATATAAGACCGGAGGGAGTACATTATACGAAGTATTCGATCATGTCTCATTAACTCACCTAACTCATGATGATAACAAGATAGAACAATTATCCTATCCTACCCACCAAACGAATCCTTAACGAATTAAAAAAAAAAATTAAAATTTTAATGTTATTGAATTTAGAATAAAAAAAAAATTTTGGTTTCCTCTTTTAGATTACATTAACAAAATAATTTTAAGCTATAAAACTAAATTTGAAAATACAATATTCCTATGGGACCAATTTTTTTTGTTACAACTATACGACCAATTTGAGAAAAAAAAAATTAGAGGACATATTTTGAAATAATAAAAATAACATTAACGATAAATGTAGGAGTTCATTTTTTTTTTTGGTGTACAGCAAGGTATCCTCCAGCCGAAGACTAATCCCCTTCGAGGCGTAGAGATCATCGAAGTGGGTTTTGCCTTTACCAACAAAGCCTTTTCCATGCCCACGGCACGGATCGAACCTCTGACATCATGCTTAAGGAACCCAGCTATCTACCAACTATACTGTGGGCTTTGTTGGTACATACATTTCTTTTAAATTATGCTATAAACATCACAATCAAATACTGAATAAATTATTGAGCGAGGCACACAGCTAATTTAACATACATAGCAATTTAGTGATAACTACCTACGTTAACGGAGAAAACTACTAACTGTGCTTAGGGCTACTGGTTGGAGCGTCATTCTAATATTCCATAGGAAAATTATTTTGTCACATCATGATCTACTAATGTCACCTTAATATTATAATTTATTCCTTTTGTATCATTAAAAAAAAACTACTTTTACACGGGTCGTAGGGGTTGCTCACGACCTCCGATCGTAACACCCCCTTACGACCCGTTAAATTTTTGAACGGGTCATAAGCAGGTGTTACGACCTGCAGGTCGTAGCACTCTCTTACGACCTACAATACCCACTCTTTTTGGAATTCCACCAAACATTGCAGCCTCTAGCGAGTGAGGATCAGAATGTTTGGATGCTATGAAAAGGTACGGCAAATAAACACAATTTCGTGTTGAAAACTCAGAAGTAAAGGACCATATCTCTTCGATCATGTGGAGGAGGATTGTTGTCATCCTAATGTCCTGTGCTTGACAGCGTGCTGGTCTTAATAACGTCAACTTCATTGACAACCAAACCTGTATGGGTCGTAGTACCCTATCACGACTAGTTAAAAAACTTAGTTTTTATTGAGTCGTAAGGGATAAGTCGTAGCACTCTCTTACGACCCGTTAAAAAACTTATTTTTTTTGGGGTAAAATAGGGTTATTTTATTATAATGGGGTGGCATGATATGTATTTGGGGTGGTAAATTAATTTCCCGTCAAGCGTGGCTGTAATTGGACTTCAGAAAGGCCCAAAAGAATTTAGCAAAGTGGGCAGTGATGACCGTTTGTTACTTGTTAGGCCCAAAATCTTTCTGCGATGGTACTCGCTACTCTCTGGAATGGCAGATAGATGAGCAAGCACAAGGAAAGTCAATTTTTTTTTTCTTTAAAGAGAGAAATTGGGCATTTTTTCTTTTCTCACCACCTTATACGCTTCAATTAAGGAGGAAAATCATTGGATTTCAATGTGATAACTCTTGACAAAGTAAACCAATAAAAGAAAATGTATAAATCGAATGATCATTTGTAAATCTCGAAGCACCTGTAACAGGTCATATTTGCATGTGACTCATTTGAAAATCCACTGATTATACAGATAAAAAAAAATAATTAACCGATTATATTTCATAAATCAATCTCAAAAGTTATGTAAATAATATTGTGCATCTAACATATGCAACCATAGTCAACTCCGCCGTGTTGGCTGTTAACAGTCAACAATGATACAACCCTCCTTAAAAACACCCCAATTCATATATGTTGTGACTTCCAAAATCACATGGAGCTTCGAATTTGTATTCCTTCCAGCAGCATACATAGAATGTCCCATAAGCGACAGAGAGATAATCATTGTTTCCGCGTACAATTATTTTTAGCTTGGTTTAATTAATTAAAAGTGAAGCTCAAGGCTTGTTTGGAAATCAATTAGGAAAATAAATAAAAAATGAAGATGTCATAAAAATGAAGATACCGCGTGTTGCGTCATTAATCGCGGCCAAATTTCACACTGTTATACAGCTTGCATAATGCAAATTGCAAACTGGATAAATAGCTACACGCAGTCACCGCTTTTTATTCACTACCCAACCAA
Organism: Crotalaria pallida; assembly: GCA_037953625.1. NCBI lineage: Eukaryota > Viridiplantae > Streptophyta > Magnoliopsida > Fabales > Fabaceae > Crotalaria > Crotalaria pallida. The sequence continues at coordinate 139,794,673 of CM075654.1, read as the reverse complement.
CAAGCTAAGGCAACCACCAATTTTTATTTGCTTTTCTATCATTTCCTTTTTGTTTCCTCTTGCCTCATTAGTTATATTTTTTATATTATATATTATATAGTTAAATTATTAAATAATTAACAACTCCTTTCTTTTGTCATATTCACACTATTTATAATTAAGTTACCTACAAGGCTTGCAACCTCAACTCTTCTCACATACATATAAATTCAAGAGTGTGCATTGTGTTTCTCTAACTCTAACTCTCTCCACACTTTCCTTGTTGTGTTTCCTCTGCTCTATTTAATTCACTTTTCCTTTTCTTTGCCAAACTCCATAAGTCCAAACTCCAAACCATTATTCGCTTTGGCTCTTTGATCTGTCCTCAACATGATGATACGTTCCCTGCTGCTTAGTTTGTGCTCAATATTGTTGGTTTTGGAGGTTGCTCACGTTGCTGCTGAGGACCCTTATAGATTCTTTGATTGGAACATTACCTATGGGGACATTTATCCCCTTGGAGTTAAACAACAGGTTTGTATATATATAATACCACTGCTCTCTTTATTCTTGTTCTAACTTCATTCATCTTTTGATATATACAAATATATACACATGCTAAATGGTTGAATGGTATTTTTGCATTATTTTCAGGGCATTCTTATCAATGGACAATTTCCAGGACCTGAAATCTACTCTGTTACCAATGACAACTTGATCATCAATGTACATAATAGCTTGCCCGAGCCGTTTCTTATATCATGGTCACTACTCTCTCTTTCTCCGTTTTTATATTTTCTTCCTACAAAATGCATGTGCTAATAACAAATAACGGATCGTTTTGTGTCTAGTTCAAATAGATTATAGATCACTACAAATCATCATGAATCAAATTTGCATCTTTTAATATTCTTTTAACATTCTTTATTATTCAACTGAATTAGTCACCGCACATGGAAACTTATACTATAAGCCAGCGTTAACATTTGAATTAGTCACCGCACATATTAGTAATTAGCAAGGTTATAAAGGGACATAAAATTAAAAAGCAGGGACAAGACAAGGTTGTTCACTGCAACAAGCCATGAATAAATAAATAACAACGTCACTTCTTAATATGCGAAATCTTTTAGTTGTCGGGACATGTGTTTTGCGGGAAAATACTTTTTTTTTCATACGCCGTAAAATGCAAGGTAAAACATTTTTGGAAATTTCTAAAATGCAATAAAAAATTAAATGGTTGCTATACAATTTATTTTTAAACCAATAAAACCTTGCCAACCTAAGGCATATATGCCACATCATTACTAAAATTAGTCAAAATTAAGTTTTGCAATTTAGTCAAACATAAAAACCAGATTATTGTAATTTAGTCCTTTTGTGCTTTTAGACAAATTATAAATTTTAATTTTTTTTATATAAAAAAAAACTTAAACTCATAACTCATCTTCACTTCTCAAAACCCACCGCCACTGCTACCGCCGCCGGCGCCACAGCCACCACCGCCGCCGCCTGCGCCGCCGCCACCCGCCACCCGCCATTCCCTTTCCTTCCCTGCTTCCTTCGCTCGTCTCCCTTCTCCGTATTAGCCAAATCCACCATAATCTTCATCAATTTCTCTAAAAGTACAAAATGACTAAATTACAATATTTTAGTTTTTATATTGGACTAAATTGCAAAACTTAATTTTGACTAATTTAAGTAATGTTGTGGCACACATGTCTTAGGTGACAAAGTTTTATTGGTTTAACAATGGGTTGCATAGCAACCATTCAATTTTTGATTGCATGGTAGTAACACCCAATATTTTTAGTTCCTTACTCTTTTTTTCTTTCATACATTGTAGAAACATGCATTTGACGTGAGTATGATTAAATATTATTTCATAATAAATAAAATTAAATGTATTTCATACATAAATGCAAAACAAATGTATTTTAAATGTGGTAATCCCCATCAAAATATGTGGTAATCGTTGTAGTACATCTTTGGCAAACATGTAGTTCTTCATTAGAAGCATTTTTCTCTAAGTACACAGAGGTATTATTTAATTGGCCGCAAAAGTGTAACTCCCATATCTCTATATCTTGCTGTCACTGATTGGGACTAAAGAGATGTCACCCTTATCAATTTATTCAATTCATTCACAATAACCGACTGAAATAACAACCTATCAATGTATGTTGGTTTGATTTGAAGGGTCTGAGTCACTTAAGCATAAAGTTTTGTGTTCGATATTTGGATTTATGTGTATGTGAAAAATATTATTGGGATGAGTCTTTACTTAAGTGTTTGACCGTACTTCAGGATATTAGTCTCTCATCTATAGGGTAGGAGGATACTATGAAAAAGGGAAAAAAAACTTTTTATTCAATTCATTCACAGTGACCGACCGAAAAAACAAAACATGGGGCTTTAATAAATGTTGCTCTCACCCATCACTTCGGCCCTTTAAGTAATGTCACGGACCCAACCCACCTTACTCGAAGCCCAACTAACCCAAACACAATTTAATTCAGCATAGTGTCCTCCTGTACCATGTAGTAAAAATTGTCACAAGTGAGGCCAATATTTGCTTTGGACTAGTCACTATCAATGGGTTGTGACACTGTACTTGTAATCCTGTACCCAAAGAATAATGAAATCATTAGATTAAACATAAATGAATTAGTTAAAAGTAAATTAAAATTCATAATTAAGTTCTAATCTTACACTTGTTGAATATTTTTATTTTTATATGCAACAGGAATGGTGTTCAACAAAGGAGAAATTCTTATCAGGATGGAGTTTATGGAACTACATGCCCCATCCCACCTGGCAAGAACTTCACATACACACTTCAGGTGAAGGATCAAATTGGAAGCTTCTTTTATTTCCCATCTCTTGCTTTTCACAAGGCAGCTGGTGGATTTGGTGCCATCAAAGTCCTTAGCAGGCCAAGGATTCCTGTTCCATTCCCAGACCCTGCTGATGATTATAGTCTTCTTATTGGAGATTGGTATCAAATCAATCACACGGTAATAATAATTCAACATACACTCAATATAATTGTACTTCATTAGTCTATAGTTTTGTTTGTTATTTATGCCTCCTGTTTCTTTTATTCACATTTTATTTACATGTATACATGAATTCAGAAATTGAAGTCTATTCTAGACTTTGGCCATAGACTTCCATTCCCTCAAGCTGTTTTAATCAATGGTCGTGCAAATGGTTCATCATTCACAGTTGAACAAGGTATGTTTTTTTTTTTTTTTATCCATGCTTCCCCTATATTATTATGCTTGTATCTTTTAGTTTTATTTCTAAGGTTATTTATTGACTTATGAATGATAATGTGTGAATGTACAACAGGAAAAACATACAGGCTTAGAATATCAAATGTTGGACTTCAAAACACACTTAACTTTAGGATTGAAGGGCATAACTTGAAACTGGTGGAAGTTGAGGGAACTCACACTGTCCAAACCACTTATTCCTCAATTGATGTTCACGTGGGACAATCTTATTCAGTGTTGATCACAGCTGATCAAGCACCTAAGGACTACTACATTGTTGCCTCCACTCGTTTCACTGACAAGGTCATTACAAGCACTGCCACCCTTCATTACAGTAACTCTCAGCAACCTATCTCTGGCCCAATTCCTGGTGGTCCAACTACTCAGGTTGATTGGTCCATCAAACAAGCTCGTTCAATTAGGTATTGCTTGTTAATGATCAAATGTTTTTATAATCAATTACTTTAACATTGTTCAACAATTAATATATTTATTATAATTTTTTGCAGGACAAATTTGACTGCAAGTGGACCAAGGCCTAATCCACAAGGGTCCTACCACTATGGTCTTGTGAATATAACTAAGACATTCAAGTTTGAGAGCTCAGCAGCACAAGTTAACGGAAAACAAAGATATGCAATTAACAGTGTATCCTTCATTCCATCTGGTGATACCCCTTTGAAGCTAGCAGATTATTTCAAGATTGGTGGTGTTTTCCAAGTTGGAAGCATCCCAGATACCCCTTCTGGCAAACCAATGTATCTTGATACATCAGTCTTGGGTGCTGATTTTCGAGCCTTTGTCGAAATCGTGTTTCAAAACCATGAAAACATAATTCAAAGCTATCACATTGATGGATATTCATTTTGGGTTGTAGGGTAAGCCTTCAAATTTTTTTATTTATTTATTTATTTATTTTTTGCCATCAATCTTTAATATATTCACTTTTAAAAAAAATCACTGAGATTTTAACATGGCATTTTTTTAATGCAGTATGGATGGTGGTGTTTGGACTCCTGATAGTCGTAATCAATATAATCTCAGAGATGCAGTTTCAAGGTGTACTACACAGGTTAGTTGTTTGTTATTTCCTAGTTACAATTTTTCCTTTGATAATTAATTCCTTGCTTCCCAAATAATGTAGCAAAAACTTACCAATGAATTTGTGTTTCAGGTATATCCCAAGTCATGGACCGCAATTTATGTGGCACTAGACAATGTTGGCATGTGGAATGTTAGAAGTGAATTTTGGGCAAGACAGTATCTTGGACAACAATTCTATCTTAGAGTGTATTCACCAGTGGAATCCATCAGGGATGAATATCCAATTCCAAAGAATGCACTTCTGTGTGGCAAAGCTGCTGGCAGAACAACCAGACCACTGTGAAAATGAAATCATCAATTATTATTAGTAACTCACCTTTACAGGGACCAACTTGGTCCCATTCTTTGCAAATTCATCCATAATAATTTATTTGTATTACTACATAATCACCAATTCACCATTGTATTCTGATAATAAATTACCCCTATCAATTAATTTAGTTTTTTTTTTTCTTTCAAATGTATGTTTCTTCAGGATGTACTAGCATATTGTTACTTTGCTTTAAAGGATTGAATTGATGAAAACCGGTTGAATCTACATGTACTCTAACATGAGAAATTATCATGGGTAGGCTACAAAAAAAATAAAATTTCAAAGTGTTATGTTTGTATTTGACACGATTGTTCCAAATTTCTTTGACACAAACACAACTCATTTCTTAGAAGGTAGCATTGTTCAAACACATTGTTCCCAACAATCAAATACTTCGCTCACAAGATATTGTTGTAGGCTTTTGTGGCCTTTCATGATTCAGTTACAATGTTTCTCGTGCAGTCACACCTCTCTACTTGCATCCCATCCCAACTTTAGCCAGCGTTGTTGCTTCTAAAGCAATCCATCCAGGAGTCATGATAACTATTAATCCATCCGTTTCAATAGCTTTTTCCACTTTTCATATATATATATATATATATCCTTCTTTTAGAACTCAATTCATAATTATTAACTTTTTTTCAATTATATTCGATCTTATTCATAACAAATTTTTTTCTATCTCCAATGTCTTTCTCTTCTTTAATAATAATTATATAGAGATACTATAGTTAAATATATATTTAACTACTAGTATTTCTTAAAATGAGGGAATATATTATATATTTTTTCCTCTCCTAAAAATATATTTTTTGTTATATTTCCTCTGTCCTTAATATGAGACCTTTTCGGAAAATTTCATGTAGAAAGTTAATTAATTTTATTAGTGACATTAGAAATGTAAAAATTTGATTTTTTTTTCAAAATTATCCCTATAATTATTATTAGTACTCTAGAAAATATTGAGTTAATATAAATATTTGTGAAAAAAAACGTAATTAAATGCTACTCCTGATTATCAAAATAAAAATACAAAAATGATCTTATTTACAATACCAAAGGAAGTACTACATCTTTCTCTATTAATTATTGCATGTTTTATGATGATTTATTAATAATAACTATCAATGACCAAAGTAAAAACAAAATTCAACATTAAAGATGCAAACATCAATCATTTGAGAGTGTGAGAAGCATGTGAGAAGCCAGCAGGAAAGCTTGACGAAAATTCATTAATGCAGCTAAGATGAAGAGAAAGGTAAATTCAGGCCATAAATTATTATTAGCTTTTAAAGATTTCTATGATGTGCACCCTCAAGCTGTCAAGCACATGTTAAAAATATTTAAAAGAGCAAATTTTTATTAAATAAATAAATTAAAATATCATATTCCAAAATATTAAATCAATTATTTCCTTGTAAAAATTTAGTATCATCTAAATTAAGATTAACGGTATTAACAATGAGCAATATATATAATTGGTAAATAGCTGAAACAAATAAGCATTGTGTTGTTGATTTGATAAATATTACCTTTTAAAAATATACCTTGCTAATAATAAAAAAAACTTATTTTGATAATTTTTACATTTTAAAAAATAATACAGTAGTACTCTAATGTTCGATTGCAGAAATCTTGGTTAAACGAATGAGAGTATTTAACGGGGGAGTTTCATTCAATACCACATAAACGAAGAAGGGATCTTATTAGTGTCACCTCATTCATCACTTAAACAAGACTTTCATCAATTTCCTATTTCCTTCATCACTGGGAAGTTTAAGGATATTGTAAGAAAAAAGTGGAATGACATGATGTCATTGTCAGTTAATGCACGAATTTTAAGAATTGATTAAATGATGTATTTTGACTATAATGTTTCTATATAATCATTATTGAAGAAGAAGAAAGGTATTAGAACTGAAAAAGAGAGTGTAATAAATAAGAGTGTGTTTGGAAAAATAACATCAATTATGTATTTAGTTTATAAAAAACAAATCTTATGAAACATAGTACAAATGCTAACACAACATTATATATACGGAAGTAGTACGTATATACTGTAACATGCACTAAACATTTGTGGTCCACACCAATTTAGATAGCCGTTAGTTTATTGATATCTAAGTGAATGATAAATAAATCCGATTATAACTCAACATGTGCGAATTTAAGGCTATTAGTACTCGAATTTTATTCCTAAATCTCAGTTAATTCCACGAGACTAACTAAACCAACTCACATAATCAACCAAATTTATTACGAGTAATTTAATAATACATAAGTTCAAACATTATGCATACCTAAAAGTAAGAAAGTAAAATTTAAGCGTATTTTTATAATTGTATATAAAAAATTTACGAAAGGCTAGTGATTGAAATAAAAAAGTATAACCAATTATATCTAATTGTAAAAAAAAATATACAGTACATTTTAAAATAACGTGTGACATTGTCCAACAAAAAAAATAAAATAAAATAAAAAAATACTCCCTCCGTTCCTAATTATAAGGCTCTCTTAACACATTTATTTTGTCCATATTTATAAAGCCCTTTACCAATTTTCAATGAGCATTAATTATTTTTTTCCACAAACACCCCTATTTATTTAACACTTTTTAGATTCCCAATAATATTAATAGGGGTAATTTTGAAAATACATATCAAAAGTTCATATTTCCAATATAATTAACTAAATTATTTCACTTTCTTAATGGACGTGAAATCTCTCAAGAGGACCTTATAATTAGGAACGGAGGTAGTAACGTGTGACATTGAGATAATAAAAAACATGATCCGAACCATGGACGATGGAGTGAGGAGCTCAATTTTTGTTTTAAATAAACTAAAGAGTTGTGCAAATGAAAATGATTAAAAATAGCCTATTTAGATTATATATTTTTGTCTAGACCACATGTATATTTCATAAATCATAAACAATTTTGCTTAAGCCATGTATAACCATTATGGGTTATTTAGTATTAACCAAGCATGGATAAACAGTTTTAAGAATCATAAACAAAAAAAAAACTTGGATACGTATTTCGGTACGCGGTGGGTACAATATCCACCACCAATTGGATACGACACAACTTAAAAAAAAATTGAAAAAAATACTTTTTTCCCCTTTTTTTCAGTCTTACACATCTTATCCATGAGGTTTTGAGTTTTGATACAATCCTCAATGCCTCATCTATCTTTACTGTCGAAGCACAACCCTCTGTCTCGATCTCCGCCGCTGCGACTACCTCCATCTCTACTCTCGATCTCCACCGCCGCTCTCGATCTCACCTCTCAGTCTCTGTCTGCTGCGCTCTATTGCGTTCCGCTGCGCCTCGTGGTGGTTGCGCCTCTCTCTTGTTGGTGGTTGTTGTGCTTGCTGGTGGCGCCTCTCTTTGCTCAGTACTGCTTACGGTACTATAGCCTCCTCCATGCTCTGCTGCGTTTTCCTTCTTTTTTGTGCTATGGTGAATGTTTTGTTGTTATTGAGTATTATTTTATATATTTTGATATTAGGTATATTTTTATATTATTTTTTCAATTTTCAATTATATATATATATATATATATAAACATACTCGTACCCTAATTTTTTAGAAAAACGTCGTACCCGATACCAGTACCATATCCATACCCATACAACACAGATATTGACTAACAAACAGAACCAATCTCGATAAAATAGGGTAAGATCACTATTACAACCATTATAAGCTGCAAAACTATTCCTAACAAATATTTAACGCAGTTGTATTTTCAAAAAATTGAACCCGTGACTTTTGATTAAGCTATAACAATCATTCACACAAGTTGATTTACGTGTTGTTAGATTTACATTATATAAATATAAACATACTATATAACTAGAAGAACTTATTAAAATTATGACTAATGAAGGAAATATTTGTTATGTATATTTGTAGCCGTGCATGGTGACATCTTCAGGAGTGACAGATGTGGCTTACGAGAAATTTTACTCAAGCACTCAACTAGTATGGTTTAACTGGTTTATTAGATATTTGGTGTAATTTTTTAAAATATTATTGGATAGATGTAGTTTTAAAAGATCGTGCATAATAGTTACGATTTAGTTTTCGAATATCTTTTTAAACTTTTTTAGTAAAAAGACGTGACTGTTGAGCATGATGATTTTCATTTTTTACTATTATTTTTACTTTCTTACATATAAATCATGTTTATTATTATTGATTATATAAACAAAACAAAATCATGGTGATTATCCACTACCTTCAAAAAACTACACCTCTTGGATTTTTTTTCTTCACACAAACCGATACCCAAATCTGATTTATCCAGAATTAGGGATAACAATTGGACCCGGATTCGTAGGTAATACCCGCAACGGTTCCAAATCTGGGTCTAAAAAAGAGACCCATGAGTCCAAAGAATGTACCCGTCTGGGTACCCGCTTTGAACGGGTCTGGGTCCGGGTCGGAGATATCCAGGCCTGTGGATACGCGGACCCGTCCATATTTACGTATATGCTATATATATAAAATTTTAGTATGTTTGTGTTTAACGATGGAATTTCTTTGATGTCTGAGAGTGTTTTAATGGTGGTAGGGATTAATATTAAGTAGAGTGTGTAATGATGTATTAAGGATCCCTCGGTCTATCAAAAATATATAGAAATTAATTTAAAAAATAATTTTTCTCTAAAAAAATTGCTAATGGGAACCCGCAAAACCCGTTTGGGTACCCGAAGACCCGCTTACCCATTATGCAGCGGGTATCCGCGCGGGTTCGGGTCCAGTAATTTATGAACGGGTCCGGTCATCCCTACCCAGAATCCGACTCATCTGGTCCGAATCAACTGAGCTCGCACTAAGCGGTAGGGGTCTCCTAGCGAGGGTTGCTTCATACCCAAGGCTCGAACTCGAGACCAGTTGTTTAAGGGACCAAGTGAGCTACCACTTGACCAACGTCACGTTGATATTACACCTCTTAGATACTATTTCAAAAGTTATACCAAACATATAATAAATGAGTCAAAATAGTCAAATTACACTAGTTCGTGAAATTCTCTTGGTTTATGTTATAAAATACAATTCCTTCAAAAAAAAATGTTATAAAATACAATAAAGTGTGGAATTGTGCTTCTAAACAAATAATTATCCACTATTTATTCATGCATGTATTAGTTAATTTTTTTAATTAGGTCTATGTTAAGTGGAATCCTACACTCCCCCTTATATTTGTCCCTGTTCGAATCCATTAGTAGCATTTAGCATATCAAATCCAATTTTGAAAACCCAAATTCGTTAAAATGAATATTGAGTGAAATGGAATGGTAGGATGGATCAAATCTCTCATCCGTAATAAGAACTCCTTTTAGGTGCATCATAATAGCAATGGTTTTAACTTGATGGGATTAAGCATGCTAATTGATATTCCACCAACCCATCATCACAGCTCTTGTCATCATCACAATAGCAATAGTTGCTCATAGCCCCATTTTATTAGGCTCATAAGTCAACATTTACCCATATAAATGCAGTACACGTATGTATACCCCATTGTCATGATTTATGCTACTTAATTCCATAGTGCCATCACGAAATACTACTAGTACTATTATTGATCTGCATCGATTCATTAATTAATCTCCTTCATTGTTAAAATTCCAGATGAAAAAAACGGTGTCGTTGGCTAGCCACTTTTTGAGATCAATGATTAGAAATCATTCTAAGGTCCTACGAATGTACTCGTGGACTGAAGGGTGAAAGACTGAGATATGCTCCTATTTGTTAATCAACGGTTACTGATTGAGTTAAAAATAAAAAAGCAATCAACCGTGATCAAGAAAGAAGACCAAAAAGCTAGTCACTCATTCACAACCCTCGGATCTGCAAAAGATTTTCATGACGCAAAACATATCTTCCTCGATGATTTCGACACGTGTCTTCTTTACCTCATTTGTACCAGGCACATTCCAGTACTGTAAAAAATAAGGAAAAAGCATATGCAGTGCAGTAAAACACAGTAAAAAGGTAAAAATGAGGTATACCTAATGTGCGTGGTAACGTACGCTCCACACAATGTCAGAATTGTCTGCGGCGCCATGCCATGTTGAAGGTCAATGGGAACACGAAACGTTGCAGTTCACCGGGTCCCACACTATTCCATCACAGATTTTTCACACCACCAACCTGGATTCGATGACGATCAGAAACCGAGCTCACGGGTTTGTGATATGAGATCGAGCACACCGTAATTTTCCTTCCGAACACAGTTAACCGCCGTTTAAAGAATTCCCTCCATCTCGTGATCCGAATCAACCGTTTTTCACTGGAAGATGGCCCACAGGGTCCAATCAGAGAAATCCACGTCATTAATAAGAGTGGGGCCCGTGGGGAAAGAAGGGTGTCGGACGTTACGGAAAGACAAACCCTGCAAACGGCGTCTCTTTATTAGCTTTTGTTAATGTTTTGCCTCCATCAAAATTATCATCATAGCTACCACCACCACAACACACTCATTCACACTCAGACAAAGATAGAAAGAAAGAAAGAAAAAGAGAAAGAGAATGTGTTGAGTTCAGTTGAGACACTGCTTAATTTGTCTTCTTCTTCTTCTTCTTCTTCTTCTTCTTCACTTTCCCTTTTATTATTATTCTTCTTCTTCTTCTACTCTTTACCAGTAGGAAGTAACTGTTACTTACTGTTACTAGAGGAGTAGCTTCTTCAAATGTGTGAGATCTGATTTGAGAATGGGGAGTGTTTCTTCTGAAGATGGTTCGGACCAACAGAGCGAGCGATGCGGAAGCTACAGCCTCAGTGCTGACGTCAGCGAATCCGAGAGTTCAAGCAGCTTCTGCGGTGGTCGGCGTTTCGATACCGAAGGTGCTTCCAGCTCCGCCAATCTCTCCCCTCGTCCCGGCGTTGGCCATTTCAACTTCCCGGCGGTGATGCCTGTCATTGCCGCCGGCAAGGATGTTATGCTCTGGAATCGTAAGCCGGAAAAACGTGACCTAGATTTGTCAGGTTGTAATTACTCATTTACCCTTATTCCTTTCTATTATTATGCACAGAATCACCTTATCTTCCAATTTGTTAAGTTCAGTGAAATAGTAGTTGTTTTGTATTGTAGTATTGTATTGTTATGAGAGAGTGAATCATTGTTTTAAATTACTATTGCGATGGTGGTTAAGTTGCATTTACAATTCGAAACTGCGGATCGCAATTTAAAACCCTGAAGTGATGAATCTTGAGGTCTTGTTCAATTTGTTAAGTGTATAATCACTGACTGAGCCAATAGTTAGTTTTTTTTTTTTTTTTGGTTCCTTACTATTTTAACAGCATTAGGATTTTGCAGAAGTGGAAATGATGAAGGAGAGGTTTGCTAAGCTGCTACTAGGGGAAGACATGTCTGGTGGAGGCAAAGGTGTTTGCACCGCGCTTGCAATCTCGAATGCGATAACCAATCTCTCTGGTTAGCCTTCTCTATGTGCATTTATTGTTAATTATTTTTATTATTTTTTTGGGTAGAAGGAAATTTGTATGCGTTTGTTCTAGAATGTGAATTGGAATTCGAATGGCAGCTACTGTGTTTGGTGAGCTATGGAGATTAGAGCCGCTAGCGCCTCAGAAGAAGGCAATGTGGCGTAGGGAAATGGAATGGCTCTTATGTGTGAGTGATTCTATTGTGGAGCTTGTGCCATCCGTGCAGCAGTTTCCTGGTGGTGGTACATATGAAGTCATGGCTATGCGTCCTCGCTCTGATTTGTACATCAATCTCCCGGCTTTGAAGAAGCTAGATGGAATGCTGCTTGGCATGCTTGAAGGTTTTGAAGATACGCAGTTTTGGTATGTTGATAAGGGAATTATATTGGGTGATTCTAAGGATTGTGATGCTTACACTGGTAGACCTTCGGTTAGGCAAGAGGAGAAATGGTGGCTTCCATCTCCCAAGCTTCCACCAAATGGCTTGTCAGAGAATGATAGGAAGAGGTTGCAGCAGTGTAGGGATTGCACCAACCAGATATTAAAGGCTGCCATGGCAATTAATAGCTCTGTTCTTGCAGAAATGGAAATTCCTCGTGCCTACATAGAATCCTTACCCAAGGTATATTTTGTCCATTCATTTGTACCGTGAATAGAAAGTAATGCTTGCACATGGGTATATATTTATGCATTTTATTCCTCATTTTGGTATGGTTATAAGTTATATCTTATGATATATGAAATTATGAATATGATGCTACAGTTATGTGGTCAATATACAATTATACATCAATTCTAATGCGACTTTGAGTTGTACAAATTTCAAATTTTGTGAGTTTTCTACAAATAGCTCACTGAATGAAGTAGTTAAAGTACTAAATTGATACTCTATGACTTCCTCTACCTCAGTTCTACCCATGGTTATAAAAGATAGAACTGGATTTCAATATCACCTTACTATTTTTTTTTGGTAGGAATTCTTGAAAATATGATAACATGTTGCTGAAATCTTAAATACCTTTTGTGATTTAATGCAACTATTAATGCAGAATGGAAAAGCTTGTCTAGGGGATATAATCTATCGATACATAACTGCGGACCGGTTCTCGCCTGATTGTCTCCTTGATTGCCTGGATCTCTCGTCAGAGCACCACACTCTGGATATAGCTAATAGAATTGAGGCTGCTGTGCATGTATGGAGGCTGAAGGACAGCAAGAAACATAAAAAGTCTGTGAATGCCAGACGCTCTTGGGGTGGAAAAGTGAAGGGCCTGGTTGCTGACAGTGAAAGGAGCCATTTTCTTTCCCAGCGAGCAGAGACCCTACTACAAAGCTTGAAACACCGATTTCCAGGGCTCCCACAAACAGCACTAGATATGGCCAAGATACAATATAATAAGGTACATTATCTTAGTCTTCTGTTTGGATTGAACTCAATTTGATCTGTTGACATACTAAGCATGGCCAACGCATAAAATATATGTTAAACTAGCTGAATATTCTGTCAAGGCAATATCTGACAACCTAATTAGGAAATTCTCAACAGAAGTAATTAGTGAGAGAACATGAATAATTTCCTGGTAGTATTATGTATACTTTCCATGATAAATACATAGAGCTCGCCTGATTTCATGGTCCATATTGAATTAATGATGATTGATTGGAGCTTGACAATTAGATACATTCCAGATATAAGTGGTTTGATAACAGTGCACAGTCTCTAAGGATTGCCTTTGGGGGAAGGGGGCTTATAATCATCTTAATAAGCTTCTGTGGATTTTTCTTCTCCTTGCAGGATGTAGGACAGTCTATTCTTGAAAGTTATTCAAGGGTGATGGAGAGTTTGGCCTTTAACATAATAGCAAGGATCGATGACGTTCTTTACGTAGATGACACTATAAAGCGATGTGCAGCTACAGATTCTATCTCTCTTTTTGGAAGGGGAGGTTTTGGTGGTTTGCCCATTCAGAAGCGAATATCTCCAAGTCCATTCTCAATTCACCATACTCCATATGCCTCTCCGCTCGCATCCCCGTCTTTCTGTTCCTCATCTCCTGTTACTGGGAGCCCTTACAGTCCTCAAAGGACACCTGTTGTGAACCGGAATGCTCGGAAGGAGGCAACAGACTCAAAGTCTGAAAAGTTGGCCTCAGGTGATTCTGAGAGGGTATGGTCATTCACTAGAAGCCTCAGTGCAAGAAGAGCTTCTGGTGATGCTCCAGAAAGAGACTGAGCTCTGCAATTTTAATATGACTAGCATTTATAGCCGTTGGTCTCACTCCTTGTATATGAGGTTCTAATTTTTGTATATCCTTCAGGCAGTATGTGTAGGGTTATGCTGAAAGATTATGCCAATGAATCATCGGATTAAAAGGTCTCTTCCCGGGTATAAATTTCTTGTGGCCCTACCCAAGATGCTTTATAAATGCCATATTCTAAATAGGGTTCTAGATAACATAACCAATTCAAGATTCAGCATTATTAGTGTTGTACTTGTACCCTAGCCCTCCTCACTACCATGACATTTCATTGGAATTTAACCAGACCAGAAGTGACCGTTAAGCAAACAACCGTCCTTCTAAAAATTTACTGTTTAATTTGAAAAAAAAATGTTATCTAATATTTGATTCTTCAAATAGTTACAGGTAATCAATAAGTCTTCAAAAATTACATTGCAACTATGTAATGTACATCCAGAAAACGATTTGTCAAGACTGTAGCACTTGCGAGTTGGATTTCTTCCTCGAGCAGCATCCGTGAAAGCTCTTTTAATGTATTATCTATGTTAATAACTTGACAAGTAGGGTAATCAAACTTTTGACCTGTACGAAGCAAGTTAGCATGTGTGTCAAGGAGGAGGCCATATCGTGAATAATTTAATAAAAGAATGGCATCCTTTTTTTATGGGCCACCTCTGTCTATGCATATAACTTCACAAGAAGGGTAATCACTCTTTTGACGTCTACGAAGTAAGTTGCATTTGCATGTGCACAAGACCAGAGTTGAATAAATATGGCTTGAAAGAATGACAACTTTTTTCCTTAAGTTTTTTCTTTTTCCTGTTCATATTAAGATTTTAAAAAAAAAATGTGAAAAATCATGTTTGGTTCTGCATAATTTTTTTATTTATTTTTAAACAAAAATCACACTTCTAAAAATATAAAAACAACGAAATATCATTCTTAATTATTTTTACTGTTTTCAAATTTTATGTAGTTATACTTGTACATTTATCCTTTTCTTTTTATTTCGCTGTGGTGAAGGAAGAGTACGTAAAAGCATGGAGATGAAAGCTTGGAATGGGTTTGAGGTTGAGGGTGGGTACTGGGGAGAAAGGAAAATTAAGATATCAATACCAAACATGCTTTCAATTTTTTATTAAATGAAAATTGTTCTTTATAAGTGTAAATAGAGAATAAAATGTGACAACATTAAAGGAAGTAACCTAATTAAACACTACAATTAGTTTTGGCTTCCAAAATACCAAATAGTAATACTACTTTTAATGATATTAGACTTGATTCGTAAAGTGAACTTGAGGAGTGACACTGAAGGACTATTTGCATAAAGAACCATTATTTCTAGTGTATGTATCAGCAGCAGTCAAATGAAATTCCACGGCACTTTTCAAGTAGCTCGCTGAAACCATGTCCTTCTAATCTTAGGCCAGTCCTGTAAGAGAAATAATTAATATCCGTGCTTTCTTTCAAACCTTAGGTTAGGCCTGCTACCTAGCCATTCTTTGAATTCAAAAAGAAGAAAAATGAAGCCATTAAAGTAGAATAACTACAGTGCATGTGACAAGGGTGGACTTGGCCACTTTCGGCTAGTGAAGCAAATGTACAACTAGTATGAATTAGATTAACCTTTTTACATATAGGAGGCACCCAATAAATAAAAACATGGAATCTTGATAATAAGCTACGGTATCAATTTACTGTAAGTAGCAATGTAGAAAATAGAAACACTGAACCAGTGGCAGTTTAATGCTTCATTTGACTACTGGCCTCCTCCAAGCAATACATTGAAAGCGGCCATATATTGGGGCTCCCCTCTCCCAACCTAGTTTGCTTATTTTGTGCTGTCTTCTTTAGCTAACTTCTACTATGAGCTAATGTTTTTGAAGACAATTCATTAATCATCAAGGAGCACTAGAAACTCTACTGATTATATTTTTGGTGTGCTTATGTATAGCATAGCGCGCCCTTCATTGATAACTACATAGGGTAAAATTTTAGGAAATTTTTATTATGAAACTTAATTTTGGGTTGGTGCTAAATAATCTTTTGTATGAACCAATGATGCTTTGTCATCTCATATATTGTTGTCATGTCATTTTTGAAAAAGTCAAAACTCATCAGTGTTAATCCAAAAATACGTGAGGTGGCAAAACATTATTGGTAAAACAAAAAATTGTATCATAATAATCCAAAATTAGATGCTATAAAAGTAATGCCCAAAATTTTATTGTTAGCATGGTTGCAAGTATTCCTTCTTATTTTAAATATAAGTGCCTTCAAATACAAATAAAAAATAATTTATTAATGATATCAAATATAAGTAAAACTTAATTAATTTTTTATTTTTAATATAATTATTTTTAAAATATTTTTATAAAATGGTTCTATAATTTAATTTTTGTTTCAATCCTAATATAAATTTTTATATTTTTTTTAAATTTGAAAGAATTAAATACACTTAATTTATTTCTTTAATAAATTTTAGTTTTTTTCACTCATTTGAAACAAGATGAAGTCCAGTATATGTCATCTATGATGTCAATTGGCTCATTGATTGGACTCCTTCCTTGCAAATGCAATTGTCTCTGCTGTAAGTGATGACTATATTGAAAGTCCTTCCAAATAGCTAAAATAGAGAGATAGGTCAAATTCAGAGCGGGTCAAATATATTACGTAATTGTTAGGATGATCAAGTTGATAATACCTTCTTTTCATCACTACTTCAAAATTGATAAGGTAGTGATGGGATTTTCTTAAAAGCAATTATATATATACATGTTTATAAATAAGCTTATATTGCAATAAAGTGGTATGTGTTATTTATTAATCAATTAATAATAAGTATTAATTCATGACACATGTTATTTTAAGCTTATTTATAAATTGATCTTGTGGATTTAACTTGTGGGTTTATCTATTACTCATATTTTTTTCTCTCTTAATACAAAAAGCTAAGGTAATTTAACATTCTCACACCATTTTATATATTTTTTATTATCTATTGACCAACTCAAAATTTTAAAAATGGATGAAAGCACACACTTTAAAAGGAGTCTTATCATTTTAAAATTGTCAAGGTAACGCAGTAGATGTTTGATAATCTCCTCCATTTCAAATTTCAGTTATAATACATGTTGTCTTTTTATAAGAGATTTATTTAAGTGATATTGTACTAATATTTTTTGTTACCGCTAATTATCTTAAAATTATTGTTGCAGCTCTATTTTCTTCTGGTCTTGTTTTTCCTTTCCACTGTAACCAAAAAAAATTGTTGCAGCTCTACCAACAAGCTAATGAGAGTATGAAATGTTGGAAAGATTTTCAAATTTGAGTTTATTTAAATTTATGGATGTCACGTAAACTTTACTGGTATGCTAGTTTACCTATTATATATATATATATATAGACAATCAAATAATATATATAGCTTTCATATATAATATAATAATCTATAATTAATTAATATTTCACTTTGAAAATTCAAAATAAAACAACAAAATACCTAAAAATTATAGTCCGAAGAAGATTAGGTAGAGAACGAAAAAATAAAGACGAGACTAAGTGATAAGACACTTGTAAAAAAGGGACAAAGAGCATCAAAACTTTGGATTTTGTATCAACCCTAATTTCATAGGGATTGAAAGATAAGTTTTTCTAAGATAAATCATGAAACATAGTCATTTTAAATGTTTTGGTTATGAAAGTATGTAATTTTAAGTATTTAAATAATGTAATTTGAGCGGGTCGAGTGAAATATTTATTTAGGTCCAAACTTTTTGGGGAGTTAACTTGATTTCATTACCTAAAATTCTCATTGGGAGACTTCCTCCGAAAGGGTCCGACAATGATATTTAAAAGGGTGGCCATGGATACCTGGAAAAACAAAATCATCAATTGGTTGGGTGTAATTATTGGGTCAATTTATTATTATTTAAATTGTTTATTAAAAGAACGTGAGTAACCTATTAAAGTCACACAATTAATTCTTGTTTTTGTATTTTTTTCCCTGATACACAATTATTTCAAATCAAACCAGTCCAACAATTGTGGAGTTAGATGGTAGTTGGGTTGATAAAACAATGTGAGAAACATTTAATTGAAATTAACAATGTATGAGAGAAAGGAAAATCCAATTGAAGCCAATAACTTTTTTTTATGCAATTTCTTTTAATCAGAAAAAGAGAAAAACATGGCTATCAAGATATGATGAATTCAGATATTCATTCTTGATGTTTCATAACTTTAACAACTAAGCAAGCTCTTTTAAACAATTGAATCTAACAATTAGACACGTAACTAGGATGGTTGTAGCCCCAAGGACACTTAGTTTAATTTGAAGTAGATGAGAGTGATGCAGATACTAACCAGGTAAAATGAAATTTGGATTTTAGTGGTTGTTGCAATTGAAAAGAGTGAGCCAACCCATACCCATTTATATTGAAGAAAGTAGAGGATCCGCAACCGCCCCACGAGTCCCAGCCACAAACAGATTAGTGGTCACTATAGATTCCTTTCATTTCTCCTAAGGACTTGTTTGTTTCTTGTCATACACAAATGGTAGTGGAGCAAGTTACTTATAACATTAAAATATAAAATGTATAAGCTGAGAGAGCATCTTCTTATTCATTATACTGATTTCTAAGTGATCTGGGATGTTAATTGATGTCATGAACGGTTGTTACAAAAATCTTATTAAAAATTATGAGTTTTAAGCAAGTAGAAAAGCAAGCAAAACAAAAAATAAAAATAATAAAAACATGAATATAGTCAACCCGGGACCTCGGTTTTTCAGCACATGTTACGTTTGCCATCTTCTCTCATCTTAGTTCACACCTTGATTTGGAAGGCATTACATGTAATATTCCTTTCCTCCAATTTTTTTCCCTCAGGAACGATAGCATTTGAGAGGGGGATGGGATTGCATTTATAATCTTTTTTTTTTTTTTTTTTAAATCTTGGTTTAGATAGTTTGGACATATGGATAAGGTCATTAAAAAATCTTAATTAGGATAGTAAAGTAAATGATATTCTAAGTGCTAGAAATAGAGGGGGAAAAAACAAATAATAGACAAAATAATTAAGAAGGCTATTAAGATAAATATTTTGTTAATGGACATGATTTATAACACATATTACTGTTGTATCATTTGATCTATGTAGCTGATCTTATTGTTGTTGTTATAACCTTAATCCTAAAAGTTATGATAAGGAGATTATATATAAACAATATTTCTAAATTAAAAATTAAAGAATTAAGAATTAAGAATTGGTGAAATTAAATTTCTTATAATTATTGAAAAAAAATTTAACATCTTAACCTCACCCTTATGAGTTATGATTAAGGTTAAGTAACAATGGATTTTTTTCCTCCATCTCTGTATGAAGGAGCTATCTTTTTTTTTCCTTCATAAAACTCCATATTTCGATAATTTAAATAAATATATATTGAAACTAAAACATTATTTAAAAACTTACTGAGTTTTTAATTTTGTATTTTGCGAGGATGAATTTTTTATTCTTTTCTTTGAAAAAGAGGGAGCTTAACGTCAGGAATTTTCTTTTAGTAATACCCACCCACAATAGTGTTTTTCTACGGTAAATGCATATATTCAGGGATCCAATCCATGATCACGCAAACATGCTTCTATACCAAAGTTGTATTTTTAATACGCTTGTCCGTCATAGCATTTATACATCCTACTAAGTTAAAACTTAAAAGTTAGTAGTATAAAGTTAATATAACATTTTTTTAAGGAGAAAATAAAATTTTAAAAATAAATATTATTAAGTTACTAAATTTCGTTGATATTATTAAGGCTATGTTCGGCAAGGGTAGCTAGAAGCTTTTTAGCTAGCTAGGAACTTTTAGATTCAGTCAATAAGTTACTAGTCCCGCTCGGTGAACACAAATTAGAATGAGCTTATAGCTTTTAAAAAAGGAGCTTGTAGCTTTTGAAAGCTAGTTTTTAGAAATCTACTTCAAGTAGTTTTCAAGAAACTAAATTAGCTTTCAATAATTCATATACCAATTATACCCTCAAACAAAATTTAAAATTATTTTACTACCCTTTTATTAATTATTATTTATAATTTAATAATTTAGTTATAATTAATTAATTAATTAACTACATAATTAATCAATTGATAAAAAATGACTTTAATTAATTATAATTTAATAGTTTTTATATTTAATTAATTAATTAACTATCTATTTAATAAATAAAGAAAAAAAATTGAAAAATTGAAAATAATAAAATGTTGCATGTCCTTTTTGGTCATTTAATAACTTTTATATACTTCAAAAGCTAGTTTTGTCGAACAACACTATTTCAAATAGTCAGCTAAACAGCTATAAACTCCAAGTTACAAGCTCACAGCTCCTAACTAGTTTAACAGCTACAAGCTAGAAGCTCACGGTTACAAGTTAGTTTTGCCGAACAAACACTAAGTATTTAAAACTTGGACCAGAAGATAATATTAGAAATATGATTACGGATTTTAATTTGTTAACAAGATTATTCAAAGTAGAAAAAAAAAGTCACAAATCTCAATTATTTTTTTTCTTAAAGGGTCTGTTCGGCAAAACTAGCTTGTAGCTGTGAGCTTGTAACTTGTAGCTATGAGCTTCTAGCTTGTAGCTGTTAAGCTAGCCGCTAGGAGTTGTGAGCTTGTAGCTGAGAGCTTATAGCTGTTTAGCTGACTATTTAAGATAGTGTTGTTCGGCAAAATTAGCTTTTGAAGTAGGTAAAAGTTATTAAATGACCAAAAAGGACACACAATATTTTATTATTTTATTTTTTTCAATTTTTTTCTTTATTTATTAAATAGATAGTTAATTAATTAATTAATTAATTAAATATAAAATTATTAAATTATAATTAATTAAGCCTTAATTAAATTCATTTTTTTCTTTATTTATTAATTATGTAGTTAACTAATTAATTATAAAAAAATTATTAAATTATAATTAATAATTAATAATTAATAATTAATTAAATTATTAAATTATAATTTTAAATTTTGTTTGAGGATATAACTGGTATATGAATTATTGAAAGCTAGTTTAGTTTCTAGAAAGCTACTTGAAGTAGCTTTCTAAAAGCTAGCTTTCAAAAGCTACAAGCTCCTTTTTTAAAAGCTATAAGCTCCTT
Source organism: Crotalaria pallida (assembly GCA_037953625.1). Lineage (NCBI taxonomy): Eukaryota > Viridiplantae > Streptophyta > Magnoliopsida > Fabales > Fabaceae > Crotalaria > Crotalaria pallida. The sequence continues at coordinate 139,773,149 of CM075654.1, read as the reverse complement.
CCAATTTGTATTCACCGAGCGAGACTAATAGCTTATTGACTGAATCTAAAAGCTCCTAACTCGTGTTGCCGAACAGAGCCAAAAACTAAAAAAGTGACATTTTTTAAATATTTTTCACCCTATTTGACATGTTAGTATTTATGGTCTATGGATGATTATTTATTAGCCCAGCTTTCGTTCACTTGTTGTGCCCGTGATGAAAAATTAAACCTTGCAAATTTCTTTAGATTACAATCACTTTTAATAGTAGTAATTTTTTAGTTAACTTTTTTTTGTTGAAAAAAAAAAACTTAAAGTACCTTAGCCGGTGATAGTTAATAAATAAAGGGGTGTGGTACGAGTGTTGGAGAAGTAGTGAAGACACAGCTGAGAGACAGAGAGAAAAAAACATAGCCTTCTAATAAGTCATCACAAGTTGTTCAGCTCGATCTCCTCACACTTTAGCTCGTGTCAACACTCACGAGAGGAGCAAGAAAAAGCAGCATAAGCTCACAGGAGTCACAAGAAAAAGAATGGAGAGTAGTTCAGGTTCAAGCACCAGCCAGCTGAAGAATGGACAGGTTCTAGATGGTTCTAATATAATGGAGTTGGTTGGAAATGACCAAGTTTTCAGCAACTTCGTGGACCATAAGTTTCAAGAACTTGATATAGACAAAGATGGGAAGCTCTCTGTGAAGGAACTTCAACCTGCTGTTGCTGATATTGGTGCTGCTCTTGGATTGCCTGCTCAGGGCACTAATCCTGATTCTGATCACATCTATTCTGAGGTACGTAGTACAATTCTACATATTCTATTCTATCTTTATATTTTTCTTTTAAGTAATAATCATATACTCTCACATATATTATATATACTTGCTCATCATATTAGTACTTCATACTTTGTCACATTTTATTTTTTCATGTCACTTATAAGTTATATATACTTGATGTATGTACAAGATGTAATATGATATTCATCACATATTATATATAAAACCTTGTTCTTTTATAGCATTATTATCTTTCTTGGTGAAATATTAGCTTCGTACAATTCATTTCAAAAAATTATGGCTTATAATTTTTATTTTTTTTTAAAAAAAAGAGTGTGTAAAAGTTATCATTCTTTATTTTTCATATGCTGAGATTGGTTTGTAATTTTAGCAATGCTATTAGGTGGCTGAGTTGAACATGAAATTAAACCTATAAGACTTACTTTGGTTAACTTTCTTGTATTACTAGTTAAGAAGAAATTTGTTATAATAACAGACTGATGATAATCTTCTATTTAAAGTTTTTCCACACTATTAGATGAATTACACAACACACACACACACAAAAAAAAAAAAAAAAAAAAAAAAACCAGCTAATTTCAGCTTAATAAGAACTAAAAAGGTTCTAGGCAATGAAATTTATTTATTATTCTCAGTATCTAAAAAAAAGAGAGAATAACTACAGGTGTCACACCGACTTACTTTGATGATAAGCTGTTGTACATGCTATTGACTTTTTTCTCTGGCTTATGTTTTGGTTGTGTTCAGAATTCTTATCTTTTCAAGCTTTCAATAAATTATTATCATATGTCCAAGGAAAATTATTAATTTATCATCATTGTGATGTCATTATCTTCGGCAATATTTGTTTCCATTCTAATGTCTGTGGTTTTTTATATTTTTCATTAAAATAATGTTATTTGTTTGTGGTTTAAGCTTTGTTTTGTTTTGAAGATTGAAAAAACTAGCACCTCTAGTATTGTATATTTGGACCACAATATGTCCCAATCAGATAATAATGCATTTCCCTTTGCAGAATTATTTATCTGCTTATTGCTTAATGTTTCATAATTCAGATGTTGATGGAGAGGCAGGCCAATCTTTTTTTATGTTTTTAATTGATAATCTGATTACCTTTTTAAAAAAATAAATAAATAAAATAAAGTGATGCTTTTAAATTGTAATATCCTTTTTTGGGCATTATAGAATTAGTTTTTCTCAAAACTTTGACCTCTAGGTGGTCTCAGAAGCATCATATTATGATAGCTAGGACACTCGGTCCCCTATCATTGAATATGATAACTTGGTCGGTCCTATCACATTCAGTGGGACTCTGCTTTTTGGTTGCAAACTTGCAATTTATTTCCCTGCTACTTCACTTTTTATGGCCATTTTCTGATCTTCATATTCGGAGGAATCTGGTAGAATGCTGTGGAAACTACCTTAAGGCATTTTAACCTCTAACATATATATTAAACTATTGATTATAATTAATACTCAGAAAATGCTAGAAAGTTTTGAGTTAGACTTTAGTGAAACAAAAAGTCAATGTGCTAGCATTTTTAGTCAATGATAAATTACATGGCCCAGGGCCCTAGCTGCATTCTGAAGGCAATGTTCTTTTAATGGCATACTTTGAGAAAAAGCAAAAATTCTTACCTAACGATGTGCTAAAGATGGGCAAACAAAAAAATCATGAAACAATATGATTCTTAAATAAGATACCTTAGTAACAAGAAATAAAAAAGGTATCAATAAGATTCCAAAATAAAGTGACATGTTCAAATCAATGCACTATAAATCAGAATTAAATTGAGTATTTTTGTCTGAGGAAGAGTTTGATTTGGCGTTCGTTATATTTGAACCAAAGTTGAAAAATAATTGACAGTTCTATTGACTTGTTCGTCAGGTCTTGAATGAATTCACACATGGCAAGCAAGAAAGAGTGAGCAAGAGTGAGTTCAAAGAGGTTCTTTCAGACATTCTATTAGGCATGGCTGCTGGGCTGAAGAGAGACCCTATTGTGATACTTCGCATTGATGGTGAAGATTTGCTTGAGTTTGTCAATGGTCCAAGTTATGAAGCTGAGATTGCATCTATATTCTCTCAGATTGCATCCCCTGACAAGTCACTACGTGATCACATAATTCAGGCTCTAGCCAAACTCACTGTTGAGCAAGGGATTCCTCCTATTTCAGATTCTTGGGTAGCCAATTGATTCAAATATTGTTGACCATGTTGAAAGATGCTACAAACACACATATTTAAGAAGCTTATTTTCCACTTTACTTGTGAATAATTTATCAGACTAATTTCATTGTATTCCTCTCTTGGCTTATCTTACTTTGTTCAGGTTGTTAGCAACATTGTGGAACCAGCACTTCTCTCACAAGCTGGCCCTTATTGGGAAAAGCCTGTTCCTGACCAAGAGACATTTTTGGAGGAATTTAAGAAAGTGGCATTGCTTGTGGCTGATCGTCTTAAGGATCAACCTGTCATTGTTGCACACAGTGAAAACACCTTTGATGGAAGCGGCGTTAAGAGACTACTATCCAACAAGTTTGAATTAGACAAGGTTTATATTTTCATTCACGATTCCTTGAAATATCTTTTTCTTTTCCTCCTTAATAATTATATGGAGTTCACCAATCTACTGTGGGGTGCAGATTTTGAACTCAGCTTTAGAGAATTTGCCTAAAGATCGAAACGGAAAATTATCCAAGGAGTATCTACGGGTTGCGCTGGACATGCTGTCTCCATCTGCTGGTTTACCTCCCGTCGGTGCAATTGAAGAGGTATGTTGCTAATGCATAAGGGCATAAGGCCAATCCATCCTTAGATTCTTATTTCTGTATTTAGGATTCCTGCGGTCTTTCTTTACTTGAACTCTATGCAAGTTTGTACTTAGCATTTTGAGGTAAAATATGCTAAAAACTCATAATTGGCATGAGGCAGTGCAAGTATTTACGTTCGTTCTTTTGATCATTCAATTCTTGTGTGGCATGTGATTCAATGATGTCTTACTAAACCAGTAATTAAAAATTGACTTGTTTGATTTCACAGATGGATAAGGTTATTGGTGAAGTCTTTAAGATGATAAATGCAGATGATGGGAAGGTGATCAAAGAAGATGAATTCAAGAAGATTTTAACTGAAATACTCGGGAGTATCATGTTGCAATTAGAGGGCAATCCAATATCAGTTTCTTCAAATTCAGTAGTGCATGAACCTCTTGGCTCATCTTCTACACTACTGCAGCCACCTCCTACCGAAACAGCATAGCCTTCTCAATTATATTATGACATGTAAAATAATCTATAAGCACAATAAAAAAATTTATTTATGTAAATTACGACATGAAATTTGTGCTTTTGATTGGTGAAATTTGCATGAGTATGAATCTGAAGAATCAGAATACCATGGAGAAGGAAAAATCAGCAATCAAATAATCCTTTGTTGGGCTTGTTGGTCACTTCTATTTGTACTGATAGACATTTTTTAAGTTGTTTGATATTATTAACATAAAAAGAGAAACAAACTTTATTTTATTAACTTGCATGCCTTGTCATACAATTAAAAACCATTTGTTGGGTATTCTAATTGTTAATTGACATAGCAAAAAAGACTCGCAATCAGAAGCGTGAATAAGTTAAAGTGCTTACAAGTGAAAAGACTCAGAGACCTAATGTCTCGAGGTTAATTGGTATCAATTGAGAAAGATTGGGCAGAGAGGAATGTAGCTTTATTGTTATGTTGGACATTCTCAGGATTAGCTTTGAAACAAACCCCTCCTACCTTTGAAATGTCATACTCCTCTTCAACCCATGGAATCCCCTCCTTTGGTAAGTTGATGGAGAAGATATAATACATAATACAAGCAATGAAAGGGCCTAACAAGAAAACCCAAAGCCCATTCCATAGTTGTGGACCTCCATGTAGTAAAGCTGGTGCTAAGCACCTTGCAGGGTTCAATCCAACCCCACCATAACCAGCACTTCCTGTGATTGATGATGAAATAAGAACTGGCAGAGCCATGCACCCTCCCAACGCTATGTAAACCATTATTGGCCCTAGTTCTTTGCTCCTTTTCTTGTCAAATGCTACTGTTGCACCAATCAAAAACATCAAAAATGTGCCTGAGAACTCTAATACAAAAGCAGTACTTGCGCTTATGCCAGACGTTTCGCCATAAGCGTTGAGGGTGCACCCTGCTAGTAAGTACTTTAGTGTCATATCGTGGCTCATCACACTCTTGAGTAAAATAAATCCAATTATTGTGCCAATGAACTGTGCAACAATGTAGACGATAGCACGAGATATTGTTAGCACTCCCATGAGGGCAGCTACAAATGTGAACGAAGGGTTGATGAAGCCACCAGATAGAGGAGCCAGTGCCATGAGGATAAAGAAGACCACACAAAACACAAGTATTGGAACCAAAAGCACAGGTGCAGCCACATTTGAGTTCGTGAAGGAAATGATGGAACCAACTAGTGCAAACATTGCAAAGGCACTTCCTACCATTTCTGTAAGGCCTGCTCTCCACATCTGAAAGGGGAATTCAAATTATTTAAGCATGCTAATTAGGTGAATTGTATATAGTAAGTTTATAAAAATAAGTCAAATTAAAATCTAATAATAATGTATTAGGCTAATATTTGTGATGACTAAAGCCTAGTTTGTTCTATAGTTAATAGTGCTATACATGGTTCATATTAGAGCTGGATTCTTATGTTGTATACTTGAATAGTATAAAATTAAACTTTACCTCTGCAGACCAAAATTCATGGGCACCAATGAAAGCAAGGAATTTTAACCTTATGGATTTCCCATTTGTTGTGTCATAAGACAATGCGGCATCTTGATGAACATTGGTGAGAACCACATCCATTTCCTCTATCCTGATAAACAAAAAAGGCAAAGAATGTTCATGCTGACTTGGAGAGTAAGTTAGGAAGAGATAAATGGCATTTCAACGATGGCCCAAGTAAATGGCATTCTAAAATATCCCAAAAATAAATTAAAATGTTGTAATACTAACGTGCGTATATCCATGAAAAATTTAGAGGCAGAAAATTTTGCAAGAAAAATTAAGGACATTATTAAAGTGCACTAACTTTCAAATATAAACAAGAAAAAAAAAAGACAAGAAAGAGCTTCAAGGGTTCATAATCATATTGTGTGTGTATGTATATATATATATATATATATATATCACTTCGAATCTAATAAAGCAACTTATTCTAGCTAAAAATAAATCAAACACAACAACGAGGAAAAGCAAGATGTCATACGAGATTCAAAACAAACTACTTTCTAAATATTTGCTTTCACTCGCACATTGTAAGAATTAAGGCACGTAGCTAGCTTATTTATGGTCACAACCTTGAACCGGTGGATATATTTTAAAGTGAAAAACGACTAAGAATCTACACAAAATAATTGAGTATTTTTTTACCCCCTATAATTAAACTGTATTTTTGTTTACTAATATTCGTCGTTTTCGTGTTAAACCGCTTGAATGTTCAAGTCATTAGACACATCTATTTGATTGGACCATCTTTTTTTCTTTTAATCCCAAGAGCTAGTAGTATGTTGCTGGCTGCTTGATGAGGTATTTTACTGTTATTACACATCGAAGAGGTGTGTATGTTATGCTTCATTAAAACTTATTCCTTTAATCTGTATGGACAGTATAACACATCTCATTAAAAATGCAAGATACCATTACCTCATGTTGAGGTGTCTGCTGTCATCCAGAGCAATTTTGTTTGTATGTGAGTTTCTTTTTATTTTTCCCCTTTGCAGGCCATTCAGCTCAATGCCCCGGGTCTCCCATTCACTCTTCTCTTTCCCAAGCCTTCCTAATGTCTCCAAAAAAAAGTGTCTTCCACACACAATGTTTGCCTCATAGTCACGTAATTCTCTCATTTACCCTGCGAATTGGGTACCGAATTCACCGTACCGCGTATCACGTATTGGGTTCGTCTCAAAGAAAATCTTATAAAAAATACTTAAAAAGTGACGAACCCAATAAGAATTGCATATACGTACCAATACTCGTACCACGTATTATATGACTATGGTTTGCCTCACCATCAGGACCGTCTAAAGTACTTTTTCATCTCTTCTTCTCTTCTTTGGACTATTTGTTGTATCATCTTTTACTAGTTAGCACATGGCAGCATTGTACAGGAAAAGGAAGAATAATGGGGGACGGTGGGAGGGTGTTAGAAGTCCCACGTTGAGTAGCCTAGGAAGCTCAATGTGGTACTTAAGTCGTGTGACTCTCCCACCTAATAAACTAGTCTTTTGGGTTGGGCTCTCCTCATATGCTTAAGTCCTAACCATTGGTATCTTTCATTGAGAGGTTGAATCACTGAAAGGGCTACCTATAGGCCGAATCAAGGTATATTACCGAATACTGATAGGTGAATGGAACCATCAAAAGAGAAAGGTCTATCATCGGATCAGTGCCGATAGAGTGAAAGCCGCTGTGGACGTCGGCCCTTAAAGGAGGCGACAACGTTAGGAGTATCACATTGAGTAGCCTAGGAAGCTCAATGTGGTACTTAAGCCGTGAAGCTCTCCCACCTAATATACTAGTCTTTTGGGTTGGGTTCTCCTATGTGCTTAAGTCCTAACATAAGGCCGTAATTTTTGTGTATCAATTGTGATTTGAGTGTTATTCAATGATCATGCAAAATGTTCATTTTTTTTCCTACAGATCAGATGACCTGTGTTTTATAATTCACAAACTGATCATTTCCAATCGGATTGATTGTGTCTAAAAAGGTATTGTTAAGAGAACAAAATCTTTATTTTGGTGAAAAGTAGTGGAATGCATGTTTGTTCACTTGCTCTCATATTTTATCAAAATAACATGATGCAACAATAAGCAAGAATTCGGCAAGTCCTGTATAGTTTTGGTTCAAATTGAATCCTAAGTCCCAAATAATGAAACTCAAACTCCACAACATATGCTCTTGGCTTGGTCTACTGCATTTTCTAGACCTTCTATATACAAAGTTTTGTAACTATTGAATGCATAATACCAATTTATGTATGTATGCATGCTTGCTGTCAAAGTTGCTTCTCACAAAACAAAAATAAAATCTACACATATTACTCAATTTAAAAACAATCAATTAATAATTAAAAAAAATCACTATGCTAAATCCTAATTTAATTAATTGCAACCATCAAATTAGAAATAAATAAATAAACCCCCTGAACAACATCATAAGTCGTTAGTGATGATTAGTTGTGTCCTGAGGTGCTTGGAACTTGGAATCCTGAATCATCATCATCTTGCTGGCTTTCCTCTTAATCTCATTCAGAAAAGCCTTGTTCACAATCTTATCACCTTTAGTGAATCCAGTATAAGCAACACTATCAGGGTCTTGCAATATGGGGTTATGCAAAGGATTCAATGCTTCCAAATTAGACCTCAACATCTTATCTTTCCTTAAAAAATCACTCTTTTTATCAAACCAATCACCCCAACCTTCCCTCAAAGGTGAAACCCTCCTTCCCATCTTCAACAATAACGCATCTTCTATCCCCATCACCCTAATAGCCTTCATCCTCACACCTTCATCAACAGGTATATCATCTGATCCAAACGCGGCCTTACTACAATCCTCATCAACAACTCCTCCTCCTTCTCCTACTTCAGATCCCAAGAAAAAGATCCCATTTTGATGAACCCCATCATCCCATTCTTCCATAAAACGTTTGTTAAACGCTTTTCTGATAACACCGCCCACGTGGCAAAAGAAGTAACCGGCAGAAACCTTAATCTGATCGAAGGGCTCGTCGTCTTCTTCGTCCTCTTGAGGTGGCTGCTGTTCGTCGACGATGTCGAGGGCGTCGATGGTGTCCTCACCGCCGGTGGCGTCGTCGTTGGCGGAATCGGAGAGGAGGGAGTCGTAGTTGAAATAGTGCGTGGGGCGCGTGTTACGGTGGAGATGATGGTGGTGAAAGCGAGGATGGGAATGTGAGTGAGGGTGTGAAAGGGAGAGGTGAGTGTGAAGGAGAGAGACTGAGAGTAATAGGAGAATGGCGGTAACGACGGCGCATAGGAAGGCACCGTAACGGGGGCGTCGCCGGGATCTGGAAATTGGTAGCATTTTTGTTGGTCGGTAAAAAATTTAGTTTCCAATCTGGTTCATGGAGGACGGAAATGCAGTTGCAAAGGTGGGCCTTTTCAATTGGGCTGGGATTCGAAACCCATTTAATGGGCCGTTTTATAAGTCAGAGACTTTTTGAGCAAAAAAAAAAAAAATTGCCATCCTATGTCATGTCTTGCTCATTAGTTTTACAATAATAATAAAAATAAAAAAATAAAAAATACATGATCGCGACCTTACTCACAAATGTATGAAATTGGTTGTAAGTAAAATCACAACCCCATGGGAGGTGGCATAACTTAATGGTGAGGGATATTTGGAGTGAAATCATCCTAAGGGGATTAACCTAATGCATTCATAATAAGGTAAAGGGATATTTTGGTAAAATGAATTGCTCATTTTTATAAGGTCCAATACAATCTATATATAGCTGAAGCCCTCGAACATGGTCACTGGGTTTGGCTATTAATCATGCATATGTAAAAAAAAAAATTAAAAAAATTGTATTCACTTCGAAAATCTCTACCCTAAAAATGATTAAATACTATGGTTACCAAAGTGTTGATTGTCATTAGGCCTTTGAGGAAAGGATCCTCGAGAATACTGTTGTATTGTACATTTTGCTAATCTTTTCTGATTTATTTATTTTTACTCTTTTGGGATTTTTATATCATTCTTAAATATTCATGGTAATTATATAATACGTATCAATTCCTAATTTTATCTCTAAACTAATTTTCAAATGAAAAATTATTACAAATGTATGCTAAAAAACAATGTTGTTGCTCCTACTAAAAAGATTTTCAAATCAAAAATTAATTGTGACTTATTTGTGATCAAGTATGTTACGAGAAAAATAATGTTGTATATTTTGTGAAATGATTTTGCAACTTATAAAGCTATAAAAATGAGAGTGAAGACCCATTTTGGTCCCTGTCGATTTTGCACAATACCAATTTGGTCCTTGACAATTTATAATACCACATTTAGTCCCTCAAAAAAATATTTCATACCAATTTTCTCCCTTACCTTTTTTCCATACCAATTTCGTCCCTCAATATTTTCTTCCATACCAACTTGGTCCCTCAATTTTAAGGATCAAATTGGTACATCTGAAAATCTTGATGGACTAAATTGATATGAAAAAAAGTTGAGGGACCAAATTGGTATGAAATATTTTTTCTGAGGGACTAAATGTGGTATTATGAATCATCAGGGACTAAATTGGTACTGTGCAAAATCGACATGGACCAAAGTGGGTCTTCACTCATGAGAATTACCAATTGAGGTTGGCTCAAGTGGTGCGATGTTGTCATCTTGAGAACTTGGGAATAGAGCCTGAGACTAAAATCTTAGGTTCGATTCTCGGTTAACACACCGGTATAGGAATGCGACCTCGTGCAAGATTAATCTCAAAAGTTCCTTGATATTAAAGGTGGTACAGACAAAAAAAAAAAAAGTGATGAGTTATATTAAACCAGCACTTCTAAGAAATTTGCCTGGCGAAATTTTTAGATGCGACCCCTCCTCGAAGCAAAGCAAAAAAAAAAAAAAGTGTATATATGATTGAAAGTGCCAGAATTTTTTTTGACTATATTTTAAATTAGTGCATCAATTATATTATCTAGTAACACAGGTTGTGTCAACAAGGGTTAAGTATGATTTCAGTTCGATAATTTCAGTATAAAGAAAAATGTAACCTAGCTCGTGATACTATAAGAAACTAGAATGGCTAATTGAGTTAAGATGTAACTACAAATGCAAATCAAATCCCAACCTCTTCCTAATGACTAAATATAATACAATCTCCATGAATGACTTACCTCCCAACTAATCCACATTTTTATAAATGCGTTACTTTATATAGTAGCAAACAGTTGAACTTATAAATTTGTCACACGATAACTCTCTCAAGCAATTTAATATCATACACAACCCTGTGAGAGTATATATAAAGGACTACATATATATCATCAATGCAAAGGAAAATCGTATGAATCTGATCTGATCTGAAATACCAAAGAAGAGAAATATGGGTGAAGAATGTATCTTGAAAGGTGTTGTGACAAAGCAAGCCAACCCAGGGAAGGCTACCATATTAGCCCTTGGTAAGGCTTTCCCTCACCAGCTTGTCATGCAAGAGTATTTAGTTGATGGATATTTCAGGGACACTAACTGTGACAATCTTGAGCTCAAGCAGAAGCTCTCTAGACTTTGTAAGCAATTTCCAAACTCCTCTCATTTCTTACATTCCTAACTCATTGCATTTTGGAAAGGGAAAAGATTTTTAAACACTTTATTACTCCCTATATATAGGACATATTCTAGAAGCAATCTTTGGTCCTATATATAAGACATTTTATATTTTCTATGCATCATTTATTGTTTTTTCTCTTTTTTGCCCTTATTAAATGTTTTGACTATTTATGTGTTTTTTGTTGTTCATTAATGAGTGTGAATTTTTCAAGAAAAGTTGAGAAGGTAAAATTGTAATGTTACAATATATTCTCATAGAATTCATAAAACTAACTACTTTTCTTGGTCCGAGGAATATGGTTAACTATGTCCTATATATATAGGACCGGAGGAAGTATATATATCTCGCCTTATGCAACTTTTGTAGATTGGTTCCTGCATTTGATGGGTCCAATCCCTTGTGCCAATATCAACATCCTTCAATTCCAATAATACATATTAAGACAGTGTTTAGTAGACTTGTCAAGCATGGCCAAAACATAACAAATGGCTTCTATTCTACAATTGATATTCTACAAACTAAGCCAAGGCAAAAGAATAAAAGGCAAAATATTTTAGTTTCATTTAAAGGCCAATAGCTATTAGCTAAGTTAATGGATTCCTTTTTTGTCTTAATTGTAAATTATGCACTCTCAATTTGGCTTTCTATGGTATAATAATAAACAGGCAAAACAACCACAGTGAAAACAAGATATGTGGTGATGTCTGAGGAGATACTGAAAAGGTACCCGGACCTCGCAGTTGAAGGCCTCCCCACAGTGACTCAACGGCTAGAGATATGCAACAAAGCGGTGACACAAATGGCCGTTGAAGCATCCAAAGTTTGCATCAAGAATTGGGGTGGATGTTTATCAGACATAACACACTTGGTTTATGTGTCATCAAGTGAAGCTAGACTACCTGGTGGTGACATTTACCTAGCATCAGGACTAGGACTGAGCCCTAAGACTCGACGAACCATGCTCTATTTCGCGGGGTGCTCCGGTGGCGTGGCTGGCTTACGTGTCGCGAAAGACATAGCCGAGAACAACCCGGGAAGTCGAGTGCTGCTTACCACTTCTGAAACAACAATTATTGGTTTTAAGCCACCAAGTGCAGATAGACCCTATGACCTTGTTGGGGTGGCACTTTTTGGGGATGGTGCTGGTGCTATGATCATTGGCTCAGACCCCATAGTGGGAACTGAGAAACCTCTCTTTGAGCTTAACACAGCAGCTCAGGAGTTTTTGCCAGACACTGAGAAGAAGATTGATGGGAGGTTGACAGAAGAAGGGATAAGTTTCAAGTTAGCAAGGGAGCTTCCTCAGATAATAGAAGACAATGTTGAAGGCTTCTGTGATAAGTTAATGGATGTTGTTGGGTTCCAAAACAAGGACTACAACAAGCTGTTTTGGGCTGTTCATCCAGGTGGACCTGCAATCTTGAACCGCATTGAGAAGAGACTTGATTTGTTGCCAGATAAGTTGAATGCAAGCAGAAGAGCTCTAATGGATTATGGCAATGCTAGTAGTAATACAATTGTGTATGTGCTAGAGTATATGATTGAAGAAGCCTTTAAGATTAGGAAGGATGGTGGAGGAGATCCTGAATGGGGCTTGATACTTGCTTTTGGACCTGGTATTACTTTTGAGGGGATTCTAGCCAGGAACCTTTGTGCTTGAACTTTCAAACAAAGTGGTGTAGTGTTTGTTATTATTACCGTCATTGTAGCCATAGGGATAGGGGTGTTTCACTGTTTCTATATGCATGAACATCACTATCAAAAGAAGACTTGGAACTTTAATGATCAAAAGAATAAAGACTTCCACAAAATCCTTTCAAAGCAACTTTACGATAACTCCATTCTATGTTGATAGAATAAAGGTAAATTAATAAGGGTTGAGACAACCCCTAATGAAGAGTCATAAGATTAGGAACGATGGTGGTGATCCACAATGAGGTTTGATACTTGCTTTTGGACCTAGTATTAACTATTTGAGGGGATTCTCATTCTAGCTAGGAACCATCATATGCTTGAACTCTCAAACAAGGTGATGTAACGGTTATCATTATTATGATATTAACATAGCCATGGGGTGTATATGTAACACATCAATATCAAAAGAAGATTCACGAATTTAATGATCAATAGAAGAAAGCTTTTTAATAAAATCTTTATCCACAAATCAATTCAAAGCAACTTTATTGGTAACTGTATCCTGATAAGATGAAAAGTTAGTTTTTCAGAGAACCTTTCCATTTTAAAACTCCAAAATGAAGACATATAGGTTGTCAAACGTATGATTCACGTATTTAACTAGTGGAAAGTATTCGCATATAGTACCTACACAATCATACATGATTAGGGTCAACAAAAATGAGTGACGTGTGAAGATTAGGACAGCATTTGTGGCTCAACAACAACGCAACTTATATAAAATTTGGTGAATACTTCAAAACCCCTTAATTTATGAAGTGTTTGGTATCCTTTCTATGTGGACCACTTAGATAATAACAAATGTATATGATGTGTTAGGTCAAATTTATTTGGTTGAAAAAGTCAATGTTTACAATTAAATTCTTAAGAATCTAAAAGAAAAATTACAAAATTATTGAAAGGTAAAAAAAATAAAGAAGTGCAATTCACTCCATTATTCTTACTAAAAAAAGTTTCTTCATTTACATTTCTTCTTATTTTCATGTTCTGCGTTTATTCTTCTTAATTTCATGAGCTGAAAAGACATAATCAAGTGGCAAGAACTAAAAACTCTCAACAAATAATTTTTTTTCCATTCGCAAGATGAAAGCTTCATTAGCAGAACCAAGAACCAAGCTCCATACAGTTGAGCTTTTAGTTCCGTTAACAATAATCAAGTCAAGCATTAAAAAAACAGAAATAAAGTAATAAAGTGAAAATAAAAAGAGAGAAAAGGTTGGCAGGAAAAAAAACATTTCTTTGTTTTAACAAAACCAGAAATAGAAAAAAAATTAGTTAGAGAAAAGAATGAATATGGCAAGGGCAACAGAAGTGCATCATTACTTACCGGGATAAATAGAAGAAGAAGAGGAAACATGGATGATGGAAGTGAAAAAAGAATGCAAGTAAACATGTTACTCCCTCCGTTTCACTTTAAGTGTCTTTTTAACATAAATTTTTTTTTCTTCAAAATAAGTGTCTTTCTACCAAATCTAGGCAACATTTAATATTGTTTTTCCTTATTTACCCTTACATTTAATGTTGTTTTAGTTTTGAAATTTGTAATACTAGTAATGATGCATTGACAAAATAAAAGTATTAAATAGGGGTATTTTGACAAAAAATACATAAAACTTACAATAATCATCATAATCAACACTTTCTTAATATATGTGCAAAAGTCTAAAAAGACACTTAAAATGAAACGGAGGGAGTAAGAATTATCTTTCAATTTTGTATTTTTGCTTTTAAATTCTTAAGAATTTAATCGAAAACATTGACTTTTCCAACCACATAAATTTGACCTAGCATATCATACATATTTGTCATTATTTAAGCGGTCCACATGGAGAGGGTACCAAACCCTTCGTAAACTAAAGGGTTCTGAAGTACGGTATTAATTGGTGAATACTTTAAAACCCCTTAGTTTATGAAGGGTTTGGTATCCTCTCTACGTGGACCACTTGGATAATAACAAATGTGTATGATGTACTCCCTCCGGTCTTTATTATAGATCACATTCTAGAAGGTTTTTTTTGTCCTAATTATAAGTCACTTTATATTTCCAATGTATCATTTATTGTTTTTTCTCTTTTTTGCCCTTATTAAATGCTTTGACTATCTATGTGTTTTTTGTTGTTCATTAATGAGCGTGAATTTCCCAAGAAAAATTTAGAGGTTAAAATTGTAATGTTACAATATATTCTCATAAAATTTATAAAATTAACTACTTTCCTTGGTATGTGTAATTCGGTTAAGTATGTCTTATAATAAGGACCGGAGGGAGTACTAGGTCAAATTTATTTGGTTGAAAAAGTCAATGTTTACAATTAAATTCTTAAGAATCTAAAAGAAAAATTACAAAATTATTGAAAGGTAAAAAAATAAAAAAGTGCAATTCACTCCATCATTCTTACTAAAAAAAGTTTCTTCATTTACATTTCTTCTTATTTTCATGTTCTGCGTTTATTCTTCTTAATTTCATGAGTTGAAAAGACATAATCAAGTGGCAAGAACTAAAAACTCTCAACAAATAATTTTTTTTCCATTCGCAAGATGAAAGCTTCATTAGCAGAACCAAGAACCATACAGTTGAGCTTTTAGTTCCGTTAACAATAATCAAGTCAAGCATTAAAAAAACAGAAATAAAGTAATAAAGTGAAAATAAAAAGAGAGAAAAGGCTGGCAGGAAAAAAAAACATTTCTTTGTTTTAGCAAAACCAGAAATAGAAAAAAAATTAGTTAGAGAAAGGAATGAATATGGCAAGGGTAACAGAAGTGCATCATTACTTACCGGGATAAATAGAAGAAGAAGAGGAAACATGGATGATGCGATGATGGAAGTGAAAAAGAATGCAAATAAACATGTTAAGAATTATCTTTCAATTTTGTATTTTTGCTTTTAGATTCTTAAGAATTTAATTGTAAACATTGACTTTTCCAACCACATAAATTTGACCTAGCACATCATACATATTTGTCATTATTTAAGCGGTCCATATAGAGAGGGTACCAAACCCTTCGTAAACTAAAGGGTTCTGAAGTATTAATTTTCATGTGAGCCCATTGCTTAGTATACATCTACACCACAATGTCAACATTTTTTTGGTAGGAACTAGTTGGGGTTTCTCTACCTTACTTGAGTAGAACTTGGCACGTGGAATTGTTATAACAAGAACTGAATTCAAGAGTCTAACAAAACATTTTCAACTATAAGTTACCGAACATTAAACAAAAATATTTAATTTTCCTTCATCCCAACATTACACAGAACTAGCTTCCACCAAAGAACCCAGCAAGTGTTAATACAAAATGTAATCTAACAAGGGTAATCAACCATATTGCCCAAAGTTAAATTTAAATACGGGTATGCAGCAAAATAGATCTTCAATCACACCACTCCAGAGGGAAGACGAAGAACAAGCTGTCCCCCAAAAACACTGCAAAATATGGTAAGGATAAGAGAGTAAGACTGGAAATATCTTGAGACACTCTGGCAAAAGTTGCGACAAAAATGCAGGAATAAGGGGAAAGAACTTTTTATGTATTAACCAACCTTTTAACATAATAGTAACAGAAGTCTGCTAGTATGAAGGTCTGGACAATTTCTGAGATAAGAACCATTGACGGCCACAAACCATACCCCAAGGCAACCAACAAATGTCCACGAGTATCTAACACCTGTCGCAAGAAATAGCATGTAGGAGAGCCAAAATTAGAAAATCCAGTAAGCTAAAAGAAACATGTTAAGAACAGCATCGATCTTGTAGTAACATGTTGACTATCAAATTCAATGCAACATGAAACACAAACATTAAAAAGTAAAATCAGATACAGGTAAAAACACATGCTGCTGAAACAGTTCCGCAAGAAGAAAGATGGCTTGGTTGTACCATTGAAAATGAAACAGAAACTCAAACTCACAAAGTAATATTCACATTTTAGTCCTTGATCAACAAGATAACCATACCAAAAAACGAAAATGATATCTTAGTGATACTGACCACCCACACATAAAACAAGTGACGACTGACGACTAAATTTGCAAAAGAATTAAAAAGCTGACTAGTGCAATTACAAGTTTCCATTAACATACCTGAAGAACCCAATGAGCACAGCTCAAGAATCTTGCAACACCCAATGCAAATACATAATGAGCTGTGAATGGCTCAACTATCTGCGTATATAAAATGAAACAGGTTGAGAAGAAAAGCAATAGAAACAGATGCCATACTTGAAATGTCAGATGAGGATTCTAAAGTAAGAAACTATACTTTGGTGTTCTGCATGACCCGCAGTTGGGGTAGTACTGAAACGGCTTCCAGATATACACAGAATGCCCAGGAAATCCGGTTTAAAAAATGATGTGAGGTCGATGGATGAACAACCAGAGCTAACACAGCACAGGGTATCACCTGCATTCAATTTCAAAAGTAGAGCACATTAAGCTGACTCTGATAGAAGGTAAATGCACAAGTTAATAGAAATAATTGACAGAAATTTGTCCTAAATTTATTAAATGGAATGAGTTAAATAAAAATAATACGAAAAATTTCAATATAGTAACAACTAAAGTGACATCATGATATTTCAGCATCGGCAAAAATTAAGTTATCGAAGGTGTGAAACTTAATACGACATAGCTACCATCTAAAGAGGCAATATGCAACACTCGAACTCAAAAGGTTAAACTTCCATTTCCACCACAAGAAAATAACAATGCTTCACCTACAGGTCTTAATAAAAAGTCACCCTCGTATGAAAAGACATCATCAATATAGATGGCGCCAGCTGGGCTTCTAATGTTAGAATGAACTGATAAAGGGAGCTTACCACGTAGTATATTGCAAAGTTATCCTTCTCCTCCATGTAGCTAGCCTTCAGTTTAAAACGAATCATATATATAACCCAGAGTGTTGTCGCAAAAGTAGACAAATCAAGTATGGTGTGTATATCATATTCCATGACAAAACTGCAGTACAGCCTAACAGCTAAAAATATAGCTGTTAATTCCTGGGATTTGAGTGATAATCCTGCACACGACTCAAAACCATAAGCTAAATGAAGAAACTAATATGTCTCTTTACTATAGAATGACAAGTGTCAAGTTACTGATTATGCCAGAACGGAAAAAAAAAATTAAAAAGGAAAAGAAGGGAAAAAAAACAAATCTAATCGGCCAAATAATATTAAATATGATCCAAGATGATCATTGAGAACCTGGCATGCCCTTGATGCTCAATCAGAATGCCAAAATTTTTGGGAAAATAACAATCTTTACAAAATTATTATTATTATTATTTTTTTTTTTGTTAAGGGACATCTTTACAAGTTAAAATAATAAATACAAAATCTAATAACCTAAAAAGCGATCTTTTTCCTGACCCAATTTTCCAATAACTCAAAAAGATGCAACATTGAATATAAAAAAAAAAAATAATAGAAATTTAATCTACCCAATTCACAAAACCTAGGAAGGTAAAAGAAAACAATAAAAAAAGATGCAAAATTGAATATATATAAAAAAAAATAGAAATTTGTGAAGCGAAAAGAATAAATCGGAAATTGGGGTGGAGAGAGAGTAGTTACCGGCACAGGTCTTCTCCTTCATGAGCTTATAGATAAGGACAGAAATACCGATGGAATGGACAGCCTCGGCAGCAACGAAGAGGTTGTCGTGATCGTGAACAATGAATCGGAGGAGGACGAGAGCCGCCATGCCGGAGACGACGGCGAGAAAAGCCTTCACCTTTGGGGGTTGCTTCTTCACCCATGTCGTTATTGTGTGGATCGGCGTTCTCTGAGGCCTCATCTTAATTTGATTGATTGATCTCTCTTTCTCTCAATGCCAACGGAATAAAAACAAAAAGGGAACTTTAGGAATCCCTAAAACTGAAATTGGAAATGAATGTTGGGCAGTGTAAATACTCAGCGAATCTTCAACGACGAAGCTTGGCTTTGATTGGAACCCCAATTAAAATACACAGGACAACCTTAAAAATAACCGGTTTATCGATGTGAAAATTTAATTAAGGAGAATGCTAAGAAACCATAGTAATGTACTCTACTTATATAAAAAATCTATTTTCATGCACCACGTTTGTATTTGTGTGCTTAAGGAATACTTGCACCATAGTGTTTCTAGGTAAATAACATTATTTTTAATAAAATTATAATTTTGAAATTAAATAAATTATCTATATGTGAAATTATTATCCTCAATGTGAAATCATTATTCTCGGTTTGTTAAAAAATAATCATTATCCTCCAAAAGATAAACTCGAAAATATGAGGCTTCTATTTAAATTTATTTAATCTTATCTGCATGTGAAATCATTATCCTTACTTTTACAAGTTTTCAAAATCATTATATAATACGTAATATGCATTGGATGACTCCTCACCAATTAGTTATGCGAGCGGGCGGGACCAGCGGGCCAAAACCCATTTTGCCGATACTAATTGAGATAAAGATTAGATTTTCAAAAGATGCCTTCCTTGTTGGATAATGTTTAACTTTTGGAAGATTGAGGAAAAAATGCATCTCGCTATTTTTTTTATTTTTTTTTCAACAAATGTTTTTATTTTTCATTTTTGTTTTTATGTTAAAAAAGGGAGGAGTTTTAGGATAAATATTTAAATGATTCATGTCTCAGACACTCTAATTAATTGGCTATAAAAAAAGTATCAACCCATTAATTGTTAAATATAGTTTTTCCTATGAACTTAGGTATTAAAATTTTATGTCTTCCAACATTTTTTCATTACTTTTAATTTTTTATGTAACTTATATCACTCTTTAACTTGTGCACATGGCACATGCATCTATGCTAGATACATATATAATATAGTTGTTTTATTGCATCTATTACTAGATAATTTCTCAAATTTTGTTTTAAAAAAATCAAACTTCTAAATAAAAAAAATGTTATGTGAATTCAATGCTCCTAATTAGGTGGATTATGTTTTGATGATGACAAAATAATTAACAAATCATGCCTTGAAGATATTGCAACATCAACATCAACAAGAAGTCAAGAAAAGAAGACAAGTGTCCAATCATTCTCAATCAAATATTAATTGTAAATTTCTAATTTATGTTGAGAGTGGGTAGAAATAGTTAGTCTCTTCTAGGAATAAATTTTTATATGTTTATTAAGTTGAGATTGACCAAAAATTAATACTTGAGAGGAAAAATAAAATTGAAAAATAATTTTTCCCATATCTGATCAAAATACTCGAGTATTTTGATAAAGACTCGAGTATATACTCGAGTATTTATAGAAAAACTCGAGTATTTGTGCCAGGTCAGCAAATATGACCGTTAGTCTTGTTCGTGCACCAATTCACTCGTGACCGACCAAAAAGACTCGAGTATTTACCAAAAGACTCGAGTATTTTTGTCCAGTCAGCAAAAATGAACGTTGGAAAGACTCAAAAACCCAATTGAGGGCATTTGAGTCTCATCCAACCCAAGAGAGCAATTCAGAACCTTATTGTAAAATTTCTCTTTGAATTTGTGCAAGAACAAACAAGACAACAAGATCATATTGATTCAAGCTTTCTTAATTTACTCTTCTCAAGTGTTAATTCCCAAAAAGCTCAACTTCTCACTCATATTTACATTTCATTCCAAGTTGAGTTTTAGGCCTCAATTCTTACATTGAGCTGTGCTTATTTGTGCTAATCCATTGTGAGATTAGTAATACACATACAAAAAGCTTGATTATTCAAAGTCTTGGATTGTTCCCAAGCAAACCCTAAGTGGCTTAGGGTGTTGGAAGTCTTGAGAGGTTCTCAAGCACAAGACTAGGAGGTTCCTAGCCCGGTGGAGTTTCTTGAAGGGAGTTCAAGGAAGCTTTGTGAAGAGTTCTTCAATCACTGGAATCAAAATGGGGTAGAAATCAAGAGTTTGGTACACTCTTGAAAGGGTTAGGTTGAGTGAGGCCATTCTCAAGCAATCCTTTGTAATTTCTAACAATTTGATTATTAGTAGAAACTCCTAAGTGATTAGGAGGACTGGATGTAGCTCATTGTTGGAGTGAACCAGGATAAAATTGCTTGAGTGTTGGTTTATTGCTTTTAATCTACTTTCTAGCTCAATAGACTTAAGTCATTTCAATCAATTAGGATTTATACAATTAGGTAGCAAGTTCAAGGAATCTTTGTGTTTAAAAGTTATTTAGATTGCTTGCTATTCTGTTGGATAAGTTCCTGTTTAATATTGAATTGATTTGAGTTAAAATTGCTGAATTTTCGTTTCTGGTTTTTCTGCTATTTGATAGGAAAAACTCGAGTATTTCAGAAAAGACTCGAGTTGTTCATCACTGAAAAACTCGAGTATTTCACAAAAGACTCGAGTCTTTTGTGTCTGATTCCAGAAAATTCAGTCTTAGCTCCATTCTTCAATTATCAATCGAAATATTTGGTATTAGTGCTTCAAAATACTATTCACCCCCCCTCTAGTATTTGCTTAGCCCGCTTGTTGGTTTCCAACATGTTCAACTCAACAGTTTTTGAAAACTCAAACTGATGGATAAATTTATTTGATTTGTTAGACTCAACAATTTAGTTAACAAAATAACATATCCTATGATTCCATTTTATTGAATATAATATTTTGATTTAAAAAAAAAACAATAATTTGATTCTACTTTTTATAGATACGATATTTTGAATTGAAAAAACAATATACAATTTCAAATCAATTATAAATAATATGAAGTATGAACTAACTTATAGTTTAACCAGTAATTAAGTTTGATTCAAACTAATTAGTAACAATTCTCATATAAATAAAATTAGTTCAAATTGTCTATTGAATTTTTTGGTTTGAAATATTTATTATATACGATGGGATGTAATTTAATATATTTGTTCATTCCTGTGCATCGCACGGGTGATCTAAACTAGTTATTATAAAAAGAAAAAAGAAAGACTATAATGGAAAAAAAATACTCCCTTCGTCCTTATATATAAAATCCTATTAAATTTCACGTTTATTAAGAAATGTGATTAATTTAGTTGGTATTGGAAATGTAAATATTTGATATGTATTTTCAAAATTACCGTTATTAATATTATTAGGAATCTAAAAAGTGTTAACTAAATAGGAGTACGTGTGGTTTGGTTCAGTTGGTGTAAGGCCCCAATTGAAATCCTGGGAATGGGACAAGGGTGCTAGTAGCCCCGGGTTCGATTCCCACTAAAAACATCCTGCTGGGAGAGCCAGCCACACAGCTCGCTCCGGATTAGCCTCAAGGGCTCCCTGGTATTAAGGGTGCTCTTGGGGATACCGGATGGGACAAGGGTGCTAGTAGCCCCGGGTTCGATTCCCACTAAAAACATCCCGCTGGGAGAGCCAGCCACGCAGCTCGCTCCGGATTAGTCTCAAGGGTTCCCTGGTATTAAGGGTGCTCTTGGAGATACCGGTGGTTCCGCAAGGAATTCGGACAAAAAAAATAGGAGTACGTGTGAAAAGAAGTAATTAATAATCATTAAAAATTGGTATATGATCATATACCAATTTTTTTTTATAATAAAAAAATGGGTATATAATTTTATAAATAAGGACAAAATAAAGTGTTAAAAATGTTTTATATTTAAAAAGAATGATAGTAATTAATGTATTAAAAATATAAGCAATACTTAAATACTTAAAAAATAAGAATATGGAGCATCACAAAACAAAGATCAAATGCTTGATTAAAGAGACAGAGTAACCATCAAATTAACACTCGTATCATACAATCAAACGAGTCTTATGTAAAAAAAATGTGTCAATTATACAGTTAAACATGATGAACATGAGAGGTGTTATGAAAAACAGAACATGCGAAAACCACGACCTAAATCCCCGACGGAACTTGCATTTATACTCAAAGAGTCAAAGGTTATTTCGATACCAACACCCTTCTCCAAATATACAGTCTTTTCCTTCTTCTACAAATATACATGTTTTGGTTCTGAGCTCTCCTATACCATGAGCGAAGTTGCAATTGCTTCCCAAATATTAGAATAAATTAATTACATAATTTATTAGTAATCTTAAATGAATAATTTGGTAGTAATCCTAGTTCTGGTAATGAGAGGTTGCCCATGCACAACGTCAATTTATTGCCTATTGATGATGATAGTGTGGATCATCCAATAAGAGAGTCATAATGCATTTGCATTTTGTGCCTTAATTGCAATTGGGAAGGCCTCCACTGCACTGGCTGAGGCAAGTGCAAATATTGAGCTTGAGGGTGATGGAAAAATATTATTTTCTAATGTAATGCACGGTTTTGATATGTTGTTATGCATTTGAATTTTGAATTTGTAAGACATCCATTTATTAAGTGCACAAGACCCTAGGGTAATCCAATTAATATCACTTATCTTTAACGACCTTAATTAAAACCCACATTTAATTACCCTATTTTAAAGAAGATTTTCGGCCAATGGGACCCAACCAACTATTATGAATACTCCATCCCATAACCCACCTACACTTTTACACTCACTCATACCTTAAGACGAAAAAAACAAAGATAGAAGGTAGATAGAGGAGAAGGAGGTCGTGGAGAAGGAGGAAGAAGGGAGGAGAAAAACTTTGATTTTCTTACTCATTTTCATTCCTTAATCTAGGTATCAATATTAGAGCTTAGGTTTCTTTCTCTTTTCTCTTCTATTTTCGGTTCTTACTAGCTTTCATGGAGGATTTTCATTGTTTGTGAACTCTTGTATGTGGATTTTATTTGTTCCTCTTTAGTTTTTATGCTTTATTATGCATGTATTTGAGCTTGGAAATAAATAAAAAATGGACATGCAATCATGATGGGGAGCTCACGGTTTTTGACCCTTTTTTGTTCAAATAATCTTTGTTTCATTAATTTGTGTTGGGAATGCTTAAATATGAGTAGGTTAATGTTGTTCATGAGTTCTATGTGTTGATGTGTTGTTTGATTTGAAAAAAAATCCCTTATTTCTCTCATGCATGTCACGGCCTAGGATTTAGAAAGAGGGAAATCATTTTGTTCTTGAATGCATGTTAATGATTTGTTGATCTTTGGTATATTCTTAATGTATTTTTCGGTTCCCATATGAAAATGAATGATTTAATGAATTTTCGTCTTGGTTTATTGATTGAGAGTGCTATACAGTTTTGATTAGGAAAAATGCATATGTTAGTTGAATTAAAATTGTGCTCTTTGTCCATGTGTATATTCGGCCAAGCATGAGAAAGTGATTGAATGATTTTGTTTCATGAAAATAAATTTGTGTATAAGTGTTTTGAAGGTGTTAAGTTGATTTGAGTATTTTAGATGTGTGATGTTTAGTTTGTTTTTCTTTGCTAGACTCGCCCATACATGTATATAGGTTTAGGTGATTTTTGTTTCTTGAAAATAAAATTCATGATGATGTTTTGGAATAGTTGAGTTGATTTAAAATGTTTGAACATGAAATATTTGGCTTATTTTGCTTTGTTCAATTTGGTCCCTTTATGTTTGATTAGGTAAGCTTGAAAATTTAATTGTTTTATAGTGTTTTTGTGGAGCATGTGATTTGAAGTTAGCTAATTGATTCTGTGATTGCGTTAATTGGAAAAGTGTTTGTTTGAATGTTTTAGGACGTATTAGAAATTTATGGATTTTTATTTGTGTTGGTGCATGATTCGGTCAAAGCATGTCTAAAAGGGTAGGAGTTTATTTTGTCAATGCAAATTGATGTTTGAAACATGTTTGAGTTATGTGAAAATAAAAGCTTAGTGTTTGTTGTAGTAATTGTTTGTTTTTAATTAAATGATTAGTTTGATTTAAGTTTTTAAGAGTTATAAATTTTGGTTTGTTTGGGATGAATGATTCCACCCCTTTTTGGTTTACGTGTATGGACATCAGAATTTAATTGTTTTATGTTGATATGTTTGATTTAGAATTGGTTAATGAGAGTGTGCTAAGGATTGATCATGAAATTGCTTGATTTATTTCCTTTAGAGAGTCTTAGAAAATAAATTGATTTTTGGTTCATTTTGGTGCACTATTCGGTTCTTGCATAATCATTAGGGAATGAGTTTATTTTGTTACACGCTAAATGCTACTTGAAAATGAACCAATTGGGTAAAGTTTTTTTTTATTATTATTATTAGTCCTCAAATCCCGTTTTTAGTCTCTAAACCCCATTTTTTCTGATAGGGTTCTGTCATAATATTTTCTGATACCCCCGAGTCGGAAAAATGCAATTTTCCGGTTACTCTCTTATTAAAAAAAATCATTTTAAAGTCAGAAAATATATTTTCCGACTCGGGGTTATTAGAAAATATTCTGGCAGAACCCCATCGAAAAAAAATTGGGGTTTGGAGACTAAAAATTGGGTTTGAGGACTAATTCCCTTTTTTATTTTAGGGAAAGTGGCTAAAGTTTTCTCGGTAAATTTTATATTTTTTTAATGTATAACTTCTAATTTGTACTAAGTATTAAAGAAAAAAAAATCTGTTATTAAATTACGTTGACAAACAGTTATTTGTTGATATTAGCTTGTTTTTTATTTGCCATAAAATCGCCGTCCAAGAGTGAAATTCTAAACTTCCCTTTTTTTTTTCGCTCGGTTCCCAGAGTACTACTTACTATCTAGGTATATTCGAATCCGACCCGAGTCGCGTGTCTGGTTATGGAATGTGAGTCTCTCAACATGAATTTTTTGCATTTAAAAGAAATCAAACTCAAGACCTTGCTTAAACAAAACCGAGTCATTTACCACTCGTCCCAAATTGTGTTGGTTTCTAAACTTCCTTTTATTTGTAATTCGTAATAACAATACTTTCATGATTTATGTTTTCTATAATAATTTCCAATTTTAATTCAAAAATTATGCATTGCCATTAAGTTATGGTCGGTCTGACAAACCAACTGTGGTTTGTTGATATTATCTTGCCTTTTTTTTTTTTTTCGAAAGATATCATCTTGCCTTTTATTTACCATAGAATCACCTTTCATTATCAACAATTTATATGAACATAAAAGTTCAAATAATTTATGCTAAAGTTTATAAAGTAATTTAGGGAAAAGAGTATTGACAATCCTTAAACTATTTGTCTTTTGTAAATAGTCACCACAAACTATTTTTCCTACACAATTATTCCATAAACTTCAATATTTGATAAAATTAATATTTTCGTTAACTCAAAGTTAAAACTTAACCGTAAATATCTTACCATTCAATTTTGATGTAATCTCAACCATCAAATCTTTATAATTTATTTTTTTAACTTTAATAATATTCATTTATCTTTATTCTAAAATAACTTCAATGTGATAAAAAAAGAAAAGAACAATGTTTCCTTCTCAATTTGTGTCGCATCAGTTTCTGCACACCGCGATGACAACACATCACTCCATTGCATTCACTTCTTCCAAGCTTCGTGACCAGTTTCTCCTATTACGTGTAATGTATTTTAGAATATGGATAAAGAATATTATTAAAATTAAAAAATAAATTATAAATATATGATGATTGAGATTACAACAAATTAAATGGTTAGATATTTTTATCGTTAAGTTTTAATTTTGAGTTAACGAAAATATTAATTTTGTCAAAAGTTGAAGTTTAAGGAGTAATTGCGTAAGAAAAATAGTTTGTGACTATTTGCAAAAGACAAATAGTTTAACGGATGTTTATACTCTTTTTCCAGTAATTTAATATTAGAATTATTTGCTTTTTTAATGCATAAATATTAATATTTGAAATAATTTTCAAAAGATAAATCTACCAAATTAAAAATTTTAGATTTTCATAAATACGAAAAGAAAAATGGTAAAGAGTGCCCTTTGGACATTGGTTAAGGAAACAAAATAAAAATAAAAATTGATTGAGGTGAAATCGTTTTTCACATTGGAATTGTTGCAAATTAATATTGAGTGAGGTGAAGTTGTTTTTTTTTTTCTTTCAAATTTTTCAAACGTGATGTGAGGTTGTTTACTAGTACTCCTATACTCCTGTTTGAATAACACTAGTAATTTTATCCGTGCATCGCACGGGTTTAATTTTTTTTTAAAAAAAAATTGATTATAGATTTTAGAAATATGTCTTTTTAAATAATATGTTAATATGAACTTTTCATAAAAATGATTTACATGTATTTAGAAATGAATAATCATAAACATTAACCTTTGAATCTAGTTTCAGCTACTAACTTTTTCATTAATAAAAATTAACTAATAATGTATCAACTATGCGATTTCTAATCTTAATTAACAACTTAATTTCTTATATTAAAAAAAATCCAACTCATTTTGATTTTTGTTTTATTTAATCCATCATTCCAAATGCATTTTGTTAGTAAATCGTTTTGCAAGTCCAAATGCAGCTGTTTTTTTTTGCCATATATATCATCATCATCATCATTTTTATTACATCTGTCCCAAAATATAAGACTTGTTTTCACACTTTTAATTAATTAGTGTTTATAAGATTCGAACTTTCAAATTACTTGCTTGTATTAAAACTTCATAATTGTAAATAAGTATATTGTATAAAGTATAAAATTGCAACATATTGTATAAATTTTTGGATTTTTTTAAATTTGAATTCATGACTGTATTGTATATTGTCTAAAGTATAAAATAACGCATCAATGTAAGCAACTTATAATTAAAATTTAGCATGTTAATAAAAAAATCTTTACATAAATAATTCTTCAAATAAATATTATTCATAAAATAGCTAGACACAAAACAAACGCAAGAAATGTTCAAATATATAAATAAAAAAAAAGCATTTTTTTCAATATTTATGGCTATCTTAATGTCTATCTAACATAAAAAAATTAGTTATCAATAAGTGAAGGACTATGAATAAATAATATAAAAATATATAATTTTCATCATCGTACATATATTATATATAACATTCATTGTATACTATATATACACAATATGAATATAGCTATTAGTAGCTGTTTGGAGCTAAAAATATATACTACTATAAGTATATATACTCTAACGGAAAGAAACCGTTAGAAAGAATAATTAATAATAATAAGTAATGAAATAATAAGAATTAACGGGAATAAACACCCAACTTAATAAGAATAAATTTTTGTAACCACCACCCAAATTAATAATTAATAAATTCAATTTAAAATAAATATTTTTAAAATAATAAAATATTATTATTTTTACAACATCATCACCATGAAAGCTTTATATCACCAATCACAATCCTATGAAAAAGTGACAAATTAAAAACAGAGAAGACAAATGGTGCACAAAATGGAAAGAGAAAGACCTAAACTACAGCAACTAAGTAACCTTTCTTTCTAATAACTACAATTTATCAGACTTAGATAAAGAAAGCAACTATGAAAATTCAACTTAGATAATCTTTCTTTCGAGTAACAACAACAACTATGAACATGCTTCTCGACGTCATCAACATCATTCACAAGTGATGCCTTTGGATCATTTAATAAAATCGCAACTATTTTCCGATCAAGTTCCCCTTCATCAATCATGGCTAATGCAGCCAAGGGTTTGACCCTGAGAACCTCATCAATCTTCCTCTATCTTTCACCAATCTCAACAACATCAATTACAGATTAACAATAATTTTAGACACGTTTTGTCCAATCCTACTAATGAAAAAATTGAAAAAATATAATAAAAATATCATTAAAAAAAAACCATAACTCTTATATAAATAAAGCAATAATGAAATGAAGAAAATAATATAACAATTAGAAACCAAAGAACAGCGAAAATATAGAACAAATATCCAAGAGAAAAAAAATCAGAAATGGTAAATACAAAACTTTCTTGGAATTTGAACATCACCAATTTCGCATGAACATGAAGCAAATAATATATGCCTCCCATGTTTAAGTAATATAAAACAATATTACAGATCAGAGAGATTAAAAAAACAATACTACAAAAATGAAAATTAAACGGAGAAGAAGGAAAGAGGATTCTTCAAACCCTAGAATCCCAAAACAAAATTCGAGTAAAAAAAATCTCAAAAACAAAAATTTAAATAAAAATCTCTTTAAAAAAACATACCTGTACAAAAATTAATAGTAAACCTATTCTAAACAAAAATTAAAAATTAAAAAAAACTAAAATTAAAAAAATGCTCATACCCTCATATCTGTTTCACACCTACAACAAAAGATATGAAAACTATGCTATTAAAAAAACATACTTGTACAAAAATTAAAAAACCTATTCTAAACAAAAATAAAAAATAAAAAAAAAAACTAAAATTTAAAAACTGCTCATACGTTCATACCTGTTTCACACCTGCAACAGAAGAGGTGAAAACAATGCTTCCAAATCCAGATGCTTTCTTTTTGCTCGGGTCTCTAATTTCTTTTTGTTGTCTTTTCCTGATCGTGATTCTACTAATTTACTACTACCACTAACTACTAATTGATGTTGGTAATATGTCTTTCACACCATAACAGTCAAAAAATGAATGAATGAAATAAAATGAAAAGACTTAATCTACCAATGGATATGGACGACTATGATCGATTATTGCATTTACAATTGAATGACTGAGATTAAAAGAGAACTTAAGAGAGAAAATGAGAAATTAGGAGGGAAAATAATGGAGATTAAGGAAGGAAAACAAAAATGTCCTCATAATTCACCTAATTTATAATATATTGACGACGAGAGCTTAAACCTTTTTTGCGCCATAGGTAGGTAGTGATAGGAAGGTAGTAGGGTTTATCTGAGACAACACAACACAACACAACAGCCTCCTCCTCCTTCACGGAACATGTCAGATTCCGAACCAAATCCCAAAATGCAAAACAACAACAACAACAAGAATAATACCAAAAAGCGAAAGCATAACATCGACGCTCAATCCCATAAACCTTCCAAGCTTCATCAAATCGATTCATCTTCTTCTCCCAATCTTCAATCTCCCTGGAACAATCTTCGTTTGATTCTCATCATCCAAGACAAACGCTTCGACCCTCACTGGTTTCTTTCTTACTTATTTACTACTGCTACTACTTTCTCTACTCTTTTCTCTTTCACTATATAATTCTTACTTATAGTCACTAACACATTTTTAATTCATAATAATGTGTGTGTGAGTGCAGTAAGGTCAATTCCGCGTTCAATTTTGTGCATTCCGCATTGCTTCATGGCAGTGATCAGAATTCCGAAACCGTGAAGCTGCCAAGACTGCTGTGTTTCCTCAATGATTGGATTCAGTCATTGTTGTTTCCTCCCAAAAATGCTGACATGCCTCTGCTTGATGGAATCAATGCGTATATGGATCTTCGATGTTGGGAGATTTTCAAGTTCTGCTTGCAGGAATCTTTGAAGTTTCATGTCACTTTGAGCATGTCGCAGAACCTATTAAAACCTTTTCATTTTATTGCCAGAGATGCTCTGTCACTATTAGACGACTCGTCGAAATCTTCGGGGGAGTTCTCTATATCGGAGGAAAGGTATAAACTTTATGACACTGCCCTTGACTGTCTCTCATTGGTGTTCTCATCCCATGGCGGGGTGTCAAATGAAGATTTGACCTTGTGGATTGATACGGCAAAGCCAGGACTTGAACTTGTTCTGAGAATGTATAGCATGAAACTTGATGGCAGCAATTTGGGCACTTTTGCACTGCGCCTTCTGTGCTTGGTGCTTCAGCCATTTGCAAACTTTTTGAATGTCCATCCTGCTAGGAAAAGTAACGGATTTCGCGACTTTGTGCATGAACTTCTTGAGCCGCTCTTGCAGTTGTCGGGTGAATTGGCTCTTCGGGTTGAAGGAAGTGCTTCCAATTGGACGGGGAGGTTGATAAAGGCGGTTGAAGAAGTTCTTTCTCATGGACTGTTTCATCCGGTGCTTATTGGTGAATTTCTAAGCTTGCATGGTTCAGAGAAGTATGTCGCTTCATGTGATGATAAACCAAATGACTCAAAGGTGGCTATTCAGAGTTATCCTAAACATTTATTTGATGCACTGAACAAAATATTAGCTCGAAAGAAGGCTACGGCAATGGCTAGCATGGGCTCGTTATTTCACTTGTTTGTTAATTCAGCAAGAAAGTTCAAGGGAACTTCAGTGTTGAATGAAGAGAACAAGACAACGGAGAAAATGAACGATGCAAGGCAACCAGTACCAGGAGAAAATGATAGCTCAAATAATATTTCTGCAGACACCCAAAAGTCACTTTTAAATATTTTTGTACTGATGATGGAGCCTCTTTTGTTCGACATTAATGCCTATCTCCAAGCCACAATTGATGCCAAACACCTATTGTCAGATCTTCTTGGCATACTCAAATCAATCGGTAATTTGCTTGCTGGTTTTATGCAAGAGAAGGTGTATATGAGAACTGAAGACACATCTGGAGGAGCTTGTCTCAATTTCTTGAGGGAAGTATTTAATGCACTAATAAGAAGTTCCACTAGTGTACTATGCTTGTCCAACTACGATACAACTAACAAGATGGAGATGGAAATATTTATATTATCTGCTAATGAGATACTAGTTGCTATTGGACATCTTTTGGAAATTGAATATGAGGTTATTGGAGAAGATTTGGCAAGTTTATGGCGTATTTTGTTGTCATACTCTTCCATCAATTATGATTCGGTGAATGCCAATTATCAATGCTCATTGTCTTCTAGTATACCAGCCCTGGGGTGCCAAATAATTAATCTGTACAGTCAACTTCGGCAGGTTTGTGTCAAAACTCTGATCACTGCCCAACTATATAATATGTTTCTCCCTCTGGCTATATATAGGACGTTATGTTTTTTAGGTTTTGCATGCTGGGGGTGGGGAATGAAGGGTTTGAATGAACAATATCTTAAAAAGCGAAAGTTGTATTCATGCTTTTATTCAGCTCCCCCACGCACACGCACAAACACTTTTTTTCTTCTTTTGTTTAGATGGATTTCAGGCTCATCTTTACAAGTTTGAAATTTTGCAGGTGAAAATTGCTATTTTAGCTTTGTGCAAAGCAATAAGGCTTACTGTATGTCATGAGGGTGATACTGAAGAGATTCTGTCTAGTGAAGTTTATTCTGAGTCAGTTGAAAGGCTGTTATCTTCTCAGAAGTTCATCCGTGTCATCTATAAAGCCGTTGAATCTATTCCAGAAGGGCAAGTGAGTGAGTGTATTAGACATATAACAGATGATATATCAGAATCTGTTACGTGGATGAAAGATTTCTCTCCTTTGGTTGATGGCAGAAAGTTGAAAAATTTTAATCTGCAAATGGAACTCATGGGTAGAGGGCTATCTAGACTGTATTGTTTAGTGCTTGATTCAGTCACTATCACTGAAGGCAACAGCAGTCTTCTTGGAGCTTCTGTAAAAGAACTGATGGCATTAATGCGTTCCTACTTGAGTACTTTAGTTGGACGGCAGCCAGATACTCTCCACAAGTTCCTGTCATCTGTCATGGGAGAAACTGCTGATAGGGTGGTTAGAAAGGGAAAGATTTTGAAGAAATTTGGCAGGTCGAGTCAATGGGTTGTTGTGTTCTTTTTTCAGTTGTTTGTGTCCTGCAGAAGCTTAATTAGGCAAGCAATTAGCCTTATGCCTCCTAGTTTATCAACAGCATATTCTGCCTTTGAGTTGATGGAGAGGATTGATGAGATAGACATTGCCACATTGGCTTTTTTTCGTGGATTGTTCGACCTTCTGATTCCCTACTTGTGGTTATGCAATTTATTTATGAGATTTATTAAGGAATATACCGATTTAATACTAATCTATATATAAACAAACACAATATATATTTAATATAAAAAAGAGCAATCATTATCTTCCTTATAAATGTGTTAACCATCCGGGAAAAAAGTGATAAAATAATCGTTTCAATGTCAATATATATATAATTAAAAAATTACCTTCTAAACAAAATACCAAATTGAATTTGAATTACAATGTCTTCTTCATGATGCATACTGTATATTCTAATTTATCTTTAAATATGTTCATAATAACATGATAACATGATAATCATACTATCAAATAAAAAAGGATCATAATGTTTAATTTTGATTAATCATAATGAAGATGATAATCATAAGAAAAAAATTGTTAATTTATCCATCAAATAAATAAGGAATATCTTATAATATAATCAAATAAAAAGGATCATGTTACAGGATTTCTCCCTTAAATTTATTTCCCTTTGTACCAGCATTTTTTTCATTTATTTTCTAACATATTGATCAATCTTAATAATATATTTGATGTTATTAAAAATTATTAACAAATTGCTTTTTAAGAACGTCAAATAACCCCCTAAACCCTAAAAAATAATCTATTGCTACTTAAACACGTGGTTGTTGCTTAGGGAGACTAGCCCCCGAAAAGGTGTCGAAATAATTAGTCACCAGTTGTGCATACCTTGAGAAACTAAAAAAAAAATCAATAAAAAAGAAAGATAATAAAAACTTGGAATGACACCGTCTCCTAATAATAACCTAAAACCATTTAATAAGAACGTCGCGGGTAAGGGGCGGCAATCGTTGGCGACACAAGGGACAAGAACCATTGATTTGCAACCAGGTTAGAATACAATGCTGATGAAAGACATGATCGCAATGCATCGCGTAGCCTTCGTTATCATCACCATACAATGCTGATAAACAGATAGTACAATCCAGTTGCACTGTGGATTTCTTCTTCCTCAAGTACTTGATGATGTCTTCCCTTAATGGCTTTTGTACTCTGAGAGACACAAAATAATTCTGCGTGGTCGCATAATAATAATTCTGCAAGGCCGCATAATAAGGCTCCCAAGGATCATAAACACAGAAAAAAACCACAGCGTACTTTTTTGGTGCCCTGCTGCTGCTGTTGACATGTTGTTGTTGGTCCGCAAAGCAGAAGAGATGGTGCATGGCAGATATGACACTATCTATGACAACACTTGGGTGGTTTATGAGAGATGTGTACGTTTGTAGCATATATCGACATTCTTGTTCAACGAAAACGAGAGGATTTGTCAGCGAACCTTCAAATAATGTTTGACGTGATGTTTGAATCAATTTGGAAGGTGTGCCAAGCACATCCAAAAAACTCATACGAAAAATATCTCCTGGCATCACCTTGGAATCATATCGGGGCAGATCGCCGAATACAGACAATGCATACCAGTACGGCATGATTATCGATCAACAACAACCAAACCAAGGGATGATGGGATATATATATATATAAGATGGGATATATATATATAAGATGGGAAGAGAAATTTATGGGATGAGATTATTTTATTATTTTTCAATAAGATAGAGAGTAGATTTTATTTTTTATATATATAGATAATAAATTATGGTTTTTCTTAATTTTTTTAAAAAACTTTCGTAACCACGGTTTTGTGAGAGACTACAAAAATAATGTTGTAGTGCTAGTTTTTCGCCTTTGGAATTATGGATAGCCTGATTAGATTGTTTGTTTTAAAAATTTATTATTTAAGTATTTCGTTCGATAAAAATATTATTTTATATCCTAAAAAATGGGAATATAGTTTTTTTATTTGATTAATCAATCAAATTAAGATATGATCCTGTATTTAAGAGATTACTTCTTAAATATTGGTAGGTGATAAACACAAGTTTTTTTTTTGGTGGTATAAATTTATGGGATGGTATATTTTCTTATTTACGAAAATCTATTATTTTCTTTTTGATAATCAAAAATCTATTATTTTTAATTTGGTAGATTTATCTTTTGTAAATTATTTCAAATATTAATATTTATGCATTAAAAAATAAAATAATTCTAATATTAAATTACTTTATAAACTTTAGCATAAATTATTTGAACTTTTATGTTCATATAAATTGTTGATAATGGAAGGTGATTCTATGGTAAATAAAAGGCAAGATAATATCAACAAACCACAGTTGGTTTGTCAGACCGAACATGACTTAATGGCAATGCATAATTTTTGAATTATTTGAATTAAAATTGGAAATTAGTGTAGAAAACATAAATCATGAAAGTATTGTTTTTTTTTTTTACATTCATGAAAGTATTGTTATTACGAATAAAAGGAAGTTTAATTTAGAATTTCACTGTTGGACGGCGATTTTATGGCAAATAAAAAA
Organism: Crotalaria pallida; assembly: GCA_037953625.1. Classification (NCBI taxonomy): domain Eukaryota; kingdom Viridiplantae; phylum Streptophyta; class Magnoliopsida; order Fabales; family Fabaceae; genus Crotalaria; species Crotalaria pallida. The sequence continues at coordinate 139,738,261 of CM075654.1, read as the reverse complement.
CAAGTTAATATCAACAAATACTGTTTGTCAACTTAATTGAATGGCCCCTTAAAAAAAACTTAATTGAGTGACAGTTTTTTTAAAAAAACTTAGTACAAATTAGAAGTTATATATTAAAAAAAATATAAAATTTACTGAGAAAACTTTAGCCACTTTCCATAAAATAAAAAATAAAAAAAAAACTTTACCCAATTGGTTCATCTTCTCTCACCTTGCCTTAAATCTTATTGAATGTATTGAGTAAAAAATTTTGGTGAAATCGTTTTTTTTTGGTGAACTGGTGAAATCGTTTTTCACATTGGAATTGATTGAGGTGAAGTTGTTTTTTTTCCTTAAAAAATTTTTTAAACGTGAGGTGAAGTTGTTTACTGCTCCCTCGGGTACTATATATATATATATATATATGTATGTATCTTTTGAAGACTTTTTTTTGTCCTTATATTATAAGGATCATTTCAAATTTCCAAAGACATTAATTATTTCTTTTCTACAAACACCTCTATTTACTCAACACTTTTTAGATTTTCAATAATAATTAGAGGAGTATTTTTGAAAAAGTATACCAAACATTTACATTTTCAATACCACTAACAATATCAACTAATTTTCTTAAAGAGTATGAAAATTAGTTAAAGGGACTTATAATAAAGACCGGAGGAGTAGTACTTACTAGTACTATACTCCTATTTGAATAACATTATAAATAAATAAATAAAAAAAAATAAATTGTCACTTTACTCCCTGAATTTACATAGTATTTTCACTTTAGTCTCTAAAATCAACAAAATTGCTCTTAAGTCCCCGACTTTGTAAAATGTCATTCACATTAATCCCTAACCTACCTACGTTAACATAATGATTACATAGCTGTTTGGAGCATTAAACGGACGTATATAGAGCAAACTAGTAAGTAAACCTGTCCTCAGGACGGGTCATAACGAAAAGTGTGTAATAATAAGGTATAAAAAAATAATATGTAAAAATGTTGCTAGTAAAAATTGTTGATAAAGCAATAATGTGTAAAAATTGTTAGTAAAAAAAAAACAATAATAGTGCATATCACGAAAATATGCAACACAAAATTGCGCAACCAAAACAAAATAAGAGTGTTGATACACACCATTTTGGCCATAACCTTATTCAACTTATTTTATACTCCCTCCGCTCTTATTTATAAGACCCTTTTGAGGTTTTTATTTTGGTCTTATTTATAAGATCATTTTTCAATTTTCAATAGCATTTAATTACTTCTTTCCACTAATACCCCTATAAAGTCAATACTTTTTAGAGTTCCAATAATAATTATAGAGATAGTTTTGAAAAAATATATCAAAATTTCACTTTCCCAATGCCACTAACCAATGTATTCACTCTCCTTGGTGGAAGTGAAAAACCCCAAAAAAGTCTTATAAATAGGACATGAAGTACTTTGAGAAGAGTAATACTAAATTATACTATAGCTTTACATTATAGTAGGAATAAAATTAATGAAAAAACTTAAAAAAAAAAAGTGTGCTAAGAATATAAAATTAGAAGCAAAGATTTGTACGGGTGGGTGTTTGCGTTTGCGCCATAGGAAGGTAGGAGTAGTAGGGTTTATCTGAGACAACACAACACAACAGCCTCCGAACATGTCCGATTCCGAACCAAATCCCAAAATGCAAAACAAGAAGAAGAACAAGAATAATACCAAAAAGCGAAAGCATAACATCGACGCCCAATCTCATAAACCTTCCAAGCTTCATCGAATCGATTCATCTTCTTCTCCCAATCTTCATTCTCCCTGGAACAATCTTCGTTTGATTCTCATCATCCAAGACAAACGCTTCGACCCTCACTGGTTTCTTTCTTACTTATTTACTACTGCTACTACTTTCTCTACTCTTTTCTCTTTCACTATATAATTCTTACTTATAGTCCCTAACACATTTTTAATTCATAATAATGTGTGTGTGAGTGCAGTAAGGTCAATTCCGCGTTCAATTTTGTGCATTCCGCATTGCTTCATGGCAGTGATCAGAATTCCGAAACCGTGAAGCTGCCAAGACTGCTGTGTTTCCTCAATGATTGGATTCAGTCATTGTTGTTTCCTCCCAAAAATGCTGACATGCCTCTGCTTGATGGAATCAATGCGTATATGGATCTTCGATGTTGGGAGATTTTCAAGTTCTGCTTGCAGGAATCTTTGAAGTTTCATGTCACTTTGAGCATGTCGCAGAACCTATTAAAACCTTTTCATTTTATTGCCAGAGATGCTCTGTCACTATTAGACGACTGGTCGAAATCTTCGGGGGAGTTCTCTATATCGGAGGAAAGGTATAAACTTTATGACACTGCCCTTGACTGTCTCTCATTGGTGTTCTCATCCCATGGCGGGGTGTCAAATGAAAATTTGACCTTGTGGATTGATACGGCAAAGCCAGGACTTGAACTTGTTCTGAGAATGTATAGCATGAAACTTGATGGCAGCAATTTGGGCACTTTTGCACTGCGCCTTCTGTGCTTGGTGCTTCAGCCATTTGCAAACTTTTTGAATGTCCATCCTGCTAGGAAAAGTAACGGATTTCGCGACTTTGTGCATGAACTTCTTGAGCCGCTCTTGCAGTTGTCGGGTGAATTGGCTCTTCGGGTTGAAGGAAGTGCTTCCAATTGGACGGGGAGGTTGATAAAGGCGGTTGAAGAAGTTCTTTCTCATGGACTGTTTCATCCGGTGCTTATTGGTGAATTTCTAAGCTTGCATGGTTCAGAGAAGTATGTCGCTTCATGTGATGATAAACCAAATGACTCAAAGGTGGCTATTCAGAGTTATCCTAAACATTTATTTGATGCACTGAACAAAATTATAGCTCGAAAGAAGGCTACGGCAATGGCTAGCATGGGCTCGTTATTTCACTTGTTTGTTAATTCAGCAAGAAAGTTCAAGGGAACTTCAGTGTTGAATGAAGAGAACAAGACAACGGAGAAAATGAACGATGCAAGGCAACCAGTACCAGGAGAAAATGATTGCTCAAATAATATTTCTGCAGACACCCAAAAGTCACTTTTAAATATTTTTGTACTGATGATGGAGCCTCTTTTGTTCGACATTAATGCCTATCTCCAAGCCACAATTGATGCCAAACACCTATTGTCAGATCTTCTTGGCATACTCAAATCAATCAGTAATTTGCTTGCTGGTTTTATGCAAGAGAAGGTGTATATGAGAACTGAAGACACATCTGGAGGAGCTTGTCTCAATTTCTTGAAGGAAGTATTTAATGCACTAATAAGAAGTTCCACTAGTGTACTATGCTTGTCCAACTACGATACAACTAACAAGATGGAGATGGAAATATTTATATTATCTGCTAATGAGATACTAGTTGCTATTGGACATCTTTTGGAAATTGAATATGAGGTTATTGGAGAAGATTTGGCAAGTTTATGGCGTATTTTGTTGTCATACTCTTCCATCAATTATGATTCGGTGAATGCCAATTATCAATGCTCATTGTCTTCTAGTATACCAGCCCTGGGGTGCCAAATAATTAATCTGTACAGTCAACTTCGGCAGGTTTGTGTCAAAACTCTGATCACTGCCCAACTATATAATATGTTTCTCCCTCTGGCTATATATAGGACGTTATGTTTTTTAGGTTTTGCATGCTGGGGGTGGGGAATGAAGGGTTTGAATGAACAATATCTTAAAAAGCGAAAGTTGTATTCATGCTTTTATTCAGCTCCCCCACGCACACGCACAAACACTTTTTTTCTTCTTTTGTTTAGATGGATTTCAGGCTCATCTTTACAAGTTTGAAATTTTGCAGGTGAAAATTGCTATTTTAGCTTTGTGCAAAGCAATAAGGCTTACTGTATGTCATGAGGGTGATACTAAAGAGATTCTGTCTAGTGAAGTTTATTCTGAGTCAGTTGAAAGGCTGTTATCTTCTCAGAAGTTCATCCGTGTCATCTATAAAGCCGTTGAATCTATTCCAGAAGGGCAAGTGAGTGAGTGTATTAGACATATAACAGATGATATATCAGAATCTGTTACGTGGATGAAAGATTTCTCTCCTTTGGTTGATGGCAGAAAGTTGAAAAATTTTAATCTGCAAATGGAACTCATGGGTAGAGGGCTATCTAGACTGTATTGTTTAGTGCTTGATTCAGTCACTATCACTGAAGGCAACAGCAGTCTTCTTGGAGCTTCTGTAAAAGAACTGATGGCATTAATGCGTTCCTACTTGAGTACTTTAGTTGGACGGCAGCCAGATACTCTCCACAAGTTCCTGTCATCTGTCATGGGAGAAACTGCTGATAGGGTGGTTAGAAAGGGAAAGATTTTGAAGAAATTTGGCAGGTCGAGTCAATGGGTTGTTGTGTTCTTTTTTCAGTTGTTTGTGTCCTGCAGAAGCTTAGTTAGGCAAGCAATTAGCCTTATGCCTCCTAGTTTATCAAAGAAGTTCTCTGCCGAGGTGGGGGATTACACAGCATATTCTGCCTTTGAGTTGATGGAGAAGATTGATGAGATAGACATTGGCTATTTTTCGTGGATTGTTCAACCTTCTGATTCCCTACTTGTGGTTATGCAATTTATTTCAGATATATATCTCAAGCATGACTCAGATGATTGTTATCCTTTGATCTATATATTTCAATCTATGGCTCTTCAGAGACTTGTTGACTTGAATAGGCAGATTGCGTGGTTCATGTATTTGCGAAAAAAACGTTACAGGTCACGAATGAAAGCACTGAAGGAAGAGGCGGATGGACTTACTAATTTTATGATGGACAGCTTGTCATGTTTATATCAATCCCCAATCTTTTTTTCTGATGATGTAGCTTGTGAAGATGTCATTTTGCTTTCTCCTCAAAGCAATGGATGGAATCAAGGAGTTTATGTTGCAAACAAAAAATCATTGCCAACAGCCATTTGGTCAAATCTTTGCAAAAATTTTGATACTTGGGGCAATCATGCTTCCAAGAAGCAGTTGAAAAAGTTCTTCTCACATGTACTTCATACTTCCCTTCACTGTGTAACAAGTTTTCAAGAGCCAGGCATGCAAGAAATTGATGAGTGCAAGCTGCTCAAGAGAGTCAGCTTGCCACAAATGTTTTCAGAACTTTTAAGTGATTCACTTTTGTATGAACAGAAGGTAAGCTGCTTAAAATATAAACAAATTCTTTTTCTCACACCCACACACGCTCATAATTAAACCTGCTTATAATTGCGTATTCATCTCAGCCAGTCTCTGTTTCATCTTTGTTCTGCTTTCTTTAAACCTCTTTAATTTGTTTCTTGTTTAATACTCTAGTGTAATACTATGAGTAAAAAACAACTATATCTCGATATTCATTTCATACTGTTGTTTTAGTTTGCCCACAGGAATCTGGCTTCTATATTTTGCTGCGCTTTAGAGAAATCTGTGCTGCCATTATTTAGCAATATTGCATGTGCTGGTGTCAATCTTCAGTCATCTCCTGATTGGGCTATGTTTTTGAGTCTCGTTGACAATTCAGAACCGGTTGGTGGTGAAAATGAAGGATTTCCAGTTGATTTTTCGGCACTGGAAAATTCAATCTCTGCAGATATCAGTAGAAAAGAAAAGCCGTACACTCTTACAGGCAAAAGTTTTGCAGTTTGCCACTGTTTGCTTAATCTATTATGTTGGACACCAGATATAAATATCAAATCCTTTTCACATCTTGTGACTTGTATTTTCAACCTCGAAAGGTACATTCATCTCTCTGCTGGATGCTGCCTTATTGTATTTAGTGTGCATGTGTGTAGATGAAAGAAGAAATTGTGTAATAGAGAAATGGGAAAAAGTTCAACTAGGACAGAGGGTAAGCTATCCACGAAAGCATAAAAACTGAAGGAAACTGATTGCAAAATGTCATAAATGGAAATTCCCAAGTCCCGTACATAAACACAATTCCATGCCATAGTATAAATGTATAGGACCAAAGAGAAAGGCTTTTTCCCTTTGATCTGTATTCAAATAGCTTTTTGAAACTACGCATTACTGTTTTAAAATAATTTTACTTTGGCAGGAGGAAAAAATCAGTGCACCCATATGCAAGGAAACTCTAATGTGTGTATATCTTTAAGAACAAGAAAATTAATTTGATGAAGCAAAATCATCTCTCTTTACATAGAAATTTTTTATTTTTTTTTTGGTAACACTCCTTACCGAATAGAAAGAGTTCCAAATAACTGAAGCCTGTGATAAAGGTTCCTTGTAGACATTCTTTAGTTGCTTGCTCCCAGGAATTCTCCGGTGCATGATTTGTTGAACACTTCTAATGCCAATGCTCAGTTCCCATGTGCTTAATTTTTGTTCAACTTTGCAGGCTTCTTGTCAGTGCCTTACTATGTTTTCGGAGCACAGTGAACCGACATTATTATATTGACTATTTGAGATTATTTGTATCTTGTCGGAAGGCCTTAAGGTATATAGTAATGGGATTTTGTGAGAAGACAGACACTATCCAATCCTCCGCACCAATTATTTCTGAAAGTTCATTTCCTGTTTTGTGGATTTCAAAGTCAGTATCTGTGATTGTTGGGATTAAAGAAGCATTCTCTGCAGAAAATTTTGTTAAATCTCTGATGTTTTCTTTAATGGACCACACGTCAAATGTGTTGTTGGGGATAGGAAAATATCAGCTTATTCATGTATTTTCCATTGGTGAGGAAGGTGAGAAGCCTTGTGAAGAGATCTCCAATTGTAGAATTAACCATGAAGAGAATCATTTGCTTCCATCTCCTCACTACGGAGGTTCCCCTAAGGTTGAGGCTTTGAAATGTTTAAACTTTATGGCGGAGAATATGAAAGAGCAGATGCAAGGCTTGCTTGTTTTCCTAAAGGATACCCCTTGTAATGTCAATGTGGGATTTGATCTTACTTATGAAAATATTAATGCACTCTCTTCTTCAGTTTCTTGCATTAGTGGATTTTTGTGGGGCCTCACATCTGTCATAGGCCAAGCAGATGCTGAAGGTAATGATCATAAAGAAGTGTCAATATGGAAAAGTGAACAAGCATCTGAAATAAACAGTTGTATACTTCCTCTTGTGGAACTTGTTGATTTTTTTGTAAACAAATTACTTGTCAAGAGTAATCAACTCTCAAAAAGTTTATGTGATGCACAAAGTTCTGTAAAGCCATTCCACGACTTGTCCTTGTCGGGTACAAAATATTTTTCACTTGAAAGCTCAATGGATAAGGCTGGTGCCTCAGATGGTACACAACAAGAGTCTAAAACTGCAGCTACTTGCTCCACTTCATTGGTAATTGATGTTGTCTCAGAAAGTGCCTGTGATCTTGAAAGAATGTCTAACCTAGAAAGTGAGAATTCTGTTGCCAATGTTTTGACTATGGCTGATTCCCCTGAGCATCAGGGTCTGAATAAGCCTTTGTTGAGAAGCTTGGTAAAAGGTGATCATCCTGAAGTAGCTTTCTTACTCAGGCAATTGTTAATCGCTTCCTCAGCTCTTTTGAGGCTGAATTTGCAGAAAGATGATTCTTCCTTGCTTTCAAGTTTTGTACCTACTTTCATTGAAATTTCTCAAGTCTTATTACATGAATTCATAGAGATGATTGAGGTTCCGCAACAAACTGTTTTTCTTTTGTTAGATGGTGTTCTGAGCTATCTGAGAGAACTAGCTTGTTATTTTCCTTTAACTGATCCTACCTCATCCACAAAAATTTATGCAAAATTGATAGAGTATCACATGAGGGCAATAGGCAAGACGATATTGTTGCAAGGAAAAAGGGCAACACTCACCTTTCATGAAAGGCAGTCAAGTACCAAGACACTTCATAAAGGATCATTTGAAACTTATTCTTCTGGCGAATTATACTGCTTTTACTTGGATGAATTTAAAACTAGGCTGCGAATGTCATTCAAAGCTTATATAGAGATGCCATCACATTTGCATCTTTTATCTACTATACAGGCCATTGAGAGAGCTCTAGTGGGAGTAAAAGAAGGATGTACTATGATCTATGACATAGAAACATGTAAAGATGGTGGGAAAATTTCGTCCCTTGTTGCAGCTGGCATTGATTGCTTTGACATGATTCTTGAATTTGTTTCAGGTAATCAGGATATGTGCTGAGGGCACCTACTGTTGCTATCTTCAAAGTAACTTATCATTTTATTGTTTAATACTTCAATCAAATTGCAGCATTTCGTTAAGAAAACTTGTAATAAAGATTAACTGAACAAGTTTTTGGTATACTTTTTTGCTCAAAAAAACCTCTGCAAACTTTGGATTATGAAAGTCTTTTGTGCATACCTTATTTGACTTTTTTTATTTTTTATCTTAAGATTGGAAAGGCTTGAAGCTGATCAAAAGACACTGTCAGAGTTCGGTATCTGCTGTTATCAACATTATTACGCATTTACAGAGCCCGCTTATTTTTTATGCGAACTTGACTTCTGGAGCAGTTGCTAGTAATCCAGATCCAGGGTCAGCCATTCTTATGTGTGTTGAAGTACTAGTCACAGCTTCAAGGAAACATGCTCTGTTCCCAATGGACGTGTGGCGTGTAGGTCACTTGTTACATATTCCTGCAGTAATCTTTCAGAATTTCCACCTGCTTAAAATTTTTAAAGATTCTGGTCCATCAGATTCATTGACGATTTCAAAAGAAAAAATTTCTCATCCAGCAGAGGCAATGAACTTGTGCCATGTAGATCATCAGTTCTCAATTAACCTTTTTGTTGCATGTTGCCAACTATTGTCTACCACTATTAGGCATCGCCCAAGGTATGTTTCATGTATTTATCTTTTAAGTCACTGTGACCCAAGTAAAAGTCCACTTATTATCATCTCTGTGCTCTGCTGACTTTTTACTGTAGTCATAAAATTTAGATGTTTAATCACTTATATCCATTATGCTTGTTTTATAATCTTTCTAGTGAGTGCAAGCAATGTGTTGCCCACCTTGAAGCTTCCGTTGCTGTTCTTCTTAACTGCTTGGAGACAGTAGTACATAATGAATCAATGGTAAATAAAGGTTGCTTTTCATGGGAAGTAAAAGAGGGTGTGAAATGTGCTTGTTTTCTTAGAAGGATTTACGAAGAGGTATGTAACATCCATACTAATGTCTATACCTGCAGAAATTAAAGACATAAGTAACATCTCTTATGCTATATGTTTGAAAGTTTTTTCCTCCTCTGAAGTATTCCCTCAGTCCTAACTTTTCAAAGCCAAATTTAATTTTATGCATTAATTGGTTATATACAATCTAGCTTACCGTTAATAATATTAATTTTGACAAAGGACAGAGGTAGTAGGATTTTAAGGGGATCAAATTTCAAACTATTTTATCCATGTAACATGCTGGATACTTTGAAATACTTCAACCTATTAATACATTTGATCGAGTTTTTTAGTTACGACGGTCAGTTCGCCGCTTTTTGTAGCCGGACTTTGTGAGTAGACTCTTGTTATTTGTGGTACTAAAGTTAAGGTTTGAAATGATTTCAGTTTCTTGTGCCTAGCGTTACCTTAGTCATGACATCAGGGCCCTAGTAATCAACTTGATGATATTAAACAGTTTTTTTTTTTTTTTGTTGAAGAAAAAGCACTAAATGTCTTTTAATTTTGGCCTTAATTTAATTGTTTGTTTAGTTCTTATATTTGTTACCTAATCCTTTTGTTTACCGAGTTTGTTTTTATAATCATGATGCAGATAAAACAGCAAAAAGATATATTTGGCCGGCAATGTTCTCTGTTTTTATCCAACTACATTTGGATTTATTCAGGATATGGTCCCAAAAGAAGTGGTATCAGAAGGTTGTATATCAGTTTTATTGTTTATCCATTTTCTTTTTCTGTCAGTTTACCAGTTGCAAGATTATACTTTCCATCACATAACAGATTCCCCTTTTCTATTTCTGCCTTTAATTCAAATGCCTTAAATTACCGTATTTAGAGTCTCTCTTTCCCTTTTTTTGAATTAAATAAAATCAATTAGGAAGTATCAAGAGGGCTGAAAATTGAAAATATATGTTTAGCCAGTGCTCATAACCATTATAGCTAATTCTAGCTATCGCATCATTATTTGCAGAGAAATAGACGAAGCTCTAAGACCGGGTGTCTATGCTTTAATAGATGCTTGCTCAGATGATGATCTTCAATATCTTCATACTGTTTTTGGAGGTAAGTAATCTTGAGTCTTGACTGAATCTGATTTTAGAAAAAAAGATTTAAAGAAAGAATCTAATTTCAGTTTCTTTTTGTAGAGGGACCTTGCAGAAATACCCTAGCAAGTCTTCAACATGATTACAAACACAATTTCAAGTATGAAGGAAAAGTGTGACTTGGAAATATCCCTGGTGGTAAATTTTTGTACCATCTTCTTTGGTTCCCACAGAGAACGGTTTCAGCTGAGATCGAAAACTTGCTATGTATCGGCTATGTGACGATGATACTCATGGAAAAGCCGGTGCTGTTCTCGTGGCGAGCTTTATTTTTGGTCTTCGATCGGGTATCCCTACAACCATAGCTGTGAGAGTACCCTTGGCCAGGGGTGGGTGGGGAGCTTTATTTATGCCAATGTTTCATGTTATGAAATCATATTTTCAACACTCCCATTCGAAGCCTGCCATTTTGTTGTTGTAGTATAATACTTGTGAGCTAGGGTTTTGAAGAAAGAAACATTAAACTTAGGAATTGCACTTGCCATTGACATCAGAGTGTAGGTTAGTAGATGGCCATTTTTTTTCAATTTTGAAGATACCTCAGCCTCATACTATATTGTCTAAACTTTTTTGGTTAATTAATATGGAGTTTATGACAAAATGATCCTCGTGATACCATTCTAGTGACACAACATTAGCAATTAAATATATGCTCAGGTTCTTAATATAAACCTCTTGAAAAAAATTTGGACATATTTTTTTGGAAATTTACAAGGGTATTAATTATTTTTGTTTCACATATATCTTTCTTTACATGACACTTATACGATTATTAATAATTTTTAATAATAATGATAAATATAATTTTTTTTAAATGTATCAAATGTTAGTAATTTTAATATTATTAACAATATTAATTTACTCTACTTTCTTAAATTTTTTTTTAATAAAACTTGTATTAAGGTGATAGAATGTCAGTTTGGTTTGATATCCAAACTAATCTAGATCCCCCAACTTTAGCATTGATGGCGATGCGAAAGAACCCCAATATTATAAGGGTCTTGCTAACAAGTGCCCTAAGGGCACTTGTTAAGGTTACTTTAATAGGAAAAATAATCACAAGTTAGCATTTATTCTTCTATCGAGAATCTCAAAAAATGCATTTTCCAATGCTTTTTATCTCCTTTTAGTTGCTTATCAAGTGCCCTTTAGCATTTTCCATATTATAATTATTGCCGTGCTTTTCATATATAAAGTGACGTAACTGTACAATAATTTGACATTTGCTATCAAAAGACAATGCCAAGAGTCGGAAGATTAAATAATGAGGTCGGAATGTGAATAGACTATGACCCTTGGGTTAACGTAAATAAGCACTTATGTTTATGTTGTTTGTGAGTATGTCTGTTTTTTTAATGCTACAAAACAAGTATTAGAATAGGATTTGTTAAATCTTAATCATTCGATTAATTCCAAATTGCCAGCAAAATGGAGATTTAAAAGGAATATATGACGATGAAGCCGATGATGTGCCGTATGAGAGTAATTCGATTATAATTTTGTATCGAATTGAAATTTAATAATTTTAAAAGCTCAAAAAGCTTCCTTAAGTCACTATCTTATATCAAGCCATGGTTGTCCCCACATTTTGGTGTATGTGTGATGATAATAGCATCATTCTTACTAAATATCAACATGATAACTTAATAGATAAAGTTAATTGAGCAACTACCATAAATGTTGTGTGGTGGAAAGCAATCTTGTGTATGATACGTTTGTTATTGTTGAGATTCCCATTTGCTCTATAAAATTCCACTTACCTTTGCCATTACGCTTTGATTTGATCATCTTGAATCTCTTCTATAAACCTATCTAGTTTTCTCCGTCCCTTCCACTCAACTAGTGATGGGGAACTACTACTATGGTAAACCAAGGGGTCAAGATCCTCACACATCAAATGTTCTAGTGATCTTGGCGGTGGCCTTGATTCTTCTAGCTATACCATGGCTCTTCTCAAGTGAGCCAGAGGAAGAGGTTGTAGAACCAATGGACATGTCACCTTTTGTGGCACCAATACTGGTTTTAGTGATCCTGCTTTTGGTGTCATTTTTGGGAAGTTCAAGAAAGAAGGTTTATGCCAAGCCACCATGGTGTGGATGTAATCATGCTTGCTACTGTTATGCTAGATGAGTATGAGTGGTATTGTGTTTTTTGTTATCCAAATCCCTGGCCACCAATTATATGATATTTCAAAGGATCAAATAAGATTAGCATATAGTATATGAGCATACTCTTGTGTATTATATATTCTTATTCTTATTCTTATAGTTCCAGTTTTAATTTTAATGTGGCAATTCAAGGATGACATAAAGTTATATGATATGATTTATAAGATTGATCTTTCTTGTTTGTTTTAGTGGTTTGGAAGTTGGAACTGATGATTTTACGCAATTAAATTACTCTAGGTACAAGAGTTCGGAAGGATTAAAAACTATAGGACCAACACAATGGTTGATAAAATCTTCTGGAACATAATATATATTTATCTACTCCTTTCATGTTTTATATGTGAACTAATAATAGTAGATTTGCATCTGAGCATTCACATGATATCACTATCTCTCTCTTTGACAGACATGAATTTCAATAATCAACTTGTATCTTTTACATTAGCCAATTTTGTTCAAGTCAACAATATTGGGATTAGGTTTCTGAACGTCTCTGCGCTAAAATATTGTAATTACTAATTACCATAGTAGTAATAAAAAAAAATTTATGCCTTTTGCAGTGGTAGCTTTGCATTTGAGGTAGGCTTATCTCTTTATACGTCTTTCAATGAATTTTTAAATGAACATGGACCTCATACAAAACTAGTGTTGGAATAGGATTTGTTAAACCAATTACCACAGTTAATTCTAAAATTTCTGTAAAATGAATACTTCAAAGGCAGTACCGAATATTGACAAAAATGCAGGAATGCAGTAGCGAATAATGTCTCAAAGAAACAAAGACGATGAAAAGTTAAATTTTGAATATTTATAAACAAAAATTTGCATATAGCAATAATGGAATGATATGATTTGACTAAAGGGAGTAGGAAGAAGAAGGGAAAACTGGAAAAGGTGCGAGGTATAACAGTGGCTCAACCTTGACTCATCACCTAACAGTGGCACTCAATTGTCCCCACAGTACCTTCATTATTTTCTATGAATATGATTGCTATCTGATTCAGTCTAAAGCATTTAAGTGGATTGCACAAAACTGGTACTAGTTAAATTCAACCATTAGTGGGGATGCTTTTGGAACAGAGGATGGACAGAGGCATCCAAATTGGTTTAATAAAAGTAAATGAGAAGATATGATGAACTTCACAAGTTGTGTAACTCTGAATAGCAGTATGAATAATTTAGTAAATTACAATGATTTTTTTTTTTATTAATAAAATTGAACTACATTTTTTTTTGGCATAATAGTAGAATTTACAATAACCTTTATGAGCAAGATTATTTTCAATGAACAAAGAATACAATAATCATCCTTTGTGGATGAGTATTTATACTGATTGTCTAAATCTTAAGTCAATGTGAATTTAAGTTATTGGACGGCTGAGATTAATGGGTGGGAACATGGTGTATACACCTGGTTAAGTTAAGTTTCTATGGTCATCTATAAATTTTTTTTAAACTTTTTTTTAAGAAATGATAAATTCTTCTAAACATAATGACCTTTTTTTTTAAAAAAATTTAACACAGATTTACTCAAAATATTTTTTTACACATATTCATATACAAACTTATTAGAATATGTCAATTTTGAATACAGTTTTTACTAAATATAGTTTTTTCAGAACAGAAAGTAAAAAAAATTAATCCAAAACATAAAAACGAATGCATATCACCGAAGAAGAATACACATAGAATATTTTTTAAATGACTAAATTTGAAAACAAGGAAAAAAAGTTTTAACCTCTGTCAAGAAGTACATAGTAAAAATTAAAAAAAAAATCTGAATAATAAAAAAATATATATTTGTGAAAAGGAAAATACATAAGATATTTTAAAAAAATTTAAAAAATAAAAAAAAATCTACAGGGGTTGAAAATTTTGCATTGAAAATTAGAAATGAGATCTATATTAAGGAAAAAAATATTCAAAAAATTGTGATTGATGTATTTTTTAACGTCATTATTTTAGGAGAATTTATCATTAAAAAACAGTTAAACAAAAAAAAAAAACGTACAGATGACCATTTCCTATGGTGCACTCAACTTAAACAGGTATATACATACACCATGCTCTCATCTATCAATCTAAGTCATCCAATAACTTAAATGAACATTGACCTTATATTTAGACAATGAGTATGTTATCATCCACCAAGGATGAGTAATTGTACAATCACCCTTTGGAAAAAGAATGCTACAGTTTCATGGTGATGTCAATCTTTATAGGTGTAAAATGATCTCCTCGAAGCTCCCATCTTTTTAATCTCTTTATTCTTTTTTTTTTTTTTTTAAAAAAATCAAATGTATTTGTTGAAAAATTAATCATATTATTAAAAATGTTTTATATCAAACAAACATAGCAATCACATTTCAAATAATTAGCAGCTATCTTTGGTTAAACGAAGCACGTAGAACCTAATATTTGAACATTAACTTTTTTTTTTTTAGAATTTGAACTAAACATTGTATTTAACATTTTTTTTGTTGCCCACCCGGTTCCCTAAGTACTACCTAGGTACATCCGGATCCGACCCGGGTCGCGTGCCTGACTATGGCAGGTGAGTCTCCCAACATGAATTTTCTGCATTCACAAGGACTCGAACTCGAGATCTTGCTTAAGCGAGACCGAGCCGCTTACCACTCGTCCCAACTCATGTTGGTCTTGTATTTAACATCTACAGTAACAGTTTATTCCACTTAAAAAAAACATCTAACTTTTTATTTTGTTTTTATATAGTATCACAAAACCAAAGAACACTACTATATAATGTTACATAATTTTTTCTAAAACCTTGTTTGTTTCAAGAGAAAATGGGTAAAAAGAAGATGGGAGGAGAAATTTTGGAGAGAAAATTTCTTTTTTTTTCATGTTTGGTTTAGGAGAGAAAATGGAGAGAAGAGAAAAAAACACATGGGATCCAAAAAAAAGTTTTCTCTCCCCAAATGAAGAGATTTTGGAGAGAAAACTATGATTGACATGTAAAATTACTCATATGTTCTTCACTTGTCCATCTTACTTCATCTTTTTTTTTTAATTAAAAATACATTTTTATTTTAATAAAAAAACTATTTTTATAATATTTTGGATTCGAAAATTTTATTATATAAAAAAGAATTGAAGTAAAAATAAAAATTCTTTGACCATATGAAATATAGATATATATAAAAAATTAAAATAAAAGTATTTATTCTTTGATAAATTTATTATTTTCTCTGCCCTATTTCTTTCTTCCTGTTTTTTCTCTTCCTGTCTTCTCTTTGTGAAAGGAAAGAGTGTATCATGTACTCCACTTCTATCGTTATCTATCAAAGCACAACTGAAACGTGGCTTCATTTCACTGCAGTGGGCAACGATCAATATGGGCATTCATATCCCAACCTACCAGGTCAAAATCAATCAATTAAGAAATTGAATAAATAAATGACACTGACACCTTATGACATAAAGAACCATACCTTATTATGTACCATACCATTAACCCTTATCATTTCTGAATTCAGTTAGCAAAAGAAAAAAAAACTCAATGGCTTATGATAGAAGTGGAACCTCCTCAACTGTGTTGGATGGATTCACTCTAAGTCCACTACCATACCCTGTCCTTCTGATCTTAGCATTAATCTTAACCTTCCTTGGTATTTCATGGTATTTTTCCTATGAAGAAGTTGTTGAAACTGCTGAACAACAATTTGGTTGGGCACTATTTGCCACCCCTGTGGTGCTAATACTTATAGTTCGTTGGTTATCATCATTGGAAAACTCAGATTGGTTATCTAGTTTATGGTCTTGGGAGAGGCCCATAAGAAGTTACCAAGGCCCATCAGAGGGTAGTTCTCCATGGGGTGTGGCTGCTTTGATAGTGGTCTTGCTTATATTGCTGCAGTATCAATCTTTCTTTCTTGATAGTTGGTTTTTTTAATTTTTGAGTTGTTATTTTAGTTGCTTTCATTTTCTATTGGTTTGCTTCTTGTAATTTTATTTTTATGTGTTTGTGTTTTTTTCTAACTTGTTATGATTATTGTAATTAACATATATCAAGAGCATATGATGCTTTGTGAATATGGTCAGTGTTTAAGGTGCTTAAGATATCATAAATGTATATATTCCTTTTGAATGATGACAAGATTTTAACTTTTTTTTTTTTTTTTGGTTTCAATTTTAACAGTCTTTGTTACTTAGTAAAGAGGACTGTTAATTTGCTATGTGCCTGAGTTGCAATTGATGACACAAAAGCAGTTTCATAACAAAACAATTTTCTTTCTTTGAGAAACTTGATGATCATGATGATGAAAACCAAAACTTGATGTCTTGATCCTCTGCTGAAATCAAGGTGAAGTAGCGAACTAGCGATATTGTGATAAATAAGCTTGTCATTTTGTAATAAAGATCCCGAGTCTTATTCGGCTCGTTGACGCTCACTAATTATT
Source organism: Crotalaria pallida (assembly GCA_037953625.1). NCBI lineage: Eukaryota > Viridiplantae > Streptophyta > Magnoliopsida > Fabales > Fabaceae > Crotalaria > Crotalaria pallida. The sequence continues at coordinate 139,721,475 of CM075654.1, read as the reverse complement.
TCTTTCTTTCATGTTTCTAAGGATTTCTCTAACCAAATATATATATATATATATATATATATATATATATATATATATAACTAAACTTAATTACTCCGAAGTTACTTCTGGGTTTGTCATATTCCCCTACTACTAATTCTGGCCAATTTTGATTACATGTAACATCAGAATCCTAATTAGACGCAGGAGGTTGGTCATGTGGTGCCGCGTGGTGTCGCCCTGACGAAAACGACCTCTGTCTTCAATTTGTTTTTTCTTTTTTTATTTAACTAAAAATATAAAAATATTAAGTTTTTTAAAGTTTTTGAAAAAATGATCTTCATCCACGGGGCACCAGGTGCTTAACCTCCTGCGTCTTATAGGATTCCGTTGTTACATGTCAGCAAAATTGACCAGAATTGATAGTAAATGTATATGACAAACCAGGAGTCAGACATTGAAAAAAAATAAGGGCATCTGACCCCAAACTTCAAGGACTTGTGACATAATTAAGCCAAAAAAAATTATGTATCAACAATTAACATATTGTTTAGAATAAATAATCTGGTAACTTAAAGCCACAAGGTAGAATTTAGCTGCTAAGCTTTTCTGTTACATTGACTTGTCCTGCTTTCATAAATCTCACTAATAAACAAGAACATAAAATGGAAGCATGAACAAATCATTTGATTGTTACGTAGTTAAACTTAAACCTTCTATCTTTCTCTCCGTGAGCAAGCAATGCATGTAGACACATGAAGTTCATTTCAATTCTTTCACAAGCGAAGGGGCTAAATTACTTACATATAGTAGAATATAAGCAAATAATTCTGGAGTAATTAATCTGAAAAATCACTTAGAATGAAATAGATTGATAAGAAAGAAAGATTATAGAAAGATACAACACCATACTTAAACATTCACAAAATTATTGAAAGATATATAAACAAAAAATATCTTTAAGGTATTGAAATAACCAACAACGCTAGGTATTAAATATCGGTACGTATGGCAACCATTTTGAAGTATGATTGTTAAATAGGAGACACAACACGTCGTTTGAGAGCGTGGTGCTTTGAAGAGGTGAAATCAAAGTTGAGCCTTCCACTGGTAGAATATGAAATGAAGAAGAGTATCAACAAGATGGGAGACACCAAGAGGAAAAACTGAAAGTTGAGGGCTGAGTGATGTGACTGAGCCTTGTGGTCAGTGTAATGGGAGAGCCATAACAAGCTAATGACAATGCTAAGTATGATGAGCAAATGAAGAGTTGGAGAAAGAGAAAATGTGGTCATTGTATGCTCTGTGAGTCCCTGCTGCTGCTGCTGCAGCAGCAGCAGCATTTCTGGACCACCCCTCCTCTTGGTTTGGAACCATCTCATCTTTTTTCCTCTTTCTTGCTCACTCAGAAATACATGCAGAAAAAAGACACTCACAAGCAAGCACACTAGGTTGTCCTCTAAGCTCTAAGGTTTATAATGTGTAGTTCTTATGAGCTTCTTTTTGCTTCTCATATTTGGTTGGCTTTGGCATATATTCTTTGAGTGTGACTTCTGTCCGACCAAATTTTTTTTATATTTTTTTGCTTTGTTCCAGTGCTTGCTTGCTGGTTGCCAAAGTATTTTCTTGAGTGAGAACAGTGAAGGAAATTGTTTTTATAAATGCCATTTAGAATTAGGCAAAACGATGTGTACGCCTAGATGCTTATGGAAAACAAACATAATTTTTTTAATTTTAAATGACCAAAATACCACATTAAATTGTCATGTTATCTGCAAAAATTATACAGCAAGCTACAATTGATAGGTGAAGTTTTTATTGTTCTAGGTCCCAATCTCTTATTCTTAGACGTGTGTTATTTGTTTAGTCTGGAAGATCTTCACGGTCACGGCCAACGAGGAGAACAAAATATTTAGAGTTAATTAGGTAATAATACCGTGATAGTAATTACAAAAAAAAAAAAAAAAAGAAACACCTGAATCATAATCGACCATGTTGAGATTAGGAACAATGTCAGGCATAACAAAACTTACATGCACTACAACCCCGAGCGTGTGGTTCAGTGGTAGGGATTGATCTACCCTTAAGCAAGGTCGGGTGTTCGAATCCTGCCTTGTGCATGCAGAAGCGTTAAATCTCGGGGCCAGCTGTCCCACCCATTAGAGGTGCCTACAAGCCAGCGAGGAGATTAATCACTGCGATCGGCGGTGGACACTCTAGTCATGGAAAAAAAAAAACTTACATGCACTACTTTAAGTAAGCACATTTTTCAATCTTGATCAAAGATTGAGCTTCCTCGTTTCTGCCCTATTGCTCGTTCTAGCATCCACTAAATAAACATATGAGATATGAGTTTGTGAGTGACATTTTTCACGTAGCGCATAGCCCTCACAAGACACTTGGACTTTCGAAGCGCCATTAGTTATTTGGTTGACACAACATCAAGATTCAAGAATACTACAACCATAGTTTCACCTCTTGTTAGCCAGATTTTTCTTGTTTTCTTTGGCATCTGCACGCAATACTGCTGTTTCGCTTGTTTGCTTGATCGCTTTATAATCACGGGTCACTCACCAACCAGCCTTTACATTATAATGTTGATTTCGGTCAAGTTTGATAATTTCAAACTGCAATTTCTACTTTTTACTAGAAATAGGAACATAACAATTAAACTTGCCAAGCTTTTCATCCACAATGAAAAGTTAATGATTAAATTAGGGAGTATTTAAACATACTAAGAATAAATTCTAGTGGAGAAGAGAAAAAGGAAGTGACTTTGCCACCAGATAGTTACAGCAGCTACATGATGAAAAGCTTCAAAGTGGCTTCTAAAGACATAAACACTTGTCTAAAATTGCATACTTTCTCATTCATTAGCCTTTCTGCTCCCAGCTACACTACTTGATGAGCTATCCTGAACGCTATGAGACGAAGAACACCTACCTAAAGAACTCACTTCTGTGCAGCTGTTTTCCTTCCTCTTGCTGGACTTTCTTTGCCCAGATGATAAATCCTGCAAAATCAACATGCAAACATGTTAGGAGCCCAAGAACAAAACTGAGAAATTCATAGGAATACACAGAGGAAATGAGCAATTTTATTGAATTGCTGAGAATAGAAGAGAGAATTCTACTCCAAGGGGTTACCCCCTTTCATACGAACTTTCTAGTTCTTAAAATTATCCTCTCTACTCTTATTTCCCCTTGTTTATTATATCGCTTCTAACCAACTAATCCTGTTTAACTTACTCTAACTGTCAAAACTACCCATGTTCCTAACAAAACCACTTGAATCCAATAACTCTTCTATCATGGCTACTAGTTACAAGATTTCCATAGGAAAAAAAAAATTAACCTGATCTGCAGAAGACCCAGGAGTTTTCAACTCAAGTTCTGTAGTGACATCATTAGAAGCCTGACTTCTTTCAGCCTTGCTCTCCTTTGATGACTTGTTTCTGGAGTCTTGTTTGCTTGATACATGGGACCGACTACCTGGAGGAACTGGTGGCGATATATACTGAGTGGATTGTTGTTCAACAAGGGTGTTAGGGGCTAAATAAGGAACAAATGTTGAACAAGGGTTAGGGATGATTGCAGGATTTTGATTAGTGAAGTACGGATAAGGCTGCATGGGAATCGGACCAGGAGGGACTTGAACATGCATTGGATATGGATATGATGGTGGAGCCATCATAACTGAATGATCCATTGCAGTCCATGGAATCATAGTCCTGAGTCGCTGCTGATACTGATTATTCAGGTTCTCGATATCCGATTTAAGAGAAGCCTTCTCTTCTCTGAGATCATTTTTCTCTTGAGCCAACTGAAAATTGAACAAAATAAAATTATTTCCCTTATCATACTTTATGTCCCAAAATCATCAAAGCAAGAAGAGAATAATTGACCTCACGAGATTCTTCATTTAGTGCAGTATATTCATCTTTGAGCTTACTAACTTGAGAAGTAAGGTCATTCAGCAATTGAATTGTATCACCTAGAATGGTTGCTTTGTCATTTTTAGGCCTATCAGGGTCTGCATTTCAGAGCCACCAAAGAGACAGTCATTTAAGAGAAGTGCTGTGTTATATGTTCTTAGCATCGAATGAAAACCACAAGGATACATTCTAAAGAAGTGACAGTCAACAATTTCTTTTATACAGAAAACCAGCATATGTAACCTAAACCCCTAAAGTAACCTCTAAGCAATTGTTTATTATTTTCAAATTTGAGAAAATGAGGTTTACTTACCTAAAATACTACCGAGTTCTGCAAACTGTTCATTGAGCCGATCCCTCCTCAACTTCTCTCGGTCAGCCTTTTGATTCTTCCTTGCAGCTGTACAATCCATCAGTTCAACTCGGATGTTTGACTGCAGATACAGAAGTACCAAAACAAGAGAATAATTTAACCGAAGGTTACATGATTGATTTCATCTTTAGATAAGCAGAAAAATCAAAATGATCAAAATACGGTAAGCGATTTACTTCAAGCAGCAATTTTTGTCATGCCAAAAACCATTTCAAGTTGTTAGAATTGTAGCCAAAATTATAAGTAACTAGGTCCGGTGGCATTTACAATCACATGGAACCCACCACATTGAAAAACTCTCAGAAGCTTCTAACTTTCTCCCTTTTTCAAAAAAAGTTTATGTTGTTCAGCTATCAGATTTAATAAGGAGGACAAACAGTAGCCAGCATTTCAATATAGTCTATTACTGCACAGAGCCATTAAGAAATTGCGATTATTGCTGCAAGCTCGCTTTAATTCTGCTTACTCATAAGAAAACTAATTAAATCCCCGATGTGGATATCATATCAGTGATTAAAATACACTCCACATCAATTTATGTAGTAACTTGCACGGATTCTAAAATTCTAACAATAATCAAACCAAATAGACAAAAAGAAAAAAGGGGAAACTGCATTGACAACATAACCTTTGGACAATCAACTATACAACATAACCTGAGCTAGAATAAAAAGAACACACTAGCAAATTTAAAAATACAATGAGCAATAGTCATACACATAAACATAAAGAAAATCAAAGTAAATTTAGGAACTTCAACTCTTGTGTGGGTCAAAGGAGATAAAGCTCAAATTGTTAAAGCGTAGAGGATAACCAAACTTAACTAGGGGCTATGATAAAACTAAAGGACCAAAACCCATGTCAATTAAACGATAAAGATTGAAAATTTGATGGAAACAAGATTATAAGAGAATCACTAATACCCTGATTTGGGGATGGGGTGGGGTTGAAGTGAGAATTTGAAAGAAACAGATAATGAGGGATTAGGGTTTGTTTGTCTGTGATGTGTGATGATTGATATTTGGCTTGTGTTGGTGGATATGAGCTTATCTTCAATTTTTGCCTTCTGCTATCAACATCACCCACCGACGACGACGACGATGATGACGAAGAGAAAAAGGAAACTGAAACGATGCTTTAATGCGATGTCGTCGTTCTCTCCCCTTCTCACTGGGGCATGTTTGGATAGGATGAAGATTATTTTTTTGGCTTATTTTTAAAAAGTAATTTTTTAACCTTAGCCTAATAAAAACGCCAAAATGAATAAGTGTTTTTGAAAAATTAAAACTTTAAACTTTTAATTTCTTCAATGTATCAACTTTCAAGATAAATCATCCGTTTTTGGATACTTATCCTCAGACCATGTTAAGAGAATCATTTTAAACCCATATAATTTTCTTATTCTATTCCTATCACTCCAATACATTAACTATCCACTTGCCACATCATATCCTTTCTTAATTTTCCTATTCTATCTTCATCTCTCCAATATATTAACTACTCACTTGCCACATCATACCATTTCTTAATTTTCGTATTCTATCCTTATTGCTCCAATACATTAACTACAAATTTGCCACATCATACTCTTTCTTGTAATTTACATAATAAAAATAATTTTCTTTACATTATTCAAACAAAACATATTAGTTTAAATTTACTTTTCATCTAAGATACCCAAACATAAACAAATTATAATTTTAACGGATTCTGGTTATAATAAAAAAAATAATTATAATCTCATTTTACTAACTATACCAAACACGATAGAGTATATTAGTCTAAGTTTTTATTTATTTATTTATTTTTATGTTTAATTTAAGTTTTTTTAAATATTTTTTATGGTGAGTTTAATTTTTTTTTAATATAATATATTATTCGAAAATTATTGACTTGTATTTTTATATATTATTTGAAATACGATATATTTCATTTATATAATTTATGTTTAAAATAATTAAAGATAATTCATAAAAATAATTGAATATCAAGTTATCATCAAATTATTTTCACATTCTGAATTGTTTGATTTAATGATTATTTGTTGATATTTTGGTTCACACTTCATCTTTTTTCTTATAACTTTTCTTATATGCTCGTCTTCACCTTCACTTTATCTTTCTTTTCATTTTGTGTCCTTCACTTTAGCTGAATTTAAATACTAAAATAGTTTTTATAAATATTTATCTCCTTGAAATTAATCCAAACATAGGTTTTGGTCCTTATATTATTAGCAAGTGTAAGCTTTGCTCTTTGTCCTATCAGTTCATTTTAGCATTTTTTATCTATAATTAATATCAAAGAGACAAAAAAGCAAAACGAATTGAAAAATAAGGGAAAAATGAATAGGAACCAATTTTAGAAACCAACATTTATAAAAGTCATTTTCGTATTTTTAGTCTTTACTATTAGAATAAAAAGGCATCAACTGTGAATATATGATATTTTTGGGGATGGTTAAGTAATTTTGAAAAACAAATATAAAATGATTAATTTTCATGATCACCACGGTATGTGCAAATTCATTCATATTATAAGTCTTAAAATCTTCAATTTTTTTTTTAAAAAAAAAACTACTTTCAAAGGAAGTATAACATGCACAAATATAAAAATGAGTGTTGCTTTCACATTCTGAGTTGTTTGATTTCAATGATTATCACTTTTTTGTTTATGTCTTGATAAAAGATGACAAGAACATAAAATGCCGATTTGTGTAAAAGAAAAATGCATGATGTGCATAATGGTGAAAAATGAGTGTTGTTTGCGAATTCTGAGTTGTTTAATTTTATTTATTATTTGTCTATATATTGGCTTTGCAAAAAATGATAAAAATATTATAAAATATCAATTTATGTAAAGGGTGACTCTATAATGTGCACAAGAGTGAAAAATGAGCATTACTTTCGCAATTTGAGTTGTTTGATTTCAGTGGTTATTTGTTTATATACTGGCAAAAAATGGCAAGAAAGTAAAACGTTCATTTGCGCAACAAAAAAATGTATGGTGTGCACGAAGGTGGAAAATGAGTGTTATATTTCACATTCTGAACAGTTTGATTTCAATGGTTATTTGTTTATATTTTGGTTCATTCCTCAACTTTTCTTTTATGCCTATTTTCGCTTTTAATTACTTTCTCTTTCTTTTCAATCCATGTTATTAAGTTTAATTATATAGGAGACTTGTTACGTTTTTTAGAAAGATAACACAAATTTCTAATTTTTCTTCTCTAAGGAATATCAAAAATTACATTTTTCTATACTTTTTAACTACATATAATCTCTTAGTAAGTGTTATTGTTAGCATTTTCCATGAAATAAAAAGGCAAGCTAAGAATTGTGAATATAGAAGATTAACCAATGTTTACTTATAGAACAAAGAGGCATCAAATGTGAATATATGATATTTTTCGGGTTGATTGTGTAATTTAAAAAAACAAGCAAATATAAAATGTTTAATTTTTCAGGGTCGTTTTGGTAAAATATCGTAGCCTTGGTGATCTATATAGCAAGACACAAGTTGTTTCAACTTTCATAACTCAAACCAAATACAATTTTAGATTACTCTTTTTAACATATTGCCCTCCTTCTCTAACTTCTTGTTTTGGTTCCCACCATCAATTAACGTATCCACAACGGAATTTTAAAGACTGACCAGACTTTGACATATCAACATTACTTCATCATTTTGCTATAAGACTTAACTTCAGACTTACCAAACTCGTGCATCAACATTACATCATCACGTTCTTTTAGACACAATTTCATTATAATAATGCTTTTGTAAAATAATTTCAATAATATTATTTACCTACAACTTATAAAAATAATGTCAAATAATATTTAAATATTAAAATTGAATAAGTAAAACTTAACATTGCAATAATTTGAGTTAATGGTACCTACTTCAATGGCTCTTTATTTGAATTATTTATTTATTTGAATATAAAAATATGTATTTTTATTTATTTCTTTTTCATGGCACACATTATATTTAAGAATAAAAAAGAAAAAACATATATTTAAGAATATTATTTTTATTATATAAAAAATAATATTATCATTATTTAATATTTATTTATTTTTCCAAAACATGACAATATATTTTAAGAATAAAAGAGAGAAAAACATATATTTAAGAATATTATTTTTATTATTTAAAAAATAATATTACTATTATTTGTAATTATTATTATATAATATGAATTTATTGTTATTATTATTGTTTATTTATTTGTTATAATTTCTTTATTTATTTGGGTATTATAAAGTAAAACGAGATAAAACAAAAAAAAATTTGGGTTCCACATAGTTTTAAATTGAGTCTCTTATTTTACACACTCAACTCAAGACTCTATATCGGATTTTGAAGATTAGTAGAGTCTTGAGAGAATTTGGTAGAAAATATGATGTTAAGGCTCCCTCAACACTCTGTTGTGGTTGCCCTTACGGTTAAGGATAATGCAAATGTGGTTTTGATATTGGTCCCCATATTTTCAATGTCCAAAGGTTTCGATCCTTATATTATTAGTAAATGTATGTTTTGGTTTTTATATTATTAACAAGTGTAAGTTTTGGTACTTGTCCTATTAGGTCACTTTAGCATTTTTCATTCGACATTGATATCATAGAGACAAAAACCAAAACGAATTGAAAAAGTAGGGTAAAAAATGTATAAAAACTAATTTTAGAAACCAACATTTATGATAATCATTTTCGTATTTAAGCCTTTACTATTAGAATAGAAAGACATCAAATGTAAATATATGATATTTTTGGGGATGGTTGAGTAATTAAAAAAAATAATATATAATAATTAATTTTTCATGATCGCCAAAAGCTCCACACGGTATATGCAAATTCATTAATATTATAAGTCTCAAAAACTCCAATTAAAAAAAAAAAACTACTGTAAAAGGATGTATAACGTGCACAAGGATAAAAATGAGTGTTGCTTTCACATTCTGAGTTGTTTGATTTTGGTGATTATTACTTCTTTGTCTTTTTCCTGATAAAAGATGACAAGAAAGTAAATGTCTATTTGTGTAAAAGGAAAATGCATGACGTGCACAAGGGTGAAAAATGAGCGTTGTTTGTGAATTCTGAGCTGTTTAATTTAAGTGATTATTTGTCTATATCTTGGTTTTGCAAAAAAATGATAAAAATATAAAATATTGATTTGTGTAAAAGATAAATGTATGATGTGCACACAAGAGTGCAAAATGAGCCTTGTTTGCGAATTATGAGTTGTTTAATTTCAGTGATTATTTGTCTATATCTTGGTTTTGCAAAAAATGATAAGAATATTATAAGATATCTATTTGTGTAAAAGGTAACTGTATGATATGCACAAGAGTGAAAAATGAGTGTTACTTTCGCATTCTGAGTTGTTTGATTTCAGTGGTTATTTGTCTGTATATTGGCAAAAGATGACAAGAAAGTAAAATGTCGATTTGCGTAACAAGAAAATGTACGGTGTGCACAAGAGTGAAAAATGAGCGTTATATTTCACATTCTGAGCTGTTTGATTTCAATGGTTATTTGTCTATATCTTGGTTCACTCCTCATCTTTTCTTCTATGCCGGTTTTCGCTTTCACTTTCTATTTCTCTTCTATCCATGTTATTAAGTTTTATTATATAATAATGATCTTACTAACAAGTGTCCTTTTTATAAATAGAAAAGACAACACAAATCCATGATTTTTCTTTTCTCGGGAATATAAAAAAATTACATTTTTAAATACTTTTAAACTACATATAATCCATCAACAAATGTCATTGTCAGCATTTTTCATGTAATAAAAAGGCAAGAAATGTGAATATAGAAGATTAAACGATATTTACTTTTAGAACAAAGAGGCATCAAATGTGAATATATGATATTTTTCAAGTTTGTGTTTTTTTTTCTAAAAAAAAAAGCAAATACAAAATGTTTAATTTTTCAGGGTCGTTTTAGTAAAATGTCATAGCCTTGGCGATCTATATAGCAAGACACAAGTTGTTTCAACTTTCACAACTTAAACCAAATACAATTTACTCTTCTTAACATATTGCCCTCCTCCTCTAGCCTCTTGTTTTTTCTCTCTTTGCCTCTTTCTAAACCTTTGCTCGACAATGCCTATTGAAATAATTGATCTTAGTGATGAAATAATTGATCTTACTGGCTCATCTTCCCCTTCCCCGCCACCTATCTCATCTTATGCTCCAAGAAACCTCAATCTTGGTTCTGGTTCTATCAATCCCTTTTGTCCCAATAACTTCAATCCTAATTTGTTCTATACCAACTATCAACAAAATACTCAGCTGCCAGCTTCAGGATATATATATCATCCTTCTCATTATGTTGGTGCTAATTTCCATCCAAACATGCATGTTGATCAAGTTGCCAATGTTCTTAATCCGATGCCTCTTTCCAGTGTATTCTTGTATCCTAATGGAATTCAGCTCAATGAGCCCTGGACTTGGAGAGAGCATGAGTTTGTGCCTTTTCTTACTTTATCTAATTAATTTTATACCAACATTGTTTTACTTTGCTTATACTTTCAAACTTGCATTCAAACCCCATTACTCTTCTATTTTGGAAATGGAAATTCCATGTCATTAAGAGTGCGCTTCAATAAGGGATTTGCAATTCCCAAAAATTCTAAGTATCTCAAGTTAATTCAAAATATGAAATATAAAAGTGAGATAAGAAAAGAGTATTTGGAGAGTGTATGTTAATATTAAAGGTATAATTAACGAGGATTTCAAAATTCTCCTCCTAATGTGAAATTTTGAAATCTCTCATCAAGGTCTAATTTCAATATTCTCCAAATCATCTCTTCTTATTTCACCATTATGCTTTGTACTTTGAATTAATTTGAAATACTTGAAATTCTTGAAAATTGCAAGTCTCTTATCCAAACACACCCCAAGTGTTATTTCTAGCTATTTTAATTTTTTTTTCTTGTTATTATTTTACTTCATTTTGCTAAGACATGAAATTATAGTATATATTGATTATACTTTGATCTTAGGTTATTTGTGATGGGGTTAATGAAATATGGAGATGGGAGTTGGATCGAAATTTCCAAGCATTTGTTGTGTAACAAAACTCCCTCGCAAGTTCAGAGCTATGCTGTTGGCTTCTTCAAACACTTATCGAATACATTCCCAAGCAACACCTTTGGGAGAAGGAACCAAACCTTCCCCGCTTATTATAATATTATGACAGCTGAAAGCAATAATCTTTTTGGCACATCGTCTGCCTCATACTCTTTGCCACCTATGATGATTGCTAATGAGACAAATGTTCAACAAACCCTGATGCTTTTTCCAGAGAAACCTCGTTTCTCTCAAAGCGGAGAAGCTAGCAATGATGAGGAAGCAACCACCTCCTATGGTTATGGCTATGGGTTCCAGGCTTGGACAAATGTTGCGAGTGCTAATGCATCTTCTAGTGTTCGCCAAAGAGTTGATTTGGAACTGCGCTTGGGTTAATGATGGCAGTTACTCAGATATGTGTGTGATGCATGCGTGGCCAAATATGTCGTAATTGATGCTATCTAGTTGTGAGTTGTAACTGTATTGGAGCTATGATGTTTCTTTTGTAACTTTTTTTTTTTTTTTTAAATATTTGGTAAGTAGCTGTGTTTGGTTTGTTTTATGTTGTGAAGGTAATGTAGGTGTTTATTTGTAAGTGTTGTTGTCTTTTATTCCATGCAATGAACTAAATAGATTATGTTGCTATTAAGGGTATGTTTCATCCTCGATTTTAGGTAAATATGTGAAAAATATTTTGGGTAAATATTTGATAAGTGTTGAACTTAGATGTTAGATACAGATGTCCAAATAATATTATTGTTTTTTTATATAACTGGGATTATTTTAATTGCTCCCTTGTTTACGAGTGATGGAGAAAGCAAGAAAATCCCAACTACTTTTCTTAAAAAAAAAAGAAAAAAGAGAAATTCAAATAAATAGGAAGAAAAAAAGAAAAGGGTCACAATTATTATATAGAAATGTTGGAGTGTTGATTTAACGGAATCAAACCATTAAAACACCCCTAAAATCGGGATCAAAATAGCTTAAAACAAATTATGAGGAATCATCAATTACTCCATCCTTTCCTATTTAATAATTAGGTTTTTTTAGAAGTTTTTAATTTTTTATTTGTCATTTTGATGATCTCGTATTTGTTTTCGTAAGTACTACGTAGTAGAAAAAAGTAATAATTACGGGGAGAGAAAGCGTATACTGGAAAAACATAATTAATGTATTAAAAATTTAAGTAATAATTACATTTTTTATGGAGTATGTTTTGTTTAAAACAAGACAGATAAAAAAGAACAAAGAGAGTAATTAAGTATTTAATGTCAAGATCCTTTACATTATATAGTACTCCATTTAATATCCACATTCTTCATATATATATATATATATAGGTTTGCATCTTGGTATCTGACCCACCTGATTGACTAATTCAGTTTGAGTCCCGGGTTAAAGTTTTATTCCTCTTTCAACGTTGTTGTGGGGATCGAACTTTAGTTCGCCCTACCAAGTGCAGTCCCTGACATCACTGCACCAACAACTCGTTGGTTCATATATATATATATACATATATATATATATATTAGTAAATTAATAAATATTAATTTTTTGGCATAATTAGAAGCTATTTATCTAATTATTAATAAATTTTTAGGACGATTTCTACTCCATTTGGTATTGTCTATAGATGGTGAGCAGGATCTTATTATTGTCCAAAGCTGCCACGTAAAAACGACCAATGAAAAATGACGAACCAGACACGTAATCACAGCAATCAAAACGACATCGTTGCGGCGAATACCCTATAACATTTGCTTCCCTAACACACACATTACAATTGCAATTACAAATCTCTCTGGATTTGAGCGTTGAAATTTCCCCCACGTTTCCATTTGCAATTCAATTCCACCATGGCCTCCTTCAATCAATTTTGGATTTTCTCTCTCGCTCTTCTCCTTCTCGCTTCTCCTCTCCTTCAAGGTTTGTTCCATCTCTCTCTCTCTTTCCCCCTTTTTCTAGATCTAGATCGGTTTGTTTTAGCTACGATCCGTAATGCATGTTACGATTGCGTTGATCTATTGTTTCTTTGATGGATAAAGATTCTATTTTTATTTTGTTTGTAACCCACTTTACCTATTTTTTAAATTCTGTTTTAGATTTTTCTGTTAAATTTTGAATTCTGACAATATGTTTTGATCTGCTTTGTTTGATTATATGGTGATGGCATCGCATTGCCCTTTTTGAAGTTAGAGACCGTGAAAAGATCACTTTTTTATTGTTGGGCATTGTAATTTTCATGATTTCTATTTTTTTTCCCTTTTGGTATGGGGTATTTGGAACCAATCTGGAGAGCATCTTGCCGCATTTGAATAAATCCATTGTTAAATTTTTACCATGTCAAATTCTATTATGTCAGAGTCACTTAAAGTGGCGTGAAATAATAATATGCAACTGAATGAGTGCTTTATTTATATGGTTTTGTCCTCCTAGCTCTAAATTTTACGTTCGTAGTTTTTAATTCAGCATCTTCTTTGGCTGGAAACTTGATGCAGCTTGTCTGTTATTCTCTCTGTTATTTAATTATTTCATTTGCCCTCATTGGATGTCATTAGTCTCCCAAATAACTTGGCATGCATGACTATGATTAAATTTGGTTCTTTCTACTTTCCAGTTGCTAGGTGCCAGTCAGACTCGGATGAAGGTGTGGAGGCCACTGATGAAGGAAGTGATATTGGCATCGTTGGTGATGATGTCCAAGATTACGGTGATGAGAGCTTCTCTTCTGCTCCAGGAATCGAGACAATTACTGTATTCCCAAAAAATAGTGCAAGATGTAAGAGCTAGTCTGTCTTATGGACAAAGATATGGTTTGTGGAGTATTCTTTTTACTTTAACTTGATAACTGGTTAATTATATTTGTTCATTTGTTGCAGTGGTAACAGCTGGAGAGGAGACAGAGCTGCTTGTCGGTGTAAAAAACGATGGTAATTCAATCAAAATTGATAGTCATTGGTGTATTTAAGCTTTGCCATTTGATGTTTGTGATTCTGTTGCATTATTTTCTTACTAGTGTCTGGGTTCCCTGTTGTTGGGGAATGGGGAGCATAGAAACTAATAAATAAACATGCATTAGCTGATTTTCACTCGTTGTATGGACTGGAAACAGGGGAGTCAAGCTTGACTGTTATTGCAATTAAGGCTAGCGTTCACCTTCCCTATGACCATCGTATGCTTGTTCAAAATCTTACTGCTCAGGTAATAACTGGGTTACTGAATTTGCTAATAAAACCTCGTTTTTTATTTGTGTTCCAGAATTATGCTTCCCATTTTACTTTTAATAATTATTGCGTGGGCTTTTCTCTGATACCCTCCCAATCAAAATTTGCCATTTGTGTTCAATACTTCTTTTATCAGATAATTTTTTATGCTGGTTTACTTATATTTTAACTCTAATTTTAATCGTCAAACTTTTCATATCAAATTAAAACCTTTTATTTAACATTTCATTTTTTTTGGAAGTGTCATTTGTTGTGTTACTTAGCTTACAATGAGAAATTAGAAAAAGTCAATGTTCAAAATTCAAAAGCATATGTATGAACCAATTTATCAATATATAAAGTTTAACATCTACTGTAAAGTATTTGTGTAGTTTGGTTTTTGAGGAGTGTATGACAAGGATTGTATTTTTTTACCATCTATAGGGAATGGCTTTTTAGCTCTTTTAATATGAATTTGATGGATCTTACATTCCTCTTGTAGTGTAAATGGGGAATGAGACATATTGTAATCATACCCTATTCATTTCATCCGTAATCCCTGTTCCCCATTAAATATTGTAGCATGTGATTTTTGTTAGGTTAGATGATGCCCAGCCACCTAAAGCAGTTCAATGGACTCTAGAACTTGATTTGGGGGAACATTGAATACCTTGTGCTAATTGCTTTGTAACTGAAGCTTAATATATTATTGAGCATTCTGTCCCTCTTCTTGTGAATGGACTAGGGTTCCATGATATTCTTTTAGTATCGCTATTCTGTTGGGCAATGCATGAATAACTTAAGTGTAAGCTTTTGGTTTAATTGCAGGGTTTTAACAGTGGTAAAGTTCCAGGCTCAGCACAGGCTACTTTCCCATATTTATTTGCTGTCAGCAAATTCCTGCAGGTATATTCATTATTTTCAAGTTATTGCCTTTGATATTTCAACATGTAACTTCACAAAGTACTTTTGTACTCATCATGCCTGATGTTTTTTTATACTATGTAGCCTGGAACTTTTGATCTTGTTGGTACAATCGTGTATGAGATAGAACAGCAACCATACCAAAGTACTTTCTATAATGGCACAATCGAAGTTGTTGAGGCTGGTGCTTTTCTCAGCATAGAATCTGTTTTCCTTGTTACTCTTGGAGTTGCCCTCCTTGCCCTCCTCGGTATTTGGATTCATGGTCAAATACAAAACCTATCCAAGGTACTGCAATCTTTACTACTTTTCTTTTTCCTTCTTTTTTTAATGGTGAACTATTGGAGAATTACCTGCACCATTCGCTTATGGTACTGCCTCATAAATGTACTGCTTTTGGTAGTTCCTGATTTGCAATTGGATTTCCTGTTTGTATGTTTGATCTGTGAACTACTATTTGTCACGAGGTCCTAAGTCATAAACTAGAATGCGGTGCACTTCATGTTATTTATTTACACCTGATAAGTGTGGTTTGTTCCAAGGACCCCACTTCTAAAAAAGTATTTTGGCACTTGATAACTCTTGAGTTCATTCAAAAGTGAGGCTAAATACTACTTTCATTCTAACAGGGATTTGACATACAATTCTTCTTCAATAAGAGTATCTGTGCACTTCTAAATTAAGTTCTATTATCTGATTAGTTCTTCTAATAATCTCACATGTGCACATGGATACTTGCCCAGAAAACTAAGAGGGCTCCTAAAGTTGAAGTTGGGACTAGGAGTACTGATGCTTCCATGGATGAGTGGCTCCAGGTCGGTACCTATGCTTTACTATTCTTTCCACACTTGTGGCAAGAAATGCGCATCAGTGTGCATCTTGACTGAAACCGTTAGTAACATTATTATAACATTTTCTTTGTCCTGTATTTTGGCGTGCAGGGAACTGCATATACTCAGTCTCAGGTGAGCAAATCAAAGAAGAAGAAGTAGATATACAATTATTCTCAAGTTCAGCCACACTAGACTCTACCAAGGGATGGAATACACACACCTGTAACTCAGGCTAGGTTGGAGAGTTTAAGAGAGCACGAGGGAGTAGTTCTACAATTTATGCTGAAAAGACCTGCCTTTCTGTTGTAGCTTAAAAGAACTTTTACATTTTTTTTTTGTCTTTGGGATGAAGTTGAGCTTTTCTAAGAAAATCTAACAGGGATCTGAGTTAGGAAGGATACGACTTTTGAGAACTGGCAGAATTTTTGTTAGATAATTAATATCCAGTTTATCAATATTTTGTGTTGATTGTAGGTGAATTTGGAATTTTGGTTTATGATCCATGTCTTCTCTGGCTTTATATTTATTTTGGGCCTGTCTATATATATATATATATATATATATATATATATATATTAAATTTAGATGTTTTGTATTTGAAGATTACATTAGACTCTCACTAATTTGAGTTGAGATAGGAAGATTCATCTAATTGGGCAAAATTCACCCGTCTAATTTTTCGTACACTAAACATGAATCAAGATTATTGAAGGGAACAAAGCTCTTTACTATTCTTTTTGTTATATTTATCAGTCATATTAATTATATTATACTGATCAAGAAGAATAGTTAGATTTTATGGAACTTTAAAAAAAAAATATTACAATTTAACTTTACAAGTGTAGTATTTCACATCAATGAATAAATAACAGATAAGAGAAAAGAGAGATAATTGATTTCTAGAGAATACAAATACAAAATAATTAATAAATAAGATTGAATAATTCTTTTATAACATGACTTATAAATAGGATTTGGATCAAAAGGCAATATGTGAAAGTTAGATAAATTGGTACTGACAACTTTTCCTTTTTTTTAAAGAGGGAACGAGAAAAAATCCTACTCCCTTCGGTCCATATTATAAGTACCCTTTCTCTCTTATAAAAAGGGTGCTTATAATATGAACCAAAAAGAGTATTTATTATTAGGATGATTTATTCAAGTGGCACGGGCCTCATGGGAAAAGTTTGGTTCAGAAAGCAAGGTACATCAAATAATAAGCCAAAACTTTTCATGTTCCTTGAAGGCTTGCTAAGCTATAGCATTAGCATCTGCTATTACATTTGACGTACGAGGTTGATCAGCAACTTGAACAAAAGAAATATCACTAGCAATGGTTTGACAGTCACCGGTAATCTCATGCATGCAGGTATTGGCACCGGTTTGCTCGTGCCATTCGAGCGCCAGGGTAATAATATACTCCATTATGAAAGTTGGAAAATGAAGGTCTGATTTAGTCTGAAACAACACATTTTTTTTTGGAAACTTTTCTGTGCACCACCCTTGCTTAGGAAGAAAAAAAATAGAGCGTGGGATGAGATATGTTTAATACTGATAATCATGTGATGTATCTCTCCGCTATTTAAGTGTATATGGATAGATATAAGATTATGTGGTTGCAAGTGAATATGATTAGAATTAGAATTACATACCGGTAACGGTTGGAGAATACCATCTTTTTTTTTTCAAGGTTACTACTGCCTGAGTAAAGAAGGGAGTGAGAGGTTTTTTTTGTTTATTTAAATTCTTTTTTGAAGTACCTGAGGATCTGAGAGTTCTAAATGAATTGTGCTTAAACTTTTACAAATGGTGATTGTTCAGATGACATTTTGGAATACTGTTACCTATACCAATAATTTATACTATATTAATACTGTTTTTTCTTTTTTTGTGAAAGACGGGGCCAGAGGCCCAAGATATCATTACTGGTTTTACATTATGTTTTGTACAACTCACATATAATTTTGCCTTCACCCGCATTACACAAATAATGTCAACCAAGCAACATTCAAAAGTTGATACCATTAATACTCTTCTATAGTTCATTGAATTGTAACACAGCAAAGTTGGATTGCAAAGTTAACTATATCCTGCTTGTATTTTAATCACCGTTACATCTTGTCTGTCACAGTAAATGGTGTCAACCAGTTTTTTTCTGGAGTTGATCTGCAAGCTTTTGTTGCTTAATGTACATTTATGCTTCATAAATTTCACAGCAAGTGATGCTAAATAATCACATGAAATTATTGGGAAAGTAGATTCAATGACGAGATGGCAACATGTTCATCATTATGGAAGCTGCTAGATGTTTGCTGTTAAGTGCTCTAAGCTTGTGCTTATATTTAATACTTGCTGGTCAAGTTTGTTAGCTACTAACAAACTGTAGCTGTTAACTAAGTTACATGCTGGCATAGACAAGTGGTGTTTATTCAACGAAAATGACTGCCAACTAGAATGTTGTTGCAGCCATTAGCAAAATGTCACGTCTGCTTCCATAATTGATACACTACCTCTCAATGCTGTTGTCGAACAAATTTAATCTAACATAGTACAGTATATGATAAGAGTAAGATCAAGTATCTATAAATCCAATAGAATCCAAAAAGAGATAGATACACATATTACCGCAATCAAGAAAGTCTGAAAACTTGATATATCACCCTAAGCTGATAAACTCACAGTAATAACTATACCACACATGACATATTATATATAAAATATCACCAGCAGGAAGAAAATCCTTGAAAAGACATAGGCAGTCATTTCATTCCAAATGCAAGCATATATATATTTTTAATCCCTTTTACAACAGTGAAGTTCAACTCTAAACTGACTTTTAACCTTCTTCTTTATCAATGTATATTTGGTCTAGCTTTCTAATTATTATTAGCACTATTCAGCACTTACTAATAATGTAAAAGAAAGACTTCTATTTAAGCATTCACCAACCGTCATTCAAGACTTCATCAAGTTGACTTTAATTAGACTAGTTCATACTAGTTCAGATTTCTTATTATAAAACTGTTAAACATCAATTAGAATTGACTTTCTTCCTTTTAATGGTTGCGTTTATTGCACCAACAATGCGCATTTGTCTTGTTGCTTCTTTCTCGTGTCAGAGTAGCAGAGGAAGTGAGGAACTACACCGTTTTTGTAATCTCCTGTAAGTTTCTAAATTTAATGTGGTGCATTTGATGATATAGATGATGTTATTGTATGTGGTTCTCGTCAACGTCCTTGGCCTGGTGGACAACTCAAGTTTTGGAAATGCAGTTGGCTGTTAGTAAAATTTCATGTGAACATTCAACCGAATAGTAGTAGTGGTAACATTGTAACATTGCCAACTTTTTTGTCAAAACAATGCACATGAACACTTCAGTAACATGATGTAATGTATAAAGCATTTATTGTAGCTATTTTAAGTTGGTGGAGACAGAAAGATACATTTATCTGTGCGGTTGAGAGCAAGCGCATTCAATGAATGATAATGCAATTTGCTTTGTGGAAGCTGGTATGCACGTTAATTTCTTTTTCTATGAAGTTCCTAAGCACACTTATGGTCCCTTGCACCATGTGATGCTCTTAATTTCAGTGTCGGTGTGACTTCACATATCATATGCATGATTGTTATATATATTAGGCTTATGAAATCTCAATCAGTATTCACCACAGAAGCTTAAGAGCTTGTTACTTCCAAGTTTGTCTGGATATTTTTTTCTTCTCTCCCATTTGTTTTTATTAACATTGGGAACTGTGATTGAAGTTCCCTATGAAGATTTTCACCCGGCAACAAGTAGCACTTGTGTGCTTGTGGTTGTCCTTGTTTTTTGTGGTACTAGCAGATTTTTGCCATGGAGAACATAATACAGTTAAGGTAGTTGGATTGGGAGAATGCACAGACTGCAAGGAGAATAATATTAAGACTGGTCAGGCTTTTTCAGGTATACCTATCTCATAGTACATGCATATTTTATTTTTTTAACCACTTGGGGTGTGTACCAGTACTTCCAAAGTTACAG
The DNA here is from genome assembly GCA_037953625.1 of Crotalaria pallida. Lineage (NCBI taxonomy): Eukaryota > Viridiplantae > Streptophyta > Magnoliopsida > Fabales > Fabaceae > Crotalaria > Crotalaria pallida. Next base: position 139,701,130 of record CM075654.1, on the reverse strand, counting down.
GTAGAGGACCCCATCAAGAGTCCAATTTAGTGGTATGTAGATTTTTACTATGCATGACATGTGAGATATACCTAATTGGATATAGGAATTTGAGATACGTATGTTTCCTTTTAACCATTTTGAAGTGAAAAATCATAAAAAAAAAAAAAGGTTTATTTCAATGGAACTCAGAAACATGTAGACTGTAAGTCTATAATACATGGTTAATGTAGTGCAAGTAATATAGAAGCCAAATTCTATAATATAACAATCTTGAGCATTACATTTCTGCAGGGCTGCATGTAACGGTAGAGTGCAAGGCAGCAAATGGACACTTTAAAACCAGAGGGGCTGGTGAACTTGATACAAATGGAAACTTCAAAGTATCACTTCCCCATGACATTGTAAAAGATGGTGAATTGAAAGAAGAGTGCTATGCTCAGCTACATAGTGCATCAGCTGCACCTTGTCCTGCACACCATGATCTGGATCAGTCCAAAATTGTCATCAATTCAAAAGATGGTGACAAACACACCCTTGGTACTGCTGGGAAACTCAAATTTGCATCAGTGACATGCACTTCAGCCTTCTTTTGGCATCATCCACTCTGGCCTAAGCTTCCACATTTCCCCATCCCTCCTATTGTCTTTCCACCATACCCTCCTAAAGTCTTTCCACCATTTCCTCCAAAGTTTTTCCCTAAGCACCCTCTCCTTCCTCCTAAAGTCTTCCCACCATTTCCACCAAAGTTTTTCCCTAAGCACCCTCTCCTTCCTCCTGTGCCTGTCCAACAAAAGCCTCCTCCAGTCCCAGTATATGAGAAGCCTCAACCTCCACCGGTGCCAGTATATGAGAAACCTCTTCCTCCACCAGTACCGGTATATGTGAAGCCTCAACCTCCACCCGTGCCGGTATATGTGAAGCCTCTGCCTCCACCAGTGCCGGTATATCATACTCCTCCACCCGCACCGGTATATCATAGTCCTCCGCCTGCACCGGTATATCATAGTCCTCCACCGCCTGCACCGGTATATCATAGTCCTCCGCCCGCACCGGTGTATCATAAGCCTCCGCCAGTGCCAGTATGTCCACCTGTGCCAGTATATCATAAACCTCCACCAGTGCCCGTATATCATAAACCACCACCTGTTCCGGTATATCATAAACCTCCACCGGTTCCCGTATATCATAAACCTCCACCTGTTCCGGTATATCATAAACCTCCACCTGTTCCGGTATATCATAAACCTCCACCTGTTCCGGTATATCATAAACCTCTTCCTCCGCCAGTGCCAGTATATGAGAAGCCTCTTCCTCCGCCTGTTCCAGTATATGTGAAGCCTCTTCCTCCACCAGTGCCAGTATATAAGCATCCACTTCTACCACCCCATCCAATCTTCAAGAAGCCATTTCCACCAAAGTTTAAACATCCACTTCTACCACCAGTTCCAAGCTTTAAGAAGCCATTTCCACCTCTACCACCAGTTCCAATCTTTAAGAAGCCATTTCCACCAAAGTTTAAGCATCCACTTCTACCACCAGTTCCAAGCTTTAAGAAGCCATTTCCACCAAAGTTTAAGCATCCACTCCTACCACCAGTTCCAATCTTTAAGAAGCCATTTCCACCAAAGTTTAAGCATCCACTCCTACCTCCAGTTCCAATCTTTAAGAAGCCATTTCCACCAAAGTTTAAGCATCCACTTCTACCACATGTTCCAATTTACAAACCACCATTTTTCAAACCTCTCCCCCCTTTCCCAAAGTTGCCTCCATTCAAGAAGCTGCCATTTCCACATCTTCCTAAGTTCCCTAAAAAGAGCCTTTTCCATCACCCCAAGTTTGGAAAATGGCCTCCACTGTCTCCATTCTCTTCTCATCCATAGGCTATATTGCAGAACTAGATCGATGGCTCTCTTGGGTTAACAAAATTTGCATGCATGTTTTATGTCTTCTTTTTTGCTTTCCATGTCATCACAGATTCGTGAAATGCAGTGTTGTCAATAAAGCCTTCAAGGGATAGAGAATGTGAACAGAAGAGCAAAAGTTTGAATCGAGAAGAACAAAAAATAGAGTGATGTTATTTGAAGAAGTTTGAAGTTTGTTGATGCAGTTTGACTGTCATTGCTTGTTGATCTTGTCCATAGTTACTTGAATCTCTCATGGACCTTGCCTATCAAAATCCCAGATTCATCTTAAAGAAAAAAAAGCATTGTAATAATGATAATGTAAAAAGTGATCAAACTCGTAGATATAAACCATTTATCAGTACGGTGCGGTCTATTCAGTAACTATATGATCTTGAGTGAAAATCACAGGCCTTTTTTTTTTTTTTGATTCATTTGTACCAGTATATGAATGAGTTATGGTGGTATTTCTCACTTCCTGTCTAGTGTTCAGCTATTTAATTCCAATCAGTTAAACTCGTTAATATTTGTCAATTTAAGTGCAAAAGAAATAAGCTTTCGCGTTACTTGGATAAGATAAAGCTTAAAGGAAGTACCCCTAAACTTTCTTTATCAGAGATAGCCATAAAATTTAATCCTCGACCTAAGTTTGGGTAACTTCTTCCTCGATCTGCATTTTGCCCTTTCCATGTACATTGGTCATTTTAATGTATGACATTAATTACATTGCCCCCCTAATCATGTAAGAGAGATTTAAAGATGCATGCATGTTAATCTTTCAAGCTAAGGGTAAAGGATTTTGGTCCTACTTACATTAATTTAAGATCTATAATTTTCAATCATAACTTCCACCCACCAAACCATATAAGCCATTGATAGTGCCATATAGCCCCTACAGGTTCCATTTTCAATTTGATCATTGTATTTAACTGAATTGAACTACTTCACCCGGTAGGGTGGACCATTTCACTGTGGTTCTTCTCCAAAGAAGAAAAGAAAACTAAGCTTAGTCCACTGTGACAGTAGTATTCATTAACAGCGACATTTTTAATTCAGGAGTATTTTATATTTTTTTTAAGTGGATAATAGTATTTTATATTGAATTTACTGTGTAGCATTTTATAACACTACAGTGATAATTTTAATTCATAAATAAAGTGACAAATTTAAAGTGGTAGTAGTGTATATCAAAATGTGTTTTGTCTAAAATATTTTTATTTAATTTTTGTTGAAAATTATAATAGTATTTAATTTTTATTTGAAAGTGGACAATAGTATTAATCAATGTATAATGATTTAGATATGATAGAGATGATAAAAGTAAAATTAATCAGATGAAAGAAAAATAATTGAATGAATGATTAAAATGAAAAAAAAATGTAAAGGGATTAATATTTTATTGGTAAAAGGACAAAAAATAGGAAATAAAAAAACCTGAAAAAACCCAAAAGTTAAAGAATAGAGGAATTAATGTTTTATTGGTGGACATGTGTCAAAAAAATGTGATTAGTCTATTTTTAAGGTCATTATTTTTTTTTAAAAAAGTCATTATTTTTAGGAGAATTTATAATTTCTTAAAAGAAAAGACAGTTTAAGAAAAAAAGCTTACCGTTTGTCATTTTTTATGGTGTACTCAACTTAACTAGGTATATACATACATTATGCTCCCATCCATCAATCTTAGCTGTCCAATGTCTTAAAAACACATTGACCATAGATTCAGCCAATGAGTATGTGTAATCATTCATAAACGATGGACCCAATTTGGGGTAAACTTTGTAAGGTGATATTAATATATCGTGATTTAGCTTGAAAAGTGAAAATAAAAAAAAATAAATAAAAATGAGACAATGTCAGAAAGCGCGAAATAGAGAAAAAAATGAAATCAAAACAATAAACCCCTTCCCCCGGGTTGTTTGAGTACTATGCAGTAGCTAGCTAAGCTACTAGGGTTTTACTCTTCACTTCTTCTTCGTTGTTCTTCCCTCTTTCAATTCAATTCAATTCAATCAACAATGTCCGATACCACCTCCGTCGATGCCTCTCTCTGGTGGGACTCTTTCTCTCTCCTCCTCACCGAGCTTGAGAATTCTTCTCTCTCCTCCGACCTCCCATCCAATTTGGTACTCTCTCTCTCTATCTCTCTCTCTCTCTCTATATATATATATATATATATATATATATATATATATATATATATCCGTTTCTGCGTATGAGTGTGAGTTTCTACATTTTTACTTGAATCGTTTCATTTTTCTCTTTATTTAGGCGCAGAAGTTGAAGGACAACCATTCCTGGTTCGTGGACACTCTTTCGCGCTTCAAGCCTCCCAATCAGAATTCCAAGGATGCTTTGAATTCCAAGCACCTTAAAATTGGATCTCACCACCTCACTATTCATCACCACCTCAAAGATAAAGCGTTGCGAATTAGCTCCTACTTGGTCAGTCTGTCAGTTTATTCCTCCTTCGTGCTCTCAGCGCACTTTATCATCATTACTTTATCGTCATTATCATTGTACTAATATATCTGTTTAGGTTATTATGGAGTGATACATTTAACCTGCTTAGATGTCAGAAAAAAAGTTAAATCATGTTATGGCATTGGAAATTCGAAAGTTCGTTATATGATTGCAAGTGATGTTTTTCTAAATTTGTGGTTTCTACTGAATTGAGGGTGTCTTTAGGTTTTATTCCTCCGTGTTAAGGAGAAGTTACCTGTTAGTGTCGATTATCTAGGGAATTTCTGCTTATAGTCTTGCTATTCTTGCTTATTTCAGCTTCTTGATGAGGTTCAATCGTACTTACTTGTGGAAAGGTCCATGAAACATAACAATGCAGTTGCTGATACTGTGGTTCCCGAGTTTCTTCACATGGTTAGTAGCTCACCTCCCCTGTAGATTCCTTTGTAATTGTTGAAGAAGTTAGGTTTAGGGTTACAAAATAAGGAAAAGAGAGAGAGAGAGAGAGAGAGAGAGGTGGCTAGGAACTGAAATATTTTTGAAGTATGTGATTTGATGATAAAATATGATGTGATATAAAAGACAAAACAATAACCCTATTTATACGTTATTAATCATATCCTGCTTCTCTAGATTCTGTTCATTGCTTATGAGTCCAAAATATATTTGTCTTTTAGTTGCTTCCTACCTTTATGACAATTGAGAAAGATAGTACATATGGAAAATTGTTTGCTCAAAAAGTGGTGTGGGATTGTTGATAGTGTCCCCCGTGATGCTTGCTTTAAATTTCCTGTTACTTATTTCCCTCCTTCTTGTTGTAAAGATGTTAATTCAATATTACATGGAGCGACAGTGCTTGCTGAAGTGCATCAGGTGGATTCTAACGCGTGCCAGTAAGTGTACCGCTTTTTTTTTTACTCAATGCTCGCTCTGTCAAATCTCTGTATTTGGCGGATTCGGCTGCTTGTGCATGCATGCACATACATATTCAGTTTGTATAGGTTCGATAAACATTTCTATTTTGCTGCTTGTTGACTTTTCTGATTGATATTACTCTGGAATTTGATTCTTTGTGCAGTATATATTGGTCCTGTGTCTGATGACAATATTGTAAAGGGGGTGGCCGGAAAGCTATTTCATGATGGACTGGAAAGTAAATTAGTATTGTTGTTTGAGGACCTCCTGTCTAGTACTTACCCGGAGAAAATGGTATGTTCAGTTTCTGCATACCATCCTTCTTTAATTTTGCATTACTCTATAAGATAGTACATAACTTAGAAGTATCATTTTAACCTATGTGCATGCTGTATAATCAGTAACGAGTCTTGTTTTGCAACGTTACCTTCTTGCCATACTATTCCTTGACCTTGGTTAATATGCTGTTTGTATATGGATGCTGTAACAGCATATTACAATATGGAGCATGTGAAACACTAGATCTCCGAACAAACATTCTCTTTTAATGCTTTGGTGGGATTTTTTTGTCTTTCCTTGGTATCTCTCAGGCCTGGTTCTTTGAGTGAATAGGTTGCTAGGGAATAGGTTAAGGGCCCATAACCTGGAAGGTTTATACTTGAAGGAATAGAAAAGGACAGAATGGGGAAATGCTTGAAGAACTTTCTGGCTTAGCAAATTAGTCTTGTGGAAATGAGTTGAGGATAGGCAGAAGGTTGGGAGGGTAGAGTAGTTATTGCTGGTCTTTCGGCTGTTAACTTGGGCAGAGAAATTTCTCTCTGTGAAGCCATTGGCTCTGTATAATACTTATCTTTTTTAGTTGAAATCCAGTAATATCATTTGATTTTCCTCTGGTGTTATTTGGTTTCTACCAGTATCTTTATGATATGAATGTTTTGTTGATTGAAAAATTCATTTATTAATGATTCAACTTATGTGAATTGTGCAATGCTTGAAGGATGTTGATCTGTTTACTCTGTGGGCTGAGGAGACTCTAATTGAAGAGAACTTGGTTTTAGACATCCTTTTCCTGGCGTATTATGACTCAATTTATACCTGTAATGGCAAAATATGGAAAAAGTTTTGTTCTCTTTACAAGGTATATTAATATACTTATGCTGGTGCTTGATTTGTTTTGTGATATTTTCATAAACTTAATCCTTGCTTAAAATCATCATGGGTTCAGGGGATCTTAGCTGGTGATTATAACTTGGGGAAGCTGGCAATTACTTCAGAAGCACAACAGTTGTCATATCATGCAAAAGTTCAGCTGTTGCTTATTTTAATAGAAACCTTGAACTTGGAAAATCTTCTTCAAATGTTTCACGATGAAATACCTTACAGGTTAGCCCAGTCTTTGTTTACATCATAATCAGTAGTACCCTTAAGCTGTGATGAGGACATGCTGCGGAACAGTTTTGTTAAGCCAATGAAATGCTGTTTGTGTAGCCGTAAACTGAAACCTAATCTTTGATGCAATTACTGTTTGAATGTTCAACTGAATGTGGTCTCTGAGGCTCTCTTGAATATAAACTAAGTTCTACTACTTTGTTGGAGAAAATATCTCGTGGTCTGAGACAGTCATTGGTCAAATGTTTCATACTTTTGGGCTTGCCTTTTCATTTAATTCATCATATACCAAGCAGGATTTTTAATCTTTAAATTGGGAAGAAATTGCATACTTTGTTCTATTATGTTCGTCAATGAAATCTATTGAACTCAACTTTGAGGCCCTTATTTTTGGATATTTAGCTAAGTCATTGTTAAAAACTTAAAATTCTGTGGTTGCCTATATTTCAGTGCATCTATTTTGATCATTGATTTTTTTTTAAAAAAATTTTGCCTTCTATTTTTTGATCAGTGCATCTATTGTGTTGGTATGGTGTAGTGCTGTGGTGACATCCCTTGTCTGAAACTGTGGGATTTGAGTCAACTTCTTCATTACTAGTGTAATGCCCGCTGTCTTCTTATAATTATAATAGTTATATAGCCTGTTGTAAATGGACTACTTCTTTTATGGTTGCTTTTTTCAAACCTGATATGTTTTGTTAAGTTTTGCGAAATCTGTTTGGATTTCCCAGGAAAGGTGTGTCTACTTTTTCCTTAATTGATGTCCAAGAGATGGATGCACTTGTTTCTACCTTCATCACTTTGGAAATGAATGAAGCCAGTCCTCTAGTGTTAGCATGGGCAGTGTTTCTTTATCTACTCTTGACGCTTCCAGAAAAAGACAATAAAAATGAGTTAATGGTATGTGGTTAAATTATATGTGAAATTATTATTCACCACTTAAACATGTGCATGTGTGTTATTAAGTTGACCCCTTTTCCTCTTTTCTCTGCTTTCAGGAGATTGATCACATTAGTTATGTTCGTCAAGCCTTTGAGGCTGGATCCTTGCGATATTGTCTTGAAATTCTTCAGTGTGACATTTTAAAGGAGTATGATGTGCGTCATTGTTACTTATGTGGCATAAGGATGGATTTTTGCTTTTCCTTGACTAATTTGTCGCTTTCTGTTATGAATCATTCAGCTTTCTGATTGACTAAATTGTGTTTTATAGTAACCAAACTAGGCATGATATAATTTAATATTTATATTCGTATTATATTGCTAGTTGAATGTATATATTCTTAATTTTGTTTTTTGTGTTCTTTAAATTTTTGTATGATAAAATGAATGTTCCTCCTTTTCATTCAGGGCCCAGTGTCTGGCTATCGCAGTGTTTTAAGGACATTAATGTCAGCATTTATTGCATCTTATGAGATCAACATTCAGGTATTGTATGTAAAATCTGCAGTTAAGTTTAACTATGAAGCACAGACACAAGGACACAACAAAATTTTAAAGTTTTAGGACACAGGCATGACACATGCATATAATTGAAAATTTAAGGAAAAATATTCATAATTCATAATATAGCATATATAAATTTCTCAATTTATAATATTTTTTTATATGTCATCTGTGCCTATATCTGCTATTTGGAAAGCCCCTCCCGGAAAACATGGAGAACCATTTATATTGACGTTTCCTAAAATTTCTCCTTAACCAACTTCTCCTAGTAGAACTAGCCACATAAAAATGCATGTACAATAAAAAAAAAAAAATCAGCTTCAGTGAGTATCTAAAAGATTTACTTCATTTTAATCTCCATCATTGGCGCACGGAGGCATGTTGGCCTAGTCATAGATGGAGGTAGCTGGCTAGATGGGAGAGGGGGCCTCACAGTGAAGGATATTGTGGTTTGTCTAGGGTAAGTGGTACTAATAACAGTAATTAAGCTTGGGTAATGGTTAGTTGATATTTAGGTATGTCACTGTTTTTTTACATCTTTTTTCAATTTTAAATGTGTTTCGGATGTGTCCAAGCCTAAAAAATATTTTTTAAGTCCACTCTTGTGGACATGCTCATCCTGTGCCTGACACAAGCACAACACCCAAGTGATGTGTCCTTGCTTCATAGGTTTTAAGTAGAATATTTTTGTCTTTCTCATTTGGTCTGTTCTGACAAAGGTACAGCCAGAAGACAGTAACGCTACTTTGATACTGGATATTCTTTGCAAGATTTACCGAGGAGAGGTTTGGACATTTAATCATTTTGCTTCATTTCTTTTGTTGGTTCAGTGTTATGGTATCTGCTAGCGATCATTTATTGATTGAAGGAGCGTGCTCCCTATCTTTTAGGAATCCCTTTGTACTCAGTTTTGGGACAAAGAAAGTTTTATTGATGGTCCAATTCGGTGTCTTCTTTGCAACCTAGAGAGCGAGTTTCCTTTCAGGACAGTGGAACTTGTGCAACTCTTGTCATCCCTTTGCGAAGGAACTTGGCCTGCAGAGTGTGTGTAAGTAAATAGTACATGTTCTTCCGTTATCTCGTATATTGGAATAACACTGCCATTGGTCTCTCTAACAAAAGCACATTTTTCTCTTGAATTGTTTGTAGTCTTTCTTACAAATACATTTGTTCAACAGGTATAACTTTTTAGATAGGTCTGTTGGTATATCATCCTTGTTTGAGATTAGTAGTGATTCAATGGCAGTTGATGTCTCTCATATCGTGGAGGCACGACACACAATTCTAGTACCAGGGATTGAAGGTTTGTTTATTCCTGCTGGAAGTCGAGGGCGTGTCTTGAAAATTGTTGGAGATAATACTGCCCTTGTACGATGGGAGGTGAATTGTCCTAATACTTTAATGATGCTTCACTTTATTTTTCTAAGTGCTTCTTGTGCCTTGTTGGTTGTCTATACTCTATAATCACGATTTTCCTTCACAGCCAGTTTTTGGTGATCACGAATTTGATGACTTATAATTTAATTTATTTTGAGTGTCAGTCGTTATTCTAGTATTTCTGTTCTGTCTCCTCATCGCTGTAGGATAGGCCTGGAATTGTCAATAATATGAAATTTTGTCAGTCACATCTACTACGGTTGGTTCTAGAAGATCTTATTAGAAATATATCCATTTTTTTTCCTTCTTGAGTACTGTGTGGTACTAAAATCAATATATTAAAGTCAACTGATGCTGATTTTAAGTATTCATTTTATCTACACGTGGTTTCCACTAAATTGCTTGTCAAACCCAGGGTAACAAAACATTGGGAAAATCTGAAAATCCATATAAATTCCATGGTAACAGGTTCCCTATCTGAAATATTATTCTTTAGTGATAACCAAATAAGTGCTATTGTTTCAGTTTTCCATTCCTGAAGTGTTGTTTCTTATTTTTTATACACCTTATGGATTTTCCTGTCATTTGTGCCTAAAGTCCTTAAGATTTTGGCAAACGTTTTAAAGTTGGAATGTCTAATGGGCTGAAATGGTCTGTGGATGATATACTTTGTGTGTGTTTAAAAGCATATGTCTAGAACTTGGTGATTATATTATTAAATGGAAAGGGCTTCATAGCTCATCAATGTAATCTTAATTTTACAATTTATACTGACAAAATCTTCATTTTTCTAGCATGCACCATCTGGAGTGTTTGTGTTACTCCTACGTTTGGCCCAAGACTTGTATTTGAAAAGCAAGGAGGATGTTGCTTTCACTCTTGACCTGCTTAGTAGATTGGTGTCCTTTAACACTGTAAGTTAATGGTTCCATAACCTCTAAGCTTTTTTGTAAGTATATCAATCATTCATTTCCTTTGTGAGTTCAAAATTTTCCTTACGCTCATCTAGACTACACAATTATAATTGGTCTATTTTGGCATGGGGAGTATGGTTCTGTGTTCACTGTTTGGATATGCTAGTTTCGCTGAGCCTGCTCTTGGAACCTATTATGGCTTTTGGTCATTAGCAGCCTGGTTGAGCTTAGTGTGAACTCTGTTGATACTTTAGGTTGCTTAGACTACAAAGTATTTTACTGCAAAGGGGGTGCCAAGCTTATGAGTTTCTTTTAGTTTTCTGTATGAGGACTTTGTCCTCCTTTCTCTCACAGATTCTCTTACTATATATGCAGGTTGTATGTTTTGCTCTGATGAATGTAAGCATCTCTCTTCAATTTCATGCTATGGGCTTGATGAATGAGCAGGTCGAAAAGAGTGTCTGGTAAATTATTCAATTTAAATGAATGTTCTATTGCATATGTATTTTCCAGGATTAGTTCTTTGATTTATTATGTTTTTCTTTTCATTTGTTTGGTATCTGATTGTTTTTGGAATGATTTATTGTCTTTGTCCTTACAGGGTGGTTGAGATAATTTGCAATCTGATCAAAAACATGCCTCAGAGTTCTTGTGGTGCTGCACTTATGTCAATGGGTGTCAAGATTTTGGAGAATATGCTAATTTGGTAGTTGAACTATACAGTGCTAATCAAATATTTTATCTGCACATTTATCACTTGGGTTTTAAAGTAAAGAACATACACTAATTCTTTTCTTCTCCTATCCAGTTCTCCATCTAATGTTACAGCAGTCACTCTAAATGCAAATCCATTTGATATCATGTTGCAGACATCTGCGTTCAGTGTAGACAGTAGTGGCTTGTCAAGGTAGAACACTTTTTTCAAAATATCATATATATACAAATAGGAAACTTACTGTATACAAACAGGCATTCTAAAATAGAATGCTAATACAAATAGACAGCCACAACTTCACATTTTCTTTGCCATTTTTCTCATGGCCATCTAGTGTCATATTGGCCTACAGTTCAGTTTATTTAATAGATATCAAGTTACATTTCCTAATCGTTCTGTCTTTTTCCAGTGGATCATGGTTGCTTTCAGGAAAACTGGCTAGGATGCTTTTAATTGACTGTGAGCAAAACAGTAACGACTTCCCATTGGCAATATCAGGTGCAGATAATAAAATTTCTCAGCCATTTTATTTGTATAAGGATATATTTTTTTTTTTCTGATTGTTTTAGTGTCTTGCATTCTTGTGCTTATCTCCCTTGCTTTAAAAGTTGAATACACGAGAATTAGTCTTCTAGAGAATAGTAGGGTACTGGGGTTGTTATTTATTAGGTTGTTTGTCTTTTATGTTATTGGGCTTGGCCTACTATGCTGTTAATACATGGCCTAATTATTAGTATAATAGGGGTATATGGTTAGTGTTTTTTTTCAACACATTTTTACCTATTATTGATATTATTAATTTACCCTTGGTAGCTTTCTTTTCTAACCCTAATTGTATAATTCTTCATGAAGTCTTTTTTTATCTCAAATATGTGTTGAATTTGCACTGTTGTCTATTTTGCTTCCTTCTTCATTATTTTTTGATGCACAGGCTCTTTGGCAACTTAGGACACCCAATGTAATAGATGGCTCTTGTGAAAGATTTTACAAGTGTTAATGCTATGATAAACTTAGAAATCTGTTAAGATGCTATAATTATTTGGGAGTGTACTGCAATATAGTAAATTACTGCAATACATTGACTGATGTGTATCTATGCTAAATTTCAGTGCAATAAAAAGTTAAGTCACTAGAATTGTTGGTTTGACTTGCTTTTGTGCAATTCTTTGCTATGCTACATCTATTTTCTTCACATTTTTATGTTGTGGTCTGAATCTTGCAGTGCTAGACTTCACCATACAGCTTGTAGAAACAGGGGTCGAGAATGATGTTGTCCTGGCATTGATCATTTTCTCCTTGCAGTATGTATTGGTCAATCATGAGTATTGGAAATACAAGATAAAGCATGTTAGATGGAAAATAACGTTGAAGGTATGTGCTGGTTCTGTTTGAAGCTGTACAATTTCGTTATGTTGTTTAGTTAATCTCAGTGGAATACTTCTGAAGCATACCCAAAAGCCTTATCCATTAGAAAAATTCAAAATAATGTTTGCTTACGAATACCCAAAAGCCTTGTCCATTAGCATTTTCTGGGTGCTTTATACATGCTCTTCATGTAAAAGTTGCGATGAATGTCTCTTATTCATTGAATTAGTCCATTAAATGTTTCTACTTTCTAGAGGTCCTGTGCTGGCATATTTATTAGTCAGAAAGGTCTGTTATTATATATTTGATTTGATCTTCACTGGTTTTCTTGCTATCTTTTGAACATTTTGGAAATTTTTTTAAGATATATATGCATTGTGGATATTTTGATACAGCTTTACTCCTGCTATGTTTTTTTTTTTTTTTTCCCAACTGTCCTTGAAAAGACATTTTCAAAACAATAAAATTATGTAATTTAATTTTTTGTTGTCTTATGTCTTTTTCATTCACTTCCAATTTGTTGCTAGAACAGTGGAGGTGTGATTCTGGGGGAAATATGTAGGTTTTCTACATTAGAATTAAGATGCGCTTTTGTTATTGATTTCTAACTTTGTGAACTGCTTGCAGGTTCTTGAGTTGATGAAAAAATGCATTGTATCGATGACTTATTATGGAAAATTGGGTGAGATCATACGCAATGTGTTGTTCTCTGATTCTTCCATCCACAACGTGCTCTTCCAAATTGCTTGCACTTCTGCACATTCGTTGGAGGTGACATATGTTGAAGCTTTTTCTGGTTTATTTATCATCCATTTGTTAATGTATTTTGCTTATTCCTACATCTTATTGGCAATAGCACTTTTTTTTCACAGAAATTACATGTAAGCCGCCTCTTTGATCCAATGGAAATTGAAGGGTTACACCTTGCTATAGGTGCTGTTTTAGATATTCTTTCAGTCATGCTGAACAAACTTTCTAAGGTACGAAGGAAAGCCACAGTTTTTATGTTGAATGGTAATCATTATTTTGGTTTCATCTATTATATATGATTAGAGAAATTTATATGACGATAGTTAGTTGATGGAATACCATTTCTCCATTTTAGTAGTTTTTAAGCAATGCTGTTATAGCACTATTTATCAAATACTTTATATTATTGTCTTTTATTATCCATAACTTCCCCTTTCCTGATTATTGTTTGTGATTCTTGATATCTTTACATTATGAAATACTGAAAATCATTCTGTGTTGTCCAGGATACATCATCCAGCTTTCCTGTCTTTCTCCAAGCAGTATTCTCATGCACGGCCAGACCAGTACCTGTTGCCACTTCTGTTATGTCCTTGATTTCTTACTCTCAAGATCCTGTATGAACTCTATCCTTTCTCAAAATGAGTGTCATTACATTTTCTGATTTTTTATGCACCTTTTTTTTTCTCCCTGTGAACTACATGCTTGCTATGGTATGGAGGTATTGAGTTTTTATTGAGCAATAACTAACACTTGCCCTCCTGTTTTCTTTTCTTCCATCATTTAGAGATCTGTGAGCACTTCTTTTTATACAACTTCAATAGTTACACATTGGGTTATGTGTTGATAATCACATTAGATGCGTAAGGAACTGATATTGATCACATTTGCTAGATTTTTCCCTAGTTTTCATAGTTACACATCGATTATCAACATTTCATCTTTTTTTCTGCATTTCATTACCTTATATTTTTGGCTTTCTTACTCACACATTTGCTTCATCAAGTATACATTTCATCATGCATTTGATGCCATTATGAAGTGAGCCTACCTCTCTGTTAGTAGAATATTTTCAACTTATTTTACCACCCATTTAATTGTGTATTTGCTGGTACCTGATTTCTATTGCGTTGCTTGATAACATATTGTTTTGTCTGTATAGGCCATCCAATTTGGTGCTGTCAGGTTTATTTCGACATTATTTGCCATAGCAGATTGTATTCAACCATTTTCATATGGAACCGCATGCTTTGTTCCAGATAATGAGAAGGTTTGGAGGGTCATAATTTCTGCTTCTTATAATACTTCATTGTTTTTTAGCTCATAATTTCTATCTGAGTGATGACTTTAATATTTGATTTTAGATTATGGATTTGAGTTACTCTTTGAGCTACATTCTACGGGAGCATTCAGTATCAAATGAAGATCTCTTTGTCGCAACAATCAATCTGCTTACTTCTGCGGCACATTACCAGGTTTGAATTATGCAAAGTAAATTAAAGAATAGGGTTTGCCAACTTATGTAAATGTTTAAAGCTTACTTGTACTGATGCCAATTTTGGTTGGCTGGTTGTGGCAACTAGTTACTCCCTCTGGTCCTATATATAGGTCACCTTCTAGAAAGTGGAGGGGGTAAAATTGTAATGTTACAATATATTCTCATAAAATTCACAAAACTAACTACTTTCCTTGGTCCGGGGAATACGGTTAAGTATGCCCTATATATAGGACCAGAGGGAGTATTATTTTAAATTAAAAATGAGTGGTACAAGGTTAAGCTTCTCTCTCATCATGGGCTAATGTATTTACCATTTACATGTCTTTTATTTAAGTTGCATCACTATTGTAATTTTGGTGTAAGCTTGTTTGTTTATCCATCATTTTAACTTTGGTAGTACAGATCTTTGCCATCTGTTCAAAATGCTTTCATCAAAAAGAAAGTGTGGACACTGGACCTTTTTTTTTACCTTGGCAAACTTATTGCATCAATTTTAATATTTTCGTTATGTTTTGGGTGGGGAGCTCAAAAGAACTCTTTCACCATGCTCAACTGTGTTTAACTTCAAGCCTCATTTTCATACTTGACGTTCCTTCTTGCAGCCTGCTTTTATTGTTGCCATCTTTGCTCCAGACAACAATAAGGACCAGTTGAGTAATGGTGATGCAAAGCTGCAAAAAAATGAAACTTCTCATGTTCCCTTAGTTTCCAAAAAATCAAATCTAGAAGATGCACTTATGCATTATATTGAAAGGGCTGATGTTCTGATCAAGAGGTACAGTCTTTGGAGAAATTTATTCCCCCCCCCCCCCCCCCCCCCCCCCCCCTTTTTGGGTTTCTTTATCTATTTCTCTTTTATTTCTATCCTTATTGCTGATTAGCTTGCTAGTCAAGCATATTTAAAGTTCAGAAGGTTATTCATGGTTCTTTCCTCTTTGTCTCCAGCAACCCCCGTATCCTGCTTAGTGTACTTAATTTCATGGTGGCCTTATGGCAAGGGGCTTCCGAGTATGCAAATCTCTTGGAGTCTCTAAGAAGCCATGAGAAGTTATGGAAACATCTGGCCAATACAATCTCCAATGTTGTTAGCAGTGAAACTCCTCAACTTGATAATCTGAAAGAAAAAGATGCTTTCAATATGGCATACAGTTTCCATTGTCAATCTGCCATACTGGGAATCATGGCATATGAATTATTCCTGCAGAAAAAGTTGTTGCATGCTGAGTCACTTGTGAAGGATGCTGCTGAATATAAGGACAAGGGGCAAAATGCCACAAAAACTGGCAATGCTAAATCAATAGATGTTCACAATATTAAGGGAATCTGGTCTTCATGGTTCAAGGATTCTGTTTTAGAGAAACTTGTAAAGTCATATACTTCTTGTGGACATAATAATGATATATATTATAGGGCAAAGGTTAGCTTCATTTCATTATCCTTGTTGGTTAATAGATGCTGGTAGTCTTTACCTTGATTTGTTTAATTTAATAGCTTTATTGAAATACACTGTATGTTCTTTGTCATTCTTTTATTATGCTTCCAACATTCAATACCCGTTTGATTTTCTAAATTTTTTATCTTACTGTTGAGTCTCTACATGGTTTATTGCTAAATGCAAATCAAAAGATAAAATTTCTTTCTTGTTGATGCAATTATAGATTTAATTATAAACTTTCCATTTTATTAAGGCCCAGTGTGTACTGTATGTGTAATTGCATGTGAATTTTCAGGTTGCCACTGGTTTATTCTCTGTTCATGTGATGGAAAAATTAGCAGTTAGCGACTCTGGAAGTTTATCTGTGTCGTTACTTCAGAAGATTCAAGGAATTATGACGAAGGTCCGTCATTTAGTCTATTTTCTTCGGTGAAATCTATTATTCCTGTTTATTATGGTAACTTGTTAAAGGACATTAATATCATGCCAATCTTTATGAATATGTTAGATTTCAAAAATTAGATTTTAATGCGAGGACATGTGGCTTACATACTGGTTTGTGTTTTTCAACCAACTTTAGTCGATACTTTGTAATGCTTACATTCTGCAAAAATGTTTCCTTTTTGTAGTTGAGCAATCATCCTGCTTTCTCCGAATTGCTATCTCAGTATTCGCAACGTGGTTACAGGTTATTATACTTTATCCATGAATGCTACTTTTATGATCTTAATCAAAAGAATCTCTACATTATTAATCATTTATTGTCTTCCCCAGTGTTGAAATGTCAGAGAGCTGTAATTCTTTTTGCCATGCATATAATCATGCATTCTTTTTTCAAGGATAAGAAATTATCATTTAGAACACTCTTATCTGATTTCACCATCACTGTATCCCAAAGAAAAGGATCAAATATCATATTTGGAAAATGAGAATGGAGAAGAGACAAATTTTGCTGAAATCCTCAGCACTTTTAATTCGAGTCAAAAGTTGTGCTTTTTCTTCCACCGTACAATTCATGTCTTGAATTTACGTTGTCTAGCTATAAAGGAATGTATTTATTTTTATTATCTCTGTCTATCATAACTTGGTTGCTTTATCTAATTTGTACAGTGAAGGGAAGGAACTAAAGAAATTGATACTGAGTGACCTCTATTATCATCTACAAGGAGAGGTTGAAGGGAGAAAAATTGGTATTGGACCATTCAAGGAATTAACTCAGTATCTTGTTGAATCAAATTTTTTGGGAACCTATCAGCACCAGTTCAATGAAGACTCTTTTGTGAAGAACGTGTACTTATTTGATCTTATTCGCTTGCGAGCAGATTTGAGATTTGATATGTGGGATTGTTCTGACTGGAGAACATCCAAGGAGATTGCAGAAACCATGTTGCGTTTCCTGCAGGATGCAAACTCAGTTATGTTGCTTTCAAGTTCAAGGCTCTCTGCATTAAAAGCATTGATAGCAGTCTTGACTGTCTGCCATGATGATGTAAGAATTCAAAATTCTGTTTGCCTCTTGTTGCAATTCTCTATATGCATAATAGAATTCTAAGTGTAAGTTATTAAGTTACAAATGTCGAAATGTTCATGTGCTAGCATCCTAGCACAACTGCTCGGGTGAGTTGCTTTCCCTATTAGTTTAAAAATGCTCAAATTTTGTTACCGCTGACGTGCCATTCTCGTGCATTTTCTAAAAAAGAGAGAGGAGGGATTTTGAACCCTTTATTGGCCCTCCCCACCAAATTTCTGAACCGCATGTGTAATTTTAATTTATCATCCTTAAATAACTTTCTTCTTCCTGCCCTTTGGTTGTGTTTTCTGTTAAATTTTCATATTTCATATGATCTTGCAGTCACTAGGGACGGCTACTACAGGAGAGAGGATTCCAGATGAACTAATATTCACTTGCATAGATAATACATGCCGATCTTTCCTTGCTACAATTGAAACATTATCACCTGTTCTTGATGCCTCTGAGGATGTACTCAAATTTCTTGCATGTGAAGTAGAACTTCTTCTCAAGTTGACAAGGACTGCCTGCAAAATCCTTCCCTTAAATGTGTCCCTCCTTGTTATGAAATGTGCAAGTTCAGGTCTTAAACTATTGAATGAGCTTAAGGTGTTACCTTCTGAGGTTAATGTGATCATGAAGCTATTACTCACGTTGCTGCTTTCTGTACTACAGTCCAACTCCTTCAAATCACATTCAGGTGAGGCCATAGATGAGAATTCTGGTGAGAACTTTTCAAAGATTTCCAATGCAACCCTAGGCCTACTACCCATTCTTTGCAACTGCAGTGTGACTTCTGAGTATTCCATGCTGTCTCTGTCAATTATGGACCTAATACTGAGAAGTTTCTTGACACCCAGGACTTGGTTACCTGTCCTGCAGAATCATCTCCAATTGCAGCTTGTTTTGCTAAAACTCCAAGATAAAACATCTCCTTCCATTCCAGTAATAATAAAATTCTTTTTGACCCTTGCACGGGTTAGAGGAGGTGCTGAGATGCTTTATTATTCTGGCTTCTTGTCATCTCTGAGACTGCTGTTTGCTGACTCTGGTGAGACTTTCTCAAGAAATGGTAGTGAAAATCTGGGTAGTTTATATGAAAAGTTTGAAATGCCTCAAGACATTTGGGGACTTGGATTAGCTGTGGTTACAGCTATGGTTCAATCCCTGGGAGACAGTTCTTCTGGCACTGCTATTGTGGACAGCATGATACCTTACTTTTTTTCAGAGAAAGCTCATCTTATTTTTAACTCCCTAAATGTCCCAGACCTTCCTTCTAATGATCATGATAAGAAACGACCTCGGGCACAGAGGTCATGGATTTCTTTTGCTACTCTTAAAGAAACAGAACACACTTTAATGCTCATGTGTGAGCAAGCAAAACATTGGAATTCTTGGATTAAGGCAACAAAAAATGTAGATAGTCAGCTCAGGGAAAAGTGTATCCATCTATTAGCCTTTATTTGCAGGGGAACTCAACGCCTTGGTGAATTGTCAAGCAAGAACGCCCCTCTTTTGTGTCCACCCACTGTTAAAGAGGATTTTGAAAATTGTTTAAAACCTTCGTATGTCTATAGCAGAAATGGATGGTTTGCTCTTGCACCACTTGGATGTGTGTCAAAACCAAAGATCTCTTCTTTCTCAACTGCTTTATCTATTTATGGTCAAGCTGGTGAGAGTACTGATTCTGTTCCAAAAACATGCTTCTCTGACACTGTTGCTGTTCAGATATACAGAATTTCATTTCTTCTTTTGAAGTTTCTCTGTTTACAAGCTGAGGGTGCTGCGAAAAGGGCTCAGGAGGTTGGCTTTGTCGATCTTGCTCATTTTCCTGAGCTTCCTGTGCCAGAAATCTTGCATGGACTGCAGGTACTGAGTTTCACATGAAAATACTGTTTTCATTTTTATAATACCTAAATATAGAAAATAACGTAAATTCTAACAATAGTTCGTTTGATCAAGTGTGCTTAAGCATTTGTTAGTTTATCAAGTCGAGCGAACAATTGGTTTCCGTCTGAGCTTGTTTCCCGTTGGGTGCAGGATCAAGCGATTGCTATAGTTAGGGAGCTGTGTGAAGCCAACAAACTGAGGGTTCCCCCAGAAATACAGAATGTTTGCAGCTTATTGTTTCAAGTACTTGAAATGGCCTTGCACTTGGAACTTTGTGTTTTACAAATTTGTGGCATAAGACCTGTGTTAGGGCGTGTGGAGGATTTTTCAAAGGAAATCAAATCTTTATTCAGTGGTAACATATTCTTCATCCTTTTGTTGCGCATGAGTTTAAATCTATTCCCCTTTCATCATTTTTTTTAATTTTTCTGTGTTAAATGTTTTTGTATGCCTTGTGCAGCATTGGAGGGCCATGCTTTTCTTAGAGCATCTTCTAAGTCTTTGAAACAGATGATTTCATGTGTCTATCCTGGATTACTGCAAGCATAGTGTTTCGTATGAGATTTGCCATGTACAACAGCGAACATTATTAATTGTACATAACTTCATAGTGCCAGTTAATAATAGGTTTCATCTTCCCCTCTATGTAGCTAGATATTCCTCATGTTGATATATGAATTTGTACTTTCTTCTCACTACACTTTGTGATTCTGCAAGTTAATAGCAGAATTTACTTTGAAAAATATTTTAATGCTCATGGCAGTTATTTTTTAAGTATTGTCCGTGGCATGATTGTCAATGTGGACAATGAATTTTGGGAGGCCCCTGCTCGATGCTCGATGATGGTGATGATGATTAATATTGTTTTGGTTCACCCTGATCAGTATTCTGGACCTATTTAAAGGTAGACAAGTTTGACACAACTTTGCAAGGGTGGTACTTGGTTTCATTTTTGGTTCACCCGCATTGTTAATGATTGTAACTTGCATAGTGGATCTTAAAGAAAATCGAACCTTGTGTAATTTTAGTGTTTTGTATTTTTTTTAAAAAGTCTGAAAAATACTGTATAACAGACTGGTTTCATTGTCGGCCTGTATGAGATAGAGACATAAACATGGTCACGCTTTGTTATAAATGTCTCCCACATGTCAAGCCGCTTTCATTAAAAAAAAATACATTTTTTTTAAAAGGAAATAAGTATTGTAAGTGACATTAGAAACGTATATATTTAATATATTTTATTAAAATTATCCTTATAATTATTACTGTGATTTTAAAGTGTTAAATAAAAAGGCATATTTCTGAAGAAGAAAAAAGTTTTTGATGCTGATTTCATTTACAATTTACGATTATTTAAAACAGGATTGGTTTTCAGAGAAATTCTATTCTTTGTTGAAAGCTAGTGACAGCATGCCTTGATTCAAAATAGAATTGGTTTTCAGAGATTCTAATTAATTGATGACTTAATAAATGCGGGGTTTTTCTGTGTCCAACGACACTTTCAATAAAATGTGAAGTGATAAATTTATATTTGGAAACGATGAAATCTTGTTTTATGGATTGTTAAATTGTGACTTTGGAGTTTGGATACACCATGATAGAAACGGGATCAGATCCTTGTTTCTCACTCACCTCTACTTTCGCTTCCTTGTGTTTGTCATTCCAGTTCAGTCTTTTCGTAATCTATGCTTTGATTTGCAGTTATATTTAAGTGGTTTACTTCTTTTTTTTTTATGTATTTGTACTATTTTTCTTATTTGATCACATTCAATTGTACTATTATTCTATTCAATTATCTTAATTTTGTTTTTGTTAAATGACTAAATTGACATAATTCCAAAAGATGTGTTTTGAACATTTTCCAGTACTTTTTACTATTTTTTTAATCTATCTGTAATATTTTTCTTATTTGATCACATTCAATTGTACTATTATTCTATTCATTTATCTTAATTTTGTTTTATTAAATGACTAAAGTGACATAATTCCAAAAGATATGTTTTGAACATTTTCCGGTACTTTCTTCCCTCACTCAGCCCTTTTTGCCACAAAAAATCTCACAAAGTCCTCTCTCTCATCATGCGGTGAACTTGACATAGACCTGTTTGGACGCCGTTGGATCTTTGCTCAGATGGGTCCCTCTACAAATTAATCAATGTAAATCCTTGTCCACATTCATTTGGCCCCGTGTGTTCCCTGTACCGCATGTTTCTCACACCGCGTACTTCTCACGCAACACATATATACCCAAAAAATATAAAATACACATTATCCAAAAAGTTAATGAAAATACCACTACTAAATACGTCGTACAGTACTAAACATATTAATTACTGTATATAGTTAAATTATTATAGTACTATTAAAGTAAAGATAGAAGTTATTATTAAAAATGAAAAAAGTAAAGATAGAAGTGTTCATAAATTTATTTTTAAAAAAAAATATATATATAGAAGCGGCGTCGTTTTTTAGGGGCTGAAAAAAAGTCCACACTATCTATTGATGGCAGGGCTTAGGCATGAGGACAAAGGCATATCCCTCTCCTCGGATCCGCACCACTAACCCTAGTCAATCCCAAACCTAACCATAGTTGCATCCCTTCCGTCATAACACGCCACGTGTCCAAATCCAACGGCCACTCCGTAAGATATTCCGAAGCAAGAGCCACTATAAATCTCTCTCCCCTCCTCTCTCCCAAACCTCATCCAAAACCCTAATCCCTCTTTTTCAGCGTTAATTCATTCCATAACTTCTCTCATTCACTCTCTCCCCCTGTAATTAACGATGTCGAATCCTAAGGTGTTCTTCGATATGGCCATCGGCGGCACCCCCGTCGGCCGTATCATCTTCGAGCTCTACGCCGACACCACCCCCCGCACCGCCGAGAACTTCCGCGCCCTCTGCACCGGCGAGAAGGGAGTCGGCCGCAGCGGCAAGCCCCTCCACTTCAAGGGATCCTCCTTCCACCGAGTCATCCCCAACTTCATGTGCCAGGGCGGCGATTTCACCGCCGGAAACGGCACCGGAGGCGAATCCATCTACGGTGCGAAGTTCGCAGACGAGAACTTCATCAAGAAGCACACAGGTCCTGGAATCTTGTCGATGGCGAATGCTGGACCCGGAACGAACGGATCTCAGTTCTTCATCTGCACGACGAAGACGGAGTGGCTGGACGGAAAGCACGTGGTGTTCGGAAAGGTGGTTGAGGGAATCGACGTTGTGAAGGAGGTAGAGAAGGTCGGATCTAGCTCCGGGAAGACCTCGAGGCCTGTTACCATCGTCGATTGCGGTCAACTCTCTTAGATGTTGACCTAAATATCTCACCGTTACTACTTACTTTTGGTGGCTCTGATCTGTGCTGTGTCGTTTCTGTGTTTTTAATGTGTCGTTTTAGGGCTATGATGGATGATGGATCATATCTTTTTTCTTGAGGTCTTTTTTGGTGTTGCGGTGGAGTGGAGTGGAGTCTGTGTTTGTGTCATGTCATGATGATGATAAACATAAAACGATGAGCCTTCAATAAAATCATTAGGATTATTACTATTACAGTTTTATTATTCACATCATTTACTTGATCATCATTTTGTTTTATTTTGTTTTAAGCAAACGACAGTGGCTGCTATAGTTTTAAGAGAGATGAATTCACTTAAGAGATTCTTAATTCTGTTAAGATTAGATTGGACTCCTTTTCAACTGGATGCGCACTTATCAACTACAGTAATCTTTGGTCTTCGTTTCGTTTGGTAAAGAGAGTCTTGTTGTCTCGAAGAATTTGATTCTATTGACTTTTCTTTACCTTTAATTATTCTGCCTGATTAACTCTAGTATTTTCATTAGTTTTTCACCATTTATTTTTTAGGAAAATGCTTCTTAAGCACTTTTTAAATGATTAAATAAGTAGAAAGTCTTTTAAAAATGTAGGTAACTTTTTGATATTTTTCCAAACTTTTTTTTATATTATATTGTTTTTTATTTATAAGTCACACTAAGTGAAATGCCCGGATTAATGTGGGTAATTTCTTTATTTTTAAAGGAATCATCAATTTTACTCTTATGTTTTTTATTATTTTTGGAAAATTCTAAAAAATGACTTTAAGATATTATTTAAGTGATTAAATACTGTTAAAAGTTATGGAAAAATGCATTTTTTTTGAATTTTTGAAATAGTGAATACTTTGGATTTATTAATTTTTTTTCACTTCTTTCACAAGTGCCATTTAACAAGATCCATTATTTTTTGGCAAATGTTAAAGGCATTTTTTTATGATTTTAAAAATAGTAAAAACTTATATAAAATTATATTTTTTTTATTCTTGATACATGAAATAATGTTTATTTATTTGATTTTTCAATACTTAAAAACTGTCCTGTTTTTATGGGGCCAATAAATTTATTATCTATCGGCAACATTACTTGAAATTGTGCTGTCCGCTGAAACAAGGAAAAATGATTCTGATATTTTGATAGAGATGACACGTGCTTATGTCTGTGTATGTAGGCGTGTCAAAATTATAAGTGATTCAAGTGCCAAGGAAAATTGGAAATATCTTGTGGTATATGTGGCGCAACACAACCGCATTTTTCCTTGCACGAGTTTTTTATGGTTTTAACTTATACGTATTATTTTATGCATTATGCCAAACGTTTGTTAACCACTTCAATATGCTGAAAATAATTTATAATGTCTAATTTTTTTAGTAATTAAATAATAAACCTTGTAGCAGGAATTTCTTTTAATACTCCTTTCAATTCTATATATAAAATATTTTTGGGTTTTTATTTTAATCTTATTTATAAGATTACATTTTAATTTTTAATTACATTTTTTCACAAACATTCTTATTAACTCTACACCTTTCAAAATTTCAACAGTAATAATTATGGGATTAGTTTTAAAAAAGTATATCAAATTTTTCAATTTCCAATACTACTAACCGGAGGAAGTAGTATTTAAAAATCTTAACAATAATGGGACCTTGTTATATCTAATTTTGTTGGTTAGGCATACTGGGATTTCTATAATACAAAGCTATTCATAAATGAGTTTTGAGTTTTGAGTGTGAACATGTATACTCTATTAGATTATTAGCATTAGCTATTCAAAGTGAGTCAATCAAGATACTAGTAGTAGTAGTATTTCAAAAATATAAAGCATCGGAAGCTATGATGTTTATGCCCAGTCTTAGTACATTATATCAACGTTATAAACAAATTATTTCCAAACCCCTTACAAAACCCAACCTTTCTTATACCCCCCACGTAGCTACTTCATACTTACATCTATGTACCATCTCAAAAATCACAAAATCAATTATTTGTAAAACAAGTAATATGTTAGATTGGTCTCTGACTTTGTGGACATCTGTTAAATTAGTCCTTAAGATTATCGAAGTTTCAAATTAGTTCCTAAAATATGAACATGTCAATCATATATTAGTCCCTGACATTCATGGTTCATAAAAGTTAGGGACTAATTTGACCGAATTCGACAATTTGTTTATTTTTTAATCAAAAAGACATCGTTTAGATTATTTTGTTAGTACACGTTAAGGGTAATTTGATATTTTCATACTAAAAATAACCGTGAGATGTGAAAAGTCCCACTTAATCAATAATAGCCACATCTGCTATAGAAGTAAAGTCTAAGGGTTTTAATTTTTTAACCCCCCAATTTAATCACTTGACCCCCTTTTTTTGTCAAAATCCGAAATTGCCCTTTTTTTCTGGGTTTATAACACACTCGCTGGGATGTGAGCGATAATTACAAAAACGAAAAAAAAATACAGCTCGCTGAGGGGTCAGCGAGCTTTATATTTTACATAGTTCGCTGACCCATCAACGAGTTTATTTTTCCTTTTTTGCCTTCTCGCTGCAGGGTCAGCGAGTATGTTATTTTACACAGCTCGCTGACCCATCAGCGAGCTTTATTTTTTTTTCTTTTTTTGCCTTCTCGCTGCAGGGTCAGCGAGTATGTTATTTTGCACAGCTCGCTGACCCATCAGCGAACTTTATTTTTTTTTATTTTTTATCCTTCTCGCTGCAGGGGCAGCGAGATTGTTAATAAAGCTTTTATTCTTCTCCTTCATCTTAGCCTCGTCATACAGTGTCACTACACCAATTTTCACACAATCCAAGCTGCTCACTCACTCACAATTCAACTGATAACTTTGATTATTCAGTGAGCAAAGATGACCATATGTGGAATTGTGGTGAGGGGACTAATGGTTCTGTTCATAGCAGGTTCAAGCCCATAGGAGATGGTGGTGTTGCTTTCTCCAATCATGGTTGTGGTGGTGGTTTTAGTTCCTTTATGCAAGGTAATGGTAGTCAGTATAATAAAACTACTAGTTCAGATAATCATTCATTTTTCCCTTCTGAATTGACAGAGAGAGTGTAGTTGATAATTCAGGAGTTTATTTTTATTAACAATCTCGCTGCTCCTGCAGCGAGAAAGATAAAAAATAAAAAAAAATAAAGTTCACTGATGGATCAGCGAGCTGTGCAAAATAACATACTCGCTGACCCTGCAGCGAGAAGGCAAAAAAGGAAAAAAAAAATAACTGTGTAAAATAACATACTCGCTGACCCTGCAGCGAGAAGGCAAAAAAGGAAAAAAAAAAACTCGTTGACGGGTCAGTGAACTATGTAAAATACAAAGCTCGATGACCCCTCAGCGAGCTGTATTTTTTTTCCGTTTTTGTAATTCTCGCTCAGATCCCAGCGAGTGTGTTATAAACCCAGAAAAAAAAAGGGCAATTTCGGATTTTGGCAAAAAAAGGGGGTCAAGTGATTAAATTGGGGGGTTAAAAAATTAAAACCCAAGTCTAAAGGTGGTGCCCTTGTGATCGGGTCTGTCTATTTCATCTTTGTTCTGGGCTTTGGCCCGTTATTAAAAAAAACAGTTTTTGAAAACAAAAATATTACCGGAAATTCCTAAAAAAGAAAAAGAAAAAGTTGAGTTGGGGGAAATGTGAAAACGGAAAACCAACCAAACCACTCCGAAACCCTATTACTCTGTTAGTATCAAGAGCAGGTAAAGTGATTAATTTTATTATTATTGAATCTGTGTGTGACAGAGAGAGTGTAGTTGTTGTTGAAAATTGAAATGGAATTAACATGGTTGAGTGCCATTCTTGTTGGGGCTGGTTACCTCGCTCTCGGTTACTTCATCGGTTCTCAATATCCCCATCCTCGTTTCCTCTTCTCTCGTAGCACCACCAGCAGATTACCCAATAACAAGAAGACTAACCCCAAACTCAAAGACCCTCTCCCCATTGAACAGCTCGCTGACATTCTCGATGATTTTAAAATGGTTGGTTGGTTGGTTTTCTTCTATTTTCTTCCTCTTTTTACCCTACCCATTAACCCCAATTTTAATGGGTTCCTTCCAAAATTGTTCCTTTTTTTTTTTTTATTATTTTAAAGTTTTGATTGTTGCAGGTATTGGTTGTGAGGAATGATCTTAAAATGGGTAAAGGGAAGATTGCTGCTCAATGCAGGTAGTTAGTTACTCTTTCATTTTACTATTCTCTATGCTTTGTTATTATGCATATTATCATTCTTATAAAGAGGTTATTTTATCTTATCTGATATTATGTTGTGATTTTAAAGTTTTTTATCCAGCTATTGATTGCATTGCACTACTATAGTAACGTGTAAAAATCTAAAGATCGAAGAAACATTTTTTTGGGATGATTCTAAATCTCCATAAATTAAGGGGGAATTACTTTCCAGTTTTTAGAGCTTAATACATTAGGCTGACTAAAATATTTGTTAGTACTGTATTTTGTAGAAGCACACTAAGTCACTAACATAGAGATCCCCGATAATTGATTTTTTTGCTTTCTTCTTCATCCAAAACTAAATATTTGTTTCAATGGAATTTTTTCTTAATTGATTCAATTCATGGTTCAAAATCGATGTTGTCTCTTTTTTGTAGTCACGCAACTCTGGGTCTCTATAAAAAGCTCCATAATCGAGCACCAAAGGCTTTGAATAGGTAATACCAAAACCTTAGTTGCACTTGCTGGTCATCGCGAATCGTATAGCTTTGTTCTCAAGTTTGTCAATGTGCAGGTGGGAGATGTGTGCACAGCCGAAGGTTGTTGTCAAAATTGAATCCGAAGAAGATATGCTGGCTTTGCAAGTAAGTCTTGCTTCGGTCAAATTGGTGCTACGCTACCTAAACTCCTGTTGACTTTTTCTTTTTGGCCCCACGTTTTACTCTTTGGCCCCCATTTGGTTTTAAAAGGACGTAGTTGCCCTTATTGTACCAACTGAAACAAGGTGGAAGTTACTTTCCGATTTTAACAAGGCAGAAACAAATAGAAAAAGTTTTCCGATTTTATAAAGGCGGAATACTTCAGCTTGCATAAAGTCGTAAGTTAAATTTTTAATTTCCGACTACTACCACTTGGAAATTAAGTAGCAGTATCATGTCTAAATTTAAGTAGCAGTATCTAAATACAAACTAGAAGGCATACTTTGTGGAGAACCTTCTGGTGTGTTACTTCAATAGATTATCTAGTTTTTCACCCATTACTTCCACTGCTTTTGCATATGGGTGGGCTGTTTTGAAAAAAATAAAATCTAAATTTCCGACTGGTAGTAGTCGGAAATTAAAAATATATTTCCGACTAGTATAAGTCGGAAAAATTTATAAATTTGTTTCCGACTTGTAAAAATCGGAATAATTATTCCGACTATTAAGAGTCGGAAGTTGAAAAACACTCAGGGTCATAATAGTCTAATAAAAACGAAATGGGGGCCAAAGAGTAAGTGACGGAGTTCAAAAAGAAAAAGTCACTCCTGTTTAATCTGTTTAAGATCTTGATATTGGATATTGCCTACTATATCTTAGCCAGTTATTTATTACATTCGCGACGGCATAATTAAATTCGATTAGACACGAATATAATTTAATTCAAAAAGATCTGGCTTAATTGCATTGTTGGTCCATTATCTTATTTTTAAGATTCACTTTGGTCATTTATTATTTTTTTGAATAATTTTGGTCCTTTATTTTTTAAAAAAGATTCAGTTTGGTCATTTCGTCAAAATAAGGTTAGATTTCACCGGAATATTTCAGAATATTCCCTCCCCCTCATCGGATTCTGGAAATGCCGCCGGATGCGATCGTATTCTGGAAACGTTGATCTCTCTATCGTCTCTCCTCCTCCTCTTCTTCTTTCTTTCTCTCTCTCTCCTCTCTTCCTCTTGGTCTCTCTCTCCTCTTTACTTCCTCTCTCTCTCTCCTCCTCCTCATCTTGGTCTCTCTTTCTCTCCCCTCTCTTCCTCCTCCTCCTCCTCTTCTCCGTCTCTCTCTCCTCTTGGTCTCTCCTGTTTAATCTGTTTAATATTTCAGGAAAGGGCTAAATCTCTGAAGCTACCCACCCATATCACAATTGATGCTGGGAGAACACAGATTGCACCAAGTGAGTACTGGAAATATAGTTAACTTATAGCTGATTGATTTCTTGTATCAGCCACATAATTGAAATCACCATTATTTATGCTTTAATTTATGCCCAGCAGTAATGCAAAAGTAATAAAAAATAGAGGTCTAGCTCAGATCTTGTATTAAATTGTGTCTGCACGGTCCATGTACATCTAGAATTGAAAGTTTGAAACTAGAGATAATATTCCACCATCCACTTAGAATTAAATGGTTATCTTTTTTTTTTTTTGCTCGTTATTTATATTGAAGCTGAACCCATGCTCAAAATTGCTGGTTCTTGCATACATTCTGCAGTAAAGAGGAGCTTAGTTGGTTCCTTTGGATTGACTGTATTTTTTTTAATCCAATGAGAGAAAAGATAGATTGATTTATGTTATCAATAGTTGTTAGAAACTGAGAATGAATAGCAAACAGGCTTTTATTAAGTCATTATTTTCTTATTCTTCTTGTTATATATGTAGAATATAAATGTCTGGATACTTTAATGATTATCATAGTTAACATTTTTTTCCCTTTCTTTCTCTCAGATTCCAGAACAGTGATGGCAGTTCTTGGTAATACTCTCTTCTAATGAACATTTTTTTTCCCTCATCAATTTAGCAATTCATTTCTTCTTTACAATGTGAGGTGTAGTTTTTTTTTTTTTTTTCATCAGCCAAAGTGTAGTTGAATTTAATTTGTTATTTGAGTGCAGGACCTGTTGAAGTGGTAGATGATGTAACAGGTGGACTGAAATTGCTATAGTTTTCTGTCCAATCAAGATGTTCTATTGTTTGGCATGAGCCTCTGAGCATTCTTGAAGGATAAACATAACAGATTGAACCTTCAATTGAAGGCTGAACCATACTCGCAGTTGCTGATTCATGTATACATTCTGAAATAGAAGAGGGGCTTAGTTGCTTGGCCCCAAGTGAAGGTTTCCCATGTTCATTCCGCATAAAGATTTGCAATTAATCTTATGTTAACACTTGACAATAACCATGATGATGATGAAAACTTTTTTTTTTTTTTATTGAAGATTCTCACTTACTGAAATTGATGAATCATGTGCTTGGTACATTACAGAATGGTGCAATTTAGTTTAAATGAAGTGTTGCTTAGTCTTGGTTCTTTGCCTAAAATTTCTATTGGTTTTGGAAGGCATATAAATATTTTCGGCCATCAATAATAAAAATTGGATATCTAATTAGAAAATATCGCTGATGCTGCAATAAAATATGATGCAAATAATGAGTGAAGTAATTTTACGTGATTCCCTGAGCATGTGCAGTTTTCTATTTGAGATTTTCTTTTCACACCCCCCATTTTTCTCTCCATCCCCCATTTTTTCCACCTCACATGAGACGGAAGTGATTTTTTTCATCCTTTCCACCTCTCAAGAGGCGGAAAACCCAATAAATTTACACTTCCGCCTCATGTGAGGCGGAAAAAATGGGGGATGGGGAGAAAAATGGGGGGTGTGAAAAGAAAATCTCTTCTATTTTGCAGTCTGAATTTTTCTTTATAGTCATGGCTGTAACTAGGTTACATAAGAGAGGTGGAAGCTAATTCATTATTTTTGAGAGCAAGTTACGGTTTTCCTTCGTAGCACTAGAGTACAATGAGGAGTTTGCAAGAAATAGAATGATATTAGATAATACTCCATTTGTTCAATCTACAATCTGGTGGAAATGTAAAGAAGCTATTGAGGTAGAATACTCTATATTTATGGAGTAATTAACATTGAGTTAAAATGAGCGAGTCTGCAATGTACAATCTGGATGCAGAAGTTGTACAAATTTCAGTGTGCATGTCTGATCAGCCAAACAAACTTTATATTAATTGCTTCATAACCGGGTCTATATTTTCACAGTACTCTGTATATAAGCACCAATCTTGTCAAGAAACAAGAGTGCTTTGCATTTGAATGTTACAGCATCTTCAAGTTGCAAGTAAATTGAAATTAGTATTAGTAGGCTAAACATATGAATCTCCTACATGCAAAATAAGCCTTGCAACTAGTTTCGTTAGAAATATACAATTCATACAAATCCATAAGTGTCATCATTTGAATTTATGTTTGCTCTCTGTAATATTCAATCTTTTCCTTCCCTTTTCGTTTTGACGGGTTCCTTCTTCAGTTCTCCTTCTGGTGCTCTTATTCACCTCTGTAAAGTTTTTCTTTTCCTCTACAGAAAGAATAGTAGAGTTAGTACACATGCGAGACAAAGAAACTAAGTGGAATATGTTGATCAAACTAATAGGACAAAATACAAATGTTTCACTATGCAAATACTCACCTTTTACCGGGCTCGTCTGATTTGGATATGACACCGCATCATAGGGACAATAACACAGACAGTGAAACCACCACCAACTTCTGGCATAACCTCTTCACATAATTCTGCATCAATAGATTCTATATATTTTGCCTTGGCTTCATTCCTCTCCGCAACATGCCATAAACTCATTACATAACTCAAATGCCTTACCGAGATCTCCATTAGAAAGCTACATGCAACCACATCAGGATCTAAAACTTTGTTTAACAAGGTATATGACAATTTAACTGCTGCTCCTAACATGGTCCTTCTGCAGTACTTGTAAATTCTGCCTCGGCTTCATTCCTCTCCTCAACATGTCATCACGCAACTCAACTGCCTTGTTGAGCTCTCCATTAACACAACAACCATATATTAGCAAGTTATATGCAACCAAATCAGGCTCAAGACCTTTGTTTAGCATGGTATCCCACAATTTAACTGCTGCTCCTACATTGCCACTTCTGCAATACTCATAAATTACAGTGGAATAGGTAATACAGTCAGGGAAAATACCATTTTCAGTCATCTCAGAAAGAACTTTAGTAGCTTCATGAAATCTACCCAATTTGCAGAAGCCGCGTATAAGAATGTTATATGTTACAGTGTTAGCTAAAAGCCCTTTAATCATGGCATGGTGAAGCCCCATAGCTTCCTTCATATTTCCCTCCTTGGTAAGATGATCAAGAAAACAGCCATATGTGATAGAATTAGGAGGGATATTTGCATCCAGCATTTTTTTAAAAAGAACACCTGCTCTGTCCATTTCACCTGCTTTGCATAAGCCATTCATCAAAGCAGTATAAGTCACAACATTAGGAAAGCATTCCTCTGTAACCATCAAATCCCTACATTCAAAAGCTTTCTGAAAAGATCCTTCTTTACTGAATGCGTCAATCATACTTGTGTATATTACATTATCAGGTCTCAATCCTTGCCCCTGCATCTCTTTTAAAAGGCTAAACAACATTTTCCTGTCTAGCTGCTTCAGAGCACCATCAATAAGAACAGCGTGGCAAACCAGATCCATGTTGATTCCTCTTTGAATCATTTCACAAGAAACACTCATTGCCTCCACCAATCTTCCTTCCAGGCAATAACCATGTAGAAGTGCACTATAGCACATTTCGTTCAACTCAAGGTTCTTCTTGTGGAGATCATCAATAAAATCTCTAGCTTCAGAAACCCTACCAGTAGAACAAAGGCCGCTGATGAGAGGTCTGTAGGTATACGTATCTGGAACAAGTCCCTTTTGGAGCATATCTTGATGCAATTCAAAGGCCCTATCAATGTTACCATCCCTACAATACCCTTCAATCATAACATTATATGTTACCTCAGTTGGCATGATTTTCCTTTCCACCAATTCATCAAAAAGTTTGGATGCTTCATCCATCTTATTTGCGCTGCAAAGCCCAGAAATAAGGGCGGTGAAAGTATAAACATTTGGAGCAATTCCTTTCTCAGTCATCTCATTATATAGTTGAAATGCCTTTTGCAGTTGCAGGTCTTTGCAGTATCCAGTAATCAATGATGTAAAGGTCGAAGCTGTTGGCTCCAACCCTTTATTGATCATCTCAGTAAACAGAGACTCGGCAGCACTCAAATCCCCAAACTTACATTGGCCATTTATCAAAGAGTTGTAGGCATATTTAGTTTCTCTTATACCATCTTCTATCATTTTCTCGAAATAAGATATTGCAACTTCCAACCTCCCCCTTCTGCAAAAGGAATCTATTAGAATAGAATAAGTAATATCATTCGGATGCAAGTTCATCCAGTGCATATTACTGTAAAGTGATTCTGCCTTACCCAAATCTCCACCTTTGCACAGAGAATTGATTAATGCATTATAAACAAACAAACTCGGCTGAGAACCAAATCTTCCTACCTTAACTACCAAATTATAAGCATCATTGATCTCTCCCTGCTTTCTTAACCCTTCCACCAATGCTGATACAGCAGCCTCGGTTGGAGCGAACCCCAACTCAACCATTTCATTCATAAGCTGAACTCCAGCCTCGAACTGCTGCACCCTACAAAAACCAAGCACCAGTGTACAATACGTAACCACATCTGCTTCAAGACCCTTTTCACTCAACGATCTTTTAACATCAACAGCTTCCCAAACTCGGTCGCCCTTGCACAACCCATGAATCAAGACATTATAAGTCACGATACTTAAATCAAACCTATTCGTTTCCATCCAAAGAATCTTTTCCCTAGCTCTGAAAAAATCTTTCAATTCACACAAGCTCCTCACTACCGCGGAGCAAGTATAAGGGTCAGGTCGAACACCAGCATTCACGGATTCATCGAACAACTCCCAAACCATCACAAACTTCCTAATTCTCAAAAGCCCATTCAAAAGGGCACTTAAAGTTCTAATTTCAGGCAACAATTTATTCGAAAGCATGAGCTTTAAAATCACAACAGCATCAAAAACTCTCTTACACTGGAGGTAATTCTGAAGCAACAAATCAAAACCCAGAGTTGATGAGAACTTACATTGCCTATGAGAATCTAAAAAATTGTAAAAATTTGATTTTGGGTCAGACCCACGAAGCAGAAGGGTGTGGAGTAATGAATTAGCAGGCCAGAAGAGGGCTTGTTGAACAAGAGCATGAACCAAGATCGAGAAGGAGGTAGTGGAATGGTTGAAATTGAGGTGAAGGCCGAGGAAGTTGAAGAAGCGCAGGGCCAATTTGGGATCGTCTAGGGTTAGAAGCAAGAGCTTTTGGACGTGGAGAGGGTTCAAGGTGGATGAAATAGAAGGGTCGTTGAAGATGCGGTTCCAACTGCGGGGCTTGTTACCTCGGATAATGTTGGAAAGGAGTGACACAAAACGCGTGTCGTTTTCGCCATCATTATCATTATTGTTGGAATTGGAACGAGTGGAGAGATGATATGAAGAAGGAGTTGTTGTTGTTGATGTTGGGAGAAGAAGAAAATGGAGGGTAGAATGTGAGAAAGGTGTGGGCATTCGAGCTGCAAGTGAGAGAAAGAGCTTCATTTACACAATCATCATCATCACTAACTACTTCACATATGAAAAATGAGATTTTCAAGTTTTTTGCTTCTGAGTTCTGTTATGGGTTTATGGATACTTTCTTTTGATATTGTGGTCCTTCGGGGGCTAATCTCCCAGCGAGACCTCTTATATTCGTAAGAGTCAGGCTTAAGTAGCAATAAATGATCTCTTACCATCTGTGCTAGCCTTCATCGCTCACCAAATGTGTATCTAAAAAATAAAAAAATAACACACACAAAATATTACTAATTAGCTTAACTTTAAAAAAAATAGTCATTAGCTTAAAATTTTTTTTTTTTTTACTTTTAGTTTTTGCATTTTTATTGATATTTCGCAATTTATTGGAATTTTTTTAATAATTTACAACAAACTTGATTTAGAAATCATTTTTCTCGCTAAAAAAAATCATCTTGGACACGACATCAAGTTGAAAAAAAAAATTAGTATTACCTAAATTTATTTTTGAAATTATTTTCTATTCACTAATCTCAAATTTATTTATTTATTATTAATAGTAAAAAATTATTTCCTTTTTGTCTGACATTGTGTTTAAGAAAGTCAATCATTTACTAATTATGCTAAGCAGTTATTAAACTTTATTTTAAACATATTAATATATAATAATGGTAAATTATCTTCACACATGTGTATATCATTATTGGCTAATAAATTAGTTCATTTAGAACATCATGGCACACACCTTTGAACTTTGCTACATGGCTCTACTTTGAATTCACCCCCTAACTCTTGTCCTTCTTGCAAGAATACTTTGGAGGTGTAGTTTTTCATTGTATTGTTTTTTTTTTTTTTTTTAAAAAGTTTTTCATTGTATTTCTATTGTATAATGTGGGGACTAAAAGTCCTATTGATAATTAAATTATGTACATACACAAAGAAAAACAAGTTTCTACTAACGAGCTGTTGGTGCAGTGGTGTCAGGGGCTGCACTTGGTGCACCAAGGGCTGCATTTGGTAGAGCGAACCACGGTTCGTGTGGTTCGATCCCTGTAACAATGTTGGAAAAGAAATAAAACCTTAACCCCAAGACCCCCTCAAACTGAATTAGTCGGCCCAGTGGACCGGATACCATGATGAAAAAAAAAAAGAAAAGAAAAAAACAATTCTCTTGAAGTTGTTTGCGTAAAAGTTATCAAAGAAATTTGCAATTATCTAGTGAACAAATTTTTGGCCTTCTACCAGGCATTTCAGGGGAATAACTATGAAAGTAATTAACTGAACTAATAATTAAGTAAAATTGTTGTCGTGACTTCAAGATTTGAACCTCTAATATTATAGATAAAGTTTATCCTGGATTGTAATCTACTGCAACCGATCACGGTTCAGTATTCATATAATCAACTCTTAGATACAGATACTGCTATGTAAGAATGATAAAAAAGAAGAAATAAAGAAAGACTAGTTTATTCTAGGTATAGAGACAAACTGCAATAAAAACAGCATAGATGCTAATAGATGGTTAAACAAAAAAGAAAACATTATTTATTCCTTGACCGAATTCCATAAACAGTTTAACCCTTAAACGAATGGCAAAGCTAAACTCATATACTACTACTATATTACTATTCAACGGTACAAATTCTAAAATAACACACGTTCAAAAATGAATGATAAGAGTTGGCATCTGCCTGAAAGTTAATGATCCTAATTTGTTTGTTGAAATATATAGAAAGGAACAACACAGATAATGCTCTTAACTCAAATTTTAACTTGCTAGCGCCCTAGATTCCCATCACTATTAAATGCTTCTCTTTCTGTAACACTTCATTATTGTCTTTTCCCCTTTGAGATTGATGCTCAGTTGCTCACCATTTTTCTTGTTTTCTGTTCAGAAACTGTCCCTATAGAATTAACTGTCCTTCTAGAACCTTTTTCTTCATGTGGAGCATTTTTCTGTTTTGAGGTTCAATTTTAGCAATAAGGAATAATGGGAGAACTCCAAAAAAGAATAACAACTAGACAATAAAATAAGACAAACTGAAATATAATATTTGTAATGTTACCAATGAAATGCTATTATTATTATTATGCATTAGTGAAAACAGTCATCTGAATATATCAATCACTTCGATGGTTCAATTTTTAAAGCACCTGCTGATCTTGAATGCTTTCGTTTCTGCTATAGGAGAATGCGCTTGATAGAGATAGCATGTTTACTCCACAATCCATTTTTCCCTGAAGTTTCAACCGGATATCTTTTTTCTCTTCGAACTTTTTAGCAGCATCTTCCATTGCCAACATGCCTTCCCTCTTAAAAACAGTATATTTTATCCCACATGCGCACATATGTGATGCAATGTCTGAACCAAAATGAAGGTATGTGAAACTGAATTTCAAACTAATATGGCTCAAATCATCATGGAATATTATAATGCATGTTAATGGAGAATAATTTTAGTTTTCTCCAAACGAAGATAATAATAGTTACTTACCATGGTAAAGACAAATTGGATAGGCGTAGCAGTAGTCGCACAACATATAGGCTAAATAACAATCCCTATGGCAGTTGCCACATATCAGAGTTCCTATGGTATTTGAAGAAATTGAACATTCTTTTGAACCTTTCAATTGCAAAAGGGCCTTCTTATAAAATTGCATAAGAAGCACAAAAGAAAAGACAGTAGCGTGATACGATGCCAAGTCCATAGGTTTGTTCTTTGAACCTCTGACTTTTGAGAATTTGTAAAGCTGCATTGCCTCTTTACAAAGAAGTTCTTCATATGGAATCATAGGAAACATTCTGAGATTTGCATAACGCTTACTAGCTGCCGCCCCTAACGGAAACCAATCACCAATAGCAAAGTTCACTGCTTCTCCACAATTAAAACCTAAATCAATAAAAGTAAAATAATCAAATAAGCTATAAATAACCATTTCTAGTGAATTGTAGTTAGTATATATCTTTGTTTACTGAGAGACACACAAAAACATGACAGAAATATAGATATATTACCAAGACTAAATCCAGCATGATATGATCTAGGAAAGGTGATGACAAACTCTCCTGGCTTCTGAATTGCCTTGTAAACTGGCACATTATGTAGTAGCAAAATATTTGGAGGGAACATGGTTGTTTTATATGCAAGAAATTGGAAAACCTCATCCCCTCCATGTTTTGATAAGATATTTTTGCTATACACATTATGTAGAACAATATTTTCAAATTGAGAGGCTACTTGGGCAGGTATGCCATACCATATTTTATTTGCACCTGAATGATGATAATTTATGCTGAAAACAGAAATATTGTTCAGAGAAAAAATATCTTTGAGCAATGTTAAAAAATGGTGGAGACAATGAAGAAGTAGTCTAATTCTTATGTCTTAGAAATACCTGTACAAATAGTGATCTTCTACATGCCACGCAAACATACTGAATAGCATCCCAATGTAAAGCATAGGATCAGTTATTCCCTAACAAAAAATTCACAGGGGAAAATTAGAAAAAGGTTTAAATTCAACTCCGATTTCAAAAATTACTTTCTTACCGGAATTCCCTCGTCAACTAAACGCAATGTGGATTGTGGCAGCCGTGAGAAGTTCTGATACCAATGAAATCAGGACTAGATTTATTAATCAAACAACAAATATTTGAAGATAAGAATGATACCACCGCACATAGCAATTGATTTAAACAGAAAAGGCAATAATAAAATATCTTAAGGAGTAGTAGGTCACATGCTAAATTGAATATAAGCTGCAAGAAGAACAAAACAACACAATAAATACAGTAAGCATAAAATGTGGAGTGAACCTTTAAATTCCATTTGCTTTTTCCAATCTTATCGTTGGGATCACATGAAAAGGCACTGCCCTCAACATTAATTCCATATTCAACCGTTCCCTTCTGATCATGTGCCATCTCATGCCAGAACTCCTTCTCAATACTCGACGAAGAGACACCCCGAGAAGTGTAAAATCTATTTAGAAATGCCTTGTTTGCCATAGCCTCAAATTCATGATAAGTGTACTTTCTGATAACAATAACAATAACAAAAACCAGAAATTGATTATTTGATTTTGACAAAGTTAAAAGCATGATCGTGATATTCTCTTACCTTCCTCTCATAAAGGTGATTTTGTCTTTCTCATTCCATTCAGATAGCCGAAGGGGCTGTATGTTAGTTTCAAACATGAAGTCCTCTTTCTCTTTCGTTAAGACAAGAGCAGCAGGAATAGAGGCAATTATAGGAGAAACAATTTTGCATATGCCTGAGAATACAGAAGGAAGATTATACTAAGAAGGAAATAGAAATAGAAATTCAGAAAATGCATGACTCCTCCACACAGTACACAAGTATATCCCGTGATTCAGTGTGTGAGGATGTATTAAACTGCAAATGGCAACATTATATTCTCCTAATCATACTAACTTAGTAAAATAAAAGTATACTTATTTCTACTACCCCATTCATGTGTAAAATAAAAATGACCACGTTTCTGTGCATCTAACTAATCGAGTTTACATGGTACGGAAAAAAAAATGAGCACATTATTTCTTAAGGAAATTAATACTTGGTGTTGATTATGTGATGTATAAAAATTATTGTTGAACTTTTTTAAAAGAAAGTTGTGTTATGCATAAGATTGTATAAGCATACCAAATTTTGATGCCTCTGGAGCAATCTTGTGGAGATAAACAAAAGGATCTTCAAACTCTTTCTCTGAGGGGTGATATACTGGACACTCTGGAATCTTATTGGTCCATTCAACATCACTCATATCAAATTCACCCACTTTATACGAAATTGAACTATTCTTTTCATTTGTTGTTTTCCTCTTTTTTCTTCTTCCACAAGTGGCAAACCCCATTTTATTTGATACTAGTTTGTTTTCTATTTTCTATATAAAATAACTAGCATTACTACCATCTAATGCTTGCTTTGTTTTTGCTGTCACAACATTTTCATGTGTTTTCAGTACGTAGAGTTGAGTATGTATTTTTTGTTCCTTATTCCTGTCTGGTTTCACAGTAGGTGCAATATTAGTAGTAAACTTACTTTTGTTTTGTTTTGTTAGCATCAATCCCAACATGATAATAAAATAAAAATTAGAGTAATAATGGGTAGTTAAAGGCCCGAGGGAAAGAAACCTCCAATAATAACCGCCGGGAAAGAGTTTCAACGGTTCCTACGTTCTAATTCATTTCAAATAGTACCGGTCCATTAGAACTTAGGAACCGTTTGGCAAAAAAGCCGGATCTGGACCAGTCAAACCGATGGAAATCCGTTGAACCGCTCAAAACCGGTGGTTTACCGGCTTGAACCAGTTCTCCACATTGATGGTTTCATTCTCGCACTACCGGGACAGAAGTTGAAGATGATATAAAATCCGGTAGTGAACCTCAAACTACATCTAAAAGGAAGCAAAAACTTCATTATTAAGGGAAGAAGAAGTTAGCATGGTAAAAAAAAGGCTTATTTATGGTTTTGGTCTCTAAAAATTCAGTGTGTTTTGGTTTTAGTCCCTAAAAGTTATTTTGACCGTGACTGGTCCTTAATTTTTCAAACATTTTGGTTTTAATCCCATCTGTTAGAAAAAATCAATTATTTGTTGACGTGGTTAACGGAAACTCACACCAATAGCTACGTGGTGTGAGATAGCACCAAATAAGTATTGTGACATGGATGATTCAGGTCCATAAACGCAAAATTCTGCGTATGAGACCATTTTGCGTATGAGACCATTTTGTGTTCATGGATCTGTATCATTCACGTCATGTCATTTATTTGGTCTCGTCACACTACGTGACGGCTGATATGGTGTTCCGCTAGTCACATCAACAAATAACAGTTTTTTCATAGAGGAGTGGATCAAAACCAAATTGTTTGAAAAATTAAGGACCAGTCCCGGTCAAAATAACTTATAGGGACTAAAACCAAAACACGCTAAACTTATAAGGACCAAAAGCATAAATAAGCCTAAAAAAAATATGCAAATTAAAAGAAGGAGAAGTTAGGCCTCTGCTCTGCTAAGTTGCCAAACCCTAAGCAAATGAGAAAGACCCTTAGCGACGATGTTATAATTCCAGAAATTTAACATTCTCGTCGAGTCCTTAGCGTGCAAATCCTGAACAATGCTAGAAGGGGAGGGATATTGGCATTGCACTTTCGCTTTGGGTGCAGCGAGTGTGTTAAATTTGATTTTTTATTTGCATTTTATATATGTTACTAATTTTATTTTATTATTTGCATTTGTTTGCTGATGAAGAGTTGCATGAGAAGACGAACCTTTGTTGAAGAAGAAGTGAATGAAGGTTGCTTTGAATTGATGAAGTGGAAGAGAAAGGTGGGTATGCATGGGAAGAAGTGGCATTTTGGGTAATTTGGTTTTAAGTAAGGTCAATAGGATCTTTTCAAAAGAAAAAGAGTTAACTAATTAAATGGGGGTAAAAAAACTAATTCTCATAGAATTCCTTTAAAAAAAATAGAAATAGATGCATAGATTTTTTTCTGTGCTGGTAGATAATGTAGAGTAAAGGTAAAACATTATATGATATATTTGTTTTTATAAATTAAAAAACAATTATTATAAATTTATATTATAGTACTATTATATTAAATTAACATTAAAATATATATAATTAATTATCCTCGGTTGAATCGCGGTTTGATAACGACTATTGTAAAATTGAATTGTTTGTACTCCCTCCGTCCCTGATTATAAGGTTTTCTTGGGTAAAAAATTTTGGTCCTAAATATAAAACCCTCTTGTAATTTTTTCAAAATTACTCTTACATCTAATCATTGTGGTCTAAATTTTTGTGAGAAGAAATAAATAAAATTGTGTTGGAATATGAAATGAAACTTGTTTAATGGAGCTTGTTTAATGTTGTAAATGACTTGTAAATTGATTCATTGCATTAAATATAGATGATGGAGTATCTAGGAATTAAATTAATTATTGAAAAATGAAAAAATTTATTATGTTCTAATAATTGGTAGAAGGGTATTTTTGGAAAAACATATCAATTTTAATATAGAATTCAACAACATTGGTGAACGTAAAAATGTCTAAGAGGACCTTATAATTAGGGACGGAGGGAGTATTTGATTTGATTAGTGTTTAGTAGTTGCTCAACTTGTGAGGAATTCAAAATGTTGAATCTTACTGCACAGTTGACATTTACTCAAGATTATAGGAGTAGTAGGTTGCTTCGCTATGTTGATTTCATTGTTTAATTTGCATTACTATCCTACTTTACTAGCAGTACTAACTTCTGAAATCGTAAAGCTAGTCTCTGATTATAAAGAATCTATGACTGTGAACCTTTGATTTTTTTTTGTTTAAATTACTCATTTGGTCCCTTACCTTATTTTTCAATTTCAAATTGGTCCCTTACCTTTTTTTGGTTTCATATTGGTCCCTTATCTTTATTTTCATTGTCAATTTGGTCCCAGAATCATTGTTCATCCTACGTGTCAATATTATATTGGTCCACGTGGAGAGAGAAAGTGACACGTGTCCATAACATATTGGTCCACATAGGATGAACAGTGATTTTGGGATCAAATTGACAGCAAAAGGAAACATAAGAGACCAATATGAAACAAAAAAAAGGTAAGGGACCAGTTTGAAATTGAAAAATAAGGTAAGAAACCAAATGAGTAATTTAGCCTTTTTTTTTTTCACGTAACATTCTTTTTGGTTCAGTACACCTAGGATAATTCGCCCTGTTAATTCTATGGAAAATTTTGATTCCAAGTCAATAGAGATATTGGAACTTGAAAAGATAATGGAAGTTTATAGAAATCTTTGGAATCCCCTAACCAAATACTATAATTACAACGGATAATTAATGAAAAAACAAAAGCAAAAGAGTGTCTTTCCTTTGTGCTTTACTGCTTTCGAATGAGTTTTTATTGGCAAATGTTATAGAATAAGTCAAGAAACTTGGGATACCAATTTCAGGACCAAAGACTTTTAATTTTAGAGTAAAGTAACAATTTGATCACTAGTGTATCAACTTAGTCTCCTAAGATGTATAAATATTAATTCATTTCTCAAGATTTTCAAATGCACTAAATTGATTTTTAAAACATGAAAATCTTGAAGGACAGAGTCAGAACATCCAAAAATCTCAAGAGATCAAGTTGGTTGGTCTGGAAATCTTGAAAAACTAAATGTGAATTTATAAGTTTTCAATAACTAAGTTTATGCATTGAAAAAAAATCAAGGACTAAAGTTGGTATTTCACTCTTATTTTTATTCCTCATAGATAAATTTTCCCCAGGCAAATATAATTATGAGAATGTTGCATCATGCAACTCTTACAACCTAAAGGCTAAAGCTTTCAAACAAACATTTTCCGAAGAAAAGAAAAGATGTAGGAGCTGGAAGCGCCAGCCACTGATTGAGTACCTTATATTGTCACATACACCCAAAACCATCTTCCAATTGCTTCAACATTTGGTTAGGCTTATACCGTGATGCCCAGCTCCAACAGCTTCAACTTTATTGAAAGGGAACTGGAGCACCCTGCTTCTTGTTCACTATAGCCATTGCTTTGTAGCGTGTACCCATACCAATTGGAGCACATTCATCGGGTCCTTCCCAAAAGGGGGCTTCCCCATCACCTACAAGGCGCCAGTATCCTGTCCTCAAAGATTCAGCTTGCTCATCTGTGCAGTTTTGAAGTAGTGTTTCAACGCGAAAATTTATTCCAAGGGAACCGAGAAATTGAGATTGAGTAATTGGCCCATGGACAGACACTTCTCCTGCATAAATATTAAATTAGTTGGAAACTAATCTTCAGTTTTTGACCATATGTGTATACATTTGATGTCTAATTCTGATCATTATGCCGTATGTCACAACAAATATAATGTAGAAAAACACCTGAAGCTTCCTCTGCTGAATGTCTAATGGAAGCAAAATCAACATAAGCACTGAGATCAGCAGATCCAGGATTATCTAGAAGGTCAACAAACCTGTGTTTCCGAATTGCCTGCATAAATTCATAAATCATCAAAGAAAGGAAGAAAAGAGAAAGTAGATGA
This sequence comes from Crotalaria pallida, assembly GCA_037953625.1. NCBI lineage: Eukaryota > Viridiplantae > Streptophyta > Magnoliopsida > Fabales > Fabaceae > Crotalaria > Crotalaria pallida. Next base: position 139,657,780 of record CM075654.1, on the reverse strand, counting down.
CAATTTCAGGATACAAGATATATAATTGCATAAATAATTTAAGAATAATATAGTGAACGAGCAGTTAAGCTAGCTATGGTACGCGTGGGAGACAGAACACGGTAAAGAAAACTAAAAAGTAGTACTTATAAGGATAAGAAGGGAAAGATACTTGACCTGGAGACTGTCCGAGATTACTCCATCCAAGCCATAGTCAATGATTAGAGCTCCACCACCATCAGAACTTATTCTATCAACAATGGTCTCAGTCAACTCCATAGCTTTGGGGCAAACTTCAATTTGTTTAAGTTCTGCGGTCTCCTCAGGTGCAGCCCACTTGCACCGCTTCAAAAGATAGAGAATTGCAGGTGTAGGCTGTGGAGATAGAACAAAACGAAACCTATCCAATGTATGTAAGAAGTATCAATAAACTAAACCATCAGAAATACAATTTCAAGAAGCTTACATTGCAATACTTACGATGAATCTTCTGCCACGTCAACCATTTTCTCACACCAGCCGCGAGGTACTTTCTGTAGACAGAAAAAAAATCATATTTCATGGAAATGTGATGCAGTAGCAATACAGAAAAATAGGAACACAAAAGAAGTTGAATTTCGTTTTTGTTTTTTTCAGAGAACAATTGCATAAGATACAAGTAGGGCACAGCAAGTTGGATCTAATTTTTATTTTTTCAGAACTATATAAGATACGAGTACAGCACAACTAACTCTAATAGATAATAACGAACTAAGACAGATTGTTAGCCAAGACCAAGATCTGTGAAGCAGAAAGTTATTGGAAATTTTGAATCATTAAGCATGAAGAGAAGCAAATTTTTTTGCTCAAAGAATTGAGGATCTTTTACATCCGATCATCCCCTCGATGACCAACCAGTGGGATAGCATATAGTTAAGACAGATAATATAGGCACTAGTTTAGCACACCGAACTAGGAGGATTAACTCAAATAAAAAACAACTGGCAAAACTATACACAAATTACCATTAAAAATGGAAAGAACAGAGGAAGAAAAAATACGAAAGGACAAACCAATGCCAATTTAGCTTAACAGCACAAGGTATTACCTGGAATTGATGGACTGGTAGGGCATCAAAAAACTCATGTGCGATGATAATTGTTGGCACTGGTGCATCGCAGGGGAAGAACTTTGTCAGGGCATTATTAAAATACAAAATAATAAAATATTTTATGTTAATGGCTGAATGAGTAACAGAAAACAAACTCAGAAATTTGTATCATAAACTAGCAGTCTATTTTATATCCAAAAAAACCTATGTTCATAGGGAAAGCAATACGTACATCCTGAAGGAACCTGCTCCATCGTAGCATGCCATGATACAGGAGTTCCACCTCCAACCAAAGAGCTCACAGCTGTTTTATCAGTATCTTGAGCTTCATTTTCGTCGTCAGCGCATTTCAAGTTCTGGTGCTGAAGCTTCCGTAGTGCCGGACTACACTCCACAAGGTGTACATGCAATGACTCAACGAAGTTCTTAAATTTTGAAACACCCTATATAACAAGTTTAAAGTTTAAACATTTGTTTAATCATAACGATGAAATCTCTAGCCTTTTCTTCAGTGTTTTAATTCACAAACATAAACAAAAGGTGCAAAACAATTAGACATATCAATATTTTATTTTTCATACACGAAGAAGATCGGCCATAAGTGTTCCTCGTCCAGGACCCAACTCAACGAGATTTATTCGTTGCCGTTGGCCCATTTGCTCCCACAGACACATCACCCAGACACCAACCATCTAACATTACACAAACACAAAGACATTATTAGGATTGGAAACATAAACAATGGAATTAGTGAAAGTATAATTGGGATAATTGAAACGAAATAAGTGAATAAGCTCACTTCACCAAACATCTGGGAGACTTCAGGAGAGGTAATAAAATCACCATGAGCTCCGAAAACGTCGCGGTTAATGTAGTAACCAGATTTAGGATTTGTCAAAACTTGTGACATGTACTCACCTACTGAGATAGGGCCTCCGCGAAACTGCGAATAGAATAACGAAAGAGGGTAATTTTGATAAATGTGAGATTAAAAAGGTACTAATGTTTTATGCCAGTTGATAGAAGAAGGTTGAACCTTGATGAGGCCTTTGAGATGTTTGACGAGGTCAGAATCGGAATTAGGCACGTGGGAATGGTCGGGAGGGTTGTAGAGGGAAGAGCGATCGATGGAGATGGAAGCAGTTGGAGAATCAGAATGGTTCTGCTTAGCGTCCTCCAAGTGATCGACGAAAGGCGCGTGAGGAGTTGAAGAGGAAAGCCTGGTGGAGAATGAAAGAGGGAATAGAGGGGCTGTTGATGATGAAGCTGCAAAGGAGTGGGAGGAGTATGCATTGGCGATGTGACGATAGAAAAGTGCGGAGGAGGATTGGTGGTGCTGCTGCAACACTTTCCTTAGCACCATTTTGCACTGCTTCTTTCTTTTCCTTGCTTAAGCTTAATATAAAAACACTCTGTTTCTTTGCTTTATTTTAAAAATTATTCTCCTCTGTCACAAAGTTTAAACCAGGTCTTTTAACTAGGAGAATAATTTAAAGATATGTTTTTTTTTTTTTTTTTAAATCAAGGGTATTCCAACTTTATGAATAAAATAACTAATTGAGTTAATTGTCACTTTGGTCCCTGAAATTACATACCGCTTTCACTTTCGTCCCTCAAATTACTAAAATAGCTTTGAGGTCCCTGGATTTGTAAAAACGTGTGCACGTTAGTCCCTCCGTCAACGTCCGTTAACGGAGGCGTGACATGCACTTTAAATAATTCACTACAGTCCTTGTAATCACTTTAAATAATTCACTATAGCCCCTGTAATAATTTTAAGTTATTCATTATAGTCTCTGAAACTATACAATTCATTCATTTTAGTCTCTATATCAGTATAGTTCAAATTCTAGATTAACTCAAACAATTAGTAAAAATGCTCAAACAAATTACTCAAGGCAAGAGCGTAACCGCGAGTAGTACCGCTCTCAAGGATTGAACAATGATCTTTGACATTCTCGAATAACTTTACATCATGAAATTAATTCTTAGTTAATGCTTATAATTCAAAGATCATTTATTTCATTTGATTAAACGGACCTAATTTATTAATGAAATAGTAGTAACATTTCTTTAAATTAAATTATGTTTGGTATTGGAAATGTTACTCCAAGACCTTTAATTTGGATAGAGGGAGTGCAAAAATAAAAATTAATTATGTAATGCGTAAAAAAGAGAAAGTGTTATATTTGATATTTGCATTGAATATTCCATAGTCATCACCAATGAACTAAGCAAAAACATGCTCCCATTGCTTCAAAATCATACTCATTCTATTTATTTATTTATTTATCTCATTTCAATTTTATTTTATGTTTATTTATCTTATTTATAAAATATTATATTTTTCACGTCTACCCTTGTTCAATACTCAATTATGTGAGTAGTTGAAAAGAAATCAATGAACACAGAAAAACAAATAACACATTCCATCTATTTCACATTATGTGTTATTTTAGATTAAAAAAAATTGTTTCTATTGACTTATCTTTTTTGAAGGTACAGTGTTCTAAAAATTGGGTTTATAAACCGGGGATATCTAGTTCATGTTAGCCCCAAAAATGAACACGATGGATTTGTGCCAAGTTGAGTAGCAATGGTCCAGCATCACATTAATCTATTCACAAAGCAAACAAGTGCAACCACACTAACGATTCTACATTTAAGTAAGAATAATACATTGACTAAGCCTAACTAAAAAAACGAAGTCCCCAATTCTTGAACAATTCTAAACTTGCTCAACACAACACTCAACAGTGTAAACTCTTATGAACTGTGAAGCAGCTGCATTCCTCTAGCCTAAGCATTTAGCCACCACTTCCACCTACATGCCCCATTTAAAACATTCAAAACAAATTCTATCTCCGTCACAAACTATATATATGGCTATCACGGATTGCTTTCCAATGATCATAACAATGATCAGATACTGAACAGCGCACAATCATTAACTACCCGTTTTCATAAAACAGGTTGACAAAGAATACATTCTCTTTCTTCTCTAAGTATGGTCTCCTCACCTCGACATTACTTAACATAAACCACTGCCTTAAAATCAGCTATAAAATTTAAAAGCAATTCTACAAGTGATTTAAACTTTGCATAACAAAATACAAGCACAACAATTACAAGGATGATCCTCATCCATCTTGTGTAACAAATAACAATTACCACAAGCTGAAACTTCAATGCTTCAGTTTTGCTTCACTCCAATTTTTACCAATGACATTTGAGCAGCAAGTAGGTGCCATTCCACACACGAATTAGAGGCACATTTACGAACACATACTCCTACATTAATAACTTTTGCAAGGTTATCGATTAAATTGCTTTTCTCTATGGTGATCATCCCATAATTTCCATTAAGGAGTCATCAAAAAATGTGCAAAGCAAAAGGAGAGTTATGATATTGAAGCACTTGTTATTGTTAGTTCTGGAGGTTTACTACTTTCGTTTCTTTTTCAAAAGGGATATCTATCTTCATGTGCCTCAGTTCCAATATTCAATAAACTTCTGCTTTTATACAAGAAAAAATCTTAATATCTTTCTTTTACACTTTTCAACAAAACAATTACAAAACCACATAAATACAATAATGCCATGCCACAAGTGAAACATCTATAAAGATGTATTTGGATTGCAAAAAATGTTCCAAACATCTTTCGATTGGAATTATTGCAGGTCGCATTTTCTTACTTACCAACATCTTAAATCAATCACTATGCTTACATTGATGCCTCCACACAAAAAAATGATGCATTTGGAGTGATAATTATCCCAGAATGTATATTTTATTTGACATTTTAAGTTCAATTAAAGAGTGACCAAGCAATGCAATTTAGCATCACTATTCCTTCTGAAAGAGGTCCTGCAAATGTCCGATCCAATTTAATAAAAAAATCAAAAGACAAATAAAGAAATAGTTAGGCTAATAAAATACACAAGAACTAAAATAGAATTCTTCACAAACACTTCCCAGTTCCCATCCAATAAAACTTCAAAATATATCCGAGGAAATTTCTACCAGCAAAGCAAACAAAGTCTTGATATTTAGTTATTGTGCAGATGATTTGTGTAAATAAGCATGAAAGAAAATATCCATCATGGTATACCCATTCTTCAAAGATACAAGGCGGGACAAATCTATTATCCATAAGCATGTATACTTCTAAACAACACAAAAACTTAAGCTAACAACCCCCAACCAAAATTTCAAAGATAATGATATCACTAAGTCTGTATAAAAAAAATGGCCCAACCTCATGCCGGCAACAACTGACAAGTTCTGTTCTCAATAATTCCAAAGTTGTTGAAGGCTATAAGGCTTACCAATTTATGCTATTGGCTAGAATCACTGCCATTAAGTGAAGAAACAAATAGGAATCTGTACCAAGTACCCACAACGAAGGATTTCACTATCCAAAACACCGTATTCAGACACAAACCAACCAAACCGTGCCCTCTCAGCTAGCATAATGTTGATTCCTAGCAGCCATATTAGCAACCTGAGCCTGCAACTGCGCAGCTCTAACTTTAGCGGCCATAGCCCGATGAAAGAACTGCTCTCTCGACAATGCCCTCACGCTCCTCAAGTACTGATCAAACGGTATACTCCCGACCTGAACCGCCTTATCCAAAGCGTATAGAGTATCTTCAATAGCCAAATCAGATGCGGTGCAATCAAGCATCTGCTTAGAAAGCACATCGACACACTCAAAAGCATCCTCCGCCGCGTTCTCCGAGCTCCCCAACTTCTTCCCTTGGTTATCCCTCAACCATCCTTCAAGAACATCAGTATTCATCAAAACCATCTGCAGTTGCTGCTCCAAACCTTCCATCTCGTCCCGCATTTCCTTCAAACCCTTATTAAGCTGATCCTCCCTCTGCTTCAACACACCCTGCATATTGAACAAACCCTCCATCTCAGCCTCCCTGCTCTTCCTCAACGCAGCCACATCACCATGCACCATCTCCACAAGCTTGTTAATCGCGTTCCGCTTAAACACCTCCGTCGGATCCTCGGTATGATTATGATGATGATGCGATGGTGATGGTGATGGGGATGCCGGCGGCGGCACAGGCTGAACCCTTCCGGAAGCAGAACCAGAGCCATAAGGGGAAGGAGGGTAAGTAGTAGTCCTGGGAGGAGGGTGAGAATACCCAGATGAAAAAGCAGCCAAATTTGAAGACCCAGATGGGAAAGAAGCCAAATTTGTAGCATTAGAGAAATTGGGGTTAGGGTTGGTGTGATGAGATGGGGAAGGGGAAGGGGGTGGTGGGGCCCGGCGCTGAGAATAGAGAGGAGGGTCTGCAGCGAAGGTGATGCTGAGAGTGCGGACGAGATCGACGAGATTGGAGCTGGGGTAGATCCAATTATGGAGATAAGGAACGGAGACCAGGCCAGAAGGGTTGACGTGAGGGTGAGGGCGCTTGATGACCATGTCGCGCGTGGGGTTGACGTAGACGCAGGGAGGGTGGCGAGGGTAGGATTCCATGAGCCAGATGACGACGGGGATGTTGTAGGTGACGCCCTGGTAGAGCATGGGGACGGTGCCGTCGGCTTGGAGGAGGTTGACGGAGCGGCCGTCGTTGTGGGTGAAGGTGGCGGTTTTGGGCTCTAAGGAGGGGAAGGCGGAGGAGAGAGAAACGAGGTGCTGGCGGATGAGCCATTTGGTGTCCTCGGAGTAGGGGAGGGCGGAGGGGCCGCGCTGGGAGAGGACGGAGCTCAGGAATTGTTGGGTAAGTTGGGGGCTCGGCGGTGATTGCACCGCTGGCGGTGGCGCCATGGTGGGTGGGTAGGGTTTTGAGGATTGGATTTGAGTAATACTGGTTTAGTATAAAACGGATAATATTAGATGGATTGGATTGGATTGGATTGGATTGGATTGGGGGAAGGGGTTTTAGCTTCAAAGGTTGATTGATTGATGAATGATGATGGATCGGTGATGAGATGATTGGAAGAGAGAGAGAGAGAGAGAGAGAGAGAGAGATTGCTTACAAGTTACAAGGTTAAGCTTTGTTTGGCTTACCCAATTGGTTTACGCGTACGAGTGTGTAATTCTCCATGAATTTCGCGATTATTGTAAACCACATCGCTTCTTCTTTCTTTTTCTCTTTTAATTTTTTCTTTTTTTCCAAATAAAACTCAAAAGTAGATGATATACAAATCCTCTAAAAAGTACTAATATCTTAACTTAAATGCTTGATTTGAGTTTCTAACTCATGTTCCATTATTGTTGAAAAACTTATTTTACTCCTAATTTACTCACTTTCACCAACAAAACTCCACTTTCCTCCATGGTTCTCAAATTCGAGAGTCTATGTAGACTCGTTTTGCCTAGGTAAACTCGAGTCGTAAACTCGTACGAGTTTACCTAAAAAAATTACATCTATATTGTAATAACCTATGACCTATTAATAATCAATATTCATAATAACAAAATATGATAAGATATTATTCGTTGATACTAATAAGTAATATAAAATAATTTATCCATCAATATTCAAACTTCAAATTCAAAACATAATAAAATAACATATCCGGTGTAATTTTAATTTCAAACTCAACATAATAATGCTTAACAAAAAAAATAATGAAAATTAGTTGTCAATTTCTAAGCAAAAGTTCTTTAGTTAAAGTAACAACACTTAAAAACATTGACAAAGTAAATGAGTTTTGATTTATGGACAACACTAACAAAGTAACACTGAAAATTGAAAAGCGGAGAATGCATTTATGTTTAAAAGTTAAAACTTAAAATGATTTCTATCAAGCATTCATTAGATTATAATACCAAGTTAACGAAGAAGACAATAGGGAAAACGAAAATAAAGGAATAAAGGGATAAAGGGAGAAAGTTAGAAAGACGTGGAGTGGGCGGGCGTGAGATGGAAGGAGAAGAACTGAAGATTGAAGAAACTTTTGAATAAGAAGGAGAAGAGAAGACTGATTGACTGATTTAAGGGTTTTTTTTTTACCCAAAACGCAACAAATAGGATAAAAATAACCTAGAAGATTTTTTTTTTAAAATAAATAAATTGAAAAACGATGTCAGATTGGACGTTTAGGGCTCAAGAATGCTAATTCGCTAACTCGGCCATAAACTCGCGAATTTACAAGAGTCTACCAGTATCCACCCGAGTCCACCTGAGTCACTTCACTCCGAGTTTCAATTAGTTTCAACTTGTTTTCCGTAGGTAGATTCGTAGATTCGTAAGTTTCTAAGTATTAACACTAGTTTTTGACAACCATGCTTTCCTCGTTCGCTTCACCTTCATCTCACAGCATAACCATCGCTTTACTTCCTTTTTCGGCGATCATCGGTATCGCCATCTGCGTTCATTGTCACCACATTGTAATAAGCGTCTAAGCATCACAATTCGCCTTCAGCTGCACCCCTAACCCACAAGACTTCATCAAGCCAAGGTTAAAATAAGGACAATTTCAGCAAACTAACACACCTTGAATCAAATTTGTGAAAATGGCGTTGGAGGTCGTAGATTTGGTTCTCAACCAAAATGAAGAGATGGAGGTCACTCCGATTTGTTCCTGGTTGATAGCGACTGTATCGGGGAAAACAAAAATGAAGGAGATCTGATGGTCTTCAAGCACGGAGGTCGTAGTCATTGCACATAACCATCACCACACACCTTTCTTCCATCTTCCAAATCGCATCACCCCTTTTTGCCTGGTCGAGTTGCCCCATTGGTTCCATGAACCACGAGATAGCAGACTTGGTGACGGTATGACCAATGGTTACTACACGGTGTCCCAAATGAGTGATGAATAGGAAAAATACAAGGATCGAAAAGAAGGAAGGAGAATATGCATTATGGTGATGGAGAGGGAAAAAGGGTGATGATAGTGGTAGTCGTCGTGGTTATGGCGGTTGGTTGTTGAGAGAGGTAGCAGTGGAAGTGGTTGAGTGATGTTATTGGAGATAATTATTTATCTACTGAATGACCTAATTTTCCTAATTAAAATGTTATTTTGTCATAAGAATATTTTGTTTTGACATTGACAAATGCATAGATCAATTGGTGATTGATTATTTAATAGGTTTTGAGTTTGTGTTTATGAAAATATGATTGTTTTAATACTTGTTGTCCAAAATGATCCTAATTGATCGTGATTTCCTCTATTTTTATCTTCATTTCATTTTCTCTTTATCTAACTTCTTTTATTAGGGACTCTAATTTTTTCTTGTGCACAATATGTTATTAAGACATTGTTTAGGATAATAGAAGATGTGAGTTTGTATGAGAAATAATATATTTAACAAATAATTAAAAAATGTTACAATTTGGTTTGGTCGAATATTTAAAAATAAAATAAAATTAGGCTTATGTGAAGGCCATGAGCTTGGTGGATCAAAGGTGCGAGTGACCAGCAAATCAGCAATCGTACGTGCCAACTAATTCAAGGAGATTAAAAAATGGGTACAACTTTTTTAAACAAAGTTTTTTCATATATATTAAAAATTGAATCATTGATGTTATGTTTAAGCAAAATTGGACCGAGAGATCGGTTGGATTGACCGGACCGAACCGAAAAATATGGTCTAATCCGGTCTCGTGGTTAGGTCTGATCCCCAAATTCCTAGACTATTCTTTTATGGTCTGATCCATGGTTCCATAAATTTTGAAACTGTTGGGATCGGACCGGACCAATAGTTTATAAAATTAAAAAAAAAATAAAGCAGTTATGTTTCCTTTCGTTTAATGGACCATGAGGAGTAGTTCATATTTAATGACCAGGTGTTATACTGCTGTTGACATTAGGTAATTGGGTCACTAGGTAGGGGGTATTGGTTTCTAAAGCTTTTGCTTGTATTTATTTATTTGGAGTTTGTATTTCTGGTGTTCAGCAGGTCGTAAACCTCTTACTTCCCTGTTGTTTTGGTAATAAATTTTTGCTCTAATTACTCATTTGGTCCTTTACTTTATTTTTTAAATTCAAATTAGTCCCTTACCTTTTTTTGGTTTCATATTGGTCCCTTATATTTCTTTTCGTTGTCAATTTGGTTCTATAAATCACTGTTCATCATATGTATCAAATATCATATTGGTCAACGTATATATTGTTGGACAGAGAAAGTGACACGTGTTCATAACGCATTGGTCCACATAGGATGAACAGTGATTCTTGGACCAAATTGATAGCGAAAAGAAACATAAGGAACCAATATGAAACCAAAAAAACATAAGGAATCAATTTGAAATTGAAAAATAAGGTAAGTGACCAAATAAGTAGTTTAGCCTAAATTTTTTCTCTTATAAAAAAAAAACTCACATCTTATATCCTCTCACATAATTTATAAATTATAAATTGTATATATCGAATTATCAATGATGTATTTCACTGATTCAATATGCTTTGCCTTTTCGGTGTGAAGTTATGTTTTTTTTTTCCTCTTCCTATTTTGGTTTGAATAAAGCAGCCCAAAAAAAAAAAAGCTAAATAGATCGGATCGGAATTCGATACGGTCCGATATTTGAACATAAAAAATGTCTGGATCGGATCGAATCATGTTAATATAATTGGTCTGATCTCTAATATCTATCAAAAATCGGACTGCACCGTTACACCCCTAATATCTTATATTAGTTGTAATTATTAAGTTAATTGTGTGTGATAACTCTTCCAAGTTTTTGAAGGATTATTACTATAAAAATATGAGTAATGATCGAAAGACCTACGTTGAGAGACGTATTCATAAACCTACACGTAGGATTATGACAATTGTCATTTAAATTCTTTTATTTTATTTTTTTAACTTAAAAAATAACAAATGTCAAAATCCTATGTGTAGGTTTATGAGTATGTCTCTCAATATAGACTTCTAAATCACTTTTCTAAAAATATATGACTCAAAATCACAATTGATGATGATGATGATCCAAGCCTTAAATTAAACAAGGTAGAACCACAAATGTTGCTTTACCCTCATCAATCATACGATTCCTGTGTTTCTCCTTCCCATTCAAGAGACTAGCACAATTCTGCAAATGAACTTCATACGTAATACCTTCGTTGATATGAACTAAATAAGATAAAGGATTTGAGAGCTGGCACAAGAGGTAGCTCGTTGAAATAAATAAAATGCACTACAAGTCTACAACGGTGGTTTTAATTCAGGGACACACCGCTGTCATGTTTGGAACTCTCTAGAAGACCCAAAAAAAAAAAAAAACAGACATGGACAATCATAATATATCCAAACAACCATAACTATAATCATGCTAATGTTCATAAAATCATGCTTGGAAGAAATCTCTTCTTTTACAGCCAATTATTGGATCAAACTAAGGTACTCTGTAAACATTTGAATTAACAGCACATTTCTTCAACTTCTGCTGTTCCCATCCATGGAGCTGATGCCTGCCAAGAAATCAATGCATCCATGTTACTCATCATTACCTAAATTCATATATTATCTGAACAAATTTTCTCCCTATTTAGCATTCTTAAGACAAGTAGTTCTAGTTCTCTATCTTTGTCCTCAAAATGCTGCCAAAAGCCAAGTTTTGTTCAATATACATACATACATAGCATATAGCATGTTTTTAGTTCAACCACACTTGTTGTAATTGTGAAAATGGATATTTGCGGGGCAAAACTTAAATGTGTTTGATTAATCAAAAGGTACATCCTAGTGCAATGAAAGAAAGTGAACCATGTCTATTTCATAGTATTGTATTTGAAAATTCAATTTTTTTTGGACATTGAATTTAAAAAAGTTTGTCACATTTAGAGATTATTATTATATGATATATATACTTGTGTTAAATGAATAAATAATGGTACCAAATTTTAGGGAAAAAAAAGAAGCAAAATAACATATACCAGTATCTCTGTATCTGATTGCATTTGAAAATATGGATTAACAGTAAGTAAGTAAGTAAGTAAGAGGACTAAGTAAGGGACACAAATACAATGCATTTGATTTTGATAAGAGGGGCAATGAGGTAAATGCAAATTAAGGAGAGAGGAGATGAGAAATTGAGAAGGGAGTTAGCATTTAGCATTATCATCCTAATGATGAGGAGCATCACCACTATCATCATGATCATGATCATGATCATGAGGGCATGACCCTCCCATGGATGCCTCCATCCCAAGACAACAGGAGCATCTTGCTTGGCCCTGTAGAATACCCAAAACCACATCACTGTGCACAAACCTTTGTCGGTCACCGTGTGCCACCGCTTTGGGTGGTGGATCGTCACACCCTTCACCCTTGTACGTTGTGCTTCCTTCCCCCATCTCTCTCTCTCTATGTGTTCTCTCAGATCAGCTCCCACCTGTAAACCCTCACCCCCCTTCCTTCAATTCGAATTGATTGATTTTGGGATCAGTTTTAATATTTTTTATTTTCTTTATGTGGGACTAGCACCTGTGCCCGTGGCGATGCACGGGCGTTAACGTTATGGCATTTTTTTATAAATAAGCATGACAGTTTTTATCAGTTTTTTTATGAACTGATGTGTCAAAACATATGATGGATGGTGGTTCTTCCAATTGTTATTGTAATTTAGGGGTATTTTAGTCCTAAAAAATTAGACAAACTCTCTAAAAAAAGAGAGTTTCCTTTGTTATAGTAGTAGAGATATCCATAATACTCCCCCCATCTTGTAGGTAAGTTTCTTTGACTAAAAAAAATAGTATTCTAACAAAATTAATTAGTATTACTAATGATTTTAAAAATGTAAATATTTGATATATTTTTTAAAATTATTTCTATAATTATAATGATTACTTTAGACTCTAAAAAATATTGAATAAATAATTAATATTTGTGAAAAAAATAATAATTGATGTCATTGAAAATTGAAAATGAGATTATTTATATTAAGAAAAAAACCTTTAAAAAGGGCTTATATATAAAATTTGAAAGAATAATTAATTTCATTCCTCACAAATTTTTACTAATAGTACGATCTCTTAATAAAATTGACTAAAAATTATTTTAATTACACATTTACGTTTGTTTTAAGGTAATTACACATGTGAAATGTGTTAATAAGTGGTATTTGTCTTTTGTAAAAAACATCCCACCAACTTAAGTGGGGAATTATTAAAAGGTTCAGAACTAATAATCTTGGATACACTGCCATTGTTTATTATTTATTTTATGTTTTTATAACTAAAAAATAAGTATTAATTGGTTAAAATGGGTTCGAAATCATTAATTATGGATCACATAATAATTTATGACTCCAACTTATCTTAATTTTAAGCTCAAAACTATTTTTGCCAAATAACACTTTAAAGTATTGACCATTTGGTTGTTTGAAAAGTTTTATGTGTACAATTTAGCCCTCATTTCATTACGTATAGTTCTATTTTAGTGTATATAAATTCACCGTAGTCGATAATCCAAGTGGGTTGATTTAGTGACAGTTTGTTAAATGTGGAAGAAACATATGTAGATCAGGTGAAGCAATGATTTTTGAAGAGATGTGATTTAACATATTATACATATACGTTATGCTGAGATCTTCATATGATATCACATATTATGTAAATGAAGATCTGGTGAAGCAATGATTAGTTGATTCATTTCACCATATTATACATATACGTTATGCTGAGATTTAAATGAGGCGAAGAGAGGAAAAATATATTGATAAAAATATGAAAGTATAAGTGTAACATTGATGCTCAATTTTGTTCGTAAACAGTGAGAATCAATAAGAAAATATTTATGGTACAATTTCATTTAATTAGACCGAATAAATGATAAGAAAAAAAAATACTCTATAAAAAAACACACGGGTAAATTTGAACCTAGCAGAAAAAGCAAAGAAATCCAAATATTCAATCTTGGCATGGAACGAATATTAAAATGTCAGGTTAAATTGGTTGAGGCGGTAGTTTCTTATTGACCAAGAAATGTCGAAGTAGCTGAAGAGCTTGTTTAGGAGCAAAAGTTGGAACCTGATGACCAGCACCTCTTATGGTCACATATGTTAACCCATCATACACAACGGTCCATCCTCCCACCTGCAAATATTCAAAATAAATCCCCATATACAATGTTCATTCATAAGTTAAAACTAATAAACTTGGCATAATAGAAGGGTCGCAACAAATTTAGCTTAGAGTTTTAAGAAGAATTTTAAAAAATAAATAAATTAAGGAAGCCATCTACTTCGGCATAATTTATCAGCGTATTAAGCAATTGAATATGGGTAATACTTTGTTTTATGGTTGGTTGTAAGAATTAAATACCCCTAGTACTCCTCTTCAACAAATTTTGCTAATAAAATAAACTTTGGCATGATTTATTCATCCAATTCCCTTATAAAAGAAAAATAAATAGACTGGGTTTGAAATACCCTTTGAAATAAGCCCAACCGTGAATTTGTATTTTGTACCTGTCGGCTGGTATACCAAGGAGTCCAATCTTGAACAATATTGAGGCCAAGTTTTCTAAGTGTGTATCTTGTTGCAGTAACAGGAATTCTTCCATCAGTGTCTCCACTATATACAAATGAAGAAATAAATTAAGAAAATTATCAATTGGAGAAATAAACCGTAAAACAATGTACAGTACCATTTATACAACGTAACAATTGGCATATACTAACAACCAACCTCAAAAAGAATTCAAGTAGAATAATTTGTACTGAGCAATAATTACTGCTATTGGTAGTTTAATTACTTTATTTATTTTTTTATCAGTGTAGTCCTATAGATTTAATTTCTATGGTGCAATCCAAAATTGGATGGTTGCTATGCAACCTTTTCTTAAACCAATAAGAAGTTGTCACCTATGCCATGTCATTATTTGAAGTAGTTAAAATTAGTTTTTTGCAATTTAGTCCAACATAAAAAGTAAATTAAAAATTTAGTCCTTTGTACCTATAGACAAATTATAACTTTTAATTTTAAATTTAGTCACTTGGATTAAGCCTTTTTACACAAGTGACTAATTTTAACTACTTTTAATTTTTTTTTAAAATTAAAAGTTATAATTTGTCTATAGGTACAAATGACTAATTTTTAATTTACTTTTTATGTTGGACTAAATTGCAAAAACCTAATTTTAACTAGATTTAAGAAAAGGTTGCATAACAACCATCCAATTTTGGATTGCATGATAGTAAAAGGGGGCCAACAAATATGTTGCAGTTTACCTGTAAACCCATATGCGAATACCACCGGCAATAAGCTTCTTAATAACTGGAAGGATGGAACGTGGTGCGTCCTTCCAAAATGTGATATTATCGCTAGGACATACAAAAAGACATTATCAGATACAAATTTTATTTATGATTTATCTACCTATCTTTTAGTATGTATCAAGAATAATAAATACATGGCACAGATTAAGGTTTGATTTGATAATACTTTCCAATACATAATACTAGTATTATCCACAAATGGAATATAAATTTAAGTAGACCTGCAGTGAGTCCATGGATAGGGAATTTTGGTGACATTGGCATGCAGTGCCTTTTGTACTTCTGGTCTGTTAAGGTACACCTCAGTATAATCTGATGCACAAGGATCATATCCAGCTGGTCTTTTATGCCACCCACCCTGTTCCAAATCATGTTATTTCACTTATTTGAAACCTTATTTAGATGGATGTACTATTGTGCACATATACAAATAGAAAAGTGTTTTATAGATACTGAAGTAAGATGGGATTATTCACATTCATATGTTGCTATTTTGTTATGTTTTTTTTTTTCATGTTTTTTTTTCAAATCATGGACTATTAATTTTCTCCTTAATATGCATTACTTAACTAGTTTATGTGGAATTTTAGTCTGCACAGAAACACAATTAAGTTGATGAAAGCTCACAAAATTGGAAAAAGCACGAGGAGCTACGCCTTTGATGGCAGGGGATTCCCTTCTAGTGCTGCTTTGGTTGCTGAAGCACTTAAGGGCGTACAAGCTATACATGTCAATAATCTTGTACACATCAAAGTACTTATCCAGTTCAGTTTGGCAAGCATCTGAATTTGGAAGGCTGAAGTTGCATATAGTTGTGATGTTATGGTATAAACCATCAGATATCACTGCATGATCCCATGCATAATCTATCATACCCTTTTGATCTGTTTCATCATCCAACAATGCATTTCCAATCTGCACATACATCAACAACATCATTGTGTCATATTATAACATTCATTTCATTTCTTTTAGGACTTCTATTATTGATTAATTTATTAACTATTCAAAGAGCTTGATGCAGTGGAAGATTCACTACCATGAAGCCTTTGAAGTTAATGTAGTCTTCCTTGGCTGGATTATGATTATTATCGAAAATTAGCTCTGAAAGTTGTGGAACATAGTGCCCTGAAATGTTAACATATAAAAAACCAAATTTATATCTTATAGTGAAGAAAGGCCTAAAGCATAAATATAGTGTGTTATAGAATAACTTATATATATACCTGCATAACTTTCGCCTGCAATGTAGAACTCGTGTGATTTGAATTGTGGAAATCGTTTAAACCAATTGAGAACGAAGTTGTGTGAATCCTTAGCTGGCCATAGACAAAATTCAGTTTCAATCAAGTAATCACAATAATTATGTGAAAGTAATTAGAAATAGAAATGTACAAATCCTTAGAATGATAGCATGCAACATTACCAGTAATTGTGTCACCGAGCTCATTTATATCACTGCTGGTGTTAGTGTAGGAGAATCCCACTCCAACAGGAGATTCCACAAACAATAGATTTGCAGCTGTAGAAATCAGAATGGTTAAGGAGTCATGATAATATAGGATAAATAATCATTAATTTGTATTGGTATTGGTATTTGATATTTGATATTTACAGCAAACGAAACTAGGAGTACAAAGTAAAATAAAAAATAAAAATTCTACCATAATGTTGATAAATTATAGAAGATATCTAATCAAGTAACAATGTCACAAATTAATAATCACAAAATAGAAATAAAATGTAAACTTTTAAGAATCGCTTTCGGGTTATACAACAATGTTTTGATATGTAGTGAAAGTTCATGACAAATTATTTGAATTCAGTCACTAACCTTTGTTCCAAGAATAAGGGTTCAACTTTAGCTTTGGGTGGCTGCTGTTCTGGGGAAAGAAGGGTCCTAGCTCCTCTGCTTCTCCATAACCAACTGAGGAGCAACCTGGGCCTGAAACACATTCAAGCATTTTTTTAATTTCCGGAACGTTAATTGAATTGAAGTAATGGACATTTATATATGGCTTATGTTAAACTTAGTTAGAAAAAGGTAAATATTCTTAGAAAAACTAAATGTAACATTTTTTTAGGTTCATTAAATTCAATCTTAAGAGTTAGCATATCATTTTCCTTTACTATTTCTCTATGTGTAGATCTTTCAATCATTGCTCTTTCCACTCTTATGTATAAGCATTTGAGTTTGACTTTTCTTAGTCCTTTTTATAAACTTTTATTCCAATTTTCAATTATATTGATTACTTCTTTTTTACAAGCATCCCTAATTATTTTTAACTTTTTAGAGTTTCAAATAATAATTATACTAGTAATTTTGAAAAAAAAATACTAAATATCATCAATTTCAATATCACTAATAATATTAACTATGTTTTATGATTTGTGTGCAAAATTATATAAGTGCTTATACATAAAAGCCAAAAAAAATACACTAGTATTTTTCAATATTGACTTCTCGGCTTCTCGCCTTTTTCGTTAGTTAAACCTTGTCCTTATAGGACAACCCTTTCCTCACAAAATTCTCAAAGGTTTTCACTTTTTCTGCGAGACATGTATTGGATATTGTCTGTCTCACATCATGTGGTTCAGCTTTTTTGTTACCCCGTAGTATTTTTATTTTTTTAGGTAAATACTTTCGTTCCAAGAAATGGGGACGAGAACGTATTTTTTTTTATTCATTATATTTGCATGAAATTCAAATTTCTATGAAAGATAATTTTAGTTAGAGGTGTTCCTAATCATTGCATGAAAGATACTTGTTATCGTTTGTCTTTAGCTAATAATTTTTTTTACCTAAAATAGGAAGATTAAATATACTTAAATAATTTTTTAAATAGAGGTGTTTTCTTTTTTTTTGTTATTTTTGTTTATAACACAGAGATCGGAGAAAGAATTATATTTTTATTAGAAGGAATATAAAAACTTCGGGGCAAAGAAGCCCAAGCAAACAGCAATAACTATAGATGTAATGTATAACTAACTTTGAAAGTGGTAGTTAGTTTATGAAGGGCAAAATTTGGACGATGTAAAGTTGTAAACAACACTTACATAATGAATTGAAAAAGAAAACAAGAAAATTCGTTGAGAATAACGCAATGATTAACAGTTCCAAATTTGACTGAATCCATTGATTTTTCATTATGGAGTTATATCTATTTATATTTTAACTTGGCTTATTTAAGTTTTTAGTCCCTAAATTTAGGTGTTTTTTTGGAATTAGTCCTTAAACTTTTTTTTTCGATGCTTTGAGTCCCTAAACTTTGCTCAAATTTTGGAAATGGTCCTTTCATCACTTAAGTGATGATATGACCGAGGATATGTCACGTCACCTTCGCCAAATCGATAGGTAAAGTGCCAGATGATACCACGTGAATTTTTTAAAATAAAAAATTCAAATTTATTAAAAATAATTAAAAAGATATATTTTTTAAAGAAAATCGAATCTTTTTATTAAATATTAAAAGAAATTATCTTTTTAATAAAAAAAATCATGTAGTGTCTCGACTCTACATAACATTTCACTCATCGATATAGTGAAAGAGACATGACATGTCATTATGACGAAAGGACCATTTCGAAAAATCAAAGAAAGTTCAGAAACACAAAACATTGAAAAAAAGATTTCAGGACCAATTCCAAAATATTACCTAATTCAGAGATTAAAATCTTAAATAAGCCTTTTAACTTTATATGTAGAATCTATCGTTATGGGATTATTTGACAACCTCCATTTTTGAAAAGGACAACAAAAATCACGAAGATGTGAAATTAGTGTGCTTCACTTAATACATTCTCAATGAAACACGAGTGCACATAACAACTTAATTATTGATATGAATTTTTTAAGAGAAATACATAACATCCTATAATAAAATTGTTAAAGAATTATGCAGAATTCATAGCCTACATACATAATATTATTGATTCATGAGCGAGTTTGTTTTTATTTTTGGGCGTCGCTGATCTTAAGTTATAGTAGTAGAATCACCATTGTGCGTGTATTTTTATTTTTTATGGATAAGAATATACAGTATCACCTTTGTGTTGTTGCTATCGGCAGCTAGAAAAAGGTGGTTTTTATAACTTCAGTTCAAAGCAATATTTATTACTTGTACCGAATTTCATTATGGCTGTTTCTGATGCAAGTTGAAGCTACCCACCGACTAAAGACTAGTCAAATTTCCAATACCCCGCATGCTTGCTTGACCATATTCAATTATTGACATATTCTTATTACTAATGTTTTATGTGACCACCTAAAGCGAGTGATCAATATTCAATGGCTACTACAATCTTCATCTTGATGAATCTTTTGCCTTCTTTTTGCTGTTGGTATTATTTTCATTTCTATTGGGCAGCTAAGTGAACCAACAAATTAAAGGCCGGGTTCTAATTGGAAAGTCAGACCCAATATGGTCCATTGAAAAACTAAGCATAACAAGTAAGGATTTTAATTTGTTAAACAATGGGAAATTTAAATTTAGGCGAATGTAAATTGGAATATAAAAGTCAACCACTTCTCCCTATACTAAATTCATTGTATTCTCATGCACAAGTAGAAGATTGTTTCTCTTGCCCTTTATCATCAATCATAAGGATAATCTTCTTCGGGGAAAAAAAGGGGAAGGCTCAAATGCATAATAATAGCAACCATGCATCAATGCATTCTTGTATAAGTTCAATTTTACCCTTTTCTTAAATTTTATTTCCAATTTAATCCCCATCTTCAACCTTCTAATCCTACAACTCAAATTTCACACTAACTCCGATCACCACCCCCTTCCTAGTTCTTGTAATCAATCTTTCCCTCTAATATCAATTTGCACGGGATCTATGGTCTTTGCTACCACTCCCCGCCACCCTCCGCCGTTCTCCCTCTCTCATTCACAAACCCTCACCACCATCTTCCCCACATCCTCCCTCTCTTCCTCGCCACTTGTAGCCATCGCCAACCACCATCACATCACTATCTCTCTACTCGTTCGCGGTCCCTTTAGAATCACCACACCACTGAACCGCCACCAAGGCACTAACATTCACAAAATCTACTGTTATAGTGCTATCTACCAAGGGATGAGTCACAAAACTTGTTTTCCACCACTGTGATTAATTATGTTTTAAGAATGATTTATAACATTGGCAGAATTTTTCAAACTTTGAGCTTGCATACATAGTGAGTGGTAGACAAATTGGTAGATCTGCAGGGAAAAGGGAAATGAAGGGAAGGGAGACCGAAATTCATTGTTGGTGATGGTGTCATTATTGGCAAGGTAGAAGGGGAAGTGGCTGAAATGGCTGTGCCGATGAGGGAGACAAAGCCATGGAGTTTGTATGCAGTGATTATGGTGGTTAGATGGCGAAAGAAGAGTGTAAAGATTAAGTGCAAAATTGTCAATGCACAAAATTGTCAATTTAATCCTAACCATTGATATATTTTTTTATTAAATCAATGGTGCAAATTCAACATGCACTAAATGCATGCTATCATTTTCTATGCACCTGAGCCATAGCAGGAAAAAAATCCAATCCTAAGGATCAGTATTTAAGTCATGAGCGTAACCCTCTAGCAATCTTATTATTAGCTTGCTTAGGCTTGAGAAATCGGTGTCTTCTTTTCGATAGTCGATACTCAACATATATAGTTAGTAAGTAAAACAATGAAAAATCTACTAAAATTCACTTTAATGGTGATGATGGCAATGGTGGCAACGTCGATCGTGATGGAGGCTATTGCGGTGATGGGGTGACAATGAAGACATTAGCAATAGCGGCAATGGTAATGATGCGAGTGGTGTGGGTGGCATTGGTTGTGGTGACAGTAACAACATTGGTGTCAATGGCAGGTGCTATCATGGTGATGGCGACGACGGTGATAGAGGTGATGATGATGATGCCAATGAATGTGGCTACGGTGGCACCGTGGCAGCAATATGGTGGTAGAGGAGAAGATAATAATGGGCAAGAGATAGATAGATAGATAGATAGATAACTTTTCTTATACATCTAGATAGAGATTTTTTTTCAACACTGTTACATAAACATCACTATTTGACATTTATACGGGATATCTGCCTGAAACTCTGCCATTTTTCTTTCTTACAAGACCCAGGTGTCTCTCTCTAATGTCAAATACGAATATCAAGCAAACATTTTCCTTCTTATTTATTTTTTTGTGGTTTTGTTTTGTAATCAAAAGTTTATTGAGGTTGCAGGTAAACTAGCAAAATTAAATATAGTAGCTATTATTTTTTGCTGGAACTCCTCAAGAGTGAGTTTAGGTAGAAGGTAACATCTATATGCTTCCAAAGGATTGTTTTTTTTTTTTTTGGACTTATTTAATGAAATTAGTTTTCAACTAACCTTATTTAATACTCTGCACAAATAATTGTATTGTAGTATTAGTAGCTTTGACCAATGATGTGATGGAATATGTGAATATACTAGCTGTCACAATCATTCGTAAAATTGGCAAGCCTCTTATATGGTTATTAGTTTAATCATACTACAGTATTCTTTTTTATCTTTATACGACTGTTGAATTACTTGCAAACTAGTCTCTAGGATGTTAATTTTCAATACTATCTCTTCTCAACTCATCGCAAAAATTTGTTTATATGATGTTAGCATATTTCTGTTTTGTTTTTGTTTTTAAGAATTTATTCTTATCACAGAGGTTGAGTAAAATAATTATATTTTTAAAATTTTAAAATAATTATTTTAACATTACTATTTTACTTTCTTAACTCATATTGAATACATCAATAAAAAAAAAAGATAAATAAAAGAAAAAAATAAATACCTTTTAAAAAATAATATAAAATTGTTCACCAAAAAAAAAAAAATAGTATAAAATTATTTATAAACAGGACCGAGATAAAACTCAACGGATGGAATATAATGTTATGGCAAAAATTGCTGTAACGCATCATAGCTTCTTAAAGATTTATGTAAAGATAAGCTACTGTACTACAATGGAGGGTCAAGTAATGAAGTTTTAGTATTTGATAATAATCATAAGTTGAAGTTTTATTTTAAAATTTTGGGTCAATAGGGTGTGTCTCGTCTTTTTATGTGTAACTTGAATACAAAATAGAATTTATATATATGTTGGTTATAGGTGAGGATTTGGAAATTAAAAATACCTCCATTGAGCCATAGAAGAAGAGGTTTGTCTTGTGGTTTCTCTGTGGACTCGAAGAACCAATAGAACAATGCTCTACCATGAGTTTTATTGACTGTGATATAGCCTGCATATTGTTTGAACTTCACTGGAGGCTGTCCTGGTAAACCATACACTCTATCTGCTTCTTGCTGTGCTAATACATCATCGCTAAGGTAACTGCTTAAAGCTTGTTTGGTTAAGCAGATAAGGAGCACAAATTTTAGAAGAATGTGTAAAGTAACTGAAAATAAGGCCATCTGATAGCCCAGCTTATTGTTTTTTTTCTCTCACACTTTCTCAGCCTCTTACAAATAAGGACCAACCTAAGACACTCTGTCTCTTAACAAACACATTCAAGCATGGCTTGAGCTTTGGTTTAAATAATGAAAGGTGGGTTGGAGAAACATGTAATATAAGAACAGTCATGTGTAGTTTGTGTACAATAGCTACTATTGCTTTACCTCTAAAACAAAACAAAACAAAATTTCCTATTCCCAAAAGCGATTGACATGCCCCATTTTGGAAGCATGCTTTTAGACAATTAGGAACTTTGGGTGGTACAAATTATAAAAAGATTTTGATATATATTGTTTTTAGGGTCCTCATGTGATACGAATTGAGCAATAGTTCGCACGAAAACGAATTGCGGGATCAGCCGTTTACAATAAATGAGGATTTTACAGTTTGATATTAATGACCCTCAACTCATAAGGCAACCGGAATAGCCAATATATATAATCAAAATGATACTTTAAAATGGTTAATGGAGTAATAGATTAATATGGATAACTAACTAAAATGATACTTTCTTCGGTCTTAAATTAATGTAAGATCCTTTTAAAAAAATCGATCCTTAATGTAAGTCATTTTTTAATTTCTAGTAGTATTATTTATTTCTTTTTTACAAATATTCTTATTTATTCAACATTTTTTAAAACCTCAATAATAATTATAAGGGTAATTTTAAAAAAGTATACCAAATATTTACATTTCTAATGTCTTACTAAATTTTTTAAATTACGGGGTTTTTTTTTTTTAAGTTTACATTTAATGTAAGTCATTTTTCCGATTTTCAATGAAATTAAATATTTTTTTACAAATACTCACATTTATTCAACACTTTTTAGAAGCAAAATAATTATATTCCTTCCATTCCTATATATAAGCTCACTTTGAAAACTTTTCTTTTGTCTCCTGGGTAATCAACAAGGCGAACACGGTGACCAGTTAATCCTTTGGGTTTTGTTTGGCTCTTTCGGGGATGACTCTCCTAATTGAAATTCTTTACATTCGCAAGAGTTGAGGATCGAAACCCCAACTACTTGCTTAAGTGGCACAACCTCACATCAACTATGCTAACTTCAATTGATATTGAAAACTTTTCTTTATCCTTAATATAAATCTCATTTTCAATGGCATTAATGATTTTTTTCCACAAACATCCCGATTTACTCAACACTTTTTAGAGACCCGATACCAATTATAGGAGTACTTTGAAAAAATATACCAAATATTCACATTTTAAATACCACTAATAAAATACTTCATCTGTTCTATATCTTCTGGTCTTTTATATTAGGTCTGGACACACATATCAAGAAAATGTTGATTATTGTAAATTTTATGTGTACTTTGTCTAAAATACTCTTATTTAATCTATTGAAAATTGTAATAGTATTTAATTTTTATTAATAAGTGTGTCTATTGATTAATGTATAATTTAGAGATGAGAGAAATGATAAGAGTAGAATTAATGAAGGGTAAGACAAATGATTGAAGAAATGGTTAAAGTTGGAAAAAAAATATGTTTATGCATTGGAATTGTAAAATAACAAAAAATAGAGAATGGAAAAAAAAGTCTAAAAAGTCAAAAGATATGAAATTGAGATAATAACTAATTTTTTTTAAAAGATGCATTTTTAGTCAAAATGAATATTTTCAAAGTCAAAATATTTAATGAAATGTATATATAACCAGAATGAGTATAATAATTACAAGATAGTTTAAAAAAGAACATATAATGAATATTTAATTTTTAATGTGACTAATAATCCGAAAAGGTTATAAGTTGTGTTTTTAGTTTAAAAAAATTTTACTATTGGAAGAAACTCAGCTGTATTCAAATCAAACAGGTAAATTTATTGTTAGTGATGGGCTGCATCCGGTATTTGGGAGTTTGTACCGGTCCGAACCTTTTACAAGTTCCTATTTTAACCGTTTCCATTGTTTTTAAGGTAATGCCTAACAAACATAAAAATGTTACTCCCTCCAATATCATGTATAAGCTAAAATAACTAAATTTGCAAGTACTATTAAGAAAGTTAGTTAAATGTATTTAATTTTTTTGAGTTCACAAAAGAAATAGGCCATTTTAGAAACGATGTATTGGGAATGAAACAAAAATTAAATGATACAACCACTTTGTTGAGATATTTTAGGAATAATTGTATTGGAAATAGAAAGTTAATTAGTTAAATTTTGCTTATATTTAAGACCATAAATAAGATTTTTTTATTTGCTTATATTCGAAACCGGAGGGAGTAAGTTAATACAGTAATAAAGAAATAAAAATTTAACTTTTACAGTAATATTCCAAATTCATCATTTTTTATATATGTTTCACTTTTAGTTCTTAAACATTATACTTCCTTTGTTCCTTAATATAGGGCAACATTTTGATAGAATTGATGTCCATTTTTATAAGTCGTTTTAGAATATCTAACTAGTATTAAAGAGTTTATTCCAAATATACCTCTCATAATTGCATAGGGGTAATAGGGTAATAATTAAAATAGATAGAGAAATGAATATAGTTATAAAGTTTTTAATAGGGGTAACCTTGGAATGACAACAAATTTTTTGATAAATTTGAGAGTAATACTCCCCTCGTTCCTAAATATAAAGCCCTCTTGACACTTTTATTTTGACCCTATTTATAAAGCCCCATACCAATTTTCAATGATCATTAATTACTTTTTTCCACAACACCCCTATTTATTTAACATTTTTAGATTCTCAATAGTTACTACTGTATCATGCAATCCAAAATTGGATGGTTGCTATGCAACCTTTTCTTAAACCTAGTTAAAATTAGGTTTTTGCAATTTAGTCCAACATAAAAAGTAAATTAAAAATTTAGTCCTTTGTACCTATAGACAAATTATAACTTTTAATTTTAAAAAAATTAAAAGTAGTTAAAATTAGCCACTTGTGTAAAAAGGCGTAATCCAAGTGACTAAATTTAAAATTAAAAGTTATAATTTGTCTATAGGTACAAAGGACTAAATTTTTAATTTACTTTTTATGTTGGACTAAATTGCAAAAAACTAATTTTAACTACTTCAAATAATGACATGGCATAGGTGACAACTTCTTATTGGTTTAAGAAAAGGTTGCATAGCAACCATCCAATTTTGGATTGCATGATAGAAATACCCATAATATTAATAGGGGTAATTTTGAAATTACATATCAAAAATTCACATTTCCAAAGAGACTTTATATTTAGGGACGAAGGGAGTAATTACTTTTATTAATCTGCGTGAATTAGGTAAAAGTGACTTATATTAAGGGATGGTGGGAATAATCTCAAAGACTATGCACTACTCCCTCCGATCCTTATTATAGGGCATACTTAACCGAATTACACATGCCAAGGAAAGTGGTTGCTTTTATGAATTCTATGAGAATATATTGTAACATTACAATTTTACCCCATTAACTTTTCTTGGAAAATTCTCACTCATTAATGAACAACAAAAAACATATAGATAGTTAAAACATTTAATAAGGGCAAAAAAGAGAAAAATCAATAAATGATGCATTGAAAATATAAAGTGACTTATAATTAGGACCAATAAAACTTTCTAGAATGTGACCTATATATAGGACCGGAGGGAGTATAACATATTCCATTCTAGAAAAGGCGTTGGATATTCATTATTGCTTTCACTGTAAACAAGAGTTTGGGTGCGCAAGCTATAAAGGGCATTAGATATTCATTATTGCTTTCAGTGTAAACAAGAAACTTCTTCGTAAATGTGATAGATATTCAAAACTATCAAGTACTCTGTGAATAACATCTGATTTCTTGTCACATATCACAATCACTTTTTTTTTTAATTATTAATTGATTGATTTAAATAAGTGAGAAATTATATTTCTTTAATGAAAAAAAAAGGAAAATGCTAACCAGGGCATTGTTTAAGCAACTTAAAGTGGTTATTTTGTATTGATAATAGTAAATTTAAGATTTCGTAAACCGTTAAACTTAGTTTTCCAATACTTATTTACCTATTTTGTATTCCTTAACAAGTGCCCTGAGTTAGCAACACCCAAAAAAAAAAAACATGGTTATTGCTGCATAGAGTAAGACGCAAACTATGTTTTTTCCCGGTATTCCACCTTAATTATTCATTTTTTTATGTGATTGCTAATATGACACAACA
Organism: Crotalaria pallida; assembly: GCA_037953625.1. Classification (NCBI taxonomy): domain Eukaryota; kingdom Viridiplantae; phylum Streptophyta; class Magnoliopsida; order Fabales; family Fabaceae; genus Crotalaria; species Crotalaria pallida. The sequence continues at coordinate 139,630,902 of CM075654.1, read as the reverse complement.
ATACCCACGCAGCCACGCATACACTACCTATCTATATATATTCACGGAGTATTTAATTTGTCTTGATGTTAGTATAATATAAAGACAATATTCATCATATTAACATCATACATACATACATACATACATACGACTGTCAAATTAGTTGGATACAATAAAATCTTTCGTATAAAATTTCCTCCTATAAACAAAGGGTTCAAAATGGAATTTTCAAGGCTCCATCTGTATTTGACGTTGATGAGTGGTATTTAATTTGAATGATCCATGGGAGGGAGTTTAAGTGCCTGATTTGCGGAGTGGTCAATTGCTTTGGGTTGAAATCATTGAAAATTCTAGCAAGCCAAGGCCAACCACATAAATATATACGTCCTTCATTACGTACATATCTTATTATCTCTACATACTACTCTAATAAGAATAACTTGCCTTGCCTTGGAACTTAACCGTATCACGTTCACAAAGTAACAAGACCACAAATATGTCCATACCTGATCGGTATGTAGGCCAGGAATAGAATATTAATTGTCTGCCGGCCTCTTACATTTAACCAAAATTAAATAAAAGTTTTGAGACGGCATGGTGAGAGAACCAAGGCTAAATAATCCATTCAAGTAAAATACCAAAAAAAATCTGCTTGGTAACGCCACCAAAAGTATCATGTTTTCTGAAGGTTTTTATGAGTACATTTGATAAGATTATTATCAAGTACCCAATCAGCTAGTTTATTTGTTATATGGTTCTATTTGATGATGAGGTTTATTTAAATAAGTAGTTATGAGTTTATAAGCACGAATGTGATATATATTCTATTTGAGATAACTTATGGTTTATAAGCTTGAGACTTATGTCATTTTAAACTTATTATCAGTAGTTAAGTTTACTAAATAGTTCCAATTTAATTGGTTTGTTTATCAATTTTTGACTCATTACTTATAAACTTGTGGGTTGTCACTAGCTACCTTATAGATTTACAGCTAACTTATCAATTAGTTATATCAAACCAAACTACTTATAAAACTATATGCTTTCGATTAGCTAATTAGTTACCGGGTATGCCAAACAAAATAATAATGACAAATAATCTACAATATGTTAGTCTGCTCCAAGACTCACATCATAAGCAAATCTTAGGAGGAGCAGATATGTGCATAACTATTTCTGGATAACATTACAACGTCGATTGGTGTAGTGGCTTAGTGCTTTGAACAAGGATTATTATATTGTTGAGATTGTGAGCTCGATTTCATTTTGGGATACTTCTTAGCATTATCAAATGTAAACTGATTGTCCCGAATTCTTGTCTTGCTGGACACAATACAGTTAAAAATACCATCAACTTAAAGCTTTCTAATAATTAAAATAAGCATATTATCAACATTGTTATAAAAATGTGGATCCACTTGTGTCCACTCCCGCCTAAATTTACACTGAGCAAATGGCCCACTAGCTGAGAGTTAGTACTGTTTCTATTAAACTGCAATATTTTAATCCCATTAAATTAAACATTAAAGCTAACACTCTTTTATTATTACTGAAGTTGTATTAAATGGCGTATGTAAGAAGATTCCCCCGTTTCTCTCAGCTTGGCCCGTTCACTTCTCTTTCTTGAGAAGACTCTTTGCCCGTGTGATTTCAGTTGGCGCCCTCCTCTTTCCCTCCGTTCTTACACACATACCCAAACTTTGTTCATCTTTTATATTTATGTCCTCACTGTTCCATCAATTTCTTTTTTCGCTCATTCTGGGTAATATCTTATGTTGCAGCTTATCATCCACTTCATTTTCATGCGCGTTTGTTCTTTGGAGCTGCTTTTTTTCCTTCCCACCAGTTGCATGCAGGTTCGAATCCCATTTTCTTCTAATTTCATTTCTGTAAAGCTTTTTGCGTGTTGATGTACGTGGATTACGATTCTGAAGCGAAGGTCTTGAAGGACCCAAAGTTTGTGTTTATTGCTTTGCTAATATTTATTCGTCACTTCCAGCTTTGGCTTGATCAATTGGGGATTTCTGTTTTTTAACTTTTGCAGTGGGAATGGTGGAGTAAGATAAATACTTTCCTCATATTTAGCTTTTGAGCATATCAATTTTAATTATTCTGTTAGTGTTGATTGACTTGGATTCGGCAATGGAGTGGTGAGTAATGAACTTGCTAGCATTTTGAAGAGGTCTGTAGGTGAATTTCAGCGAACTCATAGCTGTTTTGGTGGTAAGTGTTTGCTATTTCATTATTTTAGAAGTTGTCGTGTTGTATTACTGTTGATTTCATGGTTTTGCTGACTCAACGAAGTGATGAATGACTCCTTCCCATAATTATCTAGCTGGTTTTGTTTGGCATGGTGTTGTGGTTAAAATCCATATTAGTAGTAAGATTGTAATTTATAGCTATACATGTGTTGTTGATTGTGTGATGAGGCAGTGAAGACTGCAGGAAGGTGATCAATTTTTATTCGTTTAATATGGATTTAAATGATTGTGTGCGTACCAATTTATCTCTGTGTTTTTATGATGCAAGGGGTCCGGGTCTTAAAAATCTGGGGTAATCTTGTGTTATCGGGTCAAATGTGAAAGATAAAATGAAGGACTCTGTGAAAAGACGCTGTCAGGGTGTTGTGATGCCCTGACTCAGGAAAAATCTATTCCGAATATGAAACTGATGGAGGCAACGAATGGAGATTGCAATCGTTCCTCACAAAAGCGCAAAAGAGTCAGATTGGCAATTAGTCGTGGCGAAAACTCAGCAGGTAATGCAGTTAGCTAATATTGTCTTCCTTTTTTGAATTTTTGGTTATATTGTCTTCTGTTTACAATGTTTGCCATGTCAATTTAGTGTACATGAAGTCTGGATGAATTGGTTTTGTTTTAGTTTTATTTTTATCTAAAAATTTACTCATATATAAATTTACTTCAGGATTGCATGATGACAAGACTCAGCAGACTCCTTCTCCAAATATTAAACTGATCGAGGTACAAGCTGGAGATTTCAAAGGCTCCTCACAAAAGCGTCAAAGGCCGGGTTTGTCAATAAGTGCTGATCAAAACCAGCGAAGTAAGATAGTTATGCTAAATTTGCTTTCCTTTTTGTTGACTATTTAGACGTATATTCATGTGATTCTGTCACAGGAATGATAAATTATTTTTTGAGAAATTTTGTCTGATCTAGGATGTGAAGGAGTAAGTATGTTGCACGCAGATGCGTGTGAAAATATCAGTATGCAAGAAAGGAAACTTGTGGCAGGGAACAGCGTGGATAACATGAATTCGGGAAAAAGGAAGCAGTTGTCAGACATTACAAATTTGCCACTGACACCGCAACCACCGGAACAAGTTGTGCAGTATCCTGCTAAGAAGTGTAGAGCTGCAGCGTTTGGTTCAGGAGGACAAAGACCTGAAAAGGGTGTTTCGCAAAAGAACCAAAAAAGGGTGTCTGGTATGAGATTGGTTTACTTTTCTGCATTTAAAGTATTTGATGTGTAGTGAATTCTCAATGGCGAGATGGATCTGTAATGGACACTTGAAAGTACCACTTGCGCTTATGTTTCCTTCCAATATGCAGAGTCTTGGACATGTAATTCCAATCCAAGATCTCTGCGTCCTGGAGTGCACGTGATCAATTTGTGGCAGAGACCTAATTTAAGCGAAGCTCCAATTTTAGTTGACTCTGGTTTTTTAAGTCCTGGTTGTTACAGTGTAGACCATCGGGAAATTGGGGTTGGCAATGTGTTACGATACTGTGGGAGAGCTGAACATCTGTGTAGTAATTGTTTGTTTGGTTCCAAGTTGCCAAACCATTCTGGAATTCCAGATTTGTCAAATCCGAAAGATCTGAATCCAAACATGGCTACTTTGGTTATGAATCCTTGCTATGATCAGATTGAAATATCTCAAACCAACACTCCTCGATCTGATGTGTTGGACATGGATTCTCGAAGTAATCCTGCGAAGGCTGTTGTTAGGGAAAAGAGATTTAAAGTGGTTGCTCAAACAACAACTGTGAGAGATTTGTCGGCTGTGTTTGAAAGGCATAATTCATCGGGTCAATTGCAAAACAATGACACAGAGTCCGAGACAGGTAGAAATTTTCACATTGTTTTCAATATTTATATTGTTCGTGTTTTTTAAAGCAAGTGTTTACCGATGAATTTCATATGATGCATTTTGGTAGATGTTGGTATTGAATATTGTGAGGATGATGAACAAGACTTTGAAGATTTTGAAGAGGTTGGAATGTCATCCTCAAGTGCACTAAATGATGGTTATGATGATGTTGGTGATCCTGTTCATTCTTGCCAATATTGTGGAGCTAAGTTTTGGCTATTGGAGAGAATACATCAGAGAAAGAAGAATGATCGCCCAATCTATACTAAATGCTGTGCAAGAGGGAAAATAAAAGTGCCATTTATGACAAAACCGCCTGATGAGCTTTTGAAACTATTCATGGATAAAGAAGATCCTCAATCTAAAAACTTTCAAGAAAATATTAGAGCCTATAACATGATGTTTTCTTTCACATCGATGGGGGGTAAGATTGATAGAAGTATAAATGATGGTAATGGCCGCTATGTTTTTCGATTGTCTGGGCAGAATCATCATAGGATCGGTAGTCTTCTACCACCTGAAGGTCAAACACCAAGATTCGCTCAATTGTACATCCATGATACTCAGAATGAGGTCCAAAATCGCTTGCATGTTTTGAGGTAGTTATTAACCCTCTTATCGTGCATTTGCTGGATCGGTCGTTTGTTTGTATAATTGTGGAAGTGTTCCTATTGTTTTTCATTCTAGGGGTCGTACGTCTGAAACTTCTACAAGTCTTGATCCTGAAATAGTGGAGAAATTGCAAAAGTTAATTGATCAGTACAATCCGATTACGAAGGTGTTCAGAATGACAAGAGATAGACTTGCTGGTCAAGAGGTTCCAAACTTGAAGTTGCGGCTATTGAGAAAGAGAAATAAAGATTCAAGGCTTTATAACCTCCCTACATGCGATGAAATTGCTGCATTGGTTCCAGGAGATGTTGATGTGGACAATGGTGATCGGGACATTATTGTGGAAACACAGAGTGGGCTGTTACAAAGGATCAATGAGCTTCATCCTTTATATGTTCCAATGGGGTATCCGTTGTGTTTTATATTTGGTGAGGATGGATATTGTGCTGACACACCACACACCGAAATGTTTGATCCTGATGTTAGGAGGTATGGGAAGTTGACTTTGCGGGAAAATTTTGCATATAGGCTTCATGATAGGGATGAGGAGTTTGCATTGTTATTATATGCTCGAAGGCTGCTACAACAGTTTGTAGTTGATGCGTATTGTATGGTGGAAGCTTGGAGACTTAATTTTATTAGATACCATCAACCGAAACTTCGACAAGATTTATATAAAGGCCTGAGTGACGCTGTGTTCCATGGAGAAAGAGAGGGAGCAGCAGTTGGGAAAAGGATAGTCTTACCTTCAAGCTTTACTGGAGGAGCACGATACCTAATGCAAAACTATCAGGATGCAATGGCCATTTGTAAATGGGCAGGGTATCCTGATATATTCTTGACCTTTACATGCAACCCCAAATGGCCTGAGTACACTCGATACACATCAAGTCGAGGGTTAAAGCTTGAGGATAGGCCTGATATTGCTGTTCGAATATTCAAAATGAAGCTCAAACAGCTCATGACGGTTCTCAAGAAAGGACACATTTTTGGGCGTTTAAAAGCAGGCAAGCTGAATTTATTGTTACTTAATCAGGTCATTTATTTTTGTTAGTTAAGAGTGGTTTTTTGAAATATTATTTTTTCCATGTTGTTACTATGTTTATTAGCGACTGATTTAAAATTACTCTTTGTTATCCTATGCAGTTGTTTATACAATCGAGTTTCAGAAAAGGGGATTGCCACATGCTCACATCCTTTTATTCCTACTTCCGCAATATAAGCATCCACATCCCGATGACATTGACAAAATTATCAGCGCTGAGATACCAAATGAGAAGGATGATCCTGAAATGCATGAATTGGTGAAGGAGTTTATGGTACATGGACCATGCGGAGTTGCAAATAGGAAATCGCCATGCATGATTGATGGTCGATGTTCAAAGTACTATCCAAAAGAATTTGAGCCTGTCACAAAGATCAACGAAGATGGATATCCAATATATATGCGAAGGGATGATGGTGTAGTATTCATGAAAGGTGGCTGTCAGTTGGATAATCGAAATGTTGTTGCACACAATCGAATGTTTTTACGCATGTTCCGGTCCCATATCAACACTGAATGGTGCAATCAAAGTCGTAGCATCAAGTACTTATTTAAGTACATCAGTAAGGGAAGTGATAGAGTCACAGTTGCCTTATACAACCAATCAAGTGGTGATCCATCAACAGTCATTGATGAGATAAATTGCTATTATGATTGCCGCTACATTTCTCCATGTGAGGCAGTGTGGAGGATTTTTTCATTTGAAATCAATTATAGGTTTCCTTCAGTTGAAAGATTGAAATTTCATCTTCCTGGTGAACAAAGTGTATTGTATAAGGATGATGACAATTTAGAAGAAGTTGTTGCAAATCCAGCTAATCAAAAATCAATGTTTATGGCGTGGATGGAAGCAAATCAACGGTATGAGTTGGCAAAAAATTTGACTTACTTGGAATTTCCTAGACACTTTGTGTATAGGAAAAAAGACCGTTGTTGGCTATTGCGGAAAAAGGGTTTGTGTATAGGTCGCCTTACTTTTGTCCCTCCCAGTGCTGGTGAACTCTACTATCTAAGTCTTTTAATTAATAGAGTCAAGGGCCCTGAGAGCTATGCTGAATTAAGAACTATTGATGGCATTGAATATGATACTTTCAGAGATGCATGTTATAAACTTGGATTGCTTGATGATGATGCTGAATTTATTGATGCAATCACAGAGGCCAAGGATTGGGCAACAGGAAGTCAATTGAGGAGTTTGTTTGTAAGCATTTTGATTTCATGTAGCGTAGCTCGACCGGAGGTCGTTTGGCAAGCTACTTGGAGATTTATATCAGAGGATTTGATTTACTCACATAGAAGGTTAATTTCAGGAAATGGTAGGTGAAAATTTTTTCCCTATACGATATAGTAATTATTATTGTTTAACATCATTTTGAATTTGAATATAAAATATCAATTTTTAACATTAACTAATATAAGCATTCTTTGTCAGCTATTCAATTTAGTGATGCTCAAATTCAGGCCTTAGGCTTGGTGGAAATTGAAAAGTGTTTAATCAGAAATGGCAAGTCTTTGAAAGATTTTCCATCCATGCCTCAAGTTGATTATGATGCAGTAAGGTCGGTTAGAAATTCATTAATTGCAGAGCAACTGTGTTAGTTCCATGATGAACATGATGAATGTTTTGATAATGACAAAGTGTTTTTGAACAAGCTACAAGTGTTGATTAAGTTTCAAGCTCAACAAGCAACAACAAACATCAAATGAAGAAGAGAGAAAGCAAGCTCATGAAGACCTAAGTTTGAGTGTATTTGTATTTCTTTTATCTTTTGCCTCTCAAGCTTCATAGGTTTTTTATTTGGGTAGATTATTATAAAGGGTAGTGAATCTCATTCATAAGTCATGATTTAATCATAATTTGAGTTTTCACTTAACCTAGAATCAATAGGTGGCTTAAAGGTTTTAAAGGAAAGGTTGGATTTTGAGAAAACAAGTTTTGAACATGTGCAGTACCAACTTAATCGATTAAGTGACTAACTTAATCGAGTACTACTCGAGTACACGACTTGCTTAATCGATTAAGTACTGCTGAACTGATTTTTAAAATACGTTTTTCACTTCTCAAAATCAGTTTTCAAGTGCTACAACTTTTGGGTATTCTATATAAACCTTTTCCTATTATTTGTGATTAGTTAGAATCATTTTCATACAAGTTTTACAAAGAATCAAGCCACTCTATTCTCTCTCATTTTCAAAAGATCAAAGTTCTCATATTTTCATATTCCTTGATCAAGAACCTTTGAATCTCTTATGGTGAATTGTCATAACTCTTGATTGAGATTCATAGGATTGTTTTGTGTTTTCTATTGTGTTGTAATCTTTGCAAGAAGGCAAGCCACTACAACAAACAAGAAGTCTTGGTGTGTCGATTTTATCATCAAGCAAGTGCATTCTTATTGAAGAAGAAGAAGAAGTCTTGGTTGTGAATCAAGAAAGTGAAGCCTTGGTGTGTGGTTTATCATCAAGCAATTGAAGACTTGTTGTGTCGATTATCAACAAGGGGTAGAGGTTAGATTAGAGAGAAGATCAATAGGATTACAAGGCAAGGGTGTCGGTTATCTCTTGTAAGCTAGCAAGAAGGAAGTCTTGTGAGGCAATCACTTGTAATTTGAGAACTCTAATTCCTCATAGTGAAGAATCTCTCTTGGTTGAAGAGGGGACTGGATGTAGCTTTCAAGCGGATGAAAGTGAACCAGGATAAATCACTGTGTCGTATCTCTAAACCCTTACTCTTTATATTCAAGTCATTTGATTGCGTTCTTGGTTGAAAACCTAGAAAGATTGATTTTCATAATTGATTGAATTGAATCTTTAATTGTTCAAATTGATAAAGGGAAAATCATTTTCATAACTAGGTTAATCAATAAGAATATAGGTGTTAATCATTTCCGCTGAATCTCTGATCTTGCATGTGAATTGATTGATTTTCGTATTCGAATGAAAAATTGATTTTTCTATTTTCTGTCATATCTAATCGATTAAGTTCAAATTTAATCGAGTACTACTCGAGTAAATTGCAGGTTAATCGATTATGTGCTGTAGAATTTGCAAAAATCATTTGTTTTGATTGTTTCGATTTGTTTCATTCGAAAATCTTTCAAGGTATCTTGTACACCTATTCAACCCCCCCTTCTAGGTGTATTCCTAGGGTTCCTTTGTCTCTCCAACCACCAATTGCGGTTTCCTCAAACTGAATTTTGACAAGCCACTATTGGAGAGTGAATTTTTAGAGCTATTCAAAGACATGAATGAAGAACAGAAAATAGCATATAATAAAATAATGAATTCTGTTGAGCAAAACACAGGTGAATGTATAAATCTACTAACCTTTGGTGTATACAGCATTTATGTGGTTAACTTATTTTTCCACTTATTTTGAATAAATCATTATCAATTTATTAAAAAAGGATCTTTTGCCACATTGGCCACTCCACTTTTACTAACCATATGATGCATGGATAATTGTGCAGGTGGTTTTTTCTTTCTCAATGGATATGGAGGGACTGGAAAAACTTACTTGTGGAGGGCATTGAGTGCCAAACTTAGATCGCAAGGGAAGATTGTTCTCACGGTTGCATCCAGTGGCATAGCTGCAACTCTCCTGCCAGCTGCAAGAACTGCACATTCCAATTGCGATTACGGAAGACTCCACATGTAATATTAAAAAGGGAACATTGGTTGCTGAGCTGATAATTGCATCTTCCCTCATAATATGGGATGAAGCTCCCATGGTTAGAAAATTTTGTTTTGAGGCATTGGATAGGACAATGAGAGATCTATTGGCAGAAACCCAACTGCAGTCTGCCTTTGTACCCTTTGGAGGCAAGACTGTTGTGCTTGGGGGTGACTTTCGGCAAATTCTGCCTGTCATTCCTGGAGGCAAAAGGTCAGATATTGTTTTCAATAGTATTAATTCATCAACTCTTTGGTATCATTGTGAGGTTTTGAAGTTGACAAGAAATATGAGATTGCAAATGGTTGGAAATGAATTTGAGCTGGCTGAATTAAGAGAATTCTCTAACTGGATGCTCGATATTGGTGATGGAAATGTCGGACAAGCCAATGATGGGGAGGCAGAAATAGATATTCCCCCTGATCTGATTATAACTGAATTTGATCATCCGTTGGAGGCAATTTTCCAGCAAACATATCCGGATTTTCAAATGCATTATTCAGATCCGCAATATCTTAAGGATAGAGCTATTTTAACACCAACTCTTGACATTGTGGACGAGGTTAATAGCTGTATAATGGACAAGCTTCCTGGAGATTACAAGACCTTTCTAAGCTCTGACTCAACTACATTCAGTGGGGAACATTTTGATCCTTCAGTTCAATGCATTACTCCAGCAATGCTTAATGACATTAAAATTTCTGGCCTTCCAAATCATGAACTAAATTTAAAAGTTGGGACGCCAATTATGCTTCTTAGAAATATTGATCAAGCTGCCGGTCTATGTAATGGCACCCGACTGATTGTGACTCACTTAGCTGACCATGTTATTGGTGCCAAAGTTATATCTGGTGGTAGTGTTGGCAATACTGTTTTGTTAAGTCGAATGAATATGAGTCCATCAGAATCCCGGTTACCATTTAGACTTCAGCGTAGACAATTTCCAATAATTGTGTCGTTTTGCATGACCATCAATAAGAGTCAAGGTCAATCACTCTCCAATGTAACTGTCTATCTCCCTAGGCCTGTGTTTAGTCATGGACAATTGTATGTGGCTGTATCGAGGGTGAAGTCGAAGAAGGGTTTGAAATTTGTCATTCTGGATAAAGAAAAATCTCCATGTACTACCACTCAAAATGTGGTATACAAAGAGATTTTTCAAAACATCATGTAAAAATTGGCTCACTTTTTTGCAAGTTGGCTGTTGGCTGACTTTTTTTTGGGACTTAATGTATTTTTGAAGAGGGAATAAAAGACAAGCAATGCATGGTACGTCTTTATTTGATAGTAGTGTATTGATTAAGTTAGTACTTAGTTTTGTTGGATATATACTCACTTCATATTTGACTGAGTTTGCAGATATCCTAAGTATGTGTCTTGAACCCAAATATATATTTTGGAGATCAGTGGTACATCAAGATGTTGATTTTGGAACTGTGAGCATCTTCAGCCACAGCCATATCTTGGTGAAATTGCAGGGATTGATTGATTTTTGCAGGTCAGGTTATGTATTGCATTTTTTAGTTGGGCCATGTTTAGTTTTATTAACTATCGACGTGTCAAGTGTGAATTAGGACACTTTAGGCTGATCACTGTCTATTTATACTTCAGGTCATGTATTAAGCATATTCAATATAGTGTTTAGATGCATCAGGAGAAAGACAAAAATTCATTGTGGGAATGGTAAAATATTCAAATGTAATTTCTTTTTAGTATTATTTCAGGTACTGCTTACTCCTTGATAGTTAACATGCCTATTTTACGTCTGTTAAATTGATTAAGTTAACATGCTTTTAATTTTGGTTAAAGCAGAGGAACAAAGATACATTTAATTTTTGATTTTTGATTTCAGGCACAATTTTATTTCTATTATGTTCAGTCAAAAGCATGCACTAAATTTAAATAGGCAGTTTGTTTTGCATCTTCAGGGAACTGCTAAGGGTGAGTATATTGTTGTTGCTATGAATACTAATTAAGGATTGAATGGTTTAGCTATTCTACCTCTTTATTTGGCACACACATCTGATGTCTATAATCATGTTTCTTAATTTACTTATCTTTTTTCGTGTGTGATTTTTTGTCCTCATTTATACTCATTTATTGAGCAAATTCAATATAGAACTTATATGATTCAAGAATGAGAGCATTTTATCGTCCCTCATATGTGCAAGATTGTAGTGCAATTGCTTCTTAGTCCTTTTGCTGTTCTTGCTTACTCCTTAACAGGTAACATGCATTTTTTAAGCATGTTAAATTTAATGGATATATACTCACTTCATATTTGACTGAGTTTGCAGATATCCTAAGTATGTGTCTTGAACCCAAATATATATTTTGGAGATCAGTGGTACATCAAGATGTTGATTTTGGAACTGTGAGCGTCTTCAGGCACAGCCATATCTTGATGAAATTGCAGGGACTGATTGATTTTTGCAGGTCAGGTTATCTATTGCATTTTTTAGTTGGTCCATGTTTAGTATTATTAACTATCGACGTGTCAAGTGTGAATTAGGACACTTTAGGCTGATCACTGTCTATTTATACTTCAGGTCATGTATTAAGCATATTCAATATAGTGTTTAGATGCATCAGGAGATAGACAAAAAATTCAGTGTGGGAATGGAAAAATATTCAAATGCAATTTCTTTTTAGTATTATTTCAGGTACTGCTTACTCCTTGATAGTTAACATGCCTATTTTACGTCTGTTAAATTGATTAAGTTAACATGCTTTTAATTTTGGTTAAAGCAGAGGAACAAAGATACATTTAATTTTTGATTTTTGATTTCAGGCACAATTTTATTTCTATTATGTTCAGTCAAAAGCATGCACTAAATTTAAATAGGCAGTTTGTTTTGCATCTTCAGGGAACTGCTAAGGGTGAGTATATTGTTGTTGCTATGAATACTAATTAAGGATTGAATGGTTTAGCTATTCTACCTCTTTATTTGGCACACACATCTGATGTCTATAATCATGTTTCTTAATTTACTTATCTTTTTTCGTGTGTGATTTTTTGTCCTCATTTATACTCATTTATTGAGCAAATTCAATATAGAACTTATATGATTCAAGAATGAGAGCATTTTATCGTCCCTCATATGTTCAAGATTGTAGTGCAATTGCTTCTTAGTCCTTTTGCTGTTCTTGCTTACTCCTTAACAGGTAACATGCATTTTTTAAGCATGTTAAATTTAATGGATATATACTCACTTCATATTTGACTGAGTTTGCAGATATCCTAAGTATGTGTCTTGAACCCAAATATATATTTTGGAGATCAGTGGTACATCAAGATGTTGATTTTGGAACTGTGAGCGTCTTCAGGCACAGCCATATCTTGATGAAATTGCAGGGACCGATTGATTTTTGCAGGTCAGGTTATCTATTGCATTTTTTAGTTGGTCCATGTTTAGTATTATTAACTATCGACGTGTCAAGTGTGAATTAGGACACTTTAGGCTGATCACTGTCTATTTATACTTCAGGTCATGTATTAAGCATATTCAATATAGTGTTTAGATGCATCAGGAGATAGACAAAAAATTCAGTGTGGGAATGGAAAAATATTCAAATGCAATTTCTTTTTAGTATTATTTCAGGTACTGCTTACTCCTTGATAGTTAACATGCCTATTTTACGTCTGTTAAATTGATTAAGTTAACATGCTTTTACTTTTGGTTAAAGCAGAGGAACAAAGATACATTTAATTTTTGATTTTTGATTTCAGGCACAATTTTATTTCTGTTATGTTCAGTCAAAAGCATGCACTAAATTTAAATAGGCAGTTTGTTTTGCATCTTCAGGGAACTGCTAAGGGTGAGTATATTGTTGTTGCTATGTATACTAATTAAGGATTGAATGGTTTAGCTATTCTACCTCTTTCTTTGGCACACACATCTGATGTCTATAATCATGTTTCTTAATTTACTTATCTTTTTTCGTGTGTGATTTTTTGTCGTCATTTATACTCATTTATTGAGCAAATTCAATATTTGCTTTAGATGATTCAAGAATGAGAGCATTTTATCATCCCTCATATGTGCAATATTGAAGTGCAATTGCTTCTTAGTCCTTTTGCTGTTCTTGCTTACTCCTTAAGAGGTAACATGCATTTTTTAAGCATGTTAAATTTAATAACTTAATATCCATTTTTTTCCATATTTTTGATTTTAGCGAAAGTTTTTTTTCAGTTCTACTCAATCAAAAGCATCCACTAAAGCGTTTAAACTAAATGGTTTTGCTATTTAGCGGAATGCCAAGGGTGAGTGTATTGTTTTTGATCTGAATTGTAATTAAGGATTAAATAGATTAGCTGTTTTCCTTCTATCTTTGGCACACACAACTGACTTCCATTATAATGTTTGTGCTATTCTGTTTATAGAAATGATTAGATTTTTCTTTGGCATTAAGTGAATTGAATTTACTCATATGCAAGTTGGTTATACTGGACGGTTTAGTTTTGAACCCATTGAGACAGTGTTTTTATTATTGGAAGCATAGGGAATTATACTGTAGGAAAGGAGGAAGCTAAAAAATCACTTGGGAGAACTATGATGATGATACATGTTTTTAACGTTAATGTATATGTTATTGTTATAAATTTTTCTTATGGTTTGGTGCTCTATGTTGTTGCAGATAAAATTGGAACAAGAAGCAGGAATTAGTTTGAAATGCCTAACTTTAATGCTGCACTCGAAAAAGCAAGGTATGCATTGTGTTTTTTATGGTAATGACTGTTTCCTTCTAATTTAGCTAAATTAACGAACAAAATCAATATAGCCTTCAGATCCATAGAACCAATTAGCGAAATTTTTTTTTCCAGAGGTAAAATATTGAGATGCCAATTTTTTAAGTCTTCTTCCATTAGTTATTTACCACTTGATAGTGAACATGTATTTTTTTCTTGGTTCTTAAATTCAATTTAAGAAAACATGCATCTTCTTTTTAATTAAAGTGAATAACCTAACTTGCAATTATTTTTTGCTATGTCAATTCAGGAGCATTTTTTTTTGCAGTAATAGATAGTTAAAGGCATTCACCGAAGGTTTTGGAGAAATTGGTTTTGTTCTTCAAGGATATGCCAATGGTTAGTGTCCTGAGATATTGGTTTTTTTACCTATAAGCTATGCACAACGCAAAATAGTTATATGATTGGTAACCAGGCAATTGAACATTTGACGAAACCAAATATATAAATACACCACATTCTTGAAATAAAGTTAGACAGAAATTCAAACCAACTTGACATAATTTCATAGCCTGGCTAAATAAATAAGTAAGCAAACGAAGGGTAGTAATTTCTTGGAATAGGTGACATTAGAGTAATATGTAATTTAACAAAGCAATAACGGAAATTAGCAAGCGTCTCCTGCAGCAGCAAAACTTTCAGGTCATGATTTGGGCCGCCTATATCTTCCTTATATTGTATATCCTACAGTTTTTACAATAAACGAAGTTCAGGAATTGAAGCATGCAAATGAGAATGTTATTAGTCTAGATTATAGTACGGTAAAGTTGGACCAACTTAACAAAAAATTACCTTATAGTAGGCTGCCTTTGGTTTGACAGGGGACATTGCTTCAATGCGGTCCTATTTGGTTCCATCCAAAATTAATAAAACATATTACAGTTTAGAATATTGTTGTATTTTAATATGGCAGCCAATAGCACATACAGTTTTATTTAACATAAAATAAGGATAAGCATGTAATGTACGTTAGGTATAGCTTAAAATTAAGAAAATAAGATCTTAGTACCGAAGTAGTAAATATTTTCCACTGTGGAAATATTTACAGTCAATTTGATTCGCTCTCCTCCTTTTAGACCATGTTCTCTGCAGAATTTACGCCAACCATTTGAAAGGTAGGCTTCATTTGCACTCCTTTCAGAAACCACCATCTTGCATGGGTATACTACACCTTGCTCATCAATCAGATTGTAGACCAATCTTTTGTTCTCAAAAGCTTCTGCCACGAATTTGCTTGGCAATGGCTACAATATTGATGAAAAATGGATAAGTATTTCAATTATAATAGAGTATTTATCTGACCTAATATGCATAATTTTGTAATGAATTTTAAATCTGGATACCAAAACTCCCTTTTCGCACTGATTGCGTGTTAATGTTTTCTCAATTTCAAAATTAAACTGTGAAGGCATATTTGCAAGAACATTAGTTGCAAGTGGTTGTTCGTTAGTCGCAGGATGGTTTTCAGAAATGCTGGCTTGCTCAACTCTATTTCCTGAAATATAAAGATAAAGATAACTTAGAATAAATGATTATTGCATGATAGTTATGATTGTTAATGGTAAAAATTTCTTACCAAGGAAATAATAGGCACATCTACATTCGGTCAAAATAGTTTCCCTTATTGGAAGAGGGTATCTCATTTCAATGCCATGTGGTTTTGTTATCATCATTTGGAATGTGTGTTGATCAGATCTCAAGAAATTGAAAAGGATATGTCCAGTTAATTCATAAAAATCCATCATTTTGTTCAACCCTTGTGTAATTGTTAGAATTCAATTATTGGGCCTCGCTTGAAGTCTTAATTGGTGAGTATTTCCAACAGGATCAATGACTTTGATGGTTTTGCAAGGTGTGTAGCCAATGAACTCAGATGTGGTGCTGAACAGAATTTTTTGTCCCTGAGACTCAAAGAATGTTTATACATTAATTAATACAAACATTTATGATGTTGTGTGATTTTGTAACATGAATAGCAGCCTATACCTCTGATCTGTGATAATAGAATGAAAATCCTGTCATTTTGTTGTTCCAAAGTTTTTTTGCGAAATTTTCACCTGCCAAAAAAACAACTAATTAATTGGTGTTTTGTATTCATGGATGAAAACAATTTTATTCATGACATTGAAATATATTCCATGAAACATAAAATTAACTCCACTTTCATCAGGTGAAGTATAACATTAATCTTATTTTGCAGATAGAAAAGAAGTGAAGCTACTGAAGTGAGAGAGAACTTACATTTGGAAGAGCACAGTAAAAGGTAAAAAGGAAATCTAATCTTTATCATGTTAGTCAGATGCAATAAAGCAAGTTAAATATAGGACATAATTTCAGCATATAACCATTTTCTTTGGAGTAATATTGTTATTAATATGAAAGTGTTCTAAAGACAAAGCCATTATCAATTTTTGGTAGAAGAAAATATACAAGGATTTCTAATGACAAAGGCATTTTCAATACTGAGTGTGAATCCTTTTTTTTTTAGTATGGAATCAAAAGAAAAAAAATATCATCTCTGGAATAGTAGTGGAACCAACTGAATGGAAGCATGAACAATGACAGGTTCTAAACATGTATGGAGAAGAGTAGTGGTGGAGGTATTACCTTATCAATGTGTATTAGGACTTGGAATGCCAAGATGTAGCTGCTGGAACGAAGAGGAATGAAAGGTGAGAAATTTTGGAGTTATAAAAGTGTAGAAGTTGGAGAGGTAAGAAGTGATATTATATTCCTTTTCAGGACTATGCAGAAAAGTTTTGTCGTTTGGTATTGATTTGATGAAACCCTGAAAATGGTTTGCCACTTTTGAAACATACATAGCCCACGCTTAGTTTATTGTGTTTGAGCTTCTGACATATACTTTTTAGTTGGCCATTTTCATTACTTAGCCCAACTACTAATTTTTATTATTCTCTAACGGCCTCATTGTAAATGCAATGGCACAGCTCAAATTTTGTCTTTTTTTGGCCAAGTTAATAGTGTGAATGATTTTAAAAAAAGATATTATATAAGAAATATTGGGCTGTATACCAAGTTTAAAAATATATATAAGAGATTCAAAAAAAAAAAAGGGAAGGTCATTTGTGACCTGAACACCAATTTTAGGTTGAACAGGTTAGTTTTTTACCTCAACCATTTGCACACTTAAATTTTTTTTTTATTATCATATTTCTTTTCCCCATTTATATTTTAAGTTTTTAGAATTGAGTAGATTTATGTTTTTCATTAAGCATGGTGATTTTTTTATTTTAAAAAAATTGGGTAGGATTTTTATTAAAAAGTAGGCATGAAAAAAAATTCGAACTGAAGGATTATATAAGAAAGTATACCTCTACCATTTGGGTAGAAGTGGCACGTTGTCATTGCATATTACTACCTCCGTTTATTTAATTTTTTATTTGATAAAGTTTTGCATGCCAGCTGAAAAGTAAATAGTGAGAGTGCATGCCTAAAGTTATAAAGAAGTCTATCTTCATGCATTCAAAGACCGTATATTGTGTTCTTGGACTTTAGCTGCAAGTAGCATCCGTCTCTCTCTTTTTCACACATGACCTCTTACATACTGACACACCAATGCATGCATTGATTTTCTTTTCATTCATTAGTTACAATGGCTTTCAAACTGTTTTCTTTAATACAATACCAACCAAACCCTTTGAAACAACAATCTTTTATTACAATACCAAGGAAAACATTCAACGAATATTTTAAGTAGCATAACATAACACACATAAAAATAAGGAAAGGTCACTATTGGTCTGAACACCAATTTTAGATTGAATAAGTTAGTTGGTTACCTCTACCCTTTGCACAGTCATTTATTCTAAAAGGATCATGTTTCCATTCCTTATTTTATTGTATTCATGTGTGTTATCTTTTTCCCCATTATATTTGAGGTGTCTAGAATTTAGTAGATTTTTGTTTTTTATTAAACAAGGGGATTTTTTTATTTTAAAAAATTTGGGTAGGAGTTTTATTCAAAAGTATCCAAGAAAAAAAAATTATAAATTCAGATTTTAAAAGAAATTTTACAATATTGTAGTCCTTCATATAATAGATAAAAAATAAGGAAGATTTAGAAGTAAAGTCCCTTTTTTTTTGTGTTAAAATTAAAAACATGACCTGTTCTTGGATGATATGCAGGAAGATTTTAAAAGTAAAGTCCTGTTCTTGGAGTTTAGCTCCAAGTAGCACCCGTCATTGATTTTTCACACATGACCTGCATATCATGTTCTCTCTTTTCCACATGACCTCTCACACACTGACACACTAATGCATGCATTGATTTTTCTTTTCATTCATTAGTTCCAATACCTGTCAGCATGGTTGGTCTTTTGAAACTGCTTTCTTTAATACAATACCAACCAATGCCTTTGAAACTGCTCTTTTTTATTATAATACAAACCAAAACATCCAACTAATATTAATAGTAGCATAACATATTCCATATATGTTTCACATTTGATCTTTTGTTTGGCTATAAATAGCCAGCTAACAAACACACTTACTCATCTTCTATTGCTTTCTTTCATAGTATTTTTTTCCTCAAAGAAACTCAATCTCTCCTTGGTGAATTTTCTTTCTTCTTTGCAGCATTCCTTTCTTTCACGATGGCAACATCTACGCACTCTGATGGACCAGAAGACAAGGGAGTCCAGTATAAACTTGTGCTGCTGAACAAGGCTGAAAATGTATGTGAAAAATATCTTTATCATGTTGTTTTGATATTTTTTAATTGATAACCACTTTCGTTTGATTTTTTATTCAGCCTTATGTTAATGTTGAGGAAGACTTCATAGGCCTGTATGGCAATGAGTTAGGAGTCCATTGGAATATTTATAATACACATGGAACAAGATATGTCCTATACTACTTTCAAGGAATGGTGATACCCACAGGGAGGATCAATCATGGATGGGAAGAATTCAGGCATGCTGAAGGTATTCAAGACGGAGCTGAAGTTCACCTCAACTATATGGGGAATTCAAGGTTTGAATACATTCCAAACAATGCTTAAGCCAAAGCAAAAGACCTGAAATTTACTAAGATGTGTGGTTGTTGTAATCTGCCAAAGTATACTTGGCTTTTGTATTTTGTGTTCTTCTGGTACTATATTTGGAATAATGGAAGTGTTATGTAAAATTAAGCAATTTATAACCGTGTAGTTTAAGGTAACATGTATGGATCTTCATAAGATTATTTTTTATTTATTAGTTTTTTGGAATTAAAATCTGAAATGTTGCTTTTGGTTTGGGCTGTTAATAAATCAATATTAATTACGTATTAAGAAATCGCAAATGTAATTTTGGCTACCTTTTGTGTATAAGAATAATAAGATTAATTATTAAGTTACTATCATAAACCCCTTAATTATGAAATCTAACTGTTAGGCAAAGAAATAAGTAATATTAGTCGGGGTGTTACTTTTGTTAATAATCTTAATATGATTTTTGAGAAGTTGAATTAATTTTTTTGAAATAGGTCTTTTTGGGAAAAATAAATTAGTCACATTTGCATAACGGAGGATAGAATGGTCTATAGTTTGGGATGGAGAAAGCACAATTAATCCAAATAATTTTCTCACTATTATATTGCAATTAAGTTTGTAACGTAAATAAGCCACTAAGTGCAATAAGTTTGTAATAATAATAATAATAACTATGTGCAATAAGTTTGTAATACTCCCTCCGTCCCTAATTATAAAGCCCTCTTGACACTTTTATTCTGTCCCTATTTATAAAGTATTATTAATAGGAGTAATTTTGAAAATGCATGTCAAAAGTTCACATTTCCAATAAAATTAAGTAAAATTTTCCACTTTCTTAAAGGACGTGAAATCTCCCAAGTGGGCTCTATAATTAGGGACGGAGGGAGTAATAATAATAATAATAATAATGATAATGATAATGATAATAATAATAATAAGATTTCTAAATTTTGTAGTCCACTCATATTCTTTAGTAGATTACATTTGACACTTCTCTCTCACTATCTTACTCCTTCCACCACACGTTTCACCCTCCTGAGTGAAAAGGTTAAAATATCTCTGACACAAGCAATATTTTATTGACTTCTTGGAGCCAAAAGTTACAAGTACTAAAGTTGTTTGTCTTCAAAACTAAGGAAAAGGTTAAAAGAGGAGCTTTTTGTTATGTTACGGGTATCTGAACCAGCAAGGACTTTCTTTTTTTATCCTGTAAGCATTATATTGGCTTCATCATAGTTGGACGTTTCCAACAATGAATCTTGAACTTGGAAGGAGTAAAAGAGCATCTCACCGACAAGTACAAAGGTAATAACATTCCCACAGCTAAGGAATTTTTGGGTTATCACTTTTTATTTTCTGTTCTGTTACTTTTAGTATTGACGTTTGAGTTATGAATGCTGCTCATTATCTTGCCATGCCACTGAAGGTTAATATTGTAATGCAAAATAGTCTCTAACATGTTCATACCTTATTATATAAAAATTTGAACTAGAATTCTTGATCAGAAAATTGATGAAGACTGCTATATCTTGAAAGCTGCGAAATTTTAACCTTTACTTTTGGAATCTTATGATGATTTAAGTGAAAAAATTATTCGATCCTTTTTCATCAAACGTTAAATAGTTGATCTTATGGAAAGTTTTGGCTAAGTGCAACTTTCTTATTAAAGAGTATTGATTACTGTTTCATAGTAACAGGTATGGCTACTCTAAGGACTGTGCAAGTAAATTTTTTTAATCATTAAGCCTTGAAAAAAAAGGCACAACGAAGTTGCATGCATTAACTTTTTTTAGCAAATATTGTCAGATTGGGAATAGTTTCACCGAAGGAATTGAAAAAGGGAAGAGAGACTAAAACACTCAAGGCTAGAGTTTCTAGGATTTGGTTCAGGAAAAGAGAGAATGGAACTGTATCCTCTTTCCATATGCTGCTCATTGATGAAAATGTAAGTAGACAAATACTACTTACTTTAGTTGATTTCTTGATTATGTTGATAAATTTGGTGGTTAATGTATGACTAATTTCTTATCTTTACTTTCTATAGTCAGACAAGATACAAGCAAGTATTTATCAAGAACTGATTATACAGAAGCATGAAAAGATACTCATTGAAGGAATGTGCTATGAGTTCTCAAAATTTGTTGTCGATGATAACAACAAAGAATACAAGACTTCAAAACACCCTTTCAAAATCACTATTAACTTTGCAACCATGATAGAAATGTGTGAAGCAGACATCCCTTTCCATGCCTTCGATTTCATTCCAATTAATAAGCTGCTCACTCTGACTAGCTATGCTGAATACTTAATAGGTATTGCAGTTATTACCACAATGATACTTTACTTAAAATAAATTTTTCCCTGCACAACATGGCAGCCAGTGATCAGCATATTTCTTTTTTTTTAATTGATATTTATGCAGATGCAATTGGAGTAGTATCTGAGTATGGCTCGCTTACTGAATACCAAAATCAAGGTGTCTCACATAAGAGGCTGACATTCAAAATCACTGACCTAAGGTGAAACTTTGCTTTCAATCTTGTTTTGTAACATAATCCATTATTTTATTTGCTTTTAACATGAACTTTACACAATGTTTTGATTATGAATAGCAACCAGTCCATAAAGGTTAGCTTATTTCAAGACAAAGCGATTGAGATGTATAACTTTCTTAGCCAAGGAGATGATGTTAAAGTTGTTGCTCTACACCTTGCAAGAATCCAAATTTATGATGGTACAAATGTTTAGAATTTACTTTTTAACTATCTTTTGAATCACACTCACAACCACTTCAATTATACGCAAACACTATTAAGCATTAATTATTAAAGAGATCTTGCACATTAATATTTTCCTTTTTGGTAATTGCAATTCTTTCATACATATTTTGCAAATTCAGGGGTAAGATCATTGGTTCCATCTTGGGATACAACCAAAGTGATGCTAAATCCACAAATCCCTCAAGCCAGTCAGCTTATTGAGGCGTAAGGAAAATTTATCTTATTCGTTATTTTCCTAAATTACATTGTTTACATTTTTGAGTAGTTAAATTTTGAACCAAAAATTATCAAATGCATTTCTTATAGAGGTGATCAGCTTCCAATGCTCACACAAGCTCCTTCGCAAGCACACTCTGAGACCTCTGCTGACATTCAACTTGCTCTATCGAACCCTCTTAATTGCAAAACCGTTGAAGAAATCCGAGAAGAGAAACAGGTTTATGCTAAGCTAAATTAGAAAATCAACGAGACTAACTTATTGATTAAATTTTTTTTTAAAACAAAATCACATTACTCATGGTATGATGCAACTAATTATGTAATGGAATATTAGGCTGGAAATTATCGCACTGTTGCAACTATTATTGATATTATCGAGGACAATAATTGGTGGTATCGTGGCTGCACTCAATGCAAAAAGACTGTTATCAAGAACCCTGACACTAATCAGCTATATTGTAAAGGCTGCAAGGATGAACCTAAATGTGTGATCCCAAAGTATGAAAAAATAGTACTAAATAAGACAGTTAGCATTTTATTCATTTATCCCAAAGTATGTAGTAAACTATGACCATCATGTGTGCAGGTACAAAATAGAACTGAATGTAAAGGATGACACTGGTGAGGCAATTTTTGTCCTTTTTGATGCTCAGGCGTTTAAATTGTTTCAAAAAACTTGTGCAGAACTAAGAAAAGAAATGACCATGGTATAATTTTAATTTTTAATTCATTGTTACCATTTTTTTCCTTTCACTATCATTAATAATTATTCTAAATTACATCCTCATTCACAATGCTACAATGTATATATTCAATAATGTTTCACATTTCTTTTCAGGCTGGTGGAGAAGAGGACAATTTGGCTTTCCCTGATCTGCTATATGCTTTGATAGATGAAGAATTTCACTTTGTAGTCAATGTGCATCCACAATTCAACATAGAAAAACAGAGAAACAATTATGGCATACTTTCCATTAGCAATGATCAAAAAATGGTGCAAGAGTTTAAACTGCATATGTTGGAGGTATAACTTCTACAGTGTTAATATATTTGCAGTTGCTATAAAGAAATTTAATATGAATTTTGCTTACTGATTTTTATGTCTCTTTTTCAGCGCCAATCTCATACAGCCATTCCTTGCATTGAAGGTGTTTCTCAACAGACTGATGCTGCAATATTTTCTTCATCTAGCAATACTGATCCATCAGCCACACAAGATACAACCTGTCATTCATATGATATTTTATCAGACACTAAACTTTTGTTGTCTTTGAAGGTAATTTTGATAACAATGTTTGTAACTTAGACTAAAGCCAAATATCTTTGTGTTCTATTCCATGAAATTGGTTTTTAAAGGAATATTAAATTTTTGCATACTTCCCATGTTACAGGATCAGAATTCTTCTTTGGATGTGCAGAAAGTTGATGACTTCTCTACTCCCACACCAAAGTCCAAAAAACAGAAGGTGTTTCAGGATGAAGAAGAAGAAGTTAAAGGTTTATCTCAATTTGAGACACCACAATTCTCCACAACTAAGACAGTCTCAAGAATTAAAATTGAAAAACCCAACTAAAGTAACTCACAAGTATTCACCTGTGACTTATTCTATTTCTTAACAACTTCTTTTCTGGCTTTTGCACATAGCTTCTAATTACAATTTATTTCTATGTACAGGTTGGGAGGCCACATATGAAGGACTCCATTTGATCAAACA
The DNA here is from genome assembly GCA_037953625.1 of Crotalaria pallida. Taxonomy (NCBI): domain Eukaryota; kingdom Viridiplantae; phylum Streptophyta; class Magnoliopsida; order Fabales; family Fabaceae; genus Crotalaria; species Crotalaria pallida. The sequence goes on along the minus strand of CM075654.1, from coordinate 139,607,024 downwards.
AACTTTCAGTAGTTTATTTTGGATGTTTATAATATATATATTTTTGAGAAAGTGTTTGATATCATGAAATTCATATGCTGCAATCTTTTGTAAAGACTTAAATCTAAAAACTGTGATCTGTAAATATGGATGTAGCTGCACTCATGTAACTGAATGCTGTCTTTTGTTTTGTAACAGAGAAACCAAGGTTTCAGGTTTGTTAGGCAAATTCCTTAGTAATGGGCAATTACATGTATGAATATCTATATTGGCAATAGTGGTTAACTTTTGCAGACATTCGAAAGCTCATGTTTAAGTTAATGCAAGTTCAACAATTGGTGCACCTTTTATACATTATGTTGCGTTATCTTTAAACTAATTTCATTGCAATTATTAATACCTTGATTCAATATTGGCAAATATTTGATTTTATTTATATCCAAAATTTTAATAGCAGGATTTCTCTTTGCTATATTAAAACACTTTTACTGTGGATCAATTTACCTTTTGAATTTTGTTGCTTAAAGTTATTTTAAAAAAACATTTTATTACAACCCGTCCTTGGGACGGGTCTACTTACTAGTTATATATAAAAATTCAAAATTTGACTCTCAAAAACCGCACCCGCTAATTTTTTTGTCAAAATCTTCCATCGTATAACATACATGACTCAATTTCGGGATAACTTAATCTTTATCATTCTAATAAACAATACATGTTAACCGTAAAGAGACAAAATAAACGTAGTGAAGGAGAATAACTTATATTGGGGGAAGGCTCCGGTGCATGGTTAATTAAACCATGCATCGGTGCATGGTTTAATTATTTTTTTGTTTTTCAAATTTTTTTAATACAGATTTATTCAGAATATTTTTTAACACAAGTTTGTATATAGATTTATTAAAATCTGTAAGTTTTGAATACAGTTTTACTCAATACAGTTTTTTAAGAACACAGAGTAAAAAAAAATAAATCCAAATTATAAAAATCACTTCATATCCGTAAAAAAGAAAACACATAGAATATTTTTTAATTGATTAAATTTTAAAAAAATAAATAAAAAACCCAGAAATAAAGGCATGCACTGGTGCATGTTATATGTTTACATGCACCGGAGCCTCAGCCTTATATCAGTTATATGTTGTAGAATAGCAAATCAACCACCACAAGTGATGTTTCAACTTGTAACATGCACGTTGGCATATTTAAATTTAAACTTGCTTGTTCTAAATTAACGTAATTCGATTGGATTAAGTGTTTATTGTTTAATATCAAGTGTTAGGTCCAATGTATGCTGGTTGAGTGTACTCTAAGAAATCTGCTAATGGTTAGTTGGACAACACTTTCCTTGAGATAGTTTTATGGTTGAAGTTAGCTCAGTTTCAGTTATTCCAACAAATGAAATAACAAATGAAAAATCCTCAAAATATATTTTGAGAATTTTGACGCAACATATCCAGGGTATGATGCAAGGCACACTTCCATGGGAGTGATGAACTTGTTTCAGAGATAAGTTAGTCAAAATGGCCTATTTTGATTAAAATACTAGAACCACTATTTGGTAAGGAATCAACACTACACAGGTTTGCCCGTTTGGCATCGAGTGCATGTGATATTATTTTTTAGCTTGATTATATTTTTTTTCCCTTTCGGGTAATGCATGTGATAAAAATTAGTTATATGAACAAGAGAAAAATGTATAAATACCTTCTAAACTTTATGTATTTAGCAAATATATGGCTTAACTACCATTCTTTTCCCGATTAATGCATAAACTTTAACGATATGTGAAATCAATCTATAGCATTAAAAATTCAATCATTCAACATTCGCCTTTAACCATGTATATATATGTGTGTGATATATATATATATAATTATATATATATAATTATATGGATTTTTCTAATATCTATCCTTGGACATAATAAAAAAATTTATAATGAATAAGTCTACATCAAGAATTGTCACATTTATAAAATTCACGTACATTAATTACATTAATTTCAAATACAAATTTACCATATATAAATTTCTTGACATATGTTCGAAAACAGATATTAGAAAAACCCTAATTATATTTATATATACATACCAATCTATTCATTCTATTGTTCTTGAAAACATAGCAAAAGACTGAAAATATGTTTTGAACTTGACCGTCACTACCTCTGATCTATCAAGCATCCAAGTATAAATCATTTCATTTCAAAAAAGTATAAATGGTCACTTACATAATCGAGTTTCATTCTGGTTTATTACAACTACTTTATATCTCCTTTCTTAAACATAAAGAATAGATGGAGCAGAATGACTAATTTCACTAATAGTTAAAGTTTAAGAATTAATCGAAAAAAAAAAAGCTGAGATATTTATTTACAAAAGACATAAAATTTAATGGGTATTTATGCATTTTCCCTTATATAAATAATTCAACTGATATCTTATTATAATTCAACAACTCCCAATGATGTAAGATCCCACTGTATTCAAGATATCATACTCGATCAAAGATAAAAAAAAGAAGAAAAAGGATTAAAAAAAATGGAAATGTATGAAAAAAATTGTAAAAATAAAAAGGTCCTTCCGCGATTATACTAATATTTTGTACTAGTAGAGATCTCTAGAGGACTACAAAATATTAAGGACACACATAGCGGCATGAGTACGGGTACAGTACCGGTACCCAGTATGGATATAGGTACGGGGTACGATATTTTAAAAAAATTTAGGGTGTAGATACATTCTTATATATATTTAATTTATAAATATAATTATATACAAATTTAAAAATAAAAAATTGCAAAAATAAAAATACAATCAATGAATTGAAATTAATAAGAATTAATAATTTCCTACCACACACATAACTTATAATGTTTGCACTATGTAATAATTAATAAAAAAAAATCAAAAACATCCAAAAATAACATAAAATCGGAAAAGAAAAAATGGTGCATAATAGGAAAAAAAGAGTTGTTAGATTCCTAAACTGGTTTAAATATTTGGTGTGCAAAAAAATCAAAACAAAATATGAGTATCAAACAACTTTTCATTGTTGTTTTAAATCAAGATAGTATTCATTATTTCATTACAACAAAGAAAAAGAAAACCGAAAAATATTTATAAAACATGAAAAACGTTAGTAACAAGAGAACAAAACAGAGAAAAGGAAAACTAATAGAGACAATGGAGATAGTTTAGAGGGAGACACCAAACTAATGAACGAAGAAGAAAAAAATAATGAGGGGAACCGCGAGAGGTGGAAGGGGTCAAACACAACGAGCGCCAAAAGGGGTCAAGCATAATGAGGGATGGAGGGGATCAAATCAGCAAGAGGAGAAAAAAAATTTTGACACTTGAAAGTGTTTTTTTGGGTTAAGATGAAAGAGGGTGAGAAGATAATTGAAAAATATTAAATAAAGATGACTTTTCCTTATCCTTGTGAACAAAACACATCGTTTGAGAAAAAAATTACTCTATATTCAGTCGTACCACATGGTGGATACGTCCGCACCGGACGTACACATTCAAGTACCCAAATATACTCATCCAAGTACCCAATTTTTTTTTTTTTGTTTGGGTATCCACCTGGTACGTACCCACGAGTACCCAAAACGTATTAAGTGTGGATACGTGTACAATACCCATGCTTGAGAGTCCAGGCCTAATATAGGTTAGGCCTAATATGAATGAAATTCCAGCCCAGCTTTAAAAGGGAACCCAAAAAAAAAAAAAAAAAAAAAGAGGTGTTTTCCCGCCATATCCTTCCCGCGGAACAAAGAGTAGAAAAATCCCAAATAGACAGACAGAAGAAGAAGAAGAAGAAGAAGAAGAATGGAGGGAAAAGGAAGCGGAAGTGGAATCGGAACTGCAACCGGTTGTTACAAGTGCGGCAAGCCTGGTCACTGGTCTCGCGACTGTCCTTTCTCTCCAAACCCTAACTCCAACACCACCACCGACACCAACAATCTCCCTCCTCCTCCTTCTTCTTACGGCGGTGGATCCAGATCTGGTCCTCCCCTTGCGAAAGAGAAGCCCAAGAAGCTCCCCAGAACCAGGCCCAAACTCACCCCCGAGCTTCTTCTCTCCGACGATGGCCTCGGTTACGTCCTTCGCTATTTCCCTTCCCAGTTCAAGTCCCGTGGTCGCGGCCACGAGGTTCGCGATTTGGGCAACCTCCTTCAGTTATACTCCGATTGGCACTCTTGCCTCCTCCCTTATTACTCTTTCCCTCAATTCGTCTCCAAACTCGAGAAAGTCGCGGCCACTCGCCGTGTCAAGGTATTTTCTTATATTTATGAGATATATTGTTTATGGAGATGGAGAAGATCTTGGATTCTTATAATGTTTGATACTTTCAATTCTGCATTGGATTTGGTGAAATATTTGGATGTGCCTCGTCATGTGTTAAGCATAATTAGTTTTAGTGGTTTTAGTTCAATGTCGTGGATTTTTGGAAGATCTGTGAAGTGACAGATAATAGTACTAGAGTGATCAAAGATGATTTATTACTATGTTAAATCTACAAATTGTAGAGTGATTGTTCTAAAGAGATTATTTAGCTGTCAAATTTGATTGAAGGATAGAGTTTACTAATAGACAAAATATTGAAAGGCAAATTTCACTTGGTATGTTGTAACCAACACACAAATGAATTTGCATTCTAATTGTGTACTGTCTGATGTTGGTTCTAATTGACTACAAAGGGTGATGTGGTTAGGGGAGCCTAGTAAATCGCTGAGTACAATATAACAGAGCTAACAATAAAGACTTTTGGGCTTCTATAATTCTTTGACTAACACATAAAGAATCAAAACTAAAGTGATGATTCACATTGTAACTATAGCCTGTTGAAGGGACAAATTGTTATGGGTACTTGCTTGTTAACCGTGATCAGTTCCTTGATCGAATATTCTTATTTCACCTTAGCATGCATAGTCGATCAAACTTCTTAAATCAATGAGTAGATACAGCAACTGTGTTGCCACTTACCAGCACTGTTTCCTTGTTTTTGGAAATTTAGTTGATACTTGATACATGAAGTGTTCCATTTCCTCCCCTCTGCATTATTTTATCGTTGTTTCTTCTCTCTTTGCGTCTCGTTATGGGTTTGTGTATGTGTTTGCTGAGATTGTGTGTCTGATGCAAGCATGCTTCTTGTCTTCCACCCTACACAAAATCGATTCTTGCAGACTTGATTTTGTTAACATTTATTTTCCTCAATGTAATTAGACCTGCCTTAGAGAATTGAGAGAAAGAGTTGCAAATGGTGGAGATGCAACAAAACTGCGTGAGCCACCAGTTGTGAACGACATTCCAGATGATGAACAAGGTATCTACTTTGCACTTTGCTACCAATATCTTAAGGTGCACTGGTTTCATTTTAATCCACTGTTGATTTCTTGGATCCCATGATTACAATGAAAGAGAACAACATCTGATAGAACAGAGAATGTATTGCATATTATTTTCAGTTAGGAACAATTATCAACTCAACTAGTTCATGGATGTTGAAAGAGTGGTTAATAGGTGCCACTTATTGACTTAATTAACCACCTCAGTGTTTAGTTGTTCAGAAATATTATCCCCAAGAATACCTTGTGCTTTTCACTTTCTTGAGAAGTAGGATCTTAGCATCGACGGTTTGATCCTAGTAGCTATTTTGCCAACCCTGGTTAGGATTTCAATTTGGACAAACTTCAATTGGATTCGTATTTCAAATACGGTAACTGGCTGATTCAATATAATTCGTAGGAACACAACAATGATGACTGTCGACTAGCAGATTATAAGGCTTTATTTATTTACATTCATAAGCATCTTTGCTAAATCTTTATTCGGGGACTTTTCTGTAGCTGCAGAAGATGGGGAAGCAAGTCAACAAGAGAGAGATGTGTTTTCAGAATTGCAAAATGTCAATGATATTATGGAAGAAGACATGCTTAATGATATATATGATGAAGCAACGGAAGTAAGTAATTTCTTTTACATGAAGTTTGTTTATTATCATTGGATTTCTTCTGTGTACTTGTGAAAACACTTTTTGGAAGTTGCAAGGAATTTGGGTGAAACAGATGTAAAATTATGTTTTACGGATACCGATTCTCAGAAATTTACAAGAAGATTGCATGTAATCTGAATTGTTCAGAAATTCTTTTTAAGGCAAGTATAGTTATTCTTATTCAGTAGCATACTGAAAAAAAAGTGAGAAGAGTAATCCAAGAGTGCTAGAGTAACAGCACTGGCTACACACAACTTCACGCTCTTCTGCCTTTTAAGAACACCATTTATAGGAAAGCAATAGTTGTTATTGACCTTTTATTTGTATCTCTGCAATTAAACCAAATTATTGACAAAATTTTTTTTAAGAAGGAGCTCTTACCAAAGTTTTATCTGAGGAACTAATTTGCCCTTTAATTGCAGGAACCTTCTCAGTCCATGCATAGTGCTTTTGGAGATAGTGCGGCATCCAAAACTATGGCAAATGAACAGACATCAAATGAAGTCCCAAATAATGGAGCCAGCTTGTCCTCCAAAGCTGAGATAACAGAAGAGCAGAAAGCTCGCATGGAAGCAAATAGGTTGAAGGCACTAGAAAAGCGTGCTGAGATAACAGAAGAGCAGAGAGCTAGAATTGAAGCAAATAGGTTGAAGGCGCTGGAAAAGCGTGCTGCTCGAGGCAGCTCATCTCAGGCCTCCTAATTTTGATTTCAATTGTAAATGAAAACCTTTTTGTTGTTTCCAGTTTAGTTGACCTTAAGTCCCATGAATTGAATAGTTGATGCTCTTGCAAGCATGAATGTTTCACATGATGCTTATGATCATTGTGTTTGGATCAGTTGCAAAAAAATTAAATTATTTCAATAGTCGGTTAGCTATTAATCACAAAGATAACCCTCGGTTGTGCATTCATTTCAGCTCACCAAATTAGATTGTTTACTGTTTAGTGTTAACTTTTTTTTTTGTGTACATCAACCAGTACCCTGATCTGCTTTACTTAGAATCTGATTCATCCGGTCCGATCCAACTGAGCTTGCACTAAGCGGTAAGGGTCTCCCAGCGGGGGTTGCTCCATACCCAAGGCTCGAACTTGAAATCAGTTGGTTAAGGGACCAAATGAGCTACCACTTGACCAACCCCACGTTGGTTTAGTGTTAACTAAGTACGCTCACAAAGCACACATCTACCTGATTCGTTCAATCCCAACAAGATTTTGACAGGGAATACTTGCACTAATCTAATTTGTAAAAACTCAGATTTGAACTTGCTTTTTAGAAGACCAGTAGGATGGACTAAGATTTTAAGTAATGTCTCATTCCCATTCCAAAACCCTTGCCATGTATAAAATAATAATTTCATTATAATATTAACTAAATAATTAAGATAAATCAACATATTTTGCTAAAGTTGTCATTTACTTTTTAAGTTTTTTTTTAAATATTTCTATGTTTGTTTTTACATGTTATTTGAATAAGAATGTATTTGATATATTTAATTTTTAAAATAGTGCAGATAATTTTAAAAAATAAATAAAAGTAACGAATTTGGTTACATGCGGGTTTTCCCAAATTCGATGGCATAAGTTTAGGTTTCAATTTTTAATTTTTGTTTTTCTTAAATTCGTTCCAAACTCGTCCCGATCGTGATGGATCGAGGTTGGGATTTTTAAAGCCCGCCTCAAACCAGCCCAATTGTCATGTCTAAGTAGATCAACTTTGCCATCATCAAAAGATCGGTTAAATCTAGAATTTAGTTAATATTATTAGTGGTATTAAAAATGTTAACATTTGATATATTTTTTAAAGACTACAGTTACAAGTGTTGAGCAAACATTGATGCCAGTGAAAAAAAAAGTTAATAATGTCATCAAAAATTCAAAAAAATTGTTTATATAGAAAATAAGACTTAAAAAAGGTTTCTAAGAGGGTTTTATATTATGTACGGGGATAGTATTATGCATGAGGCAGTCATGATCTACAAAGTTAACATCTTACATAATTTAACGTTATATAACGAGATTTATGCCACCTCAATGGAGGGTTTTTTTTATTTATTTTGCGAGGTGACAGTGTCATAGCCTTATCAGTATATACCTGAAATATTCCCTCTAAATTCAAGGCAATGGCTTTGATTGGAATGTAAAAATAACTTCATGTCCCAATCTGTTTTGAGGCAACCAAACAAGCTAGCATACCTTGTCTTATACATTTACGTACTACTACTTAATTATTATGGTTTATTACATAGGTACAAGCATTAGCTTAGTTCACAGCGACATTCTCTTGGTAAATGCCATTATTATCTTATCTTATCCTGGTACATATATGTTATGAGTACTCAATCTCATGACCTACTCTAAGGGTGGCTACTATTAGCCTCAATCAAAACCAAAGAAATATGTATCCTTATCTGCTTCTAAAAATTAAGTAGTTCTAAAATAGTAAATAGAATATTTGACCATACTCTTTTAACTTCTTAAAATTCAGGACACATGGATTCAGTTAATTCTAAGGTTGTGGTTGAAGTTGAACAACTTCCAAGTAATGTTCAGACTAATTGCAAGGCAACCTGTTTGGTGAGCAACAACTCTTTAAGGCCAAAGCTTTTTGCTTCAATTGGAGTGCACGATCTTTTCATGCCAGAGGTAATTAATCAAATTTATACATGTTTGTGATGACTCCTTAAACAGAACAAAAAAAGTCATTAGCAAAGTCATCACCAATTTGTAGTAGTTACTTGTTACCCTTTAGCATGTGCATTGTTCCAAGCCATCAATGCTAAATAATTAAGAAGAATCGACGATTTTAAAATAGGCCCAACATTCTTAAGGTAACTTAACCACAACCATAATTTAAAATCATGTTGGTAATATATCTAAAAATTTAGAGCAAGGTCAGGTGTTCGAATTCTGCTTTGTGCATGCTGCAGCGTTAAATCTCGGGGTTAGCTGTCTCATTCATTAGAGATGCCTACAAGCCACCGAGGAGATTAGTCACTGCGGTCGGCGATGGACACTCTGATCATGGACTAAAAATTTAGGAGGCCTAATGCTGTGGGCCTGAAGGCGTGGGTTATCAAGATGGAGATGCTGCATAGAATCTAAGTATAGCTATCTTCTGTCTCCAAGTGCAACATATACAGTACACTTTTATATACATCCATCAAACTTAATTTAATTGTTCATCAGCTAAAGTGAGGGATTCCTTTATCATGAAATTTCATTCACACATTCTGCATATATGCTTCCTTCCCCTCATTCTTCACGTCCCTTACTTCTATCCTTTGTTCTCCATCCTTGTCTCCGTTTCCCTCTGGACGAAAACTCTTCTCGCCCAATGCATTAAAGAATTTCTCCATTTCATGGACCATCCGATATTATGCTATTCCATGACTTCTTTTTAATTAATTTTTAAGTGTATGTCTTTTAATTATAAATGTACAAGTTTGAATTGGAATTAAGGAAATTAATAAACAATATATTTAGTCTTTTTAATATTGAACACCTGAATTCGAGTCCTAGCAAGTAGCTTTGTAATTCCTTCCTCCTCCTGTTCGTCAAAAAATTTTGCCTATTAAAAAAATAATATTTAATCTTTCTATAAAAAATTATGTTCTTTTGGAATACTACTAGAGAGCAAAACCTTATATAGTTACACTGAGAAAGTACAAAACACCCATCCTTTTCTGATGGTGTTTGGCATAGTCTCACAATATTAGTATAAAGAAATATATCCTTTACTACTCCTTCAATAAAACGGTTGATATATACAACTCAATCCCCACCTCATTGTTTTCTTGAAATTGAGATCACATGGATCCAGTCAATTCCGAAGTAGTTCAAAATCATGAGGCAAGGTGCTTGGTCCGTAACAAATCTTTAGATACCAAAATTCTTGCCTCAATTGGTGCCCATGAACTTTTCAAACAAGAGGTAATTTAGTATTAAACATATAGCTAGATATAATATGATATATGTGTCCCTGTGTGTAAGCAAAAGTTGTTTAATTTCGTATCACTTACTACAAAGAGTAAGAAATTAATTAAATAACTCTCTTATATATATATATATATAATTTTCTTGTTGTTTCAGACTTGGAAGGCAGCTTTGACAGAGTTAGTAGCAACTGCCTCTCTAATTTTCACCTTGACAACTTCCATAATTGCATGCTTGGACTCACATGAGGTTGATCCTAAGCTTCTGGTTCCTTTTGCAGTCTTCATCATAGTCTTCTTATTCCTCGTGGTCACGGTTCCATTGAGTGGAGGCCATATGAGCCCTGTCTTCACAATCATTGCAGCTCTAAAGGGTGTGGTCACTCTGTCCCGTGCTCTAATTTACGTGTTAGCACAATGCATGGGCTCAATTATTGGCTTCATTATTATTAAGACTGTGATGGAGCCAAAATTAATAGACTCATATTCCTTGGGAGGGTGTGCAATTGGTGGCATAAAGCAGCAACAAGCTTTGTTAATAGAATTTTCATGCACATTTGTGGTATTATTTGTAGGTGTTACATTAGCATTTGATAAGAAAAAATCAAAGGATTTGGGGTTACCAATGGTGTGCTTGGTGGTAGCAGGGGCCATGGCCCTGGCAGTATTTGTGTCCATAACTTTGACTGGAGAAGTGGGTTATGCTGGTGCGGGCTTGAACCCTGCAAGGTGTTTGGGCCCAGCTTTGCTTTATGGAGGCCCACTGTGGAATGGGCATTGGGTTTTCTGGGTTGGGCCTTTCTTGGGCTGCATAGTGTATTATGGTGTCTCTGTGAACTTACCAAAGCAGGGTTTGGTTTGGGCAGATGGAGAATATGATGTCTTAAAGTTGGCTCTGGGTACTTGTGGAACTGCCTCTAACGGTGCCGTTTCAAGGGATGTTGATGTATAGGACACTTAATGGTTTTTTTCCCTCTGTGTGTTTATCTATCATAGGCAAATAAAAGTTGTTTCAAGGATGAGAAAATCCTCTTTGGATTCTTTAACAAGTTAACTTAAAAACTCTTTTAACATGATGTTATGTCAGAAAAAAAAAATCTAACAAATGTCTTTAGAATATTGTTTGAAGAGATTAAATAATTAATTTGAATTAGAAAATGATGAGTTTAATTAATATTATAATATTTCTCGAGCTTAGTCTTTTAACACTAACTTAGTAACTTAATGATTTTGAATTTTTTAATAGATCATGTTTGGTAAAGCTTAAGATTATAATTTTGCTTTTTTTTTTTCAAAAATAATTATAATATAATGTGCTTGTTTGTCAATGCATATTATATCTAATATTTTTGAAAAAATAATAATCAAAATCTAAAAATTTCCTTGTAGCAGTTAAAGATTATTTTTTTAGATCTATGTAATTTTTCTATTATATACTTATCACTCTAACACATTAATTATCTCATTATCACTCCATACTCTTTTTGGTAATTTACTCGGTAAAAAAAATAATCTTTTGTATATTATTCAAACAAAACAAATTAGCTTGATATCATTTTTCAACTAAGATACTCAAACATAAACAAATTATAATTTTAACATATTATAATCTTACCGGATTATAATCACATAAAAGATAATCATAATCTCATTCTACTAGTTACACCAAACACGTACTTAATGTAAAAAAAATTTAGCTAACAACACTCAATGTTAAATGTGATTTTTGAATGAGTCATTCTTGAGTATCCTCAATCTCTTTCACAAAGGTTACATAAATTTCAATATAATTCACTTTTCGATGTTTTGGACACGTATGTATGTATATATATATATAATACATATTTTGTTGGTCTCTAATAAAATATTTAAAAATTTAATTAATTTTTTATTCCTACCACAATCATTTCTAAAATAAATCTATAAAATGATTATTTCATTTAATTTTTATTTCATTCTTAAGACAATTTTTCTAAAATAACTATATTTAAATTAGTTTATTTTTCTTGTGCTAAAAATCGAAGTATGTATATATATATATATGGTTTGCTAATTTATGTAAAGTGTTTTTTAGTTAATATTCTTTAGCAAGATGCAGTAGATTTTGATAGACAAAAATACCTCCAATATTAAAAAAGTTGAGTTTTAAGAAAAGGGTATTTTAATAATATTTATTTTGGAAATTAAAAAAAAAAAAAAAAAAAGACACAAAACCCTTTTCTCATCTCTCATCTCACATCTCACTCGCACTCTAATGCAAATCGCTTCTCTTGCTGCGTCGTTGCTACGGTTGAGCCCCGTCATCTCTGTTGTATCGCTCAGCTACCGTCACTTGCTACGAACCTTCCTTCCCTTCTTTGACTCCAAATCACTAGCAAGGTAAAGATTGCTCTCTCACTGCACATTACCTGTTCGATTAAATTATCTGTTGTACCAATGTGCGGTTATGCTATGCGTAGTCCTCATTGCTTTGTTTTTGGAATATGCTTTTTGTTGCTGTTAGCTTGCTTATTTTTTCATTATTGTCTTTTTTTATCTAATTTTCTTATTACTCCCAATTGTATGCATAAAAACAAAGTGAATAGGAGGAGGAGGAGGAGGAGCTTACTTTTCCCCCAAATATCAATATCTCATGGCTTTTCTATTTCATAAGTTTCAAGAGGTATTTATCTCCTTATCTTATGCATTCAAGAGCAAAGAAAAGCAATTGATAAAACAATAATGTGTTAATCTCAATGCCCTTATGACTATGTGGCCTAGAATGAGTGACTAAAGCTGATTCTAAGCATATGTTTGGCCAATAGAACAGAATTGATAGTACTAGAAGACTTTCATTGTGCTGTGCCTGTGCCTGTGCCAATATGACTATGTACTTGCTCCATAGAAGAGTGATATCTTACTTTTTGCTTTTTAGTGTTATTTCTTCAGGGATTAGTCATTTCTATGCGATGCTAAACTAAAGTTTATGACGTTGGTCTGAATTTATTTTCAGGCTGTGAAAATCCTTGCAAAAAGTCCCACTTTTGCAAAAAGTCCTACTTTTGCTAGGGATCCAAGACAACTACAATTTGAAGCTGACATTAACCGCTTGTTCCTTTATACAAGGTCAGTGTTTTTCTGCTGTCTGTGTTTAATAGGGTGTGGTAGGTTCAGGTTCCAAATAATATGATTATCAGATTATAAGATAATCTTTAACGTTAAAAAGTCTTGCTTAAAAAATTCAATGTTTTTGCAGAGAGAAATAGTATTGAGGTTATTAAATAGAGAAGAAGGAAATCACGGCAAGTTGGAGGGTAAGGTATCCTCCAAAGCATTTAAAAAAACTTAAGGAACATTGAATAAAATGCTCAAGGATTAAGTAATTTTGACATCAACATGTTAGGTTTCAATGATAAGAGATTACACGGATAAATTGTTTTCTATTTGATGCTACTGTTCTTGGTTCAAATAACTTAAATTCTAATTTTTTCGATTATTTTGTGTGTATGATACTTTTCCTTTTTGACATCTTGACATATTTTGCTCATGCAAAGACTTAAATATCCAGCTACAACCTGTTGGGGAAGAATGCTGAAGAAGCAGATGCAGAAGAGATTATTGCAATGGCCAGTAAATCCTCTGTTACTGATCAACAGATGCAAGTACAAGAAAATGTTCATACTCAAATCAAAACATTTTGCACGCTCATGGATGAAATTCTTCAGAATGATCCCCTTGGGTTATCTCAACAAGCAAATGATGGCGGTATAGAAAAATAGCCTATTCTATATTTTGTCCAAAAGAAGGCTACTCTTTTTATCCATTATTCTTGTATTTATTTCTTCATAATTTTCGCATTATCGGGAAGTTAGGCTTCTAGTTTTTTCATGTTTACTCTGCTCACTTGTTACTGATGTGCTTTTTGGCAGCTGTCCCTGAACAAAGACCATTAGGCCAAGCTGAAGTTTCTCAGAAATTGAAGGATCAACTTGGCTACACACTTAGTGTTAAACCTTCTCAAATACTTCACAAGGATTCTGGCCAGGGTCTATTTTTAGATGGTGAAGTAGATGTTGGTTCTGTGATAGCCTTTTATCCTGGTGTAGTCTACTCTCCAGTTTATTATCCTCACATTCCTGGATACCTTGACGAGCAGAACCCCTATTTGATTACAAGATATGACAGGACAGTCATCGATGCCCGACCTTGGATTTCTGTAGGTGACAACGGGCAAGGGAAGTGGAATGGTAGAAAAATGTTAGAAAAGCAGGCCGATATTGAAGGAGTTGAGAAAGGTTCAGACATCCTGAGTAATCCTTTGGAAGGCACAGAAATAGATAATAGTGATGATGTACTTGAGCGTAGACACCCATTAGCCTTAGCTCATTTTGCTAATCACCCTGCTAAAGGGATGTTTCCAAATGTCATGATTTGTCATTATGACTTTCCATTGACTGAAAACAGCATGAGAGTTTACATTCCTAATATACTATTTGGAAAGGAAGAAGAAAATATGAGGAGTGTTGATTGGTTTTGGTTCAAATCTAAAGTGTCAAGGATTAGTGAACAAAAAGTTCCTACTCTAAAAACTGCTGTTTTGGTAGCAACCAAGGCTCTTCAAGATGAGGAACTCCTCCTGAACTACAGGTTGAGCAACTCTAAAAGGCAGCCTGAATGGTATGTTCCAGTGGATGAAGAAGAAGACATGAGAACAGAAGATGGCAGCAGCTAACAGTTACTGTATAAATTCAGCACACCTTCACTCATGGTGGCCTTTTGAAATCATTGTTTCTTTCTTTTGAATCATTAAAGTTGCAGTACTCATCATTATTTGGATTTTATCTATGTGTGTGTTTGGATGGGCGTTTGCTAAACTTGATTTTAGATAAATTTGATTTTGTAAAATTGATTTTGATAAAATTGAGTTTGGAGATAATTGATTTTAGAAGTGTAATATTGTTTGGATAATTTGAAGTAAAATCACTTTTGGATGAATAAGTATCTAAAGGGTATGCATTATATATTATTTTATTAAGAAGTTATCGAAAAGTAAGAGGTTAAAAATGAAAAAAAAAAATACAAACATGAATTCCAAACGCAAAAGCTTCAATTAGTAGCTTTGGACCAAACTCACGTTTGCAGGGAAAATTGCTTTTGGTGTTTGTGTGCCAAACATGAAGTAAAAATTGAAAAAGCACGTTTTGGGCTCAGAACGTGAGTTTGGAGTGTGCAAACGCACAACCAAACGGGCTCTATAGTTGGTCATATTTTATAAAAATTTAAGGGAATTGATTTTTTTTTTCCTTTTTGGGTTAGTCAAAATCCGTGTCAGGGTAGCTATTTTCTAACAGAATTTTAATTCAATAAAATAGATTAGTAAAATATTAATTAGAATGACAGTTTCAAGTCCTTTCATTTATATTCCAGTAAGGACTTCAAACATTAAAAATAATAATATGTGTCTCAAGCACATAACGAGCAATCCTATTCTTGAAAGTTGAAACTATGTAATCTTAGCAATGATGAATAATTCGAAAATAATCCTTGAAAATTTTGCTTACAAAACAATTTGGTCCCTACAAAAAATTAAACTAAATAAATTATTCAAAATTTTCAAATTATTATTCTTAACCAAGATATTATAATTTGAAATTAAAACAATTATTTAACTCTTCTAAATCATTATCCTCAACCAAGATATTATAATCAAGATCTTATTTTTTCTTAAAGCTACCTGATGTAGTTTTCTAAGATAAAAACTAGTTTTCTAAGATAAAAAGCTAACTTTCAAAAGCTATAACTAAGATATAGTTTTTAGAAAGCTAGCTTTCTAAAATAAAAAGCTAGTTTTCAAAAGATATCAGTAAGATAAAAACTAAGATATAACTTTTAGAGAGCTAACTTTCTAAGATAAAAACTAGCTTTCTAAAATAAAAAGGTGAACTAAGATAAAAACTTAGATATAGCTTTTAGAGAGCTAGCGTTCTAAGATAAAAACTAGCTTTCTAAGATAAAACGCTAGAAGCTATAACTAAAATAAAAACTAAGATATTAAAACTGGTTATAAATAAGAACATCGAAATTTTTATTTTTCATATTCACTTCAATATATGTTTTTTCAAAGAGTATCATGATGCAAGGTTTGATTGTTGTTTTTTGCATGATATTGTTTTGCTTCACTTTGTTCATGTACCAATGTGTTGGACTATGGTGTGCTGTAGGAGACGGTAAAACAAACGATTCTGAGGTATTATTAGCTGGTTAGATTTTTGTTTTTATAAAAGTTTAGCTTTAATAATTATAATTTCTAAGTTTGCTTTGTTAAATTTATTTGAATTTATATAATATTTGTAATGCAAGGCTTTTTTTAAAGCTTGGAATGTCACATGTGGAAGTACTGGAACTCTTGAGGTGCCAGTGGGGAAAACGTTCATGTTGAATCCTATAAAATTTAGTGGCCCATGCAAATTAACTTCAGTTAATTTTAAGGTATGTAAAATTGTGTCACACACGAATATATTATATATGCATTATTGGTGATAAGATATTGTACGAATCATGACTTCTTAGCTTTAGCCTATTCTTTTCACACACCATTTGTTTCAAACGGTGTAAAACATGAAGGCGCATCAAGTAGTCAAATAATAAGATATACTCTTATATTGGTTGGAGTTTCAGTATATGTGCATTATGTTATAATTTGATATATATTATTCATTGTTCATGCATTTTGATCTTTTTTAATAATCATTGAATAAAAATATATGAATAATGAATGATGTTCTATTTGTAGAAAAAAAAACATCAGCATTGATATATAATTTATTTTCTCATTATTATTATTATTATTATTATTTAAAAAAGTATGAAATTGTATTAACTCAATTTAAAATTACCTCCAAAATAAACGCATGGATAGTTGTACGTTATACGAGAGCCTGGTTAGCATAACAATAACTTCCTTCTTACCAAGGGATGTGTTGCATGATTGCTTATCATAATCCTCCATCTTTAAGTAAAAATAACTAATTTCACACTTATTAAAGAAGTTCATTGAGTATATTTAATTTTATCAAATTAAAAAAAAAGGACTACTTTAGTAAATTTATATTGGGAATGAAACAAAAATTAAATGACTCAACTACATTAGGAGGATACTTTAAGAATGATTGTATTGACAATAGAAAGTTAGTTAATTTTTGCTTATATTCAAAACCATTAGTTAAGTGTCTTTTTTTTTTAATAAATGAGATTGAAAGAAATACATTTGTCACATTTTTCAATGGATATTTTCTTACATATTGTCTTTGATTTAATCGTGAAATATAAGCTCGGAGGAAATATTGTTGCGCCACATAGCACAGAGGCATGGGGTAATGACAAAGGCTATTGGATTGAATTCACGAATGTAAATTGCCTCGTTTTCAATGGAGGTGGACAAATTGATGGTCAAGGTTCTGTTTGGTGGAAAATTTGTAATGTACGTTATTATTATTTTAGTCTTTCTATATTTTTACACTCTTAAATATAATTATTATAAGTTAAAAAAATTATAATTATTATACATATTTCTAAAATTGAGTTCTAAGAAGAATGGTTTGTTTTCTTTTTCAGGATGATAGCTGCCAAAGACCAAAAGTGAGAAATCTATACTCTACACCATATATATATATATATATATATATATATATATATATATATATATATATATAATATGTGTGTTTTAATCTTAACTATAAGAAAGTTAAATAATTGAATCCTATTTCTGTGTATAATAATTAATTTTTCCTTTATTGTGCAGGCTCTGCGTTTTCACAATTGTCAAGACCTTAAGCTAAGTGGAACACATCATCTCAATAGTGCAAAGGGTCATATATCCATAAATAATTGCAATTATATTACAGTATCCGATCTCACAATCATCACACCTGAAGATAGCCCAAACACTGATGGAATTGATATTAGTGACACAAGCTACCTTACCATTCAACACTCTAACATTAGCACATGTAAGAGATGTATAAAATAATTTGTGTATCCTCATCATTTGAATTCATATATATAACAACCAGAAATCATTTGACATTTCTTTATTTATATTGTACTAGGTGATGACTGCATTGCCATGAATGGTGATACATACATCAAATGTTAACATTACTAATATAAATTGTGGACCTGACCATGGTATAAGGTACATACAAAATACGTAATCATTATTGAGATTTGACAAATTTAAAGTTGAGATGAAATTATATATTCGACGATAAAACTTTTCTCATTCTATCTCTTGTTTTTTCTGTCATGTGTTCAGCATAGGAAGTCTTGGAAAAAATGGAGCCTATGAAGTAGTACAAAACGTATATGTTGTCATTAACGGAACAACTAATGGATTGAGAATAAAGAGTGGTAGGTAAGAAGTCAAACTAATTAAACATCACTTAAAAAATTAAGCAAAAAAATTTATATATAAATGCATAATTTTAAATCAATTCATGCAAATTTTGTCATTTATGTTCTTAGATCCAAAATTAATTTCACTTTCCTTTTCTGCAGAATTTAATTTATATATTTATAATGCATTTTTTATCCCCTTAGAACTTCTTGCAACTCGAACTCAAGATTTCAAGAATGTAATCATAAATTTCACGAAAGTCCCTACCACTAAGCTGCACTTCATATTTATTGTTTTAGGATTTCAATAGTTGGTCAAATTTTTTCTCCCAATTGTATCATCATTCATCATGAACCATTGTACTAATTTTACTTTTGCTTCTCTCCCTTAATTACATCATAAATATGAATATTTTATTCAAAATTCAATAAATATAAACATTTACTTCAATTAAGGATTTCTTAATCTTTGTGACTCAACTTTAAACAACGATACATAAAAAACAGATTGAGCAATGTTGCACCAATATAGGTGCGGTACCGGGTAAAAAGGTATGGCATTTTTTAAAAAACTGGAGTACGGATACATCAATATAAATTCAAGTTATATATATATATATATGAAAATTGCTAACTTATGTAAAGTGAGTTTTTAGTTGGTACACTTTAGCATAGTGTACCAATTTTTAGTAGACAAAAAAATCCTCACACCTTAAAAAGATATAATTTAAAACACAAGAGTATTTTAATAATTTTTCATTTTTAAAATCTAAAAGAAAAAAAAACCCACAAACTTTCCAACCAAACCCTTACACACCTCTCTCCCATCCCTCATTTCTCTAATCTTCTTCTTTCTCATCTCTATAAGATAAACAGGTGAAAGCTATAACTAAGATAAAAACTAAGATATAGCTTTTAGAGAGCTAGTCTTCTAAGATAAAAACTTTTTTAAGATAAAACGCTAGCTTTCAAAAGCTATAACTAAGATAAAAACTAAGATATTAAAACTGGTTATAAATAAAAACATCAAAATTTTTATTTTTCATATTCACTTCAATATATACTTTTTTAAAGAGTATCATCATGCAAGGTATGATTGTTGTTTTTTGCATGCTATTGTTTGTTTCACTATGTTCATGTACCAATGTGTTGGACTACGGTACTGTAGGAGATGGTAAAGTAAACGATTCTGAGGTATTATTAGATTGTAAGATTTTTGTTTTTATAAAATTTTAGCTTTAATAAATATAATTTCTAAGTTTGCTTTGTTAAATTTATATAATATTTGTAATGCCAGGCTTTTTTGAAAGCTTGGAATGTCACATGTGGAAGTACTGGAACACTTGAGGTGCCAGTCGGGAAAACGTTCATGTTGAATCCTATAAAATTTAATGGCCCATGCATATTAACTTCAGTTAATTTTAAGGTATGTAAAATTGTGTCACACACAAAACTATTATATGCATTATTGGTGATAAGATATTGTATGAATCATAAAGGCGCGTCAAGTAGTCAAATAATACTCCTATATTGGTTGGAGGTTAAGTAGATGTGCATCATTCAGTTGTAATTTTATATATATTATTCATTGTTCATGCATTTTAATGTTTTTTAAGAATCATTGATTAAAAAAATATATGAATAATGAATGATGTTCTATTTGTAGAAAAAAATCATCATTGATATATCATTTATTTTCTCATTATTATTATTATTATTTAAAAAGTATGAAATTGTATTAACTCAAGTTAAAATTACTTCCAAAATAAACACATGGTTAGTTGTACGTTATACGAGAGCTTGGTTATCATAGCAAACACTTCCTTTTTAGCAAGTGATGTGATGCATGATTGCTTGCCATAATACTCCCTCCGATCTTATTTTTAAGCAAAAATAACTAATTTTACACATATTAAAGAAGTTAGTTGAGTTTATTTAATTTTCTCAAATTCATAAAAAAAAATAGACTACTTTAATAAATTTATATTGGGAATGAAACAAAAATTAAATGACTCAACCACATTATGAGGATACTTTAGGAATGATAGTATTGGCAATAAAAAGTTAGTTATTTTTGCTTATATTTAAAAAACTGGAGTACGGATACATCAATATAAATTCAAGTTTTATATATATGACATTTTTTAAAAAACTGGAGTACGGATACATCAATATAAATTCAAGTTTTCTATATATATATATATATATATATATATATATATGTATGAAAATTGCTAACTTATGTAAAGTGAGTTTTTCGTTTGTACACTTTAGCATTGTGTACCAATTTTTAGTAGACAAAAAAATCCTCACATTTTAAAAAGATATAGTTTAAAACACAAGAGTATTTTAATAATTTTTCATTTTTAAAATCTAAAAGAAAAAAAAACCCAGAAACACTCCACCCAAAACCCTTACACACCTCTCTCCCATCCCTCATTTCTCTAATTTTCTTCTCTCTCATCTCTATAAGATAAAAAGGTGAAAGCTATAACTAAGATAAAAACTAAGATATAGCTTATAAGATAAAAACTTTTCTAAAATAAAACGCTAGCTTTCAAAAGCTATAACTAAGATAAAAACTAAGATATTAAAACTGGTTATAAATAAAAACATCGAAATTTTTATTTTTCATATTCACTTCAATATATATTTTTTCAAAGAGTATCATGATGCAAGGTTTTATTGTTGTTTTTTGCATACTATTGTTTGCTTCACTATGTTCGTTCATGTACCAATGTGTTGGACTACGGTGCTGTAGGAGATGCTAAAACAAACCATTCTGAGGTATCATTGGCTTGTAAGATTTTTGTTTTTTGTTTTTATAAAATTTTAGCTTTAATAAATATAATTTCTAAGTTTGTTAAATTTATATAATATTTGTAATGCAAGGCTTTGTTGAAAGCTTGGAATGTCACATGTGGAAGTACTGGAACACTTGAGTTGTCAGTCGGGAAAACGTTCACGTTGAATCCTATAAAATTCAGTGGCCCATGCAAATTAACTTCAGTTAATTTTAAAGTATGTAAAATTGTGTCACACAAATATATTATATGCATTATTGGTGATAAGATATTGTATGAATCATGAAGGCGCGTCAAGTAGTCAAATAATACTCCTATATTGGTTGGAGGTTCGGTAGATGTGCATCATTCCGTTGTAGTTTTATATATGTTATTCATTGTTCATGCATTTTAATTTTTTCTACGAATCATTGATTAAAAATATATGAATAATGAATGATGTTCTATTTGTAGAAAAAAAAATCATCATTGATATATCATTTATTTTCTCATTATTATTATTATTATTATTATTATTATTATTATTATTATTATTATCTAAAAAAGTATGAAATTGTATTAACTCAAGTTAAAATTACTTCCAAAATAAACGTATGGTTAGTTGTACGTTATACAAGAGCTTGGTTAACATAGCAAACACTTCCTTCTTACCAAGTGATGTGATGCATGATTGCTTGTCATAATACTTCATCCAATCTTATTTTTAAGCAAAAATAACTAATTTTAAACATATTAAAGAAGTTAGTTGAGTTTATTTAATTTTCTCAAATTCATAAAAAAAAATAGACTACTTTAATAAATTTATATTAGGAATGAAACAAAAATTAAATGACTCAACCACATTATGAGGATACTTTAGGAATGATAGTATTATCAATAGAAAGTTAATTATTTTTGCTTATATTTAAGACCATCAGTGAAGTGTCTTTTTTTTTTCTTATAAATGAGATCGAAAGAAATACATTTGTTACATTTTTCAATGGGTATTTTCTTACATATTGTCTTTGATTT
Organism: Crotalaria pallida; assembly: GCA_037953625.1. Taxonomy (NCBI): domain Eukaryota; kingdom Viridiplantae; phylum Streptophyta; class Magnoliopsida; order Fabales; family Fabaceae; genus Crotalaria; species Crotalaria pallida. The sequence continues at coordinate 139,584,922 of CM075654.1, read as the reverse complement.
AATCGTGAAATATAAGCTTGAAGGAAATATCGTTGCGCCACAGAGCACAGAGGCATGGGGTAATAACAAGGGCTATTGGATTGAATTCACGAATGTAAATGGCCTCGTCTTCAATGGAGGTGGACAAATTGATGGTTAGGGTTCTGTTTGGTGGAAAATTTGTAATGTACGTTATTATTATTTTACTCTTTCTATATTTTTACACTCTTACATTTAATTACAGTTTGATGTTCCTCCTGAAAGCAGTAAATAGCTTGCCTCCTTAAGCCAATTATATCATACCATGTGTACAGTTTTAATTTATTTTTTAACACAATTTTTTTGGCTTAATATTAGAAACACGGGACATACTAGTGAACATATTTTAGAAATAGAGGAACTTCGCGTCCTCTCACTATTGTTCACTGACAATCGCGACAGTGGGCAACCACTAGTCATGGGCGTCGCCAACAGCCACCCACCCACCGTCAAGCACCATCCACTGTCGTCTCGAGAAATCCAAACCCTTGTCCCACCACATCCAAACCTCAAATTTTTGGCACAGTAAAAAATACCTTGATTACAATTATAAGAATTTAAAAGGAAGGTAAACTCTGGACCCATATCTCATATTTTTATAACAATTATAATAATTTATAAAAGAACACACCACATAAGTACAACACCTTTATTTCATAAGCACCATTTCAAAGGAATGAAGAAAGCAACATAAAGTCAAGAATGATTTCAGATCTGATTTATGGGTTCTGATTAATGGATTATGAGTTTTGATTTCATATGTCACCACGCGGTGGCAAAAGAATTTGGATTAGCGGGATGGTACGTGATGATAACTACAGGATACGGTGGTGAACGGCACGACATCGGTGGCCAGCGGCATGGCGTCAATGGTGATGATGCAGCTGGGTACAAATGATGGCCCTGTGAGCACGGGAAAGTAAACTATTTTCCCCTTTTTTAACTAAAAAAGGCCACGTGACATGTTATAATTGGATTAAGGAGACAAGATACCTCCTGAAACCCGGAGTAACATTTTTCTAATTTAATTATTATAAGTTAAAAAAAATATATAATTATTATATATATTTCTAAAATTGAGTTCTAAGAAGAATGGTTTGTTTTCTTTTTCAGGATGATAGCTGCCAAAGACCAAAAGTGAGAAAACTATACTCCTCCACACACATATATATTATTTTAATGTTAACTATAAGAAAATTAAATAATTCAATCGATATTTTTGTGTATAATTAATTTTTCTTTTATTGTGCAGGCTCTACGTTTTCACAATTGTCAAGACCTTTACCTAAGTGGAACACATCATCTCAATAGTAGTGCAAATTAAAGGGTCATATATCCATAAATAGTTGCAATCATACTACAGTATCCGATGTCACAATCATTGCACCTGAAAATAGCCCAAACACTGATGGAATTGATATTAGTGACACAAGCTACCTTACCATTCAACACTCTAACATTAGCACATGTAAGAGATGTATAAAATAATTTGCGTATCCTCATCATTTGAATTCATATATATAACAACGAGAAATTATTTGACATTTCTTTGTTTATATTGTACTAGGTGATTATTGCATTGCCATGAATGGCGGTACATCAAATGTTAACATTACTAATATAAATTGTGGACCTGGCCATGGTATAAGGTACGTACAAAATACGTAACCATTATTGAGCTTTAATTTGACAAATTTAAAGTTGAGATGAAATTATATATTCGACGATAAAACTTGTCTCATTCTATCTCTTGTTCTTTTGGTCATGTATGTGTTCAGCATAGGAAGTCTTAGGAAAAATGGAGCCTATGAAGTAGTAGAAAATGTGTATGTTGGTCATTGTAGTTTCCATGGAACAACTAATGGACTGAGAATAAAGACGTGGTAGGTAAGAAGTCAAATTAATTAAACATCACTTAAAAAAATTAAACAAAAAAATTTATATATAAATGCATAATTTTAAATCAATTCATGTAAATTTTGTCATTTATGTTCTTAGATCCAAAATTAATTTCACTTTCTTTTTTCTGCAGAATGGATCTGGATATGTGAGAAACGTCACATTTGAACACATCAATATTACAAATACTAAAAATCCTATAATTATCGACCAACATTATCTTGATTTCGTAACAGTTCAAGATAAAGATCAAAATAAGGTAATGTATATTTGCTTTGGATCTTCTAATGTAAATATATCTCTAAAGTGTGTATATGTTCTTGATGTTTTAACATGTTTTTTTAATCTCAGTCTTAAGAATTGAGTATAACCACCTAAATGAAGAAGTGTTTTCTTGTAAGAATTTTGCTATATAGTAGTGTAATATTTTATCTTTATTTATCTCTAAAAGTTGAGGTTAAAATTTTTTTTTAATAAAACGTTACTATCCCTATCTCTAAGGATTCATGCTCACTCTGATGATAATAATGACAATTAATGATTAAAAAAATAGAAATTTTTTGTTGAAACTAATTGGAGTTTTAAAGTTTCTAAATTCTTACATACAATTTGTATATAAAAAATTTTACTTTTAAGTTACATTTTTGTATGTATAGTCTATATGTATATTATAACGGTACACTAATATGTAAGTACAGTAGTAATTTGGTTACATGTGTGTTTATTGACTGATAGATGACACAAGGAGCGAGATTGGGGCTTGAGATTATTGGCGTGACATACAATGATGTGCATGGAACTTCTGCTACTAAGGTTGCAATTAAATTTGATTGCAGCTCTAGCAAAGGATGCGTGTTAACTTAACGTCATCATCAGGATCATCATCTAATGCTTTCTGCACAAATGCCAAAGGAAAAGCAAAATCTGTTATACCTGTAGTGTCTTGCTTGGAGATGATAAATCATCATTAGGTGTTAGTTATAGTTGTTATTGATTTCCTCATAACATAAATGGCTATTATCTAAGTTTAATTTTTTAATTCTTTGGTAGTCTATAAAAAATAAGATTACGTAGCTTTTACTTTGCTAGAACTCCATAGTGTTTTGATCTATAAAGTTGAAGAAAATAACATCGATCTTTTCCCAATTATTGATTTGCTTTTTTCTTACTATATATTTCCAGTTGTATGTATTTTAGTTGGCCTCAATGTAGATTGAGTTTTTTTAATTGAATCCTAGTGTAGAAGGGTTTAAGTACCTTTGTTACTCTCAAAAATAATTTGGTTTATTTAGTATAAAGAAAAAAAAAAGTGAGGCTATGGTGATACTACTACATTCAGAAATTCCATTACAGCAAGCTTTCTTTTGATAGACCAATTTATAGGACATCTAAACTGAAAAAATTCCACCTAATCATGTGCAATCAATCAAATAACAAATCTGGCTGAAGTTGACTGCTTGAGAGCTTGTAAACAAGCTAATAACCAAAATTCAGAGGTTAGGACAATAGTGATGGACTATTAATAAAGAAAAGGAAATATCAATCATTGGTTCAATACTTGTGTGATAAGCTTTGATGCAGAATTAAATGCTCTGCTTTCTAATCAAGATCTTCCTCTGCAAATTTCAAGCAGTGGAAATGGGAGCTAGTGAAAGAAAGAAAGAATATATATTTAAAAAAAATTTTGTACGTACTCTTACAAGAGAAAACATTGGTAATGACTAATGTTATTAATCATAACATTTTCCTAGCAATCTATCTAACTGGTTAGCTTTACTCAAGGTGAGACCACTCTCTTTATTACCTAAAAACTTTCATACTTCCCTCAAGAACCCAGCGATCTTATATATGTTACCCAGAACCACAAAACTTTGACATATTTTGGTTAAACACTATCATGCATACAAGCAAAAAACCACTATCATCATATCATAAACAGGGTGCACAGTATGTAGTTTAATTAATGTGGAAGCAAAAAACCACTATCATATCATACTTGCATTCAGGAAACAGCAATATTCCAAAAGCCAAAATAAAAAATACAATTTTGCTAGCACAATATAAGACTTCCAACACATTTCTTCCAACAAAACTTGTCGGATCACAAAGGGTTACTTTTGATTTATGAAGAAGAAATTACATCTATTAGTTTTAGCTCATGATAACCGAAAAAAAATTAGGCTCTAGCTTTGGAAAAATTATTACGTGATCCCGATTACTCGTCTCAATCTCATATACACTATTGATTTTTAATATTCTTATAAATTTTTTCTTGAAATATTCAAAATCAAGCTTTTGGATTGAATGGGGACCATTGGTCCTTATACTATGTGGCTCTAATACCATATTAAAGTTCAATCTTAAAACTAATTAGCAATGAAATGAATAACTCAATAGGTATTTAAACCATACCACATATTATGAGACATTGGAAATGTAAATATTTGATTTTTTTTCAAAACTACCCCTATAATTATTGTTTCATCCGGTTTTGCAACATAAAAAAATATATATTAAAATTGCGCTTATTAAGGATGTTAGTTATTGTATTTAATTTTCTCAAATTTCAAAAAAAAAAGTAGAGATATTTTAGGAGAGTAACATTGGGAATGAAACAAAAATAAAATAATATAACCACTTTCTATAATATTTTAGGAAAGTAGCATTATGAATTAAGCAAAATTTAAAAAGATTAATTAATTTTTTCTTATGTTTTAAACCAAGAGGAGTATGTCTCTTTTTTTTCCTTATTGCAAGCTAGAAGGAGTAAGATTTTATAAAATGTTAAGTAAATAATAAGATGTTAGTTCGAGGAAAGAAATAATTAAATGTTATTGAAAATTCAAATGAAATCTTATAAATTAAAAAAATTAATCGTAATTAAAAGACAAATGAAGTAATTTTTTTAATATGTATATATGCCCTTACATGAGAAAATAAAAAATAATTAATAAAATAACGTTAATGATAAGGTGGAGAAAAGTGGGATAATATTAACGAAAATAATTGATAAAAATAAAAATTAAATAAGAAAAAGAAATGAATAATTTAAGTTATTCAATTATATTGAGAAGCTTTACTGGTTTATAAATTTTTGTATAGTGAGACGCATAAACAAAAACAAAAATGAAGGGAATATCCAAATTACTTTTACTTTCGTTTAAATATATTTTTGATTTTTGTAAACAATTTTGATTTCATTTTTAATAATTTTTTCTTTGATTATGATTTTTTTGTTTTTCATAATTTTGATTTTAATTTTCAATAATAATAATAATGTGAATATCAATATATCACAGGTGTCAACTTAACTTATACTAATATTTTTGCGTAAGCGTTAATGTGTGCGTGTCTTTTAGGTGAGCAACAAACTCTGCGCCTCATATACAGATTCTACACTCTTCCTCCAATTTTCTTTTGGTGGATTTTAACATTCCTACAATTATTTGAATCTCAACTGAGTAGTACTGTACAACTTTAAATTTAGGTCAAACACTCCAACCGATTTGAGTGAAGACAATAACAAGTGTAATCGAAAATAGGAGTGACAATTAGAATTTGGAATTCTTAGCCTGGCTTCTTCATTTTATTTGCTTCTTTTTTAAGCAATATTTTACCAACCATACAATTGCAACCATAAACTCTTTGATTAAATTTTGCAACCACCAAATTCTGAATTGGAGCAGGGCCACAAACTGCAGTTAAAAAAAAAAATTCTTTCACACAACCATTTTCAACCCATAAAAGAAATATATGAACCATAAACGATATCCATATATTGCTTAAAATATTGTAGTATTAATAATAGTCTTTTTGATGCTGGAATACGTTGATTAATATTGATATAGCTACACTTTGCATTTGAGCCAAAATTGCATAGATGTTACTCCGTAATAGTTATTCCCTCCGGTCCTATATATAGGGTATACTTAACTGTATTTCCCGGACCAAGAAAAGTGGTTACTTTTATGAATTTTATGAGAATATATTGTAACATTACAATTTTACCCCTCCACTTTACTTGGAAAGTTCACATTCATTAATGAATAACAAAAAAACATAGTTAGTCAAAACATTTAATAAGGACAAAAAAGAGAAAAAACAATTAATGATGCATAGGAAATATAAAGTGTCCTATATATAAGATCAAAGATATAGGACCAAAGATTTCTTCTAAAAGGTGTCATATATAGGACCAGAGGGAGTAAAGTATAATTGTATAGACTAGGAAGACAACTAAAAAATTTTGCACGAAAATAAATTTTAGGGTTTCGATTTTACCCTAAAAAAACTGATTTTATGGGTGTAAAATTATGTTTTAAGGTTGTTGAGATTAGGGACCATCCTATATATCTTTTTCAGATTACAAACCCTGTAACACAAGAATTTATTATACCCACGTCAACGCCAATTTTGTTGCTCGTTGAGTTAGTTGAGCGTGTATACATACATGTGGGGGTTTGCAAAGTAGTCTCAAAACACAAATAACATGAAGAGGACCATGTTGCTAAGTAACGCCACCTACAAGTATTCTATAATTCTTTATAATATTCAATTCAATATAAAATTACCATCAATATCAAATTCAATATAAATATATAATATAAATAAATAAAATGCTAACCAATGCTCTAAAATACTGCTTTATTTAAGGATTCGAAAACAAACCTATACATAAAAAACAATATTATCTTCACAAATTATGATTATCAATACAAGGTTTATAATTTTTTTTTTTACACGGAAGGTCTGGGACTAGAACACATGACTTGGGGAGTTGAAAATCCTAAGTGTCCCTGCAGCCACCAACTGACCTATCTTACACGGACAAGGTTTATAATTTTTGATTGCTTAAACAAATTACTTAGACATTGATTAACTAAACCCATAAATAAGTAATTTAAAAAAAAAAGGGGAACAACTTGGCAGTAAGTTATTAATAAATTAAAGTTGTAATCATAAAGAAACTTATTACATTAGAACTGTACAAACAATTCTCTCTTAGGTTATCCGCCGCAACCACTTCTCATCCTCCTCGATCAACATACATACAAAGGTTACCATCTTATCTTATGTAACAGAACGTCAAACCCACAGTGTATATATACTTACATTACTAATCTTACAATTTCTATTACCTAGCAAAGTGAACAATCCCTCGTACATACTAATACTAGCTATATTATCCTAGTTCACAAGTAAAGGTAGTGCAATAAGCATTATTAATCACAAAGAAATCCATCCCTAATTTTGCCTTCATTTCAGCTCACCAAATTTGACTGTTTAGTTTTTACTACTAAGCACGCCAAGAAAACACACAGGCTTTAAGGTTTAAGGTTTTTATCTATCATTATATTCCATATATTTATAACACACACACACATGACCACACCACAAATATTACCCTTCACACTAACCAAGCCCATGCATTTCCACATTCCTTATCATTCCAACACCATGACCAAGCCTAGTAGTAGTACTAACAACCTCAACCTCAACCTCACCTCCGGCGACCTTATTAGCTCCGGAAACTACTTTTCCCGCAGCCTCTTCCTCCTCCATCACATCCAAATTTTGGAGATTATGATTGCAGTCATAGTCTTCATAGTAATTCATTCTCTGAGGCAAAAGAAACATCATGGCCTACCCGTTTGGCCTGTCTTAGGAATGTTACCATCTTTGGTCACAGGAATCAGAACCAACACATATGAATGGCTCACTGACATACTTAACCAACAAAACGGAACATTCACATTCAAAGGGCCTTGGTTTAGCAGCCTCAACAGCATCATCACCTCCGATCCTCGCAACCTCGAGTATCTCCTCAAAACCAAGTTCACTAACTTCCCTAAAGGAACTTACTTTAGGGACACAGTTAGAGACCTATTAGGAGATGGCATATTCAATGCAGACAATGAAACATGGCAGAAACAAAGGAAAACAGCAAGCATAGAGTTCCATTCAACAAAGTTCAGGCAATTAACAACAGATTCTCTATTCCAACTTGTTCATTCACGGCTCTTACCTGTCTTAGAATCAAGTGCTAAGAAATCTGAAGCCATAGACCTTCAAGATATTTTGCTAAGGCTAACTTTTGATAATGTGTGTATGATAGCATTTGGTGTTGATCCGGGTTGTTTAAGCCTAGAATTGCCTGTGATACCATTTGCAAAAGCCTTTGAGGATGCAACCGAAGCAACGGTGCTTCGTTTCGTTACCCCTACATGCATGTGGAAGGCCATGAGGTTTCTCAACTTGGGCATGGAAAGAAAACTGAAGGAATCAATAAAAGGAGTTGATGAATTTGCTGAGAATGTTATCAGAACTAGAAAGAAGGAACTGTCATTGCACTGTGAGGAGGATAAGAAGCAAAGGTCAGACTTGTTAACTATTTTCATGAAGCTGAAGGATGAGAATGGAGAACCATATTCAGCCAAGTTCTTGAGGGATATATGTGTGAATTTTATATTAGCAGGGAGGGACACTTCTTCTGTTGCTTTGAGCTGGTTTTTCTGGTTGCTTCATCAGAACCCTGAAGTGGAGGAGAGGATATTGGAAGAGATATGCAGGGTAGTGAGTCAGAGTAGGAAAGACTTGAAGAAGGAGGAATTTGGAAATTCTTTGACATTTAGGCCAGAGGAGATTAAGAAAATGGATTATTTGCATGCTGCTCTATCAGAAGCTCTTAGATTATACCCTTCTGTTCCTGTGGATCACAAGGAGGTAACTAATTTTTCAATTCTTCTTTCTAATTGATACTACTGTACTGTTTAACTGTAATTCTTTTTTTATTATTATGATTCTTTAACATTAGAATTTAGAGTTCAAAGATGATACTTAGCTTTCCATTTAAAAATTGAAACTAAAAATCAGAGTACATAGGGAGTGTGGAAAGTAGGTGAGAAGATGTAATAATTATATTTGATGTTGAAGAAAGTTGTCATGTTCAGATGGTCTCTTCCTAATTGGTTATTGATTTCTATATGATCAGAAAGAATAGATTGAAGATATAGTATCTCTTTTGTTTTTTTTCCTCCCTTCTTCATACATTTGATTTTTTTTTTTCTGCGCACTGCATGTTGTTCACTGCCTTCATAAATGTGGTGTCATCTATGCTTTTCAGAGTTACATGCACAAATAATTTTAAAAGATTCTTCTAATAATTTGGTCAACCTTTTTGTTTACCTAACAACCACTCTTTAACTCTTTAGCATGTCTCTTATAAAAATTAGGCAGAACACAGATGACCAACATTGATAAAAAAAATTACTAGTAAGTTATGAAGAAGGATTTTGTTAAGGACAAAACTTAAACAAATTCTTTGGAGGTATGTCGTGCTAGTGTCTCCAATAATTACTTACACGTTTAATAATTCATCAAAAAATTTAACATGTATAAATGTTACTACTATATTTTTATTGAGAAATAGTATCATAAGTCAAAATTTTCTTTTGTTTGACTCAACTACTGGCTGATAAATTAGCTGAAAAAATAAAAGCTAGATGAAGATTCATGAGTTATGAATTGATAATTTAGCTGATTAAATCAAAACCATTTGCTGTTATAACTCAAGTTTGGCCCATGAGGAAGGTCAAATTTTATTAGGATTACAAATATTAAGGAAATACCGTAGTTGGTTTTATGAATTTAAAGAGAATATATTGTACAAACAAAAAAAATATATTGTAACATTACAATTTTATCCTCAACTTTTCTTGAAAAATTCACACTTATTAATGAACAATAAAAAATATATAGATAATCAAATCAAAACATTTAATAAGGGCATAACAGACCAAAAAACAATAAATAATACATAAAAAATACTCCCTCCGTTTCACAATGTTTGGCCTTTTAGACTTTTTTCCTTGTTTCACAATGTTTGGCCTTTTACATTTTCAATACACAAACATTTTTTTTTTTCCAATATTAACCTTTCATTCAATCATTTCTCTTACTCCTCATTAATTCTACTTTTATCATCTCTCTCATCTCTAAACCACTATACATTAATTAATGGACACACTTTCTAATAAAAATTAAATACTATTACAATTTTCAATAAGGATTAAATAGGGACATTTTAGACAAACTATACATAATACTTACAATAATTAACACTTTCTTAATCTGTGTGCCCAGACCTAAAAGGCCAAACATTGTGAAACGGAGGGAGTACTTACAGTATACTCTCTTCGGTCCTATTTATAAGACTTTTTTAGGGTTTTTCACTCCCATCAAGGAGAGTGGATAAATTTGTTAGTGACAATGGAAATGTGAAAATTTAATATACTTTTTCAAAACTACCCCTATAATTATCATTGGAACTCTAAAAAGTATTGACTTTATAGGGTGTTAGTGGAAAGAAGTAATTAAATATTATTGAAAATTAAAAAGATGTTTTATAAATAGGACTAAAATAAAAATCTCAAAAGGCCTTATAAATATGACCGGAGTGAGTAATTAGAACCAAGAAATAAGGAGCAATGTGAGTATATTTTAACACCACCTAGCAATAAATGAAAAATAAAAATCACACAGTTCGAAGTAGTAATATTGAATGCATTTAGGGACTCGAGCTCTGAATGCATCAACTGCTGATAGATACTTATTCAATAATGATATTGCAGGTAGTTGAAGATGATAGTTTTCCAGATGGAACTGTGTTAAAGAAAGGCACTAAAGTGATCTATGCAATCTATGCAATGGGACGAATGGAAGCTATATGGGGCAAGGATTGCAAGGAGTTCAAGCCAGACAGATGGCTAAGAGATAATGGACAATTCATGAGTGAGTCTGCATACAAATTCACTGCCTTCAATGGAGGACCTCGTTTGTGCTTAGGCAAAGATTTTGCATACTACCAAATGAAATATGTTGCTGCTAGCATCATATACCGTTACCATGTTAAGGTTGTTGAGAACCACCCTGTGGTGCCAAAGCTTGCCTTAACTATGTACATGAAGCACGGTATAAAAGTTAATCTCCACAAGAGGGATGTTGTTCAAGTTCAAAATTACTTAGAAGATTGGTTAAAATGAGTTAATAATGGTGTTGGTTAATATATGATGGATACTATTTTATTTTACTCTATCTTTTTTGTTTTTTGGTAGTTTTTGTTTCTTATAATAGGAATGTGAAGGTTTGCATGTAATAAATGCAGAGTGATCAAGAAACAGGGTTGAATATAGTCCTTCTAGGAATGAAATGTCGTTGTTTATTGTACTATTGTGATTGGATATATTTCCGAATTGGATTGTCTAGCTATAGTTTATTTACAGTCCTTGGGTGGATTTGATAGCCATATTTTTGTCCTAATGAATTGAGATGTTATTGATTCCTTAATGAATGTGTAGCATATATGAAACTATTCTTATTCATAAATGCAATCTCGAACAATCACTCATGTTATAGATTTCCGTTAGCTTTTCTAATAGACCTTTGACTATGCAATTTCTCCACCTTATCTAACCCATCGTTAAAAAAGTGGTGTAACCTTCATGTGCCATTCACCTATCATTCCTTGCCTTTCTTTAATTTCCATATGCAAGGAAATATTAAATATTCACTTATCATTCCTTACTTAAGATGATGGATGACAAGAGTGAAAACAAGTCAAATTTAACCTGACTTAGCTTAGCTCGACTTGAAAAGGATTTGCTTCACTCAAAACTTGATTCAAGTTTGGCTCAATCAAAGTCTACAAGTCAGCACGAATTTGTTCAACTTGTAAGCTCGGATTGTAATTCTTTTTTTTTTTTTTGATTTTTAATTCTTTATTATATATATAATCCTTTAAATTATTTTTTACAAAAAATTTTTAATTTTAATTATATATATATATATATATATTCATAAATACAACTATACAAATATTATATACAAATACATAAAATGTAAGAGAAAATGGATAATGCACCGACACTGTAAAGTTTTTTACACCATCAGTGTATTACTGCATCATCCACCATTCATCTGTGTATGATCGTTGACTTTTAGATTAAAGTAATACAAATGAACGGTAAATGATGGACTAATTACACCGTCAATGCACACTCATTAATCTCAAAATGTAATTATGTTTATGTTATCGATTTTCATTTTTTTTATTCACGCTTGATGCTTATAAAAGCTACTGAAAAAATGTCAAACTAAACATTAAGTCTACTACCTGACAAACGCCTAAATTTTTTACGACTCTTTTTTCACAATTTCTTTTACTGTTAGAAACAGACCTATGGATTAACAAAAGGAAAATAAAGACCCACACATAAGCAATTCATCAAACCAATAATCTTAAGAGTTAAGACCAAAAGGAGGGCACATCTTTGCACACATAAAATGTCATCGCACAAAATCGATCAGCCACATGTTCGACCAGGCAGTTTTCATTCGAAGGGGAAAGGGGGCCTTGGCACAAAAACATTACTCTTACTTCCAAGAGTCTTGGTACTATGTTATCTATTAAGTAAAGAAATTGATAAAGATAAGAGTAAGTATTCATTAGTTTACACCATTCCATTCGGCATAGAACTCCTTAACAAATTCCTCCATGAACTTATGCCTTCTCTCAGCCCTCTTCTGCCCAGCCTGAAATTGATAGCTAACCATTCAGACTCCTTGACAGGACTTAAACATATACTTATTGACAGACTTAATAAGTAAACATATGTAGTTTAAGTATGCAACAGATAAATTTTGTAGCATAGAAAAATGAGCATGAGGTATAAGGGGAAAACTGATAAGGCTGTCAAAAACCAAAAGAATATGTACCTTAGTTTTCATCATGTCTTTGATCTTAAGAAGCTTCTCATGAAAATGATTAATAGTAGTTTGCTTCTCTTTGCTCATGTATTGCTCCTTGGATAAATCAGACCGTGGTAGAATGGCAGGATCGTGCATGAGCGCCTTCCTACTCCCACCAAAGGTGAAGCATCGTGCAATTCCTAAAATATAAGGGACACAATAAGGAGTTTTATATTTATACTTTAATATCATAGTTGATACGAAAGCTTTAGAATTGAAGTACAACATATATTTGAGTAAAGGTTTAAACATTACTCCCCTCCTTGGAAAATCTGAAACATCGTTAACTCCACATACCTATAGCACCAATAGCATCAAGTCGATCAGCGTCTTGCACAACTCCGAATTCTGGAAACCATTCAATGTTTGCATGTCCTGTAACCTCTTCTTTGAAACCTGATTATTGAAGAAGCATCTAAAATGAGTCATATTGAATAATAAGCATGGAAAAGTAACACCCATAGTGGCATAAGTAAGTTATTATTAAGAACACGCAAGCAACTTAAGGAGACACCAACATACGAAAGGAATTCTACACATGGTAATAGTATTTTAAGGCATATAAAAGGTACTGAGATGAACGAGAATGAACTATCATTATCAGGGGAAATGCAGATGTTCCAAATAAAATCCAGGATATGTCTACAAGGTTTTATATGATTGAGCTGTTCATGGAGCCTAGAGTTCTTGAGAAAAGAATAGACTTTATAGAAATACAATACAAAATCTTATTCCTTCACGTAATAGCTTAAGTTTTAAGAGAATCTTTGACATTTTATGATATCTAAGCATAGAAGTTCAATCGCAGTCACCCTCAGTGCTCATTCTTCTATATTAAGTTGAACTTCAAGACAAGTTCAATCCTCGTCACCCTCAACAATTTTGAAGTACCCAAGAATCATATGGACAAATGCATTATCAATGCTTCAAGCCCACAGGGCTCTTGCATGAAGGGGGTGTTATATATAGTTTTATATATATATATATATATATATATATATATATATATAAATCTCATTCAACTAACAGTGTAAGCTTTCAGGAGAGTCAATATTTAACAAGATGATAAACAGACATGAACCAATGGGGATGACCGGAACAATGCTCTACCCAATAGGGGTAATGCAGGGCATGAACCAAGCTGCCAAACAACCAGTAAACTTTGAAGTCAATAACCAGATTAATCTATTTCACAGTATTAGTCAAACCAATTTTGAAGGAAATTCATGTTGCTATATGGATCTGAAAATCTTGTGTAAATCCTTTATCTGCTATCTGTCTTCACACCAGGTTTCTAAGGGGTTATTACTCGGAACTTTAGACAATGCAACCCCATCGAACGAAATGTCTCAAAAGCCTCTAAGGAGAGTTTCTTCGAAATCACATGATCAACAAATGTAAGATGTTTTTATGTAAAATTAAATTTGCAAAAGAAATCCTAATGGATAGTTTTATCTCTGCCTGACTCAAATCATTCATCAAAATCAAAGCAGATGATTCTTCCTGTTTACCTACTTATATTCAGAAACAGTTCCCCAATATTTCAACCGAAAAATATATTTAATTTGAATTGAAAATAAAAAGAGAAAAAAAAAAAAAACAAACAAACATTAGGAACCAATAACAATGTAGAGCCAAAAAATAATGAAATAAAATAAATAAAACAAGATTTCCACAAACTCACTCACCCATTCCCTTTATAATCTTCAAAATCTTAGACTTGATTTCCTCCTCAACCCCTTCTTCATCGAGAAAATTCTCAACAATTTTCTCCTCGGATGGATCCCTATAGTATGGCATTGGAATTAAAACGTGTTCAAATATTACATTAGCAACAAAACAAAGTAACAATGAGATGATGGTCGTGACAATTAAATTGTTATTGTGAGAGAAATTTTGGAACCTGATGTATTTGTAATCACCTGCAGTTATGGGGAGAAAAATAAAATATTAAGAAATGATTAGGAGAGTATTATGTTATGTTATGGGAGTGAAATGGAGATTAAGAAATAACGATGATGACCTATATCATGCAAGAGTGCAGCAAGCTCAACCTGAAAAAATAATAATAAGAGAGAGAGAATGAGGATAGAATGGTAAAATCGAGAATGGAAAAGTAGGAGGAGGGGTAAGAAGAGTAGTTACGATTTCCATGGAGTGGGGATTAGAAGAGAGGCCTTCCTCGGAAGCGAGGGAGAGGGCAAGATCGCGAACCCTGAAAACGTGGGAGTGGTCGTGAGAAGCATCGTTTCCTGCCATGGATCTGACAACCAGCTCCTCTGCTTTTTTCACCCTCTCTTCTCTCATCCCCATCCTGATCCTAATCCTAATGCTGCGTCGTTTCACTTTGAGCTTCAGGGAAACTGAGATGTGTGGGCGGTGGCGGTGAGTGTCAGAATATACGACTATAAAAGAAGAAGGAAAAGAGGGAGCGGTGGTGGTACTGTTGCTCAACTCAAATGGTTGGCTGAGCGCAATTCGCATGTTCGTCTTTATCCACAACTGGAAGGGATATAAAACAAAACAAAAACTTTTGTAACAATACAAGTATTAAGACTAAACTATCGATTTAGTCCCTTGAAAGGAGATTTCATTTTAGTCTCTCATTTTTAATTAATTTGTTTTTAATTTTTTATTTTGAAAAAAGTTAGTCTCTGAGCACGTTTTTTGTTTATAGACATTATCGTAGTCGTTAATTTATAATATCGTATTTCATTTTAGCCCATAATTTAAAATTTTTAATTCACTTTAATTATTCAGTGTATCGTGTTTTATTTTAGTCTCTAACTTAAAATTTTAATTTTCTTTCGTTTTTCTCTTGTAGTGTGACTACCATAAAAACATTAATTGTTTTTTTTGCTATTTTGTAAACTAACTTTATAGTTTATATAAGCACTGACTCCAAGCTTTATACCTGAAAGTATCAATGGCTTTGATTCAATAATATTCTATTGAGTTATGTGTTCAAGAGTTATCATCAAAATGTCGTAAACTCTCCCAATTTTCAATACTACCCATAACAACTAGTTGCATATTCTTTTCAGTAATCCATCACTTACAAAAACTGCACAATCAAACTACTTGATTTGAAGAAATCATGTCATGAGTGACCGATTGAGAAGTTTTCCGAAAAGAAGTCCATCGCCAACAATCCTACCTAACAAAAGTAGCAACAACTTTGCGATGAGATGAGTGATCGTGTTTGCGTGTGTGGATATTGTGGTTTGAGATACCCCTATAACACACACGCGCGTGCACCCATATATAAGTACATTATTAAATAAAAATAAAGTGTAATTCGGAAAATTTCAGGAACGAAATTCATCGGTGCCCACAAAATGAAGGTCAATTTGACATATTATTAAAAAATAAATAAAAATAACAAATAAATTTAAAAAAAAAATTAAATAAAGAAAATGAAAAGGGGGAAATGTGGAAGAGTAACATCCAGAACGAACAAGTGAGAGAAGCAGCAGGAGCCCTAATAATCTGAAATCCACATTCAGAGGCAGCCATGAGAGGCCTCCTTTCGAGTTCAAAGCTCATTGCCACCACCCTCTTCAACGGAACAAGATCCACCAATCACTTCTCACAATGCAATCATCATCGTTCATACAGCTTGATCCCGATGGTGATTGAGCACTCTTCCCGAGGTGAGAGAGCTTACGACATCTTCTCTCGCCTCCTCAAGGAGCGTATCGTCTGCATCAACGGTCCCATCTCCGACGACACCGCTCACGTCGTCGTCGCCCAGCTTCTCTTCCTCGAATCTGAAAACCCTTCCAAGCCTATTCACATGTACCTCAATTCCCCCGGTGGCGCCGTCACCGCCGGTATCACCCCTTTCACATTAACCCAATTTCGTTTCTTTTCTTTTTTTGTTTTAAAAAAAAGTCATTTTTTAGGACCCCATTTTGCTAAATTGCTCGAGACCCCTTTAGATCTTTCAATGATGGATATTATTGCAAAAAGCCCCAAATTGTTTTTCAATTCATATGATTCTAATTCTAATTAGGTTGAATTACTCATTTGTTGCAGCATATAGTTTCTCCCTAATTTCACTTCAGCTCGTATTGCTTAGAATACTCTATAATGTTGCTTACTATCATATTGTCTCTGTATATGATTCATTTATAAGAATGCAGAATGATCCCTATCTAAACCACTAAGTTAAGCGATTATTTAGTAAAGTTTTTAGTTTTTATTTTTTATTTTTTGAAATAAGCTAAAAAGTGCTCATTTTCATAATCTTGTGATTTAAGTTTATTGAAATAAGCTAAAAAGAGCTTATAGAAAAGTCATAAGCTATTTTTTCATAGGTTTATTTTCTTAAGTAGTTCTCGTAAGCCCAAATAAGCTCTCTAGCACTTCCAAACGGTCCCTAAGAACGGAGCACAACGAGCTGATGGAGAACATTTTGCATTATTTGAAAACCATGGAAACTTTTTAACATTATTTTAAACTATATGGGCTAAATTGAATTCTAAGTGAAACTATAAGACCAATCATGGATTTTATTTTTTTCTTAAAATATTATTATTATCATAGCATTATGGTTTTCTGATGCTTGGATTTGTGTTCTGTGTAGGTCTTGCTATTTATGACACTATGCAGTACATTCGATCTCCAATCAATACTATCTGTTTGGGCCAAGCTGCGTCCATGGCTTCTCTCCTATTGGCTGCGGGTGCCAAGGGTCAGAGGCGTGCTCTTCCAAATGCAACAATCATGATTCATCAACCGTCAGGTGGTTACAGTGGCCAGGCAAAGGATATTGCGATTCATACGAAGCAGATCGTTCGGATTTGGGATGCATTGAATGAATTGTATGTGAAGCATACGGGCCAACCGATTGACGTTGTTCAAAAGAATATGGATCGAGATTATTTTATGACACCAGAAGAGGCGAAGGAGTTTGGGATTATTGATGAGGTTATTGATCAGAGACCAATGGCTCTGGTTTCAGATGCTGTTGCTAATGAAGGCAAAGATAAAGGTTCAACTTAGAGCTGCAGGGTAAGATTTCTTTGAGGAATCCTTGCTGTATTTAAATACCATGTCTGCCACCACAGGTATAAATTGCAGTTGATATAATTTTATCAATTAGACATGATCTTTGTGAGCATCAGTTGTTAGATTTGATCATTACATTTCTGCCTCATCCTCAATTCGGTTTTATTGCCTCTTCTTTTTTGTAATAGATTTTGAATATTAACTATCCTTATATTGAAGCTGCTAATTATCTTCAATAATATCTGATTAATGTTTTGGGTAAGGGTATCTAATTGTTACTAATTTGATTGCTACTTTTATTTGTGTGAAAATAAAACTTAGATCCCTCAGTTATTGATTTGTTTTGGTTATATCATAGTAGCTTCTTCATAGAAAAAATTAGGATACTCCTCAAATGAATCATAAGAGATTGAGAAGAAAGTTTGATGATCAAATATGTTCAACATTAATTGTCATGCTTATAAATGGGTTCTGTTTTTGTGTCTTTTGAATGTACTTTGAAAGTTGATCCTTAGGTTTTATGGTCATGGGCAACAATATATGCATCCCTGACAAATTGGCAATGTTGTCAATTTTACATTGTCAATTGATGAAATTTGCTTTTGTTGCATTCAGGATGCAATCTAATTCTGATTTAACAATGCTAAGAAAAAGCCTTAAATCAGTGCGGTTGAATATTTAAAAGTATTCTTGCTGGGAGATTAAAGCTATTCATACTTGATTAAGAGAAGAGATTATCAATTGTGGTAACCCTGATAGCCTCATGCGTAGCATAATAGATGGCTGAAGAAATTTCTCAATCATTTAAATGAATAATGGAGAGAATTTATAGTTAAGCATATTTTTTATTTCATGAGATGTGGTTCTCTAGCTTCAACACCACTATAGATAGAAGAAGGGTGGATTTTCTCAGTTTTTGTTCATATCCGGAGTTCCGCTCCTCTGAAAAATCTATTGGATTGCATACGCTAACTTTTGCATATCAATATCAATATTACCCTAAAGAAGTACTACTATATAGTATATAGTATGACGGAAACACTCACTTTTTTCAATGAAAAAAAACATCAACCCTTTTGAAGTAAATATCTTTTTAAGTAGAGGGGCGTGCTAGTATTTGTTTACATCCATTAGTTTGTAGGCTCGTTCTAATTTGCTCCCCCTTAAGTTTGTGTTAAAATGCTCTCCCCGTATCAAAATCGGTTACCGATGATTTTCCACCGGTAAATAAAACTATTATGCGTCTTAGTCGAGACTTATAACGTTAGTTGCAACTTGGTCTAATTTAATACCGTACGTTTCAATTGAGACGTATGAATTAATTTTTTTAAACATCCTACGTCCCACTTGAGACGTAGGGTTTTTTACGGACCATACGTCGAAGCTAAGACGTATGGGTATTTTTATTTGAAACACACTACATCCGTAGGTATTAAATTTTTTTAAAAGCACCCTACGTCTCATCTAAGACGTATGGGTCAATATTTTTTTTTTAATGCAGATTAACTCATAATATTTTTTAACATTGATTTCTAATACATATTTATTAAAAAAATTTAACCCCTTAGTTGAGACGTAAAGCTTTTTTAAAAGAATGGATTAAATTTAAATTTAACTTCTATGTCTCAACTAAGACGTAGGGGTGAAAAATTTTAAAAACATTGTCTCAACTCATTCACAAGGGTGAAAATTTTTAACATTTCTATGCCCAAACAGAGACGTAGGATTTAGTTTTTTTTTTTTTAATAATAAAACCTATGTCCAAAGTAGGATGTAGGTATTAGGTTTAGTTTTTTTTTTTAAAAAAAAAATAATAAAACTTACGTCCAAAGTAGGACGTAGGTATTAGCTTAGATTTTTTTTTGTCCGTATTCCTTGCGAACCACCGGTATCCCCAAGAGCACCCTTAATACCAGGGAGCCCTTGAGACTAATCCGGAGCGAGCTGCGTGGCTAGCTCTTCCAGCGGGATGTTTTTAGTGGGAATCGAACCCGGGGCTACTAGCACCCGTGTCCCATTCCCAAGATTTCAGTTGGGGCCTTACACCAACTGAACCAAACCCCGTTGGTGTATTAGCTTAGTTTTTTTAAACTAGGTATTATGTTTAGTTTTTTTTTTAAATAATAAAACCTACGCCCAAAGTAGGACGCAGGTATTAGGTTTAAATTTTTTTTTTAAATAATAAAACTTACGTCCAAAGTAGGGTATATATTAGGTTTAGTTTTTTTTAAAAAAAATAATAATAAAACCTAGTAGGACGTAGGTATTAGGTTTAGTTTTTTTTTTTTAAATAATGAAACTTTTTTTTCTTTTAATAATATAACCTACGTCCTTCGTAGGTATTAGGTTTAGTTTTTTTTTTTTAAATAATAAAACTTACGTCCAAAGTAGGACATAGGTATTAGGCTTAGTTGAAGCATGTTTTGTTCATTTACCTATCCTTCAGTTATCCATTAATTAATCTGGTCCGTTGATGATTTTTAAACATCATCCAACGGTTATAACAAGGGGGAACATTTTAACAAAACATGTTTTTTAAAGGGGAGCATCACATGCTCTACTTTTGGGGAGCAAATTAGCATCAACCTAGTTTGAAAGGGATTCAACGAATAAGCCACAAGTCATTCTAATATGGCACCAAGATTAATGTTAGCAATATTTTCTTTGACCACTTTTTTCTTTTTATTATTCTTAAAGTTTACGTGAGATTACCTGAAATCACATATGGATCATGTCATTAAGTGAATCTAACATAAAAAGGCAAAAAGCTACCTAATACAATAGTGAGTGTTAGTCCCTAAACCCCCAATTTTAGGTTTGAACCCCATTTTAATGGTGAAATGTCAAAATTGTTCCTCCCTCATCTTCCACCTTATCACCTCAAACCACAAACCCCCTATCCATCTTTCTCCAACCAGTGCTGCCATAACCAACCACCAATCGGTACCAAGAAGAGATGCAAGAAGAGCAATACTCTTCTCTTTTATACGCCAAATACGTTCTTCTCTTATTTTTATTCTCTCTCCTGCCGCTAACATTTTTCCCGACGGTTTCGTCACTGTTTCTCGAATCACGCCGCCGCTCTTTCGAACTCTCATATTTTGAATCTTCTTTCTTCTTCAAGAACACGAACGTGCTCTTTCCGTCGCTTTTGCTTCGCCGAAGCAAATCCAGAAACTTCCACCCCTTCGACAGCAACGCCGATGACGAACCAGTGGAATTGCTCTTCTTGCATCTGTTCGGTGAAGCTTGGACAGTGGGTGAGGCGATGGGTCTGGGAGGGAAGAGGAGAGAGCGGTGGAGGTGTGGGTAGTTATGGCGGAGAAGGGGGACGACGTAATTGGGGGTTCTGTTGGTGGTTTGGGGAAGAAAGGGGTTCTGTTGGTGGTTTGGGGAGGAGGGGGTTTGGGGTTTGGGGTTTGGTGGAAAAAAATAGAAGAAGGGAGTATTTCTGTAATTTCTCAATTAAATTGGGGGTTGGGGCTAAAAGTTGGGGTTCGGGGACTAGTTATCTACAATAGTAATAAAATGGGCTAAATTATTTATTTGGTCTCTTATCTTATTTTTCAATTTCAAATTGTTCCCTTACGTTTTTTTGTTTCAAATTGGTCCCTCGTGTTTCTTTTAGTTGTCAAATTGGTTTTTGAGTCACTATTCATCCTATGTGAACCACTAAGATTTGCACACCTGTCACTATTCATTCTATGTGGATTGATATGATAGTGACACGTAAGATGAATAGTGACTCATGGATCAATTTGATAGTGAAAAGAAACATAAAGGACCAATTTGAAGAAAAAAAAACGTAAGAGATCAATTTAAAATTAAAAAAATAAGGTAAGAAATCAAATGATTAGTTTATGTGTATTAAGAGAGTGTACACAAGAACGTGACACTAGTATGATAGTATTCCTCTTTGGGAGAAAATTGCCATCCAATCTTTTCCAGTCTTTTAAGATCAAAAGATATTCGATGGCAACACGCGTACGCACCAATATGCAGATTAACTTAGCTGCACGCTCTCTTAAAAGCACACCAACCTAAGTGTTTGGTTTTGATTAAGATTATATTTTAAGTTTTACAGTATTTTTTTTCAATAATAATAATAATAATAATAATAATAATAATAATAATAATAATAATTTAATGTGTTTGGTTGTCAATACATATTATAATTTTAGATTATATTTTTGGAAAAATAATCAAAATCTAACACCTTTTATACGTGCCATAGATTATTTTCGGTAATATTATTTTTTTAAACCGATGTAATTTTTTTATTCTATTCTTATTACTCTAAGAACATTAGTTACTCACTTACCACTTATCATCTCATACCTTTTTTGTAATTTACTTAGTAAAAATAATCTTTTTTACATTATCAAAGCATAAAAGACAAACTTAAATTCATTTTTCAGCTAAAAGATCCAAATATAAACAGATTATAATTTTAATAAATTATAATCAAAAATAAAAATAATCATAATCTAATTTTATTGGTTATACTCTATACACACCCATACTAGCATATTTACTATCTTCTAATGATATATTCTTTTAGCAAAATAATTTAAACATGTTCGTGATTTTGTAAGGCTATGTTTGGATGGGAGGGAGTGAAGGGGATGGAAAGGGAAAAAATGTTGTTTCCATTGTTTGAAAATGTTAACTTAATGGAATGGAATGAAATTTTTCCATTCAACACACCTATAATCTTTACACCCCAAATTGGGGGGTAGCCAAGGGGAAGGAAAAGAATGAATACCATTCCCTTTCCATTCCACCCCCTAAAAACTCCCAAACATACCCTAAAGGTCATACCTGTCACTTATGAACCAACCATAGAGCAAATTTCACCCTATGACATATGTTAACGTGTGGATAAAAAAATATTTAAATAGGTTTTGTTAAGATGATATAATATTACTTATGTAGTCTTATTCTTTTTACAATGATAATATTACTTATGTAGTCATGTTCTTTTTATAATGACAAATTTTTCAATTTTTTTGGTCGAAACCGATAATTCACATGTTATTTAGTCATGTGAAAATTCTTTGTTCGTTTTCACATGACTAAGGCCGCCTTAACATTATGATAATGGTTAAAAATAAATTTAGAATAATCAACTACCATAATTGGTAGATGATTGAGTTCTTAAGCATGATGTTAGAGGTTCAATCACTATCGTGGGTATGAAAAATGCTTTGTTGGTAGAGGCAAAATCCACTTCGGTAATCTCTACGTCTTGGAGTGGATTAATCTTCGGCTGTCGGCTGGAAGATACCTTGATGTAAAAAAAAATATATTTGGTTTGCAAAAAGTTTCTAATTTTCATTTTTTTAGGTTTTTTCACTTTTTTTTAACAATAAGTTGAACCTTATTTCTATTTTCAAATATTTGTAGAGGAAACAATGAAAAAGTTAAAATTAGAGAACATAATATAATGAAATGGAATAAAAAATGCACCTTCATTTTAAAGATTTTTGATTAACATTACTCTTCGGGTCAAGATAAAGAGATCAAAAGATAATCCTAAGTTTTCATGGGAAATGAAGATTTTAAAGAATTCAACCATTTATATCTTTTATTTTTCAATAAAACTTATTTTCTTTTAGTTCTTTATCATTGGCCTTATATCAGATATTTTTTTAGATCTATAAATCTAAACCCTTGATACGATGTGATGGATATGATCGATTGAATATATATTTTTTTATTCAATATTTTTATTTGTTTATGTTATTAATTAATTTTAAAATATATAGTATTATTCAACATTTTTTAATTATAATATCTTGATTATTTAATAATTAAATTTGTCATTAAATATGCATAATATTTTTGGTGCAAAAATCCTGATTTTATCGCGAATAACATTAACTCGTTAATTGACATGGGACATTAGGATCACCAAATCACCTTGAAAATTTAATGAAAAAGGAACTAGTTGGTGATTCAGATAAATAATTCCTTAATTTAAATTTCCTTTTAAGTTTTAACCCATAAAATAAGCTTTCTTTTTTTTTTTTTATAAATTTTTTATGGTGGTACTATATTGGTATATGTGTACCTAAGCGAAGTTGAAAATAATTAACAAACAAAAATTGAAATACTGCTAATAAAATTGGCGTACGCGAACTTGTGTTGTGTTGTGAGAGAGTTGAAAGAAAAAGCAAACCAAAGCGACCAAGAGAGTAAAAAGTAGAAAGAAAGAAAGAAAGAAAGAAAGAAAGATCAGAGAAAAATTGCGAATAGGTCCCCCTCCGATCCTCTCATTGTTTCCGAAGCCCATCCATCCATACATCCACCATCATCATCATCATCATCATCATCATCGACCCACCGCCTTCAATCAATCGCCAAAACCAATTCCTTTTCGATTCATTCCCTTTTTTTGGTTCAATGCTCTTCTCCTCTCCTCCGCCGCCCTACTCTCTCCCTTCTTCTTCTTCTTTTCTAGGGTTTTAGATTTCCCGTTATCCTCTCTCTCTCTCTCTTTCTCTCTCTTTCTCTCTCTACCAACAACAATTACAGTTCACTGCGTGGCATCGACTCCCGTTCTCATGCCTCCCGCGCGTCGACGCGGAGGAGCGAACAAAGGCAAAGCCAATGGCCACTTAGGTTTGGGCGATCTCGTCCTCGCCAAGGTCAAGGGTTTCCCTGCTTGGCCTGCCAAGGTTTCTTTTCTTCCCTTTTTTCTATTTTATTTTTCCTTCTTTTTTTCTTCGCCTAATTTCAATTCCTTCCTTTTAGGTTTTTCATTTTTTACCTTTATTAGTGCTTTCCTTTGCTTTCATAAGGTTTTTTCTTTTCGTAAATTTGATCTATCAAATTATTTTATGGGATATTACTGCATTGCTGTGGTTACGGTTACAGACTAGTAGTTGTTTCGTTGTGGTAGTTGGGGTTTAGATTTTTAGTGCTGACGATGCTGATTTTGTTGTTGTCTTCAGATAAGCCGGCCTGAAGAATGGGATAAACCCCCTGATCCGAAGAAATATTTTGTTCAATTTTTCGGTACCAATGAAATGTAAGTCTCTCTTGGCCTGTTTTTATTGTGTAACAGTAGCTAAAAAAGTATGTGAATCAGTCGAATCAGCGATAAGTTATTTTGAAGTGCATTTATTAAGTCATGATGAAAAATAGAACCGGGGTTGTTATGTGTGAAATTGTGGACATTGTGTGATGCATTTCGGAGGCGGAGAGGAGATACAAATTGCATAGTTGGAATGTTGAAAACAATACCCTCAAAGGCGTTGCTTTACTGTTTATTGAGTGAGCCTTTGGATCGTGGTTGTTGCTGGAGAGTTTCCTTTGACACATTGCCTACAAAGTTATATCAATTTGTAAATTGTAAATGTCCATCGTATCATGTGTAGTGCATTGTAGTATTCAAAGAATGGTATCCTTAGTTGTGGAGCTGAAATATTAAGCTTCTTATTAATTCATTATTTTATAATTCTCGTTTTCATTTGTGCATTTCCTTGTATATTGTATCTTTTGACTAGTCTATATAAAGATCATTGTTGGTTAAGATTAATATAAGAAACAATTATGGTTTTTAGATTGAGAGTGCCCAGTGCTTAACTGGCCAATATAAATTGTTGATTCCATTAATTACTTGTTCTCTATGATTGGCTTTGCAATATATCAAGATAAGAATAAGAATCTACTATCCTAAAAATTTTAGGAAGAGGAGGCCCATGTCTAACACACCCACTAACCCAAGAGCTATTTTGGCCTGAAGTATGGACAGTGTGCATGCCCCTCTTTTACCTTATGCTAATATTACCTTATGCCTAAAAATTTAACTCCGATGGTTATGTAGATTAGTTACTCCACTTGTCGTGGTATTTATGGCTCAAGATCAAACTCCTTACTTTCCCTGGGTTATTGTATTAATGGACGGAGGAGTTGCAACTCCTTTAGGCTCCAACTCCCTCGTTTGGCCCTTGAATGTATCGAAAAACCCTATTTTTCATTATGCTATCACTTTCTGTACTTTTTTTCCTTCTGAAAGTAATGTTTTGAGGAACAATTTGATTCTTGTTCTCCATCAATAAGTAGATGTGAGTCACAATATCTCAAGGGGTAATGTCCTGAATTCTTCTATTATTAAAAAAAAAAAGTTTGTTTATACTCATCCATTTAACCTTGATAATATGTTCTTGTGAATACTTTGATGATTTCTGCTCCAGTTTCATCTGCCATGTTCTTTTCCTTCGCAGAGCTTTTGTTGCCCCTGTGGATATTCAGGCATTTACCAGTGAGGCTAAAGATAAATTGTCTACTCGGCTTCAAGGCAAGACAAAGTACTTTACCCAAGCTGTGAAGGAAATTTGTGCAGCATTTGATGAGATACAGAAACAGAAGGGTAGTGGTTTTACAGATGACACTGATGATTCTCGTATCGGTTCAGAGGCTCCTTCTGTTGATGATGTTGTGGGTGACCAAAAGGAGGCCACTGATGTTGTGATATCAGATTCAGAAAGAGATAACATCAGTATGAGTAATGTTGACTCTACTTTGGAGCCGTTTACAGAGAAAATTGGAGAAAGTGATGGCCTGGATGAAAATCTCTCTGTACCTTTCCATCCGAGTACTGTTTTGTCACCTGTGATCAAAAGTAAATTATCGCCTGATGCAGATCTGAAGAAGAATGCTAGCAAATCTAGTCTCAGGGGTGAAACTATTAATGGTTTTGGGCAAGATGATAATGGACATAGTGTTTTGGCAAATGGGGGCAAGCCAAGAAAGCTTGTTTCTGGCTCAAGGAGAAATGAAGCTGCAAATGATAAAAATAGAAATGATGGGACATCTTCTGGAATATTTTTGAAGGGTGGAAATTCTGTTGGTGGTGTTGATCTTTTCAGGTCTGGAGAGACATTGAAAAACGGGAAAAAAGATAAAACTGTAATTGCTATTAAATCAGATTCTCCAGATATCAAATCAGAATCCAATGGTAATGCTGGGAAAAAAGATAGGAACTCGCTAAAAGTCAAAACAAGTCTTGACGTAAAAAACGAGTTGCAGGAGATCTTGGTTTATTCTGAGGAGGCTGGGGGGCAAAATTCTAGTAAGCAAAAGAAGGCCCAGTTTCATGCAAAGCATAATGTGGCAGCAAATGAACCTTTACATGCTGCCAAGAAGTTGAAGCGTATGGATGCCAAAGATGATATAAATTTAGGATCTCTTCCAAAAGACGTGAAAAGTGCTTCCCCTGGCTCTGCCGTTGTCCAAGATAAAGCAATTAAAAAATTAGAGTTGAAAAGGTCCACATCAAATTTGAAAACAGAAAAAATCTTAACATCAAGGGGTCAAATTGGGGTTGGAGGTTCTGATGATTCTGTCCGCGAGGTTCTACATGGGACCAAATGTCATAGCCAAGTCCAGCAAGCTATACCTGATTCTGCTAGAGTTGCTTCCCATGAAAAAGCAGAAAGGAATTCTCTTAAACTGAAAGGTGATGCAAATAATGTTATGATAAAACAAGCGAAGAGCAAACGAAAAGCTGTTTGCCTTGTTGATGATGGCGAGGATGATAAACCTAAAACTCCTGTTCATGGAGGAGCTGCAAAAAATATCAAGCCACCTTTTGTTTCAGATGTCAGGAAGAGCAATAATGCACACTCAGCGAAGTCTAATGTTTCTCAGCTTGCTCCAAGAAATTCTAGTGAACTTGAGGATATCCATTTGAAAGAACCATCTTCTCAATCACATAATGACACTTTGTCAACTAGGCAGCCTCGTAAAGAGAAAGCCGATACAGTAGTTCATGTAGATGTTCATCACAGTCCTGATAAATTAGATTCAAAGCAGGTTCCTTCCAAGGTGGCAAAATTAAGCTTTGCTTCTCCAGTAAAATCACCTCAGTCGGTTCCTGCAACAAAGTCAATTGCTGAGCGGCATAAATCTTCCAAACCTTTGCTTAAAGTTTCTAGTAATACCGAAAAGAAGATTGATCATGGATCTTCAAAATCTTCACATAATGCCTCTTCTTCGCAGAATCAAGTTGCAGCACATAAAAAGAAGCTTGCATCCTCAACAGAAGTTTCTAAAACTACACCAAAAGCTATGGCACAAGCTGTTGAGGCTCCTTTTTCAACAGTTGGTTTTAAGGAGCCTAATGCTTTTCGTGTTGATAGGTGTGTATGCTTTTGATTTTTTTAGGTTCTTCAGGAATAATTTAACGATAATTTTTCCTTCCATATTTTTATCATTACAGATTAGAGGTCAACGTGGAAGAAAAAATTAGCGTATATACTGGTTCCAGGACTCCAGAAAGTGCTAAAACTATGAAGCATCTTATTGCGGCTGCCCAGGCAAAAAGGAAACTAACTCATTCTCAATGTCTTCCTCTTGGCATTCACCATGTTCAGGGGGAGACTCCTAGCCCCTCTACAGTTCAGCCATTTCTGTCTGTGCCTGGCAATTTTGTAACTGAAGTGCAGGGAGTTTACGAGCACCCACCATTGGCTTCTCCATCTACTAACAATAATCACTCTGCTTCTCAACATCAACCTGATACTGAAGAAATTGAAGAGAAAAGAGTTGGTTCAGTGCAAAGGGGTCTAGGAGGCTCACTGAGTGGTGGTACTGAGGCTGCTGTTTCTCGTGATGCTTTTGAAGGAATGATCGAAACTTTATCAAGGACCAAGGAAAGCATTGGGCGTGCAACTCGTCTTGCCATTGATTGTGCCAAGTATGGCATTGCCAATGAGGTCTGCTCCTTCATACTATTGCTGATTATAAAATTATTAATATGATAAAACTTGTTTTTTTTCAGACAAATTTTCTGTGCAAAGCTTATGCTCTATTAGAGCGGATAAAATAGCTGTAGCTCGGAAGTTAGAGAAACCTTTGAGAATAAAGATATTGGAACATTTTTGTGTTTTACTAATATTGTGTAACTTATAGTTTACCTTCATCTATACTGTTAGCTTATGATATGCACTAGAAAATATAGACCGATAAGAATGGAAAGAAATAGATAGAAGAAACAAGAGAAATATGATATGTATGTGGGTACTCGGAATTTAATAAGATCTGTTTTCAATGTTTTCTGGATATCTGGATATGTTGTTTTAAAAAATCAATAAGAATTGTAACGGAATAAGAAAAAATATAATCAAACCCAGAGATTGAGCCCTCAGCAGAGGCCATCCCCCCAATTCCTTCACTCACTAATTTCCTACCCACTCTCTTTCCCTCTAATGTCATATATCCCATGTCGCTCCAATCTTCCCTCTCTCTCTCTCTCTCTCTCTCTCTCTGTATATATATATATATATATATATTTATGTCATGAGACCCATGCCATGTAGGATAGTAGTAGCTCCTCTTGCTGGTTAGACTTAGTAAGCTGATCCGCTGCTGTGTTAATATGTGGGTATCACAAGTTTCTTTGTGCGCTTTTTGTGTTCTAATTTCTTGTTTATACTATTAATGAAGTTTTAATATCAAAATCTTGGAGTCGGAACATCTAGGATCCTTGGAAGATATTGATAAGAAATGCATTTGTTGTTTAGCTTGCTTTATATTTTGTAGAGATGATTGAGATGTGATTTTTTTCCTAAGATGTATGCTTTTACAATTAATTTTGGAAGCTGTGTATTTATGGATACTGTACCCTTATGTTCAGGTTGTTGAACTTCTTATCCGAAAGCTGGAAAATGAAGCTAGTTTACATCGCAAAGTGGATTTGTTCTTTCTTGTTGATTCCATCACCCAGTGCTCACATAGTCAAAAAGGTCGGCAAACTTATTCTAGAGAACCCTTTGCTATTATTATCATTTATATTTTATGACATCCTTTTTTTTTTATGCTTTCTCCCCTGGCCATATTTGCTTGTTCCAGTAGTATTCTCTTCATTTAATTTTTAATTCTAATAGTATTCTATTTTTCAGGCATTGCGGGAGCATCCTACATCCCTATAGTTCAAGCAGCCTTGCCACGTCTTCTAGGTGCTGCTGCTCCCCCTGGGGCTGGTGCCCGTGAAAATCGTCGTCAGTGTCTCAAGGTCAGCTTCTTTTTTCTTTTTGGTGATGGCAAAAGTGTGTTTAATTTGAAATTGGAGGAGGACAACTCCTTAAGAAACAAGCAAGAAAAAAAAATTAATAAAGCAACAAAGCTACCCTGTCTCTTTGCATATCACTGATATGAGTTAAGATAACTATCTACCTGGAAACAGTAAGCCGCAAACTCTTCCCTGCAAGCGCACTGTGAACCAACTTTGATCCCTCTGACGAAGCCTCCATGAACAACTCTGGAGAACACAAGGTTCAATAGATTGACCTCAAAGGTAAACAAAAATGAGATAGTAGATCTACCTTCCTGAGGCCGTTGTCCACGGCATCGGGATCTTGGCAGTCATTGGCCATCACCGAAAGAATTGCTTCTAGAAATCCACCTTTTCCATCTAACACTATCAGTGATTTATTCTAAGATACTCCAACTCACAAGAGTATATGCTTTCCCAAAATCAAGCTTGAAGGCCCCTTTTTCTTTGATCGTTCACTACCCGATGACATTCTCTTAGTGTCAGTTATTTGATTTTGACTACAACATTTGCTTTACTATCATGTGAATTGGGATTTTGTTTAAAGAAATGGGTGATGGCACCTAGTTTTTATTATTAAGTGTCCTTTTTGCTACGTGGATATCGCATTTGTTTCATTTTCTATTTCTGGTGGGTTGCAGGTTTTAAGACTGTGGCTTGAGAGGAAAATTTTGCCTGAATCAGTTCTTCGCCGTTACATGGATGATATTGGAGTTTCAAATGAGGAAATAACAGTTAGCGTTTTTCTCAGGCGCCCATCTCGAGCAGAGCGGGCTGTTGATGACCCTATTAGAGAAATGGAAGGCATGCTTGTTGATGAGTATGGAAGGTTAGTTGCATCAATTTTCAGATTGATCACTCCTTCTAAATTTTTGTTTTCCATTCATTTAATGTTTTCCCTTTCAAGAGTGACTGGTCATTTTATAATTTTAGGAATAGATTATTTTTATAATTTTAATGAAAGAATTTGCGGTTGTTTGCATTTGCCGTTTTTTCTTGTTTAGACTTTTGATTTACTTCATGCTTTGATTTCTTTTTGTTGTTTCCTATTCTATTACCATTGTAACTGTTTTAGAAAGTAGTTTATATTTCTGATTCATGTTATTTATCTTGATGTTGTATACCAGTAATGCTACATTTCAGCTGCCTGGCTTCTTTTGCCATGCGTTTGACGAAGACGAAGATGAAGATGACTTACCAATCACTTCCTGTAAGGATACAGATGGTGCTTCTCCTGCAGATCCCACACCTACCCTTGGAGAATCAGAAACTTCTACTGTTACCCCAAGTGACAAACGTCATTGTATCTTGGAGGATGTGGATGGTGAGCTAGAAATGGAAGATGTTTCAGGTCACCCAAGAGATGAAAGGCCTGTACTTTTTAATAGTTCTGATGAAATCGATTTGCAGCGTCAGGGCTCAGATAGGAATTTAAATCCAACGTCAAATATTTCAGCTGAGATATCACCCACCCTGAGTGGTTCTCCCCCATTGCCACTCGATTCGCCCCCTCCACCCCCACCCTTGCCTTCTTCACCTCCACCGCCTCCTCCTCCATCATCCCCATCTCCTCCTCCACCTCCACCTCCACCTCCACCACCCCCATTGTTGCAACCCCCACCTCCTCCCTTACCGTCCTCAACCCCTCCATTGGCATTGATTCCTCAACCATCTGGATCAGCTCGGCCATCACTTCTCTCCCAGTCATTAATGCCACCTCAGCCATCACATCAGTTGTCCCCACAGTTGGGATATCAGCAAAATGTAACTCCTGACTATAGTGGCACAACTAGTGTAAGGCTGTTTTGCTATTAAATATCACTGGTTTGTTATGGATTTGTTTGAATTGCTGATATTAACACATGCAATCCTCTATGCAGGGTAACCAAGTAGCTCAAATGGCTGGAAATTCTTTTCCAGGAGGTCATAATAATGCAGTTGTCACAAATGAAGTATGCCCACAGCCTTCTACTTTTGCCCCAGCGGCAGGGTGTAGCTCTCAGGAACCTTCTAGTTTTAACCCTTCAAGGCAATTAGAGTACGGACAGCATGAGGTGTATCTAAATGCTCAAGTTCCTCAACCTAACCATCAATTTCAGCACGGTAACCCCCCATTTGCTCAGAGACATCCAGCCCCACCCCTAAATCCGTCAAACCAATTCTCATACCCGAACCCTGCAGTTCAGCAGCATCTTCCTCATTCATTCCATTCTCCCTTCTCTAGGCCATCCCTTCCAGATGGCCTGAGGCAATTTACTTCTGATAAGCAATGGAGAATGTCATCAAGTGAATTTAAAACAAATAATCAGCATGGTGTATGGATCGGGAGAAACTCTTCAGGCCCTGGTCAACCCTTTGCGCAAGAAGGTACATGGATCTATGTTGTTCACCATTGTTGTAGTATTTTTGTTTTGTTTTAAACTAGTTATTATGTATATCTCGTTCTTATCGTTGCCAGCTTTCCTACTGGGGTTCTTGTCCATCTGTTTATTATTAAATTTTACTGTCATTTCTTTTTGTGATGAGTCGGAACTCTAGTTGCACTAATGTTACTGGCACTTCATGTTGTTTGGTAGTGTGTTTTGAGCTATGTTGCATTGATACGGGTACGGTATCGGGTACAAGGTACAACAATTTCTAAAAAACTAGGGTACGGGTATGGCAATAAAAAATAAAAAATAATTAATAAATATATTATATATATATATATAAATATATAAGGGAACTGTTGCCAGGATGAGAGTTTGAGGGCTCAAAACCAGCTGAGATATAAGGACGAGAGATTAATAACATGAGTTAAATTCGGAAAAAAAGGAAAGTAATACAAGTTCTCAGGCAAAGATGACATTCTTTTGGAATGATTCACAGTTTCACACCCAAAGTATACCTACGAGTACCACACGTGTCCTAGTACCCAATAAGATGTGTCCTAGTACCCAATAAGTACCCAGTACCCATTTAGGAGTATCCGTGCTTCAAAGGTTTCGAGTGATTCACATAATATATATATATTTTTGTTATGAAGGTCATTTTCAGCCACAACTTGAAAGACCACCTGTAAGCAAAGCAGGTTTTCAGCATGCAGCTTCAAACAACCTACCAGTTGTTCCTTCAGTATCAGGTGACTTGGGCTATTTTCAAACCATTATTTTTTTTCTTGTACACCCCACCCCCTGAGCTCCCACTTGTTAACAAACTACATTAATGGCATGTATCAAACTCGTTATTTCCTTCTTCAGGACATGGTGTTTCTCAGGCGTTGCCCTGTAGACCAGACATTCCTGCTCTTAATTGTTGGAGACCCAATTGAAGTTGGTTGGAGTCGTCTTATTAAGGAAGTAACTCAGTAAGTTTTTTTTTAATCATGCTTTGAGAGGATTGCTTTTTACTTTCAATAGTTTAACTTACAGCTGAACTATAAGTTACAACAGGAGATTGTTTGCTTCTGCATCTACTTGTGTTTTGGGTTTATAATATTTTGGAAATTCTCTCTATGTCACCTCACTCAAATTTCCGACAACCCAGAACCATCTACACTACGACCCACCACGGTGATACCCAGCCACTGGTATTCTGGCAACACAACCTCTGGCGAGGTGGGGACACTGATTAACCCTCTCTCCTTCAACTCTCAAATTTTATACTGTCGCCATTTGACTTCACCACCATCTGCTATTTTTATTAAAGGATTTTTGGCTGTCTGCCATGAAACCTCTGGCGAGGCAGACTGGCAGAGACACTGATTAACCCTCTCTCTTTCAGCTCTCTCAAATTTTAAACTGTCGCCGTTTGACTTCACCAACATCCTTTATTTTAATAAAGGATTTTTGGCGCTCTGCCTTGAATCGCCATCCACTCTTAATTGATAACACTGATGTATGTTTGTATGTATGGTGGAGAATTATGACTTTGATTTACTTATTTTCCTTATTCTTTTCTTGACTCTTTGATCTTTCTCGTAAACTTGTCCAATAAAAAAATGATTGCCAAATTTGCACTCTTATAGAGAAAGCCTTGTGAATTGACACAGTTAAAGTAATTGACTTCAGATTGAATTTTTTTGACTTATCTGCAAAGCTGGTGGATAGCTATATTGGTTATTTGGTTTATGATCCTTGGCTGAGTTGATAGGGAACCTCCTTCATGGAGCTTTTCAAAGTCCAAATTTTCTTATGTTAACTTTTCAAGGGTATGAAATGGACTTCTATGATATTTTTTTTTCCTGTGTATGGTCTAAAACTCTGAATTTCTTTCAAAATACAAGGTTTTAGCCTTTTAGGATTTTCTACTTTATCAGTAGTATGCTCTGTGTTTTGTCAATTTTATTCATGAATAAAATGCACCTGAGGTTATTTTCTTTATTTATATTGATATATCACTGGTTTTATCTTTCAGTGGGGTTGCTGGTGGATCAATCTTCAAGGCTATATTGTGCCTCAAAGTCAGATTCGCCTGCTGTGTAGATTACTCAACTACCTGTGAAGAAAATTTTGATAATTGAGGAGGCTTTTGGCAGGATTATGTATATTGTAATTTTTCCTGACAATGTATCCCAGGAACATTTGCTTCCAAGTTTAGGCCCATGTTTCTGACTTGGTTAGTTTATCTGTTTCCCGTCCCTTGTAATTATTGTTACACAATATCTATATAGAAATCAGTATCGAGCACTCAATTTTAATTACAATAAATAAATGTTAATTTTTCCAAAAAAAAATTATATTGCATTTTCTTAATAATTTCAACTTGATAAATTATAACCTTTCTTCTCTTTGTTCTGGTGCTCTTTACCACTTTTTATCCATTTTAATGAAAAAGAAAATGACGGTTGATTTATGGTGTTATGTTAGCTTTGTTATACTTGGAAGTCCATTTGATTACAATTTAACCCTTCTTCCATGTCAAATATTTAGTTATGCATTCCTGCAGACCATCTCTTTCTCTCTCCTCTCACTTCAATCCATCCTTCAGGTTCCAGTTAGCTCCATACTTCATGGATATTTAAAATTTATGATTGGAAAACATTGTCCATGCAATTACTTGGTCCTCGTGGTTGTTGTGGATTACTGGGAAATAACCACATAGCTGAAAATGAAGAATGAATATGTTAAGCTGCAAATTTATGTTTAAGCCTCAGTTCCTATTGGTTGTATGAATTTATAGTGAAATGGTAACATTCCTTTATTTATTTTTTTTGTGCAATCCTATTCCAAGTTCAGGGCATGCTTGATGTCTCAACGAGAACTTGCTATGCTTATTTATAGATAACATAAAGAGAGGGGTGAAGTTGTATTTAGCTCTAGTGATGGATTTATGCATTTTTTAAGTTTATTGGCTAATTTGATTGCAATTTACTGGTTTTAATTTGGTAGCCTTGTTGCATTAATAAAAATTAGATTGCTGCTTAAAGTGACTTAATTTTCTCAGAAATAGGTCATGGGGAATTTACATCTCTGACTGAAATTAGATTGCCACTTAAAGTGGCACTTCTTCCCTGAAATCTATTTTGTTCCTTGGTCAATGCATGCCTTAAGTCTAGACTAGGGCTTGTGATGGCAGTTATAGATTGCCTGCCATTAAGGCAGTTCTCCTGTAGGTGAAATGAATTTTAAGCCTTTCATGCAAAGCGCTTGTCTGCCTTCTATATATGTATTATTGTCAGCATTTTTTTAGTCAATTTGTTGAGTTGCTGCTCAATCATGCTTACTTGATAGCATTTGTTTAAGGTGACAACCAAAAGTTAAGCATTTTGAAAGTGATTGACACAACAATGTTATGAGCATGTATTGATGGGAAAATTAGGGGAGAGTTGTGTGAAATTGTAATTTTTTTTCTCAAGTAACCAAAGCATAGATATATCTCTTGAAAGTTTAACATTTTCAGATATTTGTTAGCAATAGAGATAGAGACTAATGGTTCATGTTACCTTCAGTTTTAACTTGATTCTACCTATCTTTCATTCCATTTTGATATGATATTATGAGCTTTTAGTTTTCTTGTATTATTGTTGAAGTTCTTTTCTCAGTTTTTCATCATTCTCCTAACTTGGATGGTTTCCTTCTTAACTAACCCAGGCTAAATCTTTTGTTTGATTAGTGGTACATGATAGAAACCAATAACAATGACATGTTGCAACTTGGTACATTGGTACAATGCTACTACAATTATAGAATAGAGGTGTTTTCTCTGGTAATGTTTTTTTGTCTAGCTGGCTTGTATTTCAGCGATCTTTTTTTTCGTTGTTGCGGGGAAATTTTAGCGGATCCCCCAATCCTTACCCTATTTATTTTATGGGATATTATCCTGTTTATGGGGTAAGTTTTTGGTGCTCTATGCATGTTGAGTTCCCCTTTAATATGCAGAATTTCACATTTTACAATTCTGCCTCACTTGTTCACTGTTTTCTTTTAGTATGGTTGATTTTTAAGGATATTTTATCCTCTCCCTGTGTTCTATATTTGACTTCTCTTTGTCGAAGTTTTCCTCGTTCTTTTCTATTTCAAAGGAAGTATGGATTAGAAGAATTGTGGATAGGGATTTGAAGTGTTAATTGACAATGTATATAGAAATGTCTTGGATGTTAGAATTCTACACGAAATAGAAGGGAGAAAGATCTACTGAATATAAAGAAGTGAATGATCTCCAACAATTTCGCAAAGTTCTAGACAATGAAGAGCATTGCAGTAGAGTTCCAACCCTTTGTCTGATTGTCCAGTGGTTGGCAGGTTTGGTTGGATTCAGGGTCACTTTGGTATTTCATGTGTTTTTACAAGTTAGTGACAGATGGTGCAACAAATTTGTGATGTCCATTGCATTTCTCGATAAAAATTTTTTGAAACTGTTTGTATGTGTAAAAGAATAGTTTAGAGAGACTTTAGAGGCTACTTATGCTTTTGTTTTATAATCACAAAAGATTGAATGTCCATTTTAACAAAATGACAAAGAAATACCATTTGCATCCTTATTTGTGCAATTTGTGTTATTCACTTATACAAGCAGTTTTTGAGAAACATAAGCACTAAAAGATTTATTTGGATATTATGGAGCTCTTACTGTCACCACTGCTAGATAGTTTGATTCCATGGTATTCAGGCTTGCCCTTGTTTGTCGTTAAGCTATCTATTTCTTGTTCTAACCCTTGATTTGCCCTTTGATTGCGAGTTTGGGGCACAATGGACTAGCATAAAAGTATTTATATGAA
The DNA here is from genome assembly GCA_037953625.1 of Crotalaria pallida. Taxonomy (NCBI): domain Eukaryota; kingdom Viridiplantae; phylum Streptophyta; class Magnoliopsida; order Fabales; family Fabaceae; genus Crotalaria; species Crotalaria pallida. The sequence goes on along the minus strand of CM075654.1, from coordinate 139,547,927 downwards.
CTTTTAGATAATAATCTCTACCCATTGCTTTTCCGTCAACTTACCTCATGTTTGCATTGTATGGAGTGTACTTCTATTCTGTGTTGTTTGCTTGTGATGTACTTTGTAAAGATTTTTAATGTTCTTTGGGGGTACGAGTACATGTGATGAATTGTTGACTGTTAAAATTTCTATATTGCTGGATAGGAATTCTAAATAACTTAACTGTTTCAGGTTGACAAAACAACGAAGATGGTGACCACTTTCTCATCTTTTAAATGTGGTTACTGAACAAAGAATAAGATCAAATTGCACATACAAGGACTGCTATGCTAAATACTGAGGTAAATATTTGCCACAGAATTTCAAAACAGACAATGCTTTAGTAATGTGTTCTACTGAGTTCAATTTCTATGTGAGTGTATATGTAGTTGCAAAGACAGTACACTCTAGTAAATTAATTGTGCGTGATAGGTGTAACATTTTTTTGTACATTACAATGTCTACCTTGATTTCTGGCAATGCATACTATCTCCATTCAGTTATAGTTGTAAGTTTTAATTATGGAGTAGCGTAGTTCTGTCATTAGCTCATAAATGTTTGGTTTCTGGATTTCAGCCTGCCTGTTCCATGTGATTATTTATTTAAGAATGATGATATTTACAATGGCTTGCCATGAGTGCTAAACCTTGTCATGTTTAATGTCCATGCTCATTGTGATGTAAGTGTCTGCTTTTCCAACTATCGGTTGGAGGAAGAGTTTTGACATGTTTGGAAATCTCAACTCTTTTACTTCAGTAAGGAAAACTTGGGAGTTGGAGAGAGTAGCAATTGAGTGAGATTATTTATCTTGGAAGAGTGAGGCCAAAGGATAAGTAGAAGACCTAAACAAACATAGGTGACATATCGTCTTGGATGATTATGGGAGTTTTTTTATCATGAGGTTTTATTGTGCATCGGTGCAAAGTTTTGCATACTGTCCGTGCATTTTGAAACATCTGATCTATGAAATTCTTGATCACCACGTCGACTTAAATTTTGTGTTGGATCCAGTGGCACTTTCTAGTGGATATATTTCAGTAAAAAATTTCATGGGATTTGGTTTTTAGACTAAATAAGGAGTAGTTCTACCTTTCGTGTCAGTTTACCAATACTACCCCTTGAAGGGAAAGATTTGAGGCTATGCCGCATATTTTGGAATGCCACGTCTGTGTTTATATAGGTTGTAATAAATAAGCATAATTTTCTTAAATCTACTTAACCAAAAATTCTGACACTCAGAAGATAAAACTTCTGGCTCAGTGTAGTTTGGATTGTACCAACTACCAAACGAACACCGGAGAAAGTGAGGAGCAATGGAAAAGTATTTTCATGAACAATTCAAATCAAAGCGTTCAAGTTTAGGCTCATGTTATTGTAAAGGTTTTCTTGGATGATGCGCGGTGGGGTTGGACCCTGTTGAGTATCGATGAACGTTTTGTGGCTGCAAGATATCCAAAATTGAAGAAAACTGAAGCCACCCAACAGAACAACATTTATGGCATGTTTGGTTTAGATTCTTAAAATTTATTCTGCCCCCAAAATCACGTTGGAGCATAAACAACTGTTAGTAACGTTGGCATTCCAGAATTGATTCTGGGCTAACTCACTGCAGAACTAAACATGCACTTAGGAGTTGTGTCTCCTCTTTACAATGAAAATTGTTGGGGCGAGCTTGTGCTCCTCTTCAAGATTTCTGTCGAGATATGTAATTTTTAGTTATTAATAATTAAAAAAAATGAAAGTGCATTTTTGTTTAATTGTGTTATTAATACAAGTCTTATTTATGGCAAATTAAAAGGAATTGGAATCTAACTTTTTGATGTCAAATACACGGTATTCATGTGGCCATAATTAAATGATTTTCTTAACATGACAAGTGTTTAAAATGATTCTAGATTTAGGTTTCTATGTTTTTTTTTTCTTTTTTTTTTTTTGGGACTTATCATAAGAGTTGGGGTTACAAAAACTCATAATTTATTTACCCAATTAATTTTTAAAAAATGAAATTAAGAGGGGTTTTTTTCTTTTGGTGCTGTTCTGACTTATACATGGATGTTATATAAAGTAAGAGAATGCAACCTAAATGATAAACGTGCTTTTCCTTTTTTTTGGCCGAATGCTTTTTCTTGTTTTGAGGTGGTGTTGTAACCATGAGAAACTATTTTGCTACCTCATGATCTATTAATGTCATTCCAATATTATAATTTATTCCTTTTGTGTCCTTTAAAAAAAACAACTTTTACACGGGTCGTAGGGATTGCTCACGACCTGCGGTTGTAACACCCTTTTACGATCCAATCAAAAACTGAGTTTTGAAACGGGTGGTAAGGGGGTGTTACGACCAACAGGTTGTAAGCAACTCTTACGACTTAACAGCTACGGAAAATTGCGTATCCATTCCGTTGCCTAATTTTCAATATAAGATCGAATTAATTGCAAACAAATGTTTAACAAAAAAAAAAGTGCACAGAATGCATGAATTTTCATTTATAATAGTTTATGTCAATGTCTTCTGTTGAACATAGAAAAATTAAAACAATTAATCTGAGCCAAGCAGATATATATAATATAGGTGCAAGTTAAAATACATGTTCAGAAAATGAAACGAAACCTTGGATTAATCTACGACCACGAGGCATTACTAGGGAGTAAAGTAAACATTCAGATTGGAGTTGAATTGTGTTGTTGATCAATAATATGAAGGGGTAAGTGCTACAAATGGCAACAAAAGCCATTTTTCACTGTTACGCACGTGTTTGTAGCGATTTCGTTGCTAATCCGTAGTTTGATAGAGATCAACAACGAAATGAATACACAATTTTTTGTAGCTGGGGTTGCTTACGACCTGCAGGTTGTAGCACCTTTTTACGGCAGGTCGTAAGGGGGTGCTACGATCCGTAGTTCGTAAGCAATCCCTACGAAGGTCGTAACACCTCCTTACGCGATCGCAGGTCATGAGCAACCCCTACGATCTGTGTAAAAGTAATTTTTTTAAAGGGCACAAAAAGAATAAATTATAGTATTGGGGTGATGTAAGACCCGGGCTGACAAGGGTGGGGAGTGATCGCCGATGCAAGAGGCACAGACAATGAGTGGCTCTTGACAGGTTTCTAAGGGAGAGGTACATGAATGAGGCGACACACCGGAATGAGAGGGTGATCTGAGAATGTGTAGGAATGAGATTACACAGTACATGAAGGCTTAAATGAATTGATTGGTACTACCCATATCAACAAGATGCATATTCTTTTCGGTAGCCTATCAGTTAAGAACTCCATAGTTAAGCATGCTTGACTTGGAGTAATTCTGGGATGGGTGACCTCCCGGGAAGCGTGCAAGTGAGGACAAAGCATGCTGAAAAGACCCGTATTTGTACGTGGGGATAGTCGCAATCCATTTGCATGTTAGGGATGTTACAAATGGTATCAGAGCATGTTGAAAAGACCCGTGTTTGTATGTAAATAATTATGCTTATTTTGAGATTTTAGTGTCACGGTTGAAACTTCAATAATACACGGCGTTATATTGTTTGTGTTCTAGCTTTTGACAAAACAACATTATCTATCGAGGATGTATGCGGCACCTTTAATTTGTTTTAACTTTTTAGTCACCAAAAAAAAAGTTTTAACTGTCCTTTTTTTTTTGGGTGTTTTAACTGTCGTTAAGCACGTACTTCATCTTTAATCTTACACGCAAGGCTGTTGCTCATTCATTAACCTTGGTACTCAAAAAGTCAAAAGTCAAAAATATGAATAGGCTGTCAAAATTAACATACACATTAATGTACAAAAAAAAAAAAAAAGTGTCATGTTACAAAGTGATATTTTACTTAGTATTATTATTTTATAAATGACACATGTCATTTGAGCTTATTCATAAATTAATTTTGGAGTTAATATTCTTCGTTGCATTTAAATCTATATATCATTACTTCTCAAAATTTTGGAGTTCATATTCTTCAATGCATTTATCTTCTATTCGTAATCATATTCCGTTGCAAAATAATCATATATATATATATATATATATATATATATATATATATATATATGACAGTTTAACACACAAATTTAATATGCTAGATTGCAGTTCTCGAAATTATCTGTTTGCCAAAATCTAAAATAAGTTAAGCAGTCTGAGCTTGAAACTCTATCTACGTAGTACATTCGCCTCTAAAGGGCCACACAAACAAAAGTAATACAAAATGTACTTGAATTCTAAAGTTTTTAAGATGGACATTTTAAATAATTCAAAATAATTTATGGGATAGAAACAGATAAACTTGTTTATAGAGTTATCTGGTTTTGTATTTTCTTAGCTACATTTTGCCTCCTATCTACCAAATTGGTGGGGCAACAAATGATTGGATGGCCTGACTTCAAAATTGTTTCGATGACTCGCTATATATATGCTAATCAAGTGCTGCTTTATTTTTTCTAGTGCCAGTTTTTTGCTTGGCTGCCAAGCCATCAAAGATTGGTTTTACAATGCCTGAAGCTGAAAAGGCTGCTGGCCAAATGGATGATGAGTTTCCGGCGCCATCATCTTGATCTTGTAAGCATGATGTGCTTGATGATTTCCTTACACTAGATGATCCATCAAATGAAAAAGCATTCCCCAATCTTATTAGCAAATTATTCATACTACTACTACCTGATTCAGAATCAGTTGTCAACGTGTTTCGGCTACCGGACTTTTGTCTCAGAGCTAAGCTACTTCCTGTTCTTGATGAAATCCTACCACTGTTGCTGCTATTATCCTGTGCCAACAGCTTCTCTGGTGCACATTTATTGGACTCACCTTCCGTGGCTTCTGCTAGATCACAGCTTTCTAGAATTTCATTCAAAATTCCACTGGTTAAACTTCTTGATTTCTGATGACGATTCAGAGTTCGGGTAGATGTTGGTGAGTCCCTGTAGAATGAACCATTTTCTGAGGAATTAGAAGCCCCTTTGCTATACATTGCCATCTCAAACACTGATATCGATTTCTTCATTGTTGGTTTTGTTCCATTGTAACCCGAGCTCATGACCGGGGAGCGCTTCTGCCCCGTGGATTTCATTTTCGGGGACAGGAATGATTCAAATAGTTCACGACATGTATGATCAGGTAGACTGTTGTTGTTAGAGTTATCATGCCTGAAGGGTTTAGCATCCATGGTCATCAGTAATTTAAATGCTTAGCAATTACCTTAAAGTAAATTCAAAATGTAGTTTAATTTATACATCCAATTGACCAACAAAGAGTTGATCCAACAGTGGAAGACTCAGCTGGATCCTTATGTATTGTACAAGGCCAAAGGCCAAGGTTCAATCCCTAGGAAGGGCAGCTACGCAACTCAAAAGGGATTAGTTTTTTTGGCCATAAGATTTGATACCCTTGGATAATACCCCCAAAAAAAAAATTACACCTCTGATTTGTGTTCATATTGTCCATAGTTTTAACACATAAGCAATTTATATGGTCTAAGATATAAGACAAATTTGAGTGTTTCAACAAAGACTATGATCAAATTCTTAAACTCCTTAAGGTAAACAAACCAAAATATATACTCCCCTTTGTCTCATATATACAAAATACTCATTGAATATATCAATGTTAACCAAAAAGGATGAACATACCCTTTAGTGCTGGAACCATTTGATAAACAGGGAGATGGAGAGTGCCTTCCAGCTAGTGGAATGCGGAGAGTCTTCAGAGCAAACATTTGATGGTCGGTAAATAAGTTATTCATCTTTTTTATGTCTGCAACCTGCAAATTTTCAAAATAAAAAATAAAATCTGAAGACGTTAACTCGGCTTTAAAAAAAATGTTAAGAATTCAGCATAATTTTGTTAAAGTGGAAATGGGTGATCAACAATGATATCAAGATAAAGGAGCAAGCAATGGAGGCAACGCTCTAAAAAAATTACATGAAAAATTTCAAATGCATAGATCATACATTCCATGCATTTGATTTATTGAATTCTTCCTCATATCAATCTCTTCTTTAGTTTACTTTTCCTGCATACTTTTTCTACAATAGTAAATGCATGAAAAGAATAATTTAACAAAAACATGTTGAATTGGAATTAGATTCTCATGCAAAAGTTTCATTTTTATCATGGAATTCCAGTATGTATAACATCAAAGGAAAATAAGCTAAGGTACCTCAAGACCATATTTGATTGCAAGACCAGCGAGCGTATCCAATTTGGTTATAGTATGTTCAATGTAGCCATTTGTAGAAGGAGGAGATGATGAGGATGAAGATGAAGATGCCGATGACGAAAAAGAAGACGGCGAATACGACACCATTGTTGACTCTCCTCCATTCATGTTTCCATCATAATCAGACACTTTTAGTTTTATGTGAGGGTGGTGATAGCCATTACACATTTCCATCTCAAAATTGATATCAACAATGCAAACCCGTTTGACCGAAAAAGGAATCAGATTGAAATGGTAAATGTGCAAAGCAACAAATGTTGCATGTGCATGGAATGAAGAAAGAGGAGAGAGAGATTTGTGAGTGCTAATAATGTCTAAATGATCTCTATATCTTATTTTAGTCTTCTCATTGTCTCTTGGTCAATTATATTCACTGTTTTTGCGGGAAAACAAACCTCTTTTTTTTCACCCTTTTTCCCCATTTGGAAATACATAAAACAACTCCTTCTAATTTCAATCCTATTATTGCCATTGGTCAAATTGGTCACATAAACAAAAAAGTTTGTCCCTAAAAATAACTCAATCAGTTAAGTTGAGAAACCTAAAGTAAGAAATATGCTCTCTTTTCCCTCCCTTAAAACAAAAAAGTTAGCCTACCAAATAAAAAAACCCTTTAACAAATATGACGTGCACGTCACTACTTAAATAGTACATTTTTCTTCCCTTTCATAACACTCAAGTGAAAACGAGGTATATATGAAACTCCAGTGGATTTTATTCTAGAATTGTTTTCCAGATGTACTTTTGGCGCTGAGCAACAAAAAAAAAATCCTGGTGGTTATATCATCTCTAGTCTCTAACCATTACAATCAACCTACTAGATTTACAGCCTGAGATCTTAAAGTGATAGACTAGTACATATTATGGTCATCGGTAAATTCAACCTTACTTTATTGCTCAAATTTCTAGCTGAAGGAAGATGGATGTCTGTGGCATTCATATTGTAATTTGTAAACCAAAAATCTTTTTCTACCAGTAAAATACGAATCCAAAACTAAATATTTTATTGGTTGGCCTAGCTAAATGTTTGGGAATAGAAACCCCACACACACCACATATATACTAGAGATTATGTGGAAGACCATTTGTAGATGTTATATGTATGGACAAGTTTCACTATTGACTCGGTGTAATCAAATAATACAAGTCATTGTAACTATGTAATGGTACAGCATATGCAACATAAAATTGCATTTTAATGTAATTGTAACATGGCAATTACAATTTTAAATTGACATAATATAGCTTTCTTCACGGTAGTTAAGTTTGTTTCTACATCTCCTCACATTTTGGGCATAGCAGCAAGGAGTAGATATCTGATCTCATAGCTCTCTTCACAGGAAGGAATATTAAGCATGGATATGTAATATCTGCTACAAAATTGCAATAGTGTTGACAAACCTACAAATTTCAGATTCATGTCAGAAAATTAAACAATCAAAGAACACTTAAATCATTGTTCCAACTTGGACTAGCTCCCCATTTTTAAATGCATGAGAGGAACCCTGACCAATGCTTGAGGATATTGATAAAACTTGCATGCATTAGTTGACCCCCAAAATTAATGACTCCAAGGACGTCAAAATTAATGACTCCAAGAAATCTTCCGCTAACATGTTCCTGATAGTTGAAGCTGTTCTTTCAGATTTACTTCTTAATTGTCTTTGTCCGGTTATTAACAATTGTACTAGCAGTTAGATGATGAAGCTAAAATTTCTAGAGACAAAAATAGTTATAAGTCAACAAGAATTTACCATGTGGAATTACAAATTTATCCAAGATAGCGAAGCAAGACTCCATCATTCCCCAATACAAATCCCTTCTTGTCATCAATGAACCTGCAGCAAGTAGAGAGGTTAAAGCAGTTCCAACTCTAAGGCTTAATTCCAAGCCCAATTCTCAGCATCAAACAGAGCTAAAGTATAACTACGTAATAGTAGGGATACTCTAGTAATAGTTAGACTGACTTCACAGAGTATAAATTTGCAGCAATGTTGTCAGCAGCTTTGTCACGGATCCATGATTTGCCACCATTATTAGTTCTCAACAAAACACCACTTCCTCCTGCTGCCCAAGCCTCGTCCTGTAATCAGAAATGAAAATATTCTATGAAAAAGAGCTTCAACACCTTTCTCAACTTTCAAAATTAATAAATAGTATTAGTAAAGCAACTCTCTAATTAATTACCGTTGAACGAAACCCCACATCAAGAATGCCGAAACCGCGGCTTTGAACAGGAACCTCCTCAAATTCCTCAGTTATCTGATACAATAACTACTTTTTAATATGGCTCTAAATTTCAAAAGAAGAATGAGGTAGGCGAGGCACACGTATACAGAAAACAAAAATTGTTCTAAAATGTCAATTTTGGTTGATTAAATACCTTGCAATGCTAGTTTAAGTAGACAAAATACCCCCTCTAGTCCTTTTTATAGGACCCTCTTGTGTCTCTACAAGAGGGTCTTAACCGGAGGGAGTAATTACTTCCATTTGGACATTTTTTATGATATCCAAGTTTCATTGATTAATCAAAAGATTTATTCTTGTCTCATATATATTGGCTAAGCCAAAAATATTTACAAGATCAGTTTAGAGATTTATGGCATTGTTTGACCTATGTAACCAAACCAACCTAGTGGGAATAGGCTTTGTTGTTATTGCCAGTAATTGTGACAGAAACATAAGGGGTCATGAACTGGAAGTGTTTTCTTTCCTAATCCTTTCCATTTCTCCCTAATTCTAGAGCATGCAACTCAAACATTATGGCTTTTTGGGAATGCAGATCAATATGATAATTGGGAATGTACAACGAAAGGACGGATATGTGTTTAGTGAAGAAGGGTAAAATAAAAATACAGTAACAGATAATTTAAGAAGAGAGTAGAAGGATTATCCAGAATGACATGGAAGTAGTGAAAAGTGAGACTGACTATTTGTCTACTAGTCTCGCATTGATATATTGGAATGTAATTCTAAGAATTACATACCCCTGTGCCCTTGCTGAGATAAAGGCCACCTCCACGAACAAGAAGCCACAGACCACCATCTGCTCTCCAACCCATGTTCTGGATTCTTCTGGCAACTGCTCTGTTATGTGGCTGCCAGAATGGCTGAAAATTTAAAAAAAAAATAATAATAATTAACCACTACGAATGCAGATAAATTACCAACCAAAATGAAATCTGATGGCCAAATGTCACTCATCGTATATACAAATTACAAGATTCCAAGGTGGAACTAATGCATTGTTAGACTTTGTGATGGTGATGCATTGAGAAAGGAAGGACAAATTTCAACAGTAAAAAGAAAAGAGGAGTGTCTCTTATGATGTTGTCTGTTGGTGGAACTTTTCTCTTAGGAGGTCTATGGCATCAGTTGGATGAAAACAAAGTAAGAAGAAAATGAACTCTCTGAAGTGGAGAGTGCAAGGAATGAATAAAGTTCTAGGGCATGCATCATATGAAATTTTGGTACATCATTGAGTCCTACATCAAAGAATATCCACTATTAATGTTCTGTATAAAATTTTCAATGTGTCAAACTATTATTTTGCAAGGATGATGTCATCATATCCTTGCATGTTTAAACAAACCAGTTACAATTTCAGTAATAGTTGTTAGTAGTTTAACAACTGCATATAATATTTTCTATCGGACCGGTATATAGCTGCCGCTTCAGATTTCCACATCGGTGAGTTCTAGTTGAACTCTTTAGCATAATTCAAATGTCAGATAGGTATGGAAAAAGTACAAGTACCAGGCAAATAGAAGCAAGAACAAATGCCGCATGAAATAAAAGCCTCACCTGACCAGGCTCCCAAGTTAAGTAGAAGTTACCACGGCTCGAGACTGCAACATACCTTCCATCAGGAGAGCGATTGACAGTATTGAAAGTACCAGTGTAGTAGCTGGCACCACTAATACCACTAGAAACTGTTCTGAAGAGGCGACATAAATAGATAAATATCTTAATGAACAGAAATTAAAAATAAAAAATAAAAAATATGACCATTATACGTGTTAATGTGAAAGATGATTCAATGAATGAGTTTTTCATGTATATAAATAAAAAGTTGAACTTTTTAATTCATAGCATCATTTAAAACAAAAAAAAAAAATCATCCTACAATAAATTCATCAAGCAAAACTTCAACATTTCTAAGTTATCAATGTTTAACTTATTAAATTGAAAGAGCCATATTCCTTAAATAGCACTGTCATGTTAAATTCAACTAATAATGGAGTTTGGCTTGCTGTGTATCAGAAACTCACCTGTTAAGAGTAGCTGAAACTGTTTCCTGAACAGCAGCCTTCCAGTTGTAGCCTCTGTTTGATGTAACATATATTGCACCTTCATCGGTTACCATCTCAGCACTCTTGTCATCAGTTGCCTTTATGTATACCTGCAGTTTTGTGTCAGAATCACAATTTGAATCTGTTTGGCTTGATTTTCCTTATGCTTGGCATGGGCATTGTTAAAGGGAAAAGTTAATTGATATGAATCAGATGATGAGTTGAATATGCAGAACTAGAACAAAGAATTTGAAAGAAAGATACCATATCCCCAGGAAGTGAAGCACTAAGTGGTATCCTTTCCCAAGTGTCTCCGGCATTAGAAGTGTATAACAGAATAGCAGGTTTTCCAACTATCCATCCTTCCTTCCCTTTGAAGCTGATAGAATTGAATCTATAGTTAAAATCTTCATCTTCTGCAGAGGGAATTGATCGTGGAGCCCAAGTGTTGCCTCCATCTTTTGTCTCCAAAATGGTTTGTCTGGTCCCCAGTAGAAAACCTACCACCATCGTGAATCGTGATGATCAGCAACACTACTAAATCACATGGATCCACTCACTCTTTATTTAAAGTGTGTTTGGAGTTGTCCGCGTAAGACAGCCCAGTTGGTGACTGCAGGGACATTTAGGATTTCCCCTCCCCCAGGTCATGGGTGCTGGTCTCATACCTCCCATGTAAACCAAAAAAAGTGTGTTTGGAGTTACTTAATCGCATTTTTGATAAGTTTCTTTCTCTAAATAAGCTAACTAACTACATTGGAGAGTGAATTGAAAACAATTTGTTGAATTGAAATAATGATTACGTACCATGGTTGGGGTCATCGGGAACAAAAGCGATGTCGAGAAGCACGACGCCGGGATCGATAGGGAGGTAAACTCTTTCCCACTCGGAAAGCGTTTCTTCGGACCTCGCCAATTGCGGAAGCGTAAGCGTAAATGCTGTGGTCTCGGCGATGAAGCGTCTTCTAGAAACGGAAAAGTGATGCTGATGCTGAAGGAGAGATGCTTCTTCTTTTGGAACGAAGCAGCAGCGAGAGATGGTGCTGCTCCTCCTCCTCCTCCTATACGTGGTTGGAGATTTGAAGGCGGAAGAGAGAGAAGAAGAAGGAGGAGGTCTCAACACTATCATCTCAGTGAAATGCACCAACATTACTGCTTCAGCTTCAGCTTCTCTCTCTACAACTTTCTCTCTCTCTCTCTCTACCTTATCCCACACTACAGACCACACTTCTCTCTCTGTGTGTCTCCAACGGCTTCGCGCGTCATTTAAAGCCCATTTCTCTTTATTTTATTTTTTTTTATTTTTTTTCATTATTTTTCGTTTTTCATGGCCTCTCTCTTTTTTTTTTTTAATTACTGAGATTAAGGATTAATAGATGATTTTTTTTTTATTTATTATTATTTTAAACTTTCCCGTCCAAGTCCAGCTTTATTTTAATTTTTATAGTTCGGGACAATTTTTGGTTTCTTATATAGTTACATATCAAATATTTTGTAACTTATTTAAGTATTTGATTACTCCAATTGTCAATTACATTAACTTTCATTAGTAAGAAAAAAGTTGTATCAATGATAATAGATGAAAAATAAATAAATAAATTTATGAAAGTTAAATGTATTAATTACACTTAAAAAAATGTATTAATTAACTCTGTTGGTTTGTAAATTTATGTTTGTATAAATATTTAATATAATGGAATTGAGAATATAATATTTTTTTAATATGGAGACCACTAAATTCATTTTTTGTTTCTGCCAATAAAATTATATATTTTATACTTAAGATGATATTTTTTATTTCTAAACTTTATAATACTTAAGAATCTCAATTATCTTATGTTTGTTTTGCTTTAAAATGTAGTGTTTTTTTTTTAATATTTACTTTGGTCTTTAAGTCATTTCTTATTCATAAAAAAATGGGGAGGATTATATGATTAACTTTGTTTTTAAATATTTATTTGACAATTCAGCAACTGAAATTTAGAGTTTTATTACTTTCTAAATCTAATACAAAAATGTCCAATTTAAGTCTCACTAACCCTAATTGAAATCTTTCAAAACTACAATTTCGTGATTTTCGATTGCAAAAAGGTCTTATAAATAGGAACAGGAGCGAGGATTACTTATTAGTAGTGATCTTGACGTTGCAAGAAATTAGGCAGCAAGTTTAAGTTCACAGTACTTAGTCCTTCTTTCTGTTCATAGACTTGACTTTTGAACAAGCTTAAAGACTTGTGCCTTTTTCGCAATCTAATAGACGTGTGCCTTTTAACGTGAATAATTTAATTAACAAGGCAGCAAATGTTTAGTTATATACACTGTAATATACTAGTAGTATTTCATCTGCTCTTGTTACAGTGATGGCGGATCAAGGTTCAGTTTCTCAAATTTTAGAGTTACAGTGTGATAACAATGACCATGATGTTTTCCTTAGTTTTAGGGGTGAAGACACTCGCCACACTTTTACAGGTTATCTCTATGATGCTTTGATCCGCAAGGGAGTCAACACCTTCATGGATATTGAGAATCTCAGAACTGGTGAACAAATTAGACCTCAGCTTCTTCAAGCTATTCAAGGTTCAAAGACTTCCATTGTTGTTTTCTCTGAGAATTATGCAGCTTCCACGTGGTGTCTTGATGAACTCCTCATGATCCTCAAGTGTAAGGAGGAAAAGAACCAGCTTGTGTTTCCAATCTTCTACAAAGTGGAACCTTCTGATGTACGGTATCAGAGAAACAGTTATGCCCAAGCTATGACTAAGCATGAAAACAGGTTTGGAAATGACTCAGACAAAGTTAAACAGTGGAGGGATGCCCTGTCTCACATTTCCACTTTATCAGGACATCATTTGAAAGAAGGGTAAGTAGTAATTACACGTTTACACTACTACTAAGCACTATCTATTTACTTTATCTATTTGCTACTCAATACGAATTATATATAAGGTGTTTTAAGGTTATGCACGAATTATAACAAATGATTACGTGATATAAGAATTTTGGATATTTTAATTATAATATTCCTATATAATCATTATTGAAAAGAGCGAAAGAAATTTGAGTTGAAAAAGTGGTTGTGATAAATAAAGGTATAGTTAGGAAAAACAATATTAATTATACATGGGGTTTGTAAAAAGAACAATATTATGAAACAGGAAAAAAAAAAGCACAGAGGGAGTTCGATAGTAACTCATGATATATGACATCAGTGATGGTACGAAGAGATGTCCAACAAAAAATCTAGTCTTGCAATAATGTGAGTATGTGACCAATTTATGTAAATTGATTTCCATTGTATATTTAATATTTACTCTTTTACCTAAGTGTTGTCGCGAACCACTATCTCTTTTGTGATAATTTGTACCTTGGCAGCTTAACGAGTCCATTGTTTTTTGTCAAAATAAATCCTCATGCCGCATAATTGATTCCGTGATTTGAAAATCATTCACATAACTGCAGGTATGAATTCAAGTTTATTCAAGACATTGTTAGCAAAGCCATCTCTAAAGTATGTCCTAAACAATTACATATTGAGGAACACATAGTTGGACTGGAGTTTCGAGTTGAAAAACTGAAGTCACTTCTTGATATTGAGTCTAAGAATAGCACTCACATGTTAGGAATTCATGGAACTGGTGGAATTGGCAAAACCACACTTGCCAAAGCTTTGTATAATTCCATTTGCAACCAGTTTGAAGCTGCATGTTTTCTTTTCAATATCAGAGAAACTTCAAATCAGGACAAGGGCCAATTAAAATTACAGCAAATGCTTCTGTCAGAGATACTTGAGGAGGGAAAATTCAAGTTGAGCAGTGTTGATAAAGGAATCTCTACAATAAAGGAAAGACTTTGCAGAAAAAGAGTTCTTGTAGTTCTTGATGATGTTGATAATATCAAACAGCTAAAAGAATTGGCAGGGGGGTGTGATTGGTTTGGTTCCGGGAGTAGGATTGTTATAACAACAAGAGATAAGTTTTTGCTAGTTGCTCATCAGGTAAAAACGACCTATGAAATGAGAGTGCTAAATGATCATCAATCTCTTGAGCTCTTTTGTCAGAATGCCTTCAAAATGAACCATCCTGATAAAGACTATGAAGAATTGTCCAATCGTGCAATACGTTATGCCAAAGGCCTTCCATTAGCTTTGAAAGTAATAGGCTCCAATTTGATTGATAAAGGGTTGGAGGAATGGAAGTCTGCATTGGACAAATACGAGAAGAATCCACATAAAGATATTCAAACTATTCTTAAAATAAGCTATGATAGTTTGGAGTGCAATGAAAAGGATATTTTCCTCGACATTGCATGCTTCTTTAATGGGCAAAGATTGGATTATGTAAAAAGAATACTACATGGGTGTGATTTCTTCGCCGAAGATGGTATTAGAATACTTGTTGATAAATCTCTCTTAACTATTGAATATGATTGCTTGAGGATGCATGACTTAATACAAGAAATGGGTAGAGAGATTGTGAAGCAGGAGGCGCCAAAAGAAGCCGGTGAACGCAGCAGATTATGGTTTCATGAAGATATTCTCGAAGTACTGACTGAAAATACAGTAAGAACTTTGTCAACACTCTTTTTCTTGTTTAGTACTAAGGTTGGTTACTTCTTTTTTTCCTTCATATTTTTGCCCAGACTTCCAAACAGTAGTACTAAATCTTAATTGCTTCTGATCATTTTTCTTCTCAAGCATGTTGTTAAAATTGGCAGTACATAATTGATAGTCACATCATATATACTTGTAGGGGAGTAGTAAAATTGAAGGAATAAAGCTTGATCACCGTGAAGAAGTTAATTGGACTCACGATGCCTTTGAGAAGATGAGAAAGCTTAGAATTCTTGTTGTTCGAAACTCAAACTTGTTATCCGGTCCTGTTAATCTGCCTAATCAATTAAGGCTGCTTGATTGGAAGGGGTACCCTTCACGGTCTTTCCATCCAGATTTTTATCCAAAGAAAATTGCTGCCTTTAATTTATGCTGTAGTGCTCTGGTACTGGATAAGCCTTTTCAGGTACAGTTGTTTGCTTTCCACCCCCTTTTTCTGCTCTAAGATTTTTGATATAATGCTAATTACTCTCATATAATAATTGATGTAATATAGTTGTTACAGTTATTAATTAATTTATTTTTGTTTTGTAGACTTTTGAGCATTTGATGTACATGAATTTCTCCTATTGTCAGTCCATTACTCAATTTCCTGATGTGTCTGGAGCAAAAAATTTAAGAGAATTGAGACTTGATGGATGCAAGAAACTAGTTAAGGTTGATGAATCAGTTGGGTTTCTTCCTAACCTTGTTCACTTAAGTGCTTCAGGATGCTCTCACCTTAGAAGTTTTCTGCCAAGTATATGTTTGCCATCTCTGGAGTACCTTTCACTTAACTTATGTCGAAGACTTGCACACTTCCCAGACATAATGGGAAAGATGGATAAGCCATTGAAGATTAATCTGAGACAAACTGTTATCAAGGAGCTTCCACATTCCTTTTCTAATCTTACCGGGCTTAACCATGTAGATATGACAAGTTGTAAAGGACTCCAAGATCTACCAAGTAGCTTATATATGTTGCCGAATTTTGTGTCTTTAAAAATTGGAGGTTGTTCTCAACTTAGAGAATTATTTAGGAAGTTCCGAATAAGCCATTCAATATCAGAGTGGTGCCTAAATTTGGAGACATTGCATTTCAACAGTGCAAGCCTATCCGATGAAGATCTTAACATGATAATTCAGAGTTTTCCAAAGTTGAAAGAGTTAAATGTATCGTCTAACCATTTTGTATCGTTGCCAGATTGCATTAAAGAGTCTACTTGCTTGACAAGTCTTGATGTGAGTTATTGTGTGAAGCTTGAGGAAATTCCAGAGCTGCCGTCAAGCGTTCAGAAGGTAGATGCAAGACACTGCAATTCCTTAACTACTGAGACATCAAGCATGTTATGGTCTCAGGTTTGCTACTTCCTCTCATTCATTTCACTTTATACAACATACTAAAAATATTAAACAAAGTTTATATTGAAGCAATCAATTTTT
Source organism: Crotalaria pallida (assembly GCA_037953625.1). Lineage (NCBI taxonomy): Eukaryota > Viridiplantae > Streptophyta > Magnoliopsida > Fabales > Fabaceae > Crotalaria > Crotalaria pallida. Next base: position 139,531,372 of record CM075654.1, on the reverse strand, counting down.
ATTTCTTCTTCGTGGATGTCACAGCTGCGTAAAGAGATAAATAGATTAGAAATTATGATGCCCAAAACCGAGATTCCAGAATGGTTCGACTACCATGTGGAAGATGGGAACATCATTTTCTGGGTTCGAGGCAAGTTCCCTGATGTGGCTTTAGCATTTGTGTTTGAGAAAGTCAAGTACGATAGTGTTCGTGTGCAATTGTTGATTGAAGGTGAGGATGCACATGTACATGGGCAGCATCAACAGTACATCCACAATTTCAACGTAGCGGAAGATCACATGCTGTTGTTCGATGTGCGGGTTTTTTTTAGCGCTGAGGAGCGAAATGGGGTTGATTCACGTCTTAAGCATGAAGATGGTTGGAAGAGTGTGCATGTCAAGTTTGATACGGAGATGACAGTAAGATTGTGGGGAGTTTATGTGTACAAGCAAGAGACAAAAATGGATGCTATCCAATTCACATGTCCACATTCTTGGATACAATCCTTGTCAAGGACGATAGAAAAGGATGGGGAGAAGGAAGAGAAACCAAGTATAGAAGAAGCAACATGCTCAGAATCTCGTGACTCAAATTCTGAGACTCCATCTCACATTCATACTTGTAGACCCTGCTGCATACGGATATTGTCAACTCTAAAGAAATTGATTTGCTGTAACGCGAAGAGCAGAAAATGGTTGGACAAAAGAATGGGATTCAGAGACTTTAAGGGTTTGGACTTTGAGGATGGCTGGGGCTGGGACTTTGAGGGCGGCTGGTGCTGGGACTTTGGCTGGTGCTGGGATTTTGAGGGCGGTCGACCCTATTACCCCTGCCCTCGGCCGGGCTTGATATTGTCAAGTCTAAAGAAATTGATTTGCTGTAACGCCAAGAGCAGCAAATGGTTAGACAAAAGAATGGGATTCAGAGGCTTTGAGGAGGGCGTGGGACAACCTATGGTATTCGGAGGCTTCGAGGGGAGCATATGGCCTAAAGTAAGAGAAGAAAAAAGGGAGCCCCATAAGAGATTGGCCAAAGTGATAAAAGTCGGATTTGAAAGCTTGGATACCCATATTCGGACTAGCGTCAAGGGCTCTTCTAACTTTACAAAAGTGGAGCACTTAGGAGAAGGTAATAATATAAGTCCCTATGTTGATACAGAAATGCAGCTTCCTTTCTTCTCAGAAAGTCTCGAAACTGTGGTGGGAAACTTGCAAAGGGTCATGACTGTCTCAAGTGATGATGATGAAAGTGAGTCAGAGGTTGAAGCATAGATAGAAGATGATGTTGATGTCATTATTCAAAACTCCATATTTCAAATTTAACAAAAATTCTTCTGCTTCTCATCTCAGTCTATGTTACACTTTAACATTTTGCCATGTTGGACTTGCAACACCTCTCCATTTACTAATGCTAGTATTTTGCAATACCTTTCTTTTTATTGAGACATGTTATGCCCTTTCCGAGAAATACAATTCCTCTCAATTCTGAAATGTCAATTATCACTCCTCTCCTGACTCCTCACAATCAAATGCATTTGGTTTTTACATGCAATTAAATATGTGTATTTTAAATTCAAAAGGAAGGAAAAAGATTAAAGAAACAGGTTCACAACTGGTTAATTTCCAGCAATCCAGGCATTAATATTAGTGCAATGCTGGAATTTTCTCTGGTGAACTCACACATGCTATCATTAGTCATTATAATAATGTAAAAGCAGAATAATCAAATAGATACAGCATGATTATAAGCCATGATTAATATAGCCATACATCTGCAGTATTAATTTTATGCATATTTACTTTAAAGAACCAATAAACCACTAGAAGTCAGCAACAGCAACTATGAACTAACTCATCCAAGTGCAGTTGCATGAAAGAGGGAACGTTCCCAAACGGTTCTGAAGCTCACCTCTCCTGAAAAGCGGTATGATGTTGGTATTGCCTTTGACATTTATGTCCTTTTAATTTAATTGACAAGTGTGTTCAAGTGTAAATTAGTGAAGTGATAGGTATTCAGATTTCTTATGCACAGAAACATTACAAAATTAGGCAAGATGGAGTTATATTGTCTAGGAAGACTGTAGACCTAGTATTAGCAGGATAAATAATAAAGTTAAGAGATGAAAACAAAGGGTCAAGTGAGGAATAACATCATGTCCATGCCGAATGGTATGCATTTTTTATATAAATTGTATTAATTAACTCTATTGGTTTGTAAATTTATGTTTGTATAAATATATAATATAATGGAATTGAGGATATAATATTATTTTTTTTAATATGGAGACCACTAAATTCATTTTTGTTTCTGCCAATAAAATTATATATTTTATACTTAAGATGATATTTTTTATTTCTAAACTTTTGTAATACTTAAGAATCGCAATTATCCTATGTTTTGTTTTGCTTAAAAATGTAGTGTTTTTTTTTTTTATTTACTTTGGTCTTTAGGTCATTTCTTATTCATAAAAAAATGTAGAGGATTATGATTAACTTTGTTTTTAAATATTTATTTGACAATTCAGCAACTGAAATTTAGAGTTTTATTACTTTCTAATTCTAATACAAAGATGCCAATTTAAGTCTCACTAACCCTAATCGAAATCTTTCAAAATTACAATTTCGTGATTTTTGATTGCAAACTCTACAAGATCAAATCACATTAACACGGACTATAATCCCTTTTAATTGTTACCCTTTTTTAATGTTTCATTTTTTCTATCATTTCTTTTTATTCATGAATTCTCGATTCATGAACCATGTTAATAACGATAAGGATAATAAAACTGATAAAGAGTATATTAATAAAATAGAAAAACGATGACAAATTTTTTAAAAAATAAATAATTGACACAAAACATAAATATTGTTAATAAAATAAAGTAAAATAATTATATATAGAGAGTTTTAAAAGAAACCAAATAAATATATGCATCATCCTTTTCATATATTTATGAAAAATATTAATCTTAACCCTTAGAAGAATGAAAAGGTGTATTATAATAATCAAAGTCAAATCCTATAAAAAAAATAATAATCAAAGTCAAATATAAAAATATAGTTCCAATTATTAACAAATTTAACACTTCATCAGTTTCACTTTATCCGTTGATTTACCATTTTAGATTCATTCTAAATTATCTGTAAACTGTAATATTAGGAATACGATGGTGTATTAATTTTTTTTTCAACTTTAACATTACTTTTACACTTTTATAAATATGTGAAATATATGATAATTGTAGTGTGAGGATAATATAGTAAAGTTACATTATATCTCACTTAAAATTTAAAGCATTAAGTAACTTTCTCCATTCATACAAAACTCCTAAAATGTCAAATAGGAAGTTTGTCCATTAATTTATGTATGATGATTTAGATATGAGAAAGATGATAAAAGTAGAATTAACGAAAAATGAGAAAAATAATTGAATAAAATGTTAAAATTAAAAAAAAATATTTATGCATTGAAATTGTAAAAAAAAGATATGAAAAGATTTTAAAAAAAAAAAAAACTTAAAAGGGCATCGAATGGAGTATTATTAATCCGTGTGAAGAGCTAGTCATCTCAATTGTCTATGCTCCCTCGGTTGTATTGTGTTTGAACTTTTAGCTTTTTTTTTTTTCTTGTTTTATATTGTTTGGTCTTTTACATTTTCAATATACAAAACATTTTTTTTAATTTTAAACTTTTATTAAATCATTTCTCTTACTCTCATTAATTCTACTTTTATCATCTCTTTCATCTCTAAACCATTATACATGAATTGATGGAAACATTTACTAATAAAAACTAAATACTACTACAATTTTCAATAAGGATTAAATAGGGACATTTTGGACAAACTATACATAATATTTTCTTAATCCGTGTGCCCAAACCTAAAAATCAAATATAGTGAAACAAGAGAGTATTTAAGAAGTAAGGTAGTACTCCCTCCGGTCCCTAATATAAGCACTTTTGGACCAATTTCACTCTCTTTAAAAAAGTTAGTTAGTGACGTTGAAAATGTAAATATTTGGTATTATTTTTTAAAGTACACTTATAATTATTATTGAGAATGTGAAAAGTGTTAAATAAATATGGGTGTTTGTGGAAAAAAGTAATTAATGTCATTGGAAATTGGAAATGGAGCTTATATTAAGGACAAAAAAAAGTCTTGAAAGGGGCTTATATAGGACCGGATGGAGTAATAAATATTGTAACTCCCTCCGGTCCTATTTATAAGACACTTTTGGGGTTTTTCACTCCCACCAAGGAGAGTGGATAAATTTGTTAGTAACGTTGGAAATGTGAAAATTTGATATACCTTTTCAAAAGTACCCCTATAATTATTATTGGAATTCTAAAAAGTGTTGACTTGACAGAGATGTTAGTGAAAAGAAGTAATTAAATGTTATTGAAAATTAAAAAGAGGTATTATAAATATGATCAAAATAAAAACCCCAAAAGGATCTTATAAATAGGAGCGGATGGAGTATTACTTAGTGCATCTGCAGCGGGTTGCCAAACCCGTTCGTTCATGAGAAAAAAGAAGGGTCGTTGGGGTTCGTACCGCTGGGAAAAGGAAGGGTCGTTCGAACATCTCACGAACGTGCTTATTTCATAATGCGTTCAACAGTCACATCAACAGATGGTGAGGTACTCGAATAGTGTGGCTACTCTTCTTTTTCTTCTTTTTTTTTTTTTCAAACTTCAAAACTCCGGAAAATAGAGGGAGTAGCATGAGATACTCGAGTAGTGTGGCTACTCATTTAAAAAAAAAAAAAAAACTTTAAAACTTCATATATTATTCGTTAACCGTTGGATTTTGCTCACATTTGAAAACAAACTTCCTTGCATACTTATCTTCACATCCAATGGTGAAATTTGTGCTTAAAGTTGTAAATATTACTATAATATGGTATAAAATTTAGGATGTTACAGCTTTTGTATATAATTTTAACACTTACGTCTAAGCTTTGACGTATGTATTAATTTTTTTTAAACCCATACGTCTCAACCAAGATGTAAGTATTAATTTTTAGTTCGTATGACAAAATAAATTATCGTGTTCCTAAAGTAATTTTGTGTAATTTTTTTAAGTTATGTGAAATGTATTTTAAATGTATTATTATAATTACCAATAACCATTACTAATTTGAGTTTATAATATTTCATACTTTTGTGTTTTTGAATTTGTGGGAAAAAATAGCTGTTGCAAAAATTAGTTTAAAAAAAATTAGGTGAAAAAAATAAGTTAAAAAAAATTAGCCGTTAAAAAATAAATTATTCAAAATGTTCTTACGTAGTTTTTTTGGCGGTAAAAAAATATGGTTAGTTGATGATGGTTATATTTATTATAAAATATTAGGAGTGTGTGGTAGGTAGTGAAACTCATTTATGAACGAAAAATAGGTTCATAGGTGTAGTGAAAAAGTGATTCACGTTCTCAGAAGTTCTTAAAGTATAAAAAGACTAGAAGAGTAATAAAATAAAGTAACAGTGGTTCAGCGGTAGAGGTGCCTCTTATTAGTTATTACTGATAGTGATGTTGAAGTTGCAAGAAATTAGGGAGCAAGTTCCTGCTAGTTTCGTTGGCCTACAGTACTTAGTCCTTTTTTCTGCTCATTGACTTGACTTTTGAACAAGCTAAGGGAAATCAAACTAGGATCTTATATTTGTGAAAGCGCAATCTAAAAGACTTGTCCCTTTTTCGTGAATAATTTAGTTAACAAGGCAGCAAATATTTAGTTATAGACACAGTAATATAGTAGTATTCCATCTGCTCTTGTTACAGTGATGGGGGATCAAGGTTCAGTTTCTGAAATTTTAGAGTTACAGTGTGATAACAACGACCATGATGTTTTCCTTAGTTTTAGGGGTGAAGACACCCGCCACACTTTTACAGGTTATCTTTATGATGCTTTGATCCGAAAGGGAGTCAACACCTTCATGGATAATGAGAATCTCAGAATTGGTGAGCAGATTCGACCTCAGCTTATTCAAGCTATTCAAGGTTCAAAGACTTCCATTGTTGTTTTGTCTGAGAATTATGCAGATTCCACGTGGTGTCTTGATGAACTTCTCATTATCCTCAAGTGTAAGGAGGAAAAGAACCAGCTTGTGTTTCCAATCTTCTACAAAGTGGAACCTTCTGATGTACGGTATCAGAGAAACAGTTATGCCCAAGCTATGACTAAGCATGAAAACAGGTTTGGAAATGATTCAGACAAGGTTAAACGGTGGAGGGATGCCCTGTCTCACATTTCCACCTTATCAGGACATCATTTGAAAGAAGGGTAAGTAGTAATTACACATTTACACTACTGCTAAAGTGCTAAGTACAGTACTATCTATTTACTTTATCTATTTGCTACTCGGTACGATTTATATAAAATGTGTTTTAAGGTTATGCATGACTTATAAGAAATAATTAGATGATATAAGAATTTGGGATATTATGATTATAATACTCCTATATAATCATTATTGAAAAGAGCGAAAGAAATTTGAGTTGAAAAAGAGGTTGTGATAAATAAAGGTATAGTTAGGAAAAACAATATTAATTATGCATTGAGTTTGTAAAAAAAACTATATTATGAAACAAGGAAAAAACGCTTTCTGAACACTATATATATATGAAACAGAGGGAGTTCGATAATAACTCATAATATATGACATTAATGATGGTATAAAGAGATGTCAAACAAAATCTAGTCTTGCAATAATGTATGTGACCAATTTATGTAAATTGATTTCCATTGTATATTTAATATTTACTCTTTTACCTAAGCGTTGTCGCGAACCGCTATCTCTTTTGTGATAATATGTCCTTGTCAGCTTCACTAGTCCATTGTTTTTTGTCAAAATAAATCCTCATGCCACATAATCGATTCCAAGATTTGAAATTCATTCACATAACGGCAGGTATGAATTCAAGTTTATTCAAGACATTGTTAGCAAAGCCATCTCTAAAGTATCTCCTAAACAATTACATATTGAGGAACACATAGTTGGACTGGAGTTTCGAGTTGAAAAACTGAAGTCACTTCTTGATATGGAGTCTAAGAATAGTACTCACATGTTAGGAATTCATGGAACTGGTGGAATTGGCAAAACCACACTTGCCAAAGCTTTGTATAATTCCATTTGCAACCAGTTTGAAGCTGCGTGTTTTCTTTTCAATATCAGAGAAACTTCAAATCAGGACAAGGGCCAATTAAAACTACAGCAAATGCTTCTGTCAGAGATACTTGAGGAGGGAAAATTCAAGTTGAGCAGTGTTGATAAAGGAATCTCTACAATAAAGGAAAGACTTTGCAGAAAAAGAGTTCTTGTAGTGCTTGACGATGTTGATAATATCAAACAGCTAAAAGAATTGGCAGGGGGGTGTGATTGGTTTGGTTCCGGGAGTAGGATTGTTATAACAACAAGAGATAAGTTTTTGCTAGTTGCTCATCAGGTAAAAACGACTTATGAAATGAGAGTGCTAAATGACCATCAATCTCTTGAGCTCTTTTGTCAGAATGCCTTCAAAATGAACCATCCTGATACAGACTATGAAGAATTGTCCAATCGTGCAATACGTTATGCCAAAGGCCTTCCATTAGCTTTGAAAGTAATAGGCTCCAATTTGATTGATAAAGGTTTAGAGGAATGGAAGTCTGCATTGGACAAATACGAGAAGAATCCACATAAAGATATTCAAACTATTCTTAAAATAAGCTATGATAGTTTGGAGTGCAATGAAAAGGATATTTTCCTCGACATTGCATGCTTCTTTAATGGGCAAAGATTGGATTATGTAAAAAGAATACTACATGGGTGTGATTTCTTCGCAGAAGATGGTATTAGAATACTTGTTGATAAATCTCTCTTAACTATTGAATATGATTGCTTGAGGATGCATGACTTAATACAAGAAATGGGTAGAGAGATTGTGAAGCAGGAGGCGCCAAAAGAAGCCGGTGAACGCAGCAGATTATGGTTTCATGAAGATATTCTCGAAGTACTGACTGAAAATACAGTAAGAACTTTGTCAACACTCTTTTTCTTGTTTAGTACTAAGGTTGGTTACTTCTTTTTTTCCTTCATATTTTTGCCCAGACTTCCAAACAGTAGTACTAAATCTTAATTGCTTCTGATCATTTTTTTCTCAAGCATGTTGTTAAAATTGGCAGTACATAATTGATAGTCACATCATATATACTTGTAGGGGAGTAGTAAAATTGAAGGAATAAAGCTTGATCACCGTGAAGAAGTTAATTGGACTCACGATGCCTTTGAGAAGATGAGAAAGCTTAGAATTCTTGTTGTTCGAAACTCAAACTTGTTATCCGGTCCTGTTAATCTGCCTAATCAATTAAGGCTGCTTGATTGGAAGGGGTACCCTTCACGGTCTTTCCATCCAGATTTTTATCCAAAGAAAATTGCTGCCTTTAATTTATGCTGTAGTGCTCTGGTACTGGATAAGCCTTTTCAGGTACAGTTGTTTGCTTTCCACCCCCTTTTTCTGCTCTAAGATTTTGATATAATGCTAATTACTCTCATCTAATAATTGACGTAATATAGTTGTTACAGTTATTAATTAATTTATTTTTGTTTTGTAGACTTTTGAGCATTTGATGTACATGAATTTCTCCTATTGTCAGTCCATTACTCAATTTCCTGATGTGTCTGGAGCAAAAAATTTAAGAGAATTGAGACTTGATGGATGCAAGAAACTAGTTAAGGTTGATGAATCAGTTGGGTTTCTTCCTAACCTTGTTCACTTAAGTGCTTCAGGATGCTCTCACCTTAGAAGTTTTCTGCCAAGTATATGTTTGCCATCTCTGGAGTACCTTTCACTTAACTTATGTCGAAGACTTGCACACTTCCCAGACATAATGGGAAAGATGGATAAGCCATTGAAGATTAATCTGAGACAAACTGTTATCAAGGAGCTTCCACATTCCTTTTCTAATCTTACCGGGCTTAACCATGTAGATATGACAAGTTGTAAAGGACTCCAAGATCTACCAAGTAGCTTATATATGTTGCCGAATTTTGTGTCTTTAAAAATTGGAGGTTGTTCTCAACTTAGAGAATTATTTAGGAAGTTCCGAATAAGCCATTCAATATCAGAGTGGTGCCTAAATTTGGAGACATTGCATTTCAACAGTGCAAGCCTATCCGATGAAGATCTTAACATGATAATTCAGAGTTTTCCAAAGTTGAAAGAGTTAAATGTATCGTCTAACCATTTTGTATCGTTGCCAGATTGCATTAAAGAGTCTACTTGCTTGACAAGTCTTGATGTGAGTTATTGTGTGAAGCTTGAGGAAATTCCAGAGCTGCCGTCAAGCGTTCAGAAGGTAGATGCAAGACACTGCAATTCCTTAACTACTGAGACATCAAGCATGTTATGGTCTCAGGTTTGCTACTTCCTCTCATTCATTTCACTTTATACAACATACTAAAAATATTAAACAAAGTTTATATTGAAGCAATCAATTTTTATTTCTTCTTCGTGGATGTCACAGCTGCGTAAAGAGATAAATAGATTAGAAATTATGATGCCCAAAACCGAGATTCCAGAATGGTTCGACTACCATGTGGAAGATGGGAACATCATTTTCTGGGTTCGAGGCAAGTTCCCTGATGTGGCTTTAGCATTTGTGTTTGAGAAAGTCAAGTACGATAGTGTTCGTGTGCAATTGTTGATTGAAGGTGAGGATGCACATGTACATGGGCAGCATCAACAGTACATCCACAATTTCAACGTAGCGGAAGATCACATGCTGTTGTTCGATGTGCGGGTTTTTTTTAGCGCTGAGGAGCGAAATGGGGTTGATTCACGTCTTAAGCATGAAGATGGTTGGAAGAGTGTGCATGTCAAGTTTGATACGGAGATGACAGTAAGATTGTGGGGAGTTTATGTGTACAAGCAAGAGACAAAAATGGATGCTATCCAATTCACATGTCCACATTCTTGGATACAATCCTTGTCAAGGACGATAGAAAAGGATGGGGAGAAGGAAGAGAAACCAAGTATAGAAGAAGCAACATGCTCAGAATCTCGTGACTCAAATTCTGAGACTCCATCTCACATTCATACTTGTAGACCCTGCTGCATACGGATATTGTCAACTCTAAAGAAATTGATTTGCTGTAACGCGAAGAGCAGAAAATGGTTGGACAAAAGAATGGGATTCAGAGACTTTAAGGGTTTGGACTTTGAGGATGGCTGGGGCTGGGACTTTGAGGGCGGCTGGTGCTGGGACTTTGGCTGGTGCTGGGATTTTGAGGGCGGTCGACCCTATTACCCCTGCCCTCGGCCGGGCTTGATATTGTCAAGTCTAAAGAAATTGATTTGCTGTAACGCCAAGAGCAGCAAATGGTTAGACAAAAGAATGGGATTCAGAGGCTTTGAGGAGGGCGTGGGACAACCTATGGTATTCGGAGGCTTCGAGGGGAGCATATGGCCTAAAGTAAGAGAAGAAAAAAGGGAGCCCCATAAGAGATTGGCCAAAGTGATAAAAGTCGGATTTGAAAGCTTGGATACCCATATTCGGACTAGCGTCAAGGGCTCTTCTAACTTTACAAAAGTGGAGCACTTAGGAGAAGGTAATAATATAAGTCCCTATGTTGATACAGAAATGCAGCTTCCTTTCTTCTCAGAAAGTCTCGAAACTGTGGTGGGAAACTTGCAAAGGGTCATGACTGTCTCAAGTGATGATGATGAAAGTGAGTCAGAGGTTGAAGCATAGATAGAAGATGATGTTGATGTCATTATTCAAAACTCCATATTTCAAATTTAACAAAAATTCTTCTGCTTCTCATCTCAGTCTATGTTACACTTTAACATTTTGCCATGTTGGACTTGCAACACCTCTCCATTTACTAATGCTAGTATTTTGCAATACCTTTCTTTTTATTGAGACATGTTATGCCCTTTCCGAGAAATACAATTCCTCTCAATTCTGAAATGTCAATTATCACTCCTCTCCTGACTCCTCACAATCAAATGCATTTGGTTTTTACATGCAATTAAATATGTGTATTTTAAATTCAAAAGGAAGGAAAAAGATTAAAGAAACAGGTTCACAACTGGTTAATTTCCAGCAATCCAGGCATTAATATTAGTGCAATGCTGGAATTTTCTCTGGTGAACTCACACATGCTATCATTAGTCATTATAATAATGTAAAAGCAGAATAATCAAATAGATACAGCATGATTATAAGCCATGATTAATATAGCCATACATCTGCAGTATTAATTTTATGCATATTTACTTTAAAGAACCAATAAACCACTAGAAGTCAGCAACAGCAACTATGAACTAACTCATCCAAGTGCAGTTGCATGAAAGAGGGAACGTTCCCAAACGGTTCTGAAGCTCACCTCTCCTGAAAAGCGGTATGATGTTGGTATTGCCTTTGACATTTATGTCCTTTTAATTTAATTGACAAGTGTGTTCAAGTGTAAATTAGTGAAGTGATAGGTATTCAGATTTCTTATGCACAGAAACATTACAAAATTAGGCAAGATGGAGTTATATTGTCTAGGAAGACTGTAGACCTAGTATTAGCAGGATAAATAATAAAGTTAAGAGATGAAAACAAAGGGTCAAGTGAGGAATAACATCATGTCCATGCCGAATGGTATGCATTTTTTATATAAATTGTATTAATTAACTCTATTGGTTTGTAAATTTATGTTTGTATAAATATATAATATAATGGAATTGAGGATATAATATTATTTTTTTTAATATGGAGACCACTAAATTCATTTTTGTTTCTGCCAATAAAATTATATATTTTATACTTAAGATGATATTTTTTATTTCTAAACTTTTGTAATACTTAAGAATCGCAATTATCCTATGTTTTGTTTTGCTTAAAAATGTAGTGTTTTTTTTTTTTATTTACTTTGGTCTTTAGGTCATTTCTTATTCATAAAAAAATGTAGAGGATTATGATTAACTTTGTTTTTAAATATTTATTTGACAATTCAGCAACTGAAATTTAGAGTTTTATTACTTTCTAATTCTAATACAAAGATGCCAATTTAAGTCTCACTAACCCTAATCGAAATCTTTCAAAATTACAATTTCGTGATTTTTGATTGCAAACTCTACAAGATCAAATCACATTAACACGGACTATAATCCCTTTTAATTGTTACCCTTTTTTAATGTTTCATTTTTTCTATCATTTCTTTTTATTCATGAATTCTCGATTCATGAACCATGTTAATAACGATAAGGATAATAAAACTGATAAAGAGTATATTAATAAAATAGAAAAACGATGACAAATTTTTTAAAAAATAAATAATTGACACAAAACATAAATATTGTTAATAAAATAAAGTAAAATAATTATATATAGAGAGTTTTAAAAGAAACCAAATAAATATATGCATCATCCTTTTCATATATTTATGAAAAATATTAATCTTAACCCTTAGAAGAATGAAAAGGTGTATTATAATAATCAAAGTCAAATCCTATAAAAAAAATAATAATCAAAGTCAAATATAAAAATATAGTTCCAATTATTAACAAATTTAACACTTCATCAGTTTCACTTTATCCGTTGATTTACCATTTTAGATTCATTCTAAATTATCTGTAAACTGTAATATTAGGAATACGATGGTGTATTAATTTTTTTTTCAACTTTAACATTACTTTTACACTTTTATAAATATGTGAAATATATGATAATTGTAGTGTGAGGATAATATAGTAAAGTTACATTATATCTCACTTAAAATTTAAAGCATTAAGTAACTTTCTCCATTCATACAAAACTCCTAAAATGTCAAATAGGAAGTTTGTCCATTAATTTATGTATGATGATTTAGATATGAGAAAGATGATAAAAGTAGAATTAACGAAAAATGAGAAAAATAATTGAATAAAATGTTAAAATTAAAAAAAAATATTTATGCATTGAAATTGTAAAAAAAAGATATGAAAAGATTTTAAAAAAAAAAAAAACTTAAAAGGGCATCGAATGGAGTATTATTAATCCGTGTGAAGAGCTAGTCATCTCAATTGTCTATGCTCCCTCGGTTGTATTGTGTTTGAACTTTTAGCTTTTTTTTTTTTCTTGTTTTATATTGTTTGGTCTTTTACATTTTCAATATACAAAACATTTTTTTTAATTTTAAACTTTTATTAAATCATTTCTCTTACTCTCATTAATTCTACTTTTATCATCTCTTTCATCTCTAAACCATTATACATGAATTGATGGAAACATTTACTAATAAAAACTAAATACTACTACAATTTTCAATAAGGATTAAATAGGGACATTTTGGACAAACTATACATAATATTTTCTTAATCCGTGTGCCCAAACCTAAAAATCAAATATAGTGAAACAAGAGAGTATTTAAGAAGTAAGGTAGTACTCCCTCCGGTCCCTAATATAAGCACTTTTGGACCAATTTCACTCTCTTTAAAAAAGTTAGTTAGTGACGTTGAAAATGTAAATATTTGGTATTATTTTTTAAAGTACACTTATAATTATTATTGAGAATGTGAAAAGTGTTAAATAAATATGGGTGTTTGTGGAAAAAAGTAATTAATGTCATTGGAAATTGGAAATGGAGCTTATATTAAGGACAAAAAAAAGTCTTGAAAGGGGCTTATATAGGACCGGATGGAGTAATAAATATTGTAACTCCCTCCGGTCCTATTTATAAGACACTTTTGGGGTTTTTCACTCCCACCAAGGAGAGTGGATAAATTTGTTAGTAACGTTGGAAATGTGAAAATTTGATATACCTTTTCAAAAGTACCCCTATAATTATTATTGGAATTCTAAAAAGTGTTGACTTGACAGAGATGTTAGTGAAAAGAAGTAATTAAATGTTATTGAAAATTAAAAAGAGGTATTATAAATATGATCAAAATAAAAACCCCAAAAGGATCTTATAAATAGGAGCGGATGGAGTATTACTTAGTGCATCTGCAGCGGGTTGCCAAACCCGTTCGTTCATGAGAAAAAAGAAGGGTCGTTGGGGTTCGTACCGCTGGGAAAAGGAAGGGTCGTTCGAACATCTCACGAACGTGCTTATTTCATAATGCGTTCAACAGTCACATCAACAGATGGTGAGGTACTCGAATAGTGTGGCTACTCTTCTTTTTCTTCTTTTTTTTTTTTTCAAACTTCAAAACTCCGGAAAATAGAGGGAGTAGCATGAGATACTCGAGTAGTGTGGCTACTCATTTAAAAAAAAAAAAAAAACTTTAAAACTTCATATATTATTCGTTAACCGTTGGATTTTGCTCACATTTGAAAACAAACTTCCTTGCATACTTATCTTCACATCCAATGGTGAAATTTGTGCTTAAAGTTGTAAATATTACTATAATATGGTATAAAATTTAGGATGTTACAGCTTTTGTATATAATTTTAACACTTACGTCTAAGCTTTGACGTATGTATTAATTTTTTTTAAACCCATACGTCTCAACCAAGATGTAAGTATTAATTTTTAGTTCGTATGACAAAATAAATTATCGTGTTCCTAAAGTAATTTTGTGTAATTTTTTTAAGTTATGTGAAATGTATTTTAAATGTATTATTATAATTACCAATAACCATTACTAATTTGAGTTTATAATATTTCATACTTTTGTGTTTTTGAATTTGTGGGAAAAAATAGCTGTTGCAAAAATTAGTTTAAAAAAAATTAGGTGAAAAAAATAAGTTAAAAAAAATTAGCCGTTAAAAAATAAATTATTCAAAATGTTCTTACGTAGTTTTTTTGGCGGTAAAAAAATATGGTTAGTTGATGATGGTTATATTTATTATAAAATATTAGGAGTGTGTGGTAGGTAGTGAAACTCATTTATGAACGAAAAATAGGTTCATAGGTGTAGTGAAAAAGTGATTCACGTTCTCAGAAGTTCTTAAAGTATAAAAAGACTAGAAGAGTAATAAAATAAAGTAACAGTGGTTCAGCGGTAGAGGTGCCTCTTATTAGTTATTACTGATAGTGATGTTGAAGTTGCAAGAAATTAGGGAGCAAGTTCCTGCTAGTTTCGTTGGCCTACAGTACTTAGTCCTTTTTTCTGCTCATTGACTTGACTTTTGAACAAGCTAAGGGAAATCAAACTAGGATCTTATATTTGTGAAAGCGCAATCTAAAAGACTTGTCCCTTTTTCGTGAATAATTTAGTTAACAAGGCAGCAAATATTTAGTTATAGACACAGTAATATAGTAGTATTCCATCTGCTCTTGTTACAGTGATGGGGGATCAAGGTTCAGTTTCTGAAATTTTAGAGTTACAGTGTGATAACAACGACCATGATGTTTTCCTTAGTTTTAGGGGTGAAGACACCCGCCACACTTTTACAGGTTATCTTTATGATGCTTTGATCCGAAAGGGAGTCAACACCTTCATGGATAATGAGAATCTCAGAATTGGTGAGCAGATTCGACCTCAGCTTATTCAAGCTATTCAAGGTTCAAAGACTTCCATTGTTGTTTTGTCTGAGAATTATGCAGATTCCACGTGGTGTCTTGATGAACTTCTCATTATCCTCAAGTGTAAGGAGGAAAAGAACCAGCTTGTGTTTCCAATCTTCTACAAAGTGGAACCTTCTGATGTACGGTATCAGAGAAACAGTTATGCCCAAGCTATGACTAAGCATGAAAACAGGTTTGGAAATGATTCAGACAAGGTTAAACGGTGGAGGGATGCCCTGTCTCACATTTCCACCTTATCAGGACATCATTTGAAAGAAGGGTAAGTAGTAATTACACATTTACACTACTGCTAAAGTGCTAAGTACAGTACTATCTATTTACTTTATCTATTTGCTACTCGGTACGATTTATATAAAATGTGTTTTAAGGTTATGCATGACTTATAAGAAATAATTAGATGATATAAGAATTTGGGATATTATGATTATAATACTCCTATATAATCATTATTGAAAAGAGCGAAAGAAATTTGAGTTGAAAAAGAGGTTGTGATAAATAAAGGTATAGTTAGGAAAAACAATATTAATTATGCATTGAGTTTGTAAAAAAAACTATATTATGAAACAAGGAAAAAACGCTTTCTGAACACTATATATATATGAAACAGAGGGAGTTCGATAATAACTCATAATATATGACATTAATGATGGTATAAAGAGATGTCAAACAAAATCTAGTCTTGCAATAATGTATGTGACCAATTTATGTAAATTGATTTCCATTGTATATTTAATATTTACTCTTTTACCTAAGCGTTGTCGCGAACCGCTATCTCTTTTGTGATAATATGTCCTTGTCAGCTTCACTAGTCCATTGTTTTTTGTCAAAATAAATCCTCATGCCACATAATCGATTCCAAGATTTGAAATTCATTCACATAACGGCAGGTATGAATTCAAGTTTATTCAAGACATTGTTAGCAAAGCCATCTCTAAAGTATCTCCTAAACAATTACATATTGAGGAACACATAGTTGGACTGGAGTTTCGAGTTGAAAAACTGAAGTCACTTCTTGATATGGAGTCTAAGAATAGTACTCACATGTTAGGAATTCATGGAACTGGTGGAATTGGCAAAACCACACTTGCCAAAGCTTTGTATAATTCCATTTGCAACCAGTTTGAAGCTGCGTGTTTTCTTTTCAATATCAGAGAAACTTCAAATCAGGACAAGGGCCAATTAAAACTACAGCAAATGCTTCTGTCAGAGATACTTGAGGAGGGAAAATTCAAGTTGAGCAGTGTTGATAAAGGAATCTCTACAATAAAGGAAAGACTTTGCAGAAAAAGAGTTCTTGTAGTGCTTGACGATGTTGATAATATCAAACAGCTAAAAGAATTGGCAGGGGGGTGTGATTGGTTTGGTTCCGGGAGTAGGATTGTTATAACAACAAGAGATAAGTTTTTGCTAGTTGCTCATCAGGTAAAAACGACTTATGAAATGAGAGTGCTAAATGACCATCAATCTCTTGAGCTCTTTTGTCAGAATGCCTTCAAAATGAACCATCCTGATACAGACTATGAAGAATTGTCCAATCGTGCAATACGTTATGCCAAAGGCCTTCCATTAGCTTTGAAAGTAATAGGCTCCAATTTGATTGATAAAGGTTTAGAGGAATGGAAGTCTGCATTGGACAAATACGAGAAGAATCCACATAAAGATATTCAAACTATTCTTAAAATAAGCTATGATAGTTTGGAGTGCAATGAAAAGGATATTTTCCTCGACATTGCATGCTTCTTTAATGGGCAAAGATTGGATTATGTAAAAAGAATACTACATGGGTGTGATTTCTTCGCAGAAGATGGTATTAGAATACTTGTTGATAAATCTCTCTTAACTATTGAATATGATTGCTTGAGGATGCATGACTTAATACAAGAAATGGGTAGAGAGATTGTGAAGCAGGAGGCGCCAAAAGAAGCCGGTGAACGCAGCAGATTATGGTTTCATGAAGATATTCTCGAAGTACTGACTGAAAATACAGTAAGAACTTTGTCAACACTCTTTTTCTTGTTTAGTACTAAGGTTGGTTACTTCTTTTTTTCCTTCATATTTTTGCCCAGACTTCCAAACAGTAGTACTAAATCTTAATTGCTTCTGATCATTTTTTTCTCAAGCATGTTGTTAAAATTGGCAGTACATAATTGATAGTCACATCATATATACTTGTAGGGGAGTAGTAAAATTGAAGGAATAAAGCTTGATCACCGTGAAGAAGTTAATTGGACTCACGATGCCTTTGAGAAGATGAGAAAGCTTAGAATTCTTGTTGTTCGAAACTCAAACTTGTTATCCGGTCCTGTTAATCTGCCTAATCAATTAAGGCTGCTTGATTGGAAGGGGTACCCTTCACGGTCTTTCCATCCAGATTTTTATCCAAAGAAAATTGCTGCCTTTAATTTATGCTGTAGTGCTCTGGTACTGGATAAGCCTTTTCAGGTACAGTTGTTTGCTTTCCACCCCCTTTTTCTGCTCTAAGATTTTGATATAATGCTAATTACTCTCATCTAATAATTGACGTAATATAGTTGTTACAGTTATTAATTAATTTATTTTTGTTTTGTAGACTTTTGAGCATTTGATGTACATGAATTTCTCCTATTGTCAGTCCATTACTCAATTTCCTGATGTGTCTGGAGCAAAAAATTTAAGAGAATTGAGACTTGATGGATGCAAGAAACTAGTTAAGGTTGATGAATCAGTTGGGTTTCTTCCTAACCTTGTTCACTTAAGTGCTTCAGGATGCTCTCACCTTAGAAGTTTTCTGCCAAGTATATGTTTGCCATCTCTGGAGTACCTTTCACTTAACTTATGTCGAAGACTTGCACACTTCCCAGACATAATGGGAAAGATGGATAAGCCATTGAAGATTAATCTGAGACAAACTGTTATCAAGGAGCTTCCACATTCCTTTTCTAATCTTACCGGGCTTAACCATGTAGATATGACAAGTTGTAAAGGACTCCAAGATCTACCAAGTAGCTTATATATGTTGCCGAATTTTGTGTCTTTAAAAATTGGAGGTTGTTCTCAACTTAGAGAATTATTTAGGAAGTTCCGAATAAGCCATTCAATATCAGAGTGGTGCCTAAATTTGGAGACATTGCATTTCAACAGTGCAAGCCTATCCGATGAAGATCTTAACATGATAATTCAGAGTTTTCCAAAGTTGAAAGAGTTAAATGTATCGTCTAACCATTTTGTATCGTTGCCAGATTGCATTAAAGAGTCTACTTGCTTGACAAGTCTTGATGTGAGTTATTGTGTGAAGCTTGAGGAAATTCCAGAGCTGCCGTCAAGCGTTCAGAAGGTAGATGCAAGACACTGCAATTCCTTAACTACTGAGACATCAAGCATGTTATGGTCTCAGGTTTGCTACTTCCTCTCATTCATTTCACTTTATACAACATACTAAAAATATTAAACAAAGTTTATATTGAAGCAATCAATTTTTATTTCTTCTTCGTGGATGTCACAGCTGCGTAAAGAGATAAATAGATTAGAAATTATGATGCCCAAAACCGAGATTCCAGAATGGTTCGACTACCATGTGGAAGATGGGAACATCATTTTCTGGGTTCGAGGCAAGTTCCCTGATGTGGCTTTAGCATTTGTGTTTGAGAAAGTCAAGTACGATAGTGTTCGTGTGCAATTGTTGATTGAAGGTGAGGATGCACATGTACATGGGCAGCATCAACAGTACATCCACAATTTCAACGTAGCGGAAGATCACATGCTGTTGTTCGATGTGCGGGTTTTTTTTAGCGCTGAGGAGCGAAATGGGGTTGATTCACGTCTTAAGCATGAAGATGGTTGGAAGAGTGTGCATGTCAAGTTTGATACGGAGATGACAGTAAGATTGTGGGGAGTTTATGTGTACAAGCAAGAGACAAAAATGGATGCTATCCAATTCACATGTCCACATTCTTGGATACAATCCTTGTCAAGGACGATAGAAAAGGATGGGGAGAAGGAAGAGAAACCAAGTATAGAAGAAGCAACATGCTCAGAATCTCGTGACTCAAATTCTGAGACTCCATCTCACATTCATACTTGTAGACCCTGCTGCATACGGATATTGTCAACTCTAAAGAAATTGATTTGCTGTAACGCGAAGAGCAGAAAATGGTTGGACAAAAGAATGGGATTCAGAGACTTTAAGGGTTTGGACTTTGAGGATGGCTGGGGCTGGGACTTTGAGGGCGGCTGGTGCTGGGACTTTGGCTGGTGCTGGGATTTTGAGGGCGGTCGACCCTATTACCCCTGCCCTCGGCCGGGCTTGATATTGTCAAGTCTAAAGAAATTGATTTGCTGTAACGCCAAGAGCAGCAAATGGTTAGACAAAAGAATGGGATTCAGAGGCTTTGAGGAGGGCGTGGGACAACCTATGGTATTCGGAGGCTTCGAGGGGAGCATATGGCCTAAAGTAAGAGAAGAAAAAAGGGAGCCCCATAAGAGATTGGCCAAAGTGATAAAAGTCGGATTTGAAAGCTTGGATACCCATATTCGGACTAGCGTCAAGGGCTCTTCTAACTTTACAAAAGTGGAGCACTTAGGAGAAGGTAATAATATAAGTCCCTATGTTGATACAGAAATGCAGCTTCCTTTCTTCTCAGAAAGTCTCGAAACTGTGGTGGGAAACTTGCAAAGGGTCATGACTGTCTCAAGTGATGATGATGAAAGTGAGTCAGAGGTTGAAGCATAGATAGAAGATGATGTTGATGTCATTATTCAAAACTCCATATTTCAAATTTAACAAAAATTCTTCTGCTTCTCATCTCAGTCTATGTTACACTTTAACATTTTGCCATGTTGGACTTGCAACACCTCTCCATTTACTAATGCTAGTATTTTGCAATACCTTTCTTTTTATTGAGACATGTTATGCCCTTTCCGAGAAATACAATTCCTCTCAATTCTGAAATGTCAATTATCACTCCTCTCCTGACTCCTCACAATCAAATGCATTTGGTTTTTACATGCAATTAAATATGTGTATTTTAAATTCAAAAGGAAGGAAAAAGATTAAAGAAACAGGTTCACAACTGGTTAATTTCCAGCAATCCAGGCATTAATATTAGTGCAATGCTGGAATTTTCTCTGGTGAACTCACACATGCTATCATTAGTCATTATAATAATGTAAAAGCAGAATAATCAAATAGATACAGCATGATTATAAGCCATGATTAATATAGCCATACATCTGCAGTATTAATTTTATGCATATTTACTTTAAAGAACCAATAAACCACTAGAAGTCAGCAACAGCAACTATGAACTAACTCATCCAAGTGCAGTTGCATGAAAGAGGGAACGTTCCCAAACGGTTCTGAAGCTCACCTCTCCTGAAAAGCGGTATGATGTTGGTATTGCCTTTGACATTTATGTCCTTTTAATTTAATTGACAAGTGTGTTCAAGTGTAAATTAGTGAAGTGATAGGTATTCAGATTTCTTATGCACAGAAACATTACAAAATTAGGCAAGATGGAGTTATATTGTCTAGGAAGACTGTAGACCTAGTATTAGCAGGATAAATAATAAAGTTAAGAGATGAAAACAAAGGGTCAAGTGAGGAATAACATCATGTCCATGCCGAATGGTATGCATTTTTTATATAAATTGTATTAATTAACTCTATTGGTTTGTAAATTTATGTTTGTATAAATATATAATATAATGGAATTGAGGATATAATATTATTTTTTTTAATATGGAGACCACTAAATTCATTTTTGTTTCTGCCAATAAAATTATATATTTTATACTTAAGATGATATTTTTTATTTCTAAACTTTTGTAATACTTAAGAATCGCAATTATCCTATGTTTTGTTTTGCTTAAAAATGTAGTGTTTTTTTTTTTTATTTACTTTGGTCTTTAGGTCATTTCTTATTCATAAAAAAATGTAGAGGATTATGATTAACTTTGTTTTTAAATATTTATTTGACAATTCAGCAACTGAAATTTAGAGTTTTATTACTTTCTAATTCTAATACAAAGATGCCAATTTAAGTCTCACTAACCCTAATCGAAATCTTTCAAAATTACAATTTCGTGATTTTTGATTGCAAACTCTACAAGATCAAATCACATTAACACGGACTATAATCCCTTTTAATTGTTACCCTTTTTTAATGTTTCATTTTTTCTATCATTTCTTTTTATTCATGAATTCTCGATTCATGAACCATGTTAATAACGATAAGGATAATAAAACTGATAAAGAGTATATTAATAAAATAGAAAAACGATGACAAATTTTTTAAAAAATAAATAATTGACACAAAACATAAATATTGTTAATAAAATAAAGTAAAATAATTATATATAGAGAGTTTTAAAAGAAACCAAATAAATATATGCATCATCCTTTTCATATATTTATGAAAAATATTAATCTTAACCCTTAGAAGAATGAAAAGGTGTATTATAATAATCAAAGTCAAATCCTATAAAAAAAATAATAATCAAAGTCAAATATAAAAATATAGTTCCAATTATTAACAAATTTAACACTTCATCAGTTTCACTTTATCCGTTGATTTACCATTTTAGATTCATTCTAAATTATCTGTAAACTGTAATATTAGGAATACGATGGTGTATTAATTTTTTTTTCAACTTTAACATTACTTTTACACTTTTATAAATATGTGAAATATATGATAATTGTAGTGTGAGGATAATATAGTAAAGTTACATTATATCTCACTTAAAATTTAAAGCATTAAGTAACTTTCTCCATTCATACAAAACTCCTAAAATGTCAAATAGGAAGTTTGTCCATTAATTTATGTATGATGATTTAGATATGAGAAAGATGATAAAAGTAGAATTAACGAAAAATGAGAAAAATAATTGAATAAAATGTTAAAATTAAAAAAAAATATTTATGCATTGAAATTGTAAAAAAAAGATATGAAAAGATTTTAAAAAAAAAAAAAACTTAAAAGGGCATCGAATGGAGTATTATTAATCCGTGTGAAGAGCTAGTCATCTCAATTGTCTATGCTCCCTCGGTTGTATTGTGTTTGAACTTTTAGCTTTTTTTTTTTTCTTGTTTTATATTGTTTGGTCTTTTACATTTTCAATATACAAAACATTTTTTTTAATTTTAAACTTTTATTAAATCATTTCTCTTACTCTCATTAATTCTACTTTTATCATCTCTTTCATCTCTAAACCATTATACATGAATTGATGGAAACATTTACTAATAAAAACTAAATACTACTACAATTTTCAATAAGGATTAAATAGGGACATTTTGGACAAACTATACATAATATTTTCTTAATCCGTGTGCCCAAACCTAAAAATCAAATATAGTGAAACAAGAGAGTATTTAAGAAGTAAGGTAGTACTCCCTCCGGTCCCTAATATAAGCACTTTTGGACCAATTTCACTCTCTTTAAAAAAGTTAGTTAGTGACGTTGAAAATGTAAATATTTGGTATTATTTTTTAAAGTACACTTATAATTATTATTGAGAATGTGAAAAGTGTTAAATAAATATGGGTGTTTGTGGAAAAAAGTAATTAATGTCATTGGAAATTGGAAATGGAGCTTATATTAAGGACAAAAAAAAGTCTTGAAAGGGGCTTATATAGGACCGGATGGAGTAATAAATATTGTAACTCCCTCCGGTCCTATTTATAAGACACTTTTGGGGTTTTTCACTCCCACCAAGGAGAGTGGATAAATTTGTTAGTAACGTTGGAAATGTGAAAATTTGATATACCTTTTCAAAAGTACCCCTATAATTATTATTGGAATTCTAAAAAGTGTTGACTTGACAGAGATGTTAGTGAAAAGAAGTAATTAAATGTTATTGAAAATTAAAAAGAGGTATTATAAATATGATCAAAATAAAAACCCCAAAAGGATCTTATAAATAGGAGCGGATGGAGTATTACTTAGTGCATCTGCAGCGGGTTGCCAAACCCGTTCGTTCATGAGAAAAAAGAAGGGTCGTTGGGGTTCGTACCGCTGGGAAAAGGAAGGGTCGTTCGAACATCTCACGAACGTGCTTATTTCATAATGCGTTCAACAGTCACATCAACAGATGGTGAGGTACTCGAATAGTGTGGCTACTCTTCTTTTTCTTCTTTTTTTTTTTTTCAAACTTCAAAACTCCGGAAAATAGAGGGAGTAGCATGAGATACTCGAGTAGTGTGGCTACTCATTTAAAAAAAAAAAAAAAACTTTAAAACTTCATATATTATTCGTTAACCGTTGGATTTTGCTCACATTTGAAAACAAACTTCCTTGCATACTTATCTTCACATCCAATGGTGAAATTTGTGCTTAAAGTTGTAAATATTACTATAATATGGTATAAAATTTAGGATGTTACAGCTTTTGTATATAATTTTAACACTTACGTCTAAGCTTTGACGTATGTATTAATTTTTTTTAAACCCATACGTCTCAACCAAGATGTAAGTATTAATTTTTAGTTCGTATGACAAAATAAATTATCGTGTTCCTAAAGTAATTTTGTGTAATTTTTTTAAGTTATGTGAAATGTATTTTAAATGTATTATTATAATTACCAATAACCATTACTAATTTGAGTTTATAATATTTCATACTTTTGTGTTTTTGAATTTGTGGGAAAAAATAGCTGTTGCAAAAATTAGTTTAAAAAAAATTAGGTGAAAAAAATAAGTTAAAAAAAATTAGCCGTTAAAAAATAAATTATTCAAAATGTTCTTACGTAGTTTTTTTGGCGGTAAAAAAATATGGTTAGTTGATGATGGTTATATTTATTATAAAATATTAGGAGTGTGTGGTAGGTAGTGAAACTCATTTATGAACGAAAAATAGGTTCATAGGTGTAGTGAAAAAGTGATTCACGTTCTCAGAAGTTCTTAAAGTATAAAAAGACTAGAAGAGTAATAAAATAAAGTAACAGTGGTTCAGCGGTAGAGGTGCCTCTTATTAGTTATTACTGATAGTGATGTTGAAGTTGCAAGAAATTAGGGAGCAAGTTCCTGCTAGTTTCGTTGGCCTACAGTACTTAGTCCTTTTTTCTGCTCATTGACTTGACTTTTGAACAAGCTAAGGGAAATCAAACTAGGATCTTATATTTGTGAAAGCGCAATCTAAAAGACTTGTCCCTTTTTCGTGAATAATTTAGTTAACAAGGCAGCAAATATTTAGTTATAGACACAGTAATATAGTAGTATTCCATCTGCTCTTGTTACAGTGATGGGGGATCAAGGTTCAGTTTCTGAAATTTTAGAGTTACAGTGTGATAACAACGACCATGATGTTTTCCTTAGTTTTAGGGGTGAAGACACCCGCCACACTTTTACAGGTTATCTTTATGATGCTTTGATCCGAAAGGGAGTCAACACCTTCATGGATAATGAGAATCTCAGAATTGGTGAGCAGATTCGACCTCAGCTTATTCAAGCTATTCAAGGTTCAAAGACTTCCATTGTTGTTTTGTCTGAGAATTATGCAGATTCCACGTGGTGTCTTGATGAACTTCTCATTATCCTCAAGTGTAAGGAGGAAAAGAACCAGCTTGTGTTTCCAATCTTCTACAAAGTGGAACCTTCTGATGTACGGTATCAGAGAAACAGTTATGCCCAAGCTATGACTAAGCATGAAAACAGGTTTGGAAATGATTCAGACAAGGTTAAACGGTGGAGGGATGCCCTGTCTCACATTTCCACCTTATCAGGACATCATTTGAAAGAAGGGTAAGTAGTAATTACACATTTACACTACTGCTAAAGTGCTAAGTACAGTACTATCTATTTACTTTATCTATTTGCTACTCGGTACGATTTATATAAAATGTGTTTTAAGGTTATGCATGACTTATAAGAAATAATTAGATGATATAAGAATTTGGGATATTATGATTATAATACTCCTATATAATCATTATTGAAAAGAGCGAAAGAAATTTGAGTTGAAAAAGAGGTTGTGATAAATAAAGGTATAGTTAGGAAAAACAATATTAATTATGCATTGAGTTTGTAAAAAAAACTATATTATGAAACAAGGAAAAAACGCTTTCTGAACACTATATATATATGAAACAGAGGGAGTTCGATAATAACTCATAATATATGACATTAATGATGGTATAAAGAGATGTCAAACAAAATCTAGTCTTGCAATAATGTATGTGACCAATTTATGTAAATTGATTTCCATTGTATATTTAATATTTACTCTTTTACCTAAGCGTTGTCGCGAACCGCTATCTCTTTTGTGATAATATGTCCTTGTCAGCTTCACTAGTCCATTGTTTTTTGTCAAAATAAATCCTCATGCCACATAATCGATTCCAAGATTTGAAATTCATTCACATAACGGCAGGTATGAATTCAAGTTTATTCAAGACATTGTTAGCAAAGCCATCTCTAAAGTATCTCCTAAACAATTACATATTGAGGAACACATAGTTGGACTGGAGTTTCGAGTTGAAAAACTGAAGTCACTTCTTGATATGGAGTCTAAGAATAGTACTCACATGTTAGGAATTCATGGAACTGGTGGAATTGGCAAAACCACACTTGCCAAAGCTTTGTATAATTCCATTTGCAACCAGTTTGAAGCTGCGTGTTTTCTTTTCAATATCAGAGAAACTTCAAATCAGGACAAGGGCCAATTAAAACTACAGCAAATGCTTCTGTCAGAGATACTTGAGGAGGGAAAATTCAAGTTGAGCAGTGTTGATAAAGGAATCTCTACAATAAAGGAAAGACTTTGCAGAAAAAGAGTTCTTGTAGTGCTTGACGATGTTGATAATATCAAACAGCTAAAAGAATTGGCAGGGGGGTGTGATTGGTTTGGTTCCGGGAGTAGGATTGTTATAACAACAAGAGATAAGTTTTTGCTAGTTGCTCATCAGGTAAAAACGACTTATGAAATGAGAGTGCTAAATGACCATCAATCTCTTGAGCTCTTTTGTCAGAATGCCTTCAAAATGAACCATCCTGATACAGACTATGAAGAATTGTCCAATCGTGCAATACGTTATGCCAAAGGCCTTCCATTAGCTTTGAAAGTAATAGGCTCCAATTTGATTGATAAAGGTTTAGAGGAATGGAAGTCTGCATTGGACAAATACGAGAAGAATCCACATAAAGATATTCAAACTATTCTTAAAATAAGCTATGATAGTTTGGAGTGCAATGAAAAGGATATTTTCCTCGACATTGCATGCTTCTTTAATGGGCAAAGATTGGATTATGTAAAAAGAATACTACATGGGTGTGATTTCTTCGCAGAAGATGGTATTAGAATACTTGTTGATAAATCTCTCTTAACTATTGAATATGATTGCTTGAGGATGCATGACTTAATACAAGAAATGGGTAGAGAGATTGTGAAGCAGGAGGCGCCAAAAGAAGCCGGTGAACGCAGCAGATTATGGTTTCATGAAGATATTCTCGAAGTACTGACTGAAAATACAGTAAGAACTTTGTCAACACTCTTTTTCTTGTTTAGTACTAAGGTTGGTTACTTCTTTTTTTCCTTCATATTTTTGCCCAGACTTCCAAACAGTAGTACTAAATCTTAATTGCTTCTGATCATTTTTTTCTCAAGCATGTTGTTAAAATTGGCAGTACATAATTGATAGTCACATCATATATACTTGTAGGGGAGTAGTAAAATTGAAGGAATAAAGCTTGATCACCGTGAAGAAGTTAATTGGACTCACGATGCCTTTGAGAAGATGAGAAAGCTTAGAATTCTTGTTGTTCGAAACTCAAACTTGTTATCCGGTCCTGTTAATCTGCCTAATCAATTAAGGCTGCTTGATTGGAAGGGGTACCCTTCACGGTCTTTCCATCCAGATTTTTATCCAAAGAAAATTGCTGCCTTTAATTTATGCTGTAGTGCTCTGGTACTGGATAAGCCTTTTCAGGTACAGTTGTTTGCTTTCCACCCCCTTTTTCTGCTCTAAGATTTTGATATAATGCTAATTACTCTCATCTAATAATTGACGTAATATAGTTGTTACAGTTATTAATTAATTTATTTTTGTTTTGTAGACTTTTGAGCATTTGATGTACATGAATTTCTCCTATTGTCAGTCCATTACTCAATTTCCTGATGTGTCTGGAGCAAAAAATTTAAGAGAATTGAGACTTGATGGATGCAAGAAACTAGTTAAGGTTGATGAATCGGTTGGGTTTCTTCCTAACCTTGTTCACTTAAGTGCTTCAGGATGCTCTCACCTTAGAAGTTTTCTGCCAAGTATATGTTTGCCATCTCTGGAGTACCTTTCACTTAACTTATGTCGAAGACTTGCACACTTCCCAGACATAATGGGAAAGATGGATAAGCCATTGAAGATTAATCTGAGACAAACTGTTATCAAGGAGCTTCCACATTCCTTTTCTAATCTTACCGGGCTTAACCATGTAGATATGACAAGTTGTAAAGGACTCCAAGATCTACCAAGTAGCTTATATATGTTGCCTAATTTTGTGTCTTTAAAAATTGGAGGTTGTTCTCAACTTAGAGAATTATTTAGGAAGTTCCGAATAAGCCATTCAATATCAGAGTGGTGCCTAAATTTGGAGACATTGCATTTCAACAGTGCAAGCCTATCCGATGAAGATCTTAACATGATAATTCAGAGTTTTCCAAAGTTGAAAGAGTTAAATGTATCGTCTAACCATTTTGTATCGTTACCAGATTGCATTAAAGAGTCTACTTGCTTGACAAGTCTTGATGTGAGTTATTGTGTAAAGCTTGAGGAAATTCCAGAGCTGCCGTCAAGCGTTCAGAAGGTAGATGCGAGACACTGCGATTCCTTAACTACTGAGACATCAAGCATGTTATGGTCTCAGGTTTGCTTCTTCCTCTCAATCATTTCACTTTATACAAAATATTAAACATAGTTTACAATGAATCGTTTAATTTTTATTTCTTCTTCGTGCATGTCACAGCTGCTTAAAGAGATAAATAGATTAGAAATTGTGTTGCCTAAAACCGAGATTCCAGAATGGTTTGACTACCATGTGGAAGGTGGGAACATCATTTTCTGGGTTCAAGGCAAGTTCCCTGATGTGGCTTTAGCATTTGTGTTTGAGAAAGTCATGTACGATAGTGTTCGTGTGCAATTGTTCATTGAAGGTGAGGATGTCCATGTACACGGGCAGCATCAACAGTACGTCCACAATTTCAACGTTGCGGAAGATCACGTGCTATTGTTCGATGTGCGAATTTTTTTTAGCGTTGAGGAGCGGAATGGGGTTGATGCACGTCTTGGGCATGAAGATGGTTGGAAGAGTGTGCATGTCAAGTTTGATACAGAGATGACAGTAAGATTGTGGGGTGTTTATGTGTACAAGCAAGACACAAAAATGGATGCTATCCAATTCACATGTCCACATTCTTGGATACCATCCTTGTCAAGGAGGATAGAAAAGGATGAGGAAGAGAAACCAAGTAGAGAAGACTGGAGTGACTGGAGAGCCAGTATAGAAGAAGCATCATGCTCAGAATCTCATGATTCAAATTCTCAGACTCCATCTCACACTCACACTTGTAGCCCCTGCTGCATACGGATATTGTCTACCCTAAAGAAATTGATTTGCTGTAACGCCAAGAGCAGAAAAAGGTTGCACAAAAGCATGGGATTCGAAGGCTTTGAGGAGGGCGGGGACAGGGACGGGGGCGGGGGCGGGGGAGGATCTATGGGATTCGGAGGCTTCGAGGGGAGCTTATCTAAGATATCTAATAAAGTAAGAGAAGAAAAAACGGTGCCCGATGAGAGATTGGCCGAAATGATGGAAAGCAGATTTGGAAACTGGGATACCCATTTTGGGACTAGAGTCGAGGGGAGCTTTTCTCATATATTTAATAAAGTAAGAGAAGAAAGGGTGCCCAGATTTGGAGACTGGGATGAAAATGTTGGGACTAGATTCGAGGGGAGCTATACTGAGATATTTAATAAAGTAAGAGAAGAAAAAAGGGTGCCCGATGAGAATTTGGCCAAAATGATGGAAAGCAGATATGGAAGCTGGGATACCCATGTTGGGACTAGAGTTGAGGATTCTTTTAACTTTACAAAAGAGGAGCTCTTAGAAGATGATGATAATATAAGTCCTTATGTTGATACACAAATGCAGCTTCCTTTCTTCTCAGAAAGCCTTGAAACTGTGGTAGGAAACTTGCAAAGGGTTATGGCTGTCTCAAGTGATGATGATGAAAGTGAGTCAGAGGTTGAAGCATAGATAGAAGAAGATGATGTTGATGTCATTATTCAAATACTCCATATTTCAATCTTAACAAAAATTCTTCTGCTTCTCATCTCAGTCTATGTTACACTTTTAACATTTTGCCATGTTGGACTTGCAACACCTCTCAGCTTTATTTATGCTAGTATTTTGCAATGCCTTTCTTTATTGAGACATGCTATGCCCTTCTGGGGAAATACAATTCCTCTCTCGATTCTGAAATGTCAATTATCACTCCATTCCCGACTCCTCACAATCAAATGCATTTGGTTTTTACATGCAATTAAGTATGTGTATTTCAGATTCATAAGGAAGGAAGAAGATGAAAGAAACAGGTTCCGAACTGGTTAATTTTCAGGCATTAATATTAATAATATTAACAATAATAATAAAGTTAAGAGATGAAAACAAAGATACAAGTGAGGAATAACATCATGTCCATGCCAAATGGTACGCATTTTTTATATGCATTGAGAAACAGGTTTACAAATTAAAAGAGGAGGATATATATTGTCTAAGTCATGATCAATATGCTGGAAAGAAGCATGCCATAGTAGTCAGCATTTGGAATACAAACTTCTCGTAATCTCATCTGATATTCGGCGAGTTCAAGCAAAAGGCAGGGAGGTTTCAAATTTCTTGAGAAAATTAGTTTTAGTTCAGAACTGAGCCTAACTTTGCTGCTTTAACTTCTTGTCTTGTTCTACAAGTTCTTTATGATACCCCACTCAAAATTGTCTGCTCGAGTGTTTAAGCAGAATTTTAATGAAGTTTAAGTCAATTGTTCATTATTCACCGCTCCATTGCAGTGTCATGTGGCATTTGCAGAGGGTGCTGTCAAGGAAAATGGATTTGTTACAATTCATGTATACTGGTCTTGGATTTTAGGATGGTTGTTGATACTTGTTCCATAAGAAATTTGATGGGTCTTTACTCTTTAGGCAGAAGTTGAACATGTATAATAGTTGAAATTTGGATAGTTGACTTAGCCATTATTTTTGGGTACATCATGCATAATTTATTTGTATCATTGGTAGAGTGCTGAGAATTTCATAAAAATATCCCATATGGCTAATAATTATTGAATTACTCGCCATAGTCAAACAATTCCTCAATTTTTTTAGACTGTAAAAAGGAAAATGCTGCTGGGTAGTAAAAGATACCATGACACTGCTATGTGAGTATGTGACGGCTCATATAGTTGTTATTGAATCTAAATAGTAATTCTTCCTGTGCTATTTATAAGATTCTTTTAAAGTTTTTCACTCTCACTAAAGAGTGACATTGGAAATGTGAAAATTTGACATACTTTTTCAAAAGGCTTATTTATATCTTTAGTCCCTAAAAGTTTAAGAAGTTATTTTGACCGGGACTGGTCCTTAATTTTTCAAACATTTTGGTTTTGATCCCTCCGTTACAAAAAATCAGTTATTTGTTGACGTGGTTAGCGTAACACCACATCAGCAGCCACGTGGTGTGAGATAGCGCCAAATAAGTGGTGTGACGTGGATGATACAGATTCACGGACACAAAATGGTCCGATACACAAAACGGTCTCATACGCAAAATTTTGTGTTCATGGACATGAATTATCCATGTGGCACCACCTATTTGGTACTATCTCACACCATGTGGCTACTGGTGTGGGTTTTCCTTGACCACGTCAGCAAATAACTGATTTTTTCTAATAGAGTGGACCAAAACCAAAATGCTTGAAAAATTAAGGACTAGTCCCCGTCAAAATAACTTTTAGGGACTAAAATCAAAATACACTGAACTTTTAGGGACCAAAATCATAAATAAGCCTTTTCAAAACTACCCTTATAATTATTAGAGAGAGGTGTTATTTGCACCTTGTTCATTACTCCATACACCCAACTTTTATAATTTTTTACATCAAGTTTCCAATATTACCCTAATCATTACTACTCACATCCATACATCTATTTTTTACACCCATAACTAATATTTACACCCCTAATCCTAAAAACCTATATATATATATATATATATCAATACTCACACCCTATATATTACTACTTGCACCCAAGTTCTTCTTCTTCTTCTCTATAGAGAAGAGGATTTGTATAGAGAAGAAGAAGAAGAAGAAGAAGTTGGGTGCAAGTATTAATATATAGGGTGTGAGTTTTGATATATATATATATATATATAGGTTTTTAGGATTAGAAGTGTAAATATTAGTGATAGGTGTAAATAATAGATGTATGAGTGTGAGTAGTAATGATTAGGGTAATATTGAAAACTTGGTGTAAAAAATTTTAAAAGTTGGGTGTGTGAAATAATGAAAAGGGTGCAAATAACAACTCCCTAATTATTATTGGAACTCTAAAAAGTGTTGACTTTATAGAGGTGTTAGTGGAAAAAGTAATTAAATGTTATTGAAAATTAAAAAAGGGTCTTATAAATAGGATCAAAATAAAAACCCAAAAGGATCTTATAAATAGGACCGAAGGGAGTAAAACAATATCAATTGATCATAACCTCAATATATGTTATATAGTAATAAAGTGATAATAGGCTATATAAGCAACAATAATACACTGATATTATTCCGAGACGTCGTGAGCTTGTGTTTAGGCATGGGCGGATTATGCACTTCCCACACCCGCCCTCGTCTCAAAAAATTGCCCCTGCCCCCGCCCCCGTCGGGTATCATAAAAGTCCATCCGCCCCCGTCTCCATCGAGGGTCGGGTAAAACCGCACCGCACCCGCCCCCGCTTTTCTTTTAAAAACAATTTTTCTAAAAGAGCTTTTCTTTTATAATATACCAATTTTTTCTTTTAAAAACAGCTTTTCTAAAAGACTATTTTCCACAAGTGATTTTTATTAAGAGTCAAAACATTATTTTTAATATTTTTTTATTACTATTATTATTAATTATATATAATATATAATATAATATACATATATAGTGTGAGCGGGTCGGTTTCGGGGCCGGGTGCGGGGCAGATAGTAGAATTACCACACTCGCCCCTGCCCCGTGATTGAAAAAGCGGGTTTTCCCGCCCCCGCCCCGATACCCGATTAGAACGGTTTTTCCACGCTAATGGCGGATCGAGTTCGGGCGGGTGCCCGCGGTTCTGGTTTTTTTTGCCATGCCTACTTGTGTTTAGGGGTGGAAACAGGCCAGGCCAGGCTTTGGCCTTAACCAGGCTTGGCCTATATAAATTATTCGGGTCTGGCCTGGCCCGTTAGCCTATTTAAATAAATTTTTCAAGCCTGAGCCTGGTCTATGCAAAAGCCTGAACTGGCCTATAAGCCTATTAAAAAGCTTATATACTTTGAAATTTTTTAAATAGGCCAACAAGTCTATATATTGCTAAAACTTTGGCCTATTCAATGAATCGGTAATGGTCCAAGCAAAACGGATGAGAACCGAAAAAATCACTCAAAACCAGTAATCTTATGGTTCAACACAACATGACTTGGCAAAGCAACATTTTATAGCTTAAAGAACATGTTGTGCTCCATGAATAAAAGATGTGAGACTTGCATTCCCATTTTATAGCTTACATTCCAATGTTGTGCTCCATGAATAAAAGATGTGGGACTTGCATTCCCATTTTATAGCTTACATTCTCATGTTGTGCTCTATGAATAAAAGATGTGGGACTTGTATTTCCCAAGTCCAAGCTTGACCAACACAAGACAAGCAAAGTGCACATCAATATTATTAAGTCCCACATCATGTAAGTTGCCTGCATAGTTGCATATTTTGCATTATATTAAGCCTCCTATAGGATGACTTGCATACTTGCACAAAGTGAATGCATGTGAATTCCCATTAGCAATGTGGGACTTGTTTCCATCCCTTTTAATAATTGTGCATATTAAGTTTTTTATTTATTGTATTTTTTATTTTTAAATTACATATGAAATTAATAATAATAAAAATTATATAGGCCGGCCTGTTAAGCTAAATAAGTTTTTTACATGGTCTAGGCTTGGCCTGTTTAGACTATATAGGCTTTTTAAATAGCCTGAGCCTGACCTGTTTACATAAAAAGCCTGGCCTGAGCCTGACCTATTATTAGGCCTGTTATAGGCCCCTGTAGGCCGACCTGGCATGTTTCCACCCCTACCTGTGTTGACGCGAGACATGCGCTCCTGATCTTCCGCGAAATTTCGTAGCTAATTAAAATAGTCAGAGGTAAGTAGGTAACATGAAGTATTAATTAGTTGGTTCTTGATACTTGTTCCATAAGAAATTTGATGGTTGACTTAAGTTAATTGCTCTTAGGGTGGGTGGGTCTTTACTCTTTAGGCAGAAGTTGAACATGTATAATACGGAGTAGTACGCGTAAGACAACTCAGTTGATGGTTGCAAGGACACTTAGGATTTCTCCCTCCCCATATCATGAATTCTAGTCCTAGACCTCCTATGTAAACCAAAAAAAAATTTGGATAGTTGACTTAACCATTATTTTTGGGTACATCATGCATAATTTATTTGTATCATTGGCAGAGTGCTGAGAATTTCATAAAAATATCCCATATGGCTAATAATTATTGAATTACTCCTCGCCATAGTCAAACAATTCCTCAATTTTTTTTAGATATATTGTACTCTCTGCAGTCCTATTTATAAGTCACATTTCAGAAGAATTCTTTGGTCCTATTTATAAGTCACTTTGTATTTTTTAGGAGGCATTTATTGTTGTTTTCTCTTATTTGCCCTTTGCCCATTAATGTGAAGTAATACATTGTGAAATTGTCAATGCAAGTTAAGAGGGTAAGATTGTAAGGTTGAAGTATTTTTTTAAAGTTTCAAGAAACCTAACTACCTTCTTTGATCTGCGTGATATGGTTAAGTATGCCTTATAAATAGGAGAAGAGAGAGTAAAAAGCAAAATGCTGCTTGGTAGTAAAAGATAACATGACACTGCTATGTGAGTATGTGACAGCTCATATAGTTGTTATTGAATCTAAATAGTACTCTAAAACATTATCAATTGATCATAACCTCAATACTTATAATATATGTTATATAGTAATAAAGTGATAATAGGCTATATAAGCAACAATAATACACTGATATTATTCCGAGACATCGTGAGCTTGTGTTGACGCGAGACATGCGCTTGTGATCTTCCGCGAAATTTCGTAGCTAATTAAAATAGTAAGAGGTAACATGAAGTATTAATTACTCCTTCCGGTCTTATTTATAAAATCCTTTTGGAGTTTTTTCACTCCCATCAAAAACAATTATTAAAGTTGTTATTGACATTGAAAATGTGAAAATTTGATACACTTTTTCAAAACTACCCATATACTCCCTCCGTTTCACTTTAAGTGTCTTTTTAACATCAAAATTTTGTTTCAAAATAAGTGTCTTTTTACCAAATCTAGGCAACATTTAATACTGTTTTTCCTTATTTACCCTTACATTTAATGTTTTTTTAGTTTTGAAATTTGTAATACTAGTAATGATGCATTGACAAAATAAAAATATTAAATAGGGGTATTTTTGACAAAATACACATAAAACTTACAATAATCATCATAATCAACACTTTCTTAATCTACGTGCAAAAGTCTAAAAAGACACTTAAATTAAAACGGAGGGATTAATTCCTTTGTCCATTAAATGAATTTGCTATCTCAAATTTGATACATGTGTTTTATCCTCTAGTTTGTTCCACAACCTCTTATTAAGTGAAGTAATTTCTTCTTCCTCAAAGTTTTATGGCTTAAATGCCAAAATGTCTCTAAATATTGGTCCATTTGAAATTGGTTCCCGAAAGAAAAAAGGTTTTGGTCCCTGCATTTACAAAACGTTTTAATTTTGGTTTCTTCGATTAAATGTGGATGTAATACGCCGAAAACGTAATGTATTACATGATATGACTAATTAAGGATGATGTTTTTGCATTAAATCTCTAGAGTAAAAAGATAATTTTCATTGTATAAGAGAACCAATTCAAAATTCATGATAATATAGGATCAAAACCTATCAAATTCAATAATAAAGGGACCAAAACAAATTACCAACATAATTATGGAACCAAAATTTAACAGGAAGGATCAAAACCAAAACGTTGTGTAAATGTAGTGACCAAAACCAATAAATTTTTTTGCAAGATCAATTTCAAATAAGTTAATATTTACAGGGACCATTTTGTTAGTTATGCTTTTATATTTACATGGCATAATTTAGTATTTTTTCATAGGCAAATAGTTTTTTCTTTCTTATATGGGTCCGTTTTCTATACTCATCAATAGTGGGTGAGTTTCTATATTAACTATTGTCACCCACTGTTACCAGTTTGCTCCAAATTCACCGTTTTTTGCTTTTAATTTTTTTCCTTCGTGCTTATTACCTTCTTCTTATATGCAAATTAACTGTCCACAATACATATCTTCTGCTGTGCTCTCATATGCAACAACTTCACTACCTTCTTCTTCTTCAATTTTTTTTTTTTTTGGAACCTTTTTTGCTTTTCGTAAAACTAAAAAAAATATTACACATTAAAAAAAATATTACTTCCTACCCTTTTCAGGTTTTTCACTCCCACGAAGGAAAGTGAAAATTTGATATACTTTTTCAAAATTACCACTATAATTACTATTGGAACTCTAAAAAGTGTTGACTTAATATGTGTGTTTGTGGAAAGAAGTAATTTAATGCTATTGAAAATTGAAAATGGGTCTTATAAATAGGACAAAAAAAAACCTTAAAATGGTCTTATAAATAGGACCAGAGGGAATACTCTCTCCGGCTCAAATTATAAGCAATTTTAACTAATTCTACACTTATTAAGGAGGTTAGTTGATTGTATTTAATTTTCTAAAATTTATAAATGAATATAGGTATTTTAGGAAAGTTGCATTGAGATTAAAATAAAAATTAAATAAAATAACAATTTTCGAGAAATGTTTTAGGAAAGTTGCATTAGGAATGAAATAAAATTTAAGAAACTTGGTTAGTTTTGCTTATATTTTAAACCAAAGGAAATATTTTTTTTCTCGAAGTATATTTTTTTCTTATATTTCAAGCCGGAGGAGGGACTACAAACTAAAAAAGAAATTCTTTTATTTTTTACCGTCACACATCACTGTTACATTTTTATTTTTTTCCGTCCCTGTTACTGTTTATTTTGTAACCATTTTTGTTCTTTTTTATTTTATTTAAAAATATTTACACAAACATTTATTATTTTATATTTATTACTAGATTCTAAAATATTAAAAATTTAGTGAAGTGTCACTTTGGTCCTTCATGTTTTTTGGATGTGACACTTGAGTTTCTCAAAATGTGAAAATTTATTTTTAGTCTCTCAAGTTTTTTTGATGGGGCACTTAAATCCGCAGTTGAGGCAGTTGACATAGTGGATAGAGGGACTTAAATGTCTCATAAAAAATATTTCAAGGACTAAAATACTTGAGGGATTAAAATGTTTAATAAGCCTTAAAAGATTATGCGTCGAAATATGTAATACTCCCGCCGTTTCACAATATTTGGCCTTTTAGGTCTGAGCACACAGATTAAGAAAGTGTTAATTATTGTAAGTATTATGTATAGTTTGTCTAAAATGCCCCTATTTAATTCTTATTGAAAATTGTAATAATATTTAATTTTTATTAGTAAGTGTGTTCATTAATTAAAGTATAGTGGTTTAGAGATGAGAGAGATGATAAAAGTAGAATTAATGAGGAGTAAGAGAAATGATTGAATGAAAGGTTAATATTGAAAAAAAAACATGTTTGTGTATTGAAAATGTAAAAGGTCAAACATTGTGAAACAATTAAAAAATGATAAAAGGCCAAATATTGTGAAACGGAGTGAGTAATAAATGTATGTAGATTATATTAAAGAGAGGTGGAGAGAATATATCAAAAAAAAAAAAAGAGACAGAGGTTGAGAGATGAGTGACGAAAATGATGATATAATAAATAATGTATGCTTGAAAAAGAATTATAAATGAGTATTGAGTTTCTAAAAGAACATATATTATGGGACAAATAAAAAAGCTAAAAAAACTTGAATTATGGGACGGATTCATTTATTTTTAATATTATTTTCATTTATTTTTCCTAATTTTTAATTTATTTTTAACAGAAATAAAATTAACACAAAAACTATGCTAGTTTAGAAAAAATTTATTTTAACAAAAAAAATTAACACAAAGACGTGCTATGCTAGTTTAAAAAAAATTATTTAAAAAAAATTATTTTAAAAGCCACCGAAAATGGGAAAAAAATTTAAGGAAAGTGGAGGGACACATCTTTGATACTCCTATGCTATTTGGAAGTAATCTAATTCTAGGTAACCGGTTTTAATCATCACCTTCCATTATCCATAATGCCCCACAACCATAGATTATGCAGTTAGTATACATACTCATCCACTTTTGGTGAGTATTGCATACAAACCCTTCTTATATTGTAGTATTGGTGATAGTATTCATTGTTTTTTGTTCTCTCTTTGAATTGTTTGTTAGGTTATAGGCAAGGTTTTTAAATAATTTTAAAAGGTTAGTCTCTAAAATTTACTTAAATATCAAATTGATTTTTATAAATGTTGGTACTTGGTCCTTTTGAAATTAGTTCCTATATTTTAAATTTTAGTTTTGGTTCATACTTTTCCTTTTTATTTTGGTTTTGGTCATTTTGGTTTTGGTCGCCGTCGTGAACTATGGATGAAAAATTGCTGATATGGCTAATAAGATAGAGACCAAAATCAATACAGAAGTAAGAAGCATGACCAAAACATCTAACTGATCTAAGTACTGAGTAGTGAGAATATAGGGACCAAAATCAAAATTTTTTTACATTATCATAAACCATAGTTGATGACAGAGACCAAAACCAAAACCAAAAATAAAAATAGGGATAAAACTAAAAAAAATAAAATATAAGAACTATTTTTAAATATGTCAATATTTATAAAAACCAATTTAATATTTTAACCTTAAAATTTTTACTCCTTCCGTCCCAAAAAATAGTAAATTTTGAAAGAAAAAAAAAACGTCTTTTACCGTGACGACTTAATAGGGTCATGCCATTATAAACTTAAATAAATACTTTAAAGAAACCCCTGCTTTACCGTGATTGAAACTAAAATTATCTTTTTATTTGAAAAGACATATTCCCATTTCCCACCATTCCCATTTGGGTCAGTATACAATATCCATTATGTAAACTAATCAATGAATCAATGGTTGGTAAAGAAAAGAGGTCTTGAAAAGTGGTGATTCATTACTTGTTACCTGGGTGATTATACCATTGGCATACAACTGGTGCACCGTAGAATAGTTTGTAGAATTTTTTTAAACTGATTTTTTTAATAGGAAAAAAAATTTAAATCAAATACTTAATAATATTTAATATAAAAATTAAATAAAATAAATAATTTTAATAAATTAATATTTTTATTAATAATATTTACAAATAACATTTTTATACGAATAAATTAAATTTTTACAAATATTATTAAAATAGTAATGAAATATTGTGAAAGAAAAGTTTATTTATAATTTTAATAAATATTATAAAAAATAAAATAAAAAAATATTAATATTAATAAGTGCAGTGGATACTACTTCGTCCTTATATATAAGACATTTTTGTGAATTTTATTTTGTCTCTATTTATAAGATTATATACTAATTTTCAATGACAATTAATTATTCCTCCGCACCATAAGTCAAGTTCTTTTAGGCTCTTGCACATAAATTAATTAATAATTAATAAATGAGTAAATAAGAGTATAAGAATTTTGTATATTTTTACTAAATTACCCTCAATTAATAATGGGAGATAGAGTAATAATAAATGTATGAAGATTATATTGAAGAGATATGCATAAATAGGTAATGAAAAAGAGAATGTAATAAATAAGTGTATACTTGGAAAAAAGAATAAATGAGTATTGAGTTTTTAAAACAACATAACTTATGAGATAAAACTAAAAACCTAAATGAACATAACTTATGGGATGTAGGGAGTACTTCTTTCCACAAACATCCATATTTACTTAATGATATTGGAAATGTGAATATTTGATATGTATTTTCAAAACTATCCCTATTAATAGTATTAAAAATCTAAAACATATTAAATAAATAGGGATGTTTGTAGAAAGAAGTAATTAATTATCATTGAAAATTGGTACATGCTTTTATAAATAAGAACAAAATAAAAGTGTAAAAAAAGTCTAACATGTAAAACAGAGGAATAAATATTACACGTAGTTTTTACATTTCCCTATTTTTCATGTGGGTGGCTGTGTACAGTGGATGCAGGTGTATACGTATTAAAATTTGTGTGGTAGGTGCAGTGGAAAAAAATGAAAAAAAAAAGGAAAAAATCGGTCAAATTCTACTTAAACCGGATATAATAAGTCATTACAGTTAGTGTGTCTACATTAAAACGACCCTTCCATTTTATATTTTAATTTAGAAAAATGATTTAGAGACTCCTAAAAACTTACACATAAGATTATGACACTTGTTATTTTCATATTTAAAAAAAATTAAATAAAAGAACTTAAATGACAAATATCAAGATCCTAATGTGTAAGTTTATAAATAAGTCTTTTTATATAAGTCTCTCGATCA
This sequence comes from Crotalaria pallida, assembly GCA_037953625.1. Taxonomy (NCBI): domain Eukaryota; kingdom Viridiplantae; phylum Streptophyta; class Magnoliopsida; order Fabales; family Fabaceae; genus Crotalaria; species Crotalaria pallida. The sequence continues at coordinate 139,491,106 of CM075654.1, read as the reverse complement.
TTACTCTTTTGTTTATTTGAATGCCTTGTCATAATCATTATGAGTAGATCTTACGCGTCATCCTTAAACTTTTCAGTGTCCTTGCACCTTATTTATAGTACAAAAACACTATAACAAAATGTTTTTTCTTTTTTTTTTTAAATGAATGAAAGGTTGTCAATAATAATAAAGTGATGAACCGATGATAGGAGGATTTTATGTTTTTATATGGAGAAAAACAAGGTGGATGTTTTTCAAAAAAATATTATAAAAATGCAAATTTTTCTTTAGTCTCTCTAATTTTAAGATTTTTCATGTTTTTAATACTTTCTCTGTTTTATAAGACTATAAGAGCGATAAACCCCTTAAAAAAAATAAGAGTGATAAAATAATAATTTTTTTAAACTAAAGTTAAAGTAGTAAATAAAAAATTTTAAATTTTATATTATAATTGATTAATCAATGCAAAATATATTAAATTAAGTGTTTAATACTTAATTTTAAAAAAAAAGTGTTTAATACTTAATTGATATACTAAGGACATTTTTTAAGCAACCAAGTATAGGATATAAGTGTTGAAAAATGTAACTTTTAAAATTTTCTATTTTAATGTATTTTTTCACCTTTAATAACCTTAATAAGTGTATCATAACACTTGTTAGCTACTTAGCTATACTCAACAAATACATATATCCTCAATTTTTTCACTTTTCCTGCAATGGGGGTACTATTATGCTTGGAGATCTGTGCATGTCATCGTCCACGAAATTTGCCAGCTAACCCTTGCACACTCGTAGTACTATTTTATACTCCCTGCGTATTTTTTTCTTTGGTCTTTTTGGAGTTGTGCACACAGATTAAGAAAGTGTTGATTATAATGATTATTGTAAGGTTTATATGTATTTTGTCAAAACTGGCCCTATTTAATATTTATTGAAAGTTATAGTAGTATTTAATTTTTATAAGTAAGTGTGTTCATTAATTAATGTTTAATGGTTTAAAGATGAGAGAGATGATAAAAGTAGAATTAATGAGGAGTGAATCAAATGATTGGATGAAAGGTTAAAATTGGAAAGAAAAATATATTTGTGTATTGAAATTGTAAAAGGACCAAAGATATGAAAGAAGGGAAAAAGGCAAAAGGACCAGAGAAAAAAACGGAGTGAGTATTTCTATCATTATTTATTATTTGTTACGCTTCAAATTGTCTTCTTTTTTTTACATCTATATATATATCAAAGAATCAATCAGTGAAGCATCAAAGTAAAGTAACACTACTTTCTACACTGTGCTTGTTGTGGTGATTGGTAAGTGCTGCCGCTGCTGTGATGGCTAATGAGGAGGGTGCTGTGTCTCAATCCAAGTTTAGTTACGACGTGTTTCTCAGCTTTAGGGGCGAAGACACCCGTCACGGGTTCACAGGTAACTTGTATAATGCTTTGGACCGTGCTGGAATCAAGACCTTCATGGATGATGAAGAACTCAGGGTTGGAGAACAAATTGCACCTGCTCTGCTTAAAGCCATTGAAGATTCAAAGATTGCTGTTGTTGTTTTCTCTCAAAACTATGCTGCTTCTGCATGGTGTCTTGATGAGTTTGTTCAAATCCTCAGGTGTCACAAAGAGAAGAATCAGATAGTCTTTCCAATCTTCTACAAAGTGGAACCTTCGGATGTAAGGTATCAGAAAAATAGTTATGGTGAAGCCATGACTAAGCATGAAAGCAGGTTTGGAAAAGATTCTGACAAGATCAGAAAATGGAGGTCATCCCTACTTGAAGTATCCAACTTAAAAGGATATCATTTCAGAGAAGGGTAAGTAAGTACATACTATAATAATGCTCTTCATGTTACAAAATAGTATTTATCAAAAATGATGGATAAGCCTGCAAATAAGTCTACACTGTAAAGAAAGAGAGTGACATATGATACCAAATGATACTTTGCTTACTATTGATTGATTAACGAGTGATAGATGTCAGTTTTTTGTGGTGTAGGCTTATCATTGTTCAATATTTATTATGTATTGAAGATGCTTCATACTAGTTTTTATATCCTTGAATCATTGAATTATGTACAAATGTGTTGACTGCATATACTATAAATATTCTTGAACAGGAGCTAATAGTAATTCTTGTAACATCTGTATATTGATCTCCTCTGGCTCTGATTAAGTTTGAATTATTAATTTTTAGTTTGAGAGTTCTGTACCTGTTTGAATTTATCTTTAGATTTGAGTTCATATCTATTTTTATATTTGCAAATTCCATTTTATCTTTAGATTTGGGGTGGTGGAGTATGACAAGAAGGGCAAAGATGTTTCATTAATTCATTTTTTATGTTTTAACTTTTAATCTCAATCATCAACTCATTTTGTAAATGAACAAATCAACCTTGGTGGCATGAAAGGACAACTCTTTATCCCATAACTTAAAAGCGGAGCATGCTAGAATCTCCCTAGATTGCTTATAAGCTCTCATACTCACTTTGCGGTTTTGTTGCCTATTTTAATTAAAGCTTACATTTAACTCCTGTGCAATATCAGAAAAATAAATTGAAGAGAGACTATGTTTTTATGTATCTCCAGGTACGAGTATGAATACAAGTTGATTCGAGAGATTGTTAGCGAGGCCTCTATTAAAGTATCTCCTAGAAGTTTGGATATTAATGAACACATTGTTGGACTCAAGTATGGAGTTGAAGAATTGAAGTCAATTCTAGAAATTGAGTCTAATGATACCACTTGCTTCTTGGGGATTCATGGAACTGGTGGAATTGGCAAGACTACACTTGCCAAAGCTCTGTATAACTCCATTTGTAACCAGTTTGAGAGTTCATGTTTTCTTTTTAATGTTAGAGAAACTTCAAAGCAATATGAGGGGCAAAAACTTCTCTTACAAACGCTTCTAACCAAGATGCTCATGGAAGGAACAGACCATTTGGCAAGTGTTGATGAAGGGACCAAGAAAATAAAAAGAAAGCTTGGCCAAAAAAGAGTTCTCCTAGTTCTTGATGATGTTGATGACATTAAGCAGCTAGATATATTGGCGGGAGGGCGAGATTGGTTTGGTCCTGGGAGCAAGATCATCATAACAACAAGGGATAAGCATTTGCTAGATGCTCATGAGGTCAAAAAGATATATGAAATGAAAGTATTGAACGACCATGATTCTTTGGAGCTCTTCTGTCAGAATGCATTCAAAACAAGCCATCCTAAACCAAAATATGAAGAACTGTCCGATGGTGCAATACGTTATGCCAAGGGCCTTCCACTAGCTCTCAAAGTATTAGGCTCTCATTTGTGCACTAAAAATTTGGTTGAATGGAGGTCTGCTTTGGATAAATATGAAAGGAGTCCACATAAAGATATTCAAAGTATTCTTAGAATAAGCTATGATGGTTTGGAAAGCAATGAGCAAGATATTTTCCTAGACATTGCGTGCTTCTTCAAAGGACAGAGAATGGAATATGTAAAAACAATACTAGATGCATGTGATTTCTTCCCGGGGGATGGTATTAGAATATTGGTTGACAGATCTCTCATAACTGTCGAAGACAATTGTTTAATGATGCATGACTTAATACAGGACATGGGTAGAGAGATTGTTAAGGAGGAGAAGCCAAAGGATGCCGGTAAACGCAGTAGATTATGGTTTCACGAAGATGTTATTGAAGTGTTAACTGAAGATACAGTAAGAATACCAACAACTTTCTTTATCGATTTTCTCTCTTTTGTGCTTATCATTATAGTTTGTGTTAATATTGAAATACTAAATTATTGTCTCATAAAATTATTTTAAAGGGGAGTAGTAAAATTGAAGGAATAATGCTTGATCCCCCTCAAAGAGAAGAAATTCATGAATGGGTTGATACCGCCTTGGAGAAGATGAAAAAGCTTAGGATTCTCATTGTCCGAAACACAAGCTTTCCTTCTGCCCCTAGTTATTTGCCGAATCAGTTAAGACTGCTTGATTGGAAAGAGTATCCATCACAATCTTTTCCATCACGCTTTAATCCCAAGAAAATTGTGGCCTTAAATTTGCGTGGAAGTCTTCTCGCACAACCGTTTCAGGTACATTACTGGCTTCTTTTTTTCACAGGACCTTGATGCTTTTTATTTCCTTTAGTACATAAAATAAAAGTTGAAGAAAGGAGGCAAGACTCTTTTTTCTTTGTTTGTTAAGATTGTTCGATTTCACCGGTTAAGCACATACACTGTAAGGTACAGACAGAAAGAATAAGCACAGAAAGAGAGGTACAGAAAATTATCAGAGAGAAAGGTGAATTTACTTGGCAAAAACTTGTTCCCCTTTTCATTAACAAAACACTATATATCGTGCAACCATTGGCTAACCACCTTACAAATAGGTAAAAGACAAAAAGGAAATAACAAAAAGATTCCTTTGCCAATCATTCCCTTCTAACGGCATTCCCCTCCTGACGTATATTAGGACACGTCACAACATAGTCCAATAGGTGCTGTGGCTGCCTAACATTCCTTTGGGGTCTTCCTTCATGTAATGGAGGGTCATCAACTGGGCCTTGCACCAAGTCCACATCACTACCTCCTTCAGTGTCAGTAAGAAGGATTGGGCCTGCAATCCTTACATACACTTTCATTTTATAATGATAATTTCTTGCATCTAAAAACAAACTGTGATAATTTAGATGTGTTGAAATCACATAATTGATTTATGTTTTGCAGGCATTTGAGCATTTGACATACATGAATGTCTCTAATTGTCATTCTCTTACTCAAATCCCCGACGTGTCTGGGGCCAAGAGTCTAAGAGAACTGAAACTTGATGGATGCGAGAAACTGGTTATTGTTGATAGATCTGTTGGATTTCTCCCCAACCTTGTTTATTTAAGTGTTTCAGGATGCTTCCAGCTGCAAAGTTTTGTGCCAAGTATTTGTTTGCCTTCTCTTGAGTACCTTTCCTTTAACTTATGCAGAAGTCTTGAACACATCCCAGAAATAGTGGGAATGATGGATAAGCCGTTAAAGATTAATTTGATAGATACTTCTATTGAGGAGCTACCACACTCTATCAGTAAGCTTATCGGGCTTGAATATTTAGACATGACAAGTTGCAATAGACTACGGTACCTACCAAGTAGCTTATTTATATTGCCAAATCTTGTCACATTAAAAGTTGGAGGATGTTCTCGACTTCCGGAGTCATTTAGAAGGCTCGAAGTGAGCAATTCAGTAAGGACATTACATTTCAACAGTGCTGGTTTATTAGATGAAGATCTTCCTGTGATTATTCAGAGTTTTCCAAACTTAAAAGACTTAAATATGTTGTCGAACCGTTTTGTATCTTTCCCAACATGCATTCAAGAGTGTATCTGTTTGACAAATCTTGATGTGAGCGAGTGTATGTGGCTTGAGGAAATTCCAGAACTACCATCAAGTGTTCAGAAAGTAAATGCAAGACTCTGCAATTCCTTAAACGCTGAGACATTGGGCATGCTATGGTTTCAGGTTAACTACTTTTCCCTTCACTTGTATTTACATGACTTAGTATACGTGCATATAGACATCATATAATGTGTGTGGGATAGTAGCAAATACTAAAGACAAAACATAATGAAATTATGATCTCAGCTTTAGAACTTTTCCTCCTATTTTAAGTTGTATATTGAGAATGCATGTATTTTTGCAATGATGCAGTGATTTGTTATTATTATCTAGTAGTGTGATTTTTTTTACAATAATAAACATAAATTTTTTAACAGTAATAAGTTAAAATCAAATGTGTTACACATCTTAACTAGGTTTGTGTGCCAGATACACATGAACTATGCTTTGGAAAGAAAAATAGATTATAATCAGCCAGTTCAGTTAGTTCTTCTTTGTTATGGATGTTACAGGTGTGTAAAGAGATGAAGAGATTAGAAGTGATAATGCCCAGAAGTAGAGAGATTCCAGAATGGTTCGACCATTGTAAGGAAGGGGGGATACCGGTTTTCAGGGCTCGTGGCAAGTTTCCTGTTGTTGCTGTAGCGTTTGCGTTTGAGAAATTGAATGCCAATGGACCCTTACCGAGTCACTGGGAAACTGTACGTCTGCGCTTGTTTATTGAAGGTGAACATGTACATCGCAAACAGTACCAAACTTTCTATGTTCCTGACAACCATGTGCTGCTGTGCGACCTAAGAGTTATGTTCAGCGATGAAGAGTGGGAAAGCCTTGATGCACTTCTTCATCATCAACATGGTAATGATAATAATGATTGGAAGACGGTGCAGGTTGTGTGTGAAACAAGCATGATGCTAAGTAGCTGGGGAGTTTATGTGTATAAGCAAGAGACAAACATGGATGACATCCAATTCAATACTAGTCCATATCATCGTCTTCCAAGTTTCTCTATGTTTCATAAGAATAGACTACTTGAGACAAGTGAAGAGGATAAAGTTAGGAATGCAATAGAAGGTATGAATGTGCCGGTAATGTTTGAGGGGTTTCTGACTGAGCTAAGGGCTCATGAAGAACGAGGGGAGTTTGACAATGTAGGACCTCAGTTCCATGAATGCAACCAATCATTGCTGGCAAGCTTAGCCAAAATGTCAAAGAGGGTTACGGCTCAAAGAGAAGGGAACGGATCAGGGTTCAACCTTGAAGACGAGGATGATAAGGAGGCTGATAATAATCTGAAATGGATTGCAGAGACAATATTAAAGCTTAGCAAGGAGAGTGCTGAGGAGGAAGAGGAGAAGGATAAGGAACAAAGACAGAGAGACGAATTAGAAGCTTGTCCAAGCTATCATGTACCAGAATACAATGAGGATGCAATTATAATTCAAAGGCAACTATTCGATGAGCTGGTCCAAGCTAATATGACTATGCCTTCACTAGATCATGTTGCCAACTTTGCTGGTCCAAGCTATGAACCAGAATACGGTGAGGAGGTAATTATAATGGAAAGGCAATTATACGATGAGCTGGTCCGAGCTAATACGATTAATGCTGCTTCACAAGATCATGTTGACAGTGCTGGTCCAAGCTATCATGTACCTCAAGACCATGACCAGGGAATTACCCCGACATGCTCGGACATAGGTGGAAGCAGTGGACAAAGCTCAAAAGATGATGTTATTAAGGTCCAATACTACATTTTTGACTTCACCAAACAATAAGGAAGGAATCAATTCCTCTACTTTTGCGTGCGCTTCTAAGTAAGTTCCTATCCTAGTCGCCCATTTCATTCCATAAATTTCCTCTCTTAAATTTGATACATGTGTTATCTGATCTTGTTATCTTCCTAACCCATTCAATGGAGTAATTTCTTTTTCTTTTAAGCATGCTTCTATAAAATTTTATTTACTGGACACAATGTAATGTTGATGATCCGTAAGTATTAGTACATTTAGGTTAAATTTGTGAACATTTTACCTTATTACTTAAATAGTTTGTTGGATGGTTTTAAATATACTTTAGAGGGCTAGTCTTTCAATTTTTAATTCCATTTCAAATGTTTAGAGGCTGTTCTTGTGTTATTTATACCGGTTGAATAAAGTGAAGTAGTGAACCAGTCCAGCAGTGCCTGGGCCCTTAAGTATTTGAGAAATGGCACCCAGCTAGGCGCTGGTGCTTTATATTTTTGTTGTTCTGCTTAGAGCTAGCCTAGATATATATTTAGAATTAGAAGCAAAAGAGATCTGATGACTGATCAATAAATGTTAGTTAAGAAATAATATTGATAAGGGAGACAAGACCTTTTTAATAGCACTTTTTGCCCAAGAACAATTGATGAATTGAATTTAGGGAAACAAACCAAACTTAATAACAATTTCTTGATCAAGGTAACAAAAACACTGTATACAATTGAATGAATTTGAATGAACAGTTATAAAAAATGAATCTGTGAAATTTCAAACAACACAACAGTAATTTAGTCCAAGAACTTAGTTGACAGCACTGCAAATCCTTCTTATCGTTCCGGCTGATCCAGTTAAGGGCTCAATATCTCCCATCTTTATCATAGCAGCTGCAAAGTCCGATTTGAAGGTTGTAGGATTTTTGCTATATTCAGATACGATAGAATCTGTAGATCCTCCACTGAATAAAACTTGATCTGTTATAAGAAGACCTTTCTTCTGAATCAAATTCTTGAAGTAGTTGTTGTCAAAAGAATTAGGTGTAACCAGGTCGAATGGTGCTAATTTCTTATCATTTTCAGTGTTACTTAGGGACGGACAACCACGTTGACGAGTGCGGGCAAATCCAGCATTTATGTCACTGGCATTATTGTATATCCTACTACGAAAGGTGAAACATTGAGCTTGTCCAATTGTATGTGCACCTGCATGCATTAAATTTAAACATTTTCTTTAAATGTTGTCATATGCTTTCGGTTTATAAATTCATAAACTTGTGTGAGGCTCCAAGATTGCACAGATTAATTAAATAATTACCCGATAAAGCAACCATGTCTCTGGCACTTAATCCTTTCTTATTGAAACGGGAAATAAGAGTTTCAAGATTGTCCGTAAAAAGTGGAAGGTCACTATTAGCCAAACTTTTGCTTGTGGTGGTAGAATCTCTTCGTCCAAGCTTCACTGTCCAAGATGGACCACTCACCTGATCAATAAAAAGAATGTCATCATAAGTCTTAATAATTAAGATGCTTTTTCATGTTAAGTTACAACCATATATAAATCATACATAGATTATGATGAATTACTCATACTTACAGCAAATGATGCATCGCGTGCTGCTACTGCTACAATGTCTGCGCAAGAGACAACACCAGGACATACCTTCTCAACCTCGGATTTGGCTTGATCAATTACATTATAACCTCTCACAGAATTGATGTTAGGAAGTGCACTCTTCTCGCTCTCAAAACTAGGGCTTTCATCAAGCAAGATCGAAGCATCACAACCCTGCAAAAAGGAGGCCAAAATAGTTAGTTTATTAATTACCATTATTATATGTGTAACATACAAATTAAATGATCACTGAATGAATTGAAGTACCTGTACAAAACAGTCATGAAAATGGAGGCGAATGAGAGACGCAGCCATGCGGCGTTCCTTAGAGACAGCTCTTCTAATCACATTTCTAATAGTGGTAAGTGCATTGGGGCAAGTATTATCATAAAATGTAGCAGAAAGTTGAGCGTTGCATGCTGTGCCTAACAGCAATAGCAACAATGCAATACCACTAATATTAAACCGCCCAAAATCCATCATATATGTATGTATTGCTTAAGGATTACTTGACGTTTAAAAAAGAAATCTTGTAAACGTAGATAGTATATTTTAGAACAGAAAGAAATGCTTCAAAACAAGCTAAGATAACAATTGGTGCTGATGATGATGCAACCTCAGAGTGCTTCCCAATTTATATAGGAAAGTTGTAACAAATGAATTGGGAAGGTGCCGTGGTCGGAGTTGACCAGGTGACCCATTCTCTATAGCTAGCCGGTGTATTGCGTGTGCATACTGAACACCAAGGCAATTTGTTTAAATTAATTCAATTTTGGGCTTGAATTTGAGCAAGGCACCGAACATGGAGTAATAAAACTCAAGTTTCCTCTTGAGTTAAATTGAAATTGATAAGAGGCAATGCAATATTCTCATAATAAATCATTTTTAACCATCATGGGTGGTATATGTTTTAATCAATAATTAATTTACAAGTGACGCATAATACATTTATGTGATTAGGGGAATTTTAGATTAATTTGTTAAGAAGATATAACATTTTTCAATAGATAATAACTATAAGCTTATTTATTATCATTTTACAAATTGACTTAAAATATAACAATTGAAACATTTTTTATTAATTCATTATTATAATCTAAAAACAGAGGCAGCCAACGACCAAAGGCTAGGTCATACAAAGCATACAAGGGGAATTTATAATAAACAAACAGAATTGTTAATAAAAATGCTTAGTTGATTACTGAAAATCTCATTTGTTCAGAACATTGGCCATTATTTTGAACAAGAATATATATCCTTAATAAAATATACCGACAATCTGAGTCATAGAGTTATTATGAGTAATGAAAGTCGATTAGTAGGTCAAAATAAATTCATCAGGAGACGCAGCAGCTAAATGGTTTTTTTTCTTTTTTTTTTTTTTTTTTTTTTTTTGCTTTCAGAACAGAAAAAAATTTAGATTTTGTGAAGGTACTGTATAAGGATATAGAGAAATCACCATGCACAGTGAAAATTTATTGTTAAATTCATATATCACCATAGATAGACGTATGTTAATAAAGGAACCAGAGTTACAAAAATTGTGAATATTGATAAAGCTACACTGATTGTTGAAGTATTTTAATATAGGCTTAATTACGTGTCCAATCTTTGATTTTTAAGGTTATTTTGTCACAGGTTTTTGTTCATTGTTTGTCCAATATCTGACTTCTCGAAGTAATTTTGGAATTTGCCATATCTCTTGCTACTAATTTCGACCAAATTTTGTTGACATGTCATATCGAAAATCTAATCAGACACAAAAGGTAAGCCACGTGATGCCATCTAATCAAACACAAATCAAATCCTTGAAATAGTTTCACATATGCAAATAAACCTTGCATGCTTTTTTTATCCAACTAAGTATATGAGCCAGCAATAGAGATCGGACTAAATCTCTTTAAAGACATAAATATTATTGGGTGAATATTGATTCTACGTACCAACAAATTTTTAAACATATATACATGAACTTAAAACACCTAATTAACATCAAGTTAAGAAATCCAAGTATTTACCAATTTTGTTGGACTTTTAGTCTCTGGCTGTCACACACAAAAAAATTAATTTAAAACTAATTTGAAAATTAAATAAGTAAATTCTCCATAATATACTCTTATCAATTTCAAAATTAATTAGTTAGTATATTAATTAATACTGTAATTTTTAGTCGGAGTAATTAATTAATTAATTAATTATTAAAGATATACTTTATATTAAATTAATGGTGAATACACCCTACTTATTTTAGGAAGTAGCTTAAATTTTTTCTTGGATATATGGAACTATATATAATTAGTAATACCTATATTCCACACCCCCCCCCCCCCCCCAAAAAAAAGGAAAAAAAAAACAAAACAAAACAAAAGGTCAATCCCACAAATAAGTAATACCATGGTGTTGAAAATAAGAAAAAAAAAACAAATAGAAAACACATTTAATAAAAAAGAATTAGTTAAGTACATTTAACTTTAATTTTATTGTTTAAATTATACTCCCTTCGATCCGTTTCATATGTAGTGTTGTTTTAGCATTTGTATTATGTTTCATAAGTTCTGTTATAATTAATGCTATTTTTCCAAACATACCCCTATTTATTACACCCTCTTTTTCACTTCCAATACCTTTCTCTCTTCAATAATGATTATGTAGGGGCATTATAGTCAAAATACAACAAATCCTTACATCATTTAACCATTTCTTAAAATCACTGCATAACCTTAAAATACACTACATATGAAATGGAATGAGTATTTCATAACATTGAGAATTAAAGATGAATTTAATTTCTGTTAAAAAAAAAAAGAAGATGAATTTAATGAATGAAATCTGTTTCAATACAAGTCATATCTTAAATATATTGAAAATAAAATATGAATCAAATGAAGAGTTTATTAAGAATGATAAAATTGAACCGGGTGAAATTACTCAAGACAAAAAAATTAGTATAGCTGAGACTATAATTATTAGTACCAAGGCTAACCAATTAGTAGGGTACGTGATTAGTACAATTAAGTTTTGTAAAATACTCCTTCTGTTCCAATTTAACTGTCACTTTATCAATTTCACACATATATCATTTAATATTTCAATTTTCAAGAGAATTATTAAATAAATTTACTATAATACCCTCAAAGTACATTAATTATCACCCATTTCACATATTTCAACACATTAAATGCAAGGTTAAAGGTGGAAAAAAATCAATTAATACATCCTTGAATTCCTAAAGCGACAAATAATTTGGAACAAATTAAAAATGCGTAACAGATAATATGGAACCGAGGGAGTGGTTCTTTCTTTCGGCAACCAAAAAAAATGATTTTGACTTCTCATGTAGTCACGTGCATCTATATATATCTCAAAAGAAAACATTATTGAAAAGTCTCCTTCATGAACTGGCATGCAACAAGCTAAGCTCGCTAGGTAGCAAACCAGAGGAGAAAAGGTCACATCCATACAAATATACAATATTCAAATCCTAAGCTTCTTGCCTTCTTGCATGGGCCGCCACCGCGTTGTAGCGGATATTAGTGACCCTTACAAGTTCTCACTTGTACTACACACATACCACCTTATCCTTATATATAGATTACCCACTTCAAGCTTTTCTCCATCATCTAATTGATATCCATTCATTCATTCATTCATTATATTCAAATTCTTTCTTTCTTTCTTTCTTTCTTGAGCCAAAAAAATATAGCCTTCGCCAATTAATTAATTACCATCGCAATATATATTGATTCATGGCATTAAGAATTTCAAGTATCACTGCTTTTGTTGTCACAATATTGGTGTTGTTAGGCACAATATGTGATGCACAATTGTCTTCTAATTTTTATGAGACTACATGCCCTAATGCACTTAGCACCCTTAGAACTGTGATTCGTACTGCGGTATCTAAGGAGCGAAGGATGGCTGCTTCTCTCATTCGCCTCCATTTCCATGATTGCTTTCTTCAGGGCTGAGATGCATCAATCTTGCTTGATGATAGTTCCACCATTGAGAGTGAGAAGACTGCACTTCCTAACATCAATTCTGTGAGAGGTTATAATGTAATTGATCAAGCCAAATCCGAGGTTGAGAAGATATGCCCTGGTGTTGTCTCATGTGCAGACATTTTAGCAGTAGCAGCACGTGATGCTTCTTTTGCTGTGAGTATATACATATCTATATTCCTAATTCATATCAGAAAACACACACACACACGTGTATATATATATATATATTATAAGCTTTTTTTGAAAGTCTCACATCGTCTCTGTCTCATGATAATAGGTGGGTGGTCCATCATGGACTGTGAACCTTGGACGAAGGGATTCTACCACAACTAGCAAAAGTTTGGCTAATACCGAACTTCCTCTTTTTACCGATGATCTCAAAACTCTTATTTCTCGTTTTAATAACAAAGGACTTAGTGAACGAGAAATGGTTACTTTATCAGGTAATCAATTGATTAGTTGAATTTATTGGTCATATACATCGCTTTAATTGATTTTAATTTTATACTACTAAATAAGATTAAGCTTATGACAATTAAATAAATACTTACTCGTAATATATAATGCATGCAGGTGCACACACACTTGGACAAGCTCAATGTTTCACATTTCGTGATAGGATATACAATAATGCTAGTGACATTGACACTGGATATGCTAGAACTTGTCAACGTGGTTGTCCATCTCTAAGTAATAATGAAAATAATAAGAAGTTAGCATCATTGGACTTGGTTACACCTAATTCTTTTGACAACAATTATTTTAAGAATTTGATTCAGAAGAAAGGTCTTCTTATAACAGATCAAGTTTTATTTAATGGAGGATCTACAGATTCTATTGTGACGGAATATAGCAAAAATCCTACAACCTTTAAATCTGACTTCGCAGCTGCCATGATAAAGATGGGAAATATTGAAACCTTAACTGGATCAGCTGGAACCATAAGAAAGATTTGCAGTGCTGTCAACTAAGGTCTTGACCATGTTGTTTGAAATGTCAATTCCTGTATTCTTTTTCAGTTCTGCCTATCAAATTATAAATTTTCGTTCAAATTCATTCAATTGTACACAGTGTTTTTGTGACATTTATTTATCAAGAAATTGTTATTAAATTTGGTTTGTTTATCTAAATATTTGTTCTTGATGAGCATAAAGTGTGTTATTAAAAATGTCTTAACACTCTGATTAATAATTTCCTTAACAAACTCTTATTGGTCCGAATGTCAAGATATGAGGTTCAGGTTCAAGTATTGTAAATGAAAATAAAAGATTAATCGTGAAAATTAAAAACTTTGCCTCTTTTTAAACGAATATTTCCACTTTGATTCAAATTCGTTGGGTCTAAAAATATCACATACGATCATATATGTCAAAGGTCTTATGCAATAAAAAATGCTGGTTTACCTAATTAAGGAATATTGTTTTTCAAACTATAACTTTTATAGTTATATTATATTAAATACTTAACTTAAAAATTTAAAAAAAAAATTGACGTAATTTGTTTCTCCCTGTATAGATGGTCAGTGATTGGTTTTAATTTTAATAAGAATTGGTCTTATGATTTCGGACAATAGTTTATTCTTTATACATGGAATGATATTTGGGTCATTTGTACAATAATTTGGTCCAAAAGGAAACTTTTAATAAGGATCGAAGGGAGTAATAAATAAACTAATAACAACATTTTTAAATATTAAATAATAATATTATTAAATATATGTTTTTGGTATTTTGCTAGATATACTGTGTTATTATATTATGGAAAAAATAAATATAAATATATATTTTTATGTCTAAATATGGATATATATATATATAATGCATTTAAAAAATGGATATATAAAAAATAGAAAGCTATATATTGAAGTTATTGTTGCAATCCAGTTTTTTTTTTATCAAGATTTCTTGGCACATCTTTCGCACAAAATTGAATACTTTAACTTTCTAATATTATTTAAATGGAAATATAATTTTGGGAAATCTATAAATATTGACATGATAAAAAAATATCTGGGAATATTTTTATTAGAAATGGTTCGCAGTTAACAATATTGAAATGATATTGAGTATAAAAGTGAATGATGATATAATGTTAATACATGAGTCTATGATGAATCTTTACTGGTGGAAGATATAAAAAATTTGAAGTTGAATTTTGTAGCAAAATGATGATGTAAAATTAATGTGTCAGAGTTTGATAAATAAAATGTTAACACTCTGTTATGATGGGCTAAAGATAACACCCACCTACAATATTATATTATTCAAATAATCATATATACTTCATTCTGTCTTTATTACAAGTTCCATTAACTAATTTTTACACCCTTAAAATAATATTAGATAAACTGCTTATCCAAATATATCATTTTGAGTCTCTCTCCATGTAATTGGTGTCTCTTTTCCTATAAATAATGGAAGAATGACTTTTACATTTAGTAGGGATATTTTTTAAAAAATTAAAAATGATAACTTATATTTAGAAGAAAAAAATTTGGTCAAAAGCGCTTATATAAAAATCCGGAGCGGTTACTATATTTCAAAGGAACAAAGAAACATTTAGCGCGATATGCTCAGTTCAAGATATATAAATAATGGGAGGCGACACATCTTCTGCTTCAAACTGTTGCAGCACGGTATCATCATCATTCATCACCCCTCAAGCTAAGGCTGAAACATATATAATACTATTATATACGGTTTACACATACACTTACACGTGAAAATAATCCTTAGGTAATACATACATATACGATGGATTTTGGGCGGTTTAATATTAGTGGTCTTGCTTTGTTGCTATTGCTGTCAGGCATTGCATGCAATAATGCTCAACTTTCTGCTACATTTTATGATAATACTTGCCCCAATGCACTTACCACTATTAGAACTGTGATTAGTAGAGCTGTTTCTAAGGAACATCGCATGGCTGCGTCTCTCATTCGCCTCCATTTTCATGATTGCTTTGTACAGGTACTTTAATTCATTGAGTGATCATTTAATTTGTATGTTATTCCTGGGGACGAAATCTGGGGGTGACCTATAAATACCATATATAGTCAACTCAAGACTTCTAATTTTTTTTTTTATATATATATACACATGTATGTATTACTTATGTGTGACATATCTTAAATTATACTCATATTTTTAGAAAATATTCTTCTTCAACTCTTAAAATTTGTAAGTGTTTTATCGTGGATAACTGGATATTGGTTATATCCATTTTTTTAAAACTTTTATCAACTTATTATTTATATTATTAATTATTAAAAATGAAAAAGAACATGGGTAACAGAAATAAAATTAAAAAAATGATAAATATAACGAGATGTGCTAAAGTTTTAATCGAGAAAGGCTCATATGCATCATATTAATTATTGAGAGATATTTTAATTTCTCTGGTCCTATATGTAAGACTTTTTTAGGATTTTTCACTTTTATCAAGGAAAATATTTAAATTTGTTAGCATTATTGAAAATGTGAGAATTTGATAATTTTTTTCGAAATTTCACTTATAATTATAATTATTATTGAGACTTTAAAAAATGTTGAACAAATAAATATGTGATTGAAAATTGAAATGAGGTCTTGTAAATATGACCAAAATAAAAATCTCAAAAGAGTCTTATATATAGAACCGAAGAGAATACTAGTAAATATGAAAAAGAGAAAACCCTAGTAATTGCAATCTTATTTTATCATATATTTGATAAAATCATCGACTATGAAAATGTTAAAATACTTTATATTGATGAGTTGTATTAGTTATTATCTAATTTATTTCATATAATGTGTATTTGACAGTTAAAATTTTCTTTATAATTAAATATATATTATTTAGTTCCAGCATCCTTGGCTTGAAATTTTGGTTTTGTCCCTGTGTTACACATATAATGGTAATTGTAGTAAACTAACTATTTTGGCCTCCTTTTTTCAGGGTTGTGATGCATCAATCTTGCTTGATGACAACCCCAGTTTTGAGAGCGAGAAGAATGCACTTCCTAACATCAATTCCTTGAGAGGTTATAATGTAATCGATCAAGCCAAATCTGAGGTTGAGAAGGTATGCCCAGGAGTTGTCTCATGCGCAGACATTGTAGCAGTAGCAGCACGCGATGCATCAATTGCTGTAAGTATGAGTTATTCATCGTAATCGATCTATATATGCTTTATATGTATGGTTGTAACTTATTAATTAACATAAAAACATCTTAACTAAGACTTATGATGCATTCTTTTTATTGATCAGGTGAGTGGTCCATCTTGGACCGTGAAGCTTGGACGAAGAGATTCTATAACCGCAAATAAAAGTTTGGCTAATAGGGATATTCCATTTTTTAAAGACAATCTTGAAACTCTTATTTCTCGTTTCAACAAGAAAGGATTAAGTGCGAGAGATATGGTTGCTTTATCAGGTGATTATTTAATTAACGTGTGCAATGTTCAAACCTCACGCAAGTTTCTGAATTTATAAACCTTAAGCATATGACAATATTTGAAGAAATTGTTTAAATTCAATGCATACAGGTGCACATACAATTGGACAAGCACAATGTTTCTTTTTTCGTAGTAGGATATACAATGATAGCAGTGACATAGATGTTGGATTTGGCCGCACTTGTCAACATGGTTGTCCATCCCTAAGTAATGCCGAAAATAATAAGAAGTTAGCACCATTGGACCTTGTTACAGCTAATTCTTTTGACAACAATTACTTCAAGAATTTGATTCAGAAAAAAGGTCTTCTAATAACAGATCAAGTTTTATTTAGTGGAGGATCTACCGATTCTATTGTGACGGAATATAGTAAAAATCTCGAAACCTTTAGGTCTGACTTTGGAGCTGCTATGATAAAGATGGGGGATATTAAACCCTTAACTGGATCAGCTGGAACGATAAGAAAGATTTGCAGTGTTATCAACTAAATTCTTAGGCTTAGGGGGTGTTTGTGTATTTTTTTTTTATAAAGATTATGTTTTTAGCTTTTTTTTTTCAAAAATAATTATTATTTAATGTGTTTAGTTGTCAATGTATATTATAATTTTAAGTTATATTCTAATAAAAAATAATCAAAATTTAACATTTTCCTCATAAGTGGTGTAGATTATTTTTGGCAAAATTATTTTTCGACCAATGTAATTTTTCTTTTCTACCCTTATCACTCCAACAACATTAACTACCTCTTAATACTCCATACCCTTTTTTTTCAATTTACTCATTAAAAATAATATTATTTGCACTATCCAAACAAAATATATCATTTTTAATTAATTTTTAAGCTAAAAGATCCAAAAGCAAATAAATTATAATTTTAACAGATTATCGTCATTCATAAAAATAATCATAATCTAATTTTTTCGACTATACCAAACACGCACTTACTTGACAGCATGTTATTTGGAATTTCAATTTACATTTTTTTTTTCGTTATGCCTATCGATCAATTTATAAATTTTCTTTCAAATTCATTTAATTGTACAGAGTGTTTTTTTTACATTTATTTATGAAGAAATTGTTATTGAATTTGGTTTGTTTCTCTAAATATTTGTTTTTTTATAAGAATCTAAATATTTGTTCTTGATGAGCATAAAGTAGTGTGTTACTAAAAATGTCTTGTCACTCTGATTTGTATTTTTCTTTACTAAGTACTAACTCTTATTGATCCGAATGTCAAGATATAGATTCAGGTTCAAGTATTGAAATTAAATGAAAATAATAGTGTAAATTATAATTATTACTACATCTTTAGGTTATAATGTTTATTAATTATGAATATGATACCATGTTTTCATTCTATTTTCTGTTTCTAAATATTTATATAGAAAATAGGGAAAATAACTTTTTATTATTTTTGTCATTTTTTATATGGTAAAACTTTAAAAATAGAAAATGAAATGAAAATACAGAATGACATCTATAATTAACAAAAATTGAAATAAAAATATGAGATCATAATTATAATTATCAATAAATATTTAAAATAAAAATATGAAACGTTTTCGCAAATAAAAAACCTTTAATTTGCGTAAATAAAAACCTCACCAAAAAATTATTAGCAACAAGTATAGTATGTTGTTAAGTACATTCGGATCCGATCCGAGTCGTGTGTCTGACTATGACAGGTGAGTTCCAACATGAGTTTTCTGCATTCACAAGGAATCAGACTCGAAACCTTACGTAAACGAAATCGAGTCGCTTATCACTTGTTCCAACCCATATTGGTTTAAGTAATTATAAACCTTTAATTTAAGTAAGGCTCAATTGGTTTTACGATTTCGTACAATAATTTATTCTTTATACATGGAGGGATATTTGGGCTATTTGACTATTTGTACAATAATTTGCACTACTTGTTATTGTCTATGGATAACACCTACTTATTATAATATTATATTATTCAAATCTTATATACTACTATATTTTAGAAGACTAAAGAAACATTTTGCACGATGCCCGTTTGGTGATAAATAATGTGAGGCGAGTAGGCGACGCATCTTCATCAGCTTCGTACATTTGCAGCATGGTATCTGCGCCTCTCAAGGCCAGGCTCGAACATATACTCCTTTTTATAACTATTAGCGTGTCGTTCGTGTCTGTCGTCCCACATTCCCATTATCGTGTTTTTATTGTAAAGAGTTGTTTATAGTAAAATAATATATTAAAAAACACGCACTTACTTGACAGCATGTTATTTTGAATTTCAATTTACATATTTTTTTCCGTTATGCCAATCAATTTATAAATTTTCGTTCAAATTAATTTAATTATACAGTGTTTTTGTTACATTTATTTATGAAGAAATTGTTATTAAATTTGGTTTGTTTATCTAAATATTTGTTTTTTTTAATAAGAATCTAAATATTTGTTCTTGATGAGCATAAAGTAGTGTGTTATTAAAAATGTCTTGTCACTCTGATTTATATTTTTCTTTACTAAGTACTAACTCTTATTGATCCGGATGTCAAGATATAGATTCAGGTTCAAGTATTGAAATTAAATGAAAATAATAGTGTAAATTATAATTATTACTACATGTTTAGGTTATAATTTTTATTAAGGCTTAATTGCACTTTTGGTCCCCAATTTTTTTCAATTTGGCGATTTTGGTTCCCCAACTTTTAATTTGGCGATTTTGGTATCCCAATTTACAATTTGTAGCGATTTTGGTCCCTCCGTCAATTCCATCGTTAACGGTGCTGACGTGGCGTACCAAAGGGACACGTGTCAGCAGCTTAATTGCACTTTTGGTCCCCCAATTTTCTCAATTTAGCGATTTTGGTCCCCCAATTTTTAATTTGACGACTTTGGTCCCCAAATTTACGATTTGTAGAGATTTTGGTCCCTCCGTCAATTCCTCCGTTAAAGGTGCTGACGTGGCGTACTAGAGAGACATGTGTCAGCACCTTAAGGCCCTATATTTATTTATTAAAAAATAATAATAATAAAAAATATTTAAAAATGAAAAAAAAAATAAAACCCACGAGTCTCACTGAGATTGCAGCGAAGAGCAGAGAGTGTTGGTCTCCTATTGTGATCGCGATGAATCCTGGTGCGGATCGGTCGCTGCTGTGAGTTCGCCTGCCACAACTGGAGCGTCACGATGCGGTGGTTCCTGCATAGGTCGCGAGTTCGCTCGAACGAGGAAGGTCACAATGGGATGCGGCGGCGGTGGAGCAGCGATGCAACCTAGTCGCGAGTTCGCTCGGCGAGAGTGATGGTGGCGCTCGCAATAGCCGAAACCCCTGGAACACAGTTGTGGCGGTGACGTTGGAGGATGAAGACTGCGGTGGCTGCATGAGAATCGGCGAGATCGTTGCACACTACTTCTTCCTTGTGAAACCATCGCCTGTTACAGTGATCTTCAATCATCTCGATCTTGACGGCGATGGTCTTTAATTCGAATTTTATTTTGAAACTACAGAGGAAGGGCATGAAGCAAGTGGGTGGTCATGGCGGATGTGGCAGGTGGTGGTTTGTGTGTCGGTACCAGCGTCGGTGTCGATGTTCGATCAAGCATTGTGTCACAAAGAGGCAGTGAACAATTTCTATTGTTTGGATTTTATTTTATTTTTTCTTTTTTAAATATATTTTATTATTATTATATTATTTTTTATAAATAAATATAGGGCCATAAGCTGCTGACATGTGTCCTTCTGGTACGTCACGTCAGCACTGTTAAAGGTGGAATTGACGGAGGGACCAAAATACAAAGTAATAATTGAGGATAAATGGTCATGGATAAAAAAATATAAACAGGATAGTTATAATAACTTCTGAAAGACACGTTATAATAGTAATAATTGAGGGGTTAGAAAACTGCATTTAACTTTTATTAGTTATTTTTTTTAAGAAAATAATCTATTACCACGAAACCAAATGTAATAATAACCTAAAAGCCATAGTTTTACTCATTGCCACCTAACTTCTAGGAAGGGTTCAATCAATAAGAACTATGCTTAGAACCTTTTAAAAATTTGCCATGAATTAGAACATACCTGGACAAAGATGACATTGCTTTGAATTCAGAGAAAAGAAAATCTGCATAAAAAGAAATATATCATTATTCTTGGAAAAAAGAATTTGGTTTTGGTTATGAAGTTTTTTGAGATTCAGAGAGAAGAAAATCTGCAAAAAAAAGAAATAGATCATTATTCTTGGACAAAAAGAATTTCGTTTTGGTTATAAAGTTTTTTGGGATTGGATGTGAGATAAAATGAGCAGATAACTTTCTTTTTTTTCTTAGCATGTGAAAAAAGCGATCCTGAATCATAAAAAGTTTGATAATGAATTATGAATAAGAGAAAAACATGGATTTTTGAAGCAACCATCCAAGTTCTATTTTTACTTCAAAAACATGGTTCTCTTTTCAGTATAACAAAAATTCATGTTCCATTTTTGGAAAAAAAAAAAAAAACTACCTAAGGTGTGGTTTAGAAACTACTTAAACTGCATAGCAGTTGTCGTGATTTTTTTTATTTTTTTATTTTTGTAGTTGTTATAGTTACCAAAACCCAACAATTTTACGTTTTTATCCTCTTAAGTTTTAAATTTTTATTAGTTGTGGTCATTTTAAAAATATGGTAAATAGTAATAATTAGTAAGGGTATTTTGGGCATAAGCTAATTTACGCCAACTTCTTTTTAGTTAAATTATGGTGTTTTCTTTATATAATAGTATAGATTAAAAGGACATATTTAACTGAACTATACATATTATAAAAAAAATTAAAAAAAAATCAGTTAGAGCATCCACAACCCCAAACCCATTTTTGGTTTTTAACTGGGTCCCTCGTATTATCTTATAATTTTTTACACTTTCTCTCAAAAGTCAAGAACTCTAACAACTTTTTTCCTACAACCCTAAACTCAACTTTCATTCTTAAACAAGACCCAAACCTATCCCACACTTTTATATTTTGCATTTAGTTATAAATATGGTATATATTTATTTTTCATTTTCTATCAATTTTTCATTCAATAAAATTTCATTCCATTGAATATTCAACCAATCAACACATGGGAAATTTTTACAGAGATTTACTCAGAAATATTTTTTTTACAAAAATTCGTATACAGATTTATTAGAATACGTTAATTTTGAATACAATTTTTACTCAATATAGTTTTTTCAGAGCAAAGAGTAAAAAAAATTTAATCCAAATCATAAAAGTTAGTGCATATCAGTAAAAAAGAATACACATAGAATATTTTTGAATTGACTACATTCAAAACAATAAAAAAAAATTGACTTCTGTCAGAGAGCACAAAATAAAATATATATATATGTAAAAAAAAATACATAGGATATTTTTTAATTAACTACATTTGAAATTATATAAAAAAAACAAACAAACTGATTGGAGCATTTTGTTACTAATGGTCCCTCTTTTTTTTCCACCAACCAGTTCATCCCCACGAGCTGATTTTAGTTATGTAAATTTGATAAGAATATTTTGTAACATTATAATTTTATCTTCTCAATTTTTTTAAAAAAAATTTATGTTCATTAATAAATAACAAAAAAACATAGATAATCAAAACAATTAATAAGAGTAAAAAAGATTTAAAAAAACAATAAATGATGCATTGGAAATATAAAATTACTTATAATTAGAACCAAAAACATCTTCCCAAAGATGACTTATAATAAAGACCAGAGAGAGTATATATTACTATTAGGCTCATTTAAGTTTTTAATCCCTGAACTTGAGTGCTATTTTAGAATTGGTCCTTAAATTTTTTTGTTGTTTTGGATCCATAAACTTTGGAAATGATTCTTTCGTCACTTTAGTGATGAAATGACCAATGATATGACATGTCACATTCACCACATCCATAAATAACATATCACATGATGTTACCTAAATTTTTTAAATTAAAAAAAAATCAAATTTATATTAAAAAAATAATTAAAAATCGTATTTTTTTAAAAAAGAAAATCAAATTTTTTAATAATTTTTAAAAGAATTAATTGTTATAATAAAAAATTACGTGGTACCACATAACGCTACATCATGTCACTTGTAGATGCAGCGAAAATGACATGACAAGTTGTGGGTCATATTATCATTTAAATGACGACTAAAGGATCATTAATTTACTAAAATTTAATAAAGTTTAGAAATCCAAAGCATCCAATAAAAAAAATTTAAAAACCATTTTTTTTTTAAAAAAATACCTAACTATAAACTTAGGAAAATATTTAAATGACATTCGTATTTGACATCTGGGGTGACATTTGCTTTTTGGGTAAAAACTGATGGATTCTGTAATAAAGAGAAACTGCAGGATCCACCGGTTTTTGCCAAAAAAAAAAAGCAGCTGTCCATAAAGATGTCAAATACTGATGTTTATGTAACGAAAAACTTAAATAAGATGGTTTACACGTCTGCACGTCAAAAATAAACGTGACACCCGCTCACATAGTTTGTCTCCTTTAATTTGTCAACCTACCCCAACGTGGTGACTACCACGTACTTGTAATGTAAACACCCCTTTCTTTAATTTGTTTCTTTAATTTCTTATTACTGTATATAATAGGAACTTTGTTACTCCAAAGCATGCATAAGGGAAGAAACTCATTATTTTCTTATTTAGCTATCCAATTAATTAAGGCGCTAGCTAGCTGCATCATATGATGAAGAACGTGAACATATCTTTGTGCATGCTTCTCATAGCTGCAGCCCTGGTGTGCCTAGGAGCAAGTGTTGTACCACCCTCTGCTGGCTTCAACTATGGTGATGCTCTTGACAAGAGCTTGTTGTTCTTTGAAGCTCAAAGGTCTGGTAAGTTACCATTGCAGCAGCAGCAGCAGCGTGTCAAGTGGCGTGGTGATTCTGGTCTCAATGATGGATTTCAGCAAGGGGTGAGTCCCCATTTAATTTCAAACCAACCCTCCCTCTTTAATTTAGAGATTTTCATAATATTGACCATATAAAGTTGTTCCACAATATGCCTCACTACCAATGTTACACTATTATTATTATCGGTCAAGAAAATATTAAGTTTTAATTATTTAAAATCAATTACTTTTAATCGATTAAAAGAAGTGAACAGGTAGGGAGGGTTGTATCTAACAAATGAAGAGGACTGGACTCTAACAAATGTTAGTTATATCTTTATACTACTAATAACTAGCAACTAGTAAATTAATTTTAACTTTTATGTGTATTATTCAAGAGTTTTCAATTTTTATGGTTGGGTAATGTTGTCAGGTAGACCTGGTGGGTGGATATTATGATGCAGGAGATCATGTGAAGTTTGGGTTGCCAATGGCCTACAGTGTGACAATGCTTGCATGGGGAGCCATTGAATTCAGGAAGGAAATCACAGACATGAATCAGTTGGGACACACATTATGGGCCATTAGATGGGGAACTGACTACTTCATCAAAGCACATCCTCGGCCTAATGTTCTTTATGGACAGGTAAATCTTGTGCAACAGACCAACAGAATTCTATATTGTTCCAGTCACCAATAGAAACCACCATTAGTTTTTACTTTTATTTCACTCTTATATTTTTAACAATTACTCTGCATCAAATATATATCATAAACAGATTACTTTGGTGTGAGGAATTTGATGAACAAAATCAGATTTAATCATTCATTGGATGGAACTTATTAGTGGCTATTCAAAAGTATTATTACCAGGAAAAAATTTCTATTGCATTGAGTTGACCTTTTTTTATTGACTAAATAAATGAAAATTATACATTACAGGGTTACTCTTTCAGTCTTTCTACAATGGTTGAATACTATTAAACATGCTTATAGTATAGTAATACATAAGACTATTCTTAATTTGCTTTGCCAAATTTTAGGTTGGTGATGGAGCTTCCGATCACTATTGCTGGGAGCGTGCTGAAGACATGACGACGTCGAGAACTGCCTACAGAATTGATGAAGAACACCCTGGTTCAGATCTTGCAGCTGAAACTGCAGCTGCATTGGCTGCAGCAGCCATAGCTTTCAGCCCCTACAACTCTTCTTACTCTAGTGTCTTGCTAGTTCATGCAAAACAGGTAAGCAGTAATTAACTCAAACCCATCAAAAATCACTTATAGCACTTAGAAGTAATACATGAAATTACATGACATTAAAAAAAAAAATGACATCTTACACAAATAAAATTAATGAAAGGGGTGATCATATTTTGGTGAAATCTATTTCAAAATGAGGACTTCAAATCCCAAAACACTTCATGATATACAGTGTTCAATATATAGAAAACTTTTTAGTAGTTTACCCTCAAAGGAGATGTTATTGAAATCCTTTTATCTGTTGCAGCTCTTCACATTTGCTGATGGGTTCAGAGGTCTATATGATGACTCCATAGGTAGTGCTCAACAATTCTATGCTTCTTCCGGTTACTCGGTGAGTAAATTAAACGTTTATTATCTACTGTTTATCTAATTGGTCCTATTTTCTATTTAATGAAATCTAAATTAATTGGTCCTGTGAAGGATGAATTGTTATGGGCTGCTGCATGGCTGCATCAAGCAACTGGAGATGAGTACTATCTGAAGTATGTAGTTGACAATGCTGTGTATATGGGTGGAACTGGCTTGGCGGTTAAAGAGTTCTCTTGGGACAACAAATATGCTGGTCTGCAGATCCTCCTATCAAAAGTAAATCACTACAATATCAATTTTCCCTATTTGCTAGCCATTTAGTAATTAATATCCATTTCATGTTAGGAACTATATTTTGTCTTCTGAGATGATAACAATTACACTTATTAAAGGTTATATAATTTGAGTTTAATTTTGATACATTGTCAGCATAAAATTTTCACAACATCAACTAATCATATAATGTCATGAACCATTTTAAAGACATGCATGAAAATAGATGATTAGTTAATAGTGAGAATGCATATAAGTTAAATCCAAATAACTGATTTGAATCCATAGAATTGAAGATGTCAGTTATAACCATAATTCAGCAGGACAATTTGTATGTCAATTTGTTCAGTGGCTTAAGCCATATTACATATTACCATTCACCAGTTATAGTTCTAAGAAACATGCAATAAATGGTGAAATCCAATTTGCAGGTATTACTAGAAGGAAAAGCTGGTCTTTACGCCTCAACACTAAAGCAATACCAAGCCAAGGCAGATTATTTTGCCTGTGCTTGCTTGCAAAAGAATGATGGTTACAATGTCCAGAAAACTCCAGGTTAGTGGATAAAGTTTAACATCAATTCAACTCCTTTTCAAAATGGACTTGATCTTAAGTCTTAACATAGAGATAAAAGTGTAATCGTTTCATTTTTGTTTCTGCTCTTGTAAACTGCTTATTTAGGTGGCTTACTATTCGTGCACGAATGGGACAACCTGCAGTATGTTTCTTCTGCTGCATTTCTTTTAGCTGTCTACTCCAATTATCTCTCAGCAGCAAAATCCCAACTCAACTGCCCAGAGGGACAACTTCAACCACAGGAGCTCATCAATTTTTCAAAGTCACAGGTATATATCAAAGGGGGCACTTCACATAGTGCTTATATGGGCTTACGAGAATGGCATACGAAAATAAGCTTACGAATAAGTGTTTACAACCATCCCTATAATCTTTTTTTTAAGCTTATTTCGAATAGAAGTTTATTAAAAAAACTTGATTGAGTTGTTTACCCAAACGTGCTTGTATTCTATATATTGGATTGATCAATGATCATGTGTTATGGTGTTGTACCATGGTGAATTAGAAATCTAAAACTGTGAAATTTGTTTTGACACAGGTTGACTATATCCTTGGTAAAAACCCAAAGAGTATTAGCTACTTGGTTGGATATGGACCAAATTATCCTCTTCATGTTCACCACAGAGGTGCTTCCATTGCTTCAATCTTTTCTCTTCACTCTGAGGTTGGCTGCACCCAAGGATTTGATGTATGGTATAAAAGCGCGGAGCCAAATCCTAATGTCATCTATGGTGGTCTTGTGGGAGGCCCTGATCAAAATGATAACTTCTCTGACGAAAGATCCAATTATGAACAAACTGAGCCCACACTTGCAGGAAATGCTCCTCTTGTAGGCATCTTTGCTAAACTGCAGAGTTTATATGGTAATAATAATAACAATCATATAGGTGAGCCATAATCTGCATTCTGCATTAACCTGCTTATGTTCTCTGCCTCTTCCTCTATGAAACCTCAATCATTTTTCTCTTATCTCTTACAGGTTCCTACCAAAATGAACGACCAGTGCCACAGCAAATAACACAAAGTGAGTAATCATTTTGTTCTGAATTTTGAAACTTTCTGCTCATATATAGCCTTTGCTATACTAATACATGAAAACATCTATTGTCTTGACAGCTGCAACGAATACATGGAAAACACCGGCGCCTAAAACATCAGAAGGTGAGAATTAATTGAGATCAAATATGTTCCTTTAGCCTCATTGAGGGACTGATCCAGAAAGCATAAGAGAGGGACCAAATATATAAAAGTATACGTGGATAGTAAATTTTCTTTAAAAAATTATTATCTTCCGCCCTTATTATAACTTATATTTAACTAAATCACACGAACCAATAAAAGTAATTAGTTTGCTTAACAAATATAAAGTGACTCATAATTAAAACTAAAAAAATTTTCTAAAAAAAGACTTATAACGAAGATCCTACTGATGCATATACATAACTAATTATACAAAATATATATATAAGAGGGGGCAAGCATGATCCAGCCCTGGTCTAGTTTCATTCTACTTATTATTATTATTATTTTTTAATTGCAAATTAATAATGAGTGAAGAATGATGGTATGGTTGAGTTGCAGGAGGTGCACCCGTTGAATTCCTTCACTCAATTTCTAGCTCATGGACCGTTGGTGCTACAACTTATTACCGCCACAAGGTGATAATAAAGAACACTTCTTTGAAGCCAATCTCAGAGCTTAAATTGGTGATTGAAAATCTCTCAGGGTCTTTATGGGGTCTCTCTCCAACAAAAGAGAAGAACACGTATGAACTTCCTCAATGGCTCAAGGTCTTGAATCCTGGCTCAGAGTGTTTATTTGTTTATGTTCAAGGGGGACCACAGGCTCAAATCTCCATTCAAAGCTTCCACTGATCATTTTGATAGAGATGTGGAAGTCAAAAGTACAGTATTTGATATCTCAAGAGGCAACATGAAACCTTTTTTTTTCTTTTTTTTGTTTTATACAGATTCCATTCAACACTACTTTAAACTTATACCATTTCTTGTATTGTAAATTTATGATATCAACTTTCTAATCCATACCTTACGTAAGTTATAACTTATAAATGTAATATCGGTCTCAAGCTTCCTTTCAAATGAAGAATAACGAATCTCATATTTGGAAAACAAATAAAGTTAAATTTTTAGTATAATTTTTTGTGAATACATACTTTAATCAATGTTTTAGAGTAACTGTAAGTAAAACTAATATCAAAATACAAATGATTGCTTACAAACAATCAACATATGAAAATGTAAGTCTCCAATTTCAAAATACTACTCTCACACCCATTCATATAGTTGAGGATTTTTTTTTATGCTTCAACTTACTTGTTTACCGATTTACCCTTCTCTTTTACCTCTACGTTCGCCCTATGTCATATACCACCCTTAGCTGATGTGATGGAATCGCGAATGCCACCACGAAACCCCTCAATCGCATCACTTGAGAGGCCAACGCCCCTTTTTCCCCTCAATCTTGATGCGTGAGACACCATCACCTACGACACCCGATCATCGCCATGAAGTCATAGAAGTGTCAACGACATACCACGTCACCTTCTATACATCGATAGATAACATGTCACATGGATTTTTTAAATTTAAAATATTTAAATTTATTAAGAATAATTAAAAAAATAAAAAAAATCGAACATTTTAATAATTTTTAAAATAATTGATCTTTTTAATAAAAAATCATGTGGTGTCACGTAACGTTACATAGCACATTCACCTTGGTGACGTTGCGAAAGTGACCTAGTACGTCGGCGACCAAATCATCATTTAAATGACAAAAGGATCATTTCCAAAAATTTGAGTAAAGTTCAGGAACCAAAGTATAGAAAAAAATTCAAGGATCAATTCCAAAAAAACACATAAATTCATCGACTAAAAATTCAACAAAATGGATGGATCAGCAACCTATAAAATTAACTCACAAATAATCCTACACCACAAAGGAAGTGACATGATGTGTTTTACTTACTTATTATTGATTAGTTAATTAGTTAACAAGTGACACATTCACTTTCTTTCTTACAATGTAAGCTTGTTTGTAGGTTGATCTTGTAAGTATATTTATCATAACTCAAATTTTTTTTGGTGGTATCATAAATCAAAATTTAAAAAAGCTATGCCAATACCCCAACATATCTCGCCAAGTAAGCATAAGAATACACTAAGAGTCAGACTCTTTCTTTTAGAAAAGTGCGTGGGTTTGTTCCCCAGTTTATTTTGATTTTGTCTTGCCTTTGTGCAAGTTGTTTTTGTCTTGTGTGTTTTCAGTGGAGGGATGTCTCTGGATAGTTTCTACTTTCCAGATCTGATGGTCATCCTCTTTGCTCCAATAATTGGAAGACTACTCGTTGAGACAGATCTCCCTTTGTCGACTGTTGATTTGGCTACCGTCCAACACCTCTCTCGTTTTAGATCTAAGATTCCTTGATCTAAGATAACAATCAATGAAATTGTTATCTTGGAATTAAAGGTATTGAATCTTCTGTTACTGGTTTTGGCAGTTGTTGATGATCCATGTCCACATGGAAGAGTATGTTGTTACAGTGTATTTTGATTTCCCTTTAACTATTGTTAGTGCGAAATATCTTATGCTTGTAATTGTCATGTTTGTCATTACTTATACGGTTTCTAATCTATGAATAAAATACACATTTCTCTTTAAAAAAAAAAGCGCTTTCATTGAAGTTGTTATAAAATTAAAAATAAAATAAAATTTACACAACTTTTCTTACAGCAAGCTAAATTATTTTTATTCCTCGTTTATTTTTTATTGGCTATGGCTCAAATGCATAATAAATAATAATAGAGAACATACATGACCATGACCTCATGTACCAAGTCAAACCTATTTTCAGCTATTTATTGAGTGGCCCCTATACTTAAAACTTTTGCTGAAAGGGGTAAATGGTGTAGAGACCGATTTGTCCCCATTGTTAGAATTTAAAAAAAAAAAAAAAAAAAAAGAGAAAAAAAAAAGAGAGAGAACCCCAACCTCTTCCACCTGCCGGAGGACGTTGCTTCTCACCACCCAAACCTGATGACAACGCCCCATCCAACGGCCTTCTAAGACTGTCATTTCTGCCTGAGCACCATAGATCTGAGTTTATGCGGCGGTATCGAATACAACAAAATCTGAATTAGGCAACGATGATTGATGTGAGTTGTTGTTGAATCATGCTCAACACAAATCTGTAAATATAAATGATTTTCATGGAGTTGATGGTGACGGTGGCCATGCTGGTTTAGGATGATGATGGTGAAGCCCTTGATTGAAGGAGATGAAGATGAGTGCCGATCTATCTCGGTCACAGTTGCTCATGCTGGTTTCCTTCTTCCTTCCTTCCTAGCCCTGTGACTCTCAAGTCTCATCTATTTGACTAAGCATATTCTACTTGTGCTCAATTTTCTACCTCTTCTTTAATTTAATTTAATTTTTTTAAATTAAAGCTGTAACAGTTAATAAAACTTTTATTTAAAAAAAAAAAAAAAGTTATGGTAATATTCTATTTGATCATAACTATTTTTTATAAGAAAGAAGTAGTCTACTTCTTTGAGTCTCAGTGAGACAATAATGACAGTTCGCGGATCCGAGGTGAATTAGTTGGGCCACAAAAAATGTGAAGCTCAGTCCTAATGGAAACTGGTTGGGTTCTTCAGGGTCAAAGGCTTGAGTCCCAGTGAGACAATGGGAATTTCTTTTTTGACCCACCTCATTACTTAGTTAACCCACTTTTTTTGTTTAAGTATCTATTAACCTTACAATAATATAAACTACCCAAAATACCCTTCCTTCTCTTATATATAGAAACTTATATTTTTTTTCTATTCTCTACAATAACCTCTTCCAATATTCATCAACTCAAAACCTCTTTTCTCTTCCACTTTCTTCACTTGCAATTAATTAATAAACATTCATTAAGAGGTAATTCTATGATCATAAACTTGATTCATTATGCTTATTTTTGTATCATTATGGGTTTGAAGTGGTTGATATTAAGCAAACAATATACATGCCCTTGTTTTTTTATAGGAAATTAGAAAAATCGTGGTTTTGCGGGTGTTATTTTTCTGGAAAAAAATAACACCCTCGCTGAGGGTGCAGCGAGAGAACAAATTCATGCTTTCGCTGGGGGTGCAGCGAGAGAACAAATTCATGCTCTCGCTGCACCCCCAGCGAGGGTGTTATTTTTGGAAAATAGCACCCTCGCTGGGGGTGCAGCGAGGGATATTTTTTTTTTTAAATTTTTGTTTTTGTCTGCTTTGCTTCTTTGGCTTCAGTTGCTGGCTTGCTATGATGTTCTTCTTCTCTCTTCTCTGCTTTGGTTTTTCTCTGTTTTTCTTCTTCTTCTTGAATATTGTGTTGAATGTGTGAAGGTGTGTGAGAGATTTGAATTTGAAATTTAAACATGAATGAAAGAAGGGAGGGATAAGGATGGAATAAAAAAGGGGTATTTTGGGATTATTGAAAACTTTTAAGGTTATTATGGAATTTTCATTCAAATAAGTGGGTTAACTAAGTAACAAGGGGGGTCAAAAAAGTAGGCCCCTGAGACAATAATCACAGTTCGCGGATCCGAGATGGATTAGTTGGATCAAAAAAATGTGAAGCCCAGACACCACCTCGTTTCGACAAAAAAATTTTTTTGTCCCAATCTTTTGTTAAAACTTTACTAATATATATTTCTTCTAATATATAAACAAAATACATGTAACAATTAATAAAAAAATCAATGGACGGATGATTATAAAAAAAATATCAATATACTAACATATGGAGAATAATTATAAAATTAGTTTTAACAAAAAAAAAATAATTATAAAAACATGTGTTGATTATTTCTTTATTTTGAATTTTTATTATTGTAGCATATGATTTTCGCATTATATTTTGTAAGGATTAAGTACTGATTTTATCATATTAAAAATTAGTATAATATTCTAAAAATTAGAATTTTTTTAATCTCAACCATCAAAATATGTATTTCAAAAGTGAATAAATTTTAAATGAAATAATGCCTTGAAAAATTCAAAGTTTATATGTTTGTTTTTACAAGAAAACATATAATACATTCTGAAGAAAAAAAATATATAATACATTTTTATAACTTACAAATTTATGTATGTGTCACTGCTACTGTTAAAAATTTCTGGAGTAGTCACTGGGTGGTACACTAGGTGAAAATATATGATTGAGATGAATGCTTGCCTAGACATTTGACCACGAGATGAAAGCAGTTTCAAGGAAATTTAGCACGGGAATATTCCAAGCGAAGAGACCTTCTAGGCATTCAGACATTTGACCAAGAGATGAGAGTAGTTTCAAGGAAATTGAGCACACAAGAACAAGAATATTGCAAGGTAAGAGACCTTCTAGGCTTTCATGTAAGTTGCTATAAAAAAAAAAAAAAAAAAAAAAAAAAAACATCCTCGTATATTATTGTGTGTGACTTGGGCTAGCTAGTTGAGCTTCTGATTACGTGAGACATATATACTTGTGCTTGTGTTGAGTGTTACATATGGCAAACCAGCAGTGTGCATCAGTTTCTGAAACCGGTCATAGGTATGATGTTTTCCTGAGTTTTAGTGGTGTAGACACCCGTCACGGGTTTACAGGTAACTTGTATAATGCTTTGTACCGTGCTGGAATCGAGACCTTCATGGATGATGAGGAACTGAAGGTGGGAGAAGAAATTGGGCCCGCTCTTGTTAAAGCCATTGAAGAATCTAAGATTGCTATTGTTGTTTTCTCAGAGAACTATGCTGATTCTACATGGTGTCTTGATGAGCTTGCCAAGATTGTCCAGTGTCACAAGGAAAAGAAGCAGATCATTATCATTCCAATATTCTACAAAGTGGAACCTTCAGATGTGAGGCATCAAAAAAATAGTTATGGTGAAGCCATGACTAAGCATGAAACTAGGTTCGGAGCAGATTCAGAGAAGGTGGCCAAATGGAAATCATCTCTAGCTGAAGTATCCAACTCGAAAGGATTTCATTTCAGAGAAGGGTAAGTCCATGTTATTTACACAAACAGAACTGTGCAACACTCAAAATTGATCTCTTTATTATTGTTGTTTCGAATTAAAAAAACTAATTATGATAATGAATGTATATAGTTAACTGTTTGTTTTGTTGGACCTGGTTTCAAACTCAAGTGGTTATGCTTTCACCCTTCGTCCTAAAAAAATGAAAAAATATTTATCTATAAAAAATTGCATTCTTTGTTTTTATTATTTATTGAGTTGTATGCTTTGTTATTCTTGATTATTGTATGGATTATAAGAATTTATTGTGTAATTGTATTATCTTAAATCTTAATTAAGAGTTTTTTATTTTTTTGAATTTTTTTAAAATTAAAATAAAATGAAATATTATTTTCTAAACAACTATAGGACTTTCAAGTTCTCAAAAATTAAACAACAAACAAAAATTAATTTCTAGTTTCAAATGAATTTATAGTTAAATGACCCATTGGTCATAACTTTAATAAAAAGAAATCCTCAAGATTAATTAAAATAAAATAAATAAATAAGATTTAGCAAAATCAAGGTACATGATGATTTTAAGAGTATATATATGTGCAGGTATGAATATGAATACAAGTTGATTCAAGAGATTGTTAGCGAGGCCTCTATTAAAATATCTCCTAGAAGTTTAGATATTAATGAACATATAGTTGGACTCGATAGACAAGTTGAAGAATTGAAGTCACTTCTAGAAATTGAGTCGAAGAATAATACTTACTTCTTGGGGATTCATGGCCCCGGTGGAATTGGCAAAACAACACTTGCCAAAGCTTTGTATAACTCCATTTGTGATCATTTTGAGGGGGGTTCATGTTTTGTTTTCAATGTTAGAGAAACTTCAAAACAGTTCGATGGCCAAAAACTTCTCCTGCAAACACTTTTAACAGAGATTCTTAAGGAAGGAACAATCCATTTGGCAAGTGTTGATAAAGGAATCAAAACTATGAAAAGAAAACTTGGTCAAAAAAGAGTTCTTATAGTTCTTGATGACGTAGATGACATTAAGCAGCTAGACATAATGGCAGGAGGATGCAATTGGTTTGGTGCTGGGAGCAAGATCATTATAACAACCAGAGATAAGCATTTGCTAGATGTTCATAAGGTCGAAAAGATATATGAAATGAGCGTGCTAAGCAATGATGATTCTCTAGAGCTCTTTTGCCAGAATGCATTCAAAACGAGCCATGTTCCTAAATCAAACTATGAAGATTTGTCCAATCGAGCAATACATTATGCTAAGGGCCTTCCGCTAGCTTTAAAAGTATTAGGCTCTCATTTGTGTATGAAAGAATTGGATGAATGGAAGTCAGCACTGGATAAATATGAAAAGAGTCTACATAAAGATATTCAAAGTATTCTTCGAATAAGCTATGATAGTCTGGACAGCGAAGAACGAGATATTTTCCTAGACATTGCGTGCTTCTTCAAAGGGAAGAGATTGGAATATGTAAAGCCAATACTAGATGCTTGTGATTTCCACTCAGAAGATGGTATTAGAGTATTGGTTGATAAATCTCTCATAACAATTGAAGACAGATTCTTAATGATGCATGACTTAATACAAGACATGGGCAGAGAGATCGTCAAGGAGGAGAGGCCTAAGGAAGTTGGTAAACGTAGCAGGTTATGGTTTCATGGAGATGTTCTTGACGTACTAACTGAAAATACGGTAAGAAAATTAACAATTTTCTTTTGTTAGTTTTTTACTTTGTTGAAACTTCGTATACTAAATTAGTGTCACATATAATTGTTTTGAAGGGAAGTAGTAAAATTGAAGGAATACTGCTTGATCCCCCTCAGAGAGAAGAAATTGAGTGGATTGATAGTGCCTTGGAGAAGATGAAGAGTCTTAGAATTCTCATTGTTCGAAACACAAACTTTTCGTCTGCCCCTAGTTATCTGCCAAATGGGTTGAGACTACTTGATTGGGAGGACTATCCTTCACAATCTTTTCCATCAGGTTTTTGCCCCAAGAAAATTGTGGCCTCAAATTTACGTGGAAGTCCTCTCATACAGCCATTTCAGGTACAATTGCTTGCTTTATTTTTTTTTCCTTGAAAAAATCATGTTTTTCTCTCTGTATTACATAAAAAGTTGAAAGAAAGAGAGTTTCACAAATATTATGAATAACTTGCAAGGACAAGGAAATTTTCTTTCAAGACTGTTTGATTGGACTAGTTAATTAATTAATACACTCTCATTTATAGAAAATATATAAGTAATATTAATTTCTTGCATCCTGGAAGTAATTTGACATAATTTATTTGATTTATATTTTGCAGGCATTTGAGCATTTGACTTACATGAATGTATCTAATTGTTGTTCTATCACTCAAATTCCTAATGTGTCTAAGGCTAAGAATTTAAGAGAATTGAAACTTGATAGATGTGAGGAACTGGTTAGTGTTGATGAATCAGTTGGATTTCTTCCTAACCTTGTTTACTTAAGTGCTTCCGAATGCTCTAAGCTCCGAAGTTTTGTGCCAAAAATCTATCTGCCATCTCTTGAGCACCTTTCCTTTAGCTTATGCACAAACCTTGAATACTTCCCTGAAATAGTGAGAAAGATGTATAAGCCATTGAAGATTTATTTGATAGATACTTCAATTAAGGAGCTGCCATGTTCCATTGGTAACCTAGTTGGGCTTGAATATGTACATATGTCTGGTTGCTGTAGACTACAATATCTACCAAGTAGCTTATTTATGTTACCAAATCTTATCACATTAAACATTGAAGGATGTTTTGAACTTCCACGGTCTTTTAGAAGGTTTGAAGCAAACCGTTCATTACCAGAGCATTACCCAAGTCTGCAGACACTGTGCTTAGGCAATGGTTGTTTGTTAGACAAAGACCTTCAAGTGATTATTCACAATTTTCCAAGCTTGAAAGAGTTAAATGTATCAGGCAGCAGATTTGTATCATCCTTCCCAGCATGCATTAAAGAATCAATTTGCTTGACAAGTCTTGATGTGAGTCATTGTCCGAAACTTGAGGAAATTCCAGAATTGCCTTCAACTGTTCAGAAACTAAATGCTCTTCACTGTCATTCCTTGAATGCTAAGACACTGGGCATGCTATGGTTTCAGGTTTACTACTATCCTTATACTTTATTTTTTAAAAAAGAAATGAATTTATTAATTAATAAAAGGAAACTATTTATAAGGAATTGTTATATGATATGGAAATTATTTTTTTTTAATGATACAATCAACCACTTTTAGCTTCTTGTTTGTGGATGTGATAGGTGTGTAAAGAGATAAATGGGTTAGAAGTTATAATGCCCGAAACTGAGATTCCAGAATGGTTCGACCATCGTAACGAAGGAGGGATTCCAGTTTTCGAGGCTTGTGGAAAGTTCCCTGTTGTTGCTGTTGCATTTGTGTTCCAGGCCGAGGGAGTACCGAGTGAATTCGAAGTTGTAAATCTGCAGTTGTTTATTGAAAGGAAATTTGTGCGTTGCAAACAGTTTCAAACATTCCTTGTTGCGGACAAGCATGTGTTGTTGTTGGACTTAAGAGTTCTGTTCAGCTATAAGGAGTGGGATGGCCTTGATGCACTTCTTCATCCACATGACTGGAAGACCATTCATGTTGTATATGATGATGATACAAAACAATTGACCCTAAGATCATGGGGAGTTTATGTGTACAAGCAAGAGACAAACATGGATCATATCCAATTCAATCCAACCAGTCCATACAGTCATCATCATCCCAGTTTCTATATGGATTATTATGATAATGAGATAAGTACAAAGGATATGGTTGAAGGTTTCAATTTGGAAAAGATGTTTAAGAGGCAACTGATGATGGTAAGGCATCTCGAAGAAAACAGCTTGACACAAGAGTTATGGAAAAGAGAGTCGTTGGTAGGAGCAAGCTTAATCAAGATGACAAGGAGGGCTATGGCACTAAGAGAGGTGAAAGGTTCAGGGTTCATTCTTCATGACGAAGATGACAACGAAGGATTTGATAATATGGTGCAATCGATTATGGAGACAGTATCAGAGGAGGAGGAGGAGGAGGAGGAGGAGGAGGGGGGGGCCGAGGTGGTAGATTATGTGTTGCAATGGATTGAAGAAATCACAATGAAGTATGCTGAGGAGAGGGGAGAGGGAGATGATGATGTGTTGCAATGTATTGAAGCGACCGCAACGAAGTATGTTGAGGAGGGGGCAGATGAAGATGATGTGTTGCAATCTATTGCAGAGACAATTCTGATTCAATGTTTGGAGGGAAATTATTTTCTTAAACGGATTGTAGAGTCAATAATAAAGCATGAAAAAGAAGAAGAAGAAGAAGAAGAAGAAGCTGGTTCAAGCTACGTGCCAGATTATGATAAGAGAATTATAGTGGAGAGGGATTCACTAACTATGATTATAGAGGAAGGTAAGGAGTGTGGACAAAGCGTACAAGATGTTGTTAAGGTTGCTAATAATTCAAACCCTCCCACTTCTCAACCTCAACCTCAACCTCACATTAAGAAGAAATTTCTCCACCATCTTTTTCTAGGTAAGCTCCCTTTGTAAGTCTATGCATGGTATCAATTCTTTGAACCGGGCTCCTCTCCATTGTGAAAACTAAATGAAGTTGTAATGGATATTCTTCTATTTGTTGCAGCTCTTGACATTTGCAGCTAGGTTCAATGGTTTATACAACCACACCATATATAGCACTCAGCAATTCTATACTTCTTCTGATTACTTAGTGAGTAAACACTTACTATTATCTATTTTATTTTAATTAGTTCTAATTGGTATCTAATGAAATCTAAATCAACTGCTTCTGCTGTGAAGGATGAATTGTTATGGGCTGTTGCATGGCTGCATCAAGCAACTGGAGATGAGTATTATCTAAAGCATGTAGTTGACAATGCTGTGTATATGGGTGAAACTGGCTTGGGAGTTAAAAGTTCTCTTGGACAATAAATATTCTGTTTTGTAGATCCTCCAAATTAAGCATATATCTCTGATGTCCGGAATAAGTAGTTTAATTGGTAAAGTTATGGGACAAATAGTATGAACACATGGGTTGAAACCCTGACAATGCACGATTGTTGGAATATTTCAATAAAAATAAATTATATTAATTTTAAAATCAAATTGTCTTAATTGTATACTCTAATTGTGAAAAAGTATGAACCAATTAAAATATTAAATCCATTTTGTAAATCAAAATCTCATCAAAGTTCAACTCAACAACTAAAATATTTATTATATTTATTACTTTCTAATTATAAAAAAGATGCCAAGCATAGGTCTCACCAACTCCAATTACAACCTTTTTTTTTACACACCAATCGGTACTCGGATCTGCTTTATCCAGAATCCGACTCATCCGGTCCGACCCAACTAAGCTCGCACTAAGTGGTAGAAGTCTCTCAGCGGGAGTTGCTTCATATCCAAGGCTCGAACTCGAGACCAATTGGTTAAGGAATCAAGTGAGCTATCACTTGACCAACCCATGTTGGTACTCCAATTACAACCTCTAAATAAAGTTTATGTCTCACCAAACCTCATTTAGCATTCCATTATTTTTATTTAGAGTTAATAGTCACATAGGTCCCCGAAAGATACCTGTGGAATCAGTTAGATCCCTGAAAGATTAGTGGAATCTCTTAAACCCCCAAAGATCAATTTGACATCACATTAGTGACGCCAAAATGATCTTTGAGGGGTTTAAGAGATTCCACAAATCTTTCAGGGACCTAACTGGTTCCACAGGTATCTCAGACCTATGTGACTATTAACTCTTTTATTTATTTTTTAATTATCCTTCCAAACTTCATTTACCCCTTTCTCTTCTAGTTTTTTTTTCTTAATTTTTCTATCTATCATTTTTTTCATCTATGGATTCTCAATCCATTGACCATGTTATTGGCAACGAAGTTGATGAAATCAATGAAGATGTCGTTTTTCCAATCATCTACAACGATGATGAAAATGTTGTAGATAATTGCATCGATGAAATTAAGAATTTGAAAATCACATCCATAAGCAATTTCATCATTTTGAATGAATTTGATGTCAAGCGACTTCAAGAGGCAAGCATAACTGAGATCTTAACACTCTTATCAATATCAAGAGTTGTTGCTTGTCTTTTACTCATCCACTTCAATTGCAATGTGACCAAAGTGCACGAAGCATGGTTTGATGACAAAGTAAAAGTTCGAAAAGCAGTTGGGCTAATAAAACAGCCACAAGTATGCTTTTCAAGGCTTTGAAATGCTCGCTTGGGAGATTTATTTTGAGACCTTTATGTGCAATATGATGAAGTCAATATGGTGTGAACATAAAACACTTTACATATTTCCTTACATCACATAATAAATATGAAAAACAACATTTTTATACTTGCTATCAAACTTTATTTTTCCAAACAAGAATGATATGAGATAAAAATTTTGTTTTTTTTTTATGTGCACACATGAGTACTCATGTTGAAATAAACTGACAAATATGAAACAAATATGGGAAGTACAATGGATGCAGAAAAGGAAAAAAAACGCCATTAACTACCAAATAAATGATAAATAATATGCCAAGTAAAATTGAAAGTATCATGCATATTTGAAAAGTCGTTCTAACTCAAAGAACCTAAAAACCAAACATAACTAATCCTATTGATTCATATTGATTTCTGAATTTAGGTTAGAGCCAATTAAATCCAACTAAATTAACTAAATTAACGTAAAATTCTCTAAACTTCGAGCAAAAGCATGAAGAATGTACTTGTATTCGAGGAAACTTCCTCGAAAGCAAAACAGTTTCTAAAATGAGCAAATAAATGTATATATATCTTTAAATTATTTAATGTATTAGGATCTTTGTACAATAACAATATATCAAATCAAATTATTTGTTCACTTTAAAAATTAACTGAATAGCAAGAAGTCATATGGTGGATGTTGCAACAACTTGCAAGTATTGTTATATGTGGATGTTGCAACAACTTACACCCCGGTTAAAATTATAAGCAAAAGTAACTAATTTTACGCTTATTAAGGAGGTTAGTTAATTGTATTTAATTTTCTCAAATTTATAAAAGAATAGAGATATTTTAGGAAAATTGCATTGAGAATGAAACAAAAATTAAATAACAATTTTTTAGGAATGTTTTAGGAAAGTAACATTGAGAATGAAATAAAATTTAAGAAGATTAGTTACTTTTGCTTATATTTTAAGCAAAACGAAATGTGTTTTTTGTTGCTTATATTTCAAGTGGGAAGGAGTACAAGTTTTTACTCTCCGTGCTATTATCTTGTTTCTTCAAAAGATAGTTCTCTTGAACTTTAGCTTGTTAAACAAAATTTAGATAAATCATCATGGAAGCACCTTTTAGGTAAGTGACAAAATTGTGGAAGTAAACTGGGATTTTCATTCCTATTGCCATTCTTCACAAGGGTGGAGGGATATGACATAGTTGCATAAAACATGCGAGTTAGTACGTAATTTGATGCAAATCGGTTTAACACATAGGAATATACTTTTATTCCTAACCTAAATAAAGGCATTGATCAATTCAAACCTTCTTACATTCACACAATCAAATGAGCTATCAAATGAGCTACTGCACTTCAGAGAACATTATTACAGATGCAAATGTTTAAAGGTTGTGAGGGGAAAATAGCCTACAAAAATGAAAAACAAAGGAAAATGCTCAAAAGAGGAGGCCGCAGTGTCTTAGTTTGAGAGAAAGGAGGAGGAGACAGAATTTGGAGATAGGAGCAGTGAAAGAAAACTAACATCACTGCTATGCCAATATGACACTTGCTTTTGTGTGGTAGCTACCAATTAATGTTGGTCCTTGGGAATGTCAAGGTCTTTAAATATTGGACTGTCAATGCCAACACCCATGGCATTCAGACCATTGTCAACATATAGAACCGTACCGGTGATAGCAGATGCCAAAGGTGATGCTAAGAAAGCAGCAGCGTTTCCCACCTCCTCTGTTACATGAAATTTTTAAACTCAGATTTGCAACTAATCACAGAACGGTGGTGGAAATGATACATTACAACTTCACAAAGAATGACCCTGATGGAAACATTACCTGCCGATAGTTCTTTCTGTAGAGGTGCATTGGCCAGTGAATAATCAATCATCATGTCAATAAATCCAATTGCTTTTGCAGCACGACTTCTCAGTGGACCTATAGCCAAAAGATGTTCAACCAACATGTTAATGAGAAGAATCAAACTCACCAGCATGCAGGCAACCAACGTCTCGGGAAAGGTTATCATCAACCAAGGGGAGGAGAGACAGTCGTGCAATAGTAACTATGAACACATTATTTAAAAGGAAT
The DNA here is from genome assembly GCA_037953625.1 of Crotalaria pallida. NCBI lineage: Eukaryota > Viridiplantae > Streptophyta > Magnoliopsida > Fabales > Fabaceae > Crotalaria > Crotalaria pallida. The sequence goes on along the minus strand of CM075654.1, from coordinate 139,449,357 downwards.
CATTGACAGTTACTCCATTCACCTCTTGGATGGACTCGGTTCATGCTAACTACGCAATACTGATATAAATGAACAGAATCAAATTGATTGAAATGTTTGGTATCACTTTGGGGAAAATCAAGGATACAGTTGAAATGGAGCTAGCTGATAATATAGCATTGACATTTGGCAATAAGTTGGCAAGAATCAAGATATCAAAATTAGGCTATGCCCGTTTATGCAAATTGCCATACAGAAAGCAAGACAACCCCATCTTTTCTCTGCCCATGTCTTCTATGATAAGAAATTAAAGAAAATGAGGGCCGGGAAAAAAAAGAAAAAAAAAAAAAAGGAGTTTGATAGGAATATAAATCTCTATCAGAGTTCAGACAAATACACTAACTAATTTAGATAAATAGGGAAGGCACCAATACCTGCAGATATAGTATTGACTCTAATTTTGCGCTTTCTACCCGCTTCAAAAGCAAGCACCTGGAAAGGCATTAAATATAAAACATAGTTTTTAACATCTAGTGGCATGGAAAAGAAATTAACAACTAAAAATGAAGCACATCAAAGTCAGTTTGCTTGATGGTGAGTTTGGAAAAAAAAAAAAAAAAAGTTCAAAGCTTACTCGTGTATCACTTTCCAGTGCAGCTTTTGCAGAACTCATACCACCACCATAGCTGTTTATCAATTAGTTCACAAATATTTCAGTAAGTCAATATTTATGAAACTCAGAATTATAAGGACTATTTAAGGCATAACTAACACACCCAGGAATGATCCTCTCTGAAGCAATGTATGTGAGAGAGATTGAAGAGCCACCTACAAACGAATCATAAAAGTAAGATCGCATGGCAAACCATAGTGAGAAGCAATATAATGGAAGTCCTATAGGATAAGGTACATGCCTGGGTTCACGATTGGAAGAAAATGCTTCAGTAAGGAAACATATGAGTAACTAGATGCAGATATTGCAGCAAGATATCCCTTCCGAGATGTCTCCAACAATGGTTTTGTCACCTATGATGGAGTTAACAGCATAATATTAAAGCTAGAGACCAAGGCATGAAGCAACTTCAATGCTTATTAGTTGTTACTGTATTTCCCATACCTCTGGTCCATTAGCAAGCGAGTGCACAAGGATGTCTATGCTGCCAAAATCTTCCTTGACAGATTCGGCAACTTCCTGAATAGCAAAACAATGAACAAAAGATATAACAAAGCTAGGCTTACTGCTTCATTAGAGTGCTTTGTTTTTGAAGCATCTACTATACTAGTATTGAAATGTCGCTCTTGACACCGGAAAACTAGCAAATAAAAAATAAATATAAATACCTGAACTGTCCATTTAGTGGATCCAGCATAGCGCTTGTTTGTTTTTATCTATACAAATAAATAAATAAAAGGAACCACAAACAAGGAATCGGTATGAGGATAATGAATAATGACCTGCATGTACTTTGCATCTTTCTTATTAAATTAAATTTAAAAAATAAAAAAGAAACTATGAATAGAGTGTTTACATCCTCTGGTACATCCTCGGGATTGTCAAAAACTGCATCCAAGGGATAAACTTTTGTAATCTCCATCAATGAACCATCTGGTAATCTGGAGAACCGAGTTTCTTATCAGCAGGCCATCACATGTAAGAAAAAAAAAAATCAATAGCAGAAAGCATTATTTAACATCATACACGCGTGACTCGTCAAATTTTCCACGCCGTAGGCTGGATTCAAAAATATTGAGAGCCTACACAAAAGGTTTAGGGTTAGTAGATGAATCACTTCAAAAGAACCAGAAAGCATTGGGGTAAACTGATGGAACCCGATGATTTCATATAATGACTGACAGGTAAAAAAAATTCCAAAATAAATAAATAACTTACAGGTACCCATGTGCCAACAAGTATTTCAGCACCTGCTGCAGCAAGGGACTTTGCAATCGCCCATCCATATCCATGGTCATCAGCCACACCAGCAATAAAAGCCCTTTTACCTAAATATAACAATATTTTCATTTGATCAGTGATCACTACTCGTTTTAATAATCTATGACAGCAAAATCTATGACAAGATGGTCAACAAAAATTGGACTGTGAATAATAACGAAAACTCAGTTTGGTGGAATTTAACAACAAAAACAGATAAATCTAAACAATGGCTTGCTAGTCATATATTGTACTACTATATACATGGGCCTCGGTTGCAAAGGACACCTTTAATAGTTTCTACAGCCAAATAAGTTTCATTCTATATGCTGGCTTGGATAAAATTCTCGCCATAGTATACTTTACTTTCAATTAATTTAAGTTGTTAAAAGGGAATGAGAAGGTTAAGTTGTCAGAATGTAACACTTCTCCAAAACAGTAGTTAGACATCATTAAGCAAATGTGTATGTAAATAAAACAAAGTATTCACAAGGAGCTTCAGAGAACATGAACTATAACAACCTTTCAAATTAATTGGCAGTCCAGAGACCGGATTATTCGCACTAGACTCAGACATTGCTTTTGTAACAAATTTGTCATATTTTATTGAAGATGATGCAAAGCTCCGTTGGAAAGGTTGCATTGATGCAACATGACTCACACTAGCCAGTCCCACTTTGGACTTGCCACCAAGAACCACAGCACCATGATGTGCAAACCCTTGTGATGAAGGAATGCATGGTCTTGATTTCATTGCAAATTGCAAGCCAGAAAATGATGTTGTCGCCATCTGCAATGAGTGTAGTATGGCAGAAGACACCTTAAATCTGCATACATAACCCAGCATCAATACCTTGGGGAAAAAATAAAAACTATAAAGAAGTAGACTTTATTGATCTCATCATTCAAATTCAATACACATGAAATAGGGAAAGTGTAACAGGAAGTTCCAGTTACCAAAAGCTTGACGAAAAAGACTCGGTGATTAAGGAGGTTATTAAATTAAATAAATTCATTGTAAAGATCAAACTTTTCACTATCACTTTAAAGTAAAATTAAAGTTTAAAGGGGAACTAAAGCCATCCCAAAAGAACAAATCATTCTATATCATAGGAAATCAGTTGCTTGAAGGGAGAATTAAAAAGCTTAACCAGTAACCCATGAGTCAGATACAAGTAAAAACACTAACTAGCAAAATAATTCATTTTGAAAAGCTGAATAATGAATGCTAAAACCCTTTTCAGCAGCACTCGTAGAATAATAACAGCAATCTAAACAATTAAACATAATCCAACATACAGTCATGAAAATCAAAGGAAAAATACAGAGAACTTAGAGAGTTTTCAATATAAAAGGGAACTGAAGGCTGAAGCATTGTAACGGAAAACAGAATGAAGCAAAAAATGCAGCTGGAATCAGTATAAAAAGAACAAAAAAAGAGCAGATCAAAGATAAAGACAGCAACTTTATTAAGAAAAATGGTTAAATTTTACAATTGTGAGCAAACCCAACAAACAGTTTCTTTCAAAGGAAAATGGAGATGAGAGGAAGAAGGAAAAGGTGGGTGTGACCTGTTAGGAAGTAAAAACGCCAATGTGAGGAGAAAAATGAGAACTTGGGAAGAAATGCAATTAAAAAAGGGAGATAGGAATTGGGGGTTCGATGAGAACGATGTAGTTACAGAAGCAGCAGCCTCTGCTTGGAGCTTAAACACTTTGGAAGTGTCGAAGTGCCCGTAACCGAGGTTTAACAAAGTTCACTTGCACGTGACACCCCTCACGCAGTCACGTGTGGGTTGAGTTCATTGTCACTGAGGAATGAGTTCCCACTTACCATAAAGCTGTTGGACGCTCAAGGTGAAATTTGAGAAAGTTTTGGGTAATTATCTAATTGGCTTATTTATGTTGGGAATTTCTTTTTTTGACCCACTTCATTACTTAGTTAACCCATTTTTTTTGTTTAAGTCTCTATTAACCTTACAATAATATAAACTACCCAAAATACCCTTCCTTCTCTTATACATAGAGACTTATATTTTTTTATATTCTCTACAACAACCTCTTCCAATATTCCTCAACCCAAAACCTGTTTTCTCTTCCACTTTCTTCACTTGCAATTAATTAATAAACATTCATTAAGAGGTAATTCTATGATCATAAACTTGATTCATTATGCTTATTTTTGTATCATTATGGGTTTGAAGTGGTTAATAATAAGCAAACAATATACATGCCCTTGTTTTTTATAGGAAATTAGAAAAATCGTTCTGCGGGTGTTATTTTTCTGGAAAAAGAAAAATAACACCATCGCTGACGGTGCAGCGAGAGAACAAATTCATGCTCTCGCTGGGGGTGCAGCGAGAGAACAAATTCATGCTCTCGCTGCACCCCCAGCGAAAAATAACACCCTCGCTGGGGGTGCAGCGAGAGCATGAATTTGTTCTCTCGTTGCACCCCCAGCGAGGGATATTTTGTTTTTTTTAAATTTTTGTTTTTGTCTGTTTTGCTTCTTTGGCTTCAGTTGCTGGTTTGCTATGATGTTCTTCTTCTCTGCTTTGGTTTTTCTCTGTTTTTTTTCTTCTTCTTGAATATTGTGTTGAATGCGAGAAGGTGTGTGAGAGATTTGAATTTGAAATTTAAACATGAGTGAAAGAAGGGAGGGATAAGGATGGAATAAAAAAGGGGTATTTTGGGATTATTGAAAATTTTTAAGGTTATGAAATTTTCATTCAAATAAGTGGGTTAACTAAGTAACAAGGGGGTCAAAAAAGTAGGGCCCATTATGTTTTTATAGCTAAAAGGTTTTTTTTTTAAAAAAATTTATTTTGGTTTTACTTGTTTCTTAAAAATTATTTTAATTCGGATTAATTCTTAAATTTTTCAAATGTTTTTGTTTTGGTATCCTTCATTAAGAACAATATGTTATCCGATGATGTGTCTAACGGAATATCACATCAGAAGCCACGTAATGTGAGATGACGCCAAACAGGTGATAGAATGTGAATGATAGAGACACACGAACACAAAATGAATCTACATATCAAACAACACCATAAGAACGTGACATGTGTCACTTGTTAACCAATCAATTGTAGGCAAATATGTAGGTTAATTTATAGGCACATTTTGTAGGTCTCTTGATAATTTTGAAAAAAATAACCGTGTTGGAACAAAAATTATTACATGACTTTAGAGTTATCTATTTCAGCATTTTTTTTCATATGCGATAATGCTCTAAATTTTGGTCCTTGGTTAAAAAGGAGAGGAAGCATATATCACATGAATAAACTACTCCTGTGAAATTTATGTTATGATGGGTGGAAGCAACATCAAGATGTTTAAAAATAATTTTGAAGAAGAATGTGCTTTTTGTTCTAGTATTTTTAGATCTTTCTTCTCAGTCGAGAAAATTTTTTTTTTTTGAAAAAAAAAATATCATTTTATCTTAAAATCCAATACATGTTAATTTTCCTTTTTAAAAATGTGAATTTCACTACCCCAACACTATTATGATTTATATGATTTTTTTTTTCTTTCTTGAACATTTTATCTAATCCAACCCAATTGAGCTCGCACTAAGCAGTAAGGGTATCCTAATGAAGGTTGCTCTATACTCAAAACTCGAACTCGAGACCAGTTAGTTAAAAGACCAAGTGAGTTACCACTTGACCAACCTCTTGGTAAGAGAGAGTCGAATTCTGGATAAACCAGATCCGTGTACCGGTTGATGAACAACAAAAAAAAAAGTTGTCTCCCTCTCTTTGATTTATGTTTTTTTTTTTTTTCCAGTCTTCTTTATGGCCATGAAACGACAAGGTTGTTGCCTTCCTTCTTTGGTGACAACTCCCGTTTAACATTATGCACTAGCCCAAGTGCTCATGGTTTAGAGGGTGATCATTACATATTAATAGCAGTAGCAGTGGGATTATCAAATTTGGGCAAAGAATAACTCAAACAACACTACTATGTTTGAAAACAAAATGGTAAAACTGATACATCTATCGTTAGGTTAAAAAAAAAAAAATCATAAGTTTTTCTTTTTCCAAAAAAGTCATTTAAGTATATACTCCCTCCGGTCTTATTTATAAGACCCTTTTGGGGTTTTTCACTCCCAACAAGGAGAGTGGATAAATTTGCTAGTGGCATTGGAAATGTGAAAATTTGATATACTTTTTCAAAACTACCCCTATAATTATTATTGGAACTCTAAAAAGTGTTGACTTTATAGGGGTGTTAGTGGAAAAAAGTGATTAAATGTTATTGAAAATTAGAAAGAGGTCTTATAAATAGGACCAAAATAAAAACCCCAAAAGGGTCTTATAAATAGGACCGGAGGGAGTACTTATTAACATCAAATAAATATATTATTCTATCATTAGACTATTTTGATTTATTATATTTATTTAAAATAAAATATTGGTTTCTGTTTTTTCCCATTTTTTCCTGTTGCTATTCAATAGAATTGAAGGCTATCATTTTGTTTCCGTTGTCCGATAGTATTCATACAGTATATCATTAGTTTTTTTTCGTTGAGAATTAATTTTGGATATAGAGATATAGAGTATCATGGGGTTTATATATATATATATATATATATATATATATATATATATATATATGTATATGTATATGGATTTGGGTTTTGTGAGATAGTGAGAAGTCTTATAAAAAAAAAAGCATTTTTATTTTTTTAGCTTAATTTTGTTCATAAGAGCAATCCACGAAGTTGATCCGTGTACCTTTAATAATTGTTATGCATAGTTGTTAGAAAGTGATTGTTATATTTTCAGGAGTATATCAAAGGAGAACTTCAACATCAAGTGATGCACTTAAGGCATGAAATACTCTGCACCTCTCAACCAAAATCCATACTCCTTCCGGTCCTATATATAGGCCACCTTCTAGAAAGTTTTCTTGATCCTAATTAAAAGTCACTTTATATTTTTTATGCATCATTTATTGATTTTTCTCTTTTTTGCCTTTATTAAATGCTATGACTATCTATGTGTTTTTTGTTGTTCATTAATGAGTGTGAATTTTTCCAAAAAAGTTAAGGGAGTAAAATTGTAATGTTACAATATATTCTCATAGAATTCATAAAACCAACCACTTTCCTTGATATGTGTAATTCGGTTAAGTATGCCCTATAATAAGGACCGGAGGGAGTAAAACATTTCTATGTTGTTGTATATTACTCCCTTCGTTCCATATTATAAGCACATTTTTTGTGTGCTGGAGGGAGTATTTATTAATGATTGCTCCCTCCGTCCCTAATTATAAGGTCATCTTAACACTTTTATTTTGTTTCTGTTTATAAGGCCCTTTACCAATTTTCAATGAGCATTAATTATTTTTTTCACAAACACCCCTATTTATTTAATACTTTTTAGATTCCAAATAATATTAACAGGGGTAATTTTGAAAATACATATCAAAAGTTCATATTTCCAATACAATTAATTAAATTATTCCACTTTCTTAATGGACGACGTGAAATCTTCCAAGAGTGTCTTATAATTAGGGACGGATGTAGTATTTAATTTATGATGCATGAATTCCGACATTTTGTCAATAGCGATATTTTCACATTGGATTACATGTCACCACATTAATAAACACACATGCAATAAGTTATTATTGTTGGTCAGATTTTACAAGGTTAAAAATTGTGATGATCTTGCAACAAAAAAAAATAATAATTGTGATGATCTAAGCAGTTTGAGAACTTGTAAGATTTTTAAGCTCAAGTCCACCACCATAAGTTGTCCATTATTTTTGGAAGAGTTACTAGAACATTATTTGCCCATCATGACTCTTAAGTCTTGGGTTTTTTTTTTTCAGTTGGTATATTTTTTCTCAAGTACTATTAACATATATGTAGTATGTTTGGTTTCGAGTAATAGAATCAATTATGACCCAAAAATTACATTAAAGTAAAAGCAACAATCAGTAGTGTTAGCATTCCATAATTGATTTTTGTCTAATTCATCGCAGAACCAAACATGCACATGACCTTTTAAGCCCCGACTCTAAAAAATATTTGGTTCTTACAAATTTACAGTTTTCATATAGGGCAAATCTCTCAGATCATAAATACAACAACACATGAGATAATAAAAAAAATTATATTTAGAAATGTGATTTTTTTTAAACATCGTCTCATATTTAGAATATAAGATTATACTTTTTCGAATACAACCCTTGATTGAAAAGCGGTGAAGACTTGCAATCAAGAAGGTCATATCACTTCAAGAGTCTCGTTGTTTCATAGTTATGGAAAGAGTGAAGAGCCAAAAATAAGCAAGGTACCACATCTTGAATTAAAACCTTAAGGTCATGGTTTATGAATCTTGTCACTTATAAACTCTTTCGCTAATCTCATCTTATTAAATGCGTGACTTTTATTCGCACTTAAATAACTAACAATCTTCCTCTTCAAGTGTAAACTTCTGTACATACCAATCACTCCCTCTCGATTCATCATGTCTCAGCCAAATTATCGGATCTAATACCACTATCAGGATCTGTAACTAGGATGTTCAAACCATACGAAGAGTCTTATTGCTTTGGGGTTATGGGAAGAGTGAAGAGCCACCAATAAGCAAAACACCATGTCTTGAACCAAACTTTGAGATAATAGTTTTATGAGTCTAGCCACTTATAAATACTTTCATCAATTTTATCTTATCCAATGAAATTTCTACTCACACTTGAATATCCAACAATAATAAAATAAGGAGGACAAAAATTCATGTCACATCCGAAATTTGATCTTGCACAAAGCAATGTCACGATATCACACTTGAAATCAACATTAGGTTTTTGACACCTTTTATTGAGAAAAAAATTACAAATGTTCAATTTTGTCATTTCAATTTTTCTCAAAAACAATGGAGTTTTTTCTATATATATATATATATATATATATATATATATATATATATATAAACTAGTTCGGAGTTTAATTGTGACTACGTACGAGAATCTCATAATCTACATTGATAATAAGATGAAAGATTTGCTGATAAACCAAAAAAAAAAAGTTTTGGTTCAGATATTCAAATAAAACCTAGTTGTCATTAAAAATATTTATTGTAAGAGTTTTTTTTTAACATTATTTTAATGATGTATAAGCATTTTATTGATTTTCTTTCTTCCGCATACACCGTACAAGTCCTTCTCAAAATACTCCTCTTAAAAGTACTAATGTTATCTTACACGAGGAACTAATAAATTTATATGTATACATTAAAAAAAAAATTATATGTATACTCAGTGATATTTATTTATTTTTTTGTGTACACCAAGGTATCTCCCAACCGACAGCTGAAGACTAATCCCATCCGAGGCGTAAAGATCATCGAAGTGGGTTTTGCCTCTACCAACAAAATTTTTTTCATGCTCACGACATCGAACCCATGCTTAAAAAACCCAACTATTTATTTAATTTTTCTTTTTATTCGGGGGGAATGGTGGTCACCTTTGATTATTATTATTTTTTTAAACAAAGGGCTAAATGGCTAAAAGTAAACTAAGAGGCTTTAACAAAACTCGTAGCCGGATTATTAGCAAACAAAGGAATTAAAATAAATCCTCAACAACATAAAAGATCTTGAAGCCACAATTAATATCATGGCCATATTTAGACAAATCATCAACAACGAAGTCCGCTTCGCGGTAAATATTAGAGCTGTCAAAACGGGCTTGCGGGCCGGGTTTGGGCCAGCCCGCTTTGGGTTCGGGCCAAATCGGGCTCGGGCCAAAAAGCCCGGTTATAAATTAAGTACCCTAGCATCAAACCCAAACCCGCCCTAAGCGGGCTTCGGGCCGGATGCGGGCTGGCCCGCATCACTTTTTTTTTTTTTACAATTCAACCACTTCAAAAAAAATTATATTTATTTTTCAAAAAAATTAATGAATAAACTTCCTTTATTTTTTACACATATTTTTTTAAACAATAATAAGTGTTTTATTCTTTTACACATTTTTTAGAGGATATATTTGATTTTTCTATTCTTACATAAATTAAAAACAAATTAAACTCAAATTAATTAAAAACAAAATAACTTTGTTTTTCATAACATACTTATATATTTTTTTTAATACAAGAAAAATTTATTAAAGAATAAAAAAATGTAAGACATACTTCAAAGTTTGCTAATATCTCTATCACTTAATGTCTTAACCTACCAAATCCCTTTTAAAAGATAGTATATGTTTATCCACCCTGTTAAGCTTTGAACAAAATATATCAGTATGTAGCAAGATAGTAATTAAAGAAATACAATTCTGATACGGTACGGTACCCCTGGAATTAGAACAGGAACCCAACAAAAATGTAGCAGCAACTTTTAATTTGCACGACTTCTTAATCAACCACCAGTGATTCTTCAAAAGATCCATATTTAAATGCAGTATGACCGAAGGCCTCGTCATTTGGTTGGAAGTACTGGTGCATTTTTAATGTTGTGCTTTGATTTGTTCAGGTGCATTTTTGATATGTTAATATTGATAAAAATTAAGGGAATTTTATTATAAGTGTTTTTTTACACATATTAAAATTAAAAAAAATGTACTTTTTTTCTTTTTTTCTGGGCCACCGGGTCGGCCCGAACCCGGCCGGGTTTACCTGGCCCAAGCCCGAGCCCGAACCGGGCCGGGCTAAATAGCCCGGGTTAAATAAATAGGCCATATTAAGGAGCCCGAACCCTATGATTTTTCGGGCTTTTTGGCCCGGCCCGGCTGGCCCGGCCCATTTTGACAGTTCTAGTAAATATGCACCAACAACACTTCCTTGCCATGAATAACTTCCTTAATCTCGCGAACCAAACCAAAACATGGATGCATTTGGTGACACCCTTTTGAATAAATCGGACAACACTAAGGGAGTCAGCCTTCGCGATTAAACAACGAAAACCTTTACTCAATGCCAACTTCACTCCATGCAAAATCTCCCATAAATTTGCTCGCATAATTGAGCAAGGTCCAAACTTGCAAGAAAAAGCCACTAGAAAATCGCCAACCTCATTTCTCAAAACACCACCACAAGCAACCATACCCGTAGATGAATCATAGGAGCCATCCGTATTTAACTTATACCAATGATAAGGTGGTTTGATCCATTATACCATGGATAAAGGACAATTCTTCTGTTAATTTGAGTATTCATTGAATGTGTAAGAAATGCAGAAGAACTCAGAGAGAAAGAAGTAAAACTGAAATGTTTATTATCTCAAATGAGAGAAAATGAATTGCTTAACTTACATACTCAGCTCATGAAAGCTTTATATACAGATTCGGTTAACACTTCTAGATTCAACTAGAATCATCTATCTACAACTAACCAACTAACTACAGCTGTATTAACTAACTATTTCTAACTAATTAGCTAACCAACTTCAACTGAATTCAACTCCTTTTGTCCTGTGTCAATTGCTATTGCTTGTTGCTTGCCCTTTAAGCCATCTTCATCAATTGAGTTTAACATCTTCTTATTGTGAGGATTCATCATTTCCATCCCTGTAGCTTAAATAGCACTATGGACTTTGAACCATGTTTTGCGCAAACACACATCACTAGTTATATCCTCGTTCTCAAAGATTTGTTGATTCCATTTAGGCTAGAGAATATCCACTATCATGCCAAGGACTATGCCCAAACAGGTCCTCATAACCTTCCATGCTAATATTAGCTCTTAAGAACCTCTTCCTTTTTATTTATTCAACCAAATAAGAAGAGAAATATATCTATTTTTTTTCCTAGATTAAACAATGAAAAAAAATATTTATTTTTCACATTTTTCTCTTTTCTCATTTTCGCTACATAACCAGATAAAATTGCATTGAATAAATTAGTCGGCAGAGCTGCTCGACATAAAGTGTAAGCACGTGTGCACGATTTCTGACAACCGCACAATTTGTCTATAAAAAATAGTTTTAACAGAGTTTCCGCAATTTATTAAATTATTAATTTTTTTGTCCGTATTCCTTGCGGAACCACCGGTATCTCAAAGAACACCCTTAATACCAGGAAGCCCTTAAGACTAATCTGGAGCGAGCTGCGTGGCTGGCTCTTCCAGCGAGATGTTTTTAGCGAGAATCGAACACGGAGCTACTAACACCCGCGTCTCATTCCCAAGATTTCAGTTGGGATCTTACACCATCTGAAACAAACCCTGCTGGTTAAATTATTAATTATTAATTACTAATTACATTATCAAAATAAGAATGTGAAAATGGAATTAGGGTTTTAAAAATTTTCATAGAGATAGCCAGCTAGCGAATTTGACGGTAGATGGGTTGATGACTAGGCAAGAAAATATCTAAAGGCACAAAATGGGAGTTACAAAACGCACAGCAGCAGCAGCGGCAGCAATGTTACTCGAAAGCCCAAAACCCTAACTTTACAAATCCATCCTTAACCGAAACTCGCGTATAAAATCAGTGTTCAGCAGCCATAACCTCATTCACTCGCTCTCTCTCTCTCTCTCCCCAAAACCCTAACTTTACTTTCAGCTCTCTCAATCCGAATTAGGGTTTTGTAGAGCCTCCTCTACCTCCACCCCCTTTTCTCTCCATTCTTCTCTCTCTGCTGCGATGGGAAAGAAATCCGCTACCAAGGTTTGTTTTTTTATTTTTTTGAGCTTAATTGTTTCAATCTTACGCTACAATAACATTTGATTCTTTTCTGTTGGTTCTCATCACTAATTTGGTCTTGATTATTGTATTTTTTAAATTAGGTTGATGCTGCTCCAGCTGTTGTTCCTCCTTCCAAGTCTGCCAAAAAGGGTATCTTTATTTCATTCACTTTTTTCAGTTTTGCTGTTATGTTTGAACTGATTTCTTTGTTTATTCAATACATGTTTGTCTTTTTTTTCTTTTAATTTTGTATTTATCATACCTTTTATTGAATGAAATTATGAATATTGTTTTATGTTTGCGGTTTATAATGTTTTTTTAAAAAAATAAAAAAATCACTTGGGTGTTTGTAGTACTCATTTGATTTGAGGGTAATGTTATATAAAATGTTTTTATGTCCACTCATTTATAGATGCAATTTTTTTTAATAAATATACGTTGGTGATAATAGTAGTTATTTGATTTGTGTGCTAATCTTATTTAACATACAAGAAAGTTGTTGTATGGACAAATTTTTTACTTTGGATTTCAGACTAGCTTAATTAAGATTTTTGCTCTTTTTTTTTTGGAAGAAGTTTTACGTTTTTGCTAACTTTTCTTTGGTTTATTTGCTTTTGATGCAGGCAAGAGGCAGCCTGAAGATGATATCGAGAAGCAGGTGAGTGCAAAGAAGCAGAAGGTTGAAGAGCTTGCTCAGAAGCAAAAGAAGGAAGCACAGATTAAAAAAGTTAAGGAAGAAAGCAGCTCAGATGATTCTTCATCAGATTCTGAAGATGAGGTATTGCACATGACTAAGACTTAGTTTAGTGCTTAATAAATGCTTAAATTTCATGTTAGGGTATGATTCTTTGTTCTATTATTTTTATGGCACCACATGCCTCACTCTCTTTTATTTGTGCTCAGAAACCTGTTGTTCCTCAAAAGAAGCAACCCGCTAAAAATGGTGCTCTTAGCACCCCTGCAAAGAAAGTCAAGCCAGCTAGCAGTTCTAGTGATTCTGATTCCTCGGATGATGACTCTGAGGAAGAAGTGAAACCCAAGAAGCAGATTGCTGAGAAACCAAAGGAGACTAAGGTCCAAAAGAAGGAAAGTAGTTCTGATGATGATTCTTCAGATTCTGAAGATGAGGTATTGGTCAAATCAACTTCAATGCATAAAAAAGTTTGCTAATATTTATGGCATTGTAGACTTGTAGTACTTGTTTTTTGTGCTTTGCTATATTTAATGCCTGTTCATGTTTTAATCTTCTTCTTTTGGGCTCAGAAACCAAAGAAGCAGATTGCTGAGAAACCAAAAGAGTCAAAGGTGCAAAAGAAGGAAAGTAGTTCTGATGATTCTTCTTCGGATTCTGAAGATGAGGTATTGGATATAAGCTATGTCAACTTCAATGCATAGAAAAGTTTAATATTTATGGCATTGTAATGCTCTTTTTTTGTTTTGTTATGTTTAATGCCTGTTCATTGTTGAACCTTCTTTTGGGCTCAGAAACCTGCAGCAAAATCCTTGCCCTCAAAAACTCAACCTGCTAAAAATGGCGCTGTTAGTACCCCGGCAAAGAAAGGGAAGCCAGCTCCAAGTTCCAGCTCCAATGATTCATCAGATGAAGACTCTGAGGAGAATGAAGTGAGTATAACACCTTCAATGAAAGGGGTTTTTAATAGTGAATAGTTCCTATCATTGCTGTGTAGTGTGCCTAGGATGCTGTGTGAATTTTTGGTACTTTTTACAGGCTCCCAAGTCTAAGGTGGTTGCTCCTGCTGCTGTTAAGAATGGAACAGCTCCTGCAAAGAAAAATGTTCAGCCAGATGAAAGCCCTGACAGTGATAGCTCAGAGGCTGATTCTGATGACAGTTCTGATGAGGACAATGTACATACCTAGACTATTGATACATATTTAATAGTTGATATTTTTGATTTCGATAGGATACTAATGAAATAATTGGTTTTTGTAAACCCAGGTAACTAAATCATCCAAGAAAGTGCCTGCTGCTGCTAGCAAGAATGTGCCTGCCAAGAAGGCCGAGTCTGATGATGAAGAGGATAGCTCTGATGAGGATGATAGCAGCTCTGATGATGATGTAAATATTATTGTTTATCATTTTTTAAATTCTTGTTAAGCTTATACTAACCCTGTGGTCATACGTACATTTAAAAATGTCTTTCTTGCTAATGAGATTGTTGATCCCTATCCCCTCTTGAAATATATGTAAAATAACTTATACAATTTAGAGATTTTTTTATTCATTTTTGTACTGAAATTGGTTTTATCATTTCAATCATCATCAGCCAAGGGAGTCCCCATGTAGGTGCTTGGTGGATTAAATTCGTGAATCATTGATACTGTCTTGTTATGAAGCTTCACTTTATTAATTGTAACAAACTAACTCAATTTTTGATTCTTAATATTGGTGCAGAAAAATGCTAAAGCTTCTAATGGTAGCAAGAAACCAGCACCTGTTGTGAAGAATGTGAAAAAGGAGTCTAGTGATAGTTCATCAGATGATGAGGTAGTTTATATCATACATGCATTTGTGTGGATTATTATTTTTGTATTTTTGAATCTTGCAACTTTCATAGGTTACATTATGATTTAGTTTATATACTCCAGAAGGTGTACATTTTATCGGCTACAATTGTTGTATTAAAAGCATCAATTGTCTAATTATATGCTGATGTACATAGATGATGATTTGTGTTAATAACAGGACAAGATGGATGTCGATGAGGATGATAGTTCTGATGACGTGGAACCTCAAAAGAAAAAGGTGAATTCTTACTGTTTACTTGACCAAGTTTTCCCAACTTTTTTTACTTCATTTATATTCTTTGGATATTTGATCTTGTTTATTTAATCTTCTATGGTCAAATACCCCTGATACTTGAAATCTAATTATATACCTTCGGATAATTTCTGGCACTTGTTTTGATGATTATCTCTCTGATGACATTGAAATGAAATATTTTGTTTAAAACACCATCATCTTGTATTCTTTGCAAATCATTCTTCAATTGTAGTATGTTAATTCCGTATGTATCTTCTGTTCACTACAGCCTGTGAAAGCATCAAAAGAAAGCAGTGATGATTCAGAGAGTTCTGAAGAGGACTCAGACGAGGAAAATGTGAAGAAGCCCTCCAAAACTCCTCAGAAAAGCGTAAGCTTATGTTTGCCTTGAAAGTTTATTTAGTTTTGATCTTGTGATTTCCTAGAGTAATTTAATAATTCAATTATGTGAAGCAGGTTAAGGATGTGGAGATGGTTGATGCTTCATCCGGAAAGAATGCTGTATTTGACTGGTCCTTTCTTGTTTCCTTCTCTGCATTGTTAATTTCCAACATTGTTAACATGGTTTTATTGTTTGATTGCCTTGCAGCCTAAAACCCCTTCTACACCAAAAGAAGTAAATGGTGGATCAAAGACACTTTTTGTTGGCAACTTGTCATACAGTGTGCAACGTTCTGATGTGTATGTATTATATCTCATGCTTTTTCTAATTTTAATAATATTTTGTTAGTATATTAGTTTTCTAATTTTAACATTTTTCAGTGAGCATTTCTTCAAAGATTGTGGAGAAGTTGTGGATGTTCGTCTTGCCACAGATGATGATGGGAGATTTAAAGGCTTTGGACATGTCGAGTTTGCCACATCTGAGGCAGCCCAAAAAGTAAGTTTTTGTTTTCCTCATCTAAACCCTTTAAATCTGTATGAGATAAGTCCCATTATTTCAAATTTAGACAGTTCTTATTGTTGATTACATGTTTGCTGGTTTGCATTCCAAAGTTACTGGGATTTATATGTTTTTACATGTATCTGCATCGAGATTGTCACTTTGTGTTTATTGAATTAATAATCTTACTCCAAACAAATATATTTGAGGAATTTATTGACTGCTGTGTGTCTTTGTTTTACTTGGCATATGTCAGAGCTTCTGTTCTAATGATAAATTAGGTTTTCCATCAAAGTTATTCTTGATTTCTGCACATTATTTAGAATCCGAGGATTGAAGCTTGGTTCTAGTGTCTTGTTTTCTCTGTAATGTTGTTTATCATATATATCTGTTTAATGAGTATGTATCTCTAGTTTTAGCTCAACTTTTTTCTTAAGTCCTTGTATGCATTAAGATATGCTACTATGATGTGTTATATCAACTCTATTTGAGTTGCAAATCTGATTACTTCCTGTAATAATAGGCCCTTGAGTTGCATGAACAACCACTGTTGAATCGTGCTGTCCGGCTTGACTTAGCTCGTGAAAGGGGTGCATATACTCCCAAAAGTGATGGACCAAACAGCGGGTAATAACTGTATCTAATAGCTTTATTTTTTTCTCTACCTTGTTGCATTTGCTTATTCATTCACTCTTGTTTTATGTTTTTTGTAGTAACTGGAACAACTCATCTCAAAGTGGTGGAAGAGGTCAGTCTCAGACAGTTTTTGTGAGAGGTTTTGATAAATCCCTTGGAGAAGATGAGGTAATTTTATCATATTTTCTGTTCACTCAGTTTCTGCACTAACATATCCCTTAATTGACTGGCATATATTTTTTGGTTCAAAGGGGCATAAGCCTAATCCATAGCATTGTTGCTTGCATGATATAAATTTGTCTTGGCAGTATGTGATGTCCACTTTGTTATTTCAGATAAAAGCTAGCCTGGAGAAACATTTTGGTACCTGTGGCCAGATTTCGAGGATAGCTCTTCCAACAGACCGTGATTCTGGGGAAATTAAGGGGTACGATTATTCAATTCCTTCCATGTCTCCTTTCAATCTTCTGGGTTGTTCTGGTCCCAATTTGGACATATCCCTGAGGCTCTTGCCCTTTTGTTAATTTACAGGTTTGCTTACTTGGACTTCAAAGATGGTGACAGTGTGAGCAAAGCTCTAGAACTCCATGAGTCTGAACTGGGAGGTTATACCTTGACTGTGGACGAAGCCAAAGCAAGAGATAATCAAAGTTCTGGTGGTGGAAGAGGTTTTGGTGGAAGGGGAGGTGGTCGATTTGATGGAAGGGGAGGTGGTCGATTTGGTGGAAGGGGCGGTAGTGGTGGTCGCTTTGGTGGTAGGGATGGTGGTGGTCGTGGAAGAGGAAGAGGAGGTCGTGGTCGCGGTGGTCCAAGCAGACCAAGCTTTGCTGCCGAAGGTATAATTAGTTTTTTTTTGTTTGGTACATTAGTTTTAGTTTAGTTTATTGGTTTCCTTGCCAATGTTCCTGCTTTGCTCGATTAAATCTTGTTTTGTCTGTGTTCGATTGAGAAATATGTTCCTGTTTAACGAATGATTAAATGTTTGTTGACCACTATTTTCATTTGCTGACTATTAAATCCCTTTTTTATTCAGGCAAGAAGACCACCTTTGCTGATGATGACTAGAGTGCTGGATATTGGAAGCATTATATTTACTATTGCATTTTAATTTATAGTTTTTTCGCCCTCAGTTTTGATATTTGTTAGCATGAATTCTTAGAAATCAGTGTATTGGGAAAATTTTGTGATTCAGACTATGTTTTATGGATTTGTAGTTCTGTGGCTATCTGCCAAACTATGCAGGATTTGTATGGCAAAGAGAATCTTGTTTGTTACTTACTTGTTTAAGCTTATAAACATAGTATTATAAGTTATGCCTTTAATCTTCCATTGGTGAAAGATAATGTGGGCTTTAATGACGTCCAAATTGCTTCCCATCGTTTATTTTTCAAAGCCTGTGAAAGCTCAATTAATTTACATGATTTGTTTCGTATCTTTTATTATTATAAAGATACAAGGTTTACTTGTTTTTTTGTAGAACGCTATGTTTATCTCCTAAATGCATTTGGAAATGTTTTTGGTTAGAATGACCAGAATGCACCTTCCTGTCTTTTCTCTTTTGGAAATACCTGAACTTGTAAAATCTAACACCATGTCATTTTTTTTATTATACCAGATGGAACATTACTGTATCATATCTTATCCATGCCTCAGTCCTTTTGATCTAATCGGAAAGAATTATTCCGCATTTTTCACTTTTTTTATTGTTGAGTATAATAATAATGAGTTTTATAAAACGAAACTTCTTTTGTTTGAATATTAAATGAATCAAGGTATTTTTGTCAAATCTACCAAGGCCGGTCTTCCATTTGGATGCTGATCTGCTGCAGTCACCAAAGCAAACAATCCTAGGTCATTTTCAATTGACTTTTGAAGAAAAAATTCATACACTCAATTGTAACATGCCAGCTGGTGCAGTTCTGATTTTGTTGGTTTCATTCCCTTTGGAAATAATTTCAAAATAGTTTTTAACTATAAAAAATAAAAATCATATGTATAGATAATTCTACGTAATACTCCTTTCAATCTTAAATATAAACCTTTTTTGGAATAAAATAAATTTAGTACTTGATGACTTATTGGACTGATGCAAATAGTGGGACACGGGTGCTAGTAGCCCCGGGTTCGATTCTAACTAAAAACATCTCGCTAGGAGAGTCAGCCACGTAGCTCGCTCCGGATTAGCCTTAAGAGCTCCCTGGTATTAAGGGTGCTCTTGGGGATACCGGTGGTTCCGCAAGGAATACAGACAAAAAAAAAATATAAGCCTTTTTTGGAGTAAAAGAAATTTAGTACTTGATGACTAAATATTTTTTAATTTCAAATTTCAAAATAATTTTTAACTATAAAAAATAATAAATATTTTTTGGAATAGTAGGATATAATATTTTCGTTTTTCTTCTTGATTGTAAGTATTTTTGCTAGGAGATGTAATTCAGTTGGGGTGAACCCTATTTGCACTCTAATTCGACTATTCCCACTTTCTTACTTAATTAATTTTTTTTCTTTTGCATAATAGCGATTGGTAAATAGTCCCTTCCACTTTGTTAGATGGTCTAATTTTAATATAGCTTGACATGATTCTGTAGAATCCAACAACTGAAATTTAAAAAGAGCAAGAACCTGCACATGGTATGTGTTGCCCCATGCCTTGCAACATTCTATTGGCTTCCTTTACTTGATGCTATATTCAATAGGACATTACTCATAAATAAAAATAACCGTAAGGGAAATAAATAATAATAATAATATAATATATTCAGTAGATTCTACATACACAATTTCGGTTGCATAAAGAAAAATATTATATAGTACCATAGCTAACATAGCATAGCAAGAGAGATAGTTATACCAGAACCACCAATGAATGAGTTTAATTTGGAGATCCCAATGACAAAAAATTATTGTAACACCCGCCAAGGTTGAAGTGGCCTAAGACAATGAGCAACATTAGGCAAAACAAAAGATTAAATGTTACAGCTAGTCGTGAGAATCTAAACAAACTTATATTTTTGTAGATATAAACTCCTACCATATGAACACTTTAATCCACCAACTTTAGCTTAACTAATAGCTAGTAGTTACTAGTGATTAACATGGCTCAGGTTCCCTTTCCCTCCAACCTTTTACCAAATGATGCAAGTCCTGAATGGATGAACAAAGCTGACAATGCATGGCAGCTTGTAGCAGCCACACTAGTTGGGCTTCAAAGTGTTCCTGGTCTTATAATCTTGTATGGTGGAGCAGTTAAGAAGAAATGGGCAGTGAACTCTGCATTCATGTCTCTCTATGCTTTTGCATGTGTGTTTTTCTGTTGGGTTGTGTGGGGATATAGAATGTCCTTTGGTGAAAGGTTGTTACCATTTTGGGGTAGGGCTGGTGTTGCATTGGACCAGAACTATCTTTTCACTAAGGCCTTTTCTGGGGCATTTCCTAATGCAACAATGATCTATTTCCAGTGTGTGTTTGCTGCTATTACTTTGATTTTGGTAGCTGGGGCATTGTTGGGCCGCATGAACTTTTATGCTTGGATGCTGTTTGTGCCCTTGTGGCTCACTTTCTCATACACCTTCACAGCATTTAGCATATGGAGTCCTGAAGGTTTTCTATTCAAACTAGGGATAATTGATTACTCTGGTGGATATGTCATCCATTTGTCATCTGGGGTTGCTGGATTCACAGCTGCTTATTGGGTAAGCAAGAGCATCCTAGTAGTGCTCCTATACATTTATATAGTTTGGTGGCGTTTTGGATAAACCACTTAATTAAGCATTTTAAAATATTATAATACTTATGGAGGATGTCAAAAGACGTTGTGAAATCATGATTTTATTGGTTAAATGGATGTAAAACCTTTGATTCGATCAAGTATTGAACCAATAATGACATAAGTGGATAGAGTTACATCAATTAAAGAACATATGTATATCCAAAAATTTGATGAGTATCGCTATAACATGATGTAGTTAAAGGAAATTTTTTTGACAGAAAGTGATAAAATAAATGTGAAAAAAATGTTGAGAGAAAATTATATTTTTCACTTTCACCTTTAACATCTTTTATAATCATTTATCAAAAGACTTTTGCTCTCATAGCATCGATAATAATTAATCAGTGATGATAAAATAGATGCAAAAGGAGATGTGAAATCATAAATTTCCATGTTAAATTGATCTAAATCTTTTGATTCAATCAACAGTGTGACCAATAAAGACATAAGTAGAACTAGATGGGGCAAAATTAATGAACATATGTACATGGTTGGTAGGTTGGACCAAGGCTAAACAAGGACAGGGAAAGGTTCCCTCCAAACAACATCTTACTTATGCTAGCTGGAGCAGGGTTGCTATGGATGGGTTGGACAGGGTTTAATGGAGGAGACCCATATGTAGTGAGCTTGGATGCTTCCTTGGCTGTCTTGAACACACATTTTTGCACTGCTACCAGCTTGCTTACATGGGTCATGTTAGATGTCATATTTTTCAGGAAACCTTCTGTCATTGGTGCTGTTCAAGGCATGATCACTGGCCTGGTCGTTATTACCCCTGCTGCAGGTAACTTCTCAACTTCAAATAGTTAACACATCTAGCATTATTGGAAGGTAAACATATTGTAATCTATAATATATACAACTCAAATTCTAGCAACATATTCTTTATTAACGGGCGGAATTTCACGTGAGATACATTAAATCACACGAGCTCTATCTTTAATTGGTGAATCTCATACGAAATCCATCAAACAATAGAAACTGCGTTGAAAAGAGTGCGTTTCTAGCATTTTAACATAATTCAATATACAACACGACCACTTTTTTGGTTATGACCTATGTTAATGCTTTGTTGTATAAACATTAAAATAGAATAATACACATTACCTCACATCTAAATATTTTTTTTACTTTTTGATCATAATTGACACCCTCATTTTTAACACATTCACATTCTTATATGTAATGTGCTTGATGCTGAAGATATCAATGTACATCAAGCATTGTTTTAATTGTCATATGTTACATGTCTTGTTTAGGTGTTGTGCAAGGATGGGCAGCACTTATAATGGGGTTATTCTCTGGCTCAATTCCATGGGTTACCATGATGGTAATCCATAAGAGATCAAAGCTGCTCCAGAAGGTTGATGACACAATGGCAGTGTTGCACACTCATGCTATTGCAGGAACCCTTGGAGGAATCCTCACGGGGCTATTTGCTGAGCCAAGACTTAACTATTTGTTCTTTGGTGGATATAATAAATATATTGGCTTGTTTTATGGTCTACAAATGGGAAGTGCCAGAACTGGCATAAGGCAAATAGGAGTCCAGCTCATTGGGATTTTGTTTGTTGTTGTGGTCAATGTTATATCCACAAGTTTGATATGCTTACTCATTAGGATGAAAGTTCCACTAAGGATGTCAGAAGAGGATATGGAAATTGGTGATGAGGCTGCTCATGGTGAAGAGGCTTATGCTATATGGGGTCAGGGTGATAAGATTGAAAATTCTAGCTCTAAGTATGCAAGTTCATTGTATGATGATGTTGAAGGTGCTACCAAGAAAAAACGTCCTGGCCAGATTGAGATGATATAGAAACTTTACTATGTCTTAATTGATGGAATCGTGGAAGAAACAAAAGACTCTATAGAGAATAAAAGCTCATCATGTACTAGTTAATGTTTATTAGAACCAATATTCTGTTTCATTACATATGTTTTCCCTTGTTATTCTTCACCACAAATAAATAAGATCTGAAATGGAATGTTCTTTGTATATGCTGTGATGTTGTGTTTTTGTGAAGAATTTGACATTGTAGTTCACAGTTATGGTTGAATAATATCTTGGGGGCTCTGAGATCATGTTATGTTATCTTTGCACTTCTTTATGTAGCCTCCTATAAAATTATAAATAATTTTATCTCTTAATTAGAAAAGTTCTGGTTGTTTGATTATTGGGAGTTGGGACCATTGTAGAACATAACATAGAAAGAATTAGTAAGATTCCTTGCAACTTTCAAGAAAAAAATTATTTGAAAATGTGAGCATAATTGTTAAAGTTTGTAACAAGTACAATTGAGGAGGGGCAAAATAGTCCACCAACTAGTGGAGATTATGGCTCTAACAGTCAAGACAAATTGGTTGAGCCTCAAGGACACCTGGCAGCACCTGATGACAGCAACAAGAATCACAGGGTCACACGAAAAAGGCAGCCAACACATGGTTGAAGGATTTATTTTGGCACCTGTAGAATATATAATTTGTTAGAGAGGAAAGAGAGGGTAGGTAATGTATTGGAGAACTTCCTCTCCTCTCTTAGGTCATTTTCTCTGTTTATTGCTGAACCCATATCAGTGTACTGCATTGTTATTAGCCGAGATCCCATTTGAACTCTCCGTGCTTAGTAATTAATCGAATATTTCAGTTTCTAATTGAGTCACGAGTGCTATTCTCTGTTCCTTTCTTAATTCCTTCTCTGTTACAAATTCTACATGTTACAAAGTTACATAAACTCATATGAGATTAAATTACATGTTTGCAAAGCTAAAAAAGAAAAACTCTCATGTCAGTCATGAACTTGGTTTAAATTATGAACTTAGTTGAAATTACGTGTTTGCATTCATGCACTTCTCAATCTCATTATGCTACAGGATACGGTATGTAATATTGACTCTAGATCATGTGCATGAAACTAAGGATAAGACTATCAACATACTTAAATGTTTATTTACACTCCTCGTCTATCAATCCCGAATTAGAAAAAAAATAAAAATCTAACGTAATATGTTTGAGTAGTTATATAAAAAGACATCTTCTTTTCTTTTCTTTTTTTTTTTAACGTATTCTTTGCGGAACCACCGGTATCCCTAAGAGCACCCTTAATACCAGGGAGCCCTTGAGACTAATCCGGAGCAAGCTGCGTGGCTAGCTCTCCTAGCGAGAAAAAAGACATCTTCTAGTTGCAAGGAATTGTAACAAATTTGATTTTCAATTTTGGTGTAAGATCTTTTTTGACGAGGAATTATTACTTGGTCCTGGACCACTATCTCATTTATGGTCCAGGCCAATAGTAACTTAGGAAAATAAACTTTAAAAATTAAAGAGAAAAAATGACTTGATAATTATTTTTAATAGTTGTTAAATTATCATTCATCTGAATCATCAATCATGGATGAGGTGATAGTGCCAAGTAATGATTTTTTCCTCTTTGATGAATATACATTTATAATCACTCGTAAAAATGCTAGTTCTTTCGTTTATTTTTCATGAGTCACCAATATCGACCTCTCCTAAATTTCTTTCATAAATAATAAGTAAATTTAAGTGCATAACAACATATGATCAAGCATACTCTCACTAAGAAATTAGACATTTTCACAAAGTACCACACACAAAGTGAGATGGTAGATGTTGTCCTTAAAAAATTTATAAAAAGCAAAAAAAAAAAAAAAAAAAGGAAAAGGCATATAGTAAAAAGAAGGAGAAGGGGGTTGATGAATAAATGGGCCAAAGTTGGGCCAGAGGTGGAGGTGGGCCAACAGCAGCATCCAAAGACATCAAACCTACGAAACAGACACACACACGCGATGGGGAAAACTAGTTGAGTTCGTTCGTTCTTAAACGCACAAAGCCACAAAGCAAAGCAATGTTACAAACAACAACAGCAACAGTGTTTTGCTTCTGCACTTCTTAATCCTCCAGAAAGAACCAACGCTCCTCTCGCACATTCTTTCGCTCCTCTCCCCCCTCTTTCTCTCTGCCTTATGGCCAACCACTAACCTCGTTTCCCACACACACCCCTAACCAATCTAATTATTAATAAGGTTTCCTTCTTCTCCTTCTTATGCAATATAACACATACATATCCCTTGTCTTATCTTATGATTTCATTACTAATTCACTGATAAGGGTAAATTTGTAATCTTTTACTCACTTGTTCCATCTCTGTGTTTCTCCAATTCCTTTTACTATTTCTTCTTCTTATTGCTTATCACTTTTTTAAACTTTTCGGACTTATTTTTTATTGTTTTAAATATTCTGTTTGAGCTGCAGTGAGGGGGAGCGTCAGGTAGATGATCTATTTAATTGAAACTTTGATTCATTTCTTTTCAATACACCTGTTTTATGATTACACAGATATACTGCATTTCATTATAAATGTGTGCACTTTGCAGATCTTTTAAAATGAAATCTACACAATGGTAATTGTTAATGTTGGAGTTTGAGCTTCTAGAGTGCATTGTTACACAAAACAATATTGTTGCTTATGCCTTATTTTGAGTTTGAAATTGCCAGCAAGCATGTACCTTGAATAACTGTCCCTGTTATTATGTCACCAAGAATGCACTGTGTTTTTTCGTCTCTTCAATTTGCAATTTAGGCCTTCCTTATCCAATGACATTGGATTGTAGTGTCTTATTGACTTAGATTATTTCTTTTTCATTTGGAATGAGAGTGGTGTGCCATGAATGAATCATATGGTATCTTGATATCCGTTATATTGTTATTATTATCTACATATTGAAATCAAGTAATGATGTTTTTTAGTTTTCACTGTTTAATTAGTCTTATGTATAAAAAATAGAATATATACTGTCAAAATGATAAGCTTACAAGAGTATTTCCATGGTTTTTTACTTTACTTTACTTTACGAACAGGTATGACCTTTAACGCAGAGTTTTTTACAATAACATAACTGTTCAAAAAGCTAGTTGTACATGTGTCAAAATATTCTCAACGAATCAGTTATGTACAACAATCAACTGAATATATATTAGTCACTTTTGGTACCATTTGTCCCCAAGAGTCAGCTTAAGTGGTAGATCTGCGAGACATAAGTGTTAGGCTGTTAGCGCATCCGGGTTCAAACCCCGATGCTGTGCTTTCTCCACACTCCCCTTTAAAATTAAAAAAAAAAGTTTCCCTATCATAAATAAACTCTTGGTTCCATTCTTTACTTTCATGTGCTCAACAATTTCTTTTTCTTCCTTTTTTTGGTTTTCATGAGAAACCTAGTTGAATCAATGTGTGTGACTTGCTTACCTAGACTTTAGTCGCAATTTAATAATTATAACTATTGAATAATGAACTTTGCGTTTTATGACCATGAATTATCTAACGGAAGGGAATTCCGCTGCAGCGTAGTAGGAGTTGGAGAAAGGCAGTAATTTCAATGTACTTTAAGAGAATACAGTGCAGAGATCGGAGATGGGCTTTAGTGTTGCAACCATCGAAATACTTTTTCAGGCCGAGATTCTCTGATCATGCATGCTTTCAGTCTTTGCCCCCCAAGACCACGGTGAAAGAATGTGCTTCACATGGTAGTATCATCAGAAGACATCTTTCAGGTTCTGATTCATCGACGTGTGCTTCATCTAGAAATAGTTGTTCTAGTCTGGGCAAAAGGTCTAGTGTATGGAGTACTCATTTACGTGCTTATAGTTCTGGGAGTGATGGAAGAAATGCAAGTGAAGATGAAAATGTACATGTTAATGATGGAGCTAACCTTGATAAGGGACATAATCGACAAGAGATGTCTGGGAAAGAGGTCAAGCATTGCGATGAACATGCACGACTAGGAGAACAGGATCAAGAGGAATGGCTTAATAATGAGAAGCTGTCCATAGAAAGTAAAAAAAGAGAATCACCATTTTTGACAAGAAGGGATAAGTTCAAAAACGAGTTTCTGAGAAGAATTGTTCCTTGGGAGAAGATAAACATTTCATGGGACACATTTCCTTATCATATTAAGTAATTACTTATCATTTCTATTTGTTCTTATTTCTCATTTTTAATATCTTCTCTTTTATGAAGTTTATTGTGGATTTTTATGCTGCAATTTTCCATTTATAGTGAACATACGAAAAATCTTCTGGTGGAATGTGCTGCTTCCCATTTGAGACACGATAAGTTTGCTTCAGCTTTTGGCACTCGCCTCGCATCTTCAAGTGGGAGAATATTGCTTCAGAGCATTCCTGGTCTGTCATAAATTCCACAAAATTTGCCTTTCACAGCGTGAGAAGTTTTATTCTAATTTTTATCTTCAGTCTGAATGTTTTATGTTGGCTTTTTTTCTTTTCAATCTTCAGGCACTGAGCTCTATCGTGAGAGATTAGTTAGAGCTCTTGCACAAGATTTACAAGTTCCTTTATTGGTGCTTGATAGTAGTATCATTGCTCCTTATGTAAGTTCTGGAAGATATTTGAAGTTATAAGTTATT
Organism: Crotalaria pallida; assembly: GCA_037953625.1. Lineage (NCBI taxonomy): Eukaryota > Viridiplantae > Streptophyta > Magnoliopsida > Fabales > Fabaceae > Crotalaria > Crotalaria pallida. The sequence goes on along the minus strand of CM075654.1, from coordinate 139,422,298 downwards.
CAGTGGTTCCTTGGTAAGGAGGTAAACTCAGTATATTATTTGAATTGTTATGCAGGATATTGATGATGATTCATCAGACTACGAGTCTGAAGATGCCGAATCTGGAGAGGAAGGTTCTACAGAGTCAGAGAATGAGGTTGATAATGATAATGATGCTAGTAATGAAGAAGAGTGGGCTAGCAGTACTGAGGTAAAGTCAGATGCAAGTGATAATGAGGACGCACTTGCTTCTGCTGAAGCGGCTCTTAAGAAGGTTAAAGCAGCTGTTCAGAAACTTGTTCCTTACAACATTGAAGAATTTGAAAAGGTATATATTCACTTGACTGTTTTTAAGAGTAATTTGTTTTTTATTTTTTCCTTTGATCTTTTAGCTATGATAAAGTGAAGTATCTTGTAACTATGGGAGCTTTTGCTTAGTGCATAGAATATCTAACTTGGGATGATTATTGTTTAAGAAGTGGTATTCTGAGCCCAATGTCATTGCATATCTATTTGCTAGATACTTTCAATTTGTACCATAGTTTAGTTTTATACCTCATCTATCTGTATAGACCAATGATTCTACTTGTGTTTTATTCTGGTACATAAGTGAAAGGAGCAAATGTTATTGAAGTTTCCGTTCTATACTGTCATGTTCAATTTAGACGAACAAATAAATAGGAGATCTATGTGGCATTGTGAAGTGGTGAAGCAGTATATTTATTCTTTGATGACAGTATGTGTTAGGGGAGATTGAAAACAAGTAGGTCATAATATTTGATAAAGGTGAAGTTTATTAGAGTTATTTTACTTAAGTAATAATGTTAGGGCTAAAGTTTATTTTTTCCAGTTCATTGAGGATAGTTTATGAAGTAAAGTTAAATGATATGATATATATTTGGGCTTTGGCAGTTGTCTTAATTACAACTCTTAGGTTAGTCTTCTTCAATAAGTCTTAATTCATGAGCATAACCTTCTAACAAATTTAGTTGCAACAATCTCAATCTACCCAAAATCTGTTGGCAGATTGCGTCCGTAGGATCGGAGAGTTCTAATTCATCTCAGTCTAGTGATACCAAGTCTTCTGATAAATCTGGATGCCAGCTAAGGAAAGGTAACACATTCAGCTAAAGGAAACTTCTAGTCTTCTATCATGCATATGAATTTGTTATATGTGATTTTGTACTTTATCTAATTGCATAATAAAACTAATATGTCAATCGTCGTCATTCTAGCATATAAGTTAGTTCCATGTAGGCATGTATTGCATCTCTATTCTTTTTCTGCTGGAAGATGGTGATACTGTGATAATTCTGCTTGTTGCATTTATGATATTGAATGATTTGTGATGTTGCACACTTTTAATGAATGGTCTTTTAAGCTATGTTCTTTGATGTACATATTTGTATTAATGTTCAAATAATATCTGCCTCACTGCTTTATTGAAATTCTTAGGTGACCGTGTGAAGTACATCGGCAAATCTGTCCGAGTTACAGCTGACGATAGGTAATTTATGATTCCTCTCATTGTTTTTTCCTCCTAACATAGCAGATGCTTGCTTCTGATTCGTGATTCATCATCTCCAAGAAAATAGGATTCTTCAAATGTTAAAATATTCTCTTCATTTTTGAAGAAAACATAGCATACTTGAACTTACCCCATATTACACTGGCTGGGCCATTATGACTGATTTTGATTAATTTTTGGGGTAGCTTTTTCTCATCTAGTTACATAATTTAAGCAAACTGATTAACAATTTGATGATGGCGAGAATGACCAAAGCAATTGTAAGCACATAAAAATATTGCTTAAGTTTTTATTTTTTTCATTCCAAATAAAAGAAGAAATTCTATTGGAGAGAAACAATGATAATGCAAGGGCAATAAGTACCTTCTTCCTAAATAGAAAAACCAAAAGAAAACAGAGCAAAAGAAGCTTTGTAGGAAACATGTTCACCATCTGCGTATCAGAAGATGAAGTTGCATTAAAACAGAGCCGGGCATCGTAAAGAAGGCATGTGCTGAAGAGGTCCCTTGTTAACGCAGGATTGCGTTCTAACCAAATACACTAGAGAATTGTGTAAAACACACATTGCCATTGTTATATAGTTGATGCTTCCAAGTATGACTTATTGGCATGTGGTTCGAGACTTTGAGGGACTCGAAACATAGGAATGAATGAGATTCTTAATTCTACCATTCCATGAGAAGAAAGCACAAGAAAGAATATTATGTTCATTAATAAGACATCTATTATTGAAAAGGATATTATGTTCATTATTACGGCATCTATTATTGCACAGATAATGACAACGGTTGTGATTATGATGTACAGTTGATCATTATATTCTTCGTGCTTTTTATGCTTGTGGGCTTGTGGCCATGGTGGCAGTGGCAACATGCATGGTTGTCTTAGCGATACAATTGGTGATTGTAAAATTGGGTAGTGACGATTCTGTTTGGTAGTGACAATTCTGTTGGGTGTGGGTAAACTTGACTTCATTGAACCCCAAATTTAAGGGTTTTATTTTGGATATTGTTTAATCTGGAGAATTTGGTGGGAAACATTTTCCCATGAGTTCATGTACCATATTAGAATTATCAAATCAGATTGAATTGAAGATGAGAGAAATCACTTGAGAAGAATTAATTGAAGAAGATAAGAGAAATCATCACTTGAGAATAATTAATTTGAAACTCGGGGGAGAAGAATTTTAGTATTAGCCCTTTTATCCAAGTCCTTGTTTAATTAGGGCGAGTGTGAATTAATGAGGTTAAGTGAACAACAATATAAGTAGTATGATACCATGTCTTAACCCAAAACCTTAAGGCTTTAGGTCCATGGGTCTTTCTACTTATATATTGTTCAACTTACTATGTTCTAGTCAATGTGAGACTAGTTTATTATTTTTCTCTCTCAACAGTTAGGCTTTCAAGAACACATCTTGTATTTCTTTAAACCCTAAACCCATGATTCGCTGAAATCCTTCAGGGAACTGAAAAAAGAAGTTCTTCATATGATAATCCGGTTTTAAATAGTCAACTAAGTTACATTTCTCTATATCATCATAGAGAAATATGTGGTTTCTTCCCATGGTACACCTTTTACCTCATCCTTTAGTCTTGTGTTGAATTATACACGCCAGTATTTGGTGGTTGATTCTGTTTTTATGTCATTCTAGGAGAGCTGCCTTGTCTGTTTCTTGTGAAACCATTGTATGATAGTTCCCTTTGGACTTTGAGTTAGCATCCACCTGACATTAGCATATATAATTTTATCACAGGGTTGTACTGGGGAAGATACCGACATCTGATGGTCCAACTAAAGCTTATACTATTATACATGGCAGGTGGGTCGGTAAGTCATCCCTATGTGTCAAAGCCAAACTGTTAAAATGCCTCTTACCTTTTGGCATTTTCTTGAAACTTATTTTGTTCAACATATAATAATATAATAAAATACTAACATTTATAAATAATAAAATTGTATGTATTACTAGGAGCATGTTTGATTTTACTTGAAGTCAAGGGAACCAACCACTATAGTTTTACTTCCCAAATATCTACTCAGTTCCTTGTCTATTCCATAGGGTGACCCTCGGCCCATGGGGCACGGGCTACATATATGAAATTTATCCTTATCTATTGGGAAGAGCACTGGTGCGCACTATTTTTGTGTATATATTATGCCTTTTCTATAGTGCTCGGGTCTGTTTTGATGCAACTTCATCTTGTGATATGATAATGAAAACGTTTCCGTGTCTGATAGGTAGCTCAGTTGGTAGAGCTATGGGGCATAAAGTGTGAGCACTTATGTTCGATCCCTAGCAGCTGCACAATTTTCCCCTCCCCCTTCCTTGTCAAAAATTTGCCTATAAAAAAAATAATACGTTTCCAACAAACCCTCTTTTGCTCTCTGTCTTCTTTTGGTTTCTCTATTTAGGAGGATATTCATTGCCCTTTGGTTGTATCATCAGCATTTCTTCTAGTAGAATTTCTTCTTTTATTGGAAAAAAGAATAAGAAACACTAAGCAATATTTTTGCTCATCTACTATTGCTTTTGTTGTTTGTATCATCATCAAATTTAGTCGGTTTGCTTAAATTATGCAGTTAAATGAGAAAAATATTCCCCAACAATTTATCAAAATCAGTCATATTGGTCCAGCCACTGAAATATGGTTTAGTAGTTCATGCCGAGAGAGTTGAGAGAGAATCAAGAGAATCTGAAATCTGAATCTTATTGATCTTAGCTGAAAATCAACTGTTACAGAATCTGTTCGTAACTAACAGTAACTACTATTGCTAACAGAAACCGTTGGTCCTAACTATAACTGAAACTATTAGTCCCAACTATAACTAACTGAAACCGTTAGTCCTAATTATAACTCTTAAAAGATCTATTAATTATAGCAGTAATTATAACAGAACACTAACTTTTACCTAATATACAGTACCATGAGACAGTGAGTCACGACACACTTCCCTTACACACTCTAACATGTAATAATTGAATAAAGTGAACCTGTTTTTTATATCAAAAGTTCAGAGAATGAAAAGTGCTGCCTAGCAATGCCTTCTATTTGCATTTTTGAAATTTGTAATATTCATGAATTGTGGTCTTGCATATTTCATGGTTGGTCAGAATGTAACTTGTCTGCATGTATTCTGTTTCCTTTTCCTGTCATTGATTTTTTATTTCTAATACTAAGGTGCACTATTAATATGTTTGACACTCATTTGTGTGTTTTATGACATGTATAAAATTATGGCTTGATTTTCCTTTAATGTTATCCTCTAATTATTTTACATTGATGTGCACTACAAATTTCTTCTAAATGAGAATTATGTGTTTCAAAGATGCTTATAGCTTGCTGGTGCTCTCTGCTATTTTAACTAAATGCGGATATTTGCAGGCCTTTAACCAATGGTCAAAGAGGAGAGGTTTATGAAGTGAATGATGATCGAGTTGCTGTCATCTTGGATATTAACGAAGACAGCGCCAATGAGGGTGAGGTGGAGAACCTTAACGATGATCATAGAAAACCACCAATTTATTGGATACATGGTACATTTTTCTTATTCTATATATTTGAAGAGGTTGATCTTCTATTTTTTTTTTTAATTCTAGCTCCCATTATTTTCTTTGTTCAGTTGATTGTTAGAAAATATTGTTGATATTTCTTGTTTTGTTTTTAACAATTTAACTAGGTTGAACAATGATATATTTTGAGAAAATAGTGTGTACAAACAACAGTATTAAGGTTTTTTACATCGTCAATGTATTATCCACCATTCAAGGGTTAATAATGGTTGACTCTTAACTAAAAGTAATGTATATAGATGGTCACTGATGGTCTGTATGATGCGTTGACAATGTAAAAAGCTTTACACCGTCGGTGTATGTATATTAAACTCGTTTATGTTTATGTTTAATATAAGTAATATCTTTTAGCAATGAGTGGATTTTTCTTGTCAAGGAATAAGGGTTATCTTGATTTTTGGCAAACTCATATGACAGAGGATTTGATGATTAAGTTGCTATACTTGTTAGAATTTGAACTAGAAATTTTTGTCCTAGGATTAAGTTTTTAATAATATAATTCCTATGAGGTGTAGAAATTCAGATATAAGTATGAATTGGAGTGTCTTTTTTTACCCCTATTTTGGGTAAAAAACTAAATTGAGTGTGGCTTTAGGTTCTTCTGATTATGAGCAAACTAAGAATTTTTAATTTTTCGACAGTTAAGGACATTGAGAATGATTATGATGCACAAGCACAGGATTGCTACATAGCAGTGGAGGCTTTATGCGAGGTATAGTGGCCTGGTATTTTTCAATTTTTTGGTATAAGATAGTCAAAATCCTGTTGCAATGATGGTAAACCTGACTGTTGTTTTTTCAGGTTTTGAAATCCAGACAACCTCTTATTGTCTATTTTCCTGAGAGTTCACAATGGTTGCATAAGTCGGTTCCAAAGTCAAACCGAAATGAGTTTTTTCATAAGGTCGAAGAGATGTTTGACAAGTTATCTGGCCCTGTAGTGTTGATTTGTGGGCAAAACAAAGTTCAGTCAGGATCAAAGGAGAAAGAACAATTTGTAAGCTTCAGTTGTTGTTTTTTGTCACAAAATTATACTCCCTTCGGTCTCATTTTTAAGCAAAAAAAAAACTAACTTCACACCTATTAAGAAAGTTAATTGAATGTATTTAATTTTCTCAAATTCATAAAAAAATAGACTACTTTAGTAAATTTACATTGGGAATGAAACAAAAATTAAATGATTCAACCACTTTATAAAGATATTTTAGGAATGATTGTATTGGGAATAGAAAATTAGTTAATTTTTTCTTATATTTAAGACCACTAGTAGAGTGTTTTTTTTTGCTTATAAATGAGACCGGAGGGAGTATATTTTAAATATCTTTGACGGAAATGCATTCATTTCCATTTTGCCAATATTAACATTTTATTTTTAACTCATGTCCTTGATCATATATGAAATTTGACAGACGATGATACTTCCAAACTTTGGACGAGTTGCTAAGCTGGTAATGCTTACTATCTTTCTACAACTTTATGCATTCCCCATAATATTCTGTGGTTGATTGTCTTTGGGTTCCCAATTGTACTGCTGTCAAATCACTATCTATTCTTTCTCAAATCCCTGTAAAATATATTATGTTGCTAAGTTTAATATCCTTGAATTTATTCATGATAAAAATTAATGTATTGTCTGTTAACCTTATCCTTTCCCCAATTGTACGTTTCAGTTAGATAGTCAATTCTTATGTTTTATCATTTTATTATTATATATGAAAATTATTTTGTTAGATACATGATAATATTTTTTGTGACTCTAAGCTAGTTTTGTAAAAATTACTCAGTGATTTTTTTATTGCAAATTTTTATGGCCAATTCTATGGTGCCCAAGTGTACTTGTATCTGTTCTGTTGTCAGCTTTATCAATGCTTAATTGAATACTGATGCAGAAACTAGTGGTCAATAAAATACGAATAGTGCAGGGTATTGGTGCCCTTGGGGCATTGTGGAAATCATTAAATGATTCTGTATGGTCCCATGATTGAATTTGGTTTTGTAATTGTTTACAGCCTTTGTCTCTGAAACGGTTGACTGATGGATTTAAAGGGGCAAAGAGCTCTGAAGATGATGAAATTCACAAGCTTTTCTCTAATGTTTTGTGCGTACATCCACCCAAGGTAAATTTTTTAAAATAAGTTTTTTTTAACGATAGGCCCCAAGGTAGTTGTTTTAAATATACCTAATTGCTTTGTCCATTCTACTCTGAAGCACTAATAGTTAAAAGCAAGGAAGCATGGACACTTCATAGTAGTCATTTGATTTGTGTCCGTATTTGTGTCCGTGTCGGACACGTATCTGTATTAGATACTTTTGGATGGACCTAACATATTATGTGACATTTTATATTTCTTTTGTCGTATCCTCTTGTCCGTGCTTTCTTAGTTCAAAGGTTCTGACACATGTCTAACACCACAGTCTGAGACATTCAAACATCTAGGTACAATATCCATGCCACTACTTAAAATATTGTATTCATTTAGGCAACTTTATATATATCGATACAAGCATAAAGGCTAACAATGGAAATCTTATAATTCTCCATGAAATCTAAACAGAAATGCTACATTGGTTTAACTGTTGATTGGCCCATTGCCTAAAAGCTTTTTTGTTTAGGATTATGAAGAATTTGCCTTTATGTTTTAATGGGATTATGGGACTGATTCTAGTAGCTAGCTGTTACTTTGATCATGATATTCTTGTTGCTAGAAATAAATCTGCACTTCCATTTGCTTCATCTTTCTGTTCTGTGTATTTATTATTTAACTTCACCCTATGACACTTTGCAGGATGATAATCTGCTGGCAACATTTAAGAAACAACTTGATGAAGACAGGAAAATTGTGATTTCACGTAGCAATTTGAATGAGTTACGGAAGGTAATTCTCTGGTTTCTGAAGCATTTATTGCTACTTCGCTGAAGAATGGTGAAATACTTACTATGAAACATGTATGTCACCCTTAAAGAGTGATAATGCATTTTATGCTATCAATATTAAGCATTCATAGCTGAATTTTCATGTTGCAGGTTCTTGAAGAGCATCAGCTATCGTGCACGGACCTATTGCATGTAAATACTGATGACATCATTTTGACAAAGCAAAGTAAGAAAGTGCCTCCAGATTTTGAAACTGTTTCCCTTATGCTCTCAAATGCACTTGTCCTTTCTTCCCCAGTCATTGTTGTATCTCTAGCATCATGCTTAAATCATGTCAATGTTTTTTACATCTTCTATTTTGTTTTCAGAAGCTGAAAAAGTGGTAGGCTGGGCAAAGAATCATTATTTGTCATCATGCCTTCTTCCTTCTGTTAAGGGAGAACGATTGTGCATCCCTCGTGAAAGGTATAAATTTAAATCCTATCATTATGCAATCTGCATGATATTTGGTAAAATTTCAAAGCTCATTTGTTGTTCTTTCCCCATGTGAAGTCTTGAAATTGCCATCTCAAGGATGAAAGGCCAGGAAACTATAACACGGAAGCCTTCACAGAATCTCAAGGCATGTGGTTTTTTTACTGTTTCTATTATTGATATTAAATAGAAAGGGCTTTTATTTAATCTTACGTTGAATTCTGTTATACAGAGCCTTGCAAAGGATGAGTTTGAGAGCAATTTCATTTCAGCTGTAGTACCTTCTGAAGAAATTGGGGTGAAGTTTGATGACATAGGTGCTCTTGAAGATGTGAAAAAGGCACTTAATGAACTTGTTATTCTCCCAATGAGAAGGCCAGAGCTTTTTTCTCGTGGAAACTTGTTGCGAGTAATGAATCTTGTTTTTTGTATGCATTCACAGTGAGGCCAAATCAATTTTGTTTTGTTCCTTATTTATGTGTATTTGAAAAAACTGTCAGCCCTGCAAAGGAATATTACTTTTTGGTCCTCCTGGAACCGGGAAAACTCTACTGGCCAAGGCACTTGCAACAGAAGCTGGTGCAAATTTTATCAGCATAACTGGCTCAACTCTTACTTCAAAGGTAATTTTTATTCTATTCCCCAAGAATATTTACGGATGGTCTTTACAAAGATTAGGTTTAGCTGATCTGATAGGTATTGCTTTTCTCCCTTAAGATTCAACTCTTTTTCTCTTGTATGTGATTACTTATTATTTATTACTTATATCTTACACTTTTTTCTTTTCCTACAGTGGTTTGGAGATGCTGAAAAACTAACTAAAGCCCTTTTCTCCTTTGCCAGCAAGCTTGCTCCTGTCATTATATTTGTTGATGAAGTGAGTGTCTTTTTGCATGCCATTCTTTTTTCAAAAGCTAGCATGGTATACTAGAAAAAGAATGTATTATTTTCTGGTACACTGAAGCTTTTTGTGGTCCTTTTATTTCAATTTTTCCAGTTCCATAGGTTAATGCAACAGAATTAAATGGAACCCTAAATACTAATGGAGTCTCTCCTGCACTGCCAATGTTGCCGTGCTCTTTAATTGATTAATTAAAATTTCTAAGAGAAAACATTTTTTACACCAATAAGCCATCACAATCCGTAGCTTGGAAACGTAGCTATCTTCAACACACTTGATTGTGCCATGAATTGATTGTTTTAGGATGACCAAGGTATTTAGATTTCATTCTCTTCATGATTTTTGTTTTTGTTTTTCTCTTCTTAAAAGACTGAATTTAAAAAGTATGCTTCAATATTTAAAGTTCATTATTCGTCCATTTTTGGAAATCATTTTTCTTTAATTTTAGTTCTTGTATATCACTTTTTGAAAGGGAAAAAATTAATCAATGCCAAATATTAATTTCTACTTTCCAGGAATGCACCCACAAAATTCAAACCAACAAAAGTCTAAAATGAGCTGGCAATCTCCTTTTTGTTGTAACCTAGGTTATAACTTGATGCTTTATCTTAATCACAACATGGTAAATTGGTTTATGACTAGAATTTGTATTATAGGTTGACAGTTTGCTTGGTGCTCGTGGTGGTGCTTTTGAACACGAGGCCACTAGAAGAATGAGAAATGAATTCATGGCAGCTTGGGATGGATTGAGATCAAAAGAAAACCAAAGAATCCTCATTCTTGGTGCAACAAATAGGCCGTTTGACCTTGATGATGCTGTTATTCGTCGTTTACCTAGAAGGTAAACAGTATAATGCCTCCCAGGAAGTTAGAATTGTTAGCTGAAGGGTTTTGTAGCCACTGTCTTCAATTATCACATTTATAAATTATGGTTGTTCCATGTTCTGTCTGGTTATCATATAGTACTTTTATCCTTCTCTTGTCTGTACTACAACACTATCTAGTCGATGTAAGTACTATGAACAAATTAAGTTATCAAGAGTTTTATGTTATATTGAATTGTCTTGTCGCTCTCTTCCAAAACCTTAAGCTATTAGATGGTCGCTCATGAATCGTTTAATACCCTCATGCAAAGGCCTTTGGGCTTGCAGCGTGGATATTTCAACTTTTAATTGGAAGAGCGGGAGTGACAGGGATTGAACTCCCGATCGACTCTGCCAAAAGTTTAAGCTATTAATGGATGTTTTAAGATTGTAGTTAACTGTGATTGAATTAGACATGAGCTTGATGGTCTAATTTATTAAACTGAACGATTTGGCCGTTTTTAAAACACTGCTATTAGTATTAGGAGGCTTGTGAATGATTTTTGTTGCCATTGTGCTTGTCTAGGATATATGTTGATTTACCAGATGCTGAAAATCGGATGAAGATTTTGAGAATAGTCCTTGCACAAGAAAATTTGGTTCCCGATTTTGAGTATGACAAACTTGCTAAGTTGACTGAAGGATACTCTGGCAGTGACTTGAAGGTAAACCATTGTTAAGTGCAATCAAATAGAGACTCAACATTTACCATGCTTGTCTTAGTCTGCAAACTGCAATGTTAAACATTCTCTGTATAACATTTCCCATGTCATGTATCTGATGCTGCTTCTTGCTTATGTTGGGCAGAACCTTTGTATTGCTGCTGCATATAGACCTGTTCAAGAGCTCATAGAAGAAGAGAAAAAGGTACGCAGATTATTAAATATGACTTTTCTTTTTATATGCCGTGGTGATAATTATATGAGACTTGCTTGGGGGGTGAAAAAAAAGAAGAAAGTTCTACCTATGCCCTTAATTTATTAAGCAGTAATCATCCTTGCTTTGGCTTAAACAATCATGAATCCTCTGATCCCCCTTCCCTTCTTATTTCAGCACTAACTTTCTCCGAAGTTTATAGTTTATTACCCTTAGGGATAAAGATATTCTCAAATTTCAATAGTTATGGCTGTAGAGTTGGTTAATCCATTTGTGACTTTGCATAAAGTAATGTCTCTGGTTTTTGTTTAGTCTTAACTTTCTCAATCACCATTGATATTCAGATAAACAACTTTTATTGAAGCCATTGTTTGTCAGTAATTTAATTGGCTTTGTTTGCTTATAACTGTGGTGATATCTTTCGGTTTTCACAGGGAGGCAATAGTAATACAACTTCGGGATTAAGGCCTCTTAATTTGGATGATTTTGTTGAGTCAAAAGCCAAGGTAAATAATTTTTTTTTTTTTTGTGCATCTTGAATTGGGATGTTCTTATGTGAAGTAAAAATGCTTTCAGTGTTTATGTAAACTATTTTTACATGATTCTGTTTTCTTTTCTTTTTTTGTTTGCGTGCATTAGTTGCCTCTATTTTATTTGAACTCTTTCAACCTGAGTTTGATTCAAATAATCTGGTAGCTATATTTGAACTTTTTTTGGCTTGTTGCACACTTCACCAGTTGACATGTTAAACATGTGTAGGTGGGTCCATCAGTTGCATATGATGCAACAAGCATGAATGAGTTGAGGAAGTGGAATGAAATGTATGGAGAAGGTGGTAGTAGGAGCAAATCACCATTCGGATTTGGGAGCTGACTTTGAAAGGTTCTTTAGCTAACTTATCACACAAAGTAAACAAGGCAAAGAGCACTGCATTGAATTTCACTTTATGGATTTGATATAAAATTTTCATTACAAGCAGTGAGTTTCATTGGAAGCTGTGTTTGAAGGTAGAACTCACTCAATCCATTATGAGCTGATATAGAGAGTAATTCAGTTTAATGTATCTTTAATGAAATGTAGGTAGCTTATAAATTGGTCTAGCTAATATCAAATTTTATGTACAACAATAGGGGTAATTTCCCCAGTTATATTTTTTCTTTTTTTTACAAGTAATGTTTAATAATTCCATGTCTTTATGTGCTTTTCTCACGTGTCTATATAAAGTAACCTTCGGTTTTAGGTGAAGGTGATAACGAAATGGAAGTGTAATGTTACAGAATGTCATTATTGAAAGTTTTGCTTTCCTCCTACATTCTAAAATGACAACATGGTAATAAAATAATCATGTTAACAATTTGATATCACTTTACATGATACATAGTTTTTTTTGTTATTTATTACCTTTAAGTGCAACGTATAAGCAACTTGAAGTGGAAAGTTATTTTGAAAAACTAAAGAAATTAACCTTTAAATATTAAATACATTTTACCAACGAGCTGTTGGTGCAGTGGTGCCAGGGGCTGCACTTGGTAGGGCGAACCACGGTTCGATCCCCCGCAACAACGTTGGGAGAGGAATAAAACCTTAACCCCGGGACCCCCCTCGAACTGGATTAGTCGGCCCAGTGGGTCGGATACCAGGGTGCAAACCACAAAAAATACATTTTCTAGGCTGATTTTTCACTTTAAGTTACAAGTTACTTATGCATTGCCCTTAAATACAATGAATAGCAAAACTTATATATATAAATGTTAATGTATCCTCAATCGGATCGTATCTTAAATTTAAAGAAAAATCTTATATCATACTACGTATCCAGACTTCACAACCACCCTTATCCTTATGGTTCTACTTGAGCGAATCATGATTAGTCGATAATGTCTAAAATTTATATTGCTTATAAATGGCTTTAGACTCATTGTCAACTACTGTGACACTAAAATACTTACCGGGTTGTTCTAGAAAAAACAATGAAGTTGGTTTATATCCATTCTATGATAGCATTGAGCGATACAATGTCAAATTTAAAGACTTTTAGAATCATTGGCCATCCACTCATGTTATTTTGAAGACTAATTAAATGACAAACTTAGTACTAAGTGACCAATTCAATGCCATACATACCTTTAAACAATAAAATAGTAGTAAAATTTGTTGGTAATATCTTTAAGGCTTATTTATGTTTTTAGTCCCTGAAAGTTAGAGGTGTTTTGGTTTTGATCCTTAGAAGTTTTTTTTTTTTACCTTGACTCATCCTTAAATGTATTGAAAATTTGGTTTTAGTTCATGTCATTAGAAAAAATTGGTTAGTTGATGATGTGGTTAACGGAACACTACAACAGTATACATGTGTGCAAATATTGCATGTCATCGATAAAATGATGTGTATAATCCAAACCCGCAAAAACAAAAGAGCCAAAGCCCAACTCAAATGTGTTTGTGAATTGGGCTTTGACCCTCTTGCTCCTGCGGGTCCGGACCATCCACAATATCCTACTAGTAACATGCAACACTTGCACACATATATGATAATGTGACGTTTCATTAGCCACATTAGCTATTAACAAATTTTTTCTAACGGCAAAGACTAAAACCAAATTTTTAAAACAATTAAGGTAAAAAAAAAAATTTCAGGGACCAAAATCAAAACACTCAACTTTCAAGGACTAAAGACAAATAAACCTACTTTTTAAGTTTAAAATGAACCGAACATTAATAAGTGTCGAGAATTATACCTATTTTTTATATATTATATATCAATTCCAAGCGAATTAACTATATTACTTAACCAAAAACAAATCAGTAGCTCTTAACCGGGGAAAAAAACACCATTTGTAAGCATTGATTTAACAAGTTAGCGGTGTCATAAGCTTTTAAACTATTTGACATCATGTTAAACCTATTATTTAATCAATAAACCAATTTTTACCATACATTTTCAATACAATCGCCTTGACTTATTATCCATAAGTTTCCATCCCCCGACTTTTTTCGTTAGATGTTACTATTCAACCTTACATACAGAAAAAGCATCATACAAATGTAACAATAAAGAAAAAGCTTAAATCGTTGGCAAAAAATAGGCATTTCAGCCATCTCACTGAATGAAGCAAGAAAATTAGCTACTCACTAAAATATAAACCTTTATCCAAGACTCAAGACACCATACATACAGCACCCTATACTTTTTTCACTCAGCCAAACAATAAATAAACTAAGCAAGCCAATAACGGGAAACTTATATACAACCACAAATGTTGTTTTCCCCCAATAAATTAGAATATACATAAAGGAAAACGACTATTGGAACTCTAAAATCTCACAAAACGGTGTTTATGTGTAGAGCTTTAAGTAATGATGTAGCCATCTGTTTGACCAACACTTGTCCATCTCTCCTTTCCCCTATCAAGTTTTGAAGCTTTTCAGGTAAATCATTCTCCACTATCAACTTCTTGGGCTGTGGATGATGCTCATAAACAGCCTGCCATGGGCAAAGACATTGTTCAAACACTAACTTGCATGTTACACGCATATATACTTCTTTTAGTAAGCTTGTCTTAACATGAAAACAGAACAACCATTTCCATTTTTATCCACAAATCATCTAACAGGATCATATGATACATTTATTTTCTTTTAATTGTAACATAAAACGTATATTTATAAATGAAACATTTGCACCGTTGATTTTTTTTTTGAAGTACTAGTTAAAAAAAGGAACAAAACAGGATCTTAGCTTTCATTGTTACTTGGAACCATATTTTAGACTTCTGAGACATCAGCATCAATCTAATGACATGTTTTTTTTTATTTTTCTCACACGTTTAAACTCTAGTCATTTGGATTTATTAACGGCTACGGGTAAGGTGTGTTCAGAGAAACCTATAGACAAAATAAGAATGTAATTTGAAGTTCTTTAATTATGTGAAGCCAAACTCGTGTGAAATCATATTTTAAAGTTTTACACTTGACTAAAGCAAAGTAATATTTTAGTATGTAAAACAAATGTCATATATGCATACCTTGATGAGCCTGAGTAAATTTAGTCGAGCTATAGCATCTTGATGATCAAGCCTTGCAATAAGCAATGGAGTTAATCCATTAACAGCTAATGTGGTATTAATCCGTGCAGATTTTCTGCAATATAGTTATATAATGACAATGGTTAAATAAAAGGCCAAAAGAAAAAAAAAGACAGAATGATAACATTTGGAGACTAAAGTACAATATGATTTTATAATTATTGTTACGGCATCTAACATAAATATCTAAGTATTTGTGGCAAGTGAGTAGTGCTATATAGCCTAACCAGGGATCCGATATTTTCTTTTCGTGGAAAATACCTGTTCTACTCACTTGTATTATCTTCCTTTCCGTATAAAAAAATTCTTTTCTAATAAGGAAAAAAAAAAAAAAATTGGCTTGGAAGATCCAAGAAGCTAAACCCCATCCTAATCCTCCTCCCATGCATCACTTAGACACTTAGACGCAATTTATATAATTACTGATCTGATATATATATAGGTAGTATCCGAAAATCAAGAGATGCAAAGTTCATTAAAGGACTCAACAAAATAAGTGATTAATAGGGCAAATAAAGAGGAAGAGTTTAGAATCCTGTACGTGATGATTTTCAAGAATGGCTCCAATATGTGTACAAAATGCTGCTCTGGACAGCACTGGAAGAACTTCACAAGCTTCTGAACTGCATCCTTTTTCAGCAACGCTTGTTCAACCTTCTTATTGTCATTGTCATGGGCTAAGCAAACAGCAATAGAATCTAGCGCAGTCACAGACCAAATCTGATCCTCAAGGAGGTTCAAATAGACATCCAAACCACCATGAGCCCTTAACTGCTCCCTTGAATTGCGAGATGCATGTGCCATGTCACACAGCAGAGGCAATGCATATTGTTTCAAGGGAGAGTTTGATGTGATGAATTGCATCAAATGAGGAATGATCCCATTTTCAGCTGCTTGTTCTTGTCTCCTCTTATTTATCTTGCATAAATTGAACAGCGCGTTCAAGACCTGTAAAAGAGAAATGAAAGATGAGATTCAAGCCAACTTTAGATATCTACGAAATTACACACTTTTTCTATGAAATTAAAAAACTACAGTGAAAAGAGATGAAAAACTCAGTCTGAAAGCTCGCAATATATTTTTTGAATAGTAAAATAACTTGGTACTGGCTACATACCACTGCTAAATATATTTGAACTTAACACAAGAGAAAGTGAAAGCATGGTACAGAATGTTAACTACCAATCAATCACATGTTTTCCAGATATTGAATAAAACGATGGACAAAAGATTTTACTTAAAAAATAACATTTAATAACAAAAGTGAGGCCACCAAGACTTGCCTCATGATGTATCTCTGAAACAAGAGATCCTTCTTTGAGTTCAATATTCGGAATCAAGTATTTTATTGCTTCAGCACGCTGAAGATTTTCTAAGCAATTTGGATCCGTAGACAGATGATTGATGCACTTCAGTATCTAGAAAACAACATGCCAATACATAAATGGTCAGAAACTAAAGTTGTAGGATATAAGCTGAACTATTAAAGATTAGGTTTTGTGGCACACCTTCAACAGAATAGGAGGCTCCACCCTATTAAACATCTGGAAAAGACGACTAAGCAAGCTTTGGCTACACATGTAAGACTTCACAGTTGTGTCTGCTTGTGCAAACTCAAGCAGAAGATCTGCCACCTTTTCTAGGTACTCCCTGGCATCTGCACCCAATGATGGACCCATCTGGGAAAGTGGCCCAGATGAAGTAGCACTACCTGGTCTAGCATTTAGAACACCTGAACCAGACAGAACACCTGATGCTGTCTGAGATACAATCCCGGATGTGGAAGCAGCTCCTTCATTAGAACCCAAAGTCCCTAATTTCTTGGGAGTAACTTTGTGAGACACTCTAGCACTGGAGTCAAGATTTCCAGTTTCTCTTCCACGTTGAGAAACATCTGCAAAACCACAAATTATATGGCATTCACACATAAATGCAAATGACAGCCAAATCACATAAAATAGCAGAAATGTTCATGTTAAATAGATCAGAGATCTTAGAAACATCTGAAGTTTTCATAGCCATGCCAGAAATAAGATATATAGTTAAAAACTATTCCAGAAACAATACAGGCTAGAAATGAGCTCAACATGCTTTTAGATATTCAATACAAAATATGAATGAAAGACCTTTTAAGTTCTAAATACCAACAATATAATAACAGAACCTCCGTACAGACAACCAGAAGATATTCAAGGTACCAAACTCTAACATAACTACTCCAATTTTTGCAATTATAAAACCTAGAAGTAACTAAGCATTATTGTTGTACTAGAAGTTTTGGAGCCAGCAATTCTTTGCTAAGATTCTAAGACCACTTATAATAACCTATTATTTGAAATGCAATTGTTATGAGGCACAATGATTCCCAGCAAGGTTAAAGGATATTATGATGAAAGATTTAAGGGACTTTAAAGGAATAAAAATTACAAAAAAAGTTAAGTGTGGAAAGTTTATAGTAAATTTTAGTAATTGTTTTGGATAATTTGAAATTTTCTGTTACTTATCTCTGTTAAAATATCTTCACCAAAAGACACAGATTGATCCTTATTACCTGCAAATTCTGCCATCAAAAAGTCTAGTCCACCATTTTTCTTTTCAGAGGCATGTAACAGAGGGAGTACACTTTCATGTCTTTCTAATCCTGAAAACTGACGTACATACTCAAGCTGGCCAGAGTAACGTCCAGATGGGGGCTCTTTGTCCAACAAGCTCAGAAGAGGCCGAACTTGCTCTTGCTGTGTAGCTCCTGTAACTGATAACCCATTTGATGCAGGTTCTGTCAATTTTGGAGGCCTATCTGTTGATGTCCTGCTAGCAGAAATACTGTTACGCTGCTGTCTAGATTCAACATCTGCTCGAGAAGGATCAGTTTTCCAACGATCCGCATTCTCTCTCTCTTTTAATGCACCTACTGCAGATTCTCTGGACACTAGATTTGAACTCCTCTCTAATGACACAATTTCGGCTGCTGCATTGCTAGATCGAGGTCTATCAGCATCAACGGGGTGATTAGCATCTGATTTTCGAGGATTAGAGGTTGAAGCATGTGAAGGTTCTACATGATGATCAAGTACTCCACGCCTCACTTTAGAGAGATCCTGCTGATCTACTGAAGATAGCAGTGCCTCATTCTGACTGATAAAAGGATGAGTAGAATCTAAGAGGCCAGAACGTGCTCGTTGAGCTGAACCATCAACCAAAATTCCACCCCCAACAGACATAGAAGCTAGTCGAGTTGCCTCGTTTAGGCTGTAAAGAGTATTTATAAGCCTAAGGAGTATTCCATTCTTCGCAGCTATCCGGCAAAAATCATTTCTAGGTGTTGACTGCTGAAGCTTAAATACTTGCCACATGCCATCAATAGCCAAATGAACCATTTCCCTGAGACAAGTTGCGTAGTCAGCTTTTATTGTATAAAATTTGTAAATACAAAACACAAGCTTCTGAACATGCAGGGTAGAAGAAAAAAGAAATAACAGAAAAGTCTTTTTTTTTTGGGTTTGTACGATAAAGAAACCACTCCCTGTGTCCCAAAAAGTTAGTGAAAAATTGTAAAAAGTTGTTATTCCAAATTATAGTTATGACAATAAATAAAACATTATGAAAATTGCAAATTTTCAAGAGAGAAATGAATTTTAGTAAATGAATTGTTTGAACCAAAAGATTTTCATATGAATTAATTATTCAACAATTGGAAATTGTGATTTTGTTGGACAAAGTATTAAAAATTGATATTCCCTTATTTTCTTTGACTATTCAAGGATTTACTAACATTTCGGGATGGAGGGAGTACAACATATATAGTAAGCAATCAATCAAGAGAAGTACACTACTATATTACTGAAAGACTGAAAGTCATAAGGCGCCAAATCAAAAGCAACCACTTAGGCAGTTTCCAGAATGAAGAACCCAGAAAGCTTAATATCAGTCAAATTTACACCACTACTGGTGCAATCTTAATATCTACCAAATCTTGACATTGCAATGTAAACTATACTCTAAAGTAAAAAATTCCATATAACCAGGATTAACAAACAACTGACCTATACTTGGCATAATCAGCCTCAAGAAACCCCACCAAAACAGGTATTCCACGGCAAGCTATAAACATTTGTAATGTCAAAGAACTGCATGAATGGTTGACAATCAATATTGTGTTTTATTCTCAAGATATATAGAATCCAGGTAATAATAACAAATAAAATATGCTCCAGACCTGGACTGACAAAGCTGCTGCAAAAAATTAGCTGCTTCCATACGAATCTCTCGGGGACGATCAGGTACTGCAAAGCTCATGACTGCAGGAATCTGCAATGAAATATTGCAATTCATAGAGCTCAACCAAGATATTTGAGGACATCCGATACAACCAAGCATCAAGACAACCTAATCTTGTTTAAGTGTTTTGGTCTACATATACACACATACATACATACATACATACATACATATATATATATATATATATATATATATATATATATCTTTACTAGCATTCATCCTCAAGTGTGTTAGGGTATGAACGTGTGCGTGTGGGCGTGCGCACCAGATGTTAAGCCTTATTTAAATTTGAATATCCAAGTTTTTGTGATTGGTTTTGAATATTGCAGTTTGCAGATTCTAAATCCTTACGGGAAAGGGATTTGTTAGGATGAATCAAAGGAATTCCAATTAAACATGTTCCATGCTTCCTTTTGAAGGGAATGGTCACTTTTATGGATTATTCCACAAATGACTTTCTTCTAGGAATTATACTGTTATGCAATCAAATTGAGCTGCCAACCCTAGAACCCTTACGCCGGAACACACGCTACAGGCTACACCAACCAAAGCAGCAAGTAAATGATAAAAAAGAATTGGCAAAATTTAATAATAAATAATCCCTTAATACAACAATAACGATAGTAAAATTGCTGAGCCATAATTGGTTGACTTCTTATCCACTATACTAGGACTACAGAAGATTTGTAGATTTCTTCAAGATTTTAGGACACTGTTTTTTTTTCTTTTTTTGACAGGCTAGGACACTTATTTTTTTGAAAAATAATTCAAAGTGGGACCAACAATTAACTGACAGTAACTCCACACGTGATTCGACAAAATTTAGCAATTTAACCCAATAAATAAGGGAAAGAATAAAAGAGAGAGATACGGCGGAAAAAAGAGCATAAAATACAAATGAAATGACTTACCAATCCCACAAGGCATGCAATTTCTTGAAAGTCAGTGTTGTTCATAACTATCTGATTTATAAGCTGAAGCACAGAACATATGACCTGCAATATGCGTTGAATTTAAGTTGTCTTCTTCCCACTTACTAAAATGTCAACTACGCCTAACAATAATATTTAGTCAAATGTGGAATCAAGAAGGACAACATACGCGTGTTTTAGGAACTTCTAGCAAGTCTGATAAAGGAAGTAAGCCATGCTGGGTAACGAAAACAATTTTCTGCTCTGGACGATGGCGAAATATACCAATAAGTTTCTGACATGCAGATGCAATTACGTCTTCTGATTCCTCTGGTTTTAATGAACCAACTAATTTGCTGAACTCAACGGCCTATAACATTATGGTACATACATCAGAAATGCAAGTCAAACATATAAAGCGTTGGTAAGTCAATTTCCAAATTTTCCTGCATGGAAGCACCTTTCGCACGAGGGGCAACAGACAGAATGCCACCATAAAATCGAAGAGTAGTTATATAGCAGAGGCTAGTAGTGGCTAGAATAGGTAGTACATTTTAAAATCATCATTGGAAGACACTCAAACTTGTTTTAAACTAACTTAGTTAAAGCATCATGGTAACATATTATGGAGTATGCATACATTTGCAGAAAGTAGCTATGGCAAACCATACCCATGCAGCACAAATTAAAAATAAATGCAGAGAGGAAACAAAGAACAAAAAATTCCAGCCATATCTAAGCTGTATTATCCAAGGTAATATACATACATGAGCCAGCTTTTTACCTTACATTCTATAGAAATATGCCAACATCAAGCAATAATCTAACAAACGCTCAATAACATCCCAAACCCAGGTTTAAACTAAAAGAGAGTATATGAGATTCTAGAAACCAAATAGAACAGACCACATTATGGAGGGAGGTGTATGTTATTGTCATATAAAGGACAGAGGCATATCAGAATAATAAAATTACAAAAAGGCAGTTTACAATTAAAAATTGGTCTTGTTACCGGCAGAGGGAAAATATTTTCTCCAGGAAGTTTTTCGTCAAAGACCTGATAAAAAAAATGAGACAATGAGTTAAAACTGGAGTCAAAACATGGGATTTAAAAAAAATAAAAAAAATAAAAAAAAAAGTTAAAAAAAAAAACACAACTTAATTTTGTAGACTGATTAACATACCAACCCATCTATATCAATCACATCATCTTCTGGACCACCAATCATCACCCGCTGTATACAATTCCTGCCATTATTTGCCTGTCCAATTTCACTCTCCTTCTCGAATTGCTTTCGAGCAATTGTAGCTCTCAACTCTTTGGCAAAGTCATTCTTTCCGCCATCATTCATAGATGTATTACCTTTAACCATATGTGAAGTGGACGTAGATGTGGATGCTTCAGCTACAACCTCCCCAGGTTGTTTGTCTAATGGATGAAATAAATCATCTAAGTAGGCATCTCCTGGAGGGTCACTAAATCTACTCAGCTCATTTCCTTCCATAGAAGACGGTATCTTCGCTGCCTTCAGATAGTAACCAGACAGGTTTGAGGTTTCATCTTTCAAAACAGTAAAACATATTTCTTGAAGAATTACAGCATCAATAATTAAAACAATATAAAGCTTCAAACCACCTTAGTAGACTTGACCACATCTCAAGTTTAGTGGCAATATAAAAATTGAAGTCTTTGCAACCTTATTATACATAAAAATTGGATAAATGTTTCTCTACTGTGGTAATAACATCAAAAGAATGGGGAAAATGTACAAATAAAAAGAAAGTGCAGGACAGAAACTCATCAAAGGTGGTCTGGTCATGTGAGGAGAAGACCGATAGAGGCATAATTGTAAAAACTAAAAAAGGGATCAAATGGAAGATAATCTGACTCAGGAGAGAAGAGGAAGACTGAAGATAACTTTAGGAGAAATAAATGATGTGTGTTTAATACGCATAGCGTTTCCCTTAATGTTAGCACACTTTTAACATATAATGACTGCAATGTAGTTAATTTTAGTAAGCATTTCATTCTTTTTGGTTCAAGATACCACTTTTGCATGTTGCACAGGTAAGCGAAATTCGGGAGCACAATTTAGAAGAATTTGAAGGACACAATTGACAAGTGAAGAAGAGATTCACTTGGAATTTAACTTCATTATTGGACTTCTGTATCCAATCGAAGCCCATTATGTGACTGGAATGGAAAAAAAAAATTAGAAGTAGCCCAACAAGCTTTGGGGGTGAATTGGCTAGACAGGAAGCAGAAATCAGGATTGTAGACGGTTTCAAACGATTGGCATGCGAAAGTCAAAGTGCAAACAAAGAAGATTTCATCTTTTCTTTATTCTTGTTATCTATTATGTCTAAATTGATCTTTATGGCTTGTTTTACTGAGTAGTTTCCCTTTTATGGGGATTAGGATTATTATGCTTTCGCATGAAGCTCTAATATTTGAGAAAAAGAAATATAATTAGAAGAGAAGGGAGAATATTACAAAAGAGGATAAGAAATCCTCTGAAGAACAAAAGAAACAACTAAAAACTAAGCAAATGAGTCATGCAACACTGCACGCCAATCTCTTTGCAAATCTATCATACAAACATCACTAAAAGCCCATGGGATTTGCACCAAAGGGAAATAAAAAAAAGTAGCCCTATCCCAGACATAATCTAGAGACGAAAAGGTGTCTTTGAAAATTCTATTGTTCCTGTCCAACCAAATACACCAAAGGATCCCAAAAACAAAGCATTGCCAAACCCTCAGAACCTAGTTAGCAGAAAGAGTGCAAGTCCAGAGGGCAGATCCAGGACTCATCAAACATGCCAAACAATCTATTCCAAAGCACATTTACTGCCGAGCAATGCAAAAAAAGATGAGATCCACTTTGGTGTGCTTTATGCTTGTGATTGTGTTGGTACCCACTTTTGCATGATTTAGATTCTAGGGGAAGAATCGAAAGGTAAAACCTTAGTTTAAGAAAATCTAAAATTGAACTTGGGGTGTTAAGTAGTTTTATCCTTCAGATGGTTATTGAATTACCACAGTTCTTGATGGGCTTGGTGTGTTCTAAATTCTAATTACCACGAAAGTAGGAGTTAAGCATGTCAGATACATTCTTGTATGACTGAAAGGAACTATCATCAAGATAATTCACCTTCAAAACCAATTTAGCATGATAAGAAGGGTGTCATTACAGACTTGTTAGAGTGCAAAAATAGTGAACTAATCTTTGGAAAAATCTTGATCGTGATTTTATCCTCTTAATTGTCATTGTGTTTTTATTCTCTTATTTAATTTCTTAGATTTAGAATTTAAAACTACAGATTTGGTTTAGACAATTTGTGCTTGTAGTTGATCGGTATTCAACAAAATAATCTGTGCACTTGACATAATACGTGCACTTGAAGGCCATCAATAATTAAACAAGACCATACTCTGAATGGCCTTATTGAAATTTTAGGCTTTGATGAAGCCCAAGTGTGCCGTTAGATCTGCATACCCGACCTCCCCTAATGGTTGGTTGTTTTTCATAAAAACATATAATGTATACATAAAAAGAAAACCAGGTCTGATCACTATCATCTTTACCAAAAGATATCAAGGCCGACAACAATCAAGTCAATGCTCAACAAATCTTTCATTCAGCTAGGAAAAATATGGAAACTTTACCTTCATGGAACCATTATCTTGACCTCTTGGTCCAAAAGCAAATGATATATTGCCATTATTGATAGCACTGTCTTTTTCTCCAAGCTTATTAGCCACCCCCCTTGATTGTGGAGACCCAACCTCTCCATTCATCATGGCTTCATGAAGGTCTCTGGCATTTGAAATCTCATGATCACCAGTTGTCTCGGGATTAATCCCCTCTCTACTTGAAGAGAATTTGCCAGAACCAGTTTGTAGAAATGACTTCTCACGAATGGCTAAGGTAAGAACCTGATCTGATGGAACATCACCAGCCTTCTCTCTTCTCTCGTAG
Organism: Crotalaria pallida; assembly: GCA_037953625.1. NCBI lineage: Eukaryota > Viridiplantae > Streptophyta > Magnoliopsida > Fabales > Fabaceae > Crotalaria > Crotalaria pallida. The sequence continues at coordinate 139,397,973 of CM075654.1, read as the reverse complement.
CAAAAATTAGAATCCGAAGCATTGTCTTCTTGAGATTTGCTGCCATCAGCAGACACATTTGAAAACTCTTTTGCAGAGTCCTACAACACACAAATTTTAAGTTCAGACCAAAATCAAAGTATAACCTAACTACCCCAACTTAGTAGATTCATAGTTTATAGTTATCAGTGTTAATTTTTTTAACTTCAGGTGGAAAGACAGAATGGTATATTCTCACAGGTTGACATCAACACTAACCACTTTTTCCACAAAAGAGCTTTCACCAGCATTCTTGTGATCTCCACCAGAAACTTCTGCATCTGCTGAATCATCTTCCTCTATATTTCTGCAACTGGAAGCACTATTGTTCAAATAAAAAACTACAACAGTTATGGAGCTAAATGTAAATAACAGTTCAACTTAATCCAAGCAAAAATATATCACTAGATCCAAGAGAAATAGAACCAGAAGAAATAACATTATAACAGAGCAATAATATCTCATACTATCTACCTTAATGTCCCACTGTGACGAAGAGAAGACTGCAGGACACGTCTACAGTTTTGAATCCAGGGGTGAGATAGCAGTGTTTTAGCATCAGGCCTTTGTCTAGCATCCTGCACGTGTTACAAAACAGTATGGAAAGCAAGTTTTACTCACGTGTTTCATATGAAATGATTAAAAGTCTGGATCAGAATAAAGTATCATTTTGCCTATCCTACAAAGATAGATTCAGAAAACTGCATAGACAATAATGATAGCATCACTTTACTGTAAACTTGGGAGCATGTATTCAAATAAATCAGTAGAATTCATCAAGTTAAAATCAGATATACAAAAAGTGACCTCCATTTATAAGACATGAAAAAACATGTCATTATACTCCTATGATATTGCTAATCTAGTTTACCTTCTTAAAGCATTGATGCAGAAAATCAGTGATGTTAGGAGACAGGCTATCAGGAATGGGTGGATGCTCATCCTGAGAGAAAAGTGAAAGGATAAATAGGAAATTTCTTTACACTATATAGAATATACAAAAGTTATAATTGTGTTATTGAGCATTTCAAGAACACAAGATTACATAAAATGCTCCAATTTGTAAAATACTACAATATCAACTTACTACTTATATAATCAAGTGTAATGCCATTATCTAGCCAAATGCTACAAGGAACCCTGGTCCAAGGACCCTTGATATAGTGAAGAAACATTAAACGATTACACATATGCAAACCTGGACAATACGGAAAAGAGCCGGCATGGGCTGCAAATCATAATAAGGAGGCACACAGGTAAGAAGTTCAATAACCGTACAGCCAACACTCCAAATGTCTGAAGCAGCACACACCCCAGACATTTCTATAACCTGGAAAATTAAAGCACAGTTATCAATGATCACCCTCCAATATATCAAAATAGATGCCACTTCTATAACCCAGTAACCCACAATACACATTGCTGTCAGGCAAGGTGGTCAGCTGATCAGCTCAACAAATAAATTACCTTTTTCTGATATAAAAGAAATACACAGCAAGATCGATAGAGGGAACAGTACATGTTGAGCACCAAATAATTATATTTTGCATTTCTTTGCATGTCACTCCAGTGTTACTGTTAGCAGATGACTTAAACAAGGCCAAAAGCTCTAAACAAATGATTTAGCAGAAGAAGAGCACACAATTAATACCTCTGGGGCCATCCAATATGGTGTTCCAACAACTGAATGAGTATTGACATCAGCCTCTGTTAACTTTGTTGCAACACCAAAATCAGCAAGTTTGACTAGACCCTGAAAGCATAATTTATGTAATTAGTGAGAATTAATACAAATTTCCTATAACCTAACCAAAAGCGGGCGCGGGGGCGGGGGCGGGGGGACTCAAGCAAGGAAAAGTATGATAGGATCAAAGGTGACATGAACGGAAACCCAGAGCGAGACTATAATTCCATCATATACTTATGAAGAATTCCGAGCAAAAGTATGACATGATAAAAATAAAAAAAACGATGGTGTGTATTATACTAATTTTTCATATAAAGATGCAAAATATAATTATTTGGTGCTCAACATGTACTCAGAACAGCCTTCAATATCCTGCCGCAATCAATTAAGTCCATATAAAAGGAGGGATTATATGAAAAGAAAATTCCCCTGAATACAGAGAGTTTAAATAACACAGCGATGATCAATTTGCATATGCTTAATCGGAAGAATTGTCAAAACACAAAGCCCCGGTATATATATTAAAAACAAAATAATAGGAGTAGGCTTGCCTCTTTAGTTGTCAATATGTTAGCACCCTTAATATCGCGATGGATAACACCCTGTTCATGTAAATAAACCAAGCCTTCCAACACCTATTTCATCATATAATATACATTTAGTATAAAATCAAAAAATAACTGTTTAAAACCCCAATGACTATTACACCTACAAACCTGGGCAATATAAACAGCAACCAGTGATTCCGGAAATGGCCCAAATTTATTTGGCTTGATAATGTTAGCAAGCGAACCATTCTCAACGTACCTATGAAGATGCAAACATGTAGCAAAACCATTAACTCTACTAAATGCCCTTCAAATATACCAGGATTAAATCTTCTTACATTTTGAAAAAGAGTTGATTTCACTTACTCAAGAATTATGTGTAGGTGACTCTTTGTCTTTAAGGATCCAAGATACTTTACAATGTTTTTGTGATTCAAATTCTGTAAAATAGTAACCATTCCCCGGAAGGTGCTCAGTATAAGAACCCAATATTAAGCCAATAAACTACTCATTATTGTAGCATCAGAAAACATAAGAGCAGTACACATTTTTTAATGAAAAATTGAGAATAGAATTCGTAAGGAGAATGCAGAATTTTTTTTAAGAAAAATGACCCAACCTCCTTTTGAGGTGTAGGGAGGGGAGAGATAGGAAGAGAAGAGAGAGAAGTGATTGATGGTGTGATGTAAAAGGAAAAAAGAGGTAGAAAGAAAGATGAGGTGTTAATGAGGATGTAAGAAAAAAAGTTTGAAGAATATTAGAGTTGTTTTTTTAATGCAAGAACAATTGTATCATACAATATCTTTGCCTACCATTCATGCAAAACATATACATTAAGCAAAAGAAAATTTCAATAGACAAAGTGGTGCAGATACAATACTGAGATAAAGAAGTACCTTTAACAAATCAATTTCTTGCTGAAGAGATTGAGACAGCCATCAAATGGTGGAAGCACCCCAGTTAGTGAATAGATATAATAGATTATTAGATTATTAAATCAAAGCAACAATATGAAGACACTGAGAGCTTGAAAAAGACCGTATTGAGTTTTCTAGACCAATCGAGTCTGGTAAGAAGGGTTATTTACAGTTCCTAGAGCAAATTAATAATCCCCAAGCCCAAATAAAATCCTATCCAAATTCCTAATAAAAGAATGTCTTCCTTGTCCTTTACCAGCTTGCCAAACAATTTATACTTAAAAAACCAGAGAAAACAATTCATAAAACTAAAAGCACGCTTTTCTACCTGCCACTCACACAACTCCAGGTGTCTCACTATCATTTTAAATTAGGACCAATATCAACTCGGCCCAACCTTTAAGATATCATTGGACATAAGTTCCTAACTCAAACATTTTTAGTTTATAATTATTATCTGAAAAGAAAACATGTTCTGTACCATGATGATGTTGAGATCCTCCTGAGCAATATTCTCCAAAGAAACTTGTTTAATTGCAACAAAGTCTCCATTCTCTAGGTCCAATCCTTTGTAAACTCGACCATAAGCTCCTTTCCCAATCTCATCTCCCAGCATCTGCTCCAAATCACACATTCAGACGAAACGATCAGCCATTCAAAAACAAGGTATTTAATGGCACAAACCCAAACTCAATTTCAAAATAGAAACAAGACAAGACCAACAAAATTTGCAGAAAGAAATTCAAGAATTACGGCATATAATCCTTTTAATCGCACTCCCTAATACTCGTGGCAAACACTAATAAAATCTTAACCGAGATGATTAAGCAGCAATCATCAAAATTAAAAACATTCAATAACCTATCCTTTGGTGAAAACATTGAGCAACCGCCACCAGCTAAGCAGCAGGCAGCATCCCTCACCTCAGAATCGCATCACAATCATCTTCAACGGGAACGCCAGCATATAGCATTGTTTTTACCTCATTATTTCAAGTTTTCAACCACCACCCACAACACCATTGCTATTTCGTTTCAATGCCTACCACAACGTGCTACATTATACCTTCACCCAAAACCACTACACCCCAATGGTGCAGTAATCGGCTACGCTACCATTAGCCAGTGAGTAGAACTAAATCATTGATGTTACTTACTGTGCACAGTGCACACAATCAAAGTAACTTCATGTTTAACTGCTACAGTGACCTTAACTAAAACCATTTCATCATGCATCTTATCATACTTTTTTTTACAAAAAAAAATAAAAGTGCAAAAATACCAAAGTTTCTTTGTTTCGTTCAGACTAGTACTTTTTACTTAAACAACGGCAGCAGCAAAATACTAAAGCAACCACTAATTGAAATTGAGTGCTACACTAACCAGAGAGTCCAAAAGTTTCAGTCTTTTCTAACAATTCATCACGAAAAAAACACCCCTATTTCAAAAACAGAGCATGGTGAAAATTGAGAATGGAGAAAATGGGAATGGGCGTACATATTTGTTGTCGAGGGTCTTGGATTTGGTGAAGGCAGTCGAAGTCGTTTGACGTGACATGTCTGCGAATTGAGCTTCCGATCAGAGAAACCCTAAAGAGTGTGTGTGTGTGAGAGAGAGAGAGAAATGGAGCAGAAATTGGAAAATTGAGAGATTCCGGCGAGAGAGTAAGAGAACTAATGAATATTTATTTATAGTGAAAATGATAATTAATTTACAAACAAAAAAAAAAAAAAAAAAGAGGAATTGGGAAAGTTAGAAAAGGGAATTGAGAAGTGGGGAAAAAGGAAGAATGGTGGTGGGTGATTATATAAGACAGCCAGCTACTGCTAGCTGCCACCTTACTACTACTTACTCTCTCTGTCTCTGTCTCTGAGTTGGGGTGGGGGTTGTTCAGTTTCTGAGTTTCAGTTACATTCACATAATCACATCCAATTCAATTCAATTCAATTCTATACAAGGAAGGATATCTCTCTCTGTATCTTTCTCTTTTCTCTTTTCCTTTTTTGTTATTTTCCATTTTAAGGAAATTAATGGATGATTTTAGAAACTATTTATCATTGTAACCATTTTTGTGGCCCTGTGTATGGTGTACATTTATTTTCATATTTACTAAATTTTTTTTGAAGGGATACTAATTTTTATTATCATAGTAGGAAGTTATCTTATCACATCTATTGATATAATATCATCATATTACAAAAATCAAATCAAAAATCAACTTACAAAATTAATATACACGGATAATAAAGAAAAATAATATTATTTTAATGGATGCTTAATAAGGAAAATATCTTTTTTTTCGATTTATAAAATCTTATGTTAATTTTTAATGATAATTAATTACTTCTTTCCACAAATACCACTATTTACTTAACAATTTTTAGATTTTAAATACTATTAATAGGGGTAGTTTTAAAAATACATATCAAATATTCACATTTTCAATACAATTAATTAAATTAACCAACTTTTTTAATAAATGCGAAATCCACCAAAATGATTTTATATATAGGAACGGAGGGAGTATTATTTACCATCAATGCATGAGTTATTTTATTACCTTGGTATGATTACTATTTATTGATAAAAAAAATATCATATTTAATTTTTATAATTTTCTTTAATTTATTTTTGTTTTAATTTAAGGGAGATGAATGATTTAAAAACTGTCATTATTGCTGCCAATTGTTGTATAATTATTTTTATAGCAAATTGACATTTTGGTCTCTGAATTTACAAAGCACTTTCACTTTAGTCCCTGAAATTAACAAAAATGCTTTTAGGTCCTTGACTTTGTAAAAAGTCATTCACGTTAGTCCCTGCCCCTAACCCACGTCAACAGACGTTAACGAAGTGATGACGTGGCTAACTGAGGGCCTTAAACGACGTCATTTTTGCGTCCTCGTGGCACTTATAACGGAGTAAACTGTCTCGTTAGTCCTATCGGCTACATCAGTGTCATGTTCAGCTGCACCGGTTCCATGTTTTGAAGTGTTCATGTTTTGAAGTGTTCATGTTTTGAAGCTGAACACTTCAAAACATGGCACTGATACAGCTGAATATGAGACTGATGCAACTGAACATCTAAATATAAGATTTTTTTGACACTTTTATTTTGTCCTTATTTATAAAATCTTATACCAATTTTCAATGACCATTGATTACATTTTTTCCACAAACGCCCTATTTATTTAACACTAGTTAGATTCTCAATAATATTAATAGGGGTAATTTTAAAAATACATATCAAAAGTTCACATTTCTAATATAATTAACTAAATTAATCAATTTTCTTAATGAACGTGAAATCTCTCAAAGGGGTACTATATATAAGAACAGATGGATTATAATTTAATCTTTCTCAAATGAATTTGATGCAATGCATATCCCTTAAAAAAAATTGTCCAATAATAAAAAAATTAATGAATTATATATATATATATATATATATATATATATTGTCTTTCTTTTTTTATTTAATAATTTTCCTTGTTAAAAAAAATGGGATGATATAAGAAACTATTATTTCATTACCAATTGTCTTTCCTTTTTTATATAACTTTCCAAGTCAGGAAAATTAAAATATTTAAGGAACTACTAGTATTTCATTTCCAATTGTCTTTCTTTAATTTTTTTTTTAATTCTCCAAATGAAAGATGTATTAGATAATTTAAGAAGCTATTATTTCATTCAAGTTGTTGTCTTTGATTTTTTTTCTTTAAGAAAATGGATTTACAAAATCAACGTTTAAATTAGTTTACACAGTAAAGAATGTAATATGGTTATTCAAATTGTCTTCCTTTTTTTCTTCAAAATAATATATGGGTCTACAAAATTAACGTATAAATTAGTTTACACCATTAAAAAAATGACATATATTTCAAAATTGTACTTTATATATTATAAGTATGTTGATTCGTTAACATGTGACGTATATCACTTTCTTATGACATAAGCTTATTGATTTGTAAAATTATATATCATTGTTCTTTTTTATATATAAACTTCTAAGACAAAGAAATCAAATGATTAAATTAAACATTATTATTGTTCTCATTACATAGCCATTATACAATTGTTTTGATATTTGATATTAGGGTTATTATAATCTCGTGAAAGAGTTTGATAACTATTTAAAATTGAATAGCTTTTTTTTGGAAGTTGATACATTGAATAAATCAAAATTCTATGTTTTTAATTTTTTTTTTAAATCTCATCTATTTTGAGTTCATATCTTTGACATTTAACATTGAAGTTAAAAAAAATCCTTTATTTTATACAAAGAAAATAAGTTTTCTAATCTTTCATTGAATGAATACAAAAAGAAGAAATGTAAGGTTGGTGGAATCAATGCCATATTGGAAAAAAAAATAATAATTAAAATAAATTATGAATGAATGTAAAAATTCAACTAAAATGTTTTATTTAAAATAAAGAAAAATTTTATTATATCAATATATATATATATATGTATTATTCACTTGCACCTGAGCAATAAATGCTTGGATTTAAAATTCAAAACTTTGAAAACTTAATATATATATAAGTAAAATGAATTAAATAATATCATTAAATGTGACTAATAAAAATGAGAACAAAATAAGTTTAATAAAAATATATAATTCCAAGGTATTTCAGCAAGAAGTATATAGAATGAGGCTTTAGCACTTCTAAATGACCATTAACACTTCTGATCAACCAATATTTTTACTTATCATGAAAAATCATGACAGTGAAAAACACACCTTAAAAATTGAAGTTTTTTATAGCGAAAAATGTAATTTTTGGAACTTTCACCTTTCAAGAATATAATATATATATATATATATATATATATATATATATAAAGTCTGCAAAATTTCAACCCTAGAAAAACAAAAATATGGAAAAAAAATATTGAAAACATAAGTTTACTTTCTCTCAATCTTAAATATTTAAGTTTTTAATATAGGGATTTGCTAACATACGTAAAATGATTTTTTAGTTGGTACACTTTAGCATTGTGTACCAGATTTTAGTAAACAAAAATACCCTCGATATTAAAAGCATTGTGTTTTAAGAATGATGGTATTTTAATAATTTCAATTTTCAAAATAAAAAAAAAACAGACCCCCTCTCCTCTCTCTAGCTAGCACTCAATCGTCAGGCCCCACCGTCCCGCCTTACCCCCAACGCCCGACGACTAGAACCACCACCACCCACAAGATCTCCGCCACTCGCGACAGCCTCGGCCTAGCCAATGATCTCCACCACTCGCGACAGCCTCGGCCTAGCCAATGATCTCCACCATCAGCAACGCCGACCTTGCAGCCTCAGCCTAGCCACACGAACTCCACCATCAGCGACGCCGGCCCAGCAGCCGCAGCCACAACCCGCACCCAACCCTCGATCCGAGCACAGCAGCAGTCGGCGGCAGTGGTGAGGCTGGATCTGAAGTTACGGTGAGGGAAGGAGAGAAAGAAAGAAGTAGAGGGAGGGAGTAGGAGAGAGAAAATTAAGAGGATGATATCGGTGGACGGCAAATCTGATGGCGGTGGAGGAGAGATTATGCCGTCGGAAGGGGTTGTTTGGGGTTGGGTAGGGGGAGAAAGAGAAGTAGAGATAAGAGAAAGAGAGAAAGATTTTTTCAAATAAGGGAAAAAGCAAAGGGTGGGAAGGATCTGGGTCCTGATTTTTTTTTTAAAATTTCAAAAAAAAATCAAATTATTAAAATAACCTTATTCATTAATACTTGTTTTTACAAAATATATGAGGATATTTTTGTCTATTATAATTTGGTACACTATGCTAAAATGTATCAACTAAAAAACCACTTTACGAAATGTTAGCAAATCCCTTTAAGGGATATATATTAGCTTTATTTAATCTTTGATCGTCATATTTAAGAACTAGGGTTAAGAATATCTTTAAAAATATACTATCATATTCAATTTTCAAAAGATTAAAACTTAAATTCTCGGTTAAGATCCATTTAGCTCATTGAGCTTGTTCAAGCAATTAGCCAGGACCCTAAAAAGAGCTACAATAGTCTGCAATAATAGAGAATTAAAAATGCAACTTAAGGACACCCAAAAAGATGCATCATAAAACTCCTCCATTGAACAAGACATTTCTCTGAAACTAACGAGGAAACGTTATATCCAAATGACATAATTTATGTTGGATTTTGGATAAGAAATCACAGCAACATTATCTTATGCCATATTTGATCCTCACCATTGGAAACTATCCGTTTAGTAAACATCCCTGATCCAGTCATGTATTGTATAGAAACCAAAACGGCAATTCAATTCTTTTTTCTTTCTCCAAAACTGACACCATTAGGAGATGCCTCCATCAGAAGTCAATGGTGATAATTCAACAAAACTGGATGGTGCTTTTGAGGCAATGCCCTTTGCCTTTTTCTGATGTGACTTATTCAAAGTTTGGTCAGATTTTGAGACAATCTTGGATACCGTAAATCCAGCAACTTCAAAAGTATGTGATCTGTGGGGTATTAAAGAACTGCGAAGAACAACATCAACTCCTTCATATGTCCAAACACCTAACACTGCATCTCCTTTAAGTCCAATAGCAAACCAACCAAGGCCAGCAGCAGCAATGTCAACAGAACTTGACTCCCAACTGTTGCCACTAACAGGGAATTCCCTTCTCACCCAATTCCCAAGTTCTTTAACTCGTTTCTCCCCAATTGGTGGCTGACAAAGAACAATTCAAACTGGTGTTTTATACAATAGGAAAATATAATGCAAATGAATCAAAAGAGCAACTTGTGACAGAGATCTACATGCACTTTACCTAGGTATAGAAACTTCATTTTAAGCATAATATGGACATTGGATATCTAAATCTTATTAAATATTGTTTCACAAGTAATTATGTGGAAAAAAAATTCCCCGCTAATTTTCGACAAGCACAGCTAAAACAACTGGAGGATGGTACTTCACTAAAAAGAAACAAAAAGTACAAAATCTTTTGACTAGGTTGAATTAAGTCAATTAACATGGTTAACAGATTTCATGGTCATTTTAACAGTTTTCACCACACACCATTTCTAGTTTGAATACAAGCTTTAACTCAAACTAAAAGCATATAATAGTAAAAAAGATTAATGCTTCAAAGATAAATCAACTTTTACAGGTCATTGATCCACTTAAGTCAATATTTCAGAAGAAGGCAGCAAATTACGATGCTTTTACAATCAGCTTATACGCTTCATGGGTAAGGAGTTATGAATATAAGTAGTCAATTAACAAGAGCAAAGAGGATACCTGTAACTGGTGGCCAAAATGGTCTTGAAACATTTTGCCTGCATTTTCTATTTTACTCATATGCAGTGGAAGATAAGGAGATGCCCACACTGTGACATAAATAGTATCCGAAGACATTTCTTCGATATCCAATCTCATTAGACCAGCTATGTGAATTGAATGGCCAGCCTACCACAAATAATTTGTAAAAGAAACAAGTACATCAGGTTTTAAAAAGAGACAAAAAGATAAAAGTGAAATAGCAGAATTGCAGTGCAAATTAGCATAGATATAGTAACATTAAAGTTTAAACTCAGTGCCACAAATAACTTTTCAGTGCACTAACCTTGATTCTATATGTCCGAGGTTTCAACTCCTTGCTTATGTGAACAAGCTTTTGTTCTTCTCTCGTCAACCTAGTTGTAATCTGGTGAGGATGAAGTAGGCCAGGCGTATCAAATAATTTTGCCTGACTTGGAAGAACACCCTCCACTCTGACAATGCCAAGTGTAGTCCCTGGCACGGGTGCTTCTGTCAGATGTGAAATCTTCCCTCCAACATACTTTCCTATAGAATTTATTAAAGTACTCTTTCCTGCATTTTGAGCCCCAACAGCCCACACATTCCCTCTAGGCCCAGCCAATTCAACGATATCGTCCACAAGATTCTTCAGTCCCCAATCCCTTAGGGAACTCACCATGTGCAAACTAGTAATCTTATTAATTCCACCCTCTCTTGCCCTTTGCCTGATCCAATGCTCAAACCCTGTTGGTGACAATGAGCTAGGCAACAAGTCAAGCTTTGTCACCACAAGTACAACTCTGGGCACATTCCCCGACTTGCCCTGCTTCCACAAAGCAGAATTATCCTCAATTGTCTTAGATACCAACTTCGCAACCTTCCTTGGAAAAGACCCATCAAAATCTGCTGCATCCACAACCATAAGCACCACTGAGCGCGTCCCGGTTGCTGATGCCAACTTCCTTCCTATTGTGTGATCAAAGTCAAAATCCGGAAGCAAGTTTTCCACTGTTGGATCCTTCACCTTCCCATAGTGCCTCAAGGAATGGCAGCGAGCACATACCACTGGCTTCTCTGGTTTCCTGATCAAGTTCACATCACTATCGTTGAGCTTTTCCGGTTTAACAACAAGTCCCTTTTTAACAGAATTGGAGAACTCAGGCTCTTGCGCTCCGTGTTCAAGATGGGCATGCAATCTATAATTCAGGTCCTTTTCAGAAGGTTTGACAAAATAACCAGGATGCTTAGGGCTGGAGTCCTGCATGTAAACCCCACAACCAGGGCAGACAGGAAGAGACAAGGAAGTGCCTTCATCATAATTACCATCACGAGAGAGGGGTAATTTATGTTTCAGAGATGAATCTGCAGGCTGTAAAGAGAAAGACCTAAACAATTTAATTGAGGGTTGTCGCGAAAATCTTGGAAAGCTTTGGAGATGGGGCTCTGAGTATGGTATTAATATTTTTAAAAGATTTGACTGGGCATGGTTTCTGCACTCAGAAAGGAATGATAAATAAAAGAGCGGCTTAAGCTTTAAAGGGGAGAGATTTCGAATGGCAAACATTTTTATCAGTTGTTAACTCTGAATCTTAAGAAGGGTTCAAGCTCTAAGAAGCAGTAGACCAGACTTTGAAAATTAGAACTGGCTGCTTAAACTAAACTACAAGTCAAAAGAAAGAAATCTAACAAGTTTCCGAACACAACTTCTAAGTAGGCAAGTTTAGTTGCTGAAAATGTGCTAATCATGGAATCTCTTAATGACTCAATATGTCTCGTAATTCAAAACAAAAAATCTCTTAAATCAAAAGAACTTCACATTTGAGTTCATTGCTTCATATGTCTCATCTTTTCTTCACAGCACTTCAGCTGCAACAGAACGAATTAAACATATTAACTATATGAATGAAACTAGCGCAGTATTAGAATTCCAACTAACAAAGCATGGTAAATAAAATAGGAAATTTAAAATGGCTTAGTCCCATATTTTAAGTACTATTAAATAAGATCACGGTCTCTAATTTATTATGCAAAAATAAATATGCCCACAAGTTATGAAAATTGGAGTAGACATTTGATCAAACACCTTGGAAGCAAGCGCATACCAGGTTTGGTCGGGTAGGGGAGCAATGGCAATGTGATTTGGGGTGGCTGCTGCTATTAGGAAAAACTGTTACAGTCTTGAGTAGAATGTGAAGAGATGAGAGGCTCTGTTAATTTAGCAGATATTTCTAATCAGGAATGCTATTTGTATGTTCTTATCAGTAATCTTTTGGTGGTGGCGGTGGCAATGGCAATGGCAATGGCGGCTGATGGTTGTTTTATAATTGGTTGAGAGTGGTGGTGTATCTTGACGGTGGCCGGCGGGGATTGATGTGCGGTGTGGTCGTGGGTGGCTTGCGGATATGCTCTCAGGTGACACGGTGGGTGAGAGGAATGGAGGCCATTATTGGTGTTGAAAGGTTGAAGAGAACAACGCTATAATATAATCGACCATTTCACTTATATTTTTTTTTAGGTTTATTTAACATTTTAGTCCCTCAACTTAGGTACTCTTTTGGAATTGGTTCTTAAACTTTTTTTTTATGCTTTAGGTCTCTGAACTTTGTTTAATTTTTGGAAATGGTCCTTTCGTCGCTTAAGTAGTGATATGATTGAAAATATGTCACGTCACCTTTACCAAATCGATAAGTAACGTACTAGATGATGATACATGAATTTTTTTAAACTAGTAAGCAAGCCCAAGCACATGCACGGTATTATTTAGTAATTGAGTAACATATTAAATATTTATATTATATAAAAATTAAGAAAGTTTTTATTAAATATTATTTGATAAAAAAACATGTTGTATATTTATTTATTAGTTGGGCTTTACCAAAAAAAAATTCATATAGGAAAGCTATCAAAAAAACTTCATAGGCACATATTGGGCTTTACCAAAAAAATTGTTTGCAATTACTATTAACTCTGCACAACTAAAAAAAAGGTAGACTTTGGTATGTCTTCATTCCCAATATATTTAACCATCCACATAAGTTTTGGACATTTCGTTTTCTTCAGTTAAAGTTGTTCAGTTAACGTAGTATACTGAACTTAGTTTCTGTTTGTACAGTATATACATATCAAGTTAACATTGAATATGAATAACTAATTGAATTGCCAGCAAAGTAATTTCATACCCTTTACATTCATAAATTCATAATAATTTCATAAGTTGATAGCAAAACTTCAAATTAGGACATCAAAATCATAGTATTATGGTAAGAAAAACATAACTGAAACAGTGTTTTTGATTAAGGTTAAATCTGCAATAGTGGTTGAAATGAATTAAGAAACCGAAAAATTTCAAACCAAACAATTCTTCTTGTCTCAAAATTATAGTTTTATTTCAGAGATGGCAGAGAGTGCTGAATTTTTTTGCTTGAACCTGCAAAGTGAATGATAATATTTGTTACATATATACCTTATTATATCTGAATTAAAATATACTATTCTATTGTATAACAATGGAAACTATTTGCTAAAAGCTTTGTATTATTTACCAAATCAAACACATTCATTATGCAACAAAAAATGCAGAATGATATCAGATATTGTAAACATGTATATCTAACAGAATGAATTTAGTTTCTTAACTTTTGGTTTTTTGATTGAAGATTAAAATATATTCTTTTAGTTTCTTAACTTTTCGTTTTTTAGGTTTTTTTATTCAATATTATTTTCATAGAAATCAGTTACTAAGAGAAGAAAAAAATCAATTACAAATTAGTTACTAAAAGTATGAAAATATGGTGTGATTCATTAATTAATAGAAGATAAATTTTTAATAGAAGAGAATTTAATGGGATCATTGAGAAAAACGAAATTAATGGCATTGAGAATACCAAAATTAATGAGATTATTGAGAGCACAAATAGGAGAGAAATATTTACAATATTTAATACCGAAATTAATGGAATTATTGAGAAGACAAATAGGAGAGCAATGTCTCACACATTTAAGATCGAAATTAATGGCATTGAGAAGACCGAAATTAATGGATATTGAGAATATAAATAGGTGATAAATATTTACAACATTTAAGGAATATTTTCAAGTTGTTTATTATTAATTAATGGTTTTTGTTATGCATTGATGCATAAGTTACGAAAATTTGTATTTCATTAAAAAATTTCAATTTTAGGTATTATATTATTTTTTTGAATGTAATTATTTTATTCCAAATCCGAAGCAAATCTTTTTCAAACAAAAAAAACATAGAGAAATATATTAGTAGTTATTATGATTGAAGATTAAAATATATTTTTTTTAGTTTCTTAACTTTTGGTTTTTTAGGTTTTTTTATTCAATATTTTTTTCATAGAAATAAGTTACTATAAACAAAAAAAATCAGTTACTAATAGAAGAAAAAAAATCAATTGCTAATTAGTTACTAAAAGTATGAAAATATGGTGTGATTCATTAATTAATAGAAAAGAACTTAATGGGATCATTGAGAAGACCGGAATTAATTTCATTAAGAAGACCAAAATTAATGGGATTATTGGGAATAAAATTAAGAGAGAAGCATTTACAAATATTTAATACTCAAATTAATGGGATTGTTGAGAAGACAAATATGAGAGCAATATCTCCAACATTTAAGATCGAAATTAATTGGATCATTGAGAAGATAAATAGGTGATAAATATTTACAACATTTAAGGAATATTTTCAAGTTGATTATTATTAATTAATGGTTTTTGTAATGCATTGATGCATAAGTTATTTTTTTGAATGTAATTATTTTATTCCAAATCTGAAGCAAATCTTTTTAAAAAAAACATAGAGAAATATATTAGGTAGTTATTATGATTGAAGATTAAAATATATTTTTTTTAGTTTCTTAACTTTTGGTTTTTTAGGTTTTTTTTATTCAATATTTTTTTCCATAGAAATAAGTTGCTATAAACAAAAAAAATCAGTTACTAATAGAAGAAAAAAATCAATTGCTAATTAGTTACTAAAAGTATGAAAATATGGTGCGATTCATTAATTAATAGAAGAGAACTTAATGGGATCATTGAGAAGATCGAAATTAATGGCATTAAGAAGACCAAAATTAATGGGATTATTGGGAAGACAAATAAGAGAGAAATATTTACAAAATTGATCAACCTTCCACCAAAATATTTACTAAGAACTTTGGTGTCAAATTGATCAACCTTAATTGGATTATTGTGACAGGAAGTGCTTAATTGCTTAAAATTTTGAGTACTATTAATTTCTAAACCTCAATTTTGATTTTTGAATCCACTTTTTTCTTAAAATCAGACACAGACCCATCATTTCATTCAATTGAAATATTTGAACTTTGTTGTCAAATTGATCTAACTTTTTTTCCTAAGTGCCCGCGTTATTGTTAGATATCATGTAGCTAAAAGGTTAATACAAAATAATGCAAAACCAAAAAATCTTTCCAGCCCACCATTTTTTTTTCAGACAAAAGAATAAAAGAAAAGAGCAGATGACTCAGCCACATAATGTATTTCAAGATAACTAATCACTTCAATTGCAGTATATCGACATAACTAAAACGCCACCTGGAGTACATATTATCAGAGTATATTACAAAAGAGAAACTAAAACGGTACCTGACAAACGAAGCTCAATGTTTTCATCATTATGAATTGGAGTTTTATTATTTTCCAGAACGGAGTTCCCAGATCGAGATTTCAGCACAGAGGTTGGAGTCACAAAGCCTTCTGCAATGTCAAGTTAATCAACTTTATAGAGAAAGAAATGTTGGAAATCCAAAAATAAATATGAGTTAAAAATAATGAGTTTATTCTTGTATTGAGTATTGATTACCAGAAACATCGCTATTGAGTATTGATTGAGAAGAGCTTCCATCAAAGTTTCCATTTCTATTTTTCTCTGCACCATCCCCATTTGATAGCTTGGAGATTTCACTGCCCATTTTCGATACTAAGAATTCAATCCCACCCTTTTTTCCCCATCCGATATATTTGGGAAAACAAATATATTTGGGCTTGAAGCCCACTAACTCAATAAACACTCACATAATAAATGCACTCTCTCTCATTAGACTTCTTAAGTCAAAATTGGCGGCTAAAATCATATTTTGATCTTCTAATTGAAAACCATTATGGATTTATAATAATATAATATTGATTAAAAAAATTCAAATTTATTAAAAATTGTATTTTTTTTAAAGAAAATCGAATCTTTTAATAAATTTTAAATAAATTATTTTTTCAATAAAAAAATAATTTTGTGTCTCGTGGCTCTACATAACACGTCACTCGTCGACACTGTGAGAGTTAAGTGACATATCGTCGACTATATCGTCACTTAAGTGACGAAAGGACCATTTTCAAAAATTAAACAAAGTTCAGGGACCTAAAACAACGAAAAAATAGTTTAAGGACTAATTTCAAAAGAGTACCTAAGTTTAGGGATTAAAATGTTGAATAAGCCTTCTTTTTATATTAACGTGGAAATTTCAAAATGCTCTTAATTTATATTTTTTCTGATTTGAAAATATCAGAATTTTTTTAAAGGATCTTTTTGAAAAAAATTCATGGATGTAATTTAATTGTTTTTCCGATTTGGGGATATTGAAAAAATATTACAAGAGTTATCTATCAAAAAATTACAAGTATAGTTTTGAATTTCATAAAATAAATGGAGTTTGTGGGTAAAGGGTGGGATTGGGGAATCCGACGCTCTTTTAGTCTCACTCATTGCTTTTTACATTAACAAATCCAATGATAGTAAAAAACAAAGTGCATCAATTTGAAAACACAAATAGTGTACGGAAGTATCATCCTTGTTTGTGAGCCAATCTCACTTTTCATTATAAAAAAATTGTAATTATCAATACTGACAGAGAGGAAGAGAATATCAAGAAACCAAATATTGTTGCAAAACACATTTTTTGCAACGACCTGTCTTTACGTGTTTTAGAAGAGCTAAATGGTAACGCAATGACATTTTGTTACAAAACGGTCATTGAAATTAAATTTTGTTTTGTTACGACATCAATTGATAAAAATGTATTATCGTTGCTAAATACTTATGAACTAATCCAAGAAAGTTAAACTTTTTCACAAGGTCTAATTTCGTTGCGATAGATATTTCTCTTTGGTAACAACAATGTCAGTGTGATAGATTTTAGTTTCACAACAAGGTGGTCGTTGCAATAAATTGTAGCAACAATTACAGCTAAGTCGTTGCTTTAAACTATCACTTTTACAGCAAAAGTGTCAATGAAACCGCCTTTATTTATATAAAAGAAATTTAATAATTCACTTGACTTGATAAATCCTTTTAATCCTTCACAATTTTCATTATTTGTAATAAGATTATAATTTAAAATAAAGAATAAAATTTAACTACAAATTAAATGATAATTGGCAATTAATAAAAAACTTGAGTGTCAACAATTTAATATAGAAAATGTCTTTGACATTCTATTAAACTCTCAATATTACATAATCATAAAATAAAAATAAAAATAAAAAATCTATTTAATACTTGATAACCTAAAATAATATTCCAAAACTGGTGAGATGAAATTTTTAACTAAGCAAAATGTGGGTTAATATCAACGATAAGGGCATACTCACTTCGATCATGTATGTAAGACCTCTTTATTAGAAAAAAGATTTGATATTATTGATAAGACCTCATTAAAATTTTTAATAACATTTAATTAATTTTTTTTTTCAAAAACATCCCTATTAAATAACATTGTTTTAGAATTCAATGGATAATTTTTAAAAAATATATTAAATATTTATCTCACCTATACTAAGTGGATTCACATCCAAAAACCCAATTCTGAGGGTGATTCGTGCAAGTAAACTATCCCAAAGGAACTGAAAAATGTTTTTATTGGCAACTTCATTGACCACATTGTTATCCTATCTTTGAAGCATCTCAGCATTACTATCCTTCCTAATCAAATAAAAAATTTGGAGTGAGAAAAATAAGAAGGGGGAGGAGCAGAGGTTACTTTAATGAACAAGCATGCAACAATGTCTATCTAGTGCATTTCCTGAGATTCTCATATAGTACATAATTGACTTGCTACTAAGAATAAAGGATTTGAATACTCACAAGTAGTGCATAGTCAAGTGCAAGAGACATAAGAAATCGGGCAGACTGTTTTCTATCATTTGGATGGCTTGCGTTTGGTTAATTTGGATAGCTAGAAATTACATGGTATTTGAAGCTAGGAATCACGTGGTATTTGATTAAATGGAAGTTGTGGTAATGGGCAAAACCTTTGTAACAGTTCCATTGGTTTTCCTTCTGAAAATGATCAGCCCAATTTCCAAAATTTTGAAGCACAACTAGGTGGATTTGTTCACCACATGAATGGTGGTGGAAGAAATAGGAGTTGCTTGAAGCCTCAAAAAAAGTTGATGCTTATATGAAAATCACTTCCAAATTTGGTTTCAGCCTCACCTACCTAAGTGTTCCACTGCCATAACAGGGTTAAAATCCAACAGAGTGCTTTGACCCTTCTTCCACCTCAACCACCTTTTAAATGTGGGGAGATTTTATGTATGAAGAAGCAAATTGCTTATTGGAAAGATATCGCATATAGTAGGTAGCCTTTATCATTAGTAGTAATGCAAGAAGCAGAAAACAAGTCAATTAAACGATGATAATGAAGAAACATTAAGAATTAATAGTAGAATGTAAAATATAACCGAAACATATTTAAGATGTGATCACTATCTGACATCGTCCCATAAAAAAGATAAAATTAAAAGAAATTATAATAATAACGGTTTGTTTTGGTGGATTGTTCGAGTGGATTCAATTCTTTGAAAACCATATCTTTGGCCAAATCTCCTTTCTCATCTAGTGCAGCAGGAGGATTAAGATCATCATCAGGAAGATTAAGATCATCATCAATATCGTTGAGGAGATCATTGAGTTGAAGAGAAAACTGAATATCTTTGTCTTCGAGCTCACTTTTTTGTACAGGAGGAGGCGGAGGAGGATGCGATGATGAGTTGCAGTGATTATTATTATTCATAATCATGAGCTGCTGAGAGTACCCATCATCCATTTGTTGTTGAGACGGCAAGAAGTTATTGCTTGTCAATGGATTCAGGCCTGTCAGTGGTTGTGCTACTTGCTCTTCTTCTTGCTGATGCTGCTTCTCCCAAGGAATAATAAGACCCCAGTGAGGTTGCTGCAATGCTTGCTGCTGCTGCTGCTGAGTTGCAAGATCCCAACGAATAAGAAGGCAATCAGGCTGCTGATGATTTGCAGCAATATCCATATGAATAAGATCCCATTCAGGTGGAAGAGGAGTAGAAGGAATAATCTTTCTTTTCTTATTATTTCTAAAGTGTCTTTGGGCATAACTAGCTATTTGTATAGTAGTCCTCCACGGGAGAAAATCCTGTGAGATTTTTTCCCACTTTCCCTTGCAATTGTCATGCTTTTTTAGGCCTTCAGCAAGTAACGATCTCTCATCATCTGTCCATTGCGCCCTTTTTGGAATCATGGGGACGATGCCACCTTCTCTGCTGCTGCCATGATGGATAGGTGGCTGCTTCTGCTTCTGCTGCTGGGAACAATTAATATTATTGTTTGGGATGTTGATGAAAGATTTCTTGAGACTGCCATGCTCATATCCCAAAGTACGAGGAGGAGACATACAATTGTTGATGTTGTTGCTGCTGCTAGCATTCATCATCATGTTGCTGTGATGATTCATCATTGCTATCTTAAGTGTTTCACGCACGTACTTCTACTTTCTCACTGTCACTGTTGTATCAGAATATTGAGGGAGTGAATGACTTTTGGCAAACCCCTCCTTCCTTTTTATAGTAAAATTTTCTACCGACACTCTCTTTCCTTATATCTTTTTTGTTTTTTTTATCATCATCTTTTTTGTATTTTAGATAGATATCAGTAAGTAAAAATATATATCTTTGATTTTCTCGGATTCAAAATGAGATATAGTAATAAGATATTCACTTAAGTTGATTTCAAATCAATATAGTAAAAAGATATTTTCCTTTTTTATGTTTATTTGAATACAATCTAGTAAAAAGATATTTTTCCTTTTCTTATTAAGCAGGAAAATTTTTAAATCGAAAAAAAAAATATAGCACATTATTACTAAATCTCAAATCAAAAATAAAGTAGCCTTTATTATTTTTAGATTTTTATTATTACTTAAAAGAAATAATACGTATTTCAGTTTGTTTTTAGTTTGATTTTTGAAATGGATTTTTATAATAAGTGTTTAGATTTTGCAATTTGCTTTAGAGCCAAGTGTTGACTTGTATCCTTGCATCTTACTTCAATGAAGCGGTTTGTTAAAAAAAAATAATAATTAACATAATAATTATATATTACTAGAATCTTTTAGAAATAAAGTTTTGTTTCATCGACTCATCATACTAATAGTATTATTTTATTTACACTAATATTAATTCTAAATCTTATTTTTAAGGATTTTATTCTAAATGTTAAATTATCGATGGTTGAAATTTTTCACCCATCTTCATATTGTTTATGTACTAAAAAAATAATGTTTATTGTCTAATTGTTGAAAAGAATCATGCATTTGATTTAATTTATAAAAAGCGTGCATATAAAATTTGATTTATAAAATCCCTTTTCAATTTTAAATCGCATTTGATTTTTTTTTTCACAAATCGATCTTTGTTCTCATGGGAGGAAGTTTTGGGGACGACTACATGAGGTCGACAAACATCAATGACAACAATTAAGCCTTTGTAATTTGTATGATAAGGTTGGATCAACTACATGAATCAAACAACACCATAATGATGTCATAAATGATCATCAATTAATCATATGATCATCAATTCATATTATGATTAAATATTTAAATAATTATTCCATGCATCGCACGAAAACAAAACACTAATATCCTGGATTGACCTGAACGATATGTACATTATGAAATATCAGCAATTACCTATTCACAAAGCACAATGATCTCTCAGAACTTGCCTAGCAAGATCAAGTGCTCCACACTTCTTGTAGATTAAATGCAGATTGTAAGCCGCCTCTCTACGAAGGTTGCAGTAACCAGGTTTATGATTTTCCATGATGCCATCTGGAACTTCATTGGGAAGTTTTGGAATCGGGTAATCTCTCTCGCTAGAAGCAAGCACTTTCTCATAATACAGTGCAGCCAGAGTTACTAGACCAACATGATGAAATGCCCGAGCTATGTTGTATAAGGATTCCTGCAAAGGTTAACAAATTGCTTACTTTAGTCTTGGCTTATTGGTGTATGATGAATGGTTGAAATCATTGTACCTCAACTAATGAATCTACATTACAATTTGGTCTTGACACACTTTTAGTGGAGCCATACCCAAATGAACCTAGATATGTCCATTAAATGAATAAAGTTGACATCCTCCATTTTCTTATTGTAATTTTATTATTAACAGAAATCTTCATATCTAAGAAACCAAAAAAAAAAAAAAAAAAACAAGATCTTTAACGGGTACAAAGAAATTCGAGAAAACTAGAGCAAAACAAACCTGGCTGCTCTCACAAATCCTCAAATTGTTGTAGAGAAATGCTAAACCTTGTGCAACACACTGATGCTTATTCTGAAGTCTAAAACCTAATGCCAAGTTGATCAAGGCTGTTCCTGAGAAACATTGAATGAGAAACAGTTCCGTCAAGGCTCCTTGTAGGATAAGCAAGCACTTACACAAATACAGCATAGAATGGAAGAACATACCAGCACAAAGATTAACCAAGGGATTCTCAGGCAAAAGTTTATAAGCTTCAAGGTATTTCCTTGCAGCGTCTTGATGATGACTAAATACGGTAAACTGATGCCCGGCAATGAGGATAGGAGGCACACAATCTGCAAGTTTTCCTTGCATACCGCGTATAAATTTGCAATGTCTTGTATCCCGACTTTCCAATCTATCAACCAGGAGAAAACAAGCAAACAAAATGAAAGAAAAACTACGTAGGTCATAAATCTGTCCTAATGTTACAGCAAATTGGGGTTCTGACTTCTGACTAATAATGTTTAGCCAAGAAGCCAGGTTTACGTTATCCATAAATTCACCTTGAGATGACCTTGTAGTAGCAATTCCAAGCAGCAACACTGTATGGATGTTGCTGAACAATGTATTTTACACAATCAAATCCATGCTTAGGATCGGTGGCGTTGTATGCCATTTCTGCGGATAACATAAACTTACTTTGTTAGAAAGATACACATCCCCCCATGAACAACAACAAACTCACTAAATTGCTCTATGGAAGAACCTTCACATTATGAGCTGTAATAACAGAAATGTCTAAATGTAAAGAAGGGAGAGGAAAAAAACAAGGCAGTAGTTCTTCATTTTTTTTTTTTTTCATTTTGATCTCTTGGAATGGTAGAAACCTCGGAGGCAACGAATCAATCTAAAACGAAGTACAAGTCAGTCAGGGTTCAGCACTTACGAGCTCCAAGAGATCTAAGCTCCTCTTTCTTCGAAGCAGACAGAGCAGAATGAGCCAATCTTAGAGTGAGATTAACAATCTCTAGTGCTTCCCAATACCTTTGCAAGGATGCTAATGCCTTGCACAACTGTACAACAATATTAAGGGGTCATACATTATAGAGGAAAGGGGATGCAGAAAAGAGAGATAGAAGCACTAACATCAATTATTAGTTGGTGATGTTCTTCAACATTGAGAACATTACCCAAAGGAGGATCTTTGTTTGCTTCCTGAAAACATCCCATGCAATATATACAAAAGCCAGTTAACACTTCATCACTCAAGATATTTTCTCAAAAGGAGTGTATGCATCACATAACAGATTACCTGAGGCTCATTATCTGAATCATCACTTAGCCAGTCCATTCCACAGGCCAGTGCCTCAGCTTTTCTTTTCTCTTTCTCGATTGCCTTCTTCTGGAGCAACCTTTTTGCCCTAGCAGCTTTCAACCTAATTTTATAAAACAATAATAGTTCTTTTCACTTTCTCACCAAATGTAGCGAGGTAAAGTACCATAGTTACTCTACACGTGGTTCTTTTAGGTTCACTATTCGTCACTTTTTACGTTATTATTACAAGACTTTCTTTATGACAAACTTAGTGGAGTATTCAAGCATTAAAGCTCCATAAGACCACATTCTTTGAAAATAAAAATATTTGACCAAAAAATTTATTTTACTGGAGATTGTTATGAACAACTAAAGAGAAAAAATAATTATGACGAAGGCTCAACTAAAGTTATCTTGTCTCTAAAATATTTATCCACCCATAATTTGATAAAGTAATTGATGATCTCAACCCAATATATGATCTAAGGGCTGATACACGTTACTTTCTTACTCTGGAGACAAGTTGACTTTAGAGTAGATTTTTCAAAGAGTTATTTATATACAAACACCGAGAAAGAGGCAATGCAAAACAGAAGTAGGTTAAATCATACATCGTATCAAGCCTATCTTTGGTCATGGGAAGAGTATGCAATTGTATGGTTGTAAATCAATTGTACCTCAATTAGACTCCTAATCAACAACAATCTATCAACTACGACCAATCCCCAATCATCCTAAATAACCATTAATTGAGGGTAAGCAAACTCACAACTATAATAGTTTTCCATACGCAACCACTTCAGGTAAAAGATAACTCAAAGTTAATTCACTTGATAGTACACGTGATATTAGAATTAGAAATATAATAACAATATGTGAGAAGCAATACTAACAAATCAGATGGTGTGGCTATTGGCCTGAATCCTCGAAATACATTATTATCCTTTTCCTGATTATGCAGTTTCCCAACCCTTTCAAGTAGAACTCTTCGGGAGAGCCGCTTTTTTGATTTACCCTACAGCAAGAAGCCAAGAACCAATGGTGATAATGTGATATGAATTGACTTTCTATTTTGACGAAAGAAATCTAATTAGAAAAGCAGGAGAAAAAGTACATATTGGAAGAGGGCAAGAAATCGCACAATATTATAGAAAGTCAAAATAGATCCAAAAGGAAAAGGATGGCCAATCGCTATGCATAATTCTAGAGATATAAATCATTCAAAAGCCAGCAGCTAAATGTGTAAGCCTAAGAATGAGTAGTCAATATTTAAGATCTCTCTCATTAAGGGTGAGACAGCTCAAAATTTAGTTTCTCAAATAGTACCTTTTGACGAAGAGTTGCAACATAAAGTGATTCGCGTATCAAAGGGAAAATTGCACCCACAAAATCTTCGAGCATCCCTTTATTCCAATATATGTTGCAGAGCTTCAGTTTTATTCTTTTATCAATCCACCACCTATTTGACTTTTCCGAATGTTCTTCACCAGACTCTGCATGCATCTCACATTAAAATCTCAAAGGAAGAGCTCTGATCACAAATAAAGAAAACATTTCTGAAATGTACCAGAATCCTTTGGAGGAGACAGCAAAGAAATGGCTTCATCTTCTTTTCCTTCTTCAAGCAGCAGGGAAGCCAAATCTACGCGTGCATCAACGTTATCTTGCAGTGTTTCTAGGGCTGAAACAAAAGCTTGTTTAGCAACCGAGGAATGAGAATAATAAAAGATAAAGTATCAAGAAAATAAAAGACCAGTCCAAGCAGAACAATAATCAGCAATCAGTGACACGACAGATAAGGCACTCTGAACTTTAAAAGCATGCAGTGTAAATTGTAAAAATACAAGCATAACTCAAATCAATTCTAATTTGTCAAAATAGAATGTGATACATAAGTACATTCCGAATTTGAAATACATTTTCTTTTTTCCCATCAAAAGAATGTAGAGAGTTAAAGGCAAAATAATTGGGATAATCAAGAACTAACCATAAATTCTGCTTTTTTAATACAGAATATTTTTAAAAAGGCAAAGGTAGAGCAAACGGATCATGACAAGATATCCTCCATAACAGGAGAAAAAGGATAAAATCAAGAATGTAGCACGTTTATCTCTCTGCAAACCTGATATCAAAACTCATTGAAACATCCTTGAGCAATGCAGTACACAGAAGCCACAAATAAATCTTACATCAATTACCAAAGCAAATCTAGGGAGAGAGACGGCATGAAAGATTGTAAGAGACACATTTTAAAAATAAAACCTTGCCTTTGGAAAAGAAAAGAATTGATCGTAGCCTTTCTTTCAAGGATTCATAACATCTAGCAATTTTCAGATACAGAAGACCCTGCAACAAAGAAGTTCGATATCAGTTTTGCAATGTATGACTATTTAGACTAGAAACTAGAGTCCTTGTAAGTCTTGGCTTATCCTCTGTTGAAACTCAGCAAGTGATATCCAAATGACCAACACACAATCTGATTGTTAGCGCAATGAAGTGATCTGACAGAAAGGAAAAAAAAAATAAAATAGTATATTGATGATCTGCTAGAAGTTGCTGAAATTGCTTTTATTTCCCCTTTTCAGAAAACTAACAAAGGGTTAGTGGTTAGATATCAAGGTACGGTACAGTTTTGGGTTTCATGAATCAACTATAAATCAGCTCAAAGTATTCATTTCTACCCACTCATGCCATTAAGAATGGATTAAACGGCTTGGGGAGAGAATTGCAATAGAATGGAATGAGTTACCATACATTTTCATTTCCACTATTTGCTTCCAACATCAGAAGATAATTCAATGCTGAACTGTAATGCCCAAGGCCCATTAATGAGGTTGCAACCTCAATGACCAAGTCAGCATGCTCGCTAGCATTCTCCAGTTTCAAATCATTAAAGAAATCCTGTTAATCGTGGGAAAATGGTAAATGGTGAGCAGTACATACAATTATACAAATATGCAAAATAAAAATGAAACTTTATATATTGCTGTTGAATGCCTTAGACACATCTACTTGCATTTTAACATTGTATTAAATGAAGCTAACGAGAAGCACGGAAAATGATAAACCATGATTTGGCAAAGAGAGGGGGGGTCGCTAGAGTACAGAGTATAATAGCCTACATTTTCTTAGTTTCGCATCAAAAAAAAAAAAAGACATTTATTATTTTATTTACAAACAAAAAAAGATGATATAACAGAGAAACGGAAGCCTAATATATATATATATGTATATGTGTGTGTGTGCAACAAGGCTAATTGAAGAAGTTTCCATACTCGTATTCATAGATATCATTGAATATCAGTAAAACCTGAAATGATATTCTAAGGTTCAAGCATGTCAACTGAATGCAGCAACGATCAAGCACAACAAAGTTAATTCAATCATAAATCTACTAGTATGCATGCAACGCACCTGAGCCCCCTCTATGTTTCCAAGATGGACATGGCAGATTCCAGCTTTAATTTTCAATTTCAAAGGCAAATCTTTTCCCGACTCCACCACTTGAGCATGGTCAAAAATATGCTGAAGAGCTCTGTCATGGTCCTTAGTTTCCATTAATAAGGCAGCCAGTAGATCTACTACACTTGCTTCATTGGGTTGACTCTTAAGATAGTCTTCAAGAATGCGAATTGAGCGATCAGAAAATTCCTTTTGACGACATCTTTGGTAGAACTAAAAGAAGACAGCATGATTAATTCAACAATGGAAGTCAACCGCAAAAAGTTTAATTTGATCAACAATGGAACTTAATGACGTGAGACACACAAGCAAATGCAGCATCACAAGGCCAAATCATGGTTTTTGTATAACAATCAATAACATAAACAAAGAAATCTGAAAAGGATGGAATTCATAGAATTAAATGCATGTTCATATCAAAGCTGGCTCATAATAAACAGACTAAAAGGCAAACCTTAGCTGCTGTTTTTAGGGCATCAATATTCTCAGGACAGAGTTGGTGCACTTGCTCATATGCCACAGCCGCCTTTTGATAATCTCCAAGCTCAACATAAAGCAATGCACGATGGCTTCTAAGAGTAATGTCCTTGGGATCTGCTGTTATTGCTTTTGAAAGACAATAACCAGCCTGCCCAATATCATGCTGTTCTCTGCATTTGAAATAGGTTCTCAATTCAGTTACTAAAGTGCTTCTTTCGTGCATAAAAGCATTGTCTAAAATGAATCCATACATGAATTCAGTTACACCAGAAATCTGGACAGAATCCAATTGAGATAAATATTATCAACATATTTTGGAATGGAAAATGAAGTTAATTATGAACCATATGTCCTATTAATACACGGCAGAGACGGGTAATTATTTAAGGATGCAATACTTGATACAATTTGGTCCTCTTCGTGATTAAAGTAGGAATGTAAATTCATGCATCCGAATACTTCAACTAGAATAACTTCACAAAACTAAAAATAGCAACAAAAATGAGGAACATCTCACATGGACCAAGTAAAAAGCCGTTTCCAGAGAGATGAATCTTTTGGATTCAAATGAGCAGCAATCATGTAAAAACCCGTAGCTTTTTTATAATCCTTAAGTGATTCATAGACAAGTCCAAGGGTATGATATGGGTCAGGCAAATTTGGCGCCAGCCTAATAACTTCATGTGAGACACCAATAGCCTGCAAAAAGCCAACAGAGCAAAGCAATAGATAAATTGTTAAAAGCTTACGCAATATGAACTCAATGACAAATATCAAACTTAAACTGGCACAGAAAGCATGTAGAATCAGAGAACTTAAACACCCAACGCTTGTGTCATCCAGCATTAACATCGCGCCTTAATATTTTGAAAGTTGAAAAAATTTGAAATTGGTACCGGTTGAAACAATTTAACATCCAGCATCCAACTGTTGTGTTTTTGTTGGATGCAGCCCTGCCTCTGACTCTTGCAAAAGTAAGAGGCAAGAGTTAGAGACAGGGTGTTGTAGCCACATCACAAGTAAGTCAGAATGAAATAAGCATTATCTACTTGATGAACAAGGATTTTGAGCACTATCTTAAGTTACTTATCAGAAAAAAAGGGAAATTTTGAGCAATAAGACTAGGGTAGATTTGCAAAAGGGATTCAAAATAAGTATATCAAACACACATAGAAGCATCTAATGTTGCAGGTTGCATCAGATCAATCATATGCTCAGAGTGAAAATACATAGATAAATTATAATTTCTTCCTTGGGTACTTTAATGCAGAAGATCATCATCGAAAAAGAAATGAGTGAAGTTAGCAAGCTGTGACAGCAATTAGCAAACTCCAATGCCAGAAACTTTAGGTTGTCACAGGACAGAATAACGTACCTGGTCATAACGGCCACATGCATAGTGAAGCGTGGCATCACCCATCATTCGTGTCAGCTGAGGGTTGAGTTTATTCTTTGA
The DNA here is from genome assembly GCA_037953625.1 of Crotalaria pallida. Taxonomy (NCBI): domain Eukaryota; kingdom Viridiplantae; phylum Streptophyta; class Magnoliopsida; order Fabales; family Fabaceae; genus Crotalaria; species Crotalaria pallida. Next base: position 139,369,280 of record CM075654.1, on the reverse strand, counting down.
CCCTTTTCGCCTACCTCTTTTTTTCACCTGCATCGACAGATAAATAATAGTGAAATGCTGCCATAAGTTATGTTAAAAACTGTAAAGAATAAGGTTTTGGTTAACTGGGCACAAGAAACAGTGGCTGGCAATTCAGATGTGGAGTCTGTTGGCCAGAAAAAACTTTGAACGGTGGCTGACAGTGACTGACAATGGTTGGCAGCGATGGACGGAAATAGAAAAAGACTGTCTGAGGGATGGCACGACACCAAGAGAGAAAGGGTTTCCTGTGAGGTCACTACTCACTAGCAATGCTGTTGGAAAAGGACAATGACAGCGGCAATGGACAGTGGCTGAGACTGTTGGAGATGGAGGCTGGGAGGATGACATGGCAAAGAGAAATGACTAATCCGAGTTCTTAAATAAAAAGCAGCAGAAAGAGATGGCACAGATCATGGAGGATGGTACCACTCTGATACCATGTTAAGAAAAAGGTTTCGGTTAAATGGGCGCAAGAAACAGCGGCTGGCAATTCAGATGTGGAGTCTGAAACAGTGGCTGAAAAACCAGGCAGTTATATATCTTGTGTATAAAAATGCTTATTATTCAACCTTTTACCTCCATCCTTTCTAGGGCATTAGATAAATAAGATAATACAAGACTAAAAACTTACGAAGAAAGAGGTGTAAAAGCAGACCAGTGAAGAAAACCTATCACCTAAAATAGAAAATTCATGAAAAAAAATAAAACAAGAATGCAGCACTGCCATGCATATAAAAAATAGAAAGTCCCTTGAAACAGCAATGAGAAAAAACTGTAATTGGCACAGACATAAATCTTATTTATCTTTAAAAAACCATTAGCTCAATCACACCAAACAAATGTATTCTCTGGTGTCCATTAAGTTGCTAGAATCTAAAACATATAACAATCTGCCTTTCCTGAAATTAAAGGAAAGCCATCAACTTCTTACAAGATAGTCTTTTCATTTTTTATCAAAATTTGCTTTCTCCTTTTATCTTATGTAGCGCTATACTACTAACAAAATGAATACCAATGATCATGTGTATTATTATGAATAGCATCAATACCTTTCTTGATCTCCTCCTGCGCTTGCCATTATCCAGTAGTTCCATCATCTCAGCAATGGCTGCCCCTGATATATCATCATCTTCCCTTGCCTTCTTAAAAGCAGTTCCTTCTCTGTGTTTAGAGACATTCACATGCGAGCATCAATTATATGAAGTCACTGATGGGAGGAAGTTATGTAGAGTGCTTTAGGGGAAAAAAGCTTAATTAAGCGCTTATTCAACACTTTTTTTTTTTTAAAGCTTAGAAGAACTTACAAGAACATGTAAAACTGTTTGACACATGTTTGAAAGAGCTTACAAGATCTTAATTGGGTTTATTGCACTTACAGCATGTTTGGTAACACAAGCATATGCCTAATTGAAGAGATTATTTCTTATTGAGTATTGACTCTTGTAAAAGGAGATTGTAGGTTTTCTGGTCAGGAGCTGCCAATAATAATTTGACAATATTGTCCTTTTAACTTTTTTCATCTAATGATGTTAGATATATTAACATTATGTATTAGTTGTTAGTTGTATTAGTTCATTAGCTGTCAGCTTATAAGCTGACAGCTCAGCTCATAACTAATTGTAACTTAAGTTGAGCTGTCAGCCTCTTCTATAAATAGAAGTCAGTGGCTCAGCTTCAACTAACTTTCTAATAATGAAACATTTCAGTTTCAGATTACTCTCTCTCTCTTCTCTCTCTCTCTCTCTCATTATCAGTTTTTCATATGGTATCATGAGCTTTTTGCGCGCCACAGCTTTTCTCCTCTGAATCGCGATCTCTCTCTTCTCATTCATTGAGATATCGCGATCTCTCTCTTCTTCTCAGCGGTTGCGATTTCTTCTCAGAGGTTGCGATTTCATCTTCTCACTTCAGCAACTCGCGATTTCCTCTTCTCACTTCTACAACTCGCGATTTTCTTCTCTCACCTCTGCCGCTCGCGATTTCATCTTCTCCTTCTGCAGTTCACGAATTTTGTTTCTGCAGCTCGCGATTTCTTCATGTTTCAACAGGTTTGAGATTTGGTGAAAATCTGCATTTTCTTTCCCTAATTTCAATACAAGCTCTTGCGCGTGTAGAAATTCCTCTTTTCTCTAGTCTTTTGATCCTGTTTTTCATGGCTTCCGCTCAACCTCTTCGCACTGTTTTTACACCTGTTACCTTCTCCCATTCAATTTCTCATCAATATTATCAGTTTTTCATAAATGACAAGCTACATCAATATTACTCCTCAACATACTAATATTATATACTTGCAAGTTATTTAACAAATTAAGCTACATTGGCCAAACAAAACTGCTTCAATCAACTAGCTACACAGCTATAAACTTTTCAGCTAAAATCTTTTGACTATGAACTATAACATCATATTTATAAGCCAGGTTTGCAGAAGAAAGCCTTAAACATGTGCTTGGAAAGAGTTTATAAAAAATAACTTTATGACACTGCTGATGAAAAAAATTAAAATAAAAGTAAAAAGAGAGAAGTTAGTTACGGTGGCCATTGTGCTTTGCGCTTTTTATCGGCGAGAGCTAAAGACTCGAGACGCTCGAATTGCTTGTAACGTTGGACACCGGAATCATCATCATTGTTATCAACGAAATCCATAGGGCTCATTCCGTTTTCGAATCTGAAAGTGTACTCTTCTTCTTCTTCCTCTTCCTCCTCTTCGCCATCTTCTGCTTCTTCTCCTTCTTCCTCCTCCTCCTCTACTGCAGCGTTTTCGTTTTCATCTTCGTCCTTGTCTTCTTCTTCGGTAACATCCAAAGAAGGATTCAATTCGTCGCCATTGTTGGTTCCCTCTTTCGTCGCCATCACTATCACAAACACAAACACTTAACTAATTGCTAGAAGCATAAACAAGTACTTTATTTTATTCTATTATTTAAGTTTTTATCGTATTTTGGTTTTAGTCTCTGCCGTTATATTCTAACTTATGCTGACGTGGCAAACGGAATATTTAAAAAAAATAATAAAAAAAATAATAAGAAATTAAAATTGAAAAATAAAATAATACTCCCTCGGGTCCTTGTTATAAGGACCTTTTTTGAGACAGAAAGGGAGCTTATAATAAGAGCGGAGGGAGTAATAAATTTTCCGGAACACACCCCAACCGCTCTTCCTCTCTCCACCGTGAAACCACCACCACCACCCACCACTCCACACCTCCCCTCTTCCTCTCTCCTCCATCCCTTCTCTCTCTTTTCACCGCCTCCATCTCCATAACACGGTGAGCACAGAAGCTGGGAGGTTCACCACCGAGGAGGGAGACGACGATGGTGGTCGATCGAAGCTGCGAACGTGGTGATGGCGGCGTCTATGACGGTGGCGATTGGACTTGGTGGCTGGGTAGCTGCTGAAGAAGAAGAAGAAGAAGGGGTGAAGAAAAGGAAAGGGAGAGCTTCAACTAAACAAGGATGATAAAATCATGTCAAATTCGATGATGGAAGTATGGAATTAAGAACTGAGAATTAAGAAAGTGGGGTATGGAATTGGAAGTAAAGAATGAAACTTTGAGAAGGAAAGGGCATACCTATGCATAGAATTTGAGATGAAGAACGAAACTCTGGAACCAAACCCTAACTGCTACAGTGCTATCAGCCGGCTCTGGGGAACTTTTTTTTTTTAATTTAAATTTAATTTTTTTATTATTTATTTTATTATTATTTTTAAATATCCCTTTGCCACATCAGCGTTAACGGCATAATCTAACGGCAGAAACCAAAACCAAATTTTTTTAAACTTTTAAGGATTGGGACCAGTCAAATAAAAAGATAGGGACTAAAACCAAAACACGGTCAACTTGCGAGTACCAAAAACTTAAATAAGCCTTTATTTTATTTCAGGAATTTGATATGATGGTGTTTAAGCGGTTCTTGATCATACCACGAGACTGCTGAAATTGAATTGGATCCGATAAAAAATGTAGTCCGGTCCGATATTGTGATTCGTTTTACTCAAAATTTCCATATTGTTGACTTATGATCTGGTTTATGGTCTCATAATTTTTTAGACCATGCAAATCAAACCGAACCGCTTACTCCAATTTTTTTAAAAAATTTATTTAACAGTAAAAACATGAAAGCAAGTTGCAGCTATCGCAATCCGTTATCCTTCACTTACTTTTGTTCTCATTTCTCAATAGTTCTCATCCCTCACTGCTCTCACTTTATTTACAAAGCAATTTTATGAAAAACAAGTATAGAAACAACAAATGGGAAAGAAATTCGATGTGTTAACTTTTCGGGAAAATATACTAAATGTGTTACCTATTTTTTTCTTTATTTTTTTGGTTTACATTTTTTTAGTAATAAGTATTTTAAATTTTAACTAAATGTGTTAAATAATCGATCAAATCCAATCTTCATCCATAGACCAAACCATATTAGTTTGATTGGTTCGGTCTCTAATGTCTGACCACTACCACCATCTGTACCATCACCATTGCGACCTTTCCCATACTCATCACCATCATTATGACCTTGAGATCTATTGACATAAGTTTTGTCCATTATTGTCAACCCAACACCTCATCTCCATCATACCACATTGTTACGTCAACAAAACCACATTGTTGCTTCGCTAAGTTGTTGTGGCATATCTTTGCTTGAAGTGAACCATGTACGACCCAACCTAACACAAGAGAATAAAGCCACCCATCGTAACAGCAACAATTAGGGAGGGAAAAAAATTGAATTTGGAAGGAAAAAAAATCAAAGTTTTCAATTCTAAAGTTTTTCTCGATTCTGCCTATTATGTTTTCAATTCAAAGTTTGAATTACTACTTATGCTTCCTTGTGTTGGGGTTGAAGAACAAAAGTTGCAGTGGCTTTGGCCGCGAGGGGAGACGAGGAAGGCATGCAATGGCGCAAATGAGGAGGTCTAAGGGTTAAAGAGGATAGCAAGGGAAAGATCTTTGTTGAATAAGAAAGTTGGGTTAAGGTCCTTACCGAAAAGAAGGTGAGAGAGAAAGGGGCATATTTGGAATTCGTAATGGGATGGGATTAAATGGACTTTTGATCCTAGTGCATGTGGAATGAAAAATTTAGTGTATGAAAGACAAAACCAAAAAAACATATTTAAGGAATAAATAAATATAAAAGAAAGGGAATTATTATTAACATAAGTAAAATGGTTTTTCAGTTGGAATAAATTAGCATTATATACCATATTACTGTTGACAAAAATGACCTTAAGTGTTTTTTTAGTACAAGTTTTAATGACCAAGGAATTTTAATAATTTCCTTTTCTGAAATTAAAAAAAATAAAAAAATCCTCCCAATCCTTTCTCACTATCTACCTTCTCCCTCATTTGAGAGAATTATATCTCTCTATTTCTTTCGTGTTTCTGCGCAATGCCATTCTCTTTCACTCCACCATCTGCACCAACACCACTATCACCCCATCATCGACACCAGCTCCCAACCTAACGTATAGGGGGCACCTTTTTTTTTGAAAAAAAAAAAACATTTCACCCTAATGTATAAAAGCATTTTTGTCTACTATAATCTGATATATTATGCTAATATGTTCCAATTAAAAAACCACTTTACATGTTAACAAATCTAATACATGATTAAATAATAGATTCTTCTAATGTGTAAAACACATTATGGGGATAATTAAAAAGTTAATTCACATAAAAATTGATTAATCCAAGATGATATTTCAAGTTTCGTTGTGACATTAAGGTAGAAAAAAAAATTATAATGAAAAAATTGAATTTATGACATCGAACGACTAAAAGACTTAAAATTCGAATACAACTTTTTTATTATTGTGTTACTCAAAAAATACCCTTGGGGCATAAGAGTAATAAATAAATGAAGTCATTACCCATTTTCTCAAAAATGAATGTCTAAAATTTATTAGCGCTTAAATATCAAAGCAAATGCGGCTATATATTGTGGAACAGTTTGTAACTTACAATAAATTAGTTTTTCCCAATCATCAAACCACTGATTGTATCAACCCAAAAGAATATCCAGGAACAATAAATTAGGTGTCTAATCAACTCATCCATATCTAAGGATTAATTCAAAGCTGCTTTCACTTGTATATGGTCATATCACCCTAAAGATAATCACTGTATCATGCTTCCACAACAAGAAGGACATGCTGCAATTCACCATTAACTCAATTTCATTGATGCAAAGGATGCTGCAAGTTCCATAGCCTCTTTCACATGTGATGCATCTGTACCCTGCAAAGGAGTAGTGTATACACACGTTAACTTGAGATATGAAAAACATATGAAATTTAAAGCCAAAAATAAAGAATTGATGCAGAGGATGTGTAATATTAGGAAGCTACAAGTCCTATAAGAGGCATATCCCATGAAAACATTTGCTACTGTAAAAGAGTTGAGAATAATGAATCTTGACCTTCCAACCGTGCAGAGAACTGAAGATAAATATTAAAAGTTGTAAAGGAGTCACATAACTTCAAAAAGTGGCATGTATTTATCTTAGAATTTTTACCATTTAAATAAGATTCAATGATCAAGATTCTTGGTTCTCACTTGATATGTTCCCCAACTAATTGCTAAACACTTACGGTACTTCTGTTTCTGTGCAACAGTTAAAGACATGAGTCATATACCAACCTGTCCAGTAGCAAGACCACCTTTTCCTTTACCACATTTCCCTTTAAGAGGCCCCAAAGCATTACTCAGCCACTCTGACACATCAAGTTTCCCTTTATCTCCTTTATCTGGCACCCCAGCACAAACTACAGCCTTGTTTGTAGATTCATCAATGCTAAAAACCATTACAGATAAGCCCTGTTGTTCATGAGCCCGTGTCAGAACACTTTCATATTTGAAGTTAACAGAAAATACTAATACAGAGGACACATAAGATAATTCATGCACATGACAGAGTAAGTCCAAAAGCATATTATGCATTAAATTCAACACAGACTAGGACCATTTAATGCAATGCTGGAGGCCAAGAGAAATTACCTTCTGCTCCATGACTTTTGTAACAGCTTCGCGAACTGCAGCTACATCCAGACCAACATCCACATGAGATATGCAAAAAGGTTTCTGTTCTGAAGCAGCAAGTTCAGCCTTCTGAGCTGTAATCCTTACTGCTTCACGTTTGTTTGCTTCAGCTAACTGCTTTTGTGCTATTCTCACTTTGGCCTGCAAGAAATACGACACCGTTACAATATAGGACTTCATGCATGGGCAAGTGGGAAGACAACAATAAAAATCAATAGTGAAACAGGGTAAAATGCAAAATGACTGCAAATTATTCCTAGTAAATAATATACCTGTAGTTTGGCTATCTTATCCTTGATGACAGCTTTCTTGGCTGCAGAAATTGATAATGTTTCCACGCTGTTTTTCAGATATGAAACTTTCTGTGACAAAGGGGATATAAAACTCAACTCATTAGAACTTAGGAAGGGAAGCATATGCTGCATATCTATCTGTTAGGAAAATTAGTGTCAATCTCAGACAAAATGAAATGGGAGCAAGACAGCAAGATCATGTTACAGAGGATATGGACCAACTTCAGTTGTTATAGGCCCAACTATTGTGTATATCACTATGTATTAGGGCGTGCTCAGATTACACTAAATACGAGTACAAGTGTTGTATGTTCATGCCCAGCTCACAGAAGTCCATATTCATAGGGGTCATTTGAGTAATAAAAAGCTTAAGTGCTTATTCAATAAGATCATTTTCATAAGCTAAAAAGAGCCTATAGAAAAGTTACAGAAGTTGTTTTCATAAGTTGTTCTCATAAAGCCCAAATAAGCTCTCTTCCAAAAGCCCCCATATTGTAATAGTGCAAAAGGAACCAAGAAAATAAATCACCCTGTTTGGACAGCCAAGCAAAGAAGAAAGGACAACTCAGTACATAACAAATGTATTTAGCGGTAGTTCCATTTTCCATGATTCAACTGATGTTTCATGCTCATGAGTATTTCCATAACTTCCATGATAATGAAGAAGCTATAATAATCCTCCATTAGGACTTCATATGAAGTCCATATTTGGTATTTTATAAGCTTGATAGTTTCTTGATACCCATCCTAAACAATTAGCAATTTTAATGCTAACTGTCACTAAAATGGTACAAATTTGCAGCTAGTTCAGCCAGGTGTTGAATGTTCTTGACCATCTCCGGTCATCAGATGTGAACCAAGGACACCCATTTCCGGGTTCAACTGGTTGAACCAGCGACGCCAACCAGCTTGGAAAAAAGAAGTCTAATGCTATTAAAATTAAGAACGAAAAGAAACCAACACACACAACACTAACCTCTTCCAGCAAACTTCCTTCTAACTTATCAGCATCATCTACTTGTTGCTCTAATACATCGGCCGCTTTCTTTGCATCATAAGCATGATCAGCTGTGACAGCTGTTATTCTACGAATTCCTTTTGCAATTCCCTCCTCAGATAAAAGTGCAAAAGCTTTAGCATCTCCTGTGTTTGATATATGGGTACCTTTGCCAAATAAAAATAGAAGAAATCTCAGACAAAAATTCAGAAAGAAAGCCTTGAAGGTAATATACACTACAACACTTACCGCCACAAAGTTCGGCTGAAAAAGATAACCATTTTTCATTATTGGGATCAGCAAGGAGATCCTCAACTTTTTGTCCGATTGACACAATTCTAACTGGATCGGGATAGACCTACACCAAAGCAAAATGTTTAAGAACATGACACTGCATAAGGCAAGAAAGGATAGTGAAACAACATTACTCACTTCTCCAAAGACAGCTCGTAAACCATTGACACTCTTGGCTTCAGCAAGAGATGCCTCCTTTGCATTTACATCCAATTTAGCATTGATTTGCTCATTAACAATATCCTCAATTTTCTTCAAAGTTTCAGCATCAACAGGCTTGCCTTTTAATTTCAACATAATAAAATATTAACTCTTTACAATCACTTAAATCTAACATTCCAATTGAACCAACCTTACCGTGAGAAAAATCAAATCTCAACTTTTCAGGAAGAACTATAGACCCTTTCTGATCAACATGATCACCAAGTTCTTTCTGTGCGGCAGAGGAAATTTTAACAGTCACATACACCAATAAGTCTAGGGAATTGTAGTGCACAATGTGTTTTTCAACATACCCTAAGAGCGAAGTTTAATATATGTGTGCATGTATGGTTTGGGGCTATAAGTTTGCGCCTTTCATAATCAACCTGCAAAAGAAACAAAAATTAACAAATAATCAAGGAGGAATACAAAACATCAAAAGCAATAAAATATAACAAATAAACAAGGAGGTATTTCAAGTAAAACAGGAAAAAGGTAAATAAAACTCATGGAGGCATTTATAGTCAAGAAGAAAACTATAGAAACATAAAATATTACCTGGCATACAACTTTGTCGCCAACAGAGATTCCAGTCCCATTAGAACCAATGTGTAGAATGAAACCCCCATAAACTTGTACATTATGGACTTGAAACAAAGTGTTCTGACCCTTAAGCGATCCAGTATCAAAAATCTATAAAGTAAAAAAAAAGGAAGGAAAGTGTCACACTCATAACAAACAGATCCATTGGCAGGAATAATTTATTTAGGATCCCTAATTCCACGTGATAGCCCTTTGCCCATATCCTAGGTGTATGGTCCATTTGCTTGATAATTTCCTTGGAAAAATCCATTAAAATCTACTATTTTATAATCCAAACCATCAAACGCTACCAATGTTGGCATTGAATTAAACTGCCTTGTATCACCGATTTCTCTGTAGTTTTATGAAGATGATTTCTTTTGCTTTAAATTTTTTACATTAAACAACTACATAATCTCAGTTTGGAAGATTACGTACTCACAAAAGTAATTTCAAGCCGGGTATCCAATAATTACTTTCTTCTACCATAAACGGTTTCATGCATTACTTATTATCCTGATTCCTGTATTTAAATTTTAAAATGAAAATTTTACTTCATACAAGCATTTTACATTACAAATTTAGGATGGATGACAGTCACAGCAGCACCAATCAAAGAGTGACAAACATTCCACATAAAAGGAGGGCGGCAAAGTGCATGAGGCTCCCACCCAATGGAGACTAAGGAGGGCAAATGTATGCAAACTAACCCACACAAGCGGAGAGGTTGTTTCCATGATTTGAACCCATGACCTCCAAGTCACAAGGCATAAACCTTACGATTGCAGCGAGTCTCACCATATATGTTGTTCATCTTATGATATTTTATAGTATACATCTTTAGTAAAACTCGTTGATGGACTGGCAAACAGGCATTTTGCCAAAAGCTCCACTTTGGAGCTTTTGGCACAGGCAACACGATTTTGCCACGTGCCGCTCACCCAAACACACTATTCATAGGAGGGAAGGGAGGTAATGGAAACATGCTGAATTACACATACTAACATATAACAAAGAATTGCAGGAAAAGAAAAACAAAGAAATATGTTCCAGGCCTCGAGCAACTTGGATGTGTTAACTGGCAAAAAGTTAGTTTTATCATTAAACAAATGAATGATAACGTTAATTGTAAGTATGTAACCTTTAATCGAAGTAAATAAATTATTCATGCATATAAACATTTGTCGATCATTCACACAGCTCAATACCTGACCACCTTGTTCAGCATAGAAGCTTGAAGATTCCAGAACTATACCAATGTCCCCATTGGTATTAACAGAATCAACAAACTCAGAACCAGTATATATTGCTTTTACCACACTCTCATGGTCCTGCACAAAGAAATGGTGACAAATAAAAACCACAGGGAGACATTTAAGCTGATTCTAAAAGAGAACATCGAGTGGATAAGCAGAGAATGCAAAAAATCTAACACAACTGCTCAACAGATAACCTTAAACTAACACTTATTTCTAACGTCACCTACCAGTTTTGTAAGTTGTAAATGTCATAAATATATCCATTTCCAGAAGAGACGAGGAAGGGGCAACTGACAAAAAAGTAGAAATTTCTCTATTCAATAGTTATCCTAACTCTCGCTCATGCTGTCATGTATAGTATTTCCTTTTAATTTTTTCTCTTTAATAGCGGCTAATAAAATAAAATGATCAAAACTGACTACCTCTAATAAGCGTCCGGCTTAAGAGTAAAAAGAGAACCATGTGTTTAATATGGAGGCATAATTTAAGTCCAAGAAAGAAGAGGGTTTTTTCGAAGAGTAAAGGGGGGTAATCGTTTGTAAGAATAAAGGGAATGTAGAAACAAATAGAGCTGTTTACAGCACTGAGCAATTGACTCAGCTGAGAAGGGGAAACCCTTGGAGGAGATTCTTACTCCTTCTCCCGGTCAGTTTTAGTTGCAATCATTCAATAAAATTAATTCTTTTGCTTTCTCAGTTTCTATCAACTCATCGATTTTCTTTCTCGGGGTCCCTAAAGGCTTTTGCAAAAGCAAGGGGAAACAGCCAAAGAGTGTTACAGTAGTGCGACTACTTGAAACTTATATTGGTGTCATTGATTAAAGTCGAGCATTTGAATATTTCAAGAAAATTTATGTCCATCAACATGGTTTGGGATAAAAATGTTCTTATAACATTGTGTCTTCAGTTCTAAATTGTCTTTTTTTTTTGTCTGTACTCTCTGGCCAGTACCACAGGTATCCCCAAAAGCACCCTTAATACCAGGGATTTAGGGAACCCTTGAGACTAATCTTGTACGAGGTCACGTTCCTATGCCTCTCCCAGCAGGGTGTGTTAACCAGGAATCGAACCTGAGACTTCTTAGTCTCAAGCCTCATTCCTAAGTTCTCAAGTTGGCAAGATCGCACCAATTGAGCCAACCCCTGTTGGTAGTTCTAAATTGTCTTGATAGCAAAATAATCACAAGATTAAAAAAAAAAAACTCACCTCCCAAACATATTTGAAACTATCATCTGTGGGAGCAACGCCCCTTCTGTGTAACGCTGAGGTGGCATCAGCATCCATAACAATGACACCACCAGCTTGCTGCAGATACATAACAAAAGGAGGTTTGGAAGATGGCAGCAAAAAAAATGGGTATTAAAAATAGTCATGGTAATTTCTTTTCATTTAGTTTTATTCGGTTTCTTACTTTAAATATCAGATCCTTTAATATAGGACAAAATTCGTAAAGGCTTGCCAAATTCAGAAGACGCTTAGGCCCAGAGAAGAGAGACATTTAAGCAAATAGGATACCTTTGTTTGAGCATTTCTTGATCTCTCCCTCGCAGCTTCCATGGCACGATTAAAACCTTCAACGTCAACAAGTAATTCCGCTTCTTCTGCCATCAGCTGATAAACGGAAAATGTTAGCAAAGAAAAAACAGGAACAGAAAAACAATTCCATACACCATTCCGGTGAAGAAATGCACCTACCTGAGTGAGATCCAATGGGAACCCATATGTATCCCACAAGACAAATGCTTCCTATAATCAAGAGATAACTGTGTGAGAAATAGTCATAGGCCTAATAAAAAATTAACCAATAAGAAAAATCAATAATATTATATAGCAATTACAAAAAAGGTAAACGACATTTGGAAGAAGCTCATTTATAGAAAACAAAGTATTCAACAGTCAACACTAATGTAACCTCATACAATACCAGGAAGGTGATTCACCAGCAATTTTGTGACCAATGTGATGACATATTTGCAATCAGTAATTTTAGATAAGATGAAATAAAACATCAAAAGTTGAAATTTAATGATTTTAAGACCGAAATACGGGAAACTTATAATGACATGACCAATGGCAGTAGAGGAAGAAATTTGATAAAAAAGCCATTATTTGCTACAACTAGAGAAAGGTCAGCTTCAACAATTTGTTAACAATAATATACTTTCTCTCTCTTATGATGAATATCTTCACCTCCCAAATAACTGTACTTTCCTTACAAACATCAAAGCATCATCTAGCCCGAGTAAAAGCTATGCAAAATGCAGTATATGAAGAAAGCATCATTTAAATAACTTTCTAAAGAGAATTTAAAACATAAAAAGCAAATAGCAGAGCAAAAAAATTTCAGTAATTCCTTATTCTTATAACTGTTAAATATTGTCTGCATATATACTTGCAAGAACCCAAGTTGAGAACAAAAATATAGCTACAGTGATAAAAACAAGAAAATATGTCAAATGAGTAATCCATGAAAAAGAACAGATTCTACTTGCCTCCCCACTCAGTGTCTTTTGCTTAGCATCTTGAGCAGCCATCTTAAATTTCTCAAATTTCTCAATCCCCTGGAGAAGTAAAATCAATCAGGATTTCTTTATTCTTGGGCATATAAGAAAAATAAAAATCAGAAAACCTATAGAAGGAGCAATGACAAATCATCAACTTCACCAGAAAAAAAAAATAATCTAAGGGATGGCAGTCATGCTGACTTAAAACTGTTAACCATTAAAGAAGCATACATACATATGACTATCCTCACCTTAATTAAGGTTCTGCCAAAACTTTCTTCCTCCTCTTCAATTACTTTCACAATGTGCTCTTCCCGATCTTTTAGCTCAGGGAAAACATCATGCATGATATTCACCACAACACTTACAAGACTGGATTAAGCAAAATTGAGGACAGAAAACACATCAGGATATCTTGACAAATTTATACCAACTGGGATTAACCTATCAGTTGCCTTGTAATAATGAGAAATTTCTTAAAAAACAATACATCAAATTTGAAATTGCACGTAAATAGAAGTTTTAGATATCCACATGGCACTGAGAGCAAAAAAGATTAAGATCTGGAAACAGAAAATGGTGGTTAGCATCATACTTACCCATTGAAAAAACCCTCTTTAGCTTTAAGCACTTCACGTCCGTACCTAACAGCTCGACGTAGTATGCGCCTCAGTACATACTCACGCCCCTCATTACCTTCAAATAAAAGTACATGGTATAATTAAGGTATGAAGTTTTTGTTCTATCACAAAATTCATAAAAGGTTGAAATCCCAATTTTTGAGAGTTATAAGATGTTCAAAGAAAACCTGATAAACAGCTTGTATTACAGAAAAGATAAAAAAAACTAATAGTCAAAGGTCTAATTAAATGGGTTAAGAGGAATTTATCTTCTTAGTGCAGCCCCCTATCTTTGAAGAACAGACCTTCATCGAGATATGGTGGAAAAGACGGCAAACTTAATTACACTAAACTTGCAATTTTTAAACATTGAAGGGAAAAAACATCAATAAAGATGTACACAGTATCCTACCAGGACGAGACCCATCGGCAATGGCAAATGACAGAGTTCTGATGTGATCTGCAACGACCCTGTATGCCATGTCAACTTTATCTACATCCTCTTGTCCAACTTTTCCAGAATAAGGCCTAGCACCAGTTGCCTGCAAATAAAATATACAAAAAATAAATTATATGTCAATAGAATCATTAAGCACTTTACACAATTCTAAACATTTTTTTTGGTGGGGGTGGGGGCATTTAAATAGAATACGTGCCATGGGTGCAGGATGTTGATTGTTCAATATCTAAATCTAAGCCCTACGGATAACTGGACAAGAGGAGTATTGTTATATTGAAAACTAAATGTTTTAAAAGGTGGCAGGGTTAGTTTTATAAATTTTGTTTACCACTTTTGATTTCTTACCCTCAGCCCTTAAGGTTGATGTTGATCAAACCCTTATACACACACACACACCACAAACAACTCTGAAAGAACAAGCATTCAATGATTGCAAAATAAATTCACAATTCCCTTAGGTAGATTGTCTTGAAGGTCCAAAAAAATACTTCAATGGTCCAAAGGCATAGAGATAGCAAACTATAGGCTTAAATACATGGGTGAAACAAAGAAAACAAATAACTACAGTTGTTACGAGGAGTTCCTCGCCACCCCAACCCTGATCCCAATCAGCACGAAAATCCTTGTTTATTTAAATGTTTAAATAAACTTGCAAGAATTATACTCCCTCCGTCCCATAAGTTAAGTCTTTTTTGGTTTTTCATTTTGTCCCATAAGTTAAGTCTTTTTGGTTTTTCATTTTGTCCCATAAGTTATGTTCTTTTAGAAACCCAATACTCATTTATACTTCTTTTTCCAAGCATACCCCTATTTATTATATCATCTTTTTCACCACTAATCTCTCTATCTCTCTTCAATATAATCTTTATACATTTATTATTACTCTCTCTCTTATTATTAAATGGGGGTATGTTAGTCTAAGCATATCAAATTCTTACATCATTTACTCATTTCTTAATCAACGTGAAATCTCTAAAAAGACTTAACTTACGGGACGGAGGGAGTATATATTTAAAATATAAAACATTTCACCTAAACTAATTTATGCAAAAGGGTTATTGCTAGTCCAGACAAATTTGATAATCGTCTGCCCCCTCCCTGCTCTACTATGTGCTAGACATTCCCATTATAGAAGAGTGGTGACTGATGAGTAACACCTTTACAATAATTAGTATTGAAATACTGTATGGCACAATGTAGGAATAAATATTATATTACTGGACCAAAAACATAAAGGAAATATACAAAGCTTTAATGCCTTCATCAACATACCAGCTGAATTGCATCAAAGATAGGCAAGAAGACATCAGTGTCATAATTGCTCATTTTGTTCTGCAGTATAGAGGTCAATCGTTCAAAACCCAACCCTGTGTCAACATGCTTTGCCGGTAGAGGTTTAAGCGAGCCATCCGCCTCCCTATTAAACTGTTATGAAGCATAAACAAACAATGCATTAAAAAAATTAAAAAGCGGTGATAAAATCCATTAAGTTATTCATCCAAAAGCATATTAGACAAAGATTTCATGGGAGTTAAAAGAGTTTGCATGTTTGGGTGGACTCTTCAGCCAACATATCAAGTACATGAATAGGAACACAAAAAAGGGCAGTAAGGACCTCTGTAAATTATTGTACCTGAATAAAGACAAGGTTCCATATCTCAATGCAAGTAGGATCATCATTATTAACCAATGATGCAGCATCGCGATTACCTATTCTGTCAAAATGTATTTCGGTGCAAGGACCGCAAGGACCAGTGTCACCCATCTCCCAGAAATTGTCCTATCCAATGACAGAAACCTAGTTAAATATGAAGATCTGGATACAATTTACTGTAAACCACAAATAGGTTTTCGTGTCTCATGAATCTCGTAATTAAAAACAATTCCATTTGCTTTTTTAAAGAGATTTAAGAAGAAGAAAAAATAAGAAAAGTGAGATGATTCCAGCATTCAACACATAAGATTATGAGCAGCTTAAGGAGTATTCAAATTGAGACTATAATTTCAGTTCTTAACCATTAATAATTACCAGCAAACATAACGTTAACACTCTATAAAAATGGCATAGAATTGCAGAATTAAAATTTAAATGGCCAAGATTGCTTCTATTCTTTCATTAAATGGTAATTACAATGCCCAGTAAGCATGAAAAGTAATTTATTATTAAATAACCAGATAAATGTAGGGTCTAATTATGTCAGTATAAAATGCAACCATTTGTAAGGCAAATTAAAACACGGGCAGTATATCAGTTGCAACAATCTTGCTGAAAAAATAAATTACGAAGTATCTCACCAAAATATATACTTACAATACTACATTATTATATATTTTACAATTCTTATCAAAATATTCATTCTACATTTTTTTAGAGAAAAGACAGTGAAACCATACTTTACAGCCAAAAGGAAGCACACGTCCAGGAGGCAAAAACTGAAGCCAAATATCTCTAGCCTCGGTATCAGGGGCAAGACCAGAACTATCGTCACCACCAAAATATGTTGCGTAAATGCGATCTGTTGGTAATTTATAAACCTGCAGCCAATTTTTTTTTAAAAAAAGAAAAAAACTATTGGACAATGCAATCTTGCAAGAAATGCAATCGTGCACTATATAAATTGAGGAATTGAATAACCATAATAATTTCCATTTGGGGATATTGCATAAAACCTTAAGGTTACAGACTAGGTAAACACTCAAGAACAAAAAACAAGGACTTCTACTGATGCCAGCTTGTTCAAATTGAGTTCGAGACTCTAATTAAATCTTTCTTGGGATGAGCTCATTAATTTAAAACACATATCTCCCTCAAACAAACCCAATGCAGTAGATGCAGGTATGCAGCAGACTGAGAGTAAGTGATAGTGACAGTGGCAATAGTGGTGTTCTTGCTGACAGTGACGGTGTAATTGCTAATTAAAAAGCATTACACTTAACATGGTCTGGAAGCCAGAAGGCCTACTTGACACCATATGCTATTTATGTAGGCACAAAAGCCTCGAAACATAGGAGAACAAACTCATACAGAGCTCATAAGTGATAAAGCATGAGAAAATACTTCAAATAGAGAAGAGCTTACCTTGGTTAGAAGCTCCCATGCCCACCCAATGGCTTCTTTTTTGAAGTAATCCCCAAACGACCAATTGCCCAGCATCTCAAAGAAGGTGTGGTGGTATGTATCTTTTCCCACATCATCAAGATCATTGTGTTTACCACCCGCTCGAATGCACTTTTGGGTATTGCAAGCACGAGTGAGTTTGCTCAATTCAGTATTAGGATCCACGGTTCCCAAAAAGATTGGCTTGAATTGGTTCATCCCTGTCCAATCACAATCAACCGTTAACATTTAATGGCACATAGGTTCTCATGAAGACCAAATAAAAAAGACATTATTACTAAAGCAAATCATGAATCATCTTTAGCAAAGTGATACTAATAAGAAATGTACCTAACGATGAACTATAATATAAGGTAGTTAAACATATTCTATCTTTTACTCAGTATTCAGCCTCGCTTAGAATGCCAATTTTTTAACCACTTCAAAAAGTCAAAACATAAAAGAAAGAGGAAAATATTTTAAATTTAAAAAAAAAAAAACAAAAACAAAACAAAACAAAACTTCGTTAAACCAAAAATCAACTTTTTACCATATGCAGTAGCTAATTGTTAATAGATTCAAAAATACACATCTTATTGAAAGAGCTGAATTTCAGGTTTTTTCGAAGCTGATGCTTTTAGCAAAAGCGGCAAGTCTCAGAAGTGATTTTTTTTTATAAACCAAAATCAGCAGTTCTTTTTGGAACAAGAAAAAAAACGGTGAACTCAATTCAAGAACACAAAACTGAAATAGGAAAAAGCAAAAAATAAATAAAAAAATAAATAAAAAATAAACAATGAGAAGAGAAGAGAGGAGGTGAATGGATCGAACCAGCGTTAGCGAAGAGAAGGGTAGGGTCATTGTAGGGAACAACGGGACTAGACTTGTGGTACTTATGGCCCTTGCTCTGGAAGAATTCGACGAAGGTGCTCCTGACGCGCTCCGCCTTCCACTCCAGTTGATTATCGGTGGCAGGCATGGCGGCGACGGCGGAGAGAGATCTGCGGCGGAGAGGAAGAATGGAGAGTGGCGGCGGGGGCGGGAATGAGAAAGAGAAGAAAGGGTTAGTGCGGAAATGGGAAACGAGAAAAAGAGCGGCTCCTCTTCCTCCTCCTCCTTTTTTCATTCACTCATTGTCTTTACTACTAACTTCTAATATCTCTTTATTTCTATCGTCATTACTATTTCTTTACTTTTACTATTCCTCTGGTCCTGTTTATAAGTCACATTCTAGAGAATTTTTTGGTCCTATTTATAAATCACTTTATATTTTCTAGGAGGCATTTATCGCTATCTTCTCTTATTTGCCCTTTTCCCATTAATGTGAAGTAATACATTGTGAAATTCCCAATGCAAGTTAATAGGGTAAGACTGTAATGTTGAAGTATTTTTTTAAAGTTTCAAGAAAAATAACAACCTTCCTTAGTCCATGTGATATGATTAAATATGTCCTATAAATAGAACCAGAGAAATAATATATTTATATCTCATTTAATTTCATTTGGGCCCATTTTTTTTAAGTCAACCCTCTTTGTCTCACTCATGTTCATATTTTACGGCCCATCCCGCTTAGGACGGCATAATTGCAAACTGATTTTCAATATTATTCTCCAAACTCCTTTTTAATCACCACCATTATTTTTTTATGAGTTCAGTAGAAATATTTTTATATTCTCCAGTCAAAAAAATGGATTTTTAACTTTAATAATGAATTTTTTAATAAAATAGTATAAAAAAATAAATTTTTTTATCAAGTGTATCAAAAAATATTTCGACTGAACCCTATAAAAAAAATAGAGATTGGAGACTAATCTTCACTTATTCTTTTCATCAAGGTATTCTCCAAACAACTTGGATCGAATCTGAACTTTGTTGGTTAATTGATTTTCCTTTTTTATTATTAAAGATATCTTGCAATAATCAAAGATAAATTTTCCTTTCAAAACGTAAAAGTTATTGAAATGAACATAAAAATCATCAAAATAAGTTTTATCATATTTTTTTGACTTAATTACATTTTTGTCTTTTTATTTTATTTTTAAAATTCATTTGGGTCCTTAATCTTTATTTTGATCCTTTTCATTTTTCCAAAATTTTCAATATGGTCATTCCATAATAATATTGTTAGTTTTACTCGTAATATTCACACTTATTACATTTGATTGATAGAGCTTAACAAATATTTCTACGACTCTATCTCGATAAAGTTCTTAATGCATCTTCGTTCAATTCATTTTCACTTCGTTCAATTCCTTTTCACATTGTCATTTCTATCCATATTAATCAACCATATCGCGGGCTAGATTGCTCCATCATTGACGAAACAATACCCCTGTTCCTATCCTTGTCGGGTAGCGGCCTGAAATATATCCAAATTATGACAAAATTTGTCTCTTTTGGTAATAGGTATAAATAGTTCGATAAGACTAATAATACTATGATATAAGGACTAAATTGAATTTTTTCAAAAAAATAAAAGGACCAAAATAAGTAAAAAAATTAAGGGATAAAGTGAATTTTGAAAATAAAATAAATGACCAAAAATAAAATTAAGTCTTTTTTTTAAAAAAAAACTCAATCGTTTGGAGGAGATTAGTATTAGTCTCAAGAACTCCCTGATAACCGATTCAATTTAATTTGACATATATATTTCAAAAAAAAAAAATTGACATATTTAGAAGTATCTTTTACCTCCATTCAAATCTTGGTGTCAAAGCATAAACATATTTAGTCATACAGAAACAGAAATCTTGGAGTCTGTTGCTTTCGTCAGAAATCTTACATATCATTCAACAAATGAATAAATAAAAAAAAAATTATGTGATGATTTTATATTAAATGAATCAATAAAATATTTTATTTCTAATAGACTCTCTTCAAACAATTAGTCTTTTTATTGAGAAGACATTTTAGGCTAGTGTACGGAGAGTATGGTTGATTAAAATGTAATGAATCATAGTACTTTTTACTCCAATTTTTCTCTTATATTTTGAGTCATATTTTCTTGTGTGAGTTTCTTGTGTGATGACACACTCTCCATTTCTTAATTTTTGATTTTTTATGTTTGAGTTCACATATTAAAAAAATTTATTATGATAAATTTTATATGTGTTTTTGTTTAAAATGTCCATATTTAATTTTTATTAAAAATTATAGTAGTATTTATTTTTATTAGAAAACGTGTCCATTAATTAATACTTTTAAATATGAGAGATAATAATAATAAAATTAATGAGGAAAAAAAGAAATAATTAAATAAAAAGTTAAAGCTAAAAAAAAATACTCCTATATGTTTATGTATTAAAAATTAAAATTGTAAAATGAAAAAAAAAATATGAAATGAGGAAAGAGAAAAGACGCCTGAAAGTTAAAAAAAAAAAAAAAAAAAAAGACTAAAAGTCACCATTCCAAACGAGCTCCATTGCTGATCTTGGGATAAGACTTAAGAGAGCCCCATTGTTTTGCAACCACCGTCCTTCTCCTTCCTCCGGCCACCACCGTCGTCGAATTGGAGAAGCAGGGAGTGGGGGTGGTGATTGGTTCTGCCGTGGTGGAAAGGCTCGAGCTCGCATTTGAGAGGCGATGGAGGAAGACGGAGGTATCTCGAGCATGCTTGGACGGTGGCGATTCGAATAGTAGTGGAAAGAGAACAATAACGGTGGCGACCTCCCTCAAACTCCCAACCCCACCACCTGATGGTTTTCTTCCCTTGGCAGGCTCCATTGGTGATCTTGGGATATGATTGATTTGATGATGGAGTTGTAATAATGATGAAGTAAGGGGTTAATTTGTCATTTCCATTTCCATAATGTTAACAAGAGAAGGAGCATCAAAATATAAAAGGTGACACCTTCTTACTTTTATGATACTTTCAAATCGCACATATTTGGGTGGATTTTACATATTGCACTCCCGTCTCACCAGTACATCAATACACAAAAATGAATCAACTTATTTGTTCATTCTTTTGCATGTTAAATAAGACTGGAATGAAGTGAGCTGATTGTTGGTTTGGTTGTGATTTACTGTTTCCATATACAGTACCTAATAAAAACAAATTTTCCATATACCTAATGAGGTGTAGCTGCCTGTTAGTATAGCTTATAGGGAAGGTGTTAGTATTATTAATACTTCTAGAAGCTGCCTCTGCCAGCTGTCATTGGACAAGCCGTGCAAACCATTTCATCATCTCAATTGCACTCCAAATTCTCAAAGAGATTCAAATTTTACACTGCAAACCATTTTACCACCAGGTTTTGTACCTGATCAGCGTCCAAAATCGAATGCTGTGGTTCACAAATCTGAACAGCAGCAGCAGTTACCTATCGAAGCTGATGCAGATGATGATGATGATGACAACAACAAACCTACAAACCTTCTTATAATGCTAATGGTAATAGAGGATCAAATGACAGAAATAATAATTACAACAAGAATAAAGGCAAAAATGCTAAGTATAACAACAATAACAAAGTTATCTGTCAAGTGTGTAAGAAATATGGACATGATGCTACTATATGTTACTACAGATTTGATCCTGTTGCTCAGGCTCAAGCATTTGCTCCTTTTCATATTGCAAATGCTAGCATTCCTTCTGTTTTTCCTCAAACTGCCTATTCTTATGCTCCTTCAGCAAATATGATGAGTTTGCCTTATTTTCATCCTCCTTATAATCCTCAATATCCTGGTTATTTTGCTCCAAATTTTCCTTCTGCTGCTCAACCTGGAATTGCTCAGTCTCTTTATCCTTTTGGTTTTATTGGTTTTGGTTCTGGAGTTAGACCTATCAGTGTTAGATCTAACACTGGTTTTGCTCCTGGAGCTTCTGTTACTGGATCTAATGCAAATACTGCTCCTATGCAAGCTATGATGGCAATTCCTGATAGGTTTGCTAGAGATGTCTGGTATCCAGACTCTGGTGCTACTAATCATGTAACACCAGATCTAGACAACTTACAGCACAGGACCATGCTCTGGGGTTTAGACAGATTACTAATGGGAAATGGTGTTGGAGTTGGAATTTCTCATATTGATAATTCTATTCTTCACTCACCTATTAATAATTCAGTGTTAAAAATGTCTCACATACTGCATGTTCCCGATATCAAAAAGAATTTACTAAGTGTCAGTAAATTTGCTAATGACAATAGTGTTTACTTTGAATTCCATTCTATTCACTGCTCTGTCAAAATGCAGGACACCGTTGAGTTGCTCTTAGAAGGCTCTCTAGGGACAGATAGTGTTTATTACTTTTCCAAGTTTCCTTTATTGCCTTGCTATAGTTTACAGTCTCACTCATGTAATAAAGCTAAAGTTGTTGTTCCAGTTAGTGCAGTTATTGTTAGGCATAGATCTGCACAAAATAACACTAGTTCTTTTGTTTCTAGAAAGATGTATGATACTGCTACAAACAATTGTTCTTTGTATGATTCTACTTCTGTTTCAGGTTGTAAGCTCAAGTCTAGTAATGTAGTTTATGGCTCAGAATCTAGTCCTGATATTACTGGTTCATTTTATTGTAGTCCAGATTCTAGTAATAAAGCTTTAAATTCTGACCCTGCTGTTACTGATTTATCTGCTTCTGATTCACAAACTATTATTAAATTGTGGCATAATAGGCTAGGCCATCCTAGTTGTCATGTGTTGTCCAGAATTTTCTCACAACTTAAAGTTCCTATCAAGCATATCAATCAGATTCAATCATTTTGTGATGCTTGCTGTTTAGGAAAATCACATATATTACCATCTCATTCTTCCTATACTCAGTATTCAAAACCTCTAGAACTTATTTTTACTAATCTTTGGGGTCCTTCTCCAAAGAAATCCTCATCTGGTTACTCATATTACATCACATTTGTTGATGCATATTCAAGGTTTATCTGGTTATATTTGTTAAAGTCAAAGGCTGAGGCTCTAAATGCTTTTACTTTGTTTCAATCATATATGCTTAGGTTCAATTTAATTCAAAAATCAAGTCTGTCCAGTCAGATTGGGGAGGAGAATTTAGACCTTTCTTCAAATATCTTGCTACCATAGCCATAACTCGGGCTAATTTGTCCTCGTACACATCAACAAAATGGTGTGATTGAGATAAAACATATATCTATTGCGGGATTATGTTTATTGGCAGAAGGGATTGGGATCATGCTTTTCTGGCTGCTGTGCACATCAGTAATAGACTTCCTTTTCACTTTGACATTCCTTTCAAAAGGTTGTTTAATCAAGAACCTGATTATTCCTATTTTAGGACCTTTGGCGTTGCTTGTTTTCCTTGTATGAGGCCTTATAACAAACATAAACTTGAGTTTAGATCAACTAAATGTATATTTTTGGGCTACTCATCTCATCACAAAGGATTTAAGTGTCTTGACTCAAAACAAAAATAATAATTAGTAAAGATGTTATGTTTGATGAAACTTGTTTTCCTTCTAAGGACACAGATTTGTCCTTTTCAGTGCCTAAAGCTACAGTTTCATCTACACCTATTCAATCTAGTCCTCTACTTGATTTATCCTCATTTCATGTTGATCCTCTACCATCTCATTCACCTAGTCCTGAGCATGCTGTAGTTAGGTTGATACCAGTCCAGTTCACATTTCTTCTAGTCCAAGTCATAATGTTTCTCCATCAGATGGTCTCTCTGATCCAGAGAGCATTGCCTCTGGTCCAGCTACAATTCCTATTATAAACTCTTCTGCTGATAGTCTTTCTGTTTCAGTATCTGCTACTGCACATCAGGATAATTCTACACCATCTCAGTTTGTATCTTCTCACCCTATGCAAACCAGGGCTAAATCTGGCATCTCAGTTTGTACCTCCTATTCCTTCTTCTGTGAATCAAGCACTTAAAAGCCCTGAATGGATGACTTCAATGAAAGAGGAATATAGTGCTCTTTTAGCAAATAACACTTAAAAGTCATGGTTGTTGCGACAATTTAAAACAATGACCATCTTGCTGCGTAACTTAAACCTATCACAATGACATTGTCGTTGCCAAAGAAAAATGTCTATTGCAACAACAACAGACTTTGAGAAAAAGTTTAACTACCTTAGACTAGTTAAGAAGTGTTTTGCAATGACAATAAATTTGTATCAATTGGTATAATTGCAAAACAAAATTTAATTTTAGTGACTGTTTTGCAATGAAATGTCACTGCGTTATCCTTTACCTACGTTTGTCGTTGCAAAAAAAAAAAAAGTGTTTTGCAATGACATTTTGTTTCTTGATATTTTTTTCCTGTATGTCAATATCAACAATTTGAAAATTTCCTAAAATAAAAAGTGAGAGTGGCTAACAACCAAACTCAAATTTAAAATTGAACATGTGTTTCTAGCTAGTTTTAAAAAACTTATTCCCATACATTATAAAAAATGTTATTCTATATATATATATATATATATATATATATATATATATATATATATTATAATTTTGAGTATTTAGATAAGTTTATCATTATGATTTTTTGAATGGTATCAAACAATTTTTTGTGTTAATCTTAGCTCTGATTATTATAATAAATATGAGTTCAAATACTTTTGCATAGAACTCCTTGAGAATCGGAGCCCTTATATCAAAATTTGATGAAATAGAGCAACGTGAACGTGAGATTTATCATATGACATATCAGGTTATTTATTTTTAAAAAAATTATCAACAAATCTTAACTAACTATTTATTTGGATTCTTGAATTTTGATATTAGACAAAATGTCATAATCTAGCAAGGATTTTAAAAAAATATATTAATCTCACGAGTTGATGGAACAAAACTTAATTTCTAAAAGGTTATGTTAATTATTCTTTACTAATTTATGAATCATTGAAAACTCATGCATGGCAAAATAGCTGGTAGTGAGTTATATTATATGTTTTAAATTTTCTTGTTTTTAGTATAAAAAAATATGCAAAAAGAGGTTTTACATTCAATTTTTTGAAATACTGGCTTAAGAGCAAAAGTTGAAAAATCTGGCATTATGAAAACATCTACTTAACAAAATTTTAATTTTTTTTTTTTTTTTTGGAAATGTTGCTTTAGCAACGGTTTTAACAATTTGTGAAATGTTTTCAAACAAAATCCCACAATGTGAATTGTTTATTTAAATATAATTATAATTGTCACTACTTTTACAAAAAAATTTATTTTAACTTATTGTCGACCATTTCAAAAACGCAATGATTATAAACATCTCCAATTTTTAATTTTTGAGTTTCAAAAAAGTTAATTTAGTGAAAGTTTTAATCGTCAATATATGTTTTAAATAAAGTGCACATTTTAAACTTTTGATTTACATCTATGAAGTTTCGATACGTAGTACGACACGGATACGAGAATACGAAATTTTTTTAAAAATCAAGATACGACACGACATAAAATACGTTAACACAAATATGTATATATATATATATATATATATATATAATAAAAATTTAAAAGAGATATTGTAAATTGATAATTTTCATTCATTTTGTCATTAGTTAAAATGACATGAGTAGGGATGGGCAAAATACCCATGCCCGCGGGTACCCGCATAAATACCCGTGACGGGTACCCGCATTATTCCCTTATGGGTGGGGATGGGTATTATGGTACCCGCGCCCGCGGATACCCGTATAAATAAAAAAATATTTTATTAAATATTATATATATTAGTATAAATAATATTTTATTAGTAGTGATTAAAATTGGAGGTACATCTATTGATCTATATACTGATTAAAATCTTCATAGTGTTCGGCTATATATATATATATATTATGGGGAGTGGGGAGTTAATTAATTATCATAAGACCATGACTCTAGAACGAAGAAAGATATATAATAAAATGCCCTGTAATTTTAGCAATCATCTCAAACATTTATTTGCTACAGAGATGCACTATGATACTTGAGGTCACTTTTCTCCTATTATTATGTGGAAGTTCATGTATGCCTGACGTGTAGTATAATTGAAGATCCCGTGAGCTTTTTTATCATTATGTGGATCATTAAATTAAAGAAAAAAATAATAAAAGTTCAAAACCCGTGGGTACCCGTAAATACCCGTTACCCATATAAATACCCGCAAATACCCGCGGATAGGGTAGTGGGTATGCACTACCCGTACCCGCCCGCACCCGTGCCCATCCCTAGACATGAGTACATAACTAGATCATAATTTACAAAAAAAAATACATATTTGTTATCATAACGAAAAAGTTGGCCTTTTACCTATATAATAACATAGTGTCATCAATTATTGGCCTTTTACCTTATATGATGATATACTGTAATCTGTCGTGCAATTCAAAAAAATAAATATTGGCTTTATATAAGAGAGCCTATAATTCAAAAGCATCATAATGAGTTTGAAAGGTATAAGGGTGTATCGAAAAAGTTAAATAAGTATCGGGGAGCCTATAATTTAAAATAGAGTTAAATAAGTATCGGGAAAGTATCGAAAAAGTATCGGAGAGTATCCGAGAAGTATCCTAAAAATATTTTTTAAATAAATAAATAAAATTAAATATAAAATAATTGGATACTTTTGGGACACGTTTCAGGAAGTATCGTACGCGTATCGGTATCGGACACAGGTACTCCCTTAAACCAATATTATTATTATTATTATTATTTGTAATAATTATTTATTATTAATTTATTTATTATTATTTGCTTATTAGAGTATTATAAAGTAAAAAAAAAGGAAGAAAATGACAAAAAAGAGTCCCATAGAGTCTTAAGTTGAGTCTGTTATTTTACATACTCAACTTTAGACCAGACTTTGAAGATTGGCAGAAGAGAGTTTGGGAGAAAATCTGAACTTAAGTCTCTCCACCAAACTCTGCTGTGGATGCGCTTAAGAGAAAATATAACTAACAAATATACACAATTTCTAAACTTAACGTTGACTCGTTGAGTAAAATATAACCAACAAATATACACAATTTCTAAATTTAACGTTGACTCGTTGAGTAAAATTTTGAAAGAAATGAATACGAGGCTATAGCTGCACTATATGGGCTAGCTACCACTTTCCAACTTTTCCTCACATCATAGCTAGCTCGATAAAATTTGCAAATTTAAGTAATATTTTTCGGTTTAAATATCAAAATGATTTTTATAAATATTGACATTTTTAAAATTAGTTCCTAAAAAAAATGATTTGAGATTTTGATTCTTATTTTTATGTTTCGTTTTGATTTTGGTCGTTGATATCAAATATGAATAAAAAAAAGGTGATTTAAACTAACGCAGGAACCAAAATAAATTTTTTAAATTTATCCTATTTTTAAATTTTTAAAAAAGGTGATTTAAGCAAAAATAAAATAATCTTTCGTTGACTAATAATATGTTTATACTTTACTTAGAACTTAGATACAATATTCAATTAAAAAAAAAGAGAGAGATACAATATTCAATATTCAACTGTATTAAAAAAAAATTCAACTGTATTCACTCACCAGTCCACCGACCCACTCTTGGGCAGTTGGGCTCTCAAAACAGAAGAAACATTGGCTACATTAAAACCTAAAAAAGATAGTATTTTGCGTTACAATCATATTCCGCCATTGTCACCACCGACTCACTTGTTGGGGGCTGTCGAAGCAGAAGAAACAAACAATGGCTGAATGTGATGATCATTTCTTGAAGCTGATTGAAGAAGAAACAATGGCTGAATGTGATGATTTCTTGAAGCTGATGGAAGAAGAAGAAACAATGGCTGAATGTGATGATGATTTCTTGAAGCTGATTGAAGAAGAAGAAACAATGGCTGATTGTGATGATGATTTCTTGAAGCGTCTTGAAGAAGAATTAATGCGTGATTCAGAAGAAGAAGAAGAAGGAAAAGGAGAAGAAGAGCAGCAACAGCATCATCAACAACCTCAACCTGAACATGTGATCGTCCCGCCTTTCAAATGCGAGACACTTGAGATGGCGAGGGAATTGGCTGGAACATGGACGAGGGATGAATACGATGAAGCCTTCAAGCGAGCCTTCGTCAACTATCCCAACCGCTGGGATATCATCGCCACCCTCTTCCCTCCTCCATGGTCTCCCCCTTACATGAAGCATTGCTTCGAGAATATGAATTACCAAAACTTCATCACCGAGTTGGCAGCATCATCGCATCGCACTCCCTCCCGTTTCTTGCCGGTAGAAGAACACACTCCTCCCGCTGTTCCTACGACACCGCCGAGGACACAAGAACACACTCCTCCGGTTCGCAGCAGCAAGAAAAGAACCCGCTGGAATGAAGATGAACATAGGCTATTTGTTGAAGGCCTTGCCAAATATGGCAGAGGAGATTGGATAAGCATCTCAAAATATCTTCTTCCATCCAGGACTCCATCCCAAATCGCTAGTCATGCCCAAAAGTACTTTATTAGACAGGATACGTGCGCCGCAAGGAAGAAAAGAAGAAGTATTCATGACGCATCGACATCCGGTCATGCCGCGGTCCTTCACGGCGCTGACAGCCAGAACTGTACCCAGCAGCAGCAACAGACATCGACATCCGATCATGCCGTCAAGGAGAACTGTACCCAACAGCAGCAACAGACATCGACATCCGATCATGCCGCGGTCCTTGACGGTGCTGACAACCAGAACTGTACCCAACAGCAGCAACAGACATCGACATCCGATCATGCCGCGGTCCTTGACGGTGCTGACAACCAGAACTGTACCCAGCAGCAGCAACAGACATCCGATCATGCTGTTGTCCCATATGACGCTTACAGCCAGAATTGTCTTCCTCCTCTTCCGCATGATTGGGATTTTATTGCTTGCGATATTGCAACCCAACAGCAGCAACCATCAACAAGCAACAACTTCTTGTCGTCTCAACAACAAATGGATGGATGTGGAATTGGTGACATGAACACAGAAGAAGTGTCTCAGGTTCTGGATTATTTCAACTCTATTCCAGCTCTACCGGATAGCGAGTTCGAACATATTCAGTTTTCTGGATTGCAGCAAGAAGAGCAAGCAGCACCACAGACAGACCACCTGAATCCACCATCAACAAGCAACAACTTCTTGTCGTCTCAACAACAAATGGATGGACGTGGAATTGGTGACATGAACACAGAAGAAGAAGAAGAGTCTCAGGTTCTGGATTATTTCAACTCTATCCCAGCTCTACCAGATAGCGAGCTCGAAAATATCGAGTTTTCTCTTTTATTGAATGATCTCCAGGCCGATGACAATGACAACTTGTCTCAGCAACTAATGGATGATGCATGTGGTGGGCAACTAATGGATGATGCATTTGGTGGGATTAGTGATATATGGGGATGAGATTACTAGGATTTGCTATACTCTTTTTTCCTTGTTTAGGATTTTTCCCATTGGGTTTTTTTTTTCTATCAAGGTTTTTAAGGAGGTAGGGATCCTAGTAATAGGTTAGGTAGTTAGGTAGGCATTGGTTGGTGTTAGTGATGATTGGTTGATCTATAGTTGTAATTGCGGCTTCACACACTCTTGTGAAGAAGACTCATTTGTAAGACTTATTGGTGGTGTTGGTCTATATTGAGCAAATGATTGTGTTCTCATGTTCATACCCTTCCTAGAAGGTGAGGTTCATGGGTTCAATGATGCTTATATAGAGTCCTTTTTCGTTAATAATATACCTTTTGTTTATTAAAAAATGTAATGAATCTTCATACTTTCTACTCCAATTTTTTTCTCTTCTATTTTGAGTTCATATTTTTTTATGCTAAGATGTATGATCTATCATTTCCGGTGCATCACTCTTTCTTATAATAAAGCTGTTGTTCCAGCTAGTGCAGTTATTGCTAGGCATAGATATGCACAAAATAACACTAGTTCTTTTGTTTCTAGAAAGATGTGTGATACTGCTACAAACAATTGTTCTTTGTATGATTCTACTTCTGTTTCAGGCTGTAAGCTCAAGTCCAGTAATGTAGTTTATGGCTGAGAATCTAGTCCTGATATTGCTGATTCATGTTATTGTAGTCCAGATTCTAGTGATAAAAGTTTAAATTCTGACCTTTCTTTTACTGATTTATCTGCTTCTGATTCACAAACTATTAAATTGTGGCATAATAGGCTAGGCCATCCTAATTGTCATGTGTTGTCCAGAATTTTCTCACAACTTGAACTTCCTATCAAGCATATCAATCAGATTCAATCATTTTGTGATGCTTGTTGTTTAGGAAAATCACATAGATTACCATCTCATTCTTCCTCTACTCAGTATTCAAAACCTCTAGAACTTAGAACTTATTTTTGCTGATCTTTGGGGTCCTTCGAAGACAGAGGAGTAATGTGGTCAATGCAGTTGCCAGTAAGAATATTTTCCAGTCCGTTTGGGACAGCTGACTTGCATGAACCACCCTCAAAATTGGGTTTTTGGATGTGAATCCATTTAGCATAGGCGAACCACCCTCAAACAGCATAATAATGAATACTCCTTTTGTCCTTAGCTTCTTTACATCAGATGATTAATTACCTTCTGCTATCTGCATCATAATCATATTGTCACAAACAGTTAAACAAAAAGGTGACTCCATAAGGATATAACATATGGCCTCTATTATGTCTAATTAACTTTACTTTTAATCAAGTCAACTAATGAATTTGTTCATCCTAATATACAACTTAGCTATATCAAATCAATTAAGTCAATTATTGCACATATTTTAATATATATATATATATATATATATTACATATATATATCAGTCCATTTTGTTTTGAGCAATAGAACTTGATGCTACTTTTTCTCTCTATTATCAAGTTTCTTCCGTTATCATGTAATTTTTTTACTGTTGTTTGAGTTAAAATTTTGTTGCTGCCATGTTATTTTTGTCCTCTTTGAGCTTTCTTAGGCAATAGTTGATTCTTAATTGTCTTTGAGCAAATAGCCAAATAACATAACAGATCAGACCGGTTGGTTCAATGAACTTTCCTTCGTCTTTAACTGGAATTCCTCTCACCTACAGGTTTACTAGATCAGTTATGATGTCTGCAGGCAGCTCTATATATGAGGACATGAAATATTGTATACCTATGAGAGTGGGTTTGTTCAACTCTATCACTCAACTCATTACGGTAAAATTATCCTTTTCACATTGTACCTTTGGTGCGAATGTTTTTCTTTTTCTTGCTCTCAGGCAAATTTACTACCAGCTAAATGTGAACTAATGCTTATTTGGATTAATGTATTGAATATTTGCTGTCTATTGATTGCGTACACAATAAATAGCATGTGCAGCTGTGGGAAAAAAAATCTTTAGCCAAGGGGTCTGCAATATTTGTAGTGTTCATTTGCATTATCATGATTATTGTTTTAGTCATTAGTGTTTGAAGTGTTTTGTATTCAAGGATTGTTCAAGTCTTGCCTTTTTTTGCCTTAGTTCGATATGTGAATGCATGTATATGATATACTCATAAAAGTCCTATATCTTACATGTTTGTGGTCTGAAATATATGGACGAGAAATTAGAAAAACAAGATCTTTGGGCTTTCACATGAAAGGACAAGATAAGGCCATAAAATCTATACTTTAAGAGGCCAGAGTAAATTTGCTTCACTTGTTAGTATTTAGTATTTATGAAACCTTAGTTTGATTGAAATCTTTATATGATCTGGACAATACACAAGTTCAATTTGCTTTTACTAGCTCACAAGTGGAAATGTGACTAGCAAATCTCATTACAGAATCATAAACATAACATAAGAAAAATTTCATTTAGTTTGAATGGTTGTTGTAAAAAAAAAAAGTAGGTCCTTTGTAAATTATAGAAACAAATTCATTCAAGAAACAATTTGGCCAAAGAATTATATTTTGAATATACTCTCTACTATAGGAATTGCATGCTGTTGAGACACTTCGATAATCAAAAAGAAGGACGATGGAGAGAATTTTTGTTTCTGTGTTTACCTGTGAGGACTCAGCCATAATTGTTGTATTTTGATGGCCTAATGGTTTTCTTGGAGGATGATTTCATGTGACTTTATCGAAGGAAGAATATGGCGTAGCTAACGATATCAAAAAGAGGAAGTTTTGTTGCTTTAATTTTCTTTATGGTTAAATGTCAAAAAAATGCACTTCCACCACAATTAATTTATTCCAAAAATGTAGTATATTGGAGGGTAGGGAGGTGCTGCGCAAAGGCATTCGGGGGAGAGTTGGGAAGGGTAACAGCATCCCTGTTTGGAATTCTCCATGGATTCCTAGATTGTGGAGTTTTAAACCAGTTACGAGTATGGGAAACAGGAGCTCTGACTTGGTAGCATTGCTGTCATATCTGTCCTCATAGAGCTGAAACTGCAGGTCGTGTTCTATTTCAATGTAGCATTGCCCAGGAAGTTTGGAATAATTTAGAGTTGAACTTTATGCTGAAATTTGATTCCAATATGTCCCTGTCGGACTGGTTCAGCTATATTATCTCTATTTGTACCAAAACAGAGGTAGAGTGGATTGTTATAGTATTTTGGTTCCTTTGGATGGCAAGAAATCATGAGATTTTCCAAAAGAAAACTTCTCATGGGTCTGATATCATTGCCGCAGCTGTAGCCTCTTGATCCTCATGGCACAAGTTGCAAAAACAAAAGTGTGTCAAAGATCCTGTGGCCCATAGTGTCTTGGATAGTTGGTCTCCTCCCAATGCAGATTTTATTAAATTAACACTGATGCTGCATATGACTCTGAATTGGTTTTATTATTAGGGATAGCCACAAGAAAGTCCTTCTCTGTGGTGGCTCCAAAGACAACTTCCAAATGTCTCCTACACATCCAGAGGCTAAGGCAGTGTTGTATGGGTTAAAGTGTGCTAGCACTTATGGGTGGCCTAAAGTGATCGATGAGTCTGATTGTAAAATTTTAATTGATTCCTTGCTTAGTTTCTAAAGTTGATTTATCTGAACTAGGATCCATTAAAAATTGTATTAGGCGCCTAGTTGGTCATTTTATTGAATGTTGTTTCTCCTTTGTTAATAGGAAATACAATGTAGCTACTCACCTTTTAACTAAATGGGTGCAGCATGTTTCTGTAGAGAGGATTTGGTTCGATGACCCTCCTTGCCTTTTTAGCTAGCTTTTTGTAAGCAGCATTAATAAAATTTCCTTAATTTAAAAAATAAATAAATAAAAATCCAAAAGAGACCACTCAATTGATAAAATTGCATGACAAAAAGTGTGGATCGTAATTCGAGTCCAAACCGTGGTGATTGATAACAATACTTTCTTCCCCTCCTTCGTAATAAATATAAAATATTTATTTATAAAAAAAACAATAACTTATTTAATTATTTTAAGATGTATAGTAATAAATAAATGTTCTCTTAATCTCAGCCCTTAAATAAGCATCCAAAATTTCATATTGAGTAAATTTGTATCGAGAATTGATATAGCTAATGCAAAAAAGTTTACAACCGTGTCAATGTTTTATGCATATTTACCAAATATGAATTTTTTAACATTTACATAGGACACATTAAAGAATCTTAATAAAAGTGAGCCTTGGAAGAAAAATTTAGTGACACTTTTTCCTAAATGTACATCAGTTGTACTTCCTCTATTTTGTATCTTTTGATATTTTAGGCTTTTTTTTTTTTCATTTCATATTTTTTGTCTTTTTACAATTTCAATGTATAAACATGTTTTTTTTTCCAACTTTAACCATTCATTCAATCATTTCTCTTACTTCTCATTAATTCTGTTTTTAATCTCTCTCGTCTCTAATCACTATATATTAATTAATGGACACACTTCCTAATAAAAATTAAATACTATTACAATTTACAATAAAGATTAAATAGAGACATTTTAAACAAAACACATATAAAACTTATAATAATTAAAAAAATTTAATATGTATACTCAAACCTAAAAGGTGAAAATATATGGAATAATGGGGGAGTAAGGTGAAAATATATAGAATGGTGGGAGTAATATTTAAGGGAGAACAATGTAAGTTTGAAAAAGGAGGAAAGATGGTATAATTAAGCTAAATTTAAGAGGGATCAAAGTTTTTTTTCCATGTATTTAAGATGGATCAAATTTAAGATGGTATTTAAGACAAAATGATAAATTTGACCAAAATTTATTTACAAATTGGTTTTCTTAACTTTAATTTTTTTTATAATCTTCTTAACCTTAACCTTATAATTAATTTCAAAAGGCTAAAATAATCATATATGCTTTGTAAAATTATTCCGATAGTTGATTTCAATTGATCTACATTTTCTCAATATTTGCTCTAACAATACATTTCAGTAATGTGATTTTGGATAATTTATCTTACCTTGGTATGTGGTGCATACATCAATTTTCACACTTTCGTTGATACTTGATAATTGTTATTTATTCCCAATAAATTAAGTAGTAACTGGTCATCGAGGTTCAAATTTAAAAATAGTACTAGTATTTTAAAAGTGATTTCTCTAATTCATTAGTATTACAATTAGTATTCCATATCACCCATGCAGGTATGGGCTTGATGATACACTAATTATATTAATCTCCTTTATTTGAAGGTACTTTACTTTTTTCTTTTATTATTATTTGTTTTAATCATCTTGTTTTCCTGTTCAGGGTATTGAAAACTTGATATTGGTTTTTATTCGAGCACACACCTTTCCAGAAGGACTGTATGTTGATGCTGCTGGTATCCAGCCACCCAAATTTCGCTTATGTTAAAATTTTTATTTCATGAGTTTTTAAATATTATTTTGGATTATCAAGTATTAAATGGATGTTTTTAGTTTTTTTTTTATTTTTTTATTTTGGGATGATATAATATTGTGTCTCAATAGAATGTCAAAGATTCTCCTTATTAAATGTTCTTGCGAATGTAAAAGGCCTTGATAGGAAGGTCACCCCAAAAGGCTAATCACTAATTAGTATCGGAAAGAATTAGTCACCTTGATCGCATGAGTGAATACATTGGAAAACCAAAAAAATTGTTGAGGCTCATGCTCTTTATGAATTGGTAATTTCATTTAATTTATAGTTAAATTTTATTCTTTATCTTAAATTACTACAATCTTATTAAAAAAAACTTAAGAATTTGAAAGATTAAAGTTATTGCAACGATGTTTTTGTCGTAAAAGCGATGGTTTAGAGCAACAAGATAGTCATAGTTGTTGCTACAATTTATAACAATGACCATCTTGTTGTTTAACTTAAACCTCTCGCAATGATATTGTTGTTGTCAAAAAGAAATTTCAATTGCAACAACAATAGATTTTGTGAAAAAGTTTAACTACCTTATACTAATTAAGAAGTGTTTCGCAAGGACAATACATTTGCATCAATTGATGTTGTTGCAAAACCTTTGTTTTGCAACGAGATGTCATTGTGTTACCCTTTACCTATCTCTGTCATTGCAAAAATAGTATTTTTAAATAACATTTTGTTTCTTGATATTTTTTCTCCTTTGTCAGTATTAATACTTGAAATTTTCCTAAAATAATACGTGAGACTGACTCACAACCTAGTTAGCTTTAACAAACTTATTCCATACATTAAAAAAAAAAATAGTTGTTCTATATTGACTTTATTTGGTAAGGCAAGCTTATAGATTATTTGGTACTCCCTCCGGTCCTATTTATAGGACCCTTTTGGAGTTTTTATTTTGGTCCTATTTATAGGACCCTTTTCCATTTTCAATAGCATTTAATTACTTATTTCCACAAACACCCCTATTAAGTCAACACTTTTTAGAGTTCCAATAACAATAATAGGGGTAATTTTGAAAAAGTATATTAAATTTTCACATTTCCAATGCCACTAACCACTTTAACCACTTTCCTTGGTGGGTGTGAAAAACCCCAAAAGGGTCCTATAAATAGGACCGGAGGGAGTAACTTTTAACTTGTTGACTCAGTCAATAAGTTACTAAAGTTGTTTGATGAACAAAAAATAAAAGAAACTTATAGTTTTCAAAAAGGAAGCTAAACTTATATCTTTTGAAAGCTAGCTTTCAGAAAGCTATGTGAAGTAGCTTTCAATAAAATGAAAGAGTTTTTAATAAATAATATCTCAATTTTACTCTTTATTGTTTTCCTAATTATTATCATATATTTTGGCCAAGTTATATTATTTAAGTCATTTAACAAAGTTTAGTTACTTATACAACTAATTTTGTCAAACAGCTCTATTTTAAGACATAAGCTTTCAGCTAAAACCCCACAACTTTCAGCTAGGTTCATAGTTGTAGCTACAAGCTCACAACTATCAGTAATAAATTCACAGATATAAGTTAGATTTGTCAAACAGGCTCATTAATTTCTTAAAATTTTGAATATTTAGTTAAGTTTATCATTATGATTTTTTCAATAACTTCTACAATTGAAAATTAGAAAGTCAAACAATACATATATTTTTTTTTTTTTAATTTTAACCATAGCTCTTATTATAATAAGTGAGTCCAAATACATCAAAAAATTAACTATTACATAATGATAAACTTACATCAAAAAATTGAGAAAATAGAACAATAATGTAAGAATGTTTTATGATAGAGCAGGTTATTTAATTTTTTTAAAAAAAAATCTCAAAGATTTAAAATTAACTATTTGATTGGATACTTGATATTAGACAAAATGTCATAATTTGGCAAGGATTAAAAAAAAATATTAATCTGATGAGTTGACAGAGCAAAACTTCATTTCTAAAACGTTATAATGTTATATGATTATTAGTTGTGTTAATTATTTTAGTTGTGTTAATTTTTTAAATGCTGGCTTGAAAGTAAAAATAGGAGAATCTTGCGTTATGGAAGGAACCACTTGGCAGAATCTTGCATTACGAAATGTTTTCAAACAAAACCCCATAATTTAAACTGTTTATTCAGGTTATAACTGTCGCTACTTTTTATGTAATTTTTTATTTCAACTTTGACCATTATTTCAAAAATGTAATAGTTATATACATATTTAATTTTCAAACTTTTTTGAAATTCAATTTTCTTTTTTGAAGCACTGGCTTAGCAACGGTTTTAACCAACACGAGTTATTTTCACAGTAAAACATCACTTTAAGATGTTGATTTAACAACCGTTTAAACTATCATTACTACTTTTAATAGAATTTCAATATATTTGAGTTTGGTAACTATTTCAAAAATTGCGGTAATTCTTTTTTTCTTTAATATTTACAAATAAGTTGAACATAAATAGCTTGGCAACAACAACAATAAGTTAGTATTGATTCAATTCGAAAACACAAAATGATTAACTATTATTTGAGTATAGTAATTAAGAAACCATCGTCAAAGTTAAAGAATGGAAAGAGCAAAAAATCATTTAAAAAATATATCACTACTTAAATTATCCAATGATAATTAATTAACAATGTATCCACGTAATGCATGAATTTAAAACTAATGCTTGATAATTATTTTTACATAATGCTTCATTGAAGTAAGATGCAAGGATAATAAGCCGAGTAACAAAACAAGTTAAATTTAAATACTATTTAAAAATCCAGACACTTATGCAAATCTATTTCAAAAATCCAAACTAAAATTAAATTAAAGTAAATACTATTTATTTTAAACAATTAAATAAAATCTAAAAAGTAATTAATTTTGATTTGAGATTTATTCATGATGTACTATATTTCTTTGGATTTAAAAAAAAATTCTACTTAGCACAGGTAAACATATTACGTACTAAACTTAAAAAAGGAAAATATCTTTTTACTAGATTCATTTCAAACAAACTTAAAAATATATGTATCTTTTTTTAATAGGAGAAAAACAAAAAATATATCTTTTTTATTAATTAATATCCTTTTACTTAGTGATAAAGTTTTTTTTTTTTAAAAAAAATAAAGAGAGTGTTGGTAGTAATTATACTATAAAAAGGAAAGAGGGGTTTGCCAAAAGTCACTCACTCCCTCGATATTTTTATTTGATTAGGATGTTTCAAAGATAGAATAACAATATGGTCAATGTAGTTGTAAGTAAGAGTTCGTTTGAGGTAGCTGACTTGCAAGTTGGGTTTTTCTATGTGATGAATCCACTTAGCAAGCATAGGTGACAACCATGTATTTTATTTTCTTTTACATCTTCCTGGTGTTGTATGCGTATATAAAAAATGAAGGGGGAATTATATATATAAATCTCCTTTGAAGGTACTTTAAATTTGCTTTTTTCTTTTATATATTATTATTTGTTTTAATAATCTTGTTTTTGTTTTATTAAGGTATTGGAAAACTTGATATGTCTGTGGTTGCTAACTTGCTATTGATATCAACCCATATTTTGCTTATATTAAAATTGAGATTAATAAGTGTGCATTGACGATGTGAAGTTTTTTACATCATGAGATCATCATTCATCATTTATTTGTATTATTTATATCTAAAAGTCAATGATCATACACGCATGAATGATAAATGATACATTGATGATATAAAAAACTTTTACACTATTAATACACCATCTATTTTCTCTTTAAAATTTTATCTCATGAGTTTTGGAATTTTAATTTATTTTAGATTATCAAATATTAAGTAGATTTTTTAGTTTTTCTTTAAAAATTTTTTTTGGGTGATGTAATACAGTAGTTCAATAGAATGTTAAAGATTCTCCTTATTAAATTGTTGAGACTCATGAACTTTACTAATTGGTAATTATTTAAATTTTATTATTTATTTTAAATTATTATAATCTTATTAAAAATAATTACGAACTTAAAAGATACATATGATTTATTATGTCAAATGGATTATTATTTTTTTTAATATATAAATAAAGGCTATTGCAATAACACTTTTTGTTATAAAAGTTATGGTTTAGAGCAACGACATAGTCATAGTGGTTGTTGCTACAATTTATTGCAATGGCCATCTTACTGCATAACATAAACCTATCACAACGACATTGTCATTGTCAAAGAGAAATGTCTATTGCCACGACAATAGACTTTGGAGAAAAGTTTAACTATCTTAAATTAGTTAAGAAGTGTTTTGCAATGACAATACATTGGTTGGTGCGTTACAAACAAAATTTTATCTTAATGATTGTTTTGCAATGAAATGTCACCCTTTACCGCTTGTCGTGGTGAAAAATGTATTTTGCAACAACATTTTGTTTCTTATATTTTCCTCTTATTTTTATGTCTGAATTTTTTGCGGAACCACCGGTATTCCCAAAAATACCCTTAATATCAGGGAGCCCTTGAGACTAATCTGGAACGAGCTGCATGGCTGGCTCTTCCAGCGGGATTGTTTTTAGTGGGAATCGAACACAGAACTGTTAGCACTTGTATTCCATTCCCAACATTTCAGTTAGGTCTTACACCAACTAAACCAAACTCCATTGGTATATTTTCCTCTTATTTGTGAGTACAAATAATTGAAACTTTTATAAAATAAAATTTAAGATTGACTCACAACCAAACCCATTTTTAAATTTAGCATGTCTATTTTTAAATTTTAGCATGTCTATGTATCTAACGAGTTTTACCAAGCTTATTTCCATTCATTAACAAAAAAAAAAAAAAAACCGAGTTGTTTTGTATTTTTTTATTTTGAATATTTAGTTAAGTTTATCGTTATGATTTTTTAAATTACTTCTATAATTGAAAATTTGAAACTCAAACAATTTTTTAACCCTATTTCTCATTTCTAAAAGGTTTTAGCAATATGTAATTAGTGATGCTAATTATTTTTTTTCTAGTTTATAAAAAACATTGAAAACTCATGCATGAAATAATAGCTAGTTATATTATATTATATATTATTATATTGTATATTTGAAATATGTTCAAATAATTTTTTTACAAACAGTTTAAGTTGCAAAGATACAAGTTAACAAGTGGTTCCAAGGGAAAGTGCAAAATCTACACACTTATGCAAATCCATTTAAAAAATCCAAATTAAAAACAAAACAAATTGAAATACCTATTATTTTTTTAAAATAATAAAAAAATCTAAAAAAAATAAAATCTTTTAATTTTGATTTGAGATTTAGTTATGAAGTACTGCATTTCTTTGGATTTAAAATATTTTTTCTTAGCACAGGTAATCTTACGTAGTTAACTTAAAAAATCAAAATATCTTTATATTATATTCATTTTTTTTTGTTTACATGGGAGGTCTGGGATTAGAACCCATGACCTGGGGGAGAGGGAAATCCTAAGTGTCCCTGCAGCCACCAACTGGGCTGTCTTACGCGGACTTATTATATTCATTTCAAATGAACTTAAAAAAGCAAAATATATATATTTTTTTTATATTCATTTCAAATGAACTTAAAAAAGGAAAATATATATTTTTTTATATTCATCAATTGAACTTAAATAAGGAAAATATCTTTTTACTAGATTCATTTCAAATAAACTTAATAAAAAAAATCTTTTTTGAATCGGAGAAAAACAAAAATATATCTTTTTACTTACTAATAGCTATCTATCTATCTTTTAGCAAATATATTTTTTACTTAGCAGATATATTATCTCTCAATATTTTCATTTCAAATAAACTTTTAAAATAAAAATCTTATTTTTTTAACCCGAGGAAAACAAAAACATATATTTTTACTTGATGATATTTCTCTATATCTATCTTGGAGCATAAAATTATTAGTTAGTTCTGGACCAAGTAGTCCAAGTACATCTCAATCATTGATAATTTATTTTTTAATTAAAAAAAATCAAAAATTGAATAATGGATGGTGGTGATTATTTATCTTGGACCATATCTATATTTTAGATAGCAAATATTTTCTTCTTGAAAATTTTGTATTTCAATAAACAAGAGTGAAAGAGAGAAAGAACACTGAATACAACAGAGAGAGCATAGCAGAGCAGATGATGAATCATCACAGCAGAAGCATGATCATGAATCCTTGCAGTTGCAGCAGCAACAGCAACAACTGGGTGCATCCTCTTCGTCACGAGATTATGATGGTGAAGGATCTGGTGACGGATTTGAGAAATGCCGATGGCGGTTTGAAGCAATCCTTCGTCAACTTCCCAAACGATCATTATTCCCTGCCGCAGCCTCCTATCGTTCCCCTCCTTCATCATGGCAGCACGGTTGGTGGGATCGCAACATCATCATCACCCTCCCTTTCCCGGATGCCGCAGCCACTGCCACCGCCACCGCCACCATCACCGAAGCCCAAAAGGAAGTCATGGACAATCATTGAACATAAATTGTTTCTTGAAGGAATTGCCAAATATGGCAAGGGAGAGTGGAGAAAAATCTCAAGGAATATTCTTCCATCAAGGACTCCATCCCAAATAGCTAGTCATGCACAAAAGTATTTCGATCGACAAACTATGCCCTGCCTATAAAAAGAAAAGGAGAAGCATTCATGATACAACCCTTTCTCCTCCTCCTCTTGTTCCTCCTCCCCCTCCTCTTCCTCCTCTTGCACCTGATTGGG
The DNA here is from genome assembly GCA_037953625.1 of Crotalaria pallida. Classification (NCBI taxonomy): domain Eukaryota; kingdom Viridiplantae; phylum Streptophyta; class Magnoliopsida; order Fabales; family Fabaceae; genus Crotalaria; species Crotalaria pallida. The sequence goes on along the minus strand of CM075654.1, from coordinate 139,327,561 downwards.
ATTTTGATACCCACCAGCAGCAGCAAGGGTTGCAACTTGATCTTATTCCTTCGGAATGGGATGTTGCAACCCACCAGCAGCAACAGCAAATGCAAGCACAACCAGTGACAAACCTAAATCCATCAACAAGCAGCGACTTCTTGCCTCAACAACAAATGGATGCATGTGGAAGTGGGATTAGTGAAATTAACAAAGAAGAAGAAGAGTCTAAGCTTATGGATTACCTCAACTCGATGCCTCCTCTACTAGAAGATATTCAGCTCGAAGATATTCCACCGAATGATCACCTAGGAGATGATCAACATTCGTTGTTGCGTGCACTCAAATTCACCGTTAACACCAACAACAACAACACCAACACATTGCCGCAGCAACAAATGGAGGATTCGCTTTCTCCCTCATCAAATTGGGATCTCCTCAACGATGCTGATTTTCCTAATATGGCTGATTTTGATACTGATAATGATGATCTTTCTAATTTTTTTGATTTTGATCTTCCTCCTCCTGCTGCACCACTCGAATAATTAATCCACCAAACCAAACCATTATTAAAACCATTTCTTTTATTCTTTTATTCTTTCATTTTTGATGGGATGATGTAACTTTAACTTTGATTCAGTTATATATATATATATATATATATATATATATATATATATACACTAACATATATTATAATTCTTTTTTATAAGGTGATCGATGTGGTAATTCTTAGCTTATATACGTTATGTTGTTGAATGTTTCGTCGTCATCATTTAATTGATTTGTTGTCTGCTTCTTGCATTGCTACTTATCTGCTGCGAATGAAGTTATAATAGATATATAACTTGTTTGGTCTTATAGCTTAGCTCCTTCCTTACTTATATATATTTTCCATGACGTTTTCTTATTGCTGTGTTTGTGCAACACTTTCGTTTAAGGTTTTGAGACGTAGTTAGACTTTAGCTTGTCTCTTTTTTAGTCACTTTCACAATTTTATATTTTATTTTTAGTGTCCAGAACTAGGGAACTGAGGATTTATAAAACAATAGCTTATTTAAGATTTTAATCCCTAAACTTATGTGTTATTTTGGAAATTGGTTCTTAAACTTTTTTTTTATACTTTGAGTTTCTAAACTTTGCTCAAATTTTGATAATGGTCTTTTCATCACTTAAGTGGTGATATTTTCGAGTATATGTTACGTCACCTTTGCAATATCGATAGGTAACGTATCATATGATGACAACGTGAATTTTTTGAATTAAATAAAATTCAAATTTATTAAAAATAATTAAAAATTGTATTTTTTTTATAAACAAAATCAAATCTTTTAATAACTTTTAAAAGAAATGATTTTTTATTAAAAAAATTCATGCAATGTCCTGTCACTCTGTATAACATGTCACTCGTGGATATTGTGAAAGTGACATAACATATTGTCGACTATATCATTACTTAAGTGACAAAAGGACCTTTTCCAAAAATTGAAAAAATTTCAGGGACTCAAAACATCGAAAAAAGTTTAAGGACCAATTCCAAAAGAGCATATAAGTTCAGGACTAAAATGTTTAATTTTCGTCCTTTTTTTTTTTACTTTTTAATATGCATTATGACAAAGGTGTACGTTTTTTTTTTAATTTCCGTTATGGATGATATGTTTTTTTTTAATTTCCGTCTTTTTTTTAAAACTTTTTAATATGCATTGAAGTATAATAATTTTGTTAAAAAAAAAAGAAGTAAAATAATTTTACTTTATATAAAAAAAGGCCAGAAAAAATGGTAAATCTTATCCCAAACAAGAAACCAACACCAGAAAAAAATAATCACCTGTTCCAAAAGTTGAAGAACTCTATGAATAAAGAACCTAAGAAGGGATAAATTTCATTGGGATAACATGGAGATAAACTCACTCTTGATTTATCTCACCAACTGATTGCAAACTACGCATTCTATTTGTTTCTGCTCCTGAAATTTTACCTAATGTTCTTTCAGTTTACCAAAATAAAAAGGGTGGGAAGGAATGGGCGGGAGTTTTTAGTGGGTGGGGGGAATTTAAAAAAAAGGGGGGGTGGGAGGGAATGGGCGGGATTTTTTATCCCAAACAAGAAACCAACACACCAGAAAAAAATAATCACCTGTTCCAACAGTTGAAGAACTCTATGAATAAAGAACCTAAGAAGGGATAAATTTCATTGGGGATAACATGGAGATAAACTCATTCTCGGTTTATCTCACCTACTAATTGCAAGCTACGCATTCTATCTGTTTCTGCTCCTGAGGTTTAACCTAATGTTTTTTCGGTTAAACCATAACATCTTAGTATCTTTGCATTGCAAATGGGAGGGGAAGAATCCTATTAAGTGAAGTGAAGATTGAGTCGCAACCCAAAGATGCTAATGCTAATAAGTCACATTCAAGGGAAGGAGAGTGCTGTTTGTGCTGCTTCTTTTGCTGTTTGTCCTCGAAATATATGGAAAATAAAAACAAAAAAAAAAAAAAAACCAGGGAGGTTTTTCAATCAATGTGAAAAAAATAAAATAAGGAGGACTGTATAGCAAAAATAAAAACCGGTAATTTTTGCAAACAAACCAATGATTACATGATGTACAAGGTAAAAAAACCAAGAGCATAGGTTAATTGAAGATGTCTCACCTACTCACGACGAATTTTATGGACTAACTTATACAAGCACAAGTTATCCATCCTAGTTCCAATCCGAGCATTTCCAAAGCTGTTGATTAATCACATGTTTTGTAGCATTTGATTAAGCAACTTAATAAAGTATTTATTTGATAAACTTGTTAGAAACAAGTTAAAGAAATGTTTATGAATTGGAAGGTCATACGTTATTTCCTTTACGCTTATCAAACCAAATAACTCTATAAACTCATTCAAACACCCTAGTATGCTTTGGTAAATTGATTCTACAACAAAGAGATCAGAAATGTTATTGGTACAATAAAGATAATGAATAAATGGTAGTCAAGGCCACTTTAAATGTCTAGTTCCATCCTCACTCAAGCTCCAAGCTCCTTCAGCCATCTCATCATATAACTGTTTCCATCCCCAACTTGAGTACCCCAAGAAAAACCAGTGATCACCAACTGCTTCATTTGCAGACTTCAACTCCTCAATCTTGCTAATGGTCAATACATGATCAAGGAAGTAAATTCCGGGCAGGATTTCTGGTAAAGAGTTTCTGGAAATGGTTCTAGTTAAGGATAAAAGAGGCATTCCAGATTTCACAACTGGACCCCCAAGGGACAAAGGAGACTCTTTCAATCTTTCAAAGCCTTGTTCCAATTCAGGCAGAGAACTCCATCCTATATGCTTGTTAATGATAAGACCTTGAAATCCAGTTATGTGATTGGCTGCCACGATGAGAATCATTGATCCATCAAATGGCTGAATCCCTGCAAGCTTTTCTGTGGCAATTAGCACTGAACCAATCACCACGTGAGGCAATGTTTCATGCATTCCTTTTGATACAGGTGAATTCATCTTGTTAGGTCTGGCCACCTGCTCCCGCGTCAAGTCATGACCATATGTACTTTGTGCATTAAGTGACTCCCCATTCTGAACCCTGACCGCTCCTTCATATTGCCATAGAACTGCTACTGGAACCATGAGATGAGATAAAGTCAAGAACTTACACTACCATAATTAATGTTTATATCACGAAACAGAAGAAGACAAGGAATTAAGACAAGGAATTAAAAGATGATATGCAGATAGAAGCAGAAGGTAACAGAAGATACACTAGCTACAAGTCCACGACTCTGCTAGTCCAAGTCCCTCTGAAGTCTGATTAGAACCAGGAAAAAGGATGCGGCAATGACTATGAGAAAGTGTGTGATTCAAGTTTGAAAGTGTGTGATTCAAGACACCGATATTATGTGATTCAGATTCTTTTTTATAAACCATATATGCCACATTAGTATGTCACGCATGAGTTTACCTTTCTCTTTGATAAGATGATGAAAGCTACTTCCATGCTCAGCCACAAACTTCATAACATCAACTACTGCCATATCTCCTTCTTAAGGAATAGCTTGCTTCTTTCCTGCTGGAAATAAATCAGAGCAGGATAAACTTCCCTCTGCATATTAAAAGTAAAACCAACAACATTAACTATAGACTACAAACCTCAACAACATTAACTATACACTACAAACCTTTCAACCGCATAAAATTGTAAATTGGGCAATAATAGATGGTTAATAGAAAAACAAGATAAAGCATGGACAAACTAGAAAACATAGCTCAAAAGTACCTGATCTACTGACTTCAGTATCAAATCACAGTCATTTAACGTACAATCCATAAGGTAGATTAATGGAAGCTTCATGCTAACATGGTCGTTTTCTGTCATGTAACAACCAATTGTCAAACTATTAGATTATATGTAACCTTTTTTCAGGAAATTCTTCCGGAAATCAGCTCAAATAACATTAACATAAATCAAGTCCACCAAAAAAGATAAGAAAATTTGAAACTCATGAAAAGCTCAATGGTTCAGAGTCTGTAAGGAAATAATTCACGAGTTATAAGTGAAATTGGTACTCCATGATATGGCAAAGAAGAGTGGAGCAAAATCTCAAGGAATATTCTTTTCAAATAAACTTAAGAAACAATTATCTTTTTACTTACTAATAGCTATCTATCTATCTTTTAGCAAATATATTTTTTACTTAGCAGATATATTATCTCTCAATATTTTCATTTCAAATAAACTTTTAAAATAAAAATCTTATTTTTTTAACCTGAGGAAAACAAAAACATATCTTTTTACTTGATGATATCTCTCTATATCTGTCTCGGAGCAGAAAATTATTAGTTAGTTCTGAGTCATATGGTCCAGACACATATCAACCGTTGATATTTTATTTTTTAATTAAAAAATTCAAAAATTGAATAATTGATGGTGGTGATTATTTTGGATCATATTATCTTGGACCATATCTATATTTTAGATAGCAAATATTTTCTCCTTGAAAATTTTGTATTTCAAGAAACAAGAGTGAAAGAGAGAAAGAACACTGAAGAGCAGATGATGAATTATCACAGCAACAGCAGCATGAACATGAATCCTTGCAGCTGTGTTCTTCCTCTTCGTCATGAGATTATGATGGTGAAGGATCTGGTGACGAATTTGAGAAATGCCGATGGCGGTTTGAAGCAATCCTTCGTCAACTTCCCAAACGATCATTATTCCCAGCAGCAGCCGCTGCCTCAGCCTCCTATCGTTCCCCTCCTTCATCATGATGGAAGAACGGTTGGTGGGATCGCAACATCATCATCACCCTCCCTTCCCCGGATGCCGCAGCCACTGCCACCACCACCGAAGCCCAAAAGGAAGCCATGGACAATCATTGAACATAAATTGTTTCTTGAAGGAATTGCCAAATATGGCAAGGGAGAGTGGAGAAAAATCTCAAGGAATATTCTTCCATCAAGGACTCCATCCCAAATAGCTAGCCATGCACAAAAGTATTTCGATCGACAGACTATGCCTGCCTCTAAAAAGAAGAGGAAAAGCATTCATGACATGACCCTTTCTTCTCCTCCTCTTGTTCTTCCACCTGATTGGGATTTTGATACCCACCACCAGCAGCAAGAAGAGCAGCATCAGCAGCAAGGATTGCAACATGATTGGGATGTTATTCCTTGGGATGTTGCAACCGAGCAGCAACAAGAAGAGCAGCAGCAAGGGTTGCAACTTAAACTTATTCCTTCGGAATGGGATGTTGCAACCCACCAGCAGCAACATCAAATGCAAGCACAACCAGTGACAAACCTAAATCCATCAACAAGCAGCGACATGCCTCAACAACAAATGGATGCATGTGGAAGTGGGCTTAGTGACATTAACAAAGAAGAAGAGTCTAAGCTTATGGATTACCTCAACTCGATGCCTCTTCTACTAGAAGATATTCAGCTCGAAAATATTCCACCGAATGATCACCTGGGAGATAATCAACATTCGTTGTTGCACTCAAATTCACCATTAACAACAACAACACCAACGATCAACAACAACACATTGCCACAACAACAAATGGAGGATTCGCTTTCTCCCTCACCAAATTGGGATCTCTTCAACGATGCTGATTTTCCTAATATGGCTGATTTTGATTCTGATAATGATGATCTTTCTAATTTTTTTGATTTTATCTTCCCCCTCCTGCTGCACCACTCGAATAATCCACCAAACCAAACCATTACTAAAACCATTTCTTTTATTCTTTTATTCTTTTATTCTTTCATTTTTGATGGGATGATGTAACTTTAACTTTGATTCAGTTATATATATATACCAACAGATATTATAATTCTTTTTTATAAGGTGATCGATGTGGTAAATCTTAGCTTATATACGTTAATGTTTTTGAATGTTTCCTCGTCATCATTTAATTGATTTGTTGTCTACTGCTTCTTGCATTGCTACATATCTGCTGCGAATGAAGTTATAATAGATATATAACTTGATTGGTCTTATAGCTTAGCTCCTTCCTTGCTTATATATATTTTCCATGACGTTTGTGTTTGTGTAACACTTTCGTTCAAGGTTTTGAGAAGTAGTAGTTGAACTTTAGCTTGTCTCTTTTTTAGTCACTTTCACAATTTTATATTTTATTTTTAGTGTCCAAAACCAGGGAACTCAGGATTTATAAAACAACAGCTTATTTAAGTTTTTATTCACTAAACTTATGTGCTATTTTGAAAATTGGTCCTTGAACTTTTTTTTATGCTTTGAGTTCCTAAACTTTGCTCAAATTTTGATAATGGTCCTTTCATCACTTAAGTGGTGATATTTTCGAGGATATGTCACGTCACCTTTGCAATATCGCAATATCGATAGGTAACGTGCCAGATGATGCCAATGTGAATTTTTTGAATTAAATAAAATTCAAATTTATTAAAAATAATTAAAAATTGTATTTTTTTTAAAGAAAATCAAATGTTTTATTAACTTTTAAAATAAATGATTTTTTTTATTAAAAAATTCATGCAATGTCCTGTGACTATATATAACACACGTCACTCGTGGATATTGTGAAAGTAACATGACATATCGTCGGCTATATCATCACTTAAGTGACGAAAGGACCATTTCCAAAAATTGAACAAAGTTCAGGGACCCAAAACATCGAAAAAAGTTTAAGGACCAATTCCAAAAGAGCATATAAGTTCAGGACTAAAATGTTAAATAAAAATTAAAAAATATTATCAACATGTTTTGTTCTTGTTTTATTACCTATAGACCAACTCCTTCCAAAGAATGTCAATTTCCGAAGGAAAACATGCAAATCAAGTTAAGGCATAATGTTTGGACGAATGACCACCTTAAATAAAACTATTTAAAGTTGATAGGGTAAAGTATCTTATATGTTCCAAGACAAATTGGAGAAAAATATGAAAACAATTAAGAATGATAGAGACAAAAATAAAAGGCTCACGATGAAGTGCCTACTATATATCTCGGCCACCACTTTTAACTTCTTCGGTGTTCATATAAATATCATAAGAAAGATTATTGCTATTCTCACCTTGTGAGGTAAGAAAGCAAATTAAATAGTGTGAAAAATGGCAGTAGGTCACTTATTTGAGCTGCTTAATTGCATCTACTCACGAATTAGCATAAATTAATTGAAGATGACAGGCATAGCTAAGCTTTATTTGTCTCACCTACTCATGAATTTTATGGACGACTTATACAAGCACAAGTTATCCATCCTAGTTCCAATCCGAGCATTTCCAAAGCTCTTGATTAATCACATGTTTTGTAGCATTTGATTAAGCAACTTAATAAGGTATTTTATTTGATAAACTTGTTAGAAATAAGTTAAAGAAATGTTTATGAATTGGAAGGTCATAAGTTATTTCCTTTAAGCTTATAAAACCAAATAACTCTATAAGCTCATTCAAACACCCTATTATGCTTTTGTAAATTGATTCTACAACAAAGAGATCAGAAATGTTATTGGTACAATAAAGATAATGAATAAATGGTAGTCAAGGCCACTTTAAATGTCTAGTTCCATCCTCACTCAAGCTCCAAGCTCCTTCAGCCATCTCATCATATAACTGTTTCCATCCCCAACTTGAGTACCCCAAGAAAAACCAGTGATCACCAACTGCTTCATTTGCCGACTTCAGCTCCTCAATCTTGCTAATGGTCAATACATGATCAAGGAAGTAAATTCCAGGCAGGATTTCTGGTAAAGAGTTTCTGGAAATGGTTCTAGTTAAGGATAAAAGAGGCATTCCAGATTTCACAACTGGACCCCCAAGGGACAAAGGAGACTCTTTCAATCTTTCAAAGCCTTGTTCCAATTCAGGCAGAGAACTCCATCCTATATGCTTGTTAATGATAAGACCTTGAAATCCAGTTATGTGATTGGCTGCCACAATGAGAATCATTGATCCATCAAATGGCTGAATCCCTGCAAGCCTTTCTGTGGCAATTAGCACTGAACCAATCACAACGTGAGGCAATGTTTCATGCATTCCTTTTGATACAGGTGAATTAATCTTGTTAGGTCTGGCCACCTGCTCCCGCGTCAAGTCATGACCATATGTACTTTGTGCATTAAGTGACTCCCCATTTTGAACCCTGACCGCTCCTTCATATCGCCATAGAACTGCTACTGGAACCATGAGATGAGATAAAGTCAAGAACTTACACTACCATAATTAATGTTTATATCACGAAACAGAAGACAAGGAATTAAGACAAGGAATTAAAAGATGATATGCAGATAGAAGCAGAAGGTAAAAAAAGATACACTAGCTACAAGTCCACGACTCTGCTAGTCCAAGTCCCTCTGAAGTCTGATTAGAACCAGGAAAAAGGATGCGGCAATGACTATGAGAAAGTGTGTGATTCAAGACACCGATATTATGTGATTCAGATTCTTTTTTATAAACCATATATGCCACATTAGTATGTCACGCATGAGTTTACCTTTCTCTTCGATAAGATGATGAAAGCTACTTCCATGCTCAGCCACAAACTTCATAACATCAACTACTGCCATATCTCCTTCATAAGGAATAGCTTGCTTCTTTCCTGCTGGAAATAAAATCAGAGCAGGATAAACTTCCCTCTGCATATTAAAAGTAAAACCAACAACATTAACTATAGACTACAAACCTTTCAAACGCATAAAATTGTAAATTGGGCAATAATAGATGGTTAATAGAAAAACAAGATAAAGCATGGACAAACTAGAAAACATAGCTCAAAAGTACCTGATCTACTGACTTCAGTATCAAATCACAGTCATTTAACGTACAATCCATAAGGTAGATTAATGGAAGCTTCATGCTAACATGGTCGTTTTCTGTCATGTAACAACCAATTGTCAAACTATTAGATTATATGTAACCTTTTGTCAGGAAATTCTTCCGGAAATCAGCTCAAATAACATTAACATAAATCAAGTCCACCAAAAAAGATAAGAAAATTTGAAACTCATGAAAAGCTCAATGGTTCAGAGCCTGTAAGGAAATAATTCACGAGTTATAAGTGAAATTGGTACTCCATGATAAAGTAACAATCAATTTGGTAAATTTGAAAGATGGTGGGAACAACATGCACAAAAGAAATAGGAATGGCTAATTACTATATAGAAGCTAGAGGACAGTTTAGTAAAAGCAAAGCCACAAGCTTCTCCTCTCATTTCAGTAAAGCCAAGAAATGGCAAAATTTGTTAACCAAAAATACCCTAAACAAGCATTCAAACTGGAAGAAATATGAGATGTGAGAGAGAAAGATATGCAGACACAATATCTTACCATGATCAGAAATACCCTTCACATTCCTAGATCCATTCTTTAACGTATCCATGTAACCCTTGATCGCTCGATATACTTCACGAACAACCATTTCCATTCTTTGGCAGAATGCACACCAACTATTGCTAAACAAGACCAAGGCATCTTTATTCCATGCATTTGAAATGTTTTCTTTGCCAGACAGGTTGAAACCAATAACCAGTTCAGAGAAAGTATGAGCTGTGATTCGTGGTATAGAATCCACCTCGTGAAAATCCAAATTAACAAATGGAGGATGGATAGCTTCCCTTTGGCCTTGAAGAATATGTTCTGACCGCTGATATGGAAGCAGGGTTCCATTAAGAAACTCAGAAATAAAACCATACAGTGATGAATAGTTGAAAATTTTATCTTCAGGGTAAACATAATGTTGCTGCCGAAAGGGATCAACTATAACCAAAGATGGAATCCTACAACCACCAGTTAACCTTTTAAGTAATTGGTAATTACCATCAGAATAGAAAAAAGAGCCATTAAAACCAAGAAAATGAGCCTTCTCTCCCCCAGACTTGTTCCCATCTGAAGAACCACCTGATTCCGATTTCATATCTTTGGCAGTAGAAAGTTCATGATCTGTAACTGATTCTTCAGAATGCACAGAATTTATCTCTTCTCTTGTGACAATGGAAGCTGTCTCCCCTTCATCATGCTGAGAAGATAGCTCAGACAGATTGGGACTTTCCTCAAGTTCTCCAGCATATGTATACGGATCACCACCCAGCTTTACAGTATTGGTATGGCTTTCTTGGGGTGTTTCTGTTGAAATTTGATTTAACTGAACTTTCAGAGTATTGGCTGACCTTATGTCAATATCATCAGATAAAAGTTGGAAACCTAAATCCTTTGCAAGGGAGCTTAGTTTTTGATCCTTCTTTTTCTGGAGAAGGTAACCCAAGATCTTGTTCAAAGAACTCGCTTGTAGATCAGAAGGTACATTATCCAAACTCACTTTCTTATCCCCGTTTATAATCATGATGGAAGACAGCTTCTCCTTTAATTCAATTGTCTCAGCTGTCATAGGCAGAATTAACCTAGGATGCTCAGATGTCCTCTTCAAGCCATGGTAATTCTTACCTGTTTGATTCGGAACATGATGGTGCTGTGCGAATACTCTGAAAGCATCAAGTGCTTCCTTACTTTCCCCCCTAGTTTCTGAGGAATCAGATGTTCTGTCAACAAATAGAAGTACCGATGGCTTATTTGCTGGCAAAATGGGCTCTTGATCATGTCCATTACCTTCCAGCTAAACGATAACAAACAAATCAGTGTAAGTCCCAAAACATGATTAGTTGAATGAAAGAGTTGTGCATAACTGTGTATTGGTAGAGAATCAATATTAGTTAAATAAAGTAGTCCGGAACAATACAATCAGAGATAGGCTTGGAGAAAGGATATGGTAAAAATTAAATATAACATGAAGGCAAACACCATAGAAAATAGAACAGGCACAAGAAGCAAAGATTAGAAAGGTTTTATACCTCTTTGACATAATAACTATTCATCTGCAGAACATAGTTCAAATCATCCTCTTTTTTAAGAATAGTTGAACAACTTGAACATCCAGCTAGGTAGTGAACTCCAAACCATAAACCAGGATCAGCGACACCAAGGGACGAAAGCATCGACCTATCTGAAACAAGACCAAATCTATGCCGTTCTGGAGGCAGAAAGAATTCTCTCACAACAGTCATGAATTTCAAGTAGAAAGAATGAAAGCGCTCAAACTCTTCAAACGAACATGAAGAGGTGAATTCCCCATCATTTTCCGAGGTGAATTCGCCAAGCCACGGAGCTTTACAAAACCCTTTATTGATGTTGATATCAGCCTTGCACATATCCCCCTCTGATAATTTAAAGCATAAAAACGATAAGAATGATGAGTTTATTACATAACCTCAAAATTTCCACTTTGTAATGCCCTTAGATAATATAATACTACCAGCCACCTTCTTGTTAATTTTCCCCCTTGAATTCGATAGCAGTATTCCTTCATTCCCTTCGCGAAAACCCCCTGCAAAAAGAAACCTGTCTTCAAGTTTTACCAATAGCTTCGTCATCAAACAAATGTAACAAAAACAACAACTAAGGCTCTGTTTGGCGCAACTAGCTGACAAATTAGTTGATTGTTTGATAAGATTAGTTGATATGCTAGCTGATACACGTAAAACAACATAAGCCCCCATCCCCCCAAGCTTATAAGCTATATAAGCTACAGCTACTAACAAATATGAGCTTATTGAAATAAGCTTCTTTACCAAACACCACTAAAAGGGCGAACTAGTGCACGAGGCTCCCACCTATTGTGGTCTGGGAAAGGTAGATGTACAGAGTCTTGTCCCCGCAAGCGGAGAGGCTGTTTCCAGGATTCAAACCCGTGACTTCTTAGTCACTAAGCAACAACCTTACCAAACACCACTAAGCAGCTTAATTTTTTATTTTTTTTTTTTAATTATATTTGGTCACTAGCTTATAAGCTACCTGATGGTTTAACCAAACGCACGCTAAGCCCTTTTTTTTTTTTCTTTTCTACTAGATGGAGTAAGCAGCAGTTACATTGATCAAATAACATCATAATGTCCTATCAATCAAGCAATAACAATAACAATAATTAACGCACCGTGCATAGCGAATCCACTTTGTGTTCCATTATTATTATTATTATTCCTTTGGCGCAGCAGCTTCGGCGTCCATCCACAAAAATCAACGAGAACAAGAGCCTTATCAGTGGAACGGAGGAACGCGGTGAAATCATGGGGAGTGTGGAGTGGTGTGAGTGGAAGTTGATGAGGCGGAAGGGATAAACAAGGAAACAAGGAAGATAAAATAGCATTGGCATGGAGCCTTCCTCTGTACTTGTAAGAAAGAGAATGATGAAAATAAAAGACGGTTAAATGATCGGTGGCAGCGCCTAAGGAATCAGAGAGAAGCTTATCGGTGTTTGAATGCAGTAAGCGGAGTTTGAGGGATTGAAATTGCTGGTTGTGGCGGTAATTAGAAGATTGGAGAGAGTGTGAGAGATGGTTCACAAGAGAGCGAGACTCGCCGGACCCTGTTAAAATACAGCAATAGTAATTAAAATGCTTAAATAATAAATAAATAAATGGATGAAGAGCAAATGAAATGAGGAGAAGAGGAGAGAGAGAGAATAGATACAGGGAAGAGTGACGAGAAGGAGGATATGAGGATGGAGGCGGATCTGAGAAGAGAAATTGAGTTTGGTGAGGACTTCCCATTCAACAACGGATGAGGATGATGATGATGATGCGATGGCTAATGATGATGATGCAACCAGAATCATCATAGATAAGAAGAGGAGGAGGGACTTCATTTTTCGTTAAAATCAGTGTGCGTGCAGTGCAGATGCCGCTGTGCTTTCTCTCCCACAACAACTCCCTCACTCTCACTCGCCTCTTTCTTTCGCTTTCTTTCTCGGTCCACCGTTCTGGTCGATACATTATTGCTATTCCGTCCTAAGCATAGAACTTTTTGAATATTTTATTTTGTCAATTTTCAATGATTTTTTTTTCACAAACATCCTATTTATTTAACATTTTTTGAGATTCCTAATAATATTAATAGAGGTAATTTTGAAATTTCATATCAAAAATTCACATTTTCAATATAATTAACTAAATTATTCAACTTTATTAATGAAAATGAAATTCTCAAAGGGACTTGTACACAGGAAGGGAGGGAGTAATTGTTTTTAGAATATCATATTTTTCATGGTGAAGTTAATCGTAATTTTATTATATCACCTTAAAAAAAAATCATAATTTATAGTATGAGAAAATAAAATTTAAATTTTAAATAAGGAAGTAATTATTTTTTGGGTTTTACTAACCAATGTTTTTAGGGGAAAATTATTAGTTAATTTTTGATCATGTGGTCCAAGCACATCTCAACCATTGATAGTTTATTTTTTAGTTTAAAAAAATTTAAAAATTAAATAATAAATCATGGTGATTATCTTGGGCCATGTGATCTCGGACCACCTATTAATTGCTCTTTAGGGTATCGTTTAAGAAATACATAAAAAAAATTTGTATTGAAAATCTATATTCATCATTTTATGAAAATTATATATCATTTATTATTATTTTTTTCTTTTTTACTCTTATTAAATGTTTTGATTATCTATGTTTTTTTTTGTTGATTAGTAATGAATATGATTTTTTTAAGAAAAGTTGAGAGGGTAAAATTGTAATGTTATAATATATTATCATAAAATTAAAAAAAACTAACTAATTTCGTTAATTAATATATGTAATTCGGTTTAATATGCCCATAATAAAAATCGGAGGGAGTATTTTTATTTTTTAAAAAAATTAATCACTTTTACTTGTTATATTTTTATCTTTTAGATTTGCGGTTTTGATATACTCAGGCTGATTTTTAACATTAAATAGAATGCCAAAAATATTTTAATATCTTAATTAATCAATAGTTAATTGATACTCATTTAATGATAAATATTTTATTTTATTTTCTCACATTAATTTCTATTAAATATGACTTTTAGTATTTCAATATTATCCCTACGACTTTTCTTCTCTTAGTTTCTACGTAACTATTTTCCTCATTTTCTCTTCTTTATTTTTCTTCAACTTCTCTTACATGTTGGCTTTTCTTCTTCTTTAATTTCTTAGCTTCTTTCTTCTTTGGTTTTTCTTCTTATTTCAATGATATTCCCAAAACATAATTTTTACTATTGATTGACATTGTTTAATAAATAGTATGGAAAGTAGTAATAAATATATATTTTTTAGATAAACATGATCTCGTAATTGTAATACAGTAATATGTTTTTTTTAGAAAAAAAAAAAGCCAAACAAGAAAGAAGAAAAAAGAAGGAAACCAAGATAAAAGAAAAGCTGAAGAAGAATAAAAAATAGTTACAAGCTGATGAAAAGAGTTACCCAAAAACAAGGAAAAGAAAAGCCGTAGGAGGTAATTCGGGAATATTAAAACTCACTTTTGATGGAAATTAATGTGAGAAAATAAAAATAAGATATTTGTCATTAAAAGTAATAAATGAGTATTAATTAACTATTGATTAGTTAAGATATTAAAATAATTTTGGCATCCTATTTAATGCTTAAACTATATCAAAACCGTTAAATTTATTACATAAAATATAGCAATAATGGGATTTATCTCTTTCTTTCTTTCTTTCTTTTTTTTTTTTTTTTTTTTTAACTTTAAGTCGTGGGGGATTTTAATTTATTAATAAATCAAATCTGGTACATCATGAATGAGAAGATTGCCAATAAGTGAGGGCACATCTTTTAACCAGTACCTATCCCTCACAATAAAAGCATAATTAGCCAGGACATGAGCTACATTGTTTGCATCCTTTTTGTATGCACAAGGGAGCGTTTATCATAGATCTATCACCATGGTTGGAAGTGGGCTAGCTGCTGGTTCATTTGTATTTAAAGATGGATAGTACTATTTTTGAATTCATACATTATATATATATATATATATATATATATATATATATATAAAAGCTTCCAATGTATAAGTCATGAAAGATTGTGATTTGTTTTCATAGAATACACAGAATAATATATTCCTCTCATATTTATCTTCGTGCATTGATTGCAGAGCATAAATCTCAACTCACTTGTCATGTGACAGTTACTCACTTAGTTTGGAAGTACAAAGAGGTTTGTAAATTAAACCATAATAAAAAAGGATCAGACCAGGGACAAGCTAAAATCAAACTTCTCAAAACCTTAACGAAAACCAAGTTACTGTGCAATGAAAAGCATCAAACAAGTTATATATATCTATGACTTCATTCAAGTGCATTATTTTAGTGCATGCAATTCTTGTAGCATTGCTACATACATCAAACATAGTTGAAGAAATCAGAAAGATCAGCAAGATTAATTAGCATCGTTAAAGAAACCAGAAAAATCAATATCATCATTATTGTTGAGGAAATCGCAAGCCGGTAATGCATCATCCATTTGTTGCTGAGGCAAGTTGTTGTTGCTTGTTGTTGGTGGTGATGGATTCGAGTGCCACAACATCTGTTGATCATCGTCGCCCAATAAATCATCGAGTAGAAGAGAAAGCTCAATATCTTCTATCTCACTATTCGTTAGCGGAGGAGGAGGATGCGATGATGAGTTGCAGTGATTATTATTATTCATAATCATGAGCTGCTGAGAGTACCCATCATCCATTTGTTGTTGAGACGGCAAGAAGTTATTGCTTGTCAATGGATTCAGGCCTGTCAGTGGTTGCACTACTTGCTCTTCTTCTTGCTGATGCTGCTTCTCCCAAGGAATATTAAGACCCCTATCATGTTGCTGCAATCCTTGCTGCTGCTGCTCCCAAGGAATATTAAAACCCCAATCAGGTTGTTGGAATCCTTGCCACTGCTGCTTCTCCCAAGGAATATTAAAACCCCAATCAGGTTGTTGCAATACTTGCCACTGCTGCTGCTCCCAAGGAATATTAAGACCCCTATCATGTTGTTGCAATACTTGCCGCTGCTCCCAAGGAATATTAAGACCCTATCATGTTGTTGCAATACTTGCCGCTGCTCCCAAGGAATATTAAGACCACAGTCAGGTTGCTGCAATACTTGCTGTTGCTGCTGATTTGCAGCAACATCCCAAGGAATAAGATCCCATTCAGGTGGAAGAGAAGGAGGAGGAGAGGGAGAAGGAGAAGTAGGAGGTCTCATGTCATTAAGACTCTTTCTTTTCATGAAGTATTTTTGGGCATGACTAGCTATTTGGACACCAGTCATCCATGGAAGAAAATCCTCTGAGATTTTTTTCCACTTTCCCTTGCCATGTTTTTTTAGCCCTTCTAAAAATAACGAGTGCTCATCATCTGTCCAGCGTGTCCATTTGGGCTTTGGCTCCGGTGGGGGCGGTATCACGGGAACGATGCCACCGTCTCTGCTGCTCCCATGATGGACAGGTCCTCGTCGGAGGGGAATAATAGGAGGCTTCTGCTTCTGCTTCTGCTGGGAATAATTAATATTGTTTGGGAAGGTGATGGAAGGACGAAGAGGAGGCACGCAATTGTTGTTGTTGATGCTGCTGCTGCAAGGATTCATCATCATGTTGTTGTGGTTCATCATCATGCAATGCAATGCAATGATGTTATGCTGCTCTACTATATATCTCTGCTCTCTCAAGTGTTTCACCAACGTAGTATTCTACTTTCTGAAAACAAAAATATCGAGGGAGTTGATGACTTTTGCCAAACCCCTCCTTCCTTTTTATAGTGTAATGACTAGCACCCAGCCACCCAGGCTCTTTTTTTCTTTTTTTTTTTACTTAGATCACTAAGTAAAAAATAAAATCGACTCACCAATTGAGCCTTCTAGCTTGGTGGTCTTAAACATGGTCTAAGAATGTTACCACAAAGTCAGAAGTTCTATTCTTGGTACCAAAAAAAAAAAAAATCGACTCAAAGATATATATAGATAGATATTAGCAAGTAAAAAGATATATATATTTTTGTTTTTCTTCTATTCAAAAGAAGATACATATTTTTTTTAAAGTTGATTTGATATCAATCTAGTAAAAAGATGTTAGTAATTAAGATGATGTATGATTTGTTGACACAATCTTAAATAAAACTGAGTTTTGTTGACACAATCGTGTATGATTTGTTGACAATTAACCTAATTAATTAATGCACAATTTTTATAAATTAAATCAAATGCATGATTCTTATCAACAATTAGGCAACATACATTATTTTTTAGTGCATAAACAATATAAACATTGGTGAGAAAATTTCTACTACGGATAATTATTTAAGATTTAGAATAAATACTTTTAAAAAATATATATTTAAAATAAAAATAAATATTAGTGTAACAAATCCATGCGACAAAACCTCATTTCTAAAAAGTTATAGTAATATGTAATTATTATGTTAATTATTTTATAGTTTATAAATAACATTGAAAACTTATTCATGGGATAATAGGAAGTTATATTATATTATATTATATTATATTATATTATTATATTATATATCTAAAATATGTTTGAATAATTTTTTTTACAAACTCCTTCATGAAGTAAGAAGCAAGGATACAAGTTAACAAGTGACACCAAAGCAAAGTGCAAAATCTAACATTTATGCAAATCGATTTCAAAAATCCAAACTAAAAACAAAATAAATTGAAGGCTTATTTAAGTTTTTGGTCCCCGAAAGTTGACCGTGTTTTGGTTTTAGTCCCTATTTTTTTATTTGACCGGTCCTAGTCCTTAAAAGTTCAAAAAAATTTGATTTTGATCTCTGCCGTTAAATTTTGCCGTTAATGCTGACGTGACAAACGGAATTTTTAAAAAAAATAATAAAAAAATTAATTAAATTTATAAAAAAAAATTAAAAAAAATTATTTAAGTTTTTGGTCCCCGAAAGTTGACCGTGTTTTGGTTTTAGTCCCTATCTTTTTATTTGACCGGTCCTAGTCCTTAAAATTAAAAAAAAAATTGGTTTTGGTCTCTGTCGTTAAATTTTGCCATTAATACTAACGTGGCAAACAGAATTTTAAAAAAAATAATAAAATAAATAATTAAACTTATAAAAAAATTTAAAAAATTAACCCCCCACCCCCTCCCAAAAAAAAAACACGTACCCAACCCAACTCATCCTCCCCTCTTCCTCTCTCTCTCCCCCATGAAACCCGTACCCAACCCAACCCAACCCCACCCCACCCACTCCACCACCCATCCCTCCCCTCTTCCTCTCTCTTTCTCCACCGCCAATCTGCCGCCATCGCCTATATTATTATTTGCTATCAGAATACACCGTTCTCCACCGTCAATTCCATTAATTTAGATTAAGAAGACAAATCAATAATGAAAAAGAAATGATAAAATCCAAAAAAAAAAGAATCAATTCCAAATCAGAGATGCACCATGGAGATCCATCGTTCTCCACCGTCAATTCCAGAAATACATCATATAATCCCAAATCGGAGATGCAGAAGCTTGCATGTGCCGATCGGAGCTTTATAAGGGCGTGATTTGTGAGGGAAGAGACATCACTTTGTGAGCTTGCATGTGTCGATTGGAGATGAAGGAAGAGGCCTTGATGAGGGAAGAAGAGAGGGAAGATGCAAGGAGAGGGAAAACGTGAGTGAGAGAGATAAGACCGTGAGGCCTTGGTGAGGGGTGAGAGAGACGCGATTTTGCCTTGCGAGAGGGAAGAGCAGTGGCATGAGGGAGGGAGAGAGACGCGATTTGTGTTCTTGAGAGAGGGAAGAACGTTGGCGTGATGGAGGGCGTGAGGGAGGGAGAGAGCCAAGTGATTGAGGGACAGAGAGAGAGGAAGAGGGGAGGGTGGGTGGGGTGGGGTGGGGTTGGGTACGGGTTTTGGGTTTTTTTTTTATTTTTTTTTATAAATTTAATTATTTTTTTTTTAAATTCTGTTTGCCATGAACGACAAAATTTAACGGCAGAGACCAAAACCAATTTTTTTTGAACTTTTAAGGACTAGAACCGATCAAATAAAAAGATATGGACTAAAACCAAAATACGGTCAACTTTCGGGGACAAAAAACTTAAATAATTTTTTTTAAATTTTTTTTTATTTTTTTTATAAATTTAATTATTTTTTAATTATTTTTTTTTTTAAATTCCGTTTGCCACTTCAACATTAACGGCAAAATTTAACGGCAGAGACCAAAACCAAATTTTTTTGAACTTTTAAGGACTAGGACCGGTCAAATAAAAAGATAGGGACTAAAACCAAAACACGGTCAACTTTCGGGGACCAAAAACTTAAATAAGCCTTTTATACTTAATTTCTTTTAAATAATAATAAAAAAATATTAAAAAAATAAAAGCTTCTTTAATTTTGATTTGAGATTTAGTTATGATGTACTATATTTGTTTGGATTTAAAAAAATTTCATGCTAACAGGAAATAGAAAAATATCTTTTTACTGTATTCATTTCAGTTAAACATTAAAAAAAAAGGAAAATATATCTTTTTACCTTACTAATATCTTTTTACTAGATTGATATCAAATCAACTTTAAAAAAAAAATATGTATCTTCTTTTGAATAGAAGAAAAACAAAAATATATCTTTTTACTTACTAATATCTATATATATATATATATATATATATATATATATACACATATCTTTGAGTAGATTTTATTTTTTACTTAGTGATCATGTAAAAAAAAAAAGAGCGTGGGTGCTAGTTATTATACTATAAAAAGGAAGGAGGGGTTTGGCAAAAGTCATCAACTCCCTCAATATTTTTGTTTTCAGAAAGTAGAATACTACATTCGTTTTTAAAAATATTTAGTTTTTAAAAACTTAATTTATTTTTCATCAATCATCAATAAATTAAATTGATAACAAACATATTTAAATGTTATAAATTGTCTATTTCATCTAATTATATATATATATATAATCACGATGCTCTTTTTTTTTTTTTTACTTATTATGATATGATTTGTACCATTAAATTTATGATTTAACTCTTATATAAAATTTCTTTTTTACTCTGTTTATAAGAACAATCTTGTTATTATTACAAAGGATTTTTTTTTGTTGTCCATCCGGTTTCCCAGATAGATCCAACCTGGGTCGCGTGCCTAGCCATGGCAGATGAGTCTCCCAACATGAGTTTTCTGTATTCACAAAAAACCAGACTCGAAACCTTACTTAAGCGAGACCGACTCATCTTGATTCACAAAGGATTCTTTTGCATCATGGTGATGTCCATCGTTAAATAAGTTAAGGTCTAAAATTATCAAAATTGAGAAATATTAAGGAAAAAAGAAAACTAAAATCTGAGGGACTAATGTGCAAATAACCTAACTAGGAACTAAAAATTTGCGTGTCCCTCCCAAAGAAAACCACATTTTGCATACGAGGCACAAAGCCTATCACACAATGACTCATGAAGATAAGGTACACATTTTGTCATATCTCTAATTCAATCCTGATACTTTAGAAAAGTCTTGTAGAGTGTAAGTTATGGCAAAAGCTGGAAATTTGGTATCTCCAGTGAGCTTCAACTCACTCTTCAGTGCAGCCAAGCTCAATAACAATCTCAGATTCCTCGCTCACTTGCACACTTCCAGTAATGTTAATGCAGTACTAGTAACTGCTTCTGCTTCTACCAAAAGAAAGCATAACTTGCACTCTCAATTGGTATGCTCATATTCCCTTTAATTTGATTCTTTAAGTTATTCCACAATCTCAAGCTTTATTTTTTTTAATGTTATGTCCATGATATTATGCACTAACAACTAGTACTAGATTATTATTTCTGAGCTAGTGAAAGTAGCAAACTTTTGTATTATCTCTTAATCATATACACATTTCATTGAAACTGAGATTTTTCATAAATATTAATAAATACGGTAAATATTTATGAATTATGATCATATATGTGCTACAAATAGTGTCTCTGTCTCTGAATCTGTAAACTTATGTTGTGATGAAATTTCTCTTATGTTATGTTTTTGATTCTGTAATGAGATTTGCTAGTCACATTTCCACTTGTGAGCTACTAAAAGCAAATTAAACTCGTGTATTGTCCAGATCATATAAAGATTTCAATCAAACTGAGATTTCATAAATTCTAACAAGTGATGTTAATATGCTGTCTTGCAATATAATTGGTGTTTATGATAATTTTTTTCTTTCCTTAATCATATCGTTAAGCAAGTAATTCTATCTATATCATGAAAACCAGATTGGGAAGAACACGAGCAGGGTTGCTCGCCGTCTGATCACAATATCACCAGGTGATGGCAAATATCAAGGGAACTGGACAAGTGATTATCTTGTGTCATTGCAAGACCTTCAGTTAAGGGATTTGATTGAAGATGATGATGACCCACATAAAGATGCTCAAGTGTTCATCAACCTCACCATTCAAAAGGTACGTCCAAGTCATTATTGATTGAAATTATTGACATGATATGAATTATATAGTTCTTAACATAGTAGAAATGATACTCCTCCCAAATTTCATATTTAATTGCTTAGTCGTTTCTTATCAATATTTGTACATGGTAATACCAGCATGCTAGCTTTGGTTTATCAGTTGACGGAAGAGTTGTGACATCCTTCACTAGAAAATGTAGCAACTGTTCTTCACCATATTGCAGACAGGTAGGTATTTCCTTTTTATCAATCACTATGCATGATTTTATAAAATCTATTATACTATGCTACTATTTCATAAAATCTTTTTATTCATCCATTATGAATGATAGTGTATCATCAACTTATGGTTACAGATCGACACAACATTTAATGTATGGGTTCTCATAGCAAGTAGAGATAATCGAAAGGTGCAGCTACCAGAAATTGGCGGCGACCCTTCTGTAAGTCTTTGAACCTAATTAATTCCAATTCATTCTCTGTGTCTCTTTGAGTGCTACTAGTTATAGTGTATAGATTATAGAATTTCACAGTCAAAGTAGAGGCTCAAAATGCATTACAGAGACCAGGTAGGACATTTGCACTCTTACTAGCTACATGCTATCTAATATCTATGCTGTAATGTAGAATTAGCCATAATAAGCAGTGTTTTCAAAGGATATATATTAGCTTTTACCAACATATTTAATTAATTTTAAGAAGGAACGGCAATATCTATTATACCAATTATTCTTTTAGTCATGGGATGATTTCAAAGCTCACCATGTTCAAAACAACAGTTGGCAAAATTATTAAGGGTACCCTAACTCTGCTACTCATACAACACAGGTGATATATGCCAGACCGGGATACGAAGTTGATCTTGATCATCTTGTTCAAGATACCTTACGGCTGAACTCCTTAGTAAAAGTATATTTTTGCAGAATTACATATCATGATTCTACATTTTGAGTTTCAAATTTTTTTAATTTGATTTAGAAGCTTCTATATTTGTCATTCTGATGATGATTATTATTATTATAGGATACTTGCTCAGAGGTATGCGAGAAATCCGAGGCTACAATACAATGTAAGCGCACGCGAGCGCGGGCGCGCGCGCATATATATATATATATATATATATATATATATATATATAATTCATGGCTAATTACCAACAAGATCAATGCATACATTGCTGATTGCTTTTGGTAAAACTCATGAGAGATACTTTAATTTTATTTTGCAGATACAAGTGGACAAAGCCAGACTACTTTTGATAAAAGGTGGTCTAGACTATTGGAACTAAAGAAAAAACTTTTATAGCATAAAATAATAAGAAGTTTTCATGTATAAAAGAATGGCAGGTTTGCAAATAGATTGTATCTTTAATGTATTGATAGATATATTTTCTTTTTCGACATGTATATATGCATCATGATAACAAGTATCATGATTTTAAATACAAATACAATTGGTGATAATAAAATATTAAGATAACTGTAGTTGAATCTAAATTTCAATTCCTGGATCAGATAATATACATTCTAGATATTATAATGATTAATTTAATAAAAAATAGATCCTAATTTGTTTTAAGGCATTTACAAAGAGATAAATATCGTAACTGAATGAATTTCCAATCAAAATCACGCAAGGTTGTTTCTTTTAATTTTTTTTTTAAAATATAATAATAAAATAGAAGTTAAGATTTTTGGGATCATTGAAGTTAGATATAATTAAAAAAAAAAAACTGATAATTTTCTAAAATTATCCATATCAATTGATTGAATTTAAAATTATTTAGCAATTATTAATTTTTTTTTTTGGTTTACATGGGAGACGTGGGGGAGAGGGAAATCCTAAATGTCCCTGCAGCCACCAACTGGGTTGTCTTACGCGGACAGCAATTATTAATTTTTTGAATAACGAATAAATTAGGTTGGGTCTAATTTTAAAAGAATAGGTAATTTGGTAATTTAAATATAATTATAAAAAAGAATTGTCAAATAATCTGGTCAAAGTCAAGGTTTGAATCTTGTAATAAACACCACTCAATAAGTGTGAGAATAAATGGGTAAAGTTCGAAGGGCTTATGACCCTTTTATCGTGAAAGTAAAATTTTGAAAAGTTAAAAGAAAGAGTGAAATATTAAAATTGGTTTCTAGTATTTTTACATAGGATTAATTTAGGCCTTGAAAATTTATAAATTCATATTTAATCTCAAAATTTTCGGTTGTAACAGTTTGGTCTCTCAAGATTTTCACATGTATCAATTTGATCTTTAAACTATAAAAACCTCATAGACCAAGTTAGTACGTTTGAAAATCTTGAGAAACCAAATTGACATGTCCAAAAATTTTCAAGAGACCAAATTGGCTCATTAGGAGTTGCCCAAATTTCACCACCGAACATGAAATATCAATCAGTGAAAACTGAAAACTGCATTCAAGATATTCAAGCTATGATAAAATTAATTTTGGGCAGTTTGATTTTTAAATCAGAAACTATGCCAGCCTATGTGTGCTGATCGTGCTTTTCTCAGAAAGCTTGGAGCTGGAATTAAGCCAAACAGTTAACTGAAAACTTTGGAAAAGTAAATGCGATGAATGTACCCACCATTATGGTAATACTATTGCAATTCATACAAAATGGTAAGCATTGTAGAATACTCTGTGTACTTACCTAGAAAGTAGAAACAAATCTTAAATGAGTATATAAACATTCTGCAAATCTTTTGTGAAGTTTAGCTCAACACAGCATAGTACAATGATACTAGCACCTCAAGTTCATGTTAAGATATGCCAGAGATATTATATAAGTGTCCATCTATGTCTGGAATAAAACCTTTATCCAGCATTTCCAGTCTTACTATGTCATATGTAGTACGATTTGGGACCAAACCCTTTTCCAACATCTCATTAAGAAGCCCATTTGCATTCTCCATCTTGCCTCTTTTACAAAATCCTTTAATCAACACATTGTATGTAACAACATTAGCCCTCTTCCCTTCTTTCTCCATCCGCGTTCTAACATTCAATGCTGCCTTGAGATTTCCCTCCATGCAATACCCGTCCATCAAAGTGTTATAAGTTACATGATTTGGTTTCACACCCGTGTTGAGCATTTCATTCAGCAATTTTTCTGCCTTTCTTGATTCGCCGTGTTTGCATTGTCCATCTATGAAAATGTTGTATGTCACAGTATCAGCTTTCAATCCCTTACTCCCCATTTCGTTAAGAAGCTCCTTGGCAGCTCTTATGTTTTGTTTTCTGCATAATCCTGCTATTAAGCAGTTATAGGTTGAAACATTTGGAAGTACCCCTTCATCTAGCATTGAACTACATAGTGCAAATCCTTCATCCATCATCCCCTCCTTGCAGTATGCATCAATCAGTGTGTTGAATGTTATTGCAGTGGGAACCAACCCTTGGTTAGCTATATCATCGATGAGTTTTGTGGCCTCCTGCATCATCTTCTTCTTGCAAAACCCATTAATAAGAGCATTATAAGTAACAGTATTTGGCTTCAAACCTGACCCCACCATTTTATCCCACAAAGCTATAGCCTCATCAAGCTTCCCAACATTACATAGGCCATTAATCAGAGAGTTATAAGTAACTAAATTAGGTTTTAATCCCTGCCTCTGCATCTCTTCAAAAGCCTTCTTTGCAGCCAACACATTCTCATCCTTACAGAACCCATCGATAAGAGTGTTAAAGGTTATCTCATTTGGGAAAACTTTATTAGCAAGCATTTCGTTCAGAATAGCATCAGCTTTGTACATCTTTCCAGCACTGCCCTTCTTGCAATGCCCATCAATAAGGGTATTATAAGTAACTACATTTGGGGAAAATCCCCAAGCCTTCATGTCTTCAATAACATCCCCTGCTTTATTCAACTTACCAGCTTTACAAAGACCATTAATGGAAGTGTTAAATGTGATCAAGTTAGGCTGAATCCTTCTCTTTATTATCTCCTTGTACACATACTCCATATCCCCAATTTGATTTTCCTTCACCAGAGAACTCAACAACGGATTGCATGAATTCAATGATAATTTAAATCCATAATCCTGAGCTTGCCTAAATGCTTCAAAAGCATAACGAACTTCTAAATTTCTCACATATTCTAGCACCAACATATCAGCAATTATAGAACTTGCAGAAAATCGATCACCACATGACAAAAGGGAGTGAAAAACAGAAGAAACAGTATGTTTCTCATTCTTCACAAAGTTATGCAGTAGAGACCTGATGTTGGAATACCTTTTCGAATTTGTTAGAAAATGTAAGACTTTGCTAGTCATTTCAAGATCATACGAAAGTCTGTACTCTTTCTGTGACCATCGAAAGAACCGGAAAACAAGCTCTGAATCAACTCCCGCATTAAGCAATTGGTGAAGAAGTATTTCCGGTTTGGTCGTTCTAAGGTGGGTTTTGAGCTCTGACCAGCGTTGTTTACTCAACAGCTCTGAAATGGCAGGTATACTTAATGACTGAAAGATTGGTCCTGTAAATGAACAGGTTGGTTGGATAACAATCAAAAGTTTCTACTGTTAGAGAGAAAGGGATATTTGATACTGAAGCGGAATAATTAACACCAAGGCGGAAATCAGAAGACTTAGACCAATGAAGATTAGAAAGAATATATATTTGCAATAAAGTTAATCAGAGAGGTTAATACAAGTAACCAAAAAGTGATCACACGAGTAGTTTAGCAAATAGATTATCAAGAACTGATATAATTACATACTAAAGAGGTCATTCATACAATTAAAAATTGGACATGATAGAGGAAAAAAAAAACATTTGTATTAAAAAAAACATATATGAAGAGTGAGAATAAAAAGGTTGTGTGTTAGTGGTGCACATTTACAAAGTTACTACATGAGAAAAAAGGGTTGGTCACCTTGTATAGATCCACTAAATTTGCCTATACTCATTTTGCTCCCAGTATCCTTCCCTCACTCCCTTGATATAATCTGTGTTGAGAATTAGCAGTGGTCATCTTTCAAGCCAAGGTGAATAAAAAATGCAATGAAGTTATAGGGAACATATAATTTAATTATTCCAGAATATGTTTAGAATGCTTGATTAGTATTTGAAGAGTTGATTGTTAGGTGTTTGATAAAAAGCATGAGAGAGAGAGAGAGGACGAATGGGAATAGAGAAAAATAATGAAAAGAAGGAGGTGACACTGAGCTCTCAAGGGGTGTTCGCGGATAGGTTTGATTCGGATTTGGAACAAATAAATCATCCGTTCCAATTATAAAATATGCTTGCGGTTCGGTTCGGTCCATTATATTACCAAATCCAATTTGATCCAATCCAAAAAAACCTTGCGGTTTTGGTTCGGTTCGGTTTCAATTTATCACATTTTTTGTGCAATATCTGTAATGAAGTTTCTGCACTGAAGTTTTTGATATTCTTTAATAATATCAAAACTTGCGGTTTATCAACTTATCAAAACTGTACATTGCAGTTTTTTTTTTTTTTTTCTTTGAAACTCTGTACATTGCAGTTTTTGATATTCTTTAATGTAAATTTTTGCTATAATCTCTGGGAAAAAAAAAGCCACACAAAAACAGTAACAAAACACATGAATTCCAAACTTAACAAGGCAATACAAAAGCATAAGAATTCCAAACTAACCGTGAAAGGGAAGCACAAAGTAAATATTACCTCCATTGCAGTGATGGCGGAGAGACTTGGTGTTTTGACTTTTGAGTGACGTCGAAGAGAGGAATCGAAAGGAGGGCGACGCTTCTGTTTTGAGCGACGGTGGCGGCTTTGCCTTCGTGAGAGCGTTCGTGCCTTCGTGGGTGGCGGCTCTGAGTAATCGACGGTGGCGCTGCTGTTTCCCTGTTTTGAGTGACGGCGGAGAGAGTAAGCGAAGGAGAGAGCGACGGTGGGCGACGCTACGTTCGTGAATTCGTGGGTGGCGGCTCTGAGGTGTTTGAGGGAGACGGACTGAGGTTTGAGGGACGGCGTGAGATCGGAGGAGTGAGGACTAAGGTGCAGCTGCAGAAATACTAAACCTCCCTGTACAGGGAAGAATCGGTTCGGTTTTTACAACATAAATCGAAAACCGAGCCAAATTGATCGGTTTTTTTTCAAAACAGTCCAAAAAAAAATTATTCAATTTTTTTTTTCGGTTTTCAATTTTTTGGATCGGTTTGCGGTTTTTAATTGGATCGGTTTGAATCTGAACATCTCTCCTCAACTCAATCAGTGTGCCACATACAATTACAGGGTGAGTGGTGATTGAGATTGACTTGCCATTCCTACAATAGCCCTCGGCCGACCAACAATTCACGGTAGGGGTGTTCATGGATCGGTTCGGTTCGGTTTTTGTGAAAAAAATCATCTGATCCAAAGATAAAAATTAGCATCGGTTCGATTGATTTAGCTTAAGACATCCAATCCGATCCGATCCAAAAAAAATACATTCGGTTTTGGTTCGGTTCATTCTTTTTCTTTTCAATATAAAAAATATCTAGTATTCACCTAAGATGAAAAAGTATTCCCACAAAAATTATTCAAAATAAACCTGCCCACTACAAAATAATCCCAAGTAAAGCAAAATAAGGTGCTAATATAAGCTATACGTATATAATTTCTAGCAATTCAACATCCTCAACTTTGCCTTTGATCACCTATACATATATAATAATTATTACATAATATATCACTGTATTGTAAAAAAAGCTAGTGAACAACGACTAATGCAAAAAACTAGGACACAGATCTCACGGTAATTCGTTGAGCAAGTGTTGCATTCCCAGCAATAAGTTTCCATGCATATTCTGCCATTTCAGATGCTTCCACAACCTAAACATGTTTTGCACCAGCCTGATAGGGAATGCACAATGTAGTAATGATGAGGAGCAGAGGTGAGTGACGGAGTGAAGGAAGTGACGGTGAATGACGGTGCGTGACGAACCGATGAGTGACAGTGAGGGAAATGTAACAGCCCAGCCCCGGCCAGTCGTACGATACTGAGCACTGGGGCCCAGTGCATCGTCACGTGGATATTGTCCGTTTTGGGCATCCTTCACCCTCACGGTTTTGCTCTTGGTCTCGTACTAACAGTGAGCCACAAAACACGTCCACGTGAGGTAAGGTATCCACACCCTATATAAGGCATGTTTCGTTCTCCTCACGGTTTCGGTTTTTCCGGTTTAACCCGGTTTTTTAATCATAACATAAGTTCTTAAAAAAAATCATAGTAAAAAAACAAAAATGAAAATAAAAATGAAAAAGTTGGTATCCTTCCGAAAACACCCCCGAGTTGGCAAATCATCTCATCTCCCCCGCTCGGAGAAGGAGCGGAGCCCAAACCCCCTTACAACCCCCCCACCCCACCCCACCCCACCCCCTACTACTACTACTTCCCTTGATCCTTTCCTCCTGTTTATTATGCTGTTGTATTTCTCCAATTCTCACTTTCTTCTGTTCCATTCCATTTCCATTTCTATCACTCGTCTCTTTTCCCCCTCTCAATCTCCCACCAATTCCAACTTCACCCTCTCGCTTCCTTCCTTAATAATCTCCTCTCGTAACTGGTAACAATTCTCTCTCTCTCTCTGAGTTCTGCTGGTGTTACTAAATTATTATTATTATTATTATTATTATTATTATTATTATTATTATTATTATTATTATTATTATCACAATTACAATATAGTGTCTCATTGATTGGTTGCTGTGCTCACTGTGTTTTTACCCTAATAATCTCCGTTTGTACTCCGCAGATCGGTGGTGGTTCTAATTTAATATGGCTTCACCGGCGTGGTTGCCCCGCGACTCTTCTGAAACACCCGCACCTATGCCTCCTCCTCCTCCCTCTTCTACCTCCACTTCAACTCCCGCAACTCCTTCTCCCGGTACTATCTCTTTATTTATTTTATTTATTATTTATTATTTATTATTCCATGTTATTATTACTACCACTTAATCCATTCACCTCAACCTAATCTTTTTTTTTTTTTTTTTTTTTTTTTTTTTTTTTTAAATATTTGCAGCTTCATTCTCTTACAACAACATGCCTCCAAATGTCAACACTCCTGCTTCTCACTCCCACTCCGTTAGTATCTAACTATTGATTTGTGTTTTTCTAAATATCAGGCTTGTAATTGATTTATCCAATTGATGGATGTGTTTTCTTACATTACATTACACACTCCTTCCTTTGTGTTGCAGGTTGTTCAACCTCCGGTCCCTGGCCTCTCTTCGCATCCCGCACCCTCTTTTTCGTACAACATTCCCCAACCTGGTCCCGCTCTTTCTGCCCATCAGCACCTGCAATCTACCGCTGTAAGGCTTACGCACATTTACTGTATTAACTTGAATAGACCGCACTTTGTGTGATTCAATAGAAAATGAGGGAATGAATTTGGATGCTTGTTTTAGTTTATGGAAATTTTGAACAATAGTTGCTTTATGCCTGATTGGTTTCGTATCGACGACATTATGAGAGGGACAGTTGAAAGTGGAGGGTAACTTCTTTATGCTCCAAGCTATATAATTTTGGCCACGTCTCTAGTATGAAAGTGAGTTGGAAGTGTTTTTTTCCCCTCCCTCTACCAAGCAACAATGAGTGGAGCTTTCATCCCTCTTCCTTTATTCTTCACCCTATTTCCCATTGTTTTACTTTTGACATACTCAATTGCGCTAGCGCCTTTGTTATGCTCACAAGGAACTGTTCTACCATAGAGGTAGTATAGGCAAGTTCCTCCACTTGGATGGAAATTTCTTAAGTATATAGTATAATTATTTAGTTGTTTATTTCATATATTTGTGTTTGTGTGTTGTTTTTGCCCCACTATTTAACATTTTTACTTGTACGCTACAATCCGTGTTATGATGTCTCGTTTTGTGTGTTTGTCTCCCTCTTCTGATCTTACATAGGATCTTGATTTTAACTACCTTGGGTGCAGGCAACTTTAATATACGCAAAAATTCAATGGACATAAATGAGAAAAGTTGGGTTAGTAACACAATGCATGTTGATGTAATTGTGTAATTGAACAATAGAATAATGGGGCCTACTCGTGTTACTTTTATCTTAGATTTTCATGATGTGGTGGGGATTAAAGATGTTTTCATTTTCAAATTTTCGATATCGGCTGACTTTGATCTTCTAAAGTGGAGAATAGAGATCATGTTTTATTCTGGTAATAATTGTCAAATAATGGCTGCCTGATTCTTTTGGCATCAATCATATAACTGGCACAATAATTTTTTTGTTAATGTTTGAAAAAAAGATCAATAATAACTATTTCTTCCTTATTGTTTTTCCTTATTGCAGAACATGTCAGATTCTGTTGCACAGGATGTTAGTAAAGTGTTGTCTGCGCCAAGTATTCTACAGTCTGCCCCTCCTCATACCTCTAATACTTCACTGCGTCCAACCTCTGACCCCAACTATCGCCCACCTACTCCATGGATGTCAACTTTTCCATCTTTTCATATGCATTCTGTAATGCCTGGAACTCCAGCGAACCCTGCCCCCCCTGGATTAATATCAGCTCCAGTAATATCCTCCAATCCAACTGCTCCATCTACAAGCACAGATTCTTCCTCAGCCGCAGTTCCAAGGCAAAATATGCCAATTGCAACCATTGCATCAGATCCTACTGCCCCACAGAAAGGCACACCGTATCCATCCATGCCTGCCATGGTTGCTTCCCCTCAGGGACTTTGGTTACCACCTCCACAGATCAGTGGCGGACTTAGGCCACCATTTCTTCCATATCCTGCTGCTTTTCCTGGTCCCTTTTCATTTCCAGCACGTGGTGTTACTCTCCCTGCCGTTGCAGTACCTGATTCTCAACCTCCTGGTGTTACTCCTGTGAGTACTTCTGGTGTGAGTTCTGCACCTCCTGCTTCCGGTCATCAGCTGAGGGGAACAACTGGTCTTCAGACAGAAGTAATTGCAGGGCATGCAGGTATGCACTCAACAGTATTACTACATCTCTTTCATGTATTAGCTCATTGATGTGGTTCGAAAAATAGAAATCAGTTTGCTTACTTTTGTGGTTCTTGTGGTTGTAGATGACAAGAAAAAATTGACCGAGGGTCTTTCTAAAGATCAATCAGATGCCTGGACAGCCCACAAAAGCGAAGCAGGAATAGTATACTATTATAATGCCTTGACAGGAGAATCAACTTATGATAAACCTGCTAGCTTTAAAGGGGAGGTATTGATACTTACAACTTATTCTCTCAGCAGATCTTATGCTTACCAAGTTGTGTTTTGTTATTAATATATATATAGTACTAGATATTGCTAGAATAAAAACCATAACAGCAGAAATGATCTGTATGTCTTTTTTTTACAATCCAAAATTATAATCGCGGTTTATTTTTTTTAACCGAATTCATTTTTATTTTGGATATGTATGCAGCCTCGCCAAGTTTCTGTGCAGCCGACTCCAGTTTCGATGTAAGTTCATTGCTTGTCTTCTGGTGACCAAACAATCCCGTCCTTCTTCTGTTTGTGTTACATATTGATATTAGCTTACTGTTTTGTCTGAAAAGTCTTTGTTATGCAGAGACGATTTACAATCTTACCTTCTTATCTTTTGTCATGTTTTCCTGTAATAGGGTGGGTTTGCCTGGTACTGATTGGGTGTCGGTCTCCACCAGCGATGGGAAAAAATATTACTACAACAACCGAACCAAGGTATGATTCATAGATTAACAATTCAATTTCATGATCTCGTTCATCGTTCTTCTTCCCTATCAGCTCTATTGAGTACTTATCTTTCTGGGATGAAAAGAAATTCATACTGTCACTCTGACATGACATCACCTGTTTTTCGTGCTCTGCTTATTATTATTATTATTATTTTTTTTTTATAAAATTTCAGTTGCATCATTGTGACAATTTCTTATCCTTGTTTCTCTCTTCAAGTTTATATCATTATTATTATTAGTATTATTGTTTTTGTTGTTATTATTATCATTAAACTCTGTTAGCAGGCGCAGTATTATTGAATACAATGAAAAGAAGAGAAAGAATGTTACTTTTCCACTTGAAATCATATGGGAAAGTGCATTGGTGAGAAAAAAATCCAGGAAACTAGAAACAGGTTTTGAACTTGTCTTATAGAATGATAACATGAGAAAGAAAGGGAAAGAACTAATCAATTTTTATTTTTCCACCAAGTGGGGTTGACTACATAGGTCAAATGACATACTCCCTCCGGTCCACATTATAAGCACCCTTTCTCTCTCACAAAAAGGGTGCTATAATATGGACCGGAGGGAGTAATCAAATTTTTTCAAAAACCAAATATTTAGTTTATCTTTTTATCGTGGTTTTTTTTAGCGGTTGATTATAAAGAAAGCAAAACAAAATAATTGGAAAATAGAAATGATTTAATTTAACTTGGTTGAAGCAGCGTGTAAAAATTTGAAGGTTGCATTTTGCCACTGCTTTTGTTTTGGTGTAGGTAGGGTTATGGTATTATGTTAGTAGTGCTTCTTGATGTATGGGGGTTTTCATGCTGTATGTTTAACATCATTTCAGAGAGAAAATCATTCTTGGGCTTCCAGTAAATAGTTCAAGATTTTAATTTGAAGTGTGTGTTGGAGACATAAAAACCATTCTTGGACCTCTTTGAACAGTAGCTATGGAAATCAGTATAGAAGTTCAGTCAATATATTGAGAAATTTGAAATCCCAAAGCTCCTTTCAAGTTAATCTTTTGTTTATGCAGCAGTTATTAATAGAATATTTCTGCATTGCACGATAGATACCTTTTTGAGGGATTCTTTATGAGCATTGGGTGTGTCCTACCTCGAAGTAGGTTTTTGTGGAGCTTATTTTGAAGTTTTTTTGTAAAACCAAGGTGGCCAATATTATTCCTTGATATATCCAATTTTGGCAATCAACCAAAGTATTGGTTAAAAAGTCAATATACTATTGGCACATTAGGTGGGTCTTTTGATTTATTTTTCTAAATAGGAAATCTATTCACCAGAAGGTCTTAATTTTTTTCCCCGAACTTTATTGAATATATATGTTCTGTTAATACTTCTATTTAAATTGTGATTGTGATAACATCTCTGTATTATTTCATTTGTTTATTGTTTGGTTTTTTGTTCTGTGTTAGACAAGTTGCTGGCAAATCCCAAATGAGGTAGCTGAATTGAAAAAGAAGCTGGATGGTGATGTTACAAAAGATCATGTAATGTCAGTTCCAAATACTAATGTATTGTCTGATAGAGGGCCTGGAATGGTTACTCTGAATGCTCCTGCTATTAATACTGGTGGTCGTGATGCTGCAGCTCTTAAACCCTCTAGTGTACAGAGCTCGTCATCGGCACTGGACTTGATCAAGAAGAAGTTGCAGGACTCAGGAACACCTGTTGCTTCCTCTTCTATTCCGGATCCATCAGTAGGACCTGAATCAAATGGTTCAAAGGCAGCTGAATCTACAGCTAAAGGCCTTCAAGTTGATAATAACAAGGAGAAACAAAAAGATACTAATGGTGATGCTAATGACTCTGACACATCCTCAGATTCAGAAGAAGAACATAGTGGACCATCAAAGGAGGAATGCATCATTCAATTTAAGGTATATTTGCTGCTTTGGCTACCTGGAGTGTGTACCCATGCTTCAGAGATCCTTGCTTTCCGTCCTTTGATATACCTGTTTTTCTTCCAGTAATTTCTTTTTCTTTAATTTTTCGTTTCTTTTATAATAAGTCATACAAACTTATGCACGAGTCATGTGGATCATATCCTTATCTAGAGGGAATATCGGTCCTTATCTATTATTTACTGTTTTGTACTCTTGAGTGGACTCACGTAGTTGGACAAAATTGTAAATATACAAGAAAATAATTGCAACCTTCTCTTCAAATATTCTCATTGAATGAAATAGAACTGCTGAATCTGGTTCCTGGAAGCTGTTTTGTTGATAAAAAATTAGAGTTTGGTGTTTTGAGTCTTATTGTTTAGAACACGGGTTATTTGTTCAGCTTTATGAGGAAGAATGGCTACTTTTTATTTTATTTTATTTATTTATTTATTTTTAAAATTATAGATTATAGATGCAACTTGCATGAACTGCAATTTAAGAAAAGAGAGAGAGAGAGAGAAAAGATTCTAGGTGATGCCTGACTAATGTTCTTGGTTTTAAACTGTATTATACCAGAGATATATGGGGAAAAAAATGGTCATGAAGAGAGTCTTCTGATAGAGCAGGGAAAATAGTGTAAAACTAGTGTTTTTGGGGATGACTGAACTGCCCTCTGTTACTGCCATTAAACTCCATGAGCCAGATGCATTCTCAAATGTTCCTTAGATATTATGTGTTATGTTGTGCTAATTTTATATATATATATATATATATATATATATATTGTGCTTATTTGTGCCGATGAATTTTGCAGGAGATGCTTAAGGAGCGAGGAGTGGCCCCATTCTCAAAGTGGGAGAAAGAACTGCCAAAGATAGTATTTGATCCACGTTTTAAGGTTTGTTGAGGTTTAATTCTTCCATTTCTTTTTCTCGAATTAGTGATGTTTCCTTCAACTAGAACTCCTATCACCGTTGTGCATGAGTTGTGTTCTAGTGAAATGGTGGATTTCATTTACCTTGAAGTTTGTCGAGTACTAGTGAAATGGTGGGTTTCATTCTCCTTGAAGTTTGCCTTAATTCCATTGTGGCTATACCTTTTCTACCGTGATACCCATGTGATATTTTGCCCTCAATCTTTTCATTTCCTTGTATCTTCAAAAAAAATTATTTTATTTTGAGGAGTCATTTTTGGCTTATTTTTGTTTTTGATGCAGTCTATACCAAGTTATTCTGCCAGGAGATCATTGTTTGAGCATTATGTTAAGACTCGTGCAGAAGAAGAGCGCAAAGAAAAACGTGCTGCCCAGAAAGCTGCACTTGAAGGATTTAAGCAGTTACTGGATGAAGCCACTGAGGTTCTATACAGCCTATATTTGAAGCTCATTTATATTTATTTTTGTTCTGTAAAATCTATAACCTTCAATTTGCGAAACTATTAATTGCTTATATAGATCATATGATTTTCAGGATATTAATCACAACACTGATTATCCTACTTTCCGTGAGAAATGGGGAAATGATCCACGATTTAAGGCATTGGACCGCAAGGAACGGGAGCACTTATTGAGTGAAAGGTGCCACCTTTTATTTTAAGGGGATATTTTATTTAGCTCATTTTTCCTGTTCTTCGCATGTGATATGTGCACATAAGCACATCCATTCGATCAAATTACTTATTTATTAATTTTTTCACCTGTCATTTGACGTTCTTCTGGAGGTTTTATGGCTGAGTCTTTATTCAAATGTGTGGCATGCTTAACATGAAAATTTTATATTTTGAACTAACAAAATAAAAAAGATATTGAATTATTGTTATGCGTCCTTCTGTGGCAAACAAATTTTGGAGCTATTGTATTCAACCTGGGGACTGGGGAGAGGGTGAGTTATCTATAACGCACCACTGTTTTGATACAGCATCATGTTGCAAATTTGCAATGGTGTGGAGAGTGTAGGAAGCTGACTTAGAAAATGAAAGATTATGCTCAGAACATGGTTCAGAGATGGGGTAGAATTGATTAACAACCTCAATGTTTGAGGACAGTGTTCAAAGTTGTGCTTTATGTTGGAGTAATAATTACTCTTATAGAAACTTCTGAATTCGAGATTCTGTTATTTGTCCACTTGAAATTTAATTTTGTGTAACATTAAAGTACAATATACATGTTAATGTCTTAATCCCTATTCCCTATTATATGCTTTGTTTGGATCAGACCCTCTCTATTGGTTTGCCATGATACTCGTGGTATCCATTCTGTTGCACATGAGTGACTTTTGGTTGTCACAATAATGCTTTCTATAGTCTTCAGGTTGATAGTGTTAAGGGAAGAAAAACATTAATTTGTTGCATGTTTCAGCTTTAGTTGTCAGTGGGAAATGATTTGGTTGAAAAATTGGGATGCAACAATTGCTTGATAGATGGTACAGTGAAAATTATTATTTTATTTAGAATGAGATGCATTTTTATTTGATTTTCCACCCTCTAGAAAATCTATTAATTATCTAGGAGTGAACTCACAAATTTTTTTTTACTCCCTCTTTATATTCCTTCTCTTCCAAGCATACCCTCAGTGCAATGGAAGGACATTCTGTTGACGTAGCCCATTTTCTTTTAACAAAAAGGCATAAAAATAATTGAATAGAGACATGTTTGTTTAATGTTGGTATCTTGTTTATCTTTCACCAGCATCAGCACATGCTTGATGCATAGGAAATTCATTCCAAGTGCCTTCTTTCCAGCCAATCCTATTGACTTTGTTAATTCAAAATTTAGCATCAGACTCGGCTAAGTTCTTACCTTTGTGTGTATATATATTGTTATGGTTTGGATCCTCATTTGCAGTAATATTGAACTTTTTCCTAGACAGAAATGATTTCTAATGATAGTCCTTGAATGCAACATGAGTCAGCAGGTAGTAGGCTAATGACAGACTCCCGGATTCACTGTGGGTGTGTCCTTATGTCCTCTGAACTCTTTGGATTTGCATGGTAAATGGTTTTTTTATGTCAATGTGATATTTGTAGAATGCTTGTTGATGGGGTTCTTGTTTGTGTTTCAGAGTGCTTCCTTTGAAGAAAGCTGCTGAAGAAAAGGCTAAAGCAATGCGTGCAGCTTCTACTGCAAGTTTTAAGTCAATGCTTAAAGAGCAAGGAGATATAACTTTTAACTCCCGTTGGTCCAGGGTATGGGTACATTATGCTTTACTTGTGACATACTTTTCTGTTCTTGACATGGCTTTTGGAAAATGTCTTAACTCTTAAGTGCTTTCACGTATAAAACTATATATAAGATGTTATCTGCTATGTGATAATAACGGGCCTCTTAATTATGGGCCTATGATCCGGCAAGTGTAGTGGAGAGGTGGTTCTAACAGAATGGACACTTGGCAGCCGGGAATGGTGCACTAGGTGCAGGAACCATGAATGGAAATGTGAATATAAAATGAATGGAGTATGATGGAGAGGGCATCGGATTATTTCGGTAGTTTTGGTGGTGGTTACACTACAGGGTAGAGAAAGCATTTCTTTGATATTTTTGTGTCTTCTGTTTTCTGCTTTTCTTTTATCCTCTGTTTTATGGAATTGGAGCTTGCTCCTTATCATTTTGTCCATTACTTCTATTAGTACCAGTTCCTATCAAATAACAGGATAGAAAGTTTGCACTGAATATGATATTGGCAATAAATCAAATGTAAATTTTTTTCTCTGTAATCCCTTTTATTTAAACATCAAATATTATTATTATTATTATTATTATTATTATTATTATTATTATTATTATTATTATTATTATACAACTTTTGAATGTGGCATGCATGAAAAAAAAAAATTCCCATATTAATCTCTCGTTTTGAGACGTATAATTTATAGTTGTGAATTGATGCAGGTTAAAGAAAGTTTAAGGGATGACCCAAGGTATAAATCCGTGAGGCATGAGGATAGGGAAGTTTTGTTCAACGAGTATATATCTGAATTAAAAGCTGCTGAACATGCAGCAGAACGAGAAACCAGAGCCAAAAGGGATGAGCAGGTATATTTGCTGGTTAATATGTGACATTTTGTTGCTTTTTTTTTTTTTTTTTTAAATTAGCAAAGAAGTTGCTGAATAGTTAATATGTGCTCTTGTTATGTTCCTAGAGTATAATGTATAAATGATATTGAACTACTTCTCTATAACTGATGATTTTTCCTATTTTATAGTCTCTGATATTATTTCAGTTGGCTTTTTAATTGAATACGGATGTCCTTCTGGCAGCTTATTCTTAGGAACTTATTTTGACATATTGATTATCAAGCTGAATCAAACACTTGAAATTGACTTTGCAGGAGAAGCTGCGGGAGAGAGAACGGGAGTTGCGCAAAAGGAAGGAAAGAGAAGAACAGGAAATGGAAAGGGTGCGACTAAAAATTCGAAGGAAGGAGGCGGTTACTTCTTTTCAAGCTTTACTTGTGGAGACAATAAAAGACCCTCTGGTATAGCTTTCATTCTTTGTGGTACTGTTGCTTTTACATTTTTCTTGTTTCGGTAGATAAACTGAAGTTCTGAAAGAATTAGAACATATTTTTATAAAATTTCATTTGTGGTCCTTCAGCATTGATATTTTGACAGTCCCAGCTTGAAAAGAAGAAATAAACTGCTTGCATCTAGTAAAAATTAGATGGATACATGAGTTTTTTCCTTTAAAGAAAAGACTAATGTCATTTGCGCTACTCATGTTCTTAGGCATCATGGACAGAATCTAAGCCTAAATTAGAAAAGGATCCTCAAGGTCGTGCTACAAATCCTGAACTTGATCCAGCTGACACGGAAAAGCTATTTCGTGAACATATAAAGATGCTTCAGGAAGTAAGTAACAATATCTGGTGCTAGTGGCTTTCAATGTCTCTAATTTATAAATACATTCTACTCTAACATCAGTGACCCCTTCTTGTGATTTGGGCAGCGTTGTGCGAACGAGTTTAGATCTCTCTTAGCTGAAGTCTTAACCGTTGAAGCTGCGTCCCGAGAAACTGAGGATGGGAAAACAGTCCTTAATTCATGGTCTACAGCTAAACGTGTTTTAAAATCCGATCCAAGATATAACAAGGTTCCCAGAAAAGAAAGGGAAGCCTTGTGGAGTCGGTATGCAGAGGATGTGCTGCGGC
This sequence comes from Crotalaria pallida, assembly GCA_037953625.1. Lineage (NCBI taxonomy): Eukaryota > Viridiplantae > Streptophyta > Magnoliopsida > Fabales > Fabaceae > Crotalaria > Crotalaria pallida. Next base: position 139,288,116 of record CM075654.1, on the reverse strand, counting down.
GGCAAAAGTCATCTCATGATGCAAGGGAAGAGAAACATACAGATTCTAAAGGTAGAGATGCTAAAGGTAGAAACCATCATGAATCTGCAAAGTTTCCATCGGAATCAAGGAGATCAATTGAGAGAAGATAGATAATTTTTTTTTTTTGTTATCGGCTATATTTTATCTCCTTTGCCAGAGATTAGGTTTCTTTATGACTCTAACCCGAGATTAGTAGAATGGAATTATATCACATTTGAAGGCAAAGTTCTAAATGCTATACATCATTTCACTACAGTGTATCATTAATGTGAGAGTTTAGACAGAGTGCTCATCTTATTTCAATAACCCCTTCCAATTCGGTTTCGTCCTTGCAAGATCATTTTATTGCACTAGTCATACACAACCGTTGCTTTTTATGGATTCAGTTGTTAGTTTCCAGTGTTATACTAATTTGTTCTTAAAAAAAATACTTGGTAAAGATTTTATTGTTTCTATACGGCTCACCTATGATAATGAAAATATTCTTCTCATATGGAAATATAGATGAAGACAAATACCGAAATAGCATTTATAATTTTATAATTTTTCCTTTATCTAATCAATTGCATTTATAAAGTAATTAAAATGTTAAAATAATAATGGTTTAATGCAAAAAAGGGATGAAACGATTACGACTCTACCCAGTGGTATAATGACTCTTCTTGTTAGCCACTCCTCTTTATTTTGTTTGGTCCATCAGCTATATAGTGTTAGAACATCCCTTCTGCCCTTTGTCTTTTTCCGAAAAAAAAAAATGTGATACAATTTTTTTTTGGAATATAATGCAATATTCAGATTTTAAATGTTAGTTTTGCAAACGAGGATGGATTGAGAATGCAAGTGTAAAACTAATTTTCCTGTTATTGAAACTTAAAAATTAGATGAAGGAACTCAACAGAAATTCTAATACAGTAATACTCATGTTTGGAATATTATTCTTTTCTCTATCAAAAGTTTTATTTCTCTCCACTCCATCTCTTGGAACAAAATACAGCATTTGAGGGAAAGGTGAGGATTTCTTCTCCATCTTCTATTAGTTCTTAAACTCCTGGACTCATCCAAACAGTGTTTACTAAATTTGAAGCAATGATTGCTTAGTCCTGAAATAATAGGCACAATGGAAATTTAAAACTGGATACATCACCAACATCAATCAGGGGATGGGAATAGGGGAATAGGAAGATCCATTATTAGGTGATTTGAATAATAACAAGAGAGACTTTACTCAACAAGCATATACACTGTTTATTCTCTCAGGATGCAAAAAATCACCCTCCACATGGAATCATATGGAAAAGGTTTTTAACAAAATACAAGCGACCTTTTTTGGCAAATATGGTACAGACAGACTCGCTGAAATGCCTGTAGGACATACAGCAGCTCTTATTATGACAGATACAAAGCTTCCAAATAATCATCAATGTAGGCTAAGCTAGGCCAGTGATCTGTACGAATACGAACTAAAGTTGAAAATTCACCAACTTCCATCTGGAAAAGGAGATGGAACCGCGGTGGAAGAAATATCAGAACAAGAAAACACCCCATGTTTCTTTTTCTACTACTGCTAACAATCCCCCTCTCGGACACTTCATCATTGTAAGTAAGACGGAGTGGACCTGTATCAAGATTAGTAGCCGAGTTAGCATCAGGAGAAGCATCTTCCCATATGATGTTTTGGATGATTCCCCCTTCCCATACACTATCAATTAGGGGCTCCCCACTCACACCTACAATGAAGCGTGCCAAATGGTGCTCAGTTGCCTGGATCAAAGAGGTTGCAGGGACATCAAGAAGCTTAACAGATTGTGTTCCGCTGATGGCAGCAATCCCTTTGCCCCCTTTCAATTGAAAGGTCTCTCGCCCAGTGTTGGAGGATGAACCGCATGCCTCCCATAAAGCAGTGAACAAGTCAAAGTAGTATCGGGGTATTGCTTCTTCTGGGATTTCAGATGGAACCATAGCCTTGAGAAACATGTCTTCTATACCTACCGTGATTCCCTGAAGTTGACCTTGAATGATCTGACCGTTTTCCGAATTTGTTTCAATGTGAACATCAACTATACCCGGTGTCGGTTCTCTAGGCTCCAAATCAATCACAACAGTAGCTCTAAACGTTTCCTCTTCTCTTGAATCATTTCCAACAGGAACAATACTAAGAGAGTCATCCTGAGATTCATGACTTTTACTGTGAGGTTCACCAAGAAGAAAAGGTATGCGACAGGATGGAATTTTCCCATATGGTGCAGAGGACGAGAAATTTAACACTGTAGCATATATAGCAGGAAGTTCTTCTATCTCTTCCAAAGATGTAGCAGTGTTGTTGATTCCCAGCATGCGATTGAAAATATTAGATTCAAACCTCAAGCTACATGATATTCTAACTTTGAGTCCTGGCATATATCTGAAGTCAGGGATACAGGAAAAGTAATTCCTTAATGTGTTCAAAATTTCTGCTACTTTAGAATCGATCACACGGAGTGGCTCTTGCGGCTGATTTATTCTTGCAGTTTCGGGAACGATCTGTGTATCAGAACTGTTGGAAAATTCCTTTTCTTCAACAGGGGCTTCGACATCCCTGATGCCCTCTAGATAAGCAGGTTTGCTGTTACTAATGACTAAATTTGACAATGACAAAGACCAAAACTGTTTAACAAGCAATTGGGTCAGACGTTCAAGGTGAATACAGGATGATAAATTTTTATATGTCTTGAATCTCTGAGAAGATCGAGGCGACTGAACATTGAAAAAAGAGGTTGAATGTGAAGATGGTGAAAGCCCAAGGATCGAGTCCCCAAGACCTAGGATTTCTCTGAGCTTCTTCCCTGGAATGCAGACCAGCATACGTAAGTAGATCCTGCAAAATAACACACAAACATAGCCAGGCAATCATTTTTTGAAGGCACTCTGAACATTTCCTAGCTATTTTTAATTTGAAGAAATACTCATTGAAAGAAAAAGACATGGAAAGGAAATATACCTTGAATTATCACGAACTTCCAAATCAGGAAAACAGAGACAAGTAAAAGCCAGTAGACGAGACAGTCTAAGGAACAATCTAGAACTATGATGGTGCATCAACATAGTTCGACAAATTCCAAGGGCTCTACTTCCCTGTGACCAAGATTTCATGCCTGTATCCGGGCCATGTTTCTCCACAAGGAAAGCCATGAAGTTCGTGAGCAGCTCTAACAATCCACGTGGCGGTATTGTCTGATTTTCAGCAATTCTATCAAATATTGGGAAGCAATAAACCAACTTATAATCCAATGTCACTTTTGGAAGCAAGTGCTCATCAAATTTCTGAAGTAAGCACTCACCCAGCCACGAATGCTTTTGACAGGAGAGTAAGCGGTCAACAAAAGCAACAACTACAGGGACCAGGCTCCGACTCTCCAACATCATGTTCACGAGCAACCCCTGGAAAAGAGAAACTCAAATACATCATCACGATGCCTCTAAAGAAGAGTAAAGACATGACCACGAATCAACATGCTGTCCACTCTCAAGTCTCAACCATGAAATCTGATCTATAAAGGAATAGAAAAGGAAAACTGAGAGAGCTAGCTTAGAACCTTAAGAAAACAACAACAACCATGCCTTTTCCCACAAGGTGGAGTCAGTTATATAGATCAAATGATGCCATAACGTCCTGTCATAAATTATGTCTAGAGACAACAAAAACTTTTAGTGTCAGGGTAACATGCAGATTCTAAAATTGAAATATTACAATCCTGGACATCCACCTTAACTTGTACAATACAAAAAATTGATACTGGCATGGGAAAAGTACCTGCAAAGTACGAAATATCGTGGAGTCCAACAGATTTCTTGTGGTAGAAGGATCATTATCAGAATGACATGATGCACCAATAAGAAACTTATGGAAGGTGCGGAACGCAACTGCAATTTCTGTGCTCGTCGGAGGCAACCATTTGAAAGATGAGACACAAACAAGACCATCTTCAAACAGCTTCACCACTTCAACTAACTCATCCTCCTCATTGGAATCTCGTTTCACTCTCAAGACATCAACACGCACCGCGCAAAATGCAAGAAGGTCAAGCTTCAAGGCTTTCAAAGCCAGTGGATCAAACAAAGCCGGATAAAAGCTCGAGCAAGCTTCAACCAGCGACTTACCCTTCCCAACTTCTTTACCGAAAATCAGTTGATTGAAACCCAACAACCAATGAACAGCGAGCAAACGAAACACCAAATGATGCTGTGATTCTCTCGAAATTAACAAGAGCCTACGCGAAACATCGCGCTCTTGACCCTCCAAAGCATCTAAGAAACGCAAACACATGATCAAAACAACATGGCATAGCACCGGGTTATAGGAATAAATCATTCCGAAAAACTGCACCTTCAGCATTGATGGCTGCAATTCCAACGCCACTGCAATAGGTATAATCAAATTCATGAACTCCATCATTCCACAAGGGGTCAAAACTTGAGGACACTCGAGTAAAAACGACAACGCCCTCCTCAACTCCTTATAATTCAAACCAGAAACCGCAGCAACCTCTTTTGGACCCGAACCCGAATCCAACACATACTGCGGCATATTGAAAGGAACCATTGGAACTGTAGTATTGAGAATTGAAACGTTGAGTTTATTAGCGACGATGTTATGAATAACCGTTGTAAAAAGAAGAATGTAACCCTGAGAAGCGTGGGTTCGCTCGTTCTGGCAGAGGCTCCACAAGTGACCAACGACATCGGAGAGTAAACCCGGTTCGGAGCGCTCCAATTCCCTGAGGCACTCGCAGGCGGTGGATCGGGTTTGACGATCCGACCCGAAGTTCGGGCGGTTAATAACCGTTAACAACAGCTCCACCAAACTCTCCGTTTGAGACTGAACTAACGGAAGTGACGTGGACGGCGTCGTTTCCGTTACGCAAATGAGGATTGAAGTGACGGAAACCATGAATTGGTCTTTGAGATGAGAGGTGATGTGAACGGCGTCGTTTGGCGCGTGGAGGATCGAGCGGAGCGCGTCGATGAGAGAGGGGAGTTGCTGTGGATGGATTAAAGGTTCCGAGAATTCGTCGATGAAGATGAGGAGTTGGAGTTTGAGAGAGAGAGGGAAGTCTTTGCGGAGAAGAGAAGAGAGAAGCTGATCCACAAGGACGGAGGAGGAGGCTGAAGATTTCTGGCGGCCGGATTGGAATTCCTCTATCAGGGTTTCGCATTCTTGTGGTGTCAGTGGCTTCGACGGTTGCGGCGCCGCCATGGCGGTGGGTGGTTCACGACTAAGCCACCGGAGGTGCGGTTCTGTTTTTCTAGTTTCTAATACTCCTCGGCTACGATACGATGCCGTTGGTGGATGACTCAGACACGTGCATCAGCAACAGTTCAACTTTGGGCTTGGGCCCAATTTATACCGGCCCACTTGAACCTTTTATATCGGCCCACCCATTAAAGAGTTTCTTCCTTTACACCAAGTGAGTCAGTCTCGTTGAACATTTTTTCTTTCATGCTTGTGCCAGGATTCTCAGTTTCTCACCCAAGTATTGAGGAAAAAAAAAGAAGAATATTTCCAATGTGATGTTTACTTGGGTATTCGCCTTACCTCGTTTTCTTTCACTTGAAATGCTTGGATTACGTTTTAGATTCCTGGGATTTTAGAATCCCTTGTTCAAACATAGGCTTATCCTTTTTTCAGTTTTTTGTGCTGTGTGGGACTGGGGTGTGCACATTTTTTTTTCAGTTAACATTGATACGTAATCTAGAATATATTTCATGCCTCCTGCTTAAATGTAAATTATTTATTGATATTTTAATCTGTGAGAATGATCAAGAGCTCTTGTTCCTGTCTGGCTGATCTGAAGCATTAGTTCTGTATTTAAGGGTGATTGAATGTGGTTAAGCTTGGATTATCAATTATTTTTTCTTTGATAAGTGATTCAGAAGAGTTTTATACTATATATTTTGTTAATTAAGTATATAATAGTCAACAGGTATTAGGTGCTGGCGTGCTGCCCTGTCATCCAGAAGAATTCATTGTGAACAAGGGCCAAGGCCAACTTCAATTCTACAGTTACATTGATACTCTCACACCCTGATATCAGCATTTTAGAATAGCACATAGAACTATGATCTGGAGCATAAAAATATTTTTTTTTTTTAGATGTATTTCAAAATTCCAATTATATGATTAGAAATACGTACAAGGCCAATTATAATTATCTGAAGTTGATGATGGATTTAATTTGCTGTTATGCATGGTTAAGATTTAACAAGTAATAAAATTTTCCTCATCCTTTACTGTTCTGTGGTATGCAGACTAGATAGATAGTTACTCCATTTCTTTTGGAGCCAAATGGGAGAAATAGAATATAACAACAGCGGCGCAAAGAAGGCAAGACTACACTCGATGCTGACAACCTTGCTAGATGATCCTATACTTGCTGATGTCCCCAAGAACCCAACCTTGGCAGATGTTGACACTCTCATCAGCCTTGAATTGGGTGGTGCCATGCGCATTTCTGTCTTGAAATTGGATGGAACTTCATTTGGTAATACTCTCACTCGTCAATATCCTATGCCTTTTTCAATTGCGAATTTATTCCCTTTGCAAAAAGATGGGGAAATTGCAAATTTAAAGATCTTGACTTGTAATTTTTTTGGTGGTGAAGATGTGATCATGATGAATTCAGCAACAGTCAAGGATTTGAAACTTTCCATCAAGAAGAAAGTAAATGACATGGAACAGTCAAGTATGGGTCACCGCCATATTTCTTGGTGAGTAGACTTTACTTGTTCTCTGTATTCCATCCTTCTTTCTCTTTTCTCAAAATGAGAAGAAAAAAAAAAGGCAATAGCATATTAGTCATTGTGGGCTATTCTTAAAGTAGCTATTATGTTAAGGATGCTTTAATATTTGATAGCAACAGTTCATATCCGTAAATCCTGATTTTGTGCAACTTTATATTGCAAAAATTGATGCAATTGCAGGAGGCATGTTTGGGCAAATTATTGCTTGTCACACCATCACGATAAGCTCCTAGACGATGATGATATGCTTCTAAATTTTGGTATACGAAATAATTCTCAGGTTAGCCCTACCCTTTCCGAGTAGGACTTTCTATGCCTTCTCTGCTAATTATCTTTCCCTCTATTATCCTCTGTTGTTAATATTGAAATTCTAATAATTATAAGTCTTCCATAGAACTTAGAACCCTTCTTCATATGGTATGGACTTTTTGTGCTCATCATTTATGCTCATACAAGTCTTAAGAAAATGCTTTGATATCTTTTTTTCTTTGAAAAGCTTTATGTTTTGGTTGCATGTTATTATGTTATACTCTGCCAGCAAATAGGACATGTCATTTCAAATTGAACTATGTTGCTTAGTATGCTTACAAGTGGAATCCAGATTTTGTTAGTTCAAGAATATCCTACCCTATCTTTAGACACAAGTTGTAGTCTATCAGTTCATTTTCCCCCTTCTTTTTTTTAAGAGTGAAGGGACACTTTGGTCCCTCAAGTTTTTCGACAGGGACATTTTAGTCCCTCAAGAAATTTAATTCATTTTTAGTCCCCATGTTTTCAAAAAGTACCGATTTAGTCCCTCATGTTTTCCAAAAGTACCAAGTTAGTCCCTCAATGAAGTGGCTAACGGAAATAGGACAGGGACACCAACATGGGTTGGGACGAGTGGTAAGCGGCTCGGTCTCGCTTAAGCAAGGTCTCGAGTTCGAGTCCTTGTGAATGCAGAAAATTCATGTTGGGAGACTCACCTGCCATAGCCAGGCACGCGACCCGGGTCGGATCCGGATGTACCTAGGTAGTACTTAGGGAACCGGGTGGGCAACCAAAAAAAAAAGGAAATAGAACAGGGACTAAATTGGTACTTTTGAAAAACTTTGGGGACTAAAAATGAATTAAATTTCTTGAGGGACTAAAGTGTCCCTGTCGAAAAACTTGAGGGACCAAAGTGTCCCTTCACTCTTTTTTTAATGGTATTTCTCTGTCAGTTTTCTACTATTATAAATTCATTAGTTTTCCATACCTTTTCAACCTGTTGAATAATGTTTGCCGCCTCGAAGAAACAGAGTTTAATTTTGTGGTGTTTTTATGCCTGTGCAGGTACAATTTATCCCCTACGTCACGACAAAAGAATCTCGGAGGCACTCAAAGAGGAGAAAACACCGTTTCTTTCATGGCCTTAATAAGCTTTCTTCAGCAAACAAGCAAAGGTTGACCCCTTGGTGTGTACAATAGCGTGTTTTGAAGTCCTTGATGGTTGATTTCTATCTTATTTAAAAACCACAGTAATACCTGCTGAACATCAATATCCAGTGTTGTTTCAATTTGTTTGTAATCTCAGTCATTGACCCTCCTCGTGTATTAGTATCTCATAAGCCAACACTAATTTCTGTTTGAGTCTACACTGTATGGAAAGTTGCAAACATTTTTCAATGGAAATCCTTGGTCTCATATTTCAATGTAAGGCTCTGTTGTCTGAAATCCCTATGTTGAGCTGCATCAACCTAGTGAGTGGGGGTGGCTTTTAACACATTGGAGGTGTAGTGTAGCTGGCGGCCGTTGAGAGATGCTTATGCTGATGTTATTGTCAAGGAAGTATCTCCTCCTATGTGCTTGGCTTGGGTTAAAGTCAATCAAGTTTCATCCTCAAAATTATGTAGCTGTTGTCTATTTAACTGAAGCCAAGCTCATACTTCCTTGAGTTATGGTTCGATATCCTTGTTGATTTTAATGTTTAGTTGCTAAGCTAGAAATTCTATAGTCAACTTTTTTCTTTTTTGTCATTGGTTGCTGTGTGAATCTTTGCTGTAAGGTACTAATATTTATTTGGAAAATGCTAACAAATGTTATTAGAACTTTGTTTTAAAAAGTAAGAGTTAATTTTCCCGTGAGAAATGATGAATTTACTATTTCGACAACTAATAGATTTAGATTTTTAATACAAAATTTTCTTTAGTGTACTTTATTATTTAACCAACGTCCTTGAAGCTTTTTTTTTTTTTTTCTTGAATAGTAAGGCACTACTTAGTAAAATCTTATTTATACGCTCAAAATGGTGGCATCTACGTTCAATACACGTGATTAAGTTTGGTGCATGAGCATCAAGTTCCTTCCTTCTTACCACCTTTGATTTACTAAAAATAAAGAAGTTAATGCTTGAGAATGAATTGATGGAAAAATGAAAAACAACAATTTTGTCCTTGTTTTTTCAATGACCCTCGTCGCCATAACTCACCACAAATGCCACCATTGTCAAGGGTTAGTGTCATGGGCCTAAAGAGTTAGCATCGCAGTATTGCCGGAAGTATTTTCTTAACCTCAGCTTTTAGGACTGAGAATAAGAAGCTATAAAAAGTATCTTTGCATTGAAAAAATAAATGTTTAAGACTTTAAAAGTTATTGGATTAGCTTTCCAAGACATTTTTTCTACTTTTTCACCTCTTATCCTCAGCCCTAAGGGTTGAGGTTAAGCAATCCCTTACCGGAATAATTTTCTTTTGAGCGTTAATTCCCAAACCATATTTTTTAAATCCCAAACTTTTTTTTCCGATTGAACCCTATCAGAATTTTTTCCAATATCTTGAAAAATGTTTTTTTTTAATTGACCCCACATCGTAAAATGCATTTCTAAGATCAGAAAATGCATTTTTTCTGATTCAGGAATATTGGATAAAATTTCAACGGAATTTAGTAAAACAATAAAAAAAGAGAGATTTAGGATCTAAAGTCTAAACAACGGGGTGTGGGACTAGCACTTTTTGTTTCACGTCAAAACATGCGTTGGCAAAATAATTGCCTAAAAAGATAAGACTAGAAGAAAACAAAAGGGGTAGCACTGTAGCAGACAAGCAACCCAGGCACAACTAGTTCATGTATACCCGTGTGCCGACCCGGATCCACGGGTTAAAATGACCCGTATTGGGTGTCACGTCTCGCGTAAGCAAACCCTTCCCTTTATTAAAATCGAATCGAATTAGAAGACAATTGTTGCCCTGTACCCACGGTAACAACTTATAAACAGCTCTCTCTCATCTCTCTCCCTGTCGAACCTTCTACGCTCTTCCTCTCGCCTCAATGGTGCGTTCCCTCCTCTCCTTCCTTCCTTCCTTTCTCTCTTTTCTCTCTCCTTTTTTTTTTCACATCCATTGATTTTGGGATGTATTGGAACATAATTAATCTAATTGTTACTGTTTCCTTTCCCTTTCATCAATAAAATCAAATTTAATCCCTTCGTTATGGTGTTGGACTTGGATGGATTATGATTCATTTCTATTTTTTTCATTTTTATAACTGAATTGTGCATGCTATTAATTCAACTTTGAATTTTACTTCAAATTGAATTTATCTTTTATTTTATTCATTTTTTTTATTTTTTTTGGATTTTATGTGTTTTTCATGTACGAACTGTTGCTGTGAGACAGCCATGGAGATATATAACTTACAATATTATTATAAATTGAATGAATATATTTGTAGGATGGTGGTGCAAAGACACAAGGTGGTGTGTTGGCATGCACAGATGAAACAGTCCTACCTCTCAGTCAAGTGTTTGATGCACTTAAACTACTTGGTCATGATGATGGTGTTGAACCTTTGGTTGTTACCTCTGCATCAACCTTAAGTAAGCATCTTCATTCTATTACTATATGATTTCCCATTTTGAGTATGTGTTGTAGGTTTACTTTTTACCTTATTATTATTATTATTATTATAACATCTTTCTAAACCCAAAAACAATATGTTGTACTTTGCTATTGCGTGTATCTTCATCAACTTTGAACTCATCAAATTCATATGATTGTTGCAAGTTGTACTGATTTTTATGCTTCATTTGTTAAATGTTAATGAAAATTCCAATTTCAGATTCAGATTATTATGCTTATTATTGGAAGCTATTTTTTTTACATGCCATTGTTAGAATTAAGATGTGGTAATGAGAGAATTATGTATATTGGCTCTTTATTCTATGCTGGAAGATGAAGTTTGCTTATTCCTTTTTCCTATTTATGTTTTATTTTTACTTTAGAAAATAAGGGAATCTAGGTGAAAGAGGATACAGATATGGAGTCTTGGTTGATTGGTTCTATGTATTATTCTTAGATGTTGTATAGCTGTGTAATTGATCTTTGTTACTTCAATATGAACTAAATTTGTAGAACAACAACTCATGGCCTATTAACTTGTTAGTGAGGATATCAGGTTGTTAGGATCTTACTTGCTTCATCTTGGCCACTTGTTCCTTTGTTTTTGTCAGCTGAGTGGAGCTGTGATTTTAATTTTGCTGCTTCAACTTTTGGATCTTTTTCAAGTCATTGGTTGAACTATTAGTTTTAGCAAATAAATGCAAGATCTTTAAGGAAACTGATGATAGCCAGTTCTGCTTGTTTTCTGTCCACTTCCTTAAACTTGTACCAACCCTAAAGTTAATGTTTGTTGGAAGAAGATGTATAGGAGCTACTATTTCCTCTGAAATGCATAATTTTTTCATCTTGTCAATATATTATATAGGCTATTTTATTGTATTGTATTGTAGTCTAAGAAACCAAATTTACCACCTTTGCATCTTGCAAACTACAGGCAAGTTGCCAATTGATTCTTCTTCTGTGGACATTGTCATTTTAATCTGGCAATCAGTTGACTGTCCCACAAACCAACTAGTTCAAGAAATCCTGAGGGTGTTAAAAGTAGGTGGGACAACTCCTTTTCGCAAGTCGTCTCAGTCTGCTGATGATTTGGATGATAAGGTAATAATAACCTGGATTTGCCTGGGTGAATTTTATATTATTGTAGATCTGACTTTCGCCCCTTGTCCTTGAAGGTTATACCTGAACTTCAGAACAAATTTTTGTTGGCTGGGTTTTCAGAAACACAAGTCGTACAATCAACAGGGGTATGTTTCATTATTGGGTGTCTACCTATGCCATATCTTATTCATCATTGTTTCATATATATGTTTTTTCCTCGCGTATGGATTGTTGTTCAATAGAATACATTAGAAACATATTGTGGATGAGTTGAATAATAAATAGGCTCTCGGCTAACATTTATCTTGAGAGCATCCAATTCATGAGTCATCAAAAGTTACTCTTTTTTTTATCCTTTCCTGATTAACTTTGCCATGAGAGATCACCTTACAAATTCTAATAGTCAAATATGTTCTGCATTGCATATAGATCAAAGCTAAAAAGCCTTCATGGAAAGTTGGTTCATCTTTTGCCTTAAAGAAGGTGGTGAAGAGTTCCCCTAAAGTGCAAATTGATTTCGATTCCGATCTGATTGATGAAGATAGCCTGTTGACTGAAGAAGATTTAAAGAGACCCCAATTGCCACCTGGTAAAGAGTACTTTTCTAGTTTCTGTCATCAATTACTTAGTATTTTGTGTGATATTAGGCTATTAGCTAACTTTCAATTGCTTCTACAGTAAGTGATTGTGAAATTGGAAGCACAAGAAAAGCCTGCAAAAATTGTACTTGTGGGAGGGCTGGAGAGGATGACAAAATATTGAAGTTAGGATTGACTGCAGAGCAGATTAATAATCCTCAATCAGCTTGTGGCAGTGTATGTAATTTAGATGTTCACACACACTTTTAAACACAGTTTAATTGCTTTACAGTGGTCTGCATAGATAGGTATCTTGCTTTATTTTTTAGTTCAGACGATATGGAATCCCCATTAGCTCAGTACTATGGATTAAGAAGCTTAAGGATGGGAGAAGTGCTAATTTCCTACTACTTCCATTCCTTTCAATTTGTCTACAGAAGCTTTGAAGAATTTGCAATTTTTAAGAGATTTCTAAATTCATTTAGCCAACCCATCCTAGTGCAAAATGACTTCAGAATTCAAATGATCTAGGTCATGCTACTTTGTTGTAAGCTCAATTGTATTGTATGTAGAACTTCAGAAATGAGTTACTTTATCTGGTGATAATTATTTTGAGAATGCAATCCTGATCAATAATTTTCATCAGCATTGGTGAGAAGTTTGAAGTAGAATCAGTGTGACTTGTATCCTGAAATATACATTTCTCTTGCAGATTTTGTGTATGCTCTTTGTGAATAGTTTACCCTTTATTGTGTCAAACTATCCTCTAATGTTGTTTCATATATTCCCTCCATAACTGCTAACTGCCATTTTGCTCTAAAAGTTATATTATTTTTTTTTTTGGGTTGCAGTGTGGGCTGGGGGATGCTTTCAGGTGCAGTACATGCCCTTACAAAGGTCTTCCTCCCTTCAAATTGGGCGAGAAGGTAGTTTCCCTGAGTTGTTTGGTACCGTTTCTTTGGTATGGCATAAAGCATTTGTTACATACCGTAAGTTATTCATTATTCTTTTATGCAGGTATCACTATCCAGTAACTTCCTTGCTGCGGACATATGATATGGATAATGATGTTGCACGCTTTGTTTTTGGGATGATACAGTGGAATTAGGCACATCTCTAGAGATTATGGGATTATTATTATTATGCCTATGGTAGCAAAACCATTCATCTGAGTTGCTTGATCAAACTTTGTTGACCATATGAGTAATATTATATTTTTAGCTACCAATAATATTATAAACTGCCCTATAATTTTTACCCTTAATTCCCCCTATAATAAAATACGGACTTAAAAATTCCTTTTTCATTATATTAAAATCAACCGTCAAACGGACGGAGTTTTGTTTGTTTTTCGGACTAATCCAAAATTCAACCTGTGATAAACAATTTCAAATAAACAACTAATAGCCAGTAGGGCTTCAGATTATATTTTCTAAATCATATCAAGGCCCAATGGGTTCCAAATATATCAGAATACATACTATTCAGAGTTTTCAGCGGAAAATAGCAAGTTAGAACATCAAAAGCCAAAGCGTGATATTTTATCAAAACAAAGTGTCCTAAGCCTCACTCAAAAGTATACATTACATTTTCTTCAACAGAACATAGGAGACTTAGGTCTATAATGTACTCTAAACCCATAACACCCTACTATCCCCGTAAGGGAAAGTACTCCTGCTCGGCCGGGGGCTGTGCCAGCTCAATCTCTGTATCTGAAACTGTAAGGGAGTGTGCATTGCACATGAAATAGAAAGCAGTTTCTAACTAGACATAACAACTCACTAGGTCAAACACATTTAGCAAATAAACATATATTCACATATTGCATACCATACTCATTACAATATTTATTCCACATTTCCATTCTCATTATTCATTTTACCACTTGTTTCCTTGTATTTATTTTTCCCCGTTTCCAAATAATTCCCTTTTTAAACCCTTACCTTTTCCTTATTTTTACGGTGTATGTATGTCTCCACCAAATCGAAGGCCTACATACATACACCAATCACGATGTATGTCTCCACCAAATCGAAGGCCTACATACATCGCGTTCCCATTACCATACCTTGTCCAAATTTATTCCCTGTTTCCTTTATTCATTTCCTTTTATTTACGGTGTATGTATGTCTCCACCAAATCGAAGACCTACATACATACACCAACCACGATGTATGTCTCCACCAAATCGAAGGCCTACATACATCGCGTTTCCATTACCTTTACCTTATCCAATTTTATTCCCTTTTTAAATTATGTGTCCCTCAGGTCAGAGGTCAACACCCATTCATTATAATCCATTTTGTGTCCCTCAGGTCAGAGGTCAACACCCATTCATTATACTCCATTTTGTGTCCCTCAGGTCAGAGGTCAACACTCCGATACATATTTTATTCGGTGTCCCTCAGGTCAGAGGTCAACACCCAACCCATTATTTAATCCGGTGTCCCTCAGGTCAGAGGTCAACACCCATTCATTCCAATTCATATCGTGTCCCTCAGGTCAGAGGTCAACACATTTTACCATTCATATTGTGCCCCTCATATCAGAGGTCAGCATATTCATCACTTTCCATTATTCGTCACCTCAAATCAGAGGCCAACGCATTTAATCACACCACCATATTCATTACCTCACATCAGAGGCCAAAACATACTTTCATATTCTCACATCAACAATTACATCACATTTAAACACAACCACACACATTCAACAACTAATCATTCATGCAAATTCCTCATTCACTTCCTTTCTCAGTTATCACAATCATATCCAATAGCATTCTCATTCATAGTCCAACATTTATATTACACTTCATTTCAATTTACATATTTCACCTTCTCACATTTTCGCTTTAACACCACATATTAAAATCATCTCTTACTTTTTCTTAAACATAATCCACTTACTTCCATTTCTCATATTCACAAGTTCCATTAATAAGCCTTGACTTTTGTTCACAATTAATAATACTTAACATTTAAACTCATTTAGCAATTAAATACAAATACACACATTCATCACATTTAATTGTTTCCATTCCCTTTCTTCCTATATCAATTTATTCCCCAACACATACATATATTAGCTACAACAATTAATTATCATTTAATTCACAACCTTGCAAATAAAACCAATAATCACAGAGACCATTTTTGTGTCAACTTCATTATCAATTACCCAATTCCTCATTTAATTCAACTTAATTAATAACCAAATTTCATTTATCAGATAATTCATTCTCATACTGTGGGGTTTCCTTTTCCTAGTCATAACACACATTATGCATACTTAATTAATTAGAATTTCATATTCAATAACCTAGGGATTTATAATCTAATTTTCTCCCCTAACACATAACCCTAACAAGCATTATATACTAACTAGACCCGACTCTCTAGAACAAGGCAAGCTCACTATATCCACTCCCTTACCTCAAACACTTGGAGATAAGGTGATTTTGCTTGCTCTACACTTGAAAGCCTTGCCACCAATTGAGTTAGAGTCCAAAGGAAGAGGGAGGAACCTAATATAATAGCCATAGCAAGAAAAGATTAACATTCATGTAATGAGTCATGCCAAAACTCAAGAAAAGTGGAGCTTCCATGACTTAAGAATCAAAAACCACCATGGATGTAGGAGAGAGAAAGGGAAAACGAATTTAGAGAAAGAAAAGAGGAAATCCATGGCATTAAACACTTACTTGAAGTGAAGAAGGAAGAGATTTGTTGACGGAATGAAGAAATCCCACTTGCTCTTGGTGGATTTGATGATGGAGAATGGAACCCTAGGGGAGAGAAAGAGTGAGGTTCGAATTTGGAAGAGAAAGAACGTGTGCTGCACTTTATTATTTTCTGCATCTACAGCGTTTAATCGAGTATTACTCGATTAAATTCCCCCCTCCTTCAGGTCTTAATCGATTAAGCTGCAGCTTAATCGATTAAGTTGCAGTATTTTCAACACCCCGACTTTGAACGGCCATAACTTATTCGTTAACCGTTGGATCTTCCTCAAATTTTGACACATGTTTTCCCACATATCCTACTTCACATCCAACGGTGGAATTTGTGTTTAGAGTTGTAAATCTTTTATTTTGAATTTCCTAATATCCTATGTTATTAATCCTAAATCAAGCCTTCAAACCACTAGTTTCAACTCCATATCATTACTTCCTTCACTTTAGGCTTGACCCATCATCAATTATACTAGGAATTAAATTTGGGATGTTACAATAACTGTAGACTATAAGCTGTAATGCCCTTATCTTCATATTTTTCTATCTTCCTTTCTTTGTCTTTCTAACTTGTTTTTTTCCCCATATTTCCATGCTTCATATTCTTTTTTTTTTCCTGTATTTTCGTCACAAATTGATCTTTCAAGTTAATTCTTGAAAGATAAAACACGGGGAAAAAGTCTTCTATAACTAAAGTTAAAATTTTGTAGTTAAATTAGAATCATTGCTGGCTTCCCTGAGTGGCTTTTTTGGTTTGAAGTTCTGGCTCTTATTCTACGGTTGCTTGGTTTGAAAATGGCATAAAAAAATAAAAGCGTTATAGTATACTCTGTCTGAGTTACAATTTTTTTTTGTTGACGGATGAAATTTTAATATATATATCAAAGAAAATTCCTCAAAGGTAAACCAAAAAAGTAGTCATTAATGCGGCCAGAAGCCCAGAAATCACCTAACATAGCAAGTTCTACAATTTGATTTCATCTTATGATTTGGCACACTCCTCACTCTCATGGACGGGTACATGACTAAGGGAAAAGCAGAAATTAGTGTCTCAAGAAACCATCAATAATCGAAAATTCTCCCAAGGGAAAGAGAAATTAATGTCTCAAGAAACCATCAACGCAGGAACTAATCGAACACACTCTCCATTACTTATAAGATAGTTGGTTACACCTCGTTATCCGTATGTTACAAAATTGTTGAAACTAAAATTTGTGACGATGATTATTAGGAGTATAAGATTTCCTGATCCTGATTTTTTTTTTTTCGGTTTACATGGGAGGTCTGGAACTAGAACCCATGACTTGGGGAGGGGGAAATCCTAAGTGTCCCTGCAGCAACCAACTGGGCTGATTTTTAAATGTAATAGCTTTTTAGTTTAATTAACAAAAACTTAATTGATCTTGATTCACATTATAAAAATGGTCAATTATTTGTAAGACGAAAATCCTGGAGTAAACTTTACTATGTTGTGGAGAATAACATTTGATTTTTTTTTAGAAATTATACTTGTCATTTTTTTTAACGTTTTTCTTTTTAATGATTTGAAACTTAATTGATCTTGATTCACATTTGAAAGTTTGTTGATTTGATCATTATCGAAGTATGGTGGATCCGATTTAATTATATATATATATATATATATATGTGGTTTCCTTCTTATATTATTAAATATTTTATTTTATTAAATTTGATATCAAATGTAAAAATGCATAGATAAATATTCACTGTATTACATTTCAATGTTCTAAATTTAAAAAAAAAAAATCAAAGTTCATTAAAAAAAAGAACAAAGTAAAAAAATCCGAAAAAAAAAATCTTTTTTTTTTTAAACCAGGTAATGTCAGGGCTTCCCATTTTTTGTAACCCAACTAATCCATCTCGGATCCGCGAACTGTGCGAGTCTTTGACTTAACGGTGTGGATCCTCTCCAGAAATTGTTGTCTCACTAGTACTCAAGCCTTTGATCCTAAGCGTCCAACCAGTTTTCACTAGGGCAATCCAATTGAGTAAGTGAAAAAAATCCATGACGAAAGAAAAGAACAAAGTGAATTAAATATAATATTAGGGTAAGGGATGAGGATAAACATAAGTTTATTGATTTATTAGATACATCCTTTAAAAAAAAACCTAAGGTCAGAGGTTATGATATAATGCATTTAATTCGGTGAGGTTATTGGCATTCCAAAATGTATCATATGCCAACTATCAATTATCAATCACAATTTCTTCTTTTTTAATTACAAAATTATAATCAGTTAAATAAAAGTGTATTTAACAGGGAGCCTTTCTATTGAAAAGTAAGTGAATAGCAATTAGTATAAAATATATATATATATATATATATATATATATATATATATATAGGGGTTTATTATTTACGGTACGAGTTCCCCACCCCTAAATGCGCCGCCCCACTCCTCCTTCATTCATGGCAGCGCTCGATTGAACTTCCCGTTTATGGGTCATCCAGATCAGTATTGTGACAATTAGAAGCCTGCAGCTACATACGGTGAGATTTCCTTCCCTTGATTTAACTCCTTTTCAATTTTGTATTGCAAATTTTTAAAATAGAATTAGGGATTTTGGTTCTGCACATACAATGAAATGCTTACTGTCAATCTTGTTTTATTTGTCTTCCTTCTGCATCATACAACTATTATTACTCCCTTTTTAAATCAAAATTAAATTAATTATGACTACTCTCTTCATTTCATTTGTCTCAGCATTGATTTTTGTGCTCTTCTAATTGTATGGGTTGGGTTATGGACTAATGGTTCTGAGGTCAACATGGTAAGATTGTACTTATATCTTGTGGTTACTTAATTTCACATCAATTTACTATATACTTTCAAAAATGTCTATGTTAATGAATTATGACTGAATTCCATTAATTATTTTATTCCAAGATTTGAATTTGATCCAAACATGAGAGAGTTCATGACATAATTGTTATTGGAGTGGTGCATTTGCTTGTTTCTGATGTTTGAGCATTGAATATTACAGACAAAGCTTGCAGCACTCGTGAGTGATTTGACACAAGCACCATCACCGTCCAACGATGCTTCAGGAAACCCATTATCAAGTTCTCGATGTAAAGGAAGATGCAAGCTATGAAGAAATTCGTGCTAGCTACCGCAGTGCTGCACTTAGCTTACATCCTGATAAGCTTTTGAAGTCATCTGAGACATCCAGCAGCAGCGATCAAACGACCGAAGACAGGTTTCTCAAAGTGCAAAAGGCATGGGAAACGTTGAGCAATTCAAGCTCTCGTTTATTTTATGATAATGAGCTGCGAAGTTCAAGGCGGGATATCTTGGCTGCTGATGTTGTTGCAGAAGATGTAAGCTTAGAGGATATGATAGTTGAAGATGACGGAGATGCGTTGGAACTGTTCTATCAGTGCAGATGTGGTGATTATTTCTCTGTAGATTCGTTGGAATTGCGAAATATGGGGTATTCCTTACTGAGGGAAGGAAGTAGGGTGTCTGTAACCAATGTTGTTGATACTTTGCCAGGATTAGTGATTCTTCCATGTGGATCTTGTTCACTTAGAGCTCGTCTTGTAATCAATGGATGACAATTGAAATTTATTAGCATTTTTTAATGAATGATGATGATCATTAACATATTTTTTTTAATGAAGGTATCAAGTTAAGATTTGTCTATGTAAAAAGTTCTTGTGACAGAAATCTGAAGGTGCCATTTGGAATGCAGTAAAATAAGTTTCCAATAACTAACCCACTTATTAAAAGTTTAAAACACATTTATAGCATTAATCAGCGATTTCAAAATTATAAATTGAGCATGACATTCAAAATCAATTTGACATGGCTTTTAAGTTGGCCGAATCTATCACAAAATGAGCAAAAGTGAAGAGTATGCAAGTGAATGCTCTATAATACAGTGAAACTAATTCGGTAATTCCATGATATAGGGTAATAATCACCATAATACAGGAATCTTACAAGCATAAGCATAACATGAATTTCTGCATATCTACAAGAACCTGATGAACATCAATTGGCAAATGAAACTAGTCAAAACAGATCCATACCCTTCTCGCAAAAATATTTATTCTGTTCACTGCCAACTTGGAAAATTCACTTCTTCAGAATCCTACAAGGTATAAAGACCTTGAGATTGAGCTGCAGTCTCTACTGCTTTGCTTCTATGGCTTCCATTTTTTTCCTAGCTCATGGTTTCTTTAAGGAACTTTCCATTTCTGGCATGCACAAGCTTTGTCCTAAATTCAAGCATTGCCACCACTCCATCATCCAAATTAGTATTAGTAGTTTTTTTACTCTTCTAATTGACAAAACTGAGAACCACATACCACAAGCAAAATTTTGAGGAAAATAAGGACTTTACCATATATATTATAGTATATGCAACTTATGCAAGTCAATAAAAATGATTTTTCATTCTCAGGAAGAACCAAGGAATGGAGTTCAATACTATTTGGTCGCAGACAACTTTCCAAGTTCTCTAACAAGCATACTCAAATTATTATAAGTGTATTGGAGACTTACCTACCAAATTAACATGATTTTGTTGAATCAATTTTACATTTGATTTTCTTCTCAATCCAAAAGTTCTCATGCAAGTATCCATTAGAGTTGCAAAACTAAACTACAAAAACTAACATATATATAAGTGACATTTTTTGGGTAGCAAGAGATTTAAGGGCTCAGGGAATGATATGAAACCAAAACAATATAGCAAATGAAGAGTTGTAAGCCACGTATTATTTGAGTTATAACATTAATCTCTTTGTCATGGACTAAAAACACTTACGGATAAAAAAGCCTTCAATCCAGATTCCAGAGAATATATCTGACCTGCTGATGAAAAAAATACTCGCTTTGGTTTGAAATAAATTTTTTAAACAAAAGTTTTCTTAACTTCATCTCTTAATATTGAGGATGAGAACTTAAAAATGGATATCTTTCATTGCAAAGTACTGTATTGACAGAATAAAAATATGAGTAAAAACCCAATTTGGTCCCTAACAAATTCCGACAGTACCAATTTGGTCCCTGATAAATTATAAACCCAAATTAGTCCGTAACGATTTTAAAAACTGGACTATTTAGTCCCTACGTTACCCCCGTTACATAGCCGCTCCGTTAACCAAATAACGTCCGTTAATTGGGGCAAAACGATGTCGTTTAATATTAAAAGAAATAAAAAAAACAAAAAATTCTGATGAGGGATTATAAGTCCCCCAAATTCGGAACCCTAGTTCTTTCAATCTCCCCCAATTATAAACCCTAGGTCTCTAATTCAATCTCCCCCAATCATAACTTCTAAACCCAAAGCCCAAACCCGTGGTTGGTTGCTTGCGATGAGAAGCTACGGCGGTGACGGAGGTGCTGGGTCCAGGCGAGATGGGGGTTGGTATTCCTCTTCTTCCAGTGTCGGAGGTGGTGGTAGTGGTGTGGTTACCAGATTTCCACGTCCAAAGTGTGAATGCAAGATTGAAAGTGGCATATATACTTCAAAAACGAGTCAGAATCCTAACAAACAATTCTATGGTTGCTCATACTTCAAGGTAAACATTTGTGTTAAATTACTCCTATTTTTTTACTCTAATTTTCAACTCAATCAACTTTCTAAAATTGGTCCAGGAGAGAAAGCCACATTGCTCATTTTTCTTTTGGGTCGATGAATGGGAAGAAAGGGTACTTCAGAACTATGTGGTTGAAGATGAGAAAGTGATGGAACATAGCAGGGAGGTTAATCTAATTCAATCAAAGTTTAAGGAAATGCAATTGCAAATAAGGGAGATTCAATTGGAGTTGAAAGAAATGAAGATGAAGATTAAGATGAAGGATGGTAATGGAAAAGGTGTTTGTGAAGGCAAAAGATTTGCTGTAGTGGCTTTGTTAATAAGCTTGGCTGTAATTGTTGTTGTTTGTGTTTTTAAGTAAAGGATTGTGAAATGTTACATGTTGATGTTGACTGTTTTGTAATTGTCTGTTGTTATTTAATGAAAATCACTTGTTTTGGACACATTGTCTATTTGGAGACATTCATAAAGATCATTCTTTTACTTCATGATAAGTTCAAAACTTACATATATAATCCATATATAAAACACCCAAAAAATAATGTCAAAGGGGTCAAGTTGACACCAAAAAGTGACCCCTTCATTAGAAGCACAACATGAGTTTTTAGTACATAGTACAAAAGGGGGTCTAAAACAGAGAATTTAAAACATGAGTTCTCAGTACCTAGAAACTGCATCACACATGTTGTTAACATCTACATCCCCTTCAAGAGCATTCAAACCTACTTCCAAGTCATTCTCTCCAGGTGTCTGCCAGTACATAGCTTTCAACTCATCTTCTTCATAACCGAATTCCCTAAACATAGTCTTCATGTCCTTCAAGTTAACTAAATCAATGTCCACTGGTGGCAAGCTATCTACGTTGCCATTAACATACTGGACCACCTCATCATCATCTCTCCTAAAAACTCCACCGTGATGATACACAAAGATGACATACTCAGACATCTAGAAAAAAACAAAATACAGAGGGATAAACCCCATCATCATCTCTCCTAAAAATAGAGGGTATGTGAACTGTTTAAACAAAATACAACATAAACCCTATAAACATCAATATAAGAAAAGAAATGAAAAAACAGAGGCTACACAATACCATCTCCTAAACCCTATAAACATCAACATAAGAAAAGAAAACAAAAAAAATGGCATAATAAACAAATACAGAAGGATAACTCGTTACAGACATGCAAATAAACCCTATAATAAACATCAATGATACAAAAAGCTTACCTTTTCAAAATTGCCTCTGATTCGCGGTTCTCTCCTTCTACAGTTGAGTCCACCAGCAAAACCCTTCGTTCAACAATGCCTCCGATTTCACTTCTTCACTCAAACCCTAACGTGTTTTCGACATTCTCTTCCCTCTTAATCTCTGAAAGCTTCCTTCGAAAGTAAATTTGAGTTTTACCCTTTTGTTGTTAACTCTGGGTATGTGAACGGTTTGCATTGACGCCCACACAAAACGAAGTCGTTTTAGGTTTAACCAAACGACGTCGTTTTTCTTATCTAACCACAGCCACACGTTTTGGTTGACGTTTGTTTTTTTTTTTTTTTCTTTTAATATTAACAGACGTTATTTGGTTAACGGAGCGGCTATGTAACCAGGGTAACGGAGGGACTAAATAGTCCAGTTTTTAAAATCGTTAGGAACTAATTTGGGTTTATAATTTATCAGGGACCAAATTGGTACTGTCGGAATTCGTTAGGGACCAAATTGGATCTTTACTCTAAAAATATTTGTATTTATTTTTTCAACGAAAGATATCCATTTTTAGCCTCTTATCCTCCGCCTCAAGGACTGATGTTAAGAAAACTCATAAAAAAAACTAATTTCACGCTTATTAAAAAGGAAGTTATTTGATTGTATTTAATTTTTTTCAAATTTATAAAAAATATATATACTTTAAAAAAGTAGTATTGGGAATGAAACAAAAATGAGTTGAGATAACCACTTTGAAGAGATGTTTCTAAGAAAGTAATATTAAATTTATTTTTTTTATATTTTAAACCAAGATAAATATGTTTTTTTATCACATACCAAATATCTATGCAAATTAATCAACATAAATTACCTAACTAAGGCATATGAAATTAATTAAGATAATAATAATAATAATAATAATAATAATAATAATAATAATAATAATAATAATAATGTACCATGATTATCTTACATACGCGTGAATAAGCGAAACCGCCGAAACAAATACCATCAACTAGATCAAATTGCCTGCAATTTTGTAAACGAGTAAGAACTCGTCGTCCAGTAAAAATCTAATTTCACATCAGCTCACCGTACACCAACTCACCCACTGAAAATATCACAGACTGATTATGATTATGAGTGTGACAGAGTCTTGAAGAGACCTTTTTTCTTTTATCAACAATCAATCTTGAAGAGATCTTTTGGATAATAGCCACACAAAGAAATTTAAAGAAATGCCTCAAGATTCTCCATTTCCCCGCCGTCTCAGTACTGCATGCCAATTCCATCGCAGAGTCAGCCTATAGGCAAATCCATCATTCCGTGGCCAAGGATTAACGTTGACGTTGGCGTCCAGCCCCACCTCCTCAATGATGTTGAGCAATGTGTTACGTTGTCGCCGTCACCAGTTTCTGGCAAGAAATGAGTGCGTTGGACGGAGCATGAACACAGGTATGTTATCTGTTGGTTTTTAGTAGAAAATAGAGATGATAGTTGAACAGATAGATATAGTAGAAGAGAGATTAACACATTAAATGTAACAAATATTTGATTGAATAGTAATTGGAGGAATATTTTGGTGGCCTAACAAAAATAATCTAAGATAACCATACCATGTATCAAGTGTGTATTCCCTTTTGTTCTGTCTTGGTGTTGGGTGGTTCTTGTATTGGTATCATTATAAGGTGGGAGGAGTTGGTGTTTCTAGTTTGGTCTTGTTATGCTCTTTTTCCCTTGTTTTGAATTTTCTCTCTGTTTTTTTTTTTCATTCAAGGTTTTCAAGGAGGTAAAGGTCCTAACAAGTGTTTTTTGGTGGTTAGGGTCATTATGTGTGTATAGGTTGGTAGGTGGATTTAGGGGAATTTTTTGTATGAGACTACTAGTACTTTATTTGCTTCATAATGGTGTGAAGCTTAAAATTGTATCTGATTGTGATTAACTTGATGCACATGATTGTGGTTCCCTCTAACAAATCCTTTGTAGAAGGTGGGGTCATTGGGTGTTCTATGATGCTTGGTTAATCTTTATGTTAATAAATTTTTCTTTGCTGTTAAAAAAAATAATATACCTTTTGCTTATAATATATATATATATATAATTTTTTTTGTCTCAAACTAAAGTTAAAGTAATTAATTAAAAAATTGCAAAATTTTGATGTGATTGGTTGATCAATAAAAAATGCATTAAATTAGATGTTTTATAATTGTTGATGTATTAAGCAAATTATTAAATGTGTGTCTTGATTTTTTGACTTTTGCATTTTTTTTATCATGTTTATGGGATGAAGGAAGTACTAGTTAGTGACTTTATTGTTGTATTACCTCTGTTCCAATTTATCTGTCATTTTAGTATTTTCAACTTATTTCATATTATTTGTTGTTTTAGAAATTCGAGAGTGCATTAATTAATTTTTTTAACATTAACTTTTTTTTAAACATTTTGAAATTTGTAAAATGTGTGATAATTAGTGTAATATGAGGATGATGAAGTAAAGTTTTCTTATTCTTCTCTTAAAAATTGAAGTATTAAATGATTTTTTAATTTGTATGAAACTCTTACTACGATAAATAAATTAGAACGGATTGGGTAATAATTGAGATTATGATTGTTATAATAATTTCATTTTGTTATATATATAAAGTAGTAATTAAAAAATAGGGCTTTGTTTCGCTAACATTTTCGTTGCCATACCTTTTTTAGGTGGTTCAATAAGAAAACGTCATATATTTTTAATGTCACATTAGCTAGACATACATATGAATCATAAATTTTGCAATTAAATCCTTGGATTATTTACGTAAAAATAGTATTTTTACTACTTCTAATATAATTTACCCAAAATACCTTTCATTAATTTTCCATTATTCATTACTTTTTTACTACCCAAAATGCCCAAACTACTTTTTTCACTACTTTTTCATTACCCATTTTTCAATCTTATATAAATCTCCAATAACAATAAAAAGCGATGAATTGGGGAAAACATCATAAACAGAAAATTATTACTGTTCAAATAATTAATAACCCGGTAATCACAAAACAGAACAATAAAAACAGAAAATTTATAAAAAAAATTAAAAAATAATATAAAAAAAATCAAATAATAAGAATAAGAAATAAGATATAACAAGAGGAGAGAATTCTCAAGATTCGGATTAGCGATCTAGGAATCTATAGGGAAAAATGATAAAGATTGAAGATGAGTTCTTATCATATCATACATAGTGATTTTTTAAATATTTTTTTAAAAATATTTTTGTTGAGATAATGATTTCTTTTTTTTTTCAACAAAATGAGGATAATAATTTCATAAACAAATAATAATTAAATAAATTTGAATAATTTATTTAACTTCAAATTCTAATTTTGGTTGGAGATAATAATTATCTACCTATTTCCCTCTTCCCTCTCGTGGAATAAACTAACTTCCTTCTCCAACACATTAAAGAGTCGTCTTCCACCAGTTAATCAAATCCATGCTTCACTACATGTTGAAACGCAGCAAAAATTTCAGCAAGGACAACAAATAAATGTTGCACTCCAATCCACCGCACAAATTATTTCATCAAATGGATGGACAAACGATTCCCAATGAGTGCATGATTTCTCATGTCTTGCTCCTCTTCAACTGCAATCACTCACTTGTGGGAGTGCAAGAAGCAAGGATGGTTCTTAGGGTCAACGATAATCCCTACCCTCTTCCAAGAAGCAAGGATGGTTCTTAGGGTCAATGATAATCCCTACCCTCTTCCTTTTCCAGAAGACAACAAATAAATGTTGCACTCCAATCCACCGCACAAATTATTTCATCAAATGGATGGACAAACTATTCCCAATGAGTGCATGATTTCTCATGTCTTGCTCCTCTTCAACTGCAATCACCTATGGGAGTGCAAGAAGCAAGGATGGTTCTTAGGGTCAATGATAATCCCTACCCTCTTCCTCTTCCAGAAGACTGGACGAACTCTCTTAAACAGGATATGCCGCAAATACAACACTACGAAGACTCGTTGCGTTAAACTGATACTAGTACTTTTTTGATGTCTTGATGCATGGCATTTCCCAGTTTTTAGAAAAAGAAATAGAAAATGTTTATATAATTATTTTCACCGTATTAAAAGATAATATAAATTTATTCCTTTTAATAATTGGTGTATTAATCCAATGTCATGCATTCATTCCTAAATGTAATAAATACATGTACATATAAATATAAATAGGAGTGATAGATGTGATTATTAGGATTTGGTGTACTCTTTTTCCCTTGCTTATGACTATGCCTTTTTCCATTTGATTTTTTCTATCAAAGTTATTAAGGAGATAAAGATTCTAGCAGTGGTTAGGCAGGTGTTAGGGGTAGTGTGTTGGTTGTTGTTATAGAGTTGTAAAATTGTTGCTTGAAGAAGACTTATTTGTAATGCTCTTTGATCGAGTTGAGCTATATTTAGCACATGATTGTGTGCTCATGATTCTGTACTCATGTTCAAACCCTTCATAGAAGGTAGAAGGTGGGGTTCATGTGTAGAATGATGCTTTGTAGCTCTTTTTCCCTTGTTTTGAATTTTCCCTTTGGTTTTTTTTTTTCATTCAAGGTTTTTAAGGAGGTAAATGTCCTAACAAGTGTTTTTTGGTGGTTAGGGTTATTATCTGTGTATAGGTTGGTAGGTGGATTTAGGGGAATTTTTTGTATGAGATTGCTAGTACTTTATTTGCTTCACAATGGTGTGAAGCTTAAAATTGTATCTGATTGTGAACTTGATGCACATGATTGTGGTTCCCTCTGACAAACCCTTCATAGAAGGTGAGGTCATTGGGTGTTCTACGATGCTCGGTTAATCTTTGTTAATAAATTTTTCTTTGTTTGCTGTTCAAAAAAAAATATACCTTTTGCTTATAAAAAATATATATATAATTTTTTTTGTCTCAAACTAAAGCTAAAGTAATTAATTAAAAAATTGCAAAATTTTGATGTGATTGGTTGATCAATAAAAAATGCATTAAATTAGATGTTTTATAATTGTTAATGTATTAGGCAAATTATTAAATGCGTGTCTTGATTTTTTGACTTTTGCATTTTTTTTATCATGTTTATGGGATGAAGGAAGTACTAGTTACGTGACTTTACTGTTGTATTACCTCTGTTCCAATTTATCTGTCATTTTAGTATTTTCAACTTATTTCATATTATTTGTTGTTTTAGAAATTCGAGAGTGCATTAATTAATTTTTTTAACATTAACTTTTTTTTAAACATTTTGAAATTTGTAAAATGTGTGATAATTAGTGTAATATGAGGATGATGAAGTAAAGTTTTCTTATTCTTCTCTTAAAAATTGAAGTATTAAATGATTTTTTAATTTGTATGAAACTCTTACTACGATAAATAAATTAGAACGGATTGGGTAATAATTGAGATTATGATTCTTATAATAATTTCATTTTGCTATATATATAAAGTAGTAATTAAAAAATATGGCTTTGTTTCGCTAACATTTTCGTTGTCATACCCTTTTTAGGTGGTTCAATAAGAAAACGTCATATATTTTTTATGTCACATTAGCTAGACATACATATGAATCATAAATTTTGCAATTAAATCCTTGGATTATTTACATAAAAATAGTATTTTTACTACTCCTAATATAATTTACCCAAAATACCTTTCATTAATTTTCCATTCTTCATTATTTTTTTACTACCCAAAATGCCCAAACTACATTTTTCACTACTTTTTTCATTACCCATTTTTCTTTTTTTTTTTTGGTAAACAAAGGGGGCAAAAAGCCCAGAAAACAGAAAGTTTAACTAACTAACACACTCCTAGGAATGGCACTCATCCTATAATCGTGCCCAACAAGTCTACGAAGAAAGTCATCAGGTTGTTCATAAACCTTTGTGCCGAACTCAAGCTGAAGGCTTTTATTGGCCAAATAGTCTGCGCAAGTATTGCCTTCTCTTAAGGTATGATTGAAAGAGATTCTCCAATCCTTCTTCAACATAACCTTGATACGGCCTAAAATGTCGTTGTTACTGTTGAGATCTTCACTGTGCCCGTCACGGTTGAGATGATCGACAATAGTTTTGGAGTCACATTCAACAATGAGCTTGCGTATGTTATTATTCCAAGCAAGTTGCAAGCCAATTAAAATTCCCCAGAGTTCAGCCTTGAACGCAGTCGTGTATCCAAGGTTATGAGAAAATCCTATCACATAGCGACCTTCATGGTTTCTAACCAGCCCTCCACATCCAGCTATGCCGGGGTTGCCTTTAGACGCTCCATCCGTATTGAGCTTGAACCAATTCTCCGGGGGAAATTGCCAATGAACAAAGATAGTCTCCCTTCGCTGAAGCACCTTCGTAGGATCTATGTTATAAGCTTGAAAGAGCTCCTGCACCTGCTTAGAAACAAACATATGCATATTGTGAGGATAAGAAAATTCATTATCATTAATATATTTATTACGCCATTCCCAAATATAATAAAGACAACAAAGGAAAATACTTCCCCAATATTCTCTGGTGTGGTTACCCCATTCTCGCTGGATGTTTAGTCGAAACCATTCATGAAGATCAAGGGAGAAAAAAGAGGCACTCTCCTTCGATCTTATAAGCATGTTCCACAATTGTTTGGCTCTGGTGCAATCTCTTAAGGCGTGAATGCTGGATTCTGTGTGGTAATTACAGATCATGCAAGTCGAATGACCAAGGCCCCATTTATTCTTCCTCTCATTTGTCAAAAGACGATTATGGCCAACTTTCCATCCATGCATTTTCCATCTATCCAGACTTCTTATATCCCACATATTGTGCCATGGTATGAGATCAACAGTTGCCATCTCATTGTTTAAAATTAAATAGGCACTCTCTACTGTGAAGTTTCCTTTTTCCGTTGGACCCCAAATGAGCCTGTCCTGTCCCATATCGTCAATAGGAGTCGGGGTGGCTCTTAGGCGAAGAATAGCTTCATCGGATATTATATGATCCCTTGAAGAGCCATAAAATTCCATTCTCCATTATCCGTTACCATATCTTTCACTAAGATCATATCATTATTTCCAATAGCATTAACAGTTGAGAATTCCTTCAGCGTCATGTTGTTTCCAATCCATTTGTCTTGCCAGAACCACGTATTCCTTCCATTTCCTATGCTGTATTCCACATTAGAAATCATCACAGGCCACAGATTAACCATTCTTCTCCATAAGTTAGAATCCGTAGGTTTCTGGGCAGCTCTTTGAAGTAAGTCCTGCCCTCGAGCATATTTACCTTTTAGCACACAAACCCATAAGGAATCAGGATAAGAGATCACTCCCCAACACAATTTTAGAAGAAAGGCATCATTAAACTTGGAAATTCTTCTAAAGCCAAGACCCCCTTTATCTTTCGGAAGACATAACTGATTCCAACTCAGGAGATGAGCTTTTCTTCTTTCTCTAGAGCTTCCCCAAACAAAATTCCTTTGAATTTGTTCAACTTCATTGCATATGCTTTTCGGCAAGACTTCATGCTGCATTATATGATTCAACATTGACCCTAAAGAATACTTAGCCAGAGTCACTCTTCCAGCCATGGATAAGGAGTTTGCTTTCCATCCAGCCAATTTATTCTGGATTTTTTCAATAATTGGCTTGTAATTGTCCTTTTTCCTGCGGGAGTGGTGGTCTATGGAGCCCAAGTAACTTCCTAATCCTTTAGTATGCTTGAAACCACTGGCTTGAATAATTTGATCCCTTGCATGCGGAGAAACATTAGCAGAGAAGAAGATGCTAGTTTTTGATTCATTCACTTTGTGCCCCGAAGCTTCCCCAAACCTTTCCATACAGTTCATAACGTGGCCAAACTGCTCCATAGAAGCCTCTGCAAAAATTAAAAGATCATCACCAAACATTAAATGAGAAATAAAAGGACCATGTCTACCAGCTTTGATGGGCTTCCACTCTCCATTATTTACCGATTCCTCTATCAAGTGAGATAGTTTATCCATGCAAATGACAAAAAGAAAGGGGGAAAGGGGATCTCCCTGTCTAATTCCTCTAGTTGGGAGAAAGGCCTCTGACTTGTCTCCATTCCATAACAATTTAAAGGAAGAAGTGGATATACAAGTATAAATAAGATCAATTAAATTATCAGGAAGATTAAGCTCTTGGAGGCAAGCTCTAATAAAATTCCAGGAAATTCTATCATAAGCCTTTTCAAGATCAAACTTGATGGCCATAAAAGGCTTTCTCCCCTTCATATGTTTCATCGTATGCATTAACTCTTGGGCTACAATGATGTTGTCTTGTATTTTACGGGCCGGAATGAAGCCAGCTTGATAGGGAGATATCCAGTCATTCAGAAGAGGCTTCAACCTGTTTGAGAGAATTTTAGTGATGCATTTATAAACAACATTACACAAGGCAATAGGTCTAAATTGAGAAGCAAATTCAGGATTATCAATTTTAGGAATAAGAACCAGCATACTAGTATTCATAGTTCTTATAGCCTCATTGTTAAGCCAAGCTTCACGAATAAAATCAAATAAACAATCTTTAATAATATCCCAATTAGCTTTGTAAAAAATAGTCGGAAAACCATCTTCCCCCGGAGCTTTTAACGACCCCATAAAGAAGATGGCTTTCTTAATTTCCTCAAGATTAGCCACAGAGCCCATCATGGAAAGGTCTTTTTCAATCACAGGGTAAGAAACATTACAATTTAGCATGGGCCTATTAACATTATCCTCCATATAAAGCTGTATAAAGAAACATCTCACCATGTCACAAAGAGTATTATTGTCATAAGTCCATTCACCATTGATATCTTTCAGAGCACGAATTATGTTCTTTTTACGTCTGTTGATGGTTCGGGAATGGTAGTATTTGGTGTTTCTATCCCCACCTTGAATCCACTCTTTCCTAGATTTTTGATGCCAAAGCACCTCTTCTTGTTGAAGCGTAGCATCTAACTCCTTCGGAAGCTCTAATTCCAGCCTTTGTAAAAAAAGGTTTGAGGTATAGTCACTAGCCGTTTGAATACCCGGATTCTATTAGTGAGGTCTTTCTTTTTCTGGAAAACATTCCCAAATACCACTTTGTTCCATTCCTGCAAATTGGGCACAAGAGAGTTAATATTATCAATAAAATCATGTTTATTCCAATTATTAAATAAAAAATGATGAAAATCATTATGGTAGAGCCACATCGCTTGGAAGCGAAAAGGTCTATTGAGGTTCCTGTTTATATTCGGGTTGGTCTCAAGCTGAATAGGATGATGATCAGAATGAGATCTAGCCAAAACTTTCACATGAGCTTCAGGGAAGCGAACACTCCAACTATTATTGCAAAGGCCGCGGTCAAGTCTCTTGTACACTCTGTCAAGCCCATTTCTTTGAGATCCTCTCCAAGTAAATGCTCCCCCGATTTGTCCAAGATCAATCAGGCCACAGAGGTTAATTTTATTTGCAAAATAGAGGCATCTGTTAAGATCAGTAGGGGCTCCTCCCTTCTTCTCCCTTTCATTAGCTATTTCGTTGAAGTCACCGATCAGAACCCACTCACTATCTTCTTCCATTTGTTGGTCGATGTCAAACAGAGAATTCCAAAGGTCAGTACGCTCCTCTTCTCTAGGACTTGCGTAAATGGCTGAAAGAAACCACACTCTGAAATTATCTTCCTGAATGGCCACATGAATGACTTGTTTTTCGTTCTTAATTTCCTGT
Source organism: Crotalaria pallida (assembly GCA_037953625.1). NCBI lineage: Eukaryota > Viridiplantae > Streptophyta > Magnoliopsida > Fabales > Fabaceae > Crotalaria > Crotalaria pallida. Next base: position 139,255,571 of record CM075654.1, on the reverse strand, counting down.
ATATTTATGCTATCTTTATTCCACAAGATCCATATTCCTCCCGAATACCCAATAGCCTCGCTGATTATAGAATGTCTAAAGCCCAGCTTGCGTATGGTGCTCAGAGCACGACCTCCACTGCAACGTGGTTATTGAACAATCACAGTGTCAGGCTTTTTTGAATGGCAATCAAACTTCTGAAAGTCCTACCAAATTCTAACCCCAAAGCTCCCCTCACATTCCAAGAAATAATAATCATTGAGCTTGGTTGGAGTTTTGGTCTCTAAGACCCTCATCACTATGTTGACTTGCAACCTGCTCTTCCATAGTAGCATCTTCATTATGTACTTCTATTTCCATTCTCATAAGTCATATCTGGCGGCTTGGTCTTCACATTTTCAACAAGGTCCATTCCTGTTCTTCTCTGAGCAAGATCTATTTCTTCTTTATTGGGCATAACAACCCTTGTTATAAAAGAATCGATGAAGTTTGTTCCTTGTTTCTCAATAATCCTCATGTTATGAAGCAATTCTTTCTCTCTTTCCTTACGGGCTCTTTTGACTTCCTCTTCTTTCAAATCCACTATGGTTTCTTGTTCCATCTTCCTAGCATCCTGACCCATCTTGGTATTGTCGCCCTTTTTTGGATTTTTCTTCGGTACTATTTTTGTGGGGCCATGGGGCTGCATATTTTTGTTCCCTTTCTGTTGATGATTCTTTCCGGCAAGAGGGTCACGAATTTTTGTTGTAACTATTTGTTTGGAGGAGGGTCCCACATCTTGGGTACTTGTTGCATTGTTATTTTCAGTAGGCAAGTGAACTTTAATTGCTTGGTCAACATGCTCTGACTCTTCATCCAAAACAACAAAACGAGATCCCATACTCTTTGCTGGACCATTATTGCCTTGGTGCTTTGGCTGATTTCTACCCATTTTTCAATCTTATATAAATCTCCAATAACAATAAAAAGCGATGAATTGGGGAAAACATCATAAACAGAAAATTATTACTGTTCAAATAATTGATAACCCGGTAATCAGAAAACATAAACAATAAAAACAGAAAATTAATAAAAAAAATTAAAAAATAATATAAAAAAAATCAAATAATAAGGATAAGAAATAAGATATAACAAGAGAAGAGAGTTCTCAAGATTCGGTGTAACGCTCCTTGGATATTCATTTTAATATAAAGTAAATTGAATATATCTATGATAAATACTTGTTGGTGTTAGAAAAATTCTAATACAAAAATTTCGTTTTGTTGAAACTTGACTATGCTTTTAGAGTTAAATCTGAGTTCGAAATAAAATTGGAGATCTTCATAATAACTCGAAGAAAAGTAGAAGTTTCTAAATTGGAAGGTACTTGATATCAAACTCAAATAATAAAATCAGAGTTGGCGGAAAACATCATATCAGCTCATGGCATTATTTTTATCTCTGAAAGTGTTACGATCAATAGTTATGTTAATATCAAATAAGATATTAGTATAAAGAAACTTGACATTTCATCTTTGATCACCTTTCTCAAAAATATGATATAAGCTTTATTATTAGAGAAATATTTCAGAGCTGATCAAGGTCCTTTGTCCCACCGTCCGTTCCATAGATTTCCGATAGTTGTGCACTAAGATGATAATTCCCCTTTTTCTGTTCCCTGAGTACGCTTAAGGGTCTCCTACCCTTAATAGTCTTTTGAGATATTGGGATGTTGGATCATAACCTAATAAGGGCACGGGAGTAAGCATATACATTTGCATAATCAAATGAGACAGACATAAGAAAAGGTTTGACAATCACAATTATTCAATTATCAAGCAGAATGTAAATACATATGAGCACACCCATTTTCAATATTGTATTTCTTGTAATGCAGGTGGCATGATGCATGATTTTCATCCACAACTGAGGCCTCCATTATCTTTTGATATCTGGCAATAGATATCTCAGTGTTCCCAGAACACCCCCATACGTTCTGGTCCCAGAACGTATGGCAAACCATACTTGGAAAATCGCATCACTCCCAGAGTGTGCACTACGTTCCCAGAACGCATAAAATAACCATGTCCCAGACACTAGCCACATTCCCAGAATGTGTCATCAAGTAGGTTATATAGAATTGGTACTCCCAGAGTACCCTCCTCATATTCCCAGAATATGAGAGTCATTTCTTGCCAATCTATTCTCCATTCTCCATGAATGAATGCACAATTACTAAGATTGGTTTTTATCTTGCATTTTACTATTGTGATTTAGAGTTAATTCAAACTCTCCTTTGAATGATTGATTCGAGGTATAACCTTTGGCATGGGAAGTCATCCCTCAATTAACTTAACAACATGCCATAAGGCTTGGATTGGGGAAACTTAACCAACGGTATCCGCTTTTCATTTAAAAGACTAAATTTCTATTTTTCAGTTTCAGGTACTAACCGGTTACAGTCTCAGGCTAACCGGTTAGAATTACAGACCTGAACTTACTAACCGTTGCAATTCAGAAAAAACCCTTTTTCTTGAATTCTCTACCCAATCCATAAACAAGTTTCAACATTGTACCTCAAATCTCACTGACTTCATCATTCAAAGTCTAATCACAATTCTATCCCAAATTAGCATAATTTCCAATTGAAATTATGATTTAACATTAAGGCATTAACTCATTAAGCATAATCTGAAACAAACAGTATTTATTCACATGTTTTCAGATTGATTCCAAGTGAAATTAGAGTATAGACTTGAGAAAAATGGTAAGAATACAGGGTCAATTTCAGAAATTCATTTTCTTTGAAAATTTACAGTATCTAACCGGTTACAGATTTCGAATAACCGGTTAGATTATGCAGTCTGTACATTGAAAAATGAGGTTTTGCATACCATTCTTTTAAATACTCAAATCTAACCAATTTCAACAATCAATAGAGTTCACATACCTTAATTTAAACATGTTCAACCATAGAAACATATTCAATTTGCATGCATTCCATCCAAAACATCAAATTGCATATAATTCCACATAACACAACTCAATATCACACAACTCATAATAATGCATTTAGATTGTGATTAAGTTCTCCAAATCACATGCATGCAAAATATTAATCCTGCTCAAAACAGAATTGAGCTGTAATTTGGCCTCCAAGCCTTTGTTTTCTATAATCAATGCCCTTTATGAGTCCTATGGTGACTCACCCTATGATTCCACATAATCTAATCTCATTCTAACAAATGAAAGCTTCTCCCTTACCTCTAGATTGCACTTGTTGTGTATCAGCACTAGTTCCTTAAGGAAGAACACGGATCCCTTAAGCTCTGCCTTCATGCATAACAGTTTCAACAGGGTTCCAAAATCAACATTTTTGACATACAAAATGGACAAACAAATTGGGGAAAATGATTAGACTCTACCCTATGAAACATACACAAACTTTAGAAACAGATTTGAGACTTAGAGGATGCATGTACTCACCAAAATCAAACTCTAAAGAGAGTCACACGAACTCAATTCTGTTTCTTGGGCAGACTTGATCTTCAACTTTCAAAGCTCAGAACTTCTTCAATACTCACTCTCAATTCACACTCCATACCTCAATACAAAGCTGGAAGACTCAGCTTTAAGATGGTGTATCTCACTCGATTTAATTATCAAAGATCAGAGAGAAATGAGCAGATCAACAAAGAAGCCCTAATTTGATTACAACATCAACACTCTACCAGAAAGCCCTCAATTGACCCTCAAATCAAGTATTTATAGGGAAATTTGATGAACATGCAAGGCGACACGTAATCTCCACTACAAATCGAACTGTTTTCGTGGCAAATCGTGGGGTAATCAGCTGATTACTCATCAAAATCCACTAACCAGGTTTCCTAAGTTCATCGTGTAACCGGTTACAAAGCCTTTCTAACCGGTTACATACTGATAACCTTTAAAAATTAATAATTTAATAACTCTTTTCCCAAAACCTTTTCAATATTGACACTAAGTCCCTCACAAGGACTAAATTATAAAATTCCCATTTTTGTATTAATTACTCTCTATAAAATATATATTCATACTTCAATATTCTTTCCAAACACATAAGGTATAGAAACCTTAAACTAATTAAGAAAACAACTATAAAATCGTGGTTATAATTTATTTTATTTGTTATTTGAGAGACGAAAGATTAGGGGCGTTACATTCGGATTAGCGATCTAGGAATCTATAGGGAAAAATGATAAAGATTGAAGATGAGTTCCTATCATACATAGTGATTTTTTAAATATTTTTTAAAAATATTTTTGTTGAGATAATGATTTCTTTTTTTTTTTCAACAAATGAGGATAATAATTTCATAAACAAATAATAATTATATAAATTTGAATAATTTATTTAATTTCAAACTCTAATTTTGGTTGGAGATTATCTACCTATTTATAAGACATTCTTAACACATTTACACATATTAAAAAAAAAGTAGTTAGAGTTAGTTATTACTATAAAAAAAATATGTCAAAGTTTCAAAACTACCCCTATATAAAATTAAATACAATCTAAATTGATGTAGTCATTATTGTGGAAAAAGTAAAAAGGTTTTTCGAAATCATTAAGAATGTATTTGCTATAAATTATTTAATATTGCATAAATATTGTAAAATAACTTTAATTTAGGGGCAAGTAAACCTTCAAAGCAATGATTTATAAATTGGGATAAAGGAAGTAGTAAATATTGTTAATGATATTAAAAATTATAATATTTTATATATTTTTTAAAAATTATCTTTATTATTGTTAATTGGGAATATCTGTTCCTCGTTTGTAGTTTTTTTCTTCTTGCTTCTTTTGTTTCTTTCATACTGTATCAAAAAAAAAAAAGTATTAAACAATTCTAAAAAGTATTAACTACACTAAAGATCATGATAAGAAGATAAGAACTTACGTTGAGAGAGAAGCAAAACTCACCGACTTCACTCTCAAATACTACTAAGTAATTAGTGATTAGATTAGATACCTCTTTATTCGTTATCTTGATCGGTTAATGTGCCGTGTTCGATTAACTTGATTTATTATTTTATTTAAATAGAGTAAATAGAGAGAGAATATGGTATATTTTATAAATAAATTGAAAAATGTCCCGATATAATGCGCAGCAGCAGCAGGGACATAATGCACAGCAGCAGCAGCATGTGAATCATGAGGGCGTGGCAACAATGTTGCCGTTGGTTAGCGGCATGGCTCATGAGCTGGGCCACGACCAAGCCATGCCGCATGAGAATATGATCCCGGTCGTGGTCCAAGTGCCCGAAGGCTGGTCTCGTGAAGCTGTTCAGGAGCACTATGAGAAACACAAATACACAGTGTGCATGCTTGATCAATCAAAAATTGTTGGAGGAGTGGCTCCAAAGGCGGAGGAGGAGCCCCGTGGATTGCCCAAACATGACAAAAAGAGAAAGAGGATAAAATGGACGGAACAAGAACACAGGCAAGTGTATTTGAATTCGTGTTTCTCAATACTCATACCGTTTGCACGTATACAATAATATATGTTTATCATACAACATTCATAATCAATCACGCATCTGTTCATGCATTCTCTCTTTTCATGCATTATTACATCTATTTTTCTTTTGTTTTATAATGGTGTCTGTTGCTCTAATGATTTCTTTTTTTACGTAATACTATTCAGTGCGAATATAAAATTCGCAAAAAAGAAAAGAATGATGTGGCCCTCTAAACTCCCTCCAATCTCCATTTCTTCGCGCCTCTTCGCACCTCAATCTCTGTTGCTTTGAGTCATTCTCTCTTATTAGAATTATGAAATAGAAGAGAATTACTTGAGAATTAATTATGAAACTCGGGAGAGAAGATGAGAATTATGAAATCAGAATTAATTCGGGATAGAAGAGAAGAAATAATCTGAAACTCGGGAGAGAAAAATTGAGTATAGGCCCTTTGATCCAAGCTCTTGTTTAATTATTTTTTAATTAGGGAGAGGATCCAAACCCTTGTTTAATTAGGAAGAGTGTAAATTAATGAGGTTAAGTGAACAACAATATAAGAGAAGAAATAATCTGAAACTCGGGGAAGAAGAATTGAGTATAGAGAAGAATTGAGTATATAGGCCCTTTGATCTAAGCCCTTGTTTAATTAGGGAGAGTGTGAATTAATGAGGTTAATGTCTTGACCCAAAACCTTAAAACATTAGGTTCATGGATCTTTCTACTTATATATTATTCAATTTACTATATACTTCTTCCGGTCCATATTATAAGCACCCTTATATATGATAAAGTTTGATACCCTTAGGGTGCTTATAATATGGAAACAATCTTAACCTTCTATGCCATACATGATTCTAGATGAACTATTCAGTATTTATCAATTAGCGGACATTACAAAGTAAAAAGGTTTCGGTTGTGACTTGTAATAATGGAATACTCCCTCCGTTCTCATTTATCTGTCATATTTCAAACAAAACACGTCCATTAAGAAATCCAATCATTACTCAATTTTCCAATGCATTAATTATGTTTTTTCCTATTATACCCTTTTTCTCTCTATAATCATTAATTTTTCTCCACTACTTACATAAACCAAGACATATTAAATAGGGGCAAACATGAAAAATAACATTTATTACACTCTTGAAATCCTCAATACGACAGATAAAAAGAAACAAAAAATCTCTTCAAAAAACGACAGATAAAAAAGAACGGAGGAAGTATGTTTAATCTGAGACTAGTTTATTGTTTTTCTCTCTCAACATCTCTCTTTTGCACTCTCCTATTGGCACTCTCCTATTCATTTCTTCATCGCTCCTCAATCTCTATTGCTCGAGTCCTTGTTTCTCTTTTGCGCTCTCGTGTCTCTTTTGCACTCTGGTGTTGTTCTTCTGCAACTCAAGATCCCAAGATCCCGCCTCCTTATATTTTTTTCTCTTGCAATTTTGTGTTCTAAATCTTATTCATGATAATACTTTGCCTTGACCCGAATATAATACGCAGAAAAAAGAAAAAGTCTTTAACACCATTTCTCAGAGAATTTTGATTTACTTTCCTTTTCTGCAATTTTTCGTCACTTACAAAAAGACTGAGTTATTATGAACAATGAAGGGCCTTGCTATCACCGTGCAGTTACAAGTGAGTTTCCAATATTCAATGCTTTGTAAAAAAAAAATTTATTCATAGAGTACTCGGCAAGCAACACTTGGCATAAGTGATTATCTTGCAAAGAAAGTGTGTTCCAACACTTTGTGCAAGAAGGATGCATTCAATTCAATACTTTTTTTATTTTTCTTTGCTTTCAAGTTTCACCATAATCTTGTTGTTCGTCCATTGGTAGAATTCGTACTTATTTAATTTCGCATTAAATAGCAATGGTCTTCGTTTTATAATAAAAATGATTTCTTTTATTCGTTAACGCAATTAATGATTTATTTTGCTTTTGACATTAGTTTATTTCTCCATGGGCTTAACAAATATGGGAAGGGAGAATGGAATAAGATATCCAGAGATCTTCTAAACTCAAAAAAAAGTCCAGTACAAATTGCTAGTCATGCCCAAAAATATTTTCTTCGTCAAAAAGCTCGGCAGAAGAAAAGGAGAAGCATCCATGACATAACTGCAAAGGAGTTATCAAATAATATTTCCCTTAGTGATGACCAACACAACTCGGTTAATCCTCCTCAGCAAAATCAAAATCTTTGGTCCCAGAATTCGATCGTGCACCAGCCTCTTTCAAGGAATCAAAATATCCTAACCCATAATAACACTGAAGATCTAGCAACACAACAAAATGTCGAACACCATGTGATTCATCCCCCAAAGGGATGGTATGTTGACCTAAACTTGGAGGAAAGTCATCATCAAGGCCGTCTTAGCTTAACTATAAATAAACCTGATCGAGGTCGTCCTAGCATTGCCATAGAAGAGGCTGATCAGGTAAAGGTTTTGGCTTTTGGTGAAAAGCAGCAAGCTCCTCTACCACAAGATTTGGATCATCATATGAGCATGGATAGATATGATTATCCGTTACAACCACTACAAAGTACGAGATTAGACATACATATAAATGATGGGCGACAGAAGGACCTGGGACATATATAGCTAGTGATGCACCCCTAATATATACTTCATCTGGCTCAAATTATAATCAAATTCAATCACTTTTATGCTTATTAAGAATGTTATTTGATTGTATTTAATTTTCTCAAATTTATAAAAAGTAAAGGTATTTTAGGAAAGTAGTATAGGGAATGAAACAAAAATTAATTAAAATTATAATTTTCTAGAGATGTTTTAAGAAAGAGACATTGAAAATGATACAAAATTTAATAAAGTTAGTTAATTTTGCTTATATTTTAAACAAAAATAAGTATGTTTTTTTGTTATTTATAATTCGAGAGGAAGGAAATACTCCTTTTTATAATTAATTTTGCATATGTTTTTGCCTTTGTACTTAAACTTTGGACATTTAGGTTGACTTTGCCCCATATTTTGGGGACATCGATATTATTAACATCCTTTTCATTACTACTAGTACTTAATTTTTATAATTTTTTGCACTTACTGTCAATATTACCCTTATATTATTATTCACACCCAATCATATTATTTACCTTCATAATCTTAAAAACTTATTATTTAACCAATTATCACTACTCACACCCACCATCTTCAACCTCTCATCCTCACCCCACATAATCATCTTCAACTTCTCATCCTTCTCATTATTGTTGCATCTACCAAGAGAAGATTTTCTAAATTAAAACTGTTGAAATCCTACTTGTGTTTCACAATGTTATAAGAAGACGAAATGGATTAGCATTAATAGTCATTGAAAATAAAATTTCGAAGAAAGTTGAATTTAAAAATTTAATTGATGATTTTGCTTAAAAGAAAACTAGAAAAATATTTAATCATAAAAAGTGAATCGCGGTAAGTTATATAATAAAACATCTATTATCTATATATAAAAAGACGCATATTCGAGGCACCACGTTTGTCGGAGAAATTTCCGGGGCACCACGTTTGTTCGCTTAAGGAATACTAGCACCAAAGCGATTGTAGGGAGATAATCATTATCTATATGTGAAATAATTATCCTTAGTTGTCGAAAATTAAATAAATAATTCAAATTTATTTAATCTTATCTGCATGTGAAATCATTATCCTTAATTTTACAAGTTTTTCAAATAATTATATAGTAGCAATATGCATTGGATGGTTCTTCAACAATATTTTAGCATTTCTACAAACTGGCTCACAAATTTATAGATATTCGGGTAAACAGTAATCTCACAATTATATTTGTCTTCAATTTTTGTATTTTTTCGTCGTTAAATTTTTTTAATTCTAATAATTCTTGCTCATTTTAATTTATATTATTTGATTCTTAAGTTTCTTTATAAATACTTACTTTAATTTAACAATTTGTGTGTACCATTGATCAAAATAAATATTGTGTAACCAAAAATGTTGTTAGGGAGTGGAGAAAGACAAGTGGAAGAGTCCATCCCGGCAAAGTAAATAATGCTCAACCATTTTTTTAGTGATTGATTTTTAAATTGCGGGTCCGGCAAAGTAAATAATGCTCAACCATTTTTTTAGTGATTGATTTTTAAATTGCGGGTGACAATAGACTACTAAGGGAGATGGTCATTTATTGTTATATGCACCAATGACCTCTTTAATCACGCAGATATTGGAATATGGCGTGTGGCGGTGGCCGATATATATACACAGTCCTACCGTTTCATCTTTTTAAGGGATTCAAACTTTAATTTAAGAAGACTTCATTTATGACTGCGACAATATAATAATAGAATTTGGTTTTTCTTCTATAGTCTATAATATATTTTGTCTATTGTAATCGATAAAAATCATCCTATATAAAAGGATTTGATTTTATACTTGATGTAAATATTTTTTTTGTTTTTTGATTTTTATTGTGGCAAGAAAATTAAAACTATTAATAACAAAGCAATGGTATTGAATGTTAAACTGATATGGTATACTCGGATGCTTGATAAATGTTAGTTTGAATTGTATGTGCAATGACTAAATTGATTTTTTCCAACGTCGTCCCTCTATTAAGAAGTGGCTCAACTATTGTTCTTAATCTATGAGGTCTTATAATGCTAGTCATATCCTACTCTATATCCGTGTCTTAATTTTTAGTAGATGATGTAGTCCTTTATCGCAGTAGTATCATAATCTAAATATATAATAAAAAGCTAATTATTATTATATTGTTAAATATTATCATTCGAAAACATAATTCATTAGTTTTAAAATAATACTTGAAAATTTGTTTTCAATATGTTATTTAAATTTTCCAAATCATTATCCCAACAATACTAAAATCTCATCATTAAATAATTTAATAATTAAAATAAAATTAAAATCATATAAATAAGTCTCATAATATATTAAAATATCACAACAACATTAAAAAAACAACATGATACCAACTACATATCCAAAAATAAAAAATAACTAAATTCAATATAAAGTTGGATGTCTCTTCCTACTTTTTCTATAACCATTTTATCTAAATGCATTGTCGAGATAAATTTATTTATTTTTTAATCACAAAAATTATAAAAAAACTAATATAAAAAGTGTTATACTTAAAAACGGAGGGACTAATTTATCAAAAAAAAACCGTAGGGATTATTTGGTTGGGATATCCGAGAATAATTTTTTTTGATAATATCCACAAATTACAAATAGGAGATAAATTCAATACAGATAAAATATATTAGAAAAAGAATTAGCATGTCTCATCTAGAAATTTCCACATAATAGGTGAAGAGATGATAAATCTGTACAGGTTGATGGGCTTCGAGTATACATCATAGCCCACAAATAATCCTTAATATTTGGCACAACACGTCAACCCAAAAGCTAAACTAAAAAAAAAAAACAAAGTTACATATATTTCATAAAGTAAAAAAATAAATAAATCAAGATGATTAGAAGAATTAGGATAATTTTTTTTTTATCAAATCTTATGAATAACTTGAGATAAGATAAACGATGAAAAGATCAAAATATTTAAATATGAATAATAATAATAATAATAATAATAATAATAATAAATGTGATAATCATATTAAAAAAAGTTAATTATAAAAAATATTAATTTATAAATCAAATAAATATAAGAAATACTTATATTATTTATTATTTTGAGCTCCTTTTTAGCTTTACTTGAGACAATTTTTTCTAACACACTACTTATAACAAGCCAAACAATATTTTATCAATATTGCAATATCGAAATTGAGAGTACTTCAATATTTTTTTTAAAGGTAAAAAAAATTATATATTAATAAAGTATAAATTTGTCAAACATTACAAATAATATGATTATATGTTTAAATATAATGATTTTAGTTTTATAAAAAAAAATTGTAATGCTTAAATATTTTAGTTGTTATAATCTCTACACATAAAAGATGTAACAAATTAAAAACAAAGTTACATATATTTTGTTTACCAAAAAAAAAAGTTACATATATTTTAAAAAATTAATTCAAGATGATTAAGACAATTAAGATAAAGATTTTTTAGGATCAAATTTTATTATTAACTTGAGATAAGATAAACGATGAAAATATAAAATATTTAAATATAAATAATAATAATAATAATTGATAATCATACTTTAAAAAATGATAATTGTAAAAAAATATTAATTTATCCATCAAATATATATAAGATATATCTTATAATATAATCAAATAAAATCTATACGTAAACAAATATAATATTAAATATAAAAAAAAAGATTCAATGTCATTTTCATATCTTATGAAATTGTGGATATTCTAATTTACCCTTCAATTTGTCCATAATACCATCAAACAGGAAAATCAAAATATTTAATTCCGGTTTACTTTTAATTCATCATAATAAAGTTGATAATAATATAAAAACTGTTAATTTATGCATTAATTAAATAAGAAAGGATAAAAATTTCTCAATAAGCTCGTTTAAATTAAATTTTTTTTTACGTATAGGGTTTGATTTGAGTCTCTTCCTTTTTGCATAATTATTTTTTATTGTTATTTAATAATAATCTTTACATTAAAATATTTAATATAAAAAATTTAAATATCAATAATCCGTACATTGCCCGAGGTAAGAGGTAGTTTTGTATATAATGCTTAATTTATATGAAATATTTTTTTTTTATTATATCCTTTTTTTCAATGGCACCTCATTATTTATATGCGGCCGAATTGTTTGCGTATTCTATTCAAAGAGAGGACCTCACGTATATTTTTATAAGGGTCTTGCTACTACTACCTTTAGGGCATTTGTTAAAGTTTCTAAAATTAGAAAATTAATCATAAGTGCACATTACTCTGTATTTCAAAATCTAAAAATATGCATTTTTCAATGATCATTTATTTCATTTGGCATCTTAACAAATGCATCAAAGACACTGGTTAGCATTTGCCTTTTTATAATTACTATTATGGATCTATCACAAGTTTAATTAAAATAGTATTTTAAAAAAATATATAAAATAAAAAAAATCTAATATTGACAATAGAAGTATAATAGAACTTGTGTGTGTTTTTTTTTTTTTTTTAACATTTTAATGGTTAACAAATGCCCTACATATGGACAACAAAGTGTTTATCCAACTAAACCAATTATCTTGAATTTGAACATGTGGGAATGTAGATTGGTTAAATGACCAAATCGAGAGCATCGCCCCTCTCACCCCACGTGTACTATACAAAATTTTTAGGTTTTTTTATGAAATTGGTCCCTGTAAATATTGGTCGTTCTGAAATGAGTCCCTAAACTTTATTTTTTTTCGTTTTGGTCCCCAAACACTTTTTATGTTATCGATTTGGGGACCAAAACGAAAAAAACAAAAAATATTTAGGGACTCGTTTTAGAATGAACAATATTTACAGGGACCAACTTCGAAACGTAAATAATGTTTGGGGACCAAAACGAAAAAAAATAAAGTTCAGTGACTCATTTCAGAACAACCAATATTTATAGGGACTAATTTCATAAAAAAGCCCAAATTTTTAATAGGAATAGAACTGTAGTAATATCGATTAACATTAATATTACTTATTGGACCAAAAAGATAATTGCTCACTTCTATGTAAGCCCAACAATCACTAAGAAATCATGGTCACATGTCAATATTGGGAGGTGATATGTTTGATTTTAAAAAAACTTGTTTTCTTAAATATCCTTGATGTGTACATAAAAATCTAACTATTAATTTACTACCATAATCTATAAACAATGATATTGTGGTCAAGAGCACTTAATTTAAGCACTTCAAACTTAAGCAGAATTTTTAAAACTTGTGGCTCACATAAAATAAAGCCAAAAATCATGTGCCGCCGGTAGATGCTTTCCTACATCAGCAGAACTGTCGAATATACAAATACTATATTAATAAACTAAAATATATCTATATATATATCACTAGGTAGATCCACAATGTAAAAGTGATTATTATCTACTGCCCACCCTGCCAAAGAACAAAAACACTTGAATTAGCATCCTTTATAAATGACTATAGAACAATGACTAGTCAATTGTGAAACAATACAATTCAAAATGAAGATTTTTATTATGGGAAAAGCTTTGACATTAACATGTTCGAGGCAATTATAACTTGTCAGAGTGGATAGCTGAAAAGAACAAATACAGACATCATTGATCATAACTTAAGATGGAGCTAGGAAGCAATGAAGAGGGATTTTAGAATTACTTTAGCTGAACCAAAATTTAGATCAACTCTGTCTCAAGGATTGAAGATAGTTGAACCCCCGATATTTAGCGCAATAAGTAGTGATAAGCTAGTAATCACAGCAAACCAAAATAATGCAGACCCTGCAATTACAAGTTTTTAATTGTCAGCTTGAACACAAAGACGCTCTCTAATGATTCTAAACCTTAAGATAATACATCATACTATAGTACAAGTTACAATAAGTTATTAGTATGAAATTAAAAATAGAAAATGGAAAAAAGGAGTGAGTATGAAAGAAAACACACCTACAAAACCTTCGGAGTTATCAGAACTAGAAGAAATTGATTCATCATTGGCAACAGGGGATTTTGATACTTTAGAGCCTGTATTTGAGCTATTATCCAAAATTTTGGTAGACCCGGTTTCAGATGCTACTATCCCTTGGAATTCTTCACTGACAATTAACGCCGCCAATACATCCATAAATGACTCATTATCAGTCTGGTACATAGAATCTCGTTCATCCTTCTCATTCGTGACATTTGCTTCTTCTGAATCAGACAATTCATCATCTGAAGCATCTATATCAATGGCATCCACCTCAGTCTTATCATCTTCTTCATCCTCCACATATGCTTTATATGTTAGCCGTAGTAATATCTCCCCGGAAGAACCCTTTCCTAAAATTCCCCAACCTCCTTGTAAAACCACAATTCTGTCTGTTGGTACAGTGTCTTGAAGAGATCCCAAATCAACCTGAAAAATTTATATATTAAATAACATATATATGAGGGCTAAATAGGACAATATATTACCATTTTTTTCACTCAACTTCCTACAATCCAACATATGAATTCAATATGGCATTGAAAAACAAAGGAAATTGCTAATTTTTGAAGACAGCATTAGATTCCTCATGTCGAACTTTGCTGCTGCAACCGATTGAGAAGATATAATTTACTTCTCAAGAAATAGTTTATTCACATTAAAAAATATATAAATTCACAACATATCATTTTCTCTGAATGCTGTATATTGGTGTCACCCTGGCATAATTGTAAAATATTTTATAGTAACTTAACTAAAATCCTAATGGCAAGTGGCAGTGAGAATGAATGCTATACTGCCTACTAAAGTGTAGATGGATGATATAGAGATGTCAATTTCACTCCTTCAATTCCAGATATTTTTCCTATGTACAGGAATTGGGCTTTTTAATTTAGTTTTATAGATTTCAGTTGTTCCCGTGACAAGGTAAAGCAAAATTAAAAGAAACACTCCAAAATACCATTCTAGAAGTCAGAAGAAGTGGCATAAAATATGGTGCACCCACCAACAATCCTTCAGCAAGACTGAAGAACCTAATCATTTAACCTATAAATAAGAAAATAATCACTGACCCTGTCTAAAAGTAATATTCACTCATCCACAATCACCAATTCCTATGAGTTTAACCCGAATCAATTCACAAACAGCAACAGATTCCAGCCCATCTCAAAAAATCAACAACCACAAGGGAAGTAGGAAGAATCTACCAAGTACTTTTTACTTAAGACAAGTATTCGTGAAATAATAATTATACAAAGACACAACCTCACCACCTACAAAGAGAAAATCTTTGAAAATGTGTACACAAAAAGACTTGCTTTGTATATACCAGTTGTTAGAAAGCAGCAGTATGAACCAGAGAGTAGGCTAGAGCTAAACATTAAGATATCATAGAAAATCCAAATAGCTGACCATGTTTATGTGTAGTAGACCATGAAAGAAGTAAAAAACTATTAATTGGAACAAATGCGAAATAAAATGCCACTAAAAAACTTATGCATTGCACATAATACAGACCTCTCCTGTTCCAATAGTCAAATCTGCAAATCCCAGAGAGTCCTTAACTTGGATAAGTAACTTCTGCTTTTTAGGATTGGTGACAAGCATATGAAAATCCTATAGAGATAGAACCCAAAAATAAAGTTTAATATGAAAAATATAGAATCGCATGAGATTAAAATAAAGATTAAGCAGGAAATCCAAAAACAATACTTGATTCCAAATTGGCATTCCAGGAGGCCCAATGACAGTAGTTTGGCTGTTCTTTTTGCTGCGTATACTTTGATTTCCAAGACTAAGAACAACATAAGGATCTGTCTTGCCTGCCAAAATTATAGACCAAAAAATGATTAGATAATAGTGAAAATATATATCTCAATATTTCAAAACTAAATTTTGGTTGAAACTAGGACTGGATAGAAAAAAATACCATATAGAAAAGATGAAACACACATAGTAAGAATCTACTTACATAGTTTATATATACACATTCTGATGTCTGTGTGTGTGCGATTTTTCACTAATACTCACAAATCAGAATGGATCAATACATATTACATAAGCTAACTCTATAAACTTTTATCAGATAGGTTAACTAAACATGAATTAATATTTATCAAACTCCAATTCAGGTCAGAATCTACTTATATAGTTTATATATACACATTCTGATGTCTGTGTGTGGGGTATGATATTTCACTAAATACTCACAAATCAGAATGGATCAAAACATAAGCTAACTCTATAAACTTTTATCAGATAGGTTAACTAAACATGAATTAATATTTTATCAAATTCCAATTCAGGTTAAATACATACAATTTCCAACCACCATGTTTAATGACACTGATTGATAAATCAAACAAAAAGGTGCAGAGCATAATAACGAAATATTAGATGATAAAACAATAAATGTGTCCACAGCGAACAAATTACTGAACAGAATAAAAATCAAAATCCATTGAAGGGAAAAGAAAGCACAAACAGGGCTGAATTTTTTTAAAAAGGGATAAAAAGCATGCAAAAATTTACTTAAAAAGCAACTACACCAAAATAGAGTTTTACCATAGAAGATATAAGAAAGTTTTCGAGCATCCACGAGAGTAACAGATAGTTCACCAACAGAATCCTTGTTTCCATCTTGTATTTCTCCAGATTTAACATCGTTAGCAACAGGACCAACTGCTTTTCCCTTCTGGAAATCCAAAACAATTTTCTTTGGGCGTACAAATAGTCTAGGTAAATCTTCAGTGAGAAGTTTAGTCAAAAACCTACAAAGAAAAGCCAAAAATACGCCGCAGTTAGTGACAGAAGAAAAAAAAAACAATTTTCAGAGACAATCTGGAGATAATAAATCCATAGACAAGATGGAAGCTTGGAAAGAATAAAATTCAGAAGACGTTGACTATCTTGAGAAATTAACGTCAGTGACATTATCATTATTTTGAAAATAAATATGACAAAAAAGAAAGAAAGAAAGCAAATATTAAAAATATGTATAGCTTCACAGGATCCAAATGTAAGAAACTTGTAACATTAAAGTGATAAAAGGAACTTACATTGAGAGAACTGGAATTGCTGATCATGCCCAACAATGCACATAAGAGAAAAAGAACATAGTTGTCAGCAACAGTATCTCAGTCAAAACAAACAAAAATATTATGGTAAGTGAATCATTTATCTTCTTGCTTGTAATTATATTACTTTCACTTCAACGAATTCTTCTTTCATCAAACATGAAAAGAAAACAAAAATATTTCATTATGTAAAAAATTTAAATATTTTTGTTTCATTTCCTTTCAGGTTTTCACTATACACACTACACTTTGTTTTTGTAATCCAGCTTCCCAAAAGGTAGTGTCTAGTTGAATTGTTTATGGAAGAGTTGAGATCGATGTAAGGATAACATATACCCACAATAATATGACATACCCATTAAATTGAACAGACGGAATGGAGACAACTCAAACTTGATCTTTGGAAGCGAAACAAAAGCCCAAGAAGCAGCCCCCACCCAAGGCGCTGTTGGAATTAATCGCAATTTTACCCAAAGTTCACCATCAATGTCAAAATCTCGAACACCAACAGGCACAACAATTGGAATAATGCCAAATTTTAGAGAAAGCATTAATAGCATGCGAGCACCACCAGTATACCTAAGGCCTATCTGGTACCTTCATAAAACAAAGGTAAATCAAACAAGTTATAGGCAATATCAAGTGTTGCAAAAAACAAAATGGTAAAAAGATACTAACAAATTACTAGTTAGAGTAAGAAAAAACAAAAAAAAAAATGCATTTATAGCCTTGGATCTCAGTATGATAAACCAGAACTAAAATTAACCAAAATGCTCCAAACTGGTTTATACTACGACTACATAAGATATGACCGAAAATATTACCAAAACAGCACTTCAAATAAGCTAAGAGATCAACTTCAATATTTATTAGAAAGCAAAATATTTAGCTTGAGACATTACCAAATACCTAGATGAAACATTTGATAACAACTGATACTCTATGCATAATAACTAATAAGCATATAACGCATATATAAGATAATAAATATAATAAAAGAACACAACAAGATGAACCGCGGTAATATTCACATAACTAAGGCTGCCATAGAAATTTTAATGCATACTTAATATATCAGTTACAATCCCGCCATAGAAATTCTAATGCATACTTAAGATATCAGTTACAAGAGTTCCCATAAACAAAAGTCATGTGTTAATATCAAAAGTTAGAGTTGTCACAACCCGTAATAAAACTTGCATATAATTTTTATAGAGACCACACCTATCAACGTTTTATCCTCCAACCATGTCAATTGTTCCATTTCTTTCTAAAACCTTTCGCAAAATTAAACACAAGTCTGTAACTGAACTTAGTTTCCATTTGATGAATGAGCATTATTCCAAAATACATTATATAATCCAGAGCTTGAAAACTGAATTTGTTGCTATAAAAAAAAAGATACTGATTTGCAATATAGTAAACCGAATGAAAAGCGAAACTTACTGCAAATCATTCACACGGCGCGAAGTCCTGCGCTCGACATTCCTAACAGACAAAGGTTCATCCCCCAGTGAGAATTGCTTAATCTCAACCCTCTGCACGTAATCCGGTTTCTTCAAGTCGTCGATAACAGGCTGAAGCAGCCCAATAATCCAGTTCTCAATTCCGCCTCTATAAACCTTCCACAACTTCCCGAGAACCATGTTCACCCATTCGACCGATTCCTTTCTCTGCAAATCCTTTTCCAAGAACAAAGAAAAGCTCGTTGGCACCTGCGGCCACACGCCGCGCAAGCTATCCTCGCTACTAACTTTGTTCCTTCTCCTCGAAGTCCACAACTTATCAAACGCGACGCCAACAAAGAAAAAGAACACAAACAAACCAACGACGTTGCGGTTAATAGGAGGCGACGGAATCGGGTGAATCACCCCTAATTGTGTTCTTAACTTATCTACAATAGGGTCTTCTTGAAAATTAGCAAAATTTGAACTTGAGCCTAATTGAACCTGTGACTCACGAAGAGAATGAGACACACCATGGTGATCATGATCATTATCATCTTCAATTATCTCAGTAGGAATATGTTTAAAAACGAAACTTTTGGCACCCCTTGTAGTGGAATTAACGAATTCGGCGTTCCAATTACGATTGGGGGTAGTATCAGGGGGAAGAATAGCGCAAAACCTAAGTGTGAATTTTCTTCGGAATTTACTATACCCGGGATGCGGAATGAAGCGCTTTAATCTTCTTATTCTTCTTCTAGCGGATAAAGGGAATGAGGGAAAGGTGTTAGCTTGATTGGTGCAGGGACAAAGGGGAGGAGGGAAAAGATGAGAGAATTGGAGAGTAACGGAAGCTGGTTGAAGAAACATGTGGAGGCAGCTAGTAGCAGCAACGGAGCAAAAAGTGTGAAATGATAATAATGCCCAATTCGAAAAGGGGCATGGTTAATAATAGTAAGAGTAGTGGTAGTATAAAACATGAATCCAATTCGATTTGAATTTGAAATGAAGAAGGATGGTTGGAAATTGAATCATAAAGAATGTTGTAATACTACTACTAAGGAGTCATGAGATGATTGTTGAATTGAAGGAAAAAAACAAGAGAGAGAGAGAGAAAAAAAGAGGAATGGAGGGAGTAGCAGTGAGTGGCAAAATTATGATTGTGAGAATTTGAGGGTAGATTTATGGCCTCACATTCTGGAATACGTGGATAATTAATTAATGCCAAACCTAGGTCGGTGTCTTTTTCTTCTTTTTTTTTTTTTCCCCTTCCGGAATTTAGGTATGGTATACGAGTAAGTGCTATATCACCCCCTCCGTCCTTATTTAGTTATTCATATGTCAATTTTTAACTCATAATATTTGAAAAAATAAAATTATTTAAAAGACCATAATTATTATTTTTAAATTTATTAAAAAATATATTGATATTTAAAATCAAATACTATCTAAATTAATGTAATCATGATTATTATAAAAAGCAAAAACATTTCTTAAAATTTGGCAAAGCCGAAATGAATTGGTTTTTAACAATAACGGGATGAAGATGTCAGATGTTTTGATCCAACCTTTATCTTATTCTCAGTTCATTCAAGATAATGTCGCATCTAATATGGGTATGTTATCTTACAAAAAAGAGGTCCTTATTTCTTGGAGTCCTCCTCTTATTGGTGTTGTTAAGCTGAATGTTGATGGCTCATATAGAAAATCTTCTCATGAGGCTGCATGTGGCGGGTTACTCCGTGATGCAACATGTCAATTTATTCAGGACTTCCTTTGCAACCTGGGCTCTTGAACGTCGGTGAAAGCTGAACTCTGAGAACTGTTATGGGGCTTACGCTTGGCCAAGCAACTCAATATTTATGCGCTGGAAGTGGATATGGATTCACAAATTGCTATTCTCTTGGTGCAAAGACATTGTGCTCTACCCATCACTGTTATCCTGTGGTTCATGAGATTCGTCTCTTGCTTAATCTTCAATGGTCTGTCACTATTAACCACGTGTACCGTGAAGCAAATAGGTGTGCTGATTTTATGGCTAATTTGAGCTATTCTGCTACTAGGGGTTGTAGTGTTATTTCCTGTTGTCCTCCTGCTTTATTTTCCTTCTTTGTGAGAATGATTATGGGGTTGCTTTACCTCGTTTCGTGTAATCTTTCTTTCTTTGGGCATTAGTCCCGTTGATGATAAAAAAAAAACATTTCTTAAAATATAGAATATATAGTGAAATCCTTATAGATATAGTGTTTGATATATGTATTATTTAATACTATTATTTACATATGACTTACATTTAAAAATAAACAAACTTAAAAAAAACTTATAAATGTTTACATAGGGAGTACTAGTTACTAGTGTAAAGAAAGATGGGTGATTCTAGGACGAGGCAAGTAAGTCTTTTTTAGTCATGATTCATATTTCAAATTTTTAACCTTACATTTGAAAATACAACTATATCTTTAATTCACTTCATTTTCAATCATTTATCTTCCTCCAACCACCCAAGGATTGATCTTATCGTCACTATCATCAGCGTCATGTTCATCCCCATCTCGCTTACCATTGTCATTTTCAAGACACTTTCCTTCTCCTCGATTCCCTCCATTCTCACTTGGACTTCAACCGCCCAGACCCACACAACCATTGCATGATAAGACGGGTGGCGGTGGAGAAACACGTGCGTGGTGGTGACTCCAAATTCGCCGTCGTGTTTGCAGATTTGTCGATGTCGATGAGGTCCACCACCATCACGAATCGCCCTTATTCCCATATCCGAAGACACCTCTGGAAGATCCACCCTCCGCCACTATTGTTCATTGTCGAAGCATACTATTGCAATGTTCAAAGGCCATGATTGATGGTGGTGGAATAAAGGGGTGAAGTGGAAACAACAATTGTTAATTTCGTCTTTCAATCTCTACCCTTCATTATTTTATTAATAAATCAATGGTTGTGATTATCTTTATCTAATTTTTTTTTTTTTCATTTCTTTATCTATTTTTTACTATGGTAAAAGTAACATGCACCATCAATAAGAAAAACTCAACAACCCCATCATAGAGGTTGCCAATAATTAGTATTAAGTTATGTGGGAGTAGTAAATAATTTATATTTTTTTGTAAAAAAATAATTTATATTTTTATTCAACTTAAATTAAAAAAGATAATTATTAAATTTCAATCCTTTTACATAAATTTTTATTATTAACACAAAATGGAGTAAAATAGGTGTAAGATGCCATATTGTGATTGACTACTCTTTTCAATAATTTTATTTTCGTCCAAAGATTCAAATTACGCACATTAGCGAAGTATGAATATTAAAAAAAAAATCAATATTTTGTTTATTTTTATATTTTGTACTATTGATACATTACAAAAAAGAATGTACTTTTAATTAATAGAAAAAACCAAAACTGTCCATAAAAAAAATAGAAAACTTTATATATTTATATTACTGCCTATTGATATTTTTTTAATTACTCTTCTCCTTCCTTATTATTTTTTTTAAGAATTTTTCTTTTTATTTATCTTTCCGGTATAGAATTTCAAGAATATAATAAATACATTATTTTTCATATTTATTCATATTCAATAGTATTGATTTCTGTAAATAATAATAATTAAAAAAAAGAAATTTTTTGTGTTTTTTTAATTAGAAAGATAATTAAAAATGGAATAATCTTCTTCTGAGTATTTAATTTTTTTTTTCTTGTAATAAAAAAAAAAATTCTAGTTTTCACGTTGGTCGGAGGTTGGGAACCAACGCGGACACGCGGTGGCGGTGCAGTGTTCCAGTTTTTTCCTTCATTTGACTTTTCTTTGTCTTCTAGTGATACTGGGCATGGAAAACGTGATCAGTTTAAAGATGTGTAGAAATATTATGTTGTTGGCCATATAGATATCGAGATTTACATAGAAATGTCCAAATCATAACAACGGCTTGTACCGAAATTTTCAACAAAGACTTCAGGTTGATATTCAAGTAATAGTAAAACTTATTTTGGGTAAGACTTTCAATGGTTTCTTCTTATAAGGTTGGAATTCAACTATTGGAAAGCAAAGGTTAACAAGTATCATAAACGCGTAATTTAAGAAAGTAAACAAAATATTTTTGATTTAAATAATAATTTTATAGTATATAAATATATATTGAATTTGATTTTTTAATGTTTACTTGCATCTTTTGTAATTCTTAAGCATAGCATCACCTTAAAAATTAGACTAATTCTTTATTCATTGGTTCCCACCGCCAGAAACAAGTCGGATAAATTACCAATTTGCATAAGGCGGAAGAATTACCAACTACTTAAAAGCGGAAATACTTTCGACTTTCAAGAAACGGAACAATTAAAGTGTTGAAATCTCAGAAATGTCCCTCCATAAACCCTCCACCCCCTTCTTTTTATTGTTTTGTACGTGAAGAACAGAGGGACAATTTTGGTATTATAACAAATTTTTAATATTTTTCGCCTGATGAGAGGCGAAATACTTTATTTTATCTCCGACTTTAGAAAAACAGAAGATAATTACGACTTGCATAAGGCGAAAAATGTTTTATTTTGTTTCCACCTTGTTTCAAGCGGAAAGAATCTTTCGACTTATTTCAAGCAGTGAAGGCTAATAAGTAAAGGGTGGGGTTAAAAAGAAAAAGTCAAAAATTATAGTTGGGAAAGCCATTTTTAAAATGAAATACAAATAAGTTCTTTGAAAATTTTTGGGGAAAATTAGGCGGTGGCCAAAGCCTCTGTACCCTTTGCCGCCGGATTTAGATCATCTCATGCTGAATTCTTTTTCTCCTATAATGTGATCATGAACTCAACAAGGATAAGATCATGTTAGAGTGAGCGTGATAGTAGTAAACTAGTAAGTAAAGATACATTTGATTTGCAATGTAGATTAAATGAATAACTTTTTGGGTTCTAGTTTTTTTTTACTCCCACAGTTAATTAGTTGACCCCTTTTTTATGTAAAAATTTCATAATGACCTTACTAACTTCCAATAATCCCAAAATATCCCCCTCTTAAAAAAAATTAAACAATCCACACTTATAAAATATATATTTTAACAAGCACGCTGACGACAGCGAGGTTGTAAAATTTAATTTTTATAAAACGTGCTGATCCCCCAACTAGGATTATAAAATAAAAAATTATAACACTTATAAAAATTAAATTTTATAAATCTCGCTGACCCCCAAACGAGGATTATAAATAAAAAATTTTAAATTTTCCAAGCCACGCTGTGGCTTCAGCGAGAATGCAAAACGCTGTGGCTTCAGCGAGAATGCAAAATACTGCATCGACACCCATTGCTGTGCCGCCACCGCCTCAACATGCGGTTATGTTATATAGAACCTATATATATGAATATGAATACGGAATTAATATAGGACCTCGCCGGTGGAAGCGAAGAAACGATGGAGATAATTTTTATCCATCCAGTGAAACAAATCCCCGACCCAAATAGTCTTATTCTCGCCGCTACCGGATCCATGATCAAAATTTCTTGTTTCAGTGTTATGGTATTGAATTTGTGTAATTCTTCCTTCTATTCCAGTAATACCTTATTTCTGCAGGATCCTCATTGCGTGAAGAACTTCATCTTCTCTCTGTATCTATATTCGTTTTCCATCTTCAAAAGCAATATTTTGCATCTTTCTGCGTTCGTTCTCTCTGTCAGAGGGTTGTACGTTTTTATCTGGAGGCTTATTTCTGCATCTTTTGCATCTTATTTGGAGGCTTCATATTGTGAAGTAGAGAAGAAAAGGAGAAAGAAGGTTATTAGTGTCTTTAAAAAAAAAGAAAGTCAACTAATTAACTAGGGGAGTGAAAAAACTAATTCCCAACTTTTTTACATTTCTTGCTATAAGCTTGTTTGGGCTCTTAGCCCAATCATTAATTTAAAAAAAAAGCTCTAGTTTTTTGACCCCCTAGTTAATTAGTTGACTCCCTTATTTATGTAAAAATTCCATAATAACCTTGCTAACTTTCAATAATCCCAAAATATCCCTCTCTTATTCCAACCTTACCCTCTCTTAAGAAAAAAATTAAACAACTCATGCTTAACCCTCAGCGAGGGTCATAAAATATATATTTTAACAAGCACGCCGAGGGTTGTAAAATTTTATAACCCTTGCTGAGGGGTCAACGAGTGTTATAAAATAAAAAATTATAACCCTCGCTGGAGTTATTTGTTTTGATTGCCTGATATAAATCCACACAGTCGATATCTCAATGTCTGTAATGATTACTCTCTCTATCTCGCTTTGCTTTCCTGCTTGTATAGTTGGTAAATACAGCCGAAGGATTGGAAATGGTGCTACAGAGGTGGAGCCAAGAATTGTACCTGAGGAGTCACTTGCAGACGAGTCGAAACCAACGACTGAGGATAGTTCTCGTCATTTGTGGTAACCTTTGTTTTGTTTTGTAACCCACTTATTTGCACTGGATTGATATTGCTAGTACCACGATATCCCCCGTTTTTATGTGTAACTATTTTAGAAACTTATGAACCGTTATTCATTTTAAATGAAAAATGTTTTGTGAAAATAGAGTGAAAGTTCCAAAGCGCGGTGTTGGAACATTTCGGTTTGGAACATGATAGGTGACGTGTGACATGTTGACTTTACTTTTAATGTGAATAGTTGATGTGAAACATTTTGTAACAGCGATCCATGTCCATGTCACTGATAAAAAAAAAATTGACTCATATTCTTCACTATTTTGTTTAAAGTAAAATAAATATTCAAATTCTAAATCGGGAATGTTAGAAGTATCAACGAAAGTGTGAAAATTGATGCATGCACCACATACCAAGGTAAGATAAATTATCCAAAATAACATACTGAAATGGATTGTTAGAGCAAATATTGAGAAAATGTAGATCAATTGAAATCAGCTATCGAAATAATTTTACAAAGCATATATGATTATTTTAGCCTTTTGAAATTAAGGTTAAGAAGATTATAAAAAAAAAAAATTAAAGTTAAGAAAACGAATTTGTAAATAAATTTTGGTCAAATTTATCATTTTGTCTTAAATACCATCTCAAATTTGATCCATCTTAAATACTTGGAAATAAAACTTTGATCCCTCTTAAATTTAGCTTAATTATACCATCTTTCCTCCTCTTTCAAACTTACATTGTTCTCCCTTAAATATTACTCCCACCATTCTATACATTTTCACCTTACTCCCTCCATTACTCCATATATTTTCACCTTTTAGGTTTGAGTATACATATTATTTTTTTATCATTATTATAAGCTTTATATGTGTTTTGTTTAAAATGTCCTTGTTTAATCTTAATTGCAAATTGTAATAGTATTTAATTTTTATTAGGAAGTGTGTCCATTAATTAATATATAGTGATTTAGAGACGAGAGAGAGGTTAAAAGCAGAATTAATGAGAAGTAAGATAAATGATTGAATGAAGGGTTAAAGTTGAAAAAAAAAACATGTTAATGGTTGAAATTGTAAAAATACAAAAAATATGAAATGAAAAAAAAAAACCTAAAATATCAAAAGATACAAAATAGAGGAAGTACAGCGGATGTACATTTAGGAAAAAGTGTCACTAAATTTTTCTTCTAAGGCTCACTTTTATTAATATTTTTTAATGTGTCCTAGGTAAATACTAAAAAATTCATATTTGGTAAATATGCATAAAAAATTGACACGGTTGTAAACTTTTTTGCATTAGCTATATCAATTCTAGATACAAATTTACTCAATATGAAATTTTTAACATATGCTAAGTCACACATTAGGAAAAAAAACCCTTTTATTTATGGAATTTCTTAACTTCAACCCTTAAGGCTTTGTTTGGTTGTAGGAAAGAAAATGGGAAGAAAGAAAATGGGAAGAGAGGAATAGGGAAGATAGATTATGGTGAAATAATGAATAGATTTTATGGTTATTTGGTATAAGAGAAAATGTAAAGAAATTGAGAAGAGAGAAAAGTTGGGTTTTCTTTCCTTTTGTTTGGTTGAAGAGAAAAGTAGCAAAGAGAAAATAGTAAATTTGTGAAAAGACAAATATGTCTAAAAAGACAAAAGTCTTTCCATGTATTAGAAGGATAATATTGGTATTTCATTGATTTCCAACTTTTTCTCTCCAAAAGTGGAGAGATTTTATTTTGAGGTGGGATCCACGCAAAAGTTTTCTCCTCTCCCCTTTTTCTTCTCTACCAAACAAGGTACTTTTAACAAATCACCCCAATTTCTTTCCTTCCAAAATCTTTCCTCTCAAAATCTACCCAAACAAATAAAGCCTTAAGGTTGAAGATAAAAAACCCCAAAATGAATAAGTTTTTTTGAAAAATTAATACTTTAAACTTTTGATTTCTTCAATGCATCAATTTTTAAGAAAAACCATCCATTTTTGGATGCTTATCTTAAGAGAACCCTTTATTTATTACTATACATCTTAAAATAATTAAATAAGTTATTGTTTTTTTTATAAGTAAATATTTTCTATTTATTACGAAGGAGGGGAAGAAAGTATTGTTATCAATCACCACGGTTTGGACTCGAATTACTCCGATGCACACTTTTTGTCATGCAATTTTATCAATTGAGTGGTCTCTTTTGGATTTTTTTTTTAAATTAATTTTTTTTTATTAAAGCTGCTTACAAAAAGCTAAAAAGGCAGGGAGTCATCGAACCAAACTCCTACAGAAACATGCTGCACCAATTTAGCTAAAAGGTGAGTAGTTACATTGCCTTTCCTATTAACAAAGGGGAAACAACATTCAATAAAATGACCAGCTAGGTGCCTAATACAATTTTTAATCAATCCTGGTTCAGATAAATCAACTTTAGAACTAAGCAAGGAATCAATTAAAATTTTACAATCAGACTCGACAATCACTTTAGGCCACCCATAAGTGCTAGCACATTGTAACCCATACAACACTGCCTTAGCCTCTTGATCTGTAGGAGACATTTGGAAGGAGTCTTTGGGGCCACCACAGAGAAGGACTTTCTTGTGGCTATCCCTAATAATAAAACCAATTCAGAGTCATATGCAGCATCAGTGTTAATTTAATAAAATCTGCATTGGGAGGAGACCAACTATCCAAGACACTATGGGCCACAGGATCTTTGACACACTTTTGTTTTTGCAACTTGTGCCATGAGGATCAAGAGGCTACAGCTGCGGCAATGATATCAGACCCGTGAGTAGTTTTCTTTTGGAAAATCTCATGATTTCTTGCCTTCCAAAGGAACCAAAATACTATAACAATCCACTCTACCTCTGTTTTGGTACAAATAGAGATAATATAGCTGAACCAGTCCGACAGGGACATATTGGAATCAAATTTCAGCATAAAGTTCAACTCTAAATTATTCCAAACTTCCTGGGCAATGCTACATTGAAATAGAACACGACCTGCAGTTTCAGCTCTATGAGGACAGATATGACAGCAATGCTACCAAGTCAGAGCTCCTGCTTCCCATACTCGTAACTGGTTTAAAACTCCACAATCTAGGAATCCATGGAGAATTCCAAACAGGGATGCTGTTACCCTTCCCAACTCTCCCCCGAATGCCTTTGCGCAGCACCTCCCTACCCTCCAATATACTACATTTTTGGAATAAATTAATTGTGGTGGAAGTGCATTTTTTTGACATTTAACCATAAAGAAAATTAAAGCAACAAAACTTCCTCTTTTTGATATCGTTAGCTACGCCATATTCTTCCTTCGATAAAGTCACATGAAATCATCCTCCATGAAAACCATTAGGCCATCAAAATACAACAATTATGGCCGAGTCCTCACAGGTAAACAAAGAAACAAAAATTCTCTCCATCGTCCTTCTTTTTGATTATCGAAGTGTCTCAACAGCATGCAATTCCTATAGTAGAGAGTATATTCAAAATATAATTCTTTGGCCAAATTGTTTCTTGAATGAATTTGTTTCTATAATTTACAAAGGACCTACTTTTTTTTTTACAACAACCATTCAAACTAAATGAAATTTTTTTTATGTTATGTTTATGATTCTGTAATGAAATTTGCTAGTCACATTTCCACTTGTGAGCTAGTAAAAGCAAATTGAACTTGTGTATTGTCCAGATCATATAAAGATTTCAATCAAACTAAGGTTTCATAAATACTAAATACTAACAAGTGAAGCAAATTTACTCTGGCCTCTTAAAGTATAGATTTTATGGCCTTATCTTGTCCTTTCATGTGAAAGCCCAAAGATCTTGTTTTTCTAATTTCTCGTCCATATATTTCAGACCACAAACATGTAAGATATAGGACTTTTATGAGTTTATCATATACATGCATTCACATATCGAACTAAGCCAAAAAAAGGCAAGACTTGAACAATCCTTGAATACAAAACATTTCAAACACTAATGACTAAAACAATAATCATGATAATGCAAATGAACACTACAAATATTGCAGACCCCTTGGCTAAAGATTTTTTTTCCCACAGCTGCACATGCTATTTATTGTGTACGCAATCAATAGACAGACACATATTCAATACATTAATCCAAATAAGCCTTAGTTCACATTTAGCTGGTAGTAAATTTGCCTGAGAGCAAGAAAAAGAAAAACATTCGCACCAAAGGTACAATGTGAAAAGGATAATTTTACCGTAATGAGTTGAGTGATAGAGTTGAACAAACCCACTCTCATAGGTATACAATATTTCATGTCCTCATATATAGAGCTGCCTGCAGACATCATAACTGATCTAGTAAACCTGTAGGTGAGAGGAATTCCAGTTAAAGACGAAAAAAAGTTCATTGAACCAACCGGTCTGATCTGTTATGTTATTTGGCTATTTGCTCAAAGACAATTAAGAATCAACTATTGCCTAAGAAAGCTCAAGGAGGACAAAAATAACATGGCAGCAACAAAATTTTAACTCAAACAACAGTAAAAAAATTACATGATAACGGAAGAAACTTGATAATAGAGAGAAAAAGTAGCATCAAGTTCTATTGCTCAAAACAAAATGGACTGATATATATATGTAATATATATATATATATATATATATTAAAATATGTGCAATAATTGACTTAATTGATTTGATATAGCTAAGTTGTATTAGGATGAACAAATTCATTAGTTGACTTGATTAAAAGTAAAGTTAATTAGACATAATAGAGGCCATATGTTATATCCTTATGGAGTCACCTTTTTGTTTAACTGTTTGTATATGATACTTGACAAATGACAATATGATTATGATGCAGATAGCACAAGGTAATTAATCATGTGATGTAAAGAAGCTAAGAACAAAAGGAGTATTCATTATTATGCTGTTTGAGGGTGGTTCACCTATGCTAAATGGATTCACATCCAAAAACCCAATTTTGAGGGTGGTTCATGCAAGTCAGCTGTCCCAAACGAACTGGAAAATATTCTTACTGGCAACTGCATTGACCACATTACTCCTCTGTCTTCGAAGGACCCCAAAGATCAGCAAAAATAAGTTCTAAGTTCTAGAGGTTTTGAATACTGAGTAGAGGAAGAATGAGATGGTAATCTATGTGATTTTCCTAAACAACAAGCATCACAAAATGATTGAATCTGATTGATATGCTTGATAGGAAGTTCAAGTTGTGAGAAAATTCTGGACAACACATGACAATTAGGATGGCCTAGCCTATTATGTCACAATTTAATAGTTTGTGAATCAGAAGCAGATAAATTAGTAACAGCAGGGTCAAAATTTAAACTTTTATCACTAGAATCTGGACTACAATAACATGAATCAGCAATATCAGGACTAGATTCTCAGCCATAAACTACATTACTGGACTTGAGCTTACAGCCTGAAACAGAAGTAGAATCATACAAAGAACAATTGTTTGTAGCAGTATCACACATCTTTCTAGAAACAAAAGAACTAGTGTTATTTTGTGCATATCTATGCCTAACAATAACTGCACTAGCTGGAACAACAGCTTTATTATAAGAAAGAGTGATGCACCGGAAATGATAGATCATACATCTTAGCATAAAAAAATATGAACTCAAAATAGAAGAGAAAAAAATTGGAGTAGAAAGTATGAAGATTCATTACATTTTTTAATAAACAAAAGGTATATTATTAACGAAAAAGGACTCTATATAAGCATCATTGAACCCATGAACCTCACCTTCTAGGAAGGGTATGAACATGAGAACACAATCATTTGCTCAATATAGACCAACACCACCAATAAGTCTTACAAATGAGTCTTCTTCACAAGAGTGTGTGAAGCCGCAATTACAACTATAGATCAACCAATCATCACTAACACCAACCAATGCCTACCTAACTACCTAACCTATTGCTAGGATCCCTACCTCCTTAAAAACCTTGATAGAAAAAAAAAACCCAATGGGAAAAATCCTAAACAAGGAAAAAAGAGTATAGCAAATCCTAGTAATCTCATCCCGATGTCTCACTAATCCCACCAAATGCATCATCCATTAGTTGCTGAGACAAGTTGTCATCGGCCTGGAGATCATTCAATAAAAGAGAAAACTCGATATTTTCGAGCTCGCTATCTGGTAGAGCTGGGATGGAGTTGAAATAATCCAGAACCTGAGACTCTTCTTCTGTGTTCATGTCACCAATTCCACGTCCATCCATTTGTTGTTGAGACGACAAGAAGTTGTTGCTTGTTGATGGTGGATTCAGGTGGTCTGTCTGTGGTGCTCCTTGCTCTTCTTGCTGCAATCCAGAAAACTGAATATGTTCGAACTCGCTATCTGGTAGAGCTGGAATAGAGTTGAAATAATCCAGAACCTGAGACACTTCTTCTTCTGTGTTCATGTCACCAATTCCACATCCATCCATTTGAGACGACAAGAAGTTGTTGCTTGTTGATGGTTGCTGCTGTTGGGTTGCAATATCGCAAGGAATAAAATTCCAATCATGTGGAAGAGGAGGAAGACAATTCTGGCTGTAAGCGTCATACGGGACAACAGCATGATCGGATGTCTGTTGCTGCTGTTGGGTACAGTTCTGGTTGTCAGCACCGTCAAGGACCGCGGCATGATCGGATGTCGATGTCTGTTGCTGCTGTTGGGTACAGTTCTCCTTGACGGCATGATCGGATGTCGATGTCTGTTGCTGCTGCTGGGTACAGTTCTGGCTGTCAGCGCCGTGAAGGACCGCGGCATGACCGGATGTCGATGCGTCATGAATACTTCTTCTTTTCTTCCTTGCGGCGCACGTATCCTGTCTAATAAAGTACTTTTGGGCATGACTAGCGATTTGGGATGGAGTCCTGGATGGAAGAAGATATTTTGAGATGCTTATCCAATCTCCTCTGCCATATTTGGCAAGGCCTTCAACAAATAGCCTATGTTCATCTTCATTCCAGCGGGTTCTTTTCTTGCTGCTGCGAACCGGAGGAGTGTGTTCTTGTGTCCTCGGCGGTGTCGTAGGAACAGCGGGAGGAGTGTGTTCTTCTACCGGCAAGAAACGGGAGGGAGTGCGATGCGATGATGCTGCCAACTCGGTGATGAAGTTTTGGTAATTCATATTCTCGAAGCAATGCTTCATGTAAGGGGGAGACCATGGAGGAGGGAAGAGGGTGGCGATGATATCCCAGCGGTTGGGATAGTTGACGAAGGCTCGCTTGAAGGCTTCATCGTATTCATCCCTCGTCCATGTTCCAGCCAATTCCCTCGCCATCTCAAGTGTCTCGCATTTGAAAGGCGGGACGATCACATGTTCAGGTTGAGGTTGTTGATGATGCTGTTGCTGCTCTTCTTCTCCTTTTCCTTCTTCTTCTTCTTCTGAATCACGCATTAATTCTTCTTCAAGACGCTTCAAGAAATCATCATCACAATCAGCCATTGTTTCTTCTTCTTCAATCAGCTTCAAGAAATCATCATCACATTCAGCCATTGTTTCTTCTTCTTCCATCAGCTTCAAGAAATCATCACATTCAGCCATTGTTTCTTCTTCAATCAGCTTCAAGAAATGATCATCACATTCAGCCATTGTTTGTTTCTTCTGCTTCGACAGCCCCCAACAAGTGAGTCGGTGGTGACAATGGCGGAATATGATTGTAACGCAAAATACTATCTTTTTTAGGTTTTAATGTAGCCAATGTTTCTTCTGTTTTGAGAGCCCAACTGCCCAAGAGTGGGTCGGTGGACTGGTGAGTGAATACAGTTGAATTTTTTTTTAATACAGTTGAATATTGAATATTGTATCTCTCTCTTTTTTTTTAATTGAATATTGTATCTAAGTTCTAAGTAAAGTATAAACATATTATTAGTCAACGAAAGATTATTTTATTTTTGCTTAAATCACCTTTTTTAAAAATTTAAAAATAGGATAAATTTAAAAAATTTATTTTGGTTCCTGCGTTAGTTTAAATCACCTTTTTTTTATTCATATTTGATATCAACGACCAAAATCAAAACGAAACATAAAAATAAGAATCAAAATCTCAAATCATTTTTTTTAGGAACTAATTTTAAAAATGTCAATATTTATAAAAATCATTTTGATATTTAAAACGAAAAATATTACTTAAATTTGCAAATTTTATCGAGCTAGCTATGATGTGAGGAAAAGTTGGAAAGTGGTAGCTAGCCCATATACTGCAGCCACAGCTTCGTATTCATTTCTTTCAAAATTTTACTCAACGAGTCAACGTTAAATTTAGAAATTGTGTATATTTGTTAGTTATATTTTACTCAACGAGTCAACGTTAAGTTTAGAAATTGTGTATATTTGTTAGTTATATTTTCTCTTAGGGGCATTCACAACAGAGTTTGGTGGAGAGACTTAAGTTCAGATTTTCTCCCAAACTCTCTTCTGCCAATCTTCAAAGTCTGGTCTAAAGTTGAGTATGTAAAATAACAGACTCAACTTAAGACTCTATGGAACTCTTTTTTGTCATTTTCTTCCTTTTTTTTTACTTTATAATACTCGAATAAGCAAATAATAATAAATAAATTAATAATAAATAATTATTACAAATAATAATAATAATAATATTGGTTTAAGGGAGTACCCGTGTCCGATACCGATACGCGTACGATACTTCCTGAAACGTGTCCCAAAAGTATCCAATTATTTTATATTTAATTTTATTTATTTATTTAAAAAATATTTTTAGGATACTTCTCGGATACTCTCCGATACTTTTTCGATACTTTCCCGATACTTATTTAACTCTATTTTAAATTATAGGCTCCCCGATACTTATTTAACTTTTTCGATACACCCTTATACCTTTCAAACTCATTATGATGCTTTTGAATTATAGGCTCTCTTATATAAAGCCAATATTTATTTTTTTGAATTGCACGACAGATTACAGTATATCATCATATAAGGTAAAAGGCCAATAATTGATGACACTATGTTATTATATAGGTAAAAGGCCAACTTTTTCGTTATGATAACAAATATGTATTTTTTTTTTGTAAATTATGATCTAGTTATGTACTCATGAGTCATGTCATTTTAACTAATGACAAAATGAATGAAAATTATCAATTTACAATATCTCTTTTAAATTTTTATTATATATATATATATATATACATATTTGTGTTAACGTATTTTATGTCGTGTCGTATCTTGAATTTTAAAAAAATTTCGTATTCTCGTATCCGTGTCGTACTACGTATCGAAACTTCATAGATGTAAATCAAAAGTTTAAAATGTGCACTTTATTTAAAACATATATTGACGATTAAAACTTTCACTAAATTAACTTTTTTGAAACTCAAAAATTAAAAATTGGAGATGTTTATAATCATTGCGTTTTTGAAATGGTCGACAATAAGTTAAAATAAATTTTTTTGTAAAAGTAGTGACAATTATAATTATATTTAAATAAACAATTCACATTGTGGGATTTTGTTTGAAAACATTTCACAAATTGTTAAAACCGTTGCTAAAGCAACATTTCCAAAAAAAAAAAAATTAAAATTTTGTTAAGTAGATGTTTTCATAATGCCAGATTTTTCAACTTTTGCTCTTAAGCCAGTATTTCAAAAAATTGAATGTAAAACCTCTTTTTGCATATTTTTTTATACTAAAAACAAGAAAATTTAAAACATATAATATAACTCACTACCAGCTATTTTGCCATGCATGAGTTTTCAATGATTCATAAATTAGTAAAGAATAATTAACATAACCTTTTAGAAATTAAGTTTTGTTCCATCAACTCGTGAGATTAATATATTTTTTTAAAATCCTTGCTAGATTATGACATTTTGTCTAATATCAAAATTCAAGAATCCAAATAAATAGTTAGTTAAGATTTGTTGATAATTTTTTTAAAAATAAATAACCTGATATGTCATATGATAAATCTCACGTTCACGTTGCTCTATTTCATCAAATTTTGATATAAGGGCTCCGATTCTCAAGGAGTTCTATGCAAAAGTATTTGAACTCATATTTATTATAATAATCAGAGCTAAGATTAACACAAAAAATTGTTTGATACCATTCAAAAAATCATAATGATAAACTTATCTAAATACTCAAAATTAAAATATATATATATATATAGAATAACATTTTTTATAATGTATGGGAATAAGTTTTTTAAAACTAGCTAGAAACACATGTTCAATTTTAAATTTGAGTTTGGTTGTTAGCCACTCTCACTTTTTATTTTAGGAAATTTTCAAATTGTTGATATTGACATACAGGAAAAAAATATCAAGAAACAAAATGTCATTGCAAAACACTTTTTTTTTTTTTGCAACGACAAACATAGGTAAAGGATAACGCAGTGACATTTCATTGCAAAACAGTCACTAAAATTAAATTTTGTTTTGCAATTATACCAATTGATACAAATTTATTGTCATTGCAAAACACTTCTTAACTAGTCTAAGGTAGTTAAACTTTTTCTCAAAGTCTGTTGTTGTTGCAATAGACATTTTTCTTTGGCAACGACAATGTCATTGTGATAGGTTTAAGTTACGCAGCAAGATGGTCATTGTTTTAAATTGTCGCAACAACCATGACTTTTAAGTGTTATTTGCTAAAAGAGCACTATATTCCTCTTTCATTGAAGTCATCCATTCAGGGCTTTTAAGTGCTTGATTCACAGAAGAAGGAATAGGAGGTACAAACTGAGATGCCAGATTTAGCCCTGGTTTGCATAGGGTGAGAAGATACAAACTGAGATGGTGTAGAATTATCCTGATGTGCAGTAGCAGATACTGAAACAGAAAGACTATCAGCAGAAGAGTTTATAATAGGAATTGTAGCTGGACCAGAGGCAATGCTCTCTGGATCAGAGAGACCATCTGATGGAGAAACATTATGACTTGGACTAGAAGAAATGTGAACTGGACTGGTATCAACCTAACTACAGCATGCTCAGGACTAGGTGAATGAGATGGTAGAGGATCAACATGAAATGAGGATAAATCAAGTAGAGGACTAGATTGAATAGGTGTAGATGAAACTGTAGCTTTAGGCACTGAAAAGGACAAATCTGTGTCCTTAGAAGGAAAACAAGTTTCATCAAACATAACATCTTTACTAATTATTATTTTTGTTTTGAGTCAAGACACTTAAATCCTTTGTGATGAGATGAGTAGCCCAAAAATATACATTTAGTTGATCTAAACTCAAGTTTATGTTTGTTATAAGGCCTCATACAAGGAAAACAAGCAACGCCAAAGGTCCTAAAATAGGAATAATCAGGTTCTTGATTAAACAACCTTTTGAAAGGAATGTCAAAGTGAAAAGGAAGTCTATTACTGATGTGCACAGCAGCCAGAAAAGCATGATCCCAATCCCTTCTGCCAATAAACATAATCCCGCAATAGATATATGTTTTATCTCAATCACACCATTTTGTTGATGTGTACGAGGACAAATTAGCCCGAGTTATGGCTATGGTAGCAAGATATTTGAAGAAAGGTCTAAATTCTCCTCCCCAATCTGACTGGACAGACTTGATTTTTGAATTAAATTGAACCTAAGCATATATGATTGAAACAAAGTAAAAGCATTTAGAGCCTCAGCCTTTGACTTTAACAAATATAACCAGATAAACCTTGAATATGCATCAACAAATGTGATGTAATATGAGTAACCAGATGAGGATTTCTTTGGAGAAGGACCCCAAAGATTAGTAAAAATAAGTTCTAGAGGTTTTGAATACTGAGTATAGGAAGAATGAGATGGTAATATATGTGATTTTCCTAAACAGCAAGCATCACAAAATGATTGAATCTGATTGATATGCTTGATAGGAACTTTAAGTTGTGAGAAAATTCTGGACAACACATGACAACTAGGATGGCCTAGCCTATTATGCCACAATTTAATAATAGTTTGTGAATCAGAAGCAGATAAATCAGTAACAGCAGGGTCAGAATTTAAAGCTTTATTACTAGAATCTGGACTACAATAAAATGAACCAGTAATATCAGGACTAGATTCTGAGCCATAAACTACATTACTAGACTTGAGCTTACAACCTGAAACAGAAGTAGAATCATACAAAGAACAATTGTTTGTAGCAGTATCATACATCTTTCTAGAAACAAAAGAACTAGTGTTATTTTGTGCAGATCTATGCCTAACAATAACTGCACTAACTGGAACAACAACTTTAGCTTTATTACATGAGTGAGACTGTAAACTATAGCAAGGCAATAAAGGAAACTTGGAAAAGTAATAAACACTATCTGTCCCTAGAGAGCCTTCTAAGAGCAACTCAACGGTGTCCTGCATTTTGACAGAGCAGTGAATAGAATGGAATTCAAAGTAAACACCATTGTCATTAGCAAATTTACTGACACTTAGTAAATTCTTTTTGATATCGGGAACATGCGGTATGGGAGACATTTTTTACACTGAATTATTATAGGTGAGCGAAGAATAGAGTTATCAATATGAGAAATTCCAACTCCAACACCATTTCCCATTAGTAATCTGTCTAAACCCGAGAGCATGGTCCTGTGCTGTAAGTTGTCTAGATCTGGTGTTACATGATTAGTAGCACCAGAGTCTGGATACCAGACATCTCTAGCAAACCTATCAGGAATTGCCATCATAGCTTGCATAGGAGCAGTATTTGCATTAGATCCAGTAACAGAAGCTCCAGGAGCAAAACCAGTGTTAGATCTAACACTGATAGGTCTAACTCCAGAACCAAAACCAATAAAACCAAAAGGATAAAGAGACTGAGCAATTCCAGGTTGAGCAGCAGAAGGAAAATTTGGAGCAAAATAACCAGGATATTGAGGATTATAAGGAGGATGAAAATAAGGCAAACTCATCATATTTGCTGAAGGAGCATAAGAATAGGCAGTTTGAGGAAAAACAGAAGGAATGCTAGCATTTGCAATATGAAAAGGAGCAAATGCTTGAGCCTGAGCAACAGGATCAAATCTGTAGTAACATATAGTAGCATCATGTCCATATTTCTTACACACTTGACAGATAACTTTGTTATTGTTGTTATACTTAGCATTTTTGCCTTTATTCTTGTTGTAATTATTATTTCTGTCATTTGATCCTCTATTACCATTAGCATTATAAGAAGGTTTGTAGGTTTGTTGTTGTCATCATCATCATCATCTGCATCAGCTTCGATAGGTAACTGCTGCTGCTGTTCAGATTTGTGAACCACAGCATTCGATTTTGGACGCTGATCAGGTACAAAACCTGGTGGTAAAATGGTTTGCAGTGTAAAATTTGAATCTCTTTGAGAATTTGGAGTGCAATTGAGATGATGAAATGGTTTGCACGGCTTGTCCAATGACAGCTGGCAGAGGCAGCTTCTAGAAGTATTAATAATACTAACACCTTCCCTATAAGCTATACTAACAGGCAGCTACACCTCATTAGGTATATGGAAAATTTGTTTTTATTAGGTACTGTATATGGAAACAGTAAATCACAACCAAACCAACAATCAGCTCACTTCATTCCAGTCTTATTTAACATGCAAAAGAATGAACAAATAAGTTGATTCATTTTTGTGTATTGATGTACTGGTGAGACGGGAGTGCAATATGTAAAATCCACCCAAATATGTGCGATTTGAAAGTATCATAAAAGTAAGAAGGTGTCACCTTTTATATTTTGATGCTCCTTCTCTTGTTAACATTATGGAAATGGAAATGACAAATTAACCCCTTACTTCATCATTATTACAACTCCATCATCAAATCAATCATATCCCAAGATCACCAATGGAGCCTGCCAAGGGAAGAAAACCATCAGGTGGTGGGGTTGGGAGTTTGAGGGAGGTCGCCACCGTTATTGTTCTCTTTCCACTACTATTCGAATCGCCACCGTCCAAGCATGCTCGAGATACCTCCGTCTTCCTCCATCGCCTCTCAAATGCGAGCTCGAGCCTTTCCACCACGGCAGAACCAATCACCACCCCCACTCCCTGCTTCTCCAATTCGACGACGGTGGTGGCCGGAGGAAGGAGAAGGACGGTGGTTGCAAAACAATGGGGCTCTCTTAAGTCTTATCCCAAGATCAGCAATGGAGCTCGTTTGGAATGGTGACTTTTAGTCTTTTTTTTTTTTTTTTTTTTTAACTTTCAGGCGTCTTTTCTCTTTCCTCATTTCATATTTTTTTTTTCATTTTACAATTTTAATTTTTAATACATAAACATATAGGAGTATTTTTTTTTAGCTTTAACTTTTTATTTAATTATTTCTTTTTTTCCTCATTAATTTTATTATTATTATCTCTCATATTTAAAAGTATTAATTAATGGACACGTTTTCTAATAAAAATAAATACTACTATAATTTTTAATAAAAATTAAATATGGACATTTTAAACAAAACACATACTCCCTCCGGTCCTGTTTATAAGATCCTTTTGGGGTTTTTCACTCCCACCAAGGAGAGTAGATAAATTTGTTAGTGACATTGGAAATGTGAAAATTTGATATAATTTTTCAAAACTACCCCTATAATTATTATTGGAACTTTAAAAATTGTTGACTTTATATGGGTGTTAGTGGAAAGAAGTAATTAAATGTTATTGAAAATTCTTATAAATAGGACCAAAATAAAAACTCCAAAAAGATCTTATAAATAGGACCGGAGGGAATATAAAATTTACCATAATAAATTTTTTTAATATGCGAACTCAAACATAAAAAATCAAAAGTTAAGAAATGGAGAGTGTATCATGACACAAGAAAATATGACTCAAAATATAATGGAAAAATTGGAGTAGAAAGTACTATGATTCATTACATTTTAATCAACCATACTGTCCGTACACTAGCCTAAAATGTCTTCTCAATAAAAAGACTAATCGTCCCAAGAGAGTCTACTAGAAATAAAATATTTTATTGATTCATTTAATATAAAATCATCACATAAAATTTTTAAATTTTTTTTATTTATTCATTTGTTGAATGATGATCATGTAAGATTTCTGATGAAAACAATAGTTGTATCGAAATGCATAGACTCCAAGATTTCTGTTTCTGTATGACTAAATCTGTTTATGCTTTGACACCAATATTTGAATGCAGGTAAAAAATACTTCTAAATATATGTAATTTTTTTTTTTTTGTGAAATATATATGTCAAATTAAATTGAATCGGTTACCACCGATCAATTACAGATGATTGAGTTTTTTTTTATATCATTAAGTCACGATATTTGAATACTAATTTCCTCCAAGCGATTAAGTTTTTTTTTTAAAAAAAAAAGACTTAATTTTATTTTTGATCTTTTATTTTATTTCCAAAATTCATTTTAGTCTTTAATTTTTTTTACTTATTTTGGTCCTTTATTTTTTTTTTCAAAAATTCAACTTAGTCCTTACATCATAGGAGTACTAGGAAAATTGCCCGTGCGATGCACGGATCTTAAATTTCGCTATTCTTTCAATTTGTTCGAACGTTAAACATTAATTTTATTTACATGTGACTATTTTTTTAGAGGACAATATTTAT
This sequence comes from Crotalaria pallida, assembly GCA_037953625.1. Classification (NCBI taxonomy): domain Eukaryota; kingdom Viridiplantae; phylum Streptophyta; class Magnoliopsida; order Fabales; family Fabaceae; genus Crotalaria; species Crotalaria pallida. The sequence continues at coordinate 139,215,109 of CM075654.1, read as the reverse complement.
AATTTTTTTGAATTATATTTTATGGTATTTATTTTAATTATTACAAATTTACAATGAAAAAAATAATATTTATGATCAGACAAACTAATGTAATCAAATTGGAATATAATATTGATAATTAGATAAAGTGTGAAAAAGATTTTGAAAAAATTTATATATCCACGTTGGCATGTGAAACGATTATGAATACTTTAAAAACATTATGAATAACTGTTATTATTTTTCTCCGTGTTTTTTTGGTGGGACAATAATTATATAATATAAAATTGGTATAATATATAATGAACAAACTTCCCGTCTATATATTAAGCAAAATGTAAATATTTAAAAAGTTTTTTAAATTTTAATAAAGGATGTCATATGTGGAGCTATTCATCATGAGTATTTGTCTAAATTAAATAAACAAATATTTTATATTTTATATTTTATAATTGCCTAATCATGTCTTTGAACCTTCCTTAAAAGTGAATAATTGATTCTCAAAAGACCTACAAAATCTCATCTCTTTCAATATACAAAATGAAACATATTATTAAGGGGGATTGAGATCAATAATAGAAAATCCAATAATATATATAACATCAAAATTTAAAGATATTAAAAAAAACAATAAAAAATAGAAGATTAAAATAAGCAAACCCAATCGAAACTTGAAGAATGACTTCAAATATCATGTCTTTGAAATCACTTTGCTTTCAAATAATCTTGTATTCAAATAAATGGAAGTTTGCTTATGATAATCAAATAAAATAAGAGAGTTAGCGAAAAATGGAATGAATAACATACAAATCTTATTCTATTACTCTGGAATGAATAGCATGCTTAGCGTTATTCAATATTAGACATCATGAACTTCTTACTATTAAAATATGATTAAAAAAATAAATAGTAAAATTCCAATAGAATAAATAGAAGAGCAGAAATTATAGAGATGAAGCCTATATTTATATATATTATTATCAATTTTCTTGCACATTCAAAATCTCCAGCATGATAAAAAAGTAATATCTTAAAATATTTTATGAAAATGAACTAAGAAAAACTTCAAAAAATTGAAGCGATATTACCACTATAAAAAGAAGATGGCGCAAATAAGACATAGTACATTGAGTTAACAATTGTATATATATTGAATGACATATTTTACATGCATATGATCCATGAATATAGTGTATAGATAACGTCCCATCATAATAATATAAATTGTAACGTACATAACGTGCATTCATTACAAAAATAATTTATCTTCATTTGTTCAGTTACATGCATTCATTTTTATATGTCATATCTCATGATGAAAGAAAATGAAAAGATTTTACTTTAGCTAGATGAATATGGATGGATGTGATTTATTATTACATTTACAATTGGATGACTAAGATTAGAAGGGAAATTAGGAGGGAAAGTGGGAAATTAGGAGGGAATCACATTTACCCCTCAACTTCTTCTATTTTATAATATGTTGATTAGTCTTATCGAAATATTTATACCTATTATATAAAAAAAAAAAAGGCAAATTTTGTCGGAATTTGGATATATTTCAGGCCGCCACCCGATAAGGATAGGAACAGTGGTGCTGTTTTGCCAATGATGGAGCAATCTAGCCCGCAATATGGTTAATTGATATGGATAGAAATGACAATGTGAAAAGGAATTGAACGAAAATGCATTAAGAACTTTATCGATATATAGTCGTAGAAATATTTATTAAGCTCTATCAATCAAATGTAATAAGTGTGAATATTACGAGTAAAACTAACAATATTATTATGGAATAATAATAATAATAATAATAATAATAATAATAACAATTACTATAACCATGCTTATTATTTCAAGGACAACAAAAACTAAGGTTTACTCTGAATTCTATTTTCTTCATTGAAGATGTGTAATGTCAGTCTCTAATAACTATTGCAAAATGAGTCAAACGGTTAAATAATTTAAGAACCTTAGATGCAAAATTTTAATCAAAGACTTTCAAGCAGGGCATATTTTGAAGGACTATAATGCCATAGGGGGTCATAAAAAAACCACATTGGGTACCATGCATGTACGTGCACGTGCAAAGGCCATCATATAAAGATTCGACCATTCCATTACGTGTGTTTGGTTCCACGGTTCCACCTGGTTTGGAATTCATAGTTTCGTACCATGATACCATGTTTTGTATTTTTTATAACAAAATCGATTCTGCGTTGTAAAATAATGGTTGGATTGGAAGCAACACAGCTTTTGCATTGGGTTAATACTTTTACACTAAATTTTCCTTCAAACTTGATTTTAGAATAAAAACGTTCAAACATGAATCACTTCACTCTAGACTCAAAACTAACCGAGACCAATTTTACAAAATCAAATTAATTCAAAACATGGTTTTGCAAATACTCATCCACACTGCATGTCCACTGATGCATTATCCTAAACAAGAACTTCTATAGAAGCCATAAACATTTCAGTCTCAACTAGCTAAATTATCGTGTCAAATCCACATAATCCATGAAGGTCACTGGAAACTCCAAAACAGTATCAGCAATCAGAAGCCAAACATCCAATAACACAAAAGCATAACGACAAATTCAGAAACAAGATGCAATAAATCCTACCATCAGATAAACCAAAATTTAAAATCAGTCAGCTGGTTGATCAACTTCTGCATAAGCAGTTTCAAGGTGTGCTTGCTCAGCTTCCTGCACCTCCTTCTCAGTTTTCCTACCCTTTTTTGATTTGTAGTACACACTCATAAAGGTCCCAACAGCTCCATACTTCCTCCTGCACTGCTCATAGAGACCAGCATCAAACATCCTCCAGAAGCTTTTCTCGGACAGCTCAGACACAGCATATTGTGGTTGAAAGCCATGATTCTCAATCAACCAGTCCTCCATTGCACGCACCGCTCCTGCACCATCAAATTCCTCGCCCCTCAAAACAGGACCTGGTGCATAGTAAACTCCAACATCTGTGTACATCTGAGCAGTTTGTGTGTCTCCCTGCCTGCGATGTAGCTCAAAGCCTGGCTCTGGGTAAATCATAGTTTTGACAGGCAGCTTGAACAGTTTGTGTGGGCAGAGCCAAATTGGATATACCTAATTTATTGATAATCAACAACATAAGAAACAAAATAGATGACTGCACCAACCGAAATTAAACAACCAAACTAAATCCCAGATATAACTAAATGATATGTCAGCTTGAATTGAAAAGAAAGTAATGCAGCAATTTCTATAGATTACTACTAAAACATATCAGTAGTACCAGCAAGTTATAAAACTCACTACTTAAAATACTACTTTCACCAGTTTTTAAAAAAAAAATAAATAAATTGTTGAGACCAACTACTTTACAGATCACAATATATAATGCAAATGAGCTTTGCTTGCAAAAAAAAATGACAAGTTCAAGTCCCAACTTCAGCTTTTCATGAGTGAAACTATAATTTTAAATGACTACATCATGAAAGGAATAATCAGAAAATTCAAATCAATGCAAAACATTGTTAAGGTTAGGTGAGGGGAAAATGTACCTCCATCTCACGGTGAACCCATTCTAATGCATCTCCGACCTTATACAAAGGAACAAGCATATCCTGGATGACATGCATTTCATGGTAATAGTTTCTAATAGCTTCACCTTGAGTTGCCTTCAGCAGAGAAACCTTGGGTGGCATCAACCAGCCAAACAGATACCTAAACCAAAATTGATCAGCAAATGGGAGGATAAGTTTTCCCTCCCAATACAAACACCTTGTGTGCCTGTGATAATACTCTCTGGTAGGAATGTATTCCACAAACTCCCCTTTCTTCAGTGCCGTCTGTGCGTGCTGATAGAACCAGGGTTTAAACCACCATCCAACACTGTTGATCTTATTCCCCTTCTTCTTAGCCTCTTCTTTTGAAGCATATCTCCCAGTCATGCACACAGCTTGTGTTGAAGTGTAAATCATTGTTTCAACAAAGTCTGGAACCTTCTCATCATTGTCCTGGTCTCCATCTCTTGGAGCAAAAGAATCAATATATCCCTGTGCAAGATCTTTCAGGTTACCAACAACAGGCTTATAGGTTAGCTTCATGTACTCCTTAACTGGGATAAGCTTGATCTCAGCAGCAACAAGAAGCCCGAGTGTTCCCTGAGACCATGGAATAGCATGAAATAGATCAGAGTACTCATTGTCCCTGGTGGCTCTGACAAGAGTACCATCTGCCAAAACAATTTCATAAGCCACAACAGTATCAGAAAACAGGCCATATTTGTGAGAGCTTCCTTCGATCCCATAACCGTTAATGAGGCCACCGACAGTAAGATCATCAAGCTCCGCAACCACAGCAAGTGAAAGATTCATGGGGACAGTCACCCTAGAAATCTGCCCCATGTTGACTAGCGGCTCAACTCTCGCAATCATTCTTTCTTGGTCGATTTCAAGCACATTGCGGAACGCAGACAAATCGACTTCGAAATGGCGAGCGCGCTTATAGTCAACATTTCTCATCCCAACCGCGATCCACGGCTTACGGGCTGTGCAGACAAGGCCATCCTTCGACGGATTCCTCTGCTTGAGACGCTTGACAACCTTCTTGACATTCTCATCATGTTCCTTCTGGCGCGTCTTATAGGACTTCCACTCAGATCTTACATCACCAAGGTAAGTAAGGAAGTAAATGGTGAAGGAAATGGGAAGGACCACAAAGATAACAATGATCCATCGAAAGCTAACAAAGTAGTCCACCCACACCTTCTTCCTCTTAGGGCGCAACGGGGCCTCAAGATCCGACATCGCTCACCAGTAACTGCAATAAATTAAAATAAAATCTTATAAAAAAAAAATTTGAAAAAAATACTGTAACTCATATGAGATTGTAAAACTACAGCTCTGAACGTTTTAAATATCTGGATAAGGATTAAAAAAAAATGTGAAGTACCTATTTAATCCATGATGTTTTTTCACTGTACCAACTTAATCCCTTCAAATCAGTACATCAAAAAATATTGAAGGCATAAACATGTATTTATAAATTTTCAGGGACTAAGCTGGTACAGTCAAAAACACATTAAGGATTAAGTTGGTACTTCACCCTAAAAAACTCTTCTAGAAGAAGACTGATTTTTTTTAATTAAAAAAAAAAAGAGAGAGAAAGAAATGGAAATCGATTCAGTTGTATCATGTCATCGATGATTGTTAGTACAAACTTAAATAAGCAAACAAGTGGTTTAGAACAAATTCAAATTCAGAGCACTCAGAACTGCGATTATTAGTGCACAAAAAATTACCAAAAACAGATAAACAATTCATGAGGCAAATTAACAGTTACAGATCAAAGCAAAGCAGAGATGGATGAAGGCGAAGAGTAGAGTAAAATAATTAAGGAAATGAAGGAAGAGTAACAAAGATCTGAGATCTTATGGTAAGAAAATGCAATTACAGAAAGATGGAAAAAAAAAAAAAAAAAAAAAGGAAAACTACACGTTTAGTGTAGGAGAAAATTTAACACAGTACGTAGTTTTTTTTACTACAGTATTATTAATAATATTTAGATATTTTGAATTGCAGGGTAAAAGTAAAGTAAAATAGGGCAGAGAAGCATGCGAATCTGGGGAAACCGTTGTTAGATTTATGACTTAATCAGGTACAGAGAAAAAGCAGAGAGAGAGAGTATGATACCTATGAGAAGTGAGGGCGCAGAGCGAGAAGAAGCAGCTGAATCAGTGAGTGAGTGAGTGAGTGTGAGTTGGATGAGTGATGAGTGAGGGTTTAAAATCACTCTCTGTGGGGTTTTAATTTAGTGAGTGAGTACCATAAACTATGCTGTCACGTGTGAATATCTGATCCCACTCTACAGATGCTTATTTAAAAATAAAAAACCAAATCAAATCAAATCATTTTAAATACACTAAATCAATACTCCCTCTAGTCCTATATATAGGTCATTTTTTAGAAGAAATCTTTGGTTCTATATATAAGTCACTTTATATTTCCTATGCATCATTAATTGTTTTTTCTCTTTTTTGCCCTTATTAAATGTTTTGACTAACTATGTTTTTTTTTGCTATTCATTAATGAATGTGAACTTTCCAAGAAAGTGGAGGGGATAAAATTGTAATGTTACAATATATTCTCATAAAATTCACAAAACTAACTACTTTCCTTGGTCCGGGAAATACGGTTAAGTATGCCCTATATATAGGACCGGAGGGAGTAGTATAATTCTTTTTTCTTGGGTTGAAAAAAAAATACTGTGCTACTTTCTAAATCCAAAAGATTATGTGTTTTTACTTTTTAATGTATGCCTAAAAGTCTAAAACGAATAAGAATACTTAAAGAGGAAAAAAAAAAATCAGCAGGATTTGGTTCCGTTGCTGTAATGCGCCAACTGAAATTTTGGGAATGGGACACGGATCCTAGTAGCCCTGTGTTCAATTCCCACTAAAAACATCCCGCTGGGAGAGCCAGCCACGCAGCTCGCTCCGGATTAGTTTCAAGGGCTCCCTGGTATTAAGGGTACTTTTGGGGATACCGGTGGTTCCGCAAGGAATACGGATCAAAAAAAAAAAAAGAGAAACCAAAAAAATATGAGAAAATTAATAATATATTTTAGGATATTAAATTAATCATATTTCAGGGAAGTTTATTGGCTTCAATATCTTTAACATTTGTGATATTATATATATTATAAAAAAAATTTAAAAAACTAAAATATTATTCGTTGATACATTTAAAGAAAAAATATCTCGTAAGAAAAATTAATGCAATTAAAAGAATAGTTTGCTTAAAGGGATGGAATAAGATGTCAATAAAATTAAACAAGGGTCTTGCTAACGTTAAACATTTTAAAAGTGAAAAAAATATCACAAGTTTCAAGTTTTTCTTCTTTCGAAAATTCTAAAACTTCAATTTTCAATGCTTATAAATCATATTTAACTTCTTAATAAGGACATTTGTTAACATTTTCCATAAGTTGATTATGTGACTTTATCAATCATTTTTGTAAAAGTATATTTGCATTTATAAATTTTATTATGAATCTACAAATGAGGAAAACGATCACAGATTCTTTTTTTTTTTCAAAAAAGATAATAAAATTTATTATAGTAATGTTTAGCCTTTTAACAAATTAGTGATAATATTTGTCATGTTTGTGTTTATTTAATCAAATATTCTTGATTAGAGTTTTAGAAAAGGGTTTTGCTAACAAGTGTTTTTATTAAGCTTTCTAAAAATGAAAAAAACAACACAAGTCCCTAATTTCTTTCTTTTAGAAACCATGAAAAATTACATTTTTAAATATTTTTCAATTACATATATTTTTTTTAACAATTGCTCTTATAACGGTTGTTGTCATTTTCCTTTAGAAAATTTTAAAATTAAAAAAATAATCAAAAAGATTGAAGACAGATCAAAAGGGCGAGAATCCCAACAATAGATGGCCCCACCCAATTGGCGTTCGTGTTAGGGTCACATGGAAAATGTCTTACTCCATGTGAGTTGAAGACAGCCTATTACTTGTTTATTAAATATTCTAAACCTTTTGTTTTTATTGAATGCTGAAATTTGAAATTTTCCGGAATACTACTGTATACTTCCTCGTCCGTTTATATTTAACTGACTTTTTTAATAAGTTTTTTTATTTGTTATTTTGATAATTTTAAGAGTAATGTTATTTTTTATGTTTATTAATAAATATTGATTTTCGTAAGTAATGGAGAAAATAGAATAATTGCCGAGAGAGAAAAAGTATCGTGAAAAAAAAATATAATTAATATATTAAAAACCTAAATAATAATTGAATTTTTTAAAGTGTGTAATATTTTGTTTGAAATAAGAGAAACAGACAATAGTAACTAGGAGGGAGTAATATTTTCCTAAGAAAACCTTTCTTAATAATAAATTGTACGGTAGCATGGTAACCCAAATGGCCAATGGGCGATATCAACAATGCTATGTGCTTTTTTTGGTTAATTTATGATAAGAAAATAATTACTATAAGTTAGTTTTTTGTTTAGAATTTCAAAAAAAATGAATTTTTTTTAATATTTTTTATTTATATTTAGTTGTTTAACAAATGTCATTCTTTCTTATATGAAGGATTATTACTTTTTTGTTTCAAATCACTCTCATTCTCGTAAGTGCTTATTTGATATAGGTAGTAAAATTAAATTATAATTTTTTTATTTGTGATATTAGATTATCATATCTTACTAAAATTATAATTTGATTGTATTTAGGTCACTTAACTAAAATTAATTTAAACTTATTTTTTTATAGTGTAAATAATATTATTTTTATTGAATAAAATATGAAAAAGGTATGAAGTAATAAGGGGATAATTATAAATATTGAAGTGATAAGGGTATAATAGAAAAATTATATGAATCTCAAAAAATAATTTTATAAAAAATAATCTACAACACATATAAGGAAGATCTTAGATTTTGATTATTTTTCCAAAAGCATAATCTAAGATTATAGTTTGCATCGACAACCAAACTCGTTAGATCATGATTACTTAAAAAAAATAAAAACATAAATCTTAATTTTTTTTTTAAAAAAAAAAACATCTCCAAAGTGTCGTAGATTATTTTTGATAAAATTATTTTCGGAGACCCATGTAATTTTTCTACTCTACCATTGTCACTACAACAACAATAACTAACCCAATATTATTTTTTTAATTTAATCAGTAAAAATAATTTTCCAACCAAAAAAGACCAGGTTAAATTTATTTTTCAACTACGAAATCCAAACATAAACAAATTATAATTTTAACTTATCATAATATTAACAAATTATAATCACATATAAAAATAGTAATAATATAATTTTTTCAGCTATACCAGTTAAAATTCACGAGAGTCGTAAAACGCATGCATCATCATAATATAACGATGTACGTTAAGGCTCAATTTCATTTCAATAATGTACATTAGTTATTATTTCTAAAAATTATCTCAAATATTTATTCAATAAATTAATATTTATAATTTTCAAAAAGACTATATTTTCATTCAAATTACTATATTTTAAAATTTATTTTGAATACAAATTAATATTACAACAATTGAAGTTAGATAATAATACTTACTTAAAATCATAAAGTGCATTAAAAAAATACACTATAATTCAATTCTTATAATTCACTCAAAGCATCAACGTTTGAATATAAAAACATATATTTATATTTATTAATTTATTACTATTATTATTATAATGATATAAATTAAAATTATATATAACCAGCAAATCTCAGCACAGTTGACAGATAAATGAGTTCCTAAACCATGATGTCAAGGATTTGAAGGATTTGATGAGTCTGTTTGGCAAAACTAACTTATAGCTTTGAGCTTGTAGCTGATAGCTGTGAACGTAACTTATAGCTGTGGGATTATAGCTGGAAACTCATAGCTGTATAGCTAGCTTATTGAACTAGAACTATTTGGCAAAACTAGCTGGGCAACTAATTTAAAATGTTAAATGACTGAAATGGGTAAATAATAATATAATTTAGTAAAAAAAAAAGGTAAAAATGAGATATGACTTATTGAAACCTTTTATTTTTTTCTCAAAACTACTTGATGTAGCTTTTTAAAAGTTAGCTTTCAAAAGCTGTGAGCTTCCTTTTTGAAAGCTATAAGCTTCTTTTATTTTTTGTTCACCAAACAACTCTAGTAGCTTATTGATCAGATCAATGAGCTAAAAACTACCAGATAAGCTATAAACTTGTCTTACCAAACACAACCATATCGACTAGAGGATACAAATAGTCAGTGTACTGATAGTGTAAAGCGTTTTTACATCATCAGTGCATCATTCATTATCCACATATTTATTGTTGTTAACTTTTAATTAAAAATAATACAAATAAATTATGGATGATGAATCAACACACCATCAATGCACATCCATTAATCTTATATATATAATTCAATAAAAGAAATTTAAATAAATCTTTAAAATAAAATAGTCGATTTAAAACTCTTGAACAAATTTAACCAACGGGATTAACTCAAGTGATGCGATTCTGACAACTTGAGAACTTGAGAATGAGACCTGAAACTAAGAAGTCTGAGGTTCGATTTCTGATTAACACACCCCGCTAGGAGAGACATAAGAACGCGATCTCGTGCAGGATTAGTCTCAAGGGTTCTTGATATTAAAGGTATTCTTGAAAACACCTGTAATACTGACAAAAGAACAAAGAAAGAAAACTCTTCAACAAATTTGGAAGCATAACATCCGCAGAGATGATGAAAATGACATTTTTTTTCTGTCTATCCCTATCCGGGACCATCAAAAAGAACGCAACAATGCAAATTTGGCCAATCGTAAGGACGGTACTTGATACTCTGAAGTCTGAAATATCCTTTCCTAGACACCAACATGGCAACATTGTAAACGGTCAATGCAACGGTTATTTGTTTCTCTAACATATCCAAGCTAAGGGAACTTTATTATAAATAATGCTTTTTGGCTGATGATATTCTTATGGGAGATTTGTATACTTAACAGTGAACAAACATCTCAACACGTCTAGGTATGACCCGTCCGAGATGTGGAATTTTGCAATTGCAAGCATTAACATGTTTGCAGGTGATCTAACATCGAATAGGTTTTGTTGCTCTAAGTTTTATTTTATCAGGGAATCAAAAGCTGGGTCACACAAGACCAACATGGGTTGGGACGAGTGGCAAGCGGCTTGATCTCGCTTAAACAAGGTCTCGAGTTGGAGTCCTTGTAAATGCAGAAAATTCATGTTGGGAGACTCACCTGCCGTAGCCAGGCACGCGACCCGGGTCGGATCTGGATGTACCTAGGTAATACTTAGGGAACCAGGTGAGCAACAAAAAAAAAGCTAGCTCACATAAGAGGATTGTCTAAGTCATTATAATTATTTTGTCTTATATTTTCACTCGAGGTGAGAATTTATACTTAACTCATTTCTATACTATGGAATCATATTTCCGTATTTGTTAATGCAACAAATGGAAATGACCTTTTCTTTTGTGATTAGCATTTCAAAATATGTATAGAATGTTAATAATAATAAGGAAAATTTTTTAAATTGGTCTATTAAGTTATTTTTTAGTTAAAAACCAGTTTCGTAATTTTTTTCTTCAATTAAGTCCAACAAGTTTGAAATGTTCAATAAATTTATCATTTTTATTAATATTTACAGTTAAATGGCACATGATATCATAAAGAAATTATTAAACCATTTTTTTAACACTTGATATCATTCATTAAGTGATACGTATCATTTAACAATCAATGTTAACGAAAATAATTAATTTGTTGGATATTAACAACTTATAAGACTTATTTAAAAAAAATCACAAAACTAATTTTTAACCAAAAATAACTTAAAGGTCGATATAATAATTTTGCCTAATAACAATAAAAGAAAACAAAACATATGTAATGAATGCCTATATATAAACTACAAACTCAAGCATTCGTGGAAGAGAAAGAAAGAAAGAATAAAGAATATTCAAAGGTGGCAAAAAAAAAAAAAACAAAAACAACAAAAACAAAGGGGAAACTTTTGGCAAACAACTTTGAGGGACACTAATGGTGGGTGGGATACCGTATAATGTAGCATTATTTTGTCTGTTAAAATCAAAGGAGGAGCAAAAAAAAAGGGTAAACCTTTAAAGAGCTTGATATTAAAATATAGTGCAAAAATTCAAATAGTAGAAGTGTAAAACATCTTGGTACAAATAATAGTGTGGTAAGGGATACCGTGTAGTAAAGGGGTATGCATTATCAATATAATTTTCTTTCATACAAGCATATAATGATTTTAGATAGATGTTTTAATAGCAATAGCAATTAATCTACTTGCAATCTTCAGGGGTTGCTTAACTGACTTACTTTTCATTAGCATCCTAACTTGAGAATAATTAACTTGAAACTCGAGGGAGAAGATTTGAGAAGAATTAATTGAATACCCGGAAGAGAAGAATTTAGTATAGGCCCTTTGATCCAAGTCCTTGTTTAATTAGAGAGAGTGTGAATTAATGAGATTAAGTGAACAACAATATAAGTAATATGATACCATGTCTTGACCTAAAACCTTAAGGAATTAGGTCCGTGAATCTTTCTACTTATATATTTTTCAACTTACTATGCTCTGGTCAATATGGGACTAGTTTATTATTTTTCTTTCTCAACACATTCATTACATGTACAACTGTGATCTTCATAGTATTAAAAGGGCAGTGGCTCCGGTGCAAAAAAAAATAGCATGCATTCAGTGCATGTCTTTATTTTTGGGTTTTTTATTTATTTTTTTAAAATTTAATCAATTAAAAAATATTCTATGTGTTTTCTTTTTTACGGATATGAAGTGATTTTTATAATTTGGATTTATTTTTTTTTACTCTGTGTTCTTAAAAAACTGTATTGAGTAAAACTGTATTCAAAATTTACAGATTCTAATAAATCTATATACAAACTTGTGTTAAAAAATATTCTGAATAAATTTGTATTAAAAAAATTTTAAAAAAAATAAAATTAAACCATGCACCGATGCATGGTTTAATTAACCATGCACGGGAGCCTTCCCCTGTTAAAAGCAGCCAACTAGTAATATTTATACTTCAGCAACTTTCAAATTTCTGTTGATTGATTAAACAATTTACCTCACACTGCACGCATGTATTTTATACTACTTTTTTCTCCCCTTATTCCATTTTTTTTCAGATTTTCCTTATTCAAACTGTCTATCATTTGCTCCATAAGTGCTTCAGCTCAAGGAACTCATCTTACACATCAGGAATCCAGTTTTGGACGAAGTCAAAATGTACACGTACAGGCTGGATCATGAATTATAGCACTACATTGCGTAAAAAGTAAAGTGAAAAATAGGCAAATGTGCACGTTAGCTGCATTATTACTTGCAAATATTTTTATGCAGCTAACCTTTCAAAGGAACAAAGAGAGGACGAAAACGTACCCTCACGTTAATTAAAATTATAATTATTAAAAAAATTAAAAAATTAATTAATTGTATTCAATTTTCTCAAAAAAAATTTAAATCGATATAGTTTAGAAAAGTACCATTAAAAATTAAATAAAATTTAAGGCAATTAACTTTTTCTTTTAAACCAATAAAAATATTAGTATGATTGTTTTTCTTGTATTGCAAATAGGAAAAAGAAATATGCAAGCAAGGTGTTTATAAAAATAAATATACATCACAAACAAGGCTCCACGCAACACAATTGGGAAATAGCTGACAGGATTTGATCCCTACTTTGTTAGTAGAGGCAAAACCCACTTAGATGATCTCTATGTTTTAGAAGGAATTAGTTTTCGGCTATCAGCTGGAGGATACTCTTGGTGCATAAAAAAAAAGTAAATACGCATTAGTACATTTCAAAGTTTATTTATTTATTTATTTATTTTTGCATCAATGATATCCTCTAGCCGAAGACTAATCTCATCTTAAACGTAAAAATCACATAAAATTTTTACCTCTACACCAAAACCTTTTTCATATCACGACATGAATCAAACCCCGAATACTTCAAAGTTTAATTAGAGTAGTTTAACCATTTAACTCTTGCTACCAACAAGTGATTACAATTTACACATGAGTTCGCATCCGGGGTGTATTGGAGAAAATACCTGCTAAAGGAACTGACCCAACCAACTATATTGGGCAGATATTACTCAAAAAATAAATAAAAAAACCCCCCTTTCGCACTTCTGTATCTGTGCAAACAACTACAGTACGTAACAGAATTCCATCACAATTTTGTTCGAAGGACTACCACGGTTTGTTTGTTTTTTTTTTTTTTTTTTTTTTTTTTTCCATTTATCCCTCGCAATAATCTGCAAGTTGGAAACTCAACATTCTCTCACATATATTGAACAACAATAAAAGACTTCATAGTTCATACATATATAGTCTCACATTTAGATGCTTGGATCTGAAAATTTGTATGAAAGCAAGTATTGTCGGTCCAGTTAAGAATCTCTTCCATAAATATATGGTTCGTTAGTATCAGACAGCACATGCAGAATCCATATAGTATCCGATTACAACGGTAGAACAAAATATTATACAATAATCCAAGGGTCATGGGCCTGGGTCACAATGTTCAAACAAAGGTGACGGTCAGCAGTGCAGGGCCAGAAGAATCTTTTTTCTTAGTAGACTTGGTAATTAACAGAAGCATTTTTACATCAAGGAAAATGAGCTCACAAAAGCGCCACAAAACTTGCATCAGTAGGCTTTCAAAAAAGATTCTGATAAAAGGAATAAATAAAGGCTTGAAACTCTAAAATAGTACTATAAATCATAGTTGCCAATCTATGGGACCGATCCCGTTTTGCTCCAGGAGTTGGTTGGTGCGAGAGAAGTGCCTGCTCACATAAATAAATTAGGCTTAAATATCAAAATGGTCCCTATAATTGTTGCTCATTTTGAAATTAGTCCCTATAAAAAATTTTTTTTGGTTTTGGTCACTGACATTATTTATAGTTTTGGTTTTGGTCCCTGACATTATTGTTTTGGTTTTAGTCCCTCATGTTTAAATTGGATGGAAATCACTAACGTGGCCTACCAGAATGGTGGTCAAGAGGCTGTTGCTACTGGAAATGGTGGTCAAGAGGTTGTTGCTGCTGGGAACGAGCAACCATAACCTGCACAGTCATGTAGAAAGAGGGCTAGATCAATTGATAAAGCCCTCTTTCTACATGATTGCGCAGGTTGTGTAGACGGGTGATCATTCCTAGTAGTAGCAACCTCTTAACCACCATTCACAGCAGCAGCAGCCTCTTAACCACCATTCCGTTAGGCCATGTTAACGATTTCCATCCGATTTAAATGTGGGGGACTAAAACCAAAACAATAAATAATGTTAGGGACCAAAACCAAAGAAAAAATTTTATAGGGACCAATTTCAAAATGAACAACAATTATATGGACCATTTTGGTATTTAAGCCAAATAAATTAAAACAAACGAGATAGGAGGAACTCAAGGAAGTAAGGATCCAATTTAAATAATAAATTCAATATCAATATAGTATCATGCAAGATCCTAGTTTCGTTCATTTCACAAGTCTATGGGTCAATAAATGAGTTAAGCAGAACGTGAAAAAGCTGTATCACGTCACCTACTTGCAGACTAATAATGAGGGCATTACTCATTAGTGATGGTGGACTGTAAAGGCCCATGTGACATGCACACAACTGTACTCCTAGATCGATTGTGAAATGCTTTTTTTTTTTTTTTTTTAATTTTCTAATCAGAACGATTGTGAAATGCTAAGACTGCGTGCTTGGCTTGGTTGAGTAGTGACGAGTTAAAATGTACAATAAAATCCAGATGAAAAATAAGAATTGAAAAAAAAAAATTTGACAATGTATTCTAGACTTAATGGTGTCCAAATAAATAAATATATTTTCACTTGCCAGTTGCCACTTCCCTCTTTCTACTCACTCA
The DNA here is from genome assembly GCA_037953625.1 of Crotalaria pallida. NCBI lineage: Eukaryota > Viridiplantae > Streptophyta > Magnoliopsida > Fabales > Fabaceae > Crotalaria > Crotalaria pallida. The sequence continues at coordinate 139,199,667 of CM075654.1, read as the reverse complement.
ACCGAGCAACCAAGCACACCCTCAATATTTAACATTTACAAAATTCCATTTTAGAGGATCTTCTTAGGCTCCAAAAGGATCTATTTTATGAGGAAAAACAAAAAGCCACATAGCCACCGCTCAGTGTTGCATGTACATCTTCCAATTAGAAGTTCTTCATACAGACATGTGCCCTAATTCTTTAAATAAACTTAAACCTGAGCCATGAATGCATAGTTAATATCTATAGGGTTAGACTATACACATACACACAGCAAAACAGTGGGAAGTTGGAACAGATTTTTTTTTTTTTTTTTTTTTAAAAAAAAAAAAACTACATTGCTATACCGACGCAGATTAAATTATAAGGCAAAACCACCTTACCTGCAGCCAAAGAAGCCTCTATGTGCAGACAAACCTGAAGGATGTGCAGCTTGAAGAATGTGATGCTTTGTTGCATCAATTAGCCTGTGTATAATCCACCCATGTACAAGTTTGTCAACAAGTTTCACAGAATTATGTTCCAGGCAAGAAAAGATAAGAAACCATTATAGTTGTAGAAAACCAGTAATAAAAAGCAGCTTGCCATTAATAGATGTATAGTTACAGAAGAACTTGCTTGTCACCCATTTAACAAAAATGAAACTACAATTTCATATTTTACTTCTTCGGATTTCAAGATGACTTTGTTAACCCAGGTCACAAGTTCCATGTTTGGTTTCCAAAGCTAGTTATACTGTTATATAACTATAGTACCTTGATTTCTCCCGAGCAGAGTTTCCCCACAACAGAAACACAACTCCTTCCTTCTTCTGTGAGATTGTCTTGATAACAGTGTCAGTAAATTGTTCCCAGCCCTTTTTTGCATGAGAATTAGCTTGATGCTTTCTAACTGAATTCAAAAAGAAAAAACCAGTTACAAAACACCACATGAGTATACGCATAAAACAGAAAACGTAGTGAAGGACAGTACCATATCAGATCACCATGCATGTCTCGAAATACAAACAGTATACACATGATTAGAAGTGCACAAAATTTACAAAATTTCTAACCTGTGAGAACAGCATTAAGCAAGAGAACTCCCTGAAATGATGTTAATAAAGTGATTAAAAGTCATCCAATACGTTAAAATATATGTACCAATAACATATGGGACAGTACAACATCTCATCACGAGCAGCTCACCACAGTTCTCCAAAGTCCAAACTTTCTATTCAACAAAATTATTTGACGCTCCTTTTAAGCTGTGAATCTTAGTTATTGACGAACAGTTCTTATCTTGAAATCATACTAAACAAATCGCAGAGGACAGAATTGAATCATTGATGCACAAACAGAGTTTACAAAACATGAGCAAGATGTGGCTGACCCTTCATATGACATTTATCATGTATTTTACATACTTTTGACCTTTAATTAGTGAAGTAGTTATTTAGAATTAGTTATCCAGTGTCGAAAATATATGACGGCACTATGCCATCATTATTATTATTTGGAGAAACATTATGTAAAACTTGATAGTTAGTCATTATAGCGAGTATTTGGTAGAAAGTAGTAAGAAATACAATGTGTCCATGTATATGCTGTTGCTGTTTGCTTTAAATTATACAGTATAAATAACACGTCTTTTTTTAAAAACAATTTTAATAAAGATAAATATATATATATATATAGATAGATAGAGAGAGAGAGAGAGAGAGAGAGAGAGAGAGAGAGACGCATAGCCGGCATATGGCTCATATCAAGTGTAAATTTTGATGGGCATGTCATTGTGGGGAAAAAACAATTCGATGGGAATAAGAGGGACGGGAAGTGGAAAAGGAAGAGAGAAAGAAAAGGAGAACATAAGACAGACTCTGAGAATGTGCATGCCCTTATCCTGAATCGAAGATACCAAAGCCGGACCCTTTGGAGAAAAGGGGTTAAAAGGGGTTTGGCAGCACCTTCAATTCAAGGATGCAAGAATTTCAAGGTCATCGAATTGAGAATCCCACTCGAGCCCTGTCTCTTTGTAATCACAGCCCCCTTTCTGTCTCAACCAGAACCACTGGTCATATATAACAAGTCTTTAAATCTCAAATTTGTCTAAGTTGGAATAGCTTTAAGCAAATTACAGTTTGTTTGAGGTAAATCAAAATAGTACAACAAACAATGGAAACATGAAACACAATTGCAGTTCTACCAATTGCAAAGCTTACCTGCACAGCCCATTTTTCAAGATTTCCATGGGGAGGAATCGAACAGCCGAGGTCTTCCCGAAGTTCCTTAAATATATTTACCAAACTGGAAGGAACTTTGACACCCTCAGGCACTGAGAATGAGAGGCCCATTGCTTGACTGGGTCCATGATAAGGGTCCTGAGAATTAAACAAAAGATTTAAAGCTCAGACAATTGAATCAGACAAATTCTCCCAACACCTAACAGTTTGTGAGATAAGATATTTGAATAATTTGTTCAGATAGTACTACTCTTACTTGTAAGTTACAGGTTGTACTACTAATATGAACTAACCAAGTTAACATTGGTAACACTAACAAGTTAGGTTCCTAGGGATGACTAGGTTCGGCGCAGCGCTAGTACATCTAAATGGTTGTCAAACCGGCAGCAAACATGACTCCATTACTTTTTGCCTTTATATCTTTCAATTATTTAATGAAATCCCTTTGTATCAAGGTCTAGTGTGCTATCCAACTATCCATATCTTGTATCTATATGCATGCTTGCTTGTGTGTGTTTGCCTGTTTGGTGTACAAAAAATAAGATAAGTCGCAGCTTTTGAAAGCTAGCTTCTGCAAAGCTACTAGAGTGGCTTTTGCTAAGCACTTATAATAAACAATTCATGTTTTTTTTTTTTTATGTTTAATTTTTCAACAAGTGACAAGTTTTACCGCAACCTAACATAATATCACATGTCCTACTAAATTATTTAACGAAATTCAACTAATTTTGCCAAATATCTCTAATTCAATTAGTTAACTAAACAAACTATCATAAGCTCTCAGCTACAATCTCACAGCCTAAGAATAGAGCCGAGCCATGGAATAGAGTGACAATGATTAATTAAAATGAGGTTACCTGGCCAAGGATGACAACCTTAACTGCACCAAAAGGTGTAGAGTTAAGAGCGTTGAAGATCAAGTGAGAAGGAGGGTACACATCATTGGCGCCACAAATCTCAGATTCCACAAATTTAGAAAGACTTAGGGCATAAGGTTTTTGCAATTCTCCGTTAAGAGCTTCCAACCACGTCTCTTCCACCATCAACTCCTCTAGTGCTACAAAACCCCCTAAAATCGATACGATTTTTTTTGGGTCATAAAACGACACTACACTATCCCAAACGACAGCAAGAAGCTATTGTTAAATAAAATAGTGCTACTAATGAATAAATAATGGAATACCTTTGGATTTGGAGTTGGAGAGTTTTTCGAGGCAGGTTTTGAGATTGCGCTTGGAGTTGGCGAGGAGTTTGTTGTAATGGATGCGTGATTTTTGATCCATGGAGAGTGTGGTGTTGTTGTTGCTGCTGCTGGGAATGGGATCGTTGGATTTGGAGATTGAAGGAGCGAGAGTTTGTTTCAATCGCTTGGAAGGTGGTTGTTGCCAGAAATCCATTAGGGTTTTCGAAGCCATTTGAGATTTCTGTCGATAAGCTTAAGCTTGTTTGTTTTCCCTCCGCAAATGTAAATGGCGGGAAACTCTGTGAGCAAGTAAGTAAAGGTGCCAATGGAAGAGGGAGTACCTGGAGTATACTATATATACTCCTATAGAATATAGTATTGCTGATTTTTCTTTTAATTATTTTTGGACTAATTCGTTTTTTTGAAATGCTTATAATAATTGGACGTGTGAATAATAGATAAAAATATGGTAAAAATATTTTTAAAATATAAATTTACTATCTTGAAAAATTTTAATATTTCAGTTTTAAATGAAAAGTTTTTTTTTTTTTTTTTTGAAGTGGTGGCAATTTTATTAATTAACAGAATTTGCTACATCAGCATGGATGAGGTCCAGAATAACACTTTGGAAAATCATCCAGCCAAACAAAATCATTAACAGCAAAAGCAAGAGAGGCCAAACAATGGGCCACTGTATTACCAGATGTCCAAATCTACTAATAAAAGAAAGAGAGTATTCATTTCACCAAAAAAAAAAAAAGAAAGAAAGAGAGTATTCATCTAGGTGGGTAATATCCTGCCTGCAGTCCTGAATAACACCATGCCAAGAAAATAACCCTTAAACTTTTAAAGTTGTTTTTAAAGTTTATTATTTTTAACCCGTAAACTTGAAGTCAAGAAAATACATTAACATATGTTAGTTTTTAAATACTACTCCCTCCGTTCTTATAAACAAGATTATTTTGGGAGATTTCACGTTCATTAAGAAAGTTGGTTAATTTAGGTAATTATATTGAAAATGTGAATATTTGATATGTATTTTTCAAAACTATCCTGCTTAATAATGTTGGAAATCTAAAAAGTGTTAAGTAAACAAGAGTGTTTATGGAAATAAGCAATTAATTTTCATTGAAAAAAATAAATGATCAAAATTATTCAAAAAAATAATAAAGCAAACTGAATTATTCAAAAAAATAATAAAGGATCAAAGTTATTTTTGAAAATAAGATAAAGAACCAAAAATACAATTAAGCCTAACCAAATTGCAAAAACATCTTTCAAGACAATAATGGATTAATTGAATCCATCTTGTAAGACATAAACCAGTTAATTTAAATTTTTTAAATTTTTAGGAACTTTTTTGTAATTGTTAAGTTATTGTACTTTAATTGCATCATAATTTTTAAAAAGGACTAAGATGGTTTACTTTCAAGTAAAATTAGGAAAACAAGTAAGAAATTGTTATTTACTTTTAATATGCAAACACTCTTCAAGAATCAGCTCATATAGCACACTAAGCATGAATATTTGGTTTGAAATTAGACAGCCGCGCTCTAACCTTCCTATAAAAAATTTAATATCCAAATGTGAAATTTAGTTAGTACTTGAAGAGAAAATAAGATTATTTCCGATGTGCCAATCGTAAAAATGTTCGGAGGGAAACAAATGAATGTATAGCAAACGAAACTATATGGAATATTTTAAGCTTAACACCCAAAACGCATTCTTCGCACATTAAAATAGGTTTTGAAAACGAAAGAAGCCATAAATTGAATGGAAGAGCAAATGATAAACTTCCAAATTTTAATATATATAACCTGAGCTTCGCCTTTACTAAACTAGGCATTTCGAGCAAAGGAACTCAACAACTAATTAGGCAAATGCGGAGTCAAACGTGTGAAAAGCGGATAATGTTACTTCCACTGAACATAGGCATAGTTAGAAAAGTACAAAATGAATTCATAACATCATCCATTTTCCATAACTCCACTGGAATTCCAGTGGCGACAAGATTGAAAGGAAATGATGATATTATTGATTAAGGTTGTTACCGTCGTCCGATTTTCGAAGACAGATATTAAGTCCTCAAATGTCTGAGGGAAAAGACAACAATTGAATATAGAGTAGTTTTGAAGGAGTGGGTAGGAGATAACAATGAAATAAAAAAAGGTTCATTTCAATATAAAAAGTTTGAGGTGAAAATCCAACAAAACACTTCCCAAAAGTAAACATAGAATTGATTAAAATAACCATACAAACACCAAAAAGAACATAACCTAAATCAGCAAAAAGAAAACTAGGTCATCCTCTGAGATGCTTCCTTCGCAAGAAGCCTCTCCTTGGCCTTTGTCTTCGCCTGGGATTTGGAACCCATGATACCACCTCCCCACTTCTTTCTGTACTCTTCATATTTGTCGTTAAAGTTAGCCTGAAAGGGAAACAGGAGACCAAAACACACAATATAATCAGGTTTCGAGAGTGCATTAACAGCAAAAATCAAAACAGGATAATTTATCATAGATTGAACATAATAGCATAAATTAAATTCAACCGCACCTTGATAGCCTCTAGAACTCTGCTAAACTCCAACTTGTCTTCATTCTTAACAGTTGTCAAGCACAGAACAGATGCAGTTTTCTTGTGGACAACCTGTTGAAAGTTGAAACACATGGATTAAATAAGTCATAAACTTAGCATTGTCAAGGAAATTTAACGGTCCTGAAAACAAAGCACAAAAAATTACCGTTCCCAAGCGAGCCTTTCCCTTAACAATGCAGTAAGGAATTTCCATCTTCCTGCACAATGCTGGAAGCCAGACAACCAATTCAATAGGGTCCACATCATGAGCAATCACTACCAGTTGAGCTTTATTCTGCAAGCAAAACACAGATAAACACGTCATCAATCAATACCAGTAGCAACTAAACAAAAAAATGCAACCACAGCAATAAAATAGATCACAACCTGCTCAATAAGGTAAGTGACATGGTTGAGACCATACTTCACAACAATAGGCTTCTTAGCTTCAGCAGGTTTGCCATCAGCTTCTGCCTGAGCCCTTTTCAAAAGGCGCTCCTTCTTCTCTGCCTTGTCCTCAGGCCTGTACTTGAGAAGTATCTTGAAAAGGCTGGTTGCTACAAATTATATTTAGTAAAATCCAATCAAAAATTAAAATACAACAAACACAAGTTGAAGCATGAAGTATAGAACACAGAGCCACAACACAACAACACTAAAAGAAAATCAGTAATAACACATGAGAAATGCAGCTCATAGCCATTTAGCAGAGTCCAAGTTTCCCAACACGATTCAAAATAACTATCGAATGTCATGAAACACTAAAATTAACTGAGTCAAAAGAATTCAAGATCCAGTGAAAATATCACTTAACCAGTAATTAAAGTGGTTATGCTGAACAAGTAAAAATAGTTCTACAAACATAAATTGTCAATGCAAAAAAATGATAAAATGCATCAAAAATTTGTGGAATAAAAATAACAAAATATGCAACCTTCTAAACAAGCATTTCAATAAACCTAAATTCACACTGACACACTTTTACAAGTGTGATCAAGAAAATAATGTTCCAAATTTCCAATCACTCACAATCACGGAGAACATTTTAGCAACAAATAAACCATATAAACCTATTAGAACAACATGAATATCTGATTATGTAAAACAGAGTAATAAAAATAGATCCAAAAAAAAAAAAATAGGTAGGTTAGTTATAGTGCGAGGGAAAGAAAGAGATACCGAGGTTTTTGTCGAGGGTCTTAGTGAATTGGTTCAAAGCAGGTGGGACCTTTAACCTCTGCTTGAGGATCCTCTTCTTCCTCTGAATTTGAACGGTCTTAGGCCACTTCACGAATCGTGTAAGGTCCCTCTTCGGAGGCAACGCCCCTCCGATTCCAAAGAGCTTCGGGCGCTTCTCGAAAAGTGGATTGGTAACCTTCTCAGGCTTCTTCTTAGAAGCGGCAACTGGTGCTTTTACACCTCTTTTCGGAGCCTGTCATCAATTCGATTCACCAATCAACAAATACAAAATCAAACATTAGGAAACGGAAATGAAATGAAGAATAGAAGTGAAACCGAAATAAGGGATCGAAAGTGTGGTGGCAGACGAGACGAGACGAGGTTACTCACCATAACAACTCTCTATGCTGATCTGCTACTGCTGGCTGAAAGAAGAGACGCAAAATGATGAAACAAAACCCTAATTGCTTCTTAGACTTTATATACCGAACACTAAGGCTAGGCCCGGCCCAAATTGTTAAATTAATTCTTTTGACCCAATTTTAATAAGGGATTTGATTCTAACATCCCTTTTGGGTTTTAGACCCCCTGTTATAATTTATTTTCAAAAATGTCCTTCCTTCATCTTTTTTTTTTCTTCTCCACCCCTTCCATCATCATCATCTTCTTCTTTCTTTCTTCTTTAATCCCCCCCCCCCTCCATCTTCTTCTTTATTTCTTTTTCACTTTCTTCTTATTCTTCTCCCTCACACACTCACACTCATTCCCTCACATATACACACACTTACTAACTCACCCCAAACTTACCCACAATCAACATCATTCACATACTACACTATTCTGATTTTTTTTCTTGTAAAAAGTGCCCTACGCCAATGTCGAAGCGTACGAAACATGTCGTACGCGGCGTAGGGCTTTTTTTTATTTTTTCCCAGTACGTCAAGGCCTGGGCGTACGTGTAAAATACACATACGCCTTGACATTAGCGTACTGGGCTTTTTTGGCCAAAAAAAACTCGTCCGCCGATTAACAATTCTTACCATTATGTTAATTAAATTATACTTGCAATTTATGATTTTGATTTATTTGTTTTAAATGTGTAGTACATTTCCAATTTTCTTACAATGATTGATGATTTGATGTTGTAACTTTCGAGTTAAGGTGTGAATTATTGTTAATATGAGCAATTTACCTTATGGCCTCATCCTCACTTCTAATAAATTCACCTTCCCACACCTTATCATTCTTATAACTCCAAATGGCGCTAAAAAAAACCCTCGATATAATATCAATGTGATCAATAAATAAGAGTTTTGTTGCTAGCTTTCTATTGTAAAGAGATGGCAGTAACTCATAACACATTCATTAGGTGCATGCATTCTTTCTCTATCTTAATCTCCCTAATTATATTTAGTAGACCTAATTAATATGTAGAAGTGAGGATGCTATTATACAAACCTTGAGATTACAATGAAGTAAGAAAAATGGATCATGTAGAATTTAAGATTAGTAAGAAATGTATTGCCATTAATTCATGAGTGGAATTCACACATCATATCATATAATATCACAAATCACACGATTTAGTATATGGGATCCTTCATATAAATATATATATATATATATATAGAGAGAGAGAGAGAGAAGCAAATAGGGCTATAAGACTTTGATAAGGGTTTTCAATAGGTCATTTAGTTGATAAAATTGCGAGACATAAAGTGTAAGCATATGGGTTCGATCCCGGACAGTCGCATACTTTTCTCCCTCTATCTTTTCTTATAAAAAAAAACATTTCCTATAAAACAAAAGACTTAAATGGGATTTTAAGAATGTTAGGTGGTCTAGTATTTCAATATATATAATTGAGACATAGCAATGGTGTAGGACTTCGATGTGAGGATGAATATGTTTATTTAGCTATTGTTTTTGATCGATTTGCAATTGATTCCAAAGCTTAAATGAAAACATGATTGAACCATAAAAATACCTAAAATATGTGATGGGCTCCTTAGTGTTACCTTTATTGATAAAGAAAAATATGAATATATGCCTATATGTTTGATTGCCATATTTGATTCATATTCTTTTTATAATGATTTGCTATTATCAAAAAGGGGGAGAATGTGGAAATATGAATTTCCCTATGCTTGAAACATGTGTTTTGATGATAACAAATCATGTTATTGGTTGAACCTTTATCCTGCTCATACTTGACTATGTTTATTTACAATTGCCCATTATATACTATCTTATGCATTACTGACTTGGGCGTTGGAGATACCTTTTTGCAGGATTTTGGTGACTCTAGTTGATGCTGAGAATAATAGTGTATTTACAAAATCATTGTCAAATATTACGCACAATCGCTTTTCAACGTTATATTATTTTCCGCGGCAAAGTTTATTTAAATTAGTTGAAAACGGTTTAACACCAATATTTAACAATGATTTTGTAAACATCCAATTCACCCCCTCTTGAGTGATAGCTGTCAGTTCTAACAACCTTTTGCCTAATAGGTATGGGCAACCGGTGACGAAACTAGAGAATGGCAAATAATGACTTCGACCCTCCCCTCCTCACTATATTTGATTCGTGTATTCCCGGATAATCCTTTATAAGAAATATTTATATATATTTTTAGTTTGAGTTTGGTGTATAATAGATATACAAAGAGATTATCCCATGAACCAATTATACATCATTTTATGCATAAAATATAGGTAGTTATCGGGACATTCAAACATTTTTAATAAAAATTCTTCGTACTAGCAATATGTTATATTTTATTTTAGTATTACACCCCTCATTTCGACTTTTGGATCTGTCATACGGATAACTAGTGTTAAATTAACAATAATTATTTGATATGTCTTGGGTTTTGTTATTTTGATTAATATATCTTGTTATTTTTTTTACTGCATGATAGGTTGGCTTACTTTTGTTTTTGCACCAAAGGTAATACCCGGACAACAATAAAAAATAAATCCCTTTCGAGACGTAGAGATCACTTAAGTGAGTTTAATCTCTTTATTGTAAGTCTATATTCTTTTCTGATTTTTATTCTTCTCGCTCTCAACAATGTGAGTCCACATGGATCACATGTGGTCAAATTTCAAATAGTGGCCTTATAAAATGCTATAGGAATTAAGCATGGGAGAATGAGTTTTGGATTTTGAACCCCAAAAATTCGTTTTAAACCTCAATTTTTCCAAAAATCCCAAAAATTACCTCCTCTTCTTCCTCTTCCACTCCCATCAACCCCCTTCGTCTTCTTCTTTCGAACTCCATACCGCACCACCTAATTTCACCAAAAAAAAAATTGTTTTCTTTCTTATTCCACATTCAATTCAATTCAACAATGGAATTCACCACCAACAACAACAATAGCACATGGATCTTCAATCTCCTCGTGAAGCACTTAGACAACTGAACCCTAATCGTTAAATTGAATTCCCCAATCCTATTCATACTTCTCTTTCTTTCATACTTTTCTAAAACACTTGGTCTACGTTTGGAAGTTGATAATTTATGGTTGGCGCAGGCATTTAGGTGGATTTATGATATTTGCAACGTTTGGTCTACGTTTCAATGTTTTTGAGGGGTGTTTTATGATTTATCATATGTAAGGGAGAATGAACTCATGTGAGTTTGAGCTAGGATTACTATATCACTGGCAGCTCTTGTGAAGAAGCAGATGAAAAAGGGGAAGAAGGGGTTGGGAGAGACAAGGCTATTCAGGTTTTTTCCACATTAAAATGGGGTTCTGAACTAATTTGTTGAGGTTCAATATCCAAAATTGTCAAAATAACCCACTTCCACAAGTACACAACCTAAACTTTGGTCACAAAAAATCAGATTAAACAGGCCTGGATTCGATTTTGACTAACATGTTGTGTTGGTAGTGACCAAAACGGGGTATGTTTCCCCAACTCAGAATGAGTCTGGTATAGAGGTGGGGACTGGGGATAAGGGATGATTTTGAGGAGGCAAGGTCTGGAGGGCAAAGTCATAATTACCATCAACAAGAAGCGTAACCAACAACGGTAATAATAGCGAGTTAGGTATATAAAAACCAAAAGGATACAAACATGAGTTTGGCAAGGGAAAGATGCAACATAAGCTGAAGTGGAGTAACAAGCTGAATGACACAAGTGTGGGATACTAATAAAGAACTTGAAAAAACATAAGGTTAGTGCAAAATAAATATAGTCGCCTATAAACTAGTTGAAATTGGGACGGGCACTAAAGGGAGAAGTGAAAGGAGGAGGAAAAAGAAACCAAACCCAGACATTATGAGAACAAATAGTCACCTAAAAAATGCGCAAAATAGAGATTTACTGAGTTAGAATAAGATAAATGAAATATTTGAAAAAATAAGAAGGGTCAAGGGAGCAAAGGATTTGCTGATTTTAAGAAGGCAAAATATAACATCGATTGCTTAGAATAAGGGAAATTTGAAAGCAAAAAGTAAAGGGTGCAAAAGCATGAAGAAAAGAAAAACCCTATTTCTAGGAGTAAAGAAGATAGCCCCTGCTTCTAAAAAAATGGAACGTTTTCATTGACTGGATGAAGATAGGGACCAATATGGGCACCATCACAACTACTACGTAAAGAGATAGCTCCGCTGTGCGTTTTCACGCAGTCACGAAGGCACTATCGCACATTGTTGACTGCCCGATGTAGGTTAACCATTTCTGATCTTGGTAATTTCCCACGATTCAATTGATCATCAATTGAATCTATTCATCAATTGAATCTATAAAAACAAAATATGAAAGGCTGCAATTTTTACTAAAAAAAATGGAACCTTTTGTCACACAAAAGATACCAGCAAATATTTGCAAGCAGTTGATAAGAAAGCACAATATAACTATCAACCGAATATCAACAAATTTAAAACTAATGTATCGAACTAGTACTGCAAAACAATTGCTAAAATAAGATAGATGTTCATACTGGCAACCTGCTGCACTGATATCATGACTAAACTCATGAGGGATTTAATATACAACATAAATCCCTAGGGTCAATAATGGATCATAACCGGCCTCTCTGGCCCCAATAGTCACCCAAAAAAAAAAAAGGGACCGTTCATGACATGAAAGCTCATAAAAACCTGAGCAATAAATTATATCTACCAAGCATCTTCATGTATATGATATATTAAAAAAGAGAAACAGTTCCTTAACAACAAATTAAGCATCTTCCATGGGGAACACAAACATATTTGAACTACCAGGTAATCTCCAGACTATGAAGAAGTTTCTTCCATTCCCCCTCCTCAAAAAGCTTGTATGAAAACCCTGCTGTACGACAATGAGCAACCATTCAAATACCATAATAAAAATATAAAATTGACTGAACAGCCAACAATCTTTTAAACCTTCAAGTTAAACAAGATTAGGAAGGTATTACAGCTATTGGCTGACCCAGACAAAAGCATGCCATTTGCATTTGGCAAATACAATGAAACAGTAGGGGGGAAAAAACTGCAGCTCATCAAAATAAAATATGGCCTTAACCAGTCTTTGTAAAAGAAAGTCTTCTTACACACTAAAGGCTGATTTTATTATACAACCATTTCTTTCCATCTGTCCCTTCCTAAAGTACCCCCGCACCTGGAAGTATCTTACAGCCCTTTATCATATTTGAAGAAGGGAGATAGCTTCCATGTTTATCCTAAAAGATTAAAAAATTCCTCTATCCAAACACTAATTAACCAAAAAAAAGGTTATAAAATGCATGGATATGTTTGGAAATTTGATGATGGACAGAATGGAATGGAACAAAGTTACCACACCATTGTCTTATACTGGATTGATATCTCCAGCACCTTATGGCTACACCTTAAGTTTACATACAAAGTATTGATGTCCGTTTTTCTGGCATTAACAAAAAAAATGCTGAATCCAGTTTATTTAAATCCACAAAAGATATTCACCTATGTAAATAATGGTGGCTAACAAATGCCTGACAACTCATTGCATCTGTGACAACAAAAAGGCACTCTAAGCACCAAAAATAATGACCAGAGATTTTGTCCGTACCTTCAACTAGTTGATGGGAGAAACACCCTTATAAGCTCTTTCACAGTAATCTTTTTTCTGCATGTAGGGCATTTATTCTGAGCACTTATTGCAGCCTTGATGCAAGCCTTGCAAAAAATATGACCACACTTTGTTGACACTTGTTCTGCCAAAGGGCCCATACAAATTGGACAGGTGAACACAGGCTCTTTTGGAGGTTCAGGTGGCAAATTTCCCCTCTGCAAACGGAACAACCAAGTCACGTCAGAACTTTGAACTCTAGTAAACCTTCTCAGTCATGTATAAGTTCTTTACTTGTGTAATGCTGTAGTTAAAAACAACGAGTGATATGATTTAACATATTATAGCTTAAAAGAGATAGCTAAGGATGGGGCAAACAATATTTCTTGGAAAAATTATGATTTTCATATAATGCACAGCACAAGAGGGGAAGAATTGAAACAAGCACACAAACTTTTACCTAATTCCCCCTTTAAAAAAAAAGGGGGCATAAAGTGATAACTCAAAATTCACAACACATTAAATCATAAAGGAAATCAAGTTATATTTGAAATAAGAGTGAAGGCCCAATTTGGACCCTCAAGTTTTTCGACTGGGACACTTTAATCCCTCAAGAATTATAATTCACTTTTACTCCCTAAAGAATTTAAAAAATACCGCTTTAATCCCTATTTTCATTCCGTTAACTACTGTCACTATTTCCAGAAGCACCAGGGACATTAACTGGGAATGAAATGTTACAGTTTCTACTGTCACTGTTTCCAGAAGCACCAGAGACATTAACTGGGAGGCCATTAGCACCTGGGAATGAAATGTTACAGTTTATGCCAACAGTGACAGTAGTTAATGGAATGAAAACAGAGACTAAAGTGATATTTTTTAAATTCTTTAGGGACTAAAAGTGAATTATAATTCTTGAAGGACTAAAGTATCTAAGTCGGAAAACTTGAGGGACCAAATTGGGTCTTCACTTTTGAAATAATGAACTGCACTACCAACACAACATCTATGAAAGCATGCAGCAATGTCAAACTGCAGAGTTTGCATCAGTTCCACTACATGCAAGCAAAGAGAAATTCTATTAAGAACCAACATCAAATCCATTATGGAGTATATGAACAAGGGAGATATACAAAATTGCGCAGATTATAGGGATTATGCTCGTGAGCTATAACTATGAAGTTATGAGAGAGGGTAACTGAGTGGAGGTTAAGACAAGAGACGCTACTAGGAGTAGGTCAGAAGAGGGTACTCCAATTACTACATGTAGAGGGAGACCTAGAAAAAAAGTGGAAATATTAAGTAGGATTTAGATATCAATGATTTGTCAATGGACATGATTTATGAGTTATGACACAGCATTATGACATTGTGTGATACATGTAACTGACAACTAATTTATTCAGAAAAACAAAGGATAAAGAAGCACAGAACATAAAACAATATGACATGCAGAGAGGAAATTTTTACCTTATGGCCGCTACTGCCTTCCAGATTTATATAAAGATCATGATCATGATCATAAGTATCACAATTAATAACTGTTTGGCCTGGGGAGATTCTATTGCGTTTGTTGCCATTATTGTTGGTTACCCTAGTCTGATCTTCTGCAATAACCATGAAGAAAGAGAAGTTAACCACCAGTCCACCACCATATTCGATAATGATAAAGACCATATCAGCAATAGAAAACTTCAGTTGACAGCATGACATGTAAGAAGTGCAAAAAGTCCCTATCCAACAACAGTTGGGGAGCTGGTATAACTCAGAATTAATAGATCATAAATGATTTGTTTAAAATAAAAGAATGCTGGTTATTAAAATTATGAACCTGCCTTGTGAAAAATTCAAAAAAACACTTTATAGATCTGTTGCAAACCAATGGTCACCTTAATACATTAAGTTAATGACGAGCAATGCATTCAGTGAAAGCTGATATAGCTGAACGGGAAAAAAAAATAATAGAAGCAACAAGAGTTCTGGGAGAAGAAAGCACACAGAACAATCCCTGGGTCTGTAAAAAGAGAACAAGGATGAATTGGATGCTGTAGGCTGTAGCAAGTAATAACGTGAATATTATCTGCATGCAAGTGAAGGGACAAAGTACACGAAGGTTTCAACAGTACCATTCGTTTTCTTGAAGGTATTGGAGGAACGATTCCTTTTCTATTGTAGCATATCCACGTGTTACTAAATAGTAGCTAATGCCTACTATTTGTCAATATAAATACAGCAATAGCTTATTGAACAAAGGAAACTCCGAATATACATAATTATATAGGCCCTTGATTCATGAGCTTAAGGTTTTGGTTGTTGCCAGCACAAGTATATCATCCAACACCAACAAGACTTACCACAGACATAAACATAAAGGAATATTTTGAAAAAAAAAACAAAAAAAAAACAGTTTTATTACTTGATGAAAATAATGCAATGGGATATGAACAGTGATTAGGTATAAGCAAACATCAAGCATACCAGTCACTTGAGTTCTACTAATGTTGCCTTGATCACTATGGGTGAGGCAAGTCAATCAGTTATAATTATAAAGCTAACTTGCCTGACATTTGTTGCCTACTTTCATAGAGACAATATCTGTCACCAGAGAAAAAGCATAGTGAAAGTGGAGGGAAAAAATAGCACATTACCTAAATCCACATCAACAATAGTCCTCCTGCGAATTCTTCGCGAATTGTTTTTATTTTTAGCCTAAAATGAAATGAACAAATGAGATTAATTTCTAAAGAGGAACCCATTAAAGACTGAAAAAATAATAGAAACAAGGTATACATAAACAAAAGAGAAGATAAACCTCAGCAAAAGCCCTTGGGGTAGACTCAATAACGTCATCATCAATTGCCTCCACATCAATTGTTGGAGGTTGTACAGGCTGTTGCTGCTGGACAGCCTGAACTTGTAGAGGCTCCAACTGAATTGGGGGGCCCTGTACTACCTGAGGTTGTTGGACAGCTTGAACTTGTTGAGACACCAACTCAGTTGAAGGTCCCTCCTGCTCCCGATTATCACCAGATGGCACATGGTTAAGGTCAATGTCCAAAACTGTCTTTCTCCGCCGGTAACTTCTAACAGGCCCCCTGCCTGTCCGAGAGCTCATCTTGATACAATATTCCCAAAATCAAGTTGAAAACCTGAAAAGCCCAATATCATAATACATGAGAATATTATTCCTAGCAAAGGTGGCTACTAGAGGCAAGTCTAGGCATCTAAAAGAGATAAACCTTCGTGGCTAGTAGATAGGCATAAAATTAAAAACAAAAAAAAAATCAAAATCAAAATCTCAAACAATCTAAAAAACAACTTTAAAAAAAACAATCTAAAAAAAGAAAACACAATGGCAGCATTTTATTGTGTACAAGCACACCATGATACTCCATATCATACCAGATGAAATCGTAATTCAACTCTCATTGATATTTCTCATATGACTAATTTTCTGCATAGCTACAAAAATCAACACAAAACGAGTAGTCTGGACTCTGTGGAAACCTAGAGGAGGCCAAACTTGAAAATAGTACAATGGGCTCAGTTCACTGGATATATTAAACATAACCTTAAGCCAAGGTTCCAAAATCTGAACATTATCACGGGAACACAAATGGAATTTAGAGATCCAACCAAAACCAAAAAACAAAAAATAATCCAAACTGCATCACAAACTTCAAGCACATGATTTATTTTTTTAAAAAGGCGCAAGTGATAATCGGATTATCATGGATTGCTTAATAAACGGATGCACATAGTAAAATTGAATGAACACAAAATCAGCACGGAAACAATGGCATCCGTTAACAGCAAATTGAAGGAAACAACCCCTAATTTAACAGTGCAGGGAAAGAGGAACAGAACTTACCAGGGGATGAGACTGATCATAATCGTAAGCAAAGGTTCCAAATTCTGAACTTTATCATTGGAACACTAATGTAATTTAGAGAACTAACCAAAATTTTTTTTTTAAAAAAATTAAAATATAAAATCCAAACTCAGCATGATCACACACTTCAAATTCAAGTACATGTACATAAACAAAGATTGATTTTTTTTTTAAAATAAATAAAAAAAGAACATAACGCAGAGTGATATAACAAGGTTATGATGGATGGCATAATAATAATAATAATAAACATTGAACAGATGCATAGAGAATAGAATGAAAACAAAATCAGCATCGGTTAATAGGGAATTGAAGGAAAAACCTAAGGTAATAGTAATCGGAAGAGGGGGGAGGGAGCTTACCGGAGGGGTGAGAAAAGGGTGCCCTAGCAGAGAGAAAGGGGGGTATGGGACTAAGGGTTGGTTAATAATTATAATTATAAATAGGGGTTTATGATTATGAAGGAAAGGGAAGGGGAAGAGAAGAGGAAGAAGGAGTGGTGAGAAGAGGGGGTGGGTTATTGGGTTAAGAGGCTTATGAAGGAAGAGTGAATGAGAGAGAGAGAAGAGAAAAAGTGGCGGTGTTGTTGTTTGTTGGGCAACGGATACAGGAACTGAACGGACCCTGACACGCGCTTCCCCACACCCACCCCAACCCCGTTTTTTTCAAGTAACTACTACTGTGCACCCCCCTCTCCACGTGGCCTTTTCTCTACGGGCCTTTATTTCCTTCCTTCTTTCCTACTCTACACTCCTTTGCCTTCGCAACTCATGAGTCATGTGCTAAGATATGAAAAATGTTTTAGAAAAAAATTTAATAAATTTTTAAAATTTAATGATTTTTTTTTCTTTTTACCGATTCTTATTTTTTAAGACATGGAGTGATATAAAATGTGGGATATGTGATATATTCTTTGCCTTTGCAATTGTGTCCTGTTTCATCTAGTTTTCAATTTTTAAAGTTCTACTTTCTCTTTTACTGTCTTATTATTTTGCTAAAAAAATTATTAAAATATTGTCTTAATTTGAAATAAAAATAATAAATCAAATCTCTTAAATATGATATATTATGATTATAATAGAATAATTAAGAAAATAAATTATTACGAAAGAAAATATGTGATTCACAATAATGCAAATTAGTAATAAATTATATTAATTATTATTTTATTTGACTTTTTTTTATTTTTTACCAAAATATTGAGTTAGAAAGAGTATGTTGAGATTTTATTATGGATTTTTATAACGTGCCATTCGACATGTATTAGGAAAAAAATTATTTTATATTTTATAGGAGTACAGCATTGAATTGGTAATATATATATATATATATATATATATATTATTGATTGGAATTAAAAGTTGGTCAAAGTTAAAAAAGATTTTACTCATACTCTCGTTGGTTTCTTAATACTTTTTCTGATTTTTATTATAAATTATATTTAACTACATTATAAAGATTAACAATAGTATTTACATTTCTTAAAACCTGAAAAATGTGCTTTAACATTATAATTTTACTATCTAAATTTGCATTAAAATTTGCAAAAATGTGTTGTTTTACATTAATAAACAAATGGCAAATAAGAGAAAAAATAGATGTCTCCTAAAAAATAAAAAATAACTTATACATGGACCAAATAATTCATATAAAAAATGACTTATAAATAGAATCAAATGGAGTGTATGTTTTTTAAGGATTTTCTTTAATGTTGTCCCAAGAATAATCACCCAAAACGAAATTTGTTTTCTTGAAAAAAATAAAGATATAAAAATTTATATCCCTTAGATATATTATTCCCTATAAAATTTAGTTATTTTTGGATTCTTAATTTCAGCACCAAGGGTTCAAGTTAAGCCAACTCAAATTTTCGTTGTGGCATTTATATGAAGAAATGTAATTAATATAGCCGTTTTAAGTTTTTTTTTTTTTTATATTTTTCTTATTTTGTCTTTTACTACCTCTTTATAATCGATTCCCCACTTATTAATTCTCTATAATAATTGGAGATAAAATTGTAAAAATCATAACTAATTATGCATTTGAGTATGATGGAAAAATATTTCTCTAAAAAAACTTATATCCGGTTAATTTTGTATGATGATCGGCCTATTTAAAATTTATTTTGTAAATATTTGTATAAGAATTCTTTGAATCATGAAGTTTGTCTAACTCTATGTTGCATCATTACTGTTACCGGGTATATTGATTGACATATTCTAAAAAATTCGGGACGGCAATAGAAATTCAAAATATTAAAAAAAAAAAGGAGAGAATGAAAAGGTGGTGCACCAATAGTGTAATTTTTTTACACCGTCAGTGCATTATTTATCATTCGTATGTTTATGGTTATTAACTTTTAAATAAAAGTAATGCAAATGAGTAATTGAGATAGACATATTGTGTAAAAAACTTTACATTGTCAATGCACGCCCATTAAACTCACAAATATATATATAAACAATGTACATATGAACAATTTTGACATTAACATAAAATACGGGTGTCTTAAAATTAAAGATCAAGGCCCAAAATAATACGAGTTAAATTTGAAACCATGATGTAAAAGTGCGAAAAAAGGAAAAAAAAAACTAAAGGCAAAAAATTACATAAATCTGCACCCAAAATATATTTTCACATATTCGTTACAAGTATTTACAGGTACTAGACATATGTTAATACCTAATATTTATCTGATACAAATACATCACCAATTTTAAATTACCCATGTTTCAAAAATCTCACTAAACTATTGAAACATAAGTTGCCGGATAGGAGGAGTAATTGTCATCATAAATTATTAAACATTGCCATAGTCCTTCTATGTGAAGTTTAAACTATTGAAACATAAGTTGCCGGATAGGAGGAGTAATTGTCATCATAAATTATTAAACATTGCCATAGTCCTTCTATGTGAAGTTTTAAATATTGTAGGGACTTAATTTCATAACATGTGATGATATTTAAGAGTTTTGATCTATTATTAGTTTACTGCAACTATGTAAATTAAACAAGAAATTGAACCTTCAATAACATATTCACTTCTACCAGCATATTTAAAATAACAATAATTCAGTAGATTATTTTGATAATTGTTCATTTGTTAATTTATTTACATGATATTTTTTAAAAGGATGGCGATTTATTGATGGCAAAATCATATTTGTTTTTTATTTCAATAATTTGTTTAAAAGCTACTTATAATATTTGAATAGATTTTTTATTAGAAAAATGGCCAACATGTCCGTTGATAAGTCAAAAAAAAATTTAGAAACAAAATAATCAAATATAAAATTTTGAATTTGACTGATAAAAATGATACTAATCAACATATTATAAAATAGGAGAAGTTGAGGGCATTTTTGTCATTTTTATTTTTCCTCCTTCATCCTTGCTTTTCCCTCCAAATTTGTTTGTCCGTGCATCGCACAGGAATAAATATTTATCTTAAGTTATTTTTAGTAAATTTTTATTAGTACAATTTGGATTACACATAAATATAAAAATTGTCCGCAAACATACAATTTGCATTTCGATATTATTACAATTTGCACAGGTTATTAATGATCTTTTCAAAAGGAAATAATTTGAATCAAATATTGACATAAAAAATATATAACGCCTAAACAACCCGTCATATGATAATTAACCAAAAAAAACGAATATAATGTTGTAATTTCAAAAATTACAATACAAACAAGTCATAATATAGGCAAATTGATATTAGACATTTAAACAGAACATCATTATGAATAAAATTTTTTGGGTACAACGGAAAAAACGGATATATGAGTATTAAAGATGAGCTATAATTTGGTATAATGATTTAACTTAATACAATCAAATATTTACTCGGTCATGAATTCAAATTTAAAAAATCCAAAAATTTATACAATATGTTGCAATTTAAATTGTGAAAAATAATGATGCGTTATTTTATACTTTAGACAATATACTTATTTACAATTATGAAGTTATAATACAAGCAAGTAATTTGAAATTTTGAATCTTATAAACACGAATTAATTAAAAGTGTGAAAACATGTCTTATATTTTGGGACATATGTAATAATGATGATGATGATGATGATATATATGGTAAAAAAAATAGCTGCATTTGGACTTACAAAAACGAATTACTAACAAAATGCATTTGGAATGATGGATTAAATAAAACAAAAATCAAAATGAGTTGGATTTTTTTTAATATAAGAAATTATGTTGTTAATTAAAATTAGAAATCGCATAGTTGATATATTATTAGTTAATTTTTATTAATGAAAAGGTTGGTAGCTGAAACTAGATTTAAAGGTTAATGTTTATAACTATTCATTTCTAAATACATGTAAATCATTTTTATAAAAAGTTCATATTAACTTATTATTTAAAAAGACATATTTCCAAAATCTATAATCAAATTTAAAATTAAAAAAAAATAAACCCGTGCGATGCACTGGTAAAATTACTAGCACTAATACTAATAATAATAATAATAATAATAATAATAATAGGAGAATATATTTTTCTGTTTAAGTTAAATGTTAAAAAATGCACGTATGAGAAAGTAATCATGAAAAATAGAAAATATTGAAAACAGAGAAATAAAAATTCATAATTATAATAATTTATTTATGATTTGCATGATTTTTTTTAATCAATAGCATTCATGACACATGTTATCATGGAAAAAACTCTTATGGTTAAAAATAGGCATGGCAATAGGTAGGATTTGGGGTGGATCTTGACAATACCAGCTTCGCACCCATCAAGAGCGGGGCGGATTAGGGTGCAAGTTTCAAGAGAGCGGGTATGAAAAATTGAAAATCAAACTCATCCCCATCGGGTTCGGAGAAACCCACAAGTAACTCATATAATTATTTTTTTTAAATTATTTCTTTTATTAAGCAAAAATCACACATAAAATACATTATAATTCAAATAATATATAATAATAAACGTCATATTTTAAAAATATCTAAAAACTTAAGAATTAAACCATGATTTTAGCTAAATATATTAGTTTGACTTTACCATTTAATTATAATTATAATGAAAATTATTTAAATTTTATATTGGAGCGAGTTTTTACTTTTTTTTTTAATTTTTTTAGGGTAAACATTCGTGTTTTTACTTTTTAGTATAGTAGAGTGAGGTTTAAAAAAAAAATTAAAAAATAAAATATTGGAGTAACTAATATGAACCAATCTGCATGGTTTAAAAGATTATGAAATCACGGAGCGAACCACAAGGCAACGATCTATAAATTATAAAATCGGATCAAACCACGAGATCAGACCAAACTGCATTCTTCAATTCAGTCTAAGACTCTGTTCGGCAACACGAGTTAGGAGCCTTTAGATTCAGTCAATAAGCTACTAACCCCGTTCGGTGCACACAAATTAGAAGAAGCTTATAACTTTTAAAAAATTAGCTTGTAGCTTTTGAAAGCTAACTTTTAGAAGTAGCTTTCAAGAAAATAAACCAATTTTCAAAAATTTATATACCAATTATATCCTCAAACAAATTTTAAAATTATTTACCTATCGTTAATTATTAATTATTAATTATAATATAATTTTTTTGTTATATTAAATTAATTAACTACATAATTAGAAAATACAAAATAAACTAATTTAATTAATTATAATTTAATTATTTCTACACTTTATTAACTAATTAATTAACTTTTTATTTAATAAATAAAAAAATGAAAATATGTAAAATATAAATAATATAATGTAATATGTTCTTTTTGGTCATTTAATAACTTTCAGCTACATCAAAACCTAGTTTTGCCGAACAACACTATCTTAAATAGTCAGCTAAACAAAAATTAACATTTTCAAACTCATAGCTCTTAATTGGTTTAACAACTACAAGTTACAAGCTCACAGTTACAAACTAGTTTTGCCGAACAAACTCAAGGCTCGTTCAGTAACGATAGCTATACTAGGAGCTTTTAAGCTAGTCACGAGCGTTTAGATTCAGTCAATAAATTACTAGCTCCGTTCGGTATATATAAATTAGAAAGAGCTTATGGTATTTAAAAAAGAAGTTTGTAACTTTTAAAAGTTAACTTTTAAAAAACTACTTCAATAAGCTAAATTAGTTTTCAATAATTTATATACTAATTATACCCTCATACAAAATTTAAAATTATTTTACTACCCTTTAATTAATTATTAATTATAATTTAATAATTTTATTATAATTAATTAATTAACTACATAATTAATAAACTAATAAAAAAATGAATTTAATTAATTATAATTTTATAATCTAACCATCTTGCGATCTAGTAATGCGGAACCGTTCACTCCGATAGCCGTGTGTTTTTCCATTGGATTAATTTACGGAAAATAAAATATCATTATTCCGTTTCCTTTTATGAAAAATTGAAAATGAAGTTGAATGGAACGGAGTAATATTATTGTGAGGTGGCTCCCCCTGTTGTTTGTCGTGGTTCCCGTTCCCGCTGTTGCTAAAAAAAAGAAATAAAAAAGCCCCTGGTGGCTGGCTGAGTTGAGACTCGAGAGTAGTCACTAGTCAGTGAGTCCCTCAAGTAAAAGCAAGCAAAAGCTTCATTCCTAAAACAGTAAGTAAGTAAGTGAGAAGCAGTAACATTACTATTACATGATGGATCAGCCAATTCCACAAACACCACCACTGCCTCAATCTCGCTTCCCTAATCCATAACCCTAATTCTGATTCTCAATCGAAGCTTCTTCACAATTCCCAACAGAATGATTGATGATGGTAGTTATCATGCAACCACAACACCATCATCATCATCATCAGCAGCAGCAGCAGCAGAATCCCACTGCTCCGGTGGTCCCACAACAACCCTCAACCACCACCACCACCACCGCTTCCCTTATTAGGTCACCGCCACCTTCTTCCCCTCTTTCCCTCCCTCCTCACCGCCAACAACCCTTACTCTCCTCCCTCCCTCTCGATCACGCCGTCCCTGTCGCCGCAGCTCTCCCCTCCGGCGAGCCTGTTCCCACGCCAACATGCCAGCTGGCAAGAGTACGCCTGTCCGATATAACGCCATACGACGGCACGCCTGCCGGGCCTTATCTGAGGGCCGTGGAAGCGTTGTGCGGGTCCCTGATGAGGCATAATGCGGTTATGATCGAATTAGGGAGCGAGGATGCCGCGCTGATGCGATGCGGGTTGGAGGGTGCTAGGTTGTTTTTCAGGAGCAGGGCTCATCTTGGAGTTGGCAAAGGAAGCCGCGGAGTTCACATGTACAGGGCTGGAAGGTATATAGAGCAATATGATTTGAACTACTGATTTTGGACAATTTGATGGACTTGTTGTTTTATGAACAAAGCATGTAGTTTTTGAAATAAGCTAATAAAGAGCTTATTTGAAAAGATCTTATTGAACATGCCCTTAATCAAGCTGTTTACCCAAGACACCCTAAGACTGTACTGTGTACACCATCTGGTCTCAAATATAAGCAAAAAAAAAATCTAACTTCACACTTATTATGGAAGTTAGTTGAGCGCATTTAATTTTATCAATTCATATAAAAATTGACTACTTTAGGAAACTTGCGTTGGAAATGAAACAAAAATTAAATGTTACAACCACTTTGTATGGATATTTTAGAAATGATTGTATTGGGAATACAAAGCTAGTTTATTTTTGCTTATATATAAGACCACTAATAGAATATATTTTTTTGCTTATATTTGAGCCCGGAGGGAGTATTCTGTGACACCACCTAGCTTAAAAGCTAGTCAAACTAGCTTATTTCAAATAAGCTGCCTGATGGTATTTAACGAAGGGCCTTACTTAATAAGCTACTTGAGGTAGGTTATGGGCTTATAAGCTAGGGTCTTGTGCCATTTTACACCTATCAGTTAGCTTATCAATTAATTTTATTAAACAGGTTCGATTCAATCAGCTAATTTATCAACTTATATGATTTCACCTTGCTTATGAGCTAGTTGTGCCAAACAGAACCTAAATGACTTGTCTGAATCATTGATTCAAATCACAATTTCCTTAAGTCTTGTATTAAATTAATAATCTCTCTCTAGTTAGTACTTACTATTGCTAACTGGACCATATTAACATCACTGCAACTGTTATTCATGGCTTATTTTTTTCAGGGCATTGGAGGATTGGGATTCATCTCCTCCCTGCATGGCTGATATTTTTAGGTGCATGGGAAAGGCCTCTCGTTTAGCCTTGTCTGCCATTGCAAGGCATCTGCGTCTTCGAAGCGAGTAAGGATGATAATGGACGACCTTTGTTTTTAGTTTATATGTTTGCAAGGCTATGTTGTGTGATAGTTCATTTTTTTTTCACCATGTATGCTCATGGGTAAAGTAATTGTGTGCAGTGTTTTTAACCATTTGCTTGATGATACCCCATTGCCTGCTAATGAGGTGTCTTCATCAGTTCTTGTTGCAACCTACTCACATGCCTCTGTGCAAAATGGAAAAGGTGCCATTGGAGGTGGTAAGCCTACCATTAATGGTGAAGTTGAGAAGGGATTGTTAACATTGATATCTTCAGACACTCCTGGTCTTCAGGTCTCTTCTAAATTCTTCTATGTTAACTGTAAGAGTAGAGAGTTCAAGCATGTTCTCTGAAGAAGAAAAAAAGCTATAGTTCCCATCAAATTCATAAAGCCGTGTGCTAGAACCTCATATGATACATATTTTATAGCCTCTTGGAATTTTTGTTTGATGGCAGTTAAGCCTTTCCGATTGATTTATCACCTTGGTCATATACTCATATGATTAGTCTGTTTACTTCTCTAGGTATGTGACCCCAATGGCCGCTGGCATTTAGCAGACAATGGGTCCGGGCCTGGCGAACTGTTACTGATAACAGGCAAAGCGCTTAGCCATGCAACTGCAGGCCTACGTCCTGCTGCATTATATAGAGCTTCTCCTGATTATTTTTTAGGTTCCAATGGTGGCGGAAGGTACCCAGTACTCATTGTTTTTTTGTTTTTTTTTCCCCAATTTTTTTAATTTTTTTTTATTGTATATGTAATATTTGATAATATTTCCAAGGAACTTATTTAGGATATCATGTTGAGCTTTGTGATTGCAGGACTTCTCTTGCATATAGACTCATGCCACAGGGCAATGCTATATTAGATTGCTCTCCAATTGCTTTAGCTGGCCATGTTATTCCTCAAAGCTATGGTCCAATATCTGTAAGCCAGTTTATGGATGACCTTTCTGCTGAAGAACTGATAGATAGCAGATGTGATAGTGCTGATGTAAGTTATCTCTCGTAATATTCTCTTTGCATAAGTGTTATGGAAATCCTCTCAAAACAACCATGATTTGATAACAAAAAAAAAAAAGATCCTAATCTGTAACAGACTAAGAGGCACTTTTGAAAATATGAGCAGTCTTCTCTACCCAACCCAAACACCCAGATATTTTTGAAACTGCAAACTGCCTCAAAATCTTGGCATCCTTATTCTTGCAGTGACAAAGTAATCCTTAAACATAGTCAGCGTGATCTAGCATTTTCATTGTTCTACACAGACTGAATTGCTTTTTATACTAATTTGGTTATGTGGTTATGACTCTCTTGCTTCACTCATTTATAAGTAAAACTTCATATGCAGTATTTTTTGTTTGTAAGCTTTTGTGGGCGTTGTAGAATCTGGTCAGCCATTGGGACCAGCTATTCAGAGGAAGATCATAATGGTCTTTTTCTTGTTTTCTTGTCATTTCGAATAGCTCTCTTGTATTCAATGCAGTGGTTCTTTTGAAATTTTTTGGTGCAGCTTCCCTTTAGTAACTTTTTTTAAGGTAGGTGGAAGCTTATGCTTTTTTTATTCACAGGTTGCTCAGAACAATGTGAACAAGGATCCATCATTAAGAAGTGTTCTATCAGATCCTATGTCGTAAGTTTAAGTTAACCTCTCCAACTGATTTAGCAGTTTGTCATAGACATTTGTTATTGGTGCTATGTGGTTTGCCATCACCAGTCTCACTAATCTTAACTTAGTTTGTTAATTAAAAATCAAAGTTGTCATTAACAGTTCATTAAAAAGCAAAAGCCACTCTTTGGGTAACACATGAAAATTCTTCCTATTCTTCCAGTAGACTGTTCATAGTGCAATAGCTGACAAACATGAGAATGACACTATGCTATCAGAGCCTAGTACGCTTAAAACTTTGGAATCTGCAATATTTTATATATTGTCAACATATCTGGTTGACGTGGTTTTGTCCTGGACATTTTCTGGCCATAATCATTTTGGTTCAAGCTGAAGTAATTGGTCATATCATAATATTGGGCCAGGTACAGGTTACCCGCCCGGACCTGTCCCATGAACACCTCTGCTTTTTGCTGTGCCTTCTTCTTTTATTAAGATCAGAGAAGAATAACTACACAATTCAGCATGTACCAATATTCTAATTTATTCTGATATCTCTTCCTCTTTCCTCTTTCAATCTGTTTAATAGGGGTGCATTCCTTGAAGATGCCATGTTTGTCTCATGTGGGCATTCATTTGGTGGTCTCATGCTGAGGAGAGTCATCGAAACAGTAAGTGCTTTCCTATTAAAGTATCTAAAGCATATATTGTTTGCATTTCTGCATCAAGAAATGACATCCCACTGCTGATGAAAGTGACGGTTTTGTGTTTGAACCATTGGTAGTCATAGTATGACTAACTAGTACAAATTACCTTGGTTCAAGTATTAATACAAAGTTTGGTAGTTGGGTTCAGGATTATATTGAAGACTAACGAGCAAGAAGTCTATAGACATAGAGGTTGCTTTGTGTATACCACAGTGCTTTGATTTGTGTTATGGAAAGCTGGCTTAAAGTTATATTTGATGAGCCGTGTACATCATTGTGAACATTAGTTATGAATTTGATGTATTGGAGTGATAGATATTTAGATCTGAAAATGTATAAAATGTTATGGAGTTCTGGAAGACATGATGCTGAAGCCTGATAAATTGAACTAATCATTATATATATATTTTGTAGAAAGCTTAACAAGATTCATTGGTGTAGTCACAGTCGCATGGCACATTTCTTGTGTTGTCTCATTTCTATTACCTTACCACTTTCATTATGGAATTATAATAATTGTTAGATGCGGAGAGACAAGAATCATAATTACAATTATTGTTTCTGTCACAGTCAAGATGTACACTCTGCAACACAGATATTGAGACCAGTTCTTTAATCCCTAATCTAGGTATTTTCCATTTCCTTACTCTGTTTCAGACATCCACACACAAATGCAGATGGTGTTACCTTATTTTTGGCTATTCTATATCGTTATGATTCATTTGGTTCCTTGCTTTTACCTTTTTTTTTACAAACTATTTCCCTTGAAGCTTTAAGAGCTGCAGCTGCTGCTATCAAGCATGAGGATGAACGAAGGTTATTTCGTAATGCTGCTCTCCGAAAACGGCGGAAAGAAATGGGTGACCAAATGGATTCAATGAGAAGAGTGAACAGGGTACATTACATTAGTGGACTGATTTTTTGAATTTTCAATTGAAATCTTAGCATATGTTCATTGAAAAACCTATTTTTTGGGATAAAAAACCTATTTTTTCCTCTTAAGATTTAAAATTAAAGATGTAAGACTGTATATAGTGTGCAATAATAATAAACAAACTCATGGTGGATATTTTTTAAAGAAAAAATTAGTTGTATAATGATTAGGAGAATATAGCATCACTTCTAAGTTCAACCGTGAATGATATGATCTACCTAAAATGTTCCAGAGATACTCTTAATCCCGTCTTGTTTGTGAAAATATCACTCAACTTTTGTTAGTTCCACTTATAAAGAGGAACACATGGTCTTACTTTTTAGAAAATTAGGATTCAGTATCTAATTTTATTACACTTTTCTTTACCAAGGCTCTTTAAAACATGGTTTGAAATTTAATGCTACTAATTGGATGGTGCAATCTTGAGTGAATATATTACTTGCTTGCATATTCTTCATTCCTATTGACAGGAAAAGTTGTCCACAACGTCAACATAATCTTTGAAATTTTGTATATATCAAAATTGTCATAAACAGTTGATTAAAAGTTAAAAGCCACTCTTTAGGAAACGGTTTTTGTGTGATGAACTCTATTTTTGCATAACTTCATTTTAACACCTGGTCAAGTTGTGAGACAGGTTAGTGCTGCCAATTTTTTAAAACTAATTTAATAAATGTACTTACTCAAACTTGTCAAACAAATTGATCTCCTCCATGGTCGTTGTGGATTTTGAGGAGATGGATCAGTTGGCATGAGTAGCAAACCAGTGGTCTTACGTAGAAGCATTGATGGACTAATTAGGATATGTTTATTATTACTTTTTTTGGGTAGATAAATAGGGTCTGTTTATTGAATGGTCAAAATGTTCAAGACCAAGGATTTACTTGTCAGGAGAGAAATTTATGTATTTTGCACTTAATGTTTCAGGAAAATGGAGATTTTAGTGCAAGTGATGGACTACAACGAGGAGTACAATATCCATTTTCAGTAAATGAGAAAGTTATCATCAAGGTAAAAACGTGCAGCTTTTCATTTTCTTTTTTTGGCCATTATACTGTATAGGATGGTCTAGGGAATAACGAGCAACCAATTTCTACAGGGCAACCGAAGAACACCTGAAAAATTTGTTGGGAAAGAAGCTGTCATTACATCTCAGTGTCTCAATGGCTGGTGAGTAAGCAAGAATTTACCTGTTAAATTTTCATTTACGCTCTTGATATGTTATGAATTGTGAGTATGTTACTTTTGATGTAGCAACAAATGCCAGGAGTGAGCTTCCTTGTACATAACCAGTTTTGTTTTTTTATTTTTTATTTTTTTATTATTATTTTTTTTTAATGCCTTTTGTGTAAAGGGATAGAGGCTTTCTGTATGTTTGTTATCGTTGTATTATCACATGCATTGTGGTCGCCAACCAAAACTACTGAAAAGATATGAGTAATGTACCTAGGTCCCTCTTTGATTGGCTTAAAATTTTTGTACGATTCGTACAAAAGCTGATGCTGTCATGCTCAACTTTCTATATTCGCAACATTCCTTTATGTTCTTTGAATGGCCGAACCTGAACTAGAAGTCTCGGCAGTTCACTAACCAATTCACTTTTAACAACTTCGTATAAATGTGAGACAAGTGGGAATTTGGGATGATCTAATTTTATTGGAGGCTGTAGGTGGGGTTTGGTAGTTTATACACATCTTCTGTTCTTAATTTATAAAATATTTCTCCATCCTTCATTCTTTGGAATATAACTATATCTGTAATGACATATTTTATTATCAGATTTGCATAACTGAGAATCTCATCCTTGATCAAACTTTTGTACCAGGTATTTGCTCGAGATTATTGGAACAGGAGAAAATGTCCGTCTGCAATACCGTTCTCTTAGGAAGCTCTTAAACTCACCAGCTACAGAGGACCAGTGTCCCTCACAGCCAATTCAAAATAGCAGCTCTTAAAGTAGATTTAATCTAGCTTTCGTTTTTTTTTCTTTTCATTTTTCGAATACGAGAAAAAGGAAACTTTTGTATTCTTCATCGATCAACTTTCCTGGTCTTGATCTTTGATTGTAAAGAATTAAGTTGTCCGGCTCCTTATAGCAAGCATGTGATAGAGTTGTGTAACGAGGTTATTTGTGAGGATGCTGATGCTAGCTCATCTTATTTATTGTAAAGAAAGCAGCCAAAGATGGGTTAGTTGGCATGTATATTATAGTTGGGTAATTACTGAAATGGATCATAAATTTATTTTGCCATCATGCAGTTCTTTTTGTAGAATGTGTTGCTCCTGGCCTCTGCCATCATAAATTGTCATCAGGAAGCTATGATTAGTTAAATACTGACATGAAGAGAACGTGGATCAGTGCAACATTGCAAATTTAAGCCAAAGTTATTTGATTTGCTTGGAAAATCTTATACAAGGGGAAGCCATCACTTCTTACTACAGTCGCCCCTCCCTGCAGTTTATTACTTCTACAAGGTTAATGATTAATAATATCAGAATTTGATTCTTCACTATCTGAAATGAAGTATAAGTGCACTTGATCAGGATTGCTAGTTATGTTTGTCTTAGATTCCTGTGGGCTGTGGGTGCCTCCAGAGTCCAGATGAATATTAGGAACTGTTTTCTTTTCTTTTTTTCTTTTTAAATTTCGTACCGTTCATAGAATTGCAAGGAGTTATACAGTCAGCTGGCTATTTTCATGCTATCAATTGCAAAATAGAATGGGCACGTGCAGAAAACAACAATGCAACCATTAATAATCTCCTCTAAATTAAAGAGAAGATTATTAGAAATTTAATTTGGAGTCTTTTCTTATGAACATATTTGTACATCAATACTGCAAGCTTGGGAAAAAGCTAACGGAAAGGACCAAAATATAGTTGCCTTGACCTGATGGCTGAAACCAACAGAAACGTTTGAAGGATTCTGCAGACTTTGTTAAGATCCTGCAGACTTTGTTAAGATCCAAGTGTAATAAATTCCAAACTAATAAACTTCTCAAAAAAAGAAAAAAAAAAAAGGAAAAAAGTGGTGTTCCTGCTGCATATATGGACTTCACCATCATCATAATCTGGAATATAGTGACTAACTTGAGATGAATTTCAACTCATCAGTGCAACCCTATTTGTAAATCCATTCGTTTGCACGAGCACCAGACTCATCCATGTCTATAAAAATGCTTACAGCCTGAAGTAGCAAACAAAAAGTAAGAAACAATGCTCATAGGCCATTGTTTTTTCTTAGCAGAAACAACCGAGGAGTGAGAATTTTCTTTTTCTACAAGGTTATTATCAGAATAAAACATCAAAATCTTAGTTCCAAATTCCATGCCAAACTTCAAAGTTCAAAGATAGCAACTAGATGGTCGTAAATAAGAAGAGCACAAGTTTTACCTTTCCTATCCGAGGTCGTTCTTTTGACTTTGCGAGGCTGCTTCGAATGTGAGAGACAGCTCCCCAACATTTTAACGTGTTTGCAACATCATCAAGCCTCAAAATGTACTCTTCTTCAGTCAATGGAAAGGATCTCTAATCGCAAAAAATCAATGGACATACTGAAATTAGAACTACATATTTAATCTCCACATATAAAAGCAATGCCATAGCTGGTACTAATATCAGATTAATAAACCGTGTACTCGAGAGAACAACCAAATGCATGGTTTAGGAATTCAAAAACTACTTTATACCAAATGCTATGATTTGTCAAATGTAACCAAATGAACTTTTTCCCTTTTGCCTTTTCTTCCTTTCTTAATTCACCCATGGCATAAGCTATTTTCATTTTGAGTTACCAAGAGTTGTTAGCAATACCAACTCATTCTGGCAAACTCTAGCTGCTAGTACTTTCTTGTCATTTGTTTTTGATGTCCCATAAATTGCACATTTCTCAATTGAAATGAACCTTCTTAAATCTTGTATCTTATACAAAGAAACGACAAATGTAGCAAAAAAGTGTTAATACCTGCTCCATGTACTTCCACATGACATTCAAAGCAAGGAGATTTCTTCCCATGAATTCCTAGCACAAATCATGCAACTGAAAAATAAGGGAAGGCAGCATAGCCAAAAAGAGAAGAATTGATAGTACAGGTGCCTATCCAAGGTCCTAGACTCCATGGAATGTATAAGATCAAACTGAGTCTCAAATGATTCAATTCAATAATTTGTCCAATTTCAAAGTATCACGCACACTCCAATGAGATGGTATCTGATGATGTTCCAAGGGTTTCCTAGTAGGCTTATGTTTTTTAACTAACAAGTGAGCAAATTAATTTTTCATTAAACAAAAATGTAGGATATAATTAGAACCTTCCTCTTTTTATTATCCATAATTTTCGAATAAATAGGGACACATGCACTTAGGTGTAAAAATATGACAATGTGCAATGATGATGTGATCACCATTTGCCCGATCAGCATGGGCAAATTGGATAGTGTGGACAAGATGCTTCAGATTGCTTTATTGCATACAAAATCTCTGTCAATGGCAATTCTATGTCAGAAGAAACAATAATGTAAAATTAATTTCAAACAATGAGCGAGTAAGGATGCATCTATCCTTAGATAGTTTAGTCGGTTGAGATAAATGCCTGATACAGAAGCCAAATTTGGCATGCAAAACTCAGGAAAAGTTAATCTAGTCCACTTGTTAAAAAGCTTACCTTTT
Organism: Crotalaria pallida; assembly: GCA_037953625.1. Classification (NCBI taxonomy): domain Eukaryota; kingdom Viridiplantae; phylum Streptophyta; class Magnoliopsida; order Fabales; family Fabaceae; genus Crotalaria; species Crotalaria pallida. The sequence goes on along the minus strand of CM075654.1, from coordinate 139,166,414 downwards.
TTATCAAGGTAACATCATAAGACTTCCCATATTTTTTCCTAATAAGAGTAGCAAGGTCAAATCCATTAAACTTGGAATCATCTGTACCAACTATTCTCTCAAGACTGTCTCTGAGTGTTTCACCATTCACCTGTAGCAAATTTTAAACAGAAACAGATTCAGAAGTATGCACAGCAAAGGCAAAGGCAAGTAATCATCATCTCTGATATTCTCGTCGGGACTGTGATCCTGGCTATAATTCTCAACCATTACTTATCACTTAACACACACACACACACACACACACACACACACACACTTAGGATATAAATGCAAATGAATCAAAACATTTAGTTAAGGAAGCAATACAGGCTTTGGTTAAATATACAGGAATATTCCATAAAGAAGACTAAAGAAAGAAGAAGCGTGAGAAATATAAGAATGAATAAGTCAAAACAATTACCAATTTCAGAATAGATTGAAAAGAAGTATCTCTGCAATTTTCTAATATAATACTAAAAAACAAGGATTTCATATCCAACTGGTTCATTATAAGTAGCGAAAAAATTAAGAGAATAGAAGTAAAGAAAAACAAATGATTTGAGTTATTTTATAATGGTCAGATATTTTACAATGCCAAAAATTACAAGCAGAAAAGAAAACTGAGAAGTCAACATACTCCTCCGATTTCATCATTCTGAGATTTGTTGCTATCAATGTCATCTGAGTCATAGGGATCAATGCTGTCACTCGCTGTGCTGGAAAAAATGGGTCTACATTTTCTGGCACCATGGTGACATTTATGTGCACTCAGGTATCCAACATTATGGAAGTCCAATCCTCTGGATGGAGAATAAGGCCCAGGAAATCCTGAAAATGGGACCTTGTTAATACTTGCTTTGTCGGGATGATCCTGAATTCTCATAGGCCAACTACACTGGTGGGTGGACATAATGTTCATTGTATCCTGCACTCACTGTCATTCCAAATGCAAGGAAACATTGTTAGCAACCAAATTAACAAAAATACTTGGAACATGTTTGGTAACACAAGCTTATGTCTTAGTTTTCGAAATCTAGCTTTCCCAATGCTACTTAATTCTTGAATAATATTGCCCTTAAACCTTTCATAGATGACTAGTTACATTAACATGATATTATAAGTATGTCTTTTTTATATCATTTAAAATTTTGTAACTAGTTGCACAACCGGTTTGTCAAATAGCTCTAGCTATAAGCTTCGGTTACAATTTCACATCTATAAGCTCATTTTGAATAACATAACCTTATACTTAAGTACTTAACGTCTTAACCCGAGAAAGAGAAGTGATTCATGGTGATGGATATGAAGGAAAATAGTACACAATTTTGTAAGATAAATAAAGTAAATAAATAAATAAATATGGAGACAGCTGTTGTCTTTTACAATTTTTCAATTTTGTTGACATAAAGTACTCAAGATTCAAGATGTAAGTTAACTAACTATCTTACTCCATTCAAGTAATATGTCAAAGAGGTAATCTTATGCTTTTCCCCAAAGAATATAAGATCAACAACAACAACAAGGAAGATAATCAGATAAATAAAGAGAGCTCAGACACTTTGTGCATGATAGAATGCCAGCCACATAATTAATTATTTATTATAACCAAATTTTTTGTGTAAGATTTAAGGAAAGAAAAATCATGTGATAAATAACATAACAAATCATCATTCATGGCATGCTAAATAGTGTCCCTTATTCTCTACATAATTTTGGTAAACAAAAGAGAAACATAGGAAACAGAAACTTATGAAGTATATTACATGTGTGGAAGGTTTAGCTAACCTGGTAATATGTGTGACAAACAGAAGCAGAGAGGGGTTGGGATTGGGAGCAAATCACTCCCTGTGTTGATTGGAATTTATGTTTTTACTTTTTAATTAAAAAGGATTCAATTAAGCAGTAGAGCATATTAATATTGAATATTTGATGTGTTCGTGAAATGAAATATAGTAGAAAAGATGAGATAACAAGGAAGTGGGAGGGGGAGAGGGACGGGTAATTGTGGACACTAGAGCTTGTTATGGAATTAAGGCAATAACAGCCGCACGTTCTAAGTCTAACTTGTAAGTCTAGTACTAGTACTTTACGTGTCTATGTTTTGTTCTTCACTTCTTCTGCTACCACACGTGACACTGCCATGTTCACCATCTTCATAAGACATAAGTAACCCGGTAAAAGATTGGTCTAATAAAACACTGTGTGGGTTAACTATGTCTAAATTTTTGAGACCTTCTTTTCACACCTCCATTTTTCTCCTCATCTCCCATTTTTTCCGCCTCATATGAGGTGGAAGTGCTTTTTTTCACCTTTTCCGCCTCTTGAGAGGTGAAAAACCCAATAAATTTACACTTCCGCCTCATGTGAGGCGGAAAAAATGGGGGGTGAGAAGAAAAATGGGAATGTGAAAAGAAAGTCTCTTAATTTTTTAGTTAAGTTCATGGGTAAATGACTAGTGTACTACGTAGTAGTACAATATACTATAAAAATGTAAACACTTGAATGTTGAAACAGAAAGTTGTGTTATATAAACAACTCTCACTTAACAACTATACACCCACCGTATATACTACCAATAGCCACGTGACCTATGCAACTAAAGCACCTACAGGAAAGTTTTTTTTTATATAAAAAAAATTAAATAAATAACACACAAATAAAGCAAAAGAAAAGAAACTCATTGAACCATTCATTCTCTCTCTAACCTTTCCTTCTCTAACCTTTCCCTCCAAACTCACGAACAAGCTCTCCCCACTCTTCCCTTTTCTTATCTTCCATCATTTCCCTCAATCATCAAGCATCAACTGTTAGTATAATGAAGTTCAGCATCACTCGGTGAAGCTTCTCTTTACCATGACCCATTGTTGCTCTTCAACCATTGTTGTCAAGCTTCTCTGTTGTCTCCCATTGTGAAGCTTCATTGAGTCATCTTCTCAAGGTTATAGAGAATGTTGTTCTTTCCCTCCTCATATGAAGCTTGTGTATTATCAAAGTTGTGAGACCGAAATGAATGAGGTAACAGAGTTAAAGTTTTTTACTTTCTTTCTTAATTTGTTTGTAGGATTGTTATATTATTCTTTCTTTTGATTTTAGTATTTATTGTTTGTAGGATTGTTAGTATTTTAGTATTTATTGTTAGTATTTATTCTTTCTTAATTTCTTCTTTCTTTACTTTCTTTCTTTCTTAATTTCTCAAATCATGTTTGTAGGATTGTAGGATTGTTATGTTATTCGGTGGTGGATTTTTTTTTTGTTGAAGGGAGGTGGGGTTTGATTTGGGGCAAATATATGTATTTTAGGGTATTGCATTTTTTTAACATGATTTGAGACTTTGCGGGACTTTGAGTGTGGAATAAGTTTGTTAGTAAGAGGGAAATGGGTTAAGTAATGTGAAAATGTGGCAAATAGTTTTCTGATCATTGTTTGTAACTTGTTGAAAAAAAGTTGGTAATCAGTGTCTGATTTATTGGCAACTTATAAAATTTGTTGGTAACGTTTGCTGAAGTATTAAGTTTGGCTTTTTTTTCGTGTAGGAGGGTAGTTCAAGTCATCACGAATCAGTTTCAAATATATGTATTTTAGGGTATTGCATTTTTTTAACATGATTTGAGACTTTGAGGGACTTTGAGTGTGGAATAAGTTTGTTGGTAAGAGGGAAATGAGTTAAGTAATGTGAAAATGTGGCAAATAATTTTCTGATCATTGTTTGTAACTTGCTGAAAAAAGTTGGTAATCCGTGTCTGATTTGTTGACAACTTATAAAATTTGTTGGTAACGTTTGCCGAAGTATTAAGTTTGGCTTTTTTTTTCGTGTAGGAGGGTAGTTCAAGTCATCACGAATCAGTTTCAATTGACCATATTAACAATGTGGAGGCAACTACCGCTATTGAAATTGATATTGATGGTGAGGATGATGATTGTTGGAGGTGGGAGCCTAAGTCTGGGATGTGCTTTTCATCATTAGAAGAGTTTAAGACCTTCTACTCGGAATATGCCTCTAGGGTGGGTTTCGGATGGAAAATCAGGACTTCGAAAAAACGCGATGATGGAATTGTGTATTACATGCTTATTGCATGTTCTCGAGAAGGTTGTCATGTATCTTCAATACCGAGTACATTGAAGACCCTTCCCACCAAAGCAAAAGGGTGTCCTGCGAAGATTACGATAAAGCTAGAAGAAGATGATCTATGGTATGTGAAAAAAGTGGAGCTTGAGCACAATCATGACGTTAGCCCTACAAAAGCTAGAAAATTAAAAAATAACAAGAACATTAGTATGCACGTGCAAAGAACAATACAAATTAATGATGATGCGGGGGTGAGGATTAACGAGACTTTTTGGACTATTGTTGAAGATGTGGGTGACCACGCCAATTTAGCATTCGATGAACGAGATGTGAGGAATTTCATTCACAAGGAGAGGCGAGCTATTGGCAAGGATGGTGATGGTGCAGCTCTAATTGCATATTTTTGCAAGATGCGAGAGGAGAATGCTAATTTCTTCTATGACATTGATTTGGATGATGATTTCCATGTGAAAAAGTCTTTTGGGCTGATGCAAGAAGCAGGGCTACCTATGAGTCATTTGGAGATGTAATTACATTTGACACCACCTATCTAACCAACAAATACGACATGCCTTTTGCTGCATTTGTTGGCATTAATCACCCTGGGCAATCAGTTTTGCTTGGTTGTGGGTTGCTTTCGAATGAAGATACTAGTTCTTTTGCATGGCTTTTTAGTTCTTGGCTTCGCTGCATGTCAGGAAAGCCCCCAACCGGTATTGTGACTGACCAATGCAAAGCCATGCATAATGTCATTGAGTTAGTGTTCCCGATGACCCGTCATAGGTGGTGCTTATGGCACATAATGAAAAAAATTCCCGAGAAGCTTAATGGTTTTAGAGAGTACAAGAAGATGAAGAATGCAATGAAAGCCGCAGTTTATGATTCACTAACGGAGGGTGAGTTTGAATAAGAATGGTTAAAATTCGTTGATGTGTATCACCTTGGTGACAATGAATGGTTGAACGGTTTGTTTGAAGAGCGCCATAGATGGGTTCCAATTTATTTGAAAAATTACTTTTGGGCTGGGATGTCAACAACGCAGCGAAGTGAGAGCATCCATTCGTTTTTTGATGGATACATCAATTCCACCACTAGCTTGCGTCAATTTGTAAAACAGTATGACAATGCTCTCCGCTCTAAGGCCGAAAAAGAGTTTGATGCTGATTTTCGTTCCATAAATACTATCATCCTTTGTGGCTCAAGCTCCAGTATTGAGAAGCAATTCCAAGAGGAATACACCCATGCAAAGTTTATTGAGGTGCAATCAGAATTTAAGGGAAAAATGAATTGTGCTTCCATCCTTAAGTCATTTGATGGTACAGTTGCTACTTATGAAGTGTTGGAGGAGATGACCTTTGGAGACAACATGAGGAAGCGAATCTTAGATGTTGGGTTTAATCGCGACAATCATGATATCAGTTGTCAATGTTTGTTGTTTGAGTTTAAGGGCATTATGTGTAGGCATTGTCTTTCCGTGCTTGCTATCGAAAGGGTTGAACGATTGTCTTCCAAGTACATTCTCAGAAGATGGAGCAAAAAACATAAAATGGAAGCATTCGTATATAAAGACCAGCTATGATGTCACAACAATGAAGCCTACAATGGAAAGATATGATAAATTATGCAAACATTTCCACGAGGTTTGTGAACTTGCTGCAGAGTTTGAAGATAAGTCAAACCTGCTTCACCAAACATTTGACAATTTGAAGCATGACTTGTTGTGTAGGAGGCATTGACCTCACTATTGGCAAGGATTAATGTTGTTAACAACCTATATTATAGAAGTTACCAACTTTTTAAACCCTGTTACCAACAGATTTCAGATTATGTTGCCACTCTTTTGTTGGAGCATTTATGTTTTCTGAAAAGTTACCAACATTTGGCAGTTGGTTAACAACCTATATTATAGAAGTTACCAACTTTTTAAACCCTGTTACCAACAGATTTCAGATTATGTTGCCACTCTTTTGTTGGAGCATTTATGTTTTCTGAAAAGTTACCAACATTTGGCAGCTAGTTAACAACGTATATTGAAGAAGTTACCAACTTTTTAAACCCTGTTACCAACATATTTCATATTATGTTGCCACTTTTTGTATGGAGCATTTATTTTTTTTCATGAAAAATTACCAACAAATGGCAGCTGGTTGACAACATATATTATAGAAGTTACCAACCTTTTAAACCCTGTTACCAACAGATTTGAGATTATGTTGCCACTATTTTGTATGAAGCATTTATTTTTTTTCATGAAAAGTTACCAACAAATGGCAGCTGGTTAACAACATATATTGAAGAAGTTACCAACTTTTTAAACCCTGTTACCAACATATTTCAGATTATGTTGTCACTTTTTGTATGGAGCATTTATTTTTTTCATGAAAAGTTACCAACAAATGGCAGCTGGTTAACAACATATATTGAAGTAGTTACCAACTTTTTAAACCCTGTTACCAACATATTTCAGATTATGTTGTCACTTTTTGTATGGAGCATTTATTTTTTTTTATGAAAAGTTACCAACAAATGGCAGCTGGTTAACAACATATATTGAAGAAGTTACCAACTTTTTAAACCCTGTTACTAAATTAATACACGCACTCAACAATGTTTACCCACAATTAACAATGTACATTAACAACATTCGAGATGAAGTTCACAACATAAACTGAAGAGGTTACAAACATTTGTCAGACATATTATTTAAGAAAAACCAAGGAACAAACATGACAAAATAGAGTAAAGACCCACAGATTTACTGAAACAAACAAAGTACTCTAAGGGTCCTAAGACAGAGTAACCTTGAGTAATCTTGAGCAAATCACAAACTACTTGAGTAAACTTGCTACTTTCGTGCCATAGGAGCTATTAGTCTAAAATATCTGCATTTGAGTTTCTTGGCTTTTTTTAGTAATGATATATAACAAAACCAGTGAAAGTAATGATTTGGTAATGCGCATAAGATCTGGTTTCTAATTTCTATCCCCAAAGACAATAGCAAAGAACCCAAAGTACTCTCACTCAAACAACAATAACATCAACATTGTGACACCACCACCACCACCACCACCACCACCATCACCACCACCACCACCAACAACAACAACAACAACAACAACAATCAAAGTCCCAAAACAAGTTCAAAGTTTGGATTTTTCTCAAACCCATCGACACCAAGGTCACAACCCAACACAGCACCGGGCCCTAACCTCCCATGCAGAACCTCAGTCACCACACCCACAATCTCAGTCCCAAACAACCCAAAACTTCAATGCAAGAAACAAAACAACAACAGCCCCATATTGTTTCAATCCTCTTCACCCACATCGGTTTCACCAACAAGAAATAAGCATTTGAAATTAAAACTTTAACAAACAAAATAATGAAAATAAAAATACCCATAAATAAAAATAAAAATAAAAACAAAAGCCAACCGGAGGGAGACAGCAGCGAGCGGCGGGAGAGAGACAGCAGCGAGCGGCGAGCGGGAAACAGCGGCAGCAGGGAGCTGAGCACGAAAACGGCTTGGGACTTGGGAGAGAGCGGAGAACAAAACGGGTTTGGACTTGGGAGCGAGCGGCGGGTTGGGAGCGGCGGGTTGGGAGACAGCGGGCGGGTTGAGAGAGTGGAGGGAAGAGAACAAGAGGGAGAGAACAAGAGGGTGAGATAGTGAATACTGAGTTCTAGGTTAACTTTTACACTTGAGGGCAATCCGGTAAATTCATGTTTAAAAAAGGTTTTGTACTCTACTATGTACACACGGGTGTTACCGTATGGTGTTGGCATAAGTTGTCAACCCAACATTTTCGAAACAGAAATCCCATCATTCTCTTAACTCGCTAGCACTATTATTATGAATATTTTTTATATATATATCAACCAGTATCCGGATCTGATTTACCCAAAATCCGACTTATCCGGTCCGACCTAACTTAGCTCGCATTAAGCATTAGGGGTCTTCGAGTGGGGTTGTTCCATACTTATGGCTGGTTTATTATTATTATTATTATTATTAAGAATATTGATATTTTTTTCAATTTTATTATGAGAAAACGGAGAATGCACCCATAGTGTAAAAGTTTTTTACACAATCAGTGCATCATCCACCTTTCATCCGTTTATATTCATTGACTTTTAGATTAAAGTAATACAAATAAATGATATATGATGAACTGATAGTGTAAAAAACTTTACATCGTCCATGCATACCCATTAATCTCCTTTATTATTTTTTTAGGGAAGAATTTCATGATTCTTACTCCTACATTTTTAACCTTTTTATTTTATTTTAATATCCATGTCTTTTTAGAAAAATGGAAAATAAGAAAACAAGGATGACAAAATTTATGTACTTTGAGTCTTTGACCATCCATGATAGAGAAAAGCGGAAGACAAAAAATATGTGGGTTCAACGTTTTTAAAGAAAATTATAAAAAGAAATCCAAATTATAAAAAGAAATCCAGTATTTTCTTATACTCCCCCCTCCCCCCTTAATTTCCTTCTCATGTTATACTAGACCCATGTGTGATGCATTGGAAAAATACGAAATTGATAAAACATTTCATAATAAAGTTGTAATTAATATTAATTTTAATGTTTGATAAAACATTTCACAAAGTTACAATTAATATTAGTTTTAATTTATTATTGAATAGTTATGAGAAATTTTAATATGAATAATGTTTAAGTGTAAATAAAGTATAATAATGTAAACATTCTTGTTAAAAAATTGTTTAGGAAAGAGTCGATTAATATTATTATTTACTAAAGAGTCGATAAATTGGAGTCAATTAACATTTTTGTATGTAATATTTTTAAACTAAAAAATTCGCTTTAAAAAAAGTGAATAAAAGTATATTTTTTTAGGTTCGTATTCCTTGCGGAACCACCGGTATCCTTAAGAGCACCCTTAATATCAGGGAGCCCTTGAGACTAATCCGGAGCGAGCTGCGTGGCTGGCTCTCCCAGCGGGATGTTTTTAGTGGGAATCGAACACGGGGCTACTAGCACCCGTGTCCCATTCCCAATATTTCAGTTGAGGCCTTACACCAACTGAACCAAGTCTCGTTGGTGAATAAAAGTATTTTTGAAAAAGAAGTAATTGATGACATTATAAATTCAAATCCAAATAACAAAAATATATATATATATAAAAGGAACGCAGAAAACCTAAAACATATTTTTTTAATATATTAGATTTATTAAAATAAAAAAATAAAAGAAAGAGCAGGAGCACCAAAAACCGGTGCATGGTAGAAGCACCTTTGTTTTATATTTTACTTGTTTGGACCATTACTTGTGTCAGGAAATATCTAATAAAAAAAAATTTAAATCCAAATAACAAAAACATGTACATAAAAAAACAGAAAACCCAAAACATATTTTTTTAATATATTATATTAAGGAAGCATACATTAAATTCGTATTTGTTTTTGATAATCGATTAGTTTAAAAAACAATACATTAAAAAAATGTTTCCATTTTTGTTGAATTTTCAAAATTCAAAAAATTCATTGACTTTTGGGAAGGAGGGAGCATAAATAAGCGAAAGATATGATTGAGCGAAGAATGTGGGCGGGAAAAGAATGACGAAGAGAGAGGAAGAAGTTGGAAGTTGGATCCGCGGCGATGAAACCGCGGCGGAGATGCTCTCTCGCGTCTCCACCCTCCGCCCTTTCTCCCTCCCCCCTCCTCTTCACAGGGTCCCTCTCCGCGTCGGTAACGTCCTCGAGATTGTGGGCCCCTCACCCTCTGCCAAAACACACCTCCTCATCCAAGCTGCAATCACTTGCATCCTTCCCAAACACTACGGAGGGTTTGACCATCTCTCCCTCTTCATTGACCTCGACTCTCGCTTCGATATCACGCGCTTCTCTCAAATCCTCATCAATCGCATTCGCACTTTGCAAGGCGAAGCAGATCATGATAATAACACTTTATTCAATTCATGCATGTCACGTTTTTTGTATGTTCGCTGTTCCAACTCTCTCCAATTTCTTCAAACTCTCAAGGTACTACTGTATTTATTTAACTTCTTTCTCCAATTACACTATTATATATATATATATATATATTTTTTTTTTTTTTTTTGCTTTCTATTCCATTTCTAATGAGCTATGGTCTCTGTTCTCACTGAATTTGTTACTCCCTACTCCCGAGTCCCTCCTGTCTCAGTTACTCTTATAGTAAGAAAAAAAACTTACTTCACATCTATTTAAGGAAATTATTTGATTGCATTTAATTTTCTCGGATTTATATTCATAAAAAATAGTGATACTTTAGGAAATTTGTGCTGAGAATGAAACAAAAATTAAATGATCATGAAACCAATTAAAGAGTTTATTCGATAAACGTTTATCACACTGAGAGCTTGTGACATTCCATAGAAGCTTACAAAATAAGCTAAAAAGAGCATTTAGCAATGTCATAAGCTCTTCCAGACGGACTTGGATTCTCTAACATCAAATTTTCATAACTTCAATAACTTCATTCCATATTTGGAAATAATTTATTTTATTTAATTAATTAAACTAAATGTGAAAATGAAGAGAGAGGATTTTATTTCTAAATAAAGGATGAAGTTATTGAAGTTAGGAAATATGAAGTTAGAGAATCCAAATCCCTTCCAGACACCTGCTTTAGTGCTTATATGATAGGATAAGCTCTTCCAAATGCCTCCTTAGTAGGTCCAACACGAACTCCACTCAATAATAAAGAGGGCGTTGCTAGCATTGCTCCCTTCCTTAGAGGAATGATTTCTTGATGGTCGCACATCTTATGACAGTAATTGTATGAATCGTTATGGTAATTTCTCATGAGTGAAGTGCTTAAAACTAAAATTATGATATTTATCTTCCTGTTTTCCATTTGGGAACTAACTTGTGTATTATCCTTATTAAATTTTTGTGCTTTGGTTTTATGATTCAAACATTGTTATTGAAGTGCTTCCCTGGTATAATACTGCATATGGTGGAGTACTGGTGTTTATATTTTTACTCCTGTTTACGTGTCTCTTTCCATTTTCTCTGCATCAGACATTAGATCAACGCTTAAAAAAAGAGAAAGAAGTACATGGGGTTGGTGTTCACCTACTCATGATTGACAGGTTGGCCTCTTCTTACTTTTTCTTTTAAAATAAATTTGTTTTCAGCTTGATTAGGTAGAAGTGTCATTGGGTAAATTTGTTTTCAGCTTGTTTTCACACCAGATTCATGATGAATTAAAAAAAATATTGCAAGGTATAATATATTAAAACACTAGCAGTACTCTTTCAAGCCATTAACCTGTCTTGATCAAGCTGTTACTTTTAATGATGCTGCATTGTTGATTACTTGATTATGATGATTAACTTAGAATTAATTATATGTAGACTTGATCTGGCATAATAACTGAAGTGTTACTGGTCAAACTGTATTTGACAGCATTGGAGCTTTTCATTGGGTAGATCGTGGGTCAATGTTCTTGTCTCTAAGAGAAAACAACAGGTAAGTGATACATGTTGATATTTTCTGGTAGATGGCATGTGTCTTTTTTGCCTCACGTTTGAGAATTCTTTTTATATTTGGAATTGTCTGATTATATTAGAATATCAATTTGTCTTCTTTGAGCATTTTTTCGAGAAATTGTGATAACATGGACAGATAGCCGGGGAAAAGGAGAATATTGATAGGAAGTTCTCTCAATAATAGCTCCTATTTGTATACTTTGTTGAGACATATACTGACTTTAACTTGCAGATGTTATATGTGATGCAGGAAAAAACTTTTCCTTCAAAGTGTGTCAGAAGCTGTAGTTCAGGATATTAAAAAACTTCTTCAGGTGCATCCCATCCTTGTTATAGCTACAAAGTCAGTGATTTATGGGTATAGATATTCTACAGCTACAACTGAGGTCAAAGGGTGAGTTGTACTCCTTTTCTTTATATTTCTTTCTCCCGGTAACGCATCTATGCTCTTCTTTTCTCTCTCTAATATTTTTCAACACATTCTGAAGCTAAAACAATTAAGTGAAACCTAATTAGCCTTCTTAGTGCAATAGTGATTTCTCAGGTCCTTTGCATTATAAGGCCTTAACGTTTCGTGCTATATTACTTTGCAAATCATTGATCATCCACTAATAAAATGTAAGGCTGTATTTTTTGTTCTAATCTCAATGTAGAATACTTCTTGATCATATGTATGAAAATACCCTATGACAGGAGTTTTATGAAAGATAATTGGGAAGATAGATGTGCAAGAAATGCAACAAGAAGCCACCATCATTTTCAGCATCGTGAGTACATGCCTTCTGTCTGGCAGGTAAAGGTTTCTGTGCATGTATATATGTGTGGCACTGTACAGCGTGTATGAGCATGCGTGCGCTCGAATGACTAACTCTCCTAAAATCTTAAGTTGTTACATGGTGACCCAAAAATGATAAATGGTAACATCTAAAATGCTAATAAAAATAGTTATGGAAAATGGAAGAACACTAGGCAATAATGGGAGAAAGGTACAAAAAGGGGAGAAAGTTAGCGTAATTATCTGTAGTTTTTTTTCATAATTATATATAACCTGACCTTTTATTCAGTAGCTGGCAAACATGCAACATAACATGAAGATGTTACGAATATTTTGGCAAAAGTTTGTGATGGAAAAATGGAAAAGTACCCATGATTATCTTTATTCTAATAAGACTTGAATCTTCAATCACATTACTGGTTTCTGCTTATTTGTATAATTTAATTATCTGTGGCTCTACGACAATCATTAAACATAGAAGTTATTTTTGTTCAGTTATTAAATTTCAAGTGGTGATTTACTGTCTCTGATATGAGACATCGAGCATGGCTTAAAATGATGGTTTCTAAAATTTAAATTGTAAACTGGCTGCTGTTATGGCCCTTAATGACCTTTTTTTTTTGTTGAGAAAAGGGGCAAAAGCCCATTCATAGTGCTGTTTTTATTCTACTTCTTCATATACATGCCTTTTTTCTTAATTCATTCGCAAGATTTCTAATTTCATGTTGTTCCTTCCATTGTCACAGTCCTTTGTTACACACAGAATAGTTTTACGTTTGTCAGGTCTGTCTGGACTCCATTCCTACTATTAACATTTGGTAATTTCTTTGGCTATTGGCCATGACTTCAGCTTGTCCTTGCTTTTTAGATGATCATCCTGTTACAAGCAATTCTCATTGCTCCTCATTCTACTTGTTGGAATGGTTATTGCCAAGATTGAGCTTTAAGGAAAAGATTATTGTGAATGATGTAAGAACATTATGTGCCGCTCATGATTTATAGACTGTTAAGGTCATTAAACCTGGGCTTTCAATCGGTCTTAATTTTGGCTTTTTGTTGAACTTGTAGGCTGGTGTCTTTGTTGACTCATGAAGAATGTTTGTGGAGGGCTGTCAATATGTGATCCATTATAGATTCCATGTAAAACTTTTCTTATTTTATTCTTATAGTATGTTTGTTGGAGCTGGGTAGAAATTTTTGGTTTTTTTATTTCCATTTTAATTGTTTGGTAGAATGTTTCAGTGCACTTCATCGATGTTGAAAATGAAATTTTTTGGATAACTTTTGATACACCATATTTTACAATAATATAGGAAGTAAATGAGAAGTAATGTAGTTCTGTAGTTTTCTTCATCTCATGGGACCCCACATGCTACTGATAATGAGCATATTTGTCCATTTCAGTTAGCTATTATGGTTGGGAAAGTGCAAATGAATTGTTACTTTCGTCTATTTGATATTCTTATTTTGTTTTAAAATATGATCAGGGTAAACTTTCTGAAACACAAACATATAAGCTTGTTTATATTAATATATATTTTCGTCATTATTAAACTGGGTATTAGGTGACATGGGGAGATATGTTCTCTCATATTAGGGACGGAGTTTGAGACACAAGATCATGCATAAGTGATTCAAGGTTTGAACACAATCCCTTCTTTGATTAATATATATTTAACACATACAATAGTATATGGGTTTTTCATACAATAGTGATTCATGGTCTGAACCTATAGGTATTGGCAAACTGTGACTATATACTGTTACATATAGTTTAGGAAATAATAGTAGCAAGGTTTAACAATTATGCAGTGGGATAAGAAGCTTGCATTGCTATGCCACATAAACCTTCTTTAGCATCAATGTCCCTTTGCATCCTGATGTATCCTTGTTCACCCCATTCTGCACCCCATGAATTTTTGATCAACCAATACTTATTTCCATCATCAGCCACTCCATAACCCACAGCAGTAACACCATGATCCAAGTCAGTGCCACAGGATCCAGTGAAGACTCCACTTGAATAAGATTGGAACTCAAATCCACCAGCGTCAATAGCTACAGAAACTGGCTGATTAACAACAGCTTTGAGCAGTGCACTCTCACTGTTGGCAGGAACATCTTCATACCCTTTAATGCTTGCTGCATGGTTTGCTTCTTTGTTTGCACTGCATGTTCCATCAACACCCTGATATGGATAATTGGTTTCTGATGTGAGTCCTTTGTTTTTCAGTATAAATTTGAATGCATCGTCCATTAGACCCCCTTCACAACCTTGGTCCACACCCTTTGTGTCACAATCAACAAGCTCTTGTTCCGACAAGGAGATCAATTTTCCAGTACTCAGCTTGGTGATTCCTTCTGTTGCAGCCACAGCGGAAAATGCCCAACAACATCCTATATGACAAAAAACAAAACAAGTTAAGCAGGAAACACATAATTTATCCTTCACATGTGATTATCAAAGAATCATCAAACACATGTATACCACATTGGCCTTGGTTCTTAACAGGAGTGACAGCTCCTTTTGTTCGCCAATCTAATGAAGTAGGCACTGCAGTCACATTTTCATACTTAAATGTGGGCGTCCTTGTTATTGTGGAGCACATGTGACCCTTGAATCTGTTTCTAGCTTTGAATTCCTCATTTGTGAGATCGGTAAATTTGTTGACGCCTAGTTTGTAAGGTTTGTTTCCATCTTTGTTAAAGGCTTCAATACGCTGCACATTTTCCTTGAATATCTGGTAACGCATTTCCTTCTCATAAGAGTCCTCGTAGACTTTTCCATATTTAGCCATCCATTGCTCATGCCTCTCATACATTGAGGTGTCTTCTAGAGTGCGAGCATTGGCCTCTAAAGCCAAGAATCCGAAAAGGAGAATCAAAGCTAATGGAGTGCAATGGATTAAATTTCTAGAAGCCATGGCAGTGATGTCGATGGAAACAGTTACTACTTGGTGATGTGAGAAAGCAGATATGTTGGTCCCTAAGAACACATGATGTATTTATAGTACATCAGAAAATTCATTGTGGTCTTAATATTGCATACATCAACGTGCCTGAATGAATGTTTTGAATCAGACTTTGATATAAAGACAAATTACTTCTCATGGGCTACACCTGCGTACGGGAAAGGTGTTCGTGAAGGTAAAGGTTTCTAAAATATATATGTTTTACTCTTATCTAAGACAGAATGAATGCAGAGGCAAATTATTGGAACATAGATGGAGTGGGCGATGGAATAGAGGTCTCAAGTCTTGACCATTGTGAATTTGTGATATAAACTGAGTTAAATGTCAAATTGACGGTGAAAAAAATGTGCCACCAAATAAGTTTTTTTGAATGTTTAAAATATCTTGTGTAAAATTAAATTTCTGAAAGATTCAGAATTAAACCAATAAATAAAGTCTTTTAGAAGGATCAATGTGATAATAATTTTTAACTTTCAAAAATTTAATTAGTTGGACATTTTTTTTTGGAGGATCAAGTTGATAGCATTTATATTTTTTTGGAAGCCTAATTTGCCTTTTTTTTTTTTTGAGGTAATTGGACTGTTTACTCTACAGATAATAAATAAATAATGCTAAGTCTTAGCCAAAAATGTACTCTGCCAATATTGAAATATTAGCCGCTGATTGTTCTAAAAAGGAAAAAAGAAAAAAAATTGCAGCAAAATGACAAGCTTTACTTAAAAGTGAGCAAAGAGAACCCTGATGCTAATTTCTGAGATCTCAAATGGCAACTTATCTATATGCTAAATCACGTAAACTTATGCTAATATCTTGCAGATCAATCAATGCCCTTTTTGCTCACTGAGAATATTTTTCCCCCTCCCAATATTTGTAGTATGTTCTTTTTTTAAGCTCGTAGTCATCACTAAGGATGCGCTTAGGATAAATAGCTTAATCAAGCGTTTATTTAACAAGTCATTTTGGAATTTAAACGTGGGTCATGAGTAATTTACCTAAGCTATTTTAATTATTTTCCTGTTGGATAAAAGTTTAGGTAAGTTGGGCTTCGGGGGCTCACCAGGGACATGGCAGGCTTCCGGGCTCAAAGAGCGCTTACAAAGTACTTACAACTGAGCTATTTTAATTATCTTATTTTCATACATTGTTCTAGTGAACTCATTCGATGACTCCATAATTGAAAATAAATAAATTAAATAAAGAAAAGACACGATAATATAATATATGCAAGAAGTTTCGGTGCTGCAATAATGAAGAAATTTGTCTATATATTTTCTTCTATCACGTTGAAATACTAACCCAAATACTTGAAACTTAAAAAGAAAAAGTTACAGCTTTTTACAATTCAAGAAATACATATATAAGTATAGTGATAGAGAGGTTCACATGAGAAAGATATTCAACAAAATCTTAGTAAGGCTCTAGAACGAGCAGGATTAAGCAGCACATTATGGCTAACCAACTTTGACATCTGACCATTCATTTCCTTGCATAATTTCTCCAGTTCTACTACCCTCTTTTGCATTCTCTCTAGATTATGTGATGCATCTTTTTTCTCTTGAGTGAAGTTGTCTTTGTAGGATTCATTGTACAAAACTATTTGGGAAGGGTTCATTCTTGGACTCTCAGTTACAAAATCACTTGTTGGAATTTTTGTTTGTTGAGAAATAAGAGCTTGCATTGCAATCCTTGGAGGTATTCTTGGATTCTTAGCCATATCTTTACTAGCTTCAAAGCTGAGTTTACTGAAATTGAGACAGCTACACAATCTTGATCTTTCCTCGAATGTGATCATTGGATGAGACTGCAATTCATAATTTCCGGAAATGAGAAAAATTTATTCTATACTAGTATATATTAGAATCATAGAAGTTAAATAGGGGAAGGCTCCGGTGCATGGTTAATTTAACCATGCATCGGTGCATGGTTTAATTTTTTTTTTTTTCAAATTTTTTAAATACAGATTTATTCAGAATATTTTTTAACACAAGTTTGTATATAGATTTATTAGAATCTGTGAATTTTGAATACAGTTTTACTCAATACAGTTTTTTAAGAACACAGAGTAAAAAAAAAAATCTAAATTATAAAAATCACTTCATATCCGTAAAAAAGAAAATACATAGAATATTTTTTAATTGATTAAATTTTAAAAAAATAAATAAAAAACCCAGAAATAAAAGCATGCACTTTATATATTTACATGCACCGGAGCCTCAGCCAAGTTAAATATGATTTGAAGCAATGACATATCTCTAGTACTACACTATATAGTAATAAATAAGTAAATGTATTCAAGATCAATTGGAAGCACGACCTCTGAACATTTAAGATCAATGGCACTCATGAATGACAAGTGCTTATTTATAGTAATTTCCTCAGTCTAAAATACTAGTTGAACTTTACATTAATAGAAATGCACCGAAGGGATTGAGAATTTCCAGACCAAGGGCACATGCTTTGAGTTTAATGAACATTTCCCTTTCCCCATGTTGTTTAAAAAATCAAAACTATATCAGAAAACACATGGATAAGGAGGTTCTAGACCACAAAAAGAAGGGTTGAAGAGCCAAAAGACAGTTTAAAATGGTGTAATATGAAACTCTGAATCCAAGGCTTCCAATTTAGTATATTAGCTGTTGAAACTAAAACAGATGCAAGAGAGATAATTTAGAAAGATGAAAAAACACACTCGAGTGTTTAAAGTCATTAGAATGTTGTACTCTTGTGCAGCTAATGAGTTAAGAAGATGCCTTGTTACAATAACCTTGGCTTCAATAAGGCAAGTAATTAAACTAATTTCAAAATGAAAAAAAGAAATAAAAGGCTCTTCCTTATGATTCTTTTAGGAAGATGATTGATGATGCATATATGAAAAGCAATGGAAAAAGATCGTGTGACATAGATATTCACCTCAAGGTAGATGTCAATGGCTCTATAGACCCCATCAAAGCAGTCCCTGGCAGATTCTGGCAAGCATTCTGCAACTCCAAGAAATTTAGAGATCTTGAGGTTATGGTCAGGGGATATCTCCCTCAAATACTTGTCAACTAATCTACCAACCCTTTTCAATTTCTGTAAGGACTCAACGTCAAAGCCGTTGATATCAACAAATAGTGTAACCAATCTTATCACCAGATTAACATCATAATAAACTCCCATGTCATGCCCAGATATCAGAAGATCATCCAATGTAGCTTGCTCAAGCATCCCACCAATCATTTTCTCTAGTTCACTTCTGCATTCTCTCCTCAATCCAAACCTAGATACAATCCTCAGCACCCAAAAAAGGCCTCTGCATGAAAAATTCTTCTTACCAACCAATATGACCCCATAAACAGCTGTTTCTGCAAGTGCAGCATACTCACTGTTGTTTCTAGAATTAACAGCTTTAGTTTGAGTAGCTGTTTTCAGATAATGCAACAAAAATCCAGTAAGTACTAAGTTGTTGTTATCTGTTTTGTATGCTCCAGCAGCACACTGAAAAAGTTTCTCAATGATCTTCGGGGGTAAACTAGCCAAATCATCAAACCACCATGCTTTACTAGGCAAAGTTGAGTTGATTTTTTCTGGGGTAGTTTTGGTTGAAAAAGAGAATCTCTTAGCAGAACTGCTATCTGGTGAAGAATATGATGATGAGGAGGAGGAAGAGGAAATGGAGAGATTTACATCTGAATTTTGAGCAATCTTTGGTAATAGTGCACATATGATCTTCTCTAAGAGACCATAGCAATCTGCATATGTATAAAGTAGCTCACAGCTCATGAGACTTACAAGTATGTCATTCCATTTCCAAAAATACATACCCTTAAGAAAAGTTTCTGTTTGTTGTAAGAGATTGTTGGTGAAGACTTCCTCAGTCATGCCAAGATAAATAGCACAGCAATGTAGGAGAGGCACATTAGCTACAGTGATTGGAATTTTGCCTTTGTTGTAACAGAACCTTGAAACTAGCTCAAATCCTTCAGGGCCTCCAGGGAAATCATTGATTCTAATCTCCAAGTTCTTTCTTCTCTTTTGATGATTCAATATTTTCTTCACCCTTCCACAATATTTTGATATAATCTTCTGCAAAATAAATGAACAAGAGTGACATAAGCCATTCAACAATTTTTATAATTTTCCTATACATGAATCTAATATAAGTATCATCGCAGAAAGAACCAATGAAAAAAAATACTCTAATGAATAGTTGAATACCTCATTCACAAGGAATATCTTCTGACCATTAATATTGATTTGCAAGTCACAAGGCTTCGGCATAACTACTTTTGCTTAGAATGAAAACAGATAAAGTTGTGTGTTTTTGGTGACACGGTCTTTGTGAATATTGAAACAGAGAAAATGCTTTCACATGCAGTGATGTACTATTATCACCCTACTAGTATGGCCAGGTTATATATGCTAATCTTCTACTACATTATTAGGTGGATGATATTTCATTTATTTATGTGGCTAAGGGATGCTTCGTTCGCTACACACAAACCAATTAATAAATTATGAACAAATTTCTCTAATAATTATTCACACCCCTTCATTTGTACATATTCTCTATGTAATGGTTTGTTTATTCTTGTATATGTTTTTTGTGCCGTGACTCTACAGTAGTGTTAACTATATATCATGTTTTAGTTTTGGCTATTTTGTGACAGATCCCATGTATATGACAAGTTTTGGTATTATTGTAAGTCGTGGAGGCACAAGAGCTAGTACCCTATATGTGTCTACAAATCCAACAAACAAGTTGTTCTACCATACATTTATATACTATAAAGTTTTCAGCAAATACCAATAATGTATCAGTTTTTAAAAAGTATGCATGTTGGTGGAACGAATAGCATAACTTTATGTGAGGATTTTGTCTGATGCAGGAATCAGGATACTGTCTCAGCAAGTTTATGAGTATCAACATTTGTTAATACTTTTCTCATGCCTGTCACTTAGTTCAGACAAGGTTCCCTGCACTCTCCTGTAGAGTTACCTGAGTTAATTATACACTTTAATTTGGGGACATGTGAATATGGACCCTACAAGAATCTGATCAACCGAATAGGACTTATAAAATTGACTAGTGATATGCAAAATAACAATTTCTCCCTTCACTTGAGCATCATCAACAAGTTTAAATTTTGAGAAATTATTACAAGAGTTGCTTGCAGGAATCAAGAAACAAAAGTAATATTGAAGCGTATGCAAAGTTTATACGGCGCCTTAGAGTTAATACTGTAAGTTGAAATAAAAATAAGTGTTAAAAAATATTCAAAATTGGGATAATTTTTAATTTTTAAGAGCTGCATGATTGCAGTAGATAATCTCTGTTAAAGTAAAGATAAAAAAAGGTGACTCATAACACAACTAAACAAATTGCATAGTTTGATACTTTTTTTTTTTTTATGAACCAGGTATCCACCCGCGCACCACGGTCGGGCCCTTTCGGGGGTGATGCTCACAGTAAGGCTTGCTCCATTCACATGCGTCTCGAGAACGACTCGAACTCGCGACCACATGCTTAAGGAACACAAGCCCCTTCTACTTGTGTCAGCCTCCACTGGTAACATGGTTTGATACTTTTTTTTTTTTTGGTTTACATGGGAGATCTGAGACTAGAACCCATGACCTGGGGGAGGGGGAAATCCTAAGTGTCCCTGCAGCCACCAACTGGGCTGTCTTACGCGGACACATGGTTTGATACTTTGATATAGTTCTTTTAGTTTTCTTTGAATTGAATAATTTTTATGTGTTGTTAAATGATCCACTATTATCAAAGAGATAATTTTGTTATTAAACTATGTGCTAACATATTAAGAGTGTTTGATTTCTCAAATAATTATAATCATTATTAGTTTATAGTAAACAATTCTTTTTTCTTCTTGAATGTGACAAAACATCGTTGGAAAATATTGTAGAAATGTTATACTGAATCCAAATCAAATGTTTTTTTGTGTATCATGGCTTATCTTATCTATCATTCTATTGCATTAACATCTTTTTGAAAATTTCATCGATATCTAAATATATGCATTTATTAATATAGAGTTTTATATATATATATATATATATATATATGCATGGAAAGTGTAAATTTTTTTATACTATCAATATATATATCATTTATCATCCATTTGTATTATTTTTACTTGCAAATCAATTAGTGTAAATTCATAAGCTATAAATAATATACTAATAATATAAAAAACTTTACACCATCTATACATACACAGTCTACTCATTAATAATGTATAGGCAACGTTAGCTTTTTTTATCTATTATATTATTCTCACCTTTTTTTTCCATTAAATTATTATTTATTTTGAATTATGGCACATCAAATTAAGCTATGGATCACGGGTGTCTATCCAGTATCTACTGATCTCTCCATGCAATGCAACTTGCTCTAATAGTCAAATCTTCAACACGGGCAACTTACCTATAAAATAAGTCATCTGTCAACTCAACCACACACAGCATCTTCTAATGTTTTTGTGGCTTGACGTGTATATGATATTCTTTTTTTCTTTTTTTATGAAATTATAATATTCTCTTTGATCTTTTAGAAATATTGTTTCCTTGATTTATTTTGTGTTTATACATTATCAGTAATCTCTCAAACCATTTAACTATCCCTAATCTCTCAAACCAAACCAAAAAAAATAAATTATCAGTAATGTAGATTTTTTTAATCACGAATGTACTATAATCTTTTTAAAAAAGATTTATGTCTGATGAAAGTTGTTACATCATTTGCCAATGTCGTAAGAATGACTTTTTTTTTGTTGAGAAAATATAATTAACAAGTAACATTATTTCTCGATCAAAATTTAAAAAATTAAAATTGTTTTGAATTTTCGGCTAATAAAACAACTATTTTAAACCATATGTTAATTTATAAGCTTTTTAGACATAAATCACTGGAATGCATATAAAAGGTAATTTGCTCTATAATTTTATTTTATTTTCCTGAGTCCTCCATGCGATGGTGATGAATTAAGCTCGTGATATAGTTAGGCACGGAAATGGGATTCTAACATTTTATTCCTAACTAGTATATAACATGAGATTAATTCCACAGTTTATTTCCAACAATGTTTTTTCGGTGGTTTTTATATATGTATGTGGCAGCTGCATAATTTTTACAACTGAACTTGGGGGTACGTGAGAGTGTTTTTTTTTTTAATTTTTTTTTACATCAACTGATAACCGGATCTAGTTTACCCAGAATCCGATTCATCCGGTCCGACCCAACTGAACTCGCACTAAGTGGTAGGAATCTCCCAACAAGGGTTGCTTCATATGCGAGGCTCGAACTCGGGACCAGTTGATTAAGGAACCAAATAAGTTACCACTTGACCAACCTCAGTGTTTTTTTTTAAAAGCTTGTTTGGGAGGTCAGAGAATACGAAAACTGGTTGTGAATCAGACTTGACATACATCCGTGATTAATTTAATCATACGGGATCAAGAGGGTAATTGGATCATGTTCAGCAGTTTAGAGATGGACGATTAAAGATTATTGGACCATTAGTCTTTTGTCGTCCAGCAACTGTATGTTCCTTCATTTAATTTCTGTCCTCCTAACTAGTTAAAGCTTTTTAGGCTGGTGTTCCTCCATATATATATATATATATATATATATATATATTTTGGTTCTTTCACTTGTTGATTCTTATATAGCAATCAATTTTTCTATTTGCCGAGAAAAGAAAAAACATAATCATTAAAGTTTGAATCCTGAACTCACAAATATTTGTGTCTTAAAGTTAAAGCTGTGAAAACCAATATTCAATTTTTACTGTGAATGCTAGTTAGTTGAAAATAATGTACTATGTCTTGATTCACTTGAATGGTTAATTTTTTACTTAATATTTTCCAGTTTTTAATATAAAAAAATAGTCAATAATCATTGAACAAAATCTTGTTGACTCATTTGATAAGAATTGAGTAAAAAATTATAAAAAATCCTGAATTTTATTTCTACCAATATGAAAATGATATTAATGAATAATCTATAAATACTTATATGATTTATAAACACTCTTTAAATCTGAAAACATATGAGTTTTGAGAGCTCCAACTCGCCAAAACTTTCATTTAAAAAACATTAAACAATCAAACGGTAGCTCACTTGGTCTCTTAATCAATTTCTCTCGAGTTCGAGCCTTTGATATGGAACAAACTCAGCTGAGAGACCTCTACCACTTAATGCGAGCTCAGTTGGGTCGGATCGAATGAGTCGGGATTCTGGATAAACCAGATCCGAATACCGGTTGGTGTGTAAAAAAAAAAAAAAAAATTAAACAAAACCAAGGTATGATAGCAATGCTTGATCATGGACCATACCAATAATGGTTGCTCTAGGTCCCTTGCGCAACACAGTCATTTCCCTGATCATGAAACGTCAAAATTTGGAACAATGCAAACACATTCAATCCATCATCCTCACTTCTGGTCTCTCACAAGACACCATTTTTCTCACCAACTTCCTTCAACTTGAACCCCTTTCATTCTCTCCTTATTATTCCTTCCTTTTCAACACCTTACTATTCCACACTACTGCTCCCAACAACGCCACCACTCGCTTCTTCAACAAAATGATCGCAGCTTTCTCTACCAGCCCCTACCCACAAACAACCCTTCTATGTTACTCAACAATGCGGCGAAACGGTGTCGTCCCCGATCAGCACACTTTCCCTTTGCTTCTCAAGATGTTCTCAAAATCCAAACTTGAACACAACCCATTTGTGCTTTACGCTCAAGTTATTAGATTTGGGTTAGACACTGATCATTTCGTGTCTAATGCTTTGGTTTCGGCTTTTGCGAATTCTGGGTTTATGCAGAGTGCACACCAAGTGTTTGATCAAAGTTCATTGAAGGATGTTGTTGCTTGGACTGCATTAATCAATGGGTATGTTAAAAATGATTGTCCCAGTGAGGCACTCAAATGTTTTGTGAAGATGAGATCGATAGGGATGGAGGTTGACGGGGTTACCATTGTTAGTGTTCTTCGCGCTGCGGGAATGGCTGGTGATACTTATTTCGGAAAGTGGGTTCATGGGTTTTATGTGTCAGCAGGGAGAGTGCAATTGGATGCATATATTTGTAGTGCTCTTGTGGATATGTATTTCAAGTGTGGTCATTGCGATGATGGATGGAAAGTGTTTGATGAAATGCCTTATAAAAATGTAGTTTCTTGGACTGCCCTTATAGCTGGTTACGTGAAATGTAACAAGTTTCAGGATGCGCTTCGTGTCTTCTGGGAAATGATGTTAAACAATATTCTGCCTAATGAATTTACGCTATCGAGTGTTCTCAGTGCCTGTGCTCACATTGGGGCATTGGATCAAGGAAGGTTGGTTCATCAATACATAGAGAGTAATAGAATAAATCTGAATCCGGCGCTAGGGACCGCATTGGTGGATATGTATGCAAAATGCGGGTGCATTGATGAAGCTGTAAGGGTATTTGAAAACCTGCCTGTCAAGGATGTGTACACTTGGACAGCAATAGTTAATGGGTTGGCAGTGCATGGAGATGCCTTAGGAGCATTGAATGTCTTCTCGTGCATGTTAAGGAATGGTATTCAACCTAATGAAGTTACCTTCACAGGTGTTCTTAGTGCATGTTCTCATGGAGGCTTCGTGGACAAGGGGAAAAGATTATTTGAAATAATGAGCAATGTTTATAAGTTGAAGCCAAACATGGACCATTATGGTTGCATGGTTGATCTACTTGGTCGGGCAGGGCATTTAGAAGAAGCAAAGCAAATTATTGATGACATGCCAATGAAACCTAGCCCTGGTGTATTGGGAGCTTTATTTGGTGCGTGCATGATCCACAAAGCCTTTGAGATAGGCGAAGTTATAGGGAATTATCTGATAAATCTGCAGCCAAACCACAGTGGTAGATATGCACTTCTGGCAAACTTGTACTCGATGAGTCAAAATTGGGAAGCTGCTGCTCAGGTCAGGAAGCTCATGAAAGGAGTGCATGTTGAAAAAACTCCAGGATATAGTTGGATAGAAGTGAATGGTTTAATTCATGAGTTTAAAGCTTTTGATCATTCACATAGTGAATCATTTGGTGTTTATTCGATATTGGAGAACTTAACATTGCAACTGAAGAAACTAGCCTGTCAAGTTCAAAAGAATGAAGATTTGAGCATACTTGAATCCAACACTGACGAGGGTTGAAATAATGTTTATAGTGATTCAAAGTTGCAGCTCTTAATTTCGTTAGATATACTGTTCCGGAGGGAGTAATAAATAGGATCGGAGGGAGTAATAAATAAACACTAATTCTTTTATTAACGCAGTATATGTTTGGTTCTGCGGTATATTAATCCAAAATCAATTCTGGAATGTTAAAACTAGTAATAGTTGCTTCTGTTCTAACGTGATTTTAGGGTCAGAATTGATTCCGTAACGCGTAACGAAACATTAGAGAGCTAGCTTCAATCCATTGGGGAGAAGGATACAAGGTTGGCTAACAAAACAACCAAAAAAACTGTCATAAGGTTAGAAAACATCAAAACTAGTACAAATATGCCTGAGTAGCAATCAATGTGGGTCCCAGCTTTGCTCAAAAAAACTGAATCATTCATTTCCTTTCCTTCCTCAGTATATTTATTAATAATACACGTGGCATGTTATCTTTTGTTTGCCTAAAGTCCTTACTCCTAAGCTGTAATGTTATTATTCTTTTTGGAAAAAATTCTTGCTGACAAGTATTCTAGGAATTAAAAATACTCTATCCGGCTCGAATGATAAGCAAATTTAATCACTTTCACGCTTATTAAAGAGGTTAGTTGATTATATTTAATTTTCTCAAATTTATAAAAAATAGAGGTATTTCAGGGAAGTAGTATTGGGAAGGAAACAAAAATTAATTAAGATTACAATTTTCGATAGATGTTTTAGGAAAGTGGCATTGAGAATGAAACAAAATTTAATAAAGTTAAGTTAATTTTGTTTATTTTTTTAACCAAAAGAAGTATGTTTTTTGTTGCTTATAATTTGAGCCGGAAGGAGTAGTACTTACTGAGATTCATAGATATGAGAAAAAAAAATTAAATTTTATTTTTAATTTATAAACATATAGTAAAAAATTACTACAATTTTTCGATGCTTAGAGCGTTTGATAAAAATTTGTAATTATTATGACAACTATTTCCACTCGTTTTAAGACAGTGACTTCCGTTAGGCTAAGGGCAGTGGGAGATTCTGTGTGACAGACAGGCAGCCAATGAAAAATATGGATCTAGTCTTTTGGACAGTATAAAAGGCAAAGGAAATAGGTATACCGAGCAATTAGAGCATCTCCAGCGGTCTGACTTTTCGTTCGTCCATTCATCTACGTACTAATGTTCGTAGAGGTTTATCATCGCTGGAGGTTGTTCGCGTTCGTCCAGTTTTCGGTAATGTGCTCTAGTTTGGAACGCGTTCATGTGTTGAAGAGGGTGCATATTTTAATAAAAAAAATAGAAAGAAGGAGAGAGAAGATTATCAACAACCCAGAACACCAGATTGAAAGGGAAACAACATAGAACAACAATGAACCGGCCAGATACATAAATCAACAACAAAATAAAAACCCTCAAATCAAATTACAACAATCCCAAAAATTGAAGAAATATGAAAATCAGAAGGAAAAAAACTGATACCAACAATCAGTAACTAAAATCAAAGATGTGGCTTGAATCTTGACGGTTGGTGGTGATTGCATATGTCCCGGATCTTACTTTAATTCCAGATCTTACTTTAATATTGCGATGGTGATTGCATGTGGCGGAGATGAGTTGCGACGGTGATGATGAGTGATGGTGGCGATGAGAAGGGACGGTTGGTGGTGAGTGGCAGTGGCGAAGATGACTGGCGGCGATGTTGATGAGTGGCGATCGAAGGTTGATGGTGATGGTGGCGATCGACGGTATGTGGTGGTGTTGTTGGCGGAAAAATCGAAGGGGAGGGTGATGTCGTGGTGGTGATGATCGAATGGGATAGTGATGCTGCGGTGGCTTCGGATTAAGAAGGGGTGATCGATGGTTGATGATTGGTGGTGATGGTGATGCCGTGATGAGTGATGAGTGATGATTGATGGTGGTGGCTTGGGATTGAGAAGTGGAGTGGCGATGGTGAGTTGTGTGGTGTGGCTCGTGTGTGAGAAGTGGAATGGTGAAATGAGGATGTGGTGAAGAAGAGAAGTGGTGAACATTCTAGACAAAGGGTAAAATGTAAATAGAAAAAAAATAATAAAAGGGTAAAATATAGTAGTAGATCTTCAATTGTAGAGTATTGAAATTTTCCTAATAAAATTATGTACATATGCAAAATTCAAGTAATACAAAATATATCCGTTGGCATGAGTAACGAATAGATACAAAAAATTATTCAAAATGTAGTTAGTTTTTTTGGTGGTAAAAAAATTTGGTTATTTGATGGTGGTTATATTTATAATAAAATAATATAAGTGTGGGGTATGTAGTGAGACCCATTTATGAACGAAAAGTAGGTTAATGGGTGGAGTGAAAATGTGGTTGAAGTTCATAAAAGTTCTTAAAGTATGAAAAGATGTGAAGAATAATAAAATAATGTGTGGGGTCCATTTATGAACGAAAAGTAGGTTCATTGGTGGAGATGCTCTTAGGGAACACGAATTTCTTATCGTCTATTCCCTCCGTTTCATATCTTTTGTCCTTTTGGCCTTTTTTTCTTTGTTTCATATCTTTTATCCTTTTACAATTCAAATACATAAACATATTTTTCTTTCCAATTCTAACCTTTATTCAATCATTTCATTATCTCCTCATTAATTCTACTTTATCATCTCTCTTATCTCTAAACCACTATACATTAATTAATGAATACACTTACTAATAAATATTAAATACTACTACAATTTTGAATAAGGATTAATAGGAGCATTTTGGACAAACTATATATAATACTTATAATAATCAACACTTTCTTAATTCATGTGCCCAAGTTCAAAAGGACAAAAGATATGAAACGGAGGAAGTAGTACGTAGCATGAAAAGGCAACCATATTTTTGTTTTTTTTTTTTTGTATTTATGTATTTTTTTTCCACCAGATGAAAAAAAGAATCTACATTTTTGTATTTTTGTTCCACCAAATAAAAATCATCTTTTGTACATCAAGGGTAAATGAATGATGAGTTGTCCACACAAACTAAGAGTACTTAACTTTGATTTCCATGTCCATACGTGCAATTTGATTTCTAACACCTAATTTTCAAATATTTAATAATAATACATGTTTCTGATAATTCAGCCTTTTAAACAAAAATAAATAAATAAATTAGAAAAATATTACACTAAAAAGAAAACACAAAAAAAGTTAAATTACTATTTTCTCCGTCCCTTATTATAAGCCATCTTTTTGGTAGATTTTTTTTGTTTATTTTTATAGGTCGTTTTAGAATATATAGATAATGTTAAAGAGTTTATTTTAAATATACCCTTCATAATTTCATAGGGGTGATAAGATAATAATTATAATAGAGAGAAAAATAAATAAAATTGTAAAGTTTTAAATAAGGATAATTTTTGAATAACAACATATTTTTTTTTGATAAATTTAAGATTAATAATTTTTTTTAATATGCATGAATTAAAAAAATAACTCAAAGGGAGTGAGTAGTAGTTTTTTGAACGTAAATTACTAGTAACTACTCCAACAGAAGAATAAAAAAGCGGACTACTGTCAATTTATTTAGGCTTAAATATTTTTTTATCCTTTCTTTTATGTATAGGTTTTAAATTGATCCTTTATATTTAAAAAGAGTTAATTTAGTCGTCTATATTTTTGATGTTTGTTAATTTCATCATTCCATCGTTCGTGATAGTGTTAAAATTTTATGGTAATATAATACTAATTTGGCATGGAATTCCTTTTCTAATCTTCAGAATCTACATTTTATTGGCATAATTTACAATTAAAAAAAAACAAAAATGTGAGTGAAATTTCACTCTGAAGAGTGGAACAATTTTATCAATCAAAATGTCAAATATGTTAAAAAATGCAAATTTTAGTGAAAAATGCATATTCCGGTGATTAAGAAAAGAAATTTATGACAAAATCAGTATATTTCGATAAAAATTTAAAATCATCATAACGGAATGATAAAATTGATAAATATTAAAAATATAAAGGAAAAAATTTACACTTTTTAGAAATAAATGATCAAATTAAAACGTAAAAAATTAGATAAAGAAAAAAAAAAGAATTTTTAGGATCAAATCTTATGATT
Source organism: Crotalaria pallida (assembly GCA_037953625.1). Classification (NCBI taxonomy): domain Eukaryota; kingdom Viridiplantae; phylum Streptophyta; class Magnoliopsida; order Fabales; family Fabaceae; genus Crotalaria; species Crotalaria pallida. The sequence continues at coordinate 139,136,815 of CM075654.1, read as the reverse complement.
AAATTTAGATAAGATAAACGATGAAAAATATCAAAATATTTAAATATGAATAATAATAATAATAATAAATGTGATAATCATATTAAAAAGATGATAATTTATATTAAAAAAATACTAAATTATCATGTCCCATGAAATAGGAAATATTTTGATTTATCCTTAAATATACTCATAATACCATCAAACAAAAAAATATTAAAAAAAGTTTAATTTTGATTTCACTCCAATTAATCATAATATCATAATAAACGTAATAATGATATATAAAAAGTGTTACTTCATCGATCAACTAAATAAGAAATATATTAATTTAATACTCATTTATACATAAACAAATATAATAATAAAAATATAAAAAAAGAGGAGTCATTATATTCCTTATAAAATGCAATGTGTTAATTAATCAAGACAGTCAAGAATAACACGTTCAATGTCGTCTTCGTATTCTATTAAATATGGAATATTCTAATTTATCCTTAAATTTACATATAATACCACCAAACAAAAAAGATGAAAATATTTAAACATGATTTACTTTTGATTCTTTAAAATAAAGTTGATAATCATATAAAATGTTAATTTATCTATTAAATAAATAAGGAAAATATTAGATAAAAAGTGTTACTTTTTATTTATACAAGAAAATACAATATTTCTCAACAAACTCATTTAAATTAATTTTTTTAAGTGTAGTGTTTGATTTAAGTTTCTGCCTTTTTGTATAATTTTTTTATTGTTGTGTAATAATAATCTTTACTTTAAAATAAAAACAATCTTTACTTTAAAATATTTAATATAAAAATTAAATTATCAATAATCCGTGCATTGCACGGGGTGAGAGCTAGTTTTTAATGTTTGTTAATTTCATCATTCCATCGTTCGTGATAGTGTTAAAATTTTATGGTAATATAATACTAATTTGGCATGGAATTCATTTTCTAATCTTCAGAATCTACATTTTATTGGCATAATTTACAATTAAAAAAAAAACAAAAATGTGAGTGAAATTTCACTCTGAAAAGTGGAACAATTTTATTAATCAAAATGTCAAATATTTTTTTTTGTTTGCACCCTGGTATCCGACCCACTGGGCCGACTAATCCAGTTCGAGGGGGGTCCCGGGATTAAATGTCAAATATGTTAAAAATGCAAATTTTAGTGAAAAATGCATATTCCGGTGATTAAGAAAAGAAATTTATGACAAAATCAGTATATTTCGATAAAAATTTAAAATCATCATAACGAAATGATAAAATTGATAAATATTAAAAATATAAAGGAAAAAATTTACACCTTTTAGAAATAAATGATCAAATTAAAACGTAAAAAATTAGATAAAGAAAAAAAACGTGTTTAATCCATTTATTTATGCACCGCAGTTGCATTTAAGAATGTGTATTGAGTGGGACAGGAGACAACAAGGTGAGCACGTGCTGCGTGGTATGGGGGTAAAATTGTAAACTTGTAATGTCCATGCGATGCGAATCATGATGTTGATGAAGAAGAACCATATGAATATGATAGTGGAGAAACAATGAGTACATGATTGAGATCTAAACATCATCATCATCAAAGGAACAGCAGCAGCAACAGAGACAGAGAGAAGCATAGCAGAGCATCAAGCTCCAATGGCATCCTCCTTCGTCAAACTCGATGATTCTCCAATGTTCCAGAAGCAGGTCTTCTCTCCTCTCCCATTTTCCTATCTCTCAATCACTCATTCGCAATCCAATTTAGCTGCTACTACTACTTCTACGACTCTATATATATTGTTATTTCGCTATGCCTTTTGTTTTTCATCAAGATAATAATTACTCTTCCATTTCCCATTCAAATCTTCATACCTATGCTACGCAGCTATTGAGACATGCGTTCAAGAGTTTCCGATTTGTTTTTCTTTTTCTTTTTTTTTTTTCCTGAAATAATGTTTCATAGCGAGCCATAAGAAAAGATAGATAGTTAGTTTATGAGTAAGGCTTTTGTTGTTCAGGTCATTAGGATGGATGGCATTAGACTTGTTTGCCATTATACTTTTTGGTTTATTCAATTGTGACATATATGTAATTTGTTAACCAATCATCAGTAAGCAAATACCATTTTATAACTCATGTCTTTTTTTTTTTTTGCGATGTAGGCTAATTTTTTTTTTTTTTTTTTTTTTTTTTTTTGGGTTTACATGGGAGGTCTGGGACTAGAACCCATGACCTGGGGGAGGGGAAAATCTTAAGTGCCCCTGCAGCCACCAACTGGGCTGTCTTACGATGTAGGCTAATTTAAAAGGTTAATTATGTAGGCCGAGATATCAATTTATTAAATTTATCATTCATTTCCATTCATTTGGAATGATTGGGGTGGCTTTTGGGGCACAAATAAAACATGTTTTGTTCTGTTCTCTTTGGTTTCACTCTTTTCCGTGGAATCAAAATACTGTTCTACTTTTTTACTGCATGTCATGTTCCATTTTGCTTGTATAGTACACCAACCATAAATTGGACAGGAGCCGTATGTTTGTTTTGGCACGCCTGTCAAATGCTACCAATGATGAGGGTTGATGCAAGTATACAATTTCCAGGAAAAATGATTGCCATTGTCACTTTTATGGGAACATAATTCTCTTCTTGGCAGCTTTGTAGTGCTCACCTAATGTCCTTTTTTCCTGAGGTGTCTTCGTTATGCTATGTAATTGACTGCCTTTTCTATGTAAATGTGTTCTCCCTGTCTTGTTTTGATCTCTGCTTCCAAAAATAATATTCTTACTTTTGTACTCGTCTACACTTCAATCCCCAATCTTCATTTGCATGGATTTATATTGATCACGATTCTTGGATGTGTAGCACTGTTGGGAAATTATTAGTTCTTTACCAGATTTAGACAGATCATTCCGCACAACAATTTATTTATTTTCCATATGACAGTTATTTTCTCTTGAAGAAACTAGTGATGAGTTGAAGGATCGATGCCAGAAACTATTCAAAGGGTGTAAGAAGTTTATGTAAGTGCTTCATGGTATTCCTAGTTTCCTTCCAGTATTAGATCTACTATTGCATTTATTGATTCATTCCTTTTAATTGTTACACATATTTGTAATGTCCTAGATTTTTAAGCTATATCTTTATATAGGAATATTCTTCTTGAATACAGAGGAAAGAAGCGTAGGATTTTCTTTTCTCCTCTGCTGATGGTTGTTTCAAGGGGATTTCTATCATTGATATGCAATGAAATTTTATGGTTTTGTTTCTTTTGTGAGCCATGTTGGCTTCTTGTTTTCTTTTCCTTGTTCTTTTTAGGAGAATTTCTTATCCTACTCCCTGTTGTACTTTTTCTCCTTTATTTCTACTGATATTCTTTCATAATATTAGGTGGTTTTTGAAAGATTGAATTTGGTTAATAAAAATGCAACTGGTTTTTAAATCCAAAAGTGATGTCAATGCTACCAAACATTGCCATGAAGTATAATACACGGAATGTTTAACTATTAATTTTAATTGAGTTCAACTAAATGAAAAAGAAAGACAAAAGAGCTAGGTCTTTCATAATAATGATTATTTGGTCTGGTCGTAGTAGTGGAAGATTCCTTGGGGAATGATTGTGTGGGTAAATTTTTTTGTGTCCTGATCAGCATTGAGTGGGTAAATATGTGGCTTTTAAAGTAGTGGCACCATGTTTTGATTAAAAAATTCACCAATCAAATTGGCTCACAGACTATTAGTTGGAACCACACCTAGGGGAAGTAATTACATTCTTTGTTCTGTATCTTCTCAGGACAGCTTTGGGGGAAGCATATAATGGAGAACTTTCCTTTGCTGATTCGTTAGAAGCATTTGGCGGTGGCCATGATGACCCTGTCAGTGTATCTATTGGAGGTTGTTGAGATTTGTTTTCATATATTCTATTTTACTTCCTCTTCTGTACAAATAAACATAACCAAAAGGTGCTTCTTTTATACTCAAGGAACAACTATATAGTCATATAGTGTTAAAAACTTTCAGTTGCTTTGTTAATTATTTTAAATAATACTGAATTTGTTGATGAACGTGATTCTTTTTAGTAATCTAATTTTTAATTTTTTTTTCTTTAACTTGTAAAAGATTTTAACTTTAGGTACCATTAGCCTGATTTTTAATGAACTGATTTTATTGAGTTCTTGACCACTCTTTCCCAGTCACCTTTTATATAATTGAATTGTAGTTCTTACCATATAACTTAAACGGGACAACTTTGCCACCACCCAAGCTCCTCATAAACTGCTTTGATGTCTGATGTTAGTATAAGAAGTGGGATACCTGATAACACGAAGAATGCACTGGTCATTATTAAGTGTAGAGTGTATTTTGCTTTCTAATAGTTTTTTTTTTCCTTTTTTCCCAGGACCTGTCATATCTAAGTTTATTACCACACTGCGTGAGCTAGCTAGTTTTAAAGAGCTTCTTCGTTCACAGGTGAGTCCTCAAAACAGATTACTGCACATTTTTTATCTGGAGTTTCAATAGTGACTGTGAGACTTGCTCACTCTAACCTCTAGGTATGTTTTATCTCGAATTTTATTATTTTTTTGTTATTTTTTTTTTGTTTATTCAACTAGCTCAAATCATTTTAAGTAATAATCTTTTTTAGTTTGCTAATATGTATATATATTTTGATTTCTTCCTTGCCATAAGTTGAATCATATTAAGTTTGGTTTGCTGATAATTTTTTATTTAATTTAATGAAGTACCCTGTCACTGATGGCATTCAAAGATCTTGTAGAGATTGTGTAATCTCACTATTATTCACGTAGCAGTGAAATGACAGTTATGTGGCTCATTCTCTTTTTCTTTATGTTGTTTTTGTTGTGCTTGAGTTGTTCATGATAAAAGCAGGCATAAGTTGAAGAAACAAAAAATCCAAGAAGTTCAGTAGTCCATTCTTTTAAAACTCTGAAAAAATCAAATGTAACTTAAACAACAGTTTCCTCAGTCTGAAAAATTGGATGCACAATGTGAATAATGACTAAGCCTATGGAATTTTGCACTGACCATTTTACCCAAAGAAGAAAGTTCCGGAGGTTCCAACTTTGTAATAAAATTGAACTGTAGTTGGAAATTCCTTCCCTGTTTAAGCTTTTTCTTTGCATGAAGCTTAGCTGGCTGTGCATTAGATCCATTAACTTGTATACTGAAAGAAAAGGAATATAGAGAAAGGAAAATTCAAGAGTGACACTTACATACTTAGTTATGGTCACCATCTTCCTCATATTTTATTGATATCGGTTTTTTTTTTTTGAATAATTACTTGACAGATTTCTTGTACAGGTAGAGCATGTGTTGATTGACCGGCTGACAGAGTTTATGACTGTTGATTTGCAAGATGCGAAGGTATTTACTTTTTTGCCACTAGGGTTAATATTCCCATTATATAATTTCCTTTTGTATACTTTTTTTTAACATATATGCTATGGTTGGTTAAAATTCTTTGACTTTCTCTTCCCTTCTTGCTTGTGTCAGGATTCTCGCCGACGTTTTGACAAAGCTGTGCATTCTTATGATCAGGTATTCAGAAAATAAAAATTCTTTTTTCAGACTTGATAATAATCTTTTTTACTTATTTGCATATGCAAACATGATCAATTATTTTGGTAAATCAAATTGGTGTTTATAATTCAATGTTTTAATTGTCCTTGTGATGTTATGTATTCTTACTGTTAGTTCAGTGCTTGTGTGGTACACTGTCTAAATGACAATTCTTTCCCCTTTTTTTGTTCCATATATATTCTTTATGTGATGTCTACTTTGGGTATTCATCATTTTACTCTCTTTCTTTTCCTTGCGGTCATTTAGTTATTCTTCAGCTTTTAGGATTCCTCAGAAGAATTACATGTATGTTTTTAGTTCTTTCTATAGTTAAACTTGTTTATAAGGATCTTAGGCAAACCACTCCACAAAAGCTAGCTATTGTAGTGGGATAGCCCAAGACCTTATAAACCCCACAATCCTACTTTAGAACTCATTACTTTCAATGTGGGACTCCAAGTAGAATTCATTACTTTAACCTTGCAATTGTGATTGTAACACTTGTCTTGCTTGTTGCTCTTAAGAATTTTGGTGTCTAAGATAATTTTTTTGGTAAACCTGGTATATGCGGCCTTCTCTTTTTTGCAATCATTTCTTAAGCCCTTTGTTTTATTTGTCTTTTGACTGAACTTATGATTGTTTATGGTAAATTATACTTTGAAGAAGGCCCTAGTTAACTTTGGAAGGGGTAATCCTTTGATATCTTTTTTGAGATTAAATTTTGTAAAGTACATCAAATTGCTAGTTCTGCATCAAGAGTTCTCATGTAAGCATTGGGGTAGGACTTGCTTAAATCCACAATGGATTAAGATGAGTGCTAATAAAATAATCTATCTTGCATATAAAGGCAGTTCCGTTTTGCTCTTGAGTGGCTCTTGTTGAAAGCAATAATTTGCTTATTTGCTTGACTTCAACATCATAGATCATCTCATGTTTATTTGGACTCTATTTGAATCCAATTACTCACAGTTGCTATTAATTTGGTTTCTAATATTACTCATGTAACTCTTTTCTACAGTCACGAGAAAAGTTTGTGTCTTTGAAGAAAAATACACCAGGAGACATTGTTGCTGAATTAGAAGAGGTATGCTGCATCAATTTGTAGATGATTTGTAGTTTCTAAAATATTTAGTGTTATCTGAGATTTCCTTATATTTCTTGCACTGTGATGTGCATAATTTTGCCTACCTGAGTTTATATTGATATCTAGTCTAGAATGTATTTCATACTTTCCTGCTTTTAATCAAAATTATTACTTCCTTTTTTTTTGCTGCATTAAAATTGATTATTGCTATTGTAATGAATGTTGAAGTGAATAGTAGCAGCTGTCTGGCTGAAGATTTTGTTCTATATTTATGAATGAAAGGTTGATTGAATTTCATAAATTTTATTCTCTTCCTTCTTTGTCTTTTTTTTTTTTCCTTTTTTGTTTAACTCAATCTTGGATAGTTCACCATTCTGATGAGTGATTCGGTAGAGACAACCTTAAACGATATTACTAAGTTATATATATATATATATATATATATATATGGGAAATGCTATCAAGTGCCCTTAGGGCATTAGTTAAGCATCCAAATGTAGTTAAATAGTGTTGGAAAATGTGTTTTTTTAGATTCTCGAGAGATGAAGTATGGTAGACTTATGATTAAATTTCCTTTTCTAGTAATCTTAACAAGTTCCTTTAGGGCACTTGTTAGCAAGACCCTATATATATATGTTGTGAAACATATACTAGTCAATACGTCTAAAGTGTTGCAAGGGAAGAGCCAGATCAATTTAGTTGGGGTGGCCAAAAAAATTAACACTATTGTTAAGGGAGCCAAGCTAACAATTTTTCCCTTCAAAATTACATGCAAGACAAAGAATATAACAACTTCTAAATATACACAGCTCTGCCACTGGGTGCTGCTCTGTCACAGAGTGGAGCTTTATAACGTGCAGACTCTAAATGGGTCAGTTTCAAATGTATGGCAGTTAGGCTGATACTGTCACACCCCAATAGCAGCATTCTTTTTTAATGTTATAAGTTTGAGTAGTTTGTAATCTAAAAGAGCTCCTAAGTCCTTTTTGAGTTTTGAAGTGTTTGGCACAGATAACTGCATTTTATCATCCTGATATCTGCAATTCTACTTTGATTCTAAATCCAAGATTGTGACCAATCTGTATGCTGAAAGGATAAAATGCAGTATGTAATATCGAAACCGGAAAATATAAATTTACTGGGCAGTATGATGGGCCCATTATGTTACCTTTATTTCCTGCAAGGTTTTAAAGCCAGTATGCAGTAGTTGGTTCTCTGCTGTCATGGAGCAACACCTTTGAATCTATTTTATTACCTTGTTGATCTTGATTCATGGATGATTCTGTTAAGAAAGATTTAGATATCATTGCTTTGTCAACAGACATGATTCATGATAGAGCATTATTGTGTTGTTTGATTCCTGTAGCCGATCCCACCTAGTGGGAATAAGGCTTGGTTGTTGTTGTTTTAGATGACTCCACTACATGTTTGTTCACATGGCCATCTAATTCATGATGTTCTCTTTCACCATTATTGTTACTATTATTATTATTATTTTTTTTAAATAGCATATTATTTCATGACTATTTGGGAGTCAAAACTATTTAATCAATTACTATCTCACTATTTTGATCCATAACAGGATCTACAAAATTCAAAGTCAGCATTTGAAAAAAGTCGCTTCAATCTAGTATGTATTCTACAACTATGGACCTTTTATCTGTGTTGTTTGCTGACATCTCCACAACCTATTTTCATTTATGAACCTGGTTATTGGGTTTTAAGGAGTGCAGGTGAACTCTCTCATGAACATTGAAGTGAAAAAGAAGTACGAGTTCTTGGAGTCCATTAGTGCAATAATGGATGCTCATCTGAGATACTTTAAATTGGTCCGTAAATTGGGTGCTAATTCTTCATTTGTGAACTTAAGGTTTTTTCCTCTCCCTCCTGCTCTTATCAAGTTACCTTATGCTTCAGGGTTATGACTTGCTGAGCCAAATGGAGCCTTATATTCACCAGGTACGACATGTGGTTTTCTTTCGTTATTACAAGGGTGAACTTATGCCGGTCTTATGTGTTCTATGCTTTTGATTCTTTTACGTGATATGGGAAATGTTTTGATACAAGCTGATGTCTTGTGTATCTTATCCCAACCAATCGTAAACTTGTGAATATACATTAAGACTGTGGTAGAACGTGAAATATTTGACTTTAGTTCTTTCATATAATGATTTGGGATATGCTCCATGAAAAACTTACTTATTTTGTATTGTGTTACCGTCCTGAGTTTAGGTGCTAACATATGCTCAACAATCTAAAGAGCTGGCTAATGTTGAGCAAGATAAGCTTGCAAAGCGGATCCAGGAATACAGAACCCAGGCAGAGCTGGAAAATATTCAAGCTTCTAACAATACAGAACCCTTGCCAGGTGTTGATGGCACCCATGTTGTAGGCTTGAATTCTTACAAAAGCTCTGAGAGGATGCAGTCTGCAACCAAAGGGGAGGCAAGTAATTGGCCTTTTCTGGTTAACATGTGAAAGTTCTCCTGTTTTTGTTAAACACATTGATACTGCCCACCTATTTTGTAGCTTATAGTATAATTTTCCTCTTGATTTTAGGCTCAAACAGTTAAACAGGGCTATCTGTTAAAACGATCATCAAGATTGCGCGGAGATTGGAAACGGAGGTTCTTTGTACTTGATAACCGAGGGAGTTTATTTTATTACAGAGCGAAGGGGGCCAACCCGATGGTAGTTACTTTTACTTATATTTATTTTGACCTGTCATGCACTCTGCTCATGTTTTTTGTTCTTCTGTCAAATCTGTCGCCAGGGCTCCCAGTCATATAATTATACTCGTTCTGGAGAACAAAATAGTGGCGTGTTTGGTAGGTTTCGTTCAAGGCACAACAGGGCAGTATCGCTAAATGAGGATATTTTGGGTTGTTTTGCAATTGATCTGTGCACATCCACTATAAAGATGGATGCAGAGGATACAGATCTACGACTTTGCTTCCGTATAATTTCTCCCTCAAAGACATATACACTGCAGGTGACTGATTGACTTATTCCATATTTTTGAATGAATCATAAAATGAATATCTATATTAGATTATGTGTTAGCTTATCTCAGCATCAACCAAACATGATGTTCTGTTTTGCTTCTTTTGTTACCTTATTTCCTAAACTGGATTTGTCAGGCCGAAAATGAAGCCGATAGGACGGACTGGGTAAACAAAATAACTGGTGCCATCACATCGCTTTTTAATTCTCAGTTTCTTCAACAGGTTATCTATTGAGATTTTTGAAAAATAACTTTTTTGCCAAGATGTTCATATGCAATGCTATTGTTAACACTGTTCTATTGTAATTTCTGCAGCCTCATTATGGCAGATTGCATTTAGAAAATAAAAACTCAGCAGCTTCCTTGGCTAGTCAATCAGAGGATAGTAATAGATCTTTGATGGATGACATATATTCTAACGAAGTTGATAGTGTCTCGAAGATTTTGAGGGGAATTCCTGGAAATGATAAATGTGCTGAATGCAGTGCTCCTGAACCAGAATGGGCATCTCTAAACCTTGGCATATTGTTATGTATTGAATGCTCTGGGGTGCACCGAAATCTTGGAGTTCATATCTCAAAGGTGCATGCTTTGATATACATATATGCAAACCATTTTTTTTTTACTTCTGAGTTTATAATGTTATAATAAGATTTTTTTAGTAACTCGAGTGAAATTTGTTTTGAAGTTCATATTTAACATTGAAGCATCCTAAATTTGAGATTGTATAGATTTCACTTCATTATATTCCTCTGGGATAGTTATATTGCACTACAGTGCTTACATATTTTTGCAGACTTTTTCTTTTTTGTGCAGAGGACTTTCACTTTTAAGTTTAAGAATCTTATTAGTTAGGAAATATTATGCAATGTTCTTATAATTAGACCTAGTCAAATTGCATAAATAAGTGATTATTGATTTGGTCTTATCAATCTATTATCATTTTCTAAAGGCAAACCATTTGATCTACCAACTGTAGGTGAGATCTATCACATTAGATGTTAAGGTTTGGGAACCTGCTGTTATGGAGTTATTTGGTAACTTGGGTAATACTTATTGTAATTCTATCTGGGAGGGCTTGCTTCTACTTGATGACGAAAGGTAAATTTTTTGCTCTCTTTCAGCAATGTGCAGTATGTGCTATATATCACGTTGAGTGATTGAGTATTTGAGCTTGCATTCCTTTCTTTTTGAGAACAATTTATCTGCAGAGTAGCTGAATCAAATGTGCCTATGAAACCATGCTCCACAGATGCCTTCCAATACAAGGAAAAGTACATCCAAGCAAAGGTAAGCAGCTTCAGCTCAATTTCACGTTTTATATATGAAAGTCTAGGTGGTTCATTACTTCACTGCCAATAGAAGCAGCATGATATGTTAGGCATGTTACAATTTCTTTCAATGTAAGATACCATAACCGTAGTTCATTTTTGTGACTGTTTAGTAAAGATTTTAATTTATTGTTCAATGATGTTCTAGCTTCCAAGGAAGACACTAAAAAAATATTATTGTTGAATTCATTGAGGTATTTGTAAATATCCATAAACACCAGCATTCAGGATTCCATTGTATTTTGTGAAAAATTATCCCACGAAAACGATTTATGAATATTTTAGTTATCAAATAACAATTTATGAAGTTATTATTGTTCTCCCTTCAATTGGAATTGAAGGTCGATATTTATTTTGTTGATTTGGCTTCGCCTTTATGATTATATTGTGTATTTTATAATTATAATTACTGTTTTTCATTCCTAATAGAATTAGTAATAGGATATTTGGTAATGGTTGCTTACTTGCTTATATGGAGAGATTGTGTACTCAGATATCTGCTGCCATTTGTGAATGACTGAATTTGATTGATAATGTTTATAATCTATATATGCTTTTAGATGCTTTTATTTTTATTTCTCTTGCACTCATACATTTTATTTCTGCTAGTTCTATTTCAGTTTTTCATCTTTACATATGTTTTGTTAAGTAGTTTAGCTTATGGCTTTCGAACTGTTAATGTAGGATATGGATCCTCTAACTCAGTTTTTGTGTGACTCTTCCTAACTCAGTTTTTTCAAGTTTCAATCATAGGATCAATTTAAATCCCTTCAAATTTGAACCCTTAAAAATATCCAATGGTTGAAATTTGTGTGTTATAGAAATGCTGAGTTAGGGGAGTTAGAGGATCCAATTCCGCTAACGTGTCAGTACACAGCTGGTACCAGCTCACTAGTTAGTTAGATGGTTAATATTCTGTAAGACAGTTACAACTCTGTTATGTTCTAACTGTTGGAGCAGCTTCTATCTGTATTATTAGAACCTCCCAAGGTTCCATTCAGTGAATCACAGTTAGTGTTCAGAAACTGTATTTCTCTCTTAATTTTACCTTTCTATTGTTTTCACTCTTCTTTCTCAGTATTCTTCAAATCTTAAATATGTCATGTGTGCTATATATTCTGATAAGAAAGCCTCAGCTTTCTTTAGTTTTTGCTGGGATTTAAGTATAATTGTAAATTTGTTATTGCTACTATCTCTATTTCTTAGTTTCTGTCCTTTTCTCTCTACTTTCTTGAAATCTAAAATATGTTTTGCGTTGCTGTATTTTCTGGCAAGGAAGCCTCTGCTGCTTTCTTCACTCTTTTGACTGTGATCTAAATATCATTGTAAAGTTGTAAATGTGTTTTACTTGATCAGTATGTAGAGAAATCACTAATCATCAGGGAAGAGGATATACCCGATAATCCTTCACTTTCAGTAAGAATCTGGCAAGCAGTTCAGGCTATAAATGTTCGAGAAGTGTATCGTCTAATTGTTACATCGAATTCAAATCTAATAAACACGAAATATGATGATGTGGTTCACCATGCTGATGCTAAAGATTTGAGCTTAGGACTAATAAATGAAGGGCATCAGCACGATCCTGAAGCCTGTCTGAGGATCAAAGTGATTAATGAGACCGAGTTGTGTTTCCGTGGCTGGTCATTATTACATCTGGCATGTCATTCTGAAAGTGCGCTAATGGTTGAGTTGTTGCTCCAATTTGGTGCTGATGTAAACTTGTGTGACTATCATGGAAGGACTCCCTTGCACCATTGCATTTCTAGTGGGAAAAATCCATTGGCGAAGTTTCTATTGAGAAGGTAATACTTTTATTTTAAGCCAATCTTTTACTATATCTTCCGGGGTTTGGTTATAGTAATCAATTGGAAACTCTTCCTCTCTATTGAAACTGCGTAGGAAAGAATTTGTAGGAACATGCGTGAACAGAGTGTAAGGCATCCTTAGTTACATCATAACTGTACGACCCTTGCTGAGTAGTAGAAGCTAGTCGATATTGATTTTGCTTACTATATGATAGAATTTTCGACCCCTTTACCCATTTTTTCTGATTCTGTCCCAGATCATTCTCTATCTCACATTCTCACACACACTCAATGCATAAACTAACATGCCAATTTTCCAGGGGAGCTAAACCATCAGTTAAAGATGCTGGTGGACTCACTGTACTTGAAAGAGCAATGGAGATGGGAGCAATACCTGACGAAGAGCTATTTATCATGCTTGTTGAAAGCCAGTAAAAAAAACTGGTATAGTGTCAAGAATGTTTTTTTTTTTTTTTTTTACTGTTTTTATATAAGCAATTATGTTAAGAATACTGATGATAGATGTCTTATTCATGCATTCCCGTTTCACCAAAAGGCTTTCTGGATCAATATTTCTTGCAGTTACTATAGAGAATACTCCCGATTATCTCTCTAATTAATTATTCAAATCATATATAGCAAAAATAGAGGATGAGCCTTGGGACAAGGGTAAGGTTGCTTGCTTTGTAACCTCGAAATATGGGTTCAAATCCTGGACGTAATGTTACGCGCATCTGCCATTCATATCATTAGGTGGGAGATTTGTGCATTGGAATGCCTTTTCATATATACAGTGAAAATTAAGATCTTGATTGTTTTCTGTTATGCGTTTATTCTTCCTTGTATGCTCTTATTACATGATGGATTTCATGTTTAATCCTCCATTTTATGAGTTCTTTAAGAAATCCATAGTTAGTGAAAGCTATTCTAGTGTTTTCAGTTTTGTAAACATGTGAATAGAGGAAATAAATTGATAATTAACTAATATAATGATTTAAACCTAGTTTTATTTTGAATAAAACAATAAATCAGGTGTTAAAAAAAATTATTTTTTTAGGTCCAATTAAAAACAAATATTTGTGAGTTTATAATTTTGCTATATTCCCTCATGCTAAAAAAAATTGTAAAAGACCTAACACAATAAACAAATGAGTTTTATGGAAATGTCAGACTATATAATAATAATATTTGTCGAAATAAACAATTGAATTTGGCTATACACTCACAACTTAAAATTAGTTGTTCTAATAATATGGTTTATTATTTGTTTGTGAATTTGTGATACACTGATACGTATGTCAACTATGCTATAAGAAGAATTATCGTTTAAGGTAAACTAAATGAAAGCATATAAAGTTGGGTAATTCCACTCACCTATTAATTTAAGATTTTAAGGCATACACCTGTTTTTTTCATTTAAACTTTCAAAAATACCCTTCCATGATTTTCTCTATTTTGCTTGCATTTTTTTTTTAAGAGAGAATTTTAACTATTGAAAAACCTACCCAACAATTTAAATTGACTTAAGTGCATGTTTGGATGCATGTTGGATTCTCCTAGAATTGATTTTGGAAAACAGAAGCTACTCACAATGCTTCACATCCAACGTGATTTTGAACCATTTTTCACCGCCAAACCAAACATGCACTATTGGATAGCCTAACTTTAACATTTTGGAAAACCTATCTGAATCGAACTTAAACATTAAAGGAAGAATAGCCAAACATGTAATATGAGAATAGAAGGTTGAAGAGGAGAGAGGGTTTAAAGAGCAGGGTGAAAGGTGAAGGGTGGGTCTGAAATGGGGAAGGGGAAGAAGAGAATGAGAGATGAGTCTGAAAATCGCAATGGTATGTCTTTAATGGGTGAGTAGTAGAATCACCAAAAGTTTAGGGACCGATTAGGGTTTTTGGTCAAAGGGATGGTGTGGTTTATATTGTTTGGTAACCCCCGAGACCAAATCGCATTTTATGGCTAAACTTGAGAAGGCGGAGGCTGCAAAGCATAATAACACATAGCATGCATCAGTGCATGGGACGTTGGTTGCCATTGATTTCATCACACGTGGCATGAAGAGCTGAGATTAGCCAAGAATACCTGCTGTTCCAATTTTTAAAATTGTTGCAAATATGCCTTATTTAAACGACGTCCTTTTTTGTATGGGAGTGAAGGGCGTCTGCTGGTGGCTATTCGGAGGCTGCTGTTGCTGGTCTGTGGCAAGACGGCGGGAGACGGGTTTGGTGATGAACCAAGGGTTCACAACGTCGGTGTGGCGACGATATGTAGAAATCGTGTGCGATTTGGAGGAGGAAGGGGTTGAAGCAGAGTCGTGGCTGGGAGAAGGTGGTGGCGCGGATGAAGGAGGGCTATTGCAGTCACCGCCGCCGACCCACACCTACCCACCGTCGTGTACAACCGCCGCCGCCGAACACACGACCCCACTTCGCTGCCTCATCCAACCGCCCTTTCACTGTCATCACTGTCTCTGTCCAACCACCTCTTATCTCCATATTTGCGATTTCAGAAAACTTCGCTGCCTCCGTCCAACCGCTGGCGATACAGAAGAAGAAGAATCGCGATTCAGAAAAAAACCAGAGGAAGAAGAGTCGAGCTGATGAAGAAGAATTGGGGCCACCAGATCTGCGATTTCTCACTGTGCGGTGGTAAGACGGCGACCACAGGAGGCAGCGGTGCAGTGTGATTTCTCACCGTGCGATTTCTCATTGCAACGATGAACCGACAGTTTTATAGCCTCCGTTCGATCTGTCTCCTTCCGATCACTGCCAGAACACACGAACCCCCCCCCCCCCCCCCCCCCCGCCCTCCCCTCCCCCACCATCGATGTGGACTGCTGCAATTCCGGCTCCGATCTTGCAAGGTGGGTAAAGGTTGGGGATAAGGGCAAAATTGTCCTTTCACCTTTTTTATGTGTTTCAGCAAATTTTAATTGATAAGACCTTTTATGCAAATATATAAAAACTGATTGGAACTTGCTACTCCAAGTGAATGTCAAGCGGCTTTTTTACCTAAGTGGGGTAGTTTTACAAACAATTTACGAAAAAAGGGCAGTTTTGAAACTATTTACGTAACATGGGGCAGTCAACAAAACTATTTACGCAAATGGGGCAGTCAAAGTCAAAAAAAAAAAAAAAGTCTAAGAAGTCATGTGGGATGACTTAACCCAGGTGACACGTGTCACTCTATGATTCGTCAAAAAAAATTTTGCAAAAAAAAAAAAAAAAATCTGACGCAGTGCCACGTGTCACAACGTGGCGCGTTGCGTCAATCCGGGTGACGCAACGGGTTGCGTCAGGTGCATTGACGCAACCTCCACGTTGCGACACGTGGCAGCGTCCGGTTGACTCCCCACTCATTTGCAATATACAGGTTATAGACTCCCTGACCAGGAGAAGAAACAACTATGACACATGGAGCAACCACTGAGGTTATAGACCCCCTGACTAGGAGAAGAAACAACTATGACACATGGAGCAACCACTGAACCAACAGCTTGTTTGTGTTATGAAAAGAAACGTCTTATATTTATTATACATATATTTCGGTTTTTAATAATTTTCTACATATTCTGATTTCATAATATCATATCCGGTACTGAATATAAAAGTATTGGTTTTAAACTTTATTTTTTTTAATTGCATAAGTTTCATTTCTATTTTTAATGACATTATTTTATTTTTTAGCAATCATCCAGGATAGTTTTTAATATTCATTATTCGAATAATTTAGCAGTGTAAAATAATTAATAATTTATCGAATAATTAGCAATGTAAAATAATTAATAATTTTTTAAATTATTAATTTTAAATTTAAAATTAATAATTTAAAAAATTATTAATTATTTTACATTATAAATTTATCGAATAATTAGAAATTATAAATTTTACATTTAAATTTATAATGTAAAATTATTAATTATTTTACATTGCTAATTATTCGATAAATTATTAATTATTTTACACTGCTAAATTATTCGAATAATGAATATTAAAAACTATCCTGGATGATTGCTAAAAAATAAAATAATGTCATTAAAAATAGAAATGAAACTTATGCAATTAAAAAAAATAAAGTTTAAAACCAATACTTTTATATTCAGTACCGGATATGATATTATGAAATCAGAATATGTAGAAAATTATTAAAAACCGAAATATATGTATAATAAATATAAGACGTTTCTTTTCATAACACAAACAAGCTGTTGGCTCAGTGGTTGCTCCATGTGTCATAGTTGTTTCTTCTCCTGATCAGGGGGTCTATAACCTGTATATTGCAAATGGGTGGGGAGTCAACCTGACGCTGCCACGTGTCGCAACGTGGAGGTTGCGTCAATGCACCTGACGCAACCCGTTGCGTCACCCAGATTGACGCAACGCGCCAGTTGTGACACGTGGCACTGCGTCAGATTTTCTTTTTTTTTGCAAAATTTTTTTTTGACGAATCATAGAGTGACACGTGTCACCTGGGTTAAGTCATCCCACATGACTTCTTAGACTTTTTTTTTTTTACTGCCCCATTTGCGTAAATAGTTTTGTTGACTGCCCCATGTTACGTAAATAGTTTCAAAACTACCCTTTTTTCGTAAATTGTTTGTAAAAATACCCCACTTAGGTAAAAAAGACAAAAGACAAGTCTTCCACATATCCCTGTTTTCGATTTTTAATTGGCAAATTTGACTTCAAGTGGTCTCTTGGTTGTTAAGGTTTGTTTTCAAG
Source organism: Crotalaria pallida (assembly GCA_037953625.1). NCBI lineage: Eukaryota > Viridiplantae > Streptophyta > Magnoliopsida > Fabales > Fabaceae > Crotalaria > Crotalaria pallida. The sequence continues at coordinate 139,119,306 of CM075654.1, read as the reverse complement.
GCTTTCCCCTACTTATTTTTCTTGCTATATATTTTTTTTTATCAATCTTATACATTTTCGGCTGTTACCTTGAATATTTTTATTAATTTAAGAGTTTCCAGGAGAGACTAATATATCTTTTTTTTTTTGGATATGCTCATGGTATATGTTTACTACCAGACAATGCATTCGATTCACTATTGATTTCAATGATTGAAATCTATTTTCATATTTGCACTTCAGCTATGGGTGGGATGGGTTTACATTAAGCAAAAATTAAAAACGAGATGTTATTTTATATTAAAAAAATAAGCAGTTATTATCTTTCTTATAAAATGCGATCATTTTTTTAATATGTAAAAATTAAAAACAAGTTATATATACACAACATAACCACTCCGGTGAAAATATTAATTTCCCAAAACCAATTCAAATCATAACTCCCTTTTACAATTTACAAAATCAGTTCTTTTTCATGAAGTTCTTTTATATTAGGACATAATTCGAATCAAAGCGAAAAAATGAGAATTGCAAAAGAAAACTGCATGATTGCAGTTTCTAAATGCATGGTTTGAAATTAAACATCATCTTATCGGCCCTCTCATTTTTTTCACTTCTTTCTCATTTAGTTTCTCTACTTTTCTTTTATTTTTTCTTTCAAATTTAGTGATTTCATTATTATTGGTCCTTTTGTTTACTAGCATGAGACGTATGTCATGCCATTCCAATATTCAAAATACATTTTCAGGGGTATTATTTTTACTATTATAATTTTAAACTCAATTGTTTGTTTTGTACATTCTATTAAATTCGTGAATTGTATATACTAAGTTTGTACATAAACTTTCAACATATACTTGAAAAATCAGGAAAAGAAAATTATTTCCATGTTTTATTTTTTCCAGAATTTAGATTTTGCATGTTAGCGGAATTTCTTCCTTCTCTCTTTTAGCTTTTTTTACTTTCATTTTTTATTTTTTGGGTTTTTTCGGTACAACTGTGGGGTGCAAGAAATTTTTATTAAGTTAAGATAATATCTTAAATTTAAACTAATGAACGATATGTTAAATTTATTGAAGGAAATAGTAACTAGGATTTAGTATCCATTTAGTAGCAGCCTTTTTTTTTTTTTGTGCTTTCGAGTCTTCATCTTCATCGCTTATTATTAAGTTCTATATTTTCCTGAATTTTGATCATTTGGTTTTTAAGAAAATATTATATATGTTTATCTTTTTTTTAATAAGAAAAAATATTATATGTTTATCAATAAATAATTGGTAATGATTCAATTCTTAAACTTAAAATGATTATTAATTCTTTGAACTACTAAAGTAAATCATCTATCCATATTTAAAAAAAAAATCTTGCAAAATATTTAATTAATAATAAAGAAACAAATTAAATAACCAACCGTGCACTGTACAGGCTGAAAACTAGTTATATATATATGAGATGTTGTACATTGGTTTGGTGCAAGGACGGTTGATTGTTTAGGATCCAGATAATGTATGCACCGCATGTTAGCTAGTACTGGTGTGCATAACCATCGGGGGTTGGTTCAAGTGGTGTGATTTTGTTAACTTGAGAACTTGAGAATGATGCCTGAGACTTCTCCTGAGACTAAGAAGTCTCAGGTTCGATTCCTGGTTAACACATCTCGATAGGAGAGGCATAGAAACACGAACTCGTACATGATTAATCTCAAGAGTTCCATGATATTAAGGGTGCTTTTAGGGACACCTATGATACGGGCCAAAGAGTACAGACAAAAAAAGTACTGGCGTGCATATGTTGTTAGGTGAAATTATTACTTATGTTATTCATGGTTTATAACTTCATATCAATACTAATATCATATATAATATAAATAATTATTCATTTATTTTATCTTTTTATTTTTAAATTTTATTTTTTTATTGGTTTACATGGGAGGTCTGAGAGTAGAACCCATGACCTGGGGGAGGGGGAAATCCTAAGTGTCCCTGCAGCCACCAACTGGGCTGTCTTACGCGGACAACTATAATTAATTTGAACTGTATATAATATGGTGATCAGGATGAAAAATAATAATTTTCACCGATTGTTACTATTTGTTGTCGGCTTTTGGCTATTCAAAATTATTCATTCAATAATTCAAAAATAAATAAATAAATAAATAAATAAATAAAAAAGTGTTAAATTTAGTTTGAAAACATTAATAAGAAATTTATCAAGTGCCCTTAGCAAGACCCAAATATATTGATTTTTTAAATATATTGATTTGATGCAGCAACGTGTATGCTTAAAATCTATTTTTTTTTAAATATTTTTTGTCCTTTATCTTATTTTTAGGTTTCAATTTAATCCTTCACGTTTATGACGTTTGTCAATCCTTTCGTCAATATGATAAATTTTCACCATATATAATATAATGTTTTGGTCGGATATTCCTTTTTCAAGTTACTAGAATCTGCATTTTTTCATCAAAATCTTCATTTTTCAACATACTTGATACTTTGATTGGTAAAATTCAAATGTAGTTTCGCTTTGATAAGATGGAATTTCCCTCACATTTTTTGCCTTTTTTGTTTTGAAACTGCCACTCATGATGATAAAGTACAGATTCTTAAGATCGGAAAAATCAGTATATTGTGGTGAGAATTGAACACCGTTAAGACTGGAGGATGAAAATGACAAACGTTAGAAATATAGAGGAGTAAATTGATTTTTTAAAGATAAATTACCAAATTGAAACCTAAAAATAATACTACCTCCTTCCCTAAATATAAAGTCTTCTTGACACTTTTATTTTGTCCATATTTATAAAGTCTCATACCAATTTTCAATGATCATTAATTACTTTTTTCCACAAACACCCCTATTTATTTAACACTTTTTAGATTCCCAATAATATTAATAGGAGTAATTTTGAAATTACATATCAAGTTCACATTTTCAATACAATTAACTAAATTATTCTACTTTCTTAATGGGCGTGAAATCCCAAGAGAGACTTTATATTTAGGGACGGAGGGAGTATAAAGTAAAAAAATATTCAAGCCAAATTTTTTTAGTTTGGAAAGTTGTCATATGAAGCATAATCAATGCAAAGCTAACCTTTTTGACAATATAATGCTGCTAATATCTAACGTTTTAAACTTCAATCAATTACAGGCAATCTATTACTACTCCCTCCGATCCTATTTATAAGACCTTTTAGGGGTTTTTCACACCTACCAAGGAGAGTGGATAAATTTGTTAGTGACATTGGAAATGTGAAAATTTGATATACTTTTTCAAAACTACCCCTATAATTATTATTGGAACTCTAAAAAGTGTTGACTTTATAGGGGTGTTAGTGGAAAGAAGTAATTAAATGCTATTGAAAATTGAAAAATGGTCTTATAAATAGGACCAAAATAAAAACCACAAAAGGATCTTATAAATAGGACCGGAGGGAGTAATACATAGTAATGCTTTTTTAAAGGCTATTAACATTACATGCCTTAATAATATCATTCACGTTATCAAAGTAAACATTTTTTATTTTGAAAATAAGCACTGTTAATATCTTATGGTTTACATTTTGAAAATAAACAATTTAATAAACACTTTTGAGGTTCACCTCATGGATAAAGAAACTAATACTGTAATTCATTACAAGATCCGTAATTGTCCATCTCCACAAGTGTGTTCTTAGGAATTAAATGTTTAATATTAGACCTAGTATGATATTTGGGGATTTAACCAACTCTTATACTCCTTATTGATACATTTATTTTAAGATTCCTACAATTTGATTCTTACAAAATAACCATTTTTGGGAGAACCTAAAATTGCTAGTTTCTATTAAAAACGATTCTAACTAGCTAAGATATACTGGAGAGTGGAGTTAGAATCGTTTATTAAGCTTGCAACCAAATATAAAATGATTTTTGATTTGAGGTAAACTTTTTGTCAAAAACATTTTGGAGAGTTTTTTTAAGGGTTTTTTTTTTATTTTTTTTTTTAAACTTCAACGAACGGGTTCAATTCCTTTAATATTCAAAAGGCATGGTTTCTAGTTTTTTTAAAGTCTATTTAGCCGTGAACCAAAAAAAAGAAAAACTATTTAGCCAAATAGGTCAAACCATAGGACATTGAAAAAAAACTTTTAATCATGACAATCTGACCTATTTAAATTAATGTTACATATACTAATATATATCAAAAATGCTAACAAGTTCTCTTAGGTTACTAATGCATCCAAATGTAATTAAATAGTATCGAAAAATGTGTTCTTTTAGATTCTCGAAAGATGAAGTATGATGAATTTATGATTCATTCTCTTATTTTAGTAATCCTAAGTTCCTAACAAATACCCGCTTATTGTAATTTTAAACATTTATAGTTTATTGTCATATACTCCATCCGATTATATTTATAAGACCTTTTTGGGGTTTTTGTTTTGGTCTTATTTATAAGATTCTTTTTTTAATTTTCAATAGCATCTAATTACTTTTTTTCACAAACATCCCTATAAAATCAACACTTTTTAGAGTTCCAATAATAATTATATGGGTAGTTTTGAAAAAGTATACAGTATCAAATTTTCACAATTTCAATGCCACTAACATATTTATCCATTTTCCTTGGTGAGAGTGAAAAACCTCAAAATGATCTTATAAATAGGACCAGAGGAAATATACAAGTATAGGCCTCCCGATATTTTTACTCATACAAGCATATCAGTCTATTTACATGGCAAGCTTTTTTTTTCGCACAAGGGTATTCGGTTGATAGTCGCAGACTAATTTTCTCTGAAACATAGAGATCACCAAAGTAAGTTTTGTCTTTACTAACAAAACATTTTTCATGCCCACGACAGGAATCAAATCCCTAACATCATGATTACAGAACTCAACTATTTACCAATTATGGTATATGCCAAGCTTATTGCCCTGTCTGTGGATGAAATCCTAACCAAGTTGCACCGAAAACCTATTTATTATAACACTTAAATTTGGCCAGACTAATTAATGGGTTAGGCATGGGTCTTTCGGAACAGGGTTCACTCGACCTAACCTATTCTAACATCTATGAATAACTACTCCCTCCGATTTTATTTATAGGACACATTTTAGAAGAATTCTTTGATCCTATTTATAAGTGATTTTACATTTTATAGGAAGTATTTATTGTTATTTTTTCTTATTTGCCCTTTGTTTATTAATGTGAAATAAAACATTATGAAATTCTCAAGACAAGATAAGAGGATAAGATTATAATGTTAAAGTATTTTTTTAAAGTTTCATGAAACTTAAATATCTTCTTTGATCTGTGTGATATGAATAAGTATTCCCTATAAATAAGACCAGATCGAGTAATTAATAGTACCATCCTCACTTAAAAAAAAAAAAGCACCTAATAGTAGTAGTTTAGTACCACCCTAGTCCCTGCTAGCTACTCCATGTTATATGCTGGTGATCCGTTTACTTTGTGAAAACTACTCCCTTCTATTCATATGTAGTGTGTTTTAAGGTTATGCACGGGTTTTAAGAAATGATTAAATGATGTAAAGATTTGTTATATTTTGACTATAATACCCCTATATAATCATTATTGAAGAGATAAAAAAGTATTGGAAGTGAAAAAGATAGTGTAATAAATATAGGTGTATTTGAAAAAATAACATTAATTATGTATTGGGTTTACAAAACAACATGACTTATGAAACATAGTACAAATGCTAGAACAACATTACATATAAAACGAAGAGAATACAAGTAGTACCCACTTTAGTTCATCTTTTTTTTAGGTATCTTTCCATCCAATTAGTTGGATAGATGATTGATTTCTACTTTTCTAGGTTGTAATCAATTTTATCCTTTTCTTGGTATTTTTAGGAAAATGCTACTCCCTCCGTCTTTAAATATAAAGCCTCTTTGAAGGATTTAATGTCCATTAATAAAGTGGAATAATTTAGTTAATTGTATTGAAAATGTGAATTTTTGATATGTAATTTCAAAATAACCCCTATTAATATTATTGAGAATTTAAAAAGTGTTAAATAAATAGGGGTGTTTGTGAAAAAAAGTAATTAATGATCATTGAAAATTGGTATGAAACTTTATAAATAGGGACAAAATAAAAGTGTCAATAGGACTTTATATTTAGGAACAGAGGTAGTAATAAGTATTTTAAGGGCACTTGTTAAAGAATCAAATAGTATAATATAAAAGTGTTGGAAAATGTGATTTTTTATCTTCTAAAAAAATAATAAAATAAACTTAAGATATTTTTTCTAAATATATATATAAAAACCTTAACAATGCCCAACACAGTTGGTAGATAGCTGGTTTCTTAAACCATGATGTAAGGGATTCAATCTCTGTCGTGGGCATGGAAAAAGATACCCTTAGTGTATAAAAAAAGATACCCTTGGTGTATAAAAAAAAAACTTAACAAATGTATGTTTTAGACTCGTACTTTTACTGGTAATTGAACTTAGATGTTAAATGTTGTAAATGTTCAAATAACATTATTATTATTAATATGGATTTTCTTAACCTCAGCCCTAAGGGTTGAGGATAAGAGCTTAAAAGTAGATGTATTTCATTGAAAAAATAAATACAAAGTCTTTTTATTCTATCAATACAACACTTCCCAATGAAATACATCCATTTTTAGGCTCTTATCCTCCGCCCTAAGGGTTGATAGAAAATGTAATTCAATGTCAAAAAAATTATATTACTAGTAGTAGTTGATAGAATTGTGAGACATAAAACATTAAAATCAGGATTCAAATACTGAGGATAACGATAAATAATAACTACTCATATTAATAGTATGAAGAATTTAAGAAGTATTAAGTAAATAGAAGTGTTTGTAAAAATAAGTAATTAATTATTATTAAAAATTGATATAAAATTGTATAAATAAGATCAAAATAAAAGTTTTAAAATAATTAATAATTATATATATATTATTCCTTCCGGTCCTATATATAGGTCACATTCTAGAAAATTTTCTTGGTCCTAATTATAAGTCATTTTATATTTTCTATGCATCATTTATTGATTTTTCTCTTTTTTGCCTTTATTAAATGTTTTGCCTATCTATGTGTTTTTTGTTGTTCATTAATGAGTGCGAATTTTTCAAGAAAAGTGAAGGGGTTAAAATTGTAATGTTACAATATGTTCTCATAGAATTCATAAAACCAACCACTTTTCTTGGTATGTATAATTCGGTTAAGTATGCCTTATAATAAGAACCGGACGGAGTATATTAGTATATATAATAATGGAAGGAGGGAGTTAAAAAAAAAAAAAAAAAGACATGTCTAATTAATTGGGTTGAAAAAATAAGCTATTCCCTCCGGAGTATCTTTTCTTTACTGCAGAAGTCAAAATCGCTGTCAACCTATGTGCCTGTTTCAATTCCTTTCTCTCTGAGTCTTGATCATGCCAGTGAGACCATTTATTCAATTCACTCCACCCCCCAAAGTACAATGCGCTTCGGTGCTAATTTAATTCACATAATGGAGTACTCCTTCTGTCCCATTAATTATTGGAAAATGTTTATCTAACATCCGTATTTGACCTAAAAAAGCAAGTGTCGTGTATAGATGTCAAATACAGATGTTTGAATAACATGATTGTTAATTATCAATGTCACTTTATTGAATTTTGTTTCATTCCCAATGTCACTTTCCTAAAACATCTCTAGAAAATTGTAATCTTAATTAATTTTTGTTTCATTCTCAATACTACTTTCCAAAAATACATCTATTTTTTATAAATTTGATAAAATTAAATACAATCAACTAACCTCCTTAATAAGCGTAAAAGTAATTAAAATTGCTTATAATTCAAGCAGGAGGAAGTACCACCTACTACTACTCCCAACATTACTTTCAATAACACAATAACATACTAGTACACCTATAAATTTACGAGAAAATTCTTTATCCATTCACCACACAAACAACATTAAACAAACTCAAGTTCATGTAGTATCATGGAATTACTTGGGTGTGTTGGTGCATTCATTATTCTCTTGTTCTATTTCATCCACCTGTGGAAGGGCAATAGAAACACACCTATCCCAAATTGGCCTATCATTGGTATGCTAGTTGGGGTTTTGCGTAATCTGTCCAATATCCATGATTATGTAACTACAGTTCTTAAACATCATGGTGGTACTTTGAAGTTTAAAGGACCATGGCTCACAAACATGGACTTTATTATCACAAGTGATCCTATGAATGTGCACCACATCACAAGTAAGAATTTTGGCAACTATGGCAAAGGGTCCGAGTTCCATGAGATTTTTGAAGTTCTTGGAGATGGAATCTTCAATTCTGATTTCCAGAAATGGAAGTTCCACAGGGAGATCCTTCATTCATTGTTTAAAAGGAACAACTTTGAGAGCTTTGTTCAACAAATCATTCAGAAGAAGCTGGAGACTTGCCTACTACCATGTCTTGGTGATGCATCAGAAGAAAGAACACAAGTGGACTTGCAAGACATCTTTCAAAGGTTCACCTTTGACAACATTTGCACCATTGTATTAGGATTTGATCCTAATTGCCTTCCAAACAAGTTGACTGAGCTCTCAGAGGTTGCCTATGAGAAAGCTTTTAACAAATTGGAGGATGCAATCTTGTATAGACACATTCTTCCAAGATATATATGGAAGCTTCAAAAATGGTTCGAGATAGGACGTGAGAAGGAGTTCAATGAATCCCAAAGAATTGTTGATCAATTCTTGCATGAATGCATATCATCTAGACGTGAAGAGCAAGGCAAATGCAATAGTAACCAAGTTGATAAGTCAAACTTTGACTTGCTAAAAGTTCTTGAGGAGGAAAAAGGGAAGGAACAAATAGATGACAAGTTTATGAGAGACACTGCATTCAATCTCCTAGCTGCAGGAAGGGACACAATTAGTGCAGGTTTCTGCTGGTTTTTATGGCTTGTTTCAACTCATCCTATTGTTGAAGCCAAAATTCTTGAAGAAATCAGAGAAACTTATGTAACAAAGGGAGAAAGTTGGTTTGCTTCAGGGGTAGAAGAGCTTGGTAAGCTAGTTTACCTGCATGGAGCTATATGTGAAGCCTTGAGGCTTTTCCCTCCTGTGCCTTTTGAGCACAAATGTGCCATCAATTCTGATATACTTCCAAGTGGTGAGCATATTAAGCCAAATACTAAGGTATTGTACTCTCTATACGCAATGGGAAGGATGGAAGAAACGTGGGGAAAAGATTGCTTGGAGTTCAAACCAGAAAGATGGATTTCTGATAATGGAAGCAATATACGCATACCATCTTACAAGTTCATAGCTTTTAATGCAGGGCCAAGAAGCTGTTTAGGTAAAAACATTAGCTTCATCCAAATGAAGATGGTTGCCATTGCTTTGTTGTGGAATTTCAAAATGCAAGTGGTGGAAGGTCATCATGTATCTCCAAGTGTTTCTATTATACTTCACATGAAACATGGATTAAAGGTCAATGTTACAAAAAGATGCATTTGATGGAAGGAGGGTGCTCCAAACTATTGAATATGTATTGTTTCTTAATTAAAAAATAATTACTACTTTAATATGTGATTGCTTTATTTTAAGGGTTTTGATATATTCAACCCTATGATTGTGTTTGAATTTGTAATGATGATAAATAGAGTGGAATGGAATAAAATTATGTAATTGACAAAAAATTCTTTATTTAGTTACCAAATTTAAAATTCAACGGTACATCACTAATAGTTTGTTTGGTTGCAAGAAAGAAAATGAGAAGAGAAAAAATGGGAAGAGAGAAATAGGGAAGAGAGATTATGGTGAGAAAATGGGTAGATTTTGTGGTTGTTTGGTATGAGAGAAAATGTGAAGAAATAGGGAAGAGAGAAAAGTTGAGTTTTCCTTCCTTTTGTTTGGTTGGAGAGAAAAATGGAAGAAGAGAAAACAATAAATTTATCAAATGACAAATATACCCTTGTTTTACTTAATAAAAATGAATATATTTTTTCCTTGTGATGCTTAAAAATAAAGTATATTTTTTCTTTTTTCATATGTATACATCAAACATAACTAAAATATTTTCCTTATTTCAATTATTTACTACATAATAAAATTTTGATTCCAAATTATTAAAAAAAATTACTTTGTTTCAAGTACAATTATTACGTTTTTTTGGTGTCGAAAATATAAAATATGATGAAAAACCGTAAGTCAATTACATTGCAACACTCATGGATAATGAAGAAGGCTCAAGCAAAGAGGTTTATGACTTGTTTTACGTACAAATAAAATCCTGGGAATTGTTAATATAAGATTTTTAGAAAGAACTGTGTGCAAGATATATATTTAATACGTACAAATAAAACTTGTGTTTTAAAAAAAATAAAATATATATTTAGTACCAATTTTAATAAAAATAAATAAAGCAAAATGTTAAAAAAAATAAAAACTTTTGTACTAATAAAATAAAAAGACAACCCAATCAATGGCAATTTGATACTTTATGCTCTCTCATGTTTTCTCCCCATAATCTCTTCATAAAAGGAGAGAAAATTTTTTGGGTGGACCCCACCTGTTTTTCTCTCCTCCCCCATTTTCTTTCCTAAAACAAACAAAAGAAAACTCTATTTTCTCTCCATTTTCTCTCTCCCCAAAATCCCTCCTTCCAAAATCACTAGTTCCAAACACAGTGTAAGGGCTGAATTATTAGAGTAATCTTCCCCTCTCTCTATATATAAACATATACTCCCTCCGGTCCTATTGGAGTTTTTGTTTTTGTTCTATTTATTAGACCTCATTCCAATTTTTAATAGTATTTAATTACTTCTTTTCATAAACACTCTTATTAAGTCAACACTTTTTAGATTTCAATAATAATTATAAGGGTAGTTTTGAAAAAATAGATCAAATTTTTACATTTCCAATGCCACTAACAAATTTAATTACTTTCCTTGGTGAGAGTGAAAAATCCCAAAAAAATCTTGTAAATAGGATCGAAGGAAGTATATATTAAAGAAAAATGTTAAAAGGTGTTACTCGTTAGGATATTTGTTAAGAAAACAAAAAATATAGTTTTATTTTGAAAAAAGACTTAGTTTAAAGTATCGAAAACTAGTAAATTTATATTTTTAGTTCAAGTTTTTTTTTAATTGATTCCTTACCCAATACCTTTAGAGCACCGATTATCAATACCCTATTTTTTTTATTGCATTTTTGTATTTTTGGTAGGAGTGAACTAATAGACTTATGTTTCCCTAAAATAAAATAGACAACTCTTCAACCCAAACATTTTATAACACGGCAAAATTTTCCCATCACCGAACATGTGGTTGCAACACCGGAATCTATTTACTTCCCTGCATGTTGTAAGGTTAGACTAATATATTTTTTTGTTAAGGAAATAAAATGGTGCAAATGTGATATAAGAATTACAATGCCGGGAAAAGAAAAAAAAACAATAAGGATTTGATCTATGAAGGAGATTACCTAATTGCTTGATGAGCTGTTCGGAATGTGTTGTGATTCACATTTGTAGAAGCCGAGAGAGTGAACATTATAAGGAAAGAGGCCTCCAACGTTGGGTGACCATTGCATTAATTATTATTCAAATTATGAGCTATGATTTCAATATACAAAACGATCATAATATCTATCTATTGAGGCTCCATGTTCTGGGTTATAAAAAAAAAAATATATATATATATATATATATATATATAATAAAAAATATAAAAAAATCTATCTATTGTGTGAATACTAATCGCAGGCTGTCGGGCATAAAATTGAGAATTAAAAATCACCTGCGTTATTTCATAACCTACTTCTAACTCTGGAGGGAAAAAATGCAACAAAAAAGATGTTCCTTTGATTTCTTAAATCATACTCCCTCCGGTCTCATATATAAGCCAAAATAACTAATTTTGTAAATATTAAGAAAGTTAGTTGAATGTATTTAATTTTTTTGAGTTCACAAAATAAATAGACTATTTTAGAAAAGATGTATTGGGAATGAAACAAAAATTAAATAATACAACCAATTTGTTGAGATATTTTAGGAATAATTGTATTGAAAATAGAAAGTTAGTTAAATTTTGCTTATATTTAAAACCATAAATAAGATATTTTTATTTGCTTATATTCGAAACCGAAAGGAGTACTATAATATCATAATCTTAAAAAATTTATATACTACTCCGTACTATATAACGAATGGAGTATAATGCACACGAAGATTATGAATTCATGATGTGCTACGAGTACGAGAGTAACGAGACTACAAAGTAGTAGTACACTAGTATCATTATTTTTCCCACTACTACAGAAACAAGGGTATTCATTGAATTGGCTGCTTATAATGGTTGGGGGCAGGCAATTGGTTAGTCGTCGTCCTTGTTTCGTTGAAAAATGATGCTGGTGCGGAGAGAAACTAGCCATTGTTGTCATGGTTGCCCAGGTCTCCATAACCATATATAGACTTGCATGCTCGTAATAATATAAGGAGTACTATAGTAGTATTTCCCTTTGGTTTTAATTATAAGATTTTTTTAAAAAAAAATTCGTCCATCAAGGATACACTAAAATTAATAAATTTTGGTACAGTATGTTGTTTTTAAAATGTCATTTTGATAATTATTGAACATAATTGTTTCTCTTATTATTTGATTGGTGTACTTTTTAAATTATTTGTCTCTTACACTTTCCATTGCATAGGAAAACAAAAAATTAAATGTGTAGTTCTCTTTTAAAAAAAAAATCTTATTCCCACAAAGGGGCAATTTTGGAAAAAGTAGAAAAGGGTATTATATTTAAGATCTGTAGTGTCCTTGAACACTATATGTCCTTAACCCTCTAAGTGCTCAAGATTATGGCAACCAGGAGCCTAAGAGAGGATCAAGTGTTAATGTATGACTTATGGTATTTCTACAGTTCCAGTTGAGAAAAGCAGGATCTCCCCAATCAACGGTGTGTGCAGAGTGTCAACTTAGGGATGAGAGTACGTACCTGAAACCCTAGTTGCAATGAGGTATTTATAGGGTTTAGAGGAGGCTGATATGGGCCGTTTGGGCCCTGTATCAGAGTTGTGCTGAACCAGGACTCTTGTGAGATAATGTCGGATAGTTATGCTCTTAGAATATGGTTAGGATCAACTGAAGATCTCATGTCTAGGCTGTTAGCGAGAATTTAGGAGAGATTTGCGGAAGGGATATGAAGCCTGAATGAGACGGAGTCTATCCACAAGCCGACGGTATGTCTCGGCCCTAGAGTTCCGAGCCGGATGGGTTGAGGACCGATTGTAAGCTCGGCCCCATCAAGTCCGAGGGACGTTCATGCTTAGCAATCCGAGGGAAATGTCCTTAGAGAATCCCTTTGATAAGGCTTGAATTAGTGTCTGATCGGCAGACCCTACAAGATCAAATTTTTTCCTTTAAAAGAGTCTTATAATTAAGACCGGAAAGAGTAATTGATTTGATTCGGTATGCCACATGTTAAATTTGCCTTTCGACCATTTTATATACTCCCTCCGTTTCACTTTAAGTGTCTTTTTAACATCAAAATTTTGTTTCAAAATAAGTGTCTTTCTACTAAATCTAGGCAACATTTAATACTGTTTTTCCTTATTTACCCTTACATTTAATGTTGTTTTAGTTTTGAAATTTGTAATACTAGTAATGATGCATTGACAAAATAAAAATATTAAATAAGGTATTTTTGAAAAAATACAAATAAAACTTACAATAATCATCATAATCAACACTTTCTTAATCTATGTGCAAAAATCCAAAAAAACACCTAAAGTGAAACGGAGGGAGTACTGCTCCTCCAGTTGAATTCATATTGAAATTATGCAACTTGCCCTCCATCTAATGTTTCGCACTTGTTGACAATCTCACGAGATCATTTATGATAAACATGGCAATTATATATACTTCTTCTGGTCTTATATATAGGGCACCTTTTAGAAGAAATTTTTGGTCCTATATATAGGGCACTTTATATTTCCTATGCATCATTAATTGTTTTTTCTCTTTTTTGCCCCTATTAAATGCTTTGACTAATTATGTTTTTTGTTGTTCATTAATGAAGTGAGTTTTCCAAATAAAGTGGAGGGGGTAAAATTGTAATGTTACAATATATTTTCATAGAATTCACAAAACTAACCACTTTCCTTGGTATGTGTAATTCGGTTAAGTATGCCCTATAATAATAAGGACCAGGGAGTAGTGAATTTTAAGATGTTGAGATTGAAATGCCCTCCATCTAATATTTCACACTTGTTGACAATCTCACAAGATCATTTATGATGAACATAGGAATTATATATAGTGAATTTTAAGATGTTAAGATTGAAATGCTCTCCATGCATCTAATGCTTCGCTCTTGTTGACAATCTCACGAGATTATTTATGATGAAAATGACAATTATATATAGTAAATATTAAAATGTTGAGATTGAAATTACAGTAATTGTTTAGATTGGGATGAAAAAGAATTTTGACAAAAGGACACCCATAGGTTGCTGTTAAAATAACCATCCATTATAGTACCGTTTGTAGTAGCATCTATCTAAGTAAACAACATGGGCCGATTCTCTCACAAAAGGGATTTATGAAGAGTTTGTTAGAATTCCAATAGTGAGTTGTATGGATAATAAAAACAAGTTTTACGTTGCAGTTGAAGTTATATGTAATAAAACCCAACACTTTAAAGATTTGGATAAACATATACTAATGCGAAACCCATGTATATGTAAATTTATATTGGCAAAAATACTACTCGTAGCTTAACCTTTCAAGTTATTTTTTATTTACAATTTAGTTTCGTATCTCTTTGTTTCATTTTGGTCAAATCAACATGATTTTTTTTATAACTATTTTAATTTTCAATTAAAATTTATGGGACAAGTGAATGTAACATATATGATGATGTATAAAATCTTTAAGTTCGGGAGTTGAAGATCCCGAACATCACAATTTGATGGTATGTTGCTGAATTTAATTTCTTTGTCTTATCCTCGTTAAAAAACTAAAATTCACAATTTTGTAACCATCAATGAAGAAGGAGAAGTGCAGAGATATTGGAATTTCATTTATGGTTAATAGGTACTCTCTTCGGTCCTATTTACCAGAAAACTAGATCGAAAAATAACTGATATACGGAAGAAAAATGATTGATTCACTTACAAAATTAACTTACACCATATAAAAAAAATACATGTATCACTTGTTTATTACTTCCTCCGGTCCTATTTATAAGACCCTTTTGGAGTTTTTCACTTCCATCAAAGAGAATAGATAAATTTGTTAGTGGCATTGGAAATGTGAAATTTTGATATACTTTTTTAAAACTACCCATATAATTATTATTGGAACTCTACAAAGTGTTGACTTTATAAGGGTGTTAGTGAAAAGAAGTAATTAAATGCTATTAAAAATTGAAAAATGATCTTATAAATAGGATCAAAATAAAAACCCCAAAAGGGTCTTATAAATAGGACCGGAGGGACTCCTATTCAGTTTCTCTTTTTATTCTTTATGAGTGTGATTAATAATTTTGAAAAGTAATACTTCCTCCGTCCCTAAATATAAAGTCTCTTTGGGAGATTTCACGTCCATTAAGAAAGTGGAATAATTTAGTTAATTATATTGGAAATGTGAACTTTTGATATGTAATTTCAAAATTACTCATATTAATATTATTGGGAATCTAAAAAGTGTTAAATAAATAGGGTGTTTGTGGAAAGAAATAATTAATGATCATTGAAAATTAGTATGAGGTTTTATAAATAAGGACAAAATAAAAGTATCAATAGGACTTTATATTTAGGGGTGGAGGGCGTATTTTTTTTATAGTAGGAAAAAATTAACAGATACTTTCTCCGTTCTTAAATATAAAGTTTTTTTGACACTTTTATTTTGTCTCTATTTATAAAGCCTAATGCCAATTTTCAATGATCATTAATTACTTTTTTTTCCTCAAACACCCATATTTATTTAACACTTTTTAGATTTTTGATAATATTAATAGGAGTAATTTTGAAATTACATGCCAAAAATTCACATTTCTAATACAATTAACTAAATTATTTCACTTTCTTAATGAACGTGAAATCCTAAAAAAACTTTATATTTAGAGATGGAGGGAGTAAAGCATGATGAAAAGATTGTCTTTGAAAGAAGTTGAAGAGTTAGAAAAAAAGATTTCTTCAAGATGAGAAGAGAAACTCTCGTCAAATCATTGGTTATACTTATTCCATTGCTCTATCTCAAGCACTAGAGAAGGTAGGAAATTACATTGGGTCGTTTTACTGTGGATGAGTACACGTACTAAACTGTTCTAACTTATTATATCCGGTTATCTCTTTTTTTTTTTTTTTTTCATTGCATCTTCCACACAAATTCGGACACGGCACCCACTGCACATACTGCACACTGCCACAGTGCCATCCGCCTGAAAATAGGGAAATGTTTTACTCGCTCCGATCCCTAATATAAGTATCATTTGACCAATTTCATTTTCTTTAAAAAAGTTAGTTAATATTGTTAGTAGTATTAAAAATGTAAATATTTGGTATACTTTTTCAAAAGTACCTCTATAATTATTATTGAAAATCTAAAAAGTGTTGAGTAAATAGGGATGTTTATGAAAAAGAAGTAATTAATGCTATTGAAAATTGGAAATGAGGCTTATATTAAGAACCAAAAAAAGTCTTCAAAAGGGACTTATATATAGGACCGGAGGGAGTACTATTTTTTTATTTTTTTAGAAATGTTTAAGTTTTTTTATTGGAAATGTGAATATTTAATACTTCCTCCGTCCCAAAAAGTTAATAAATTTTTGAAAATTAAACAAAAATAAGGGCATGCTATTAATGTATTGTCCCTAAATCAACCAATTACCAAATCAAATATTTAATGCGTGTTTCCTTAATTAACCAATCATAGAATATATATACAATAAAATTTCAATTTTTTTATTCACTATTTTAACTTTAATTTGGGACAAAAATTTTCTATGTCTTTTACTAACTTTATGGGACGGAGGCAGTATGTTTTTTAAATATACTCCTATTAATAATATTAGAAATTTAAAAAGTGTTAAGTAAATAAGGATATTTATAGAAAGAAGTACTCCCTCCATCTCATAAGTTATGTTCATTTAGGTTTTTAATTTTGTCTCATAAGTTATTTTCTTTTAGAAATTTAATACTTATTTATACTTCTTACGGTCTCATTTATAAGCAAAAAAAGACATATCACTAATATAAGCAAAATTTAACTAACTTTCTTCTATTCCCAATACAATCATTTTTAAAAATATCCTCATAATATGGTTGAGTCATTTAATTGTTGTTTCATTCCCAATGTATATTTACTAAAATAATCTATTTTTTTTTATGAATTTGAGAAAATTAAATACACTCAATTAACTTCCTTAATAAGCGTGAAGTTAGTTATTTTTGCTTAAAAATGAGACCGAGAGAGTAAAGTCTTATAAATAGAGATAAAATAACAGCCACAAAAGGATCTTATATACAGGGACGGAAGTAGTACCCACTGCACTTTTATAATATAACATATGTAAAAAAAATATTTAAAAAGCCACCGAAAATGGAAAGAAAAAAATTTAAGAAAAGTGGAAGGGCACATCTTTAGTACTCTTATGCTACTTGGATGTAATCCAATTCCAGGTAACCGGTTTTAATCATCACCCTCCATTCTCCATAATGCACCACAACCATGGATTATAATAATTTATTAAAAATAATTAAAATTGTATTTTTTTTAAAAAAAATCGAATCTTTTATTAATTTTGAAAAGAAATTATTTTTATAATAAAAAAAATCATGTATTGTCTCGTGGCTATATATAACACATCACTTGTAGATATTGTGAAAGTGAGTGAGATGTCGTCGGCTATTTCATCACTTAAGTGACGAAAAGACCATTTCAAAAAATTAAACAAAGTTCAGGGACCCAAATCATCGAAAAAAAAAGTTTAAGGATCAATTCCAAAAGAGCACATAAGTTGAGGGACTAAAATGTTTAATAAGCCTTAAAAGATTATGCGTTGAAATATGTAATACTCCCTCCGTTCCACAATATTTGGCCTTTTACGTCTGGAAACACAGATTAAGAAAGTGTTAATTATTGTAAGTATTGTGTATAGTTTGTCTAAAATGTCCCTATTTAATTCTTATTGAAATTGTAATAGTATTTAATTTTTATTAGTAAGTGTGTTCATTAATTAATGTATAGTGGTTTAGAGATGAGAGAAATGATAAAAGTAGAATTAATGAGGAGTAAGAGAAATGATTGAATGAAACGTTAATATTGGAAAAAAAAACATGTATGTGTATTGAAAATGTAAAAGGTCAAACATTGTGAAACAATAAAAAAAAGATAAAAGGTTAAATATTGTGAAACGGATGGAGTAATAAATGTATGGAGATTATATTAAAGAAGGTGCAGAGATGAGTGATGAAAATGATATAATAAATAAGGATATGCTAGAAAAAAGAATTATAAATGAGTATTGAGTTTCTAAAAGAACATATATTATGGGAAGACAAATAAAAAAGCTAAAAAGAGTTGAATTATGGGATGGATTCATTTATTTTTAATATTATTTTTATTCATTTTTCCTAATTTTTAATTTATTTTTAACATAAATAAAATTAACAGAAAGACTATACTGGTTTTTTTTTTTAAAAAAAAATTATTTTAACAAAAAAAAATTAACACAAAGATGTACTGTGCTAGTTTAAAAAAAAATATTTAAAAAAAAATATTTAAAAAGCCACCGAAAATGGAAAGAAAAAAATTTAAGAAAAGTGGAAGGGCACATCTTTGGTACTCCTATGCTACTTGGATGTAATCCAATTTCAGGTAACCGGTTTTAATCATCACCATCCATTCTCCATAATGCACCACAACCATGAATTATGTAGTTAGTATACATACTCATCCACTTTTATTGCATACAAATTAGCTTAGTTGGGACAAATTGCTACATTCTTAAAGAAAAAAAAAAAAAAAACAGGTGATTTTGACTTTAATGTATCAGCGTTCAACAAAGCTCTTTCCTACCTAAACAACGGGGAAGACTACAATCTAACAATATCTCCTTGGTTTTTCCAGTAAAATATTATAATTTGTAATTGGTGATTTAAAATATATTCAACGTGGAGTAACGGAATAGTCAAAATACTATCGTTTTGATTAAATAAATAAACAAAGATCATTCACTGTTGGTCAAATTAGTTCATAAGATTATGAGCATCGATTAAATTAGTTCCCGAATTTGTGGATCACTAATGGCAGAAAGCAATGTGACTCACGTTTTACTATCTCATGGACTAGTTTGTAATTTCGATAAGTTCAATAACTAATTTGACCGATTAACACAAAGTTAATATATAATATGAGATAATGAGTAATATGTCAGATTAGTATCTGACTTTGTAGACATCGATTAATTTAATCTTCAAGATTTTCTAAATTTCAAATTGGTCATTACATGTTAGTCATATTAGTCCGTAACATTAATGATCGTTAGTGGTCCTTAATGTGAATTAACGGAATGATCAAAATGAATCGTTTTGGCAAAAAAAAAAAGAAACAATATCGGTCAAATTGGTCCATCATTTTGACAAAAAGATAAACAAAGATCGTTGAGTATTGATCAAATTAGTCCCTAATTTTATGGATCATTAACGTCAAAGACTAATATGACTGACGTGCGTGTTCATATCTCTTATTATTCTTTATGGACTATTGATTGGTACTCCCTCCGGTCCTATATATAGGTCACATTCTAGAAAGTTTTTTTGGTCCTAATTATGAGTCATTTTATATTTTCTATGCATCATTTATTAATTTTTCTCTTTTTTGCTCTTATTAAATGCTTTAACTATCTATGTGTTTTTAGTTGTTCATTAATGAGTGCGAATTTTCCAAGAAAAGTTAAGGGGGTAAAATTGTAATGTTATAATATATTCTCATAGAATTTATAAAACCAGCCACTTTTCTTGGTATGTGTAATTCGGTTAAGTATGCCCTATAATAAGGACCGGAGGGAGTATAATTTGATGGTATGCCAAAGTCAGGCACCAACATATTACTCCTCCGTCCCTAAATTGTAGGGTACCATTTTGATAGATTTGGTATCTTTTTATAAGTCGTTTTAGAATGTTTAGGTAATATTAAATAGTTTATTCCAAATACATCTTTCATAATTACATAGGGGTGATTGAATAATAATTACAATAGAAATAGAAATGAACAGAGTTGTAAAGTTTTAATTAGAGGTAAATTTGGAATGACAATATATTTTTTTTGATAGATTTAAGAATAATAATTACTTTTCTTAATCCACATAAATTAAGTAAAAGTGACTTACTCTGATCCCTTCGGCTCGAATTATAAGCAATTCCAATCACTTTTACGCATATTAAGGAGATTAGTTGGTTGTATTTAATTTTCTCAAATTTATAAAAATAAATGTATTTTAGGAATGTAGTATTGGGAATGAAAGAAAAATTAATAAAGATTACAATTTTTTAAGAGATATTTTAGGAAAGTGACATTGAGAATGAAACAAAATTTAATAAAGTTAGTTAATTTTACTTATATTTTAAACCAAAAAATATGTTTTTTTGTAACTTATAATTCGAGAATGAGAGAGTATAACAAGGGATAGGAGTAATACTTAAAAAAAGAAAAAGACTTATTTATGATTTTAGTCCCTAAAAGTTTAGCGTGTTTTTGTTTTAGTTCCTATAAGTTATTTTGGCCGGGACTTATCCTTCATTTTTCAAACATTTTGGTTTTGATCCACTTCATTATGAAAAAACTGTTATTTGCTTATGTGACTAGCGGAATACCATATCAGCAGTCACGTAGTGCGAGGAGATGAGACGTCAAATAAGTGATATGACGTAGATGATACAGATCCATGGGCGCAAAATGGCCCCATACGCAAAATGGTGCGTTTATGGACTGAATGATCCATATCACAATACTTATACTTATTTGGCGCTATCTTATAGCTGTTGGTGTGAGTTTCCGTTAACCACGTCAACAAATAATTAATTTTTTCTAACGTATGGAGCAAAACCAAAATGTTTGAAAAATTAAAATTAGTCACAGTCAAAATAACTTTTAGGGACTAAAATAAAAACACGCTTAACTTTCGGAATCAAAACCTTAAATAAGCCTAAAAAAAATATATATGAAAGTGTTTGGTGAAAATGCATTCGGAATTAGCTGCACAGAAAATATAATTCAAATCATCTTCACCCTGCTAGGAGCCTTCTTCTTGCTTAAGCCTCTTTGGTTGCTATTCGGTTTCTCAAAGAAGTGATATTATCGAATTGATGCTGCATCCATTGTGTTTGTGTTTTGAAAATATCCCTAGGTATGTATGGTTCCCTATTTCCAATTCCAATTCCATTTTCTTTCGAATATCGAGTTTCTGTACTTTAACAAACAAACATCCCTGTTTTCTGAAACCCTAATTTTACCCCCAACTGAAACTCTTTCACTATTTTTGCACGCGTTCCACCAAATTCAATAGTTAAATGTTCACTGCGCTTGCTTTTTATACACTCATCCCCACTGTTAAAACAACATCACCCTCCTTCATGTTGGCTGTTGCTGTGTGGTAGAAAATTTTCTAGTATCATGTCAACATGTTTCAATATCAAATCCTCTTTCTTTTTCTTTTTTTTTTCCTTTTTTTTTTGAATTATAAATTTTGAATTTTGCTTGAGAGTGTGACTTAGAAATGCTTGATGTCATTCATAATAGGAATGAATGCTTCTGTTGAGGGAAGTAGACGGCAGTTACCGTCATGGATGGTGCAGAAGGTTGCGAGTAACTCTGGCAATGTTGTTGAAACTGACTGCCACGCGGAGAAAGGTGTGACGAAGAAAGTTGCGGGAGTTGATGATCATCACGAGAGAGAAACTTCGAAGAGGAAGCCAAACTTAAATGCAGAGTGTGGAGGAGTTAAGAGGAAAAGAAAACCATGCCAACTGGATCAAGATGGAGATGATATTGTTCAGAAGAAGAAGAAGAAGGAAAAAGGCAATAGGTGTAGTGGTAGAGCACGGAAATCTTCTGCGAAGAAAGGCCAAAAATTAGAGGATCCTAGCCATGACAGTTGTGATGTAAATCCAGTTCAAGTGTCTAGTGATGATGATGATGTCGAACTAACAATTGATGATTTAATTGCCATCGCAGAAGAGGTAATTTTCTTTTCCGAGTGATGAGACTGAAGGACAAAAAGGTCTTTTGATTTTGCTTGTGTAATATGAATAGAATTTGTTTACCATTTCTATGATTATATTATCACATGATTGATTGAATTTAGATTATAGCTAGTAAAGCTTCCCACTACAAAGTTGAATTGTCATATTCACCTTACCTTTGCTTGAAGATTCAAACTTTTGCCAACTGCATGCAGTATGTCAGAGATCATGAGAATAAGGATCGACAAGAAACATCAGGTAGACAGTGTGAATCAAAATGGCCAATTCCATCGATAACTGAAACTGGAACTGCTCTTGATTCTCCTGGTGAGAAGAAAAAGTCATCTAGTTATGCAAGTGAAGCTCTGGATATTTCTACTGTAACAACAACTGGTGAATTAATTAATACAAGCACCTCTCAAACAAACAATCCTGCTCAAGACATGCTAGACCTGCTCTTGGGTCCCTTGCTCAGGAATCTCCCTTAGAAGGAGAAGAACCAATGTATCCAATGAAGTTTAGAATTTCCTCATGATTTCACGAGGCAAAATCAAGATGAATTTCTTTGACAAGAGATGCCCCTCTAGATCAAGAAAAAACAGTTTGAAGTTTGATAGACAAGGTGACAATACTTTTTGACTAGGGTATGTAGATTCAACAACACAAATATGTGTGTCTTAGCAAAGCAAGGAATCTGAGTTCTTGCATGACTAATGTAGCTTAAACTGTAAATCATCAGTATCATTAATTTTGAAGATTCTGGAATTGCGAAGATTCTGGAATACATTATGATGGCATGGTCTGTGCAAGACAAGCAAAGAAGTAATTAAGCATTTGGTCTCCATCAATTTTAGAGAGTTTGTCTTGGATATTGAATTATTGATGGTGGGTGGAGGAAGGTTAATTACTATAATAATTGCAGTAATATCGAATATGGGTATTTATGTTGGATTGGTTGTTTGACGTGCAGGATTTTGTATTACTACTTTTTAGGTTAAAGTTCTATTATCATTTCAGATTAGACAAGTATCGAGTGAGTTTTCTTGTTTATTATGAAATTTACATTATTTAGATGTCATGGACTATTATTTCGATGGAATAGCTTTAATTTTGAATCTCATTCAGTATACTTCCTTCGGTTCCTAATATAAGCACGATTTGACCAATTTCACTTCCTTTAAGAAAAGTAGGTAAGTTAGTTATTTGTATTGAAATTGTAAATTTTAAGTGTATATTTACCAATCTATCCTTTTGATATTCTAGTCATTAATTGGTGTTTCTTTTTCCCACAAACATAATAGAGTATATTAAATAAAGTTAGTTTTGTAAAATTATAGAATAGGTGCTTATATTTAGGATAAAAAATTTTAGTCAAATTGTACTTATATTAGGGACTGGAGGGATTAATATAAAGTAGGCTTTATGGTTGTGTTTGGTAAGTAAATCTTGGGCGTGCTTTTAAAGCTCTAAGCATTGTCTTACGCTAGTGTTTGTCTTTTTTTTTTTTTTTTTGGTGCCTTTGGCTGCATTAAAATGTAAAATGCATGGGTGTTTAAGGGAAGACCTTTTCTTTTCACACCCCCTATTTTTCTCCCCACCCCCCATTTTTTCCGCCTCACATGAGGCGGAAGTGCTTTTTTTCACCCTTTCCGCCTCTTGAGAGGCGGAAAAACCAATAAATTTACACTTCCACCTCATGTGAGGCGGAAAAAATGGGGGGTGAGGAGAAAAATGGGGGGTGTGAAAAGAAAAGGTCTAAGGGAAAGTCTTTGCCCGTGGACCTGCATTGGGACAGGGCTGACTTCATAGCCTGTTACATGTGTTTAGCAATTGTTTCTTTACAAGATTCCATTCACATGATCAAACCAGACCTTTTTTTATTTCTTTTTCTGCTGCCACAATTACAAAGATGGCAGTTTAATTATCTAATATATAGTCTTTACTTCTTCGATTCACTTCTCCATATTGAATAATAACCAGTGTTTTGAGGAACCTTATGACACCCGTTACATAGCTTTATTTAGTGTGGACTGTGGACCATTATATGATCAGCACTAATTGGTTGAACATATATCCATACCTGTTGAAGAGATTTTATTTTCCATTGAAGCTATAATCACAATAATAGGCAATAGCAAAAGGGAAAGGATTGATTAAACTGGAGAAAAATCCATTTTAATTGTGGTGCTTCTATATGGGAGTAATGCATACACCTTCTCTTTTGTTGTTTAACTCGTACACTCTATACTGTGACATACAGTATTGAATCTGTACCGGAAAACTTTATTTAGAAATAAAGAATATCGGAACTGCCACTTTCTCTATTATAGCCATGGCAGTATAGTATTAGTCACTCTAGGTGAATTATTGTTTAGTAATTCTTTAACCAATATCAGTGTGTATGTATCTTTAGAGTAGAAATCTTGATAGTCCAACTTTGTGTCCTATTTGCTTGACATCTTCTTGAATTTGGTGTCGGTATTCTCCAAAGGTAAACTTCCTATATACAGAAGGTTCTTTGCAGTTATTTATGGTGGTACTGTAAGAAGGGCATAGGAAGTATGCTATGGAGTATCTATCCATCTTGTCATTTGCCACCACCTTGTGCTCCACGCTTTTGTACTCATCATTGCTCCATGCCTGCATTTGGGTTGCAAAACCTTGTTAGTAAATAAATCATACTATATATCATTGCTCCACGACTCTCTATTACTGATTTGGCCACAGTAGTGGTGGCTAAGACTACGGTTAAGAAGAATAAAGGGAGCTGTTTCTTTAGCTTCTCTTTCAGTTTTTACTTGCTGCCTCCAAAAAGAGACACAGTTCCAGTTGAAGGGTGCTATTTTGGACTCTTTGATTGATGGATTCTTGATTCGTTGACTCTTTTCATTATAAGAGAATCTCTTTCTTGGAAAAAAAAAAAAAAAAAGGTTGCCATGCATCAACATGTCATTATCACTCTTGAATATTGCCATTAAAAAAAAAAAAACACTCTTGAATATTGAAATTGTACTTTAGAACTATAGAAGTTA
The DNA here is from genome assembly GCA_037953625.1 of Crotalaria pallida. Classification (NCBI taxonomy): domain Eukaryota; kingdom Viridiplantae; phylum Streptophyta; class Magnoliopsida; order Fabales; family Fabaceae; genus Crotalaria; species Crotalaria pallida. Next base: position 139,094,070 of record CM075654.1, on the reverse strand, counting down.
ACAAATACAGTATATGCTAGACTAACTTATACCTGGAAAAGATCCCCAATGTTAACAATTAGAGCATCTGGATTTGGTTTTACAGCAACCCATTTGGAATCTTTCATGAGTTGGAGTCCACCCACTTGATCTTGATAAAGGATTGTAAGAAAATCACTGTCAGTGTGAGGCACTAGTCCAAAAACTTCTATAGATTTTGGGCAGGGTGGATAGTGATTTAATCTCAGAAAGTTTGTGCTAGCATCACACAGTTTTTCAACTGCATCCTTTGGGTAACCCAAGTTTTCTGCTAGAATGCTTGCCAATAAGCTAGAAACTTTCAACATAGCTGGTGCAAACTCATTTATCGTTTCCCTGTAGCCAAAATTAGAAACAAATTAACTCAGTTCTAAGGGTGAGATCATGCATGCCAACTTAATTGTCCCATGACATCTGTCTGTAGCATTTTGATTCTGGACTATTATATTGCTGACGGACCACTGCTTACCTTAGTATAAATTTTAGAAGCTAACCTGTGAAGATGTGGAATAACTGAACTGGTGGTTATTCAGTCTTTAATTAAATAATTAGTTTTTTGGTCATATTTCAGCTCTTTTTAAGTTAATATTATATAATATAATGAGGGCCAAGGAGTTAAAAGAGCAAAGCACACTAATATTCTTCATAGTTTGAAAACCAACACATAACCAAGAATCCATTATAGATAGCGGTTGCGGTCGCAGTTTCGGAATGTACCTAAATCTTGACGTTACGGACAATTTCAGCAAAATGCAGCTAATGCAACCGCAATTGCAGTCACGATGCGGTTTCGGCAATTACCTGAGCCTCAACATATTGACGTCTCTAGCTAACGGTCGCGGACCCAAATTTAAAAGTTAAAACCTTACGCATAACACCTAAGACACATTGGCAACACTTATTTCTTTCTTTGTTTTGCATTCATTTATCTTTGTTTCTGTTCTGTATTCAAGCTCTTAAGAACTGTAATAAAAGGGACGTAGGAAGAGAAAGATTTCAAGTAAAATAAATAATGTAAAATATCTAAGAGTAAGAAGATACCTTAAAGAAGTGAATTCACCCCAGCAAGCAGCTTCTGAAATCATGGTAAGAGGAATGTGGAAAGCTTCTGACCATGAGTACTGATTTGAACGAGTAGCTGTTGGGTTCCCCCATCTATATGGGTTATTTAGAAGCCCACAAGTGACCTTTCTCTCAAAGGGTACCCCAAACAACCTCACTTGCTCTTCCCTCATATTTCTTAGTAGTTCAGGGTTTATCCCATGGTTTACTACTTGAAAAAATCCCCATTCTGATGCAGCTTTGCATATTGCTGCAGCGCAAGACATTCTTTCACTTTCATTGGAACTGTTAAGACCATTAAGGTCTATCAATGGGAGTTCACACTCATCCACTACAGGATGATTTTTATCATTAGAACATTTCAAAAGTGCTCCATAATGGTGCATGAGTGGTGGGTTTGAGTCAATCATTGTTGCACCTAGTTGTTGTATGTGTGTAGTGGAAGTGGTAAGTGTTTAAGGAGAGGTGGTGGAGTAGCAGAGGAGAAAACGTGTTTGTGATTGAGTGTAGTTATTTGCATTTATATGGTTTGGACTTTGGATTGGAGAATGGAGGCAAAGTACAGTAGAAAAAGTCTTGATATGGACAATCACCAAGGACAAACAAATTAAGGCCGTCCATAGCATATGACATGTGTCATAGGGATAGCCAAGTTTTGAATGGATACTTAAAATACTTTAATATTGGTGGAAGTTGCAAATGAGAACGAAAGAGGATTCAAACCTAACTCATTTTTTTGACTTTGATCATGGCACTCAAAATTAGTGAAAAAAAAATATAGGCTTATTTATGGTTTTGGTCCCTAAAAGTTCAACGTATTTTGGTTTTAGTCCCTAGAAGTTATTTTGACCGAAACTAATCCTTAATTTTTCAGACATTTTGGTTTCGGTCCCCTCTGTTACAAAAAAATCAGTTATTTGTTGACATGGTTAATGAAAATCCACACCAACTACCACGGGGTGTGAGGTAACGCCAAATAGGTGATGTGACATGGATGATTCTGACCTATGAACTCAAAATTTGTGTACGGGGCCATTTTGCTTATTGAACCATTTTGCGTCCGTGAATCTGTATCATCCACGTTATATCACCTATTAGGCGTCACTTCAAACCACATGGACTGCTGATGTGATGTTCTATTAGCTACACAATCAAATAAAAGATTTTTACTAACGGAGGGGACCAAAACCAAAATGTTTGAAAATTTAAGGACTACTCCCGGTCAAAATAACTTCTAGGAACTAAAACCAAAACACGCTGAACTTTCAGGGACTAAAGGCATAAATAAGCCAAAAATATAATAGAAACATTAAATTAGTTCCTTGATTTTTTTTAGAATAAGGGTGTTAGTATAGTGGTAGAGGTATAACGATTTTAGGGAAAAATCAAGGTTTGATTCATGATTATATTTTTTATAATCAATTTGATTCTCAGTGAAAATATTAGTTGATCATGTAAGCTTGATTATTCCCAAAGTTAGTCTTCTACTCTAATAACAAGGAATGGGGATACCCAATAAAAAAAAAGATAAAGGTATCTCAAGCCGATAATCAAAGCCTAATTTCTTGAGGAACAAAGATTATTATAGTAATTTTGCCTCTACCAACAAAATATTTTCAATACACATAGCATGAAGCAATTATTTAACATCATGTTTAAGGAACTCAATTATTTACAAATGTATAGTATTGGTTCGTTATATTTTTATATTATAAAGGTACACTTTTGGTATATGAAAAATGAAAAAACTCAAAAATTTTCCAAAAATCTCGTTTGGATGATTAGTATTAAAATGCCTCAAAAATTTGTCAGAAAAATGATTAATTTAACCGTTATTTGAAATTTTTAAAAATCAAATCGAGTTTTTTTTTTTTTTTTTCCAATTTTCATGTATAAAATTTTAAAGACTAAATTAGTTATTAAAAAAAAAAACATTGTACATCGGAGAGGAGAGAATCCTTTTGGGTCTGCATTAGCTGCAAGTTACAATGTACATTCGATGGAGTTTAGGTTCATATAAACTTTTGACTTTTAGGAGTATCTGCATAAATCAAGACAACCAGACAGAATATTCTCACAAAAGTGCATAAAGTTAAAAGCAATGATCTGTCAAACAATTCATAACTCTTAAATGTTGTGCGAATTTGTTGCTATCTTAATGGCATTATTACTTATTAGTCTTCGTTCCATGTAGTCTAGCATCTGCCAAAATGGCTGATAAATTGCAATATTTTGTTACTTGCTCATCCGGCCTTCATGCTAAATAATCCTCATTAGGTATTAGAATCTATGCTTTCTAATTTTGCCAATACTTGTTAGACAAGTTATAACTATTTGCTCACATGCTTAAGAGACTTGCACGAGTTGGTTGATTCTTTTTTATTTAGTGCAATGATAAATACTAGTATAAGCCTATAGAAGTGAGGGCAGTTAGCCCACTAAAACCTATGCATTGAGACGAGTTGTAAGTGGTTCGATCTCGCTTAAACAATGTCTCGAATTCGATTTTTTATTAATGCAGAAAATTCATTTAGGAGAAAATTAGCCCCACTAACCTGAAAAAAGTTCTTAAAGACTGCATTTTTTATTTTTTTTTGGTGCAAATGGGTGTATGTTTGAGAAGACATTACCCTAACGAGTTAGATGTGTCAGTAATTATACATACTCGTCAAGTTGAGTGAGATTATATACACGGTAGTACTTAAATACACTATAGTGCATCAATATTACATGAGTATTGGTACCTTAATTCTACTATCTAACCGGAGCATTTTCTATACATTCAATAATGATTGAATATCATGACACCATGCTTAAAAACGCAACTATTTATCAAATATGATGGTCTTTGTTGGTTATGATGATTGAGAGCTATTCCTAAAAGTATTGTCTTTTAAGTTACAAAGTACAGTATATATATTTTTTGAGATTAATGAGTATGCACTGATAGTGTTTTTACACCATCAATTCATCATCCACCATTCATTTGTATTACTTTAATCTAAAAGTCAATGATCATAAATGGTGAATGATGCACTGATGGTGTAACTGTCAATGCATTCTCAATTTTCTCATATTTTTTTGGTGAAAACAAAGTATAAATATTTTGATACATAAGAGTCATGATAGGTGGAAGACATGGGTCAATACCGAACGGGGTATAACATATTGCGGGATTAGAAAGCATATAACCACTTGCATGGAGAGATATGGCATGCAAAATTCAGGTCTTCGAACTCCCAACTCCTGAACACTTAAAGTGGTTAGAAGTATTAAAAACAAGGCACATGCACCTTATTAAAAAAGCTTAATTCACGCCTGCACCTTATTGTGATGCCCATTTTAATGCCAATCAACGGAAATAAAGTCACTTGTACAGTTAACAGTTCTATTTATATACTTAAAAAAATAATAAGCATGATAAATATATGGATTTAATTTTGATGCCCTGTCATTGTAATTATTTTTTTACACCATCAATTAATCATATATTATCATATTTTACAATGGCTACCCAAATTTCCACATATGACGACATATGAATGGTTAAAAGTATAAAACTTTTTCACTGACGTTTATCAAAATTAATTAGTACCAACTACCAAATATACACCGCTGAGCTGAGAGAAAATAGGGCATGCACCCTATTGAGTAGTATTCCAAAGCAATATGAATTAGGACAATATTTGCTATGCACATGTGCACAACCATCAATCACAAGCAGCTATGTATATTTAAATATAATCATTACTTAAATTAGCATTGCAATCTATAATTACTATGACATGGTAAAAAAATTAGTACTCTGAAATCAATAGAGGATTAGAAGTGCAATCAGCTCAAACCATTGTTATATTAATTGCTTTCCTATTTCATCTTTTTGGCAAGGAAACTGTTTTTATTTATACAACAGGAGTTCCAAGTTTTTCTTCAGAAAAAGAAACAACCAGGGAGCTGTAATATCAAAAGATGGATTAGAAACTCTGAATGTCCTGAGATTATGCAGATAACAGTTATGCCCTGCTTCCTCAATAGCGTGAAGCACCAAAAGCAGCTAAGGCTTCCACATAAAAATGTTGAGATCTCTACACTGATGCACTTTGATTTGTGTGCAACATCTTGATGGAGTCAGCAATTTGTCAGCTTGAATTGGTAAATACATATAAAACAATCAACTTTGATGTCTGATATTCTATACTTGAATTCACAAATATGACACTGCTTTTTAAGATAACCAGTTTTTTAAGTCTGGTATAAGATGCACACCCAAAATGTCCAATGAGTATCAAATCATTTAAAAAAAAAAGAATTACTAGATGCTCTGATCACGTAGCAGGTACAGCAACTCATTTAAACAAGATGTGATTATTTCATCATACTAACATTCAGATAAACAGAAATGCACTAGAATAATTCAATACTAAATTCATTAATCTCAACTTATTTGGCAGTGAAAAGACAAGTGACAACTAGGATGCCTATGAAGTTCCAAAGCCACTAGGTAAATCAGTTAAACTGAATCATACATTGGTTTGGTTCTGTTTCATTACTATATATGTGGTTTATATTAATTTGTTGAGTGGAAGGAAGACCAGTAACGTTGTTTTTGTTTGTATTCCCTTTCTTTCATATGTCGAACATTTTGCTATTTGTCTGTGGACAAGGATTCAATTCAATTGCACAAACAAAACACAACGAAGCATGATTGCTCAACATCAAAGTGCAAGAATTGAGTCAAGTTGACTAACAGCTTACCTAAATCTTATTAGGTAAAATACTTGCAAGACCCTCGTCAATGGTAATAGGCAATGGCGGCATTTGGCTCATAATGCCCGGCATCTCTCTCATGCTGCAAAAATGATGAAGTTTAGACATCAAATCCAAATATAAATGGAAATGTATTAGCACAATATCAATAGTAATCTTAGAGAAGATTCACATACTCATTAAGAATGGTACTAATATTGTGTCTTGTGTGGCAAAAGAGGTTGATGTTATCCTGCAACTGTAACATGACCGTTATTGCAGCTTAGAGATATGAATAATGAACAATACAATGGCAACATGAGAACACATACAAAGAACTTCTATAATAAAAGGTGAGGGGGGTTGCAGAAAGAAAGCATAGAGTAATCCTACTAATTAATGCTCAATTCAGCCTATATATTAGGCATTAAAAAAAAATTCACAAGTAAATTTCTAAAAGACTTGAAACTTGTCACACTTTTATTTTTGATAAAGAAAAGAATTTATTACGACAGAGACGGAGAATGAGAAAACAAAAGGGAAGGAGGATAAGAAAAAAAAACAAAAGAAAAAGCAAACAAAAAGGACGCAATCCCTCAGCATATCCATAAACACCCTTTTAAAAAGATCATCTCTGTTACACTGTGTATGGATTCCAAATGCCTACTCTTGTCCCAAAGCAGCTGCTTATCAGAATTCCATAGATATCCTAAAAAATGCAGGAATCACGCTCCACCCAAATGCACCAAAGTTTAGAAAATATTGTACATTGCCACAAAAAATTGGCCTTTTTACATCTAACAAAACTGGTGAAACTAGTCATCAGAAACATGTTCAGGTGGTTTGATCACACAGTCCAAGTCAGAATTACAACTCTCAGATCATAGAACACAGAATAAGATGCAGAGAACAGAAAATCTAGTAAACAACAGATATTGAGAAATCAATGTAGCACTGAAAAAGGCAAACTAATCAATCAAAGAGGCAAGTTTGGAGATTCATAAAGTTGAAAGAATGACAGGAATACCATTTTTTTAATAGAAAGATTCCACTCATTAAAAAGTTTAACTAAAGCAATTATACAAAGAGAATTCATCACTATCTTATATGACATTTCAAACCTTGAGTCCTGTGACACGACAGGTAACCTTTCAATGCCATATTCAGATACCATGCGATTCTTATATTTCTAACAATTTTATTTTTTCCTAAACATGAGATCAATCAATCATCAACAAAAAAAACTTGGAGGGTGAAATGCCACAAACAAAGTATTTCAGAAACTTGACAGTTGTATAAAATGGTTGGATTTTCTATATTTGCGAATGGCTTAAAGTCAGCTGTACCAGAATTTATAAAACTGCACCGAAAAGTATCAAGGTCGAGGTATTCACCTTGAAAGTAGATAAATTGGCAGAGATTTGACTAAAAGCTTGAGCATTCTGCTCTATGAGTTGCTTCACAGGACTACAGATTCCTGATCATACAAAAGGAAGATAATATTTGGTGAAATCAGGACATAGATTCTGGTAAAACCTGGGGTTGAGGGGGGAATTATGATATTACATTCAATGAAGATGGAGTTAGATGACCAAATAAGTAGTCATGATACCCAAAAGAAAATTTTGCCATTCCATTTACCTAACAAAAACTAAAAGCTACGAGAATTCCAGAACTTTATCTAAATATGTACAAAAGAATTTTATCAAAAAAATATGTACCAAAGAAAGAGTTCATCTAGTTAGTATAAGGAAAAATAACTGCACTGAATTAGCCAAAATGATTAGCAACTCATAACGAAGGAGTCATATACTAATACTTACTTTTTCTTTTGACATACAACAATTTCAAAAAATTGATATATTGAGTTACTAACCATCATACGATATCCGTTGACTTTGATCCATATGGTGTGACATGTGAGAATATGTGGCCATGCTTGGGGGAAAGGTTGAATGCAAATTTGTCTTCAATGCTGATTCCACTGGCTTATCCTGAAGAAGCATGACTTTAGAATTGGTTCTTCAATCAACATTACATCCTAAAGACATTAGTTGGTTCAATATATCAAAACAGCAACCCCATTCATGGGATGAAACATTAGCATATTTTGTTATTAACATAACTTTTGAGTTATCTTCAAAATCCTTGACAAGATAGCTAAGCCAGTTAAGTGCATACAAAGAAATTGATTTTATTCTAAAGCACCTGTTTGGTCAGTAAGAACAAGAATAAGAATAAGAAAAGAATAAGCATAAGAATAAGAATAAGAAAAAAGAACAAGCTAACAAATGCCTTGTGGGCACTGTTTAAGAAATTTAAAAAGAAACATTTCATGAAAAGTAGAAAACATATATATCAGAAACCCAAAAGGCATTTAATAATTTCTTCAATAAGTAATTATGATGATTTAATGACAGTGCTTAAACACTTCTTAAACAATGCCCCAAGGGAACTAGTTGACATGACCCTAGGTTGAACAAAAATGCTAAAAATTAAGGCAAGACTACACTATATCTAATCTATTACCATGGTATCAATTTCCTCCCTGGCATCTCTAATTAAATTCGGGGTCAACTCTAACACAGAACTCAAGACATGATATTCAGAAGTTTAATATCTTCACGAACATATTGTGTGTCTGTGTGCAGATAAGGGTAATATGGATTTCAAAAACCTACTAAAAAATCAAGTAGAAAATCAGTGAAAATGAGTGAGGGTTTTTTTAGTGTGTGCCCTAGGATTGCATGTTAAGGAGTACATCAAAAAGCAAAGTTTCGTTGGGAAATGATGTATTTATCATTCTTCAAAAGCGAGATACTTAATTTTCCCATGACAAGATGTTTTTAATGAATTCCTTAACATGTGCCCTTGGGCACACACAAGAAAAATCCAATAACTTAATATCAACTTGGCAATTCACCAAAACATACTAAACTACAAGAAACATAGTGTACATACACCAGCTTCCCACGTTCAAAATACCTTTCTGTTGTGAAACTTCTTTCCCAGATTGTGTTCCTCTGGTTTCCTTCGCTTTCTCTGCAAAAGGGTTTAAACAGTATTTTAAGCATCCATAAACAGACATAAAGGTGTAATCTGTTCAAGTACCCAAGTCCAGTGCTTCATGCATTATGTTCGTATAGTGCTAAACTTTCTTTCTGTGGATTTCCATACATAAAAAAAAAAGGGGAAAGGAAAGTTAATTTGATTTATTTTATTACAAGTCTACTTCAAACCTGAGATGAAACATAACCTTTATAAATAAGGTTCTAAATTGTGATATATGATGGCAATGGCAGCCACAATATTGTTGCAGCAGCCACCACAACCATATATTTTTGCCCAATTACCAGTTGCATTAACGATATTTGCCTTCATTTTTCTGCAATAACTGGAACTGCTAAGTCAAAGAAAATCTAAAATCCTGAGCCGTGTTGGAACGATGCTAAAATGAAGTCAAAAGTGGAAGTGGGGAGCAGGAAACAAGACAAGTAAATTTTGAAAACCTTGTATATTGTAAAGAGAAAGTTCACTATACATAATCACCTTTCATTAATTGCAATATATATAAGTGATTTTAAAATCATTAAGAGCTTAATGTTTTGCATAGGTGTCATTAGCCAACGCCAACACTAAAATAACAAGATTAGAGACAGGGTCGAAAGAAAAAAGAGCTTACTGTCATCCACCTACACCTCAAAGCAACGTCACGAACGGTTTTATCGGGCAATGTCGCAGCAATTTTGATATACCTCATGATGCTTGGCTCATCAGCATATCTAGTGATGAAACAGAAGAATCAAGAAAACAAGGGTTAGTAAACGTAAACTATAAAAAAGAGGAAGACGATATCCACACAAGACAAATCAAAGATTATCACTTACAAGAGAAAACAATGCTTAGCAACACTCATAAGTATACGTATTGAAATTCAGAAGGAACAACACATTTGGAAATTGAGGTCATATAAAAGAAAAATAAAGCATTTGGTCCACAGATACAAAAAACAGACAGCACGGTTGGCCTTATACTTCATGATTAGCCGCATTACAGACACGTAGCATGATCAGTCCATGAACTTAACAACAACAACAACAACAACTAAGCCTTTGTCCCACTAGGTGGGGTCGGCTACATGGATCAAACGACGCCATAAAGGCCTATCATAAATCATGTCTTTTGATAAGGCATTGATTGCCAAATCCTTCTCAATTGTTTCGCCTATAGTTATTCTAGGTCTTCCTCTTCCTCTAGCCCTTGTAGTACCCTCCATTTGGTCTACCCTCCTAACCGGGGCTTCCACCGGTCTCCTCCACACATGCCCAAACCACCTAAGACGAGATTCAACCATTTTTTCAACAATAGGAGCAACCCCAACTTTTTCTCGAATATACTCATTTCTAATCCGATCTTGTCTGGTATGCCCACTCATCCACCGCAACATCCTCATCTCTGCAACATGAAATTTATTCTCTTGTGTGCCCTTTGCCGCCCAACACTCTGTCCCATATAACATCGCCGGTCTTACAGCAGTGCGGTACCTTCCTTTAAGTTTAAGTGGTACCTTCTTATCACATAACACGCCCGAGGCACTCCTCCATTTCATCCACCCTGCTTGAATCCTATGATTTACATCCCCTTCTATTTCTGCATCCTGCTGTAAGATAGAACCAAGATACTTAAACTTCGGGACTTGTTCTAAGACATGCTCTCCAACCTTCACCTCCCGAGTAAGGCCCACGTGCCTCTTGCTAAAATTACACTCCATATACTCTGTCTTGCTTCGACTTATCCGGAATCCAGACCCTTGTAAAGCTTGTCTCCACATTTCAATCTTCCCATTTATTTCCTCTCTAGTATCCCCAATAAGCACAATATCATCCGCAAAGAGCATGCATTTGGGCACTGGTTCTTGGACATGTTCCGTAAGCACATCCAAGACCAATGTAAAGAGGTAGGGGCTCAAACTTGACCCTTGGTGTAGACCTATCGAGATGGGAAAATCCTCTGAAATCCCAGTTTGTGTCCTCACGCTCGTCTTGACCCCGTCATACATATCCTTAATGGCTCTAATATAGGCAACACGCACCACTTTCTTCTCGAGAGCCCTCCATAGTACCTCTCTAGGCACTCTATCATAAGCTTTCTCCAGATCAATAAAAACCATATGCAGATCCTTTTGTTGCCTCCGGTATTCCTCCATCAACCGGCGCAGTAAGTATATTGCCTCCATAGTTGATCTCCCCGGCATGAAGCCAAATTGATTCTCAGTAACATGAGTCTCTTGTCTCAATCTTCGCTCTATCACCCTTTCCCAAAGTTTCATGGTATGACTCATAAGCTTAATCCCTCTATAATTCGCACAATCCTGTATGTCACCTTTGTTCTTGTAGATAGGGATTAAAGTGCTCCTCCTCCACTCGTCCGGCATCTTCTTGGATCTTAAGATCTCATTAAACAACTTGGTGAGCTTAAATGGAAAAGAAAAGTGTTTTCATCCCTTACAAAATTAGTAAAAATTATAATAATCTACTATCCAAAGTTAATTCTTGATAAAGTAAAATGTAAAAAACAAGTAACAAAGGCATATCACATACCACTATATGTAAAAGTGAAAAATTAAGGATAAAGATAAACTACTTACTGGACAAGGCCCTCTTCCAATTTGTATTGTTCATCAACAGACCACTCAACAGCTAACCCTGTGTCATGCTTAAGCCCCGGGACCGAATCAAGCAGAAGAGAGGAAGAAGAAGTAGATGAAGAAGAACCTGAGGGGTTGCAAGGTGGACTCATGATAGGGTTGGTGTTAATGATAGCTGAATTAGCAGAATATAACATCCCTGAAGTAGCAGTGTTACTACTATTCAATCCAAAATAGTTTCCCATTGGAACCATCTCTGATAGAGTCATAGTAGCACCAGACTGAAATGAAATAGCATGATGAATGTTCAAAGCTGAGTCCATTCTTTCACTGTGAAGAAACCTTGTGTTTGACTCTGAAGCCATCCTTATCCAATTTCCTAATTGCATCTAAAAGATTTTCACCAAATCACAACAAACCAAAACTAGTGCCAACAAATAAAAAAACCATTTTTTTAAAAACTTTCAAACAAACAAATAACACCAATTCATAGTATCCATCCAAAATCACTAATTAAAAGAAAAAAAAGAAAACCCGCCAAGAATTAGAGGTAGAACGAACACAGAGAATTTGGTTGCTTGGTGGGTTGGTTCAATTATAGAACGCACAAACCCCAGATTGGGAAAACAATAAAAATCAAAACTTTAGAAGAGAAATGGAGAATCAAAACGAAGGCTGAAAGTGAAGGAAAAAAGGAGAGAAGTTGAGAGAGGAGTGGGGGGTCAAATTATAATAAAGGAGCAAAGGGTGGTTGCTGGTTAATGAAAACGACAAAGCCCTATAAAGAAGAAAGAAGAAAGAAAAAATAGGAAATTGAACGTGTCGTAATAGAACAGGGAGTGGTTAGAGAGAGAGAGAGAGAGTACCTTTTAAGGAGCTACTTTCCCAGTAAGGGCCTCCTAGTTGGTATTGGATGGTGCTGCTGCTTTCTTCTTTTTTTTTTTTTTTTTTTTTTTGTGTTCGTTTTTTTGGTGTTGGTTGCACACTGGTTTTACTGCTACAATGCTTATTATTATTATTACTGGGTGGGTGAGTGCACGCACTATCTGTCAATTTGGCATTGGCTACTTTTCTTTTCTTTTTCTCTATTCTGCTTTGTGAGTTGTGACACGCACACTACTACTACTAGTATATGAATATCTATCTGAGTGTGAGTGAGAGGAGAAAAAGAGAGAAGGGATAGTTTACTGTTTACACTTCCCAGTTCCCTCAGCCAATAAGGAGACAGAGAAAGGGGGAATAGGAAGCAAAATATTTTAAGGATTTTTTTTATAAGTGCTCTAAAAGTATTTGCTAAGTATATTAAAAATAAAATAAAATTGTAAGCCTAAATTATTTATTTTCTCAAAACTTAAAAAAATCATGATTTTTAATCACATTTAGTAATTTCTTAGTTTTTTTTTTCTTAAAAGTTTTATGTGTTTTGGTTTTAGTTTCTAAAAATTATTTTGATCAGGACTAATCTTCGAAATTTCAATTGTTTTGATTTTGGTCATCGCCGTTAGAAAAAAAAACCTTTTATATGCTGATGTGGCTAGCATATCACCACATCAATAACCATGTGGCATGAGATGGCGTCAGATAGGCAGTATGACGTGAATGATAGTTTCACGGACGCAAAATGGTCTCGGACACAAAATGGTCTCATATGCAAAATTTTGCATGGACCTAAATCATCCATGTCACATCATAAACTTAACACCACCTCCATCATGTAGTTGCTAATGTGGTGTTTCATTAATCCCATTGGTAGATAAAACATTTTTTCAATGATACAGACTAAAACCAAAATGTTCAAAAAAATTAATGATTAATCTCAATCAAAATAAATTTTAGGGATTAAAACTAAAACACATTAAATTTTTACACTATGTTTGGTTGGGGTGATTTTGGGGAGGAGAAATTGGGAGGAGAGAAAACAAAGAGAAAACAAGCTTTTTTCCTTGTTTGGTACAGAAGAGAAAATGATGGGGGAGAAAATGAGGTGGCTCCCACCAAAAAAAATTTTATCTCACCATAGAAGAAAGAATGGAAGGAAAATGAGTTTTTGCATGTAAAATAATTTGTCATTCATTTATTCACTTTACTTTATTGTTTAAAAAAAAATAAAAATTCAATTCGAAAAAAATAAATCTTCTTTTTATTAAAAAAATGTTTTTTTTAATATTTTGGATTCAGGATTTTTAACATGTAATAAAAAATTGAAGTAAAAAAGAAAATCTTTGGCTATGTTAAATATACATACCTGTGAAAAAGAAAAAAATATTTATTTTTATTTTGTAAAACAAGGGTTTAGTTGTCTTTTGACAAATTTGTTGTTTTGTCTGTTCTCACTTTTCTCTCCAACTAAACGAAAGGAAAGAAAACTCAACTTTTTTCTCTTCCCCATTTTTTCACATTTTCTCTTGTATCAAACAATCACAAAATTTACTCATTTTTTCACCATAATCTCTCTTCTCATTTTCTTTTGTGCAACCAAACATAGCCTTAAGAGTGAATACATAAATAAACATAATTTTTTAACAAATATCCTAAAAACACTTTTGCTAACCTTTATCATATTTTTATAATAATTGTTTTTCTATTCTATGCACCGCATGAATACAATAAGAAAATATTAATGATAAAATTTTATTGGAAAACTAAAGAATTATTTTTAATTCATTTAAGTGCATCAATTTCCAAGAAATATTTTTCTTTTAAGGTTTCATTAACCTATGCACCAAGTGTATAGCATAGAAAGATCTTATACTCCCTCCGATCCTTATTATAGGGCATACTTAACCGAATTACACATACCAAGGAAAGTAGTTAGTTTTATAAATTTTATGAGAATATATTGTAACATTACAATTTTACCCTCTAAACTTTTTTTGGAAAATTTACACTCATTAATGAACAACAAAAACACATAGATAGTGAAAGCATTTAATAAGAGCAAAAAAGAAAAAAAGCAATAAACGATACATTGGAAATATAAAGTAACTTATAATTAGGACCAAGAAAACCTTCTAGAATGTGACCTATAATAAAGACCGGAGGGAGTAATAAAAAGAAAATAAATAATGGTAAGAAATACTCCATCCGGTCCTATATATAGGACATATTCTAGAAGCAATCTTTGGTCCTATATATAAGACATTTTGTATTTTCTATGCATCATTTATTGTTTTTTCTCTTTTTTGCCCTTATTAAATGCTTTGACTATTTATGTGTTTTTTGTTGTTCATTAATGAGTGTGAGTTTTTCAAGAAAAGTTGAGAAGGTAAAATTGTAATGTTACAATATATTCTCATAGAATTCATAAAACTAACTATTTTTCTTGATCCGAGGAATATAATTAAGTATGTCTTATATATAGGACCGGAGAGAGTAGTAGTAAGAGAGATGATAATGGATGGTTGTGGTTGTGGATCTCGGAATTCAGCAACAGTGCGAATCCCCATAAGCAGCATTTGATGCAGATCATTGTGGACTCCATTTTTTTCCTAACAAGTACACTGCCAGCATTCATTAAAAATTTTATAATTGAAAAAAAAAAAGACATTTGTTAAGGAATCAATCATCCATTAAAGTTATTGGAAAATGTGATCTTTTATGTTTTCGAGAAAGTCATGAATGTAGACTTGTGATTTTTTTTCTATATATGATAATCTTAACATAAGGGCATTTATTAGCAAGATTCTTGAAAAATTAATTATGAATATGTTTTTTTATGTATTAAAAATAACATAAGATTACATTTTTTTTAAATGTATTTTTAGTATTTGCCTTTTTATTTATGCTTAACATCAGTTCTAATAATCTAATACTTTGAACATATGTTTTTTAAAGAAAAAAATTGTTTCATACCAGTGTGTGTATATATATACACAAAATCAATCCAATATTAATTACTTTTTTCATATTTTATCATTTTAATTACAACAAAACTGTCACTTTTGTCCCTGAATTTACAAGTCACTTTCATTTTCGCCCCTGAATTTAAAGAAATGGCTTCTTGGTCCCTAGATTTGTAAAAAAACGTTTCATTTTAGTCCCTGGAGCTGACTGTCGTTAACGCCGTTAACGACATTGCTGACCTGGCCATTACTGAAGTGGGAAACGACGTCGTTTTGGGGTTGGGAAAAAAAGAAAAAAAGCCACGTCGTTTATGCTTGCTGTCAATTGAACATTCATTACTGTCTTCATCATCAACCCAGGAAAAGAAATTGCATTGTTGTCCATACTTCAAAAAAACCATAATTTCAATCAGCACTCAAACATTTCAGAAAAAAAAATCATTCAACTGAAAAATTGAACACTAACCTTGTACATAGGACATCCAAAGAATAATCTTCCAGGGTTGAGAGGAGTTTTGAATCTCCTCAAAACACTTTTCAAACCACAATAGCATAAGGTTGGATGTTCAACTTACTTCCTACGAATTTTCTCAAACTTGGAACCTTCACTCCTGCTCCAGCTGCTGCTATCGCCACCCATATTTGCAGCTCTGATGTTCTGGGTTTCGAGATTTCCACTTGGGATTGTGCGGATTTTGAAATGCAAAGGAAATGAGTGATTTAAGGTTTCAGTTAAACGAATTGGGTGTAAATTTCGAGTTAGGGTTTGCGACGAAATAGTAGAAGCTCAGTGAAGAAGAAGAATTTGGCAATGTACTAGAGAAGAAGATGAATTTTGGGATCCGAATTTGGGAATTAGGGTTTAACATTATATTGGGGAAGAACAACAAAGTGGTCGTTACTGACTGTTGGGCCCAAAACAACGTGTCTCTTTTTTTCCTCAACCCCAAAACGCCGTCGTTTCCCACTTCAGAAATGGCTAGGTCAACAATGTCGTTAATGACGTTAACGACAGTCAGCTCCAGGGACTAAAATGAAACGTTTTTTACAAATCTAGGGACCAAGAAGCCATTTCTTTAAATTCAGGGATGAAAGTGAAAGTGACTTGTAAATTTAAGGGACCAAAGTGACAGTTTTGTCTTTTAATTACTAATTACTTTTTAGTTGTTTTTTTTTATACAACTGAAAGGTAAAGAAAACAGAGAAAACAGACTAGTTCCTAGAAACTAGAATACCCATCTGATCAATCAGCAACAAATGGGAAATCATAGCAGGTGGGGCGTCCCATAACTTCCAAAAAACAGAGTTGGAAGCACCATGCTTGGCAAACCAGCCAGCACAGGAATTGCTCTCTCTTAGAGTATGAACAAGAGTTGCATACCTGAACTCTTACAGCAGCTTCCTAATCTCTTTTATGTAGCACTCATAAAAGTGAAACGTGTAGTCACCACGCTGAATCAATCTCATCGCTTCAAAAGAATCAGATTGACATTGCAAACTCTAGATACCTCTGGATTTAGCAAGTTGAAACCCTCGTAATAAAGCC
Source organism: Crotalaria pallida (assembly GCA_037953625.1). Taxonomy (NCBI): domain Eukaryota; kingdom Viridiplantae; phylum Streptophyta; class Magnoliopsida; order Fabales; family Fabaceae; genus Crotalaria; species Crotalaria pallida. The sequence goes on along the minus strand of CM075654.1, from coordinate 139,077,209 downwards.
AATAATTCTACCTGGAGCACAGTTGCAGTCCCAAGAAAACCAGAAAAGGCACACACCCAATTACCATGTTTAGGTAGTATGGTAGTAAGGTGCTTTGTCAATGTAGTGGTGGCCATGACAACAAAGATTATGGTTGTGATGGTTGTGGTGATTATCAAGGGCATCTTCACCCATGAATGTAAATTTCGTTCATAAATGGACCCACACATTATTTTATTATTCTTCACATTTTTCCATACTTTAAGAACCACTGTGAACTTCAACCACATTTTCACTCCACCCATGAACCTACTTTTCGATCATAAATGGGTCTCAGTACCTACCTCATACTCCTAATATTTTATTATAAATATAACCACCATCAACTAACCAAAATATTTATTCAAAATATTTTTCTACACATATTCGTATACAGATTTATTAAAATATGTCAAATTTGAATATAGTTTTTTTCAGAGCAGGGAGTAAAAAAAAAATTTGATCCAAATCATAAAAACTAGTGCATACCAGTGAAAAAGAATACACATAGATTATTTTTGAATTAACAACATTTGAAAACAAGAAAAAAAATTTAGCCTCTGCCAAAGAGCACAGATTAAAAAAAAAATTAAATCTGAATAACAAAAAGATTATATATTTGTGAAAATAAAAATACATAGGATATATTTTTTTTAATTTACTACATTTGAAATGAAAAAAAAAGAATTATGTATTTTTTCTGCAACGGTTTTCACTGTTGTGGACTCTTTCCCCTCTTCATCCATCATTTCTTTTGATTATTTTATTCATACTCCCAACTGTATGAACGTTATCTAATTAGATAACTGTGACTAAAATTGGGACGAACGAGGGAGGCCTCCAGTGGCTATGAACACCGATGAATGGGTCATCACTCATGAACGAGCCAACGACTGAACCGCTGGATGTGCTCTAAGGTAGTTGTGATAATTATGGTAGTCAAAATGGTGATGTCAGTGGCGACATCAATGTTTGAGGTGGTAGCAATAGTGTTGAATATGATGGTGGTTGTTATTGAAATGGAGGTGGTGGTTTTTGTCATGACTCTCGATAATGGTGGTGGTAGATTTGGCGATGATGGCTATAATCTCGGTGGTAATGGCGACAATAATGATAGTTGGGGTGATAGCAATGTCAATGACAATGGTGACGATGGTAATGACGGTGAAAGTAACAATAATGGTGGTAATTGAGCTATTGATAATAGATTGGTACTTTCTCTCTGTTTGAGAAACTATTTAAAATTAAGGAAGTTATTGTTATTGACATTGAAAATATAAAATTTTGATACACTTTTTAAAAATCATCTTTGTAATTATTATTAAAATTTAAAAAATACCGAATAAATAAAAAATTGTGAAAAAAATAATTAGCATCATTATAAATTGAAAAATAAAGTTGTAGACAGGAAAAAAAATTCATAAGAGTGATTTATATTAATGACAATACGGTGTATTTTTAAAATAGTTAACTATTCGTTCTGGTTCTGTATGTAAGATTTTCTGTAAAAAAAAAAATTGGTCATTTTTGTAAGACCATGTTCCAATTTTCAATAACTAACATTTAATTATTTCTTCCGACTCGAATTATAAGCAAGTTTAACTACTTTTACGCTTATTAAGGAGATTAGTTGATTGTATTTAATTTTTTTAAATTTATAAAAAATAAAGGTATTTTAGGAAAGTAGTATTGAGAATGAAACAAAAATTAAATAAGATAACATTTTTCTAGAAATGTTTTAGGAAAGTGACATTGGGAATTAAACAAAATTTAATAAAGTTAGTTAATTTTGCTTATATTTTAAATCAAGAGAAATAATTTTTTTTTGTTATAATTCGAACCGAATGGAGTACATCCTTATTGAATCAATACTTTCTAGAATATCAATAGTAATTGGTAATTTTGAAAAAATTTATCAAATGTTATATTTTCAAGACTTATTTATGCTGTTGCTCCCTTAAAGTTCAGCGTGTTTTTGTTTTAGTCGCTATAAGTTATTTTGACAGGGATTGGTCCTTAATTTTTCAAATATTTTGGTTTTGATCCTCTCCATTATGAAAAAACTGTTATTTGCTGACGTGACTAGTAGAACACCATGGACACAAAATGATCTCATATGCAAAATGGTCTCATACGCATAATTTTGCGTTTATGGACCTAAATCATCTATTTCACAATACTTATTTGACGTTATCTCATACCACGTAGCTGTTGGTGTGAGATTCCGTTAATCAGGTCAACAAATAATTGATTTTTTCTAACAGATGAGACCAGGATCAAAATGTTTGAAAAATTAAGGACTAATCACGATCAAAATAACTTTTAGGGACTGAAACCAAAACACGTTGAACTTTTAGGTACAAAAACCATAACTAAACCTATTTTCAATATCACTTATAATTTTAATTATTTTTTTAGTAGACATAATTTTATTTTATTTTTTTTGGAAAAGATCTTGGATATAAGATGAGGGAATATAAGACATGCTTGTCACCACAAAAACCATTTTTCTTACGCATCTAAGTTTCTTTCTCTTATATACTACTGTACTGGCTAATAAGGACTACTATTGTTTTTTGTTTTTTTTTATAAAATAGGACAAATAAATAGAAACGAAGGAAGGAAGTAGAAGTTACTCGCAGTTATTTTAGATTCAACGTGATTTTTCACCGCTAAATCAAACATGTACTAACTCGGGTTAAAAAATTCTCTCCATCGCATTAAAAATCATTTTTTTAAAAAAAAAAAAAAAACTAAAATAGCTTCTTTTGCCTGATTCGATCAAGCTCAGATATTATTAGATAACTCGAAGTATCAACCGTAACAAACCTATGTGCCTGCCTCATCCTATTCCAGGTAGGCAACCAAACACTGCCCTAATGTCGTTGTAAAATTTTCTGCCAAAACTCATTTTCATCTGTTTTTACGTTACAAAAACAAATGTGATATCCCGTTCTTACTTGAGTTACTTCTATTCATCTTTAAAAAAAAAAATCCACTTCGTATGTTGGACTAAAACATTTGCAGCATATGGAATCGGGTAGAGAATCCGATGAAATAATGCCAAAAAACAAAAAGAAGTAATACTTTGTTGGATGGAAACTGAATGTTAAAGTAGTTTTATTTAAAAGCAAAAAATAAGTTTATTAGAAAATTGAAAAACTTATAGAAACCCTGGAATATTCGCTTACCCCTACTAGCAATGTCACTTGGCTAGCATGCTTCTTTCGGAAAATTCGCAACACTTGGTGATTACTGAGTAGCATCTTTTTTAAGGGAACAAAAAATCATATCCCTACTAGCACCTTTATTATAATGATCTTACTTGTCCTTAGTATATTTGTTAAAATTACTTAAAAAAGTAATTATAAACTAGTATTAATTATTCTTCTTTCGAAAATCTAAAAAAAAAAAATACATTTTCCAATATTTTTTATTTACATTTAATTGCTTAACACTTGTTAACATTTGTGTTGTTATAATACCAGTACTAACATAGTAATAAAGGTGGCAGCATCATATCTGTTCAGAGTTCAGACCGACCACCCATTCATTTCCTAAAATATTACTACATGTTTTACATTGTGTTACTTTATGCATAAAAGTATGAAAATTTGTAAAAATACTTACTTAATATAAATTTTAAATTCTTTTGTTTAATCACTCAATCTGATTTTATTTATAAAACTCTTTTAGGATTTTAGATTTGATCATATTTAAAAGATCACATTTCAATTTTTAATAGCATTTAGTTATTTTTTTTTCCTCAAACACCCCATTAATTCAACATTTTTTAAAATTTCAATAATAATTATATGGACAATTTTGAAAAAATATATCAAATTTTCACATTTCCAATATCACTAACAAATTTCACTACCTTCCTTGATAGACGTGAAAAATTTCAAAAGGCTCTTACATGTGGAAATTACTTTGACATATGAAATGACACATGAAATAACATATGATGTCCCTCCTTTCCCCTCTGCCCACCTTGACAGTCTGTTAATGTTCATTATGTTCATTTTGGTTTCTTACGATGCCGGGGCTAATGCCGGGGCTACAAGAAGTTCTTTAATTTTAGTGTTAATGCTGGGGCTTTTTCTGAAGCTTTTGGTTTGGGTTTATCTAGAGAGAATACACTTAATAATTCAATAGTGAATACACCTTTGCATGTTCACATCAAAAACACTTTTGATATATCTTCGGCCTTAAAGTTTTGGCCCTTTTTTTAAGATAAATACTCCGTTTCGTCTTATTTATAAGAAAAAAAGACATTTCATTAATATAAGCAAAAATTAACTTTCTATTCTCAATAAATCATTTCTAAAATATCTTCATAAAGTGATTGAGTCATTTAATTTTTGTTTCATTCTCAATGTATATTTACTAAAATAGTCTATTTTTTTTATTAATTTGAGAAAATTAAATATACTCAACTAATTTTCTTAATAAGTATAAATTAGTTACTATTTTTCTTAAAAATTAGACCGGAGGGAGTAAATAAAATGCACGAGGGGTCGGCTTAAAAAAATGCAGAGTGAAAATTTATTAGCCATTTTAAATGTCATTACAGCATAGCGTCTCCTTCTGTTATTCCTGCTTCGGATTTTAATTTTTTTAGTTGGCTGTTTAAATAAATTTCACTTACCACTAGTTATCAACAGGTATCGTTTATAAAGCACTCCTACCTTCTTTATTTATTTACTTTTTTTATTTTTTATAATAAAAGTGTGTAGAGGAACTTCACAGTCCCGATACCTGGAGTAACATAGGTAGGGTGCTTTTCTAAGGGATGTTTTCCACAAGGATTCGAGTCTCTGACCTTATAGTGTTATGAGTTTTCAATATCTATTCTTTATTTTTTTTAGGTACAAATGCTATATATATCTTTGATTCTATTCAAAAGTATAGTATTAAACAACAACTATCACCTCATGACATATTTAAGGATACACCAAAAAACCGCGTGCATTGGAGCATCATCAGCCATTATCCGAAAAATAAAATAAAATAATAGAAGTGAAAAAGGAATAAAAATAAAAGAGCATTGTAGCATCATCAGCCAATATCAGAAAAATAAATTAAAATAAAACAAGTGAAAAAGGAAAAAAGAAAAAGGACTATCTTCCGAATCTTTTGCAACCCTGAATCATTGATGACTCTACAAATGAATCCATTACCTCTAAACTGCATATACTCATAAATTAAAACAAGAGGTAAAGAATCTAGGCCTTTACAACAGGAATTTCGTATCACCTAGTTATGCATGCATGCATGGAATCAAATCAATAACCAATTTAAAAAAAAAAAAAAAAAAAGAGGATACGTGGTTTGGATTAACATGGACCAGTCAAAAAGTTACCAATAATCATATACTCAGGTGTTCTTCCCTTGGAAAGCTTTGAACAGTATCTGACCACCTACCAGGTGAATGATCACTACTATTAGATGAAACCTGAGCTTCCCCCCTTGCATCTCTTATCATCTTTAAAACTTCTCTCATTGTAGGCCTGTTCTCTGGTACTAATGAAACACATGCCATTGCAATGTTTAATAGAGCCTGAAGCTTCTCTTCTGATGCTTCATTCCCTGAGGCAGGGTCATCCCCTGACTCCGTCTCTTCTTCGCGCACTGACCGAACCCAACGAGGTATATCTGAACCATGTGCCTGAACAAGGTCTTGAAAGGGCGTTTTTCCTGTTAAGAGCTCAAGGAGAAGGACACCGAAGCTGTATACATCAGCAGCTTGAGTATGTGGTCTCTGAAAGCTACGGCATTCGGGTGCTCTATAGAATAAAGAAGTGGCCCCAGGTTCATCCATTGAGTCAGGATTAAGGAACATAGTAAGACCATAATCAGTTAGACAGGACTCAAAGTCTGAACCAAGCAAGACATTAGAAGATTTAAGGTTTCCATGAGTTAAGCCGGGGTTCATCTGGTGAATATAGAGCATGCCGGTTGCCAGATCTTCCGCGATTTTAAGGCAGGATGTCCAGTGAAGAGGCTTTCCCCCACCGGATGTTTTTGATCCTGCATTGTCATCACAACATGTCTTCTGTCAATAATTAGTTTGATGGCAATGTTAAAATGCATAAATTTCTCTTTAGTCGTTGCTTCTTGCTCCATCCGGTCTTATTTATAAAACCCTTTTGTGCTTTTTCACTCCAACCAAAGAGAGTGGAAAAATTTGTTAGTGACATTGGAAACGTGAAAATTTGATATACTTTTTCAAAACTACCCCTATAATTATTATTGGAACTCTAAAAAGTGTTGACTTTATAAGGGTGTTTGTGGAAAGAAATAATTAAATACTATTGAAAAATGGAAAGGGATCTTATAAATAGGACCAAAATAAAAACCTAAAATGATCTTATAAATAGGACCGGAGAGAGTAACTAGTAATCTGACATGACAATGGCATCCATGCAATGCTATCTCTTCATTTAAAATTCTGACTCGTCCAAAAATCAAACAAGTACAAACAATTTCTCCATGAATATATCACTTGGTCCCAAAAAGAAAGGAATGAAGAAAAATAAAAACACTAACCACAATCAAGTCTTTTTTCTACAAGGTGACGTCTACCATGTGGATCAAATAATGTCATAATATTTTTAACGTAAATCAGAGATAAATCATTGATATTTAAGTCCTAATCAAGAGATGTGTAAGTCACACTCACATATTTCAATCCCAAGAGGATAGGCCATAGCCTCACTTGATCTAGGTAACTCAAAAATATTAGCACTGTTTACTAAGAAGAATCAAATGGGGTAGAATTTCTAGCTTTACCTTTAATGCATGTAGTTCTAGAATATTATCACTATAAATACTCTGTACTCCCTCCGTTCCTAAATATAAAACCCTTTTGACACTTTTGTTTTGTTCCTATTTATAAGACCCTTTACCAATTTTCAATGAGTATTAATTACTTTTTTCCACAAACACCCTTATTTATTTAACACTTTTTAGATTCCCAATAATATTAATAGGGGTAGTTTTGAAAATACATCTCAAAAATTCATATTTCCAATACAATTAACTAAATTATTCCACTTTCTTAATGGACGTGAAATCTTCCAAAGGGGTCTTATAAATAGGAACGAAGGGAGTATTACGTAGAATCTAGATAAACAAACATACACGGTGTGCTTGCATGAAGACAAGATGTTCACAAGGATCAAATATAGAAAATGAAACTGCACAGTTCGTGTGAAGAGAAAAACATTAGTTTAAAGCAAGCAGAATACACGTGAATTGGAATGATTGATTGCTTTAAATTCTGGATATTGATATTCTGATTGCTCCTTTATTTCTAAATAAAAGAAACAAAAAGCCCCATTTCATGATTTTGTTAAATGCTCTGCAAAAGAGCATACTATCTCATCTCATCTTTTACAGAAACAGACAAGGGGGTTGTTCCTTTGAAATAATGCAACAGGGACATATGCTTTTCCCACAAAAACTCATTAATGCATTATTGGTATTGCATTATGGAGAAAACATTAATGCCATTTCTCATATATTGACCTATAGTATAACAGCTTTTAAACAGTTGTGGAAACACACTTGGTGATAGATCTGTTGAAGTATATGGTAGTGCACCATAGCAAAAACTCATTCAACTCTCTTTAATTTATCAATTTGTTGAGTGTGACAACACTAACATGGGTCCGACTCATAAATGACCAAATGAGTTGTCAATTTGAGAGCACACATCTTTATAAAATCTGAAATCACATAAACAGTGTGACATGGAAAGTAACACCTTTTGTCCCTATTTAGCTAAATCTGTGCGAGAGTGAAAGATTAGTGCATAGATATAATTGGAAATCGGATATGAGGCCCGCCATTACCTAAAAGATTATGAAGTTTTATATTGAAAAAAAACTTTTCTAAGTTCTAACACTCGATGCAACAATTATTAAAAACATCATGTTGCTGTGTAGTCATCAATAACATCACTCTCACTGCGTCCTTCATTTATTTGACCCTTTACATAAAAAAACAATAATATTTTCAATAAAGCTATTGAGTTTTATTTTTCCTAATACATATTTTCTTTCTCTATGATTTTTTTTTCAACTATTAACATAAATCAAAATAGTATTGAATAAGGGTAAAGATAAACAAAAAAAATTATTGCACACTTGATTTTCTAAACGGGACAAATAAATAAAAACAAATATTTTTTCAAATAAGATAGATAAATATAAAGGGATGTAGTATATGTAAAAATGCATAATATATTATTTAAATATTGTATAATAAATCTTGAATGTTATGACTCTTTAAGTCACCCTCAGTCCACCTTGTCATTGCGAAAAAATATTTTTACATTTTTGAATAACCTTCCACACAAGGGAAATTGGCAGATTGGCACTATTCTAACTACAGAAAATATCATTTTAATAAGAAAACTAATATTTGATAATCAACATATAAAATTAGAGTATAGGTGAAAAAAGTTAAGATAAAAATAATTATAAGTAGATGACAAAAATAATACTTATTTTGGTTATATTTGTAATATCCTTTTAAAGAAAAAAAATTAGTCCTGTTTGTAAGCTCTTTTTCCAATTTCCAATAACAATTAATTAGTTCTTTCCAAAAACACCCTTATTACGTTAACACTTTTTAGAATCTCAATAACAAGTATAGGGGTAGTTTTGAAAAGGTATATTAAATGTTTACATACCACTAACAACCTTAATAACTTATGGGCATGAATTGATAAAATGATACTATGTATAAAATATATATATATATATATATATATATATATATATATGTAGGAGCCAAATTATTACATACTACACCAGTCAATATAATCGGCCCAAATGGCATCTTTGGGATCGTGATTCCTATGTAGCTAAGATGAAAGCAGAAATGGAGTATGCACATTTTTATTTGGTTTCCTTAACCTCAATCTTTGAATTTTAGATTAAGAAATCCAAATTATTTATATTAATAGATTAAATCGGCCCAATTTTGACTTATGAATGTCATAATCACACCAAACTTAAGTTAAACCAAAAAATAAATAAATAAAAATTTACCCTAATCAGAGAATGGAGTAAATGTTGACCCTAACTATCTTTCCATATATGGAGTGGGGGTGAAAATTGAGAAGAGAAGAAGAGAAAGAGAGGAACGTACCATGAACGAGGGAGAAGAGGCTGCCATTAGGAAAGTAATCATAAACCAGAAGGCGTTCCTCTTTAGCCTGAAAATAAGCCCTTAGTGGCACCAAATTAGGGTGTCTCAGCCTTCCAATCACTTCTATCTGTGCCCTAAACTCCTCCAACCCCGGATACGTCGCATCTTTCAACCTTTTCACCGTTACTATAAACCCTGACTCCATCACTGCCTTATACGTACTTCCCATTATACCCCTCCCCAACGTCTCCGCTGACGCCTTCAGCAAATCCTCCAAGCTGTAACTCATCTCCCTATCCCCTGCCCCTAGGAACACCAATTTCCCCAGACCCTCATTTTCCCATGCAAACCCCCCTTGTTTCCCTTCATTATTACCACCTCTGCCACCACCACCATTATTTCCTCCTCTTTCTTCTCTCTCCTCCACGTCACCAACACCAGCACCTACACCACCTTTGCTTCTTGTCGTTCCTGAACCAACAACAACTCCCCTTTCTCTGCTCTTCTTGCAAACCTTCCATAATATGATCAAACAAAGCAATACCAAAACTACCCCTCCAACACTCCCTCCTATTACTTTCAACACTTTCGTACGGCTCCATGATGATGTTGATTTACTTTTATACCCTTGCGGCATCATAGGATTACTGCTTGGACTAATCGACGGTGGAAAAGCAACGCTGCCTTCGCATGCCTTGTGGACTTGTTCTCCGCACAGACCCGGGTTACCGAAAAACGACGACGTATTGAACCGAACCAATGCCGGAGTCACCGGAATCTCACCGGAGAGTTGATTATTCGACACATTCAGGTACCTGAGTCCGGTTTGATTGAACCCCGGGATAGTACCAGTGAACAAATTATCCTGCAAGTAAAGGACATACAGTCGCCGGAGTCTGAGCAGCGACGCCGGGATATCGCCGGAGATTCTGTTACCTGATAAGACAATAACCTTGACGCGGTGGAGGTCGGTGACGGAGGAGGGGAACACGCCGGAGAAGTTGTTGTCATTGAGGAAAAGCGATTTGAGGTTGATCAAGGCGGAGAGATCAGGGATTTGGCCTGAGAGAGAGTTTCCTTTGAAACTGAGGACTCGGAGTTGATCCAAACGGTTCAAGATCTTGGAATCCAATGAACCGGTTAAGTTTGAATATTCGAGAACCAGCTTGCTGACTCTTCCGTTGAAGCAATCTTTGACACCTTGCCAATTACACACATCGCTTCCACCTTGCCATGGAAGCTTGTTACGAACATCAATGGAGGATTTCAGTGCTAGTAGTGCTTGAGAATCATCATCATCATTACCATCACCGTCTACTAATACAATAGCATTTTGAGAGAGAAGCAAAAGAAGGAAAACAGAGAAAAGAACAGAGGATCTTTCCATGTCTACTATATCTTGAGCCTTGACCCCACTTGGACCTTGTAATAAGCTAAGGTGTAATGATATAATGATAATGATAATGATAATGATGATGATAATAATAATAATCAAGGTGGTTTAATGAGATCCTTGATCTGATTTAGTTTCCATTGAAAGAAATTGGCATTATTTATTTAATGCATATGATGAGGGAAGGAAGGAATTGAAGGGTTGAGTAATGAACTCAAATTAGCTGAAAAACCGTTGAGACAAAGATCTTTGATTTTGTTTTTCTAATAAGCTGTTTGGTGCTCTACTTGCAAAACCAAACTCACTTTAGTTTTCTTCAATTCAGATCTAACTACCATTATGCTTCAGCTTCAGCTTCTTCTTCTTGTTCTACTTCTTCACATAATAATGCATGGAGAGAGAGAGGGAGAGAGACCAAAGTAGGTGAACAAAGGTAGGAAGGATTTTGAGATTTTTTAGCTGAGTAAGTTACTCACCTCATCACTTGAAACAAACCATGGCATTGTGTGAAGTAGAAGAGCAGAAAATAATGCAAGAGGAGGTTCTTCTCTTCTATTGGTGAATCGTCCATGAGAATGGAGAAGGAGAAGGAGAAGGAGACACTTCTTTATTTAACTAAACTGCGTGTGGTGAATGAATATGGTTCAGCTTGGTTTCTCGAAACTCAACCACCAAACTCACGGATCGGACACAATGCCAGAGCTATCACGTGAAATCCAAATAACCATACACTTTCGAGTCTCTCTATGATTTCTATATTCTTAAACTGCAACATTGTTAAAAAAACACAAAACAACACAAGTAAACAAACATATAACAACTATGCAAGCAAGCTACAAAATGAGATTTTTATTTTTTATAATTTAATTATCATTTTGCTAATAACCAATTTTTTTAAGTATTGATAAAGAAATACATCAATAAAAAATTGCATTTAAAATTTGAATCTATTATTTTAGAAATCTGAAATTTATCATTCTCAAAATAAAATTGCTCCTATTAAATAATAATTTAAAAAAAATAAAAATTGCTAACATTTTGGTTTAGTTATATCTTGATGGAAGATGGAATAAACAAAGACCATGCATGTAATTTTATACTACTACTACTACAGTACTTACTTTCTTGGGGTGCTCGTAGTCATGGATTTTAGCAGTTTTATAACTTTGCTGAAGTGGGATCCAATACTCTTCTTGTTCATTGGAATCATTACAAAGGCTACTGAATGGAATGATGAAGAGTGTCTGTGAGAGAGAGAGAGAGAAGCTAAAAATAAGAGGCTTTCCTCTTTTTGTTCAATTTTCTTGTTTGGTCAAATGGACTTGGATTCTTATCTGAAAATAACAATAGTAGTTGTTGTTGTGGTGGCAGTAAAACACATGGTGCAAGTTCAGATTCCAGCTAGCTGCTAAACTAAACCACCTCTATAATCGAAGATCCATCTGTACAATGAATGGTCTTTACAGTAATAATAATAATAATTTGAGAGAGAGTAAGAGAGTGTGTTAGTGTGTATGTGAATTATGTGAGTGTGTCTGAACAGAGAGAGAAAGAAAGAAAGGACAGGAAAGAACATGCTTCACTTCTTCTGCTCCCTAAGGGTAAAAGAGACCTCTCTCTTCTCTCAGGAAATTGGTGAACGAATTGATGGCTAAAGAAAAAAGCCATAAATGTGATCTCAAAAAACTGGTGATTAGGAAAAAAGAAAAGAAAGAAAAACCTCGACCTGCCACGTGTTGAAATTAAATGGACAGTCAGCCGTGGATAAATTAAAAATAAAAAAAATGTACTCGGTAGACTGTTTAAGGTCGTGTATAACTAACTGTATATCAGTAACCACAGCCATTGACTCTTGCCAGCTGTTATATTGTATTCTATTTTTATTTTTTTTTATGTTAGAAAAGTATTTGATTTTGTTTAAAATTATGCGTTTAGTTTATTTTTCAAAAAAATCCTAATATATTGCTTTTGGTCAAAGGAAGTATATGAGTATATCATATATTTCGTCCGCCTCAATTTATTTTACATTTTATGAATTTCACAAAGATTAAAAAAATTATTCGATACTTCCAATTAAAAAAAAAATTTACTCATCCGGTCCTATATATAGGTTACATTCTAAAAAGTTTTTTTGGTCCTAATTATAAGTCACTTTATATTTTCTATGCATCATTTATTGATTTTTCTCTTTTTTGCCCTTATTAAATGTTTTGACTATCTATGTGTTTTTTGTTGTTCATTAATGAGTGCGAATTTTCCAAGAAAAGTTAAGAGGGTAAAATTGTAATGTTACAATATATTCTCACAGAATTCATAAAACCAACCACTTTCCTTGATATGTGTAATTCGGTTAAGTATAAACTATAATAAGGATCAGAGGAGTATTTTATTATTCTCACACAATATTAATTATTACACATTTCAAATATTTCGAAATATTTAAAAGAAAGATTAAACTTAGAAAAAATTAATTAATGTATCATCAAATTTTTAAAGCAAAAAAATAAATTTGAATAAATTGAAAATGTTAAAACGCTAAATAAATTAGAAAAAAAGAAATGATAATTGGCTATTTGCTACTACTATATTTGTTTTGGTGTATCAAAGGTGTCCTTTATCAATGGCCATAAAATTCACTTTTTACTCTGTTCATGAAGGCAAAACTCTAATCTTGAGTAGTTGGAGTCTTGGAGACATCTTTAATGGATACGTGTGTATTTGATATAGTTGTGCCGTAAAACCTAGAAAATACTCTATATACATGAAGTAAATGAATTTGAGAGGTCTGAAAATTAACATCACTATACTACTATGGCCTCTGGCAATTTTAAAACGAATGGATTCTATGATTACTTATAAGAAGACCGAACATATCATATGTTCCAACAAGTCAGTTTCAAGCATGGCCAAAATATGAGCGCACGGTTTGTTTAATGGTACCTATATTTTCGGCTAATGTCTCTAGTCGACCAAACACAGCTGGTTGTACAGCCTCAAAACCATGGCCATCAAAATTCACACTCTCTCTTAATTTTTTTTGGGTCAAATTTCAAATATGAGATGTTAATTTGGCTGCGGTTCAATGCACCAAACTTACAAATAAGTTTTGACTTGTCATACCTTATTAATATTATTTATAAATCCCAAGCTTGTGATTCGGATTGATCCAAGCTTAAACAAGGTCAGGTGTTCGAATCTTGTCTTGTGCAGCAGCGTTAAGTTTCGGGGCCAGCTGTCTCACCTATTAGAGGTGTCTAAAAGCCAGCAAGGAGAATAGTCACTGCGATCGGTGATAGACACTCCAGTCATGGACAAAAAAAATATTATTTATAAAATTCTCGAATTACTTTCACATTCTAACTTGTTCATTTTTCTAATATTCATGTTTTGATTTGAAAATAGAAAAGTGGATGGTTAGGTTAGAGGTGACGGCCATAGATGGTGAAGTAGCGGTGCCGATGCGGGTGGTGGTGGGATGGGGGTGGTGTTTTGGTAGGAGCTAGTGGATTTGAGATAAGTGACAAGGATAAAATAAAAATTTACTACTAAATGAGTAAATTTGAAATATAAAAGTTACTGTAATTTGCAAAACCAGATAAAAATCGCCAACTACATCAACTTGCACCAAACTCAAAAATGGTGCATTCAACTGGGCGCCAAGTCCATAGTACTATGCAGAATTGTTTTGAAGACTAAGCCATGCTAAAACTCTGCTTGATCTCAGTTAAGCTTATTAAGAGCATTCTCGTCCAGGCAGGGTTCATTAGGTGGTTCATACCTAGAGAAGAACAATGATTTGTGGCTTTAGGGATGGGGAAGTTCTTCCATGGAAGTTGTGGCTTATATAAGCCTGGTTCATAAGGCAAAAACAGGCCCAAATTGTATTACTTTTTCATAAAAAGGTAGAAGAGAGAGGAGTGAGGTGCATATATATGTATATAATATATGTATATATTGTTACATGTGAGATCCATTTAAGAAATAAAAATTGGGTTTGTGAATGGAGTAAAAAAAATAGATAAGGTGTTTAATTTTTGGAGATGAGTAAAAAATAATAAAATAATAAGTGAGACTTACTTAAAAACAAGGTTTAGGAATGTGGATGCTCTAAGATCGATTTAAATACTAAAAATTTGTATTATGAGTAATATATATTTAAAAAAAGGAAAAAAGTGTATAAATATCCCTTAAATTTTATGCTATTTACAAATAAATATCACAATTTTTTTTTTCTTCCCAATTAATTTATACACTTTAACTTTTAGTAAAATTGACCCTTCTATAAAGTCATTGTGATGTTATTAAAAGGTAACAACAACCGAACATTGATATTGTTTTAATCTACATTGTTACATTGTTAATTTATGTTTATATATTTTTTCAATAGCAACACTGATCCCTATATCTATTCTTCTATTTTTCTTCATGATAGAGATACATTTGAAGCTCATGACTGATTCACTCAATTCAGCTCAACAATCCCTAAATTAACTTTTCATAAATGATCGATTGACTCACTTTTGCCCATCACAAAAACTAATTTGATTATATCATAGTTTTCGCAGTTTCTACAAGTTCTTTAATTTTGAGCCTTGATTTTCATTCTCATCTGGAATGTTAATGTACACTGTAATATCAAGTCAACGCAACACAAAAATCAAAATAAATGTTATTAGGATTCAAGGTTAATAGTAGTTGGGTGTGCACTAAAACACCGAATGACCAATTTCACAATGAAGTTTAATAGAAATTAATTAAAAAGAAAAAATAGCTCAAAATATTTATTTGCAAAAGGCATTATGTTTAGGGGTCTTCGTGCACTTTAAAAAAAAAATAGCAGAATTATGATGAGAAAAAATTATGAGAACCATTGGTTCATTCAAAAAAATTTTAAAAAAAATCTAACCATTTTATTAAAATTCTAAGTAGAATAATATCCCAATGTCATTAGATTATTATATATATATATATATATATATATATATATATATATAAACACTAGAGCATATTAGTTATTTACGAAAGTATCACTTTATATGTCATTTGTGGTGATTAGTTGAAAAAATATTTGTTTATTAATTTTTGACTTAAACAATATTGATCATGAGTGGAAGAATGTCCATCTTATTAAGTAATAATGTAGCTCCTTTTTTGTTTTTAACAAACCTTAAAATTTTGCATTCACCCGGCTCCATATGATTTTCGCTAACAGACCATCAAAACAAACGAATGAGTGATAATAGAATGATCAAATATGCAATGGCCTTTCATCAGTTTTTATAAACCATAACAAGCCTAATCATCAACATGTTATAAAATAGGAGAAGTTGTCATTTTCATTTTCCCACCTTCATCCTTGCTTTTCCCTCCAAATTTGTTTGTTCGTGCATCGTACGGGAATAAATATTTATCTTAAGTTATTTTTAGTAAATTTTTATTAGTACAATTTGGATTACACATAAATATAAAAATTGCCCGCAAACATACAATTTGCATTTCGATATTATTACAATTTGCACGGGTTATTAATGATCTTTTCAAAAGGAAATAATTTGAATCAAATATTGACATAAAAAATATATAATGCTTAAACGACCCGTCATGTGATAAATTAACCAGAAAAAGAAACGAATATAATGTTGTAATTTTAGAAATTCTAAGACAAACAATTCATAATATAGGCAAACTGGTATTAAACATTTAAATAGAGCATCATTATGAATAATAAATTTTGGGTACAACGGAAAAAACGGATATATAAGTATTAAAGGTGGGCTATAATTTTGTATAATGATTTAGCTTAATACAATCAAATATTTACTCAGTCATGAATTCAAATTTAAAAAAATCCAAAAATTTATACAATATGTTGCAATTTATATTGTGAAAAATAATGATGCGTTATTTTATACTTTAGACAATATACTTATTTGCAATTATGAAGTTCTAATACAAGCAAATAATTTGAAAGTTCGAATCCTATAAACACGAATTAATTAAAAGTGTGAAAACATGTCTTATATTTTGGGACAGATGTAATAATAATGATGATGACGATATATATGGTATAAAAAATAGTTGCATTTGGACTTCCAAAACGAATTACTAACAAAATGCATTTGGAATGATGGATTAAATAAAACAAAACTCAAAATGAGTTGGATATATTTTTTTTAATATAAGAAATTATGTTGTTAATTAAAATTAGAAATCACATAGTTGATATATTATTAGTTAATTTTTATTAATGAAAAAGTTGGTAGCTGAAATTAGATTCAAAGGTTAATGTTTATGACTATTCATTTCTAAATATACGTAAATCATTTTTATAAAAAGTTCATATTAACTTATTATTTTAAAAGACATATTTTCAAAATCTATAATTAATTTGAAAAAAAAAATTTAAATCCGTGCAATGCACGGGTAAAATTACTAGTACTTGGAAACAGCAATAACTAGATAGAAAATTGTACAAATTGTGTTGCTTTCTTGGACTCATCATTTGAATTTACTTGTAACTGCTGAGTGAAGTTGTGATTCTTATTGAAAGGGTGGCTGATTTCTACTTCATAATCACCATGAAAAAGAGAGGCTTCAACGTATCCATTTTGATCTGTAATCCCTGACAGTTTTTTTAATCCCCATTCACGAAGCAACTTGTCTAAAACATCCCCAGCAGGCAAGTTCCTGAAGTTCCTGTCAACCAAGCATATCCTATAGCAATCACCATTTGGTGACCATGCTGTCCACAATACAATGCCCTGAACCTTTGGGTGAGAGTGTGCTTCTCTCAGAACCTGCTCAAAGTACTGAGCCTGCACAAATCATCAATGGAAAACTGCATTGAATTAATATAATAATGCATGCATCAATGGCCAAAGTCACATTTTCGCGCAGACTATCTTTCTTTTTGGATCAGACAAATATCTTATGTTCAAGTACTTCTGCTAGTAAATATTTACCTGAAGTTGCTGCATTTTAAATAAGAACTGAATTTTGTATAGTCACAAATCACAATGTCTTTAAGGCACAAACAATGATTAGTCAATGGAGTAACAATTTAAAAAGAGGACAAAGCTCTCAATATTATTGTTATTTTAGTGTTATCAATCTCTGATTTGTGGTGCTCAATAGGTGCATATTTTTAATTTGGTGTTATTGAACTTTACCTGATTCGGCTGATTCTCAACATCTAATTCAGTAATCCAAACAGGATAGCCGGTGGAGGCGAGGGTATCGATTGAAGCTCTCATGTAAGGTAGGTTAGGAGCGCCACTAGGAAAATGAGACTCAACCCCTATCCCAAATGGCAAACCCTGATTTCCAGGATAGCTTTGAATCTGTCTGAGCTTTTGGATATACTTTGAGGGGGCTACCGAACCGTCTCTACTATCCTCGATGGTATTATACTCATTCAGGAATAAAGTGACTCTTGGATCAATTTTGTGAACCACTCTGAAAACCTGGGAAGAAAATTGTTGTCCAAGTTTGCTTTCAAAGAATGAAAAGTGCATGTTTTCATTAACAACATCCCATCCAATAAGTTGGCCCTTGTATCTTGCCACAACAGATTGAAGCCTCTTTACAACTGCTAACCTAAGCTGGTTTGGGGGCAGTGAAGGAACCCAACCAGGTTGGTACTTAGGATCATCCCAAAATATATTGTGGCCTCGAACAGCAATGTTGTGTTGCTTCGCAAACTGTAGCATGGCATCGGCAACTGCGTAGTTCTCTTGGCCTTGCGCATTTTCGGTACTGTACCACTTCATTTCATTTGCAAATGTGGCAACCGTGAACCTAGAAGTGAACCAGTTTTGGTATGCTATATTGTTCAGGATGTTATTGTTTATGGCACTTCCAAATGGAAAGCCTAAGCTCTTTTGTAAGAAAGATACAGTTGCATTCGGTACAGGATTCCCTTTTTCATCAATTGCTTGGACTAATACCTTCCTCTTGCGTGCCTGCCAAGTGAGAATTATACTTGATGGTTGAATCATGTTACCAATGTTTTTAGGAAAATTCTACGAGTAAATTGTCACTTCGGTCCATGAATTTACACAACACTTTCACTTTAATCCTTAAAATTAATAAAAATGTTCTTAGATCCCTGACTTTGTAAAAAGTTATTCACGTTGGTTCCTGCCTCTAACCTCTAACCCCCGTCAACGGACGTTAACGAAGTGATGACGTGGCTGACTGGGGGCCTTAAACGACGTCGTTTTTGCGTCCTCGTGGCACTTATAACGGAGTAAATTTTCCCGTTAATCCTATCGGCTGCATCAGTGTCATGTTCAGCTACACTAGTCCCATATTTTGAAGCTGAACACTTCAAAATATGCACACTTCAAAACATGGCACTGATGCAGCTGAACATGGAACTAGTGCAACTGAACATGGCACTGGTGCAGCTGATGGGACTAACGTGACAGTTTACTCCGTTATAAGTGCACAAGGACGCAAAAACGACGTCGTTTAAGACCCCCAGTCAGCCACCTTATCACTCCGTTAGTCCGTTAACGTATGTTGACCGGGTTAGGGACATGGACTAATGTGAATAACTTTTTACAAAGTCAGGGACCTAAAAGCATTTTTGCTAATTTCAGGAATTAAAGTGAAAGTGCTGTGTAAATTCAGGGACCAAAGTGGCAGTTTACTCAAAATTCTACCATGCTCCGGTTTAAACGGGCAGAGTTTTTTTTTAATTATTTTTTCTAATACAGACTTACTCAAAATATTTTTTAATACAGAATTTTAATGCAGATTTATTTAAATGCCAATTTTTAATACAAATTTATTCAATATAATTTATTTATCTGTATCAGAAAGCATATAATAAAAAAAATTCAAACCCAAATAATCAAAACATGTACATATTGATATCAATAAAAAAGAAAACTCAAAACATATTTTTAATTTATCAAATACATTAAAAAAAATTAAAAAAAATGAAGAGCATTGTAACAAAATTCCGCACGGAGTATAAAAGCATCACCCATGTTTTTAATATACTTACACACAGTTTCATTTAACAATTTGTAAAGTTAAAATCACAATCACGATTAGATAAAAATAAGATAAAAAAGAGTGAACACATCTTTTCTGTGGAAAATTAATGATTTGACAAAATGTTTTGAAGGTGAACACATCTTTTACTAAGTTGTCATTGACAATCTCCTTAAGAACAATTATGACAAATGTTTACCTTCTCAATGCTCTGATGTTGATGAGACCTCCATTCAGTTTCTGTGAATGGTTGCAAGGAAATGCTGTCAATCCATATTTCTACTGAAGTATTTTTGCTCTACAGAGTTGAGAAAACAAAAATGTAAATCACTTATGAATTGACTTTAATTAAAAGTACTGAACAACACATGTTTTATCTCATTTGAACTATAATTTAAGAGAATTATGAAGAACCGGTTGGAAGTACCTCAAAATAAAGCTCAGCTGCACCTGATGTATCTGCTGTAAGACCGCCCTTGAGCATAGACCAGCAATTTGACTCAGCAACAGTGGCACCAGCAAGTTTGAACCCATTAGTTGTTTTGACAACTGCTGTTACTGGAACATTTCCTCCACTCACTTGTAACCACGCTTAACACATGAAGAACAACGCACTTGAGTTATTGATCTTTCATATATTAAAAAAATAACAGCATTTGAACCTCATTATAAATCATATTTAACTTAATCACACATATTTAGTTTTTTTTAAATATTTTTGAAAAATATTATAATTTTATAATTTTACCATTTCAAATCTTCTTAAAAAGTTAAGAGTCATTAATGTAAAAAACAAAACATAGAAATTCAAATTCCTTAACGAGAATAATTAGGAAAAAAAATAATAAATGATGCATATAAAATAAAAATGAACTTATAATTAAGAATTAAGATAAAGGAAATCTTTTAGAATATGACTTATAATATAAATCGGAAGGAGTATAATCTAATAACCCCTTATAAGAATTACTTAGAAATTATGACGTAGGAGTTCAAAACTTACCAGATAAAACATAATGCTTGCCCTTTCGCAGGTGAATCTTCTGGGAGACACTGTCATGTGGTTGATTTCTGCTACGAGCTACAACATATTTGTTCCCTAATAATTCTCTATGTTCTATTATTGCGCCCCCAAATGAAGTCCATCCATGTAGTCCATTGTTCAGCTCTGGATTTTGGATGATTCCTCCATCATACTGAGGCTTCTGAGGATGTGCTAAACACTGAGGTTGAAAATATGAGGAACCATACAGTTAAAGCAAAATTTGTTACATGATACATTTTAGAAAATATAAAATAAACTGTTACAAGCAGGGCTTACTTCAATGGTAGCACTATAATCATAAGGCAAAGCTTCAACTTCAAAACCTGTGGATGCATGTTAATATTAGATTATGACTTACGTTCATTCATCAATAATAATGACATGGTCATCAACAAACAGAATAAAACAGAGGAAACCAAACGCAACACTATATTTATTTATGGTTTTGGTGATCAAGGCATGCGGAATTTTTTTTTCTAATTAAAAAAGTGATTAAACGGATAGTATTTTCCCCCTATACTTCCCCTTCTTTATCACTTTCATTTATCAGTATCTTTTTCTTTCTTACTTTCCATGGTGATTTCTCCATGGAGAGAGGGATCCACTAAAGTGATAGGGAGATGTTCAATTTTTTTTTCCCATTTTATAACCTAATAAAAAAGAATTTAAAGTACTAGTATAAAACATTAACATATTATTAATTATTTCTGTTAAGTGATAAAAATGAATTAATAGTAATGTTAAGTGCATTATTTAGTATTTGAAGAATTAGTGAAAAAGATAAAGTGATACGAGAAAATGAAAAACATTAGTATGTGACATGGGTGTAAGGCCCCAACTGAAATCTTGGGAATGAGACACGCGTATTAGTAGCCCAGGGTTCGATTCCCACTAAAAACATATCGCTGGGAGAGTCAACGACGCAGCTCGCTCCGGATTAGTCTCAAGGGCTCCCTGGTAATAAGGATGCTCTTGGGGATACCGGTGGTTCCGCAAGAAATACGGACCAAAGAAAATGAAAAAAAATTGTACTCTATTTATTACGGTATATAGATGATAAAAACAAAGAAAGGTCCAAATGAAATCTATAAAAATTAAAATTGATTTATATAAAGAAGCTTCTTCTAATCAAATTATTTGTTTTTAAATATACAATAAAAAATAGTAAGATGGTAAAAATGACTAAATTTTTTGTCCCAAACTATAGTTAAAATAATTAATGAAAAATTTAAAAATTGTAAACTTTGAATTGTGATTGGTTGATTCATGTAAAATGCATTAAATTCGTTTTTTGATAATTGGTTGATGTGTTAGACAAACCATTAAATGCATGTCTCCTTAATTTTTTGACTTTTGAATTTTTTAAGTATCATCGTGGGATGGAGGGAGTATATGATTTTAGTTTAATTTTTATATACTGACAATATAATATTTTTTATACTATTGTTACATTAGTTTTCAATTATTTATATTTTTTTACTTAAAGTTAATGATAATAAATTTATCAATAATGAATAATGATCTAACAATATAAAAAACCTAATTAATCAATGCACAAACATTTCCTCTTCTATCACATTTAAAAAAGAAAATAATTCAATTGGATTGTCGTAGTGACAATTGACTGGACGTTTAGAGACTTCATAGTCAAAGACTCGAGTAGGCAACAATTTTTGGGGGAGGATTCATACTGTTGAGTCAAAGACTCGCACAGTTCGCGGATCCGATGTGGATTAGTTGGACTACAAAAAATGTGAAGCCCGGACATCACCTCGACAAAAAAAAATAAAGAAAATAAAGAATTCAAAAATTCTTTTTCTATCAAATAATGTTTCAGTTTGGATTGTCATCAACTAATTGATTTTCTCTTGCACATTGCGACCAATATTTGACCACACCCCTGCTAATCTTTCACCACCGACACAATAATAAGGGCATGTTTGGTTTACAGTTCTGGAAATCGGTCTCAAAATCACATTCGAGCATATGCAACTTTTTGTAACGTTGGCATTTCAAAATTGATTCTGGATTAACTTACCGCAAAACCAAACATGCACTAAATATAAATATTATTTGATGGCTATTTTTTATATGAATTTCAAAGTGGATATGAAATATAAATTCTTTTAATAGCATGGTAATAAATAATTAGTTTTTCCTTTTCGTTTTTTTTAACTTTTTTCCTTTTCGTTTTTGAAAAAATATCGAGTTTTTCTGACTTATACATAATGCAGAGAGTAAATGAACTTAAAAAGTAAATGGATAAAAAAAATAATATTTTAGATTTCGAATGAAAATTTATCTTCTACCTTTGTTTCGAATTTAAAAAAAAAAAAAAAAAAACAACGTTTGTTTCGGAAAACCCATATATATATGAATGACATATAAAAAATGCATCAAAATAAATAAGCACAAAATTCTTAGTTGTTATTTGTTGAGGGTTCAAGTGGATTAGCGACACAAAGATTATTAAAAATTGACGGAAGAAAACTTTCTTTGTATTTATACACCTATTCAAGGTTGTCTCATAGCATTTATTGCATATGATTCCAAATTTTAGGGGAATCATTTTTTTTATAGGGGTTTTATTTTGTTTCAAAGAAAAATAAAAAAAAAATATATTTTAAGTGAAAATTTAACATTAGTTTTGAAATTAAGTTGAGAGATGTTATATAAAAATAAAATAATTTGCGATTTTTTTATAGGCAAATTAATTTTTTTTTATAAACTTGTGAGCGGTCATGTGATATTCATATAGTGTGTTTTGTGTTTGTGCAATTTTCGTGTTGTGTTTGTGAGATTTTTGTTCGATGCATGTAATATTTTTTTGCAGTTTTCAAATTTTATTAAATTAAATTTAGTAAAAATGTTTTTAAAAAATTGGGATTCTCAATTATAAAAAATATTAAATGAATGGTTCAATTTTCTAAAAATAGTCATAATTTTAAAGAGGTCTAATTTTTTATTTTAGCACAGAATCCATAATATATTTAAGATGACTCAGAGTATAATTACCTGATTGAAAAATTTATAAACAAATGTTACCGCTGACAATTGAAATTAAGATAATAATGAGCAAAATTCCATCACATGTCCCTATAAATCTTAAGGAGCACTCAAGGGAAGGAACAACAATAAAAATAAGGAATTTTTTTTTTAAATTGCAACCTTCAAGGTTAAAAATAAGTGACGTTAAAAGAAATTTTAAAAATAAGTGACTAAAAATTAGTAAAAGTTAATAAACTTAGGTTTTTAATAACTTTTTTATTATTTTTTAATTCTCAATTTGAGGATTGAGATTAAATAAAGGCTTATTTAACAATTTAGTCCCTGAACTTAGGTGCTCTTTTGGAATTGGTCCTTAAACTTTTTTTTTTAATGTTTTAGGTCCTTGAACTTTGTTTAATTTTTGGAAATGGTCCTTTCGTCGCTTAAGTAGTGATATGATTGAGAATATGCAACGTCACCTTTACCAAATCGATACGTAACGTCCTAGATGATGATACATGAATTTTTTTAAATTAAAAAAATTCAAATTTATTAAAAATTGTATTTTTTTTAAAAGAAAATCAAATCTTTTAATAAATTTTAAAATAAATAATTTTTCAATAAAAAAATGATGTTGTGTCTCGTGGCTCTACATAACACATCACTCGTCGACACTGTGAGAGTTAAGTGACATATCGTCGACTATATCATCACTTAAGTGATGAAATGACCATTTCCAAAAATTAAACAAAGTTCAGGGACCTAAAGCAACGAAAAAAAAGTTTAAGGACCAATTTCAAAAGAGCACCTAAGTTCAGGGATTAAAATGCTAAATAAGCCTTAAATAAATACTAAAAATGAAAACTCCAAAAATAATTAGTGTAAAGGTTATGCAAACGATTCTGTAAAAAAAAAAAAAAAAGGAGAGAAGAAGAAGAAAGAGAAGAAGTTTTTTTTTTATTTTTTTTATGCTATCCGTATATTATCCGTTATTCTTTATCCTTATATAATTTAAGGAAAATAATAGGGTACTTGTTACGAAATAAAAATTAGTATATCGTTATAGAAAATGTGATTTTTGGGATTTTTAATAAATTGATTAATGCTAAATTGTGATATTATTACGTTCAATAATCTTAACAATTGTTCTTAGAGCAATTAGTAAGGCCTATAGTTTAAAGTCAACATAGATGATGTGCTGATAAACTAGTCGAACTCAATTACTATGCCTTTTTTTATTTAAACACAAATGTAAACCCTAAAGGGTAATACGTGATTGTCATATATTCACGTACGGTAAGAATTCTAATAGTAGGCCGTATGAAAATGAATAGATATACTGACCTGCGAGAAGGATGACACATAGCAGAAGAAGGAGACTCGTATTTTTGGTCATATACATATTCTTTTGATACGTGTTTGAAGGTATTCTCTTTATACTTGTCAACTGATACCACCTGAGAATCTGATTCAGGGAAAAGAAAAGAGAACCAAACATATATTAGAAGAGTGACACCTCCTATATGTAGAATCAAATCAAATAGTTATTGTATTGCCATAAATTAATTGCTGCATTTAATTGACAATATCACGGGTCACTTTTTCAATAGAGTATATGGAAGAGATAAATATTGATTATATTTCTAGCTTGCCTTATTATTTTTGAAAAGATATTTTGTATATTTGGATCCATGTTATACAAAAGAAAGAAAGGGGAAAAAAAATCAAACTCCCTGTGGATGAAAAAGTAAAGCCAAAATTCATTTTCGTGATTTTAAAAAAATTATTCTTCGACTATATTAGCCGAAAGATATTATTGATGAAAAAAAATAAAATATGTAATATTAACAATTTTTTTTAGTGAGTAAGCAACGTACATCAAGATTATCCAAGAACAATTCGTCCAAAATATAAAGATAACACATCAAACAGTAGTAATATATTTCCTTATTTATAGTGAAGAGAGTTGTAGATTTTATGAGAGTTTGTTTGGTGCCTCAAAAATCATATATTATATATTTGGTTATAAAAAATAGAATATATATTTATATTTCTAGACTCAATTTGAAAATAAAGATAGCACATCAAACACTGATAAGTTTCCTTATTTATAGTGAAGATAGTTGTACTGATTTTATGAAAGTTTGTTTGGCTCAAAATCATAAATAATATATTTGTTTTAAAAAATAAGAATATGGAATTATATTTCGAAACTCAATTTCTTAAAAAGCTATGCTAAATACCAAAATGAGTTTGGTCTTCTGGAAACATATTAGGATCTATTGAGAACCCATAAGATCATAAGGTCAATAACTCGAATCCTTGTAAAGAACATCCCTCGGGAGGCACCCTACCCATGTTGCTTCAGGTGAAAAGCGAAGTAAATGTAAAAATGAAATTGTTAATTTTCGTCTTGTACCAAAGAACATTTCCCTTTCTTATTTTTGTTAGTACTCTTTGACCAGTATCACAGGTGTCTCCAAGAACACTTTTAATACCAAGGAATCCTTGAGACTAATCATGCACGAGGTCGCGTTCCTATGCATCTTCCAACGAGATATATTAATCGGGAATCGAACCTGAAATTTCTCAATCTCAAACCTAATTCCCAAGTTCTCAAGTTGACAGGATCGCACTTCGTTGATTTAAAATTGAAAATAACAAGGAAATTAAATTATCCTTCGCCAAAGTAGAACAACGGCGATCATGCCCACATGGAAAGTTAGATATACTGAACAAAATGCATGCAAGAGGGATTATTAAAAAAAAAAAGAAGTAGAATCCGAATCCCAGATTGCCCTCCCTACATTCGTCTTCGAATGAACACAACCTTTTAAAATAAGCTAAATTATCTCTTCAATTTATTTATTTTTTTGGTATTTGACTCTCCAAGATCTATGTACAATTCAACCATCGAGAAGATAGTGTTGTAAATTTATATTATTTTATTTCAAAAATATTTTAACAAAATTAATTATTATTATTATTTAATAATTCAATCAGGTTTCTTTTCATTCATTAAACTTTAATTGAGTTAATTTCTTTACCGTTTCATATTAATTTTAATAGACATTATATAATTCACAACATTTTCATTTCATTGTAAGTTTACATTTATGTTTGTTATAATTGTGACTTTGAGAAAACATACAACCATATTCAATTGCTATTAATTTCTTATTGAACTGCTTAACCACCGTTTTCTTTTTGGCTTTGAAGAGTTAACAGGTAGAGAATTTTTTGGTCCAAGTACTGGTTTACATTAATTAATTAATTATATATATATAATTAAAAATAAACATTTATTTTTCTTGCTCATTGATTTTTTTTAATCCTCAAAAAGAAGTAAACTTTATTAACCGGTACCAAAGGTACATCTTAAAGCAAAAACAAAATCAAGGCATTTTAGTGAGCATTGAACCCAGCCAACAAAAGAATAGTTTACATTTGGCACATTTGTGATTTGTGTTCATAATAGGCCAAAAGTGCCTCTGAATAAATTTCAAAGCTCCAATAGTTCAAGCACTTTGTCCACATTTGTTCTTCATAGACCAAATTGTCCAAATGATGATCATCCACAGCCATGCCTTCTTTCTATGATTATTACCTTTCATTATTTGAGCGTGACTATGCAAATTGTGTTTCCCATCCTCATGCAAAATTGATTCAATCCCAACCCAACCACCCCAGCTTTGCCAAATCTAATATAAAAAATAACTTGGCAGAAGAAAAATAAATGTTCTCTACCTTTATCATGTGTGTCACATAATCCACATTTTATCTCGCCATCTCTTCTTGTATAATTCCTTTTCTTTTAAGGTTCAATATTGTGAGTATATAGCAACTCCATGCAAATCCTTTCATTTTAATCATTTTGCAGGTGATAATAGTTGTAAGTTATAGCTTCTATTGTTGTCATTACTTTAGGGCCCAAGAGTCTCCAACTTCCATAATTATTGGTTTAAAGGAGTTTAGCATCTAGTACAATAAGTAACATTATCAGCGAAATGAATCATTCCATCTAGATAGCTCTTTCTTTCGAGGAATGATCCACTTCCATGATTTTTCCCTATTCAAAATGATCGAAAATGATTAGGAAAAATTTGTTCCCTCATCCGATACTCAACCACACATTAACCCAAAATATTTCCATCCCACAACCCTCTTGACATGTCTACAAAATGAAAAAGAGTCCTCTCTTGTCCACCCTCCCTCCCTCCAACACTCAATCCCTCCACCATCTGCACCCAAGACTTGCCCTCCACTTTAATGTATGCATCCTTTCCATATTTGACAACAACATCTTCATGACACCAATACACTATACAATGACCAATATTGACAAAGCCGGGATGTGGCTAAATTATCATGTTTATTATATATTTTTTTTCAAACAACATAATTGAAACACTTCCAAAATTTGAAACAACTAAAATTAATTATTCAACCAATTCAACACTAGGGTTCATATATTAAAAAATTTAAATACTCGAGTCTCAATTAAGCAACAAAAGAGCATAGGAACATAAAAGGATAGGAAGACCAAATTGCAAGTAAAAAATAATTAGGAAATAAAGCAGAACAAGTTGTTACTTGGTGCTTCGCTGTGTGTCGTCTGAGTGACCCGTCAGCAACAGAAGAACAACCAACAACACTACGGCAACTAACAACCACGATGAGAGGGAGGAGAGGGCCTAGGCATCGTCAGCAAAAGAACAACCGCAAACAACAGCCAACAACACTACAGCAGTCAACAACCATGATGAGAAGGAGGAGAGGTCCCATGCATTGGGGAAGACTGGGTATAACACTATAAACCAGCGCAACACAGAATAAAAAGCGTAAAAAATAAGAAACAGAGAAAGTATATAATAAGATCGATGGCTCGAGTCAGAGACCAGTCATATTGTGTCACTCAGCAACCAAAAGCTACAGTATACTATGAAATGAAGAAAATGAGTGAAAGAGAAACATATAACAGAACGGCAGAACGAAATAAATATAGACTGGAACAAAATAGAAGTGTCATTAAGCTAATGATACATCATTAATAATATATATATATATATATATATATTAATTTGTTTTTTAACAAAACGGTCCATAACCACAAAGATCCTCCCTCTCCCATAACACCTTTCACCTCAATTCAATTCAATTTGTGTGCTGTGATTATACAAGAAAACCGTGAAAATTTAGGAACATATGAGATGAGATTGGAGTGTAGGTATAGTCAAGAATGTCATCATTCTATATCGTCTTTCCTTCGTAATACTATAATTTTATCTCTCAACTTTTGTATTTTTAAATTCACTATGAATAACACAAAACATAGATTGTCAAAATATTTGATAGGGAACTGGGTGAGCAACCAAAAAAAAAAATAAAAAAAAAAATAATATTTGATAAGGATAAAAAAATAAAAAAAAACAATAAATAATGCATAAGAATATAGTAAAGTGACTTATTACAAGGACAAAACGATGGTATAGAGAATAAACTATAATAAAGAACCTGAGGGAATATTTAATTTTCAAATGTAATTTTCATTTATTTTAAATGGAGAGACCATATCCCAAACTCCCATAGAAACACATACTGTAATAAGTCTGCCTCTATCTTCAAAGAGAAGTATACAATTCGAGTCCTTGTAAATGCAGAAAACTCATATTGGGAGACTCACCTGCCATAACCAGGCACGCGACCCAGATTGAATCCGAATGTATCTAGGTAGTACCTAAGGAACCGGGTGGGGGAAAAAAAAATAGAGAAGGACACAATCGCATGCCCCGGCTACAAAAGAGCCCCTGCACCCATCAAATTAAATAGTACTACCATCTTTTATATGCAATAATACCCACTTGATGAATCTGCACCCAAAATGATAAGAAAGATTCTTTTAAGAAGAAAGGTATAAATTACGACTTTTCTTCATTTAGCCCTAACAAGCTTGTTATAAATAATTGATTTTATTATCATTAATTTCTTAATTTACCGGAAGCAACTTTCTTTTTGTGGTGCTTTTTCGGAAGCATGTTCCATTTAGGACTGTATTCTTTTCTGAAAAACTTAAGTTATAAAGTTTGAATTCTTCGTAATGATAAATTCTATGTTTGATTGTAGGCCCTATTGTAGCAAAGAATTAAAGAATAGATATGAATATATGATGGAAATAGTGGCAATGCTAAGCACGGGTAATTATGTAAAGCATGATAAATACTAATTTGCACTGATGCATGTGAAATATTATCCATAGATTTTGGATGATATGGTTATGGATTTTTTTTAGGCTAATTGTTAGCTGCATTTCAAAAAAAGTTTGGAACTTTTGCTGCATGGTCCTTGTCCTGACCTTGGCTACTCCCATCTCAACCCTCACTCCCAACCTCTGCAACCTCCGCCGTCATCGCCGCTCCACCAACCACCGCCACCGTCGTCCTCTCTGTTTCTTACATCACCTCCTAACTTTCCTCTTCAACCCCAAGTCACTATCCCTCTTCTACGTTTCCCACACTCTCTCAAGCCCATTGTCAACCACCAAACCTCACTAAACCCTCTTGCAACCGCACCACTCATCTCCCTCACCGTCACCTTCTCACCGTCATCCCCGCCCAGATCCATAATCATCCTGCGCCTTTCCAGATCTGAACCCTCACCAACCTCACCACCACCATACTTTATGCCCCTGCCCGCCGTTTACGACGACCACCTTCAAATAGAAACTCCTCCACCGTATTCCCCTGCCAACAGTGTTCATATATACTCATTTTTTTCGTCTCTCTCCATAACTCAAATCAAATCCACTCTTATAATTTATTTGTTAATTTTGTATAGTGTTTTTTTATTTTTTCGTTGTTAAATTTGATTCAATAGCTTTTTCTGTATATTGTATTGGTATGTTAAACGAATAATAATTGTAATTTTAGAAAGTGAAAATCAGTATGTTGTTCCTACTGCTTGTTCTTCAAATGAGGTTCAATGATTGATAGTGGTATGTTTTCATTTTCATTCTATTCAGAAAGAAGAACACTTATTGATAGTGGGAGATGTGAGGTAGAGGGTAGGGACAAAACTGTCTTACTCAACATTTATATGTTTTAACAAAATTTAATTAATAGAGGACTTTTATGCAAATAGGATAAAACTTGATGCATTGGCGGTAGGAGGTAAAGGTCAAAGCTTGCACCAGTGCAAGTTAGTACTTATTATGCTTTGCACCGTTGCCGCTAAGCACCTAGGCGGTGAGAAAGTTTAACCAAATGTGCCATGTTACTATTGATCAGGAGTTCAGGACAACATAATTCAGTACCATGAAATAATTTTTCCTCCAATCACAAAATATGTTTTGTGAAGAGTGTGTTGCAGGTATTCCTTTTTGTCTAAAGTTTTTTCAACAACCTCAAGTGGTTGAATTTGAAATAAGAATCTTCAAGTTCAGAAAAATTAAAACTTGGTTTGTTGTTATTGAAGTTTGACCTCCTTGGGTTGGTTTGCAACATCCATTTCAGTAATCCAAATAAGCCAAACGGTGGCAGCAAGGAGATCAATGGAAGCTCTCAAGTAAGGTAAGTTAGGAGCTTTAGTGAAATGGGACTCAAGACCAATCCCAATTGTCAATCCCTTATTGAAAGGGTAGCTTCTGATCCTTCTGAGCTGTCGGATATACTGTGCTGGGGCTGCTTTACTGTTGTCTCTATCATCCTCAACTGTATTATAATTAGGTGAGTTATAGTATGGTGCCGAAAGTCAAAGGCCCACGCATGATGCCCAAAGAGACTGTTGGATCAGCTCTATGAACCTCACTGAGAGCCTTGGCTGAAAAGCTTGCTCCAAGTTTACTTTCATAGAATGGAAAGTGCAGGTTATCACTTATCATTATTCACATCCCAGTGAATAAGTTGGCCCTTGTATCTTTTCACAACAAATTGAAGCCTCTTTTGAACTGCTAAACTAAGCTGGTTTGGGGAGAGTGCAGTAACCCAACCATGTTGGTATTTAGGATCATCCCAAAACACATTGTGGCCTCGAACAGCAATATTGTGTTTCTTTGCAAACTGTCGTATGGCATCAGCAACTGCGTAGTTCTCTTTGCCTTGCACATTTTCGGTGCTATACCACTTCATTTCATTTTCAAATGCGGCAATCGTGAACCTAGAAGAACCGTGTTACCTTGGACCTTGTCTCGTTGGTGCCTAGCCGTGTGAGTGGCTCGTTAGCAGCAGAGAACAGCAAACAACACTACAGTAGTAGCAAACAATAGTGACCACTAGCCGTAAGAGGAGAAGGCCCATGTGTTGAGGCGCACAGCGCACAGAAGAATAAGAAAATAGTACAAATAAGTTCTATCTGAAGATGGTACAAATAGTCACACAGTTTGAAAAAACCATACAGGTCACAAAGTTCTAACGGACTCATATATAAGATGATGTACCATTGCATGTATTGTTTAGTGGCTTAATTGCACATTCCTATGGTGAGAGGTCTATTTTGCTCGAGTCTGTCTTTATTTCGTTCTGTTATGTGCTTTATCTCTAACTTTTAACTCAGTTTTTTGAGGTCTATTTTGCTCGAGCATGTCTTTATTCTTTTATGTGCTTTCTCTTTTACTCAGTCTTTCCACGGTTAATTATAGCTTCTTGTTACGTGAGACAGTGAGTGGTCTCTGGTTCAATCCTATGTGCTTACTCTGTTATTAAATCTTTCTCAATGCCTGTTCCTTCTCCTCTCATTGTGGTTGTTCACTGATGTAGTGTTCTTGGCTGTTCTTCTTTTGCTGATGGGTTGCTTACACGCCACACAGTGAAGGGAACAAGGTAACAACGTAAGAATATAAAGGAAGCACATAACATAAGAAAATAAAGACTCGAACTAGATGCCTCACTATATCTATATCACGCAGTAGCACGAAGGAACGTACCACTAAGCCACTAAACAATACATGCAACGGTACATACTTAATATATATATATATATATATATATATATATATATTAATTTTTTTTACGCAATGGTCACCAACCATAGAATCCTCTCTCCAATTGAAATTTTTTTTGAACATCACATTGCTTGGGTTTTAATAACGAGATTAGGATGGATAGAGATTTTCTGCAGTCACCAAGTGACATTATGCAATCTTGGCCTTTAAATTTTTTCTATTTGTAAACAAAATAAAAATTGAAAATGAAATTAAAAAAGAGTGAAAGGTTGGATCTTGTGACTGAAGCAACTAGAGCACAAATTGACTATAGCTAATCCAGGTACTGATTAGGATGATTTTCTTCTTCCATCTTCTACTATATATGACTCTATTTATTCTTAATCAAACAAAAGTGAGTATAAATAGTTAAATACTCCTTGGGCTAAGTAGAGTATGGTAAAAGCACCCTCAGGCTGACATGCAGAAGCAATAGCTAACTAGATCCCTGTATAGGAATTTGTATAACGTGTGTTGTCGTATTCTTGGATTGATCATCTGTTGGAAGCACTTGCACGTGCTGAGTGACGTTGTTATTCTTCATGGAAGGGTCAGTGACTGTGACATCGTAGTCACCATAAAAAAGTGAGGCCTCAAGTATCCCATTTTGGTTTGTGATCCCTGATTCTTGTGTGTAACGACCCCATTCACGAAGCAACTTGTCCACAACATCCCCACCAGGCAAGTTCTTGAAGTTCTGATCAACTAGGCATATCCTATAGCATTGACCATTTGGTGACCATGCTGTCCACAATACAATTCCCTGAACTTTTGGGTGAGAGTGTGCTTCTCTCAGAACCTGCTCAAAGTACTGAGCCTGCACAAGTCATCAAGTGGAAAATTACAATGAATTAATATAATGCACCCTAATAGAAGGAGAAACGCTAGAAACTCATTTTAATTATCGCATGGTACAGGCCTATGTTGTCCTGGCTGATAGCTACATAGCACCTAAGCATTGAGGAAGTTGGACCAAATGTGCCATGTTGATATTGATCAGGCCGGACGACATAATTCCGTACCATGAAATATTTTTTTCCTCCAATCACAAGGTATGTTTTGTGAAGAGTGTGTTGCAAGTATTCCTTTTTTTTTTTTCTAAAGTTTAATTTAACCAAGCTGCACAAGGTTTTTCATCAACCTCAAATTGTTGAATTTGAAATAAGAGCTCAGAATAATTAAAAGTTGGTTTGGTGTTGTTGAAGTTTACCTGATTCGGTTGGTTAGCAACATCTAATTCAGTAATCCAAATAGGTGAACCGGTGGCAGCAAGGTAATCAATGGAAGCTCTCATGTAAGGTAAGTTAGGAGCATTAGTGAAATGGGACTCAAGACCAATCCCAATTGTCAATCCCTTATTGAAAGGGTAGCTTCTGATCCGTCTGAGCTGTCGGACATACTGTGCTGGGGCTGCTTTAGTGTCTCTATTATCCTCAAGTGTATTATAATCATTCAGGAATACAGCGACTGTCGGATCAGCTCTATGAACCTGACTGAAAGCCTTGGCTGAAAAGTTTGCTCCAAGTTTACTTTCAAAGAATGAGAAGTGCAGGTTTTCATTATTCACATCCCAGTGAATAACTTGGCCCTTGTATCTTTTCACAACAGATTGAAGCCTCTTTTGAACTGCTAAACTAAGCTGGTTTGGGGAGAGTGAAGGAACCCAACCAGGTTGGTACTTAGGATCATCCCAAAACACATTGTGGCCTCGAACAACAATGTTGTGTTGCTTTGCAAACTGTAGCATGGCATCGGCAACTGCGTAGTTCTCTTTGCCTTGAACATTTTCGGTGCTATACCACTTCATTTCATTTGCAAATGTGGCAACTGTGAACCTAGAAGTGAACCAATTTTGGTATGCCTTGTTGTTCAGAATGTTCTGGTTTATAGCACTTCCAAATGGAAATCTTAACCTCTTCTGTACAATAGATACATTCACACTCGGTAGAGGATTCCCTTGTCTATTTACTACTTTCACTAATACCTTCCTCTTGCGTGCCTGCCAAATCAGAATAAGTACATTGTCAAATTCAATGTTCAAAACTAATGCTCGACTTATGTACAAAATTCAAATAATAGAACTCTTTGGTATATGTCTGATTGCTGATGTGAAAAATTCAGGCCGAAAAGGCGAAAACCATATATAAGAAATGTTAGTTTACCCTGTCAATGCTCTCAACTTGATGGGAGCTCCATTCCTCTTCTGTGAATGGTTGTAAGGATACGCTGTCGATCCAAATGTCCACTGATGTATTATTGCTCTACACAATTCAGCAATTTCAAGAGTAAAGAAAATTGGAAAAATGTACAATGAATAACTTTCATTAAGAAATAAAATATCCCTTGGCTTCGCATTTGAGTAATAAATAGTACAGGACAAACAATTAAGCATATACGGTCTAGAAGTACCTCAAAATAGAGCTCAGCTGGTTCTGATGTATCAGCTGTGAGACCACCTTTAAGCATAGACCAGCAATTTGATTCAGCAAGAATGGCACCAGCAAGATTGAACCCTTTACTTGTTTTGACTATTGCTGTTACTAGAACATTGCTCCCAGTCACTTGTATCCAAGCTGCATAATTCAATCCCAACCATATATGAATAACAATAATGCAATTGACCTATTGCTGCTTCCAACTATTTATATATAATATATAATCCATATAATAATAATAACATTAGAGTTATGGTTGTGATATTATTTGAGCTAAAAAATTACCAGATAAAGTATAATGCATCCCCATTTGCAGGTTAATCTTCTGAGAGACACTGTCATAAGGTTGCTTTCTGCTATGTGCTACAACATATTTGTTGCCAGATGACTCTCCTTGTTCTATTTTTGCACCCCCAAATGCAGTCCAGCCTTGTAGTCCATTATTCAGTTCTGGGTTTTGGATGATCCCTCCATTATATTGAGGCTTCCAAGGTTGTGCCAAACACTGAGGTTCAAAACATGAGAACAAGTTATTGGAGTGGAATTTTCAGTAATAATATATGAACCACAGTTGAAAATATTATGTAAATAATGTTACAGGGAGGGCTTACTTCAATGCTGGCAGAGTAATCATAGGGTATAGCTTTGGCTTCCAAACCTGTGGTGGCAAGTGAGGTATTTATTAGTTTTGTACACTCTAAAATGTTGATAGCGTTTTTACATTGTTAGGACATTGTTTAAAGAAATAAAAAAAATGATTTTATCTTTAAAATAATAAATTTTATATTTCAGAAATTTAGATTTTCAATACTAACTTTTCTTAAATAATCAATACCCTCAAAATATTGGTCAAGGAAACTCTTCTCAAAATCTGACTTCCACTATCGAGCATTCACAAATTAGTGAATTACTTCTTTTTGGGTATAGGGTGATGTTTCAACCAATCATCACTCATGAAAACTATCCAATTTCTACACCATCTTAGATATGACTGTGTTTTTATTTTGGACCCTGTATGGTTTTTTAAAACTTTGGGAGTATTTGTACTATTTTTTTTTTAAAAAAAAAGTATTTGTACTATTTTCAGTTAGAAATACTACATTTCATATATTTCTTTGCATTTTTAAAATGAAATTTTATTTGTTCAAAACACGTTTGTTTTAAATCAAAAGTTAACTTTTTTATAAAAAAAAAAAAGTTAGGCAAAAGTATGATAAGTGATGGAATTTCAAGAGAATAAATTGCAATCTTTCATGATAATAAGGGAAAAGGAGGTAGGGACAATATTTAAAAAAAAAATCAATAAAGAATTAATTTCCAGCTTTCTCTTAGTCTCTTCCACCAAAAAAAAAAGTAAATTTTTTAAAAAGTCGAAAATAAAAAATGGAATATGCTTTTAATATTTTGTCTAGCAAACCCATCAATTAATTATCTATACAAAAATTTAATACATCATTCATTAATTATTCAAACATACATCATAGTATACAATTTTCAAATGATTTTTTTATTATTGAAACCTCAATTTGAAACAATATTCTTTATAATTTTTTTTGCCATCTTTTTAGGATGGGGGGAGTATTCATATTTTTTTGGGACAAAACTGCTTATTCAAATTTTTTACTTTTTCATCACTTATAACATTTTTAAAACTACCCCTTTTTTTTTTGTTTACGAGGGAAATCCCATCGTCATTGCCGTACATTGACGACTCTGACGGGCAACCCCGTCTCCAGGTCATAGCTTGCAAACTGCCGGAGAAAACTACCCTTTTCTTAAACTGAAAATTACCCTTATTTAAAATCAAAAAATTATTCTTTTATAAATACTTGATGAATTATTTTCACTCAAAAATTGTCTCTACCAAAAGCCTATTTAAACACACTAGAATCTTCACAGCAATCTCTTTTGTGTGGTGCACAAGAGCAACAGAGATCAATTGAATTTTACTTTCTAATTAAAAATAAAAACTCTTTTTTGCTTTTATTGATGGAGTGCTAATAACCCCATCAATACAATAGACCTTTATAAATTAATATTCAATAAATTAATAATTTCTTTTAAAAAAAATTCTCTATTCTGATTTTGGTCAGAGGACTAATTAATAAAAAAATAATTTTTTGGAAAACTCTTATATAAATTTATGGTTTCTTCGATATTATAAATTAATAATTCTATAAACTTATAAATATAACTAGGATAACTTAGTAAAATATGATTTTATTGTTATTTGCTTCTTCTTAAAATTTAAATCTAGCTATATAAGAAAAAGTTTTTTTTTATTTTAGAACCGAAGATAAAAATCCAAAAATAAAAGTGTGTTATCAGAAATTGTGTATGTAAGAAGTTAAAAGTTTATTATGTTTAATTTTTCAAAAAATAATTTCCACTCTCGAATTCTTATAAGGTTGAGGTTAAAAAAAAAAACCATAAAAAAGACCATATTTGTTGGTCTGAATTTGGAATTATAATCCTTGAAATAGTGATTCGTAACTGCCATATATCGAAGTCCAAGCATAGTAAAAATGTCATGGACAGGAAAACAAACCTGCGAAAAGGATAACGCAAAGCAGAAAGAGGGGACTCATATTTTTTAATGCAATGTGGGCCATAGTTCTCTTGATACGTCTTTGTATCAATTGAGACAATTGTGATTCTGATTAGGGAAAAGAAAAGAGAACCAAAGAGCTCTTTGAGAGGTTTCTAGGCCAGGAATTGGATTGAACTTGAAGAAGTAAAACGAGATAAGAGGAGTGATATCATAAGCTGATGAGCCAAACCATGATTTTATAAGCACACTGCATTAATTAATTGACAAAAATATTCACTGCATCGGTTGACAATATTTACTACTCCTATTATTTTAAGAATGTAAATATTATATTCTTTTTTTAAGGTATTTTATACTATATGTTATTAAGTTTTCTTCAAACTATTAAATATTTAAAGTTTAAAAAATTTATTAACTCTATTTGACTGACATTTTTTTAATTGAGATAATAATAGACAATAATAATATAGTCAAAAATGTACCCAAAAAATAATAAAGTTTAAAAAATGTCTTTATATTCTTCATAAGCATATGTGTGTGCAATAAGGCATATAATTCACATCATTATTATTAGTTGATAATATTAACAACATTGGTTGACAATATATGTTATTTTATATCTTTTACATTTAAGTGTTTTCCGCTACTTGTTAAATATTTCTTCCGTTTCTTATTATTTGTCTTTTTTTAATTAAAAAATTGTTCCTATTTATAAGTTTTATTTATAAATTTAAAAGTGTAATAAATGTTATTTTTTATGTTTATTCATATTTAATAGAATATTGGTTTATGTAAGTAATGAAGAAAAAAATAATTATAAAAAATAATATATTAAAAAAAAACATAATTAATTTATTGAAAGTCAAAAAAGTTATTTTTTTTAATAAAATAAATAAATAGAAACAGATAGAGTATTCAAAATTATAAAATTTAACTTTATTTCATTCAACTGTGCAGACAGTAAGTTTCAAAAAAAAAAAAAAAAAAACTGTGCAGACAGTAGTCATTGCTATGGAATGATCAAATTAAAAGTTATTTAAAAAAAATAAATGATTAAAATAAATCTTAGTTAAACATTAAGGACCAATTTGCATAATCCAAATGACATTAAAAATCAAAAGTTTTAACCAATGTGGGTTGGTCAAGTAGTAGCTCACTTGATCTCTTAACCCACTTGTCTCGAGTTTGAGCCTTGGGTATGGAGCAACCCCCGCTGGGGGGCTCCTACAGCTTAGTGCGAGCTCATTTGGGTCGGACCGGATGAGTCGGATTCTGGGTAAATCAGATCCGAACACCAGTTGGTGTAAAAAAAAAATCAAAAGTTTAATCAAGGCTAAAAATAACCCTAAAAACAAATATATTTATTTCTCATCGTAGTTTTAATTTTTTTGGTTTTCGAAGGTATCTACCTTCATAATTAAGTGATTAATCATTTCGACATTATCAGACTCTTTCGGGAATAATCTCCTAGCAAAACCTTTTATATTGACAATACCCAGAAATCGAACCCTCAACAAGTAGCAACAAATCTCTTATTATCTGTGCTAGTATCCACCAATTCATCTTAGTTTTAATGATATTGTATATTATCACATTACATATACACTATTATTGAGTCATCTCCTGTGCAATATAACTATTTTTAAATATTTGTCTAATTATAAAATTGTGAATCATTATTATTTTCATTAAATATAAAAAATATTATATATAATTTTCTTATTTTGTAATAAACTTTTTTCTGTCTTTTTTTTAATCGTTTTCTTTTGGATGTGTAAAGATCTATAAATTAAAAAAATTCAAAATAATTGTATATCTTTTTTTTAAGGGAAAATATGATATCATTCAATAGAAGAAGATAGTACAAGCAAAATCAACGTTACCCAAACAAAATACATAGTTTTCACACAAATAACGTTAAGAAAAACAAGGTTATCAACAGCATCTTCCCTCTGGACATGTGTCATCAACCTCTTCCAAAATCGGTCTCTAACATGAGATTCAACAATCTTTATCTCCAAGATAACAATCTCATCAACGCTGGAATTAAGCACATTTCGGCGACAAGAAATCTCAAATTTGTAGAGATGGAGCCGATGGACAAAAGTTAAGTCAGAAGTCTGCAAGTGAAGAGCTGTCTCTGCTATCATTCTTCCAATTATGTGAAAAAAAAAAGAGGATGTCTATCAGACCTAGAAGCTAACAAAAAGCATAGACCTCCCCAAAATAAAAGCACCCAAAACAACTGAAGAATAACTCTTATTTATATAACAAAACTTGTACAAAGGCAAGAGTGAAACCCAGAAAAACTGGGGCTGAAAACCACACACTCTCCAGATGATGGGGAGGGAGAGGGATCAATCTCTCTTTGATAAAGCATGGAAAAAAAAGCAAATAAAATAGAAGGAAGACTGAGAAATCTAGAGAGAAGGCATAGCCTCTCTCTAGAATTAGGGCCTCAATCCTAAAATAATTGTATATCTTTAAATGTTTTTTAATAAAAAAATAGGTGGTGCAATGATAATATATAAGTTTCTTCGCATCATCAATGTATTATCACCTTTTCATATATATATATATATATATATATATATATATATATATATATATATATTTTGTTCATGAACGGAGTGTCAACCGCCGACTGCAGTGACTAATCTCCTCGCTGGCTTGTAGGCACCTCTAATGGGTGGGACAGCTGACCCCGAGATTTAACGCTGCTGCATGTACAAGGGAGGATTCGAACACCTGACCTTGCTTAAGCATTGATCAATCCCTACCACTGAACCACACGCTCGAGGTTACCATTTCATATATTTATGATCATTAAACTTTAAATAAAAGTAATATAAATAAATAATGAATGACGAAATGATATTATAAAAAATTTTACACCATCAATCCACACTCATTGAACTCTTTTTTAATTGTATACTTATGACAAAGGAAAGATTCTATCAAGTAATCTTTATCAATAAACTAAAACAAATTTATCTTCATTAATAAATTTAAATAAATTTTTTATCCTAAGGTATAAGAAACCTGTTATCAGCTACAAATATTTATTTAAATAAATTTTAAAAAAATAAAAGATAAAATTTGGTGTTCAAAATCAAATATTCATCTTACTCTAACAAATGGAAGGAGGTAGAATGGAATGAAAAGGAGTGATGAAACTGACATTTAAATAAATTCCTTTGTTTGAATCACTTTAATTAGAAAGCTGGAATAAATAATGATGGAATAAATTCCATTCTATTTTAAAAAATGCTAAAAAGTATTTTTAGAACATTATTTAAGATAAAAAATAAGTAATTTTATCTTAAAAATATTGAATTTAAAACATCGGAAATTAATAGATTTAGAATTTTAATGTGAATTTTTTTAATGTATTTTTTAAGAAAAATGATTTAAAAATCTACATAAAAGGACCTACACACAAGCTTATACACAAAATTGTAACATTTGTCCTTTAAATTTTTTTATATTATTTTAACTTAAAAAATAACAAATGTGAAGATCTCATGTATAAATTTATAAATAAATCATTTTATATAAACCTCTCAATCATTGCTATTTTTTAACGATGTCCTTAGAGTGTCCATTAGCAAAATCCGACGAAATCAATAGTTGTCCTCACAGTTTGTGGAAATCCGACGAAATCAATAGTTGGGGATAAATTAAATTCATTAATCTTGTTTTTATTAATGAGGTTAATTGAACACAATATAAATTATTTGACATCATGTTTTAACTTAAAATTTTAAGGCATTAAATTTATGAGTCTTTCTACTTATATGTTGTTCAACTTACCATATTTTAATCAATGTGGGACTATTTTATATCTCTCGGCAATATGTTTTACTTCTCTTTCTTTTCTCGCTTTATCTCCTGCAAAGATACCAATACTTTCTTTAGAATAATCCATCGACAAACACAATCATACGTGAACAAAACATGCTTTCATCAAAGGAAATGAAACCATCTTGAAATAATAAAGCCCATGATGAGCTATGGAAGATTCATTTTAATGCAACCACATGTATGTGCATAATAATTTGTTTTTCTTTTCTTTTTTTTTTAAAAACGTTTTGTAGGTTGAATAATTTGTTTTCTACTTTCTTCGTGCTTCATTGTTAGATAAAGAGAAGTGACAATATGAATAAACTGTTGATAAAGCGTGCAGCCAACTACTGGAATAGATAATTCTCAAAAAAAAAAAAAAAAAAGAAAAAAAAAACCTACTGGAATAGATATATCAACAAGTACAATTCAAATTAGAATTAACCGACTTTAATATGGTCGAAAGAAGGGTAATATGCAAAATAATAACACATTAAAGTTTTACCATTCCATCTTTGCTCTCCTGTCTTTATTATATATCCAAAAAAATTATATTTTGGTCCTAATTATAAATTATTTTTTATTTTTTATACATCATTTATTTTTTTTCTTTTTGTCCTTATTAAATCCTTTAACTATTTATATTTTTTGTTATTTATTAATGGTGTGAACTTTTCAGAAAAAGTTGAAAGGATAAAATTGTAAAGTTGCAATATATTCTTAAAAAATTCAAAAAATATTCACTTTCTTTAATATATAATTCGATTAAGCCCTATAATAAAAACAGAAAAAATTATTATTTCCAGAGTATGAATAGATCGAGTGATAATTTTATCCTATTCCAACACACTTCACCACTTTATCTCATTACATTTCACCATTATTAGATAATCAAATACTATAATCTAAGCGAGATGCACAAAAGCAACAACTAATAATTACATCTATATAAAAACTAACTAATTAAATCTGTTGTTTTTTTTTTTAATATAAGAAAAGTGAGAGAATACGAACCGTTATTTTTATTTAAGAGTTTTAGAAAGCAAACAAAGCATACTTAATTTATTTAACAACCAACTAATATATTTATAATTGTTTTAAATATAAAATTGAACTTTATATACATTAATGTCTTTTAAATTACTCTCTACATTTTTTTCTATACTTTTCTGTTTGTTTTGATTTTGGACCAAAACCAAAAGAAAGTGAAAAAGCATGGACTAAAATAAAAACGGAACAGAAAAGTATGGACCATAAACTGAGGACCAAAATCAAAACTCTACATTTGCATTATCATAAACAAAGTTATTTATGAATAAGGACCAAAACAAAAACGAATGAAAAAGTAGAGACTTAATCAGAAAAAAATTAAATGCAGAAACTAATTTCAAAATATCAATATTTAACAAGACCAATTTAGTATTTAAGCCTTTATAATATTTAAGAGATAAACAAAAATACAATAAAATACCAAGGTTTTAGTAATTTTTTTTATAAAAAAACTAAAATAATTTTTATTCTAATCAATAAATTTAAATAACAGCTTTATCCTAAGGTACAGGAAACCTATCACCTAAGAATATTTATTTAATTAATAAAAATAAAAGATAAAATTTGCGGTTCAAAATCTATATGGAAAGCTGTATGAGCTGTGTTATTGTTTTCTTGGATGATTCATCTATAGGAAGCACTTGCACGTGCTGAATGACGCTGTTATTCTTCATGGAAGGGTCGGTGACTGTGACATCGTAGTCACCATGAAAAAGTGAGGCCTCAAGTATTCCATTTTGGTCTGTGATCCCTGATACTTGTTTAGAACCACCACCCCATTCACGAATCAACTTGTCCACAACATCACCAGCAGGCAAGTTTTTGAAATTCTTGTCAACTAGGCATATCCTATAGCAATCACCATTTGGTGACCATGCTGTCCACAATACAATGCCCTGAACCTTTGGATGAGAGTGTGCCTCTCTTAGAACCTGCTCAAAGTGCTCTACCTGCACAAATCATCAAGTGGAAAACTGCAATGAATTAATATATAATCCGCGCAAAACTGGCTAAAATCATCAT
Organism: Crotalaria pallida; assembly: GCA_037953625.1. Lineage (NCBI taxonomy): Eukaryota > Viridiplantae > Streptophyta > Magnoliopsida > Fabales > Fabaceae > Crotalaria > Crotalaria pallida. The sequence goes on along the minus strand of CM075654.1, from coordinate 139,033,724 downwards.
TATCATTCAAAGCTATCTTTCTTGGGGGCGGTTCTGTGTTAATAGATACATGCATCGGTGCATGTAAAAATTTTATTTTTTTTAATACAGATTTATTTAGAATATTTTTTAACAAAAGTTTGTATACAGATTTATTAGAATAGGTAAATTTTGAATACAATTTTACTTAGTACAGTTTTTTAAGAACACAGAGTAAAAGAAAAAAATAAATCCAAATTATAAAAATCAATTCATATTGGTAAAAAAGAAAACGCATAGAATATTTTTTAATTAATTAAACTTTAAAAAATAAATTAAAAAACCCAAAAAAAAGGCATGCTTCGATGCATGTTATCTGGAGCCTATGTCATCTTTCTTTTTGGATCTTACAAGTGAAGTACTGAAGTTTACCACTCAAATTAGAGCTAAGCACAAGGAATTTGTATAATAAGGAGAAATGAATGCTAGATTATTCAATGGATTGGGACAATGTGATCTCGACTCCAACTCCGGACCAATATAGCATGATGCTTAAGGGGTGGCAAAGGGATGAAGCAAATGTGTCATGTTATTATTGGTCGGGATCACGTAATCTTCAACCAACTAATAATTTCTCCTCCACACATGCATCAAGTGAAATTCATGTGTGGCCCATTAAAATTAAGCCTAAACCACATGCACGTGAATTCCGTCAATCATAAATGTATATTAGCTAGAAAGAGCGTTCAAAAAGTGTGCGTGGTTAATTACCATTCCACTTTGTCTACGTATGATTAACCAAGTTGCACAAATTTTTCTAGTTATTGCATTTGAACTAAAAATCTTCAAGCGAAAGAATAGTTACCTGCTTTGGTTGGTTTGCAACATCTACTTCGGTGATCCAAATAGGGGAACCGGTGGCAGCAAGAGCATCAATGGCAGATCTCATGTAAGGCAGGTTAGGAGCATTAGAGAAATGAGACTCAAGACCAATACCAACTGTCAATCCATCATTCCCTTGATAGCTTTGGATCTCTTTGAGCTTCTGGATATACTTAGCTGGAGTTGCTGAACTGTCTCCAATTTCTTCAATTGTATTATAATCATTCATAAATAAAGTGACTTTAGGATCAATTTTTCGAGCCTCATTGAAAGCCCATCCTGTAAAGTTTTGTCCAAGTTTACTTTCAAAGAATGAAAAGTGCAGGTTTTCATTATTCACATCCCAGTGAATAACTTGGCCTTTGTATCTTGTCACAACAGATTGAAGCCTCTTTTGAACTGCTAACTTGAGCTGGTCATGGGAGAGTGCAGGAACCCAATTAGGTTGGTACTTAGGATCATCCCAAAACACATTGTGGCCTCGAACACTAATACCCTTTTGCTTTGCAAATTGTAGCATGGAGTCAGCAACTGCATAGTTCTCTTTGCCTGGTGCTAATTCTGTGCTATACCATTTCATCTCATTTGCAAATGTGGCAACTGTGAACCTAGAAGTGAACCAGTTTTGGTATGCATTGTTGTTCAGGATGTGATTGTTAATAGCACTTCCAAATGGAAACCCTATCTTCTTCTGTACAAAAGTTATATTCGCATTCCGTAGAGGATTCCCTTGTTTATCTACTGCTTTCACTAATACCTTCCTCTTGCGTGCCTACCAAGTCACAATATATAACTACATTGTCAAATTCAATGTCCAAAACTAATGTTCAAATTCAAATAATAGAACTCTTTGGTATATGTATGATTTCTGATGTAAATAATTCAAGCCGAAAACCATATATATAAGAAATGATAGTTTACCTTGTCAATGCTCTCAACTTGATGGGAGCTCCATTCCTCTTCTGTGAATGGTTGTAAGGATACGCTGTCGATCCAAATGTCCACAGATGTATTATTGCTCTACACAGTTCAGCATTTCAAGAGTAAATAAAATTTGTACAATCACTTTTTTTTTTTAAACTAATTTGTACAATCACTAGTACTGCGATGATTAATTAATTCATTGAATGGTAAAACAAATCCAGGGAAATTATCAATTAGAATCCAATAGAAATGTAGAAGCACCTCAAAATAAAGGTCAGCTGGTCCTGATGTATCAGCTGTGAAACCTCCTTTAAGCATAGACCAGCAATTAGACTCGGCAAAAGTTGCACCAGCAAGGTTGTACCCTTTACTTGTTTTGACTGTTGCTGTTACCGGAACATTTTTCCCAGTCACTTGAATCCAAGCTGCATAATTCAAACCACAACCATATATATAAAGAACAATTCATTACTGAAATATAACATAATACTTCCTTCCTTCCTTCACAATTGTCTTTTAAGGTTGGTGCATGAATTAAGAACTATATTTAATATATTTTTTAAGTAAATTAATACTCATATTTTGTCATTTATTTCTCTTATAATTATGCAGTATTCATTGGAGTATGTTTTTCTACTTATTATTTCTAAATCTTAATTAGGTGATTTTATTCTACTTATTTGTCATTTATGAACTCTGTGGAATTTATGATATCTGAGAAAAAAAATTTACCAGATAAAGTATAATGCTTCCCTGTTTGCAGATTAATCTTCTGAGAGACACTGTCATAAGGTTGCTTCCTGCTATGTGCTACAACATATTTGTTGCCAGATGATGATTCTCTGTGTTCTATTTTTGCACCAGCAAATGAAGTCCAGCCTTGTAGTCCATTATTCAATTCTGGGTTAAGGATGATTCCTCCATTGTACTGAGGCTTCTGAGGTAGTGCCAAACACTGAGGTTGAAAACATACATGAGTATAAATTATTAGAGTGAAACTCAGTTCATGAAAATAATTAATGAATAATGATGCTACGGGGAGGGCTTACTTCAACGCTGGCAGAGTAATCATAGGGTAAAGCGTCGGCTTCAAGACCTGTGGTGGCACGAGAGATATTAGTTCTATAAAAAATATATTCCCGTTAATACTATCCAAAAATTAGGCTTCGTTCGCGTGTTTAATCAGGAGCCTTTTATCTATCTAAAGCTTTTATTTAACAAGAATTTTGATAAACTACTGGTTTTGTTTGATGAATATAAATAGAAAGAACTTACAACATTTAAAAAAACTTATAGCTTTTGAAAATTATTTTTTAGAAAGATGTTTCAAGTGACTTTCAATTAACTAAATTAACTTTCAATAATTCATATAAAAATTATATTAAAAAAAATTTCAAAATTATTTAGCTACCCTGGTGATAATTAAATTTTTAATTAATTGTTTATTTAATTAATTACTAATTATAATTTAATAATTAACTACATAATAAATAAATAAATAAATAATGAATTTAATTAATTATAATTTAATATGTAATGTTGTTTTAACATTTGTACTATGTTTCGTAAGTTTTGTTATTTTATAAACTCAATACATAATTAATATATGATATTTTTCCAAATACACATTTATTTATTACACTCTCTTTTTCACTTTCAATACATTTTTCTCTCTTTAATAATGATTATATAGAGGCATTATAGTCAAAATACAACAAATCCTTACATCATTTAACCATTTCTTAAAATCCGTACATAACCTTAAAACACACTACATATGAAACGGATGAAGTAATTTTTATACTTTACTGTATTAATTAATAAACTATTTATTTAATAAATAAAAAAATTGATAAATCAAAATAATATAATGTTGCATATCATTTTCAATCATTTAATAACTTTCAGTTATTTCCAAAGTTAATTTTATCGAACAACAATTTTTCAAACAGTAAGTTAAACAGTTATAAGGAGTTGTGGCTACAAGCTCACAACTCTTAACTAATTTCACAATTATTACAAGTTACAAAGTCACAGCTACTCCCTCCGTTCCTTGTTATCTATCGTTTTTTGAAGAAATTTTTTGTTTCTTTTTATCTGTCGTATATATTGAGGATTTCAATAGTGTAATAAATGTTATTTTCCATGTTTGTCCCTATTTAATATGTTTTGGTTTATGTAAGTAGTGGAGAAAAATTAATGATTATAGAGGGAGAAAGAGTATAATGGTGAAAAACATAACTAATGTATTATTGAAAATCCGATTAATTATTAGATTTCTTAAAGGGTGTGTTTTGTTTGAAATATGACAAATAAATAGAACCGGAGGAAATATAATCTAGTTTCGTTGAACAGACCCTTTTCATCATTAAAACTTGTCATCAATTATTGACCTAATTTATTCTTGTGCAAATATTTTATTTTAATTTTTATGGAGAAATGATAGATACCTTTATACCCAATATTCACTACTTGAAAAAGGAACCACCATTTTCTTTTTTTATAAAAAAAAAAATAGGCTAATTTTCTGTTTAAGTGCATGTTTGATAAAAGATGAATATTAAGATTTTAGCTTATTTTTTGAAATAATTATTTTATAAATCAAAAAAATATTTGACAAAAAAATTAAATTATAAAAATAACTTTTATTTTTTTTTAAAAAAAAAGCTAAAACTTCAAGATTCAATTTTGAATTTTCAAAAAAAAAAAAAATTCAATTTTGAACTTTTCTATTTTATTTTTTTTAAAGAGTTTTTTTTTAACTATTTTTTCTCTCACTCAACTTAATTTAACGCTTTTTGTAGCCTTCAATCCAATGTAATATTTAAAAATATTTTATTATTTCCACCTCCTTTACCTTTTAATTAGCATTATATTTTATGTTACCTTTTAATACTTTTTTTTTTTAACGAAAAATTCCATTAACCAAACGAACGAAATCAAAACAAAACTAAAGGCCAACAGCCTTACTCTTTGCCACCTTCTAGGAAGGGTTCAAAGAGTAAAAGATGTTGTCAAGCCCAACAAGATGATGCCAAGAAGGGTTCACCAACCTTATTAGACTTTTTATATCCTAAACATTATGTTTAAAGAACTCAATCATTTATATTAGACCTTAATGATAGATCGGCAAGTTTGGCTTTCAAAAATAATAAACTATATTAATTGCCAAACTCATTCTTAAAATTAATATAAAAACAATTTTATCTAATGTTTGTCTTTGGGCCACATATTAATAAAAGTATTGGATAAATATGAATAGAAAATTGATGTAACTATTGAACATTAATTTTATAAATGCATCAATTTTCAATATAGATTAATATGAGATTTTTAAAGTGTCTTTAAGACACATATTACAGAAACTCTTATAAATATTATATATACTCATTTCCTTCTTTAACTTTTGTTTTTATGCATTTTTCACACATATTAAAGAATTGATGGTTATTGTAAAATTTATGTGTTTTGTACAAATTGTAATATTTAATCTTTATTACAAATTGAAACAGTAGTATTTTTTTTAGATAAGATAAAATTTCATTCCAAAAAAGCTAGATAGAAATACAAGATGTACTTCAAGCAAAAGTTTACAACAAATAAAAGCACCAAAACCCAAGGTAAAAATTTAATAATATTTAATTTTTTATTAAAGATCAGAATGTGTTTATTAATTAACGTATGGTAATTTAAAGATAATAGAAAATAAAAATAGAATCAACAAGAGTAAAAAAAATTAATTAATGTATTTATGAATTCGCGTGGTTGCCATGTATCCACAGCATGGTAAAACCGTAAACAGGAGAAGCACGTGGACAGGAAAACAAACCTGCGGAAAGAATAACACAAAAGAGAAGGAGGAGACTCATAGTTTTGTTTTTTTCAACCCTCATAGCAATGTGGAATTGTGGATTATAGTTCTCTTGATATGTGTCTGTTTCAACTCACACAATTGAGAGTCTGATTAGAGAGGGTGGAGAAGAAAAAAGAATAAAAAAAATAATTATAGGAGAAAGCTCTTGGCTATAGAGATTTTGCTAGGCCAGGAATTGGATATGGAAATTGAAGAAGAGAATAGAGAGGAGTGATTTCATAAGTTGAACCAAGCCATGCTTTTATAAGCATACTTACATATGCTTGTAAGGGATGATTCACTGCATGCATTAGTTGGCAATACACAGTACTCGAATAAAACAATTATCATTTACGTGCAATACAGCAATACGACAGAATGAACAACGTAATTTTGGTAATCGTGGGAGTTTCTTTGATTGGAAAAGAAAAAAAAAAGTAAGATTTGTAGTACGTACTAAAAGATTTGTGACGTTCTACAAACTAGCAAAACCACTCAACACTTTAAAAATGTAATGGCTTATGTTTTGTTGATTTTATCACCACTAAATCAGTTTTTTAATTTTGAAGTTTTTTTTTAGCATGCAATTCACGAAAGCTTCCTACCTATTCCTTTCGCTTTGAAATATAAGAAAAAAAAACTAATTTTATACTGATTAAGAAGGTTAGTTAATTGTATATAATTTTATCAAATTTATAAAAAAATAAAATAAAAATATTTTAGAAAATTAGCATTAGAAAGAAAAAAAATTAAATCGGATAACCAATTTCTAAAAATATTTTAGGAAATTTACATGGCAAATGAAACAAAATTTTAAAAAAAATATATTAGTTAGTTTTTTTTCTAAAATTTTAACCAAGAAACATATATTTTTTTCTTATATTGAAAACTAAAAAAAAGTAGTACTTAATTTGTGTCGTCATAAATGCTAGCTCCTCTATTTTTTATTTTATGTCTGTTATTTCTGTTTTTTTTTTTAAAAACTGTTAAATATTTAAAATTTTGAAAAATTATTATATTTGTCAATATTTTTTTAATGTAGATTCAAAGAATAATGAAGTTAAAAAAATGTCTTCTTTAATCAAAATAAAAAAAAATGTCTTCTTTTTTTTTAAAGTAAAAAAATGTCTTCTTAAAGATTTTGGATAGTAACGATCCTTATATATTAAATAAGATTTTTTTATCCCAAAAAACAAATTCACTCTTGAACATGTCTCTCCTTCGACTCATGTGATTTTTAAAATAATTTCAATGTGCAAAATTATTTAAGCGGGTCTATAAATATTTTTTTAAATAGAGAAAATTGTCTATTTGGTTCCTCAAAGATACACTGGGCATCCTCGAAAGATTTTAGGCATCAATTTAGTCCCCAAACATCAAAATGGGTATTACATTAGTCCCACCGTTAAAAAATCCGTTAATATTATTAAAAAAATAATAAAAATTTTCGAAAAAAATAATAAAAAATTATTTAAAAAATATAAAATCTGTAAAATATTTTAAAAAATTATGAAAAAAGTGTCTTTCTTTTTTAAATATTTTACAGTAATTTTCCGATATTTTTTAATTTTCTAAAATTTTGAATTTTTTCTGAAAATTCTTAAACGGTAATGTTCTAACCCATATATATAACCCTTGTGCAAAAGCAGATTTAGTTTATAAAATTTTTAAAAATAAATATAATTCAGAATTTTTTAAAAAATATTTTACCTATTTTTTAAAAATATATTGATGAAATTTTTATTATTTTCAGAATTTTATAAAAAATATTTTGCATGTTTTTTTAAAATTTGTCTGACTTTTTTATTTTCATAATTTTTTATTATTTTATAAATATTAAAAAAAAGAAATACACTGTTTTCATAATTTTTTAAAAATTTTCAGAATTTTTTATTATTTTCAGAATTTTTTATTAATTTTAAAATATAAAAAAAATCAGTATTTTTTTAAAAAATATTTTACATATTTTTATAAAAAAATTCTGAATTTTTTATTATTTTTATTATTTTTAATAATATTAACGGATTTTTTAGTGGTGGGACTAACGTGATGCCCGTTTTGATTTTTGGGGATTAAATTGGTATCCACAATCTTTTGGAGACTAAGCTGATGCCTGGTGCATCTTTGGGGGACAAAATAAACCATTTTCTCTTTTAAATATGCGTCATTAATGGGTTTATATATATTGTTAACGTAGGAATGAGATTCAGATGTTAGTAGTTTTGGATTCGATTCCTAGAAAAAACATCTCGCTGAAATAGACTCCTTCATAACCTCTAAGCGGATTAGTTTCAAAAACCCCTGTTAATAGTGGTGAACTAGTGGAGACATCGTAGACTTAAAAAAACATAAATCTAACAAAAGAAATTATAGTATTTTCTAACTAATAACATAAGTGAATCTGCCATTTCTATTTCCATTGCCTCTTTTCCTTTTAATTGGAAAATACTTTTAAAAATTTACTTATGTAATACTTCTATGTTAATTAGAAAAGTATTTTTATGCAATACTTGTATGTCCTTTTAAACGTCTTCTATTTTATGCACTATCTTGATTATTAAAATATATTAATTTTTATTTCTGTTGCCTCTTTTCATTTTAATCGGAAAATACTTTTAAAATTCTACTTATGCAATACTTCTATGTACTTTTTTAGTGATTGTTAATAATAATTTGTATATACTTTTAAGTGATTTCTATTTTATGCGTTATTTTCATTTTTAATTTTTTATTTCCATAGCCTTTTTTTCTTTTTGATCGGAAAATACTTTAATTTTTTTTTATAAAATACTTCTATGTACTCTTTAAGTTATTGTTAATAATAACTTGTACATCATTTTAAGTGATTTATATTTTATGCATTTTCTTGATTATTCAACTACATTAATTTTTATTTCCTCTGCCCCTTTTTCTTTTTACTCCTTTCAACGAGGGAAACGAGTGATCGCCGATGCACACGGATAAAGAGTCCTGACAGGTTTTTAAAGGAGGGGTATATGAATGAGCCGACGTACACCTGAATGAGAGGGAGATCTTGAGACTGCGTACATATGGGACTACATAGTACATAGTACATGAATGTTTAAATGAATTGATCGTTTGCTACCCCTATCAACAAGATGTATCTCCTTTTCGGTAGCCAACCACTAAGAACTCCATATTCAAGCATGCTTGATTTGCAGAAATTATGAAATTTGAGCATGTGAGTGAGAACAAAATACGCTAAAACAACCCGTGTTAAATGTGGGGATAGTTGCTAATTTGCCCTAGAAGGATGTTACACAAATGATATGTCATTTTAAGTCCTTGAAGATGTTGAAAAGGGGACACTTTGGTCCTTCCGTCAATACCGTTAACGCCATCCTCCGTGAACGTTAACATTGGTATGGACGGAAGGACCAAAGTGTCTCATTTTCAACATCTTCAAGGACTTAAAATGTTTTTCCATTATTTGAGGGACTAAACTGTCCCACGCGATAAACATGAGTCTTAGCATCGATAACTATCTTTCATTCTTATGTTTTTGTTTTCCTTAACTATCAACAACGAAATACATACACTAATGGCTTTACTTCTAAATAAAAAAATAAATCAAAAAAATGCTAAAAAAATAAATTGTTTATTGTCGATATTATCTTAACTGTACAAATAAACAAATTGATGATATCAATTCATCATTTATCTTTTTTTCATTTTGATATCTTTTTTTCACAATAATTTCAAATTATATAATTGTACATTTTTTTTCTTATTAAAATATATTACCAAAATACTAGCACATGTCTATTTACTAATCTACATAATATAAAATTAGGAAACATTATTGTTCATGGAGTAACAGTGCAAAGTAGTACTATCACAATGGAGCCAAAAAATCCCGCTCAAATAGTACTATCACCCACTATTTTCACTGAATAAGCTTCCTTGAGAAGCTAACTTGGGCGTGCTTCTACCATGCACTGGTTTTTGGTGCTCCGGCTTTTTTTTTTAATTTTTTTATCTAATATATTAAAAAAAGTATGTTTTGGGTTTTCTGCGTTCTTTTTATGTGCATGGTTTTGTTATTTGGATTTGAATTTTTTTATTACATGCTTCTTGACACAGATAATGGTCCAAACAAGTAAAATAAAAAACAAGGGTGCTTCTACCATGCATCGATTTTTGGTGCTCCGACTTTTTTTTTTTATTTTAATAAATATAATATATTAAAAAAATATGCTTTGCGTTTTCTGTGTTCTTTAATTTATAATGTCATTAATTACTTCTTGTTCAAAAACACTTTTATTCACTCTTTTCTGAAAGCGATTTTTTTAGTTTATTGAAGACCCACTTTAGTCCCTCATGTTTTTCGCGTGGGACAGTTTAGTCCCTCAAAAAATGGAAAAACATTTTAAGTCTTTGAAGATGTTGAAAAGGGGACACTTTGGTCCTTCTGTCAATACCGTTAACGCCATCCTCCGTGAACGTTAACACTGGTATTGACAGAAGGACCAAAATGTCCCCTTTTCAACATCTTCAAGGACTTAAAATGTTTTTCCATTTTTTGAGGGACTAAACTATCCCACCCGAAAAACATGAGAGACTAAAATGAGTCTTCTCTCTTATATAAAATATAGATAACATTAGTTGCTACTTTTACGATTCTACCATCATCTAATTAATGTGAGAGATAATAAGTGAAAAAAATGGTCAAATACGATTAATGTGGAGAGATAAAGAGCAAAAATGGTAATCCCTCTTGTCCCAAAATGATGGTAACATTTTGAAAAGTACAAAAAAAAAAAAAAAGAACATGCTTTCAATATTTTGTCTAACAAACCAACAAATCATCAAACCAATAATTTAATGCGTTATTCACTTATTAAATTATCACACATCATCATACAGTATATAATTTCCGATACACCGTAGCATTTACCTGAAAACATATAGATTTATTATATACTAGTTATGAGCCCGTGGCATGCACGAGTTTTTTATTTATATATATTAATTTGTACATTTGTTGTTCTTTAAATATATATTACGTGAGTTATGATAAATAGATGGATAAACCTATAAAATCAAACAACAAACAAGTCTACATCATAAAAAAGTGACAAGTATGACTTGTTAACCAATCAACAATAATAATCATGTACAAGTTACACATGTCAGTTTGTTTGTGATGTAGTCCTATTTGCAGTTCTATCAATCATTTTTGATATTTAAGTATTGATATTGTTTTACTTCACCACCGTTAGCTGTAGTTGTAGATATCACATTTATTATGATTCGTCATTGTTAAATCAGAATTAACATTTTTATCAATTTTTTAATGATATTATGAGCATATTTAAGATCGATAAATTAGAATTAGAATATCCACTATTTTATAGGACATGAAAAAAACATTGAAATTCAAAAACATCAATGGGATATCTTGTTTAGAATGTATTTTTTTAATTTTTTTATTAACTTTGAAATGATTTTTATTGACTACTTTTTTTTTAGTGATTAACTCATTGCATTTCATAACTAAGATAATGCAGCTCCTTCTTTTTTTGCATATTAAATATTATATTTGTTTTGTCTATCAAAAAATTATATCTGTTTATATGAATTAGTGTATTTTTTATTTATTAAATAAATAAACACATTTTTGTATGGTATTTATAACACTCTTTATCATCATGTTTGGTCCAGTCAAGATAGTAGTTTTAAATATAAATTTGTTAATCATTTTCTTTAGATCAATATTTAAGCAACTTTAACCGGCCCCGAGCGTGTGGTTCAGTGGTAGGGATTGATCCACGCTTAAGCAAGGTCAGGTGTTCGAATCCTGCCTTGTGCATGCAGCAGCGTTAAATCTTGGGGCCAGCTGTCCCACCCAAGCCAGCGAGGAGATTAGTCACTGCGGTCGGCGGTGGACACTCCGATCATGGACCAAGAAAAATATTTAAGCAACTTTAAAATGGTAAGTTAAAATTAAAATTACAAATTTGACTTTTAAAACTCTGACCATATTATTTTCTAGATTAATTTTACATTTTTAATTGTTTAAATATTATCTTTAAGACAATATATAATAAAATCTTTTTAATAGTGTGACAAGTCATCATTGAAAAATATTGTAAGAAAAAAAGTTATTTTAAATTGCAGATTTATGGCTTATTATATTAGTGCTTAAGGAAAAAACTGAATTAAAAAAATAAATCAACTGCCCATCTCTACTTTTTATATAAAAAAATTATTTTGGAGACTCCATAATTTTTATTGAGATCTTATTTAAACCAGATGAAAAATTGGAAATTCTACCTTCTTAAACTGTCCACGTGATGGTCTAGATATCATTTTTTTTTAAACAATTACATTCATGATTTTTAAACAATATCATGCCCGAGAAATTCTTACTCTTTGGTTACACAAAAGAAGATAAAAAGAGAGAAGTAAAAGAGATAATTATTATGACAAAATAAATAGATTTTGTAATTGTTTGATATGAGATAAAGTGAATAAATAGTAAAGATAGAAAAATTAAATTTTCTTTCATTTTATTTGGTTGAAAAAAAGTATAATGATTTAGAAATAAGAGAGATGATAAAAGTAAAATTAAAAAGAAGTAAGAGAAATTACTGTATGAAGGATTAAAGTTGGAAAGAAAAATATGTTTATGCATTGAAATAGTAAAAAAACAAACGATATAGAATGAGAAAAAAAGCTTAAAAAGCCAAACAAAATACAACGGAGGGAGTAAACACTAAATACTAACATGACCATTGTTTCCGTAAAGTAATTTGAAATTTCAAAAATTTCTTAAATTAAATTGATTAATGTCAACAAAGTCAACGACTAATCTCACATATTACTATAAAAAATAAAATATCATTATTATTTTTTAATCAGAATATCATTACTCTTTTTTCTTTTATATATATATATATATATTAAATAAGAAATAGTAAGATTCTATTGATAACTTTATCTATCTATCTATCCAATAATATACTAATAAAAAAGATATACTGTATTTAGATAAATAGTACGAAATAATAATAAATATATTAAATTAAATACAAAAATAAGAAGCTACGAGTACGCACTAATTTGCACCGTTCAATACGCCAGAGTATGGTCCTAATCCAAACTTCCACCGTCCGATGGTTATGGTAATAATAAATAAAAAATATATAAATAAATAAGGGGAAAAAAAAAATCTCCCGCGCCGCTGATTCGCTGGCATAAAACGCAACCCTTACTTCATGACTCATCGCACCCATTAAAAAGTAAAAACAACGCACGCACACAGTTTGCGAGAGATACAGAGAGAGAAAGAGAAAGAGAAAGAGAAAGAGAAAGAGAGAGAAATCGAAAGCGAAGAAGAAGAAGAAGAAGAAAGAACCATCGTCATGGCGGCTACCGTTTCTGCGTGGTCCAAACCTGGTGCTTGGGCTATCGAATCCGAACAACATGAAGCCGAACTCCTTCAATCCCAACCCCAACCTGAAACCACCGCTGTCTCCGATTTCCCTTCCCTCGCCGTCGCCGCCGCCACCAAACCCAAGAAGAAGAAACCCCAAACCTTATCCCTGTCTGAATTCACTGCCAAGACCGAAGACGATATCAATCTCATGATGCTCCCCACCGCGCCGCGTGAGCGCACCGCCGAGGAGCTCGAGCGTGACCGCACGCGCCTCGGCGGTGGATTCAATTCATACGGTGACCGCCCTCGAAGGAATTACGGTCCTGGCGGCGGTGATGAGGGTTCTGTTTCGAAATGGGGTTCTAGGGTTTCTGATGAACCTAGGAGGAACGGTTCGTTTGGGTCTAGGGATTCGAATCGCGATTTGGCTCCCTCAAAGGCTGATGAAGTTGATAATTGGGCCTCTCTGAAGAAATCGAGCGTTGGGAATGGGTTTGAGAGGAGGGACAGGGAGAAAGGAGGTTTTTTCGATTCACAATCACGCGCTGATGAATCTGACAGCTGGGTTTCGAACAAGAGCGTTATGGAGGGGCGGAGATTCGGTTCCAGTGGTGCTGGTTTTGAGAGAGAGAGGAAGGTAGGGTTTGGGTCGAGCGGCGGTGCTGATTCGGATAATTGGAACAGGAAGAAGGTTGAATCCGACGGTGGGAGTGAGACTGGTAATGGCAGGTTTGAAAGAGAAAGGAAAGTAGGGTTCGGTACCAGCGGTGCTGCGGATTCGGATAACTGGAACAAGAAGAAGGTTGAATCGAACAGTGGGGGTGAAAGACCCGAGAGTGGTAGTGGTGGTGGTGGGAGGCCTAGGCTTGTTTTGCAACCTCGGTCCATGTCTGCGAGCAATGAAAGCAGCCCGGATGGTGGGTCTGTGAATGTGGCGAAGCCTAAGGGTTCGAATCCATTCGGAGAGGCAAGGCCTAGGGAGCAGGTTTTGGCAGAGAAAGGGCAGGATTGGAAGAAGATTGACGAGCAGCTCGAGAGCGTGAAGATTAAAGAGACCGTGGAGAAAAGTGATGGCTTTGGGAAGAAGGGTTTTGGTTCTAGCAATGGGCCCGAAGACCGAGCTGAGAAGAGTTGGAGGAAGGCCCTACTTGAGGATCCTCGTCCAAAAAGGTTTGGCACTTGTTAACGATAACTATCAATGTGGAACCAACTTAGTAATCCTGTAATAGCTTTTGATAGACGAAAAAACATATAGTTTCTGTATTACATTTGATATGCTTTATAAACTGAACATAACATGTTAAAGGTAGGGTATAGTAGCATTTGATGGGCCTTTCTGAACAAGACAAATGCTGAAATGCTATCATGGTTCTGTTCCATATTTGGTTTATAATCAGAGCAGGACATGAGATTTTCATTGAAATGGGTGGGGAGCCAAAATAGAACAGAACATCATTTTGCATCAGGTTTTTTTTTGCTTCCATCTTGTTTTGTCTGTAGGGCAAACGCTACCTATGTACTACACATTATTGTATGCCTTCGCTGGTTGCTTTGGTGCATGGGAATTGGGATGTTTAGGGAGTAAAATCAACTTCTTCATGCTTCTTTTGAGTTTTAAATTTGTTGCTGGTTGAGTACTCTCCTGTCTAATATTAGAGGGAGGGGAAAAAAGGAACAAACAATTTAATAACAGTTAATTGATTAATTCTCTTGTTTTGATGTGGTCATTGACATTGCTTTGCCATTTCCACACGATGCTTCACTTTTTGCCTCTTCTTCTAATTTGTTTTCTCATATATGTTAAATTCAGTTGTGTATGTGCTATATTGCTACTTTGCTACTTTATCCACTGTCATTGAGAAAATTAGATGCTTCTATATAACACTTGTACAATGTCATCATTGGATTATTTTAATTGTACTTTTTCTTGGTAGAATTCTTTCCTAGTTTAATGTGATTTCTATCTTCAAGTAAGTTATCATACCAATTTTTTAAAGTTTTCTTGACAGTTCCTTTTATCAGCTTCGCTTGTATTGTATTGTTGTAACCTTAGCTTATGTTTCTGCTACATTTGATTTCTCATCTCTCTGCCTTGGTAGCTCTAGTTTTAAACACTTCTTGGTTAACGATGAGCTCCTATTTACGTTTGAATGTAGTGCTGAGAAAGTGGAGGATGAACAAGAACGCATCGAAGAAAACTGAAGAGCTGTCCATTACTTTTTTTGTCCCTGCAGATCGATGAGAATTGGAGAGGAACATTTGAATATGAAACTTATGTTTTTATTTATTGTGAGACATTGTATTGGAACAGTTAAAAGACAATTTTGGTAGGTATGCTTTAGGTAATCTTAGTTGTTATGGCTGTTTGTGTAGCCAAATGTGACCATAATTATTTATTGCTTTATTTTTCACCCTTTATAATCTGTATACACTGTTATTGTTGGTGAACTGCCGATTTGGTATTCATGTTCTTACTATTATATTTTACTATTAGAATTAAAATGAATGTTATTTATGTTCAACTCCATAATATTAGTGTCTACATTAGACAGCTCAGATGTTCTGATTCCCCTCCAATTGTTGAGCATTCTTATTCTGATTACGATTCCCTTCCCTCTTACTTTAAGAGATTGCGTATGTTTGATTGATTCTGATTCTTAAGTCTTACTGTATTAACAAGTTGCCCGGCATTCAGACATCCTTGAGAACTTGTGTTGATAGCCCATTTGCGGAGAAACTTTCCTCTCAAGTCAAACCTCCCAAATCTCAAGAAAGGCTAAAACTTAAGAACGTGTTGAGGGTCACATTGGACTGCTGATACTATATGGCTTTCGAATTTTTAAAAAGCTTATACGCTACTTTCAATTTTTTATTTATTTTTTTTGAAAATAACACTCACCTTTCGTGAGGTTTGCACTAATGATATAAATACTCTCTCTCACCTTCTCTCCTTAGAAATCAGCTTTGCACATATACCCTCTCCTTATATTAAATGGTTATGTTATCAACAAAAATGTGATGCTTAAGATTAAAAAAAGACTTTTATACAATGTGTTGAGGGTCACATTGCACTGCTGATACTATATGGCTTTCGAATTTTTAAAAAGCATATACACTACTTTCAATTTTTTATTTTTTTTGGAAAATGACATTCACCTTCCGTGAGGTTTGCACTAATGATACAAATACTCTCTCTCACCTCTTTTTAGAAATCAACTTTGCACTTAAACCTGCTCCTTGTATTAAATGGTTATGTTATCAATAAAAATGTCATATTTAAGATTAAAAAAGACTTTTATACATTTAAAGAGGTATTGCATACAAATTTTAAGGTGTTTGGTGCAATTTTTTTACAATAATATGATAAAATTAATTTTTTTTACAAGAAAATGTAATGACCAACCAAGTCATTTCTGCAAGCCAATCTGAGCCAACCGAAAATTGTGCCAAGTAGTGGGATTTAAAATGCATATACGCTAGAGAATTATTTGTAGGGCTAACATGCTTATTATAATCAATATTCATTTTCAACACTTTCTTGGTTAATCATAGGCTATAGTAGATATTAATTCATTATGAATATAATATGATATAGTAGGTTTTAATTTTGTTATTGTTCCTATGATATATGAATATGAATATAACAGATTTAATCTTTATATAGAGTTTGTATACCAATAATGATGTTAGGTCTTTTGCATTATTTTAAAATCACTTGGATAAAATTTGTATAGAAGAATATGTGTTTTAGTAAAAAAAAATATCATAGAAAATTATTATATTTTCAATTTTTTTTAAAAAAAATAATTCTATAGTACTATTATTGTTATAAACAAGAATGCATCAAATACACTTGAAATTTGTTTGAGGTGTCCTTTGAGGGTATAAATGTCGTTTTCAATCCTAAGTATAACATTTCCATTAATAAACTAATCATTTATTATAAGAAGGGAGATGTAAGTGCAATGCTGATTTTGCTTTTTGGCCCCATCCACGACTTTTTGGCCACCATTTTCAATTTTCATGGATCAAAACACCTTTTGCATGTTATTATTTTCGGTTCTACAAAAACGGGGGAGCGTTTCTGTCTCTGCAGAGTCGGAAATTTTCCCAACTCTGCAGAGTTGAAATTTTTTTCATTCTTGCACCATATATTTTTTCACTAGTTTTATTTATATACTACCTAAAATATATTTTCCCTCAAGTGTGAGACGAAAATAATATAAATACTGAGTTTATTTTAGTCATTGAAATTTTAAAATGGGGTCAAAAAGTTGAGAAGTAAGTGGTAAATAAAAATAATGAAAAAATATATGGTACTAGAACATGGTTATTTTAGTCACTGAAATTTTAAAATGGGGTCAAAAGTTGAGAAGTAAGTGGTAAATAAAAATAATGGAAAAATATAGACCATGGTTATTTTAGTCATTGAAATTTTAAAATAGGGGTCAAAAAGTTGAGAAGTAAGTGGTAAATAAAAATAATGGAAAAATATATGGTACTAGAACATGTCCATTTCTTCAAAGACGAAAAATTTTCCAACTCTTTAAAGCGGAAAAATTTCTGACTCTGCAGAGACGGAAAAATTTCCCACTTTGCAGAGACGGAAATGCTCTTCCGTTTTTGTAGAACCGAAAATTATAACATGCAAAAGGTTTTTTGATCCATGGAAATTGAAAATGGCTGTCAAAAAGTCGTGGATGGGGCCAAAAAACAATCACTTTTTTTTAGAATCCATTTTTAGAAAAATGCCAATTTTGCAATAATTTTTTTTGTCCTATTATCACATTTTGATATAATGTGCTGAAAGTGTGGACCGTGGAACATGTGATATTTGCCGGGCCACGAAACCCTTTATATTGTTGGCCATCCAATCTCTCCTCCAATTACGGGTGAGCATGGGACAGGTTTGGTGTGGCTGTCACCCGACCCGTAAATATTAGCAGGGTCAATTTTTAAACTCGTATCCGTTCCTAAACTCGAAAAAACCCGAATATATGTGAGTCTAAATAGGACGATCAAGATGAAGACGAGTTCGAGTTGACCCGGGACAAGAATCACAAGCCTAAGAAGGGAATCAAAGTAAAGCAAGTCATTGCAAGGTACTAAGTTTCCATGTAAACAAAAAAAACTGTGCTAAATTTAGATTCAAATTTCACTTATGGCTACAAAAAATAATTAAACAAGGGAAATATTGTTTACAAAATGCCATATATATAATATCATACAACAAAGATAAGAAAATTGGACTTATGGTAGTAAAATCAAGTAATAAAGTGTCACTTAATAAATAAATAAAAAGTAATTAAATTGCTAAGTTAGAAATGACGCCATTCAATATATGATGTATTGTATAAATATATAATATAAAAATAAAATAAAAACATGTTTACATCATTAATATATATATAAAAAAAATGTTTACATATATCGGGTTGGGTTGGGTGACCTTGAGTCAAACCCAAACCCGACCCGTACCTGGTGCCGGGTAGAATTATTTGGACCGAACCCGTCTCCTTTTTACATATGAGATTAGGTCCAATCCGACCCGAACCAACCGGGTCCGATCCGAATCACCGGGTCGGTCTGGGTCCTGCACAGCCCTACCTCCGATTGATTCTCCCCACCTAACCCTTTTGAACTGCCACCCATTGGCAATAAAGTTAGTTTTTTCCAATTAACTTTTCGCTAATCCATATACCCAAAAAATTCATCCACCAAACCTTGCAAATTATTATTAGAATTATCATTTGGGTTAGCTTTCACTGGTATTCATTTTCACTTTGTTTGGTTAATTAGGTAAAAAATGGGTGGAAAGAGGATGGAATAAAATATCTTAGATTGGAATAAGAGAGAAAATCGAGAAGAGAAAAATAAACATGAGATTCGAAAAAAAAAAGTTTTCTTTTCAAAATTGAGAAGAGAACGGGAGAGAAAAAAATGATTTTTACACTCTCGACAAAAATGCTTATCTTTTACTTGTCTTCAAACCTATTTGTTACGTATTTTTTCACTTCTATTAATTAACTATTTTTTCTAATGTAACATATTTAGTATTGCTTATTTTTTTATTAATCTTTCTTGTAAGTTGTTAGCTAACCTCCTAGTCAATAAAAAAAAAAGAAGAAGGTAATATTCTAAATTTCTAATTGTATATATTACTTTTTAAAATATAAGTTATATAAAAGCAAGGAAATGCTAACAAGTATTTATAGGACTAAAAAACCAAATGTAGTATGAAAGTGTTGGAAAATGTGATTTTTTATCTTCTCGAGAGAAGAGGAAAGGTAAACTTTTTTTTCTTTCTAAATCTAGGAACCTTAACAAGTACCCTTAGCAAGACCCAACAAAAATATTTAGAATATTCTACCATATAATCAAATTTTGATCAATATTTGTTTAACAAGTCAGGTAATGAATTCATATCATTGTCACGTCAGTTTTAAGTCACTTCTTTGTCAGCTTAAATTAACATATTTGTCAAATAATCATTGATTCATTAAAGAATTATTGTGTAACCGTCCAAAATTTGATTGTATAGAAGTAACGTTATTTTAATTTGATCATATTTGAAGTCTAGAATAAAAATGGGTTAGGTTTTAAAGCGTGCAGAATGAAAAATAATAAAATACCACGTGAAATTAATTTAAGAAAAAAAAATTGGTTGATGTGGATACTCAGCCATCGAAGAATATGAGAGGTAGTGATGACATTGAAATCTCATAGGGATAGTAAATAAAGTAGGGAAATTTTATCTATACCCAATTTTTTTTTATTGCATCCACTTTTTTATGTGAAATTTTAAAAATATCTTTTTTTTTATTTATTTTTGTTGTATATTTTCGGAAAGCCTTTCTCATCAGAAGGACCTTCCGATTTCAAATGTATAATTTATTCGGATCATATTGCCGTGTTATACGCAAACTTATTTTTTTACATTCTGAAAACTTATATGATTGTTGTGAGAGGAATGGATAGAGTGGTAGTTGTGGCTTTTTATCTTCAAATATTAAGAGTGTGTGATGGTATTGAGATTCATTTCCACTTTGTTTGGTTAATTAAGTAGAAAATGGGTGGAAAGAAAATGGAATAAGATATCTTATAATTGTTTGGTTTAGTAGAGAAAATAGAGAAGAGAACAATAAACAAGAGATTCGGAAAAAAAATATTTTTCTTCAAAATTGAAAAGAGAACAGGAAAAAAGAAAAAAGAATAACTTTTATGGTTTATCTCTTAGTACCTGTCTTCAAACATATTTATAACGTATTTTTTCACTTTTATTAATTAACTATTTTTCTAATGTACTCCATGTAACATATTTGGTATTGCTTATTTTTTTATTAATCTTTTTTTAAGTTGTTAGCTACCATCCTACTCCTTCCGTTTTACTTTAAGTGTCTTTTTAACATCAAAATTTTGTTTCAAAATAAGTGTCTTTCTACCAAATCTAGGCAACATTTAATACTGTTTTTCCTTATTTACCCTTACATTTAATGTTGTTTTAGTTTTGAAATTTGTAATACTAGTAATGGTGCATTGACAAAATAAAAATATTAAATAGGGGTATTTTTGACAAAATACACATAAAACTTACAATAATCATCATAATCAACACTTTCTTAATCTATGTGCAAAAGTCCAAAAAGACACTTAAAGTGAAACGGAGGGAGTAGTCAATAAAAAACGTAATATTCTAATAATACTTTTTCTAGCCCTTAATATAAGTCAGTTTTACCTAATTCACGCAGATTAATAAAAGTAATTATTACTCTCAAATTTATCAAAATATATGTTGTCATTCCAAAGATATCCTTATTTAAAAATTTACAACTTTATTCATTTTTCTCTCTATTGTAATTATTACTCTATCATTCCTATGCATTTATGAGGGTATATTTGGAATAAATTCTTTAATATTACCTAAATATTCTAAAACGATTTATAAAAAGGACATTAATTCTACCAAAATGGTACTCTATAATAAAGGATGGATGGAGTGTGTGTATATATATATATATTACATTTTAAAACAAAAGTTATACTCCCTCCGGTCCTATTTATAAGTCACATTCTAGAAGGATTCTTTGGTCCTATTTATAAGTCATTTTGTATTTTCTAGGAGACATTTATTGTTATTTTCTCTTATTTGCCCTTTGCCCATTAATGTGAAGTTCCCAATATAAGTTAAGAGGATAAGATTGTAATGTTGAAGTATTTTTTTAAAGTTTCAAGAAACCTAACTACCCTTCTTGGTTTATGTGATATAGTTAAGTATGTTCTATAAATAGGATCAGAGGGAGTAATATAAAAAAGGAAATGCTAACGAGTGTGCTGAATGCACTTATTAAATAACCACCTCGTCCGATCGCAAAGACCTTATTTATATCACTTACAATCTCACGTTGAGGAATACTATCGTTTTCATAAAATTAATAAACTCAACTTCCCGAAGCTGTCCGTCCACTTGAAACTTGAAAACTAAAAACATGGCAAGAGTCGAAGTTCCACTTCGTGTGGTGTTGTTGTTAGTATTATTATTAGCACTGGTTTTTCAAAGCCTGGTGAATGGAATCAACGGTTCAGAAACAGAGTTCATAATCAACGAAGCCACAATAGAAGACATCCAAGGTGCCTTCACTCGAAACGAACTCACTTCCAGGCAGCTCGTTGACTTTTACGTTAACCGGATCCACTCTCTCAATCCAACTCTACGCGCCGTACTGGAAATCAATCCCGACGCGCGTGATCAAGCGGACCAGGCTGATCGGGAGAGACTAGAATTACAAGATCAGGGGCGTCAATTATTGCATGGTGTGCCCGTGCTGCTAAAGGACAGCATTGGCAGCAAGGACAAGATGAACAACACTGCAGGGTCTTATGCGTTGTTGGGGTCAAAGGCTGCACGTGATGCGCACGTGGTGGAGAAGCTGAGAGATGCGGGTGCAGTTATTCTGGGGAAAGCGAGTCTCACCGAGTGGTACGGTTGTCGTTCTACTAAAATTCCACATAGTTGGTGTCCCAGGTCTGGACTTGCCGTGGTTAGTTACCTGCTCTTTCCCCGTCCCTAAATATAAAATCATTTTGACTTTATTTTATCTCTGTTTATGAGATCTTTTGCCAATTTTTAATGATCATTAATTACTTTTTTTCACAAATATTTTTATTTATTTAACACATTTTAGATTCCCAATAATATTAATAGGGATAATTTTGAAATTACATATCAAAAGTTCACATTTCCAATACAATTAACTAATTTATAAACACTTTCTTAAATGAAATCCCTCAAATGAGTCTTATATTTAGGGACTGAGAGAGTAGTACCTAACTCCATCTGTCACCTCCTTTCCTTTTATAGTATTTTAACTTTATTTCATAATTTTTTTAGACTTATTTATGTTTTTTTCATAAAAGTTCAACCTGTTTTGATTTTAATCACTAAAACTTATTTTAACCAGGATTACTCAACAATTTTTCAAACATTTTAGTGATTTTGGTCATTGTTGTATGTTAATGTACCTAACGGAGCGCCAACTCACTCCACATGGCTAATGATGCAGTGTTTTGATCAGCATATAACAGATTTTTTCTAGTGACATGGAAAAAAACCTAAATATTTGAAAATTTAATGACTAGTCACGATCAAAATAACTTTTAGGGACTAAAACCAAAATAGACTGAACTTTTTGGTGCCACAAACATAAGTAAGCCCTTTTTTAAATGACAAAATTGTCACTTTGGTCCTAGACATTACATTGTGGTTTCACTTTCGTCATTGAGATTTCAAAAATTTTTCTTTATTCTTGTGATTGTAAAATGTTAAAAATGATTTCCTTTAATTCCTCTTTTAATTTAATCCCGAACTTATAAACATTTAAGTCAATTTGATTTCTGAGATAATTAAATCTATTTCAATCACGTCCTAGGAATAATTGTTAATAACCCACATGGGACTTAGGTAGGTGAGTAACATTTTACGATCTCGGGAACTAAAGAGGAATTTTCGAAATATCGGAAACAGAACTGAAATTACTTTGTAATGACGAAGGCCAAAGTTACATTTTTGTCTTTTTTTTAAATGGTATTTTGGTCTTTTCATCTTTTATCATAATTGTATTTTGGATTCTTTATCTTTTGTTATAATTATTTTGGTCTTTGGTTCTTCCATCAACTATTGTGAGGGATCCCAACCGAAAAGTCTCGCAATGATGCTGTTTTATCACAAAACACTTTGAGCACCATCATCTTCTTTGCCGCATGAGATGGCAAGAGAACTAAAACGAAACTTTAAAAAAAAAAAAAAACAATAAAACAAAGGACTAACATAAATCTAAAAGACAAAAAAACCAAAATAGAAATCCAATAAAAGACAAATGACAAAAATAACATTTAAGCCTTTCTTTTTTATTTTTGGTGACCATTCATTCTTTGTTCATCATGTCTCAAAGATAATTTCAACTTTCAACCATTAGTCAAGATTAGTGATTGAAGTTTTTTTTTTTTGTTCTCTTTAAGTTGGATTAATGATTAAGGTAACAAACTTATTATCTCGTGTGAGTGAAACAAGTCACATATTATTGACTTGAGTAAAAAACTGAAAAAAAAAAACCCCTCCCCATGCCTAAGTGGATGATGAACATATCAATCCAATGCCTAAGTTTCTTTTAGTTAGTGGTGAGTGCTTCCAAACCCTTTAATTTTTAGAGGGTTCAGCACCCTTGCTGGTTGGTTCAATAGAAGAAGTCCATGTGGCTTAAGAGCTAACTCAGCAATATATTATGTGGTTTGTTAATTAGTCCCTAGGACTTAATTAGAAAAACTATTTAATTTAATTATAAATTTTATTTCATATTTAATAATTAAAATGGTTGCGAAGTATAAGTCTTTCTCCATTTCGTTCTCAATCAGCCTCAAACCCTCCCTTCTCCCTTTATTTTTGGTTTCTGCAGCCTATTATTGCCAATGAACCACCTCAAATTATATGTTACAAGCAGTGTTGTTTTTGGCTATTATTCGTTTTTATAAATAACAAAACAAAAATAGAAAGAGGCAACCTTTTTTTTTTAATAATAACGAGACAACTTTTTCTTCTTTCCTTTCCCTTTGCATCTGCTTCTTCTTAAATATATATAAAAAAAAATGTAGCAATAATGGTAGTTAAAATTTTTGCTTGAATCAGTGACTAAATTACCTTTACTTGTTCAAATCAAATCCTAAAGGTTGCCATTGGCTTCCTAATCTCAATAAATAATGAAAACCCATTATTAACAAAGCTTCATCATAGGTAATGAGATTCATGGATTGGTCCTTGCAAAAAGAACTATATAATGGGTGTTTTGGTGTTGGCATGGAGAGGAGGAAGAAGAAGAGGTATATATTAGGGTTCATAAATTAATAATCGGGGAAAATGATTTACTTAAGTAGTTTTGCAAATAGGATCCTAGAATTTTCTTGCAAATTTTATAAAAGTTATCATCTAATGATTTGATAACAAATGTGTTAACATATATCCACTTCTCATTATTTAATTAGAACAAGTATAAGATGGTACCACACCCTTCCAAAACTAAAGGGTTTTAAAGTATCCACCTTAGTTAAATTGTGATGCCGGTTTGTCATCGGGATATCACTTCCCGGGCATGGTTAAAATACGAACTGTCTATTACTGGTTCGTATCTGTAATGACTGCTAATCTAATGGTGCATTTGAATTGATAAAAATCAAAATAAATACACAGCTAAGATAAAAAATGTGTAATCTTTCCGTATGAGACAGAAAGTGCATTAAGGACTTGTCCTCTTTCGTGTGATGCATGAATAGTAAATAAAAAGAAATTGTATATTCGGTCGGGTCCTACATGTAAGCATTTTTTGAATTTTTAATATAAGTTTTATTTTTAATTTTTAATGACATTAATTATCATTTTCTTTATAAATACCCATATTTACTTAATATTTTCTAAAGTCCAATAATAATTATATGGGTAATTTTAAAAAAAAATATCAAATACTTACATTTTTAATATCACAAATAATACTAACTAAATTTTTAAAAAATGTATTTTATTTCTTTTATATTTTGATGTGTACTCTTTAGGTTATTTATTATAGGTCATATTGAATTACATTATAATGATATAAAATGATAGTTATATTTTTTCAAAAATTTTAAAAAAGTATTTTAATATTACTTTTTCTGTTTCTATTTATTTTTTTATTTAAAAAAATCCTTTAAGAAATTCAATGAATACTTTGATTATTAATAAATTAATTATATTTTCTCTAACATACCATTTCAATTTATGTAATCATTACTTATTTTCACTATTTACATAAATCAATGTTCTATTAAACAAGGATAAATAAGAACGGAGAAAGTAATATTAAAATAATTTTTTAAAATTTCAAGAAATATAACTATCATTCTTGATTTTTATAATATAACTATTATTTAAGTTTTAGTCCCTGAACTTATGTGCTCTTTTGGAATTGGTCCTTAAACTTCTTTTTAATGCTTTGAGTCCTTAAACTTTGCTGAAATTTTGGAAATGGTTCTTTCATCACTTAAGTGATGATACGACCGAGGATATGTCACGTCACCGTTGCCGCAATTATAGGTAACGTGCCAGATTATACCACGTGAATTTTTTAAATTAAAAAAAATTCAAATTTATTAAAAATAATTAACAACTGTATTTTTTAAAGAATAATTAAGAATAATTAAGAACTGTATTCTTTGACACTCAATTTGCATACGGTTACTTGCAATTTAAAATTGGTACAAAATGCATTCATCAATTTATTTTAAATTGTATGGTAACAACATGATTTAGGACATATTATAAAAAAAAAAATTAACGACATCAATTTTTCCACTTATTTTAAATTGTTTTAGCCAAATGGGACTTGCATTTAAGAGCAGAAAGAGTAGTTGAGTTTTCTGTTTTGCCCTTTATGAAAAATTGGAGAATAGTGAAGTAATATTAATAGTTGCAAAAATACTTAGTGAAAAATATTAATGATAGTTGATATAAAAAAATAAATGTTAAATGGGAAAAACAAAATTGAAAGTTTATGTGAGAATGAAATTATTTTTTTAATACAAGAGATTGAAATTATTTAATTTTATTGATTTGTGATTTTTTTTTTGTGAGAAAGACATAAGAAAATAAGAAAGGAGGTAGTCCAACAAAATATCACACTTGGTAAGTTACTATACTGTTTGTTATAATTTGTCCCTTTTGAGAAATTTTTTGTTATTTTTTAAAGAATTTCAAGAGTGTAATAAATTTTATTTTTCATGTCTCTATTAAATATATTTTGGTTTGTGTAAATATTTGAGAAAAATTAATGATCATAGGGATAAAAAGAGTACAATGAGAAAAAAAACACAATTAATATATTAAAAATTTAAGTAATGATTATATTTATTAAATGATGTGTTTTATTAGGAATATAACAAATAAATAAGAACTGATAATATTTTTTCTACCTTCGATTGCCACCTGTGCTATGTCTAGAACATTTCTAAATTTTATTTATTTTGCTGTAACTGATTTCCGAAGTTTTGGGTCTAAAATAATAACCATTGATGTACTATGACATGAAAATTAATGGCTAAAAATATCGATAAAAAAGAGTAATCTGAATAGATCCACTCTTTAAGAAAGAGGGACCCATAAAACTTAACTTCATTTACGTAGCATTTTTTTTATTTGATTTTCTAACGTCCCTTTTTGGGTTTTTGACCGCATTTAAATTTTTTTTTCAAAAATACCCTCTCTTCATTTTTTTTTCTTTTTCACCCCCTTCATCATCATCTTCTTCTTTTTTAACCCCCTCCATCTTCTTCTTCTTCTTTATTTCTTTTTCACCTTCTTCTTCTTATTCTTCTCCTTCATACACTCACACTCACTCCCTCACACATACAAACACTTACTAACTCATCCCCAAACTCACCCATAATCACCACCACTCACATACTACATTATTCTGTTTTTTTTTGTGTAAAAAGTGCCCTATGCCAATGTCGAAGCGTAAGACTTTTTTTTTTAATTTTTTTCCCAATACGTCAAGGTCTGGGCGTACGTGTACGTACGTGTAAAATACACGTACGCCTCGGCATTGGCGTACTGGGCTTTTTTAGCAAAAAAAACCCGTACGCCAGCCTCCTGGAGTATGTGTAAAGTTGACAATTTTACACATACTCCAGGGGGCTGGCATACGAGTTTTTTTTTCCTAAAAAAGCCCAGTACTCCAATGCCGAAGCGTACGTGTATTTTACACGTACGCCCATGCCTTGACGTACTGGGAAAAAAAATAAAAAAAATCCCTACGCCTCTATCGATCCGAGGCGTACAACATATTTCGTACGATTCGACATTGGCGTATGACACTTTTTACAAAAAAAAAAAGAAAACAGAATAGTGTAGTATGTGAGTGGTGGTGATTATGGGTGAGTTAGTGAGTGTGTTTGTGTGTGTGAGGGAAATGGAATGAGTGTGAGTGTGTGAGAGAGGAAAATAAGAAGAAGAAGAAGAAGGAATAAAGAGGGAGTTGAAGAAAGAGAAGAAGAAGAAGAAGAAGAAGATTGGGGGAGGGGGTTTGAAAAAGAAAGAAAAAAGAAGAAGATGACGGAGGTGGTTAAGAAAAAATGAAGAAGGATATTTTTGAAAAAAAAATAAAGGGGGTCAAAAACCCAAAAAGGGAGGTTAGAAAATCAACTACTCCTTTTTTTTTTTTTAAAGCAAAGGGGCTAAACAGCCCAAACAAACAGAAGAAAGCTAAATACCCCTACAGAAAATAGTTGCTGACAGATCAGCTAACAGGGAAGAACAAGGAAATCAGGGACAACATCAAAAATTCTGAAATTAAAATTTAAACTATGAGCAAACTTGGCAAGCGCATCTGCACAATTATTGCCTTCGCGGTGTATATGAGAGAACACCACTTCTCTTCCAATGCAGCAAGACTTTATTTCTCGGACAAGGGGAGCACACGGGTGAAGATTATGACAACCTTTATCCAAGAAATGCATAGCACTACTAGAGTCAACCTCAATGATTATCTTGTTAAAACCACGACTACGTAGCATTTGCTAGCATGTTAATAGATAACATGCAACGGTGCATGCCTTTATTTTTGGGTTTTTTTATTTATTTTTTTAAAATTTAATTAATTAAAAAATATTCTATGCGTTTTTTTTACCGATATGAAGTGATTTTTATAATTTGGATTTTTTTTTACTTTGTGCTCTTAAAAAACTGTACTGAATAAAATTGTATTCAAAATTTATATATTATAATAAATCTGTATACGAACTTATGTTAAAAAATATTCTGAATAAATCTGTATTAAAAAAAATTTAAAAAGCAAAAATAAAATTTTGGTGCATGTTATCTATTAAGATGCACCAGAGCCTCAACCGATTTGCACATATGACCTAACCAAGGTTGTGAGTGCAATTTTTCTTCAGTTTATTTTAAGTTGATTTGCACATAGAGCATTGATGGCATATCAGTATATCTACACACAGCATCGATATCCATGCAATTGTTGCGGATTGATTTTTTTTTCTTTGCTTTCGTAGTTCTTATTTAAGCAGTTACGTAATATATCTATGTAACATGCAGAATCCTTACGTGGAATGGGGAGATCCATGCGGGTCTAGCTATGGATCTGCCATCTCTGTGGCAACTAACATGGTTGCTGTTTCTTTGGGGACTGAAACGTATGGCTCCATCATCTGCCCAGCTGATCACAACTCAGTTGTGGGGATCAAACCCACCGTTGGACTCACTAGCAGAGCAGGTGTCATACCTATTTCACCTCGTCAAGATTCAATCGGGTAACAATTTGCTTTGCCTACTCTATAAAACACCTGTTACCTTACTTGAATTGATAGATTATATATAAATGTTCTACGTGCATGTTTGGTTCTGCGATGAGTTAGCCCAGAATTAATTCTGAATGCCAACTCTACTAACAGTTGCATTTGAGGCCATTATTGATTTTGTGACTCAAAACCAAACATGCTCGTAACTTAAGTTTTAAATAGTGATATGTATTTTTTTCACAGGCCAATAAGTAGGACAGTTTCAGATGCAGTTCATGTGCTTGATGCCATTGTTGGGTTTGACCCTAGAGACTATGAAGCTACAGAGTCAGCGGCTAAGTTTATACCTGCTGGTGGTTATAAGCAGTTTCTCAATAAAGACGGGCTCAAAGGGAAGAAGCTGGGCGTCGTTAGGAATCAATTTTCAAACCCTTATAGTGGATCCATCGCTATTTCCATCTTCGAGCATCATCTCAATTTGTTAAGGTAAAAATCAAATTCACAACACACAGGTCTCATCTGCCGAGAGCCGAACTGGTTAACATTAATCTAGTTTAGGTTTTGTGCTTTTACCTACAAATCATATTCATTTTATATGCCTATAAAAAAAAAAAAAATTATATTCTGGACTTTGTCTTATCCACGTATTTATTGCTGTATATGTATCTTGTTTTGATATCCGTGCTTCGTTGATATTTATGTATGCTAAAATCTTCTATATTACTCCCTCTAGTCCTATTTATAGGGCATACTTAACCATATCGCATGGACCAAGGAGGGTAATTAGCCTATTTATAGGGCATACTTAACCATATCGCATGGACCAAGGAGGGTAATTAGCTTTCTTGAAACTTTAAAAAAATACTTTAACATTACAATCTTACCCTCTTAATTTGCATTGGGAATTTCAAAATGTATTATTTCACATTAATGAACAAAGGGCAAGAGAAAATAACAATAAATGCTTCCTAGAAAATACAAAGTGACTTATAAATAGGACCACAAAATTCTTCTAGAATATGATCTATAAATAGGACCGGAGGGAGTAACACTTGGGTTGTATGGTTTTTGCAAATTCAAGGGAAAGGGGTGCAACAGTGCTAGATAATTTGGAAATACGGAATTTAAGCATCATTCTTGACCCTTTTAAAAGTGGTGTAGCATTAGTCTTGCAAGCAGAGTTCAAGTTGTCCATCAACAATTACCTGCAGGAGCTTGTTTACTCTCCCGTGAGGTCACTAGCTGAGATCATTGAGTTCAACCTCAAATACCCTGATTTAGTAAGTATATACTCTCAATTTTTTATGGACAATATTTTACCAGTCATTAAGCTCTTCTCACCCACAATTTTTGAGCTTATTGCTTCAAATATGACAGAGAAGCATCTATGATATGTATAGCATCATGGTTAGAAGAGAATTATTTTGTTTTCCTCATTTTTATTAGGACCTGTTTTTGCCCTTTCTGTTGCAGGAAAAGACAAATGAGTATGGGCAGGATTACCTTATTGCATCGGAAATGACCAACGGCTTAGGACAGGAACAAATTGAGGCATTGGAGATGATGGAGCAATTATCACAGAATGGTTTTGAGAAGCTAATGAAGGAGAATCAATTAGATGCATTGGTGACTTTAGGCTCAGCTGCTTCTGAGATGCTAGCAATTGGAGGCTATCCAGCAATCACTGTCCCAGCTGGGTATGACAGCCAAGGAATGCCATTTGGGGTCTGTTTTGGAGGGTTAAAGGGTACCGAGCCGAAACTGATTGAGATTGCCTATGACTTTGAGCAAGCTACTAGGGCTAGGAAGCCTCCCCACACCTTCCATTTACCTGAAGAAATTTAAAAAGGTGAATTCTGTGCTAAAGGATTTCTGAAGATTTTAGATTTGATTAGTAACAGTTCAGTACCATGTTTATCATAAGTCATTGTCCAATGCACGAGGACCAGTGATTCACATTGCCTTGACAAATTTCTTATTATTGGTAAAATTTGAGATTTTTGTCTAGAAATTGCAGACAGAATTTATTTACAAATTTCCTTAAAGTAGTACCATTGGTCTCTGATCACCTTTGTCCTTAAACAACTATCTACATATTTGAAATTCCAAGAAGTGATATGAAATAGCTTATCAATGATGACTAGCTCTATATTTAGAGTTTTTGATACAGTGTGGCTTTACGATGAAAATATTGAGAAAAATCTACAGTATGATATTGGAATCAAAAGGTATGTGTAAACATTTGGCATTAGAATAGCCACATTAAGTAAACGTTTGGCGTTCCCTTACCCCTTGATGCTTTCTCATTTCACTCATGAAAACCTACGATGACCATGTACTCACCAGTTGTATCAAGGGTAAGCAAAAGACTGAGACTATGAGAGACTGGAAAATTTACTTGCTTCAGCTCTCTGCTAAAGAAAGCATTTCTGCATATTCAAAAGATGGAAGTAAAGGACTTCTACATGGAAATGTTAAGGATAATTATAATTTTCAGTGACTCAGAGTGAAAGAACACTCTATCTTCTGTGTAGTCCGTTAATAAGAGTCAGAAAACTCATAAGATGATATTATTAATGGTGAGTAAAGATCAAAGGATCGATTTCAGTAGTGACTGCTTTAAGACACGCTACTGTATGATAGTGAAACCGAGAGGATATGAACTTAAATAGCTACGGCCAAGGAGATAGGAAATAAAAAGAAGAAACCGAAACAAATTTCTATCATGTTGCTACCCAAGAAACAGTGATAAAGTGGAGGAGGGGCGGCAAAGGATAGCGACATAAGGGGCAACGAGGATTGATTTGCAACCACGTTAAAATATGTTGTTGGTGAAACACATGACTGCAATGCGACATTGGGTAACCCACTGCAGCTTTGTCACTGTCACTGTCATTATTATTATTATGACTGATGTGGAAACCCTAGATGCAGATTGGACAAACCAGTTCAACGGTATTGTTGGAGAGTAGGGTTTGATTCAAGCAGTCAACTTCCTTTGGGTACGCCTCTGTTGTTTTGCTGCATCCACATTCCACAAGATCATAACGCCTTTGTTTTGCTTACATGCATTCTTATCCGTTAATAAACTAACAGTATTTTAGAGTCAACATGAAGCTGATGATCTTTTGCTCCCGTATTTACACTGCTGACAGCTAAAGAATTACAGCGTGTTGCTGTTTTAAATGTTTAGGCCTTAAAAGCACCAGCAGATCATGACAGAGTGTTCAGATAAGTTGAAGATATCATCGTTATATTCCAGCGATTTTGGCTGCAGTAAAATTTCCTCGGGCGTGAAAACTTTTTTAGTTGTGAAAATAAAAAAGGGGATTGGTTTCTTCCACTGCTTTTCTTGTAGAGTTGGCTACTCTTATTTCTTTATGCAATTCATCAAAATTTATATTCTGTTTATAGGGAAAATGCCTTGAGGCCTTACCGCAGGATGCATTTGCATCCTACAAATGATGAGCCTTAAGTGTTCGACCGCCAGCATAACCCGTGCTTATTTATATACCGTGCAAGAAGTAGTTACTTGACACGTTCTTGTACATGTCATCTATCTACCTTCATAAAAATAACGTGTAATACAAGAACAGTTTAATATGATGTAGATTCATTTTAAATATTCGTTCAACAAAATGAAAAATAATTTGTATTTCTATTAGACTAATAGTTTTTGCTTAATACATTGACGTGATGTCCTACACAAATTTTACTGAATGCCATTTCTCAACAAAATGTTACAGAACTGCATTTCATTTGCTCTTCAAGTAACAAATACAATACGTACATGTGTTACAATTCACAAAAATAACAATCTGTTAGTGAAGAAGGAAAAAAGGATACAAAATTCACTGTTCACTAAGGTTGCAAAGTTGAAGATATGGATTGTCAAACATAACATATCTGGACCAGTATGATTTATACTTGGAAACAGCAAGATTCAACCATGGCTTGTAGTTTCCGTTGTAGTGAATGACAGCAGCGTTCCCTATCTCTGTTAGGTTCAGAGCAGGATCATAACCAAGTCCCAAAACATGCCAGCCTCGATCTAAAGGATAGGTCAGATTATAAAAGGTGATTAGTCCTGGGGGCAAGGTTCCAAGCTTCCAGAGGGTTCTATCATCATTCTGCAGAGAAGAAAAACCATAAATTCTACATCAGCTAAGATTGAACTACTATCGACATGCACAAAGCAGTCAGATATAGCTTTCAGGTAATTGAGTTGATGCCTGAAAAGGGAAACAAACACAACAACATGTTGCACACATAGGAATCTTCCACAATCCAATCACAACTCACAAGGGCAACTAACTTCATAAAATGATATTCAGAGGAATAGATAAATTGAAAATAACTTTAAATGGAGGAATAGGATTGGCAGAGTTTACCATATCTTGCCACCGATGATATATTCCAGTGATGTTTCGTTTCTTCCACTCCTTCAAGTCAAAAATATTCATGCCATATGCCCAGCCACAAGCTTCAGGACTGAAATTATTGGAGATAAGTGGATTACTAAAGTTGAGGTATTTATCAAACCTATGAAAGCTCTCCTTGCAGGTCTCCACTGCACCATTCACCATCCCTTTCAGATCAACCGACCAAAGAGGACTCAAATCTTTCTGCACTACAATGTCATCATCCAAGAATAGAATTTTGTTTAATTTGGGATAAACTTCAGGAAGGTAGAACCTTAGGTGATTTAGCATTGACAAATATTTGGGATTTCTATATTTTAGATTGTCAGAACCAACGGAGAGGGAGGAAGGATGATTAGCTTTAAAGTAATATTCCTTGATTCTTGCTGAATCAAGTTGACGTAGAACAGAACAATATGAGGAATTCAGCCATTTGAAATCGTCAATATTCTGAACTTCAATGGTCGCTTTCGAAGGAGGGTTGATGAGAAACCACATTCTCATTGCCGCAAAATTTAATTTATCAGTTACTATATGGAACACATGCTTCTCAGGCTCCTTTGCATTCTGCACGGTAGAATTAACAACCACAGATGTAGCCAGTACATTATCAGAAAAGATAGCATAGTGGTAAAGAGATGGATCTTCAATCTTTTCTTTGTCAAGACTTCCTTTCTTATGATATCCCTGCAGGTAATAATCCGCTGCAAGTTGCAGGGGAAGGCAATGCAACGGTCTAGGCACTGTTTTTGCAGCCAGCTGAATCAAGAACGCACTCCTTTTCCTCTGTGTATCCACACTATTTTCAGTTGATTGAAGCATCGCCCTTAATTTCCTTGCTACCAAAAGGCAGTCATAAAGTTGGTCCTTTGCTATAGAAAGAACATGACCCATAGCTTTTGCTCGATCAAGTGCTCTAAGAAAAGCAAATAAATAGAAACAGTGAATGAAAACTGAAACAACCTAATAAGCCTGAGAAACAAGACTGGGGTGTTGTAAAAATACCCAGGGTGAAGCTCAGAATCAGAACTGGCTTCTCCAATAGCTTGTTGATTTTCTCTGGAGTGTTTGACAAGAGCATTGTAAAGAGCAGTTTTGTTCTTAGACTTTGCGATGTTGGTATATGCTTTGGCCATTATTATTTGATCTCGCATGAGTTTCAGAGTTGAATCGGAATTTGGGCTTTCAAATTCTTTCCTCCATATACTATACTTTCCCTTGACATTGATTTCAAATCCTTCGGAGCGTTCAATTGCTGCTGATATGATGCGATTGTCAGTTTCTTTGTCTTGCTGGATAAGTTCAGATGCACGAGCTTTCCTTCTCTCTTGCCGCATTATCTAAGGGGACAGGAATCTCTTAAAGAAGCCCAAATAACCATCAAAACCAGAGAATGAAACAAACACTCTTTCTCTCATCTCTATCTATCTTTTTTTTCATGAGGTGTAGTTGCAAAACATAAAATTGCATAATTACCCGGCGCTTGATCTTCACTGGAGTCATTGATGAGGAACGAGGAGGTGTAACTCTGATTTCTTCAGAATACTGTTCATCCGTGGGGTATTTGGGACGATTGTCTTCAAGTCTTGAATCAGTTTGAAATGATTCCATCAGTCCCTATGAGCGCATCATCAGATTATTTATGAATATTAATTAACCAGTCAGTGATCAATTCATAGACCGAAAATGGCAGCTCGGAAAATTAATGAAATGGAACTAAGGTACGTACCGAGGAGGAACTCTTTTGATGTTCATCGTTTCCATTATTAGTAGGGTTTTCCCAAATCCAGGAATCAGATAAGGTGCTCATTTTCAACCTAGCTAATCGAACATGGCCAGATGCATCGCTGTATGATGCAATTATATCAATGTCCTATTCAATAACAAAATATAAGCGTTCATCATGGACGCATCAGAGATAAACAAAAAACAAATGATATCTAATAATAATAATAATAAATACATTTTCATCATCAGGATGATTACGACGGAGAACTCCAGCAGCAGCAGCAGTAGAAATATCTTGTTCCTGTTTGCAAGCAAAGCAATAGCAACAAACATAAAAGGGTCAAGAAAGTGCAGCAAAGTTGAGTTAGTTTCAGTAAGGGAGAGATGAACATAATATACATATATATACCTTTGCGCGGCGACATTGGTCGCAATCGTAGAGGACATGAGCTAATCTTTGACTGTGATATAAAAAAAGCAAGTAATAAAAAAAATGAATAATAATAATAAAAAATAACAAACAAGGAAGGATGATAGGAGTAATAACGATAAGAAAGAAAAGAATATTCTCACCTGATTGCTGTTGTTGTTGTTGATGATGATGATGATGAAATGTCTGCAAGTGTAACAACAGCAGCAGCATAACACAAAACCTGTGCACATAAATTGAAATTGAAATTGAAATTGAAATTGTAATTGAGAGAGAGAGAGAGAGAGATTAAGTAGTATTAAGAATCGAAGTGATGGAAGGTGTGAACCCTAGAAATATAATAAAGAGGGGGGAAGATGAGAAAAGAATTACCGAGAAGAAGAAGAAGAAGAAAAAAGGAGAAAGGGAGGAAGATGGAGAGGGTGGAAAAGAGTGCTTCATGCCAATTGCCTATTCAGAGAGAGAGAGAGAGTTGATCATTTGCGTGGGTGGTGAAAGTGATAACTAGAGTGTTAGTACTTCATTTGGTGCATTCCTCTTTTTCTCTTTCTTCTTCTTCTTTCTCTATGTTGGTGGCCAATTCACTAAACGCAACCTGCTTTGCCTGGGTTTTTACGATCTGATCAGAATATGAAATCAGATCCTCTCGCCTGTCAATATTTATATGTTATGGGATTAAATAAATAAATAAATAAAAATTAGATGTCCATGTTAACAATTTAAAAAAGGATTTGCTTAACCTCAGCCTTTAGGACTGAGGATAAGAGTCCAAAAGTAGTTAAGTTTTATAGAAAATAGTGTATTTAGGAGAGATAAAACTTTATATTTTTATTTTTTCAAGAAAACAAATCTAGATTAAGGTGCTTATCCTCAGCCCTTAGGGCCGAGGTTAAGAAAATCCTTTAAAAAAAAAGGTCATAGTTATAATTATAATAGAAAAATTATTTAAAAAAAAAAGAAATAATGATTGGAAAATTACTCTTCTCTCCTCCATTTTAAGGGAGGTTTTTATACTTTTGGAGTTCTTTTTATTTATCAAATTCATCTTGATAAACCATTAGCATTGTGAAAATGCCATGTTGTCGAAAAGAAATGCTCTCTCCTGCTCGAATTATAAGCAACAAAAAACATACTACTCTTAGTTTAAAATATAAGCAAAACTAACAAACTTTATTAAATGTTGTTACATTCTCAATACCACTTTCCTAAAACATCTTTAGAAAATTGTAATCTTAATTAATTTTTGTTTCATTCCCAATACTACTTTCCAAAAATACCTCTATTTTTTTTATAAATTTGATAAAATTAAATACAATCAACAAACCTCCTTAATAAGCGTAAAAGTGGTTAGAATTGCTTATAATTCGAGCCGGAGGGAGTAATGGTTTTAGCCGAAATATGAGAAATAAATGTTAGAAAAATATATAGTTTTATTAGGATTTAAAAGATTTATATTGATGTTAAAAGTAATAAATTTAACTAGAAAGAACAATTTTTCACCAATAAAAACCATTAAACTAAATCTAAAAACACTTAAGTTAAAAGATTAAAAAAATTTATTTTGCCATTATAATATGTTGATATTTATTAAGTACTACATAAAAATTGGAAATAAATTTACCATTCTAACCTGAAAATAAAAAAAATGAAATCGATATTGAAGCAGGGGATCCTTGGAATATCGATGAAGGAGAGGCGAGAGTGGTAAGGTGCAGAGAGAGAGAGAGAGAGAGAGAGAGAGAGAGAGAGAGAGAGAGAAGCGATGGCGAGAGTTTTGTGTGATTTTCGATTCCTTCTATTAGTTGCAGCTTGCGTCTTCATCTACATTCAGGTCTCCCTTTTCATTTTCTTCTTTATCTATTATTATCATTATTCCTCGTTGACTCCCTCCGAGTATGTAACATTCGTTTTCACTCCCTCCCTCGCTTGTTCAGATGCGGCTATTCACAACTCAATCACAATACGCTGACCGCCTTGTTGCTTCTGTAAGCAACTCCCTCCCTCCACTTCCGCACTTTTTCACTACTTTGTGTTATTTTAGTATTAGTGGAATCATCCTCCTATCCATCACCACCGCAATCACTGTTTCACAACAGATTGAAGCTGAAAACCGCTGTCAAAACCAAATGCGTTCACTCATCGATCAAATTAGCTCTCAGCAAGGACGCATTTTCGCCCTCGAAGAAGAAACCAAGCGCCGAGACCATGAATGTGGACAAGTCAAGTCTCTCCTTCAAGATCTTCGAAGTCAGTTAGCTATTATTGCTTTCTCTCTCTCTCTCTCTCTCTCTCTCTCTATACCATGCTTTCACGGTTTCTTCATATCCATAGGTCGAGGTCTAAGGACACCTGAACAGGATCCTAAGTTTGATTATATTATTCTATAGTAGGTTAATTTAAGTGCATATAAAGCTTAACGAAAAATTTTATTGCGCGATTGTATTATATAGCATAAGTTCTGCGTTACAAAGCTGTGGATGTTGTGTGGGATGAGGAGTAGACATGTAGAGAGAAAGTAGGGGTGGCTCTTATTGAGGAAAAGTTTGTGGAATCTTGCCTTAGGTGCTTTGCTCATGTAAGGAGAATGCTATTAGAAGCCTCGATAAGAACAGTAGATTAGGTGGAAGGGTAGTCCTATAGATGGAGGTTGAGAGGTTGCCAACAAAAACTAAGTGAAGCTATTAAAAAGGATTAGATTTGAATGGTCCTTTTGTGGACATCTTTTATGATAAAATATAACAGTGTCGTTTGTTCCATGAAGCCGATCTCACCTAGTACGAAAAATGCTTGGTTGTTATTGTTTATAATTGGTAACTTTGTAAAAAAAAGTGCATCTTACATATTATACACTACATATTGAGTTTGTAAGTGAATAAGAGCTTTAGTTTCACATAATATCTTAAATAATGTAGGGGTCCATCATGTCAAAAGTTTGTTATGAATAATCTAATAAGGAAGTTTTAGTCTACTTGACATCCAGGATTTTACCATTCTATAAATAAACATTTCAGGAAAAGATCAACAGAGGCTGATCAGCAAAGCACAGGTTGAGCTGGAAGTTGGCATTCTGCTGAGTATTTATTTCCCTTTATTGAGTTTGTTGTATGATTCGCCATGCTGAATTTTTTAGGTTGCAGTGGCAGCTGTTGTGATCATGGCATGTAATCGTGCTGATTACCTAGAGAGGACTATTAACTCTATATTGAAGTATGCATCATATTAGAACATATTTTGTTTAACCCCCCTTTATACTTGATTATACAACTATTTATTTGACCAGCTGAGTCATGATCTATCTATTTTTTAGATACCAAAAGCCCATTTCTTCAAGATATCCTCTATTTGTATCTCAGGTATTGTATAGTTCTTGGCTTCTGATTTGCACCTTGCAGTAGTTTCTGTTGTCTCATTGAAATGACTGAGTTGTCATTATTTTGCAAATGCAAACAGAACTTAAACAGCTGATTTGGTCCTTTTTATCATTCAGGATGGATCAAATCCAGATGTTAAAAGGAAGGCTTTGAGCTATGATCAGTTAACTTATATACAGGTATATACAGTTTATTTTTATACTTTTACTTTAAGTTTACCACATACACGAATTGATAGTCAGTTGCCATTATTATGATTGCTGCAAATTAGCTATTTAATACTAATTAGCTCCTTGAGTGATTGTAAATTGTAATCATACTATAAAGTAACTTATATACAGGTAAATATTATTTTATTTTACATTTTGATCTTGCATTGAAGATTTGAAGGTCATGTTAGAGATATGAACCAACCTTTCACTTGTCAAGCTTTTAGGAGAGTTAGTTCCTTGACATATTGCGCTATCAAAATATTTAAGTCAGCGAGGTTTAGTTTGCCCTTGTGACTGAGGATTTTAATCGGGAAAAAGTATTAAAAATCAAGAAAATTGATTGTGAATCCAAATAATTTAGTGGGAAAATTGAGGCATGCCCTGAAGGGATATTGTTAGAAATAAAAGGAAGATGCCATTGCAATTTATAAAGATTTGACAAGGATGAAATGATTTTGATCTCAATAATTTGTGATGTGAGGTTGTTGACATTGAGAGACATAATAGTTTGACAAAAAGAAACCTGGCTCTCTGTACTAATAATAGTTTGATGCAGCACTTGGATTCTAAACCAGTTCAAACTGAACGGCCAGGAGAGATAATTGCTTACTACAAGATTGCTAGTATGAATTTTCTTCATGTTTTTCCTGTGTTTTGTGTTTTTATTTAATGAGAATATTTCACCGGAGTTTATAATTCATTGTTTATGATGCGCCTTTGTCAGATCATTACAAGTGGGCTCTAGATCAACTGTTTTACAATTATAGCTTCAGTCGAGTAATCATTCTTGAAGGTGAAATGAGCTACTTTCTTTTCAATATGATGTATTTTTTATCTTTTGATAACAATATTTGGAAGCTGATCAGATATTTTTATTCAATCTCAGATGACATGGAAATAGCACCTGATTTCTTCGATTATTTTGAAGCTACGGCGGCTCTCCTTGACAAGGATAAGTATGTCTTTGAGATGAGTGTAATTACGAATTTATTTACTTCTGATTCACTGTACACGTAAAAGACTTCTAGATCTCTGTTTATCAGTTATCTTTATCTATTCTAGGTCCATTATGGCTGTTTCTTCGTGGAATGACAATGGACAAAAGCAGTTTGTACACGATCCATGTAAGTTTGTTCAATTGATTTTGTGTATTCTTCATTCAGTTCATTGTAATGCCCACTGACCTGCACAGAAAACATATTTCAAAATTCTGACGATGTGGTTATCACCATAGGAAATACAAACAGCTGATCCAGAATTCAGTATTTCAAAACTATCATTTTTAAATACCAATTGAGCTACTTTATAGCATGGCTGCTTCTGCTTATCTGCTTGTTCCCTTCAGTCTCCGTGTTTGATTCTCCTCCTGGAAACTTGTTGCATCTTTTGGTACTGCCTTTTGCTTCACACAGATAGCTTTTAGGTGGTTTATCAGCCAATTACTCTCGGCATATTATGTTTGGAAACATCTGCGCATTTATTTCACGTTTTCCAGCAATAGGATAATTTCAAGTTGGCTTTTTGACGTGTTAGTAATTTCTGGCGTAGCCGCACTTCTTACCGCCAAGACTAATCTCCTTCGATTAAATTTAGAGGGTTTGGCGGGTGGAAAGAGGGTTTGTTTTTTTTTTTTTTTTTTTTGGGCAAGTAATTTATGTTGTTCTTGACTGTTTTTTGGTTGGAGCAAATTGCTTAGACTCCTAATTGTGTTCTGTGGCATACTATCTCTGAACCCATTTGGGAGTGCTGCGGCTTTTCAGAAATCATTTTTCTGTCGAAAAAACTACTTGATCAGGCTGTCTAAA
The DNA here is from genome assembly GCA_037953625.1 of Crotalaria pallida. Lineage (NCBI taxonomy): Eukaryota > Viridiplantae > Streptophyta > Magnoliopsida > Fabales > Fabaceae > Crotalaria > Crotalaria pallida. Next base: position 138,992,904 of record CM075654.1, on the reverse strand, counting down.
TATTTTGTTTGTTGAAAATGTGATAATGGCTAATGTGTAAAATATATCAATTATGCTCCCCCAAACCATTAAAGGAAAGACTCGGCAATAGGGAGGAGATGTACCAAGGGGAGAAAAATGCTTTTTGAGTTTGATCTATGTAGCCGACCCACCTAGTGGGACGAAGGCTTGGCTGTTGTTGTTGTATCTAAAATGGAGAAAGCTGAAGAATGAGGATGGCATACAATGTGTTATTTGAAGGGACCACAATTTTTCAACTGTGGTGGCATGATTTCCGGGCCCTCTTTGTTCTGCCTGCTGGCCTATGGGATAGCAGCCTGCAGGGTTTGCTTGCCATGCCCATAATTTTTTCTAATTCATTCAACACTGAAAATAAATACTGAATTTCTCTGCAAATCTGTTTATTTTTATCAAACACACACACCCTAGTAATTTTAAACATGAGATCATCTATTTTGCCTCCGTTACCTTCTGTTAGAACTTAGAAGGTATAATGTATTCAAAATAAAGTTTATATTCCTGAAAATATTATGATATTCGCGGAGATCACTATAGCTATGTTGATTAAATATTTTTAATCTAATCTGCAGATGAAATTTATCGCTCGGATTTCTTTCCTGGACTAGGATGGATGCTGGCTAAACCTACATGGGATGAACTATCACCAAAATGGCCAAAGGCATATCCTTAATATTTCAGCTATTATATTTGTTTGTGTCTACCATATTTGCCTCTTGTGATGATTTCAAAAAAGCTCTTGGTAAAAAAAACAAAAATCATCATGAAGGAGTAATATCCATTTAGGGTGGTTATTTAAGCCAATATATTGGACATAATTGCCACGTCAAGTGTTGGTATTTCCTTTGTAATGAGTTTTTTTTTTAACAGGAGCTGCTTATTTAGGATTCTCCCTTGATTATTTGCTGTAATATTCGTATGTATACAAACTTTTCTTTGACAAAATTTCACTTACTGGGATGACTGGTTGAGATTAAAAGAGAATCACAAAGGACGGCAGTTTATCCGTCCAGAAGTATGCAGAACATATAATTTCGGTGAGCATGTAAGTTTACTAATTGTACTCGGAGGATTGACCTTTTGTATTAAGTGGTTATACAGCGTAGGAACTTTGCAGGCATGTATCTGATGAATTTCACATTTTTAAGAATATTTATTTGTCCAGTAAATAACTTAAATATTGAGCTGGGTGATATGCTTCATATTTACTTATACAATTGTGCTCGGGGGGTGAATTAGCTTGTCACATTATTTATTTCTTTAAAAATGACAAGCATTTGTTGGTAATCTTTGGGCTGGGATGTGATTTCTGATGCTAAATGTTTATCTGTTGCAGATTCATTAACCCTCGTTCACGATGTTTCGTAGCCAATAAGTTTATATGGTGTTGAGCCTTTGCTTCTATTTAGTGTTTTTCCAAAAACTGTGCAACAACAGAAATCACGGACATTTATCTGTCTTTCTAGCTTCTTTATGGTCTTTAACCGGTGGTTGCTTTAATGTGTGCCTTTGTCTGTTCATTCTCCTTAGTGACATTACTTATATTTTTCGTTTGGCTTATTTATGTCTTTAGTCCTTCAAAGTTGGGAGTGTTTTGGTTTTGGTCCCTGAAAATTTTTTTGACCTTGACTCATCCTTAATTGTTTTGAAAATTTGGTTTTAGTCTTTGCTGTTAGGAAAAATCCGTTACCTGCTGATGTGGCTAACAGAACGCCACATTGGCATACACGTATGCAAGTACTGCATGCTACTAGTAGGATGACGTGGATGATCCAGGCCTGCAGAAGCAAAATGGCCAAAGCCAACCCAAATGTGTTTGTGAATTGGGCTTTGACAATTTTGCTCATGCGGGTCCGGATCATCCACATCATCATAGCTATGACATGCAATACCTGCATACGTGTATGCTGATATAACGTTCCGTTAACCACATTAGCAGTTAATGGATTTTTCCTAACCGCATGGACTAAAACCAAATTTTCAAAACAATTAAGGATTAGTCAAGGTCAAAAAAACTTCTAGGGACCAAAACCAAAACACCCTGAATTTTCAGGGACTAAAGACATAAATAAGCCTTTTTGTTTTTTGTTGATTTGATTTTCTAGAAGAATATCTCATCGTCATCAGAGTAGTTTCTTCCTTCTGTTATGTTAAATGATATGGAGAGTAATTAATAGTTAGAACAAATATCATAGTCCTTGCAAATATATCGTTTTTTATTGGTAGTTTTTCCTCGTTACTAACATTGAATTAGTTTCTCTATTTTGCTGTTTCACTTCCCATATTAGCATCTTTCCTCATCAGGTCATCTTTCTATTCTCCTGTCTGTCATGTCATCTCTACGATGTGAATTCACGTTGCAGTAAATATCTTTAGAATATTCAGTTTGTCCTAAACTAGCTTAACTGGGGGGTTGTTGGTACAAGGTCATTAAAAAGCAACATCAATTATATTTCTTAAATCCTTGTACATGAGTTTTTTGATGCCCTTTTTAAGTCTTGTAATTTTTACAGGGTTCTAGTCTGGGACAGTTTTTTAAACAATACCTTGAGCCAATCAAGCTGAACGAGGTCCAGGTAGGTATACATGCTTTATAAAAGATGCAATATGTTTCTTATATTAGAATGATGATATATTACCTTGTATTATTGGAAGGTTGATTGGAAGTCTATGGACTTGAGCTATTTGCTGGAGGTGAGATGGTGCATCGTGTTTCTTTTTGAATATATGTGAAGGAATGTTGTTGTGGTTTGTGAATTTTGTTCTGCTCTTTTCAGGACAAATACACCACGCATTTTGCCAACATTGTTAGCGAAGCTAAACCTGTTTATGGAGCTCACATGGTTCTAAAGGCAAACAGTATAGATGGCGATGTGCGTATTAAGTACAATGATCAGTCAGATTTTGAAAACATTGCTCGCCAATTTGGTATATTTGAAGAGTGGAAGGTAATTAAACTATTTTTGTTCTTAACTTCCTAAAAGCAATGCATCATATTACACAATGTCCTTAGTTTCAATGCATGATTTTGAATCTACTGTGGCAGGTTGTACATCAGACTAGTTTTAACATGCTACAACCCTGGGACTCTGTCCTGAATGAAATTTTGAAACAGCTAGGTTAAGATCTCCTCAAGTATGTAACAGCCACATTAGAAATTGGGCATGCCATAGTTAAAGATTCCTTAGAAGTTTACCATTCATGTTTGCTTTGTTGATTGGGTAGGATGGTAAATTGTAAATGCAGTGACCCGATCATCTGCATTAAGCTTGAACTTACATATGAGAACACTTCTAAACTCTGGCCTGTAGGTGAATACATCGTTGGCAACATCTGCACATTATATAAACATATGATTTTGATCCCCTTTTGTTTGATTGTCTTGCATTTTTATTTTGGTTGCATTTGTTCACTTCCAGGATGGTGTGCCAAGGACAGCCTATAAAGGTGTTGTCGTTTTCAGATATCAAACAAGACGTATATTCCTTGTTGGTCCAGAATCTTTGAAGCTGCTTCAGATTAAAGATTCTTAATGCTTGATCACACTAATTTTCAGACACCTACAAAAGTTTTGCTGAGTAATCCATTGTTTAAAAGAGATCATGTGTTCTGAAAATCGTAGAAGTGTATACGAGAATATGCTGGAACACAAATTATGATGTACCCATCCATGCATCTTATGGTGCGTTTAGGTCCCATGTGTTCAGGTGTTTTATTCTCACACTCCTTGTTTTAAGTCACATCCTAGAAAGTCTTGATGATCTTTTTTATAAATCATTTTATAATTTCTAGATAGTATTTATTTTTGGGACTTACTAACATGCAATCCAATATTGGATGGTTGTTATGCAACCTTTTCTTAAACTAACCAATAAGAAGTTGTCACCTATGCCATGTTATTATTTGAAATAGTTAAAATTAGTTTTTTGCAATTTAGTTCAACATAAAAAGTAAATTAAAAATTTAGTCACTTGTACCTATAGACAAATTATAACCACCTATGACAAATTATAACTTTTAATTTTAAAAAAAATTTAAAGTTGTTTGTATAATTTGCCTATAGGTACAAAGGACTAAATTTTTAATTTACTTTTTATGTTGGACTAAATTGCAAAAAACTAATTTTAACTACTTCAAATAATGACATGGCATAGGTGGCAACTTCTTATTGGTTTAAGAAAAGGTTGCATAGCAATCATCCAATTTTGGATTGCATGATAGAAATATACTTTATTTTTTTTGTCTCATTTGTTTTTATTTAGGCTTATTTATGGTTTTGGTCCCTAAAAGTTCAACGTGTTTTGGTTTTAGTCTCTAGAAATTATTTTGACCGGGACCAGTTCTTAATTTTTCAACCATTTTGGTTTTGATCCCCTTCGTTACAAAAAAAATCAATTATTTGCTTACATGATTAGTAAAAATCCACACCGGCTGCCACGGGGTGTGAAGTAGCGCCAAATAGGTGTTGTGATATGCATGATTCAGACCTATGAACTTAAAATTTTGCGTACAGGACCATTTTGCTTATCGGACCATTTTGTGTCCGTGAATCTGTATCATCCACGTTATATCACCTATTTGGCGTCAGTTCAGATCACATGGACTGCCAGTGTGATATTCCGCTAGCTACACAAACAAATAACGAATTTTTACTAACGGAGGGGACCAAAACCAAAATGTTTGAAAATTTAAGGATTAGTCTCGGTCAAAATAACTTTTAGGGACTAAAATCAAACACGCTGAACTTTCAGGGACTAAAGACCTTTTATTTAATATCTATTTTTTTGACAAAATTTATTATTACTTTATCCAATTGTTAAATAAGGAAATTTTAATTAAAATATACCAAATTATTTTTTAATTTAAATACATAATCTTAAACCGCTTAACTTAAGGGAAGGAAGGAGTATATTTATAAAGGATTTTTCTAATAATGTGTAAATCTGTATTGGAAATTGTCAAAACTCTTTTTTAGGAAAAAACTCTTGCATCCTCAAATCTGTGATTATAAAAGGAAATATCATATTTATCTTGGTTGTAAATGTATATATATAAAAAAAAAAAAAAAAGTTAATTTTTGAGTTAGGATCCATTGAGTGTAAAACTTGGTCTCTTCCACCTTCACATAACTTTATATATATATATATATATATATATATATATATATATATATTATAAAATTTGTCAATTCAATCATTGAATTATATGTTATTATCATGACGATCATATATATACCAAATTTTATATCATTCGGAGATTCATAGGTATGTAATCTAATAGAGAAAATGGGTAATGCACCAACAGTGTAAAGTTTTTTACACCATCAGTGCATCATTCATCATTCATCCGTTTATGATTGTTGACTTTTAAATTAAAGTAATATAAATGAATGGTGGATGATGGACTGATGGTGTATACCCATTAATCTCAATCTAATAATGCATATTTACTTGTTACTTATATTTTAAATAACGAATTATTCGTTAAAATAGAACAGTCAGATGAAGTATCAAATAATTTTTATATTCTATGAAATTTTACAGACTTGATTTAACATATAATTCAATGGTTGGATTTGCAAATTTCATAATATATAAAAAGTTATGTAAATGTGTAAGTGATCAAGTTTTGCACCTGATGTTAACCTAACTCATTTTTTTATTCTTAAAATATTCTTTTAAAATGATTGTCTCGTTTAATTTTTGTTACATTCTTAATGCAATTTTTTTTAAATAATTATTTTTAATGAATTGTAGGATATTAAATGCACCCAGTTAACTTTCATGATAAAAGTCGGAGTGATTATTACTTATAAGGATATATAACATATCAGGGTGTTACTACCATTCAATCAAAAATTGAATGATTGCTATGCAACCCATTGTTAAACCAATAAAACCTTGTCACCTAAGACATGTATGTCATATCATTACTTAAATTAGTCAAAATTAAGTTTTGCAATTTAGTCCAACATAAAAACTAGATTATTGTAATTTGGTCCTTTTGTACTTTTAGACAAATTATAAATTTTAATTTTTTTTATATATAAAAAAATTCTTAAATCCAGAACTCATCTCAAAACCCGCCGGTGGCTCCGGCGCATGCGGCGGTGGCGGGGGCGGTGGTGGTGGCTATGAGTTTTGAGAAGTGAAGCTGAGTTTTGGGTTTAAGAATTTTTTATATATATAAAAAAATTAAAATTTATAATTTGTCTAAAAGTACAAAATGACTAAATTACAATAATCTAGTTTTTATGTTGGACTAAATTGCAAAACTTAATTTTGACTAATTTAAGTAATGATATTACATATCTTAGGTGACAAGGTTTTATTGGTTTAAGGATATATTGCATAGCAACCATTCAATTTTTTTTGGTTTGCACCCTGGTATCCGGCCCACTGGGCCGACTAATCCAGTTCGATGGGGGTCCCGGGGTTAAGGTTTTATTCCTCTCCCAACGTTGTTGCGGGGATCGAACCGTGGTTCGTCCTACCAAATGCAGTCCCTGGCACCACTGCACCAACAGCTCGTTGGTAGTAACCATTCAATTTTTGATTGCATTTTAGAAATTTCTAACGTATTATAAGAAGAAAACGGCAACGAATGATCACGGAAAACCCAACTAACCAATCAAAAGCTAACATTATTGAAATTTAAAGGGTTGAAAAAGTCAAATATGACACAAACACTGTTCGTGTGTTTCACGAAAAAGTCTTTCGTGACAAGAAGTATTTCCCTTTTCCCTAAACTAGTTGCAGTAGGTAATAATTTTTAATTTTATTTTTTTTATAAAAAATTATTTTTGTTTGCTGAACCCACGACAACAAGAATATTTTACATCCGTCCTTGTCCACAAGAGAGAAAGTTGAAGTTGGTGGGACATTTTTATATTCGTTCGGATCTTATTATAAGTAATATTTTAAAAGAATTTTTCGGTTTTATTTATAAATCATTATATATTTTTAGGAGGTATATATTGTTATTTTTTCTTATTTATCCGTTGTTTATTAATGTGAAATAATATTTTGTGAAATTTCCAATACAAATTAAAAGGCTAAAATTATACTTCCTCCGTACCTAATTATAAGACCCTTTTGACAATTTTATTTGTACCTATTTATAAGATCTCATACCAATTTTCAATGATTATCAATTGCTTTTTTCCACAAACACCCTTATTTATTTAACACTTTTTAGATTCCCAATAATATTAATAGGGGTAATCTTAAAATACATATCAAAAGTTCACATTTCCAATACAATTAACTAAATTAATCAACTTTCTAAGTTAAGAATGGTAGTCTATACAAATTAATCAACTTTCTTGATAGACGTGAAATCTTCCAAAGGGATCTTATAATTAGGGACGGAGGGAGTAATATTTTTTTTATTACAAAGGAGGTACCTGAGACTAGAACCCAGGATCTGGGGGGTCTAAGCTACCTAGGTGTCCCTGCGGCTACCAACTGAGCTGACTTACGCGGATGAGTAATATTGAATATACTCCCTCCGTTTCAGAACATTAGACCTTTTAGGCCTGGGCACACAGATTAAGAAAGTGTTAATTATTGTAAGTGTTATGTATAATTTGTCCAAAATGCCCCTATCAATCCTTATTGAAAATTGTAGTTGTATTTAATGTTTATTAGTAAGTGTGTCCATTAATTAATGTATAGTGGTTTAGAGATGAGAGAGATGATAAAAGTAGAATTAATGAGGAGAGAATGAAATGATTGAATAAAGGTTAGAATTGAAAAAAAAATATGTTTATGTATTGAAATTGTAAAAGGCCTAATGTTATGAAACAAGAAAAAAAGGCTAAATGACCTAATGTTATGAAACGGAGGGAGTACCTTTTTAAAGTTTTAAAAAATCTAACTTTTTTTTTTTTAAATGCTAACTGTATTGATCCATGTGATATGATTAAAAATAACTTATAAATAAAATAGAACTCCGTAGTCCAACACGTAAGAGATAGGGTCTTGAAAACAGACAATGATAAATAAACCTAGCTAGTACCATAAAAAATAGAATTTGTTTAGCTGTTAACCACTTAATAATAGTTACGTATCATACTTTTTTAAGTATTATATAAGTTTGTATGAAGGTTTGTTTGGTTTGCTTTATGTAATCTTCATGATGATGGTGAGTATTAGAAAGAGAGTAATATAATAAGCACCCAATTTAGAAAGGTAGTATTTTGATAAGCCTATAGTAATAATACAATAAGCACCCAATTTAATTCTTCTTCCTCTGTAGTCATATTCAATGAGTTGGGGATGTAGCTCTGTGGTCATATTTGTTCTACTGCTTCTGCCATTCATGGTTTCTCCCTCTTCTATTGTCAAGAACCTGCCGGGCTACGATGGTGATCTTCCTTTCGGGCTTGAAACTGGGTGAGTTCTTTAATTTCTTTTCTATTCAGTATGATTTATTCAATGAGCATTATTGCCATGTAATCAAAATTTGGATGTTAACATTATAATTTACTAATAAACCAATGATTATTAGGTGACAGTCATTTAATAAAATCATATTATTGTAACGTCCAACAATTGAATTACTTATCATCCAACAATTGACTTATTAGGTTACGTTATTATTGGATTACTTTAGTAACCTACTAACCAGCTTCTGATCATATCTCCTCACTTACCTCACTTGTTGTTTCTCATCTTTATCTCTTAAGTTGTTACAATATTATTCTTTCTTACTTGTATTTAAAATCCAAACTGTTGTATTATAGTCTATATAAAAACCAACTTATGTACTGTACGTTTTTTGAGGAAAAATAATAGAATTGTTTTTTTGGTTGACGAAAAGTAATAGAATTATATTTTCTATAGTAATTGTGCTACTATACAAATTTTGATTGTATGGTAAAAATATATTTTTAATTACATGGAGGGTGCCAAACGCGTAGTTGAATGGGTATGCAATAACCAAGAAAATCGATATTGATACATCATGAAAACTAATGCTTTAACTTTCGTTCTTGTTTTTTCTTTTATAATTGTATAGATACATAGGAGTTGGAGTAGGAGAAAAGGTGCAAATATTTTACATATTTGTGGAGTCTCAAAGATATCCCATGATTGATCCACTTTTACTTTGGTTCGTTGGAGGTCCAGGTTGCTCCGGTCTTTCTGCCTTCTTTTTCGAAAATGGTAAATCATTTTTATTTGCCATAATAATAATAATAATAAGGTCTTTGCTAAGGGCGCTTGTTAAGGTTTCTAGTATTGAAAAATTAATCATAAGTGAATATTATTTCATATCTCAAGAATAAAAAAATCACATTTTTCTAAGAGTTTTTACTATTTTTGTCTGTTTAATTAGGCACTTGTTAACATTTGCCTAATAATAATAATAAAAAAAAAATTGTCTCATAAGCATTCAAATGTGAATTGCTTTTCTTTGGAATTGATTTATTCAAGACATCAAAAGGTGTATTCTTATCTCAATTCTTTTAAAAAAATCCTTAATAATTATAGTTAGGTTTATTTATGTCTTTAGTCCCTGAAATTTGTGAGTGTTTTGGTTTTGGTCCCAGAAAATTTTGTCGACCTTGACTCATCCTTAATTATTTTGAAATTTTGGTTTTAATCCTTGTTGTTAGAAAAAATCTGTTAACTATTGATGTGGCTAACAGAACGTCGCATCAACATACACGTGTGCAAGTATGGAATGTCGTCGGTAGGATGACATGGATGATCCGGACCCGAAGGAGCAAAAGGGCCAAAGCCCAATCAACAAACACATTTTGGTTGGTCCTTGTCCCTTTTGCTCCTTCGTGTCTGGATCATCCACGTCATTCTATTAGGACATGCAACATTTGCACACGTGTATGTTGATGTGGTGTCTCGTTAACCACATCAGCAATTAACGAATTTTTCCTAACGGCAGGGACTAAAACCAAATTTTCAAAACAATTAAGGATGTGTCAAGGTCAAAAAACTTCCAGGGACCAAAATCTAAACACTCTCAACTTTCAGGGATTAAAACCATAAATAAGCCTTATATTTATGGTTGTGAAATTCGAGATTTCAAGTAAAACTCGTGGAGTAAATATAAACTCGAATCGTAAACTCGATTTGTAAATACGTAAGTGTTTACAAATCCTAAAAATGTTAACTAATAACATATTCTTGGACATAAACATACTTACAGTCTTATTCAAAAATATTTTTAAACATTCAAATATTATAAAAAAGCAAATAAAAATTTAAAATATAATCATAACTCAATATTTCCCAATTATGATATGATTTTTAGTCGATCGCCTACTTTATTTTGAGACCGGGTACAACTATAAAAAAAATCTATTATATATTATATGATATATGTAATTCAACCTAAAAATCACACAATAATAAGAAAAAATTATTTTTTAAGACAAAATTAATGTCTAAATGTTGACTCGTAACTCGAGAATCAACTCAAGAGTTTGTCGATTTTATTAAAGATTACCTAAATCTGTACAAGCTTACTAAAGAAAAAGTTTACATAAGTATCAACTCGTTTTTGTAATATAGAAATATAAATTCGTAAGAATTCAAAAATTAACTTGAAAATTTAAAAATCATGGCAATGTTATTTTTTCTCATTGAATCTCCGAGTCATAAATCACAACCGTACCACTTTATTGTCAAAGTGTGCTCCTCTCTTTATTTTCTTTTCATCCTGGTATCCGGCTCACTGGGTCAATTAATCTAGTTCGAGGGGAGTCCTGGGGTTATGATTTTATTTTTCTCTCAACGTTGTTACGGAGAATCGAACGGTGGTTCGCTCTACCAAGTGCAACCCTTGACACCACTGCACCAACAACTCATTGGTTGCTACTCTCTTTATTCTTTGTTATATGTCATTTCTTTAGAAATTTTAGTTTCTTTTCCTTTGTTTTTTAGCAAGAATGTAATAAATATTATTTCTTATATTTATTTTTATTTAATATGTTTTGGTTTATGCTGATAGTGGAGAAAAATTAATAATTATAAAAAAAATAATATAATAAAAAATATAATTAATATATTAAAAATATAAGTAATAATTATATTTTTTAAAAAATGTGTTTTTATTTGAAATATGGTAAATAAATACGAATAAACGGAATGGAGACAATTGCTAAATACTTACTAGAAATACAATGAACAATGGTGATTTCTTTGGTACGCATAAAATGTTGGTGTTTGGTGTACGATTTTTAGGTGGCATTATGTGATTGGGCCATCTTGACTACAGTAGTAGGTTACTCTGAGGATTCAATTAGCCACAGGTTTTTTTTAACATAATTAGCCACGGTTCCACTCATAGCTAAATAAACTTTAGTCCCTCGATTTGTAAGGTGCTTTCAATTTAGTTCCTGATTTTTTAATAATTCCTCTTTAGTCTCTTACTTTGAAAAAAATTACTCACGTCAGTCACTAACAACTTTCTTTGTTCATAGACGTTAATGTCTTCACATGTAGTCGTGAAATAACATATACACACATGGTCATTAACATCTAACACATGATGCTGAATTCAAAAGTCAGAAATTGGAGGAAGAAGAAGTTAAGTTTGCTGAAGATATAACTAAGGCAGCTGCAAAAGCTATAGCAGCCGCAGATAAAACAGTTGTTGAAGTTGTGATAGCTGCAAAAAATACAGCAACTAATAAATATGCGGCAACGGCACAACAATCAGACGTCGTATAGCTAGGTTATTTAACGATCACACATGTAATATGTTAAGGTCTATGAATGAAGAAAGTTATCAAAGATTAACGTGAATTTTTTCAAAGTGAAAAATTAAAGAAGAATTATTACAAAATCAAGGGCTAATGTAAAAGTTTTTTACAAAATAAGGAACTAAAGTGATGGTTTATTCCCAGTAAAAAAACAAAGTAGTTTAGCGTGGCTAAATATGTGACAGTTGGCGATATGATGAAACTTGTACATCGTAACGTCTTTTCACAATAGCTACGGTTATATTAAAAGTTTGCCTTACTTTAAACGTGGCTAAGGTACGAATTGAAATTTTAAATATACTCCCCCAATTCCAAATTTTTTGGCATTTTAGACTGAGACACATATATTAAGAAAATATTGATTATTGTAAATTTTATATTTTCTTTGGTCTTATAAAAAAAATAAGACATACTTATTTTGGTCTCAAATATAAGAAAAAGTTATCTAACTTTTTATTCTCAATATAATTATTCCTAAAATATTTCTAGAAATCAATGATTTCATTTAATTTCTGTTTTTTTCCAATGTAACTTTCTTAAAATAGTAATATTTATTTTTTATTAATTCGAGAAAATTAAATATATTCAACTAACTTTCTTAATTCAAGTGTTAATTTGATTACTTTTGTTTAACAGAGAACGAAGGGAGTATGTGTTTTGCGTAAAATGTCCTATTTAATCCTTAGAAAAAGTGTCCAGTAATTAATATCTACTACCTCCGGTTCGAATTATAAGCAAATTTAGCTATTTTTACGGTTATTAAAGAGATTGGTTGATTGTATTTAATTTTATCAAATTTATAAAAAAAAGTAGAGGTATTTTAGGAAAGTAGTATTGGGAGTGAAACAAAAATTAAATAAGATCACAATTTTCTATAGATGTTTTTAAGAAAGTGGTATTGAGAATGAAATAAAATTTAATAAAGTTAGTTAATTTTGCTTATATTTTAAATCAAGAAAAGTATGTTTTTTGTTCCTTATAATTCGAAAAGGAGGAAGTAATGGTTTAAGGTTGCCAGAGAAGGTAAAATTAAGATTAATGAAAAGTAAGATAAATTATTGAATTAAGGGTTAAAATTGAAAAAAAAATGTTTATGCATTTGAACTATAAAATACTTAAGATATGAAATAAAAAAAAAACATAAAAGTTGAAAACATTTAATCGAGGGAGTATTGAGGAGGGAAGGGCAAGGCTCCACTGGTCCTCCCAGATAACTAAATGCATGCAACTAACACAATTATGGCTACTCCCTCGATTTCTAAATATAAGCTTTTGAGTTAAAGTATTCTATTACTCCCTTCGGTCCTATTTATAAGATCATTTTGGGGTTTTTCACTCCCACCAAGGAGAGTGGATAAATTTGTTAGTGACATTGGAAATGTGAAAATTTGATATATTTTTTCTAAACTACCCCTATAAGTATTATTGGAACTCTAAAAAGTGTTGACTTTATAGGGGTGTTAGTAGAAAGAAGTAATTAAATGTTATTGAAAATTGGAAAGGGGTCTTATAAATAGGACCAAAATAAAAACCCCAAAAGGGTCTTATAAATAGGACCGGAGGGAGTAAATGTTTGTTTACTAAAAACTGGGTAGGATATTTTTAAAAAAAATTAATTAACAGTAATATACATAAAACATATAAAATGCTTATAAAAAAGACAAGGACAAAATCCAAAATTTTTGCTAATATTTAGGAATGGTAGAAGTAATTTTTTAGTGCTAGGAAAACAAGCAAGTGTATACCATAAACACAACCTATTCAAATTTGTTTAAGCAAGAAACATTAAAAAAAAATATTATAATGTACTCTGTAACATAGAGGTTTATGCACAAAATAAATTGCAGGGCCTTTAAGAATGGATCGCAATTGCAGTGGGGAACTTCCAAAGCTTGAATTAAACCCATATGGGTGGACACAGAGGTTGAATATGATATACATAGATATGCCCGTGGGCACTGGATTTTCTTACTCAGAAACTCAAGAAGGTTACTATAGCAATGACACATTATGGGTGGAGCATACATATAGTTTTTTGCAAAAGGTGAACCATTGTTCTACTTTTATATATGCTTCATGATATTCATGATTTAATTTTGATTAACTAAGTGATGGATCAGTCTTGCACATGATTTTAAATTGCAGTTGTGATCACAATTACTGTAGTTATATTGTGTTTACCGTAAAATGCATCAAATGAGGCTACAATTGTGCACTGCAATATTGTGATCGCAATTGGAGTCATGAACTGCAAGTTTAGTCATGAACTGAGTTGATCATAGGTGGAAGCAGGGCAATCTGAATAGCACATAATAGAATCTTAGTATAATATTGAAAAGTCATAAAGGATGACATGTATGCTACCAATCAATTGGATTTCCTTAGATATCAAGTCACTAATGCTAATTAAGCAAATAATAGAATTTTTAGTTACAAGACCTAACTAAGCAAGCTAAATTGCAAGTAACTGTTGTCTAAAGAATAGTAGCTAACTAACCAATAAAGTGTTAAGCACATCTAAATTTTTTAAGAGAATAAGTTATACATGCGATTTTCTTATGTTGCTTTAACTTTCATTGCAGTGGTTTATTGATCATCCAAAGTTTGGATCAAATCCATTTTACATTGGTGGTGGCTCATATTCAGGATTAACTACTGGTCCTCTTGTTCAAAAAGTATACGAAGGTAAGTACTGAATAGTGTTGAGTATGACTCATAGTTGCTGCAAAAGGGCAAAGGGTCAATGGGTCACGATATGGGCCCTAATATAATCTGTCTTCTAATATATATGCTTGTACTCTGTAACCCTGATTAGTACAAGAAATAATACGGAACTATAACTGCTCTATAGTCGCAAACGTAGGCATAATTGACCGAACTGCGTAACCAATTCTGTGTGTTCTCTTCTTCAATTACTGCTGTTACAACAAATAGTAATTTGATAACATAACTTTTGCTTTAGCCCAAACGTTTGCTGTTTTCAATTTTTTTCTGTGCTTCCTTGAATGGCAGGTTATATAGCAAGACACAAGCCACTCATGAACATCAAAGTACAAAAGCCACTAATTCTCTTGCTAGATATTTTAATTCCAAACTTCTATACTAATGATGGCATTTTTAGTATCAGGGTTATGTGATCGCAAGCCCAGCTGTTGACACTATACACGATGTAAACATGAGAGTTTTATATGCATACCAGATGAGTCTTATACCTGAAGAACTCTATGAGGTTATTTTGTCATCATCATCTATTTATCCATTTGTTAACAAAAATATACTTTTCTCCAGGAAAAAAATCAATGTCCGTGTTTTCTTTCATTAGAAAAACTAGTTATGGTCCGCGTAAGACAGCCCAGTTGGTGGCTGCAGGGACATTTAGGATTTCCCCCTCCCCCAGGTCATGGGTTCTAGTCCCAGATCTCCCATGTAAACCAAAAAAAAAAAGAGAAAAACTAGTTATGGACTTGGCTATGCTTTGATATTAATACCTCAACAAACATTATTTATAGCTGAAATTAAGCTTGAAACTACCATTTTTGCAGTCGATGAAAGTAAACTGTGGTGGTAATTACGTAACCATTGATCCAGAAAACACCAAGTGTGTCTCAGATTATGAAACTTACTCTGAGGTTAGTATATATGGTACTTGTGTATTTATTTGGTTTATTTATAGAGTTATGCACATTACATGAAAAAAAAAAAAAAAAAAAAAACTATGGAGTAACCCACGCATTTGCAGATAGTTCGTTACATAAACCCACAACAAATTCTGGAACCTCTTTGCGTTACTACGCCTGCTGTGAAACGAGGAATTATACAATTAGTTCAAGATGGTTCAGAATTCTGGTGTAGAGTTAAGTGATAAGTAATCTCTCCTTATTATGTTGCTCTCAACTAGTGTGGCCTGATAATGACTAATGTGACATTCCATGAGACAGATTTATTTTGAAAGGGAAAACATTATGTAGTGCCTACAATGCATACAAAAGCTCCTCTGAAATTATTGAGTTATTGAGTTTCCACCCTTAGATCATTTAGTATGTTGAGATCATTACGAACCTTTTTAAATCAATGATGGATACATACTTATTTGCTCACTTTAGAAGAACCTTAATCGCCCAAATGATATGTAAGGTAGAATTTCCACAATTGGACTCATATAAGAGAAAAAGAAATGAATTTTTTTTCTTATGACTAGGTAGTAGAGCTAACTTGAAGCTCTCAACTTTGTTTTAGAGTTATGATCACATACTGGTTGACATTTGGGCAAATGATGAAAATGTGAGGAAGGCCCTTCATATAAGAGAGGTAATGCTGCATTTTGCATTGGTTCATTCTTTTCTTTAAAGGATTCTCCTTGAACAATTTTATTGAAGTTGTTCATTGAGCTAAGCAATTAATTCAACACTGATGCCATCTCAATTCTCAACAGGGAACTAAGGAAGAGTTCTTGAGATGCAACAAGACTTTGGCATACACAACAGATAAAAAGAGCGTTGTAGAATATTATGGCAATCTTACAAATGCAAACCTCCAAGCGCTCGTTTACTGGTAACTTCTAACCAGATTTTTTAAAATTTTATGACTGTTCCAACCTATTGAAGATTCACTCACTCGTTAATAGGATTTGAAATGTTACATCTTTTAGCTTATTGCACATTTTTTCTTGAGCTTATAATTGCAGCTCCGATCTTGACATGTCCATACCACACCTCGGTACGCAGTTGTGGATAAAATCGTTTAACATGAGCTTGCATGACAAATGGCGAGCATGGTTTGTTGATGGTCAAGTGGCCGGGTAATTTTTTAATACCATAGTTCATTGCTATGAATGAAAGGGAAACAACCATTAAATCCTAATAACAAGAATACTAATGGGAAGTTAAACACTGAAAGATTAAGTTACATTGGTGAGTTCCATTGATTATGGGATGTCTTAATCTGTCACCAAACAAAATGTATGTGTACGTGATAAGTTTGCTCGTACTAATTGTAGAATGACATAAGCCTTTAGCTAATAGACCCCCATAATATATTTCAAGTAGTAACTTATCAAATTCGAGCTTATAAACTTATTAAAATAAGTTCATTTATCAATTACCAAAAATTAGTTTATTTTTTAATCATGTAAACTAATGTGATACTGATTCACCACTAATTAAGAAATGTCATTGCAGGACTGCACTACCAAATTTTTTTTCCTCCACTAAAAAATATCATTGCAATTTTATTTTCATTTATAATTTCTCTCATAATAAATTACTCTCAAAGACTCAAACTGTCAAACATCCTTCCCATTTTCACACGTGGCAATGATATATTGATATATCAACTTACTGAGTTGCTTATATCAAAAGAAATTAACATGTGTTATTTGTTATTAAATCATTAGTTGATAAAATATGACTATGTGAGATATATATTTTTTTTTCTAATGTACATTAATTTTGGTGTCAGTATTTATATAACATTTTGGTTTTGGTCTTCTTCTTAAATATGGATATGTAAAACACCGAAAACGTGATACATTACATTCTATGATCAATTAAGGGTTGCATTAATTTTCATGGGTAAAAAGATAATTTACATTATACTCCCTCTGTCCTTAATTATAAGGCTTTCTTAACACTTTTATTTTGTCCCTATTTATAAGGCCCTTTACCAATTTTCAATGATCATTAATTATTTTTTTCACAAACACCCCTATTTATTTAACACTTTTTAGATTCTCAATAATATTAATAGGGGTAATTCTGAAAATACATATCAAAAGTTCACATTTCCAATACAATTAACTAAATTATTCCACTTTCTTAATAGACGTGAAATCTCCAAAGAGGGCCTTATAATTAGGGAAGGATGTAGTATAAAAGAGCCAATTAAAAAACCAGGACAGCAGAGGGACCAAAACTTATAAAATCTAATAACATAGGGACCAAAACAAACTATCAACATAACTATGGGGACCAAAATTCAAGAGAGACCAAAACCAAAAAAAATTGCAGGAAACAATTTCAAATGAGTCAATATTTACGAAATCATTTTATATTTAAGCCTATAATTTTTTTATTTTTTTTTTACATGGGAGGTCTGGGACTAGAACCCATGACCTGGGGAGGAGGAAATCTTAAGTGTTCCTGCAGCCACCAACTGGGTTGTCTTGCGAGGACAAGCCTATAATTTTTAAATAAGGATGAAAATGACATTTAAATTATATTTTATTTTAATCTTGATCTTTAATTTATTTTATTAATAAATCCAATTGATCTTTAGTAATAATCAAGTGGTGCATCAGTCTTAAAACTCAGAAAGTGCATTGCTGTATATTGAAGTGTCAATAATCTCCTTCATTTATTATTTGTACTTTTTTATTGACAAAGTAACTACTCGTATGTGTGAATATATTAAACTAATTACGTAGTCTTTTGAATATTTTACACAGATTTACAGAAATCTACAAGATGAAAGAAGACCACTATTTAACATATGCGACCGTGAAGGCAAGTGCAATCCGTAAATTGTGAATGAGTTTTAAGTCTTATTTTATTAATGTAAATTTATTTTCGTTTTTTTTTTTTTTGTAATATTTAATTTGAAATTTTATCTCTAAATAAAATGCAGGGCGCTGGACATGTCGCCCAGACATTTAAGCCCAAAGAAGTTTATCAAATGATCGATAGATGGTTTTCGTTTTCGCTCATCTAAGATTATGAATCGATTTGATGGAATATTTTAACTCTATTTATTTATGTACAATGTATTTTTTTAAATATTTTGTGTACAATGTACTATTAAAGTGTACACCAAAAATACATTATGAGTTAAAGCTTATTGATATTAGAATATTTTAAGTATTAATTTGGAGTATGGAGCAACTGGTCTCGAGTTCGAGCCTTAGGTATAGAGCAATCCCGCTGAGAGACCCCTACCGCTTAGTGCGAGCTCAGTTGGGTCGGACCGGATGAGTCGGATTCTAGGTAAACCAGATCCGGGTACCGATACCGGTACCGGTTGGTTAACACCAAAAAAAATATTAATTTGGAGTTGTTTTGTAACACTAGTGATAAAAAGAGGAGAGAAAAGTGATTGAAGAAATGATGTAAAAGAAGTAGATAAAAAAATATGGGATATAAATGATAATATAAAAAAAATATTATAAAAATATAAAGATTGTAAACATTACGTAATATTCCCTTCGTCCTACAATAATGATTAAAAAATTCAAAAGTCAAAAGAGTCAAAGCATTTTATATTTATTTTTCAATAAAAGATAGTCACTTATAAATTTTTATCGTCATCCCTAAAATAGCCTTAGATCTGGATGGTAGTGGTGTTGGTAATACGGAGAAGAGTGATATTAGAGTAGTTAGTTCTTTATTTTTTGTCTTTTTTTAAAAGAAAAAGAAATGTTGTTCCATTTTATTTGTTTTTTTAAGGATTTTAAGAATGTAACTAATGTTATTTTTTTATGCTTATCCTTATTAATAGATTTTAATTTATATAAGTAGTGAAAAAATTTAATGATTATAAAAAAAAAGTGTATAGTGGGAAATACACAATTGGTATATTAAAAATCTAAGTAATAATTTTAAAAAATATATATATATATTTGTTTGAAATATAATAGATAAATGAAAATGGAGAGAGTACTGTTTCCAATTTAGAATATAATAAGGAAAAAAACTAAAATTACGATTATTGAGATTTGGTTGATTCTATTTAATTTTTTCAAATTTATAAAAAAAAAAGAGATATTTTATGAAGGTAGTATTGGAAATGAAACAAAAACTAAATAAGGTAACAATTTTCCAGGAATATTTTAGGAAAGTAACATCGAGAATGAAATAAAATTTTAAAAAAATTGGTTACGTTTTCTTATATTTTAAAATAAATTAAGTATTTTTTTTTTGTTTATTTCAAATCAGATCGAATACATTAGATACATGTTGAAATAAGTGAATATAGTCCACATGATCATGTACCAAATTTTAAAGCTTAATAATTGAAAACTGCGAGTTCAATCCTGGATTCCATTGTATGATGGATTTAATTTTCCTTCCTCTTATTCCATAAAAAAATTAGATACATGTTGATAAAATCAACTTGAAATGTTTTTTTTTTTTAAAACCAACTTGAAATGTTGATAATATGTTTGGTAACCGGGGAAAAAAAAAAAAAAAAAAAGTGGGGTTAGGTGGTGATGAGTGTTGGTAACCAGATTGACGGTCAGCTGGTACATTTAATTTATAGGAACGTGTACATTTACATCAATTGCTTGCCCGTTGATGAATACATTTATTACAATGTCAGCTGGTACATAGTACTAGTACTACGGAGTAAAAAATCTTACTCTCCTTGTTTAATTCGTGTGAATATTTTTTTATCGGGAAGAGTTATATTGATCAATAAAATAAAAAGATTTTGTATTTATCTTTTAATAAAAGATATTTATTTCTAGACTTTTATTCTCTGATGTGTTCCTCAAAACTCTGATGTGTACTAGACTTTTATTCTCAATCCTAAAAGTTGAGATTAAAAAACTCTTAATTAGTACTCCCTCCGTTCCTATTTATAAGATCTTTTTGGGGTTTTCATTTTGGTCCTATTTATAAGACCTTTTTTCAATTTTCAATAGGATTTAATTACTTGTTTTCACTAACACCCCTATAAAGTCAACACTTTTTAGAGTTTCAATAATAATTATAGGGGTAGTTTTGAGAAAGTATATCAAATTTTCACATTTCCAATGTCACTAACACATTTATCCACTCTCCTTGATGGGAGTGAAAAACCCCAAAAAGGTCTTATAAATAGGACCGGAGGGAGTATTTTATAAGAATATATTTTAACATAACAATTTTATACTTTTAACTTGTATTGAAAATTACGTAAAAATATTATTTCATATTAATAAACAAAGAGTATGAAAAAAATTGACCTTTTAAAAAATGTAATTATTACTAAGATTTCTAATACGGAGTACATTAATTATGTTTTTTCACATTATTAGTACTCCTTCCGGTCCTATTTATAAGATCCTTTTGAGATTTTCACTCGCACCAAAGAAAGTGGATAAATTTGTTAGTAACATTAGAAATGTGTTTGATATACTTTTTCAAAACTACCCCTATAACTATTATTGGAAATTTAAAAAGTGGTGACTTTATAGTGATGTATGTGGAAAGAAGTAATTAAATGTTATTGAAAATTGAAAATGGGTTTTATAAATAAGACCAAAATAAAAACCGCAAAAAGATCTTATAAATAGGACCGGAGGGAGTATATCATTTCTATTTCTATAATTATTAATTTTCTTTATTACTTACGTAAACCAAGACTTATTAAATACTCCCTTCGTTTCAGAAACTTTGGCCTTTTAGGATTGGATACGCAGATTAAGAAAATGTTAATTATTGTAAGTATTATGTATAATATATCCAAAATACCCCTATTTAATCTTTATTGAAAATTGTAGTATTATTTAATTTTTATTAATAAGTGTGTCCATTAAGTAGTGGTTTAGAGATGAAAGATATGATAAAAGTAGAATTAATGAGGAGTAAGAGAAATGATTGAATAAAAGGTTAAAATTGTAAAAAAAAAATGTTTGTGTATTGAAAATGTAAAAGGCCAAACTTTGTGAAACAAGAAAAAAGTCTAAAAGGTCAAACTTTTTGAAACGGATGGATGGAGTATGAACGAATATGAAAATAACATTTATTACATTCTTGAAATCTTAAAAAAAAAAAAAACAAATACTCCCTCCTTCCCTAATTATAAGGTCCTCTTGGGTAAAAAAATTCGGTCATAGATATAAGACCCTCTTATAATTTTTTTCCAAAATTACTCTTACATCTAATCATTGTGGTATAAGTTTTTGTGAGAAGAAATAAATAAAATTATATTGAAATATGAAATGGAGCTTGTTTAATGTTGTAAATGACTTGGAAATTGATTCACTGCATTAAATATAGATGATGAAGTATCTAGGAATTAAATTAATTATTGAAAAATGAAAAAATTTGTTGTGTTCTAATAATTGGTAGAGGGGTATTTTCGAAAGAATATATTTTAATATAGAATTCAACAACATTGATGAACGTAAATATGTCCAAAAAACCTTATAATTAGGGAAAGGGGGAGTAAAAAGAAACAAATAGTAATTAAAAAAAAAAAAAAAGTTAACCAAGAGAGTAAGTATGATTTAATGGAATCGTACCACATTCATAACAATTGTCCTCACGGATCGATGAGTACATTCATAATAATTTTTTCTTTTTTATCCACACCCATTTCTCTTTGCTTGTCATTTGTTAATTGTTATTTATCGCCTGAAATAAGTTAGAAGGTTCTTTCCGCTTGAAACAAGGCGGAAACAAAGTAAAACAATTTCCGCCTTATGCAAGTCGTATTGTATTATCTTCCGTCTTTCCAAAGTCGTAAATAAAATGCTTAATTGCATAATTGGTCCTTTATCTTATTTATTTGATTCACTTTGGTCCTTTATTTTTTTTTCAATTTACTGGACCTTTATTTTTTTTAAAAGATTCAGTTTGGTCCTTCCGTTAAAATAAAGTTAAATGAGAAAGAATATTCCAAGAATATTCCCCCTTCTAGGCTTAATTGCATAATTGGTCCTTTATCTTATTTATTAGATTCACTTTGGTCATTTATCTTAATATTCCCTCTTCTTCTTCCTCTTCCTCTGCTCTCTCCTTACAGTGGCGGCAGCCACCATGGGCTCACACCCTCTTCCCTCGAAAATCATCAAATTTCTTCAACATTCTTCAAATTTTCACGGTTTTTAAGCTTTATTTTCATTATTCCTCAAACAAATTCGTGTTTTTCGTTCTTTTTCCTCAAAATCCGAATTCTAAGGTCCCTTTTCTAAAACCTTGGTTATCAACAATGGTCTCCTCCTCTGAACCTGCTGGAAAACGTGTGAAAACACGTGCAAAACGCTTCAACAACTCCGATTAATTTCTAAAAACGGCGGCGACGGTGGCATGGGCGGTGGCGATGGCGCCCATGGTGGCTGCCGCCGCTGTAAGGAAAGAGCAGAGGAAGAGGAAGAAGAAGAGGGAATATTCTTGAAATATTAAGATAAAGGACCAAAGTGAATCTAATAAATAAGATAAAGGACCAATTATGCAATTAAGTCTAGAAGGGGGAATATTCTTGGAATATTCCTTCTCATTTAACTTTATTTTAACGGAAGGACCAAACTGAATCTTAAAAAAAAAATAAAGGACCAGTAAATTGCAAAAAAAAGATAAAGGATCAAAGTGAATCTAATAAATAAGATAAAGAGCCAATTATGCAATTATGCAATTAAGCAAAATAGGGTATTCCGCCTGGCGGAAACATTAAAAATTTGTTATAATACCAAAATTGTCCCTTCGTTCATTCACGTACAAAAGGGAGATGGAGGGTTTACGGAGAGACAATTCTAGGATTTCAAAATTTTAATTGTTCTGCTTCTTAAAAAGCGGAAGTATTTCCGCTTTTAAGTAGTCGGTAATTATTCCGCCTTATGCAAATCGGTAGTAAATTAAAATAGTTTTCGCCTTTTGAAAATCGGAAATCATCTTTCGCTTCCGTAAAGTCGATAAATTAAGAGCAATGAGAGCAAAAGAGTGATAAATGGGTCAAAAAAAAAGTCTTCATAATAATGTCAGTTGGTACACACTGAATTTGGGTTTTTATTTTGCCACCCCAAGGTCTATGGATGTCACCCCATATGTATAAAATATACCTATTATGTCCTTTTAAAAAAAACAACTTTTAATACGGGTCGTAAGAGGTACTTACGACCTTCAGGTCGTAAGTACCTCTTACGACATTTTAAAAAACTAAGTTTTAACACGGGTCGTAAACAGGTGTTACGACCTAAGTTTTTTCACAAGTCGTAAACAAGTGTTACGACTATAAAGTCGTAATAGTGACATACGACTATATAGTCGTAATAGTTGCATATGACTAGTAGTCAATGATCATTCTGTTGTATTAAATTTTCACAGCGCATATCACTAAATCATCGTATAACAGCTGAACCCATATTAAATTTTCCCTAAACAGGTGAGATTACTTACACCGATCACAAACAATGTGAGACAATCATTGTCCTTACACCGATCACAAACAATGAGAATCCAAAAAAACTAAGATATATAATAAAATTAAAAAGAGTATTTAAAGCCGCAAGTGATGGGACGATTTTTGCTTTTGTTTTTATAAAATGATGAAACATTTACTGAATTTGCTTTTGAACGAACTGCAGGGCATACAAGAGGCTGATAGATCTTCAGAAGGATTTTACATCCGTTCTGGTGTTACTGTTGTATTAAAAAACTCGGTAATTGAAGATGGATTAGTCATCTAATAAATTTACCCTTCATTAGCTCGATCCATTTTGGAATACATCATCTTGTATTTCAATCACAGCTGTTGAGGTTGTAACCTTATATCATTATTAATCATTAATTAAGCACACTTTTATGCACTAAAACATAAGAATTACACTAGTAACCAGAAAAGAAAAGGAACATATGATGAATACACCTGTAAGACTCCTATAGTTGTTGATTTAAGAAATTACAAGGTGCTACAACCTATAAACTTAAAGTTATGGAGCTTAAACGGTAGGAGGATGTAAGGATACTGAGGACTACTGGGAAAGTTAAACAGGAACAGAATATCTCTTTGAAACAAGGCGAGGTGAAGCAGAGATGGAAGGAAAGCTACTGGTTTGGGTGCAAGTTTTGAGGAATGCTACAATTCAAATGGAAACAGTGATTCTTGAAAGTGACATCACTGACATCCTTAAAGATGATAATGTTACCATCTGGTCGGAGACACTTGTAGCCTTTATGATTTGGAGAATAGTCCAGAAATGAGGACTGCATTGTTCTAAAGTCAATCTTATGTCTGTTGTAAGCTCTAAGGTGAGGGAAGCAAGCACAACCAAAAACCGAAGAAAGGAGAAATCAGGTGGATAGCCAAACAATTTAACAAGGAGAAATCGTAAGCAACTATTACGACTATATAGTCGAATGTCACTATTACGACTTTATAGTTGTAACACTTGTTTACGACTTGTGAAAAAACTTAGGTCGTAACACCTGTTTACGACCCGTGTTAAAACTGAGTTTTTTAAAATGTCGTAAGGGAGTGCTACGACCTTCAGGTCGTAAGTACCTCTTACGACCCGTATTAAAAGTTGTTTTTTTAAAAGGACATAATAAGTATATTTTATACATATGGGGTGACATCCATAGACCTTGGGGTGGCAAAATAAAAACCCCTGAATTTTACTACTCTAATAGGAGTAGTAATTGGATTTGGTTCGGTACTTATTACGGTTTTTTGTTTTTTGTTTTTTGTTTTTTTTGAGTTGAAATTAAGAAAAAAAATATTTTTTCTTTAAAATATAATTAATTTTTTTAACTTTGTCTCACTTTTTATGTTATTTTTTAAAAACATCTTTAAAATTGGTTAATTTAATTAATTTTTTCATTTTATTTTCCTAAAATATTGTTATATTTTTTTTTAAAATCTGATAAAATTAAATACAATCAACTATTAATTTTTTTAATGGGTATAAAATTAACATTTTTTCCTTATATGTCAAATTAGATAGAGTATGTCATAAAATTTGAATCAAACCAAATTAAAATAAATATGATTTGGTGTCTGTTCGATTAATCCAATTTTTTTATAAAAAAAAAACCAAAACTCGTTTTTAATTTTATAAATAATACTTTCAAAACTTTTCATTTCCAAATTATAGAATTGTTCTTAAATTTAATAACATTATCATTTATAAGGCATTTATTACCATTATACTCCCTCCGGTCCTATATATAGGGCACATTCTAGAAAGTTTTCTTGGTCATAATTATAAGTCACTTTATATTTTCTATGCATCATTTATTGATTTTTATCTTTTTTGCCCTTATTAAATGATTTGACTATTTATGTGTTTTTTGTTGTTCATTAATGAGTGTGAATTTTCCAAGAAAAGTTGAGGGGGTAAAATTGTAATGTCACAATATATTCTCATAGAATTCATAAAACCAACCACTTTCCTTGATATGTGTAATTCGGTTAAGTATGCTCTATAACATTATTTACATTTTCTATTGTTGTTTTCAACAACCTCGATATTATCATATAGCATCATATAGTGTCTTCCAACAACAAGAATGATGATGACGACGACGACGACGACAAGAGTTGACAAGTGATAAAGGTTTGAGAAATTTTGTTATTGTAACATCTACTCCTTCTCTCTCGAATTATAAGCAACAAAAATCATACTTCTATTGATTTAAATTATAAGCAAAATTAACCAACTTTATTAAATTTTGTTTTATTCCTAATGTCACTTTCCTAAAACATCTCTAGAAAATTGTTATCTTATTTAATTTTTGTTTTATTCTCAATACCACTTTCCTAAAATATCTCTATTTTTTTTTTATAAATTTGAGAAAATTAAATACAATCAACTAACTTCTTGATAAGCGTAAAAGTAGTTATATTTGCTTATAATTCGAGTCGGAAGAAGTATATCTTTTTTAATTTATTATTTACACGCGGTTATTAGTTTACAATTTTTTAGCATACAAACAGAAATATCCCCACTACTTTGCTAACATCCATGAATTTACTGCGCACAACTAGATGAAAATTCAGTTCTTCTTCCCCGCACTCCATTCCTCACATCCATTTTAATTTCTTTTCCTCCCCAAATCTAAACTAAGGAGCACATACATACATTAAAGAATGTATAATCACATAAAGAGGTTGCACATTACATTAATTTTTGGAAGAAAAAGTATGCGGTGAAATGAAATGACAAAAATGAATGGCAAGTGGTGGTAATCATAAGATTTGTTGTTGATTGGAATTGATTTGGTCAATAGTTACCTCGTGTGCATTTTTAAAGTGAAATTAAGGAACAAACTTGCACCAGTAGTATTTAATTTTGAGAGGTTGACTGTTATGATTTACTCTCACATGGAGATGTGTGTTATCCAGGCTCGGTCTTGGGGTGGACATTGAGGGCGATCGTCCAGGGTCCAAAAATTTTAGGGGTCTCATAAATTTCTTTAATAGTACTTATTTATGTCAGGTGCCCCTGTAGTTTGCACATATTTTGTCAGACGCCCTTTAACTTTATTTTTCAACAAATATACCCCTAGAGTTTGCTCCGGTGAGCCATATACCCCTGCATGTCATTTTCGGCCACCGGTGCTGACGTGGACCGCCGGAGTCAGCAAGTGGTAAAAATAGGAGCCCTTGTAGTTTGAGTATTTTTTGTCAGATACCCCTATATATAACTTCAAAAATTTATATCTTTTAAACCGTAAGTCCAAAAATTACAAATTTTATGTCAAAACGATCATATTGAAATATAGAATTTTAAAATGTAATTATTTTATTTTTATGGATAGTTTTGTAAAAAAATTGCTTTTTGGGCAATTTTCTATACGAATTTTGAATTTATGAATTATTAAAAATAATTTATTAATTGGATTGCACTAGTTTTTATTGTAGTTTGAGGATCATAAAAATCATGAGTTTTGACTATGTCAGTCTCCGATGATTTTAAATTTAGTTTTCTTTATAGCTTTTTTTTATAGTTTTTTACAATTTATTTTTAAAAGTCAAAACTCATAATTTTTATGATCCTCAAACTATAATAAAAACTAGTGCAATTCAATTCATAAATTATTTTTAATAAATCATAAATTCAAAATTCGTATAGAAAATTGCCCAAAAAACAATTTTTTACAAAACTATCCATAAAAATAAAATAATTACATTTTAAAATTCTATATTTCAATACGATCGTTTTGACATAAAACTTGTAATTTTTGGACTTACGGTTTAAAAGATATGAATTTTTGAAGTTATATATAGGGGTATCTGACAAAAAAGACTCAAACTACAAGGGCTCCTATTTTTACCACTTGCTGACTCCGGCGATTCACGTCAGCACCGGTGGCTGTAAATGGCATGCATGGGTATATGGCTCACCGGAGCAAACTGTAAGGGTATATTTGTTGAAAAATAAAGTTAAATGGCGTCTCACAAAATAGGTGCAAACTACATGGGGCACCTATGGGGCACCTGACATAAATAAGCCTTAAAAAAATTAATAGTTGCATATTTTTTTATCTCTCAATTATTAATAGCATAACATAATATTTTAATTTATTTTTTATTTGTTCACTTGACTTATAAATAGGTTAACTTCTGAACTTTATTTTTATAACTTACTCTCTTTGTCCCTGAATATAACATCATTTTGAGAATTTTATTTTGTCCTTACTTATAAAAGTAATACCTAATACAAATTTTCAATGACAATTAGGTACTTTCTGTAGGGTTAACCAATAATAAATCATACCGCTACAGGATAAGCATGAGTTCTCTAGTACAGGATAAGGGTGAATAACTCATCCTTCTTATCCTCTAAGAGCCACATCAGCCCTACTGGGCCAAACAGGCTCATAAGGCACCACAACACAACTTCCCCTATAAGTATCGTCATGCTATAGGGGCTAAGGTATGTTCTCTCAACCCTATTCTTAAGAACTATGTAGGACCGGGGTCACCCTCGCCAGCTACAACAACCACCAAAACACATCGTGGTGGATCACTTTTAGAGATCCGCTACATTGGCGCCGTCTGTGGGAATCGTTAAACTTCGATTCTCATCCACAATTCAAAATAATAATAATAATATATTTTCATGCTTGCACCAACGTATTGATAAAAATCCTACCAACCAACTACCTTGACGAAAGGACAAGGAACTCCAACCCGAAGCACCGTGACAGACTTTGGATCATACATTAGCGTATTCAATTTCAAGTATTCAATGGTCTCACAAGAACAGGGAAGAAATCTTTATTCTCATTATTTACATGTTTTATTCGGTGGCATAGATAGCAATCATGAGATTTAAGTATGCTAAAACAAATCCAGTCTTAAAAGGTCGTAATTCATCAGATCCGTGTTTCTAATTCGGTCCATAGAAAATTAAGAAATAATTTTTGGAGTTCATGGCATCAAGAATTTCGTGGACATTGTGCATCGATTTAACATACTGATAACTTATTATCATAATATTGACTTTATCTTCAATTTTGTTTCATGCGAGTGAAACTTGAAGCATCAACAGCAAACAAGCATAGGGTGTGGCGGTGACACAAGAGCCACGGTGGCAGCAACACCCAAGGCGGCTCGTGTACAGCAGCATCCACCGCTCCGATCTGCGAGCAACGCAACAACCCACTTACCTCGGTCGCATGCTCAACGGGTCAAGGCTTCTCGCTCGCTCAAGGTCACTGAACCATCAAAAGGCAAAGCCACCACCGCATCAACCGTCACCGACTCCGCCGCGCCACCGTCCCTCCCGGTTTCACTCTTACCGCGCCATCCAGATATGTGTGGATGACCGCCTCGCGCTTCGGGACAACCATGGTAGATCGCGGTGTTCTTCGTCACCAAGGACCGCTGCGTCTCCCATCACCACCACCATCACCGCCGCCGTCATGGACAGAAGCAGCGAGGGCCATCAACCACCAACCTCAAGCTCACCGTCGTGAAGAAGAAGATGCGAAGAAGAGATCCGCAACCTCTTTCACGGTTTCGTGAGTTGCAGAGAAGAACATGGGTGCTCGCGATGCTCACCGCCAGTGCCGAGGTCCAAGGTTGAACAGGGATGTTGTCACCGCCGCCGCGTGCTGCAAAACCAATGGCCATGGCTCACTCACCATTCCCAGCCCTCCTCACTGCTCTCTTCACCGCCACGTCTCCGTCGCCACCTCCCCGTTTCCGCCGTACACCGTACTGCCGCCGCCGCTACGTTAGCAGTAGGCAGCTGCTGCTGCTTAATGAGGAGGGAACCCTAAGGGTTTCAAGTGCAAAATGGACCAAGGGCCCAATCTAAAAAAAAAAGAGAGCTGCTAAGTACGGGCCTAAAACAGGCCCAATAAAAAAGAGGAAGCTGTACGGGCCTAAACAGGTGAATAAAAAAGAAGAAAAGAAAATGTTTTAAGGGCTTATTTTACACAAGCCCAAACAAACCAAAAAAGAAGAACGAGCTTATTCAGGCCCAAATTAAAAATAAAAAAGAAGACTATATGGGCTTAACTGAAACAGGCCCAAACAAAATAAACCAAAATAAAGACAGGCTTAACATTGATACAGGCCTAAATAATATTCAATCAAATAATGAGCCACCCATCAGCAAAGCAAGACGAACGCTTTCCTCGAATACAGGGAAGTAACCTTTTTATTTTCATCATTTATATCATGATGCTACTATTTGATTACATGTTTTTGTTCAACGTAATTACGACTCATTTACATGAGTATCTTGATTTGATCATTATTTATAATTATCTACAAAATATATATCATATGCCACTTATATTTGATAGCATATGATCATTTTATTTCTCCATGACATGATGCAAAATATTATTGACAATAAATGTCATTAGCTATTATTTACGAATATTAACATAATCCTTTTTATTTTTATAATGCGCGATATATTTAAAATCATACTACTCTTCGTAGACAATCTTGAATGATTTACGAGTGTTTAATCCCCAACAATTGTCATTATTGTTGTTTTATTGCTATAAATTGTCAATTTAACGACGATTACCAATTATTAATTTTGTTTACATATGCGAGGTACGAGTATGATGGCCCACTTCTCTAAAAGGCCCATTTCGAGTAGTGACCTTTTTAAACAAGACCCATTTCGAGCTTTCGACCGCCAAAAGATATCCTCAAATTAATTGGTGCTAAATTGCTCAGTCACTATTGGCGTCTAATATTACAATGTCTTCAACATGCCAAAGCCTGCCACATCCTCGCACCCTCTGCCATGACACCCTTGCCTCTCACGGTTACTTACAGCCAAAAGACATCCTTGTTAACATCCCTCCTCGGGATCCAGCGTTGCTCACACGTTTGCTACACAGTGATTCGCCCATAATGGCGTACAAGGGTTTTGGAAGAAAAAGGGTGAGGAATACCGGCTAACCACACATTCTAGTGATAGAAGAAGAAAGGCCTCAATGCCAAAAGGATGCCGAGCATATCAACATTATTTAGAAATAGTCTAACCACGAAGACTAATAGGGAAGGATCTTTCTCATTATCCCATTTACATCATTTAAATTCCATGGTTTAACTGTCATATTCATTACTATTGAATCACTTGCCATATGACATGTATCATCTTAGATAATAATTGTAATTAACAGTGAATTAATTCATACTTTGCTAATTAATGTCATTACATATCATCTATTACTTGATATTCTAATCGTTGTTTTTATACATCATAAAAAGGTACAAACATAACGATCGGATCTGCCGAGCATGATGACCTATGATTAATTCGAGTCCGAGTATGACGACCCAACTTAATTCAAGTCCTTCACACTGGTTGCCGATCAAACTTTTCCTTGGTTTGCGCACCATCGCGACCTTACCTATTTGGTAGAACGGTCTGCAGTGCCAACACCCAGTGATCTAATTCGGATCCCAGCATCTTCGAGGAACCACACAATGCTGATTCCACACCCACAACTCGCAAATATTCAACCTTCGCTCGGCGTTCGCCTACACAGATCTGGATTCGACCGTCTCTCAAAGAGGCTTGGATGAACACGATCTAATTGGCGGAAAACAACTCACACCTTAAAAGACTTCTTAGCTCGGCACAAGCCTCTTCAGGCTTTATCGAGTAAGGGGGTTGGTTATGCAATGGACTAAAAGTTTTCTTCAGCTTTGTTATTATGATGATCTATCAGCTTGTCTTCGCCCTAATTAATCGGATTCAAGAGGGGTTCAACAATTGAAGTTGACAAAATAGTTCCGACAAGGGAAATTGTCGTCCTTGGCTTCTCTACCTGTTCTTGCTTCCTCGGCTTCATTCTTTCCCTTCTCGGCATCCTCGGCCGCTTCATCAACTCGATAAACTTTCGATGACTTCTACTCGACTGACCTTATTCGTCCATGAAGCTTACTGCTCGGCGGGTAGAATGGACTCCAAGTCCTGAAAGTAATTCGAGCCTCCAACTCCTCGGGTCGATTGGCTATTCTCGAATACGATGTTCGCTGCTTCGGGGAAGGAACGGACTCCGACTCTACAAAATAATCCGAGAAGAACGGTAAAGCCCTGAGCAGCAGATGCTCCGGCAATATTTGGGTGCCTTCGCACCACATCTTTAAAACCTCTCACCGAGCTTTCGGACCTATACCGAGTCCGAGCGTTTCACAGACCTTATGAACTCGACACAAGCCTTTTCAGGCTTTACTGAGTAGGGGACTAGTATGTGATGAGGCATATACATAGCAGACATTGGCCGACCTTGATACTGATATTATATGATGCATAAGTTACTCGAGAGTATGTGATGAGGCATATACATAGCTGACATTGGCCGACCTTGATACTGATATTATATGATGCATAAGTTACTTGAGATCAAATGTCGTGCCAAAGAGGATCACCACGTCCCATGAAGCAACAAATTGATAATTTACCTTCCTTATTAAGGACATATGTTAAACTCACTCACTTCGGATCGTGTTCTTACGCACTTGCCCACGATCTCGGTTAGCCGGCCAGATCGACGAGGCTACAAGTGAAAACGAGGATTGCGACCCGATAACTTGGCTTAGCCTCTAGGCTCATATCTGGCCCAATACATCGCGGATCGAGGAATACACCTCGGCTAAGGTTGTCATTCCGACAGCAATCCCTCGTAAAACGTTAAGATCCAATTGGTGATAATCTTGGCACACCTCGAACTCAAATAACAGTTTGAGTCATGCCAGCATACCTTGGCACAAGCATTTCGGCTTTCACCATGGCAAGCACATAAAAGAATGTCTCCTTAAAAGCATCGTGGCTTTAAAAAGTTCTCAGCCGCAAACAATGTTTTATGTCACCACCAACTCTCAGAAGCTCAGCACAGGCCCTTCGAGCCTATACGAGCTTGGGGGGCTTGTAGGGTTAACCAATAATAAATCCTACCGCTACAGGATAAGCATGAGCTCTCTAGTACAAGATAAGGGTGAATAACTCATCCTTCTTATCCTCTAAGAGCCACATCAGCCCTACTGGGCCAAACAGGCCCATAAGGCACCACAACACAACTTCCCCTATAAGTATCGCCATGCTATAGGGGCTAAGGTATGTTCTCTCAACCCTATTCTTAAGAACTACGTGTGGCTTGATTCCCTTTTCACTGGGGATACGTATGACCGGGGTCACCCTCGCCAGCTACAACAACCACCAAAACACATCGTGGTGGATCACTTTTAGAGATCTGCTACACTTTCTTTCACAAACACCCATATTTAATCAACAATTTTTAGATTCTCAATAATACTTATAAGGATGGTTTTGGAAAAAAAACATATCAAATGTTCAAATTTTCAATACAATTAACTAAATTAACCAACTTTAGTAATGAATGTGACTTCAACCAAAAGGATATTATACACAAAGACGAAAGAAGTAACATGAAAACAATTCTAATTACCTATTTAATTAATAAATTTTTTATTTTATTTCAACTCTATTTTATATAATACATATTTTTATTATTGATTGTTATCATTGCTTTAATTAATTAAATATATAAATATATAGTGTTTTAATTGATTTAGTTTTAATAAATTTTTTTAGTAGGCCCCCCAAAAAAATTTCGCCCTAGGGCCTAAAATAGGTTAGGACCGGGCCTGGTGTTATCATTTGTAACGCTAAGTTCTTTTTATAATGGCTGCATGCATAACATTCATGTCATTTATTCATACATAACACACATGACATTCATACATGCATAAAAGCAAAGAATAACTCGAGTATCACGAGACAGAGCAGAACCAGGGGGCTTGCCCTTACAAAAGGAACTCTATTATCTTCAACTCATAAGCTGAATTCAAAACATCTTGAGCTGATAATCACAAGGAATAGAGTTGTCAAAATCAACCCCAACAAAAAAGCAGGTATAGTCGCCTTCAAAGAGTTTTGCATCAAAGAGAAAAACTTTTCTCTTTCATGCAAAAGGGGCTATTGTTTCGATGGAATAATTATTTTTGGGCTTCAGTCCATTAAAGAAAGGATAAAAGAAGACCCAAGAAAGTGCAAGCCCAAAGTTTAGAAGGAAGCCCTTCCACATGACCAGACCAGGATAAGAAAGGCGTCCACCCTGATCCTGCAGGCCAATACAAGCTAGCCTAGAACAAGCAGAGTGAAAAAGTAGAAAAAAGCACTGATACCATAACGAAGTCTTGAGCAAGACAGCGGAAAGACTTCCAATCAAGAGTCATCATTTCTTGTCTAAACTAATCCTCCCTGATCTAAACCAACATAAGCCATCAGAGAGCAAAGAAAGCCATAAACACTAAAATACAACAACGACACAAATACAACGACCCAGAAGAGATGAAATACCGTAGAGAGTTTGAGGGAGACAATCAAAGGGCGCCCTGTATAATTTCTCATCAAATCACTGTTTATTGCCCTTTTGTAACAAATATCCCTCTCTCATGTATTCCTCTCTAGTATTCAATAAAATGAGGCCATTGATTTCACAAAGTTTACTAACTCACTCTATTTTATCTTTTTTCTTCATAGAATATAGATTTTGGCAGAAACAGTTTTACATTGTTAATAACCTTAATATAAGGGAGGAGATAAACAACAACTATTATCCCAAAATTTATTTTTCATGTTTTAAAAAGTTAGATAAAACTGTTACAAGAATATGTTAACAACCAAAATTGAGTCCATTTAACCAAATAGGTTTTATTTTAAAAATATGATTTTAAAACCAAAAACCAACTTGCAAAAATGTTATATTAACATCAAATTTTGACATCAAAATGGGACACTTGTCATTATAGGAAAAAAGTGATGATAAATCCAATGCATTATTTTTGTCATTTTTCCATTTCTTTTCCTAAAATAGTAGATGTCTAATCTTAATGTCAATTTTTGGTGTTCAAATAACATTTTGGTTACAACCACCTCGAATGGGTTAATTTTATAAGTTTCGTGTTGTACTAATTCGGAACTAGGGATGAGCTAAATACCCGTACCGGCGGGTACCCGCAACGGGTACCCGCACTATTCCCTTGCGGGTGGGGATGGGTATTATGATACCCACATATATAAAATAATTATTTAAAAATAAATATTATACGTATATTAATATATTTTTTTTACTTTGAGAACATATAAATTTTCTTTTATTTATATTTCATATTGAATTTTAAAGATGAAATTATAATGATAAACATTTATCATATGTATATAATTATTCATCTTATAATTA
Organism: Crotalaria pallida; assembly: GCA_037953625.1. Classification (NCBI taxonomy): domain Eukaryota; kingdom Viridiplantae; phylum Streptophyta; class Magnoliopsida; order Fabales; family Fabaceae; genus Crotalaria; species Crotalaria pallida. Next base: position 138,957,774 of record CM075654.1, on the reverse strand, counting down.
TTTTTATGTATAATTATTATTACAAAATGTATAATTATATAATAAAAGTTTAAAACCCGCGAATACACGTTAATACCCGTTACCCATATAAATACTCACAAATATCCGCAGGTATGAGGTAGGGGTTATGGGCCTTAGTGTAATCTGTTTTCTACTATATATGCTTGTACTCTGTAGCCCTAATTAGCACAAGAAATAATACGGAACTATAACTACTCTATAGCCGCAGACGTAGGTATCATTGGTCAAACTGCGTGGCCAATTCTGTGTGTTCTCTCTCTTCTCTTCTGTTTCTATTATGGCTGTACAATACCATGTCCATCCCTATTCGAAATCCCTTAAATGCCTACTTCTTCCTTCTATCTTTATATATATCCTCTCATTCTGTTCTTCTTTAGACAAGTTGATCTGCCACTAAAATTTACGTACGAAGCACCCCTAAAGGGTAAGTGTTGATTCGCCATTCGTTTTTTATTTTTTAGTTATTTGCTAATTTTTTCTTATTAATAATTTGGTTTAATTATATTTTTGTCTTTTATTTTATTTTCAAGATTCATTTTATCCCTAATATTTATTTTTAACTTATTTTGTCCCTTTTTTTTTCAAGAAATTAAATTTGATTTTTCCATTCATAGCAATGTTAGTTTTATCGAAAACTAAACAATGTTGTTAGAATTTGAAAAAATTTCAGACCACCCCCTACTCTATCAATAGAGCCCTATGATCGAAAAATATGCTAAGCTACATGAGTGGAATGGTAATAGATAAAAATATTCTAGGTAAAACTAATATTCTAGGTAAAACTAATATTGTTAGAGAAAACTGAAGTAAATCTTGAAGATAAAATAAAAACAAAAATTATAATTAGACCTGATAATTTTCCCTTGAAATTCTCGCTGGAGTGGCTTGTAGGTTGTAACTCCCATATTGCAGTAGCGTTGAGGTTGAATACTAGAATCAATTTACTATTTTAGAGAAAGGCAAATGCTAACGAGTGTCCTAAAGGCACTTGATAAGCAACTAAAAGGAGATAAAAAACATTAGAAAACGCATTTTTTTGAGATTCTCGAGAGAAAAATAAATGCTAACTTATGATTATTTTTCCTATTAAAGTAACCTTAACAAGTGCCCTTAGGGCACTTGTTAGCCACTTGTTAGCAAGACCCTTAGAGAAATACTACTCCCTTCGTTTTCATAATTAGTGTTGTTTTAGCATTTGTATGTTTCATAAATTTTGTTCTTTTATAAATCCAATACATAATTAATGTCATTTTTCCAAACACATTTATATTTATTAACTCTCTTTTTCACTTCAAATACCTTTCGCTTTCTTCAATAATGATTATATAGAGGCATTATAGTCAAAATACAACAAGTCCTTATCTCATTTAACAATTTCTTAAAATCCGTGCATAACCTTAAAACATACTGCATATGAAACGGAGGGAATATTTCTATTACTACCTTCGTCTCTAAATATAAAGCTCTTTTGACACTTTTATTTTGTCTCTATTTATAAAGCCACATACCAATTTTTAATGATCATTAATTATTTTTTTCCACAAACACCCTTATTTATTTAACACTTTTTAGATTCCCAATAATATTAATAGGGATAATTTTGAAATTATATATCAAAAGTTCGCATTTCTAATACAATTAACTAAATTATTATACTTTCTTAATAGACATAAAATCCCCCAAAGAAAGGGACGGAGCGAGTATTTGACAATCTTTCTCATGATGATGAGTATTAGAAAGGGAGTGGTATCCATTTTCCTCTGTATCTCTCACTGCATCAATTGTAAAAAATTTTAAAAAAAAAAGTATTTTTGTATATTAGTATTTTGACAAGTCTATAATAATATAATAATAAAAGCACCCAACAAATTAAATCTTCTTCCTTTGTAGTTATATTCAATGAGCTGGGGATGCAGCTGTGTGGTCATATTTGTTCTGCTGTTTCTTCCATTCATGGCTTCTCCATCTTCTGTCGTCAAGAGCCTGCCAGGCTACAATGGTGATCTCCCTTTCAGACTTGAAACTGGGTGAGTTCTTTACAAATTTTAAATGATAATTAATTACTTTTTTTTACAGACACCTTTATTTATTTAACACCTTTTAGATTCCAATAATATTAATAGGGGTAATTTTGAAATTACATATCAAAAATTCACATTTCCAATACAATTAACTAAATTATTACACTTTCTTAATGAACGTGAAATCTACCAAAGAGACTTTATATTTAGGGACAGAGGGAGTAGTTGAATGCATGATAAGTGAGTGTAGGTTATATAGTCATTTATCAAATTTAAAATTTGAAAGTTGAAAATTCACATTTTAATCCTGGATACCATCATTTAATTGGATTTTTTTTTTCTATTCCCACAAAAACTATGCACTAAAAAAAAGCAACGCTATTTGGTGTGACACGGTTTATGACGAAATTTAAAGAAATACTCTCTTTGTTACTAAATATAAAATTTCTTTGAGAAATTTTACATTCATTAAAAAATTGGAATAATTTAGTTAATTGTATTGTAAATGTGAACTTTTGATATGTAATTTTAAAATTACCCCTATTAATATTATTGGGAATCTAAAAAGTGTTAAATAAATAGGGGTGTTTGTGAAAAAAATAATTAATGATCATTAAAAATTGATATAGGACTTTATAAATAGAGACAAAATAAAAGTGTCAAGAAAGTTATATTTAGGGACGAAGGGAGTATGTAATTTTACCTTTTTTTTAAAAAAAAAGGCTTATCATTTTTTTCAATGGAAAGCCTACCATTTTACTTTTACTCGTTGATATTCCATCTGTTTCATATGTAGCGTGTTTTAAGGTTATGCACATGTTTTAAGAAATGGTTAAATGATGTAAGGATTTGTTGTATTTTGATGATAATGCCCCTATGTGATCATTATTAAAGAGAGAAAGGTATTGGAAGTGAAAAAGAAAGTGTAATAAATAGGTGTGTGATGGAAAAAATAGCATTAATTATGTATTGGGTTTATAAAACAATAAGACTTTTGAAACATTACAAATACTAAAACAACGTTGCATATGAAACGGAGGAGTAATTAATTATTTCGTTTGAACTATAAAGGCTATGTTTATCCTCTTCGTGGTCTCTGCCTCTTGTAGTTGACATCCTCTTCGTCTGCACTTTCTTTGAATACTTCTTTACTCGCTTATCTCATCTTGCCATGATTCCAAAACGCAAATCCTCCATTTATTTAGAAGAGTAAAAATGTGCGAAGTAAATAAATTTAATTTAAAAGTAATAAATCAGGAAGATGACGATGATTTAGTTCAATGAACAAAGGGAGAGGAGTGAATAGGCAAAAAAGCCTCCATTTGACTCTGAAACTACAAGTAACTTGGGAAGAAACCATACAAAGAGATAAGGAAAGGAAAAATCGTTTTCCATGATAGCATAGGAACACCTTCAAAATCACAATCATGAAGAGAAAAGGAATAAATTGCTAGACTCGCGAGTGAACTTTAAAGAGTAGGAATCTGCTGAAGATGATGCAATGGATAAAAACTATGATGAAGTTGATAGATAAATGAGAATAGAAGGATTCTAATTCTTCTTAGTGCAAATCCTCATTTTTTTAAATATTTTCTCCCTTCCTATTTATCTATCATATTTCAAATAAAATACGCTCTTTAAAAAATCTAATCATGACACAAATTTTCAATACATTAATTATGTTTTTTTTTTCACTATACTCTTTCTCTCTCTATAATCATTTATTTTTATCCACTACTTACATAAACCAAAACATATTAAATAGGGGTAAACATGAAAAATAATATTTATTACACTATTGAAATCCTCAATACGACAGATAAAAATAAACAAAAATCTATCAAAAAACGATAGATAATAAGGAACGGAGGAAGTATTAAATAATTAGTTGAAAAATATAAATATGAGTGATATTCTTTGTTAAATGTCACACAAATTTTTTGGTGCAAAGTAGCATTTCTCAAAAAAAAAAAAGTTGAATGGGCATGCAACTCATTGGAGCGATAAGTTATTAATTGGTCCTGAACCACTACGTCATCCGTGATCCAAGACTCCAAGCCATTGGAGGAGGGCGGGATCCTTAACAAGTGCTAACTCTGATGCATAAGAATAATAAATAAGGTAAAAAAATTTGTCTCAAAAATAAAATTAAAATAGGAGTAAACATAAGAAATGGTAACATTTAATATATTTTTGAAATTCTAAAAAATAATAAAAAAAGACATAATTGAAAAAAAAAAAAAAGTACTATATGGAAAAGAGGAGGGTCTAGACTCCCGGTTGCCTCCCGTGAATCCGTCCTAGGTATGCAATGGCGATGAAAATCGAGTGCTTTAGCTTCCGTTGTTGTTGTTGTTGTTTTTTTTTTTTTTTTTTTTTTTTTAAAAAAAAAATTATTATTATTATTATTTTTAATTTTTTTTTAAAATTGTGCAGATGCATAGGAGTTGGCACAGGAGAAAAGGTGCAAATATTTTACTTATTTGTGGAATCTCAAAGAAATCCCATGATTGATCCACTTTTACTTTGGTTCGTTGGGGGTCCAGGTTGCTCCGGTCTTTCTGCATTCTTTTTGGAAAATGGTAAATAATTTTTGTAGAAACAATAATAATAATAATAATAATAATAATAATAATAATAATACTGTATACGAGTAAGTAAGTTAAAGTAGAAAGTTAATTCAAAAAATAATATAATTAATATTAAAAATTGTTTTTTTAATATAGGTAAGTTAAAGTAGTAAGTTAACTTTTCACCTTTATGCTGCTTATATTTTTATGAATAACAAAAAATTAATAATAACAATAATAATAAGGATGAAGTACCACCTTAATATATGATTTTTTTTCATTATATTGATTTATTTCCTGAAAATTATCAAATACATATTTAATCCTATAAAATTTTTAGATGTATCAATTTCGACATTTAGTATACTACTTTTATGTGGCATTATGTGATTGGACCACTTTAACTAAGTAGGTTACACATAATATTAAGTGGTCAAAATTCACTATTAGTTAATAATCAAAATCGAGTAACTTTTGTTCACAAAATAAAATGGCGGAGTAACTTTTTGAATTAGTGTTACAAAACCATTGCAAGTTTATAGGACATCATTGCCATGACTAATGATTTACTTTATTTTTTCTTACAAATTTTTTTATATGTGAATCGTGCTTATAATGCTTTTTTTTTTTTTTTTTAAATATAACTTATGTTTTCGTCATGTTCTTTGTGAATTCTTGATTGCAAGGTATGATATTAAATTTATAAAATAAGTTAGGATCCGTTGACACCGGGTGTAAAACTTGGACACTTACACATTCACATAATTTTTTATATATTATGAAATTTGTCAATCCAACCGTTGAATTATATGTTCTTACAAATAAGTTTACATTACAAGAAAGTGACATGTGTAATTTGTTAACCAATAAATAATAATAAGCAAGTAGTAACACATGACATATCACTTCCTTTATGATATAAGCTTATTTGTAGATTAATTTTGTAGGTTTATCAATCATTTTTATTAAATAAAAAATATATTTCATTAAAAAAAAACTTATTTATGTTTGGATCTTGCTAACAAGTGTCCTTCGGGCACTTGTTAAGGTTACTACATATGAAAAAAAATCATAAGTCCACATTCACCACTATCTCGAAAACATAAAAATCATATATACTTTTCAATAACTTTTATCTATCTATATTTGCTTCCTTAATATATAAGTGCCCTTAGCATTTTCCTTTACTTGAAAGTTGGAGGTGTTTTGGTTTTAGCTCCTAGAAATTTTTTGACCTTGACCAATCCTTAATTGTTTTGAAAATTTGGTTTTAGTCCATACCATTAGGAAAAATCCATTAATTGGTGATGTAAAAAAACGACATATTATCATACACGTGTACAAGTATTGAATACCACCGATAGGATGACGCAGTTGATCTAGACTTGTATGGACAAAAAGTTCAAAGCCCAACCCAAATATCTTTGTGGATTGGGCTTTGGCCCTTTAGCTGATACGTGTTTGGATCATCCACGTCATTCTACCGATGATACACAATACTTGCATACATGTATGCTGATATGACGTTTCATTAGCCAGACCAACAATTAATTAATAGATTTTTCCTAACGGCAGGAACTAAAACCAACTTTTCAAAACAATTAAGAATGGGTAAAGGTCAAAAAAACTTTCAGGAACCAAAATCAAAACACTCCTAACTTTTAAAAACTAAAGGCATAAATAAATAAATATAAATATGGGAACTAGTGTTGGTAGCTACAACTAAAAAAAAGAGTAATAGTATATCCAAGTGGCGATTTTTCATAAATTACACTAGTTTGATAATATTTTAAAATGAATAAGTTTTTTTAGAAATTAAAACTTTAAATTTTTGATTTTTTCGATGCATGAACTTCCAACAAAAACTATCTATTTTTTGATGGTTATCCTCGATCCCAAGGGTTGAGGTTAAGAGAACCCTCTAAATAATTAAGTGATAAAAATACACTAATTAAGTAAATTACCCACTGAAATGTAGCTAGAATGCTAGATTGTAAAAAAGCACAAAATCTTTCATTTAGAAGCCATAAAAGTTTAGCGTGGCTAAATATGCGATGATCGGTAAAAATGAAGAAACTTCAACCGATGGACGTCTTTTCACAATAGCTACGGTTTTATTAAAAAATTTGGCGCTCTTAAAATGTGGCTAAAGTACTAACGAGAAATTTAAATATATTGAGGAGGGAGGGGCCAGGCCCCTGGTTGCGTCTCCTTATATCCGTCTCCATAGATCCGTCCCTGATAAGTATATAACATTAACAACACAACGTATTCAAAATTTGCTTAAGCGAGAAACATTAAAAAAAAAAATTAACATAAAGGTTTATGCACAAAATAATTGCAGGGCCTTTAACATTGGTTCGCAGTTGCAGTGGGGAATTTCCAAAACTTGAATTAAATCCATATGGGTGGACACAGAGGTTGAATGTGATATTCATAGATATGCCCGTGGGCACTGGATTTTCTTACTCAGAAACTCAAGAAGGTTACTATAGCAATGACACAGTATGGGTGGAGCATACATATAGTTTTTTACAAAAGGTGAACCATTGTTCTAATTTTATATATGTTTCATAATATTCATGATTTAATTTTGATATACTAAGTGATGGATTAGTTCTGCACATGATTTTAAATTGCAGTTGTGCTCATATTTACTACAGTTATATTGTGTTTATCACGAAATGCATCAAATGAGGTTGCAGTTGTGGACTGCAATATTGTGATCACAGTTGGAGTCATGAACTGCAAGTTTAGTGATGAGGTCTATCTGCTACTTGAGCATAGGTGGAAACATGGCAATCTGAATAGCACATAATAGAATCTTAGTATAATATTGAAAAGTCATAAAGATGCTCTGTATGCTGGCAATAAATTGGATTTCCTTAATTATCAAGTCATTGATGTCAAGATCTATTTTAATCGGCAAACGAAATTTATTGAACGTGAGTACAAGAGGCACTCAACCAAATACAGCCAAATTTTTACGGTAGAAATTGAATACTAGACATTGGACTCATACTCCAATCATTATTATAAGCTATATGTTTATCACTCAAAACATTAAGGTAATGTCAAGATCTAATTTTCAATAAATCTATCAACCCCTAATATCCTCTCCCCATTTTGAAAAAATGATCAAGTCACTATGTTAATTAAGCACAATGATGTTAATTAAGCAGAAAATAGAATTTTCAGTTACAAGACCTAACCAAGTAATCAAGCTAACTAGCAAGTAACTGCTACTATCTAAAAAATAGCAGCTAACTAGCTAGCCAAGCAAGTGTTATTCATCTACAATTTTTTAGAGAATAAGTGATACGTGTGATTTTTGTTATGTTTTGATGGGTTTCAAATTTGATTTCAGTGGTTTATTGATCATCCAAAGTTTGGATCAAATCCATTTTACATTGGTGGTGGTTCATATTCAGGATTACCTACTGGCCCTCTTGTTCAAAAAGTATATGAAGGTAAGTATCGAATAGTACATATATATTGATAATTTGATAACATAGATTTTGCTTTTGCACAAAGGTTTGCTGTTTTAAATTTCTTTCGCGGTGCTTCCTTGAATGGCAGGTTATATTGCAAGACACAAGCCACTCATGAACATCAAAGTACAAATTAAAAGCCACGCACTAATTCTCTTGCTAGATATTTTCCAAACTTCTATATATACTAATGATCTCATTTTTAACATTAGGGTTACGTGATCGCAAGCCCTGAAGTTGACAAGTATCACGACATGAACATGAAAGTTTTATATGCATACCAGATGAGTCTTATACCTGAAGAACTCTATGAGGTTACTTTGACATCATCATCATCTTCACCTATTATCCATTTGTTCACAGAAATATACTTTTTTAAATATTTCTTTTAGAAAAATTAATGTCTGGATTTTCTTTTTATAGAAAAACTAGTTATTGACATGGCTATGCTTTGATATTAATACCTCAACAAACATTGTTTATAGCTGCACATAAGCTTGAAACTACCATTTTTGCAGTCGATGAAAGTAAACTGTGGTGGTAATTACGTAAACATTGATCCAGAAAACACCAAGTGTTTGTCAGATTATGAAACTTATTCTGAGGTTAGTATGGTACTTGCATATTTATTTGGTTACTTTATTTATAGAGTTATGCACATTACCGGAAAAAACTATGGAGTAACCCACTCATTTGCAGATAGTTCGTTATATAAACCCACAACAAATTTTGGATCCTTTATGCCTTACTACCCCTGCTGTAAATCAAGGAATTATACAATTCTTTCAAGATGGTTCAGAATTATGGTGTAGAGTTAAGTGATAAGTAATCTCTCTTTCTTATTCTCTTTGCTCTCAACCAGTGTGTGCATGATAATGACTAATGTGACACTCCATAAGACATATTTATGTCGGAAGGAAAAACATTATGTAGTGCCTCAGATACATACAAGGGCTTCTCTAAAATGAGCAAGTAATTGTGTATCCACTCTTAGATCATTTAGTATATTAAGATCTCTATGAACTTTATTAAATCAATGGTGATACATTCTTATTTACTCACTTTAGAAAAGCCTTAATCGCCCAAATGATATGGTAAGGTAGAATTTCCACAATTGGACTCATATAAGAGGAAAAGAAATGTTTTTTTTCCTTAAGACTAGGTAGTAGAGCTAACTTGAAGATCTCAACTGTGTTTTAGAGTTATGATCACATACTGGTTGACATTTGGGCAAATGATGAAAATGTGAGGAAGGCCCTTCATATAAGAGAGGTAATGCTGCATTGTATTGCATTCGTTCATTTCTTCTTTAGAAAAAAAGGATTCCTTAATGAATTTTATTGAAGTTGTTTGCCATCTCAATAGGGAACTAAGGAAGAGTTCTTGAGATGCAACAAGACTTTGGCATACACAACAGATAAAAACAATGTTGTTGAATATTATCGCAATCTCACTAATGCAAACATCCAAGCGCTGGTTTACTGGTAACTTCCAACGATATTTTTTTTAAAATTTCATGAATGTTCAAGTATACATGACTGTCCAATCTATTGAAAATTCATTCACTCCTTTACATGATTTGAAATGTTACATCTTTTAGCTTATCACACTTCTTTTCTGAGCTTATTATAATTGCAGTTCCGATCTTGACATGACCATACCGCACCTCGGTACGCAGTTGTGGATAAAGTCATTCAACATGAGCTTGCGTGACAAATGGCGAGCATGGTTTGTTGACGGGCAAGTGGCCGGGTAATTTTTTGAATACCATAATTCATTGCTACGAATGAAGGGAATCAACCTTTAAATCCTAGAGTAATATAGTTAAGTACCGATCAATTTCATTCATGGAATTTTCAAAATTTTAAATTGGTCCATGAAATAAGAAAACGTGAGTAATATTAGTATCTCACGTTGACATTAATGCCCGTCAAATGTTCTTAACATGAACTAACATAATGACAAAAACAACACAAACAAAAAGATTATTGGTCAAACTAGTCTTCAAGATTATGGATATCGGTTAAATTAATTTCTGGCTTTGTGGACCAGTAATGGCAGTGACTATCATAACTTATCTGTTTCTATCTTGGGGATTAATTTAAAATTTCAATAATCTTATAAACTAATTTGACTAGTATTCATAAAATCAGGGACTAGTATAATATATTACTCTTAAATCCTAACCAGAATACTAATGGGAAGTAACCTTGGTGTGTTCCATTGATTATAGGATGTCTTCATCTGTCACCAAACAAAATTCCTTATGTCAAGCTTCACTTTTTTTTGCCACATTTTTATTTTCCGTACCTTAGCTAATGGGAGGCTTCGTTTGTTTTTTCCAAGACCAAAGCATGTAGTAATTGATACCAGAAAACTAGATCCAAAAATCACTGATATACAGAAGAAAAATGATTGATTGACTTACAAAATTAACCTACACTACATAAAAAAGTGACATGTATCACTTGTTTACTATTAATTGGTTAACAAGTGACACATGTCATATTCTTGTGATGTGATTGATTTATAAGTTTATTTTGTAAGTTAATTTATCATTTTTTTTTTATACAGAAACAAAATGGAAGGCATATTTTTAAAAGTGAGCATAAACCCTCGGTATTCGGTAACATTCAAGTTTTCAAGCAGTTCCTGAAGGCTAAAATTATGTTCTCGGAAATCACATTACCTTATAATATTATAACCAGAAATTTTAATACAGGTATCTTAAAAAATATGTTTGGTAGCATTTGAAGTAGCATTGGCAAAACAGGCCTTGGTTCGTGGGCCCCGCCCGTTCGCCCGCCTGCAATTTTTTGCGGGCAGAGCACAAGCTTTAGCAAAAAAAATTAAATTATGCTCGTCCGCCACGCCCGTTATTTTTCGTGGACGTGCTGCGCTATATTTAAAAAAAAAATAAAACCACCTTAGCGGTACACACGGTTTGCGGGTGGGCGGTCCGCCAACACTTTTTTTTTTTAAAAAAATTGTACTAAAACAAAGAAGGAAATATTAATTACATTTTTTTTAAAGCACGGGTAGTGCCTGAAAATTAAACCCTAAATATTTTTACGGGCTGGCGGGTGGACATTTGCCAATGCTAATTTGAGGTTTCCGAAAATATTTTTAAAATTTAAAGGAAATAACTTATGCTTATTTTGTTCGTGACATGTATTCTTAGGAGTATATGTTAAAATTATCAAAACACCCTGATTGCAATAAATGCTATTTAAATATCAAATTATAAATAAAATTTGATAGAAATTGAATATAGAAAAATTAAATATGATTATCATAATTATATTATGTAGAACATTTGTGTTAATATTTTAAGTATTTTTTGCACACTTTTATTGTTTTTTAATTAATATGCTATAGTTATGAAACTTATGATCATTCGATTGTGATTTGTTATAATTATTTAATTTTTGCACATTTTAAAATTATTTTTAAGTGAAGACTAACATAAGTTTTAGAGTGACACTATCTGCTAGCATTTTGCGACAATGGTACATAACCAAGGAGAAAAAACCACCATAGAATGAGGAGTGGAAGATAGAACGTGGGTTGGTGAAAGGATAGTTTTGTATTTTTCATAATAATATATATGTTAATTAAAATGTTAATTTGATCATTTACCTTATTATGTGGTCCTTTTGAATATTTCATACAGTTTCATAGAAATCTACAAGATGAAAGAAGATCATTACTTAACATACGTGACCGTGAAGGCAAGTACAATCCGTAAATTGAGAATGCTCTTTTAAGTTATTTAATTAATTTAAATTTATTTACCAATTTTTTTTGGTAATATTTAATTTGCAATTTTATCTCTGAATAAACTACATAGGTCCCGTTTGGATGAGCTTATTTTAGACTTATTGAAGCTTATCTTATTACATAAGTACTTATTTAAATGTTTGGAAGAGCTTAAAAAATTAGCTTATGATAAAATATAAGCTAATATTATCATATTTTGATAAGCTCGTATGTAAAGCTTATTGCCATGAGCTTATACGGAATTGGCACGAGCTTATACGGAACTGGGGGCATTTTAATTATGCACACTTGTTCGAGTCCCGTTGAGCACCTTTATTTTTTTCTTTTCTTTTATTTCCTCGTTGCGTCGGCGTTGTTTTCTCGTTTCTTTTGATTAACAAGGATAAAGAGCCTCACAATTAAAAATTTCTAATTTATTAGGCGAAGAAGTGCTCCCCACTTTTTTATGATTCTTTTAACTTGTTATTTTTTTTTTTTAACCAATTTTTTTTCACTATATTTAATCGTTTATCATTTTAACTTCCAATCAATTGCCTTTTATGGTGCTCAATTTCTTTCTCAAAAGAGTAAAGAGTGAATAATCAATTTCTGTGCTCAATCAGTTGCCTTTCATGGTACAAATCGTTTATCATTATGTCACGGCAAAATATGTTTGCTCTATGTTATTCAACCTTTTCTCCCCTTTTGTCCCCTGTTGACATAATGTATTTTAAGGAACCTTTTAAAAAATAATTGATTACATTATTTTTTTTAATCTTGACATAATTATAAATTTTAATCTAATAATCAAAAAATGAATTTTTAATCATGATATGGTGTTATATATTATAATATGTTTTAATATTATATTCAACAAATTAAATTTTGATTTATAAATCATTATTAAGAATTGTAATAAGTGCTTATAAGTATTTTGTAGTTTTGCATCCAAACACTTTAATTCTATAAGTACTTTTTAAAGTGTGCATCCAAACGCAAACAACTTATTAATCTTAAGCACTTATATTGTAAGCTCTCATATGTTAAGCTCTTATTACATAAGAGCTTCAATAAGCTATTTTTCCAAATGGGGCCATAATATTAATATCTCTTGACGGTGATGCAGGGTGCTGGACATGTAGCCCACATATATAAGCCCAAGCAAGTTTATCAAATGATCGATAGATGGTTTTCATTTTCCCTCATCTAATATTATGATGAATTGATTTGATGAAATATTTCAATTCTATTCATTTCTCAAAAATATTATATCAATCTCTAAATTAGTCTATATTATAATAAAAATGACATTTGTCACAAAGTAGTACTTTGTCAAATGATCGATAGATGGTTTTCATTTTCCCTCATCTAATATTACGATGAATTGATTTGATGAAATATTTCAATTCTATTCATTTCTCAAAAATATTATATGAACCTCTAAATTAGTCTATATTACAATAAAAATGACATTTGTCACAAAGTAGTACTTTGCTTATTAATAATTAATAATTGATTAAAAAATGACACATGCCATCTTCATTTTTTTTATTGTGTAAGTTGATTTGGAAGTTGCTATATCTTTATTCATTCATTTATGTACGACATATTGAAAATCTATTTCGATGATCTTTACGTCTCGGAGGAGATTAGTTTTCGGCTGTCGGTTGGAGGATACCCTTGATGTAAAAAAAATGTACAACATACTGAATCAAAGTGTAAACCAAAAAAATTACAATGTGTTTGAAATTGTCTCTTATTAAAATCTTGATTTAAATATAATTTTGGTCTTTAAAAACTTAATGATTTTTGGTTTCAGTTTTATTTTTTAAAAAGAAATACTCTAGTTAGGTTTTAAATTAGCTTAAGCCTAGAATCTTTCAAGTTTCAAGTAGTTATTTCCGGTTGTTTCTGAACACTGCGCATTTCATGATATTCCTTCAAACACCCCCTTAATATAATATGCACATAAAAATCAACTATGTAAACCACACTGCTTCTTAAATGGAATTCGGGAAGGGGAAAAAAAAGTACGGCTTCCCTGCAACCAAAATTTGGACGATAGTACAACAATATACTAATAAATCAATAACAATATACTAATAAATCAATATGTGAGCGACCCAAGTCATTTAATGATGTTATGTCACTACGTCACGTCAATTTTTAATGATCAAAATTGAATGACTTATCATCAAACTATTGGTTTATTAGTGGATTGTTGTTTTACCATTATGATTTTAGTTGTACGATAGAGATAGAATTAAAAAAAAAAAAAAATCTTCGTATTCTGATAATCATCGAGGGAATTAGAACATTTTGCTATTAATCAATAACAATCTGCATCAAACAATTATGCAGAGAGAAAGTAAGAGAAGTTGGCATTATTCTACTGAGAATCTTCCTGTCCTGGATGATTTATCTCCTTCCTATTAAGGTCTCAAAATGTTTAAAGAAATAACTGCAGGCTTAGCTTATGTGGTTGTCATCTGTGGTTCTTCATAAATTATACATCTATTACCAACTAAGATAATGACATAAATGAAAAAAATAACAGAGACCAGGCATAATGACCGGCAGAGGCAATGAACGAACTAGTCATTCTCAAATAGAGTTTCTTTTTATTTTGTAGCAGATTCAATTTTATGCTGGTCCCCTAAAATATTTCTGCAATCAGAATATTCTTACCATGACCGGGTCATTAAGCAAAATGCAATAGAACCAACAACAACCAAGCAAGCATTAAAATTACTTTTTTCCACTTGAGGCTGGTATCTTCTGCTCACACTTTATGCAAAGTTTAAGATTCATTTTTATTATTAACCAGGTCCATGAAAGTGATGTACCATCCAAACTAATTTTATATTCTTTAAAATGGGTTCTCAAATATTGTTTAGAGTTTAGTCTATATCTCCAAGAGTTTATATAAATATCAGTGTTAAAAAGTTTTAGTCATCTAAACCAACAAACTTAAAGTGTTAATATCTAGTGGCAATATTTTGCCAAGTTTCATGGCTACCACAAAGTTACTAAGCATGTCTGAATTCTCACTAATTTTGCTCATTCTTTTGACCATATTATCTTACACTATCACAGCACAAAAGTACTTCTCAGTCAAAGAAGCAAGCATAACTGAGATTCAACTTGCTTTTAAGCAAAACAAACTCACCTCAAGAGAATTAGTTGAGTTATATCTAGGAGAAATCACTAGACTGAACCCTCTTCTTAAGGGTGTCATAGAGGTGAATCCAGATGCCTTATCCCAAGCTGATAAGGCTGACTATGAGCGCAAAACAAAGGCACCAACATCATTGCATGAATTGCATGGCATTCCTATTCTGCTCAAGGATAACATTGGAACCAAAGATAAGCTGAACACCACAGCTGGCTCTTTTGCTTTACTTGGCTCCGTGGTGCCTCGTGATGCTGGTGTGGTATCTAAATTGAGGAAAGCTGGGGCTATCATATTGGGAAAGGCTAGCTTGAGTGAGTGGGCTCACTTCAGGTCTCTAAGTGCTCCTAATGGTTTTAGTCCAAGAGGTGGCCAAGGAAAGGTGAGTCAAAGCAATATCTCAACATGAAAATGTAGCAATTTGTTAGAGAAGTTCTTATCTTCCTACCTTATTATGTTTTAAATCAACATTTGAAATGTGTTAAGTTACGGAGTTAAAGATAAGGTAAAATATACTTTTTTGTTTCGTACGTGATAATAATATTCATTTTGGTTCTTATGATGACAATCATTTTGAATTTGTTTCCTAAACTTTAATTCCAGGCGATGGTGTTATAACAAAAATATCAGTCGAGACCAAATCGAAAATAATTGTCCACATACGAATTGAGTTGAAATTTTACACATATAGGAACTAAGTTGAAAATGAACATAAGTATAGAGACCAAAATTATATATATCACATGTTGATTTGAATAAATTGCGGTAGTAATTCCCATTCTAAGTCTCAGGTAATATGTTTAGCCAATCATTTCACATAGAAATAGTAACAATGACAGTAATATATTTTGCCATATATGCAGAATCCGTATGTTTTAACAGCTGACCCATGTGGCTCTAGCAGTGGATCAGCAATATCAACTGCTGCTAATCTGGTGGCAGCATCACTTGGAACTGAGACTGATGGATCAATTTTATGCCCAGCCAGTTCTAATTCAGTGGTAGGAATCAAACCAACAGTTGGTATCACAAGCAGGGATCAGGTCATTCCAGTGTCTCCTAGACAGGACACTGTGGGGTAAGACTAAATTAGTAAAATAAATAGAAAAATGAATAAATTTAGTTTTTTATACAGTTGAACTTAAAAAAAAAAAAATGAAAGCACGAGTTACTGCAAAAATTTTTTTACTATATATTCTGGTTATCTTTGCTAGGACCCTTGGAAGGACAGTATCTGATGCTGTCTATATTCTTGATGTAATTGCTGGGATTGACTACAATGATCCAGCAACAACAACTTGGTCTAAATATATTCCTCAAGGTGGCTTTAAACAATATCTTAATCCAGATGGGCTTAAAGGAAAGAGACTTGGAATAGTGAGGAACCCCTTCTTTGGTCTTTTAGGAGACTCTCAAGTGACCCAAGCTTTTGAAAAGCATTTTCAGACCCTAAGGTAAAATATAGAATAAGTTGAAAATATGTTCCAATTTGACTTTCAAGTTTCAACAACACTAAATTTTCTCAATCTAATGCAAGAATAACATGATATTCTCTCTTGAAACTGAAGGAAAGAGGGAGCAATTGTTGTAGATAATCTTGAAATAGCCAATGTTGGTATTATCTTAAATCCAAACAAAAGTGGGGAAGCAGTAGCTACAGTAGCCGAGTTTAAACTATCCTTGAATGCATATCTCAAAAACTTGGTGATTTCACCAGTGAGATCATTGGCAGATGTTATAGCCTTCAACCTAAAGAATGCAGATGTGGTTTGTAACTTTATTATCAGCAAAGTTTTCTTTCACTCTTAACAATATATATTATATGCCTACATTAAATCACATTATAAATATTAGACTTATGCATTTAAATAACTTCTGATTAGGAAAAAATCAAGGAGTTTGGTCAAGAAATCTTCTTGGCAGCCGAAGCAACAAACGGCATTGGTGCAATTGAAAAGGCAGCATTGGCCAATTTGGAAAAACTATCAAGGGAGGGCATTGAAAAATTGGTGAGTGATTATAAACTTGATGCCTTGGTGACTCCTGGTCCAACTATTGCACCTGTTCTTGCCATTGGAGGATTCCCAGGAATCAATGTTCCAGCAGGATATGATAGTAAGGGGGTTCCATTTGGCATAAATTTTGGAGGGTTGAAGGGCTCAGAACCAAAGCTGATTGAGATTGCTTATGGTTTTGAACAAGCAACCAAAATTAGGAAGCCCACTGCACTTTAATCTTGAAACTTGAAGAATAAGACTCCAATTCAGATCCTATTTTGCTTTGTCTTGTATTGCTTAATTTATGACATTAACTGCTTATTTGAGGAAATTTAAGTCCAAACTCCAAAGTATCTTATATACTATAATGAATTAATTATGTCACAGATCCCTGAAGTTTGGGGTACTTTTGTCAGATACCCCTATACTTTTTTTTTCAATGTTTGACTCCCCGAAGTTACTTCTGGGTCTGTCATATACCCCTACTACCGATTCTGGCCAATTTTGCTGACATGTAACATCGGAATCCTGATCAGACACAGGAGGTTAAGCACCTGGTAACCTGTGGGCGAAGATCTTTTGTTTTTTTAATTTAAAAAACTAAAACTTAATATTTTTATATTTTTAGTTAAATAAAAAAAGAAAAAAAAGAATTGAAGAAAGAGGTCGTCTTCGACCGTGTGACATCACACGGCACCACATGACCAATCTCCTGCGTCTGACTAAAATTCTGATGTTACATGTCATCAAAATTGCCCAGAATCAATAATAGGGGTATATGACAAACCCAGAAGTAACTTCGGGGAGTCAGACATTGAAAAAAAAAAATATAAGGGTATCTGACAAAAGTACCCCAAACTTCAGGGACCTGTGACATAATTAAGCCTACTATAATTATGCTAAAATGAGTCCTGCTTTTGCCTCAATACCACAAATGAGTATGCTATTATCAAGTGCTATGGTCACTATGGTGCATTGCAATTTGCTAGATTAATTAATTAGTGGGCTTTTGTTAATTTTCTTAAACTCGTTCTGATTTGAGTCGGAAGCAAGGTAAGTCCACGCAAGGCATCTGGGATAAGAGATCAAGTTGCATATTAGGGCCAAAGTTTGGTCCTATGATTATCAAGTGTTATGGTCACCAAACATATATATATTTTTTAAACATGTTAATTTTTTTCTTAAACTTCTTAATATAGTTTGTTGGGGTAAAATATAGGGGAGAAGAGATCAAATTGAAATAATTGTCACATATGGAACAAACATATACTTTAGTTTTATTTTTGTTTGCACCCTGGTATCTGGCCCACTGGCCTATTAATCCAGTTCGAGGGGGTTCTGGGGTTAAGTTTTATTTCTTTCCCAACATTGTTGCGGGGAATCGAATCGTGATTCGCTCTACCAAGTGCAGTCTCTGACACCACTGCACCAACAGCTTGTGGTTTGATCTTTATAGTTTTATTCCAACAAATGATGTTATATTAATAACAAATTGTGAAGTTAAAATTGAAACAAAGTATATAAGTTCCGAATTAAAAAAAAAAAAAAGACTTATTTATATTTTTAATTAATTCCTACAAATATGGGTTATAACTTATAAGTAGCCCCGTGTTCGATTCCCACTAAAAACATCTCGCTGGGAGAGCCAGTCACGCAGCTCGCTCCGGATTAGTCTCAAGGGCTCCCTGGTATTAAGGGTGCTCTTGGGGATACCGGTGGTTCCGCAAGGAATACGGACCAAAAAAATATGGGTTATAATGAAATCAATCATTTTTCTTTATTTCTTAAGCATTTAGTCCCTATTTTTTTTATTTCGTTTTGCTTTTAATACTTAACATCAAAATTTTAACATCAAAATTGGATGGAAAATGTTGATGTAGCCTATGGAGAATCACATCAGCATTGACTTGCTGACAAGTCAATGACACATGACAAAAGGGACTGAAATAAAAAAAAAAAAAAAAAAAACCAGAATTGTGAGGGATTAAAAGCAAAGTTCTTTTTTTTTTTTTAATAAAATAAAAATACTTAAATTTAGGTTGTGCCAGCTTGAAGGTAACGCAAGGGATTGGTGTGGTGAGGGCGTGAGGCCATACGTTCAAGGCGGAGGAGATAACAGAGGGGTAGAGACTAGAGAGATATAGCAAATGGTAGTAGAGTCATTCAGACGAGGATTTTGATATTTTTTGCCGATTGATTTCTTTTGGCTTTAATTTTTTTTTTTTTTTTGGGTGTACTTTTGGCTTTAATTTTAGTGTTGTTAAAGATGTCCTACCGTATTTTTTATTCTGTATTGTGAGGGGGTTTGAGACACGGAAAAGAAAGATGTGGAAGACAGTAGGGAAAAAAAAGGAATTTTGGTTTCTTTTGAAAAAAAAAAGCAAGAAAAAAAAAAGAAATATTTTTCATCCAACTTCACTATATAAGAACTAAAAATAGAACAAAATAAAATAAAAAATAGTGATTAAAAGCTAAAAATCTAAAAAATAAGGACACATTTTAGAATGATCCATATTTATAGGAACTAAAAAATATAAATAAATCAAAAAATTTAGTCCTAAATTAGAAACCTACTTGAGTGAGGGGCCGAAAGTATAGCCTAGTTTTCTCCCTGTCCTTTTGAAACCTATGTTTGAAAGTTGGTAAAGAAAAATCTTTTCTTTCTAACTTCACTTCAAAGCTATGGAAAAATAATGCATCGGTTCTATGTTCTATTAATAAAAATTGTCCTCAAGAGCACTCTTAATACCAGGAAACCCTTGAGACTAATCTTGCACGAGGTCGCGTTCTTATGCCTATCCCAGTGTGGTGTGTTAACCGATAATCGAACCTGAGACTTCTTAGTCTTAGACCCCATTCTCAACTCCCAAGTTTTTAAGTTGGCAGAATCGCACCACTTAAACCAACCTCCATAAGTAATAAAAATTGTTATTGACAGCCCTTCTACGAGACATCAGTTTTTTCCTATTATTGTTGTTTATTATTTTAATTTATTACTTTCTTTCACAAAATTGTTGTAAAAGTGTAGGTAAAAAAAAATTAGTAACATGCGTAAGGCCGTATAAGCGATTGCATTCTCAACTCTTAAGGACTATTCTATCATTCTTTTGATAATGAGAATCTCTCAATTTTAAAACACCCTACCATAATAAAATTATAAACTATCGTATCAGCACATTTTTGTACCAAAAACATTTAAAAAAAACACTCAAAATGAAGGAAAGAGATCATCAAGTGTATGGTTCAATATTAATAGATGGTTTATTCAAGTTTGTTTGCTTTTTTTCGAGGAAAGACTTTTTTTTTTTTTGAACTTTTTCGAGGAAAGACTTGACTTCGAGTACGGCATATAAAAAATAATCATTGTAAAGATAAAAATTTGAAAATTATGAACTGATTGAACTCTCTAATACAATTTTTAAAAAAAAATAAAAATAAAAATCAATCAAATGGATCAGACAGTAAGAAATTAATATAGCTTAATTAACATTCTTCAGTTTTAGACATTGAACCCCGAATTCAATTTTCCACGTTGTCTTCAAAATCCCAACACGGCCATCGGTAACTTTTGCCACAATCTTGTTTTTTCTTTATCAGAAAACTTCACTTCAAAGCTATTGAAATAAAAAGGCGCTGTTGGCACATGGCAGCCTTTTCTTTCGTGGTGTGAAGCAAGCATGTCTTTTGAAAATCATAAGAAGAGTAAGTTGTTGTTAAGAAATTAAATATATAACCTTTGAAATTATTTTTACCTGTTTTAAAATAAACATTAAAATCAGCTGAAAAAATAAATAGTAAGCATTGAAAAATCATTCAACCCAACGAATCATTCTCTCCTATTCGAGAGAAAGTAATTAAGAACGTTAAGCAATAAACAAAAAAACCCAGAAAACATGATCACTTCAGTGGTAATGAGACCACGTCAGGTTAATAAAACTTATCAACACAATTTCATCGAAAAAAATAAAAAATTGAAGAAATCAGCAATATAATTTTTTTAAATAATAAACCAAGTGTAATTTGTAAAGTTAACGTATCAATATCATCCACCATTATGTTCTTTGGGTGTCAGTGAAAAACCTATGCACACTACATGCCAGTAAAACTTTTGAGAAATGTTATTAACACTCAATTCATCATTTAAATTGTTGAAAGATTTTATTAACACCAATTTTATTATTACTTACACTACTAGTGACTGATGAGTTATCCGATTCAATTGGACTTGAGTAATAGAAAAATGAATATTAATGAAATTTCCCTAAATTTTTACATTGTTGCTTGGTTTGTAAAAGTTAAATCTTTTGCTTGCATGTATAGCTTACATGTTCACGTGACAAACAAAACACAACACACAAGAAGAATTGGTTAATTAATACCAAATCACAGATATTAGAATCGTATGCCGTACGCGTATTGGGAATTTGATTATTAACATGCATTACTTTTTAGTTTTTACCTCAATAATTTATTTAGTGTTCACAACCACATGCATATACTAGTTAGGGATCGGAAGTTATAGTTGGCTGACAAAATTCAAAACGAGCATTCTATCTAGTTTTCTCATCTTTTCTCCGGTTGCTAAAACAGCTAAACAACCTCACTCATTCGTGAAACAAATTACTCCTCACACGCACAAGTGTGGACCCCCTTGACATTGAAAAAAAATCATGAGAATGAAATGTTGTTAAACGGCTATTATTATTGTTGAGGAAAACAAGACAAAATTTCATGGAGGTACCAAACATGTAGAAAAAGTATACCCCAAACTAAATTGCCACCTCAAGAGTGAAGAAAAATAAAGATAGAATAAAATTAATTAAAAAAAGGAAGAAAGGCTCCTACACATATTTATATAAACCAAAAACTTGTACCACTTAGCAAAGGCAAAGCTATAAACCCTGAGAGAGAAGTGTGTGTGTGTGTCAAAGATCATATATATCGAAGATGTCAAAGCAAAGTGTGGTGGTGATGATAGTGATACTTATAGTAAGTGTAATAGCAGCAGGAACTCAAAGCTTGAAGTTGAAAGCTGAGAATTGGGGTGCAAGTTTCGAAGTTGAAGCCAAGAAGGAGACAATTACAAACCTCCAATTCTACTTCCATGACACGCTAAGTGGCAAAAACCCAAGTGCAGTTCAAGTGGCACAACCCATTGACAAAAACAAATCATTCCCCACCTTATTCGGTGAAATAATGATGGTTGATGATCCGTTGACCGAAACGCCCGATCCAAACTCAAAGCTATTGGGTCGAGCGCAAGGATTATACGGGTCATCATGCCAACAGGAGTTGGGGTTGCTTATGGCAATAAGCTACTCTTTCATTGAGGGTCCTTATAGTGGGAGCTCCTTCACCGTTTTGGGAAAGAATGCCGCCATGAACCCCGTCCGTGAGATGCCGATCGTGGGTGGCACCGGCCTCTTCCGTCTGGCTCGAGGTTACGCCTTGGCCAAGACCTATTGGTTGGATCCTACCACCGGTGATGCTATTGTTGGCTACAACGTCACCCTCCTTCATTAAACTTATTTATATGTTCATTTATGAAATGATATTATAGTTGCGTTTGCGACACTCAAGTACTTCCGTCCTTTCAGATATAAATTACTAGTATTAAATAACATTATAAATTTATGCAGCTTAAATTTGTTATGTAATAGTAGCATTCATGTAGCCCTCCAGCCTCCATTTGTATCTCATATCTTATAGCTAGTATTATTATCCATCAATGAAAATAATTTTTTTTTAAATAAAACCTCTATTACTTTTTCTTACATATATGTGTGTGCGTGTTTTTTTTGTTTTCTCTTGTAACGATCATATCATATCTTAAATAAGAAATGGGAAGGAAATATCAAAATGGAACATTGGGTTTATCTTCTTTATTTTATAAAACCTTGGTGTTAATATGTTTTTTTTTTTTTAGTATTGTTCTTCCAAACGTGATTCCTCCGTTGTCCTACATTGTTTAAGGTATGGGATTATTGCCATCCCTTAGCCTCTTATTGTAATGATTTATATAACCCTTTTTTAGGTTTATAAGTTATTATTTAGTTATAATATATAAATATTTAAAAAAAAAATATGAACTATATAGATATTCAATTAAAAATGTGAATACTCGAATAACATATCAATAAATGTACAATATCAAAAGGAGTGTCCAATCGGGTATAAAAAGGAATTATTATTTTTTTTGGTGGGGGTGTTTACCTATTGAAAGAATGATAATATAAAAGTGAACTTGGTCTTTGTTCTAACCAAGTCCCTGGAGGTGCGAGATATTTTAGGTTGAATTCTTTCACTCCTATTGATGTCCTTGTCAAAGGGTAGAGGATATCCGGTGGGGATGGGCAAAGGTTGGTTGGGATGCTGATTCTGTTGCTATGCTGATTGGGATGTTGGGCTTGATTATTCTCTGCTTTGAATCTTAGAGAAGGTTCAGCTCCTTGTAGGTTTGGACCTAAAGATTAAGGGGTGTGGAAGAGTGGAAGACGACGTTGGGTATATTATTGAAACAAATTTTATTTTATTATAAAAAAAACAGATTCACAAGCACGCCGCATAGAATTGAGGGTGTTTGAAACGGGTAACGTGCTTCACTCTCACATGACCAAACGGCAAAATTTGAGATTTTGTAATGCGTAAAACTAATGTTAAGGTTCCATCTCAAAACCAATTGGCAATGAGAGGAGTAGCCCAACAGGTATTTAAACCATGTCATATATTATGAGGCAGACGATGTGGGACTTCCAACAACTAACAAGGAAGAATCGCATATGGTCGAGAAGAATTGCAAGTTGCATACAGACGAAAAAGAACTCAGGATACATAAGTGACCTGATGAACTCAGCATACAATGGGAAAGATAATGCATTAAGCGACGAATAACAAAAAGCTTGAAGGAACACACTCCAAACAGAAGACAACTAAATAAATAGTACCAAAATGGAGCAAATAGCTGTTGTCCTGTAGTTATTGTAATATGCCCGCTTTAAACACCCCGAGAAACATACATAAAAGATCCACCACTACAAGATCAATTATACAAGCAAAAGAAAAAAGTACACGTTTCTGCATTATTAAAGTTTGTTAATCATTGGAACTTTGTGGAGAGAAAAATGACATTCTACTAATAATTTAAAGTAGCAGCTAGTTCAGTTTGGATGGGATGATGGACACATATCAAAGCTACAGGGCAAAACCAACAAGCAAAATTAACCAAGAGGATAAATGGCTGTCAAAATGAGGGAGAAGTATAACTGACAACATTTTAAACCAGAACAGGAGAATTTACACGACAGTAAATATACATGCACAAGACATGAATGAAAAGGATGGCATTAAACGGACTTCAGTACCACAATGTAACAAAAATACCACGAGTATCTAACAGGGGAAACTACCACAAGATCAATAAGACATACTTTTGGGTAAAGAAAACTTAAAATGCTGCTTACTATCAGTCTATCACTCTCATTTCATGGCAACCAGCAAGAGAAGCCATATTTGAAGTAATTCCATATTACCGTACAAGTACCGGAGCTTACATAACCTAAGCTCATCATCATTGCCCAAACTGCAATTGCTGAGGATATGAAAATAGCTTCCTTATTGCAGGGATGACACTGATCAAAACAAACTGAAGATGTTCCGAACTATTTAATCGAATGCTGATTTGCCCTGCCCCTCGGTTGTTAAGATTGGCCCGTGCGACAAGGTTTGAATGTCGTCCAACTGGGATCTGTGATTGCACATTGCACCCAATAGCAAGATCTCCATGCCAATCCATAACAGACAGTCCAAGCGTTGATAACCAGCGTCCTATAGGATAATCCTTATCTCTCAATTGGGCCTCCAAACTGCCACCATATGCCACATCTCCACGCCCTGCCATTGCACCACCACTAAAAACCAGCTTGAATCGGTTACTAGCAACCAACTTATCTTCAATCTTCACACCAGCTGACAAGGCATCACCGAGGAGACTAAATGAGAGACCAGCAGATGTCTTATTTCTCCTAAAATTACTGAATCTTGTCTCACTGCGTAATGTATAAGCTAAGTCCTTCCCAACAGTCTGCATATCAAAACCTAGTGAAGTTGCTTTCCCTTCCCCGTGCTTAACAGAACTGACTATTTCCATTTGAACATTAGCATCCTTTTTATCCTTAGTAACCTGACCACTGAAAGATAGTGGTATCTTGTCCTTGACAACAAACAATCTTTCTACATTTAACCCTTCATAACCCACATCATGATCCCATCCATGAGTTTCTAGAACTGGTCTAACAAGCCACTGATTCGATGAATCAAGATAACGATACCGGTGAGTGGGATTATCAGAATCAAAAGAAGCAGGCAAAGCCAAATCTGGCATGGGAACAGGAACAGATGCTGCACTGCCACTTTCTTCATCCACATTTTCACTATAGTCACTTGGAAGACCTTTTGCTGACTCTGCTGCCATTTTCTTCATCATCTTGCGTCGCCTTTTTTCTTCCTTCAATTGTTTCTTCATCAAAAGCTTTTCTCTGTATTCTAACTCATCAAAATATGCTTTCTTCTGAGCTTTGGACAGCTTTTCCACCTGCGCCTTTGTCAAAGGTTTAAATGGTGGCAAATCATCAAGTTCAGTCTCATCATCAGAATCTGATGATTCATCAAGGTCATCATCAGGACTGTCCTCATCACCAAACTGCTCATCTGGTAACTTTAATTGCGGTCTAGACTGGAGAAGGGATGATAACAAAAAAGGCAATGGAGGTGGTCTTGATCGAGTTGTGAAAGACTTTCCAGGTGGACCATCTTGCAACTTAAGAAGAGCATTTGCTTCGGACAGAATTTTTGACGCAAAAGATAAAAGTAACAAATGAGGCTTCCAAACCTGGCCATTTGGCAACACCCTCTGGCCAGCCCTATTTGTTCTGCAAGCAGAATGGTTTTCCACCAGTGATACAGGATTCATGAGACGCATGTCTCCAGCTGCTTGGCGAATGGCTTGTTGCACAACATGAGAACGCTGAGTGACAAACATGTCATAACTGGAAGCAGTACCATTCGGGCCATCAGGTGGAGCAGATGCTGCGTGAGTCAAAACAACAATTGCATTGAACCATATGGATGGTCCAAAAATATCTGTAATTGTGCCTAGAAGTGGCATATCACTAAAATCCCTGCTCTGCATATCTAACCTATCAAGATACAACACAATATCAGGTGGTGTTTTCTTAATAAAGCGTTTGACAGAGTGCAAGATCTTCTCATTACTTCGCTTGTCTGCCCAGGAGGGTAGAAGTCCGGGCGTATCAATCACTCTTACCTTAATGCCCTGCACTGTTCCCACAACATCCTGAACCTTGTTGGTTCCCATATGAAAGGCACTAGTATTAAACTTAACCTCATCAAAAATAGAATTGATGGTAGAACTTTTACCAACTCCTGTCTTTCCGAGAACCATTATCGTACAAGAGAAATCAAGTGGATCCTGACCTGCTGCTTCAAGTTGTTCAGCCATTGCACTGGCACGGTCAAAGCTAAAAGCACCAACACGGCCCCCATTCCTTCCTCTGAGTTGCTCAGCCAGTCCGAGTCTATACAAAACTTGAGCGACAACAACATTGTGGGGAGTTTGCCCAAGCCTGTGAGCTAACCGTAAAAACTTCACCCTAATCATCTGAAGTTTCTCACGAGTCTCATCATACTCCTCGGCCTCCCCATTTGAAGAGTCCTCCACTTGTTGGGACTGTAAGTCAGATGAAGCAGCATTCACACGAGACTGCTGCACTACCCGAGAAGCAGGTTCCAATAATGGAGCTGCATGGCCAAGGCCAGCTGGACGAACAGGAGGGGCCACAGCAGCTGGGCGAACAGGAGGGGTTCCAACACTAGCAGGTTTTTCAGATGACAAAGGAACCTTTGTTGCAGGCTGAATCTTCGGTTCTTTGGTCACTTGAGTGGTTTCCTTCATTTCCACATTCTTCTCTTGTATCTTTTCAGGCTCCTCAACTACAGAAGAGTTATCACGATCTATGTGAATTTCTTCACCAGAAACATGAGACCGGTTATTCTTATTACTTCCTTCATTCGGATCAGCTGCCCTTGTCTGAACAGATGGTATCTCATCAGCAGAAGGATTTTCTGAAGAGGACGAGTTAACAGCAGGTATCATTACTTTCCTTTCCTCCACAGTTTCATGGAGGTCGGGAGAAGTTCTTGTTTCACCAATTTCTTCAGGCTGCTCTGAGTCTGGTCGAGGTTTAGCATCATCTTTACCCAAATCTATGCACTCAGTGGTTGGACTGTCAGAGATGGTCATTTCTCTGCCATTTCTATCCTCATGCCTGAAATCAGTGCCAAGGATCTCATTCTTCAAATCCCTGTTACTGTCAGATGAATTGTCATCCACTTCTTCCTCTATCATGTGATGTCTAGATTCGGGCTCTGAGTCACCATCCTTCAAATCCCCAGCAACAGTATCTTTGTTTACCACCACCTCATTAGTTTCCAACCCTAGATTGGGGTCAGTAACAACATCATTCACCTTGTCTGTGCTTCCATTTTCATAGACCACAGCACCATTTTCTCTGGGAGTCACGAACTCAGAATCATCAATTTCAGACTTTTCACTCACCGAATCAGAGTTTCCATCTACCACAGCTCCATTCTCCTTAACTACTTCATCGGTATTCAACCCACCGCTCAAATCACGGCTCTTAAAATTATCATCTCGCATACCGCGGGCCTCATCAGATAACAGTCCATCTCCGGTCCCTCCAGAATCAACTCCATCCAGATGAACAGAATCAAGCCCCTGCCTATCCCTTGCCAGCTCCTCCTGGTCAGCAATTACTTCAGTCCCTCCCTCTGCCTGTTTCTCAGATTCAGCAGCAATTACTTCAGCCTCACCCTCAGCTTGTTTCTCAGATTCGCCTGATATCACTTGAACCTCTCCCTCCGCTTTTTCCTCAGATTCACCAGCAACAACCTCATTTGCCTCCTCAAAGTTGTCCGTCTCCTGTGTGGTGTTATCTTGAGTTTCATCAACCGAGGCTGATGCCAATGCACTGCCAGCGTCGGAACCGTTGTGTTTATCTGCAACAGCATCTGGCGGATCAAGCGTGGAGGATTCTTGATCATGGAAATGCTCTTGCGGCTCCATTGCCTCCTCGAAAACCTCATCTCCTGCCGAATCCTTCAATCTCTCAGAATCACCATCACCTATTCTCTTGCTCTCTCCATCGAAAGCATCAACACCATAATCCATGACAAATCCTCAAAGCCCTAGATTCAACAAAAACCAGAAATCAAACAACTACGTAATCGATAAATGTAACAATAAGAAAAACAGATTCACAAATATCATTGATAATTAATTTTATTGATGCAGAAATGATAATCAATTAACTGAACATTGCAAATAAAGAACACAATTAAGAAACAATAAAAACGGATTAATCTTCAAGGTAAAGGTGGATAGTATAGTAATAATAAATTAACATAAAGGTGTGGTGAAAAGGAGATCCCGGGAGTTAGGGTTTTGCATAATCAAGTAAAACATAAACAGAGCATTCAATTAATAAAAAAGAAATTAAAATAATAATAATAATAATAATAATAATAGAAGAAATGCTAACCTGTATTAGGGTAGATGAGAGAGACAAAGAGAGATAAAGGTGCGTAAAAAAGGGGAAAGTGAGGGTAATGAAATGAAATGAAATAGAAAAGAAGGAGAAGAGGGACTTGCTTCTGCGTATTGATATGCGATCTTTTTCTTTTTTCTTCTTTGGGTTTAGGTTAGCAATAGCAGCAAGTAGAAAGTGGGAATGAGTTAAGGATAAGACTTGGATGAACGGGTGGAGATGAGTTACATCGGACGGTGGAGAGAAGGGTAGTCCGTAGCATAGCTATCATCGTCGATTGAGCCAATCATATGCTGCTGACGTGGACCAGTAGCGGGATCGAAAGGTTTCCTGATTTTCGATCAAGTGGTGTGGAGGGCCTTTAAGTTTCACGTGGGAAAGTTGAAAAGCAGATCTCTACCGTCCCTTGAATGGGGGGATTTTTATCGCTCTCGTGACTGTCACGGCACAGAATCTTTGCTTATTTTAATTCACTTCTTTTTTAGTTGTACCTTCTCCTGTACTCACTGTGATGATGAAAACCTAAACACTGCCCAATGGGGATTCACATATTGAAAGAATGGTTATAAAAGCCAGACCGTCACAGCTGGTTTGGTCAGAAAACCGGACTAATGGACCCATGATAGGTCTGGAATATTATTTCGACCACCTGCAGTATCACTTAAAATGAATGATCCGTGATGAATGGTCAACTTCGTTGAAGAGAAATATTTTTGCTAGTTCATAATGGATATATGCTATCCCACAATTGTGATCAAGGTCGTGAAGTGTGATCTTTAAACAAAAAAATGCACAATAGTTATCATACTCTAGATCGTAAAAAAATTGATCATGAGTGATGGCATTTATCACTTAAAATGATTGATTTCGTAAAGAATGGTCAATTTTGTTGAAGAGAAATATTCATGTCACCCCACATTATATTTGTGTCATCCTACGATCGTGATTAAGATTGTGAACACGGTCATGATTGTAAAAAATTTGTCATGGGTAAAGTCGCGACTTGTTGGTGGGGTAGCATAAACCCAAAAATATTATAAAAAAAAACATGGAGAAGGTATTTTAACACCCTATTCTCAACAGTTATAAAAACCGTATTGTACCAGCCAGTTCAACAGAAAAGTCGATGAACCAAATCCCTGATCAGTACAGTACGTCAATTTACCGGCCATGTAGCAAACCGGACTAAACCAATTAAAATCGGGCGATATTTCGTAAAACCGTCAAACTAATTGGTTTGTATTTTGTGAACCGGACGGATCGCATATTTTTATTATTTTTTAAAACTATAAAAAGCAAAGCGTCGTTTTGTATTTTTTTTAAAATAAGGATTCATAAACGCAAAAGGAAACCCGAACGCCAAAACTGAAATGAGATAATTGTTTGTTGCATTGTTACAATGCCACATTACTCATA
This sequence comes from Crotalaria pallida, assembly GCA_037953625.1. Classification (NCBI taxonomy): domain Eukaryota; kingdom Viridiplantae; phylum Streptophyta; class Magnoliopsida; order Fabales; family Fabaceae; genus Crotalaria; species Crotalaria pallida. The sequence continues at coordinate 138,927,685 of CM075654.1, read as the reverse complement.
GGCTATAGCACAATTGTTTGTTGTTAAATACTTAAAAATCATATATAAGCACGGAGAAATTTAAAAAACAATATAATACAAAATATATATCATATTACTCTTCTTTAAGAATAGTCCAAGTATACAATTTTATGCTCTATCTGTGAGTATACAAAACAATGTAATTCATAGCTCACTTTGGAGGATTTTTTTATTTATTTCCTTATTTAGCGAGGACTATTAGTCTATATATTTTGTAATAGTATAAATAGGTCTATTGAATTTATTTTTTGAATCATATTATCATCACATCATATCAACCAAAAACAATAGAAGAAGATTGCAAATTTGAACCCTCTTCAAACCCATAATCCTCATTCTCAAATTGCTCCGCCAACACCTGTCACACATGCTTTCACTTGAACACATCTCAGTTGCGTTACAATTACACGCTTCGTTCCTCTGCGATCAAATTTGAATTCGAAGCAGCAGGGGAACCGTTGCTATTGGGGGCTGAGAGAGAAAACAGGGATAAGAAAGAGGGTTGGCGAAGAAGGAGGATATTCTTGGGATTTAAATTTTTTTGAGGTTTGGGACTAAAATATGGGGTTTGAGGACTAAATTTCACCCATCTAAAACGGGGCGGATTCGGGTGCGGGTGTAAGGAAAACGAGTATGAAAAAGTGAAACTCAAACTCATCCCCGTCGGGTTCGGGGAACTCGTGAGTAACCCATCCAATTATTTTTTATTGTATTAAACAAAAATCACATATAAAATACATTATAGTTCAAATAACATATAATAACAAACGATAAATTTTAAAAATATCTAAAAACCCAATAATTAAATAATGGTTTTAGTTAAATATGTTAGTTTGACTTTACCATTTAACTAAAAAAATAATGAAAAATATTTAAATTTTATATCAGAGCGGGTTTGGGAGTGATGGCGGGGCGGGTACGTAAAATACCACACTTGCCCTGCCCGGATGTTTTTAAAACGGATTTCGATTTCAGGTTTTTTCAAACCCAATCAGAGTGGGTTTTTTCCATCAAAAATTGGATCGGTTTCAAGCGGGTACCCACGAACGTAGGTTTTATTGCCACCCGTAATAATAATGGGGTAACAAAAATATTCCTCATCCCAAAAAAAAAAAAAAAAGAAGTGAACAGGGCCATCAAAGGCCGGGGGTAATGAACTGGGTGGACCAGTGTTGAAGCCTACGATACGGGCTTGCGTTGCGGCTAACACGAGTATTGAAGCATGGCCCCACTCCCATCGCACCCACTTACCAACCCCGCCATCATTTTATCCTAGATCCGCCGTCCATGGTGGCCAGAGCTGTCTCCACCAACCACCTTCTCTCCGATCCCCCACCCGCTCCTTCCCACAGCCACAGCCACAGCCACAGCCAAAGACGATGAAGTTCCACACTTCTCAATCACATTCACATTCACACCCTCTTTCTCTGCAATGCCAGCATACAAACCCAACATCACCAACCTCTGCATCGTCAAGTCCCTCCTCCACTCCTCTTCCCGCTCCCACCTCTCTCAAGCCGTCTCCTCTCTCGACCTCTTACACCCCAAAGGCATTCGCTTACCCTCTCACATTCTCGCCGCCCTCTTGCGCCTCTGCTCCCACTCCCGCGAGGCCAAATTACTCCATCTACATCTCAAGCTCACCGGTTTCAAACGCCCCACCACCTTTTTGTCTAACCACTTGATCTGTATGTACTTTAGGTGCGGCGATCATGTTAACGCGCGCAAGGTGTTTGATAAAATGGATGTTAGAAATTTGTACTCTTGGAACACTATGCTTTCTGGGTATGTTAAATTGGGTATGGTTAAGCAGGCTAGGAGATTGTTTTATAAAATGCCCGAGAGGGATTATGTGTCGTGGAATACGATGGTGGTTTGTTACGCACGTTGTGGGATGTTTGGTGAGGCTTTGAGGTTTTATGCAGAGTTGAGGAGGTTGTGTATTGGCTATAATGAGTTTACCTTTGCGAATGTGTTGATTGTATGCGTTAAATCCAGAGAGTTTGAGCTTTCTAGGCAGATTCATGGGCAGGTTTTAGTTGTTGGATTTATGTCCGACGTGGTTGTGTCCAGCTCCATAGTTGATGCTTATGCTAAGTGTGGGAAGATGGAAGATGCTAGGAGGTTATTTGTTGAGATGTCGGTGAGGGATATCCCTGCCTGGACGACATTAGTTTCTGGTTATGCCGCATGGGGGGACATGGAATCAGCGAATGAGATGTTTAATAAGATGCCTCAGAAAAATTCCTATTCGTGGACGTGCTTGATTGGTGGTTATGCTAGAAATGGCATGGGTCATGAAGCACTTGGAGTGTTACGGAAGATGATTAAGCACCAAGTTAGAGTCGATCAATTTACATTTAGTAGTTGCCTTGTTGCTTGCGTTGATATTGCTTCCTTGAAGCATGGTAAACAAGTGCATGCGTTTTTGGTGAGAAATAACATCAGACCTAATACTATTGTTGTTAGTGCCATTATTGACATGTATTCAAAATGTGGAAGCATTGAAACTGCCAAGCAAGTCTTTAACTTCATCGGAAATAAGCAAGACGTGGTGTTGTGGAATTCAATGATATCGGCACTAACTCACTTTGGCTATGTTGTAGAAGCAATTAGGGTGCTAAATGATATGCTAAGATCGGGAGTGGAGCCAAATAGGGTCACTTTTCTTGTCATTCTAGATGCTTGTAGTCATTCAGGTCTAGCGCAGGAAGGGCTTCAGTTTTTCAAGTCCATGTTTAGTGACTATGATGCCATCGCAGACCAAGAACACTATGCATGCCTGATTGATCTTTTGGGTCGAGCTGGCTGTCTTAATGAACCAGTGAAGGATCTACAGATGACGGATTGTACACAGGGTGACCGTGTGTGGAATTCTTTGCCTGGTATATGTAGAGTGTATGGAAATCTAGAACTCAGAAGAGACGTAGCTGAATCTCCTATTAAATTGCAGCCTCAATCCTCTGCCGCCTATGTACTGATTTCAAGTATATATGCTACACTTGTGAAAAGTGGATTGGTTGAGAAAGTAAGACAGATTATGGATGAAAGACATGTGACCAAAGATCGAGCCATTAGTTGGAGAAAGTGAAGAACAGAAGATAAGGTTTATGCTTTCACCGTGTCACATGGGTCAAAGCTTGCGAGGGAAACAATAGCCTCAGCTTCAGGGCACTTAAGTAACCAAATGATAGACAATGCCAACTTACCTAAGTTTGAGATGTGAAAGTTAGAGAAAGCATTTTTGTAGAAAGCAGGAATATAGTTTCCATAATTTAGTTATATTATCATTTTTTTTTTACTTTCTTTTTACTGATTCTTGATTCTTGAGAGTTGGACCTCCACATTAGTATAGTCAATGAGATTTTTTGCATTGACCTCCAAAAATTGAGAAGGGAGGTTGGTGGGAAAAACTGAAGAAGATAGTTGATTTTCTTGAACGGTTTCTTGCTATTTCCCCCCATTGTTTGTTTGTATTTTTCACCATCGGAATAGAATAAAAAATGGTTCCCCTATTAATGATTTCCCTTTTTATTTTGTGGAAGTTTATCTATTTCCCTAATATAACATGGAATGTTTGTCTAAAGGACTCAACGATGTGAAATGAGACTGCTTATTGCTAATTACAGAATGGAGCTCCTAATATGTAGAACACTGCAGGGATTCTTATTTGGGTTCTCCCCACTCATTCTCTAAAAAGTGCTTCATTCTCCCCACCCATCCATGTTATAAAACTGAACTGCTAGTGTGGTTGACCATTGACAGTTTGATGGGTTCTGTAGCGCACAGGGAATTGAATTGGATCGGATTATTTATAGGACAAGTTGTTTTCTCTCATGGGAGCTAACCAAGCATCAAATCTACATCTATATATTTATCATCTTCATTTTTATTATAATATTATAATATAGTATAATCATGCAACCATGTGTTATGTCAATTGAAAAAAAGTTTTTTTTTCATTAATGGTTCTCCAAGAAATAAATTGGTTATGAATATTATACACATATTTACAACCACCTCATGATACTTGTTCAGTCAGCCGCATGTGTACACATACTTTATCCTTTGGTCATAAGTTCATTTTGATGCTTCCATGTTTCATGAATATAAAATTATAGTAGCTTTTTTTTCAACAGAAATAACAAGAAATTAACCGCTACTAACAAGTAACAAAGAAGCTTATGTGAATAATAAAAAAAAAAAAGAGCAGAAAAGCTTGGACAGCCATACATGTGGACCAAGCAATGGCATAACTCCCTCAATCTTAACTTCTTGTTACCAATAATTAAGGCGACGGTTCCCACAACCTAAAAGACAACAGCAGGCTAATAGAGGCGCCCTTATACGTATAACCGAAAACAAATAGATTGAAGAAAACAAAAGAATCAATCAACTTTTGTCTAATTCAGCAACTGTGTTCCAACTGACTAAAACAATATTCCATTCCAACGTAACCATGCCTTATTATATTAAATACCATCACCAAAGCCACCACCACCTCCAACATCTAACTCCAGCTGCAACAAGAAAAGGCAGAATCAAACAAGAGGAAGAACATACAACTAGAGAAGGAATTCTTCCTCCTCTTCTTCTTCTTCTTTATCATCATAAAAAATCATAATTTGATTTCTTAACATGGGTTCTCAGGCCTCCAAACAGATTGAGAGACGAAAGGCAATCCATGCAGAGAAGAAAATTTTGTCTGATCTCGAAAGCTCCTACGGTGAAGACTTCCCTGGCTCAGATTACATTCCACCAGATAGAAAAAACTGGATGTCAGGTCTCAACCCTGAGAAACTTCATATCAACAAGATTGTTTGGCCTGGAACCCATGATTCTGCCACCGAAAAGATTGGCATCCCGTGCATCACTCGCCCTTTCGCTCAATGCCAATCCTTATCCGTGTACCATCAACTCGTGAGGGGAACACGCGTGCTCGACATTCGCGTGCAGAAAGATTGTCGCGTATGCCATGGAATTCTCCTCACTTACAGCATGGATGTTGTTATCAAGGATGTAAAGAAGTTTCTATCAGAAACTGAGTCCGAGATCATCATCCTTGAGGTTAGGACCGAGTTTGGACACGAAGACCCTCCGGAATTCGACAAGTACCTGGAGGAACAGCTAGGGGAATATCTTATTCCCCAGGATGATAAAGTTTTCGAGAAGACCATCGTGGAGGTACTACCGAAGAGAGTTATATGTGTTTGGAAGCCGAGAAAATTAGAGCAGCCGAAGGCAGGTAGCAATCTTTGGAGTGCAGGGTATTTGAAGGATAATTGGATCAACACAGATTTGCCATCAACCAAGTTCGAAAGCAACTTGAAGCATCTGAGTGAGCAGCAACCTGTTACGTGTAGGAAATACTTCTATAGAGTGGAGAACACGGTTACACCTGTGCCTGATAACCCGATTCTGTGTGTGAAGCCTGTGACGCAACGCATTCATGGCTATAATAGGCTCTTTATTGCTCAGTGCTTCTCCAAGGGGTGTGCAGATAGGCTTCAGGTTTTCTCTACGGATTTTATAGACGAGGCTTTTGTTGATGAATGTGTTGGACTCACTCATGCTAGGATTGAGGGTAAAGCCTGATAAAATTCTGATTATGTTCTTATCAACTTCCACCGTTTCTTACTTTTCTTGTTGCAGCTTCTGTTTTTCTCCATCTGTCTCTAGGGCATCGATCACGATCGATGGTATCTAATGATCCTAGAATTTTTAGTCTGTTTCTTAACGTGTATAGTTTTGATTGTAGATTCTGAAATGGAAAAACAGTGGTTTGAAAAGTTATATTTAAAGCAAATCTAGTGTTATTTTTTTTTTTCACATTTCTAGGCAGAAGTTACTAATAAGTGGACCTATTTTATGAGCATATCAAAATTAAAACGTTTAAAGTAAGGGTATTCCTATTTTACAATGGACCTTTGATTGAAATTTGTAAGTGTGCCAGGGGTCTGATTTTTTATGACAATTACTGCATAAAGTATATTTTGTACAATCTGCTAAGCAAAATCACATTTCAAGAGCACAAAGTTAAGTTGAGGCTGATACATGAAAGTATAATTTATTAATCAAAGGTTTCAGATAACTTTGATCCATCCTATATTTCTCTTGATTAAGTATAAACTATCCTACAGAATCTGTAGATATTAAATGAAAACTCATTCTTCCGAGATTCAATCACATCGTTCATTTGATGATTAAATCTATTAGGATGAGTGAGATTGTTTTCAGTGGCCATATCAATCCAGATTCTCAGAAAAAGTAACTACTCTTGCATTCTGAAGGAGGAAGCATTCAATGTATAAGATAGTAAACCATGCCAACGGAGGCAAGACTCAGCTTGCAGCATTGTTTTAGTGCTGGAAACCTTGGAGAGCAGATCTGAATGCAGAAGAAGTAAAATTAGTTGGGAGAATTTGTCTAAAGGATCAACTCATAAGTTCATAACAGGATTTCACAAACAGACTATTTATCCATAAAAGAAATCAGAGTATAAACTTGAAAATTTCGACATCAAGCAGAAACCTCGTCCTATAATGCAGTAACACAACGACATTACTAAACATTTTGAAAGGTTAGTTTGGTATACCCTTAAAAATCTTGGTGAACAATTAATGGCTGTGATTTTAGCTCAATTTTACATATAAATTTGGTGCCTATGTTCAATTTTTGGATGTGATTTTAATAAATTCGCGAAAGAGCCAAGTCCTAAAGCATGTGGTGGATGAGAAGAAAACAAACTGACTGATCCAAGACAAAACCAATTCAACTTCATATTCAACCAACTTACTCTATTTTTCTATCTTATTGCTTGCTTATGAGATCCTAAGTCCAGCCACAGTTATACTTGTGCATACTTCAGATTTTCAAACACAGTCACTTAAGTAGTACGATTCAGTTGAAAAGGCACTCATAAAAAAAAAAACAAATGAAAGAATTGACTTATTTTTTTTTTGACAAATATAAGCTCACTGACTGGGGTGGTTATAGCATGGTGCCGTTGGTCAAAGGCCCATGAGTGGTGCCCAAAATTTACCCACTATTGCAGGTTACTATCACTTGAAACTTGTCAATATTTAAACTGAAAAAATTTTCATTATCCTGATTCATCCACTGTACTCACCATCATTGCTACTTTTACGTTCTATTTTATTTGGTCATTTAGGCTTTTTTTTTTTTCTGTTCCATATATTTTGTCCTTTTACAATTCTAATGCAAAAACATATTTTTCTTTCTAACTTTAACCCTTCATTCAATCATTTTTCATACACCTCATTAATTCTAATTTTATCATCTCTCTCATCTCTAAAACACTATACATTAATTAATAGATACATTTACTAATAAAAATTAAATACAACTACAATTTTTTATAAGGATTAAAAGGGATATTTTAGATAAAATACACATAAAACTTACAATAATAAACATTTTTTTAATTTGTGTCCCCAAACCTAAAAGATCAAACAAAATGGAACGGAAGGAGTATAAGACAAAACTCACGCACTGTTCTTCAGACGCATGTTTATCTTATTTTTTCTTTGTAACTTTTTGACACTATTAATTTTTTTTAATTTAGTCCAATTTTGTTATAATTTTCGGTTTTGCTCAGGGGTTAAGGATAAAACATAAAAAAAATAGTAAAAACATATTGGGAAGTTAAGACTTATTTTTTTCTTCAAAAAATGTAAATTTTTATTTATTTAATTTTTATTTATTTATAAGAAATTCTTATACTCTCTTCGGTCCTTATTATAAATCTCTTTAATTAATTTTCCACACCCTTTAAGAAAATCATTTATTGGGAAAATGTAAATATTTTATATACTTTCTCGAAAGTACCCCTATAATTATTAGTGGGAATCTAAAATGTATTGAGCAAATAGGGGTGTTTGAGAAAAAGAAGTAATTAATTCCAAAAAATTGGAAATGAGAGATATATTAAAGACAAAAAAAATCTTTAAATTAAGCTTATATATAAGATCGGAGGGAGTATTTTATACATATGTGTGTAATTATATTATATATTTCAAACTTTAAAAAATTTTAGTTGCGGTGATTAAATTAAGACTCCCTCCGGTCCTATTTATAAGATCCTTTTGGAGTTTTTCACTCTCACCAAGGAAAATAGATAAATTTGTTAGTGGTATTGGAAATGTGAAAATTTGATATACTTTTTCAAAACTACCCCTATAATTATTATTCGAACTCTAAAAAGTGTTGACTTAATAGATGTGTTTGTGAAAAGAAGTAATTAAATGCTATTGAAAACTCCAAAAGGGTCTTATAAATAGGACCAAAATAAAAACCCGAAAAGAGTCTTATAAATAGGACTAGTGCAAGTAATTGTTAGTTAAATGAAGGTAACAATTTTAGTTAAAAAAAGGGGACGGATATTAAACAAAAGTGACAAAAAAAAAATAAAGAAAACTTCACCTTGCTACAACCTTCATTCACCTGTTGGAAGTATTGGGAGTACAAAATCTCAGCCAATCACTAAATGCAGCAACAATCATACGGTTTATAAAAAGGTCCTCATAACTGGTGCCTTGACTTTGGGCACCATGCTATAACTTGCCCACTGACTGACTTTCAACCTCTCAAGAATGTTGCCAAACAATAATCTGTTACTCTTAGTATTATTTGTTACTATTAGTATTATTAACGTGAATGTGAAAAAAAGGAAAATCATCTAAAAATTCGGATTTCGGAAGGCGTGTGTATAATACCTGATAGTCTTATTATTTCTCATTCATTTGTTATAAGTCATTTAGGTATATAATCACTGTTATGGATGTTATGTATCTATTGGATGAATGAGTTTTTTGAACCATCTCATCATTATATAGTGACACAACCTTTCTATTACGGCTTTGGTTTGTGATTCGTAAGCACACTTTGAGTGATTTTTTTTTTTTTTTAAATCAGGATGGTTACAAGAAGCATATAGTATGGGATCTTCTCATTTAGCAAATTTCACGGGAGTTTCTCTCCTTAAGCCGTAGGTTACTTTTTTTTTTTTTCCCCTTATGTACCAAAAAAAAAGGTATATAATCACTGTGACGTAAGGAACACGGTCAGATTCTAAGTCATGCTTAGAGCTTTAGGAACATTTAGAAGACAAATTTAATTAAGAATAAAAGTTAAGTTGTCTCATTGCTTTCATTAGAACAATTAATTGGGTTTTGATTGACATTCCACACTAAACATTTACCCAACATTCGTATAGGAAAAAAAAGTGTAAAGTGTGAACTTTTAGTCTTTTCAAAGATGATAATGTCGTGGGTTGGGTTCTAATTGATAAGTCCGGGTCACCAACTCCTAACAAAACAAAATTTAACATGTCACTCCGTGCAAAATTAGATCATTCAAAATGTCATCAATTAAACGGTGGAATAATTAACTGAGTAACATGTTGAATATGTGAGAGATTTATCGGGTGACACAAATCTTGAAGACTCATGACACTCTATTCATAGGACTAATTGATGTGTTACTCTAAAGGGAAGAGATTGACATCATTAAAGAACAGCGTAATTGCAAAGACCCCAGCAAAATAAATTTGTTGATTCCTCAGCGCTGGCAGTACTATCTACCATCTATTCAAATTTGATTAAAGGTTAACATGATAGATGCAAATAGGAGCCTTTTCCACCGGATTGAACTTAGAAACTCCTAGTTTTAAACCTTAAGACTTTGAATATGATCATATGAGTTACATTATTTACACCTATTGTTAAAGCTTCGTAATCCCGAGATCATATATAAATCATATAATAGCTTACTGTTACTCTATTAGCATCAAAAGAATCTTAAGATGTGCCTTTAAATGTTGAACAAAATTCGATGTGACTATTGATCCAATAATCTAGTACTACCTCTATCCTTAGATATAAAACTCTTTTGACACTTTTATTTTGTTCCTACTTAATTCCTCTGATCCTATTTATAAGACTACGGGGTTTTAATTTTGGTCTTATTTATAAGACCACTTTTCAATTTTCAATAGCATTTAATTACTTCTTTCCACTATCACCCCTATAAAATCAACACTTTTTAGAGTTCCAATAATAATTATAGGGGTAGTTTTGAAAAAGTATATCAAATTTTCACATTTTCAATGTCACTAACAAATTTATCCACTTTCCTTGGTGAGAGTGAAAAATCCCAAAAGGATCTTATAAATAGGACCGGAGGGAGTATAAGATTCTATACAAATTTTCAATGGACATTGATTATTTCTTTCCCCAAACACCCATATTTATTTAATACTTTTTAGATTTTCAATAATATTAATAAAGATAATTTTGAAAATATATATCAATTATTCACATTTTCATTACTATTAACGAAATTAAAATGCTTTATTAATAAACGTGAAAACTCTCGAATTGAACTTTGTCAACCTCGCGTTAGTGTAAAGAAAGGAAATTCCGTAGTTTTTTAGCTAAGTAATCACTACATAAATTGAATGTTCAATCATTTTGGAAAAATTAGGGTTGAATCTGGTAACCTCATGTCTCATAAAAATCTACCCTTTTTCATTTCATTATTTCAACCCCTGCATTTAGGAAGTGGGGAATAACAAAGGAAGTAGGACCACATACTAAATAAGAGTAAGCCTATCCTTTTGAACAGTGAGCTGATTCAGCACTAAACAACATCCAACGGATAAACCCCCCAATATAGAAAAGGATAGGGCAAGTGTACAACCTCATCCACATTTTACCTTTAACAATTAATTAATAATACAGCTTGTTGCTCAGTCAAAAGTTTTTTTTTTTTTAATAAATAAAAATAATTCAGCTTGTTGCATATGATATGTATTAACATTTGACATATCTTAAAGTTGAGATACGTGACCATATTAGAGGTTGGAAAGTCCAAATTAAATAAAATGCGACCAATCATAATCGGTTAATAAAAATTAAAAGTTTTACATACACTAGTATATTCCTACGTTTACATCTTGGTGTATGTGTTTATAGTTTTATATGTGCCCCTTTATAAACACATACACCACTTTCAATCTTCTTCCACCAAGAGTTCGATATGTTTTCTCCCTCACTAACCCAATCCTTGTTCTCACACAGTGATATCAAATCCTCTAATAGTAGAAGTTCCCATTTTTCAAGAAAAACTGTTGCCAGTGCCACTCACACAACAACTGAAAACAGAGGACCCTGTTTTTGTGCCACAAATATGACTACCCCTGCATCCCTATATGAGGTGCTAGGAATTTCAATTGGTGCAAGTGATCATGAAATAAAGGCTGCTTATAGAAAGCTTGCAAGGACATGTCACCCTGATGTTGTGGCCATGAATCAGAAGGAAAGCTCAGCTAACCAGTTCATGAAGATCAACTCAGCTTATTCAACTTTGTCTGATCCAGATAAGCGTGCTCGATATGATAGAGAAATTTATGGACGCAGCAGATCACCAAAAATGGTTTCCATGCCTGGAACTGGAAGATATCATCAAACATTTTCACAAGCTGGAATGAAATGGGAAACTGACCAATGTTGGTAATGGTAGCTGACCATGTTAATGTATAATGTTAAATTAAAATTAGTGCTATTAGCCACTATTGTTTATATCTTTTCTCTCCTCTTTTCTACTAGTATTGTATTTTGTTTAACTTCCTTTCATAGAGTTGATGGCCCTGGAAATTGGAAGTTGATTCATTAACGAATATGAACCCTTTATGTTCCTCTATCTAATCAAGTTATTCAAGTATTATTTGTGGATATGGAAATGGAATTTCTTTTTACCCCCGGATAAAGCTCTTTTCCACGCTCTAATCTTCATTTCGTGTACATGATAAGAAAAATATGACAGGATAATTTATATATTTTGTTATTAACTAGAGTTTGATGTGTCAGCAATATAGAACAATATTATCAAACATATTATGTTTGCATATCGTATTCTAAAGGTAAATTATAAAAATTAGTATAATAATATAATGCAATTTTTTTCAAATACATCTCATGTATTAACACTATTGTCTTCATTAGCATCACACTGCCACTGTCTCATCAGTACATTAGTATCTATTGTACATCACACACTGTACAAAATAAAACCTATTTTGCTTATATTATTACCAAATATAACCTGCTCATTTATTAGCAGCAATAAGTTGATGTCTTTTTTTTTTTTTTTTTTTGGAGAAGTTGTGTACTGTCAAGTGTCAACTGTGTAGTTCATGGACTTCCATAATAAAACTAGTTCATTATTGACCATGATAAAAATTAAATTAGTTTAGTACTGGTGGCTCGGCTGGTTCATTGCTAAAATGTGTAGCGCCTCCACTCCCTTATGGTGACAACAGTGATTAATCATAAAGTTTTACCTATTAACAGCTGAAATGAACTATACAGCACGATATAATTTATATTTAAGCCAAAAATGCTAAACTTAGAATTAAAAAAATATCAAAATGCTTAAGCCTTGTTTACATAAAATTACCAACATAGATTATATTTGCCTGGGAGGATAGAAGAATTGGGATTTGCGGAAGGTTATAACTTTATCCTATGAGGGAAATCATTGTACTTTTCTGTTTACATCATCGGTTCCTCCACTAATGGTCAAAATATTAATATTTTTTCGAGATATAAAGATTATTGTATATGTACTGTCATCTAAATATTGGGGACAAAATGATAAATTTGAATTTGAATTCTCCAATTTTAGAGGGTTTTCTTAACATTGGTATTAGGATTCAGGGATGAGAATAAACAACTAAAAATAAAAAAAATAAATGTATGTTTTTAATTTTTCAAAAAGAAAAAACTTATCCATTTTAAATTATTTTATCCTCAAACTTAAAAACATGTGGTTTAAATATGGTTGGATGAGGGGATCCAAATTTCCTTGTACTCATGTGCTGATATTTTTATAAACTATCAATCTTCAATATTAAAAAAGAATATTGGTTCTATATTTTAAATTTTGAAATAGCATTCCATAATAAAACTTTTAAAATTGTATAATTTTTTTAAAATGAAAGTAGGTTCGCACTGGCCTATAACTCGCTTAGGATGGGTTTAGATTTCATATAAGTTTTAGATTCGCTACACCCTATTTTTAATACTGAAATAACAAAAATACTCTTTATTTTTTTTTTCAACATGGAATTTTTGGAATTTTTTTGAAGTGTTTTTCCGAAAGATACCTCTCATAATTTTTTTTAAGAAGTACCTCTCGAAATTTTAAAAATTCAACAACTTTTGGTCTTCCGCCATGGATAACATTGATCTATAGATGGTTTAACAAATTTTTACTTGACATAAACCAATTTGAACTTTGAAAATCAGCACAAAAATAGTAGCCTTGCATATTTCATTGTTGCTCGGTACAGTACCAAATAATTCCTTTTTTTAGCATACCTACCTGCGGTTACTGCATCGGTGGTATCTTCTGGTAACTCTAGTTAGTTCGTGTTGTCATTCATGGACACTACACTGCTGGAATCTCATGAATGCTATGTTGGCAATCTTGTTTTTGTTTATGTTTAGTTCTTATTTTTTTTTTTTAATCTCATATACTGAAATTTTAAAATTTTGAGAGGTATGTTTTGCAAAATACTTTGAAAGATACTTTTCGGAAAAACAGTCCAAAAAAAAAATCGAGAATTTCATGTTGAAAAAAAATATGATATTTTTGTCATTTTATTATTAAGCCCAATCTAACCTGAACTCGAAAGAAACACGTTTTTGTAACGGAAAAGTGTCTCGTACTTCCTAACAGGTAACTAAGAAAATTAATTTTGGCTGCGTGTTATATGCAAGATGTCTCATACGAGTAAATATTAGTTGGTTCTAGACCATCATGTCATCTATGGTCCAGACCAATCATAATTTGTCAAATATAAACAAAATTAAAAAAAATAAATGAAATAGAAATAATGGTTGGACCACATCCGTATTTCCTTATTGCACTATAATAACAATTCAAAGTTATTTGTAATTTATCAGGAACAAATGTTCGCTAAGCACTTACCATCTATTTATGGTTAAATGAACTTGAAAGACAGTAGGTTTTGGATAACATTATATATCAGATTATATAAGCAGTGAGGTCATTCTGTTATGCGATGCAACATGCAAGTAACCTATGCCTACCAGGACGTAACGAGTAACGTTTATATTGACAAGAACCATATCCGGTGAGGTTGGAGGTGCTATATTATTGTCGTTTCTTTTTGTTGATTCGAGAGAGACTTTAAAGAGGACAGTGCCATTCCTAATAATAATCAATATCAACTTTTCAAGCTGCTACCCAAATATAACTCCTAACAAAACATGACTGTACTCTCATCAATCGAATAGAGTACTGTTTATACTTATAAGACTATCTCTGGCAACAGTTAATTAGAGGCAGAGGATAATAGGAGAGGGCGAGAGCTGCTTCTTCACCCCAGATTTAGAAGGAAAAAAAAAAAAAAGAAAAAGAGTATAAAGATGCTCTAAACTTGTTATTTTCTTTTGCAAATAACTATCACGGAACATTTTTTTCTTATTGTTTACCCTTGAACTTTTACCATTGTTTTTTAAATAAGATCAAATTTTATTGAAAAAGCAAAGAAATGGGTTGCTAAACCATTTACAACAAATAAAAAAGGAACAGAGGAAGAGTTATAGTAGCTCCAGTCCTCCGGTCCTCCCTACTCCTAGAAAGTAGAAATAGAGAATTTTACACTGTGCTGATAATTGTGAACTTTCACCATTGTTCTGTTAAGCAAGAATTGAATCATCCTTTCTGAAAAAAAAAAGGAAAAACAAAAACAATCTCATGCACAACCGACTAAATATCAAATGAATGTATAAGAATGAAGTCCGCAAAGGAAGAAAAAACTCTATAAACCATATAAATCACAGCTTCTATATATTTCCAACTTCCACGCACTCAAATTCATTATGCCATTTTTACTCAATCACACACTTTATGGCTGTACTAAGTTCTAAGTGGAGCCAAAGCGGCAAACCCCAATCCAAATTATACAAGAACTACCGATTTAAACCACAAATATAACACAATACTCTTGCTCTAAATTATGCTAAACCGTTCCCAATGAAGGGATTTAAGTTTGTTGCAAGGTGCAATAAACCATCCAGGTTTATATATAGCAAGGTTCTTTGAATTATTAGACCAAAATTGTTGCAAGATTTTCATGGACTGCGTATGATATGAAATACGAGCTGAGCAAGAACCAAAACAAAATGATTTGGCTCTTAGAGAGCGGCATGTAAAAAAAATCCAAACAGAACGCTGCCTTTTTTTCATGGACTTCGTGTAATCGTATGATATGTTATTTTCCAATTTATTATTCGGTATCTTCTAGTTAAAAAAAAAAAAAATTGTTATACATTCCGTGTCTAATCTAATAAAATAACAACACGTGTGTTTGCTTATTACCGCATTAGGTAAGAATCTATTGCGAACTATCATCCTTGTTTCGATGATCATATTGTGACTTAGTTTGTGGGAAGACTGCAAGCCTTCTGAGAAGTTTGGTAATTACCCTGTTGAGAAGTGCCTTCTGCCGGTGGTGAAATTGAAATGTGAAAGATGTGGCAGGGATAATACTTTTCAAGGAAGGAGAAAAAAAAATCAAGTAGAGTATTTTTAATTTTGGAAATATTGATTTTATCAAAATACCTTATAGATTTAATTGCAAAATATATAATAATTTATGATTGTGCTCACTTGATGTAGCATTCATATGATAAGGAAGTACACATATTATTATTTTGTGAGAAAATAATAAGATACAAAGAGTACAACAATTTTTTATATAGAGAGTACATAAGAAAAACCCTTATTATAATTAATTATTTGTTAATGATTCATAATGAGTTATGGCTCATACATTTATTTTTCTTTGGGTTTTAAGAAGTAGGAATACGAAAAATATCCTTCCATCTTTATAACTTTGATGTTACTTTTCATTGTTAATCTCTAGTTAGCATTCAATGATAATATTCAAGTGAATTTTACATATGAAAAAAATATAAAAGTAAAACTAAACTTATACTATAAGAGAATGATAGATGTATTACTTGTTAACTAATCAATAGTAAACAAAATAACACTTTTATGATGCATGTTTTTTTTTAATGTAAGTTGATTACGTAGATCTACATATCATATTTGCTTCATCCATTTAATAAATTATATTGTCTAAAGTTATAAATATTTATTAAAAAATGATTAAATTATATAAATTCTGATTTATTTTGATTAAAATTCCTTTATATTGTTATTTATTCTGTTGATTGAATGTGAAAAAGGGATAAATGATGGTACTATATTGGATTTTTCAAATAATATAATTCAATATAATATATTGAACAAAATTTAAAAAAAAACAAAATAACATAACTTCCGAAACGAACCAATAATAATAATATTGAATAATAATAATAATTTAGGCCAATGAAATTTACGCAACAAGAATAATAGTAATAGATTTTTTTTTGTTAGAATTAAATGTAATTAAAGTAAAGTAAGAATACAAAAAAGTTGTCCTCTCCTCTTCCTATGCACTATCAGAAACGGTCCTCCTCCATTTTAAACCATCCAATTTTCCACACTTGGAAAAATCCGTTATGATGACTCATGCCCCATAATTTCCAGCCGCCGGGGCAACCACCATCTCCACCACCCCCACCACCACCACCACTCCCATCCTCCAGTCCCCGGACATAACAACCCCTCCACCCTTAGCCCCCCTCCCTATCATCAAACACATAAAAACTAAAAAAACACCCATGCATTATTTCTAAGGTTCAATAAAAACGCCACCCCCCATCCTTTTATTCATTTCTTTTCATTCTCTTTTTGTTCCATACACAGTGACAAATAGTTACATATTCCTTTGTGATCAATCATGTCGTCGAGCATCGTGAAGGAGATCCTTGCAAGCCCGATACAGATGGCGGACCAGGTTTCAAAGATGGCCGACGAGGTTCAGAATTTCAGGCAAGAATGTCTCGAACTCAAAGCCAAAACCGAAAAGCTCGCAGCCCTTCTTCGACAAGCCGCGAGGAACAGCAACGACTTATATGAACGTCCTACAAGGCGCATCATAGAAGACACCGAACAAGTCCTCGACAAAGCCCTCACTCTCGTCTCCAAATGTCGCGCCAACGGCCTCGTCAAGCGTCTCTTCACCATCATCCCCGCCACCGCCTTTCGCAAAACCTCCATGCAGCTCGAGAATTCCCTCGGCGACGTGCAATGGCTGTTGAGGGTTTCGGCTTCCGCCGATGAACGAGATGATGAGTATCTCGGCCTTCCTCCTATTGCAGCCAATGAGCCTATCTTATGTCTTATATGGGAACAGGTCGCTATTTTACTCTCTGCAGCTTCTGTCGAAGAGCGTTCGGATGCTGCTGCTTCCTTGGTTTCTTTGGCCAGAGATAATGATAGGTATGGGAAGCTTATTCTTGAGGAAGGTGGCGTGCCGCCGCTGTTGAAATTGTTGAAGGAAGGGAAGATGGATGGTCAGGAGAATGCAGCTAGGGCAATTGGGTTGCTTGGGAGAGATCCTGAAAGCGTGGAGCATATTGTGAATGCGGGTGTTTGTTCCATTTTCGCCAAGACGCTTAAAGAAGGTCATATGAAGGTTCAGTTAGTGGTGGCTTGGGCTATTTCGGAGATGGCTGCGCATCATCCGAAATGTCAGGATCACTTCTCTCAGAACAATGCTATAAGGTTGTTGGTTAGTCATCTTGCTTTCGAGACCATTCAGGAGCATAGCAAGTATGCGATCGCGAACAAACAGAACATTAATTCTATTCATTCTGTTTTGATGGCTAGCAATGATCCTAATAAGAAGAATGCGCGAGAGAACGATGATAAACAACAACTTGCGACGACAAGCCAAATGCAAAATGTGGTGGCGAACACATTGGCCATGAGGGGAAAGAGTGAACAAAATACTCAGCAAGGGAAGAATAAGAATAATAGTAATAATAATGCTAAGGTCAATAACCCCAACAATGCAATTGTGAAGCACAAAAATAACCAAGGGAATTCACATGTCTCATTAGCAGGTACTAGTATCAAGGGTAGGGAATTTGAAGATCCAGAAACAAAGGCTCAGATGAAGGCCATGGCAGCTAGAGCACTTTGGCAATTGTGTAGGGGTAATGTTACTATTTGTCGCCATATCACTGAATCAAGAGCTCTTCTTTGCTTCGCAGTATTATTGGAAAAAGGGTCTGAAGATGTGAGGTCCTATTCAGCAATGGCTTTGATGGAAATTACTTCTGTGGCAGAACAAAATGCGGAGCTGAGACGTTCCGCTTTCAAACCGAATTCCCCTGCTGCCAAGGCTGTTGTGGAGCAGTTTCTAAAGATAATTGCCAAAGGTGACTCTGATTTGCTCATACCTTGTGTTAAATCTGTTGGTAACTTGGCAAGGACTTTTAGAGCAACGGAAACAAGGCTCATTGCCCCATTGGTTGCGCTTCTTGATGAAAGAGAACCAGAAGTTTCTATGGAAGCAGCAATTGCACTCAACAAATTTGCTTGTACAGATAACTACCTTCATGAGACTCATTGCAATGCTATCATAGATGCAGGTGGTGCAAAGCATTTGATTCAACTTGTTTACTTTGGGGAGCTAATGGTGCAAATACCTTCTTTGACACTTTTGTGTTATGTAGCACTACATGTTCCCAAAAGTGAGACTCTTGCACAAGAAGAGGTGCTTATAGTTCTTGAATGGTGCACAAAGCAGTCTAGTCTGACAGGAGAACCATCCATTGAAGCACTATTACCTGAAGCTAAAAGTAGATTGGAACTATATCAATCAAGAGGTACCAGGGGATTTCACTGATTTTACATATCAATTGCAGTAGTACACTGAATTTTGTAACTGCTTCCTACTATAACAACGACAAAAAAAATATGAGAGAAGGGGGTGGAGTGTTTTAATTTTTAACAGTCTTGCACGGGTGTATATAGATTAGCAAATGTTGAGGGTTGTCCCTTTTTGATAATTATTAATATAGGAAAAGTAATTCCCAGCTCAAACTTGATGCTATTTATCTTTGATGTCCTTTTCTTATTTTTGCTTTTATGTCACATTTCAATATTCCAATGTTTACTCCAAAGGATTTTGTTTTATTTATATTGGTATTGGAATGCCTTGCTATTTGATGTTGGTGTGGTGCATAGAGCCAAGTATAACTCTTTCAATCTAGAAGTAAATTAATGAAAACATATATGTTATGTACTAGCAACTCCAATTAATGATACTGCCAAGCATATGCACCGTGAGAAAATGAATAATGAGACCAAGGAGACCAGAAACTACCCGAGAGGGAATGGTCACGGTGGAAGTATACTAATTTTAAGGATTTTGACCTATACCAACACGAAAGGGAAAAGTATTCCGGGTACAGGTTCTGCTTTATCTGGTATACATCATTTTCATCTCTCTATTATGTTTATTTGTATTGGAACTTACTAATTAATTTAGAACTTGTTGTATATATCCTAGATCAAGGTTATATGGTTCACTTATTTAGCTTTCGTACCAGGTACCAAATTCGGTATACCGTGTATCACGTATCGGGTTCGTTATAAAAAAATCTTGTAAGAATAATATAAAAAGTGACGAACCGATACGAATCATGTACCTAAACCGGAACCTGTTCTGCATATCATGCAACTATGTTGTAGACTTTGAATTTTTTCATATTTTGATCAAGCTTGACTCAAATTGTTTTGAGTCACGACAACTTAACCTACTTTGTTATTGGAGAAGCTAACTAATGAGAAGCTCCTTAACATGTAGTAAGACAAATTTTTGTGTCTTGGTTTTCTGGTTTTACCGCATGTGCTTTATTTCTCCTTCACTTATATTGATGTTGTGAAGAACCTCTACTCATAACCAACCCTGATGCTAATTGGTCCGGCAACGCCAACCCTACAAAAGGATTTTACAGTGGTAATTGTCTATTATTTCCCTCTCTTTTACTTTTTCATGTATTTTCAATTCATCCAACTTGGAAAAAGCCTTTATGCATTGCACTTTATGAAAAGTAGGCCTTTACCAATTGTCATTGCTGAATTCAAGCTGAGTATAATTAAAGACAAAAATAATTGACCTTTCACATGTTTTGATCATCAAGCTAAGCTTACAAGGTAACTATGTTGTATCTCACTTTTCTTTATTTGCTTCCTTGGCCAAATGTATCTATCAGCAGCTAATGGTACTGATCTTTGGTGTCCATTTCTGTCAAGTGGTGGTATTGCAGGTTATCGTAAGTGGTTCCCATATTATCTTTGGTTTGGAATTTCAGGTTAGGATGTTGAGCAGTTTATTGAATGGCAAAAGTGCAAAACCTTTACAGAATGGATATGTCTAGCTGTTGCACATCCTATGAGTTTCATGAATAAAAATATAAAAATGGTTATTAAATGTGACATTAGTAGCATGGAGACTATGTAGAGTTCTTGGAATCATTACGTTATAAATTCTAAATATTTTTATTCCAAACATAAGTTTGAATAACAAGGACACCTAGCATATTTGGTTTTACTATCTAACAAGCTATTGTGTTGTTGCTGATGCATAGATAACTAATAACTATGGATCCTAAGAGAAATTTAAAACAGTTTCATTTCACAGCTTATGATGAGGACTTGATGAACATGAATATGCTTCTTTTCTAAACACGGTTAACATGTATTGACTTAACAAGGCTTTGTATAGTTATTTTTTTGGCTTATTTATGGTTTTAGCCCTGGTTTTAGTCCCTGAAAGTTGAGAATGTTTTGATTTTGGTCCCTGAAAGTTTTTTTTGACCTTGACTCATCTTAATTGTTTTGAAAATTTGGTTTTAGACCTTGTTGTTAGGAAAAATCCGTTAACTAGTGACGTCTAAAATAAGGTCTAAAACCAAATTTTCAAAACAATTAAGGATGAGTCAAGGTCAAAAAAACTTCTAGGGACCAAAATCAAAACAATTCCAAATTTCAAGTTCTAAAACCATAAATAAGCCTTATTTTTTTATTGAATGATGAAGAGTCATTTCTTGATAAAAATTTTTAGACAATTATTTGATCTATAGATTTATCTTTGCTATTGCTATAAGCTTCACCTCCATGAAAGGATCAATGCTATTGCTATGTCTCGTGAGTTCTTTGTTCCATGGAATATTTATATTCTAGATGTTTTTTTTTTTTTCTAATTTATATCCGTATGGTTTTCTAATTTGAAAAAATAGGATTTATATATTTTTTTTTGGTAAAAGGATTTATATATCTTGCCACTGTCACTATATTCTAAATTTCTACAGTATTACTCCCTCCGTTTCAGAATATTAGGCCTTTTAACCTTTTTTTCTTGTTTCATAACATTAGGCCTTTTACAATTCCAATACATAAACATATTTTTTTTTTCAATTCTAACCTTTATTCAATCATTTCATTCTCTCCTCATTAATTCTACTTTTATCATCTCTCTCATCTCTAAACCACTATACATTAATTAATGGACACACTTACTAATAAACATTAAATACTACTACAATTTTCAATAAGGATTGATAGGGGCATTTTGGACAAATTATACATAACACTTACAATAATTAATACTTTCTTAATCTGTGTGCCCAGACCTAAAAGGCCTAATGTTCTGAAATGGAGGGAGTATATTCGCAGTTCTAATGGAAGTTTATATTCTGTTTTTTTTTTTTTTTTCCTAAATTGTTCTTCAACTTAGATGGAGCTTATAGATCGAGCAAATTAATTACGAGTTATAAATATCTAAAAGCACGCCCGCGCATACATACATAATACGTGTGTGTATATATTTCTCAGTTTTATCCTAAAATCAAAACATTCTAAATCCAACTAAAATTGTAGAATTTATAAAAAATAATCCTAAATAATATTTAATTATTAAATTAAATAAAATTTAACATTACAATAATTAATGGTACCTACTAAAAATTATAAAGTACATAAAAAATTACAATATAATTCAAATTTTTATCATTCTAATTTATGTATTTATTTATTTGAATATAAATATTTTTATTTATTTATTTATTTATTTTTCCATAACAAGACAATATATTTAAAAATAAAAGAAAAAAGTATATATTTAAAAATATTATTTTTATTTTTAAAAAATAATAATATTATTTTTACTTATTATTATTTGTTATTTAATTTTTTTTTATTTTTTTATTGTTAATAATATTTATTTATTATTATTTTATTAGGGTATTATAAAGTAAAAAATGAAGAAAAAGACAAAAACGGGTCCCACAAGAGTATGAAGTTGAGTCTGCTATTTTACAGACTAAACTTAAGACTCTCCACCAGATTTTGAAGATTAGCAGAGTTTTGAGAGAGTCTGAAAAAAAAATCTGAATTTAAAACTCTCCACCAGACTCTCTCCATACTCTGCTGTGAATGCCCTAAGTCACATGACTCTCTTGTAAAATGGGGAATTATAAGTCATCATGGTTAATTACATGTTTATTTACATCACATCCGAGGGAGACACGTTTGTTTGAGGTGATTTTGAAGGAGAAGAAATTGAGGGAAGAGAAAACAAGGAGAAAACGAGGGGGAGAGAAAATGAGACGGATCCTACCAAAAAAATTTTCTCCCCCATAGAAGAGAGAATAAGAGGAAAATAGGTTTTGATATATAAAATTGTCTATTTGTCCTTCATTTATTCACTTTATTTTATTGTTTTTTATTTAAAAAAATATATTAATTGGAAAAAATAAAGATTTTTTTTGATAAAAAATGTTATTTTTTATATTTTGGACTCAGAATTTTTATCATATAATAAAAAATTGAAGTTAAAAAAAATCTTTGGCTATTTTAAATATACATACATGTAAAAAAGAAAGAAAACATTTATTTCTATTTTGTAAAACAAGGGTTTAGTTGTCTTTTGACAAACTTGTTGTTTTCTCTCTTCCCTCTTTTCTCTCCAACCAAACGAAAGGAAATAAAATTCAACTTTTCTCTCTTCTTCATTTTTTCACATTTTCTCTCATACCAAACAACCCCAAAATCTACTCATTTTCACCGTAATCTCTCTTTCTTATTTTTCTCTTTACATTTTCTCTCTACAACCAAGAAAAAACCGGAAGGTTTGATGGTACCTATATTTATTCCCGTATACTCTATTTTTATTTTTGCTTACTTGATAGTACTTCTATACTGATAATTGACAGGCTAAGTCACATGGCTCTCTTGTAAAATGGGGAATTATAAGTCATCATGGTTAATTACATGTTTATTTACATCACATCCCAGGGAGACACGGTTACCTTTAAAGGTTTGATGGTACCTTTCTAGTTTCTACTGATAGCGACAAATACTGTATTTTGTACAGTACATTCTATCTTTTCGGACTTTATTGGCATGCATTGAAAATCTGAAACTACACATGGTCAAGTCTGAAATACTACCATTCTTTGACCAAAACAGGTCCTATTTTTTTGTCCAGCTTCAGTTTATAGCCCTGTTACCCCTGTATAAAGTCGTATGCATTCTCATGGGAGCAAAAAGCAGCAGACGATTCTTAAATGAAGAAATAAATGTCAATTTCCCTCTAATGATTTTGTTAAATTATTATAAAGGAATTTTAATATATACAGGATGCCACAGGTTGTAACATAAGTAAGTTTTCTTTCTAAGTGCATGATTGGATGAGGTTGAATTCGATTAGAATTGATTTTTGGAAGAAAAACTACTCATAGTTATTTTATATCTAATGTGATTTTGAGCCGATTTTCCACCGTCAAATCAAACATACACTAAATTAGTCTATTCCAATATATTAAATATACTATTTACCTCAGCTTCAAATGTAAGTTTATTTTTCAAAATATGTTGATTATGTATCATAGAAATTGCATTAAAAAAATCAATTAATAAATTGTGCAAATCTTTTAATATTGATTATAAGTTCCAATTTTTTTAATTTTTTTTATCCTAAAGAGTTGTTTTTCATGTGAGAAATATTTTTTTTCTTAATGTGCATCCTGAAAAATAAATAAATTTATATGTCCAAAAGGAGTATTTGAGATGTGTTAGTTTTAACTTTTCTATAAAAATTTATTTAATTAAATATGCTTAACTTGTATTATAAAACACATTAGAAAAAACATTGTTTTAATCAAAGATTCAATCAATGATTCAGAGAAATTTTTTTTAAACAAATTAATCTATCTAGTGGCAATGAATTATCTAGACGAGAGTTGAATTTTTTTTCCGGTTTTCTTTTACGCTTTCCCGGCTCAGAAATCCAACCTGAAATACCTGATGATAGGTGACCTCGTAGGAAAGATATTTTGAGGAACAGTAAGAAACAAGGGGGATATTTTGTCCACTTCAAAAAAGAGGGGATATTTTGTAAAGAACCTATGCTCCCAGAGTTTATTTTTTTTATAAAAGATTTTAAATTCCGAAGAATTTAAAGTATTTTAAGATAATTTAAATTATGAGTTTTAAGGTAAAGTAAGATAAGAGAATTTGAAGAATGTTTATTGAGATTTATGAAAACTTTTAAAAATCTTTTTTTTTAAATGTATAATTTTAAAATCCTTCATTGATTTTTAATTTTAACACTTTTCAAACTTTCTCTTTATCCCGGTCTTAAAATGCTATAAATTTATGAGCATTTAAAAACATTTTATCAAACACATCATTGTGTTGGTTAAAAAAAAATTAAAAAAATTGAATTAAAAATTATGATATTTTAATTTCGGTCTTTAAGTTTAAGAATAAGAATTCAAAAATGAAAGTATTTTATGAGAAATTATGTATTTAAGAATTTAAAAATTTATCATGTTTAATTTTTCAAAGATTATTTTTAGTTAAGTTTTTATCTTCAATCTTAAAAATTAAACCTTACTAGATTAAGAAAACTCTAAAAATTAAACCTAATATTAATAAGGGTCTTGCTAATAAGTGTCATTTCTAAGGGTATTAGTTAAAGTTTCTAGTATTGAAAAAACAATCTTAGATGTAAATTTTTTTATCTCTCGAGAATACAAAAAATTACATTTTTTCATAAATTTTTACTTTTTTTGTCTTCTTAACAAGTGCACTAAGGACACTTGTTACCATTTCCCCTTTAATAATTAGAGCATGAGCTCGTGAGATTTGCCCGTCTGTAATCTTTTGCCGGCAGGACTTGACTTGTATGCCCATTTTTCAAAATTTACCTGCTTATCCCTTCAGTTTTGTTTGCAGCCTTTCTGGAGGCTTGAGCGGATAACGGGCAGCCCGTTGGGAATGTCAAAAAAAAAAATTAAATAGAACTAGTATATTAGATACTGTAGAAAATGTGGAGAATGCTCAAGAAACTAAAAATCGTTTAATGGCATTGAAATTTACCATATTTTTTCAAGTTTTTGAAAAAAGAAAGAAGTGAAGTTTATGATTTTTTTTTCACTTCTAGAAAATTTAAGAAGTGCCCTAATGATTCATAAAATATTAAAGGTGAAAGTTAATATTGGGAAGACTATAAATCTACTCTCTTCGGAATTGGTTAAGATGAAAAGTATTATTTTAGCTTATTTTTCAGTAATAATCATAATTCAATATATTTATTTATAATGCGGATTATAATTTTAGCTTATATTTTTGGAAAAATAATCAAAATCTATAAATTCCTTCATAAAAGCTGAATATTATTTGTTGAAAGATGATTTTTTATACCCATTTAATTTTTCTATTCTATTCTTATCACTTTGTCACATTAACTACTCATTTGTCACATCATATCATTTCTTGTAATTTACTCAAAAAAATAATACTCTCTGCGGTCCTTATTATAAACCCATTTAACCAATTTTCTCATCTTTTCAGAAAGTTAGTTAATATGATTAGTGATATTAAAAATGTAAATATTAGATATACTTTCAAAAGTAGCCCAATAATTATTATCGGGAATATAAAAAGTGTTGAGTAAATAGAGTGTTTGTAGAAAAAAAGTAATTAATGCTATTGAAAATTTGAAATGAGTAATATATTAAGGACAAAAAAAAAGTCTTCAAATATGACTTATATTTAGGACCGAATGGAGTAGTTTTCACACTATTTAAACAAACTAGTAATTAGCATAAATTTATTTTTCAGCTAAGATACTCAAACATAAAACAATTACAATATTAACATATTATAATCTTAACAGATTATAATAAAAAAAATACATAATCTCATTTTACCAGCTATATCAAACACACACATAAGAAGAAAAAAAACTAATTTTAGTTTATTATGAAGGTTAGTTGATTATATTTATTTTTTCAAATACATAAAAAAAATAAAGACATTTTAAGAAAGTAGCACCGAGAATTAAATAAAAATTTGAATAAGATAACACAAATTTTTAGGGATGTTTTAAGAAATTAATATTTAGAATGAAACAAAATTTTAAAAAATTAGTTAATTTTGCTTATATTTTAAATCAAAAGATATATTTTTTTTCTTTTAGTTATATTTTAAATAAGAGAAAATAACATAGAATGTAAATGCAGATTATGATTTGCTAGTATTTTCTTTTCCAACTAGAGTTATGCAATTCATACACAATAGATTTGTAGGAGAAATGTAGTATTGAACCAACATAAGTTGAAACGAGTGATAAATAGTTCAATTTCGCTTAAGTAAGGTCTCAAGTTCGATTTTTTATGGATGTATAAAATTTATGTTGGGAGACTCACCTGCCTACCCGAGACAAATCTAGATGTACTTAAGTACTACTTAAGGAATCGGGTGGAAAAAAAATGCAGTAGTATTGAAATATAAAATTCCAAAAAGTTTTATTTTGAAAATGCATCGAAGTTAAGTTCTCTAGGAATACTACTCCTACTACCTCGCAACATTAAATATCAACAATAAGTGCAGCGGAGGCAAGTTTTTTTTTTTTAAAAATCAATTTTCACAATTTTTTAAGAAAATTAGTTAGTATAATAGTATGTGGCATTGAAAATATAAATATTTGATATACTTTTTCAAAAGTATTCATATAGTTATTAATGAAAATTTAAAAAATGTTAAATAAAAAAGGGTTTTTGTAAAAAAAAATTAATGGCATTATAAATTAGAAATATAACTTATATTAAAAATTAAAGAAATTTTTTCAAAAGATCTTATATTTAAAAAATAAAATAAACAAATACACTTGTCACTTTTTTTGTCATTATGTAAATTTGCTAATAAATTAATTTTATAGGCATATCAATTATTTTTTTCAAAAATGTTTTATACTAGTATATGCACCCGCGCAATGCGCAGGCATCATTCTAATTAAAATTTTTTATTGCAAAAATTATTATTAATATTCAAATTATCATACTAAACTATTCAATGTAGATGTTTAAATTATCTTGTTAAATTATTTGAAGTTTAAAATTTAATTCTCCCGGTCTTATATATAATCCCCATCTCTAGATTTTTTTTCCTTAATATAAGTATCATTTGAAATTTCAAGGAGGATTGATTAATAATTTTTTCAAAAGTAACACTATTTAGTTAACATTTTTTACATTATCAATAATAAAAATAGCGATATTTTAAAAATATATATATCAATATTTACATTTTCAATATCATTAATTATACTAACTTACTTTTTGAAAGAAAGTGATTTAGGCAAATAATGTTTATATCATGAACCAAAACATAATAATTTTAGATTTAAAATTTCTGAAAATTTTCTTTATTCTTAAAAGTTTTTCACTTTATTAAATCTTTTACAAATTAGATTTTTTTTTTTTTAAATTGACTCAGCTTTTTAAAAAATTAGGTCAAGCAAAATTTGGACAACCGACTAAAATTAGGTTAATCGATTAAAATTTGGATAATCGAGTAAAATTAGGCAGCTCAGGTAGAATTGAGTAACTCGAGTATGATTAGGATACTCAAGTAAAATTGGGACACTCGATTTAAATTGGGACACTCGAGTATTGCTATGGTACACTCGATTAAAATATTACAACTCGATTAAAATTATTATACTCGAGCTTGACTATGCCACTCGATTAAAACTGAATCACTTTATCAAAATCGCTAAATGCCACTCGATTAAAACTGGGACACTCTATTAACATTACGCCACTCGAGTAGAAACGGAAAACTCGATTACAATTGTTTTAAATTAAAAAAATTTTTTTTTTGGTTTAAATGAATGCCTCGAGTAAAATGAGTTATTGGACTAAAATTTGAAAACTCGATTAAAATTAGACAGCTCAAGCAAAATTATTTTGAATTAAAATAATATTTTATGGTTTAAATTGAACATAAATTACATCTTTAAACAAATACATCTACTTATTTAATATTTTTTTGAATTCTCAATAAAATCAATATGGATAATTTTGAAAATACATATAAACTTTCATAATTTAAATAAAATTATAAAAAATATTCAAATTTTATTAGTAGGAAGAAATGGGCGTTAAAATCAATCACTCATAACATGCAATTAAAAAAATTTATTTAGCTTTATTTAACTTTCTTAATACTTGTAAATTTAAGATGATAATATTAAATAATAAAAATAAAATTCAAAAAAGAGAATTTAAAATATAAAGTTTTATTGTTCAATGAAATTCACGCATATATAACACAATATGAATTAATTCAACTATTAATTTAAAATATAGACACTATGGCTTCTATTTGATATAATATGTAATGTTGTTTTAGCATTTGTGCTACTATGTTTCATACGTTCTGTTGTTTTATAAATCCAATACATAATTAATGCTATTTTTTCAAACATACCCATATTTATTACATTATCTTTTTCACTTTCAATACATTTCTTTCTCTTCAGTAATGATTATATAGGGACATTATAGTTAAAATACAACAAATTTTTACATCATTTAACCATTTCTTAAAACTGGAATATAATCTTAAAACACAATACATACTAAGGGAGTAAAACACACAGAAAAAGATTATCATGAAAAGAAAAAAAAATTTGAAAAGAAAACTGAAACAGCGTTGACTAGTCCACGGAGCAGAAACAAGAAGAATCGATGATCCAACGGGTGACATGAAATATTGAGAAAAGAAGGATCCCTGACCACAAGATATGACCTCAAAAATCCCAATCGTCTCGATGATCGTAACTGGATCAAGATAAAGAGGGCCCACAAAATAAGGGCAAAAGCCCAATACAAGCGAAACAGTGATATTGTAAATGGCTCAGGGTGACGTGTCGCACCGTGTTTGTGATTCGTGGTGATATAAAAAGAGAACTCACCCCTCACTCTTCTCTTCAATCTGTTCTCGAGTGTGAAACCCTAATCCAACGGCGCTGTGAGTAAGAGAGAGAAAAATGAGTTCTCAGAGAGGGACTGGGAAAGTCAAGTGGTTCAATGATCAGAAGGGGTTCGGTTTCATCACCCCCGACGATGGCGGTGAGGAGCTCTTCGTTCACCAATCTCACATAAGAACCGAAGGCTTCCGCAGCCTCGCTGAAGGTGAATCGGTTGAGTTCCTCATCGATAACGAAAGCGATGGCCGATCCAAGGCCGTTGATGTCACCGGTCCCGATGGTGCCAGCGTGCAGGGCAGCCGACGCGGCGGAGGCGGTGGCGGTGGAGGATACGGTGGTTATGGCGGTGGAAGAGGAGGGGGAGGCTATGGCGGTGGCGGGCGAGGTGGTCGTGGCGGTGGAAGAGGGGGATATGGTGATGGAGGTTATGGCGGTGGATATGGCGGTGGTGGCGGTGGCGGTGGTTACGGAGGTGGCGGTGGCGGTGGAGGCTGCTACAGCTGCGGTGAGTCTGGTCACATTGCAAGGGAGTGCCCGTCGGGAGGCGGTGGCGGTGGCGGGGGAAGGTACGGAGGAGGAGGTGGTGGCGGCGGTGGCTGCTACAACTGTGGAGAATCTGGTCATTTCGCAAGGGATTGCCCTACATCTGGCGGTCGTTGAAGTAATAATATAGATCCCTGACTTTAAATTGCTTATTGTGGTTTGGTCAGAAGGGGAATGGGGGGTGCTTTTTAAATTCTGTGGGTCGATCGTTTTAATTTCATGAACTTGGTTTTGGATTAGTCTTAGGGTTCTTGATCCTGGATCTATCTAGTTTGCTCTTACTTTTTTTTTGTTAATTTTAATTTTATATGCAATTAGACTTTGGGGGATGGGGGGTTTTATGATTATTAATATAATGGAGACATTTTGTGAAAATCTGAGATTGTCGCATGTGTGCTATCTTGTGCTCTGTCAATTTACATGCTCAACTTAATTTTCTCTTATTATTTTTTCATTATTTTTTTATATTTTATCTTTGGATGATTGAGATATGGGATTGCAGGTACTGATGAGAAAGGAGACCTACTGCGTTTGTTTTACGCCATCATATTTTTTTATATTATTCGCTATCAATTGCGATATTCTAAATAGTTGGGTTTTTTTTTTTAAAAAAAAATATTTTAACGTGATGGTTATTAGTTGAAAGATTCTGTTCCTTTTCTGCCTGTATGAGCTGAATTTATTCTTGTATTTTTCTAGGAAAAAATATGCACTCTTTTTCAATGAGAATAGAACTTTATGCGTTGCAAACTTAAAATAATGAATTTTTTTAATATTGTTTGTTTATTCTCGATTGTGTTGTGATTGTGATCTAATAATGATAATCCTTTGTATTTATTTTTATCTTTTTATTTTGTAATCAGAATAGCTTACTTCTTCTGCTTGTGTGATAGTATATTGTTAAGTTTACAAATTTTTTAAATTTAGTACTTAAATATTTAATTGAAAAGACTAAAATAATATTTTTAATTGATGAATTAAAGATTTAATAATTAAGTTGATTCCTTTCAAGCTTTTATTCTAAATGCTGAGGTTTAGCAATTGTGTTTTTTTTTTTTTAGGGTGCGCCAGTTCTGAGTTTCATAGGGCCGGTTTGTATCAGATTTTAATAATACTTATTACCACTTGTTGGATATTGATTATGGAAACTGTTAATTTCATTCTTCATCAGTGATCTCATTTATAAACAAAAGTGATCTCGTATATAAACAAAAGTTGGATAAAAGTTAATTAACTGTTGTATTTTCAATTTTCAATTCAATCATTCACAAATTATTTTTTTCATTTTCAATATAACTTTTTTAAAGTAGTCAATTTTTATATGAATTTGAAAAAAATCAAATGCATTTAACAAATCCATTAATAATTGTAAAATTAGCCCTTCTTGACACCGGAAGGGGTGTGTATATACGAGCTAATCGATTCGTTTTTCTATATTCAATTAGTTTTGTCGTAGTTTTTAAAATTGTTTTATTTTTCAATTTTTTGGTGAGTTGCGATTTTCAGGGTGTGGCAAAGAAATGTGTTGACCTCTTTTGTGAATGGTTAATATCGTTATTGCTTTTTCGGAGTATCAATTTAATTAAGCCTATGAAAGCATAGGTAATTATGCAAAAGTAATATTTGGAGGATAAAATATCACTTGTCTTGCACTGTTTAGTTAATTTATGCACAAAGATTTGTTTATTTATTCAAATTGAAATTTCGCTCATTTTTTTTTATTTATACCTATTGCAAGATTTTGACGTGAGTTTGTCATGATTCATGAAGTTTGATAATTGATGTGATCTTTGGTTGGTTACCATTGCAGATTAATAATACATCTAGGTATTACAAATAAATCTTCGAAAATAACATGAAACAAAAATAATAGTTTTGAAATGCGAAGAATGAGGAAGTATTATTTTCTTACTTCAAAAGAAAACTTTCATTTTCATAATCCGGTTACAATGTTTGGGTGATACATAATATTAAGATTATGATTGATATTAAAATATGACTTGACTGTTAGATGGGTTCTTAAATTATCATCTAATATGGGTTGGACCTAGATGTATTTAGGTAGTACTTGGAATTTGGATGAAAAAAAAAATTATCATCCAACATTTACTTTAATCCCTAAATTAAAATGTTTTAGTTATTTAATTTGTAAGTTGTTATTCATCAGTTTTTTTGTTATGCGTATATGTTTGTTACCGATAAGCTGATTTGGTAGATTAAAGTAGGAAATGATTTTTGGGAGTTACTAGCATGCAATCCAAAATTTGGATTGCTGCTATGCAACCTTCTCTTAAACCAATAAGAAGTTGTCACTTAATCACATGTTGCAACATTCTCAAAAACTAATAAGAAGCTATCACTTAATTCACCTGTTGTCAAGCCAAACTCTGAGTTACTAGGCGTTGCGAGTTTTAGCAATCAACGCGGCAAACTCTGATGTCAAGCCACTTGTGAAGACAATGGATAGTCATGAATATGTTAAACTTAAGGAAGATTGGAGTTCGAACATAGCAGAGAAGAAAACTAGGATGAAGGTCATTCAGATAGTCTTGAGCAAAGGTGAATTAAGTGACAACTTCTTATTGGTTTAAGAGAAGGTTGCATAGCAACAATCCAATTTTAGATTGCATATTAGAAATCTCCATGATTTTTTTAATCAAATTAATAAAAAATAATTCCTTGCTTTCTTCCTCGTTCTTCCTCTGCCTTATCTTTCCCTTTCTCAAATAAATACCAAAACCACTAGAATCTTGTTAACTAATATCGTTAATGAACACAAACGCCGATATAACTTATGAACAAACCGAATAACGATTTATAATTTGAGGAAATAAAAATATTTTTTTATTGAGAAAATGGAGAATGCACTGACAGTATAAGAGTTTTTTTATATCATTCATCATTCATTCATTTATGGTTGTTGACTTTTAAATTAAAGTAATACAAATGAATGGTGAATGATGGACTGATAATCTCTTTTTTATTTTATAAACCAAAATAAAAGTTCAAATTATTAAGAGTAATACAAATTAATGTGATCATTTAATAAATTATTTAAAAAAGTAATAAAGTAATACAAATTATTTAATAAAGTAATACAAATTGAGTAAATTATTAAAAAGGATATGAAGTGATCCTGAGATAATTAATGTGTTGGAGTGATAAGAGTAAAATAGTAAAATTACATGTTCTAAAAAAATAAGCCTCAGTTGCTATAAAGGAAGTTTAAGATTTTGATTATTTTTTGAAGAATACTCCTTCTGTCCCTAATTATAAGACCATTTTGACACTTTTATTTTGTCTTTATTTATAAGATCTCATATCATTTTTCAATGATTATTAATTTCTTTATTCCACAAACACCCTTATTTATTTAACACTTTTTAGATTTCCAATAACATTAATAGGGGTAATTTTGAAAATACAAATCAAAAGTTCACATTTCCAATACAATTAACTAAATTAATCAACTTTCTTAATGAACGTGAAATCTCCCAAATGGGTCTTATAATTAAAGACAGAGGGATTATAATCTAGGATTATAATATGCATTGGCAAACAAACACATTAGATTATGATTATTTTTGAAAAAAAAAAAACCAAAACTACCATCTTTAAGTTAAAACAAACATGTCAAAAGTGCACTAAAAGAAAAGTTTGTAGTGAAAATTAAAGTTCATTATTTTTTTATGTGCACCAAAAGTATCTTCTAGCCGATAATCGAATACTAATCTCCTCCAGGGTGTAAAGATCACTGAAGTGAGTTTTGTCTCTACCAACAAAGTTTCTTCCAACTAATAAGTTCATTAATTTTTGATATTGAAATTTATCATTTTTTAATATATATATATATATATATATATATATATTAAACTATTTTAAAGACAATTATTAGTATTTTCCTCAATATTGTCGGCACAATAAGAGGCTTAGATATTTTCATTTGAATTTAAGATTTTCACCTAGAAAACGATTTACTTTTGTTTGAGATGTTTAATTAAGAGTTTTTTAGCTAATTAGGAACTTTTAGATTCGGTCAATAAGTTACTAACGACATTCAGTGAACTCAAATTAGAAGTACCTTGTAGCTTTTAAAAAAGGAGTTTGTAATTTTTGAAATCTAGTTTTTATAGTTTTTAAGAAACTAAATTAGCTTTCAATAATTTATATACCAATTATACCCTAAAAAATTTTTTAAAACTATTTACCCACCATGGTGATAATTTATTTTTTTAATTTAATAATTATTAATTATAATTTAATATTCTTTAATAATTAATTAATCAATTACATAATTAATAAATAAGGAAAAGAACGAATTAATTAATTATAATTTAATAAATTTGAATTAATTAACTATTTATTTAATATATAAAGAATAAATTAAAATAATATAATATAAATAATATAATGTTGCATGTCCTTTTCGATCATTTAATAAGTTTTAACTACTTCAAAATATTGTTTTGCCGAACAAAATTATTTCAAATAGTCAGTTAAACAGTTATAAGCTTGCAGCTACAAGCTCCCAACTGTCAGCTTATTTCACACTTATAAGCTACAAGCTCAAAATTACATGTTCATAATTATAAACTAGTTTTTCCGAATAAACCATTATACATTCTCCCTCTACATTACAACCAAGCTATCACCGAACTCTATTTTTTTTTTAATCATGTTAGCTATGGTTCACTATACAAATTAATTGACTTAGCCCTGTCTTTGATATAAGTCACTCTATATTGTTTATTTAGCTTGTCTAGGAATTATTATTGGCTTATTTATATTTTTGCTGTGTAAAAGTTTAATAATTTTTTTTAGTCTCCAAAAATTATTTTGAACGAGATTACTCCTTAAATTTTTAGTTTTTTTTTTTTTTTGTGTCCTCGTCGTTATGTGGTTAGCGGGATACCACATCAGTGAGTGTGAAGTGGTACCAAATAGATGATATATGACGTAGATGATATAGGCCCATAGACATAAAATGATCACATACGCAAATGGCCCCTATATGCAAAATGGCCCCTATATGTAAGATTTTAAAAATTATTATTGATCATCTACTTAACGTCATCTTACTCTATGTGGCTGCTGATATAGTTACATATTTTTAGGGGATCAAAACCAAAATATTTGAAAAATTAATGATTAGTCCATATCAAAATAACTTTTAGGGACCAAAATAAAAATACGTTGATCTTTTAGGGAAAAAACATAATTAAACTAATTATTATTTGTTTAATAGTATCAATTATCACTTTACCAAATAATGAAAATATGTTATACTTTATAATTTTTTTTAATTTCTTAATGTAATTTTTTAATGAGGTGTTCTTAACAAAAAAAAATTTGTAGTATTAAGTTCATGTTGTTCTAGACCGCTATTGTCAAGCTCACTAGCTTGTTACTTGTTGATGCCATGATCATCCAGTTTTTAAAATCTTAGTTATGTTTGGATATCTAATGATAAAGGGAGGGGAATGGGATGAGGTGGAGTGAAGTGAGGTGGAACAAAATTTCTATTCCATTGTTTGGATATTTTATGATGAAATAGGAAAAAATTTGCATTTCATCGGATACACCCCAATTTTGGAGGGGACAAAAATAAGGGGTTTTGGATGGAATGTGATCGATCTCATCCATCATGTATCATCCCACTCTATCACTCTTGGAACAATCCAAACAATGGAACATGGTTTAATTTTATTTTATTCCACTCCATTCCATCCAATATCACCAATCCAAACATGGCTTTAGTTTCTTTTCTTTGTTTTGTTATATTTAAAAAAAAAAAAAAAGCTTGATTTAAAATTGATAACTTTACAGCACATACTTTCCCCATAGAAAAACTGATTACAAATCCAAAACTTACACCTATTAATTTTGCTAAATTTCTAGCTAAATTAATGATTTTGAACTAAATAGCACCAAACTCTTCAGATCTTGCTCAATCAAAACTTAACTTTCGACCATTTTTTACTCCACCCTCTCTCTTAAAAGTTAAGGCCCCTTCAAGCATGGCCGCAATTTCTTGGAAACTTGGCTGAACATAAAAGGGAATTGATATGAAATGAAAAAACAGATAATTCTCCGTTTCCATTTTTGAGTTTACTTGTGTTCAAATTGAGATTCACCCAAATATGGTGGGCTCTCCTACATGACCATAAAACATGCGTGATATTTTGTTTTATATTGAGATCAAGCAAGAGAGATTATCTACGTAAAAATTATTTAATGGAGTTATATAACAATTTAATTAATACTAATAAATCATTATTAATTAAATGAGTTTTGATCATGTTGTTGGACCTTCAACCGGGGAGGCTCCAACCACTGGAGAGTCACATTGCTTCAGGGTCTTGGGAATAGTGAGCAACCGCCTATAAGTAAGACACCACATCCTGAAGCAAAATCTTAAGGCAATGGTTCTATGGGTCTTGCCACTTATAAACCTTCTCACTCATCCCATCCTATCCAACAATCTCCCCCTTCAAGTGTGAATACCCACACTTTCCGGTCACTCCCCCTTGATCCACAAGTCCCTGCCGAACCATCGGCTCTGATACCACTTGCTGGACCTTCAACCGGGGAGGCTCCAACCACCGGGGAGTCACATTGCTTCAGGGTCTTGGGAATAGTGAGCAACCGCCTATAAGTAAGACACCACATTCCGAACCAAAACCTTAAGGCAATGGTTCTATGGGTCTTGCCACTTATAAACCTTCTCACCAATCTCATCCTATTCAATGTGGGACTTCATCTCACACTTGAATACCCAACACCTGTCGATATGAAAGAAGCTTTACTGTCAGAGGCAAAACCCACTTCAATGATATCTACGTCTCGAAATTAGTAATCAATTTCTAACAAGTCCCTGAAATTTGGGATACTTTTGTCAGATGCTTATTCTTTTTTTTCGATGTCTGACTTCCCGAAGTTACTTCTGAGTTTGTCATATACACTTACTACCAATTTTGACCAATTTTGCTGACATGTACATCGGAATCCTGGTCAGAGGGCCAGGAGGTTAGGCACCTAGTGCCCCGTGGGCGAAGATCCTTTTTAAAAAAAAAAATTAAAAAACTTAATATTTTTATATTTTTAGTTAAATAAAAAAAGAAAAGAAAGGATGGAAGAGAGATGTCGTCTTCGCCCATGTGACATCACGCAACACCACATGACCAATCTTCTGCGTCTTATTAGGATTCTGATGATACATGTCAGCAAAATTGCCCATAATTGGTAATAGAGATATATGATGACAAACCCAGAAGTAATTTCAGGGAGTCAAACATTGAGAAAAAAAGAATAAGGATATCTTGCAAAAATACCCCAAACTTTAGGGACTTGTAACATAATTAAGACCACAAAAATATTATACCTACCAATCTTTCTCATTTTTATGTTAAAATCTAACAAACCAAATATTATACCTATCCATCTTTCCCATCTTTATGTTAAAATCTAACAAACCATAGGTTTTGCGGTTATAACTCGAGATACATTTCTAAAAATCGGTTTGAATTTTAGTCCTCTTCATTTATTATTTATTTAGCTTTTTCAAAAAACTTTCACTAACCAAATCCATTCAACCTCACCGACCACCCCCAAACTCCTTCATCATCAATATTGTATATACATAGTTATTATTAAACCAAATTATAAATAGAGTACTTGACAAAATATTGAATAAATTTCAGTTATCATATGTACTAATCATACTAATCATCATAACAATGACGAGATAATAAAAAATAAATTAATACTATAAATAAATTAAAATTAACTCTCATTTCTCTCTAATCTTAAATTCTTAATATAGTCCTTGTTGTGATAAGGATGACATTTTCCTCAAAGATTGGAGTATTTGACGTAGAAAAGTGCTCTTGGGGTCGTGATTGGAGATGAGGGCATCTATAGTCGAACAAAAAGGATGGAGAAGGTATTTTCGAGACTGAACTCTACGAAAAAACTAATATCTCAAGTGTATTTTCCTGACTGAACTGGCGAGAAAAAAATTGAAAAAGAAAGAAGAAAGAAAAATCATATGCGTGATCGTGAAGACGAGAAAAATTATTAGTTTGAATCAATGATCCAAATCAATAATAATTTAACACTAATTAAAAATAATTATCCATTTGCTTTATTTCTTTTATTTGTATAATTTTTTTTCTTATATATGAAATATTATTAAAAATAACTATCCATTTGCTTTATTTCTTTTATTTGTTTAATTTTTTTTCTTATATATAAAATATTATTATTGATTTGATAATATCATAATAATACTGTGTAAAAGACCACACCAGCCACCACCATATCCCGCAACGAGTAGCAACATAGTCCACGAGCAATGAATAAGTTTCCTAAGAATTGTTCGAGGGAATTGACAACACCCTACATGCATAAAAAAAAAAAAAAAAAAGTTTTTTTCATTATTTTTTCACAACTTGGTCTGAATAACAAAAATGGAAAAATAAAATTTATCAACTTATTTTCTCTCCTAAACTGAGTGGACACGTAGATGAGGCACCCATGAATACATATCAAATACTCCTAGAAAACATCGCTGATGAGGGTAGGATTTAGAATATGTGACTTCCTGGAGTAGTATTACAATCAGTTAATAAACAAATTAATCAAAGGAAAAAAACTTTAAAAAAATTATATAGAAGGCTCCAAGTCCCAAGATGAATAGTTCAGTTACTCTTGTCTTATTTCATTCATGAAAAGTAGATAAAGCTCACATTGATCAACGAAGAAAATGAGCTTAAGCTTAGAAAAAGAAAGAGACTAGCTTGTCCTCAAAGTTCAAAGTTTATAGCTAACATGGCATACTCTCCTTCTTTGTCTTGAAGAGTTTTAATGTCCACCCGTTTTTTTAGGTGAATCCATCCACTTTATTATTGACCCATTGAAAGGGGTTTTTTAACCTGGTAAAATTGTAAATACCCTAAAGTAATAGATACAATATTTAAGCAGTGAGAAAATGAATTTACTCTTCCTCTTTCTCTATCATGCTGGCTTCGAACCAACCAAGGATCAAAAGTCCAAAAACCATAGCTGATAGCTCCAACCAACAAGCTTCGTCCCTCTCTGCTGTCACCTTTTATTTTTACAATACACAAATAATTTTTCTTTCATGTTTTATGTTTTAATCTCTCTTTGCTTTTTTGTTTTTAATACTGCACAATATAAGTATATATTACAAATATTGCTTTCTCCAGTCTCAAATATAAGAAGGAAAAAAAAACTAAGTATTGAGAATAAAACAAAAATTAAATAATACAATAATTTTATTGAGATATTTTAGGAATGACTGTATTGAAAATAAAAAGTTAGTTAAATTTTACTTATATTTGAG
Organism: Crotalaria pallida; assembly: GCA_037953625.1. Lineage (NCBI taxonomy): Eukaryota > Viridiplantae > Streptophyta > Magnoliopsida > Fabales > Fabaceae > Crotalaria > Crotalaria pallida. The sequence continues at coordinate 138,888,458 of CM075654.1, read as the reverse complement.
ACCACCAATAAAATATTTTTATTTGCTTATATTTGAGATCAAGGAAATATTTCTTATTAAAAAAGTATTACAAATACAACCAGTTATTTTTTTAAAGGCACTTACAAGTAGGACTACAAATAAATTTGTTTGTCTATTTTGTTGGACTGTCACTTGAAAATATGACCGGAAAAAGTTATATTTTTAATACCAATATCATTAATAGTACTTCATGATATACTAACTCAATATTATTAGTATTAGACAACAAAGTATATGAACAAAAATAATAAATCAAACATGAAAATACAAAATAATAAATCAAACATGTTTTCAAAAACATGATAATGTCTTACTGGGAGCATCGCCCCCGAAAGGGCCCGACCGTGGTGCGAGGGATTAGTCACCCAGTTGCGCGGGTGGATACCCTGGTTCATCCAAAAAAAAAACATGAAAATGGAAAATGGAAAATATTTTTAGAAAATGAAAATACAAAATATTTTCACAAACCAAACGGATAAGAAATAAATATCATGTATGCAAAATAATTAAATAAATAATTAAATACTAAAAGGCCAATTAGATGATTATTATGGCTCAGAAGAAATAAATATAACTATTGGGCAAAAAAAAGGCTCAAAAAAATTTTGATACAAGAAGGACCTGATGCTTCTATTGCATATGATTGGTGGCATATATATTATAAATACAACTACTTCCACAAGATCTTGTCCACTGCCATGACCTAGTCCACTGGTAACCGGTATTCAATATGAACCGTTGATGATTATAAGCAATTTATAGCCATCCAAAAAAGAAGTGGATGAGTCCACCTGAAAAAAACAGGTGGACATTAAAACTCTTCCTTTGTCTTGGTAAAACAAGGAGAGCAAGTTAAAATTATTAAAGGGAAGGTGAACTTTTAAGGCTTTTAACTGAAAAGTCTCAAGACTTTGTTATTATGGTTGTAATTTCTTCTTTTCCTTTTTCCTCTTTGCTCCTGTTATATTTGTTGTAAAAAGCTGCATATGGTCTCAGAATTCGCATGAAAGGTCTTTTTGCTTTAGATAGAACATTATATTAGTTAGCATTGTCACTGTTTATGAGATACATTATTATTAGATTCCCCACAGTCAATGTCTTTATATTGTTACATTTTATATGTAATGTCAATTACTAGAGTTGTATATAGCAGCCTTATTGCTTGGAAATGTTGCTAGGTACGTACATCTAACAGCAAACCTCATTGTTTGCTTTTGTTCTTTAATTGTTTTGTTTGATTGCTCCTTCTCCTTTTTTCCTTATTTCAACTTATCATCAGCTATTTGCTGCTCTTCGAATCATTGAAAAAGCCTGGGATAAACATGGTGGAAAGGAAAAGATTCTCTGTATCTATATATAATTCCCCTATCCTAGCTGAGCGTTACACCTTTATTTCATCTCTAATCATTTTCAAGCATGCATACTCATTGTTGTTGATGAAAAAGGCAGACGAGTTTCATTTGCGTTTTGCTTTTCCAATGGAACATGATCAGAATAACTTTTGCTTTAATTTCTTTGGAATCTTTATATTCCAGCTAAATTAAGAAAAAAGTAGTTTTACTTTAATACAGTATTATGTTTTGATTGCCTTATGGAACCTCCAATTGTTCATGTGTAGTGGTCACAATTTCTTGTATTTGCTCTAGTTCTCATTGCAATCACCATCGCTAAACAAAATGGTTGGCGTTAGGCAAAGCATAACTAAGTTGCTTAGCAGAGTAGTACATTGGTACGAGTTGTAAAAGAAACAATTGCATCATGGATTTGCTCTTGCAAATGCAACCAATCAAAAGTTGTTTGTAAGTTTTACTGTTATAGAGCTTCACATGAATAATACTAAGAGTGTGTTTCATTGTGCGACTGGGTGTCGCAAACGCAGAAGCTCCTGCCCAAACACGCGTCCAAGGCTCCCAAACGCCAAAATAAACGTGTCCTAAGATGATCGAATAACGGATATTTTGAATTAATTAGTCTAAAATAAAACAAACATTATGAAATTTGATAAGAAGATATATTGTTTATTACTTAATACTGAACCCCCATTTCATCCATAATAATTTACTAATAAATAATAAAAATAATTGCTAAATAATTTCATTTACTTTCTTACATTTAAATTTTTTTATATGAATTTAGTATTGTTTTGGACCATGAATTAAATAATCGTCTTTTTATGAATTAAGGATATTCTTTGACCGACAGTCAAAGATTAATCTTTTTCTAGACAAAAAGATCATTGAAGTCGGTACAACCTCTCTCAAAACATTGAAGTGTCCTTTATGCACATTTACCCACACCTCAAGTCAATTGTGTTCCATTTCTATGACATGTTCATGGAGAAACCTTTCTCTAGTTCTCTCTCCATAAACTTCCCATAACAATACATTTTTCCTACCGCGAGATATATTGACTGCTGTGAATCGTTTGATTGGAATGAAATTTGGAACTGAATGACATCCTTTATCCACCATTCTTGAATTGACGGATAAAGCCTTTCTATTTTACATTATTTGTATTTCCTTTATGGCTTATTTATGTCTTTAGTGTCTGAAAGTTCAGCGTGTTTTGGTTTTAGTCCTTAAAAGTTATTTTGATCGAGACTAGTCCTTAAATTTTCAAACATTTTGGTTTTGGTCCCCTCCGTTTGTAAAAAATTGTTATTTGTTTGTGTAGCTAGCAGAACATCACATCAACAGTCCATGTGGTCTGAAGTGAAACCAAATAGGTGATATAACATGAATAATACAAATTCACGAATGCAAAATGGTCTGATACGCAAAATGGTCCCGTACGCGAAATTTTGAGTTCATAGGTTTGAACCATCCATGTCACATCACCTATTTGGCGCTACCTCACACCACATGACAGCTGGTGTGGATTTTCGTTAACCATATCAGCAAATAACTAATTTTTTGTATGAAAAATTAATGACTAATTCCAGTCAAAATAACTTTCAGGGACTAAAAACAAAACACGTTGAACTTTTAGGGACCAAAACCATAAATAAGTCTTCCTTTATTATATCCATGTTTTTTTAAACCAAACATGCATGATTCAAAATCGATTCAACGATGCTTATAGATGGAACGAAAGTCATCATGCAGTTAATTATCCAAGAGTTGAAAATACATGCATTATTTTTTTTTTAAATTTAATTATAAAAGAAATTATTTTTAAAGGCTAGGATTTCATGTTGATAGAGAATCCATTTCCAAAATTAATGTGTGGAAAGTACTTCTATAACTACCGTTTCACAGGCACGAAAATCACCTTGATACCAACCAACAATTTCCGAATTCGATTGTGCAATAAAATTGTCAAATATACTGTATATATTAACACAAATTCAAAATCATTTTACAAATTCAAACTTGATTTTAGATTTTACGATCACAAAATCAAACACACACCGCGCAATTTTAAATTTGGTTAAACAAACATTGTCATATCATTGGAAAACTATTTTTTTTTTAGTAATCACTGAAAACATGAACTCAAGCGTGCAAAAGATTTTTCGTGTATCAGAATTACTAAACTTTTTTGTTTCTTTTTCTTATGAAAGTCTGACCATGACAAAGTGCTCAGCAGCAACTACTACCGATAAGGCTACAAAGAGAAAGAAAATTTGAAGAATACATTATATATGTTTATGGCATGCATGGCCAATACATAATAAATGCATGACAAGACTAAACTCTGATTTCTCACTAACACTCTCCATATAACAACAACATGCATGCATTAACCAAAGCGCATCAGGTGGAGACAGATCAATTGAGTAAAAGCCTTAGATAAGTTTGAAGAATAAATAAAGATGTCAGTGAGCATGAGGAGATTGCTGAGGAGGGTGGTGAAGAGGGGAAGGTGCTGTGGCGTTGAGCATCTGTGGGGCCAGCATAGGTGGGGGGCACTGGTAACACTTTGTGAAGAGTCCAAATGTGTCAATCTGGTGAATGAAGTTGACCATGCTTGCCCACCCTCCAAATCCAAATCCTACTATTAGGACCCACACAACTACGAATACGTTGATGATAAACGATCCTACCCATCTTCCAACAAATTTGGGAGGTTGTTCCACTGCGTTCTGCATCACAGCCGTTCAATTATATATCACTATTTCAGATTGTGTTACAGATGATATAATGTACAATATTCATTATTTTAAGATAAGATCATACCTCTAAATTAAATTCATGTAGATAAGATATATAATAAATGAAAAATTGGGATGCTTAATGCTTATAAGGATGAAATAAGAAAATAATCGAAAAAATGATCGGTTTAGGAGAAACCCCCGGGACTGGTCTGCTAGACTGTGACCATACGCTAACACACCTCACAATCACACTCTTCCCTTTCCTAATCCTTATTCTTGCTTTTTTGTTCTAGAGTTATACTATTAAGGCCAACAAGAGTATATAATAATAGAAGCAAATTGCTTAGAATAAACGAATGGAATAAATTCTAACACTACCACTGTCCAATTAAGTCAAACTATTCCTACTAGTAAATTTCAGAGATTGATGAGCCACATGGCAACTTTTTTATTTTATCTTTTGTCCAACTGTTTGGATTTTAAAATAAGATTTCTTGCTTGGCATAACTTAATAAAGAATGAATATGTCTGGATTCATACTTAGGCATGCTGGGTGGGGACTGGGGAGCATGAATGAACGTATTAGTACATGTAGGCTACTGTAGCCTAATAGGAGGGAAGTAAAGTTAAGCCCGTGAGGTAGGAGAATTTCTTGAATAATGTAATACTATATGTTAAAGTTTAATTAAATAATTAGAGATAACAAAAAAGTTAGAGAAATTAAAGTATACATTGAATTGTGTTTTTTTTTAATGTTCAAAAAATGTGAGGTATAAACTACCACTCCCTCCGGTCCTATATATAGGACATATTCTAGAAGCAATCTTTGGTCCTATATATAAGACATTTTGTATTTTCTATGCATCATTTATTGCTTTTTCTCTTTTTTGCCCTTATTAAATGCTTTGACTATTTATGTGTTTTTTGTTGTTCATTAATGAGTGTGAATTTTTCAAAACAAGTTGAGAGGGTAAAATTGTAATGTTACAATATATTCTCATAGAATTCATAAAACTAACTACTTTTCTTGGTCCGAGGAATATGGTTAAGTATGTCTTATACCGGAGGGAGTACTATATAAAATTTTAATGAGCAAAATTATATGAGATGCAATATGAAAAATAGAGTATGTACCTGGCGGGCAGAGGCTGATCTGAAGGTGAAGATGTGAGCAAGGGCAGGAATAATATAAACGGTGAAACTGACTAGGAGAGATCCAACGGTGGAGTTGATGGGTCCAAAGAATGGGAAGATGATGGCCAAGAACCATATGGGGATCACAACCGGTAATCTCACCAATGCTCTCTTGCACAGGCTCTTGCACTCATGCATCCCAATTGCTTTCTCCCACACAAAGTATAATGGGGTGCATGCAAACCCAAATGTTATAAACTGCAATTTCCAAATTCAAATTCAATCATTCAATTAGCTAAAAATAATATAGTAATTACTATTTAATTAAAAATATGATCGTACTGTATTGTTTAGCATACACACATATATGTGTATGTATGTTGAAACAAAATATAGTATATTAGTATAATGTACTAGTACTATATGTATAAATGGTATAATGAAGGCATGAATATAATATATATATATATATATATATATATATATATATATATATATATAGTACTAATAGTGAATAATCTAATACAGTAAATATGGATGATGAGGGAGCTAGGGGTTATTTGCCTGGTGGATGAGCATTAAAATGACAGCCATGTCACGGAAGGGTGATCTTGGAAGGAGAGCAAAGGCGTTGGAGTGATTAAGAAGCATGTCTCCAAATGCCCAATACACTGCTACAGCCGATGGAAGGGTCAGTGTCAGCACATACAGGGTAGCCAGTAAGTATATGGCCTTGAACTTCTGTGGTTTCCACATCGCGTGCATTATCTCCCTGTACATACATACATATATGTACCGCTATTATATTTATTACTAGTATTGCATAATCAATTTCATTTATAATGTGTTCTGCTACTAGTACTATTTTTTTTTTAAAGGAATGAGTACTATATACTTATATCATTTCTTTTAAAAAAAACCACCTTACCTGACAGGTTTTTTTGTGCAATCAAGGTTACATCATTGTATGGTTGATTTATCTTTAGCTAAATCATATATATAGTACTATTGTATTATTCATTTGTGTTGCCCTGGTATCAAGAAGATATATACATTCGATTCTGACTAATGCAGATGAGTCAACAAGATCTGTTTAAAGGGATAAATATGTTTTGATGCCTAATTCTATCATACATACATTAGAAGTTAAATATCTTGCTTAAGGGGAACAGGAATTAAACTCATTATCATTTAAAGTAGAAGAAAGGTGGTGATAATTTTTTTTTCAATGGGGGTAAAAAGAAAAGGCCAGGGAATATGAGAAGGGGGGGAATATTTTGGTCCCAGGTTTGGTTTTGCTGTTCAAGGAGATCAGAAGAGACCCTATGAAAGCTAAGATGTAGCAATCACTGTGGAAAGCTGGATCTCTCAGCCCAGGGCCCTTCTCATGATAAAAAAAAGCATAAAAGAATAGAACCATTTTAGAGAAAGAGCCTTGGCTTTCTACAACCTAAAAACAAAACTCAAGGATTCCCGAGAGAATGGAGCACTTTTTGCCTCCCACGCTTAGCAAGGGTATTTTGGGGAGGAAAAAAAGCATTGCAAGAAAGTAACAGGAGGATATTTTTATTTTTTGGATAGAAAATAATGGAGAGTATTTATTCAGGTCTCAAAATTCAAGTCACTAACCTAAGTCCTAACATTAATTAAGTTTTGGATTCTAAATTAAAAAAGAGAAAAAGAAAAAGACTTAAGATGGGTTAAAAGATCCATGTTCAGATTTATGTCTATAGAAGTCTAAGGTTGAGTCACTATCGAAATGACGTTAAGCCACAATTGTTGCATGGTCATTTCGCTTTCCCATTTGGCACTATATTAATTAGACACTACCAATTTGTGATTCGTCCAAATGTAAATCCAAGGGGAGGGAAAAAACACCAAATAAACAAGGGTAGATGTATGAAAACGTAAAACACACGAATAATAATAATAATATATCTGGGAGTGTCTTACACAGTAACAGCATGTCCCCCGAATGTGTAGAGAATGTTTGTGGCCCCAGTAAAATACAGAACCAACTTGGCTGGACCCGAATGCTTAACTCCCTCCATCTATACAATCAAAATAACATTTGCATTATATTGCAAAGCATAATGTTAATTATAATAACAAATAAAATGATCTTTGTTACACTATTAATATAATATAATAGTACCAAAAATGTATATAATATAATATGAATAATAGGGATGATAATGTAGTAATTCATTATTTAAAATTATTATTACCTGGCCGTGGAGGAGAGATGCAACGGTGAGGTACCAAGCAGTGTAAGTGGTCATGACAAGGCCCAAAAAGGACCAGATTCTGTAGTTGTGAAAGGAAGGGATAAAGACAGTGGTGGCACAGCATGCTCCGAAGATATAAGTCCAAGTCCTCTTGTCCAGATTATCATTTATGTAATATATGTTACTGCACAACATTAAAAAATTAAATCAATATTCATTTACCATACCCCAATGAAGAAGAAGTTGTAGCAGGTACATTATTATCAGAGATGCATGTGATGTGGGTTTCTAGTTTTAATTTAGACTAAATAAAAGTAACATGTTATAATAATAATAATAATAATAATAATAATAATAAAAGAATTTGTATATCTATGTAGCTACAAGTTAAAGGAAGGGTCAGAGATAGGACTCAGATTATATTGGGTTGGGAGTAGGTACCTAGCACAAGCTATCAGTTGGATAACAGATCCAAACAGAAGAAATGTGCAATTAAAAGCCAAACCCACGTTTCTCCAGTGCTTCCCAAGGAGTCCATCAAGAACCTCAAACCACTGCATATATATGCACAATTTATTCGAATTGAAATTCAAATTGAAATAAACACTAGTAGTACTTTGGTTATGAACAATAATGAAAATAAAAATTAAATGGTGTGGTTTTTATTTAATTTGGTATATATAGAGTTTGAACCTGGATAACATGGTCCCTGAAGTTAACTTTTTCTCTTTCTTTCCTTGTTCTGTATTCAACGTAGAGGATGCTAATGAGGTAAGCTGTCCAGCTACCGAGTATACCATAGAAGAGTTGAAAAAGAATGCCAGAAAGCATTCCTAGCTGGGAAAATGAGTATGGCAATGTAAGCAGAACTTGAGCCACCTGCCATGTAAATTAAAGACATACATATACATAAACATCAAATAAAATTAAAAAACGTAACAACTTGTAAGGAATGGAGCACATATATGTATGTATATATTTGGATATATGTACTACTATATGGAATAGAATTTATATTTTAAAAAATTGACCTGGTTGGAAGCACAACTAAACCAAGCATCATAAGCAGAACCACCATGCCACAATAAGCTAGATAACCTTGTCTTTATGTCCTTAGGCTTCCCTTCTTCAGTTTCCATTTCCACATAGTTCCCAACCATTACTGTTTCCACAGGCTTATCATCTGATGCCATTTTCTTTCTCTTCCTACTATACTGTTCTATCAATATGTATATATCCTGATCACTCTTCCACTTTCTTTTCCACTACTCGATCTCTAAAGTCTTAACACTTAGAAATTATTTCTTCTGAGTGATTTGGCTTTAAAGTCTCGATATTGGTAGCTGCTAGGTGTTAAGGGAGGAAGGAGGTTTGAGAATGAAAGTGAGGATGGGGAAGGAGTTATAGAGTGGTGGGTATATATATATACTCCACAGGACAGGACACAAAAGGGTTCTCGAGACTGTTTATGAAAGGTATTGTAGAGAGGGGCTTTGAGAAACGAGTAAATCTGCTTTTTGAGTATCAAAATATTATAGATGCGTCTTAATCCAATATCAATTTCTTATACTAGCTTATTTAAAGAAAAAAAATAAAGGCTTATCATCCAAAGTTCTAGTGTATTTTAGGTTTATTTATATTTTTAGTCATTAAAAATTGAGAATCTTTTGGTATATTTTTTATGTGTGAAAAATATAGCTATATATATATATATATAACTAAAGTATAAAAAATATTATTGATTTAGTCTTAAAAATGTGATAACTTCTACCTATCTCCTTCTCACAAATTTACCTATTTATTACATTAATACTACATTTCAATTTATTCCAAATTATTTGCCCTTATAGAAATTTGATGATGCATTAATTAATTTTTTTAAATTTTAACCATGCTTTTAAACATTTTTAAATATGTGATAATTAATGTATTGTGAAAATAATATAGTAAAGATGTTTTGGTGTCTTAATATTGTCGAGTGTCCAGTGCTATGCAAACATGAGGATAAATCAGTAATCGGACAACAAAATGTGTTTTTGGGTAGTCGCACCTGACTTGCGGGCCCTATCCTAGATATCCCTAGTAAAAAGAAAATCTAGACACACGTAGTTCTCAAGATTATGGTTTATAACATACCTGACTCATATGAAGCATTGTACTTATAAGAGAGAGTATGTAAACTTAGTTAGTTAGACAAGATGAACGGAATAAGGAGAATATTTCACTATGATTAGTCAGCAGCAATTATAGCGGGCAAGAATAAAGGTTGAGAATGTGGAGAATATTTTGTTGGCTTTATGATTGCTATTAACTCCTAGAATTGATGGAAGAAGAGAAACAAGGAGCGACGAGGACCTTGTGCCAATTGTTTTGGCTCGTATAGACTACTCTGTTTGGGTCTATTACAGTTGCTTTATACTTAGAATTTGAAGCATTAAATGACTTTTTTAATTCGTGTAAAACTCTTAAAATGACAAATAAATTGAAATCAAAGGATTAAGTTGTAATGGATCCAACGATCAAGTCAACATATTAATCGGTTAGTATAACATTTAGGTGAGATGTTTGGTTGGTTACCTAGTAATTGTCCCAACCTTTGCTTACCATCATCGTAACTATCAGGATCTCCTCCTCGACGGATATTTCATTCGAGCATCCTCAACCTACATAACACAAATATACACAACCAAATAGTCCAAGTAACTCTTTTGCTTACACATTATTAATTGCGTTCTACTATCACATCAAGATATTTGGCTTGTAGTTCCAGCGAGTCGGTAAAATGGGTCAGTTCAAGCTCTTTCATTGAACGAGTTTGGATTCTTAAAAAATTCTCTTGAATAAATCCTAAAGCCATTTTTTTTACAGGGGAGGTCTGGGACTAGAATCCATGACCTGGGAGAGGGGAAATCCTAAGTTTCCCTGCAGCCACCAACTGGACTGTCTTACGCGGACAAATCCTAAGCCATTTTAGCTTGTATTAAAAGGGCTCAAATTCACTAATATTTGACCGAAACGCTAATGCCTAATATCACATAGCATTATATATATATATATATATATATATATATATATATATATATATATATATATTATTTACGTGACACTTTATTAGAAAGACATGGAGATACTAGTATAACAAAACTGTTGATATATGTAATTGAGATACAAATATGGGTATTGACACAATAGTAAAGGTATATTATGATCATAAGGGAGAACCAAAATTCAATCTTAAAAAGAATACAATCGAGAAAACAAGTTTAATTACACTTAAATGAAATAATGAATAATTTTTCTATTTTATTTTTTTTATTTACTAATCTTCTACTTTATTAATATGGTGGAAGGATACCAAATAAAACCAAAACAATATGTGATTTAGATGAACATAAGTTTATTAAACTACGACTAAAAGGCCCAGCAATAACATATTTTATTTGTAACTTAGGGTGTGTGATGGCTTCTCCACGCGAGCGGGTCTCCCGTTTCCCGAGCTGATTATTGATTATATTTGTAATTTTCTCTTTAGTCTTTACCCAACTTCACCCTATTGTGTTCGGTTTTTTTTACTCAATTTGCCATCTTGTGATCATTCTTTAATTTACAACTTATTATAGAGCTCAATGAACACTGTAGAAGCTATCTTTGCTCCAATATTCAATGTTTCAAGACTCATGGGGTTTTGACCCTTCAATTGAATGGCTTTTACATTGGCCAAAGTTGAATCTAGCTAGCATGCTTAATTGATAGTTTCAGAGATCAATGGCACAAAGGAAATAGCAACCAACCTTGTCCACGCATTTTATCTTAAGTACCTTAATTTTTAGTTCTCATATTTATCCCTTTGGACTTTGGTTACACTATATGGTATTGGAATTTGGAAAATAGAAGGGCTAACACGGCACATCAAATATAAAGTTTTGTTAGAGAACAAGGTAAACTTAGGAGAGGACAAAAATTTGAAAGAAAAAAGAAATAATTAAGCCTAAGCAAGGGAAGAAGTGAAGGAAATAATAACATAGTAGACCACATGATTGCAGCCAAACGGGCGTGGTCGCTTTGCAAGTCGAAGAAAGCTGCTTTTATCACATGGCCAACTCCTTTGTAGACTCGAGGACCTCTTCCACCATATTCCATATGCTCAAACCCCAATTAAAACTCCTTATTCCACATGCAATTTATATATTTACTTGCATTTGCATATATATACTTAATAATATAATGGCATAGGGGATTGGACTAGGACAAATAAATGGACAAAACAATGGTAGAATTGTTAGATCATGTGCCCTTGCCCTGCTGCACCTCTTCATTGTTAATATTTATCATGATTTTCCTTGGTACCTTAATATTCTCTAATGTCTCCTTGAAAGAAAAAAAAATATTCTATGTATTTATTTTATCTCATGGTCCTATTATATATAGATTCTCTATGTTTTCCACCTCTTCCAAAACAAAAATGCTATCACAGATTTTCTTATTCTTTTTGCTATACTGTCACTTTTTCTTTTTCTCAAATAATACAACAAATAAAGCCAACCTTGCCACAGTTTTGTCATATATTTATGAAGCAATTTTAAAAGCTACATAGAAATACATAGGTAAAATGGTACATTTCTTTCACCCCTCTTTTTTTCATTGTCTTGATTGCTGACAGTGGTCCAAATACTGCAGGAAAAGTTACCACCTAATAACCTTCTTTCATATTTGCATTTTTTTTTTAAATTTGAATGAGTTGGCTAAAGAGTTCATTGATTATTCTCCTTCGGCTCATGATGATAAACCATAATGAGTTTGTCTTTTTTATGTATTAAGATAAGAAAATTATTTTACCTAGTGGTGCTGCTTATCATAGTTTGAGGTTGAAATTAAAATTAAAAGGGAAGCATATGAGTTCGTTGAAGGTCCAAAAAAGCATATTGTTTAGGTGTGCGGCAAAACATATTCATGAAAAATGTTGGAAGCCCACACCCCACTCTTTGTTCAGTCACACTTTCAAGTATTTGGGACCAAAAACATTCTCTGTGACTTGTGTCTCCTTGACCACCTTCATTCTATTTCAGAACTTCTAGTTTGTTTACCTATTCTTAGCATAATAATCAGCATCCTTACTTGCACTTCATTGATTAATGTCAGTTCTAAATTAAATGGTATTAATATTTTGGTACAGGGGAATGTCCTTATTATGTTTCCACCGTTGAATCAACTATTATACACAAATTTCTAGTGACCTTCATTGAATCATTGTCAGGTGAATTGGTGGTTAACGTGGGTATCTGCATAATTAGCACATTCAGTATGTTGTGCACGTTTTGTAGCATTTTCGATGCAAAATGATGTTTAAGGCAAATTCTATTTTCTGATTCAATTATGACTTATGAGTGTTCTCTAGCCTATTTCCAAGAATATATCGTGCTGTATTATTATTTAATTTTGCCATGCCATATTTTACTTCATGTCTACGCCAGCCAGAGCTCATGCATTGAGCTTTATTATATGGCCTTTAATTTGGGCCTTAATAAGGACTTTTTGAGTAATTTTTGTTCCATTTGGATATGAATCTCTCAAGAGACCCAATAAAAACAAAACAACAAAAATTGATTGGTTAAATCTCACCAACAAAGATGATCAAATTATGAAAAAAAATTGCACATCAAGGCAAAAAAATCTTGGAATAATCCAGTTTTGGCAAATCAAAAGTTTGTATTAAAATAACTAAGACATGGCTTACAGTTAGTTGCTTTTTTTTTTTTTTTTTTTGCTTGAATGGTATAACTGCATTCCCTAATTAAGGTAGGGGACCATGGATGAAAAGTTGGATTGTTCAATTTCAATGATAATCTTGAGAGTAGAGAGTAGAGACAGAAACAAGATTTCAAATTTAACTGCTTGATTGTTTTTGTCGGAATAACAAACAACTAACAATATCTAGTATGCCAGCTAAAGTTGGTAGCATGCTATATATATGCCATTTAGTGGTGAAACTGGAATACTGCATATTCTTGAGAAGTCAAACCTATAAAGAACAATGTTTCTTCAAAGTAATATATAGCTCAATTTGGTCAAAAGGATGTAAAGAACTACATTGATGTTAACCACTCAGTTTGTTTGTATTAGTGAAGACTGCAGAACATGATCATAGCATAATCATCTACCAAATCCAATTTCAATATTAGGCATGCAGTTTAAGTTCTAAAGTTTTATTTTATCTTGTCAGGCTTTAAACATTGAGAAAATTAAAATTGGCCGTATGTATTACTTTGTTGTGTATCTTATCTTCCAAACATGATTATACACATCAGCAATGATTAAAACTTCTTGTACATGACTATGTTATCTCCTTGGTGGGTCTCCATCTCCCTGTGTTGATCATCTAAAATTGAAGTTATCACTTTAAGCTTTTTGGTAGACTAGGCATGGGAGAAGAAATGTTGCATTGACTTGTGATCCAATTTCATAACAGTGGGTCCTTAGAGAGTATTGCAATTGCACCATTAGTGCTTGTTGATGATGCAATTGCAATGGTATGTAGGTGGTCAACCTTATTTGCAAAGATGCATGTCGTCCATGCTTACATATGCAATATAATTACTACTTTGCTTGAATGTAATTTTATCACAAACACCATCATGATACACCCCATCTTTATTGCCTCCATGCTGCTGGGACCTCAAAAGAATCCTATCATACGTAAAACACAACTTTTGCTTCACTTTAGTGCCTTCTTTTTCCTCCGTGATGATCGAACAAAATATTCTTCTTTCTACGTTTGCCAGCTACTTTATCTTGGACAATTGGTAGATTTTTCAATTTAGTTGAATAATGTAGACTAAGGTCGGTGCTTTTTATGGCTGAATGGAAATTCATGTGTTAAAAAGCAACTGGCATGAAATCATACATTTTCAAAATACTTATGAATATGTGGATTTATAGGTTACATATTTTTAAAAAAAGTTTAACGAAATCCCACTAATTATAAAATGCTTTTAATTAAGTCACTAAAATAATAGAAGAATATATTTTCAAAATTATTAAAAATTGAAACTGTATAAAAAATAATTAAAAATTGAATGAAAGTGACTAAAACATTAATTTAACCCAAAAAAAAATTGGACGGTGCTCTCACATTGTAATGGAAAGAATTTTTATATTGTCAATATATCTTACATCATTTATGTGCTATTTTGTTTTTTTTTTGGATAAGACAATATTTTTTTTTTTTGGTCCATGGGATAAGACAATATTTATGTGCTATTGATTTTGTGACTTTTAGTTACAAGAAAAATATATAAAGGAGGGATGATTTGTATATAATGCAATTACCCACCCACTTGAATCATGGATCATGAAACAACTATTGGGCCTAATCTATGCAATATACAACTTGGCCCAAATATGCATCGTTGGTCAACCGAGCAATCCCACTTTGAAAGCCCATAAAATGAAATATCCAATAAGGTCGTTAGTTCCCAGGTTTTTATTTTGTCACCCCATCATCTATGGTTGCCACCCCAAATATTAAAAAAATACCAATCATGCCCTTTTAAAAAAAACAAATTTTAACACGGGTCGTAAGGGGGCACTACGACCAATTGGTCGTAACACCCCCTTACGACCCTTTTTAAATCAAAATTTTAATAAAGTCGTAAGCTGGTGCTATGACCAGCTGGTCGTAACACTTGCTGACGACCGAATAAAAAAACTAGTTTCACACACTGGTCGTAACCAGGTGCTACGACCTTCAGGTCGTAGTACCATGTTACGACCAATTCAAAATTGTGTGTTTTTTAATCAGTCGTAAGCATGTGCTACGACCTTACGACCAAATGTAGTTTCTAACATAGTCGTCAATCAGATTTCTCAGACTCACTATCGATCTCTCACTCTCAAACCTCCCCCTCTCGCTGTATCTTTCTCCGTCTCACACTATCGATCCCTCTTTCTCACTGTCACTGTCACTCTATCGATCATAATCGCTACCCAAATCTCACTCTCTTCCTCCAAGTCGCAACGCAAATCGATCTCCGTCTCTCTGAAATCGCAAATCGCGTGTGAGTCTGATTCTCTGCAAGGTAATATATTTCTTCCCCAATTTACAAACCCTAATTTGTTAAATCTCTTTTTTTGTTTAATCTGAGCCCTAATCTCTTCGATTCGTCACTAATTTGTATGACCCAGGTTGAAACACGTCATTGGGTAGCTGATTTGTACTTGTTTTGGTTTGGAGCTGAAGAAGAATATGTAAGAACACTGAACCGTGACTGTGTTACTCTTGTTGTTCTTGTTTAAAAAAAACGCTTTGAATTCCATCACAGGTTTTAGGGAATGTGCATGTAATTGGTTTAAAAAAACGCTTTGATCAAAATTTGCATATGCATGTAATTGCTTTACTTGCTGAATTTGCGGTGAGTTACTGAGTTTTGATCACAAAAGTCCAATTTGTTGTCAAGTTTGATGATAGTCAATAGTATAAATTGATCTTCAAAAGGGAGCATAGGGAGTGCCAATGGTCAGATATAAGATTGTATTTTTGTGACTGCACTGGATTTATATTAATGCTTGTTTAACTGGCTTCTTGACCTTCTGAAATAAAACAAGTTTGACACTTCCTAAGATGGCCAACTCTTTATGATTGAGCGATGATATGCAGAGATTACGTAAGACAATTAGCACAGGCGTTAGCTTGCCAACTAATTTCGGTCATTCTAATGAGGGTTGTTACAACTATATCATGCAATATAAGCCTTAGACGTATAGTTCATTCAGTCAGGATCATGGAAAGTCTTCAGGGAAGGCTGTTGTTGGGTGGCTTAAGCTCAAAGCTGCTTTAAGGTGGGGCATATTTATCAGAAAAAGAGCTGCAGAAAGGAGAGTACGACTTACTGAGTTGAATTGAGTCAAATGTTGTTGGAAATTTTCTACTCATTTTTAAACTGAGGCTTCTTGCTTATATGGATTGTTGAAAAAGCAATCTGTTTCATAGCATAGAACCAAAGATGACTTGAGAAAAGATGTAAAAATATGACATTTTGATGATGTTGGAGGTGGAACTGCTGCATAATGTGCCAACAAATTAAATTCTGCAACCAAAGACATGGTTTTACAAACAAAACAAACCATACTTTACACATGGAGATTAAGTTTTAGATGATGTAACATTTAAATTCCTTCAAGTTTTATTCTATTTAACTCACCAAGGGTTTTTTCATGTTCCTTACCAAGTTAATGCTTAAAATTTTCTGCCCTGATTTGTGATAGTTTAATTGAGGATTGAGCATTTTGCTGCTTGCCTGCTTCACATTCTTGTTTTACTAATTTAACTCATTTTTCTCAGCACTATCCGAGTATCTTTTTAGCATCCCTTTAGGTCGTAGATACTATTCTAAGTGACCAATTAGGCAATGTTCTATGTATAGCAGCCAATCATGTTGTGATCTGTGAAATTGTTTATGTTTCATGGCTCTTCAATTAGTACTAGCATTTTATTTCTAGTTGCAGAATCAGTCTATTGTCTGAAATGTAAGGGGAATTTGTCAAAAGGCACAGCTTTAAATTTTAGAACCCTTTATGTCAAAGAGTGAATAGTTCTTATTACATGCCATGTCACTGACAGTGCTCTTAATTCTGACCCAAGCGTCTGAAAAAGAAATATATTTCTTTATTCTGAATTTAACAAATAAAATATAACAAAAAATATAGCAGATATAGCATTACTGTGGATTGCTTTAGAAATCTGATTCTCTAGCGCTGGTACTTTTCTTTTCCTTCTTTGAATTTTATGTCTAATTTGTTTTTAGGATCATTCTGATTCTTTAATTGTAGTAGTTGGTATATCTTTTATGTATTATGAAATTAAAATTAAAATGGAAGCATATGTGTTCGGTACAGGGGAATTGATTAATGTCAATTCTAAATTAAATGGTATTAATATTTTGGTAAGGGGAATGTCCTTATTATGTTTCCACCATTGAATCAACTCTCCCTTCTTCATTGTATAAGGAATTATGTGTTGATATCATCATAATATTCACTTCATGCCTTGGATTTGAATATTTTTTTTCTTGAACCTGTTTTAATTGAAGTGTTAAATATAGGAAAATACAATAGTTACTTTGTTCTTTTTACTTGAACAATAGTACTGTGAATATTTAGATCCATATATGGTCAAGCAGACTGAAAGAAAAAGATTATGGTCAAGTGTTTAGAAAACAATCAGTACCTTCTGAATTCTGCTAGAAGCAATGTGTTGCTAGAATTAAGTTGACTACACCATGGTTCAAGATTTTGGTTGCACAGCATAATGAAATCATTGTGTTGCTATCTTTAGTGGTTCCAGATTCTTTTACATCTCATCCTTCATGATTCTTTGCATAATGAAAAAATTTGTTGAGTACTTGGCGATTTGAATTTTACACATCTAATTATGACATGTATGTAAATAAATCTATATGTTTGAGTGGCATACATAACTAGCATGGCGGTACTGAATTTAAGAAATGACAATAGCAACAAGGGGATCTCAGATTCCCATAGGGAGTTGAAAATGCAGAATTGGAAAATCCATATTTGATATTTGTTCTAATTATATATGTAGTACTACTACTATTTGCTATTATCTATTTGCACATCCTATTCCTTTCTTTTGCATTTTGCTCTTATTTCTCTCTAGCATACTCTCATAAAATACTTGGCTTTTTATTCCTATAATCGCAGCTGCTGCTATTGGTCATGATTCTGGTGTATATATTTTTATTCCTCATGATTCTGCTGCTTTATATTCCTCATGATTCTCGCCATTTTATTATTCTGGAAAATTGTCTTTTCAAATCATACTAATATTATGTTGAGTTAATAATATTAAAGTTGCTTTTTTTTCTTTTCAGATGGCATCCCGCGATGACTCTCCTCCCCGTCCTCCTGCGAGAAATCGGCCCAGTGCATTGAATCGCAAGCGTCTTATGGATGAACGTGCTGCAGCACGGGTAGCGGCAGCAGAGGCTGCAGAGGCAGAGGCGGCAGCAGCCGCATATTTAAATGTGGGGGACAACGATCCAGTTGTCGATGCAGCGGAGTTAGACGACGACGTTGACGATCCTCAAGTTGAGACCCTTTTGACTAGTTACAGCGGCCACAGGGCCAAGCAGATATGGAAGGGCAATGTAAGTAATATTTAAGTTAAATGTAATATCCTTTCTAATTTTTTTTAATTAAATTGCATAACTAATTATTATCTCCTTCTTGCAGGATCCTGGTCCTATGAACCGGTTTCTTAACCGGATATTTGGGTTGAGGCCATTAGCTCAGTTACCGGAACAAGTTCGTACACTTGTTCTAGGTTCTGGACTTGCGCCTCTGATCGATTCGTCATTTGCAATGACGGATAGGCGCATACTGAGCTCGTTTGTGGAGCGTTTTTACGAAGACACGTGCACCTTCCATCTACCCTGTGGCGAGATCACGGTGACACTGGACGACGTTTCGTCCCTTCTCCATTAAAAGAGGTCTTTATTTTTCATTAAAAGACAAGCGTCGCCAATAATCGTGAACTGCATCCAAAGGGATGGGTACTTCCTCTTTATAATATTTTGCAAGTTCACATTCGCATGGTAGACCGTGAGTTCTTCTGATTCTGCAATCACAACATAAGCTTACCCCTTTTGTTTGGCGAAGACTTTCCATGATCTCCCAAATATGTATTAACGCATTGCGAGAGACAAAGTGACGCAACTCCTTGTAGAAATCATTATTTACACGATGATCTACCTTGGTGATACTAGTTTCAAAAGAATCTTTAATATCCGTATGTTGACATACCAGCATGTTCTCCATTGCCTCAAAGCTGGTGCACATATCCCCCTGACTATCTCTCAATAATCTCTTGAATGTGGCATGAGCGCTCTCAACCCTGATAAAACAAAAAATAAACATATACAATAAGTTTATCACAATTATTTTAAAACTCAATAGGTAAAAACACATCACTAAAATATACATAAAAAAAATGTTTGGGTTTTTTTAACTCACCTATTAGTTGTGGTATTACCAAAATGCATCAATTGGTTTACCCAAACACCCACAAATTTCTCCTTGTTGTGTCGCAGGTAAGTACGTTCCACGTACTCATAAATTATTATTCCACACAAATCCTTAAATTTTTTCAAATAATCTGTATACTCTTGCAAGTCTCGAGATTCTACGACTGCTTTCCAAGCGTCCATTATAGGTGTCTCATCTTTTGTCTCACAAACCTTCTGCTTCACTCTATACTGCACGTTCTTTGAGATGTGAAACTTACATAGCAAGTGAGTAGAGGTTGGAAATACCTTCCTGACTGCCAAAATCAGAGCATCTTCTTTATCAGTCACTATGATCTGAGGCATGGCATCATCACTTTCAATCAAGTTGCGAAGCTGCTCTAGAGCCCATGTGAAGTAGGAAGCCTTTTCAGCCTCCATATAACAAAAGGCAACATGGAACGTCTTCTTTGTCGATGTTTGACCTACGATCTCAAGAAGCGGATATCTGTATCTATTTGTTTTGTAGGTGCTATCCATAACAAGAACAATACCGAACGAATGTAATAATGTTATTCCACTTGGATGTGCCCAAAAAATGGCCTTGACCACATCACTTTCTTCGTCTTTTACATACTTTGTCACATATCCAGAAGAAGTCAATCTGTGTAATAAATGCTGCATCTGGGTCCTGGGATGTCTGATACTTTTTCTAAATCGTTGACGTTGATTGTACACTTGTCTCAAAGTAGTAGTGTTGTTCTTGTTCCGTTCTTTCAAACTAATGAGAATTTCCTTCGGTTTGACCCCTGCCTTTGTCAAGTTATCGATTAACTCCTTTTCCTCTTTGGTTGGCCTACCATAATGACCCTCCAAGCTTTCACATGGTTTGTGATTATGGACGCCACATTTGACCAAAAGCATCCAACCTTTTTCATTACCAAGATCCCAAGCATTAATCCTGAAAGGGCATTCAGACTTGCGAGTACTGGATACACACATAACCTCACCTTTTGTTCTTTTCCTATATTTTCCACTTCTTTCGCAAGCCAAAAATTAATAATAATAATAATAATAATAAAAAAAGGGATTATAAAAAAAAATTAAAAAAAACAAAAAAAAAAAACAAGTCGTAACACATGGTTACGACCCTAAAAAAAACACGGGTCGTAAGCCAGTGTTACGACTTCAACATAAAACACTGGTCGTAACACTGGGTTACGACCTGGTAAAAATTTTACATATTTTCTTTTAAAATTAAATAAACAAACAATCCATAATAATTCATCAATTAGGATACAATAAATTATTGAAAACATTAATCCTAACTAAACTCTATGAATGAAATTTGAAAATTACCTTGGAATTCAGGTTCAACCGCAGCCATTAAAACCAACGTTTTTGTATGATGAAGTATAAGATTTGGTAAAAACAATTTTAGGTATCAATTTCAGTTATCAACCGGCTTATATAAGAAAAAATAAGGATTTAACACAGGTCGTAAGGGGGCAGTACGACCTACGACCTACGACCACGAGGTCGTAATGCCCCCTTACAACCCGTGTTAAATTTTGTTTTTTTTAAAAGGGCATGATGGGTATTATTTTAATATTTGGGGTGGCAACCATAGAGCATGGGGTGGCAAAATAACAGGCCAGTTCCCAAACCCCCTTTTTATCCCCCAAACCTCATTTTAAATGGAAAATGTCTATATTGCCTTTTATTATTCAAAACAAAAAAAAAAACTCCAAAAACCAAAACTCAAACCCCAAACCCTAATATCCAAAACCTCAAACCTCATCCCTTCACCATCTCACAAACCCCTATTTCTTCTTCTCATCTTCCACCATCATACGTCCTTCACTCCAAAAAAAAAACTCCAAAAACACATGTTTTTTTCTCCTTTACGTTCAAAACGAGCATGAATGGACGTTCCATATTTGTTGAAGATAAAATTGATGTCTTTTATTTTTTTTACGCTACTGTGAAAATTCCGACAATCCAGTGTCGAAATTTTTTTATATTCCGACACGGATATGTCGAAAATTTTTAAGTTGTTTTTTTAAGAGTTTTCCGACATATATATGTCGGAATTTTTTCTAATGAAAAAAAAATAAAGCAGTGTAAATTTCCGATACCCTCGTGTCGGAAATTTAAAATTCCGACACTGGTTCATCAGAATCAACACAGCAATGACGAATTCGAAAAGCAACACAACAACAATAAAAATAAACCCTAAAACTACAGTATTGAAAAAGAACAAAACCCTAAAAGCAAAAAACTAAACCTAAACCAAACCCTTCTACATCAAATAAACAAAAACAAAAACAAAACAAAACTCCCAGAGATAGAAGAAAAACGGTAATGAATGAGGGAAGAAGAAGAACCTCCATACCTTGAGGCGGCACAGTGGAGGCGGCGGCGGCGGCAACGGCGGTGAGAAGAGGGAGTTGAACGGTTGTTTATGGGTGGGGTTTGAGGTTTGTGAAATGAAAAAAGGATGGAGTATAATGGGGGGTTTGTATAAAGGTAGTTTAGGTATTATTGAAAAAAGTGGGGTTTGAGGGATAAAATGGAGGTTTGAGGACTAATTACCATCCAAGAAACCCGTATCCGTATCTGATTTGTTTCCGTGGATGACAGGTGGCAAAAAAGGTCAAACCAGAAGCAGACAGGTGTCCATATAAATACTTGAAGCTCATGCTGCGAACCATTGTACTCATTCATTCATTCATTAATTCTGTCCTTTTTTGGTGTGCATGTGTGAAGTCAGCTCTCTCTGCTCCTGGGTTTACTTTGCAATGACCCTAGCTCCACTCTTCAATCAAACACAACACAACACTCTGTGACTTGTTTCAGGTAGAGTACATACTAGTGATTAATGGTGATATATATATTTCTGTTATTTCAGAAAATCAACATTTACGTTTCCGTTGATTGCACTAAAAAATTTGATATGATTTTGCAATTGTTACTTTGTGACTTTGGAATTATAACTTCACTCGAAGATAACTTGCATTTTCATATTTATCAAGTATGGAAGTTAGAACCTGTGCATTATGAATATGTGGATTTGTTCTATGACCTATATGTGTGGTTTATATACTTGTTAGGCAACTTCACTTAAGGCCAATTGGTTTTTAGCATGAAATAATCTAATATAGCTTTACTTTTCTTTAATGCTTAATTAACCACTGATCTCTGTTGTGTCTCTTGTGATATACTACAAACTTATAAAAACAAAAATGAAACAGATAAAATGACCTTGAGCACCACTCGCTCTTCAAAACTAGGTGGTCAACGGTTTGGGAAAGGAGGGAGGGTGTTGTTGCCTGCTAATCTTTATTGTGATGAGCATTCTAATTTATTAAGTATCAGGTTAGGTTAGGTAGATTAGGGCCCAGAGACGTATCTTTTTGTATCCATCATGTAACATGTTCTTTAAGAATATGCTAGAAAAGGATACAAGTGATACTCCCTCCGGTCCATATTATAAGCACCCTTTTTGTGAGAGAGGAAGGGTGCTTATAATATGGACCGGAGGGAATATTTACTTAAGAGGCTTACATCATTGGCTCCATCAATGAGAATCCCCTGTCACAATTTCTAACTTCTGACTATCATCATTCATCAAACAGAATGTCAGCTGGACAAGATGGATTTCTAATAAGCCGACCAAAGGCAGAATGGACACCCACTCGTGATGCATACCTCGTTGAACTTCTCATCGACCAGCACAAGAGTGGAAGAACAGCTTACAATGAATTCAAGAATGAAGTGATTAAATCTGTTACATGGGATTTCAACAAAAAATTTGGCTTGAATTTTGAAGAGAATCAGATAAAGAATCGCTATAATGTTATGAAGAAAGATTTTGGCATTGTCAAAACACTTCTCAGTCACAAAGAATTTGGCTGGGATGAAATGCGGCATATGGTTGTAGCGGATGATAAAGTCTGGGATAGCTACATTATGGTAAGTGATTACAAAGCATATAGTTAAAATCTTTGATGCATAAAAAATCACAACATGTTTCAACTTACTAGTTAGTAGTTTCTAATACACAAAATACAAAAGGGGCTATGTTTTTGCTCATTGGAAAATTTGCTTATCTATATTAAGGTAAAATGCGAAGCTAGACCTTTTCGGCGCAAGAGCTTCCCACTGTATAGACAGATGGCCATCATATTTGAAGGTGAAAAACCCTGACATAATTTGTATATGGTGTCTCTGGACTTGCTTACCAATTCATGGCTTGTTGAATACTCCAGGAGAAAGAGGCATTCCAAAAGGCCAATTTCCTAGTGGAGCAATGGCAACAGCAGAAGAAGGAAATAGCAACACAGAAACAGTGCGGTCTTCAGAGCCATGTAACCTACCAACACAAGTAATTGATGGTACCCTTGACTCTGATTCAATCATACGTATCAATGACATGCAAACCAAGAAGAATAAGTTTTTCAATCCTGCCGATTCAATTCGTAAAAGAAGAGCTCATCACATAATCGGGGAAACAATAGAGAACACACTACATGAGATTTTCTCAGCAGCCAAGTCAAAAGCTA
Organism: Crotalaria pallida; assembly: GCA_037953625.1. Lineage (NCBI taxonomy): Eukaryota > Viridiplantae > Streptophyta > Magnoliopsida > Fabales > Fabaceae > Crotalaria > Crotalaria pallida. The sequence goes on along the minus strand of CM075654.1, from coordinate 138,864,397 downwards.
AGCAAAGAAATGCATGCAATGCAACCACAATGTTTAAGAACTGCTTGGAGGAGTTGCAGAAAATGGAGGAGTTGGATGACAATGAGTTTGCAAAGGCCGTTAATGCTCTTAAGGATGACAAGAATGCAGTTGCTTTTATGGCAATAAAAGGGCCTAGACGTTTAACCTGGTTAAAGTCTCTATGGCAATCAGAGTAATATTTGTACTGTTTTGTCTTTCATACTTAAGAAAGCAGCTCCTAGACAAACCAAAATGACATGTTTGTTCTTTTCGCAAGCATTAGCGTATCTATCCAATCTAAAACTTCTAGTGAATTAAGCACAGATTAGTCATGCATGCTTATTAAGACAATATTTTGTTGAGATAATGTTTCCTCATGGCCTGCTCATTTGATAGTGCTGTGCTTCAGTTTTGCATCCTGATGCTAAACCTTTATGGTGCATATGGCTTGAGAGTCCGCTTTTCTTTTAAGCTCATTAAGTAAATCACCAATTTGGTATTTAATTGCATGTTTGGATTTGCATTTGGAAACCTCCAAACATAAAAGCTGTGAGGGGGGAGCTTCTAGCAAAAACAAGTTTGCCTCCCCAACACTAAAACAAACATACTATAAGCAATTTAGCTTCCAACAGTTTAGTTTAGAATGTTACTTCTCTATCCCTTGATGTTTCAAATTTGGGTCAAATTGATCTTTTGTGTTGACTAAATTGATCATCTTTTCACCGTTCAAAAACTATGATTGGTATTTCGAACATTCAATGATAAAAAGTTGAGAGTATCACATACTAAATTGTTGGGTGTCCTTACTCAAAGCACATTCTATAATATCTTATTCTGTTACAGATTGCATGCTAACAACATGCTGTGACTGTTTAAAAGTATATATATATATATATAAGTTGTTAGGGGTCAGCCTAGAAAGGAAAAGACGGAAAGTTTGGCAATTTTTGATCAAGTGTGACCATGCTTAAGACTAGAATGTTCTTCTTTGTTATTAGTCCAATTGTAAAAAACCTTTGGTTACTTAAGGCATAGGTTAGAAAACAAAAATAGTAAAGAAAACTAACTTTGGAGGCAAAAGGGATATTATTGGAGCAACGAACAGTGTAGAAGTGAGTCAGCTGACAAAAAAATTACAAGTAACAACAACCTAACAAGCTTAAAAAATAAAGTAAGGAGGGAAAAGAAAGGAACAGCAAAGCAAAAGAAAAACCGAACACCACTTAACCTTCACAAGTAAAGTGAAGTTCTTTGGTGTTTTCTGATTCAATCCTTCTTCAAAAGATTTGTTCTTTGGTTATCAATCTTCTTCTTTTTTCTTCAAACACCACATACATCATCACATGGGTCGCTTCCTTCTCTTTCTCATTATTCTCAGCTTTGTTGCATTCTCTTTCCTCTCAGGTAAACTTCACTTCACTCAGTCACTAACTGTAAGAAAAAAAAAGTTAAAAACACACACCAAAAAAAATCATCATAGTGTAGTTTTGGAATTATTCTACAAAGATTGAAACTTTACTATAATAACATTCAACTTGGTTCTTGCAGAGGTTCAATCAACGTCGTTCAAGATCGTGAACAAGTGCCGCCACACCATATGGCCGGGACTACTCTCCGGCGCGACCTCGCCGCCGCTCCCCACCACCGGCTTCGCCCTCGCCAGCGGCAAATCAAGAACCATCAAAATCCCCAAATCGTGGTCTGGTCGATTATGGGCACGGTCCCTCTGCGGGCAAGGCTCGGACGGAAGATTCTCCTGCGTCACCGCCGATTGCGGCTCCGGGAAAGTAGAGTGCGCCGGCGGCGGTGCCAAGCCACCGGCCACGTTGGCAGAGTTCACTTTAAACGGCGCCGACGGGTTGGACTTCTACGACGTGAGCTTGGTTGACGGTTACAACCTTCCGATGCTGATCGTGGCTAAGGGAGGCACCAGGGGAGGGTGCAGCGCCACCGGGTGCTTGGTGGAGCTCAATGGCGCGTGCCCGAAGGATCTCAGGGTGGCACGTGAGAATGGGACTGGTGGGAGTGTCGCGTGCAGGAGCGCGTGTGAGGCTTTTGGTGACCCGAGGTATTGTTGCAGTGAGGCTTACTCAACGCCTGACACGTGTGGCCCTTCTGTTTACTCTCAGTTCTTTAAGTTTGCTTGCCCACGCGCGTATAGCTACGCGTATGATGACAAGACCAGCACTTACACGTGCGCATCCGCAGACTACTTGATCATATTTTGCCCCTTGCCATATACCAGGTACAATTACTTTTTTAACCTTATGTTGCCCTTTAGTTTTGGTCTATTAAGAAAGTTAGTTAATTTAGTTAGTGATATTGGAAAATGGAAATGTGAATATTTTGTATTTTTTTTAAAATTATCCTGTCAGTATTATTAGAAGTCTGAAAAATGTTAATTAAATAGAATATTTGTGAAAATTCGTAATTGATTATTGTTGAAAATTGTAAAAAAAAATATATTATAAATAGGACCGAAATAAAAGTTTTAAAAAAGTCTATGGTCAAAAGGAGTATTTAGAGTTGATTTTAGTTTTTAAGTGTGATTAATAGTATGGAGTGAGGGCAATTTTGTTCATTTGTTGGAGTGTATGATTGGCATGGAATGGAAGCTTTATTTAATCCTTAAGAAAAAGCCTTCTATTTATGTTTAATTGTCCATTTCCACCCACTGATAACTACTGCATGTTTTGTAGACTATGAAAAGTTAAGGGGCCATTCATTGATTGGTTGAGGGAGCCTTTTTGTGCGGAGTATGTACTCGAATGCATGTCTGCACAATTATTTAACTGCGCATGTGCTAATACTTGGAATATTTTTTGATAAATACCTGGAGTGATGTTGAAATAAGATATGGCAATTGACAAGAAGATTAGTTTTGTACTTTTGAACATGACCATTGTCTAGCACCAAAAATACATGACTAAATGTATGAGAAAAATCTCGTTGGGAAAGATATAGTCTCACCATATTCTGAAAGTTTTGAATGTTTCTGCTCAGACAAAACTTGCCTCCCCGTAGATGACTATATTTTGATGAACTATCATGCTTTGATCTTGCCATTAAGTTAAATTTGTCTTTTGTGACCTAGTCACACAGCACGTCAAAATTACATTTCAATTTGGAATTCTCCTCACTTTCAGATTTCCTGTTACATTATCCTTTCTTTCTAACATGTTGCACTCCATCCCTCTAGTTATGGAAATAATTAGTTACTTGACATTGTATGGAAGTTATTTCTTCAACATGAACCAGCATTCTTTTTTTTTTTAAAGACAAATAGATAATCATAGCTCCTATGTATTTTAGTAGAGTAACCTTTGCAAAGGAGTCCAATCGGTTAGTGGGCTCTTTCTTCAATTAAATATTGTAATCTGAGAGTATATATATAAAGATTGTGAAGTACTAAAAAAACTTAGAGTTCTCTTTAGTCTTTCCATGTTTTAAAGTGAACAATACACGTATTCATATGCTTAAAAGAAGGCTTTTCCTCCTTGAAACTATTAAACATTTGACCATACTATTTCCACTATGTTTCCAGACTTGCTTTTCCTAGTTGTGCTTGTTAGTTGGTACTGTAATTTGTAGTATTTTTCTTTTTATGGCCCACATTCCAAACCCCTAATCACATAATAGGACAGAAGTTTATGCACCATCAAGATTTGTGATCTTTAAGACTTGTCATCTTCTAGGTAGTGTAGTGCATCATTAAAGTAAAATTATTCGAGTATTCAAAATCAATAGTCGGATGTGTCTAAGACTATTAATCTGGACCTTAGCAATAATTTCTTAGGGGAATACTTTCTACTCCTTTTGTGTATAGTCGATAACACGTGCCTTTATCTTGTGTGGACCTGTGCAGTCAAAAACTGCTGGGAGCGCGGAAAGATGGCGCACCACTTCCTCTGGTAAACAAAACAATGATGTACTTATCAAGACCACATTCAGGTGGTTCTTCTTCATCAGGTCTGATTCAAACACAAAGTTCAGCTTATGTTGCCTCTATTGCAGTGTCTTTTTTCCTGTTTTTCCCTCTTCTATATCCTTTATGACTTGCGTTTGCTTGGACACTTCAGGCAGATAGTGACACGAAAACTAGCCCGTTCTTAATTGTAGCTGTGTAAGATCTTCATGCTGTCTCCCCTCCTTACAATTTTGTACACTAAACTATTAAATGGCTGTGCTGATTCTACTCATCATGCAAGACATCAAGGATATCAAATACGAAACACTGTAAATATTCTTGTATTTTTAGCGCTGTCTCTTTTCCCCCCTTTTCTCCTTTAATATACTTCAACACTTCATTATATCGTTGATCTCCGGCGATGCTTCGATTCTGATTTTGCCATCACAGAGGCATTACCAATTTGAAAAGTGTTCTGGAGTCAGATTTTGCAAGTTATGAGGCTCAATAATGAGATTTGTGTATTGATTTAGTTGCAACAGCGTGTACACGAGAATGAGATAGCTTTGTGAAGGGATGGTTGGTGCATAATTCCTGCATTCAATATGTTCAATGCTTTGCAGATATATTAATTATATAAGCACCATTCTTGTTTCTTGAGCACCCTAAATAGGCCAATGTACCGAAACCTGCCATTTACGCCCCTTAGCCCTAGAAGGTCATTCTTGAGGTTGAGGGCTTCCAACTTTACTTGGCACTAGGACAACTGGACAAGTGAACTGATATCATATGGCATCGGTTCTAGCCAAGGAAACATAAATGTGTAGTGTTGGTATAGACTACGTGTCAATGTAAGTTTTACACATGTCAGTATTCTATCATTGAAAATTAGTTCACAGCTTTACATGTACATTTATATCAGGAAGTTAAACGACGAATATGCTTGGAGGATGCAACAGAACCTGAGCCTCTAACTTTACTCAAACAAAAGGAATCACTCTACCAGCAGCTGCTGGCCATGCAACTTATTCAAGGTTATTCCGAAGTTATTGCGCTTAAAGGGCATTTTGGCGAAAAACTCATTAGCCATACCAGCCAATTTGAAAGGCATTTTGATGGTGTATGTAGCAACTCTCAAACAATCACAGACACACAAACCTCATTATCTGCAAATTTGTTTCCACTTCAATTGTTTCTTATCCATCCACTTACAGTCTAATTTGCTGTGATACAGATTTGGTGTCTCCATTTCTTTGTCCCATTACCCTGTCCCTCCACTCATTTTTTGATACATCACTTGAAAATGCCACATCATACATTCATCACTTACCAGAAACATTGTCGTAGTTACTCATAATCCTTCACCGATTGAAATTTTTAGTTCTGGAAACCCTCTTCCTTTCAACTATTGTGTCTTTCTCATCTATGTAACTTCACAAGTTCACACTTCACATATTCATGTGCCACTTTGTGTTTGTGCTCTTATGAAATGTCCACTATGTACCATAACTTCCTTTTTATCAACAAACCATCTGTGCTTCCATTTGTAGACCAAATCAAATCCACTTGCGTACTTTAGGATTCATCTTTTGGATAATCTACAACGATTACTTGCATAAAAATTTATTGCCTAGAGAATAACAAGAAATGCATAATGCTTTAGACGGATAATTTTAAGAAAAATGGTAAAGAGTATCCTAAAGAAATTTTTTAAGGAGTCAAAATTAGTAGATTGATAATAAGTGTCGTAATCAATAAATCAAAATGTGTTATATGTTCATTCCCAATAAAATGATTACTTAAAAAGTGCCTTTGGAGCAAAATCCCAATTTTAAATGTTCAGATTCTGAATTGCTGCAAAATTATTTTTCTTTTTCGGATATTCGATTTCGATAGAGCATAACAATGTTTTTGGTAGACAACAATGCTATAAGCTCAATATTGGATTTCAATTGCCCTCACCAAATTTATGAGACCCAGTACTTATCAGTCAAGGTAACCAAAATCAACATTTTAAAACATTCAAGAATCAGTCAAGATTAAAAAAAAGATTGTAGAGACCAAAATTAAAAGACCTGGGAACTAAAATCGTAAATGAATCATTTTTATATTAAGACTATCTCTATCTCTACGTACTTTGATGTCCATCAATTTTTCATGACTTTTTCTTTTTTGCCCATACCCATTACTCTTTGACTCTCATTACTCTTTCAGCTTGAAACGAGATGGAAACAAAATAAAACAATTTTCGCCTTATGCAAGTCATATTATCTTTCGCCTTTCCAAAGTCGTAAATAAAATAGAGTATTCCGTCAGACGGAAACATTAAAAATTTATTATAATACCAAAATTTCTCGTTCGTTCATTCACGTACAAAAGGGAGGTGGAGGTTCACATAGGAACATTTCTGATATTTCAACATTTTAATTGTTCCGCTTCTTAAAAGACGGAAGTATTTCTGCTTTTAAATAGTCAGTAATTCTTCCGCCTTATGCAAATCAGTAGTAAATTAAAATAGTTTCTGCCTTTTGAAAATCGGAAATCATCTTCTGCCTCCTTAAAGTCGATAAATTAAGGACAACTGAGGGCCAAAAAGTAATGGGTGGAGGTTAAAAAGAAAAAGTTTTTTCCATCACTCATAGATAGGATGGGCAATATAGATGCATATGAACTTGCTTTTAAAGCGGTGCTTGCCATTAGTTACAAGGTTTGGTATGACAATCCACCCAGTTTTCTCTAGAATGTATTTCATCGTCTTTGAGTTAATAAAGTTTCTTCATGTTAGAAAAAAAAATGATTAAATCTTATTCTATCTCAAATTCTAAAGGTTGGAGGGGAAGGAAAAAAAATAGAGGTATTAAATCGAATGGTTACTTTAGATTTTATTCCATGCTGTTTTAAAGTTTAAACACTTTAAAAAATGAATCATGGGTGCTGTCTATTTGAGTCTGTTTGACAAAATTATATAGTTGTGAACTAATAACTAATAAATGCGAGCTAGCAATTGATACTTGTAAATTTAACTTAAAATTGTGGGGCTGTAACTAATAATTTATAGTTGTATAACTAACTTATTAAATTAGAGTTGTTTGATATAATTAGATGTGACTAGCTGAAATTTTTTAAAAGACTTAACAAACATAATTTGGCTCCCGACATACAACTGTAATTAGGAAAAAAAATAAAAGACGAAATTGAAACATAATTAATTGATTTTTTTTTAATTTTCTTAGAACATTTTGAAAGATGGTTTTCAAAAACTACACACCCCTCTTCTAAAAGTTGTAAGTTTTTACCGATATAAGTTGGGATGGGTGGTAAGCGGTTCTATCTCGTTTAAGCAAGTCTCGAGTTCGATTTCTTGTGGATGCAGAAAATTCATGTTGGGAGACCCACCTATCATAGCCAGACACGCGACCCGGGTCGGATCCAGATCCGAATATACCTAGGTAGTTAGGGAATCGGATAAAAAAATGTTGCAAGCTAAGTTTTTCGTTATTTTTTTTACCAAATAATTCTAATAACTTGTTGACCAAAACAAAAATTATAAGTTTGTTTTGCCTTGTTTTAATCTTGATCATCTTTACACATCAGTTAAGGAATACGTAAATTCACATGATCAAACAAGTACGTAGTGTAAAAAGGAAAGGAAAAAAAATAATGAAAACAAAAAAATATTACATCCTATCCCATTTTATCCCTTCATCCATCTAATCTAAGCATAGTCTTAAACTTTTTCGATGATAAAATTAATAGAAGAATAATCAGCTTAAAACTTTGCAATTGGTCGGAGCCTCCTTAAGTGCTTCATTGAGATTGTTTGGTGGGTTCTGTCCCATCGGTTAAGAATTAGTTCTCAACCTCCATCTATTAGTCCCCAAACCCCCATTTTATTAATAATCCCAAAATACCCCCCACATAACTTCCAATCAGTTCTTCCTTGATCAAACCATTCCCCAAACCCCATACCCCCTTCACCCTCAAGCCCCACCAACCTCGGTCATGGCCTCCCTCCCATGCCGTCATCCCCCTTCTCCGGTCATGTTTTTTTTTTCTGGGTCTGACAAATTTCCGAGAATCTCGTGTCGGAATTTCTTGAAATTCCGACACGGGGTTCTCGGAAATTTTGTTCTTTTTCAATATTTTTTTTATGGCCGCTTATTTTTTGGCTCTTAATATATTCACAATCATGTGGCTATAGCCACTGAGGCATGTTTATTTGGCATTATCGCTGGCTACCGTGAACGAAGGAGACAGCTTGAAAAGGGGCGTCTCGGATCTGGGCGAAGCATGATGATGGAGGCAAGGGGAAGAGCAACAAACGCAGTAGCAGGGGTGCGGTTCATGGACACGCAAGGAGAATAAGAAAGCCACGCAGCGGTTCATGCTCGCCGGGTTGTGGTCTCCGTCATGACGTTCTGGTGTTGACGGGTCTCACGGTGTTCGGATCTTGATGATGACCCGCAAATTGCTATCTTGCTGGGTGATTCGAGGGACGGTTCTTGGTTCGTCGGGAGCGATGGAGGCTGCCATGGTGATGGCGGAGGCATGGAAATCGATCGTTGCTTCCACCAAGCGAAGGTGGAAGATGAAGGGTTTGGGGTTTGGGGAAGAAGAAGAAGGAGAGAGTTTGGGGTTTGGTGGAAAAAAAATAGAATAAGGGGTATTTTTGTCATTTCTCAATTAAATTAGGGGTCGAGGCTAAAAGTTGGGGTTTGAGAACTAATTCTCAAGGTCTAATTTACAAGCGGGCCCTACTTTTTTGACCCCCTTGTTACTTAGTTAACCCACTTATTTGAATGAAAATTCCATAATAACCTTAAAAATTTTCAATAATCCCAAAATACCCCTTTTTTATTCCATTCTTATCCCTCCCTTCTTTCACTCATGTCTAAATTTCAAATTCAAATCTCTCACACACCTTCTCACATTCAACACAATATTCAAGAAGAAGAAGAAAAACAGAGAAAAACCAAAGCAGAGAAGAAGAACATCATAGCAAGCCAGCAACTGAAGCCAAAGAAGTAAAGCAGACAAAAACAAAAATTTAAAAAAAAAATATCCCTCGCTGGGGGTGCAGCGAGAGAACAAATTCATGCTCTCGCTGCACCCCCAGCGAGGGTGTTATTTTTCCCCAGCGAGAGCATGAATTGGTTCTCTCGCTGCACCCTCAGCGAGGGTGTCAGAAAAATAACACCCGCAGAACGATTTTTCTAATTTCCTATAAAAAACAAGGGCATGTATATTGTTTGCTTAATATTAACCACTTCAAACCCATAATGATACAAAAATAAGCATAATGAATCAAGTTTATGATCATAGAATTACCTCTTAATGAATGTTTATTAATTAATTGCAAGTGAAGAAAGTGGAAGAGAAAACAGGTTTTGGGTTGATGAATATTGGAAGAGGTTGTTGTAGAGAATATAAAAAAATATAAGTTTCTATGTATAAGAGAATGAAGGGTATTTTGGGTAGTTTATATTATTGTAAGGTTAATAGAGACTTAAACAAAAAAAGTGGGTTAACTAAGTAATGGGGTGGGTAAAAAAAGAAATTCCCTTTACAAGCCTCTACCTTGATCTTGATAGCATGCTTGAGCCCATTAACATTTGTCTTGCTCCGAATCGTCCTTCCGACGTTAATATTCTTTGAAAAAACAAAGTTAACTTTGTATAAGTTAAAATTGTGAACAAAGTGGAGATTCTTTTTAACTCTTGAACGTGAAAAACTTTTTAATTTGTTCTGTATTTCTTATTTTTCCTTTTGGATGGGCCATAGATTGATTACATGCTTTGTCTGAGAAAGCCTTAGCAATTGGATGATTTACAATTGAGCATTATGCAAAAATTATGGAAGAGTTGTCTTATTTCAACCTAGCAGATTTATATTAAAATTTAAATTTAAATTGATCACTATCCTTTTCTTTACGTATATATAATATGGGTTTAATTGTGTTACACGTTCTTGAAGTTTTGAGTACTTTTGTCAAATACCCTTATTCTTTTTTTCAATGTCTGACTTCCCGAAATTACTTCTGCGTTTGTCCCCTACTATCAATTCTGACCAATTTTGCTAACATGTAACATCAATCCTGGTCAGAGGCGCAGGAGGTTAGGCACGTGTGAGTGAATATCCTTTTTTTTTAAATTAAATAATTAAAAAATTTAATATTTTTATATTTTTGGTTAAATGAAAAAAGAAATGAAATGATTGAAGAGAGAGGTCGTCTTCGCTTATGTGACATCACGCGACATCATTGACCAACCTCCTGTGTCCGACTAGGATTCTGATGTTACAAGTCAGCAAAATTGGCGATAATTGGTAATAAGGGTATATAACAAACCCAGAAGTAACTTCAGAGAGTCAAACATTGGAAGAAAAAAAAAGAATAAAGATGAATATCAGACAAAACTACCCCAAACTTCAGAGACTTATAACATAATTAAGTCTATAATATATATTCATCTATGTGAAAGATCTAAGCACTAAAACGAATTACATAATCATCTTATAAAAAGCGATCTCATACTCGTCATTTTCACAAACAAGAGGATGCAGAAAAGGTTGAACTGAAGCATAAATCATTTTCTATCACTATATGATACTCTCTTTGTTTCTTAATACAAGATATCTTTGTGAAATTTTTTTATCCTACTTATGAGATTTTATGTTAATTTTTAATAATATTTAATTACTTTTTTTCACAAATACACGTATTTACTCAATAATTTTTAAAGTTTTAATAATAATTATAGGATATTTTTGAAATGCAAGTTAACTTCCTTGAACATAAATTCTCCATAAAAAAAAATCTTATATTAAGGAATGGAATAAGTATAGTATCTTTTGTTTCTTTAATATCTTTGACGTGAAATTTCCATTACTACTATTGTATTTTGAATGCTAAAAAAATATTTTTAATTGTTTGATTTTCTCCTTTTGCAGCAAAACAATGCTTAAATCTGAACCACAACTTGCTAATGGATGTGTTTCTTCAATTTTCTCTTTTTTCACAATTTTTACTGATTAATAACGATTTTTCTTTTATAAACAAAGTTTTTGTTTGATGAAAAGGGGGAGAGGGGAAAACCTGATTAACCATTTGATTTGAAATATAACAAACTCTAATCTCGTATGCTCGAGTGTTCTCTTGTTTATGTTAGTTAATATCATTTTAAAAAATTGTTTTTTACATTAATGCTACATGCCGAATGTTTTAAAACAGTTATAATTATAAGATAAAATGTTCTATTTTCTACTTTTAAAAAAGATTGTAGTTACTATATATTTTTGAACTTTAAAGTTTAGCAATTGTAGGATCTGTTTGGAACAAGTGTTTCAGCCCCTCAAACACGCGTTTGAAGAAGCTTGATGTGAGAGGCTTTTACCTCAACGCGGATTCCTGCCGCGTTTCCAAACACACACACGTGTGTGTATATAGATAAAATTGCAGTGAGATGTCATAAGTGAGAATTTTCTTTATAACAGCAATAGGTTGGTCATAACTTTGAGTTTAAAGGTATTGGGCTTTTTATGCTTAGCTTTCTTATATTTTGTAAAAGAGAAAGTTAACTTATTTTATCTTTTCTTTTATCATAAAATAAATATGAAAATGCATGTATAAGTATATTTTATTTATGCATCGGGTTTCAAGAAGAAAAAAAAAATAAAGCATGCTATATTGAGAAGTGAAAAACTATTGATATTAAGGAAAAAAAATTTCCATGTTACATTGGTCTGCCTGTGTGGGTGTGGCATGAAAAGAAGAGAGATGGAAATGGTATCCAATGCTTTTCACATAACTGTAGCTGTTGTGCGCTGCAGCTACTTTCATGTATCATGTACCCTCCTCCATCAATCATCAGTCAATATGCACACACAATAATAACTAACGGTCGTATTGTATTATTACTGTCCGTGCAGACCTCTCCAAATCCAATCGGGCTAACCCGATTGCGGGCCAATATACTGTTTCTTTTTTTTTTAAAAGAAAAAAAACACTAACTCGGATCTGGTTTATCAAGAATCCGACTCATCCGGTCTGACCCAACAGAGCTCGCACTAAACGGTAAGGGTCTCCCAGCGGGGGTTGCTCCATACCCAAGACTCAAACTCGAGACCTGTTGATTAAGAAACTAAGTGAACTACCACTTGATCAACCACACGTTCGTCCAATATACTGTTTCATTAACGCATGATAAAAAAATTAAAATAAAAATGTTAACTATCTGTATATGGAGTACTGTACTATTCCATCCGTCTCATTATCTTGGTAAAAAATGCAAAAAAATTTGTCCCATATTAAAGTAAAAAAATAAATGAAAAATATTAAAGATTATAAATATATCGATAATTGATAAGTAAGTAAGGAAAACACATTTAAATATTTTTTGAGACAATTTTGCAACTTGTATTAATTGTAATGATATAAAAATTTGTGTAATATCAATTTGCAATTAATTAATGAATCATGCATTATATCAAATAAATACTCTCTTATTTTCATTGATTTGTTTGACTTTTACCAAGATAATGAAAGTATTATGATTTGGAACTATTATTAGTTAGAAAGAATCGGAAATTATAATTTTTATCCGGGTCTTGTTAATCGATATCCCAAGGCCATTATTTCAAAAATATATTATGAGATAATTTGTATTGGAAATCTAAGTCCATCATTTTTCGATATTTTAAAATCAATATTTTCTAAAATAAAACTATCTCTTTTAATTTCACAACCAATACTTTAACATTTTCCTTTTTATATTTTCGATAGAAAAAAATTAAAAACTTGTGTTATATTTTTATTTTTAAAAAGCTTAAAAAATATACTTAAAACATTTATTGGCAATAACCAATTAAAAATTAGTAGGAGAATATTAAGGAAAAAAGTTTTCTAAATTTTTTTTCTTATGACACATGTTAAGCATGTTTTAAAGATTTTAATGCCCATTCAAAAGACCAAGGACATGTTTGATTTCACGTTCGCAAACGCTCTACCAAACGGACGCTAAAATGCCATGCGCTAGGGTTGATTATCAGATACACCATGATGCATTTGGTGGGTTGTGGCACTTGGCGAGGGTGACCCTGATCCTACGTATCCCCAATAAAAAAGAGAATTAAGGTACACGTGGTTCTTAAGAATATGATTTCGAAAACATACCTGACCATCTTAATAAGCGTTGAAAGGGAGAGTAAGCAGAGCTAGTTTAGTTGGACTGGGCGTCATAGATAGATAAGAGGAGTGGAATAAGAAGAATATTATGCAATATTAATGGTTTTTAGTCAACGACGATTATGATGGACGAGAATATTCTATAGACTTTATGTCGACTTTGTGGACTCGGCTCGACTAATCAATTATAGTCCATTAGTGAAAAGTAAAGACTTGTGATTACCTATTACTTACTAATAAGAGTGAAGGGGCAAAATAGATACTATCCTTTTATGTTTTTTAAGTTAAGAAATGCATTAGAAAAAATGTTAAAGGCAACTACTATGATTCAATTTGGTTTAATCAGATTAAAAAAATCAGATGAATCAAACCCAACTACCTTGCATACACCTTTAACGGTTTTAAACATGTCCAAAAAAAAAAATATTCATGTTGTTGTTGTTTTTTTTTTAAATAATTGTTGTTGTTTATTCATTGGATTAGAGCGAGAAAGTGAACTAATATCTTGAAATATGAACAAACATGTAGGTGATATACATGCAAAATCGTTTTCACAAACATTTTCTTATGAAAAAAATTTGTAGCAAAAATGATTTTCACTATTCCAAAGAGTAGAGCAATTCGGTGATCCCTTACTCACACCAGGTTATTTATCAAGATTTGAATATCAGTAAAACTTTTAACATTGGACAAATACCAGATGTTCAGCATTAAATTAGTTTTGTAAAAAATATAAATCACACAATCAAGACTTATTAAACTTCTTTAGCTTTGTCAAATTCACCATTACATTTATACACATGCAATAATATGCTTTGTGCGAGTAGCATGGGTGTTGTTACATTAATACTAATAAAATTTGGGGGGATGGTCATGACTTCAAGTCCTTGTAGTTTGTCCCTAGTAAGTAGTAACAGACTCTGCTCTCTCTCTCTCTCATGCTTTTTACCCTGAAAACCCTCTTGCTTGTTCAATGATCACTCCATAACCACTCACATAGTGACATTATTTCTCTGTCCATCCATTCCTTTAACATTTCCCCACTCACTCACTCACTTACCCAATAACACTACCACCCAACATCCTAGGAACACCCTTCCATCACATAACACAACACAACCCAACCCAACCCAACCCATCACTCCCAAATCATTTACCACATTTTATAATTAAACAAACCACTTCCACACCGGCCTATGGATCTCTTCTTCCCACACTCTTATTTCACTCTCATTGCTCTCCTTCTCCTCACTCCAACAGGTTAAAACTAAAAAAATACTCTTTAATTTCCACTACTACTAACTAAACTTTTTTTTTTTTAAGTTTCAACACACTTAACACTTCTCACTTTTTTTTCTTGGTTCAGGTATTGAAGGTGCCACCTTTACATTCGTAAACAGATGTGACAACACAGTATGGCCAGGGATACTGGCAAATGCCGGTAGCCCACCTCTCGACTCCACCGGCTTCGAGCTCCCCAAAGACACTTCCCGCTCTTTCCAAGCTCCCACCGGCTGGTCCGGTCGCTTCTGGGCCCGAACCGGTTGCACCTTCGACGGATCCGGTTCCGGCTCATGCCTCACCGGCGACTGCGGCTCCGGCATGCTCGAATGCAACGGCGCCGGAGCTGCCCCTCCTGCCACCCTCGCGGAGTTCACACTTGGCACCATAGGCCAAGACTTCTATGACGTCAGCCTCGTCGACGGTTACAATCTTCCGATGATTGTTGAAGGGACTGGCGGGTCGGGTCAGTGTGCATCCACCGGGTGCACTTCGGATCTGAATGTTCGGTGCCCGGCTGAGTTGAAGGCTGGGGGTGGAAGCGCGTGCAAGAGCGCGTGTGAGGCTTTTGGTAGCCCTGAGTATTGTTGCAGTGGCGCGTATGGTTCACCTGGTACTTGTAAGCCTTCTATATACTCGGAGATGTTTAAGGCTGCATGTCCAAGATCGTATAGCTACGCATACGATGATGCTACGAGTACGTTTACATGTAGCGGTGCTGATTATACCATTACCTTCTGTCCTTCCTCTCCAAGGTATGAATAAAAAAACCAAAACTTTAATATTAATAAGTTTATTTATATAATCCCTTCTTAATTTTATAATATAATAGATAATAGATAATAGACTTATTATTATTATATTAATAACATTTTTATTAAGTTAGCCTTCATGGAATTAATTTTATTTTAGGGAGTGTTCCCAGTATCAGTAGTACTGGGTTGGTGGCTGCTCCATACGGCCAAAGCTACACTTTTAATGGCAATGCCATGAAATAAAGGAAAGAATAAATAATTTGTTCGTTGGTTAGAGTTGGTGTGTCTTGATGTTAATGATGGTTGGTTCTTGGTGGTAATGGCTTTAGCTAATACTACTATCATTAATTAATTACTATAAAAGCTCACGAGTACTATATTTATGTGACGTGACCATTGTTCATTAATATTGAAGAAATTTTTGTTATGACTCTGAGCCTAATTTTATTTGATGTACTTATAAAAATGAAGGAAATACAGTTTTAATTCTACTAAAATCCCTAGCAGGTACCAGTAGCTCAGTTGTTAGGAGGCATATAATATAGCATCTAGTTTCCAATTCTGGCAATGTATAATTTTTCTTTTTTTTTTCTGACAAAACTTTCCTTGTATAAAAAAAAAAGAACTCTAATAAAATTCTTTTATGTGCAGCATCAACCTAGTTACTAGTTACTACTATTAAATGTGCTAGAAATTTCACTCACTCCTTGAATAGTAAAGTTTAGAGTATTTATTTAATTATTTAATAATTAGTATAAAGTTGGTAAGAAAATTAATCAGGAAGATCTAAAATTAGTGTAACAAAGATCTATGTGATGCTTCAATTGTATGTGTTTGAGAAATGTGTCATTGTATGTGTTTGATTTGTTGCAGTCAGAAATCTTCAAGAGATCCAAACCCCATGACCTCAACTACACCACAAGGGTCAGGGATAGGGATAGGGACAGGGACAGGACTAGGCAGTAGTAACACGGGAACAGAAACAGGAGCAGAAGGGGGAGGAGGGTTATACTCGGGTAACACGGGTATGGATCCCGGGCTTGGGTATTCAGGTGCTGATGGATCATCAGGGTCGGGTACAGGATCCGGAGAGGCCATGCTGGCAGATGGGTCATATTTAGCTGGGTTGGCAATGGGAGACTCCTGTAGGACCATTAGCACATTTTCCTCTGCATTTCTCTACTTTGCAGCTAGCCTTTTATTTATTCTATCGTTGCTTTAGCTGTTGCTGCAGCTAGCACTCATATTGTGGCTTTTGGTTTGTTAAATTAAAATGTAAATGAATGTGACTTAGATTTGCGGGTTGTAGTAGTAATGGGCTCATGAATTTTGGCTTTTTGTTTTGCCACTACTAAAGCTGGCAGATTCTTCCTGATTGTAAACCACCCCACCTCATGATTCTCCAGAAGAAGAAAAAAAAGGAATTATTCCATGTTTCATTCGTTAAACTTTCAAGTGCTTGTTTTTATATTAATTAATCTTGGGAGTATTTATCTCCGACTCTCCCATGGGCCATGGAAGCCATTTGTGATTTTATGATAGTTGGGGGTTAAAAAATTCGAAATTTTCTTAAATTTTGGGTTGGTTTGTTGATTTCACATGTATTATACGAATACTTTAGTGGCTTGGCTTTGAATCTAGTTTCTCGGTGTGATAAAAAGAGACCTAGCTAGGGAAAAACTATATGCATGTGAGAGCGAGGTATGATGTATGAGTGCCAAAAATAAATTTTTGCTGGTAGAGGTATAGTTTATTTTAATAATGTTTTTATGTCTGAAAAGATATAATTAGTCTTTAACCTTTTGTTTCGCACAAATAAAAATGTTATGTGAACAGACTTATTTGGTGTCTCAGTTAGGGTTCATCTTTCGGCTAACACAAGTAGACAAGTAGTTCGGTTGGCTTTTGGCTGGTGTGGTAAATAGAATTCTGAAATGCAATTAGGAGGGAGTTTGAACTTGTAGCTAGGTAAGGGAAAAAAATTATTTGAGGGCCAAGGAGTGAGTAGAATATTTAAGAACATTAACAATCATTGCTTTAACCAGTAGTATAGTGTGCCTAAATTTACAATGCAAATGTGAACCCCCATTTTTATAACCATTTATAATCAAGAACAAGAATAAAAGTCAATAAGATGATCGTATCTTGTTGAAAGTGTCCCAGCTCTCAACCATTTTTTTTCTAAAAGAAGGATTATTGTCGTCTAAGTGCTGCGGTTCAGGGGACCTACTCATCTACCCCACAGGCATTTTTGAATGTCCAGTGACTTTTTTTAAAAAAATATGCACAGTGACTTTAATTAACACAAATTTTATAATTTGATAACGTCACTTGATGTAAGCTGAGAATCGTTGGTTTGACTGATGAGATAGTGGTTGGTTGTATTTGTCCTTAACTTGTGCTCCTGCTTAGTTTTTCAAGCCTTTTCTACAGACTACAGAATAAAAATCATGCCACAAGTCTTGCGTTACAAAGAAGAAATTAAAACCTTCAAAATTGAATAATGCTCTTTACTCTTGTCTTGTGTGTGAATAATACTACCCTTTCTGTGTGTGTGACATGTGAATAAAACTCTTTACTTTAGATGATAGTTATTAGCACGTCTTGCAATCTCATTGCAATTATGGATGTGCTGTGTAAAGTTAGATATGCAAAGTATGTGGGTCCACTCCCTTTGTCATCCTTAATCAGTTGAGGGAATAGAATTGATACCAAAGTCTCACATATTTTATGTCCATCCAAATCTTTAGAATAATCCTAATAAGAGACACTATTGCATATATACATCACTTACACTTACATAATTATTATTATTATTATTATTATTATTATTATTATTATTATTATGTAATTTTTTTTATATTTACACTGCAATTCTGCTACTTCAGCAAAGGTATGAGAAAATATGTCCCTCAAAGACGTGTACTAAGCATTACTTAATCTTTATTACCTTGTGGCTATCCAATTAAAAAATAAGTAATAAATAAACTATTACAAAGAATTTATGGTATAGGCTAATGTACACATGCGGTTACCATTTGATTTGAGTGCAGATAGACCATTTTTTTTTCCAGGATTCGAGAATACTACAATTTTAAGTGATTGACATTTATATAATGTGAATCTTTGAAGCCTGAAGGCATCTACCAGGGTGATAATAGCATGAATATGAAACCAATTTTTCTATTGAGTTTAAACTGCTTCATTACTCAAATTGAGTTACAGTCCGATAGTAAAATGTTTAGTTTCTTCACCTCTACATAGTGAAAAGGTTGAATCTGCAGTTCTGTTTTCATGCCTGACACTAATTCTATATTCTCCTAAGAATCCATAAAAGCTAAAGGAACCGTGATCATCTGTCACTCCCTCTACAAGACCAGTTTGCCACTCTTCAAGAAGCTTGTCCACCACGTCACCTGCTGGAAGGTTTCTGAAATCATTGTCTGTGAGGCACATTTCATAGCACCCTTTCGGATGGAGTGCGGTCCAAAGCATAATCCCATTCACTGAAGGATGTGAGAAGCCCTCCCTCAGTACTTGTTCCAAATAAATAGCCTATGCACAAAAATGGAGCAAAGAACCTCAATTAAGAAAATGGTGATTCAAATAAATTTTCAGTTTTCATTTCACCTAAAAGCCAAACGTGCTCTAGAGTCTCGACTCACTTGTGCATCTTTATCAAGATTCTTGCTAATATCAACCTCAGTTAGCCAAATTGGAAGGTCAAGTGTTGCAAACTTGTCTAGGATAGCTCTGAAAAGGGGAAGGTTTGGTATTGTGAAGTGACTCTCTAAGCCAATTCCATCCATATAGACACCATTATGTTGCAATTCTCTCAGCCTCCAGATATATGCGTCAACGGTGGAATTTACATCACTGCAGGTTTCAACCACATTGAAGTCATTCATGAACATGGTTGCTAAGGGGTCTGATTTATGCGCTGTCTCGAAGAAATGCAATGTGGCATTAGGTCCTAATCTTTGTTCATAGAAATCATAATGAAGCATTTCATTGTTAACATCCCAGTGTATGAATTCGTCTTTGTATTGGCTCATAAGACTTTGTATTCGTGAATCGACAGCGGCTAGTAATTCAACGCCGGTAAGGTTATGAACCCATTTAGGTGTGTAATCAGGTGCTTCCCAGAATATGTTGTGCCCTCTAGCTATGATTCGGTTTGCCCTAACAAATTGAAGCATCTGGTCTGGGATGGTATAATTGACCTCACCTTGATGAGGCTCTGTGGCATACCATTTGAGCTCATTCTCAAACACAGCAGCATTGAACCTCTTCACAAACCAATTCTGTAGAGGTTTAATTGGAATAATGTTAACTACCAATTGAACATCACGAAGGAATGAAGTTTATTGTATTAATGTCTATGTTGTGGAAAATGTTAGTAGAGGTTCATTGGATATACAAACCTGATAGGGTAAATTACCAAGAATGGTCTCTGCTATTGCAGATCCAAAAGGGAAATCTTTTGAGACCTGCTCTATATTGATGGTAGCTCCTTGCACTCTTCTTCCATTGGTATCTGAGACATGAATCGTTACAGCTCGCTTTCGTTTCTATCAGTATGCAAAATGAAAACAAGGTTATTAGACACATTATTTATTGTGTTTTTATTTTCTTGACACATACACATTTTAATGTCATGCTGAATGAAGTACAAAAAATTGATTCTACTAACATTATTGATTATATATTGCTGATTGACTTTCCATTGCTCCTTGGTAAATGGCTGCAGTGATGGGCTAGCTAACTCTACGTTGATATCTTCACCATTAGCATTCTGCATTATAACAAAAATCAAATAAGCAAACCAAATATATTGAATTGAACAAATTGCTAAATAGTACAATTTCATTAAATAAGGGACAAAGGTACCTGAAAGGATATTATAGAAAAACTAGAAGGTTGATTCAGTACAAATCCACCTTTGAGAAATGACCAGCATCCATGATTGGCAGAAACGGTTCCAATGCAATTATATGTTTCATTTTCTGTTTGCAGGCTGGCCCTTATCTTTGCAGCTGAACTTGAGCCTTCAATTTTCACCCAAACTAAGCAAAATACAATTAGATATTAACATCTTAATTCTTAAGTAATTATTGCTCTAAGATGACATAAATTACCAAACCTATTGATTCAAAAATTTGTTTTTGTTCACGTATTTTAAACTAGTTAGAGCCAAGCTAACAACTTCCGTTGTAGTCTAGTTGGTTAGGATACTCGGCTCTCACCCGAGAGACCCGGGTTCAAGTCCCGGCAACGGAATTTTTTGTTATTTTTTTACAAATCAATTGCTTATTCACAGAGAACATAACACTTAATATTATTTGATCACAAAGCTAATTGAAAAGAAGCAAAAAAGAGTGTATAAATAATAAGAACATAACCTAACTGGAAAAGCAGTAGATAGTGTCCTGAGTGAGGTTATGCAGGACGAATGCAGGTCCATAGCCATCAACATCAAAGTTGGAAATTCCCTCTTCAAAGACCACAGACTGGTGTTGACTCTTGAAAAGCCCACCCTTGTATAGTGGCTCCTCAGGCTGCTCTTTGCACTGCCGGCCAAGTCATATTTTTGGGTCAACAGTCAACACAACATGAATTCAAGGCCCATTCCATTTTCCAACATAAAATCAGACACATATAATTGGTCATAGAAATAAAATCATAAAATGAGATACATAATCAAAGTTCAATTGTGAAGTAGATTTATTTGTATTTTACTATTTTACCTCAGTGTAAGCAGATGAATCATACATAGGTCCATCTGAAATAGCAAAGGGAACAAAATAAGTAGAAAATAAAAAAATTTAATAATTGCTAGTGATAATTTAACCAAGGTGTGTGGGAATAAGAACCATATAAAGAAGAAACCAAAGAAGCCCCTATTAGCAAGAAAAAGACTACAGGAGCAAAACTAAAGAAAGGAATATCCTGCTGCATCCTTGGACTTGGAACTAGTCAATTTCCTAATCACTGATATGATAAATGAAAATGTTGTGTTCACAATTGAAGGGAAGCAATGGTTTACAATATATACAAGTTTGTTTAGTACCGTGCCCCCTAAATTAAGGGATAGGTTTCGGGAATGAGAGGCCACAAAAAAAGATTGTATTTGGAATTGTTAATGTGATTTGGAGAGGATGTCACAAGGGAACAGTGTTAGTAGACCTCTAGGAAGGCCGTTACATACTGATGCTATGCAATGTGAGTGAAAGGAGAGATTCACGTGACTGTGAATAATAATAACTTCTGCCTATGTCCCTGGATATAAGACTCTCTTGGCACTTTAATTTTATCATTATTTATAAGATGCAATAACAATTTTTAATGATCATTAATTATTTTTTTTCACAAACACTTCTATTTATTTAACATTTTTTATATTCTCAATGATATTAATAAAAATAATTTTAAAAATACTTATCAAAAATTTATATTTTCAATACAAATAACTAAATTAATTAACTTTTTTAATGGACGTAAAACGAGACCGATGGAGGAAGTAAAAGACAAATATATAACCAGTTTTGGGGGGTAACTCCCTGTGTGTCTGACTCTATAATGCCAGTTGGCAAAAAAAATTTCTACCAACTGTGTCATACTTTAACGTAAAATTTACCACTAGATGACTCATTAAAATCAATATGTCTTCTTTGATTTGATAATGACAACTCAAAAGAGTTTATATTACTCACACACCCTGTTCCAAATATAAGATTCATCGATATAAATTGAAGCTTATAAAAAAAATTTAATATTTGTGCATTGACGATGTAAAAGTGCATCATCCATAATTAATATGCATTACTTTTAGTTAAAAATCAATTATGACTAACCAATCAACGGTAGGTAATATGCTGACAGTGTAAAAAATCTTTACAATCAATATATACACTATTTTCTCATAAAAAATGGTTAATTTTATTAGTAACATTGTAAATGTGAATATTTAATACTACCTCCATTTCTAATTATAAGCTCTTTTGGGAGATTTCACGTCCATTAAGAAAGTGCAATAATTTAGTTAATTGTAATGGAAATGTGAACTTTTGATATGTCTTTTCAAAATTACCCCTATTAATATTATTGAGAATCTAAAAAGTGTTAAATAAATAGGGGTGTTTGTGGAAAAAATAATTAATACTCATTGAAAATTGGTAAAGAGCCTTATAAATAGGGACAAAATAAAAGTGTTAAGATGACCTTATAATTAAAGACGGAGAGAGTATTGTTTTTTAAAATTATTCTTATGATTATTATTAAGATTCTAAAATATTGATTAAATAAAAATATTGTAAAAATAAATTATTTAATACCATTGAAAGTTGGTGGTCTCATAAATATGATAAAAAAAAAGTTCCTAAGATAATCTTATATTCCCTTTCTTCTTAAATATAAGCACTTGGAGTAATTTATATGAGGACTATAAAAGCTATTTAATATTGTTAGTGATACTGAAATTGATAACATTTGATATATTTTTTCAAAATTTCCTCTTTGAATATCTTTGAAACTTTAAAAAATGTAGAATAGTAATAAATAAGAATGTTTGTGTAAAAAATATTTAATGTCATTCAAAATTAAAATAATGATTTATAAAAAAATTAGGACAGAGTTTAAAGATTGTTTCACGTATATTATGGTTATATATTTAATATTGTACTGTGTTTTATATGTGTTTTGTCCAAAATGTTCATATTTAAACTTTATTGAAAATTGTTGTAATACTTATTTTTTATTAGAAAATGTGTTTTTTAATTAATACTCTTATATGATAGTTTAGAGATGAGAGAAATAAAAAAAAAGTAGAATTAATGAGGAGTGATAAAAATGATTGAATGAATGTTAAAATTGAAAAAAAAATATATATTAATGATACATTGAAAAGCTAAAACTACAAAATATATAAAATGAAAAAAAAATGTTAAAACTACAAAAGTAAAAGTTATGAAATGAAGTGAGCAGGATTTAGGAAGAAAGAAAGTACTCTATCCCTTTATATAAGCTTTTGGAGTAGACTTATTTGTTAATACAGGAAGTTAGTTAATATTGTTAGTAATATTGGAATTGATAATTTTTGATATGTTTTTTTTTAAAAAAATTATCTCTATAATTATCATTGAAACTCTAAAAATTGCTAAATAAATAGGAATGTTCGTGGAAAAGAAATAAATAATTGATACCATTGAAAATTAGATGAAGTACACATAAAAAGGATCAAAATACTCTCTAGATGCTCTCTCACTATCTTGTACTTATAATCCCTCCAACTCGAATTATAAGCAAAACCAACTAATTTTACGCTTATTAAGGAGGTTAGTTAGTTGATTGTATTTAATTTTCTCAAATTTATAAAATAATAGAGGTATTTTAGGAAAGTTGCGTTAGAAATGAAACAAAAATTAAATAAGATAACAATTTTCTAGGGATGTTTTTGGAAAGTGGCATTGAGAATGAAATAAAATTTAAGAAAGTTAGTTAGTTTTGCTTATATTTTAAACTAAAAGATATATGTTTTTTGCTGCTTATATTTCAAACCGAAAGGAGTATACAATAATGAGGGAGTACCAAGGGCCAAAGGAGTATTAATTTTTGACAAATGTTAACAAGTGTCTTTGATACACTTGTTAAGAAGTTAAATAAAATAAATAACTATTGAAAAATGTATTTTTTAGATTTTCGAGACACCGAATAATATACACTCGTATTAATTTTCTAAGTTTACAAATCTTAACAAGTGCACTTTGAGCACTTGTTAGCAAGACCCTTAATCTTTTAATAATACTCTCTTTGGTCTTATTTATAAGATCATTTGAGGGTTTTTATTTTGGTCTTTTTTATAAGACCATTTTTCAATTTTCAATAGCATTTAATTACTTCTTTCCACTAACACTTTTATAAAGTCAACACTTTTTAGAGTTCCAATAATAATTACATGGGTAGTTTTGAAAAAATATATCAAATTTCATTTTCAATGTCACTGACAAATTTATTCATTTTTCTTGATGAGAATGAAAAACCTCAAAATGATGTTATAAATAAGATTGGAAAGAATACTAAAAAATGTGAAGTCATTTTAGGCACGATTTTCATAACTTTGTGAAGTCATGCACGTCCTAAACAGGCATGGCAACGGGGCGGGGCGGGGGCGGATTATGCACTTCCCACACCCGCCCCCGTCTCAAAAAATTGCCCCCGTCCCCGCCCCCGTCCCCGCCCCCGTCCCCCGCCGGGTATCATAAAAGTCCACCCGCCCCCGCCCCCGTCGGGGGTCGGGTAAAACCGCACCGTACCAGCTCCCGCTTTTCTTTTAAAAACAACTTTTCTAAAGAGCTTTTCTTTTATAATATACCAACTTTTTTTTTAAAAAACAGCTTTTTTAAAAGAGTATTTTTCACAAGTGATTTTTATTAAGAGTCAAAACATTATTTTTAATATTTTTTTTATTACTATTATTATAAATTATATATAATATATAATATAATATGCATATATAGTGTGAGCGGGTCGGTTTCGGGGCCGGGTGCGGGGCGGATAGTATAATTACCACACCCGCCCCCGCCCCGTGATTGAAAAAGCGGGTTTTCCCCGCCCCCGCCCCGATACCCGATTAGAACGGTTTTTTCCCGCTAATGACGGATCGGGTTCGGGCGGGTGCCCACGGTTCTGGTTTTTTTTGCCATGCCTAGTCCTAAATGCCAGAAATAACAAACCTAGTTCGCCCTCTCGAGCTTATAATATGCATTTTCGGATCTCATTAAAAAAAAACATTTTACTAATATATTACATCCGGTTTTGTTTATTAGAAAAATAATTATCGACACAGGTATTAAAATAGTTAGATGTATTTAATTTTCTCAAATTCATAAAAAAGTAGACTTGTATTGGGGATGAAACAAAATTAAATGATTCAACCACTTTATAAGGATAGTTTATGAATGATTGTATTGAGAATAGAAAGTTAGTTAGTTTTTGTTTATATCTAAGATCACTAATGAAGTGTCTTTTTTTGTTTATTATTGAGACCGGAGGGAGTGAGCAAAAATGAACTAACTTTTTATTCTCAATACAATCATTCATAAAATATCCTCGTAATGTGGTTGAGTCATTTAATTTTTATTTCATTCTCAACGTAAACTTACTAAAGTAATCTATTTTTTTTAATGAATTTGACAAAATTAAATACACTCAACTAACTTCTTTAGTATGTGTGAATTAATTATTTTTGCTTAAAAATGAGACCGGAGAGAGTAAGTAAAATTAACTACTTTTATGCTTATTAAGAAGGTTAATTGATTGTATTTAATTTTCTCAAATAAAAAAAATAGGGTTATTTTAAAAAAAAAAGCAATATTGAGAATGAAAAGAAAATTAAATGAGATAGTAACAATTTTCTAGATATATCTTAAAAAAGTAACATTGGAAATGTAACATCATTTAAGAACATTACTCCCTCCATCTCTAAATATAAGCACTTAGAATGGACTTTCACGTGCATTAAAAAGTTAGGTAATATTGTTAGTGGTATTGGAAATGATAATATTTGATATATTTTTTTCAAACGTACCCCTATAATTTTTTATTGAAATTCCAAAAAGTATTGAATAAATAGGAGTGTTTATAGAAAATAAGTAATTAATGTCATTGGAATTGAGATGAGTGCTTATATTTATAAACAAGCAAAACCCACTGTCTAATACTTATACTTCCTCCGTCGCTAATTATAAGACTCTTT
Organism: Crotalaria pallida; assembly: GCA_037953625.1. Classification (NCBI taxonomy): domain Eukaryota; kingdom Viridiplantae; phylum Streptophyta; class Magnoliopsida; order Fabales; family Fabaceae; genus Crotalaria; species Crotalaria pallida. The sequence goes on along the minus strand of CM075654.1, from coordinate 138,838,520 downwards.
TGACACTTTTATTTTGTTCATATTTATAAGACCTCATATCAATTTTCAATGATCATTAATTACTTTTTTCCACAAACACCCTTATTTATTTAACACTTTTTAGATTCTCAATAATATTAATAAGGACAATTTTGAAAATACACATCAAAAGTTCACATTTCCAATACAATTAACTAAGTTAATCAACTTTCTTAATGAACATGAAATCTCTTTAATGAGCCTTATCATGAGGGACGGAGGGAGTAATTACTTTTACTTAAATTTTGAACCAAATGAAATACTCCCTCTGTCCCTAAATATAAAGTCTCTTTGAGGGATTTAACGTCTATTAAAAAAGTGAAATAATTTAGTTAATTGTATTGGAAATGTGAACTTTTGATATGTAATTTCAAAATTACCCCTATTAATATTATTGAGAATCTAAAAAATGTTAAATAAATAAGGATGTTTGTGGAAAAAAGTAATTAATGATTATTGAAAATTGGAATTATAGAGTTTTATAAATAGGGACAAAATAAAAGTCTCAACAAAGCTTATATTCAGGGACGGAGGGGTATGTTTTTTTTCTTCTTAGGTTTCGAGCAACAGAGACTACTACTTTCCTGCACTGACTTCTCTGATGTACCTATTGCAAGTTAGCAACACATTGCACATAATCATAAATGCTTGAAAATTTTAGTATAGTACTGTAGCAGTTTGAAAATTAGGTGGGGGATCAGCTGGCGTGCTGCTGAAAACTTCATCTCAGGAGGGAAAGGGAGAAAAAATGAATCCGGCAAGCTAAGGTTACTTTTCCCTGAAAGGCCGTATAGGTTGATGAATGGGGCTTGCCTCAGAGAAACATTGCACGCTCGCTTCTCTTAAGGGACCATAGGATGTATGTATGCGTGGTAGTGTGGTACCCCACGATCTGTTCAGTTTAGAGTTGAAGTGATCCCTTCCTAAAATGTCCCATGCTTCAAGTATAGGCACCTATTCCAACAAGATACTACAGACAAGGGCAAAAGCGAAATAGTGGAAACCAGCAATGTATTAACATCTCTGCCTTTTAAGTGAAGTGTGCTCTCCTGTTGGATTGGCCTCTTACATTTTGGAGTCTTGGAGTATCTTTATCCTTTGGCATCCATAATAAACTTTGTTAGTTAACTTCATATTCCAACTATTAGCATTCTCCCTTCAGTCTCTATTATAAAAAAAATAATCAAAGTCACACATATTAAAAAAGTTAGTTGAATGCATTTAATTTTCTCAAAATCATAAAAAATATTGTTATTCCAAGAAAGTTGCATTGCGAATGAAACAAAAAATTAAATGAGATCATTATTTTTTAGAAATGATTGTATTGGAAATAAAAAATTAATTAATTATTTTTTATGCTAGAAACCAAAAAAAGTATGTCTCGGTTTTTTTATATTAGAGAGGGAAGAAATATTTTTCAGTAAGTTAAGATGTACTCACGTACCAATCACAATATTTATTTATCCACTGTTTAAGATGGACCCACACACACTTCTCACTTTTTCTCTTGGCTAATAAAACTTGGTTAGATTATATGCTTCATGAAACATTTTTCAACATCTTTTTCCAATGCTCATGTGCTAGTTAGGTAATAAGTTAAGCTCCTTAACAAACCTTTACTAGCTATGGGATAAAAGATACACTTAGAAGTTAGTTTCTTGCAAATAGTAGCACACACTCCCTCCGATTGTAAAATAAATAAATAATTTTGATGGTTTTAATTATTTAGATTAGTTGAGTGCAATTAATTTTATCAATAATTTTGATAGAAATTCAACAAAAATTAATTTATATAACCCGTTTAAATAAGGATATTTTATCAATGATAGAATTAAACTATAAAAAATTAATCAATTTTTCTTTTTATTTAAGATTACTAATAAAATATTTTTCTTTTTCTTATAATCGATATTCACGGTTACTGACAGCTTTTCAACATGAATGAGTTTATTCAAAACATGCAACACATTTTTTTTTTTGTACATCAACCGGTATTCGCAGGGCCGGCCCTATAGTGGGGCAAGTGAGGCCTAGGCCCAGGGCCCAGAGAATTAGGGGCTCCAAATTTTTTTTAATACCTATATATATATATATATTAGAAATATATTTTAATTTTACACCATCAGTCCATCATCCACCATGCATCCGTTTATATTTGTTGACTTTTAAATTAAAGTAATCCAAATGAATAGTGGATGACGGACTGATCGTGTAAAAAAACTTTACACCGTCGATGCATACCCGTTAATCTCAAAGTATAAAACATACTTCAAACCCAAAAACAAGCAAGAATAAAATGTAAAATGGGCTTTATTACTTGGGGTCCAAATCCTCGAGGCGTTACTGGGCTTTATGTTAAGCCCATAGCTTCAGCCTCATTTACTCGGTTGTTTATGTGTTTAGGTTTTTCCATTTCCTTCTAAAATAAACGCTTGGTTTTTTTTCAAAAATAATTACTATATTTCTAACATTTTTTAGTTTGTTTGGTTGGGTAGAATCCTTGAAAAATTATTTTTTAAAGCATGATATTATAGAGAAGCTGAATATTCTAGCTTCAAGGAAAATCTTTTTTTTTTATACGAGAGAAGTAAAATCACTTTATTTTTTTAGTGGGAAGTAAAATCACTTTTCAAATTTACCAAAAGAAAAAGAAGAAAAATTTGGGTAAAACATTTGCGAAGAATCACTTTTGCCCGATGATGTTGATCCTAGTAAAGTCGTAGATGCCAACATCACCCATCATTAATATGGGGATCATTCAGTATAGCTTCTTCCTTCTACTTCTGAATAAGGGGGGTTGGATATGGATAAGACAATAACATGAGTCACACTTTCCACTCTTCTAATGGAACTGAATTCATCACACAATTAATACAATTTTGAATTGAAGTGTTCCATTATTCCCACGTAAATGCCATACACGGAGTATGATTCAAGCATGAGATCCAATTTAGACAAACATGGAATTGGGAGAAAGCGAAAAGAAATCACAGAAAGAAAGACACGTACGTGTCTTTTAAGTGAAGTAAGCAGTATGCTCCTTTTATTGTTCCTCCCTTCCGTTACTTCATACTACCTTTTATATGCAAACAATTAAAATTACGTGTCATAGATATTTAAATCAAAAATTACCATAATGGATGAAATTGGCACTTTTGACGTAGACACTACACTAACAATAACTTATTATTGGAAAAAAAAAAAATACTCCCTCCGGTCCTATATATAGGACATATTCTAGAAGCAATTTTTGGTCCTATATATAAGACATTTTGTATTTTCTATGCATCATTTATTGCTTTTTCTTTTTTTGCCCTTATTAAATGCATGTGTTTTTTGTTGTTCATTAATGAATGTGAATTTTTCAAGAAATGTTGAGAGGGTAAAATTGTAATGTTACAATATATTCTCATAGAATTCATAAAACTAACTACTTTTCTTTGTCCGAGGAATATGGTTAAGTATGTCCTATATATAGGACCGGAGGGAGTACCAAAATAACATTAACACCGACAGTTAGTAGGAATTTCTTGTGTATAGCAAAAATTATCTATCATCAAAGACGAAATTTATTTTGGTAATCTCTAAACATCATTCTTCGACTATCAACCTGGCCAAGTCTTGGTTTAAAAAAAAAATAAAAGCTGTTATTGATGCCACGGAATACCATTGTATAAATGTCTACAATTGATGGTGGGTAAGATAGAAAGAAAAGCACAGTTTACTTGCTTAGTTTGTTTCACTTAGTATGAATCTGCTTATTATAGTTACCCTTAATTACGATCATAATTATGGTTTAAAAATTTTCTTGGTGCAACCAAAAAAAATTGGCAAGAGGAGATGTATGTAACTATGTATCTGCAAAGGATAAGATTGCAGACTTTATGTAAGTATCTGCAGAAAACTTGCCGTATTTGGTACAGTGACAATTGTGACTGCATCCTATGTTCACCCTTAAACTTCATTGTTTTGAGTACCAATAAAAATTTATAAAAAAAAAAAAAAAGAAAGAAAAAGTATGAATGGCTGAATTGGTTGACTGCGGCAACTGCACCGTGGTGAACACCGCAGCTGATCCAAGTATAATTAAAAGTATGAATGCCAACTTTTTACAAGGCACTTTTTTTAATTATTTTTTATGTTTAACTATTAAGTACTCCCTCCGGTCCTATATATAGGACATACTTAACCATATTCCTCGGACCAAGAAAAGTAATGAGAACATATCGTAACATTACAATTTTACCCTCTCAACTTTTCTTGAAAAATTCACACTAATTAATGAACAACAAAAAACTCATGCATTTAATAAGGGCAAAAAAGAGAAAAAACAATAAATGATGTATAAAAAATACAATATGTCTTATATATAGGACCAAAGATTGCTTCTAGAATATGTCTTATATATAGGACCGGAGGGAGTAGCATGTTTGAACCTAATCTATCTGTAGTAGCCAAGCAAGTACAGTAATTGGAACCCTAAGAACTCAAGTTTTGGGTGAATTTAATTATTTCATGTTTGATTGGAAAATAATGGATGTTAAACAATGAGAAGTTTTCACATTTTCTCTTAACAACCAGCCCCGTTCCATCTTGTTTACTCCGATCCAGAGAATAAAGGATGGTATAGATAAGACATCCACGAGTCACACTCTCCAGTCGCCACCATACCAAGGAATCCCTGCTAATGGATAAGGATTCATGAAATTTCCACAATTTTGAATAGTACTCCTCTCCTCTTTATACTTTTAATATTAGAAAAATCAACAAAAACTTGTTAAATGATCTTGTTAACTAAAGCCCTAAATATATTTTTTAAGCACTCAATAAAACCTAGCTAATAAACATACATATAAAATTTATCAATTTTTTTTTGGTAAAATAAAAAATTTATCAATTTATTTAATACAATATTTTTCAATAAACATTTTATTTCATTTGATTTTTTAAAAAATGCTTTCAAAGCACTCATTAACATTTTACTTAGTTAAATTAATTAAATATTTTGGTCTTTTAAAAGTAATATTAAAATTTTATATTTGTATCCCCATTTAATACTCAAATATTTCATAATTAGTAATATTGGAATAATTACCAAATTTTTAATTCAATCTTGCTATCTAAATAATCATTTACTATGATTTATCCAATAATTACTTGTTTGCGAATCAATGATTAAAAGATAATTAATAAATGTAAACATGAGAGAAAAATAAAGTTTAATTAAGTTATTGATTTTTGAAAATACTTTTAGTTTCTAGACTTTTATTTTTTTTTATTTTAGTTTTTGTAAATATGGGTTTTGGACCATTTCAAAAAAAAATATGGGTTTTTGGATCTAGTGGTGATGTGACCAATGCCACATGGATCCGCATCACTTTAAATATTTATTTTTATTTTCGAAACTTAATTTATTTTTAAACGAAAACTACTCCCTTTAATTTTATTTATAAGATTCTTTTGGGTTTTTTCACTCTTATCAAAAAAAGTGGATGAAAAAATTTATTAGTGACATTGGAGATGTGAAAATTTGATATACTTTTTCAAAACTACCCCTATAATTATTATCAGAACTCTAAAAAGTGTTGACTTAATAAGGGTGTTTGTAAAAAATAGTAATTAAATGCTATTGAAAATTGAAAATGAGTCTTATAAATAGGACCAAAATAAAAACCCTAAAAGGTGTAATAAATAGGACCGGAGGGAGTACTCCAATAATAATTATAGGGGTACTAATAATTACAGGGAGTAACCCTATAATTATTATTGGAACTCTAAAAAGTGTTGACTTAATATGGGTGTTTGTAAAAAGTAGTAATAAATGCTATTTAAAATTGAAAATTGGTATTATAAATAGGACCAAAATAAAAACCTCAGAAAGATCTTATAAATAGGATCGGAAAGATTACTCCAATTTTTAAAATGCCACGTGCATTGCAGGTGGTTGATTAGGTTCTGTTTGAGTGTGTTCTAATCCAGGAGGTGCATCTTGATTTTGAGTTCCGGTAGCAGCAACTCCAGCAACGGCAGCACCAATTCCTTGAAAACTCATGTATTTGCTATGCAAGGATTAAAACTAAAATTTAAAAAAAATCTGAAAACTAAAATTAAATATGAGTGCATTTCCAAATATCAATAACTTAATTAAACCTAAAAACAATTATCAAAAGATGTACTGTATCTTTAAATTCCTCCTAGTACCGGAGTGAAATATTTCAGATTTGGAGAGATTCCCAATTCGGACTTAGTACACACTTCTAGTACAAGTAACAAATCCACTAGTACATTGCTTATTATCAAATTACACTTGCTAAAAAAAATAACAACAAACTGCGTAATATTTTTCACCTACCAAAAAAACAGCATAATACTAAAACTTCTCTTCTGTCCTAATCTGACGAAAAGAATTCTCTAGCAAGTTTTATGCATAAGAATGGAATTACAAACAATTAGCCAACCTTTATTTAAAAGAATGGGCTAATTACTCCTATAGGATGTCACTGAGCAAGAAAGCTCTTCAATCCCAGGGATGTTGTACTATCTTTGCATGCCTTCTTCTAACTCAATTGCCTAGTAGATGTCCCTGAAGACTTGTTGGGTTTTCTGCTCATGTAAATCCTGTTGTAAACATTCTTGGTTCTGATATATAACACAATGTCTAAGACAAACCCAACAATACATGCTCCAGTCATGATAATAAAGACTAGCCTGTAACAATGAGCTCCAACGCAGGTGTTGCCTCCTCCGGCTGTGGCAGTCGCCTCCCTATCATATAGTATCCCGGCGAGAAGCCCGGAAAAGAGGAAAGAGCCAAGGGGAAGGTTGAGGATGAGAATGTTGTAGATGAGACCATAATTTTTCAGTCCAAATAACTCGGAGGCTGTAGGGACTGTAATTGCCAACCGGACTCCATAGCATATGCCAACTACCACAGACCCAATGTAGAGGGAACCAGGCATTGCCATGGCCAAGAGTATGTAGCCCACAGCCATCAGAATCTGAGATGCTGCATTCCAAAGAGGTCTAGGAGTTGCAGCTTTCCTGTGAACAAAACAATAAATAGAGTAAGAAGCATATAGACATTTCATTCAATCTTGTCGCTCAAATAATTAGTCAAAATTTAAAACCATAACTCTTTAATTTGTTTTTGCTACAATGGATCACACAAATTTCAGGAGAATCTAGCAACATAGACAGTTCATTCAATCTTGTATGGCCATATTGGATCCCATTAAACACAGGAGAATCTAGCAACATAGAAAATTCATTTAATCTTGTTGGACAAATTAAACAATACTAAAATTAAAAAGAAAAATGATTAAGAGGCATACTTAGAGAGACTCACATGCAAACCTACACATAATATTATGATACTTATTATTTTATTTTTTTAATTTAAAAAATAACAAATATCAAAATCTTGTATCTAGGTTTGCATATAAATTTCCTTTATATAGGTTACTCAATCATTGCTAAATTAAAAAAAAAAAAAAAAACTATCACTCTTGTCTTGCTACATTGGATCTTACTTCCTCCGGTTCAAATTATAAGCAAAAGTAACTAATTTTACGCTTATTAATTAAGGAGGTTAGTTGATTGTATTTAATTTTCTCAGATTTATAAAAGAATAGAGATATTTTAGGAAAATTGCACTGGAAATAAAATTAAATAAGATAACCATTTTCTAGGGATGTTTTAAAAAAGTAAAATTGAAAATGAAATAAAATTTAAAAAAATTGGTTAACTTTGTTTATATTTTAAACCGGGTGTTTTTTTTTTTTCCTTATATTGCAAGCCGAGTACAAAATAACATAGGAGAATCTAACAACAATTTAATATTTCCACGGAACCTTGCAATTAACTCTGACTTCACTCCTTAACAAAGTCAATAGTGTAACAACTTTGTACCTAGCGCTTTCTGGGATTGGATCTAGATGAAAATTGAATGAGTTAGATTCAAATATCAACAAAATTAGAATCTAAGTCGTTCAATCTTCATTCGTCAGATCACATTTACCAACGTTGAAGTCCTCAATCCATTTTCTAACCTTACTTCTAAACTTACAGTATTATAAAGATGATATAGCTATATTTTATTTTATTTTTTTTGTTGCCCACCCGGTTCCCTAAGTACTACCTAGGTATATCCGGATCCGACCCGGGTCGCGTGCCTGGCTATGGCAGGTGAGTCTCCCAACATGAATTTTCTGCATTCACAAGGACTCGAACTCGAGACCTTGCTTAAGCGAGACCGAGCCGCTTACCACTCGTCCCAACCCATGTTGGTGATATAGCTATATTTTATTCCTTGGTCAAATATAATTTAATCAATTAAGGTATTTTATATTATATTCCATGTTCAATTGCTTAAAAAAAATAGGAATTGATTTTTCAACTATTTTATGAATTCTCCCCTTTTCAGTGCACTGTATCTATCATGATGTATCCATAAAATCAATTTCTATTCATGTTTCCAAGCTTGACAGTAAATGTTTTAGTACACGTTTGAATGGACGTTTTGCACGCCGCAAACGCAGAAGCCTCCCTTTGAGAGCTTTTGCCAGGGCGCTCGTTTGGGACCTCCCAACGCGAAAACAAACGAATGCTTATTTAAAACAACACTTGTAATCACGATTGGAAAAGGTCAACGACATCTTTGAACCTAACTTTCTTCTAACCTTCAACCCGAAGGGACAAGTTACAAGTTGCGTTCAAGCATAATAAAAGTACAAATTATAAAAGAAAAATAAAGATCCGGTTCAAATATTTTATTCATTAGTCGATAGTCAAATTAAAGATATTACATGGAGTATATACACCCACCATTTTCATTTATTTATCTAATTAAACGAAAATATAGTCTTTCAAAAATATATGATAATTATATTGATTTTCAAATACCAATTAATTATGTTTTTCTAATTTTTCATTTTTTTAATCATTACATTTTTTTTACTACGTAATAAATCAAAACTATATTTTATTTTTTTCAATTTTAAATCAAAACTATATTGAATAAAGGTAATCCTGAAAAAAAAAATTATTATATTATTAAACTTTTAAACGGGACAAATAAAAAACAAAGGGAGTACCATGTTAAATTGCTTATTAAAAAAGAGAGAGAGAGAGGAATAGGCGAATAGCAATAGGAATGTTAGTTAGCCATGGGAATCAATCAACGTGATCTTGAATTAGATTTTAGTTTGATTTTTTAAAACTTGTTTGGAATGTTAGTTGGTAATGCAAAGTAAACGTTATGGCTGACTTACTTGATGAAGTGCTCCGAAACCGAACCCGAAATGATCCGTCCGAAAAAGCCCCAAATACTAATCAACGAGACGAAGATCGAAACATCGGTGAACCCGAGAGCCAACCCGATTTGACCCAAATTATTCTGAACCGCCAACCCGGTTCCAACCCCACACAGAAACGACACAAACAATATCCAAAAATCCACACTCCTCAACGCCTCAACTATCGTGTGCTCCTCCCCTACCTCCGCACGCTTCTTCGCCACCACCGCTTCCTCCGCCGCCACCGCCACCGCCACTGTTTCATCCTCGTTTTCTATATTTTGAAGTAACGCCTCGTTCACCCGCTGTTCCTCCATGTCAAGAACCTGTTTGGACCGGTTCGAGAAGAAGGAGTGAACCGGGATCCCGAACGGCGAGACCAACATAAGAATCAAAACGACAGCGAACAGTGTTGAGAGTAAAGTACTTGGATTAGGGACGAAGCCGAAAGCCAACAAGTAAACGGCGATGACGACGGCAACGGCGTTGAAAACGGTGAAGTAACTGGACTCTTCCCTGTCTTCGGCGGCGGTGGTGGACTTCACGGGAGGGACTTCATGGAGGAAGAAGACACCCGAGAGGCAAACGACGAAGGGAACGATGGAAAGCATAAGGAGAAACGAAGCAGGGTCATCAGCGAAGAGTGCAGAGCAGATGTTTGTGAAAATAGCAGTGCTTAATCCCACGAACCCTTTCAGAATTCCAGAGACCGGTCCTCTGTTTCTTCGAAAGTTGCGTATGCAAGTAACCAAAACCGCCGTGTTCATCCACGTTGTGCTGTTTCCTCCCATGCACAGAAATATACACATCTGCGTGCATTCATCATATCATCTCAATTACCTCATAACCCAAAACAAAAAGCATGCATCAAACAAACTGTCTAATTAATTGATTTTTGTATGGTTTTAAATTGCTATCTGCATCTATAATTGTAACTGCAGCTGCACCACATATCGCAGCTGCAATATATAATACTCCCTCGGTGCTTATAATATGGATCATGGACCGGAGGGAGTATATTAGGAGTACAATGTAATTATTCTTATTCTTTGATGTTGGTGGGTTTGGAGTGCACTTAGTTCTTCTGTTAATAGAAATTTTAGCTGATAACTGCATGCTTTATTCTCTTTTCAGGCAATTTTTATATATAAGAAATAAGAAATGAGATGATATTATTAGGATGCTGACCTGCCAGTAAGGAAGGGGCTGAATTCGTTGGCTGACGACAAGCCACTGAACGCCGTAGCCAAGGAGGCCTTCAAGCGAGCCGATAAGAAGCATGACCCAGGTAGGGAAGCGATCAGAAGCGAGGCCGGCAACAAGACCAAAGGCCTTGCCAACATCTTTGGCAACGGAGAGGTTGTTGAGCTGAACCTGGGTGAGGAACATGAGGGACTTGAGAGCATCGGAGTAATTGGAGAATGTGTAGTTGTTGCCGGAGATGGATTGAATCCAAACGGCGGCCACCAAACCCAGCCATTTGCTAGCGGTGGAAACAGAGGTCATCTTAGGAGTGCCCATGAAGATAAGATGTGGAGAGTGGTGTGATTGATTTTTTCAATGAAAGTTGAATTTAGTTGTGGAAATGTATAATGTTTTATAGCGACGTTTTAGCCCACTTTTTTCGTTTTCGTCAACTTGGACGTGAGTAGGTGAATGGACAACAACCGTGTAAAATATTTTTTTTATTTATTTTTTGGGTTCACTTGTTAGGATAAGAAAAAGAGAGAAGGATGTGAAGTAAAAGAAAAAGCAAGAAAGAAAGAAAATGCAAGTTACGCAAGTGAAGATGTTGCATGCTTTCAAAACATTTAAAAATGGGGGCAGCGGCCGCAAAGACATGTGATTGCGAGGAAGAGGCCTTACCAAGCAACTAGATATTTTGAACCGTACAGATTTAAGGACTGGTCCTTGGTGGGTCCAAACACCACCGTCTCTTCTTCCTCTTGATAACTTTTTTCTCCCTCTTGATAATTGACATTTATTTTTTGAGTTTAACCCGTAGCGTAAAGTTTTTTATACGGTTGCTACGTTATTCGCTGATGATTTGTATTACTTTTATTTAGAAGTCAATAACCATAAATCTTTCAAAAATGAATAATGGATTGACAGTGTAAAAAAGTTTTACTCCGTCAATATATAAAAAATTTTCTCTTATTTTTTTCTTTTTTCATGAATCTTCATCACTTGATGTACCCACCTAAATAAATGTACCGTGTTCAACAATAAACATTTCTATTTTTTCTAAATAAATGTAGGGATTTAGTTCCCAAACCTCAACCTTTAGCCTCAACCCCCATTTTAATTGGAAAAAGATAAAAATACCCTCTTCAAACCCAAAACCCTCTCTCTCTCTTCCTTCACCTTCTCTCTCTCTCCTCTCTTCTCTTTCCCCTCTTTCTCTCTCTCTCCTCTCTTCCCTGCCACCGCAGCCACCGCCTCTGTTCGTACCACGTATCAGCCCTTGCCCCCAAGAGACCGAGAGGAGGGACAGCAGTGCAGCAAAGAAAGAGAGCGAGAGAAAACTAGAATAGTTAGAGGGAAAGCTGCGCGAGAGAGAAGAGGAACAGAGCATCGAAGGCAGGGGGATCTCGGAAATTTGTTGCAATGTTTTTTAAAAAATAAAAATAAAAATTCCGACATATCCATGTCGGAATTTTGAGAAAATTCGACACTGTCGTGTCGGAATCGCTTCAATAATGTAAAAAAAAATGGAGGAGAAGAAGGAGAGAGCAAGGGTGGCGGTTTTGGCTGCTGGGTAAGGGTGGCGGTGGAGAGTGGAAGGGACGAAGGGGGTGGCTGAAGAAGAAGAAAAAAAGAAGAAGAAGAAGACTGGGCAGTGAAGAAGAAGCAAGAGAAGAAGGGAGGAAGAAGAAGTGTGGGTAAGAAAAGAAGAAGAGTAGGTGAGTGGGGTTTGAAGAAAAAATTGAAGAAGGGGTATTTTTGTCTTTTCCCAATTAAAATGGGGGTTGGTGCTAAAGGTTGGAGTTTGGGAACTAAATCTATTTATTTCATGAATCTGCAATTTGCCCTTCATCAGGTTTGTTTGCGACTTTTCAAAGACCAATCAATCGAAATACAATGTTCTGTCACTCGTTTTCCTTTCAGGCTTTCACGCTTTATTGCCCTTCGTTAGTTTTGGACTTTTACACTATGTTTGGTAAGCGGAGAGAAAATGGGAAGAGAGAAAATGAGAAGAGAGAAATAGGGAAGAGAGATTATGGTAAGAAAATGGATAGAGAATGGATAAATTTTATGGTTGTTTGGTATGAGAGAAAATGGGAAGAAAAGTGGGAAGAGAGAAAATAATAAATGGGTTAAATGTCAAAAACACCCTTATTTTACATAGGCACAAATAAGTGTGTGTTTTGAATTGTGATTTGTGTGAGAGCACTTGTTTTTTCTCTAATGATAAAAGAAAATGTACCTTTATTTTACCTAACAAAGAATAATATTTTCTTTCTAAATATCAAATATAGCCAAATATTTTTTTCTTACTTCAATTGTTTTTTAAATAATAAAAATTCTAATTCATATATTATTTTTTTTTTACTTTAGTATATTTTTTCTCTTTTTGATTATTTACTACATAATAAAAATTCTAATTCCAAATTATCAAAAAAAATAAAATTAAATTCTTTGAAAATGAGAGTTAGAAGAGGGAGTTAGGTTTATTATGTCTTTTTCTATGTATAATAACTCACTCAAACTTTTCTCTCCAAAATCTCTTCACTTTAGGAGAGAAAAGTTTTTGGAATGGGTCCCACCATTTTTTCTCTCCTCCCTCATTTTCTCCCCTTAACCAAACAAGAGAAAACTCCATTTTCTCTCCATTTTCTCTCCATTTTCTTCTCCTCCAAACTCTCCTCCCCCAAAATCCCTCAAACCAAACAAAGTGGAAACCTCTAGCCATCTTCAATTTTTATTTTTTCTTTTTGGAAAATGAGTTATTTCAATTGAAAATTAGTTACATGCAAGCTATTTCAAATAAATTTCACTTAATCAAAATATATAATTATTCACTTGCATTTTTTTAATGAAATATTGAATTTACACCCTCCGTTTCAGAACATTAAGCCTTTTAGGTTTGGGCACACAGATTAAGAAAGTGTTAATTATTGTAAGCGTTATGTATAATTTGTCCAAAATGCCCATATCAATCCTTATTGAAAATTGTAGTAGTATTTAATGTTTATTAGTAAGTGTGTTCATTAATTAATGTATAGTGGTTTAGAGATGAGAGATGATAAAATTAGAATTAATGAGGAGAGAATGAAATGATTGAATAAATGTTAGAATTTGAAAGAAAAATATGTTTATGTATTGTAATTGTAAAAGGTTTAATGTTATGAAACAAGAAAAAAAAGGTAAAAAGACCGCCTAATGTTCTGAAACGGAGGGAGTAATTAATAAGAACAATTATTTAATAAAGATTAATAGTTTAGAAAAAGTTAAATATCTTTTAAAAAATATAAAACGATCTATATATAAAAAAAGTCATTTTTCAAAAATATGTCCCTTCAACGTAGGTGGGTAAGTGAGATGCATATACATCAGGAATGAGATATTATTGTATGATTTAGAACTATTTTTTTATTTTATTTAAATTATTGATTTAAAATATATATATTCTAAATTGAAACTCTATATGAAATTAAGGTCATTAGTCATGAATCTTACAATAATTCCTTCTTGTGGAACAGGGATAAGAATTTAGACGTGATGAGGCTATTTTTGAAAACAGGTATAAAAATTGGAAAAATAAAAGTGTGAGCAAGAAAACTAAATGTGTTACTTAATAAAATTTTCTATAAATGAATTAATGATTTAATTAATCTCAGTTTTTAGGGTTAAAAATAAGGAGTTAAAAAAGAGTAAAAATAATTTTGGGAAAGTAAGTCAATTATCTCTAAAGTATAATATTATTTTTTTAATGCAAAATTGTTTTATTTAACCTCTTATCCCCAACACTGAAGATTGGAGGTAAGAAAATCAATAAATTAATACTTTTTTCATTCCTTAATATAAATATCTTACGGGAGTTTTTTTTGGGTATTTGATCTTAATTAATATTTTCAGTTTACTTTGTATGCTCAGACTAATTCACTCGACATCGTGAGTTGTAAATGATATGACACCTCCCTAAGAATTATGGTGTCATCACAAATCGAACCTCGTACCTTAACCTCGAGTTTCTTCTGCACGCAGCCAACTATCAATGAGTAGACCCATTTAGGTTTTAGGAGCTTTTTTGTTCCCATTTGTAAGCTTTTTTTTTTATTTGCAATTACATTGATCATTTATTTTTTGCAAATATTTATATTTAATCAATATTTTTTAAAATTCCTACAATAATTATTTTAAAATGATTTTAAAAAATAATCATAAATATTTTCATTTCCAACATCATTAGCAATATTAAATAATTTCCTTGATTCCATAAAATTAAAAAAATACATTAAGAAAGGTTTTTCTATTGTATACACTACATGCATTAGTTAATCAAACTTGAAAAATGAGTTTTTTTTTTCAATAAATCAATGTACTTAATAGATGAAAGAATGATGTTTTAGTTTTCATCATAAATTTACTCCTCCGGTACTAAATGTAAAACTCTTTTTAATAATTTGTTTTGTCATGTTTGTAAAATTTTATTTTAATTTTCAATAAAACTTACTTATTTCTTTTTCAAAAACACTTTTATTAAGTTAAAACTTTTTAGTATCCCACTAACAATTATAGAAAAGTTTTTAAAAAATATATATTAAATATTTACACTTCTAACCTCATTAACAAAATTAGACATTAAAAAAAACGTACTTTTTTAATAAATATTTACTCCATCTTTTATTTATATATAAATGCACAAATTAGACAAACCCTAAAAAATTAGGGATATGAAAACAAAAGACAGCACATGTACTGGGGACAAAGATCACATGTGCCAGGGTTTGGAAGATGTACTGGTGGCCACGTCTGGCAAAGTGACAATAACCTATTCTTGTGGGCTCAACACAGCGATAAGTCGATAAGCAATTCTTGGGCCATATTTTTATTTTATTGATAAGACGCCGCGCCTATTATAAATAACCAAATTAGCAATGAGATGTACGGACCTAATCACTTAATTAATTTAATCTCACGACAGGACAATAGGTCCTAATCAATACTCCTATGAAACTTATTATAATTTCAATAAAAGTTACCGCATGTGATAAGCACTCCCACCCCCCAGAAAAAGCAAAACCAAGTGATTTGATTCCCTTCATTACTTTCTTTTATTTGACTTTTTTATTTCAATTTAAAATACTCCATCTGGTTTATAGGGCATACTTAACCATATCACACGGATCAAAGAAGGTAGTTAGGTTTCTTGAAACTTTAAAAAAATACTTCAACATTACAGTCTTACCCTCTTAACTTGTATTGAGAAATTTCACAATGTATTACTTCACATTAATGGGCAAAGGGCAAATAAGAGAAAATAACAATAAATGCCTCCTAGAAAATACAAAGTGACTTATAAATAGGACCAAAGAATCCTTCTAGAATGTGACTTATAAATAGGACCGAAGGGAGTAAATAAAAAGTATTTTTGAATCAATTAATTAAGTTTATTTTTCAAAAATATCATAAAAACAAAAAAATGAATTTTTTTAATGATCCCCCGTTTTAAGAGCATTAATACCATAGGCACATCATTTTTTGTTTTGAAATGATCTCGCATACTATGAGTATAATTTTTCGCATTTTTCTAGAGGTTTAGTTTCATTATTTTTTTTTATATATTTCATTCATGAACCAACGCTTCCTACCTACATTCTTGACAATTTTATGCTTCTTTCTCTTCCATCCACAACTTTTATCAATATTTTAGTTCCCGCTAGAAAGCAAGAATATTTTTAATTTAGAACAATCTCCAAATTACAATGAACGCCGGGCTTTATTGCCAGCAATTAAATATATATATATATATATATATATATATATATATATATATATATATATATCAAAAGAGCATGTAAGAATAAACCGCACTGGGAAATGTCAAGCACTACCAACAAAAAACCGTACTGGGAATGCTCGGAATTCCTAAATTAATCTAACCTATACTTTAGTCAAAAAAAAGTTTACCACACCATCATTAGAATCGAGAGTGCTGTTCAGAAAAAAATAATAAAAAATTTGAGAGTGCTGTAATGAACAAGTTAATCAAAGTTCAAGTTTTATCAAATTCAGTACTTAATAAATTATTTGTACGTATATATTGTGAATTAAATTTAGATTTGTACATACGGCTCCTTCGCTGCTAGTAGCAACTTTAATTTGATTTTGAGAGGATGAAGGCCACTATTAATTGAAACTTGACTTAGTACATGTTTGGTTATACGGTGAGTTAGCCCAGAATCAATTCTGAAATTTCAACATTAGTAATAGTTGTTTTTGCTCCAATATAATTTTGGGGTCATAATTGATTCTGGGTAGAGTAACCAAACATGCATTTAATATATGTCAGCTTCTACGGATTGATTGCTATTGTGCTATAGCTTACAATAAAATAAAATACTACTCCAAAAGAATTTAGAGAGTGTGCACTGATAAATGTAAAAAAATTTATACCATTATTTTATTATTCATCATTCATGTATTTTATATTTAGCTAATAATCAATGTTTAATAGCATATAAATAATAAATGATATATCAACGATGTAAAAAAAACTTTACACCAACATGGGTTGAAACGAGTAGTAGGTGACCCGGTCTCGCTTAAGCAAAGTCTCAAGTTTGATTCTGTGTGGATGCAAAAAATTCATGTTGGAAGACTCGCCTACTGTAGCGAGATACGTGACCCGGATCAGATTCGGATGTACCTAAATAATACTTGGAAAACTGGATGAAAAGTGTTTAGGACTGGAAAATAAAATGATATTGGGCCTTAGCCCAATGGCATGGAAAAGAAGAAATAAAAAGAGGAGACCCGTATAGCATGCCCCAATAATAAAAGGCAGGATCTCACATCAACAAATGGCAGAAAACGTGGAAGCGTCCTCAGATTAGAGCGTCCTCAACCTACAACATCCCTCTGAAACTGAACAAAGTTCTGAGAAATCACCCCTCCTTGGGCCCAACGCTTAATCAGTCACGCTAATCAGAATGCCATAAATGGGAAAGATGTTATTTCACTCAAGTGCCAAACATAGCATGCTGAGAGAGAAAGATGCTATTCCACTCAAGGGGAAAAGGTACTGTTCATATCTCTGGCTAAGGATGAAGGAAGAAGCAACCAGTGGACAAAGAGGAGAAGCAGTACAGTGACCACTAGACCAAAAGGAGAAGAACGTGGAGACCAAGTTATTGGCCAACTATAAAAGGAGAGTATGATACAAGGCAAAGGCAATTCAATAGAGAAGAAGAGAACTCAATCAAATACAAGGCTAAGGAAAGCCAACTCTATCAGAACCAAAGAGAGAATAAACTCGAAGAGAGGAAAAACATTGATACTGTAAACACTGTAACGTAGCATTGAGGAAGACAAGAGAAGAGCGTCCTACCAAAAGTCATCATTTCTTGTCCAAACACAATCTAAAGCAAGCAAATACAAACCCAACATATTCAGAGAACTACAACGATGCAACTAGAGAGATATCTTAGGGAGCTTGGAAAAGAAGAACGTGAGAGCGTCCTAGAAAAACATAATCACTGTACATGTTGTTATCTGATAACTGCACTTCCTTACCTCCTTCACACTCCTCTCCAGTATTCAATGAAGGAAAGCATCAGTTAGCAAAGTCCATACACACCAAGAAAGTCCAGAACAAACTACAACGACCCAGCTTGAAGAGAAAGCAAAAGAGAGCGCAAAAGGGGATAATCTTCACTGCTATTGTGTTCGGACTAATCCTCGTCGCCTTCGTGCAGGGATGACGCTTAGGCAAGGATAGCCCGCTTCGGGAACTCCGCAGAGTGGCGTGGCTTGGAAGGCTTTTAGACGAAAAGTCTTCCCACAAGGCGTGTCAAGCCTTGGAAAGGGAATGCGTCCCTGTTTTCATGGAGAAACGAATCTGGAAGGAACTAGCTTGTTAATGATGAGGACGCTCTCGAGTAACATGCCCAGGCCCCCTGGCCAACCTGTCTGGATCTTCTAAGACATGCAGTAAAGGTAAGTCACAGCTCCATCATGAGCTGGGCGTCCTCATCATCACTTCCAAGGTTCCTTCCTCATCCAGTTCATCACCCCTCCCAAGGAACCAGGGACGCTCTCGTCTGTTCACCGCTCCAAAGCGCCCTCCGGGGAGTTCTCAATATTTCCTTCATTTTTATTGCATTGAAGCCATTGATTTCATTAAGTTTACGAACCCATCCCTTTATTTTGCATTCCTGTTATTTTCTTTGCAAAATATAAAATCCTGGCATAAACAATTGGCGTCGTTGCCGGGGAAATCATGGCTTCAACTCTGAAAGGAGATACACCAGGAGATGCTTAGAGGGTGATTCTTGATGGCACAAGGATGACCATTGGAGGAAGTCCTGGAGCAACAGTATCACAAATCACTGATTTGGGAAGCGCTTCACAAATACCAATCTCAACAGTCTCCAACCCAAGAAGCGTTGCAGCAAGGAGGTTGTCTTTCAGCCACGAAAAGCGTCCTTTCCAAAAGCGTCCACATTCGCTTTTACTCAGCTCTCCAGAAAGCGCTCAGGCAACCGGAGGGGTGAAGATACGCTCTGGCTAAAGAAGGCGCTCCAGTACGGAAAGTAAAAACTCAGCAGAAAAAGCGCACCTAGGAAGTTCACATAGCAACACTGCTACCAGTTATCTGTGTTATAAGCTAAGTACATACAACTCTCAACTTAGTCCAATTTACTATCATGCCTATTATTTATATACTGGTATGCCTTCACATGAATTTGATTATGATAGATATATATGTCATGATGAAAGAAAATATGTACTATATCGGTTACTGTGTGTGCAGTTAAAAAATAATAATAAAAAAATAGTTACAGTATGTGCTTTTGTATGCATCCATGACAACTTTGGTTTGATAGCTCTAATGTGATATCATGATTTAATTTACAGCATTATACTGATATGATTACCTTGTCCTAAGTAGCAACATTATCTAACATTGAGATGAATGGTTTAATATGCATGACTGTATGTGACATTGTGATTTGGTTTTTTTTTGTGTATAAATTCTTGAATGATTTCGCTCTCACAAAAAAAAATAATAATAATTGATTTAAAAAAAAACAATAATTAGATGGCTCTGTACATATGAATGCTTTCTGTGTATGCCATAAATCTAGAATTAGTCTATCATGCAAGTAGTCAGTATTGCCATAAACTTTGTTAACTGTTCTTAACTCAACCATTGCTTTGTGATTAAAAAAAAAAACTATTCTTTTTCACGATTCCAACATGCAAACACAGAGTTTCATGTTATAAGCTGCATAGATGCTTAGAGAGCATGATTTTGAAAAAATGTTATATGAAAACAAGATCTTGGCAATTTTATGATGCATGATTGATTTTGTATATAATTGGAGAAAACTAACAAAACGGGCATGCGTAGCATGAAAATATCCGAAGAATGAAACTTGTTTATGTAGGAACAAGAAGTGACCTCTTTCTAAGATTTGAGAAGCCCTTGGTACGCTCTCAAGCCATGATTTACCAAGTTTTGCTAAGACGCTCAATGCTATGGGAGGACCGCTTCCCCCACCGAGAACAAGAAGCACCTGATCTATCCAGAATAGAAAAGCGCCCTCACCCAGTGAGAAGGCAATCAAAAGGTGAAAAGTCAGAAACCGAATAATGAAACAAAAGACAAAGTAAACACAAACAGAAAGATCAGTGACAATCAAGCAAACAAAAACCAAGCAAAGAGAAAAGATGAAATCATACTAGAAGACGGCGCCCTGCCCAGAATCATCCGTCTAAAGGCGTCCTCAGTTCAGTCCCAAAGATGACGCCCTGCCCAGAATCATCCGTCTAAAGGCGTCCTCAATTCAGTCACAAAACGACACCCTGTCCAAAATCAGTAGTTCAAAGGCATCCTCAGTTTAGTCCCAAGGGCGACTACTTGCCCACTGTTATGCAGTCTGAAGGAGTCCCCCCAGTTCAGCCCTAAAGGGAAGAAAGGGAGAAAAAAGTGTGCAAGTCCAAGAGCGACTTCTTAAGGCGCACCATTGTCAAAGGCGTACCATGTTCAGATTCAACAGTATCAGTGAACCAAAGGCGCACCCTCGTCAAAAGCGCCCCCTGTTCAGTGTTCATATTCAATAGAATCAGTCAACCGAAGGCGCACCCTCGTTGAAAGCGCCCCCTGTTCAATTTCAAATACACCGTTCAGTTCCAACCCAATCGATTAACTAAAGGCGCACCCGTGCATAAGGCGCACCCCTGTAGAAGGCGCATTGAAAAAAAAGGTGTGTTGAATCTAGAAATCCTGGAGGAAATGCAAACAAAAGGCTGAGAGCAAAGTTATAGCAGAAGTTGAAATCAAAAGCTGACAATGAATTCAAACCGAAAAGACCAAGGCAACTTCATATCAAAAGCGTGCCAGAGATGACAAGCCAGAAAGTTAAAGCAAAATGAATACAGAAATCTAAGCGTAACAGCACAACGAGATGCAGAGCTCATACTTCCTCATACAATGAAGAAAACACACAGTGATCAAATGCAATAGCAAGCACATGCACAAAAGCAGACATGACAAAACTCAAAGGCAGATAAAACAAAAGACGCTTCCCCAACCAGAAAACAAAGGCGGACCTGAAAGGCGTCTGTGATCATCTTTGAGAAAGTCAGACATAAAAAATCAATTGAAGTATCAAAAGGCGTGCATGCAATATAAAGGGTAAAACACAAGTACAAAGATCCAAAAAAGTATGTTGCTCAAAAGCGCACTTAAATGCATAGACGAAGCACTAAATCTGATGCAAGAGCAAGTTGCAAGACCAAAGCTGGCCTAAAAGCATGCAAGTGATTGAGGAAGAAACTGTTCAGAAATATGACAAAACCAAGGCGAACTCAGTTTGCTTGAACAAGCAGCCAAGTTAAATCCAAGAATCCAACCCTGTCTACCCTTACAACAAGGCGCACCTGGGCATATTCATGCATCAAAGCAGAAAATGAAAAGGCGAGCTTAAGCAAAAAGTCAAGGAGCCAGAGCGGTAAAAAAACCTAAGTGTTTGCAAACTGATAATAGCAAGCAAAGCGGCAAGAAAAGCAGCACCAATGACAAGAGGTGTCAAAAAAAAAGGGAGAAGAATGTTTGTGATGAGCAAGCCTCACCCCCCAATGGAAAACACCACAGAACCAAGGACTAGAAAAGTTCCCACAAAGGGCGCTAGTCTCACAATCAGAAGCTAGAAAAGTTCCCACAAAGGGCGCTAGCTACAAAGGACTAGAAAAGTTCCCACAAAGGGCGCTAGTCAAAAGATTAAGGCTAGAAAAGTTCCCACAAAGGGCGCTAGCTACAAAGGACTAGAAAAGTTCCCACAAAGGGCGCTAGCTACAAAGGACTAGAAAAGTTCCCACAAAGGGCGCTAGCTACAAAGGCTAGAAAAGTTCCCACAAAGGGCGCTAGTCACAAGATTAAAGCTAGAAAAGTTCCCACAAAGAGCGCTAGCTACAAAGGCTAGAAAAGTTCCCACAAATAGCGCTAGTCACAAGATTAAAGCTAGAAAAGTTCCCACAAAGGGCGCTAGCTACAAGGACTAGAAAAGTTCTCACAAAGGGCGCTAGTCGCAAAAAGAAAAAAGTTCTTACCAAAGATACCAGTAACAAAGACTTGAGAAAATTCCCGAACGGGACGCTGGCCACCAAGATCAACAAAATCCTCAAAAAGCACCAACCGAGAAAAGTGTTGAAAAAGTGCAACAAAAAGGGGCAGCTTCATTTACAAAGAAAAAAAAAGAAAAGAAAAGAGAGAGAGAGAGAAAGAAAAGAAGAAAAAGAAGAGGGCATCCTTCAGAAACACTGTTAAAAAAGCCAAGATTTGTGAAGGCCGCATGCACTGTTTACAAGAAGAGATTCTATTCAATGGAATCTACAAAGGCCGAATGCATCTGTTTACAAAAGGAGATTCTATTCAAAGGAATCCAAAACAAAGGAGTCAAATACAAAGTGCTCAACAAGCATTCCAAAAGCCTACCATCCAGGCACCAGGTACAATCAAAAGAGAAAGAAACAAGTCAAAGTACAAGTGCCCTGATCGAACAGCACAACAAAACAACTAGACTTTAAAGAGAGCGTCCAACAAAGGAGCTGTGCAAGCAGCAACATAGGATTCTTGTTGGGAATCAATCTCTGCATCCAAGACCACCAAGTCAGTAGTAGCTTTGGACAAACTCGCAGACAAGTCATTAATCAGATTTCCTAGCTCAGCATGACGCTCTACCAAATGTTTCTTCTTCGTTGCCAAAGCCTCCACATCTAAACTTATCAAAACAATAGTGGCTTGCGACAGACCTTCAAATCATGATTCAATAAGGATGCACGACGCTCCACCAAGTCTTTTTGCTACCAAAGCATTGACATCAAAAGCAGCACGCTGACCTTCCATTTGCTTGAGGACGCCCTCAATCCAGGAACCTGAATACTGGTGAAGCCTCAGCAATTGCAAAAATCAAGAGGCCTTCTGTTCCCAAGAGAAAGCGTCAGCATCATGAACAGTGAAGAGTTTGAGTACCTTCAGCATAATGATCAAGCAACCGCAAAATGACAGCATCAAAGTGGCAGAACACAAAAATACCAGTATGTCACAAGCTGTGAAAAACGACAGTAATGCAGAAAAGAGAGATGGCATGATTCAAGTCTTGAAAGGAGGATCAACAATGGCATGGAATAAATCCAAGTCTAACAAAAGGAGCACAAGAAAAATATTGGCAGGATGCTAAGACAGTGATGCAGTCAAAATACAACAGCATGCTTGAGAAAGTACAATTACCAAATCTTGAAGAAGGCGTCCTGGGATGAAGTTCTGCAGACATCCTCATAACCAGACACATCAGATGACAAAGCAAAATAACAAGCAGTGCATCACAACCTGTACAGTATGAAAATGATCCAAGCCAAGAGCATGATCCAGGTTTCCAAAGACAGAATTATCAAAGCAGCATGGTGCAAAATGCATATTTCAACATCAGAACAGTGTCAAAATTGCATAAATGCATCATTGTACAGTATGAAGGCAGTAAAGTGCAAAGTGCAGAAAAAGAAGTTCAAGTCAGTACTATCAAAGCAAGTAACCGAAATTTCCAAAAGTCAAGTATACTAAAGCAGCACAAAGCTCAGCGACCACAAAAGCGCACAAGTTTTTAATAGAAGTATCAGTGCCTTCAGCAGTAGACATAACATGACAAAAGCAACAAGCGTAAGATCAGTAACAAAGTAATTCTTTCAAGCTCGGTCATGAGTGCCACCCAAGGCACGCTGCAAGACAAGAAAAGTTTCCTCTATTTCAGTCACCATCCGCCTTCATGACAATTGAGGGACATCGGCTCTCTCTCTTCAGGCAATACAGATTATCAAGCCAATAATCAAAACACAATTATACCTCTCAAGTTGGTCACTCTATTCATTCAACACAGAAGGTGTTCAAACGTAGCAGGAAAAATACTGCAAAGATTCAGAAGGCACAAAGTACACATAGTTGAATTTGAGTATGGAACTCAAGCACAAAGAAATAGACAGCAAAGAAATTTCAGAAAACAAATCAAGAATTCAAAGTACAAAGAAGCAAAGTCCACCAAGTCATTGATCAGTATACAAGGTAGCACAATCCAAAGGCGATGTTGCACATGCAATAGAAAGAAGAGCCCGCTTTCCTTACAAATTCACAAAAAGAAGATCAAATTGAATGAGAAGCAAGTGAAAAGAAAAAATTCAGTTCACAAGGGGGCTGACCCCTCATATGTATATGCAGAAAGCAACCATGCACCACCAAGGGCGCCTTCATGGTGTCTGAGCTGAAAAAAGTTCAATAGTGGTACGAAGCTTGAAGCGTCTCCAAAGTCCACATCTTGATGTGCAAATACCCACAAAAGAAAGAAATGCAAAAACAAAGCAAAGCAATAGCCCGGAGAATCTTAAAATGCACTCACTAAAGGCGACATGGCATGACAGTAGATGACGCTCAACAAAGGCCAAAAGGGTGAATCTATTATGTAAGCATGGATCAATCTCCAAGAGGTACAACAAAAACGAAGGCGGCCCTAACAAAGGCGATCCCATCTAAGAAAAGAAGCTTACAAAATCACCAGCCAAGAAAGGCGTATTCAGACGCCCTCAAGGAATGAAAAGCATAATCAGATACTCACATACAGCGAAATCATAAGAAGCAGTTATAGTTTCCGACGCCTTTCAAGCAAAATGGAATCAGAACCGAGTATCAAAAGCAAATCACAAAGCGCAGTAATGTTCCTAAGCAAAATGAAACAGATACTAGAAGACTCTGTCCATTCAAAAAAAAAAATCAAAGTGAATCCAGTCCAGTAGTCAGCGAGCGCAATCCAAGTGATACATGAGTACCAACGAGCTGGTAACAAGTTTTAATCACAAAAGCATTCACTCATGAGCACTCATGACATTCATTCATGCATGACATTCATTCACGCATAGCACTCGTGACATTCATTCATGCATGACATTCATGACATTCATTCACGCATAACACTCATGATATCATAAAAGCATACAAGAGCTCAAGTATCACGAGACAGAGCAAAACCAGGGGGCTTGCCCTTACAAAAGGAACTCTACTATCTTCGACTCATAAGCAGAATTCAAAACATCTTGGGAAGTTCCTATTTGCTCTCAAATGTATTCTAAAGTGTGAAAACACATTTATCTGCTAACAAGTTTTTTGCAGAGCTGATAATCACAGAAAATGGAGTTGTCAAAACCCAACCCCAACAGAAAAGCAAGTATGGTCGCCTTCAAAGAGTTTTGCATCAAAGAGAAAAAACTTTTCTCTTTCATGCAAAAGGGGGCTATTGTTTATGACTGGAAAATAAAATGATATTGGGCCTTAGCCCAATGGCATGGAAAAGAAGAAATAAAAAGAGGAGACCCGTATAGCATGCCCCAATAATAAAAGGCAGGATCTCACATCAACAAATGGCAGAAAACATGGAAGCGTCCTCAGATCAGAGCGTCCTCAACCTACAACATCCCTCTGAAACTGAACAAAGTTCTGAGAAATCACCCCTCCTTGGGCCTAACGCTTAATCAGTCACGCTAATCAGAATGCCATAAATGGGAAAGATGCTATTTCACTCAAGTGCCAAACATAGCATGCTGAGAGAGAAAGATGCTATTCCACTCAAGGGGAAAAGGTACTGTTCATATCTCTGGCCAAGGATGAAGGAAGAAGCAACCAGTGGACAAAGAGGAGAAGCAGTACAGTGACCACTAGACCAAAAGGAGAAGAACGTGGAGACCAAGTTATTGTCCAACTATAAAAGGAGAGTATGATACAAGGCAAAGGCAATTCAATAGAGAAGAAGAGAACTCAATCAAATACAAGGCTAAGGAAAGCCAACTCTATCAGAACCAAAGAGAGAATAAACTCGAAGAGAGGAAAAACATTGATACTGTAAACACTGTAACGTAGCATTGAGGAAGACAAGAGAAGAGCGTCCTACCAAAAGTCATCATTTCTTGTCCAAACACAATCTAAAGCAAGCAAATACAAACCCAGCATATTCAGAGAACTACAACGATGCAACCAGAGAGATATCTTAGGGAGCTTGGAAAAGAAGAACGTGAGAGCGTCCTAGAAAAACATAATCACTGTACATGTTGTTATCTGATAACTGCACTTCCCTACCTCCTTCACACTCCTCTCCAGTATTCAATGAAGGAAAGCATCAGTTAGCAAAGTCCATACACACCAAGAAAGTCCAGAACAAACTACAACGACCCAGCTTGAAGAGAAAGCAAAAGAGAGCGCAAAAGGGGATAATCTTCACTGCTATTGTGTTCGGACTAATCCTCGTCGCCTTCGTGCAGGGGTGACGCTTAGGCAAGGATAGCCCGCTTTGGGAACTCCGCAGAGTGGCGTGGCTTGGAAGGCTTTTAGACGAAAAGTCTTCCCACAAGGCGTGTCAAGCCTTGGAAAGGGAAGGCGTCCCTGTTTTCATGGAGAAACGAATCTGGAAGGAACTAGCTTGTTAATGATGAGGACGCTCTCGAGTAACATGCTCAGGCCCCCTGGCCAACCTGTCTGGATCTTCTAAGACATGCAGTAAAGGTAAGTCACAGCTCCATCATGAGTTGGGCGTCCTCATCATCACTTCCAAGGTTCCTTCCTCATCCAGTTCATCACCCCTCCCAAGGAACCAGGGACGCTCTCGTCTGTTCACCGCTCCAAAGCGCCCTCCGGGGAGTTCTCATTTCCTTCATTTTTATTGCATTGAAGCCATTGATTTCACTAAGTTTACGAACACATCCCTTTATTTTGCATTCCTGTTATTTTCTTTGCAAAATATAAAATCCTGGCAGAAACAAAAAGAAAAAAAACTTTACATTATCGATAAATTTTTCACTTTCTTGAATAATGTCCACCAGGGATCCTTGTTTTTATTCTCCTCTTCGGCATAATCCTTGCATCTGACTTAGCGACAAAATTCGGTTCAAGCGCAACTGCAAATTGCGACAGAATTACTTGCAGGCTGGCTTATCATATATTACTCCATCAGCCCCTAAAAATTAGTAAAAAAAATTATTAAATTTTTTGTCTTAAATCATAGTTAAAATAAATAAAAAATGAATCACATCCCTTGACTGTGTGTAGGCATACGTAGCCACCCCTTCATTCTTCTTTCTTCATTCTATTTTCTTCTTCATTTCAATAGTGGTTGCAGTTTCACTTTGGCTTTCATTTCAGCCTAGCTCCTTGTTGGTTGTTTTCACTTTTTATACTCGACTTATAGAAAGAGAAATATATATAACAGGTTGTACTCATATTAAACATATAGCTCAATCTAACCAAGCCAATCTTATAAAAAATGAATCACATCCCTTGGTGACGGGCAACGACAGGTGGTGACATTGCTTCTTCTCTGTCCGGCGCTATTCTATTTTATTTTTTAATCTTGGTTGACCGGTACTGGGTTTCTCGGTTCAACCCGATTCAACCTGCTCTTTTCGGTTTGCATGCCGATTTTTTCCGGCTCCATTCCTAGAATGGCTAAGGCCATAAAATAGCCCGGATTTATGTTTGGTCGACGGTCGGACCAGTTGAACCGTCCAGTCCGGTCCGAGTTTCACAACAATGATTAGGATTTTGAAGATGAGCCAAGGCTTTAAGTTGTTGGGCCAAAGTTTTTTAATAATGATAATGATTTCCCGAAAGATAATGTTTAGGTTTAATGTGTAAACTTGGAGAAAAACACATTTGAATTCTCGTACTAATAATAATATGAAAACAAATTATTTTTTTTATTGAAGATAAAACAAAATTTTAACCAATTGAATTTAAATAAAAAAAATTGAAAATTAGATTGCATTGTATTTTATAATGTATATTATATGTAGCGGTTTAACCTTCTGATTTAAACGATTGATACGGTTGAACCCTATACAAAGTCTTTTTCGGATTGATATTCGGTTCAGTTCTAACAACATTGAAAATAAATAACAACATATCAGAAATTGCAAATTTTAATTGACATGATTTTTAATGGTAAACAATTGTTTGACATCAAAAAATTTCATAAGCATCGATTATAGTATAATTGAAAATTTTGATTTTATTAGAGAAGGTATTAAATTAATGTTTATTTATTTATT
This sequence comes from Crotalaria pallida, assembly GCA_037953625.1. Lineage (NCBI taxonomy): Eukaryota > Viridiplantae > Streptophyta > Magnoliopsida > Fabales > Fabaceae > Crotalaria > Crotalaria pallida. The sequence goes on along the minus strand of CM075654.1, from coordinate 138,810,402 downwards.
TGTTGTTTTTCAAAAATTTATCCTTTTTTTTTTAAGGAGGGAATATATCACATAATTCTTCAACGATTAAACTCTAAAGGTTAGTTGATGATAAAAGTCTTAAAATAAATGTTTTGCATTAAAATTGACGAATTTATAATTATGAGTATTTTTTTGTTTAAGAGAGAAATCCCATTGTCATTGGCGAACATTAACGACTGTGATGGACAACCCCGTCATAGCCTGCAAACTGTCCGAAGGAGAACAACCATTCCCGAATGAGCGACAGACTCATACCGCCGAGGTAAGTGGAATTCGAACCCGTGTCCTTGTGGACCGAGGACAAAGTCCCGAGTCAGGTATGTCACACCTTGTTGGTTAATTATGAGTATTATTGGACTAAATTTATCAATGTATATTTACTACTTCTATCTTAATTTCTTGTACTCAAGTATTAAAAATGAATGTAAACAAACCCTAACTTTTAACTTCGATTATTTTTTTATTAAATTCAGAGGCTACTTCTAATAATTTCTTTTCATTAACTACTTCTAATTGCTCTATTACCTAGCAAATTATGTTTTTCATTAACTACTTCTGAGTTTTTTATTTAAAAAAAATAAATAAATTAAGTAAGCATGTGAATCAGAATATGCCCATGTTACCAATAGAGGCTAGCACAGATGGTTGTTACTTAAGTAAGTGGTTGGAGGTTCGATCCCCGACTTTTGCGAATGTAAGAAGCCTCGCTGGGAGACTTGCCTCCAAAAAAACCCGACAATATCGAAAGGATTAGTCACTTAGTTGCGCAGTAGATACCTTGTGAAAAAAAAAATGAATATGCCCACGTTAAGTTATGTCCATAGCATATAAGTCACTCTTTCTTTTTCATATGTATTGTTGTTTTTGTTTTAGTGTATTTTGAATAAAATATTTTTATTTTTTTTGTTTACATGAGAGATCTGTGACTATAACCCATGACCTGGGGATGGGGAAATCCTAAGTGTCCCTGCAGCCACCAACTGGGCTATCTTACGCGGACTGAATAAAATATTTTTATATATGATAGTAGTTAATAAAAAAATATTATGATTAATAATGAAGACAGAATTGAAAAAAAAAAGTTTAAACAACAGCCCATATGAAAGTGGGAGGGAGTAGATCGAACAATAGAAAAGCATCGAGAAGGTCTCACCGGAGAATATGTCTCTGGATCTTGCACATGGAGATTGATCAGGTATATATACTATATCGTACAGTACTCTCTCCATCCTTATTCTCCGGATCTTGCACATGGAGATTGACCGGGTATATACAGTACTCTCTCCATCCCATGAAGTCCATAAAATCAGTAAAATAGAAAATTTTTGTTCCAAATTAAAGTTAAAATCGTGAGTAAAAAAAATTAAAATTGCATTTTATATTCTATGATTGATTAATTAAAAAACATGCATTAAATATTTGTTTGGGTAATTGGTTAATTTGAGAGACAGTGCATTAAAAGTATGTTCCTTATTTTTGTTAAAATTATAAAAATTTATTAACTTTTTGGGGCGGAGAGAATAAATGCAACAATTTTTTTATTATTCTCGTGAGTAATTTCACCCATCCTTATTACATGCATAATTTTTTGAAAAAAACATTGATTAATTTTATTAGTGGTATTGAAAATGTTAAAAATTAATACATTTTTTTAAATTTATCTTTATAATTATAATTAAAATTTTAAAATGATTAAATAAATTGGGATGTTTATGAAAAAAATAATTAAATGATATTAAAAAAATAATTAGATATGATGAGAGGGAGTAATCTGAATTATTGAATTTCATTACTGGTCCAGTAGTAGTTACTAATACAATAATACTCTATTCGGTCTCTAGTATAAACAACTTATTTTTGTCTCAAGTATAAAAAAAAAATTGATTAATTTTTTGTTTCCAATACAATTATTATTTTTAAAATATTCATATAAAGTGGTTGTTTCATTTAATTTTTGTTTCGTTTTCAATACAACTTTTTTAAGTGGATATATTTTTTTGTGAATTTGAAGAAATTAATTATACTCAACTAACTTCTTTAATAAGTGCAAAATTAATTTTTTTCTTGTGATAAAATAGACCGGTAAGAGTACATTTTATATTGCATATATAGATCAGTTTTACTTTTAATCTTTTATATATAAATTAAATAAAATATAATATAAGATTATATTTTTAGATTTGGTTAACATACAAGTGCTTTTAAAATTAATAGAAGTGAAAATTTAATCATAAATTTGAATAATTGTTTTTTTTAATATTCATAAAATTACATTTTTTAATAGTTTCACACTATTTTTTAGTTATTTAACAAATACATTTATTTGTTAGCATTTGTTGCATTTTTAATCTCGCTTTTATTGATGTGCTTGAAGCGTTTTCACCACAACGGGCTGCTATTTTTTAATCATTTAAGAAAATTACGTAGACGCCAAAGATTTGAGAATCAAAAGTTGCATATTGAACTTGTAAAAAACGAAAAACTTATAGTATTATCGAACAAATAATACAAAAGAGGAATGCAAAATTAAGATAATCGAAATACAAAATCTAGAAAAAGATGGCTCATGGAAATACAATATTTTGTGGTAGTTTTGATGAGTCATCTTAACGTAAATAGTTTTGAAAATACATATTAAATGTTCACATTCTAATATTATTAATTAAATTAACAAACTTTTTCAATGAATGCGAAATTTACCAAAATAATCTTATATATAGGAACGAAAATAATAATATAATAAAAATAAGCCAATCGATTTGGTTTAGTTTTCGTGATCTAAAAAATTGTAAAACCGTGAAAGGAACTATTAAATAATTGTCTAAAAAGTTAGAGATCAAACCAAATCATCAAAACAGAACTGACCTAATTGTATGATTTGATTTGACACGATCTTATCAATCTCTTGATATAATCCAAGATTACTTATATCCCTTGAAATGAGTGTGAGTAGAACGCAAGTGAAAAGAGAAATAAGAGCATAGTTATGATATGAGCTATTTTTTATTGATGGTGAAAAATAGTACGTAATAAAAAAAGTTAGCAAGAAAACTAAATATTACTCTTTTTGTCTCGAAAAGTTAGTAAATGTTTGAAAATTCAATAAATATAAGAAAACATGTTTTTAATGCATTATCTCCCAAATTAATCAATTACCAAAGCAAGTATTTAATGCACGTTTCCTTAATTAACCAATCACATAATATACAATGCAATTTTATTTTTTTATTCACTGTTATAACTTTAATTTGGGACAATTTTTTTTAATAATTTTTACTAACTTTTATGGAACTGAGGGAGTAGTAGACTAATAAGATAAATTTTCTCATAAATAAACTAATAAAAAATTAGATCAAATTATATATGGTTATAAAACAGATAAATTATTGCATGATTCATAATTAATAGTTCCAATTTCATCCAAATCTTTAATTAGAAATATTTTTAAAAGTTTTACATAAAAATCAAATAAATGATTGAATGAAATTAGAATCATGACTTTTGAACTACTCCCTCTGACTCGAAATATAAGCAACAAAAAACATACCTCTCTTGGTTTAAAATATAAGTAAAACTAACCAACTTTCTTAAATTTTATTTCATTCCCAATGTCACTTTCTTAAAATATCCCTAGAAAATTGTTATCTTATTTAATTTTTGTTTCATTCCCAATGTAACTTTCCTAAAATACCTCTATTCTTTTATAAATTTGAGAAAATTAAATACAAACAACTAACCTCCTTAATAAACGTAAAATTAGTTAATTTTGCTTATATTTCGAGCCGGAGGAGCATGCAATAATTTTTTGCACAAAAGACAAGACATGTGCTGTCGGATAACATTTTACATCTGGCAATTTTGACGAGTTTTACTTTTCAAACCCCATTCAATACTCATTGAACCCCATTTGACTTTCGCGGGACGAAGCTACCCTTATATTCCGCCTTACGTAAGGCGGAAGACCTTTCCGCCTTATACATGGCGGATACAGAAGTAACACAAATCCGCCTTCTAAGAAGCGGGACATCTCCGCTTTGGAATAAGCGGATAATATTTTTGTCTGTTCCGCTCTCTATAAAGCGGAAAGGTTTATAATTTTTTTAAATGTCGAAAATACCCCTCCGTTAACACACCCTCTTCCTTTTGAAATTTGAAGTTACTCACTCACTCCAACCTTATAACTCCCAAACCGCAACACCCTCCTTCCACTCCCTCATACTCTCTTAATACCATTCAAGTCTCTAACTCTCTCCCTCACAAACCATATACTTTCATTGTCTCTCACTCTCCACTCTCGATTGATCGATTGTTGTTCTCTATCAAGTAAGTTCTCTGTCACAATCATTCTTCTTTGTTGGAATGTGGACCGTTCGTCTTCTTTGTTGGAATGATGTTTGTGTAGTGTTTGGTTGATTGTTCCTCTTTTTTGTTCTGCATGTTTGTTAATAGTATGCATGTTTGATTGTTGTCGTTTATTGTGTGCGTTCTTCTTCTTCGATTGCATTCGCTGTTGAACTGCTGCTGTGTGGATCCGCCTTACAGAAGGCGGATAGGTTCCGCCTTACAGAAGGCGGATATGTACCGCCATACAAAAGGCGGATAGGTACCGCCTTACAGAAGGCGGAAGTGTTATTAATTAGGAATTTAATATTTAATATTTATTTTTAATCAATTTTAATCAAATTTTAATCAATTTTAATATTTTAATCAATTTTTAATATTTTAAATTTAATATTTTTAATATTTTAATTTTAATTTTAATCAATTTTTAATATTTTAATTTTTATTAAATTTTAATATTTTAATCAATTTTTAATATTTTTTTTACACTGTTTGTGTCTAATTAATTAGGAATTTAGTTAGGAATTTGTATGGCTAATACTTCGGAATGCAATTAGAAATTTATATAAAGGTTTTTTCTGATTAGCCTGTTCATGTTAAACCAATGGCTATGTGTGTATGTTACACTTTTTTTGGATGCTTGAAACTATATTCTATAACATTTTATCCCGCGATGTACCAATGGTTATATGAGTATTGTTAAATTCACTATTTTTATGAGATATTTTTTTTTTACTGATTAGTCTCTTCATGTTATTTTGTTTTTTTTCCGATTAGTCTCTTCATGTTAGTTTTTTTCCTGATAAATGTGGTATGGGTAATGTACATTTTAAATCGTGTAACATAGTTTGAGAAATTATCTGACATAGTTTTATTACAATTGTTTGCAGTCTGGTGAGGACGAAGGTGACTGCGAGGACCCGACCACCGCATACTGTACACCCAGCTAACAGGAGGATGCAGCGACCGGGCCAGCAGCCACCGGTCGAGCAGCCATCGGGTGCTATTCGTGCAGGCAGACACGCACCCAGCGCTTCCAACAGGAGGAAGCGGAAGGCAGATGCACTTGCTACATCCTCATCCGAGGCAACAGAGGAGCCAGAGGCAGTGGCACCAGGAGGTCAGGTGGAGGGTGTACCTCCACCTCCATCACCACATCGGCAGGACGATCTACCTCCACCCCCAGCACCGGCAGTGCAGGAGGGTGCACCACCACCACCATCAGGAGATCAGCGTTCACCACCACCACCATCACCACATGGGCACGAGGGTGTACCTCCAGCCCCAGCATCTGCAGTGCAGGAGGGTGCACCACCACCACCACCACCATCAGGAGATCATCGTTCACTACCACCACCATCACCACATGGGCAGGAGGGTGTACCTCCACCTCCATCACCACATGCATCAGCACAGGCAGGCAGTACAGGAGCAGCTGATCATTCATCTGACGATACATGATCCGATTCGTCGTCGTCGTTGGATCATGTGGTTGCTGAGCCAGCTGCATCAGGTTCCGGGTCTTTATTTCATACATCGGAGGCATCTTCTGATGATGATTCTACGTCATCGGAAGAGCATGTGGGTGGGGCCGTTGAGGAGCCAGTACAACACCCAGTTCAGGAGCAGGTGCAGCCTGAGCAGGAGCAGGGGCAACCGGAGCAGCAGGAGGAGCAGTACCCTGTACCAGATCAGCAGGATCAGACACTGCTTCAGTCATATTCATCTCACGTAGCGCGTGAGATATGGCAAGCCCGAGTAAGTATTATTATTACAATTAATATAGTAATTACTGAATATGTTGTATATTTAATTGACATTACTTTACTTATTCATTAAGTTGTAATGTTGTAATTTTTCAGGAGCGTGGTATTCTAGGCCGATGTACTTCTCGGCGATGGGTGTTGGATACGATTGAGCAGATGGCGCCGCAGGTTAGAGAGATCATTCAGCGGTCTGGGCTCGCATCGTTGGTGGGAGTGTCCTACGAGCAGGTGGACAAGCGCTTGCTGTCCTCCTTTGCGGAGCGGTGGTACAAGGAGACTCACTCATTTCACCTACCGGTCGGGGAGTTGACCGTGACACTGGATGACGTGTCATCTTTGCTTCACATACCGATACAAGGGAGGTTTATTAGAGGCGCGCAGCCGAGTAAGGAGGAAGCTGCCATTTTGATGAGGGAGCAGCTCGGCGTTGCGCATGCCGAGGCAGTCATGGAGGTGGATAAGAACCGTGGTGGGAACGTACGGTTCATCACATTGGAGAGATGGTACACGAATCATGTACAGGCGGAGAGATGGGAGTTTGCCGCCCGGTGCTATCTCCTCTATATGGTTGGCAGCACGCTCTTCCTGACTAAGAGCATATCATATTGTTCCTGCCTGTACATCCTTCCCCTTATGGACCTGGACCTCGTCGATGAGTATGCCTGGGGAGCGTCTGCATTGGCCCACTTGTATGATGAGCTTGACGAGGCGAGCAGGAGTAGGGCGAGGCAGCTTGGGGGGTATTCTACCATGTTGCAGGTATTTAAAAATTGTTATATTTTTTTTTATATTTTAATTAACGAGATGTTAATATTGTTATGTAACACTTTTTTTTTATTACACGCGGACATGGATAAAGGAGTACTTTCCGTACATCGGTGTGTCGATCCCACGTGATGGATATGTGGAGCAGCAGCCCCGGGTACTGCGTTGGGAGTACGGTGTTGGCTCGGGCACCATGGAGTATCAGTATAGGTCGCAACTGGAGTCACTGACTGTTGATCAGGTCAGGTGGCGACCATATGACCCAGACCACCGACCCGCCCGGCCGTTTCAGGAGATCAGCCTCTTCTCGGGCTTTCTCGGAGTGGGGGAGACGAAGATGGCATACCTCCCGGAGCGTGTATTGAGACAGTTTGGGTACGTGCAGACCATTCCCCGGCAACCACGTGACCCTATCAGTTGGGAGGATGTCGAGCTCGAGTGGACTCTGTGGGGGCTGCACACACTGCCAGATGAGGTTAGAGGGCGACTTGTCAGATATCCCGGGGAGCATGTCGATGGCTACATGGACTGGGTGCATCGATTACTTCACCCGTATTTATTCCCGGCATCTCAGAGGGTTGAGGACCCCTTCACCCGCATACGGGACTTGGTAGGCCCCATTTTGGAGTCCGGGATCCTTCCGCTTCAGCACGAGACTGCGCTGCAGCAGGTTATGGCCATATGTGATAGGCAGGTTGGAGTTCACGCAGCCTGCGGCGGCCATGTACCACCCGGTGGAGCTGCCCGAGGCCGTGGTATGGCTCAGCGTGGGGGTCGGGGCAGGGGAGAGCGTGGTAGGGCTCGTGGTAGGGGCAGGGCTCAGCGAAGGGGTCGAGGCAGAGCTGGAGAGCAGTGACATTACTATCTACTATCAATGATATTACTATCTATGGATATTTTGGATATTTTGTGTGACATTTCTATCGAGCAGTGATATTACTATCTATGATGGATTTTATATGGTTATTTTGGTATATGGATATTTTGTATGACATTACTATCGAGCAGTGATGGATTTTGTATGACATTTTTATTATTATTATTAAAATTAAATTATAATTATTAGATTATTATAAGTAAATTATAACTATTTGATTATTAATTTTATTATAACTAATAAGTAAATTATAACTATTGTGAATCAAATGCAGAGCTTCCCGTGAAACTACATATCGCAACTCGGAGTACAGTGGTATGTTCATGGTGCGATCAAGCCTTGTGATGCTCTTCTGGAACGAGTCCTCAATGTCACGATGCTGAGATTCGAGCATGTCATGCATGACATCAAAGCATGTCGCCAAATCTCCCATGCTATCAGCCAACGCCCGCTTGAACATGGAGTGGTGACTCTCAACCCTGTTTAACAATAGAACTATCAAATTACAGAAGTCTTAATTATAACGAGAGAAACATTAAAGTCTAATATCGGATTTTCTAATTTTACCTGTTCGTGGTTGTGTTGCCAAGGTGCATATGCTGTTGTACCCAAGCATCAACGAATTTCTCCTTGTTGTTCTTCAGGTAAGTCCTCTCAACATAATCTAGTATTGCACCACACCCAGTCCCGGCAACCTTGCACACATCCTCGAATGCTTTCAGTGCACCTTCATACTGATCTATGACCCGGCAATGGATAACACTCTCCCAGGCTTTCTTCACCGGCTCCATTTTTTTTAAGTCCCGGAAGTACTTTTTAAACCTTCCCCTCACATTGCATTTGATATGAAACTGACAGAGGAGGTGTGCAGACATGGGAAAGACCTCACTAATAGCTCTCACAAGAGCACCGTCGAAGTCACTGACAATAACCTTCGGCATGTGCCGATCATCAGCAAACAATCGGCTAAACTGCTTCAGTGCCCAGGCGAACGCGTCATGATTCTCGGTTGACATGAAACAAAAGGCAATCGAGAATGTTTTCCGTGTTGATGTCTCACCCACAATCTCAAGCAAAGGTAGTCTGTATCGGTTTGTCTTGTATGTGTTGTCCATAAGAAGCACAAGACTGAAGTTGCGCAACAAAGCAATGCTGACAGGATGACCCCAAAATATATCCTTAACCACATCGGAATCAGGGAATGTCCTGTGAGAATACTCGTATCGGTGCCTCTCCAAACATAGCAACAGATGCTGCATCTGCGTGCGGGGGTGTCTCACCTCTCTTCTGTATCGCTGGCGAACATTGTAAATTTGTTTCATCGTCACCGCATGCCCTTTGTATCGTTGATTCAAAACACTCATTATCTTCTTCGGCCTAACACCACTTTTCGTCAGGTCAACCACAAGAGCATGTTGTTCCGTTGTTAGCCTTGCAGGAATCGGATGCCCCGTGAATGTCTCGTAACGTTCGTGGTTATGGGAACCACATTTCACCTTCAATGACCAGTTAGCATTACAAAGACTCCGCTTCGCATATAATCTGAATGGACAATTATTTTTTCTGCTCCCACTCTCATTTTTGAGTTTTGCCTTCGATGGATGGTAAACACCACTTCTTTCGCAAGCAAATACAATCCTTTGCCTCTTACTTTTCCCAAGTCCTAGATCAGATTTAAACACTTTCAGGACAAATCCCAGTCTATAACTGACTCCGCGGACCCATTCAACTACCTCATCTCGATTCTTCAAACCATTCTTCATGACAAAATAATTGCTATGATCAGGGAACTCTTTCTTAGGAACCTTTCCGCCAAGAGGGTCTTCAAATTCCATGTTCAAACTAACTGCATTACATGCAAAACTCATGTTATTAATATGTTCCCATAACTTCTCCAAATATTATCTTAATTATTGTATCTTTTAATGCCTTTGTTGCTGTTAACAACTAAATATCTCATTATGGAAAAAATTGGATCACTTTCATTATTAGTGCAGGAAACCCTAACTGGAATGCAAATGAAATTTGTTTCCGCCTCATAGAAGTCGGATAACTTCCGCCTGTGTGAAGTCGGATAACTTCCGCCTTTGTGAAGTCGGAATACTGCATTAATGGCGTCTGCACCATTAATGCAGTCCAACCCCTCACAATACAAAAAACAACCACCAAACCAGTATTAAATGTCTTTATGATGCATATAAAAGCAATCAAAACAACCACAATCACATGCTCTTTCTCAAATATATAGGGTTTGTTCAAATACCTTGATCAAGAGTGTGGAGAATGTTGTTTCAAACACAAGAGTGTGGAGTGTTGCTTCAATATCTTCTTTGTCTTTTGTCACTGTTTCTTCTTCAACATCTTCTTCTCTTTCATTTTTTCCTTTTTTTTCCTTTTTTTCCTTTATGTTTTCTTTCTTCTTTCAATTCTTTGCTGTTGGTGTGTTGTAGTATGGCTTGTGACTTATAACAGAAGCTACGGTTCTAGCTTCTTTCTTAAATTGCACGGAGGGGCATTTTTCGTATTGGACAATTCTTTTAAGTCTCCGCCTCATACCCGGCGGAATTTTCAAACTTATTTCCGCCTTATGAAAAACGGATAAGTTCCGCTTTATTACAGGCGGAACATATAACGTACTTTTGTCCGCCATCTATACGGCGGAAATTTCATCCGCCTCAGGTAAGGCGGATTATAAGGGTATCCTCGTCCGGCTAAACTCATATGGGGTTCAATGAGAATGAAGTGGGGTTTGAAAAGTAAAACCCATTTTGACACGTGATAGTAACCTGTTTTCATTGTGGGCTCAACACAGCGATGAGCCGATAAGCAATTGTTGGGCCATATTTTTATTTTATTTATTGATTATTGATAAGATGCCGTGCCTATTACTATAAATCCATTAAATTAGCATTGAGACGTAGGAGGCGTAGGACCTAATCACTTGATCAGTTTAATTTCACAGCAGGACAGATCCTATTCAAATTAAATAATAAAAAAAAAAACATCATACGAAACTTATTATAATTTCAATAATAGTTACCGCACATAATAAGCACTTTACAAGCCTTGAGGTTTTTTTCGTTGTCTTTCTTTTCTATCTCTGAGAATATCCATACCAAGAACACAATTTTATAAATTTTCACATTTTTTAAGAGTTAAATTTGATTATTTTTTTCACTTTCATGAACCAATGTTCTGTTATTAAATGGATCACTTTGATGTCTCTCTCAATTTCATCATTCAATTTTTACCAATATTTTAAGCCACACTTGAAGGTACGAACATTTTTTAAGAACTCTCATGCAAAAAGAACATGTAAGAAAGCAGTAGGATTGCTTTGAATTCCTAAATTAATAGTGTTTAAATAGTTAGATTAATGGGTATGTATTGATGGTGTAAAGTTTTTTACACCATCAGTTCATCATATAATCCACAATTCATTTATATTAATTTAATTTAAAAGTCAATAACCATAAACGGATGGATGGTAGATGATGCACTGATGGTGTAAAAAACCTTTACACTATCGGTGCATTATCTATTTTTACTTAAACAGTACTATCTTTTATCTTATTTATATGTCATATTTAACCATGTCACTAAAATCAATGAAAAAAATTATATTTTTTAAACATTAAAAAAATACTTTAACATTAAAAAATTTACAATAATATATTAAGTATTTCATATTAATTAATAAAACACAAATAAAAAGAATAAAAATATTTTAAAAAAATACAAAATAACATATAAATAACTCTTTTTTTATTTTTTTAAAATTTGACATACAAATAAGATAAAAAAATAATTATTATTAATTGCAGTACTGAATAAATTATTTGTACGTATATATTGAGGATTAAATTTCAGCAAAATTTTAAGGCTTATTTATGGTTTTAGTCCCTAAAAGTTCCGCATGTTTTGGTTTTAGTCACTAGAAGTTATTTTGACCGGGACTAGTCCTTAAATTTTCAAACATTTTGGTTTTGGTCCCTTCCATTAGTAAAAATTTGTTATTTGTTGACATGGTTAACGAAAATCCACACTAGCAGTCACGTAGTGTGAGGTAGCGCCAAATAGGTGATGTGATATGGATAATTCATGGCCGTGATTTCAAAATTTTGCGTACGAGACAATTTTGCGTCCGCGAATTTGTATCATGGACGTCATATTACTTATTTGGTGTCGCCCCAGATCACATCGACTGCCGATATGATGTTCCGCTAACCACACAAACAAATAAAGAATTTTTATTAATGAAATGGACTAAAACCAAAATGTTTGAAAATTTAAGGACTAGTCCCGATCCAAATAACTTTTAAGGACTAAAATCAAAACACGTTGAACTTTTAGGGGCTAAAACCATAATTTTAATTTTGATTTGTACATACGTCTAGTATATATTCCATGTGGTCTTATTTATTAACAAAAATAACTATCGGCACATGTACTGTATTAAGAAAGTTAATTGAGCGTATCTAATTTTTTCAAATTCATAGAAAAATTGACTACTTTAGGAAACTTTCATTGGGAATGAAACAAAAAGTAAATGTTACAACCATTTTATAGAGATATTTTAAAAATGGTTGTATTGAAAATAGAAAGGTGATTAATTTTTTCTTATTACTATTTAAGATTATTAATAAAATATTTTTTTCTTATAAATAAGACAGAATGAGTATTAACTTTAACTTGATTTTGACAGCATGAAGCCCACCATTATTAATTGCAAGTTGACTTAGTGTATGTTTGGATGGGCGTTTACTAAACTTGATTTTAGATAAATTTGATTTTGTAAAATTGATTTTGATAAAATTGAGTTTGAAGATAATTGATTTTAGAAGTGTAATATTGTTTGGATAATTTGAAGTAAAATCACTTTTGGATGAATAAGTACCTAAAGGGTATGCATTATATATTATTTTATTAAGAAGTTATTGAAAAGTAAGAGGTTAAAAATGTAAAAAAAAAAAATACAAACATGAATTCCAAACGCAAAAGCTTCAATTAGTAGCTTTGGACCAAACTCACGTTTGCAGGGAAAATTGCTTTTGGTGTTTGTGTGTCAAACATGAAGTAAAAATTGAAAAAGCACGTTTTGGGTTTGTGAACGTGAGTTTGGAGTGTGCAAACGCACAACCAAACGGGCTCTTATGTGTCGGTGTGGGTATGCTTTTACCATGAAGCCCACCATTATTATAGCTTACCACATAGAGGATTCTTGGATACTGTTCTCTGATGTTTCTAATGTACGACAGTAGGAGTATAAAATATACTCGTACTTACAAAAAAATGCTAATAATAGGAATGGAATGAAATAATATTGTTAGTGGTATTGAAAATATAAATATTTGGTATATTTTTTTAAAAATATTGTATCCTTATAATTATTATTAGGAATTAAAAAATGTTGAGTAGTAGATAGGAATATTTATGAAAAAAACTAATTAATGTGAAGTTAAAAATGCACTTATATTAATGAGAAAAAAAAAATCTTCTGGTTTATACATAGAACTGGAAGAAGTACTAAAATATACTGTACTTGTTGAATAATGCCCACTACACTAGGGGATCCTTATTTTTACATTTCATTTCTTCTTTGGCATGATACTTGCATTTGACTTAACGCATTAAGCAACTCCGTTCACGCGCACCTGCAAATTGTGACAAAATTGCTTGCCGGCTAGCTTATCCTCTAGATCACGTAATTCTTCTAGACTAGACTTCAACGGTTTTAAGTTTTAACTTTTATCTACATTTTCTTTTTAATAAAATAAATCACTCGGTAAAATCATTGCCTGCAAATTAAGTTTCTCGTTAATTAACTTCATCTATTTTTTAATATTTTTTTTTTTAAATTATATATGTAATCATGTAAATCAGAATATGCGTACATTACATCATCAGTAATGTCCAGAGCTACGCAGAACGATAGAAAAGCATCCAAAAAGTTTTGCTGGAGAATATGCCTGTGGATCGTGCACATGGAGTGGAGATTGACCAACTTTTGCTTACTGCTTATATATTACATGCTGCAATTCTTTTTTATTCTACTAAGTACTGGCACTCTGTATTATTGAATTAGATAACTTGTTTAGTAGTTACTCCCTCTGGTCCTATATATAGGTCACATTCTAGAAAGTTTTTTTTATCCTAATTATAAGTCACTTTATATTTTCTATGCATCATTTATTGATTTTTCTCTTTTTTGCCCTTATTAAATGCTTTGATTATCTATGTGTTTTTTGTTGTTCATTAATGAGTGCGAATTTTCCAAGAAAAGTTAAGGGGGGTAAAATTGTAATGTTACAATATATTATCATGGAATTCATAAAACTAAACACTTTCCTTGGTATGTGTAATTCGGTTAAGTATACCCTATAATAAGGACCGGATGAAGTAATACATTTTGTTTAATTATATATTGCATATATCTGGTTTACTTTTGTATATAAATTAAATAAAATATTGAATAATTTTTTTTAGAATCTTGATAATAATTTATTTTTAAGGTTAATAGAAGTGAAAAATTAAACATAAGTGAATATTATTTTTTTTTCAAAAATTAAAAAAACTATATTTTTCAACGATTTTATATTGGTTTTAGTTGCTTAACAAATGTAACGATACTCAACACCTATTAGTATGATAGTCACTTACCATATCCTTTGATATTAAGGTGCTACAAAAAAAAAAGGTGCTACAAACCGTGTAATCTCAAATTCAATTCCTAGAACTCCCCGATTTCGAAAGGCTTTATAAGCAACCAAGGTCGAAGATTATTAGTCTCTTGCCTTCAAGCGGGATAACAATAATAATAATAATAATAATAAAACAAATGCATTGGTTAATATTTACCATATTTTTAATCTCACTTTTATTAAAACAAACACATTGGTTAATATTTACCATATTTTTAATCTCACTTTTATATTAAACTGCTCGAGTCGATTTTGACACAATGAATATTGGGCTGCTACTCCCATCAAACCTAGCTGGGGTTTAGTCTACAAATTCTAATGTTTATCCTACAGACCCCAATTTTTCTAAATATTTCAAAATTACCCTTCTTATAACTTCCCTCCATTTCATCTCTTTAACTTCTAAACCACAAACCCCAAACTCATATTCCCTTCCCCAACCTTTCATATTCCCTTCCCCAACCTTCTCCACCAACTTTGGCATGAAAAGTCAAGTCATAGGATAATAAGTAACACATGATTATCATAAACCATATCCTCTGAATACCTGCAATCAATTAGGTTTCATAAAACTGACCCTTGGAGCCTAATTTGTGGAACAAATATCAGATTTTCATTCAAACAAATTTAACAACATAGACTTGTACAGGGTTAAGCATACAAATACCATGGAAAAAACACACAACATACCTTCAAAATCAATAGTTGTTGGTAAAAATAGCATTAAATGTTACTACTCTATCTTACATTATAAATCCACTGCGGCACAACCCATCCCAGACGGCGGCGGCGACGAGCTCCTGAAAGAAGGAGCGGCAGCGGTTCAGTTGAACCCGAACCCAGGGCGGAGATCGCGATGGACGGAGGCTCCAGCGACGCGATGGTGAGAACCCAGGAAGGGCAGCTATCGCGACGGCGCGGGTTTCAGGGGAAGAGGAAAACGCGACGAACGTGTGTGATGAACACTCGAGGCGTCCGTCCTGGGTGGCGCGGCGCGATTCTGTGGCTGGAAGAGCGAGAGGGAACGACGACCAGAGAAGGAGAGAGAAAGAGCAATAGGGAGAGAGAAAGAGAGAGAGCTCCATCAAATTCAAAATGAAGAAGAAAGCCAAAGGGAGAGGGGTGACGGCGGCACACACCCCATTTTTAGGGTTTACGTTTTTTTTTGGGTGGAAGAAGGTGAAAAGGTGGTTTGGGGTTTGTGGTTTGGGGTTTGTGAAGGTATAAGGTTTTGGGGTTTGTGGTTTTTTTTTTTTTTTGAATTTATAAGGGTAAACTGGACATTTCCCCATTAAAATGGGGTTTGTAGGATAAACACTGGGGTTTGTAGACTAATCCCCAACCTAGCTTAGGTGCTAGATTTACAAGCCCATTGCCTAGATCCATGATATGCGGAGGGGAGAAATCTCCCTTGTACATTTTGCCAAACTGCGTAAGAGTAGAAAGCTTATGATTTTTTTTTTATTTTTTTTAAAAAAATTTTATGCAAAGTTTTTGATTGATAAATGGGAGCGGAAAAGTTGTGTAATGATTTAAAATCAAATAGTGATACTCTTACTTTATATTTTGGGTCTTGCTAACGAGTGTTTTTAGGATACTTATTAAGATTATTAGTATTGAAAAATAAATCATAAGTGAACATTCTTTTATGTCTCGAAAACAGTGTTGTAAAACCCGGACCGGAGGTCAAGCCGGAAAAAGCTCCGTATAGGGTTCAACTGTATTAATCGGTTAAACCGGATGATTAAACCGGTATTTATATAATATATATATATATATATAATATAAAAATAATAAATTACATTACAAAATGTAGATATTACGTGAAAAAAAAATTATATCAAATTTACAACACTAGATCTGTGTTGAGTACATAACTTAATAGAAAAAGTAAAGTAACTAGGATGAGGCCAGTTTGGAGGAACTAGAATTGGGCCATGAACAAAGCACCATACCAACATGATTATCATAAAAAAATCACCAACATGATTATTATATAAAAAAAATAAAAATCAACCAACATGTATTTATCGAGAACTGTATCAACATGCCTTCACAGTTCACATGCCTGCAATTTTTTCTTCCTTCTCTCTCCTTCCTCTCATTGTTTCTCTCTCCCTCACAGACATCAAAGCTTCAAAATGCCATTCTCAAGGACCAATTTCAACGCCACCACCACACCACGCCGCACGGCCCGAGGACTCCACACTGCCACCACACCACGCAACTTCATTGACTGCTCAACTCCTTCCTCCGATCCCGTGCCATCTCCACCGGCGCCTCCTTCATCTCGGGCCTAGTTCTCAGCCTCTTCTCCAGATCTCTGCCTCTTCTCCGTTTTTCTCGATCTAGTAGTTTGTAGGGTTTTTTGTTAGGGTTGAACCGTGACCGGTTTTCCCGGTTTATCCCGATTCAATCCGGTCCAACCAAAACGCACAGCGGTTTATTCTGGCTCAGATTTTAAAGCGGTTATAGCCCAGTTATAAATCCGAAATGACTCCGGTCGATGGTCGGACCGGTTGAACCGTCCGGTCCGGTCCGGGTTTGACAACACTGCTCGAAAATACAAAAAATCACATATTTCTATACATTTTTACTATATTTAGTTTCTTAACTGGTGTCTTAAATGTTGCAATAACATTGGTGGGCCTATCAACAAGTAAATAACTTTATTTCCTTCCATTTAGATATGCTCCATGAAGCCGTGATACTTAATACGACACGACACGGATACGAGGATATGAGAATTTTTGAAAATTCAATATATGATACGGCATAGGATACGTTAACACAAATAAATATACATATACATACATATATATATATATATATATATATATTAAAAATTTAGATGAGAAATCATACATTGATAATTTTCATTCATATTGTCATTAGTTGAAAATGAATTTAGTACATAACTATAATGATCACAATGTAAAGAAAATAGATGATGCATCGACTGTGTAAAGTTTTTTTTACACCATCAATCCATGATCCACAATTCATTTGTCTTACCTTTATCTGAAAGTCAATAACCATAAATACATTAATGGTAGATGATGGACAGATGGTGAAAAAAACTTTACATATCGTTAATGTACACTCATTAATCTCCACAATTCTGAGGACATAAAAAAATGGTTATTTATTTTTAGGCTCATTTATGTGTTTAGTCCCTGAACTTAGGTGCTCTTTTGGAATTGGTCCTTAAACTTTTTTTTCAATGCTTTGAGTCCCTAAACTTTGCTCAAATTTTGAAAATGGTCCGTTCATCACTTAAGTGGTGATATGATCGAGGATATATCATGTCACCTTCGCCACATCGATAAGTATCGTGCTAGATGATGTTACGTGAATTTTTTTAAATTAATTTTTTTTAATTTTATTACAAATAAATAAAAATTGTATTTTTTTTAAGAAAATCGAATCTTTAAATAAATTTTAAAAGAAAATATTTTTGTAATAAAAAAAATCATGTAGTGTCCCGTGAGTCCGTGACTCTATATAACATGTCACTCGTCGATATTGTGAAAGTGACGTGACATTTCGTCGGCTATATCATCACTTAAATGACGAAAGAACTATTTCCAAAAATTAAACAAAGTTCAGGGATCCAAAACATCGAAAAAAAAAGTTTAAAGACCAATTCCAAAAGAACACCTAAGTTCAGGGACTAAAATGTTGAATAAGCCTTATTTTTATTAAAAATACTAATAAAAAAAGTTACTTTTTAAAAAATAATTATTAAAAAATTCAAAATAAAGTCAAACAAGTATCTGAGAAGTATCGAAAAAGTATCAAGGAGTATCGGGAAGTATCCGAGAAGTATCTTAAAATTATTTTTTCAAAAAATAATTAAAATTAAATAAAAAATAATTGGATACTTTTGAGACACGTATCGAGAAGTATCGTACGCATATCGATATTGGACACGAATACAACACAAATATTTTTTCATTTTTGGAGTACATGGGCTTCATTGGACATGCTTAACTCTGGATCAGGGGTGAGCATGACCCGGAGACCCGTCCCAACCCGACGGGTTCGGGTCGGGTCAAACTTGTGAATTCAATGCTCCTAATTATGTGGATTATGTTTTGATGATGACAAAATAATTAACAAATCATGCCTTGAAGATATTGCAACATCAACATCAACAAGAAGTCAAGAAAAGAAGACAAGTGCCCAATCATTCTCAATCAAATATTAATTGTAAATTTCTAATTTATGTTGAGAGTGGTTGAGAGTGGGTAGAAATAGTTAGTCTCTTCTAGGAATAAATTTTTATATGTTTATTAAGTTGAGATTGACCAAAAATTAATACTTGAGAGGAAAAATAAAATTGAAAAATAATTTTTCCCATATCTGATCAAAATACTCGAGTATTTTGAAAAAGACTCGAGTATACACTCGAGTATTTGTAGAAAAACTCGAGTATTTGTGCCAGGTCAGCAATTATGACCGTTAGTCTTGTTCGTGCACCAATTCACTCGTGACCGACCAAAAAGACTCGAGTATTTACCAAAAGACTCGAGTATTTTTGTCCAGTCAGCAAAAATGAACGTTGGAGAGACTCAAAAACTCAATTGAGGGCATTTTGAGTCTCATCCAACCCCAAGAGAGAATTCAGAACCTTATTGTAAAATTTCTCTTTGAATTTGTGCAAGAACAAACAAGACAACAAGATCATATTGATTCAAGCTTTCTTAATTTCCTCTTCTCAAGTGTTAATTCCCAAAATGCTCAACTTCTCACTCATATTGTCATTTTATTCCAAGTTGAGTTTTAGGCCTCAATTCTTACATTGAGCTGTGCTTATTTGTGCTAATCCATTGTGAGATTAGTAATACACATACAAAAAGCTTGATTATTCAAAGTCTTGGATTGTTCCCAAGCAAACCCTAAGTGGCTTAGGGTGTTGGAAGTCTTGAGAGGTTCTCAAGCACAAGACTAGGAGGTTCCTAGCCCGGTGGAGTTTCTTGAAGGGAGTTCAAGGAAGCTTTGTGAAGAGTTCTTCAATCACCGGAATCAAATTGGGGTAGAAATCAAGAGTTTGGTACACTCTTGAAAGGGTTAGGTTGAGTGAGGCCATTCTCAAGCAATCCTTTGTAATTTCTAACAATTTGATTATTAGTAGAAACTCCTAAGTGATTAGGAGGACTGGATGTAGCTCATTGTTGGAGTGAACCAGGATAAAATTGCTTGAGTGTTGGTTTATTGCTTTTAATCTACTTTCTAGCTCAATAGACTTAAGTCATTTCAATCAATTAGGATTTATACAATTAGGTAGCAAGTTCAAGGAATCTTTGTGTTAAAAGTTATTTAGATTACTTGCTATTCTGTTGGATAAGTTCCTGTTTATTATTGAATTGATTTGAGTTAAATTGCTGAATTTTCGTTTCTGGTTTTTCTGTTATCTGATAGTAAAAACTCGAGTATTTCAGAAAAGACTCGAGTTGTTCATCCTGAAAAACTCGAGTATTTCACAAAAGACTCGAGTATTTTGTTTCTGATTCCAGAAAATTCAGTCTAAGCTCCATTCTTCAATTATCAATCGAAATATTTGGTATTAGTGCTTCAAAATACTATTCACCCCCCCTCTAGTATTTGCTTAGCCCGTTTGTTGGTTTCCAACAAAACTCGTCCCCAAGTCTTTGAAGGGACGACCCCGTTTGTGAAAAGGACAGACCCGACAATATTAAGAACGAATTCGGGTTCATGCTCGGGTTACCGGACCCGGCCCGGATATATAATTATATATATATATATTAATTATAATTATTATTCCAATTTCTTGAATATATATATATATATATAAAACCAAGCATACGGTATGCATTTGCTCATTGATTTTGCAGTAGCTAGCAATCTTATCTCTTTGATTTGTAATTTCTTTTTAATGAATTCATCAGCTAAATTTTATATTATTTTTAGAAAGATTATGCAAATTTCAAAATTTGAATGATTTGAAGTTTTTTTTTTAATGTTATTTATTTGTGTCGAGGGTGAACCCGGACCCACCCCTATGAGGACCCATCATATTTTGGACTCGTCCTTATCTTGCCCCTCTTTAATTAGGGATGAGTTCAAATTGAAAAATTAATCCGAGCAACATTTCGAAACGAACGAGAGACAAACT
The DNA here is from genome assembly GCA_037953625.1 of Crotalaria pallida. Lineage (NCBI taxonomy): Eukaryota > Viridiplantae > Streptophyta > Magnoliopsida > Fabales > Fabaceae > Crotalaria > Crotalaria pallida. The sequence continues at coordinate 138,789,792 of CM075654.1, read as the reverse complement.
AAACCTAACTCGTTCCATGCTCACCCCTACTCTGATGGTTATCATTGAGATTTGAGGGAGCATAAGGATGGGTACTCAAATACCCATTATTAACCAAATTCATTGTTGTATAGAAGGCACATCCCAGTATCCCACCCAAACCTTCTCAAGACCCTTTCCCAGCAATGAACAAGACACTCAAAATAAACCCAAAAGTTCTGTCATATAAGTACATATTGTATTAATAAAAAAAACGATAACTTCGAGTATTATTGTTGAGCAAAGAATACAAAACAATGCAATCCACAAATCTTTTTTTTAATTATTATTTTTAATAATTGATAAAATCCATATTTTTCTACTCGAAATGAACTGAGTCTCTTGGAAGCTGCGCTACTCCATCCCCTACATGGCTAGTGGCCTTCATGTTCAGAATAGTACATGATGCTTTCTGTCCATGACAAATATAAGACCTCGATGAAAACAAGAAGGAGCCAAGTAGATAATGTCCTTTCACCTTGGCCAGTGTTTCATCATTGAATAAAGCTAATGCATTGATTGAACAGAATAGTAGTAATTCAATTGCCACCAATTCACCAAAGTTGGTCACCATACAGCATTCTGTGGCAACAATAAGGGGCCCATTGACAGCAATTGTGGTAAACTTGCACATAGCAAATTAATTTGAATCAACCGAGAAATTAATATGCACTTGTTCAAATTCATACACATATTTTACGGCATCAAATCTGAAGAGATTACAAAAAGGAAAAAAGGCAGTGGAAGAAAATGGAGTATAAGAAGATTAGAAGAATGAAGGAGGCATGCATTAAGTATCCCAATGTTTTTTTGAAAGCCTGTTTTGGCTCTATGGCCCTTCATACTAGAAGTGCAATATTAACGGGCCACGTTTGAGCCTGATGTGGAGTTGGAGTTGAGAAGTCAACTTAATAACATATATTCTGTAATGCAGACAAATCACCCCAATGAGCAGTGCACAACCCAATGCCTTTTGATTCATAATAACAGATAAAATTTAATTTACAGTTCAAAGTGGTCATAATTTTGCAAACAATGAACAGAAGTACCCATAGGTAATGGGGAACTCACTGAAGCAAGTGGAGGCAATGAGAGCCAATAAGCAACAAATCCTACTTCCACATAAGGTGAAATTGGAATGAACTAATGAAGGGGTAATCACCTCTCTAGAAGATGCATTAAGCTGCCACCCAAATTGTCTGTAACAATAATCACTGGGGGTACAAAACTTGCATTTGAATAGTAAGTCAGGGGAGGCTCCGGTGCATGTGAACATAGAACATATATGCACCGGTATGTGAATTTTTTTTTTTGATTTTTAAATTTTTTTAATACAGATTTATTCAGAATAATTTTTAACACAAGTTCGTATATAGATTTATTAGAATATGTAAATTTTGAATACAGTTTTACTCAGTACAGTTTTTTAAGAACACTGAGTAAAAAAATAAATAAATCCAAATTATAAAAATCACTTCATATCGATAAAAAAAAAAACGCATAGAATATTTTTTAATTGATTAAATTTTAAAAAAATAAATAAAAAAAACCCAAAAGAAAGGCATGCACCGGTGCATGTTCTATGTTTACATGCACCGGAGCCTCTCTCCTTCTAATGCCATAATTATCTGAAATACAAAGGCTCAGATAATAACTGGCAGAGCATAGAATTCACTGTTTTCATCAAGAATCCCTAAATGGTACTCCAAAAGGACTGTGTAAGTTTTCCTAATTCAACTACGCAATTGAGCTTTTTAGTAATCAATGTAGATAACAGATTCTGTGAGGACCTAAACAAGAACCTTATATTAATGCATCCCAAGAGCATAATACTTAAGATAATTATAAGTAACAATAGATAATATATAATTAAGAGCAGCCGATCATGAATGGAAAATCAATCATGTTGATCAGACTCATTAGATCATATTGTATTCACAAAATGTAGAACAAAAGCAATACCTATAAATTTCATAACCAGAATGTTAAGATAGGGCGTAGGGCACCCAAGTGGATTGCCCTGGTGGAAACTGGTGAGCGCTAAGGGACTTCAGAATAAAAGACTCGAGTCCCAATGAGACAACAAGTCCCAGACATCATCTGGTTTCGAAAAAAAAAAGGGGCGTAGGGCATGCATCTAACAAGTCAATGTAATGTAACCAAACTTTTTCTTTTATTGGAAAAAGCCGAAGTAACAAACCCACTTGATTAGGAAGTAGAATACAAAAAGGAGCTAAAAAAAAACTATAAAGATAATACAGGAAGAAAAATAAAGTACAAGCTCAGGAAAATATAATAGATGACCATAACATTGCCCCTCTAGAGCATATTAACATTTAAGAGGTTTATTCGACTCTATTTCCTTTCAGATGTACACAGAATTCATGAAAGGTCTTTCAACTTTCAAGTATCATCAATCATCAATAAGGATGTCTAAACTAGTTCATGGTTTACATGAAAAGTAATGAAAGATTTTTAGTGATCCAATTCATAACCTTTGGGTAACAAGGTAAAATAAAATAACAGAAAACCTCAATGCATGAATGAGCTTTAGAAGTTAAGAGGAAAAGGCAAAACAAATTTATTGATCCTTTAAGTTATTTACTTGTTTGAAAGTGATCTTTTATTTTATTTTCTTTTTAAAGTGGTCTCTCAAGTTTACTTTCGTTAACATGGTTAGTCCTTCTGTTAATTTTTCCATCTCTGGTCATCTTCTCCGATGAGATTTTCGACCAACGTCATTTTTTCGACGATGCAACTTTACTTTTTTTTTCTTTTTCTTCACTCATTCTCCTCTAACAAATGTTCAAATCTGACAACCAATCTCTCCACCATTTTTCACAACGTAGAGAAGGTGGTGTGATAAAAGATATTGGCCAGAAAAAATGGAGTTTCGCATAAAATTTTGCTTAAAGACCAAACGTGCTAGCGGAAGTAAACTTAAGGACCACATTTAAAAAAAAAACTTAAGGAATCACTTTTAAATAAATAAATAACTTAAGGAACAAAAAATCAATTTTGCCAGAGGAAAATGAAAAACTTTGGAATTTGGGAGAAAAAAATATAGATTGAAGCAGGCCCGGTCCTAACCTAATTTGGGCCCTAGGGCGAAAAAAAATTTGGGGCCCCTAATTCAAAAAAATAAAAATTATTAAAAGTAAATCAATTAAAAATTTAGTATATATACGAATAATCAATTAAAACAATGACAACAATCAATAATAAAATTAATTATTAAAAAATAAGATTTGAAATAATATAAAAAGTTATTTAGTAAAGAGGTAATAAAATACCTTTTTCATGTTGGATTACAAAAGTAAAATTCATTACTTCATATATTTTGAAATTAAGTGAGCAAATGAAAAAAAACAAATTAAAATATTATGCTAAAAATCATTGATAATTAAAAGATAAAAAGAACTTGCAATTATTAATTTTTTTTTTCAAAAATAAATGTACCATTAAAAAAAATTACGGGCCCCTAATTTTTTTTGGCCCAGGGTGGCCGCCCTTATTGCCCTCCCTTAGGGCCGGGCCTGGATTGAAGGTATTGTGATCATTTTAACTTTAAAATGAGATATGCAATTTAATATAAGGGGCCTACTTTTTTGACCCTCTTGGTTACTTAGTTAACCCCCTTATTTAAATGAATATCCTAAAATAACCTTACAAATTTTCAATAAACTCAAAATATCCCTTTTTTATTCCTTCCTTATCCCTTCCTTCTTTCACTCAATTTTAAATTTGAAATTCAAATCTCTCTCTCACCTTTTCATATCACAATATTCAAGAGCACAACACATTCTAGTTTCTATGTGTTCCTAGTCATAAAAAAAAAAAAGAAAAAGAGAAACAGAGGCTAAGAAGAAGAAGGAAAGAAGAAAGCAGTAGAAGAAGAAGGAAGCAACGCAGGGACGGGGGAAGAAGAAGGAAGCAGCGCAGGGACAGAAGGAATCGAAACGGTTTGCAGCGCAGTAGAAGGAAGCAGCGCAGTAGAAGAAGAAGGAAGCAACATAAGAAACGGTTTGCCTCTCTGGAACTGTTGTTTTTTTTTTCCGGTTTTATTTGCATAAGATTGTAGATCCGTTAGAAACTTTGATTTACTTTGATTTACTTTGATTGTAGATCTGTTGTTGTTTACTTTCGGTTTCCAAATTGTGTATTGTTGTTGTTTAGTTTCAGTTTCCAAATCTGCTTCGTAAATCCTGAATTTAGGTATAGCACGCTTAGGGGTTAGCGAGGGTGTCGCTGAGGGTGCAGCGAGAACATGAATTTGTTCTCTCGCTGCACCCTCAGCGAGTTTTTTTTTTAATTTTAATATTTATAAAATAATTATTTAAAGTTATGTAAAAATATTTATATTTTATCCAAAAATAATGAATTTGTATTAAAAAAACTAGTGCACTAATTTCTCATGCAAACTTAACTTATCAAATGTGACATTTTTTCAAATACTATTAGAAAGAACTCTTAGTAAATTGAAGTCTAGTGAATTGAATGTACTCAATTTTCAAAGGTTATTGAGGTATGTCCGTATGTGTAGTAAAAATTTGTATTGAGTTTTTCTTTTATACAAATTTATATTGTGTTTTGATGAATATACAAGTGACTTTTTTTTTAAAAAAAATCAAACAGTATTTAGAAGATAAACAATGTCCTCTGTAGCTTCATAAAGATTAAGATTGTAAGGCTCATATATATATATATATATATATATATATATATATATATGAGATTTGAATTTGTTTATGTTATGATTTTGAGATCAGATATGATATAGAGGAAAAAAAATCGGATAAATATTAGTTAATTTAAATAATTAATAATAACTTTAAATTAATTTAAATCGATCATCCTGATATATTTGACTGCATCAATTCTCTCATATATAGGAGATTTGAATTTGTTTATGTTATGATAGGAATATGATAAATATTAGTTAATTTAAAAAATTAAATATTATGCTTTGGGTTAGTGACTGTTATAAATATTTGATTTTTATTTTATTTATTTTATTTATTTTTTATTTATTTTATTTTATTTTATTTGATTATTATTTGATTTTAACTTTTTTTATTTTTTTTATGTTTTTTATTTTATTTGTTATATTTTTTTATTTATTGCTAATATTTTTTTTTATTTTATTTTATTTATTGCATTTTATAATTTATTATTTTGACATTGTATTTTGCAATTTCAGATGCCGAGGATGAAGAACGCAACCGTCACTGGCAACGAGGATGACGATGACATGCCCATGAGGGGAGAGTATTTGACAGCGTCAGGTAGACGGCGACGGATGGAGCAAGGAGGACCTTCCCATGCCGCTCCTGATCCCTCTTCTTCGGATGGTGATGATGGTGGCGATGATACAGAGACGGAGACCCTCTACGAGGATCATCAGGATACTTCGCTGTTGAGGTCATACGACGAGCATCAGGCGAAGCTTATATGGCAAGGAAGGGTAAGCATTTGTAACGAGACCAAAAAATAATTTAAATTTAATTTTATCTATTTCCTTAATTAATTGATATTTATTTGTTTTACTAATTTCTCTTAATTTAAATTGTGCAGGAGCGTACCTTAAACCGATGCCACAACCACGCATTCGATTTTCCGTTGTTAGATGTCGTGCCACAGCCAGTGCGGGAAATCGTCCAGGCATCCGGCTTGGCCCCATTGATCGCTTCATCTTAAAGTGTAGTCGACAGGCGATTGATCGGTGCATTCGTCGATAGATGGTATGAGGATACCGATACGTTTCATCTCCCATGTGGGGAGATGACTATCACGCTGGACGACGTGTCATGTATCCTCTATATCCCGGTGACTGGGCATTTGATCAGTTGGGATAAACCCAACCAGGCGGAGGCAGTTTTGCTGATGACTCAAATGCTTGGTATGGGTCAGGCTGAGGCTACCACGGAGGCCATGGAGAATTGGAGATTAAGACCAGTGCTATAAGGTTTAGCACGCTGAAGGTGATGTACAACAGAGCGGTTGGGATCAGACGATTTGATATTGCGGCCAGATGTTATCTGCTTTACCTGGTGGGTAGCACACTGTTCGCAGATAAGACGAACAACTCTGTTGGCTGTCACCTGCTGTACGCTTTGGAGGACCTCACGGCGGTTGATGAATATGCATGGGGGGCTAGTGCACTGGCATATTTATATGATCACCTGTCATTCGCCAGCAAGGCGAATAAGGTTTCCTTGGCCGGATACATGTCTTTGCTACAGGTAAACAAATACGAATTCATAATGTTTGATTCATAATAATATTCATCATTTTATTTAAATTCATAATGTTTTTTTAAATTCTTTATTTAAATTAATTAATTGATGGTTTATTTGCAGGCATGGATACTGGACCATTTTCCAACAATTGGTCCATGTGCTATACTGTCTAGTGATTATGATGAGACAATGCCTCGGGTCTTCAGGTGGAGTCCTCAGCAATCCGTGCGACACTCGGAGCTCACGTATCGCATGTTTCTAGAGAGGCTCACTGCTGATCAGGTTGTGTGGCAGCCGTATGACCCCGAGCACCGAGATGTCCGACCATTCCAGCAGGTAGCTTTCTACTCCGGATTTCTCCACTGTGGCATGATACGTAGGGCTTATCTGCCTGACAGGGTGTTGCGTCAGTTTGGATACGTTCAGAAGATTCCCTTGAATCCACCTGTGGGAAGACCCCTCCCCTCAGCCATTGATCAGAGTTTTGCGGAGTGGCACCTCTATATTCTGGACGATGATACGAGAGGAGGTCACGTCACCTACGATGGTGAATGTGATCCTCGTTATTATGATTGGGTACATAGATTTTCCCACCCTTTTCTCCTACGCACCTCGATCAGGGTGGATCGTCCTGAAGTTACCTTGCTGGTTAGTTCATTCATTACTTGTCAACTATATTAATCTTATATTAAATTTTAATTTTATTTACTTGTTTATGTTTTCTTACATTTGTAGGCTCGAGCTCGACGGAGATTTGCTGAACAATCGCAGCGCTTGGAGCCGTTGTTGTCGTCGCAGCTTCCGGAATCTTATCTGGAGGTGGTGAGGAGGGTCCATGAGTTGGTTGTGACACCTCTCACAGAAGAGATGACACACGTAGTGTAGACGACTAGGGGTAGCGGAAGGGGTAGGGTTAGTAGGGGAAGGGTTAGGGGTAGACAACGGCGAGAGTAGGAGTTGTCTCTCGCCGTTTTATGACTTTCGATTTATTTAAATTTATGTTTTATAAATTTGTGGTGATTTTATTTTATTATGTTTTATAAATTTGATTTATTTTATTTATGTTTTAAATGTTAATGTTTGAAAAAAAAAACATTTAATATATTGTGATTAATATTATATAATTAAACTAAAACCATTCAAACAATAATACAAATTAAATTATAATAACTAAAATTCGACAAATTTAATAAAAATTAAATAGGAATATATATCAATCATCAGAAAGATCATGTACAACACCGTCCCCCGTTGAAGGAGGTAATAAATCTTTAAATAATGCAAAGCGATCGTTAAATATGGTACCCCACGGAGCCCCAGATTCATCGTAATGATATTTCCAAGAAGGATCAATAGATGGTAATGGTGATCCTTCCTTCAAAAAAACTTGAACCCAATGATTTGGCTTACTTTTAGGGTCCAACAAACAGCACGTATCGACATTCCCGATAACCCAAAGTTTTGCATGCATGGGAGGTGATTTAGTGTACGGTAAAAACGTAACACAAGCTCTCAGATCACGAGCCATCGAAACAAGGACCACATTGTACCTGTTAGCAATTCCATGCATCAAGTTAGTAGACAGTAAAATTGTAAAACAATATCTCGTATGATGATACAACTTAAAAGATGAGACACGTTCTACCTGTTAGCAATGACATGCCCTAATTCTGGAAGAGTCAACCATTTATCTCCAGGAACACAGCCAATGTTGCCCACATGTAGTGATTTGAACACAACGTCATAATCTTTGGTCCCAATCAGCTCAAGGTACATTCCTTGTGTTGCTTCATCTCATGTATAAGATCATTCCGGACAAGCATATAGGATTCCTCACACTGGTACGCATACAAGCTAATCGATCGAAAACCACAATTCTCATCTGATCTCACATCAATAATTTGATCAATATATTGTTGCATGAAGGAGGGAAATTGTTCTAAGTACTGAGATCTCACTTTTGTTCAAAGGAGTTGGGTCGATGTATAGCTCATCTTTCTTGTCTGTATTGTTGAATGATAGAATCTTTCAATGACCATGAATTGCCGTCAAAGGAATAGGTTTACCACTTTTCCTGTATCTATCAACCTCGCATGCACATGGTAAGCCATGTGTGATTCTCAACTTGCAATCACAATGTTCACACTCATCAAACTTCCACAGTCGGGTATAAATAATACTCATTGCTTCCCTTGACACATAATAATGTAAATTACGGAAAAGCGGAATATTCACCCTGTGATCCAATCTTGTGAGACTCTTCTGGAAAGACTCAATAATGAGAGTGTGTTGACATGTCAACATCTTATGCATAGCTGTTAAACATGTGCAGAGATCCCCGTTGCTGCTTGACAACAATCCCTTCAACGTCGAGTGAGCACCTTCTACCCTAAAAATGATGAAATTTAAATGTATTATAATATGCAAAGAATCATGACAAATTAATACAACATGCCAAATTAAGTAAAAAAAACTTACCGGTTTGTTGTAGTATTACCAAGATGCATATGATTACTTTTCCATGCATCAATGAATTTTTCTTTCTGTTCGGCCAAGTAAGTCTCATCCACATATTCATAAAGACCAACCGCCTTCAACTCATTTTCCAAAATCGGCTTAATGAAGCTTTATAGTCTTCCTCATCCTTGGAATGGACTACCTTGGCCCAAAGAATCTCAAGTAACGGCACATCATCCAGATTACGAACATTGTTCCTCGCATGTTTTTCACGTTCTTCTTAATATGATATTGACACAACAAATGCGCCGAAGTTGGAAAAACGGTATGGATTGCTTTCACCAACGCAGCTTCAAAATCAGAGACAATCACCTTGGGCATGTCATCATCATCTTTAAACAATCTCTTCACTTGTCCTAATGCCCATACGAAGTTTGGATACTTCTCCGCCTCCATGTAAGAAAATCCAACAGTAAATGACTTTTCTGTAGATGTTTGCCCAACCACCTCAAACAACGGCCATTTGTATCTGTTAGTCTTGTAGGTGTTGTCCACGATGAGCACAGTATTAAACGAACTCAAAAGAGAAACAGATTTTGGATGAGCCCAAAAAATTTGTTTCACAATATCTGTGGTCTCGTCCTTTCTGTACCAGGTGTCATAACCATCATCCCTTGAAGTTTTCAGAAGATGCTGCATCTGTGTTCTCGGATGCCTGACCTCTCTTTTCCATTTATCGCGGATATTGTAAATTTGCTTCAATGTAGTGCAATTATTTGGGTTTTCCTCCTTCAATGTGGCCAGTATCTGTCTCGGCGGCACTCCATTCTTCGTCATAGTTATAATCTTTTCATACTCTTCAGGCGTAGGTCTTCCGGGGAAGGAGTGCCCAATGAATGAATCACACTTATCATGATTATGGGAGCCACAAGATACTCTTACCTTCCACGCTTTGAGTGTCGAATATGCTCTATCATGAACCTTGAACGGACAATTTCTCTTCTTTGAGCCAGTGACATACTCGAACTTCTCATTTTTTGGTTTGTATATGCCAAACCTTTCACAACAGAGTGTAATCCTTTGCTTCTGGCCCATTCCTCCTTTATCAGACCTAAGGATCCTTAGAACATGTCCCTGTGAATATGCAACTTCACGAACCCATTTCACCAGGGCTTCACAATCAGGAAAAATCATGTCAGTCTCAAACGCACTAGTAAAATTCGGATATTCGACCTTTTCATGATCCACCGGTGCACTATGACTCATCTCGTCATCGTTGTTGTCTTGCATGATTAAGCTGTAAACACCAAATAACGGTTAAAATTTAAAAAATAAATAATAAATAATGAAATTTAAAAATTCAACACAAAATAAAATAATTTAAAAAATATAACTAAAATCAAAATAATAAGTTAAAATTAAATAATAAAAATAATAAAAATTATATTAAAAATAAATAATAAAATAAATAAAAAATTAAATCAACATTATAATGCTATATATCTTATGTGATCTCAACATCATAACATAAACAAATTTAAATCTTCTATACATGAGAATTGATGGAGTCAAATATATCATAACACAGATGGACGAATTCAAAATAATTTAAAATTTTTGAATCCTAAAAATAACGTCCTGATATTTTTATAAAATATATAATAACAAAATTTTTATATAAATTTAAATAATTATATAAAAAATATTATTATAATTTTTAAAACATTAAATAAATAATTAAAATTATGCAATGAATAAATAATTAGAATGATGTTGAGATCAGATAAGATATCTTAATTAACTAAGATATAATTAGAATGATGTTGAGATCAGATCAGATAAGATAAGATATAAATAATTAGAATGAAATAATTATCTTATTTTTAATTAACTAATAAATGAAATATTTTATATTATATATATTAAAAAAAAAACCTCGCTGGGGGTACAGCGAGAGAACAAATTCATGCTCTCGCTGAGGGTGCAGCGAGAGCATGAATTTGTTCTCTCGCTGTACCCTCAGCGAGGGTGTTATTTTTCGGGGAAAAATAACACCCTCGCTGAGGGTACAGCGAGAGCATGAATTTGTTCTCTCGCTGCACCCCCAGCGATGGTGTTATTTTTCTGGAAAAATAACAACTCGTGTTCGCAGAACCACGATTTTTCTATTTTGATTTTTATAATTACCTATAAAATCCTAGGACATGTATATTGTTTGCTTAATATTAACCACATCAAACCCATAATGATACAAAAATAAGCATAATGAATCAAGTTTATGATCATAGAATTACCTCTTAATGAATGTTTATTAATTACTTGCAAGTGAAGAAAGTGGAAGAGAAAACAGGTTTTAGGTTAATGAATATTGGAAGAGGTTGCTGTAGAGAATAGAAAAAAATATAGGTTTCTATATATAATAGAGGGAAGGGTATTTTAGGTAGTTTATATTATTGTAAGGTTAATAGAGTCTTAAACAAAAAAAGTGGGTTAATTAAGTAATGAGGTGTGTGAAAAAAGTAATTCCCTGATACATGGGCAAAAGGTTTGTGAACCAATAATCGCCTTAAACACACCTAAAACATATAAAATGGTTAAGCTTGATAGGCCCGGTCCGAGCCTGGACCTCTAAATTTCTTAATTTCTTATATGAAATTAAGAAATTCATGTGTTTTTAAAAAAAATGATTAAAATGAAGTATCTCATGAAGTTATATTCCCTCCTATCTTTACATGATAAAGTTGCTTAAATTTAGTAGATTTTTTATAAAAATAATATTACTCCTATAACATTGTAATTTTATTATCATTTTTTTAAGATTGTTCTCGTTCTTTAAACTAATAAAATTTTAATTTATATATACCCAATAACTATTAGTTTATCTCAGTTATTTATTTTTATCAATGAAAACACGGTTGATGATTAAATAATTTAATAAAAAATATACTAAAGGCCAAAATAAATATTTCATAAAAATTAGAAGCTTTTTTTTAATATAACATAAAGACATGTTAAAACAATTTGATAAATTCATATTAAAAATTTATATGTTTACAAAATTTATATATATTGATTGTATGTAAATAAATTTAAAAAAAATAGTACGTAATAAAATTTAACTTGGTGTATAGAGTAAGAAAAGAGCATAATAGGAGTAATTGTGTGAGGTGGTCGGAGACGGACTTGGATTCAAAGCTATCCGCCAATCGCCATGGACGATGATCTCATTTCTTTGATCATATAACTAAGCAGCAGGAGCAGGGTGGGTTATTGAAGCAGCAATGCGCAGAGAGATCTCATTTCTCGTTCAACCCCGATGCCTCCTTCTCTTCCTTTTCCTCTCTATTTTCCTCCTTTTCGCTTTCTCTTCCTCTAAACTGGTATGTCCCCTTCCCCCTCCCTCTTTTTATTTCAACTGACTATATTTTTTGACTTGTCCCTACGATATTATTGCTATTGCTTTTCTTATTCTGATTTTGTTAATTGCGTTTAATGATGGAGTTTGCTTAGCCTTCTACTATTTGATTTCAATTATCTCAATGTTCCACTCTTTAGCCTTAAGCCTTGTAATCGAACCTTTGACCTTGTGGGGTGCGCTTGTTTAATTCCCAATACAAGTTTACTAGTCTACTTTTTTTATGAATTTGAAAAAATCAAATGCATCTATCTATTTTTTCTTAAAAACTCTGTCGGTAGTTATTTTTGCTAAAAAACAAAACTGGAGGGAGTACTTAATAGCATCGAGATTGAAATTTGCTTCAGTAGTTGTGGTAGTATCACTATCTAGTGCAGGCTCATTAGTTAAGCTGTTTGAACACCATTGTGAATATAGTATAAATGAATCTCTTTTCCATGTTACTCCCTCGGTCCCTAATTATAAAACTCTTTTGACACTTTTATTTTGTCCCTGTTTATAAGACTCCATACCAATTTTCAATGATTATTAATTACTTTTTTCCACAAACACCCCTATTTATTTAAAACTTTTTAGATTTCCAATAATATTAATAGGGGTAATTTTGAAAATACACATCAAAAGTTCACATTTCCAATACAATTAACTAAATTAATCAACTTCGACGTGAAATCTCCCAAAGGGGTCTTATAATTAGGGACGGAGCAAGTATATTAATTTAATGTGTATGCGTGCACAAAAACCTGCCTATGTTGTGCTTTTGCTATACATAGTCGGTCCTAAGCCTGGATAAAAGGTGAAGTTGTGTTATACAGTCAATAGCCAACATAAAACTTTGTCGAATCTTTATGATATGGATCAACGATGTTATAGGGTTAATGCTAGGTCGTTGCCTAGAAGCAACGTGTTGTATGGCTCGAGTAAGAACATAATTTATGGCAGACCACTATAGCGTCATCTGATTCATGTAGCTAACTCCACTAAGTGGGACAAAGGCTTGGTTATTGTTGTTGTTGTTGTTGTTGATGTGTGTGCACACACCTGTATACTGAGAGAAACTACCTGACTCACTGACTGTAACACTAAAAGTATATGCATACCCGCTCTTCTGAAGAATCTGTTTGAAAATTGATGGTTAGGTCATTTGTGAATTTTTTTCCACTTACAATTTCCATCTTTATTGCTTATTGGGTTCAATCAATAATATATCTCCTTTTTCTGATGTAGGCTGAGGAGAAAGTAGAGGAGGAGCCTGAAATTACACACAGAGTATTCTTGGATGTTGACATTGATAAACAACATTTAGGTAGGGACAATTATTTTTGAAATTTTACCATCGTTATCATTTGAATCAATATGTTTTACTAAGTTCACAGTTCACTAGGAAAAGGACGTGGAAAGGCATATGCAACAATTTGTGCTCAGTTAGCATTAAAAATAAGTACTATTTTTCTTTTCCTGTTTAATATTAACCTGCAAAACACATTAACTTCTGCAGGTAGGATCGTGATTGGATTGTATGGCCAAGTTGTTCCAAAAACTGTAGGTAAGTTATTATCCTCTTTTCCAAGTTATCCAGTCAGCAACTCAATTGCTTTAATCGTGTCTAAATTTCTACAGTATTTTGCGTGAATCAAGGGTTAGCATGCCTAGTGGAAATAGTCTGTCAGCGTGGTTTGGTTTGGTCATGACTTAACTATTCTTATAATATTGCAATTTTTACTAATTGAATATTTTTTGTCTGCAGAAAATTTTAGAGCTTTATGCACAGGTAGTTGTAATCCCTTCTTCATGTTATTGAATATTTTAATCCCCATCTTGTGCTTGCATTGATAAGGATTGTTCCGTGCTGTGTAGGGGAGAAAGGCAAGAGTGCCGATGGCTTAAAACTTCATTACAAAGGAATACCATTTCATCGGATAATATCTGGTTTCGTGATTCAGGGCGGAGATATTGTTCATCATGGTGGCAAAGGATCTGAATCTATCTATGGTGGTACCTTTCATGATGAAAATTTCATGATAAAACATTCTCATGCTGGTGTGTAACATCATTTGCTTGGATGCTAGCATTTTCATTTCATAAACAGTGTTTTTCTTCATTTCCTTGACAGTTTACTCCATGGTTTCAGGTACTGTGTCTATGGCAAACTCAGGACCTGATTCCAATGGCTCACAGTTTTTCATCACAACAGTGAAAGCCAGTTGGTAAGTATTCCTAATGTCCTGATGGTGAATGGTTTGGACAATTTCTAGACCAGGGCTAAGGTCTTATTCTGTAAATTATAAATATCGGAGTTATAAAAAGTCTTATTGACTTCTCAAGAGGTTGTGAAGCGTCTGTTCATGCCAATTTAGTGTTTGGTAGTCTTGAATGTAGAAAGATATTTCTTTTGAATCTGATCTCTAAAAAGGAAAATATACACTCATTGTTCTATCACCACCATCACTCGTGATGTAATCTATTGACATGCAAACTTTCCAGGTTGGACGGAGAGCATGTTGTGTTTGGCAAGGTTGTTCAAGGCATGGATATCGTGTTTGCGATTGAAGGTGGAGCTGGAACCTACAGTGGGAAACCTAGAAAGAAGGTAGTTATTGCAGACTCTGGAGAGATACCCAAGAGCCAGTGGGACGAGGAGCGATGAACTTCCAGGTTACAGCAACAACTTTTTCTTGACTTAAAATATTGGGTTAGAGATGTGTTTTACATACATTTTCATCTGTATTAATGTCTAGGAAGTCTCACAAACCCGCTTTCTTTTATATAAGTCTGAGCGAGTTTTTTCTTTTTATTTTATAGTCTGTTTTCTTTGCTCTTCTGTTTATTGTATTTTTTTTTTTTTTAATTCATTTTTGCTTATTTGTATTTCCCACCTTATTGTACAAACACAAAACTATTTGCTGTAGAGAAAGTGAAAGAAATTAAAGACATTATGTGTTTCCGTTGAATCTTCTGCCTTCAAATTTATTTGTGTCAAGCAATTTTGCTGCGAGTGGTATATTCTGTTCTGTGTTTGCTAGAAATAGAAAGCAGGAAGAAGAAAACAAGCAACTGTAAAGAACATTCTAGCCCTATTTGTAGGAATCCCCTAAAACCTCTAAGTTTATGCATGATTAAGCTGTTGAACACGAAGTTACTTTTTTGTTAGAATATAAAGAAATTAATCGAACAAATCAAAGAAACACATCATGCAATTGAAAGAAATTAGAGGGCATCCCATATTTAATAGATTGTAGTTGAAATACAAATAAGCAGTTTTGCTCTTTAGGATAAGAAAGCAGATTTTTTTTTGGTTTGCACCCTGGTATCCGGCCCACTGGGCCGACTAATCCAGTTCGAGGGGGGTCCCGGGGATAAGGTTTTATTCCTCTCCCAACGTTGTTGCGGGGGATCGAACCGTGGTCCGCCCTACCAAGTGCAGTCCCTGGCACCACTGCACCAACAGCTCGTTGGTATAAGAAAGCAGATTTGAATGCTAAGAAAGTATTTTTATTATTATTATTATTATTTTTTTGCATACGGATTGCATAATTCTCGTGTTATCATTATCAACAAAAAAATTCAAATGAGTTTTGGCTTTGAGCTGGTTATTATTAATTTCTTAAGAGTGGGCGGTTTGGCAATAGGCGCTACAGTTGCACTAGGCAGAATTGAAAAAGCAAAGAATATAAGACCAAGGCATAAAGTGCAATCCAGATCGGTATGCGCTTTCAAATAACGTGGGCACTGGGCAGCAAAAGTTTTTTTTTTTAAACCATTTCTGCCGCAATAATTAGAAAAGAGTTATAATAAATTAACACTCCCCGCACCCTAATTATGCTCTTAGCATCCAGTTGAAAAAAAATTATGCCCTTAGCATTAATAACGGAGTAATTTTTTTTATTAGTAATGAAAAATAAAAAAACAAATTATGGGTGTTTTTAGCTATGGTATACATTGAAAAGATCATAATAAACGTGCAAGAAAATATCTCCCGGTGAATTCTTGTTTTTAACCAAATTTTTTTATATACCCAAATAAATTATTAATGTGATAAGTATATTCTTTGTTGATTTGAGAAGTGTTTTCATTGCATCAATCCAGAGACGGCAAAAAAGCACGGCACAATTGGGCCGGGCCGAAAAGGCACAAAAAACATCGGACCTAAACAACAAATTCGAAGCACTAATTATACACGTGTTTTATTACGCAAAAGCTCGAAATCCATCCGGGTTTTTGCCGTGCTAACCTGGCACGGCACGAGGGCACAATTTATTTAATATATATATTTCTTTTGAAATAAAAAAAAAACAACAAACCCAAACCCCTTAAATCCCTAATTAGTAATAATAATAGGCTAATGCTGCTAATAGCATATCATCATCACTCATTCACGTCACACACTCACACAACACTGTGGCTTCTTTCTATCTTCTTCTATCGTCAAAATCCCTTAAATCTCAAGAGTTACAGTTGTTGCCTCTGTTGAAGAATTTGCCTCTGTTGAAGCATTTTGTTCTGCTCTGTTCGTCCTTTGCTTGTGAGCCTTGATAGGTAATATTGAATAATTTTAACTTTGTTTTTATTTTGCATTTTACTTGTTTGATTTTTTTTTTCTTATTTTTTTTTCCTTTTTGCCTGAATCAATAGCATATTTTTTTTATTTTTTAATTTTGTCGGGCTGCACGAACAAGCACGAAGCTTGCATAGTGCGGGCTTAGAGAACATTTTTGAAGCACGATTTTAAGCCGTGCTTTTTAGACACGACACAGTTATGACCCGAGCATGAACCGACCCGACCCGAACACGATCGGGTAACACGAATTGCCACTTGATCCACCCACAAAGAAGGAAGGAAAAACCAGAAAATATGGTATTCTAATGACTTGCCTTAAACTATGGAAAATATATCCTGAATTAATAAGGCTTGTTAGATTTCCTTTCCTCAATGTCTCATACTATAGAAATCAATATTAGAAAAAAAATTTCACTATATCAATGTTTTTTTTTTCTCGCTACGTCAATCTTGTTGAAGATTTGATTTTGAAATGCAAAGTTTATTTTTTGTTTTTTTAATTAATTAAATAAATAATCTTAATAACATTGGAAGCTAATATAGAATTATAGATGCTACTATTAAGTAAGTTGTTGAAAGTTTGATTTTCAGGTCTTTCCAAATGTAAGAGGTTTTGCTATGAGACAATGATTAGTTACCCACTTACGTTGATGAATATATTGGAAATAAATACTCCTGGTTCTATTTATAAAATTTTTTTGGGGTTTTTATTTTGGTTCTATTTATAATATTCCTTTTCAATTTTCAATAGCATTTAATTACTTCTTTTCATTAACACCCATATAAAATCAACACTTTTTAGAGTTTCAAGGGGTAGTTTTAAAAAGGTATATCAAAATTTAATATTTTCAATTGCATGTACCGGTATTACATGTCATTGGCTTGGCTTTTGAAAGTAAAGAAAAGTTACAGCCCCTTTTTTATCTTGAAAGAAAAAGAATCTATAAACAACCCCTTTTCATTTCTCTTCTTGGATCGTTGATAGATTTGTTCGTTAACACCAACTGTTGTTATCGGCTATTGCCACCAATCTTACACTGACTGCCTCACTGAGCTCACAACTTCGAGTGCTCGATTCATTCGCAATCTATCAATCAATCAATGAGTATGAGCAGCGAAGAACCCAATAAACCCACTTCTCTCTACGACACTTTTTCTTCTTCTTCTTCTTCTTCTTCCCCATCGCACCCTCTTCTCTCGAAGCTCCCATTCCCTTCTTCTTCCCCTTCCCCCATCCACGAATCCCCTTCCGATGAACCCGAATCTCTCCCCTACCTTCACATCTCTTTCAATCACGGCCCTCGCTCCTTCTCCGACCTCCCTTTCCTCTTCCTCTTCCTCCTCTTCCTCCTCTCCACCTTCTCCTTCGGCCTCTTCTCCGTCTTCCACCGCAACCCCAACCACTCTTCTCTCTCTTCTTTCTCCTTCAACCCCACCACCTCCTCCTGCGTCAAATCCCCTCTTCTCGCTTCTTCATCTCCTTCGTTCTCCAACTTGGCCCTCGATTCACTCACTTTTCATTCTTCTTCTTCTTCTTCCCATCTGGTGAATGATTTGACATGGACTCTTGTTGCTACCTTCATTTTCAGCTTACCCATTTGCTGGCTGCTCCTTCTTTCTCTCAAGCATTACACCAAACACCTTGTCTACGCTTCCCTCCCTTTCTTTATCATCATCCCTATCTTCCTCAACGTCTATTGGTTTGTTGCCTGCACTGTTAGCTCCACTTGCAGCCACGCCTTCCCCCTCGCGTATCGAATTCTGGTCCTGGTTTTCATATTCTTGATTATTGGGGTGATCGTGTGGATCTTGGTGGTGAATTGGCATCGGGTTGAGCTCACCGTGAGGATAATTGGGGTTGCTTCGAATGCGCTTTCGTGGAATTTGGGGTTGTTTGGGGTGTTACCTTTGTTGACGATTGGGCTGGTTGTGTATTACGTGCCAATTGTGGTGTTCATGGTGTTTGCCAGGTTTAATGGGAAGATCGTGCCGAAGGAATTGCACGGTGGTGAATATGGGTGTGTCTGGAAGGAGGATAGTTGGGTGCCTGCTTATTTCGCATTGGCAATTCTCACCATGCTGTGGTCTGCCACGGCAATGAAGGAAGCTCAGGTTTATGTTATCAGCGGAACCATTGCTCATTGGTACTTCACCAAGGAGGATGAAACTCGTAGGCGGAGTATTAGAACGTCTCTAAGGTGGACACCATTCATTTCTTGTTCTTTTATCCCTTTCTTGTTCATGATTTATGATTTTTGTTGCTTTGCATTTGCTTACTTGTTTTTCATTTTTAGCATATTAGATTGTGATTATAATTTATTGGATATGACCACAATGGCTACACAACAATACCAACAATCAAAGTCTTTCCCCAATAGGCAGGTTTGGCTACAGGATCGGATTAGATAATGTCCTTGTGTTCTGTCAAAAACCTAGTATTGATAAAGGCTATTTAATTTGAACTTGTTTTGTTGAGTTTTTATTAGTCTCCTTCAGCCTAACTATTTGGTGATAAAAAATTATGCACACAACTTACATACATAGGCAGAAAATATTCACTGGTAGAAGCGTCATATCAAATTGTTGTAATCTATACTAAATTACTTGCATTGACTTGAACATATCTTGCTTACACATAAGCGCGCAACTCATAAATTCACTCCAATGTTCAAATCCTTAGTTTAAGAATATTTTCCTTAATTCGATTCTTGTCATTACTTACACACACACACACACACACACACATATATATATATATATATATATATATATATAATAACTCAACAATAGTGGAAGACAATAAGTGTTTGCGATGTGTCTTGTTGCTTCCAGTTTTAGTCGTTCTCCATAGCATACTCCTTGCAGATAGGAAAAAATAATTAATATAACTTATATAAGCATTCAACTTATTAAATGATTGTTTTACATTTAGAAAGGCATTAACTGTGAGAATTTGGCTGGCAGAAATGCTTTTGGTCCTTCTTCTGGCACAGTATGTTTATCAGGATTGCTTGTTTGCATTGTTCGAATGGTGCG
The DNA here is from genome assembly GCA_037953625.1 of Crotalaria pallida. NCBI lineage: Eukaryota > Viridiplantae > Streptophyta > Magnoliopsida > Fabales > Fabaceae > Crotalaria > Crotalaria pallida. The sequence goes on along the minus strand of CM075654.1, from coordinate 138,770,069 downwards.
ATCTGCAGTAGATAATGCAAGACGAGAGGATGCTACTGGAATTGTGAACGTTGTATTGCAGTGCTGTGTAAATGCTTTACTGTCAGCATTTGATTTTCTTAACAAGTTTACCATAAACTTTGCTGCAATAACTGGTGAAGCTTACTGCTCATCTGCAAGGATGACATATGAACTTCTAAGACGCAATCTTCTCTCTGCTGTTTTTGTTGAGACCATCTCATCTCGCCTCCTGGCTGGAATTGTCTTTGTCCTCTCAGCAATATACACAATTGTGGTACGTCAAGTTAACATTTCTCTTTTTAATCCTTATGCTTTGCATCAGAGGTTTGCTGCTATGTTAAGTTGTTAGTATAGAGTAGACATAAATTCCAACAAGTCCTCTTGAAGCATGGGATAATTTGTGTAGCTATTTGTGGTTGTAAACTTGTGGATGTTGATTAACCGCCAATAACTAGCAAGATAATTTTCCATTAACTCTTCTCTAAGTTCACTTCTCTGCCATAAATATGGGCAGTTCATATTTCTTTTCTCTCCTCTTTTTTGTATTTGTTTTGAGGCGAGGAGTTTGGAAGAGGATTTAAGTTGCCTGACACTTCGTTTTCTTATAAAATTCTGGCATATAATATCTTAAAAATTACATAAACCTATTGAAAGGCTGAGGCTTCTCTTGTTTGATTTTTTATTTTTATTTTTTTGTGGGGGGGCTGTCAATTCTTTGGTGGACTTGGTTATGTGTTTGCTTAGTAAATTGTCACTAGTGTGTTTTTCTATTTTCATTATTTTATGTCTCTTATATTTACGTTCATCCCAATTGTTTATGTCTGAGCAGGTCTGTGCTATACTACAAGCTGTGACTAATCTTGGGCCTGATTCATATTTTGTGGCTGCATTGGCTTGGGTGCTGCTGATATTAGTGTTGGGTTTCCTTGTGCATGTCCTAGACATAGTAATTGACACAATATATGTCTGCTATGCGATAGACAGGGACAGAGGTGAGGTTTGTAAACAAGACGTCCATGAGGTTTATGTTCACCTACCAATTAGTAGAAGTCTCAGACAATCTATTACTAGAAGAGGTCTAGGTGTGTAAATAATTCCTAGGATTCAAATGCTTTTGAGTCTTTAGATTGCTGTTCTGTGGACAGTATGGAGTTAGAATTGTTTGCCAGCCTATTGTGCATACTTCTGAGTGTATTTCTATTTTGATTTAGAATTTACAGAGTGAGGGTAATTTTTTAGTTAATCTGAAACTGAAAGTTGACTTCAGATTTCAATGTAACCTGATTCTTGTACATTTTTGTGGGGGTGAAGAGGCACCAGTTACACTTCTAATAAAAAAATGTTGAATGACTATATTACTTGTATAGTTCTTTCATTCCCTTTTATTTTGGGGGCCATGGTTTTTTATTTTCAATTTTTTTAGTGCACTTGACATGACAAGCTTGTAGCTTTTATGGTAGAGTATAACTTTTTGACAACAAATAAGCATGTGTAACTACTAAAAAGAGAGATGGTAACTTTCTTATTCCAATAATTTGACTCATTTTTTGTTTTTTAAATTTATTACAATATTACATTTTCTTATAGGTTGTTTAATAAATTTCAACTAGTTGTATAATCAATTTGCTAAATTGCTCCAATCAAATAAGCTAGCTACAAAATTATTAGTTTTCAGTTGCGATTTCATATCTTTCAGTTAGTTTGATAGCTATAAAATACAATCTCACAGCTGTAAATTGATTAGGAAAAACAAAGCCTTTAGGGAAGCCATGTGAAAACAATTCCAAAACTCTGCTTCTGCTGCTCCCTCGTGGAGGGAAAAAGTTGTTATACTTGGACATGTAAAAAAGGGCCTGAGCTGGGCCAATCGGTCCGTGTGAGTTGAAAATGACTTGGCCCAACCTGGTGTGTGCAATTTTCTGTTGTAAGCCTGCTGATAAAAGAATTGATAAAAAGAATTAGACTGGCTGACCAAATTTTCAAGGTCTATTTTTTCGTTTTTAAGTTGAACAAATTAACATGCCCAAAACAAAATAACAAAGACCAACAAGAGCCGCCCTCCTATCCTATCAGTATCAATGAGGGCACCAGAGAAATCCACTACCAAAAATATTTCTAAGAAAGAAGGAACATGCCCTTCTAGCCTGCAGTCTGATGGGTGGGGTATTATTCAACAAAACAAACAAAAGCTTCTTCTCTTTGCTTGGCAGGTTCGTAAAGGGATGTGATCAACTGATCATATAATCATAGTTTCAATATGTGCAGTGAGGAGTACTCAATAAAGAAAGCCTGTCTGTGCTTCTCCTTTCCAATGGCATTTAACTTGTAGGGTATAATAATCTGTGACTGAATTGGTGGAACTACAAAGTACGTTTCAGGATGGATTTATGTTAGTTACTTTACCTACTGTACTGCTATGGCCATAATGATTTGTGCTACCCTTCATAGTTTTCAATGAGTTAAAATTGAAGAGACCAAGCCAGGTGGTTGTAACAAGTGACACAAAATCCTGATGACTTAATGATATATCTCAACTTACATGCTGATGCCACGCGTTTCCAACATTCAAATGAACAGAATGAAGGTTATGCATTGGGTCATTATATGTGTTCTGTGAGACTGTGACAATGGCTTCAATGTTATGGCTTGCCATTGATTTAGTGGGCCTTACTTGATACACTACTTCTTTTAGTAGAGGACAATTTACGGAAAGAAGCTTTCCAATCTGCCTCTGCTGTGAATCCACAGAGAATAACAATTCTGAATGCTTTAGAGCCTGTTTGATTACTTGTTTTCAAAACTATTTTTTGTTCTTTAAAACAATAAAACAAGAAAACTTATTTGATTTCACTGTTTTAAAAAAAGTGTTCTCAAAACAAGTTAAATTTTTTTGTTTTAAAAACAATAGATAGAGAACAACTTAATGATGTTTTGATCTGTGTTCTGGGAATAATAAAAACACGGAGAACATGCCAGTTTTCATTAATGGCATTTGTGTAAATATGATGAACTCTCAATCTATTTAGCCTTTTAGCTCTTGTGACTTTTCATATATAGTATTTATATAAGGTACTCATATGCATATGTTGCTGAAAGTTATATGGGATTTACCAGTTCGCTACTCCATTTTTTAGTGAGAAATCCACTTTGTTTTTATTGTACCAATTTAATGTGTTTTTTTTTTTATAGGAAATCAATTATTGTTTTATTATTTTTGTCTTTTATTTCTTCATAGTAAATTTTTTTTCCTCTTATTATCTTTCTTATTAATTAGATAAATGTAGAGTTGTAAAAAAGTACTACCTCAGTTCATATTTATTTATCATATTTCAAACAAAATACAATTTTTATGAAATGTAATTATTACTTAGATTCCAATACATTAATTATGTTTTCCCTCACTATACATCATTTATCTATTTATCATTAATTTTTTTCCACTACTTATCTAAATAAGACTTATTGAATAAGGGTAAACATAAAAAGTAGTACTCCCTCCCTTCCATATCTTTTGGCCTTTTAGGTTATTTTTTTCATTTCATATCTTTTGTCCTTTTACAATTCAAATGCATAAATATAACTTTTTTTTTTTCAATTTTAACCCTTCATTCAATCATTTCATTCACTCCTCATCATTATACCTTTATTCCCTCTCTCATCTCTATACCACTATACATTAATTAATGAACATATTTCCTAATAAAAATTTAAACAAAACATACATAAAACTTACAATAATCAATATTTTCTTAATTTGTGTGCCTAGACCAAAAAGGCCAAAAAATATGAAACAAATGGAGTAAATTCTAAAAAAAACATAAAAAGAAAAAAAAATAGAATGGATATCTTATAAATAAAAAAAAACCCTAAAGATTCTTATTAAGGACATGAAAGAATACAAATTAAACAAGTTTTTTATTATCCAATTGAACTCGTTAAACATAAAAAAATTATAATAATAACAAAAGGATAGACTTTTGATTTGTTTTGGTCTTATTATCCATTTTTCTCTTTAAAATATATAAATTTTTTTGCCAGATAAATAAAAAAAATATAAAAATGGTTTGAAAAAATAAAATATAAAATAAAACAAGAATAAATTTTCTATTAAAAAACACGTTTCCAAAACAAATTTAATAAAACAAATTTTTTTCTTCTATAATTTTTAAAATTGTTTTGGAAATAATTATTACAATCATGTTTTCTTGTTTTTTTGTTCTTAAGAATAGTTCCCAAAAAATGTTTTACAAAATAGTTTCCAAAACATAAAAATCAAAACACAATCAAACAGCCCCTTAATTTCTAGATTCATTTTCATCTAAATGCCTTTTGCTATATTTTCTATGACTGATCTTATTTTCTGTGATAATTCTGCATCTGAATGTGTAGGCAGCTAGCATAGAATAATCAAGGATAATGAATGTAATGCTGTCTCTCCCTTTAGTTTATAAAATGAGACTTTTCTCATAATAATAACAAAAAAGTCTTGAAAACAAATGTCTTAAAAATACCAAAAATCATTAAAAAAATAATCATAATGACACATTACTTCATTTCACATAATATAAAAACTAGGGTCTTGCTAACGACTGCCTTAGGGCACTGGTTAAGGTTTCTAAATTAGAAAATTAATCATAAGTGTACATTACTCCATGTCTCGAGAATATAAAAAAAATGAATTTTTCAATGGTTATTTATTTCATTTGACTTCTTAACAAGTACATTAAGGACACTTGTTTGTATTTGCCTAAAAATTATAATAACTTTATACTATAATTAATTTCTTAACGAATGTTTTTATATAAAAATATTAAGCGGAGTATATGGTTATAAAGTTGATAATGCCTAAGATTGACAAGCAGATATACATTTAATCAAATGAAAACAAGGACCAAGAAGATAAAGTTAGCCTAAATTATATGTTTTTTTCAAATCCCGAGGACCATCACACACCACAAGAGTGAATACCTCCGTGCAGAAGATATTACTTAAAGGAATTTCTTAACTTCGGGAAGGGTTGAGGATAAAAAATTTAAAATGAATAAGTTTTTTTTGAAATATTAAAACTTTAAATTTTTGATTTTTTTTCAATGTATCAACTTCCAAAAAAATCATATATTTTTAGATGTTTATTCAAGGGCTGAGGTTAAGAGAATAGTATATTAAAAATTGCTGCTGGATTCAAGAATCAAGAGTGATCTACCTTTAGATACTTATATAGATATCGTGCATAACTGCTCAACATTCGTTTATGAATAGAGAAAATCTTGGATTGTAGTATCTAGGAACATAGGAAACAAATGGATCGTGTCATACCACCACAACTTGTGGGCCTAATCAGAATTTTATAAAGTCAAGGAGAGGGCCATCTAATTGATGGAAATGCCTCCCCATTTACCTGCATAACCTCTCATGCTTGGCTATTCACCTGGATTTTAGTGTTTGTAATCACCATTTCCCATCCCTCCCCATGAGCTAGAACAACGCATTCGGGAAAATATTGCAATAATACAGAGTATGTTGAGTCTTGCTTGCGTGTTACTCTTATTCTTTGCCATCGTAGGTAATCATTCTTGAGCAAGAATCGACGTGGATGACAAAACTTGAAAATTGTTATTTAAAACTGAATTTAAAGTTATATTTAGAGTGAAGGGACACTTTGGTCCCTCAAGTTTTTCGACAGGGACACTTTAATCCCTCAAGAAATTTAATTCATTTTTAGTCCTTCATGTTTTTCAGTAGTGCCAATTTAGTCCCTCATATTTTCCAAAAGTACCAATTTAGTCCCTCAACGAAGTGGCTAACGAAAATAGGACAGAGACTAAATTGGTACTTTTGGAAAACTTTGGGGACTAAAAATGAATTAAATTTCTTGAGGGACTAAAGTGTCCCTGTCAAAAAACTTGAGGGACCAAAGTGTCCCTTCACTCTTATATTTATTTGTCAAAGTATGTAATATTCTCTTAGGTCCTTATTAAAAGTCATTTTGACCAATTTTTACATGTTTTAAGAAAGTTAGTGTATTGTTAGTGATATTGAAAATGTAAATTTGGTATATATACTTTTCAAAAATACCCTTATAATTATTACTGAGAATTTAAAAAATGTTGAGTAAATACAAACGTTTGTGAAAAAAAAAATTAATGCCCTTGAAAATTGGAAATGAGACTTATATTAAGGACCAAAATAAAATCTTTAAAATGAGCTTATATACAGGACTAGACATTGTGAGACAACCAATATTATTACCACAAAAATTTAAGAATTTTAAAAAATAATTTTAAATATGAAAGGAAACTAATTTTAAAAAATGAAAAAATACGAGTCATTGCATATGTAAGAATTTCTGTCACTGTTAAGGAATACTAGTAATTGGTATAGGACATTGGTTGCGGTGTTAACTCTATCTGCTTCGTTTTCTTAGACAAATGTGTGGGGAAACTCTAGTCCTTGGGGCGTGAAATCTCGAAGTTGAGAGAACCATATGACTATAAAAACAAACAAATATATGATGACCAAGTTGGCAAGTGAACTGAACGGAGATTGGCGAGATGAACATACACTAATTACTTTGTTACGAGATGAAGTATTTTTTATCTTAAGTTAACGAATGCTATGTAGGTGCACTTGTTAAAAAAAAAAAACTGTACTTAACATATTGAAAATCAAGAAAATCAATGTTAAAAATTTAAACACAACATTTTTCTACATGTTAAATTTGACATCTTGTTAGATAAATATATTTGTTTTGATTTTTTTTAACCAATATGTTTTGGCATTGATTAACATTTTCTTTTTGTTTTAGTGTTTTTTTTCACTTTCTTCTCAGCTTTACTTTCACGCAAAGACTATTTTTAGGAACAGTGGAACAATAAAGAAAGGGTGTTTAATTTGGATGTGAGTGTGGCCGTGTGGGATCCGAGATGGGACCATAGCAGAGTCCAGTGTACAATGCAAATAAGTTGAATAGTGTATATTTGTGTGGGTGAGTGAAAATATAAGCACTTAAATTCGTGAATCTAAATCATTGAAATTATAAAACACAGTAACGCAATTGTACCAAGTAGCAATAGCCTCTATATATGAATTAAGCTGATAAAAAAATGATTACATGGTACCTGCACAACAGAAGTGGTTTCGAGTGATCAACTATGTTAGGATGTTTGTGCTCATTCATCTACACTTCCAATTATTTATTCATCTTCTTTCTTTTGATCGAAACTCCACTAAAGATTTTAAAGATGAAAGGCACATTATTATTGGGAAAAAATGAGGGGAAAAAAAAAAGAAAAGAAAAAGAAGTCAACCAAAATTACATGCTATTACATATGCATTCTTGAGAGCAATGATATTCCAAAAACTTTTTACAGGTACGTCAAATAGACAGGCAATCCCGTCAAATGCCTTTGCTGAATGTTGCTCCTTTGCTTTTAATATTTTAGAGCAAATTTTTTTTCTTAAATATATTTTTGTACATTGTCTATTTTCGAATATTTAATTTGGTGCTTTATTTTTTTAAAATTTATTTCTATCTTGTATTTTGTCAAAAGTATTCAATTTGGTCTTATCTTCGTTATTCCGTTAGTTTATATGAAACATTCTGAAATGTTTTTCCTTATTCTTTTGATCCGTCATTGTTGCAACCTACAAAGTTTTTCGAGTGATAAATACCAATGAGATTTGGGTATTGTGAAGGTGTGCAGCCCAGCGAAAGGAAAAATAAATTTGACAGTTTTTCGTATTGTTTGAGTATTCGTCTCTCAAAAAGTTTCACAAGTTGATGAAACAATAACAAATATGAAAATAAAGAAAAAAGAATGATGAATATTCCATCTAAACCAATGTTGCGATAAAGAAAGGACTAAATTGAATATTTTTTTAAAAGATAAAAGATCAAAATAAATTAATACTTTTTTCGGTCTCATTTTTAAGTAAAAATAACAATTTTCACTTATTAAGGAAGTTAGTTGAATGTATTTAATTTTCCAAAAATAAACTACTTTAGTAAATTTACATTGGGAATGAAACTAAAATTAAATGACTCAACCACATTATGAGGATATTTTATGAATGATTGTATCGAGAATAAAAAATTAGTTAATTTTTGCTTATATTAATGAAGTGTCTTTTTTTACTTATAAATGAGACCGGATGGAAAAAAAATACTATACTATAAAAGATCAAATTGTACATTTATAAAATAAAATATCAAAAATATATGTAAGCCTTCTTTTTTTTCTTCGCATGACAGCCATCAATTTTTAACATAAAATTTAATTAATATATTTTTTTTTTGTATCGAGGGTATCTTCTAGCTAACAGTCGAAGACTAATCCCATCTGAGATGTAGAGATCATCAAAGTGAGTTTTGTCTTATCAACAAAGCATTTTCTATACCCACGATAGAAATCGAACCTCTGACATCATGGATAAAAAACCTAATCATCTACCAACTAATAAGAGACACAAAAACATCAAACATTGTTAGAGGAATCAATTGTTATCATGACCATTTGGGTGAATTCCTTTTATAGTTTTTATTGCTGTACACCAAAAAAAATTTTAATACAACAGTCGGAAATATAAATTTAATATATCAACTAATTTTATTAAATTTGTATTTCAAATAATAAAAAATTAAAAACTGAACCGAACAACAATTGCAAGAATTTTTTGACGGATAGAATGAAATTGATACTTTAAAATTTTTGATATAAGTTGAATTATAAACACCCTAATCTCTTACTTTCTCCGTTAAAAAATAATTGACTTTTAAAGTTATAACGTGTTGATTAAAAAGTATAATTAATACATTTTTATAGTAAATCAATATCTGTTTTTATCATTTTTATTATTTATCTTTTTATAATAATTGGTCATTTTTCTTCACTTACTATTTCTCCTATTAATTAGATGAGAGCATACTTGTAAAAGTAGTAATTATTGCTGTATTTAATTTCTAAATTGACAATTATATAGGAAAAAATTCATTTAACTAAAATGACAATAAGTGCTATTTAGGAATGGAGGGAGTATGTCAATTAAAAAAATGAAATCAATGATTTAAACTTCAGTTCAGCATGGCCTGTAAAATGAAATTTCATATTTTTCATATATATACGTTAATCAAATTTCAACAATTAATGATTCAAACTTCAAATAATGATTAAGCTAAGGGTCTTTTGATAAACTTGCTTTGTAGCTGTGAGTTATGACTTTGCAGTTGTAACTTTGTGAGCTTGCAGTTGTGAGTTTGTAGTTGAGAATTGTGAAGTTAATATAGAATTGTGAGTTTGTAGCTGTTTAGTTATCTATTTGAAATAGAATGGTTTGGCAAAACTAATCGTAGAAGTAGTTGAAAAATATTAGCGGATCAAAAAGGACATTTAACATTATTCTATTTATATTTATTATTTAACTTTTTTTTCTTTATTTATTAATAATATAAAAATTTTATTAAATTATGCTTGATTAAATTATTTTTTATTTATTTGCTAAATTTTTAATTAATTAATTAATTAATTAAGTATAACAAAATTATTAAATTATAATTAATAATTCATTAAATACATATTTAATCAATTAATAAAATTTTAAAAAATATCAGAGGATATAATTAGTAAATAAATTATTAAAAACAAATTTAGTTTTTTGAAAGCTAATTGAAGTAACTTTCTAAAAAACCGATTTTCAAAAATTACAAATTATTTTTTACTTATATTTACCGAACAAAATTAAAAACTTATTGACTGAATCTAAAAACTAATGCCTAATTAAAAAGTTTTTATCTAATTCCTGAGAATGATCCATATTGTTGAATCAAAAACTCGCACAGTTTGTGAATTCGGAGTGGATTAGTTGGGTTACAAAAACTATAAAGTCCAAATACCACCAGGTTTCGGAAAAAAGGAAAACAAAAAACTTCTACCTAGACACAACAACGAGAACCTAATTCAATTATCGGTGATGTAAACTTCAGTTCCATAAAGCATTTGGGTTAAAATTTCATTTTCTTTTAGATATAAACTTTGTGGAGTTTCCGTCAAAAGGTAAAAATTAGTATAAACTATTAGAGTATTAGTCATAAGGTAGGACAAAAATGTAAATACGAAGTAACACCAATGGTATTTTCAACAACTCCCTATGTATATATAGATCCCACCCCACATCTTTCAACACACAGAAAAAAGAAAAAGAAAAAGCTAAGACCACCTTGGGTCTGCTCCTCCTCCTCAGCTAACAACAATGGCGATGGCTTTCAAAATGGTACTGCTTCTTCACTGCTTCTATAATTTATTTTTCATTCTGTTCTATTAGATTATTATTCTGTCCATCTACACCACAAGTGTTATGTGACTTGTTTTCTAGATAATGATTAATTTTAGATGTAACGTTATATAATTACTATTATATAGTATATGGTATCATTGACATGGTGATGATTATTCTAATTATTAGTGAAATTAACTTTTTTTTTTTTGGATAGGCAACTACTGGGATGTGGGTAACGGATGAGTGCAAGAACTCATTCATGGAGATGAAGTGGAAGAAGGTGCATAGATACATTGTGTTCAAGATTGATGAAAGGTCCAGGCTTGTTACTGTTGATAAGGTTGGTGGTTCTGGTGAGGGTTATGATGATCTTGCTGCCTCCTTGCCCAATGATGATTGTAGATATGCTGTCTTCGACTTTGATTTTGTCACTGTTGATAATTGCCGCAAGAGCAAGATCTTCTTCATTTATTGGTATATAATTAAATATTTACTACTCCAATCTCATTGATCTATATGATTCATGTTATGCTATATGGTTACTTAGGACTTTATTAGGGGCAACCCTACTGTTTTAATGTTAGGTTGAATATATAACTATGTACTACTATGAATTATTAAATTATAATGACTCTAATAGTCTAATGCTAGTTGTATTGTAGAAAATGGTAAGGGAAAATGACCCATTACCCAGATGAGCTACTATAAGTTCATTGTTAGGACAATTATTTATTATGAATTATAAGATGATTGAGTGTTGATGTAAAAGAATATATTTTAGTAATGAAATTATGATTTTTATTTTCTTTTTCTTTTTCCTTTTCAGGTCTCCAACAGCATCAAGGATAAGAGCAAAGATTCTATACGCAACATCAAAGGATGGGTTGAGAAGAGCACTTGATGGAATCCACTATGAAGTTCAGGCCACCGATCCAACCGAGATGGGATTCGATATAATTCAAGACAGAGCCAAATGAATTGCCCTTTTTTTCGGTCTTTAATTATTGTTACTCCTATGCTAAGCTAATCAAAATCTTACTCTCTCTTATTAATAATTTAATCAAGTAACACCAATCCAATGACTCTATGACATGTGCTCTCTCCTTTTTTCTCTCTTGTTTTCTATGGGTAGTTTAATTATGCTGCTTTTGGCACCGTTGTGATGTAAGTGGGGCATCTAATCTTCTATCTTAAGGTTATTGTATGTAGTAGCATATGACTGTAGGGAGTATAATAAGTTAAGGGCAACAAACCTTTGGTTGTATAATTGCTTTTTTTAAATGATGGAAATTGTTGAAAGGAATGGATCAGCTCAACTTTTCTGGAGGGTAAAAGTTGATGTGTCACCACATATGTTAATTAATTCGATCAATGCTTTTGCTTTTACATTTTACATCCTTATCCTCAAAAATGGTAATATGGTAAATTGGGCTGTTTAGTATGTAGTCCAGTGCATAAGGCAAGCCCTGCTAGCAATGGAGTAACAAGCCAATTTCTCCTATTTACGCCATCCATCTCTCATAACACAAAGCTGTACAAATAACAGATAATCAGAAACAATGATAATATACTACAAATTAATTAAGCATATATCCTTTAATTTTATAAGTCAAAAGTATTTCTATATTTTTAAAATACTTGTTAGCGCTTATGCAGTCACTTTAATTCCATCAGCTTTTTTTATTTAATTTTTTTATATTTATTATTTAACTTTTAAATTGTCTTTGTCTAATGATTCGAATCAATTAGCTCGTTTGATTTCTACCCAAAAAAAAAACATATTTCATAAAAAATTAAAAATATTAATGAAACTGAAGTAGCAATAGACCCTTCTGTAATATTTTATTATTTTCCACTTCCTTTCGGGTACATGAATAAATCCACCAAGAAAAAAAATGCATTAAATTACAGGGTTGGTGATTGATTGATTTATTAAACAAAATATTAAAAGTATCTCTTTTAAAAAATAATAATAATAAAATCTCACAATTTTTTTGGGATGAACAATGTATATACTAAGTTTGATGATTGAAAAATGAAATGAACACTCGTAAACAACAAATCTATTTGTGCTGTTCGCTACCAGAGCTTGACTATCTCACTCTCCCACTCGATCTTGCATTATCTTATCTTTTAATCTTTACTTTTTTTCTTTTTCTTTTGACATTTTCAACAGCCAGCAGAATTGAAAATATGTGTTGTTGCCGTGTAGTAATTTGCAGGATTTGGGTTACCATTTGGGTGCATGTACCAAACATTGTGAAATTTTTTGATCACACGTTTTGGGAGTTTTTGTTCCCTTCGTTCCATGCTCGTGCTTGATAGGAGTAATTATACAAGCCATCTCAAACTAAAATACCTTTACCAACAAGAAGTTGGTCGAGTAATGTAATGTCTTATCAAATCGATGTACGTATGTATCATATTAGACCAAATGTTGAGGTACGATTCGTAAGAGTGATACTGGTTGAAAGGGACAATTATTCAACCCAAAAAAGATTAGTTACTCACTCATCAGGTGGAAGGATACATTTGGGAAAAAAATGACCTTGTCCATACAACAATCAATATGAAAATGATCAGTTATACGTATACGGACAAGTCAAATGGGCCCAATATGGTCCAACTCATGCATTCAGCCCAAGGGCAAACGAACCTTTGCCCCAATTTTAATCTTAATCCCACAATCAAGCATCATACGGAAACAAAGGTTACGCAGCTAATAGCTAAATTACGTACATGGTTCGATTTGTCTGAAAAATTGGGCAGTTATGGTTGGTAGATAGAATTGGGCCATGTCGTTTTCGTGCTACTGTGGAGGCATCAACTTGACCATGGAAGCTTATCACCAATTCGTCTTTTAATTATTTGGAAAACCCCACCCCAACTACTCTCTTCTTTATTCGCTAATTATTCTTGCTCAATAATGCTATTACCACATGCATTTTTAATCATTTGTTATAAAACAAAATTATATGATGATTATTATAACCTAATAATTCGAATTTATTTTGAAATTAGAAGTTATAAAACCAAATGATCCTATCTTCTATGTCTAAAAGCTGCTGGAGAGTGTCGCTGACGATTGGCAATGCAGGTGCAGGGCATCAAACTATCAAAGCATGAGTCCAATAATTGAATAAAAATCTCAATCATTCATTTATCACTCGTTTACTTTAAATCTTACAGTATTTAACATGTTTACAACATATGACTCGTAAAATATGTTACAGCCATTATGCTATGGATTAAAAAACATTAACCCTTACTTTTCACTTGATTCAAATTCAAGTCATCCTTGTAGCTTTTGATGAGAAATTATCACATCAACGTTATGTTATTCCGGTGTATAAAGCAATGTTGAAGGATGAATTCTTTGGTTGAATACATGGTTGTCAAACTCTATTGTTAACTTATAAACTCGTACGAGTTTACAAATTTAGATAGCGGAATCGAGTTAATTCGTTTGGAAACTCAAACCTAGGTGAACTCGGTTAAATTCGAATAAATACCATGAGTTCATCTCCGAGATTAGAATTTCACTCACATGCTCAAATTACATTTCCTAAACATCCAAAACGACATTGTTTCATGACCAAAACATTTAAAATAATTATAATATTTCATGATTAATCACATAAAACACCCCCTTTGATGTTCTTTGTCTCTCTCCTTTACAAATGGATAGGCATGGGAATAGGTTAGGTTTGGAGCGGGGCGGATTCGGATGCGGGGTGGGTATGAAAAAGTGAAAACCAAACCCATCCCCGTCGGGTTCGGGAAAACCCGCGGGTAACCCATCCAATTATTTTTAAAAATTATTTTTTATTGTATTTAACAAAAATCACACATAAGATACATTATAATTCAAATAATATATAATAATAAACATCATATTTTAAAAATATCTAAAAACTTAAGAATTAAATCATGGATGGCCTATAAAGCCGAGTTGTGGGGCATCCTTATTGGCCTTCAGTTTGCTTGGAGAAACGGGCATAGACAAATTATGGTGGAGTGTGACTCCCTCTCTATTGTCACGGTTCTAAACAGCAACAGCCCTGCTCGCCTCTCCAGCACTTCGGGGCTTCTGAACCGCATCTTGCTCCTTCGTAACAGAGTTTGGGAAGTGAGCTTTATTCATACCCCCCGGGAGGGTAATACTTGTGCAGGTTATTTGGCGAACTTAAGCCTCCACCTCGAACCAGGAACTCACATTGTGATGAATCCGGACCCTGCTCTCCAAAACCTGTTAGGGCATGACTACAGGAAGAGTGCTCGTCCTAGAGCTCGTATTTTAGTGTAGTTGTTTCTTTTCTTTCCTTGGGCGTTCTCGCCCCTTTGTTTACCAAAAAAAGATTCATGGATTTAGCTAAATATGTTAGTTTTGCTTTACCATTTTAACAATAATTATAATGAAAATTATTTTAATTTTATATCACAGCGGGTTTGGGAGCGGGGGCGGGTACTTAAAATACCAAACCCGCCCCACCCCCATCTTTTTAAAGCGGATTTCGGTTTCGGGTTTCTCCAAACCCAATCAGAACGGGTCAGATTCAAGCGAGTACCCGTGGGTATGGATTTTTTTCCCATCCCTACAAATGGAGTATCTCTCAATCTCATCTTTTATTTGTCATCCTCTGCCTAATCTTCCTCATGTTGAAGCCATGATGTATTTTGTTTGCTCTATTGTGATGTTTCGATGTGTAATACTCCCTCCGTCCCTAAATATAAAACCCCTTTGGTGAATTTCACGTAGTGGAATAATTTAATTAATTGTATTGGAAATGTGAACTTTTGATATGTATTTTCAAAATTACCCCTATTAATATTATTGGGAATCGAACAAGTGTTAAATAAATGGGGGTGTCTGTGGAAAAAAGTAATTAATGATCATTGAAAATTGGTAAAGGGTCTTATAAATATGGACAAAATAAAAGTGTAAAAAATGTCTTATACTCAGGGACGAATGAAGTATTAAATATAGGTTATCATGTGTATATGCTATATATATATATTATTTAATTGTATATATTTTTAAAACAAAATAGATGGTACATCGACAGTGTAAAGGTTTTTTACACTATCAGTTTATCATCTATCATTTATGTGTTTATGATTGTTGACTTTTAGATAAAAGTAATACGAATAAATGGTGGATGATGGACCAATGTTGTAAAAAATTTTACACCATCAATACATACTCATTAATCTCTATTATTAAATAGTTAGAGTCACCCGAGTTCACAAGTCAAATTTACCTATTAACTCTTCCAAATTTAGGTAAAATTACAAGTTTAACAACCATGATAACATGATATATATATATATCCAGGGAAATTATTTTGTCACCCCATGATCTATTACTGTCACCCGATACTATAATTTATTCCTTTTGTGCCCTAAAAAAAACTACTTTTACATGGGTCGTAGGGGTTGTTCACGACCTGCGGTCGTAACAGCCCCTTACTATCCAATCAAGAACTCAGTTTTTGATTGGGTCGTAAGGAGGTGTTACGACCGCAGGTCGTGAGCAACCCATACGACCCGTGTAAAAGTAGTTTTTTTCAAAGGGCACAAAAGAAATAAATTATAGTATTGGATGACATTAGTAAATCATGAGGTGGCAAAATAATTTCTCTATATCCAAATGGCACCGTACTTAGCCAACTTGCCAGGGCATTGACATGGACCACCTTAATCATGGGTGCCTTCCTTTACTAGTTAGATGGGCCAGAATTTGACACACAATAACATACTTGGGCTTGCTTGATAAAGCTAAGATCTAACAATCCATTTTATGCATCGCCAAGAAGGTTATGTTTACCCCAAAAAGAAAAACAAAAAGAATTCTAAATGGCATCATGACCATTAATTATTATCACTGGTGGTTGGTTGTAAATTAATTTTATGCTTTCTTAATTCATTTTAAAATGAGAATAATGTTCCTCCACTGTAAGAGGAAACTTATCTCCTCAATCTAATCAATTCATGACATCTGTCCCATTTTAGTTTTTGAGTTTGTGACTCACCAGCTGATGCCATGACAAAGGTTAGGTCGTTTGGATTTGGCGTCACCTCTATTGAAGCAAAATTGGTTCTAGTTATGGGTTAGTGAGTATTTGGATTCTTCTATTTCCTTTTCACAATAGTGTTTAGACTCACTAGAATGCATTAAGAGCAAGATGTAATTGTTATGCATGTTTTTTCTTTTTCCATCGATAAAATTGTTTGTTGATTACAAAAATAATAAATATTTAGAATATTGCTCTGGTATCTATGATTTTAAGATTGAGGATAGAGAATTAAGTTGCAATAAACATATACTGAAAAAATAAAATTCCTGATTTTCAAAGTAACAAATTTACAATTTCACAATGTAAAGTTGACTTTAAAGGACGCGCTTGGATGTCTATGGACGTGTGTTCGGTTACTGGAAGGTATCTCTTTGGAATAGTGTTATATGAATGTCCAGAATTGATATTTGAATTTAACATTTGTTTGTTTTATATGCAAAAATAATAAATTTTGCATATAAGGCAAGCAGATGTTAGATCAAATGTCAATACTGAATATTTAAGTAACATTATTGATCTCTTTGACACTTTTGTGTTTGGAGGTGTCGAATTGCAAAACCAAACATACAAACTTTTTTTTTTATCTTCATTTTTTAAAATTGGAATCAAGTTTTTTTTTATTTCATTTGATATTATTTATAAATTATTTTTTAGAAAAATTATCTAGTTTAATTTATAAATTATTTTGTATTTATTTAGATGTATTTATTATTTTTTATTATATATTTTTTGTTTATTAACATGAAACAATATACTTATAAAATTATTAATACAAATTAAAAAATAAAATTATAATATTAAAATATTTTTTTTAAAAATCGCAAGAAAAAAAATACTATCTGTGAGTAGTAGTAAATATTTTGCTCCTTTTATTTAGCTTTACCTTTTGCTCTTTAATATTGTGAGGGACCAAATGACTCGTTTATGCTTGCTATGATTGCGTCTATGAATGCATAATTGATATAGGCTTGATTTGAAGTTTGAGGTACTTTTGTCGAATATTTTTATATTTTTTTTCAATTTTTGACTTTTCGAAGTTACTTTTGGATTTGTCATCATATATTCATACTACCAATTCTGACCGATTTTGATGACATTAACATCAAAATCCTAGCCAGAGACAGGAGGTTGATCAATGTAATGCCGCATGATGTCACACAGGCGAAGACAATCTCTCTCTTCTATTATTTTTTGTTTTTTTATTTAATTAAAAATATAAAATATCAGATTTTTATTTTTTTAAATTTAAAAAAAAAAGATCTTCAGCCACTAGGCATCAGGTGCTTAACCAGTTAACCTCTTGCGTCTGATTAGGATTCCGATGTTACACGTCAGCAAAATTGGTCAGAATTGTTAATAGGGATATATGACAAATCCAGAAGTAATTTCGGAAAGTCAAACATTAAAAAAAACAAGAATATCTGACAAAAATACTTCCAAACTTCAAGAACTTTTAACGTAATTAAGCATTCAGATATTTCTAATATTCCGAGTTGACTCAACGTCTAAACTTGTCATCAAAGGGTTCATAATATCCAACCATTCACCTCTGACAAGAAAACTTTACAGCTCTAATAAGGAAGTTAGGATTAAAAGATAAAGAAAAAACAAAAGATGATTTTTAGGGACCACTCCTGTTTTAAAGGCCGTGAATGACTGAAATCATCACATGTCCTCCACGCTTCATGTGTTTGTGAGATGCAATCCAGACCGTTAATCTGTGTAGTTGATGACCCCACTCAATTATGCTCCATGTTCCCAAAATTAATATCAACCGTATGATTTAGGATAATGCATAGAGACCCTATGTACCTGTATGTATCTAAATTCGGCAAGCAGATTGTGGAATATGAAAAGTTAACCTTCGTTATACTTCATCTGTTTATTTATTACTAGCGTCTCGACAGGCACGGAAATCCGTATTCCTATTATCGTGTTTTAATGATAAAGAGTTGTTTATAGTAAAATGATATATTGAAAAATCGGTCTTTATGAATGTTATTTATATGTTAAAGATGTTCATTTTCGTGTAAATTGTTATTAATAAATATATGCATTCTAGACAAACAATTATGAAAGAGTGTTTTTTTTTTATAAGATAATATAGATAAATATACAATATTTTTTTATAAGATAGTATAAATAAATATATCTTCCTCTTTTCACTTTTTTGATGCAACTTTGTCATACTCCTTTAGCAATACATAACATGTCCAAAAGGTATAGGTCGTCATTATGTGTGACGAGAACCTGAAGAAGTAAACAAATTTCATTAGAGCATCAAATTAAGTAGGAAATTAAGAAAAACATTATTCAAGATGAAGTAGCAAAATTACAACAGCAATGGAAGATGGATTTCAAACCTTTATTTTAACTAAAAACTAATAAAAGTAAAAAAAAAAAATACTAATAATTGTAAGATGTGTTGATTTATGGATAAATATACGACTTAATAAAATGTAAAAAAAGTACATAAAGAAATTCCCCATTCCTCCCCTTTTTTTAATTTACAAAGAAAAAAGAGAAACAATTTTTAATTTAAATTTTTTAGATAATGTACCAACTTATATGTCTGATACTAACAACCTTTAAGTGCAATAAAGTTATGTATGATGATGAACTTTAATATTAAAGACAATAATTTAACTTTCCAAAAAATCGTTACATTTTTTTTATCAAATATGTAGGTATCTTCTTTTATATATACAGGTGGTCCTGATGTAGTGTAAGAAATGAAGTACTCAATGTGTTATATATGAATTTTTTCAATTATTTTTTGAAAATTATCCAATCCAAATTAGAAGAAAATTTCACATTGGATAAAAGATGAGATATTTGAGGATAGGGAAGTTTGATACTAATTTTATAAAAACAAATAAAAAATAATTTTTTTTAGATAGGAAAATAAAATATGAGTTGATGTACCATTCTCTCTTTTCTTCTTCTTAAGGATTTCGAGAAAATTGTCTATCCCATTATGTTGAATTCTGAACTCTTTGCCTTCATCATTTGTGAAGATAATATGTTAATATCCATTACAACCTGAATATAACAAAGGAAAAGTAAAACACAAAAAAATAGTATTATCCATACAGAAAATAATTCACATGGGATTTTGAATAATATCAACATGAATATAAGCCACATATAGTAATTAACTAATAAAAAATAAAGAGATGAATAATAACTTAAAAAAATTAATAATAACACGAATACAAAACACAAACACAAAATTTGACAAAAACCAAGAGCCATTATCTTATCAAAGAGACAAAGTGAGTGAAGAAGGAGAGGGGTTTAAGTGTAAAAAATGACCAAAAAATAAAAACTGCATAATCAATTAGTAGTGAGGGGTAATTCACTTATAAAATAGGCCACCATGTGGTTATAGTAACCGCACATACATTGGAACTGCACTATTTTATTGTCACGACAGTTTCACACAAACATAGTGGTTTGAGGCATACACAGTTACTCGAAATTTATGAAAAATAAGTTATAAAGAGTGAAAATAATAATGTAATGATACAATGCTCTATCATGCCTGGAAAACTCAAAATTATTAAAATTAGTGAGGTTTTAACATTGAGGGGTGACATTTAAGGAATATGTTGAAGAAAGAGTAAAGCGTAAACTTAAGGATTGGCAAAATGGTTAAGGATACAAAGAAAACGGTAAGTTTACGCACTATAATTTAAATGGCCCCATATTAGCAATAGTGTGGGGTGCATGGCGTCTCCTAATAAATTTTTTGTTTCATGAATTAAATGGCAATAAAACTCTTTCTCTGTTAATTTTATTTGTAGGCATACATCATATCTGCGATTCAAAAGTATATCAATATTTTTTGCAAGAGCATTTATAACA
The DNA here is from genome assembly GCA_037953625.1 of Crotalaria pallida. Taxonomy (NCBI): domain Eukaryota; kingdom Viridiplantae; phylum Streptophyta; class Magnoliopsida; order Fabales; family Fabaceae; genus Crotalaria; species Crotalaria pallida. The sequence goes on along the minus strand of CM075654.1, from coordinate 138,749,853 downwards.
TAACGATATTAGTTCATGACCACCAGAAAGAACACGTTCCTGTGAGTAGGAAACACAACAATGTAAGAAATAACTTCGCGATTGAACATAACAAAATGATCTTCTCCATGACGATAGAATACTTAACTTGTCAGCAGTTTTTTAACTTGATCTTCACTTTGTGTTTTTGATGGTATACTATTACTCCTGATACAATTTGCTGAATAAGAAAGAAAATGGTCGAATCTATTTCTTTCTACTATATGGTAGTGTTGTTTCACTTGAAATGGTTGAAGCAGTTTTGAGTTTTGTTTCTAATTTTTTTAGAAACAACCACAACAGTTTGTAAGCATAATATAAGCAGTGAAGAAAAAGGGGAGTTTGGGTGGTTATTTTTCCAGGTAAAGGTGTAGTTATTGGTGGAAGTTTCTTGTCTTGTCTTTTAGTAAATTTGGCTAATAGTTGAGGATAAAATTGGAACATCCAATTTATGTACACTTTTTTAGTTATTTTAGGTAAAACAGTTAAAAAACATGTTTCCTTTATATAATAGTATAGATTTTAAAAAATAAAAATAAAAATAATAATTAAGGTTATTAAAGAGATTATTTTTTAAATTTATTTGTGAAATTTCCAATACAAGTCAAGAAAATAAAATTATAATATTAAAAGTATTTTTTTAAATATTTTAAAAATTTAACTACTTATTTTATCTTTGAAACGTAGTTAAATATAATATATACTATATGACATAATTATTCTCAAAAATAATTATTCTCAAAAACTCGCTCACTTGATAAAGCTACATGACATAATGCCCATTTCAGCTGATCACTTTCATCTTGGAAAGTTTAGAGCACTGATTGTGGCAATAACAACTAATTGCAATATTTTGTGATAATACTTGTTCCGTTCATTGATACTTCTGCAAGTGTTTGTGGGATTTCCGTCCGACGTCTGCCGAACTGATGGTGATGGATGGGGTGTGGGTAACGACAAGTTATGTAGTAATTTTGCAAAGGAACTTGACCGTATTTTTTTTTGGTATTTTTCGATATTCGGGTTGGAAAGCGTTTAAATGCGACGTGAAAGTAAAAACCGACACCAAGAACACGATGCGGTGAGGAATTAAACGGAAAGCGATTAAAATTTGCAGTAAAGTAAAGAGCGTGGAACGTAAATTTGCATGAATGTAAATTGCAGCAAATTAAAAGTGCAGGAAAGAGTAAATCGAAAAGCGTAAAGATTGCGTTGAATTTAAAAAGGGGTGGAAGACTGAGGTTCTTTACAATGGCGTTTCTCCGTTTATCTGCTCTGGTGAGATGTCGCAACCGACCCCGATTACAACCTAATGATTTCCTATTTATTGGTATAGGAATCCGCAAACTATTTACAGAGCAAACTCGCACGTTCTGCATAACTGCAAAACCCACGATCTAAATAACTACCAAGTACGCTATCCCCCACGACGTAACTGCCCACGTCATGGTTTGGGCTTAGTGGATACTTCTGTCGGACCCCGTGATGACGTCTTTGCTGAGATCCCTTCGGCAAATAACCTTCAACTACAACCAATCAACTCTTGTCTAAGTCTTTTTGTTGTTCGAAACATTGACGTTGTTGTGCTCCTGCCTTTTGGTTCTGGGATGCCTACCGACATCAAGTCCCTTTCGACAAACAAGCCATCTGTCGGAATTGATTTTCGGCCTATTGTCGGCCTCAGATGTATTCTATTCGATATGTACTTTGATTAATCGATGTTTCACCACCAATCAACCAAAAGACATACTTCCGACATCTCTAGTAGAATGCTATCAGAGGTCTTTTTCCTTTCCCTCTTTAATGGGAAAGACAGTCAATATTCGATCCTAGCAGGGCACAAACCTTGGTCTATAGGGATTACAAAGGTTCCACCAAGGCTTATTTATCAAATTCAATGCTTCCTCCAATTCGGAGTTTTTTGCATTGATCTGATGCATAAGAAATGGATCCTATGTAATCCCACATGTTTGGTTTTTCACCATTCAGGAGGATAAGGAAGGTATTCGGAGTGAAGATTCCCTCGTTTCCTCTTCAACTCCTTAACACCTCAATCTCACATGTTTGATCTTTCATAAACTCATGCTACGTGGGATTTGAATCTCTTTTCTTCTTTCCAGAATTCGTGAAGGCATCCTTTGCATTTCTCCATATTCTCTTATGGCTTTTTTAGTTTCTGAGGTGGGGAATTTATAGCCATGGGAAGCATTAAATGCCTTCATAATTACTCTTCCGTTTCCAATGTTGACATGACTGCTCTGATTTCCTCTTTTCTTGCGCCATTATTCCTTCGACACAGACCTCTATTTCCACCTTTTCCTTCTGTCTACACACGTACACGTCCTTCGAAGTCACTTTTAAGTCGTGAGACTTAAGTACACCTCCTTTGACGTCACTTATGTTGTCGACATGCATCCTTTTGTCGAAATCGACCCTTTGTCGAGTTGCACGTTCACTTCTTTCGAAGTTACTTTTAAACAACAAATGTTTAAGTACACTTCCGTCGACGTCACTTATGCATCCGACATTATTGCCCTTTTGTCGATTTTAACTTCCAGTTAACAACAAGATAATTTTTTAAATTTATTTTGTTTTAATTATATAAGATTTTATTTAATTTTTTAATTATATTTAATTATTTCTTTCACAAATACTTTTTATATTTTTAATAATAAATATATAGACAATTTAAAATATATATATATATATATATATTAAATTTTTATATTTTTAATCCTACTAATAATACTAATTAACTCTCTTAATGGAGTGAACTATTTCAAAAAATGCTGTATTAAGGTCAGAAAGAGTAATAACCAATTGCTAGTATAATTTTGAATTCTCATTTTGGGTATGATAAATTATTTACCTATGCAATTTTCAATTGTGATAATTTTAGAGATCGATGCTATTTTCATTTGTGATAATTCTGATAATAAACGTGGTCTTGCGATACGCAAAAAATGACAAATTAATGTGTGTATTGGTTAATAAAGTTGCAAACTCACAATTCAAGGGTATTATTACACATTGCTTGACTTAAGTTTATCTCGCTTAACAATTGAACCAGAATCTTTAGTCAATTAATCACAGCTTAATCTTATCAAGACAAGTTAAAACTTCCATGAGCCCTGTGAAAAGAGAAAACATTAGCAGGTGAGCCACCCAATTGGCATGCACGTAAAAAGAAATGCATGAACTATCTTGAATAATGGTGAGAAGATAACTCATGACAGATCCATGATATGTAGTAGTTTTGTTTCTTCTTGTCTCTTCAGTGCACTGGAATGAAAATCACGAGAAGAGGGGAAATACAAACCAAAAAAAATAAAAATAGATAAATAAATAAATGAAACGTTTTCTCCTGCTTTTAAAGAAACTTTCACATAATAATTTCCCATATAAAAACTTCTAAAATGATATATCCATGTGTTATATATATCATGGCTTCATATATAGCAACTCGATTAATTAATGCAATTGCTTTGGTCACATCACATCTCCATGCTCATCATTACAAACACGAAGGTCCAAATTTATATACCAGTAATATATAGTAATTCTTTAATTGTTTTGTTAGTTAATTGTTTCCCCAATAGAGGTAAGAAACTAATAAAGGAAGAGTTTTATGACTCAATTGGAGATACAAGTGTTTTTTTTTTTTTTTTAAAAAAAGAAAGTTACAAGTGTTTACAATAAGCAAATATATTAAATTTTTTTATTAATTAAATCATTTCATTTCATCATATCATGAAGTATGTGTTTGGCAAACTTTTGAGGAGATTATACATTAGTTGGCAAATTTATTTGAAAAAAATAATTAAGAAATATTTTTTTTAAATACTAAAATATTTGTACATATTAGTCTTTTTAAGATTTGATTCTCATGTAGCATAAGTGGATTAAAAAACTGTTAGATTAATTCATTAGGAAGATATTATTTTTTTTATTAATTGTCAGAATTGGATAAAAAATTAACTTTTTTAGTAATTATTCACTAAACAAGTTGCTACTTTAGTCCTCTAAATTATTTGTTTATTCGAAAATGGTTCATGTTTTTTTTTTCCTTTGAAAATAATCCCTTAAACTTACAACCGATAACATGATAGAGTTAGGATTCGTTGACGCTAGGTATAAAACTTGGTCACTTACACCTTCATATAGCTTTTTATATATGAAATTTGTCAATCCAACTGTTAAATTATAGGTTATTATCAAGTAGATCAATTCTACAAAATTTCATAGAATATAAAAATTTGGTATGTATGATCGTCATGATAATAACATATAATTCGACGGTTGGATTGACAAATTTCATAATATATAAAAAGTTATGTAAAGGTGTAAGTGACCAAATTTTACACCTGATGTCAACGGATTTTAACTCAACACAGTAACACGTTTAATCTTTTCATTAATATTTTCATCTATTCCATCCATATTTCAAAGGGGGAATTTGGCAACTAATAAAATACTCCGGCTCGAATTATAAGCAAAAAAACATATTTTTCTTCTTTTAAAATATAAGCAAAATTAACTAATTTTATTAAATTTTGTTTTATTCCCAATACTACTTTCCTAAAATATCTTTATTTTATAAATTTGAAAAAATTAAATACAATTAATTAACTTCCTTAATAAGCATAAAAATTATTGAATTTGCTTATAATACGAGCCGGAAGAAGTAGACAAATTAATGGGCAACTAATGAATAGTACTGCTGTACAGTACCATACATATGCTAGAGTACTCCTATCAATTAAGCAGTACTGTTAGCAAATCCGTTTGAAATTATGTGGCCCATAATCTGACTCATTAGTGTTGATTGACGACAAATCATGGTGCTATATGAAGTATCCACATAGATCCCCATTCTAATTAACTCAATCTATCAAGCAAATATTCTTATTATTTTTTCTCTAATTTTATTTTATTAAAAAAAAAACACAGAATCATCGTGTGTGGACATTATAACACACACTCTCTTCTCACTTCCACTTACACACACCACCATTCCACTCTCTCTGCAACTGCAATGGCTAAACTTGTTTCCTTTCTTTTTCTCTTCTTCTTCACTTCCTTCAACTTATTACTTTCCCAAATTTATTCTCTTTCCTCAGATCAACCTTCTAAAACATTCATCATTCGCATTGATTCCGAATCCAAGCCTTCTATTTTCCCCACTCACTTCAACTGGTACACTTCCCAGTTCACCCAAGAATCCCGCATCCTCCACGTCTACGACACCGTTTTCCATGGCTTCTCCGCTCAACTCACCGACAACCAACTCTCTTCCATACGCAACCACCCCTCCGTCCTCGCTGTCTTCCAGGACCGCCGCCGCAACCTCCACACAACCCGCTCCCCTCAGTTCCTCGGCCTCCGCAACCAGCGAGGCCTCTGGTCCGAATCCGACTACGGCTCCGACGTCATCATCGGAGTCTTCGACACCGGAGTCTGGCCTGAACACCGTAGCTTCTCCGATTTGAACCTCGGCCCCATTCCTCGCCGCTGGAAGGGTGTTTGCGAGAGCGGATTCAAATTCTCGCCGAGAAACTGCAACAAGAAACTCATCGGTGCGAGATTCTTCTCCAAAGGCCACGAAGCCGGTTCTAGCTCTTCAGGTCCTCTGAACCCGATCAACGACACCGTCGAGTTTCGCTCCCCTCGTGACGCCGATGGTCACGGGACCCACACAGCTTCCACCGCCGCAGGACGCTACGCCTTTCAAGCAAGCATGTCCGGTTACGCCTCCGGAGTCGCAAAAGGCGTTGCTCCGAAAGCGCGTTTAGCAGTGTACAAGGTATGTTGGAAGACTGCAGGTTGCTTCGATTCCGATATCCTCGCCGCCTTCGACGCCGCAGTGAACGACGGCGTGGACGTGATTTCAATCTCGATCGGCGGTGGTGATGGCATTGCTTCTCCTTACTATCTGGACCCAATCGCAATCGGTTCCTACGGCGCCGTTTCGAGAGGCGTATTCGTTTCTTGCTCCGCTGGAAACGATGGACCTAGCGGAATGTCAGTTACTAATCTTGCTCCTTGGTTAACGACCGTTGGAGCAGGAACCATCGATCGTGATTTCCCTGCGCAAGTGATATTGGGAAACGGGAAGAGACTCTCTGGTGTCTCACTCTATTCCGGTGCACCGTTAAAAAGAGGTAAGATGTACGAATTAGTATACCCTGGGAAATCAGGGGCACTTGCTGACTCACTATGCATGGATAACTCTTTGGATCCAAGGATGGTGAGGGGTAAAATCGTAGTTTGCGATCGCGGTAGTAACCCTAGAGTTGCGAAGGGCTTGGTGGTAAAAAAAGCTGGTGGTGTTGGAATGATACTTGCTAACGGGATTTCCAACGGTGAAGGTCTTGTTGGTGATGCTCATCTTCTTCCTGCATGTGCTGTTGGTTCGGAAGAAGGTGACGTCATCAAAGCATATATCTCTTCATCTTCTCGTTCCAACGCTACCGGTATTGCAACAGCAACACTCGATTTCAAAGGGACTATCCTCGGCATCAAACCCGCACCCGTTGTCGCTTCTTTCTCCGCAAGAGGGCCTAACGGGTTGAACCCGGAGATACTCAAACCCGATTTGATTGCTCCCGGGGTTAATATTCTTGCTGCTTGGTCTGATGCCGTGGGTCCCACTGGCTTGGAATCTGATTCGAGAAGAACTGAGTTCAACATTCTCTCTGGTACTTCCATGGCTTGCCCTCATGTGAGCGGCGCCGCCGCGTTGCTCAAATCGGCTCACCCCGATTGGAGCCCTGCCGCGATAAGGTCTGCAATGATGACAACCGCTAATGTTCTTGATAACAGAAACCTTGTGATGAATGATGAGGCTACTGGGAATAGTTCAACTCCTTATGATTTCGGTGCGGGTCATCTCAATTTGGGTCGTGCTATGGATCCGGGTTTGGTTTATGATATAACAAGCAATGATTATGTTAATTTCCTTTGTGCTATTAATTACGGGCCTAAGGTTATTCAGGTGATTACTAAAAACCCGGTGAGATGCCCGGCAAGGAAACCGTCACCGGAGAATCTGAATTATCCATCATTCGTTGCTATTTTCCCGGTGACGGCGAAGGGGTTATCGACCAAGACATTTATAAGGACAGTCACCAATGTGGGGCCTGCGAACTCTGTTTACCGTTTGAAGGTTGAGTCACAGGCGAAGGGGGTGACGGTGGCGGTGAGGCCGTCCCAGCTTGTGTTCTCTGAGACAGTTAAGAAGAGGAGTTTTGTGGTGACGGTTACTGCGGATACTCGAATTCTGGAATTGGGTCAAAATGGGGCGGTGTTCGGGTCGCTTTCGTGGACGGATGGAACCCACGTGGTTCGGAGCCCCATTGTGGTGACTCAAATGGAGCCGTTATAAAGCTGAGATCATGTCGTTTTGATCGATGCGACACTCGTGGGTGGCACTTCTGTAACTTGCCACAGATATATAGTATACCGACAACATAGATCCTTGTATCCCTCTTTTTTTTTTTTTTTTTTAATTTCTTTCTTTATTTATCCTTTTCTATTTTTAATGATTTTCTGATTTAGGAATGTGTGTAACGTAACCCCTTTGATAAAGTGACCAGGTTTGCTTTGTTTGCTTTGCTTAAGCATGTAGTTATAGACTTTTACTGGCCGTTTACTTATTTATACTCTACATAAATTATAGCTTGTGATGTGTTTCACACATGATTTTATTTGTACCTCGTAAGGTTTAAAAAAAAAGAAAATGAAGGAAAATTATTAATCTTCCAAGTTTCTTTTGTATTCCCTCTATTTGAAATATAAATTATCAAACAAAAATTATTTTTGTTGCATTTTCAATTCAACTTTCTTAAAATATATATATATATATATATATTTTATAAATTTGATAAAATTAAATACAATCAATTAATCTTCTTAATAAGCATAAAATAGTTAGTTTTGCTTATAATTCGAGTTGAAGGGACTAGCTATTGTTTTTCTTTTTCCATATTTGTAATTTGTAATCCAATTAAGATGATAAACGTATGTGTCTATGCTATACTATTTGAGGCATAAATAAATAAAGAGGGAAGTGTAACTATAATGTTTTTAAACAACAGAGTACTCTGAAAGTTAGCTGGAATCACGGTACAAGGTCAAAGAGTAAACTGTACTCTATCAATCATGCATGGTAATAGTAGTAATTTTTCTTTTTCTTTGTCTTTGCTTTTGGTATCACTGGCCACCAAACCCTTTAGACTTGGCTGATTATGGGTTTGAACATGGAGACAAAATGATACGAATAAGCATTTTCAGTGATGTAACCTTCTTAAAAAGAAAAGAAAGAAAGAAAAGAACAGGACCGTTTAATATATGGGCCTTTAGGTTGAGAGAGAAATGCTGGCATGGGCCTCTCTTACTGAATTATCCAAAATTCGCGGGAAATGCTAGTTTGCGTTCTTCTCCTTCGTTGTTCGTTCCTTTTGTTCCTTAAACAGAAAGTAACTGTCTCTCGCAAACTGGCACACTGAGAGAGGTCCACGTCCGCGGTTATAACACGTATTCTCCCTCTCTCCCTCTCTCAACCGCCATCACAGGTCGGTTTTCCCTTTCATATTTTTATTGATTGGCTCATCTTAATCTTAATCTTAATCTTAATCTTAATCCATAAGTCATACCACACTATATATCACATTCGCATTCGTCTTCTTCTTCACTCCGCATTTCACGATTCACAATAACAACATTTTTCACAACCTTAAAGCTTAAACTATGTCTTCCTCTCAGAAATCATTATACCCAAAAGTTGATTTCACAAACCCAGACTCAAATTCTCCATTTTCCAAATCTTTTTATTCCTCCTCCTCTTCTTCTTCCGCCATGTATCCCTCGATAGACACTGCGGCGCAAAACTCTTCACAAGTACCCTTTGAACATGTTCTCGTAACCGTCCCCGGTGTGCTCCTCCATCTCATTGAAAAAGACTCCAGTGTCCAACTCGCTTCCGGTGACCTCACCGTAGCGAGTCTCATGGAAGGAGACAAGGTGGTCACCGTTCTCGCTCGAATCGGCGACCAAATCCAATGGCCACTTGCCAAAGACGTTTCAACAGTGAAACTCGACGAGTCTCATTATTTCTTCACAATCCGGGTTCAGGAAGAATCAGAAAATGAAAAAGCTGAGGTCTTGAATTACGGATTAACCATCGCGACTAAAGGGCAAGAGAGTGTGGTGAAGGAATTGGATGAGGTTCTCGATAAGTATAGTTTTCTATCGGTCGAGAAAGCGGAGGGTGTTGAAGGATGGGAAGTGTTGAGCAAGGAAACTTCGCCAGAGGAGTTGAACAAGTCAGGGGAGAAGAGGGAGTTGGTGGAGGATACTTCTGCTGCTTATTGGACTACTTTGGCTCCCAATGTTGAGGATTATAGCAGCGGATTCGCGAGGTGGATCGCGGCTGGGTCAGGGCAGGTTGTGAGGGGGATTTTGTGGTGTGGTGATGTCACCGTTGATAGGTTGAATTGGGGGAATGATTTCTTGATGAAAAGGATGCAGCCTGGTGGTTCTGATTCTCAAATCACTCCACAAACCATGCAGAGGATCAAAAGGTTCGAATTTTAGTAGCACTAATTTTGTCCCTATTTATCTACTCCATTTGGAAATTTATAGTGCAATAATTGCTATATTTTTGTTATCTATCCTCGTTTAATAGGGTCTTAATTTACGCAATTAGTGAAAAAAATTTCTTGATTATAGAAAGAAACGGTATATTAAGAAAAAACATGGTTAATTTATTGAAAATCAAAGATCATTAAATTACTTAAAGAAGTGTGTTTTCCTGTAGTAGGACAAATAGATTGGAAGGGAGTGAGTATTAACTTCACTCTCCGTTCAAATGTTCAATGCCGTTTAAGGTGTTCTTGTGGCATCTTAAGAACTTGTGTTGTGTTGCTTTTTCAGGGTTAAGATGTTGACCAAGAAGTCAGAGAGTGTGGCTAATGGAGTTCTGTCAGGGGTTGTCAAGGTGTCTGAATTCCTCACAGGTTCTGTGGTGAACTCGAAACCGGGGAAGAAATTCTTTAGCCTTCTTCCAGGGGAATTAGTCCTTGCTACCATGGATGGATTCAGTAAGTCAGATATATCATTATTATTGAGACTTCATTCACTTAGTTTTTCTGCATGCCATGTATCATGTTGGAAGCCAATAGTATGTATAAAGCATTACTCCCTCAGTTTCATATGTACTCCCTCCTGTCCTTATTATAAGGCATACTTAACCGAATTACACATATCAAGGAAAGTGGTTAGTTTTATGAATTCTATGAGAATATATTGTAACATTATAATTTTACCCTCTTAACTTTTCTTGGAAAATTCGCACTCATTAATGAACAACAAAAAACACATAGATAGTCAAAATATTTAATAAGGGCAAAAAAGAGAAAAATCAATAAATGATGCATAGAAAATATAAACTGACTTATAATTAGGACCAAGAAAACTTTCTAGAATATGACCTATATATAGGACCGGAGGGAGTAATATGTTATGCAATGTATTTTAAGGTTATGCACGAGTTTTAAGAAATAGTTAAATGATACTCCCTCCGGTCCTTAATATAAGAGGTATTTAACCGTATTGCCCGGACCAAGGAAAGTAGTTATTTTTGTGAATTCTATAAGAATATATTGTAACATTACAATTTTACCCTCTCAACTTTTCTTGGAAAATTTACTCTCATTAATGAATAACAAAAAACACATAAATAATCAAAGCATTTAATAAGGGCAAAAAAGAGAAAAAGCAATCAATGATGTATAGGAAATATAAAACCTCTTATAATTAGGACCAAGGAAATCTTCTAGAATACCTCTTATATAACCGGATGGAGTATAAGGATTTGTTGTATTTCAACTATAATGCCCCTATATAATCATTATTGAAAAGAGAGAAAAATATTGGTAGTGAAAAAGAGAGGGTAATAAATAGGGATGTGTTTGGAAAAATAGCATTAATTATGTATTGGGTTTATAAAAAAACAAGACTTATGAAACATAATACAAATGCTAAACGGAGGGAGTAACTAGAAACATTGACCTATTGATTTGGCCTTGCATATTATTCAATTTTTACCTAGCATACCTATATGCTAGGCCATGATATTGTTAGTTGGTTCTACCTAAACAATTAACATAATGCATATTAGTGAGTGAGTCCCTGGTTTATTTTTTTTAGACCGGTTATGAATTTTGAACTTCGAAGCACTAACTTCATTTCATGAAGGATTGTTTCGTGTGATGTACTAGAAACACAAATTAAATCTGTACTAATCGAATTGAAGTGTGAAATTACCACACCAGAGGGAAAAGGAAAAAAAAAAGAGAGACATTGAATACCTTGTCATTGGGAAATGCTCAGGCCTCAGTGGAACATTTCCCCTATAAGAAAACCCTGACTTCAAATGTTGCTTTTAGGTTCATAACCTCCTTTTGTTTATGCATGCATGGATGAGAGGACTTTATTCGTTTCTCTTATAATTTATCTTTGTGTCTGTGTGCAGATAAGGTATGTGATGCTGTAGAAGTAGCTGGAAGGAATGTCATGTCTACTTCATCAGTTGTGACCACTGGACTTGTTTCACACAAGTAAGTTCACTCTCTTCAAAGCTCTTCCTTTATTCAAGTATTCTCATCACCGGCTTAGTTGCCTAGTCCCATATCCCAATGGTAGAAGACCTTTACTTGAAATCTTAACAGACCAATCTTTTTTATGTTATGCTGCTGATTCATTGCAAAATCTATGTTCTGGTAGTGGCCTACTTGGAAGAACTACAATACTTGTTTGGTTTTTAAGATTGGATTAGCCCAGTTTCTGTAGCTTGTATATAAGGTTTACTTGCTTGTATCTTCCTGAGCTTTCTTGATTTAGTGTTGATTGACGCTCTTCGATCATATTAGGTATGGAGACGAAGCAGGTAAGGCAACAAATGAAGGCCTCGATGCTGCAGGGCATGCAATTGGGACAGCTTGGACAGTATTCAAACTCAGGAAAGCACTCAACCCGAAGAGCGCGATTAAACCGACAACACTTGTCAAAGCTGCTGTTAAAGGGACTTCTTCTCAAATGAAGGCTAAGAAATAACATGTCATGGCAAAAACAAGGAAATGAAGATCTCCACAACAATGTAGCTTTACATATAAACAGTAGAGATGTGATGGGAAATTCTATGTAGTTTCTTTCTTTTTTTTTTTTTTTTGAGGTGGGAAATATGTAGTTGTATTGGTTTATTCGTTTTTTTTCCTTCATAAATTGATCTTCATCTTTGATTATTAGTGTTTGTAGTGAATGATGTTTCATCTAAGACTCTTTTTATTTAGTCCATAATGTCCATTTCACAAATAGATTAATTCCCTCTAGTATACTGTATATTTACTTGTATTAATATGATTGGAATTATCCGGAGAAACTGATTCTAAAAATGTTAAAAGTGGAGGATGTTATGCTTTTGTGGTGGTGTCACTCTCCTAATAGCAACCTCTATCTAATCAATTATTCATGTTTTGGAAGGACCTGCAAAGCCAAAGGCAATGATGTCCCCTTAAAAATGGAGGTGAAAATATCCCTATGCAAGTGGGGCATGGAACAAAAGTAAAATGACTGAAGAAATAAAATATCAGATGGTTGAATGCTAGAGGTGGGATCAAATGTAATATATGACTAAAAGGATAAAGTGAAGTACCATCCTTATCTCTAAGGCATTCAAATTATTCCTTGTCGCTTCAAAATGATACATTCACATAGACATAGGTATGTCTAAATATTATTTTCTTTTTCTCAATATTTACAGCAACCAACCGTGATTTGTTATCTATATATCATGCTTAGAATTATAAATTACAATTACAACCTCAATTGCCAGGGTCTTCTATCACTTAATAACTAGTTTTAAATGGCTTGAAAGTCTCGAGTTCCATAACCACCCCAGCAATTGAACCAACGGCAGCTAATAGTGAAATGATGAGGCAAGTGAAGCTAAGTATCTGAAGTCCAACCCACTGATTACTCCACCGTCCAATCTTCTTTTGAGAAATGTACATTTCTATTGGGAAGTAAACTGTTAAAGGCCAGAACCCAAAAGCTCCAAGTATTCCAACCACATCATTGAAGAATGGCATGAGCATGGCTATGATGGTTGTCAACAACACAAATAGGGTTCTCCATACTAACCGGAACAAGTTGAGTTGGTACACCCCAAAGTATGGGATAGGTATTTCATATTCTGCAATCACCAAGTTACTGTTTGGCCACTTTCTTGCACTCCATTTCTCAACAAATGCAAATAAAGGTTGGGAAAATACCTGAAATATTATAAAGACACTTCATATAAGTAAATATACAAGTGCAAATACAATTCTTCAGAACCAAGAACTAAGGCTTTAAGAGCACTAAGGCACTAAGACATTGAGACCCTGAAAGAAATACTAGTCATACTAAGCGCATGTTTGGTTTTGCGGTGAGTTAGCCCAAAATCAATTTTGGAATGACAAAATGCTACTAACAGTTGCGCTTCTGCTCCAATGTGATTTTGAGATCAGAATTGATTTTCTCACTCGTAACCTAACATGCTATAAGACATTGAGTTACTGTGGTTTTTAGTCAATTGAAGTTTTTATATTTTATAAGATGTAAAACCTGACCCTAGACAAAATCAATTCATGTTAATATTCCTTTATTTTTCTCAAATATTATTAATATTCAAGTTTTGTAAATCTCAAGTCTACCACAGTTCTTGTAGTGATAAGTACAAGATTTCGAGACAGATAACTACCACTTTAGGATAATATGATATAAACCTGATATGCTCCAACTAGGTGCACAACAATTGCAAGGTTGGCAATGTCCAGAAGCCAGTAAGGGTTATAGAACCCGAAACCAGTCAAAAGGTTTCCGGGTGTTTGATCTCCGAAGGCTGCAAAGCCCATGCATCCACAGATTAAGTAGAACAGTGTGGTAACCGCGACGCTCAATGTAGTGGCCTTTTTCATTGTCCTGTGTTCTGCAGGAGGAGATTTTATGGTGTCCTGCAACATATCCAAACCGCTTTCTTCTGCAATTTAATCATTGAGCAAAAAATATCTATTATCGTGACAGAACATTTTTGAATTACCTGAATTTCTAGGAGGATAATTGAAAAAGAGTATGCAAAGGCCATGGCTCCAAGAGCTTGTAAAGTCCTCCAAATTTTCTGTGTGCCAGTGACTGTTCCTGCTTTTGTCACTGTGCCAATGCTAATTCCCATAAGGCTTCCTTTGAAAGTTTTATTTTCTGCAAGATGGAAAAACGAGAATGAAAATTTGCACAAAAAAGTAAATAATAACTTAATGCTGCATATAAACGGTATGCACATAAAGTATTAATCAACTTATACCTGCTACTTTTGCCACACCAAGGCCCATGCCTACCGCAGAATACGTAAAGGACATGATAGCTGCAACTATGGATAGCCACCATACTTGATCGAAGTCCGGGATTTGGGAAAATATCACTTCCGCTATGCCAAATGTTATCATATAACCATTGCTAGACATATGGCATGGATCTTTACCATGACTCTTATGATAGCAATTCGACCTTTTTATGGCCCTGAAACACAGCGACATAGACTGAGAATACACACCATAAATTAAGTCTAATCGAGTGAAACTCTGCATTTTTTATATCGTTATTTACCATACTTGGTGAGAAATTATATATCCTGGTACGATATCCTTCTACAAACTTTGATGCATTTAATTCTTCATTTAATATTTGTTTTTATTAGCATTAGGAAGAAGTAAGAGGAGGATATAGCTAAAGTCTAATTCATTTTTTAGAGCAAGAAAGGGCACTTGATGTTATAACTCACATCATACTGACTGAGGCAGCAATTGTATACCCAATAGCAACTCCAAACAGATTTACATATTGGATCAGGCCACATAACTTGACCTTTTTACCACCTGAGATTTTAAAAATTTAAAAAGAAAAAAGAATGGCATCATAAATCTTACAACAGCAAAGCACTGGACTGGCTTTTCTAAGTTACATATTAAAGATTCTCCAAGTTTACTTGCCTAAGAGGGTCTTCACTGCATCCATGTAGGTGTAATTTCTGGGTCCAGTGTTAGGGTCACCAGTCCTGTAACACTGTGTTAGCAGGTTTGAAGTGTAGAGATTGACCACAGCAAAGAGAAGTAGGACAACAGGTCCAGCAAGCCAGCCAAGCTGAGCAACCGCCCATGCTAGCGAAAGCACTCCTGATCCTATTACCGCAGTGATGATATGAGCAGTTGCTGTCCAAAATGTTCCTGTAACATTATTTCTTTATCACTTCACTTCCATATACTGCTGCAACTATCTTAGTGTCACCAAGTATACTTCCACCAACTGTTTTAACTTTTATGTGAATTTAAGATGAATATTTCTTTGACAGCAACTTTATTACTGTAAGTTCTCGAAAGGAATATAAAATTCTTTTATATTTAAAATGAATTTGTCGATCCTACTTTATAAAATAAACAAAAAAATGGTACTGAAGTGCTGAATGTTTCTTAAGAAAAAAATTGGCCTGAATACGATATAATTTTTCAGCCGAGGCAAATTAACACACCTTTGAACTAAACTAGTTATTTTTATAAGTTCAACAATGTACTTAAGTGCATTTCCCCAGTAAGCTTCTGTCAAGGGTTACACAACCCCAATTACAGTTTTGCAGTCTCTCAAACTTACGGCAATTGTAATTGTAGCCTCACTAGCCACATTTTCGTGGAACCAATATCGCGGTTTTTATCATCTTCGCAGCTACAATTTAGAACCTTGGCTATCATACCTGATCTCTTCAAGCGACCATCATCGTCGAAGCACTTAGAATAGTTGGACTCAATGCTGATAGCTTCAGTCTCAGTTTGAGCTTTGGGCTGCAAGTCCACTTGTAAGTAGTGCTTGATATCATGCCTCTCTTCTATCTGTTTTAAACAATTCAATATCAATGAACGTGAATAAAGCAAGAATTTTTATTTTTTATTTTTTTTAAAAAGAAGAAGAAAGAAAAGCCTGACAAATAGAATATCTGTTAATTTGCTCTTACAATTCCTTGGTGGATTCTGCTAGGAAGGGTTCTACTTCTTTGCAACATGACTGGCTGCGAATGAGAAATGTATGTAGCAGAGTACTATGTGTGAGGGAGAAACCATATGCTAGTGATACTTTTCTGAATAAAATGAATGCAATTTTTATAGGAAAAAGACTATTGTGTAAACGGAAGGAGATATTATTATGTTGTGTCTGTGTAACACGTTTCCATTGATAGCTAGAACAGTACGTACTATAAAGTCATAAACCATTCCCGTTTTCAAAGGAGCTATAGGGACAGTATACGGTTTAATCTTACTAGATCACATGGCAAGATTAATGCAATCAATGCCTCTTTGGACCTTAGTAACACGTTGCAACTTGCATATATATGAGATATAACAAAATGTCTCATTCTCCTTTTCAAGAAAGTAATGATAATTCTTTATAAAGGACATAGACCTCTTCTTACGTATATCTATCGTTAGATTGCTGATTCTTGAGCCAAAGCACTTTCGGTGCTTCTTTTGCATTGATGGCTGCACCGTCCCTTGAAATTTTTGCATGCACTCCCTTTGGCTAAGAAAGGGAGCAACTCACATCTCCTCCTTGCAACATCAACACACATAATAAATATACAAATCTCATACAAGCCGGTGTATTTTAGCTTTATAAAACATAAGTATTATATTTTATTTTCTCAGTTTTTGTTTCTACTAAGATTTTTAGGTTCATTCAGTTTCATTTGAGAGAGGATATGTTATACCTTTTTTTTTTAATGGTGGAAATTGCTCTTAATTGTCATGGTCCTTTTACTCTTTACATTGGAGAGTTTTTTTCTACGTAAATCTTGTGTGTCCATTTTGCCTATTTTATTCTACATTTCTTTAATTCCGACTTAATTCCATTTTTTTTTGCTTTTGCATTAAGCTAATGCACTAATACCAATAATTTTATTTATCTTAAATTTTAATATTACTGTACTAATGGTTTAGCTTTAATATAACTAGGTAAATATTCACAGTTACTTTAAACTTTGTGACATCACCAAGGTGACGCATCACATTACAATGAGAAGCTTTCAACTAATTATTATCGGCTAATCATACAGTGCCAATCTTACCTCTTATTATTATTACTAATTTACTCCCTTTACTTGTATTAGAACATTCAACAACAAGTAGATGATTTTTTGAATCGAGAAAGCATACTAGCTCCAGCAAGAAAAAGAAACCATTTCCTGTATTAAAGTACTCTTCAATCAATCAACGGAGGCAATTTTAATTGCTTCTTGGCTTCTGGCTTTAGAACTAGCAGATGGTAACTATGGTTCATCCATTATGATTTTTTAATTGACTGTAACTCCGTTTTGTTTGAGGGACATTTATGCATGTATCATTCCTGTGCATTCTTATCAGATCATAAATGGCTAATTAGCTATATTTTTCATTCATACCTTAATATGCATGTTTTGAGTTTGATTAGTCATAGGAAAAAATAGTAATAATAATAATATGTCCTGATTATGCAGAAAGATGGTGCTTGATGTTTGGTGGAGCAGGCGGGGGATAAGATTTTAGATAAACTCGGATGCACAATTGTGAGATGTTATTGGAAATGATTTGATGCTAATGAATTATAGTAAATTAGTAATTAGTTTCACGAAAATATCACAACCACAACTACAACAAGGACCTAAAATAGGTCTTGTCATGTCAATTGCCATTTGACAAAGAGGTGAGTCAAGACCTCAATTATGCTCTGTCCTGATTATTAACTCCAAAAACAGTAATGTGGCTGTCTATCAAAGCATGTGCGTGTGCTCACCGCTCATTCAATCTATTATAGAGTCCCACAAAAGCTACTGTCCCGTTAGTGTCTTGGTGATTATTCATAAGGAATGTACTTTTGTGAATTATCATATGAAATGCATCTACATTTTGGAGCATTTTATTTGTTCTTTTGACCTATGGATTGATTTATGAACTGTAAACTCAAAATCCCTATTTCTTAACTGCAAATCTGTAATCATCAAGTACAACAATAATAAATTATATATATACATTACTTCATTCTACATTATTAGGGATCGATGCAGTCAAGATACCTTTCCTTTCAGATATTGCATAGTATTATACTATTATTATTACTCATTTACTTGGATGTTACATGATCCAACCGTGCTTAATACAAGTTCAGCATATTTGCAGTCTCAGCCAAGAATTCGTTATAAAGCATGTATTTGATGTATTCTTTTAGTATATCAGAATTTCTTGAGTGTAATAACACACTCGAAGCTCTTTTGATCTTAACACAAATCGAACATACCGAATTTATTTAGAGTTAAGGTATCTAAAAACACAAAAAGCATTAGCCAGTAAATGAGCATATATGGACTTGATAGTATATTGGTTGAAAAAAATTGGGATTTGGCATAAAAAAAAATGCTTTATTTTTTTGTAACCCGTGTAGTAGATATATGGACTTATATAGTTATATGGGCCTGTTTCTCCATTATAACTGTAACACTCTTGAAACAAAAATGATTCATAGATTGATTAACCTATAAAATTAATTTATAAATAGGCATATATTAGAGAGAAAGTGATGTGTCACTTACTTATCATTAATTGGTTAACAAGTGACACAAGTCATTTTATTATAGTGCATGTTTGTTTGTAGATTGATTTTGTAGGTCTATTTATCATGACTCTACGTGTAATTATGTTTGCTTTTCTTTCGTCCAAAGCTAAAGCACTAGTGGTCTTGTCTATGTGTCCGTTGATCTAGAGCCAAATTTTGATCAAAGACTAATATTGATTGCGACTTGCGAGTTACTTATACATGATTTTTGAAACTTGGTTTATTTTGTTGCTATCCAATCCACTTTATAATTTTGCTTAGTTTTGAATACGCATCCGATGTATCAAATTTTTGTCCATTAAACATAAGAGTACATATCAAGGATACAAGTTGCACTTTTATTATATGTTCTATATTACTGTCATCTTATTTTAAAATTTCCATTTTACTTTATCCCGTAATCAATCATCAATTAGACTGCCACCAGGTGCATAGGTAAATTTTTGTAAATTAGTAAATCAATCCCATAATCGATTAATTTTAGTGTATGGAAATTGAATCCCTGTTATTTTTGTAACTATAGTTTGCCTACAACTTCTCCTAAAGCTGGCCATTTGAAAGCGCCCAGCTTGTGAATTGGATCAATCAAAACTCGAAAGACCAGCAAAGCCAGAGCGACATCTTTCTTGGGCCCAAAGGCCCACATTTTATAACCAGCATTCTATTCTTACTTACTCTGACACTCTGACAGCCATCTTCTTCTTCAACTTGGAACTGAAAAGCATTCCACTGTGAAGTGTGAACATTTACAATGCTTTATGGACCTTTCTCTCTCATAAATAAATAGTGAAGCGTGTGTAATCAAATGGGAAAGTTGTTGGTTGGGATGCTGAGGAGTTAATGCTAATTGAATAATGATTTAGAGACTTACAAGCCTACAAATCTACATGTAAGATTATAACACTTGTTATTTTTAAGTTAAAAAAAATTAAATAAAAGAACTTAAATGACAAACATCAAAATCCTAATATGTAGGTTTATGAATAACTCTCTCCATTCCTCCTGCTTCTTTTTTTTTCCAAAGTCATCCAAAACTTAATGTCAAGTCGACATTTAAACAGTGATTGAAACGATACTATCACGTTTATGGATTATGCTGGTAGGTACTAGGTAGAATTGCTAAGACCATATACTCCTTTTCTTTTCGAAAAAGACCATATGACAAAAATACCCTTAGATGTTTTATAAAAATATGTTAATTATAAAAACATAATATAACATATTATTGTAGACAAAAATCGTGAATTTTCTGCATCCACGAGGAATCGAACCTGAGACCCGTGCCTGTCTATGACAGGTGAGTCTCCCAACATGAATTTTCTGCATCCACGAGGAATCGAACCTGAGACCTTGCTTAAGCGAGATTGACCCGCTTATCACTCGTCCCAACCCATGTTGGTTTTTCCTCCTTGCAACCCAACATTTTTTAAGAAAGATAATTTTTTATTTGGAACAAATTAACATAGTATTACAAATTATTGTAAAAAAAAAATACCTTTATATGTTTTGTAGAAATATGTTAATTATAAAATTTATGATTTTTTAAAATTAAATAATTATAAAAAAACGTATAACATAGATAATTAAAAAATAGTATAATATAAGAAAGATGATTTTTCAGTTAGAACAAATTAACATAGTATAACATATTATTGTAGACAAAAATACCCTTAGGTGTTTTATAAAAATATGTTAATTATAAAAATTTATAATTTTTTAAAAATAATAATTATTAAAAAAAACTTATAACATCGATAATTAAAAATGTAAGGTGCAAAAGGTGATTTTTCAGTTTAAACAAATTGACATGGTATAACATATTATTTTGTAAACAAAAATGCCCTTATGTAATTTGTAGAAATATGTTAGTTATAAAAGTTTATGATTTTATAAAAATAAATAATTATAAAAAAAACTTATATCATAGATAATTAAAAATTGTAACATGAGAAAAGTGATTTTTTCAGTTGAAACAAATTAACATATTATAACAGTTTTTTTACAGAATTACCCTTATATTTTTTGTAGAAATACATTTACTCATAATAACATTATTCATAAATATTGATATTCAAATATTAAAGTTAATAAAGAAAATTATAATGCATAGAAAATTATACGTTGTAGATTGATGATTGCATCTAACAATCATGATTTTGGATAGAAATGACAATAAAACCCACATCCACGGGTACTCCTTCGAAATCTATCCGATTTTGATGGAAAAAATCTGCTTTAATTGAGTTTGGAGAAACTCGAAACCAAAATCTGCTTTAAAAAGATAGGGTGAAGCGAGTCTGGGATTGTAAGTACTTGCCTCGCCCCTGTTCCCAAGCTCACCCTAATATATAAATAAAATTATATATTTTCATTATAACGATAGTTAAATGGTGAAGGCAAACTAACATATTTGTCAAAAACCACGATTTAATTCTCAAGATTTTAGATATTTTTAAAATTTGATGTTTATTATTATATTCTATTTGAAATATAATGTATGTTATATATGATTTTTTTTAATATAATAAAAATAATTTTAACAAATAATTGGATGGATTACCAGCGGGTTTCCCCGAACTCGATGGGATGGGTTTGAGTTTCTCATTTTCATATCCGCTCTCCTTAAACCCGCACTCGAATCTGCTTTGCTCTTAATGGATACAGCGTTTGTATTGGTAAAATCCGCCCAAAACCCGACCCATTAACATCCCTAATTTTGGAATGTTGAGTCTTCATATAAGTTCACATTAGGGGTCATGGTCTACAAAATTAACCTGTCATGTGAATGATATATGGATCGCCATTTAAGTGTGTGTTTGATATAGTTGATAAAAAATTATATTATGATTATTTTTATTTGTAACTATAATTATAACCTTTAAAATTATAATCTGTTTATATTTGGATATATTAGCTGAAGATGAATTTAAGCTGATCTATTTTATTTAGATGGTGTAAAGAAGATTATTTTTACGAGTAAATTAAAAAAAATATATATATGAAGTTAGTTATTGCTATTTGAGTGATAAGGGTAAAATAAGAAATAAGAAAATTACATATGTTTCAAAAAATAATCTTATAAAAAAATAATCTACAGAACCTATGAAGTAAATGTCGAAATTTGATTATTTTTTCAAGAACATATTCTAAAATTATATTTTTTTTAGTGTAGATTTAATAATCCAATAAAGTGAAAATAAAAAAAATCATACGACACACAATGGTAAAATAACCTCGGTATATGTAAATTATTTAATTTGCAACCTCAAAACTCATGATAATCCTAATTACTTTATTTACATTTCCCACATCAGAGATATTTCAATAAAAAAATTTAATTGATTATACCTTCATAAATTAATATTTCAGATATAATTTAGTGAAATTAGAATTTATGATTTTTTTTAAAAAATAAATAATTTTAAAAACTATAGCACATATGATAATTAAAAAAAAAATGTATAGATATTTTATTTATTACTTATTAATGAAAAATCTTTAAATGCAAACAATAAATAAGTTCATTTATTAGGTTTATATTTGAAAATTCATTAAGTTGATACATGTTACTTAGTCAACAGGTTGCAGGTAAGTTCAATCATTAAATTAACACATGGTGTACTCTAACACCAAATATATTTGGTGTTTTGGCCAAAACCTAAATATTATTAATTAAAAACTAAAATTATAAATGAGATCAAATTTTTTTTCCTTAAATAAATCTTACATACAGGAATGGAGGGAGTATTAATAGTTCCAATAATAATCACGATAATAATTTTGAAAAGTATATTAAATATTTATATTTCAAATATTAATAACAATACTACTAGTTACACTATTTTTTCATGGAGGCCATCCCTTTCTGATCCTCTTTGATTCCACCAGTGGAAGACTGGGCAGCCGCAAGAAGCACCAAGGAGAAGAGCCTGGAACCCCATACCTATCGGAACACAAATAGTACTATCTTAACGACATCATGTAATGATTAAAAAAAAATTAAATTTAAGAAATATGGTAATAAAGTTGTAAATAGTTCAAAACTTTGATGTCTAGAAATGTAAGTTGAGCTACCGACTTGAATCGGCGGGTAAGATGTGTACCAAATTAAAAGGGATTTTACAAGATTTCTTTTGTGAATTATTTTAATGTATGTCTTAGAACTTATATATTAAATATTAACAGAACGAAGATATTATATATAAAGATAAAAATCATCATCTAATCAAAACACAATCATGTGAACTTATCAATAATTAATAAAGCGAAAGAGTACATATACATATTCATCATAGATGAATATGATAAATGCAAAAATTTGTCCTCAATCTTTTATCTATATTCATGGACATTAAAGAATATGTAGATTATTTGGTCTTTCAAAAGTTATGTATATATACATAATTGCTCTTATTCTTGTCTAATGAAATGTCATGTAAGAGAATTAATTAATTACATATGACTTGATAATTATAACAAATTGGTATGAATTTTTTTTAGGAAATAAATGTGGTATTATAAATTGTCAGAGACTAAATTGGTACTGTGCAAAATCGACAAGGATCAAAGTGAGTCTTCACTCATAATAAAATTAACAAAGTTCATTAACATATGTAATTTGATTAAAATATTTATAAAAAGGACAAAAGAAAAGAATATGTTCTTTACAAAATGAAATGTGATAATTGTAAAACAGAAGAAAAAAATAATTAAACCTTAGTCTTTATGATTTACCTGCTGAGATTCAGTTTAGTGAAAGGGATAGATAGTTGACTGATAAAAGACTTCATGAGGGGTGGATGACTTTGGGCTCATTCACAGCAATCATTGTCACCTAACCCCAAGCAAGTAGCAACCACTACCTAACAATATGGGCATCCATGCTTCTCATCCACACACTATCATATCCTTTCAATTCCCCTCGCTTTATGCTCTAGGTCTATTTTTGTTTGGGGTCATGGGCATTGCTCTAGAAATAAATTTGATATTGCTAAGTAAAAATCTATAGTTTTTAAAATATTTTTTTGGTCTAACCAAATTAATTTTTCGTTGAAGACAGTTATGGATATTCATATCTTACTGAAACAGTGAAACTTATTTCTAATGAGTTTTATTGGCAAGACTCGAACCGATATTATTATTTTCTTTGATATTAATTTTTTTTAGATTTTTCATTTTCGCCAAGGAATATGGTTAAATTTGTGAGTACATTGAAAATGTAAAAATTTAATATATTTTTTTTAAATTATTCCTATAATTATTATTGAATTTTTTTGAAAAAATATTAAATAAATCAAAAAATTTGTGAAAAGAAGCAATTAAATATTATTGAAAATTGAAATAAAACATTATAAATAAGATCAAAACAAAATGCCAAAAATAATTTTATATATAAAACCGAAGGATGGGAGTATTATTTTAATACAAATATCTTAACTTTAAATTTTTTACGGATACTTCAAAGTTCAAATACACCCATTAACATTATCCTTTTATTTTGTCTTCTTTCCAGCATTTCCCCTTCTTCTTGTGCTTATCTCAATATCCTCATTATTTAGTCACAGACATCTCACCAAACTTTGTAAACTTTTCTTACCAGCTACATTTTTGCTATTTTGCGCAGAGTGCCCATTTTCCTGCTTCTGTGTCCCTGTCGTTGTCATGGTTATGTAGTTTGGTACACCGAGGCCCAGCCAAGGCCCAAGTGAGTTAATAGTTATGTTTTCTTATACTTGTATTTGACAATTGACTTCCGCGAAATACCATATTTTTACGATGGCTTAATTATGTCACAAGTTTCTGAAGTTTGGGGTATTTTTGTCAGATATCTTTATTCTTATTTTTTCAATGTCTGACTTCCCGAAGTTATTTCTGGGTTTGTTATATACCCTTAATACCAATTCTGACCAATTTTGTTGACATGTAACATCAGAATCCTTATCAGACGCAGGAGGTAAGGCACGTGGTGCCCCGTAGGCGAAGATCATGCTTTTCTTTAAATTAAAAAACTTAAAAATTTAATATTTTTATATTTTTAGTTAAATAAAAAAAAGAAAAATATGATTGAAGAGAGATGTCGTCTTCACCCCAGTGACATTACGCGACATCACATCACCAACCTCCTGCGTCTGACTAGGATTCTGATGTTACATGTCAGCAAAATTAGCCACAATTGATAGTAGGGGTATATGACAAACCCAGAAGTAACTTCGGGGAGTCAAACATTGAAAAAAAATAAGAGTATCTGGCAAAAGTACCCCAAAATTCAGGGACCTGTGACATAATTAAGTCTAATTTCTATATTAGAGTTTGAGAAGCTATCATAACGTTAAAATAAATACTACTCCGATCCCTCGCTCCTATTTATAAGACTATTTTGGAATTTTTATTTTGGTCCTATTTATAAGACCATTTTTCAATTTTCAATAGCATTTAATTACTTCTTTACACTAACACTCCTATAATAACACTTTTTCGAGTTACAATAATAATTATAGGGGTCGTTTTGAAAAAGTATATCAAATTTTCACATTTCCAATGCCACTAACAAATTTATCCACTCTCCTTGATGAGAGTGAAAAATCCCAAAAGGATCTTATAAATAGGACAGGAGGGAGTATATCTTATGCAAAAATAAAATGTTACTTTTGGCATGGGACCAGTTGTATATTTACTTAGACACAATCTTATTCAGATTGAATAAAATTAGGGTATTGTTAACCAGTGTCTTGAGGGCATTGGTTAAGGAAAACATTAAAGAAAAATTTGCATTGAAAATCCTAGTCTACTGGTTCTCGAAGTTATAAATTCACCATTTTTAAAAATAAAACCATCTCTTTTGCTTCCTTAATTAACCAATGCCATAAGGGCAATCTTTAGTATTTTCCATAAAATTATTATGGATGATAACAATTTTTATCAAAATATTTTACGAAATTGCATATCCAAAACTCAAACTCGAAAACACTAATAAAATTAGATCAACCTGCCTTTACCAATGGATCTGCATGGAGATACTCCCTCCGTTTCATATGTAGTGTGTTTTAAAGTTATGCACAGGTTTTAAGAAATGATTAAGTGATGTAAGGATTTGTTGTATCATGACTATAATGCCCCTATAAAATCATTATTAAAGAGAGAGAATAATATTGGAAGTGAAAAAGAGAGTGTAATAAATAGGGGTGTGTTTAAAAAAATAACATTAATTATGTATTGGATTTATAAAACAACAAGACTTATGAAACATAGTACAAATGTTAAAATAACACTACATATGAAACGGAGGGAGTATATGAAATGTCATTAAAGTACTCTTCAAATAATGAAATGGATCAATTAAAGAGAACCCTTAGCAACACCTAATGAGTAAATGGCCCTCTTTTAAAGAAGAAAAGAAAAAAAAGTACTGTAATGACTGGTAATAAAGGCATTAAAATTGCAAAACATACGGAAAATTCATCAGAATTAAATTTTCCAACTACCAATAAAAGCATATAGGTGAGGGGAAGTGATACCCTTTTCCAAATGTGGAAATAAATTACCAGCTAGAAATAAGTAGTAAAAAAAAAATTACAGTATTATGTCAAATTTAATCATAAAAGAACAAATAAACTTCTAAAATCATTTCAAAAGGATCGTTTCTGGCATTTAATATCAATCAGGCATGGAAGGGTTGGGATGTTCCTTTCAGTCTCTGACATGTGGCCTGGCTAGGCAACAAGCCAACAAGCAACTACGTTGTTCATTGCATCACAGACTTGGATAGTGTTCATTGTCAAAGAAGGAAAAAGGTCGATTATAAAAAATAAAAAAAAAAGAAATTAAAAAAAGAAGAAGAAGAAGAAGGAAAAAGGTCAGTGCTAGTATTTATTGTGGTTAGTCATCCAATTTGTCCAACTGACCCCAATAGAGTATAAAAAATTGGTAACAACCAAATGGCAGAGGCAGAACCATAGACCCAAGCAATAATGTAAGCAGGCTTGTGGGATGTTGATATATTAGTATGCATGCCGGACCTAAAATGTTTTGTAAAATTCCCATATCATAATTTAAGCGTGATTGTTGAAGTTCTGTATGTACTATCAGTAGAGTAGTAAATAACTACTAGTAATTTAAAAAAATTATAGGTGGATCACCTATTACCTTAATATTTTGAATAAAGACATGCATGGTGTTAGCAAAACTCACCAATAATTATGTTTTTTTTTCCTCATCGGTTATGGGTCTCCTTGACCTATGACTTCTCCTCATTACCTAAAATTATAATCATGTCTCATGCATGAAATAAAATAAGGTAATCTGCCTTTAGGTTCTTATCAAGATGCCAATATACATTCAACTCCTCATTTGTTTAATAACATTATTTAAATTGATTCAACTTATCGCCACTACTACAAAAAAAGCAGTTTAATCCCGGTTCCGAAGGCATTTCAATCCCGGTTCCGAACCGGGATTGAATATGGCGGGATTGTAAGTAGGACAATTTACGTTCCCAGTTCTTTAAAAACACGGAACCGGGATCATAAATTCTAACGAACCGGGATCTTTAATAGAACTGAACCGAAATCATAGTTGCTGGAATTTTTTTTTAAACCGGAATCTTAAATAAGGGGATTTTTTTTTCATGAACCGGGATCGTAAACGAGAGAATTTTTTTTATTGGTACCAAAATTTTATATAATATAGCCCACCAATACCTGGTACCTGTATAACCAAAATGGGAATTTCATATACTTAATTTTTCGTTCAAATTTTAATTTCAAAAGCAATATATTATATATATATATATATTCATTCATAAAGTTGGGAAACATCTACAAAAATAGTTTCAAGAGATGTACCAAAACATGCACCAAAAGTCCTATGCCAACTTGCTAAAAGAGAGTGTACTAATAGTAGTAGTTCACATCAACAAAAGTCTACTACATAACTAAATTATCTAAGTACTACATATATATAAATCTAAATATAATCTAAGGGACTTCATCGAACATGAAAGCAGCCCATTCTTCCTTGACTTCGTCCAACAACTCCTCATTGTACATGGGGCACTTGCAATCATCAAAGTACTGTAAAATTAATATAAAAAAGCGTAAGTTATATTATTGAACTAAATGAGTAATTATAAGAGTTGATACAAACATAAATCAGAATGAAAATGCAAACCCATTCAGGAATCATGACATCTTGGTGATGTAATTGGACAATTTCCTTCATGAATCTCATGACATTGAAACCACTATCAATGTGATTAGCTAGAATTCAAAACTTGAAAATAAGACCAGAGCTTGCGTGAGACAGAGAATGAAGAGAATGACAGTTTTCACTATATTGACTTGTTTAAATCATGGACAATCATATCAATAATTTGATCTACATCAATCTCCTACGTACATTAAATTTGAATGTCTCCTACTTTAGTAACTTAAAGACTATATCTCCTTATCCAAATATAAGAAAGCTATTACCGAGGAAAGACTCTCACCACTTGCAATCAATTCTCTTAGGTATTCTCAAGCTGAATGTCTGATGGAGGTTCAACTTTAGTATCTGCTTGCCCTTCAATCAATATGGTAAGTTCTCCCTTTGGGTGACGAGTAGAAAATGCTTCCTTTGCTTCTTTTTCTAAGTTAACTAAGTTAATAAATAAATTAAAATCAAAACAGTGATAGCTAAGTTAATTAATGATTTAATCCCTTTCAGTGTACCAGAAAATAATACATTCTTTTTCTAGTATACCATGCTAGCTTTTGAAAAAAAAAATGGCATGCAAAAAGACACTCACTTCATCAACAAATATAATGACAGGAGCAAGCTTGTTGGCAAGGGAGAAAAGGGCTTTAGTTAGTTTTTCAGCATCTCCAAACCACTGTAGGAAAATAAAAAAGTACGTGTAAGATATAAGTAATAAATAATAAGTAATCACACAAGAGAAAAAGAGTTGAATCTTAAGGGAAAAAAGCAACACCTATCAGATCAGCTAAACCTAATCTTTGTAAAGCTCTGGCCTTCTCATTGGGAGAACAACAAGTTCATTAAGTGCCTTCTTCACATCTTCAAGAGCACCTATGTCATCAAACTTCACCCCAATTTCTTCAGAAGGTACTACAACTGAAATGAAATTGCTCTCAAACTCATCCTTTGCAAGGCTCTGTATAACAGAAATCAACGTAAGATTAAATAAAAGCCCTTTCTATTAATATCAATAATATAAACAATAAAAAAACCACATGCCTTGAGATTCTGTGAAGGCTTGCGTGTTATAGTTTCTTGGCCTTTCATCCTTGAGATTGCAATTTCAAGACTTCACATGGGGAAAGAACAACAAATGAGCTTTGGAATTTTACCAAATATCATGCAGATTGCATAATGATAGGATTTAAATTTATACCTTTCACGGGGGATGCACAATTGTTCTCCCTTAACAAAACGAAGAAGGCATGATGACATGTAATGATTCTTTGCCCAGCCTACCACTTTTTCAGCTTCTGAAAACAAAATAGAAGATGTAAAAAACATTGACATGATTTAAGCATGATGCTAGAGATACAATGACTGGGGAAGAAAGGACAAGTGCATATGAGAGTAAAGGAAACAGTTTCAAAATATGGATGCACTTTCTTACTTTGCTTTGTCAAAATGGTGTCATCAGATATTTACATGCAATAGGTCTGTGCAACACGAAAACTCAGCTATGAATGCCTAATATGGATAGCATAAAATGCGTTATCACTCTTTAAGGGTGATATACATGTTTCATAGTAAGTATTTCACCATTCTTCAGCGAAGTACCAATAAATGCTTCAGAAACCAGAGAATTACCTTCCGTAACTCATTCAAATTGCTACGTGAAATCACAATTTTCCTGTCTTCATCAAGTTGTTTCTTAAATGTTGCCAGCAGATTATCATCCTGCAAAATGTCATAGAGTAATGTTAAATAATAAATACACAGAACAGAGAGATGAAGCAAATGGAAGTGCAGATTTATTTCTAGCAACAACAATATCATGATCAAAGTAACAGCTAGCTACTAGAATCAGTCCCATAATCCCATTAAAACATAAAGGCAAATTCTTTATAATCCTAAACAAAAAAAGGTTTTAGGCAATGGACCAATCAACAGTTAAACCAGTGTAGCATTTCTGTTTAGATTTCATGGAGAATTATAAGATTTCCATTGTTAGCCTTTGTGCTTGTATCGATATATATAAAGTTGCCTAAATGAATACAATATTTTAAGTAGTGGCATGGCCGCATGGATACTATACCAAGATGTTTGAATGTCTCAGACTGTGGTGTTAGAGTTGTGTCTGAACCTTTGAACTAAAAAAACATTAGAAACTAATAAATTCACACACAAACACAATCAATCACAAAAATTAAATTCAACACAAATAAGAAAGAAAGACAGAATGAATGAATGATCATTATACCTCTCCTTGGTTTAGCAGCAACTTTAACAAGTGGAGTTATTGTTGTTGTTCTTTTCTCAGCCTTAGACTCCTTCTCATCCAACTCTTCCAAAGGGAACAAAACACTAAGTTGATTAGGAATGGAAACTGATGAGCAAACAAAGCAATAGAACAAAGGAGTCGGTACCTGTAGTGAAGCGGCAATTGTGACTTGGAGGAGTTGAAGAAGAGGGTGAGGCGGTGGTTGTGAGAGAGAGGGCTTGGGAGTGGGTGACACTGACAGTGGTTGAGGAAGAGAGAGAGGCGGCGGAGAACGGTGGTGGAGAGCGAGTGGAGCGGCGGTGGAGAACGGTGGAGACCGAGTGGTGCAGAAAGAGTGGAGCGCGCAGCGGTGTTGAGAACGGCGGCGGCGATCCGTGCTTGAGAGAGGCAGGGAGCTTAGGGTTTTTGGCCAGAGGAAGCTAAGAGGGAGTGATAGATCAAGGAAGCTAGGAGGGAGCTGAGGCTTTCAGTGGTTTTTTTTTAATTTTTAATTGTGTAAATATTTTGGTACCAAAATTTCGTGTGAAAGCCTAAAAAAATTATCATTATTGATCCCGATTCCTTATAAAAACACCGTTATTTATAAAATTTAATTTATATTTATGATTCCAGTTTCGTGTTTTTTTTTTAACCGGGATCAAAAAATACTGGAATTTTAAATATATTTCTACTTCTTTTTTATTATTATTTTAATTAAAAATGTTATTTAATCCCAGTTATAACACGGAACCGGGATTAAAATTCAGGTATTTTAAATAGTTTTTGTAGCAGTGCGTATTGATATCAATCAACTTAGAAAATGAAGTCATCATATAGAGCCACAAATTAACTTGATTATTATGGTTATTTTTTTTTAAAAAAAGAAGTACTTTGGCTTTGTATTACTAAAATCATACGAAAACGCAAAGATTTAAAGATCGTCCAAGGCTGTATGGTCATTGGATATTACCATGGGAAAATGACCACTTATTGTCGTTTAGCAATTATTGAACTAAAATAAACCATGGTAAAAGAATGAAAGGATTGAAGTAATTCATATTTAATCATAAGTGATCCACTGATTAGTTTCCAAGTTTTGTTCCACAGATCCTAGAGAATAATAAAGCAAGACTAGCTAGACAAAACAAAAGGAACTTTTAAACCTACCATGTCATTTTAATAAGAGAAAACCTACCTACACAAATATAACTTTCAATGGGATTTTTTTAATTTCAAGTCTTAAGATTAAAAATAAGAAGTTAAAAATATTTATGTTGAAAAATTTAATTTTTAAAACTTTGAAAAGTTATAAATATGCATTCTCAATATATTTTTATTTTTTTTAGTTTTAATACTAAGGTTAAACAACCTTTTCTAATATTATCTCTAATTAATAACATGTTCTTTTTACTTATTACATCACCGAATCCATCGTCCTGTATGAACGTGTGTTCCAGCAATCCGTAGTAGAGATAAGAATTATCGTTTAAATCAATCAATTAACATGTGACTTTTCTTGTCGAAAGTATGGTATGGGGAAGGCATGCATAAAAATAAATAAAAAAAATGATGTTATGTGGAGTTTGATTTGAGGCGTATCTTAAATAGGGTAAGAGACTAAAGCAGTGGAGGGACCCAGCGGTGATGACGGTGGTTGAAAGAGGACCCATGGCTGAAGCAGCGCACATGTGCCAACGTCGGACGGCTACCAACTACCGCCCCCAAAAATATTATCCACGCGTAGGTAGGTTACGTGCATTCACATTTTTCCTTTTTGTTAAATATAATTTTTTTATAAAAAATTTATTGAGTTTCGGTTTTGGTTCTTAAAATATATTTTTTTAATTTAAGTTTTTTTACGTTTTATAATTTTGGTTTAAATTTTCATAGATGATATGTTAACATGATCACATCGATATTATTATGATATGTGTTATATATTTCCAAAATCATCTATTTCATATTATGCCTAATTGAAAACTAAAATAAAACTTTTTAAAAATATAAGAACTAAAAGCAACAATTTTTTTATTTAACTAAGACAAAAATTCACAAAGTTTTGAAAGAACAAAATATATTTAATTTAAATATTTTTTTGCACATTTTGTGGTCAACAATGATATTTGAACGATCTAAATTCAACGACCACCCCCATTGGATAATAAATAAGGGATGACAAGTTTGATAACTATCCTTTATTATTTACCCCATGTCAAAATTGTGAAATTGGTGGAAGAATTTTGGTTATTATTTCCAATTTTTCATGTTTTATATTCTTTTCTTTACAAATTGAGCTTTCGATTTATTTTTTAGTTATGAAACACGGGGAGAGAATCTTTTAAGATAAACTTTTTAAAGTTGTGTTTGATAACATTAGGTAAAAATTGTGAGATTGCAGATAAAAGTTACAAAGTTAACTAAAGTTTAAAGTTGGTACTTGGTACGTGGTTAATCACTGTAGTAAATATGTGGACAGTTTTTTGTTTTAAAAAGTTATGTAGACAGCTTAATTGAATGAGAGTTGGTTTTATAAAACTAGTTGAAACTTTTTTTAAATAACGTAAAAAGACACATAACATTAGATAGGGTTAAGATGAAAAAAGCCAAAAATTAAAAGCAAAAACACGAAAGCAATTATTGGCACCACTCAGTAGTACTTATGTAAAACCTAGCTTTCAAAATCTATTTTAAAAAAAAAAATAATTTGCATGGTGTAACATCCCTTTATTTTTCTATATTCATAAACGTACAATTCTTTTTTTTTTTTTTATCAAATAAACGTACAATTCTTGATTGAGTAAAGAAATTACTGTATAATCAACCAAATTTGACACAAAACATGCTTAATTACTAGTTAAGTAGTTATCTAACCAAGTTAATCAACTCTTTTTTTAAGTCTACTCTACTCTATATGATGTGTGAGACTGCCCCTCTCTCTCTCTTTTTATATATATATATAGACACACACACGATTATATATGATAGCAGTAACAAGTCCGAATCATTGCTTATTTCGAATTTGGTAAGTTAATGGATAAAGGATTTTAAAATTTTTTTTGGGATACAATTATATTGAACAAGTAATTTTAAGTGGACTTAGTTATGTCACAAGTCGCTGAAGTTTGGAATATTTTTGTCAGATACTATTATAATTTTTTTTTTCAACGTCTGATTCCTCGAAGTTACTTCTGAGTTTATCATATACCCTTACTATCAATTCAGGCCAATAATTTTGATGAAATGTAACATCAGAATCCTAATCAAATGCTGAAGGTTTGTCATGTGGTGTCACGTGATGTCACAAAGACGAAGGAGACCTCTCTCTTCAATTTTTTTTATTTAACTGAAAATATAAAAATATTAAGTTTTTTAGTTTTTTAAATTTAAAAAAAAAAAATTTCTCTCACGGGGCACAAGGTGTTTAACCTCCTGCGTCAGACCATGATTCTGATCATGTCAACAAAATTGGTCAGAATTGGTAGTTGGGGTATATGACAAACCCAGTAGTAACTTCGAGGAGTCAGACATTGAAAAAAAAAATAAAAATATCTGATAAAAATACCTCAAGTATCCGATACATGTCCAATATCTGCACATTGTTAGCTTCTTCTTCTAATATAAACTTGTGCTATAAGTTGCATTGCATGTGCCCTGAACAAACATGCGGGTAAGAAAGTTAATCTTATTAATAGGTTGGGAAATTACGTGGTTAAGTGATTAAATAAATTTATGTACAAAATAATTAGCTCCTTGTGTGCACGTGAGAGCACGTGCTATTATGAGGCATGTGATGTGGGACTTCCAACACGCCCCCTCCAACGAAGCCTGCCGGATCAGACAAAAGGTATCTATTGATAGATAACAAAGGGAAGCTTTTGGCCCATAACAACTGAAAAGAAGTTGGACTCTGGTTCTGATACCATGTTAAAGCTCCATCTCAAAATCAATTGGCAATGAGACGAGTAGCCCAACAGGTATTTAAACCATGTCATATATTATAAGGCAGACGACGTGAGACTTCCAACACTAACCATATCTTCCAAATCCTAAATGATTTACAAATTACAACGAACTTGCTATGTGCCAACCCCACTTTCAGCGAATTGAAGAGATAGATGCCTAACTCCAACTTCGATCTCATTCCTGTTTGTTAATTAGGATAGGAAGGTACCACTACTTTTTTGAAGTGGCCGGTACCAGCCATTAGGCAATAGATCGAAGGAGGAGCCCCAAATTTTGAACAATCCCTTTCCAAATGGAGTAATTTTTCTTCTTTCTTTTTATCTTTCAAATGATTTAAATAAATAATAATATTGAATTATAAGTAGATATAATGTTCATTAGCATAACAAGATGATGTTCAATGACTTGCTAACATATATTTTTAGATGCTTGTGTTTTAAATAAGCATATGTCCTAATAGTTATAATATACACTAGAATAATACTAGCAAGATCTCATCATGATGATCAAAGATCGATCAATGATCCAAAATACTGAAATAAAAGCTGGTTAAGTGAACAATATAAATATAGTCTAAGAAAATTAAAAATATTGTGAACTCACTAGCAACCTCGCCTGTGATAGGATCAACACACGCGAGTCACAGGCTATATATATTAAAAAAGCTGAGTCATATAATTGAGTTATTCTTTAAAGGAGTTAAGATATTGTCAATCCTATTTACCTCGAACTTGCGATGCATAATCAGGTTGGCTTGCAAACTGAAATCCATTTTGATAGCTCTATTTATTTCCGATTAAGAAATGGATACTTATGGGATTGAATTTCGCCTATCAATAAAGTTCATTATTTTATATGAAAAAAGATACATCTATCCTTATAATGAAACAATCTAAAAATTCCTCTTAGCAATAAGTAGTTAATACATATTACATGTAAATCAATTATTAATCAAATAAATATAATTTTAACACGTTACTGGCACGTGTAATTATGAGAATTTTAGTCTGATTTCTTCATATGGCATATTATTGTTTTAATATATATATATATATATATATATATATATATATATATAATAAATTGAATTTTGCTTAAATACTAAATAAATGTTAAGGTTCCATCTCAAAACCAATTGGCATAGGCAATGTGGGACTTCCAACACGCCCCTTCCAACGAAGCCTGTCGAACCAGGCAAATGGTAACTATTGACCCATAACAAAAGGCAATGTTCCATCTCAAAACCAATTGGCAATGAGTGGAGTAACCCGAGAGCTATTTAAATCATACCACATATTATGAGGTAGGCGATGTGAGACTTCCAACCGTAGATATCCATCGTATTAAAGAAATGGATCGGACTAAAAAAAAGGAGGATCGATGTCCACACCTTGCTAAAAGAATTCAGCAACTCAACGATCCATTGACTCGATCACAACATACCCGAGAAAGTGAATGTTACTTCCTCCAGTAGCATTCTTTCATTTATTTAAGAATTAAGATTAATCGTTCATTTTTATTTTTTTTTACATGGGAGGTCTGGGACTAAAACCCATGACCTGGGGAGAGGGAAATCCTAAATGTCCTGCAGCCACCAACTGGGCTGTCCGTCTTACGCGGACAGATTAATCGTTCATTTTAACGGACAAAACCTTATGTAATTAATAGATAGGTGCAGTAGGCTTCTTATACATGATATATAGTATATACCAGAGATTTGGAGTAATGAATTGTTTATATGGCCATATATTTTTTAGGATTTTTTTTATATACTCTTGTTACCTTTTCTCATAAACCATATTTTACATTTTTTTTTATCTTTTTCATTTTTTTTATATCAAATCCATAATAATATTTATATTTTCTTCGTATTTTTCTCTTACATACACCTCAATCTCAAAAAGGTGCTGAAGTAACATTATTTTTCCAAGTTGAGAAGTGAGGAAAATTAAATAAGTGTTATGTTGAACTAGCAAGTTTAAATTTATGGAGCCTTCATGGCTAGAAAAATAACAGAAACATTTCTCTCACTCTTTTTATGGTACAAATGAGTAAGTAAAAGAAGTGAAAATTGTATTGAGTTTTACAGCATATGGAAGAAAAAAATGGTGTCAAAAATACTATATGAACAAAAAATTGATGATAATATAAGGTTGGTAGACTGAAAGCAGTAGCACAATTGCATGAGGGTCTCATTTAATGGGATTATCGAGAAGATACAAATACACAATTTTACTTTTACAAGTTGAAATAATATTGATTCCAGAATTGGAATCTATGACCTGCATGTATTAAGATAAGTAACATGGCAAATGTTTCAATGATCCGATTTAAGTTTTCTTTATCATATTTTGCCCTTTATAATGTATTGAAAAGTCTATTTTATTAATCCACTTTACCCTCGCCAATTACCATTCTCAACCTGAAACACCAAGCTTTTAACAATAAATCGATCGATTATCCTTAATTACAATCGGAGCCTTGCATCAATTCTCACCTTAAAACTTGAGTAACAGGAGTACAAACTACAAAGTATACTAAAGAAATAAAAATATCTTGTAGAAGCTTCTAATGGCTCTACCTAACACATTTGAAAAAGAAAAAAGGGGAAGGTTGATGGTTGAAAAGTGACGCTCCCCATTATCTGTGGGAAGCGCGTAGTTTTTGGGATCTGCTTGAAAATTAGCTACCACCGCTCTGTCCTTTCTGCTTATCTCCATCTAATATCTACGTCTTGCACTACTTTTTACAAAAGCATCTCATTTCTTTATACATTTTGGTGGTCTCTTTTTTAAGATTTATTTATCTTCTACTCTAATTTTATTTTTCATATGTGTTGTCACCATTCGCTTCTGCTATTTTCTAGATTTCTGCTAGTTGCTTTATTTTTTTTTTAATTAAAGTAGGTTTTTTCACCATCGTCAATATTAAAAAAAAAATCCTTTACATAATTAAATACATAACTTTTCAATAGAAATTAAACTTTACTTGTTTTAATTTCTTAATACATTCTAATGATAAATGTTAGTAAAACAATATTAAAAAATATGGTTGCTCCCTTATTAAAAGATTTATTATGCATAAGACTTCACTTTTTTTATAGACACAAATTTCTTGATAGGAAATGAATGGGAAGAGTTGTGCACAGTAGTCAAGTAATCAAATTTAAATACTTGAATTTTATATTTGCAATTCTATAAACTGAGTTACTTAATTATTTGAAACAAAAAATTATATATTTTAAAACTAAAATTCACCTATTGTTTAAATTTTATATATAATAAAAAATTCATAAGTAATACTAGGCATAAATATATATGATATAAAAAATTTTCATATATATATATATAAATACATACAATATAAAAGATTTTTTTTAACTTCAATCTTAAAATTGAATATAAGAAAGAGGTTAAAGAAATAGTTTTGTACTAAAAAATTAAATAATTAATACTTTTAAAAAAGTTAAATTATATCCTTGATAATTTTTATCATTTTTTGACATATTATTTTAAATTTAAACAAATCTAAAAAAAAAATTATTGTCTCGAAAAATCGCATGTTTGCATATATCAATTGTTATGATTAGTTAAAAAAATTATTAAAAATTTTGATACAAATATTTTTTTTAAACCAATTACAACAAATAATACATATAATAATAACTTTTGGGACAACAAATACTGTTGTTAGCAATACTTTTGGATAAACTTTTTGTACATAAAAAAAAATATTGTTAGCTTGCATAGCTAGCTCTCATAAGTCAGAAGTACGTGGCCATGACCCGTCTATGCCCAACGCGCATCCAATCAAATTACTCTCTGGCCCGTGACATGAACAAGAGTTAATGCGGCAGATAAAATTTGGATGGTTGGTAGGATCTATTCACTACCCATTTCATTTATATTATTAGTTGCTACTACCTTTTAATTTGATTTATGTCATTTACCTATTACTATAAAGTTCCTTATATATATTGTGAACACGCAACAAGCTAGCTAGTACTATTGAGAAAGAGGGGGCAAAAAAAAAATATTTGAACCAAAAATAGAACGAGAAGACATTTGTGCTGCTACCATAATATTAACTTTTTGAGAGCAATAAAGTTTAGATAGCACGTCCAATGCTAGGGAGGAAAACCACGAACTCAGCGAAGATTTATAATAGGATTTATATATATAACTACCTTCTAATATAAAGGGGAAAAAAAACCAACAATAAAATCCTAATTACAACAAGTGAAGATATAAGGCTTCTTAACCAAATGTGCTCTTTGACAACTACCATTGTACACACTAACTAATTAAGTACTATTAATTAAGCTAGCACAAAACATTCTTTAAGTACCAAACCAAGCATATATGTAAAAACTTATCAAGAGTTGTTTGGCTTGGGTTTGAATGTTTGATTAGCACAATGATCAAGTACCTAGTATATATATGTATATATATATATATATATATATATATGAAAGGCAGAATTTTGGTGAACTTACTAAATACTACTTGTAGTGTTATTGTGGTAACTATGAAGGGCCGAACGTATAACCAAATTTAGAAGAGCATAATACACATACAATGGATCTCTTTAAAGGGAGTAAAAAATAAAGAAATGGCAAAACCTAGGTGGGTTCATAATAACTTTGGTATGTACACGAGCGAGAACGGACATATGCCGCAGTTATGAAGTTAGTTGGAGCAACACCTAAATAGTTAGGTTAGTACGAGTAAATGTTACTCCCTCTTCCAATACTTATTATAGGGTATACTTAACCGAATTACACATACCAAGGAAAGTGGTTTTTTTTATGAATTATATGAGAATATATTGTAACATTACAATTTTACCCCCTTAACTTTTCTTGGAAGATTCGCACTCATTAATGAACAACAAAAAACACATAGATAGTCAAAGTATTTAATAAGGGCAAAAAATAAAAAAATCAATAAATGATGCATAGAAAATATAAAGTGACTTATAATTAGGATCA
The DNA here is from genome assembly GCA_037953625.1 of Crotalaria pallida. Lineage (NCBI taxonomy): Eukaryota > Viridiplantae > Streptophyta > Magnoliopsida > Fabales > Fabaceae > Crotalaria > Crotalaria pallida. The sequence continues at coordinate 138,710,722 of CM075654.1, read as the reverse complement.
AGAAAACTTTCTAGAATGTGATCTATATATAGAATCGGAGGGAGTAAGAGTTTGGTAGTGTGGTAACGTTGTACAACGGACAATGCCAATTATTTCCCGCGATTTGGACAGCATGGATAGGCATGCATATACAGATATACTTGACGAAAAATTGTATTTTTAGAAAACTATTTTATTGATATCAAAACATTAACATGGGCATTGGGCACAAATATAGCCTCTAATGTTTTTTTTTTTTCCATTTCAAAAAAAATGTTTTTTTTTTTGCCTTCCCCTTTACATGCATTATAATATAGTTCATGGATATAATGCAAATAAAAGGCGAGGGAAAGATATTTGTGAGTTTGGAAATGTTAAGCGTTGATCGTTGAGTTTGTTTGGTAAAATTATCCGTATAACTAATTTGTTAAATTAGAGCTATTCGTCAAAAATAGTTAAATTTTTTTAAATGACTTAAAATAATGCATAATATTTATTTGTTTGTTTTTTATTTAATGTAATTAGGTTTAAAAAAATTGAAAAGCAAAAAAGATACTACATAATTCATTAGAAATTCTTAAATATTTTGGATAACTACTTCTTGAAATAGCTTTTCATAAATTAAATTTTTAAAAATTATAGGTTCCTTTCTTAAAAGATATAAACTCTTTTCAATCTTTATTTACCAAACAACTCTATTACTTTACTCCCTCCGTTTCAGAACATTAGGCTTTTTAGGCCTGAACACACAGATTAAGAAAATGTTAATTATTGTAAGTGTTATGTATAATTTGTCCAAAATGTTCCTATCAATCCTTATTGAAAATTCTAGTAGTATTTGATGTTTATTAGTAAGCGTGTCCATTAATTAATGTATAGTGGTTTAGAGATGAGAGTGATGATAAAAGTAGAATTAATGAAGAGAGAATGAAATGATTGAATAAAGGTTAGAATTGGAAATAAAAACATGTTTATGTATTGTAATTGTAAAATGCCTAATGTTATGAAACAAGAAAAAAAAAGCTAAAAGGCATAATGTTCTGAAACGGAGGGAGTAACTTATTGACACAAACTCGTGTTATCAATAATGCAAAAATCATAAAAATAAATATGTATGATAATATTATATAATATTTTGGCTTACAAAAATAAGGAAATTAACATTATGAGAAAAGATGAAAAACTAAAAGACGAGGAAAGATCAAACTAATTAGGTACCCACCGCCATTCCATCTCAATAATTTCTCATCCTCTCACGGCTTATCCATTCACTCTTTCTTTATACATGAAAATACATCTATATCATCTTTCTTTTCTTTTCAATTTCTCCACATAAAGACAAACCCCAAGAGCCTCCAAAAGTCCAAATGAATCTAGATATATTTCAATGCTCAAGAAAAAGGGAAAAAAGAATTCATCACTCTTAGCCTCTGCCCTCAGTGGTCTACACATATGACGCAAGGATATATATGTAACAGGATAACATTTCAAGCAAAATTTGATTTAAATATTTAATAATTTACAATTTTTTGACCAATGAAAAAAATGACTAGAAAGAATGATATTGGTGATCAGGACCAACAAGATTTATTTTGAAGCTGCGACTTTGTATGTACCTAAACCCTGGTCCCCTGCTTGCTGATGCCTAAGATGTAAAGTAACTCAATTAATTAATCAATTAAATAATGCAGAGAAGATTAGTTATACGACTCAGGGATGTGATGATACAAATAAAATTGCTGAACTTTATACAGTGAGTCAGTGATTAAAACACAATACAATCAAAAGAGCTGTCATTACCAATTCCCATATCGAATCCCACAGATAATAAAAGAAGTTGTAAATTGTAAACTAATAATAATACATCAAGTACAACATCCAAATCATGATATCTTATATTTCCATATTTGTGATTAAATAAAATTAACAAGGAAAAAAGAAGAAAGATTATACTAACAAAAAATAAAATGGAGACAAAATCTGGCAAATAATAATATGTTCAACTTCAACTGCACTGGTTCTATATCTTATGCATCAGTAACTAAATGTTTATACAAATTAGATAAGAAAAGAAAATAAGACTTAAAAGAGAGACTTCAAAACCTACAAATTCCATTCTCATCATTTCTCTCCAAATACCATAGCTAGCTATTGTCCAAATATTTCATTTCATTTCCAACCTTCTGTAATCCCAAACACCAGCTTTCAAGCCCAAGAAATCATAACTAGTACCACTACTACTAGTAGCAGTAGTGTTGCCAATGTTATTAATATCTCCACAGCTACAATCTCTGCTATACTGCAAACCCAAACTGCAACCAAAGCAAAGGCTTCTTCTCTCCATGTTCTTGAATGCTTGATCAGGCTCATTCAGACGGGGTGGACTAATAGATAGCTCAAGATTCAAGTCAGGGCAACGTTCTAAAATAGATATTCCTTTCACATCTTTATTATTACTATTTATATTCTCCCCAACAACAACACCAAACATGCTTGACTTACTAGTAATAATAATACCAGTATCTTGTTCTTGTTTAATAGCAGAAGCAGATGATGCAAAAGATATTGTGTTATTTGTGGCTGCAGCAGCAGCAGCAGATGCTTGAACTACTTCTTGATGATCTTGAGAAGCATGATTATGATGATGATGATCAGAAGAAGAATCATTAACAGGCCTGTGAGTTGCAGGGTCAATTCCTCTGCTCAAGAGCTTCCTTCTTATATGAGTGTTCCAATAATTCTTTATCTCATTGTCTGTTCTCCCTGGCAATCTTCCAGCTATCAAAGACCACCTAATAAAATAAACAACATTTTTTTTTGGTTAAAATCATACATTAGTGAAAACTGAAACCCATTACAATAATATTAATTCTAACTCAACCCGAAAAATGAGCTCATAAAAATAGTATAATTTAATTATTTTGTTGAAGTTATTATAAATGACAGTTGACTGGTATTCATGAAATTTGATACCCAACACATCATTTCTCCCATTGGAAAAAAAATGAAAATCGATGTGAAACTTTGACACTTAATCGATGATAAATAAAAGAAAACCCATCATGAAAGTTAAGATTTTTTTATTATTTTTGAACTTACTTGTTACCAAGGAGACTATGGAGTTTGATGATGAGTTCATCTTCTTCTTCGGTGAAGTTGCCACGTTTGAGATCAGGGCGGAGGTAGTTGATCCAACGGAGGCGGCAGCTCTTGCCGCAACGGAGAAGGCCAGCGGCTTTGGGGAGAGAGCGCCAACTTCCTTCACCATGAGCACGGATATAAGAAATGAGTCTATCATCTTCTTCTTTAGTCCATGCACCTTTGTTTGTGTGTGCTTTCTCACAACAAGGAGACCTTCCCATGACTTAACTAACTAAACTGCCCCTAACTATAACCAACTAATACTTCACTTCACTATTAATTAAGAGACAAAAGTGCCAACTGAAAAACTGCCACCACCACTTAGGAGAGAGCAATAGTAGTTGTTTTATGTGTTAAGATATGATGATGATGATGATGATATGTGATGTATGTGGTGTGGTAGGATTGGAGTTTGGGATTTGGAAACGGTTGCCGTTTCTTGTGTTGATACAACAAAGCCGTCCCAAGGTGAAGTTAGGGGTGTGATTTTTATAGGCTTTTGACCCAAAGGAAGAGGGGGGACAAAGAGAGAGAGATTGAGAGAGGAAAGCAAGACCCTAATTGCTTCTAGATGTGAGTTGGTGAGATAGGTTAAAAAGGGAGGAGTGGCTGTTGGCTCTCTTTCTCTCTCTTACTCTATGATTAATTGATTATAGTATTTTTTTTTTATTATTATTATTACTATTTTTTATCAATGTGTCTTGATCAATATCAAAAATTAATTCCTTTGAAAATTTGCTTAATGACATTATATAATTATGCTTAGGAAATTAAGTTATGTAATTGTACTCAACCTTGTTGATTTTAATTTCTTGATGATACTCCATCTGATTCTATTTATAGGACATACTTAACCATATCACATGGACCAAGGAGGGTAGTTAGATTTCTTGAAACTTTAAAAAAATACTTCAACATTACAATCTTACCCTCTTAACCTGCATTGGAAATTTCACATTGTATCACTTCACATTAATGGCCAAAGGACAAATAAGAGAAAATAACAATAAATGCCTCTTAGAAAATACAAAATGACTTATAAATAGGACCAAAAAATACTTCTAGAATGTGATTTATAAATAGGACAGGAGGGAGTAGTATATTATTATTTTTTATTATTATACAGTATGACTATATTTGCATCAGCTCTATAATGAGTTTAAAAAACATTAATTACGGGTAACCTTCAGGTTGGTGTAAAGTAGAATATGTTAAAGTATGGGCAAGGCAAGACAAGATGTGATCTCTTTCCCCTTTTTAGAAAAAAGAGAAATATAATGTATATCTCATACGCTTTACTCAAATATAATAAGAAAAAACTGAAACTTGTCCATTTAACCTTATGCTCAATAAAAAATTCGGTCCTCAATTCTTTTTTCAATAATTGCTGCATATAATGTCAAGCTGTAGTTATGTAAGGGGTAAGGCACCTCTTTATCTAATCGCTTCGAATTAGAGAAATGGCCATTTCATTACACTAACATGCATGTGATTAGTGGAATCAAATTAAAGTTGGAGAGAGTTTTATTATTGTGAAAGTTGACTTATTATAAGATCCAACATTTTTAATTTGTTATTTTATTAATATTTTAGAATGTCACAACGTCAGTTCACTCTAAATTTATTTTTAATCAAAACAAATGTTACATGGAGACTTTCTTGTGTTAATCAAATTAAACAGTTCTACCAAACTCTGGAAACCTTCTCAATCTTGAATGTAACATGCATTCAGGATACTTTATTTCTCTGTCAAGAAAAAATCTTAATTTATTTTATCATCAATTATTCTTCTTAATTTCTTATATAACAAGCACAATTTTGAAATACTCTGATAGCATATGGACAAATATTTGAGTTTTGCGGAACTTAACAAGTTTTCCCTAGTTTACTTATTACTTGTTCAATGAAAATCACCACCTAATGTAGGAATATGGTAAAACATGCAGAGCTAGTTATGGATAACCTACCAATACAATGCTTTAGCCAAAGAATTTCACGTGGGTTTAGTTTTCTATAAAAAAAATAATTCGCCATTTGGGTAAGTTAATTGTAATGGGCAATTCCCTGAAAGAAATTAATCAGCAGTTTGGCTATTCATGTGCGAAAGCATAGTTATGGTAATGGTAGTTGTGGTTCTTTATTCTATGGGTGCATTATCATGAATGTGAGAGAGGGGGGGGCAAGTTTCTAGAAGAGTTTGGAGGTTAGGTTCAAGGAACGATGATGAAATAAGAGAAGGAGGGGATAGATAGCAAAAGCTAAATGAGTGTGGTTGTGATTTGTATATGGGCTTTGGTTCACCTTCCACTTTTTGTTTTTCTTTTCCCCCAAACCTTGTGGTGCAAGTTTAGGAAAGGTAGCAAGACATTGTGGGGATTCATTCACCTTTCTTTGTTGTCATCTTCTACCCAATTGCATAAAATTATAGTAGCTATCCACCACCGCGTATATTTGTCAAGTGGATGGTAGGAGTTAATGTCATGGGTACAAGTTGCTTTCAATGAGAGGGGGAAAAAAGATCTATCTACATATAGTCCACTTGGGTAACTTTTTAGGAATATTTCACCCACCTTTTTCACTCTTTTCTGACTGTACTTACAATCCAAATCCTCCGATCCCTCGGTTTATGACTTAGTCCCTTTTCCTTTCAGTTCACAATACCACTCCCAACTACCTAATTAAATTCTTGCACACTTTAAAAAGAACTACGTATCTACTTTTTTTTTAAAAAAACTCTATGCATTCAATTTCAGGACAGTATCTCAGCTTAACCTTAATATGTCACTTTCAAACATAAATTTTGTGCTAGTAATTTTTTTCTATCTACTTGTTTTTAAAGAGAATAAACAGCTCAACTAAGATCATGAGCATACAATTAAAATGTAATTAAAATGATCTTTTATTCGGCGAGGCAACAACACTACCTACCTAACTCTAGCTAACCATAGGGTGTCCCAAAAAGATGCAGTGTGCGTATAATAATAATACTGCACTACTAAAGCTAACAATAATAAATGATGGATGATGAAATGCATAACTGAACACATCAATGTAATTATGCATCAACCATTTGTCGCAATCAGTTGGGTGCAATTATTACAAGAGATCATCCTATAATGGCCTTCTTAGCTAACCCAAAAAGGAGGAGCAACCTAAGGCCTCTCTCCTCAATTAGTCTTGCATACCAAATGAAGAGCCACATGGGAAAATTCTCAAAATTTGAAAAAGATAAAAAAATTGTAAGGAAAAGGGACTAAACTCAAGGATATAGCAGGAACCAGGAAGAGACTGTGGCGTACGATTTGCATCCACATGATTGTTTGTGCATGGTGACAGCCAGCAAAGCAACAGAAGTGTATGTCATGTGCTTAGGGGCTGTCCTACCTAGCTCATAAGAGGGAGCTCTTACCTACCTCTTAGGTTGTCCTCCACATGCTGCTGGTCTTCCTGATCTTGAACCTTAACTTTTCTTATACTACGATGGATAAGGTTTAAAAGCCATTATTCATTATTCCATTTTTTATCTTTAGTTTTATTAATACTATATTGACAGACACCATTTGCAGATACAGATCATCTATCTGACGTTGTAATTTAGGTCTTGCTTTCTTTTTTTTTTTCCTTTTACCTCTTTTGCAATTGCTCCTATTTAGAGTAAATTTTAATCGGACAGCATGTGTCCTACAGCCTGCGTATTACTATATAATATGAGGTACTATGAATCTTCCTAAGAAAAACATTCAAAGGACAAGATGAGTCATCTAATTCGATCATATTACATATCAGCATATGTTAGTCCAGCGAAATCCATCTTCACAGGAAAAATAAGATAAATTAGTGCTCCACTCACAAATTGCTGTTTTTTGGGTTAAACTTGCAGACCAAACGCACCAACCTTCCATGATACTACCTAGCTACCAGTACCTAAATAACATATTCAGCTCGTGCATGGCTCTCATTTACTGTTAATAATATTTGGTTCTCTTACTGTTTGGATATATATAGAGCGTTACATTTGTTGCTAATACACAATTACACGTACATTAGGTCAGACCTGCATAATTTTTACCCAATGATTACAACCAGTCCCGTTTTGTATTTTGAACACCAGCACAGTTGTAATATGAGGTGGTGTGCTTTGTGTAAATGTGCACAAAGCATTATTTGTGCCATAAATAGTGTATTTTAACGATTGGATATTTAATAATTCAGTGATCTAAACTTGCATTAGATTTCTCACGTCTAGTACAGTATGTTTAAATTTAGAGCATGTCACAGAGCTGAGGTAAAGGCATAAAAGGGTCGGTGATCCTCGGGTGTAACAAATACTACTTTTCCATACTGAGTTCCCAGGTTTTCCTAATTCCAATTTACTCGCACGTATCATACATACATACAATTAGGCTCTCAGCATGTCTACCGTCCTTGTCAAATTCGTCATAGAGCATGAAAATGTAACTGGGCAAATAGAAATTTGTATTTACATATTATTATAATGTTGCTATTGAAAGTATTCAGTTGTATCTTTAGTCTATTCATATAATCAGAATGGTTGTAGCATTACTCTTATTGGGACTAAAACCAAATACTGAAACTGCAAAAATTATCCCAATTCTCTCACTGTGGGTCACACATCCATAACATCCAAGTGAAATGAACAAAGCCAAATCTACTTCCCTCTTTTGCGCACTTCGTACAGGTAACTGAGGATCACCACAGCAGCAGTAACTACAATTCCAACAGCACTTTGTGCCAGTACAGTTGCATCCTTAGGAGAAGCTGCCTTTGATGGCGCAAAGCCTAGCTCTGAAAGTTTCTTATGTGATTCAGCATAATCTTGAAAAAATGCATCCTCGTCCTGCCAGAGGGACATAGTTAAGAAATATGAGCAGTAGACAGATTAGAGTAATGAAGCAATACATCAATATACTCAACTTTGCTGCAAATAGCTGTTCTTTTCTTTTTTTCCAACGTTTTTGGAACAAAACTGAAACTTCCCATGGATGTCTTAGGTAAGCTAGCCCACATAAAAGTAAGTACTAATAGGCACAAGATATTTGGTTTACTGTATAGACATTAGCTTCATTAGTTGTGTATTTGCAAAGCAAACAGGCTTCATGGGTAGTAAAGACTAATAGACTTTATGAAATGCCATTGAAACACGTTAAATTGACTGGATAAGGGCCAAATAAATCAAATATGCACTATGCAATGGTCATTTGAATTACGCAATCCTGACTACCTTTGCATACAGCTCAACATAACGGCGAAATTCAGGATCTTCCAATAAAGCCTTGTCTGTTGGAAGTTTAAGCAGCCCTGCGGAGTCTTCTTTTAAAAGTTCCCTGATATTAACAACGATATTTAGCTTGTAAATAAAAAAAACTTTGTCCATAACAGGATACAAAGCTGAAGAGCTAAAAAATGTCCCTGTACGAAAAACGAGTAGCAGTATCGCATTAAGTCTTACAGGAAGTATGAGTTATCGAACTTCAGGGGATCCTCTGTCCAAGGGCCATCAAATCCCGATCTCTCGGGATGCGCTCTTCCCTTATAACACCACAGAAAACAAGGTAAGAACTTCTCGCCATAACCACCACAAGTAATAAAAAGATATAAAAATAAATATACACACAAGAGGAGAATTACCAGCGTATGTCCCCCAGACAGCGCAACAATGTCCTTGTCAGATAGGCCCATTCGATAAAAGATATCACGCAGATGTGGCGCACCTACCAACAGCATTCAAATTTTATGTTTCCACGTGACATTCTATACCTTGTTGGTTTTGAATTTGTAAGCTTAAAACAGAAAAGAGAACACCTTTCAAAGTTCACAGTTTCGGTAAGATATTTCCTCTGGCCCAATGAAAGAATAGTTGCAACACAGACAAAAAATTGGAAACTAACCTTTTTTGGCATCAGGAAGCCGCCCTTCCTTGGGAGATATTTTCGAATCCTGCAAGAGAAGAAATAAAATGAACTAACAAGATACAGTGATTTTCAACAGAAAACATTCTAATAAGGCACAACTTACCCTTCTTCCAGGAACAAAATCAACTGTGGGACCCCCAGTAACCTCAACTGCAACAACACCTGCAAGCTGGAAACAGAGGAAAAAAGGTAATTTTAATTCAGATTAAAATAACCTACATGAGAGTTGGTCCAATTCAAGTATGAATGTATATCTTGTTTTACACTAGGCATGCCTTATATGCATCGATGATCCTCCCTTCCCTTCCTCTCTGTTTTAAACAGAATATGGACTCAACATGCATGGGTATCAACAGCTTGTCATATACAAGAAAATATCTTGATTATGATAGAAGTTGATACATTAATTTTTTAAAAAATGATTTTTGGGAAAAAGAAACAGTTCATACGTTAATGACTCTTAAGTTTTAACATTAGCTTTATAGTGTTCAAGAAAACCTAATGGCGTTCAACCTCTTTGCAGAAATCTTAGGAACTAAGGTTATATGCATCTCAAACACTAGTTACAAGAGAGCTGGACCACAAACAGGTAGATGCTTAAACTGTTGTAACTTGAAACACACTCCATTAACTAACACAGGATGATAAACTTAAGCTGCACTCTTGTACATTTCTTAACTATTAGCTTTCAGTTGCAATTCTGCACTTACTCCAATGTTAATAATATGCTATCCAGAAATCTCTCGTTTTTTTTTTTTTGGGTTCCTTTTTCCTTTTGTGCCCATCAGGAAAGGTCTGTGAGTTGTATGAAACTGGCCACTAGTGTCCTTAAAATAAATGAAAGCAAGACCATACAAAAAATTCTTTTAAGAGAAAAAGGTGCCATCACAATCTTCAGATGGTACAAATTCAGTATGCTCTAGATGAAGTAAAGCAACTATCTAAATAAATAGAACAAAAAAGGAATGTCTGAAAAGACTGAACAAGGGCTTTTTCACTTGAAGTTGCCAAAGTCAAACATTATGAGAGGACAGGGTTTTGACTTCATATATTATACTTCACCCATTCAACCCTGACCAGAGAAAAGTAACAGGGTACTACACCTATGTGCAAAATAAATCTGTATATGTAAGTTTCATTCAAGCACTTAATACTGAAACTCATACTCAGTCATCATCAAGTAAAAAAAAAAAATAGAAACAAGAAATGAATAGCCAATTCACAAACTAGAAAAAAGCCTGAGCATAGCAACTATACAAGTATTGAGAATCACAAGTCATAAACAAAAAGAATGTGAGTTCATGTATTACGAGAGAAAACCAAAGAATTTGAGTTTCAGGTGGCAGAAAATGGAACTATGAAATAAAAATGAGAAAAATATTGATCCCGCTGTGGTATATCAAGACAAGATTAAATCAAATTGGCATTGATTCTGCAGTATGATTTCAATCTTTTCAATACAAAAAAAGGGATCCTCTATAGATTTTTATAATAACTTAATGGGGGCAAATGATCACCTGGTAAAGATCTGCATATGTAATCCTGGGATGTTTTGCCTTCACTTCCTCTGCGACACCAGAACATGAGACAAATCTCAGAAAGACAGAGTGACATATATGCAATCACTGATTCAACTTATGGCAATAAATTTGTATGAGGTAAATAAATGGAAAATGGAACGGATTCCATTATAACACAACAACAAGGCATGCCAATAATAACATGTAAAGTTATAAACCAAGAGATAATATTAGTCTTCTTGTAAACTCAATCATCAAATATCACAAGATATGATAACAGCGGCAGTGCTAACTACTAACAAATTGAAAGATAAAGTTAATTGTTACTCCGTATTACATATCAATCAAAGAACGTATTAATCAATCGTGTAAATAGTTAGTTATTCTGTTAAACAGCAGTTAGTTAGGTTTTGGATTCAATCAATCGCACCAGCTGTATTATGTATATATTCAAAATTCACAAAGAAATGAAAGAAACTCAAATGAAAGAAAGATAGTAGAGTAGATACCACAGAAATCAATGGCCTTCTTCAAACCGTTATTGGAGCCGTGAGAAAACTCTTCCTCGTTCCTGATGGAACCGTTGGGTCCACCGGTCTTAGTGTTAACATCGTAAGTGCCGGCATCGTGCCACCTGCAACAGATTCAGAGTGAGAAATCGCAAGATAACATATATGAAAAACCTTGAGAAATGAAAACAGAAGAATACGCCAAGCGAAGCATGAGAGGAGCGCAGTTTCGGTTGGCGATGAGTGCACGGAGATCGCGGCGAGCTTTGTCGACATCCTTGAGGTACTCGGAGTCCACCACCACCGGCAACGCCATTCTCGATACCCGCTGTAATTGATTTTCGATTGCCGGAGAAAAATGAAAATGAAAATGAAAAATGGATAAATTGGTTTGGTTGGATGAATGGGTGGTGCTATTTTCCACTCCTCACTTGCTACGTGTCATTATTTTATTGCCTCACGTGGCTCTCCTCACTATAACGTTTGCCTTACTACTTTACTGGATAGACTAGATAGTAGAGCTGTCAAAATGGGCCGGGCCAGCCCGGCCGGGCCAAAAAGCCCGAAAAATCATAGGGCTCGGGCTCCTTAATATGGCCTGTTTATTCAACCCGGGCTATTTAGTCCGGTCCGGTTCGGGTTCGTGTTCGGGCCGGGTAAACCCGTCCGGGTTCGGGTCGGCCCGACGGCCCAGAAAAAAAGAAAAAAATTCAATTTTTTTTTTAATTTTATATGTGTAAAAAGACACTTATAATAAAATTCTCTTAATTTTTATCAATATTCACATATCAAAAATGCACCTAAACAAATCAAAGCACAACATTAATTGTCCTATATGAGTTATACATACATTTTAATTTATGTAAGAATAGAAAATCAAATATATCCTCTAAAAAATGTGTAAAAGAATAAAACACTTATTATTGTTTAAAAAAATATGTGTAAAAAATAAAGGAAGTTTATTCATTAATTTTTTTGAAAAATAAATATATATTTTTTTGAAGGGGTTGAATTGTAAAAAAAAAAAAAGAAGAAGAAAAAGGTGATGCGGGCCGGCCCGCACCCGGCCCGAAGCCCGCTTAGGGCGGGTTTGGGTTTGATACTATGGTACTTAATTTATAACCGGGCTTTTTGGCCCGAGCCCGGTTTGGCTCGAACCCGAACCGGGCCGGCCCAAACCCGGCCCGCCGGCCCGTTTTGACAGCTCTACTAGATAGATAACCAGAAACCCGGTCCTATTTTTAACTAGTTTTCGATCCGTGCACCGCAGGGGTTGGTTTTTTTTTCTTAAATATATTGCAAGGTTTAAAAAAATTAATTATCTTTGCATTATTTTAGTAGTTCAAAGAATTGATAATCAACCAACAAAGTTCAGCACAATTGGTAGATAGTTGGGTTCCTTAAGCATGATGTCAGAGGTTCGATCCTGCCGTGGGCATGGAAAAGACTTTCTTGGTAGAGGCAAAACCCACTTCGGTGATCTCTACGTCTTGGAGGGGATTAATCTTCGGCTGTCGGCTGGGGGTTACCCTTGTTGTACACCAAAAAAAAAAAAGAATTGATAATCATTTTAGGTTTAAGAGTTGAATCATTGTCAATTATTTATTGATAAACATAATATATTTTGGTAAAAACCAAATGTTCAAATTCAAGAAAATATAGAAATTAATAATAAGTGAAGAAAATTGAAGATTCGAAAGCAAGAAAGAAAAAAGGTTGCTACTAAGTGGATGGTAAATCTTAGGTACTGTTTCCTTCAATAAATTTAGCATATCATTCATTAGTTCAAATTTTTGATATAATCTTAACCGAATAAAAAATTTCTTGAACCTCACAATAATAGCGAAAAAATCCAAAAAATAAAAAATGAAGGTAAAAAATTCATATTCCACTAACTTGCAAAATTCTAAATTCCGGAAAGAATAAAACATGGAAATAATTTTATTTTCCCGATTTTCCAAGTATATGTTGAAAGTTTATGTACAAATTTAGTATATATAATTCATAAATTTAATAGAAAGAACAAAACAAACAATTGAGTTTGAAATTAAAATAGTAAAAATAATTCACCTAAATATGTATTTTGAATATTGAGTGGCATGGCATACATATCATGCTAGTAGGCAAAAGGACCAATAACAATGAAAACACTGAATTTGAAGGAAAAATTAAAGAAAAGTCGAGAAATTAAATGAGATAGAGGAGTGGGAAAATGAGGGAGCCAATAAGGGATGTTTAATTTAAAACCATTTAGAAACTACAATCATGCAACTTTCATTTACAATTCTCATTTTTTCGCTTTGATTTAAATTTTGTACCAATATAAAAGTCAAGAATTTTTGTATAGACCAACTATAATAAAAAAAAATAAGAAAAGAATTGCAATAATCGAAATTTTCATTGAATTTAGTTGTAATCCGGAACCACGGGACTATCAGTTCGCTTTTTGAAAAAAAAAACATTCACTGTTTCATACATATTAAATAAATAAAATTAATATAGCATATTAACAATTCAAATTTCAAATTATTAAGATAAAGAATGAATAAATATAGAAAGAGAAGAACACTCACGAAGAGAATAAGTCTTAATTCTCGGGGAACAACATAATTTTGTACATTATTTCGTTACATACACAGAGAAGTGTTTGTTCTGAAAACTAAGTAACTAAGATTAAGATTTAGATGATAATTACAAACAATAAAAGCAAGTAAAAAGAGATAATTACAATATAACAAAATAATAACAAAGAGAGAAAAGTTAGTAAGAATTAACTCGATAACTCTTGTATATTATGATGTGTACCGCTAGTAGTTAACTCTTGCACAACTATTCCCTATGGTCTCTAGTATAACATGATGCATGTACATAACAACCTTATCCAAGCATCACTCGCTATTATATTCCTTTAGCATTTTAGAGAGTGGACATAGATAGAATTCCGCGTGATTATGTGTTATAATGCTTTTCGCGAGTTATACAAACATATATTTATTAAAAAAAAAGGATAGAAGAAGAAGCTCAACCATAAAAAAGAGATATGAAGAAAAACATTTTACACTTGTTAATTTAGTGTAATGGGTATACCTCCCTTTACAGGAAAATAAGTACCTTGCGAGGTTAGGAGGTTAGGAGGTTTAGGGTTTAGGATTACACGTATAACTTGTTTTTTCATGTATAATGCTCTTCACAAGGGCTAAGTGAAACTACCTATTCAAGGGTGAAAAACTACCTATGCAACTGTTCATTTGAATTTTAAAAAGGGGACACGTGGATATCCTCTTTGAGTTGGAAATGTCAATTTTTAATGAGGATGCACCATCTCAAAATGGATGAATGAGAGAGTAGGATCGAGACACCTTTTTACAGTAAAAAGAAAGATTGGGTTTGTTTAACCTCACCCCTAACAATTAAAAAATAGAAAAAAAGTATTGGAAACATAAATTTACTAAATTTTAAGTCTTAAATGTTTAAGTTTTCAATGTAAAAATGTTTTATATTATCCTCAGCTTTAAGAACCGAGGTTAAGAAAATCCTTTTTAATTTCGGGTCTTGCTATTAGGGTTACTACATATAGAAAAAAATCTTAAGTCCACATTCACCACTTTATCGTAAACATAAAAAATCACATTTTCCAATAACTTTTATCTATATTTGTTTTCTTAAGGACACTAGTTGACATTTTCCTTTTATTTTAATTAAGTACTTACTACAATCTTCATCCTTCAATTTACTTCCTCCTCTGTATTTTTAATAATCATTAAAAATTGGCAAAGGGTCTTATAAATAGGGATAAAATAAAAATGTCAAAAAATCTTATATTTAGGGACGGAGGGAATATTTTTTTTTTTTACCAATCACTTCTTCATCTCTTTTCAGTGTATGTAACCTTCGTAAATCTATTATTACTCTTTACTATTACTAAATGGTGTAATTTGGACAAAATATACAAAATTTGTATATCATTTATTCATTTTTTAATTTATGTGCAGTTCCTAAAATAATGTAACTTATGAAGGCGGAAAAAAGTATTTGATTTGGTAAATTTAATTTTGTTTTGGTGAACTAAATCCCAATTTTTAATTTTTAGCCAATTAAGTCCTGTTATCCCTATCCATGTTGACAATGATGATGTTGGTAACACACGTGTCACGCTCATAACATCTTGATTGGAATTTTTAATTAAATTTAATTAAAAGTTAAATTAAATTAAAAAATATTAATACACATAAATTTTATAAATATGTCAATTTTCAATACAAACTTGTTTAATCTTTTTTAAGTATATCCTAAGATACACATTGAAAAATCCTTAATTTTTTTTAATGGAAAATGTTAATGCATGCCCTTAAACACTTTTTTTTTGAAGGGCATGCCTATAAACACTTGTTAAGAAACCAAAAGAAATACCGTAAAATGTTATTGGACAGTGTAATATTTAATAAATTTATAAATTTTGTATATATTTTTTCAATAAAATACTGCTTTTTATTAATGATTTAAAGAATGTCCTTATAACATTCATCATCAAGACCTTTTTTATTTATTAACTTTTTTACTCAAATATTTATATATATATATATATATATATATATATAAATCGGTCCAAAAAATATAAAATGATAAAATAAATGTAATGATTAGTTAACAAGTAATACGTGTTATTTTTACATGACATATGACTATTTATAGGTCTCTTTTTAATATGTCTATAAATCATTTTTCTTTCTTGATTAACGAATTTTCCTACCACTTCTTCTTTCAAACTTCAACTTCATCACTTGCAGAGGATAGTCATCATTAACTAATATCTTATCAAACATGGAAGTATTTCATGTGGGCTCAAAGGTTTAATAATAAATTGAACACAAGTGCACCACAATCCATAATGATACCAACGCATTACTCCCTTTGCTATCAAGAAAGCATCTGTTGTGAACATTAACACAGCTAATCTTTGTGAATGATGAAGTTGAAGCATGGAACAAGAAGATGCAGTAGGGAAATAAGTTTCTAGGGAAGAACAAAAAATAGATGGAGAGTTAGTTTTTAATTTTTGAAATATTGGTGTCCACTTGATATGGCATCCATGCAGCAAATAAGCATACATATCACTATTTTATAGGATCATGCATAGAAAATAAAACAACCATTTTTTTTTTGCAAAGGGTATCGAGGAGACAATCACCTTTAAACTCTTTCTTACAGTTTGCCACAAACCCATCTCCTCGAGTTTGATCTATGAGGAATTAAGTGAGAAAATGAAAAAGATGATCCTTGCATAGAAGCACAGGGATAATCTTCATGGAGAGAATTGAGTTGGGGTTTAACATTGGTAGGACTTGTGCATGTTTGGTTCTGCGGTGAGCTAACCCAATCAATTCTGAAATGTCAACGCTATTAACAGTTGATTCTGCTCCAATGTGATTTTGAGGCTATAATTGATTTTTTGACTCGTAACCAAACATGCTAAAAGTAGTTCTGAGTCGGGCATTTTGGCTGACCGGCCTCTGCCTACTCGCTCTTACATGTGTGTGCCATCATGATGTCTGTCCAACCTCTATCAAAAAGGAGGAGTGTGTGCTGATTAAAACACAGATGCAATTAAAATAATTGACAGATAGTTGGTTTCCTTAATCATGATGTCAGGGATTCGATCCCTGCCGTAGGAAAAAAAGGTTTTGTTAGTAGGGACAAAACTCACTTAGATGATCTCTACGCTTCGGAGGAGATTAATCTTCAGCTATCGGCTAGAGGATACCCTTATGCATACCATATAACACAGATGCAATTATACTATTGAGACGAAATAGACAAAATGGAGTTCTCAATACAGGTGAATTTTTTTACAACGAAGAAAAAGAGATTAAGCAATCTACTCCTCCAATTAGATTTTTCTTACTTCTATCAAAAAAGATAATTAGATTTGTTAGTAACATTAAAAATATGAAAATTTGATATATTTTTTCAAAATTATCTATGTAATTGTTATTGGAAGTCTAAAAAGTGTTGAATAAATAGAAATATTCGTAAAAAAAAATTAAATACTATTGAAAATTAAAATGAAGTCTTATAAACAAGACCAAAATAAAAATCACAAAAGAGTCCTTTATACACAGGATCGGAGGAAGTAATAGAGAACCTGATCAGAGTGGGAAAAAAGTATCAAGAAAGGGAGGGTGGAAGAATACCTGGGAATTACTGGAAAATGGAAAGAGAATTCAAATCGAAAATGAAAATACAAAATTTTAAAACAAACATAATTTTAAAATTTTGAAAAGTGAAAATGGAAATTATTTTCGGAAAATGGAAATAGGAAATGTGTTTTCTGAAACCAAACAGGCCCTATAGATGCATGAAAAAGTGGGGAACAAGATCTGATCAACAGACCAAACTAAAATTCATTTGACTTGATACTAATAAATACTGGTTCAAGCTGCAAACGGCGTTAAACATCATCTAGAAATGTAGAGAATCAAGTAAAGTACAAGTCTCTATCAACTGGTCTTTAGTCATATTGCTTATACCAAACCAAATCATATCTATGCTTTTGCTATCTTTAACTTCTCTTTCTTTTATTACAAGCATGTACATGATTGACAAATAAAACCACTCTACCTCACGAGAAGAATTCTAGAAATGCCCTTCTCAGTTTTTAGTTGCAGGAAGACTCAACTTAAAGAAAGAAAGAAAGAAAGAACGAAAAGTACAGTAGTATGGAGGATTTTTCATGGTGCTTATGAAGTTCTCCACTGCAACTCTATCTGGATGCGACCGTTCTTGGAGTCTATCAGATGGTACTTCTCATTGATTCTCTTGTTAGAAACAACATCACCTAAACTTATGTCGATATAACCCAATGATTCCTGATGCCAAAAGGTGCAGCAGAGAATAGTAAAAACTCAATCATATCATCATGTAGCACCAAAGGGAAAAAAATAACAAACAAGCTTATTTGTACAAGTCAGGTATCATCTAGCGTCGAAAGAAAGTTGGCATATAAACTTGTATTTTAGCAAAGGAAAATCCAAAAAACACTTCCGAAAAGTGGTGCTCCATAAAATATACAATAGCATAACACGTGTGATCTGACAACACTTCTACAATACGCACATCATTGCAACAGAGAGACTTGTGCATGATTTAAAGCCTACATATTGTATTTTGATTGAGAATGTATGAATGTTTGTGCAGATTCTACGAGTATTTTGACTCTTCCCAACAATTTTAGTCTTCCTAATCTAACTTTCGCGTTTGTAGAAAACAGACTCAGTGACTCTGACTATATTTTAGAATAGAATCGTACCATCATATTAATAATTCATACAAGGTATGTACCTTTTGATGGAGCAAGTTTCTTGATGAAGTGCTGATAACCTCCACATGTAATTTTTGGTTAGTGGGAGGTTCCTCCAATGTAAATTGGAATTCTTCTTCCCATCTTGGATCTCTGTTCTTTTTAATACGCTGTAATAGTAACCAGTGTCAGTAATATAAGAATCAATTTCACCTGAATGTGATGCACATGTAGCACTCCAAATTCTACTTGTTCTGACATCTCATTATCTTTTTTTTTTAAATCACTTGCATTATTAAACTCAGGAAAAAAATTATTAAATTCTTATTCATTAAAAAAATGTACAAAAGTGAATTTCACAAGATCACGCTGAGCACATTATTAAACACGGTTGTTTCAGTATCCTCACAGACCAGTTCTACATGCTGTGCAGAATGGCTAAACTACAATATATTTTATTAACAACCCAGGGGATATCATGCTCCACATGAGATTGTGTCGGAGTAAAAGAATCTCAGGAACCAATTGAAGCTATTAAAATTTCAGTATGCAAAGTGGCTTTGCACTAACTTCCAAGGGAAAAGGTTGGAAAGGCCGCTATTTTATTTATTCCAAAAGAAGGAAAAGGTAGAATGCAAAATGCAAGTATTCATTGCTATCCCGTACCTTAGTCTTTTTCTCCTCCCCGCCGAAAGTAACTCGAACATGTGGATTGGTGTGGTACTTTCCTTCAACATCCTGAGCTTCATGGACTATAACTACGAGCAGACCTCCGCCAGCAGGAGTACCTTCTGGAGCTTTTTGTACCGTTTGTGTCTCTTCAAAACCCTTGGCCAACTCATCCTCCTTGAAGGGTTTATATGTCAATTCCAGAACCATCTGCCCGCGTGCCTTCTCATTTTGGACATCATTAGGATCCATATTTTTTAGGAGGTCAAGAGTAAATTCTTTAGGCTCTTCGGGGGGTAGTTCTTTTAAAGGGATCACATTCATACCCATCTTGTCATGCTTCCCAACCTAAGCAAAGATACAAAACGATCTTCAGTTTTAGATGGCACAACAAGAAACTAGAAGATAAAACAATGAACGTGATAGATATACCTGCTCCCAGTCATAAACATAAATCTCCAAAACCTGGGACTCAGGATCTTTAACAACCAAATTAAAGTCCTCATTCCATTCAGGATTCAAGTTCTTGTGCTTGACAGTAGTCTTTTTTGATGGCATCTTATCCTCGGTCATCTTTAGCTTAACATAAGGGTCAGATGCCCCAAGAAGATCTTTCTTCTTTAACTTCATTGCTCTCACAACCTTCACGTGTAAAATTCCAACAGGCCTCTTCATGGCTCTAAGATTCCCATTAACATTTTCAAAAAAAAAAAAAAGACAGGTGTTAAAAGTAATGAACCATATGATTAAATAAATTAGAAAAATGCAGAAACATACTTTGTGGAATCTATTATTTGAACTTCCAGGGTTTTGGGCCATAGATACATGTTTGCAACCTGATCTTTGATAAGCTCCTGAAAATATCACTCTTCGTATTAGTTGAAGAGCCAAAAGTTTTTCAATAAAATACTAGTTAAGGGCAATACGCTATACCACAAATCCTTTATCCTTTTGTATGCAAGATGTTTTACTTTTATGCATAAATAAGTGCATATACAAATCAATGGGCTGCACTGACAATATCACATATTTTGAAAGAAGATCTGCCTTAGCAAACAATGGTTCATTTTTACCACAGGGTGTGTGTGTGACTGTGTGTGTGTGACTATTATGCAGGGCAGTGACCACTCCTGCTTAGAAGTTGAAGATAATGTAAAGCAACTTTACATCTCGGACATTGGGACAAAAGGGGGGAAAATAAAAAAAGATAGTCTCATACCTGAACAATCCTGTAGGCACCAGGGATAGACATCAGATCAGCCCCTATAAGCTTTAACCCAAAGTCAACATGTGGCTACCAAAAACAAAATCAGAAGAGAGAAGATAAGTATCATACATAAAAGTAAATAGAAATGCAAAAGCTCAATGTAATCCTCGCAGTGCTATGATAACAATAAACCCTTACAAGAATAATACAAGTAGGTATAAATCTAGGGCCTAAACTTCCAAAGTATCTTTCTACTTCCATCACCAAACATTCAATTCAAAATTAAACCAAGGAGCAAATTAATTATGTTTATAACAAGGGAGTAAAAACTAAAAAGGTTATAATTTAAGCATCATAACATTTTATATATGGAAGAAATCTACCCAGAAAAAGCATGATCACAATTACCTTTTGAGTGGTAAGACAATGAACAAAAGAGAACACCAAAAGTTATTTGGACACTATACCTTAAATAACTATCACTTCAACTCATCCGATTGTGATGAGTTGAAGTGATTTCCAGATGTTATCATGTCCTTATATACAAGTTTGGTATTCACAGAAACAATTAGTGGTCTAGTCAACTACATTCATAAAACTTTCACGAAATTATGGAGACAAAATAGCAATTCCAATATACATGTAATAAAAGAAGACAAGCAAATCTTGAATTTGAGCATTCTCAATTGGAAGAGCAAGAATTGTATTTGTACATAATAACCGCGTTAAAATGAAAGACAAGCAAGTGGTCTCTGTCACAAAATCAATTCAACCAGCAACTACGCCTTTGATGTAAAAATCGAATTTGGTCTTAACAGGGTACGGTTGACTACAGACATGACAGTGCTATCAAATCCTATATCCCTTGTCTTTTATACCATATTCAAGTGGTAAAGCAATTAAGCAAAGCAGGTGGAAAGAAGGACTACACCCAACGGTCACCAACCTTTTCCATGAGAGAGACATAGATATTGGCAAAGCAAGGAAAGCTTGGAACCAAAGGCTTCAAAGTAATACGAGGTGCAAGAAAAACTTGCAAATCCACAACCTGAAAACATACAAAAATTCTTAGCAAGAAAGAAACCTATTCTCTCTCACTAATACACACACAATAGCAAAAGTTACCTGAACGGTTGCTTTCAGCCCAAATGCCTTAACAGATACGGTGACATTTGGATTGCCAGCCCATTTTATAGAAGGTTCCATAATTAACTCCTTCTCATCAGTCATGAAAACTTTCATTCCTAGCAATATGTATTTAACAATAATGATTAGGAGTGTTCCATGACATAAATCATTACATACACAGAATAAGACAAAGAAATCACCCTTTCCGCCCAGAGATGAAGTCAGAAAACAAATAAAGTCCAAAACGGCGATCTTATGGAAAATACATCATATAAAGAAATCTCATTTACTGCAAATTCTAATTAGTCTGTTCAAGTTCAAGGTAATAAATCTCAGTTTCAAAAGCTTACTATTTAAGAGAGGAGTAGCAACGTCTATCTATAAATAGTAACACATTGTGATATTTATCCCCCATACAAAAAATAGAAATTTGGCAAGTTTACAAGAGTCAAACATTGGCAATTTTGTTAATATATAAGAATGCATCATGTCCAGATCTAGTCTACACTACCTTGAAAAGTTGGGGGCAGGGAGCCCAGTGTGAGGGTTTCAAACTCAACAGCATCAATTTTATACTTAGGAATCTGCTCAGCAATTATGGGCTTAGCAATGTTCTTGGCAGTCTTGCAAATTGCCTAAACAAGTAAACAAAGCATCATACACTCAAAAGTCTCAAACAAACTAACAAACAAAAGAAAGCAAAAAAGTTCATTGAAAAGGGTCAAATCAATCAAAGCATAAATAAAAAAATATATACATAAAAATTACATACATACAAACATACCTTGTCAAGATAAGGCCACATATATTCTATAAACTTGTTAAGCCAGTCAACCTTGATTCAGAAAATAAAGGAAGAGCAATAGTAGTCAAAACCTAAAAGCTAAAAAAAGGACAAAATAAAAAAAGAAAGAGAAATAAATGTAGTAGTATTAGTAGTTGCTAACCCTATCAAAGTCAGGATTTTTAATCCAAAGAGGGATCTCAGGGATCATTTTTTGCAAAGTAACTGCGTCTTGCTCAGCTAATGGCTTGATTTCAGGATCCTGTTCAATCAATTCAACAGCTTTTATAGTCTAAAAAAAAAGAACAATGCTTCAAAAAAAAAAAAGAAACACAAACAAACCTTAACATGAGAGGGTTGGAAGTAAATGAAGAGAAAATAACCAGCAATGAGACCAATTGAAATCCCAATTCCAAAACCGAAAAACCCCAGAATGGTGCCAAAGAAACCCATCTCAATTAGTATCAGCTAAAACACCCAATAAATAAAAATATATATTGCAGATCAGGATTTGTGTGTGTCTCCCTTGTAGTAACTTCAATTCCAACTTAGCTGCTGCTGAAACAAATTATTAGTAGTAAAAAACCAAGTGTTGCTTTTAGTAACATTTTAATCAAGGGTAAAATAACAAAAAAAGAAAAAAAGAAAAAAAAAGGGAGAGAATTGTTGAAGCTTACTAGGTTAGCTGAGAGTTGCGAGAGAGGAGAAAAGAAACGCATAGAGAGAGGAAGGAAGGGAAACGGTGGAATGCGAAGCGGGGAAGAAATTAATTGACAGACGAAGAAAGCAAAGCATCTATTTAATCATACAGTAATTTAATCACAGAGTTAATTATTCTTAGTGCACTTAACGGTGTTAATGAATTTAATTAATTTTACTATCTCCGATTTTATTTATAGGTCACCTTATAAAAGAATTTTTTTATTTATTTATAAGTCGCTTTGTGTTTTTTAAAAAACATTTATCATTATTTTTTTATTGTTTTTTGTCCATTAACATGAAATAATATATTGCGAATTACGTATATTCTTTAATATCTTTGTTAGGATTAAATATGATTTATAAATAGAATGACGTGGCGTTCATGGAAAGTTGTCGGCACTCGGTAAAATCCAGATGATCCGATGGTGACCTTTGTTGTCGAAAACTCCACCAGGCTAGCTATGTATAGGAGACACATGGTTGGCCCCTTACTCACTTTTAACTCCTCTTCGCTAAACAATACTGTACCGGTTATACCATGTTCATATAAAAATAATGATAGTTATGTTTGTTGAAATTTTAAAATTGTATTCTAATATTTTTATGATTTTATTTTCGTTAAAAAATTTATAATATATTATTTTACATTATATTTCAATTTTGTTTTATATATAAGATGTTTTGAAAAAAAAAATTGATCGTATTTCAATATCTTATCCTTGTCTCTTTCAATAGCAACATTTTGGATAGAAACATGCCATGTTGTACTGGGAGATGGATCTTTATGGTCAAGTTTCATTCTTGCAGCTAAGATGTACCTTCCATGCTAAACATTCATATGTCTGTCTCGATGATAAATCTAATATTTCCAGAGGAATTCAACCTCAACCTAATCATGAGATTTTTATGTTATCATGAAAGTGCGTGCAAAGCTTTTGCATACCTGTTTGGTTTGACATTTGGGGTTTGAGCCAAAGCAACCTGAGAGAAGCTTTCTCGTATGCATTTGGAAGTCGTGAAACCAAACACATATTACAAAAGTCTAGCCCTTTCGGATGTGGCAACTCCTTATGAATGTATGACCTAATTTGATAATTTATTAATGCATGGGGTTCTGGTGGATAATAAGTATTTGAGTGAAGGACCAAATTGGTCCCTGACAAATTTCGACAAGACCAATTTGGTCCCTGACATTTCAAAAACCCAATTTGGTCCCTAACAATTTTAAAAAAGGAACAAAATAGTCCCTCTGTTACATCCGTCTCCCCACGTTTTCGTTAAGACTAACGGAGGTTCCACGTGGCAATTTTAAAGAACCAATTAAGTCTCTAACAAAATGAAAAAAGAACCAATTTGGTCCTTATGCAAAAAATTTCATCAGCAACAAAGGCAATCTCCTTATTTACAGTAGCTTCTTTGAGAATGGTACCTGCAATCCTCATGCGCCATAATTGATGTATGAAATTGGGTAACGTCAGAAGACTTTGGGAAGATCATGGATCTGACGGAAATAGCCAGCAGTCATCATCATTACACCCTGCATAAATATTTTAATCAGCAACAATAATTAATGGCCTTAAAATGTAGAACAGGTTTCATAGTTACACTTACAATATATCCTGCTCCAATTATCAATCCCAGGAGGAAGTTGGGAACTAGAGAAGCTATAATCATCATAGAGCTCTCCACAATGGCAATGCAGCCCATAAGATCAAGACAAATATAAAGAAGATGAGAAAACTCAAGACGATTGTGCCAACTTCAAAAAAGATTGTGCCAACACACAAAGATAATGCAATAAATTGATAGCCTTATCCAGTAGTACCCTACGTCTCTCGACATGTTCACAAAAGATCTCTGAGTCAACGTTGATAATTGCTTCAACCATTTGGCTTGGCTCTTGCTCTTACTTTCAGCATCATGTCCTTCCTGTAACATGGTTCCTTGGCCTTCATATTTTGATATTTAAGTTGTGAAACATGATCACTTTTACTTCTCGGTATTTATTCATGTCAAAAGTTGCAAATTCTACTTATGTGATAACATGAGAAATAACTAAGTTCTTGAACACGGTACTTACAATATTTGAGATTTTATTGATTCTAGCTCTTGCGCCAGTTGCATATTCTGACCATCGAGATTGCCTTTGTTGCTGGTGAAATTTTTTGCATAAGGACCAAATTGGTTCTTTTTTCATTTTGTTAGAGACTTAGTTGGTTCTTTAAAATTGCCATATGGAACCTCTGTTAGTCTTAACGGAAACGTGAGAGACGGAAGTAACAGAGGGACTATTTTGTTCCTTTTTTAAAATTGTTAGGGACCAAATTGGGTTTTTGAAATGTCAGGGACCAAATTGGTCTTGTCGAAATTTGTCAGGGACCAATTTGATCCTTCACTCTAAGTATTTATTGAAAACTCTAACCGCCTTTTTGGATCATGACTTATTCTAAAACAAATTTGGGAGGGAATTCTCTCTCCGCTCCAACATGGGACTCCTGTTAGCCACAGTCTATACACGGAGGATTTTTTTATTTTTTTTGCTAATTTGGGTTTAAAATAATGACATTACTTTCAACTTTCATATGCTATATTTTTTTGGATTACATCAAAATTAAGACATGACCTTGGATTATAGTTTCAAGTGAGGTGATTGGTGTATGAACTCTATACAATGCCTCAAATGGCTTCCTTAACTTGTACTACGTCCGTCCCAAAAAAATTTAATAAATTTTTGAAAATTCAGCAAAAAGAAGGGAACATGCTTTTAATGCATTGTCTCTCAAATCAACCAATTACCAAGGAAAATATTTAATGCATGTTTCCTTATTTTATCAATCATAGATTATACAATACAATTTCAATTTTTTTATTCACTATTTTAACTTTAATTTGTGACAAAATCTTTCTATATTTTTTACTAACTTTTCGGGACGGAAGGAGTATTTGTTTTTATTTTAGAATGATGGAGATATGATGGGTGTAATTTCTATGATTTTCTATAAAGGTTTTTAAAGAAGTAGAGATCCTAATAATGGTTTGGCATGTGATTTCGGTGTCTTTGGTAGTTAGTGTTTGTATTTGTTGTTTCACACTTTGTGAAACGGACTCGTGTATTGTTATATGTTGATATGGGCTATTTTTAGTATATGATTATGTACTCATGCTCAAAACCTTCATAGAAGGTGAGGTGTATGTGTACAATTATGCTTACATAGCCTCCTTTTGTTAATATTATTCTTTTTGCCTATAAAAAAATATTTTAAAAAACCCATATTAAGTCAACACTTTTTATAATCCCAATGATAATTATAGAGATAATTTTGAAATATTATATTAAAAACTTTTACATTTCCACTTTCACTAACAATTTTAATTCACTTTCTTTGATGACTTGATTTTCTAATAAAGAAATACAGTATTACATATAGAATCATAAAATAAATACAAGACGCAAGAGAGTGATATTCCCAATTTGGAATGTGCATCGAGCACCTGCAATAATTTTAGGTCACTTGTTAATGAACTATATATATTCGAAAAACATTAGAAAGTATAGTTTTCGATATTTTCGAGACAAAAAACTAAAAATTTGTATTATTATTTTTTTAATTTCTAGAAAGCTTAACAAGTTTCATAATAAAACACTTGTTAATAAAACCTTATTATTGATTAAGTAATGGTATATAGGTTTATAAAGCAAGTTAAGATCTAGCATGTAGCCCAAATAAAAAACATCACTTGTTCCTTGTTAATTAATCTAGTAAATAAAATTGGCAAAATGCCAACAAATACTTTCAAGCTACTTGTTAAGGTACTTAATATAATCAATATATATTAAAAAAAATATTTTTCTTAGGGTTTTCGAGAGAATAATATATGTGAATTTATGATTACTTTTTTCTTATTGGTGATCTTCATAAATGTCATACTTATTAGTAAGATCCAACAAAATATCATTCTTTGACAAGTATTGCTTTTTTTAAGCTATAGATTGATTTTGTTAATTTGCATATAATTTTTTTTCCATTAAATTTGCCTTTGTTATCTTTTTACCTATTACAGTAATTTTTATTGGCTTTTTTTTTAATAAAGGGTATTTCCGGTTAGAGATTAATTTTTTTCGAGGTAGATTGATTATTGAAGTAGGTACATTTTTTTTGGATGAATCATTTTTCACATGTAATAAGTATTGAGGCATTGACATTATGTTTAAATAATTTATGATTAGTTACTGTGTTCATATTGGTGGATACCTGCGAAAAAATTAACTCAATTATCTAATAACTGTATTAGGTTTTATTTATTTTCATTGGCTTCTATTATACGAAGACAAGTAGCTCTCAATCAAGCTTGTCCCAAAACGAACGACTTCTGTTTATGAAGGCAAATATTATTAAATGCTTTTAATGCACTTATCAAGAAGTTAAATATAGTAAAAACTCATGGAAAATGCAGTTTTTTATATTCACGAGACATTAAATAATGCACGCTCATGATTATTTTTTCAATACTAATATCCTTAACAAGTGTCATAATAGCTCAAGACCCATGAATTCAAAAAGAAATATCACTAGTTATTATATTATTTTTATAAAATAATAACAATTTTTATAATCTAGAATAATGAGTGATTTATCTTAAATTTTTTGAGCTTATATATTTATAGGCTAGAAACTTATGAGTAAATTTTTTTGGTCCGAATTCCTTGCGGAACCACCGGTATCCTTAAGAGCACCCTTAATACCAGGGAGCCCTTGAGACTAATCCGGAGCGAGCTGCGTGGCTAGCTCTCCCAGCGGGATGTTTTTAGTGGGAATCGAACCCGGAGCTACTAGCACCCTTGTCTCATTCCCAGAATTTCAGTTGGGGCCTTACACCAACTAAACCAAACCCCGTTGGTAAAGTTATGAGTAAATGATCTTGGGCTTTCAAAATTAGTTAAGTACACAATATAAAAAATTAGGTAAAATTGATATATTGGTTCTGCGAGTTTTTTTTTTCTTCTAAAGAAATCAGTATTTTAAGTTATTTAAAATAAAGAGTTTTCTTAACCTCAGCCCTTAGGGCTGAGGATAAAAGCCTAAAAGTGGATGTATTTCATTGGGAAGTGTTGTATTGGTAGAATAAAAAGACTTTGTATTTATTTTTTCAATGAAATACATCCACTTTTAAGCTCTAGGGCTGAGGTTAAGAAAACCCTAAAATAAATTACAAATTTAAACATTCGGCTAATAAATCATTTCCATTCATTCCTTGTTGACGATTTTCATGGTATTTACGTGAAATCCAACATAATATGAGAAGTTTGAAACTTTTGACTAAATCATCTGGGTTGGATTCATAAAACTCATTAATTTATACAATCTAACAAGAAAAAATATTTCCCTTGAGGGAATGTTTGTAGCAGGTATCAACAAGAAATTGGTTCACTATTATAAGGTCTAGTTGGATTCATGGGTATTATACAATGCCAAATATTAAAGATTAATGTTTAATTCATGAGATAAACACTTGCTTTGAAGGATAAGTACACAATCCAAAAGAAATTATTTCCTTTTCTACTAATTGACACACTTAAATAAAACATTTCATGAGACAAGTTAGAGATAAGAGAATGAAAAATACTCAAAATACATTATTATTATGCTCCAACATGAATCATTGAAGACATATAAGAGATTAACACAAGCAACCATTGTGAAGGGCGAAATAATACCAATATCAAATAGCATTTAACGTGCGGATAGAATAAAACAAAATATAATAGAAATTGGTTGAAATGAAACAGTACAATGGGTGCGTACTAAAGAACCTATAAGACCATGCATGATTTGTTATACACTTGCACTGGCTAAATAAAACAATGAAATTGTAATAAATTACATTGGGATAATTAAATTTCAATATTAAATAATATCACCCAAAATATTTATATTAGATAAGTGTAAAGGGGTACTTAACTATGTACAATTATATTCCAATTTATTAAAAAAAAATCATAGTATTAGTCCTTAAGTGCTTTGGGATGATTGTTTGATAAGGGTTATGAATGGGTAATTATTAAGTCATTTTTTAAAAAATAAATACAAGGATCACCATCATGTTTGTGGCAAAGTTACAAGGATGCTTTTGAATATCTCAAGTTGACTTTGTGATGAGATTTTGTCAAGTCCAACTTAATTTATACTTGGTTATGGTTATAAAAAATATTGCAAGTGGTAACATGATGATCATAATAGGAACAATTTCTATATGAAATTCATAACATAATCGAAAATATTGAGATGTTAAAGTTGCATATATTTAGATAGATTTTTTTTGTCGTCCATCCGATTCTCCAAGTACTATATAGGTACATCGAATCTGATTCGGGTCGCGTGTCTGATTGTGGCAGACGAGTCTCCCAACATAAATTTTCTACATCCACAAGGAATAGAATCCGAGATCTTGCTTAAGCGAGACTGAACCCCTTACCACTCGTCCCAACTCATGTTGGTCATATTTAGATAGATTAACACACATGCTCATGCTTTAGCAAATAATGGTTGTGATTGTTAAGCTCAGTTCTTCGATTTATATAGTTATCCTCATTTGTTAGTTTAGGCTAATTTGTTAGTTTATTGCTTAAGAAGATCTTCACGTTGTTGCTATATCTTAGTAATGCAAGTTCAAATTTACATGTCATCCATCTGGATGCCCTAATATGTTATCATAGTTGTTGGGTGCATGGGTGAGAGATGAGAAATTGAATGTTAAGGCTATTTTGGGCATATGCAAAAATCTTAGGGTGACATTATTAAATATCGGGGGCAAAATAATTGAGTAAAAATCCCGCCACCACACAACGTATCCCATTCCATTCCATCATATTTTTGTTTTGGTCATGAATATGTACGCATTTATTTGGTAATGAGTTGGGTCAACACTATTAATAAAAAGAGATCATGACCTTGTTCACGATTTTAGAATCATAAGTTAGGTCACAACTATTAAAAAACAATCATAACTTTATTCTTCGTCGTGAAATTTTATGTGTGGGGTGGTATGTTTGAATGAGATTTAGTTCTTGGAGCCCATTTTTTTATTCCCAACCCTCGATTTTTTTATAGAGTCCAGTGAGAACATTTTTCGACACTCCTAAGTTGAAAAATGTATTTTTGGGGTGTAACGTTGAGTTTTAGCCACGTAAAACCAACGGTTGCCACATAGGAGGCTCCCATTAACGGTGTTAAGACAAAATTGGAGGGAAAAATTTATTTGAAACAAGTTACAAACTTACGGATTTATTTGAAACGAAAAAAAGTTAAGGGACGAAATCGTAACCAAAAAATAACTTACAGGACCAATATAGTAGTTTTGCCTTTATTGAATTGATCCCTATTAAAAAAATGCATTTTTATAATTGGAAAAGGCTTTTTTCTGACTTGGGTGTGTCAAAAAAACGTTTTAGCTGAACCCATAAAAGAAAGTAGAGGCCGAGGATAAAAAATTGGGGTCGAGAACTAAAAGTTTGATTGAATTGCATAGTTGTAAAATTTTTTAGTTTAAATTTTTAACCTTTGTTGTTGAATTTTTTGCCCCGTTTATTTTTAAAAAAGGCCAAAAAATGTTTAGTGTTAAATAGTTTCTGACTTCGTGATATCAAAAATTAAAAAAAAAAAACACTTTTGATATACTCCCCGTTGAAAATATGTTCAAACTCAGAAGCGTCTAAAGTGTAAAAAAAAAACGTATATTAACTTTTTGAGCTTCGAATCTCGGAAAATATTGAATTTTCACAGGATTAGACAAATGTTCGTGTGAGCTGCTTCTATAACTAGTGTGGAATTATTGCCTCGATTCCAACACTTCAAAGAAGTAGTTAGGTTTATGTCTCACATGCACTAACCTGAAACAACTAAACCAAGTCAAAATATATCATTCGATAAGAATAATTATGTTAATTGGCTACTTTTTGCTTTAAATGAACGAAAGTTTAGGTGAGTTGGGCTCCGAAAACTCGTTAAGGACATAGCAGGCATCCAGGATCAAAGAGCGCGCTTACATAGGTACTTACAAATTACCCATCAACTTTGTCCTCACATCGGTATGATTCGAACCTGGGATCTCTCACAATCCCGGACTCAATCCTTGCCAACTGAGCCAAATTGGCTGCTATATATGGCTAAGGCAATACTAACAAGAGACCAAAATACCTACAACACATAAAAGTGCAATAAAAATGGCCATGTATTTTTAGCACGAATAATTCATTTTATAATACCAGGTGAAAAAGATTCACTCTCTCTCTAGTCCTATATATAGGGCATATTTAACCATATTATCCGGACCAAGGAAAGTGGTTAGTTTTGTAAATTTTATGAGAATATATTGTAACATTACAATTTTACCCTCTCCACTTTACTTGGGAAGTTCACATTCATTAATGAATAACAAAAAAACATAGTTAGTCAAAGCATTTAATAAGGGCAAAAAAGAGAAAAAACAATTAGTGATGCATAGGAAATATAAAGTGCCCTATATATAGGACCAAAAATTTCTTCTAAAATGTGCCTTTTATATAGGACCAGAGGAAGTATTTAAATTTCATCAATTACTCACTCTCTTGAGCTTGGACAAAGGATGAACGCACTCTGACATAATAAAACTCAATCAATCAGAAAAGAAGCTTGAAAAATTTTCTTTTCTTTTCTTTCAACATTTACTTGTCCGATATCGGTGAGTCGTAACATATTTCAGATGGGGGGAGTATGTCAGAAGTGTATTTTTTGAAGTTTTCGACACCTCGAAATCGGAAACTATTTAATACTCCCTTCGGTCTTATTTATAAGATTATTTTGATGTTTTTATTTTGGTCCCATTTATAAGACCCTTTTTCAATTTTCAATAGCATTTAATTACTTCTTTTCACTAACACCCCTATAAAGTCAACACTTTTTAGAGTTCCAATAATAATTATAGGGGTAGTTTTGAAAAAGTATATCAAATTTTCACATTTTCAATGTCACTAACAAATTTATCCACTCTCCTTGATGGAAGTAAAAAACCCGAAAAAGGTCTTATAAATAGAACTGGAGGGAGTACTAAGGTTGCTGTAGTCTTTTTCACAAGTAAAGGGGGGGGGGGCAAAAATTAAAAGGTCATTAGTCCTCAAACTCCCATTTTATCCTCTAAACTCCGATTTTATAAATAATACCAAAACTACCTTTCTTTCAAACTCCCCATTATACTCCCTCCCTTTTTCATTTCACAAACCCCACACCCAACCCAAAGAAAAACCGTTCAACTCCCTCCTTCGGGCTCCATCCTTCTTCTTCCTCCTTCCCATTCCAACCTTCCTCATTTCTCTTACTTCCACCGCCGCCGCCTCAAGGTATGAACGTTATTCTTCTTCCCTCATTCATCACCGTTTTTCTTCTCTGTGGGTTTTATGTTCTTGTTTTGTTTTTCTTTTTTGTTTTGTTTATTTGATGTCGGAGGGTTTGGTCTAGGTTTTGTTTTTTGCTTTTAGGGTTTTGTTCTTTTTCATTACTATAGTTTTAAGGTTTATTTTTATTGCTCTTGTGTTTCTTTTCGCATTTGCCATTGCTGTGTTGAAGCTCTGTCGTCGCTGCAATTTCCGACACGGGGGTGTCGGAAAAATATGAAATTCCGAATCTATTTTGTTCCTTTTTGTTTTTTGTTTGTTTATTTGGTGTTAGGTGTTGTTTTTGTTTCGTTTTTGTGTTGGTTTTTCCCATTTGCCATTGTTGTGTTGATATGTTTATTTGTTGTCGTTTTTGTTGCTATGGTTGAACGTTTTTTTTTAATTTTTCTGCTCTCTGGTTAATTCCGACGAACCAGTGTCAGGAAATTGAAATTTCGACACATGGTTCTCAGAATTTTTTTTAACAAATTTTTCCGACATACTCGTGTCATTAAAATTCCGACACTGGTGTGTCGGATTTTTGCAGTAATATAAAAAAAGAGCACATTAAACAGAAGTTACCTTCAACAAGGAGCAGAGAAAGACCGCTAGAACTTCTTTACGGATGAAGATGGGTAAAACTTCTGAATTTTAATAACTTTTTGCTTTAGAGAATGTCATGGAGAGAGGGGTTTGTTATGTGGAACATGAAGAAATGCATGGGGTCATGGAGTTTTCTTAGGGTAGAAGGTGGAAAGGTGGTGGGGTTTGGGGTTTCTTTCCTGTTTTTTTTTTGTGTTTTGAATGCTGAACGGCATAATGAACATTTTCCCATTAAAATGGGGTTTGGGGGATAATAATGGGGTTTATAGACTAATCCCCAAATTAAAATTAAATTTTTTCCCATCCTTGTGCATGAGCAAAGCTTGGCCCAATCCAAAGGCTCAACCCATTCGGAAAGGATTGGATCGGGTCGGATATGGCAATGACGGTGAGATTGTTCGGGTTAGACGCATCTCCCGCATATCCAAAACCTAATCACCACCAACTTGCCATTGCAATTGCCCAACGACGGCGCGCGTATATGCATCCCTTGTGTACGCGCCACGCTGCGGCAGAGCCACCTAGTGTACTTGGCGAGTTTAGTTCAGTGCTGTTTGGCGAGAGTGACCGATAACCTCTCTTTCCAAAACAGAAAAAATAAAAAAATAAAATAAAATCACAAAAGAAATAAAAAATCGGCAAAGCAAGTTACATATAAAAGCCTCTCTTTTCTTTCTCCACTTCTTTATTCATTCATTCACCCTTTTTTCCCCTTCGTTAGGGTTTCCAATTCACCTTCTTCAACAACACCACCAACAACTCCTTTTCTTTTTTCTCTCCTCCATCGATTCCACTCAATCCGAATCCCTCTCAACGTTTATTCTTCATTGCAATAGCGCGATTCCTCGAGGGAACAATTTCTAGGGTTTCGAATTTGGGGATTTTTCGAGAAATCCTTGATTTTGTTTCCTCTCCAATTTCTAGGGTTTCGATGCGAGGGATAATTGGATCGATTGAGAGTGCGAATTACCGCTCGGTGACGAGCGAGTCCACGAATTGAGGGGTGGGTTTGGTTTTGTATGGAAACTCGGAGTCGGAAGCGGGCGGAGGCTTCCTCAGCTGCCCCTTCATCCTCCTCCTCTGGTCCCACCACTCGTTCTTCCAAGCGCGCTCGTCTCTCTTCCTCTTCTTCCACCGCCACCGCAACAACAACCGCAACAACAACCGCAACAACCATCGCCACTCCGTCTCGTTCTGTCAACACTCGCTCCCGCGCATCTCGCTCTAAAGAACCTAAAAACCCTCCTCCTCCCCCGATGGACCCCACCAACGAATCCTCTGGCTCGCGTGGTCGCCGAGGTAAGAACACGGATAGGGATAATTCTGATAAGGGTAAGGAGAAGGAGCATGATGTGAGGATCAGGGAGGCTGAGAGAGGGATTGCTTTGAACATGGAGAGTGCTGGCATCGGGGACGACGATGATAACGATAGCGAGGGCGGCGTTGGTATTTTGCATCAGAATCTGACGTCAGCCAGCAGTGCTCTCCAGGGGCTACTTCGGAAACTAGGCGCTGGTTTGGATGATCTGCTTCCTTCGTCCGCAATGGGGTCTGCTTCGGCCTCGCATCAGAGCGGGAGGCTGAAGAAGATCCTCGCTGGATTGCGGGCCGATGGTGAAGAAGGTCGCCAGGTTGAGGCACTGACTCAGCTCTGTGAAATGCTTTCGATTGGGACCGAGGAATCGCTCAGTACATTCTCGGTTGATTCATTTGTTCCGGTTCTCGTGGGGTTGTTGAATCACGAGAGCAATCCTGATATCATGCTTCTCGCTGCCAGGGCGCTGACCCATTTGTGTGATGTGTTGCCTTCATCGTGTGCCGCTGTAGTGCATTATGGCGCAGTGTCGATTTTCTGTGCGAGGCTGCTTACCATTGAGTATATGGACTTGGCCGAGCAGGTTGTTTCCTACTCCATGGCTGTTTATATTTAGTAAAAAAGATGTTTTGTGAATCTAACAAATTATAACTTAATCTGTGTTGAATTTTGATTGTGCACAATTGTTTTAGGACTATTTGATACAAGTTTCTTAGGTCATGATGTTATTATCTAATGATGATGATGAAGGGCATGTATTTGTTTTGTTATTGATCTAGTTTTCTGGAAATCCGATTCTTATTGTTTGCTTACTGTTGTTGACACGAACAGTCTCTTCAAGCTCTCAAGAAAATATCACAGGAGCATCCAACTGCCTGCTTACGAGCTGGTGCTCTTATGGCTGTGCTTTCTTATTTGGATTTTTTCTCAACTGGAGTTCAGGTGAGTCATTATTGAAAAACCTACATTTAGGGGGTGATTATAGTTTTTTTTGGACACATAACTGTATGGTATTTGGTACCATCAGTGGACAAAGCCTATATTGATTTAATTCCATGTTTCAGAGGGTGGCATTGTCTACTGCTGCAAATATGTGCAAGAAACTTCCTTCTGATGCAGCTGACTTTGTGATGGAAGCAGTTCCTCTTTTGACGAACCTCCTTCAATACCATGATTCCAAGGTAAGGTTATACTTTGTTGTTAAACTTTTTATATCCCTAGAGACATATTATCACCTATGTATTTTCTTAAATTTTTTTAATAATATTTGTAGGTCTTGGAGCATGCTTCTGTTTGTTTGACCCGAATAGCTGAAGCGTTTGCATCATCTCCAGACAAATTAGATGAATTGTGCAATCATGGATTAGTAACACAAGCTGCCTCTCTCATTTCTACCAGCAGTTCTGGAGGTGGACAAGCATCGCTTAGCACGTCAACATATACTGTTAGTGTCGTTTATCCTTCTAAGTTTGGTTGTTTTTGCCTATGATCACTATTCCTTGACTTAATATGCATGTGCAGGGTTTAATACGACTTCTTTCAACTTGTGCAAGTGGGTCCCCCCTTGGAGCTAAAACTTTGCTTCTCCTTGGGATCAGTGGCATTCTTAAAGATATTCTATCTGGTTCTGGAGTTTCTTCTGATGCCTCTGTTTCTCCTGCTTTGAGCAGGCCGCCAGATCAGGTTTAGTTCACTTTGGAACTATTCTTCTTTTGGTCATTTGTGCATAATTTGGTCTCTATATGACCTTACTTGACCGATTTTCACTTCAAACTCATAATTTAGATCTTGATTTTTTTCCCAGTTCTGTTGTCTTTGTGAATAACTGAAGTAATTCTTACTCTCTGTCACAATATACACAGATATTTGAGATTGTGAACCTGGCAAATGAGCTTCTGCCCCCATTGCCACAAGGAATGATTTCCCTTCCAGTCAGCTTGAACTTGTTTGTCAAAGGGCCCATTGTAAAAAAGTCTCCTGCTGGCAGTTCTGGGAAACAAGAAGAGACTAATGGAAATGTTCCTGAGATATCAGCTCGTGAGAAGCTATTAAATGATCAGCCTGAGCTACTTCAGCAATTTGAGATGGATCTCCTTCCAGTTTTAATACAGGTTGGGACTTGTTGCATTAATCAAATGCTTAATTTTTGCTCATAACTTGATAAAAAAAATTGGTTCTGTTGCTAGATATTCCTGCTCTTCCATGATTAAGTGGTAGTGCTAACTTGCTTTTGAAACAGATCTATGGTTCTAGTGTCAATGGTCCTGTTCGACACAAATGTCTTTCTGTCATTGGAAAATTGATGTATTTCAGTACTGCAGAGATGATCCAGACTTTATTGAGTGTAACCAATATATCAAGGTACCTAGAAGTTTAATTGGGTTTGGTATTGCTTGATATTATCACTGCTTTTATGGGTTTAGAAAACTTATGCATTGTTGCTTTTATTCATATAGTTTCTTAGCTGGTGTGTTAGCCTGGAAAGACCCTCACGTTTTAGTCCCTGCTTTGCAAATTGCTGAAATTCTTATGGAGAAGCTTCCTGGGACGTTCTCTAAGATGTTCATCAGAGAGGGTGTTGTCCATGCAGTGGACCAACTTATTTTGGCTGGGAATCCTACTTATGTCTCTACCCAAGCATCTTCAGCCGAGAAGGATAATGATCCTGTATCTGGAGCATCATCTCGTGCTAGGCGTTATCGGCGGCGCCTTGGTAATTCCAATCCTGACGGAAATCCTCTGGATGATTCAAAGAGTCCAGTTTCGTTAAATGTTGGTTCACCACCAACTTCTGTGGATATTCCAACTGCGAATTCTAGTATCCGGTTATCAGTTAGTGCAGCTGCTAGAGCTTTTAAAGATAAGTACTTTCCTTCTGATCCTGGGGCCATTGAAGTGGGTGTTACTGATGATCTTTTGTATCTGAAAAATCTTTGCTTGAAGTTAAATGCTGGTGTTGATGACCAAAGAACAAATGGAAAGGGGAAATCTAAAACTTCTGCATTTGGTCTGGAAGAGAATTCTGGTAATAAAGAAGATTATTTAATTGGGGTGATATCTGATTTGCTGAAGGAACTTGGCAAAGGAGATGGTGTATCCACGTTTGAATTTATTGGGAGTGGTGTGGTTGCGGCTTTGCTGCACTATTTTTCTTGTGGGTATTTCTCTGAAGATCGAATCTCAGAAAGCAACCTGCCCAAGCTACGCAAACAAGCACTTACAAGGTTTAAATCATTTATAGCTGTTGCATTACCTGCCAGTACAGTTGATGGGGCTGCGGCTCCTATGACTGTCTTGGTGCAGAAGCTTCAAAATGCTTTGTCCTCCTTGGAGCGTTTTCCTGTTGTGCTGAGTCATTCAGCTAGATCATCTAGTGGAAGTGCACGGCTCTCCTCTGGGCTAAGTGCATTGTCACAGCCCTTCAAGTTGCGTCTCTGTCGTGCCCAGGGTGAAAAGTCACTCAGGGATTATTCATCCAATGTTGTACTGATTGATCCATTAGCAAGTTTAGCAGCGATCGAAGAATTTCTTTGGCCCCGGATCCAGCGAAGTGAATCTGGCCAAAAGTCAACTGTACCTGTAGGGAATTCTGAATCTGGGACAACTCCTGCTGGAACTGGTGTTTCATCTCCCTCCACCTGTCCTCCTTCAGCTACTCGTCGTCATTCTACTAGATCCAGATCTTCTGTTAATATAGGTGATACCCCCAAAAAAGAAATAACTCAAGATAAGGGCACAAGCTCATCTAAGGGCAAGGGAAAAGCTGTATTAAAGCCTGCACAAGAGGAGGGAAGAGGGCCTCAAACCAGGAATGCTGCACGTAGAAGAGCAGCTCTTGATAAGGATGCTCAAATGAAGCCTGTAAATGGGGACTCTACTTCTGAGGTATGCGTGAAATCAAAAGTGTTTGTGATGCTGCTTCTTCCCTAGTTGGTTTCTAACTTTGAATTATTTATTGTTTGTTGGATATTTTCTATTCATTTACTCCTCCGTTTGTTCCTTTCTTTTGTTTTTTCTTTGTCCACACATGAAGGTAAGAAATGGGAATGGATGGTATTGTTTTGACTTACAAAAGTAGTACAATATAAAGGAGAGATTCATAGTAGTGCCATTTTTATAAGCTTTAAGATGCCATATTTGCATTGGCTTGCTTGAAAAGACACCTTGAATTTCATTGCTGATATCTGTAGCTTTAGGCACACTAGATTTTGTTGTTGGATCCTGAAATGAAAGTTTACCACGGCCGTATAGTGATATAGCTGGCTAATGATTATACGACTCATAAACTAAATTCATCACATATACGATAAAAAACTTAGCCTAAGTGCTCATGAGTATGTGTTGAGCAGTTGCTTTTTTCT
This sequence comes from Crotalaria pallida, assembly GCA_037953625.1. Lineage (NCBI taxonomy): Eukaryota > Viridiplantae > Streptophyta > Magnoliopsida > Fabales > Fabaceae > Crotalaria > Crotalaria pallida. Next base: position 138,672,168 of record CM075654.1, on the reverse strand, counting down.
TTCACTGATTCCCCCTCCATGGCTTGAAATTAAGATGCTGTAATTATTCTCTGTAGAAGTGTTTTTCTTAAAAAAATTATGCCAGAGCTATCACAGGCGGACTACTTATCCATGTTGTTTTGAAATTACATCATTGGCAACCAACATTTTTTTAGTTGTTCTTTTGTTCTTCTGAGGATTTCTTATCCTCTTCTTGTAATACTCCCCATTCTCTTCTTATAATATTGCTTTTTTACAAAATAAAAAGAAATATGCTTATCCCCTTTCCCGTTGCATGAAATGCATGTATGTTATAGGATTCTTTCTGTAGTCCTACTTAAAATAAACTACCTACTTTCTGATTATTTTATTTGACATTGTACTTGGTCACAATAAGATATTTCAAGTATTACTCTCATTAAGGAATATTTCAGATGTATATTTTTGCTGGGGTTACCTATTTTATTCATCCAGGTATTATGACAGAGATTACATGCAAAATATTATTTAGCTAGGCTCATGTTGAAAAAAGTTGGTAGGATATACATTGGTATGAAGTGGTTTTGGCCTCTTGTGTACCCAGCACTGTGTTTGCTTTGAATTTAAATATGTACTTGGTTGATGTTTCAAGAGTTATCTTGGCTTTCTGTAGCTATTTTCTGTTTTGTGTTTTCTACCTGCTGATACTGTTTTCCATTTCTTCTGAGCTAGGATGAAGATTTGGATATATCTCCTGTTGAGATTGACGAGGCGTTGATGATTGATGATGAAGATATTTCTGATGATGAAGATGATGACCATGAAGATGTGTGTTATCTAGTTTTTTCCCCTAACTTTTACCATGAGTTTCTTACTTAGTTATCAGTATATCATTTAAATAGTTATTTTGGTATTTTGTTTCTTTTATGACCTACATTTCTCTTCACGTTTAGCATGACTTTTGATATGCTCTGTATACACAACTTGGTTTTTTGTGAGCTGCATTCTTGTTACTGCTTTTCTTATTTTACATTTGTTTTAGGTTTCTTAAAAAATTGCTACTAATTTTTTATTACAGTTTTGAACAATAGCATTTTTATGTTCAACAGTATTGAACACTATCTCTAAAGTTCAGATTGAACATCATCATTCTGACAAATTTGTGCTTGTCTGATTTTTCTGATGCAGATGCTGAGGGATGTTTCTCTCCCTGTTTGCTTGCCTGACAAAGTACACGATGTGAAATTGGGTGACTCAGCTGAAGACAGTACACTTGCTCCTTCAACAAGTGATGGCCAGACTAATGCAGCCTCAGGTTCTAGTAGCAAAGTTGGTACAGCCAGGGGATCAGACACTGCTGAGTTTAGGAGTGGCTATTCTTCTAGCTCAAGGGGTGCAATGTCTTTTGCTGCTGCTGCCATGGCTGGTCTTGGGTCTGTTAATAGCAGAGGTATCAGGGGTGGAAGAGATCGGCATGGGCGTCCATTGTTTGGTGGTTCAAATGATCCTCCGAAGTTGATCTTTACCGCCGGTGGGAAGCAGCTTAATAGGCATCTGACTATATATCAAGCAATTCAGAGACAGCTTGTGCTCGATGAAGATGACGATGAGAGGTTTGCTGGCAGCGACTTTGTATCCAGTGATGGAAGTAGGTTGTGGGGAGATATATACACTATAACTTATCAGAGGGCAGAGAACCAAGCGGATAGGGCTTCTGCTGGAGGTTCAAGTTTAAATGCTTCAAAATCTGGAAAATCCGGGTCTGCATCAAATTCTAGTTCTGAAGCCAAGTTGCATCAAACTTCTGTTCTTGATAGCATCTTACAGGGAGAATTGCCCTGTGAGCTGGAGAAATCTAATCCTACATACAACATATTGGCACTACTGCGTGTGCTGGAGGGTTTGAATCAGCTTGCACCTCGTTTGAGGGCCCAGGTGGTTACTGATAGCTTTGCTGTGGGCAGAACTTTGGATTTGGATGAGCTAGGTGCTACCTCTGGTGCTAGGGTTTCTCCAGAGGAATTCATAAGCAGCAAGCTTACTCCAAAGTTAGCTAGGCAAATACAAGATGCCCTTGCATTATGCAGTGGTAGTCTTCCCTCATGGTGTTACCAGTTAACTAAAGCATGCCCTTTTTTGTTTCCTTTTGAGACCCGGCGACAGTACTTCTATTCAACTGCCTTTGGGTTATCTCGTGCATTGCATCGACTTCAGCAACAGCAAGGTGCAGATGGTCACGGATCAACCAATGAAAGAGAGGTGAGGGTTGGGAGACTACAGCGCCAGAAGGTTCGTGTCTCTCGAAATCGTATTTTGGATTCTGCTGCTAAAGTGATGGAGATGTATTCTAGCCAAAAGGCTGTACTTGAAGTAGAATATTTTGGGGAAGTTGGCACTGGCCTTGGTCCCACCCTTGAGTTTTATACCCTTTTAAGTCATGACCTGCAAAAAGTTGGACTGCAAATGTGGAGATCAGATTCTTCAGAGAAATATCAAATGGAAATTGATGGAAATGAAAAGAAAAGTAAAGGCAATGAGAGCTTTGCTGGAGATGGAGAACTTGTTCAGGCTCGTCTTGGGTTGTTTCCTCGGCCTTGGCCTGCAAATGCTGATGCATCAGAGGGTAGCCGGTTTTTTAAGGTGATTGAGTATTTCCGGCTGGTAGGCCGTGTAGTTGCTAAAGCTCTTCAAGATGGACGCCTGTTGGATTTGCCATTGTCTGTGGCATTTTATAAGCTTGTTCTTGGTCAAGTAAGTTGTTAATAATGAGGATATCTTAGTAATTTTCATGTGTATGATTGATGTGAAGGCTGATTTATTGTAGTCTATGTGTATATATTTAACCTCTAATTTATTGCAGGAGCTTGATCTGCATGACATTCTTGTCATTGATGCTGAGCTTGGGAAAACTTTACAAGAGTTGAATGCCATTGTTTGCCGGAAATGTTATTTAGAATCTGTTGGTGGTAGCTATTCTGATAAAGTTGCTAACTTATGTTTTCGTGGGGCCCCAATTGAAGATCTCTTCTTGGATTTTACACTTCCTGGTTATCCTGAATACATTTTGAAACCTGGAAATGAAATTGTAAGCTGCTAAACTCTGAATCTGTTTTTTCCTTTCTATTATAGTTTTTATTCTGTTATTATGAAGATTGCTTTGAAGTTTGAACCTTCTGTCAAATATGTTCAGGTTAACATCAATAATTTGGAGGAGTACATATCCATGGTGGTTGATGCAACTGTCAAGACTGGAATCATGCGTCAAATGGAAGCGTTTAGAGCAGGGTTCAATCAGGTTATATTCTGATCATGATTAACTAATTTAACTTCTAACTGAGCAACCTTGTTTGATGATGTTGAGCAAGTGTTTTTTTAATCTAAGATGGAGTTGAGGTTTTTTAAATAAAAACTGTTCGGAAAGTGTTTGTGCCTAGTATTTGCATTGTTTTCTTAAAATCATGCGTGGCCTTTTATTTGCTCACACTCTCTTCCTCATATTTTTCTCTCTACCAATTATTTTTAAAAGTAAACTCGACTTGATTATAATTTGATAATCTTGAGAGCATATTTATCCCTCAGCTGCTGAGCTTTTTAGAGTTTACCTGTTGCATGCCATCAATTGGGTAAACATGTCACTGGAGATTTCTGAGCGGACAGATTCTAGTCTTAGCTTGTGTTTTCTGATATCTCTTAATCAGTGATTTACAATTACTGCCTCAATCTCGTACCTGAGTATACAATGAAATGTTTGTTTCTGTTCTTTTACTTGTGTTGGTTATCAATTTCCAATGAACCCCTTTTCCACTGCAAAAATAAACAAGGGAGGTAGAAAACAAATTCATGTTTTCTAATTTCCCCTTTGACATTAAATATTCAGTAATTGAATATCAAATTTCGATACATTCTGAACATACTGTTTGTGAGATGAGTGGATGAAAATGTTCTGCTAGCCTCTTTTATGTTGTGGAAATGTGCAGATAGTACTTGGAAAAGCTTGTTAGTATTTTGTTGACTTAACTGATTTCAGAAAGTGATCTGTCACTGTCATGTGGTCAATATAGGTTTTTGACATCTCATCTCTTCAAATATTTACTCCCCAAGAACTGGATTACTTGCTCTGCGGCCGTAGAGAGATGTGGAAGGTAGATTTTTAAAATCCAATTTATTATTGCTGTAACAGTTTTTGAAATCTCACCATGGGCAATGTAATCATTGGTTTATTTGTATTTCCTGCAGGCTGAGACACTAGCTGATCATATAAAGTTTGACCATGGGTACACTGCCAAGAGCCCTGCTATCGTTAATGTACAATTCGTTTCCTTGAATGTGGACAATTTTGTATTGTGGAAAATTTAGGGTTATTATACTTGATGCTCATCCTTCTTGGTGCTATTTTCAGTTGCTTGAAATTATGGGAGAGTTTACACCAGAACAGCAGCGCGCCTTCTGTCAGTTTGTTACGGGTGCACCTAGGTTGCCACCTGGTGGACTGGCAGTTCTAAATCCAAAACTAACGATCGTGAGAAAGGTATTTAAAATATAAATTGTCATGTGGTTTCGCATTTGATATCTTGAATGTTGGTTGCGTTTTTTTTAGGGGATGGTTCGCTCTTGCTATTGCAGGTTTGGTAATGGTTTTGTTATTGCTGCTAAATTTCTTTAAAAAAATACTATAATTTAGATTTCTTATTCTTAAGTAACATGTCGTTTCTTGGTTGGCTGCCTATCAGAATAGAAGCATTGTGATATGCGAAAAATTTATTTGACTTGGGGAAATGAAAGAAATGAAGATTTTGTTTTGGTTTTCCTTGATTCATCTCAATTTCCTAGTTGTTTGTGAGAGTGTTTTTTCAAGTACGAAGGGCAATATTAATGTGATTTCATATTTGGGCACAGCTTTCGTCAACTGCAGCTAATGTGTCAGCGAATGGGAATGGACCTTCTGAATCAGCAGATGATGACCTGCCAAGTGTGATGACATGTGCTAATTACCTGAAGCTTCCTCCTTACTCTACCAAGGTACTAATAACATAGTGCAACTATGTGATTATACTATCATGCATGTCGAATCATCTTTTGGTACTAATCTTTGATGTCCACTTTAATGCAGGAAATTATGTACAAGAAGCTACTCTATGCCATCAGTGAAGGCCAGGGATCCTTTGATTTATCATGAGTGGAACTAACCATCCTGACCCTATATGTTAATATGATGAATCGGGGGTCTACTTCTGGAGGCTTAATTATTTTTTGGTTGCTTGTACTTTCCTCTTGCTTCTCAAATAATTGCCTCATTTTGGGTGCTCGTCAAAGGTGGTGGCATAGTTCAGGTGAGTTCACCATTTGCTTTATTGAGATGGCATAGATCAGATGTAGCCTGTGTGCTGCAGCACGCACATAATTTTGTTGATTACTTTACCAATTTTACTCATACTTTTCTCTTGTTTTTCATTTTTGTGATAAGCTAATATGAATTCTTCTATAAATGGCAGTTGGATTGGATCGCCACATTTTCAAGGTGTAAAGGAATTTGCGGAACTCGTTTAGCATTTAGAATGTGTAAATAAAATAGGAATATTGAGTTATTTCCTCCTTAATTTTTCATATTTTGTTTGCAAGTTAAGTTATGCAGTATTGCAGTTATATTATACACTTGTATGGAAAATGGTCAATGGAATAGAAATAATTTGAAATGCTATGATTTATGATTTCATTATGTTCCTGTTATAGATCTGCCAAGTTGAGCTTCGTTGTAGTAACATTTTCGTTGGCAGAATTCTATTCTGTTTGCTATTGCTGTTTTTTCCTAAAATGAGTTGGTGCATGAATAAATTTCTGCTACTGGCTGTATAGATATGTATTCCGTCCGTCCCTCTATATAAGATCTGTATATAAGACCGACCCTTTTGGTATATTTCACATTCATTAAGAAAGTTGATTGTATTGGAAATGTGAATATTTGTTATATATTTTCAAAACTACTTTTATTAATAGTATTGGGAATTTGAAAAAATGTCTAGTAAATAGGGGTGTCTGTGAAAAGAAGTAATTAATTGTTATTAAAAATTGGTATAGGGATAAAATAAAAGTTTCAAAATGTTCTTATATATTGGAAAGGAGTTAGTATTTTATTTTTGTTTTGGCGCCATTATTGCATAGACGTGTTCAAATTTATATACCGTTCTTGATGTAGCAATTTAGCTTTAGAGAAAAGGCTTCATAGATAGCTAATGAAAGACACAGACTGGGAATATTTAATTGTATGTAAATTTATAGGCAATATTAATCATACAACAATGTCAAGTTTAGTGATCCTAAAAGTGGTGGGGCATCGGAGGAATTCTCTCCTTCCGCTGCCGATATTGCATCCTGAAGTGATTGGTGTTCTGAGTCTTGAATTGAATTAGGTTGTGTATCTTGGCCTCTTGGGGATAGGTATTTCATTTCCAGAGATGCTTCTGTTTGTCTCTGTTTTCCGAATGAATTATTATTTTTTTATTCAATTAAGGAGAATGAATCAATTTTTTATTTTTTTTTTCCGTGAATGACAAGCAAAATTCTTGTGAAAGTCTATTTGAAGTTTTGAACGGATTTAATACACCATAACAACATAGTTAGCCAGGCAAGATTGGATGAACGTCGAGTTAGAACGAAGACCAGACTTTGAGTTTTTTCATATGAGACTTCCTCTTTATGGCAATCCCATTTAAATTCTCGCAATGGGTATTTTTTTTTAAGATACAAGTCTCGAGACTTTGATTAAATCGTTGTCTTGAACTAACAATTTCTTGACAGTAGTATATAGTATACTATTTTTTTTTTTTTTTTTTTTGTGATCCATAGTATACTATCTTTGTTCCTTATTATGTGATCCATTTAAAATCAAATCTTATTTTTTATGTTTATTTCTATTAATAGGATATTGATTTATGTAAGTGGTGAAGAAAAAATAACTATTACATAAAGAAAAAGGATACGTTAAGAAAAAATATAATTAATTTATTAAATGTCAAGGTAATTATTGTATTTTTTAAATGTATGATTTTTTTTTTAAATAAGAAAAGACGGAGTACAATTTGAAATAAGCCATCCGATAGTGCCACATGAAATTCTCAGTACCTTATTACTGTATTCGGTGTTCATCTTTTTATTAGTTTAATGAATTCTTCTTAGTAGTGCACTAGCTAAAGATTTCCTTTTCTGAAACAGACGATTAGCTACTCTATATTGGGTTTGTAATGTTGAAAATATTTGAATTTTTTTATGTTGGATTTGTGGGCAACTAGAGTATGAATGAACATAGAAGTGCCTTGCGGGCAAAAAGAAACAAAATTGAAATTTTGTAATTTTTGTTTGCTAACATTTTTGATTTAATGAACCAAGAAAGACTTGCTAAATACAGACATGGATTCAACCATACAAAATACATGGTGTAAAAAAAAATCACCGAGTTTAGCCACAAAACTCTACGATTGTTGTATGGTTAAAAAAAAATCACTGAATTTAGCCACAAAACTCTACGATTGTTGTATGGTTTTAAAAAAAAAAAAATCACTGAGTTTAGCCACAAAACTCTACGATTGTTTAGAGGAGCCAGTACCACACAACACTTGGATAGCGAGTGCCTTCATCACACTTGGGCAACCATCCTCACTATTCTTCATAAAAATTGATTTATCCAATGGAACAGAACATGCTTCTTTTCCCAAGCAATGCTGGTCAAAATCACACACACACACAAAAAATGTTATCAACTTCATATTTGTTATAGCACAAAATAGAAAGAAGCATAATTATTTGTGATTTCTTCGTTGGTTGGTCTTTCGCTTTTTAGATAAGGGTTTTACGAGCACGGGAACTTAACTTCAACTTCCAATATTTTTAAACCATATTTAACTTCTTAACAAACACCCTTAATATATTGCTAAGGTCACTTATTAGCGTTTTCCTTTTCGATTATTGTTACAACACTTTCTTTAAGGTGAATCCAATATGTAGAGCTAACCAAAGAACTAAGTAAGAAAGTTGGTGTTTGCAAAGAAATGAGAGCTATAATAATACCTGCTCAACAATGTGCTTTGTGTTAGGTGCATTACATTTGCCCAATTTAAAGCTTCCACATTCACCTTCAGGGTCACCATAGCTTGCAAACTCCACAGCCTCAATTTTTTTGTGGTTTGGACACTTGAGTACTGCTCCTGGCACCACTCTATCCACAACAGGTTGGAGTTTCATGTTCTTACTTGCCCATGACTTGATATTGGGTGGGTGTTTCTCTGTAATGAAACTGCATATTGTGTCTCTGTTGACTCTTAGGATTTCAATATTTTCTGGACTTGCTTCATCCTCCTCTAATATAACAAGCAGGTTCTCTTTTTCCTTCAGGAATTCTCTTGGGATGTGATAACTGAATACAAGTAGCACATTTAAAATGTTAAAAAAAAAGATAATCAAATTTACTTTTTGTTTTTGTTGCATATACTTTTTGGATTTCAAGTTCAACTTTAGTATACCATAATTTGAGTATATGATATTCTCCTACATTTTTTCCTCATTTTTTATTTCTCTTTATGCACATACTTTATAACCGTTCATCATCTAGTTATCGCTCGATATAATCTTACGTTAATTTCATTATATCGTCTTTTACATGATATAATGTGTGGAATTGGTGCTGATATTTTCATGATTGTCTAGTTAAGTATTTTGCTTTAACCAAAGTGTGTCTGTGTGTGATAATATAATTTTTTCCTCAATGATCTACTTACTCTTCTTGAGTAGGCTTTCCAAGAGGAGAGAGGTAGTTCATCCAATGTCGACCAATGCTTTGACCATTCACCCAAACCATTCCCTTCCCCATACCATTCATCTTGATGGAAACAGGATCCTTTCCCTCCGGGGTTGCAAATGTTGTCTGTAACATGAATGCAGAATCATAAGGATTTCATAAGTAGAGTAATTCTTTTTAAAGAATGAACTTAAATATAAGAATGCCCTGATACATTTGAACTACTAGGATAAGAGTATCTAGGTGTTTGTTTGAAATTTTGGATCTTTTTCATAAATAAACAGATTACAATAGTTTAGAGCCAATCATGCTTGGACAACAGTGTTTAGTTGTTTACTAGGCACAACCAATCAAACACGAAATAGTCATCAAAATCACAATTTAAAAAGAAAACAAAGTTCTTATTAAAATTATAGGTTTTCTTTGATTCTGCCTTATATGCAAGATTTACTCAGTAGTTTAATTCAATCCAATAACCATTACCTTATACCAGGAAAGAGCTTGCTCACGTCCTTTGACCGCCTTCCATTGCACTTTCTTTGATCCCTCCTCAGTGAAAATGCCATGCTTCTCACCTTGGAGACCAACCTATAGAAATTTTCACCAACTCAGTTATGTATTCAATAGTGACTTGATTCTATGCTATCTTTCATGTTTCTTTTCTCAAAAAAGAAGTACTATTTCAATAGAAGATTAATACCTGATGACCCCAACCATTATGAGTCAGAGTAATTTTTCTACCATTCATACCAAGGATGGTTATAGACTTTGGTCCAGCATACCTATGTTCCATGTATGCTCCACTGTCCTGAAGGGGATAAACAAAAAAAATTGTTAATTTTCCATTGTTACTTAAAACTTACAGGTGCTTGCAGAAGGAAAAAAGTTGAGCCTCTAACCGGAAGTCCCACTGTGGCAGCTAAGATAGATATATGGTTTACTCCAACTTTGAGCTTTACAGTTTTCTGGAATTCAAATGTTTTCTCCTCATGGCTACCATGACCAGATCCTTAAAACCATCATGAAAAAAAATCATAAATATTAGCATCCTACTTATCAAAAACCATATAGTGCTAGCTCTTAATCATTACAGTGCTTGTCTATTATGTGCTCATGGCATGATTCCAAACAAAAAAGCAAGTTTTAATAAGAAAGCTAAATGTATCACTCCAAGTTAATAAATACCTCATTTCCTCGTGAAAACTTGCTTTTAATTGATCCTAATCCTAACATGTTGGCATGTTACTAAGGCACACAATAGAAAAACGCGTAATAACATTATTCAAATTATGTGTGTTTACCAAGGTATTCCCCATTTACGAAGACAAGCATTGAATGGCCAAGACTCATGATACGAAGAACGGGGGATATCTCCTTCTTTGGGAAGTCTTCTGGACCCAATTCAACACTGCAGTAAACATATTCCACAAAGTCTCGGACGTAAGAAGTTGCATAAGGGAAAAAAGAGGAAAAACGGAAAGAATATAACATGATGGTGGAGTGCAAAGAAAATAAACTCACCTGGCGGTGTACCATGCATAGTCTGAGCTGTCTCTAAGCAAGCTATAAAGCTCAGCAGGAGACTTTTTTCTTGGTGGCAAAACCTTGGCAGTTGGAATTGTCTCAGAATACACCTCCCACTTAAGATTATCGTTTGCGGCCTTTGATTTCTGATAGTTTCTTGAATTGTGTTGTGAAACAATCTAATCATGGAGGCAATGCAAAATAGTTACTTACACAAGAATGTGAATACTCCACTTGTTAATGTAAAGGGATAATTAAAAAAAAAAAAGTTACATGTTGAGTGTTGAAGACCACAGTCTTGCAATCAGGGAGGATGCTGATTGAACGTGGTGGTAAATAATAGTCCAAACCTCTGAAGTTTAAAGTTGCTGGCATTTTCGTGTGGTTGTTAGTGATGAAAGCCGCACATAAATCACTTCCAGGTTTCTCATACACTATAATCTGCATAATTTAAACTTGAACCTTAGCCTTTTTTTCACATGTGACACATTTTTTTACTAACAACGTCGCTCTCGTTTCAGATGCTTACCTCATGAAATTGGCTCAGTCTGGTGGCACTAGACTGACCTGTGAGCAAAGCCTTCTTACATAAGTTCACAGCTTTGTGCACATCCCTCAGGTGACTCCATTTTGGTTCTCTCTGAAGACCGAATTCATCAAGAGGAGCTTCATCATAATAACGGGTTGTGGAAAAGGCTGAGCTTGTTCTGCCAAAATTTGTTCCACCATGGTACTGCAAGATTTTCAGATTAAGTTGAGTAAGAAAAACTAAGCCTTTGCCTATCAGTTTCATCAAAAATAAGTTTGGATTGGGTGATAAGGCTGTCGATCATTTATCATTGTAGTTTCCAAAGCAAAAGTCTTTTGATCAATGGTTATAAAGTGAGTATAAAAAGGGTTTGGATAAAAAGTGACGTGAGATGATCAATTTCCTTACCATATAGTAGTTAACCAAAGATCCGTTCTTAGAGAAGAAGCGGGCAACTGAGAAGGCCATGTCTTCTGCTGATCTTAGGGATGGTGGATCTCCAAATACTCTGTACCTGTAATTACAATAACCAGTTAATGTTCTTAGTACTTGTTACTTGGTTAGATTCCAAAATATGAACTGTCTAAGAATAGAGTGTCCTGCTATCTTGGCTCATTTTATGAGCAGCAAAGACTCGAACTCGAAGGTAATGTTTGGTAGACATGTCTGAAAAAAACAACTAAAAATACGTGTTGTGTTCAGTGTTTGGTGACTTTGGTCATCGGTGTATTATTTAGCGGAACAAAAAAAGACAAAAGACTGAAAAGTTAAACATTTTGGTTTCGTCTAAAGGTGTGGAACCAAAAAGAACCAGAACAGCCCTGCCTTGTTACATCTTTGTTATGTCCATGCACCAAACACTACCTATGACTCATAAATTGTTCAGTAACGATAAGCATGGCTGTATTAGTATACTTACTGAGCTGTCCAGTTTTCAGTCCATAAGAAAGGCTTGTATGGTTTGTTAGGACCTGTGAATGTATCACCACAGTGCCTTCCATTGCATGCATTGATCTGCCCAATCAAGTATATATATTGCCAATTCAGTGTTAATACACAATCAATTCTACTATTCTTACACCTTTGATTCCATTTCAGAACCTCTTTACATAGGTTAAAGATGAGTAAATTATTGAGTACCAATGTTGTATTGATTGGTTATCTAACTAGTGTTGTATTCTTATCTGTAACATACTACATCTAATTTACACTGGTTGACAATGAATTAAGTACTGATTAACAATGTATATATTGAATGATTGTTGAGCTACTAATGTGTTTTCAGCTTATCAGTCACATATTACTGGTTTGTTAACTAACTGATACACATTGATGGTGTAAATTAATAATTTACTCGTCATTAATTTTATGTATGAAAGGTGCAGACTATTGAGTGTTCATTACTCAATATAATGAACGCACCACCGGATCAGGAGCATCCTTTTGCTTGCACATAATCCATGGAACTCCGGTATCCATTGACACTGCCATTTTTGCTGCCCAATGGACATAAGTATCTCCTTCGGCGTCATAAGCAAGTTGGATATGGTTATACTCATTCTCAATCTGCAGTAAGTATTAAAAAAAGTGAGGTATATCTAACTTGGGACACTGAGCAGAAAAAATAAAAATGTAGAAAATTAGAACCTGTGCCAAGATGATTGGGCCTCCTTGAGTAGCAAAGAGCTTCTCCTCTTTCATCTTTCCTATGATGGTTGCTACGTATTGTTTCATGTACCTCTTCAAATTAGAAAGGATTAATTTAGTAACTTGAATTGTAGACTCAGTTTCCAGAAACTAGAAGCTGGCAAGTTATGTATGGAGAATAATAGAACAGGGTTGATTACCTTAAATTGCTCATTGTTAGACCGGAATATGATGCCAGGAATCTCTCTTAGCCAATATGGAAGTCCTCTGATGTATTAAAGAGTGAGATGAAACAAATCATTGTCAAAGAGTGAATTAAAGGAAGCAACGATGTTATTTATACAACAATAGTCTAGTGCGCAATGTAGTTGTAGAATAACATTTTATCATCCGATCATTGCTGATTGCATTGGTTACAATTGGCTGCAATGGCCAAGTTGCAACCGCGACCACAATACAACTGCAACCGTAATTTAAAACTTATAACAAAAGCTGTGTGTACTTTGGACTTAAAAGAAGCACTTCGGATAGGGTTGATGGAATTTATTTGAATTTGGCAGGACAAAATTATTGATGTAATCTAAATGAGTAAACAGCATACCCGTGATTCCATTCAGCTTGGATGAAAGGTCCAACCCTGAGGGTTGCATACATTCCTTTTTCTTGAACCAGCTTAATGAACTTAACCAGATCATTTTTGCCTTCAAAGTTGAACTGTATATATATAATGAACAAACCAAGTCACACAGGCTGGGAGGACATTAATTAACCTTGTAATTAAGCAGAGCTTTTGCAATATGTAGTACTGTAGCATTTTACCTTTCCTTTCTCAGGCTCATGACTGTTCCAAAACACGTAAGTCTGGATCACATTTAAACCTCCTTTTCTTGCCTTTTCAAGAAGAGCTGGCCACATCTGAAACAACCCCATTCACACACACACAAGTGACACAACACAAAAATTAGATGAGCTCTCATATTAACCAATACCTATAATCAGTTAATATTTTATTCTCAACAATAATGTTCACAAAACATTTTCATCTAGGAAAAGTTGATTTGTCCAAATTTTCACCCGTAGATACTGTAACAGACATGTATAGTGTTCTAATTTGTTTATGTTGTTTCCCGATTTTAACATTTCATGTCCTGCAGCTATACCAATTGATAATAAAACACTCTTCGTGCATGTTACTTGATGAAGAAGGTACCTCAGGGGTGCTTCGCGTGTAATGGATGGAACCGGAGAAGAGAAGCTCGCGTTTACCATTGATAATGAGTGACCTGCCATCATAAGTCACAGTCTTGTTGCCATTATCAACAATAGTCTTGACATGATCATCATCATCATCATCATCATCATCATCATTTTTATTATTCTTATGGGCATTGGCAAAGGCCAATGAAACAATGATGAAAATCACAAACACTTTGAGAGGTGACATTGTAACCATGGAAGGGATCCCGTGCTAGCAAAAAAGTTAAGAGAGAAGAAGAATGAAAGATGGGAGCTACACAGGATCCTCTTCACAAAAGAATAAGCTGGTTGCGAAGTTGCATGGGCAACACTAATGTGAGGTTAGTGTTAACAAGGTTGTGTATAATTATGGGCTTAGAGAAAAGCACGGTCTCTTGTTAGGAATTATAGGTCCCACTTTGCTTTCTCCTTCGTTCAGTTCTACGAAGCTTTCGGTTGGTTTATGTTCATTCATACTATTTATTCACTTGATTATATTCTTTAACTTTATATAGTAGTACTGACACTTTTCATTAACCATTAATTAACTGGGATCCTCTAATTTGGCCGGCCTCTTACTGTAACATGATGAAATTAAACTGATCATATATAATCCATCAAATATTTATAACTATGCTATAATTATTGTTCACTATAATTAGCTAGTGATCTCGAAATTAAAATTCGAACGAAAATACTGTCCTCTCTTTCTAGACTACTTTTTCTTTAAAAAATAAAAATAAAATATTTGTATTGTTACATTATCGTGATACAGCATCCACTCCGGTAATATAAAATTTGTTCGTAGTCACTTATGAACTGCTCATGACAATATTTCTTCTGATGGATGATTCAATTGTTCCTTCATAATTACCCAGTTACTTATACTACATCCCTCATAGGAGGATGGTAAAAATACTATTTTTTTTTTTAAAAAAAAATTAAAGTTAAAGTAATTAATAAAAAAATTTAGAAATTATAAACTTTGAATTGTAATTAACTGATCAATACAAAATGCATTAAATTAGTTGTTTGATAATAAGTAAATATGTCAGACAAACCATTAAATACATTTTCATTTAATTTTGTATTTTTATAATTTTTTGCCATTATTGTAAAACAAAGAAAGTAGGAAATAAGGACAATTCGTGATTTGGATTGATGCATTAAAATAATAACCAATATTGAACTTCAAGGAGAGAGAAGAGTAATTTGTGTTATATGAACATCCAGATTTAATATTTGAATCAAACATATGAGTGTCTTATATGTAAGGACAATAAATTAAATTTTTATTTTACTTTTTCTGCATATAAAATAAACCATATAAATGTTCACATAACATCTCTATTTGCTTTTAGTGGCAGCTAAAAGTGTGGGGTATACTAGTACGTAACACTAATTTAAGAACAAATATTAAGTTTAATGGTGGGGTAAAAATATAGTTTTTTTTTTCTTTAAGGTGGGGTAAAAAAATAGTTGAATTCGTCAACTTACAAAAAAATATAAAAAATTATAAAATGATGTATAAAATTCATTTAAAATCAAAATTTTGATTCATGAATGTGATGCTCTAATTACTTCAAATAGTTTGGTTCGTCTAGGTCTCTAGGATGTCAGGTTGATCATTCACGGTCCAAAACGTAAGTACTAATTATCTTATACTATGCATGAGCTTATTTATATGTGAGAGACTTATTTATACAGGTGAGTTTGTTATACTAGGGCTTTAGGATATGTGAGAAGTCTTCGCTAGGTATGTCAAAAAAAAGCCTATTACCCGAGTTTAATATTCTGGTACATATTTCGTACATTGGGCCAGCTATGTAATAACATCATGTATAATTGTATATTGAGGGAATTGAAATTCACATAATCACAGGGTGTTTTTTTTTTTAAAAAAAAAATATATATTTCTTTAGTCCCCATTTACAAATCACTTTTTTTTTAAGTTTAATTGTTCATAAATATAAGTCACATTATAATATTTAGACAACACTAAATAATTTATACTAAATGTAGCCTTTATAATTTTACCTTATAGTTCATATTTTAAGAAATCTTTTTACTTTTCTTATAATAATGACTACATCAATATTGATTGTACTAGCTAGCATTTAATTTTACATAGGGGTAATTTTGAAACTGTGACATATTTTTTTATAATAACTTTGAAAATAATAATTACCTATAACTATTTTTTTAATCTATGTGAATTTGTTAAAGATACCTTATAAATAATTATCCATGAAATATGTGAAATCCACATAGTTAGTGCTTGCAGTTAGAGGGCTGATGAGCTGAGTCGGGCTTGGCCCATTTCGACATAAGCATGGGTTGGGATAGAGAAAATTTTAACTCATTTTTTTTGGCCCAACCTAGCCCAATACAGTCCAACTCTTTTGGCCCGAATTTAAATTTTTTTTTATATGTTATAATACTTTTCTTTTGCACAAAATTGGACAACAATAAAATTAAGATGGGTTATATCGTTTTCTTTTTTCATTTATTGTTTTCATAATTAATAATGACATCTTGACAAAAAAAATGTTATGAAATTTTAATTTGATGTTATTAATTATTTTTCGTATGAGGAAGAAATATTGACCCATAGTTTAGTTCGAAAGATTAGTAGATTGGGCTGGGTTGGTGAAATGACTGGCCTGATATAAAGTCGGGCTAGCCAAACCCAACCTGAAGAATCAATAGCCCATAATGGACTGACCCAAATAAGATGGACCAATCCAAATTGACAGCTCTACTTGGTGTTAATGGCAAAAAAGTTTTGAGGAGGTGACGAACCAAAAATTTCACAAAATTAAGGATATACTCCTTTCGGTTCGTAATATACGAAAAATAATTTGTTTTAACTTTAAAATATAAAAAGAAGGTTATTTATTTTTCTTAAATTTTGTTGTTGTATTCTAAATGCTACTTTTAAAAAAAAATTAAAAAGTGTAATCTCATTTAATTTTTTTAATACCAAATACTGCTTTACTTAATCTTATTTTTAATTTGAGAATATTAAATATAGTTAATCAATTTTATAATAATCGTAATTTTAGTTTTCTTTTTCTTATACAGTAAATCGGAGTGAGTATGGCGCAAAAGAAGTTGCTTGCTTGATCAATGATCATCATCTTCACCACGTTGATGTACCATGCACTATTATGAATAGTACCTGAGTCGGTTTAATTACTCATAAATAGATGGTGCTACTCTTAAAGCCATGGACACCGTCCAATCGACCATACCCAACCATAGAATATCGCTAGCTTCCTTATGAAGGAAAAGGCCAGGGGTAGGGTGGTCCATTCTCTTTGTAGTAGTTGTGAAGAATATATTGTGACATAAATTGCATTGCTTTCTTTCACATATATATCCATCATGCTCACTCTCTTGTCACCATCTTCCATGTGGGTTTAATGGAAATTGCATTTTCCATCCCTATCACCTCCCTCACTTTCATACCTAACGCTAAGCTTTAATTTCTAAGCTCTAAATTAGAGTTGAATACATAAGCATAACAAATGTGGAAGTAAAAATTATGCTCACCAATATAAAGGAACTCCAAAATTATTTGTGCTTAATTTAATCCCCTTAACTTCTAAAATTATGGTAACCAATATAAGGATCGCAACCTTTAATTATTATTATTATTATTATTATTTTATTTTTTTTACATTTCTCCTCATTTTTAGTTGACTTCAAGCTCTAATTCCATGCGGTGGGATGGCAGCATGCGTTGACCATTTGACTGTTCATTTGATTCTTGAAACAGAAGGCACGGTAACAGGGAGTTGACATTTTAAAAAATCCATAATACTCGTAATTTTTGTAAGGTTATGACATATATTTAAATAAAATGCAATTAATATGTTTGTTGATTTAAATTTGTGTATTATTCTCTCCGTTTGAAAGAAATTGTATTTTAAGGTTTTGCACAAATATTAATATTAATAGTAAATAGTTAAATGATGTAAAAATTTAAAGTATTTTTTATTATAATACTGTTATTTAAAAAAATGATTGAATAAATGATTAAAATTATAATAATAATAATAATATACTTCTATGCCTTGAAATTATAAAAGATAAAAAAATATGGGAAAAAATGCTTAAAATACAAAAGTTAAGAAATAAAGAAAATATGAAACAAGAGTGAAAAAGTTAAAGAATAACACATATGAAAGAGGCCGGAAAGGAGGATATTTTTTTCTGTTTTGCTTATGTATCATTTCTCCGTAATTAATTGCTCATTCACTATCTCTATATCAATAATTACTATACTTTCTTTATCCCATTATTATCTTGGTAAAAATTAGATTGGACAATAAAAATAAGATAATATTTTTTTAATATAATGTACGATTCATTCATTAATTATAAATTGACATTATAAAATTTTCATATCAATAACATTAATACATACTACACTAATCTTTCACAAATATTCAAAGAATTGAAAAGAACAATAAGATTTTAAAAATTAACGGATTATCATATCTTATTTTTTTGGTAATTAAATATATGTCTATTTACTTACTCCAATCATGAATATAATATACTTTCTCAGTCTCTATCTTGATAAAGTCAAATAAGTCAATGAAAATAAGAGAATATCTATTAAATATTATGCATGATATACTCATTAATTATAAATTGGTCTTACACAAATTTTCATATCATTATATTTTTTTTTTTTGTAATTTAATATATATTTCCTTTCTTGGTCAATCATGAATATAATATATAATTTTTTAATATTTTTCCTTTATTATTTCTATTTTAATTTGAGACAAAAATGATTACATTTTGTTTTACCAAAATAATAAGACGGGAGTACATTTTTTAAGTTACGAGTAAAATGATAAAAACAATAATTAATACTACATTATAAGAAAACTAACAACGATGTTTGGTTCAGTTAGTGTAAGGCCCCAACTGAAATCTTGGGAATGGGATACATGTGCTAGTAGTCCCGTGTTCGATTCCCACTAAAAATATTCCGCTGGGAGAACTAGCCACGCAGCTCGCTCCGGATTAGTCTCAAGGGCTCCCTGGTATTAAGGGGTACTCTTGGGGATACCGGTAGTTCCGAGAGAAATTCGGACAAAAAAAAACTTATGTAATAGAACAAACTTTTTTTATCCAATGAATTCATTATTAAATATAAATTTTTGAGGTGTTTTTACACGTGGATTATGAAATTTAGTTAATTTTATTATCTAAATTTTTTAATAATAATAAAATTAATAATGTTTGACATATTTTTCAAAACCATTTTTATAATCATCATTACAATTTTAAAAAAATATTGAATAAATAAAAATATTTAAAAAATAAGTAATCTATACTTTAATAAAAGACAATGGGTCACTTGAACCGGGAAAAGCCTGTCTGCCAGACCGCCAGTTTTCATTGGGCGCTCGTCAATGAGCGGTAAAAGTGATGAGAGGGAAATTAGGATGTACTGTAAGAAGGAGCACAATGTTTGAAATTAAAAAAAAAAAAAAAAATGAAACAAGTTTAAGACAACAAATTAGTCCACACGTGAATGTCACATGTACTTGCAAGCATGGAGGGAGAAGAACTTCTTGAAGGTTATTGAATATGGATTCAATCTCATTTTGCATTCTCTCTCTATTCACTCTACACAAATAACTATTGCGTAGAAAAAATATCAAAATTCAAATATAAATATATTTTCTCAATTTTGATGTCAAACTTGATAAAATATAATATTCAAAATCTTGAAATAATAATAAAGTTATCTTACGGATAGCTATTGCATAAGAAAAAGTATCAAAATTCAAATGTAAATACATTTTCTCAATACTGATGTCAAACTTGATAAAATATAATATTTAGAATCTTGAAATAATAAGTCATTAAATATAACTTATACCATTAATATATTAAAATCAGTCGGGGAGTTAAAAATAAAACAGTCTCATAATGCTATTAAAATTTACAGGAACGTTCCAAATATTAAAATAAATATATGTTTATAAAGAAACAATGTACGAAAATGTCTCTGAAGTTTGTCAGTTGAGCTCCCTGTTAAAATATTAATTAAAGTAAATAAAAACACTCTTTTATTTTTTGTAAAGCTTATGATAACATATTTATACTTAATAAGTCATTGAATATAACTTATACCGATAGTATATTAAAATCAGTCTGGAAGCTAAAAATAAAACAGTCTCGGAATGTTATGAAAATATACGGGAACGTTCCAAATATAAAATTACAATGTATGAAAATGCCTCTACGGCTTGCCAGTTGAGCTCCCTGTTAAAATATTAATTAAGGTAAATAAAAACACTTTTTTATTTTTTGTAAACCTTATGATAACATATTTATACTTATTTCGTTTAGGAAACATATTTCAAATATAATGATGAAGTTTCAAATTTTGTTTCGATACTACAATCTTGAAAACATGATATTAGTTTAACAAGGAACAATTTATAAGTTGTGAACAATTTATATATCCCTTCAAAGTTTTACGCTGTTTCCATAACAAAGTTTCATGTATTTTCACAATTACTTTTTCTCTTCTACTGGCTGAAGGTGTTTATATCCCTTCAAAAATATTTTCATTATCTCATTATTAAGACACTAATCACTCATAATTAAAGTTACAATAACTTTATTATTGCCACTATAAATCTCATAATGTATTTAACATCACAATAATTTCATATGTTGGTGGGTTATAGCATTGGCCCCGTGCATGGCACGGGGTGTTTCTAGTTTTATTAAAAATTGATATAAAAACCTATATTGACCGTAGACTATTCCAAATGTTTTGAGGAACGGAGGAACATATACTGCAGTCTGCAGTTTAAAGATCAAAGGACAATAGGACACTGTTCATTTCCCTGTGTCAGAAGCATGCTATTAAATTCACTCACTGTTCATTGATTTGTATTTTTTTTTTTAAAGTATACGAATATAAACACATGAATAAATTATGCATATAATGTAAAAAAGGAATTTATAATATCAGCATATCATCTACTTTCTCAATTTAAAAAAGTAACTTTACATTGGGAAATTGTAAATTTATTACTTGAAGAATCATTTAACTTTGTTTTTCCATATATAATCATTATTTTTACTATTGAAAATGTAAAATATTTAAAAATGTTAACAAATGTTCTTGTACTTGTTAAAAAAAATAAGAGAATGTAATAAAAAGTTATTGAAAAAATTAATTTTTTTTATTTTTAAGAATCTTAAAGTACTTGTTATTAACGTAGTCTTAAATATTATCCAACTCTGACTTTCATTTGTACAATGTTGCCTATCACTTCCGTTAATTGCATGAATGGTACTTGCTGTCTTGCTGATAAGCCTTGGTTTTTATCTTGCTGATAATGATTGAGCAGGTAAAAGTTTTATAGTTGATTGAAGTTATACTCGCGTTGCTACTACCCAAAAAAAAATATATGCAGGACAATGACACGAGTTTATCTTTGCAAGTTTCAACTTTGCTTCCAGCAAAATCGAATTGAATTCAACTTACGATCAATCCCAAATTAATTTAGCCCCTATCTTTTTAAAAACGAGTTCGAATTTGAATTTTTACAAAATTAAGTCAAAACAAATTTCTTTATTAAAATCTGCTCGAAGTCGAATGACGACCAACAAATAATGCATGTTTAATTATCATGTCTATCAAAAAAGCAACTATTTTATTGACAAAGACTTTTATATAATTTTCTCTTGATCATGTATTAAACAAATTGACCTTTTTCTTTGTTTACTTGAACGGTACAAGCATTGGGTAAGCTTGTGCCTAACTATTCTATGTAAGTTAAACTAGAAACTTAATATTTTAAGGCAAGAATTCAGTCAATATCAGGCTAATTCAACATTTCTAATTACTTAGTTTCTTTATGCAGCAAACTTTATATTTTTAATTAAAGATTCTTGATAGTTACATTCAGTGAATCGATTTCTATATTAAAAGGTCACAAATAAACTATTTCTTTCAAAAAATAGGCCTTATAATTAAGATTTCATTTGTTTTGTCACCATTATAGCACTGCATCTTGTATTCATTAAAATTAAACACCATATGATCCGCGTAAGATAGTCCAGTTGGTGGTTGCAGGGACACTTAGGATTTCCCCTTCCCCAGGTCATGGGTTCTAGTCCGAGACCTCCCATGTAAACAAAAAAAAATAATAAAAATTAAACACCATATGATATACTATAACGTAATTTTACAAACAAATATCGGCACAATTGGTGAGAGTATACAACAATTACTAAGTTGGTTAGGGTTTAAATTCTACTAGGGGTTTATTATTGATGGGTTATTGATAAGTATCTCATGAAACTAAATTTTTATTCATAAAATAGTACTCCCTCCGGTCCTTATTATAGGGCATACTTAACCGAATTACACATACCAAGGAAAGTGATTGGTTTTATGAATTCTATGAGAATATATTGTAACATTACAATTTTACCCCCTTAACTTTTCTTGGAAAATTCGCACTCATTAATGAAAAAAAAAACACATAGATAGTCAAAGCATTTAATAAAGGCAAAAAAGAGAAAAATCAATAAATGATGCATAGAAAATATAAAGTAACTTATAATTAGGACCAAGAAAACTTTCTAGAATGTGACTTATATATATATGACCCGAGGGAGTACTAATAAACAAACTTTCGTTATCAGTATTTAGTACTTTTATGAAAGACTAGGAAAATTGCCCATGCGATGCACGGGTCTTAAATTTTGCTATTCTTTCAATTTGTTCAAACATTAAACATTAATTTTATTTACATGTGACTATTTTTTAGAGGATAATAAATTTATCATTTTTTTGAATTATATTTTATATGGTATTTATTTTAATTATTACAAATTTACAATGAAAAAAAAGTAATATTTATGATCAGACAAACTAATGTAATCAAATCGAAATATAATTTTTATTTATTTTTTTGGTTTACATGGGAGGTCTGGGACTAAATATAATATTTATAATTAGATAAAGTGTGAAAAAGATTTTGAAAAAATTTATATATTCACGTTGGCATGTGAAACAATTATGAATACTTTAAAAACATTATGAATAACTGTTATTATTTTTTTCCGTGTTTTTTTGGTGGGGCAATAATTATATATTATAAAATTGGTATAATCTATAATGCACAAACTTCTGTCTTTATATTAAGCAAAATGTAAATATTTAAAAAGTTTTTTAAATTTTAATAAAGGATGTCATATGTGGAGCTATTCATGAGCATTTGTCTAAATTAAATAAACAAATATTTTATATTTTATATTTGCCTAATCATGTCTTTGAACTCTCCTCAAAAGTGAATAATTAATTCCCAAAAGACCTACAAAATCACATCTCTTTCCATATACAAAATGAAACATATTATAAAGGGGATTGAGATCAATAATAGAAAACCCAATAATATATATAACATTAAAATTTAAAGATATTAAAAAAAACAATAGAAAATAGAATATTAGAAGCAAAGCCAATCGAAACTTGAAGAGTGGCTTCAAAAATCATGTCTTTGAAATCACTTTGCTTTCAAATAATCTTGTATTCAAATAAATGGAAGTTTGTTTATGATAATCAAATAAAATAAGAGAGTTAGCGAAAAATGGAATGAATAACATACAAATCTTATTCTATTACTTGAGAATGAATAGCATGCTTAGCGTTATTCAATATTAGACATCATGAACTTCTTATTATTAAAATATGATTAAAAATAAATAGTAAAATTCCAATAGAATAAATAGAAGAGCATAAATTATAGAGATGAAACCTATATTTATATATACTATTATCAATTTTCTTGCACATTCAAAATCTTCAGCATGATAAAAAAGTAATATCTTAAAATATTTTACGAAAATGAACTAAGAAAACTTCAAAAAATTAAAAAGAAGATGACGCAAATAAGACATGGTACCTTGAGTTAACAATTGTATATATATATATTAAATGACATATTTTACATGCATATGATCATTGAATATAGTGTATAGATAACGTTCCATCATAATAATATAAATTGTAACGTACATAACGTGCATTCATTACAAAAATAATTTATATTCATTCGTTCAGTTACATGCATTCATTTTTATATGTCATATCTCATGTCTAGAATGAAAAAAAAATGAAAAGATTTTACTTTAGATGGATATGGGCGAATGTGATTTATTATTACATTTACAATTGGATGACTAAAATTAGAAAGAAAATTAGGAGGGAAATTGAGAAATTAGGAGGAAAATCACATTTATCCCTCAACTTCTCCTATTTTATTTGATAATACGTTGATAAGAGGAACATATGAATTGTATATTATGCGGAGGATAGAAATTATTTTAGAAAATCAACTCAGGCGGCTTATAGATTTTCATAAATAAATGGAGGACATGCCCGTGATTTCAGCGAGTAAATGAAAAATGATTCCTACTAAAGCTTGTTGAGATACTCCATTTCACTAAGATTTAATTAGGGTGGCCAATGACAATGAGTAGATTTTTCTTTCCCATAAACATGTGTATTAACAATCTTGCTCGAGTTGTGTATGACATAGAGTGGCAAAGTTTGCTTTAGCATGTACTTAACGCATCTTCAATTTCAAATTTTCAATAACTCAAATCTCAAACCTCTTATATTACATAAGAATAATTCTTCACCCGTTGATTTTTATTCATGGACGAGTAATCTTCTACTTCATATCGTATCTAGTACTAGTATATTTACATCTATGAATTTTTTAATCTCGGTCTTAAAAGATTGAGAATAAATAACTAAATAAAATAATTTTATATTAACAAAAATAAAAATTAATACTTCAAAAATAATAAACTCACTTCCTCAAAGTATTTTTCCTTCATTTCTCAACAAATATGTACAAATTTTTTAACATATACTGTATCAAAGAACAAATATGAGAAAACTTTGTTTTTATGACAGAGATTGACGATGTACTTTCGATGCATTACCCATTTTCTTTTTACGGAAAGGAAAAAAAAAAAAAAGAGATTGATGTTGATAATAAAACCATAGCTGGCCATAGCTGGCAGTAGAAAGGGCAAGCAGGCCCAGCAAGTAGCAACTGCTGTGTACCCTTCTCCCTAATCCTTTTTCCCTTTTCTCTAAACACTCCTCCCTCTCTTTTTACCCTTCTTGTCCTATTTTATCTTCCGTTTCTTCTTCAACATATAAAACCTCAAAACTTACAACAACAATCATCATCAGCATTGCCACATGAATCATCATTAGGGTTGGTTCATCAAGATTCACATACATACTAACTAAACAAGCTGAAGAAGAAGGAAGAGTAGTTCCAAAGATGAGTGCTTCTAGGTTCATAAAGTGTGTCACTGTTGGCGATGGTGCTGTTGGCAAGACTTGTATGCTTATCTCCTACACCAGCAACACTTTCCCTACGGTCACTCCCCACTTTCTTCTTTTTGTTATTTTTGATAAAGGTTGAAACTTTTTTGCTTTTCTAGTTCTAAGTTGAGCTGGCTGCTGTTAACCTTGCAAAATAAGAAATGGGTTTGCTTTCAAATTTTGTTTTCTTGATTCTGTTGTCTTACCGACCCTTTTATTTGGAGTCGCTAGTTATAAATTTGGAGTCTTTTTAATCAATCTTATGTACTTTACTCAGACATGAGTGCTGAATTTGGACTTTTTGTAGTTTGTTTGGTGGAAAGATGAAAAAGGAAATGTTATGATTGAATCTTTCATGTTGTTGACTTTGATTTTTAGATGCTGTCTTTCTATTTGATTTGATGCTTTGCTGAAATTGCTATATCAAGAGTCAAGACTTTAGGATTTTGATGTTTCTTGTTTTTGGATTGATAAAATAATCATGATAACAATTTGCATTGCGCTGTTTGACTTACAATTCTTTGTGATCTGTCTGCAACAGGATTATGTTCCTACTGTCTTTGACAATTTCAGTGCAAATGTAGTTGTGGATGGGAGCACTGTGAATCTCGGGTTGTGGGATACTGCCGGTAAGTTTGGTTTCCTGGTTTTGTATTATTTTTCTTGTATTTTTTGGAGTGTCTCGTGTTGTCGGTGTTGATGTTTTCAAGTTATGGAACAGGCCAGGAAGATTACAATAGATTAAGGCCTTTGAGCTATCGTGGAGCAGATGTATTTTTGCTTGCATTTTCTCTCATAAGCAGGGCCAGCTATGAAAATGTTGCTAAAAAAGTAAGCTTGGTACTTTTCTTCTTAATTTTGTTTTGTGGCTTCTCTACTTTGGACTAAATTGTTTTCTCCTGTTTTCCAGTGGATTCCTGAGTTGAGGCATTATGCTCCTGGTGTTCCAATTATTCTTGTTGGGACAAAACTTGGTTAGATTCTTATTCCTTCATAACTTCTCTAACTGTATTTACACTGTCAGCGTGCTACTTACGTGGCATATAACGTTTAGTGGAATAGTAGTTCCATGATAATGTGAAGTTTTACTCACACAATATATCTATCATATATTAAAGTTTGGGTAATTACATATTTATTGAACCCAACCTCTAATTAGATATCTTTAACTAAATTCTTTAATCTGAAGTCTGAACCCACTTCTATTATATCTTGCCTTGGATAGCTTGCTATCCTGTACAGATTGAGAGAAGGAAGTTCCTTATTGACTTCCAAGCCTACCACAGTCATGACTTTGAGAAAATATCTTAGTCGCAAACCTAATTGACGACTCATTAAAAGGTGGGTCCCGCTAAATTCAGCTTTTGCCTACCTTTCTCACTCACTTTGCTACTCTCTTTGCGCAACACCTTACCAACCTGGCCATCTCAATTTCCAATCTCTCTTGATTGCTTTCCCATATATCAATTCTCTTGATTGCTGATTCAAAATGTCCACCATTATGAATGATACTGCTGAAGTGATGAAATCGAAGCCCCTACAACCCTAACCAACAGTCCCTCTTCATCTCACTGGTTTTCTCTATTTTCTGTCCTCCTCCCCCCAAAAGCACTAGATTCCCCTCAACATCCTTATCCATTCCCTGCCAGGTCTCGAAAGCTTGCTTTTAGCATCCCTCATCGGGCCCCTATCCATGCGATCAACCAAAGCCTGACATGGTGTGTCGCCTCCGGCGTGAAGTGCCACCTCTTGTCTCAATCTACCAGCATTGGTATGTCTAATTGTCCCCAAATGTGGTCATGTCTTCTTGCTGAGCTTCAACTCCTATCACCAGATTCTTCTGGGGAGCAAAGTTTC
Source organism: Crotalaria pallida (assembly GCA_037953625.1). Lineage (NCBI taxonomy): Eukaryota > Viridiplantae > Streptophyta > Magnoliopsida > Fabales > Fabaceae > Crotalaria > Crotalaria pallida. Next base: position 138,645,225 of record CM075654.1, on the reverse strand, counting down.
TTTCACACTCCAGTGACTGGGAACTTGTGTGGGCTGCTATGAGAGAGAGGGGGATCAGGTTCTGGCTCTGGTCCAGGGTGGCGGATGGGAGGCGGTGAGGTGAAGTGAGGTGAAGGGGGAATAGTGTGGGCGCTTGGAAGTGGTGATATGGTGGTTAAGGGAGGAGAATATAAGAGAGAGGTGATGGTGATGGACACTGACGATGAGAAAGAAGCAGAGAAGGAGAAGCAGTAAGAGAAGAGAAAGAAAGTTGAATTGATTTAGAGGAACCCATATTTTAATGAGTTGTGAAATGATTATTCTGTGTGTCCAAATCTGATGTTATTTCTGATTGTTGCTTCATCCAAACTATTTCATGAGACTATCTTAAGTTTTCGTCTAAGACATTGAAGATGAGCCTTGTTTATTTTTCATCTTTGTTTGGTTTTTACATCCTTTTAAACTCAAAGGCAAGTGAAGTGGCTGTTTGAAAAGCTACATGAATGAATACTGATAAAGCTTGAGAAATCTGGGCTTGTGGTGCGTATTAGGAAGTTTAAGATGACATCACAGTGCAAGTACTTAATACATGAGTAAATGCATTGGTGGATCCGATGCTTGATATAAAGTCTTTGACTTCAAGGCTCATCAGAATATCCGTTTCTAGTAGTATATAACAAAAGTAGGGTTTCTGACTTTCTGTTCCTAAACTTTTCTGTCAATCGAGTGTTCACATGGTTGCAATAAAGTTAATTTGATCGTATGCATTTGATGTTTCATTTAAGACTTTCATGATCAGTTTGCTTGGGCATTTAATGACAACCAAATATGTGTCTTATAGATCTTCGGGATGATAAGCAGTTCTTTCAAGACCATCCTGGTGCAGTGCCTATCACTACAGCACAGGTACTTGCTAGTTGCTACTTGCTAGCCTTTAATTTTTTGTTCATGATTTGCTCTGATTTTCTGTCTACCCTGAAGGGTGAGGAACTGAGAAAACTTATCGGTGCTCCAGCTTACATTGAATGCAGTTCAAAAACACAGCAGGTACATATATGTTCTTTGCATGAATGCATCTTTAAAAAGTTTTGGAGGTTAAAGAATATATGCACCTTTGACCTATCGTTATTTACTTACCATATGCACCTTTGGATGCAGAATGTGAAGGCTGTTTTTGATGCGGCCATCAAAGTAGTTCTCCAGCCCCCAAAGCAGAAGAAAAAGAAGAGGAAGGGGCAAAAGGCCTGTTCCATTTTGTGATCTTCTGTTCTTCATATTGTAGTTCGTGGAGGATGACATGACTGTAGCCATTTTCTGGTAGTCTTCGCCATTCTATATCTTATATACTATTTCCAACCTAGACGAAGGAATTGCTGAGTACAACTGACAACATTAAGGTTCACTCATAAGCATCAAAGCTATTTGTCTCTGGCTGTTGGATCTGTACAGTCATAATTTCAATATGTTTGTTGTGCACAACTCTTTCGTTTCTCTACTGTTTTTACCTGTTGTATCGACTATTAAATGACCATAGCCAACTGTGGACATGGGTTCTGTTCATGTTGTAATCTAATCTAAGAAGTGCTTGCATATGTGGCTTTGGATGTGAACTAAACATATGTAATTATATTTTAGCTGCTTAACAGGCTAAATATAGATGTTGGTTTGATTAAGGCCCCTTCTTTCATTTATTCCCTAGTTTTTCAAGTTACAATGGTGTGACATATATATGATGAAGGTGTTAACTTTGAAAACCATGAACTTGGAGCAAATCTTATTTCAGTTGCAGCCGGGAATGAGTATAATCAAATTTAAAAATGGAAAGTCAGCCGCTGATTAACGGAAAGAATATTATGGAGCTGTCGACAACATTGTGCATGCACCGGAGAGTATAAAAATATTTTGAAGGATTCACAAAACAAAACTACATTCAATTGCCACTTCTTATAACTTTATTAGATACTCAACGAATGGACTATATAAGTGTGGGTCTCTTTTCTTCTTTTTGGAAGTGGGTGGCTGCTATCAGACATCCATCCTCCAATACCTTGGTATCTTGCAGCACTTCTTTTGGCATCGATGCATTTCATAAGGGAAGTGGTTCCTGGATGCAAAAGGAAGAAAGAGAAATGTTTGAAAGGACAAGTTTCAATCAAACAATAATTAATTATTTGAAGATTAACTTTCATATAATACTCCTAACAGAGAATCTGGAGGTGTGAACCAGGCCTCCATCTATGATCCTAAAGATAACCATGAAGAAAGTGGCTTTGAAGTTTGAACACAGCAGTCGCAGTAGGAAATCCCTGATTAACTGAATTGAAAGCTGAGGCAGACACTTGGAATACAAAATAATGGCAAGCATCTTTCACATATTCCCATTTCTTTTTTTTTTTTTAAAACCTCGACGTGGTGTTTTGTGACCTAGAGATTACCGGTTCATATTTTGGAAATAGTCTCTCTAATTATAGGGGTAAGGCCGCGTACATCTTTCTCCAAATCCCACCACGTAGGCACCTTGTACACTAAGCCATCCTATTTTTTTTTCGGCTTGCGAGCATGAGAGTTATGTGGTCTCTTTCAAGAGTTACATCACTTAGAGTTACCTCTCTTAAGGTCCAAATTACTTAGCACCTTAACCTACCCTGCAAACATTCCCAATTTTAAAAGCTGATAGATTCTAGTAATCTTATCTTTCCTTTCTAGAGGAATATATGCAGTGGCCACTTCCATTGGTCAGAAAAGACAAATGCAACTCGTGATTCTGGTCCGTCTCTCTTCTCCACTTATTTGCTCCCTTAAATATGACTGCAACCTGATTTCTTTCTTATATAGCTTTCATGTGTTGTTAATTATTTGGCTTTCCAGAATCCATCCTAAGTTCCTCTTCTACGATCCTAGAATCACGTGAATGGCGTCCAAGAGAATACTGAAGGAGCTCAAGGACTTGCAGAGAGATCCACCAACTTCATGCAGTGCAGGTAAAGTGGTTGCTGTGAACTTGAATTGGGTTATTTAGTAGTAATACCTCAACCATACTGCTGTGTTTTGTGATATGGTTGTTAACTTGTTGTGGTGGATTTCAGGCCCTGTGAGTGAGGATATGTTCCATTGGCAAGCAACCATCATTGGTCCTAATGACAGTCCCTATGCTGGGGGCGTTTTCCTTGTCACTATCCATTTCCCTCCTGATTATCCCTTCAAACCTCCCAAGGTGCCCAAAACTTTTACCTCTTTCAGGATGAGCAAAAGCTCTCTTCCTTTTGCTATATTTTAAAGATGAACATCTGTTTCATATATGTGCGGGTGCATATGTATACACACCCGTGTGTGCATACATCGTTTCATCCAAATACTCAACCTCTCGTGTCGTTGATATTCATCACCTAACAAAATGATTTTTGTTTTCAAAATTGTATTTTTTGTAATTGCTAGTTCATATTTTATAGTAAAGAAACAACCTTAATGCAACAGTAAGGTTTTTGCCTTGTGACTTGGAGGTCATAGCACGGTTTCAAATTCTATAAACCCCGGGGGGTGTGCAGAATCTGATTAGTGGCTAATATATAAAACTGTTTGGCAGGTTGCATTCAGGACCAAGGTATTCCATCCCAACATAAATAGTAATGGCAATATTTGCCTGGACATACTCAAAGAACAATGGAGTCCTGCTCTCACCATATCCAAGGTCATGTTTTGAATCCTTAACATTGAAGCCATATGTTTCTTTCTGTTGTATATAAATACTGATTGTGAAAAATCATGTAGCAGGTGCTGCTCTCTATATGTTCGCTGCTGACGGATCCGAATCCTGATGATCCTCTTGTGCCTGAAATTGCTCACATGTGCAAGACAGACAAATTCAAGTATGAGAACACTGCTAGAAGCTGGACACAGAAGTATGCCATGGGATAAGAATCTTGGCCTCTTGCCTCATCCGGTGCTTTTGGAACTGTCTTTTTTGCTCTTCAATTCTTCCCTCTTGGAAGTACTAGTATTATACTATATTGTAACGGCCTTGAAGTAAAGCCATACTGGAAAACTGGCCTGTATATGAGAAATTTGTTCTCAAAGGCTTTACCTTTGAACTTGGAGAATGTTCTATAAGAATAAATACTACTCTGATTTGGAGCTTTTTATAACCAAGTACCAACAAGGCTCAATCATTGCGTACTTTCTTAGGTCAATAAACCAGATTTTTATGCACTAGGGGGTATAATTGAGAGTTGAGACTGCTTTAAGACAAATAACTACTGCGCTTTGAAATTGTTTTTTCACAAAATCTATTTACTTTGCATGTTAAGGTTTGCAATTAAACATAATCAAGCTTCAACCAATGTCCAGCAGACAATATATACCATGTTATGTGTTATGAAAATCTACCTCTCAAGCTTGTTTTGACAGGATTCTATGACCTTTACTTGCAATGTTTTTGTTGAAACTTGAAACTATGGTTAAGTAATTTGAGTCATGTGATCTATGTCTAAAAGGGGGTAAATTTTTTTAATTATATTCCACATGGACTTTCGTTAGAAGCTTAAATTTCGCTTGACTGATCACTTTTCATTTTAAGGTAATGAAAATTGTCATCCAATAGCTTGTGGAATTCAAACGAGTACAGTTACTGAGTACTACACAAATCATAATGCTAAGATAGCATTCTATAAGTAATTACTCTGTAAATATGTAACCAATAACTATCAATGTTGTCATATTGATGTCAGCTTTTGTTAAAGAATATAGAAACGGAAACTACTGACAGTGCTAGAAAACACCAGCTTTTAAAATGATGCCTTTGACGTTTTTCTATCACTACGGATTTTATAGCAAATAGCCAATAATCATATTAAGCTATTCAGCTTTTGCAAAATTATTAGTTTGTTTAGACACCTACCTGATTACACAGGTGGTTAGGTTTCTTCGTTGTATAATACTCCTACTAATCAACAAAATAAAGGTGACAATTATTGCAGAGTGCGATTAACAATTGTTCTATTATAGTCTTATACTTCAATTATTGCAAAATGCAATATATATGTGCAACTTTTGGAGCAGCAGCCATTACCACACAAAGAGATTTCAAAATTAGTGATGCCATTTCAAGCTAATTCAAAAAGATGCAAGGAGTGTCTTGATGACAGCATCTAATATTCTAATGTATGCATGTGATTGGTTTTATTACAGAAAGAATAGTGCATGCCCCTCAATATTCTTCTACCAAATTATTCCTTTACTTGGTTCCAAAGATGCAGTTGAGTAGGCCTTGTCACCTTTCTCATTTATGATGGTAGATTCACTATGTACAAAATCCTGAGGGGAATCTTTACGATTGTGAGACTTAAACTGCTTTAGATTTTTCTTTTTTTTTCCTTCATTTTTTTTTTAAAATTAAGCTAATAATATAAGGATGGGGGTAGGAAGATGGAGTACTATAATTTTCAATTATGCTAGTTGCTCAATTTTTAAATAAAATAAATCCTCTTAATCTCTATTGTCATTTGTCTAGTCTAACATATAAAATGATCTAATGAATCATTTTATTACAATGGTTCTTTGTAAATGATTGATTTTATTACCTCTTTTTAACCGAACTTGAACTAACTAGAGTCTTTTTTTTTTTTGTTTACATGCAAAGAAAAAAACAAAAGAAAAGGACTTATCTCAAATGAACAACCCTTAAACTAACTAGCTAGAGTCTAATGTGATATCCAATACTTTTAAGTTCGCGTAAGACAGCCTAGTTGGTGGCTGCAGGGACATTTAGGATTTCCCCTTCCCCAGGTCATGGGTTCTAGTCCCAAACCTCCCATGTAAAAAAAAATACTGTTAAAAATATTAAAAAAAAAAAAACTCACCAATTAAATGTGAATACTTTCTTCCTCTTTCTAATAAAGGTTTGTTGAGTAAAATCAGAAGAGAAGGGAACCTTATTAGAAGAGGAGGGACCTCATCTCAACCACTGAATTATGTTTCGTCTACTTATCACTTTGGTTGATCAAGCATCTTTTTCAATATTAGAATAATTATATTCCTTTTATGTAGTACAGATTATCTTGTATTGGTTTTTATTCAGATTCTTTATTTTTACCGAAAGAGAAAGTCATCTACATGACTTTAGAAATTGAATAGCTTTGCAGCACTGATGACCTCACAGTACACGATTTCAAATTTGAAGTTTTTTTAATAATAATTTTTAAATAAAGAATATTTTATTTTATCTCATAAACAAAATAGTACACGATTTCAAATTTGAAGTTTTTTTAATAATAATTTTTTAAATAAAGAATATTTTATTTTATCTCATAAACAAAATAGTACTAGTATTCCTTTTCAACTTTCATGATAAAATTATCTTACCTCTTCCCTGAAATATCTTTATAAAACATTCGCAGACAGTGTATTAACTTGAGAATTTTCCATTCTAGCTGCTTTTTTAATTTCATTTAGATATTTCCTCTATTTAAATTTAAAACGATTCTATTATTCAAATGTTTTTTTATAGACAAAATAATTTTATTTTCTTATGGGAGGAGCAAACAAGCATAACTTTCATGAGGGTTTTTTTTTTTTCCATCCTGGTATCCGTCCCATTGGGCCGACTAATCCAATTCGAAGGGATATCGAGGTTAAGGTTTTAATTTTTCTCTCAACATTGTTGCGGGGGATCGAACCGTGGTTCACCCTAGTGCAACCCCTGACACCACTTAGTCCAGATCTTTACTTCTAAGGATTTGATTTCAACATTTGTAAACTTTTAATTTGACAAAGCAAAAAATCATGAAGAAGAAAAAAAAGTGAAATTCCGGTTACAACAAACCTTACCAAACCATAGCATTTTCTGTTGCACCTAATATCAGATAAGATAGAACATTTTCATTCTCATGTCTTATATGGAAGAACGACAAGGCAAGACAAGAAACGTGGCAAATATTGAAGGTGGCAAATATTGAAGGTGAAAGTTGAAAGGAATCACTTTAGACTTTGAATTTGTGGGACCTATAATTCGGGTTTTTAACATGTTCAACTTTGCTTTCATTTTTTTAAAAAAAATATTTCATTGGCAACTTCAATTTCATTTAGTCAAGCAACCGATAAAAAATATATTTTGCTAACAAGTGCGCTTTTTTTTTTTGGTAAACCACTTATTAAAAGTTTTTATTAGGACAAAATCTTGATTGTTGGTTGGTGCCTTAAATAATAATGTGATTAAGTCTTTAAGAAATTATTAGTTACTCGATTTATTTTATACATAAATATTAATAAATGGTTTAATAACACAAGCATTTGTGATATTTAGATTATAGTAATATTTTTAAGTAATAATCATTATTAGTTTTAAAAAAAAGTAACAATCATTATTGAAAATGAAAAAGAAATTTATCTCTCTAACTCGAATTACAAGCAAGAAAAAACATATTTTTTTTAAATATAAACAAAATTAACTAACTTTATTAAATTTTGTTTCATTCTCAATATCACTTTCCTAAAACATCTCTAAAAAATTATTATCTTATTTAATTTTTGTTTCATTCTCAACACTAATTTCCTAAAATACCTCTATTTTTTTTTTATAAATTTGAGAAAATTAAATACAATCAACTAACTCCATAATAAGCGTAAAAGTAGTTAAATTTGCTTATAATTCGAGCCGGAGGGAGTATGATAATAAATGATATAATTGGGAAAAAAATAATATTGTACTATAATTATGTATTTAGTTTGTAAAACAACAATACATTTGAAACAAGATAAAAGAAAACTATTAGTGAAGGCTGACCCACATAATAAATGATCTGTTACTACTTAATCAAATGATTGAGGGTTCGATTCTCGACTCTTGTGAATGTTAAAGGCCTCGTTGGAAAAATGAACTACATTAAATGTTAAACCGAGAAAATGACATTAGTAAAAAAAAAAAATTAGATATTTTTTTAGATTCTTGAAATGCGAAAGTAATGCACATTTGTAATTATTTTTTTAAAGTATAAACACATTAACAACTATTCTAGAAGTACTTATTAACAATATCCATACTATAAACTATGAAGTGTTATATAAAAAAATTTTAAGCCGTTAACTGGTCATTATCGATGTATCCCCTACCGAAAATGAAATAGACATAAGGGACACTAAAATTAGGAAGCAGAATAGTTCTCTTTCGTTAATCCCATTTTTGGTTTTCCATGATTTCCACTTATATGAGCATGGTTATTAATCTATTTGATAACTAATTGACATTTTTAAGATTGATCCCACAAAATTTTTTCCATTCACCAAAATTGATTACCAAACCTTCAATCACTCAACTTAAATAACAAAGTCCCACATCAACCGATTACCTAATCAAATTTATATGTGTTAATCCATCATCTTATTCAGAGCATGTTACGTGGTAGTACCAGTAAGGAAATACTCCCTCCGTTTCACAATGTTTGGCCTTTTAAGTCTGGGCACACAGATTAAGAAAGTGTTAATTATTGTACTCCCTCTGTTCCAATTTAACTGTCACTTTAGAAATTTCACACGGATTACGAAAGTCATTTAATATTTCAATTTTCAAAAGAATTATTAGATAACTTTACTATAATACCCTCAAAGTACATTAATTATCACCCATTTCACATATTTCAACACATTAAATGCAAGGTTAAAGGTGGAAAAAATCAATTAATACATCCTCGAATTCCTAAAGCGACAAATAATTTGGAACAAGTTAAAAATGCTAAAGTGACAGATAATATGGAACGGAGGGAGTAAGTATTATGTATAGTTTGTCTAAAATGTCCCTATTTAATCCTTATTGAAAATTATAATAGTATTTAATTTTTATTAGTAAGTGTGTCCATTAATTAATGTATAGTGGTTTAGAAATGAGAGAGATGATAAAAGTAGAATTAATGAGGAGTAAGAGAAATGATTGAATGAAAGGTTAATATTGGAAAAAAAATATGTTTGTATATTAAAAATGTAAAAGACCAAATATTATGAAACAAGAAAAAAAAGCTAAAAGGCCGAAGAGCGTGAAACCAAGGGAGCAGCAAGAGTACTAGTATTAGTAGTAGCAAATGTTAGTCAAGCATCGTAAAAGGTGCACGCCGCAGAGTGGAAGCAATGTTAGTCATTAAAACCCGCAATAGCCGGTGTCAAACTTCGATGGTGTTTCATCGGTCCGTGCAATGCGACCTGAAATCAAGGGTTTCCCGCGAAAAATGTCCGGTTACTCTCACCACACGCACTCCCCCTCATCATTAAAATACTGTATCACTTCTTGTTGCAATAAAACAAACAACTCTTTGTCCGTACCCTTCACTTCCTCACTTTTCGCCCCCACCCCACTTCCTTCTGCCCTTCTTAAATAACATCTCCTCTAACTCTAACTTTAATTCAACAACACACTTTTTTTTTTCTTCAAAAAAATTCTAAAATAAAAAAAATAAAAAAAAAAAGGTTAAAAAAGTCTAGAGCAGAATTGTATTTGTGTTCTTCAAATTCTTCAATTCTGTACCAGAATTAAATATACTAATTTTTAGTATTGTTTAGAAATTTAGTTGAGAAGTAGGTAGTACGCTGATGCAATTTGGCGGTCAAAAAAACAAAAATTAACGTTGGTCTCAAACCATGGCTGCTTTCAACGTTTTGGTGCACATTTCTTTGTCTAATCATCTTGTTTTACCATTCTACTATTATTACTACATTTTTTTAATATACATTAATAATGAGAATATAATATTGAAGGTGTCGTGGGTTCTTGGCTTCTTGCCTCTCTTATTCATCCAATGGGTCATGTGATCTTTAATGTTTCTTTTCCCTCTCTCACACACCATAGTTTTTTATTTAATGGGACTAATGTTACTCATAGGTGCTGCTATTTATTATATTCAAGAATAGTTTCATTCATTCCCGGTGTGCCTAGTACTAGGAGCATTAGATTCAAGTTCCAACCATGAGAGCTCTATTTTGCAGAGAATGAGAATCATCAGATGGAGCATAGCATATATTTGCTGGAGTTCTTCTTCAAATTCAATAAGGAGTTGAATCAAGAGATGTTCTAACTTCTAAGTGAGGTGATTATTGATCATATAGTATAAAGGTTATAAAAAAAAAAAAAGAAATAAGGTAATGACAATTGAGAGGAGGTTTGTTTTGGTAGGGATTAGAATTGATAGTGATAGCAGACAGCTTCTAAATTGGGCTCTTGTCAAAGTTGCTGAACCCGGGGACTTTGTTATTGCTATCCATGTCGTTAAAAGTTCAGGTAATTAATTAACCAAGTTAATCAATCAATTCTATACAGATATAGTGTTAGCATAAACCTGTTATTTGCATGCCTAGAACTCGAGAGACAACTTTCGCGGTAACTTTGGACTGTATAAATTCAAAGTTGTTGCAAAAATTGTCATGCTCATAGATACAAAGAGCATTATTGATATTAATTAGCATACAAATTCTTTTTTTTTTTTTTGGTATTAGCTTTTTTTTTTTTAACTACCATTGTTAAAAAAGTTACTTTGAATGTAGATTATGTTTCCAAAAACAAGGCCCTGATTGATGGTTATTTAGAGATTTATGAAGGCCTATGTGAAGTGAAGAAGGTACTTAAAACATTTACTACTATTTCTGCAATTTTCATACATGGGATTTAGAAATGTCACTTGATTTTATTGATATGGCCTGATTGGATTTCAGGTAGGTCTCACTGGTCAAATCTTTACAGGGAGCTCCGTTCGAAACATACTTATTAGAGAAGCAAAAAACCATGCTGCTATGGCCCTAGTGGTAGGGTATGTGGAGTTAATGTATCTGATGTATGCATTTACTTGTTTAACTTTTTTTTTCTTTTCTGATGAAAGGTTCTAATAATAGACAAAGCATCATGCAGTTTTAAATGTTTTGAAGATACTGAATGCTTTTATTTATATTCTTTTTATATACTTGGGAGGAGGAGGATTAGTAAGAAAAACTGAAGGAGAATATAATAAGGCTCTTTGGTCTGAAACACAAATGGATTTGATTTGCAGGGGTAGAGCTGCAACAGCAAAATATTGCTCCAAACGACTGCCACCCAGCACCAATGTTCTGGCCATCCATGATTCAAGAATTGCCTTCAGGAGGTGCACCGACAATCGACTACCAGGTTTAGTATACGTAGAAAACAAGTCTTCGTCTCAGTCTCGTAGAAATTGAGGAGTGAATATCCAAATTCATCCTTGAGAAACAATTGCCCTTCAATATAGTCCCTTGTAAATGAAAAATCATGAAAAGTTCTAACTTAATCCTCAAGAATCTCAAATGACGTTAAATTAATCCTTTTCAGGTCTGGTTTAAGGGGACGCATTAGTCATATCAAATACTAATTTGATTGTCATTTGAGTTTAGGGAGTGAATCGAAATCTTGCATTTCAAAAAGACTAAATTAAGTTACACATTTTTCTCGGGTCCGAACTTAGGCATTTAATCAAAATTAATTACCGGTGACAAAAGAGACTAAAGTAAAGCTTAATTATTTTGCATTTATCATAGGCGGTCTTATGCTGGATCCAAGGCCAAGTATAACAAACACGGAAAACCTCAGCGACAGAGTAAACCAGTCTGAATTGGATGATTCTGAGGTGGAGAATGATAAACCAACATACCAAAATACCAAAGAATTGAAGGAAGAAGCATCTAATATATTAGAGAGGCCGAAGCTAAGATCAATATCTATGTTTGTTGGTGATCCTGCTGAGCAGAACCTTGGGTGGCCTTTGCTCCGAAGAGCCAAATCAGAAATCTCACAAACCCATCATGCAAGGGACATGTCAGTAGTGCAATGGGTAATGAGCTTACCAGATCGCTCCCCAAAGAAAATTCCTCAGTCTTGTTCTTCCATAGAGGAAAATCCATCAGAGAGGGACATCAGTGACATGGATGATGAGAGCTCTAACCATGGTTCACCTTCATCTGTTGAAATACCAAAAGGCCTTGAAGGGATGTTAACTGTAAATTCACTCAATTGCAAGTGGTTCAGCCTTGAGGCTCTTAAATCTTGCACTAGCCACTTCTCTTCAGGTTGGAACAGTGCAGCTTACACTGTCTTTTGATTATGAGTTATGAACTTTTTCAACAAAACTACTAGCATTAGATTCATCCTTTAAATTATTTTTTTTCTGTTTTCAATTTGATCCATTTTGAACTCATTGACCCCAAAATTGTGAAGGTTAGTCAAGAATCGAGGGAGTTATTAGAAAAAACCTGCAACAGAAAATAACTCGGACCATCAATTTAGTAGTTTTATCATCTTTTTTTGGTTCTTAAATAAATGTAACCTTGAATTCCATGTCAGAAAACGTGATTGGGAAAGGAGGGAGCAATCGTGTGTACAAAGGAGTTCTCCCTGATGGGAAGCCAATAGCAGTCAAAGTTTTGAAGTCATCAAAAGAAGCTTGGAAAGATTTTGCCCTTGAGGTTGAAATAATATCCTCATTGGAGCACAAAAACATCACCCCTCTAATTGGTATTTGCATTCAGGACAATGCCTTAATATCTGTTTATGATTATTTCCCCAACGGAAGCTTAGAGGAAAATCTACATGGTAAAGTTGCAGTAGGATTTTACTACTTTTCACCCATCATTTAAATTGCTGGAATATTGAAAATGATGTTAATATGAATTTTTATAAATGGATGTAGGCAAGAACAAGGATATGTTGTCATGGGAAGTGAGATTTAATGTAGCTGTTGGGATTGCTGAAGCCCTTGATTACCTCCACAGGGAATCTTTGAAGCCTGTTATACATAGAGATATCAAGTCTTCAAACATTCTTCTTTCCCATGGGTTTGAACCAAAAGTAATCAAAAGCTTTTAAACTAGTATTAGTTAGCATTCAAAAGAAGTGGCATTATGTACAAAACTCATTCATGATTGTCTTTATGTTGCAGCTATCTGATTTTGGACTTGCAATATGGGGACCAACAACTTCGTCCTTTCTGACTCAAGAAGATGTTGTGGGAACATTTGGTTATCTTGCTCCAGAATACTTCATGTATGGAAAGGTCAGCGACAAGATAGATGTCTATTCCTTTGGTGTAGTGCTACTTGAACTAATATCAGGAAGGGAACCGATCAGTTCCGAACCTTGCAAAGGACAGGAGAGCTTGGTCGTGTGGGTAAGATCTATCGCTACTTAGAATGAATTTTGAATTGTGTTACTGATATAGAATATATATAGTTCTATGAATTATTAACACTGGCTTCATTTTCAGGCAAAACCAATAATAGAGAGTGGGGATGTTAAAGGCTTATTGGATCCAAATTTAGAAGGGAAATTTGATGAGATTCAAATGCGAAGAATGGCTTTGGCGGCATCTCTATGCATTACACGCGCTGCTAGGCTTCGTCCTAAACTGAGCCAGGTAACACTTAAAGGCATGTTATTTGTGTATCAAAGTTTGGATAAAACTTCTGCAACAACTAATTTTTGTAAAATATGGCATTAGTACTTTTCACTATAAAAATCAAAATTTCCCGAGAATAGGTATAGATGAAACATATTTGGAAATACTAAATGACATCAAGTTGCAGATTTCTTGACTTAAATTTATCACTTTCATTGTGTGCAGATACTACAAATTTTGAAAGGAGATGAGAAAGTTGAATATTTCTTCAACTCCCACGGAGATAATTATGAGCATTCGGAAATTCAAGAAAGCATTGATGATGAAGTCTATCCAAATTCAAGTGCAGAGTTACACTTAAGTTTGGCATTACTCGGTGTTGACGATGACACTACATCATCTAGTAGTACAGAAAACAGCAACAGTGAAAACTCGAAAGAACAATGGAGCAGATCATCAAGTTTTGATTAGTTTATTTTAATTCTAACACAGTAACATCTATGTCTATATATCATTAGTTTATGAGTGTTCATTGTGAAGTTGCATTAAAATATAAGACAAAAAAACAGAGAAATAAAGAGAGAGGGCTGCACCCTTTAATGAGGTGGTTTGTATATATTTATAAAGGTAAAATTTTCTTTTCAACTTATCTTAGCAATAATATTAACGGTTTTGCTAGGGTGATGGTTAGCAAAATCCTAATTTTAATTAGGATTGGGTGTATTCTTGATGCATTATAGGTTGGTGTGATCTGATGTGTGTGCAAGAGTGAGTATGTATATGTATCATTATTGCTGCAAATATCATTATTATGAGTTTTTTCTTGTACTAAAGATATCTTACAGTTATTGCTCCTAGACTAGTCCCTAAGGCCTAAGCATTAACCAAACACTGTTTGCAGCTAGAAGGCCCTGGTAATAATTGTCTGATTTGAACTGTTACAACTTAAGCAAATTAAAAAATCATTAGAACAAAGCAAGCTTTCTCAAAGCTTCAAGAAACCGGTTAAGAGCAATGATGCTTGCAAAACACACAATCTCAGACAAGTGATCAAGTTCTACATTAAACATATGCTTTCAACTCAATTGATAGAAGATCTGATTTATCCTTTTATACAGTGACTAAACAAACTAATATTAATGCTTATACTAACTCTGCAATCAACTAACTTATTCACTTAACAACCTCTTCAACTAACCAATTAACTGTCATGTAACTAAGCAAAAACACCATGTTTTTGGTACAAGGAGTTGAGTCATCGCTACACAAAAGAGAAACCCTTGGAAAGTCATCAAGAAGCAAACCCCCAACATCTTATAGGAAATTTTCTAGCAGAAAACACTACTTGAATCTATAAAATTCATTCCAGCCCATAATAAATGAAAAATATTTACCGAGCATCAATGCACTATTGATCATAGCTTCAATTTCATTCATTTCACCCATATTAATTTGGGCCATTAATTTAATTTTCATATGGAGAAATTGCTGGATTCAAAGTTTTTGTACACTTAATGTATGATTGAGATTTTTCTTTTTTTTGGGGGGGGAAAAAATAGTCAAGTTGCGCAAGTCTAGTCTAGACTGTCTAGACAACCAATGGCATAAACTTGAATGAAATTAGGATAGAATTTTCATGTGGGAGCCCATCCCACATAAATGAGGTTGATTGGTGTTAGCTTTACTTGTTGCTTTTTTTCTCCTGAATTTGGCAAGACCTTTTTGTTAAAATATAAATAAAAAAGATAAACCACACATGAGCTAAAGTCATATGAATATCTGCATTTTACAAGATCTCATCGAATAAGCCAACATATTTAATAAATTTACGAAAATCTCAAATAGGTATGAACTCTTATGTAAAATTTATTACATATTGAATACATAAATTTACTGTATTAAAAAAAAATTATACAAAGACAAGTTTCTCTAATTTTTCATTAAAACATGCAAATAACACATGCAAACTAATGAATACAAATTATGTGAGAAACTTGTTTTTATCATGCAAGACTAATATAGCATATGCAAGATTGTAGAAGCAGAAAGAGTAGCAAAGAAATGGATAAAAAGATAAAAACCACTTTAAAAAGGATACGGAGAATCACTTAAAATTAAAGGCCTTATCAACCAAAAAAAAAAATAGTTAAAAGGAACAAATAAATAAAGAGCAATAGAGACAACTAAAATTCAATAGATAGGAAAAAGAAATATAAAAACAAAAGGTGTGAAACAACAAAGGTTGGTTCCAAGGAAAAGATGCTAATCCTGTCGCTTCAAAAAAAAAAAAAAAAAAAAAAAGCTGCGTAGAAAACTAAATGCATGATTAGTACTTCAATTAATAAATTTTAGAGAATAATTTTAAATAAAAAGCGTTTAAGATCATACTATTTTAACAATAAACGATGTTAAATATAAAATAATTAATCAAAGTGATAGAAGTTTAAATAACTTATTAACAAGAACTGGACACCATAATTAATTACTTCTAAACAAGAAGATACTGTTAAACTGAAAAAGGGTTTTAAGTTTTTAATCCCTGAGTTAAATTCTTTTTAGGAATTGGTTTTTGAACTTTTTTTTGGATGTTTTTGAAATAGGTGACATTATAATTATGTCATCAATTGATATTACGAAAGTGACATGATATGTGGTATGTCATATCATCACTTAAATGAATAAATGACCGTTTCCAAAAATTTGAGCAAAGTTTAGAGAGTTAATACATGGAAAAAAATTTCAAGAATCAATTCTAAAAGTGCACCTAAATTTAGGGATTAAAAATTTTAAATATAAGTAACTAAAAGAGAAACAGTAGTAAAATAAAGGTTAAACTATTCATTTGGTCTCTTACCTTATTTTTCATTATCAAATTGGTTCTTTACATATTTTGGTATCAGATTGGTTTCTCGTTTCTTTTCACCGTTAATTTGATCTCTGAATCAATGTTAATCCTATGTGGGTCAATATGATTTGTACACGTGTGATTTCTCTCTCCAACAGTGCATATGTGAACCAATATGATATTGACATGTAAGATAAATAATTATTCATGAACCAATTTAACAGCAACAAAAAATACAAAAAACCAATATGATAAAAAAAATTTTGAGAGATCATTTTGATAGGAGTATTGAAAAATAAAATATAAAACCAAATAAGCAATATAGCCTAAAATAAATTCATATTGGGAACATCTGTACTTCTTAAACTGGTTAACAGGAGGGACTGTGGTGTTTGTCTGCATCATATGACATAATAGGTGTGATGACATGCTAATGTTGATAATCTCGAAAAAAAATATTCTTTTTTTTTTAATTCTGATTCCCAACTCTATTCTTAAAAATAGGTCATTACATAATTTTAGTAATTTGGTTTTAATAAGCAACTATTTTAAATTACTTTGATACTCTCTCAGATCTTGTATATAAGCTTCATTTGTAAATTTTTTCCTTTAATATAAGTCTTATTGAGTATTAATTTTCAACGATATTAATTACTTCTTTTTCACAAACATCATTATTAATTCAACATTTTTTAGATTTCAAATAATAATTATAAGAATATTTTAAAAAAATATATCAAATATTTATATTTTCAATATCA
This sequence comes from Crotalaria pallida, assembly GCA_037953625.1. Lineage (NCBI taxonomy): Eukaryota > Viridiplantae > Streptophyta > Magnoliopsida > Fabales > Fabaceae > Crotalaria > Crotalaria pallida. The sequence continues at coordinate 138,628,267 of CM075654.1, read as the reverse complement.
CTAACAATACTAACTAATTTTTTTTTTAAAAAAAAAAAGTAAAATTAATCAAAAGAACTTATAATAATTACACAAAAGAGTATGAAAGAAGTAATGTAGTACTCTAATTGAAGGTCAAGTCAATGAAATGAAATACAGTAGTAGTAGTACTCCTGCAGTCCTGCTAGTTGCACAAACACTAACGTGTGGATGTTGCAAGTGGCCAAATTGGATTTTCAATGAAATATTCAGGGGATAGCGTGTACATAGAAAAAACCTGGTGGGCGTATGAGACTTTTTAATTTATGAATAATAATTTAGATCTACAAGTTTACAAACTTATACATAAGATTATGATACTTGTTATTCTCAAGTTAAAAAAAATTAAAGAAAAAAATTTAAATAACAATAATGTGTGAATTTATGAGTAAGTCTTTTTATATAGATCTCTCAATCATTACTATTTTATTAAGATTTTGACAACCGATACTTTTAGAGTATTGATGTTCATTACTCTTTTATTAAGATTTTGACAACAGATACTTTTAGAGTATTGATGTTGTAAGTCGGTGATTCGCTGAGCTAAATATGTTTTGGCTCTATCATGTTTTTGTTTTTAATTAAGTGGAGTATTATTTTTTATTGATAATTGAAGATTAATTTTTTTTTAATATAAAAATTATCAAAGTAGATTATGCTTTTTTTTTTTGTTTGCACCCTGGTATCCGATCCATTGGGTCGACTAATCCAGTTTGAGGGGGGTACCGGGGTTAAGGTTTTATTCCTCTCCCAACGTTGTTGCGGGGGATCGAACCGTGGTTCGCCCTACCAAGTGCAGCCCCTGGCACCACTGCACCAACAGCTCGTTGGTTAGATTATGCTTTTATTAATAAAGCTTTATTCATACCTAAAACAAAAAAATAAATTATGATATTATGCTTAAAAAATTTAATCATTTATAAATTATGCTCGATTTTATTGACAAAACTCTATTATAATTCCTTAAAGTTCTTGATACTAATTCTGTCAAGATAAATGGATATCTCTCTTAACTAGAGTAATTTTTTTTTATAAATTGAATTTGGGATTACTCACGTCCAAATATTATTTTTCAAGATTTTTTTATCATTATTTGAACTAATCCATATTGATTTTTGAAAGTATTATTTAAAAAATCTCATTAAAAAATTAATTTTACCCGTCTTCAAAATCATATTCCCTCCAGCACTTAAAGTTAGTAAAAAAATATAAAAAAATTTTTGTTCTAAATTGAGGTTAAAATTGTGAATATAAAAAAATTAAAATTGCATTGTACTCATATTTTGTGATTGTTTAATAAAGGAAACATGCATTAAATATTTGTTTGCGTAATTGGATAATTTGGGGAACATTACATTAAAAGCACGTTCTTTTGTATTTGTTGAATTTTCAAATGTTTAATAATTTTTTGGGACGGAGGGGTATCATTTTTAAAAATAAAGTTATATTTTCATTAATTAATTAATTAATTAATTACTCCCTCCGATCTTATTTATAAGATCCTTTTGGGGTTTTTCACTTTCACAAAGGAAAATGGATAAATTTGTTGGTGATACTGGAAATGTGAAAATTTGATATACTTTTTCAAAATTACCCCTATAATTATTATTGAGATTCTAAAAAATGTTGACTTTATAGGGGTATTTGTAGAAAGAATCAATTAAATGATATTGAAAATTGAAAAAAGATCTTATAAATAGGATCAAAGTAAAAATTTCAAAAGGCTCTTATAAATAGAACCGGAGGGAAAGAGTATTATGAACATTTGTCAGCATTTTATTAGTAGCAATAATTTAGTATTCAAAAATTGAAGTTACTGGTAATTCTCTTTGTTGCAAGAGGAACTATAAATTGAACCCAATTAGAGTCGCGAGCTGATTTGGAAGTCGCTTTTTAGTGTGGAGAAGAACAAAGAAAGAGCAAAACATTAACAACAAATCTTGTCTACGAATCTCTCTCTCTCTCTCTCTCTCTTCTCCCTAATCGCTTCTCTTCCTCCTCCTCCTCCTCCTCCTGGTATTCTCATTTTCCCTTTCCCTTAATTATTATTATTATTATATATTTTTTTATCACATTATTATTAGGGTTTCTGTATCATCCCCAATTTGATTCCTTCGTACTCTATTTTTCCATCAATCGAAATTCATTCCCACTTCCCCCCTCTTCTTTTTTTTTTTTTTTTTCATTCTAACTGCATGCTCCAATTACCTCTCTATCCGCAATCACTATTTAGTATTCTACTTGTTTGTTCTTTTTGCTTTTCGCGCTCCGTATCCGATTCTCGATCAATTCCATTTCTTTTACTTTGATTATGCTCTCAATTGTCCTCAATTGGAATTCTATATTTTAAATTTCGTATTTTTATGTGTTTTTTGTAAACTAGGTTTGGGATCTTTAGCACTCATTTTGGGGGTTTTGTAATCCCCTTGCAATGGAGGACGGCGAGCTTGATTTCTCGAATCAGGAAGTGTTCTCCAGTCCTAACATTGCTGATATTCCGAGCAGCGGTTCCATGGACAGCTTCTTCGAGGAACTCCTCAAGGACAATACGCATGCCTGCACTCACACTCACACTTGCAACCCTCCTGGTCCTGATTTTTCGCATACGCACACGTGTTACCATGTCCATACCAAAATTGTGCCTGCCCCGGGCGATGACCTTGTTGCCACCGATGATACTGCTGAGTCTGCTGAAAAGAAGTCGAAAAAGCGTCCCGTGGGTAATCGCGAAGCTGTTCGCAAATATCGCGAGAAGAAGAAGGCCCGCACTGCCTCACTGGAGGATGAGGTTGTCAAATTGAGAGCTTTGAATCAGCACTTGATGAAGAAGTTGCAAAGTCAGGCTGCTTTAGAGGCAGAGGTTGCAAGGCTAAAGTGCTTGCTGGTTGACATACGGGGAAGGATCGAGGGAGAAATCGGATCATTCCCATATCAGAAACCAGCTAATGCAAACCTGCCAATCCCCAACATTCCGGGTTCTTATGTGATGAACCCTTGTAACGTGCAGTGTGATGATCGTGTCTATTGCCTTCATCCTGGAGCAGATGGAAGGGTCACAGAAGGTGCATCACTAAACGGGGATGAACTTAACGGTTGTGAATTTGAGAATCTCCAGTGTCAGTTGGGGCTCAAGGATTTTCCTGCTCGGGGAGTTGGACAGACAGCATCTAATGTGAATTCCTCTGCATCAAATAAAAGAAAAGGTGATACCCGATTAGAATTCTAGTGTGGAATGTTTGATTTGGTATTTCATTCATATTCTTCGATAATTCCATTTCAAATGCTGGTGCATGTTATGATCTGGCTAGCATCTTTGGGCATTGTTTGTGATCAAGTTCTAGTTGAGTGACTCATTATAGTTTTAGCTTTGATAGAGAAAGAGAGAGTATTGGAGATTAAGCATAGCTTGCTCTGTAGTATGACCTGCTACTCGATTTTGGGTTATATGCAGTAAGGATTCGGAAGATCAGAATTCAGATGGTCACCCACAAAGCACTTTTTTTTATCTTTTCGCATTATATTTAAATACTAAAATTCTATGTTGTTCGCATGTTCCAGTGCCAATGACCACTTTGCCATTAATATAGCATGATCTTTAACTTATTATTTTTTCTGAGTTAGCAAATGTTGCCATATTATTTTAAAGTATTCTCCAAGATCTCTTGGGCAACTAATATTAAAAGACTCGAAGTGCAAAGAAATTGTACTGAACATTTTTTCGAGCAGTACCAAGTGAGTTGCGACTAAATTTTCTTTTCAAATATTTGGTGATATATTTTTCGGATTCCTAATCATTTGGGATTGAGGGGTTGGGTCTGGTTTGATGATTTTAGGGCATGGAACTTGTATATTCTTGCTCCTCATCTTTGAACATGATCTAATGGCTTTTTATTTACCAGGGGGATCTCGTGCAGCAACAGCTGGATGAAGAACTAATGAAATGTTGGTCTTTTCATTGTTACCATGGTAATACCATCTTCCAATAACTCATTAGTTGCTGCCGCATCAGCTATCACAGGTCTTTTTTAAAAAAAGAATTATCTTTTGGGCCCTCTGCTGCGTGTATGACGGTTCGGATGGCTGTTCTACTATGGAAGATGAGTCCTAGATTGATGTTTTTTTTTCAAAGCACAAACAGTAGTTGATCTGTAGCCAGCATAGCATATGTCCGAGACAGATTTAGTGCTTTTCTTTGCAATTATATTTCCTGGTCTTTTCATTATTCATGGACAAGTTAAACTGCTGTCATAAATATTTCTCTGCTGGTTCAGTTTTAAACCCGCTATGTATTTAAGTTGTTATTTGCATTATTTAATGAGAGGAGGTTTAAGTGGAAATTCATATTTTCTAAGCTCAACGAATTTCTTTGTTGCTGGATCACATAACTTTGGTGAAGATGGGGTATGTTTCATCTTTCAGTACTATGTGCTGTGAATAGGTGAGAAACCGATGTCATTTTGTATAATCTAAACCCTTGTGAGTGAAGCAATAAAATTGGTTTGTATGGTTTCCAGCATTCCTCTTTTTCATCATCATTATCATATATTTGAATAATATGAGAGACTTACTCTTTGGCATTTTGTTGGACAAAGGGTTGACTAATCATGATGGAATTGTTGTCCTAACTGGAGATTTTGTGTTTGAGTTCCACAAGTTACAGAACTTTTTTTTTTTTTTTTTTTGTATTCAGAACGCAAGTGGCTTTAGAGTTTAGAGTAATTGAGTACATACTACATATGGAGATGGGAAGCATATCTATCCATTTGTCTACTCTTAGACAACAAAGAAGATTTCTTTAAAAAGCCTTCTTGGTGGTCCTACCTACGAGTAATGGATAGATTTGGGATCATTCTTTCTGATAATGACGATTTCTGGACTTCTTTTTTTACATTACTTTAATATTTACACTTAAAATTACATTTAGGTTTATTTATGAAATTGGTCCCTGAACTTATGGCTCGCTCTGAAATGAGTCCCTCTACTTTTTTTTTCTTCGTTTTAGTCCCTAAACTTTTATTCCGTTTTGTCTTTAGTCCTCGACGTCATCTTTGGATGGAAAAGGCTGAGCTGGACTGACGGAAGCCACATCAGCAGTCATACCTCTCTCCTACTTTTACTACTTGGGGACCATATTCAAAACGATATTACATTCCAGGACCTAAAACAAATTACAGTCATAATTCAGGGACTAGATCCAAAATAAAAACTGCACTGGTTTCTTCTTAGTGGCATTTCAGCAAACACATGGTGGTACATCCAAAGCCAACAACCAACGTTATCAACAACAAAAACACAAGCTTCCTTGCTCTATCCCTTTCTAAATATCTGATGATCAAGTGAAGCTTGTGTTTTTGTTGTTGATAACGTTGGTTGTTGGCTTTGGATGTACCACCATGTGTTTGTTGAAATACCACTAAGAAGAAACCAGTGCAGTTTTTATTTTGGATTTAGTCCCTGAATTATGACTGTAATTTGTTTTAGGTCCTGGAATGTAATATCGTTTTGAATATGGTCCCCAAGTAGTAAAAGTAGGAGAGAGGTATGACTGCTGATGTGGCTTCCGCCAGTCCAGCTCAGCCTTTTCCATCCAAAGATGACGTCGAGGACTAAAGACAAAACGGAATAAAAGTTCAGGGACTAAAACGAAAAAAAAAGTAGAGGGACTCATTTCAGAGCGAGCCATAAGTTCAGGGACCAATTTCATAAATAAACCTTACATTTATATGATGCTCTCGTAGGCATTTAAATCCAAGAAACCACATAGATTATACCACAACTGCAGGCAGTAATGCATGATCCTGTGACCGGATTCACTGCAAGTTGGGTACCATTTAGTATTGCGGCTCATTGAGCTAAAGCATCAGTTCATAGTTGTGTCCAGTTTTAACACTGATATGAATCTAGATGAATTGATGATTCTCCTTTTCTTAGTTCATAGTTGTGTCCAGTTTTAATACTAATATGAATCTAGACGAATTGATGATTCTCCTTTTCTTCTTCTATCATTACGTTTTTTCGTGGTCTGTGGATACAAAATCATGACTTATTAATCTTCTTTATCTTGGTTGGGTGTGCTGATTTTTGAACATTCTTGGTCTTAGTTGATGATGAACATGCATATATTTTTTTAGCTGATGCTTGACTTTCTGTTTTATAATACACCACCAACCAAGGCTCGACGTAAGGAACTTTTTAGTTATACCTACTAATTATTGGTTGTTTGAATATTTTTTTTTTTTAATTTTCAAAATCCATTCATAATGTGATAAGAGACTTTACATTTAGTTAATCAATGAAAACAGGACAGACTAACTTCCAAATGGTATGATTCCACTTTTCTTTTATGCATGAGGCCTAGTGAAAGAATCTTTCTTTCTAGAAATTATTATTCTTATTTCTCATAAATTTTAGTTTAATTTGTTAGTATTTTTTCTTTCTCAAAAATCATGCTAAATTACTTAAACATTTATTATCATTACATTTCATTTTTCTTGAGAAGAGATGAAAGTAACTTCAAGGAAAAAAACTAACTTCACTTTCTAACCACGAAATCAGACTAACTTCGCTTGAGAAAAGATGAAAGTTACGTCACGGTAGAAAAATATTAAATGAAGTACTATCAACTTAGTCCGTCATATTTTTCTTATTGTATCAATTTAGTCCATGAAATTTATAAATACATATTTAATCTTTCAAGATTTTTGAACGTATGAGTTTGGCCCCTCAAATTTTTTGATATATCAAATTGATTTTTAAAATACGAGGAACTAAGTTAGTATGTAAGAAAATCTTAAGGGATCAAATTGATATTTCGAAATTTTTTTAAAAACTAAAAATGTGTTTATAAATTTTCAAGGACTAAATTACAATAAAATAAATTGGTATTAAAAGAAAAAGGGGGTCTATCCACCTTTGTTCAGTTAATGTAGTATTTGAATCTGAACCTACTAATTAAATGAATGATATAAGAAAATATCTATCTATACCTTCGTTACAACTGAGCTCATTTCCAACTCCAAGAGCCTTTAAATGACTTGTCGTTGTGCTGCATCAATCTCTATCTCATAAGAGTGATATTTTTAAGAAAATAAGATGATTCAAATCTTACTTGAGGCAAGACATTTATAAAAAGAAAAAGGAATTACGATGGCACATAAGAAATACGGTAACAGTATTAGTAAAAGAAAAACATATATAGATTGAGTGAGAGAAAGAAAAACATGAGACGCGTTAGTAATAGATTAATGAAAATAGTAATTTACAATCCATATCACAAATATCAGTCCAGCTCACTTTAAAAAGAAAACAACTAAGCACGAAAATCAACTTCGGTGCATGCGTTAAAGAAAAGAGAAAGAGAGAGATCACATAACGACACATGCGGCAGGGTTGTCGTCGCTGAAAGCGGTAGTATACCTAACTTCGGTGGAGCTGGCACGTGCGAGCTGAGACACGTGAGGATCATAGTTGTCGTTGCGGACATAACCAGAGGGAGCTTTCTTGTCGTAAACACCTTGCGCATAAGGATGTGCGACAACGTCGTACGGAACATAAGGCCATATCTCGGCCCTCTTGCCCGTGCGGTGAGCGATGCGTGCCACCACCTTGGAAGGTTCCACGTAGCCTGTGACGGTCACCTTGCTGGCCTTGCGCTCCACCTCCACGCTGCTCACCCCTTTCATCCCTTCCACGGCCTTCTTCACTCTCCTCTCGCACCCTTCGCAGTCCATCTTCACCTTCACCTCCACCGTCTGGAACTGCTTCCTCTTCTTCGACCTGCTTCTGTTTGAGCAGTCCAATAGCTCTGAGATGTGATCTAGTGCACCCATTCTAGCTTCGAACTGTGATTGATTGGTTTTTGCTACTTGATACTACTAATATTTATAGGAGGAGGAGAGGGTAAGGGGTACTATAGTAAATATATCACGCGGCAATGCTATGATAATAATATAATATGATATGGTAATGGTATGGTTGACTACTGTCACATGATATGCTAATCTATTTGTAGTACAGTAATAAGATTGCTCACACCTATGCTCAACATTGTCTGGCACATTATAGGTTAGTTTTGTCATTTTCTGTATAAGGATAAAAGATTATAAGAATAATATTTGTAACCAAAAACTAAATATTTCGTTCAATACTTCAGGTGACAGTTTTTTCACTTTCTTATTCTTGATTTTAATAGTTGGTATTTGGTAATGTATCATCAATTATTTATGTTAATCATCTGTAATTTTTAAATAAAGTAATACATACATACATATGAGTATTGGTTAATACACTTACAAGTTACAACAATGCATGCTAATTAAATTTTGATAAAATTGTTTCCGTGATTCCTTAAATTATTTATTTGTTTCAAAAAAAAATTTCAAATTTACTTTTGTTAATATGGTTGATCCTTCCATTGATTTTTTTCATTTCCGAACATCTTCTTCAACGGGATTGTTTGCCAATGACATATTTTTTGACGTAGCATTCTTCCACTTCCGATCACAACCTAATAAAGAAATCAAACCACATTCTTATTATTCACTTCAACTAACTCACCTCTTCCTCATAATTTGCTCTGAGTGAACACATGCACACTGAGAGAGAAGAAAACAAAAAACAATGGGTTTAATAAATGAAAGAAAAATGGGATGAGGGACTAAACAAAAAAGGGAGAAAGGGGGAATGAAAATAGCAGCAAAGCAATAGTGGTGGTGTCCCCCACCGCCCTTTACCCAAGTCTTTGCCGTTCATCATGCGACTCGGCCAAATCCAAACTGTCAAAGAGAAAAGGAAAAAAGATCCATGTACCTAAACCAATTGCGAGGTGGTGACACCGGTCTTGACACAAAGGAGTTTGTGGTGGCTAGGGTTCAAGAAAGACGGCCCAAAAGGAACTCCTAGACACAGACCACCATTTGCCCAAAAAAATGGAATTTAGTCCAAAAAATGGAGTTTAATCCGAGAAGAAGATAACCGGAGATTTGAGAGATCACTTTGAAATAAGAGAGAGTTATTTTTCAGCCTCCACCCATTTCTCTTGAACCCCATTTTTTTCCGCCTCTTGAGAGGCGGAAGTATAAAATTAATGGCTTTTCCGCCTTCCATGAGGCGGACAACAAAAAAATTACACTTCCGCCTCTCAAGAGCCGGAAGAAAATGGGGTTCAAGAAAAATGGGTGAGGGCTAAAAAGTAACTCTCAAATAAAAAACTTGAGAATAACATTGGAATAAATAAATAACTTTAGGAACTAAGAAACAGTTTTGCATTAAACTTTTTATGATATGTATTCTCTCCCTCTCTGTTTTTAAATATGAACATTTAGAATGGTTTTACACACGGATTAAATGATAATATTATTCGTGATATTGAAATTAATGATACGTGGTATATTTTTTTTCAAAACTTCCATCATACTATTATTAAGATTCTAAAAAATATTAAGTAATTAATTACGTGTATTTATGAAAAAAATAATTTAATTTGATTGAAAATTAAAATAGAAATTAATATAAGAAAAAATCCAATACAAAATTCAAAACTAATACTTGTATTAAAAAAATGGAATTAGTGCTTTAATTTCTATCATAATTTAGCTGAGTTAGATCGAGGTCAACTAGAATCATTAGAGTCTGTTATCAGGATAAATCTCGCTGTCTCAAAATTCGCTTACTAGGGTGTTTATATATCACCGACTTCTTCAGTCGAGTAAAATAAATTTTTTACTTAGACTTTTATATCATTAATAAAATTGAAATTAATATGAATATATATTGTCATCCACATGTCTCGTTTCTTTTTGGACGGTTGAATGAAATCGATAGAGGAAGATGGGAACGAATGCAGAGTAAGGTAGATGTATGGGTAGGAGTGGCAGATTTTAAGAGTGGGGCCCTTTTAATAGTTTATGGATGAGGGAGGAAGGAAGGAAGTAGGTCTAAGTGTGTAACTGTGTAAGAAGCACATAACCAAACGTATGAGGCATTATCAGTACTGTCAATTAACGAGAAGAAGAGAAAAAAAAATCACCCATTGTTTGTTCAAGTAGCAACAATTGTCTTGGGTATATCATTAGTAAAGTATATACTATTCACTAATCTCAATCAACGATGTCTTGTTTTCATAGGTGGGCCTTCCTCCACATTTCTTATTCAAAATGCTATCAAATGAGTGGTCCACCCGACTTTCCCAAATTGATTATTAGCATGTTTGGTTACTGATGTTGTGTTCGGAGTATCCGACGTGTCCCAGTCAAAGTTTCTAGGATGAAGGTTAAGATTGGTTTTGATGTATGACGTTGACAGCCAGTCTCCAGTGAAGAAACGTGGCAGCCTAGGTCAATATTTAAAATTTTGTGTGTGTGTTGTGTTAAGAGTTAAGTTGAGAATACCTGAGAGTTTAGCGTGTATATATAAGATTCCTAAGATGATCAGGGTCAGGGACTATTCTTAGCGAGATCGAGCCTGCTAGGTTGTTATTGCTGCCAGAATCTCGGAAACCGTCGCGATCCTAATCAGCCTATCTGTTAAGATATGCGATCATGTTGGGAGTCATGGTTGTATACGTGACCCGGTCAGCCCTAGATAACCTGGATAGGAATAAAGGCTTGGGCAATATGGGTTTGAGCCATTCTGCTTATGTAGTTGTATCTGGCCCCGACCAATGTTGTTATCTTGCTGTTCGCCTTAGTCAGCATGGTCAACTTGGTCAACCTAGTCTAGTCACGATCCATAACAGTTACCATTCTTAAAATTAATTCTGATCCTAAAATCACGTTAGAGCAGAAGTAAATGTTACTCCCTCTGATCCTATATATAGAGCACTATTTAAAAGAAATATTTGGTCCTTTATATATGTATGTCACTTTATATTTCCTATGCATCATTAATTGTTTTTTTCTTTTTTTTTGCTCTTATTAAATGCTTTGATTAACTATGTTTTTTTTGTTATTCATTAATGAATATGAATTTTCCAAGTAAAGTAGAGGTGGTAAAATTGTACTGTTATAATATATTCTCATAAAATTCACAAAACTAACCACTTTCTTTGGTCCGGGAAATACGGTTAAGTATACCCTATATATAGGACCGAAGGGAATAGTAGCGTTGACATTCCATAATTAATTATTGGTAACCAAACATACACTATGTGTTGTTAGTAAATTATTCTCTCCCATCTTTAATACAAAATTGGAAAAATTCTGGTTTATCAAGAAAGTTAATTATTACAATATTATTATTATAATAAATATTATTATAAATCTCAACATGATATAACTTTTCAAAACTATTTATGTATTGTTATTAAAAGCCTAAAAAAAAATATGTTTATAGAAATGAGTAATTAAATGTAAATAAAGATTGGAATACGTTTTATAGATAAGATAAAAAAAATTCTAATATTAAAGGAGGTAGGAATATATATATGATTTCATCTCTATACGATAAACTTTATTAGATACATTATTACGTGTTTAATATCTTCTCTACATTTCTATCTCTTTAGTCATGATTATTATCTCCTTGTTTGTTTTCCCTTTATAGTGGACAATGTTTTCTTTTAACTTTCAAGAAATAAATCATTTCTGGTCCCATGACTCACTCAATCCCGTGTTCAGTGTTTTTTTCCCCTTGCATCGAAATAAAATGTGTACATAAAGAAGATTGGTGTGTGAGAAATTAAATAGAGATAAGTGTATACAAAATTTAAAAAATAAAATAAAAAATTGTTATTTAAGAAAAAAAATCTACAAAAACATCAACTGTGTACTTTTAATTGAAGAACTGATAAAAGTAGCCGGATATAGAAACATAAAAATTGAGGCTACAAACACATAAATTTTAGTCGTGGGCAAAAGTGAAATGCAAATATAAATATTTTTTTTATGGTACATAAGTCCAAATATTTAGATAATAGACACCCATTTATACTAAGTTAAATGAGTTTTACTTTTCGAGCCCCATTATTAAAATTTTGGCTTCTATTTCGTATTTTCATGAACAAAAACATCCTCCTTGCGTTCTAAATTTCCGTCTGTCTAAGAGACAGAAATATTCCATTCACAATGAGACGAAAATAATCCATGAGATTAGAGACAAAAAACAATATTCTTCTTGTTATTTTGCCCGTCGATCCGTCTCCAACACATACACATATATCAACCATAATAGACACTCTTACCTCTTGAAGATGGATTCAAATGCAATCCTGAAAGCTCCCATGCCCAGACGTTCAGAAGGAAAAGCGGTCTAGCTTTTGCGGGACCAAAGTAAAGGCTGTACTTTTATTTGTTCTCACTTCTTGAAACTCAAACCAGTTTAATGAAGTTATAATTCAATATGACTTGAATGAAAATTAGTAAAGTTGACAGCAGCAGCTTGAAAGTCACAACTATCAAAATTAGTTGAATGCTTCTCAATTTAGGATTCGTATAGATTATATATGATAGCATTTCCTTTTCATGTATCTCTTCTATCTGTTTTCTTGTTATTTTTCTTTCACTTCATGTTTTTTGGGAAATTATTTCAGCACCCATGATCTACTAATGTCACCCCAATACAATAATTTATTCCTTTTGTGCCCTTTAAAGAAACTACCTTTACACGGGTCGTAGGAGTTGCTCACGACCTGTGGTCGTAACACCCCCTTACGACCTAATCAAAAACTGAATTTTTGAACGGGTCGTAAGGAGGTGTTACGACTTGCAGGTCGTAAGCAACCCCTATGACCTGACAGCTATTGAAAATTGCATATCCATTTTGTTGCTGAAAATTCAGTTTTTGAACGGGTCGTAAGGGGGTGTTACGACCGCAGGTCGTGAGCAATCCCTACGACCCGTGTAAAAGTAGTTTTTTTTTTAAAAAAAAAAAGAACATAAAAGGAATAAATTATAGTATTGGGATGACATTAATAGATCAGGGGGTGTCAAAATAATTTCCCTTTCTTTTATTATTCAGATATGAAGTGAAGACAAGACAAGCTCATGGCCCATAAAGAGCCACAACATAGAGCCACAACATGTCTCACGTAATATTTTCGTCTTATTGTGAACGGAATATTTCTGTCTCCTGGCAGACAAAATTTTTAAACACACGGAGGACATTTTTATCCATGAAAACACGAAATGGGGGCCAAAATTTTAGTAATGGGGCCGAAAAGTAAAACTCAAGTTAAATTACGTAAACTACCATTGAGTAGTAGTCTACAAACCCCACACTTTAGACCCATTGTTAATCCCCAAACCCCATTTTTTCTGATGGGGTTCTCTGAAAATTTTTCCGAAACCCCCGAGTCGGAAAAATGCATTTTTCAACTTTAAAACCTCGTTTTTAATAAACGAGCATTCCCGACTCGAGGGTATGGAAAAAATTCCGAGAGAACCCCATAAAAAAAAAACGGAGATTTGGAGCCTAAAGAGTGAGATTTGTAGACTACTACTCACTACCATTTATAACATGCCCCATTCCTTTGGTCTGCGATGCTAGCTGGGCCGTCCAGAAAGCTCCCAAAGTTCCCTATGCTCCGGCCCTAACCTTGAGGACAGGGTTATTCTTGATGGATTTGGCAGTGATAGGCCCAGTATTGAAGAGGTAATTGACATGGAGACAAGTCTAAAGTAAAACAAATACATCATTACGGTTGAAAGATTATGTTAGTAAGTAAAAGATTATGTTAGGAATGGAGACAAATATTGAGTTTCAATTATTATTTTCTCTAATATTATATGAGTTTTAGTTCTTGGTCCCATTTTTTGATTCACAGCCCCATTTTTTACGATGGGTTCGATGAGAACTTTTTCCGACACTCCCAAATCGAAAAATGCATTTTTTTTTCAATTGATTCCCTACCATTTTTTCTACTCAAGGATATTCAAAAATGTTCCAACTGACCCCATAAAAAAAGATAGGGATCGAAGATAAAAAAATAGAGACTAAAAACTAAAACTCACATCATATTAAGTAAACCCCAAAAATCTTGAGAATTAAATCAACAAGTAGGAGAAATCCTAATTTTTTTTTCTTTCCCCTCCTCCTTCCTCTGTTCCTGCTTGTTTTCATCTGATGTTTCTCGGGTAGGGGGAGGGGATCTGTCCCTCCCATTCCTTTGGGAAAGGGTGTGGGTTTATTTTCCCCCAGTTTTTCTGGGTTTTGTCTTGCCTTTGTGGAAGTTGTTTTTGTTTTGTGTGTTTCAAGTGGAGGGATGCCTGATCTGATGGTTATCCTCTTTGCTACAATAATTGGAAGGCTACTCGTCGAGACAGATCTCTTTTTGCTGACTGTTGATTTGGCTATCGTTCAACGACTCTCTCGTTTTAGATCTGAGATTCCTTGTCGCCGAACTGAGCTTAGTCCCAACATCAATGAGATTGTTATCTTGGTATTAAAGGCTATTGAATCTCCTGTTAGAATCAGGTTTTGGCAGTTGCTGATGATCCATCACATGGAAGAGTTTGTTGTTGCAGTGTATTTTGTTTTCCTTTTAATTATTATTAGTGTGAAATTTCTTGTATTGTTTTTGATCTATGAATAAAATACACTTTTTCCTTTAAAAAAAAAATAAACCCAGATAGTACTGGCTCATTAAGTAATGTATTTAAGCTGTTGGTAAGGCATATTGAGGTAATGAAAAATTTTGAGCCTTTGTTCTGATCTATATTATTTTTTATTTTTCTTAATTATTTATTTTGTGTCTACTAGTGCTTATTCTAATTATAGATGTATTCAATTGATGTATAATATTATAATATTTATATTATTATCTATTACAAAAATATGCACAAAAGAAATATCGAGGATATATATCGCCATCGACCCATCATCATTTAGAGTGCAATAAGTAAATAGATAAGAGTGGATTAAACGTAATTTTAAGTTGTGATAATAAATTTTCCATCACATTTTGAAGACCAGAGAACTTGCCAACTTGGTATAAAATTGAATGACCGAGCTCTCAACCATGAACTCTATGTTTATGCCTTTGTTTGATGTGGTTTTTTTTAATCTGACATATAGAAAAAGGCCAAATACCATTCTTGCTAGGCTCCTTTTTAGCGCTTTCTTTTCTGAAAGGCTTAATTGTTGGAAGAAGTTAGTTAGGGCACTTTTTACGCAAATTATTTTTTCACCTTACCATCACACAGTGTCACCCTAATCAAAATTTATTTTCAAAAATACCTTTTTTTTCACAATAATGTGCGGATCGTATATATGTGAATGAAAGTCATTAATTATGGTGGTGAGCCTACACAACAATTGCGATTTTTGCCACCTCATGACTTTTTTTTTTTTGGAAAAAGCTTTGGTAGTGAGCCTAACTCATGGTCATATTAAAATTTTTGAAATTTTTATACCTCTTATTTATATTGATTTATCAACTCATCCTGACAATCTTAAACCAATTATATGTGAGCACAAAATACCTGTGAGGGCTTATTCATGGGTTCAATCATTATGATTAAAAAAAAAAAAAAAACTTCAATCTTGAGCCTATACCTCCTTTGTATATTGATCCATCT
Source organism: Crotalaria pallida (assembly GCA_037953625.1). NCBI lineage: Eukaryota > Viridiplantae > Streptophyta > Magnoliopsida > Fabales > Fabaceae > Crotalaria > Crotalaria pallida. The sequence goes on along the minus strand of CM075654.1, from coordinate 138,612,737 downwards.
ACTAATCAACATTTGTTCATAATGAACCAATTAACAATCAAGATATACATAAGCGCAATGTATATGCGCGGAGTTGTTATTGGATTCAATCATTTTGATTAAAAAAGTTTCGAAAATAACCACAAATCCAACTAACAACCATAATAATTTGGGAATTACTAACATGCAATCTAAATTTAGATGGTTGTTATACAACCTTTTGTCGGACTAATGAGAGTTTGTCATCTAATATATTAATGACATGTCATTGATTGATTTGGTAATTAGAAGTTACTCCCTCCGATCCTATTTATAGGGCATATTCTAGAAGAATTCTTTGGTTCTATTTATAAGTCATTTTGCATTTTCTAGCTAGGAAGCATTTATTGTTATTTTCTCTTATTTGCCCCTTATCCATTAATGTGAAATAATACATTATGAAATTCCCAATACAAAATAAGAGGGTAAAATTGTAATGTTAAAGTATTTTTTTAAAGTTTCAAGAAACTTAATTACATTCTTTGGTCCATGTGATACTGATAAGTATGCCCTATAAATAGGACCAAATGGAGTATAATTTGTCTAAAAGTACCAAAGACTAAATTAAAATAATGTAATTTTTATGTTGGACCAAATTGCAAAAATTAATTTTGATTATTTTAAACAATGACATGACATAAATATATTAGGTGGTAAACTCTCATTAGTCCAACAAAAGGTTGCATAGCAACCATCCAAATTCAGGTTGCATATTAGAAAAATTCTAATAATTTTTTGCAATAACCCGAGCATTACGTGAATAAAAAACAGGATATTTATTTCTTTTCACAAATTTTTGGATGACATTGACAAAGGTTGGTTTGATAAAATAATCTGTCTACTTCATAAATCTTTTATCTCTCTTCAGAAACCCATATTTATTATTGGGCTTCATTGATCTGAGTTTACAAAGGCTTTGCAAGGTAGCAGAGGGTAATAAACTACACCGTATCCACCCAAGGTAACGATGAGGACTGAGTACGTGCCTAACAGAGGGTTGGTTGAACTTGAATAGGTTGATTTGAGTTTCAATTTGACATGTGGAATTAACAGTTTTTCATTTTAATTATTAACTTTCAAGTAAATCAATTGATGAAAATGAGTGATACATGTTTGCGTGACTCAAAATGAAATAATGGACATTGTCACTTGTCAGAATGTTTTGGCCAAACATTGGTAGAGATGGCGTGGATAAATATTAGCCTCTACTAGTATCCCCCTGTAGTGACTTAATAAAAATCAAAAATATTTTCATTTTAAAGAATATTTATGAAAGTTTGGCAACTTTTTCCAGAAATAGCAGTAAACAAATAGTAAGAAAGAAATTTTTTGATATAAGTTGTTATGCAAAATATATTGCTTAACTACTAGCTATTTCATTCAGTTTCATGGAAAAATAATAGAATTGAGTTTATGAGAGGCTAAGGGAAAAGCTTCCATGCACTGTGGATTCTTATAATGGGCTCTTTGAGTTTATCCATATCTCTCAAACAGTTTTTCTTTTCTTCCTTCAAATATACATTAAATTAAAATTTGAATTTAATAAATGAAGAAAAATTAAAATCAGTAATTTTATTTGAGGAATATTATTACTTCTAACATAGTATTAATTAAACAAATATATTTAAATTAATCAATGCATTTCCTCTCATCACCGGCTCCTACGCACCTAAGCACAATATGGGCGAGTGCAAACTTTAAACTTAGGTAGATTTCCTTGGTTGGGTAGACTGGGTTAGTATAGTTAGGGAGTTAATTTTAATGAGGTTTTTTAAAACTTAATCTTTAGGGTGAAGAATAAACACGCAAGAGAGGAGCTTAAGTTATAGTATGTAGTTCAAAATTATGTTACATTGTGTATTAAAGACTTATGAATTATGATTTATCAAACAAATAGTGATTATTAAGTTTTAAATTATATTTACTCTATATTGATCGATGGCACATGAGATGGTAGTATTTATGGTAAAGCAATGTGAACTCTTTTAATTACTAAAAAAAAAAAGTGGTCAAGGTTAGTATGTCCCAATGACCACTTGTCCCGTTACTGTCACACACTGCATCCTTAAGGGACAACTATTGATTAAAAGCTCATTTTGGTTTATGGACTTCCCAACTCCCAATATAATTCAACTCATCTGCCATGCCCTTTTTTTGCTTCCGAACATGATGGAAAAAATTACTATTAAAAAGACAAAGTTTACCTATTGTGAAGCTAATTGCAATTTGCAAGAAACAACAAAATAGTACTATATGTCAATGAGAGAGAAAGAAAGAAGAGGATATAGAATAGAGTATATATTGGTTCAAATTAAGACTGATTTTATGGATCCATGTCATGTTCCAGCTTTTGTACACATGCTTTACTGAGTACTGAGTCTACTGACATAGACATTATTGACTGCTAATTAAAACAATAAAAGGAGCATGCAACGGGGTGTGCTACTAAATAGGTTAGTCAATGTTGCACGGGAACCACTCAAAAAAGCTTAGCACCTCTTAGGCTTTTTTTTCTTGCACCAGTTAGTTTTAGGTTAGGCATAGAAAAGCGACCCCATACATATATAAAAACAAGATATATCAAAGCAAGAAGCAAGCAAAGCATGCCATGCGATTGAGATATATATGGGGGTCCTTCACCCCTCCACTAACGGACAATTTCATAATTCACATGATTTGTGTGGGTCGGTCTCCAATGTGCAAAGAATATATATATGAGATGAGAATTCAACCCATGTACATGATCATAGAGCTAATCAACTCTATCTCATATCACTCTCTTATCCACCCACATGTTAAGAAAAATATGTAGGTGTTCCTTCTTATTTGTGCACGGAATTCATCAATTTCCACTTTATGATTAGAGCATCTCGATAAATAGGTGGGTTTATCTTAAAAAAAAAATTTAAAGTAAATATAGGATGATTTAACCTTATTTATAAGATTTGAATATGTACGCGGGTCAGAAATAGATCCATACATGTCTCGTAAACCCTGTTAGACCATGTTAAAAATTGGTTTGCTTTTCAAGTTAATATAAACATTTTTTTGGCACGAATTACTCTTCAATTTTTTTTACCTAACATGATGAAGCCCGAAATCAAATCGGATCACCATGTATTCAGGAACGGAGCTTTTAACGACCCTCAAATTTTATAAATTTTTAATACATATACATAATACTTCTTCCGGTCCATATTATAAGTACCCTTTTTGTGAGAGAGAAAAGGTGCTTATAATATGGACCGGAGGGAGTATTATTAACTTTTAACATTACTTATTCATGTGTCTTAGCGGTGTGACAACTGATGCTTAAATGTCTAGTCCCTGGCTCACAAATTGCAATGGTAAATAATATTAAATGTTTATATCTAAATATTAAACATATGGTATACCCGCTAGATATATTTCATCAAGCTATATATATAGTTCTCAGCATGGTTTTATCATGCGAAAAATCTATATAATAATTCATAAACACGAATGACATCATAATTTAGCTTCTGATCCGAATAATGTGGCTGATTAGGTTTTCCACTTTTACACGGTAGGGGCTGTAAGCCTATAATGATCAAGAATCAGTTCTGTTAACCGACTAAAAATTAAGAATGTGTAGTGCACCCACAATCATATTTGTCTTTACCTACTCTTTTACTCCTCTGCTGCTATGCTGATTAAGTTGCCAGCTAATGAAACAAGTCATGCAATGCAAATACTCAAATATGCATTTTATTATATGTATCAATTTCTTATATTATATTATTGCCTATAAATATAAAACAATAGGATGAACGTAACATAAATATTTGCACCCTCGGTATACTGTTATCTAGGAGAGTAGTATACATACAATTAACGATACGGTACAACATTTCATTAAAAAAAAAAAAAAACAGAACGACACAACATAATATTTTAGGTTAAATACCGATATAATAATTATTTAAAAACTGAAAAAAATGTCACAAAGTTGGCACTCGAAATTGTACATATAACATTGCTACTAACTCCGTCCCTCTCTTTCTCTTTATACTAATAAAAGATATTTTTGGTAAATTTCACGTCCATTAAGAAAGTTGATTAATTTAGTTAATAGTATCAAAAATGTGAATATTTGATAGTATATATTTGCAAAACCACTCCTATAAAAAATTTTAAAAATGTTAAGTAAATAAAGATGTTTGTGAATATAAGTAATTAATTGTCATTTAAAATTAGTATCAAATGAGTTTTATAAGATGAAGGTAGTATTATTTAATACTTTTTTAATTAATTAAATAAGCAAATCAATCAAATCAATTCTGCCTATAATAGTGTTGGCGGTTAACAAATTGTTACCACTATGTGCTTAGATCAGTATACGTTGAAACCATGATTGAATAACAGTACACTATAAAGCTCAAAATTTAAATATTTAGTATAAGATGACTGTCATTGTAGACACAGACAAAAGGAGCAAATAGTGTTGTGAACAAAAGACCACGAACCTGTTGGTCAAATCCACAGCAACAACGTTTCAGCCAAGGCACACACACATATATATATATATATATGTATATATATATATATATGTAAGGACTGATCACAATATTTTTCCTCCAATTATGCATTTGGCGGTGGTCCTGAGATTACCAAAAGTGATTTTATAATGAAAAGTTAAAAAACCTACCAAAAGTAAGTGGTTCTTTATTTTCTGCAGATCAGAGATTGGTACGTAGTACAGTATAGTGGAGTAGGACTATCTACAATTAACTAACTAGGTGCGGTGATGAGTAGGTTAGGTGCTTAAATATTAGTGATATCTCTCAGATTGCCCACGTGAATCAAATGAAACGAAACTAATAATACAACTCCGATTACACTTGCATCATTGTTTATTTGTTTCTAATTCCATTACTTTAAACTATTTTTTCATTAAAAAAATGGAGTCGTGTTAATTTCACCATGCATGTGTAAGCGAGAACAAATAGTGTCATTTATTTATTTATTTTATTATAGAGCCATTTGCCCAGCACATTTTTGGCTAGCAACTTTATCAATTAAATATATATATATATATATATATATATATATATATATATTCACCTCTGAAAAAATAAAATAAAATTACAAAGCCATGTGTGATGTGTCTTTGCGTGCATATATATTATGAAACAAGGTCAAGCTGACTCGCTATTATTAGTATATGACTTTAATAAAAAAAAGAAGAAGAAGTTTTCTTTTGTTTTTCAATAAGAAGCTTTTGAGAGACTTTACAAGACGAAAAAATGAAAAAGAATTGAAACACACTTCTAAGAGTTTGAATATGGGTATAGCTTAACCAACAACGTAACGACGGATAAAAATTGAAGGTAATTATGGTTGTAAGAATTTTTATTTAAATTATTCCATACAAATAGTAGTAAGGAAATTAGCTGCACAATATGTAAAAATATAGTCAGGTTACTCAGGTACATAATTTTATTTAAATTCTCCCATGCACTTTTTTTCGTCGTTAAATTATGACATTCATTTTTTTTAATTAAAATATTATTTAAATAGCATATTGTTTTTATACAAGGTTTCTTTTTTATTAAAAAAATAATAATAAAGTGTACTACGTTGGATGGGGCACTAATATCAAATATAATATCCATAAAGTATATGCAAACTATCCTTAACGCGAAAAGATAACGCGTCAATTAATTAAATTAATTACAAAGATATCCATAACTTATTAGACGATACAATCCATAATATATTTATTTTGTTATTGTTTGTGTAAATTTCATATTATTTATTATGTTAAATGTGTTTTAACTTAAATTATTAATTATGTAGTTGTTAAAAAAAGTATTAGGAAAAATTGAATTTTATTAAAGTCAATACTTACGCAATAATATGTTGAATGCAATTATATAATTATATAGGTAAATTTTAGGCTATTTCATATTTCATCATTGAAAAAAACTATTACATTCAATTTATACAAAAAATATTACTCTATATTTCATTTTAAATGTTGTTTAAATAATACAGTAAGAATTTCTTAAAGACTCTAGTTAGAAAAAAAAAATTATATTTGGTGATTGTGTTGAGATCAATGCCTTAAATTTTCTTGGAAAAAAAATCTTAAATTAGAGTTAACAATTGTGACGTTGAACGACTAAGTTTTTTGACCGTTTCTTCCATGAAACATTTAAAAATCCCAACGGCCACTCAGGAGCAGCATCAGGGAGTGGGACTGGACATAACATCTATCGCTGCACTGCACAAGTTCCATATTGCTTCTGCCCAACCAAGCTTCAAAAAGACAAAATCAAAGACAAAGACTTAAAAGAAGTTGCAGCATAGACTTTTTGCGTCACATACGAAATGGGCTACACGCCTTGGAACATCCCCACATCTTTAATTTAAACATACCAAACTTCCTTCACCACAAAATAAGAAGAGATAATTAATTACTCTATTTTGTTTGTGTTGAATTAATTGAATTAACGAACTCCCTAAAGGCCAGGTATACTACTAGTAGTAGTAGTTTCAAAAAGTATTATTTATGTCATGTGCCCATGTAGTTTGCATCTATTTTATTATAGTTTGAGGAACATAAAAATCATGAGTTTTGGCTTTTAAAAATAAATTGTAAAAATCTATATAAAAAAAAGCTATAAAAAAAACTAAATTTAAAATCATTGGAGACTGACATAGTCAAAACTCATGATTTTTATGATCCTCAAACTATAATAAAAACTAGTGCAATCCAATTCATAAATTATTTTTAATAATTCATAAATTCAAAATTCGTATAGAAAATTGCCCAAAAAACATAAAAGTAAAATAATTACATATTAAAATTTTATATTTCAATACGATCATTTTGACATAAAATTTGAAATTTTTGGACTTACGGTTTAAAAGATATGAATTTTTGAAGTTATATATAGGGGTATCTGACAAAAAAGACTCAAACTATGAGGGCTCCTATTTTTACCACTTGCTGTCTCTCGGCGGTCCACGTCAGCACCGGTGGCCGGAAATGACATGCAGGGGTATATGGCTCACCGGAGCAAACTGTAAGGGTATATTTGTTGAAAAATAAAGTTAAAGGGCGTCTGACAAAATAGGTGCAAACTACAGGGGCACCTGACATAAATAAGCCTTTCAAAAATCTCAAAGAAGCAATAATGTAGTAGTTTTGGAAAATTAAGCTCGGTATTTCAAGAATAAAATACTAGTAGTATTTTTCAAGATAAAAACTTCATTTTCTCTCGCTCAATTAAGGATGTAAATGAGTTTAGCTTTTCTTTTTTCCTATATAAATACGAGAAAATAGATAGTGATATATCAACGGTGCAAATTTTTTTTACATTGTCAACCTATTATATATCATTTGTAAATTTATAATTATTAAATTTTAAATAAAAATAATTTAAATAAACGATAAACAATATATTGATAATATGAAAAAAATTCAGGGATAATGCATAGTACAAATTAAAATCTATACTTATATGAATATTTTATTCTGAATTTAAATACTAACACAACTCTGTCATCGGATGACAACAATTATAAAACTCGGTCAATGTGAGTGGATTGAACCCTTGGTAGCATAAGAACCGCCCAAGATGGGAGAGTGTTCTTGGAGTCAAGGTGGGTGGACTACACGTGGGTCCATCACTACTCACCACTTCATCGTGCCTTCATCGAATCACACCACAATATTATTCAATGATTCATCTGTGCTCAGTCCATTGTTTATTTGTGCTTTCTCCATCTGTCTAGCTTTTCAATCTACCGTAAAAAAAAATAAAAATAAAAAATTGATTAGTTCTTGTGTGATTTCCAAAAGAAATGAAGTTTCTTTTTCTTTTTTTTTTTTTCAAAAGAGTAGGAGTAGTATAGTAGTAGATGATGACTTTTCTCAAACACGTAGCTAGGGAAATGGAACACTTATTACTATTTTATATAAATAGAATAGTTATGTTTTTATTAAAAAGATATTCATTCTAGTTCTAGAAAAATTATTATGTCTTATTTATAAATTATTTTATATTTTTTTGAGATATTTATTGTCTTTTAAACTTATTTATTTTTTCCTCATTAATATGAAATACTAGTAATACATTTTGGAACTTTTAATGTAAGTCCAAGAAAGTAAAATTATAATATTAAAATACTACATTATTAAATTTTTATAAAAAATATTAATCAATGCTCTTAAGATATTACTTAAGGACCTGCAAAAAAGTTATTTTTCATTGAGAAATGATGAGTTTAACATGTTGAACCTAGTTTTCTAAAACTAATGTAACTTATTTTTATCGTATACTCCGTAATATTCTTTAATAAATGTTTTTAAAACATTTATTTCCTCCGTTTCATATATATATATATATCTCGAGAGAGAAAGAGAGAGAGAGTTTTTCCTTTTGCTTCATATGTTTTATTATTTTACAAACACAATACTACACAATTGTAATAGTTCTTAATTATATCAGGAAATATGTTTATTAATTAATGTATATTGAAGTAGTTTATAAATGAGAAAGAGGATAAAAATAAAATTAATAAGAAGTAAAAAAAAATAATTGAATAAATCGTTAAAATTATATATAAAAAAATAATTATACATTGAGTTGTAAAAAACAAAACTTATGAAAAAAAAAGAATATAAGGCCAACGCACGTTGATGAATGTAGAAAGTAATATATATGAAAGAGAGGTAGAGTAGCAAGTTGCTAACTAGTAATGTATTAAGAGTAATATTGTTTAAGAAATACACTAAAATAAAAATTACGTTAAAAATTAAATTTATTTTTCAAGATATTTTTTCTTAACCAATATTCTAAAAACATTTTTTAGCATTTTTTAAAATAAATTGCGAATGTATTTGTGGCTTCGGCTGACATATAGTATTAATGTTTCCGTGACTTGGGATTCCACACCCTAAGCTTTAAAAATGGTTTGGGTCATTTTCACGGCATCCTTCCATTTCATGAGTGTAAGGTTCCAAGAAGATAATAGGTCCAATGCAACGTCCAAATTCAGTTCAAGAGATTACGATGAACATCAAATTTGGATGACTGCTGTGAACATACATGTTTTATGAGCACCTCCTTTTATTGTTATTCTGGTCCTTAATATAAATATCATTTGACCAATTTCACTCTATTTAAGAAAGTTAGTTAATATTGTTAGTGGTATTGAAAATATAAATATTTGGTATACTTTTTCAAAAGAACCCCTTATAATTATTATTGAAAATCAAAAAAGTGTTGAGTAAATAAGAGTGTTTGTGAAAAAGAAGTAATTAATGCTATTGGAAATTGGAAATGAGGCTTATATTAAGGACAAAAAAAAAGTCTTCAAAATGGGCTTATATATAGAACCGTAGGGAGTATTTTTTTTTTATAAGATGTTATTCTCCTCGTTTCATAAGTAATGTATTTTAAGATTATAGAAGAATTTTAAGAAATGATTAAATGATATAAGAATTTGGGATATTTCGTTCACAATGCCCCTATATATAATTATTATTGAAGAGAAAAAAAAAGATTTAGGAAGCCAAAAAGATAGTGTGATAAATAGAGGTGTGTTGGAACTTGGAAAAATAAGATTAATTATGCATTGAGTTTTATAAAAAAACAATACGGGATACATATGAAACATGAGATAAAATCTCTATGAACACTACATATGAAACAAATGAAGTACTGTATTTCAATATTCATTATCATTCATTAATTTTTTTTCTATAAATATACATATTTATCTAACATTTTTTAAAATTTCAATAATAATTATTGATATAGCTTTGAAAAAAATACTCGTATATCAAATTTTCATATTTCAAATATCATTTACAAAATTAACCAATTTTATCGTGAAAGAAAATTTCTAAAAAAAAAGATCATATATTATTAAGGACCTTAACGAGTAGTAGTATATTATACTCATAATATTGAGGACTTTTTTAACTTATGAGTTATACCCTATATGCATAGATAAGCAAACCTTAAAAAAGAAGTTTTTATAGGAAAATAACGTACTTATAAAATAAAATATTAATTATTTAGTAGTTTGGATAATTTTATTGCGGCATTTTTTTTCTCATTCTTTACTTGCTACATTAGTGCACAGGTTAAAAGAAACTTAATTTTGGATCAACTAAACTCATTTTTATTCAACCTATAATAACTCTAGCATAAATTAGTCAGTGTATCAGTGTATTGCTGTTTTTTTTTTTACGAGGGAAATCTCATCGTCATTGCCGCACATTGACGACTCTGATGGACAACCCCGCCTCCAGGTCATAGCCTGACAGTGTTTTTTTTTTTACGAGGGAAATCTCATCGTCATTGCCGCACATTGACGACTTTGATGGACAACCCCGCCTCCAGGTCATAGCCTGCAAACTGCCTGAAGGAGACCAACCACTCCCGAAGGAGCGACAGGCTCATACCGCCGAGGTGGGATTCGAACCCGTGTCCTTGCGGACCGAGGACAAAGTCCCGAGCCAGGTGTGCCACACCTCGTTGGTGTGTATTGCTGTTAGTATCGACAATTAGGGCTAATGGACGGACATGGGCCAGGTCATCGTAGGCGTTGCATTTTTGCGGACGGGCATGGGCGGTCCGAAAAAAAAGAAAGAAACTTAATTTTGGATCAACTAAACTCATTTTTATTCAACCTATAATAACTCTAGCATAAATTAGTCAGTGTATCAGTGTATTGCTGTTAGTATTGACAATTAGGGCTAATGGACGGACATGGGCCAGGTCATCATGGGCGTTGCATTTTTTGCGGGCAGGCATGGGCGACCCTAATTGAGTTTTGGGCGAAAAATCCAGGCCCTGCCCGTCCATGTTTTTTGCGGGCAGGCATAGGGGCCACCCAATTTTTTTTCCTTTAAAAAAAAAAACTAAAAAAAAATGTTGCTACATAAGATTCTTCACTATCCTATCACCCACCCCTCTCCTCATACTCATAAAATCAAAAACAAGAGTGATCTCTGATCATTCAATGAAAGTTTTTTCACTCAAACTACAGTCAATCCAACGATTCCAAGCAAAGGAAGCAACCATTCGTGAAGTGAACTCAAAAAATTATGCTAGACTTACTCCGTTCCGCGTGAAATGAAGAGGAGGGAATGTATTTTTGATTTTTGGGCCACTCGGCCCATTTTATTTTTTTTATAACAATATCTGCGGGTTGTCCTAAAATACTCGCAAATTTTGCGCGCGGGCATGCCAAGCCCTAAAACTTTTATGGGCAAAAAAATCAAGATTTGCGGATGGGCGGCGGCTCTAATTGCCAATACTAATTGCTGTATGCGCTTTTAAATTGATTTTTTCTTTTTGGCCCCCACCCATTACTCTTTGCCCCCCACTTGGTTTATTGTAGACGAAGTTGCCCTTATTTACCGTCTGAAACAAGTCGGAAGATTCTTTCCGCTTGAAACAAGGCAGAAACAAAATAAAACAATTTTCGCCTTATGCAAGTCGTAAATAAAATAGAGTATTTCGCCTTTCATCATGGATTTTGAAAATTTGTTATTATACCAAAATTGCCCCTCCGTTCACGGGTTACGAGAGAGTGGGGGGTTTTAAAAACCAAAAGGGAGGTAGAGGGTTCACGGAGGGGCATTTATGAGATTTCAACATTTTAATTGTTCCGCTTCTTAAAAGGCGGAAGTATTTCTGCTTTTAAATAGTCGGTAATTCTTCCGCCTTATGCAAATCGGTAGTAAATTAAAATAGTTTCTACGTTTTGAAAATTGGCAATCATATTCAGCCTCCGTAAAGTCGGTAAATCAAGGGCAACTTCGTCATGAAAAAAACTAATGAGGACCAAAGATAAACTTTTTTCCTGATCTTAGATAGTACTCCCTCCGGTCCTATTTATAAGACCCTTTTGGGGTTTTTATTTTGGTCCTATTTATAAGATCCTTTTTCAATTTTCAATAACATTTAATTATTTCTTTCCACTAACACCCCTATAAAATCAACACTTTTTAGAGTTCCAATAATAATTATAGGGGTAGTTTTGAAAAAGTATATTAAATTTTCACATTTCCAATGTCAATAACAATTTTATCCACTCTCCTTGGTGGGAGTGAAAAACCCCAAAAAGGTCTTATAAATAGGACCGGAGGGAGTAGTTTCTAACTCTGGTTGGCTCTCATCTCATCTCCCAAAACAATGTTGTGTAACACAAGGGAATGAATTACGTGTTCTTTTGGCTTTTGGCTTTTGGCTTTTGATGGACGGTAAGGTTTATATACACGCTTTAATTTCAACCATTTAGAAAGCAATTTGTATACATTAAAGTACTTTATCGTGCTTGCAAAATGACATTGCCATGATAGCAGTTGATAGTTGAATGAGGACATATTGTTTTCAAAACAAGGAGAAGATTCGTGTTGCTTCAACCTCAACCCACCTAAAATTTTAGCCCAAATTAAAGTGGTACGTCATTATATTGGTGATATCGTACTAAAGTTATCTGCATGGAGTCATTTGGCAATAATTCCCATAGAAACTGCCATAGTGCCATCCTCTCAATTGCACGGAAAGTCGAAACCTCATTACTTGGTACTGGTACAGTGGTACTGGTACAGTGGTACTGGTACTATTCCCTTGGTTCTTATATATAAATCCGTAAATTCGCATGTGGATTAAAGTTCTAGTTAATTACTATTTGCAGTAGTATTAGAATTGATACTTCTTATGTTACTCAGTTGTTGATTTCTGATGCTTTAGGAGTTAAAACTTCTCGAGTCATTTCGATGTAATTCCTTCCTTCTGGGCTTTTGCCCTGTTATTTACCCAAAAAAAAAAAAAAGAATTGATAATATTTTATATGTAATTTCTATAATTATTATTTGAACTCTAAAAAATATCAAATAAGTAAAAATGTTTATGAAAAAAGTAATTAATATCATTGAATACTTGATCAAGTGCTTATAAAAAAAGTCAATATGCTATGCTTATATACAGAGAGAAAGATATGTAAGAACAGAGGGAGTATCATTTAATATCACAGTCATGTAAAATGTATACTCCTATACTTTTTTTTGGTTTACATGGAAGGTCTGGGACTAAAACTCATGACTTAGAGAGGGAGAAATCCTAAGTTACGCGGACTGTGTATACTCCTATATTAGAATTCTAGCTATGTGAAAATTCAAAAATTTCACGGAAAAATTATTGTAGTTAGTATTATTAATAATATTTATTTTTTTTTAAAAATTATCTTTATAATATTGATTAAATTCTGAAAAGAAGTTGAAAAACTCTTATTATTTTTTTAAAAAATAATTAAATATTATTAAAAATTAGAATAAAATCTTATAAATAAATCAAGCAAACTTTCGAAAAGGGGTAGTTGTATTTGAATTATAAAATATTCATTTTTATATGAATTACGTATAGATCATGATTGCAAAATGACTTTCAAAAAAGGATCACAGTACGAAGGACTACTTATGGGCCAAAGAGGACACACCCAACCATGCCCTTGTGAAGGGAAATTATTGTGTGTTCTGGGTCCGGGACCATTCGTCCCAGCCATATTCACGCTGTTAATTTTATTAAATATTTATATTTTTAATTAATTAATAATACATTCAACGACGTGGATGTGATCGAGACCAATGGTTCCGGACCACACAATAATTTCTCCCTGTGAAGGCTTGCAACTACCCCACATTGTTTTAATTTTTATTTTTTAAAAAATTACATACTATTATTATGCGTATAAATTGTCCCTAATATTTGACAACGTAACATTACTTAATATCATCCAATGTTTTAATTGTATTATATTTAATTAATTTTTAATAATATAAATTGATGTCCATGTTTCCCCGTAATTGAAATTTTTGAGTCTGTCAACCTTACGTGCATAGCTTTTTCAAGCCAATTGCTAGTCTGATTTATTACGAAACAATTGATTAAAATATTAAAATTTTTTAATTAACCTATTAGGTGATTATATTTATATTTACGTGTGAAAAATGTTACTCCTGTGGTCTTAAAATATTAGCAAATAAAAACATCTTATTAGTTGTGTAGTCTTAAATATAAGCAAAATTTAAGTAACTCTGTATTTCCAATACAAACATTCATTCATAAAATATCGCAATAAAATGATTGTATCATTTAATTTTTATTTCATTCTCAATACATATTTTCTAAAGTAATCTATTTTTTTTATGAATTCGAAAAAATTAAATATACTTAACTAACTTCCTTCATAGATGTGAAGTTAGTTTTTTTTTTTTATATATGAGATCAGAAGGAGTAATAAATATTGTATCATAGTGCATCTAATAAATTAAAAAATGTTATAGGTTGATTCTTATTAAAAAAAAATTAATGATTTTTTTAAAGAATTCCCTTGGATGCCCTTGTTAAATGGAGATGTTAACATTTTTTTTTTCCTTTGGTAAATTCTTCACACGCCTAGGAAAACATCATGTTAACTTCCAAGAGAAGTAAATCTCCTAATAAGCAGAGGTATCGTTATAAGTTAATCAAGCATAATCGCTCACGTTTGACCATGTTGCAAATCTTTAAAAAAAATAATAATCATAGAGATACTACTATATCAGCACATTAACAGTAACAAATAACAAATGACAGCTAGGATATCGTGAACAAGTAAACAAATCTATAAATAAGACAAAAGATTAAGAACCGTACGCTCCTTTTTTGGCCAATAAATCATGCTTTCAATTCAATCCATTTCCCTTTTTTTTTTCTTTTCAAAAATCAAACTGATAAAAGTCTATGTGACTATTTTCAACGAAAACGCACCAATTCACAAGTTTTAGTGAGTTTCTATCTTACTAGCTCTCTCTGCCACCCCATCACCCACTTGGTGGAATTGGAATTCAATTCATTAATTCAAAGCAGAACAAACGCATCTGATATCTCTGACCCGATAGTTTAGTCACAAAATCTGCATGCCCTACGATTGTTGCTTACTGCATCCCACACCTACCATTTCTTTCTTTAATGCTTATACAAATTTTAATAAAGTTAAAAAAAGAAAACGAAAGAAAGAGAAAAAAACTCTATTGGCCTCATCTCATCTACATCTACATTTCCTTTTCAAGTTTTTCAGTTACTTTTTCAGTTCAATCCAAATCTATCTATCCATTACTTGTCCCATTAATATAACATCAATGCAATGCAATGCTGACACATTATAAAATTATTAATACTATAAAACTGATTGCCTTTATTTATTAATTAATTTATTTTTTTAAAAAAGTATTTATTAATTTTTAGATTGAGATATATATATATATATAGTATAGGATTAGATGGATTGATTTCACACATACATCACCCCACCACAGTAATAGCAATAGCAATAACACTTGATAATTGATATCATCACCATTCACCACAAAACAGAAACAGCTATACTCCTCTCAAAATAATAACACCCCCCAATATCCCGCCGTGAGACCATGAGAAAGATAGAACAACTATTATTATGATCTTTCTAACGTTATATATGGCTCTATCTACGTTTCTACATTCAACTTTCAACTAAAAACCATTTTCTTTTCACATCATCATCAAACAAACAAAGTTGCTGCTCTATTCTTCAGAGAGAGAGAGTATGGCTATTCAAGCTCAGTTTTATGGTGGTTCTTCTCCTTTTTGTGACTATCCTGCTGGTGGTGCTGGGTTTACAGATTCATTTTTCAATTCCCAACAACAACAACAACAACAACATCAGCAGCAGCAACAATTACAACAACGTTTGCAGCAGTTATATAATGAGAGCCAGAGGCTTCTGGTTGATCCAAATCTTCTTGTTCACAATTCAAAAGCTTTGAATCCTGCTTCTAACTCTATTCCTCAGTTGGAGGAGATTGATCAATACATCAGATTACAGGTTAGGATTAGGATTCATAGACATCATATATGGTTTTGTTTAAGGTTTTAAATTATGATTGCGGTTAGGATTCTGCTGTGTTTTCCGAGATCGCGGCGAATGCGTTCGCAATTGCTATCGTAAGGTTGTTGCAGGAATAGCCAAAATAATCATGACGTTGCGGTTTCAACTGAGATCATGAACCTAGCTTCAAAACTTATTATTTTCATATCAAACATTTTTTTAATGGATTTTCATGTTAAACTATAGTACTTTTTAAAGGTTGTCCTTTTTATTAATAATTACTTTACTTTATGCAATGGGACAGAATGAGAAATTGAGAATTATGATACAAGAGCAGGGGAAGCAACAAGTAACATCATTGCTGAATAGAGTGGAAGCTCATTCGCTTAAAATCCTGATGCAAAAAGATGAAGAGATTGCACAGGCAACAAAGAAAAGGGCAGAGTTGGAAGATTTTATAACAAGGCTAGAGGCAGAGAATCAAGGGTGGCAAAAGATGGCTCAGGAAAACGAAGCAATGGCATTGTCTCTATACAAAACATTAGAAGAGGTGAAGGAAAAAGCATACTATAATAATAACAACAACAACAACAACGGGGTGGTGGCAGATGATGCAGAATCATGGTGTGACCAAAGGAGAAGAGACAAAGAAGAAGGAATAGGAGAGGTGGAACAGATTCCAAGAGAGATGATGGTTTGTAAAAGCTGTCATTCTGGGAGGTCGTGCTTTCTGTTCCTTCCATGCAGGCACCTTTGTTCATGCAAAGCTTGTGATGCTTTTCTTGAGGCTTGCCCTGTCTGCACAATGCCTAAGAAAGCCAGCATAGAAACTTTACTTTAACTTAATTTAATTTAATTTTCTAGGCCTGTGGTGGCTATGCTATTATTCCTGAAAAAAAAAAGTAAATGGTAGTAGCAGTAGTACAAAATCAAATAGATTATTGCTGGTTAGTAGCTGTTTTGATCTTGTAGCTAGGATAGAGACTCAGTCAGTCAGATTGTATCAGCACAAACCCGTTTCAATGCTTTTGCTGTTTCTAGATTAAGCTAGTTTTAAATGCTTTCTTACTTTTTTAAGACTTCTATGTATTTACTACATCTAAATGTACTTAAAAAAAAAAAAAAGAATACAAAAGAATTTCCTATGCGAAGTGGTATCTTTTCTTATTCCGTGAATTACTATATAGGTTTCGGTTTTTTAAGTATTGCTTTTACTTTTGGATTTGTCGTTTACATTTATAGTCTACTGTTATTTTTTCTTTATTCGGATGGTCAATGGCTAGTTGCTTTAGAGTGAAAAGATTATCAAAGTTTTTTATACATATTAAATTCGAAGATCATGGCTTAAGAAACTTATTGTTGGTTTACCTGCTTAAGAACTGTTATGTGACTATTTGTAGCAGCAATTCTGTAACATAAACATTAGTATTTGACATTTATACGAGATACCTGTTTTTTCAGACAAAAACTAGTAGATTATGCAGTTTCTTTTTTTTATGGGATCCATCACTTTTTACTTAAAAAGACAGATGTCTTTCTCTCATATCAAATACGAATGTCAAACAAACATTTTTCTTTTTCTTTTGGCAGTGATTGCTATTTTGCATAGAAGAGTCACTGAGTCAGTCTCTAATTAAAAAAAAAAACAAGCACACATGATTCTAATTTGATTCGATGTCAATGCATGCACTGTCACTATTTGAGTGGCAGCACATATTTTTCTTGGACAGAGGAGGTTTACTATGACGGGTGGTTGATGGATAGTGGACATAGTCTATTCAAATTTGGGGGCCGGGGATCGCCGGATAGGCAGATATCATTGATTGATAGTACTAGTACTTACACTGGTCATGTCTGCCTCAATAGACTTGACACACTATCTAAGTTGTTTGGTGCAGAATTTCTTGTAAATAGAGGTGACTAATGAATTGAACCAACACTGTTAGGTTGAGCAAACTATCCAATCGATATAACACTATTCTAATTTGATACTTCGGTTTTATTGTCAAGGAAATGTTAACTATTGTCGGAAGAACATTATTATTATTATTATTATTATTATTATTATTATTATTATTATTTTTAAAGTTTATGTGAGTTGGTTTTCATGGACTCATTAGGGTTAGGGTAGACATTTAAATTAAAAAAGCATTTATGAAGATACTTATAAATTACCTGATTTCTCAAAATCCCGGACTTAATTCTTATCAACTGAATCGACAGTTGTTGGCGAAAGAGCATTATTTAAAGTAGAGAAAATAAAAATGTTATTTTAAGAATGATGTATTTTGTATTTTGAAAATTATTTAACTTATATTTTTAAAACATTTTTTTATTGTATTAATAATTACTCCTTCCCATCTTATATGTAGGATTATGTTAGGATTTTTCACTTCCATCAATAAAGGTAGTTAAAATTGTTAATAATATTGAAAATGTGAAAATTTGATATACTTTTACAAAATTACTCAAATAATTGTTATTGAGACTCTAAAAAGTGTCGAGTAGATAGAGATATTTGTGGAAAGATTGAAGTAATTAAATGCTATTGAAAATTGAAATAAAATATAAATAAAATCAAAATAAAAATTTTAAAAAAATCTTATATATAAAATCGGAATGAACAGGAGTAATATTCTTAGGGCATTGATTTACAACAGGGAAGAGCCTTGCTATCTTACTGCTGGTAACGGACAATATTAAATAAAAGTTTGAGATCTACTTCCTTGAGATTTTTGGGACAAATTATGTGTATTAAGGAAAATGATTAATTTTATTAATGACATTGTATAACATAAAAAATTTATATGTTTTTTCAAAATTAATTTAATATTATAAAAATTAATTAAATATCGTTGAAAATTTAAAACAATAATTTTTCAACATTTAAAACTCCATTTAATTATATTGTCATTCCCTTAGGCTATGACCAGATTATTTATATACCATGATCTACATGATTTATAAAATAATAACCATACATTTTTTTTAAATATACAATTTTTATCTTACATCTAAAAATGTCAACTTTAGTCCACGTAAGACAGCCCAGTTGGTGGCTGCAGAGACACTTAGGATTTCCCCCTCCCCAGGTCATGGGTTCTAGTCCCAGACCTTCCATGTAAACCAAAAAAAAAAATGTCAACTTTAGGGCAGGTTAGTCCTCAATGTGATCGGGCTCAGTAGTCATAATCCACCGCCCAACAAATATATACTTTCTTCGGTTTTATATGTAAGATTTTGTAATGAAATTTTTTTTATTTTATTATTTGTAAGACCTTATTCCAATTTTTTATAACATTTAATTACTTATCCCGAGAAACACTCCTGTTAAGTTTATCTTTTTTAGAATCCCAATAATAATCATATAAATAGTTTTGAAAAGTATATTAAATATTTACATTTTCAATGACACCGGCAACATTGACCCAAATTTTTTGGTGTGCATAAAATTTTTCAAATAAGTATTATACAGATATAGTGAAAGAGGATGAACCTTAGTGGAATGATTAAGTTGTTGCTTAGTGGCCAACAAATCACGAGTTTGAATAGTTTGAATCTTGAAAACATCTATGCTGAACGAGATTTAAACTGCGTACACCCTAGACTCTACTAGGTGCAAGTCTCTTATGCTACGCTGCCCTTGTATAAAGTATTGACTACATTTTGGCAAAGAAAATTAATTATAAATTTCACACTACCTTAATTATAAGCAAATATATCCCAAATACATTCTAACCTAAAATCATAGGTTATTTTCAAGGTGCGCAAATGTTCAATGATCAAGATATCTTTTTAATCACACACACGTGTGTGTCTATATATATTAAAAAAGGGTATTAGTTTGAGTTCTTGCATTTTGGTCAGGACTAATACCCTTGTCATTTCAGATGAAGACAGCAGCAGATGTGCGTGCTTAATGAAATTGACAAAAAACAGAAGCATTGTTGTTTCTTCCATGAACATGAATCTCTTGCCTTTGGCTTTAGTATCAAGTTTTGAGCTCTAACAGTAACACGAATACAAAATAAGTATCCTAGATGGCAATTGAGCTTAAATTGTTCAGTTTTCTCTCATTTGTGATAAAACAAATATAGCAATGATAAATTGAAGAACTTAGCTGTCCACGTTGTAAGCAAAATTCGCCGTGTTCATTGTTTTCTGTTTGTTCATTTTGATTTCTCAATCCCATTTAAGCCTACGTTTTCTGCTCTATTAGAGGATTTGGCCTACACCATTCGTAACACTGTGGTTCTATGAATCTTGTTTTTTTATTAAACGTGCATGTCTCAAGCACTACATACAATTTCATATAACAGCTGACATGGGGCTTAGTAGGCTTAATATCAAAACTGAATCCTACTGCACGTTATGCACCATTTCCATATAACTGCAAGAAGTTGATCTAGTGGTGGTGTGGGCATGCATGTACAGTTGGAGTTGGACATATTGTTTGCAGCATCATGTTTAATCGATAATTTCTAAGATTATGATAAATTTCTTCGTAAATTTCATTTTCTTAGCATGGGTGAGAATTGAGGAGGTTGATTAGTTGAGATGTGTATGCCAGGACTATTTTTCTTCCCCACGAGACCGATTTATCCTTTAGTATTTGCAATGCATACTTCTGGAATGAATAATGATTTATTTTTCACCCCTTTCAAAAAGACACTCGTATATGACATTGTGAAACACATAAATATGAATCCAATTACACACCAGTCTACAATTCCAAGGCATAATATAAAGCATATAAATTAACAGACAATTGGTAAAGCAAAATCATTTTTAATCCAACCATAACATAGCTACGTAGTTCTCGGCTTCAGAATAATTGAAGCTGAGATAATTGAACTCGGGCAATAATTAATATCACACGTTACGTGGACAACGATGAACTTGCCCCAAATAATCAATATCTCTCCGATCTCCTTACTATTTCTAGACACTAGACACTAAAACAATGTTCAATAAAAAAGGTTCCATGGTGATAAAAATATATTAATACAAGCTAAACCCAAAAAACTGGCTAATGATGATGGCAACTCCGAGAGCAATTGCAACAAGAGAAGAAGCCCAAGTGAGTTTCTCGGTTATTCTAGGTATTCTTTCCTTTAGTGCCTGGCTACACGAACCTATGAATACCGTATAGCTCCCCATTGCAAATACAGTTCCAAGTAAGAACATGATGAGAAACGCAGCACCGGCCAAGCGAGAAGGCAAAGCTAGGGCAGGCAACACCATCATCAACGCATCCGGTTGCAGTCCATGAACGATTCCAGTGGCAAATGTAGCAAAACCAATCTTCTTCTTTCCTACTGCAGGATTATCAAGCGATTCATAAACACTGACATCACATTCACCATTTTCTAAGGCGACACATGGGGCAGCCACTTCTGAAGCTTCCTTAATTCCCATACCACCAATTACTAACAGTGTAAGGCCAACTACTCTGGTACCCCAAGTTCGGATAATTTCGATGTGAAGTCGATCCTTTAGGAGCAAAAATATTAAGCCAAAGATAAGCTGACCAGCATCATGACCACATCCCCAAAGGGCTCCAACAGCAGCACTCTCCATTCGGGTACGGCCAATTGACAATGGAGCCAAAGCCGCAAGGTGGTCAGGACCTGATAGTGTGTGCAAGCAGCCAGCAAAGAAACCAGTCCAAGCACTGCTTAGAAGTTCAGTGCGGATTAGTTTTCCACCAATTGCAACAGCAGCAGTACCACCAGTCTTGGTGGCAGTCGGAAAGGACGCAAAAGCTGCTGGTGCAAGAGCTGGTTGGATTAAGAGCATAACAAGCCCAGCAAGTATAACAAATGCCCGAGCTTTCATTGCCTAAGAAAAAAGTACAAAGGATAATTTTACAACTCTAATTAAACACTTGAATGCTTAAACATGTAATCTAACGCAAAATTGCATTACATGAATCTACTATATAAACCCTGGTTACAAAAATTGTCATGAAAATCAAAGATAACAATGATAAACCACAATGACAACTCGCCTATTTCAACATGTAATCTTCCAAAGTTCCAGTGACACTTTCCTATATATACAAGTATCTACTCAGTTAGTTATACATGACTCGGCACGATTAAATGGCAAAATAAGATTATGGAGCCATGTTTGGTTATGGTTAGTTGGTTACTTCAAGACCAGCAACAAAGGCAACAACATACAGCATTACTAGTATTTAACAAAACAGAGCTGAAATGATCTTGATCAGATCACAGTAAATTTGTGCATATATCACAAAAATTCTAAACCTTGAGGTAAGTTTCCAAAAGCCATCTTATAAATTTAAAAATAAAAAAAGCAACTTTATCTCCTTTCACAATAATATTTAGCTAAAAAAAGTAAGGGAATCAAACATATTGAATTTTCTAAACCAAACAGCATAATAGCGACAAATTAAAAAATAACACAGATTCCCCATAAAACAATGACAACATAAGATGCTCTCTCAAGTTCAAATCAACACAAACAAGTACAGTATATTCCAAAAGATACACCATCCATTCAAATTAAGAAAAAGTCAAAAAAAAAAAAAAAGAAAAAGCACGGACCTTTTGTAATTTGAGATCATGGGTAGCGATCTGATTGGCGAATTGAGGCTCGGGTAGGGAGTTGTCGGCGACGGCGTCATGAGAATGGAAAAGGGGTGAGGATAAATGATTGGGGTTGATCGATGAGGAGGGGGAAAATGAAGCAGCAGGGTGGTGGTTGCAGGAAAGGGAGGGGGCCCACTTGAAATGGGAAGGAGGTGAGGGAGGAAAAGTGAAACGGTGATAGGGAGATCGATTGATGGTGGTGGTGGTGGGGAAAGAGAGGGGAGTGCGGAGAGAGGAAGAGGATAGAAGCCTATCCATGGCGGGAGGGAGGGAGAAGAGAAGAGAAGATAGAGGAATGAAGGAAGCGGAGGGAGAAATGGGGTAGAAAAGAGTACAACAACTCTTCCTACTCGTGTATCGTATTGGATAAAGTCTACCACCGCACACTGTGGGAAAGTTCAACGATAATTTAAGGGTTTTTTTTTTTTTTTTAAAGTGAATTTAAGGGTTTCTTAAACGATCACTCAAAAGGTGATTTTTTTTTTCTTCTTTAAACTAAAATAAAACTAAGTTTCCTATTTTTTTTCTCTTTTAAAAGCTATTTATAATTATAATTATGCTGTTTTTATTTTTTTAAGACTTAATTTTATTTTTGGTCTTTTATCTTATTTTCAAGATTCACTTTGATCCTTTATTATTTTTATGAGTAATTTTGGTCCTTTATTTTTTAGAAAAGATTCACTTTGATCATTCCGTTGAAAAAATGTTAGATTTCACCATAATATTCCGGAATATTATGTGGATGGGAGGGAATATTCTGGTGAAATCTAACTTTTTTGTGACGGAAGGATCAACTGAACCTTTTTTAAAAAATAAAGGACCAAAATTATTCAAAAAAAAATAATAATAAAGGATCAAAGTGAATCTTGAAAATAAGATAAAAAACCAAAAATGTAATTAAGCCATTTTTTATTTATGAATATGATCCCTTGTTTTCATTTTGATTCATATTTCTTCTATCTCTAAATATAAGTACTTGAGGATGTTTTGCCCCTTTTATAAATATTATGTCCAATTTCTAATGATATATTTTTTTTTTCAAACATCTCACTTTACTTAGTACTTTTCACGACCACGATAATAATTATATGAGTAATTTTGAAAAAGTATACCAAATTTTATCAATTACAATATTATTAACCACATTAACTAACTTCTTTAACCCTTGAGAAAAATCATCCTAAATACTTATATTTCAAGACGGAGACAGTATTTTCAAATTTTTGAATAGGAAACAGCGAAAACTATTTTTTTATAAATATTTTTGCAAACCAAAATAAAAATAAAAATGCGGGACCACATTCGTAATTAATAAAAATTATAAAATAAACATATAGTCATATTTATAATTATCAATAGTTTTTGAAAATGAAAAATAAAAAACATTTTTGAAAAAAAAATAAATCCTTGAGATTATTTATTTTTTAGATTCATCAATTTCTATAAAATTCATTTGCTCATAGGTAGTCATCCTCAATTATTAGGGCTGAATTTATGAAAACCTCATAATTTAACACTTGAAATTGTACTTATATAAGCTCTATTAATCTTTGATGCCCCCACATCAAGTTTTGTGATTCTGTACTCACATCACTTGATATCATTGATTTATCAATTAAGAAATTTGGCGATTAAAATTGAAAAATGGTAATGAGTATAGCACCAATTTTAAATTTTAGTTTTATTGTTCAAGTGAACTATATCAAAATCTAATGACCTAACACGAATTTAATGTTTTCAAGACAATTTTATGGTTGTCGACGGTGACATAAATGACAAAAGTAGTAAAGTAAAGAGAAAAGCAAATCATGCTTTAATTATCTGTGTTTTTTGAGATGTCATGACTACAATGTAAGATGAGAGAATAAAAATTGAAAGTAAAAATAAGTAAAAGATAAAATTATATTTTTTAATATATACATGTGTGTGTGATTACTAATATAAGAAAAATTCCTTTTTTTAGTTAGATATTTGTTTAAAGAAAAAAAGTTATTTAAGCTTTTTTGATATTTGTATCAAAAGTGGCTTATGAAAGAACGAGGAGGAAAACAGTTGCTTGATTTGTTACTCTTTCTATTTCTAAATATAAGTATAAGTATTAGAATTAGATATTGGATTTTATTTGTTTTTAAATATAAGTTTTTATTTCAATTTTTAATGACATAAATTACTTTTTTTTTCATAAATTTTTTATTTACTTAATATTTTTTAGAGTTCTAGTGATAATTATAAAAGTAATTTTAAAAAAGTATACCTAATATTATTGTGATGGACAAAAATTGATTAACTGAGCCCGAGCCCACAAAGTTGATCATCATCCCCTAGTCACTTCATGATTTTCACCCATCATCAATATTGCTAATTAATAGCAATCATAATGCTAGTGGAATATTCTCCATATTTCTAGCCTTGATTCTCTCCCGTCGTTATCACTACTGACTAAACGTCATCAATGAGATAGCATATTCCCCTCTTATTGCTTGCCTAGTTCCCTCTATAAGTACAACGCTTATCACAAGATCAAGCAAGCCTAGACGGTACACATCAATATATACGTTTAGTACTCTCAAATATATTTTCTCAACTCGTCTGCTAAGAACTATGTGCGTTTTATTCTATTTTCACAACGGATATGTATGATTAGGGTCATATTCGTTAGGTGCATCAACCCCAAAACATATCGTGATGTCTGATAACCGATCTATCCTCGTGTTCATTCAACACTCGGGCATTCAATAATATTGGTACACCATAATTATCATTTTCAGTACCACTAATAATATTAACTATTTTTTTATACATAGGAAAGTCCATCTTAAATCTTTTATTTTTAGAAAGAGAGGGAGTAAGTACGAGTAGGGGTGTTTACATCCAGACCAATCACAAAACAAAAAACATCAAATCCATCCTAAAAATCGAAAATAAAATAAAAATTGAATTTGTTTGAATGTTTTTCGACCGATTATTAACAAATCGATTGATTCATTTTTGTTATTATTTTAGTTCTAAGAACCGAATTGGACCGCTAGTTTGATATATATATATATATATATATATATATATATATATATATATATATACACACACACACATACATAAAACACACTAGATTGAACTTAATACTCACTTACATGCTCCATACATCGACAATGATAGTTTGTGCTAAATTGGAATAGGAATAATAATTCATTTTATGCATATATGTTTATGACTTCTAAAAAAAATGTTTATGACTAAAAAACCAAACCACATATATATTTTATAATCAAATTAAATAGTTTTTAATCTAGAACCCGAACCGGATCTGAGCACAAACACCTCTAATTATATGTAATTTTTTTTGTCTGTATTCCTTGCGAAATCATCGATATTCTCAAGAGTACTCTTTATACCAGGCGTGGTTGGTTTTCCCAGCAAAATATTTTTAGTGGAAATTGAACACGGGATCACTAGTACTCGTATCCTATTCCCGAGATTTGAGTTGGGTAATTACGTGTATTTTTTAAAGGTTTATTAGTAGTACTAGTTTGTTAAGCGTGCACTTTGACTTCAAAAACCGGGGGAAGAGAAGAGAGAAAAAGACAAAATAAGAAAAGAGCAATGTAGCCACATAAGGGAGGGAAATGGATGAGACGATGGATGTCTGGTTTCTATCTACTAGAGTATACTTTAATAACTGCTACTCCCTCCTCAATCCTCAATCCTCATTCCTCATTCCTCATTCCTCATTCCTCATTCCTCATCCTCCTCCACTCTTGTGTCTTCTTAACCTCTTCATCTCATTTCATTACATGCTCCTTCTATCATCTCTTCATCTTCATCCTTCTTCTTCATATGATGGAAGTTAACCTCTGCACAAGCTACTTCACCCTAACCTCCTCTTCCTTCTCCCTTCTTTCTACTTCCACTTTCCCTTCCATCCGCACCACTCCCTTCCTCGGTTCTCCTCGCACTCTTTCTCTCAGCCCCACATCTCTTCGCTCTCCTCCTCATCCTCACCACAAATCCAACAAGCAGCTAACTCTTGTTCGCTTCCATTCCCCTCGTTTCATCTTCAAGGCCTCCTTCCATTCTCACCCCACCCTCCTCTTCGTCATCGTCGTTACCCTCTCTGCTGTTTCATTGCTTCACTACACTCTCAACCGCAGAAGAACAACAACAACAACAACAACAAAGAAATCACCTCCTCTCAACCAGGTACCCTCCTCACCTTTCCTTATATGTATATATATATATTTCTCAATTCTCAATCAATTGGCAGAGCTGTGGAAACATATATGTTTCTATCTCTGCCAGCTGCACCATTTTTCGCATTTAGTTATTATTTTATGAATTAAAAAATAATTATTTAGTTCTCTTGTCCTATACACGATGGAGTGAATAAGATGTAAAAAACCGATCTTTATATATATATTATATATAAAATGAATTATTTAGTTAGTTAATTAATTACCATTCTATGAACTACTACTACTATTGCAGGCACGTCCACAGCCTAATTATGCGTTATCACCACAGGCCAGGTCTGATGTGGTTGGGAATCATCAAGTCATTGAAAACCAGATTCTTGGTTTCCCACAATTCCAAAGGGATAATAATGAACTAGAACTTAACAATGACAAAGAGCCCCACAACCACCTTCCATTTCTTAATTCTTCAATTGTCACTGAAATCACTACTACTGCTACTACTAATACATCATCATCATCATCTTCTGCTGCTGCTGTTCTTGTTGACTCTAATAATGATGTTAACAATAACACTTCCACCACATTCCAACCCTCTTTTTTGCCACTGGCTGTCCACTCCACTTCTTCATTACAACCACCTTTAGCTTTTACCC
This sequence comes from Crotalaria pallida, assembly GCA_037953625.1. Classification (NCBI taxonomy): domain Eukaryota; kingdom Viridiplantae; phylum Streptophyta; class Magnoliopsida; order Fabales; family Fabaceae; genus Crotalaria; species Crotalaria pallida. Next base: position 138,585,359 of record CM075654.1, on the reverse strand, counting down.
AAGAAATTCAAGATGATGAAGTTGACTCCGCTACCGAGTTGCCTTTGACTATGGTTCCATTTGAGTCCTCTGTTAGTGTAAACAATGGGCTTCCGACAATCGAAGAACCTACTAAAGAAAAAAAAGAAGCTGGTTCCGTCAGCAGTGATGTTCTTTTTGGTGAATCGGTTAGGGAAGAGCTGTACATGTTTTACGAGGCTAATCAAAAGCCTACAAACGGATCCATTGCGTCACCGAGTAGTAGGAAGCAATTATCTCCTCGCGTCTCTTCTCTGAATGGAAATGGATTGCCCTCGAGAGTGGGAGTGGGAAGTACCACTCTAAATGGATCACAATTATCATCTACTGATATCTCTCTCCAAGTGGCAGGTAACTCCATTTTGGAACATCTTATACAGAGCTTATCTTAACGTACAAACACTTAGGCACATTTTTGAAAGAGTTTATTAAAATAGTTTATGAACTTACTACAAGCTCTTTTTAACTTATACCAATAAGCTTGTGAAATAAGCTACAACGAAATTACAAAAAGGTCACAAGTGCTTATTGAATATATGCATCATTAAGTCGTTTACCCAACCATGATGACAGTTGGTTAAATCTTAACATAATACCATGATGAGAAATCCAAAACTGAGACAACACATTTATGCAAGCCATTTTTTGCTGATTCAGAGTATGTTGAAGGAGCGGCACCGGTTTCCGGTCGTAGAGGAGGCCACCCTCCGCAACATGGAAGTAATAATGGCAGCAGATATCTGAGAAACAGGGAAAGAAACTATCTAGATCATAATGCTAACAAAGTTTTGCCCGAAAATGGCCATTCAATCAGGGTGCACGCTCATCAGAAAAATGATCAGACCAAGGTGTATGATGATCAGAAAAATGATCTTTCAGATTATCTAAGCAAATATAATAATTTGCTAAAAGTTGGCAGGTAATCTTTTATCCTGATCAATCTCTGATGAACATTACTTAAAATGAACTTGTCTCTGAGAACATTGCTTGTTGACTTTGTCAAGATCATGATGTCCATTTTGACTTAGTTTTGCTATTAATCTTAATCTCAACGACCTTATCCTGAAAGTACATTGATTTTTTTAGGTTGCGTGAATGTGTAGAGTTGCTTAAAGATATGGAAACGAAGGGTTTATTAGATATGACTAAGGTACACCTATCTATCTGGTTAATACTTGATGTTTTGTTCTTCAACTTTGAGGTTCTCTCATGCCATTTTTTTTGGTCGTAGGTTTATCATGCAAAGTTTTTTAACACTTGCAAGAGACAAAAGGCAGTTAAAGAAGCTTTTGATTACATTAGGCTTATTCCGAATCCAACTTTGAGTACATTTACTATGCTTGTGTCGGTTTGTACAATATCACAAGATTCAAAGCGTAAGTTGATTTTTCATCACGACCTTACTACCCTGCGAAATGTTCTTTCCTTCTCACCTTTTCAGTTCACGACATTCATATTATATCTTCAGGGGCTTTCCAAGTTTTGCAACTTCTTAAGGAGGCTCGACTAGAACCTGATTGCCAATTGTATACCACTCTGATATCAACTTGTGCTAAGAGTGGGAAAGTTGATCAAATGTTCGAAGTACAATATCTTTCTTCTTGGCTTTGTCAATTGATTTACCACAGCATGAGATTATTATGCATAATATATATTTTTCTAAATTCCATATCTTGTAAAAATGTTAATCTGTACATTTAGGTTTTTCACAAGATGGTTAATTCTGGAGTGGAACCTAATGTTCTTACCTATGGGGCTCTTATTGATGGTTGTGCTAGAGCTGGGCAACTAGCTAAGGCATTTGGTGTTTATGGGATAATGAGGTCCAAGGTACAATAATTTTAACACATCTTTCTAGAGAATAGTCGAGTTGGTCTCAAAATTATTAATTGTGCATGCTGATGTGATGTTTGTATGCAGTAGAATGTGAAGCCAGATCGAGTTGTATTTAATGCACTTATAGCCGCATGTGCCCAGTCAGGAGCAGTGGATCGTGCTTTTGATGTGTTAGCAGAAATGGCAGCAGAAATACAGCCCGTTGACCCAGATCACATAACTTTTGGTGCATTGATGAAAGCATGTTCAAATGCTGGTCAGGTGTGGTATCTTTTGTCTTCCCCCTTAGAATACAACACCATTTTCATAGATTGTGTTTTCTGGCTCTTTTATTGTATTTTATGTGAAATATATTTAATTTTTAGCAGTGAGGATTTTTCTACAGGTTGAACGAGCACGAGATGTGTATAAGATGGTACAGCAGTATAACATAAAGGGATCTCCAGAAGTTTACACTATTGCCATCAATTCTTGCAGCCAAACGGGAGATTGGGAATTTGCACAAAGTGTATACAATGACATGACCGAGAAAGGGGTGCTCCCTGATGAGGTATTTTGTTTTTGTTTTTGGTGAATAATTGAATATTAATTTTCGAAATGTGCAGTTTTTGTGGAATTTAAAGCATAATAATGCCTCGTAAATTTGTGATTTTGTATGGTGATTTCTTAAATTGATTATTGCATGTAAAATTCTTTCCTTTCTTTGCCTGTTTACAAGTTATTGACTCATCATGCAGATGTTTCTTAGTGCACTAATCGATGTTGCTGGACATGCTAAAAAGCTGGATGCTGCCTTTGAAGTCCTACAAGAAGCCCGTAAAGGAGGAATACACATTGGAATAATGTCATATAGCTCATTGATGGGTGCCTGTAGCAATGTATGTTTGGTCAAGTAAATTTTGTGCCACACTTGGTTTAGTGATAACTACTTGATGAGCTTGGAATATTTATTTTAGTTTTAAAATACAATATTTTTTATTACCAAATACATTAAAATGATTTAGAACTTCTCAAATTGATTTCAAAATTATTTACTCAATGGATGCCAATTTATATTAAAAAAAATAAATCATATTTCATCCCTTTTACCTCAATCCCTTTGCGTATCTGTTATCCCTGTTTCTTTTCCCCCCTTCTTTTTTTCCCCTTCCATTTATTGTTCGTGGTTAACATGGTGGTAAGGCTTGAGATGAAAATATCACTGATTAGTCTAGTCTTACTCATAACAATCACAGAGAAATGGATAATGGATATTCCATAGTAAAATCAGGGGCTGCAATGAAGGTAAAGGTGAAGTAAACTGAAGGTATACTTACGGGATAGTAGAGTGGATTTGAAAAAAAGGTAGTAAGCAATTCAATCCCCTCTATGCAATACAGTTCCTAACAGTAACCACTGTCTGAACCAAAAAGTGTCTGTCATTTATATCCTTGCTCTGATTATGATTTTCTGTTCCTTTACAATCTTCTCAGTCGATTGGTTCTCTGTTCTCTGCTTTTGTTGGAACTGCCTTTAGTTTCTTTCTTCCCATAGATTATATATGCAAGCCACTATAAAAGAAAAAGCTATATTCCTTTTAAACCTGCTATGTTTCAACAGATGAAGAACAGCCCGGCTTCATATTCTATACTGTACTGATCTATGCAAATTCCCAATTTGTTTGCCAATTCACAAATGACCCTTTCTGAATAGTTGCACTATAATTATTAGGTTTTTCTGGCATTCTAGCTATTGTTTTTTGACAAGAAATACGTATGGATTTAGGATGTTTTCTTTTCAGTGTAGGATTGTTTGGTATTTAAGGATTTTATGTTCTTGTCGATGACCCTGAATCTAGAAAGCAATGAATATAAACTAGCCATTGAAGTACTATGAGTCTATTACCTAAGTTAAATCCACCACACTTCTTGTTTCTATTCCCTTAGTTATATATTTGTTCAATTCCTTCGCTGCCTGCATTAAATTCATGAACCTGAAAAATGTGTAACTACTAATGGCAAATACTTGTTCCAGGCAAGAAATTGGCAGAAAGCATTGGAGCTATACGAAAACATTAAGTCTCTTAAATTGGTGCCAACAGTTTCAACAGTTAATGCTTTGCTCACTGCACTTTGTAAGTTTGAGTTTCTTTTTGCCCTGTATGTGATTCTGAATCTTTATGCTTATGCTTCAGCACTAAATGTTTGATTTAGGATGCTGTTCAACGGCGATGAAGTAGTTTCTATAAATATTATTGTAAGAGGAAAAATGGAATTTGAAGACATTGTAAGAGTTCTGTGTAGGTGATGGAGATCAATTTCAGAGGGCTTTGGAGATTTTATCTGATATGAAAGGATTAGGATTGTGTCCAAACAGTATCACATACTCAATACTTATAGTGGCGAGTGAGAAGTAAGTCATCTATACGAGGATTTTGTTGTCTGATTAATGATTTACTTTAGGTTCTTTCTCAACCAATTACCTATTTTGCCTGGCTTGTGTAGAAATGATGATATGGAAGCAGCCCAAATGCTCCTTTCTCAAGCCAAAAAGGATGGTGCTTCCCCTAATCTCATCATGTGTCGATGCATAGTTGGTGAGTCATTGGGTTTCGTTAGTTTTTAATTCTGGCCCTATATTGCTTGATTTGCTTCAAGTTAATCAAATTTTTCTTTCATGCTGCTTTCAAAAACATTTGAAAAAGTGGCCTATTTTTACTTTTAGGATGATAAAAATCAGAATTTGACTTTTACCGTTGTAAGTATGAATCATTTAAATCATTGGTTTTGGTAGTGGGCATTTGGAGTTTTATTTGCAAGTGATTTTTGAAAATTGAATTTATACTTTTCGCTTTTGCATTTATTCTTTCACGCTCTTATGCATTCTTTGTCAATTTTGTATTTGTATGGTAATGGCATATAGAAGTATTTCTATTAAAACCATTTCAAATAAGGAATGCTGAAATCATGATGAACTCCTATTCCTCCCCTAAATTATAAAGTAAGAATAAGATACATACCTACATCTACATATGCATGCATGCATCCAACTTATGATTTGCATAGCCTTTTAGTTTCGAGATTAGTTCTTTATTTTCGGGGAACTTCAAGCAAAAGCTCATGGAATTTGGTTATTCTGTGGCCCAAAGCTATTCATATATTAAGCCCTGAGAGTCCCATGTCTTGTAAATCTGATAGTACTTTGATGTCTTTGAAAGGAATGTGCCGGCGGAGATTTGAGAAGGCTTGCTTTGTTGGTGAACCTGTTTTATCTTTTGAGTCTGGACGGCCGCAAGTGGATAGTAAATGGTATTTGTTCTTTAATTTGCACAACAGTAATTAAGTCATGATTCTTTGTTATCACCGATAAAGGGGCAATACTAATTGCTTATTTAGAAAAATTCTTTTACATTTTTTTACATTTAAGCATGTCAGAATGCTATTTTTTCGTGAAACTGTTACATGTCTATAACATTTTGTTTGAAGTAATCCTTTCTTTTTGAAAGGATGATGTAATCCATTTTTATTTTCATTTGCTCAATTAACTCTCTTGAAGAAGATATGAAGAATTTAATAACATGAGAGAAGTCTTTGAATCATCCCTATCTGTTTATCATGATCAATGATTTACTCAGGTTTTTCTTTTAGATGATTTTCTGTGGAACTTTCTTATGCTGCTTTCTACTCTTAGGACATCACTGGCCTTAATGGTGTACCGTGAAACGATTGGAGCTGGTGAAAAGCCTACTAGTGAAATATTGTCACAAATTTTGGGATGCCTGCAATTCCCTTGTGGAGATTCTATTAAAAACAGACTAGTTGAGAACCTGGGAGTAAGTGCTGAAACCTCAACAAGCTCAAATCTATGTTCATTAATGGATGGATTTGGTGAATATGATTCTCGCGCTTTTTCTATACTCGAGGTTAGTATGGAGCTTAAACTAATTCTATTCAATCCTTGGGTCTTAATTTTTCCAATGGAACCAGATCACCATATGATGCTGTAATAATTGTGTAGGAAGCTGCATCACATGGAGTTGTTCCATCCATATCATTTAAAGTAAGTCCTATCATTGTGGACGCTAAAGAATTGCATCCTTTTACTGCTGAGGTGAGCTCGTCACAGTCTTAATACTCCTGAAATGTTGATTTCTGTTACATAAAAGGTTTGCATTTTAACTTTAAAAGACTAGAGAAAGAGAGAAAAGGTAAAACTTTATGTGGGATCCTTTAATTCAGTTCTTGTTGGGAATTCCTTTAATTCAGTTCTTGTTGGGAATTAGAATCCCTGTATATGTACTTTAAGGAATTAAGACAGTTGCAAGTAACATATCCAAGCCCAGCCCATATTCAAATGCAAGCATGCTTATTATATTCTAACATTAACAAAAAAGTTTAAATGGTTGATTCTATTAAAACAACGCTTCAAAATCATTTTTAGTGTGATGAGCACAAAAGATAAATAAATGGAGATATGTTTGCATTAACAACCTCGATTCCTGTGCCGCTTTCAAAGCATATATTAGGATTTCCTGTAAGTGCTTCAAAATATATTTTTTCGCCCTTTCGTTCTTGTAGAGATTTTCTACTCTTTCTTTTTCTGTGAGTGCATGCAACATCCTTAGGTTTTATGTTATGATGTACCTTTTGTTATGGTATATTCAATTACAAAAAAGGAAGAATAATAATACAAAAGGGAACGGAAAAGGGAGGGTAAGAGAGTAATTGACACCAATGATCATGGGCCACCTGAGTTACTGCTAAATGATGTTAGTTACGGGAAAGGTGGGAATCAGGAGTTGGACAAGAGAGAAGACGCGGCTTCTCCCTCCAGAATAATGATGGGAAATGAGTGATACAGGGAGGTGGGAAGCAAGGAAGCACGACATGACATAGGACACGGATATGACATGACAAGGGACATGAGAACAGGGCAAAAGGAATATAAAATGTTAAAAAAGATGGTTAGGAGTGTCTAAAGTGGATACGTGTCCAACACGGGACATGATACTTAATCTGACACAACACAACAACAAATATGTAGTATCCGTGCGTCCTTGGTAAGAAGGAGGGATAGGGGAGGAAAAGAAGTCAGGTCTTGTGGGGGTAAGCCGTAAGTCTATCCTAAGGTTGGCTTGTCGTTTCTCTGGGGTGGGGTCTATTACATTGTTCACATTTATTCTTTTCAATTTTCTTTATATTCCAAATAATTCTGCAAGAAGAAGAGGTTTATCTTGTTAATATTATCCGTCTCTATTCAATATCTATTATACTGTAAGTTTATAACAACTGATATTTTGATACTAATGTGCAAATTTGCTTCAAAGTTTCACTAATGGATCCAATAGCATCTTGTTTCCAATTTTTTTTACTGTTCAAGTTTCTTTCATATGTCGCTGCGACATACTTACACACTATATGCACGCCACAGACATTTACTAATTTGGACATGAAAACACAGTTTGCAAAAGATAGACTTTTGATGTTATTCTTAAACCACATCCCTAAAATCTATGGATATGTTACCAGGTATACCTCTTAAATGTTTTGAAAGCTCTCAAGCATCGACTAGCAGCAGGTAATATCATCATCTACTATAATATCTATCAGTGCTGCTTATTTATTTTTAGCTTTTTTAATTTTGGATACAGCCTCAAGACTAGTGATGTGAGGCAATGGAGGATTTAATACAGAACCATGGGTCTATACACCAATGAGCAAAAATCATACAAACGAGAATCATTTTGACCCTAAACCACCTCCATGATCTTACTTGAATCAAGTCCATAATTTGTATCAGACTTTTAATTGGTGATGATTTAAGTTTGCAACCTGCAGTTTTCCTTTTAGCATACTATTTTGAGATTTTCTTTTTTCCTTTTTAACAATCTTTGTTTAAATAAACGTGTTTAATTAAGAGTTTCCAGGTCTGTATTTAAAAGTTCACTGATCCAACTGAAGGCATGCATTGGAAAATATCAATTATTAAAACATAGGCTACTGACTAACTGCTTTGCCCTTGGTTCCCCATGAAAATCTTCTTCGCAGGTGCAAGATTACCCAATTTAATTATCTTATTGCCTGTAGAGAAAGCAAGAGTTGAGTTTCCTAAGGGGAAAAAAATTATTAACCTCGCAGGAAGGTGAGAATTATAATCACAAATGCATCCAATATCAATTTTCTTTCATCCATATTGCTTCCTCTATATGCAACAGTACATTTTGTTCAACGATTGAATATGAGCAACTATAAAATTTGCTGAGCTAGAAGATCCCACTATTTGTTTAAATGCATGAAGCATTTATAATTTTTTGCTGCTAAGTCAAATTAGGAATAATCTCTACGCACCAATTTGTCAAATAGGGTCAAACAAAATATGTCTACATTGAATAGTTTTTTATATGACAAGTGTGCAATGTTTTGGCTTTAGAGTTGGCCAAGCAGTTGGAGCATTATTGAGGAGGCTTGAAATTCCTTACCTGGGTAATGAGTCATATGGGAAGCTTAGAATTAATGGTGTAACTTTGAAAATATGGTTTCAACCAAAACTTGCGTCTCCATTCAGCGGAAAGACAGGTGACTGGAGCTCATCGCAATCACGACTCACATCTCCATTCAGCGGAGAGCCAGGTGACTGGAGCTCATCCAGATCGCGACTGGGCAAAAGTATTAGCCATCAGCAGCGAAACATTCGAACCGGCAATCTATCTTTGGATTAAGTGTACATGTATTTTGATTCCCAGCAGAAGACAAGCATCTTCTTTTTGCCTAATCCTAGCTTTCCTCCCAATCATTCATGGAACCATCTTTAATTTTTTTAAATAGAAGAGGTGATTTAACCCAATAAAGCAGGTAATGCCTTCTTGAGTGCTGAGGCCAAAGACTGCGAAGAGCAGAGAACGGTTTGGCATCACCGCAAATTCATATATGATGACACAGTTCTCGTTCTTTTGTGATTACCTGAAGCTATGTCATGGTCTTCACAACGCGGATTATATAAATGTTTGATGATAGAGATGCAGTATTTGATGTATATGTTTACTGTTACTTGAAACATTTTTTTTTGTCTGAACTCTAGGTGTAGATAAGCAAACTGAAAAAAGAAAAACATATCAGTTAATTTTGTTATATATGTAAGTTCTTCCATTGTATTCTATCATCCAATTTGACAATGATTTGGTCCTTTAAATGCTTTAACTATAATTACTGTTATTTTGTTTTACAATCGGAGAAGAGCAATAAGGGGAAAACGTAAAACTGTTACCTGCAATTGCACTATTGTGATAGAATATTTCAGTAGCAAACTTTTCAAAAAGAATAAATAAACATTAAATTACAGAGGGAATATTACAATTGCTATGGCGATATTTCTCCTTCAAACAGCAAAGGATTGAAACAAAACTTTATACAACGAAATACAACTTTGTTGTATTCGTCAAAAAGACTCAAGTTAGAAGGAAAAAACCCAAACAGGTAGGGAGAAAAAAAAAATGAAGTCAGTGATTACAGATAAAGATATGTTGATAATGTGATGAGTTTCATTATGCACGGAGTTGAGAGGTAAGATTTATGAAGGCGTCTACTTTGCAAGGAATGGTGAGAGCTCCCATGGGATGATTGAAGCCAAACTCTTCCTCAGCACGGTTTAGCAAGTCAAGAAATGAAGGATGGTTCAGGTATGATATTGGAACCACAAACCTCTTCTTCTGCAACTCTCCCACATACACTGCTACATGTCCCTTTGGAACATTAGACTTATTTCCACCACTATGAATATGCTGTGATGTGGATTTCAATATCTGTTTTGCATGAAGCACAGTAAAGGGCAAACGAATTATACCCATGATATATGATAATTGATAGTATAGCCCTTTGATCAACTGAAAGAGAGTTAAAAGAAAGCTTGAATGTGAAGAAAATGAAGTGTTATAGAATCGCAGTTGTTGATGCAAGATGATGGACTATGGATAATGAAGACTTTACTGTTGCTGCATTGTATTTATAGCACAGCACAGAGTGGAAAGCCATACATATCCAACTCCGAGTTGAGTCATGGTGGGGGCCCACATCAGGGAAGAATCACATGGCTTTGCTCACCTACATCATCACACTACAAGCTTGAAACACGGCTATTTTATCCTTCCAGCTAAGTTTCATTGGACTAGTCCTATAACTATCATAGTCCACTCCAATAATTGTGCAAGTGCCAGTGCTATTCAGTGTGGAAATCAGTGTGCCGTACGTTGAAAAATGAATAGCACATATGCATAATAATCCATGTGGTCGGTTCCTTAAAGTTAAAGAAACAAACGCCAATGTTAACTGTTCATACGGACCGTACCATAGTCCACATGCCTTTGCAGCCCACTACGTACCGTTGATGTAAACAGTAAATAGTACTCTGTTCAGATTTTTTTGGGTTTTTATTTTGTTCTATTTATAAGATTCATTCTGATCTTTAATAACATTTAATTATTATTTTTTTCACAAATACCTTTATTAACTCTACCCTTTTTAGAGTTCCAATAATGATTATATGAGTAGTTTTGAAAAAATATATCAAATTTTCACATTTTCATTGCTACTAACAAGTTTAACTATCTTCCTTGGTGGAAGAGAAAACTCTCAAAAAAGGTCTGATAGATATGACCGAAGGAGGTACTTCCTCTAGTTCTTAATAGTATAATTTTTTTTATCCAATTTATAAGATTTTCTTTCAATTAATCATCAACATGAAAAAAAAAATTTAATCCATTACAATTATCAATAATTAATATTTCATATTTTGTTAATTTAAATATTACAATTTAAATACCAAGGAGCTAACAAAATTAACCATTTTTATTTTATGGACATGATTTATTTTAAAATATATCACAAAGATTGAACGGAGTGACTAATTTCTCCAGAACAACCTCACAAGTGAATTCCACGTGTTAATACTTAATAAACATCAACATCAGAATTTAGAGAAGCATGATTCATTACGGTTACTCCACAATAATTGCCTTGTACGTGTTATGTTTTGTTGTAACACATATCAGTTTTAAAGGTGATTCCGGCAAGGCGGGTGGCTTCTTGTTGCTGTATACGACTATATGAAGTGAGATAGAGCCATAGAAGTGAATAAAGGTAAAAATTGAAGATTAGGGCAAAAATGTATTTTCACATATCAATATAAAAGTGATCGGGCAAATAACTTAAAAAAGGAAGTGTTAAAGAATTTCCCATGTTGTAAATAATATAATATTAGACACTCTTAACTTCTACTCACATTTTATATATTATATACACTATTTCTTTTTACGTATTTTATTAATGTCATATTTGTATCATGTGTGGTGGTCTTTTAGAATAGCGTTGCCCTTCCACAAATAGCTTTACTCTTAATATTGTATATTTCTTACGGTCTTAAATATAAGAAATTTTAAAAAAAAATGGTTTAATTTTGTTAGTGAGATAAGAAAGTTAAAAATTTAATATATTTTTTATAAATTATTTTTATAATTATTATTAAAATTCTGAAAAGTGTTACGTTACTTAATAAAAGTATTTTTGAAAAAAAATGTAATTTAATATTATTGAAAATTGAAATGAAATCTTATAAATAATATTTAAAAAAAGTTTTAAAAAATATTGTATTTAGAATGACCTTTTCTTTTCACACCCCCATTTTTCTCTTCACCCCCCATTTTTTCCGCCTCATGCTTTTTTTCACCCTTTTCGCCTCTTGAGAGGCGGAAAAACCAATAAATTTACACTTCCACTTCATGTGAGGCGGAAAAAATGGGAGATGGGAAGAAAAATGGAGGGTGAAAAGAAAAGGTCTTTAGAATTGGAAGGAGTTATTTGTAAAGATTCTTGGTGACAGCTTATCTCCAATATTTTAATTTACCTCTTACGGATTCTAGAAAGAAGAGGTTAATAGTCCAAAAGGATGTTCTTATTAAAAACAGGAAAGTATATTATTGCACTCCAGAATTATGGTGCTTAGAGAATCAACAACGGAAAGCAGTCAAAGCACAAGAATATCTGCATGGTGCAATGTACTACTATAGTACATACAGTAGTATTATCAAAACTCAAAAGCAAGGGGCGTGAGTGGCAAATTGGCAATCATGTAAAGATTTGTGGCAAGTGGAAAACATCAAAATGGGACAGTGACAGTCTGCCAAAACATACAGTTACTCAACAGTAGTAGTACCAGAGCATCATTCCTTGCGGACCTTCGATATAAACTATATCTTGCGTTACATCAAATTATTATAAAATGTGAAAATAGTACTTGCAATGGTATCTTTTGTTGGATCGGAATTACTACCTTATCGTATGGTAAATGGGCATTCACCCCTTGTCCATTCATGGACACTCCTCTGTCCATTATTATTGGTAAATGGGCATTCAGACTTGTATCAAGAGAGTTTTCTTAAGAGGCAAAGAAAGCTAAAAGAGAGAATGGAGAATTTCAGAAAAAAAGAAAAGAAAAAAAGAGACAGCAATAGAAGGGAGAAATGCTATTGATTAATTTAATACTTGCCTTATAATATGGAAAATACAATTTTTAAATAGAAAATGAATCCCAAATTACTAGTAAGATCATCTTTACAAGTGATATGATTTTTTTGGTTTGCACCCTAGTATTCAGTTCAAGGGGGTCCCGGAGTTAAGGTTTTATTCCTCTCCCAACGTTGTTGTGGGGGATTGAACCGTGGTTCGCCCTACCAAGTGTAGCCCCTGGTACCACTGCACCAACAACTCATTGAATTTTTACAAGTGATATGATGATCACCTAACATAAAAAATCTAAAAACTAAAATATATTTAATACTATATATTTAATTGCATTTAATAAATTTATCATTTTTTTCTCTTTCAAAAAGTCTAATTAGTATTTTTTTTCTCTTAAAATATTAAATTACTATTTGGGGATATCGGTGGTTCCGCAAGGAATACAGACAAAAAAAAACTAATTAGACTTTTTGAAAGAGGAAAAAAACTAATTACAATATATTTAATTTAATATTTTAATATTTTGAGAATCTATTAAAAACATCGAAAAATAACGCCTTTTTAATCTTTGATCGACCAAAAACAATTTTTTTTACAAGAGGAGGAAAAAAAACAATAAAATTTAACTTAAGGCAAAACGAAAAAATAATGCTATTTTTTTAGAGGCTATAAACCTGATTTAGTAAAAAAAATATGAAAATTTCGATTATGATAAATAATTATGCGTTAGTTTCTCAATTATTATGACATAATTTAATACTCACGAATATGAATAACATAAGAAATTAAATATAAGAAAATGAAGGATTACTGATAATTCTAAAAGAGTATTTTATTCCTAAACTTTTGATTATCGATCAGAAAAGAGTATTTTATTGAATAACCAAGTTATCACTCCACTCAATAATTTAAAATTTTATCATCATATTACTGGCTTTCCGATATGAGGAGGGACAACTTCTTCCAACAACTATAGAGTAATAGAGAAAGATCTAGACGAGGCAGACGGATACAAATGGATTTTATTACTACATTCTTTTCCGGTCACACTTCCCACAAAAATGAAAATAAATATATCACATTGTCGCTACATAATTACTCTTCAACTTAAAAACAATGTCAATGAAGAGAAGACTATGAATATACAACACTTCGATTATGAAGTACTACTACATGGTACTTCTTTAATTTATATATATACTTAATAAAAATAAACAAATTCTAATTAATAATAATGAGACCCTTATTACTTGAAATGAGAAGTGAGATTCACAAAATCATCAACGGGACATGGAATCACAAGATTGCCCATTCGGTACTCAAAACCAAATTCTTCTTCAGCTTTAGTCAACAAATCTTGGAACAGTGGCTGCTTCAAGTAAGATATTGGGACCACAAACCTTTTTTTATACTCATCCTTCTCATCATCTCCCACGTACACTGCAAAATGCCCTTTTGGGACATGAAAAATGTTTGAATTACTTTGCCCTGAAAATTGATGCTTTGAGTGATGATGATGAGATCGAAGCCTTAAAATTTGCCTTGCATGATGAACCATCTCAGGAAGTAGACGAATACCCATACTTTCGATCGACTTTAGTCTAGTTTTTTTGTGTTAACCGAAAAATGTATGTTAGTTGTATCAAATTCTGAACCACAGGTGACTTTATATATAAGTAACATAAGGAAAATAATATTATTATATTGTAAGGTAATAATATATAATATATGGTATTTAATTATTATTTGAGTTTTTCTAATTCATACACTGCATGAAAGGATAAGCAAACTTGAAAAAAAAAAGTTTGTTTGAAAAAAATTATATACTTAATAAAATAAATATTGATATTTTAGCTATTATTCTATATGATTATTTATCCTATGTATGATTGAAAAAAAACTTTATTACTTAATATTATTTAGATTTTGTTATTCATTAGTATTTTAAAGATAATTTACAAGTAAAATAAAATAAAAAAGTTAATTAAAAAATAATATATTTAATATTTAAAATATAATTTTTATAATTTTTCAAAATCAACTATATATACAAGTATATTTTTGGATTTTTTTTTATAACTCGTCTTTAGAATAATAAATGACAAAGTCCTTGTTATCTTTGATGATGAAATTTGAGCATGATATTGTATTCTCTTTGGACTCTAATATAAGGAAAAAATATACTTATTCTGGTCTATATATCTTAAATATAAAGAAAAATTAATTACTTTTTTTATCTTCAATATAATTATTTTTTTTAAAATAATCTTATAAAGTGATTATCTTATTTAATTTTTTTTTTCATTTCCAATACTATTTTTCTAAAATATCTATTATATCTACTATCTATATATAAAAGGATCCCTTTTCGAGGTACCACGTTTGCCAGAGAAATTTTCGAGGCATCACGTTTGTCCCATGAAGCTTTCCTCGCATTAGAGAGTTTGTAGGTAGATAATCATTATCTCTAATCAAAATTACAATTTAAAATTAAATAAATTATTTAAATTTATTTAATCATTATATGTATGTAAAATTATTATCCTCAATTATTTGTTGGAAAAAAAGTAATCATTGTCCTCAACTAAAGTATTGAAAAAAATATTAAAAAATCACAAATTTATTTAATCATTATCTGTACGTGAAATCATTATCCTCGATTTGTTAAAAAAAGTAATCATTATCCTCAACAAAAATATTAAAAAATTTATAATAGGATCTCTCATATTTAATTTTACATTTTTTTTCACCTTTAGATCTCTCTAATTCTAATAATTTTGTTCTCCTATTATTTCTTATTTTATATCATAACTAGCTCTTACCCCGTGCAATGCACGGGTTGTTGATATTTTAATTTTTTTTATATTAAATATTTTAAATTAAAGATTATTATTAGCAACAACTAAAAATAATTATATGAAAAGGTAGGAGTTCAAACCAAACTGTACAACGAAATATAATTAATCTAAATGATTTTGTTGATAAATAACATTATTATCTCTAACCAAAATTACAATTTGAAATTAAATTAATTATTTAAATTTATATAATCATTATCTGTATGTTAAATCATTATCCTCACTTTGTTGAAAAAATCATTATCCTCAACAAAAATATTTAAAAAATTAAAAAAAATCACTATATATATAATAGGCTCAATTTTTAAAGTTCTATCTAATTCTAAGAATTCTCTTCTCCAAATTCTCTCTTTTATTTTTATTTTTTCCCTCATTCCTCTACTTAAAGAGTTGGGGTTGCTCCTATTGTTAAAAAAATGGTTGAATCTCGTCTTAGGTGGTTTGGGCATGTGTGGAGGAGACCGGTGGAAGCCCCGGTTAGGAGGGTAGACCAAATGGAGGGTACTACAAGGGCCAGAGGAAGAAGAAGACCTAGAAAAATTATAGGCGAAACAATTGAGAAAGATATGACAATCAATGCCTTATCAAAAGACATGATTTATGATAGGCCTTTATGGCGTCGTTTGATCCATGTAGCCGACCCCACCTAGTGGGACAAAGGCTTAGTTGTTGTTGTTATTCCTCTACTTAAAGCTCTTAATTTTGATTTTTGAGTGTTTGATAAATTACTTATTAGATGATGCATATTTTGTTATACTTTTAATTGACTTTTGTTTATTCCTCTACTTAGAGCTCTTAATATTAATTTTTGAGTGTTTGATGAATTACTTATCAGATGATGCATATTTTGTTATACTTTAAATTGACTTTTGCTTAATGCTAATTTCAGGAAGAATGACATCAATGAGTTACTTCAAACAAGAGCATGACCTTGGTAAGTTGTTTTTTTTTTTTTTGAAATGTTGGTAAGTTGTTATACATACTTACTTTGATTATTCTTTGTTGAAAGAATATACAAATAATTGATCCTTTTCTCTTTTCAAAGAAGAGAAGGGCTAAGGCTCCTAAGATTAGGAAGAAATACATGATCGTATTCCGGTGAGAAATAATTTTGGTGAGTCTTTTGCTTGTTTGAAGAAACAATGTTTTTCGATTTATTTATGATTTTTTTCCGTTTTTGTCATGAGATAAGATAAATGATGAAAAAGATCAAAATATTTAAATATGAATAATAATAATAATAAATGTGATAATTATATAAAAAATAATAATAATGGTAAAAAAATATTAATTTATCCATCAAATAAATATAAGAAATATCTTATAATATTGTCCAATAAAAAAAATCAGAATGTATAATTTTGCTTTAATTATATATAATTTTTCATATTAGATGTGATAATTATATTTAAAATAGGCTAAATTATCATGTCTTATGCAATAGAAAATATTTTGATTTATCTTTAAATCTACTCATAATACCATCAAACAAAAAAATATAAAAAAAGTTTAATTTTTATTTCACTCTAATAATTAATCATAATATCATGATAAAACGTGTTAATTCATCGATCAACTAAATAAGGAATACGTTAATTTAATACTCATCTATACATAGACAAATATAATATTAAATATATAAAAAAAAGAGCCAACATTACATTCATAATAAAATGCAATGTGTTAACAAAAATAGTCAAAAATAAAAATTTCAATGTCGTCTTCATGTTTTATGAAATAGTGGATATTACAATTTATCCTTAAATTTTCTCATAATACCATTAAACAAAAAGATCAAAATATTTAATTTTGATTTGTTTTTAATTATCATAATAAAGTTGATAATCATATAAAAATATTAATTTATCTATTAAATAAATAAGGAAGATCTAATTCTGATTTATTTTTGATTCATCATAATAAAGTTAATCATCATGTAAGAAAAACGTTAATTTATCCATAGAATAAATAATGAAAATCTCAGATAAAAATGTTATTTTTTTATTTATATAAGGAATTACAAAATTTTTCAACAAGTTCATTTTTTATTATTGTTTAATAATAATCTTTACTTTAAAATATTTAAATATTAATAATCCGTGCATTGCACAGGATAAAAATAAAAAATTTTAATTTTTATTTCACTCTAATTAATAAAACATGCTAATTATCGATCAACTAAATAAGGAATACATTAATTTAATATTGATCTATACATAAATTAATATAATATTAAAAAACGAACCATCATTATTTTTCAATGAATTCATGTCCAATGAAATAAGGGATATTATGATATCATTAATTATTCTCATAATACTATCAAACAAAAAATCAAAATAATAATAATAATTTTTGATTTATCATAATAAAGTATATTGAATAATCCTTTTTTATAATTATTTTTGTTATTGTTTAATAATAATTTTTACTTTATAATGAAAATAATAATAACCTTTAATTTAAATATTTAATATAAAAAAAATTAATATCAACAACCCGTGCATTGCACGGGGTAAGAGCTAGTGTATATATATATATATATATATATATATATATATATATATATATATATATATATATATATTAATTTGATAAAATTAATACTCATTCAATTAACATTGAGAATATTTTTATTATAAAACCGAAATTTGAATGATAACACAACAAATCACTAATAAACTAATAATTACTCCTTGCGTTTCATATGTAGTGTGTTTTAAGATTATGCACAAGTTTTAAGAAATTGTTATGATGTAAGGATTTATTTTATTTTGATTATAATGTCTCTATATAATCATTATTGAAGAGAGAGAAATGTATTGTAAGTGAAAAAGATAGTATAATAAATAGGGGTGTGTTTGGAAAAATAACATTAATTATGTACTAGGCTTATAAAAGAACAAAATTCATGAACATGGTACAAATGCTAAAACAATATTACATATGAAACAGAGAGAGTAAATAACAAGTGATTCATTTTTGATCATTACTTTCTCTGGTTCTATATATAAGGCACATTCTAGAAGAAATCTTTGGTTTTATATATACGACACTTTATATTTCCTATGTATCATTAATTGTTTTTTCTCTGTTTTGCCTTTATTAAATGTTTTGACTAACTATGTTTTTTTGTTATTCATTAATGAATGTAAATTTTTCAAGTAAAATGGTATGGGTAAAATTGTAATATTACAACATGTTCTCATAAAATTCATAAAAGTAACTATTTTCTTTGATCCAAAAAATACGGTTAAGTATGCTCTATAAGTTTATATATATATATAGTAGCGGAGGGAGTAAAAACTAACTTAACAAAATGACATGACCTCGTTAAATTATTTGTCGTTCAAATATTAATTTATTACTGAATTATTGTGTTTTTATCTAAATTTTGGTTCCATAACATTTTTAATAAATAATGTAAAATTAGTGGACATGACATTGGTCCTTGAATCATAGAATTTAGCGCTGTCAACTTGTCACATGTCCAACTTGTGTCACTCACTCACTCACTCTGCCTGCCCACCGTTTTCAAAGGAATTGCGCCTGTTTTCTCTTCTCTGATGTATGTTCCCAACTTATCACGTTCTTCATCTCATTAACTGGTTTGATGAATGCTTGTGTGGATATTTTCATTTATTTTACTTTATTAGTTACTTGATATAAGTCGTTTTTATCTAATTCACATATATTAAGAAAAATAATTATTATTTTTAAATTTATAAAAAAAAATATGTTGTTATTTCAGAGTTACCCCTGTTTAAAACTTTACAACTCTATTCATTTTTCTCTTTATTGTAAATTTGTAATTATTACCCTATCACCTTACATAATTATGAGGGGTGTATTTGGAATAAACTCTTTAATGCTAGCTAGATATTCCAAAACGACTTATAAAATGACACAAGAAATATACCAAAATAATGTCCTATATTAAGGACGGAGAGAGTACTACAGTTCTTCCTCCCTCATTTCCCTCTATGTAAGCAAAAAAGACACTTTAGTAGTATATTAAATATAAGCAAAAATTAAATTAATTTTCTATTTCCAATACAATTATTCATAAAATATGTTTATAAAGTGGTTAAATCATTTAATTTTTGTTTCATTTCCAATACAAATTTACTAAACTAGTTTATTTTTTTATGAATTCGAGAAAATTAAATGCATCTAACTATATTTTTCTTAATACATGGACCGATTCTTATTTTTTCTAATGAACAAAACTGGAGGGAACATTTCTTTATGTTTATCTTTTCTAGTCTACCTATCAATATCTTCAATATTCAACTTTTTCGTTGCAATGACATTTAATATTTCATCCAAATTTTGTTTTATTTAAACGTAATATTTTATTTTACTCCCTCCGATTCTATTTATAAGATTTTTTTGGGGTTTTTATTTTGGTTCTATATATAAGACCCCATTTCAATTTTCAATAGCATTTAATTACTTCTTTCCACAAACACTCCTATTAAGTCAACACTTTTTATATTTCCAATAATAATTATAGGGATAGTTTTGAAAAAGTATACCAAATTTTCAATTATCCAATGCCACTAACAACTTTAATCATTTTCCTTGGTGAGAGTGAAAACCCCCAAAAGGTTCTTATATAAATAGGACCCAGAAGGAGTAATTTTTAATAATGTTTAATTATTTTTTAAAATAATATTTGTATTAAGTCAATACATTTTGAAATTTTAATAACAATTATAAAAGTAATTAATTTTGAAAAAAATACATTGAATATTTATATTTCTAATGTTATTGACAAAATTAACTTATTTTTTTTATGATTCTTTTTTAAATTACATTTAGAGTGGAAGGTCACCAAGAAAAAGGGGGCAGTCACCAAAAAAAAAATATATGTATACTGTACTTGAATATTAGTATTGTTATTCACATCTCATAACTATTGATTTGTGTAAAAGGATAGTACGTAATAAAAGTAAATGTCATAGTTATTCAAAATACTAGTATAAGAGAAAACTGTATTTTTCTATTATTATTAGTAGTAGTTCTTTTTTTGGATGAATCTGTCAACTGCTTAGCCTCTTCTTCTTTTTTCTTTTTTTTTTTAAATATATTTTTTGTGTACATTATGAAGGATGGCCACCTCCAATGTCCAAGTGGCCATTGCTGATTATATTGTAAAACCTCAGCCAGTCACACTCACTCAAGTAAACTTAAACTGCACTTGACTGTATACATAATATGTGGATGCTGACAAATATGCATATTGCTTTTTTGCAGCACAATACTGAGCTTACATTATCAACCCTTGTGGCAGCTGGTGATTCCTTCACATACGACCCAAACCCGAGTAAACATAATCCTATTAATTAAGATTAAAAATTATTGAAATATGTATTTTTTTTTATATTTTTAGAAACGAAATAACATGAATTTATCATTATTTGTTTATTCAAATAATTTTAATAAGTACTATCTTTAAAACATTTAAAAAAAAATACATTGTTTAATCTATTAACAAGTTTATCTAACATAATAGTAATACATCAAACAAAATAATTCAAAAATAGCTTTATGATATTACACACTATTTATTTTTTTTTGGTGAACATATTACACACTATTTAATACTATAACCCAGTATGATATCTACTAAAACAGAGAAATGTTAAACTCTCAAAAATATAACTTACATTTATTGTCTACATAACATAAACCCACCAAAAACAACGTTTATGAAGAAGAACATAAACTCCTAACAACATGCTTCACATATCACAATGACTTCTTCATCAACTGCAACTAATATTGTTCACGGTTGAATGAGTCTTTAGTAAAATAGTTATTAGTTGATATGAGGGACTACTCCCAACTAAAATTTGCAAGCAATTGGTATCAACCAAACACATAGTTTAAAATTAAAATCATATTTCGAAATAGATGAATTTGCTTGAATTCAATTCGGAAGAATTTATATACAAATTTTGGAGACATCAGATAGGATGCTATTGGATAGAAGGGATCTCAAGTACAAAATGAATTGAAGAGACCATTTTTTACTGCTCCTATATCTAACTTGGTAAATAAAAATAACCAATGATCAATGGGTAATTTTGTAGAAACCACATTGCCATATTTTGAACTATTAATTAATTAAGAGAAGAAGTTAGACTAATGAAGTAATCTTCACTGCATGGAATTGTGAGACCTCCCATTGGATGATTGAATCCAAATTCTTCTTCAGCCCAATCCAGCAAATCTTTGAATAAGGGGTGGCTCAAGTAAGATATTGGAATCACAAACCTCTTATAATTCTCTCCAACATACACTGCCAAGTGGCCTTTTGGAACATCAGCAATGGCTGAAGCCATTCTGATTCTTTGTGAAAGAGTTCTCTGTAGTTTTTGTTTGGCATGAGCAATTCTGTTACCAGTCTTCATAGTTGAGCCAGCTAGAAAACTAGATAATGAAGTATATTAAGTTATTGAATGAGAGAAAATATTCAATATGGTTGAGATGATGAAGACTTGGGTTTGAATTTCTATCTTTAGATACTAAATATATATATAGAGAGGGAATAAAGCTAAGGCATCCACTAGCTGAATTGCTTGATCACTATGAAGAATGTTTAGGAAACATATCAGGTGAAGGACTTGGGGTAGGTTCACATGACTATGCCTAATGTTGACCAAAACATGAGGGCCCACTTTCTTTAGGAGCCAAAAGAAAAAAGAGTGGTGCTTGTTAAAAGTTACACTCTACTTATTGGTTATTTGGTTATTGCTTCTTTCTTTGAGCTAATAATTCTCATGACCCTTTTGATGCTAGGCATGTTCTTATAATAAAATGCCAACATGAATTGGAAAAGATGTTGCATTGGTCTTGCTATTCAAAGGAGCTTTGAATTTAGACTTGTGCTCTTTACAGGTATTTCCTTGTCATCACTTGAAACCTATGTCATGATAATAGATATGCTTGTGTTTATTTGTTCAGATAATAATGTATGTGTGGAATTGTTGTGTTGAATGACCCACCCCCTCTTCTCAAAATTGAAAGGTAATAGTCATAAAGTAGTTTTTTTTAATCTTCTTTTAATTTCTCTCTTCAATGTAAACTGCATAGAAGATAACTTAATTAATGATAATTACACACATTGACTTTCTTAAAGGCAATTAGATAGTCAGCTATGCTCAAAATATATTTATATTGCTGGCAAATGAAATTATAATGATATGCTCAGTTAGCTCATGTTCACTTCAATCTATCATTCTATCTTACTCACCCTCCATTGAAGTCACAGTGCACTTGTGCAGTTCAATAATACAGCAAATGCAATAGAAAACTGAAAACGGAAAGCATTGTCCATGTGATAGCATCAAAGATGCTTTCAACACAGCATGTGAAATACTCCCAAGCTATTGGATCACTGGACCCGAATTTTGAAGGCTCAATTACGTACCCACGTTTTCTATAACACTAATGTAAGATTAAGCAATATTTGTATAGAGTTTGATATTGTATATGAAAGGACAATAGCAAATACACAATGCATATGAAAAGAAAACATTGCATGTTAGAATTATAATTTACTCCCTCGGGTTCAATAATATGAAATACTCCCAAGATTTTTTCTTTTTAATATAAGTCTCGTTTTTAATTTTCAATGATATTAATTACTACTTCTTTTCCGTAAACATTCTTATTTACTCAAAAAATTTTAAAATCTCAATAATAATTATAGGGATAATTTTGAATAGGTATAAAATATTTAAATTTTCCTTAACTTTTTCAAAAAAAAATGTATTTTTTAGTCAAAGAAATTTAGATATAAAACCGAGGAAGCATATAATTCTCATTCCAGACATTTGGCTCTCCCATAATCGTCTAAGGAGATGTATATCTTTTAAACTTCTATTAATTTGCCAAAACTATTTTAGTATTTACTAGTAAAAAAAAGATTGGTCTCCTAGAGTATGATGGTAAGATAGGTGTGTTCACTTGTGAACTCAAGCTCGTAGATTAGAGGAGTTTGTTGCCCCCTCTCTTTTAGCCTCCTCTGTAGTTCCATTAATAACCACCTCAAAAAGATAAATCTACTAGCTTTAACTGTCGATACCTTTATTGGAATCAACTGGAGTTTAGATACCCTAATGACCAAACCTAGGGGCTAGGATGAGTATTTTTAAGGAGAGTTATTGATAAGAAAAACACCATAATCAAAATGCTCATTATAATAACACAAAAGTTTAATCATGGTGTTTTATAATTATCTAAACTCCTTGTCATTATTCCACTCCTCTTCTAATGGCTACACCATGCGCCGCTGAGTGCTTACAGAGATGTAAAAAATAGTTCACTCCAAAAAATCTCTTGCATTCGGACCATGATTTTCAGAACACGGCATTAGAATATTATTTCCTTTTCTCTATGCAAAGAATCACCAAAATGCACTTCCACTTTACAATTTTTTCTTCTTATAAGCCTTCCACTTTACAATTGTACTAGAGATTTGAGTAAGGGAGACATAGAACACACTCGGATGACAATTCTCAGCATAATGTAATTGAATTAAGAAAGAAAGTTCGGCAACTAATATCAGCAGGTGTAGAAGATGAAAAAAGAACATGTACATCAGTCATCAGGAATGAACTAAATACTTTAAATATATATATATATATATATATAAATGGTGAAGTGACTCATTAACTTGTGACTGCAAGCAACCTTTATAATGATATATACATCATAGTATAACTATGTATCTTTTCCTTTTCCTAATGTAATAGTGGGCTTACAATGTCATCATATGTTTTCTTATCAGGGATTACTCCCTTAAGAATCATGTAGTCATGCAATGCAATCACTTCCTCAGGATGACATTTCTTGATGAAATGGGTAACAAGTGTAGTGTATGTTATAAAATCAGGACGAATGCCCTGCATAATCATCATCTTCATCAGTTCTTTCGCTTCTTCATCATACCCATATTTGCATACAAGGTTTATCAATGTATTATACGTGACTCTGTTCATGGAGATGCCCAATCTCTTCATTTCCACAGTTGAATTAATCACTTCATCAATCTGTCCGCTGATGCAATATCCACTAATCAAGGTGTTAAAGGTTGTGGCATCAAATAATTTCCTCTCTCGAAATTCTTCTACTAGAAGTTTTGCAACATCTGTTGAGGCCAATTTACACAGACCATTGATGACGGAATTGTAAATTGTCAAGTTTGGCTTCTCACCCATCTTTATCATCCCTTCATAAACTTGAAGCGCATTTTCTGTGTTTCCTAGCTTGCAGTATCCATCAATCACGGTTCCGTATGTACAAACATCAGGAACTAGACCACGTGTAATCATGCTGCCCAATAGTTGCCTAGCTACTGGCAAATTTTTGCTTTTGCATATATAGTTGAGAAGTATGTTGAGCGAAAAAGCATCCTTTATTACGTTACGTTCTAAAATCTGGTTATGAAGCTTAAGAGCTTCAGTCACATATCCATTCTTGCAAAGCCCTTTGGTAAGGATTGCATACGAGTACTGATCAGGGTATATGTGCTTATCAATCATGTCAGATAACAGCAAAGATGCTTCCTCAATATCCCCTTCACGATAAAGCCAATATAAAATTGAATTGCAAACAACAGTATTAGGAACCAATCCCCTTTCCACCATTTCATCACAGAGTCTGAGTGCCTCCTCCAAACTTCCCCACCTAGCATACCCATCTATTAAAGTAGCATATGACCTAACATTCGGCTTAAAACCTGCCTTGACCATTTCATGAAGCATTTCTTCTGCAAGTAGTAATCTCCCATTCTTGCAGAATCCATTGATGACACAATTGTAAGTAATCGAATTGGGCCAAACATAATTCCCTGACATCAAGGTCATTTTCTTTGTAAGCTTCAATGCAAGATCCAAATCACCAATCTTGCATGCCCCGTCTATGATCATGTTGAAAGAAACAACATTAGGGAAAATTTCAGCCTTTAGCATCATATAAAACACCGAAATAGCTTCTACCAGTCTGCATTCCTTACAAAGGGCATAGATGACCAGATTATAAGTATTCACATTTTCTATATAACCGAAGGAACCCGTTCCTTTGTACAACTTCCAGAACCTATCAATGTCATTCAATTCCAATACGTGGCTTAGGAAGTTATTCCAAGCATGAACCGTAACACAACATCCCCGTGTTCTTAGTTTACGGATCACATCATAAGCAGCTTCAGTGGCCCCAGCCTGAGTACAAGCCCTCACCAATGCATCAAAAACCGCGATACTCGAGCTACATTTATCGTAGGTCTCGATCAATGCTTCCAACAATTCCATAGGAGGAGTACCCTCTTCAGTTATCAAGTTTTGCATAAGAAACAAAGCATCATTGAATCTCCTTGACTTAACTAAAACATGAACTAAGGTGCAACAAGAATCTAAAGAGTGTGGGAACAACTGTCCAACAAAATTGTAAAAGTCCAAAGCTAAATGGGGTGAGTTCTGAAACTCGGAAACAACACGATTCACCAAAGAAGTTGTGAGCTTTGGGGAGAGTTGATCCAACACATTCCATCTCCTATGTTTGAGGTTAAGACAAATGGATTTGAAAACAATATCTTGAGCACTTGGGGGGTTGGAGAAGAGCTTACCAGCATGGAAAGCTCGGGGGAAAAGGTAGCAACTTTTGGATGAGAAGAAGCGAAAAAACATAGAAGAAGCAGACCCAAATCAGCAAATAGCCGAAAAAAAAGGAAACTTGTTAGAGAAATTTGGTAAAGGGTTTTAGAGAATTTGGGAATTTAGGGTTTAAGCAAAAAATAATTGGCACGTTGGATTTAAAGGGTAGCATTTTAGGAAAGGAAGGGAAAAAAACCGCGGTTCATGGTGGGTCGGTTATTTTTGAAAACGGTGACCCAATTACGTTAGAGAACCGGTTCTATCAAGGGCATTTTTGTGGTTTTTTAATTTTATTTTTATAGCAAGGACATTTTTGAAAGAATATTAAAAGTGGTGATAAAACCCAACAAGAGTTTTGAGAAAATAAATTCCCTCTATTAATGTGGTTTAAGTGGTCCTTTGGGTTTGGGTTGGAGTGGTTTTCTGCACACTTGAGCCAAAAACACTATTTTGAACAAGAGTTTATCATTTTCACTTATATTATTGATAATCATGTTACTCCCTCCGTCCCTAATTATAAGGCTCTCTTAGCACTTTTATTTTGTCCCTATTTATAAGGCCCTTTACCAATTTTCAATGAGCATTAATTATTTTTTTTTCACAAACACCCCTATTTATATAACACTTTTTAGATTCCTAATATATTAATAGGAGTAATTTTGAAAATACATATCAAAAGTTCACATTTCTAATACAATTAACTAAATATTCCACTTTCTTAATGGACGTGAAATCTCCCAAGAGAGCCTTATAATTAGGGACAGAGGTAGTATTAAATAAATATGTACTAAACGAAAGAGTAAATATAGTATTGTCTTATTAAGAGGATTTAGAATTATTTTATTTATTTTCTAAAAAAAATATATATTTTATTTATCCAACAATTACGTTTATAAAAAATTATAGAACATTATGAATAAAAAACAATCCTAATATCCGGACATTATTATTGATATGTCCCTCGTCGGTAACTCAATTGATATAGTTGTGACTTGTGAGACATAAAATATGATTAATTGGGTTTGATATCTCACGGTGATGAACTCAAGATTTTCATGATACTTCATTTTTTAATTGGACTAGGGACAAATTTTTTTTTTTTTGAAGAACTTAAGTATTTATATTTATCAAAAATGATTGATAGACTTACCCAGAAAGTTACACGTGTCGGTTTGTTTTGTAGGCTATATATATCATTCTTGTATTTAATTTAAAGTTACGGTTCGGTTACATACTCAATAATTGCTTAATAGCTTTCTATGTTCTTTAACTGCCATTCCAATTGAAGTCTCTCTCTCAAAGTTTATTCTATGATTCCCCTTTTGTACTAGTAAATTAGTAATCAGCATAGCATAGCAAAGTAAGTTGCAGATATTTGTGATAACCTTCAATTTTCCATGCTGTGTTTTGCATTTCACCGTGGCCCTGATTTGTCTCAAGTCTTAATACTTTATACTTGTAAATCTATATGCCAGCTATAGGAACAATTTTCCCTGTATTATTAGTGTTGAATTGTATGTGCCAACAATTTCCAAGCCTTATCTAAATGCTTCTGGTGGTACATGGTTTCAGTTGCCTATTCAATATGAAGCAAACATGATAATGTTTCAAGTCTGTCTTGAATATGTCAGCTATTAAATTTGAAGGACAAGCATTAGGTTTTGACCTTACATTAGAATCACATAATTTCTTTAATTTGATAAAATAAAAACCCATCCTAGACAGAGCCATCCGATCCTTCATGCCTATGTCTCTAACTTGACCCCATTTGGATAGCTCTTGATCAATAATTTTAGTACCTTATGGTTATCCAAGTATTTTCTTTATCTATATCTATATATATTAGTCATGTTGCAGTCTCAAACAAGTCAAGTCCTTCACATTTAATTTAAAAAAATCAGAATACTAGTTGCACAACTGTGTTCAAAATTCAGATCATAATTCTTTTGATCTGGGATGGGTTTTCGTTTTCCTGGTCTTCAAAGGCGAGCTCATGTTGCAAAGGGTTACCTTGCGGTTTACGTAGGAGAAAACCAAAAGAAACGGTTCGTGATTCCTATAACAAACTTGAACCAACCATCATTCCAAGACCTGCTATGTCAAGTAGAACAAGAATTTGGATTTGATCATCCAATGGGTGGCCTCACAATCCCTTGCCGAGAAGATGTCTTTCTTGATGTCATTTCTTGCTTGCATAAGTAATAAAAGAGAAGATAGAAATTTAGATAGTCAATGACATTGTAAATTTTACAATTTTGTTAACAAGTCCTAGTCTAACCTTGTAAATTATTTCATCTTTCTCTTTTCTCCTTCACAAAGAATCGGAAAGATGAAATCCCGTGCAGAAACTTGTAAACACATATCGCAACTTTCTCAATATGATTTACTTCCTTTTTTTTTTTTTGAGTATTGAAGTTGTTTGTTAGATAGTTATCTATGCATGAAAGTAGTACTAGTACCATATATCAATTAGTAATAAGTAATTGATGGCAGTCTTTCGGTGTTATATTCTGTCAAGGAACAATATGCATTATTATGATCTTAACTCATGGAACCAAAGAACCAATTCTTTAATTTTTTCCTGGCTTCTCCTTTTAGATAAAAAAAAGATGGGATCATATGATGCACGAAGCTTAAATTTTAAGCGGTTATACCCCCCCCCCCCCCCCAAAAAAAAAAAAAAAAAAAAACGCAGCAGCATTTACAACAAAGCTGAACAATGGGTTTTAAGTCTTTCATAATCTAAATTTAGATTATGCAAGCAAGAAATACTAAATAAAAGTAAGCTCTGGTTATGATCACAATTTCTTGGCTTTTTTTTTTTTTGGGATTTGTCAAGTTTTTACTTTTTTTTTTTTTGCAGTAGTTGTTATATTTTCTATGGATGTGTGAATGACTTCTAACTAAGGAAATTTTTAGTATTTAACTTCTCTATAGATGATATATTCCTTTTGTGCATTTTATATGATTGATTTTGAGTTGTTGATGTGAATTTTATTGATATTTTTTATGAGAATAGTGGATGATTGAAAGGTGTACAAAAGGTGTTTGCTGAAACTTCATCTTAAGATTTGCACTCAATTGATCTATTCAAATCATCTTGAGTCTTTTTTTTTTTTGGATGAACCAGGGTATCCACCCGCGCAACTGGGTGACTAATCCCTCGCACCACGGTCGGGCCCTTTCGGGGGCGATGCTCCCAGTAAGGCTTGCTCCATTCACATGCGCCTCGGGTACGACTCGAACCCGCGACCACATGCTTAAGGGACACAAGCCCCTTCCACTTGTGCCAGCCTCCACTGGTACATCTTGAGTCTTTAGGTTTGCAAGCCATTAAGATCTTTATGTTTTGTGCTTTCTCTTCTTCCAGAGATAAAGATCAAAACTTGAAGGGATTTGATTGCTTTATTAATTTATGAGGTAAGATTATGCTAATTTCAAGAGTATATTGTTATTATGGTTTTATTTTCTCTTAATTAACTATGATTTTGTTTTGTCCTCAAATTTATGCATATCAATTGTTTGATAAAATTTATCATGGCTAATGCTAGATTCTATTAGTTGAAATTCTAATATTTTTCATTATTTTTTCTCCGAATTCATCATGGCTAAGGATTTAAGCATGTTATGAATCTTAAAAAGAAATTTGTAAAGCAAAGTAAGAATTCTCAGGTCATGTTTACGTATATGCATCTAGGTGATGCCTTTAGTGTTGTGTAATTGGAAAAAATGGAAGTGTTGTGTTTTTAAAACTAACAAATTTACTGATTACTACAGGTGTTTAGGTCTATTGTTTTATGCAAAAAAATCCCTGAGTGTTTTTCAATAGAGAGTTTATATTTTAACATGTTACATGCTTGGCATAGTTTGAATTGAGTTTCCCTTGCTTTGGGGGTTTAAAAATGTTTGGGTGATGATCCTATCCTTGCATGACTTTCTGTGGGTTTTGTACTTTGTATTGATATTGATTTAATTTTTATCTTCTTGCCATTTCAATATTGTTTCCCAATTATTTTTCGAGGTCTCCAGAAACAGTGTTCTAAAACAACTTTTTGGCTGCCTCCTAATTTAACATTTAATTTTGTGCTTGGGTTTTGGCTTTTTCAGATTCATTGGACGTTACAGAACTGAATATAAGCAATGTGATTTGAGAGAAGCAAGTATTTACAATTGATTCCAACAAGCTTCCTTTGTCAAGTTCAACATCATCATCCTCTGTTTCTAGCACCAGCCACGCACAAGGTAGAATCAAACTTGCCCTTCTAATATCATGACCATTCATGCTTGCCTCTTCTTTATCTTCAACAATCTCTCTTTTTTATTTTCTATTTTATATTGCATTGGTTTATTATTCGTGCTCTCTATAGAGATTTTGTTACCTGTACTTTTAATGAGTGTGCTGCAGTTGTTTGTTTTAATGTCTCTACGAATGTTGATAGTGTTCATTTGCTATGCTTTTTGCTTCTCATACAAGGATCTATAAAATAAGTCATAATACTTTCTTTTGTTCGGTTTATCAATTAAAGTTAGTTTTGTCTTTCATATACTAATTATGGTTGTTTGTTTCCTAATCTTCTGCTGTACTTTATCTCTATTCAGCTTGCACTATCTCTCTCCCTTGCTCTGTCTTTCACAATTTGTTTGGACAATTCAAATGTTGTTCCCAACAATTACAATGGAGAGAATACATATCTTCAAGGGGTTCATTTTTTAGTTACATCTCATATTTGTTGTATTTTTTAGTTACTCTTACATCTCCTAATAAATTTCCTTGGAGCATTCATGTTAATAAATTTATTAAAGTGATGATTATTATTTAAGGTTGCTCGAAGTTCATCTTATTTTTTGTAGCCAGTAGAAAGGGACTACTTGGGATTAAGGGGACCTGACAAACCATCATAGCAAATTCCTTCTTTAATAAATACCATGTTTCTTAAATGTGAAGGTCATATAGTGCTTCTTTCAAGTAACATAATGGAGGAATATAATGTCATTTGTTTTGTTGATTCATTTTTTATATATTGTGATGGATTTGATTAGAGTTTTAACTGCCTATGTTGTGATTCTTGGATTTGATTAGAGTTTTAAGTGCCTATGTTGTGATTCTTGGATTTGATTCATGCTTTTGGAATGGAATTCATATATGGTGATATTAGTTGACCCCTTTTGGCCTTTAAGATCTGGAAATGAGATAGCATGGTGTTGGAAGGAGTTATTTTTTGTCAGAGTAAAGTGAGGTTGTTTTTCAGTTGCAAGTGGCACATTGTACTTTTCCCCCCTTTCTGAGTGGAAGATGACATAATCTAACCATTGCAACATAGTCAAAATAATTGAAGTCAAGGACATTTGTCAGAAACAAGGTGGATACACTATAGTGATGCATGTTAAAGGGATGAAGTGGTGAACTCTCTTGAATACTTTTAATAACCTATCATTTTTTGTTTGTTACATTCTTATTAGTGTACCTTTCTTCACTTGTGTTGCAAATCCTTCTGTATAAGTTGACTGGTCATTTGTCAGAATGTGTTGGAACTATGAGATGTGAGTTATTGAATTTTGAAATGTTCAAATTTAGGCTTTTCTAATTCACACTGGCACGATTTAGTTCTAATTGTGTTAAAATTTCATGACGTTAATCCCCTGAAAAGGTGACTTGAACCCTTGAGCAACATTGCCAATGAAAATGAAAAAGCCAATTATGTTGACTATTGAAAATATAAAGTGTGCCCAATTTAAATAAAATGGGATGAATAGAGATAAACTTTTGTACTTGAGTTAGTGTTGTTTGTTGTTACAGCTAATGAGATGGTCTACCTGAGTTTGAAATTGAGTTTTTTTTTCCTCTTTTTTACCTAACTTTGCTTTTTGTTCATACTACAGAACTGCATAACCAACTCTTACCCTTCAGAGTTTCAATCTTTGTGCGGCTAGAGGTTGCTTTTTAAAGTCTTTGTCACTGATGCACGTGTTGCATCCGAGAGCATGGGCTTCAAATCATTAGGAGTTTGTGATGATGCTGATGTTGTTCTTAAATATGATAGGGGTTATTACCCTATTACGCCGTTGAAGGTACATTGATGCCACTACCATTCTTAAACCCCCTACATAACCTCACCAGTTGTGAATTTTTCTAATCATTGCCTTGAATATGTTATTAGGCTATTATTCTAGCTCCATTGTCCAATGTTGTTATTGTTAGCTCCGATGATAATTCAAATACATCAATCCAGGGAGATTCATTTTCAAATCCACTTAACATCAGCCCTGATTGTATTCCATGACAAGAGCAAAGGAGGAAAAACAAGTTCTGGAATCAGGAGGAAATTAGCTAATGCCTTCAATGCTTGTGCTGGGCGTACGTCTGAACAGTAACTACAACTGTTATGCCTTCTGTTGGGCCTACTTGTGTTGTTGTTATTTCCGTACCTGTCATACCCACCAAGACATTACTTTTGGAATCTTGGTCTACCTGTTCTATGCTTTGCATTAGTTCTATATTTTTACTGTCACTTTATCTTTCTCTGCAAGCCAAATGTGTCATTAAGATATCGTGATACCCAAAGCTTGATTATCTTATTTTGTATTTATGTATTTAATATGTATAACTCACATGGAGATAATTGTGCAAGCTTGAATCGGTTATAAATGTTTACGTTTGCACAATTTGAGTTGTCCAGCATGTTTATTTATTCAAGCAGGTCTACTTTTATCCCCTTCGAACCATACCTCATTATCATCATGGGCTCGTGAACGTGGGGTCTATTACTCCGTTAGCGTCACAAGAACTTTTCATGCATATAGCATCTCAGGTTCCTGTGGTTCTCAATACCTAAACCCATCTTGTCAGTTTTTTGTTTGCCAATGGTTTCCATCCGTGCATCGCACGGGCTTGGCACACTAGTTTACAACAAAGCTGAACAATGGGTTTTATGTCCTTAAAACTAACAATAATGTTTATGCTACAGAACTATAAATTATCCTCCCAAAATATTTAAACCGATGGAATCACTACTTTTAAATGTAAGCTCAGAAGCATGGGTACTCCTATCAGACCGCCGTACACGTGTTTTGTTCATAAGGATAAGGGGAAACCATCTTTTTTTTCAATATTTTTCAATTATCTTCTCACCCTCTTTCATTTTAACCCGAAAAAATACTCTCTTTCTCCTCTTGTTGACTTGATCCCCTCTGTCCCTCACTATGCTTGACCCCTTCCACCGCTCGTTGTGCTTGACCCCCTCCACCTCTCGCGGTACCCCTCGTTATGTTTCCCCTCCTCCATCAGTTTGGTGTCTCTCTCTAAACTGTTTCTCCGGTCTCTGTTCCCCTTTCTCTGTTTTGTTTTCTTACTCATTGGTACTTCTTTTTTTTTTTCATGTTCTATAAATATTTCTCTGTTTTCTTTTTCTTTGTTGTGATGAAATAATGAATACTATGTTGATTTAAAGCTGCAATGAAAAGTGATTTGATGCTTATATTTTTGATTTTTTTTTGCACACCAAGTGTTTAAACTAGTTTAAAAATTCAGCCACTCTTTTTTTTTTTCCTATTATGCACCGTTTTTCCCTATTTTGTATTATTTTTGAATGTTTTTGATTTTTTATTAATTGTTACATAATGCAAATATTATAGGTTGCACGGTAGAAAATTATTACACCCTCCGGCTTACAATATAAGCAAATTTAACAACTTTCACACTTATTAAGAAGATTAGTTGATTGTATTTAAT
The DNA here is from genome assembly GCA_037953625.1 of Crotalaria pallida. NCBI lineage: Eukaryota > Viridiplantae > Streptophyta > Magnoliopsida > Fabales > Fabaceae > Crotalaria > Crotalaria pallida. The sequence continues at coordinate 138,551,767 of CM075654.1, read as the reverse complement.
TTTCTCGAATTTATAAAAAATATTGATATTTTAGGAAAGTGGTATCGGGAATGAAACAAAAATTAATTGAGAAAACGATTTTCTAGGTATATTTTAAGAAAGTAGCATTGAAAATGAAATAAAATTTAAGAAGGTTAGTTACTTTTGCTTATATTTTAAACCAAGTGAAATGTGTTTTTTGTTGCTTATATTTCAAGTCGGATGAAGTAATTCTTATGAATTTCAACTTGTTGATTCTATTTTTATTTTTGCAATTTTTATATTTTATATTTATATATAATTATATTAATAAAATTAATATATATAAGAACCCGTAGCCTAATTTTTTTAAAAATGTACCGGTACCGTACCCGTACTCATGTAACCAGAAAGTATGATACTGTCCAATTTCTCAGCAATTACGAAGCTGGGCAAAATATCATAAAGTAGTGACTTGGATCACTGAAAACTTATTTCGTAAACAGAAATAAGTTCTCAGTTTAAATTTCGTAATCATTGAATTTTTGTAGATTGGGATTCTTCTCTTTCCACGAAGCTGGGCAATATTTTTTGTTCCTGTGTTGACATTTAGGCCAATAACTTGGTAGTGATAATCCATGTATTTCTGCCAGAGAAACAACTAATAATGCATGTGATGATGATGCTTGATTAGGAAAATAAAAAAAATTGCAATTGCTTAAGAAATGGGGGTAATTTGCTAAAGTTGTTGTATGACAAATGTGTTGTGTTCCATGTTGGGCTCAAGGACATACATTGAACAATTGAAGTACAATAGGGCAGAAGAAACGATTTTATCGTTATCAGGTTTGGACAATCCGAAAAAATTATTGCTATCCCGATTAACATATGATAGCATGATATGTATTCCCAGAAATTTGAATTGCTGCATCTTTCAAGTATTAGAGTTCACCAAGATATGGCTAAAGCTAAAAGTGTTTTAACAATTCCTTTTCATAACTCATGAGTCATAACTTTCTCATTCATATAACCATTTTCAACTTTCAAATGAATGATACAAGGAAGATTAAACGGAAAATATTCACAATTAAAGAAAGTGCCTTCTGTACAAATTTGCCTCAACTAATCTATCTGTTTCTCAAATTACATTGTTATAGCCCTTTCAATTGAGAGGTGAGGCTTAGGAACTCATCCTCCCTGCATGGAATTGTCAAACCACCCGTTGGATGATCGTATCCGAATTCTTCTTCAGCTTGACTCAGTAATACTTGAAATGAAGGTTGGTTCAAGAATGAAATAGGAATCACGAACCGCTTCATTTGATCACCAACATAGACTGCAAGATATCCTTTTGGGACATCAGCCCTCTTGGAAGTTGCTTGGGTTGCAGAAAATGATGCCCGTCTAATACTTGGTATGTGGAAACCCATTGTTTTGTTTTGCTCCACACAAAAAACAATATATTAATCTCAAAGGACTAGTATAAGAGAAATATTTGAATTCTGATACTTGAGAATGCAATGTTTAGTGAGAACCCAAGAGAGAGTGTTATATAGTTGCAAAGGGCCTCTGCAGACCAATTCCCTAGTGACTGATTTTTGAAGAGGGCTATGATGGGGTCTACTTAGAGACAAAAGATCACATGGTATTGTCTTGGAGAAATCTCTCAAGGATAAAGAAATTAATTGCAAGTGCATACATTACCCTACCTTCTGAAATAATGGCCACAGATTAACCACTTGAAACAATTCAAAGACATATGCTTTACTGAAACCTAATGTTTGTTCATGCATTGATAGTTCTATAGCTACTCCAATGATAGACATGCTTTAGACATAGCACATGCTTCTGATATACATCATTTACCAACTAGTATCAGTCTGTAAATCTTTAGCAGGACTTGATTGATGATCTTAACATAGCATTTGGAGGCAATAAGAGAACCAACATTGAATACATGATCAAGATTCAAGAGCCACCATGAACAATATTTTTCATGTATATCAGATTACAAGCAACTCCCCAAGAAATATGGCCAATATGAACCACATTTTTTTATGCAGCCCCCCTTCCCCACCAATATATTAATTAAGTATTGTGAACTTTCTCCAATTGCATTTACTACTAGACCATTTTGATTTTTGAGAAAGTCCTCAAAGACAAAACCATGTGACATCTTCTATGCCCTTGTCTCCCATTAGGTCCCATGACTCCATCAGTCATTCAAGTAGCCAATGGTTTCTTAAATATCCTTTCTGCTATATATATCCGTGGCTGAAAACATTTAGGACCAACACAGATCATTCACATATCCTGAACCAGATCATTCACCTCTTGATACATGTTCTCATGTTCCCTCCTACCTAAAGGTTTATGATCTATAGCTATCCACTTCCATATAATTCATGAGGTAGATATTATATCAGCATTAAGCTGCCTTATCAAATGGATCAAAACAAGCGACATTGTCTAAAGCATGCCTAAAATAATTAATAGAATCCATGAACAAACATTAGTTTCAACTGAGCACGTCTAATGTTATTGCAAGTGGCTGCTCTATTTGCCACTCCTTTGAGAAGGTGGGGTATGCACTCTTATACAACTTGCTAATACTTGATAGAGTTCTCTAAGACAATACCATGTGATCTCTCATCTGTATGCTCCCTTTCCTTTAACAATCATTTCTCTAGTAATTCAGTTTCAATAGACCCTTCAAATCTATAAATAAACACCCTCATGCCCTCACAAGCAACACAAGTCATTTGCATCAAGAAGCATTAAAATCTAGACACTTCTTAAATTTTAGACCTTTGCCTTTTTCTTCTTTCTGTAAACAAATACAAAAAATGAGTTTCCATTTACCTGCTATTCGAAGGACATCATACAGTGCTGGCCATGCAGCTTCGAAATGTGTACTAGTCCCAAAGGGGTATCTTGCAGTGTATGTTGGAGAGAAACAGAAGCGGTTTGTGATCCCGATATCATACTTGAACCAACCTTCATTCCAAGACTTGTTGAGTCAAGCTGAGGAGGAGTTTGGATATGATCATCCGATGGGTGGTCTCACAATTCCTTGCAGTGAAGATGTCTTCCAAAATATAACGTCTCGCTTGAATGGGCAGTAATTCTCACACCGTAGGTGACCGACATAGATTAGCATAGACATTTTTGTACAATTAACATCTTCTCAACTTGTAAAAAGATGAATATTTGAATGACAAATTCTCAAACTTTGAGCAATGACAATGAATTCAGTTACACCAACAACTTCTGTTTTTTTTTCCTTCTGTTTAATACTTACAACTTTCAGTAATCACTTATATTTGAGTTATGTATGAACTCACCTAGTATGAGAAAGGTTTCTTGCTGTAAGAAAAACTTGATTTGGTTAGTTTTGATAAAATTCAATGCAGGATCAGAACAGTGAATCCTAGCCAGGGCAGAGCTAGAGTATTATTCATAAGACCGAAAAGAAAGATACAATTATTTTGGAAGAAGTTAAAGTAATTAAAACACAGACACATGGAATTAAAATTTTGGGGTGCCATGGCCCCAATCGTGCATGAATCAAGGCTTAACTACTCCCTTGAATAGCAAAGGCTATCTCTTGTACCATATAAGTCCATATGTGTAGATTTTCACTTCTTTCTTTATCCAAGTCAATGATCAGGGCTACTTATCAAACCTGCTATTAGTATTAGTCTATTCCTTATTTAATTTTTTTTTGGTGAATCTCTATTAGTCTATTTCGTTGCTAATTATTTAATGTTTTAATCTGCACTATAAATTTATATTGTTTGTGAACTTCTTTTAACCGGCTAGAGTTGTCTTCTCCTGTACAAATAGGCAATAAATTTAAGGGATGAACCAGTGAAATTATATCAGGACTATTCTCACTGGAAAAGGCTTTAATTTTCATAATTATTCTCCCTCCATGGAATAGGTTTATGCAATTAATAGGATGTGGTGCGTTGCTTTCTCATGATCTGATAGGTGTTAGTTTTCTGAGTATGACTGACTCTTGTTTAGTTGGGGCTCTTCATAACCATCCAAAGTACCAAAAAAGAATAGACTGAGATTTGATGGGATAATGAGAGAAAAGTGGTAATGTTCATTAAATTTATGTTCAGATAAACATTTATACACTTCTCTAGTAGGATAGCAAAAAAAAAAAATCCAGGTAAGTTTGTATTACAAAAATTGGGCTAAGTAATGTATGTCTGTGTTAGGCTTTTATGTTGATGTTATTAGCACCGAGAAGTAATATCTAAGAACACATCTTCTCTGCAAGGAATTGTGAGACCACCCATCGGATGGTCATACCCGAATTCTTCCTCAGCTTGCCTCAGTAAATCTTGAAATGAAGGCTGGTTCAAGTGTGATATTGGGATCACAAATCGCTTCTGATTCTCTCCAACATACACTGCTACATAGCCCTTTGGCACGTCTACAACTTTTGAAGATGCTTGGCTTGCAGTAAATGATGCCCTTCTGATACTTGGTAAACGAAAACCCATTGTTGTGTTTGTTAAGAAAAAAGACTTGTAAATGAGATACAAAGTTATTGAATTTTGAATGCTTCAGAATGTGAATGATTTGTGGTCCTAGATGGTTGCAGCCATGAATATATATAGATGAAAGGGTATGTACGAAACCATTGGCTACTTGAATGCTTGATGTAGTCATGGGACCTATTAGGAGACAAGGGCATATGAGAGGCCACATGGTGTTGTCTTAGAGGACTTTTCATGGACCAACATTTGAAATAATACAAACTTATGTACACTGGAAATTCTAATTGGAGCAAGTTCACATACATTTAATTATATTGGTGGGGAAGGGGGCAATAAACTTCATGTATGGCCATATTTTATGGGATGTTGCTTGGAATCTAGTGAGCATACAAAATGTGGTTCATGGTGGCTCTTGATCAATTATCCAATGCTGGTTCTCTTATTGCCTCCAAACACTGCATTTAAGAGCTATCAGTCAGGTCCTGCTCAAGGTTTACAAATTTGATATTTTCACTGTGATAAATTAGCAGATTATATCAGTGGTATTGCAATGTCTAAAGTATGTCTGAATAATGCATGAGCAATGAAGAAACATTAGGGTTCACTTGAGCACGTCTCATTTTATTGCAAGTGGCTGCTGTTTTGGCCTTTCCTTTGAGAAGGTAGGGTCTGCCCTCTTAAACCACTTGCTAGTACTTGACAGACAACACCATGTGATCTCTTAAGTCTTATCTACAAGCCAACCATTCTTTAACCCCTTCTACAATTATTTCTCTAGGAATTGGATTTCCAGAGACCCTTATAATCTATAAATAAACACCCTCTTGCCTTCATAAGCAGCACAAGTCATTTGCATCCTGAATCATTAAAGTATATACTCTTTCTTCTCAAATTCGACAACTTTGCCTCGTTCTCTTTACTTCAAACAACAACAACAACAACAAAATGGGTTTCCGTTTACCTGCTATTAGAAGGGCATCATTCAGTTCTAGACAAGCAGCTTCAAAATGTGTAGAAGTCCCAAAGGGGTATCTTGCAGTGTATGTTGGAGAGAAACAGAAGCGATTTGTGATCCCAATATCATACTTGAACCAGCCTTCATTCCAAGATTTGTTGAGTCAAGCTGAGGAAGAGTTTGGATATGATCATCCAACCGGTGGTCTCACAATTCCTTGCACCGAAGATGTTTTCCAACATATTACTTCTCAAATAAATGGGCTATAAATTGCACTCTGTAGATAACTGACATAGATTAGTTATGAGATTTTGTACAGTAGATTAGTATAGACCATCAGAATGACAAATTCATGCGTTATGTCCTATGTTTTTTTTTAACAATGGCAATGAATTGAACCACTCAATTATTCCTCTTTATTTAATTACAATGTTTACTTCTCCCTGCACTTAGTATCTTATGCTGTTTTACCAAGAACAAGGCTCTACTCACCATAACAAAAATGAGACTAGATAATTGTCATTAATTCCAAACCAGAACATATAAGCATGTGCATACATTCATGAACCAAACATACATAAGTTCCCACCCCTGTAAACTGCCAGGGCAAGTCCACATTAACAAAGGACATAAAATCAAGGTTTAATTACTTCCATGAATTTCAAATTTAAATGGATGACATCTATAGCTAAAGAAGTTTCTGAGTCATTAGACACAGTTTACGTTTATCTATATCTGTAACTTACATTATTTCTTTATTAAAGTTTTATCCATGCCCTCCATGACCTGTGCTGTTTTTATCAGATTATGTGATTATGTCATGGTGCTCATTATGATGAAGGCAAACCATAGTTGCTCTACAGATTTTCTCGTCCTAACTAGTTGCTAAAGTGGAAAATTGAAAAAAGAGAAGAATCCGATTAGCGCATAAGAAACCAAGACTATTTACTATCCTAATACGGGATCTGGACCTTGCTAGGCTCTACAGATTTCCAAAGCGCTTAATTTTAAGACCTCAGGAGCGCACACAAAAGTAAATGTACCTCAAGATTGTATTAGACACACAATATAGCAAATGTATCTCAATATCTATAATTTTTTTTACAGGGTCAGGGAGGGTACAATGAACTAATCAATGCAAAACCACTCTACACTAGCAATAAACATTTTTACTGTTTTATGTTTAGTAGTTAGTAAATGCTTGGCTAGGATGTGGACCATCATGTCCTCTAAGTACCAGTGAAGTAAGGATAATATCCAAGGTTGTCAAACTGGCGAGTTTACGTAAACTCGTGAGGCCGAGGTAAACTCGTACGAGTTCACCTCGAGTCCACTTATTTTAAAATTAACATGTAGATACCTTTCATAGCTTCCATTTCATAGTTTTTACTCTAAAAATTAAATATAAATATTTAAATGTTGCTATAGCATATAAGAACCCAATAAATAATATTTGCAAACCAACTTAACAACAACCAAATATGATGGTTTTATGATTAAGTGGTTAGTTAAGTAAAAATAGTGGTTATAGTGTTATTTTAGTGAAAATATCGTTTAAAGATCGATCAGTATCTTCTTTGTTAACCGTTGGATCGTGCTCAAATTTTTATATACGCTTCCTAACTCGTTTATCTTGACATCCGACGGTGGAAATTTTGTTTTGAAAAGTAAAAGCTCAAGAAAATTCAAATATCCGTAAGGCCACTGCTGTTTACTTGAGTTTGCACGAGTTTACCCGAGTTTGCACAAGTTTAACCGAGTTTGCACGAGTTTACCCGAGTTTAGTGGGAAGCGAGTTTGCATGCGAGTTGACTCGATTCTATGGGTAGGATCGTAAACTCGTACCGAGTTTACGAGTTAACTCGCGAGTTTGACAACCTTGAGTGTGATCGTGCCTTCAATTCCATTATTTAATAGCGATCGCTTAGATTTCATGGTCTATGTATCATATACATAGAGCTGGTCTGTGAGATATAATTTGAGCATGTCTGGGACATAGGAGTAGGCCATTACATCAAGCTATGCAATTATTAGCTCATTGGCTGTTAAGTCTCTTTCTGAAGGACACCACTATGCTGGCATTAACCCTCAAATCTAAAGTAATCTTTGATAAACATCTTGAAGACAATACCATGTGATATCTCATGAGCCCTTGTTTCTCATTAGGCCCCATCAAATAACCCCTCAACCATTCATTTCAGCATAGAACCGTTTCCACAAAAACTAGGGTATGGTGTATCTATATATATACTACTCATCATGGCATTCTCTAAGCAAAACAAGTCACTTGCAATAAGAATTCGAATATTTCTTTCTCACACAAGTCCTGAGTTCATTGTATTGTTCACTTGCAATAACAATGGCATTCCGCTTACCTGGTATTAGAAGGGCTTCATTTCAAGCAGCTTCTAAGGTCCCAAAAGGGTATCTTGCTGTCTATGTTGGAGACAAAATGAAGCGGTTTGTGATTCCCATTTCATACTTGAGCCAACCTTCATTTCAAGAATTACTAAGCCAAGCTGAAGATGAATTCGGATATAATCATCCGATGGGCGGTCTCACAATTCCTTGCGCGGAGGATGCTTTCTTAGACCTCACGTCTCAATTGAATAGGCTATAATAAGTCATATTGAAGGACACTGACAAATATTAGTTGAGGCAAATTGAAATTGTATAGCAGGCATTTTCATTTTTCTGTTTATCCATTCCTTTGTAATTGTAAAATTACCATCCACTTGAGATGTTGAGGATGGAGACATTTTGATTTTTTTCCTCCAATTTCTATGAATTAACTTGTATAGTGGCACTGTGTTGCATATGATCAATGAAAGTTTATTACTTTTTCAATTGTGTGGCTACTGAGGCAGGAAAAAGTGTATATTTTCTAATGGAGTTTAGATCTGAGTTTGTTTTGAAGATTTTGGCTAAACCTGGCACGATGTATTCAGTATCTAAAATTCTCCGTAAGTCCTTATTATTGCTGCAAAATCTTACTCTCAAATACATTCAAACTGATAGAAAGGGAGGGTTGAAGGGTTCAAAAGATAACATGAATTTTCTGCATTCACAAGGACTCAACTCGAGACCTTGCTTAAGCGAGACCGAGCCGCTTACCACTCGTCCCAACCCATGTTATAATATAATATTTTAAAAAATAGTGTGAGTAGTAATATAATGAGTGTTAATAAAATCTCTCACATTCTAATTTATTTTTTTGTCGTGTGAATGTCTATGAAATATTATATGTATAATTTTAGCTCAATTTTTACTTTCTTATACTATTATGAATAATATATTTTGATAATCAACGTGAGACGTTTTGAACAAAGTTTTATATAAAGTGAAAGATATTATGTGATATTTTTTGCTTTTTTATGGTGTATTCTCTTATCTTATTATTAGGATAGAATATCAATCCTTTGAATTTAGTTAAACTTGCTCTCTCAATTAATATTTTTATCTAAAATTGAACATTAATTCTTTCATGAGGTCGTAAGGTGACTTTACCACTGCGTCAACAACCTTATTAGTAACTACTTAAGCCATACGAATGTATTTGAGCATGCTAAAATGAATTTATGCATTTTCATCATGCAAGGAATTTTACTAACATTTAATTTAATAATTAGATTGTAGGCTTAAATAAGAAAACCGTTTTTATAAATGTTGCCCTCTTTAAAATTCGTTTATATATATATATATTGTTTTGGTTCATGTTTTTTCAATTTGTTTTGATTTTAGTTCTTGGTGTCAATTATAGATGGAAAATATTGACGTGATCTCCGTGGAAAACGTTGACGTGACCTAATGCTTTTGGGGGCCACATATTTTTTAAACTAGTCCCTATAAATATAAGTGTTTTTTGAATTTAGCCCCTTCATTTTTTTTCATTATTTTGGTCCTTACTTTTTCAAGGTTTTTTTTTTAATTTTTTTTATTTTGATCCCTGATGTCAACTACGAATGAAAGATACTAATGTGGTCTCGGTCTAAGAGACGCATGAATCAGATTAGAGGAAAAGGATGATATGTGTGGGTACACTATCTCTATGTATCCTTTGCCATCAATTACCGATATTATCTTGATTGCTCTTGTCATATAAAGAGGTGTAATGATACTTTGTTAAATAGTTGCAACATTATTAATTAGTCGTAACATTATTACTTTATCTTGTGAAGGGTTTATGCTTTTTTGGTCCAACAGGATTAAGAGGTAGCCCAAACAAGCTGTCTCAACTCAACGAGACCGATGAAATTGTTAACACTAGTATGGTTCATGAACATGCAAATGGGGTGCTAGCATTAGCTTTTTAGAAGGTGTAAAGTTTATTGTTCAACATTTTTCATTCATTGTTTTTTTTGGTTTGCACCCTGGTATCCGGCCCACTGGGCCGACTAATCCAGTTCGAGGGGGGTCCCGGGGTTAAGGTTTTATTCCTCTCCCAACGTTGTTGCGGGGGATCGAACCGTGGTCCGCCCTACCAAGTGCAGCCCCTTTTTTCATTCATTGTTGATATCAAGGACCAAAATCAAAATGATTTGAAAAAACAAAAACCAATTAAAATCAATAGAAAAAAGTGCATGGATTAAATTCAAAAACATCTATTTTTTATAGGGACTAATTTTCAAATTACTTGGCTCCCAAAAGACTAACGTGTTTTCGCTAATGTGACCTCTGTTAGGTCATGTCAGCCTTTTTCATCTATAATTGACATCAGAGACCAAAATCAAAACGGGTCAAAAAAGTAGGGGCCAACAACAACCCCCACCCCCCACCCCCGTTTTAAAGAAATCAATATTTATAACGATCATTTTGACATTTAAACTTAGATTGTATTATTAAAGAAAATCAAACATTCATATAAACAATTAGTATTTAATAATATACCACTAAGTAATACTTAACATTGTTGTTAATAACTTTACTATATAAATATGAAAAATATATATCAATCAATAAAATTTTATAAATTAGCCTACACTATAAAAATGATAACATGATAAATTTTATAAATTAGCCTACACTATAGATCGATTATTTTTCAATAAAGATAGATAAAACACATAGAAGATCGAATGTTGCAAATGTTAAGAAGAATGTTTAATTTCCTTGCATTACTTTTTTCATTTCATGTTTGATGTAGTTTAGGTTTTATATCGTTTCATATATTTTAATATTTAACAAACTCAAGTAGTACATAATTATATTATTTTTTTAATTATTTTTATAAATTTATTTAGGCTTATTTGTGTCTTTAATGTATGAAAGTTTGGGGTGTTTTGGTTTTGGTCTCTAGAATTTTTTTGACCTTAACTAATTCTTAATTGTTTTGAAAAGTTGGTTTTAGTTCATACCTGAAGTCCTGGACTAATCCTTAATTATTTATTACAACTTTTTTTTCACCTTCCATTTTTTGCTTTTTCTTCAATAATGATTTCATAAGGTTACTATAATAAAAAAATATTACCTTAAATTATTATATCATTTAATCGTTTTTTAATATTTACGTACAACATTATTAAACTATGTTGCTTATGAAACGAATGAAATACTTCCTCCGATCCTATATATAAGCTTTTTTGACTAAAAATCACACCATTTAAAAAAGTTAGTTAATATTGTTAGTGGTATTGGAAATGTAAACATATACTCTCTCTGTCCCTTAATATAAGTCACTTTTACTTAATTCACGCAAATTAAGAAAATTAATTATTACTCGGCTTAATTGCATAATTAGTCATTTATCTTATTTATTACAGTAGATTCAATTTGGTCCTTTTTTTTTTGCAATTAATTAGTCCTTTACCTTTTTTCAAATATGCATATATATCCTTCCGTCCAAAACCGTTAAAAATTGACGGAGAAAGGTGACATGGCATACTCTCTCTCCCCTATGCCATAAAACGATTCTATTCATTTATCTCTCTATTGTAATTATTACCCTATCACCCCTATGCAATTATGAGGGGTGTATTTAGAATAAACTTTTTAATACTACCTAGATATTCTAAAATGACTTATAAAAAGAGACACAATTTCTATCAAAATAGTGCCCTATAATAAGGGATATAGGGAGTATACTTTTTCAAAAATATCCCAATAATTATAGTATTAGAATTCTAAAAAGTGTTGAATAAACATGAGTGTTTGTGGAAAAAAAAGTAATTAATGTCATTGAAAATTGAAAATAAAATTTATATTTCCTACGTTTCATATATATTGTTCATAGAACTTTTGTATCATATTTCGTATGTATTGTTCTTCTACAAAACTCAATACATAATCAATACTATTTTTTTCAATAAAGTGACATTATAGTCAAAATAACCCAAATTCTAATGACATTTAATCATTTCTTAAAATTCGTGCATAATTTTTTTTAAAAAAAAAACTGCTTATGAAATGGAGGGAGTATTAAGGAAAAAAATCTTCAAAGATGAGCGGACGGAGTAAGTCAGTAAGATTTTATAAAAATATCTGAAACGGCCGCGAAGGTTCGCAGTTCCTTCCAAATTCCTATCAACTTCTACAATCAAAAAATTTGGTATGATTTGATAAGACGCCAATTCTATGTATAGCAATAGGATACCTTTGAATATTTAAGATACAATTCAAAGTAAAGAGAGCAAAGAAATCGAATCAAATAAATTAATTTCATAGCTAGATAAGGTCTATGATTCCTTTGTCGAGAGGTAAGTACCTTCTTCCACAAATTAATGTACTCGCCGTAACATAACATAAAAGATCCACTGTATTCCGTCTTTAAAAAAAAGTGTTGGGCACAACATGTCTCAATTCATATCTAGTCTTAATCACAACCTAGCTCTTAGACCTTAGTTTCAGCCACAGAATCATGCATGTGATGTACCGAATGCTAATAATGTCTTTAACCAATCTCAATTGCCCAACAGACACCTCATATTCTCTACTCTCTAGATATTTTCTAACACGAACTTATAACTATAAATACACATGCAGCACCCTAAATATCTTCATCAAGTTTTAAATTGATCTATAACACAAGTCCTACAATTATTATCTATCTTAAACACCAATGGCTTTTCGTTTGCCTTCAATATTGAATGCTAAGCATGTCCTGCGCCGTTCTCTTTTAAGTGGGAAAAAATTGGCTGCTAACAATGTGCCAAAAGGGTATTGTGCGGTCTATGTTGGAGAAGAGCAAAAAAAGAGGTTTGTAGTTCCTATATCATACTTGCATGAACCTGCTTTTCAGCAATTGCTTATTAAAGCTGAGGAAGAATTCGGATTTAATCATCCGATGGGTGGTTTAACGATTCCTTGCAGAGAAGACATCTTTGTTAGTATCACTTCTCAGTTGGAAATTTAATTCGGGTGGTGGACCAGCATTATGCCTTGGCAAGTCCCGAGTGAGACCTGTCAAAGTGGATCACAATAGCTTAAGAGCACTAGTAATCGGTTGATTTGGCCATAACCTTTGCAGCCATTTCAATGGACTAGCTAGGAGCAAAGATTGCGAGCCACCCTTAGCTTGCTATTGAAGCCACCAATGCAGTAGCTAGGGATATAATTCAAGGGCACTACTTCTATGCAACCAAATTTTGGATGGTTGCGAAACAATCCCTTAGTGGACCAATGTTTGTTTGACAACTCAGCTAATTTGAGCTGACATGGCAGTAACTTTGAATTTTATTAGTTGACGTGTCAAACAATTATTAGTTCATTTAAATGATTGTTGTGCAACCATCCAAAATTTGGTTGCATGGTAGAAATATTTATAATTTAATGCTAAAAGAATTATTAATAAGGAGGAATTATATCATCCAAGTGATGGTCTCACAAATTCCGTGATGACTAGCTTGAATCACTTGTTTGAATTGCATTTACTGCTAAAACAAAATGAAAATGTATGTTACACCATTCATGCAGCATCATATCAATTCAATTAAGTATTGTATCGATCAGGAGCATTAAGCATCTCCATTCTCAAGAGATGATGTGTAAAGTATTTTATTTTGTACATTATGAAAGAAACCAGGAATTTAACAATCTTGCAACTTGAAAAATATTATTATTTTCAGTTGATGTCTTGATGATCATGTATCAATTAATATTAGCTCAGTGTTTGTCTTTTATACCCTCGCTTCTCTTATGATCTACCTTGTCAAATTTGGATACTAATTAATTTGCATCAAGCTTTTAAAGATGTTCATTTTCATTGACAAAACGAATCAGTTGAATTTTGGAAGAAAATTTTAACTAGTTTAAGATTCAGTTGAAACAAAACGAACAGATTAATTTGAAAATTAAGTGTGCGGGTAACTGTAAAAGCCATTTTCTAGCTTGGGGGGGGGGGGGGGGTGTAAATCTGCATGTTATTCAATGCAACTATTAATAAAACTCATTTTGTCACCCCCTTTGATTGAAGTATGGAAATGAAGAAAGGGATATAACAATAATTGATCCAACATTTCAACGAAGTCTCGATCTCCACTTAAAGGCAAAACTGTTTGTTTGGTCCCCTAAGTTATTTTTTTGTTCCAATCTGATTCCCTAAGTCATTTTCATTTAAAAGTAGTCCCCTAACTCATATAACGTTAGTACCGTTAGTCATTTCCGTCCATGAACGAACTCCCTGTCGCTCTCACAATCAAAGACAATGTTGCAATTTGTTCTCTCTCAGCAAATGCCCTAGCAACCCTCTGTTTTCCCTCCAAAGTTTAATGTTTTATTCTCTCTTAGCTCAGAATGACTTCTCATGGAAGAAAGGAGAAGATGGAGCGAGTGGCTTCAAGCACCAAAACGGCGTCGTTTCACTCCACCATTTTAAACTTTTAACTTTTAACGTGGTAAAATGGAGGGTACATGGACACTTTGACTGTCACGTCAACTTAAATGGACGATGTTAGGAGGTAATGGACGAAAATGACTAACGATGCTAATGTTACATGAGTTAGGGGACCACTTTCAAACGAAAATGACTTAGGAAACCAGATTTGAACAAATAAATAACTTAAGGGACCATACGAACAATTTTGCCTCATTTAAATTATATGTTGCATTGTACTAGTGAAAGTTAAAAACAGTGGGGATATTTTTGGTTGAGACTACAATCGGAAGGACTTTCCGTGCTCTTCAGAAGGACTTGTGGTGCTAGTTGTTGTGACAGAATACCATTGATTTTGACATTATATTGTGCAACCAATAACTTTAAACCCTACATTAAAAAGAAATAACTTTGTCCGAGTAAGATAACCCAGTTGGTGGTTGCAGAGACACTTAGGATTTCTTTTTCTCCCAGATCATGAGTTCTAGTCCCAGACCTCTCATGTAAACCATAAAAGAAATAACTTTTAAATCCTTCAAAAAATTTACAGGGGAGTACTATTAGATTGGAACTTTCAAGATCCATTAGTAATAACTAGCTATAGGTTAACTTATCAAAGTAAGATGCAATGAACAAGGATCACATTTTTGCCCTCACAACAAAATAAGTTTACTTGAAAATTTAATTTTACACTTTTGGTCCGTTCACAAGTTTTTAACACAGATTGGGACAAGGTATGAGATAAATGAAGAATAAACAATATTCCCTCCATCCCTAAATATAAAATCTTTTGGGTGATTTCACGTCCATTAAGAAAGTGAAATAATTTAGTTACTTGTATTGGAAATATGAACTTTTGATATGCATTTTTAAAATTATCCCTATTAATTTTATTGGAAATCTAAAAAATGTTAAATAAGTAGGGGTGTTTGTGGAAAAAAGTAATTAATTATCATTAAAAATTGGTAAAGTATCTTATAAATATGGACAAAATAAAAGTATCAAAATGATCTTATATTTAGGGAGGGAGAGAGTAATAGATTCTTATGGGTGTCCAAATGGCTTCCACATTCAAGCATGGCCACCTTTACAAAAGGTTGGCTATTTTTTTTTGAATTTTTCAGTAATTCTTTATCCCTGACGGTCGCTCCTTTTTTTTTTACCAAATGTCTTCTGATATCAAATTGTTATTATTGCTTGTAAATTGTACCTGACTACCTGTCATGCGAAACAAGGTGACATTCAAATTCAACAACCTTATTGAAAAAAAAAAAAGGTGTATTAGTACCTCATTCCATAGTGTAAAAGTGTTCTTAACAATCCTGAGAGTACCGGTGCAAATTAGTGATCAGTTATACAGACTCCAAGGGAGTTCAATAATGTGAAATCATCTTGAATTTAACTCAACAACAGAAAGTTGAGTTGTTGAAACATTAATCAATGCTTTATTCTATTCATATATGAATAGCCTTAGTCCAATCCTAAAGTACAGCAAGAATCCCTTTTTTCAACCCTTCTTGCAACCCTTCTTCTCATTACTATTTTTTCCACTGAAAGAAATAACAGCCCTCATTCAGGAAGATTATCATAATCTTTGTTTTTCTTTGTTCTATATCAGTATCATCACTACATGAATTATGTAAAATAGGAGCAACAGAACATAACAGAACAGAACAGAAGAACAAATAATAAAAACTTTGAAGTATGAAAGAAAGTGGCTGTCTGAATAATGATTTTTCAGCAGAAAAGTGTGTATATAAATTCATTGAAGTTTGATCAAACAGTCTAATCTCTCTGTTCAAAACAATCTCATAATACATTTTTCCACATATAAATTAGGATTAAAAAGGAAAAAAAAAAAGCAAGTGCCTTCTGTACAAAATAGCCTCAAGCCCTCAACTAGCCTGTCAGCTTCTACACTGATTTCATAGCCTATTCAAGCCAGAAATGAGGTCTAGGAAAGAATCCTCGCTGCAAGGAATTGTGAGACCGCCCATTGGATGATCATATCCAAATTCTTCTTCAGCTTGGCTCAGTAATTCTTGAAATGAAGGTTGGCTCAAGCATGAAATGGAAATCATATAACGTTTCATTTTCTCTCCAACATAGACTGCAAGGTACCCTTTTGGAACTTTGGAAGCAGCTTGTAATGAAGCCCTTCTAATAGCAGGTAAGCGGAAACCCATTGTTATATGTTGCTTCACACTAAGAATGATACAATAAACTAAAGGACCAATGTAAGAAAGAAAGATTTGAATTTTTATTTTTCGAGTGACTTGTATTCCTTGAGAGTGCAATGATGAGTATATATAGATATACCAAGTTCCAATTTTTTTGTGGAAACAGTTCTCTCATGAAATGCATGGTTGAGAGGGTGTTTGATGGGGTCTAGTGGGAGCCAAGGATTCAAGAGAGATCACATGGTATTGTCTTCAAGGTGTTTATCAAAGATTACTTTAGATTCGAAAATTCATGCCTAACATAGTTGTTGCCTTCAGATAGAGACTTAACAGCCAATGAGTTAATAATTGAATGGCCTACTTGTAATGTTCCAGACATGCTCAAAACATATCACATAGGTTCTTCATATCGATAAACTACCTCAATCTGATCCATAGAAAATGGTTATTAAACAATGAATTAAAGGCTGGAGAAGACTACATTTTTGAGACCTTATCCTAACTTCAGTGGCCAACATTTTTCACTGATTATTGAAACAGTAATAATATTTGTAACTGTAGAGTGGTTGTGCATATATTTTTTATACCCTCTCTAGCTCCAAGAAAAGTAAATCAAGAGGTACATTTGTTATACTTTCTCTGCAAGACAAGCTTTCAAGGGTTGTGTGGAATTGTAGACGAAGATACAGTTGATAGATTCAATCCAAAGTCTGCGGTCTTCACCAAGGTCTTAAAATTGAAAACTTTAGAAACCTGTAGAGCTTAAAAAGGTCTAAATCCCTTATTAGGACGTTACCAAAAAGAAAAAATCCCTTATTAGGATGATGAATATAGAATTCTTAGATTTCTTAACCATTTAGGAAATTCTTTTCTTTTTCAATTTTCCACTTTAGCCACTGAACATGTTAGGATGAGGAAATCTGTAGAGAAACTGTAGGTAGCCTTCAACATAATTAGAAATAAGATGAAAACAACACTGATCATGAATTTTCGGAAAAAGTATAGGCATGGCCAAAACTTCAATGAAGAAATAAGAGAGTCTGCAGGTAAACCAAGCGTCCAATGGCTCAGAAATTTCCTTAGAACAGTCGTCATCCATTGAAATTCATGGGAACAATTAAACATTGATTTAAGTCTGGAATCTTATGTATGATTGATTGGGGCCATGAATTATAACTTTATACTATGATATACTAAAAATTACTTTCATCCTGTTCCTGTCCATAAATAGTTTTTATGCTCTCTGCTTTCTCGCAGCTAGCTGTCTTGCTCATGATAAAACAGCTTGAGATACTAAGTACGGGGATAAATGAACAGAGCAACCAGTAAACAGAAACCTTTGAGAACTTGAATTCAATATCATTACCAAAAAATAGATGATACAATCTGTGAATTTGTCATTCTAATGGTCTATGATAATCTATTTTACAAAATTTGACTACTAATCTATGTCAGTCATCTACAGACAGATTTATAATCCATTCATCTGAGAAGTAATGTGATGGAAAACATCTTCGGTGCAAGGAATTGTGAGACCACCGGTTGGATGATCATATCCAAACTCTTCCTCAGCTTGACTCAACAAGTCTTGGAATGAAGGCTGGTTCAAGTATGATATTGGGATCACAAATCGCTTCTTTTTCTCTCCAACATAAACTGCAAGATAACCCTTTGGGACTTCTACACATTTTGAAGCTGCTTGTCTAGAACTGAATGATGCCCTTCGAATAGCAGGTAAACGGAACCCCATTTTTTGTTGTTGTTTGAAGTAAAGAGAACAAGGCAAAGTTCTCAAATATGATAAGTGTCTTAAGTTTTAATGCTTCAAGAAGGAAATGACTTGTGTTGCTTGTGAAGACAAGAGGGTGTTTATTTATAGATTTTAAGGATCTCTTGAAATCCAATTCAAAGAGAAAAAATTGTTCAAGGGGTTAAAGAATGGTGGGCAGGTAGATAAGAGATCACATGGTGTTGTCTATAAAGGGCCTCTATCAAGTACTAACAAGTTGTTTAAGAGGGCAGACCCTACCTTCTCAAAGGAAAGGCCAAAACAGCAGCCACTTGCAATAAAATGAGATGTGCTCAAGTGAAACCTAATGTTTCTTTATTGCTCATGCATTATTCAGACATACTTTAGACATTGCAATACCACTGATATAATATGCCAATTTATCACAGTGAAAATATCAAATTTGTAAACCTTGAGCAGGACCTGACTGATAGCTCTTAAATGCAGTGTTTGGAGGCAATAAGAGAACCAACATTGGATAATTGATCAAGAGCCACCATGAACCACATTTTTTATGCTCACTAGATTCCAAGCAACACCCCTTGAAATATGGTCATACATGAAGTTTATTGCCCCCTTCCCCACCAATATAACTAAGTGTATGTGAACTTGCTCCAATTAGAATTTCCAGCATACATACGTTTGTATTATTTCAAATGTTGATTCACGAGAAAGTCCTCTAAGACAACACCATGTGACCTCTTAAATGCAGTGTTGGGAGGCAATAAAAGAACCAACATTGATAATTGATCACGAACCACCGTAAACCACATTTTGTATGTACACCAGATTCCAAGCAACACCCTGTGAATAAGGTCATACATGAAATGTGGCCTCTCATATACCCTTGTCTCCTAATAGGTCCTGTGACTCCACCAATCATTCAAGTAGCCAATGGTTTCTTACATACCCTTTCATCTATATATATTCATGGCTACAACCATTCAGGACCAACACAAATCATTCACATTCTGAAGCATTCAAAATTCATAAACTTTGTATTTCATTTACAAGTCTTTTTTCTCAACAAACACTACAATGGGTTTTCGGTTACCAAGTATCAAAAGGGCATCATTTACTGCAAACCAAGCATCTACAAAAGTTGGGGACGTGCCAAAGGGCTATGTTGCAGTGTATGTTGGAGAAAGGATGAAGCGATTTGTGATCCCAATATCATACTTGAACCAGCCTTCATTTCAAGATTTACTGAGGCAAGCTGAGGAAGAATTCGGGTATGACCATCCAATGGGTGGTCTCACAATTCCTTGCGGAGAAGATGTGTTCTTGGATATTACTTCACGCTTTAGTAACGGATATGGATTCTCTAACATCAAAATCCTGTAACTTCATGACTTCATTGCATCTTAGGCCATTAAAACCATTCAATGGTGTAGAAAATGAAACCACTAGATGAATCCAAGGGTGTATTTATACATGACTGCATGACTGCATTCTCTCTCCAATGTTAGAGAATCCATGTCCTTTAGCAACTGCTAAGCTAAACACGTCAACATAAAGCAAGCCTGACGTAGACATACTAACACAAATTTTGTAACACAATCTTACCTCAAAAATATTATCTTTATTTATCCTACTTGGGAAGTGTACAATATATGAAAGAGAAATTTGTTAACAATACCATATTTTATATGTTCTGCAAATCAAACTCACTGTATTTAGTTTAGAATCTTTGGAGATGAACTGAAAATTTCTTTTGGTGATCCTAAATAAGGAAAATAAAATAAAAACATTCAGTTTCGCTGGTCACTCCATCTTGCAAAACAAAAAAATAATACTCAAGCAACTATTACTAACGAATATATGGCAATATACTGGTTTTGGATCAATAAGAACCATTTAAGAAATTCGGACAATGTTCAATTAGTGAAGGACAAGTCAGTGCTAGCATATGCGTTGTATTATTGTCATATGGTGTGAAGTCGCTCCTTTACTCAAATTTAAGAGCCGATTAATGAGGTCTCCCTCAAAGGAAAGCACTGCAATTATATGTTAATATCAGTGTTAAAGTAGCTAAAGCACTGCAAAGGTAAATAACTTGAAGACATTAGTAGCTATACTAAGAGGCAATGGATCACAAGTGACCACATGGCCTTGTCTGAGATAATGGCCAACAGGTTAACCACTTGATGTCATTTGAAGGCATTTGCATAGGTGAAACTCAATGTCTATTCTTGCATTGAACTATAGGTGCTTAGCTTTAGACGTCTCACTTATGTTCTTCAGATTGATAACACTCCTCAGATATTTTCTGCCAGCTAATATTAGAGTGACCAAGTAAGAAATTTGAAAACTTGAGCAGGACCTGATATATAGCTCTAAAACATAGAGTCACGTAGAGAACCAACATTGAATACTTGATAAGGAGCAAGCATGAATGTGAACGGTACATGAAGTTTGGCCCTCCATAAGTAGGCTAACATATGCTGCAAATTAGACTGCAGATCTAGTTATATATTGAATCCCTTCTTTTTTCAGATAAGATTCAAACAATACAGTAGCATTGTTTATATCATCTACCTTGAGACAAACATGTTCCATAACACAGAACCACATATTGTTACAAATTATTTTGTGAATGCTGCTTTCAAAACAGATTGAATTGTCTCTCCTGTACTATTTTCACAGAAACAAAAATTAGAGGAACAAATGGAGTTATTGCTGATATATGTAATCACTACTTGTTCCTCTGAAATAAAAAGTAGACATCACTCGGGTGAGATTATCAAAAAATTTGATTTCTTTTGTCCTGTATCGGTATCACTAGACAATTTTTGAGCAACAGTAGAAAAAGAACAGAAAGAGTATAAACTTTGAAATTTGAACATAATATGCAAGAAAATGTCTATATAAAATCATTGAAGTTTGACTAAACAGTCTAATCTCTCTGATCAAAACTATCTTGTTGCATTTTTCCACTTACAAAGGAGAATTAAAATGAAAAAATGCAAGTGCCTTCTGTACAAAATAGCCTCAACTAGTCTATGTCAGCTTCTACACTGATTTTATAGCCTATTCAAGCCAGAAATGAGGTTTAAGAAAGCATCCTCCTTGCACGGAATTGTGAGACCACCAGTTGGATGATCATATCCAAACTCTTCCTCAGCTTGACTCAACAAGTCTTGGAATGAAGGCTGGTTCAAGTATGATATTGGGATCACAAATCGTTTCTGTTTCTCTCCAACATACACTGAAAGATACCCCTTCGGGACTTCTACACATTTTGAAGCTGCTTGGCTAGCACTGAATGATGCCCTTCGAATAGTTGGTAAACGGAAACCCATTTTTATGTTTGTTTGAAAGAAGAAAAAGAACAAGGCAAAGTTATCAAATTTGAGAAGAAAGTGTCTAAGTTTTAATGCTACAGGAAGCAAATGACTTGTGTTGCTTTTGAAGGCAAGAGAGTGTTTATTTATAGATTTTAAAGGTCTCTTGAAATCCAATTCAAAGAGAAATAATTGTTGAAGAGGTTAAAGAATGGTGGGCATGTAGATAAGAGTTCACATGGTGTAGTCTATAAAGGGCCTCTTTCAAGTACTAACAAGTTGTTTAAGAGGGCAGACCCTACCTTCTCAAAGGAAAGGCCAAAACAGCAGCCAATGTTTCTTCATTGCTCATGCATTATTCAGACATACTTTAGACATAGCAATGTCACTGATATACATCTGCCAATTAAGATCACAGTGACAAACATCAAATTTGTAAACCTTGAGAAGGACCTGACTCATAGCTCTTAAATGCAATGTTTGGATGCTATAAGAGAACCAACATTGGATAGTTGATCAAGAGCCACCATGAACCACATCTTGTATGCACACTAGATTCCAAGCAACACCTCGTGAAATATGGCCATACATGAAGTTTATTGCCCCTTTCCCCACCTATATAATTAAGTGTATGTGAAGTTAATCCAATAAGAATTTTCAGCATACATACGTTTGTATTATTTCAACTGCTGATCTTTGAGAAAGTCTTCTAAGACAACACCAAGTGACCTCTTATCTGCCCTTGTCAACTAATAGGTCCAATGACTCCATCAATCATTCAAGTAGCCAATGGTTTCTAACATATCCATTCTTCTATTTATATTCATGGCTGCAACTGTTTAGGACCAAAACAAATCATTCACATTCTGAAGCAAAATTCAAAATCTTTGTATCTCATTTACAAGTCTTTTTTCTCAACAAACATAACAATGGGTTTTCGTTTACCAAGTATTAGAAGGGCAACATTTACTGCAAACCAAGCATCAACAAAAGTTGTAAAGGTGCCAAAGGGCTATGTAGCAGTGTATGTTGGAGAGAGTATGAAGCGTTTTCTGATTCCAATATCATACTTGAACCAGCCTTCATTTCAAGATTTACCGACGCAAGCTGAGGAAGAATTCGGGTATGACCATCCAATGGGCGGTCTCACAATTCCTTGCGGAGAAGATGTGTTCTTAGATATTACTACTTCACGCTTAAATAGCTGCTAAGCTAACCAGGTCAATATAAAACAAGCCTGACATAGACATACTTAACACAATTTTTGTAACACAATCTTACCTTGATAATATTATCTTTATTTATCCTACTTGGGAAGTGTACAATATATGAAAGAGAAATTTATTAACAATACCATATTTTATATGTTTTGCAAATCAAACTCACTGTATTTAGTTTAGAATCTATAGAGATAAACTGAAAATTTCTTTTGGAGGTCCTAAAGAAGGAAAATAAAATAAAAACATTAAATCAGTTTCGCTGGTCAGCCCATCTTGCAAAACAAAAAATAAAAATAAAAATTCCAGCAACAGTATTTCTGACGAATATATGGCAATATACTGGTTTTGGAACCATTTCAGAAATTCGGACAACGTTCAATTAGTGAAGGACAAGTCACAACTAGCATATGCGTTGTTCTGGCCCTAAAAACAAATAAAGGTATCATGGGAAGTCACTCCGTGACTCAAATTTAAGAGCCGATTAATGAGGCCTCCCTCAAAGGAAAACACTGCAATTATATGTTAATATCAGTGTTAAAGTAGCTAAAGCACTGCAAAGGTAAATAACTTGAAGACATTAGTAGCTATACTAAGAGGCAATGGATCACAAGTGACCACATGGCCTTGTCTGAGATAATGGCCAACAGGCTAACAATTTGATATCATTTGAAGACATTTGCATAGGTGAAACTTAATGTCTATTCATGCATTGAACTATAGTGGAGATGCTTTAGACGTCTCACTTATGTTTTTCAGATTGATAACACTCCTCGGATATTTTCTACCAGCTAATATCAGAGTGACCAAGTAAGAAATTTGAAAACTTGAGCAGGACCTGATATATAGCTCTAAAACATAGTCACGTAGAAAACCAAAGATGAATACTTGATAAGGAGCGAGCACGAATGTGAACAGTACATGAAGTTTGGCCAAGACATGCTGCAAATCAAACTGCAGATCTAGTTATATATTGAATCCTTTCTTTTTTCAGATAAGATTCAAACTACTGTTTATGTAATCTACCTTGAGACAAGCATATTCCATTACACAACACCACATATTGTTACAAATTATTTTGTGAACACTGCTTTCAAAACAGATTGAATTGTCTCTCTTGTACTATTTTCACAGAAACAAAAATTAGAGGAAAAAATGGAGTTATTGCTGATATATTCAATTTCAAGTTTTCCACCCAACTTCTTCTCATTACTGCTTATTCCTCTGAAATAAAAAGTGGACATCACTCAGTGAGCTTATCAAAATTTTTGATTTCTTTTGTCCTATATCGGTATCACTGGACAATTTTCGTGCAACAATAGCAAAAGAACAGCAGAGAGTATAAACTTTGAACATAATATGCAAGAAAATGTCTGTACTCTGTATAAAATCATTGAAGTTTGACTAAACATTCTAATCTCTGTCATATTTTTGCATTTTTCCACTTACAAAGGAGAATTAAAACGAAAAAAATGCAAGTGTCTGCTGTACAAAATAGTCTCAACTAGTCTATGTCAGCTTCTACACTGTGATTTTATTGCCTATTCAAGCCAGAAATGAGGTCTAAGAAAGCATCCTCCATGCAAGGAATCATGAGACCCCCCGTTGGATGATCATATCCGAATTCTTCTTCAGCTTGGTTCAACAAGTCTTGGAATGAAGGCTGGTTCAAGTATGATATTGGGATCACAAATCGTTTCTGTTTCTCTCCAACATACACTGCAAGATACCCCTTTGGGACTTCTACACATTTTGAAGCTACTTGGCTAGCACTGAATGATGTCCTTCGAATAGTAGGTAAACGGAAACCCATTTTTTATGTTTGTTTGAAAGAAGAAGAAGAACAAGGAAAATTTCTCAAAATTGAGAAGTGTGCAAATTTTAATGCTTCAGGATGCAAATGTCTTGTGTTGCTTGTGAAGGCAAGAGGGTGATTATTTATAGATTTAAGGGTCTCTTGAAAGTTGAAATCCAATTCAAAGAGAAATAATTGTTGAAGGGATTAAAGGATGGGGGGCTTGCAGATAAGAGATCACATGGTGTTGTCTATCAAGTACTAACAAGTCGTTTTAGAGTGCTTGCTCTACCTTCTCAAAGGAATGGCCAAAACAACAGCCACTTGCAATAAAATGAGACGCGCTTTAGACACACTTAAGACATCTCACATGTTACTTCAAATTGACAATGCTACTGATATACATTATCTACCAACTAATATCACATTGGCAAAATTTGTAAACCTGAGCAGGACATGATTGATACTTTGATAGCTCTTAAACATAGTGCTTTGGAGGCAATAAGAGAACCAACATTAAATACAAGATCAAGAACCACCGTGAACCACATCTTGTATGCACACCAGATTCCAAGCAACACCGGACCCCGTGAAATATGGCCATGAATGAAGTTTGTGGCCCCATTCCCTCCCCACCATTATATTTAAGTGTATGTGAACTTACTTGTTCACATTAGAATTTCCAGCATACATTGATTCATACTCGTCTGTTTTATTTCAACTGTTGATAGTTGAGAAAGTCTTCTAAGACAACACCATGTGACCTCTTATATGCCCTTGTCTCCTAATAGGTCCCACGACTCCACCAATCATTCAAGTAGCCAATGGTTTCTACCATATCCATTCTTCTATATATATTCATGGCTGCAACCGTTTAGGACCAACACAAATCATTCACATTCTGAAGCATTCTAAATTCAAAAACTTTGCATCTCATTTACAAGTCTTTTTTCTCAACAAACATAATTAACAATGGGTTTTCGTTTACCAAGTATCAGAAGGACATCATTTACTGCAAACCAAGCATCTACAAAAGTTGTAGACGTGCCAAAGGGCTATGTAGCAGTGTATGTTGGAGAGAGTATGAAGCGATATGTGATTCCAATATCATACTTGAACCAGTCTTCATTTCAAGATTTACTAAGGCAAGCCGAGGAAGAATTCGGGTATGACCATCCCATGGGTGGTCTCACAATTCCTTGCGGAGAAGATGTGTTCTTAGATATTACTTCACGCTTCAGTAGCTGCTAAGCTAACCACGTCAACGAAAAGCTAGCCCAACATAGACATACATTACTAGACACAATTTTTGTAACACAATATTTCCTTCAAAATATTGCCTTCTTTTTTATCCTACTTGAGAATTGTACAAAATATGATGGAGAAATTTATTAACAATATCATAGTTCGTTCTTTCATTTTTCATCAAATCTCAATCTATTCTGCAAATTAAATCAAAAGCATTGGAACCTTTAGAAGAAAAAATGTTTTCTTTTCGTGGTCCTAAGAAGGAAAATAATCAAAATACAAAAAAAAAAAAAACAACTATTATGATTTAATATTTCAAAATGGAACAAAGTATTTAATTTTGTACCAAAAAAACGTAGCTATTTGGTATGAATGTCGAGGAAGGCTTTACAATATCTATTTACCGTAACTATTTATCATACCAAAATAAAACGTAGCTATTTACCTTTGATCTAAATAATCTGACCCATATCTTTGTGAGCCATCCCTACTTATTTACTGTGTGGCCACAGAAATATGGTTAATGCATGTGACCTAAGATCGAATTTCATCTATACATGGAATTCGGATTATTCATCACCTTTCTTACCTGAATGACAATGACTATCATTACTGCTCAGTTCCATGTTCGACAAGTTTGAATATGTATATGAATATGTATCTCTTACCTGAACAGGCTAGGAGGTATAGCTTGGATTCGGATTATAAGATGGATAGACATAGACACAGGCCTTACTTCTGACTCTTACCTGAATATGTATATGAATATGTATTAGTTTTAAATATGTTCCATAAATTCAATCCCATCTCTTTTTTCTGCACAATGTCTTCATCTTTACTTTATTTCACAATCAATAAGAAACAAGTGCTGAAATACCTTTCCTCTGCTCAACCTCTCTGATTTTGGTTGGGTTCTGCAGAAATAAATCTAACTGATTGTTTATCCTTCATTCCAAGGTTCATTAGGGTATTTAAATCATATTTATTTCCATTTCTTACTTTTCATTTTTTTTTAATATTGTTTTAAAAGTAGAGCATGTAATGAATGGATTCTCTGGTGCATATATTACGTAGTTGTAGCACAGGTTATCAGCAAGCACCAAATATAATATAATATGACAATGTTTAACTTCAATTGCCGATCATATTTGATGTTTAAGTGAAAACATAACTTGGGTCTCAAATGCCATGGAACTCATCACTTTATCCATTTGATTTCCTTCATAATATTTTGGACTAACTACATTCACAATCTACCTATACTACCTATGATGACAGACTTATGCTTTGCGAGCATCGTTCCCCCATGCTTCATTGAGTTCTTGCTTTTGGCAGATGATCGATATAGGCATTGCTATCCCTAGGTGTTAGTTTGAGGTATATGACAATTGAGGGTTCCGTCGTCTTGGTTGCATATTGCTTTTAGCTTTAAACGATAGAATAAGTTTCCCTTTTGGGGACTAGCCATTAAGTGTTCTTTCTACATTGCAAAACAGGATAGGAAAGAACACATTGAGATCAAGTTGGTTGGGCTCATGTGTTGATTTTGTGACAGCTTTGTAGTTAAAGTCGATTGAATCTTAATTTGATCTTGTGATTCATACTATTAATTTGTATTTTGGTTGAATAGATAAATGGTTACATTGAATTGAGCCTATGTCATCTCAATAAAATTTTGTAGCTTGAACTCGTGAGTAAATTAGTTGAGCATTTGCTGGAATTTCAAACCCACTTAAAGTATGGGATAACATGGGCTAAGGAATGCTCAACAAATATGCAATTATAGGATAACCATGAATTATTAAAATTGATTGTATTTCCAAATCTCTGAGATCACAAGGCTTTTGTTTGATTTACTGCCAATGAAGAAGAATAATAAGCTTTGCCAGGATCCGGATGTGTAAGCTAGGATCAAGGAACTGTGACATGTACAGGTTGCAGGGTTGCTGTATAATGTATATGTGTGTGTATTTTTAGCATATGGAAATTAATTGAAATTCAATATCAATTAACAAATGTTTCAGTTTTCTTTGATGATTTCATTTATTGATCAATCTCATGTTGTCAATTTGTACCACTATCAAAGGAAGCTAAGAAATCTTGGGTGCCATCTACAGATAAGATGGGAAGCTATTAGATGCCCAAGAGTCTTTTCAACCATAGATAAATTTCCTTTGTTGCTGAAAGGTAGAGTGTTGTCACATTAAAGGCTAATGTTCCAACAAGCATAATAGATATGAAAGCATGTTTTTTGGAAATTGCTGCCAAGCACACACGAAGGTGTTGTGCATAATTTGGAAGCTACTTAGTAACGGGAGTTTTTGTTTACACTTTCCACAATAATTCATCAATCAAGTTCACTCTCTTCGTGTGTTTGTCGTTAACAGTTCTTAATAAATGAACGATACTGCTAAATACTACAATTTTAAATGGCTAATTATATCATCAACGTATTGTGTTTGTGTCCCCAATATTACTCCATCCGTGCGTTGCACGGGCTTCATACACTAGTTTATTAACAATATCATAGTTCGTTCTTTCATTTTTCATCAAATCTCAATCTATTCTGCAAATTAAATCAAAAGCATTGGAACCTTTAGAAGAAAAAATGTTTTCTTTTCGTGGTCCTAAGAAGGAAAATAATCAAAATACAAAAAAAAAAAAAAGCAACTATTATGATTTAATATTTCAAAATGGAACAAAGTATTTAATTTTGTACCAAAAAAACGTAGCTATTTGATACGAATGTCGAGGAAGGCTTTACAATATCTATTTACCGTAACTATTTATCATACCAAAATAAAATGTAACTATTTACCTTTGATCTAAATAATCTGACCCATATCTTTGTGAGCCATCCCTACTTATTTACTGTGTGGCCACGGAAATATGGTTAATGCATGTGACCTAAGATCGAATTTCATCTATACATGGAAAAAAAAACATAAGCCCAAGTAAAATTAGGCATTGAAATATATTACTCCGTGGTCTACTTATTTAGCCACGGATACCTGTTGTCATGAAAAGGACAGTACCGACAGCGTCTGTATGCAACCAAAACTCCAAGATACTTGTTTTCATTTTCATGTTTAAAAATTATAACATTTTATCATAAAAATGAAAAAAAAAAATGCATATTCAAATCACTTTTGCAAAATAAGCTATTATTTTTCACGAATTAAGCTAATCCAAACATTGCTATCTTTCAATTACTAATATGAAATTATTTTTTGATGATTTAAATTGCGTGAAAAATTATATATATGGCCTTTTTTAACCTTCTTGATTTGTTGGTCTCCTGTACAAATAGACAGTAAATTTGAAGGAGAATAAGGGGAATTGTATCTGGTAATAGCCCTTTGAATTTCCTGCTGTTCTTTCAATCTTGGAAGATAGAACAGATTTCCCTTACAATGAAAAGTGAGAGTTATATATATCTGTTTGACTTCAAGACTAGGAAGCATATACCGGTTTTGGCATAATACGATTTTTTTTTTATCAAGCATATCCTCGAGATGTGAATCATATAAAACAAGCATATATCTATTTAGATACCAATTTTGGATGTGCATAAATATCTAGATATCAATTCTGAATGTACATATAACATTTTTTTTTGTCCGAATTCCTTACGGAACCACGGCATTCCCAAGAGTACCTACCTTTAATACCAGGGAGCCCTTGAGAATAATTTGGAACGATCTGCGTGACACGATTTCAAACTCCGTTGGTTACATACAGTAACATTTTTATATAAAACCAATGATACTTTAGAAAGATATATAGAAATATAAGATATAAGATACTGTATAAGATAACATTTGATAGATATAAAGTTTAGATAGAAAGTGAATATTAGTATTATTTAAAATTCGAAACTATTATATTTAAATTTAGAAAGATACTCCTACATAAAAATATAAGATATAAGATAACATTTGATAGATATGAGGTGTAGATATCCAAAATCAAGATTATTATTTAAAATTTGAAATTGATATATCTAAACAAATCAATACACTTTTTAGAGATAAAATAAACTTATGATGCTTTTGATAGTAATAAATTTATTTATTATCTAAATCTAAATAGGATAAGTACTTTATTAAATATAATATAATGTTTTAATTTACTGATGAATAAAAATATCCTAAATACCTAAAAGTATTCATCATAAACTCAATTATTTAATTAAATTAATATTCTTATCTATAGACTAAATTTATAAAAAAAATAATTATATATTAAAAAAAATCTAAACACATCTTATCATATTTTAATCATGGGTGATTTGTTCAAATGATACATATTTTTATTTTCTTTAAGCAAAAACTCACGTTCGAATCTTACGAATGAAAAAAAAATGTTGAGAAAGCTAATCCCACCATGTGGTTGATGTTCTCGACTCGAATAGAATTATCTCTAATGAATGATACTTGTGATCTAAAAAACATTTAAAGATATATAAAAATAAAACCTTAAAAATAATGGTGAATAAAAGCTACATAAAATTTTATAAAATTTCACATTTTTTCCCACGTTAAAATAAACATTCACAATTTCGAATCCTTAGATAAAAAAAAAATTACCGGGAAGGTAGCTGCAAGTCTTGATGAAATACCTTTTTTTTTAATTTTTTGGTTTATATGGGAGGTCTGGGACTAGAACCCATGACCTGGGGAGGGGGAAATCCTAAGTGTCCATGCAGCCACTAACTGAGCTGTCTTACGCGGACAATACTTTGATCGAATCAAAATAGAAATTTTAGAGTAAAACAAAATAGCTAGAAATCTCATATTGTATTTGACAATAGGTGCAGTGTAGTTCCAATCAATAAGAAGCAGTCATTATTATTATTCTTAGTGGAATTACGTAATAACCCAAAAATTGATGATAAAAACAATGACCAAATTTGAGATGGTCAATCTCCAGAAATTAGAGAAAGAAGATGAAAAATTAAACAAAAGAGACTTAATTCATTTTTCATTCCTTCAAGATGAAAAGTACAAAACTTATATATAGTAATAAAAGAACATTATAAAAATATTGTAATAACTAATAATACTTATTTATTTAAACTATATAATATTTATCCTATATCTTTTCTCCAAATTAGCCTAATAATTCTTTTAATGTTTATTATACTTGATATCGTTACAAATTCTAGTCTTGAATTAATTCAGCCAGCCAATCTGGTTCCTCTATAGGCTCAAGTTGAACTGCTACGTAATCTTCAAATTTTTTTTGCAAATCTTGAAAAGCTTTTATGCTCTCTGCTAATTGCTCTCTCTTCCAACGAATTTCTTGCATAAGGTGTGCTTTCTTCTTCCGCCAATTTATTCTTTCTGCTACTCTTTCTCTTCCCATCGTATAAACCTGTTGCTTTTTGGACCAAAGCAGCTCCAGAGCCTGTTCTCGTTCGTTATTAAGCGCAGCGATGATTTGCTCATTGCTCGTACAATTTTCACGAAATGCTTCGGTTTCGTGAAGCACACGCATCCTCCATTCTTTGAATGAGTCACTCTTGTTGCAGTACTCGTGGGCCAATTGTCCAATTGAACCAGGAATATTGGAGGTAGCCGAGGAAGCTTGGTCAATGAGTTTCTCCATTGCTAAAGATTTGTTTGAGTAATGATGCAACGAGCTAATTAAGTGTGGCCAATCCTATTTATAATTATGAGAATTAGGTTGAAGCTCTTGTATATATGTAACAATTCTTATTGACCACGGATAAAGATAAACAATAATAAGATATTAGATAAGCTTAATTAGATAAACAATACTTATCATCATCAAGTGTTATATATTCAGAGAGTTAAGGTTATTTAAAATAATATTTTAACTATTATCTAAATAAATTGATAAAGATAATCTATTTATAATCTAAATTTTAGAATACGAATTATCATTTTTCAACTTATAATTGAAGATTAATTCACTCTAAGATATATAAATCATCGAATGAATTTTACCTTTATCAATCAAATTTTTTCTATACACACGATAAAGATTATAAATAGATTATATTTATCTAAACTTATCTTTATTTAAATAGTAGTAATCATATATGAAAAATATCACAATCTTAGTTATTCAGATTTAAATAAAAAAATAATATATCTATCTACACGTTAAATTTAACAAGCTATGGCACTTAAAAAAAAAAAACAAATGAAACAAACAATTTGACAAGATATAAAGTCACTTACATTCGGTTACAATAAACCTTACTCCCATATCCGAATTTGAATCTAAATCCAAAAAAGAGAATATATCTTTAGAGATAAAATAAAATTTTGAAATTTTTTTGGTAAAAATTTATAAAACTTCACCTGAGATTTACTTTTAAATTTTAATCATGTTTACCAACAGGACCCAACACATGATGTTAGTTGGTTATGGACAAGGCTATGGTAGAGGAGGCAAAACTCAATTTCGGTGATCTCTACGCCTTGAAAGAGATTAGTCTTCGGTTAGAAGATATCAGTGCAAAAAAAAAATTAATCATGTTTATTTAATTTTATTTTATTTTAATGTTATTTTATTTAAAGATATTTCCCATATGGTGGCTTTTTTACTTAAGTGAGGTAGTTTTACAAACCATTTACGTAAATAGGGTAGTTTTGAAACTATTTACATAACATGGGGCAATCAACAAAACTATTTACGAAAATGGGGCAGTCAAAGTCAAAGTGAGATGACTTGTTTGACTTTTGTAATTTTGACTTTGACTGCCCCATTTTCGTAAATAGTTTTGTTTACTGCCCCATGTTATGTAAATAGTTTCAAAACTACCCTATTTACGTAAATTGTTTGTAAAACTACCTCACTTAAGTAAAAAAGCCGTTCATTTGATATGTTAAACAGCATAACTGAATGGGAACAAATCGATTAATGAATCTAAGGATTTTGATGAGTAATATAAAATCATTGAAATTTGACCAAAAAAATATAAGGACAAAAAGAAAAATAGAAGTGCCTGCTGTACAATGCCAAATGGCCTCTCAACTAATCTATGTCAATCTCCTACTACGTTATGAATTTTTTTATAGCCCATTATTCAAGCGAGCAGCAATGTCTAAGAAAGAGTCCTCGCTGCAAGGAATTGTAAGACCGCCCATTGGATGATTATATCCAAATTCTTCTTCAGCTTGGCTTAGTAGTTCTTGAAATGAAGGTTGAGCCAAGTATGAAATGGGGATCACAAAACGCTTTGTTTTCTCTCCGACGTAGACTGCAAGGTACCCTTTTGGAACCTCCACAGTCTTGGAAGCTGCTCTTCTAATAATACCATGTAATAAGTGGAATCCCATTGTTATCTTGATATTTGAATACAATGAATTGAACTCAAGGGCTTGTTGAAGAAGGATATTTGAATTCTTATTGTGAATGACTTGTTTTGCTTGAGAATGTCATGATGAGTATATATAGAATTATAGATAAATGAATAATGGCTGAGGGGCTATTTGATGGGGTCTAGACTCTAGTGAGGAGACAAGGGCTCATGAGAGATCACATGTTATTGTCTTCAAGATGTTTACCATTTATCAAGGATTACTTGATATTTGAGAATTCATGCCAACTTTGGTGCTGTCTTCAAGAGAGGGACTTAACATCCATTAAGATAATAATTGCATAGGTGATGTAATGGCCAACTAATGTGTTCCAGACATGCTTAAAACATATCACATAGTATCTTGATAGATAAACAAACAGTTCTTGGAATCTGATCTTATAGAAAATGAAATCTAGCTGATAGTTGTTAGATAGTGGAATTGGAGGCAAAAGAAAGACCACATATTTGTGACATTATCCCAACACTAGTACTTGGAAGACATGAAGTATGGTCCCACAATTGAGGTAACCACGTCCTAATCCTTAAATCAGTAAGAATTGTTCACTGTGAAGTGATTATATCGATTTGTAGCATCATATCCGTAAATAAATAAATAAATAAATAAAAAATAGTGCAATGAGTTCATCCATTATATAGTCTATGCAAATTAAGATTTAAAAAGTTGTGCAGACATTTACTTATAACACTGTTTTAAAACTGGACCTGATTATCCGATTGATATATGACTATGAGCCACCGGATCTAAAATTATTCGGGACAAATACAAATTTAACAGCCTGAATCAATCGAATCATGATTAGGAGGTTTCACTGGTTGAATCTTTAGTCCATTTTTTAAACTCAGTGTTTATAACAGCCTTATAAATGATTGCAAATTTAGGTTTGGACCTTGGTTGATTTGTTCGGTTGCTTTGACTACACGAATATGCAGTTTATGGAGCCAAGCTAGTTTGTGAGCAACCCTGCAGTTTTATTAGGGTAATTAATACAGAAATGTTGGTTCTTAAAGTACTTAAACCTTTTTTTTTTCAATTTTTCACTTCTGCAACTGAACTTAGCTAGAATGAAAAGCTATGGAATTGTAGAAGGCTGCACTGTAGTCTGACAATACAGCCTTGACCACTGAATTTTGGAAAATTTGAGGCATAACTCAAACTTGGATAAAAAAAAAAGAAGTGAAATTCTAAAGATATGGAATTATTGATAAACAACTTCAATTTTATAAGAGATAGCTTCAGCTATTGAAGTAGACCAGTAGCCCGAAATTTTATTTCCATGTGTGCGTTTTAATTATTTTAACTTCTTCTCAATAAAGTTATCTTTCTTTTTAATTATTTATTACTCTAGTGCTGCCCTGACTGGAAATCATGTGTTCTGTCACCGCTTTGAAATGTATGGAAACTAACTAACCAAGTCTGGTTTTTCTTACAGCAAGAAGCCTTGCTCATACTTAGCTTGGTAAGTTGATAATTATAATGACTGGAGATTATTGTAATTTTTAAGTAATGAACAGAAAACAAACATAAGCAGCTTGAGTAATTGAATTCATTGTCATTGCTTTAAGTTTGTGAATTTGACATTCAAGTTGTCATCTTTATACAAGTTGAGAAAGTGCCAATTGAACAGAATATCTATGCTAATTTATGTCAGTCACCTACAATGTGAGATTTACAACCTATTCAAGCGAAATGCTATACTTTGGAAGACATCTTCGGTGCAACGAATTGTGAGACCACCCATTGGATGATCATATCCGAATTCTTGCTCAACTTGACTCAGCAAATCTTGGAATAAAGGTTGGTTCAAGTATGATATTGGGATCACAAAGCGCTTCTGTTTCTCTCCAACATACACTGCAAGATGTCCCTTTGGGATATCTACACATTTTGAAGATGCTTGGCTACCGCTGAATGATGGCCTTCGAATAGCAGGTAAACGGAAACCCATTTTTTATTTTGTTTATTGAAAGAAGAACAAGAAAAAAAAAGGCTCTCAAAGTTTGAGAAGAAAGTGTCTTATTTTTAATGCTTCAGGTTGCAAATGGCTGCTGTTACTTGTGAGGGCTAGAAGGTGTTTATTTATAGATTTGAAAGGTATAGTGAAACCCAATACTTGGAGAAATGATTGTTAAAGGATGAGGGGCATGCAGATGGGAAATCACATGGTGTTGTCTTTAGAGGCCTCTATCAAGTATTAACAAGTTTTGCAAGAGTATATGACCCACCCTTTTTAAAGGAATGGTCAATAGAAGTAGAACTGCTATTTGCAATCAAAGGAGACTGGAGTGAAAGATCACATGGTACTGTCTAGAATGACTTGCATCAAAAGATAAAGAAATTATGTGATGCATAATGCCCCACTATTTTGGCAAAATAGCAAGATGATAACCCCTTGAAAATTGAAAGCAGCGAAATCTGTACATTTCAACACCTAATGCTTGTCAAAACATTATGGTAGCTGGCTGGCAAAGAGGTTTACATATCTGATATTGTCACTGTGATATATTAGCCTGTAGATGTATATTAGCAGCATTATAAATCTGATGAAGAAACATGTGAGATGTCTAAAGCATGTCTACCATTAGGATTTACCAATTTAGGTGTCTTCAGTTTTCTGTTGGCCATTATCTCAGAAGATGGGGTAAGCTCCTCCATCTAACGTCCTAATCCTTGAACAAGACCTCGTCGTAGACAATACCATGTGATTCCTTGTATCTCAGTAGACCCCATCATAACCCCCTTGAGATATCATTGATTGAGGAATCGGTTAGCAGAGGACCTTAGCAGCTATATATGCACTATTTCATGGATTCACAAGCAACTTAAGTCATTTGCATCCTAAAGTATCAGAATTCAAATATTTCTCTTACACAAGTCCTTTGAGATTAACATATTGTTTTTTGAGTGGAGCAGCCTGAAAAAACAATGGCTTTCCACATTCCAGGTATTAGACGGACATCAGTTTTTGCAACCCAAACAACTTCCAATGGAGTAATGTCCCAAAAGGATATCTTGCAGTCTATGTTGGAGAACAAATGAAGCGGTTCATGATTCCTTTATCATTCTTGAACCAACCTTCATTTCAAGAATTACTCAGTCAAGCTGAAGAAGAATTTGGATATGATCATCCAACTGGTGGTTTGACAATTCCATGCAGGGAGGATGAGTTCCTCAGCCTCACTTCTCTATTTTAACATGCTAACGGATATGGATAGATTAGTTGAGACAATTTTGTACAGAAGGCACTTTCCTTTATTGTGAAGATTTTCTTCTTTGTACCATTCCTTTGGAAGTGGGAAAATGTTAAAACTAAATGAGAAAGTTTTGCTTGTTACAATACTTTTAGCTTCTGTAAAATCTCAATGAATTCTAATATATATGCTTTAGCATCTTATTGCTAGATCCTTTTATAACATTTGGTTCACTTTCTTCCTGCTTTGAGCACCATAGGCATTAAATAATTATCCTTAGTTCATTTGGCAATCCTTTCCTTTCTATCATCACTGCAAAATATTCAGGGGTTATCCATTGTTCCATTTTCTTAACTTAGCAGCTCCATCACATGGCTTGTATTTTCTCCTTTTCCTGGTTATTTCCCTGCATGAAATCTAAATTGAGAACTTGCATCTCAGATAACAAGTCATAATTGTTGCACACATAAACCCTAGGTTCGTCTTGTTTAGTTTTGAAGTGATATTTTCTTATTTTTGGGTGTTTTTTTTATGCTTCTGACATTGTACATAGCTTCTTTTTATCTGAAATGGCAAGAATTAGGGGGAAAGCATTGGTTCTATTACTTTTTTTTCCTGAGTTTAGAAAACTAAAGTTTGTTCAAAAAATAAATTTAAAAATCGTTGATCATATGTTACAGAAGTTACTACAATATTATGTCTTGTTAACGCAAGAGTTCAAGTTTTACTAGCTAAGTATAGTTCTCTGCGGATCAAATCAAAATACAATTAGACTGGTAATACATGAAATCCAAATTTGTACCTTACAACTTTGCATTAAAGTAATCGTACCTGGACTGTAATAGAAATGCATTCAGGTAAAAAAAGTTTGATTTTGTTCATGAATCGGAATAATAAAATTAATTCACAATAAAAAAAATTCAAAACTAAGAAAGAAAACTCAAATCCTGGGTTTTTTGACAAAAGCAATATAAAGAAGGAAGTACTAATGACTAAATGAGTAATGACAGTTGTAGTCATATAGATTATCAATAGGACTCTGGAAGTACTAACCATTGCATCAGTAAAAAATATTATTCTGCAAGTATGTGTATTGTGTAGAGAGAAAGTTGTTATGGATTGTGAAAGAAACCGAACTTAATTGTAGAGAGAAAGTTGCAAAAAATGTTGTTTATGAGTTTCTGTCTGGTTACATCTTTTCAAGTCTCTGAAGGACAAGAAAGAAAACATAAAAAGCTCTACGATGTTAAACTATCTCTGTTACACAAAATTGAGTTCATCATTGAATATCTACATAAAATTATCAATCATCTACTTTAAGACCTATGCAAGCGAGAGGTGATATCAAGGAAGACGTCTTCTCCGCAAGGAATTGTGAGACCGCCCATTGGATGGTCATACCCGAATTCTTCCTCAGCTTGACTCAACAAGTCTTGAAATGAAGGTTGGTTCAAGTATGATATTGGAATCACAAACCGCTTCATCTTCTCTCCAACATACACTGCTACATAGCCCCTTGGCATGTCCATAACTTTTGAAGATGCTTTGTTTGCTGTAAATGACGCCCTTCTGATGCCAGGTAAACGGAAACCCATTGTTATGAGTGTTGAGAAGAGACTTTTAAATAAGGTACGAGTTTTTGAACTTTGAATGCTTGAGGATGTGAATGATTTGTGTTGATCCTAAATTGTTGAAGCCATGAATATATATAGTTGAAGGGATATGTAAGAAAGCATTGGCTACTTGAATGACTGGTTGAGTAAATGGGACCTATTGAGAGAGACAAGGCCATATAGCAGGTCACATGGTGTTTGTCTTAGAGGAATTTCTCAAATCTGAACTCTGAAGGGTCAAAATGGTATAGTACATAGAGCAGATGTATGTAAGCAGGAAACTCTAATAGGAGCAAGTTCACATATAAATTATTATATTGGTGGGAGCTGCATTAAAAATGATGTTCATACTTCATAGTGGCCATATTTCATGGGATGTTGCTTGTAATCTGGTATACATAAAAAATGTGGTTCATGGTGACTCGAGATCATGTATTCAATGTTGGTTATCTTGTTGCCTCCAAACACTATGTTTAATAGGTATCACTGGGGTCCTGCTTTACAGATATTAGCTGGTAGATGAAGTATATCAACAGCATGTGAGATGTCTAAAGCATGTCTACCATTGGAGAAGCTATAGCACTATCAATGCATGAACAAACATCAGGTTTCACCTATGCAGATATCTTTGAATAATTTAAAGTGGGTAATTTGTTGGCCAATATTTCAAATGTGGGGTATGCACTCTCATTTAATTTTCTAATCCTTTAAAGAGTCCTCTAAGACAATACCATGTGAATATGTGATCTCCTGACTATAAGTAGACCCCATCATAACCCTCATCAAAAATCATTCACTAGGGAATTGGTTTGAAAGACACTTAGCTGCTATATATACACTATTTCTTTGGTTCTCAATCAACATTGCTTAATGAAATATTTCTCTTATACAAGTCCTTTGATATTAGTAGTGTTTTGTGTGTAGAGTAACAAAGAGAAAAACAATGGGTTTCCACATTCCAAGCATCAGACGGGCATCATTTTCTGTTATCCAAGCAAATTCCAAGAGGGTTGACGTCCCCCAAAAGGATATCTTGCAGTCTATGTTGGAGATCAAATGAAGCGGTTTGTGGTTCCTATATCATTCTTAAACCAACCTTCATTTCAAGAATTACTAAATCAAGCTGAAGAAGAATTTGGATATGATCATCCAACGGGTGGCTTGACAATTCCATGTAGGGAGGATGAGTTTCTAAGCCTCGCATCTCGCTTGAATGGGATGTAACATGCTAATGGACACAGATAGATTAGTTGAGACAAATTTGTACAGAAGGCACTTCTGAATATTTCCATTTTCATTTTTTTCTTGTATCATTCTTTTTGAAGTTGAAAAACGTTATCATAATGAGAAAGTTACGACTTATGACAAGACTTTGTTAAAAGACTTTTAGTTTTTGCAAAATCTCTGATGAATTATAGTACTTATTGCCAGCAACAGCAGTTTTCTACACATATTCAATGATTAGCCAATAGTAGTTCTATTATCCAAGCCGGAAAAGATTTTCTTCCTTCCCTGCTTATTTCTGTTTATGAAATTTAAATTGAGAACTTGGACCTCTGAGATTTAGAATTAGTGACTAGAGACTCCAACTGTTAAATATGGTGGGTTGATAATTTGTAGCATAAAATGTTTTGCGGACATAGACCCCAATGATTTAGCTTTGATGTAACTTATGCTCTCTTTTTTCTCTCGTGTTAAACATTTTAAACTTACACTTCTTACATTGCACGTTACAGCTTCTTTTATCTACAAAAAAGCCAGAGAGAAAGCATTGGTTTTTGAATTCATGAGTTCAAGATAATATTAATGCAACTGTTCCTTAAATGAACTGGAAAGCCTGCAGTAAATTACTTATGTAGTGTTACATTTAAACCAGTATCATTTGCATACATACTTAAATACACAATTGAAAATAATATGTAAACATCTATTAGCATACAAAGGTTTGAAAAGGGTCCAGGGTATATGAATTTACAATCTGTCAAAAAGTGGTGTTTTGATATGAATCTGCATATTGAAATTTAAAAGAAAAAGCTTGGTTCCTGTGTTTTCAGAAAAAGCAATATAAAGAAGGAAGTACTACTAAATGATCCTGGCACTTGCAAATTTATGTTAGCCTACGGCACCAAATAAAATAGACAACCATCCATCTAACAAACTTGAACTAAAGGCTCATGAGAAAGTTTGAAAAAGAAATTGAACTAGATTATAATGAGAAAGTTGCATTAATCAGTGTTTATAAGTTTCTATAAGGGGGTACATCTTTCCAATTCTTTGGGGACAAGAATGAAAGATGAAAAAATTTACTAGGTTAGACTAGAACATGTTTACAAAATTGACAAAACTATCTAAATTTCAATCTTGTCCTTTATGACTTATGCAAGCGAGAAGTGATATCGAGGAAGACATCTTCTCCGCAAGGGATTGTGAGGCCCCCCATTGGATGATCAAATCCAAATTCTTGTTCTGCTTGACTCAGCAGTTCTTGCATTGACGGTTGGTTCAAGTATGATATAGGAATCACGAATCGCTTCTTTTGGTTTTCACCTACATAAACTGCAAGATAACCCTTTGGAACATGAGCACGCCTTTGAAGACCGGGCAAACGGAAACCCATTGCAGATCAAAAGAATGATTTGAATCTTTGACAGACTTGTGTGCTCCTAGTATTTGATGCTTCAAATTAAAATGCATAGGACTTGACTTGTTTGTGACATCAACCATGACTATCTCTCTATATATAGATAAAGATAGGAGCATAGTGCTTTGGAAAATTATTGATGAAGATCTATCCAAAAGGGGGTCTAATGAGAAACATGGGCATGAGAGATCACATGGTATTGTCTAGGATGTGATTTTTCAAAGATGAGGAAATTATCTGTGGCTGAATGCCCAACTTTTTTGACTCAATAGGAAGATGGCACCCACTTGAAAATTGAAAGCAGAGAAACTGACTTGTCTAACCATTATAGAAGCTGACTGATAAATAGTGATCAAGACAAGCTTGAGACATATCATGTATTATGTAGTACTACTTTGTGATCAGAAACAACTACCATGTGTACCTTAAGCATTTAGATAAGGCTAATAAATTGTTGGCTCATACAGCAAATAGTCAGAAGAGTTTTGGTTGGCAATGTGGGTCTAGCATTGTACGAGAGAGTGGGTGACACAACTCAAATGGAGCTCTAATTAGTAATTAGTTAGTATGACTTAGTAGACACTCATCTTGAATTCTATCCATTACATATAAAAAAATCTTTGAATTATTTCTCTTTGCTATCAAGTTATCTAAAGTGTAATCTACATTATTACTTAGAATTTCAGTCTTTGCAGCAAATAAGCAGTCAACAAGCTTTATGCCAATTGGTTGGAGTACATCCAATGTGATCTTCCGAATGCATTATTACTAATCCCTGCCCAATTTCCTCTACTTATGGCCCCATTTATATCTTTTTGTAAAGAAATAGTAGACACTCATATTGAATTCTATCCATTATCAATAACAAATATTGAAATTATGTTCTCTTTCTCGTGATCAAGCCTTTGAAATTGACCAGAGACTTTGCTATCTACATCTGGTTTCTTGCTGGGCCACCACAGATTGTCTCCTTAGAATTCAAGACCTGGCTAGATACGTAACAAGATTTTTTGGGTGAACCCACGGTATCTACCCGTGCAACTAGTCTGTTCGCACATCGATTAGACTCTTTCGAGGATGGCGCTCACAACAAGGTTTTCTCAATTCGCATGAATCAAGGACCGAACCCTTAACACATGTTTAAATGACACAAACCCCGTCCATCTGTACCAGTCTCTATTGATATATCGAATAAGATAGGATTAGCTAAAAAGCAAAGCTTGATACAAATAAATTTAAATTTAAATTTTGGCTTATTTATGTCTTTAGTCCCTGAAAATTGGGAGTGTTTTGGTTTTGGTCCCTGGAATTTTTTTTTGACATTGACTATCCTTAATTGTTTTGAAAATTTGGTTTTAATATTTGTTGTTTTGAAAAAAAAATTGGCACTTAGAACGTGGCTAATGGAACGTCACATCAACATATTATACGTGCCAAAAAAAATTTCAAAACAACAAAGATTAAAACCAAATTTTCAAAACAATTAAAGATGAGCCAAAGTTAAAAACTTTCAGGTATCAAAATCAAAACACTTCCAAGTATTTTTAACATTCTTTTTTTTTTTTAATCGTGCTTAAGAGGGCAGCAAAAGATGAAGTATTAACTCATGGATTCAAATTGACAACACCTTCTCACTCCAAAAATATAATTATAAAAAATGATTATCTTAATATCAGCTCTTAAGGCTGAGGATAAAAGACTAAAAAAATGCATTTTTATAGAAAAATTCAACATTTAATAATTCAAGTAATAATGGACTTAGTTTTTCTATGTATATTTACCATTTTTAGCTTTTTATCCTCAGGGCTGAGGTTAAACCCTCAGACATAATCGAAATTTGAAACTTGGACCAGCCAACATTGATTTCCGAATTTTAAAATTTAAATTAGAAAAATAATAATAAAACAAAAAACTTATATCGAAAAAAAAAACACAACAAAAAACTGGCCTTGGGCTGGCCCAATGGGACTTCCAAATCTCCAACTACACTTTCGCTTCCAAGAGCAAACGACATCGTAAAAGGCATGAACAAAAATTGCTGTGTAATTTGGGCACACACTCAAAACCCTAAACCTAGCTCCTCAGATTCAATTCAACTTCGATTTATGGGACGAACTCGTAATTTGATATGACCAACAAAAGCTCATGTTCGAAAAAGCAGTGTCCAGATCAGCCTCCTCATTTTAGTGGTCCTACTACCATTACCGCAAAATCTCAGCGATTCCTAATGGTCAAATCCGATGACTGCATCGATAAGAAGGTACCCTTTGTTTCAATTCCAATTCCAATTCAGCCAAATAAATAAAATCCCATTTTCCAAATCACCAAAACTATAATTCCCCCAAAACCCTTACTCTTTTTAGTGCGTGTAAAGCTTGCATCTTTATTCAACTAGGGTTTAAAAATGGAAGCTTTGAATAACTACAGTATCACCGTACATAAAGCTAAATGTGATTTTTGTAATGTCATAAAACATTCAAAACAAGTTCCTCTTTTATTGATTGTGTAACTTTACAATTTATGGGTTTTGTGTAGAACTTGGGTAAGAAACCCAAAGATGTAGAAATAAGCATTCCAATAGTGTATGGGAACATAGCATTCTGGCTTGGCAAAAAGGCTAGCGAGTAAGTATCATTCATACTCACATTGCCACCTATTGCTTGTTTAATGCATTGCTTAACAAAAAAGCTAAAAAAAAAAAAGAAAAGCCAGTGACCATATTTATGTTAATACTATACTAGGTATCATTCGCATAAATGGACTGTATATGTTCGTGGATCTACCAATGAGGACCTTGGGCCGTTCATTAAGCGAGCTGTTTTTCAGTTGCATTCTAGTTTCAATAATCCGACACGGGTTGTAGACTCACCGCCTTTTGAGTTGTCAGAGTCAGGATGGGGTGAATTTGAAATCGCCATCACACTTCATTTCCACAGTGAAGTTTGTGATAAGCCTTTGAACTTGTGAGTTGCTGAATACTGCATTTGATTTTAATAGCTCATTCCAAAAAAGATTTGTTGCACCATTTGCTGATAGGTTCAAATTATGGGGGAGAAAATACTACTTATTATGTATAGCCAAAATCTCAATTGACTTTTTAGTATTTATCTACACTTGACTTATCATCAATTATGTGCTTATGCTTCTGGAATACTGCAGCGGTGCAGCTCATCATCTTGGTAAGCTTAGTTGGATAAGCAACAATTTGGCTTGAGTGCTTCATTTTATTAATGATAAGCTTGGATGAGTACAAAACTAATATCTAATTATCTATTGTGCTAAGCTTGGTTAGAGTAGTAGATCCAGCTATATTGCTCAAGATTCTTGATTTGCAGACTTTTTGTTGTGAATGTCAAAATAATTTCTGAATCTTGTATTTTATTGAAGTGCAATATATATACAGATATCATCACTTGAAGTTGTATCCTGAG
Source organism: Crotalaria pallida (assembly GCA_037953625.1). Taxonomy (NCBI): domain Eukaryota; kingdom Viridiplantae; phylum Streptophyta; class Magnoliopsida; order Fabales; family Fabaceae; genus Crotalaria; species Crotalaria pallida. The sequence continues at coordinate 138,507,790 of CM075654.1, read as the reverse complement.
GATGAGAACAGTTCCATGTCCACTAAGAAGCCAGTTGTTGTGGAATTTTATGATGAGATAGTTTTCCCTGATCCTTCTGAAGCTTTTTTAGCTCGGGCGCAAGGTCATCCAGCTGTGAACTTTCCAAGATTGCCAGCTGGACTTACCATGCCACCTCCTAGTATGTCACTTAGCTGTACTGCTGTTATCTGCAGCTTTCTTGTGTTCAATGCTTGATTTGAATAAATGTTTATAATATAAATGCAGTACCTGTCGAGGACGCTAGTAAAAGGAGGAAAGGTGATACCAAAGATCATTCTTTAGGCCAATGGTTCATGCATTTCTCAGAAGCAGATGAGCTCTTACAGCTTGCAGCAGCTCGTCAGCAGGTATATTTGACATAATACATTATATCATATTTTAAGTATCTAATCTTTGTGGATGCCTATATGGTACATTACATGAATTCTGAATGAACCATTGACAGCATGTATATGATTGCATCATTACAAATAGCAAACTCTATATCATACATGTGGACCTGTTTTGTTGTTTGCAATTGTCACCCTAGCAACATAGATAATAGATGCGCCTGTTAGTCTCTTTGTAGAGAAATGTGATAGTATCAAGTTGAATGATTTCAAAATCAGGATTTTGTTTTATTAAAGAAAAATATGTAAGGATTATTGGAGTTTATTTTTTCTTCTTATTTTCTCTGCACTTTAGAACATAAACTCAGGAGTCAGCACTCAGGACTAACGTTGTATGCTTTGAACTTTGAAGTTTATTTTTGTTTGTATTGATTATGATGTCAATGGCATATTTTTGTGATTAGTTGAACTGGAAGAAGGTATTATGCCTTAGAATTATCAGAACATAGTGTTCAGACTTTTCTTAAATAAGATAAGAAGATTATTGGCTGTACTTGTGCATGTCTGGGACCCTTGTTTTGTAATTAAGTGATTTAATTCAACTTTCAAAGGTAAAGGGGAGCCAGCAGGGAGGAGAACATGCTGTATATGCAGATTAACATTATTCTAGTTTTATTTATTAGTATATATCTCTTGTTCTTTCATGATTAAAGGATTTAATCCTGGCATCCATTGTCATCAATATATGGTGGGTTCTCTATGTTCTAGTAATAATTTTCAATGTGGGGCATGGCTGTTCAAGATTCATAATTGCATAATTTAATGCAATTTGAAATAATAACTTGGAGACTGAAAAATCATGTAATGCTAATATTTTTTTTCATGATTTACCTTTTTATGTTTGTGATTACTCGTTGTAGATAAACTTGTTTTCTTTTCTCCATGTTATTGACCATTGTCAGTATGCCAAATTTTGCATTACAATGTTTTTCCTTATGTTTTCTTGATAAGCTATTGATTGCCTTCGTTAGTGTTCACATGTATCCCTAGTTGTGGGTGCAATGAGTAGCTATCATATGAGAGTAAGCATTGAATCTTCTTTTGTTGCTCAAGTTTTGCATATATCTTAGCTTTCCTTGGAGGCTTTGAATCTGATATCTTCTAAACCTTTGTAAGAAAACTGTTGGCCCCTGCCAGCTGACACTTGTTCGCTCTTCGAATGGCTCAGGTTCAAGCTCATATTGCTAAACTCAAACGACAGATTAGTTTGATAGATGGGCAGCATCAGCATTTTAAATCTCCTTCTGACCAATAGATGTCCAATTATGATCTTTGAGGTTTTGTTTCCTAATTAGTCTGGCTGCAGAAGAATGAGTTGATCATATCTTCCATGTCAGCTAGTTTTACTCTGTAATATAATCTATTTCAATTTTGTCTGCGATGTTGTAATTGTTTAAGATTAGTTTGACCAACAAACAAAAGCAACCAATGTTGTAAGGTTTAATCATAAAGATTTAAAAATGTATTCTTTTCTTTTTTGAGTTTATTATATACATTCTGTATAGCTATCCTATAAAGTACTGTAGGATATATCAGGCTTCCTCGCCATCTTTGTTAAATTGAATAAATATATTAAATGATGACCAAAGTGGCCTTCAAAAGAGTACGCATTTAGTGTTCTCTTGACTTTAAATTGAGTCGGTTAAATTTTTAATTTTATTTTTATTTTTATTGTCTTCAAATGCTTAAATTTATCTCAAGTGGCTCTTGATTTACTCATTTAGTTTACCAAAAAATGGTGTACAAAATATACATATGTTCAGACTTCCAATGTGTGAATAAAGGAAAGTGGAGATGCTACGGTTGATTTTCTCATTTTTAAGAATTAGTAACTCATTCTTGTTTGAAATTTTGAATCATGTTACTGATGTGAAGATTCTATTGATAGGTGCTTAATTTATGAGTTTTCACTTAGCTGTGAGACCTGCTCAAACCCTCGCATGAAATTTTTTAAAAATAAAAAAATAAAAAAAATCGGTAGTTGAGGCGTTGAATGAAATGACTCGAGATAGTTAACATTATGATCTGAATTAGTCATGTGTTGACGTGGCCTTAGGGAGACAAGGGTCCTTCTAAGGCTTGCGGTGCCTATACATATTTGTTAATTTGTACTCCTTCTATCTCAATTATATGCAACTAAAAATATCTCATTAGTTACCTAAATATAAGCAAAATTTAACTGCCTTTTCTATTTCCAATACAATTATTTCTAAAATATCTAAATAAAGTGGTTGTATCATTTAATTTTTGTTTCATTCTCAATACATGTTTCCTAAAGTAGTCTATTTTTTTTATTATTTCAAAAAAATTAAATATACTCAACTAACTTACTTAATAAATATGAAATTAGTTTTTTTAGCTTATACTCCCTCCGGTCCTATATATAGGTCACATTCTAGAAAGTTTTCTTGCTCCTAATTATAAGTCACTTTATATTTTCTATGCATCATTTATTGATTTTTCTCTTTTTTGTCCTTATTAAATGCTTTGACTATCTATGTGTTTTTTGTTGTTCATTAATGAGTGTGAATTTTCCAAGAAAAGTTAAGAGGGTAAAATTGTAATGTTACAATATATTCTCATAGAATTCATAAAACAAACCACTTTCCTTGGTATGTGTAATTCGGTTAAGTATGCCCTATAATAAGGATCCGAGGGAGTAATTGAGACTAGAGGCATTATGGGTTTGGGTGTGGAGATATAAGAGAGAACTTCAGGACTTGCCATTAATGGGAAATCCAACTTCCACCTGGTTCATTTGTATATCCAGGTGAAGCGAATACGTTAATGTCCCTTTTCTTTTTTGGTCATCACGTTAATGTTACATTGAGTGGGTACAATGAGCAGACCAAAAACTACTAAGTAGTTAGTAGTAGGTACAGAGTATTCATGTAACCAAGGAAAGGACCCTATGGGCTATGGTACTTCATTTAGTACATGTAATAACTCAAAGTAGACTTGGTCCCCATATACTCATATAGTACTCCACATTGCATAGCACTACCCTTGGAGACAGGTATTGCATTAGCCGTGAAAGGCGTTTCAATATATTGTACTACTTATTTTATTATGTTAAAATTCAAGTTTTTCTTTAAGAGATTCTTCTAAATTGAGTAAACAAGGGTGTGGCTAGATGGATAGTGAATACTATATTCTTATTTACCAACTTTAGAGACAAATTCATTGTTACAAGTGATCTCACGGTTGTGATCATTTTTATGGTAAGTCTCCTCACAAAAATTACTTCTTTAGTGCTCCTTTCATTCCATAAAAAAATAGTACTCCCTCCGGTCATATTTATAAGACCATTTTGGGGTTTTTACTTTGGTCCTATTTATAAAACTCTTTTCCAATTTTCAATAACATTTAATTACTTCTTTTCACTAACACTCCTATAAAGTCAACACTTTTTAGAGTTCCAATAATAATTATAGGGGTAGTTTTGAAAAAGTATATCAAATTTTCACATTTCCAATGCCACTAAAAAATTTATTCACTCTCCTTGGTGGGAGTGAAAAACCCCAAAAGGATCTTATAAATAGGACCGGAGGGAATAAAAGATTTCGAAAGTGAAAAATTTAAGGAAACATGTATTTAATGATTTGTTTAGTCAATTATTAAATAATGGATTTAATGCATTTTGTATTGATCAATTAATAACAATTCAAAATTTGCAATTTCTAAACTTTTTCATTAATTACTTTAATTTAACTTCAGTTTAGAACAAAAAAAAATTATTTTTTTATCATCCTCGTAGAACGGAGGGAATACTTAAACTCAGCATCGTCGGGAAAATGATTGGTTAGTCTTGGATTATGTTATCCAAAACTATCTCAACCGTTCACAATTTATTTTTTAATTAATAAAATTTTAAAAATAAATAACAAATGGTAATAATTATCCTGTACTCAGGGATCACCTAATGATTGCTCTTTCTCCTTGTGATCTCATGGTTGAGATTGCTTACCGATTTCACTTATCCTTTGTGAGTACTCATTGTATAATCATACCTAATGATTGCTCTTCCTCCTTGTGATCTCATGGTTGAGATTGCTTACCGATTTCACTTATCCTTTGTGAGTACTCATTGTATAATCATACTCTCAGGATCTGCCCCCATTCTATTGCCAACCTTTTTTTTTTTTTTTGATAATCCAGGAACCTGGGCCCCACAGAGCCCTTGGGATTCTATGTGGCTTGCCAAACTTGGAGGGGGAGCCACGCTCCGCCAACACAACACCCCCAGGCAAATTTGCGTATATCCCAGCGCTCATCAGGAGTCGAACCCCTGACCTCCCTGACACCCATGAGTTAGATTAGCACCTAAGTCACGGAGTCCGAGCCCTTGACCAACTGGGCTACGCTTGCGGATCTATTGCCAACCTACTAGTAATAGTTTATTTATCACACTTCTTGTCATCCTTCTTAAAGGCATCTGCTATCTAATGTATACTCCCTCCGTTTCACTTTAAGTGTCTTTTTAACATCAAAATTTTGTTTCAAAATAAGTGTCTTTCTACCAAATCTAAGCAACATTTAATATTGTTTTTCCTTATTTACCCTTACATTTAATGTTGTTTTAGTTTTGAAATTTGTAATACTAGTAATGATGCATTGACAAAATAAAAATATTAAATAGGAGTATTTTTGACAAAATACACATAAAAGTTACAATAATCATCATAATCAACACTTTCTTAATCTATGTGCAAAAGTCCAAAAAGACACTTAAAATGAAACGGAGGGAGTAATACTGTATCATAAAGAGTGAGTATTGTACTTCCTCCGTTTCACTTTAAGTGTCTTTTTAACATTAAAATTTTGTTTCAAAATAAGTGTCTTTTTACCAAATCTAGGCAACATTTAATACTGTTTTTCCTTATTTACCCTTACATTTAATGTTGTTTTAGTTTTGAAATTTGTAATACTAGTAATGATGAATTGACAAAATAAAAATATTAAATAGGGGTATTTTTGACAAAATACACATAAAACTTACAATAATCATCATAATCAACACTTTCTTAATCTATGTGCAAAAGTCCAAAAAGACACTTAAAGTGAAACGGAGGGAGTATTATTTACTACTACTATAACAGTTTTATATTACTCCCTCCATTCCTAATTATAAGACATTTTTGACACTTTTATTTTGTCTCAGTTTATAAGACTAATTTTTAATGATCATTAATTACTTTTTTCCACAAACATCCCTATTTATTTAACACTTTTTAGATTCTCAATAATATTAATAAGGATAATTTTGAAAATACATATCAAAAGTTCACATTTCCAATACAATTAACTAAATTAGTTAACTTTCTTAATGAACGTGAAATCTCCCAAAGATGTCTTATATTTAGAGACGGATGGAGTATTTATTTTCGGGGTTCAAAGTTTTACAGTACTTACTATTCAATTAATTGTATTATCATAAATATAGCACTTTATAGAATGCAATAAAACATCATCATTGTCCAAACCCCACCACATTAACGATTAATCATCTCTTAATTTCAAGCAATTGCTAACTATTCATACCACAAAGGACTTATCAAACACTATTATATAATTTCGAGACCTAATGCTGAATCCAAAGAGCTCCTCATGAAATGGAGCTCTCACAATAAAAGTTAGGAAAATGGAAGCCTATGAGATATGCCACGTGTCGATGGGATTTATTATTTAAAAAAAATTAAAATAATATTGAAAAGATATGTCTTATGGAATAACATCCTTTTATAATAGTTTTAAAAAAATAAAAAATTCTTGAAAATATATGACTTATGGATTAATACCCTTTCATATTAGTTTTAAAAAAATAAAAAAAAATCTTGAAAACATATGTCTTATGGACTGACATCCTTTCATAATAGTTTTAAAAAAATAAATTTTTTTTAAAAGATGTCTTATGGACTAACACCCTAACATAATTGTGTTTCTAAATATAATTTAAAAAAATAAATTCTGAAAAAATACCACATGTAGAAAATAATAAATTATTGAAAAGTTATGTCTTATGAATTAATATTATTTCACAATAGTATAACTAAATACGTTTTAAATAAATAATTGTAAAAATATAATACGACATATCATTTGATTGTTGAAATGACATATTACTTCACTATAAAAACGATATATCACTTTATTATTGAAATGACATATCACTTCACTGTTGAAACGATATATCGTTTGTGATAATTTTATTTTATTTTAAGAATATTAATTTTAAATTACTCGGAAAAAATAGTATCACCAAGAGATATATAGTTTCAAATTAAATATCACCAAAAGATATATTGTTTCAAACTAATGCATGATTGGGTGCAATAATTCGATACAATAAAGTGGTGCAATATTTCAAACTGATTATGAAAAAACAAACTATCAACTAATACACCGTATTAATACACATGTACACATAAATTAATGCACCTATTCTATTGCAATAATTTATTGCAAGAGAAAAAATTCTACTTCACGCACACATGTACTTCCTTTATTAAAAAAAACTATATTAAAAAATAATCCTTGCATTTATAAATTTTTTTTATTTCTTTATCAATTTAAAACAATAATCCTAACTCATATAATTTTAAAAATATTTTTGACATGCAAAATGTTTAACCTTTAATCATCAATAAATAAAGAACTTATAACCCGTGCAATGCACGGGATAAATGCTAGTATTTTTCTAACTTCACTCCCCCAATAATTTCGCTAGCAACTCCGTTCAATATTAGAATTTAGAACATCGAAAGATGAAGGTTGGCATTCCCATACTTTATGGTTCGCCTTTGATCAATAGTTTGATTTGATTCCACATGCTTTCAGTAAAAACCAACAGAAACGGACAAAGGTAATCCAGGACAAATGGACAATCGACAATGTTAGATAACACATGTTAAGCGGTTCACTTCAAAGTAGTTATGTCCGTCTCAAAATACATATCAAACGTTTAGCATACACTTTTTTGGACACTTCTACCTATATTTTACGCTTTTTATTTTTAATTTTTTGAATTTTAATATGAAAAATGAAATTCTTGCACCTTATAGAAGGTGTAAAAGGAGCGAGATAAAAAGAAAAGAAAGTGAAGTAATTGATTGTGTCATTTGTGTGAAATGAAAAGATAAAATGATGAAATTTAAATATGTAAAAAAAATTGAGAGAATTGTTTTTATTTTGTTATCCAATGTCCACAATTATTAGATAAATATTAGTATTTCATCACATTATCATAGCTCGTGATAACTTTTGAAAAATTATTTCTCTTTTTTAATTTTTGCTTTTTTATTAGTAACATTTTATTAAATTTATATTTATGCCATAGTCTTGTCCTGTCATATATACATGCTTGTAGCATAACATTGAGATTATCAACAAATAAGTAAATCAACTAAATCAATTAGTGAGGAATTGCTCAAGTTTCTGCATAATGGTTCTACCTATGGGCTATGAAAAAGGAAGAAAAAAGCAAAACATTGAGAAGAGTATCTACGAGGCTTAGGCATTATTTGGCAACAGGAGAATTTAAGCTATTTCCGCCTACTAATTTTGCCAATAACTCTAATTCAATAAGTTAGTTTCACAGCCATAAATTTGCCATTTCCTTTATGATGATTTTAAGCTTACAGTTATGTTTACAACTATAAACTACGAACTCATACTACAGTTAGTAGCTACATGTTCACTCACATACAACTAACAATTATAAAAATTCACAGCTATAATCTAGTTTTGCGAAAAGGAAGGTTACAAATTTGGAAGGAAGTTAAACGAGGGAGAGAGTAAAGGCAGGGGATTTTCTAGTGGTTGAAAATTGAAATAGTATTAGCAAGTGGACTTAGGGGCAAGAGTAACATGGCCTTCATGTGCCAACGTAAAGGTTAAGTCCCCATCAGCTTAAAAGAATATCCTTTGGTTGATTTGCTCCTCAGAGCACCGCAATTTTTGTGAAAATGGTGGGCCTTTCAACTCTCTCCCTCTCCCTTATTTTTGAAATCCACCTCCTTCTCTAATTAATCTCATTCACAGAACATGCAGAGTCTATGCAAAGAACGCGACATCCATTTTTCTGGTTCCCTATGTGTCTTAGAGTTCAATATACATCAATTCCATACAATTTTGTTCACCCTAGATAATATAATAATTAATGAGAATAAATAAAAAACACTATGGTTTATTTATCTTGAATTTAATAGATTAGCAGTGAAAGAAAATAGACTTAAGTGAGTCACTGAATTAATCATTGTTAAGGTAATGAATAAAGATGGAAGCAGGGTAGGAGTAGAGTAGATAGAGGTGCATATTGGATATAATTTGTGTCTTATTATGGTTATGCTATATATCTAGTGGTGGTGGTTTAGGCAGGACCACATGGGAAAGCATGATATTGTTGAGAGGCTAATTTCTGGTAGCAAACACTTCACTGGATAATAAAATTATATATACAGGTGGAGAAATTGACAAGCATGAAATATATAGCTCTAACTACAAATTTTGTTACGCATTGTGCCTTTCCTTATATTGTCTTCCTACTTGGACAATTAATATGAATGTCTTCAAAGAAATGAACCAACAAAACCACGTTGTTGATTGTAACCTCTCTTGGTTCATATTCAAATTCCCTCGACAACTTAGATTGTTAATTTGTTATGACTTGCTATCAATAATTAAGATGACCCAAACTCTAATCAAATGATAAAAAAAGTGCATATGTAAAATAATGTTGTAGTCTAGCATTTATCAAAAAGAGAACAGGACTGCTAAGTGCTAACAGCATTAAACAGAAAGTATTTCAGTTTTTTTTTTTTTTCTATGGTTATAGAGTATTTCAGGTTATTGTTTAAATTGTTTTTTCAATTATTTGCATTTTGAATTTGGAAGGTAAAAGTACAGAGGTCAAAACCTTTAAAAGGTGAGTAACAGTGTAAGAGACACATGGGTTTCTGCCAAAATGGTTTAATTTGCACTGAGTCTAATGTCTGTTTCATGTGCCACTCATCAGTAGTCCACGCTCCGCAGAATCACAAGACCAACAATCAGAAAAGCCAAACCATGACCAGGGTTACCCCTGCCATGAGTACACTATGGGAGAGAATGATAGCCATAGCTTTTCTGGGCAGTAATAAGAAGGAATCCATAGAAATTTATAGCTTGATTCACACTCCGTGAGTTTTTATTTTTGTGTTCCTTATATATTCTGGTTTTTAACTTTATTGAATGAAGCACCATGATCATGTAGATTAGCTAACATGAGCTATTATAATCTAATCAAAGATTTCAAATTCGAATATACTTATGTACTATATAAGCCTTCTACTTCTAGGCCATACATTTTATTTGGGACAATAACGATGACAAATATATCGGATATATATAAACTTGTGCTTTAGAAACAAGTAGTATTATGTAAAAAGTATTAAAACAAGACTAAAATTGAAAGAATACTAGGTTATCCATTATTTCAGTCAACTCAAATGTAGAGAAGACAGCTTTTCAAAGAGTTTATGACTAGGCTATGTCTCTAAAGCCTGATCCAAAGTGCCCTAATAATAGAATGGAAAAATATTTTATTCATCTACAACAACGTAACGTAATGTACTTACTACTTAGGCCAACCAAAGTCTTGCAAGAGTCCTGTGCAAAATCTTATTATGAAAATATTTTTTTACGCATGTTTTTTTTTTTTCTAAACTGAAAAATTGGAATATAAAAATGTGAAATTGTAATAATTGTATGGTTAATTTTTGTACAATTTTAACTTTTTAATATGTAATAGCCTTACGAGTTCTGCAATCTTACATACCCTTACATAGATGATCAAAATCATAAAAATTTAGATAATAACCCTCTAAAGGAAAGCAACGAAAATCAATTCGGTGGTAATGGATGACAAAGTTGAATAGAGAGAGAGATAGAGGGAGAACTAAAAGGCTGGGCTGTACTAGAGAGTAGAGAGAGAGGTATAGGGGTCCATGTTGCCAAGAAGAGGACCAACATACAAGAGTATAGCCAGAGGGTATGGCTCCCACAATGTCCTTTGCTCAAATACACAAACCCCAAAACACCCGTGGTCTCTGTTCTTTGTATGTATGTGCCCACATTCCACATGACCCCTCCCCCTCTTCATAAATACCCCCCTCACCACTCTCACCCTTCCCATCACCACCACCACTACATACCTCTACTTCTAATATCTCCTAATTCACTCTCTTATCCATCAACTTAAACCAAACCACTTCCTTAGCTCTCTCACTTTAAAAAAAAAAAAAAAAAAAAAGAATGGCCATTAGAAAACCAAACAAGCTTCACCAAAATGCACAAGTTTTGAAGCAAATCCTAAAGAGGTGTTCTAGCTTAGGAAAGAAAAATGGTTATGATGATAATGGTCTCCCTCTTGACGTTCCAAAAGGTCACTTTGCTGTTTATGTTGGTGAAAACAGAACTAGGTATATTGTTCCAATCTCATTCTTGGCACACCCTGAGTTCCAATCACTCCTTAGGCAAGCTGAAGAAGAATTTGGGTTTGATCATGACATGGGCCTCACTATTCCTTGTGAAGAAGTTGTTTTCCGCTCTCTAACTTCATCATTGATCAGATGAAAGAAAGAAAAAATTGAAGGCCATAATCATGTTTATGCTTGTGTTTGAAGATGCATGATGACTTCAAGATGAAGCTGCACCTTTTGCTTCTCTTTTTTTAACATCTCTCTTCACCACAACCATCATTATTCTTGAGCCTTGGTCTTCTTTTTTTCTTCATTTTTTTACCTATGTCATTCTTTTCTTCTTTTTTTTTTTTTTTTGGGGGTTTTTTGTTTGAACAGCCTGTTTGGGTTTTTATGTCAACTATGTATTATGTGACTCTAACTTTGAAACCATGAGCATTTCATGGGGGTGAAATTTGTATAAAGGTTTGAAGTTTTCCTCGCAGTGGTTTCTATAATATACCTCTGTGAGAGTAATTAAGTTAGTTATGTCAATGAATAGCAAGAGACTTGAGTTTCTCTTCTGCTACTTCAATGTCACTGTGTTTCCTCTTCTCTCTGTTCGATCTTGTTGAAAAATCTTTTCCAGTTACGTATGCCATGTTATAGTATGTGCTCAGGACCGGCCCTGGGCAGTGGCCTTGAGGGCGACCTCCAGGGGTAAAAAAAATTTTAGGGGCCTTTAGTATTTTTAGGAAATTTCTATTATGCAACCTAATTTTGGGTTGTTGTTAAACAATCCTTTGTATGAATCAATGATGCATTACCACCTCATATATTATTGTCATGTCATTTTTTAAAAAGTCAAAACTCATAAGTGTCAACCCAAAAATATGTGAGATTGCAAAATATTATTGGTTAAACAAAAGATTGTATGACAACAACCCAAAATTAGATTGCATGGAAGTAATGCCCATATTTTTAATAATATTATTATTTTTAAAAAATTATAATTATATATATTTTTTTATTGGGCCAAGGGCCCAATTCTAAGACAACAGAATATTAGATCCAATATTTTTTTTTACCAAAAGAAACTATTTTTGTGTACAAAATCATGTCTTCCTCCTACTCATAATTTATATTTATTTAATCATTACATATGATTAAAAAAATAAGTAAATGATATAAGAATTTTATATTTTTTTTTATCGTTCTCATTTAATAATAACATAGAGTAATAATAAATGTATTAAAATTATATTTAAGACAGATTGAAAAATGAGTGTTGAAAATATAATGTAATAAATAAGAATATGTTTTGAAAAAGAAGCATAAATTAGTATTGGATTTCTAAAAGTTCATAGCTTATGAGATAAAGTATAATAGCTAAATAAACATAACTTATAAAACAGATGAAATATTATTTTATTCATTTAATTGTGAGCCATAAGAATGGTAAAAAAAGGCAAAATATTTTATTCCAAACTAAAATTAAAGTAATTAATAAAAAATATTTAAAATTACAAATTTTGAACTATGATTATGTTATTAGTTGATCAATAAAAAATGCATTAAATTAATTATAATAATTTGATGTGTTAATGTATCACCTTAATTTTTTTACCATAATACACGAACAGTACAATAATAACTCATAATCGTATCTTTGATCATTACAAACTTGCAAATATTTATATAAGTAAATGGTATTTTTACTGTGTTTAACATAATAATTTAGAATTTCAATCATTATTATAAAAAATAATTTTTAAAATGCATAACTTATGAAACAATGAGTGTCCAACAAAGCTTTAAAAGAAATGTCCAACAACCAGAATAATTAAATCAAACTCCAAGAGTTCTGCTTAATTTCCCTTGAATTAAACTTTAAAAAAGTTATACTGTAATTTTCCCCAGACAGAAATAAGCAGGGCATGCATAGGTTGTCAGAGGAGAACGTGCAGTACTAAAGTTGTACGGGTCATCTTGGTACGATTGAGCTTAACTTTTCCATTATCCTAGTAGTTTAGAAAAATGGAAGAATGCCCCACTAGTGCACTAAAGTATACATGATGTATACATGCCCGTACAATAAGCAAAATTATGTGATTATGGAGATTAGTTTAAAAATGATAGAACCCACATAAAAATGACATTTCCAAATTCTTTTCTTTTCATCCCAAAATGCGATACTGAACAAGAAATTCCTCTATTTTTCTTCTTTCCTTTCTCACAATCTCACCTCAAATGCAATATCAAATTAAAGAAAGCTTGCTTTAATTAAGGCAGGAACAGTCAAAAAAGCTAATACACTTTTCATGTTGGATCAGAAGTAGTTGAAAGAGGCTCAATGAGACAAATGTATAATGATTTTATTTACTTAAAGTCAATGTTAGATTGTTGGTGGCCAAATTTCATTTAAATATATATTTGGTTACATTATTAGTTTTGACCTTATATTTGATATTTTACACATTTATTTTTATCTTTTAACTCACTTTTTTTTTTCCTTTCTATGTACATGTACTTACAAAATACATTAAAAAAATTAAAAAAAGACTATATATATGATGTCCCAAAATTGATGTAGCCAACAAATTTCCCCCAACATTATCCTTGAGTGAAAGGGATAGAGAGTGAGTGTATTTGAGGGTAGTAAGAGCCTTCATATCATTATTAAGCATTAGTAATAAAAAGGCTAAGCAAGTTGCATAGAAACAAACTGATGTGAAAGCAACTAATTTTCTTATTGCAGAATAGGACCATCAGAGAGAAAAAGGCTGCCTCTGGTTAGATGGTCCTGCCTGTGTTATTAATGAATGCTTCCCTCCCTTTTCTCTTTTCCTTTTCAGCCACAAAAAGGACTTCTGACATTCACAAACTCTTCTTACATGCTGTCTCACCAACTCGGCAACTCCCTTAGCTAAGCCCCAAAATGAATATCCAATATTTTATTTTCCTCTTCAGAATAAATATCTTGACCCATTTCTCTCTTGTCCATAACTTTGTTTCTTTCTCTCGTGCTTGCTCACTTGCACTCTCGTACACTCACACACGCAACACAAACACACATAAGGGTTTCATATGTCTGGCCCAACAAAAGATTTAGTGCATGTTACGTTTGAATTTTCATTATGTTTTGTTAAAATTGATTTTGGGAAAGCAGAAAATCAGAAGTTATTCACATTTACATCATATTAAATATGATTTTGAGGTTTAACGAGTGAAAAATCAAACACATGTTTAATGAAATTAAAGAAGCAAATTGTTCAAAAAAGCCTTCCTTAGAAATAATTTTTTTGCAACATTAGTTTTATTTGAGTGTGAGTGAATATAAAGGTATTTCTATTTCATGTTTCGAGGTAGAGTGAAAATAATTGTTCTCTCAAATGTTGTGAAATTTTAAATTGATGTACAAAATATTCAATCAAATTAAAGGAGCAAATATATAGTACAAGAATGCCAGTTGTGAATTGTGATGACTTCATGCATTTTCTTATTATGTGGCTGGAGATGAATAATGTTCTTGCAAAGCTAGCAACAAAATCTCATGTCTTGATTTATTTCATTGCTGTAATATCTAATTTGTTTCTATCTCCAATAATGCATTGTACTTGCCCCTATACTTTATTGTGGCATTGTTTGTGTTAATTTGTAAATACATCAAATTCTCATCAGAATTATATATTATTCAGGGATTTATTGTTGTCTTTCACATCACTAGGTGAGATTTGGGATCTACTGAAGGAAAATTCTCTTCTGGAATTTTGTCCCTGATGCCCCACCCATGTTCTTTCCTATTTCATAGAAACTGTGCATGCCCATCTTGAATTATGATTTTACCTTGTACTTTTGTATTAGTGAATCCCATCCTTCATAATCAGAATGATCAATACGAAAACGAAAATTCTCTTGTACCTTTATTATGCTTATGTATAACCTTAATGTTCTTAATTTGAACCTGTGTAAATATACATTTACTAGCTATCAGCTATTGCATTGCAATGGGCGTCGATATTTTCTTTTTTAACATAAATTATACATTTATTGTCTTGTACAATTTTGTCAAATGGAATTCTTTAACCACATTATCTCAATGGTATTTTTCTAACTCATTTCACAGCATGTTTGGTAAATCACGTTGAAGCAAAAGCAACAATCAGTAGCTTTAGCATTCTAGAATTGATTTTTGGCTAACTCGCTGCAGAACCAAACATGCACTTAGTATGTTTTTTTTTTATATGGTTACTATGAATTGTAAAATATTTCTAAAACAAATAATATTTCTAACAAAAATTGTCTGTCTAGTTAAAGCAAAGGTACGAAATGGGTACCGTACCGGGGTCACGGTGGTCCTGTTGTTGTGAAGGGTGGGGGTAAGTGATTGTGACAAAGGGCTACAGAATGTTGGTGCTGCTCCATCCTCTAATCTATGGGTCGCTCAAACTCATGATCCACCACCTTCCAATCTCTTATCTCTCTCACTCACTCAGTGGAACCCCCCGTAACAGTAACAGGAGTTGGTGGGGAAGAGTAGCAGCACGTGATAGATTCCCCTTACCACATTCAAGGCCACAAACCACGACAGCCGTTCGATGATTATTATGCTTATGCATGGACTTGACTTCCCTTGTCAACACATATAAGTACTACATTTTCTAGCATTTTTCATAGTAGTAGTTTTTATTCTTCTTCCCGTTTCAAAGAAATTATATGGTATTCCCTTTTTCCATATATATATATATTAGCATTGAAAAATGTATTTTTTTAGATTTTCGAGACACGAAATAATGTACATTGATCATTGTTTTTCTAAGTATAGAAACTTTAACAAGTGTCCTTAGAGCACTTGTTAGAAAGACACTATTAATTGTACCTCTTAAAAAAAACATATTAATAGTACAAGATTTTTTCATTTTACTGACATGACTGACATCCTTCTTTATTTATGGAAAATTTTATTAACATACGATTTTATATTATTACTCAGTACTCACCTAATTCTTTTACGATATTTACCTTACACTTTAAAAAAAAATTTGCTTCCAAACTTAAACCTTTTTTTTTTCCATTGTGACTTGAACAATAACTCAAGCAGTCAATATAAATATCCTCTCTTCTTTCCGCCGGAACATGTATGCAGAGGTAAAAGGGGATTGAGTGCAAGTTGTATACACTATACACAGCTCCTGTATGCGTGCCTTCGTACTTATGTTCCAAATTACGATCAAATAATTTTGCGAGAAACTATGTATTTATTTTAATTTATTTTTCTGTTTTATGCGTTAAAGAAACAAATCATCTTAAGTTTATCTTTTAAGCTCATTTTGATCTATTTTACATCGAGGAAGAAAACTCATAGTGAGAAAAGGAATAAAAGAAACAGAGACATGGAAAAGAAACAGAATGCAGAGGATGCAAACATGTTTTAATTACAAATGTATGGAAAAGTTCTATTACTATTTCGCGAGGCAATCCACATCGATGTAATGAAGGTGATGGACCTACGACAATGACAGAACGTCCTGACTCCTGAATAATCATCTCGTTACGTTTACAAGTAGAATATCACGAAATCTTCCCTATTTGCCCTCGATTAAATCTGAAAATGATTTAGTGTAAATCTTGTTATGATCGTCTCTCGTTTGTTGTCCGCGGATTTCATTATCAAGAAGTGTATCTACGGCTTCCTGTCACAATTTCTCCAAACACATGATTAATTCGTCTGACGTAGATCTACTTGTTGTTAATAGATCAACAAGGGTATTGTTCCGATAGATAACTCTTCTATAGAGTTCATTAATATCCGAACTCATTAGTTTACTCCCGTCTATTTGAATAATGGGTCTCAATTCACGAGAAAGAACGGGTAAGAGACATAAAACCATCCATTCCGGATCTATATTCGTTCGTAGAAAATACTTAAGCAATTACTCTCCAAACCCCCTTTTTATCCCTCAACCCCATTTTAAATGAGAAATGTTCATATTGCCCTTTATTATTTTTTAAAAAAAAAAAACCCAAAAACCAAAATTTCAAACCCCAAACCCCAAACTCCAATATCCAAAACATCATCCCTTCACCATCTCACAAACCCCTCTTTCTTCTTCTACCATCAATTCATCAAACCTCCTTCACTCAAAAAAAAAAACTTTAAAATGACAAGTTTTTTTTTTCTCCTTCACGTTCAAAAAGAGTACCAATGGACGTTCCATATTTGAATGTTGAAGGTAAAATTCATGTCTTTTATTTTTTTTTTACGCTACTGTGCAAATTCCGACAATCCAATATCAGAATTTTTTGATATTCCGACACGGGTATGTCAGGAATTTTTAGGTAGTTTTTTTAAAGAGTTTTCCGACATATATTTCTGATACCCCCGTGTCGGAAATTTAAAATTCCGACACTGGTTCGTCGGAATTTTACAGCGTCAGAATAAAAAAAAACAAACAAACACTAACAACGAAGAGAAGACAAATGAATTTGCTTAAAATATAACAAATGAAAAAAAACTACTAAAAATGAAAATATAACTTCAAACAGCCTATTAATCATCTAATCTAAACCCTAAACGAAAAACCCAAAAGAAAAAGAAAAGAAGAGGAAAGTGAAAGAGGTGGCAGCAGCGTGGGAAGTTGATAGAGCTGTCAAAATGGGCCGGGCCAGCCGGGCCGGGCCAAAAAGCCCGAAAAATCATAGGGCTCGGGCTCCTTAATATAGCCTATTTATTCAACCGGGGCTATTTAGCCCGGCCCGGTTGGGTTCGGGTTCGGGCCGGGTAAACCCGGGCGGGTTCGGGCCGGCCCGGCGGCCCCAAAAAAAAAAGAAAAAGTTCACTTTTTTTTTTTAATTTGTATGTGTAAAAAAACACTTATAATAAAATTTCCTTAATTTTTATCAATATTAGCACTGTGAAGCATACTCACTCGCTCTAAAAATCTCAAACACTTGTGAATAAATGAATGAACGTGCCTAACACAACCAAAATTAAAACCCATTTAGCTTAGAGGGAAAGCAAATACAAAAATTATTCCTTTTAAATAAATAAATAAATAAAAAAAGAAGCATTATTATGGTTTATTGCTGAGAATATTGCGGAACAAAGGAAGTATACATAAATAAAAGAAGTATACATACGTTAGTGTGTCTGAGTGTGTGGCTCAGGTTGAGTTTGGGAAAAGGGGATGATTCCTTTTCTTGAATGTTAATGAGTGTGTTGCCTTAGTTCTGTGAGCCCAACATTAATTGACCTATGTGAGTTATACATACATTTTTTTTTTTTGCTTAACAGAGTTATACATACATTTTAATTTATGTAAGAATAGAAAATCAAATTTATCCTCTAAAAAATGTGTAAAAGAATAAAACACCTATTATTATTTAAAAAGATATGTGTAAAAAATAAAGGAAGTTTATTCATTAATTTTTTTTGAAAAATATATATATATATATATATTTGAAGTGGTTGAATTGAAAAAAAAAATAGGTGGTGCGGGCCGCTTATAACCGAAGCCCGCTTAGGGCGGGTTTGGGTTTGATAATAGGGTACTCAAATTATAATCGGGCTTTTTGGCCCGAGCCCGATTTGGCCCAAGCCCGAAGCGGGTCGGCCCGAACCCGGCCAGCAAGCCCGTTTTGACAGCTCTAGAAGTTGAACGGTGAGGAAAGAGGGAATGTGAAGGATGAAGAAGAACGTGAGGAAGGAAGGAGAGAGTTGAAATGGTTTTGCTATGTGAGGTATGAGGCTTGTGAAATGAAAAAAAGATAATATAATAAGGGTTTTAAAGGAGTGTAGTTTTGATATTATTAATAAAAGTGAGATTAAGAGAATAAAATTAGGATTTGAGAACTAATTACCATAGTAATTTCTCCTTTTGCTGTAGCATGCGAGAGATGATAGCACGGCCGGGGGCCCAGCATGAAGAAAATTGTTGTCATGAATCCATTTAATGAGAAGACACTGACCCAAGTGATGCTTTCCATGGAATCGACGAGCTGGTTTAGGATTGGATACTTTAATTTTTTTTTTCTTTTTTTTCTAAAGGAGGATCGGAAACTTTTAGACCAACATAATTCAAAGTCTCGTAGTGGGCCCTTTGTTTTTTCTTTTTTTAAGGCTTTTCTAATATGTATTTTAAGATAATATAAATGAATAAATTATTATGACAAAAAATATCACATTTCAAGATATATATCATTTTTCTATATAATTATATTTTTTAAATATCATTAACATTAACGTATGTTTTATATTTCATCCGATTTTATTTATAAGTTATTTTATAAAATAATTTATAAGTCATTTTGTATTTTTATAAGATGATTATTATATTTTTATTTTTTTTTCATTGTTCATTAATGTGAATCAATATATTTTTAAAATAAGTTAAAAAAATTATAATTTTAAAATAATCTATAAATAATACCAGAAGATAGTAATATACATTAGAAAAACTCAAACCCTTCTTATTTTCTTGTGGCCTTATCATTGAGATGCTGAATTTACAACAGAATCATTACGTCTCGATCAGTATTTGAACCCCACAATATCCTCAACGATTCAAACCACCCTCCACTAAAAGCAAAAATTAATAATGGATTATGGGTAGATTGCAAATGCTTTTGCTTTATAGAGAAGAGATTTCTTGCTGTTATATACAGTGAAATGACTAGGATCATTGATCAAAATATATCGGTACAACAGTACGTACTTGATTCCTTTCTAGGCTATCCACTCACTTCTTCTTTTTTTACTTTGTCAATTAACTAATCCGTGATTCTTGGCCTAAGCATCATTTTTGACAAGACCAATTCATTATCCTGTTAACCCCATACATAAAAGTGCTAATAAAATAAGAAAAGGGTGAAAGTTAGAGTGAGTCCACCTAACAGTGAATCTAATCTTAACTTAACTGCCATCAGCGACAAACATAATATACCAATCAACAAAATCAACAAATTAGCAACTTAATTATACTGTATATCAGATTACAAAATCAATTTACAAATCCGTAAACAAAATCAGTTTCCAAATTAGAATACACTTTTTTATTTTTATTTTTTTTATTATAAAGGAGGTATCTGGGACTAGAACCCAGGACTTGGGAGCCTAAGCTACCTAGATGTCCCTGCAGCTACCAACTGAGCTGACTTACGCGGATTAGCATACACTTTTTTATATTGTACTCTGATAAGTAAATTGATTTTGTAGATCGGTATATCATTACATTACATTTTGAGAAATTAGACCATGTTATGTACTGTATTGAGATTAGTAAAGTACTAGTAAAGAAGATTTCATACTTTCATTTACACCAGACAAAAAGACATAGAAAAGAGAAGTGAATTTACATCAAATAAAAATGGAGTAATTATGGTTTGAGATTTTAACTGAGTGGTAGTCTATCCTGTTTCACATACTCAGCAGCGTACGAAGTTAACATTGCTCTTAACAAAATAATAAGTATTTATATGGAAAGCTAAGAATTAATCAGAGGTTTTGAAAAACAAGTGCTAGAGAAAGTGCTTCAACTATAATGTTTGCTCAAAGATAAGAAAATCATTGCGTATCAAATTGCATTTTCCTTATTAATTTGTTATTAATTGCAACATTTGGTGATGGACATGTTTGATATGAAGCTTTTCAGAATTTTAGGCTACTAAATACTCAGGCCCGGCCCTGGGGTCGGCATTGAGGGCGACCGTCCATGACCCAAAAATTTTAGGGGCCTCATAATTTTTTTTAATAGTACTTATACTTAAAAAAATTAATAATTGCATATTTTTTATTTTTCAATTATTAATAGTTTAGCATAATATTTTAATTTTTTTTTATTTGCTCACTTGACTTATAAATAGGTTAACTTATGAACTTTATTTTTATAACTTACTCTCTTTGTCCCTAAATATAACATCATTTTGTGAATTTTATTTTGTCCTTATTTATAAGACTCAATACAAATTTTCAATGACAATTAGGTACTTTTTTCCACAAATAACCATATTTACTCAACAATTTTTAGATTCTCAATAATACTTATAAGGATAATTTTGAAAAAAAAAAAACATATCAAATGTTCACATTTTCAATACAATTAACCAAATTAACCAACTTTAGCAATGAACGTGAATTCAACCAAAATGATATTATATACAAAGACGGAAGGAGTAACATGAAAACAATTTTAATTGCTTATTTAATTAATAATTTTTTTATTTTATTTCAACTCTATTTTATATAATACCTATCTTTATTATTGATTGTTATTATTATTTTAATTAATTAAATATATAAATATATAATATTTTAATTGATTTATTTTTAATAATTTTTTTTAGTAGGATCACAAAAAAAATTTTGCCCTAGGGCACAAGATGGGTTAGGACCGGGCGTGGAAATACTGTATGTGCCTTTTTGCATATGCATATCCACATCCAAGCTTCGTATTGTTGCGTGCTTGATGACCTGCATCTTTATCATCAATAGTTAATGTTTTCGGCTAACAAGCAGAGAGTGACAATTAGGGAGCCTTGTATAGTATGAATCTGTAACAAACTAGGTTAAGATTAATGAAACGTGACTGTCATCTTCATAGAGATCGACAACATCGACCTGGGGACCTCCTAACAATACTCCCTCTGGTCCTATTTATAAGGCCCATTCTAGAAGAATTTTTTGGTCTTATTTATAATTCATTTTGTATTTTCAAGGAAACATTTAATGTTATTTTCTCTTATTTGTCATTTGTCCATTAATGTGAAATAATGCATTGTGATATTCCCAATACAAATTAAGAGGATAAAATTGTAATATTAAAGTATTTTTTTAAGTTTCAAGAAACCTAACTACCCTCCTTAGTTCGTGTTATATGGTTAAATATACTCTATAAATAGGACCAGAGAGAGTAGAATATTAGATGAACCCCCATTATAAACAAGTTATTTTCAGTTAAATATACTTCATCTTTATTGTAATTAAAGAAATTAGTTAATATTGTTAGTGACATTGAAATTGATATAATTTTTTATATACTCCCTCCGGTCCTATTTATAGGACCCTTTTGGGGTTTTTATTTTGGTCCTATTTATAGGACCTTTTTCAATTTCCAATAGCATTTAATTACTTCTTTCCACAAACACCCCTATTAAGTCAACACTTTTTAGAGTTCCAATAACAATAATAGGGGTAATTTTGAAAAAGTATATCAAATTTTCACATTTCCAATGTCACTAACCACTTTAACCACTTTCCTTTGTGGATGTGAAAAACCCCAAAAGGGTCCTATAAATAGGACCGGAGGGAGTATTTATTCAAAATTATCTTTATAATTATCATTTGAACTCTAAAAAGTGTTTACTAAATAGAAGTGTTTACTAATTTCAATTCCACTAACAATATTAACTAATTTCAGTTACATATACTCCTTCCATTCCAATAATTTAGGAAATTAGTTAATATTGTTAGTGGAAATGAAATTGATAACTTTCGATATACTTTTCAAAATTACATTTATAATTATTATTTCAACTCTAAAAAAATGTTGAACAAGTATGAGTGTGAAAAAAAATAATTATGATATTGAAAATTGGATCAAGTACTTATAAAAAAACACCATACTCTCCTTATCTAATGCTTATACTATATGAGAACAGAGGAAGAACCGTTAAAAAAAGTAAGGTTACTATTTTAGATTGTATGTATAAAACTATCATTTTTTAGGGTAGTACCGTAAGAATAGTTTTTGAAAACCCAAAATTAGCGAAAAAGTTTTTTTTTTATTAAAAAAAATCAGTTCTAATTTAACTAAGGTTTGGAGTTAACACAGTGATGGCTTATAAATATTAAAAGATGCGGACATGTTGGGGAGAAAATAGCTTGATTTATAGTTATTCATGGGCCGTTTGATTGTTGTTTTGTTTGTTTTTTTTTTTTTTTTTGCTAAAAACAATTTTATAAAATGTAGTTTTTAAGAACTATTTTAAGAACAAGAGAACACAAAAAGTGCGTTTGATAAACTCGTTTTTAAAATCAACATGGAACCCATCCGCCAGTCAGATTTTTAACGATTTGATGAAGAAAGAAACAATTTAAAAAAAGTAAGACAAATATTCATTATTCGATATTTTTTAGAGTTCTATTTTCATTATTTAATGGCATTAATTAACTCCTTTTCCCAAATATTCATATTTATTCGATATTTTTTAGAGTTTCATTAATATTATAGGGATAATTTTAGAAAAATATATCAAACAATTATATTTTAAATGCTATTAATAATACTAACTAAATTTTTTTTAAAATATATTTTTAGTTAAATGAACTTATATATGAAAACGAAAAAATTAATTGCATTATATGAGTTTCAAGATTGAGTAAAAAGGTGCGTAGGAGGTAAAGCAATTTTTAATATTGATCTCAAATCAATTTTTGGATGGGTGATGGAGGGTTATGCTTATCTTTAATTAGTTCCTCTAAGGATATATGTAAAAAGAAGTAGCTAAATATTACCAAAAGTTGAAATAAGATCATATAAATAAAAATAAAAAATAAAAACTGCTGACAAATCTTATATTTTTCTCTTCCCATTATCTTGGTAAAAGTCAACCAAATCAATAAAAATAAGAGAGTATCTGTTTAATATAATGCATGACTCATTCATTAATTACAAATTGATATTTTACAAAATTTCATATCATTACAATTAATATATCTTGCAATATTGTCTCCAAAAAAATCTTTAAATGTGTTTTCCTTACTTACTTATCAATCATCGATACAATATATAATCTTTAAGATTTTACATTTATTTTTTTATTTTAAAATGGGACAAATTTTTTAGCATTATATTTTTTTACCAAGATAATGGGACGGAGGGAGTATATACAATCGGGGAAGTAACAGTGTCAAGAAAATCGCATATATTAAAAGAACAATGGGTTAGTTAAGTGGTAGTTCACTTGGTCCCTTAACGAACTGGTTTCGAGTTCGAGCCTTGGGTATGAAGCAACCTTCACTAGGAGACCCCTACCGCTTAGTGCGAGCTCAATTGGATCAGACAGACCGGATGAGTCGAATTCTGGGTAAACCAAATCCGGGTACCGGTTGGTGTAAAAAAAAAATAGCATATAATAGATTAAGGGGGAAAATAGAAAGGGGACAACAGTGAACAATTGAACTCACAAAACCTTGATTTGGATACTTTTTTACATTGCAGATTAAAAATTTTATCCGTGTAAGATATATCCCTCTAACTATTCAAACACGGAATAATGAATAAAAAAATAATGGAACCATGTTTTCACTTATCATGGTTTTTACTAAACTAATATATTCAACTAACTAATTTTCTAAAAACAAATTACCAAAACCAAAAGAGTTAGCGATCTTTGAACTCCAGGACATTAGAATCAACGATCAGCAGGTAGGCTGGTCACGAAGCAACGGCCAAGATTCTCTGCTTCGCACGTCAACGTGGCAGCTCTTTTGGAAATCTTCGAGACTGTCGAAGCATTTGGGTTGCGACACGACAAAGAGGAGTTCTTTGAAATGTTCTTCGTCGCAGGGAATGGCGAGTGGACCTTCGTTACAGAACCCGTATTCCTCTTCCGCTTCCGCCAAAAGCTTCAAGAATATAGGGTGGTTCAAATAGCTGGCGCGTATGATAAACCTGCTCTCTGTGGGACCCACGCGCACTGCTATGCAGCCGGCAGGGACATCAGGCGGCAGCGCTGCTCGAGTGGAGGTGACGCGCGCCTTGTTGCGCCAACGGAAGAGCATTTGGCGGATTCGGACGATGCGACGGATCTTGCTGCTGTTTCCGGTTGACAACGACATCTTTATTTTTATTTTTATTTTTTGAGGAAAAATATTTGTGTTGTGTTGTTTCTGTTTCGATTGTTTTGTTTGTTAAGTGTGGGAGGTGATGGTGGTGGGTATATATGGTTCGGTGAGGGTAAAGTGCCACTGAAGTTGGAGATAATTACGAGATTGTGGCTGTTGCCTCAATCATAGTCAAGCCCATGTGATGATGAAAGGAGGGGTCATGTGGGCTTTAGACTTAGCCCACTTGTGATGTTTCTTTCTAAATTACTTATCGTGCATTGTAATGCATTGTACTAGGTCCCTTTTTAGAAAGCTGGATTAAAAGGGAGTAATTGTCAACTTTTTATCCTTAACACTTTTAAGAATTATTATCACCAAAAATTTCGAATATAATGTTTCTTTTTTTTTAAAAATATTTAAAATCTTTTTTCCATCCCTCTTTTTGTTCATGGGAGTTTCTTTTTCTTTGATTCAAATATAAGGTTCCTATTGGCAAAAGTCTTTAATTTAATCCATGGTTGTTTGGAGCCATCAATAGTGCTTCAAGCCATCAATTATAAGAAGTGGGAGTTAAGATAATATTTTCACGATAAAATAAGCGAAAGAGAATATACAAGTTAGAACTCTTTTGGGATTTTTGAACACTACTACAAGTCTACATCCATACTAACAAAGAGAAAGGGTTTTATTCCCTCTGTTCCTAAATGGTAAATGCAATTTTTTAAAAAAGAACAATTGATCGTTAATATAAGTTTTTTTTTTTAAATTTTTAGTGATATTAATTACTTATTTTTTATAAATATCTTTATTTACTCAATATTGTTTGGAGTCTCGATAATAGAAATAGTTTTAAAAAAGTATATCAAATATTTACAGTTTTAATGTCACTAATAATACTATCTAATTTTTTTAAAAGCATATTTTTTAATCAAATAAGCTTAAATTTGGTACCGAAGAAGTAGTAAAACTTTTTATATTATTCGTATAGTATGAAATGGTAACTAGTTAGAATTGTGTAATGGATTTCATCTGAACTAGTTTAATTTTAAAACAACTTATTTTAACAAATTTTTAGTAATTTACATTTTTTAGGGGTGCTCAAATCTTGATATCTATACTCCTATGTCCTAATTGTTGGTAGAGGAACACGAAGGATTGAAACTTGGTTCGCATTCTAATGATATATATATATATATATATATATATTTGCCTACAAAAAATCACCTATAGTTTAATTGTCATTAGAAAGTCGAGGAATGAATTCTTACTAAGTTCTTTCGTTAATTAAAAAAACAGCAATGAAATAAATTATTGTTTCTTGAAAATAATTTTGTTCTCGAGTTAAAATAAGAACAATTAAGGTATCTCATGTTCAATTGTTTGTACCTTAAGAAACTGAACAGGCTCACATTACATGTGCTCCTCACAATTAATTATTATGCTTCCCTCCATCTAGCATTGAGATCATGTAATTCAAAACCTGATCTTTGTCTTTGAACTGCATAAGATCCAAACTACATACTAATATAAGTCCTGCTTCAAATCTTGTGGATTTAATTATCCTGCTAATTAGATATGTTTTGAACATAATAATATTCAATTAACTTTCAAGAACAAGGGAACAAAGATGGAGGTGCATGCGAATCATTATGATTAGATGAATAATGATAAGAACATTGCGCCGTTGGGCTTCAATGGCCATCGACCAAAATAAAAATCATTTTGCTTAGAACTTGATTAACTGAAACTATGATTAGATTCCAAAGTGTGATAATCGAAGGGAACTATAGCATATTATACTCTTTGTTTCCAACTAACAAAATGTTATAAATAACTACTCAGGGAACTTGAAACGAAAAAAGAATGGTAAGGACTAAAGAGCTAAAGAATACATAAAATAAAGGATATTGAGATTTGAGGCATGAGAGAGATGCCATGATAACTAACTGCGCTTAGGTCAAA
Source organism: Crotalaria pallida (assembly GCA_037953625.1). Classification (NCBI taxonomy): domain Eukaryota; kingdom Viridiplantae; phylum Streptophyta; class Magnoliopsida; order Fabales; family Fabaceae; genus Crotalaria; species Crotalaria pallida. Next base: position 138,481,157 of record CM075654.1, on the reverse strand, counting down.
TCAATAGTTCTTATTGTTTATTAGTAAAATAAACAAAGTATAGTGAAGACACAAACATGGAGACAAAATCAACTACACTTCGTCTTGTTATGCTTAATTTTCTTAATCTCATGATTTTCCTGTCTCCCAGTATCATTTTAACACAGTAATTCTGATTAGAATATAAACATGATTGAAGATCTTGGAATATATGCTGGGCCCGGCATGAACAATAATCAGGAAAAAAAAAATCAAAGTAGTTTCTGAAGTTAATCAATTCATGTATAAGAAACTTTGCATACCTTTGGATTTATCCATAAACAGGATTAAATCAATCGAATATTTAAGAGGAATATGATCATTTTGAAACCGAGGATCGTTTTCCACAATTTTTTATTGGGCTGAGTATCAGTACTGAACTTCAAAATGTTCAGCAACGATTTTGCAATTTTCATTATTATGGTGTATTTGGATAAGAGATTTGTAATTTTTAGGAATTTCAAGTATTTCAAGTTTTTTTAAAATAAGGAATAAGGAGGTAAAGTAAGACTAGCAGATTTTGAGAGTGTTAAAAATTAGAGGTTGAGGGTATCTCAAAATTCCTTCTCCTAATGTAGAATTTTGAAATCCTCCATTAATTTTTAATCTCAACATTCTCCTAATCCTCTCTTCTCACTTTATCTTCATGATATGTAGTTTAAATTAACTTGAAATACTTTAAATTCTTATTCATGAGAATTTAAAGTATTTTATACAATTGCACGATTCCTGAGAATACCCAACCCACAACCTAAGAATTTCACAATTCTATCTTGAATTAGCTACCGATGGATGCTAACACAGATGGTAAGAGATCTGTTGCTACTTAACCAAGTAGTTGGGGGTTCGATCACCGGCTCTTGCGTATGTAAAAAGCCTTGCTGGGAGACTAGCTCCCGAAAAGATTAGTCACCCGGTTGCGCGGGTGGATACCTCGGAAAAAAAAAAAAAAAAGAAAAATCTTGAATTAGCTTGACTTACTTCAAATTCCTAAAAGCTTAAAATAATTTATCCAAACACATTTGCTTCCCATCAGTTACAATTAGTTATGCAAATAAGCTATTCACGATTCATAAAGGGGAAATATTAGTGGCACAAGTTGTGAGGGCTGTAAAGAAATACAAGATTCAGCTGTTATTCAGTGGCACGTTATTTGTGTCCACAGATTCCGATTCAGAGTAGTGCGAAGAGGAATAACAGTGTAACACTAATCAATTCAAAACTTTCTTCGCAAAAAATACTAAATGTTTGGCAAGCTAGTAGCCTAGTACATTTAAGCTGTATAATGTTGACAAAGAAACTAGCGCCTACACATCATTAATGAAGAGCATTAATAACAGGTTTGTTCTCATGTTTTGATGGCCTGAACGCACGTTTGCAGAAACTACCAATGCGTAGCTTTTGTCTCACCGATATTTTCTACCGCAAATATAAACACAGTCTAAATGCATGTTTGATTTTGTGATGAGTTAACTTAGAATCAATTCTGAAATGACAACGCTACTCCAATGTGATTTTGGGACCAGAATTTATTTTCTAACTTAAAAACAAACATGCTATAAGTCAGCAAACAGATTACTTTCTGCGTCAAACTTTCACAACCCTCATACCAGTGAATTGCACGATAATTGATAGCAAATTAGCAAGAACTTGAAATTAACTGTAATAGTATTTGCCAATGCTTAAATTTCGAGAATTTGCTTTGTTTTTTAATAAATAAAAGCAGAAACAACTTTCAGGAATCTTTTGCTCAAACTGTTCTGAACACAGAATAAATTAATCCAAACGACCACTAAACTCGCAAACTAAGCTCATAAAACTCGTGTTTCAACCAGGGACGGGCTTAGCGTGATATGTACATGCCGTATTTAATTAAAAGTAATGAAAAAATTCATTTAAAATAAAATACTAGTAGTAGAATAGAGTTATTAATAACCAGACAAGTAGAGCACACAAGTTACTGTAAAAGTAAAACATTGCGAACATTTTAGTGCAATATATTCTGAAAAAGAAATGCTTCCGTTTATGAGATTAGACCATCGTTTTTATCTTGTTTTGCATAGATCAGAAGTATGCATCAGAAATTTAATAGTAATGCATAACAATAAAACTAGTGTAATTAACTAGCGGTAAAGCACAACATGATTCACTGATAATCTTCTTGAAGATAATGAAAACTAAAACAAAGCAGGGTGCCTTGCAACATAAATTTGGGATTCAATAAAACAAGCTATTTATTAAATCAAGGCAAAAGCATAACAATTGAATTTTCTTTTCATAGTGCACTAAACTCGAATGCCGTAAGATTATCCAAAGCTTAAACCGAAAAGCTTAAAAAAAATTGGTAGAAAACATGGTACAGTTCCTTGTCATCAATTATTTTCATATCCTACTTCATCACCATAGAGATATCATTGCTTTCAGTGATGAGCCTTGGCTTCGGCTTTCTTGTGGGACTTAGCTTTTGCCTGAAAAGAGAATCAAACATCAACAGCTACACCCATAAAGCCTATAGAAGTTCTAAAAACTGCACAATAATCCTAAAATGCAGGGTAGAATGTAAAGCTTCTTAAACTTCCAACATAATCTAAAATTAAGTAATTAAAAATGGAAAATGAGGGAGCATCAACATTGAGTGCTAAAATAGTCCTCAAAAACATCCCACATGGTCCAACATAATACATGCCACATTTTCAACTAGCATGGGTTGCTTACTAGTTATGTGAAATTTCAGATCAGATCTGATCCTTTCAGTTTTACTCTCTGACTACAATGCATGGACACGGATACAATACCAATGTCACACGGGGAAATTTTTGAACAAAATAAAGTATGGGTACAACAGGATACAGCATAATACATGAAAAATTATACTCCTATATCTAATCTTACAAAACATCAAAAAACATAAAACAATGATTGTGTCATTAATTAAAGAAATGTCAGGCCAATCCATGACTAATGGGGGAAATGGAGATTTGGAGAAATTTTCTAGCATTGGCCATTATACATGCAAGCTATGAGTGTCAAGTATTACATCCAATCTAGTCAGGGCAAATGGATGGATTAGTTTTGGATTGGGTAAAAAAGGATGGGTAAAAATTGAACCAGTAATCTATTTGTGATCCATTAAAAATAACTAAGAAAATCCGTTCCACACATGCCCGATCTGGTAAATCACTACTCAGCCCATCCACTTACCATTTTTCATGGATGGATAGCCAATCATTCCATTATAAACTATATATTTCTTTATTTATAAATTATATCCTTTTTAAAGTTTAAATTTTGTAGCAATTATTTTCTCAACCCATCATCAAGCAACGTACATCTAAGTTAGAGATCTCTCTCTCTGCTGCTAAACTATGACTATTTATCGTCGGGATATAATGAATAAAACATTTGATAATGTATCAATGTTGGGAGCCCAAAAATAAAAAATAAAAACAAGCATTGTAACAACTCATTTCAAATCAGACAAAACCAAAGGACTCTATAGCTAAGACAACGGAACTCGGTTTAGACATCAAATTAATCATTTCTCAAAGTTCACCGCATAATTGAGCTCAACCACTGGCCCCCTGGGAACGATTCACAGGATATGATGGCAGAGGAAAGAAGCACCATCATTTTTTCATACAAAAACAAATATTACTAGAAGAGTAGGGGGAATACTACAAGAGGATAAGAAATCCTCAGAAGAACAAAAGAAACAAAACACTTGAAAAGTATGCAAATGGGTCATGCAGCAACGCATGACCAACTCTCTGCACTATAAAGCCCATGTGACGGTTAGTCAACCTTTCACTAATAAAAGTTAATCCGTTGTATCCAATCCATTTGTCTTTTTTATTACTGGATAGATTGGGATGGTTTTATACTTTAATGTATGGATGGACTGGTCGGATAAATGGATTCAACTGTCACTCTTAATCTAATTAAGCAGTATATGTGCTTCCTAACTCAAAAGAGTACAAATTTTCCAAACATCAGTGGACCACCTAGCAGTTAGCACTCGTATACTCAAGCGATGAACATAGCAATGTGACTCAAATTCAAACAGAGATGCAAATCTAGCAAAAAAACGTACAATCAATAAGGATCTGCAAACTGAAGTTTCAATTCAAGAAACCAAAACTAATAAATCCGAGGTATTAAGTATAAAAATTACAATTCCTTATACATCAGCTACACAGCTGCTTTGACCGGAACAGAGCAAAAAATGGCAAAAGGCAAAAGTTATCAATCAGATTAGCAGATAAATAGGAAAATCCAAGACAGGATACCGCAGATGAAAATCAAATCATCGGTAATCAAATTGGAATAAAATGAAAACCAACTTGAACACCACACCGTTTTATTTCTATTTAAGCCTATAACTATTGGATACCAAATCTGATGAACAATACTCAATACGAATAATACAGTAATCAATCTACTTTTGAAAATATATAACACCGAGTGAACCGCAATTCAGATCAACATTGATTTTCGTAATTCATTTCGTAAATTTTTGAGAGCAATGTCAAAAAATCAAGCAATTAGAACTAGATCTCCGGAAGAAAAAAACGAGCAAAGAGAGAGTATCATAACCCTAAAAAAAAGATCAGATCAATAGTGAGATGCATCTAAAGGAAAAAGGATTCATTAGATTACCTTAAGGACCTTGAGCTTAAGGCTTCCATAAACAAGGCCGAAGGAGAAAGCAGAGGCTCGAGCGACCTGCCAAATTTCAAAAAAGAAATGTTGTTAACCAACAAAAAAAGTAGCGTGATATTTAGGGAAAACAAAGAGAGAGAGAAAGAAATGGAAATAAGGAACGTACCAAAGCGAGAGTGCTGGTGCCAGAATAAGGACCTGGTGGTGGAGCCATTGGAAAAGTAACGATCGAGAGAGAGAGAGAGAGAGAGAGAGAGAGAGAGAGAGAGGAAGTGAAGGGAGAAGATGAATGTAACACTCTCGACAATGGAACCCTAGGATGAGCAGCAGCAGCAGCAGCAGCTGGGAGAGGTGACTTGCACGCACGCACAATGCCGTTTTTTTATTTTTACTTTTTATTTTCATAAGAGAGAGTCAGAATCAGAGTAGTAGCAGTTGGTGACCCGAATTCTTCGTGATCAAAGCGTAAGGCCCACAAAACTTATGTTTGAGACCCAAACCCAATCGGTATCTACTCCTAATTTATATACTCCTTCCGGTCCTATTTATAAGACCCTTTTGGGATTTTTCACTCCCATCAAGAAGAGTGGATAAATGTGTTAGTGGCATTGGAAATGTGAAAATTTGATATACTTTCTCAAAACTACCCCTATAATTATTATTGGAACTCTAAAAAGTGTTGACTTTATAGGGGTGTTAGTGGAAAGAAGTAATTAAATGCTTTTGAAAATTGAAAAGGGGTCTTATAAATAGGACCAAAATGAAAACCCCAAAAGGGTCTTATAAATAGGACCGGAGGGAGTACTATTTTATTATACACATCCGACAGTCAAAGACTAATCCCCTCCGAGGCGTAGAGATCATCAAAGTGGTTTTGCCTCTACCATGCCCATGGCGGGGATCGAACCCCTGACATCATGCTTAAGCAACCAGCTATCTAACAACTATGTCAGACTTTGTTGGTAACTATAAGTTATTTTATATTTTATATATATCTTCTATTTTTCTTTTACCTTTATGTGGATGCAGAAAATTCATGTTGGGAGATTCACCTGGCATAGTCAGGCACGCGACCCAGGTCGGATCCGGATGTACCTAGATAGTACCTGGGAAACTGGATGGTAAACCAAAAAAAAAAAGTTTTGACTATCTATATTTTTTTTTCCATTAATAAGAGTGAACTTTTCAAAATAAGTTTAAAGTGTAAAATTGTAATGTTACAATATATTATCATATAAATCATAAAACTAAATATTTTCATTGATATGTGTGATTCGGTTAATTATGACATGTGATAAAGACCGTAAAAAATTTAATTTTGAAAATTTTAATCTAAAGCTTTTTTTTTTTTTTTATAATCATTAATCTAAAGCCTTTAGAATCGAGGATACAAGAGTATAAAGACGTATGCATTAAAAAAAACTAAAGATTAAAAAGTTTAATGATAAATAACCTAGTTCCTATGTATAATACTCATTTTTTACTTTCTATCGGTTAGGAGAACCGATAATTGTATTTAATTTTAATTTTAATTTTTTTATCTAAAAATTGGGGACAAAATAGCTTTGTTGATACACACACAGTCATTTCACACTTTTGGAATTTTAATTTTGGTGCAATGTTTTTTTTAATAAGGAAACCATTTTATACAAGTACAAGTGATATTCGAACTCATTCATATCAAAGAGTCAAAATAAACACGATTAGGAGCAAAGTTAATATTTAATATACTATGTGAATAAAACATGAACACCTGCATGAATCGAATTATATTTGCTCACTAACGGCGTTAGTTACTTTCAAGACATAATCTTTATTAAATCAAAAAACCAAACAGTGTAACAGCTTTGTCATCAAGATTAATAACAACATTTCCCGTAATCCAAATGGACCACACAGTTGCATGCCAAGCAATTAAGGCATACACCGAGTTAAAGCCACATTTAAGTTAGTCAAATAATGAGACCTTCTGTTAATACTCCCTTCCATACTATTTATAGGGCACGTTCTAGAAGAATTCTTTGGTCCTATTCATAAGACATTTTGCATTTTCTAGGAGCATTTATTGTTATTTTCTCTTATTTGTCATTTATCCATTAATGTGAAATAATACATTATGAAATTCTCAATACAAGATAAGAGAGTAAAATTATAATGTTAATATATTTTTTTAAAAGTATCAAAAAACTTAAATATCTTTCTTGGTCCGTGTAATATGGATAAATATACCCTATAAATAAGATCAAAAAGAATATTCAATTACATTGGATAAAGATCCACACTTTGATGTATGTACTCATCAACTCATCATTCATAAATCAATTGCACTGTTACTTTTGTTGACTCGTTTTGTGTTTTTTGAAGTTTCAATTTGGATTTTCTTTTTTTATTTTGAATTATGGTGTATTTCCTCCGGTTTTATTTATAAGCAAAAAAAAGACACTCTACTAATATAATCAAAAATTAACTAACTTTTTATTCCTAATACAATCATTCCTAAAATATCCTCATAATATGGTTGAGTCATTTAACTTTTGTTTCATTTTCAATGTAAATTTGTTAAAGTAATCTATTTTTTTTTTTATGAATTTGAGAAAATTAAATATATTCAACTAACTTTTTGAATAAGTGTGAATTAGTTATTCTTACTTAAAAGTGAGACCGGAAGGAGCATGTGGTTAAGTAAAACCTTTTTATACACTTGACATATCAACTTTTGACAATGTTGTTCATTATTTGGAAACATACTACTAATGCATTATGATGTTGATATCATATTTATCAAAGTTTTTTCTTTCTTTCCCATTATGGTAGTGTTGAATGATATTTTCTTTAAAAAATGATTTTCTATCCTAATTCATATCAAGTTTTAAGTGCTTATATCATAAGTTTTCATATACTTCCTCCGATTTTTTACATAGGGAATACTTAATCGTATTTTCCGGACCAGGGAAAGTGATTAGTTTTGTGAATTTGACGAGAATATATTGTAACATTACAATTTTACCCCCTCCATTTTACTTGGAAAGTTAATATTCATTAATAAATAACAAAAAAACATAGTTAGTCAAAATATTTAATAAGGGCAAAAAAGAGAAAAAAAAACAATTAATGATGCATAGGAAATATAAGAGCATATCCAGCGGCTAAAAAGTCGTTCGTTCATTGCTTCTATGAACGTTCTTTCTCGTTCATAACCGGTGGAACATGTCCACGTTCGTCCCATTTTCAGAATTCATTACCTAACCATCATTCGTTCATAACCGTTTGTTCTCCTTTTTTTTCATTTCAAATGTCGTAAATTAAAAAAATATCCTATGTATTTTTATTTTCACAAATATATAATTTTTTTGTTATTCGGATTTTTTTTTTTTAATTTGTGTTCTCTGACAGATGCTAATTTTTTTTCTTGTTTTCAAATGTAGTCGATTCAAAAATAATGTATGTGTACTCTTTTTAACTGGTATGCACTCGTTTTTACGATTTGGATTATTTTTTTTTTACTCTTTGCTCTGAAAAAACTATATTGAATAAAAACTGTATTCAAAATTGACATATTCTAATAAATCTGTATACGAATATGTGTAGAAAAATATTTTGAAAAAATATTTTGGTTAGTTGATTGTGGTTATATTTATAATAAAATATTAAGAGTGTGGGGTATGTAGTGGGACCCATTTATGAACGAAAATTAGGTTTATGAGTGGAGTGAAAATGTGGTTGAAGTTCATAGTAGTTCTTAAAGTATGGAAAAATGTGAAGAATAATAAAATAATGTGTGGGGTCCATTTATGAACGAAATTTACGTTCATGGGTGGAGATGTTCTAAAGTGCCATATATATATGACCAAAGATTTCTTCTAGAAGGTGCCCTATATATAGGACCAGAGTGAGTATTAAGTACTTACATCATAAATACTTTAATAAGATACTATTTACCCAAACAAAATCAATAATGTTATTTGTCTTATTAAAAAAATTAATAATGTCATTATTATTTTAACAAAAAAAAATTGCGAAAATTTCATAATCAAAGAATAAGGGATTTGATTTTTGGCCCCAAATAGAGTTTTTGACCCCCATTTTATATTCTTATTTTTGAATTTGTGAATTGTAAGTTAGGTCTTTCCGTCCTTTCCATCAAGAAAAGTATATTTTTTTTCGTCTTTCCCTTGACAAAAAATACTTTTATTCATCATTAATTATTTTAAAACTGGAGTAGAATTTTTATTCTTATTTTTGCATTGTAAGTTAGGTCTTTCCATCCTTTCCGTCAAGAAAAGTATATTTTTTTTCCGTTTTTCCCTTGACAAAAAATACTTTCGTGATTCCGAAGACGAAAATAATAAAAACATTGAGATTATTTTTATCTTTGAAAATATAAAATGGGCCGAAAATCAAAATCCAAGAATAAAGCCTTCGAAGCCCAAAAAAACGTGATGATGGTCCAACTGTCCAAGTCCTTGCTCTGGCCTGGTAATCACGGACTGTCCAAGCTAAGTTTACGATAACGTAGAGGATTTGTTCAATAATAAAAGGGTTTTAATTTTTGGTCTATGGTTGAATTTTTGGCCCTTATTTTGATTTTTTTAAGACAAAAATGATATCAGTCTTATAAATTTTTCTTTTTTATTTTATGTTCACAGAAGGATCTTCTGTCTTGCACTTGATGAAAAAACAAAATTATTTTTTCCGCGTGAAGTGTCAAATGAAACAGAAACAAATAATTTTCTGTGAAGTACAAGACTGAAACAAAAAATTATTTCCCATTAAGTACAAGACAGAATTTGGCTAAGCAGAAATTAAAGCTAAGGTAAAGCCAATATCACTATGATGGAGCAACTCATCACTCGCATAAGAAATCTTGCAGCAATCTTGTACACAACGTACACATAGGCAACAAACACAAAAGCATACCTAAAAAATGGGATATCTAATGGGTGGTGCCATGGTGAGTTTTGCATTTTTGCTTACATTAGTGATTTGGAAAATCTGCATGATTCTCTTGTGGAGAGACCATATGCCCTGACCAGGCACTTTCATAAGCAAGGAGTCATGGGGCCACCTTACTCCATTGTTTCTGGTTCTCTCAATGAGATCAAAGCAATGGTAAAGAATGAAAGGGAAAAGGTTTGGATAGTCACTCACATGATATTACTCAAAGGGTTATGAATAGAAGAATTTATTTGCTTCTAATTACTACTTCCATTCCTATTCATGATATCACATGAATGGATAGCCAAATTTCATCTTGTACCGGAAATAATTTTTTGTTATGGATGGAAAATTATTTGTTTTTTTTCGTTTGACATTTCACATAAAAGATAATTTGGTTTTTCCGTTAAGTGTAAAATGGAAGATTCTTCCGTGAAGATAAAAACAGAAAAAATTATAATATTGGGAGTTATTTTTGTCTTCAAAAAGTCAAAATGGGAAAAAATTTCAACCATGGAGACCAAAAATAAAAACCCATTATAAAAACCCATTATAAAAACCCAATAGAAATTATGGAAATAGTTTATGGTCTAGTAGTCTACTCAGCCTTAACTTGAAAGAGTTTTGAACTCGTTGTGTCTCTTTCTATTTGTCTCGTTGATTGGTTTTGGGCTATGACTGCGTAGTAGAATGAAGTTTTGCATTTTAATATTATAAGAATCCTATATTATCCCAGCTGAATTGAGATAAATATTCCAATAAAAATAAGTCAGTTTAGTGGCTTAATCTCAGTTAGATACTCAGGCCCGGTCCTAACCTAATTTGGGCCCTAGGCCGAAAAAAAATTTGGGACCCCTAATTCAAAAAAAAATTATTAAAAGTAAATCAATTAAAAATTTAGTATATATACGAATAATCAATTAAAACAATGACAAAAATCAATAATAGAATTAATTATTAAAAAATAAGATTTGAAATAATATAAAAATTTATTTAGTAAATAGGTAATAAAATACATTTTTCATGTTGGATTACAAAAGTAAAGTTCATTACTTCATATATTTTTAAATTAAGTGAGCAAAATAAAAAAACAAATTAAAATATTATGCTAAAAATCATTGATAGTTAAAAGATAAAAAGAACTTACAATTATTAATTTTTTTTTCAAAAATAAATGTATCATTAAAAAAATTATGGGCCCCTAAATTTTTTGGGTCCAGGGCGACCGTCCTTCCGCCCTCCCTTAGGGCCGGCCCTGTAGATACTAAGAGTTCATAACATAAAAAATTCAACTTATGAGTACTGGTACAGGCGGTTTGGCAACTTGGCATGTGTTTTCTTATATGTTGAATTGACATCTTTTTTCCTAACGCACGTATGCTTTTTTTGGTTAAGTTTTTTCGGTTCCCTCTTTTTTATCTATACTTTTAGTCGTTGATTGTCATTTTATAGTACATCAACTAATATCATTTTAAATTGGAAACCTGTGAAACCGGTTGCTGCAAAGAATTTAAAATTTTGAACTACTCCTGCATGTCACACGTGGCAACATAATATGCATAAAGGTAGCTTGTCAAGTATGATATTTTGGAGTCCAGATCCTCTCCAGTACTGGAGAGGCCATTTCCTCCTTAGGATTGTGACACGTGGTTAAAAATAAATTAACGGTCCAGATTTTAAATTAGATCTAATTTAATTTTTAATTAAATAAAAAAGTTTATTCCAGCTCCAGCACGGTTGGCTCACATGTATGCTCCTTCAAACCTAATTCCTCCAGTTTTCAAAGTTGTGATTTTCTTCTTCTTTCTCGTAGCACCACTCATGCCGTCGACGTCGGCATCGCACGGCATCATGCTGCTTCACCGGCGCGACCATCATGCTCCATTATCCTTTCCTTCTTCGAATCGTCCTTCTCTTCCTCTTTGTTCCGTTGTCGTTGCCAACCGCCCCGCCCAGATGGAGCCACACCGACCCGTCGTCCCCCTCGCCGCCTCTGTTTTCACTCCATCGATTAAGTGCTGCAGCTTATGAGTGAGTCTTTAGTTCTTTTTCTTTAACCTATTCTCCAAATTGAAATTCATTCCTCTAGTTATAAACTAATTTCAATTGCTAAGAGTTAAACAATTCTCTTAATTAAGTAAATTTAGAGCTGCTATTTGGTTTATTATTTTATACCTTTGCTGCGAACAATCTTCTAATGTAGAGAAGTATTTGTTTGTACTCAATTCATAGAAGAATGAGCCTTATCCAGTTAGCTTTGTTGGTTAAGACTGTCATGTTTGCATCTTTATCTTCTTTTTTGGCACACGCGTTTTTTTACTGCCCAAACTGAAACTTTATATGCCAAGGTCTGGTATCTTTGGAACTGCTATTTGATTTTACAGAGATGACAAGAGAATATGACTGGCAAGGTCTGGTATCTTTGGTATGTTACTGAGAATATGTTACTACTATTCTGATATGCTCTTTGGAACTGCTATTTGATTCTATGCCAAGGTATGATATCTTTGGCATGTGACTGATATTATTTATTGCTAGTTATCTTTCATTCTATTGAAAAACAAACACATTTGCTAACAAGTATGTACTGTGAATTGCTAGATGACACTGCACCAATCGGACCAGAAAAGAAGAAGCATCTCCAATACAACAACCAGACACTGCACCAATCAGACCAGAAAAGAAGAAGCATCTCCAATACAAAAACTCATTTTAGATGACATACTTTTTTACTTTGATATTGTCTTACTCTTTTATATTGTAATTCTCTCTCTCTCTCTCTCTCTCTTTTATTTTCTGATTTTAGTGTTATGCTAAAACATGTTTTGAAAAACAACTACCATCACAAATAACATGCAGGTATGTTGAATGACTGAATGCTTCCATTTGCTGTTGCATTATTCTACTACATTTTGTTATCACGATTTGTTGTAGCATTACGCAATATGCAAAGTATGCATTAGACACAATTTGCAAAAAAATAATAATAAAAAAATGAGTTCTCATTGTATGCTGCAAAGTTGAATACTGCAATTGAATAGCTATAAGATGAGTTAAACCCTCTACATCTAAAAAATGACACCACCATGTTAAAAATCTATACCCCATATAACTTTCAAAACCCAAAAAAGAAGTGTTCATTGTGCAGCTACCCCATATAACTTTCAAAACCCAAAAAAGTCCTACACCAAAAAAAAAAAAAAAGTGTTCATTGTGCAGCCATAACACAACTATTTGTCAACTTGGCTTGATTGTGTCCCTTGACTACCAACTTCCCATAAATTTTGACAATGAGTTGGAGCACTTCCCATTTGACTTGCATTTAAAACTTGGTCCTGCATATTGAAAAGCCAGACAAATTTATTAATTGAAAAGCAACAACAGATTCGCGATAATTCTACTATCATGCTTATAACATGCTAATAATTCTACTAATTAGTATCATGCTAATGATGCTTATATCTAACACTAACAATTTTGGTTTTGAAGAATAATAGCATATGTTGCAACATTAACAATCAGAATAATGCAATATTTACATGAATGAAAAATTCACTTACAGTTAATAATTGAGTATAACTTTGGCTTGAATTTAAAATATGTAATCCATCACTTGTAGCTGCAGAATGATTCACTGGATATTCCTACATAGTGATAAGAGACAAAGTGAATATGAGAGATAAAGTAATAAAATGTGTAAAAAAATATACCAGTAAATTACCATATTTTGTTGACAATTCTTGTTTTTCATGGTTTGGTTTCCCCTTCTCTTCTTGGTCTTTTTCTCAAGCCAAGTTGTGGGGCGTTTCTTTCGCTTGTAGGAACACTGTAGCACCTTTATTCCTTTTGCTCCTTTAGAATCAATTGCATTCACATCGTTCTCAATTTCACCACTTGCAATAGATATGAATACACGACAATTTCTGATTGATTCTACATCCTTAGACGACGTTCTAGATAGCATCTCCTCAACTATTTTGTTAGACTCCTTACAAACTTTGTACCAAAATATGTAAGTTTCATGAGATTCACATGATCTTTTTGTCAAGTCAACCGCTAAAGGGCAAATATCATTGTAACGATTCATAAAATGAGCTTTTATATCCAATTCAATATGTTGTCCTTTTCAATCTCGATTGCTTCCCATCCTTGCATCTCTCGTCCATCGCTTTAGTATATATTGCTCAGGAATTACCTTGATATTCATAACATCCAAAACTTTTAAAGCATGACTGCATAGAATACCATGCGTCTCAAATGTACGACAATCACAAGCAACTTTTTGTTCCACAATATTCCCCAATACCGTTCGCTCTGTACTGTTATCATAACTTGAGACAACATAGAGTCCTCCTTGCAATTCCCTTATACAAGCACCTTGAAATTCCTCATATTTCTCTTGGAATTCCTCAAAAATTTTGGGAGTGTAAATGTTTCCAGCTTGAACAAGCATTGGGGCCCTCTTCATCTTCAATCTAGGCAACTTATGTGTTGACTCATAATCAGCTTCTAATTCATTGTTTCGTTTTCCATTGACAACCCTTTCAAAGTGTGTGAAAAATTGTACTATATTTAAATCTGATTTCAGATGGTTTTTCAAATCAGCATTGAAGCTCTCACTTAGTTGAGTAGATCGCATACCTGCTGTGAATGTTTTTCGAACATAAGCCCATGCCCATTTTTCCTTCACCACAAAAATAGAGTGCAGCCATGAGTTTGATGAAACCTCATGCTCATCAAGCAAATCTTTCCATGCGCTTAGAAATTCACTTTCCTCTTCATGTAGATCAATGCATGCTTCAAGGTCTGAGCAAAATTTTGGACTTTTTTGATAAAGGTGGTTCACATGCCTCAAGGCATTTTGTCTTATATGCCAGGTACATAATCCATGGAATGTTCCTGGCATAACTAGAGAAATAGCCTTACTCATTGCTGCATCTTGATATGTTAAGATGGTTTTAGGCTTTTCTCCACCCATTGCTTTGAGAAAAGTTTGAAATAACCATTGAAAAGAGGGAATAGTTTCATCATATAACAATGTTGCCCCAAACACAATTGTTTGCCTGTGATTATTAAGACCAATGAAGACTCCTAATGGTCGATAACCCTTATTTGTCTTGTATGTTGTGTCAAAAGTAATGACATCACCGAAGTACCCATAGTCATTGATCATTTGTGCATCCGCCCAAAATATATTCGTTATTTGCTCTTCGACATCCATCTGAAAGTCATAAAAGAACGAAGGATTCTCGCTTTTTCCTTTGAAATACTCCAATAAAGCACCCACTTCACCATACTTTAACGATTGTTTCCGTTTGGTCCTAAGGTAATTCTTTTGGTCTTGTCTTATATAACCAAGAGTATCCACTCCACCCGCTTGCTTAGAAGCAAATTCATGATAATCCTTTGGCTTTAATCCTGATCCATCAGCCATGTCAATTTGTAATGCTTGTGACTCTGTAATGTGTCGATGAGAACGAATCATATGAACATGTTTTGGTGGTTGGAGAGTGTGATTATGTTGATCTATAAAACCAATAACCTTGTATTTGTCAATCTTTCGATCAAATGAAATAACCATATGTGCGTCACAACCAGTTCTGGTTTCTGCTCTAGTCTGCTTTGTCAAATGGTCTCGTTTGTCAACGCCCCGTTTACCCTCTTTGAAGCATGAGAATCTTCTCGAAGTGATAATCCCATCTTTTTTGCTTTTATTTGCATATTCTCGACGAATACCAAAACCACTCTTCCGAGCATACTCATTATAAAAATCATACGCAACTTGCTCAGATTCAAACATCATGTCCAAGTGTGGTGTATAGTCAATAATACATTCTTCACAGTGTTGCATAACATTTTCATGGATATTGGTTATCCATTCCTCTACACTTTTGGTAACACCTTCCACTACTGGATTTGATGAAGAGTTCATTTTTTCTGAAAAAGATCACAATAAACCAGACAAATTAATTCATATGAATCGACTAAAGAACAACAACAATAAAATACAATGTTTAGAGTATCACTTCATTCTTAGTTAATGGCTATATGCTGAACTTTTTTTCCCTTCATATTGTGCATATAAAGCAGGGGTGAGAATGTATTTTATTGTCTAGCACCAATAAAAAACAACAACTGGCCATCAATCTTCAATACAATAAATTAACATAATCAAATAGCACAAAAAAAATATTAAAACAATCAACAACGCAAATTATTCGGTGAGCAATTTAAAGAAATGAAAAAAAAAACAGAACAGAAGAAAAACGTACTGTTGGAGAAGAAGGGTAGGTGTCACAGTGCAAAGTGGATGGCTTCGAGAAGAGGAGGCGTTGCTATGGCTGAGTTGCAGCGGAGTGGGGTCGCGATAACGGCAAAATGGTGTCGCGATAACGGCAGAGTGGCGTCGCTATGACTGCGTCACTTTGTGGCGGTGGCGTGGCAGCGAAGTGGTGTTGCTATGGCTAAGTAGTGGCGGAGGGAGGTCCCGATACCGGAATGGCATCGTGGGAGACGAAGAGACGTCGTGGGAGGCGAAGAGTCTAGTATGGTTTGAACGAAGGAAGTGATGATACAACAGTGTATGAGAACCAAACGTGCTGGAGAAGAAGCTGGAATAAACTTTTTTATTTAATTAAAAATTAAATTAGATCTAATTTAAAATCTGGACCGTTAATTTATTTTTAACCACGTGTCACATCCTAAAGAGGAAATGGCCTCTCCAGTACCGGAGAGGATCTGGACTCGATATTTTGGGTACAACATCCTTTCTTTTTCTTTTTCTTTTTTTTTTTTTTGCAAAAACTCATTAATTAAAGTTTTTCATAATGTGACGTAAGCATTTTTCTTAATTATAAAACCAACAACTTGACATTTTGTGGCTGTGGAAGATGAACCCCTTTTCTTGGCCAGTGGCCATTTGGGGCTCTTAATTATCCTCTTGCTTTCTGTAGTGGAAATCGACGTACACTGGTGTATAAGAATAAGAATAAGTGTCGTTACACTATAATACTAATATTCTTCTTTTCCACATAAAGTGAAAATAAAGAGGAACGAATGGTCAAAAGTGATCCAAGATTCTCAACTAAATCAAAGATGTTTCAACCAAAAGCACTGGTAGCTCGTCGAAGAAAGCTTCTGGCTATGATACACACGCAACATTGAGTGGCCAGTTTTATCCAAAAGATAATTCCATATATAAAAGGTGTTTTAGTGGCTTAATTGAGATAAATTCACTCCAATACAAATAAGAATCATATATTATAAGGGGAGGTTCCGGTGCATGTTAACAGAGAACATGCACCGGTGCATGCCTTCCTTTTTGGGTTATTTATTTATTTTTTAAAATTTAATCAATTAAAAAATATTCTATGCATTTTTTTTTACCGATATGAAGTGATTTTTATAATTTGGATTTATTTTTTATTTTACTCTGTGTTCTTAAAAAACTGTACTGAGTAAAACTGTATTCAAAATTTACATATTCTAATAAATCTGTATACGAACTTGTGTTAAAAAATATTCTGAATAAATCTGTATTAAAAAATTTAAAAAACAAAAATAAAATTTTCACATGCACCGGAGCCTCCCCAATATTATAAGAAACCTATGTTATCCTAGCTGAATTGAGATAAATTCACTTCAAAACAAATAAGTCAGTTTTAGTGGTTTAATCTCAATTAATAAGGGTTCATAACATAAAAAATTCAACTGATGAGTACTGGGATGAGTACTGGGCTACATCCTACTTACAGGCATGTATGTTTTCTTACTGATTGAATTGGCACCTTTTTAAGTTTTTCGTAATGCCCGTATGCATTTTTCTTGTCAAGTTTTTTGGTCCCCTCTTTTTGGACAGGATTTATCTCTTTTTTTTCCTTATACTTTTAGCTTATAGTACATCAACAACTATCTTTTTAATTTGGAAACCTACAAAACCTGTTGATGCAAAGAACTTGAACTACTCTTGCATGTAACACACGTGGCGGCAGCAGGAGATGTATATAAGTATCTTATCAAGTCTGATACTTTGGGTACAATCTCCTTTCTTATTTTTTTTTTTATTTTTCTCGCAAAAACTCAATAAATAAGTAAAATTAAACTTTCAATTTTGTTTTTCACATGTACTCCGTATCTGATATTTATGTACTTTATCAACTATCATTAATTTATTAACTTTTGACATCCTAATTTTTGCAATGCAACAATTAATACTCCCTCTGTCCAATTATATCGGTAAAAAAATGCAAAAAAAATTTGTCCCATATTAAAGTAAAAAAAAAATGAAATTTTTTAAAGATTGTATGTTGTATAGATGATTGATAAGTAAGTAAGAAAAACGTATTTAAAGATTTTTTTGAGGCAATATTGCAATATGTATTTACTGTAATGATATGAAAATTTGTGTATTATCAATATGTAATTAATGAGTGAATCATGTATTATATTAAACAAATATTTTCTTATTTTTATTGATTAGTTTGACTTTTATCAAAATAATGTCACGAAGGGAATTTAAGTATTAATAACAATTTTTCGTGTTTTTGAAGGGACAAAAGAAAATATTGATCGATTGATTGTCATCTTATAGTACATCACATCAACTGCTATTTAGCTTATAAACCTTGTAAAACTAGTTGATGTGAAGAATTTAAATTTTGAACTACTCCTGTCCTGCATGTAATACAAGTGGCCTGTATAGAAAATACATAAAAGTATCTTACCAAGTCTGATATTTTAGGTTTAATATTTTGGGTACAACATCCTGTCTTATTTTTTTCTCACAAAAACTCATTAATCTAGTATAATTAAACTTTCAATTTGTTTTTTCAAATGTACTCTGTAATATTTATCTTTTCTATCAACTATTAATATCATTAATTTTTCACATCCTATCTTTTGAAATGCAATTATTAATATTAATTTTAATAACTATTTTTCATTTTTTAGAGGGAAAAAAGAAAATAGTCATATATTGTCATCTTATTTTACATTAACGGCTATAAATTAAAAACCTATAAAACGGATTAGGGTCTGCTCGGCAAAACTAGCTTGTAGCTATGAGCTTGTAACTTGTAGCTGTGAGCTTGTAGCTTGTGGCTGTTAAGGTAGCTAGGAGCTGTGAGCTTGTAGCTATGAGCTTGTAGCTGTTTAGTTGACTATTTGAAATAGTGTTGTTCGGCAAAACTAGCTTTTGATGTAGCTGAAAGTTATTAAATGACAAAAAAGGACATACTACATTATATTATTTATATTTTATTTTTTTCATTTTTTCATTATTTATTAAATAGATAGTTAATTAATTAATTAATAAATAAAGTATAGAAATGGTTAAATTATAATTAATTAAATTATTTTATTTTCTTTATTTATTAATTATGTAGTTAATTAATTTATTATAACAATTTTTAAATTATAATTAATAATTAAGGGTAGGTAAATAATTTTAAAATTTGTTTGAGGGTATAATTGGTATATGAATTATTGAAAGCTAGTTTAGTTTCTTGAAAGCTACTTCAAGTAGCTTTCTAAAAGCTAGCTTTCAAAAGCTACAAGCTCCCTTTTTAAAAGCTATAAGCTCCTTCTAATTTGTGTTCACCGAACAGGGCTAGTAGTTTATTGACTAAATCTAAAAGCTCCTAGCTAACTAAAAAGCTCCTAGCTCGTGTTGCCGAACAGAGCGTTAGTGCAAAGAATTTAAATTTTGAACTACTAGTACACGTGTGGCAGCAGAAGATGCATAAGAGTAACTTACCAAGTCTGATATTTTGGGTACAACCTTCTTTCTTATTTCTTATTTTTCACGCAAAAACTCATTAAATCGGTAAAATTAAACTTTCGATATTCTTTTTCACGTGTACTCCGTAATATTTATCTTCTTTATTAACTATCATTTATTTTTCACATGCTATTTTTTGCAATGCAACTATTAATATTATTTTTAATAACTATTTTTCATTTTTTAAAGGAAAAAAGAAAAATCAAGTACTCCTTATTATGATCTTATGCAAGTCCCTTTAACATTTTTTTTGTCATTAACATATATAAACCTTATTTTCAATTGTTAATAACATTAATTACTTCCTTCTTTTCTTTTCTTTTTTTTACAAATACTCATATTTACTCAATACTTATTAAAGTCCCAATAATAACTATGAAAGTAGTTTTTAAAAAAATATATCAAATAATGTTTACATTTCCAATGCTAGCTAACGATATCAACTAGTTTTTTTTTTAAAGTATTCAGTAAAAAATGACTTATATTTAGGAGAGAAGAATGTAACTTTTAAAAAAACAATAAAATAGAAAATGAGCTCCTTTTCTTGGCCCATGGTCACTTGGGGCTCTTAATTATCCTTTTGCTTTATGACGGAAGAGGAAATCAAACATACCGGTGTATATAAGAATAAGAATAAGAAAAGTGCAATGGAAAAATTGCATGCAAAGCTATATTTTTTTTGAAGAGGCAAAGCTATATCATTTGCTTCCTATTTCAACTACTTAGCAAACCCTTGATCCTGCTTCTTTCAGTTACTTCTATTGCAAGCCAGGAGTTTCGAATATCCATTCTCCAGCTTGGGGATATTGGAGGGAATTGGCTAAACTAATCAATTTTAGTTGTATTGTGTTAAGTTAATAGTTGGTTAGTCAAGTTAGTTACAACTTGTTTATTTTGTTAGTTAGTTACTTAATACACTCAACACACAGTTGTACATATTGTAATAACTATATAAGCTCAACTTTTTTTTAAGGGAAAAATATGTATTACATTCGACATAATAAAAAGGTACAAACAAACCAACTTTAGCCAAATACATAATTTCCACACAAATAAAAACATTAAGGAAAACAAGATAATCAAAAGCAACTATCCTATGGACATAGTCATTGGCCTCTTCCAAGATCGGTATCTAGTAGGATATTCAACAGCCTTATCCACCAAGATAACAATCTCATCAGTTCTGGAAGTAAGCACATTTAGGCTACAAAGAATCTCAACTTTGTAGAGATAGAGCCGTCCAAAAGCTAGCCAATAAGACATAAAGCCATGAAATTGTTGCCAGGAAATATCTGTCTCGCTCCAACATCATGTGACCATCAGATCTGGAAACTGTAAATATACACAAGGCATCCTCCAAAGAAAAACACACAGACAACTGAAAATAAACATTTATTTATGTAAAAGCTAGCACAAAGGCAAGAGCAGACCCATAGAAAACTGGGACTAAGACCCTCGGAAAACCAGATCTGAGCTTTAAGCCCTCACACCTACAAGAGGAAGGGGGGGGAGTGATTTCCCTCCCCTTCTTAACACTCAGCAGCAAAGAAGAACTAAGAGAAAAAGGAACAGATGAAGAGGGAAGGGAGAGCTTCTCTCTCCTCTATTATTGCTGCTCCTCTATAAGCTTAGGTTTGGAGCTAATGCAAGTTGAGAAATTGCATTCATTCATTTTCAGTTTCGTTATATTATAATACTAAATAATCCTCTTTTTCCACATAAGGTGGAAATAAAAAGGAGCGGATGATCGAAAGTGATCCAAAATTCTCAACTAAATCAAAATGCTTCAACCAAAAGCAATGGTGGCTCGTCAAATAAAGCTTTGGATAGGATACATGCACAACACTGAGTGATCAGTTTCATATCCAAAAGATGATTCCAAATATGAATGGTGCTGTATGTACATTCATAATTGATATTTATATATATATATATGTATGTATGTATGTATGTATACTTGTCTTATATGCAAAAACAAAATAAGCAAGCACATGCACATTCAAATATAAATTACACGTAACATTATTGTTCCAACACCACAAAAAAATGGGCAAATTGCGACGGTTTATGGAGGTCTTTAGCGGCGGTTTTAACCGTCGCAAAATATATTTGCTGCGGTTCTCTAACTCACGCAGAACTGATCGTCGGGAATCATATTTTGCAGCGGTTATGACAACGGCTGTAGAATTTTGACGCAAAATTTGCGGCGGTTCAAAACCCCCGCAAATTGCAAATATGAAATTCAATTAAAAACAACTGCGACAGTTATAACCGTCGCAAGATGCCTATATTTTTTTAAAACAATTGCGACAGTTTATAACCGCCGCAAGATGCCCGTTTATATTATGAAAACAATTGCGACAGTTTTAACCGCCGCAAAATGCCTATTTCTATTTTATAAAAGCAATTGCGACTGTTCTTAACCGCCGTAAGTATATATACATTTGCGAGAGTAAAACCATAAATTAAAGAAGATTTGAGTCAACAAAAAAATGGATTAGAATAATGTTTTTATTTTTGCAAATAGGTTGCAAAATTTAAGATTTACAGTATTAGTTTACACATGCTAAGCATGATAGTAGAAGCATGCCAAGGATACACAAACGCATATGTAACCTACAGCATATGTAATGTTTGCAACATCTAATCACCGGAAACATTTAAGAAAGCAAAATGAATCAAAAATATGGGTCCTTTAGATTCGCAGTATCCAAAAGGATAGAAGCACCTGTGACAACAAAGTAACAAGGCAAAACCGTGTACCCCACAAAATTGAGAAGGTTACAATGCCATCAGGAGCATCAACTTGACAATCAATAACAAAAGTGCAGATGTCAAAGTGGCGGGTAATGGATTCACCAAGGAGCAAGCAGCAGAACCACTAGAAGCAATCCCACTCATAGGGCCATTTGCTGGTGAGAATCCTGGAAACGATCCTGTTGAAGGTACCACCGAGGATTTGGGTGTTGTTAGACCATTTCCGTCAGACTGAGGTGCTGGTGCCGGCGCGAACATTGATTCCCTTGTAACAGTTGTAGGTGGGGCTATAAGATCAGGGAATTCTTGTGACCTGCAGCATCATTTTAATATATTTAGAAGGCATCACGGAAATTACAACTTAAATACAGGTTGCTATGTCTCCTGCCATGACTTTAATCTTGATTATAACGCTACATGAAACAAAATCAAAACGACTCTAGATTCCACAGTTAGAGTCTAGAGTCTACACTTTGAGTACAAATGCAGTAGTCGTCATCGGATAGCAAAAAGAAAATCATGAAGACTAAGGATATTCATTGTTTGTATCTTTAACATAATTAGAACTCAGACATTCAAACTATCATCTATTCAGAATTTAAGCATTTTCACATATCTGAATAGAAGAAGTGCTACTGTGCTAGTACCGAATAAGCCCCCTAATGTGATCTCAGTGAGCTAACACCTCAGCAATTTTAAATTGCAATCAGAAATGAAGAAAAGGTTGCTTAGTCAGTACTTCAGGTTTCGTGGTCCACAACTACATTGCACACAGTGCCCTGCTGTAATGGCATAACTTCCATTGGGGACAAGCAAACCATAATCAGAGGCATATTTTGGAAAATTCGAAGCGCAAGTTGTAACATGAGAAATAGGATTAGCCATTAAACAACATATCATACACAAGTGTTAGGTGTATTAAACCACTCATATCTTTCACCAAATAAACTTTAGCATTTGAAAGTGTTTGTTCATAACATAGCATCAGAGCGACTTATTGCCCCATGATTATGTAATCTTTAAACAACTTTTAATCTATTCCATGTATGAATTTACCTTAATCTCTCTCATTATGAAAACTATATCAAGGGTGAAAACTCTATGGTCATGTAACCATAATATGAATAAAGACCATTAAATATTATTTGAATGGACAATATCAACCATGATAACTTTTAATCTTGATGGTCCACATACATCATTAGACAATCCAAATTTGATCTTTTCACTTATATAAAATATACACTTCTAGTACTTGATAATTAACTTTTAATCTTGATGGTCCATATACATAGTTAGATAATCTAAATTTACTCTTTCCACATTCTTTAAATAGACACTTTTATTGCTAGTAATAATAGTAACTTTTAATCTTGATGGTCCATAAGCATGGTTGGATAATCAAAATTCACTCTTTTCACCTTATTAAAATAGACACTTCAATTACCACACAATGCAACAACTAAAAACCTCAACTAACAAATTTAGGCCTGAATGCTCCCTAGGGCATTCACATTCATCAAATCAGTAAGAGTAGTAAAATACCTCGCCGCGATTACCAGCTAACTGCAGCAAGAACTTCCATGCAACAATGGTTAAGCTGTCAAGACATGAACTGCGACTCTGACTCCTTATAACGATATAACAATAAAATTAGTTCATATGAGAAAAAAAATTCTTTTGCTGGCACATGTTCAGAAGAGTACCTACTTCTTCGCTAATAAAATAGACATGCATGAAATTACATGGTTTTCGGTAGCACCGTGCATGTACTTACTTGAAAGATTCATATAATTCTGCATAAATTCTTGAAGTACAAAATTATATTAATTCTCTGTTTACCAATTGAGCATTCTTTGTTATAATATTAATATCTAAAATAGCAGCAATTATATTTAAGAAAATGTAGACCCGAGGCATGATATAATGACAGTTTGAGATGATATGATCTTATCATGAACTTAACGGATTATTCTTAAATAAATTCTTACCAAACCTCAAACATCATCTTCTAAAATATAATGAGGTTTGCTCGGCTACTATTCATGATTGGTACTGTGCAGAATTCACCTTTTAAAGTTACATTTAGGCAGAAGGAATACATGATGATTGAAGCTACAGTTCCAATATCTGTGAACAGGTTGCATAAATTACAAATCAAAGATGAGTGTTAGAGTATATTATGTGAACTAAACAATGTATTTTGAGTGCATAGGAAGCATTTGAATTATGTATCTCATAAACTAAGTAGGAGAAATTACCAGCAGCATCTGAGCACATTACAGCAAGTAAGAAGTTTTCAACAAGAGCAAGAAGGTAAATTTACTTAGTTCTTTTGCTTTAATGTGTAACCTCAACCTCAAATAGCTTAATTCTTTTATGATGAAATGTACATCACAATCACAAAACAGATTACAACAAATTATCATTAAACACATGAAATACATACTTACAAATCTCCAACAAACTCAAATAAACAAATAGTATTACTACTACTAAGCAAATAAAATAACAAAGTTTACAAATCTGAAACAAAATCAAACAAATAATAACAATGTTAACAAGTTCATCAATGATATAATTGATCAGATTTATGAACAACACATCAAATTAGTTATATTTTTATTCTTAATAATAGCTAACAGATCCAACTAGCAAAAGAATCCAAGATCCAAAATCAACACGGAAACTTGCTCAGATCCGAAACCTATATAATTAATAAAGAGTTTGATTAATCACAATTACAAAACAAATCACAATTTCAGAACCTAATCTCTAAAATACAGTTTCAATACAAATTCAGAACCCTAATCCCTAAAATTCAAATCACAAAATGAGAGAGAGAAGACATACCGTTTAATAGAGAAGGCAATGGTTGTTTGCTTTGGTAAGGAGGTGAAATGCGAAGGTGTGATAGACAACGGTGGCGGTGGCGGAGGCTGCGTTGCTGCGGGAAGGTGGTAGAGAAGAGAAGTGTGGGAAGGCTTCAGAGAATGAGAGAAGTGCGAGAAAACGAGAGAGTGTGAGCAGAGAACCATCGAGCGAGAGTGAGAGCATAGAAAGTTCAAGGCCTCGAGGGTGAGAAGATGAGGGAAGGGTTAGATTGAACCGACGGGTAGTGCACGGTGGCTATTTGTGGTAGCCATAATGCTATTGCACGGTGGCTGAACTCAAAGAGAGAGAAGGGAGAGAATGCAGGAAAGGAGAGAACACCAGGGAGTCACCGCGTACGTGCGAGCCATACGTGTAAGAGTTGCAAGTTGCGGCAGTTATACAAACCGACGCAAATTCAAATTTTAAACAAAGTGCCGACGACGGTTCTATTAACCGTTGCAAATATTTCGCCATAAATCATCAGTTTTCTTGTGGTGCAAATATTAACCTTACCTTTCTCATGGGATTTCTTAATATTATTAAAATTGAAAAACAATCATAATCACTCCATCCTTTAAAAAATTAAAAAATAAAACTTTTCACAAAATTTTAGTTCAAGAATTAAGGTATACACTTGTTAACCATTTGTCAACAAATAAAATCATACCCGAAAGTATGTGGCCAAGTGTTTATCCACATTATAAGAACATCCATAACAAAGTCAGACTCATAAAACTGTGACAAATCAAAATTACATCTCATTTTATTATAAAATTTTAAATTTTTTATTTCTTTAATAATAGTAATTTGAACTCATTAATTCATATGATTCATACAGCAACATTATATCATCGTATACTTTTATGACTCAATTTTATTTCAATAATATTGATTAATTATTATTTCTAAAAATTATTTCAAATATTTTTTTCTATATATGAATATTTATACATTTTTAAAAAACTACATTTATACTCAAATAATATTTCCAAAAACTACTATTACGAGGGAGGGGCGTGGGGCCCTCATTTTTGCTTACCTAGCTTCAACTGGTTTTTTTTTTCCATATATGTTAAAGGAAAGAAAAAAGAAAAAACTCCCTTTGATTCCAAATGTAAGCTCATTTTGAAGACTTTTTTGGTCCTTAGTATAAGTTCATTTTTCCAATTTTTGATAACATAAATTACTTCTTGTTAATAATAAATATTCTTATTTATTTATCACCTTTTGGAATCCTAATAATAATTATAAGGGTTGTTTTGAAAAAAAAAATCAGATGTTTACATTTTCAATATCATTAATAATATTAACTAACTTTCTTAAAGTATGTTTCTTTGTCATTCGGGACTGAAGGGCATAACATGTATAATGATTTGGACAATTATGCCCTTATCAACTAATTCCCATTACATCCTATTGTTATTTTGGGGTTATCCACTATGGTGCCATGGATGATTGTGAGGATGATAATAGTTGTGACTTGTGGTGATAATGGTATCATGGCGATGACAATGGTAGAGACAATCGTCGAAGTTGACGATGTGAGAGAAAGTTATAAAATCATATCCTTCATTTTTCTAACTCAACTCCTTGCATTAAATAAACAATATATTAGTAAGTATGATATTATAAGTTAACAAAATTAACTTATCATATTAACTTAAGGGACCCAATTCTATCTTAAACATTTGATGCAAGTAACACAAAAATGTAACCAAATATGTTAGTAAATTGAAACAATAAAAAAGATAGCGAAAAGGAAAAACAAGAAGTTTTGCCTCTCAGCATTAGAGAACACCTTAACATTCTCTTACTTAAATGAATGAAAGCCTTGAATTTATCTTACATATAAGGCTTTCCAACACAAGCGTCAACTGAACACAATAAAAATACGATGATCCATGAAATCTCAATGAAGTGGAGTCGAGTGCAGTTTTTTGGAGCTGAATCGATTGTGATGATGCATATAGTTTTTGGAGCGAAGTGCAATCCTCTAATGTTTAAGATCCAGAGTGACATTTTGTAAAACCTAAGGAATAAATGCAATTTGCTTATATTATAACTATAATGCTATTTTTTTAATAATATGTTTCAAGATAAATTAATACAAATTTTAATAGTATATTTTATAAATAAAAAATATATATATGCTTACAAAATCAATTTATAAATAAGCATCCATCATAAAAATTAGGAAATGACATATATTATTTACTTATTATGAATTAATTAACAAGTTATATATGTCATTTTCTTATGATATATACCTATTTACAAGTCTTTTTATTATTATTATATAAAAAAATTTGTAAAGTATCAAATTGAAAATTGCAAATGCGTAAGATATTTTTGCATTTCAGTTTTGATATTTTTGAAAAACTTTTTTTAAAAAAAATAAAAAATAAAAATATCTAAATTGAAAAAAGAAAAAAAAAAAATATCCCCCCACTTGAACTCCCAAAACCTAGAACCAGTCTTCTCCATAGATAGCGGCATCATTCAAACACTTCCCTCGTTTCCTCCCACTTCACCGCCTCATGGCTTCCGCCGCCGCTGCTTCATCAACCCTCTCTTCTCTCTCTTCTCCTTCTTCTTCTCCTTCTTCTTTTCTCTTCAACAAAACCCTCCCTAAACCCTTTTCCTTCTCTCTTCTCCCTCGCCCCCTCTCCAAAACCCCCTTCACCCTCTCCGCCTCCAGTAACCCCATCTCCGATCTCACCTCCTCCAATACCCCTCTCCCCGAACTCCATTCCTTCTACGACGACGACGACAAACCACGCGAGGAGTGCGGCGTCGTGGGCATCTACGGCGACCCCGAAGCCTCGCGTCTCTGCTACCTTGCCCTCCACGCTCTCCAACACCGTGGCCAAGAAGGCGCCGGCATCGTCACCGTCAACAACAACGTCCTCCAATCCATCACCGGCGTCGGCCTCGTCTCCGATGTCTTCAACGAGGCCAAGCTCGACCAGTTACCCGGTAACCTTGCCATCGGTCATGTCCGTTATTCCACCGCCGGCCAATCCATGCTTAAGAACGTTCAACCCTTTGTCGCCGGTTACCGGTTCGGCTCCGTTGGTGTTGCCCACAATGGCAATTTGGTAAATTACGGTACTTTAAGGGCTAAACTTGAAGAGACTGGTTCAATTTTTAATACTTCTTCTGATACTGAGGTTGTTCTGCATCTTATTGCCACCTCAAAGCATAGGCCTTTTATTTTGAGAATTGTTGATGCATGTGAAAAGATTCAAGGTGCTTATTCCATTGTGTTTGTTACTGAGGATAAGCTTGTTGCTGTGAGGGACCCACATGGTTTTAGGCCTTTGGTTATGGGTAGGAGAGGGAATGGTGCTGTTGTTTTTGCTTCTGAGACTTGTGCTCTTGATTTGATTGAGGCCACTTATGAGAGGGAGGTTTTGCCTGGTGAGGTTGTTGTTGTTGACAAAGAAGGGATTCAATCGCTTTGTTTGATGTCGCATCCGCAACCGAAGCAGTGTATTTTCGAGCATATTTACTTTGCTTTGCCCAATTCGGTTGTTTTCGGGAGGTCGGTGTACGAGTCGCGGAGGCAGTTCGGGGAGATTCTTGCTACTGAGAGCCCCGTTGATTGCGATGTTGTGATCGCTGTTCCCGATTCGGGTGTCGTTGCTGCGCTGGGTTATGCTGCGAAGGCTGGTGTGCCGTTTCAGCAGGGGCTGATTAGGTCTCACTATGTCGGGAGGACTTTCATTGAGCCGTCGCAGAAGATTAGGGACTTTGGGGTGAAGCTGAAACTGTCGCCAGTTCGCGCGGTTCTCGAAGGGAAGAGGGTTGTGGTCGTGGATGACTCGATCGTGAGGGGGACTACTTCATCGAAGATAGTGAGGTTGCTTAAGGAGGCTGGTGCTAAAGAGGTTCATATGAGGATCGCGAGCCCGCCGATTATTGGTTCATGTTATTACGGGGTGGACACACCGAGTTCCGAGGAGTTGATTTCTAATAGGATGAATGTGGATGAGATAAGAAAGTTTATTGGATCAGATTCACTTGCTTTTCTTCCATTTGATAGCTTGAAGAGGTTGTTGGGGAACGAGTCTCCTAATTTCTGCTATGCTTGTTTCTCAGGCAACTACCCTGTTGAGCCTAGAGAGCTTAAAGTTAAGAGGGTTGGTGACTTTGTGGATGATGGCTTAAATGGGAGTTTGGAATCGATTGATGGAGGATGGGTTCAAGCAAACAGGAATCTCAAAGAGATAAAGGTTGGTGGCACTTAGTCATTGAAAATTGTACTTTTTTTTTTGTGATTTTGCACTACTACTAGAACTACTACTTCGAAGGGTGTTACATTTTCATAAATTGAAGGGTAACCTATGTTATATGGTGCCGCTAGAGATTATGTCAAAGGATCTAACTGCAGTGGTGAGCTTCATCTAAATTCTGAAGGCAGTTGCTAAATGCTTATTGTGTTGGTCGTATCTTCAGATCTCGTAATTGGAGCTTTTGTTATTTTGAACTTAGAACTGTGGTATAAGAATTTTTGATGTTTTTTTGCTTGTACCTTATTTAATGTAGGATTTTCTTCAAAACTTATTATTCCTACAGTTTTGGTTTATTTGGTGTTTTAGGGCAATCTGTATATATTTGTTTATTTTAGTGTGTAAAAGATAAAGAAACGATAATTTTTAAGTAAACACAACTTGATGTTTACTTGGTAACATAAAAAATAAAGAACAATTGAAAAATGCGAACTGTGAACAACAATACAATGATAAAAGTAGTTTTTTTTTTAAATTTTTTATGTTCCATTATATTTTACTCAGGTTACATTTTTAGGATTTTCTCAAGTGTTGATGATAAAAGGCTACAACAATTGTTTTTGTGTTAAAAACTAAATATTTAATGTTTTTAGTGATAATAAACTTAGTTTTCTAATGATATTTTACCATTTTTTGATTTTGTTATCCTCATCTTAAGTAAACCAAATTTTTTACTTTAAGGATCCCTTGGTTTTGTTGCAAATTGATAAACACTATGACCCTTTATCTATTGGTGTTGCTACGATTTCCGTTTACTATTAGTCACAACTCACAAGCAAAAATAACGGCCAAAATTCACAATCAGGTAAGATTAATGTCTGAATATATATATATATATATATATATATATATATCAATTTCTGTCATTGCATTAAATTCAACACATTCGGATAAACAATTTGTATTCTTAGTACTCCCTCCGCCCCTAAATATAAAGTCTTTTTGGGGGATTTTACGTTCATTAAGAAAGTGGAATAATTTAGTTAATTGTATTGAAAATGTGAATTTTTGATATGTAATTTCAAAATTATCCCTATTAATATTATTGAGAATCTAAAATGTGTTAAATAAATAGGGGTGTTTGTGGAAAAAAAGGTAATTAATGATCATTAAAAATTGGTATAAGACTTTATGAATAGGGACAAAATAAAAGTGTCAAGGTAACTTTATATTCACGGAAGGAGGGAGTAGTATTTTTCAGTAGAGAAATGTTTTTCATCTTGTTTAGACGTTTTCATTCTCAAAAACAAACCACAGTGCATACCCATTGGAGTGAAACCATGTTTGCCGCTTTATTATCTGTTAGACCCCAGAATTAATTCTAGTCATACTTTGAAATGATTAAAACGGTATCGCCCTGAAAGATTCAGAGTTGTTCAGTTACAACTTAGAACTTACAAATCCTTTCTTATTTGCAACGAACGAGGATTGCAATTACCATACGCTTAAAAACCCTGCTTTTTTCCCCCACCTAAAACTGTAAATTAAAGAATGAAAACTAGTATCAGAAAAGAGACAACTACTCAAAAAATTAAGTGGATTAGAAAATTCAAATTGATCCAAGTATGCAAGTCAGCATGGGCATGAATCTAAATGATCATTATTTTGTTTATACTTATATATCAACAAATAAATAGTGATTTATTTCTTACTAATGGAGTAACGATTGTATGGTGTACTACTTTGACATCAAGGTCAATGATGAAACACACTCCACCAATCAAAGAGATAAGAAAGAGCTCTTTGGGCTCTTCAGCCTATAGCGAGGCGTGAAGAGGCCATAGAAGTCAGCTCATACCCCGCATGTCTGGTGGTCGTGATACTCAACAAGCTACTGTCCTCAACTTTAAGAATCCTAGTCAAGAACATAATCGTACATGCTCTTTGAAAGTCATATTGGTTTCAACTAATCTGATTGCAGTTGGTAAAACTTGATTAAAGGGCAAAACTTTTCTTGGGAGTATTTTTTTTTTCTTTCAAAAGACTTTGTATTCAATACTCCATAATAGTAATAGCAAACCTATAAATCAGTAATTGAAAACCAACCTTGTCACTAGAGCATCCTATAAATCTTATTCAATACTTATTGTAATCAATACTTCTTGTTCTTCTTGGAGGTTTCCAAATAACTACTGGATAGTGGATACCATGACAGGGAAGAATCACAAGTTGTCTTTTTCCATTGGTTGATCGATTGCTACCCATTGACTCATTGAGTCACCGCTTTTACATCATGGCAACAATTATCCTGCTTTGGCCTGACCTTATCCCAAAAATTCAAATATAAATGATTTTAAAGTTATTGCATTTTTTTTTTGTCCCAAAACCAAATAATTCGGGAAGCTACGTAGTATTAATTTAATCTCAAAATACATAAAAGATGAAGGAACAACATAATACATTCATACTCTGTAGCACTGTAGCTATTGACGTTCAAGAAACAATTTCAAGGATTTATTTATGCTTTGGTGCAAATCAAAAGACATCTGGAACCTTGCAAGTACATACTGGATATCAATTTGTATGAATGAATTATGAAAAGTGCATTGTGTGCATGTTTGGATGCATGTTGGATTTTCTACAAATTGATTCCGGGAAGAAAAAACTATTCACAATTGTTTCACATCCAACGTGATTTTTCACCGTCAAAACCAACATACACTGTGAAAGGATAAGAAATTATGTTGTTTATATGATTAGACACATTTGAACTCATTGGCATTTTACCATGTGTTACATCAGATCCTGATACTTATTCTTGTAGCATTAGTACTGCTTTTGGTTCAATTTGTGTAGTGTCTTAGACCAAGGAGCAACTCTTAAGATCAGGGGTGATCTGGGAGCTACGGTTTGATCTAGTGTTGATGTGTAATCCTTTGGTTCTCTAGATATCCAGTTGGGATATCTAGGGTTTCCCTAATAACTGGTGTGTGCAAGTGAGAGCAATTAGGGAGTAAGGGGACGTATCTAGCTGGAAACAACTATTTATAGGGGGAGTGGTGTTGTACCCTTTGGGCCTATATGGAGGTCCAGTAGGGCTAACGTGGCCCTTAGTGGATAAGGGGATGAGTCATTTGTCCTTATCCTGTGTTAGAGGGTCTTATCTCTGTGGTTGGTTGGATTCACGCCTCAGAGCTCGATCCTCAAGGGGTAGAATCCCTGTAGTCGGGTCGAGTCTATTGAGGTGGATGTTTTGGTGAGTGCTTGGCCTGAATAGGCACGGTCCTCTATATATCCAAATTTGGTCGGATAGCTAGGAGCGGGGTAGGACCGAGAATCGGTCCACCACAATTTGTATGCTACTTCTTTCTTTCATTAGCACGATTATAACTAAATGAATCTTAAGTCACACTAGAGTTGAAGGGAAAATGAATTTAAATAAAGTCATGGTGATAATTTTGAAGCATAATAACTAAAGCTAAAGCTTAAGCTATTAGGGGTGTTCAGAACCGAACCGATCCATTGGACAACCAAAAAACCGAACCGAAAAACCGAAATAAAAAAAACCGAAAAAAATAAACAATTTTGGATCTGCTGCTGCCAAAACCGACCGGTTCGGTTCGGTTTTCGGTTCCCGGTGTTCAGAACCGGACCGAGCCGAACCGGACCGGTGCTTATTATATGTGTGTTTCCGTATGGGCCTTTGACTAACAAGCCCATAGTCATGAACCCGTGTTAAACCCTAAACTGTTATCCCTTTCAGACTTTCAGTTCCTCTTCTCCTACTTCTCACATTCACATTCCCTTCCCTCACTGCAAACCCTAGGCTGCCGCCGCCCTCAGCTCCTCCCCCTCTCTCCGTCGTAGATCCTAGGGCGCTATAGCTGCTCCTTCGTCCCTGGCTCCCGGCTCCTTCGTCCTGCTCCAGTGCTCTCTGCTCCTTCGTCAATCGTCCCTGTCCGTCGTCCCTGCTCCTTCGTCCCTTGCTGTCGCCACCGTCGCTGCTCCTTGTTGCCGCCGTCGCCGCTCCTTGCTGCCGCCGCCGCTCCTTGCTGCCGCCGCCGCTGCTCCTTGCTAGTTCAACTCAGTGTTGCATCTAAGCGTAAATCAAGTATTTGTGTAAGAACCTGAGCTGAATCCTTAACCCCATTAGCAGGCGCATTTTCCTTGTTTGTATAAAAAATATCCTGAGCTGAAACTGTTGAGACTCACTAGATTTTGCATTTTGATCTAATTTTGCATTTTGAACAAGTGTTGCATCTTTGAAATTGATTTGGCACAGGCATGGTTCAAGGCATCGAACAAAACACTTTGAAAGTGCCACTTTGATTGTATTTGATACATTTTGATACAGCAAATCTGTGTATAATTATGCATTGCAATTATCCATTTTTATTGATTAAAGAAAAAGAGTAAACCGAACCGAGCCGAACCGAAACCGAGTATATTTTTTTGGATCGGATCGGATCGGATGTCTTAAGCTAAGTGAACCGAACCGAACCGATGTTAATTTTTATCTTCGGATCGGATGGTTTTTTTCACAATAACCGAACCGAACCGATCCATGAACACCCCTATAAGCTATGACCGCTTCTACCAAGAGTTTTCCTTTTTCATTCACATTTTCCATCCGAACCATCATACTTATATAAGTGTATAATCTATATTTTAATGAAGAAACCGTTAGAAGTGAGATTTGAACCCACAATAACATAAGTATAGTCAGTTAATTAGCTACAATTATTAAGTTGATTCAAGTCAATCTGTTTTTGACATGGACAGTCCCTACAACAACTTTCTTCTATGAAAGCACAACAACATTTTCTTCAATGCTGCAAAGTGGAGAAGCGGCAGTGATGCTGACTTCTTTGCAACCGTTGATCTTACATAAATCTGATCCAACGGTCATGCATAACTCACTTTATTTCATTTACATAATGGTCCTTAGGGAATAAAAAATTTGCAGCATTGTACAAGGGTAGACGACACCGTTTCGAAGCCAACAAAAACGGTCGCTTCCAAGCCAACAAAAACGACGTCGTTTTGCACCATTGCAGGCTTGCAGCGTCTTGGGTCCTCTTCGTTTCTATCAAGTGTCCTGGTTTGTTTTCTCAGTGTGTTGCAACCTAAATTCCAGATGATGGTGAAATTAATTATCACTTTTTTAGGTGAAATTATGTTTAAGCACAAATGTGAAGTTGGGACAAGAAAGCATAGAATTTATTAGATGATAACAATGAGGATTACATAATGTGTTAACGAGAACAAAAAACTTGGCCAAGCTAAGTGATACCACATCCAGGACATTAATCATCTCAGAACAAGCTCTTGATCAATAACCGAATCCATTATTTCTTAGCTTAATTCACTAACACCAAGACTGTTACAATAATTATCTCAGTCAAGCGTTCAACAATCAATAAGAATTGATATTCTCCTTCAAAGTCCAATTATCAAGCTCGATAACATGTATTGTAATTTGTTTCTTTGTAGAAATGCCTAACTTTCAAAGCAAACAGATTAACATCAATAGTCCATGCAACGGTAAGACCAAAATTTCAGGCTCATTCACAAATCAATAAGAATCAAATGAACATTAACCATAATTAAAAGCAGATAACATAACCCAAAGATGCGAAATTTCATAAACAAATCTCGAAAATTTCCAAGAAATTGATTAAATTAATGAAGACCCAGATTATAAATCAGCAACTAAATCCAGAAAAACGAATCAAAATGGCTCCTTTTGAACAAATATGAAACACCTAAAAAGGGGGTGAGAAACGAGAGGGATTTATTGTCTTGACGAAGATGAAATTAGCGACGGCGGTTATGATGCCACCGTAGATAGTCGCAGGAGCTGTAAGGAGACTCCACTTCTGGTAAATCATCTTCTTCTTCTTCCGATTATTCTCTCACTGCGCTTTCTCTGTTTTTTTCTCCTCAAATGCAATCAAACACTCAAAAATAAACAACTTTTTTATGTTCAGATTAGGCCTCCGAGAGAGAAGAAAACGAGCATCCGAGTGCCGAGACGAAGAGGAAGTTTCCGAGAAGAAGAAGCTGAAATGATCTTAACGACACCGTTTAATTCAAGGGGAGGAAACGGTACCATATTCATATGGTGTGCTTAGCAAAAATTAAACTGTGTGAGGTCCATTATGTAAACATAAAATGGGTATGACCACCATTGTTGGATCTTGCCTACATCAGATCTTCGGTTCAAAAGTTATCAGCAGTGCTGCCGCTTCACGAGTTTGCAGCACTGAAGAACTAGACTTCTTTGATAGAAGACTATGACTAATAATAATATGGAAAGAGAAGAATTTAAGTAAGTTTCGTGTATTAAAAAAGTGCAAAACCAACGAAATTAATAAGAATGTCAGAAGTGGGATTTGAACCCACGCTCCCTCACGAGAACCAGAACTTGAGTCTGGCGCCTTAGACCACTCGGCCATCCTGACGTGACTGTTAAATTTTATTATTTATTATATTTAAAATTACAAATTCGCAACAAAATAAATTATGCTTGGCAGCTGGCATAGAAAATATAAGGTAATCGCAATTTTAAATAATATTCCACAAATTATAAAATTTAACTCCTAAAAAAATATAGGAGTTTGTTATTCAATAAACTTATGAAATTGGATACTTCAAGGAGTATATATTTTGCCTAAAAATGATAAATTTGTAATAAGAATTGGTAGATTTATAAAATTAATATGTATTAACAAATTCGTATCTAGCCAACAATTCCTATTTCTTCTTTTGTCCTTTAATATAAGATTTATTTTTTGTTTTGACAAATTTATGTCCACCAAAAAAATTAGTAAATTTTGTTGGATTTTGTTATGCATTGCTCTTAGGGCAATGCTTAAGAAACTAACATATGGTAAGTCAATATTGAAAAACTTATAAATTTGACTTGTAATTTTTTAAATGCATTATTTTTTATACTAACTTTTCACCTTTAGCTTCTTAAACATTGTCTTAAGAGCAATATATAGCAAGTCACATTTTTATTAGTGACATAGGAAATGTAAATATTTGATTTCTTTTTTCAAAATTATCCCTATAATTGTTGTTGGAATTCTAAAAAGTCTTAGTAAATAGTAATTTTTTTTTAAAAAAAATAAGTGATTAAATGCCATTAAAAATTATAATAAGATCATATAAATATGATTCAAATAAAATATTAAAAAAAATCTTAGGAGGAAATTAAAGAATATAAACTTATAGTCGATCGTTTTTGTTTTTTAGAGAGAGAAACTTTCTCCCTCTTTTTTTTTTTGTGTACACCAAGGGTATCCCCAGCCGACAGCCGAAGACTAATCCCCTCCGAAGCGTAGAGATCACCAAAGTGAGTTTTGCCTCTACCAACAAAGTCTTTTCCATGCCAATGACAGAGATCGAACCTCTGACATCATGCTTAAGGAACCCAGCTATCTACCAACTGTGCTTGGCTTTGTTGGTATCTCCCTCTTTACACTAACACATAACTGAAATAACATTATATGATATTTCCATAAATATTACAAGAACCAATTCGAACTACAATTAGTCAATTACACATACCGTCTACAAGTATACTTTGAAAATATGAATTGATGCATGCAGTGTTACGTTAGAAAACCAAATATACTTTAGAAAACCAACAATATTTTATATATCTAACTTAGATAAGTTACATCACTTGAATATATAGTCCAACATTTATCTATTCTTTTTTCTTGTTATATCTCTGTCATTCTTCATTATTTTTATGATATTGTGGACCGAGGAAACGCGACGAAGCAGGCAGTACGTAAAGTCCAGACCAAAAAATAATTCTATATAGTATATAGATACTAGGCATACATCACATGGACTTGGTATTTTTTTCTGCACCTCACATGGGTTATATAGACCATCGGGCTGCTAACGTCTTAGGTCTAAACGGCAATAATTGAATCGAATGGAGTGTAATAGTAGTATAGATGTATTTCTCATAGAAATCCAATGCTTTAACTTTGCCATTAAAATATAGAAATAAATATATTCAAGTTTATATTATACTTCTTGCTAAAGGTCGTGGTTCTAGATGTTTATTACTAGGAATTGTGATAAACTCCTAAATCATGAGCAAACGTGATTTTTTTATTTTTTTTATTAGTACTTTCATATGTTGGTTAAGAACTTAACGATTACTTATTAACTAGCACATTTAATTTTCTTGGGTTACTTAGAAAATTTGATAAGCAAGAAAGGTACCATAATTGAGTTCTTCTATAATAACTTTCTCATTCTTAACAGTAAACTGAAAAAAGCGATTAAAGCAACGATTATTTGGTGGAAGCAATTATTTTATTTGATATAGAGTATAGATTATTGAGTAGATGTTGGACAAGAGTAGTGTCCTTATCCTTGAATTATTGAAGAGTCCTTATCCTTGAATGATTGATTGTGACTTCAGTTTAAGTCATGATTATTATTCTCTAATATTTCAATTATTAGTAGAAGCGAGATCGTGAAGGAAAAGAAGCATTGCAGATTTATATATTCCAATACCAATGGATAAAGTCTGAGGAAATTTGTCAGTAGTATTTTCCTTGGTTTAAAAGTAAATGAAATCAGGAGCACAAGGCACACGTATAACGGTATAAGCAGTTCTCAAAAGCAAAACATGAAGGTGTAGCTAAAATTTAATGGGAGAATAATTGCCATTAACATTAAAATAGTACTCATTCAACAATAAGCCGTGGCCAAAACAAAATATGAAGGAAAAATTATTTAAGAATACAATCTATGAGTACATTAAATACCCAATTAAAAGATATTAAATACAATTTTTAATATAATTATGGCAATCTTAAGTTCTTAATTAGAGGTAACCCAAATACTAAATATAATTAGACTTTAGTACTGTAAACTACTTTTTGAATATAAAAGCAACTTTCTAGGAAAAGAAGAAAAAAGTAAGAAAAAAGAGAGTACGTGCAAGTGTAATCATTTCTCCCATTTCAGAATATCTTTTTAGACTCAAAAAAAAAAAAAAAGAAAAGAAAAAGATTAGTTTAGAGTTTAACAAAGATAAACAATAAAGATAATGCCGAATCCCAAATCTTAGCATAGAGTCACAAGTCACAACAGGAATGGATGATCAAAAGGTCCCACATATGTTAAATTGATGACCCCGCTATTTAAGGCCTTTGTTCAGTTTTCTCTTCACATAGTCTTTGTCATGTGATTTTTTATATGAAAAAAAATCCACTCCTGACACATAAGTCACAACCGTTGGGCAAAAAATCAAATCAACTAGCAGAACCATAATATAATATAACGGTAATGGTAATGGTAATTCTTTACAAAAGAAAGTTTGAACAGTATTTCTAAATGTCATCATCATAAAATAAAATAAAGCAAATCATGTCCAAATAATGTTTGCATACAATTTAAGATATACACTGAAATTAAATGAGCTATAATAATTTAAAATATATAAGACAGGAATTAAGACTTGTATATGAATTTCAAACCAATGCCCGAGCTGGACAGGCACCCATCTCAACTAAGCCAAAAAGAGTGCAATAAAACAGCAGTGACTACTGACTATAATCAAGAACCTTGCAGCTGTGGGAGGGAGATGCTTGCTGGTCTATTGTTTTAAGTCAGACTTTGAGTTGCCATTACCATTTTGCTGCTGCTGCTGTTGTTGATGCTGATGTTGCTGTTGAAGATGAATGTTTTGTTGGGATGAGGTATGAGGTTGTTGTTGCTGCTGGAACATCATAGTGTTGACAGAATGTTGTTGAATCAAGCCTCTGGAAGGGTGCGAATCGCCATTCAGCTCTGCTGTAGCAAGCTTAAGTCTTTGAACCTCAGCAGTTAAAGCCTCATTTAGAGCTGTTAAATGAGAATAAAAGGAGCAGAAGTGATCAGCATGCTAATCAAGAATTCATGTTATTAGCAGCATGAAAATGTAGCAACCAAGCAAAGATCATTCAAACAAACAATTATGTCTTTAATGAAGGAACTAAGCATCATAAAGGAGATCATTTAAATCAGAAAATAAAATTGCAGAGAGGAGAGAAGCAACTACTCGCTGCACATATCAATGTCAACTTGAAATAATGAACTTCTATGCATAGGATTTCATTTCATGTATACTCAAATTAAGCAGAAGGATGCAAGTGCAGATGAGTAGACAACTCGTAGGTATTAAAGGGGATAGCTGCATAGTCATCTACATTTTAGTATATATAACCAACATAAAGATAGTGAGGACAAATTGACAAGGCTAATGCACCCATCCTTAAAATTAGACACTCCAACTCTGGTGTCTCTCATCTTATTGTTGAACTTCTTAAAATATCTCTTCAACCCGGAATGTAAAAGATAGACCTCAATATACAAAATCCTTAGGATGAAGTGTTTAGGATTTTGTTGGCCCACAATGAGTACAACAGTCCTAAATTCATATATACAAAAAGGTATTGTTGAATCAATATTATATGTTGTCCTTGCTGACAAGGACATGTATTTCAGCCTTTCAGGTACTCTTCAGTAATTAGCACACATGTCAGAGACAAAATAAAAGATCATAAACATCAATTCCTCAGCCTTGTAGTTCTAGCCTCCGAGTGAAACAATCAGTTTAACAAAACATTGTGTCAAAAAGGTAATCATGAAATTGTGTCACTAAGCCAATGTAATTCATACTTCGCGATGGTATCCACAACCTTGCAAACCACCATAATAAGTGAGCAAGTTATAATCTAAGCAATTATGTGTTCCTATAAGGCCTATAAACTATAACTGAACAAATTAACTATTGATGCCCGTCAGTTTTCAGCAAGAAAGAAAGAAGTTATATCATACAAGTTTTGCTCATTTACAAGCCAATTATAAAAGGAAGAGAAAATTTGAAAGACTGGAGTAAAGGGCATAAATACCATCTCGGAGTTTTGCCTGCTGTTCCATGGATTGAAGGCGAAACTTCAACTCACTATTTTGGTTAGTGAGTCCAACAGAATCTCTCTGTATTATTATAAAGCAGAGGAATCAAGTAAGAACACAATTGCCAAAATTACTGAACTAAAACATAGACATTTGCAAACATAATTATGTCCCCACCTGCAACAGAGTTAGCTGTGCAGATAGTGTGGTGGCTTCTGTCTGTAGCGTCTGAACCTTGTGTTCAAGTTCTGAAATGTAACGCATCTTCCGTTCTTTAGAACGTGCAGCTGATTGCCGATTAGCCAAAATCCTGAAATCACCAAATAACAATATCAAGCAGTGAACTATAAATATTAACAATATATATATATATATATATATATATATATATATATATCACTAAATAAGATGTTGAATATTAACAATACAACACCTCTTTGCACGCTTTGGATCATTCAAAGCAATCTCAGCAAGTTTTTCATTAGCCATAATTTTCTTCAATTCAGGTCCACTAAATTCGCCATTTCCAAACTCCAAGCTGAAAGCAGCAGAATTTCCATCAATTGCATTGGTAGGTGACATGAGCCCGGGATGATGACCCGGTGAAGGGGGTAACTTAGGTGAATCATCATTAAAGTTCAACTTGCCAATGAAACTATCCATCGAAACACTCCTATAGTGCCTTGTGGTTGGTGCAATATCACCACCAGCACTCCTTTTCACCCCTTCCCTCTTTTCGGAACTCATCATCCCTTGTCTTTGCATACCATCCCCACTCTCATTGACACTGCTTTCTGCTTCATTATCACTACTATCACCTCCAGTCTTCGTCCCGCTAGCCCTACTATCCAAATCATCACGATTCTCCATACCATTCTTGTTATCATCAGTCCCTGACAAGTTGAGTGCATCAATGTTATCCAGATTCATATATGCAGAGAAAAGGTCATCCATAACTTCCCCTTCAGGTGACTTCTTCTCGCCAGATCCCTCTTCATTATGATCAACACCCCTATCCCAAGTTGTTTCCTTTTTAACCAGCTGCGCAGGTTGCTTTGGCACCGAACCCCTCAAAGGAATAAGGGGTGGTGAAGATTGCAGTACAGTTGAAAACCCAAATGGAATATCACTGTTAGAGCGCCTATGCGCTTTTCGTGGCGGCAAAGATAAAGGGTTGTTGTTGTTGCTGCTATTGGCCCTAGTAAAAGGTGATGATGGAGGCAATAGTGAATGCGAAGAACTAACATCTCGATCTTCCATCGAAACATCAGCAGGAGGATCCGATAGGGAAGTCGAAGAGGAGTCGCGAAATGGAGGGGAAGGGCTCAAAGGGGGAAGAGAATCAAGTGAGAAAAAGGAAGGCTGTGACAATGATCTTGAATGAGTAGGTTGTTGTTGTTGTGTAGGGCTAATGTGGGGTCTTTGAGATACAGGGATCTGAGAATATGGTGAAATGGGTGGGATCTGATGAGGGTGTGAAGGTGGTATCCCTACTCTTTTGTTTCCATCAAAACTATGCTGCTGAAAAAGATGCCTTTGTGTTGTTCTCATTTGTGAAGAAGGGCTGAATTGAGGTATGTTGAGTTGGTCCATGTTCAAGGGTTGTTTCAGAAATGAAGATGTTGTTGAGGTTGTTCCAAATGATGATTGAAGCCTTTGCATCATGTCACTAGAATTATTATTATTATTATTATTCCCATCTTCATTCTCACCCATTTTGAACACACACTACTACTAAAATACTTATTCAACCAAATCAAACTAACAACAAATAATGAATCAAGTTGCTGTAATCTGCAATAGCAAGCAAACACATAATCAGAAAAAATTTCATAGTATAACAATAGCAACAAGCATAATCATGACATGGCAGGATTAAAAAAAAAATTAAAATTTACATTCAAAGTTTGATTCTTCTAATGTTTATACAGCAAAAGGGTAGTAGTGGCAGTAATAGTACCTTGGGAGTGTTGTAGTAGTTCATCATCATCATCATCATCACCAAAGTGAAAATGAAGGAAGACCCATTGCATAAATAGAAGAAAAGATGAAAACTTTGTCTGGCGGAAATGCCGAAGGAGCAGGCGCTTATCTCTCCAAGATTTTCTTTCTTTGTTTCTCTCTCTAGAACAAGAACAAAGGTAGTGGTAGTAGAAAGGAAAGAAAAAAAAAGAGTGATGAGTGTCTTTCTTTTTTCTTTTTTTATTTTTCTTTTTTTCTCTTTCTCTCTCTCTACACACACAAGGAAGGAAGGACGACGATGACTTACTACACGGATTTCATGACTACAACGCGTGAATTTAATACGAATTTCATTTGGGCGGAATTTGCATTTCCCACTCATTTCAATTTCATTCCGACCGCATTTCAGTTATTTGTAGCACTTTGCACCTATTATCACTCTCGCGGGTTTTTCTTTCTTTCTTTTTTCCATTTGTCTCCGCAGTTTATGTTGCCAC
Source organism: Crotalaria pallida (assembly GCA_037953625.1). Taxonomy (NCBI): domain Eukaryota; kingdom Viridiplantae; phylum Streptophyta; class Magnoliopsida; order Fabales; family Fabaceae; genus Crotalaria; species Crotalaria pallida. The sequence continues at coordinate 138,438,510 of CM075654.1, read as the reverse complement.
TGTTTTCCAATTGTTTTTGTCTTAATTTCATTGACTGATTGACATTTACTTACCTTTCAAACAAAAAATCATTGACATTTTTAAATTATAAATAGTATTGATTAACTTTAAATTCTCGTAAGAGGAAAGCGCCCACCGTTTTTTTTTACTTATTTTATTTATTATTTTATATTTTATTATTTAACAAGTATTTCCTGTGCGTGAGTTTTGAGTAACTCTTTTTTTGGTACAATTACTAAATAAAATCCTGGGTTTTTTCTTTCTCTTCTTCTTTTTTGATATTATTAAAAGAATCCTGCTTTTTTTAAAGACTACGTACTATCTTTAATTTTTGTAATTACCGGGTACTTGTATCCTTTTAATTCCCAAAATAAACCGTAAAAAGTTTCCACGGTTGGGTGGCGGAAAAAGATTTGTTCAGATTCTCGTTTCTATATTCTATCTGATCTTCAAGAAATACATACAGTATTTTTGCTATTGCACAAAAAGTTGCGATGTAAGTAAATCCAATTTGTGGAAGGAAAAAAAATTATGCGGGAAAATTTGTTCTTATTCGATTTTTATCTATATTTTTTATTACATGAAATTACATTTCTTTTTTACATTTCTTACAAAATGTAATCATTGCGTTAATTTATGATAAATTTATGGCGGTGGCTCCGGTGCATAAAAAGCCTAACATGCATAAGTGCATATATTATGCAAGTCCAATTTTACCCTTGTCAAAAATTTCAATTCCAAACATATCCTTGTCTTCAGCAACCTCCACCATCCACAGTACCATGCCCCAGAAGTGTTTGCACCATTTACCATCCACAGCCAGTCCGCCACCATTTTCCACCCCCATCACAGCAACCTCCACCATCCACAGCCAGTCCGCCACCACCACTTAATACTCACCTTCCTGCAACAAGCCAATGGTTAAGATTAATTTCATAACCAGCACTATCCCACCACTCACCTTCCTCCTACAACAAGCCAATTCTCCTCAACAATCCAGATCTGCTCCACTTACCAACAACACATATTCGATGGTACATATTTGAGACGTTGTCTTCCTTGAGAATGGTGGCGGGTCCTGCGGGGGTGATGGTGGCAGGGAGTGAAGGAGAGAAAGCGGTGGTGGGTGGCGGCATACGGTGGAGCTCACGGTGGAGACTGTGGGTGACGATGGAGAATGGTGCACATGTATGAGACCAGATCCACCACACAATCGCGACGGACACTGGGTCTAACTCCTCTCCCAACCAGATCGACATCGTCGTTTCCACCGGGTCCCCTCCTCTATTACTCAAATCCGCTAGCATCTTCAATTCTTCATAGATCTGGATTTTCGATCATAGTTTGGGTGCCTTTTTTTTGTGCGAAGGTGCTGGAAAGAAAGGGCAGCTCAACGGTGCATCTTTGTCGTGGTGGAAGGGAGTCAAGCGACACGACGGCTCTATGGTGGCCGGAAGTTACACAGAGGTGGACCGGATTTTGGTTTTTGAGAGGTTGGTAGATAAGGACAAATTTGAAAATGAGGACAAAATTGTCTTTATGGTATCTGGTTTTTAAAATATAAAGAGCAATCTTAACCATTTATAATATTTTATAATATATCAATGGTCAAAATTGTAACATGCACTAAATGCATGCTATTCTTTTTATGCACCGGAGCCACCGCCTAAATTTATCGTATTTGACCTAATAGTAGTATGTCATTTTCCTCTCTACGTTCATCAATCTTTTCTTGTTATTAATGTAAATGAAAATTATTTTTTTTAATGACAAAAAAAGCAGAAATCTTACCCTTACACATGATTATATTACTCACAACTAACGGTTGAGTAATCTAACTATGAATTAACATTACCGAAAAAGCCATCCAATATTTTTTATAAAAATTTTACGTGCATGATCATATTGATCTTTTGATATGTTTGAGTAATAAGAATGAGAATGTAAATAAAATCTCTTTTATTCACTCTCAACTTTAGAACAAGACAAGTTCAAAAAGAGGAAACCACGTAAGCATGCAGCAAACTCGCCGCTTGAATCTCACCAAGGACATTTTTGGTATTACATTATGATTTTCCAAAGAGGAAGAAATGCTTTGATCACCAAAAAAACGCTTTTATCCCCAATACGGTTCAATTTGTTATTAACCAGTTTGCTCCAGTTTAATCTTGCTCTTGACTTAGTCAATGGTTCAATTGCACATTCGATTATTTAAGCAATTAGATCGATCATGGATCCGACTTTTCGGTTAAATTGGTCGATCTAGACTAATTTTAATAACATTGCAACCAAGATTCTTAAAAATATATCCATCAATGAATCAATTATATAGTAAAGTTGATGAGTTTCGAACATGGAACCCTATAAGTAAAGAAAAGGGAGATTTAAAACTGAGTTATTTGAACTGTTAATTTCTTAAGATTAAACTCGAATGTTTATTATAATTTATTGTTTGAATTTTGGCTCGCGTGAGAACCATGTTTAATTAAGCTTCACCTTTAATTTTAAGGGCTTTACTTCGGTACCCTCTGAAAATAGAGGGTTTATGTACCTTTTTAATGTGGCTTAATAGAAATTAGCCATGTGTTTTTTTTTTTGCCACATCATTGGGGCATATTTTTAATTTATAAATTTTATAATTAGGTCCCTAAAATATTTATTTAAAAATACTCCCTCCGGTCCTATTTATAAGTCACATTCTAGAAGGATTCTTTGGTCCTATTTATAAGCCACTTTGTATTTTCTAGAAGGCATTTATTGCTATTTTCTCTTATTTGCCCTTTGCCCATTTGTTTTCCAACAAGTACATTGTGAAATTCCCAATGCAAGTTAAGAGGGTAAGATTGTAATGTTGAAGTATTTTTTTAAAGTTTCAAGAAACCTAACTACTCTCCTTGGTCTATGTGATATGGTTAAGTATGCCCTATAAATAGGACCAGAGGGAGTATTATTTTTATCCTTAATGTAATTTACCCAAAATACCATCATTCTAATATTATTTTTGATCTACCCAAAATACCCTTATTTTAATATTATTTTTCATCTACCCAAATTTTAATTTTATATTTCATCTACCCAAAATACCCTCATTTTAATATTATTTGTATTTACCCAAAAAAACCCTTAAAAATTTATGATTTCTCATTTCACTACTCACTCACGTTATTCTTCTCCATCAGACCCTTCTTCTTCTTCTTCTTCTTCTTCTTCTTCTTCTATCACTGTCAAGTACCAACATCATCACCTTCTTCTTTTTTATTCATAAATTCTTCATTGGAAAACTCAGAAGCAAACTCAGGAACATACCTTCTTCATCATCACTTTTTTTTATTCTTCACTCTCCAACCGGTTTTTATTTTCAAACTCAATCCAAATTCCGTCGCCGCCACCACCACCATAGATAGGTTCTCTTTCTTCCTCTTTTAGGGATTTCATTGCCTTAATATTTAATTAAATCAATTTCATTCATTCTGTTTTTGGTGGCTTCTAGTTATTAAGAGTTCACGATATACAATGAGACTCACGTTGTTTGATATGTTAATGTTTTCTACTTCCTCTATCCCATTATCTTGGTAAAAAAAATGTAGTTTTTTTTGTCCCAAATTAAAATAAAAATAATTAATGAAAAATCTTAAAGATCGTAAAAATAATATGAAAATTGGTGTGATAGAAATTTGTAATTGATGAATGAATCATACATTATATTTTATTTTGAAAATAAAATCATGCATTGAATCAAAAATATATTCTCTCATTTTTATTTACTATTTTGACTTTTACCAAGATAATTAGACCGATGGAGTGTCTCAAATTTTTTTTTCCTTATCTCCTACTCTATTAGAGGAGCGAAGTTTCTCTTATCTTATTTTATGTTCATATCATCTCATTTAATTCTCAATTTTTTTTACCTTATCTCCTACTTTGTATTAGAGAGGTAAATTTTATCATATTTTATGCTCATATCATCTCATTTAATTGTATCTCATATACTCCATTTGTCCCATTATCTTAGTAAAAAAATGAAGTTTTTTTTTTATCACAAATCAAAGTAAAAATAATTAATGAAAAATCTTAAAGATTGTATATTATCTTAAAAATTGTATATTACATTAAATTTTTTAAAATAATTAATGAAAAATCTTAAAGATTGTAAAAATGATATGAAAATTTGTGTTATAGAATTTTGTAATTAATGAATGAATCATACATTATATATTATTTTGAAAATAGAATCATGCATTATATAAAAAAGATATTTTCTTATTTTTGTTTACTACTTTGACTTTTATCAAGATAAGGAGATCGAAAGAGTATCTCAAATTTTCTTTCCTTATCTTTTCCTTCATTAGAGGAGCGAAATTTCTCTTATCTTATTTTATGTTCATATCATCTCATTTAATTCTCAATTTTTTCTTACCTTATCTCCTACTCTATATTAGAGAAGTGAAATTTATCTTATTTTGCACTCATATCATCTCAATTTATTATCTCTCATATACTCTCTTCGTCCCACTATTTTGGTAAAAAATGAAGTTTTTTTTGTCCCAATTCAAAGTAAAAATAATTAATGAAAAATCAATCTTAAAGATTGTATTTTATCTTAAAAAATGTATATTACATTAAAATTATATAAAACAATTAATGAAAAATCTTAAAAACTGTAAAAATAATATGAAAATTTGTGTGATAGAAATTTGTAATTAATGAAGGAATCAAGCATTATATTTTATTTGAAAACAAAATCAAGCATTATATCAAAAAGATATTCTCTTTTTTTTTGTTGACTACTTTGACTTTTTTCCAAGATAATGGGACACGTTGCTTCTCACCACCACTCAATTGTATTAAAAAAAAACATTATTGCTAAAAATTGAGTTTTTTTTAATGAACAATTTAAGACTTTTGTCAATGAAAATGTGAAAACTTTTATTTTCTCCATTATTACATTTGGGGAATAAAAAAAATAATCACGTGTGAGTTTACACAGAATTGTGTTTCCCTGGGTAGAGAGCAACAATCAACCCAAAAAATATCAACGTATACGGCTGACAGCACGGGATCCACAGAAATAAAATCTAAAGGATATGAGCATCCCTAAAAGAGGAAGAAAGAGAACCTATCTATGGTGGTGGTGGTGCCGGAATTGGGATTGAGTTTGGAAATGAAAACGAGTTTGAAAATCAGAGGGAATAATATAAAAGAAGGTGATGATGAAGAAGGTATGCTCCTGTGTTTGTTGTTGGGTTTTTTTTTTTATGAAGAACGAAGGTATGAATAAAGAAGAAGAAGTTGATGATGTTGGTACTTGACACTGATAGAAGAAGAAAGGTATGATAGATTGATGGAGAAGAATAATGTGGGAGGATAGTGAAATGAGAAATTATAAATTATTAAGAGTATTTTGGATAGATACAAACGGTATTAAAATGAGGGTACTTAGGGTAAATGAAATATAAAATTAAAATTAGGGTATTTTGGGTAGATGAAAAATAATATTAAAATGATGGTATTTTGGGTAAATTACATTAAGGATAAAAAAATATTTTAGGGATCTAATTATAAAACTTATAAATCAAAAATATACCCCGCTGACATGGCAAAGAACACACATATCAAAAATCTATTAGTCCATGTCAAAAGGGTACCAAAACCCTCTCATCTCATAGGGTTCCCAAGCAAAGCCCTAATTTTAAAGGATAGCAACGCATCGTGAAAGAGATGGGAGTATATTCTTGGTTACCAAAAATATATTATATATAATGAAATTGTGAAAGCTTTTACGGTTTCAAATTGTGCTTGTAATTCGCCATAAAGAAAAGTCGTCAACATTTAACTCGGGAAACAAAAAGAAGATATATAAGCTCTAAAGAGATCACCAACAACAAGAAAAAGAAAAAAACTTGAATAGAGGATGTAGGAGTTCTCACGTGATAATACCAGCTCATGCACCAAAGACCAAGTCTCATATCTTCTCCTCAAATCTCTCTTCACCAGAATGCATATTCTCTTGTTGTTATCTTTAATTATTTGTTGTTATCATTTGTTGTTATCACTTCCTAACTAATAGGCTATAGCTATCACTGCTAAATTGTATAAATATACTCCTTGTATGTACTGCACATTTTACTGAATGCAAAACACACGTTGTGTTATTTCCTTTATGGTATCAGATTTGCCCACTGAATGTACTGCACTTCGATCCACCATGGCCCTCTCCACAGCTTCCAAACCTCTTGTTGAGTTTCCCACAGCCTCTACCCTTCCCATCAAATTAACCACCGCCAACTACCCCACCTGGTTCAAACAACTCCATCACCTTCTTGTTGCTAATGATACCTTTGGCTATGTAACAGGGACGATTCCCTGTCCTCCTGCTACCATTGGCACCGGCGATGCTGTTTCCGCCAACCCCGCCTACTCCCACTGGGTCCGTCAGGATCACTATGTGTTCCTCGCTCTCTTAGGCTCATGCGATCCTGAGGCACAGGTCATCATGTCCTCTGCGATATCTTCGGCTGATGCATGGGCAAGGCTCACTAAGGCCTATGCAAATCGTTCTCGCACTCGCGTCATGTCTCTCAAAGAGCGACTCGCTTCCCTCTCCAAAGGCACCTCTGCTATGTGTGATTATCTCCGTTCCATCCGGTTCATTGCGGATGAACTTGCCTTGATTGATCACCCTGTGGATGATCTTGACTTAGTTATTGCCACCTTAAATCGTCTCGGACCCTCCTACCGCGAGTTCAACGCCTCTGTGCGTGCCCGTGACACACTTATGTCTTTTGATGAGTTGTATGACAAGCTGGTTGATTTTGAAACTTTTCTTCAGCGTGATGAGCGTCACCATCAGTCTCTCCCTGTCACCACCAATTATGTTCACCGCTCCTCCTCCTCTCACAGTGGCCGCAGGTATCCTCGTGACTCTGGGAACAAAACTCTTCCTCACTCTACACGTCGTAATACCTCTCCTCCTATTGCCATTCGTTCCTCTCCCCATCAGGTTCCTACTTGTCAGTTCTGTGATCGCCGTGGTCATACGGCAAAGACCTACTATCGCTTGCATGGGTATCCAACCCGTCCAACAGCAAATGCTGCCACCACCTCTTCTGAACACACTGATCCAACATGGCTTCTTGACTCTGGTGCTTCTCACCATGTCACCAATGATCTTGCTCATCTTTCTCTCACCAATGACTATACAGGCAGTGACCAACTGATGGTGGCCAATGGTAAGGGTCTCTCAATCCAACATCTCGGTTCCACTAATATTTCCACTAAATCCCATTCTCTTCAACTCTCAAATGTTTTACATGTTCCTACTGTATCACATAATCTTATTTCTGTTTCCTAATTGTGTCAAACTAATGTTGTGTCTATTGAATTTCCCTTGGCACTTTGAGGTCAAGGATCTTCAAACAGGTGCGATTCTCCTGCGAGGCCGGAATGAAGACAACGTGTACAAGCTTAGGACATCCCCTCCACCACCACAAAGCCACCATGCCTGCTCCCAACCCTCCCTCCACCTCTGGCACCATCGCCTTGGCCATCCAGCCTCCCGGACACTTCGACATACTCTTCATACCAACAACCTCAGCCACTCTCCATCCTCCTTTTCGTCATGTTTGGATTGTCTCCAAAATAAAAGTCACAAGTTACCTTTTCATAGGTCTAGTTTATCTAGTTCTGTTCCTCTTGAAATAATTTATTCTGATGTTTGGGGTCCTGCCTCTGTGTCATCCATTAATGGATTTTCTTATTATGTAATTTTTATTGATTTATTTTCCAAATATGTCTGGCTTTATCCTATGAAAAATAAATCTGCTGTCTCCACTATATTTCCCATTTTTAAATCTCTTGTAGAAAATAAATTAAATTCCAAAATTAAAACTCTCTACTCTGACAATGGTGGCGAATTCATTAAGCTACGCTCATTCCTGCAAAATCATGGAATTTCTCATCTAACCACTCCCCCTCATACCCCAGAACATAATGGCATTGCTGAACGAAAACATCGTCACTTAACCGAAACTGCTAAATGTCTCCTTCATCATGCATCCCTACCCTTATCATTCTGGTGTCATGCCTTTCAAACCGCAGCCTATCTCATCAACCGTATGCCCACTCGTAGTCTTCAAATGAAAACTCCACTCCAAACTTTCTTTAACTCTTCACCAAATTACAGTAAACTTCAATTTTTTGGTTGTCTTTGTTTTCCATGGCTTGTCCCCTACACTAATAGCAAACTACTTCCTAAATCACAACCATGTATTTTCTTAGGCTACAGCCCCACCCAAAGTGCATATATTTGTTACAATCCCACCACTCATAAATTCTATACCTCTCGTCATGTGCAATTTGTGGAATCAATTTTTCCATATTCATCCCAATCTATTCCTCTGTCCTCTTCTACTAGTAACAGTGCCAGCCCACACTCTCCCTTTTCAATCACACATGCCTTACCAGAGCCCAATAGACCCATTCCATTTACCCCTAATTCTTCCTTACCTTCTTCCACACACCAGTCTCATGAGCATTCTTCCTTCCTGCGCCATACTGGTCCTGGCACCACCTCCCTCGCATCACCACAGCACCGTCCTCATCCAGCCAACCCGCTCACAGCCACAGCACCGTCCAACCAAACCGCCACAGCTACCGCACTATCCTCACCAGCCACACCGCCACGCCCGTGGCATCATCACCCAACCACATCGATATTGCCACACCATCCAGCCACGCCGAAACCGCCACACCACCCAGCCATATCGAAACCACCACACCACCCGAATCCTGTGAACCCGATCCCGCTCTATCCTCCTCACCCCGTGATCCTGAACCTGCCATAGCATCCACTGATTCCTTCTCCTCCGACCAGTACACGATTTCGTCTTCTCCGGCCACTGCAGCAGAATCGTCGCCTGTGGTCCCTGACACCATGCCGCCACCTTCTCATCCCATGCTCATCCAGTCAAAGAATGGCATCTTCAAGCCAAAACGGGTTCACCTTGCCACTAAATTCCCTCTTCCAGAACCAACCGAACCTTCTTGTTATACCCAAGCTCTTAAATGTCCGAAATGGAAATCTGCGATGTCGGATGAGTTCAATGCCCTCATTGCCAATGGCACATGGTCTCTGGTTCCTCGTAAATCTCATTTTAATGTGATTGGGAACAAATGGGTTTTTCGCCTTAAACGGAAAACAGATGGCTCCATTGCTCGCCGTAAAGCCCGCTTCGTTGCCAAAGGGTTCCATCAACGTCCTGGTCTTGATTATACTGATACATTCAGCCCCGTGGTTAAGCCTCAGACTATCAAATTGGTGCTATGTATTGCTCTCTCTTGTGGCTGGTCCTTACAACAAATGGATGTCAATAATGCTTTCTTACATGGCACTATATCTGAAGACATCTACATGGCTCAACCTCCTGGTTTTGTTCATCCACAGTTTCCTAATCATGTTTGCAAACTCCACAAATCACTGTATGGTCTCAAACAGGCTCCACGCGCCTGGTATAATGCACTTCGTGGTTTCTTGCTTGATTATGGATTCACCAATAGCAGGTCTGATACTTCTTTATTTATCTATCATGTCAATGGCATCACTGCATACTTTCTGGTTTATGTTGATGATTTATTATTGACTGGCAATAACAAGCAATTTTTATCCAAGTTCCAATCTGCTCTGGCTGATAAATTCTCCCTTAAAGACCTGGGTAGTCCAAATCACTTTCTTGGGGTTGAAATCCTTCCCACACAGGACGGTCCTTTTCTCACCCAACATCACTATATTCGTGCTTTACTTCACTCTGCTCAATGCATGATGCCAAACCGGTTTCCACTCCTATGAGCACCTCATGTGATCTCTCTGTTAACTCTGATGCCTCTACATGTAATGTGTCTGAGTATCGCAGAATTGTTGGTTCCCTTCAGTATTTAGCATTGACTCGCCCCGATGTCTCCTTCTCTGTCAGTAAACTGGCTCAGTATTTGGCTGCCCCAACAGCTCTTCATATGCAGGCTGCGAAACGAGTACTTCGTTATCTCAAAGGAACAATTAGTCATGGCCTTCATCTGCGCCGTGCTTCTAATCTCCAATTAACTGCCTTTTGTGATGCTGACTGGGCAGGTGATACAATTGATCGTCGCTCTACTGCGGCATATCTCATCTATCTTGGGCCCAATGCCATCTCTTGGTCTTGCAAGAAACAAAATTCGGTTGCCAAATCATCCACTGAAGCTGAATATCGCACAATAAGCACCACAGCTGATGAATTATTGTTTCTGCAACAGCTACTCACGGAACTTCATTTTCCTCTCCCTCAGCAACCTGTGATTTACTCTGATAATATAGGTGCCACTTATCTCTGTGCCAACCCGGTATTTCATTCCCGAATGAAGCACTTAGCAATCTCTTACCATTTCATTCGCGAACTGGTTGCTGGCAAGAAACTTCAGGTGCTTCATATCCCTTCAAGTCATCAACTTGCTGATTTACTAACTAAGCCCCTCTCTCCTACTAGATTCAGTTCTCTTCTTGTCAAGATTGGTGTTGTCTGTGCCTCCACCATCTTGAGGGGGCGTGTAGGAGTTATCACGTGATAATACCAGCTCATGCACCAAAGACCAAGTCTCATATCTTCTCCTCAAATCTCTCTTCACCAGAATGCATATTCTCTTGTTGTTATCTTTAATTATTTGTTGTTATCACTTCCTAACTAATAGGCTATAGCTATCACTGCTAAATTGTATAAATATACTCCTTGTATGTACTGCACATTTTACTAATGCAAAACACACGTTGTGTTATTTCCTTTAGAGGAAACCCCAACATTTAATAATTTTAAATGTGTTGACGTCGACGATGACTCATTATTTTTATAAATGATTTTTTCAAATAGAGAAAAAAATGTAACAACTTATTCAAAATCCCATTTATCATATTCCATACGTGGAAGATACAATGAATTCTTTCATGATTTATTTATTCATGCATAATGTCATGGAAAATTTGTGCTAGTTTAAATCCTTTTTGTAAAATAAGAACAAGCTTAGTCCCAGTTTTACCTTTACCAATAACTTGTTTCATTTGCATGTCATGAATTAAACAAACAATTTAAATACAAATTTATAGTGCATGTTTGGTTCTGTGGCAAGTTAATCCAAAATCAATTTTGAAATGTCAACGTCATTAATAGTTGTTTTTGCTCCAACGTGATTTTGGAGGCAAAATTGATTTTATGTAATGTAACCAAACATGCCTATAATGTATCATTTGTGGAACCTCAATGTAAACGGATTTATTAACCAAATGGCAATTGCAAACATCAAATTTATTTGCTAAATTTATAATGGCAATAACAAAGTTATCAAGTTCAGAAATATCTATCAATTAAAAAAATAGTAAAAGGTTCAGAAATATATTGCTTCCCTAAACTGAACGTGTCAATGGCAACTTTACATTTACTTTCTAGATCAATTTGCTTCCAAACCTTCTCCGCAGCCAATTGTAGAACCTTCATGATTGCAGGGAGAGCTGAGAGAGTGATTCAGAAGCAATGGCCCTTTACAAGCCTCACCTCCCAGCACTATGTCCTAATCATCTCTAGTCGCAGGTTGCATCCAGACTTATTTTTTATGATGCCGCAAACAAGAAGAGCATAATGGACTAGCATTTAAAAAAAAAAAAAAAAAAAAAGCATAACGGACAGATTGAGGAGCTACATACAACCCTTGCACCAGAAGATGGAGGCTCACAGACTCGATCATGCGTGCATAAACACCATTCCAAAAGGCTTCTCCTTCCATTTTATCCACTAAATTTTTAAATAATTATCATTTTAAAAAATGAATATATTCCTAAATTCTCGTTAATTTATTAAAGGCTTAATTATGGTTTTGGTCCCTATAAGTTGAGGTCGTTTTGAAAATAGTCCTTAAATCTTTTTTTGACCTTGATTGGTCCTTAAAAGTTTCATAAATTTGGTTTTGGTCCTTCTGTTAGTCTTTCTCTGTTAGATGTTGACGTGGCAAACGGCAGGGCCACGTCAGCCCACACCTGGCTTCCAATGCAACACCTGATGTGGCTGCTCCCCATGTGCCTCCCACGTGACCTCCTTTATATGTAGGGTTGAGCACACCCATCTTCTTCTACCCTAGATCGCCGCCGAGTGAGTGAGTGGAAGGAATAGAAAGCTTGCTGCAACAATGGGGTCGAAACCAAGCACCATGAAGGGAGGTAAGTCTGATAGCGTGAGAAGCTGCAAGTCTCGTGCATCCGGATCCGTGACAACATCGAGGAAGACAGTGTGTGGCTGTGGTGCAATGGCTATTTTGATGACCTCTCATAGCTCTCAAAATCCAGATAGGAACGCTATCAGACTTACCTCCCTTCGTGGTGCTTAGTTTCGGCGCCATTGTTGCAGCAAGCTTTCTATTCCTTCCACTCACTCACTCGGCGGTGATCTAGGGTAGAAGAAGATGAGTGTGCTCAACCCTACATATAAAGGAGGTCACGTGGGAAGCACATGGGGAGCAGCCACATCAGGTGTTGCATTGGAAGCCAGGTGTGGGCTGACGTGGCCCTGCCGTTTGTCACGTCAACATCTAACAGAGAAAGACTAACAGAAGGACCAAAACCAAATTTATGAAACTTTTAAGGACCAATCAAGGTCAAAAAAAGATTTAAGGACTATTTTCAAAACGATCTTAACTTATAGGGACCAAAACCATAATTAAGGTGCTGCGTTGGAAGCCAGGTGTGGGCTGACGTGGCCCTGCCGTTTGCCACGTCAGCATCTAACGGAGGAAGACTAACAGAAGGACCAAAACCAAATTTATGAAACTTTTAAGGACCAATCAAGGTCAAAAAAAGATTTAAGGACTATTTTCAAAACGACCTCAACTTATAGGGACCAAAACCATAATTAAGCCTTTATTAAAAAAACATATTAAATATTTTTTTTAAATCCGCGAGTATCTTTGAAACCTAAATTATACTCGTGTCTTTTTGCACGATCCATAAAAATATGTAACACATCCTGGCTCATGCCGAGCTAACATGGCACTACCTAATTTATTTTATTGTATTTTGGTTTATTTATATCTTTAGTCCCTGAAAGTTTAACGTGTTTTGATCTTAGTCCCTAAAAGTTATTTTGACCGGGACTGATCATTAAATTTTCGAACATTTTGGTTTTGGTCTCCTCTGTTAGTAAAAATTTGTTATTTATTTGTGTAGCTAAAGGAACATCACATTGACAGTCCATGTGGTCTGAACTGACGTCAAATAGGTGATATAACATGAATAATACAGATCCATTGACACAAAATGGTCCGATACGCAAAATGGTCATGTACGCAAAATTTTGAGTTTATAGGTCTGAATCATGCATATCACAACACATATTTGGTGCTACTTCACACCCCGTGGCACGCAGTGGATTTTCGCTAACCATGTAAGCAAATAACTGATTTTTTGTAACGAAGGCGACCAAAACCAAAATGGTTGAAAAATTAAGGACTGATCCCGGTCAAAATAATTTCTAGGAACTAAAATCAAAACACGTTGAACTTTTAGAGACAAAACCATAAATAAGCTTTTATTTTTTTCAACTTTATTTTATATTGTGCATTGCTGAAAATGAAAAGAAAACAAAAGGGTCAGTAAGGCACTACTAAAACTAGGAAAAAAAAGGACCACTAAGTTTAAGCAGTATACGTAAATAATAAAATTTGAATTTTGTCATAAGATTTGAATGATTATTCATATTTATGTTATTTATGTATGAAGATCACAAACTTATTTTTATTATTAAAAAGATGGTTATGGGGCTGGTAAGTACAAGCATGCAGTTTGCATAGTGCGAGCCTAAAAAACATTTTTGTACCACGATTTTAAAGCAAGTTTTTTTTTTACATATGGTATGGTCGTAACTCAAACCCAAACCGGGTCAATCCGAACATGATAGTGTAATACAAATTGCCATCGTCATTTAATATCAAATAAAAATAATTACATCCATTCAAAATTAAAATAAATGCATAAATATTATATTATAACTCATCAATATTTTTGGTAAAGTTGGGAATCTAACAATCTCTCGGTTTTAGGTTCCCAATCGAATATTTTATCATCAACTTTGGTCAAATGGTGTAAGGAAAACAAACAAATTATGAAGAAATATTTGTTTCCATTCCTTATGAGAAAGGAAATATGAGTTCCATTGGACGTGGAATTGAGAAGGAGGAGACAAGTCACATCAATAACTAAAACAAAAAGGAGTTCCACAAAGAAAAAAAAAGGAGGACAAAGAAAAAAAGTTAACAAATGTACAGGCTTTAAGCTATAGACGGTCAAACCAATTGTCGGCACCAAATCCGCAATCATAAACCTTTTATGGTGTGTTTTAGTACAGGTACTAAGATTTCATTTCATAATGCAGGAACCAACAAGGCACGAAGAATATCATGGTCCTCGTTTGAGTTCGGGTAGAAAAAGAGTTGATGATAATGGTAACGCGAAAAAATTATTATCTTTTTTTTTGGTAAAAAATAAAAATAAAAAAAATTGTGGACTCGTAATACAACTATATCTATCGATTCTTATTATTTTCACTCTTACCGTAATGTTAACATAATACTAATTAATTAACTCATGCATTCAAGATAAAGATCTTAAAAATTGTCAAATAATGAATCATTAAAAGTACAACGACGACATAAAATAAAAACACGTGGAAAAATGAAAAATTATTATTCATATTTAGCTTTTTAAAAAGAAGATACGTAAACCGGCTGGAACGAATTATGACATCAATGCACGAGTGTATGCATTAAACCTAATAATTCATTCCATCGTTAAAACATAATAACATAATAAGATATTTACAAGTGTGTAAAATTAAATAGAATATAAAAAATTAAGTTACAAAAATATGTAAATAAAATTTTTCTTAAATATATCATTACTTTCAACAAATTTAAGAATACTATCACTTCCAAGAAATTCTTCATACTCAAAAGTCATAAACTTAAATAATCCGAGAATCCGAGAATCCACCAAAGAAAGTACTAGTTAAATATCGAACACGAGAATTCAAACTTTCAAATCTTAAAGACTCAGCACGCACATAATCAAGTGGGCTTTCAACATTCTTGTTCATTGTCCAAACAACAATGCCAAATCCGCTACAAACCCCAGTATTTATCCTACAAACCCCAATTTTTCTAAATATTCCAAAATTACCCTTCTTATAACTTCCCTCCATTTCATCTCTTTAACTTCTAAACCACAAACCCCAACCTCATATTCCCTTCCCCAACCTTTCATATTTCCTTCCCCAACCTTCTCCACCAACTTCCACCGCTTCCTCCATCGTCGTTCGCGATCGCCGCCGCCTCCACCGCCGTTTCCGCCTCCATCCCTTTTCGTCTGTAAAGGTGAGAACTCCGTGTACCTTCTTCTCTATTTTTTGGTTGATTTTGTGTTGGATTTCATTTGTTCTTCTTCCTATTTTGTTTTCATTTGTTTTCATTCTTCTCTCTTGTTCTTCATTCTATTTTGTTTTCTTCTTTATGTTAGGGTTTTCGATTTTTCTTCTCCTGGGTGTTGTTTTTTTCTTCTCTGGTCCTTGTGTCAGTTGCTACTAATTCCGAGATAATATTTTCGGAAATGTGAAATTTCCGAAATTATTTGATCGGAATAAACTTCGAACAAATATGAAAATTTTTTCGAAACACCCGTATCGGAATGTTAGAGGATTCCGACACTAACGAGTCGAAATGGTAACAGTAACAAAAAAAAAAACTTAACGATAGGGATGTATGTTACCTGCTGTAATGTGCAATGAAACAACTTGGGATTGCTTTAGGAACGTTGGTGTGAACAAAATATATGCCTCAATGAGTTTTTGGCTCTAGAAAAGAGTAGAAAGAGAGGGGTTTTGATGAAGAATGAAAGGTTGCATGGTTATGGGGTTTTCTTGGGGTGGAAGAAGGTGAAAAGGTGGTGGTGGGGGTTGTGGTTTGGGGTTTGTGAATGTGTAAGGTTTTGGGATTTGTGGTTTTTCTTTTTTCTTGTTTTTTGAATTTATAAGGGTAAACTGGACATTTTTCTATTAAAATGGGGTTTGTATGGTAAACATTGGGGTTTGTAGACAAATCCGCTGAAGAGACGAGTACCTTGATTTCTAACTTTAAATCCTTACCATTAATTTTCATTTTGCCACGTGTCTTAATCTCGGTTAAAGTACTTACTACTGGAGTGGATCCGAATTCCACTTTACGGTAGTTCCCCGACACCTCACGCTCACGCCTAGTATCTCCTCCTCCCGCACCTGTTGTCATCAAAATCTGTCTCTAATTTTCATTCTCAATGGAGGAGGAAGTGATTCTTGTTCAGCTTCTGCGACTCGCTTGGATCGCTGCCACATTGCCTCTACTCGTCGCTTCAATCCCCATTCCCAATCTCACGTGGCTTCGTCGAACCTTATTAGGATTCGCCTGCAGAGGAAAGATCATGCGCTCTTCCTCCCAAGTAAGTAACTACATCAAATTTATCATCTTTTGCCCCAACCAATTAATGGGTTGAACCAAATTTTGAAACTTTCCTATTGGGTTTTCAGAGATTCACTATTCCTCAAAGATTTTTCCTTCACTTCTACGCTGTGGCTTCTATATGGACAACGTTTCTGCTTGGTACTACTTGGGTATATGCTTATAAAATGGCCCCACTTGTTACTGAGCCATTTTCTTACTCTACTCTAACTAGTTACTTGACTGGAGGATCTAGTATAATAAGAAGAAGTGCTCCTGCTGAAAAGAGATATGCTGTTTGGGAAACTGTTTTCTTGCTTTTGCTTATGGATGTTCAAGTACTTAGACGCCTTTATGAAACTATTTATGTTTTTAATTATAGCCCCTCTGCTCGCATGCATATCCTTGGTTATCTCACTGGGTTCTTGTAAGTTTCTTCCTTCATAATCCCTTTGAATTCTAATACTTCACTTGCATCAGTTTTTTTTACCCCCCATTAGGAATTGTTTTGACTATGCTTGATTCATATAGGAACAAATACTCGAATTTGTCCCTATGGAAAAGTATATCGAATGTGGTTCTTAAGAAATGGAAAATCTAATATGTCCCTAGAGTTTGTCATGAAAATGATTAATTTGTCTAGAATTTGAGATTTTTTATCTTTCGGGGACTAAATTGTGAGACACATTGTTTCTCATGGAAGAGTTTATGTATTTACTGATTTTGTGTAAAGGCATGTTTTCTGCCAACAAGGCAATTCTGGTTGCTTCATATTGCTTTGGGATGAATACTTAATTTCTGTTTGATTAACCTGAAATCTTATTGATCATCTAGCTTGTAAATTTAATTACAATTAATTTCTGACATGATCAAACTGCTATAGTTATTAACTATCCCATTCAGTATACGTAGTTATCTCATGGATTCAAATAATAATCGGATATATTTGTTGCCTCTCTGTAATACTTGTTTGGCTACATCATAGTGCATTCCTTGCCTCAAGCCCTCCAGTTTTATTAGAATGAAAGTTCCGAGTTTCTTGGAACAAGAGTGTTCTAGGTGCCTAAGAATAATTTTAGAAGACAGCATACATTTTTTGAAATTTGTTACTGTATATTTTATGAATTTGCTTAACATTGACAGTTACTCAGCTAAAGTCATTTTGATGAGTAACATAGGCTTATCGAAATCCCTTTCTGAAATGATTTCTTTCATTTATTGAAAATTTGAAGTGTTAACATGGGTTTGGCTAGCAATGTTATGATGGTTTATATACAAAACATCGTTTGGGTATTCCGATTTAAGGTCTATAATTGACTGCAGTTGAGTTGCATGATTTAAAGGTTTAAACTGCAAGCTTTATGGATGTGCTGAAGTCAAGTAGAAACAGAAGAAAAACTAGTATGGGTACAAACAAGTTTAGGAAAGAAGCAGAAGATGAAAAACAATAAGAGGAGCATGGGTAATTACAAGTAGGGGAAAGAATTAGTCTACATTTGAGAATAGCTAATTCTGTTTGCTATCTTAGCTGTGAACTAAATGTTTTAATGTTTATGTTGGAACTCCCACATCGTCTGCTTCACTCTACTTGGCATGGTTTAAATACCTGTTATCTCATTGCCAATTGGTTTTGAGATGGAACCTTAACGGTTTATATATGTGACTAGTCCTACATAGATCTGGAGTATGATTGTTGTTGTTGATATGAAATCTAAAACTATTTTAAAACTCATTGACTCTCTGAAATGGTCATATATCAGTTTTATTTGTTTACACAATACTACTTATATTTGTTGTTGCATTTCCTCCCCTTATACTTGTTACCAATAACTGGCTGTAGTCAACCAAATACCGAAATGTAGGTGACTGATTGGTATTTCTTTTGAAGATAGCTTCTACATAGGAGCACCATTATCACTGTGTGCTGATTGTGCATTAGAGGTGTTTGGCTTCCTAGTAAATCTAGTGACTGAGTTCATTGTCAAAGGCAAGAATCAAATGCCAGCAGCAGAGTTAGAGTTGTGGCAAGTTTTACATCCTCTCATCAAGCTTGGGTGGAAGCATAAAATTGGTGTGGCTGTTTTTTTATATGGTTGGATTCATCAATACCGATGCCATAAGATTCTTGTACGCATCATCTACTTTATTGACATCTGATCTTTGGTTTTGCGAAACATGGATATCATTTGGTTTGACCATGCTGTTGCAGTTTCTTCTAGCTGCTATATCTTTTTGTTCTAGTTGCTATCTATTTTCATTTGATTGAGAATATAACACTTTGGTGACAGAATTAAAGGTATAGGTGATATTTTCTTGATTTACTTCGCATGGAACCTTTTCATTGGGAAAATTTTCTTGCATTTTGTATTAATATATCCTTATGAAATGATACTGTTTTATGCAATGATAACAAGGAGGAATAGATTACCTTAACATTATTGCAATTACTGTCAAGAGGCTATCTGAATTTTGTAATTTTGGCAGGGTTCACTACGAGATTCAAGACAAGCAGAGGAATATGTGATTCCTCGTGGTGATTGGTTTGAACTCGTTTCCTCTCCACATTATCTCTCTGAAATTGTAACTAAACTCACTTTGTCCTTGTCATATTTCATATTCTGCCGTGACTATAATACCGTGCAAGCCTAATATTTGATAATTATGAAGGTTATATATGCTAGTTTTGTGATTGCTACTGGAGGAACCAATCTAACAATCTGGCTAGTTTTTGTTTTTGTGGTAATATTTCCTCTGTAGATTTAGCAAGGTTTCAATGTTTTAAACAATCCATGTTCCTTAATTATGATTTGCATTTTTGCATATTTCTTTTTTTTGGCTGCAGGTGGCAAATTTGACATTTGCAGCTGTGGAAACACATAGCTGGTATCATCAGAAATTTGAAGATTACCCAGCTAGTCGGTCTGCCATAATTCCATTTATTCTTTGAGATTATGAGGGTATATGTAATTATCACAATAATAATAGATTGCAGTGAAGAACTTAATCTCACAAGTTATTTCTCAACTTAATTTCTCAATTTTTTGGCTGAAAATCCCCTTCTAATTTGAAAAACCGAAGATTTGGAGTGAGTCTGGAAATTCTAGAAAATTTGTGAGAAATATAAAAGTACTTGTTTAGTACAGTATCTCAGATCAATTAAGGGAGGTTTGAGTAAGTATCAAAAACGTGAGAGGTGTTGTGTGTCATTTGAGTAAAATTTAAATGATGTGTAATTTACCCTATAATTATATAATATATCCATCTTTTCGTTATCCACTTGATTTGAGTACACTTGAGGACTGAAGTGTATATGAAACGAAAGAAAAATACTTCTGTTCTAGATTTTAATTGAACGGTGCAAAATAGTTTGCAGTTAGAGTGAGAATGACGTAACTACAATTCACACATGACGTGGTCTGTATTCAGGGACTCAGGAGTGAGGAGCACATTTAAATGAGAAAATCTGTGATATTACAAAAAAATTGCATGAAAATTCACATTCAATACTTTAAAAATCAAGATCAAATGAAGGATTAAACAAAAAATTCTCTTGGTTTATATACCTTAACCAATGTGGCAATGCCTTGGCTAAACACTCCTCTTTTGTCTATTTTGGAAACTAATAAATTGAGAACAAAATATTTTGGATTATTCCTAGTTCAGTTATTAACATTTGATGAGGGCTAAGAAGATAATTTTTTCAAACATCACCAAGCATAGTTCAACTGAAAATCAAATCAAATGCAAAAGGATGACCCAAAAGATTAGTTTATTCTAAATCTGAATGTGAATACAAGTCTCAAGGTTGAACAACAGCCATTGATTAATACTTCAAAAATCAAAAGCAAGGCCATTTATACCAAATATTTGGAGGATCATCATAATACATTGCATACTTCAAAAAAGCAAGGGCATTCATTCTCATGCATATAGATCTATGCCCCAAAACTTGGCTGGTTGATTAGTGCGATATTTCTTATCGATGCTTCTAATGAGCTCCATATCCTCTTTAGACAGCTCGAAATCAAATACCTCAAAGTTCTCTTTCAATCTCTCCAATTTTGATGTTTTAGGAATGACCACGGTGTTCCTCTGAATGCCCCAGCGAAGAGCAATCTGGGCAGGAGTCTTTTTGTATTTTTCAGCAAGACCCTGAAATCAGATAAATGAAAGTTATTCAATGTCTATTGACTTGTAATAAAGTAAATATATCAGTCAAATTCACTTTCTGGACTACCAACTACTGTTTTCGGATCCACTGTCCAGTTTGCTACCAGTACTAGTTAGTGTTTGCAAAATAGTATTCATTGATAACTCACTTTGAGAACTTGGTCATCCAAACATGACACTGAACCAAACCATTCAGTGTTTGCTGCAGCACCTCCTAGTGGGGTGTGAGCTGTGACAGAAACCCCGTGCTTCATACAAAACTTGACTAGAGAATCGCGCTGGAAGTATGGATGAGTCTCAATCTGATTTACAGCAGGCTTTATCTTGGAATATGCTAAACAGTCTCGGGTTAGGAAGATATCATAGTTGCTGGAAAGAAAATCAAACATTTTAAAAATAAATACTGGGAATATCTACACCACAAAATTAAACATAGATTGTTTATCCAGTCTGTTCTTTTATTACGGTAGGTGACAATAACAACAACCAACAACAACCAGTTTTATCCCAAGGTAGGTGATAATAGCTAAGCTCATCTGAAACATGTGATGATGTTGGTTGAATATAAACGAGTACATAAAAATCTTCAATATGTATCATTCGAATCAATCAGTTCATTGCACAAGTGCTTTCAAAAACCATTAGCGGATATGCAAAGATACTTGGCTTCAAGTTATTAATTATCCAAGTTGTCAGTAGCAAGTAATGAGAGATTGAGGAAGTTGTCAACACTTATGAGCTTAACAAGATTGGTTGTTTCTTGATTTTACTATTTCTAGATGGCTAGATAAAATTTATCACCTAAACTGAAGTGTCATAATCATAAAAAGTAT
The DNA here is from genome assembly GCA_037953625.1 of Crotalaria pallida. Lineage (NCBI taxonomy): Eukaryota > Viridiplantae > Streptophyta > Magnoliopsida > Fabales > Fabaceae > Crotalaria > Crotalaria pallida. The sequence goes on along the minus strand of CM075654.1, from coordinate 138,416,977 downwards.
TGTTTGTGCCTTTGTGACACTAATTGCACCTGATCCCTATGCTGCGAACCAAGCCCAATGAAACAAGTTCTTCCATGGCATGCCAGGTCGTTTCCAAGGATATGGTAGTATCTATGTCCAAGACTCCATCCTCACCCAAGGCACTATCAGTTGTACCAACCCCTGCATGCAGCATGTGGAATATGACACATTATATATATGAGCATGAAATCACTTGTTAAAATCCCGAACAAATAGCTTGATACTTTTGTTAATGTCACATAATTGATGATGGTATATATATACACACTTGTACATAAGAACAAGAGATGAAGTATCTAAGAAACAGAGAGAATGGGTTAAAAATAGAGAGCCCTGATTGTTGAAGTTAATGCTCATACTAGTATTTACTGCATCCAAGGTTTAAAACACTATGCTGAATTAGATCATTCCTTTTGACTTTTAAGAATTATAACTATATATGTAGGAAAATGGAAGATTCATTCAAGTGAAGCATAACTCAAGTATCAGATATACCAGTGTGCCTTGTGGCAACAGGAAAGTGAACAAGATATAAATCCAGATAATTTAACTGAAGCTTCTTGAGACTGTCTTTACATGCCTCAACAACATGTCCATGATCAGAATTCCAAAGCTGAAAGGCATAGTGAAATATCAAGGGTAAGACAGTAATTAACTGATATAGAATAGAACAATCACAATCACCATAACCATAACCATTAATCAAACAAGTTACTATATCCAAATCCAGCATTTCATTTGTAGAAGAAAAAAAAAATAAAATTTTGACCTTAGTAGTGATGAAAAGCTCCTCCCTCTTGACAAGGCCACTTTTAAAAGCCTCTTTGAGAGCATCTCCAACTTCTGCTTCATTCTTGTAGTCAGCTGCAAACAAACACATGCATTCAAAGTCAAACTATTTAACCAACATAACAGTTAAAAAAAAAAAAAAGGGAAAGTCAAACTATTTGAATAAGTCGAAGAATAATAAATAAATCATTTAGCAGAATCATAAAATAAAATGAAGGGGAAATGAAAAAGCAGAATAATAATAATAATAATAGTAATAATACCAGCACAATCAAAATGACGATAACCGAGTTTGATGGAGTTGAGGATGAGATCTCTGATTTCTTGACCTTGCATGCGCCACACACCCAATCCGATTATTGGCATCTTGAATCCATTGTTCAGTGTTATTGCCATTCTCTTTCTTTTCTTTCTTCTCTCTTCCTCCTCTGCTCTTCACTCCACTCTTCAGCTCATCTGTGACTGTGAAATGTGATCATCTTATTTCTACCTCCCTCTTTTTCTTTTTTTTTTCCAATTTTGGGTCAAGCCCAAACCTATCATAAGCCCAATATTTTTTAAAAAAATGAGTTTTGAAATATATACCTCATATTTTATCCAAAATCTCATTTAAATAGTGAAAATTCAAAAATACCCTTTATTCGTACTTTTTTCCGAATCGAGGTTGTAAGAAATGTTTTTTGATACCTCTTATTTAAAAAGATAGGTGTTACTACCATGCAATTAAAAATTGAATGGTTGCTATGCAACCCATTGTTAAACCAATAAAATCTTGTCACCTAAGACATGTATGCCACATCATTTGGATCGGAGGTGATGGTGGTCGGTGGTGGTGGCGGTGGCGGCGTTGGGTTTTGCTAACTTGAAGAATACGAACCACCAGCAGCATACTTTGATTTTTTTTTAATAATGTTTTGTAAAATTAAAACTTATAATTTATCTATAGGTAAAAAGGACTAAAATTTTAATTTATTTTTTAAGTTGGACCAAATTGCAAAAAATTAAATTTGATTACTTTAAATGATGACATGACACAGGTAAATTAAATGACAACTTTCTATTGGTTTAAAAAAAGGTTGCATGACAACACTCCAATTTTGAATTGCATATTAGAAATTTCCTAAAAAGATAAGTATATTTCTTCGAGAGGATTGTTTTAACTCTTTTGAAAAAAAAAATTCCGATCATAGCATCTCAAAAAAACCAGTTTTGTTTATGCGCCTAGAATACCATTTTGTACAATTCCTGGATAGAACCATAATCACTAGTGGCACACTTATTTGTTTTTGGGTTTTGATAAATATTTCTTGAATCATGATCATTGTTGTTCGTACACTCATGATTTGGAATTCGGCTCATAAACAGTACAATAAGCTTTATTCTCGATAAGTTTTTGTTAAACTTTTTTTTTTCTTAATTTGTTTTTCATTTCGGCCTCTTTTTATAAAAATCTTGCTCAATTTTAGGTGAGATATGAAAAAATGCTTACAACCAACATATTTTTTTTTTTTAAAGAAATACATGTTGAAAAAAATATTTCGAGAGATACCTCACGAATAATGAAGAAGATAATTTTGTGGATAAAAAATGCGGTTTATATTCCAAAATTCTTTTTATTTGGATGGGGTATGAGTTCAAGTTGGGGTTATTTTATCGGATTATTCATTCGGACTCGAATTATAAACAACAAAAAAACATATTTATCTTGATTTAAAATATAAGCAAAATTAATTAACTTTATTAAATTTTAAATCATTCTCAATGTCACTTTCCTAAAACATCTCTAGAAAATTATAATCTTAATTAATTTTTATTTCATTCCCAATATTACTTTCTTAAAATACCTCTATTTTTTATAAATTTGAGAAAATTAAATACAATCAACTAATCTCCTTAATAATCTCCTTAATAAGCGTACAAGTGGTCGAATTTGATTATAATTTGACGGGGAGTACAGTTGTGGGACCGAAAACGTGTTGTGAATTAATTAATTAATTTATTTATTTATAAAGACAAATTTAATACTAATTTAATGGAAGAGGTGGATCCACGTTCTCTCTCTCGCTGTACGATTATCACAACTTTGGAACCTCCCGCGAGAGGAAATCAGAGGATCTCAGATTTCAGATCTATACGACGTCGTTGCCCACCGATCCTACTTCTCTAATGGCTCCCTTCAGCGGCGATGAAACTGCCCCTTTTTTTGGCTTCCTTGGAGCCGCAGCTGCTCTCGTCTTCTCCTGTAATTCCAATCCCTCCCTTTCTCTATTTTTTTTTTTTTTTAGATTTATTTTCCTGTTTTCACAATCTATATATATTGTTTATTTCGCAATTTTGAATTTGAAGCTAATTTAATGTTAGATGCTCTAAGTCGTTCAGTAACTTCTTTTATGATTAATCAAATTTTAACTGAATAAGGTTTGGTTGTTTTCGATCCCTTTGATAACGTTGCAAAATCAATGAACTTGCTTAAATATTCAATAACCTAACTTCAAAGCATAGATTATGTTTTATTTATTAGTTAGTATGAAATTTAATTAAAATATTCTGGTTTCTCAAATCTCATTGGTAGTTGGCATTAGTTGTTTGATACTTTGAAAGTGATAAGCGGGAGAACCGTTGATCCATTAGTCATCTGATCTCTGTAGATTTATGATGTTATTAAGACTCATTTGTTTTGCATTGATGGAAGGTATGGGAGCTGCCTATGGCACAGCGAAGAGCGGTGTCGGTGTGGCGTCAATGGGTGTGATGAGACCTGAATTGGTGATGAAGTCCATTGTCCCCGTTGTTATGGCTGGAGTGTTGGGTATTTATGGCCTTATTATCGCTGTTATTATCAGTACCGGCATTAATCCCAAGGCCAAATCTTATTACCTATTTGACGGCTATGCGCATCTCTCTTCTGGTCTTGCCTGCGGTCTTGCCGGTCTCTCTGCGGGCATGGCTATTGGTATTGTTGGTGATGCTGGTGTTAGGTATAGTTCTTCTGCCTTACTATCTTTTTTTTTCTTGCGCAGGTGGTGTCTGGGCTTCACTTTTTGTGGCCCAACTAATCCACCCCGACCCCTTGGAGTTGAGCGAGTCTTTGACTTTATAGTACGGGATCTACCCAGGGATTGTTGCCTCAGGCAGGAGTCGAGTCGAGTCTTTGACTCAGAACTCCCTTAGCACCCCAGCCAACTGCCACCAGTGCCAACCCTCTTGGGTCTGCCTTACTATCTAATATATCTATCATTTTATTATTCATATTTTTAATGATTATTATTTTCAAATTGGTTTTAAGAATGGTTTTATTAATGTGTTCCATGGGACACATGTTAAGAATACTTAAATAAAGTTAATTTATATGGGAAAATGGTTTCTTTAATACTTCCGGATATTATATTTTTGATTTTTTTTTCCATAAAAACTAACTCCTTAGAGTATGCTTTGCATATGTCCAAGGGCACACATTACAAAACTTCTTTTTTAAAAGGAAATTTCTTCTTGTCTTATTTTCACTGATTCCATAGTCTATAGAATTTCAACCCTAGTGGTCAACCCCAGCTAGCAGCATTGATCGTCTGACCCCGAGAACATTATACTGGTATAGCTGGTAGCAGGAAGCGGTTTCGCCGCAATACTAAAGATAGTCGATATATAGGCTAGGATCCGTTGATGTATTTTGCCATTGCTATCCTGCGTTTGTTGATGTGAATTTGATACAAGGATTTTAACCTTTTGCAAATTGCTGTAATTCCTATTAAATTTCTTCCTTTGACTCATTAATCTCCTTCTGCAGAGCCAATGCACAGCAGCCAAAACTTTTTGTCGGAATGATTCTGATCCTCATCTTTGCTGAAGCTCTTGCCCTGTATGGTCTCATTGTTGGCATTATCCTGTCTTCTCGTGCTGGACAGTCTAGAGCTGATTAAAAAGAGTCCAATGAAAAATTCTTTGATCACCCGTCTATTTTAACCTTCTTATTGAGAGGGTTGGGGAGGGGTAAATTTTTAGTTGTGAGGATAGTCATGCGGGGACAGCTCTTGCAGGCTTCAGCAATTAAGTTTGTTAAAGCAATTGCTTCGCCGGCCATTTGGTGGTGTTTATCTGTACAAGTAGTCTTTCTTTGCTTAATAAAGCTTCTTAAACTTACTCTTTTCCCCATGTGAAATGTATTGTGCGATATAACTTTCTTCATTTTTTCTTTTTGCTGCTGAAACTAGGACATGTGATGATTTGGTTGCAATGTATTAATGGGTTTTTCTTTTTTTAATATCGGTAAGCTCCTAAATGCTGCGTAGTATGCACATTGAGCAGTAGTAGAATTTATGTCAGCAAAGTCAAGAAAATATTTGGGGTTGGTGGGTGTACTTCTTGGGGTTTATTGATTTCAAATGAAGCTATGAAGTTTGCTTGGGAATTGGGATTCTAATAGGTGATGCTTTACAAGTCTGAGTCCATAAGCGGAAGTGGTACTATTAATGATACACATGCATTTTCATATTCAGTTTAGTGTCTATAATCAACTCAAATCTAGTGTAATTTTACATTTATGTAATGCTATGGCTATCATCCAGCAGCTATACAATCGCTCCTTTGAATAGAGGAGCTTGTAGATTGTCTTTTTTGATTTGTTGGTTTAGCAAGTAATGAACAGAGATCAGTTATCGCAAGAAGATTCACTTCAATGAGTTAATCCAATTCCCTACCATTTAATTTATTCTAATCTAAAGGTTTTCAATCTAGCAGTCCACGTTGATGCTGGTAACAATGGTGTTTTTCAAGACTGGTTTGGTTTGATGATGTCTAAGATGGACAAGCGGGGGCTGGATTGATTTGTGATGAGTTATTTGGGTAAGGATAAATGAGTGGGTGTTTGATGGGAGAACGTGTGGAATAGATTTCATTGTGGCCAAGACTAATGGAATTGCTTGGCCAGATATGTTGAATGATGATAACGAGTGGCAGAACCGGAATGATGATAAAAAATAAAGATAACGAGTTTCGGAATGATGATAACGAGTTTCGTCTTGCCCTTAAAATAAATCTTTATTTACAAAGACACATGAAACTAACACGACACAAAATGATGATAACGAGTTTGATGGAGTTGAGGATGAGATTGTACAATCTCATGATTAGCAAATTTTTTTTATTAACAAAAGAAGAACTTCGTTACATAAAAAGTTAGGAGTACATAGAAGAGTTAAGTGAAACCTTTAAAAAATTCTAAAGAGTTAAGGTAACACTTCATTGAAGAAAATTTAGCCCCACTAAGCTCCAAAAACCACAATTTAGTTTGGCATCTTGAATCTGTTGTTTAGGGTGAGCACAATTCATATGTGGGCTTCAAGCAAATTTTTAAATTTAGACTTTCTTGAAATAATTAAAATAAATAATATAAGCAAACCAATTAACTTAACTCAATCAGTTGACCAAAATATATTTTATTTATTTATTAATGCATGTTGTGCTTAGGCCTTAGTTATCGTATGCTAAAAAAAACTAGGTCACTACTTACTACTTAGTACTTAGTACTACTTAAACCTTACACATTGAAACAATTGTATGAACTATGAAAGACCCAAGTAATGACGATTCTTTTTTCATACCTTGCAAGAGTTTGTACCATTTTTTTTATAACGTGTTTCGACAATTTAGTTCATAGTTCATGATTTGATACTATAGAATTTTATATAACTGTTTTTGGACAATTTGATTTTGGTTCATGACTTAATTCTAAATTGTGTAGTTATGTTGTTTATGGATAATATTTAATTAATTAACTATGTGATTTTTGTTGTATTTTAATTTTATTTTTGCATTTATTAATATTTATTTATTTATTTTTAAATGAGGACACATAGATCCAATCCCCGAACCAACCAAACCCGAAATTCTACGAGCTGTGTTGGTTCGATTTTGACACTTAAATATAAAAAAACTCAATGCAATATATTTTAATTAGATCAAGTTCTTAATCTCCCCAAAAACCAATTCAATCCGACTCCTTACACCCCTATTCAATTCAATGTCAAAAGTCAAAACTCTCTTTTGTTCTAATTTGGGCCTCAACGTCGGGAGAAGGCCAAGACTGTTTGAACTGGGCCTATTAAATTGGGATCCGGGCACTTTACCGGGACCAGTTAGTTGTATGACCCGAAAACGTGTATGTAATCATTGACGAAGGGCCATATAAATGAATGAAAGAGGTTCTTCCACGTTCTCTACGGAAACAGGTATCGGAACTTGGAACCTCTCTCTCTCTCTCTCTCTCTCTCTCTCCGAATATCTCAGATTTCAGATCTATACGACGTCGTTGCAGATCTAACATCTACTAATGGCTCCTTTCAGCGGCGATGAAACGGCTCCTTTTTTTGGCTTCCTTGGCGCCGCAGCTGCCCTCGTCTTCTCATGTAATTCCAATCCCTCACTTTCCCAATTCCTTAAGATCTATTTTCCTTTTTTCACGATCTATCGTAGTTTATTTTGCAATTTCAATTTTCTTTTTCAAATTTAATGTTGGAAGAGCTTAGTCATCTGTTATGTTATGTTTGATCAATTTTAATTGATTAGGTTTCCAATTGTTCGATCCTTTTTATTATTATATATATAGTGTTTGTTCATTTAATTTTTCATTCCATAACCTAACTTCAAATCATAGATTAAGTTTTATTTATAAACTCTAAAATTTAAGCAAATTAATCCCATGGATAATTAGTCATTTCTCATTGGTTGCTGGCATTAGTTGATTAATTTGAATGTGATTGGTCGAAGAACAGTTGAATTGTTTTTTAAGTTATATAAAAAAAATGTGTTATGATCTCTCGAGGTTTGTGTTATTAAGACTTTTTTTGTTTGTATTGACGGAAGGTATGGGAGCTGCCTATGGCACAGCAAAGAGCGGTGTCGGTGTGGCGTCGATGGGTGTGATGAGACCTGAATTGGTGATGAAGTCCATTGTCCCCGTTGTTATGGCTGGAGTGTTGGGTATTTATGGCCTTATTATCGCTGTTATTATCAGTACAGGCATTAATCCCAAGGCCAAATCTTATTACCTCTTTGACGGCTATGCGCATCTCTCTTCTGGTCTTGCCTGCGGGCTTGCCGGTCTCTCTGCTGGTATGGCTATTGGTATTGTCGGTGATGCTGGTGTTAGGTATAGTTCTTCTGCCTTACTATCTGATCCATGATAATTAAATTATTCATATGTTTAATGATTATTATCAAGCTGATTTTCAAGAGAACTTTTTTTCTTTCTCTTATTTGCATTGATTCTAGGGTGTATAGAATTTCATAGTCACACTCAAGCATAGTAGTCAATCCTGGGTAGCGGAAAGGAGCATCTGCCCCCAAAAGCATAGTAGTTAATATGCTCGTAGGCTTTATAATCATCAAATGGGCTATGATCCTTGATGTAACGTTTTTTATTTTTTTTCCTTTTCATGCCTGCATATTTGTTGCTATGAATTTGATTACCTGTCGTAAATTGCATAATTTCAATAATTTCTATGTAATTTCTTCCTTTGAGTGATTAAACTCCTTCTGCAGAGCCAACGCACAGCAGCCAAAACTTTTTGTTGGAATGATTCTCATCCTCATCTTTGCTGAAGCTCTTGCCCTCTATGGTCTCATTGTTGGTATTATCCTGTCTTCTCGTGCTGGCCAATCTAGAGCTGATTAAGAAAGGAGCGCATTGAAATATTCTTTGATCACCCATCTAATTTAACCTTCTTATTGTGGGTTAGAGAGGGGGTAAATTTTTAGTTGTGAGGTTAGTCATGCTTGGACAGCTCTTGCAGGCTTTAACAAATGCGTTTGTTAAAGCGATTGCTTCACCTGCCATTTGGTGGTTTTTATTTGTATAAGTAGTCTTTCTTTGCTTAATAAAGCTTCTTAAACTTCCTCTATTTTTCTTATGAAATGTACTGTGCGATATAATTTTTTACTTTTTTTTTTCTTTTTGCTGGTGAAACTGGTGCATGTAATGATTTGGTTTCAATGTAACTTATATGCATTAATGGGTCTTTTCTTTCTTTATGTAAGTGATAGGAATATAAGCTCTTACATATTTATATTAAATTAAATAAATTAATATAGTAAATGTATTAGGTAGTTATGAGTGGTTATTGTAGTGCATTAGGAAGTTATGAGTAGTTATTGTCTGATAGTTATATTATTGTGTTTAAATATGTGGTGTGGGGGTTAGACTCTTCATTCAGGGATTTGTCATTTGTTAAAGGTTGAAGGAGGAGACTCTTTGTTAGGGGGAAACCTTGTGTATGTAGTAGGAGGCCTAGGTCTCTGGGACAGCATTGCTATAATTTCTTTGTATTTTTGTCTTTCTAATCTCAATATCCAGTGGTTTTCTATCGGTAAGCACTTACACCCGGCTTTGTGTGCTTTGAGTAGAAGTAGAACTTATGACATCAAATTCAAGAAAACATTTGGGGTTGGTCAGCGCTCTCTTGGGGATTGTTTTACACTTGTTGATACCTATATTATTTCAGCGTTAGTTTAGTGAATTCAAATATAGTTTTGTTTTACACCATGTAATGCTGTGGCTATCATTGGGCAAATGATACTATTGTTCATTTGACATTTTTATTAGTTGGTTTTTCATTTTAGCATCCTTTTAGTAAGTGTCATTTCACGTTTTGAGGATCTAGAAAAATGCTTTTGTCAAAAATATATTTGGATTTTTAATTAGTATATTAAGGGTATTTGTTAGCTTTTTTTTTCTTATTTTATAAATAATACATTAGCAAGTATTCCATATATATGTTGAAGATCAAAATAATCTCAGCATCAAATAGTTTCGTTTCCGATTTTGGGGAGTAGAAAATTTTTAAAAATACACTCCTGAACCATTCTCGTTGGAAATATGTTCCAATTTACTGATGTTGAAAATTAAATTTTTTACATTTCCAATAAATAAGTGTCTACTTATGAGAAATAAAAAATATAAAATCATACTGCCTCCGACTCGAATTATAAACAAATTTAATTATTTTTACGCTTATTAAAGAGATTAGCTGTTTGGATTTAATTTTGTCAAATTTATAAAAAAATAGGGGTATTTTAGAAAAATAGTATTAGGAATGAAACAAAAATTAAATAAAATCACAATTTTCTGGAGATGTTTTAAGAAAGTGGTATCGGGAATTAAACAAAATTTAATAAAGTTAGTTAATTTTGCTTATATTTTAAAGCAAGAGAATTATGTTTTTTTGTTGCTTATAATTCGAGCATGAGGGAGTATTAGTTTTCATTGCCTTCTTTGCTGTCTTCTTCTTTATATACCTATTTTGAAAAGGCAAATGCTAACAAGTGCCTCAAGGGACACTTCTTAAGAAGCTAGATGTGATGAAAATGCATAAAAATGTGTAATTTTTTTGTATTATTGAGACATGAAAAAATGCCTACTTATGATTTGTTTTTTAATACCAGTAACCTTTTTTTTTTTTTTGGTCCATGACCGAAGTGTCCATCGCCGACCGTGACTAATCTCCTCGCTGGCTTGTAGGCACCTCTAATGGGTGAGACAGCTGGTCCCGAGATTTAACGCTGCTGCATGCACAAGGCAGGATTCGAACACCTGACCTTGCTTAAGCGTGGATCAATCCCTACCACTGAACTACACGCTCGGGAGTAACCTTTTAAAGCACTTATTAACAAGACTTTTTTTTTTTCTTCCCTTTATTCCTTGTGGCCTTGATTCTCTCTCTCTCGTTCCCATTTGTTTCTCCCTTTCCTCCCTTGATGATGTTGTGGTTTCGTCCGCTGGGCTGTTGGTCTGGATCTCATGATTTGTGGATATTGAGTTACCACTACTTAGTTCCATGGCAATACTACTCGATACAATCGGTGTTTCAGGTACATGGGAGGTAGGTTGTGCCACTGTACACCACGTAACCAACAAAGCAATCAGACCCACGTGATTCCTCCTATTCTTCACGAATTGATCTTTCCCCATCATCACGGTTTGACCTAGTGATGGGCAAAATAGTCATACCAACGGGTACTCGTATTATTCTCTTGCAGGTGGGAATGAGTATTATTATACCCGCCCCGTGGGTATAAAATAATTATTTAAAAATAAATATTATATGTATATTAATATTTTTTTTATTACTTTGAGAACATATAAATTTTCTTTTGTTTATATTTCATATTGAATTTTAAAGATGAAATTATAATGATAAACATTTATTATATGTATATAATTACTCATCTTATAATTATTTTTATGTATAATTATTATTACAAAATATATAATTATATAATAAAGTTTAAAACCAGCGGGTACCTGCGGATACCCGTTATCCGCATAAATACCCTCAAATACCCGCGGGTATGGGCATGGGTATGCATTACCCGCGTCCGTGATTACCCATGCTCATCCCTAGTTTGACCATTTTCCTCAAATATCGTGCTTCTTGTCATTCGTGTCTGAAACTAATGTAAGGTGTTTTTTCTTTTAATCACTCGTCGAAAGTGTAAAATAATTGCACTAAAAGACATGGTAAGCTGAAAGTATTTTTGAAAATTTTGATATCCTAAAATCGGAAACTATTTAGTATCGAGGATGTTTTGATTTTTTTTAAGCCCATTGCTTTTTGACCCCATAAACGATTTTTTGAGTCTCATTTTCAATTTTCATGGACCAAAACACCCTTTTGCGTGTTATTATTTTCAGTTCTACGAAGATGGAAGAGCGTTTTCATCTCTGCAAAATCGGAAATTTTTTCTGCTCTACAGAGTCGGAAATTTTCCAGCTTGCATCATATATTTTTCCATTAGTTTTATTTATATACTACCCAAAATATATTTTCAGTCAAGTGTGAGACGAAAATAATATAAATACTGAGTTTATTTTAGTCATTGGAATTTTAAAAATGGGGTCAAAAAGTTGAGAAGTGGTGGATAAAAATAATGGAAAAATATATGGTACTAGAACATGGTTATTTTAGTCATTGAAATTTTAAAATGAGTTAAAAAGTTGAGAAGTAAGTAGTAAATAAAAATAATGGAAAAATTTATGGTACTAGAACATGTCTGTCTTTTCAAAGATGTAAAATTTTCCAACTCTTCAAAGATAGAAAAATTTATGACTCTGCAGAGTTGGAAAAAATTTCGACTATGCATAGCTGGAAAAATTTCAGACTCTGCAGAGACGGAAACGCTCTTCTGTTTTTATAAAACCCGAAATAATAACATTCAAAAGGGTGTTTTGGTTCATGAAAATTGAAAATGGGATGAAAAAGTCGTATAGGGGGAAAAATCAATAGTCAACTTACTTAGGCTTCGTGTTATTGAAGGCACCAGAACGTAAGCCCAAGCCTGGGTATGGGGATAGTGATATCTATCTAGCCCAATTGTTTGATGCCATTCAATGTGGGTGATGCGTTTTGAACCCACTTTCTTTTTCCCGAAAAACATTCCACACTTTTTGGACAAAGGACCAAAAGGTTGGTCACTCTGTCACTCGGACCACATCTTTAGATAGTTAAACCACTTCCAAACCAAAGATCCACTTCTATTCAACTTAACAATACTAAACCTCCTAAGTTGATGTGGAGATTTTGCCACCCTATTCAACTTAACAATACCATAATTACCTTTCCTTCCAAAATAAAAGCCTTTCAAACAGAAAAAAAAAAACAATTTTTCCTATTTCCCTCGGAAAACTCTATTCATCATATACACTCCTCCCTCACTCCACAAATACTCATCAACCCGGTTACCCCGATCATTCATAACAGTTTTCGTTGTTGTTCATTGACATTTTATTTAATCGTCAACATGTAGTCGTGAACTAGATTCATGATCTTGAAAAAAAGCTTGGATCGTGAATCTAATTCATGACCTGTGTATTGAACCTTTTTAAAAGCTTTTTTCGCTTTTTTCACTATTTTTGTTTTTTTTTTTGTTTATTTACTTGAAAGCACGGTTGGGAACATTACTTTCAACCTATTGTACAAGTTTGGGTCGTAAACAGGGAATCAGATCTTCTCTCCCAAATTCTGTCACAAACATTGCTCTCAACCAATCACATCTCATTAACAAAAATAAACTCCCAATTGTCATGGCATTTTTGTAATATTTAATAAAATGTGATTGGTTGGGGACAGGATTTGGGACAAAGGGTCCTGGTCTCGTAAACATAAATTACCATCCAAATTAATAAATATGATCGTAAGTTCATATCATGATTATGTAAAAAATCAAAAACAAACTAACAATCAAATTTTGTTATTATCCCATCATTGCGGTCATGACCCAAATATTCCTATTAACAAGAACAATTTATCATAATCAACATCCATTTTGAAATATTCCTATTCCATCAATCAAAAAAATTCCACATGCAATTTTTTTTTTAAAGTTTTGCTTTGCAAGTGACTCTTATATGAAGGAGGAGTGAGGATAAGAACTAAAAAATGACTAAATTATATCTAATTAAGGATACTTATCCTAAGAACCGAGTTAAGAAAATCTTATTAAATAAAGCTATTGGAAGAAGGACATGAGCCAATGAAGGAGGTAGATGTGACCAAACCCCACTCTTTGAAAATTATAAGATGATGCATTGATAATGTAAAATTTTTAATACCATGAGTCATTCATCCATAATATATTTGTATTACTTTTATCTAAAACTCAACGATTATAAATATCATCTTACATATATTAAAATTGGAGAAGTAGAAAGGCAAAAAAGATTTCCCTCCTAAAACACTCATTTTCCCTCCTAATGGTCTATTTCTCTCATAAATCCATCATTAAGTGTGTGTTTTGTATCTTTTAATCTTAGCCGTCCATCATATTTTATTAGATTAAATCATAACCGCCCGTTTTGTATCTTTTAATCTTAGTCGTCCATCATATTTTATTATATTAAATCATAACCGCCCATCATGTTTTCTTAGAAACACAATATTAGTAATTAATAATAGTCATCATCAACATAATCATCAACATATTATAAAATAGGAGAAGTTGAGGGTTAATCTTACTTTCCCTCCACATAATATTTTTTCCCTCCTAATTTCTTTTCTAATCGCAGTCATCCATTGCAAGTAAATCACATATGTCCATATCATTTCTAATCTTTTCATTTCTCTCTCTCTCTCTCTCTATATATATATATATATATACATATTTGTATTCTTCACTACATATTTATAATAAATGCGATCAACCAATATTAAGGGTAAAAAAATGTTAAATTTAAATAAAAAACTATTTTTTAAAAAAGATACTTTATATATAATGCATTACATAATATCGTTAAACGAAACTAATAAAAATGATAAAAAAATATAAATTAAACAAAATATCCAAAATATTTAGCAAGAAATTGTCAATGTGTGTGAAATTTCAACTAAAAAGTTTCATTCAAAATATTAAAGTAAAAAATTATCATTTAATCCATATATATTTATCCATCTGTATCTATAGTTTTATTTTTCCAATTTGCATAAACTCATTTCAATTTCTAATAAAACTTAATTACCTTTTCCAAAAAACGCTTATAAAAAAAACTTCTTTTAAAAAATATTTCAATTAAGTCAGCACCTTTTAAAATGTTAATAATATCTTTAGAGGTAGTTTCAAATAAGTATATTAAATTTGTACAATTTCAATGTTACTAACAAAATTAACCTACCTTCATGATGGATGTAAATTTCTCATAAAGATTTTAGATTTAGGATTGAGGGAATACTTCCGGCCTTCGTCCCATTTAACGATTGAGGAAATACTTCCGATCACAAGGATGGTAGAAAATCACAAAAATAAGAAATATTAAGGAGACAAACATTTAATGAAGGTGACTGCCTTCAAAATGTTTGAGGCAACTAAAGGTTGTGAATTCAATGCTCCTAATTATGTGGATTATGTTTTGATGATGACAAAATAATTAACAAATCATGCCTTGAAGATATTGCAACATCAACATCAACAAGAAGTCAAGAAAAGAAGACAAGTGCCCAATCATTCTCAATCAAATATTAATTGTAAATTTCTAATTTATGTTGAGAGTGGTTGAGAGTGGGTAGAAATAGTTAGTCTCTTCTAGGAATAAATTTTTATATGTTTATTAAGTTGAGATTGACCAAAAATTAATACTTGAGAGGAAAAATAAAATTGAAAAATAATTTTTCCCATATCTGATCAAAATACTCGAGTATTTTGAAAAAGACTCGAGTATACACTCGAGTATTTGTAGAAAAACTCGAGTATTTTTGCCAGGTCAGCAAATATGACCGTTAGTCTTGTTCGTGCACCAATTCACTCGTGACCGACCAAAAAGACTCGAGTTTTTACCAAAAGACTCGAGTATTTTTGTCCAGTCAGCAAAAATGAACGTTGGAGAAACTCAAAAACCCAATTGAGGGCATTTGAGTCTCATCCAACCAAAGAGAGCAATTCAGAACCTTATTGTAAAATTTCTCTTTGAATTTGCGCAAGAACAAACAAGACAACAAGATCATATTGATTCAAGCTTTCTTAATTTCCTCTTCTCAAGTGTTAATTCCCAAAAAGCTCAACTTTTCACTCATATTGTCATTTTATTCCAAGTTGAGTTTTAGGCCTCAATTCTTACATTGAGCTGTGCTTATTTGTGCTAATCCATTGTGAGATTAGTAATACACATACAAAAAGCTTGATTATTCAAAGTCTTGGATTGTTCCCAAGCAAACCCTAAGTGGCTTAGGGTGTTGGAAGTCTTGAGAGGTTCTCAAGCACAAGACTAGGAGGTTCCTAGCCCGGTGGAGTTTCTTGAAGGGAGTTCAAGGAAGCTTTGTGAAGAGTTCTTCAATCACCGGAATCAAATTGGGGTAGAAATCAAGAGTTTGGTACACTCTTGAAAGGGTTAGGTTGAGTGAGGCCATTCTCAAGCAATCCTTTGTAATTTCTAACAATTTGATTATTAGTAGAAACTCCTAAGTGATTAGGAGGACTGGATGTAGCTCATTGTTGGAGTGAACCAGGATAAAATTGCTTGAGTGTTGGTTTATTGCTTTTAATCTACTTTCTAGCTCAATAGACTTAAGTCATTTCAATCAATTAGGATTTATACAATTAGGTAGCAAGTTCAAGGAATCTTTGTGTTAAAAGTTATTTAGATTACTTGCTATTCTGTTGGATAAGTTCCTGTTTATTATTGAATTGATTTGAGTTAAATTGCTGAATTTTCGTTTCTGGTCTTTCTGCTATCTGATAGGAAAAACTCGAGTATTTCAGAAAAGACTCGAGTTGTTCATCCTGAAAAACTCGAGTATTTCACAAAAGACTCGAGTCTTTTGTGTCTGATTCCAGAAAATTCAGTCTTAGCTCCATTCTTCAATTATCAATCGAAATATTTGGTATTAGTGCTTCAAAATACTATTCACCCCCCCTCTAGTATTTGCTTAGCCCGCTTGTTGGTTTCCAACAAGTGGTATCAGAGCTCGGTCGAAAGATCGAGTGTAACAACTTTTTCGAAAAAGATCCTTTTGGAAACTTAATGGGCTCTAGCAATAACTTTGGTGGAGAAGGAGCTTCAATAAACCGTCCTCCACTATTTAATGGTGAAGGATATGTTTATTGGAAAACTCGCATGAAAGTTTTTATTGAAGCAATTGATATGGATATTTGGGATGCAATTGAAAACGGTCCTTTCATTCCCAAAAAGAAAATAAATGATGAAATTGTTGAAATTCCAAGGAGTAGTTGGAATGATGATGAAAAGAGAAAAGTTTCATTTGATTTAAAAGCTAAAAACATCATCTTTTCGGCCTTATCCCATGATGAATTTTATAGAGTTTCCCAATGTAAATCGGCAAAAGAAATGTGGGATACTTTGCAAGTCACACATGAGGGAACAAGTGAGGTTAGAGATGCAAGATTGAATTCTCTAACTCACGAATATGAATTGTTCCACATGTTGCCAAATGAAACCATTAGTGACTTGCAAAGGCGATTCTCTCACATTGTTAATCATTTGATTTCCTTGGGAAAAGTATTTCGCAATGGTGAAACTACTAACAAAATTCTAAGATGTCTTGATAGGAGTTGGCAACCCAAGGTAACCGCCATCAAGGAATCTAGAGACATAAATAGCATGGACTTAGCCACTTTGTTTGGCAAACTCCAAGAGCATGAGATGGAGCTTACAAGACTTGGGATGCATGAGGAATCGGACAAAAAGAAAAAGGGCATAGCACTCAAAGCTTCAACTAAAGCTACAAAAGAAGTTGAAGAATGCTCTACAAGTGGAGATTCCGATGGTGAACCAAATCAAGAAGAATTTGGGATGTTTGTGAAAAGATTCAACAAATTTTTCAAAGGGAAGAAAGGTGGATCTTCATCCAATTTCAAGAGAACCAAAGACTCCAAACAAAGAGAAAAGAGTACCAATGATGGAGTTAAGTGTCATGAATGTGGAGGGGTTGGTCACATAAGAATGGAATGTGCCACATTCTTGAAGAAGAATGACAAGAAGACCCAAGAGACCAAAGGGAAGCGTGCATACATTGTTTGGGATGCACCGGAGAAGAGCAATGAATCATCTTCAAGTAGTTCCGGTGATGAAAATGCAAACCTTTGTCTCATGGCCAAGAACAATCATGAGTCCTCATCAAGAGCTAATCATGGCATGAGTGAAAGTGATGATGAGGTAACCTCTAGCTCTTCTTGTTCATCTTCAAACTCCATTTCATATGATGATTTGCAAGAAGCCTACAATGAAATGTTAATTCAATTTAAAAGGCTTGCTAAAATTAATAAGGAAAAAGGAAAGAAAATTTTGGAGTTTCAACATGAAATTGATGAATTGCAAAAATCTATAAATGAGTTGAAACTTCAAAATGAATCCTTGGAACTTATTAATTCTAGTCATCAAAGTGATTGTGCAAATCATGAGGAGATTATCACTCCATGTGAGATATGTGATGAACTTGAAAAAGAAGTGAAAGAGTTGAAAAACAAACTCACAATCTCACATAGTGATAGAAACCTCAACCGGTTGTTGAACTCTCAAAGACATAATCACAACAAAACCGGTTTAGGATATGTTCATAAAACGAACAAAAAGTACAAGGTGGTTGGAACATTTTCTAAGAAAAATTCATCAAAGAGACCAACTTGTACTTATTGTGGAAAGGTTGGACATATCAACATTGAGTGCCACATTAAGAAGTTTGAAATGAAAAAGGGCACTTATATGTGGATTAAGAAGGGAGAAAGTCCCAACACTAACCCTAAGGGACCCAACATTGTTTGGGTACCCAAAGTGAACAAGTGATTTCATTTTGTAGGTGTGTCTTCGAACGGGAAAACAATTGTGGTATCTTGATAGTGGATGTTCGAAGCACATGACGGGAGATAAGCGGCACTTCATTGAGCTTACTCCAAAGGAAAAGGGTTATGTCACTTATGGGGACAACAACAAAGGCAAAATCCTTGGTATTGGTAAAATCGGAAACTCTTCAAACTTGATTATTGATAATGTGCTCTATGTTCAAGGATTAGAACATAATCTCTTGAGCATAAGCCAATTATGTGATGTTGGTAATCATGTAGTTTTTACCTCTACCCATTGCCTCATTAAAAGTGACAAAGATGAATCAATCAAATTTGTTGGTAGAAGGTCAAATAATACTTACTTAGTTGATTTGAACAAAGTCACTTCTTTGGTCTCTACTTGTTTAGTGAGCAAAGAAAATGACACTTGGTTATGGCATCGTAGGACCGCTCATATTAATGTAAACCAATTGAAGAAAATACAATCTAAAGATCTTGTAGTTGGTTTACCAAAGCTAAATTTTTCTATTAAAGGTGTTTGTTCTCCTTGCAAGAAATGTAAACAAACTAAAAACACCTTTGGATCAAAAATGATGATGTCCACATCAAGACCATTAGAAATGCTTCATATGGACTTGTTTGGACCATCACAAGTAAAAAGCTTTGGTGGCAACTATTATGCATTGGTGATTGTTGATGACTTCTCTAGGTTTACTTGGACTTTATTTTTAACTACTAAGAGTGAGACCTACAAATCTTTTAAACATCATGTCAAACTTTTGCAAAACCAAGTAAATCAAAAAGTAATTATTATTCGAACCGATCATGGTGGTGAATTCGAAAACCACAAATTTGATAGATTTTGTGCTAAAAATGGTATTGAGCATCAATTCTCCGCACCAAGGACTCCGGAACAAAACGGAGTGGTAGAGCGGAAAAATAGGGTGCTAGAGGAACTTGCTAGAACCATGTTAAATGATTCTCAAGTACCTCAATATTTTTGGGCCGATGTCGTCAATACGGCTTGTTATGTTTTAAATCGTATTTTGATAAGGCCCTCTTTGGATAAAACCCCCTATGAACTTTACAAGGGAAGAAAGCCAAATATATCTCATTTTCATGTCTTCGGATGCCAAGTTTTTGTTTTAAATAATGGAAAAGAACACCTTGGCAAGTTTGATTCCAAATCCGATGAAGGCATATTTTTAGGCTATTCTTCTCATAGTAAAGCTTATAGAATTTTCAATAAAAGAACTTTAACTATTGAGGAATCAATTCATGTGGTTTTTAATGAGTCTTCAAAAGAAGATAGTGTTTTATGTGATGCTAGTGAAGATGGCATTGTCTTTTCAAAAGAAGAAAAAGAGAGAGAGAATTCAAAAGTTGATGAAGGAGAAGTAAGGGAAGAACTTCCTCCAACTTGGAAATCGGTCAAGGCTCATCCTATAGACAAAGTCATAGGAGATATGTCAAAGGGAGTACTTACTCGTAGGTCTATTCAAAACATTTGCCACTATGTCTCATTTGTTTCTCAAATTGAACCCGATTCAATTAAAAAGGCCATTGAGGATGATCATTGGGTTCTTGCTATGCAAGAAGAATTAAACCAATTTGAAAGAAATGAAGTTTGGGATCTAGTCCCTAAACCCGATGATCATACCATAATTGGTACTAAATGGATTTATAGAAACAAACTTGATGAATCCGGGTTGATTATAAGAAACAAAGCTAGACTAGTAGCTCAAGGGTACAACCAAGAGGAAGGTATCGATTATGATGAGACCTTTGCTCCGGTTGCACGTCTTGAAGCAATCCGAATTTTACTTGCTTATGCTTCAATCATGAAATTCACTTTATATCAAATGGATGTTAAAAGTGCTTTCTTGAATGGGTTTATAAATGAAGAAGTGTATGTCAAACAACCCCCCGGTTTTGAAAATAGTGAATTTCCAAACCATGTTTATAAATTGAAAAAGGCACTCTATGGATTGAAACAAGCTCCTAGAGCTTGGTATGATCGATTGAGTTCCTTTCTATTAGAAAACAAGTTTCAAAGAGGGAAGGTTGATAATACATTATTTATTTATAAAACCAAGGATGACATTTTGTTAGTACAAATCTATGTTGATGATATCATTTTCGGTGCTACTAACGTGTCTCTTTGTAGAAAGTTTTCAAATTTGATGAAAAAGGAATTTGAAATGTCAATGATGGGAGAACTCAAGTTCTTCCTAGGCTTACAAATAAAGCAAGTCAAGGAGGGGATTTTTGTGCATCAAGGGAAATATTGCAAAGAGCTCCTTGAGAAATTCGGATTGGACAAGTGCAAGGAAGCCTACACTCCAATGAGCACATCATGCTACCTAGACAAGGATGAACAAGGTACACCGGTTGATGTTAGTAAGTATAGGGGTATGATAGGTAGTCTCCTATATCTCACTGCATCTAGACCGGATATTATGTTTAGTGTATGCATGTGTGCTAGATTTCAAGCTAATCCTAAAGAATCTCACCTATCCGCGGTTAAACATATATTTAAGTATCTAAAAGGAACAATTAACACTGGTTTATGGTATCCTGCTGATGCCAATCTTAGTTTAGTTGGTTACTCGGATTCCGACTTCGCGGGATGCAAGCTTGATCGCAAAAGCACCAGTGGTACTTGCCATTTCTTGGGAAGTTCATTGGTGTCATGGTTTTCTAAAAAGCAAGCTTGTGTCGCTCTTTCTACCGCCGAAGCGGAATATATCGCAGCCGGTAGTTGTTGTGCTCAACTGTTATGGATGAAACAACAATTATCGGATTTTGGTTTGAAACTTGAAAATATTCCGATTAGATGCGATAACACGAGTGCAATCAATTTGACTAAGAATCCGGTGTATCACTCAAGAACTAAACACATTGAAATAAGACATCATTTTTTAAGAGATCATGTACAAAAGGGTGATTGCACAATTGAATTTGTTAGTACCACAAATCAATTAGCCGACATTTTTACAAAACCTCTACCAAGGGACACCTTTTATCATATTAGGAGAGAACTTGGTATTTTAGATGAAGCTAATATAGGCTAATTGCATTGTGTGTCATTTTTGGAAAATCACCATATTAGTCTTACTCTAATGTGTTATTGATTCTTAGTTAAATTGTCCTTGATGATATTTGAAATTGTATATGTTAATTGTGTGTGATTCTGTACTGTATTCCAAGTTGGTAGTGAAGCATTTGTGTTTGATTTGTGTTTGGTCTTTTAAAACTGAGTTTTTATTTTCTGTTCTGTCAAAATACTCGAGTTTTTCCAAAAACACTCGAGTATTTTAATTCAAAATTAAATCAGTTTTAAATTGAAAAAGTTTTTAATCAGGGTCTGATAAAAATACTCGAGTGTTTCTAAAAACACTCGAGTCTTTATTAAAATACTCGAGTGTTTTTCAAAACACTCGAGTCTTTCGAAACCCCCAATTTTTTGAACTTTCAGACCAAACTCGAGTATTTTCCAAAAACTCGAGTATTTTGCGTTTTCCTGAAAATTGAACTTTCGGACCAAAGTCGAGTTTTTCAATTTTTACTCGAGTTTTCTGGGGAAATCTGGGCTGAGTCATGAACGACTCGAGTATATTCTCAAATACTCGAGTATTTTGTAACGAACAACTCGAGTATTGTTGAATATACTCGAGTATTTTGGCGAGTTTATATATTCTCCAGCCCCCACAAACTCGAGTTTCACGAACCCCTTTCTCTTCTCTCTCGGTTTTCTCATATCTCTCTCCTCAAAACTCCGTTTTTACTCAAATTTTTGCCAAATC
The DNA here is from genome assembly GCA_037953625.1 of Crotalaria pallida. Lineage (NCBI taxonomy): Eukaryota > Viridiplantae > Streptophyta > Magnoliopsida > Fabales > Fabaceae > Crotalaria > Crotalaria pallida. The sequence continues at coordinate 138,395,084 of CM075654.1, read as the reverse complement.
TTACTAGTTTTACATCCTCTAATCACTTTTCTACCATTATTTCAACAAATTTCAACACTTTTCAACCTCAAATCCGTCACCCCCTTTTAAAACCCTAATTTCAAAAACTCCTATTTTCACATCAATTCATCTATGGCTTCTTCATCTGGCAAAGGAAAGAGAGTAAGGATTGCTGACTCATCTTCCGAGGAGGAAATTTCCGACTACTATCAAGAGGATGAACGCTTGGAAAGGATGGAAGGCTTTGCCACCAGAGAATTCGGAGTAATCACATGGATCAATAGTACTTTCCTTGAGAGTAAGGGTTTCCTTTTTGTTACTAACCTTAGATATCAGAAACTGATTCAATTTCTGGAATTTCATGGACCTATATATCCTAGGTTAGTTAGAACATTCTATGCAAACCTTAGGCTAAAGGACAATGTCATAGAAACAATGGTTGAGGGTGTTCGATTCAAAATTAGCGCTAAGGACCTTTTTGTTGCTTTTGGGACAACACGTCACGGGGACAATTCTCTAAAGGCCGATGCGGACGGCATTTTTCAAAGTTGTTTGCGCCCCGGTCGTGTATGGACCGAAGGAGTTAAGCATTCCTCATACATGACTGTCCAATCTAGGGTGTTGCATTATATTGTTTGTCATCAATTAGTGCCTCAAACCTCACCCAATTATGCCAAACCCACAAACAATGAACTTAGGCTTCTTAGTGCCATCCTGAACAATGAGAAGCTGAACTGGAGTCGCATAATTTTGGATAGAATGCTCCTTGCTGCTAAGTCCAAACACCCAAAAACCCTGCCCTATGCCATGCATGTTTGTTATCTGTTGAGTTACTTCAAGGTGTCTATCCCACGCAATGAAGAGAAAAAGACTCTTCATGTGAACCAGCATTGCCTCAACAAAGGCACCTTGAGTCACCAGGACATGGCATTCCATGAACCCTCTGGCCAATACTTGTACCGATCTGATATTGCTGAGCTAGAGAGGGTTGCAAATGTGGCAGCTCAACAGGGGATGGATGCCCATCAGATGGAAGAGGAAGCTGCTGCATTTGCCCAGGCTGAAGAAGGGGATCTTATTGATCAGATTAACTTTGATGACTTCGCTGGATCTCAATCTGGTTTTGACAACTCGGGCTGGAGAGAGAATGTGATCACACGTCTGGACACTTTAGATGGGAGAATGGACTCCCTTGTGCATGCTATGGACGTCCAGCGTGATGATTTTGTTAGCCTAGACACTAGGATGAGTGCAGAGTCTGCCATGTTTTATTCTCATTTGGATCAGCACTCGGCCCAGATTAATGCCCGCCTGGACCAGCAGTCAGGGGAGATGCACCGCCGGTTTGATGAGATGATGGCGGCCTTCTCTCGATTTTATCCTCCTTCAGATGATCCAGCTCCTTCCATGTTTTGATGTTGCTGCTTTTGGATTTTATCTTAGTTTTCATTCTGTTTTTATCATGATTGGTCTTTGTTACATTTTCTGTATTTTGAGAACTTGGTGTTTTGAGACTTTGGGTTTATTATTGCACCTTTGATTTGGACCTTTTATGATGTTTTTATGTTAATGAATTTGGTCTTCATTATGATGCTTGTGCAAAGCTTCAGGGGGAGCTCTTTATCGTTATTATATCTCCGTTTTATTTGCATAGTTGGTTATGGGGTTTTCCGATTATGCATCTCTCCTCCCTTGATCTTTTTGGCGTATGACAAAAAGGGGGAGAGATATTATACACTTGTCTTGATATTGTTGCACCTAAAATTCTTTAATTATGGTATATACTCTGATAATTGTTAAATTCTCTAATACCATAGGCTTGGTGCTAAAATTAAATTGTCATAACATCTTGCTCAAGCTGAATTTTTAGATAGGTGAAAAGTATCATATAGTGAGGGGGAGTTGCATTTTCAAGTGGATCAAGCTTAACAAATGGATCAAGTGTTAATTATTTTGTCATCACCAAAAAGGGGGAGATTGTGAATTCAATGCTCCTAATTATGTGGATTATGTTTTGATGATGACAAAATAATTAACAAATCATGCCTTGAAGATATTGCAACATCAACATCAACAAGAAGTCAAGAAAAGAAGACAAGTGCCCAATCATTCTCAATCAAATATTAATTGTAAATTTCTAATTTATGTTGAGAGTGGTTGAGAGTGGGTAGAAATAGTTAGTCTCTTCTAGGAATAAATTTTTATATGTTTATTAAGTTGAGATTGACCAAAAATTAATACTTGAGAGGAAAAATAAAATTGAAAAATAATTTTTCCCATATCTGATCAAAATACTCGAGTATTTTGAAAAAGACTCGAGTATACACTCGAGTATTTGTAGAAAAACTCGAGTATTTTTGCCAGGTCAGCAAATATGACCGTTAGTCTTGTTCGTACACCAATTCACTCGTGACCGACCAAAAAGACTCGAGTTTTTACCAAAAGACTCGAGTATTTTTGTCCAGTCAGCAAAAATGAACGTTGGAGAAACTCAAAAACCCAATTGAGGGCATTTGAGTCTCATCCAACCAAAGAGAGCAATTCAGAACCTTATTGTAAAATTTCTCTTTGAATTTGCGCAAGAACAAACAAGACAACAAGATCATATTGATTCAAGCTTTCTTAATTTCCTCTTCTCAAGTGTTAATTCCCAAAAAGCTCAACTTTTCACTCATATTGTCATTTTATTCCAAGTTGAGTTTTAGGCCTCAATTCTTACATTGAGCTGTGCTTATTTGTGCTAATCCATTGTGAGATTAGTAATACACATACAAAAAGCTTGATTATTCAAAGTTTTGGATTGTTCCCAAGCAAACCCTAAGTGGCTTAGGGTGTTGGAAGTCTTGAGAGGTTCTCAAGCACAAGACTAGGAGGTTCCTAGCCCGGTGGAGTTTCTTGAAGGGAGTTCAAGGAAGCTTTGTGAAGAGTTCTTCAATCACCGGAATCAAATTGGGGTAGAAATCAAGAGTTTGGTACACTCTTGAAAGGGTTAGGTTGAGTGAGGCCATTCTCAAGCAATCCTTTGTAATTTCTAACAATTTGATTATTAGTAGAAACTCCTAAGTGATTAGGAGGACTGGATGTAGCTCATTGTTGGAGTGAACCAGGATAAAATTGCTTGAGTGTTGGTTTATTGCTTTTAATCTACTTTCTAGCTCAATAGACTTAAGTCATTTCAATCAATTAGGATTTATACAATTAGGTAGCAAGTTCAAGGAATCTTTGTGTTAAAAGTTATTTAGATTACTTGCTATTCTGTTGGATAAGTTCCTGTTTATTATTGAATTGATTTGAGTTAAATTGCTGAATTTTCGTTTCTGGTCTTTCTGCTATCTGATAGGAAAAACTCGAGTATTTCAGAAAAGACTCGAGTTGTTCATCCTGAAAAACTCGAGTATTTCACAAAAGACTCGAGTCTTTTGTGTCTGATTACAGAAAATTCAGTCTTAGCTCCATTCTTCAATTATCAATCGAAATATTTGGTATTAGTGCTTCAAAATACTATTCACCCCCCCTCTAGTATTTGCTTAGCCCGCTTGTTGGTTTCCAACAAAGGTAATGTGCTCTCGCCGGTGATGTAAGGATAAAGATCTTTTTCTCTTTTAAGTATTTTGCTTCTCATATATAAGTTTGTTCATGGTTCTTTCCAAATAGATGTTCTTAAACCGTGTCTAAACTTTAGAAGTTGGAAGTACAATTGGTTTTTGTTTTGTTTATTTACATTTTTAATTTTCAATTCAACATGTATTTATTGTTCATTACAAATATATTTTTTTACTTCAACATGTGTCAAATAACTTATGGTTTTTCCTTGATAATGATAAGTGTGTGACAAAAGACATATTTAAATATTTACATTTTGCTTAATATATAGATAGAAGTATGTGTATTATATATTATACCAATTTTATATTATTTAATTGTCCCACAAAAAAAAAATAATAACAGTTATTCATAACTATTTTTAAAGTATACATGATTATTTCACATATTATAAATATTTTTCAAAATCTTTATCGCATTTTATCTAATTACTATGAAAATTGCCCGTGCGATGCACGGGTCTTAAATTTGGCTATCCTTCCCATTTTTTTGAAGGGCTTTCCATTTGTTCAAACATTAAACATTAATTTTATTTACATGTGATTGAATAAATTGAAATGATAAATTGAAAGGAAAGCTTTCATGATCAACATATTATAAATAAATATCGCATTTTATCTAATTATAAGTATTGTATTCCGATTTGATTACATAAATTTGTCTGATCATAAAAAAATAAATTTCAACGTAAATTTGTAATAATTAAAAAAAAATACCATATAAAATATAATTCCAAAAAATGATAGATTTATTGTCCGCTAAAAAAATTCACATGTAAATAAAATTAATGTTTAATGTTTTAACAAATGGAAAGCCCTTCAAAAAATAAAGGATAGCAAAATTTAAGACCTGTGCATCGCACGGGAAATTTTCTTAGTTTAAAAAAAAAAGACTATAAACATATGAATGATAAATGATGCAATGATGATATAAAAAATTTACACCGCTACCCATTAACCTGAAATTATAAACCCCACTCTATTTAAATTGATCACATGCATATCTTCTTCATCTTAGTCCCCACACTTTCATCCTAATGGTGGCAATAATTTCATCGTTAGTCTGAGCGGAGATTATGGTTTTTTACTTTTTTTACACAATTACAACCAACACTCGTCTACATATATATAAACTTGACCCAATCCCGTGCGATGCACGAAAAAATACGAAATCGATAAAACATTTCTTAAAGTTGCCATTAATATTAATTTAATGTATCGTTAAAACATTTCATAAAGTTACAATTAATATTAATTTAATGTATCGTTAAAACATTTCATAAAATTACAATTAATATTAATTTTAATTTATTATTGAATAGTTATGAGGAATTTTAATATGAATAATGTTTAATATTAATAGTTATGGACTATTACTTGTGTCTGGAAGCATATAATAAAAAATTCAAATTCAAATAACAAAAATTCATGTACATAAAAAGAACACAGAAAACTCAAAGCATATTCTTTTTTAATATATTAGATTTATTAAAACTAAAAAAAACGGAGCACCAAAAATCGAAGCATGATAAAAATAGTAGTTCAATTAAAAAAGAAAAAAGAGTAGTACTTGTTGAGTACTACTCCTGGGCCCACACCACTTAGCAAGTGGGTGTTCCGACCCGTGGAATACCCAGGGCTATTATATAATATAGATTACCAAACCTTCCCGCTACCCGCTAAAACATCCTGCCTATTCCATCGCACCTTTTTTTTTTTTTTTTTTTGACATTCCCCTCACCCACGAAAAAATCCCGCCCATTTCGTCCCAACCTTTTTTTTGTAAACTACTCCCTCCTATTTTGACTATTCCGCCCTAACACTACAAGAGTGCTTCAACCATGCATCGGTTTTTGGTGCTCTGACTCTTTTTTTATTTTTTTCATTTTAATAAATTTAATATAATAAAAAAAATATGATTTGGGTTTTCTGCGTTCTTTTTTATGTACATGTTTTTGTTATTTGGATTTGAATTTTTTTTATTATATGCTTCCTAACACAAGTAATAGTCCAAACAAGTAAAATATAAAACAAGGGTGCTTCTACCATGCACCGATTTTTGGAGCTCCGGCTCTTTTTTTTTAATGTTAATAAATCTAATATTAAATAAAAATATGTTTTGGGTTTTTTGTGTTCTTTTTATGTATATTTTTTTGTTATTTGGATTTGAATTTTTTTATTATATGCTTCCTGACACAAGTATTGTTCCAAACAAGTAAAATATAAAATAAGGGTACTTCTACCATGCACCAATTTTTGGAGCTCCGACTTTTTTTTATTTTTTTATTTTAATAAATCTAATATATCAAAAAAAAATATGCTTTGAGTTTTCTGTATTCTTTTTATGTATATGTTTTTGTTATTTAGATTTGAATTTTTTTATTATATGCTTCATGGTAATGGTCCAAACAAGTAAAATATAAAACAAGGGTGCTTTTACCATACACCAGTTTTTGGTGTTCCGGCACTTTTTTTTTATTTTAATAAACCTAATATATTGAAAAAGAATATGCTCTGAATTTTCTGTGTTCTTTTTAAATACATGAATTTTTGTTATTTGGATTTGAATTTTTTTATTATATGCTTCCTGACACAAGTAATGGTCCAAACAAGTAAAATATAAAACAAGAGTGCTTCTACCATGCACCGGTTTTTGGTGTTCCGGCTCTTTTTTTATTATTTTTATTATAATAAATCTAATATATTAAATAAAAATATGCTTTGAGTTTTCTGTGTTCTTTTTATGTACATGTTTTTGTTATTTGGATTTGAATTTTTTTATTATATGCTTCCTGACATAGGTATGATCAAAACAAGTAAAATATAAAACAAGGATGCTTCTACCATGCAACGGTTTTTGGTGCTTCGGCTCTTTTTGTATTTTTTTTAATTTTAATAAATCTAATATATTAAAAAAATATGTTTTGGGTTTTCTGTGTTCTTTTTATATACATGTTTTTGTTATTTGAATTTAAATTTATAATGTCATTAATTACTTCTTTTTCAAAAACACTTTTATTCATTTTTTTTAAAAGCGAAATTTTTAGTTCAAAAATATTACGTACAAGAATGTTAATCGACTCCAATTTATCGACTCTTTCGTAAATAATAATATTAATCGACTCCTTCCTAAACAATTTTTTAACAAGAATGTTTACATTATTATACTTTATTTACACTTAAACCTTATTTATATTAAAATTCCTCATAACTATTCAATAATAAATTAAAACTAATATTAATTGTAACTTTGTGAAATATTTTATCAATACACTAACACTGATATTAACTGCAACTTTATTATAAAATGTTTTATCGATTTCGTATTTCTTTTATAAATCGTACGGGGTTGAGATCTCGTGATCATAATTATTGACTTGGATCATGACATGTTTATGGTCCGCAGATTAGTTGCTCTTAAAAAAGAAGGATGATTTTTATTTTTTACATTCTAAGTAAGGTGTACTTATCTAAAAGTGAGTTGACCAACAAAGCCCATCACAGTTGGTAGATAGCTGGGTTCTTTAAGCATGATGTTAGGGGTTCGATCCCTGCCGTGGGCATGAAAAAGACTTTGTTGGTAGAGGCAAAACCCACTTCGGTGATCTCTACGCCTCGGAGGGGATTAGTATTCGCCTATCGGCTGGGGGATACCCTTGGTGTACACCCAAAAAAAAATCTAAAAGTGAGTTGGCAAAATAACAACTCTTTATGTTATTTTTCTTTTTAAAATTTTGTATGCAATTTGATTTTATATTTTATTTTGGTCCTATCTCGACAATTTTTTCTCATTACTTTTATGCAAATTTACAAGTGATGTTATAAAGTTTAGAATGAAAAATATCCAAAAATGCAATTATATTTTTCTGAAATTGTACCACTAATAAATAAACGAGTTTAAGCTATGAATTTAATGGAAAAAGAATTTTTATAGGAGCAATTTGAAACATAAAAATATTTACAAGGCAAATTTGACACATAAATTAATTTAAGGGATTTATTTTATTTATTTTTTTGTTATATTCTTAAGGGATTTCTTTAAAAAAAAAAAAAAGTTGCGTGACCGACTTTAATATGCATGTGAAACCAGTTTAATTGAGAGAATGAATTTCATGGTTTTGTGATTATGTATGCATGTGAAACGAGTGACTTTAATATTTTGGTTTTGAATTTCTTTTTTCTCAATAATATCTGTTACCTTGACCGGGAAATTCTGTAAGTAAAAATTAAAAGCTTGATCAATGCGATTGTTGTTTGCCTCTTCCAGCTTTATTTTCTTGCCTTCTTGTATCTGCTTCGTGTTTCACTACTTGTTTGATTACTCGTTGCGGTCCCAAAGTGAGTACTTTTTATTTATTTATTACCAGTGGCTGTGTACACATCAAATTAATGATTTTACGGGACTAAATTGGGAGAACTACTTACTCCCTTAGTGATGTAACAAATTGAAAAAAATCAAAAAATTAAAAATGCATGTGTTTAATGGTTTGTTTAACACATCAATTAAATGTCTATCTCATTTAATGCATTTTGCATTGATCAATCAATTATCATTCAAAGTTTATAATTTCTAAACTTTTTATTTATTATATCAACTTTAATTTATGACAAAAAATTTTATCATTTTTTACTTTCCTTGTAAAATGGAGGGAGTATTTGATTACTTGTTGTGGTCCCAAAGTGATATACTCCTACTTTTTATTTATTTATTATGGTTCACGTAAAAAAAAATTGAAGATTAAATCATATTTTTCATATTTTAAATAATCAAATTGATATGTTCAAAAATCTTGAAGAATAATTTTTTTTAAGCTTGAAGTAAAATTAAAAACATAAAAATCAATGAACTTATTAAGATATTAATTTTGAATTAATTAGCCATCTATTGTTATGTGTCAATGCAATATATTAAACGGATACTTTGTTATTTTCATTGATTTGTTTGACTTTTATCAAGATAATGGGATGAAGGGAGTAATTGCAAAACATATCTTTTTATATTATAATAATATATGATTTATTTATAATAATATATACTCCTTCCGTCTCATTATCTTGGTAAAAAAATGCCAAAAATTGTCTCATATTAAAGTAAAAAAAAAATAAATGAAAAATCTTAAAGATTGTATATTGTATCAATGATTGATAATAAGTAAATAAGGAAAACACATTTAAAGATTTTTTTAGGCAATATTACAATATGTATTAATTGTAATGATATGAAAATTTGTGTAATATCAATTTATAATTAATGATTGAATCATAATATTATATTAATCAAATGCTCTCTTATTTTCATTGACTTATTTGACTTTTACAAAGACTTTGGTGGTTCATGCTATCCGCGATTTGATTAATCAATCTTGAGACAGCAGCCTCAAGCACAGCTTAATTAGAGAGGGTAGTCGTTATGCCGACTTCTTTGGCAAGCTCGATATTGCTAATGACAATAATAATTTTTATATATTTGAGTCCCCTCCCCCGAAAATCTATTGTATCCTTGTAGCGGATGAGATGCTATAAAGATTTGCTTTGTAACGTATTCGTGCCCTTCAAAAAAAATTTCCTTTTTTCCATTTCTCTTTTCAAACACATCCAAATTTCTGAATGGAATTGTAGTTGATAAACCAAAGGTTCATTTTTCTTTCTTTTTTTTTTTTTTCTCGTGGCTCACAATTATTTGTCTGATTGCTTCTTTCACCAGAAACATTATCCTTGATGATAAGCTTATGCTTCGTTCCTTTTTCACCTTTCTCACACTATTGTTGACAACTACCATTATAAAACTCTTGGATCGCTGAGCCACAACAATAACGTTACGTTGTAATGCAATTATGCAACTAACGCTAGCCCATCCAATGGTAATAATTCTATCATTATCTATAATAATAGTCTTGGCCGTTCATCAAAGTGTCAAGTGCTAAGTGAACAAACAATTCGTGGTGTCGTTGATGACCAGAAAAAATTAGGTCATGGTTTCATATCTTAGATAAGATAAATATGTCCCCAGCGCATGTTAATTTGTGCATATTCCCTTAATTCCTTCTTGAGATGAAGTAGGCCATGCTCTTTTTAAGTCTTTAAGCTACCTCAGCGTATATATCTTTGAGCAACAATCTTACATATAATTGAGTTGTAAATGGAGCTTTTTAAGTACGATATTAGAATTCAATTTGTGCCACCTAGAAAAAAAAATTTGTTAGTTAACGAAAAATTATTTAAAAAAATTTTATATCACGAAACGAATTATTTTTGAGCAATGATAAATTAATTTATCAACGAGCTGTTGGTGCAGTGGTGTCAGGGGATGCACTTGGTAGATCGAACCACGATTCGATCCCTCGCAACAACGTTGGGAGAAGAATAAAACCTTAACCTCGGGACCCCCCTCAAACTGGATTAGTCGGCCCAGTGGGCCGGATACCATGGTGCAAACCAAAAATGATAAATTAATTTACAAATCAATCTACATCACAAAGCTAAGTGACACATGTCACTTTTTATGTAATGTAGGTTGATTTTATAAGTCTTTAAATCATTTTTCCTTATTTTTTGGGTGTGGGCAACGAGACACCCTTATGCTCATTATCTTGGAGGCCACATGCCTAGCAAGTAATATTGTAACAACCTTTTTGGCTTTTTCAATCATAATTGAAGGACCACATTGAGTAACTGACATGTGCTTCACGTATTCGTGCTTCTTGTGTAGTTTTTCGTCAAAATATTCGTTGAAGTTTTCACAGTGAAATTTACCGTAGATCATTTAAGCTATTTTAATTAGAATTTTCTTTAAGGCGGAAGATACCGGATTAAATAAAATAATTCTACGTTAAAAATGCAATATGTGGTACTCCCTCCGTCTCATTATTTTGGTAAAAAAAATGCAAAAGAATTTGTCCCATATTAAAATAAAAAAATAAATGAAAAATCTTGAAAATTGTATATTATATCTATGATTGATAACTAAGTGAGAAAAATATATTTAAAGATTTTTTTTTGAGGCAATATTGCAATATGTATTAATTGTAATGATGTAAAAATTTGTATAATATCAAATTGTAATTAATAAGTGAATCATGCATTATATAAAATAGATACTCTCTTATTTTCATTGACTTGTTTGACTTTTACCAAGATAATGGGACGGAGGGAGTAGTAGTTTGCAAATAGTGAACTGAGTTTTATAATATATATTATTATTATTTGATCTTTTATTCACAACTCTTAAAGTTAAAATTGACAAAAACCCTTTTAATTATCATTATTTATAATTTCAATGCAAATCAAAATAAATTAATTGCTTTGATCAACAATAGAGAATGTTCTTTCGGTGCACATGTTAACAATGCTTAAACAAAATTTCATGAAAAAACTAAAAATATATATTATATACTAAAGTATTGATGAATAAACCATTTTTCTATAAAACGTATTTCCTTTAATTATCCTATTGATATGTGCCTTGCGATACTTTACACATGCATTAGGGAAATCAATTTTTTTTTTAAAAAAAGGAAAATCATTTTTTTAAAAATTTTTATCTGATGAGGTGTATCATAATCATCTGAGCCTACAAGCGTATTTAATCTAAATTTTGGAATCATATTGTTAGCGATCTAAAAATTTCGCAGCATGTCAAATTTTCGAGCAGTAGAATGATAGTATGCTCTATTTGAAAATAGAGATAAGTAAGTTAACCCTACGCAATAGAGACAATTAAATAGAGGTAAAGTACATTAAAGCAAGAGACAATAGAGATAACCCTACGCAACATCGCATTACCTTTAATTAATTGAGCACAATGGAAATAATTGCGTATTTGAAAAAGCTTTAATAGTATATGACATAGTTAAATAGTCTGATCGAAGCCTTGTTAGGTTTTGTATATATGACTTTTTAGTTTATGTTTGGTTAAATTCTCAGATGATAGTGCGATAAATGATGCCAGCATCGGAGACTTAAAATAATGAAATTGCTTTTTGGCCCTCATTATTGACTTTTTGGCCCCCATTTTAAATTTTCATGGACCAAAATACCCTTAACAGTGTTAACATTTCCGGTTTTATAAAACCGGAAAAGTCTTTCCGGTTCTTCTGAACCGGAAAAAATTCCGGTCTTTCTGAACCGGAAGACTTCCGATATAGCACAACCGGAACTATGTATTTTCGTTGTTCTTCCACGAGAAAAGAAGGAAAAAAGAGAAAGTGTTTGTTTGTATCAATAATGAATTGAGCATCTTAAAAAAGTAGTTGGAGAAACTCCAGAGGATGAAAAGGTAGAAGCAGCACAGAGGAGAAAGCGAAAAAGAACAATAATGAATGATGAACAGGTCTCGCTGATTGAGAGGGCACTCTTGGACGAGTCGGATATGCATCGAAATGCTCCTTTACTTCAATCATGGGCTGAAAAATTAAGTCTTCAAGTACGTGAAATACATCTAAACAATTGCTAATATTTTATTGACATATTTTCTTCTAGATGTGCGGGGAGGTTATATTGGCAAAGCGAAAGTAGTTCAGATGCTTGGTAAGTGGCGTGGGATAAGCTTGGAGGAATCTCAGGCCTATGTTGTTGATGTTTGTGAGCTTAGGGTCGATAAGGGGTTGCGGTTACCCTACCCATCAGAAGCGCACCTCATTTGCAGAGGCTGAAGCAAAGCTTGGTGTGATGAAAGTGTTATGGGGTTTCAACACTATGTAGTTCCGGTTGTGCTATACCGGAAGTTTTCCGGTTCAGGAAAACCGAGATTTTTTTCGGTTCAGAAGAATCGGAAAGACTTTTTCGGTTTTATAGAACCTGAAATGTTAACACTGTTAAGGATATTTTGGTCCATGAAAATTTAAAATGGGGGCCAAAAACAATTTCCTAAAATAATAATGCAAGTAGCAGGCCTATAACTCCGTAATACGGAGCAATTTACAAATCACAATGCCCCGACCCCGTTTTCCTATTAACGTATATACCTCTGGTGAGGCTCTATCCTAATATTTTATAGGCTTGGGGCGAAAAAAAATTTGTTGGTGCCCTTAATTTAAGCATTTTTAACATTTTTTTTTTTGGTTTACATGGGAGGTCTGGGACTAGAACCCATGACCTGCGGGAGGGGGAAATTCTAAGTGTCCCTGCAGCCACCAACTGGGCTGTCTTACATAGACCATTTTTAACATTTTTTTAAATATAAAAATTTACTAGTATCTCGACAGGCACTGTCAATCCACAATCTTATAATCATCTTTTTGTCATAAATAATTATATTTGTTAGTTCATAATTTTTTACTTATTTTACCTCAAACATAAAAATTGTTTGTCAATTCAAATTTCTAATTTTCTTTTTCCAACATCATCAATTTAGAAACAAAATAAAGCTATTAAAAAAAAGAAAAAACCAAAGTAAAAGAGAAAGAGAGAGCCTTTATTAGTTATTACCATATGAAACTTTATAATTTAATACCCGAATTTGAGTTGCAATTTTTCTAAAATAAAGGCTTTCTCAAAATACTATTAATACTTGTAAGCTCACACAATTTATAATAGTTTGATGATTAGAAATTTTTTAGGATAAAGAGAGTTTTGAGACAGAGTTTGAACATAAAACTCGAGGAAAGGTTAAATAAAAAAATTATTCTATAGTATAATTATATGAGGTTTGTTGTTCATTGTCCTAAGAACAATTTATAAACAACATTAAAATGTTAAATTAACATTGAAGATATAAAAAATTGAATATTAATTTTTTAAATACATTATTTCTTAGATAAATTTTACAACTTATTTGAACATTATCCTGAAAATAATGTATAATAAAATCCTAATTATATATTTTAGAAGTATTATTAATTACTTATTATGTTAAAGCAATGGATTACAGTAGCATTAGTTGATTTTTTAAAAAAAAATTAAAAATTAAGAAGAATATTAGAAGTGTCAAACCCACCTCAACATTAAAAAAAGAGATTAATGAGTATGCAATGACGGTGTAAAGTTTTTTACACCATCAGTCCATCATCCACCATTTATTTGTATTATTTTAATTTAAAAGTCAACAACCATAAACGAATAAATGGTGAATGATGCACTGACAGTGTAAAAAATTTTCTCTTAAAAAAGAGATGGACAATGAACAACAATTAAAAAATCAAATAACATAAAAAGTGACTGCAGAGTATCGAACCAATGACCTTAGAGCCGAGAAAAGGTCATATACAGCTTTGCCAGCCAAGCTAGAAGCATACTTTATTGAAGTGGTTGGTACAAATCTATAATATATATAATAAAAGGGAATTAATTTTAAATTCAGGGGCCAGGGCAGTCGACCTTATTGCCCTGCCTCTGGGTCGGGCCTGCCTCTGGCCCTTAATACATAGTATATTTGACCAAATTACAGGCATCAATGAAGTAGTTAGTTTTCTGAATTATATGGTACTCCTCCAGTCCTTATTATAAATCCCCTTTTTGTGAGAGATAAATGAGACTTATAATAAGCACCGGAAGGAGTAATATATATATTGTAACTTTATAATTATATTCTCTCAACTTTTCTTGGAAAGTTCATCACATTCATGAATGAACAACAAAAAATATAGATAATCAAAGTATTTAATAAAAACAAAGAGATGAATGCGTATGCACTGACAATGTAAAGTTTTTTACATCATTAGTTCATCATCCATCATTCATTTGTATTACTTTAATCTAAAAGTCAACGACCATAAACGGATGAATGGTGGATGATGCACTGATGGTGTAAAAAACTTTACACTGTCGATGCATTACTTATTTTCTCAAAGGGAAAAAAGATAAAAAGCAATAAATGATACACAAAAAATATAAAATAACTTATAATTAGGACTAAAAACATCTTCTAAAAAGTGAGTATTAATCATGCATCTTTTCTTAATTTGAGTAAATAATTGAGAAAACTAATAATTATTGAGAGAGAGAAAAAGCATATTATTAAAAAAAACTTAATTAATTTATTAAAAAATAAGGTAATCATTATTGGATTGCTTAATTTATTGATCTTATTGAAAGGAGATAAACAATGAAAATAACAATTATTTCATTCTTGAACTTGTAAATAAGATATACAAATAGAAACAAAAAATTTATTCAAAAGAGGATAGATTAATAAAAACAAAGAGAGTAAATAAATGAAATATTAAATACTTTTATTTTACTTCTAATATATTTTATTCATTATTTTTATTTGATACGCGTATAAGAATATAACACAACTTAGAGAAGCTCTCTCTCTTCTTCCTCAGTCTTCTTCTCTTCTCCGTTTTTCTCTCTTCTGTGATAGCGGTAGAAGGGATCTCTCCCTCCCCTTCCTTTGGTTGGTGTGTGGGTTTTTTCTCTCCCAGTTATATCTAGGTTAAATAATCTTGCATTTGTGCAAATGATGTGGTTTTTCTTGTCCCAGTTTCATCTGGGTTTTGTTTTTGTGTGTTTGAGTGTGGGAGGACTTTTTGTTTGTCCAGATCCGATGACCTTCCTATATATCTTCTCCAATAATTAGAAGACTGATATTCGGGACTACTTTTCCCTTCCAGATCTTTGTCTTCTCCTCTGTCCAGTGGCTCTACCTCCTCAGATCTGAGATTCTGTGTCGCCGAACTGTGCTTACTTCCGGCATCGATGAGATATATAGTTATATTGGAAACAAAGGACGATGTTGAATCTCTTGTTAGAGTTCGAAGCCGGATGTTGATGATGATCTTGATCCACAAGGAGTTTGCCGTTATGGCTGAGTATCTAGTCTTTTCTAGCAATCTTCATTGTATGGAAAATATGTGCTTTGTTATTGTACTGTTGGATTTACTTGTACTATTTTCTGTTATGGATTAAATTACATATTTTCCTAGAAAAAAAATATAACACAACTTATAAATCCCTTAAAAAATAAAACAAAACTTATAAATATAAACTAGCAGGATTGAAAGTGCATGACAAATCAGTAGACTTTTTTATGGGTGAAGCTATTGGTATTTGTATATAAAGTGAAGTGTTATTTTTTAAATATAATTTCCTACGATTAAAACTATTTGAGAATAACAATTATACTTTAAGAATATTCGAAACATTAAAAATAACAATTAAAACTACTGAAATGAAATAATAGCATTATATATAAATGTTTTTTTTTTTTTGCAGATATTTTTTACTAACTTTTTAATATATGATTGTATGTAAACTGTAGTCAAAGAGATCTTTATATATATATATATATATATATATATATATATATATATATAATAGAGATTTTTTTTTAATGTTAAATTGTTACAGTTTTGTTGAACTAAAAATTATATATATCTAGAAATTTATATAGCTGAGAATCGAAAGTCGTTGATTCATATTTGCCAAAGTATGTAAGTTTTATTTCAATTAATTTAAACTTTTTCTTATATAAAACAGTGATAGAATCCTTGATACATGCCTAATAAAGACATAACAACTTTTTCCTATTATGGTTTTGATTGCAATATATGACGAAATTAGATAACGTGTGTCGAAGGTTTTTTTGCTTAGTTTAGTTCAGGGATGGGAATGCTTTTCCTTTCTCTGTTGTTTATTTTTTGTTTTTGGATGTAGCACCTTCTGATTATACCATTAAAAAAGGTTTTAGTTCTAGATCTCAAAAAAAAAAAAAAGTTTTAGTTTAACTATTATAAGAAAATTAACCATAATAGTAAGTATTTAAGTATTTTTAAGTTCAACAAGCATGATGCTATATTTTCGTTCAATATTTCAACAAAATTTTGTAACGGCAAGATGTTTTTTTTTTTTTTTTTAATTCGACTATAGCTGTATACAAAATTACTTTATCAATACAACCATTACCGTACAACGGAAACAAAATGGTTAAAAAAAACTAACATGGACTGGGACGAGTGGTAAGCGGTTCGGTCTCGCTTAAGCAAGGTCTGGGGTTCGATTCCTTGTGGATACAGAAAATTCATGTTGGAGACTCGCCTAACATAGTCAGGCACGCAACCCAGGTCGGATCCGAATGTACCTAAGTAGTACTTGGAGAACCGGATCGACAACAAAAAAAATAGTTAAAAAAATATTATTTCTTAAACTAAGAGTGGTATGTACTTTATTTTAATATTTTACTTTAATTTTTAAGTTTTGGAACATAAAAAAATGCAAATTAAATGAAAACTCTTATTGCTTTTAAAATGTACGTAATTTATTGTCAACATGAAATGGTAATACTAAAATAAAATAATTTTGACTTTTATTTAAGGTAAAAAAGAAGTAAGGTACTTGTATATTTTGGAAAAAAAGTGTAAAATATGATAAATTGGAGTGCTAATACACTGAATAGAATGTCAATATATAGCCCAAAAAATTATTATAATTATAATTTTTAGTTTAGTATAAAATGGACCTTCAAAAAACAAATTATAAAATGGATATGAGATGTTCATAAAAGCTAGGTAGCTACCAACGAGCTGTTGGTGCAGTGGTGCCAGGGGCTGCACTTGGTAGGGCGAACCACGGTTCGATCCCCCGCAACAACGTTGGGAGAGGAATAAAACCTTAACCCCAGGACCCCCCTCGAACTGGATTAATCGACCCAGTGGACCGGATACCAGGGTGCAAACCAAAAAATAAAAGCTAGGTAGCTCAAGTAGTAAAATTACAGGATATATAAAATGTTGAAATTTGAGTTCATGACTAGGTGGTTGAGCGCTCTCTCTCTCTCTTTAAAATAATAAAAAATTTAACCTATATTTTTTTTATAAGCCCTATAAAAAAAAATGGACATGAGATATTATGATGTTTTATGTAATGGGAGATACAAGGATCCAAAACTTTTGCTGTAAGATTATATTTTTATGCTGATTTTTCTTTTTTTAAAAAAATTGATCTTATATCGTTTGCAGGGCCTGCCTTGAGGGAGGGCGGCAAGGGCGGCCGCCCTGGGCCCAAAAAATTTAGGGGCCCATAATTTTTTTTAATGGTATATTTATTTTTGAAAAAAAAAGAATAATTGCAAGTTCTTTTTATCTTTTAACTATCAATGATGTTTAGCATAATATTTTAATTTGTTTTTTCATTTGCTCACTTAATTTAAAAATATATGAAGTAATGAACTTTACTTTTGTAATCTAACATGAAAAAGGTATTTTATTACCTCTTTACTAAATAACTTTTTATATTATTTCAAATCTTATATTTTAATAATTAATTTTATTATTGATCGTTGTCATTGTTTTAATTAATTATTCGTATATATACTAAATTTTTAATTGATTTACTTTTAATATTTTTTTTTTGAATTAGGGGCCCCAAATTTTTTTAGCCCTAAGGCCCAAATTAGGTTAGGACCGGGCTTGATCTTCTGATACTCAATAATTAATGGAATCGCAACAATTGTTTGTTTGTCTTTTTTTATTTATGGATCGCACATCACTATTAGCAGTAAAGCTAAGGTAATGTCAACATTATTATTTTTTAAAAGAGAAGGAGGTACCTGACTCTTGAGAACAAGAAATCACAATATAAACCTAAAAAAATATTACAATAACTTTTGACTTCTGAGGTATATATAATAAAATATGTTATTTGCATCCTTAACATTGTTACTTACACCCAACTTTTATAATTTTTTACACCAACATTCTAATATTACCTTCCTTGTAAAAATCTAAGCATTCTTGTTATTTTTACTTACACCCATTACTCTTAAAACTACCCATTTTCCTATTTTTCTTTCTCCACACTCACTCTATTCAAACACTCAACCTTAAAACCTATTTTTTTCTTCAATGTTCCGTCTCTTCATCTTCATCCATTCCTTCACAAAGATAGATTTGAAATTAAAACACATATAAGGTTTAACAATCCATTTTATTTTCTTTACTTGTTTCCCATGTTCTCCCGGCCCTCAATATATTCTTGATATAATTTCTTTAAACATTTTCAACGAACACCGTAAATCTGTGGATTCAATAAATCAATGACACACGTAGGACCCCTCAATAGCCAAACATATATTTGAACTCTAATTTAACCTTCAAGAAATTTGGGGCCATGCCCTTAAGGCTAAAAGTCTTATACTAAGGTCTTGGTCTTGCTAAATCCAAATTTTTGTTTAACAATTATCTCACATGCATAACAAATATTCATAATAATGTTTTCGGTGATTAATAATGATTAAGAAGATATGCAAAGTTTTGGGTGTACAAGGTTTTGGTGAATCGGGGTTTTATGGAAAAGAGAGTTTTTATGAAGAAGAAGGTGGTGTGATTAATAATATATAGGGTGTGAGTATTGATATATATATATATATATATATATATATATATGTTTTAGAATTAGGGATGTAAATAATAAAAGCGGGTGTAAATAATAGATACATGGGTGCGAGTAATAGGATAAGGGTAATATTGAAAAATTGGTATAAAAATTATAAAAGTTGAATGTAATTAGTAGCAAGGTTAAGGGTGTAAATAATATCTCCTAAAGATAAATGTAATTTCCATGCCAAAGCTACAGATTATCTAAGTATATACCATACTGTGACAAACACAAACACTGCATAAGGCATAAGGCAGCTAAACTTCAACGTATGTACACCCACCACGTGATAATACATAATGCATGCAATTTAGGAAGCTTCAGGAATTGGCAAAAAGAAGATATTAGTATTATATATATACACTGTGTATATAAGCAACAAAAAAACATGTTTCTCTTTGTTTTAAATACAAGCAAAACTAACCAAGTTTCTTAAATTTATTTCATTCTCAATGTTACTTTCCTAAAACATCCTTAGAAAATTGTTATCTTATGTAATTTTTGTTTCATTTTCAATGCAACTTTTCTAAAATACCTCTATTCTTTAATAAATTTGAGAAAATTAAATACAATCAACTATATTAATCTCTTAGTTAATTTTGCTTATAATTCAAATCAGAAGGAATATATATGTGTGTGTCACTCAGCGTGTGTGTGAACAAATACAGAATCAAGAAAAATGATTTGCATTCGAAAGACGTGCCTTAAACCATAAAAAGTCATGCTTTGAATTTTACATATCGATGCATTAAATGTTTCATCTCCAATAGCAAACATATACTCGTTTTGGTTCTATTTATAACACCTTTTTGAAGTTTTTGTTTTGGTTCTATTTATAATATTTTTTTCAATTTTTAATAGCATTTAATTACTTCTTTCCACAAACACCCATATAAAGTCATCAATTTTTAGAGTTCCAAAAATAATTATAGGGATAGTTTTGAAAAAGTATATCAAATTTTCACATTTCCAATGTCACTAACAAATTTATCCACTTTCCTTGATGGGAGTGTAAATATCCAAAAAGATCTTATAAATAGGACCGGAGGGAGTATGTATATTCCCTTCGTCCTTATTATAAGCTTCTTTATTGATTAATTTTTACACTCTTTAAAAAACTTAGTTAATATTGTTAGTGGTATTGGAAATGTAAATATTTGGTATACTTTTACAAAAATGCCCCTATGATTATTATTGGGAATCTAAAAAGTGTTGAATAAATAGGGATATTTGTGAAAAAAAAGTAATTAATGTCATTAGAAGTTTGAAATGAAGCTTATGTATGTTAAAGATCAAAGAAAAATGTTCAAAGGGACTTATATAGGATCGGAGGGAGTATCAATTACGGAGTAATAAAATTGCAAATGTAAACGACTGAATTCGATTAATGTTAGCACAATATTTCCCTTTTTTTTTTAATCAAGCACATTGACTATAAAAAAATATATCTCACGTCCAAACTCGAAAGTAGCCATGAATAAATTAATTAGTATCAAGAAATGATAAATTAATTCTGCAGGTCAGTAACCCCATTACCCACACTAATTAGGGGTGTAATGATCCGGTCAGTCCGGTCTAGAACGGATATTAGAGACAAGACCAATTAAAATATTATGGTCCGATTTGGTCCGATCTACATATATTTTATGTACAAAGACTAGACTGGACCGGACTGTTGATAAATGGTCCGGTCCGATCTATTTTGTATATTTATATAAAATAAAAATATTGAAAATAACATAAATCAAAATACCAAATTAATACATTTATCAAAAATAATACTTCCACCGTCCCTAATTATAAGATTCCTTTGGGAGATTTCACGTCCATTAAGAAAGTTGATTAATTTAGTTAATTGTATTGGAAATGTGAACTTTTGATATGTATTTTAAAAATTAACCCTATTAATATTATTGGGAATGTAAAAAGTGTTAAATAAATAAGGGTGTTTGTGGAAAAAAAGTAATTAATGATCATTGAAAATTTGTATGAGGTCTTATAAATAGGGACAAAATAAAAGTGTCAAAAGGGTCTTATAATCAAGGACAGGGAGAGTAACAAACACAATAGCAAATTAATAGACAAAGTGCTCAGATGCAAGGGCAAAATCAATTAATTTGAGAGTAAATAACAAAACCCAATTGAAAATGAAGGGCAAAACCTAGTTAGTATCAAGGGAAAAATCAATTAATCAAGGAAAAATTAATTAATCCATTTACATTTTCCGTGAGCAACAAAGAGAAAGATGGAATCATGGCGGCAGCAAGCAACCGGATCGATGGTAATGCGAGAGGGAGATGACGACGCACCTCGACGGCGACGCAGGTAGGGAGATGGCAACGCACCTCGACGACGACACAGGCAGGGAGAGTGAGAAGACTGTGACAGAGTTGACGAAGACACGATGCAGAGACCGAGACGTTGACAGAGCGGCGAGAGCTTGACGGAGCAGCGAGACCTTGACGGAGCGGCGAAGCAGCGTTCGGAAGAAAGAGAACCATGAGGGATGGATAAGAGATGAGAAGTGGTTGGCGGCTAGGTATTGGAAGTGGAAACAATGAAACACTAATGAGGGAGAGAGAAACACATGGAAAGAAAGAAGTGAGAATCGTGTTGGTTTTTTTTAAGTAATCGGTCCGGTCCGGTCTTTGTGGTCTGAAAAATCATGAGACCATGGATCGGACCATACAGTAATGGTCTAAAAATTTTGAGACCGAACCGAACCGTGAAACCAAATCAGAGTACATTTTTCGGACCAATCCGATCCGATTCAAGCAGTCTCGCGGTTTGGGACCGGATCACTTACACCCCTAACACTAATAACCAAAGTCCCAACGGAAGACCCTAAATCAAGACCTTAACCGTAGAGAAAATACCCGAGCTTATAATAAAAGCTTGGCTAAATTACTCATTTGGTCTCTTACCTTACTTTTCAATTTCAAATTGGTCTCTTACCTTTCTTTGGTTTCATATTGGTCTCTTATGTTTCTTTTTGCTATCAACTTGGTCTCAGAATCATTATTTATCTTACGTGTCAATATCATATTGGTCCACGTATATATATATATATATATATATATTGTTGGAGAGAGAAAGTGACACATATCCATAACATATTGGTCCATATAGGATGAACAGTGATTCTGAGACAAAATTGACAGTGAATAGAAACATAAGGGACCAATATGAAACCAAAAAAACGTAACAAACTAATTTGAAATTGAAAAATAAGGTAAAGGAACAAATGAGTAGTTTAGCCTATCTATAAGCTTTTCACAAAGCTACATTATTCACAATCAAAGAGTAAGTCACTACTACATTGTGTGGGATCAGCACTGAACTTTCAACATTGAGCTTCAAAGAGAAGAGCCTTCCATTAAATAAGGATTTCATTATTTAAAGAAGGGTTTTACTTCGGTACCCTTTCAAAATAAATGGTTTTGGTACCCTCTCATATTTATTCAATCAAATTATAACAACTCTAATATACTATCATGTGAAAAAAGCGTATAAGTTTAATAAAATTTTGTAATCAAATATGTTTGATCTTATTTGCAAGATTTTTTAACTAAATCAATTCACAATCACTCCCAAATCATGAACCTTAATATCAAGTTTTTATTCATCTTCGGGCTAGCAACATCAACATCATGCCACTATTATCAATCTAGCTTCTTGCTAGAAAACGATGAGAATAAGAACACTTCACTGTATTTTTTTATCAGCTTAAAAAATTGTATTACTGCAGTTGAAACATAATCTTCAGCACACAAGAATATATGTTCTCGTCTAAATTTAGCGCAGATTTTTGAGCACCAAAAACATATAAAAGATGGAAAACATCTTAACATATAATCTTCGGTCTTTATTGAGTGCCAAAAATATCTCGGTGTAAATTTCATTGGCTTTATTGACATGGTAGTATATTGTACTTGTCATGATTTAATTGGAAAAATATGAGAGGGTACCAAAACCCTTTATTTTGAAAGGGTACCGAAGTAACACCCTTTAAAGAAGCCTATAAGAGAGAAATCTCCGCGTTGAAAAAGTAGCAGAAAATTTGAAACCCTTTTTTTTCACTACTCCAGTCTCCGAAAGAGTAGAGATCACAAAATGAATTTTGTTCCTCAACCAATAAAACATTATTCATATACATAACAGGAATAGAACATTTAACATTGTGCCATTATATTTAAGGAATACGATCATTTACAAATACCGGCCTTGTTGATAGTAATTTGGAACAAAAATGTTATCAACATATTATAAAATAGGAGGAGTTTGAGGGCAAATATGATTTCCCTCCTAAACCTCTTTTTCCCTCCTAAGTGCATCATTAATGATGTGTTTATTGTGTTTTAATCTAAACCGTTCAAGATGTTTTGTTTGATCAAATCATGACCGTTCTTCTTCTTCTTCATCATTTTCTTCTTCTAGAAGCAATTGTCTCCTCATCTTCTTTCGTTCATATTTGCTTAAGATTAGATTTATTCGTTCCTTTTCTTCTCAAAAAATATTGCAGCTTCTTCTCCATATTGCAAGTCCGATTCCATTCATCTCCCGTCCATTTTAATCAACCTCATATCAATTGTTGTTATTCGGTCCTTTTTGTTCTTATTCTCTCATCTCTGATTTCATTCTTATCTCTTTCATTTTATTTGTTAATATCCCCATTCAACACATATCTATATTTTGCATGTGTTATTGAGTTGTTGATGTTCATAAAACTGGGAGCTTGAGTTATCGGCGTTGATTGAGGTAACGATTTTGTTGTTTATTTTTCTATTTTTATTTTTATTTTTCGCTTAATCTCAAGATTTTTATATTTACATCCTTATCTCGCTTAATATGTTGGATCCGGTTCGATTGTTTTCTTCCTTTCGTCATTTTGGTATTTTCTTAGTTATGGTTTGTGTTTGAAGTAGGATTTTGCATGTATGGTTTTATTCTGTGTTCCATTGTTTTCTTCTTTTTTTCATTGTTGTATTTGCTTTGTTATTCATTATGTTTGAAATATGAGTTTTGTTCTCTTTTTATTTTATGTTTTGTCGAAGATTTATTTATTTATTTATTTATTTATTTTGCTCTGATTAGGGTGGTTGGTTAGCAATTTATTCTTTCATAAAAGTAATAAAAGTAGGATAAAATATTAGATTTTGCATAGAAACAAGGAGGGAGAAAAAAGCTCACATGTCTTCCACATACTTAGAAGCATCACTATATTTGTTATGAGGAGCCTATACATTTTTGGTATTGATCCTAAATCCAGGATTGTTGCGACAAAATCTGTCAATATAAAATATGTTATACTTAGTATACGTAAGAACAATGTAAAAATAATGGCTCCACCAAAAAAGTATGAAGAATAATGCTAACAACTATTCATAACGTTTTTAAAATATTCTTGATTGTTTCACATAGTATAATTCTTTTTCATTCACAATAAAAATTACTATCTAATACTAAGTATTGTATTCCAAGTTGATTAAATAAATTTATTTGATCGTATTTTTTTTTTCACTGTAATAATTAAAGAAATACCATGTAAAATAAAATCCTAAAAAATGATAAATATATTATTCTCTAAGAAAATAGTCACGTAAATAAAATCAATGCTTAAACACATGGAATAGCAAAATTTAAGACCCGTGCTATGCACGGGTAAACTTACTAGTACCAAAAAATGCTTCAATCAAGTCCCATGCATGTATATAAATTTAATTTGCTCACGAGCTCTAGCAATACCTCTCCATGTATACGCGATACGGATGCACTTCCATGAAGTTGAATTCTGCAAACATTATCACCCTCATACTTATTAATTACTCCCTCCGGTCCTTATTATAAAACTCTTTTTGTGAGAGAGAAATAAGATTTATAATAAAGACCGGGGAGAGTAATAATAACGTAACAATTTGGTTTCTAATGTTTTCTTATGGACAAACTTACTTCATTATAAGTTATAAATATTGGGCCAAAAATTGGAAAAATATGGATTATACAACTCAAATAGATTATACTTGCAACCCTCACATTTCAATCTATCATTAGACATTGAAAACACAATATTTCTCATCTACATAATTTTGTAAATAGGATTATTCAACTGCAACATCTAAAAGACTATATACTATACTACTCTCCTTGGTTTGAAATTTGAAGTTACACTTGCATGCAGTTACAATGTGATTATCGCCATTATGAGAATAATATGTGGATGATAAGAGTGCAATTGCGGTGATGACTTGGCCGCAGCATGTATAAAATGCTCAACGCACAATTACAGTAACAAATTAAAATCACAATTTAAATAATCCTTGTGGAGGATCGTAAGAGAAGAGTACTAACTGTGCATGTTCTTACCTGCAAGAATTTCCGGAAAGAAATTCAATTGGATAATTAAACAGATTGCCAACAGCCTCTCCAAAGCCCGATGCAAACGATTCAATTACATTGCCAAGAACTCCGAGTTTGTCTGTCGTACTTGCAACTTCCATTAAAATATTGTGTGATGCATCATAAGTGGAATATCAAAATATATTGGTTTATCTCTCTTTGCCTCACCACCGGATGAACTGTTATAACAAAGACGTTGTGTATATTTTTCATAAATATAGATTTTTAAGATTGTTGAAAAAATATGGAGAATATACATACATTAAAAAGATATATAAAGTAAAGGAACATGATTTGAGGCGTGTCAGAGACATTGTCCTTAAAAATCTATCCGCGCACCGCGACGATCCCAAGATTCAGCAGGCCCTTCTGACATAAGTCAGGTAACAGAACTAGCAATATATTGTTTAATGATGTAACCCAAGAAAGAAAAATTGGTGGAAAAGAGAAGAAGGTTTTTCTAAGACTTTGTAAAATCATTTTCTATTTCTTCAACTCTATATTTTATTTCTTGCAACAACATTGAATATATATACATACAAAACCGAAACTATGCATCGGTTCAAAGTAGCATCGGTTCAAAGTAATTTTGAAAAGGTACAAAGAAAACTACCTTAACTTCCTGTTTGAAATGGCACTAATAATTTAACTATTACAGAACATGTAGTTGATGTATCGAATTAAAATCTACTACTACTACACGTCAGAACAAAGAAGGAATATATTAGGATACATATTTTTGAAATAAAATAAATAATAATTTTTACTACAATAAATACATTTTAGTTTTTCAAAATTTTCTAATTTATTAATTTGATCCCAAGATTTTTATATTTTAAGAATCAAAATTGTCATACTAAAATTGAGTAATAATCAAATTGATACATCTAAAAATCTTAAAGAATTAAATATATATATTTATAAATGACAAGCCAGTGTAACCTATATGATCATGTACCAAGTCTCAAGGTTTCAGAGTTGGAAGTCTTGGGTTCGATCCTAGACATATAACTATTCGTTGGATTTAAATTCCCTTCCTCTATCCCCTTAAAAAAAAATCAAAAACACTTTCACTATAATAAAAATATATTTATAAATTCTGAAGAAGCAAATTAAAACTTCACTCTTAAGAATGACCACCTTACCCAAAAAGAGAAGAGATCAACTTATTACACGCCAATGCAAAAAAAACTTAAGCATCTATTATTTGCCTCCCTTAGCTTCCATAGCACTTATATTATGCTCTAACTTGAACTTCAAAGGAAAAAATATAAGGGTGAAGTACGAAGGTGCCTTCATATTTTTTACCGTACAAACTTAGTTTCTAAAAATTTTATAAATATAATTTTTTGGGCATACCAATTTAATCCCTCAAAATTTACATGTTTTAAAAACCGCATTTATTAGTCTAAAATCTTGAATAACTAAATATGTATTTATAAATTTTCAATAACTAAATTAATACAATATAAAAACATCATGAACCAAGTTAATACTTCATCATCCAAACAATAAACAATCAATAAATTTACATGATTCAATAAATTTTAAGCAATGAACTAATATTTTTCAAAATGTGACTATCTTTTGTAATCCTGTATTATTCTCGAGAATCAAACATTTGTTATTTGACCTAATATAATATCCGAGAATTTAGCGAGATCTTACACCATTAAAACGTACATGCTAAGAACTCTAATATTGCCTTACAGTTAAATTTGATATTAAAATTAATATGAAAAATGCTAACAAATTTTCGTAACATATTGTTGAAATAAGTTCATAATAAGATTTTATCTTAAAAAATATAAATTACAAATTTTGAAAACTAAAAAATTTAAATTTTCAATACAAATCTCATTTAGAGTATTATTTAACTAATACTCTTAAAACACGTATTACCAACACCATGTTAATATACATAGCCGTCAATTCTTAAAGAAATCCATGATTGGCAGTTTAAGTATATGATTCAATGTAATATATCCAATGAAAAAAAATAATAAAAATTTGACCATGGTGGGCTCAAAAGAATTCTATCCCTCACTCAAATAAGCAACCGCGGATAATATCGGGCAAGATACAACTACACACCTTATCGGACAATTTGTTGACTTGGTTTTCACATTTGACTCACTTAGTCGCTTTTAAGTCCAATAAAGTCCGGATTTGATCATTGATTTATTAGCAACAAACTTGTTTTCGCTGGAAATACTATACTACCATTTATGCTATTTTTAATGGCATGATTTAAATACACATTTTGTTGCTTTAATTTTTTAGTTTTTATAACTCAACTCCTTTTCGATTATTATTATTAGACAAAAAATAATCATTTCATTATGAAGTAAAAGTAAACCCGATCTAATTAATTAGTATCTATTAAGTAGAGTAAATATTATATGTATGATTTATTCTTTAATTTCATTCTAGACTATTTAAAATTAATAAACGATCAATTTCATTGTATAGCAATTAATTAACCTACATTAAATTTTTGATCCATATAGGCACCCACTTTACCTTTCAAATTAAAGTGCAAGTTCATTCTTTTCGGTCTTATTTATAAATTATATTTTTTTTTAAATAATTTTAATAATAAGTATTTTTGTATTTTTTAAGAGTTATTTATTTATATTTTCTTTTATTTATCATTTGTTTATTAATGTGAAGTATTGATACATTTATGATTTTCGATACAAGTTAAGAAGAAAAAAAATTCAATATTAATTTTTTTAAAATTTCAAAAAATATAATTATTTTTCATAATTTATGCAATATTATTTATTATTAGGAGGACGAACCAAAGACGCAAGCCATGGCGTGTGCAAGGGAAAAAGACTCCGAGCAGAAGAGTACTACCGAGGAAGGCAAAGTACTTTAATGGGCCATGCTAAGAGGCTACGATCACTTGAACCTAACCCGGTTAACAACCTCCCCTGCATACATTCGGCTTCATTTTTTCTTTTCCAGACACCTTTAACTAATCAAACTCAATATTATATTTGTGAGACCAAATGCTGCGATAAGAGAGCTCTTCACGAAATAGAGCTCTCTCAAAACAAGTTAGGCAAATAAAATGCAATGGGACATGCCACGTGTCGTGAGTATTTTGTAATTTTTTTAATAAAAAAATATGAAACAAAAAATTGTGAAGCTTTGCTTGTGTTCAGGATTGCACCTGAAAGAGAAATATTACGAACTAATGCATATGTACTTGTACAGTTAAAAAATTGAAGTCTTGCTTTTGTTCAAGATTGCACCCGTACAGTACACGTATAGTTTGAGAGAAAAAAAATACTAACTAATGCACCTGTACAATATCTATTTATTCAGTATTTCTTTGGTACAATATCTATACAATTTGAAGAAAAACAAATTAAGAACTAATCACCTGTACAATATCTCTACAGTTTAAGGAAGGGAAAAATGCCCTTTTAAGGATAAACAAAGAAAATTTTACGAAATACCCTTTAAGGATAAACACTGGAATGTTGTTCTTCTCCAAACACGATGCTTAACCATGTCAGAAATAATTGTTGATCCAACACTATGCTTTCAAGTCAAACTTCTTCAAATACAACACCAGTTCTTATTCAAAAACACCTCTTAACAATTTTCCTGCATATGAAAGAGTAACAAAAACAAAAGTTCCAAAAAAGACTAGGAGAAAACAATGACTGTCCTCAATCAAAGAGAACATCAAATTCTGTAGGGGTGTAACGGTCCGGTCCGATCTTTGACGGACATCGGAGACCGGACCAATCAAATTAACATGGTCCGGTCCGATCCGGTCTTGATGTGTTTTATGTATATAGACCGGACCGGACCGTATCAGTCCTAACCGTATCGGTCCGGTCCGATCCGGTCTATTTAGACCATTAAATTAAAACTTAAAATGCTGGAACTAAACCAAGACAGTAATTCACCAAAAAAAACCAAGACAGTAAATCGAAGGAGATCATATGCAGCACCAATGGTCAAGATGCGGCACCAGAGATCTAGTTCTTTTATACTTTTTCCTATCACAACACTTAGCCAATGGTCAATATGCGGCACAGCTTCCAAGTCAAAGGAGGTCATATGCAGAGCACCAACTTCTGTAAGCATACATTTTCTTCAAGGTGGGTTTGTAGACTGTTGTATACATGATCTCTAAACATCATTCCCTTATTACCACTATCTTCATGTTCAATTCCTACAGCAAACTTTCGTTCATCGAAAATCAAAATGGAAAAAGAATACCACAAAGATCTCCATCTTTTGGACAAAACACTGGTTCGAACCACATCTTTCATGTTTCGGAGGTGAAGAGGATTCAAGCCATATGAGCCAAAGAACACACAACACGGAGAATGGATCGGAGGAGGGAGAGAGAACGCAGGAGGAGGGAGCAAACCGAAGGGAGAACGGAGGAGGGAGCAAATCGAAGGGAGAATGGAGGAGCGAGGACCGACCAGTGAATCGATGGAGACAGGTCGCGGTCGCGGCCAGTGGCGGAGGGAGAGAGAGGTCGAGAACGGAGGGAAGAGGGAGGGCGGTGGCGGCTTGGGGTTACATGAGGGAGAGGGTTTGAACTGTGGCTATTAGAGAGAGAGAAGTGAAAGCAAGTGAGAGGCTGTTGGAGGTGCTGAACTTAGATTAGGGTTAGTGAGTATATATGGGTTTTTTTTCTTTTTTTTTTAATTATTAATCCTATTGGTCCGGTCCGGTCCCAACGGTCTAAGAATATCAAAGACCGTGGACCAGACCGTTCATATATGGTCTAAGTTTTTTGGGACCGGACCGGACCGTGAGACCAGACCAGACTGCATTTTTCGGTCCGATCCGGTCCGGTCCGAGCGGTCTCGCGGTCTCAGATCGGATCACTTACACCCCTAAAATTCTGGCATCTCAAAAATGATAAAGAATATATATATCAGGGTTGTGTAGATAACTTATGCACTCATTCACTGCACGAGATGAATTTACTGTGGACACTCATCAAGTTAGTAACTCAATTATATAGTTACAAGAAATGTCAAAAATATGCTCACGGGCTTAGTAGTTAGCCAATGAGGACAAAGTTCAATCACAAAACAACATAAGGATGATCCAAATCCACTTCTTCCGTGCAAAATGTTGACTTGCATGATCAGGACATGAGTAATCAACCACACAAAATGTCGACTCTCATGATCAAGACATGGAGCATAACACAACCTGGTATGTTGTTATGAATTCATGACTAAAATATGAAAATTTGCTCGTAATTGTTTTATTCTCGTACAAATTTAGCTTTAATTGTTAGACAATACCAGCATTAACAATCAAGGTAATGCAGGGCAAGAATACTAAGTAGCAGACGAGACGAAATGATCCATCTCATAATGGTAAATTACGCATGCCAGAAATTTCTTGTAGAAAATACGTGTATGTTGTTACCAAATATCCCCTGTTTACGAGTACGAAAATAGTAACTAATTAAAGAGAAAATATACACAAAATTTTGAATATAAAAAAGGCTAAAAACATGTCACAGATTGATATTGTAACTGTGATATTTTAATATCAATTACTCACAAATTTCGATTCTCAATCGCTACTATCCTTGCAATGAATTCATCCTTCACCTTCGGATCTTCCTTTTCAACACTCAATGGCGATCCAACCACTAGGTTGCCGATTTTAATTTTTGATCTTTGAGATCAAAGACTGCAACTTATAAACTTCGCCTCAGGCCTAGATCCTTTATCAAATCACGAGAAAGATCTTCATCGTCACTGGTAGAATCTTCCACTTTCGATTCCATTTTTAGGTTCAAATTCTACGTAGATTACATAAATTGGGTTTGCGAATCAAATACTAGGAATATATAAGGAAGGTAATGCATATGGTCACAATATCTTTAGAGACGATGTTTTACTCAATTATAATATAGTATTAGCATAAATTTGTGTGGATATACTACCTGCCCTGTTGCCATCCCCATGGTTAAAAATATGTTTGATCTCAACCTAGCAGTGCTTCGAAATCATATTTTGAGATTATAAATTATAAAGTATTATATAGTTGAGGGACGTGTAAAAAATGTATAAAAGGTTCATAACAAGAGAAATTCACAGTGGGAAAGAGATTATTTTGTCCTGCCAGGTTTGTTAATTGATGTTGGGGAGTGAAATTCAGGGAGATGTAGAACAAAAATTGTTTATCCAAACATGATTGAAAACATGTAGGAACGCAAGGATTGGGGATCGAGTGGAAGGCGAGGGATCATGAGGGAAAAGACATGTATTTGAGAGTGATTGGTGATTCATAGATTTTAGTGCCAAGGGACCATGGAAGTGAGTAGATTTGAGAGAGTGAAAGGATTTGGAATCATGAGGAAGAGGAAGAAATGAGATATGTGAGGGAGAAGAATTAATCAGAATTGTGAGGGAGAGAAGAAATAGAATCGTGAGGGTGAGAGCTGAGTTTGTTTTTTTTTTTGTTACAGTGGAAAGAAGAAAACAAAAGGCAGAAGACAGCTAACAAATATGAACCATGCTCATGACATCGCTAAGGAGGTTGAGCTGAACGAAAGCAGGAGGAGAATCTCAAACAACATAAGGAACATCATTGCTAGCACCCCACTTGGCCAAAGCATGAGCTGAGAAATTACCCTCCCTTAAAATATGCGAAATAGAAGCTTCCTAGGGCCTATTAAGCAGCTGGATAATGTCACCAAGAACAACTCCAAACAAATGGAAAGAAGTAAGCCTGGGATTGTTGGCAAGCCTCACAGCTTCTGCTGAGTCCGATTCCACCACCACTTGACGAACACCTTTATTCCAAGCTAATAGAAGACCACTTCTAATGGCAAATAACTCAGCAAGTAAGATGTCACCAACACCAGCAAAGCCAGAGAATCCGCAAATCCAGCTACCATTCATATCTATGAGAACACCACCAAACCCAAGCCTTCTGTCTGTACCCAAACAACTACCATCAACATTCACCTTTGTCCAACCACTATCAGGAAAGCTCCAAGAGACAAAGCGAGGGCTCGTGCTTTGAGCACCACCTTTTGAGGGCCACGCTTCTGAGAAAGCCACTTGATCAGAAAGAACATGTTGAATAACATAGTCAATAGACCAGCGATGATCCTCAAAAGTTGCATTATTCCTCCAGCGCCAAAGCCACCAAATGACAACAGCATAAAGATGGAAACTGTCATGTTTGAGGAGGCATTTTAACCAAACACCAAGATTCAAAGAACAGAAATCAGGCATATCTGGAACACCAATCTGTAACCAAACCTCTCTAGCATGAGGGCAATCACGAAGAATGTGCATCACCGATTCATCACCTCCAGAACAACGAGTACAAGCAGCTGAGTTGCAAAGGCCACGATTTCTTCTCAAAAGGTTCGTTGGGAGAGCATCATACGCCACAAGCCAAGCAAACCATTGGATTTTAGCGGGAACATGGAGCTCCCACACCCAATGAACTGAATCAGGACGAACAACCCACCCCTTAAGAGAACACCCCAGCCATCTATAAGCATCAGCCACAGAGTAAACTCCATTATAATTGCCAGTCCAAACTAGCGCATCAGAACAAGAGGTAGTGAGAGGAACCAGAATATTAGCAATGGACCGTTTGACCTCCTTAGGCAAGATAGTGTACAGCCCGTCAAGGTCCCAAGCACCCTTGGACCAGATATCCTTCACTTTAAGGGTTGTGTCAGAGATATGAACATAATCCACAAGCTCACATAAGTATGAGTAGCCAAACCACTTATCATGCCAAAGTGAGACATCACCTTGACCCAATCTGATACTGAAACCATTCTTAAGCCAATCCCTAGCTTTCATGATACCTTTCCAAATGAAAAAGCAGTTACTATGATGACCGGCTTGAAGGATAGAGAAACCAGATAGACATTTGTGCGATAGGACCAGCACCCACAGTTTGGAGTTCTCATGCAACAACGACCAAACTAATTTCCCCAACAAGGCAACATTTTGAAGTCTCAAGTCGCGAACACCAAGGCCACCGAATTTTCTCGGCGTCGAGACTATGTCCCAGTTAATGAGATTAAAGGATCTGTGCGCATCACCCTTTGCCCAAATACATCTTCTCACCAAGCCATCCAACTTGTTGTAAACAGATTGAGGGACCCAGAAACTCTGCATGGAATATACAGGGATGGAATTGAGGACAGACCTAGCAAGACAAATTCTACCTGCACGGTTAAGAAGTTTCATCTTCCAGGAAGCAATATTCTGAACTTTCTCAATAACTGGGTTAAAAACCTCCTTTATCACCCTTCCTTTGACTAAGGGTACCCCAAGGTATTTTCCCATATCATTAACAAAACGAATGGAGGACACTCCCTCAAAGGGTTGTTGCTTCCGCCGAGAGACACCTTTAGACGACATGGCTTTTGACTTTTGAAGATTTATTTTCATACCTGAAGCATCACAGAAAGCCCTTAGAGTTTCAGCCACCAAACGAATTTGCGACTTCTTAGCTTTGCAGAAGAGCAAAACATCATCAGCTAAGAACAAGTGAGAGATGCCAGGACCACCTCTAGAAATATTAATAGGCTGCCAAGAACCTACACTCACCCTTTGCTGAATAAGAAGAGAAAGTTTCTCCATGCATAAAACAAAAAGATAAGGTGATAGAGGTTCCCCTTGACGTGACCCTCTGCTCGGAGTGAAAGACGGGAGTTTGTTACCATTCCACATAAGAGAGAGCTTAGAAGCCCTTACACTCCACGTGATGAAGGAGACAGTAGCCATAGGGAAGCCAAAATCAAGGAGAGTGGTTTCAAGGAAACTCCAACTAACCCTGTCATAAGCCTTTTCAAGGTCAATTTTGAAAGCCACCGACCCCCTTTTGCTCTTACCTTTATGAAAGTAGTGCATAATTTCTTGGGCAAGGATGATGTTATCAGTTGTGCCCCTTCCAGGAATGAAACTGTTTTGAAGAGGACCAATCAACTGATTTAAGAAAGGCTGCAATCTGTTAACAAGAACTTTCATAATAACTTTATACGCAACATTGCAGAGACTTATGGGTCTAAAATCTTTGAGAGTAGTAGGGCTATCCCCTTTAGAACAAGAACAATAAGAGTCTCAAGGAGAGCCCTATCAAAAGAGCCAGTCATGAAAGCATCACGCACCATATGCCATAAATCATCACTAACCAGATTCCAGTATTTTTTATAGAAAAAAGGTTAAAACCCATCTTGTTCAGGGGCTTTCATAGATTTCATTCCAAAGACAGCTGCCTTTACTTCCTCTTTCAGCACAGGGCTAGCAAGTGACAAAGCATTCGCGGTTTCAAGTTGAGGAACCATCACTGGAGACATAGAAATACTAAGGGAACCCGAATTAGCTCCAAAGAGATCCTTAAAATATTTCAAAGCTTCAGATTTAAGAATCTCTTGATCAGTGCACCATACATTATTGTCAATGGGGAGACCCTGAATCCTATTTCTCCTACGCCGAATGATAGTTTGCGCATGAAAGAACTTAGTGTTGCGATCACCAAACTTCACCCAATTTTCTCTTGATTTTTGATACCATAACATCTCTTCCTGCTTGAGAACCAACCTGTACTCAGCTTGTAACTGCTTATCAAGCGCTGTTAGTGCATGAGAAAAATTCTGGGCCAACTGAAGTTGCACCCCATTAATCCGTGCCTCAAGCCGTTTTTTTCTTGTGAAAAATATTACCAAAGGTTGCCCTATTGAAAATAGTAGCATCAATCTGAACATGCAGCAGAGAACGCGTAATTAAATGATTACCTTTTAACCAGGCTTTCTCAACTAACTACACTGTAGAACTCGTCATGAGTGGTCCAAGCCGCTTGGAAACGGAACGGTCGGTTTGAGCGATCAACATGCAAACCCCCACACCTAATCAAGAGAGGTGAATGATCCGAGTGGAACCTAGGTAACGATTCAGCCACTGCCTCTGGAAAAGCCAAGCGCCAAGAACAGTTAGCAAGAGCCCTATCAAGCCTTTTGAACAGTTAGCTGAGTTTGTTTTGTTTTAACGTCATTTCTAATTATTTTTTTTTAATTTTATTATGCTTTGATGTTGCTTCTTTCCTACGTGGTGTTAACTTTATTCAGATTTCTACCAAAGTTATGGCACGGGTGTTTTTTTTTTAATTCTCTTAGCACGATATTCACTTCCGGTCTTTTTCTCTTCAAATTCTATATTATATTTTGGAGTAAATTATGTAACCAAAAAGCTTTTCATACAATAAAACTCTCACAAATAAAAAGTTTAAAAAATGGCAAGCAACAAGATATGCCACATGTATTGAGTATTTTTAAAATTTTCAAAATAAACCATGAAATAGTATGCACTGTTTGAAATAGTGAAAACATGCATTGATTTGTACACTGATTAAATACTATTTGAAACAATACAATGGTACACTGTTTGAATATTTTTAAATTAAAAAAAACATCACGAGATGATATGCAATTTTTGAAACAGTAAAGAGGTGCATTTATTCGTGAACTAATTCGATATTATCTCAAACAATGAAATGATACACTAATTAAATATTTTTAAATTAAAAAAACAACGAGAATTTAATTAAGAGTAAATAAAAAACTATTACCCCATGCATTGCACGGGATAAATACTAGTTAAATATATGTGAGATAAATAGATATTCTTTTGGGTCCATCAGCCGACAGCAGATATTTTGTTGTTTTTTTTATATGGTAATAAAATCAGTTAATTTAATAGTTAAAATCTCCTCAGTGCAGGGCTTTTAGCCCCATTGATTAAAAAAAAAAAAAAAAATCTCCTCAGTGCAATGTACTAAATGAAGTCTCCTTTGTTAGTGGAAAAATGCATCTCTCAATTTAATCACT
The DNA here is from genome assembly GCA_037953625.1 of Crotalaria pallida. Taxonomy (NCBI): domain Eukaryota; kingdom Viridiplantae; phylum Streptophyta; class Magnoliopsida; order Fabales; family Fabaceae; genus Crotalaria; species Crotalaria pallida. Next base: position 138,358,907 of record CM075654.1, on the reverse strand, counting down.
CTGTTGCCGTGTTGTTTTTTAAAACTTAATGTATGTTATGTTTTGTTTTAAGGAAACGCGTACTGGTCAATGGTCATTGGTTTGGACCAGTACCAACCGTAGATCACCGGAAATAGGCAGTCTCCATGATACAGATAATAATAGTACTTTTTTTATCAAATAGACCTATAAATATTTTTTTTCTTTCAATTTATTTATTTTATTTCAAACAAAACATATCTTTTAAAAAATATATATATATATAATCATTGCTTAATTTTTAATATATTAATTATATTTTCCTCACTGTATTATTTCTCTATTTATAATCATTAATATTTTTCACTACTTACCTAAATCAAGACCTATTGAATAGGGATAAACATTAAAATTAATATTTATTACACTCTTGAAATCTTAAAAAAAAAACAAAAAAAATTATAAAAAAAAAAAGATACTCTCTCCCGCTCGAATTATAAGCAGAACCAACTAACTTTACGCTTATTAAGGAGGTTAGTTGATTGTATTTAATTTTCTCAAATTTATAAAAGAATAGAGGTATTTTAGGAAAGTTGCATTGAAAATGAAACAAAAACTGAATAAGCTTACAATTTTTTGGGGATGTTTTTGGAAAAAGTGGCATTGGGAATGAAATAAAATTTAAGAAAGTTGGTTAGTTTTGCTTATATTTTAAACCAAGAGAGTTATGTTTTTTTGTTGCTTATATTACAAACTGGAGGGAGTAATTAATAAGGGAGAGAGTATTTTGATAATATTCTTGTTCTAGTATCAAATATATGTAAATAAAAATAATTTATTAGTCATAAACAAAATTTAACCAACTTTCAGTTTCAAATACAATCATTTCTAAAATATTTCAGTAAAATGGTCGTATCATTTAATTTTTGTTTAATTATCAATGCATATTTCCTAACATATTTTATTTTTTTATGATTTCGAGAAAATTAAATGCACTCAACCAACATTTTTAATAAATGCGAAGTTAGTTTTTTTCTTATATTTAAGACCAGAGAAACTATTCCACTTTCTTCGTTTTAGTTATACTTTAATCTTCTCTCTCATCCCTGCACCACTATACATTAATTAATGGACATTTTTCTTAATAAAAATAAAATACTACTACATCAATTTTCAATATGGATTAAATATGGATATTTTAGACAAAACACATATAAAACTTACGATAATCAATATTTTTTTAACATGTGGATCCAAGCCTAAAAGGCCAAAAACTTTGGAATGGAGGGAGTATGTTTTTCTCAATATATAATCATTAATTTTTAATTTTCTTCAATACTTACGTAAATCAAGATCTATTGAATAAAGATAAACATGAAAAATAAAATTTATTACATTCTTGAAATCCTAAAAAAAAAGATAAAAATAATAAATAATTTTTCAAAAAAAAATATACTATTTCCGTCCCTATATATATATATAAGACCATTTTGGTAGATTTCACGTCCATTAAGAAAGTTGATTAATTTAGTTAATGATATTGGAGATATGAATGTTTAATATGTATTTTCATAATTACCCTTATTAATAGTATTGAAAATCTAAAAAGTATTAAATAAATAAGGATATTTATGGAAAGAAGTAATTAATTGTCATTGAAAATTGATATAAGGTCTTATAAATAAGGATAAAACAAAAGTGTCAAAATAATCTTATATTTAGAGGTGGAGGTAGTAATAAGGAAAGGAGGTAATATAAAATTGGCAAATGCTCTAAGATGCTAAATATCGTGAAAATGCATGAAAATGTGTGATTTTTTTGTATTCTCAAAATATAGAAAAATGTACATTGATGATTTGCTTTTCAATACTAATAATCACAACAAGTGCCCTTAAATTTGTTGGCTTGCAAGATGATGTTCCCTCATTTATTTTTCACTTAAGGTACTTGTTAGTAATACCCTATAAAATTATTAGATAAATAATTTGTTGGTTTGCAAGACAATGTTCCCTCATTTGTTGTTGATTTGCATGGTGTATTAATTTTTTTTATAGTTTTCAATATAAGATTTTTTAAAAGAAATTTATGGTTATTAAAAAATTAATTAATTTATGTAACAAGATTGAAAATATGAAAAAATAATAATTTTTTTCAAAACAATAATTATGATTATAATTAAAGCCCTAAAAATTAACAAGTAATTATATGTATTTTTGGAATATATATATATATATATATATATATATATATATAAGTTTCGTGTTAATATTAAAAAAAAAATGTGGGCTTACATCCTTAAAAGTTAAAACCACGCATGCAATAGGAAAAAAAAAAGATAATTGTGCATCACTAAGTACTTTCCATCGACGACTAAGATTCAATAACACAATATCATATACACTTGTGCCCAACTGAATAAATACTTGCCTCTATTAGCAAAAAAATAATAATAATTAATAATAATAAATACTTGCCTCAAATACTATGGAAAGTGACGTGCCTATGTCCTGTTCCATGTAACACATCTTAACCCTATATTTCAACCACCTTATGTGAGCAAGTATTGACCCTCAGATCATAGTTTGTACTGGTCCAAACTATTGACCAATGACCAGTACGTGGGTTAACAACACCCTTTGTTTAAACTAACAAATTCTCAGCACCCTTTGTGTACTGGTCCAAACAAATGCATATCATCGAAGAAAAATACACATAGAATATTTTTAAAATGACTAAATTTGAAAACAAAGAAAAAATTTTAACCTCTATCACGGAGTATATAATAAAAATAAAAATAAAAATCTGAATAACAAAAAAATATATATATTTGTGAAAAGAAAAATATATAGGATATTTAAAAAAAATAAAAAAATAAAAAAAAATCTACAAGGCTGAGAATTTTACATTGAAAATTAGAAATAAGATCTATATTAAGGATAAAAAATTATTCAAAAAATTGTGATTAATGTATTTTTTAAGGTCATTATTTTAGGAGAATTTATCATTAAAAAACAGTTTACAAAAAAAAAATACAAATGACCATTTTATATGGTGCATCAACTTAATCAATCAGGTGTATATATACATCATGCTCTCATCCTCAATCTTAATCATCAAATGGCTTAAATGAATATTGACCTTAAATTTACGCAATAAGTATTTTTTAAAACTTTGACACAACAGCCACAGCAGGGTACGTATTTTTAAACATGTTCAACATTCCTGAAAGTGTGAGTCGTCAAATTTTGTACGTCATTTCTTATCGTCTCCTTCCTGAAATTGATGATTCGTCCAATCATTATGAGATACATAAAAGTCTGCGAGATACTAGTACTCCCTCCATCCCTTATTATAAATATCCATTTTAGTAGAATTGATGTCCCTTTTTATAAATCGTTTTAAAATATCGAGATAGTATTAAAGAGTATATTCCCAATACACCCTTCATAATTGCATAGGCGTGATAGAGTAATAATTACAATAAATAGAAAAATAGATAGAGTTGTAAAATTTTAAATAGGGGTAACTTTAGAATGACAACATATATTTTGATAAATTTGAGAATAACAATACTTTTCTTAATCTGCGCGAATTTGATAAAAGTGATTTATATTAAGGGACAAAGAGAATATTATTTTTTTTATAGGGAAATTTTTTGACTGGAGTAGAAAAAATAAAATTGTACGACTGTTAATAATTGAACATATATATTGAGAGAGAGAGGTGATCAAGCTTAATATGACGTTGCTCTGAGTTACCTATCGAAAACGAGATTTATTAATAATTTTCAAGAATCAACTTTGTTGGTAGAGTTGTAGGTAGCATTGGCAATTTGGGCTGATGTCCATGGGGCTCGCCCGCCCGTCCTCAATTTTTAACGGACAGGGCATTGATTTTGTGCCCATTTTTTTTTAAAAAAAAAAACCCGCTCGCCCTGTCCATTTTTTTTTGCGAACATTCTCGGGTGGGCAGCGAGTCGCCTACGGGCCGCCCAATATTTAATTTTTTTTTTAAAAAAATCAAACACAGTAGTGAAAAAATAACCCTACTAGCCAATAAAAAAACATAAATGACCCGAAAGGCTTAAAGCAAGCCCAAAAAGTAAAAAAACTAACCTACTCCAAAACAAAGTCTCAAACACAGTCATACACACTCAGTCTTCCGTTGTCCTCCAGCTCGAGTCACATTTCAAGATCCTAAGTTCCTAACTCAAGAATCAAGATCCAATCACATTTGATAGTTGTTGTGGGTCTCTTTTTATTTTTTAATTTTTTAAATTTAAATGGGTCGTCCACAAGCCCGCCCAACCCGCCCTATGGACAGGGCAGAGCATGAATTTTTCGCCCAAAAAAATTTAATAGGCGGGCGGGCATGCTGGCAAAAAACGCGGGCATGCGCTCATACCCGCTCGCCCGCCCAACTTGCCAATGCTAGTTACAGGCGATGAAATATTAAAATTAGGGATTCAACTATTAGGAAGTCACGTTGCTCTACAATTATGAAAACACTATAAAGTCACCAATAAGCGAGACATTATATCTTTAACCAAAACTTTAAGATAATGGTTTTATGAATCTTGTTATTTATAAATTATTACTCTCATCTCATCCTATCTAACGTAGAACTTTAACTCATAATTGAATACCCAACAATATTATTTTAAGCATTAATTCACACATTTATCAGTCACTCTTTTTAGATCAACCTTGTCCCAATCCAACCTTTAGCTCCAATACCGTTGTTATGGGACCTGGGGAGTTCCAACCACCACGATGTCAAAATGTTCCTCAAAGAATGACTCTATCACTATTCGCTACATACTACTCGCTTCATCTCAAAAAGATAGTAAAAAATTGCAAAGGATATTGTTTTATATTGAAGTTCCAATAACAAATAAAAATAGAAAATGAGTAATGCACCGACGGTATAAAGTATTTTACACCATAAATGCATCATCCATCATTCATCCGTTTATGATTGTTGACTTTTAAATCAAAGTAATACAAATGAATGGTGGATGATGGAATGGTGGTGTAAAAAACTTTACACCGTCAGTGCTTACTCATTAATCTCAAATAAAAATGCTTAAAAATTGTATAATATGGTTTGTGATACATAATATAATAAATTCATTTTATTGGTGGATGCAAATGCTTGTTTGTGTTGATATGTCTATTTCTGGTTTTTCAGTTGAACCGGTCGATCCGATCTGATTTTCAAAACCATAGTACCACATGATACACGAGCGGAAAAAAAATAATAAGGAAAAATTGACAGGTGATAAGAGGAGCATAAGAGCTGTAATTGGGGAAGGTAGTGAAAAGTGTGACGGCATAAGAAAATAGTGCGCCGCCGGCTCCAAATTAGTACTGTAAGTCTGTAACCACGAAAGTACCCACCCAATCTTTCTTACTCATAATACCAATAGAGTGTGGCTTTCCTTAATTACCAACAAACAGAGACTCGGTTAAATCATAATGGACAGCTCCAAAGCCACACCGTTGACGTCGTCTCTCACCCTCCCTCTTTCTCTTCGTCATCTTCCTACTTCTCTCTTTGTAAGTGTTGAGGGTCAAAAAATGGGGAAATATGGTAATGAGATTTTGGGTTTGTAAACTTGAGAGATTAAGCAATGATGAAAGTTTAAAGCCTCTGAGATCCTGTGGTGGAGGAGAGTGAGCAAGTCTTGCACAATGATCTTTGTGAGAAGGGCAGCGAACGTCCCTCTAGCAACACACCTCTCTCCCGCCTTCTCCCTCTCTAGTTCTAATGTTTTTAGTGTTTCTCCCTCCTGATTCCTTTCTTCCCCTCTCTGTGTATTTTTGATGATGATGCCTACCTCTACCCTCTCCCTCTTCTTAAGCTTTCTTACTCCCTCACTAGTCATTGTCATCCTCGTAAAACCCCCTTGCTTAGCCATTAAGCACCGTTCTTTCTCTCTGCTCCCTATTACACCTTACACCATTTTAGTTAGTCAAATTAAGCTTATCTTCCTAAGGCAAAACAAAAGGTCCTTTTTTAGTGATTAACTTCCTAAGACCCTATTTCTCCTAGTTTCCCTCCATTTCCCTATTGTTGCATAGAGTTTAGTTCTCCGACCATTGTGCAAGTCCACATGAGTCATTTATCACTCTTTAGGCAAAGCTCGCTCAGAGCCTTCCAGCCACAGCCCTCAGAAGCTCCCAGGGGTTGTCCGCCCAGCTGGCCACTTTGCCCTTAGTGTACAGCTATGAGGGGCGGGTCCCCAAAGATCCTTTACTTTCTGCCCACGTATTGGGCCACTTCCTCCTTTCTTTCTTCTTACTGGGCTTTTTGCTTCCTTCCACCGGACTACTCTCTTTTATTCTTTTGGCCCAAATAAATTGGTTCCCAACAATAGCCCCTTTTTGCAGGAAAGGGAAAACAGCCACCGCCCCTGGGTTTCCGCGTGCTACGTGGGAGAAAAAGAACTGTCAATTGCAGTTTTCACTTTGCTGCAAAACTACCTAAGCACGTCTTCTCATTCTCTCACCCACTTCTTCATTGGTTTGAATAGGCCTCGTAACCCGCGCCACCTATACATCCTACTCCTCATTTTCCTTTATTTACAACGGTACCTTCCTCCTCTTCTCCATTTTCAAATTTTCAATTTCCCCCCAATTTCAACATGTCTTCATCTTCTTCCTCTTCTCCTGACAATAGCTCGATGTCTCCTACTCAATCAGGCGAGCCAACTGGTGATTCTTCTTCTGTCCCAAATCTCCTTCTCTTTCACACTCTCCCTTCGCTCCCTCCACCGAGGGCGGAGCTCGCGAGCAGTGGTTCTCGCCGGGATTCGGCGGAAATCCCTATTCCTGTTCGCCCTTTTGCAAAGCCCCCTTCTTCCGGTAATCTGCTCGATTCTCCGGGCCCTCAAGCCCCTGTTGTCTCTCCAGCTGAAGCAAAATTGATTGTTCCCATTCCCAGTGAATGTTCCTTCGAAGTGTGCCCCTGCTTGCTCCGCTCTCGTTTGGCAACCGAAGAGTTTCCTTGGTCTTCTCCTTGCTTTCGTAGTCACATTTCAGGTACTAGTGGCTGGTCCTCATGGGTGAGCCATGTCTTCATGCATGATCCCCCTTTCGTCAAGGTGCTTGAGCAAGTTGGGATCGCTTCCACCATTAAGGTTTCTCCCTACTTGGGTTCAAATAGGAAGGCGGAAGATCTTGAATTATTGCTACAACGGTGGTGTACAGCAACCCACACTTTCTTTTCCTCCTGGGGGGAGTTTACTCCTACCCTAGAAGATGTTGTTCTACTGCTCAAACTCCCTGCCTTCGGGGAGCACTCCCTTTCTTCTGATTCTGTGAGTTCTGATGTTATTGAGATGGCACTACAACTCAAAGCGGCCACTTGGCAGTCCGCTCGTCATTCTCGGGACGTCTTTGAACGTCGCAGGGCGAATATGAGTGGGGGTTCCAAGGTGGCAGGGACTGGATGTTTGATCCCAAAGGCAAAAAGAGTCAAGAAGAAGGACTCATTGAAGTATACATTCGCTACATGGATTCGGTACTTCCATGGGGATGTCCATAATGGTTGCTTCGAACCAGGGCCTACTGTTGACTTGGATTTGAAGAGGGCGGCCTTCGTTTCCTTTTGGCTAAGCAGGTTCGTTTTTCCTGGTTCGCCCTGGGAATCAGTCAGTTCTGCCATATTTGTCTTTGCTTGCCTTTTGGTTAACGGCATTCGCCTCCCTTTGGCACCGATGTACCTGGGCGGCTTATACGCTCGCTTGGACCAAACAGCAGAGCAGATGAGGCTTTCCTTCGGTCGTTTCTCCATTAGTTCTTTCCTTGATTTGGTCTTCATCCAGTATTTTCTTTTTGAACATTTCCCTGATTACGGTCCCATTCGCCAAACAGCCACTCCTTCTGTGGCTTCCGATGATCCTACGGTTTTCCTTATTCAACCGCGAGTCTTTGGCTGGTTCAACGGAAAACCCAGGCAATCTCTCTCTGATGTTATTGACAACGAAGACTATTTTGTGTTCAGACCTTTCCTTTCGAACCTTCTTCCTGGCTGTGAAGGTCTTCATGACCTATATTTGGAGTCATCTTTTAACACTCGGAACAACTCATCCAAGCGCACTGAAGGTACTTTTGATTTGTGGCTTATGATCATATTTCCTCGCTTTCTTCCTGGTTTTGTGATCACGGACGCTCTTGGGTCTTTTGGTGGTGCTCTGTGGCCTTACGCGTATAGGCCAGATCGTGTTGCAAGGCAGCTTGGTTTTGATCAAGCCCCTTGTGTGCTGGCTCTTAATCCCGTTGACCCTTCTTCCATAGCTGATGCTACTTTACTTAAGCCCCTTGTTCTTCTTCCTCCTTATGATGATGCTTTATTTGCTCCCTGCTCTCGGGTTGGTTCCGTTCTCCAAGATTAGGTCACATACCACAATGTTGTTCTTGCTCATTTACGCAACTTTGAAGCCGCTAAAAGTAATGCTCCTTCTCCCTCTGAAATGATTGCTTTAAGGGATCCTTATTATGCACCGATTTCCAAAAAGGATGTTGCTCTCGCAGGTATATCCTATTCCTCTTTGGTTTTCTCTTTTCACTTCATGCTATTCTTTCTTTTTAAAAAAACTTCTTTTCTCTTTGTTGTCTCCTCTTCTCTTTTTTTTATTTTCTCAATTACAGTTGAATTGGCTTCCTCCGCCTTCTCTTCCGCTTCCAAGAGGAAACATGCTGCTTCCCCTTTTACCAAAGGCAAAGGAGCTAAAGTCTCCAAGGCTAAAGCTTCCAAGGCCAAGGCTTCCGCCTCTGCATCTCCAAAATCTTCCGCCCCACCCCCTAAAAAACAGAAGCGGGCTGGCTGTGATTCTCAGCGTAGGGTTTCGCTTCGCCTGCGTTCTCGCTTTACTTCTTCAACTCCTACATCTGACCATGTTGATTTAGGTGATTGTTCCTCTGCTGATGGTGAAGTTCCTGCACCTACCCCTCCTACTGTTGTTGTATTGGATGGTGATCCAGCTCCTGCATCCGCTCCCAATCCCATGAATGCTCATTCCTCTTGTCAGAAGAGCTCATCTACACCTTCTGCTCCTTTGGGTAGTTCGTGTAGTCAAAGGCAACAAATTGATACTTCTAGTGAGATAAACCAGATTTTGCTTTCTACTCCTTCTCCGCCTCAAGGCTTGGATGTTACCACTAGTCCCTCCCCTCCGCCTCCAGGTTCTAGTAGTTATGCACTGCCTTTTTTTTTACTTATCTATTCATCTCCTTTCTTGTACTTGTATTTATTTCCCTTTTCCTTTTCTGCCCCCCTTTTTTTAGCTCCGCCTCCTCATGTTACTCCTTCTTCCCAAGGAAATGTGGCAGACGTTGATCAAGGACCTATGCAAGTTGACCATTCCCGAGAAAAGCAGGCTTCTGTGGAAGTCGAGCAGGGTGAGGAATTGCAAGTTGATCGAATGCAAGAGGATCATGTGGAATTGGGCTCTGACGTGGTTGCTACCCCATTTCCTGCTGCCTCGGCGGATACTCTAGTTGCCTTGGCTAATTCCTTAAAGCCTGCTGTACCCATGCCTTCTCAGTCTGATACAAATCCTTTCATTGCTGCCAAAGCCATAGCTGATAGGCTGATTGCGAACAAACAATCTTTCGCAGCTACTGGTATCTCATCTGTTCACATATCTTTGATCATTTGCTTCATTCATTGTATGCTCCTCACACTTGTTGTTTTTTTTGTTTGTTTTTTTTAGGTAATCCCATTCCTGATCTCTCTGCCATCTTGCCTGAAGAAGAAATCCAGTGGGTTGTTTCTTTCCTTTCGCTTCATGATGATATAATCGTTCCGCCAGCTTCCCTTCCGCTTCCCTTGCGTTGTTCCGCCTATCGTCTTCTTGCTGATTTGCTACGTCAGTTCAAGTCACACAGTATTGAGGAATTACTTTCAGGGCAACTGATCACCGTCCTCCAGCACCTTTCTTCTCTTCCTTTGTTGGGTTTTGATGGTATCTGGTTCCAGAGGCTCCATGATAATATGAAGTCCATTGTTTCTTCATTGACTCCAACTATCGTGGAGGCGGATGCAAAAGCTAAAACCGAACTAATCTCCAAGCGTCAAACTATTCTTCAAGAAGTTCTTTCTTTTGAGGATAAGCTTGCTGATGCCCGTGCTCGTCTTGCCTTGGTTGATGATGAGGTTGCTTCCCTTGAAGTTGCAGAAAAAGCCCGCTCAGATGCCCGCTCTTCCATTGCTTCCCTTATTCAGTTCTGAAGTTTTTAGAATATTTTGTACTAGTTTTATGGTGTTTGGATTTTGCCTGCTCTTGTCTTTAAGATATTATATATTTTCCCTTTTGCTATCCAAGTAAGGTTATGAACTTGATGTGTTGATGTAACACTTGATGTTTTTGCTATGTACCTGCAGTAATAGTAATGTGCACTTTGCCACTCTTTTATTCCAATCTATTGCAATCTTTTGCATCTTCTTAAACACTTAGTGTTTGTAGATCTGAAGGACAAGTGGGGTGGCCTCTATCCACTTATCCCTTATCTGTCGTGAAGCCGGGGCGCAGCATCTCATCATTCCTTCCGATTTTTGTTATGCGCACATGTTTTCTGTTGTGTTTTGTGCGAATCTTTATCTATGTGCTTTACGCACATTACTCTTTATTTCTGTGCTCTTGCACGTTTTCTCTTTGTGCTCTTGCACATATTCTCTTTGTGCTCTTGCACATATTCTCTTTGTGCTCTTGCACACGTTCTATTTGTGCTCTTGCACATATTTTCTTTGTGCTCTTGCACACGTTCTCTTTGTGCTCTTGCACATATTCTCTTTGTGCTCTTGCACACGTTCTCTTCGTGCTCTTGCACGAGTCTTTGTTCTTGTTCTTCTTTGCACATTTCTTTCTCATCTTTGTTCTCTTTGCACATTTCACGCTTTATGTTCTCCATTTTTTTGTTTTTTTTTTTGCACACACATTTTCTCATTCCCTATCCCTGTCCACATTCAACCTCATGGATTTCCTAATTCTACCGCTAATGCGTCTTTTGTTATCAAGGTGTTCCAATTTTATTACTACTATTTTGATTTTAATCTTGTAATTTAGGTTTCTTTCCTCCTTCTCTCATTACCCTCTTATATCGATTCATGCATATTTATCATTTCATAAACTAAAAAAAAGAAAGGAATAATAATTCAACATAATGCAGTGGCAATAGATTCATGATATAATTCAAGAAGGAGAGCCCTTCATATCATACAAAAACGATTCTTCCATCAAGGCAATCATATATGTCTCTTGTGCTTCTCAAAATCAAAGAACTAGCTCTTACATTCACATCTACTTCTAGGGGTAATACTTCTTAATATATTTAAAATTCAAGGGGCCTATTTTCTTTTGACTGTTTGGATTGAGAAGAAAGCAATACCCGTTGGGATGAGCGTCTTGCACCACATAAGGCCCTTCCCACTTAGGCGCCCATTTTCCAGCATGAATATTCCTCATAACCGCGTCCGTGACTTTGAGTACCAGCTCCCCTTCGCTGAACATCCTACGCTTCACCAGCTTGTCATACATTAGCATCACACGCCTCTGATGTTTCAACATTTCTTCCCTCGCTCTATCTCTTTCCCCTTCTATGAATTCTGCCTCTATCTCCCTCCGCCCATCTGCTCCATTGATCATTCTTGGCGATGGTACCATAACTTCGGCTGGCAGTGTCGCCTCGGCCCCGTATACCAAGGAAAAGGGAGTGGCCTTTGTAGCACCATGCCTTGTCGTTCTGTACGCCCATAACGCAAGAGGCAAGTACTCGCTCCAATCAGTGGGTGTGTCTCCTACCATCTTCCTCAAAATCCCAATCAACAATTTATTTGTCGCTTCTGCCTGCCCATTGGACTGAGGATAGTAGGGCGTTGACTTGCCATGTGTTATATTGAAATTGGCCAATGTGTCTTTCACCCTTTCATTTATGAAATGCGTTCCATTATCTGATACTATCCTCTTTGGTAGTCCAAACCTACAAATTATGTGTTCCTTTATGAACTTCACTACTGTTTCTCCATCAGCGTTTGTGACCGCTTCCGCCTCAGCCCATCTTGTAAAGTGCTCTGTTGCCACCAACACCCATTTCTTCCCTCTTGACTGTGGCTCTATAGGCCCAACAAAATCCATCACCCATGTGTGGAAAGGATAAGGTGTATCCAGCCCATGCATTTGTGCAGACGGAGCGTGGATCCTGTCTCCATGTCTCTGACAATCTTGGCACCTCTTGCTGTATTCTCTTACATCACTTTTCATCGTGGGCCAATAATACCCAAGCCTCATCAGCTCATGGTGTAGGTTTCGCCCCCCTAGATGTCGCCCACATACTCCTTTGTGAACTTCCTCTAACACCTTTTCAATATCATCTCCGCCTATACATCTCAGTATTTCCCCATTGAACGCCTTTTTGAATAACTCCCCCTTTTCACAAAAGTATCTTTCCGCTTTCCTCCTTAGTGCTTCACTCTCTACCTTTCCTTTAGGGAGACTTCCTTCTTCCAAAAACTTCCTTAGAGGGTTCCTCCAGTCTTCCTCTTCTACTCTGCCCGCCTCTTCCTCTTCTTTCACCTCTTGACACCGGACACATTTCCTCTGCATCGCATCGCTTTCCGCCTTCATCTTGGGCCAGTAAATCCCCACACGCTGTAGTCTTCTGTACAACCCTGGGCCAAGTTGTCCACAAATGCTTTCATGAAGCTTGTCCATTTTCTCCCTACCCTCTTTCTCTGTCATGCACCTCATCAGCAATCCTTCATTATTCTTTTTGTATAACACTTTCCCCACCAAGTAATAATCCCTTGCTGCTTTTACCAGCATCTTACTCTTCAATTGTCTTATCACATCATCTCTCCAAATCGCCCCTTCCTTCTCCTCAGCTTCTGTCCTTTCCTTCTGCACCTTTCTAAATGTTATTATTTTCTCCCCGTCTCCCGCCTCCCGCCTCCTCCTGGCTCCCAATCGTGGCCAAGGCATCCGCCCACTTGTTCTCGGCTCCGGGGACATGTTCTAGTCCTTCTACTCTGAATCCTTCCATGAGTTTGAACGCTCGCTCTCTGCAAGACATCAAAGATGCCTCCTTTACCCCATACTCTCCTTTGAGTTGTTTTATGACTAGGTTGGAATCTCCCTTTATCACAAGTCTTTCCACTCCTAACTCCTTTGCTATTTTTAACCCAGCAATCAATGCTTCGTATTCCGCCTCATTGTTGGTACAAGGGAATTCCAACCTGAGGGCGAATGATAAAGACTCCCCTCTTCCGTTGGTTAGTGTCACGCCTCCTCCTCCTTGTGGCGACGAAGGCATCCCATCAAACATGAGGATCCATCGTGGGTTTCCTTCACACATATTGGCTTCAGGCATTTCTCCCCTCAATTCTTCCACTTCTTCGCCCTCTGTAGAGATTGGACAGATGGCCATGAGGTCTGCTAGGGCCTGACTCTTCAAAGCTGTAGGCGTAACCAACATTATCTCATACTCTGTAAGCATCAATGCCCACTTGCTTAATCTCCCTGTCAATACCGCTCCTTGCAACAAATGTTTAATCCCTTCAACCTTAGTCATTACCCAAATCGCATGGGCCTGAAAGTAATGCCTGAACTTCTGAGCTGCGTATACTAGCGCCAAACATTGCTTTTCTTGAGGCGAGTACCTAAGTTCTGCGTCTTTCATTACTCTCCCAAAATAAGCTACTGGCCGCTCCACTCCATCTTTCTCCTGTGCTACTAAGCCATTTATGGTGTCTCCAGAGGGGGCCAAGTATACTTTCAGTGGAACTCCTTTCTCTGGTGCGTTCATGACTTGAGGAGATACCAACACTTCCTTTATTTTCTGAAAGGCGGACTGGTGATTCTCATCCCACATGAATTTCCCATTATCCTTTGCCAGATCCTTGAAGGGCTTTAATAACTCGCTCATGGCTGGTATGAATCGCCTTATGTAACCCAACTTCCCAACCACTCGCTGCAGCTCTTTTCTTGTTCTGGGCGCCTCCATTTCTTGTATTGCCTTGATCTTTTCTTCATCAGCAGATATGCCATCCTTGTGAACCTTGAACCCCAGGAATGCCCCAGACGCCACTCCGAATTTACACTTTAAAGGGCTCATGCGTAACTTGTACTTCCGACACCTTTCCAGCATACTTCTTAGATGCTTCACGTGATCTTCCTTCCTCCTGGATTTCACCACCAAATCATCTACATAGTCTTCCACAAAATCATGCATCACATCATGGAATATGGCTGTCATAGCTCTTTGATATGTCGCCCCTGCGTTCTTCAAGCCAAAGGGCATCACCACATAATGAAAGTTTCCCACAGGGGTCCTAAAAGCTGTCTTCTCTTCATCTCCTGGGGACATCCGGATTTGGTTGTACCCGCTAAACCCATCCATGAATGAAAACCTTTCATGAGATGCAGTGGCGTCTATCATACCATCGATGTGGGGAAGAGGAAAATCATCTTTTGGGCAAGCTTTATTGAGGTCCCTAAAGTCCACACAACAGCGAATCTGGTCATTCTTCTTTCTTACAGGGACAATGTTAGCCAACCACTCTGGGTGTTGAATTGGCTTTATGAATCCCGCCTCTAATAGTTTCTCAACCTCTTTCTTTATTTGGGCCTCCACTTCAGGGCTGAACCTCCTTGGGTGCTGCTTTACAGGTGTCGCCTCTGGCCTTACCTCTAGATTATGTGTTACCAAACTCCTGCTCAACCCAGGCATCTCGGTATAGCTCCATGCGAATACTTCTTTAAACTCCTTTAGTAAGGCCACTAACTCTCCTTTCTCCGCCTCGCTCAGATTTCTGCATATGAATAGCGGTTTCCTTTCGCCTTCTGCTTCTCCCATATTTACTTCCTCCAAATCTCCCTCGATCTCTTGTTCGCCTTCTATGACTCCATAACAGTTCTCCCTTTCTCTTTGTAACACTTCCATTGGCGTGTGGAGCGTGCACCATAATTCGGGGTTGACTAGTTCTTCTATTTTGGGCCTAGCCAACCCCGCCTCATCCTATAAGATCCTCCAAGTCAGGGTGCCGTCAGTGAGGCGGCATCTCTCAATTCTCCCTTTCTTAGATGCTTCCTGCTTTTCTTCCTCCATATCGCCTCGTGACTTTTTGAAACCACTCGTGGAAGCTCCACCCTTTCCTTTTTCTTTGACAAAGCATACTGGCTCCATTCTTCGGATCGTGTTAGCTCCTGTGGGGGCGACCTCTCTGAACAATGAAGCTTCAATCATGTGAAGCTCAGACGCTTGAAATGGAGCTTGCACCGCTGGTATCACAATGTTCCCACCTCTGTAGCTCGACTTTACACATTGATGGAGCGTGGACGGCACGCAACAATGCTGGTGGATCCATGGCCTTCCGAGCAGAATGTGGTAACTGGGCTTGCCTGCTACGATTTGGAAAGTATTTGTTGTTGCAATGGCTCTCACCCTTAAGCGCAGGACCACACTGGCTATTACAGCCACTGCTGCCCCATTAAATGCATTCAACCTCATGGTTGACCTCTGTAACCTTTCCGCCCGTACCCCCAAGGCATGAAAGACATCCACTGGAATGATGTTAACCCCAGAACCGTTGTCAACCAAGGCCCTTCTCATGGTGACACTCTCAAAACTTGCTTCTACATACAATGCTTTGTTGTGACAAAACCCTTGTTCACAATCAACGGGTTCTTTGAAAATGAGAGTCGTGGCGTGTGCCTTTGTCAGCCGGGCCAAAGGAGCATTGGGTGAACAAAGCCCGCCTCCATGTTTCATTATAGCTTCTACCAAAGCTCCAGCCGCCTCCGTCTGTACCTCATCTCCCAAATTTAACTGGGCGAACAAGATGCGGAATCCCCTTGTCTTTGCTATCCCCTTTCTGAGTATTTCTTCTAGCTCCCCTTCCTCATTGTCCACCATTTCTTCATCTTCCAAAAGTTGCTCCTCTATCCCATTAATGGTATTTACTCCATGGTTCGGTAGAGGGTGAACTCGCAGGTCCTCTTCCCTCGGCTGCTCAGGCAAGACTAGCTTCCCTTGTCCCACCAGCCTGTGGAAGATACGCCTCACGACGTAGCAAGACATAGTACCGTGAGTGCTCGCCTCTCTGTGAACAGCGCAATAACGTGGGTCATCCATCTGTTGGCTCGTAGGCGGACGACGTCCTTCTCCTTTCTTAAGTATTCCTTCCTTGTACCAATCCTCTATCAGCTGATACACCAACTCCTTGGAGATGGTCAGTGCAGGCGGCTCCTCGTCTTTCCCATATTTCCGAGGCGGAGGGATTTCTTTGTAACTTTTCTTCTTCCCTCGTTCCTCAGCCGCATATGCCTCCAACAAGGCGTCATCTTTGGCCCTCTTCCCTTGCCTTTTCATGGCTTCGGCTATGTCCGCTCCCTTTTTTTATCAACTCTGCGAAGGTAGCCACTTCACTCAAGGACAGAAAAATCTGGGCACCATCTTCTACATTTTTGATACACCCGTAAACCAGATCCGCCTCGGGTAGAGTTTCCTTGCAATGAAGCGCTTTATCTCGATACCTTTTAATGAAGGATACCAGTCCTTCCCCGGGCCTCTGTTTTACTCGCCCTAGATCCATGATATGCAACGCGCCCTCCTCTTCCAAAAACTTATTGCAAAACTCTGCCACCATATCTTCCCATGTGTGCAGCGATCCAGGGCGAGCTTGCTATACCACGTAAACGCCCTTCCTACAAGTGACTTTGAAAACTCTCCGAGACGAAGGCACTTGTTTTGGCTATGAATCCCCAAATCATCCAAGTAAGTCATGATGTGTTCTCTTGCACTCCCTGTCCCATCAAACTTCCTGAAGGCGGGCGGCACATACCCAACGGGGAATGGTTGAGCAAGAACTTCAGCAGTGAACGGGAGTTGGATCTCGATCGCCCTTCTGCCTCCTCCCTTGTGATCCTCCAGCATTTTCTTTAGCTGGGCCTGGGTGACAGGGGCATCTTCTCCCATCTTTATGAGTTGCTCCTCCACTCGAGTCTTTCCTCCTTCAGCCTCTTTCCCAATCAATTGTGTTTTCATTTCTGTCATCATTTTCGCCAAGTTGTCTTGGTTGGCCAACAAAGAAGACAAAAAGGCTGCCGGGACCGTGACCTGCGATGGTCCCGCCCCTTGCTCCAGAGAAGGAGTTTCCATTTCCTTCAACAGATTCAGCAGCGGCTCCACCTCTCGCCTGGGGGAGGAAACAGGGTCTCCCCTTGATCCTTGGGGCTGCTCCATGGGTGTTTCTTCTTCTGGAAACTCCAGGTTGAAGGATAACCTTCTTGGCGTCACAGGTTCATGGCCATTGTTCGTCATTGCTCAATCTCCCCAGCGGAGTCGCCAATTGTTGAGGGTCAAAAAATGGGGAAATATGGTAATGAGATTTTGGGTTTGTAAACTTGAGAGATTAAGCAATGATGAAAGTTTAAAGCCTCTGAGATCCTGTGGTGGAGGAGAGTAAGCAAGTCTTGCACAATGATCTTTGTGGGAAGGGCAGCGAACGTCCCTCTAGCAACACACCTCTCTCCCGCCTTCTCCCTCTCTAGTTCTAATGTTTTTAGTGTTTCTCCCTCCTGATTCCTTTCTTCCCCTCTCTGTGTATTTTCGATGATGATGCCTACCTCTACCCTCTCCCTCTTCTTAAGCTTTCTTACTCCCTCACTAGTCATTGTCATCCTCGTAAAATCCCCTTGCTTAGCCATTAAGCACCGTTCTTTCTCTCTGCTCCCTCTTACACCTTACACCATTTTAGTTAGTCAAATTAAGCTTATCTTCCTAAGGCAGAACAAAAGGTCCTTTTTTAGTGATTAACTTCCTAAGACCCTATTTCTCCTAGTTTCCCTCCATTTCCCTATTGTTGCATAGAGTTTAGTTCTCCGACCATTGTGCAAGTCCACATGAGTCATTTATCACTCTTTGGGCAAAGCTCGCTCAGAGCCTTCCAGCCACAGCCCTCAGAAGCTCCCAGGGGTTGTCCGCCCATTTGGCCACTTTGCCCTTTGTGTACAGCTATGAGGGGCGGATCCCCAAAGATCCTTTACTTTCTGCCCACGTATTGGGCCGCTTCCTCCTTTCTTTCTTCTTACTGGGCTTTTTGCTTCCTTCCACCGGACTACTCTCTTTTATTCTTTTGGCCCAAATAAATTGGTTCCCAATAGTAAGTTCTCATTTCTTCCATTTTTCATTGCACATTGATATTTCTACATTCTATTTTGTACAAGTTCATTTATATTTTTTTTTACACAAACTGGTACCCGAATCTGGTTTACCCAGAATTAGACTCATCCCGTCCGACCCAACCGAGTTCGCACTAAGCGGTATGGGTCTCCCAACGGAGTTGCTCCATACACTCGAACTCGAGACTAGTTGGTTAAGGGACCAAGTGAGCTACCACTTGACAATCCCACGCCGAAAAAAATGACATTGGCCAAAATCTCGTAAGAGAAGATGACCAGAGACGAAAAAAGATGACTGTAGACCAAAAATAATTTGACGAAAATATCAACTATAATAATGGAAGTAAACTTGAGGGGTCACTTAAAAAAAATAGAGGAATCACTTTGGAGTAAATAAATAATTTAAGGGATGAAGCAACGTGGGGTTAGTCAAGTGGTAGCCCACTTGGTCCCTTAACCAACTGGTCTCCAGTTCGAGCCTTGGGTATGGAACAACCCCCGCTGGGAGACACCTACCGCTTTGTGCAAGCTCAATTGGGTCAGACCGGATGAGTCGGATTCTGAGTAAATCAGAATCGGATACCTGTTGGTGTACACTAAAAAAAAAGTTTTTGTGATGAATAATGATAAGATCAAAAAAGATTTTTACTAGGATAGTGACACCATTCAAAGAAATTGGTCTTTTAATAATTTCGAAGAGAAAAACATAAACAAATTCAAAAAGAATTTTATAGTTTCCTTGAAAGAGTTGAACAAAACATCTATTTCTTTAATTGGTTTCATGCTTATACTATCATAAATGAGAAAATGTTACAAATGTTATAAGTATTTTTCCCTAATTTTCTAACAATAATTACTTTAAGGTCCTCAATTTTACACAGGCTAAATTATTCATTTGGCCTCTTACTTTATTTTTCAATTTCAAATTGGTCCCTTACGTTTTTTTGTTTCAAATTGGTCTCTCATGTTTCTTTTCGCTATAAAATTGGTCCCTGAGCCACTGTTCATCCTATGCGAACCATTATGATTTGCACATGTGTCACTATTCATCCTATGTGAACCAATATAATATTGACATGTAGGATGAATAGTGACTCAGAGACCAATTTGACATCGAAAAGAAACAAACCTGAGGGACCAATTTGAAAAAAAAAAACGTAAGGAACAAATTTAAAATTAAAAAATAAGATAAGGAATCGAATGAGTAGTTTAACCATTTTACATATATCTTCTATACATATCTGGCTAGCGTGATTTCTGTTGTACATTATTTGGTGTTTTAGGCTCCTTCAAAATAATTATCATTGTTTTTGCAGCGAAATCAAATTATCATATCTGCAACGGCTTTTATAGGTAGAAGGTTGGTACGAAGGCTGTATGCAGGTTATCTCCTATCTTAAGGTCTTCTTTCGGGAAAAAAAGAAGTAAATATAAATGAGTTATGACTAATTGATGCTAGGTGTAAAACTTGGTCATTTATATATTCACATAACTTTTTATATATTATGAAATTTGTCTATCCAATCGTTGAATTATATGTTATTATCAAGTAGATCAAGTCTACAAAACTTTATAAAATATAAAAATTATTTGATATTTCATCCGACTATTCTATTTTAACGGATAATACGTTATTTAAAATATAAGTAAATATGCATTATTAGATTTCATACCTATGAATCTCCGAATGATCAGAAATTTGATATGTATAATCGTCATGATAATAAATTTTACGGCTGATGTCAATGAATCATAACTCAATATAAATAATGCCTTATACTCTCTTACTTCTTGGGCTCTTTTACACTTTGTTTTATGACTTGTGCTTCTTTTGGTATTGTGAGAGCATCCATATCCATGTTGGTGGGCAATTTTTTTTTTTTTTTTGTCCTTACATAAATTCCATCCATTATTTTATTATTTTTTATATTCTAAAGACAATTATTATATATTAAAAAAATAATTATTATATTTTTTCTTCATCGATGAACCAACTTTTACCCTTAAAATAGATTGCATATTACCTCGTCCTCTTAATATTTTGCATTAAATAAAAATCGTAATCAACTAACTATATTTTTCCTACTAAAAATTGTAACTATAGTTTAAAACCACTACAAACTAAACATAATAAAGACATTAATTATAATATAAAGAATGAAAAAATAACTATTAAACATTGTTTAAGGGCAACCATGACAAAATTTTGAGAGAGTCTGACGGAGAATCATAACATCATTTTTTTTACAATCCTTTTATTTTATATCATCTTAATAATAATAAATAATAATAATGATTATAACTAAATAAATAATAAAAAAATAAATATTAATATATTTTTTAAATATATAATAATAATATTCTTAAATATATTGTGTTATTATGAAAAAATTAATATAAATGGATATATTAATTGAATACACTCTAATATATTTTTATTGAAATATCGATATATAAAAAACATTTAAAAAATGGATATTTAAAAAACATTTGAAATTATTATTGCAATCTATTTTTTTATTATAAAAATGGCTGTGTCCCATTTTTTTAACAAGAAATTGAATATTTTAATTCTTAAATATTATTTGGATGCAAATATAATTTTTGGAAATTTATAAATATTGATATCATAAATAAATATTTGAGATTATTTGTAGAAATAATAGGCAATTAAAATTATTGAAATTATATTTCAAAAACATTATTAAAATGAAATTGAGTCTAAAAGTACATGATGATATAATGCTGATCTATAAGTCTTGTGAGTCTTTAACTATTATGGTGAAAAACATGAAAAGTCTGTCAGAGTTTGATGAGTCTGATTTTGAGACTCCATTGTGAATGTCCTAATATAATCATCATAATCATAATAAAGAAAATAAAGAGTGATTTTTTTTTTGCAAACTATTAAATCCCAAATTATTCGAAAAAAAACACCAATGAGCCCAAACACTCACTCCCCCTTTTTCCTATTTCATTCTCTCTCTTCTCATGCACTCTTAATCTCTCTCAATCTTTATATCTTTTCGATCCCAAAACTCTAAAGCTCTCTCGATATCCCAAAATCAAAATAGAATCGCTCAACCTCCCATGTACTCAACATACTTATCTTTCTCACTCTATGGCATCCCATTGCATAGATCCGCTCCATCTCGCATTGCTTGCCATAGATCGGAAAACCACACAACAAAACTCACCAAATCAACAGCATGCATGTGGCTAGTATTGGAAATTTGGACCAATGTCCATGAGGCCCGCCCGCAAATTTTTATGGGAAGGGCATTGATTTTGTGCCCAATTAAAAAAAATGCCCGCCTTGCCCATGTTTTTTGTGGGCATGCTCAGGCGGGCATCGGGCCGCCTACGGGTCGCCCATTATTTAATTTACAAAAAACAAACCCAAAAGTAAAAAACTAACCTATTGGCCAATTAAAAAAAAAAAGCAAAAAAAAAAATGAATGGCCCAAAAGGCCAAAACCAAGCCCAAAAGCAAAAAAACAAACCATACTGACTAAAGTCTTAACTCCTAATTCTTAAACAAACTCACAAAGTCACAAAACAGCTCCAGCTTCAGCTCACAAACATAAAGTCCAGCCTCCAGTCTTGCCTGTGTCGTCCTCTAGCTCCTAATTTAGATTTATTGCTTCTTTTTTTGGCTTTCATTGATTGTTTTTTATGTGTTTTTTGTTTGTTTGTTAATTGTTTTTTATGTGCTTTTCATTTTTTTCATTTTTTTTAATTTAAACGACTGCCCACAAAGCTCGCCCTGCAAGGCATGAATTTTTCGCCCAAAAAAATTTAATGAGCCTGCCCGCCAAAAACGCAGGCATTCGTGGGCATGCGCCCATGCCGCCCGCCCGCCCAATTTGCTAGTGCTACATGTGGCTAATGCTCGCCCTTGCCGCCTCCATTTCCCTTCTCTATTTTTTGAGTTTATTTTGTTTTGTTCTGTTTAGGTTTGTTCAAGATTTGTAAATTTTTGTTCAATTTGAAATTGTTTGCACTAGAATTGAATTAGTTGTCCTGGATTTATAAATTTTTGTTCAATTGAAATTAATATAGCCATTGAAAATAATGGAAGTTTGGTTGGGCTTGTTGTTTTTCTGTTCTTCCCCTCTTCATTTTTTGGGATTAAAATCTTGGTGCCTTTAGTCATGTCCTTTGTCCCAAACTAGGGACAGTCCTGAAATAGGGACAAAACATGATTTTCCTACACCGGCATCATATGTTATGGACAATCTCTAATTTTTTTATGGACATCTCGGCGTGGAAGCTCTGTTATATACTCTATCCAAATTTATATGTATGATTTTTTTGGGAAATTCACGGATTGATATTATTAGTCGTATTGAAAAGGTAAACATTTAGTATATATTTTTTTAACCTATTACTCCTTCCGTCCCTTATTATAGGCATCATTTTGGTAGAATTGGTGTCCTTTTTTATAAGTCGTTTTAGGATATTTAAGTAGTATTAAAAAGTTTATTCCAAAAACACCCCTCATAATTGCTCAGGGGTGATAGGGTAATAATTACAATAGAGAGAGAAATGAATAGAGTTTAAAATTTTAAATAGGGGTAACTTTGGAATAACAATATATATTTTTTTTATAAATTTAAGAGTAATAATTATTTTTCTTAATATGTATGAATTAGTTAAAAGTGACTTATATCAAGGGACAAAGTGAGTACTATAATTGTTATTGAGATTCTAAAAAGTCTTGATTTAATAAGAGTCTTTTTAAAAAATAAATAATTAAATGTTGTTGAAAATTGAAATAAGATTTTATAAATATGATAATTTTTTTGCTAAACATATCTTACATATAGTATAAAAGGAGATATAATCCCTTGCATCACACGTGTCTACTTGCTGGTGTATATATGTAGAGATGAGAGAGAGATTTCAACCATTATTTGTCCAATCATTTGTATTTTATGCTATGGATGGTGCATTTTGGTTGTACTGTAGTGGTGATATAGTTCCTCTTATGTTGTAAAATTATTCAAATTATAATTTTGAAGCCTTTTGTTTCAAATTACAGATAAATAGTGACTGATTCAGCAATATATAGGTTTGGGATGACGCATTATAACTTTAATCTCAACTTTAATTTTAGAATTAAGATATCCATATGTTAACATTACAACTTTATTTAAAATTATAAAGTGACTTATAATAGGAGGAAAAAAATCAAAATGGTGACTTATAATAAATAACGGAGGGAGTAATTAATATTAGGGTTTTGCTAACAAGTGCAGGGCATTTGTTAAGGTTACTAAAAGTAGAAAAAAAAATACAATAAATCAACATTATCTTCTCTCTAGAAAACCCCAAATTAAAAGCTACATTTTCCGATATTTATTTACTATATTTGATTATTTAACAACTATTTTTAGGGCACTTGTGAGAATTTCCATTAATATTATACTGGTATTTTAAAAACACAATTAAAAAACAATATTAAAAAATTATTTAAAAACTGATGTAGTACAAATAAACAAAATTTAAAATATAATATAGTACTAAATTAAAAGGAAAATGCCGGTACTTGTTAAAGAGTTAAAAATAGTAAAAGACTATTGAAAAATATAGTTTTTGATGTTATAAAAAAAATAAAATTTGTTATGTTTTTTTTTCTCCTAAAAACACTTGTTAGCAAAACACATGTTAAAATTAATATATATATATATATATATATATATATATATATATATATATATATATAGCAAAGGAAAAAATAACAAAAATGTATGGGAGGTCACCGGCAAGCACCAATCTCATGATCTGATGGTTAAAGCCACGAGGGACAAGCCACTAAGCTACACACATTTTTCTCCAGAGTGAAAGTCCAATTTGGTTCCTCAAGTTTTTCGACTGAGACACTTTAGTCCTTTAAGAATTATAATTCACTTTTAGTTCCTGAAAATTTTTAAAAATACCATTTTAGTCTCTGTTTTCATTCCGTTAATTACTGTCACTGTTTCCAAAAGTATCAGGGACATTTAATGGTACAGTTTATGCCAACGGTGACAGTGGTTAACGGAATGAAAACTGGAACTAAAGTAATATTTTTTAAATTCTTTAGGGACTAAAAGTGAATTATAATTTTTGAAAGGCTAGAATGTTTCAATCGAAAAACTTGAGAGACCAAATTGAATCTTCACTGTTTTTATCATGTTTGCACTGTAGGGTGTATAACATACCCATCCGTTCCTTATTATATCCTTTTGATAATTTTTTTTGTCCTTTTTTATAAGCTATTTTAAAATATTTAAATAGTATTAAAAAGTTTTTTTTTCAAGTGATAGGGTAATAATTAAAATGTAAAGAGAAATAAATAAAATCATAAAATATTAAATAATGATAAATTTGGAATAACAACATATTTTTTTTTGATAAATTTAAAATAAATAATTACTTTTTTTAAGCTATGTAAATTAGATAAAAGCCACTTATAATAAGAAATAGAGGGAATCCTCCATCCATGTTGAAATACATGAAAAAAATAATTTTCACATTTATTAAAAATTAATTAGTTATATTTTTTTTTAAATTTATGGAAAAAATGAGATATATATATATATTTTTAAAATAACATCAAAAAGTAAAACAAAAATTAGATAAGATAATCAATTTTTAAATATAATTTTAAAAAATAAATTGAAAATAAAATAAAAATTATAAAAAATTAGTTAACTATTTTTTTATATATTTTTAAGTTAACTACTTTTTATATTTTAAACTAAGATAAATATATTTTTTTAATAAATATGTTTTTTATATTGCAAATCCAATATAAGACAATATTAATAAGTGTGATAAGAACATTTGTCAACTAACCAAATAAAATAGATAAGTATTGGAATTTTCGAGAAAAAATAAATATTTGACTTATGGCAGTATTTTTTTTTAATCTTTAATAACGTTAAAGAAGACGGGTTAGAACGACCTGTATGGAGTACATATTTTTAAAAAAGATAAATAAAAAAATTAGTGGTGGGGCACGTGCCCCTGCTAGATGAACCTATGTATTTTAGAAAAGTTGGTAAATTAAAATGCGCCGCATGAGGAAAAGGAAAAAAAAACGCAATTATCATTAACATGAGTTAAGAGCCGTCGATACCGGATTTTAAACTTAGTCTCTTACACATTCACATAACCTTTTATATATTATGAAATTTGTTAATCCAATCGTTTAATTATATGTTATTATCATGACGATCATATATACCAAATTTCAGATCATTCGGAGATTCATAGGTCTGTAATCTAATAATGCATATTTACTTATATTTTAAATAACGTATTATCCGTTAAAATAGAATAGTCAAATGAAGTATCAAATAATTTTTATATTCTATGAAATTTTGCAGACTTGATCTACTTGATAATAACAAATAATTCAACAGTTGGATTGACAAATTTAATAATATATAAAAAGTTATATAAAGGTGTAAGTGATCAAGTTTTGCACCGGACGTGAATGTATCATAACTCCATTAAGATATTAGGTTGGAGTGCAAGATCCGGGTCCATGGCCCAACTAGGGCCTCCTTCATCCTCAGTCCCCTATATAAATAGAGTAATCCTTCCATGCATTTCTCGCTCACTTCCCACCTCCATAACAGCATACACCCCTCTTCTTTTCTCTTTGCCAACTCCCGTTTTATTTTGCGGTATTATTTGATCCCTATCTTTTTGTACTTGACCAGATCCCTCCTCCCTCCTCTTTTTTCTCACATCATGAACCAGAACCAGAACCAGATCTCTCTTTTTTAGTTTTCTCATATCCCTCAATTACATTTCCTATTACGCACACCACTTCGCTTCTCAAACCTATTCTATTCTTCTTCTGAAGGGTCGTTGTGGGGATTAGAGAGTGTTATAGAGAAAGTCTTTTCGGGTTCTCCATATTCAATAGATCCCTTACTGTCTTCTTTTGAGGGGGTAGCCGGGGCTACGGCCTCGGCGGTTTTTAAAGCCCCCATCCATTACAACCTCACATAACAAAATTTACAAAATACATTTTATTATTATTATTATTATTATTTTCTTCTTCTTCTTCCAATTTTCCATAACATCCTAACCTTCTTATTATTCATTCCATTCGACCGTTATCAGCAGCTGAAGGAGGGATGCCTGCCTTGGCTTGTTGTGTTGATGCCGCCGCTGCGCTCTCTCCTCCTCCCGGCTACGCTCTCGCCGCCGGTGACATCTCGCTCCTGCCTCCGGTCACATTTTCCGACCTATCTCTTTCGACAACAACCACCGCCTCCGCCGAATGGTCGCCTTCCCTCTCCGCCTCCCTCTACAAGCTCGACGGCTGGGGCGGTCCGTACTTCTCCGTCAACTCCTCCTCCGGCAACATCACCGTCAGGCCTCACGGCTCCGATACTCTCTCCCACCAGGAGATCGATTTGCTCAAAATCGTGAAGAAAGCTTCCGATCCTAAATCCTCCGGCGGCCTCGGTTTGCAGCTTCCCCTCATTGTTCGCTTCCCCGATGTCCTCAAGAACCGCCTCCAGTCGCTGCAATCAGCTTTCGACTACGCGATTCAATCGCAGGGTTACGGGTCTCATTACCAAGGTGTTTACCCTGTGAAGTGCAACCAGGACCGGTTCGTTGTTGAGGACATCGTTTCTTTCGGGTCGTCCTTCCGGTTCGGGTTGGAGGCTGGGTCCAAACCCGAACTCCTCCTCGCTATGAGCTCTCTCTGCAAGGGTAACCCTGAAGCTTTTCTCATTTGCAACGGTTTCAAGGACAGTGAGTATATCTCTCTTGCTTTGATTGCTAGAAAGCTTGCATTGAATACTATTATTGTTCTTGAACAAGAGGAGGAGCTTGATTTGGTGATTGAGATGAGTAGCAAGCTTTGCGTTCGACCCATGATTGGCCTTCGCGCCAAGCTCAGGACGAAGCACGATGGACATTTCGGGTCCACTTCTGGTGAGAAAGGGAAATTTGGGCTTACGACAACTCAGATTTTGAAGGTTGTGAAGAAGCTTGAACAGGTTGGCATGCTTGATTGCCTCCAATTGCTGCATTTCCACATTGGTTCTCAGATTCCTTCAACGGCGTTGCTCGCCGATGGTGTGGGCGAGGCTGCACAGATATATTGTGAATTGGTTCGTTTGGGTGCGCAGATGCGGGTGATTGATATTGGTGGTGGATTAGGCATTGATTACGATGGTTCGAAATCAGCTGAGTCCGATTTATCTGTTGCGTATAGCCTTGAAGAGTATGCTGTTGCTGTTGTTCATGCTGTTCAGTATGTCTGTGATCGCAATTCGGTGAAGCATCCTGTGATTTGCAGCGAGAGTGGAAGGGCAATTGTTTCTCATCATTCGGTGTTGATCTTTGAGGCTATGGCTGCTACTTCATATGCAGCTCCTACATTGTCAACCCTTGGATTGCAGTATTTGGTTGAAGGGTTATCCGAGGAAGCACGTGCTGATTATCACAACCTCTCTTCCGCAACAATAAGGGGAGAGTATGATAGCTGTGTGTTTTACACTGATCAATTGAAGCAACGGTGTGTTGAGCAGTTCAAGCAGGGAACCTTGGGAATGGAACAGCTTGCTGCCGTGGATGGTTTGTGTGATTTGATTGGTAAGGCAATCGGGGCTAATGATGCGGTTCGAACATACCATGTGAATCTTTCAGTTTTCACATCGATCCCCGATTTCTGGGGGATTGATCAGATGTTTCCGATAGTCCCTATTCATCGTCTGGATGAGAAGCCAACAGCAAGGGGAATTTTGTCCGATTTGACTTGTGACAGTGATGGGAAGATCGACAAGTTCATCGGCGGCGAATCAAGCTTGCCGCTGCATGAACTGGAAGGTGGCCATGGTAGTGGTGGGTACTATTTGGGAATGTTCTTGGGTGGGGCTTATGAGGAGGCGCTTGGTGGTGTCCACAACCTGTTTGGTGGCCCAAGTGTTGTTCGTGTGTTACAGAGCGACGGCCCTCACGGCTTCGCGGTGACCCGCGCAGCCCCTGGACCGTCTTGTAGCGATGTCCTCCGAGTGATGCAGCACGAGCCTGAGCTCATGTTTGAGACCCTCAAGCACCGCGCGCAAGAGTTTGGCGATGATGACAACAACAACAGTGTGGTGGATGCCACGGCGCTGGCGACGAGCCTCGCGCGCTCATTCAACAACATGCCTTATCTGGTTGCATCATCTTGTGGCATGGATGCCATGAATAATAATAATGATCACAAGAATAATGACTTTTACTACTGCTCCAGTGATGAAGATTACAGTGCTGCTATTGCTGATTCTGCAGGTCCTGGTGGAGAAGAGGAGCAGTGGTCTTATTGCTGTGCTTGAGTAATGAATTATGGTCTCTTTAGCATTCCCTGATTTGTATTGTGTTGTTGGTGGTGGTGGTTGTCGTTGAGGTCGTTGTTGAATTATATTTTATTTCGCATCAATTCTCTATGTTACTGTAGTTTGGTTTTTAGTTTAGCATGGGATGTAAGAAGCAGAACATGATGGATGGCAGGGGTTCTCTGCTTTTTGTTCTTGCAATTTCGACATCTTGATCCCTGTGTTAATATCTATTTTATCAGACTCCTAGACTTTCTTGTTCCAGTGTAACGAATTTTAATTGTTGCCGTGAATTTTGTCTTCTGAATAATAAAATAAAATTTACGTTATTGGAGCTTTGATTTTGAGTAGTTCAGATAAGTGAATCACTTGGTTTCCAATAGTTTATGTTTTATTGAATCACATAAATTGCGTTTCTTATAAGATTAACTGATTTTTTAATACAGTAGTCCTTTGAATAAATAATTAAAGAAGATACTTGCTTCCGGTGTCATTTTTGGTTTCTGAGCATCTCCCAACGTTGTTGCGGGAGATTGAACGGAGCCCTGGAATGGATCATCATCTGCAGTTTCTTTCTTTTGAGCACTTTACCCTTTTGTTAATAAAAAAATCATTAAAGAAAATAATTTTGTACTACAAATGATGTACTCCCACTGTACAGGAATAAAATGTCATTTTATTTGCTTCGTGAGATTGTTTAAAATAACAATTGGTCCCCAATTATGCACATCATTTGGTTGGGAACAAACTGATATTTTCGTAATATCGTGTCAAATTGACCAATGATGTTTAATGTCATGACCTTTTCAAAATTGTTTACTCGCTCATATACTTAAAAAGATTTTTTTTTTAACTTTTTGTTATTTTTGTGAGAGCTTTTTTCTAATTTGTCAATCATATTAATTAAACATTTTCAAAATTGATTTTATTAGGTGGAAAAAAATATACAGTACTATCTTACAATTTTCAATAATTAGAGTACAAGTAATTTTAAAATAATATATTAAATATTTATAATTTATAAATTAATCATTCTTTAAAGGAGGTTTTTTTTAGATGTCTTGTATTATATTAAAGAGTAAACACTGGTGGAGGAAGAATTGTTTATATTGATATTCTTTTCAGATCATATCTTTTATATCATCATATACTGTATTAGGTAGCATAGGGGTTACCTGACTTCCTTAATGCGAGCGTATAAAATATTTGAATTGACCCTTTGATCTCCCAAAACAATATTTAGTTTTAAAAGTAATCTTGTTAAATTGTTTATTTCACGATATTGGAGTGATATATCTTGCTCGCTCCATTCCAAATGGATGATAAAAACTTACACAGTGTTTCAAATTGAAATTACAATAATTAAAAATAATGTTTAAAAATTGTATATCGTGATATTTGATTACTGAATAATGTAATTAAAATATTGTGTAGACGGTAAATGATTTATTAGTTTGCTTGACAAGGCATTAAAAGCAGATAACATTTTTTTAAAGTATTTTATTAAGAATTTTCTTAATCTCGATCGTAAGAATCGGAGATAAGCATCCTAAAAATTTTAAAAGTGGATAAATTTATTTGATGGTTTGAGAATTCAAAAATTTAGGACTCTTTTGAATTGTGAAAACGTTTTCTGTTTTCATTTTAAAAAGTATTGATAATATTTTTTTAAAATAAAATTATTGATAATTATAATTAGAAAATTTTAATGAGTGCCTTAAGGACATTTTTTAAGAGACCAAAAGAAATAAAATCCTATTGGGAAGTGTAATATTTAATAAATTGATAAACTTTATGTATATATTTTCAATTAAATATTGCTTTTTATTGATGACTTAAATAGTGGTTTTAAGGTACTTATTGACAAGACCCTTATAATTATCACCCCATATGTAGTTTATAATTTTTTATTAATTATGAATATGACCCGTGTTTTTATTTTGTTTCATGTATTTGTGCATGTCCTATATGAAATTTTGAAAACAAAAAATAAAATGAAATCTCGGAGCCACATTCATAATTAAGAAAAATTGAAATAAAAATACACGGTCATAATTATAATTATTAATATTTTTTTTGACATAAAAAAAGAAAACGTTTTTCAAAACCAAACATATCTTTATATATTTAGTTTTACAGGAAAATATGTCTAATTTAATAAAAATGATAAGTTTATGCTGGAAATTGGTAAACACATTTATAAACTGTACATGCAATTTTTATTTAAGCACAAACTCACAATTTATCACTTTGAGTAAATTAAAATGTGTTCTTAAGATCGTATGAAAAAAAATTCAATATAATATATTTTTTTTTATCACCATCCATTGCATAGGTTTACGTGACTTCCATAACGAGATTGCAAAAAATTGACCCTTTAATAATTCAAGGGTCTTGCTAACAAGTGCCCTAAGTTACTTTAATAGGAAAAATAATCACAAGTTAACATTTATTCTTCTCTCGAAAATCTCAAAAAATGCATTTTCCAATGGTTTTTATCTCCTTTTAGTTGCTTATCAAGTGCCCTTAGAGCACTTGTTAGCATTTGCCATAATTTAATACTACTATTTTTTAAAGTAGATTGTTTGTGGCCATGAAGAGTGTGTTTTTGTTGTGCATGTATCTAAGGGTTTTTCTAAGTCGGTGGCTATCTCATAGAGTATCAAAACGTCATGTTCAAAGAACTTAACTCAATGTAATTAACTTTGTTAGTACGTATTTTAAAAATTATTCAAATATATTTTTTAATATATTAATAAAAACTCATGTTTTCGCTTGATTTTAAGAGTGTGTTTGGTACCGTACGAGAGTGGATTATTAGTCTGGCAACAAACTTTAAAATCAACAAAGCCTAACATAGTTGACAGATAGTTGAGTTCATTAAATATGATATCAGATGTTTAATCCTTGTCGTAGATATGAAAAAAAACTTTATTGATAGAGTTAAAGCTCAATTAAATGATCTTTACGTTTTGGAGGGAATTAATCTTCGACTATTGATTGGATGATACCTTTGATAAAAAAAACTTATTTTAAGAAATGTTTGTAATATTGTTTAGTTAAAGTTTAGTAGTGAATGTACATTCAGAAATTTTTTATACGTCAATGGCAATTTTAAATGTACATGTAATATTAAAGTTTTTTTTTTTTAAGAAGTCTTGAAATTATAAATCCTAATTTGATAAATTATTAAAGTTACTTATGTCTTACAATTTTTTTACTCACAAGTGTTTTTATTTTTACTTAACTGTCTTTACTATTTTCAATTAGTTTATTAATTAACTGATTTTATCACACAAAGAAGTTTATAAGTCTCCGCCTCTGACTTTTGTGCATGTATTGTTTATTTTGATGTACTTTTTATATAAAAAAAATCTTTTTTTTTTTACACCAACCGGTACCCGGATCTAGTTTATCCAAGAATCCAACTCATCCGGTCCGACCCAACTGAGCTTGCACTAAGCGGTAGGGGTCTTCCAGCGGGGGTTGCTCCATACCCAAAGCTCGAACTCGAAATCAGTTGGTTAAGGAACCAAGTGAGCTACCACTTGATCAACCCCACGTTGGTATAAAAAAATCCTTTAAATCAATAGCATGATAGCATAGAGTTACCTGACTTTGATAATGCGAGGGTATAAAATATTAAAATTGACCCTTTGATATACCGAAACAATATTTAGTTTTTTTTTTAAAAAAAAGAAACGATATTTAGTTTCAAAAGTAATTAATGTAGTTTTTTTTTTTTTATGTTGAGATTAATATTTGATGTTGCACGTGGCCGTTCAAAGACATAACTTATTTAAAATTTGATTGTATAGTAAAAATATGCATATGATGCAGGTTAGAAATACCCATATTTTATACTTCTTCCGACCCTATATATAGGTTTTCATTGGAGGATTTCACGTTTATTAAAAAAATTGATTAATTTAATTAATTGGTATAAGGTTTTATAAATAAAGACAAAATAAAAATGTCAAAATGGTCTTATATTTAGGGATGTAAGGTAGGATATATTAATATATATCATTGAAACTCAAATGAGTTGTTGTGGTTTTTATTTTTTTTTTTAAACTAGGTGGTGTCTTTGCTTCACATCTTTTGTAGCCCAACCAATCCACCTCAAATGCCTCCAGGAATTGTTGTCTCACTATGACTCGAGCCTTTGACCATTAAATCCTTAAACATCCAATCAGTTTTTACTAGGCCAATCCACTTGGATAAATGAGTAGTTGTTTCTTATTATCCATTATTGGGGAATGATTACCGAGAAAATATATAGAAAAATTAAAAATGTTACTGTATCTCTTCCTAATTTATCATGACGTGTCTCAATTCAAGCCTTTTAGAGCATTTCTTCACATAGTAACGGCAATTATTAGGGTTCAAGCCAGCGGACCTGTCCAGGCCGCCGCAAAAAATGCGGGCAGAGCCTTGTTTTTTCGACTATATTTTATTTGGGGTCGGGCATGTTCGCCCGTTAAATTTTGCAGCCATTTTAGGGCTGCCCACGGGCCATAAAAAAAATTAACTTGTGGCCTAAATATTGAACTGACCCATATTAAGGTACAATTGTGCAAATTAGGTTACCCAAAGTTTAATTCTCACCCACAGTCTCACGTTGTACTAGCCAAGGGTTTTCACTTCCTCTCATTTGCCACTACTGTTGTTTTCGCCACTCCCAAGAGCCAAGGACGTCGTCGGTTCGCTCCAAGCCTCCAACCGGTTCGGTGCTTTGCTGGTGTTGTTGCATGGTTCACTATTAGATGCTGCTTGGTTTGCTGGCTGCTGTTGGAGTGCTGGTTCGCCGCTGTGCGGTGCCATCTCACTGCTGAATCGATGCGCTGCTTGGTTCGCTGGCTGTTGTTGGAATGCTGGTTCGCCGCTGTTCAGTGCTTTGTTGTTGCCGCTATTCAGTGCTTCGTTGCTGCTAGTCCATTTTCTTTATCAAAACATTAGTTGCTGTGTTGATGATGCCTAATTTGTATATGTACAGTGTTGTTTATGCTGATTATTATCACTTCTAGCCAATTATTCAATTTTTTATTTTTAATACTCATTAATATTCAATTTTTTATGTTTTTTTTTTTAAGTTTGAAAAACGGGCGGCTCGGATGCCTGTCCATAAAAAATGCGGACAGGCTGGCATGGATTTATCGCCCTAAATTCAAAACGAGCTGCCCATGCCGGCCCATTTAAAATGCGGGCGCGGCCCATGCCCGTCCGTTGGTCCTAATTGTCAATACTACCTTCACATCAAGAAAACTTTCTTCAGGTTCCCCTTATCGTTAAAGAATCGTAGTCTACATATTAAAGTTAAGGGTTTTCTTAACCTCAGTCATTAGGGCTGAGGATAAGAGACTAAAAGTGGGTAACATGTGTTAAAAAAATAAATATAAAATGTTTTTATTCTTTCAATGTACTATAATTTTCCAATACATGAAGTCTACTTATAGCCTCTTATAGGGTTGATGTTAAGAAAATCTTAAAGTTAATCCATCCATTTTTACTTCATACTGTCTTTAATATTATAAAATATATTTATTTTAGTCTCAAATTAAAAAAATTAATTAATTTTCTAATTTTAATAAAATTATTGAGAAATATTTCTACAAAATGAATATTTTCTTAATTTTTTTTTCATTCTCAATACAATTTTTTTAAATTAACTTTATTTATTTTATCAATTTGAAAAAAAAAATGGATGCACTTAACTGATTTTTTTAATAAATGTGAAATTAATATTTTTCTATAATAAAACCACATATTTTAAGGTTACAAAACACATTAAAAATTTTGAACCAAAAAATAATTAAAAAAATAATAATAAAACACATATTAAAAATTATAATTAATTCGTTTACTAATGCGAAGTATTCCCTCTGGTCACTGCTATAAGAAAAATTACAATTTTCACACAGTTTAAGAAAGTTAGTTGAATGTATTTAATTTTCTCAAAATCATAAAAATTATTGCTTCTTTAGGAAAGTTGCATTGGGAATAAAACAAAAATTAAATGAGATCATTATTTTCTAAAAACATTTTAGGAAGACTTATATATGGTTTTAGTCCTTAAAAATTCAGCGTGTTTTGATTTTAGTCCCTAGAAGTTATTTTGTCCTGGACTAGTCCTTAAATTTTTAAACATTTTGGTTTTGGTCCCTTCCATTGATAAAAATCTGCTATTTGCTAACATGGTTAACGAAAATCAACACCAGTAGCCGCATGGTGTGAGGTAGCACCAAATAGGTGATGTGACACGAATGATTCTGGCCCACGAACTCAAAATTTTGCGTACGAGACCATTTTACGTATCGGAACATTTTGCATTCGTGGATCTGTATCATCAACGTCATATCATTTATTTGGTATCACCCTATATCACATGGATTGTTGATGTGATATTCCCCTATCAACACAAACAAATAACATATTTTTGTTAATAGAAGGGACCAAAACCAAAATATTTGAAAATTTAAGGACTAGTCCCGGTCAAAATAACTTCTAGGTACTAAAATCAAAACACGGTGAACTTTTAGGGACTAAAATCATAAATAAACTTTTTAGGAATGATTGTATTGGGAATAAAATGTTAGTTAACTTTTTCTTATATTAGAGACCAAGAAAAGTATGTCTGAATTTTCTTACATTAGAGGCCGGAGGGAGTATTAAATTTAGGGTTTTCTTAACCTCAGCCCTTAGGGCTGAGGATAAGCACCCCAAAGTGGTTAATATGTCTTGAAAAAATAGAAACATAAGTACTTTGATTTATTATATGCATCATTTTCAAGAAATCCCAATCACTTTGGGATGTTTGTCCTCAGCCCTTAGGGCTGAGGTTAAGAAAACCCAATAAATTTATATAGCATTTACTTAATTTGCCTTTCATTTCTTTTTAACATTCTTATTTATTTTTATCACTTGTTAGCTTTTTTTATTAATTAAGAAGATAAAGTTGTAAAAATAATTTATATTGTACTATTGATTTTCTTAAAAATAATTAAATAGTAATTCCTTCAGCTCAAAATATAAGCAAAACTAAATAATTTTACGCTTATTAAGGAGGTTAGTTGATTTGTATTTAATTTTCTCATATTTATAAAAGAATAGAGGTATTTCAGGAAAATTGCATTGAGAACGAAACAAAAATTAAATAAGATAACAATGTTCTAGGAATGTTTTTGGCAAGTGACATTGAGAATGAAATAAAATTTAAGAAAGTTGGTTAATTTTGCTTATATTTTAAATAAAAAATGTAGTATGTTTTTTGTTGCTTATATTTCGAATCGAATGGAGTAACAATTCTTTTTAAAAGAGGGAATATTTTTAATTTTTCTATATAATTTTTCAATGAACATTCCCTGATTGATCACCTGAAACAACAGCTCATTCGACTGTTCAAGAATACTAAAGTAATACTACCTCTGGTCTTATTTATAGGGCATACTTAACCATATCACATAGACCAAGGAGGGTAGTTAGGTTTCTTAAAACTTTAAAAAAAATACTTCAACATTACAATCTTACCCTCTTAACTTGCATTGAAAATTTCACATTGTATTACTTCACATTAATGGACAAAGAAGAGAAAATAACAATAAATGCCTCATAGAAAATACAAAGTGACTTATAAATATTACCAAAGAATCATTATAGAATGTGACTTATAAATAGGACTAGAGAGAGTACTAGTACTATATGAGATTTTTCTAATAGGTTTTAAAGAGCACATATATATTTTTAGGAAAATGAAAAAGAGTGCCCTTAAAGCACTTACTAAGAAATTAAATGTGATTAAAAGTTATAGAAAAATGCATTTTTTTAAAATTCTTGAAAAAGTATAAAACTTGGACTTATAAATTTTTTTTATTTTTAGTATTCTTAATAAATACTCCCTCCGACTTGTAATATAAACAACAAAAAACATACCTCTCTTGGTTTAAAATGTAAGCAAAACTAACCAACTTTCTTAAATTTTATTTCATTCCCAATGTCACTTTCCAAAAAAATCCATAGAAAATTGTTATCTTATTTAATTTTTGTTTCATTTCCAATGCAACTTTCCTAAAATATATCTATTCTTTTATAAATTTGATAAAATTAAATACAATCAACTAACCTCCTTAATAAGCGTAAAATTAGTTTGTTTTGCTTATAATTCGAGGTAGAGGAAGTACCTTTAAGACACTTGTATGCAAAATCCATATTTTTATTGACAGAAGAACGAACACATGTTCAAAATACTATGGTGTTATGGTGTGTGTGTGTGTGTTTTTTTTTTTTTTTATTTTAGAATATGGTGTTATGGTGTTAGTTAGTGGGACATCCATCATTCATATATTTTACATTTACCAAGTCAATTATTAGTAACCCGGTTGACGTTGTTATGACAGTATAAAAAAACATAACAATGTTCAACAAAAAAAAAAAAAAACATAACAATGTTTTGTGAACCCCCTCGTCTCTAAATATGTATTCATTGAATTTGCAATACAACTCCTTTTTTATAATGAATTGAAAAATATAAATCAATCAAATTTCTATAAAATAAAAATCCGAACAACAAAATTGTTGCATTTGAACTATTGAAAATGCAATTTTGTTAAATATTTGCCAAGAGAATTTTGTATATTTGATTCAAGCATA
The DNA here is from genome assembly GCA_037953625.1 of Crotalaria pallida. Taxonomy (NCBI): domain Eukaryota; kingdom Viridiplantae; phylum Streptophyta; class Magnoliopsida; order Fabales; family Fabaceae; genus Crotalaria; species Crotalaria pallida. The sequence continues at coordinate 138,321,785 of CM075654.1, read as the reverse complement.
CTCCCTCCATTTTCATTTTTAAACAAAAATAATTAATTTCACATTTATTAAAAAAAAATAGTTAAGTGCATTTAATTTTCTCAAATTCATAAAAAAAAATAGACTACTTTAGTAAACTTACACTGAGAATGACACAAAATTTAAATGACTCAACCACTTTATAGATATATTTTAGGAATGATTGCATTGGGAATAAGAAGTTAGTTAAATTTTGCTTATGTTTAAGACCATTAATGAGATGTTTTTTTTTTCTTCTCATAATTAAGATCGAAGGGAGTAATTTTTTTTGAGTAAATGCAAATACTTGAAAAATACTCTTTTCAATCCTTATTATTATAAATTATTTTTAATCAAATTACAAAACAAACAGAATTTATTATTGAAGTTAAATGTCTCGATTAAAAAAAAAAACTACAACTTCACATTTTTATACCCATTTATTAATGAAGTTTTTTAAGATTGGTAATATTGGAATTGACAAATTTTAACTTGATCTTAGTAACTAAGTATTTTTTATTTTCCCAATCAATTGTTCGTTAACCACTTAAAAAAATTAATAAGAGCAATTATAAAATATTAACTAAAAATTACAAAATGATTTATTTAAAAAATATCAAAAATATTTGCAATGTGATAATGAATTAATGATAGAAAGAGTATTTTTCTAAAGGAAAATATGCAGTTTTTTTTACAGAAGAAGATAGTACAATGAAAATCAACAATATTCAAACAAAATACACAGTTTTTACACAAATATCGTTAAGAAAAACAAGATACTCTTCACCAACAACATCTTCTTTCTGGACATGTATCATCAACCTCTCCCAAAATTGGTCTCTAGCATTAGATTCAACAGTTTTTATCTCCAAGATAACAATCTCATCAATGCAAGAAGCAAGCACATTTAGGCGACAAGGAATCTCAAATTTGTAGAGGTAGAGCCGGTGAACAAAAGTCAAGTCAGAAATCAGCAAAAGAAAAGCTGTCTCTGTTATCATTCTTATAATTATCTGAAAAAAGAGAATAATCATCATATCTGAGATCTAACACAAAGCACAAACCTCCTCAAAATAAAAACATCCAAAACAACCAAAAAATAACACTTATTTAAATAACAAAACTTACACATAAATAATAGAGAAACAAAAAAACTGGGATTAAAAATCACACACCCTCTATGTGATGGGAGTTACCCCTGGTATAAGGAGTATTTTAATTTCAATTCCCGTGTTTCTCATTTTTTTTTAAATTTCTTCATAATGATAATGACGTTTAATCAGCGACGAGTTGCCGCGTGGCTTATGTACCATCCCTTCTTAGACATCTCTTGTCATTTCATTTCATTATCGGGATTCTTCCTCTTTCCTACCTACTTTTTTTTTCTTCTTTTTGATTATTTCCTACCTACTTACTTAATGAGCGATATTATGTTTTCTGCCACCGATCTGGGGTAGGTTAGAGGTTAGGTACCGGTAAGGCCTCATTTTATTACTTCTCCACTGCTCACTTCCTTCTAGAATAAATATTTCATCATTTTCTATTTATTTCTCATATTTCAAATAAAATACATCTTTTAAAAAATTTAATCATTACTCCTATTTTTAATATATTAATTATGTTTCTTTTCCAATATACCTTTTTTTTATAATCATTAATTTTTCTTCACTATTTACATAAACCAAGACATATTAAATATGGATAAACATGAAAAATAATATTTATTACACTATTGAAATCTTCAATACGGCAGATAAAAAGAAACAAAAAATCTTTCCAAAAAACGACAGATAATAAGGAACGGAAGGAGTACTTTCTATTTTATATATTTAGGGTTTTATTTTTTTTAAAACTTTTGCTTCTTGTTTTATAGTACTGTACTATGTATTATTTTTTTATAAATTCAAATTAATATTTTTTTATATTTTTATTTAATCGAATTTTTTTGCCAGTAATTTTTTTAAATAATAATTATTTAAAAATATTATAATCAAAATATCCTAACATAATTTATTATTTAAAAATTTTCTTTTTGAAATCTAACTGCTACATGTGATATTTTTTTTTTTAAACAGTGAAGCACTGCTACATGTGATTTTAGAGCCGTACATGAAACAGAACTCATTTTCTTAATAATAAACGTGATAATATGTCGGGTCATATTATTAAATCTGGTTGTAATGTAGCATGAGTACTCCTTTCTGCTTGAAATATAAACAATAAAAAACATACATTTCTTGATTTAAAATATACTTCTTCCGACTTTAATTATAAGCAACAAAAAATATATTTCTCTTGGTTTAAAGTATAAGCAAAATTAACTAATTTTATTAAATTTTGTTTCATTCTCAATGCTACTTTCCTAAAACATCTCTAAAAAATTGTAATCTTAATTAATTTTTGTTTCATTCCCAATACTACTTTTCTAAAATACCTCTATTTTTTTTTATAAATTTGAGAAAATTAAATACAATCAACTAACCTCCTTAATAAACGAAAAAAGTAGTTGGAATTGCTTATAATTCGAGCCGGAGGGGGTAAGCAAAACTAACCAACTTTCTTAAATTTTATTTAATTCTCAATGTCACTTTCCTAAAACATCCCTAGAAAATTGTTACCTTATTTAATTTTTGTTTCATTCCCAATGCAACTTTCCTAAATACTCCATCCGTTTCACTTTAAGTGTCTTTTTGGACTTTTGCACATAGATTAAGAAAGTGTTGATTATGATGATTATTGTAAGTTTTATGTGTATTTTGTCAAAAATACCCCTATTTAATATTTTTATTTTGTCAATGCATCATTAATAGTATTACAAATTTCAAAACTAAAACAACATTAAATGCAAGGGTAAATAAGAAAAAACAGTATTAAATGTTGCCTAGATTTGGTAGAAAGACACTTATTTTGAAACAAAATTTTGATGTTAAAAAGACACTTAAAGTGAAACGGAGGGAGTACCTATATTATTTTATAAATTTGATAAAATTAAATACAATCAAGTGAATCAACTAACCTCCTTAATAAGCATAAAATTAGTTAATTTTTGTTATATTTCGAGTCGGGGAGTAATTTTTATTGCTATTTATGTAGGTGTGATCGGGTTGTACTATCTACTCCTCTGTCACCAATTATAAGGTTCTCTTGAGCATTTTTACATTCATCAATGTTATTGAATTCTATATTAAAATTGATATGTTCTTTCAAAAATACTCATCTACCAATTATTAGAACATAATAATTTTGTTATATTTCAATAATTAATTTAATTCTTAAATACTTCATCATCTATATTTAATGCAGTGAATCAATTTCCAAGTCATTTACAACATTAAACAAGCCCCATTTCATATTCCAATACAATTTTATTTATTTATTCTCACAAAAACTTAGACCACAATGAATAGATGTAAAAGTAATTTTGAAAAAAATTACAAGAGAGTTTTATATTTATGACCAAAACTTTTTATCTAAAAGGGCCTTATAATTAGGGACGGATAGAGTATAAAATTTGTAGGGTCATTTTTTTCCATCGGATTCTCCAAATATGCTATTTATTTCTCTATTATGTAAAAACAAATTTTAATACTTTAATAATTCTTTTAATTTTTAATACAGTAAGTGTATTTTTCTATAATATGTTCTTTCTTTCTTTTTCTGTGATTATTAAATTTTCTTTATCACTTAGGTAAATCAAAACTATATTAAATATAGATTGATATGAAAAATAATAATTATTGCATCATTAAATTCCGAAATGACAAAAATAAATAAGTCACATGTTCTCATATAAAAAGTTTTTTTTAAATAAGAGTGAAATACCACTTTGATCTCTCATGTTGTTTAGATGTGACATTTTAGTCTCTCAAAACGTGACAATTCACTTTTAGTCCCTGAAGATTTTATTATGGGACACTTGAGTCCCTCCGTCCACTCCGGCTACTCCTCAACTATAGACTTAAGTGTCCTATAAAAATTTTTTGAGGGAGTTAAGTGTCCTCTAAAAAAATCTTCAGGGATTAAAAAAGTGAATTTTAATATTTTGAGGGACTAAGGTGTGCCATCCAAAAAATATGAAGGGTCAAACTGATATTTCACTAAAAAAACTTATTTTTAGCAATGGTTTAACCGTCGCAAAATGAATCTTAATCCATGGCTAAGATATGACCACGTTTTTACTTCTTAGTTTTGGTTTTCGCAATGAAATTACCCATACTTTTAAATTTATTAGTTTATTTGATTGTTATATTAGTCTTGGCTAAATATAATTTTATATTTTTTACTATTTAGCCACGATTTTTTCATAAAAATATAAGAATTTGGGATTTTTTTAAAAATAATTTAACCATTTAACCATGATTTAAACCGTAGCTGATTTGAATCCCTTCCTTCAAAACTCTTTACATCCGTCCCAAGTGGAGGGATTATGAACGTACTGTTGTATAGTTGTAGCTTTTGGGTGTATATGGGTTTGTAACATGCACTCAATTGAGCTGTGTCCTGGTTAAATAATGAGATGAATCTTGCTGAGTTACTGGAGGAAAAACAAATAAAAGAAAATATACTAATAAATAGAATAAAATTGAGGTGGTAGGTGGTAGTAATGGTTATTATTACTTAAGAAAAATGATTTAGAGACATAAAAACTTACAAACCTATACATGATATTATGACATCTGTTATTTTCAAATTTAATAAAATTAAATAAAAGAACTTAAATGACAAATGTCAAGATCCTAATATTTAAAGTTAAAAATAAATTTTTTATGTAAGTGTTTCAATCATTGCTCAACTTAATGTATATGCAATTTCAGTCGCCGCACCACCTTAGATTTGAAGTTAGGGTGTGTGGGCCTGCGGAGGCCGGATGCTCGCTTAGAATTCTTTGTTTCCGCGTGAAAGAGGTGTATCGTGTGGGTTGACCACATTTTTTGTGGTATCGATTAGATGCTGACTAGATTTTTATGTGACGGGTGGATAGAAGATGCTCGTACTAGTGTTCGTTTCGGTATTAGAGACACCCATGTGCCCTTGACAGGTATCTTGAGTTAATTGCGTTAGCGTATCAATTGAAGGACCACTTAGTTGTAGTTAAATTTGATAAGAATGCATGTTCTCACCATCTTGGCTCGTGGGGGAATAAAAACAAATACTCTCTCTGTTCCTAAATATAAAGTCTATTCGAGGATTTCACGTTCATTAAAAAAAATGGAATAATTTAGTTATTTGTATTGGAAATGTGAACTTTTGATATATAATTTCAAAATTACCCCTATTAGTATTATTAGGAATCTAAAAAGTGTTAAATAAATAGGGGTGTTTGTGGAAAAAAGTAATTAATGATTATTAAAAATTGGTATGAGAGTTTATAAATAGGGACAAATAAAAGTGTCAAGAGGGCTTTATATTTAGGGAGTGAGGTAATAAATCTTATTCTTTGAGTGTTCAAGTTCAAATTGTGAGCATATCCTTATAAAAAAAATTAATAAATTCTTTTGTCCTTTTGTATTTTTGGCAAATGTGGATTAGTGCCCTAAAATATTGGAGCACATTGCAATTTCAATTGTGAAAATTATTAAAATTACATTGTTTCGATTAGAGTCGTTAATCTTGGCCAACAACCGTTGGCACAGTTGGTAAGGATTGAGTCTGGGATTGAGAGAGATCTCATGTTCGAATTCCACTGATGTGAAGACGATGTTGGTGGATAATCTGTAATTACCTCTGTAAGCGCTCTTTGAGCCTGGAGGCATGCCCTGACTCTGGTGAGCCCCCGGAATCCAACTCACCTAAACTTTTCATTAAAAAAAAAGTTACTCTTGATTTCTTTCGTATAGTTAAAAGTTTAAATGAATTGAACTTTTTGTAGGATAACAAAAAACTTTGCCATGGCTTTAACATTTTAAGAAAATAAAGAGTGTGCTTTGAAAGCTATGGACAAAATTTAAGATGCAACTGAAACAGCATTGACAATTAGGGCTAATGGGTGGGCATGGGTCGGGCGCGCTTTGGCCCGCAAATATTGAGGGGGGCGACGAACATGGACAACTCGTTTTTGATTTAGGGCATAAAATCCATGCCCTACCCGCCCACGTTTTTTGCATGCCGACCCCCCTTTTTTTTCTTCAGAATTTAAAAAAATGAAAAATTAATAAATTCAACATAACAAAGAGCCAAAAGTGAGAAAAAGTAACTTATGAACTTCAAATACACCTAACTGACAATTTGTTCCTACACACCTATTGTCATCAAATGTATATAAAAGTGAGGAGGCTGTGTGAACTTCAAATACGAATGTCACCAGGGCTGTAATGCTTCATAAGTATGTCATTATTCAAACACTGTGAAGTAATTTGAGTTTTCACCCTACCCTAATTTGTTTTGGGCCATTTCTATTTGGTTGGGCCAATTAAAACATATTTTTTTTAAATAGCTCGCGGGCGGTCTTAAAATACCCGTAAATTTGACGGGCGGACATGCCCTGCCCACATTGAAGAATGCGCGAAAAATCTATGTCCTTCCCACATTTTTTTTGCGGGCACGCCCGAGCGTGCCTGTGGGCTTGGGCCCTAATTACCGATACTAAACAGAAATATAGAATTTTAGTACGTGATCTAAATTAATCCTTAGTTTGTGCTTATGAAGAAATGGAATATCCAGAAAAATCCTAAGTGGGCTAAAAGTCCAGATCTCTTGGTGCCCCTTTGTTGGGTCCTAAATTCTCATCAATCCATTTATAGACTTGATTTTGATAATACTGTATTGTAGTTATTCTGCCTTTAATATTGCGTTTATTATTCTTGATAGCACAAAAGGTTTCCTTATAGGCATCATCAGCTCTAGGAGAATGTCCAAGATTATTCGAAAGGAGTAAATTATTAGCTTTAGCGTATAGAATAATTGTGGAATAGCAGATGCCAGATATAGGAATATGGAATGAATGCTCAACATCTTAAAATTTTGGGGTTGCTTGATGATTCGAAAACGGCATCGTGATTCGGTAGGAGATTGAATTGAACAACAACTTTACTTAAAAGCTTAAAGCAGTGTGACAACTTATTAACAATGTAAAATTGTCGTTAACGTTTGATGTGGTGCTATCTAATACAGCACCGCTGGTGGTACCAACAGTTCTGTCCATTGATTTTAGGCTTATAAACTATCAATGGTTGACAACAATGGACCGACTACTTGTTTTTTTAGTTCCATACACGCATCCGTATTTGATGACAATAAAATATTTGGATCATTGATTGTGATGAAAAAAGCATCCAACGATTAAGGCATATAAGTATACATTGCTCCATTAATAATAATAATAATAATAATAATAATAATAATAATAATAATAATAATAATAAGTCTTCTCTTTCCTTTCTTTCACTGTTTCCTATGCTCCTTTTGAACCTAGAACAACAACATCATGCACCAGTGAACAAAGCCAAACATTTTAAATGTTTAGTTTTAAATACAAATATGCAAAATTGAATTTCCTTATTTATCGTAGTCCAAGAACAATATATATAATTTCAGTGTAAAGCATGAACCACATGCTTCTTCACTGAGGAGTAATCCATCCAAGGATTAAGGTTGGAAACAGCATGACTTAATGAACAAATGGAATGGAATATGCTAATTAAAACATTTAATTTCATCTGAAAATGGCATTCAATATAACACCAAAAGAAAAATTACAAGTATACAAAACTGAATGAAAACTAAGACTATAAAATTGAAAAAAAAAAAAAAAAAAACTGAAAGCACCGTAACAAATCTACCCAAATACCCTCTTTACATTTCCATTGAACCCAACAACCAAAGTAGATAAAGGAAAAATAATGCAGAAGTTGCTTTCAGAGTCATTCATCAAAGCTTCAAAGATCCCTAACCAAGCTTTCATTGAAACAACATAGTGTAATGATTTTCTGGAAAGAGTACAAAAGATTGACATGGGGCTTTTGCTAACTGAAACACCTTGATGTATATATTTGAAAATTTGGTTGTTTGAATGCTTAAGAGCGAGGAACGCTACGGGTCAAAATCGACCCGATTTGCTTTAGCCGGGTAAGGAAGAAGAACGTGGTTCGTAACATTGAGTTAAGTAACAAGAAGAATCTCCTACAATATAAAACTCGACGACCAACACTATCTTGCTTCGCAATCACAAGTAACAAAAGTTCAGAGAGGTGTTTTCACACCATTTGAGAGAATAGGTGTTTGCTTAATGTATTGTTTTTTTTTTTTTTTTTTTTCTTCAAATAAAGGAACGTGAGAAGAACACAGGAAAAAAATAATAATAAAACCGAGTGAATTTAATATATACTCTCTCCGTCCCAAAAAGTTAGTAATTTTTTGAAAATTCAACAAAAATAAGGAAACATGCTATTAATGCTTTGTCCTCCTAAATCAATCAATTACCAAAACAAGTATTTAATACATGCTTCCTCAATTAACCAATCATAGAATATACAATACAATTTCAATTTTTTTTATTCACTATTTTAACTTTGATTTGGGACAAAAAAATTTCATGTTTTTTACTAACTTTATGGGACGGAGGGAGTATTTTTTTTTACACTTTTAACAACCGGTTGCTCTTTACTCATCAATCCAATTTTAACTCCCTATGATGAGTTATGGTATGTTCTCACCGGTGGTTCCGTATATATACTAGACCACATTAAAATACTCCAAAATTGTAAGCATCGGGTATGCTATTTATGCCTATTTGCTCAAGTTGTTCTATACAGTAATCCCTTCGACTCGAATTATAAGCATAAAAAAAATATATTTATCTTGGTTTAAAATATAAGTAAAAGTAACTTTATTAAATTTTCTTTCATTCCTAATGTCACTTTTCTAAAACATCTTTAGAAAATCTTATTTAATTTTTGTTTCATTTCCCATACTAATTTTCCAAAATGCCTTTATTTTTATCAATTTGAGAAAATTAAATACAATCAGTTAACCTACTTAATAAGCGCATAAAAATAGTTAGATTTGCTTATAATTAAATTCTCAATGAATACTATCAATTAGACGGTTAATTTAAATTCTATTCGGCAGTAAAGCCGTGACCGAACATTCTGTATGATATTCATTCTTCTATAGTATCATCCATGTGCTTTTACTTCACGGCGTTAGTTATAGTTTTCAAGATGGCCAACTCTTCGTTCTTGCGGGCCAGGGCACCTATTGAATTTATGATAGAAGCAAAGGAAAATTTACGATTTTGGGATCAATAATTTAAAAACTATTAATAAAATTGGGGACCATTAAAATTATTTCTTTAGAAGGATTTGCGACTATCGGTCATTTTAGTTCCTCGGAGATCATAAATACACGTTTAGCTTTTGAGAGTGTCCCACGTCCGTCATTTTAGTCCCTCTGTCAACTGGGGTTAAGTAACAGAGTTAATTTTTCCGTCATTAATTTTGGCCTTGAAACATGTATACATAATTCATTTTTGTCCTTTTTAAATTGACAATTAATTCCATTTAATCCCTGAAAATTGTATACATAATTCATTTTGGTCCGTTTTAAAATTGCCAATTAATTCAATTTAATCCCTCATTTTTTTATTCCATTCGTTTCATTTTGTTTTGTCTTTTAGGTTTTTTCTCTTATTTCATATTGTTTGCCCTTTTACAATTTCAATGCATAAACGAATTTTTCTTTCCAACTCTAACCCTTATTTCAATAATCTCTCTTACTCATCATTAATTACACTTTTATCATCTCTCTTATCTCTAAACCACTATACATTTATCAAATTAAATACTACTACAATTTTCAATAATGATTAAATATGGACATTTTAGACAAAATACACATAAAACTTACAATTATTAGCATTTTCTTAATATATGTGCTAAGAGCTAAAAGGTCAAACAAAATGAAACGGAGGAAGTAGAAAACAAATAACTCAACATTATGGGATATAACAATAAAACCTCTATGTATGTAATATTTGAGCCAACACATGTTCACAAAACTAATTAAAAAATATCTGTGTACAAAATATCTATAAATTTAGTTTTCATTTTTTCATTTTGATGCCTCAAATATCCCTTGAAAATTAGTAAAAGATTAGTTTTTGTGAATAGGTGCTGCTCAAATATTATATACATACATGTTTTAATGTTATACCACATAATGTTGAGTTATTTGTTTTCTAAAAAAAAATGAGAGATTAAATTGAATTAATTAACAATTTAGAAATGACCAAATTGAATTATGTATGGATGTTTCAGAGATTAAATTGAATTAATTGACAATTTAAAAAGAACCGAATTGAATTATGTATGCATGTTTCAGGGACCAAAATGAATTATGCATGCATGTTTGAGGGACCAAAATGAATGACGGAAAAATTAACTTTGTTACTTAACCCCAGTTGACGGAAGGACTAAAATGACCGACGTGAGATTCTCTCAGGGACTAAATGTGTATTTATGATATCTGAGAGACTAAAATGACCGATGGTCACACTCTCAGGGACCAAAATGACTAATTACTCTATAAGGTTTTGGTAGGATTTGCATTCTTTAACTCTTTTTTTTAATTTTGCTAACTTTGATCTATCTTAGGAATTCATTTTCTCTCTAAACGGGCTAAAGTTTGTCAAAGTTAAAAAAAAAAATAAAACAAGAGAATCCAAACCCATTTTGGGCTTTCAGTATTTTTTTTTTAAAAAAATATAGTTGTGGCAGTTTTTTTTTATTTAGCAATTTCAATGATTTGTTCTTGGGTTTGTATTTTGGGCCAGAAATTTTTTTCACAGAAGGTCAAGCAGATCCAAATAGAAAGATGGCCTGAAAGATCCTACCAAAAACGAAAGATGGCCCAGAAAGCAAATCTCAGTTCGTTAACTTTGTTTCGTATCCTGTGAGGCATTGTATTGTTTTTTATTTTTTCTATTATGGACTTCGAAAGGACTCAAGACTCTCCCATGTGCTCATGTTTCCTTCCTATAAATGATTCAGAGATCAACGTAAGGATAATATTGATATTTATTATTTTTTAAATTAAAAAATAAAATAAAAAATTGACAAATATCACAATATTATATATAGGTTTATGTGTAGATATCTTTAAATAGGTCTCTCAATTATTTTTCCTCCTTTATTATGTTATGTCACTTGGGTGTAATAATAATTAGAAGGAATTTAAATTTGACTATTACTCTTTGCACTCCAAAATAATTTATATTCAAAATTAAAACACGTGGATTAATAAGTATATTTAATATTTTTTAAAGTAAATCAATGTTTGTTTTATCACATTTGTCATTTATCTTTTCATAATAATTGATCATTTTTTTTTCACTTATTATCTTTCATATTAATTAGATGAGAGTAATATTATAAAAATAATCTATTATGTTTCTAAAATCACAATTATTTAGGAATGGAGGAGTATAAACGAGGTGCAAAGTTTGAAAAATCTAAACAAAAATGATTGATAAACCTAAAAAATTAACTTATAAATAGACCTACACCACAAAGGAAATGACATGTGTCATTTATCATTGATTGATGAACAAGTTACACATGTCACTTTCTTATAGTATAAACTTGTTTATAGGTTGATTTTATAAGCCTATTTATCATAACTCAAATCTAAATCGAGGATCTTATCGAAAGAAAGGCTAAGATGGCAAAAACTTTAATTATATCCTCTATTAGAAATAAATAAGCATTGATATTTACTTAAATTAAATTTATATGTGATATATTTACATGAAGATATATATTTATTGTTGAAAAAAATGTTTCACTTCACGTGTCACATGTTATAATTGGTTAAAAAAATATTATTTAAAATTAAAATTTAATAAACAAATACTTTTATTACTAATCGCAACCTGTGATACATGGAGCAACATACTTTTTATGCCGGAACAAATATTCTCATATTCATCTTAGGGTATTATTAGATGTTTTAAAAAAAAAATAAATAAAAAAAGAGTGAATGGACATTTTGGTCCCTCAAGTTTTTCGACAGGGACACTTTAGTCTCTCAAGAAATTTGATTCATTTTTAGTCCCTATGTTTTCCAAAAATACCAATTTAGTCCCTTATGTTTTCCAAAAGTACCAATTTAGTCCCTCAACGAAGTGGTTAACGGAAATAGGACAGAGACTAAACTGGTACTTTTGGAAAACTTTGGAAACTAAAAATGAATTAAATTTCTTGACGAACTAAAGTGTCCATGTCGAAAAACTTGAGGGACCAAAGTGAAGATCTTATCTCGGTAGTAGACATGATAACACAAAATTTTCTTGCCTTAACAGATAGACCAGTGGCTACTTCAGAACCGAATCTAACTACATCCTCCGATCCTCTTCCCTGAGAGTGTGAGACTCTTACTTGTAGTATTCAACAAAGATGGCTGAGGGTGAAGCCGCAGCTAGCAAAACTGTTGAAGATTCTGATCCTCCAAAGAAGCCAAAATGGAACAAGTATGCTTTGGCTTGTGCTATGTTGGCTTCAATGACTTCCATCCTACTTGGTTACGGTAATAAGTACTTCAATCAATTCACATAACCAACCATTCATTTCTTCCACTCTAATTAGTATAATCACAATAATTATTATACATGTTATGTTATAGATATTGGAGTGATGAGTGGAGCAGCCATCTACATAAAAGAAGACCTGAAAATCTCGGACGTGAAAATTGAAATACTGAGTGGTATAATAAATCTCTACTCTCCCATAGGTTCATTCATAGCTGGGAGAACCTCTGATTGGATTGGGAGGCGTTACACAATTGTACTAGCTGGTGTTATATTCTTTTTGGGAGCCATACTTATGGGATTTTCTCCAAACTATGCATTCCTCATGTTTGGTCGCTTTGTAGCTGGCATTGGCATTGGTTTTGCCTTCTTGATTGCACCTGTTTACACTTCTGAAATTTCCCCAACCTCCTCTCGTGGATTTCTTACTTCCTTGCCTGAGGTGCGTTACGTTCTCTCATCCACATACTTATTGTTTACTCTCATCTAGCTAGCTACTCTCTATTTTTTACTTTAATTTTTCCCTTTTATCTTTTCTATTTTTTTACATACCAATCCAACAAACAATTATTGGAACCAACAACTAGTCAACTACAAGTCTCGCAAGTAGAAAGAGGAGGAATGTGTGGTTGCAATTTTTTTTTTTTTTTTCAAGTGGCGTGTGAGTTTGGATAGTCGTATATATTTGACTAGTTTCTATGGCTTTTGAAATATATATAGTTTAATTATGTCACAAGTCCCTGAAGTTTGGGATACTTTTGTCAGATACCTTTATTCTTATTTTTTCAATGTCTGACTCCCCGAAGTTACTTCTAGGTTTGTCATATACCCCTACTATTAATTCTGGCCAATTTTGCTGACATGTAACATTAGAATCCTAGTCAGACGCAGGAGGTAAGGCACATGGTTCCTCGTGGGCGAAGATCCTGCTTTTCTTTAAATTAAAAACTAAAATGCTTAATATTTTTAAATTTTTAGTTAAATAAAAAAAAAAATTTAGTTAAATAAATTTTTAAATTTTTAGTTCTCTCTTCAATCTTTTTTTTCTTTTTTTTATTTAACTAAAAATATAAAAATATTAAGCTTTTTAGTTTTCAATTTAAAGAAAAGCAGGATCTTCGTCCACGAGGAACCACGTGCCTTACCTCCTACGTTGACCAGGATTTCGACGTTACGTATCAGCAAAATTGGCCATAATTGGTTGTAGGGATATATGACAAACCCAGAAGTAATTTCGAGAAATCAGACATTGAAAAAATAAAAATAAGAGTATCTGGCAAAAGTACCCCAAACTTCAGGGACTTGTGACATAATTAAACCATATATATATAAATCTTATAATTTTAAAAGTTTATAAAGTTCTTTATTCTCTAATTTACTCAAAAATAAAAGTCATGAATGAAAATACTTTGTCATATACGCTGACATATATACTTGAATTTAAATAACTTTTGATCATCCGATAATTTTTTATTAGCTAAATTCAAGTTGAGAATTATGCTATTTTAAGCTTTTTCTAGTTATTCAACAGGTCCTTGAATTAATAGAAAATTTTCAAATTAGTCTCTCATGCATACTATTATTTTTGTTAGAGTTCTATTTAAAGTTGATAAAATGGAGCAATTATATGTAGGTTCGATGAATGAGCGAGGTTTGAATAAGGGAATTAGAAATCCATAAATCCCAAACGATTTTGGCTTGGTCATATGCATATAACTTGAACCTCACCGATCCACAAGAGGGCATATCCAAACAATACAATCGCATCCAATTATTTTTTTAAAAAAAAATGTTTGATGCCGAGGTTAAGAGTTCAATTTTTAGCTTGAATAAACTCTATTTTTAGCTCGATCGAATTAAGACTCAAACCTAAAACAAGTTGTCTCGAACAACCCATGAAAAAAAAAAAGAAAAAGAAAAACTCATTCAATTAAGTTTAGGAAAAAAGAGGTTTAGTGTGTGTTTTGTATAGCTGATAAAATGAGATTATGATTATTTTTCTTGTGATAATAATCTAGTAAGATTATATTATATTATAATCTACTAAAATTATATATAATAAGTTTATGTTTGAGTATTTTAGCTGAAAAATAAATTTAAACGAATCTGTTTTGTTTGGATAGTGTAAAGAAGATTATTTTTACTAAGCAAATTACAAAAAATGATATGATGTGACAAGTGAGTAGTTAATATGATGGAGTGATAAGGGCATAATTGAAAAATTAAATGGGTCTAAAAAAATAATCTTTCAAAAAATAATCTCCAGCTGCTATGAGAGAGCTTATAGATTTTGATTATTTTTTCAAAAATATAATCTAAAATTATAATTTGTATTGCAAACAACCATATTAACTTATAATTATTTTTGAAAAAAAACAAATATGCACTTAATATAATGTTTACGATAACCCATCTTGACATGTTTAATAAATCCCAATTTTTTTAAAAACCGAATTGGACTAACCCATATTAACAACTCTACATGCTTGTTTGGTTTTTTTTTTTTTTAATTACTATCGTAACTTATTTGAATTTTCTCAAGAAGTTTTGTAACCCCAAGGGGAAGAATATGGATAATGTTTCATAATTCTTACAGATATGTATAAAAACCCAATTAAAAATCTATCAAGCGTATTGAACACTCATGTGTATGTATTTTTTGGTGTGTGTCCTAACCTACTTCTTTCGATGTTATTTACAAGTTGTTTTTAGAAAAATTATTCATTATATTAATAAGTTATTTTGTACTTTTAAAAAACACTTATTACTTTTTTTTTTAATTTTTAATTTTGTTTGTTAATTTGAAATACTGTAATACATTTGAAATTTTTTAATACTCTACAAATTAAGAAAATAAAATTATAATATTAATGTTTCTTCTTAAAGTTTTATAAAATGCAACTACCTTCGTTAATCTTTGTGATGTAAATAATTATTCTATTTGGTAGTAAGTTTTTATTAAGATGAGATGCGCTTATTATTCTAAAAATAAGACATACTTCCTCAAAGAAAATTTAAGGCATGTATTAGAAAATCCCTTAAACATAAATCCAAGAAAATTATAGTTAAGTTAAATTCAGTTTGACGTTATTTTCAGGTATTCCTGAACGGAGGGATATTAATCGGCTACATTTCAAACTACGGATTTTCCAAGCTACCACTTCGCTTGGGTTGGCGATCGATGCTTGGAATCGGCGCCATTCCTTCGATATTCCTAGCTGTGGCAGTGCTAGCCATGCCCGAATCACCCAGATGGCTCGTTGCCAAAGGTCGCTTAGCCGAAGCCACCCAAGTTCTCCACAAAATCTCACACTCTCAGCAAGAGGCCCAACTAAGACTAGCCGATATTAAAGAAACAGCTGGCATCCCCCAAGACGCAAACGACGTCGTTTCACTAACCAAGCCACAAAAACAAGGCGAGGGTGTATGGAAAGAACTAATCCTTTATCCTACACCCGCGGTACGTCACATCTTCATTGCTTCCCTCGGGATTCATTTCTTTGCGCAAGCAACTGGCATAGACGCTGTCGTTTTGTACAGTCCCAGAATCTTCGAGAAGGCTGGGATCAAATCCGATTCGGATAAGCTTCTCGCAACCGTAGCCGTTGGATTCGTTAAGACGGCTTGCATCTTAGTGGCTACGTTTTTATTGGACCGTGTTGGGCGACGCGTGTTGTTGTTGACTAGTGTCGGTGGTTTGATACTCTCGCTTGTGACCCTTGCAGTGAGTTTAACAATCATTGATCATCATTCCGACACGACGCTTAAATGGGCCGTTGGGCTTAGCATAGCTGCAGTGTTATGCTACGTGGCCACGTTCTCGATTGGGTCTGGGCCCATTACGTGGGTTTATAGCTCCGAGATTTTTCCGTTGAGGCTGCGGGCCCAGGGTGTGGCTGTTGGGGCTGTGGTTAATAGAGTGACCAGTGGTGTAATCTCAATGACGTTTTTGTCCCTCTCGAAAGCGATTACCATAGGTGGGGCTTTCTTTCTTTTTGCGGGAATTGCTGTTATGGCGTGGATTTTTCACTTTACTATGCTCCCTGAGACAAGGGGTAAGACTCTGGAGGAAATTGAAGGGTCATTTGGTAATTTCTGTTGGAAGACCAACTTCAGTGCCACTGCTAAAGGAGTTAATGATGATAGCAATAGTAATGGTCAAATCCAATTGGGGATCAGCAATCAGGATTTGAAAAGTGTGGATTAATTAGGGTTATGATAAAAATGGATTTTACTGTTATATCTATGTTGTGACCCTTGGGTTGAAAGTTGAAACAAAGTTGTTGGAATGTGTTGCTCCTCTATGTATTGTAATGAAGGGGAAAAAATTACTCTATAGTACAAAATGAAATGTATTGTGTGGTTCCTCTAAAGTATGGAGTATCTTGCATTTTAGAGGTTAAAATACACTAATCTAGAGCATTGGATATGATATAAGGAAAAAAAATCACATTATTATTTAATTAAGTATTTCAATTTTATTTAAAATGTTTGATTCTTATCATATCTATCTCAAAATCATACATGAAGCTACATCAAGATGGCATATGGATTCATGGCAATTGCTAGAATAGACGATATCTCATATATATGTCTGGGGAAGGTTGATGAATGAATCCAAAGAATAAAGAATATGCCAATAATATTGTGTGCTCTAAGATTGCTTCATGAAAGAATTGCTTTAAGGGCATCCTTCACGTAGGAATATTTGAATGGGAAACCCAACTTCCGAGCTTGAGTAGGAAGCACTCTCTGCCCTTCTAACACCTGCAAAGACAGAATAACGGTGTGCATCAACAAACTCAAACTAGAAGTTATAAAGACAGTGGAAATTAAGCAGAGATGATTCCTTACCACGGAAGCACCTTCTCCAAGGACAGCTTTGAGCGCAAAATCGGGTACAGGAAGCCATGAGGGACGACCCATGGCATGTCCCAGTTGGTCACACAATTCTGACAATCGGACAGGATTTGGTGCAGTTCCATTGATAACTCCTAATATATAACATTCATAGAAAAGATTCATCACAAATTGATAATGCGACAAGTTTATCAATTAATATAATTAGATTTGAAGTAAAAACAAATAAATAATCGGATTTGAAGTCATCAAAATGAAAATATAACCATTGACTGTGCACCTAAAAGGAAGTAAATCCATTAGGATGTAAAAGGATGGCAGTAATCTCAAAGAAGTAGCATAATTACGGTTTAATTTAATTGCTGCTGCAGGTTAATGTAATACCATCAGATTATACTATGCCATTGTCTTTTAGAATTTTGATAAATTTCACTATGAAGATATGGGACATGGGAGTGAATATTTTCACCTTTGTAAGATGGATTTAATAGCGCTTCGTATATTAAATTGACAATGTCATCCAAGTGAATCCAAGAGAACCTGCAAAAAAAGAAAAAAAAAAAAGAAACTCAGTTATGACATCTACCTAGAAATTAAGATGCAGTGAAAACCCAACCCATAACATATTTGCACCATGACATCAGTAAATGAAAGATTTAGCATGAGAAACAACAATATATCTTGTCATCCTAGCTGCAAAGAGAGCTTGTTTTGCTTCTTAGAAAAGCAGCAGGGTTGAAGGGGAACTAGCTTCATGAATCAGGCCTAAGTAATATATTAACAGCACTCTAAAGCAAACAAACTCTTACAGGGGCAAGGAACTGAGTGAAATACCACTGTTTTCCGGAGCCTAAAGGTCCACCAGCAAACATCATGAAGAGAGGTATCATTTTAGCTGCAGAGGCTCAAAGATTTCATTATCAGTTATACCCGGTCAATATCTTGAATTTCATGATAAAACTGCCAGCATTATATAAAAGATTTTGCTTTAAGATCCTTTTCAGAAGCACTGCACGCAAATATAAAGCCTAACCGGATATGTGGATAGTATTGGATTTCAAATCGTAAATTAAAGGCTAGAAGTATGTACTATGTAGTTAAGTAGTTTATACCTAGTGCTCCACCGTCTTTACCAAGGACAACACCAATGCGAATTAGAGCTACTCTAACATCTCCATTTACTCTTAGGGCTGTGGATTCCCATTCTCTACAAACCTGAAAAGATAGGCAAAGTTGTAAATGGAATCTAGAATCTATTTAATCTATAAGCTATTCATTTATTATGACTTCCAGTTCCACAATATTTCAAGCCAAAAATTGAATGGAATCCAGTGATTCTAATTATTATGCACATCATGTCGAGGAGTAGTTATAAACAGTTTTTCTTACCTCAGCCAAGTAATCCTTTCCAGATGGACTTTGCTCATCAAACACTTGTGTCTCACTGCTGCCTGAACATAGTTGAAAGAAAATGAAAGGCATACTTTTTATGCAAAATCATGCAAGCCATTACATAATCCTGGTGGCTGTGAAACATGCTCCAAAAATAATTACATTTGAAAACTGAAGCATTTAATAATCAGCGATAATATTAACTAAGAGCCAGAAAATGATCAAAGAATAGAGAACCAGTTTTGGCATTCAAACATACCATAATAACCAACAGCTGTAGCACTAACCAAAACTTTAGGTTGAATATCATCTGGTGCACTGTTTATCAATTCTACAACCTTTGCTATGAAATGAATAGGTCAGAGGAAGAATAAGCAATGGTTTATGTAAATAATACTTGCTAAAGGTGATTCACATATATGTATTTTACCAAAATAAAATAAAACAAAAAATAATTTATTTCCATTTTTAGCCCATTGGAAATGTATGCTTACCTTTGAGGTCACTCTAACCCTGCTCTCCTTGATTTCTTTCTTTATCTGCATCATTAAAATGAGGGTAATGCTTTTGGAGTTTACTTATGTATTTTCGGGTACTTGGATCTAAGAAATGATGTTCAGCAGTTTACACCAGTGTTTAAGTCAGAAAATATTGCCAAATATACATTAACACATTAAATGAGCATTTCAAAATTCAGGATATAAAAGTTAGTAGTGTGTAATTTTTTTTTCTTATATTTCAATGGGATCTCCAAAAATGTAAGGCAGCAAAAGAAATTCCAAAAAAATGTAAAGCTGGCCAAGGTTGCCTGCACAACTAGAAACAAAAGATGCTTATTATCTCTTAATAACTACCAATTATTTGGTGTAAGCTCAAGTTTGAAACATTTAAACAACAGACGCGATATGAAGATGGCAATAACCTCAGAAGACCATCTGGTACTTATGGGCAACCCAGCCAAATTCACAATCCCAGTTGAGCCCTGAATGCTATCTTTCCATTCTGGCTCCTCTGCGATCTTGATTCCTGGAAAGTCTTTCACTGGAAATACCAAGGTAGAGTTAACCGGTTAATCCAAATTGTAGTATATGTCTGAGTTTGAGTCGTTGTAGAAAAAACTACTATTTCTCCCACTATTATGAGGAAGATAAAGCTAGAAAGTTAGTAAAGGAGGAATCTAAATTATGTATGAAGTATAACCAGCAACAACGAATATGATATTTATAAGGTAGAGATGTCACTTGTATCTTTTGAAAAAATTTGCTGTGAATGCGTTTTAGGGAGTATTGCAAACTGTGAATGTTTATGCAAATTATTTCATTAATTCATTACCTTCTTACCCGGAAAAATTTCTACTGCTTTAGATTTAGAGCGTGTCAAGACATGAACAGTATGATTGTCTGCAAAACATTGTTAGTCAAGAACAGAATATTAGTTTAATATTAGCAGCCGAGAATTTAAATTTAAATAATATAAATAGGTAAGCAAGCGATCTAACAAAATCCCGGGATTCTATTGATTTACTATGCAGAGTAATGATATAAGGATGCAACTATTTATCAGTTATTTGACTCGAGGCTTCAAAATTATATTTTGCAACATAAGAGGAACTATGACCAGGACAGTACAACCAAAATGCACCTTTCATAGCAAAGGATATGTAGGATTGGAGAAATAAGGGTTGAAATCTAGATATATATGAGGGCACTAGGAATATCAAATGTGCCATATATACCACAATACTCAAAAGAGAGCACACATCATAAGACAAAGTGTAAAAGAACCTAGGATGTTAGAGCCTAGACAAGGGATTGTTTATATTTACTTATATCTGATAAAAAAGTTTAAGATAGGGGATAACCTGCATGCAGCCTTTGCACCAGCTTTCTACCTATAAAACCTGTTGCTCCAGTTACAGATATGATCATTTGATTCCCCTGCAAAAACAATGATACTAATTATCTTGAAGGAGTCTAAATAACCGATTAGAAAAACCAAATGTAATGTATAATATAAATCACACTAGCCGGATATGTATAGAAGACAAATGTAAAATTGTGGACCTTAAAGTAATTACAAGTTATGGAAAATACTAAAAACCCAAATTTCTTTACCATAACTTCTGCCAGAATGATTTGACTTTGTTTTTAACCTTAGATGGATGTTTGGTTTCAACTATTTTGACTAATCTAACCTTGAATCCTTGAATAATGCCAAATAGTTCTGGCTGTGTAGCATTGGTCACAAATCCTTAGCCATGCTAGCAAGGTATATAGAGGTGAATAATTCTCCCTTCTAATATTTTTTTCGAGCTGATGGTTGATTAGAAGCCAAAGAAATACTTAATTGGAACACTGAGAGCTGTTAATGTATGTTCAAGAGAAGCCTAACATGATTAATGAACACAAAATTAACAACTAGAGCAGTCCTACATACAATGGCTATCCCCCACAATTCCACAAAGGCAAAATTAATGAGTAGAAGAACACACTCATACGATGCAAAACTTAGAAAAAATGGCATTTGAAAATAGTAATAAGATAGAAAGCACATGATCTTAAGTAAAAAAAAATGATATATTCTCGTAACAAATCAACATAAATATCTTTCTAACCAATATGTGTCACTTTTGAACCACGAAACAACGAAACAAGAATCATTGTATAACACATATCACCCATACATAAACTAATAAACACACGTGGTTATGACAATTTTATTTTTAGGATAAAATAATTTGTTAGGAAGATATATAACATTGCTCCTTAAGGAAAAAAATACCTTAGGGGTTTGATGAGAGGCACAGAAAACCCTGAACCTTGTAGCGTCCCTGGTCTAGTAAAATGGAAAAGAGGGGGCAAAATAAGTGAGAAAAAAGCAACATGGGTAGAGTAGTAAATGCAGAAGAACGTAAGAATAAAAAGAAGACATGGAAAAAAGAAGAAATGAGAAGTTACAAAGAGAGGGGGGGTAGGAAGATGATGATGATGAAGAGAAGGAGAGACGGTGTAGGACCACGTCAACGGTGTGGCTCTAAAGGTATCCATTTTCGTTATAGTATAGTGAGTATGATTTAGCTGAGTCAGTCACTGCAGTGTTTTGTATACACAGCGCTAGCTAGCTTGTTTGCAACGAAAGCCAAGAAAGTTTCGTGGTTAATTTGCAGCCACACCAACCAACCATTTCCATATCCCATCGCACTAACTTTTCAGTATATATACTCCACACACACCCACACAGTTACTTCGTAAAGACAAGCCTTCCTCAGCAGCTTTTGATAAATGCTAAAGTTATGATTACAGGAAATTATTATTTATAAACTCACATTATTATTTTTCTTAAAAAAAATAAATTAAACATATATTTTTCATTAATTTTTTACTGGTATCTAAATCTAACTATGTATGCACCAAAAAAGAGTAACGACTAACGATAGTTTGTTTTTTTTGGTTGCCCAACCGGTTCCTTAAGCACTACCTAGGTATATCGTCGCGTGCCAGGCTATGGCAGGTGACTCTCCCAATATGAATTTTCTTCATTCACAACGATAGTTTTAAAATCATATTGTTTAATCTAAAAATGAGTGTGTGTATATTATGTAAACATTTAACCCAGAAAAAAAAACATAAATAGGTGGAAAATAAATTAACTTTAAAAAAATTTTAATTGGGATTTCGTCAACAAATAAATAATAATACAAGAAATGCTATTAAACACATATCAAATCTATTATAAAATTGTACGTAATGGGCAAAATTTATTCTTCCACGTTTTATGCTATTTCATGTACTAAAAATAGAGATTTACTTTTCAGCCCCACCCATTATTTTTGAATCCCATTTTCTTCCGCCTCTTGAGAGGCGGAAGTGTAAAATTAATGGCTTTTCCGGCTTCCATGAGGCGGACACCAAAAAAAATTACACTTCCGCCTCTCAAGAGACGGAAGAAAATGGGGTTCAAGAGTAATGGGTGGGGCTGAAAAGCAATTCTCCTAAATAATAGGACTGTAAAAAAATTATAATATATTGATTTTTTTAAATTAAGTTTATTTAGTTTTAATAGTATACAAATATTATTATTATTGATTAAAACTGTACTAAAAGTCTAAAACTATTTTTTGGTAAAATATTCATGTAGATTCTTATAGATACAATTTTATACGTGATGTCGCTCCATTTTGTTGTGCCATCTTTCGTGCTATATGACACCTTATTATGCTTTCTTTCTCGCATAACTCATTGAATTGCCACTCACATCCAAATCGTTGTCTTTTCCAAGACACTTGATTGTCTTGCCATTTTTATTTTTTATAAGAGCTTTCCACTTCAAAGTGAAGAAAATATCTCTCTTGCGCTTCAAGAAATATACTTAAACTTCTCTTAAAAACTCATCAATAAAAGTTAATGAGACTTGTTGAAAAACATAATGTTTTTGAGTACTCTTGAAACACAAGTGTATAAGTATTATACTCAACAACTCAAAGTACAGATCTAGAAATCTCCAAAAGTGCCCTTATAGTGATAGAATGAAACTTCATCAATATTCTTTACATACTCAAAGAAAACTTGGAGTTTCATTTGTATCATCTTTCCTTGATGAATTTCTAATATTACTAGTTCGTATCATATAAGCAAAGTTTCAATCTCTATTTTGAGCAAGTGCGGCTTGATAAGAGACCATAACATTGGAAAACTTGACTTTGCAAATATTGTGTCTATGGGAAACAAATCAAGGTCGGGTTTACATAGCATTATTATTCAAGAGAGAAAAGGCACAATTGATTATATACGCTCTAACTTGCAAGGACACGTGCTTGTCCCATCAAATGTTTTTCAAGATAAGACTGTTATATTACTTAAAGCTCAAGAGTGACTTTTCCTCCACTTTCAAGAAGTGAAAAACACTTCATGAAAAACAAGCGTTTTTGAACATACAATGGTTTAGAGCCTGTTATATAATTAGCGAAAATAAAGTGGAACAGTGAACAAATGTTGTTCAGCTTATAACTTATATCTACATACAAAAATGACTATATATACACAACGATATTGATACTTGACAACAACTTAGATCCCAAACATACCCAAAATGTCACACAGTATTTTCTCACTGGTATATATACTAAACTCTCTCTAAATAATACAAAGAAATATAAATAAAGAGTGTTATGCTATACAAAACTCTTGTTGTTGTCCTTATTGCTGTTGTTGTCTTTTACAAAAGCAAACTTACGTATTTACAAGCAAAAGCTATAACTAAATATATCATTGGAAGAGGATGAATTTCTCTTTACTGTAGAAAATGAAAGGCAGAGAAAATAAGAAGAGAAATTCTCTCCTTTCCATCCATTTTATGCCAAAATAACAAATCTGACACGATAACAGAGGATGTGATGATCCTGCAGCAGGCTCGTTCGCTAGAGAGAGATCAAGGGAAGTTGGCTCGAGTAGCTAGTTTCAACCGAGTGAATATAAACCCTTTGATGGGATAGATGCAGGGTCCAACAAATCAAGGTGGAAATGGAAATTTCCATTACTATATTAATTTCCATTTCCACCTTGATTTGTGGGGCTCTGCGTCTGTCCCATCAAAGGGTTTATGTTCACTCTGTTGAAACTACTCGAGTTAATCTCCCTTGATCTCCCTCTGGCAAACAAGCTTGTCGTAGTATCATCACGTCCATTATTATCGTGTCAAATTTGTTATTTTTTGGCATAAAATGAAAGGAAATGAGAGAGTCTCTCTTCCTATTTTCTTAGCCTCTCGTTTTCTACGGTAAAGAAAAATTCATTCTCTTCCAAAACTATAGTTAGTTATAGCTTTTGCTTATAAAGACATATGTTTGCTTTTGTAACAAGAACAACTAACAACAATAACAACAACAACAACAACAAGAGTTGTATAACATAGGACTCATTCTTTAAATTTCTTTGTATTATTTAGAGAGTTTAGTATATACACCGATAAGAAAATTTTGTGATATTTTGGGTATATTTGGGATCTAGGTTGTTGTCAAGTATCAATATCGTTGTTTATAATCATTTTTGTACGTGGATGTAAGCTATAAGCTGAATCACATTTGTTCATTATTCCACTTTATTTCTGCTAACTATATAACAATTTCTGTACGGAACAAGTCAATGAGTCTTGTGAGAATGAAAGCATGATAAAACATCTTATTGTGTAGAAGATGCCACGACAAAATAGAGTAACAGAACGTAAGAACAAAACTCTTCTAGAGAAAACTCGTTGCATGCTTTCTCTAATGTCGAGTTAGAGGAAGAAATTCGGGATATGAAGACATTTCAAGGAAAGGTTGAGATTTGTTATTGCTAGCTTGGAATTATAAAGCCATATTTGACTATTTCTATTGTAATGTAAAAAGTAAGAAAGGAGAAAATTTCTTTCTTCCCAATATGTTCTCACAATCTCACCTATCATTTTTAGGAGGCAAAGAGAAAGTTAACTCCTTTGTGGTTTTTGGTTTGATTAGCAGCAAAAGGCCTAGCCTATAAACTTTCATTTCCACCATGACGACAAAACAGAAACATCATTTGAGCACATCCCATTTGAAAGCTATAACTCTGAAAGAAATTTTATTTATATGATATGTTATCATTTTTCTTGTATATTTGTGAGAATTGACTGTATAGATAGACAAAAAAATACTATTAAATATTTAAATGTATTTAGGATTTGGGTAAAAGTGAGGTGTATAACTACCTTTTTGTATTTTGCATCACATTTAATTATTGAACATGCCAGTCGTCTTTATAGGGTGAGTTCATTTGTTCTCATACTTCTGCAATATTTGTGATAGTCTTACAACAAAAAATAAAAGCATTGTTTGGTACAATCGGCTGCTAAATGCTGATAATTTGATCTAAGGCTTGAAAGCTGAAAAGCCAAGGACTAAATTAAAAGTTGATAAGCGAGCTTATTGAATTGAATGTGTTTGGTAAAATTAGCTCATCACTATTTCAATTATGTAAAAAGACTTATACGTGTGAGAGACTAATTATATACAAATCACTTCAATTAATTTCTCAGATCTAAGGCTTATAAACCATGATCTTTCCTTAAAATTCCTTCTGATCAATCAGGGCTACATGCTTATGAGCGTAAGAACTGTTTTTTAAATTTGCCTAGGGCTAGAAGTGGTAAACGAAATCTTTTCATATGCTTGCCTCTCATAGCTCCTTCAGTTTATTTTGAATTGTAAATAATTTATCATGACTTATGGACCATGGTATATATTAAGATATCTCTATAAGTCTAGATGAACCCTGATAGTGATCTCTCTATGCAAATAACTCTTTTTTCTATATATCTTCTACTTCATCAACAAACTTCAAAGTTACTAATGCCATGTAATTCAAACAAAGGATCACAGAAAAAACTAACATGTACCCATCTTTACGTACCTCTATCTAAAACTCAAGCATTGAAAGTACAATGCAAATATTAAAACAGATAAAATAAAATGGAGATTATACCGTATTTCCAGAAAAAAACTAGGCAGAGACACTAACTTTCAGAGTGCTATTGTGTAAATGAATGTCAGTGTCCTCGGGACATAGCAGCTCCTGTGATAACTTAAGAAACAAGTCTATAATTATGAGAATGCCGTGAGCCGAAAGGTATAAACCACAAACCACAATCAAAGCTCTAATGATCGAAAACTGTGATGGCCTTCGAGATTCAGCTATAGTATAGCAGGTGCTCCATAACAGCAACCCCGTAGCGATGAGAGACATAACTAAGCGCAATGATGTTGAACTACTGGCTCTTGCAGTGGCAGTGCCCATGTTGATTTAAGTTGGTAACAATGATGAACACAAAAATGCTTCAGTTTTCTATTAGATATATGGTAATGTTGATGTAATAAGAGTTCAACAAAATGACTAAGTATTTTAAATTTTAAATTAAATTAACAGATAACATCAGCAACAGAAAATCTATTTCCTTGGCTGTTGGAGATATATATGCATACGAGATCCTTATTCCTTTGAATAAATCCTCTCCCCATTTTTAATTTTTTTTTTTTTTGGAATTTTTTATCTTCTATTCTGTTTTTGAAACTTGTAAGTGTGTGGTTGTGTTAATGGGATAAGTGTTATCGATAAGAAACACGTCCAGTCTGTTTGTCAACGTAATTATCATGCACAACCAAACTATAAAATCAGGATTCTTGCGTAGCGTGTGCCACTCTAAAATTCATGTTCCTTTTAAGATATGTTTTAAGACATGGACAGGCAGATTAAACCGATTTGACTATAAATTATGTTAATTATTCAACCATTATCTAAATTAATTAAGTTCAAATCAAGGTTCAATTATTGATCCACCAGAAATTTAACCAGGTCAATCTTTAATTTCGCTTTTTTTTTTTTTTCCAACGTTGTAACTTGCCAAGTAAAAGGACTAACGGCACGGCAGAAGTTTAGCAGGAAAAAAAAAATCCTCTTAATAAGAGAAGGAAGTTTGATGAGTAATATGTCATATTGGTCCTGACTCTGTAGTCATTGATCAATTTAGTCCCTCAGATTTTTGAAATTTCAAATTAGTCCCTGAGATAGGAACACGTCAGACCGTCACTGATCTCTATCGCAGATTAACTGAATGACCAAAACTCGTTTTGGCAAAAAAAAAAAAATTGAATATCCATCAAATCAGTCCTTAAGATTGTCAAAATCACACAAATTAGTTTTACAAACCATGAACGTCGAGGACTAATATAATTGACGTGTTTCTATATCGACGACTAATTTGGAATTTCGATAATATCATAAACTAATTTGACCAGTGCCCACAAAATCAGGAACTAATATGACATATTACTCAAAGTTTGATCTTTATCATTCATAAGATTTAACATAAAATATTGTATTTTGCAGCTGCTATGTTTATATAAAAGCTAAACTGCAGTGTTAACAACGTTCACGCCCTATGAGAACCGGTCAAGAAATTCCTGAACATTTCAGAAGGCATAATGAAATATCTAAGTATTTTTTGAACCAAACTTGTTTTCACAACTTTGCCCACCTCAAATTTCAATGTAAAAGCATGGCAGTGTAGTTCAATAACATAGCAAGGAAATTCAGAAGTGATTAAAATGGAAATTTTACAGATTAGAATTGGCAATTGATTTATGTAGTGTAGGAGTTTAGAACATGACAACATACTGCTTTTGCTTATGGTCATTAAAAAAAAAAAAAAAAAAAAACCTCAGTGTCTTAGTGTGCAAGAGTACATAAGAATTTTTCCATAATGAGTGAGAATGATCAAGAGTCAGGCAAGAGCAACTCAACAAACCCTTGTCCCAAAAAAAGCAAAGAATCAGTTTGTTAAATGGTACATAAAAACAAGATGGGGAACTCATACATCTCTACCTCAATGGAGAGGCGTTTGTCCCTTCTCCATGGAAGAAAGAATGCTGACCAAACAAGTGAACGGTAGTAATCACAAGCTCTATTTGACAACAATTTCTCTAAAGCTGTACACGTGTGGGCCACACAAAAAAGCCTATAAAAGAGTTGCTCTGCTATTTTTCCATGAATAAGATCGAAAAGATCTCCGCCGTGTGAGTTGGGGTGTGAAGCTTAGCCCAAACATCTCCTTTAGAGCCTTGCCCTGCTCTGAAAACCTTACTAACTTTGCAACTATTTCTGCACTATCCATTACGTGCTTCATATCAGTGTTGCTCCATAAACGGTTTGCCAGCTGCATCCTCCTGCGCTTTGAACTCAATGCAATGCCCCAATCCTTGAATAGACCATTTCTCTCTTCCTCTGAAAGCCTCTTCTGCATAAGCTTGACAAGCATTTCTCTCTCTCTTTTTAGGGCCTTCACACTGTGTCCTCAAAAAAACATACGTCAACATGACATACACATAATGACATAATTAAATATGCAAACCACCATAAGGCTGTTTTGCATAAAATCATGGCCAGTTTCTAATCAGTTAAAATGAGGCTTTAATTCCAAATGCTTAAATCAAACCTCCCATACTCAACTAAACATGATATATGAGGATTAATAGCCATGAGATTAACATTAGCTTTCAAAATCAACTCAAGGCCCCATTACAGAAAAAGAAAAATTTTCATAGGCCATATAAGTAAATGCTCAAGGTGAATCCCCACGTGGTACTTAGATTCAAAAATATATGACATACAAAAATAAATACAGAAGTGGCAGAAAGGGAGAACCTTGAAGCTAGCGTGATTAGACCATCCTTCTCAGACAGGTTTCCATCAGAAAATGTATCTTTGAGGAAAGATAGCCTTCTATGCTCTACCTCCAGGTAAATGGAGTCTGTTGGATCACCCCGGAACAAAAGAAAGAAGTAGGTCCTGTGGGTCAATGGTACATAGCAAGATTGCCACAGTTCAATTATCTCCTTTTGCTGCCTCTTGAATTGCAGAGACCAATCTAACGGAGTTCCAGGTGCCAGCAACATTGGATCCATACCTACATCTTTCCCATTTTTCTCAAATATAATTTGTTTTCCTTCTGTCTCCTGATCCTACAGTTTACACAAGCAGAATTTAGTCCGAAATAACATCAAGCATCCCGATTAACAAAGACCTTCCAAATTCAGTTTTTAACCATCAAATGGACCACCACACCTAATAGCATATACAAGTCACAGATGCAATTATATGAGCTGCAAGTATCAATATAAATGTCTTGAAACAGTAGAAGTTTGAGAATGTTCTACTATTGCTAGTGCTGGAAAGAAAAAAAAAATAACAGAAATTTTATCAAGAATATAAAGCTTCACCTTCTTAATGAAGCTATAATCTGTAAATGGTAAACAGTTGTACAATATGACTAAATTAGAGTTGGACAATTAACAAATCAAGATTGCATAAGAAATCCTTCAAGAAAAATGAATATGAACGATTTCACTTACTTAAAAAAAGAAAAATTTATAAAATATGTAATTCTTTTCTAAAAATTTAAGAATCAAGAATGCAATTCAGATTTTTTATTCCCACCTGACCATCAACCAGCTGCTTCCCATACTCAAGTTTGACCATTTCCTTCATCCCAGCAACAAAAGTTTGGATGCTAGTAATATCCTCATCAGCAGAAGTTCGGGTGCTGTTGGCCCCAAAGTCATAAACAGAAGGACTTCCAATAGAAGACGGAGAACCATTCCTTGACAATCTTGAACTACCGAAATTTAATGGAGGGAACTTTCTCCTTATACTATCTGGTCTTCCAAGGAATCCTTTTTCAAACCCATTAGTTGGAGTCCTCTCCATTTCTTCTGTTTTCTCAGGAGAGTCGGTCGTGTGATATTCCCTGCAACTCCAGCTCCTACTTAATTTAAAATTCCTAAAATTTGATATATTTCCTGACATTGCCTGTGGAGATTGTTCATCTGGGTAAAGAGATACAGGAGAAACAACAGTATTTTGTACATCATGCAGTCTCTGCTCCAGTACACTATATGTTGAGTTATCTTGGACTTGACTCTCTCCCCTTTCTTCATTAGAACCGTCAGATATTTCCTGAATTGCTTCATTTTCCTCTGGAATTATTGGTAATGCCAAATCACCGTTTTCACTTGCCGATGGATCAAGAAATTTTAGGTTGCCTTTACTTGACTCCTCTAACTCCACACATTGAACTTCTTTAGAGTATTCATCAGGATATTCTGTACAAGCAAAAGCTAACGAATGTATAATGACTGGATCGGGAGCAGTCTACGTGAGAATACCATCACTTAATGTAAAATTATCTACCAAGGCAAAAAGATGAAAGGACTTACCATCAGGATTACTTCCACTGTCTCCATCATCATTATACTGAGGATTGTTGAACTCTCGAATGCGTATATCAGAACGATGAGGACCACAAATGCTTGATGACTCTGACACGGAATCGCCATCCCAGATATCTTCTTCCCCTTCCTGCAAAATAAGATAATTATTAATTATTTATTTATTTATTAATGCCAGTCTGAACAAACACGACGAAATCTAAATTTAAAAGCTTTAACATGTGATAGAATTTACAGCAATTGATAAAAGGAGAATACTTTTCTAGATATCTGATCCTTTTCAACCATGCGTAGCAAATCCTCGATCCTTGATTGATCAAGATCACGTTGCTTAGTTAGCTCCCTAATCTCCTTCTCCATCTGAATAATTGAAACCCGTGTTATGAAAATCTAAGGAGAAAGGAAAATGTAACATGCATGAGCCAGGAAGATGTATCATTAAGCACCTATATAGCATTACAACTATATATAAGATTTATTTCAACCAAAAAAAAACTATTTAGCTATATAAAATGGCTATACAGAAGTATTTCCAGGGAAAATGTACATACATGCTGTTGAAGAATGCATCTCTAATCAGTAATCCCAACATAACTTTGGTAACAATAACATTATTTTAGAAACCCCCTCCCCCCAAATATGAGAGGAAAGAATCTAATGCAGTCCAGTCCAATGGGGATTTACTGAAACAAGAGGCTACCCATCTTAGCTATTAGGACATATAAATTTCACCAGCATTGTTACCCAGAAGATAAAGGTTAGTAGACAAAGTTGTTCTCACTCAATATCATTGAAGAACACGTCCATAATTGATACAAACAAAATAAATATGAATTCAAACAGTAAAGTATGACCTTTTCTATCTGGAGATCTTTCTTTCTCAACAATGCTGCATAATCAACATTAGAGGTAGCAGGAGCAGGAGGTGTTCTCAACTCACTCTCCAATCTGGCCACCTCCTTTTGCAACTGCTTGACCAAGGCCTTATCAGACATCACTACATTCACCTGTGCTTTAGTAGTCACTTCTTTTGCACAACAAGCAAAAAGAAGTGTGTTTCTAGTTTGCTCAACATGGCTTCGAGCAGGGCTCAAAGTGCAAATGATGGCTGTTCTAGCATTGCCACCTAAGCAAGGCTGCAGTATGCGTGTCAACTTAGAATCTCTGTAATTTACGTGTCCCTGTCTTCCCTTACTGCATGCAATCAAACTATGTCAATGGAACTTCAAAGTTTTTCTTTTTTGATTTGATCCAGTATAAAAAATCATCAGAAATAGAACCGAGGAAATGGAGTTTGAAGAGCATCATCTAAAAGATTCAACTATAGCACAGGGGAAGTTCAAAGTTTTTCGAATTACGTATGAACAGCTATATAAAAACAGTAGCCACTTCAGTTATGTTTGAGAGTGCAGATGAGGTTACCAATGAAAATATATCTCCAATTAGACCCAAGATAAATGCTAATCTGTCTTCCTTTCACTCATCTCAAATCTTTGGCAGAAAGTAATATCACATTCATTATTATTGTTCAGCCAAGGAACTTGGTTTCTTCTATATTAGCAAAGGGGTTACCAAAATCCTACTTCATGAGCCTATTTATTATAATAGTCTCAGTCCTAATGATAAAAGTAAAGGTATTGCTTTTCAAATTCATGCATTTAGAATACCAACACAACATTATAGCCAGAGACAGGGTCATAAGAACAACATAATATGATTAATCAATAATAGAAGGCAAGCATCCGCATGAAGCACTGACATTAAATAAACCAGATGTAGGTTGTCTAAATTAGAAACTGGGCAAACAAGGCTGACAACACGAGCTAAGGAAGAAGTAGACAACCTGAGCTTGCGAATGACCGTTGAAAGAGTAAGTAAACTCCGATTTATATGACAACCTTCTTTCAGTCTCACCCCAGCTGATGATACCTGAGATGCACGCTCGCTCCCTGCCAAATCAACAAAATTCTGCATAGAAACAAAACAAATTTAATAAGTGATGAAAAAAATTATAAAGTTTGTTAATGCGCTGAACAGTGGGTGTGTGTGTGGGTGGGTAGGGGGGGAGTTAAAAAATATAAACATACCACACTAGCTGCTAGGGTAGCTGAGTTTCCTTTGCCCAAGAATTCCCTAGCAGAACTTTCTATAGTCTGAAAGTTGCAAGTCCATTAATAGCAGTTCATTAGCAAAATATATAAAGCTCAATATTTATAAAGGGGAATAAACGAACCAATCTGATAATTTGGTGAGATCTCGAACTCCTTTCATTGAGGTTTGTCTCTCCTACCTCTCTCTGTGCTGCAAGAATAAAGTGAGCAATGTATGTAAAGACCAACCAATATAATGAAAGAAAAATATGCAAATTCTTTTACCTTCACAGGAAGATAGGAGCTCTACCAAATGCTCCCAGTTCCTTAGTGTCTCCTCTGTAAGTCTCTCTAAAATGGGTCCTCTCTGATGATAAGAAACAATTATGAAAACAACTGCTAACTATGCAATCTTTTTTTATTAAACTTCAATATATATATATATATATATATATATATATATATATATATATTGCATTCATTCACCTCAGGATCATCACGCAGCCTAAGAGCAGAGTTGTCTGTGCTGAGGAGGTCTCTAACAATTTCATTGTAAATTTCAATTGCTGAAAACTTCACCACAAATGCTCTTTCTTCATGCTAAAAAATTAACAGTAACCTTGTGTCAATAGCACTAGGTATACTGACAGATTAAACAGGCAGATCAACAAGTTGGTAGCCTAATTATTAATTACCCTTTTTATATAGTCAAAAATATCTGCTACAGCATATTCAGTTATTCCCATCATCGTGTATGTCTTTCCACTACTTGTTTGCCCATACGCAAAAATTGTTGCTGAAAGAATATATAGAAGCCGATGTTAATCTAAGTGGAAAGTGAGTTAAATAAACTAGCCAGCATAAAAACATATACTTACAGTTAATTCCATTAACAACTGAAAGAGCTATTTCTCTGGCTCCTTCCTCATATACCTGCCTTGTTTCACAATCACCTCGAAATACCCTGTCTACCACCAATCAAAAAAGAAATTCAGAAACACTCTGTCCATACTAAATGGACCTCCAATACAATGTCTAAATTTTTTTAAAAATAAAATACTGTCAAATCATAATATGTTATCATTTAACTAAACTATGCAAAATGCATTTTAAAGAATAATAAAGTAAAGGCAGTGTTAAAATTAAACTGAGAAAGAAAAATAGTAACAGGGATTGACACCTTAGAAAATTATATCAATTAATTCAGCCAAACAGGCAAAGAAAAATTAACAAATGTCTGTATCACGATCAAGAATTTAATAAAACTAGTCTAGGTAAATTAGGAAATGAGCTCGTCTTCATCAGAGTAAATAAGAGCAAAAAAACATTGTTATCCAGGCATTGAATCAAACCCACATTCTGAGTGCCCAATACTTGTTTATTTTTAAGTAAACATGAAATTGTATAGTCTGGCCTTAATGGCAATACAAGCTTCTGAATAATTAAGATTTATAAAAAAAATTAAAAGACATTTGCTTACCAAATGTGTAGGCACTTGGAAATGTGGAACCCTCGCGTAGCGTGTTCCTGTACAAGACGGTAGTATCATTAATGCATTCCCAATCTGCCGATTCATTAGCATCAATTTCCTTCTCACTTAACGGCCTCAGCCTGACTAACACAAGAATCTTCTCTTCACGACCACTCACTCCTTGCATCTTATCCCATTTCACCAGCTCTTCTCCACCAATAGCCCCCATTTTTCTCTCCCTTTTAACTCCGTATTCCTTCCGACCCAATTCGCAAACTAGCCCGAATTACGGAATCCTATAAACGACAACAAGTGATGCTGATAATTAACAAGTTAATCTACATTTCCTATAATGCAAGACATTTAAGAGAAAAACAGATAAGAGATTATAATGGAAAAAAAATACTAAGTCCTTAACAATATGGAAAGAAGGTAATCATGAAATGAAATAATGAATGACCAAACTAAGACAAGAAAAAAAAAACTATTAATTTCTGTTAACAAAAAATAGTCAATAACAGCAACAATGAGCTACCTTGCTGATTGTATCCTGCAACCAACATAAAAGGGAAAAGGGAAGAACAAAAAAACAAAACAGAATGCTATCTAATTACGTTTATATCATCATCATAAATACATTATCAGTGGTTGGCAACTTGGCATTATATCACGACCAAAACAGACTTGGGATATAATCAATCATATTTTTAGCGTGATTAAAAGATATAATAGTCAATTACTAATTCTTGGGTCATCTAGAAGGAAAAAAAATTGTTAAAAATAAGAAAAAATTTAAAGGTATTGGGCCATGTCATATAACAAGTAACAACAACAGATAAAGGAGGGTCCGAATTTTATTGATTAATTCTTTGATTGGAGAATGAGGAATTGTAAAGCAAGAATAGAAAGCTTAGCATAGCAGCGACCCTACAAATAAATAAATAATAATTGCTTGAGAATTAAGTTTAAAAAAAAAAAAAAAACATAAATATGAAATTGACCTTTTGACATGGTTGTTATGCACAGCACAACACTGGTCCCCCTAAACAAACTGGACCATCCTTTTTTCAGTTTTCACCCTCATTCCTCGCTTCTCTCTCTTTTTTTTTTTTTTTTATTTTCTTCAAACCAAATAAATAAAAGCAACAACAGTAAGATCATGGAAATTAGAAACCAAATGAATTTTGCTTACCTCAAACTCCGTTGTCCTTTTCAGGGAACAATAGTAATTAATTAATTAATTAATTAATGGAACGACGTAGTTTAGGAACCTGAAGCCGCCTTCCTGATAAGTTTTTCGATGTTACTTATGTAACTGGTTTGACCGCGATGAAAACAAATGAGAAATGGGTTAAACCACGGTTTTTGGGGTTGAGGCTGTGGTTAATCAATGGGTTGAAAAATGATGATTAACCACAGCGAAAGAATGGATTAAAAGCTGCTAAATGGATTCATAGGGAGAGAGGGAGAGAGATTATATGAGTCAGTTTCTTCTGCTCTCCTTGGTGCATGCACAACAAGGAACAGCTCTAAAATAATAAAGGTTGAAGAATGATGGATCTTATGTTATGTATATAGAGAAGAGAGCACAGGAGGAGAGGAAGAGGAGT
The DNA here is from genome assembly GCA_037953625.1 of Crotalaria pallida. Classification (NCBI taxonomy): domain Eukaryota; kingdom Viridiplantae; phylum Streptophyta; class Magnoliopsida; order Fabales; family Fabaceae; genus Crotalaria; species Crotalaria pallida. The sequence goes on along the minus strand of CM075654.1, from coordinate 138,286,051 downwards.
TGGTGAAGGGAATGGAATGGAATGGAACAGTGAAATGGAAATGGAAATGAAAATGGGGGGAAGGAAGTTGAGTGGAGGGAAGCAGGATCTGAAACAGAAGACAATTCCCACCACAATGCCAATGCAATGTGAGAGAGAGAGAGAGAGAAAGGCGTCGGTTGCTTTTTGTTTGGTTCTTCTCTGTCTCACTCACTCACAATTGAGAACGGAGCAAACACGTCGTTTATCTGACGGGGTCTTTTAGTGCTAGTATTTTACTATTTTTCTTCACTCGCTATTTTTATAATACAGCAAATAATTTGACTTTTCTTTATTTCTTTTCTTTTTTATATATAATATTGACTTTTTTATTTCTAACCTTGAGGAATAATTTTTAACATGACAATTGTATCCCTTTTAGTACTTAGTATTCTCACCATCTTTTTCTTACGGTATTAGTTTTTAGAAAATGAGAATACATCGACAGTGTAAAGTTTTTTTACATCATCAGTGTATCATTCATCGTTTATTCGTTTATGGTCGTTGACTTTTATATTAAAGTAATACAAATGAATGTTCGATGATGGACTGATAGTGTAAAAAACTTTATACCGTCAGTGCATACTCATTAATCTCTTAGTTTTTTAAGGATTCTTATTTGCTTATTGAAAATATTAAAAAATATATATATTCTCTTTAGTCTTATTTATAGATATATTTAATATATATATTCTCTTTAGTCTTATTTATAGATATATTTAATTATATAAAGATTAAGGTCAATTACATTTTTTGAAATTTTATAAATTTTTTTTAATAATACAGTTTTTTTTTAAACTTGCATTAGACATTTTATAATACATTGCATCAAATTAATAAATAACGGGTAAATAAGAGAAACAACAATAAATATCTTTTAAAAAGACTTATTTATATTTTTAGTCCTTAAAAGTTCAGCGTGTTTTTATTTTAGTCTCTATAAGTTATTTTGATCGGGACTATTCCTTAATTTTTCAAACATTTTAGTTTTGGTCTCTTCCATTAGGAAAAATTTGTTACTATTTGTTTGTATGGTTAGCGGAACACCGCATCAGTCATCCACGTGATGTGAGGTGACAACAAATAGGTGATATCACATTGGTGTGAGTTTTCATTAACTATGTCAACAAATAACTGGTTTTTTCTAACGAATGAGACCAAAACCAAAATGTTTGAATAATTAAGGACTAGTCCCGGTCAAAATAACTTATAGAGATTAAAACTAAAACACGCTGAACTTTTAGGGACCAAAATCATAAATAAGCCTTTTAAAAAATACAAAATAACTTATAAATAAGACCAAATAATTTTTTTAAAGATCTTATAAAAATCTTATAAAAATAACTTATAAAAATCTTATAAAAATAACTTATAATAATTTTTTACAACAAAGCCCAGCACAGTTGGTAGATAGCTGGGTTCCTTAAGCATGATGTCAGGGGTTCGATCCCTGCCGTGGGCATGGAAAAAGGCTTTGTTGGTAGAGGCAAAACCCACTTCGGTGATCTCTATGCCTCGGAGGGGATTAGTCTTCGGCTGTCGGCTGGGGGATACCCTTGGTGTACAGAAAAAAATAAAATAAAATATGACTTATGGAGTATCTTAATATATTAAGCTTGAAACTTTCTTAACCATATGCATCGGTGACAAATATCATGGTCACTACTATTATATGATTAATTAATTAATTAATTAATATGATTAAGAGGAGTTTAGATTGATTTCATTAAGAAAATAGTAGTATATCATTACTATTCAAACAAAAGAGCTGTCATCAAGTAAATAGTTACTGTACTAAAAGGTTTTGCTTAAAAAATACTACTCCCTCCAATCCTATATATAGGATATACTTAACAGAAGGAAAGTAGTTAGTTTTGTGAATTTTATGATAAAATATTGTAACATTACAATTTTATTTCTCCACTTTACTTGGAGAGTTCACGTTCATTAATGAATAGCAAAAAAAAACATAATTAGTCAAAACATTTAATAAGGGTAAAAAAGAAAAAAAACAATTAATAATACATAAAAAATATAAAATACCCTATATATAATCAAATATTTCTTCTAAAAAGTGTCATATATATATATATATATATATATATATATAAATTTTCTCTTTCCGACACACGTAAAGTTTTCAGTGTGAAGAATTTACACAACACATTAACTAGATAACACCGTTGAGATAGCTCCGTAATTTTTTTTTTTTTTTAGAACAGAGGGGCAGAAAACGCCCAAAGAAAAAAACAAACAGAAAAACTAAACTAACACTGCCTCTCTAGGAAGAGCAATGCATCTATAATCTTCAGCCAAAAAGGTACTAAGCCCATCAAAAAGTTGATCAATGATGTGCACACCGTTGAGATAGCTCCATAATTTTCATCTATGATGGAATTGCAAAAAAATGAATTCTGAAAAGATTTTTTGCTTTTCAAGTAGTATCAATCTGAGTTAGGGGTGAGTATGATGGGTTGGGACGGGTTGGGCTTGACCCTTACTCGTCCCGAAATGTTGCACGGGTCAATTTTTCAATCCGAACCCGTCCCTAATTAGAGAGGGACAAGGTAAGGACGGGTCTAAAATAGGACGGGTCCTCATATGGACGGATCCGGGTTCACCCGGGACACGGATGAATAACATTAAAAAAAAATTTCAAACCATTCAAATTTTGAAATTTGCATAATCTTTCTAGAATTCTATAACTAACCACAGGAAGTATACTAATACTAATATAATTTCTTCAACAACAGCAAATCATAATTCTATAATTCGTTATTCACATAAGAGAATAATTCACCTTTGTTGATCCTGCACCATGCATATTCCGCTCATCCTTTTCCATTAAGTATAAGGAACTCCTGTATAACAAATGGAACCTCCTGACAATTCGGCAAGTTCAAACAATATGTATGTATGTATGTATCTCACACACAGTAGTATACTTTTAGTTTTAGTGTTTTATATTTTTTATTCATTTTATAGTTTTTAGAAATAAGAATAATAATTATAATTTATATATATATATTTAATTAATTAATTATAAGTCCGGGCCGGGTGACCCGGGCATGAACCCGAACCCGTCCTTATCTCACTCGGATTTGTCCCTTTGAATGGTTGAAGACGGGGTTTGACCCGACCCGAACCCGCCGGGTTGGGACGGATCTCCGGGTAGGGCCGGGTCATGCTCACCCCTAATCTGAGTTGAGCATAATTTCCTCTCTGGTCACGTGATGAGAGAACTCAGAACACGTGATACCACGTGGTGGAGATGTGACATGTGAGCGTTAGTCACCGAAACACCGTTCCGCTCAAGTGCCGTTAACGTTGATTAATGTGCTCTTAAATCACCGTGTTGCGAAACCGTCCGTCCACGGCCACGCGTATTGAAGTTGAAGATCGTTTCCCAGAGGAAGCAAACACGTTTAGAATATTTTGTGCCAAACGGTCACTACTCCCTACCGTCAAAAACCAACTTTTAATACTCTCTCCGGCAAGGGTAAAGATTATCAAAAATTTTATAACGAACTTAAAATGAAAAAATTTAAAAATTACATATTTTAAATGCAATTGGTTCATCAATGTAAATTACATTAAATTAATTATTTGATAATTGATTAATATATTAGATAAATTATTAAATGTATGTTTTTATAATTTTTTTGATTTTTGTAATTTTTAACTATCCTTGTAAAACAAAATAAGTAATTGCTGTGCTATTTCTATTATTTATACTAATATTTTCTAGTTCATCAAAAAAAAATACTAATATTTTCTATTTCTAGTTATTATCGTCTGATTTTTTAGAGTAAGACCTGTTCGTGCAAAGCTATATTTATGAGGTTTTTTAGTTAGTTATGAGTTTTTGAATTCAGTCAATAAACTATATTAGTAATATTCGATGAACACAAATTAAAAATACTTTGTCACTTAAAAAAAAAAGGAGTTTATAACATTTGAAAACTAGTTTTTAAAAAATTATTTCGTTAACGATGCTGATGGAGTGACCAAAATAGCCACGAATTGTAAATTAGATGACTGAAATTGCCAAATTAAAAATTAGGGATTAAAATCGCCAAATTGTCAAAATTGGGGACCAAAAGTGCAATTAAGCCTATTCCTTTTCATCCTTAATGTAAGTTTTTATTGAAGAAATTCACACAAATAAAAAATTTAGCTGATATTATTTTTATATTGAAAATATAATAGTATTTAACATAATTAAGGATGAACAATCATATTCAACAATAAGCTATCAGCATCTAAATGATCATGCAAAGTTGCAAACTCATCAAGCTCTTTTAGAATGTCCCCAAGCTCTGCACGAAATGAAGAGCAAAAATCAACTTTGTAGCCAATACCTCCCCTCCAATAATCAGTAGTGTCACGTAAGATATCTCAGAGTTAACGTTTCATATGGTGCCAAAAATGGTGGCTCCATGGGTTTGAGCCATTGATCTCAACAAAATACAAGATGGAGGGTTCAGATCATTTATCTGAAAACTTTTATACGGATAAAAATACATTTATATATTTATGATTAAAAACATTTAAATACGAAATGATAAAATGGACTGTTATATTCAATAAGTTTATGCCAGGTTTGGGTTGGGCAAGGAATAAAATGTTTTTGGCAAACAGTTTTTTTTATCCATATCAACAAAATTAAATAACATGATAATAAATGAAATGCTGGCTGATGTTGTGTTGTGTATATTTTGCCGAGGTTAGTTATATTAACGAAGGAAAACAAAAATTGGCAATGTAAAATATTAACGTGTTACAATAGACTAAATAAAAAAAAATATGTGTGAATTATATTTTTTTATGTGTTAACCCCACCATTCTGCTCTTTCCGATCTTATTCATAAGACACTTTTAAGGTTTTTTTTTAATCCTTTTTATAATATTTTTTTTCAATTTTCATTAGTATTAATTATTTATTTCCACAAACGCCCCCTTTAAAGTTAACATTTTTTAGAGTTTCAATAATAATCATAATAGTAGTTTTGAAAAAAAAATATATCAAATTTTCGCATTTCCAATGTCACCAAGTAATTTATCCACCTTCCTTGATGAAGAGAGCAGAAACCCCCAAAATTGGACCGAAGGGAGTTTGTGAACCCCATCGTTTTAAGAGCGAACCCCATCGTTTTATGCGGGAATCCAATCGTTTTATGAGTGTACCCAATCGTTTTATAAATAAAAATGTTATTTGAAACTACTCCCTTTAATTATAATCATAATAACTACTATGTCATAATAATAATAATATTATTATTATTATTATTAGGAAAATGCTAAAGAGTGCCTTTAGGGCACTTGTTACGAGCTTAAATATGGTTTAAAATTATGGAAAATGCATTTTTTTGAATTCTCGAGATAGTAAATATCTTGGACTTATGAATTTTTTCTACTTTTAGTATCCTTAACAAGTGCCATTAGGACACAGGCACTTGTTAACAAGACCCTTATTATTATTATTATTATTATTATTATTATTATTATGTTAAAACTACTACTCCCTCAACTGTGGTGGTTATTATTATTAATATTACTAACATTATTATTAATATTACTATTTGAAACTACTCCCTCTAATTATAATTATAAATATTATGCCATAATAATAATAATAATAATAATAATATCATTATTATTATTAGGAAAATGCTAAAGAGTGTCCTTGTGACATACACTTGTTAAGAGCTTAAATATGGTTAAAAATTATGGAAAAATGCACTTATATGGATTCTTGAAGGAGTAAATATCTTGGACTTATAAATTTTTTATACTTTTAGTATCTTCTGACAAGTGCCCAAGACCCTTATTATTATGTTAAAACTACTACTCCCTCAACGGTGATTATTATTATTATTATTAACATTATTATTATCATTATCATAACTACTACTCCCTCTACTCCTCAATGTTGTTGTTGTTGTTATTATTATTCTTGTCAATTATCAATTATCAATAATAATAATAATAATAATAATAATAATAATAATAATAATAATAAACAATTGTACTCCCTCCTCACACGGTCACTCTCTTCTCCCAAAACCGAGTCCACTCAGTGAGTCTGCATATCATTCCATTTTTGCTCTTCCCTCCCCACTCACTCTTCTCCCTCACGGTACCACTATTCTTCTCCTTCATTCATCTCAAACGCTCCCTCCTTCACGGTTCCACCCTTCATCTCAACCTCCATATACTGCACCTGAAAACCCCATCACAATCGAATCAAACAAGGGCCTTTCAAAAGAGCTTGAAGAGGAATTGGAACTGAAGAGGATTAGGAAAAAACGAAATGGCCAGCTGCAACCAAGAGAGCTCGATCCGCGAATCTGCAATCTGGGTTTCGTTTCGTCTGTGGGTTTGAGCTTAAGGATTTGATTCATTAGGTGAGTTCAAGTATTAACTCTTGCTGGATGTGTTCATTTGGCAAGAAAGACAAAGGGAGAAGTTCTAGAGAGAAATACCGATAGAGAATGAAAGAGAAATAATTCAAGACACCGAAAGAAAAAAGAGAAAATGGGTTCAGTTTGGATAGCTTTGTGTTTTTTATTAAAACCAACTAAGGGTTTTTTTAGTAAAAGAAACAATCATCGATAATTCCTTGCAAGAATACCCAAATATGACTTACAGTAACAGGTAAAAATACGTCTTCACTGATAAGGCTGTATGCATACGACACTGCATTAAAATCGTTCATCTCCATATGCTTTTCTGACTCAAAAACAACTCTGTTCCTTCCATGCCAAACACAATTATAATTTAACTCCATTCATTTAATGCATAAATATTAAAAATATATTATTTAAAATATATTTTTATTGTATTTAATTAAAACATATTTATTTATGATAATATAGTTAAAAGAGAAAAATAAAAATTAGATTAATACTATGATGGAGAATAGAATCTTAAAAAAACAAAAAAAACATGTATAGTACTGTAGTTATTAAGAAGTCATTTAGGAAAATACACTAGTTATTGATTAACTTATGAGGATTTGGATGGTTGTTGAGGATGATATGTTTTTGTTGGTGTTTCTCTCTCTCTGTATATATCTTTCCTTCTCATTTTTATTATTATAAAATAATTGGCCCCTATGCTACGAACGTGCTATAAAATAGAGCAAAGTGGTGAGAAATGAATGAAAGTCCTCCTCCTTTATTCGCGAGCACGCGAAGGAACTACATAAAGAGACCACCGGAGATGCTCTAATGATTTAGAAGTCTTCCTATTTGCTGACATCTTGGACCATGGCATGAAGCATGATGCATGGCAATGAAAATGCTGACATTGCCTGACAGATGAAGAAAGAAAGACGAGTCTGCTACACAGATGATGAAGACCGTGGTGTTATTATGTTTCGGTTAGGGTCACACGCGTAATTATACTTTGTAATAAGGGCCTGTTGCGTTTTGGGAATTAGTCCCCAAGCCCCGGGTTTTATCCCTAAACCCCATTTTAAACGAGAAATGTCCATGTTGCATTTTATTATTCAAAACACATAAAAAAAAAAAAAACCTAAACACCAAAATCTCAAACCCCAAACCTCATTCCTTCACCATCTCACAAATTTCATCCCTTCACCATCTCACAAACCCCTCTTTTTTCTTCTCATTTTCCATAATCAAACCTCCTTCACTAAAAAAAACTATTCAAAAAGACAAGTTTTGTTTTTCTTCCACGTTAAAAAAGAGTACCAATGAATGTTTCATACTTGTTGAAGGTAAAATTCATGTTTTTTTATTTTTTTTACGTTACTGTGTAAATTTCGACAATCCAGTGTCAAAATTTTTTGGGATTCCGACATGAGTATGTCGGAAATTTTTAGGTAGTTTCTTAAAAAAATTTCGACATATATATGTCAGAATTTTGTCTAACAAAAATAAAAATTTAAAACACTGTGTAAATTTCCGACGACCTTTTGTCGGAATTTTGAAATTTCGATATCCCGTGTCGGAAATTCAAAATTCCAACACTGGTTCGTTGGAATTTTATAATAAAAAAAAACACTAATAACGAACAGAAAACAAATGATTTTGTTTAAAACGTAATAAATGAAAAAAAACTATTAAAAAAATGAAAATCTAACTTCAAATAACCTATTAATCATCTAACCTGAACCCTAAACGAAAAAATCCGAAAGAAAGGAAAGAAGACAAAGGAAAATGAAGACTTTGAAAGGGAGAATGAAAAGAAGATAAAGGAAATAGAAAATTGTGAATGAGAGAAAGAAAATTGTGAAATAAGAGAGGGTGAGTGGGTGTTAGAGAGGAAAGAATGGAAGAGAGAGAGAGAAAGAGTAAGGGAAGAGAAAGAAGAGAAAATGATGTTTGAGATTTGGAAGGATAACAATAAAATAAAAAATTGAGGTTTAATGAATAACATGTGGGATTTGAAGACTAATTTCTTCGCGTGGACCATCGAAGGCAAGATGCATGTGCAAATTAAATAATTAATTAACGAAGATTATAGATGATGTTTATGGACACATTTGTCTAAGATTCGATTCGGTTCATTTGGTATTAAGAATACTACTTTCTCCGATTCTTATTATAGGGCATATTTAACCGAATTACACATACCAAAGAAAGTGGTTGGTTTTATGAATTCTATAAGAATATATTGTAACATTACAATTTTATCCCTCAACTTTTATTGGAAAATTCAAACTCATTAATGAACAACAAAAAACACATAGATAGTCAAAACATTTAATAAGGGCAAAAAAGAAAAAATGCAATAAATGATGCATAGGAAATACAAAGTGACTTATAATTAGGACCAACAAAACCTTCTAGAATATGCCCTATATATAAGACCGGAGCGAGTATCAAGTATAAAGAAATGAGTTTTTCTAATGAGTGCCCTAAGGGTACTTGTTAAGGTTTTTTAAACTTAAAAAATTAATTATGTAAAAAAAATAAACTTAGAAAATTAATCATAAGTCCACATTACTCTGAGAATCTAAAAAAATGTATTTTTCAATGGTTATTTACTTTATTTGACTTCTTAACAAGTACATTAAGGACACTTGTTAGCATTTGCCTAAAGAAATAAAAAAAATGTTTAAATTAGAAAATAAATTCAAGTAATATTTTTTATGTAATAAATGCAACATTTTTTAATGAAAGAAACATGTCACTAAACCAAAATGTTAATTGTATAGCTAATTATTAGTATTACTTTGTATAAATAAATTTATACAAAAAATAATTAAAAAATGTTTTTGTTTGTATAAATATTCGAGAAAAAAAAAAGAAACTCATGTTCATAATTAATGAAGAGAAAAATAAAAACATGAGATCGCTATTAATTATCAATATTATCTATGATTCAATTGCAAAGTTTGGGCATTTGATTTAACGACTTTGTTAATCTACATTGTTGGATGGAAATTGAATAATTCAAATGAAAATTAGAGATTAAAGTTTACAATTTATTATCCTAATTGTTGCATTTTTATTCAAAGATGCTTATTTGACAAAATTGCCCGAAATCATTGAATTATAATTCATATGAGTTAACAGTCATGTAGATAGGTATCCAAAAGATATCAATGAAATCAATTAGGTTCCTGAAAAATTTGTGTAAAATCTTATATGACACATTAAATGTTTTATTGACCCAATGTCATATTGAGATATTTTTTAATATATTCGTTATCCAATATGATGTTACGAAATAGAGATTATATATATAAAAAAGATATGATCGATTGAATACAAGAAAATAAAAAGAAATATGAATTATAATACTACTTATATAAATAACGTAAAAATATTAAGTTCACATATTTTTTTTGTTTCCACCTTGGTATCTGGCCTATTGGGTCGACTATTTTAGTTCGAGAAGATATCGGAATTAAGGTTTTATTCATCTTCCAACGTTGTTGCGGGGGATCGAACCGTTATTTATTCTACCAAGTGCAACCCCTGACATCACTACACCAACAGCTCGTTGGTTAAGTTCACATAATTTAAAATTTAATTATTATTACTTTAAATACATTATTTTCAATATAAATTTTTAAAATTTTAATTATTTAAACATTATGGGAGAGCAATTTAAAAAAAATATGCTATAGAAATTGAAGATGGGTTGTTTAATGGGTGTTAATGAAAAAGTGTTGCAGTATGACTATTCATTTTTTATTAGTATTTTTTTAAGACATCTCTTCACCTGTTTGCCTTAAAAAATAAATGAAAAATAAAAATGAAAAGGTAGGAATGAGATATGACCGTTTAGCCCCTGCAGGCGGGGGCAGTATGGAAGCTCAAAGCGAGTAGCAGCACTAGTGCAGTAGGAGTTGAGCTTTCAAGTTTGCGTTGCTTTAACGTTTGCTTTCATCCTCTGCAGCACCCATTCTTTGACTTTAGCGAATCTTAATATTGTTTTCCGATTGCTTAATTAATAATCACTTTTTAAATATTTTTTAATTATTATTTATAACAAATTTAAAAAAAAAAACAGAGAGAGAGAGAGGGTAAAGTTGAGTGATATCGTCATCGAAGAAGAGGAGGAGGAGGAATTGAAAAGAGAGAGTGAAGGCATAATGCGAACCCTTTGCGACGTATGCGAGAGCGCCGCCGCCATTATCTTCTGCGCCGCCGACGAAGCTGCTCTCTGCCCTGCTTGCGACCACAAGGTCCTCACTTCCTTCCTTTTTCACTTTTTCATCTTTTCTAATTTTTCTTCATTCATCGCTGTGAATTCATTACTTCAACTTGATTCTAATTGTTGTATCTACTTTTTTACCCTTCCCATTCATCAGTAAACCAATATAGTTATTAATTGGTGAAGCAGTGATCTAATTGAATTGTTTTAGCTTTATACAAACTTTGTGTTTTACATTGGTTAGTATTTTTGCTTAAATAATAACTAATTAACTGTTGCAACTTCAATTTTGATTTTTGATGCTGGATATTGGAGATTGTTTCAGCTTTATAGGACTTTCATCTGCAATAGAATAGAATCCCCAATAAAGAGAGTTGATCAAGAGTGTACGGTTTAATTTCCCCTTTTCCCGTCAGAAGCTGTGCCTATAAAAAATAAAATAAAATAAAATAAAAATCAAGAGGGTAGTCCAAACGCGAGAGGAAGACGGGGAGATTAAGAATAAACTATTTGGCAGACTGTTAATAACGGATTTAGATATTCATTGTTTGTCTATAGGCATGATTTGATGTAGAACATTATGGCATCGTTTCATCCATGTAACTGAACTCACCTCACCTAGTGGGAAAAGGCTTGGTTTGCATTTACCACTATTTTAGATAATACTATAGCTCTATGTAGATGTGATTTCTCGCTTTCTTTAAGTAACCATGGAAATGAATGAGTTTCTTCCACGTTCCTTCTACTTGTGAAGTGTGTTAATTAAGTTTTGCCATTATTCTTTTTCATTCTATATATCTCTTCTTTTCTCCTCCATTGACATGTGCTTTTGCCCCATTAGATGTTAAAACCTAAAATCATTTAAATTGTTTTGTGGAATCTTGGTACGGAGAAGAGATTGATCCACTTTATCAAAAGAGATAACATTGGAGCGGCAAGGTTGGAGCGGGGACTCACTTGGCTTAAGAATAAGTAAAATGAAATTGCTATTTCGCACCAGCCGTTTGAGCATAGTTTCTTCACAGCTCTTTTTATATTAAACGGTGCATCGTGCATTTGAATTTCATATTTTGGTCAACATGTTGTGATAATTACCAAGACCGGCTATGCTAATTCTGAGATGTTTTGGTCCCCACTCCCCAGCTTTCATATCCAATTGAATGGAAGTATCATATATTCATATGTAAATTTTTCTCTGATGTCACCATCTTTGTGATTTGCATTGGGGTTTCAGGTCCATATGTGTAACAAACTCGCTAGTAGACATGTTCGAGTTGGGCTTGCTGACCCCTCTGATGTTCCGCGCTGTGATATATGTGAAAATGCACCAGGTATCGTAGGGTATTCATATATTTATTTGTAAGATTGTGCATTTTGCTACTACAGGAGCTGAATATTTCTCCCTTGTCATGGATATTTGTATATGTAGCTTTCTTTTACTGTCAGATAGATGGTAGTTCGCTTTGTCTTCAGTGTGATATGGTTGTACACGTTGGTGGTAAAAGAACCCATGAAAGATATCTTCTACTGAGGCAAAGAGTTGAGGTATGTGTTCTGCTACCAAAAAATATCAAGCTTTCCAGCCTTTACGTAATTATTTTGAACTTTTATTTAATATTCTCTGGCCATATTTTTCTTTAGTTTCCTGGTGACAAACCGGGCCAATTGGGAGAACTAGGGTCGCAGCCCCTGGATCAAAACGGATCAATCAAGGACAAAAGTAAGTTACTCATGCAAAAATCAAGAGATGGTCAGCAGAATGGGGTTTCACCTTTTCCAATCCCAGAAAATAATATTGATGGTCATGGAAAAACGGGTAACAAATTATTTGATCTTAATACCAGGCCACAGCGGTTAAATGGACATGCATCAAACAACCAGGTAGTTGTTTTCATTTGTCTATCACATTGACTCGAGTTCTTTGAGTGTGGGGCTGTTTTGTATTTGCATAATTGATTTTCTTAAGCATGGCAACTTCTGAAGCTTGGTTTAGTTGAATTAACACAGTCTATTTTATTAGGAGCAGCGTGTGGGTATTTTAAGTGGCAATAATCACGAATCTGCAAGTGTGATACCAGAAGAATCCTTCAAACAAGGTGTCAAAGAAGTAAATAAGGTACAGCATATATAGGGGGCTGAGACTGCCGAAACATTATGTTTGCTGCTTTTTCTATCAACTTTGTTTTTTATGTTAAAATCATTTGTTTGCTTGAAGTTAGAATTGCCTGGCCTTTGACCAAATTAATGAAAAATAGTTGTTGATTAAAGAGCCAACAAGAGTATACAAGTTCAGTGTTGCAGGGATTCAGATGTCGCATTGGGTGAGTGGACATACACAATAAGATATGATCAGGATTGAGTGCATTAGAAAAAAAAAAGTAGGGGTAACACCTATTGACAAAAAATGGCAGAATTGGTTTGACCATATGAAGAGAATACTAATAGAAGCTTAGGTAAGAAGAGTAGATCAGATGAAGATAGTTAGAGGTAGAGGGAAGAAAAAACTAAGTGAAAACTATTAAAAAGGACTTGGAACTAAATAGATTTTATGAGGACATAATTTATAACTGACTATAATGAGGTAGGCCAATCAATGTAGTCAATCCCACCTTGTGGGAAAAGTCTTTGGCTATTGTTGTCATCATCTGTATATGATTAAACCTTTCATTAAGGAAAAGAAATTAAGAGAGAAAGTGTGTGTGTGTGTGTGTGTGGTTGGGGGGTGGGGGTTGTTGTTGTAAGCACAAATGTGCCTTGACTTGTGATGGTACATGCATCAGTCTTTAGCATAAGGAAAAATCTGTTAGGGATCGGAGCAAGTTGCATTAACGGAACTGCATCACATTTTAGGAGTTGTATGAATTTGGACAACAATTTGATCCTCTCTCCATTCCTTAACTTTTGGCTTTTAAGGATGATGCACACATATTAAGAAAATGTTAATTATTGTAAGTTTTATGTGTTTTGTCCAAAATCTTCTATTTAATCCTTATTGAAATGATTGAATGAAAGGTTAAAATTGGAAGGAAAAAAATTGATTATGCAGTAAAAATTATAAAAGGACAAAAGTTATGAATGGAAAAAAAAAAAAAAAAAAAACTTAAAAGCCAAAAGTTAAGGAATGATGGGAGTATTTCAATACAATGATCATACTTGAAAGAACAGGCAGAGATGATATCAGAACAGGGTGGAGTGCAATTTGAACATAGTCTTAAGGTTGTTAAGTGCTATCAATTTTTCTTTCTGGTCTATGCTTGAGATGAGCTCATGCTTTTAATTCAATGTGAGGTGTGTTTCCTTCCGAAAGGATCAAGCATACATTGAATTACATTTTATAGTAAATAGTAACTAATTGCAGCCGTGGCGATACTGTAAGGTCAGATACCTTGTTTTACATTTTATCATAAAGCTGGGAATATAATGGTTTCCAAGCTTGTTTAGTAAAGATGATCACTTCTTAGTGCAGTTTATACATAGGTTATACTTAATCATACCACAGGCAGTGAGGAGTGAAGTTATTTTTCTTGAAACTTAAAAAAAATACTTTAATATTTTTATAATTTTATCCTATTAACTTAACAAAAGATATGATTGATGATAGGCCTTTATGACGTCGTTTGATCTATGTAGCCGACCCCACCTAGTGGGACAAAGGCTTAGTTGTTGTTGTATCCTATTAACTTAACATTGGAAATTTCACAAATGTATTATTATTTCACATTTATGAACAGAAGGCAAATAAGAGAAAAAAACAATAAATATTTCTTGGAAAATAGTGGCTTATAAATAGGATAAATATTTTTTTTTCCTGGAATATGATCTATAAATAGGGCATGAGGGAGTACTAAAATACTCCTATTAATAAACAGCTTAACTTCCATGGTTTTATGCCGGAGTCGCGCAATCCGTGTTTGGGAGAAAAATGGGAAATAGAGAGAAAGCTTTCTACTGCCCCCTTCTTCCAAACATGTTCCTATAATAGAAGTAATTTGTGTGTTGGTTGATGTATTAATTTTCATTTATTTTGTGTTTGCAGATGCTCGAACCGGCTGACTCCCATCTCTTGCATATTGACTGAGAGAATTCAGACCATTCATATCCAACCATCTCAATCATTTAGATTTAGATGGTTCAGAAAATTGCATTAACCCATGTGAAAAGCTTCGTAGATAAAGAGAATTTTTAAAGGTGTATACTACACCAACGAAAAATTACTCACTTGACAGTAAATGGGATTGTGATATTTGATATTTCTGCAAGGTTGCCACTGGCAAAACTAAATAGTGAGTACAACGTTTTCCTAAATAAGCGTATGTTAAATTATAAAAGAATAAAGGCATATTTGAAAATGATTTTTATTATTTTTTGATAATCTGATATTTATAATTTAATTTGTTAAGAATTTGTTTTTATTTTGAGAAAATAGATGGTGCACCGACAGTGTAAGAGTTTTTTACACCATTAGTGCATAACTCATTTATGTGTTTATGGTTGTTGACTTTGAAATAAAAATAATACAAATGAATGGTGGATGATGAACTGATGGTATAAAAAACGTTATACCGTCAATGTACATTCATTAATCTCATTTGTTTTTTAATCATAGCGTAAATTAAAATGACTTTTAAGGTATGGTTAAAATTGGGTGCCATAGCACCTAAATTACTTATTCGCTTTTCTCATTAATCGGTGATGATAATCTTATATAAAAGCTAAAATTATAATTGATTAATTAGAAATAATGCATAAAGATTTGGAGCGTCAATGATATTAAGAAGAAAAAATTGAAGCTCTAGCACCCAAAGCATTCTTGGGTTTCGGTGATGAGTATCCTGAAGCGCTTCGGCTGGTGATGGGTTTTTCCAGTGCTTGAATAATGAGATACACTGTCAAATTTGCTACTTTTAAGGGAATTATTTTTTGACTCTATTATTTCTTGGTTGATCTCCCAATTTTTTACGCACGTTGGGGATCAGCGTATATGTATTTTTTTTATCCATTAGGAATAAATGAAAGAGTAAAAAGATTGAACTCTCACTTTTAATAGAGTAGTGTTTTACCCAAGAAAAACTGGGAGACATCGTATATTTTCTCAAAAAGTCAGTCAATTGGAATCAGATTCTAGGAATCAAACTCACAAGAAGAATTTTTGTTAGAGCTGACACAACTATACACATGTTTAACGTTGAATGGAGGGGGCCACTTATGGGGTCATTCTGCAATGCATAAAAAGCCATAGCATGCACTGGTGCATGCCTTGACTTTGACAGGTTACGGCAAGTTTTCACATATTTGCAAAAAAATCCCTTATAAATTTAATATTGTTCAATAATATTAAGGAAATTTCTATTATGCAACCTAATTTTGGGTTGTTGCTAAACAATCCTTTGTATGAACCAATGATGCATTGCCACCTCATGTATTGTTGTCATGTCATTTTTTAAAAAGTCAAAACTCATAAGTGTCAACCCAAAAATATGTGAGATGACAAAGTATTATTGGTTAAACAAAAGATTGTATGACAACAACCCAAAATTAGGTTGCATGGAAGTAATGCCCTAATATTAATTGAAAAAAAAAAAAACAATTTTACTCTCAAAGACCTCTACCTCCGCCGCCGCCGGCACCTCCACCCCATCGAAGACCTTCATCGGCACCGGCACTAACACTGTCACCGACACCTCCACCCTCATCGAAAACCTCCACCTCCACCTTCACCGTCACCGGCATCTCCACCCACCCCTATCTAGGACCTCCACCTCCGCCTATTGAGGTATAAATCATGAGATCGTGTGAAGATCCCGATTAATCGGCTGCGGTTGTTCGACCAGACGCGGAACTAGAACTCGAACGACGCGTCATCGAGTTCCACGTCGTCGTCGCAGATCAAAACGACGTAAGTGGAGCTGTGGAGATGTCGTGGTGGCGAGGGAGGAAACAGGAGTTGAGAGAGGCGAAGGGGTTGCGGGAGTTGGAAGGAAACAGTGGGGTGGAAGGGTTTCCCCAGAGGACCGTATGATGCGGTGATGGTCAAACAAACCATTTCAGATCCAGATTCTGGATGCAGGTGATAGCGTGGTGGTCGAATGGCGAGGTTAGAAGGTGCTGGTTAAAGACGAAGAAGAAGTTGGTGGCGGTGACGATAGCAGTGGTTGGTGAGGCAGAGGTGATTGACCCGCCGGCATCATTTTGGTTGGTGAGCGGTGGCCAGCGGCAGTCCAGCGGCAGTGAAGCGGTGGCAATTTTGTGGCCAACGGAGGTTGCAGACAGGTTGGGATGAGAGGTACACATGAAAAGTGCACGGATACACTGCAACCGACGAAGCAGGTAGCCAACCCGCATCATAGTCGTTCATGCCATGTCAGAATGTCAGATAATATCAATGGCTTATACCAACACATGCATCAGTGCATGTTATGCATTTTTATGCATTACAGAATGACCCCACAAATAATGTACCTAGCATTAGCAATAGGACACTACATTGATTGTTCTATTATGTCTTGCCACGAAACAAGGGTAGAAGACCTTTCTTAGCAGTTCAACTCCGAAAAATCATGCTGCTAGATTCCTTCCTTCCACGGATAATCTAGACGGACCGCAACTTTGGAGTCAATGGCTTTGGCACTGAACCAAGTGACAGGTTTTTTTCACTTTTTTTAATGGGAGGTTTTCACACAATGCTTAAAAATTCTAGCATTTTAGTATTTGATGATGCATATTCAAGCACACAACTCCTAACTCATAGCAAATGGTTTATTAAGTTGTAAAGGTGCATGTAACCATGAACAAAAATAGACTCCAAGACCATCATATAACATTACACATTGCAGGTTTTAGACAAATTAGTCTCCCATTCCATCCTCCACCAACAAATTCTGTAGCTGCTGGTGCTGCTGCCTATATCATACTCACTGCTTAACATCTTAGTAGGAGTAGCCTTTGACGAACAACTCCTTCTTTGCCTCTTCAGATTCACCCTCACCTGTGTACTTTCCGAGCTGAGCAAGCGAGTTGGACTTGGCACGGAAAAGGAGTGCATCTTGTGCCGCCTTCACGTTCTCAGGACGGCCTCCCCATGTCTTCAATGTAGTGTTCTGGAGGGCTCTGGCATATGAGAATGACACGTGCCATGGGTTTGGTGATTGGTTCATGGCATTCAAGTTGAGGGTTGCTTCAACCTCAGATTGTCCACCAGACAAGAACTGCGCAATATAATTCTCGTCAGTACAGAAACAAGTATAGTGGAGTAATGTGTAAGAATGATAATTTTTGGAACATAAATAATGATGCATTTGGCCCTATCACTTACCATAATTCCAGGGACAGCAGAGGGAACTCTCCTGTGAAGGAGCTTGAGGGTGTATTCAGCAACTGTCTTAGGAGATGCCTTGTCCTTGGACTCAGCTCCAGGAGTAACCATGCTAGGCTTGAGGAGAATACCCTCAAACAGAACATTGTTCTCAGCAAGGTAGAAGAAAACTTCAGCCCAGACCTTTTGGGCCACTTCGAAAGTCCTTTCAATACCATGTTCACCATCAAGCAAGATTTCTGGCTCCACAATTGGAACCAATCCATTGTCCTAGAAAACCATAAAATGAAAAGATTTTGCACTTTCAGAAAATGGTAGAAATATAATGGTCCTGTCCCTAGATGTAAATAACGTATACTACATACAAGGTGAAGTTAGTTACATAAATGTAACCAAAAAGAAGTTACTTATATGTATCAGTTGAATGATTTGCTCACCTGAGAAATTGCAGCATAGCGAGCCAGACCCCAGGCTGCTTCTTTAACTGCCAGAGCAGAGGGACCGTTGGGGATGCTCACAACAGTACGCCTAACATACGGATTCAGAGAAGTTAGTTTAGTATGATATAAAAATGAGCATGAAATTCGGATTTTTCTGCCGAACAAGGGGGAACTAGGTACACACTAACCATTTGGCGAAGCGGGCACCTTGCTGGTAGTATGCAGCTGACCGAGAGGCAAGACCATCTAGACCTTGGCACCATGACTCATCGTTGGAACCAACCAGGGGCACCAAACCCTATTGTTCTCAGCACATAAACCGCTTGTTAACATATACACTGACATAAATACTACCCAACTATTCTATCATCAATCATCATGTGTCTCCAATACAATACTACCAATGGAGAGAAAATAAAACTCACTAATGATTTGATTCCCATATGTATTCCCTTAAAGGTTGGCTAATTGACTCGATATAAATCATTTTGCCGTGTGCTTCCACATGCTTGTGTTACACAACAGAAGGTGAAAAATTGTTATGTACTCCTAGAGCAAGAGATTTACCACATCAGCTTTAACTACAGATTTAATGTTTAATATATAGCAGTAAAGCACAAATCTCTTACTTTGAGAGAACCTAACAATCTCTCCACATAAAGGACTTGATAATGCTTATAATACACCAAAGTATGTGATAATTTCCGGTATGTTACTTATAACTGTGTTTATGTAAGGCATGAAACATCTACCTATGTACACACAAATATTATTGGTATCAGCATTCCCTCTTATGCTTTTCAATATCAGTTAAGGACTTGAGGCATGGCACAGACTGAAATGTCATTGATCACTTTACATAGGAAAGTAAGATACATGCATGCTTCAGGAGAGTTTAATTCCAAGGGGCTTACCTTGTCAACTTTGATACCAGGAACAATGTTTTGCTCGACAAGTACATCGACAATCTTCTTGCCATCAACTGTGGATTGGTAGAGAGTTTCCTCAAAGAGAATGGCACCAGAGATGTACTGACCAAGCCCTGGTGCTGTTACAAGGAGGGTACGGTATGCCTGGCGGTTAGCTTCTGTGTTCTCTAATCCAATTGAGGCCAAACGCTTCCCAGCGGTAGCGTTAGACTCATCCATGGCCAAAATACCACGCCCTGGTGAAGCAACTGTTTTCTGTGTCATCACACAAGCAAGAAAAAGGTAAACACACCAAAAAGATTATAGAGAAACATTGCTACACCAACATTCCTAAATGTGAAAACCATTATTATTCAGTTGGTACTTGGTTATCAAGGAAAATTAGAACCAAATTTCACTAATAGATTATTTTTAGATTACAAAGCTAGTTTGAAACATGTGAGTGAGTGACCAAGCACTAAAAATCCAACGTGTGAATAAAATAACTTGCATGCATGAATGAAGAATTTAGGTTCAGTTATGAGAAATTCTTAGCATTTGACACATTGTTAAACAACATACCGCGGTTTTAACCAGCTCATCAGCATAGGAACCAGCTCTGATAGTGAGGGCTGATGGGTTGGTGGTAGAGTTGCTTCTTGAAACAGACACAGCAGAAGTTTGGCGGAGGGTTTGGCCCTTAACCCATTCAGACTTGTCAAAAACTGGGGATGACTTGAGCAGAGTTGCTGAAGCAGAGGCCATTGTTCAATGCAAACTCTACACAAAAATCTTATCCTCTACAGCAACCTCTTGTATAATAATAAGCTTCTTTACCACACATGCATTCTGTTATCTCTATATTTATAATTAGCAAGTGATGTCTCATTTGAGGCTGCTGTGATCCAACCTATCTTCCCTTGCCACCTGGATGATAATTTTTGCTTAGTTGGAATTATGAATTACGTGGTTCAAATGGATGGTTTTTTTCTAACCTTGCAAAAATGACATAGAAAAATGGAAATAAGATGGAGATATTATTTCCCTTTGAGGAACTAGGTGACAAATGTGCAACATGCATAGGTGATTGTACTGTAAGGAAAATAAGTATGCGGTTATAATTTGCCTTGCTGATGAACTCATTTGTCTGTTTATCATTGATGAATGGACCTGGTTTAATCAAAGGATCTTCTGAGATTGGGGTCTCCAAAATCATGCATTGTCATTGAGCTGCTTATAAGCTTATGGTTGTTTCACTTTCTCTTGAAATTGATATCATCTTAACCCCTACCCTCTATCTGCCACATATATACTAGCCTCATGCTTCCACTTGTTTAAACCTTTGAATACAACGACTCCCTCTGATGAATGCAAGTAGGGTTAAGGCAGAAATTAAAATTTTCTATTTCGTCTCACTTGCGAAACATTGGAGACCAAGATGGTGGTTTGAAATAATTGTTGATTGTTGACAACAAAAATCCAAGTTTTTTTTACATATTAAAGAGCTATATTTTACTTACATTTTATATATGCTAGATATATTCATTCGAACTTTATGGTACATGAAATTATTCCAACATGCTTAAACAAAAATATATACTATTACTTAGAAGTGTAAGAGAATTAATGTTTTTTTTATTCTATTAATTATTTAAACACTTGAAATGCAACACATGACCAAACCTTTAGATTTAGTATATTATCATATGGACTACATGACTATACTTTATTTGTCACAATATTCAAATATTATATTCTATAACACCTTATTTTATACATATTTATGATTTAATATTTGAAAGGTGAGACATGATCTGTTGAAGCTTTTCTTGACGGTGTATATATAAGGGAAAACGACAAAAGACTTTTTTCCACTTTAATCCTGCAAATTCATAATGGGCATTAAGGGTTCCGGCTCCACAATATGCAGTTACGGATGCCTATTTTATCCGAGTATAAGTTCTTATACTCCCTTCCGATCCCTCTTATAAATCTTTTTAATCCATTTCACACTCTTTAAAAAAAATAGTTAATTAGTATTGTTATTGATATTGAAAATGTAAATAATTAGTATATTTTTTAAAAGTATTCCTATAATTATTATTGAAACTCTAAAAAATCTCCGTAAATAGGAATGTTCAAAAGAAAAGAAGTAATTAAAGTTATTTGAAATTAGAAATGTGACTTACATCAAAGACAAAAAAAAAATTATATATAGGATAGGAAGGAGTGAATTTTATCAAATTGGATCCCAAATTTTATTTTTTTATTTGGAGATGTCTGAATTTTTTTCCATACTTCCGAGCTAATGTAATTTTCAAACGAAACATCATCGAAAAAATTTTGATTGAACCCAATCGAATTTTTTTTATTGAACACCGTCAGAAAATTGAAACAATGTATTTTCGATTAAAAAGTCATCAGAAAAATGCATTTTCTCATGGGATTTAGTTTTAAAAAATGCAATTTTTTACGAGATCCAATAAAAAAATAGACAAAATTTAATTGAAAAAATACACTTGCTTAAAACATTAGTTTTTTGGACTATGGGATATTGAAAATTTTCATCTTTAGATCCAATTTATGGGCTACATTGTTCACCAACAATGCCCATAAGAAGAAGCCCAATATGGCAATTAGTCCCCAAACTTCCTTTTTAACCTTCAAACTTCATTTTTTTTAATAATCCTAAAACTACTTTCCTCTAAACCCCCTCCCCCCTTAACACTCCCTCCATTTCACATTTTCATTTCCCAAATCCCACACCTCCAACTTTCCAATTTCCTCAACCCACTCAACTTCCACCGTTATTCTTCCTCACCGCCGCCGCGTTTGGGACTCCCTCGTTCAGGTATGAACTTCCTCTTCCCTGTTCATGTAGGGTTTGGTTTGGTTTTTCGTTTTTGCTTTGTGTTATTTGATGTAGATGATTAATAGGTTGTTTAAAGTTAGATTTTCATTTTTTTAGTAGTTCTTTTTGTTCATTTGTTATGTTTTAAGCAAACTCATTTATCTTCTCTTCGCTGTTATTGTTTTTTTATTTTTATTCTGACGCTGTAAAATTTTGACGAACCAGTATCGGAATTTTAAATTTCCGACACGGGGACATCGGAAATTTACACTGGTTTAATTTTTTTTGTTAGAAAAAATTCCGACATATATATGAGGTTTTGGTTTGTGGAGTTTTTTTTTTTTTTTTTTTTAATAATAAAGGGCAATATAAACATTTCCCCTTTAAAATGGATTTGGGGATAAAAAGGGGGTTTGGGCCTAATACCCACCCAATATCACTTCGCTCTTCCAACACCCCAATCTACAGAATATATGGGCTGAAAATCGAACCTGACGTGAAATTCAAGATGCAGGGTTCTTGTTCCCGTTTGGTGATAATTTTATATGAATTACTAGTAATTATACTTTTTTTAAATATACCAAGGATTTCCTTAAGTATTATACTTGAGAAATTCAACTATTTATCAATTCAGCTATCTATCAATGGAAAAGGCTTTGTTGAGAGAGGTTGTACCCACTTCGGTGATCTATCCGCCTCAAAAGAAAATAGTCTCTAACTGTCGAACGGAGGACACCCTTGATTCAAACAAAAAAAAAACTGTATTTTTTTTATGGGATATCTATCAACTGATCGATATTAAAAAATTGTTTTATAAGCTAATATATATATTTTTTAAAAAAATCAAAGCTAATAGTTTCAAGTTTATTTTACAATTAATCATATTTTTCTCATCTCATCCATCCCTATTAGAGTACAGAATAAATATTATTAATTCATGCAAACAAATTTATATGTGTTTTCATAATTTTTGTTCACAGTCCAACCTAAAAAGTTACGTAGTTTTAGTTAACATAAAAAACTACAAAGGAATTCTTCTATACTATATTAAAGAAATAGTCCTATTGATAAATTAAAGTGATATTGCACTATTTTGTAAGGAAAAGTCACGGGCAGCTTTCGTGACTCTAGATTTAATTCACCAACATTCTTAAAGCACAAGCAAGCCTCTTCCATCTTGCTTTTCTTAAGATGAGAGAAATCTTTGCCTATATCAATTTATTTACACAAAAAAAAATTTATAACTGTTTGTACTTGTATCAAGTATCAACTGAAGTTGGGATTAGCAGCAAAATATGCTAGAACCCCAACAAATGGTGCATTAATGTAAGTAGTTGGCTCAGACTTCCTAAAATCAACTCGATCATCCACATAAAAATCATCTTCTCCGGGTCCTCCAACAATGGCTCCAACAAGTACATTAGGATTTGGATTCGTTGAGTTGTAGTAGATTGAACCTTCTTTGCACCCAATGGACTGCGGATAATCCTTGAGTGATGGTAAAGATGATCCACGGTGATGAATTCGTTGCGGATAATAGCCGCTATAACCAACCATGTAGGATAACCCCATCGGATTATCACCCAAAATGTAATCAACTTGCCTCTTAGCATGTTGGCGAAGTGTTTGTGCACTAACATAGACATTGCCACAATTGAGGTCTTGTGACGTGTGAGTTAAGTAATTGGCATAAACCAATTCAAGGAAAGCGATTGAAGTAGCATGCTGCAAGTTGCTGCCTCCAGGCCTGTATACAAGTCCACCAGGTGTGTACTCTATGTGTGAGCTTGGTGTTTCAGGTATGAGTGTGCACATAAAGCTTTCTGCTGAGTCCTTGTAAGATTCGAGAGAGTACATGTTTCCTTCTATGACTTCCTAAAAAATTGTTAAAAATTTGGGTGTCAACAAGATGCACATTGAGTTTATACTTTGGACATGTGAAAATGTGAATGATGTATATATATTTTGGTCACTTTGGTCACATAAATTTGGGTGATTGAATTCATCAGCAGAGGTGTTTTTTGAGGCTGACCTTGGAGACCAGAACATTAAGGCCAGCATGCTTGTTATCCCAACCAAACTCATTGATGTTTTCATCTGCGCCAAGCGTTTTGCCATTGCTTTGAATGTAGTTAAGGTAATTTTCATCCTGTGTGGCCCTCCTCAGCCATGCCGCTCCCCATAACAACTCGTCCTGCATGTCATGTTAAAAATATGTGATTCCAATTACACATATTATCATATCCACACTGCAAACATTCCTTGATATATACTTTGATTATGTATTTGCAGCTAACCTTTTTAAATAAAAAATGAAATAATTAGATATTTACTTCTTTTAGGTAAAATAAGATAGATATATCTACTCTCTTTAGTCAATTTAATTTGATGGTGAATTGGAATTTCAGAGTGAGTGATAAGTGTAATTAATGGAGCTTATCAACATAACAGGTAGCAAATTAGCAAGGCAATTTAATTTAGCCATTGTGCCTATCCTTCAATATGTTCAAATCTTTATCATGAGGATGTATCATTGTTTATATTGTTATCATTGTCTCCTACTAAATTGAAAAGCTTATTCGTTTATCCTCTGCATGTTATTAGTCCCGTACCCTCTTACATACATATCCAAACAGGAAAAAAAAAAGCACTTAATTCATTATTGAAAGTCATAAGTCAATTACCTGATAGCCATCAAAATCACAATAATAAGGACAGGCCCCATACTTAACATTATCATTGTCACTATAAGCACCCCTGTAGCTATCTGCAAATTGAAAAGCATTAATAGCATTTCGTAGCAATGTCTCGGAATAACCTGGGTCCATTGACCGGAATGCCATCGATGAGGCTGCTAGTGCAGCGGCTGTTTCACCGGCGACATCGGAAGCCGCATTTGGTGCATCAACAGCATACACTATCCTGCTTGTGTCCATGTCCTCTGGCCTCTCCCAACAATCATGGTCTGAACTTGGATCACCCACCTATAATAATGCCATTATTAAGATAGAGTTTTTTTTTTTTTTTTTTGAAGGGATAAGATTGAGTTTGATATAGAGCAAAGTAAGCAAATTATGCCAATGATATATAACAAATACTAGTTTGTAATTATACTTTCCCTTAGACTGGTGTAATTTCATTCATCTCCTAAGTGTAATGGCAAATGAATCTTAAAGAAGTCAAGTGTCACTTTTAAAGGGATACTGATGAGTGCAATTAAATCACCAGTGAGTTTAGTGTAATTTCTCCTTTAAGTTAAGAATTTACTCAAGGTCAGTACATGGCCACCCTTATTATTATTATTATTACTTGAGTGTATGTGACGTACGTTTCCTTCAAGGTTAAGCAAATAAAACGGAAAGAAAAGAAGAAAAAAAAAGGTGTTTGCTATAAGCAAGGAAATTTCTGATTTCTTAGACTAAGATGATATTCACGAAATTTGAGAAACGAAAAGTGGTTCATTGTGCCTAAACATGAAATTGTGAAAATGGCCCAGTGGTCCACTTGGGGGTTGCTTTCATTCATTGAAGCTACTTTAACTTTGCTATAAAGTGAGAAATACGAAAACTGGCCCACTCTTGGTCCCTGGAGCTTGAATTAACACAACTTTCCCTAAAAATTAGTGTTTGATCAATTCAAATGATCATTTTGCGCCTAATCAGTAAAAAAAAAAAAAAAAGAAAAACACTTCTGTGATTAGACCTTAGCACTATTTGTAATCTTTCAATCAAAGGTGGAGTCGGTCCACAAGATAATAAAAAAAAAAAAAAAAGAGGTGAGGTAAGATGGAGTTGTATTAGAAATTCTAATTTAGAATAAAAAAGTCTAACTCAACTCTAGAAGTTAGTTCCAATGAGACTGCTGTTCAACTTATTTAAATAATTCTTTACTCATATATCTAACCATGTTATAAAACTTAACTCTCAACACATTTCACTGACATAATATAAAAATAAACTCCAATGATCAAAATAATTTATAAAAGCCACCTCATTGATTAAGTAGCAAGTGATTGGTGTGGTTTGGTTGCCCAACCTCTTGAATGCAAAGGGCCAAAACCCGACAAAGGAGACCCCCTCCCCCCTATCCATATAATGGATTAGTTGAAGTCTCTTCAATTTTACAAACAACCTTAACTCACCATCGAAATTTACTAAACCAAAAGAAATTTGCCAATTTTTCCCTAAAAAATATTTTAGAATAAGTTCACATTATTATTTAGTTCACATGTACGTTTAGGTTTAGCGAGTGGAATGCTAATCAATTCTCAAAGGTCACCAATTAAAAAACTAAAAGGAATTGAAAAAGTTTTTTAGATGCATGTGTTCTTCGGATTTGGATGATTTGGATTTTTTAATACTAAAGTGATAAAAATCACTAAAATCCAAAACAAGATTTTTTTAAAAAAAAAAAATTGTTTTGAATTTTAGTGGTTTTAATATTAATATTAAAATAACATTAACAGTGTCCTGGGCAAGACCATTGGCATTTTCATCCCCAGGATCTTTAAAACTCTTTTTGAGATCGCCCAATATTTCATCTATTAAGACTCAAATTAAAAATCTTGAAAGTTTATACATACCACATTGCCTAAGACTAGGAAAGTAAACATTGCTTTTAAGATTCAACCGAAGGTAGGTTTAACTAATTAAGGATTAGTGAAGCCTAGCATCATAGTAGGTAACTGAAGTTGTCGTTACTTAAGTCATTTCTGAGGTTGTCTTTTCTTATTTGTATGATGATGATGATGATGATGATGATGATGATGATGATGATGATGATGACATACCTGAACGAAAATGCGGTTGGGCTGAGAAACAGTCTTGAGCAAATAATCAGTAGCCCAACGAATAGCAACCAAAGCGTCTCTGAGCTCATTGGGTGGCATGATGTCACCGAACTCAAGCACGCTCCAAGCCAGCATTGTGGTGGTGAAAGCCATCGGAAACCCGAACTTGATGTTGTCTCCGGCGTCGTAGTAGCCGCCGGTGAGGTCGGTGTTGTAGTTCCAACCATCGCTGAGTCCGGAATTGGCGCGCCAACTCATTCTCTGGTCTTGTGGCAAGAACCCCGATCGCTGTCCCTCGAAGAAAAGGATGGCCTTTGATAATGCGTCTCCGTAGTCATGGGCCGAATGCAATCTTCCAAAACCAATGAGGAAGATGATGACAAGCATGGGTACATTGGATAGCTTCATTTTACTTTTTTTAATGTTTGTGATGAGAGATCAGTGTTGTGTTGTAGATTTGGAGGGAAGTAAGTGGGAATAAGCAAGCATGAGTGAGTGTCTTGTGGTCACATGCCAACGCAACTATTGGAAGTGTACAGAGAGAGAGAGAGAGAGAGAGAGAGAGAGAGAGAGAAGCTTTAGAGCACGACAACATACTGAGCCTGTGGGTCCAATCTCCAATCCCTATATTGTTTTTGCCTATATTTGTATTTTACAGTAGTTTATAAAAACAATTTCTATCATCCAACCAAAATTTTGGATGCTTGCACAATTAGTTTTTATTTTTTTTCTTACACATTAGATACATTTAGGTGTGTTTGTACAAGGGATTTGCAATTCTTGGTAATTTTAAGCTAGTTTAAAGTAGGAAACATGAATGAAGATGAAGTAAGAAGAGAAAATTTGAAAAATATTAAGACCGGAAGTTGACGAAGATTTCAAAATTCTCAAATATTAGGAAAAGGAATTGTATTAGACCAATTTTTTCAATCGAAAAACCGATAACCCGGATAAATAATTAGTATGATTGAGCATTTGGATCGTGTGTGCAAGATAATCGATTAAATTCATCCTTAACCGGTCAATATTGTTGCGTACCAGAAAAATTGTTTGAATTGGACTGACCAAACTCTCTAAAGCTCACTAAAACAATGTGTTTTGCCATTGGAACAACTTAATTAATGTATCAAATGATGGAAAATAACATATTTAAATTAATGAAAATGCTAATAAGTGTTTTTCAAGAACTTGTCAAAATATTAAAAGTAGTAGAAAGATCATGAAAAATGTAATTTTTGATACTTTTGAGAAAAAAATAAATAATTGTTCGAAAACAAGAGAAAAGAATAAATAAAGATTTATAATGTTTTTTCCTATTATAGGAACATTAGATTAATTAAGGATTTGCTTAACACCTTAACCCTAAAAAAAAAAGTAATAAAGACACCTAAAGAAACTAAATTCACTGTCACTTGAATTATTAAGGCTAAATTATATATTTGGGTTCTTATCTTATTTTTCAATTTCAAATTGATCCCTTACATTTTTTTTGATATGGTATTGGTCTCGTTTTTATTTGGTATCAAATTGGTCCCCAAGTCACTGTTCATCTTACGTGTCATCATTATATTGGTCCAAATTTGTAACGTTGGATAGAAAAATGACACGTGTGCGAATCGTATTGGTCCACATAGCATGAACAGTTATTCAAAGACCAAATTGATAGTGAAAAGAAACCTGAGAGAGCAATATGATAAAAAAAACGTAAATGACCAATTTAAAATTGAAAAATAAAATAAACGACCAATTACGTAGTTTAGCCAATTATTAAATGTCGTTATCAGGTTTTCAATTTTTCTTACTACACTCCCACTTCATGCTCGGAAATAATATATATTATCATATACGGTTAAGTCAGTGACTCAGTGATTGAATCATTAAACTATATACGGTTTCCCAAAATATTTAGAATCAAAGGCCACTAGCCTTCACAGAAAATGGGAATCTGAAACTGATTCTTCTCATTTGATGGGTGCATACTGAAGAATACTGTTTTCCTTCACTCCGCAATCATCAAAGATAATCCTTAAACTCAATAAATTTGTAGGACGATTAAGTTAACATCTAAGCACATTAAAGGTTAATTATTACTCACCACGAAAAGATTAAATTGTACCAGGCAATAGGCATGGTACCATAAGTTTGCATGACACAGCAAGCGCACGTGGAGTAAAGACAATTTAGTGGACAGCTTATCCCACACCCCTTTTGAAAGCCCATTAAAGAACATGGGTACAATGAAACCAAATGAATTTTTCATGTCTACATTTGGGATGGTGATGCAATTTTATTCTAGTAAACAATAAACAATTTGTTCAAGAAATGTACATTTGAAGCACTAGTAATTGTTCAAGACCCAAATAAATAAATTAGCCCCAGGAAAGGAAAATGGCCAATGTATGGATCTAAAATCATGTTGGGACACAAATTACAACCATCAGCTTCACTTCGGCCGCCTGTATAGAATATCATCTATGGTCTCTTTCACATAGTTACCCACTCTGTTCAAGTTTCTGACAACACCAGATGCCACTAGGGTTGCATTTCTTTGAAACCTGCATATTCAGGAGTTAGTGATTTCAAAGCATATTCCTAACATTTGTGTTTCTGGTACAAGAGTTAATTCATCTATGCTGAAAACTTCTTTGCTTGCCTGTTAAGGAACTCTTCCGGTGTAGTATTGGGAGTGGGAGGTTTATATCTTCGTGGTTGAGGAGTTGCATGTTCATGTTCTGGACAAACAAGAGTAATAAAAATGAAATTAAAAGGCACATAAAGAAAGAGAAACAATTTTTTTTTAAAAAAAAAAAAAGGAAAGAAGAAACAGAATCAACCACAAAATATAATCTCCATCATAATATCAGCCTCAACTAGCAAAATAATTGTTCAGAAAACACAACACGTCAACATTTATAATATAAATAATTGTTGCTTACAGAAATTTTAAAAACGATGACATGTTAGTTTTTTATTAATTCGTACAAAAATTATAGTCCAATCTTAATATGTACAAAAATCTCCTCACCTACATCGAAACAAGTTCTTAAAATTAAAGAATGATAATAACACAGGAAGAAAAGAAATAGATAAGAAAGAAGGGTCTTGCTAACAAGTGTCCTTAAGGTAAGGACACTTGTTAAGGTTACTAAAAATGGGAAAAATTCCCCAAGTCCAAGTTATTTCTTTGCTCGAGAACCTAAAAAAGTGCATTTTCCCATAACTTTTCCCCACATTGGATTTTTTAACAAGTGCCATAAGGGCAGGGCACTTTTTAGCATTAGCCAAGAAAGAATTATGATGTATGGATAGCGTTCCAAGCGATAGCTTCGTGATGATATCACTTGCCCTGCCCCTACAGGAGTAGAGAAATCCCACAGGTGCAATTGGCAGAGTAATTTGCTACAAAAGCAAGTTTTGTGGAAAATCAAGTGGCAAAACTAATTGACAAAGAAAAATCTCAATCAAGAGAATCCCTTCAATAGCTGGCAAAACTAATTAATGTTAACATGAAAAACAGTCCACTTCAATTTTGTTTTAAATTATTTGGGGATTTCTTGCTATCAGCAATTTAAAACAACATAGAACAGGCAGCAACTTGACAATGTTTGAAACGTACACCACAGCTAAGATATCCAACCTCTTCCATATTAGTCAATCTTGGACAGTGGCACAGAATGACTAACATAAAAACGCTATAGCAGGACTGCCATTGTACTAAAGACAGCAAATGCAGTAAAAAAAAACTTTTTCATACATATTAATCATTAATACTCAAAACTTATAATTTACGGGCACAATTACAATTAATGAGAATCATAACCATAATAATAATCGGTAAGTAATAACAAAAACCATGATGCAGAGGTGATTTTGCCAGAGAAGGCTGAAATAGAGCAAGGAGCCGAATGAAACAAGTGCGAGATACTGGAAACTTGCCAAAACAGAGTATAGAGAGTGTCAAACCGGTTAGTCTGCTAGGAATTTGACGAAATGAGGGTAGGCATGGCTGGATAAAACCAAAACAAAGAGGCTGAAAAAATCCCTTTATGCTGTGGGCTTGTGCAAGGAAAAAGGTGGGTCTCTGCAATGGCTTTGTTATGATGAAGAAAAAATTTGAATTTTTTGAGTTTAAGTGAGGGCATCCAAGACATTGAGAGGGCAAAAGAGAGAATTGTCAGATTAAAGAGGGGAAAATAGGACTTTGATGAGTTAAAGTGAGGGTAAAATTATAAGTAAAAAGAGAGAGATCAATGTGAAAAAACCTAATTCTAGAAGTCACGTGAAGATAGCGGCTGTGACGAGGAAATGCTATGCAATGCACAGAACGTCACAACCAGGGAGCACGATGCCCTGGCCCCTGCAACAGTGCAATAATGCCTGGGCGCGAACTACTGCAGAGACTTGCTTCTATGAATTAGCATGAAAATTTTCCAACTTTACACATCTCAAATTTAAGAAAGAATTATCACTGATCCAAAGAGGAAACACAAAACCAATGATCAACAACTAAAGGAATTGAAAGAAATATCCGAATGAAAAAGGGGAAAAGAGAGAGAGAGAAAGAGAGCACACGATAGACCTGACTACAGCAGATAATTTATTTATAAGAGTGACTGATAAAGAAGGAAATAACCTATGAACTTTAAATAAAAGAAAAACCGAGATATTTAATACCTTCAGTTTTATGAGCATGAGCAGGAACATGCGCATCAGCCGAAGTTGATGACTTCTCCTCCAACAGCACCTGAAACATGCATTAATAATAGTGTCAGGAGCTCAAACCACAATTACAATCTTAGAAGACAATTGAACTGCTTTCTTGCAACAACCCCCTTTCACACCCACACTCTCCATCTTTTTATTATTTTAATTTTATCTTTAATGTCCTCACAAATTTATTGTTTGGTCCCTGTCACAAATTGATGCTTGTTCCATGATATGAATAATTAATAATGGGAGAAAGCGGGTTGAGATATAAAACCTCAAGACCCACGCAATAGGGCAATTTTGCTGTTTTATCCTTCGAGTCAGCTGAAGAATCTTTATTGTCTAAGTATACAGAGTATCCAATACAAGCATACTTGAAATTTGTAAGGGTGCGGCCCTCTTTTGAAGCTTCCAGCTCAGTTTCTCCCACAACATAAGGAGGTACTGGTTAAATGAATAAGAACAACAAAATCAAAAACTTAAAGGTTTATAATGAAATAATTAATAATTAATAAAGATTGAATTCTCATAATTGAAGCAAACGATAGAAAATAAAACCAAATAGAAAGAAGCAGAAAACTATAGTAAACAATATCTATCAAGAAGCAATGTATTAACAACATAGTTATAATAGCGGATCAAGGCGTAGTGGCCAACACCAAAAATGAAATCAGTGAATAATTTTAAAGTTAAAACTCAAAAATGGTTTATTATGTTTTCTCGGGTATAAAATTTATTATGTTTTCTCGGGTATAAAATTTATTATGTTTTCTATTATCTAAACTATTACTAAACACATCTTGAGCATTTTTGAGAGGGTTTTTTTTTTTTTTCTTTCTTTGGCCTTGTGGTTAGGATTCTTTGTTTCCAACAGAAAGCAAAAAGAAGAAGGTGTCCATCACCATCATCCTGATAGAGAACAAACAGCGTCATGGCAGTGGAACAGAGGCAGTACACCACAGAGCCAAACAGCTATTAGGGGGAGTCAAACCGAGGCAGTGACGGTTGGGTGCGGTTGTAAAAGCCTTGTCAAAGAGAAGGGAGAGCTGCAGCACACAACAGCGACCACATCACCTAGTAGTCATGATAGCACCAATGGGCTGCTATGGTGAAACGTGACGATATGATCAGCGACTGTGATTGACAATGAGGCCAATAAAGGCCAAAGCAAAGCTATCGACTCTCAAATAAGAATCTACACGGCCCTAAAATTTATTAATTTAAAGCTTAAAGCTAATATATTCCTTCAACTTTCCTTCATAGAGAGCAGACTCAAGATTATATACCGAAATTCAACAGTGAAAAACCTATATATTTTTCAACACCGTAAGACATTCAAATGCAAAGCCAAGAACTTGAATTCCATTACATTATATAAATCCCACAATCTAATTCAATTTTTTAATTGATTCAAAATCTAAACAGTTTCCCAAAGTATGATAAATGATAATCAGTTTCCATGACCAACACCACCAACACGAATTAAGTAGCTACACAACCCACTAATATCATTAACTATTAAAACAAATGAAAAATTGTAATCATGGAAATGAAACTTAGCTTACAAAATCCAATTCAAAAAATATGATCATGGATGGATTGCAACTGATAACTTTTTTCTCAGCTCATATTCAAATATAATAGAAAAGATTCAATCTTTGACCTACACAGGACAGAAGAGAGAGAGAGAGAGATACCATCATGGAGGGTTCTGGAAAAACCAACGCAAGTTGGGTTTTTAGATTTGGCCTTATGAACGGAAGAGTAGTAGGCACATCCTTTACACGATTTACCTTTAGATCCTCCTCCGCCTCTGGAATTAGGGTTAGGGGTAGGAACGGAATTTCGAGAATGAACTCCATTTCCTCTTCCTCCTCCTGCACCTGATGATGCTTCGTCGTCGTCTCTGGGTAGCTCCATCAATTTCCGCTTCTTTCTTTCTATGTTCTTATCTTTCTCTCTCTTTGCTCACACTCTAATCGGGTATTGCAAATCCCATTCTCAAAATCGGTAAAGAACCGGGTAACCCGCTCAATATTTGGTTTTTATTAAAAGTAATGTTAAATTAAGTATTTGATCTTTTATCCTATTTTCAAATTGGATTCTAACGTTTTTTTTAGTATCATATTGATTCCTCATATTTCTTTTTGTTATTAAATTTATTCATAAGTTATTCTTCATCTTATGTGTCAACATTTTATTGGTCCACAATTGCAATGTCAGAGAGAGAAATAACACGTGTGCGTATCTTATTGGCTTATATAGTATGAACAGTGATTCAAGAACCAAATTGACAGTGAAAATAAATGTGAGAAACCAATATAATATCAAAAAAATACTCATAGTACCAATTTAAAATTGAAAAATAAGGTAAGAGACAAAATACGTAGTTTAAAATATATTAAATATTTTCTACGGCTTGAAATATATTTAAAAAAACATATTTTTTTAAATTTAAAATATGATAAAATAATATATATATATATATATATATATATAAAACTTTTTTCTCTTGTATTCTAATCCGAAAAGAATACATTATAGTAATTCAAATGACATATAAAATTAAAATAAAAAATTGTAAAATATTTAAAAACTAAAAAATTAAATCATAACTTTTTTTTTTTTGGGTTGCCCACCCGGTTCCCTAAGTACTACCTAGGTACATCCGGATCCGACCCGGGTCGCGTGCCTGGCTATGGCAGGTGAGTCTCCCAACATGAATTTTTTGCATTCACAAGGACTCGAACTCGAGACCTTGCTTAAGCGAGACCGAGCCGCTTACCACTCGTCCCAACCCATGTTGGTAATTAAATCATAACTTTAGCAAAATATGTTAGTTTAAATTGATTGTTTAACCAAAATTATAATATAATTTATTTAATATTTAATTGTGAGTAATCATCCCAATACTTTTTTTCTTTTTTTTTTTTCAAAGAGGGTTTGGATTTGGGTTCGGGACAAATGGAGTATTCCTCGTCAAAATCACATATGGCAAGTGTATCATGAAACAACAACATCAAATATGTTTTGGCCCGGGCCATTTGCTTTTGTTGATTTTGGATTTGATTAAAAATTTCATAAATGCCCATCACCCCCCATCCCACCCCTCTCTCCCAACCTCCATTTTCCTATTTAAACCCTAAATTTCAAACTCCCTCATCTTTTTTTTGCAAGTTTCTTCTCAAATATTTCCTAACATTCTCTCTCACTCGCGGTTTGAGACCCTTCCATCGAAACGTGTTTAAGTGTGTTTATCTTTTTTGTTTTTCACCACTGATATAATTTCGACAAGCCATATTTTTTTACACTGGTTGGTCGGAAAAAAAATTGCTTGTATTTGGAAAATCATTTCGACACACTGTGTCTGAAAATAATTTTCCCTCACTGGTTTGTTGAAAATTATATACAGTGAGTAGTGAGAAAAAGAGATGATGAAAGACGATAGGAGCAGTGTCGCTGTTCTTTTTTGACGACGACAACTTCAAGTGAGTGGCTTATGGGTTTCGGTGTGGGAGGGAAGCGGGATATGGGATGGCACAATCTATTTAAAAAAAAAATAGCATGTTCATGGGATAACACAATTTGAAATAGAGTTTAATTTTATATACAACAATAATTTTTTTAAATATTTTTGATACATTAGTCATTGTTCTTTTGCATTATTTTTATTTATAAATCAATGACATACATTCACGAATGGGGGATGATGTGCTGATTGTGTAAACAAATTTTACACTTTCAACGCACAACCTATTTTCTCTCTAAATGATATATATTAAAAAAATGATATTCATGATTACAAAATCGACTTACTCAATTTTTTTTTTAAAAAAAAAAAAACATAATAACATGTGTCACAAAAATAAAATTGTTTATTGTTGATTGATTGATTAACAAGTGATAAGTATATCACTTTCTTATAATGTAAGCTGATATATAAGTTAATTTATAAACATATATATTTAATCATATATTTATCAATTATTTTTTAGAGTTATTTTTGTGACAACTTACATTAATTCTTATTATGCACATCTTATGATCACAATAACACTATAACGTAAAATATTTTCTTAAAATCCAATCAGCTATTTAAAATGTATTTCAAATGAAATTTTTTTTATAGTCAAAGTTTTATTTTTTTTGGTGGAATATAGTCAAAGTTTTATACGATATGGAGGGGGGAG
The DNA here is from genome assembly GCA_037953625.1 of Crotalaria pallida. Taxonomy (NCBI): domain Eukaryota; kingdom Viridiplantae; phylum Streptophyta; class Magnoliopsida; order Fabales; family Fabaceae; genus Crotalaria; species Crotalaria pallida. Next base: position 138,250,201 of record CM075654.1, on the reverse strand, counting down.
TAAAAAATTCTGCAACTACTAGAGTTCAAAAATAAATACTTATTCGTTTCAAAAAAAAAATAAATACTTATATTTTAGTTTTCTCAATTTACCAACTGAATTATATCTCTTGTGACGTATATATCGTAAATAAACTAAAAGATTGATAGGGTAAAAAAATTAATATTATATTAAGAGGAGATCGACTTTAATACCTACCATTTTTTTTATAATAATACCTACCATTTTTTATTATGAAATAAATGAGATATGAATATTTGATAAAATTTTAAATATTGATGTTTCAAATTCTAGTAATGTTATTATGTTAGTTGGATTTTTTTAATATTCATTTTAAGAATTGAGGATATAAGAGGTTAGATAAAATAGTGTTGTTCACTAAAGATAAAATAGTATTGCATTGGAAAAATAAAAATTCAGTATTTTAAAAATAATTGATTTAATTTTTCAATATCCTCTTAAACTTTTTTAAATTCTTATGCTCGACTCTAAAAGCTGAAGTTTAACAAACCATGATATTTATATTTGATAAAATTTTAAATATTGATGTTTCAAATTCTAGTAATGTTATTAAGATAGTTTGATTTTTTTAATCTTCATTTTAAGAATTGAGGATATATATATAAGAGGTTAGATAAAATAGTGTTGTTCACCAAAGATAAAATAGTATTGCATTGGAAAAATAAAAATTTAGTATTTTAAAAATAATTGACTTAATTTTTCGATATCCTTTTAAACTTTTTTTAATTCTTATGTTCGACTCTAAAAGCTGAAGTTGAACAAACCATGATATTTATATTTGATAAAATTTTAAATATTGATGTTTCAAATTCTAGTAATGTTATTAAGTTAGTTGGATTTTTTTTAATCTTCATTTTAAGAATTGAGGATATAAGAGGTTAGATGAAATAGTGTTATTCACCAAAGATAAAATAGTATTGCATTGGAAAAATAAAAATTTAGTATTTTAAAAATAATTGACTTAATTTTTCGATATCCTTTTAAACTTTTTTTAATTCTTATGCTCGACTCTAAAAGCTGAAGTTGAACAAACCATAATATTTTCACAAATGAAAAACTCACCAAAACATATTGCAGCACTAATTAACAACATACCTCAATCCTTTTACATGTTAGTTATTGTGAACCTTTGATAAATATGATTTCAAGTTACTAAAGGTTGTTCATAATGGATACCTTGACATGTCTCATATACCCCAACCACGATGTTTGTTATGATTATTATGTATTAAGTAGAAAAAAGTTATTATTTAAATAATATTTTTAAAATGGTGCATCTTCGTGTAAAGCTATAAAATACAAAATATTTGGCATATTGACACGTCAAACAAAAAAAATACCCCCCCCCCCCTTTTTTTGAGTTTTTAACTAACATTGCTTTTGAGCCGGAATTCATCTATTTTAAAAAAAAATATTCACTCGTTCATTTTATTTTTCAACAACAAGAGGGTTTAATAGTTCTTTTGGATTCAAATATATAATAAATGTGATAATAGGTTTTTATTTCATTTTTTTCCTCAAGTTACTGTTCAGATTTATTTTCGAAAATTTTCTCTAGTTTATTTTATTTTTTTTCATCAATGAGACGGTTTAATAATAGTTAATAATTTCGATCAAAGCATAAAAAAAATTCTTAAGTTACGGCTCAAGAATGAACAATATTGTAAAAAGATACTGTATCATGTATACCATAAAATCATTCTTTAGTTTCATTGAAAATTGGACATAACTTCGTAAACCAAAAAAAAATTAAATGGACATAACTTCATTAACATCAAATGCTCTACAATTCTTAAAGGGGACAATTCAAGCGATAACTAGGTACCACAACAAGTCGAATTGCTTTTGGAGTGCTAAGACCATACACATCACTCATATCAAGCTCGCTAGGCTTCATTCCATTGGGTAACTCCCAATTGAAACAATGAAGCAAGTGAGCCAAAGTCATGTCCACACCATATAGTCCTAGTTGCATCCCTGGACATGACCTACGACCTGATCCAAATGGAATGAACTCAAAGTTACTTCCTTTGAAATCAGGAATGCCATCATTCAAGAATCTTGAAGGGTTAAATGTTTCTGGATCATCCCACGCGCTTTTGTGGCGACCTATGGTCCACGCGTTGACCATGACTCTTGCGCCTTTTGGGATAGAGTAATCGGCTAAGACAATATTCTCTGCGGCCTCGTGGAGAAAGACAGGAATAGGTGGGTGAAGTCTCAAGGTTTCTTTCACGACACATTTCAAATAAGTCAATTTCTCAAGATCAGATTCGTTGAATTTTCTATCCAAACCCACAACATCAGCTAGTTCTTGTTGGACTTTCAAGAGTTCCAGTGGGTTTTTCATCAGTTCTGCCATGGCCCATTCTATCGCTGATGCCACTGTTTCGGTTCCACCAAACATCACATCCTGCCAATAAGAATATCATATTGACTTTAATTGGTATGCATTAACTGTGTAAAGTTTTTTTTTTTTAAATCTATCGTCGATACATCATTTATCATTCATATGTATTACTTTTATTTAAAAATCAATGATTTTAAATTCATGAATGGTAGATAATGCGTTGATATTGAAAAAAAAATTATACTATCAATACGCAACCTATTTTCTCATATTATATATATTTTTTTAATAATTATTAAAAAAATTGAAAACAAATAAAAACGGATTTGAAAGATAAAAATATTTGGGTACATTGGATATATAAAGTTGATTGATATCACACAACATAATGACGTTCGGTACCAGTCAAAGAAAAAAACAAGTGCCAAACTTTTTTTATTAATAATATCAACTTATATTGCAAAGTTGTTTATTATAAATTTTTTAAAATGTGCCATAAAACATATATTATAAAAAAAAACATAATTATAAAATAAGTGCCCATCTAATTCCTGTGGAAATGACCTCTTTAAAATTTAGTCTCATACTTTAATATTTTTAATCACCAAACAAGATTTCTTTTTTTATCATCAGTTTTAGAATAAGGAGCTAAAATAAGAAATAAAACATTAAAATTCTATAAGTTAATTTTTTAAATTGGAAATTTTATAAGAAAATTAAGCATCCTACATTTTTTTCCCTAAATTGCCACTAACCATATATTATTATTAATTACTTATGTCTTTGATGCTTAAAAAAAGGTGATACAAAGTTATTGTCCACTAAATTGTTTATCTATCTCAAAAATATCTCAGGATAATATGACAATTATTAACTTTTTGAGCTTTTTATCTTTTGCTTATTGTCCACTAAATTGTTTATCTATCTCAAAAATATCTCGGGATAATATGACAATTATTAACTTTTTGAGCTTTTTATCTTTTCGCTTAAAAAATAGCAACAATCTCATAAATTTTAATAAATGTCATCATGGTAATTTTTAATACAGGAAAGTCTAAAAAAATACCATATTTATCTTATAGTATATGATACTAATAAGCAGAAAAAAGAGGGGGGGGCACATGTCACACACACTAGTGATAAATTTAAAAAAAAAAAAAAAAGAATGTGCATTTAAGACGTTTAGAATTTTTAAATTTCCCTTTAGAAGATTGAGAGGATTGTTAGACTCATTTTTAAATATAATTTACTACTCATTTATTAAAATCACGATTGCTTTGAAATATAAAATTAAAAATCAGTGAAAAAACATATATGAGCATATCATACTTCTAACAAAAAGGAACCGAAATCTTACTATTTCCTTTAAGGGGATTATTGTTTTGTTCGGTACTGCTTAGGTAAGATTGTATTTGAACAAGGATATTCATTGCGTGTCAAAAAATTAGTATAGGTAAGCTTCATGTTTATACATGACTTTTTTTTCTTATAAGCTATATACATGACTTGTATGTACGGTAGAATTTTTATTAGCTTGTTGATAACGAGTGTTCTAAGGGTAATACTATTACATTGATAAAAAGTAATTAATTTATTGGAAACAACATATCTCAAAAATATTTTACTTTTTTTTTTAATATCTCAAAGAGTGTTCTTAAAGCACTCCTTAGCATTTTTCTTTTTATTATTATTTTTTAATTTTAAAAATATTACTTTCTTGGTCCAAAAAGTTAGTAAATATTCTAAAATTTAATATATATATATATATATATATATGATTGAACTTGTTTTTAATGTATTGTTTTACCAAATGAAGCATTTAATACATATTTTTTTAATTAATCAATCATAGAATATACAATGCAATTTCAATTTTTTTATTCACTATTTCAACTTTAATTTGGGACAAAAAATTTATTTTATGTTTAGTACCTTGATGGGATGGATGGAATAAAAGTACTTATTTCGGTCACCAATATAAGAAAAACAACACATATTTATTTTGATCTCAGATATAAAAAAAAATTAATTTATTTTCTATTCTCGATACAATTATTCATAAAATATTTCTAAAAAGTAGTGATTTCCTTTTATCGTTGTTTTATATTTCTAAAGTAATTACATTTTTTTATAAATTTGATAAAATTAAATATACTTAACCAATTTTTTTAATAACCGTGATTCGGAGGGAGTAATAGTTATTGTACTTACCATGATAAGAGCTTTGATATTATCTCTGTTAAGCTTAAGGGCCGATTGTGAATTGTCGGAATGAGTATTGTGAGCATCCTCTCCTTCTTTAAGGAAAACCATAAGCTCATCAACCATGTCTGTATCTACATCATCCTCTTCTTTCTTCTTCTCCATGTTGTTCTTCCTCTTTGCCACGTGCTCATCAATAATCTTGTCAATAAAGACATCAAGTGCTTTTCGTGCATTGGCCATCCTTTTGTTAAAGTCTCCATTTTGAAGCCAACCAAGCCATGGGAAAAAATCCGCAATGTTAAAAGCCCCAAACAACTTGGAAAATTCTTGCAAAATTCCCATGAATTCTTCTTCACCGTCATCTAAGGAGGAACCAAACGCGGCCTTGAATGTAATGCGCCTAGTTAGAGAGAAAACCGCCTCACCAAAATTAATTGGCGATCCAACATTCTTTGCCACGGTTTGAACCGTCTTTTCAACTTCATCACGTACGGAGGCCCATGACTCGGCCCGTCTACGGCTGAACAACTTAATAACACAAAGCTTACGCATTTGGCGCCAGAACGGGCCGCAGTTTGCAAATGCCATGTCGGCCCGGTCGTAACTTAAGTAGCTGATTGCCACGTTGGCGGGCCTATTTGAGAAAGCGCCGTCTTGGGTCTGGAGGACCTCACGTGCCATGTCGGGTGTTGATACGGCTACTATGTGGAGGGAACCCATTTGGAGATGGCAAAGGGGACCGTAACGTTTGGCGAGCTGAGCCAGGCCACGGTGGGTGAGTTGGTCCATCATCAACAAGTTGCCAATGATGGGTAGCCCTTTTGGGCCTGGTGGAAATGAGAGTTTTCTACGTAAGGGAAGCAAGAAGAAGGCAATGAAAGCTATGAGAGTTAAAAGAAGAAAAACTATGGTTGAAACATCAAAAGATTGCACAAGGAACTCCATTGGTGATGGTGGTGTGAATTGAAAATGGGTATGGTATTGGGATGAATATATATAGGGAATAAATGGAGTAATGTTTTTGCAATGCCAATGGGATGAGATTGAGATTTGAGACAAAACAAATATAAATAAGAAATACAATGATGTTATTTGTACATTTGTATTGGACATCAAAATCTTATACCTATCATTTTGAGTAAAAAAATGGTGGGGCTTTTAATTTTTCTTTCTTGAAAAATCCACCATTCCTGCTCAATATGATAGGTGTTAGACTTTCATGTCAAATTCAAATGTTTATCAAGCATTTTTGTAATAAATAATACTCCAAATGGTAACAAAAGATACTCTGCCATATATATTGCTTCTATTTATATATTTATTTATTTTTTATTATATTTATTTATTTATTTATTTTGCCATATAAGTATTAATCTCCAAAGTTATCTCACCAGTTGGTTAAATTTTAAAAATTCAACAAAATTAGAGGGATAAGGCAATTATTTATTGTTTTGTTTTCCAAATTAAAAATTGCAAAATCAATAATTTAATATATTTTTAATTCAATCATAAATTATATAATATAATTTTTTATTTTTTTTATTTTAACTTTTATTTGAGAGAATACTCTTTTAATTTTTTATTAACTACTATTTGAGACAAAAAAAGTTTTTTTTATCTATATTTTAAGTAAAATAATTTTTCAGTTTTCAATTTTTTCTTTAATTTTTCTCAAGATTGCAAAAAATTTATTCTCGAAGATTTTCCCCTTGGTGCCTTTAGATATTGCCATATTGGAGAGATCCTCCCCCATTAAAACTATTTTTTCCCTTCCTTAACTTTTGTTTTTAATATACTTTTTAGTTTTATAATTTTATTTTTACAATTTCAAGGTATGATAATATTTTTTTTTATTTTAACTCTTCATTTAATTATTCATTTTACTCATCATTAATTCTACATTTATACTCTCTCATTCTTAAAATATCATATATTAGTTAACAAACACGATTTTTAACAAAAAAATATATACTACTACAATTTTAAATAAAAATTAAAGACTAAACTGTCATTTTAGTCCCTCATTTTGTAATGAGCTTTCACTTTAGTCCTTGACTTTTCAATAATTCCTCTTTAGCCCCTCGCTTTGAAAAAATTTACTTAGGTTAGTTCCTGACAACTTTCCACATTTATAGACGTTAACGTCTTACACATGTAGCCGTTAAATAACCCATACACGCGTGGTCATTAACATCTTACACATGATGCTGAATTCAAAAGACAGAAATTGGAGGAAGAAAAAGCTAGGACCGCTGAAGAAGCAGCTAAGGCAGCTGCAGATAAGGCAGTTGCTAAAGTTGTGACAACTGCTGAAAATATAGTAGTTGAATTTGTGACAGCAACATAACAACCAGATGTCGTACAGGTTATTTAACGACTACGTATGTAAGATTTTAACATCTATGAACGGAAAAATTTGTCAGAGACTGATGTTAGTAGTTTTTTTTAAAGTGAGGGATTAAAAAGGAATTATTAATAAGTCAAGGACTAAAATAAAAACTTCTTACTAAATGAGAGACTAAAGTGACAATTTATTAGTCAAAAATTAAATATGGGCATTTCGGATAAAACATATACAAAACTTACAATAATCAACAGATATTTAAAATGTGTGAAAAATGTTTAAAAGACAAAAATTAAGGAATGAACGAAGTACATCATAGCTAAAAAAAATCTGGGATCGATTACTAAATCCATGTATACACGAATAAAACGCATCCTCGTTACTTTCTATTCGCACAACCAGAAGAGCCGGTTGGTCATAGCAGCAATAAGTATTAAATTATATGCTCAATATGGCTTGAATGATCATGTGATTGCTCCTTCCTATGTAGTTCCTTGGTTGCTTCAAAGGACCAAAGTTATTCATGGAGTCAACTCTACCGCCTTTGGTTAATGCCTACATATTCATCTTTTAAGCTTAGTTTGTTAATTAAAAAAACGTGGTTTCTAAAAGGTAAAACATTCCAAAGGGTTCATTAAGGTTTATTTGAATACACCAGACCAATAATACTAGATTATTATGGGTGAGTAAGTTTTTTGACAAAGTGGTGGATGCAAGCGAAGTAGCAATGGTAATTGGGTAAGTATTAAATTTTTAGGATTATGGGTGCAAATAATATGATTTAGATGTGAGTATTAAATATATGCGTGTAAATAGTAATATAAGGATAATATTCGTAAGTAAGCGCACAAATATTATAAAAAAATGGGTATGATTAATAATGAAATGGATGTTAATAACATCTTCCATTTTTTAATTTCATTTTTTTTATCTTTTTACAATTTCAACGTATAATTGTATATATTTTTTTTCATTTTAACCCTTCATTTTACTCATCATTAATTATACTATTATACTATATCGTTCTTTAAGTATCATACAATAATTAATAAACACAGTTTTTAATAAAAATTACATAATACTGTAATTTTAAATAAAAACTAAATAAGGACATTTCAGATAAAACACATACAAACTTACACTAATCAACAAATCTTCAAAATGTGCTAAAAATGCTTAAAAGGCAAAAGTTAAAGAAGGAACGAAATATATTATTAAAAAATAGAAAAATTTCAAAAACAATTTCAAAAATTTTAATATTTTATTACTTTATTTTAGCATTTGTTTAATAATAAAATAAAGTTATAATAATAATTAAATAAAAAGTAGATAAAATATTAAATAAAAGGTAAAACATTTAATGTATTTATATTTTAATTTTTTATATTTTTAATCAATACCACTAAAGGAATTTTAAATGTTAATGCACAATGACTAAAAATATCACTCGCTGTTTACCATTGAAATTTTAGCCCTTCATTTAATTTTAACTTTCATTGATTTATTAGCATAATGATTAAAATATGAGTTGATCATAAAGAATAAGAAGGAGATAATAATATTTTACTTTTTAGGATTAGGATCAACTTATATTTTTTTGTTGAGCTTTTGGATAAACATAATTTTGTAATAAAAAAATATTTGAATTACATTTTCTTTTTAGAATCCATAATAAAATATTGATAGAATGCTAACGATCATTGATATAAGTTCTAGAAAAAAAAGCTACTCTTTATGTTCGTGAATACAAGTTTTTATAGAAAAAAAATGTTTCATAATATATATTTTTTTTTTACAAAATTCAATGTAACATTAATTAAGGTTTTTATCATTTTATCGATGTTTAAAAATGTGTAAAATAGAAAGATGGCTAATGAACAATTACTTATAAAAAGATGGTTCATTGGCAAAATTTTTTTTTTTTTAAAAAAATGTGCGAATTTCATTAAAATAAACATAAGAATAACATTTGTTAGTCTGTTAACTACGAAGTATAACATACCAACGTGCTGTTGGTCTAGTGGCAACTCACTAGGTCCCTTAACCATGAGGTCTCGAGTTCGACACCCATGGAAACAGAGAGGCACACGTTGGGAGACCCCTACCCACAAAGTGGAGTTCCGTAGAGTCGGGGTGGATTTAGTTGGGCCGCCAAAGTGCGAAAGCCCAGACACCACCTGCTAAAGCAAAAAAAAAAAAAAAACTACGAAGTATAACATTAAAAGACTTGTATGTAGAAAAAGGGGGATTATTTTAAAAAAGGCATTTGTGCACTGAATTGAATATGATTATTATTACTGATCTGGAAATGTATTATTATTAAATTTATTGATGATAATAAAATGTTATCAAATATATTGATCAAAGTTTATGATTGATGATTGACAATAATTTAAAAAAACTAAATATTATAATTTTAAATAATAAATAAATTAAGAAATTATCGAATTTTAAATTTTTACTAAATAATCAAGTTATATAAATTGATATTTGGAAAATTTTAAAATTAAATAGTATACTAATATATTAAAAAAGAAACACTTGGAATGAGGAAATATAGTTCATAAATCAAATTCATGAGTTTTTCGAATGTGTGTCTCAGGGTATAGGCTAGGAAAATTATAGAATAATTTAAATAAAAAAATTGTTTTATTTAAATAGTATTATTACTTCAAATATTTTGTGAAAAAATTGAAAATAGTCGTGGCTATTTTGAAATTAAAAAAAAATGTTATAGGTATTTAAATTTGATGACTAATAGCAAATAAAATTTAAGAAGATGAATGATTATTTTTAAAGGTTAGATTATTAATCATTACTGAATAAGGAATACATTACAACCAAATTAATTAATTAATTTTATCACTTTGGTGATCTCTATGTTGCAAAGGTGATTAGTCATCGTATATCAATTAGAATATAAAATCGGTGATAAAAAAAGTTATTGAAATTTATTATCTCAGAATAGTAATGTTCAAATATATAAATTAAAATAGTAGTATCAAAATTTTAAAATTACCCTTTAATTAAACTTAATTGCTTTTTTAGAGGTGCCTACAAGCCAGCGAGGAGATTAGTCACTGCGATCGACGGTGGACACTCCGGTCATGGACCCAAAAAAAATAATAAACTTAATTGCTTTGAATGTTACTAGCCAATCTTGAATATAAGGAAAAAAAAATTAAAAACATAGTATAGTATTCACTAAGAAAGTTAGCAGTTAGTGTTCATTCAATTTGAATTTCATTATATCTAAATTGCCCCTGGTGACATCGAGAATTAAAAATAAATTAAATGCGAAGAAATTATGTCAAGAGTGGTAAAAGTTAAGTGTCAAATACATTAAAAATAATATCAACCTGCTGAAGTGGTGCGATCCTGCCAACTTGAGAACTTGGGAATGAGGTATGAGATTAAGAAATCTCAGATTCGATTCCCGGTTAACACACCCCTGCTGGAAGAGACATAAGAACGTGACATCGTGCAAAATTAGTCTCAAGGGTTCCTTGGTATTAAAAGTGTTCTTGAGGACACATGTGGTACTGGCCAAAGAGTACAGACAAAAAAAAAACATTAGAAATAAAATCAACAAAGTTCAATACGGTTGGTAGATGATCAGGTTCCTTAAGCATGATATCAGATATTCGATCTTCGTCGTGTGTATGAAAAATGTTTTGTTGGTATAGACAAAATTCACTTCGATGATCTTTAGGTCTCGAAGAGGATTAGTCTTCGATTACCGGTTGGAAAACACTCTTTGTGTAAATAAAAAAAAAAAGCATATGATATTTTAAGGATGTCAACATTTAGTAGGACAAATATAGTTCATATTTGTTTATATTTTAGACCACCACTCATAAGTTCAAAAACAAAACATTTAAAGAAAAACAGTTTTTTTTTTTTTTTATTAAAAAAAAAACCAAAGGGAGTACATATGAAGCTTTGTGATTTGTGGCAACAAAACATAAGTCTCCCTGCACCTTCATTAATGTTTCGGTGCATGTATGCATTAGTGGGGAAGCACAAGTAAATTATATCATTGATTTGGCCAAACCATCCTCCTAAATTAGAGATCAGAATTGTGGCCCAATTGCTACTTGTCAAATGACAAATCAAGAGTCCAAACGGTGATAGTATTAGTTTCCAAAAGGCAAATATTTCCTTTTAAAAATGGATCGGAGCCCCACGTTAAAAGTTGGAGAAATGTGACTTTTGAAGTTATCTTTATGTCCCAAATTCAAATTTACAAAACTGATTTATAAAATTGATTATAAGTGTATCTATGTATAACTATTTCTTTTAGAAGGTCAACACAAAAATTGCAAATAGAATGGACAGATGGTTATCCATTGCTTTAGAGGTGTTAACTCATTGACCTTCTTCGCCTTGATCTTCACGTTTCACCATATTGTTCTCTCTCTTTCTACTTTGCATTCATTCATAGTTTCATACATACATATTTACTATAATATGTTTCTTCATTACTTTATGTATTGATGGACTCTCCCTCTTACTCTTCCTCTTATTCTTCTGAATTTGGTTCCATGCCACTGCTTATCAGGTACTATAAATAATTCATCTTTTTTTTATTTTATACTATAAACAATTCATCTTTTTCTTATTTTCTCTATCTGGGTATCCATATCACTTTCATTTAATGGTTAACGTTTCCCTTTTTTTTCCACTCATCATTTTAATTTTTTGTTCTATCTGGATTACCAAGTCAATACTTTTTAACGGTGCAAAACAATACACTAATTAATCTCTTAAAAAGAAAAAAAGAAAGGAACTTTGACTAATTTTGTTAAACCCCGGTTACTCTTATTCTCATATTTCTCCTATGGTAAAAATAACTTATCAGTTTTTGTCATTTTCATTACTTTGGGGTATCTTAACTGATTGATTCTTATATATGCATGCCTTTATTTTACACAACTAATCAAAATCCCAAGATAAATATTAAGGTCTTTGTTATCTTTTTAAAATTGTTACTTTAATACCAACGAGTTGTTGGTGCAGTGGTGCCAGGGGCTGTACTTGGTAGGGCGAACCACGGTTCGATCCCCCGCAACAACGTTGGGAGAGGAATAAAACCTTAACCTCGGGACCCCCCTCGAACTGGATTAGTCGGCCCAGTGGGCCGGATACCAGGGTGCAAACCAAAAAAATTGTTACTTTAATAGTAGCTACCAAATATTTGATTGGTTGTGCCTAACAAATATTGTGATCATACAGTAGTTATTGTGCCTAATTACCCTCTAATGGTCATGACACCCATTATGCTTTTCAATTATTCTTTTCAATAACAGCGAAAGTATATGGTTATTTTCTTTGCAAATTAAAACTAAAACAGTTTTTGTAACAATTTTAGTGTTAATTATTATGTTTTTCATGTCTTACACTTAAAAAAATCGCCAATCGTAAAATAGTTTTAGAAGTCAAAATTGGAAATGAGAATCGCCATCTGCACATTATGCATTTCAATTCTTCTTTTCAACAACAACGAAAGTAGTAGCGGGTGTATTTACTGTGCTGAAACAAATAAATCCATTCCGTGTTGTCTATTTATATCTATATATTTCAATTTTTTTTACACTTATTTTAGACATATTGTATAACTACTACGGTTGGAATGAATAACCATTACAGATTCTTTTTTATCTTGAATTTTGTGAATTTCTGTGTTTGTATTTGCAGGGTGATGCACATTTCTGTATTTGGGCTTTGTGTAACTTGGTAACGTAAGTCACTATATCATCATTCCATTTTTTTTGTTGGTCTTTTTCTTTTCAAATATGGATATGAATGTTGGAATCAATGAAAGTATAATCTTTTACATCTCTCTTTTTCTTTGACACTCAAAATTTTTAATTTATAACATGCAATTAATAATGATATTTTTTTAAACAATACTCCCATAGTTTTTAATGTTCTAATAAATTTGATTTAATATTCTGCTCTGTTATGCATTCTCTCAATTTTTTTATTTTGCTTTATGGAATTCTCTCACATGGAATTGTGCCAAACATGCAATTTTATTGGAAATTTTGAACACAGTGACAATCAGTATATAATTTCATATATTTCTTCTATTTATTTTGATTAATGGGTGTACATTGACGGTATAATGTTTTTTACACCATCAGTTCATCATTTATTTGTATTACTTTTATTTAAAAGTCAACAACTAACCATTAACATATAAATGATAGATGATACACTGATGATGTAAAAAACCTTTACACTATCGGTGCACCATCTATTTTCTCTTATTTATTTCACTCCAGTTCTTTATTCTTTGGTATCATATTTTAGTTTTTCAAATTCTTAAATTTTCATTTGAATTTTATTATTATTATTATTATTATTATTATTATGTGTTGACAGCAGTATATACAAAAATCAATTGGCATAGCATGTTAATATATTATTATATATAGGTTGACAAAATCAATTGGTCTGGCCTAACATGTTAATCAACATATTTATTTTTTTTAATATATTCATAAATATATTTTGTTGTGACATTCATTTTTATTTTTAAATATGTGCGTTGTTGATATCTAAAATATTAGCTAACTTTCTCACAAGTACTTTTTCTAATTTATTACAAGTCAATTAGATGCAGGACAAAACTTAGGCCAATTTTGATAAGAAAAAAAGAGAGCAAGTAATAAAAATAATTTATGTTTTTTATAACATTGTATTTTTGATCATTGTGATAATTTTATTTGGTCACTATTTATAAGATTCTACACCAAATTTCAATAACAATTACACACTTCTTTCCACAAACATCCCTATTCATTAACAAGGGTTCTTTTTAAAATACAAACAACATATTTATACTTGCAGTACCATTAACTAAATTAGTCTATTTTTTCAATAGAAAATGGGTCATATATATATATATATATATATATGGACTGAACGAGTAATTAACAAAATATAATATACAAACATTCGTAATTTATTATAACTGTGCAAAAAATCATTACATTAACAAAATCGCCAAAAATCCAAAAAAAAAAAACATCATCAATGCTCGGGCTAATACAACGTTTTTTTAAAAAAATAATAATAAATACAACGTTCAAAACATTAAAAATAAAATAAAATAAAAATTTAAACCAAAGGGAGTAGTACATATGAAGCTTTGTGATTTGTGGAACAAAACATAAGTCTCCCTGCCACCGTCATTAATGTTTCGGACTTTCGGTGCATGTATGCATTAGTTGGGAGTTTTAAATTTTGACTCCATTACTGAAATTTTGGTCCCCATTTCGTATTTTTATGGACAAAAATATTCTTTTGTGTGTTACTTTTTTCGTTCTTAATGAGACGAAAAATTTACATCTATTGAAAGACGAAAAATTTCCATCTACCCAGAGACAAAAAAATTCCTTCCTTGGACAGACGGAAGAACTCGCTCAGCTAGAACTGATAAGGGAGTCAATGCTGGTGGTCAGGTTGTCTCAGGCCAGTTCTATATTGATCCACCTGGTCTTGTTGACCGCCTTAATTCAAACCTTTCCCTTCAGATACGTATCTTTGGTTACAAGCGTGTGACAGGTTCTTATAATGCTATGAAGTTCTGTGACCGGAGGAGGTATGTCTATCTCATTGCTGTTTTTGCCTTTCGTCGTACAAAAATGACGCGCTTAACTCTGGAGCTATAGAGGGTGTAGAGGTTTCTTTGAGCAAGGGTGACAGTAATAATTTAAACGAGGATTCTAGTACCGTAGCTATGGCTTTGGATATGGGTTTTTTCGTTTGACCAAGGACGGAATTTTTCCGTCTCTAAATAGATGAAATTTTTTGTCTCTAGGTAGATGAAAATTTTCCGTCTCATTAGGCAAGGAAAAAATAACACACAAAAGGGTATTTTTGTCCATAAAAATACAAAATGAGGGCCAAAATTTAAAACTCTTAGTGGGTAAGCACAAGTAAATGAATGATAGTCCCCAAACCCCAACTTTTAACCCCAACCCCCAATTTAATTGAGAAATTACAGAAATACTCTCTTCTTCTTTTTTTTTCCACCAAACCCCAAACCTCATTCTTCTTCTTCCCCGAACCACAAACAGAACCCCCAATTTCATCGTCCCCCTTCTCCGCCATAACCACCCACATCTCCACCGCTCTCTCCTTTTCCCTCCCCGACCCATCGCCTCACCCACTGTCCAAGCTTCACCAAACAGATGCAAGAAGAGCAATTCCACTGGTTCGTCATCGGCGTCGTCGTCGAAGGGGTGGAAGTTTCTGGATTTGCTCATCATAATGCCATAGAAAGAGACACAAAGGACTGCAAAAAAAAAAAAAAAGAACATTTCTAGCTTCAGTGTGATTCTGCAGACCGAAAATGAGACCAGCACTCATGCATTGACCGGCTGCCCAAACAGGGATCCTTCTTTTTTCATCAAGTTCATTGCCTCATCATACTCTTCAAGTTCACGACCACTTACCAGTTACCAGTACACAATTGTTGAGTATAAAAATAAAAATAAGAATAAAATAAGAGAATAAAAATAAGAGAAGAACGTATTTGGCGTATAAAAGAGGAGTATTGCTCTTCTTGCATCTCTTCTTGGTACCGATTGGTGGTTGGTTATGGCGGCACTGGTTGGAGAAAGATGGATAGGGGGTTTGTGATTTGAGGTGGGAAGGTGGAAGATGAGGGAGTGACAGTTTTGACTTTTCACCATTAAAATGAGGTTTGAGCTTAAAATTGGGGGTTTGGGGATTAACACTCCAAGTAAATTACAGTATATCATTGATTTGACCAAACCATCCTCCTAAATTAGAAGATCAGAATTGTGGCCCAATTGCTACTTGTCAAATGACAAATCAAGAGTCCAAACGGTGATAGTATTAGTTTCCAAAAGGCAAATCTTTCCTTTTAGTATAAAATACAAACCACATATTTTCGCCTTGATCTCTCTCTCTCTCCCTCTCCCTCCCTCCCTCCCTCCCTCCCTCCCATTTGCAAAAGTCAATTGGCATAGCATGTTAATATATTATTATATATGGGTTGACAAAATCAATTGGTCTAGCCTAACATGTTAAATCAACACATTTATTTTTTAATATATTCATAAATATATTTTGTTGTGGCATTCGTTTTTATTTTTAAATATGTGTGTAGTTGATATCTAAAATATTAGATAACTTTCTCACAAGTACTTTTTCTAATTTATTACGAGTCAATTAGATGCAGGACAAAATTTAGGCCAATTGTGATAAGAAAAAAAAAAGAGCAAGTAATAAAAAATAATTTATGTTTTTATAACATTGTATTTTTGATCATTGTAATAATTTTATTTGGTCACTATTTATAGGATTCTACACCAAATTTTAATAACTATTACATACTTTTTTCCACAAACACTCGTATTCATTAATAAGGCTTCTTTTTAAAATACAAACCACATATTTATACTTGCAGTACCATTAACTAAATTAATCTATTTTCTCAATAGAAAATGGGTCTTATATATATATGTGTGTGTGTGGACTGAACGAGTAATTAACAAAATATAATATACAAATATTCGCAATTTATTATAATCGCGCAAAAAATCATTCGTAATCTTACATTAACAAATTCGCCAAAAATCCAAAAAAAATACATCATAATGTATACACCCGTGCAATGCACGGACTAAAAACTAGTTTAGTATAAGGTTTTCCTCTTAATAAGTACTGGTACTGGTATATTTACCCGTAAGATACGGATCCGGCTTCTCTAACTTTATGGTGGGAACTGCCCCCTGTGTTTGCATGAGGTTGGACCGTTGGATGAATTTAACAGTCCATATTGTGACACGTGTCCAAAACATTAATTAAAATTTAAAAAAAATAAACAGTTTTGTCCTACTGTTTCCTTCTCCATCGCGTTTTCCTTCTTCGTTACGAATCACCCTAGCCAAACCCATCTCCGGCGACTGGTTGCAATCTCGCCACCGTGAGTCATCGTCGCCGACGGCCCATTACACCGCCTACCCCTGTTCAAAGCAAAGTTTCCCTATGTTGCATTTATGCCTACGAATCAAGGTATGATATATGGTCTTAACATATTATGCATAAGTCATTGAGATTTATATTAATTGATTTTTATAATTGGCCATTTGCTAATTAAACCACATGCAACAGAGAAAGGTTGCAACAGGTTTTTCAATTGCTAAGGCTCAAGTGAGCATAGATCCAATCTTCACTTATTTTATAATTGGCCATGTGCTTAGTTTCAAATCACATGCAGACTCGACAGAGATGTGTTAGCAACATTTGATATTGTATATTCTTTTCATATTACAGGTCCTTGTTTCACACCGAGGTTTCGGTTTGGCTGATGACAGAGGAAGGGTGCAGACACTAGAGAAGGAAAGGGCAAAAGGGTATATAAGACTGTTTGTTTTTCACCTTTGCTTTTTGGCCCTCACCTTTTACTCTTTGGCCCCATTTGTGTTTATTATGAACGAAGTTGTCCTTATTTTACCGACTTTAACAAGACGAAAAATCATTTCCAATATAAACAAGGCAAAAACAAATATTAATATATTTCCGCTTACAAAGAGGTGGAATTATTCCGCTTAATTAAAGCCGAAAATCACTTTTTAGTCTTCCGACTATTTGAAAGCGGAAATAGTTAAAAAATGGAAAGTGCATTGAAGGCACATTGATACCTTTCACCTGCTTTTTATTTATTTATTTATTATGTAAAGTTGTTGTTATTGCATGTAGATCCATCCCCATACTCCTTTCGATACACTACAGTGCTATCGATCACAAAAAGAAAACTAGAATAATTGGCGAATAATGCAGTTTATCCATGGCTGGGTAGTTCTTAGTTGAACAGAAACATCTAGATTAAACATCAAGGCAGTTTAGTCTCCCGACTATTTGAAAGCGGAAATAGTTAACAAAATACTAAAAAGTGACTTCCGCCTTTAACTAAGCGAAATAATTCCTTTATTTGTTTCCGGTTTGTTTAAATCGGAAATGATTTTCCGCTTTGTTAAAGTCGGGAAAATAAGGGCAATTTTGTTCATAATAAATACGAATGGGGGCCAAAGAGTAAAAAGTGAGGGGCAAAAAAGCAAAAGTCTTATTTTTTAATGCGATGGAGAAGGAAGCCTTTTTTTTTTAACATGTGTCAATTAGACTAATCCAACGGTCCAGCCTCAAGCAAACACAGGAGCAGTTCCCTCCATAAAGTTAGAGAAGCCGGATACGTACGACACTGAATAGAGTTATTGTACGAAATAAAATATATTCAAGATATATTTCACATTCTTTGTTCATATTAACCAAATCATAAATAATTAGACGTAATTTCTTCACACAATTTTTTTTTTAATAATTAAAAAAGAGAAGGAAGGACAAAATAACATTTTTTACCAAGAGTTGCAACACTAAATAGAACATAACTGGTGGAACACTCAAAGATCAAATTAAATCTTTGATCTTTAAAGTTTTGGTCTTTCCAATTTCACCCACACTATTCAAATTGTCGTGGCTCACAATTTTCCCTTTTTTGTTCTATATAATTAAAAAATAACATAGTTAATAATATTTCATCCGCAAATTTTTTTTTTTTTTTTTTTGGTTGCCCACCCGGTTCCCTAAGTACTACCTAGGTACATCCGGATCGGACCCGGGTCGCGTGCCTGGCTATGGCAGGTGAGTCTCCCAACATGAATTTTCTGCATTCACAAGGACTCGAACTCGAGACCTTGCTTAAGCGAGACCGAGCCGCTTACCACTCGTCCCAACCCATGTTGGTCTCATCCGCAAATTTTTACATGTCCCATTTGAAAATATTTTTTTTCTTGTTTATTTATCCAATAAAAAATTATTTATCCAATAAAAAATTAAAATGGAGAAGGTCACACATCGAAAGAATAAAAGGACTTAACAATAATATAATAGCTCTTGTAATGAGAAAAAACAATGTTTATCTTGGTATTAAAGGTTATTGAATCTCCTGTTAGAGTCGGGTTTTGACAGTTGCTGATGATCCATCACATGGAAGAGTTTGTTGTTGCAATGTATTTTGCTTTCTCCTTAATTATTATTAGTGTGAAATTTCTTGTATTGTTTTTGATCTATGAATAAAATACACCTTTTTCCATAAAAAAAAAAAACAATGTTTATCACATAGAGAACACACGTACAAGTTGGAGAACAAATTTAACTATGCCCTAGAAACTAATCTTCTATCTTAATAATAAGGTGGGAGGTTGCCCAATATAATAAGAAATAGAAAGTATAAAAAAATATTCAATGAAAGGTAAAACATTTTATTGGATTAGTCCCAAGGTTCCTTGATATTAAAGGTGTTATTGGGGATACCTGTGATATTGGTCAAAGAGTACAGAAAAAAATTATGTATTTATATTTCAATCTTTTAAATTAATACCACCAAATAAATTTAAAATGCTAGTGCATTAAAATAATTTTATTTGTTATAAAATTCAATACAAAGATATTATCCTCATACAAATCTTGAAGTATTAGGTTTTTTGTAATAAAAAAATCAAATTGGTCCTTAAAAAAAAAAGAGCGCTTTTGGTTGAAAAAAAAAATTATTTGGCTCATAAAATTATAAACATAACACTTTAGTCCTTTCGAACGGTTTTTTTTAAGGCATAAATTTTTATTTTTTTTACAAGAAAATGGAAAAAAGGGTCATCACCAAAATTTGAACTTGAATTATAATATTTTATGTCTCGTAACTTTACCAACTAAACTACCTATCTCATATATTCTTCCAACATGCTATTCTCCAAAAAAAGTGAATTGTTTACCAATTTAACCCCTAACAAAATCATTAATTGATTACCTTGATCCTAAACACATCATCATCTCAAACGCAGGACAGATCTAAACTGTTTTGCATTTGTAATATCCGGAAACTAATTAATTAGTTTTTTTTATTTATTTATTTCTAGATTCAAAATGTCCCCATTCTTTATTTTTAGGGACCAACTTAGATTTATTTTTTGATAGCTTTGGGTGAACCTAAATTTGTAATAAAAACATATTTTGTTTTACATTTTGTTACGTTTTTAGCTAGCGTTGGAATACCCAACAAAGATGTTAATGTATTATGATGATTAAAAACACATTATAATTCTAAGAGAGAACAAATGATCATATTTTGGTGAGAGCACTAATTGAGAATTAATCTTCTATCTTTTTTTTTTAATATAAAATAAAGTGGAATTAACTTTCTATTTTAAGAGGAGTATGCCTGGAATTTTTTTCAAAAAAAAAAAAAAAAACCTACAAACAAAATGTCATGTATTTATCACTGTATATTTGTTGTCAATTATAGTCGTCATGTTTTACATTTCTTAATTGGATAATAAGTCTGGAAAAAAAATAATGTGAAAATAGATGGTGCATCGATAATGTAAAAGTTTTTTACATCGTCAGTGCATCATCCACCATTCATTTGTATTAATCTAAAAAATAATATGCATTCATTCGTAAGTTTAATAGGCATAAACAGTTTAAAGTTTTTTTTTTTACATGTCAGCGCACAGTGCACGTTCATATATTTCAATTTTATTTATAAAGCGATAATATTTAACATATGAATAATGGATAAAATTTATTAAAAAAAACTATTCGATAATATGTCAACGTTGTTGAAAAAAATTTACATTAGTAGAAATAATACTAATAATTTCTTCTAATGTAAATGGCTTTTAAATTAATGATGAAAGTAATTTCTACTACTTTAGAATAATGGGATGGGTCGGATTTAAAAAGGTTAAATACTCAAATCAACCATTAATGTATTTATATTTCAAAATGTTTTTAATTTTTAATTAATACCACTAAATAGCTTTTAAATTTTAGTGCATTACTTTTTTTTATTTGTTATAAAATTCAAAGATATTGTATCAACAAATGTGTTTTTCTAGTGGTAGAGACATTTTACCATCTCAAAGCAAAATCGAGGTTTAATTAATGATGAAAGTAATTTGAAAGACATTAGTCTTTTATCTTACTCTCTGTTCCATTATTTTGGTAAAAGTCAAATAAGTCAATGAAAATAATAGAGTACCTATTTAATATAATGCATGATTTATTCATTAATTACAAATTGATATTGTACAAGTTTTCATATCATTACAATTAATACATATTGCAATATTTCTCCAAAAAAAATCTTTAAATGTGTTTTCCTTATTTACTTATCAATTATCGAAATAATATACAATCTTTAAGACTTTTCATTTATTTTTTTTACTTTAATATGAGACAAAATTTTTTGCATTTTTTTACCAAGATAATGAGACAGAGAAAATATTATTAAAGTAAGAGGATACTTGGTAGAAAAAATATACAAGCATAAAAAATAAATATACAAGCATGTTGTCCCGGTAATATTAGCATCACGTGTGGGCTCTAACATCACATGCGGAGGACTTGGGTAAAGTTGTATAACAAATAATAATTTGGAAGCCCAACATAAAGTCTTGGCTAAAAGCCTAAAATCATAATTTGGAATGAGTTTTGAAATTGAGTTTTATTCTACAAATTCCACATATTAGGCTCAAACCCCATTTTAATTGGAAAAAGTCAAAAACATCCTTCATTTCTCAAACCTCATTCACTTCTTTCTTTCCTAAACCCCTTCTTCTTCTTCTTCACTGAAGAAAGTGTCCCTTCTTCTTCTTCTTCTTCTTCACCCAGAAACAAGACATAGACCTGAAGCACCCAACTAGATATTTTTTTTTTGGGTCTGATATCTGAAAACAGGAGTGCAAGGGAGCAGTGGAGGACTAGCTGTTTGTTTCTGGGTGGGGTTGCGGTTATGGGTTGATTGGGTGCGGTGCGGCATGGGTTACTTAGCTAAAGGAGGAAGAGAAGGGGGATGGTGGAGTCGCGGTTCTGGGTGCCTGGTGGATTGACGAGACGAGAAGGGATGGCGGCTGGAGTATGCTATAGGTATGGTTGAGAGGCGATAGGGACGGTGAAGGTTGGTGCTGGGTGGAGCGGATCTGGTGGTCGATGGTTATGGCGGAAGAGGGCTTGTGGGTTAAGAGAAAGACAAAGATAGAAGGGAAGGTTGGGCTTGGTGAAGATCTGGAGTGAGGGGTCGCGACTATAGAGAACAGGGTGGCAGGTTGTGTGTCACAGAGAAGGAGAAAGGAGTAAGGATTGGCAAAGAAGATCGGGTTCGTGGGAAAAAAGGGTATTTTGGGATTATTTATAAAATTGGGGTTTGGGGGTTAAATAAGGCGGTTTGTAAACTAATACTCTTTGAAATTTAACCCTTATAAATTATCTTCAAATCCTATTTTTTAGTTTTATTTCAAAATCACATATTTCATTATTTTCATTTAACTCTAAACCCTATAATTACGATTCACCGCTACCTCCAAACCCCACAATTTCTACGAACCCTCAAATTTGAAAAACTAGAATTCAAATCCAAATTTCCAACGTGCGAGAAGCCCTTGGTCTATACCATGTAATTTTGTTGCGTTCATTATATTCTATATTACTTTGGCATTGTGCCAAAACTATATGACAAGGACAAAAAAGTTACGTGTTTTCCATATGGGAATAAATATTTGATTTTTTTTTGTTATTTGTTTTTTCTTTAAATGGAAAGGTTAATAAAAAACTTTTTTATAATAATAATAATAGCACATTATGATCGAAAGAATAAAAAATAAAAATTATGTCTAATTTTTATCTTTTTATATTAAATTCATAATTCATTAATGTATGGATTTGAAATATGAAAATAAAAAACAGAAAGATTTTCCTAATAAAATTAGGATACTATAATATTTTTTTATAAAACAAATTGATTGAAAGAGAAAGCAAACATAGGAAATATCTTACTACTGATAATTAAAAAAAAAACCACGATATAAAAGAAAGATACATACATGATATACAATAACAAAAAACGACACTCCTTGCTACTATGTGTTTTTGGAATTTCTTTTTTTGAATTGAAGAAACTTATCGAGGCAGTGATTCGATGTTTTACAAGTTATATAAGTGTTTTATGTATTGATTATTAAATGAATAATGATAGACGAGGTTTGAGAAATCAAAAATGGAAAATTATGATGAAAAATCATTGATATGATATTTTTAAAGAAAAAAGTGGAGATGAGGATTCTCTCGAATTGAAATTTATACAGTAAATTTCAATGATAAATGGTGAAAAATCATTGATGTGATATTTTTGAGAGAAAAAAGTAGAGAGGAAAATTCTCTCGAATTGAAATTTATACTGCAAATCAATCATAAATTTGATAGTGTATAAGAATTGAAATTATAATTCTGAACTATAATTTCAATCTTTTTCAATTAATGCATGTTTGAATGCACATTGTATTTTCCTGAAATTGATTATAGAAAGTAGAGGTTATTCACAATTACTTTCCACATCCAACATGATTTTGAGACCTAACGTGATTTTACATCACGAAACCAAACATGTACTAAAATAACCTTTATGCAAGTTTTAATATTCTTAGATGCCTTGTAATATTAGTCAGTGACACTCTTCCAAATAACTGCTACGTACGTAGCAAGCGAAAGTAGTTCAATTATTATTAATGACATTGGATATGCCTTTTACCATGCAACTTTATTTCTTTCTTTATAGATTCTTATTACGTTATGGCTGAAAATATGTAAAATCCTAAAAGATACATGCCGCACAATCGTTCATAAAAATCTCCCACTGTGGGCTGATTTATGGAAAACGATATGCCTGATGGAAGCCATGGAAAAACTGCACTCATATTTTGACCAAGTCTAATTCACTACGGGCCAAGAAAACAATCCTTTGCAAGCACTACTCCTCACATGCCCTCACTCCAAAAACAGAAAGAAGCCTTTTTAATCTTTTTTATTAATCTTAAAGAAAAAGATGTGACTCTTTTCCATCGTGCAAGCTTTAAACATTGAATCTTGCTTTGAATTTTGCTAATAACTAGTATAAAAAAAAAGTATTTATTAGGAGATATACAAAATGAATAAGATAATGTTAAAAAATTAAATTCAAAAGTTTTCAAAGTGTTAAACTTATCTTTTTTTCAATGCATTATAACATTTTTTTACCTTTTTAAATTGGACTTTTTAAACTTCAACTCTAGGGTTGAGGATAAACACCCCAAAGTGATTATTATTTCTTGAAAATGATTCATCTATTAAGTAAAAAAAATTCTTATTTTTTTTTAGAAATACTAATCATTTTTGAATACTTATCCTCAACCCTAAAGTCTTAAGTTAAGAAAATCATTTTAAATAAATAATACACCAAGAGATCCGTTAGCATTTTACATAAACATTTGTCATAGCGGCATGCCACGTCGTTTCTCCTCCTTTGTGCCCGCATGTGTTTTCTTGTTCACTTTTTGATTTGATCTTGGTGGGAGTAGTCTGATCTAACCTATAACGAGTTGAAGGTCTGTTCTAGTTTAGTTTCATATGGATTTTGGTCTCATTCTTCCTCATCAATCATCATGCACGACCAAGACTTTAGCCGCAAAAAATAGAAATGTGCTAGTACTTATAACGTACAAAGGCATTCCCTCAAAAAAAAAAAAAAAAAAGTACAAAGACATAAGTCACACACTTCACTAAGAATATAGCCACATACAGTAAGTGTGTAGGTAGGGTTAAGAGGGAGGGAATCATTATATTGAAGCAAGATTATATGGTGAAATTATTAGTTGATCCTGAATTAAAAAAAAAACGTAAAATAAATGATAAATGATGATTATTTATTTGAGACCAATAGTTTCGGATTACTTAATAATTCAAAATACTTTTAAAACTGAATGAGAAATTTATAATCATTGATAAAAAAAAAAAATTATGGGTGAAAAAGTCAAGCTCTCAACAATTTAAGCCTTTTCTGGTGTGACCACCTTAGTATAAAAACTACGATATTTATAAGATTTTCATCCTTGATTTAATCAAAAAGTTTATGTCAAAAACTTAAATATTTAAGGTTTTAGAAATAATTCATTTACTACTAACAAATATAATTCATTTTTTACCCATTGAACTAAACCGTGACAATCATGTGCTAGAATATGGGAAATAAGCTCAACCCTTATATTACAGTCCAAATTTGACGTTACAATAGGAGGATAACTCGAACTTTATGTCTTACTCCTTAAGCAAAATGGGTTGCTTCTATTGAGAACTTAATAAGGTAGAAATAATTAATCTATGCATATCTTTTCCGTTAGAATAATGATAAATCAACCTACAAATCAATCTACACCATAAGAATGTAATATGTGTCACTTGTTAATCAATCAATAGTAAGCAAGTGACATGTATCACTTTTTATATGGTGTAAGTTGATTTTATAGGTCAATCAATCATTTTTCTTTTCATTATGCTATGACCAAGCGTGATTCGGCATACTCATTAGCACTAAAATACTGTAATAATAAAAGTAATAACGTTAAAAAAAAGTTAATTTTACATCAATTTAGTTTCCAAAGATTAACATGGCATCAAGTAATATAAATTTTGGTCCCCGAAATATTCATATGATCATTAAATAAGTTCCTAAAAAGACCAATGTGTTGTTATATTGATATTTGGGGATTAAATTAATGTAAGAAATTTTTTGAGGACTAAATTGATTACCAATGTATCTTTCTGGGACCAAAGTGACTATTAACTCTAAAAAAAAATAGTTAGGCTTAAATACTATTTTAGTCTTTTTTTTGTATTTTCAGGTTTTAATTTGGTCATTTATCTTGAAAAAAAATCAATACAATAGTGTATATTTTGAATGCTAGTCAATTTCATCATTTTGAAATAACAATGTTAGTTTTTCATAGGAATATACTGATTTTGTAGAAGATTCCTTCTTCCGGTAGCCGAAATCTGCATTTTCTTGTCGAGATCTGCATTTTTCAATGTATTCGATATTTTGATTGGTAAAATGTCAATGTTGTTCCGCTTTTTTGAGCTAAAATTTCATTCATGTTTTTGTCTTTCTTATTTTAAAAATGCAAATTCTAGCGACAAAATGCAGATTTTGTTGATATGAAAATGAAATTTCGGTGAAATCAATAATATATTCCAAAGAAATTTTAAAACCGTCATGATAGAGGGATGAAATTAACATACTTTAGAAATATAGAGGACTAAATTAAATCCTTTTAAAAATAAAAGATTAAATTAAAATCTAAAAATAAGATAAAAAATCAAAATCCTCTAAAATGAATGTGGGATTGTAGTGCATTCATAAATATGTAATGTACTGTATAATGTATACATCCACAACTTGAATATACTCCCTCCCATTTCTACTACTGTATAACAAACGAGATATATTTATCTTGGTTTTTTTTTTTTTGGTTTATATTTATCTTGGTTTTAAATATAAGTAAAAGTTGATTATTTTTTTTATTCTCAATATAATCATTCATAAGATAAAGATATTAATTTCATTTAATTTTTGTTTCATTCACAATGCAATTTTTTTAAAGTAACTATATTTTTTTATGAATTTGAGAAAATTAAATACACTCAATTGACTTTTTTAATAAGTATGATTTCGATTACTTTTTTACTTATAATAAAGAGCAAAGAGAGTATACTATAGAAATCTACTATTTTTAAAATATTTTTATTAAAAAATTTCTCCCAACCTTAGTCTTAAAATCAAAGATAAACATCTAAAAATAATTGTGTTTTTTTAAAATACCCTAAGGGTTGAGTTTAAAAAATTTCTTAAAAAAAATAAAAAAAATACTAGTTTAGTTGTACAAAATATATGCACAAAAAATTTATACCCATATAGTATATAGACAAATATGTATAGTAAATATTTTAAAATAATTTTTTATTAAAAAATATGAGATATATACAAATAATTGTACACTAGGCTCGAGCCCCAAGTTGACTTCCGTTGCATGCGTCTCTGTTGAAGACCAATACATTTTATTTTAACTTCAACTATTCTTTATCACGATAAATTATGTTCGAGTGGAGTAAAGTCATTATATGTAATTCTCAAAAAAAAAAAAAAAAGTCATTATATGTAACAAAACTTTTTCTATCAATTAATTTTAGGAAATTATTTTCATGCAACCTAATTTTGGGTTGTCGTTATGCAATTCTATGTTGGACAAATGAAACTTTGCCACCTAACATGCAATTGCTAAGTCATTGTTTAAAAAATTAAAATTGCATGTTAAGTGACAAAGTATCATTGATCTAACATAAAATTGCATAGTAACAATCCAAAATTAGATTGCATGCTAGAAATATTCTTAATCTTAACACAGTTAAATTCCATGGGATTACCCTAATTGATTACCAATCCTGTTTCTAAGGGTACAACTACAACATATATTATTCTAGAAATTTAGTTAACTTTGTTTATAGTATTCCATTATTAATAAGAGATAAAAGCAAAGCACATGACAAAAAAAAAAAAAGTTCGCTTCGGATTAGTTTCAAAAGCCCTCTGATATAAGGATGTTCTCGAAAATAACGATGATTTCACAGGGAAAAAAAAAAACACCAAAGCACATGACACAGAGTTGTTGGACATGCCACAATTTTACGTTATCCCTTCACATGTTAAAAAGTGATGGTATCGCAAAGTGGTGTGCAGGCCATGTGCAAATAGAATTGGTACTGCTCTCAGTTGGTGTATTGTTTTCTAAAGTCGATCATCCTATGATCCTAGAATAGTAGTAGATAGCTCTCAGCCAACCGATGCACATCGTTCATTGAATGATAATGCTTCCATCGTCACTAGCAACATCTCTTCACAGTGATCCATGCGGAATTTTATCATTTTCAAATGCCATTTATATAGAGATGACCCATCATTTTTTCTTTGCTTTCCCTTTGTGACCTGAGATGACTCATCACCGAGCCACTACCTATCAACCTCCCTTAATAGTAGTACATGTTTATGTCACTAGGCCAAAAACCCAAAAGCAAAGATAATAATAATCCACCTCAACCCACTTGATTGCTCCATTTGGCACTAGCACAATTTCGGTGGTCTCAAATTAATGCCACCAAACGCTAATGCTTCAATCACACTCCTACCCCACTTGCCTCATGCACTCATAGAATCAAACACCCACACCGCTGAACTAAGTTGAATAATTCAATCAGAAGCTAGTAAGTGTTTGAAAGAGGCAAATAAAAAAAAGAAATAACATATCAAACCCAACTTAAATAGATGGCCAAGATGGCCCTCATGTTCAAATTTTCTATCTCAGACTTAACTATATTAGATTAAAATAAAATAAAATAAATCAACTGCGCTAGGGAAACTGAGATACAAACAATTAATGCCTTCCTAATCCGTTACCTGCCTAGCTGACTAGCACTAAAATCACTAATTATAGTACAAGAAAAAGAAGACCCGGTTCAGACTGGTTGGTTCACTATAACCTAAACCTATTCGGCTATTTCCTACTTTCAAAATCGAGAAATTATCGTATTGTTTATGATTACGTAATTCTAACCAATAACATGTGACACGTAAATAATAAAAAAGAAATTAAGCACATGTGTCGTTCTGTTATTGGTCAAGACCACGTAATCTTAAACCATGCAATAATTCCAAAATTCAGCAACTTGGAACCATTTGAACCCGGTCCAAACCGGTCTCCGCTCCATCCGCCTCCTTCCTGCGCCTCATCTCCAACACTTTTCGGTGGCTATTGGAGTGAATGTCACCGGAGAACGTCGGGCTGCAAGCTGGTCTGTACTCCGGAAAAAGCCGACCGGACTTGAACCGTACCCCACAAGCATTGCAAAGGGTTTTGGGTCCAAGCGGACCGGTCCTCCATTGTGGAGTTTTCTGCACCTGGCAGTGGCTGCACCGTCTCTGAAACTGGGGCCCACCGGGCTGAACATCCTGCTTCCTCTTCTGTTTCTTCGCCGGGGGCTCGCCGCCGAATATGTGAGGTGGCGGCACGGAGAGCACCGAATGAAAAAACCAGAGGCGGCCGTTGGGCTTTCTGGTCTTGGTGGTTCTGGGCTTCACGGGGATTTCAGAGCGAAGAAACAAAGGTTTTGGTACAAAGCCCGGTTCAGGTTTCGGTTCAGCCCAAGCCCGTGGTTGCACCGAAGGAGCATGGTACATAGGAGACAGCTCCGGCCGCGAATCATCAACAAAGTGCGAAACCCATTCCAAGTCCGCCAAATCATCGTCCTATGCAAATAAACCCAAGAGATTATGAATTGATTAAATTAAATTTTAAAAAAAAAAATTAACCTGTGATATTTTTCAAGCTTAAACAAAATTAAGGGTTTTCTAAAATAAAATTTAAATACTATATACACATAAAGTTTTTATTTAATTATAGACGTTCGTCCTTATATTAAAAAAACACAAAAAATAAAATATGCATTTATGAAGGCTCACCGGAACGGCCAATTCACCAGCGAAAACGGAGTCAGGGCCACCGGCGGCGGTGGAATTGGAGTTGCTATCATCTTCTGTGCGGTCCTGAGACGACTCCAAGGAACCGGAGGCGCTGTCTTTTTCCAAGTCTTCCTCTTCTTCTAATTCGTAGTCATGAATTTCTTTGCCGTTGGAGAAGTCAAGAAGGTCATCAACGGAGAAATCTTCACCGACAACAACGTTGTTCGAAACGTTGAAGCACAGAATCTCCTTGCAACGTGGTTGTTGGAAAATAAACTCCCTCTGCAAGGTTGTTGGTTTCAACGCTTTCGCAATTTCCATTCCCACTTTCTAACATAACAACAAAAACAAATACGAAAAAATAATTCAACTATTATTCATCTTTTCTCACGACAAAATAATAAGCAGCATGTCTAAATTTAAGGCTTTTTTTTTCCTCCTTGCAAAAGCTAACGTTTCTATCGTTATTTAATTTTAAAAGTTAGTACCTGATAAATAAAGGCAGTGAAGACAGAGAGAGAGAGAGAGGGTGGAGAAACCGCTCAAGAGTTTCCTTTGGGAAATGAAAGAAAGACTAATTCGTGGGCGAAACAGGCGCAGAGGTCTTGGTTTATCTTTTACTATTATCCTTTTTCTCTCTTGTGGTTTCTTATTTCTGTCTCTCTGTACCCATTTTTTTCAATTTAAATATGCAACAACTGAATACGGAGGGTGATGCAACTCATGCACCGAGGCTGCGACATGTGGCTGGGCTTCACTATTATTGGTGTCTTCTATTTTTCTTTTTTTTCTTTTTTCTAAATAAAAAATTGAAATGGAGTATCTTTAATTTGCTTTTATGACATTCAAAAACTATTTGATGATTCTTATCTTTTACTATTTTGATTTTTATTACAAGGAAATAAATTAATTTTATATTTATTAAGAAAGTTAGTTGATTGTATTTAATTTTTTTTATTCATCAAAATTAAAATTATTTTAAAAAAGATGTATCGAGAATAAAACAAAAATTAAATGAGATACTACTTCATAAAAATATTATAGGAATATGACTATATTAAGAATAGAAAATTAATTAATTTGTTTGTATTTAATACAAAAATAAGTATATTCTTTATATATATATATTAATTAGGTACCTCTTAATCCCACCGGTTGCTAACACAGAGTATAAATAAATGAATAACTAATCTATTTTGATCTTAATTACTCTTTTCATTTCATTTTGTTTGACCTTTTATGACTGAACATACACTTGATTAGTGTAAATTTTATGTATTTTGTCTAAAATGTCTCTATTTAATCTTTATTGAAAATTGTAGTAGTATTTAATTTTTATTAGTAAGTGTGTCCATTAATTAACGTATAATGATTTAAAGATTAAAGAAATGATAAAAATAAAATTAATGAAAAATAGGAGAAATGATTTAATGAAAGGTTAAAGTTTGAAAAAAACAATATGTTTATGCATTAAAATTGTGAAAGGACAAAAGATATAGAATGAGAAAAAAAAAGTCTAAAAGGCTAAACAAAATGGAACTGAGGGAGTATAAAAGAATTGGAGTAATTAATTTTTTATGCTTTTTACAATCATCTTTAAAATATTTACTCCCTCCGGTCGTATTTATAAAATTCTTTTGGAGTTTTTCACTTCCACCAAGGAGAGTGAATAAATTTGTTAGTAATATTGGAAATGTGAAAATTTGATATACGTTTTCAAAAGTGCCCCTATAATTATTATTGGAACTCTAAAAAATATTGACTTTATAGGCGTGTTATTGGAAATAAGTAACTAAATGTTATTGAAATTTGAAAAGGGGTCTTATAAATAAAATCAAAATAAAAACCTCAAAAGGATCTTGTAAATAGAACCGGTATATAAAAGGATTATCTCATGTAATTTTGTTTCATTTTTGATGCTATATTTTCTTAAAATAAATTTTTTTTTATACATCTGAGAAAATTAGATATATTTAATTAACTTACTTAATATGGAAGTTAATTTTTTTGTCAATGATTAACTGAATTCAAGAATCCACCACTATTAATGGGAGTCTTTAAAACTAATCATGTGCGAAATTTGTGTCTGCCTCTTTTAACGAAATATTTTTATTAGGAATCGAACAGGAGATTATTAACGTCAATATTAATTTTCTTTATAATAAAAACTGAAAAATGTAATTAGTAGTAAATCTTTTTTTTTTTAAAAAAAAAGTCTTAATTAAACCAAAAATATATCGGTCCAGTCCAATCCAACATTCCAACAAGTTACAAACAAAACATTAAAATCACAGACCGGTTTTGACTGTTATAATCAGTCTCTCACCTTCCGTTGCAGGAGTTGGACGGCTGAGATTGACCATGCATACTTAAATCACACTTTGGCGCTAGCAGTTTTCAAAATTGCCCGTAGATTAGATACGATACTCTTCTCCTAAATAATGAAATATTCTCTTTTATTACTACAAGTTAATTTTTTCTAATTCATGTAAATTAAAAAAAAAATAACGATACTCTTCTTGTAAATAATGAAATATTTTTTTTATTATAAATTACTTTTATCTAATTCACGTAAATTAAAAAAATAATTATTATTCTCAAATGTTGTCATTTCAAAGTTACATATATTTAAAATTTTATAATTTCATTTATCTTTCTCTATTATAATTATTACTCTATTATTTTTCTAAAATAATGAAACATGTATTTAGAATAAATTTTTAATACTATTTAAATATTTTAAAATAACTTATAGTAAAATAAATCTATCAAAATGAGTACTCCATCCGGCTCGAATTATAAGCAAATTTAACTACTTTTACGCTTCTTAAAGAGGTTAGTTGATTGTATTTAATTTTCTCAAATTTATAAAAAATAGAGGTATTTTAGGAAAGTAGTATTGGAAATGAAACAAAAATTAAATAATATAACAAATTTCTAGAGATGTTTTCGGAAAGTGGCATTGGGAATGAAACAAAATTTAATAAAGTTGGTTAATTTTGCTTATATTTTAAATCAAGAGAAATATGTTTTTTGTTACTTATAATTCGAGTCGGAGGGAGTAGCTTATAACAAGGGGGAAGTAACACTTAGCATGAAACTGCCCGGGGTACGTTTGTGTTTTGCACAACTTTGTTCAGTGTTTGAAAATTTGACACAGAAGTTTTGATTATTGTTTTCTTTTCTTTTTTTTAAAGCCAAAAAAAAAAAAGAAAAAGATGTTGTTTTTGTTGTTGTTTGAAGAAAAAGAATGGCAGCACAGGATTTCTTTTGCTTGGGTGCGTTAATTGCGCCTCGTGATGCGGTTAATTTTTTTTGGATAATCATTCCCGCTATTTTGTTTTGTTTGGTACAAATGTAAGGAAGTTTATCATAATTGTAGTAACAATTTTTTAATTTTTTTTTTTAAAAAGGGGACAGTGGTCACCACCTCAGATATTGTTGTCCGATGGCGCGTGAAGGATTCAAAGGTGGAGTTCTGTCTCCGGGTTTGCATCGAACGGTTAAACATGTTATGAGTGCCTTGATTGACTTTTCAAGATTTTTTGTTTGTTTGGTTATTTACTTTTCTTTGGTGGGTGGCGGGGAATTTGCGTCTCACATTTTCAATTTTCAAATGGTAAATACTTTTCCTTTTGGTTCTAAATACTTCTTTTTTTTTTTTTTTTGGTTTACTGGTTCTAAATACTTCATCCATTTGGTAAAAATTGAAAAAAAAAATAAAAATATATGTGCATTTAATTGTTTGTTTTATACATCAATTTTTTTAATGCTGTTTTACACGTCAATTAATTATTAAATATTAGTTAAATATATTTTGTATTGATTAGCCAATTATAATTTAAAGTCAATAATTTTTAAATTTTTCATTAATTATTTTAACTTTCATTTATGAAAAAAATTTGTCATTTTGTACCATTATTGTGGGATGGAGGGAGTATACATTTTTTAAAACAATTAATAGTATTGTTAATGTTAATAAAAATAAAAATATATTTATTTTTTAAAAAAATTATCCTTATATATTTATTATTATTGAAAATGATGTATTTTTATGAAAAGAAAGTATTTATGGAGTAATTCGTATCATTAAAATTGAAAAGAAAAATTACATTGAAAAAAAAGGACTTACATTCAAGAATGGAGAGACTAATAAGTATTTTTATATTTCCCGTCCTATAAGATATGTTCTTTTATAATATTGCACATAGATTAAAAAATAAGTAAATGATGTAAGAATTTGATATATTTTAATTAAATTATCCTCATGTAATAAAGGGAGAAAGAAAATAATAATAAATGTGTGAAAATTATGTTGAAGAGACATGGAGAAATAAGTGGTGAAAAACATGATGTAATGAATAAGGATATACTTGAATAAAGAAGTACAAATGAAATGAGTATTGAATTTCTAAAAGAACATAACTTATGGAACAAAATAAAATACTAAGTTTTTTTGGATGAACCAGTGTATCCATCGCATAACTGGGTGACTAATCCCTCGTACCACGGTCGGGCCCTTTCGAGGGCGATGCTCCCAGTAAGGCTTGCTCCATTCACATGCGCCTCGGGAACGACTCGAACCCGCGACCACATGCTTAAGGGACACAAACCCCTTCCACTTGTGCCAGTCTCCACTAATAAAATACTAATTTTTTATAAGATAGTATTCATTATTGGCGCAATTGAGTGATTAATTATTTCAATATTGTTGATGTTTTTGGCAGTAGTTTTCTAGCGAGGCTATTTTTACATTTGCAAAGACTGAAAATCAAATCTTTAACAAGTGGAAGCTAATACAGATGGTAAGAGATTTACTGCTAATTAACCTAGTGGTTGGGGGTTCGATCCCCCGGCTCTTGCATATGTAAAAAGCCTTGTTGGGGGAAGTAGCCTCCAAAAGGGTCCAACAATATCGAAATGATTAGTCACCCAGTTGCGCGGATGGAAACCTTGTAAAACCAACAAAAATGAAAATCCTTAATCATGTACTTAATTAGCAGCAATAGATCACCGTGGTTTACCTCCATCTACAATTTTTTAAGAACATTTGCTCTATTCAATTTGTAACGAAATATTAAACGTGCCCATCAATCATAATTTAATTAGGAAATTTTAAATTTTACTATAGTAGCATCAAATGAGAGATTTTAGTGTATTTATAGGGAATTTCTAAATTTAACTTCGTAGATAAGAAAATAAAAAATTTTATATTAGATAAGGGATTTTATGTATTAATTCAAGGATTTTTTTTTAATCCCAATCCTTAATATTAAAGATTAGAGACTATGAATAATATATTTGTATTGTAAAACTAAATGCTTATTTTAATTTTTTAAATGTTTAATACAGTGAATTTAACTTTTAAATACATTCTTATCTTCTTTTTCTTTTTAATCCTCGGACTTTAAGGTTAATCCAAAAGGGAACTTTTGTCCAAAAAGGTTCTATAAAAAGCGACAGAGGAGTATTAAGCAAATCTTTAATTTAAATACTCATTTTGTCCCTTAATGTAAGACTTCATTGGGAATTTTTTTTATCCTATTTATAATATAAGATCTCATTTCAATTTATAATGGCATTTAATTAGTTTTTTCGTAAACACGCATATTTATTTTATATTTTTAAAGTAACAATACTAATTATAAAGATAATTTAAAAAAAAACATATCAAATAATTGTATTTATAACATTACTAGTAACACTAACTAACTTCAATTCTTTTTGGTTTACAACAACCGTTAGTCGAATATGGTTTACACAGAATCCGATTCATCTGGTCTGACCCAACTGAGCTCGCATTAAGCAATAGGGGTCTCCTAGCAGGGGTTGCTCCATAATCCATACCCAAGGCTACTCGAACTCAAGACCTATTGGTTAAGGGATCAAGTGAGTTAACACTTGACCAACCTCACGTTGGTCCACTAACCAACTTCTTTGATTAAATAAATTCTAAAAAAAAAATAAATTATAGTAAGATATAGAGGTAGTATAATAATTCATGAGAGATTATCTCAAATGAGAACGTTACTGCCAAATCTCACCTCGTGAAACATGGCATGCGACTTGCAACTAATTCCTTTGGTCTTAAATGTAATTTTTTTTAAAAATTTATTTGTCTTTAATATAAAGTTTTATTTCCAATTTTTATGATATTTACTATTATTTTTACAAATATCTTTATTTGTATTTAATATTTTTTTAGAGTTCTCGTAATGATTACAGGATAATTTTGAAAAAAAAATCAAATATTTATATCTCTAGTTCTACTAAAAACATTAATTAATTTTTTTAAAGAACTTTTTTATCATAAAAATAATATACATTCAAAAAATAAAAAGATTTAATATAGTATAAATTTGTGTTTTACAAGTTATCCCTTCGTCCCTATATATATATATATATATAATCCTTTTAGAAAATTTCACGTCCATTAAGAAAATTGATTAACTTAGTTGATTGTATTGAAAATGTAAATATTTGATATTTATTTTCAAAATTATCCCTATTAATATTATTGAGAATCTAAAAAGTGTTAAATAAATTAGGATGTTTGTGAAAAAATAATTAATGATCATCGAAACTTGGTATAAGATTTTATAAATAAAGACAAAATAAAAGTATCAAAAGGATCTTATATTTAGATATTGAGATAACAATGAATTCGTAAGAATATACTACTCCAGTTCTTATATACTGCAATTGATTTGTTCTTCAATATTGTAATTATCATTTTGTATAATCGAGGTAATATTAATTTTGGTGCAAAACATAAATATTTTTAATTTTTTATATTACCAATGCAGTATTAATTATGATTTTTACAATTTCACCTTCAATTATTACAAAGAGATGAGTGAATAACTACTCTAAAGATATAATATATGGAGAAATGGGAAAAGTAACAAAATACAGTATTAATATAAAATATACTCCCTCCGGTCTCTAATATAAACATCATTTGACCAATTTCAATTCCTTTAAGAAAATTAGTTAATATTGTTAGTGGTATTGAAAATGTAAATATTTGGTATACTTTTTCAAAAGTACCCCTATAATTATTATTGGAAATCTAAAAAGTGTTGAGTAAATAGGGGTGTTTGTGGAAAAGAAGTAATCAATGCTATTGAAAATTGAAAATTGGACTTATATTAAAAATAAAAAAAAGTCTTCGAAAGGTGCTTATTTATAGAACCAAATGAAATATTAATTATAATTCTTTATTTTCTGCCACAACCTATATCATGAAACGGAAGGAGTACTATTTGTACAACTATTCCCTCATCTAATTAACAATGATAGATAATAAGTGAAGCAAAATCACCCATTTTCTAGAGAAATAAAGGTAAAAAGAGGTAAAAAAAAAACACTTATTTACTTCAAAAAGATGCATTAAAAATATTTCCTAAACCAGAAGCTATAACGTTAAATTAAAATATAATTAAAAAAAACTGAGGTAGTAATATGAACAATAATACTTCATATGATTTATTTTTTTTTAACATACTTCATATGATTTACAATATAAGAAAAAGTAACTAGAATTACGCTTATTAATGAGCTTAATTAATTTTCTCAACAAGAGTATTCTCAAATTTATAAAAAAAAAAAGATATTTTATGAAAATAAAATTGAGAATGAGATAACCATTTTATAAGAGTGTTTTAGGAAAAATAACATTAAAAATGAAATAAAATAAAATTAGAAGATTAGTTAGCAATTTTTTCTTCTTTATATTACAAACCAGATAGGGTAGTTTTTTAAAAGGTACTACCTTAGCCCTAGATATAAGATCCTTCTGAAACTTTTATTTTGTCCCTATTTATAATATCAAATATTAATTTTCAATGATTATTAATTACTTTTTTTCCACAAACACCCATATTTAGATAATATTTTTTGATTCCCAATAATATTAATAGGGGTAATAATTTTGAAAAAAAAATATCAAAAGTTAACATTTTCAATTCAATTAACTAAATTAATCAACTATTTTAATGAATGTGAAATCTCCTAAAAAATCCTATATAGGGAACGGAGGGTGTAACTAAAAAAAATCACAGTAATGATTTTAAGTATAAGCAAAAATTAACCAACTTTCTATTCTGAATACAACTATTCTTAAAATATCCCTACAAAGTAGTTATAACATTTAACTTTTGTTTCATTTGTGATGCGAGTTTCATAAAGTAATCAATTTTTCTATGAATTTGAAAAAATTAAATACACTCAAATAATTTTTTAATACATGTATGAATAGTTATTTTTGTTAATAAACAAGTCTAACAAACCATATTTGAGAATCGAATCTGTTATGGAACCTTCTAGTAGCTTTTTTGGCACCTGATTCGTGAGTCCCCATCCCATGCATGCGTGCCTCCTTATAAATATCCATCACTCCTAATATTTCCAGCTTCAAGAATTGCAACCTGTCTCTATCTCTTCCCTCCGCTCTCTCCGCCCTTTCACCTATGCCACCACTTCCCGCTCATTCAACACCACTACACCAGTGCCATGCGCAAGATGGACGATGGTGATGGTGATGGTGATGATGAATGCACCGGTTACTCCTCAGGTACTTATTTTATTGATTCAATTACCTAATACTCCTTCGGTGCTTGCACCGGCGGAACTTGGACCAATACACATATAGGTAATTAATAAAGGGAGCTGCTCTTCGTAAGTATGAAGCTCCATTCCACATTCCAGAATCCAAATACTTGGGAGTGTTGGAAGTCACACATCGTCTGCCTCATAATATATGGCATGGTTTAAATACCTGTTGGGCTACTCGTCTTATTGCCAATTGTTTTTGAGATGGAACCTTAACATGGTATCAGAGTCAGAGCCCAACTTCTTTCCGGTTGTTATGGGTCAATAGATACCCTTTGTCTGGTCCAACAGGACTACTCCTCTCATTGCCAACTGGTTTTGAGATGAAACCTCAGGGAGTTGGGATCCCAAATTTGAGTTAAGTTTTAGGGAGGGAGAAAATGATTTAGAGACTTACTCAGACAAACCGTATACAAACCTACACCCACAAGATTGTCATATGTTTTTTTATATTTTATGTTTTTTTATATTATTTTTTTAATTTAAAAAGTAAGAAATGTTAAAATTTTATTTGTAAGTTTGCTCGTAGACCTCTGTATACAGGTCTTTCAATCTCTTTTAGGAAAATGATATAGTTTTTTCTTTAAAGTTGACTTCAAGGACTTAAAATTTTTTACTTTAGCTAAATGGTGCATTTAGTATTTAGTAATATTATCATAAACAATAAATTCAGTTTTTCATGAAAAAAGTTTTTATTTTTAAAAGAGTTTTAATTTTTGACTCTTATGATTGAATTTTTGAATCCTATTTTTCATGAAAAAAAACAAAATATTTTAATATTAAATAATTTTTGATTTTTGGGTATCAAATAAAGATAAAAAAAATATTTTGACTCACAACATGGAAAGTACAAATTTATACACTTATTCCATGCAAATTAAATAAGTGTCGCAAGCTATTGGTTCATTGGTTTGATGCTTGTGAGAATCTCGGAACATATTTACAAAGATGTAAAATGTATTTTTTTTTTAATTTTTGGTATCCCGAAATCGAAAATTATTTAATATTAGGATATTTTGATCTTTTTTACAAAAAAATAAAATTAAAAATTCAATCATAGAAATCAAAAATTAAAAGTTAAAAAGTTAAAACTCTTTTTTTTCCTTTCACGTGATTCCCCAAATATTATACTTAATACATCCGGATTCGATCCGGATCGCGTGTCTACGACCTGCCTATGGCAGGTGAGTCTCTCAAAATTAAAACTCTTTTTAATCACTTATCCCGAGCTCGACTAATTTTAACATTTAACAATAGTTAATATTGCTTATCCAGGTATTTCTATTTTTAATTTCAGATGAGTATTGTCACCCGTTTTATCGGTGTTCCATGGTGGACAAGTTCACGAAGGAAACTTACATGACGGAATCGAAAGCAACGGGTGGCATGGGTCGTCGCCCTTGGGATGCAAGGGAGACAGAGGATGCTCTGATTATGCGAGTGGACATGCCTTGTCTTGGAAAGGAAGATGTGAAGGTCTCTGTGAAGCGCAACATTCTCAAAGGTGAGGATGGTAAAGGCCAAGGCCAAGAGAGTGATCATTATTGTTGAGAAAGAAAAATGATAAATTAGTGTCACATTGACTAGAGCAAGTAAGTTGAACAATACATAAATAGAATAGAAAGATCCATGGACTTAATGCCTTAAGGTTTTGAGTTAAGACATGGTGTTATACTACTTAATTGTTCACTTAATTTTATTAACTCATATTCTCCCTAATTAAACAAGGACTTGAATCAAAGAGCATATACTAAATTCTTTTCTCCCAAGTAGTATTTGCAAAACGGACGGACGGACGAGCATGGCCCGCGCCCGCACTCGACCCACAAAAAATGCAGGCGGACATCTATTTAGGGCCTAATTTTCAGGCTCTGCACTGCGGGCAGGGCGGCCCGCATTAAAAAAATAAATTAATTTAATATTTTTTCTTTATTTTTAGCACAAATTAAAAAAAAGTGCTCGCAAATCGCTCGCAAATGTTCAAATATTCAATGAATCTTTTAATATTTTTTTAAATATTCAAGCCCGTAGGTCGCCCGCAAAAAATAATGGGCGGGCATGCTCGTCCGCATTTAACTTTTTTTGATAAAACTTGTGGCCTGCCTGCAAAAAATTACGCCCGCGGCCCGTTTTGCCAATACTACTCCCAAGTATTCAATTAATTCTTCTCAAGTCTTCTCACTCAGAACCTAATGATTCAAGGATCATATAAAAACAAAATGACGTGGGCCAACTCAAGTCATGAGTAGCGCACGCCCAAGGAGGCCTCCTCTGAGGCTCACTTGAGGTACATGTCCACGGCAGAAATTAATGACAAGTCACAACCAGGGTCAGTTGCTAGTCCCATATTGACTAGAGGATAATAAGTTAAACAATACATAAGTAGAAAAATTCATGGACCTAATGCCTTGAGATTTTGGATTAAGACATGATCGTATTACTTATATAATTGTTCACTTAATCTCATTAACTCACGTTCTCCTTAATTAAATAAGAACTTGGATTAAAAGAGCATATACTAAATTCTTCTCTCCCAAGTATTCAATTAATTCTTCTCGGATCTTCTCCCTCGAATTTGATAACTCTCCCTCAAATGATTTCTATGATCTTCTTCAATCAAAATTGATTTCATAATTATATTATCGTAAATACTTTAGCAAGCTTGACATTCCGAGAAATAATTACAAGATTGACATGACCAAAGCCGAGTTGAAGAACGGTGTTCTCAGGGTTGTTGTGCCTAAGATCAAGGAGGAGGACAAGAGAGCCGTTTTCAATGTCGATGTTGTTGTGATGTAGAGTATGTAGTACTTGAGTTGAGTGTTCGTCAGTAGAATAAATTAATAATAAGTCTGTTTGTGTTTTTTTTAGCTGGGGAGGTGGGAGGATGCAGTGAGTTGGAGTACTGAATTAGCAGTGGTAGATCATAATAGCGTTTACATTGTGGTCTTGTGAAAGATGGTGTAGCTAGCTAATAGCCTAACGGTAATCCTTCCGTCTCGAATTATAAGAAAACTAATTAAATTTGCGTTTATTAAGCGTTGATTGTATTTAATTTTCTCAAATTTATAAAAGAATAGAGATATTTTATGAAAGTTGTATTGAAAATGAAACAAAAATTAAATAAAATAACAATTTTCAAGGAATATTTTAGGAAAGTTGCATTGAGAATGAAATAAAATTTAAGATAGTTGGTTAATTTTGCTTATATTTTAAACCAAGAAAGATGTGTTTTTTGTTGCTTATATTTCAAGCCGGAGGGAGTATGTCTCAACTTTGGAGTTTTGACATTTTGTCTCGGAAATTATGTTACTCTACGTGTCTTACTGCCATAGGTTGAAGAAAAAATATTTTAAGTTAAAAATTTAAAAAGCAATTATTTTTTTGGATTTTACTTCGGTACCCTTTCAAAATAAAGGGTTTTGGTACCTTCTCATATTTATTCAATCAAATTATGACAACTCCAATATACTATCACATGAAAAAAGCGTATAAGTTTAATAAAATTTTGTAATCAAATATGTTTGATCTTATTTGCAAAATTTTTTAACTAAATCAATTCACAATCACTCTCAAATCATGAACCTTAATATCAAGTTTTTATTCATCTTCGGGCTAGCAACATCAACATCATGCCACTATTATCAATCTTCTTGCTAGATAACAATGAGAATAAGAACATTTCACTGTATTTTTTTATCAGCTTAAAAAATTGTATTACTGCAGTTGAGATATAATGATCAGCACACAAGAATATATGTTCTCGTCTAAATTTAGCCCAGATTTCTGAGCACAAAAAACATATAAAAGGTGAAGAACATCTTAAGATATAATTTTCGGTCTTTACTGAGTGCCAAAAATATCTCGGTGTAAATTTCTTTAGCTTTATTGACATGATAGTATATTGTACTTGTCATGATTTGATTAGAAAAATATGATAGGGTACCTAAACCATTTATTTTGAAAGGGTATCGAAGT
Source organism: Crotalaria pallida (assembly GCA_037953625.1). Classification (NCBI taxonomy): domain Eukaryota; kingdom Viridiplantae; phylum Streptophyta; class Magnoliopsida; order Fabales; family Fabaceae; genus Crotalaria; species Crotalaria pallida. Next base: position 138,208,279 of record CM075654.1, on the reverse strand, counting down.
AACACCCTTTTTTTTTTCATCCGATCACAATAAATAGCATATGGAATGACACACTTCGCTCTTTTTTTTTTTTTTTTAAAAAAAACTGGCACACTTCTTCTTGAAACATAGGATGTTAACTTGAATTTTTATTACCGCATTTCTATTTACATGTTCCATTAAAAAAAGAGAAAATAGCTTATGCATTTACAGCGTAATTTTTTTTTACATTATCAGGATATCATCCACCGTTGATGGGTTAACAATGGTTGATTTATAAGTAAAAGTAATTCATATGGATGGTGAATGATACATCGCTAGTGTAAAAAACTTTACACGATCAGTGCATATATATTAAACTCAAGGAAGTATATTATAATATATACATATATAAAGAAAATAATAATATTAAAAATAGTATACCAATTTTTTTTTTATGTTTACATTTATCAATGAAATTGTTACGAGTAATTAAATATAAATATTTGATATATATTTTTTTATAATTACCTTTATAATTATTATGAATCTTAAAAAAAATGAGTAAATATGAATATTCGTGTTACTTTATAAAGAGGATACACAAAATTCACATAGGTATTGTTATATTCTCTCCGAACTTACTTATAAGATCCTTTTGGGGTTTTTCACTCCCACCAAGGAAAGGGGATAAATTTGTTAGTGACATGGAAATGTGAAAATTTGATATATTTTTTTTCAAAACTACTCCTATAATTATTATTGAAATTTTAAAAAGTGTTGACTTTATAAGGGTGTTAGTGGAAAATAGTAATTAAATGCTATTGGAAATTGAAAAAATGTCTTATAAATAGGACCAAAATAAAAATCCCAAAAGGGTATTATAAATAGGACCGGAGAGAATAACAATTAGCAAGCAAGGGAATGAGTAAGTGGAGTATAGCTTTATATTTCTTATGCATCATTAATTATTTTTTTCTTTTTTGCTCTTATTAAATGCTTTGACTAACTATGTTTTATTGTTCATTAATGAATGTGAACTTTCCAAGTAAAGTGGAGGGGTAAAATTGTAATATTACAATATATTCTCATAAATTCACAAAACTAACCATTTTTCTTGGTTCGAGGAATACAGTTAAGTATGCCCTATATATAGGATCAGAAGATGTATATTATTTAAGCTAAGGTTTTCTTAATTTCGGTCCGAGGATAAGAGACTAAAAAAGAAATGCATTTTTATAGAAAAACTAAATATTAAATGATTCAAGTGATAATCAACTTAGTTTTTCAAAGTTTCTTTGTTACTTTTAACTTTTTATCATGGCTAGCATAAACAAACCCTCAAGCAAATAGTAATAGAAAAATAATGCCGTTAACAACCACTTTCCACCTTCTTTGCTTCGGGGGCTTCTAATAATTGACACACGAGAATGCAATTAAATATGAAAGGTTTAAGTTAATTTTAAAATTCTTAACATTGGATTGGATGCAATGCAAGGTAACACCCAGCTCCTCATATTAGTGCATGTTTCTTACAATTATGCGACAATGTGAATCATATTGTCCATGGTATTATGCTTCTGCATAAAATTCATCTAGCCCAGTCCAGAGGGCAAGTTATAGCATGGTGCTCGAAGTCAAGGCACCATGTGTGAGGTCGTGAGTTCCATCCATAGAATTGTTGGTGCATTAATCCAAGGGATGAGATTTTGTACTCATTTTACTTCCAACCGTTGGTCACCAGTAGCATGAACTGGGAGTTGGCTTTTTTGTTTTCCGTCCCGTTACTTGGGTCTTATTTTCTTTTTTTTTCTTTTTTTTAACTTGGGTTTGTTGTTTTCCTTTGTTTTTACTAGAGGCCCCACCAATTGCACCACTGCAGTATATTCTTCATGAATGTTGGGCGCAGTACAGTTTTTCTTTTTTATTTACTTAGTTTTAATAAATGGAATATAATTATAATAATTTTAAACATTAATTAAAAAGAATAATGAATTTAAAAGTTAATTATACAGATGGTTAGTAATACAGTGGTTAAATTATTACAAATATTTAATGTGAAAGACACTTCTTCATTTTCAAATAGCTGTGTTCTATGAATCACATATTTTTTAAATAAGCAAACTCGTGAATTACCTTATCCAAAAAAAAATTGATAGGAACCATTAACCATAACACAACTCTATGAATGACATGTCTTTCAAATATTCGTTTAATTTTGTGTAGTTAAATTATTTTATTGATTTCCTTTAATGTTGACAATATAGGACGTTTATTGACTATTATTTTTTTTTTTGTCTTCACGTTACATAGTATTGACTTTAGGTTAACTACTACTCGTATTAGTGACGTCAATACTAATTAGAAGAAAGCATGCACTCATGCAAGTTCCAGCTGTAACTATTGGTTTAGTGTTAGTTCAACCATGTGTCATGCATGTTTTGACGTCTATGTTAATATTAATTATAAAGAAGCATGGTTGCCGGTCCAAAACTATTATGACGTTTTTTATTATTAGTTGCCACGGAGTTAAATTTAATTAATATAACAAAAAACATAGTACTTGCCACGGTGTTAGATTTGATTAATGTTTAAATGTATTTTTTATTATAATATTAAGAGCACAAAAATATGAACCTTAACTGTTGGGAAGCTTCTTAATTTGTAATTCATTTGTTCTCTTAAACTTTGCAATAGAAACCATAACAATTATATTAATAGCTCACATAAAAATAATTAGTACTTTAATTAAAGAAAAATAAGAACCAATAACCCTAACCTTAAACCTTTGTCCTTTTACCTAACCGTAACCCTTATCTCCATAACCCTAACCCTAACCGTAATAGTAATCAAATGACCATATAACTTTTCTTTGAAATTTTTTTTGTCTAAGATTAGACATTTCATATATCAAAGGTAATAATAATTTTTAAAGTTTACATATTACTTTGACACATGAAATGACACAACTTTGACACAAATTTCAAAGTTGTCTTAATATATATTTGTTGTCCAGAAAATTATTGGTATTTATATATTTTTTTTGTGTCTTCACGTTACATAGTATTGACGTTGGGTTAACTATTAGTGAGCTCAATACTAATTAGAAGGAAACATGCATGTTTTCACCTGTACGTTAATACTATTTATAAGGAAGCAAGGTTGCCAGTCCAAAAAAATTATGACATTTTTTATTATTAGTTGTGTTAAATTTAATTAATGGTTAATTGTATTTTTTTATTATAACAGGGAGATGGTTAAGATATATAGGAACCTTAACTCTTGGACAGGTTCTTAATTCGTAGTTCACTTGTTTTCCTAAACTTTGTAATAGAAACCATAACAATTATGTCACTTAAAAAAAAAATTAGTACCGTAGTTAAAGAAAAACAAGAACCAATAACCATTATCTTCAACCTTTGTCCTTTTGCGTAACCCTAACCCTAATAGTAAGTAAATGAGTAAATAACTTTTCTTTGAAATTTGTGTCTAAGATTAGACATTTCATATAGCAGAGGTAATAATAATTTTTGTAAAGTTTACAAATTACTATGACACATATTTCAAATTTATGTTAATATATATTTAAGCAACTTGTTTATTCCTCATTCCTCATTCACTTCTTCTCTTAACCTTTGCAATGGAGACCCTAACAATTTATATATTTAAATATAAGTAATTAGTATGGTTTAAATTATGTGTTAGTTATTATTTCACTAATTTGTGACCGTAGCAAGCAACCAATTATTTATTTTAAATATAGAGTTATTAACAAATATTAAGTATACGAGCTAATTTTTTTTTTAAATATAGAGGTATTTTTTTATTAAATACAAACCTATTATTTTATTTTAAATATAGAGTTATTAACAGTATTAAGTATATAGAGTTATTTAATATTAAGTTATGAACCATATTTTTTTTTATAATAGGGAGAGATGGTTAAGAGCACGAAAATAGGAACGTTAACTCTTGAGCAGCTTCTTAATTCGTAGTTCACTTGTTCTCTTAAAATTTGCAATAGAAACCATAACAATTATGTTAATAGCTCCCTTAAAAATAATTACAGCAATTAAAGAAAAATAAGAACCAATAACCATAACCTCAAACCTTTGTCCTTATGCCAAACCGTAACGTTTATCTCCATAACCCTAACCGTAACTTTAACCGTAATCGTAACTCTAAGCCTAATCGTAATAGTAAGCAAATGAGCATATAATTATTCTCTAAAATTTGTGTCTAAGATTAGACATTTCATATATCAGAGGTAATAATAATTTTTTAACGTATACAGATTACTTTGATAAATGAAATGACACAAATTTCAAAGTTGTTTTGATATATATTTGTTGTCCAGGAATTTATTGGTATTTCAATTTTTAGTTATAATATTAAACATGATGTTAAGTGTATAGAGTTATTAACAATATTAAGTATATAGATCAGAGTTATTTAATACACAGTTATTAACCAATTTTTTATTTTTTAAATATAGAGTTATTAACAATGTTGAGCATTTAGTTGATGCAATATAGTACAGTAAGTGGGTAGGTGGGTAGTTTGAGTTTATACTACAGTTTTTTTGGACCAGAGAAATAATGACACTTTTGTATTATTAATATTGCTTTTGTAATTTTTTTAGTAATGCTTTTACTATAATTGTAATTTTAATTATGATTACAATAATAAGAGAAGTGTTTCTTAACATATATTAGCCACCTAAGAACCAGAGTACTGGGGAGGTAAGCCACATAACAACAGGGAATGCATATCACCAATCTCTAACATTCACTTCAAATTAAAAATGAGATTATCACATACATTATTTACAAAACAGAGCTTATCAACAGAAGGGAGGAAGGGATCTGAGGATGAACAGAGCAATGGGGAGGAAGGGATGAGATACGCAGCAACAAAAGGGAGGAAAGGATATGAGGATGAACAGAGCACCGGGGAGGAAGGGATGAGATACGCGGCTTGAGGATGAAGAAGACAATGGCCTTCTGTGAATTTAATTGATGATGAGGTACAAGCTAAGAATAAGTTAAAATAAAAGGCTTACAAGATGGACCTCTGGCCGGGAGTTTGTGACCATTTGCAGGAACGGAAACGGAAGTCAGAATATTTAAATTGTACATATAAAGTGGAATAAGGTTATATTTTATTGCACCTTGGTCCTTGCCCACTGATAACTGATGGTCAAAGGTGAGTCAAAGGGCACCACAGCTGGTGCCTTGACTTTCGGCACCATGCTATAACGCCCCAGTCCAGAGAGCATAGATATAGCCAGTGGTATTCTCACTTATTGTTAAGCCATCTTCCCAGAACAGATACCCAAATGAGAATTTGCTTTGAACACGTAGCTTGGAAGAAATGAAAACCCTTGGTTGAAAACCCTGTCAATAAGCTTATTGCAGAGTTATTGTAGCCCATAGAACAAAGGAAGCGAACATATATAATCTGAGTTTTCCTTATATTGATTGTATTAATCTTTCAGAGAAGCTAAGCTTCATAGAGGGGGCGAATTAGTAGTTGCATATTTTGGAATTTGGATTGTGTATGGGTGCAGTGTGGGCTAATATTTGAAGGTGAGAAAAGGGTACCCCACTAAGAGTACATGCTTGGCTCCACCACCACTGCATCAGCATTTATTCCAAGGTGGGCTCACTCTTAGCTCCATCATTATTTATCTTGGAATCTAGGTGCATGAATGAGAATATTGAATACTTGTACCTCCTATTGGAGGGATTAAAATTAGAATAAGATAGATTCAGCAACGGGTCCGTCGAGCAAAACACGTCCTAAAGCGTTGACTCAACTATTCCTAACAAAATGACAAACAGTGATGTGATGTCACCTCCTTGTACATTGCTGATGACATGCAAAACTAAGATTACAAGCTATGTTCCCTAACCAAAGTTAATCAAGTCTAGCTCTTTTGTCTTGAGATTGTTTTTCTAAGCAACCATTTTGGAAGAAAAACTAGCTAATTCTTCAACTTTTTACGAGTCGTTTTGGAAAGTTGAGCAAATTAGATCAAGTTCATAGTTCTTGAAAGGTACGTAGTGACATTACTTTAGCTATTGAAAAACAATAACGTCCATCCAAAATTTATTTGCGGATATATATTTGCTTGTCTTGTATATATAAAGAAATTGTATAAATTGTTTTTTATATAAAACAAGTATATGTATATACATAACAATACTCATTCTGGATGCAAAAACATCGCTCATTATCTTATATGCAAAAACAATACTCATTGAAAAATGATGAGCGAACCTCTACGAATATTAACATTAACTTAGTGACACACAATAGTGTAAAAATAATGTTGATCAATCCATTAATAATGAATTTACGGTATAACAAATATACAAGCTTGAGTGTTGTTTTATAGATGAATCCAAAATTCCATCCAAGCTAGTATTTTTTTATTACTGTATTATTATTTTATAAAAGCAACACAAAAGGATTGAGAGGAAAATTAGTAAATACGGAGTAAACTTAAGTTCGGAGTGCATCTGTTTATATATTTTACTCATTCCTTCTTGACATGGGGATCGGAGATGGGCAAAATATTCGTGTCCGCGGGTACCCGCAACGGGTACCCGCATATATAAAATAATATTTTATTAATAAATATTATATATATTAATATTTTTTATTATTTTGAGAATATATAAATTTTATTTTATTTATATTTCATATTGAATTTAATGATAAAATTATAATGATAAACATTTATCATATATATGTAATTATTTATCTTATAATTATTTTTATGTATAATAATTATTACAAAATATATAATTATATAATAAAAGTTTAAAACCCATGGGTACCCGCGGATACCCGTTACCCGCACTAATACCCGTGAATACCCGCAGGTAGGGGCATGGGTATGCACTACCCGCGCCCGTGGCTACCATGCCCATCCTTAATGACATAATATACTCACACTTATTCCTAACCAAAGGGTAATGTTGATTACTATTTTTAAATAAAAAGAACCAATATTTATTTATTAGTATTATGGCTATAATAATAATAATAGGAGGATGGCTATTAACATAATAATAATAATAATAATAATAATAATAATAATAATAATAATAATAGGAGGATTTATTAGTTTTATTTTTTAATTATCGAGGACATGTTAACAAAATTCTAAAGAATAACGTTTCTTATAATAAAAGGAAGAAGGATCCAAAGCCCAAATGGATGGGATGGGATGGATATAGAGATACAGATGCAGGTGATGAAGAATGATGTTGATGATATGATATGATATGATATGAAATGATATTATTATCGTAAAATTTTTGAAAAAGCCACACTACCCCTGCCCTTTGTTTGGATCTCTCTCTTTCTTTCTGTGATACAAATAATAACAAACCACTGTCGTTGGTTGTTCGTTTGTTTGCTTGGTGGTAGTAGTGCGCGTGCGCTCTCTCTCCCTCTCTCAATTCTGCGATTTTGGATTGGATCGGATCGGATTGAATCGGATTCAAAAAATTGATTAATTAATAAAATAAAAACGGCGAATGGATGCAATCAGAAAACAAGCTTCCAAGCTTCGAGAACAGGTTGCTCGTCAACAACAGGTTCGATCCCTATCCTCTTCACTCCGCCGCGCTGCGAATTGCGATGTTTTGCCTTTTCTCTCTGCTGAATCAATTCAATATAAAACTCGTTATTATCGCTCTGGTGAAAATAGTACTGTACAATGAACCGCAGATATATATTGGATCTAATTGAATTCCGCACTTAGCATTGTGCAAATCAAGAACTAAATTGAATTCGAAGCTGCTATCTTAATAATGTGCATTCAACTCAGTTTCTGATTTCTAAATCACTGAGCCTACTTGAGATGATTGCGCTTTAATTCATTTATTGCATGTTCTTTAGTTTTGCTTGATTCATTTATTAATTATAGTGTTAATTAAAAATACTTATGAATTATTGTTATTTAGGCTGTTCTGAAACAGTTTGGGGGCGGAGTTTATGGAGGTTCAGATAATGTGGTTACCGATGATATATATCATAGACTCGAGAAACTTTATATATCAACACGTGCTGCAAAGGTTAGTCAATTCTTCCACACTAGTCCTCTATCACTTTGGTCGGTCCTAGGCTGATAATGGCGTCTTTGTATTTTCAGCATTATCAAAGGGATATCGTCCGTGGTGTAGAAGGTTATATCGTTACAGGGTCCAAGCAAGTTGAAATAGGTGAGTGATGTTGGTTGGTGAAACTTTTGTAAAAGTACACTGCGGTGAGTTGATAGTTTTTGAATTCCTAACGTGTATCTTATTTAACAGGAACAAAGTTGTCAGAAGATAGCAGGAAATATGGTGCAGAAAATACATGTACCAGTGGTAATACATTGTCTAGAGCGGCATTAAGTTTTGCACGTGCACGTGCTCAAATGGAGAAAGAGCGTGGAAACTTGCTAAAAGCTCTGGGTACACAGGTATGGATGTGTTTGTAGGTATGATGTATATGTGTATGAGTGTGGAGTGTTATGTATGAGTTCAGTGAGCGGCTAATTGTAATTGCAAGCAAAGATGGGATATTCCCCTGAGTTCTGCAGACCCGTTCCACCAAATATGAATGGGATTTGTTGATAGATAAATTTATTCAATCATGTGCAAAAGGAATACTTGGAACAGGTCTATAAGTCCAATCTTGAATTCAACTTAATTGCCACGGTTATATATCACATTCATCTATTTGATTGGAGTCCCATGTCGAATGAAAAAGTGAACTTCAATGTGGTACCTAAGACATGAGGTGCTCTCACCTACTGGACTAGTCTTTTAGGTTGGGCTATCCTCATGTGCTTAAGTCCTAACACTATGTCACTCTATTTATGATGCTGACTCATATTGATGATTTATCCGGTCTGTGCCAGCCATCTCAGCCTAATAATTCTGTTATTGAAGTCTTGCTCAATGCTGATTAGGTTGCAGAGCCATTAAGAGCAATGGTGGTGGGAGCTCCATTGGAGGATGCTCGGCATCTAGCCCAACGTTATGACCGAATGCGACAGGAAGCTGAAGCCCAGGTATTCTAGAATTTATCTTTGATTTGGTGTTCTAAATCTTGTCTGGGCTTCCTTTTTCATTTTTGTGCCTGTATTTTTGCTGTCTTTACTTGCTTTTCAGAATATGTTCCATAAATAATTTCATCAATAATATATAATATACAACCTGAAAAAAATTTGACAGAATTCAGCCAGGATTTTCCTATATTTTAGTGTTGTTGTTGGATATTTATTATTAGTGGGGGAAACTTTTCTATCCAAGAGTTAAAAAAAAAACAATGGCAACTCAGCAAAAAAGTCCTGGTTGTCTGACATTTTCCTTTTCCTATTTTGACTTGTAATTATTTGGTCTTTTGAACCTAGACAGGCTACCGAAGTTACCAAACGTCAGATTAAAGCAAGAGAAACACCAGGCAATGCTGAGAATGCTATGAAATTAGAAGCAGCTGAAGCAAAGCTGCAAGAGCTGAAGAAAAACATGTCCATATTAGGGAAAGAAGCAGCTGCAGCATTGGCTGCTGTTGAAGCACAGCAGCAGAGGTTAACCCTTCAGCGTCTAATTGCAACGGTATTGCAGTTTTGCCATGTGATTTTGCAACTCTTGATTTAATGGAATATTGGATCTGAGTTATAATCCCACACTCTATTTCTGATCATGAAGGTTGAAGCGGAGCGTGCCTATCATCAGACAGTCCTACAAATACTTGATCAGCTTGACGGAGAGGTAAGCAACCACATCAGTTGGCCATTTTACCATTCTATTCACCATATAGAATTCAAATATGCCATCTGACCAACAGTTCATTTTTTTTTTTGTTATAAACATATGACAATGTGCTATATGTGTATTTAATGATAGATGATATCAGAACGGCAACGAATTGAAGCCCCTGCTACTCCTAGTGTTGATAACAGCATGCCACCACCTCCATCATATGAAGAAGTGAATGGATTCTATGGTTCTCAGTCATATAATGGATCAACGGATAGCGTGGGTTACTTCTTAGGGGAGGTTAGTAAGAGACTGCTTCTTGTACAATTATTTTTATGGATATTATTTATTGAAAAATGAAAACATTCGACTGCTTTCTCCTGTTTTAACTTTTATGCTTCTTGCAGGTTTTATTTCCGTACTCTGCTGTGTCTGAAGTGGAGCTGAATCTATCAGTTGGTGATTATGTCGTTGTCCGAAAGGTTCATACTTTTCTGAATCTTAATACGTCTGTAGCTTTCTTCAAATAAATGACTTTGAGCAAATGTTACATTTGGGAAATCCTATTATCTCTGGTTGGGAAGGGTGGTTGCTCTGTATTTTCAATCATATTTGACATGAGGTAACAAATTAGTATAGTTTTCAAAACTGATGCAGGAATAACTAGGAGTGTTTTTGGTTCAGATTTGAAAATAATCTGATTATCAGAGTATTAGATGATTTTATTTTTAAAAAATCGGGTCTAAATAATTCAGTTTCACAGAAACAATTGTAGGAAACAACTTATGTTCTATAATTTGTAGCCTAATATGAAGATAGAACATGATTTAGTTATGATTGATTCAATTTTGGTGGATTGTCTGGTCATCTGAATTTCTGTTTATGAATTAAGATGTGGCTTAATAAGGTTTGTTGTGGTTTTAACAGGTAACAAACGGCGGATGGGCGGAGGGTGAATGCAAAGGGAAAGCAGGTTGGTTTCCATTTAGTTACATTGAAAGAAGGGAGCGGGTTCTTGCAAGCAAGGTAGCTGAAGTGTTTTGATCTTTTTGGTGCTGGGTTGGTATCTTAACCTGTGGATTTTGTGTGAGCGTATATCTGGGTTTTGTGTTTGAGGTACAAATTGATTTGTGATATAGGTGCCAAACTTTTCCATTGTGAATTGTAATTGTCAATTATACTTATAAATGAATATTTAATTTCTCTCAAGTTGTTTCTTCATAGTTTGTTTTTGTTAGGCGAATTCAGCTAACTTTGATTGTGACGTGTTTATGCGGTCCAATCTTGTCTAGAAGAGATAAGAAGCGACCAATTAAGGTGGCTTTTGGTAGAAAGAATACTTTTACTGTACATTCGGAATCTCGATTTGGGGATGTGAATTCTTCCAGTAAAAAAAAAAAAAAAAAAAAAAAGAAGAGAAATACCGGGATTTCGATCCTTTGACTTAAGTAACTCAGTGAATTTTAGCATAGTCCATGGAGTTTGATCTAGCAACACTAGATTCATAGGAATGGAAAACCAAACACCACCTGGTCCATTATTTTATTTTTTGTAATTAAAATTCAGTCATATTGTTTATATGCTTTTAAGAAGTTATGAATTAATGGTCAACTATTTTAATTTTAAAATTCAGTCATAATACTTATATGCTTGTTTGGTTGAATTTTTAGCGGGAAAAAAAAAGTTTGTGTAAGAAAGGAGTGACATTAAGTTTTTAGAAGTTAAGACTTTGTTTGGTTAACGGAGAGAAAATGAGAAGAAAGAAATAGGGAAGAGAGATTATGGAGAGAAAATGTGTAGATTTTACAGTTGTTTGGTACGAGAGAAAATGTGAAGAAATTGGAAAAAGAAAAATTGAATTTTCTTTCCTTTTGTTTCGTTGGAGAGAAAAATGAGAAGAGAAAATAATAAATTTGTCAAAAGACAATTACACCATTTTGATTTACGAGGGAAATCTCATCGTCATTGTCGCACATTGATGACTCAGGTGGGCAACCCCACCTCCAGGTCATAGCTTGCAGACTCATACCGCAGAGGTGAGATTCGAACCCGTGTTCTTGCGAACTGAGCCAGGTGTGTCAAATCTCGTTGGTGACAATTACACCATTGTTTTCAAAAATATATTTTTTTTAATTTTTCATGTATATCTATATTTCATATGGTCAAAGATTTTTTTTACTTCAATTCTTTATTACATAATAAAATTTTTGAAAATATTATAAAAATAGTTTTTTTATTAAAATAAAAATGTTTTATTTTTTTTCAATTAAAAAATAAAAAAAAAAAACATATGAAGTAAAATCGGCAAGTGAAGAACATATGAATTTTCTCTCGAAAATCTCTTCATTTGGGGAGAAAAAACTTTTCTTTGAGTCTCGTGTTTTTTTTATTTTCTCTTCATTTTCTCTTCTAAACCAAACAGAGAAAATGAAGTTTTCTCTCCAAAATCTCTCGTTCCATTTTCTTTCTACCCATTTTCTCTTATAACAATCAAGGTGTAAAAGCTTTGTTTCTCCCAAATTACGCACAAAACAGTCGTTTTTACAGAATTACTACTTTTTAAAAGAAAACTCAGCTCGTTAAAAATGATTCTTGACAAGTCACTGCTGATAAAAGTCACTACTAATAGTAATAGAATATGAAATAAGAAAATCCAAGTCGAGTTTTGTGTTTCCCCTGATTAAGGACTGTCTTTAATAGGTATAGAGGATAAAACTTTGTCCCTATTTACGAATTATCCTTATTTAAGGACAATTTTTAATTTGAAAAAAGAAGTATTTGAATGATAAAAAATTGGTTTGTGACCCAAATGGATTTGGCCTAGTGGAAGCATGCTAGGACCATAATGATATTGAGAACTCATAAGACCACAAGGTCAGAGGCTCGAATCCTTGTGGAAAACATCCCTTGGGGAGGCACCCCACCCATGTTGCTCCAGGTGCCGGGACTGTGAAGTTCCTCTCCACAGTTTTTGTAACCAAAAAAAAAAAATTGGTTTGTGGATAGAGAAAAAATATAGGATATGTCCTTTAAGTATAGAAAAGTGTTAAAAATAATAAAATAATGAGTGTGATCTATTTAGGACAAAAAATTCGTCCACGGATGTGGATGCTCTAAAAAAATATTTTGGTTCTCCTGATTACGAAACAAAAATCTCATATCTTAAATAAAAATTTAAAAAATAAAAATAAATAAATATCATACCTTTCTTTATTGTTGCTTAAAAAATGATTTTTTTATCATAAAAATGATTTTGTAAAATCTCAATTATCTTTTATTATTTTAAACACAGACTTCTTTTTTCCTTGTCAATTTTAGTCTTTTACTATTTTATTGTTATTGTTATATAAAAAAAATCAGTCCAATTTCGTATTACTTCTTTATTTTATAAATTTTTCATTTGATTATTTCATCATCATCATCATCATCATATTGTTAACGAAAGAGTATACTACTTACTTCGTTCATTAATATAAAATCCTTTTAAGACATTTTCCGTCTATTAAGAAAAGAAATTAATTGTATTGAAAATATAAACGTGCAATTTTTTTTGTGAAAAAAATTTAAATAAATTAGACTCTAGAAACTCACTAAGACCAAGGCTGGTCCCTTACATCTAAGAACGCTTATAAAGACACTTACAAATTACCACTAACATCGTCCTCACATCGTAAGAATCAAATCCAGAATCTCTCACAACCCCGAACTCAACATTTGCCAACAGCTTTATACTTTTTTAAAAGTATCCATATAATTATTATCATAACTCAATGAATGAAGGTGTTAGTGAAAAAAAAAAAAAAAAAAAGAGTTTACCAAAGAGTAAAAAAGATAGAGGAAGTAATTTTTATAAAGATCTTGCTTTGTTAAAATTTTTAAGAATGAAAAAAAATATTATAATCTTCAATTCATCTTCCCTCAAAAAAACAACATTTTCTAACAAATGATTAATCCATTTAGTTTCTTAATATGTACCATAAGAACACTAGTTAACATTTTCTTTTTTATGAACACCAAAAAAAAAAAAGGATGTTATTTATACAATTATATCTAACAGTGGTTGGTCATAGTAAAAGATGTAACTTATGAGATGCTCATCCAAATAACAAATAAAAAGATGTAATTTTCACAAATTATGAACTATATATATATATATATATATATATATATATATATATTATTTTTATTTTTTGAGGTCTCCACGATAAGGAAATCAATTATACACTTTTATTACTTTTGTTCATTTTTTCCCCACAACCATTGTCTATATTAACGACTATGAATTTGCGAGGACTCGTGATTATTTCATTGATTTCCTGTATACAAACTACATCGAAAGCCACTTCAAACCTTATGTTGTTTCTTTCCAACACTCAGTCATTATTCCAACTTGATCCGTCTATATAATCAACTGGTAACATGCATAATAATGATAATATCCTGGGTGAAACCATCTGATACTATAGAAAACTATATTCGGCTGATTTAGAATACACAACAATCAAAGCAGCCACCAAAATATTGCTTGTAATTTGTAAGCATGTAAATTGAAATTCAGTGGAATGAGGTTTGCTACCAGTGTTTCGTTGCTACCCGCACTTAAAAGGCAAGAATGCTAGTTACTTCAAAGAAGAAAGGACTGACCAATTTTATCAGAAAGGATAACTGATGAGTTTTTTTGATTTCATACAAATTCTGTAGCACATCAAAACTAACAACTGAACTTACACTAGTTATTTTGGCGGTTAGCAAGGAGATATGCAAAAATTATGGAAACCATGAGGACCAGTATGATAATCTGCATGGTTACTTTAAATCAGTGTTTGTTTAAGAAATGCAGGATCAAATTAAAAAAGAGAAAGCAAAAAACTTACCATGGTTGAGCCATTCTCATCCCTCAGTATGTAAGACTTCCTGCTTAAGTCAATGAAAGGTTGGTTAGATTGTAGTAAATGGTAAGAAGATATTTTTGAAGCTACTTAGATGTGTGCATGCCTTTTACTAAGAAGACCGGAATCTCTGCAAGTTTTCTGTATAGCTTCCAGCCTGCTTAATGTTTTTGTTGCATTGGGATCATTCTTGTCAACCTACAATGGAAAATATTGAATCATTTTAGTTGGAAAAGGATAGCTTTAAAAGGACGTCGTTGAAATTGGAAAAAGAGATTTGGTTTCACATTGGTAAAAGGGCTGCAACAATATCTACATTTCAAAATTAAAAGATACTCAAAAAGCATCCTTTAAGGCTAGGGAATGAAGGATGAGAAACAAGAGTTATTTACTGTTTGTGTGGGAAAATGGTTAAACATGCCCAACCGGGAAAAAATTTTATGTGTGTCAATGTGTGCATGTGATGTCATTGATGGACAAAAAGTCAGAAGGCTGGGCTTTTAATTATCACAAGGGTTAAGAAAAATTGATGAATGCTTCATACCTTGGACTCCAACATACAAGCAAAATCAAAGAAAGCACCATAGACATCAGTCATAGTCTTTGTTCGGTAAATCACTTTGGCAGTTAGACCTATAAAACATGAAGAGGTAGCTAGCTTAACAATATGAAGAAAAAGTAAAATACTTGGTAACAATGGGCAAAGAACGAAGAGCAACATGCTGCCCTTTTTAATTCCCAGAGAAGAACATAATTTTGTGAAATAAAATGGGAGGAAAGGATACGGTACAAATGCCTAAACCACTGAATATATATATATATATCTAGGTTATAGTATTATCAGTTCACGTCAAAACTAGGGATATCCATTAAAAAAATTGCAGCTCCTATCTTCTCACAAATTCAAAATATAGTGCCTAGGCCACTCTTCCCAAGTTACAAAACATCTAATCCCACATCGGAATGACTCTCCAATATTTTTATCAGAATCACACAATTTGCGGTTCACCCAGAGGAGATTCAAATTGGTGGGGTTTTTTTTTTTTTTTAAAGTGCGAGAATAATCATGGCCAGGGATTGCAACTGAGTCAACTCAGAATCAACAATTGCCAGCTGGGACAATGAGTTTGGATCCTTCGCACCTGACTGGAAAACTTTTGTGCAATTTTTGTTCCTTATTTTAGCTTTTTTCCAAAAGGTGGGAGTGGGAACAGGGAAAGGGTTGAAATAATGCCTTCTTATTAAGAATAATAAATCCAGTCCACCTCCTCATTCAACCTATTCTTTTCAAATTGATGCTACTTCATTCTCTTGAAAACCCTAAATAATAAATATCCTCTACTTTTAACATCATGGTCTCCTAACTGTAATTATTAGAATGTGACTTCTTCAATCTTGATATATTCATGATTTTAAGTACATGATGTGATATTTTGCTTTGTGTTAATTTAAGTCACTTTCTAAATGATTGGATCAGGTTTTATCTTGTCATCAGAACATCTAACAGGAATATATTCAATTGAGCAAGCAAACTGTACACAAATAATGTTTGACACGACTGCATATGTAAATTCCACAACATATGGACTCCAAGATGTTAGTTTTAAGAGGATTGGTTCTGCATAAAGCAACACAGAATGCAAAACAAAATTAAAAGGATACTAGTATTGAAATATTTGTTAACTTACCACGCCTTATTTTAACCACACCTCTGAAGACCTCAATGTTGTTGTAGCATAAAGCAAGTGTTCCAATTGCCATTACCTGTCAAAGCAAATGTAGAGATAAGCATTAAAGTTATCAGAAAAAGAAGAATGAGAATAGCTATTGCTATCTACAAAATTGTTGAACATAAAATGCACATCAACAGGAAATAATAAGAAACTAAACAAGAATAAGATACTTATAACACCAGAATAAACCTTGCAAATCTTCAGTAAAAGTAGTACTGATTTTAACTTAAATGGGAGGTCAACACCTATGACCTAAGCAGCTTCTGCTTCTAGAACATTTGCAGCTAGAAAAACAGATTCTTGTTATGCATACTCCCTCCGTTCCGTTTTACGTCCCTCTTGGTAACTTTATTTTCGTCCTATTTATAAGACCCTCATCCAATTTGTCAACTGCATTAATTACTTCTTTCCCAAAATAACCTTGTTTAGTCTACAATTTCTTGGAGTCAACAAACAAAAATTAAAGAGGTTCTCATTGGGAAGATGGATAGATATTCTCCTCTATATAAGGGTAACTTTGAAAAAATATACCAAATGTTGAACAATTTCAATGCTATTAAATAACTTCCTTAATTACTGTGAATTTTCCAAAGAGGGTCCTATTAAAAGGACCGAAGGGAGTACATTCACTAAATTGAATCAGCAAGGTTATATAGCTACACATGCTGACACTGGTTATCCAGAAAATCAATCAGTCATGGGAAAATCTGTCTCATACATTTTATATGAAACTTAGAATTACAAGTAAAATCAAGCATTCTGCTCCGAGGTCAATCCCTAGATGCTTTCCCACTTGATGCATATAAAGAATTGTATTATCGGCTTATTGCGTGTCTTTCAGGCAGCATTAAAACTCAAAAGAAACTTATAGAAAGTTTCATCTTTTTTTTTTTTTTCCTTTTTTGATATTTTGCTTGAAGAAGAGTAGAAAGACGTTATTAGCTGAACTCTACTAAAGCATAGCATGATATCCAAGTAAACAATAATTCAAACATGAAATTTGTTGATAATGATGTTTATCACAGCAAGACAAAGTACTAGAAGTTACATAACAGTAAAATTATTTGCAATTACAAGAGCACCTGGGGAACGGCACAAAAGCGAAATATAGCCTGGTCACGTAATGCTGACAAGTATTTTAAGCTGTCTTCAGCATGCATCAGGGCATTAGTGACCATGTCATTTAAGCATTGCACTGCCTGGGAAGAGTTCTCTTCATATTTCATATCCTGGATTGCATAATTTGACGATGAAGTAAGAAAGAAGAAAATCATTCACATGCACACTAAAGAAAGGCATTCTGCATGAGTGTACAGCATAATAGTACCACCTCTGGTCCTTAATAAGGCACTTTTTACCAAATTGCATGTGCCAATAAGAGTAGTTCATATTCTTGAATTTTTAAGAAGATACTATATAACATTGTTTCAATTTTATACTCACAAGTCTCATGGGAAAGTTCACATATATTTGTTGTTTCTCATTAATGAACAAAAGGCAAATGAGTGAAAAAACAATGAATGTTGGATAGAACATATAAAATGCCTTATAAAAAGGACCACCAAAATCTTCAAAATGGTGCCCCTATAATAAGGACCAGATGGAGTATGACAGTTAAGCCATTTTCGCCATACTACCATCCAGTGTTGGAAATTAAATTTGGCCATTAATACACGTTTTGTTTTTTAGACAGCTTTTACTTGAACAAGTTGTTATAAGGCCATCATATACTCAAGCTAAACTTGGCCTATTCAAAAGAAAAGAAGAAACAAAGCTGTTACTACATGCAAAACAGCAAAGCCATAAAACCATGTTACTAAACTTAGTAACAACAATTAGATGTTTTGGTGGTTAGCTTCTTAATTTTAGGAGAATAACGAACTCAAGTTTTTGTATAAATACGCTACTTCTTCCATTGTAATATGTGTATTAAGAAAGGAAAAAATTCAGAAAGAAAGAAATAAAAAAAATAGGGAAAACTCCAACGAGTCCCTAAAGTTTGTGTTGTGTGTGTTTTTTTTTTATTTATTTTACATAGGCAATTTAATTTTATATTGCCAACATCTGTTATCAGGAGCCAGCTAATTTAAAATGGCAACAAGTTCAAGTACAGGTGCCATCCTCAATTTTCAAGTTTGATGGAAAATCAAATTTTTCCATGTGGAAGAGGCTAATGGAGCTATGTCTAAAGACTAGCGGATACGGAGAAATTATTCATAAAGGTTTCGTTGAAACCACAACAACAGACAAAGAAGAACAACAAAAGATCGTGTACTAAACGAAAAAGCATTATTTTTAATTTATCAATCGGTGGAGCTGCATGTTTTAGAGAAAATTTTCCATGCAAAAACAGCAAAAGAAGCATGGGAAGTTTTAACTAAAACCTATGAAGGTGGTGATCCAATTAAACGAACGAGATTGCAAGGCCTAAAAAGACAATTTGAGATGATGGAGCAAGGTAAGAGTGAAACTATTCGTGACTATTTTTCACGAGTAGATAAGCAGAGATGAAAAATAATGGTGATAATATAGAAGAAAAAGAAATAGTGGAGAAAATCATGCGTACGCTCACAAGTCGATTCGACTTTGTGGTAGCTGCGATAGAAGAATCAAGAGACCTTAGCACGGTATCCTTAAACGACTTGCAAGCGTCAATAGAATCACGTGAGATGCGAATGAATGAAAAATCAAGTGGCACAATGGAGCAAGCATTGAAAGCTCAATCAAATGTTAGAAATGATCGAGTTATTCCAAGGAAGGTGGAGTACAATCAAAGAGGCCATAATCTCAGAGGAAGAGGAAGAGGAAGGTACTCTATGTCTCAAACTACTAGAGGTAATGAAGGTTTTCAAAATAAATCTTCTATCCAATGTCATAAATGCAATAAGTATGGACATTTCCAATATGAATGCAAATCTCATATTCAATGCCATAATTGTAACAAATATGGGCATTATAGTCAAGAATGTCGTACTAAAACATTGAATAATAGAGAGAGACATGCTCACATTGCTGAAAATGAAGATGAAATGAAAGCAGTACTATTAACTAGTCACACAGGAGTTAATAAAATTGACCACCAATGGTTATTAGACACGGGTTGTAGCAATCATCTAAGCGGGAATAAAGAAATATTTTCCCACTTAGACGAAAGCTTCCGAAGCGCGGTCAAGCTTGGTGATAATTCAAAGCTTGATGTCTTGGGGAAAGGAAAGATAGCTATTCGACTTAATGACGGGTCCTTAAATTACATTTCTGATGTATTCTATGCACCTGGAATATGTCAAAATCTTCTAAGTGTTGGCCAACTAGCAGAGAAAGGCTATGATTTGAAATTCAACAAAGAAGGTTGCACAATAAATGATGTCAAGATGGGCCTGATAGCAAAGACAAGTATGTCGAGAAATCGACTATTTCCGATGAACATCAGGTATGATGCTAATTTGTGTTGCAAAGTAGGGAATGTCGATGATAATTGGCTTTGGCACATGAGGTTAGGGCATTTCAACTTTGAAAGCATCAAATTTCTTGCCAATAAAAAATGGGTTACTGGTTTGCCTGTTGTCCAAGCTCCTGATCAGCTATGTGAAGCGTGTGTAGCAGGCAAGAAGCATCGAGATCCTTTTCCTAAAGGACGTGCATGGAGAGCCACAAAACCACTCGAGCTAGTGCACTCTGATTTATGCTATTTGGAGGTTCAATCCAATGGAGGTAATAAATATTTTATCACTTTCATTGATGATTATAGTAGGAAGACATGGGTGTATTTTCTAAAAAATAAGTCTGATGCTTGTGATACGCTCAAAAGTTTTATGACGTATGTTGAAAGACGAAGTGGTCACACCCTAAAAACCCTAAGAACCGATAGAGGAACTGAGTATATTGTATGTGATGATTTTTTAAGAAAAAATGGTGTTAAACATCAAATGACTGCCAGATATACTCCACAACAAAATGGAGTGGCAGAACGAAAGAATAGAACTATCATGGATATGGTTAGAAGCATGCTACATTGCAAGAAACTACCCAAAAGTTTCTGGGCAGAAGCTGTATCTTGTGCAGTCTATATCCTGAATAGGTGTCCTATTAAAAGTGTTCGAGATCAAACACCACAAGAAGCCTGGAGTGGGTCGAAGCCGGATCTTAGTCACATGAAGGTCTTTGGTTGCATCGCTTATGCACATGTTCCCGATCAAATGAGGAAGAAGTTAGATGATAGGGCAGAAAAATGCATATTCGTCGGATACAATGAGGAAACAAAAGCCTACAAGCTGTACAATCCAGAGACTCAAAAGGTAATTATCAGTCGAGATGTTACTTTCGATGAATATGAAGCATGGGACTGGTCAGAGAAGGAATCAAAGGAGACTCTGCCTACACCGATAATAATAAATGAAGAGATTGAACAAGATGACAATGAAGATGAACATCCAAGAGATGCTATAGGAGCAGATGAAGCAGCATTTGAAGCGCCACCTCCAAGGTATCCACAAAGGGCACGACGCCTAAATTCTAACTTGCAGGATTATATAGTCGGAAGAGATGATGACCCAGAAGACAGGGAGGACGAGGTAAATTACTTTGCCTTGTTCGCAGATTGTGATCCAGTGGCATATGAAGAAGCAGCCAATGATGATCGTTGGATTAAAGCAATGAACGAGGAGATTCAAGCGATCGAGAAAAATGACACATGGGAGTTAACAAAGCTTCTAGAAGGAAAGAAGCCTATTGGAATCAAATGGGTGTATAAGACAAAATACAATCCAAATGGTGAGGTGGATCGATACAAAGCAAGATTGGTGGCGAAAGGATACAAGCAAAAACCTGACATTGATTATTTTGAAGTGTTCGCCCCAGTTGCCAGATTGGATACGGTACGTATGATTATCTCTCTTGCCGCACAAAATAAATGGAAAATATTCCAAATGGACGTGAAATCAACTTTCTTAAATGGTGTACTCGAAGAAGAAGTTTATATTCAGCAGCCGCCAGGTTATCAAAAAGAAGGAAACGAAGACAAGGTATATCGATTAAAGAAAGCACTGTATGGATTAAAGCAAGCTCCTCGAGCATGGTACACACGTATTGACACATATTTTATTAATAATGGATTTCACAGAAGTCCATATGAACATGCTTTATATGTTAAAACAAATAAAGCTGGAGATTTTATTATTGTGTGTTTGTATGTCGATGACTTGATATTCATCGGCACTAATTCAAAATTGCTAGCTGAATTCAAGGAAAGCATGTCCACCCAATTTGAAATGACAGATATGGGTCTAATGTCCTACTTTCTAGGCATTGAGGTGAAACAAACGAATGAAGGGATTTTTATATCTCAAAATAAATATGCAAAAGATGTTTTAAAGAAATTCAAGATGGAGGCTTCTAAGCCGATGCTCACACCAGTCGAGGAGAGACTAAAGCTTGTAAAAGAAAGCGGTGGAGATCTCGTCAACTCAACTCATTTCAGAATGCTAGTCGGAAGTCTCAGGTATTTGACTGCCACAAGACCTGATGTAGTTTATGGAGTCGGACTCATAAGCAGATTCATGGAATCACCGAGACAATCTCATTGGAAGGCTGCAAAGAGAATCCTGAGATATATCAAAGGCACAATCGACGAAGGTATTTTTTATTCAAGTTCAAATAAACCTGAGTTAATTGGATACACAGACAGTGATTGGGCAGGTGAAACTGAAACTCGAAAAAGCACATCGGGTTACGCCTTTCACCTTTCTTGGTCCTCCAAGAAACAACAAGTCGTTGCACTTTCGACAGCAGAGGCAGAGTACATTGCCGCAACTAACTGTGCTACTCAAGCAGTTTGGTTGAGAAGAATATTAGGTGAACTGCAACATCAGCAAGGTGGTCCGACACAGATATTTTGTGATAATAAATCGACTATTGCTTTATCAAAGAATCCAGTGCTTCATGGACGTAGCAAGCATATTGACATCAAACATCATTTCATTCGAGACTTGATCAGAGACAAAGAAATCGTGGTGGAGTATTGCTCTTCCGAAAATCAAGTAGCAGATATTTTCACGAAGCCACTTAAAACTAATTTATTCCTGAAATTGAAGAATATGCTAGGAATGATAAAGCCAAATTTAAGGGAGGATGTTGGAAATTAAATTTGGCCATTAATACACGTTTTGTTTTTAGACAGCTTTTACTTGAACAAGTTGTTATAAGGCCATCATATACTCAAGCTAAACTTGGCCTATTCAAAAGAAAAGAAGAAACAAAGTTGTTACTACGTGCAAAACAGCAACCATAAAACCATGTTACTAAACTTAGTAACAACAATTAGATGTTTTGGTGGTTGGCTTCTTAATTTTAGGAGAATAACGAACTCAAGTTTTTGTATAAATACGCTACTTCTTCCATTGTAATATGTGTATTAAGAAAGGAAAAAATTCAGAAAGAAAGAAATAAAAAAAATAGGGAAAACTCCAACGAGTCCCTAAAGTTTGTGTTGTGTGTGTTTTTTTTTTATTTATTTTACATAGGCAATTTAATTTTATATTGCCAACATCCAGTGATAAAATTCATCTGATAATCATTAAATGTGGGAAAAAAGGGAAAGAGTGGTTTAGAGAGCCAAACCTCAAGTTTGTTAACATATTTGCTCCAGATCTGCCGAGGCCAAAACATGCGTGACTTGGGTATCTCATTGATATCTTCCAGATAATCACGAATGATGTTTGTTTTCTGCAATCACCAAAGGTTCTCAACTGAATTGTAAGCAAATATTGTGACCGTTCAGTTTTTCTATACATTACTATCATGATACCTGAAGAAACAAGCCCATTGAATTGGAAAGGGAATCTGGAGCAAGATCTTCTAAACCAGACGAGTGGAAAAGCTTTGATAAACCTAGCCCAACAAGTCCTGCTACATAGTGACAGTATTCATCATAGTCGTCAATTGTTTCTACCTGCAAATTATTGACAGCTCTGTTGGACTAAATCAAGATGATTTTCTGTGCAGCATAGTTCTCCAAAAATAAGAATTTAGGAAGATGCACTAATGATAGGAAGTTTTTAATATAACTGATAATTGTATATAACAAAATTATAAAGAAAATTTTGCAATGAAGTAAACATTGCTTGGCTATCTCATTTCTAGATCTTAATTATGGTGCCCTTCCCTAGAACTTGATAAGATAGTTTGAAGCAAAAAGAACTCACTAAAACTGAACATTAAAAACCAAAAACTATTTAAAATAAAAACCAAAAACTATTTAAAACAAACAAAGAGTAACAGATAGCCATATTATTCAAAAGAATAAAAAAAAATATATAATGTCCTTACTTATTAACTGTAATTAATTTGGCCATTCCAAAACAGAAGTATGAAAATGTCAAGAAAATATACGGAACAGAAGACATGCATAACAAACCTCCTTGCAAATAAATTTGGCCATTCCAGCACCCATCCTTAGGGTAATATCCTCAATAGCTTCCTGATAGCTGCAAAAGCAATTGACCAAAATTTGAATGTTAATTATGGAATGCACATCAATTACTCTAATCAAAGACACTGATGCACCCAAGAGAAGCTAATATAGGCAGTGAAACTACAGTCCATATAGCACAACTCATAGACCCCAACTCAGTGTTGAAATATCTTTAACTCCAAAAAAATTAAAGGAAGACAAATTAAAAAAAAGGTCCTCTGTAGGCCTTGAAAATAATTAACAGGTCATCATGCTAAAGACCAAGCGGGATCTTACTATGAATGGTCACTTGGTCAGATAACCAAAACATTTTGTAACAGCTGGTGAAAAAATACCAAATACAGAAACCACTATAAATCTGTAACACACTCAAACAATTGACAGTTATTATCAATCATGAAAACTAAGCATCATGGTTATCCATCTATCTGTAGTCACTACTCACTAGTCAGCAAACAATGTAATAAGTAATTACTTTGAAAGATAACATGACTTTGATTCTCTACACACCTACAGCATGCCAGAACAGTTCTGTATTCAAATCTTGATAATCCAGACGGAAAAGAAAATAACTTAAATCTCACAAATGTTGATTTGTAAGATGGCTTCTAAATGAGATTAGTAACAGGCCATAACAATAATGGCAAAAAAACTTAACCCCCACTTCCCCGGGGTAATAAACAACAATGGGAAGAATATTCGAAATAAAATCTGGAGTGCTGCTGCAGAAGGGACCAATGAGGGAAATAAATAGAAACAACTGAGAAACCATATACCACGGCATATTGAACATCATTATATGTAAATGTGCAAAGATAAGAACTGACGTCTTTCCAAGTTCCAGAAAGGCAGTTGAAACATGATGAAACTGGTCCATTAGAACTTTGTACTCCTTCGTGCCACCTTGTTACATGAAAAAAAGAAATTGGCATGTAGATTAGTCCAAAATCCTATCCTATACAACTTCTAAGCAAACAAGTTAGATATCATTAAATTGAACGATTACAATTGAAGGAAACAACAGGTTGGAAAAGGGTTGATAAAATAATATTGAAGTTTATCTTGCTTCTCAATAATTTAAAAATAGTTTAATAATAATAATAATAATAATAATAATAATAATAATAATATTAAAGGAGAGACAGGAAAAAAAAAAAGGACAAACTTACATGGAAAGTGCCAATCAGGATCATATATGTGGCGATAAAAATCTATCAGTATCGGGACCTTAACATCTGTAGCTATGCTAGTATCGTCCTCTGTCAAAAGGGAGATGCATTTGAGTAAACAACATAATCAAGCGTTTATTCAATAAATTGTTTTGAAATAAGGCGAAAGAGCTTATTTTCACAAGCTTGTTGAAATAAGCTAAAAGGAGCTTGTAGGAAAGCCATAAGCTATTTTCATTAGTTATTTTGATAAACTAATTCCATAAGCCATTAATATAAGCTTTCAACAAGTTCCTCCGAATTCCGGTGATGCAATTCGCAATCTTAATTTCTGAAGAATGGAACACTCCTTTAATTGAATTTGTGTACATGTATACATATATAGTAAAAAATTTCCTTATAGCATCATGTCATATCGCATTTCAAGGCATGAATAGTTAATTTGCTCTCAATTTCCAAATAAATACTCTAAGAAAACAACAATCCATGCATTGATAGCCAGAATTTTCCAAACCTGACGCTAATCGCTGCTTAACGTAGTAGTAATAAATAATTAATTAAATGAATAAAGAAAAGAGAATGAATAGCGTGATGTTCAATATATGAGAACAAACCAACTGTATCAAGTGCTCGAAGAACCAAATAAAATATGCAAACCTGAAAACAAAAAAACAAATAGAGGAAATGAATTAGATATTTAGATTAGATGAGAATGGAGTTACGAGAAAGTGAATTGAGAAAGCGAAAAGCAGATAAAGTGAATGGGAAGAAGAAGAAGGAAGAAACTGACGGCGTCGCGAAGGTCAGGGCCGAGTTGCTGAATGACGAGGGCGAAGCTTCTAGAAACCTTTTGGAGCATGGTGTAAGAGAAAGCCCAGTGAGGTTGGGAAGGGATCTGCTTCTCGATGTTCCTGGCTGCCATTTTGAGCTGCAGCAGCGGGTAGAAATCATCTGGATGCCTCAGAATCGCTCCCAAGCTCACCATTTCTCTCTCTCTCTCTCTCTCTCTCACTCAACCAACCAAACAAATATTCAAATATCTCCTCTATGCTTTGTTTCGTTTTTGCGCCACAATAACAATTACTATTATCTCTCTCGCGCTTCTTATAATAATGATGAATGAATGGATTAGGACTGCGATAATGATGGCTTCAGTTTGGCATAGTTGTTAGGCTTGATAACTATGCATCCCAACCATCGGTTTTGTTTATCAAGGGCTTTCTTTGGATTAATGGTAAGTGATGAAATGGAGTGGAGTGGAGTGAAAAGGAATAAAACTATATTTTATTGTTTAAATTACGTAATTTATGATAGAATGGAATAAGATATAATAGGATGCATTTCACCCAATTTCCTCCAATTTCTCATTTTTTGGTCCCTCCCAATTTGGGGTGTATACGATGGAATCATGAAATACATGGAGTGGTAATTTTGTCTCAACCTATTTCATTCCACTTCATCTCATCTTACTTCATTTCATTTCACTTCATTCATCATATGATGTCTAAACATAGTTTTAGAGTAGGACTAGATAAGGTGTACAATTAAGAAAGTGAATATGAAAATGTGAAATTCATACTTATTTCTCTCGTTAAGGAATATTTGCCGGTAACTCGTCCAATTATTTATGGGTGTTGCTAACAAGTGTCATTTTCTAAGGTTACTAAGGATAGTAAAATAATCATAAGTTAGCATTAATCACTTTCTCGAAAAACCTCAAAAATTACATCTTTCTATAATAATATATTAGTTTTAGTTTTTTAACAACATTTTCCTTTATGTCAACTTTTTATAATATCAATATATCACATTCGAGCTATCAAAACGTTTACCAACATAGGTTGGAACGAGTGATAAGTTAAACAAGGTCTGTACCTAGGTAGTACTTAGGAAACTGGATGGGAAGATCTGTAAGCGATAGTGGGGTCGCGTAGCAACAATCCTATACTCATCTCATTCCATCTTTGTAAAACGGGTTTTGATTTCAGATTTTGTACAAACCCAAACAAAACAAGTTTTTCCTACCAAATTTGGATCGGTTTTGAACGAATATTTGCGAGTGTTTAATTGTCATCCATAATAGTTGTGATTTTGGTTTAAATTCTGAAAATATATCCAAAATTCAAATATATAGTACTCCCTTTTTTTTTTACAAGCAAATAACAACTTCAAAAGATTCGAACCGTGAATAACCACTGTCATTAGATAATTCAATATAGTGCTCCCTCTTATTTTTTTAAAAATTTTCACTTTTATCAAGTGTATATTAATTTAACCAGTATTCTAATCAATTAAGTTTGACTCCCCCCCCCCCCCACAAAATGAGCAATCTATCTATCTATAAATTACGCACCAAAAAAGCCCAGCATAATTGGTAGATAGTTGGGTTCCTTAAGCATGATGTCAGGGGTTCGATCCCTGCCATGGGTCGTGGGCATGCAAAAAGCTTTGTTGGTAGTGGCAAAATTCACTTCGATAATCTCTACGCCTCGAAGGGAATTAGTCTTCGACTGTCGGCCAAGGGATACCCTTGGTACACAAAAAAAAAAGATTAGGCAAGATTCCCCCGCCCATTCCCAAAATTCTGCCCATTCCAACCTTTTTTCCCTATCCCGCCCATTTCCTCACTTTTTTTTTCTTTTAAACTATTTCCTCCTATTTTGACTATCCTGTCCAAACAGTACAAGGTGTTTTTATCATGCACCGATTTTTGGTGATCCGGCTCTTTTTTTTATTATTTTTAATAAATCTAATATATTAAAAAAATATGTTTTGGCTTTTCTGTGTTCTTTTTATGTACATGTTTTTGTTATTTGGATTTGAATTTTTTTTATTATATTCTTCCGAACAAAGGTAGTGATATAAAACAAAGGTGCTTCTATCATGCACCTGTTATTGGTGCTCCGGCTCTTTTTTTTTAATTTTTTGTTTTAATAAATCTAATATATTAAAAAAATGTTTTGGGTTTTCTGTATTCTATTTATGTACACGTTTTTGTTATTTGAATTTGAATTTTTTTATTATATTCTTCTGGACACAGGTAATGGTCCAAACAAGTAAAATATAAAACAAAGGTGCTTCTACCATGCACCGGTTTTTGGTGTTTTGGCTCTTTTTTTCTTTTTTTATTTTAATAAATCTAATATATTAAAAAAATGCTTTTGGTTTTCTGTGTTCTTTTTATGTACATGTTTTTGTTATTTGGATTTGAATTTTTTTTATTATATGCTTCCTGACACAGGTAACGGTCTATACAAGTAAAATATAAAACAAGGGTGCTTCTACCATGCACCGGTCTTTCGTGCTCCGACTCTTTTTTTTAAATTTTTTTTATTTTAATAGATCTAATGTATTAAAAAAAATATATGCTTTATGTTTTTTGTGTTCTTTTTATGTCTATATTTTTGTTATTTGGATTTGAATTTTTTTATTATATGCTTCCTAACACAGGTAATTGTCCAAACAAGTAAAATATAAAACAAAAGTGCTTCTACCATGCACCGATTTTTGGTGCTCTGTCTCTTTTATTATTTTTTTAATTTTAATAAATCTAATATATTAAAAAAATATGCTTTAGGTTTTCTGTGTTCTTTTTATGTACATGTTTCTGTTATTTGGATTTGATTTTTTTATTATATGCTTTCTGATACAAGTATTGGTCCAAACAAGTAAAATTTAAAACAAGGGTGCTTCTACCATGCACCGGTTTAATGACTCCTTCCTAAACAAATTTTAAACAAGAATGTTTACATTATTATACTTTATTTACCCTTAAACATTATTCATATTAAAATTCCTCATAACTATTCAATAATAAATTAAAACTAATATTAATTGTAACTTTGTGAAATGTTTTATCAATACATTAAAACTAATATTAATTGCAACTTTGTCAAATGTTTTATCGATTTCGTATTTCTCTCGTGTATCGCACAGGGTTGGGGCTAGAACAAATAAAATAGATAAAAGCATAAAATTAATATATTTTTTTTCTAAAAAAAAAGTGCTTAGACATTTGTGATATCTATTAGTAACTTAACTTTTTCAAGACTATGCCTGGATTGAAGAAATATGATGGAATGCAATGAAGTGGAATGATATTTTATTATGTTTTGTTATTTGTATTGCATTTGTAATAATGTACTGGAATGGAAGCCGATGGAATAGGTTTGACCCAATTCTATTCAAAAACCTCAATTTTTCTTTCCTTCCAAATTGGGAGGAATATGATGGAATCAAAATTTTGTTTCATTTCATCCTAAATTATTCAAATATAACAAAATGATAGTTTTATCTCATTCCACTTCACTCCTCTCCATTCCATTAAACTCCATTTCATTTCACTCTATTCATCATTAGATATCCAAATATATCCCATATGAAAAATTAAAATTTCAAATGTGATAATTTTAGCAACCAAGATTACGAGGGATTCACTTTATCTTTAATATAAGAAAATATAATTATATAAGAGTACATATTATCTAAAATATAAGAAAAAGAATTAACTAATTTTTTATTATCTCAATTAATTTTTATTTCATTTTCAATGATTTTTTTTAAAATAAATTAATTATTTTATAAATTTAAAAAATTAAATATACCCCACTAACTTTTCAATAAATATAAAATTAATTACTTTTTCTATTAGGAAATACTAGTTGTATTAGGCAAAAATAAGTGGGACCAGATATGGTCAAGTTGACAATCTTGAGGGACATGTGCATTTAAGCAGAAGAAGGCAAGTTGACAACTGACAAATCTGACAATTCATTATTCTATTCAATTCAATCATGGAATACAGAACTCCAACTGCTAATAGCATAAATTCATTTTGCTCAAAGTGAAGGGACATTTTCATCCCTCAAGTTTTTCGACAGGGACACTTTAATCCTTCAAGAAATTTAATTCATTTTCAGTCCCCAATGTTTTCCAAAAGTACAATTTAATCTCTGTCCTATTTTCGTTAGCCACTTCGTTGAGGGACTAAATTGGTACTTTTGGAAAACATGAAGAACTAAATTGATACTTTTGAAAAACATGGAGCTAAAAATGAATTAAATTTCTTGATGGACTAAAGTGTCCCTGTCGAAAAACTTGAGGGACCAAAATGTCCTTTCACTCTTTAATTAACGAGAGGCCAAAAATATCCCAATCAACTTCAGTCCCCGTGACTGTATTACAAACCACTCACTCCCTCTCTTTCCCCGTTTTATTGGAGTCCCATTCTCTGCATTCTATTCATTCCCACCGACAGACAATGGCTCTTAAACTCCCACCGACGACGACTCTTCACCCCAACCTCCCATTATCACCTTCTCTTCCTCCTGCATTTTCCAACCTTCATCATCACTACTTACGCCGTCGTTTCCTTCCTAAGAACTCTGCTACTCTTCCTTCAAATCTAAGCCTCATAGCTCCAAGACTTCGTTTAGTAACCTCTCGCGTAGTTGGAGGAGGACAACAAGAACTCACTGCTGAATCTGAATCTGAATCTGAATCATCTGGTGGTGGAGATAATAACAATAATAATGACGTAATCGAAATAACTGTGAATGAGAAGAGTGAGAAAACGGAACTAGCAGAACAAAGTCTATGGAGTCAGATGAAGGAGATTGTGATGTTTACTGGGCCCGCAACTGGGCTTTGGCTCTGTGGCCCGTTAATGAGTCTCATTGACACTGCTGTTATTGGTCAAGGAAGCTCTATTGAGCTTGCTGCTTTAGGTAGTATTTTTAATCTAACTCACTTTTTTGTACCAAGATATTTTTAGTAATTCAAATTTAATCTTAAGATGTTACTGTACTACATTATTTAGATTGTCATTTAATGATAGACAATTATGTACTCAATTCAATTTAATCTCCGATGAGCAGGTCCTGCTACGGTTGTTTGTGATTACACAGGCTATGTTTTCATGTTTCTATCTGTTGCTACTTCCAATATGGTTGCTACTGCCCTTGCTAAACAGGTTAGTTTATTTGCTTGGTACAAATTATTGATGAATACTTATTCTACAACTGAAAAAAGGTTTGGTTAAGAATGATTCTAATTCTGAATAGTCATGTCCAATTCTCCTAATTACTAGTACTAAATAAAGAAATTGTTGAATACCTTTTATATTCTCAAGACATTGGATGGATTCATTACTATTTTATTTATTACTTTCTTTATGTAGTATTAAAGGATTTTGTAAGAGAATATAGCAAAACTCTTCAGTTAATTAGCGAAGAAATGTTGCTTTTTATGCATGTCTTCTTGCAATAAAATGTTGAACTAAGGCACACAAGAGCAATGATCAATGCTATGCACTCTTTCAAGTATAATACTCTTTCTACTAGAGTCTTGATGTTTAAAGGTTAAACTTCAATGTTGTTGAATTTTACTCTTTGGCAATGCTACTACCAGTGCTATATCAATTACTGAAGTAAATAAAAAGGGCTTTATGAATGGTGATTTTATTTGACTAAATCTACCAGTTTTATGATATCTACCTGAATCCTTATTGCATAAGGGAACTTCTAGGTATTACTGTTATGTGTCATAATCTATAACTTTGTGCAGTGCAGCACTTCTAGGACTTATGGTGCTTTTCATGAGTACACATGTTTGTGTAGGATAGAGAAGAGGTGCAGCATCACGTATCTGTCTTGCTTTTTATTGGGTTAGCATGTGGCATCATGATGCTTTTGCTCACAAGGTTACTTGGTGCGGCGACACTCGCTGGTATTGAAAAGGAGTGCTTTAGCCATTCGTGCTCTTCCACACATTTTGGATAACTAGAATTTGCTTATGCAGGAAAGGTGGCAGAGCCAATCCCATGACTTATGCGTTTGCTAATTTTGCCTTTTTCAGCTTTTACTGGGGCAAAGAATGTACATTTAGTACCTGCAGCTAATACATATGTTCAGGTGTTTTCTTCTGCTCATATATCCTTCGATTTAAATGAAATGGCAATTCATATTTTATAAATTTAAGCAATTGTAAAACATTTCAGGGAGGGATGTAATTAATTTTCATTTTCATTTCTTGTTAGAGTAAATCAAGATTTATAGCAACATTCTATTTTAAATGAAGTAATACAAATTTGAAGATAAAGTTCTTTTTTGTTTCTTAAATTTGAATTGTTTTGAAAGTGATCTATCAAAGATATCACTATCTGCTTGGCTATTACACTAAATATTTTTTGTTGTTAGATTCGAGGCTTGGCTTGGCCTGCTTTACTTATTGGATCAGTTGCCCAAAGTGCAAGGTGCAAATATGCTATTTATTTTTCATTCGTGATTTTTTGATGCAAGATGTTTAAAGCTTTTGATGTGAAATTTGAGATCCTCTTCTTGAGTCTTGACATTCTGTTTCATCATTTTCATGTGGCTGTTTATACCAATTCTGTTGTATTGCTGTTCAATACGCTGATAGAGCCTGTCTTAATACTTAGAAACTCTTCCCTACAACTTTATTTGCTTTGCCATTTCTGAGATAGTAAGGATCCTTTATCAATCGTGCTTGCTTTATGTTGATGATATCTCATATGTTTCGTATATTTATTTAAATGAAAGCATGATTTTTCCTCTCTCCGTTTTTACGCAAAATTGTCTTTAAGCTGTTTGAGCAGTCTTTTTTAAAATTGTGCTAGTCCTTAGCAGAGTTTAATGTAGTAATTGTACACTAATATTGGGTAGATCTTTGCCTTTTATGGTTTAAACTTTTTAACAATATGGTAAACATTATCTTCTCAAGTTGATTCGGTCTTGGTATTCGCATTCTTTATTGCAGTCTTGGTATGAAAGATTCGTGGGGTCCCTTGAAGGCTTTGGCTGCTGCCAGTGCTATAAATGGAATTGGCGACATAATTTTGTGCACCTATTTAGGTTATGGTATTGCAGGGGCTGCATGGGCTACCATGGCATCACAAGTATGCTGAAAAAAATCTTATACATCATAATACATTAAGGGTCATGTTAACTAGTGCCCTAAGGGCATCGGTAAAGTAATCCAAGCATAGGTATTTTTTTGTTGGAAAGTATAAAGATCGAGTCTTCAAAGTATTGAATACACCACTTTTGAATGTATAATTTCTAGTTCTGAATCCTTAACCAATTCCTTAAGGTCACTGCTGAACATTTCCCATACATTAATTATATCATATGGTTCCACATTTATTCAGTATACACTGCATTTTCTTCCTTCTGTTCTAGGTCGTTGCAGCATATATGATGATTCAAAATCTAAAGGAGAAGGGATATAATGCATTTGCCTTCTCCATTCCTTCAGGGAAGGAATTTCTGTCGATACTTGCTCTTGCTGCTCCTGTATTTGTGACAATGATGTCAAAGGTGTGTCAAGTGTTTTATTACATGTCTGGCTCTTCATCCGGAGTAGTCTAACCTGCTAATGTAACTGAAGTTCTGATTTTTAAGGTGGCTTTCTATTCACTACTTATATATTTTGCTACATCAATGGGCACGCATACAATGGCTGCTCACCAAGTTAGTTATTCTCTTGTACCTCATTTTGTGACTCGATTCTTTTGCTTCATTTCTGGCAATTTCAGAAAACCAAACAGTCCAAAGTCACCACAAGTAATGTTGATAACCCGTATGTTGTTTCAGGTAATGGGTCAAGTCTACAATACATGCACAGTATGGGGTGAACCTCTCTCCCAAACTGCTCAAGCATTTATGCCTGGGTTGATATATGGAATAAATCGGAGTTTGGCAAAGGTTGGGTTACTCATTCACAATGTCGCCAATGGCAAAACTGACTCTGATTTCCAAATATCTCTCCCTCCCATCATATTATGGGTTTCAGTCTTTCAGATCTGTTTTTGTCCTGAGTTGGCATTCATGTTATATACTAAATAGGAAGAGCATCGTTCATTTTGTATGTGAAGGGTAGTTTTATAAAAGGGTAACGCTCATCATTACGAACAAAAAATTGTGCTTTGTTACGGAAAGCTTTTTAGTTAACAGTCAATGTCTTTTATCTTTATTTTTCCCCCCTTTTAGTCACATAATCACTACTGACTTTTATTCCAGTCAATTATAAGCTATATGCAAGAGTATCATTTACTACCATATAGCATAACTCTATAAAATGATACTTTGTTTTCTTAATACATTGTTTTGTATATTTAAAAGTGCCCTGACTTTTTATAGTATCAACAGGCCAGGTTGCTTCTAAGGTCTCTTGTAATTATTGGAGCTGTACTTGGATTGTTGTTAGGGATTGTTGGAACAACTGTTCCTTGGCTATTCCCCAACATTTTTACATCTGATCAGATGGTCACACAGGAGGTCAGTTCTTTCATTTTTAAACTTTATCATTGATACTTTCATTATCTCTGTCTACACTTCTGACATTATATACAGATGGAAATGCAGAG
Organism: Crotalaria pallida; assembly: GCA_037953625.1. NCBI lineage: Eukaryota > Viridiplantae > Streptophyta > Magnoliopsida > Fabales > Fabaceae > Crotalaria > Crotalaria pallida. The sequence goes on along the minus strand of CM075654.1, from coordinate 138,173,913 downwards.
ATTTCTATGCTTCAAATGTAATTGTGGTATTTATACCTATGTTTGTTGTTAACTGCTGTATGTGTGACCATGCAGATGCATAGGGTGCTTTTTCCATACTTTGTAGCGCTAGCTGTGACACCCCCAACTCTCAGCCTGGAGGGAACATTGCTGGTATGTTCATGTTATAATATTAGGATTCTTATTTTGGAATTTATTTATGTAAAGAGGGGGTAAAACCAATAAAGATTTATTTTTCGATTCATCCCTGGAGTTGAATACCTCATTCAAGAATTGTTTTTGCGCCAATCCGAGGGAATCAATAGAAAAGGCAAATCCCTTATGATACACCCGATCCGGCTCGGTTATTGATAGAGTGAATAGATCTGTCATTTCTTGAAATCTCTCTTATGATCGTGGTGTAACGTGTATCCCCCATGTTCCGGTCATGGAATAGATGAAATAAACCAAAAAACGGATTTTTGTTCAAGAATGAAATCTTATTGGAACTGTCTAGTTCATCCTTTGGAACCATATCACATCCCGGATCTGATGAAATAGGATGAATTGAGACGGTATTTTGTAATACAGTTTCTTAGTCTTGTTGGATCGGATTTGTGCTAGTTGCACTATACTCAGGTACTTAACCTGGATTTTTAGTGTCCCATCATGAAATTGCCTTTTGGTCTTAGCATAAAAAAAATGCAGAGGCCTACCTTATAGAGATTAATTTAAGGCTTAATTATGTCACAAGTCCTTAAGTTTGGGGTACTTTTGCCAGATACCCTTATACTTTTTTTTTTCAATGTCTGACTCTCCGAAGTTACTTCTGAGTTTGTCATACCCCTACTACCAATTCTGACCGATTTTGATGACATTAACATCAGAATCCTAGCTAGAGGCAGGAGGTTGATCATGTGGTGCCCCGTGATGTCACACAGGCGAAGACGACCTCTCTCTTCAATTCTTTTTTTAATTTTTTTATTTAACTAAAAATATAAAAATATTAAGATTTTTAGTTTTTTAAATTTTTTAAAAAAAGGATCTTCGGCCACGGGGCACCAGGTGCTTAACCTCCTTGCGTCTGATCACGATTCTGATGCTACATGTCAACAAAATTAAGCCTTAATTTAACTATGAAAAACGGTAGCAACAGTGATCAATCTCTTAACCATTTGATCATGTACGCTCTGCATAATATCAAAGATCAAATCTCCTGAAAGCTTAAGTAGTTAGGTTGTTACCAGTTACCACTGATGTTTTCGTATCTCTCTTTTCTATTTTCCCCTATAATTTAAACAGTACTATTCAAATTATCTAGAGATAGAATAAACCGGATAGAAACATATGGCAGTACCTAGTACTATTACTTTTCCCTAATTTGCTCAGTTACTCTTCTAGGATATTTAAGGGCTTCCTCCAAGTACTGTTTTGTGTGCTTCTATCTTATGTAGCTGCATTGGAATCTTTGTGTTGTTTTTTATGTTTGTTAGACTTGCGCAACTAAATTATGTTGTTTATTGGAATTGAGGCAATATTCTGAGATTGTTAGAGCATAATGCTAACTAAAACATGATTTCACGTCAACTTAATTTATGCTTCCAAGTTCCAACTTGCTTTGTGTTAAGACTCGTACATATTCAAAAGTAGGGCAACTGAATGCATTATTATATAGTGTGACTAACAACTTTTATTTTTCATTTGTAACTTATTGTATTTGGCTTATGCAGGCTGGACGGGATCTAAGCTTTATAAGTTTGTCAACGCTTGCATGCTTTTGTCTGGGTGCACTAGTATTATTGGTAATGACTTTGTCCTAATTTAATTTCATGGTGTAGATTGTAATATTACTTGAACAATTTTGCCTGAACACCCAATTCACCTTGATGCGCAGATTATAGGTAGTAGATATGGTTTGCAAGGCTGTTGGTTTACTCTCGTCGGATTTCAGTGGGTAAGACTCTGATCTAAAATTTGCATAAAAAGCAACTATTATTTCTTGAAATATTCTGACTTGTAGTAATTCTTCTGTTATGGCCATTAGGCTCGGTTTTCAATGGCCCTTCTACGCCTTCTCTCTCCCAATGGCATTTTATATTCGGAAGATTTAGGCCGTTATGAGCTGCAGAAGTTAAGGACTGCCTAGTTTATGAACTCCATTTCGTATCCATTCTTCATCTCACTGATGAGTGATGACAGATCACAAGATAGAAGAATATATATAGTGTGTTGCTTGCAAATCTTTTAGATGTATTACAAGATAGCCCAAACTTAAGGTTCAACTTACTATTAGATTATATTTACTTGTTTACACGATGCAGTGGAGGTAAGCCATTGCTGGGGTGGTTTGTGAGGGAATTGAATCCGCCACCTGAATATTTTTAACGACTCCTTGAGTGATAGTTGTATTGTTGTAAGCAATGTCGTTCCATTTTATGGAGTTCTCCAAGAACATGGACTCTATCCTCCTTACTCAATTTATGTTTCCTTCCTCAAGTGATGCAAAAGGTTGTTGTATTCTCCCTTCTTTTCATTACTATAAATCACGCCTTTAACAAATGCAATGATAATGATTATTACTCCCTCTATTTCATATGTAATATTGTTTTATAAACTCAATACATAATTAATGCTATTTTTCCAAACACACTCCTATTTATTACACTCTCTTTTTCACTTCCAATACCTTTCTGGCCATTATAGTCAAAATAAAACAAATTCTTACATCATTTAACCATTTCTTAAAATCTGTGCATAAACGGATGAAGTATCTATCATAAATTTATTGTGTTTTTTTTTTTGTCAATTTTTATATTAATCATTTGTCTTTTTCACTCTTCACATAAATCAATATAATATCAAGCACGAGCATACACGTAAAATAGCAGTTAATACGCTTATAAGCTTTTATTCAATATTTAAATAGGAACAATAAATTGAAAAAAAAAAGGAACAAATGAGATCAATAAATAAATTTTATTAGAGTTTATATTCTAGAAAAATTTTAATAAATGTTCTTCAATTCAATCCGAATGAAGTAAAAAAGAATTTATTTTGATTAAAAAAAATGAATGGGAATACATGAACGGTAGAAAATATTTTATCTTATTATTTTTTATTTTTTTTGAATCTTAGAAAATATTTTATCTTATCAACCATCATTTATCATTTATTTGTATAAGTTTATTTGTATAACCATAAACACATAAATATCTTTACAATCTTTACAATCACTCTGGTAGGGGACTGCTAACTTTTCTTCTTCCCTTCCCTTTCCCTCCATCATCATCAATCAAACAAGACAACAACACCAACAACAGAAATGGCAGTCATTGGTTTCCCATCACTATCTCTTCATCATCACACCTCTCCCCGCCAAAACCCTAATCTCATCTTCTCTAACCGTCACCAACCACTTCCTCTCTTTCCACCTCCTTCCCTTCTCACCAAAACCACTCTTCCTCCCAATTTACACCTCTCTTCCTCCGCACCTCACCGCACTCGATTCCTACCCGCACCTGTCATTCAACGTCAACAACTCACTGACACTGATACTGATGACGACGTTGATAGCCCCCAGTCCTCAACCGAAAAAGAACAAGAGATAGTGAGAAGAGAAGGTGAGAACAAGAAGGAGCTAGCAAAGCAGAGTATATGGAACCAGATTAAGGAAATTGTGGTGTTTACTGGTCCCGCTACGGGGCTTTGGATATGTGGACCGTTAATGAGTCTCATCGATACCGCGGTTATTGGTCAGGGAAGCTCTATTGAGCTTGCTGCTTTAGGTATTCATTCATAGACACTTCAAAATAGTAGCTGCATATTCAAGTATCCAACACATGTCGAACGGTATTTTTATAATGCTGTTGTAGATAGGATTGTCGCGATAATTAGATCGATTACAATGACTCGCGTGCGTGGTATGCTAACGTTTAAAATCTTAATAATCGATTTTAGTTTAATATTTGTGTTTGTATGGTAAGTGTGTATTAGTTTTATGCAATTAAAATCATAACCGTTTTGTGTTGTGTCCTGTGATTTTAAATTTTACCGAATACCTGTCTTCGTGTCATGTCATATCTGTGTCTCGTGTCGTAAGCGTGCTTCTATACCATGTTTTGCATTATGTAGATTGTCATTGTTTAATTATTGCCGAGTTGGCTTATTTTAATTTCCGATGAACAGGTCCTGCTACAGTTGTATGTGATTACATGAGCTACGTTTTCATGTTTCTATCTATTGCTACTTCCAATATGGTCGCTACTGCCCTTGCTAAACAGGTTAGTTTTATTTTTTATTTTTTCGAAAGGAAAGATTGGTGAATACGTATTTGTGAACGTTAGAAGGGTTTGGTTAACAGGCTATGTAAATGGGTCATGGGTGATTGATTGCTCAAGTGCATTGACTGTCTTTACTATAGCTGAATAATGTGCCACAATCTTATGTTATGACGTATATTTACTGACTTTAGTATAACAGTTTTTCAATTTTTTTCCTCATGAATCTTATGACATATTTCAACTCATATATGGCTTGCAAGTGAGAACAAGACAGTAGCATTACATGTATCAGCAGTTGTTCCATTAGAATCTTGCTGTTTAAGGCTTGACCTTCAGTGTGACTGTATTTAACTATGTGGTGATATGATCACAGCTTTGTTAATTGCTATTTGTTTTTACTGATTCTTCGTGATCATGCAGACTGTAATGTTTTTGTATGTATATGGATAATAAATATCCCTTTGTAAACTTTAAGGACTTACACTGCTTTTCACAAGTACATGTGTTTGTGTAGGATAAAGAAGAAGTGCAGCATCACATATCTGTCTTGCTTTTTGTTGGGTTAGCTTGTGGCTTTGTGATGCTTTTATTCACAATGTTATTTGGTGCAGCAATACTCACTGGTACTGTAAATGTGCTTTAGCCATTTGTCCTCTTAAATACATTTCGGATAACAAGTATTCGCTTATGTAGAAAAGGTGCAGAGCCAATAGCACAACTGATGCATTTCTCTATTTATACCTTTTTTAGCTTTCACTGGGGCAAAGAATGCGCATGTAGTATCCGCAGCTAACACTTATGTCCAGGTTTGTTTATATGCAATTATATATATTTAAATGGAGACTGCAATTCATATTTTACAAACTCTAGAAATTTCAGAACATTTTATGGAGGGAAATAATTGTAAATTTTGATGAAGGTATTATAGGAGCAAACTTTTTTTTTCCAAACGGATAAAAGCTTGTAAATAAGATTCTTCATCATATTTCTTAATTTGTTTTGAAAACAATCCAGCTATGGTTTTCTCCTCTGCCGAGACTTTGTATTTACCACAAATCTTTTTTGGTGTTAGATTCGAGGCTTGGCATGGCCTGCTTTACTTGTTGGATGGGTTGCTCAGAGTGCAAGGTGCTTATGTTATTTATTTCTCTAGTATGATTCGCTGGAGAGACTGTAAATTTTTATGTCAAATCTGTGATACCACTAAAGCTTGACATTCTATTTTGTATCAATTAGAGCATGTTGAAATGCTTTTCAATATGTTGGTAAAATTTGTCTCCACTTTTGATATTTTCTCAGAAACTCTGCTGAAAAACCTTAATTAAATTGCTCTCACCCTTAACAGAGCTTAATATAGTAGCTAGTCTCAATCTCTGCTTTGTATGATTTGAATAATACGGTAAGCACTGCCTTATTAATTTAATTCATTGTGTTGGTATTCACCTTTCGTAGTCTTGGTATGAAAGATTCCTGGGGACCCCTGAAGGCTTTAGCTGCTGCTAGTGTTATAAATGGCGTTGGCGATATACTTTTGTGCACCTATTTAGGCTATGGTATTGCTGGGGCCGCATGGGCTACAATGGCATCACAGGTAAGCTGAACAAAGTCTTTTAACATCATGATACATTTTTATATAAGGTTCCATCTATTTACATTGTACCCAAATCATTATATACTGATTACTGCTTTTCCTCTTCCATTCTGTTTCTAGGTCGTTGCAGCTTATATGATGATTCAAACTCTAAACAAGAAGGGATACAATGCATATGCTTTTTCCATTCCTTCAGGGAAGGAACTTCTGACGATACTTGGGCTTGCTGCTCCTGTATTTGTGACATTGATGTCAAAGGTCATATCAAGTGTTGTACTAGATTTGTAGCTTTATTGGAGTAGTCTAACCACATAATCAAATTTGAAGTTCTGATGTTTAGGTGGCTTTCTACTCATTACTAATATATTTTGCTACATCAATGGGTACACATACAATGGCAGCTCATCAGGTTAGTTTTACTTATGTTCCCATTTTATGACTATTCCTTCTTTTTCTTGCCATCTGCACTTTTGCAGAAAACCAAATTCAGGGTCAGTAATTACTTTATTCTTTCTTCAGGTCATGGTCCAAACCTTTTGCATGTGTACGGTATGGGGTGAACCTCTATCTCAAACTGCTCAATCATTTATGCCTGAATTGATGTATGGTGTTAATCGAAGTTTGTCAAAGGTTAGTGCTACTCATTCACAAAATCACAAACCTTAAATTTGATGTCCAAAGATCACTTCCATCTCCTCATTCATCTAGTCTCTTATCCCTCCCATCTGCTTACTTGGCGTTCCTGTTCTATAAGAAAAAGATCCTTCACTTTTGTTGGAAGGGTGGTTATTTAAATTAATTCCATGTTCTCTCTGCTTGTCAGTTTTGCATATTTTTACAAGTTTTGCAACCTTTAATAATAAAATGTTTTATACAATGATATTCCATTCTCAATAGGCCCGGTCACTTCTAAGGTCACTTGTGATAATTGGAGCTACACTTGGATTGTTGTTAGGGATTGTTGGAACATGTGTTCCTTGGTTATTCCCCTACATTTTTACACCTGATCAGATGGTCATCCAGGAGGTCAGTTCTTTGTATTTCACTGTCTCCTCTGTATCAACGAACAATTATATGCTTTTATGACATATGACCAAAAGTTTGTGAAAGTTTTTTCTTTTCTCGCTTTGCTGTATCATTTATCTTAATCTGTTGCAACTATGCACCAATACATGGGGCTTACTTGAAAACAAAAACTATCTTAGAAGACTGACCTAGTAGTTTTTGCCTTTTTTTAATTTTGTTTTTCGTTTATGACCTAGTTGTGAGTTGTGACCATGCAGATGCATAAGGTGCTAATTCCATACTTCGTGGGTCTGGCTGTGACACCCCCTACTCACAGCCTTGAGGGAACATTGATGGTAAGTTCATTCTATCTGCTCCATAAATGGGAAAGTAAACATATTGAAGTACCATTTCTACTTTTGAACTTGCTCTTATAAGATGCTCAAGAACTTCCTTCATGGAATGGCTACGTGCTTCAACCTTTTATGGTTGCATCAAACTGGCTCAACTAAATGCTGCTGTTTGAATATTGGACATTTGTGCAGGCTGGACGGGATCTTAAATTTATAAGTTTGTCAATGAGTGGATGCTTTTGTCTAGGTGCACTAGTATTATGGGTAACGTTACCTTGTCTTAATCTCTTGGTGTTACATAGTAATACTGCTTGCCCCGTTTTGCCTTACCTCTCAATTTTCGGTGATTCTAGTTTTTAAGCAGCAGATTTGGTTTGCAAGGCTGTTGGCTTGCCCTCGCAGGATTTCAATGGGTAAGTAAGATCTAGAGCTTGCATAGAGTGAAAATATGTTTTCTTACTATAGTCTTACATTCCACTCTTTTATTTCCATCATCTTGATGCACTGATTTGGGTCACAAGCTAAATGCTACTAAACTCAGTCATGCGCAATTCTTTTATGGTTGTTACTTGTTAGGCTCGCTTTTCACTGGCCTTGCGACGCCTTCTTTCTCCCAATGGTATCTTGTACTCGGAAGATTTAAACCAACATGAGTTGCAAAAGCTGAGGACTGCCTAGTTTTGGAGCTCGATTTCATAATTATATATACACATAGTTCATGACACACACTACAAGGATAGAATGTTCTCTGTTGCTCACAAAATAGTATTAAATAGGCATAATCTCTATTCAAGAGATAGCTTACGTTATATCTATTCATTGTTGTAAGATGTAGTGTTTGCAAGTTACTGGCTTAATCTTCCTCCATGTACTCTAATACTGTTTAAAATTTGTAAACAAATCAAGAATGCATGGAGTTAAAGTACTTGTTTTCTTATTTCTTATTTCTCTTGTTAAAAGAGATGATAAAAGCAAGTAAAATTCAAAGTATAAAATATAATATCAATAAGATTTCAAATTAAGTAATAATAATACAAATATGTCCATGCCGATAAAATCTACCAGCTTGGTCCTTCATCAAACAGACTCTATTCCGGACGTTGCTATGTTCTCTAGCTCTCAGCTTACACGAACATCTCATAAACTTACTTAAACAAGCATGTATCATTGATCTAAACTAAACTGACTTTTTAATCCCCTAATAAATGTCTACCAACTTGGAGCATTGGATTCCATGCTTGCAAAAGCCTCAAGTTTGTAGAGGCCAAGCACCAGGACAAACCTTGACAAAATTTGGACAAGTGTTTATGACCTGCTGTTTCTGAATTTCGGTGATGAACCTCGCCTTGAAAATTTGGATGTTGGTCTCTGCAGTTTCAAAAGAATATTAGGGAAAGTTGGGAAACATTGCAAAGGACCATAATCATTTCTTCATGAAAAAATAAAGGCATAACCTTTACCTCGTTTACCAGTCTTGCTTTTTGTTTTTTCAGAATAAGGTTACGGACATGTTTCTTCTTTTCTTCTGCCTTCAATCTGGAGAGACTAGGCCTGTATATAATCACAGTTCGACCAATTTGACCAACAGCTACTGAACCAGTTGATTCTTCTAACTGCTTCACTACATCATCTAATTCACCTGGACAGCTCCTATGTATTTTAATCTGCAGATTCCATTAAAATTGCATGTCTAAGCAGAATCTAAGTTTTTAACAAACTGACACTTCTCACATATTACAAGGCAACAAAAATTATATGTAGTAGTTACGAGGAAACAGACCCTAAAGAAAAGCTGCCAAACACAGTATATCCATGCAGCACATGCAATGCGGGTATAATAGAATTATATGTAGTAGTTACTTTTAGCATTTAGTTCATTATTCCAAAGTTTAAATTTTCAAACGTGTAACGAGGAATATCTTAATGCAAGAAAATACAGCTTGAGCTACTACCATCAACAGTCCAACAGTCCTGAATCACAACATAAAGCATGTAAAATGGCAGTACAGATGTTAAACAAGAGAACCACTTCGCGAAGTCAACAAGTTATGCAAATAATCCGATAGAAACAAATTCTTTGCATCAGAACCGTTAAAGTTCCATCTCAAAACCAATTGGTAACGAGTGGAGTAGTCTAACAGGTATTTAAACCATACCATATATTATGAGACAGGCGATGTGGGACTTCCAACAAGAACCACAACAAAATATGAAAAACTAGCTCAATAACCACTGATTCCCTTGGATTGCAACCTATATAGCACCGGCACATTTTGTCCATAAATTTTTCAATCATTTCATAATTTTTTCGCAAAACGACTTTATCCGTATCATGTCGTGTATCCATATCCATGCTTGCCAAGTTCCCTTTTACATCTATTAGCGAAATTAACCAAACACAATGCATGAGATTGAGAAGCAACTAAACCAGATTGAGAGAAATTATTTGAAAACAAAAAACACAGGCCTTAAAAACATAATAACCACCATTATACTAATTGATAGTGTTACCTTAAGAAGCTCATTAGCTTCAAGAGTCTCAATGAAAGAAGTGGCAACATTGGAAGTAACACCAGACTTTCCAACAAGCTGTGTCTTTAGCTTCTCCCCCAAGCTGTGAGCATAAGATGCAAGCTCCTTCCTTTCTTTCACACTCAAACTCGGCACTTCTAACTTCAACCTCTCTTCCCTCTTTCTCTCCAACGGCGAAACACTTGAATCCGATTCCGATTCCAATTCATCCTCTGCTACCTCAATATCTTCAATTGAATCATCAATATCTTCCAATTCGTTGCTGTTTTCATTGTCCTCTGAATTTTCAAATGAATTTGTGACAACAGAAGCGGGGGAAAGCGCGTGAGGAACAGTGAAGGAAGATGATGATGATGATGAAGAGAAAGAGGTGTAGAAAGGAGAAGAAGGGAGAGAGTGGAAGAGGGGTCTGGGGAGGCGCGTGGAGAGGGAAGTGGGAGAGGAAAGTAAGAGAGGTTTAAGGAAAGAAACGAATGAAGAAGGTTGAGGACGAAGAAGAAAATGGAGGAGATGAGAGGAGGAGGAGGATGCTGCTGCTGTCGCCATTTTTGCTTCTTCAATTCGTTGGATTGAAGATTGATTACTACACACCACTTGCAAGCTTTTTGATGGGGTTTTAGGATTGGATGAATATTACATATAGATATATCTTGTTTCAAAAATCATGGAAGCAAAGAGGGTGTTTGGTCTAGTGGTATGATTCTCGCTTCGGGTGCGAGAGGTCGTGAGTTCGATTCTCGCAACACCCCTTTCTTTTTTTAAGCGTTTCTTTATTTTTACTTTTTTATCAATCTTAAAAATCTATCAAATGTTTTTTTTACTGTTTCTTTATATTTACTATTTTATCAATCTTAATATCCTATTATATGGGTTATTTTTTTCTTCTAAGTTTATCAAATGTGTTAATCCTTTCGATCTTTGATATAAATCATACTTTAAAATATTTTGAAGATTCTTTTGAAAGATTTTATTTTACAATTTTATGATAGTATTTATTTTTCCTCTCATATTTGTCCCTATTAAATGTTTTAGTTATTTTTACATTTGTTATCATTATTTAACAAGAAATCAATAGTACCTTAATAAATCAAGAATGAGGGTAAAAATGTAATGTTGTTGTAAAAAATTTTATTGGACTTTGTAATTAGGTGAAAAATGAGTTATAATAAGCACCATAATGAGTATTTTGGTGTTTATTTATAAGGAAATTATTTTCGCGCCAAAATTTTGACAAATAAACCCTATAACTTGTTTTGTTTTTTTATTATTCATGTATTTGATGTTATTTGTAAATCATCCCCTCTTTATTCCATTTCTCATTCATACCTTTTATATATATATAATTAGAGATGAGATTCTTTCCATTTTTTTGAAAAAAAAATCAATTTATCAACCATTAAATAATTTCTTTATTTAGAAAAGATTGAATAAAATTATTGTTTAAAAAAATTAATTATTATTAGATAAGAAAATTAAAAGAAAAAATAAATGAAATGAAATGAAGAGAATCTTCAAACTCCCCTGCTTACTCAATTAACATTTTTTTTTTAATCTTTAATTAACATTATTTTAAATGATTGCGGAATAAATAAAGTATGATTGTGAATAAAGGATAAAAAAAATTAGGAATGGAGGTGTATTAGTATTAGTTGTGCTAAATAAACTTTGATATTTTTTTATTATTTTTATGATTTTTTTTTTTTGTGATATTTATTTTTATGAAATTGAAGAGAGTAATTTCCCTAAACAAACACAGGGAAGCCCCCGTAATTTCCAAGTTTTTTATTTTTTTATTTATTTTTTATTATAATTTTAAGTTTGTGTAATGAGTGGAGTGACATTCCCACTCTGACCATTGTTCCTGCTCCTCCACTCGAGTCAGTCCCTTATCCGTAGGAAATGTTCATAAGCTAAGAAGAAAGCAGCATGGTATTCGTAGGCACTATTTCACTAACACATCCAGCAACCACCACTTTATTATCTTGGACATCAAACCATATAATTGGTATGAACACATCAACAACTGATCTTTTATTTATTTTTAAGTTATGCATTTTTAGTCTGATGCCTCAGTATTTAATATATATGATGATGGCATGATGCCTTTAAATTATGAACCACTTATCAGGAAATGGGTTATGTAACAAGCTAAGACAACAAAGGACAGCAGTGTCAATGTCTCTTGGAAATAATAATAATAATAATAATAATACTAAGAAGAAGAAGAAGTTGGAGATGGGTGTTGGAGCAGGGGAAAGGCTGTATCTCGGGTTAGACTTTGGTACATCTGGCGCCAGGTTTGCCATCATTGACATGGATTGCACCATTCAGGCTGAGGCCAAGAGAGAGTATCCACTTTATTGGGTATCTTGCAAATCACTTTAGTTCTTTTATATATATCTATATACCTGTGTGTATTTTAGTATTCTTAGCATGCCATTATGTTTTTTTCTTTTAGGGTAAAATGGTAATACTAATAGATTAAAACCAGAGAGAGTTACTACGTAAGAAGACAGGGATTACCGGACCATTTAGCATGCCATGATGTTAATACTGAATTAAATGTAGGCTAAACCACTCATTTGGTCCTTACATTATTATACATCGTCAAATTGGTCCCTTATGTTTCTTTGGTATCATATTTGCTCTCTTATGTATGTTTTCGTTTGCACTGTTCTATCTCAAAGTCATTGTTCATCCTGCGTAGATCAATATGATACACACACGTGTTATTTCTCTACTCAATGTGGACCAATATGATACAAATACGTAGAATGATGAATAATGACTCTGGAACGAACAGTGCAAACAAAAAGAAATGTGAGAGACTAATTTGATAACAAAAAATAAGGTAAAGGACCGAATGAGGAGTTTAGCCTTATATGTAAGTTGCTCTAAACTGTAAGGAGTTAGGTTTGTAATGGATGTAAGTTGGTCTGAAATCTGAATAGTAAGGAGCTCGGGTTTGTAATGGATTGAATTCAACTATTTAAGTCTTGTGAATGAAAAATTAGGCAATGCGCCCTATTAAACAAGTCCTCGCGCTTTGATTCGAAGTAATTGTAGTCTAGATACTAAACAAGTCCTCCGCCCTATTACGTTGGCTTTACTGAGATTTCTGTTTCTCTTGTCTAGAAAGAATGGAGAGTCATATGATTGGGTACGCTCGTGGAAGGAGACGCTGTTTTTGCTGCTCGAAGACATTCCACTTGACCTTCGCAAACACATTGTGTCTATTTCTCTTGATGGCACTTCTGCAACTACTATCATTGTTCATAGGTGGGTGGATGATCTGCAGTTTTATAAATTTTGTTATTTGTGTGTGTTAATTAAAAATAGCTTAAGATTGCATCTGAATTCTGAAGTAGGAGTAGGACTATGAATCTTGTATTGCAGTGACACAGGAGAACCATTGTGGAGGCCTTTTCTATACAATGAGAGTTGTCCTGATGCACTACCAATGGTAAAATCTATTGCCCCTCCGAACCATACAGTTTGCTCTGGATCCTCCACTTTGTGTAAGCTAGTGTCGTGGTGGAACAATGTTGGTTCAAACCAAAAATCTGCTTTGCTGATGCACCAAGCAGATTGGCTTTTGTGGCTTCTTCATGGAAAGCTTGGAGTTTCAGATTATAATAATGCTTTGAAGGTTTCACTCAATAAGTAGCATCTAGTGAATGCTCATAAGTCATACCTGTGTTGAAGTTTCGATGTTAGAAAATTGAATCTTTGTTTTATGTTCTGCAGGTTGGCTATGATCCTGAAGCTGACTGGTATCCATCATGGCTAGTCCGTCAACCATATTCTCACCTCTTACCTTCAGTTGTTGCTCCAGGAACTCTGATTGATTGTTTAAAGGAGGAAATTAGAATTAAATTTGGTATCTTTTCTTTAATTAATTACAGTTGTAATGAGAGAATCAATTCATAAGAACCATTTAGGGTAATATATTCCATTAAAGACAGCCTTAAAAAGAAATTCAGTTAAACTTAAATGGCTTGGTTGTAATGCCCAATTTTTATTGCTAATGCATAGTCATATCTAATATCTTCTTACATGATTACATCTTCTTGATATTCTATTCTCTTTGACTCAGTTCCTTATTGAGAGTTCAGACACAATGTTTTAACAACTTGGCCACCAGTGAATTCAGTGCCCAAGTGACACGACATTTTGTTGTGTCCTGTTATTCACCATGTAGTAAACTTTTAATGGCTTCATAATCTCTCTAAAATCCTGGTTATGATCTTTGCTGCGATGAAGTTTAAAATCATATATATTGTGCATATCCTTTCAGGTTTTCAAGAGGATTGTGTTGTATGCACTGGAACCACTGACAGTATAGCCGCATTTCTAGCAGCTCGTGCCACTCAACCTGGGAAAGCTGTAAGTTTTTCTTACCATTATCATCATTCTTTGCAACTTTAATATATGGAAAGTAAGTTAGAGGTTTTTCCTTCCAGATTTGTATATTCAGTTTAGAATCTGAAAAGTATGTATAGCTTCAAGTATAGAAAATTTATTGTGCCATTATTTTTCATGATTTTCCATCAAAGTCTTTCTACTAAACCACTCATTTAGACATTCCTTGATCAGGTTCTTTATCTATGCAACTAAAGCCCCGTTATCTTTAGCATGACTGTGTTTCTCACTATGCCCCTCTTGATTAGGTCACTTCACTAGGTTCAACACTTGCTATTAAACTATTGAGCAACACGAGAATTGAGGATTCTCGGTTTGGGGTGTATAGTCATCGCCTTGATGATAAGTGGCTTGTTGGTGGTGCTTCAAACACTGGTGGAGCTGTTCTTAGGCAGCTCTTCACTGATGATGAATTAGATAAACTAAGCGAACAGATCAATCCCTCGGAAGTCTCTCTTCTAGACTACTATCCTCTGCCAAAAACTGGTGAAAGATTCCCATTAGCTGATCCAAATTTGGCTCCAAGGTACTAAATCATTTTATCTTTTCGTTGGACTACTAACTAGTTTGGATTTCACTTCCCATTTTAATTTATCTTTAGTAGAATCTAGTTTATAATTGACTCCAATTCTAGTTTTTTCAAAAATATGGGTCCTCAAATACTTTTGAAATCCTGTCAAAATTCATTTTGTTTCTAAAAAATCTATTTTACTCCTGGCATCTCCTTTAATTATATTGTGAAGGATCAATTGCTAACGATTAAGGTCCTAAGAAATGTAACTTGACTAAAATAACCATGCAGTAACTTTTGTAATTGTGGAAATATGGTATGCTTAGTGATCACATATAATGCAAGTTCATTCATCGCAGGGCGCTGCTTAAATAGTTAAAATGCTTCCGTTTAATTTCGCAACAACACTTGATTTAAGCAGTATTTTGTTTGCTTGTTATGTCTTTATTGTGGATGAATGAGCTAACAAAATGGAATTCTTAATAATGAATCAGCTTTTGTGCTTTCTTACATGATTGGTTCATTAACATTTTGGGTTTGAGTTTTTACAAAACCAAATTTGGTTCCGAAAGGTGTACCACCACAACCAAAGCAACACGTGCTGCGCATAACACCACCAACCAAGACTCTTTCATCCTTATCTAATGATTGAATTTAATGTTTGGGCAGGCTACTTCCACGTCCAGAAAGTGATGCTGAGTACTTGCATGGAATTTTGGAATCTATCGCACGCATAGAGGTACATAATCTCTCATTGTCTGTCTTTGTTTTAATCTTGTTGATGCACTCATCAAAACACAAGTAGAGCCTAATGTGAATGATTGTTGTATGGTACATTAGGCCAAGGCATATGGATTGCTAAAGGAGCTAGGAGCAACCGAGGTAGATGAAGTATTCACAGCAGGGGGAGGGGCCAAAAATGAGAAATGGACCAAGATTCGAGAGAGGGTGCTTGGTTTGCCTGTGAGTTGTGCTAATCAAACTGAGGCTGCTTATGGAGCTGCATTGTTGGCAATAAAGGGTGATCAACTAAATATATTGTGAGTGTGTGCCTTGTTACACCACCACGCTTGTTTTTTGCTAAGGTGAAAATGAGACCATCTTCTCATCTCAACTATGCAATGGCGCTTTTGATTGTCATTCAAAAGAAGAATGGAAAGTCCTAAGTGCTAGTCGAATTGAAGAAATGACAAGCCCATAAAATCTTCAAAAAAACTTAAATATTACATCTTTGGGCTTAGAAGGATGGTAATAAATTAGAAAAGTTATAAAATTAAGAAAATATGCATGTATTGGTTTGACACGTCAACCAATTATCAAACACCTTATTTAATGTATTTTGAATTGATCAAACAATCATAATTCAAAATTTATTTTTCATTTATTATTTTAACTTTAATTTGGAACAAAAAATCATGTTATTTTTTATCATCCTGGTGGAGTGGAGAGAGTAGTCAATTTGGTTCCCATAGTAGGAATTTAATTGTTACTCCCAGTCTTAATATTTTGATTAAAAAAATAAAAGAATAACAATTAATGTAATTTATTAATTATAAATAAAGATTATATATATTAGCATCTTTATTTTCTCTTACTCTTAAAAAAATCGCATATTTTATTTTTTAATAATTTAATGTATTTTTTTTAATTACTCAATTATAAATACTTCTTTTGGTCCTATATGTAAGTCTCATTTGAAGATTTTTTCTTGGTTCTTAATATAATTCTCATTTCCAATTTTCACCGGCATTAATTACTTCTTTTCCACAAACGTCCCTATTTACTTAACATTTTTTAGATTTCAATAATAATTATAGGGGTACTTTTGAAAAATTATATTCCAAATACTTACATTTCCAATACTCTTAAAGGGTGGTGTGAAAATTAGTCAAAAGAACTTATAATGGACCGGAGGGAGTATAATATATTATTTTTAAGAAATTCTTTTATCACTCTTCTCTGTTCATATCATATCATCGGTCATATAGTCGTATCTGTAATCTATGCACCTTCTTCCATCTGATTTAGTAATTTTTTGTGTGCGTGACAAAGACACATTTTCCATCTGCATGAGATAATATATGAAAAACGAAATTTTCCATCTGATACCCATTAATAATTAACTTCATTAATACTACTATTCAATTTTAATTATTTAAAATTAGATCGATAATACTTTCATCTATATGGAATTGAGGTGGAGCTCTTGTGATGAAGTAGCGTGTGACTGTGATGCACAGTCCCAAGTCCCATCTGCACCTACCCATGACTTGCTACATCCATGCAATGCCTCCATATCCTTTGCAATGATGGTTGGTGGTGAGGTTCATGGTACTGCTCCATGAGCAGCTATAGACTATACACTCTGTCAAATGTGAAAATGGGAATGATAAAGTGAGACAACACTGACGGACGAGTGAACAGACAAAAATTTCTTCTCTTTTACTTCCTCCTGACTTATTTATGAGTAAGTTTTTTATTTTTATTTTTTTATTTATAAGTTATTTCGTATTTTTTTAAAAACTATTGTTATTTTTATTTTTTTATTAATATCAAACAATACATTTATGAAATTTGTAATACAAGTTAAAAAGGGATAATTTTTTTATGTTCCTCTTTTAGTTTTTTATTTCAATGTTCCTCCTTCCTAATATCATTGATTTAGTAATAAAAAAAAGTTTGATAATTATGATTAAAAATTAAAACAATAATAAATGATAACATTGATCTAAAATAACAAGAGACTGACATCCACCAACATTTTTTTATCGAAGTTAAAGATATCAGTATGTTAGTAAAATGATTATCATATGTGAACTTAAATATAACGTCAATGTGGTAAAGTGGGATAGGTGGCATTCATCTATATGCAGCGGCAAGGTGGAGGTAGATGGAATTTGTGTTTGAAATATGATTTTAGAAAAATTCATAAATAAAAATAAAAAGGGTGCATTAGGCTTTGTTTGGATGGGAGGAAGCCAAGGGGATGGAAAGGAATGGAAGGGGAAAAATTTAATGTTCCATTGTTTGGGAGTAAAGAGTGGAATGGAAAGGGAATCCCAAATCCCTAATTTTCCAAATACTTTCCCCTCCAAACCCCCAAATTCTTTCCCCCACAATTTGGGAGGTAAAGGATGGAATGGAAAGGGAATCCTTATACTTCCATTCCATCCCTTTCCCTTCCAAACTCCCAAACAAAGCCTTAGTATCACTTGTAATAGAGAGCATCTAAAATTTTTTCCAAATTTAAATTGATACGCCTAGGAAATGAGACCATAGATTCCAATTCTTTTCTCCAAGGAAAGATCAAAGGATCTTAGACTCTCACTCAAAAAGAGACTCAAATTGAGAAACACTCTCAATCACACAATGAAGATCCATGAATTGATCTTCAAACAAGACTCAAGAAACAAAGAAGAAACAACAAAAGAAAAGACACTCTCTTCCACTCTATGATGACCACGGTTTTGATCATCAAAACAAGACTCATGA
Organism: Crotalaria pallida; assembly: GCA_037953625.1. Lineage (NCBI taxonomy): Eukaryota > Viridiplantae > Streptophyta > Magnoliopsida > Fabales > Fabaceae > Crotalaria > Crotalaria pallida. The sequence goes on along the minus strand of CM075654.1, from coordinate 138,155,748 downwards.
CACAAACTCTTTTTGTATTTTTGTGATATGAACACACCTATGTGTTCTTAGACTCAAGACAAAAAGAAAGACACAACAAGGGTAGGAAAGTGGCACCCAAGAAGGAGAACCACTTTGCTTCTCATAGCATCACACCATGGAAGACTTAGCTTGATTCATTCACTGAATCATCAAGAGAATCACTCTCTTGAGTGAGGAAGGCATCACGCCTAGCCACAAGGCCTAAGCCACACGAAAATGTGTTTTGTCTCAAAAACAAAAGTTCCCTTTCATTCATGAAATCAAGTACAATTTGTAGAGTTACATTGTGTTCTCATGGTTGCCCAAATTTGCCTATTACACGTGATGCACTAAACATGGTCCAGCCATGACCAAATTAAGGCTAATTAATGAGACTTAATTCCCAAATGTAACCTACATGCCATTCATTTCCAATTGATGATGATTCGGCCCATTAAAGCTCCTCGTGATGGTGAAAGGTAACTCCTCTTCTTTGATTTGAATGTGCAGCCGTCCATGCCATCATTGGCTCATGAATTAGAAATTCATTTTGTAACCTTTCCATTAATGTGGTCGTGAGCTTTTATGGCCTTGGTTATGAGCTCATGAATTTTGGGAATCAATTCATAACCTTCATGCACATGATTGCAAATTGAATGTGTAATTCAATTTTGTAACCTTCCTCATCAATTCATTGGTTGGCCGTGTGCTCCTTAATTGCTTCATTGAATTGGCAATTCAATTTGTAACTCTCTTAGGATGATGACTCCATGAATGCTGAAAATCTTCCTTCACTTTATTTCTTTTCCCTCGCACGAATTCCTTCCATGAAGAAGAGAATAACTTGCAATCAATTCAACCATGATTGTCCTTAATGTCACTAATGGGTTTGTGGTTACAAAACTTTAATAATGAATTAAGTTTTTGTAACGTTCAATTAATGGCATTAATTGACATTCAATTTTCATTTAAGTCCTTCATTAGATTCCTTGCTTTCTCATGAAGCACATTTGTGCACCACCTTGGCCTCTACAATTAGTGACCTTATTTCATGATTAAAAGTGTCTTTATTAAGGGTATGTGTCCTCCATAAGGGCACCATTAAGGGCAGCCCCTTAAATTCTTCAATCTTTGAGCTAATTGTTTTAGGATTGCATTTGAGTCACCATGGTTCTTCCAGAGGAGGATATCATTCCCTCCCTCTTGAAGAGGATTTGCCCTCAAATCCTGATGGTCCTAAAACAAAGAACACTCATCAGTTCAAAACAAAGAACTTGGAAAACACTTCCTCTTACCCTTCAAGCATCATGCTCAATGACACTTTCTTATTCTTGACTTGCCTAATGTCCTAGACAAGGACTTATTGCTCCCATTTGTTGTGCTCATTCCCCTCCATCAGGATCAAACACAACAAAGACAAAATCACCCTTACAATTGTTGGATTGTGTTGGACAACTCCAACAACAACTTCAACTTGACTTGACCCATGCTTTGGCTTCACACCTGTTTGAAACTAGAGAACTAAAAATTCTAGTCCTAAACAAATGAAAAGTTACATGAACTATTACATGATTACATGGGTCTTGACTTGACTCAAGAAAAGACACAAACTAACTAAACTCAAGATAAGAATTCTAACTAAAAGAAAATTCCTATCTAAACTTGGTTGCTCTTGGAAACATGCTCTCAATCTTCACAGTTGAGGCATTGGTGAGTGTACCCCCATTGGTACTTCATTCTTGCAACCTGAAATCCAAACAAACAAAAAGTTTTCACAAGCTAAGTGTTAGAAAGATAGAAATTTAAGCAAAGTCTCCACTCTTGTTTTCACTCAAAGTGTTTGCACTCATATGACTCAAAGTGTTTGCACTCTTTTGTGTTTACTCAAGCTCTCTTTGCTTTTCATTCTTTCTCACAAGTGTTTCACTTTTAAGCATCTCACTCTCAAGTGTTTCACTCGTGCTTTCTTTCACTCTCACAAATGTTTCACTTTTAAGCATCTCACTCTCAAGTGTCTCATTCATGTTCTCTTGCTCTCTTTTTCTTTCATGGATTGGTCCAAAAATTTCTTCCACCAAAGGTACTTCATTCAAATTGTGCCATGTTTCTTTTCTTCACTTGATGCTCCATTCTCAAAAGATCACAATGCAACTCAAGATTGATTCTCAAATGAAATCAGCAACCAGAGACTCTAAGACTCAAAAACTTAAAGACTCAAATCAAATTTGACTAAACACAAAAAGAATTGGTTCAGCCACCCAAACACACTATAACAACCTAAGTCACAAAGACAAAAGACTCAATAATGTGTTTAAAATTCAACACTTCTTGTCCTAGAACTTCACATCCTATTCGGCCAAGAGAAAATCTTAGACACACTATTGTTATAACAACTACCAACACACAAAGACTCAAACTATTCTTGACCAAAATCAAAGAGACTAATTCGGTCAAGACTCAAAAGCAAATCCTAAGAAATGCAACAAACAAATCCCAAGACTCAACAACCAAGAATCAAAACTAATCTTGGTCACGGTTTTAACACAAAACCGATTTTAGGGACACCAAAAATTCGTGACAAGTTATAGACAAGTTGCCACGGTTCTTTGACTCAACAAAAATAAAAGATAGTGACACAAGCCTAAACAACCACGGTTTGATATATGACACAACCAAACAGTCACAGTTTAAAATTCGTCACGAACAGGACACACTAAAACAAAAATTAGGGATAGATCAAACAGTCACAATTTTGTTTTTGAATAGAACACATCAAAAAGAAATCAGCCACGGTTTGATTTGTCACAAACTAGACAAACTCAAAAATTGACTCAAATGATTCAAACTTGAATCAAACTCAAAACGACTCAATTTTTTTTCTCTTTTCAAGACTCAAAAAGAAAAATACCTTAGAGTAAACCACTTGATGAGTGGTTCTTGGATTGGCTCAGAATGATACCAAGTTGATATCCATTTTTTATACCACTTTGATAACATCTTCCTTGTTCATGCTTGGACGTTTTCTTCATGTTTCTCAAAGGAGAAAAGTCTAGCTCTGATACCAAATTGATACGCCCAGGAAATGAGACCATGGATTCCAATTCTTTTCTCCAAGGAAAGATCAAAGGATCTTAGACTCTCACTCAAAAAGAGACTCAAATTGAGAAACACTCTCAATCACACAATGAAGATCCATGAATTGATCTTCAAACAAGACTCAAGAAACAAAGAAGAAACAACAAAAGAAAATACACTCTCTTCCACTCTATGATGACCACGGTTTTGATCATCAAAACAAGACTCATGACACAAACTCTTTTTGTATTTTTGTGATATGAACACACCTATGTGTTCTTATACTCAAGACAAAAAGAAAGACACAACAAGGATAGGAAAGTGGCACCCAAGAAGGAGAACCACTTTGCTTCTCATAGCATCACACCATGGAAGACTTAGCTTGATTCATTCACTGAATCATCAAGAGAATCACTCTCTTGAGTGAGGAAGGCATCACGCCTAGCCACAAGGCCTAAGCCACACGAAAATGTGTTTTGTCTCAAAAACAAAAGTTCCTTTTCATTCATGAAATCAAGTACAATTTATAGAGTTACATTGTGTTCTCATGGTTGCCCAAATTTTCCTATTACACGTGATGCACTAAACATGATCCAGCCATGACCAAATTAAGGCTAATTAATGAGACTTAATTCCCAAATGTAACCTACATCCCATTCATTTCCTATTGATGATGATTCGGCCCATTAAAGCTCCTCATGATGGTGAAAGGTAACTCCTCTTCTTTGATTTGAATGTGCAGCCGTTCATGCCATAATTGGCTCATGAATTAGAAATTCATTTTGTAACCTTTCCATTAATGTGGCCGTGAGCTTTTATGGCCTTGGTTACGAGCTCATGAATTTTGGAATCAATTCATAACCTTCATGCACATGATTGCAAATTGAATGTGTAATTCAATTTTGTAACCTTCCTCATCAATTCATTGGTTGGCCGTGTGCTCCTTAATTGCTTCATTGAATTGGCAATTCAATTTTTAACTCTCTTAGGATGATGACTCCATGAATGCTGAAAATCTTCCTTCACTTTATTTCTTTTCCCTCGCACGAATTCCTTCATGAAGAAGAGAATAACTTGCAATCAATTCAACCATGATTGTCCTTAATGTCACTAATGGGTTTGTGGTTACAAAACTTTAATAATGAATTAAGTTTTTGTAACGTTCAATTAATGGCATTAATTGACATTCAATTTTCATTTAAGTCCTTCATTAGATTCCTTGCTTTCTCATGAAGCAAATTCGTGCACCACCTTGGCCTCTACAATTAGTGACCTTATTTCATGATTAAAAGTGTCTTTATTAAGGGTATGTGTCCTCCATAAGGGCACCATTAAGGGCAGACCCTTAAATTCTTCAATCTTTGAGCTTATTGTTTTAGGATTGCATTTGAGTCACCATGATCCTTCCAGAGGAGGATATCATAAAGACATGTCGCCTGTGCCACAGAAAATTTAAAGATTTTTTTTATACTCCTTCGTATTGTTTTAATAAAAACTTTGTAAAATAAAATATTTTGATCTTGTTATCCTTCTTCATCTTACAAAATTAATAAAACAAAATGTTTTTAATGTAGTATGATTTATCAAAATAACTAATTATCAAAGTAATAATTTAATATATATATTTTTTAATTAATCAATTCTAAAATATACTATGTAATGTAAAAAGTTTTATTAACTGTTACAGCTTTAATTTTTTTTTAAGTTAACTATTTTGAGTATATATTTTATTTCAACATTTAATACTACAATACTCCAGTGTGATCAGGTTTTTCAAATATTTTTTTTTTTTTGGTTGCCCACCCGGTTCCCTAAGTACTACCTAGATACATCCGGATCCGACCTGGGTCGCGTGCCTGGCTATGACAGGTGAGTCTCCCAACATGAATTTTTTGCATTCACAAGGACTCGAACTCGAGACCTTGCTTAAGCGAGACCGAGCCGCTTACCACTCGTCCCAACCCATGTTGGTTCAAATATTATTTTTCATTTTACACATTTTAAAAATTTCAATTTTTTTTTAGTACAAAATTTCAAAATTATTTACTCCGTACAATATTGATGCATATAGAAGATGAGAGAGAAACATTCGGCTTTGCCGTCGAAGCATGCATATTGGCTTTGAAATTCTTCATTAAGATCTTCTCAGAAGGACAGGAATAGCTTTATCAAATCCATGCATTAAATGCAATATCCATCCACGCAAAACGCAATCATCACCACCCAGTTTCTCCTCCTTTTTTTCACTCAGTGGGCCAACCAAACCAAACTCACTAGTCACTCCACCGTACTCCGTTACCTATTTTCATTCTCATTCTCTACTGTTGCTACTTTTTTTCTACAGTATTTTCTTTAGATGTGCATTTTTCTCTTTTGTCTATACTAGTATACTACATTATTACCTGCTTATCTCCGTTATTTTATTTTTGAAATACATTTTGAGTCACGTTAGTGTTAAAAAAAGACTACTGAAATAATAAAAAAAAAAGACTACTGAATACTCCTAGCCTGTGTGCGCGAGCTCAATTGACATTTGACAATTGGTTAGCTCAAACTTAGGGAGTCAATAATAAAAGCAAAACAAATTTTAAAATACTATTAAATATGTCATTTTTTTAATAGTTAAATATGTCATTTTTCTTTTGGATGAACCAAGGTATCCACCCGCGCAACTGGGCGACTAATCCCTCGCACCACGGTCAGGCCCTTTCGGGGACGATGCTCCCAGTAAGGCTTGCTCCATTCACATGCGCCTCAGGTACGACTCGAACCCGCGACCACATGCTTAAGGGACACAAGCCCCTTCCACTTGTGCCAGCATGACAAAACTATTTGTTACACTAAATAATGTAAATGGGTATTTAAAAATTGGCTAATGCTCTCGGGTTCGATTCTCACTAAAAACATTCCACTGGGAAAGCCAGCCACGAAGCTCGCTACGGATTGGTCTCAAGGACTCCCTGGTATTAAGGGTGCTCTTGGGAATACCGATGGTTCCGCAAGGAATTCGGATAAAAAAAATTGGCTGATGCTAACCAATGTTTTTAGTATCAAAATACGGTGAAAACTCATAAAAAATATTTATTTTTTGAATTCCCAATACATGAAATAATGTACGAGTTTTTTATTTGGTCCTTATTATAAATCATTTTTTAAGAGATTTTTTTGTCCTAATTACAACTCATTTTATATTTTTTATACATCATTTATTTATTTTTTTGCATTATTAAATGCTTTGACTACCTATATATACTCCTTCCGGCTCATTTTTAAGCAAAAATAACTAACTTCACAGGTATTAAGAAAAGTTAGTTGAGTACATTTAATTTTCTCAAATTCATAAAAATAGACTATTTTAGTTATATTGGGAATGATACAAAAATTAAATAATTCAACCACACTATAGATATATTTTAGGAATGATTGTATTGGGAATAGAAAATTAGTTAAATTTTTGCTTATTTTTAAGACCATTAGTGAGATTTTTTTTCTTATAATTAAGACCGAAGGGAGTATATATTTTTTTAATTGTTAATGAGTGTGAATTTTTCAAGAAATATTGAGAGAGTAAAGTTGAGAAAGTGTGAATTTTTTTTATTTGTTAATGACTGTGAATTTTTTTATTTGTTAATGTGTGTTAATTCATAAAACTAGTTATTTCTCATGTGTAATTCGGTTAAGTATACTCCTCCGTTTCAATTTAACTGTCACTTTATAAATTCACACGGATTAGGAAAGTGGTTTAATACTTCAATTCTCAAAAAAATTACTACTCCCTCCGTTCCATATTATCTGTCACTTTAGCATTTTTAACTTGTTCCAAATTATTTGTCGCTTTAGGAATTCGAGGATGTATTAATTGATTTTTTCCACCTTTAACCTTGCATTTAATGTGTTGAAATATGTGAAATAGGTGATAATTAATGTACTTTGAGGGTATTATAGTAAAGTTATTTAATAATTCTCTTGAAAATTGAAATATTAAATGACTTTCTTAATCTGTGTGAAATTGCTAAAGTGACAGTTAAATTGGAACGGAGGGAGTATTAGATAAATTTATTATAATACTCTCAAAGTACATTAATTATCACTCATTTCACATTTTTCAACACATTAAATGCAAGGTTAAAGTTGGAAAAAAATTAATTAATACATTCTCGAATTCTTAAAGCGACAAATAATTTGAAACAAGCGAAAATGCTAAAATGAAAGATAATATGAAACAGATGGAATAAAAATTTAATCACATTTAAACCATCTCATTTTTTTTTGTGTACACCAACCGGTACTCGAATCTGGTTTACCCAGAATCCGACTCATCCGGTCCGACCCAACTGAGCTCGCACTAAGCGGTAGAAGTCTCCCAGCGGGGGTTGCTCCATACCCAAGACTCGAACTCGAGACCAGTAGATTAAGGGACCAAGTGAGCATTTAAACAATCTCATTTAATCTTTGAATTTCTCGAAATAATGATTTAGTTTGTGGGCTATTTAAGAGGCTAATCCTATCCAATAGGTGGTACTCCTTCATCCCATAATAAAAATATGGTACCCTAAATGTAACAAGTGACTTTTTTTTAAAAAAAAAATTATAAAAGAGGTAGCTCGGACTAGAATTCAGTACCCGGGGTATAAGGGACCATAAACAAGTGACTTTGATGTAATTGTTAAAAAATTAAATGAAGTAAATAACAATTAAAAAATGCATTTTTTTAGATTTTTGAGATCGGAATAATGTGCACTTATAATTAATTTTCTAAGTTTAAAAACTTTAATTAAGGGCATTTGTTATTAAGACCCTAAAATTATATTATCTGTTCCTTATAATTTTTTTTGGGTCATTTTTTATAGGTTATTTTTGGATATTTAGATAGTATCATTGTTTAATTAACACTTTTTTATATTCCCAATAATAACAAAGTTGATTTTGAAATTGCATATCAAATGTTCACATTTTCAATAATATTAACGAAACTAACAAACTTAATTAATAAACATAAAATCTATTCATATATGTATTAGTATTTAATTTTCTCAAATTTATAAAAAATAGAGGTATTTTTGGAAAGTAGTATTGAGAATGAAACAAAAATTAATTAAAATTATAATTTTCTAAAGATGTTTTAGGAAAATGGGATTGGGAATGAAACAAAATTTAATAAAATTAGTTAGTTTTGCTTATATTTTAAATGAAAAGTAATACAGTAGTCAGAAAAATAAACAAACTACCGATAAGAATTCACCTAAACTAACGAGCAAGAATAAAATTCACACCCCTTCCAAATTGGAATTTCTGGAAACACTTTCACAGACGGCAATGACGGTATACTCATTAAAACCCCATCATCCCTCTCCCTCTCGCTCATTTCCTCATTTCCTCATTTCTTCTTAGTTCTTACTCACTCACTTACTCACTTTCACTCATCTCATTCTATGGCTCGTTTAAACCCAGAAGCTCCCGAGTTCATTCCTTCTCAACTTCAACTTCATCACCAACACCAACACCATTCCATTATCTCTTGGTCTGGTTTTCCCACTACTCCTATCCCTCCTCCCTATGTCCTTTTCTCTTCCCACCGACTTCTCTTTCTTCCTTTTCCTCCTAAGCTTCTTGTTCCAAGATTTCTTCCATTCCCTCCCACTCCCAGCTTCAATAACGAGTCCGGTGGTACTACCAATAACATTAACATGATCATGACCAAGCTTATCACCACCACCCAATTGCAGGGAGCTATACCTACTACTGCCGCTCCATATCTTGAAGACATTGAACCTTCCATCATAGCTGAAGCCAACAAGAAGAACCACCAGCAAGTGGTGGTGGAGGAGACCAAAGAAGGTGCAGCAGCTGGTTGGAATGTCAAAGGAAATTACAGAGGAGTAATGATCAGAAGGAAGAAGGGAAAAGTTGGTGTTCAATATCATGTTCATCAGAAATGTTTGCGTCTCAAGAACAAACGATTCTTTGATAAGCAGCATCAGCAGCACTATTCCAGGGCATTTTCTAAAAAGAATCCTTATTCTTCTGAAACACCTATTCGAGTTGATGGATATGAAACCACTGTGATGATCAAAAACATTCCAAACAAGTACTCGTAAGTCCCTCGTGTTTCATTAATGCCTAGTGCTAGTGTCCCTTTTATGTACCCACTTTCTCTTTTAGCATATCTATTAATCTTTTATTGATTTTCAATCAACTTTTTAATTTTTCAGGCGAGATATGCTTATCGAATATTTGGAGAAGCAATGCATGCTTGAGAATGAAGGGAGCAGTGGAGATGACAGTGCCTTATTGGCCTTTGATTTTGTTTACCTGCCCATTGATTTCCTGTACGTTACGAATGATCATCTATCGTCCTCCATTTTATTTTAGCTTCATAGTAAATTTTATATATTTGGTAGGGTATGTGAAATGATGATTATGATCATCACTGTGTCTGTGTGTATGAATGGTTGCAGAAGTGGGATGAACAAGGGGTATGCGTTTGTGAACTTTACGAGCCCCGAGGGAGCTTGGAAGTTCAACACGACAGCCTCCCATGCCAAGTGGGATTTGTTCCAATCCCACAAGATACGTGAAGTGGTTGCTGCACGTCTCCAGGTACTAATAATCATCATTACTATCCCAATCTACGGCAAAATGAAAAACCATAGTGGAGACTGTGGAGTACTGTACTACCATGCCAAAGAAATTAGTAGTACTTAAAATTAATATTAGTACTACTTTATTAAATTAAATTTTAGATTTTATTATGAACTGAATGGTGATACCATTGCTCTCTTTAGTTTATGCTACCACAAGTTTTTATCAAGAATTACTCCGTATAATATTGATATGGGTTTTATAAGATAAGATTGTAAAAATGGATATTTTTTATTTTAAAAAATAAATATCACGTTTGTTTTTACTTTATAGATACAACATTTTGCATTACTTTTAAGCTTTTATCTCTAATCTAAGGATTGAGATTAAAAAAATCCTTAATTATATTATTTCCATCATACATTTTTAAATTTCCAATCCTTCATGGGACATGTATGAAATGTTTTTTTCTTTTTTTCTAAATTCAAGAAAGGTAATTATCCTTTTGTTCCGTATAATTCACTTGTTTAAAAAAATGACCAGAGGAAACACTTGCTGTTAATCCTTTGTTTGGATTTACAGTTTTCTAGTGACTGAGATTTTTTTGAGGTGTATATATTATTGTAGGGGATAGAGGCATTAGAGGGGCACTTTGAAACAATGAACTTTCCATGGGAGTCCGAGGAAGTTCTGCCTTTGTTCTTCGACCCACCTCGGGATGGTATCATCAAGGGAGCCCAAAGGACAGTGGGGAGGCTGCTTTTCAAGCCAAGACAAGTCTCAGCGCCGGTAGTGGAAGTTTCAGAGTGAATGAAGTGACTAATAAGCTTCTATCTATGTGCTTAGTTATAGTCTACGTACTAACTTGGTTTCGTTTCTTTTAATTCCATCATTTTTAGTTTGGTTTATTTAGACTTAAAATGTTATGTTAGGTTTCTAGTTAGCTTCTTCTCTGGTAGCACTAGTTGTATGCTTAGCTTGGTTAAGTACTGTGTTGTATCATGTCATGTGTGCTATTTCTAGAATAGTTGGGTGGACATCGGCCACCTGGTCAGTGGGCCAGTGAGGTTAGGTGGTAGGGTCCACCTTTCTTTTGGATAGGCTTTTTGGTGGCAGGGGAAGAAGGGTTGGTACAGTCTTTTCTCTGTTCAACACTTCAACCTATGATTTGACTTTTGTTTATTAGGGGTGTGTACGTGCCTTAACTAAAAAAGCTTAACCTGGTTTAATGTTATATATTTGCCATTTCAATTTTCGTTTCTATTTCTGGTTATGTTTCACCGTTCTCTTTTATTGCTGCAAGGGGCTTCTAATAAATTTTGACACTAATTTGTGATTGTTAGCATCGTGGAATGTTGTTGGTCAGTGCCTGAAGTCAAAGGTTGCAAGCAAGGTTTTGAATTTTTAATGCTCTATATATGTTCTGGAGTCACATGTTTCTTTCCCTTTTGAATAATTCAGAGAGATAGATAGCAAAAAGCATGTTATGCTGTTTCCAAGTTTGTACAAAATTGTGAAAAATTGATTGGATCCAATCTCTGACGATGGCCGTTTGAAAAGTTGAGCTTGTTTGTCCTCAACTCTTGATACAGGACAAACTTTTTGAATGAGTTCACACGGAGCTGAAGCTCGCTCTCCATAGGATACACGAGTAGTTTATTGGTATTAATCAGGTCGAAGCTTCAGAAATTTTGAAGGAGAATTAATTTAAATTTTAATCCGTTAATTTCCAAAAAAAGAAAAATATAAAAATTTAAGGTTTATTTATGTATTTAGTTCCTGAAAATTGGGAGTGTTTTGATTTTGGTTCCCAGGAGATTTTTTGATTTTGACTTTGACTCATCTTTAATTTTTTGAAAATTTGGTTTTAGTCTCTACCGTTAAAAAAATTCGTTAACTACTGATGTGGCTAATGGAACGTCACATTGACATATATGTGTACAAGTATTGTGTGCTACCAGTAGGATGACATGGGTGATCCGAGTCCGTAGGACCAAAAGGGTTAAAACTCAACCCAAATGTGTGTGTGAATTGGGCTATTGGGCTTTAGCCCTTTTGCTCTTGCGGATCCAAATCATTCACATTATTATACCGATAGTATGCAATATTTGCGTACGTATATGTTATGTGACATTTTGTTAATCACATCAGCACTTAACGAATTTTTATTTAACGACATAGACTAAAACCAAATTTTCAAAATAATTTAGGATTAATCAATATCAAAAAAAATTTTAGGGACTAAAATTAAAACGCCTTCAACTTTCAAGGACTAAAAACCTAAAATTAATCCTTTGAATATTTAAACTTTTATCAATAAGTAGTACCATCTTGAGACATGTTTACTCCTAGAGGTTGCGCAATGGCGTAGTTCTAAACAAGACATCCTGAATCAACAATGCATCATTTGATATTTGTTCCTCATCTTTGATAATTCAGAAAACCTTTGCAACTCCTTAAATTATAATGTCAACTACTCCTATGAAAGACTAAATACAGTATCTGGCTTATTAACTCTCTATATTACCTCATTAATTCCAACGACCTTCCTTTTGGGTTTTTTAATTAACTAGTCGAAAGTTCGTCGGAGATATCAGAAAAATAGCTGATTTGTTTAATCCATCCATAAACCTATTTTTCATTTATAAATGAATCCCATTACTAATTTCATATTCCTAGTATTTCACATCCTACTTCACGCTTCTTTCCCCCTCTAATTTTTTTTAATCATTTTAATCATTATGAACATTGTTAATTAATTCATGGCAGTGGAATAGAAATCAACCAAAATTTTTGTGTCGCAATAAAGAAGAGCATAAATAATGTTCCCTATTTAGCAAAACTTAGAGATGCTCTTAGAATGTGATATTGTTGTCATTCCATTTATCTATGAGCACCGCCTTCTAGTTTCTCATTTGATTTGCTCCATTATGTAATTGAAGTTTCTAGCACTTGAATAATTTCAATAGTATAATCTCTTTTTAGGCTTAAGCTTTGTTGATTACCCAAAAAAATATATTTAAAAAAAAAATAAATGTATTTTTGTTAATGAGCTAAACTTAGTGAGAAGTGGTTGAAAAAAAAATGAAATTATGATATTTTTTTCACTGTCAATAATATTAGCAAGTACTTCGTTCTTGCAGCATTTTGTTAATCAGATTCAAAAGAAGAAAATTGGAAATAATTCTAAAAAGAGAATCACCTAGCTTGTAGCAGAATTTACAAAGCTTAACCTGGTTCATTTTTGTTCAGGGAATCACCTAGCTTGTATTTGGCCTTGTGTCAACTCTCGTTTCTATTTCTGGTTATGTTGCCGTTTCTCTATGTGCTGTAGCCTGTAAGATAGGAGTAAGCAGCATCGTGGAATTTTATTGGTCAGCGCCTGAACATAATATGGCATATCCCAAGAGTCAAAGGTTGCAACTTCTGAATTCTTATGCTCTCTATATGCTATGGGGTCACGTGTTTTTTTCCCCTTTGAAGCATTCAGAAAGATAGATAGCAAAAAGCATGTTTTGCTACTTCCAAGTTTTATACTGAACGGTGTAAAATTGATTGGATTCAATCTTTGAAGATGGCCATTTGGATAGTTGAGCCTATTTTGTCCTAAAAACTTTTGGATACAGGACAAAATAAATTTTTGTCTTATGATTTCTCAAACAATGCGGAGCGGAAGCTATGCATAGCTCCCACTCTTTATCCATGTCTAGCTTTTTTTTCTTTTTTTTTTTTCTCAATGGTAGAAATATAACCAAAGTTAGTACTTTCCTTAATCGAATAGTAACAATGTTTTTGTCCTGAAGCCAGAGGTTATCTTATTTCAGCTTTCCAATTCTGATGCTTGGGCGGTTGGGCCTAGCCTTCATGCTCTGTCTGACGACGGTGGCCGCTCCTACCTAAGTACCTAGTAAAACAGTACATAAGTCATAGTCATCTCGAAACTCCAAGCATTTGAGAAAAGATAGTAAAAAATCATTCATGATAGTCTCTGCCCCTAACTTCCGTCAACGGACGTTTACGGAATGATGACGTAACTGACTGGGGGCTTAAACAACGTCATTTTTGCATACTCGTGGCACTTATAACGGAGTAAACTGTCTCGTTAGTCCTGTCGGCTGCTTCAATGTCATGTTAAGTTGCACCAGTCCCATGTTTTAAAGCTGAACACTTCAAAATATGCATACTTCAAAACATGGCATGATGCAACTGAACATGTGACTGGTGCAACTGAACATAGCACTGGTGCAATTGATGGGACTAACGTGACAGTTTACTTCGTTATTTATAAGTTCACAGGGACGCAAAAAGATGTCGTTTAAGGCCCCCAGTCAGTCATGTTATCACTCCGTTAACGTCTGTTGACCGGGGGCTAGGGGCAGAGACTAATGTGAATGACTTTTTACAAAGTCGGGAACCTAAAAACATTTTTGCTAATTTTAGAAACTAAAATGAAAGTGTTGTGTAAATTCAAGGACCAAAGTCACAGTTTACTCAAAAAATTTATATTTTGTTGGTTACTTGAGTTGAACCTAAATCCATCGTTTAAATTGTCTGCTCCAAGAACGAATGGACAAGCTGCTGCATGGGAAAGCCCATTTTCTCTTCGGATGACTGGGCCAGATAGTAGGATGCTGCGTGATTGGGCATTTCTAATGGACAACTACTATGGCCAGTGAGAAAGTATTTGAGTTTTAATTTTGAGTAATAGTCCCCAAACCCCTTCTATTAGCTCTTAAACCCCATTTTTTATTTTATTCCATTTTCACCATTCTTTTCAAATCCCAAATCCCAAACCCTCCACCAACACCACCTCTCCCCCTCCAGTGGTTTTATTTAATTATTTAAATACTAACTAGCTATCATATCCCTTTTCTAATAATTAATATTATTAACATCTTATTAAACGGTTTAAATAAATTAACATTGACAATAGCCTCACAAAAGACAAAAAGATAATTATTTTACCATGGGGAATTTTTTTATAATGTTTAGAAAAGTTATTAGTCGGTCTTCGATTATTATATATTAATATGAGAATAAAGTTCTTCTTGTTACAAGGAGGTAAATTATCTCCCCAATCCAATTAAATTATGATACATGTCCTAATTTTTTGTTTACTTATTTTTTTAACACAAAACCCAGAATTTTTCCTTCGTCACAAACAGAGCCATTGTTGTCACTTATACCAAGAAATTGTTGCTACCAAAGGCCTTGCTATAGCGTGAGATTGCACCACCTTTATCAAAAGTTCAAAATCCACTCAGATTCGATGAGACCAAGGGCACCGGTGGAGTGTATTGGAGGAGTAATAGAGAAACTTTACTCCTGCATTATTATTTTGAAAGTCTTGATTGAGATACTAAACACAACGGTGAATTAATATTAGGCTTCTAGCCTATTCTTGCATGCCAATGCTCTTTGTCATTTTATATTATTTGCAAATTCTATCAGGTCATCATCATCATTGAGCTTGTCGTTCTAGGTAATAGAAATTTCATTGGCATCATTCTTGTTACGAAGAAGAATTAGAACAGTAAGGACACCAAAGCATCACCCATTATAAATTAAATCCCCTGATACGTGGTCGTTCTGTTCCTCTTCTCATTGACAGTGGCCGGAATTAGGAGCAACAGTAGTGACCAAAGGGTTCTACTACGGTGGTGACCTGAGGGTAGAATGATAGTGGTGATCAGGGATCTTCAAAAGTCTCTAGTGTTTTGTGTTTTGCAATTTTTTAGAAAAAGAAAATTAAAAGATTTAAAATTGGATAGATGTCATGATTTAATTGAATTGAGGAAACAACTTACCTCCTTTTATAATGAGGAACTTTATTCTCTTTTAATATATGTGATTCAGACCAATTATAATATCACAAATATTATGTTTTCCTTGCACGCTATATTAGAACTTTATAACACCAGTTAGTAAAAAATAACAGTTACCACACTGTTGTTGGTTAGATGAAACAAACCTGTCCATTGTACTCATTTTCCTTTGAGACGGACGACCCCATGATTGCAACTTAATTTTTGTTTCCTGTCATTATAAGTTTACGTATCGCCATCAGGACGATGATGTTGGGCCCAGCTATTTTTTGTTGCAAAATAAAGAATAGGAAGATGCTGAGCTCGCAGTTGTTGTTACTGAAATCAGAACCTCAGCTTCAAATATAGCTAAGCGAATCTACATTATTTGTATGTGGACATGCATGGTGGTGAGGTGGGGATGGCAAAAGTCCCCACTCCCCACTATTGAAGAAAAATTCCAATTGCCGGTGCCTTCTATATATCTTACTGATCCATAATAACAGTATAAAATTTTTTAGTCACTGTTACTACTCTGTTACGGTTTGTTTTTGTTTTGCTTTTTTATAAAATTGCAAAAGTGATTTTCATTGACTTTTTCTTTTTCAACTCCATCTTTTACTCATTGGCCTCCGCCGTCTGAAACAAGGCGGAACAAAATAAAACATTTTTCGCTTTATGCAAATCGTATTATCTTCCGTTTTTCCAAAGTCGTAAATAAAATAAAGTATTATGCCTCTCATCACACGGAAAACATTAAAAATTTGTTATAAACCAAAATTGCCCCTTCGTTCATTCACTTACAAAACAATAAAAAGAAGGGAGGTGGAGGGTTTACGGATGAGCATTTTTGGGATTTCAACACTTTAATTGTTCCGCTTCTTAAAAGTCGAAAGTATTTCCGCTTTTAAGTAGTCGATAATTCTTTCGTCTTATGTAAATCGGTAGTTTATCCGACTTGTTTGAGGCGATGAGAGTCCGTGAGTAAAAGATGAAATTAAAAAAAAAAAAAATCTTTTCATAAAGGGTGCAACTTCTTGAGAAGCTGAAACTTAAATACCAATTTTCTGCGGGTTCTGTTTTTCTGATAAAAGCTCAACCAAACACATGTGGAAGTGTCAGAAATTTTTCTCTATCAAAATAATACTTGTAATTTTTTTATACGAGTTTAGGTTAAAAATCCAAAAATAATTAAATTTAGAGTGAAGAGACACTTTGGTCCCTCAAGTTTTTCGACAGATACCCTTTAGTCCTTCAAGAAATTTAATTCATTTTTAGATCCTCATGTTTTCTAAAAGTACCAATTTAGTCCCTCATATTTTCCAAAAGTATCAATTTAGTCCCTCAACGAAGTGGCTAACGAAAATTGGGCAGGGACTAAATTGTCACTTTTGGAAAACTTTGGGGACTAAAAATGAATTAAATTTCTTGAGAGACCAAAGTGTCCCTGTCGAAAAACTTGAGGGACCAAAGTGTCCCTTCACTCTTAAATTTAATAAAAAATGATGCATTTAAAAAAAATAAAATCTTACATCTTTATTTTTTCAAGCAAAATTTTATCGAATTCAAGATGCTTATCATAAATCCGAAGAGTTTAGACCCCCCCCACCCCTTTTTTTTTATGAAAATAATTACTTAAACAGTTAAACCAGACAAACACCTAAGCACCCTTACCAAAAAAGTAAACAAGCAAGCATTTAATATATTTAAAAGAAATCCATTTATGAGTACAAAAGTAGGAGTACTTTTAAGTGTTAGTATGAGCTTTCTTTCACATTTTTTAAGAATAGCCACTTTTTACGAGTAATTTTTCTTTTTGTTATCTTAATTACTACAAAAACTTATTTAATTTACTTATTTAAATTTTTCTATTTGTTAATAAAATGTTTGTTTATGGACAGTCCTAGATGTTATATACTTATACACTTCATCAATTTTCATCCATTAACCGAATCACATAAATATATAACGTTAATTACCTCAGACGAGGGGAAAAAGATCTGGATCTGAAGAGTTGAGACAAAGCTACCTCTCAATCTTAATGGACATGGTGAAAGGTGTACCTCAGCAAATCACATGCATGGACAACTTTTTAATTCACGAGCTGGTAGCTATGGTAGTTGAAATCGACTTGATCCATTCATATCATAATTATTCAGGCAAATTCTATTAACGTATTTATTTTGCTTTGTATACTTATACAAATTTGGGTCTTCCTAACATGCAGCACTTGTTAAAATTACTACACAGAGAAATAAAATTTTAAAAATCACAATTTTCAACAATTTTTACTTATAAATGGTTCCTTAACAAGTGTTAGCATTTACCTACAAATTTTTGGATAAGCTATTTGACAGTATTTATTTTTATTTTTTCAATTTTGGAATAAGATATCTTAAATTTCGGATTGTTGAATCGAATATCCAAAGAATACAAATCTTAAATCATGAATATCGATAGGTGCAAAGCTTGAATCATGAACGTCAATATAAGCACGTAAGCATTTATTGGTATACTACTATGTATTTTTTCTGTCCGTAGTTCTATAATCCTACTTCATAGAAATCAAACATAACTATTCATTTTTTTGTTAAAAATATGTGTTTAAAAAAATTTGTTAGTATTATTACTTTTTTAGTGATATTCAAAATGTAAATATTTAATATATTTTTTTTAAAATTATTTCTATAAATATTATTGAAACTCTAAAAAAATTATTGACTAGATAAAAATGTTTGTGAAAAAATAAATTAATGTCATTGAAAATTATAAAGGAGCTTATAAGAAAAAAATGTTTAAAAAACTTGCATTTAAGACTAGAAAGAGTATATTTTTTTTATTGAAAATTGCTAACAAGTGTCATGAGTTAAAAGTGGTAGAAAATTTTTGAAAAGTGTAGTTTTTGATGTTTTCGAAAAAAGAATAAATAAGGACTTGTGTTATTTTTTCTTCATATGAGAACCTTAAGGGCACTTGTAAGTAAGACTCTTTTTTTATTTGGATTTTGTTAGACTAAAAAAAGTATTATTTATAGAAAAATCAAACATGATGATTCAAGTGACAGTGAACTTATTTTTTCTAGGTTTCTTTATCATTTTTAACATTGTATCCTCTCACATTGATCAAACCATAATTTTACTGTCCTGAATAGTTATACTCCTATTTGCTTAATGAAATGTGCAAATAAATAATAACTAAGAGGGTGGCTAATTTTACCTTGACTTTACATCATTGAAAGTTGGATCTTGTTTGCCTGCTGTCTCCAAAACCGATGAACCACCGATAAATTAATTAAACCAGAAGCTGCATTACAAACATTTCCGTGAGCAACCGCGAGAGAGTGATGCCCCGAATCCAACATGAAATCTGGGTAGGGATTTGCTGCTTGCGGCGTCACGTGGTTCTGGTCCAGTGCTTTTGAAGAGTGAAAGTTGTGTAGACATGAGTTTGAGAGTGGGGTGTACTGTAAAGTAACTCATTTTGTCATGTAGCCCAATGCCCACATGCATGCAGATTAAATCCTCGTGGTTTCTTGCAGCATTAATACCTCTCTTTCCACAAAATTTTGAGTGTGTGTCGAGTTAGAGAATCAAATAATCCTTGTGGTTTCATATGGCATCAATACCTGCTCCTTCACTTAGTTGAGCTTTCTTTGTTAGGACATAATGAAATATACAAAATATGTAGTGTGAAAATTATATATATCTTTGTGGGGAAAAAGAGTACGCACACAACAAAATCCTTGAACCATAGTAAAATAATCTTGACATTCTGATTTTTACATACATCCTTTTACGCTGTTTGGAAAAGGGATTAATTCCTTTCAAGATAATGCATTTGTCCCCTCCAATAAGCTAAGTAAGTAAATATTTTTGACATAGATCAAATATTAATGTTTGGTTTTGATAAATACTTGAGAATTTAGCTTTCGTCCATCAGTAAACTAATTTACAGTATTATCGGTGATTCTGTCTAAGTAAGCATGCCATCTACGGAAGTTTCGCTTATTTTCTTGACTCACTTTGGACATGTTACTATGCATTTACAACTAGTAATTGTGATGACTCTGAGTTGTATTTGGAGCCACATCAATGTGATAAGTATTTTTCATGTTTTGGTAAAGGGAGATTTTATTATTTACCAAAAAAAAAAGGGAGATTTTATTATCATTTAATTTAATTTTAGGCTTAATTATGTCACAAGTCCTTGGAGTTTGGGATATTTTTGCCAGATACCCTTATCCTTATTCTAGTCGGCATTATCTACGTACATTCTCGAAAGTCTAAAAATCTGCATTGTCTTCAACCTCCACTCACTCCTTTCTTTGTCAATTTATGCTTTCGCCATGTCCATAACTACAGAAACAAAACAACTAACAATTACACGGATCATTCCGTGAATAATTAATACTCCCTCCGGCTCGAATTACAAGCAAAACCAACTAATTTTACGCTTATTAAGGAGGTTAGTTGATTGTATTTAATTTTATCAAATTTATAAAAGAATATAGGTATTTTAGGAAAGTTGCATTGAGAATGAAACAAAAATTAAATAAGATAACAATTTTCTAGGGATGTTTTTGGAAAGTGGCATTGAGAATGAAATAAAATTTAAGAAAGTTGGTTAGTTTTGCTTATATTTTAAACCAAAAGAGGTATATGTTTTTTGTTGCTTATATTTCAAGCCGGATGGAGTAATAAACTTCCTCCGATCCTATTTATAAGACCTTTTGGGGTTTTTCAATCCCACCAAGGAGAGTGGATAAATTTGTTAATGACATTAAAATATGAAAATTTGATACTTTTTCAAAATTATCCCTATAATTATTATTGGAACTCTAAAAAATGTTGACTTTATAGGGGTGTTAGTGAAAATAAGTAATTAAATGTTATTGAAAATTGAAAAGAATCTTATAAATGGGATCAAAATAAAAATCCCAAAAGAATTTTATAATTAGATCGGAAAGGAGTAAAAAAATTACATCGCCCATCAACAATTACAACTAACATACAAGCCCCTTTACTACTAAACGGGGCAAATGTTGTGATATTCGACCACAAATTATGTTCTTATACAAATCATTGACCTCTAAATTATTTTTTAAATATTAATAGTTTTTTTAAATCAAGGTGTCCTCCGGTCAATGATCATAGATTAATCCTCAAAATGAGTACAACCTTTATAATTTTCCTCTACCTCTATCAGTCAAGCTGCTTTTTGCCTATTCTTCTTCCTCGTGATTCTGATTTCTACAAGCCTTGTTTGCACTTGCTCAAACCAATACTATATTAAGTTTATTTTCTTGTGAATATTTATCGCCAACATTTCATGGCAAGTCTTAGCTTGATTGTGCGACAAATATTTTCATTAAGTTTGAGTGATACCTTTCTTTCACAAGTTAGATTTAAGGTACTCATTCATTTTATATGCGTAACATGGATCTTGTGGTTTATAATTTCATCTATTTTCTCATCATTTTGTATGATTGATCCAAGATAACTATCTTGTATGATTGATTCAAGATAGTTAAATTATGTGACTTGTGATATGCTATCATCATCGATCTATTATCTATAGACTTTGATTATTGCACCTTTCACTAAACTTACATTTTAATTATATGATACATCTTACTTCAAAAACGAAACCCATTGGCTTCAAAAGTTTGTCTTCACTCTTCAAAGAGTACAATGTCATTGACAAAAAAAACATGCATCTTGGCTGCCTTTTGAATATTTTCAATAAGCTCATTTAAGACCAAGGTGCAAATAAAGGTTTCCCGCTTAAGCTTGACCTTTGGTTTAGTCCTATAGTCATCTAAACAAATTTTTTTTTACACTTTTATTTATATATTGTATTTTGTCTATTTTTGTCTTTTATTTTTTTTATCTGAATTCTTTGTGGAACCACCGATATACCCAATAGCACCCTTTATATCAGAAAGCTCTTGAAACTAATCCGGAGCAAGCTGTGTAGCTGACTCTCCCAGTGAGATGTTTTTAGTGAAAATCGAACACGGAATTATTAGCACTCGTATCCCATTCCCAATACAAGATTAAAATTTTATCCCACTTCTCAAGCTGAGATGGATCTTGTTTAAAATTTTATCAATACAAGATTTTATTTATCATGTTATATTGCTCACACTTTCTAATGCTCCTTCATTTTCTAAATTTAAGTAATAGACAATGGGAGTGCTTTGCCATTTTTCATAATTAATCACTTGATCTAATTTTCAATGATATTAATTACTTCTTTTTTTATAAATATCTTTATTTATTCAAAAATTTTCTAGAGTTTCGAAAATAATTATATAAATAATTTAAATTTTAATGTAATTAAACATATTAACTAATCTACCTATATATAAATTAGGAAAGATCCCCCCCCCCCCCATTTCCAAAATCCCGCTCATTGCACCTTTTTTTTTTAAATCCCTTCCATTCCTCATCCTTCCTTTTTTAAACTATTCCCTCCCTATTTTGACTATCCGCTCAAACAGTACAAGGTTGCTTTTACCATGCACCGTTTTTTGGTGATCCAACTCTTTTATTTATTTATTTTATTTTAATAAATCTAATATATTAAAAAAATATATGCTCTGAGTTTTCTGTATTCTTTTTATGTACATGTTTTTATTATTTGGTTTTGAACTTTTTTATTATATACTTCCTCACACAGATAATGGTCCATACAAGTAAAATATAAAACAAGGGTGCTTCTACCATGCACCAGTTTTGTGCTCCGGCTCTTTTTTTTTTAATTTTTTGTTTACTTTAATAAATTTAATATATTAAAAAAATATGCTTTGAGTTTTCTGTGTTATTTTATGTGCATGTTTTTGTTATTTAGATTTGAATTTTTTTATTATATGCTTCCTGACACAGGTAATGGTCCAAACAAGTAAAATATAAAACAAGAGTGTTTATATCATGCACCGGTTTTTGGTGCTCCTGCTTTTTTTTTATTTTTTTATTTTAATAAATCTAATATATTAAAGAAACATGCTTTGTGTTTTCTGTGTTCTTTTTATGTGCATGTTTTTGTTATTTGGATTTGAATTTTTTTTATTATATTCTTTCGGATACAGGTAATGGTCTAACCGAGTAAAATATAAAACAATGGTGCTTCTACCATGCACCGATTTTTGGTGTTCCGCCTCTTTTTTTTTTTAATTTTTTAATTTTAATAAATCTAATATATTAAAAAAATATGTTTTGAGTTTTTTGTATTATTTTTATATACATGTTTTTGTTATTTGAATTTGAATTTTTTTTATTATATGCTTCCTGACACAGGAAATTATCCATACAAGTAAAATATAAAACAAGAGTGCTTCTATCATGCACCGGTTTTTGTGCTCCGGCTCTTTTTTTTATTTTAATAAATCTGATATATTAAAAAAAATATGCTTTGCGTTTTCTTTGTTATTTTTATGTGCATGTTTTTGTTATTTGGATTTGAATTTTTTTATTATATGCTTCCTAACACAGGTAATGGTCCAAACAAGTAAAATATAAAACAATGATGCTTCTACTATACACCGGTTTTTGGTGTTCCGGCTCTTTTTTTATTTTAATAAATCTAATATATTAAAAAAAATATGATTTAGGTTTTCTGTGTTCTTTTTATGTACATGCTTTTGTTATTTGGATTTGGATTTTTTTATTATATGCTTACTGACACAGGTAATGATCCATACAAGTAAAATATAAAACAAGGGTGCTTCTACCATGCATCGGTTTTTGTGCTCCGGATTTTTTTTAATAAAC
The DNA here is from genome assembly GCA_037953625.1 of Crotalaria pallida. Classification (NCBI taxonomy): domain Eukaryota; kingdom Viridiplantae; phylum Streptophyta; class Magnoliopsida; order Fabales; family Fabaceae; genus Crotalaria; species Crotalaria pallida. The sequence continues at coordinate 138,132,515 of CM075654.1, read as the reverse complement.
CTAAAATATTAAAAAAATATGCTTTGAATTTTCTGTGTTATTTATATGTGCATATTTTTGTTATTTGTATTTGAATTTTTTTTATTATATACTTCCTGACACATGTAAAGGTCCAAACAAGTAAAATATAAAACAATGATGCTTCTACCATACACCGATTTTTGATGCTTCGGCTCTTGTTTTTTAATAAATCTAATATATTTAAAAAATATCGTTTAGATTTTTCGTGTTCTTTTTATGTACATTTTTTTGTTATTTGGATTTGAATACATTAATTGCAATGCATTAAAACTAATATTAATTGCAACTTTATGAAATGTTCTATTTATTACGTATTTCTCCTGTGCATCGCACAAAGTTGGGAGCTAATTTTCTTAATTCACGTAAATGACTATCTGAGGTGTTTATATTTAAAATCGAAGGGAGTATAACTTTTGAGAAATATGACGATGGGTTATCTTAAACATCGATTTTTTTTTAAAATCAAAATATCAACAACCATTTTTACGAATAACTTTTTTCACAAAAATACAATATCTTTTATTCATTTGTTAAAAAACAACTTGTACATTATTTAAGTATTAGTAATTAGTAATTATTAATTAATCTTTCCCTTAACAAAATTACTACTCCGGTTCAATATAAAAGTCCCAATTAAAGTATTTTTTTTAATATAAATTCCATTTCCAATTCATGATATCATTAATTATTTATTTTCTTCAAACAATTATATTTATTTAACACTTTTTTACATATCCAAGGGATTATAATAAAGATACCAGTAGGGAGTGCTATTGATTTTGCCTACACATGGGCAGTATTGTTATTCCCGCTCAGTTTCAGGCTTAGTATTTTTGAAAGCCGTTCCTCGCTTATATTATTGCGCGGGCGCATCCACCAGTTTAAAACCCCTCTTTCTCTTTCATCGGTCACCACCCTCCTCACCCGCCACGTCGGCACTTAAAATAATCCAAAATTTAAATCCCCCAATAATAAAAAATAAAAAACACAATTAAGATAAATAAAAAAATTCAAACTCGGATCATCTCCTACATTCTCTCACCATCTTCGTCTCCACCCACTCACTCACTCCCTCACTCATTCTCTCTCTCCTTTCCTTCCTTCCTTCCTTCCACGACATTTTCGTAGAGAAGACGAAACTCTCTCTCCCTCTCTCTCTTTGCAATAATATCTTAACCAGTCAAAGAAGACTCAGAATATTCCAGAACTATATTTTCCTATAGACATGTGCTGCTTCTGACACATTCTCTTCCTCCTTCTTTTTACTTCATTTCTAATTTCTAATTTTATTATTATTATTATTATTATTATTATTATTGCTGGTTTCTAAGTTCGAGTCACTAACTCGGCGAGTTAACTCAATGGCCTCGTTCTCACGAGCAAGGAGCAGCTCGCCATTTTCGCACCGCAAAACCTCCACTCCTTACTCTTCAGCTTCTTCCTCATCTTCTTCCTTCGCGAACGGAAGGTTAATGCCTTCTTCTACGTCGTCGTTTAACTATTCCGGTGGCCGATCCACCACTCCGAGTCGCGGCCGCACTCGCAGCGAGTCAACCTACTACGACTACGGTGCTAGTTCTTCGCCGGTGGAGTTCGGGATGGAGGAGGAGGTGGTTGCGGAGCCTTTCGATGATTCATCGGGTTCTCGTGATAGCATTTCGGTCACGATTCGGTTCAGACCTTTGAGGTAATGCTTAGATCTAATGTTACGCTATCAGATCCATTATCTTGTGAAATCGAGAGATTAGTAATTGAATCTTTCAACTTCTAATGTCACTGAGTAGTTTGGTTTGGTTTCAGTGATAGGGAGTACCAGAGAGGGGACGAGATCGCGTGGTATCCAGATGGTGATAAAATTGTGAGGAATGAGTATAATCCAGCTACTGCTTATGCATATGGTAATTTCTTTTGATTTTTTTCTTCGCCGTGATTACATGGTGAATTGATTGTGTGAAATTAGGTTTTTAGTAGAAATTTGGTGATAATGATGTTAGGATTTTGATTTAATCTGGGGCAGATAGAGTGTTTGGACCACACACGAATACGGATGAGGTGTATGAAGTAGCAGCACAACCTGTAGTGAGGGCTGCAATGGAAGGAATCAATGGTATGAAATGTTACTATCTGGATTCAAGGCTAATTCTCAATGAGAATGTGATGTTTTAACTGTGTCTGATTTGTAGGAACCGTATTTGCCTACGGTGTGACGAGTAGTGGTAAGACGCATACTATGCATGTAAGTGCCGATTAAAAAATTAATGCGTTTACTTTTATCACGTTCTTTTGGAATTTATGGTGAAAGTCAGATTGTTGTGTTTTATATCTTCATCACTTCTCAACTTCAAGTTTGTCATGAAGAATTAGATTACACAGATTTTTGCTAATGGCTAGTATTAGTTATCATGTGATGAAGATATATATATTTTTTGTAGCTAATTTAGAAATTTTTTACTGACTTAAATTTTCTGTTACAACAACACATGTGACAAGATATTAACTTTCTTGCAAACATTTACTTTTTATACAAGAGAAGAATGCAGTTAATGAGATTTTTTTAACTATTGTTCGATGATTGGGTTGGTTAGGATAGTTTATGAGAAGTTTCTGGGGGAACTTTAAGTCTTTGGACCTACCAATGCAACTATTTCTTGGATTAAGATCATTCTTGTAGATTACCGAGTTTTTTAGGGACTTCATAGACATAAGTAGTGCTCATATAATTAAAACTTAAAAGAAGTATAACTGAATTACTTAGTTAAAAAGGATTTCTTGAGTAATATTATTAAAGTGAGAACATTAAGCAGAAGGTGAGGAACCTATGAGCTGAAGCCCAAATGGCATTTGCCAGCCCCATCAAAGTTTGAGGTATGGGGTTTAATTCCCATTTCCTAATCTAATCCCTCCAACTATCCATGAAAAAAATTAGAGATTTTGTATTCTAATGCTAGTTAGCTTTGGAAAATGATCATTTACTTGAACTGAATGATTTGATTTGAATCCTTAATTATTGCATCAAACTTGCAGCCAAAGTTCTTCTAGCTTGACTTGATCCGTACATATTGTATGGTATCCAGTAGATATAGTTTTAATTCAGTATTGCAACATCATATGTCAAATGTGGAGGGACTAGATTTGGTTAATTTGTAGTTGTCAAATAAATGAACCTTTGCTTAAAAGTCTAGGGGAATTTAACTAGGCTATATGGTAAGCCTTACGTGCTTTTCATAAAACTCAATAAGGTTCCTCTAGAAGACAAAGAAATTATCATGAGATGGAGAAGAAAGGGCAATAGACCTATAGTATATTTCACTACCAAAGTTTAAAGCCTATTTTCGTGAGTTAGTCCTCAGTGAACAAAAATCATTCTTTCATTTTTGTATTTCTAATTAAATTCTGTATTAGTAGTGTACGATGGGTGTTAGACCGTTCACCACGTCATATTTATTGTTTCTGTATCAAATCTCTTTCTAGGTTGAAACTGCTGTATCTTAGTAGTATCCTTTTAAAGTTGATATGTTCTTCAGTTGTGGTGAATTACTTTTCAATAATGATATTTGTGCAGGGAGACCAAAATTGCCCTGGTATCATTCCTCTGGCTATAAAAGATGTTTTCAGCATTATCCAAGATGTGAGTTTCATGGAAATTTATTAACTGTTGGTTATTTTCGCCCATAAAAAAAATGTTGGTTCTTTTAAAACACATTGGCAGCACCATGCTTTTTTTTTCCCTTCTCTTTATAACACTATTTTTTTGAAGTACAATGTCTTTGTATCCTTTATCAATATCAATTCTCTCTCTCTCTCTCTCACACACACACACACACACACACCCTCTCTATGGGTCATCTATTTGACTTGCTTACCTTATATTTTTTGCCCTTTTTAATAGGACTTATGCACCATTTATCTATTCATAATTTACAAGGATACTTGAGCTATTTGTCTTGATTGGAAAATACTGAGCTCATTTTTTTCTTGATTAAAATAACATCACTGTAACTATCTTGGAAACTGGAATGACTAACTGCATTTGCTGCAGACCCCAGGAAGAGAGTTCTTACTCAGAGTGTCATATCTAGAAATATACAATGAGGTAAATACAGAACATTTTTTTTGTTGCATCATCTGTGTTCCGAACTTGGTTTGGTACTATAATTCATACTTAATTTGCAAGTGTTAAAGTCTTGCCTCAGCTATATTTTCCCAGCATCTACCACTTTGTGATACTGATTGTCACATCGCATGTCATATTGCCTGATTTATTTTTTTTCCTTGCAAGTATTCTGTTTTTAATAAGATGTTTTTGCGGTTTCTGCTTGGCACCAGGTGATAAATGACTTGCTTGACCCAACTGGCCAAAATTTGCGTGTCCGAGAAGATGCACAGGTTTCTTATAGTCTTACTTGTTCTTATGCCAAATATGATTGAAATCTTAGTTTTATATAACTGTGAGTTCATTCTTTTCCATGATGTTCGTTCTTACTCTGCTCAATTTTTTTCCCAATACTATATTGTTTATATAATGTTGTATAGCAAGTGTCTATGAACTTTGAACTAAAAACCCGTTCAGTGTCTGACGATTGTATTTGGTTTCCATTTAGTTGTGATGTTTGATTCTCATTTTTCTTTTCACTTTCCCCCTTTCCCCCCTAAATAGTTGTAATGATAATGTTGTTCATTGTTTGAAGTTTTCCTCTTCAATAAAGTAAACTCATTATTTGTGTTTTTAGATAAAATATTCATTTCCGATAAAATTTCCAATAGGAAAAATTAGTGAGAACATTTGTTATTGGAAGAGGATGCAGACAACTATTGTCATTTTTGAACTCTTGCGACAATTTTCTTGTTTTCTTACTACTAGTTTGAGATTATGTTGGTTTGAGTTTCAGGGTACTTATGTGGAGGGTATGAAGGAAGAAGTTGTTTTATCTCCGGGACATGCTCTTTCCTTTATTGCAGCTGGAGAAGGTTTATGCTGACAATGATAGTCATATTTTCCTTATGTTTTTTTGAGTAATGTAGCATTTGTGGTTGATTATTGGTTCAGGAACTTCATTAATATGCATGTCTATCAATTGCAGAGCATCGTCATGTCGGATCAAACAATTTTAATCTCTTCAGCAGCCGAAGTCACACCATTTTCACACTTGTAAGCATTATTGGTTTAGTAGTATTATAATTTGGTTCAAAGAACCCTTGTCTACGCTAGCTCCTATTGTAAAAGGAAATACCTTTATATCACAGCCTAAGCCCTCTAACTTTTTAGAGGCCAAGTTTCATGCATGCATGTGCTCATGGGGATCGCTGTACTTGCCTTTTCTTCTGGATGGTTAAATGCTTTTAAATGTTTAGTTAATTATCAGATAATGTATTTTCTGTCCTGGGCCATGTCAGGCCAACACTTGTTTTTCATCTAATTTTTATTGTTATTGTTATCTAATACATTTGCAGATGATTGAAAGCAGTGCCCACGGTGATGATTATGATGGAGTGATCTTCTCTCAGCTTGTAAGTGAAAAATATTTATAGATATTTAATCTTAATTATTAATTAATAAGTATTTGTTGACTATTCCATTTTTTTTTGTTTTGCTTGTTATCAGAACTTGATCGATCTGGCTGGGTCTGAGAGCTCAAAAACTGAAACAACTGGATTAAGAAGAAAAGAAGGATCTTACATAAACAAAAGTCTTCTAACTCTTGGCACTGTAGGTGTCTTACATGTCCTATATTTTTTGGTTATGGAGAAGTTTTGTTATGACATTTTGTTTGGACCTGAGATCACCATTCTTTACAAAAGAAACAGAGAACCTGCCTCTTGCAGTTCTCATTTCATGGTTTCAATATGTAGGTTATAGGAAAATTGAGCGAGGGGAAAGCATCTCATGTTCCATACCGAGACTCAAAGCTTACCCGCCTACTGCAGACTTCACTTAGTGGACATGGCCATGTATCTGTGAGTTTGGGATTCTGCTAAACTATCAGCAATTAATTTAACTGTATTCTGGTGTCTATTTTATATTGTACAATTTCCATGTCATCATTCTACATCAATGTGCAACTTGAATAGGCGATGGAATTTTTAGGGTCTTTCTTTTGCTTCGTTTTCCATCCATAGATACAATGGTGGAACAAAACAATGTTACGATATCTACATGACACCATATTAACATTGATTTAACATGGAAATTTCAGCTTATATGCACTGTGACTCCGGCATCCAGTAATATGGAGGAAACTCATAATACCTTAAAGTTTGCTAGCAGAGCAAAGCGAGTAGAAATATATGCCTCACGTAATAAGGTCCGCTCTAGAATTACTAATTAGCCACATACTTGTCTGTGTATTAGTTCCATGCACTTGAGGATGTTCCTGATTCACTCTTGAATTATTTCTGAAAACAGATTATTGACGAAAAGTCTCTAATTAAGAAATACCAGAGAGAAATTTCAGTACTCAGACAAGAACTTGACCAGCTTAAAAAGGGAATGCTAGTTGGTGTCAGCCATGAAGAAATTATGAGCTTAAAGCAAAAGGTTTTTAGCCCGCCCCTGGATTATATTTCATTTTTTCATTTTCATTTATACTCAGGTTTTTGTAATTGTGTAAATGAGATCTGTTTCTCATTCTGCTGTTGTATGAGTAGTTGGAAGAAGGTCAAGTGAAAATGCAATCTAGATTGGAAGAAGAGGAGGATGCGAAGGTTGCTCTTATGAGTAGGATCCAGAGACTAACCAAGCTTATTCTGGTTTCTTCAAAGAATACGATTCCAGGATATCTAACCGACGCTCCCATCCACCAGCGAAGTCACTCTTTTGGCGAGGATGATGTGAGTTCCTCCTTAAATTTTTGAGGAGTGTGTTCCGTTGTCCTTTTTAATATTCATTAATCATTGTTCAAGTGCAAGTACTTTGAAATTCTGAGTATGATTTACTGTAACATTATTAGAAGATTGAGTTTCTTTTCTTATTCTAAATGTCCATATCCAAAGCCAACAAAATTTATGCTGCTGAGTGCTAGGCTCTGTTGAACTTCTTGGTAGTGAGTTGGTTTCTTCTATCGCTGAGTTAGTTCTTAAACCTGAGGTTTTTTTGTAATTTATTTTAGATTCATAAATCACTCGAGGGCCTCCCCCAGCCCCCCCGGAGAGCTTATGACTTTGTGTTGAGTTGGTTCTTTGCAATATATCAGAGCGTTCATGATTAATTGGTCAAGTGTTTCCTCCTTGCTTGACCATTCTTCATAACCAAATTAAATTTCAGCACAAGTTAAAGTGGGTGTATTGTCCATGCTTTAAGCCTAAAACGGACTCTCGTGAGGCGTTATGTGATATAAATCAATCATGGGCCTCCAATGAATAGCTTAAGCTTTTAGGTTGACTTGGTTCTTGAATCCTTAACTTGTGTTCAAAAATTTAATCATTTATCAGAAAGGTAATTTCCATCTGAACGAAACTTTCATTATGTGATTATCCTTTTCTACAACATGTTAAACAGTGTGTAAGCCTTCCGTTTTTTCCCTCAGAAATATGATGCCATACGTGATGGATCTCTTTTGATTGAAAGTGAGAGTCAAAAAGATGTTTCCACATTGTCATCTGATCTATCTCATGACATTAGACATAGAAGATCATCAAGTAGATGGAATGATGAACTCTCCCCAACTAGCAGTATTATTACTGAGTCAACACAAGCTGGTGAACTGATCAGCAGAACAAGGCTACCAGCGGTAGATTCATGTTCCCCCTCCTCCTCAACAATATCTGTTTGCTAATTTACTTTCATAATTTGCATTTTAATTGATTCAATTTTGAGAACCTACGATAGTCCTGCCAAAATTAATGCATATAAAAATTATTATTTAAGGACCTGATCTTGTGATCCGTTGTGACTCATGTTATGATTTCTCGCTTTTATTTAATGATATAATCTCCACTAATAGCAAGTTAGCAACAATAAAGAACCCTACACCCCCAAAAAACATAGTTTTTATCAGCTTCATTTGTCAGTTCAGAATTACATTTCCTTTGTGCTGAAGTTACTCCAATCTTTTACGCACTGTATTGTGTGAGGCTATTGCTACCCAGTCAAAGTTGTATTTCATACTCAATTTTTTATTTATTAGTAAAAGGTGTAACTGTCATACTTAATTAGTTTCATAAAAAATTGTAGTTTCATACTTAAAGTGGTTGGTTACCACATACCTTATTAAAATTCTTTTTTTTATCTGCTTATGAATTGCAGGGAGGGATAACATTGTCCGATCAGATGGATCTTCTTGTTGAGCAAGTCAAAATGCTTGCTGGAGATATTGCATTTAGTACTAGCACTCTGAAGCGCTTGATGGAACAATCTGTAAATGATCCTGAAAGCTCCAAAACTCAGGTATTCTGCCTTTTTTTCAAACTATGATGCACTCAAACGTGGTAGTAGATGTGGATTAGGGCTGATGAAGTGTCTAACATTCTTAAACTTTACATAAAAGCAGTTAGAATGATGCACGGATATGCAAAATAATTGGCAATGTACTTATATCACGTGTCTTCCGTATGGCAGTTATTATAGTTTTTGTTAAAATATCTAGAAAGATCTAAGTAATATTTTACATATCATGGAAATGATTGTGATTGATTCTATCATTATAGGTAATCAAGTTAGGATCAATTATGTCATTATGAGTAATTATATTAGGATTCTATTTGTCTTTTGCTATTGGCCTATAAATAGGACCAATCCTTTGTACTTTTGAATAACTTTAAGTAATATCAAATTAATATCATTGTTATATTATTTTGATTCTCTATCCTCTCTTTCTTCTTCCTTAACCTAAAACCTTCCAATTCAATATGGTATCAAAGCGGTATCATCCTCCATGACTTGTCCTGTCACTATTCCGCTGCTGAGTTCTCGAAAAATCTGGAACTCCGATTTGTCAACTCATCACCTTTGCCGTGGCATCCTCTCGGCATTCTTGTCTCCACTTTCTTATGACGTTTACTACCATCAGCCGTTGTTCAAGCCATTGTTCCAGCTGCTACTTCATCTTCTTGCTCCCCTAAGCCTTCTCTATCCGTATATGTTCTCACATCCCTCACAAGACCATTGTGTTGTCACCTTGACTTACCCAAATCTTTTGGATCTCATGATGTTTGGCTCTGCTCTAGTGCTTGCTTCTTCTTTCCACTATCAGTCACGCTATTCTTCTCCTACTAATTGATCATATATGATCATATCATGGCTATTACCATTGATGCTCATTCCGGTGGTGCTTCCTATCCCACTAATGGATCATGCCAGTGGCTATTCCCACCGACGATCATTTCGGTGGCGCCTTCTCATCCGCTGATGAATCATATTAGTGGTGCTTTCTCTTCCCTCCGATGGTCATTCCAATGGTGCCTAATCTCCCATTGATAAATCATATATTAGTAAGGACTCGTTTTCCCGTCGACAATCATTCCGATGGTGACTTGTATTGGTAATGACTCACAGCAGCCCCGTCTATCTCCTAGATGCCAACCTTAATTTCAAATTCAAATATTTTGGGTGCCAAGGAAAATATTTCTATAATATCATGTAACAAGCTTAAGCTTAGTAAGCTTTAGCTTGAGGGAGAGTGTTAAAATATCTAGAAAGATCTAAGTAATATTTTACATATCATGGAAATGATTGTGATTGATTCTATCATTATAGGTAATCAAGTTAGGATCAATTATGTCATTATGAGTAATTATATTAGGATTCTATTTGTCTTTTGCTATTGGCCTATAAATAGGACCAATCCTTTGTACTTTTGAATAACTTTAAGTAATATCAAATTAATATCATTGTTATATTATTTTGATTCTCTATCCTCTCTTTCTTCTTCCTTAACCTAAAACCTTCCAATTCAATAGTTTTCAAGTATTCATGACTGCTTTTTTGCTTTGTTCTGTGGTATACGTGAATGTGAGCTTCTTTCTGTTGTGATGTTGTCTTACATTTCCAATTTTGGCTGGGGGGGAGGGGAGGGCGTTTTCAGGTGAGTGGTAAATAATTTTAGGTGAGAGGCAAAGGAGATTATTCATGGAGTAGGTTTTGCACAACACAAGGAGGGAGCGTTTCAACTGGGAAGTGGAATTTTGAGGGAATGAGAATGATGAACAATAATATCTCACAAATTTTGAATTTTGGAAGTAAGAATGATTTTGATTTAGATACTCTTAATAAGAACAATAATATCTCATTTACATTTGAATGCCTAAATATAATTTAGATACTCTTTCACGCAGGCTTAAATAAAGTTTAGATTCTTCTAAATATGTTTTTTTTCCCCTTCCTGGTTTTAGTCCCTATTTGAATTTTATTCATTGTTAGTCCCTAAATATAGCTTAACCAGTATGGTTTTATCCTGGACCCCCAAGTCCTTTCTTTTAGTTGCCAATCATATCCTTGAAGTGCAAGTGGTTAATACCATAAAAAATATGCAGCTTCTAATTCTAGTTGAAATCCCAGGTTTTGCTGATTTGAATTCATGTTTCAAGTCATTTATAAAAGGAAATATGCATGATTGCTTATTACAGATTGAGAACTTGGAAAAAGACATCCAAGAAAAAAAGAAGCAAATGAGAGTTTTAGAACAAAGAATAACTGAGAGTGGTGAATCTCCAATTGCAAACTCATCACTGGTTGAAATGCAGCAGGTGGCTATTTCGATTCAAAGTTCATTTATATTCTCATGGTTTCAAGTTTTAATATTTATGAAAATGCTTCGAAGAATCTCAATTATAATTTTGTTTTTCTTACTGGGTTTGGCATGACAGACAGTCACAAGATTAATGACGCAGTGTAATGAAAAGGCGTTTGAGCTGGAGGTAAGTACTATTTTAGCAATATTAGAGTGTGTTTCTTGATCTTGCGTCTTTAATTTATTTCCAAAATCCACTTCTTTTCTTCAACTTGTATTTTGTTATTGTTTTTGCATCTCAATATGGAATACATATTTGTGAATTGTGCTAGTTTCATTGATTATTCACTTTTAAATATTTGTATAGATAAAATCTGCAGACAACCGTGTCCTTCAAGAACAGTTAAATAATAAGGTATGTGTTTATTGTTTTGGCTGTTTGCTTCCTCGCCGGCAAAGTTGAAGGTGCTTCAGAAAACAGTTTGTAATTATGATACTGTCTATGTTGACAACCTCCTAATTGTTTTTTATTTGGTTGATAGTGTTCTGAAAACAGAGAATTGCAAGAAAAAGTGAAGCTGCTAGAGCAGCAACTGGCAACAATTTCAAGCGGTACCTCGTTAGTGTTTCATGATCATCGTTCATACGGAGAACAAATTGATGAGTTGAAAAGGAAAATACAATCCCAGGTAATGAGAATTTATTGCTTTTGAAGTAGCATGGCTCAAAGGATTATGGGCTTTTTAATATTCTTCGCTTGGTTTTCCTCAGTTAATGTCTCTCTTCTTGTCAATATACTCCCCTGCCTTCATTCTGTTTTTTAGTGCTCATGAAATTGCTTTATAGGATTACTATTTAAAAAGTTTTTAAGTATTCTACTTGAACTACATTTTTTCAGATTCTACTGTCAGCTCATGCTGTACAGTTTTGATTTCATTAGATTGCATGACATTTTTTCCCTTTTCAGGAGATTGAAAATGAAAACCTGAAGCTGGAGCAAGTTCAGTTATCAGAAGAAAATAGTGGGTTGCATGTGCAGAATCAGAAACTCTCTGAAGAAGCTTCTTATGCCAAAGAACTCGCCTCTGCTGCTGCTACGGAACTGAAGAATTTAGCTGGGGAAGTGACAAAACTTTCATTGCAGAATGCAAAATTGGAAAAAGAATTGATGGCGGCTCTAGACCTGGCCAATGCTCGAAGTGCTCCCATGCAACCAGTAAATGGTGTTAACCGCAAGTACAATGATGCAAGATTTGTGAGGAAGGGGAGAACTTCTTGCCGTGCTAACGAAACTTCGGGAGTTGGTCTAGATGAGTTTGAATCATGGACTCAAACTGATGATCTGAGAATAGAAATTCAGGCTAGGAAACAACGAGAGGAAGCACTTGAGGCTGCATTAGCTGAAAAGGAATGTGTGGAAGAGGAGTACAGGAGAAAGGTTGAAGAGGCCAAGAAAAGAGAAGCAGCCTTGGAGAATGATTTAGCGAGTATGTGGGTTCTTGTTGCAAAGTTAAAGAAAGAAGTGGGTGTTGTCCCAGAAGTGAACGTTGATAAGAAAAATGGTGATGGGGAAGCACATTCGGATGATTTGAGAAGTAATGGCATTGATAGTAATATTGACCCCAAGGAGCAGATTTTGGATGTATCCAAATCAGACAATGAAATTCCCAAGGAAGAACCCTTGGTTGCTCGTCTCAAGGTATTTCCCATTCTATCACTCCTTTATCATGATTCTGCACTCCTTATTTGTTGTTTTCTTTTTGGGCTAGATGGTGCCACTTTTAATTTCAAAGATAATTACGTCTGAATTTGTTGTGTCATTGTGTGATTAATGCCTTATCAAAAGACATGATTTATGATAGGCCTTTATGGCGTCGTTTGATCCATGTAGCCGACCCCACCTAGTGGGACAAAGGCTTAGTTGTTGTTGTTGTATTGTGTGATTAGACCTGAGTAACTGGCATATCATGCCATTACTTCGATATTACTGCACAATCTCACGACTTACAATGAAACAAAAAAAAAAATGGTAGGGTCTTTTATCTGTAATTTATGTTTTCAGGCACGCATGCAAGAGATGAAGGAAAAAGAGCTCAAGCACCTTGGCAATGGAGATGCCAATTCCCATGTTTGTAAAGTATGTTTTCAATCATCAACTGCAGCAATTCTTCTTCCTTGCCGTCATTTTTGTTGTAAGTCTTTTCCTAACTTTTCTTAATATTTTCCTGCCTCAATATTTTGGCATTTTTAATTTGGATTTGCATATTTTTTCTTCTGAATTACAACCTCTTGTTTGCTTTTGCAGTGTGTAAATCCTGTTCACTTGCTTGTTCTGAATGTCCTGTTTGCCGCACAAATATTGCAGATAGACTTTTTACTTATACATCTTGACCCATGTAAGTCTTTTGCAATTCTTTCAAATACTCTTATGAACCATATTGTAATACTGAACAGTATGAAATCGTAACATGTTTTCATTTTTGTATGTTGAAATTTTTGCAGGGTTATATTTCATAAAGTTTAATATATCTACCAGCTAAGGTTGCAAATTCTTTTATTAGTTGGCTTGTAAAGTAAAACTATTTGAAAGGTATATCATTATCTTCTTTTATTCTACCCCTGGAAACTGTATAATAGGGGGAGACAAAGGGGTGGGAAAAAAAAAGAATGTAAAAAGGAAAAGGAAAGGGTGTAAACAGCACTGCTGAACACATGCACAATGTGTGTTTGTTTTATGTATTGGAGCAGATTTTTGTTGTATATCTGTACGTATTTTGCAGAGTAAAACAGCTAGATTCCTCCTTTCCTCTCCCCCTCCTTCTGCACTATCATTATGATTTTATGTGTGCAATTTTTTCTTACTGTTCCTGGTATATTTCTACTTTCTACTGCTGTCAATGCTGCATGAAAACGGTTGATGTCTTTAATTTTGTTTAATCCAAAAGGTGGCAGGGCCAAGCTTGTAACCTAGGATAATTTGGTGTTTTATCGAAAAAATTGTAGCGCTTGCTTTGGAGACTCTTAGGAAGTGATTTGTTTCTATTGCCTGGTTTTGCACTGAATGAGTATTTGGAGTTTGAGAAGTAGCCAAAGGTTGCCAAATTTCACAAAACCTGCTTTCGGTCCAACCTCTGATTTAATGAACCCCATTCCGGAAGAAGCCATGTCAACCACTGTCCACATTTTCAATCCCAAAATAAGATAGCAATGCACAAATGCTCAATATATAACAAAATAAGTTGGAAAATTCTTTGTGAAGTATAACAAGATAGCGCTTAATGTAACATTATACCGTAAAAAACAGATAGCACTCGATGCAACAATAGCCGAGCCTTCACTAGCCTCGGCTATATATTAAAATTTTATTTTCTTTTAAATGCTGAATTAGTTCTCTCATTATTCAATTTCATCTTCAAATAATATGAATACTTTGCCTTTATGTTTTCTAACCTTCTTGCTGCTAGCGCAAGCAAGCACCACGTGTGATCTGCATCTCCACGTGTATTCTGAATAACCGAAATTTGCTTTTCGGAATATCTTAGTTTCCAAATGGCAATTAATTTTGTTGTTAATTTGATGCTGATTTGACAGTTTTTGTTGTTTTGTTGGCATTATAATACTTTTGGACAACGTTATTTCTATTTCGTACCAAAGTATTTAGTACGGATTGCAATGAAATTGGTTTAAACCAATCAAGATGCGTAGAGTTGGTTAAAGGTATGGAAGAGAGGATCAAAATGTGAACGGTACGAATTTCTTATTCATGTTGTTTAGCATTTTTGTTTGGCTTAAACCATGCAGGTGGCATATGAAAGATCTTGTTGATTATTTAGTTACTAGTTGCTTCAACACCAACAACTTTCTCCATGACAATCAATCAAAAGGGATTTTCCAACCATGCACAACTGTCAGGTTGTTCAAGCATTTACTGTCAATTATAATAAACCGATAGCATACTCCGGAAGAGTATTGTTTTATGTACATCAAATATGAGACGATAATTGTTGTCTATCTTATTTTTGTTATGTATTTATGAGATGTTTGTAGGACGGTATAAGTAATGAGATAGAGATAAATTCTTTTACTGTTTAAAAAATTGTCAAATTCTAATGTTGCAGACTTGCAGTAACGGAACCCTGTGTAAAAAGTGCACGGGTAACATTTAGAAATGCAAAGAACTTTTCTACATGGAAACAGCCAGAAACTTTTAACAATTTTTCTCATAAAGAGCTGAGGGGTAATTCTTCAAAAATAAGGCCCTCAACCCTGCCTTAGATGAGAAGAGAGAAAAAAGATTGCAAAGAAATTCAGAGCACTAAAAAGAAACACTAACGAATTGTAATCAAATGCAGGAAAAAAAACAAGAAGATATTTTCCAATAGTTGATCAACGAGAGCGTCTATTTTTTCTGATCAGAGGTGTAACTGAAGGAACTGTGTAGCCATTATAATATCCTTCAACATCATTGGCTTTTTGCATTTCCTTAACTCCAACAAAACAATCCATCTTTTGAAGATTCGAAGTGCTGAGTTGAGGGGAGGATCCAACTTGGGATTGTGGAGAACACGATTCCAATGGAAAAGAATACATGTTGTTGACTTGGAAAAGATCTTGATCATGAAACTCTGAGTGCTGCTCATAGTCCTAAACATTCAAAGTTAATTTATAATTATATAAGTCTTTGTGGCTCAATTAATTAAAACTTAAAAGCAAGGTGTGCTATTAAAATCAAACCTTGTTATAGAAACCATTAGGTGCAAAAGAAGCATCAAAAAGGTCTTCCATGCAGTAACCAGGTATGGTTTCAATTAAGTACTCAGAAATGCTGCTTGTTGAAACTGAACCAGCGTCACTAGCCATATTGTAGCTTGTTTTAGAACGAGAGGTTCTTACTTCAGATCCAGTTGTAGTGCCCTTGGAGCATAGTGATATTGGTTCTGAAGATGAATCACCAATCTTTACACCTGTGAGAAGAAACCTGTTATGTTTCTTGGTATTTTCGTTGGCTCCATGGATTGGAATGTCACATTCTGAACATAGTATTGCTCTATCTTCTTTGCAAAAGATATATGCACGCCTCTCCTGAAACAAAAAAATATTGTCATTTCTATTCAATTGTTCTATGTAAAAAAAGTGTTTAAAACTAAACTTTTTTTATTACAAATGCCAAGTACATGAGGTATTTATGCAGATACAATGATATGCATCTAGAGAATACTAGACCTATACTAATTAAATTTTAAAAAGTCACTTCATATTCACAATTCTCAGCTTCACTTCAAAATTTTTCCTTAGATATTTCGAGAAAGCAAGAGTATTTTTTTAGATATTATCAAATTATATTGAACAACTAAAAGATGTAAAACCAGAAATTATCTGAGGAATAGAAGAGAGAATGAGTTAGTACTTGGCAGATATCACAAAGAGGGGAGTGTTTGGAGTTGGGGTAGTGAAGAGAGAAGCGTGTGTGTTTGCTTGCAAGCTTGTTGGCATGGTGGATGGTATGATCACAGGCATGGCAGAGAGCGGCTTCATCTGCAGGACAGAACAAAGAGGCTTCCACTTTGTGACACACATCACACTGGATCTTCATCTTTATTTCTGTGCTTTGTTGTGTCTTTCTCTTTTGAGTTTTGGTTTGATATTCAATAGTATTGTTATTGGAGATTGGTTTTGAAGGGAAGGGGGATGGGGACAAAAGAATTATGGGCTTTTGGGCATGATGCATGGTCCATGAGAACAGCTAAGCTATGCTAAGCTCAGAAGTGGTATTATTATTAAGTGTGTTTCATTTTCTGACTCCCAGAAAACTCTGGATGCAATGCCATAGGCATACCTATCTCTTTACTCTCTTTCCATATATTTATGTCTCTTTCTTTGAGTAAAGAGGGGAGGTGAGTGAGTGAGTGAGCAAGTTGGCTAATGGGGGCTATATTATTATTATTCTATAGCAAAGCTTTCACTCTCAGTCTGTGGCTGTCTTAACTTGTAGGCAGCATGGCATGCATTAATCTGCTACCTTTATAGATTCAATCAAACTCTTGTGTTTCTAAAGAAGGAAGCTTCCTTTTTATAGTATAGCCTGTCAATCTTGTTTGGCAAGATCAATATTAATCTCAACTAATCGACTACTTATTATTATTCTTAATAGTAATAATTTTAAATATACTAACAAATTTTCAATTACAAGTGTTTTAAAGTTATCTTCTAAATTTTGTAAGCCAAGCTTAATAAACATGTGTTTGTACAAGAATCATTTATACATAATCCCATCCTCGGATTTAAGTAAGGGTAAACATGTGTCAGTTTTAACATACAAGTGATAAGGTAAAATTAAGTGTATGTTTGGTTCTGCGGTGAGTTAACCCAGAATCAAATGTCAAAGCTAGTAATAGTTGCTTCTGTCCCAACGTGATTTTGGGGCCGGAATTGATTCTCCAACACGGAACCAAACATGCCTTAAGAATCATTTGTCCGACTCAATCGATATTGAAGTGTACTGCAACTTCCGTAAACCAATGGAACAACTTCCATTTTAAATAAAGAATTAAAGAAAAAGTAAGAAAGATAAAATGTGAAATCTTTTACTCCCTCGTTCCCTAATCATAAGATTCTTTTCGACATTTTTACGTCCACCAATGTTGTTGAATTTTATATTAAAATTGATATGTTCTTCCAAAAATACTCTTTTACCAATTATTAGAACATAATAGTTTTTTTTTTCATTTTTCAATAATTGATTTAATTCCTAGATACTCCATCATCTATATTTAATGCAGTGAATTAATTTCCAAATTATTTACAACTTTAAACAAACTCCATTAAATAAGCTCCATTTCAAATTCCAATACAATTTTATTTATTTCTTCTCTCAAAAACTTATACGGCAATGATTAGATGTAAGGGTAATTTTGGAAAAAATTACAAGAAGATCTTATATTTAGAACCAAATTTTTTTTTCCCAAGAAGATCCTATAATTAAGGACGGAGGAAGTATTGTATATGAAAAAGAAAGTTGTCGATCAAGTTGTAAAAATTGATTGTGTGTCGATGCCCCAGCGGCAAGGTGTCTCTCCAAAAAGAAGTTCACATTCTGAATTTGAATTATCTAATTTAATCATAATATTTAAAAGAACTAATGAAATTTTAAAATGTCCTAATACAAAGCTGACGTTTTTCTTGCTCATACACTTTAAACCATACCGCATAAAGGACCATTGACAATGTAAAGAAAGCTGTTTTTTGTCCATTGTCAATGTAAAGAAAGCGGTTATTGTCAAAATATCAGATGTCTTGAATTATAACATGCCATTTGCTCAAATTAACAATGTCCAATGGCAGATATAATTGACTCGCAAGCTTCAATATTAATTTCCAAGAAGTTATGAGTGAAACGTTGAACCCTTGAATTTTATTGCCGCATGTTGTAAGCACTTAAGCACTTCATTAAAATATTCTATATATTTTTTTTCGGATGAATTTCTTTTTTAAAATTTTATGGTTGATAGCTAAAAACTAATTACTTTAGAATCATAGAGATTAGCCAATAGCAAAACTATTTACTAAGCCTTATTAGTTTTTTTTTCCTTATGATAACTAAAATTTTAGACTATAATATAACAATCTTGCCTGCAATTAGTTATAAAATTTATGGATCAAAGTACTTTAAAACTAAACGATCCGAAAGAAAGTACTGTTGACTAAAGTTTGTTTTGCTATTAAGGCTTAAAGTTATCCTTTTAATCACCTTTCCTCCTCCTTCTTCTTCTTAGTCACTGTATTTAAAATGTCTTGTCACTTTTGAAATTGATGATTTTGTCTGAATGTCAATGAATTTGTGAGCACTTAAAAATCGCTGTTATTGTTAATGGTTGTCATAAGTCTATATTCAATTCACGGCAGAGATGTATGTATTCACGTTGTGTTTTTTTTTCCTGTCAAAAATATCTTTCAGATCCATAGTTGAAGACTAATTCTCTTTGAAGCGTATAAATCGAAGTGAGTTTTGCTTTTACTAACAAAACATTTTTTATACTCACAACAAGGATCAAATCCTTAACATCATGACTCAATCATTTACAAATTATGTTAGGCTTTCTTGTGAAACTCCTTTTGTTGCATTCCGGAGGGAACATAATAAAAGCAAATAACAATATTATTATATGGTGTTGCTTGCTTATCTTGATCGATATTTTCTGTTCTAATTTCAACTTTTTCTTGGTGGCATTATCCCTTTTTCCAAACAAATTAAAAGAAAACGTGGTTGTTGCAGACTTTGTTCTTCACTTTGATCATATAATAATTTGACCAAATAAACAACAAGCACATAAAGGAAAATTGGAAAGTGCAAGAGCGAAAGTGGGAACTAATAATTATAGTAGTTGGTTGGCGTAACTAGACGACAGAAAATGCTTTTTTTCAGGCTGGATGCGGATGATCTAGATTGAGAATCTTTGGAACGAAATATCGGAAAAGATACGATTGTCAGCTTAATAAGGTAAATTTACTAGCAGAAGATAAGAAAGGAACATTGTACTTTGTCGGTGTTTATTTATAAGATGGTTTTTACTCATTTACGAAGATTTAGAAAATTAATTGAAAATAATTATTATTTTTAAATTTATTAAAAAATTATCAATATTTTTAATTATTATTTGGGAGGGTTACTTTTGAAAAGGCTGAACCATGTTCGAAAGATTAGTACTCATGTTGATGAATGCCTGAAAAACAAAAAAAAAGTTAAACACTAATATATAAATTGTTGTAATTATTATTGTCAAAAAAATAAGAAAATTTATTAGAATACCAAAAAAGTAATAATTATTTAGTGAAATTAATAAAAATATATTTGATTTAAGTTATTTATATTATCTAAATATTATAAAGTAACTTATATTTTTTTAAAAAAAAATGAGTTATAAATAAAGAGAAAGAGGGAGTACTTTTTTAATCATGACAAATTTAAAATACTTGTCACGTCACATGGATTGAGATATTGAATGGCAAATAAAATGTACCATGAGTGAGAACATTGTATCATTGCCAAAGCAAAATAGCCATTTTCTAGGACTGGGATTCAAATGGGAACGGGCGAAAGGCCGACCAAGACTTGCCGATCAATTGGGTTAGGTGTACAGGTAGAATAACGATAGGGAGAGTAAATCTCTCTGGTTCCACACTCATTGAAAAACTAGCTTTCATCCCGTGTAATGCACGAGTTATTGATAATTTAATTTTTTATATTAAATATTTTAAAGTAAAAATTGTTTTTATTTTAAAATAAAGATTATTATTATTACACAACAATAAAAAAAATTATATAAAAAGGCATATACTTAAATTAAACACTACACTTAAAAAAATTAATTTAAATGAGTTTGTTGAGAAATATTGCATTTTCTTGTATAAATAAAAAGTAACATTTTTTATCTAATATCTTCCTTATTTATTTAATAGATAAATTAACATTTTTATATGATTATCAACTTTATTTTAAAGAATCAAAACTAAATCATATTTAAATATTTTCATCTTTTTTGTTTGGTGGTATTATAAGTAAATTTAAAGATAAATTAGAATATTCCGTATTTCATAGGACATGAAGATGACATTGAACTTGTTATTATTGACTGTCTTGATTAATTAACACATTGCATTTTATAAGGAATATAATGACCGCTCTTTTTTTATATTTTTAATATTATATTTGTTTGTGTATAGATGAGTATTAAATTAATGTATTTCTTAT
Organism: Crotalaria pallida; assembly: GCA_037953625.1. Lineage (NCBI taxonomy): Eukaryota > Viridiplantae > Streptophyta > Magnoliopsida > Fabales > Fabaceae > Crotalaria > Crotalaria pallida. Next base: position 138,112,082 of record CM075654.1, on the reverse strand, counting down.
TTAGTTGATCGATGAAGTAACACTTTTTACATATCATTATTACGTTTATTATGATATTATGATTAATTGAAGTGAAATCAAAATTAAACTTTTTTTTAATATTTTTTGTTTGATGGTATTATGAGTATAATCAAAATATTTCTTATTTCATGTGACATGATAATTTAGTATTTTTTGAATATAAATTATCATCTTTTTAATATGATTATCACATTTATTATTATTATTATTATTATTCATATTTAAATAATTTTATATTTTTCATCGTTTATCTTATCTCAAATTAATCATAAAATTTGATCCTAAAAAATCTTTATCCTAATTGTCCTAATCATCTTGAATTATTTTTTTTTCAATTTTTGAAATGTATGTACCTTTGTTTTTAATCTGTTACTGTTTTTTTTAGAGATTATAACAACTAAAGTATTTATCAATTGCAAACTTTTACAAAATAATCATTATATTTAATCATATATCCATATTATTTGTAATGTTTGAAAAAATCTATACTTTATTAGTGTTTAATTTGTTTTACTTTTAAAAAAATATTGGAATATTCTCAATTTCGATATTGCAACCTATACAGATTTATGATCTCTCCATGGATTACGTTAAAATTTCTGGATGAGACATGCAAATTCTTTTTCTTCTTATATTTATAAGTATTGAACCTATCTCCTTTTTGTAATTTGTGGATAGCATCAAAAAATTTTATTCCCGAATATCCTAACCAAATAATCCCTAAGTTTTTTTTTATAGATTACTCCCTCGGTTTTTTAATATAACACTTTTTATATTAATTATTATTTTTTCATAATTATCGTGATAAAAAAACAAATAAATTTATCTCGATAATACATCTAGATAAAGTGATTACAGAAAAAGTAGAAAGAGATTTAGATTGAATTTAGCTGTTTTTATCTTTGGGTATGTAGTTTGTATCTTATTTTTTTAATGTTGTTTTTTTTTAACAGCAAACAAAAAGAATCCATTAAAAAGGAGGCAACCAAGCATCAAAGCACACAACAATGACCCCACCTTCTGTAAAGGGTTTGCCATAAGGTACCCTATAATGTGCTCAAAGAAGCCCCAAAGCCAAAAAACAATAAGTTTCCTTCACACTAGAGTGAAGATAATGGAACATACATAATACATCTCCCACCTACACCTACCAAACTATACAAATGAAGCACCTCATCCATGATAACAATCTTCAAAGGCACCCTACCTCCTTAAAAACCTTACTAAGAAAAAAAACCCAAAAGGGAAAAAGTTCAAAGCAAGTAATTGTAGCCAGTCACATATCACCATACCTTACCAGCCACAAAACATTAAAAGAAGATATGCAAAGAATCTTCCTCTTTCCCACACAAAGCACAATCCAAGGTAACAGATACCTCTCTCCTTATCAGATTCTTTTTTGTTGGAAGACGATCCCAAAGATTTTGGAGGGAGTCCGGACATTCCAAAGAAGATTAAGAGCACCCTGAAGACCTGAATCTAATAAGATTGTAGTGAGAAAAAATTTATCCATAAGGAAAGGAAATTTTTTTTAATGTTGTTGTTATCTTTTAATATACATTCAGATAATGTTTTTTTAATGTTGTTGTTGTTCATCTTGTTCCTTACCTTATATTATCAATTTATTTATACTTCTTGTTGAGAGTTATTTTCATAAAATGAATTTGGGTCCTATTAAATTTGACACGTCTTTTCCTTCTAATTGGCTCTGTGTAATTTATGTTTGATTTACTTGCACCGTTTTACTGAATCGAGTATTATTGATTATTGAAGGGAGTTTGTTTACCCAAAATCAAAGGTAGAGCCATACTAAGGAGGAATTGTTGTGTGGTTCGGGACCAATGATTCCGGACACATCCACGCCGTTGATTTCATTAAATATTTATATTTTTAATCAATTAATAATACATCCAACGGTAAACAAAGGTGAACATACTTGGGTTACTACCATAGTGACTTTCTTCAAATTCTCAATACCCGAATCTTAGAAATATTCTACCATTCCTGTGTGAAATCTCAGAGTTACCATTCTCCCTACAACAGTTCAAGAAAGATAATTCTTTCTCATGTGTATGTAAACCATAAACCATGACAAAGGAATCAAATCAAAGTTTTCCATGGATGCATGTTGGTACACATAATTATCTTCTGAGATATGAAGAAAATCTTTGCAAGTTAGTTTAATTAACTTTCCACAGGTTTGAGATAGAAGCAGATGTCACCCTTGCCAGAACCTCTACCACCAACTCTTTTGGAAGAGCTTTGATTGTAGAAGAAGAAGACTTCTCCTTCTTCATATTATTTCTTCCTTTCTTCACTCCAAAATCACTCATGCTCCTAAAAAGAAGCAGAAACTTGATTGTATTTGTCTAGAATCTTGAGATTAGGATTGAGAATATGAATATTAAATAAGAATATGAATATAAAATAAGAAATAAATAATTAGGAACATAAAACACGAAATAATAAAATTAGAGAATTCTTGGAAGTAGAGAGATCCGAAGGTGAAACAAAAGGTAAAGAATGAAAGTGAGATCATATTATATATAGTGATTTTTTTTTCAAATATTTTTTTAGGATAATGATTACTTCTTTTTTCAACAAACCGATAATAATGATTTTACATACAGATAATGCTCAAGCATCATCTCTTCGTGTTTATCAATCTTTTTGAGGATAATGATTTTATTTAACAAAATGAGGATAACGATTCAACATATTCCACATAGAGATAATTTATTTAATTTTAAATATTAATTTTGAACAGATAATTTATTTATTTTAAATTATAATTTTGATTAAATAGGATATTATCTACCTATAAATGCTGTGGTGCAAGTATTCCTTAAGCGAACAAACGTGGTGCCTCGAAAATTTCCCCGACAAACGTGGTGCCTCGAAAAGTATGTTTTTATATAAGTATATATATAGTAGATTATTTTAATCACGGGAACTAATGATGTGAATACATAATTATTATCGATTTAATTGAAAAATGTAAATTATGAAATTATAGTGTAAAACCGTAATATGGATTTATGATTATTTTTTATTATTATTTTTTCAGCTTTAGTAATTTTTGTTAGAAATACCTTTTTGATAAATCAATTTTCAATTTATACTTTTTTAAGGGAAAAACTACCTGTTCTAGATTGAACAGAGAAAATTTGTGAAGGTCTAAAGAGGGAAAAAAAAAACTAAAACTCATTGAATCATCTTCAATTCTTCATCATTCAAGCTATTGTATTTACAATGACATGATAATATATCTTATTGTTATTTAATGTTGTATGTCTCCGACTAAACTCGTTACTTCCTCTTTCTCACAATGATGGTAATAAATTGAAAATTTCAAAAGAAAAAAGAAAAATTATGCATTTAATGGTTTGTCTAACACATCAATCAATTATCAGATATTTAATTTAATGTATTTTGCATTGATCAATCCATCATAATTCAAAGTAAACTTTTTATTGATTATTTTAACTTTATTTTGAGACAAAATTTTTTGACACTTTTTAATATATTTGTGAAACGAAGGAAGTACTACTTTCTATCAACAACTCATAAAATATAGGTCATATTATTATAGGTCAAATTTAACTATGTTACAAAGACGAGAATGCGTAGTTACATTTCTTGAAATTTTAAAAATGTATTTTAGCATTAAAATTTTATTCTCTTAACTTGTATTAAAAATTTTAAAAATGTTTTTTTTTTCGTATTCCTTGCAGAACCACCGGTATCCCCAAGAGCACCCTTAATACCAGGGAGCCCTTGAGACTAATCCGGAGCGAGCTGCGTAGCTGGCTCTCCCAGCAAATGTTACATCAATAAACAAATGACAAATAAAAAATAATAAATATCTTAAAAAATATAAAATAACTTACAAATAGAATGAAAAAATATATTTTTATAAAATATGACTTACAAATACAATGAGAAGGAGCAAATATTGCAAGATAAAAGATACACTATGGTGTAAGAAGTGAAAAATAGGTAGCAAATAAAGATGGCTAGATATACTACTTAATATTCTTCTCTTTCAGCCGTTCATGATCGTATGTGTAGATGTACTCGTATACTTTAGGTCTGCATTTAGTCCAAATGGAAAAGGTTTCTATATATGGCCAAAAGCTTGGGACACATTCTATTTGCTCCGCTTGTTGCATAGTTCATGGGTACATGAGTTATGAGTATATGGAAACATTTAATGTAACGAGTACTGTACCTCGCAGATATTACCTCTAATTTTAAATATAAGTAAATAAAAATATTTTATTAGTGGTTTCAAATAGTATAAACAAAACTTAACTGATTCTTTATTTTCAATATAATCATTTCTAAAATATATTAATAAAGTGGTTGTATTTTTTAATTTTTATTTCATTCTCAATGCATATTTTTTAAAATGGTCTATTTTTTTATGAAATTGAAAAAATTAAATACAATCAACTAACTTCCTTAAAATAATATATATATATATATATATATATATATATATATATATATATATATGAGACCGGAAGGAGTAGCTTTAGCTTGGCCTTGCAAGTTGCAAGATAGAGAGCACATATTTTTTTTTCTCAAAAAATGTGCAACTTGATGTATGATTTGTTGAAAAAATAATAATATTTGAGTTAAAAATTTAAAAAATAAATTTTTTTTAACCAATCATAATAAGCGGCATTTTGTCGAGACAGAGGATATTAACGATGTAAGATATCATGAACCTGTTAATGTTTGGGTAGTTTCACGTACTCGGTTTTTTTTTTAGCTTAAAATAATTATAAAAAAAAATCAATAACAAATATTCCCAATTGAATTGTTTTTTATCTTTATTTTGGCAATGTTTACATTAGTTGAAAGGAACGGGATAGCCCCAAAGTTTTGAGGGACAAAAACTCCTATACTTGCTTTAAAATTAATAAAAAAAATGAAAAAAGAAAGTATTTCTATATTTAGCCACGGAGCAAATGGTAAAATCGTGGTTAACAAGAACTGTCACTCTGGAGGCTTTTTTACCTAAGTGAGGTAGTTTTACAAACAATTTACGAAAAAAGGGTAGTTTTGAAACTATTTACGTAACATGGGGCAGTCAACAAAACTATTTACGTAAATGGGGCAGTCAAAGTCAAAAAAAAAAAAGTCTAAGAAGTCGTGTGGGATGACTTAACCCAGGTGACACGTGTCACTCTTTGATTCGTCAAAAAGAATTTTGCAAAAAAAAAAATCTGACGCAGTGCCACGTGTCACAACGTGGCGCGTTGCGTCAATCCGGGTGACGCAACGGGTCGCGTCATGTGCATTGACGCAACCTCCACGTTGCAGCGTCCGGTTGACTCCCCACTCATTTGCAATATACAGGTTATATATATTGGCAAAAATGCCATAGTGGGATTCAACCCCCTGACCAGGGGGAGGAAACAATTATGACACATGGGGCAACCACTGAGCCAACAGCTTGTTTGTGTTATGAAAAGAAACGACTTATATTTATTATACATATATTTCGGTTTTTAATAATTTTCTACATATTCTGATTTCATAATATCATATCCGGTACTGAATATAAAAGTATTGGTTTTAAACTTTAATTTTTTTAATTTCATAAGTTTCATTTCTATTTTTAATGACATTATTTTATTTTTTAGCAATCATCCATGATAGTTTTTAATATTCATTATTCGAATAATTTAGCAATGTAAAATAATTAATAATTTATCGAATAATTAGCAATGTAAAATAATTAATAATTTTTTAAATTAATAATTTTACATTATAAATTTATCGAATAATTAGAAATTTAAAATTTATAATTTATCGATAAATTTACATTATAAATTTATTCGATAAATTAATAATTATTTACATTATAAATTTATTCGATAAATTTACATTAATAATTTATTAAATTTACATTATAAATTTATTCGATAAATTAATAATTATTAAATTTACATTATAAATTTATTCGATAAATTAATAATTTATTATAAATTTATTAATTTTAAATTTATCGATAAATTGTAAATTTTAAATTGCTAATTATTCGATAAATTTATAATGTAAAATTAATAATTTAAAAAATTATTAATTATTTTACATTGCTAATTATTCGATAAATTATTAATTATTTTACATTGCTAAATTATTCGAATAATGAATATTAAAAACTATCATAGATGATTGCTAAAAAATAAAATAATGTCATTAAAAATAGAAATGAAACTTATGAAATTAAAAAAAATAAAGTTTAAAACCAATACTTTTATATTCAGTACCGGATATGATATTATGAAATCAGAATATGTAGAAAATTATTAAAAACTGAAATATATGTATAAAGAGGGTGTTTCTTTTCATACCACAAACAAGCTGTTGGTTCAGTGGTTGTCCCATGTGTCATAGTTGTTTCCTCCCCCTGGTCAGGGGGTCGAATCCCACTATGGCAATTTTCCAATATATATAACCAGTATATTGGAAATGAGTGGGGAGTCAACCGGACGCTGCCACGTGTCAATGCACATGACGCGACCCTTTGCATCAGATTTTTTTTTCCCACTTAGGTAAAAAAGCCCACTAAGGAGCATTGATAAAAAGGATGTGACCAAACTTTTGAAAACGTTTCTTGGCAATTAATAGTGGGAGTTATTTTTTACTCTTCCACGTTTTTTCAGTCTATGCATTTTGGAAATGATATTTTTAGGGATCCATAGTTGTTAATGGGGTTTTGAGATTAAACTGTTTTTAAGGTTACGAGGGTGTCTCTTATATAGAGGTGTTTTTCTTAAAAATTGAATCCGGTACTACTAGCATCCAGATCTCGTCCTTAGGATCTCAATTAATTCCACAATGCCAATCAAGCAAACTCCCATTAGTTTCCACGCTTTTAATGGGTTTTTTTTTTTCCCGAAACTAAGAGGTGTCTGAGCTTCACATTTTTTTGTGGTCCAACTAATCTACCTCGGATCCATGAACTGTGCGAGTTTTTGATTCAACGGTATGGATCCTCCCTAGGAATTGTTGTTTTACTGGGACTTGAGCCTTTGACCCTGAAATTCTTAAGCGCCCAACCACTTTTCACTAGGACAATTCACTTGAGTTCCACGCTTTTAATATTACTATCACAATTATAAAAGAAATTTTTTTTTATTGTTAAACTCTATTATTTTTAACATATCTCAATTTAAACTAGTTACATCTATTAATTTTTATTTTAATTTGAATGCTACATTTCTAAAATATCATGTTTTTTTTTTTATGAATTTGAGAAAATAAAATATACTCAACCAATTTTTTTAATTGAGATTGGAAGGAGTAGTTTTTTTTTTTAATTATCTCAATTGCTTTTAAACTCTCTTTTTTTTTTATGAAGTCAAGATCTTTAGTCCATCTTCAGTAAACAATTCCTTTTAGGGGTTCCGTAAATATTTTAGGTAGTGTCTGGTTCCCAAAAACTTTTACTCAAGATTCACCACTTGTTAAATCACAAAGTTAAAATTAACTTTTCCTTTAAACAAACGTTTTTTTATATGAAAATTTTCTTTTATTTTTAGATAATGGGGGAGAGCGCAGACCCCTAATTTTGGTATGATTCTTATATTTTATGTCTACTAACTGTTTCATATGAACTGACTTTTCGATTTTTTTAAAAGTAATTGGTTTTTTTACGATTATTTTAAAGTAATTGGTAGATATAAATATTTAGGTATAAAGGTACTTCAATCTCACTTCTCTTTGTTTTTTTTTTTTTTAAAGTCTCTTTGTTTATGTTATGGTGCAAAGGAAAAAGAGCACTACAACATAGCAGCATACAAAAATGAAAGGTCATTTCATCCATGGTACTCCCTCCGGTCCTATATATAAGTCACATTCTAGAAAATTTTCTTGGTCTTAATTATAAGTCACTTTATATTTTCTATGCATCATTTATTGATTTTTCTCTTTTTTGCCCTTATTAAATGCTTTGACTATCTATGTGTTTTTTGTTGTTCATTAATGAGTGCGAATTTTCCAAAAAAAGTTAAGAGGGTAAAATTGTAATATTACAATATATTTTCATAGAATTCATAAAACCAACCACTTTCATTGATATGTGTAATTCGGTTAAGTATGCCCTATAATAAGGACCGGAGGGAGTATCAAATACTAAATCATTTACCATGGGTTGGGACAAGTGGTTAGCGATTCGGTCTCGTTCGAGTTTTTGTGAATGCAGAAAATTCATGTTGGGAGACTTGTCTGCCAAAGCTAGACACGCAAACTGGGTCGGATCCAGATCTACTTACTCAAGGCACTAGGTGAGCAAAAAAAAATACTAAATCATTTTATCTTTCATGAGTTTACCGAGAGTTGCAGTGGTAATTAATAATCCTCCTATTTAACTATTTTAACTACTTTCTAACACTTTGTACCAAAAAAAAAACTACTTTCTAACACTCCAACTCCATGATTGCTTTTGCACTTTCAATGCTGTCTTCTCATTATAATCCCCAAGTGCCCTTCCCGCGAGAAGAAGAAAAAATATTTATATGACCTTTCTCGTAAAAATACATTTGAATGGGATATGAAATACTATAATTTATGGATATCAAAAATAAATTAAGCTAAATTTATGGGTTGAGTCACGGAGATTGGAGGCAGACCATGTTTGGATGGTCCAAGTTGGCCCAATTTGTGTCTTGGTACAATCTGTCGCCCATAGGCTGGTAAGGTCCGGTCTATAAAATTTTGTGCTGGAATATTTGAACCCCAAATGTGGTTATTTGGCCCCCATTTCAGTGTGGAAATGACGGGAGTGCCCAAGCCGAGCGTAAATGTTTTCGTCTCTAAAGGAACGGGAAAACACGTCTTGTTAAAGACGGAATAATGAACCCCAATTTGGTGAAATTCGTTTTCCCGTTCTACAGAAGACAGACAATACCGTCGTTGAAAAAACGGAAGTATCCGTTTTACAGTACACGGAAGTACAAAAAAAAAGGAAAGGACGCAATTGTCCTTCCGTGTTTTTAAACGGTTTTCATTCCCTCTTCCTCTCATTCGATCCTTTCGTCTTCTTTCTCACTCTTCTCTCTCATTCACAAACGTTTCCAACTTCTCTCACTCTCAACTTCTCTCCCTCTTCTTCGTTGATCGGTGACCGGATTTGGCTTCTCTCACGTTCAACTTCTCTCTCTCATTCCAGTAAGTGACTCTTTCTCCCTCTCCTCTTTGTTGTCTCTGTCTTCATGTGCATGTTAGGGTTTTGATAGGAATAGGTTGATAGGTTAGATTATAGGTTAGAATAGGTTGATAGGTCAATGGTGTTGTTGCTAGGTTTGTGACCATTGCTGGGTCCGTGTGTGTGAGAGAGAGAGGCATACTGTTAGGGAAGGATGTGATATTCCCGTCCTACCAGTCACGGGAATTCCCGTTTCACTCGAAACGGAGGATTCCGTTTACAACTATACGGAACATTCCGTTTTGTATGGTTGACTATAGTTAAGTGCAGAATTATTACTAATTTACTTTATTTGATTAGTAATACATTTTTTAGAGTGATTAGTAATACATTTGAATACTAGGATTTCCTAAACACTTTATTAGTTTGTTATGTTGTGTTAAACAGTAATTTATTGTAACTTATATTTATTAAGTATTATTTATTTATGTACAATTATGTTGGATTACTTAATTATTATTTATTAGCATGTTATTTATTTATTTGATAAATTAATTGATATAGTGTTATAATTGTTTTCAGGCGTGGCGAGGACAAAGACAACGGCGAGGACCCGCCCACCGCATACGGTACACCCGGATAACGCGAGGATGCAGCGACCGGGTCAGCAGACACCGGATCAGCAGGCACCAGATCAGCAGCCACCGGATCAGCAGCCACCGGGTGCCATGCGTGCGGGCAGATTGGTGTCGACCGCTTCTCGTAGGAAGAAGCGGAGAAGAGATGATGCGTCCGTATCTGCATCACAGACAACAACAGATGCTGCGGCGGAGGGATAGCCAGCAGTACATCCACCGCCAAAGCAAGTGGACAGCGGTAGGGAATACGTCTCCAATAGCTCTGACCAAAGCACCATCAAAGTCGGTCACTATGACCTTAGGAAACTGGGAAGGGTCTACAAACAATCTACTAAACTGTTTCAGTGCCCATGAAAAGCTATCATAAGTCTCAGATGACATGGAACAAAATGCAGCAGAGAATGTTTTGGCGGTTCATGTCTGACCAACAATCTCCAGCAACGGCACTCTATACTGTTGGTCTTGTATGTGTTGTCCATTGCGAGCACCAAGCTGAAGTTGTGCAGTAGAGCGATGGACGTAGGGTGAGCCCAGAAAATATCCTTCACCATATCGGTGCCGGGGAAGGTTGTGTGCCAGTACTCATACCCATGAGTCGTCAACGATAGCATTATATGATGTATCTGAGTATGTGGGAGCCTCACATTTCTTCTATACCGAGCACGGGCATTGTAAACGTGTCTCACTGTTGTCACATTTTTAGGGTACTTCTGTATCAAGGTTGTCAACACTCTTTTTGGCTTCACACCGCACTTTGTCATGTCATCCACAAGAGCATGTTGTTCTTCCGTCAGCCTTCCCGCCAACGCATGACCAACCATCGATTCATACTCCTTGTGATTATGAACACCACATTTAACCTTCAACAACCACTTCTCACCACAACGACTTGGCCTTGCGTACAATCTAAAAGGGCAATTATTCCTCTTACTACTAGTATTACGCTTCAGAATTGCCTTCGAAGGCTTGTAGATGCCACTTTTCTCACATGCGCAGACAACCCTTTGTCTCTTGCTCTTGCCCAACCCTAAGTCAGACTTTGTCACTTTCAGCAAAAATCCGAGTCGATACCCAACTGCACGAACCCAAGCCACGACTTCATCCCGATTCTTCAACACCTCATTTGTGCAAAAATGATTGCTATAATCGGGAAACTCAATCTTCACGGGTTTCATCACATGCGGTTCTTCAACATCATGCATCATATCATCCTTCCTATCCGCCATTCTGTCTGCAATGTAATAAATAAAAATTAAAACCAAACTAACAATATTTCCGTGTATAAGCAGACGGAAATTTCCGTCTAAGTGTTGACGAAAACTTCTTCTTCAGCTCACGCACAGTGCACAACATCATGATCAAAGTAAAACCAGAAACCAAAAGAAGCACAACAGCACAAGACAATGTAGAGAGTACACATGAAATGAGCATCAAATAAACACACAAAAAATAAGTTAAATATATATATTAAAGAGGGTTTTCTAGTATTATACCTCTAATACTTGATGATCAAAGCAAAACATTTGAAGACAAACCAAAATCTTTGTGTTTTGTTGATGATCATTGTTGATGATGATCAACACTAGTGTAAGATTTTTTCTTTGTTATTCTTTTGTTTTTTTCAAATGAGAAAGTGTTGGAATGGGAGGAAAGAATGAAGTAAGAATGGACAAAGAGTTTACATACTAGATATAGCTTATGATATACGTCTCAGTACACGGATGGGCAACTTTGGCATTTTACAATTTTTACATGCTTTCGTCTTACAGCAGACGGATTCGAAATTCCTTATTCAGTTTTTCCTAAGACGGAAGTTTTCGTTTCCTTCTATACGAGACACTTAAATGGGGTTCATTTTCCCGTTTCCCCCTATACGGAATTTCCCGTTTTTCAGTAGACGGATGAAACAATGTGTCGCTGGGCAATTCCGTCTTTCTCTAAACAAATGGGGGCCAAATAACCACATTCGGGGTTCAAATATTCCATCACTAAGATTTTATGCTACCAAATGATCATGGTGCTGACAAACGTTTTGACAACTTGAATGTAACATTGGCAATTAGGACTAATGGGTGGGTATGAGTCGGGCCTGCAATCGCCAGCATTTTAAATTGGCGATTATGGACGAACCGTTTTGATTTTAGGGCGGCAAATCTATGCCCTATTCGTTAACGTTTTTTGCGGGCGGGCATGTGGGCGGGCAGCCCTTTTTTCCCCCCAAATTTTTAAAAATAAATAAATCCGACATTAAAAGGAAAAAAAAAAAGATTGTCAATGAATCTTAAGGGTTAAATCTTGCATAATTAAAATGTAGCATTGACAATTAGGGCCCTGACCCATGGGCTTGCCCGGTCCACCCGCAAAAAATGTGGGCATGGCCTAATTTTTTAGCCCAAATTTTACTGTGCTACTAACTGTTATCATGGTTGTTATACTTTATTTGATCTCTATTTTTAAGTTACATTCTATAAGATTTTAATAATTTTTTTATGTCACTTTATCATATATATGTAGCATTTACTTGTCTCTCATGTTTGCCTTTGTTAACTATGTCTATTTTTTTTTATTATTATTAAACGACGAATTGGATAAATTAAAAGTACTTAAATAATGCGATTAAATTAAAAGTTTGTTAGTTAGAACACTACCCCTTAAGGAATACACCAATATCCAGTGAGGATAAAATTGCAAAGTTGATGTGTTTTTGTTTTTTTTTTCTTTCTAAAAAAACACACTTAATTAATACAGATGTCTTCGTCTTCATCACATTATCATCACCTCATCAACATCATTGTTATTTGATGTGCCACAAACACTGGGCAGGATGAGAGCTACTCCCTCCGGTCCTATTTATAGGGCACATTCTAGAAGAATTCTTTGATCCTATTTATAAGTCACTTTGCATTTTCTAGTAAGCATTTATTGTTATTTTCTCTTATTTGCCTTTTGTCCATTAATGTGAAATAATACATTATGAAATTTCTAATACAAGATAAGATGGTAAGATTGTAATGTTAAAGTATTTTTTTTTAAGTTTCAAGAAACTTAAATATTTTCCTTGGTCCGTGTGATATGGATAAGTATGCCCTATAAATAGGATCAGAGGGAGTATCATGCTCATATCTTGCTCTTTGTCCTATTATGTCTTTATCATATCTTGACACAAACAAGCCCTTATAATATAGAAAATAATGCATTAAGTAAATGAGAAAATGGGTAATACACCGACAGTGTAAAGTTTTTTACACCATCAGTACATCATCCACCATTCATCCATTTATGATTGTTGACTTTTAAATTAAAGTAATCCTAATGAATGGTGGATGATGGACTGATGATGTAAAAAACTTTACACCGTCAGTGCATACCCATTAATCTCTAAGTAAATAACATAACATAAACCTACATGATAACACTATCCTACATTTCTAATTCACCAAAGTACCAAACTTTAGATAGTACTCCCTCTGGTCCTATTTATAGGCATACTTATCCATATCACACGGACTAAGGAAGATATTTAATTTTCTTGAAATTTTTAAAAAATACTTTAACATTACAATCTTACCCTCTTATCTTGTATTGGGAATTTCACAATGTATTATTTCACATTAATGGACAAAGGACAAATAAGAGAAAATAACAATAAATGCTTCTTAAAAAATGCAAAGTTACTTAAAAATAGAATCAAAGAATTTTTCTAGAACGTGCCATATAAATAGGACCGGAGGGAGTAAAGATAAGACAAACTATATTATTGTGTTTTTTTTATCATGTCCACCGTAGTCTTTGAAAAAGGAAAAAAAAAAGTCCTATCTCAACATATTTTATATGAGGTGGAGAGATAAGTGATCTGATTTGAACATTTGTTTGACAAAGAATAAGTGAAAAAAGTAAAACTTTATTGTAAAGAAAAATATGGAGACTAGTGGAGGCTAATATTGGCAATTAAGGCCAATGGGCGGGCATGGGTCGGGCCATTGCGGGCTTTGCATTTTTGTGGGCGGGCATGGGTGGTCCTAATTGAGTTTCGGGCGAAAAATCCAAGCCCTTCCCGCCCATATTTTTTTTCCTTTTTTTTCAAAAAAAAAAAACACTACAGAAAGATTGACTGAGAAATGTGGAGTCGAGGACAGTACCTTTAAGAAAATTTTGTACTTCATATCCAGCATTAACATCACTAGTTCGTTACTTAATTCATGATTCTTCTGAATAGGTGTCTAGCAACAATTTTATTGTTGATTCTGGTACTACCTTACCTGGAGTGCCTATTTATTTCTCTCTCTGAGTATAATATTGTATACATTGTGAACTGATCATAATTGAGATTGTAATAATGTTTTTGGCCAAGGGAATGTATTTTTTGTTTGGAGGGAATGTATTTTTGACTTTTGGACCATTTGGTCCAATTTCCTTTTTTTATATAACAATGCACGCGGGCGGCCCTAAAATGTCTGCAAAATTTGCGGGCGGCCCTACCCAGCCCTAAAAATTTTATGGGCGAAAAAATCAAGCCCTGCCCCCAAATTTTGTGGGCGGGCTTGGCGGGCCCGTGGGCAACGACCCTAATTGCCAATACTAGTGGAGGCAAGTGAATGTATCACGAATTTGATCCTGACTCATACAAATGAAAAGTGCCTTATTGGTAATGCCATTCTGAAAGGATCTAATTCATATTTGAAGGGATTAGTCACCTAATTACGCTGATTAACACACTGAATTCTCATAAAGAGAGTGACATGGAGAGGAGAGAAAGAGGGAGCGTTGTATGGTTGAGATTTGGATGCGTAGTTATTAGTATCATACTTCTCGAAAGAAGTGAGACGACACGACAAACACCTCTTTCTCTCCGACTCGCTCTCCCGCCACCGAAGTAGGAGTAGTAGTAAGCAGTAACTACTCATCACAATGAATAACGCATTCCGTGTCTCTGCTTCTCCATATTCTCCTTTTCCTTATCCTCATTCACAGGTTACTTTGAGTACTACTATTCCCTTTAAGCAAAGGCAAAGCCTTGTGCTTACTTTGAGTTTCGACCTCACACCGTTTCCTTTCAATTCCTCCACCGCCACAAAGAGGAGGAGGTATATTATTACTAACCCTGCTCACTCTCACTCATTATTATTGTTATCAGTATCCAATTAGTATTAATTATTAATTATTATTAAGATGCCAATTTATTAACCTTATGAAGCTATCAACCAAACTTACTATTATTATTATTAGTAGTAGTAAAATCGGGCGTGTTTGAATCTAAAAACAGGGCAACTTTCATATGTGCAGCAGCAGCCAATCAAGAAGCCGAAGAATCTTTCAAAAAGACTGTCGAAATCGATAGACTCATTGATTTGCTCAGGGAAGCTAATTCTCACCAAGTACTGCTATTTTATTTCTCTCATTTTCCTCTCTTTTTTGTTTTTGTTTTTGTTCTAATTGCTATTGGTTTTAAATTGAGGCCAATGCGGCTGCATTTTCCCACAATTGTGATTAACCGCGACCGCAATTGTAATTTAAAACCATTCTATCTTTCCTTTTCGTTTTATTTATTTTTTGTATGATGTTTAGTTTTCTTTTGTAAGCAGCTTCAGAAACTTGTTGTCGAAAACATCCTCGCTTTCAATCCTACCTTTTGGATACGACTTGCAGCAAGGACTGATACTTGCAAGTCTGAAGATGATAAAGTATGCTTTTGAATTTCTGAAATTGTTTATTTTGTCGGTCTGTACACTTTCTTTCGTTACGCTGTTTAATAGTATTGCTTATTGTTAACATGCAGAAAGATTATGAAGAATTGGCTACAACCATTATGACCGTGGTGGATCTTGTCGTTCACAAGACTAATGTACCCCCCTGCGGTCCATTGTTTGAAGGTTCTTCGATTTTATTTACTGCCTCTTTTGAAAATAATTTTGTTATATACTTGCTTTGCAGGAAAAGATAGAGTCTTCTACAGATGTCCTAAAGGCGGTTCTAAAACCTGTGGTTGTGGTTGATGATGTGGGAGAGATTCCCTGGCCTCCAAGAGATCCTCAGGCACTCACATCAATGGAAAAGGTTAGTTAGTGAGAGTGGTTTGTTTTATTGTAAAGTCTTTCATATGCGTTCTAAATTATGCTGTTTTTCTGCACTCCCATACATAGTGAAGAGGGCATTAAAGCACTAATTGTGTCGATCTGCTAACTTCTAACTTAGTTTTCATATTACTGTATTTTTTTTTTCAGTCAACACAAGAATATCTGACGACTACTCTTATGCTAAAACTTAACATTTGATGTATGCTTCAGTGTTCAATCACCGTGAACTGAAATGTTTATGACATCTCCAGAGGGTTTACAATTCACCTTCAGATTTTGTGAAAATATGAATGACATCAGACTTAGAAGTTAGAAGACATAACAACTGCATAAACAATAAGGTCATGTGAAAATATTTTGCTGTGTATTCTTCTGTAATGTAAACTTAATTGAATAGAGCATCAGGTACTAGCCATTCGTGAACGAAGTAACAATTGTCTGCAGAATTGAGGATATCTGTATAGTTTTTAGTTTTTCTTCTCTTCTAAATGAAGAGCTTTCAGTTTGGTAATCTATTCTAGATGCCAATGGGTTGTTTTGGTTATTGTAAAGCATGTATCTTTTCAGCAAGTCCTGTGGCCTAGCTATTTAAATTTAAGCTATAATGAATAATTATTAGGAAATAAGTCAAAGGGAGCAAGAAGGGCAGCTGGATGAAGGGTTCCTTGCTGAAGTTAATGCACAACTACGACAAGTGAGTCTGTTCTTCACGTTTACTGGTTACAATAATTTTCAGTTGTCAGTATAGATACTACTCTAGTAACAGAAAACATTGTCTTCCTTTTATATTATCCTTAAATTTCATGCTAGGTACTTGTATTATATGTCACAAAGATATCAAATTGTATTGGGTATTAGTAGTTTGCATAATTGGTAAGGGTTACCTATTTTGGACATTAAACTACTTAGATTTTACAATAAGTTGTCTTTTTTTTGTTCACTTTTGGTGTAGCTGAGATTTGTAATTAGTTTCCAGTTCTTGTAGGATACCTGTTGGGCTCCAATTAAATTATATATTAGTACATAATTTAATATATATCTTGCCTGTAATGTGCAGGCAAAGGAAGATGGTGATAAGCCTGGGCTTGAGGCTATGTTGCAAAAAGTTTTGCAACTCTATGCTTCTACCGTTCTCTCAAAACGTACTTATGCAATGAAAGGTATGTTTGAAGTTGAGGTACCCTCTACATGAAATTTATGTATTAATAGATGAGTATTTGCTTGTGGAATCATCTCACTAGTTGGCACCTATTAAAGAAAGGATGAGGTTGACCTTTTATTAGTTGTTTCTATTTAATTCTTTTCTACTTTCTGATTATTTGTATATTTGCTTACTTGAACTGGAGAAAAATATGTAAAGGATCAATTTCCAGTGCTGATTTTTTGCCTCGGCTTCTTGCTAGTCATCATATGATTTGCAAAAATAGTGATATTATATTGGAAGATTTGTGTGTTCTTCTTGCAGGGAACGAAGTTTTGAAGGATGAGCAACTCCTCGAAACCATAATCCAAGGTGTCTTTATCTTCCTAATGTTCTAGTCCTATAAAAGCATAAAAGCATCTAATTGTAAAGTTAATACAAGATTTATGTTACTGGTTCTTGGGAAAGAATTTCTTCACAATTTTCAAGCGTGTGTTGAACTTCTCTTGTTTAGTTTTCACCTTCTCTATTTTGGTCATTTAGTGGTGGTGGAACTCTAGTGAATCAGTCTGAACTAATGAAAAATTGTCTGTCACAGTTCTACATATAATTTCTGGTTAGATGAACAATGACATCCTCTGGAATCCAACTGAACTTCAGAATTAAGGTCATGGTATGCTAGTTTATATGAAAGGAATTTTAAATCAAATTGTTAAAACTTTTGTTTCCAGTTTTACAGCTTCTGGTTATGACCCCAGGATAAATGTTGCCGTGGAGGGTTTATCTTGTTTCTGATTGTCTAGTGTAGATTGTGTCCCCCTTTATCTCCAATCGTAGCTACAAATCTTGCATCAACTAATTTGTGGTGCCTTGCAGCTCCGGAAGAAGAATGGAACAATATATTGATCAATGGATTGACAATCGGTGCTGGGGATATTTCACCGGAGGAGCTCTATGCTGTGTTGAAGAAACGGACTGAGCGCACTCTGATTAGAACTGTGAGATAAAGACATGCTTTAATAGCCATGTTTTCTTTCTCTACTACTTAACTAATGTTTCTCCTTTCATTTGTCAATCCTCTTTCTCCTCACTCCCAAATGCTGGGAAAAAAAAAGGAGGGAGGTTCTTACCAGCAGCGGATCCTGACAGAATACTTGAAAGGCATCGAAACCAGAGCAGAGGAGATTGTGAAAGTGCTTCAGGGGAAACCACAATAGCATTTCTCCATACCAGAATGATAGGTCAGCCATTGGAATGCCATATGCAATAATAAACATGCTATGCATGATTCTAGAAGTGATTTATTTTTTGTAAAGGAGATCAAGCTAATACATGGTGAGGTGAAGAAGTTTAGTTGATAATTTCTTCAAACAGGTAGCAATCTCTACCGACATGGATAAGCTGATTAGCCTTCAGAATCAACCAGTTTTGCACAGCAGGTTATGGTTTAAGTAATGTCTGGTGCAGCCAAAACTTGGAAGAGGAAAAATTAATACTTGGTGTATATCCTATAATATAGAAATAAACTGTTCCTTTCAAAGCTTATTTATTAGCACATGGATATGGAGTTGCAATAAGTTAATTGTTTTGAGTGAGTTGAATTCCTTTGAATAGTTGGTGACAATTAACAATGAGCAGCATATAATTCTTGCTGGTAATAATGGTTTATAGCATAATGCTTGTTTTGATCTATCGTCTGTGGCTTAGGCAGATCAATTATTCACATAACGAGACAACTCAGCAAAGTGTTGTAGCTTATGCACAAGGCTGTTAGATCTTGGATACTTTATCAAATAAATATTACTCCTAATCACAAACAATCCTAGTATATAAAATATTTAATATTATTTAAATATCAAGTATTTGCGTTACATCACTAACATCACAATCTCTTCTAATCAACTCAACACCTCTCTAGTTCCGTTTAGTTTTTCCCTAACTGGTGTTAGGTGTAACTCCACCATGAAAAGTAACACCTTTTCTTGTTTGCAACAGACTTGCTGAAAAACTAAGCTAAAAATTAACTGCCTTGTTGCTGCGCAAATCCAATTAGGTGTGAGTCAAAATTTGATTCAAGACGGTTAATAACAGCAAAGAAATAAATTAAAATTGAGTTAAGCATTTAATCTTCATAGAAATTACAGTGATTTCCCATGAGTTTATAAGTTAGTATTTATATTTAACACTTCTTTTTATTCATCAACAAAAACAATGAACACTTATTTTTAAATTATTGATTGATACTTTGAACTCGAGCATTCACATTTCATGATAGTTTAACCAGCAGATCTAAATCTAAAAAATACATTGGTTAAGATTTTATATTTTCTATATTCTCATCCCATTAATGTAAAATGAAAGGTTTTTTTTTTTTTTTTTTTAATTATCAGATAAAAGAGATAAGAATGTAATCAAGTGAAGTATAATTTTTTCTTTAAGAGAAATTATAATGTGGAATATCTTTTTAACAAATCAAGCTGGCGATTATGGTATCAATATGTAAAAGTTACGTGTATCACATGACATTTTTTTTAATAGTATTATATTTTAACATTAAAACGAGCATTAAAAATATTACATTTGAAATCTTACTTAAAAAAAATCAAGAGGATACCATTAATTGGTCAAATTGGTCCCTGATTTTGTAGGTGTCGGTCAAGTTAGACCCTGACTTTATCGAAATAGTAATTTAGTCCCTGAGATAACATTTTAATTCACATACGTCCATGTATTTATCTCATTTTAAAGCAAATACATCCCTATGATAGTGATGACAACTTGATTGACGTTGTCCTATCTCATGGACTAAATTGCTATTTCGATAAAGTCAGGGACTAACTTGACGACGTCTATAAAGTGAGGGACGAATGTGACCAATTACTCATTATTTTTTTTTGAATGAAATGGACCAATTACTCATTATTATTGTGTTTGTGATAAGTTTCTGTGAAGAGTGGGGTAAGTTGGTAAATAAGCAAACAAATAAAAACCATTATACAAACTTTTAATCACTAGTACGGTGATTCAACAGGAGAAATTCCATTCCCTTCCATTCTCTTTCTCTCTTTCTCTCTTTCTCCTTTTCTATTCCAAAATTGAACGTACACACACTCAGATCTCATTGAAAATTGAAAAAACAAAACAAACACACACATCTCAATATTCTCATTCTCTCTTTCTATACATACATGACATTCATGCGTATCAGCATCACCACTCTGTTTGCGTTAACCACCATTTGCTCGTTTCGTTCTTCTAATCAGATCTGAGGTAAATCAATTCTCTCTCTCTCTCTCTCTCTATATATATATATATATATATATATATATATATATATCCATTCCCCAAATCTCATGCTCCGAATATACCATTTTCTATCTTATTTATCATAATTCTGTCGTACAATGCTGATACCTATGCCCAATTTCGGTGATCCGGGATCTCGTTTTACGTTTCGATTCGATGTTCAATTGTCATTCAAAAGAAACTTGTTGTTGTTGTTTTTGTTATATTTAAATTGTAGTAGTATGATTATCTAATTGCTGATTTGTCATTTGATTAGAAGTTAATTCAGTTGAGCTTATTGGAAATGGGAGTGTTGTTCTAGTAATAGAATTTGATTGGATCCTGCAATTGTGAAGCAGTGAATTGTGATTGAGGGAAGATGTTGACCAAGTTCGAGACGAAAAGCAATAGAGTGAAGGGACTCAGTTTCCACAGCAAGAGGCCCTGGATCCTTGCAAGTCTTCACAGTGGTGTGATCCAGCTATGGGACTATCGTATGGGAACCCTCATTGATCGTTTCGATGAGCATGATGGCCCTGTTCGAGGCGTTCATTTCCACTTTTCTCAGCCTCTCTTTGTTTCCGGAGGTACTTGCTTCTAATGATCTATCTATCTATCTCTGTTTTACGTATCACAATTGTGTGTGTCCGAGTGCAATTACTGTCATGATTCATTGATTATAGCATATTCGGTTTTGAACTTTTGATTAACTTTGGTAGATGAATTGCATTATCTGTATTTTTCAAAAGCTTTCTTAGGAAGATTTTTGATTGGGGGCCATTTTGAATCAGTCAATCCAAACACACATCTGATCAGATCCATCAATCATGAATCCTCTATGGTTTTCCATTGTTGGTCTGCATATATGTAAATGATTTTTGGACTCTACTTCTACACCTGTACCCGTGGCAAAATCTGAGTTACGACGTAACCCTTTTAAACTCCAGTAGGATTCACTATCCTTTTCGGTATGCATACCAAATATATGGAATCGAGATCATGTTGTGGGTTTAGAAATTATGTGTTTGATTCCTCATATTAACGTACCCCTCCATAGAATAACGTACCACATCAATGAGTATTTAATGCTTCTCTTTACCTTTGTTCTTTTGCTTATTCCAGGCTGGTGCAAGAAGTTTGTACTATGAACAGTAAGGATGGGGAATATGCTTTATATGTTTCCACAATCTTTTGGAGATGTTAAATTATTTGAATACGAAGAGAATATTTATTTGGTTTAATTGAGATGCATCGGATCTGGAAATTAGTTGTCTGATCTGATTTTTTCGAACTAAGCAGTGTTACACTCTAATGGTTGGGTTTTAATGTGAGATTTCAACAATTTCATTTGTCACTTGGGGTGGAGGAGATTTTGATGTTTTAATATACTTTAATAAATGAAGTTATTGTTGCATGTGGAGAGGGAGGGTTTTACCTTATGCAATTTGCAGCTTATTACTCATTTTTCTTGTGACAGGGGATGATTATAAGATTAAGGTTTGGAACTACAAGATGCATAGGTGTTTGTTCACTCTTCTAGGACACCTGGATTATATTCGTACTGTGCAATTTCATCATGAGAACCCATGGATTGTAAGTGCTAGTGATGACCAGACTATTCGCATCTGGAATTGGCAATCACGTACATGTATATCTGTTTTAACTGGGCACAACCATTATGTTATGTGTGCTTCATTCCATCCAAAAGAGGATATTGTTGTGTCAGCCTCCCTGGATCAGACTGTTCGTGTGTGGGATGTTGGTTCTCTCAAAAGGAAGGCCGGGCCTCCTGCAGACGACATATTACGATTGAGTCAGATGAACACAGATCTCTTCGGTAGCACTGATGCAGTTGTTAAGTATGTGTTGGAAGGTCATGACCGAGGTGTCAACTGGGCTGCTTTTCATCCTACACTGCCTCTCATTGTCTCAGGAGCTGATGACCGACAAGTGAAACTTTGGAGAATGAATGGTAAATGTGAAACGTAGCTATTTACTTTTTACTATAAAAAAAGGCTTATTATTTTTAATAATGATCTTCTCGATATCCTTAATAAAATTTATTTTCTGTTTTCAGACACTAAGGCATGGGAAGTGGATACATTAAGAGGGCACATGAATAATGTTTCATGTGTTATGTTCCATGCCAAACAGGACATCATTGTTTCAAATTCCGAGGATAAAAGTATTCGAGTATGGGATGCAACAAAACGGACTGGAATCCAAACCTTCCGCAGAGAGCATGATCGATTTTGGATTCTTGCAACCCATCCCGAAATGAATCTGTTGGCAGCTGGTCATGACAGTGGCATGATTGTTTTTAAGCTGGAGAGAGAAAGGCCCGCTTTCGCAGTTAGTGGTGATTCTTTGTTCTATACGAAGGACCGGTTTTTGCGTTTCTATGAATTTTCAACACAGAGAGAGGCACAAGTACTCACAATCCGACGACCTGGTTCTTTAATTCTGAATCAAAATCCTAAGACACTTTCCTATAGCCCAACTGAAAATGCAATTCTTCTCTGTTCAGATGTGGATGGTGGATCTTATGAGTTGTATTGCATATCCAAGGATAGCACAATCAAGGAGAGTTTTGGTAGGGGTGATATGCAAGATCCAAAGAAAGGTATTGGAGGATCAGCAGTCTTTGTAGCTCGGAATAGGTTTGCTGTGCTTGACAAGGGCAGCAACCAAGTCCATGTGAAAAATCTGAAGAACGAGCTTGTTAAAAAGAGTGCCCTCCCAATTGCTGCTGATGCTATATTCTATGCTGGAACAGGGAATTTGCTATGTAGGTCGGAGGACAGGATTTTTATATTTGATCTACAGCAGAGGATTATTCTTGGTGATCTTCAGACCCCTTTTATCAAGTATGTTATCTGGTCTAATGACATGGAAAGTGTTGCTTTGCTCAGCAAACATGCCATTGTCATTGCAAGCAAGAAGCTTGTGCACCAATGTACCCTCCACGAGACAATCCGTGTAAAAAGTGGAGCCTGGGATGACAATGGCATTTTTATTTACACAACACTAAATCATATCAAATATTGCCTCCCCAATGGTGACTGTGGGATTATAAAAACATTAGATGTTCCCATTTATATCACAAAGGTTATTGGAAACACCATCTTCTGCTTGGGTCGGGATGGGAAAAATAGAGCTATTACTGTTGATGCGACGGAGTATATCTTTAAGCTTTCTCTCTCAAAAAAAAGATATGACCATGTGATGAACATGATCAAGAACTCACAGCTTTGTGGGCAGGCCCTGATTGCTTATCTACAACAAAAAGGGTTTCCCGAGGTTGCCCTCCATTTTGTGAAAGATGAGAGAATTCGGTTCAATTTGGCTATTGAGAGTGGGAACATTCAAATTGCAGTTGCTTCAGCAACAGCAATTGATGAGAAGGATCACTGGTATCGATTAGGGGTTGAAGCTCTTCGCCAAGGCAATGCTGGTATAGTAGAGTATGCATACCAGAGGACCAAAAATTTTGATAGATTGTCTTTTCTGTATCTCATTACTGGTAATGTTGAGAAACTTTCAAAGATGCTGAAAATTGCTGAAGTCAAAAATGATGTCATGGGCCAGTTTCACAATGCGTTATATATGGGTGATATCCGAGAGCGCGTTAAGATCTTGGAGAATGTGGGCCATTTGCCTCTTGCATACATCACCGCATCAGTCCATGGGCTACAGGATGTTGCTGAAAGGCTTGCAGCTGAGCTGGGAGATAACGTTCCATCTTTGCCTGAGGGAAAAGTACCATCCCTCTTGATGCCACCATCACCTGTAATGTGCGGTGGTGATTGGCCCCTTCTCAGGGTCATGCGAGGCATATTCGACGGTGGGTTTAGCAATGCAGATCAAGATGCTGATGATGAAGAGTATGAGGCTGCTGATGGTGATTGGGTTGAGGAGCTTGACTTGGTTGATGTGGATGCTTTGCAAAATGGAGATGTTGCTGCAATTTTGGATGATGGAGAGGTGGCTGAAGAGGGCGATGAAGAAGGTGGATGGGAGCTGGAAGATTTAGAGCTGCCTCCTGAGGCTGACACTCCAAAAGCATCTGTCAGTTCGCGATCTTCAGTTTTCATGGCCCCAACACCTGGGATGCCAGTTAGCCAGATATGGATTCAGAGATCATCACTTGCAGCTGATCATGCTGCTGCTGGCAATTTCGATACTGCAATGAGATTACTGAACAGGCAACTGGGGATAATTAACTTCACTCCCTTGAAATCCATGTTCCTTGATCTTCATACTGCCAGTCATTCCTATCTGCGTGCCTTTTCATCTGCTCCAGTTATATCATTTGCTGTTGAAAGAGGTTGGTCTGACTCGTCTAGTCCAAATGTGAGAGGTCCACCAGCACTCCCTTTCAGATTGTCTCAATTAGATGAAAAGCTCAAAGCTGGTTATAAGGCAACCACTGCTGGGAAATTCACTGACGCTCTACGCACATTTGTCAATATTCTTCATACTATTCCTTTGATTGTCGTTGAGTCGAGGAGGGAAGTGGACGATGTGAAGGAATTGATCATCATAGTCAAAGAATATGTTTTGGGTCTGCGGATGGAGCTGAAAAGAAGGGAAATTAAGGACAATCCTGCACGTCAGCAGGAGCTTGCAGCATATTTCACCCACTGCAATCTTCAGCCACCTCACTTGAGGCTCGCATTGCTGAATGCAATGACTGTGTGCTACAAAGCAAAGAACCTTGCCACCGCTGCAAACTTCGCCAGGAGGCTACTTGAGACCAATCCTACTGTTGAAAACCATGCCAAGACAGCAAGGCAAGTGCTGGCAGCTGCAGAAAGGAATATGACTGATGCCACACAGTTGAATTATGATTTTAGAAACCCATTTGTGGTTTGTGGTGCTACATATGTGCCCATTTATCGTGGACAGAAGGATGCGTCATGCCCATACTGCACTTCCCGCTTTGTGCCGAGCCAGGAGGGGCAATTATGCGCCGTGTGCGAGCTTTCAGGTGTAGGGGTGGACGCTTCTGGATTACTTTGTTCTCCTTCCCAGATACGTTGATTGAATTACTTTGTTGGATCAGTTGCAATTTATCAATTCTTTTTACCATATATTGCTTGTAGAAGCTAGAAATAGTTAAGACTAACTGTTTCTGAGCGAGTTTCTTTTTCGTATGCCCTTCGGTTACCCTTTTTAATTCTTTTTGCCCCTTTGCTAAGGTGTAAAAGGGAGGGGGGATAAAAGCATATCGATATTTTTGGGCGTGTTTAAGTTTTCATGTATTCTGTTGAATTAATTTTATGAGGCTGAGATGGAATTGCAACATTTTGAGATTTTAATAAAGTATGTATACATCTATTCACTTCAATATCTGACCAGCAGTATAAACTATTTTTTCATTCAGTGTGAGTGTGTGACACACACAAAGTTGTCACAAACACTAAAATAATGTAAATTTTAAAGGCAAGAGAGGCTACTCTATATATGCTTATTCCCCATCTTTAGGCTCAATAAATAGTCAATTAAGACTTTCTCTCTAAGTTTCTTTTTTATTTTTTTGGTTTGCTTAACTTCAACCCTTATATGATAAGAAACTAAAAGTAGTAAATAAACCTAAAAAACTAAGAGCGTGTTTGGATTCGCGGCCCACCAATGCAAACGTGAAAGCTCAGAGAGGGGAGCTTCTGCCAAACGCGCATTTGGGCTCCCCCACCGCCCAACCAAATAGACTCTAAGTTCACTATCACTTGAATTATTAAATGTTTAGTTTTTCTATAAAAATGCACTTCTTTTAGTCTTTTATTTTAGGGCTGAGGTTCTTGTTTTTTTATATTCCTTTTTAACCTTTTCCCTTTTTACTTTATACTGTAATTGTAACAATGTGTTGTTACACTCTTTTGAAGTTATATTTTATGATAAAATACAGAGAAAAATTCACGCTTCCTTCTTAGCAAATATACCTCTACAATGAACATATCAAAGTTACTCAAGCATGTATGCTAAGGATTGTTGCATCATCAATTCTTTAACATGTTTTATCATATGTTATATGTTATGATGGACTTGCATATCAATAAAAGAAATACCCGATAATACTTTTATTTTCTTCAAACATTAATATCTCTTTATAAGCAAAATGTATTATAAATCTATCATTAAGTTCACATGTATATCATAGATTTTTGTGTATATTTTACATTTTCAAAGTATTTGACAATATTTTTTATTTTCATTTTTTGAAAGGGAAAGATAACAAACAAGTCTAATAACCTAATAAACTACTCCGTTTTTTTTTAATAGAGCCTTTATCTGGGAAAAGGGGGTTTGTTATTTTTTGTTTTAAGAATAATTTATAAGAAATCTAAAAGTGTAAAGTTAATATTTGGAAACTAAAGAAATTAACTTTTAAATTTTTAATTTATTATTTTTTGTATGTTGATTTTCTATTTTAAGTTGTTTGGGTAACAAATAACAAAAATCTTTTTTAAAATTATCTTTATAATTATTATCGAGACTTTACAAATTATTAAATAAATAGAAATGACTTTAAAAAATAAATAATTAGTACCATTAAAAAAATATAAATAAAGAAAAAAAAGTTCCAAAAGGATTTGATATTAAGTACTAGAGGATTACCTCAAAATAAATAAATAAATAAATAAATACTGGAGGAAGTGCTCCAT
Source organism: Crotalaria pallida (assembly GCA_037953625.1). Classification (NCBI taxonomy): domain Eukaryota; kingdom Viridiplantae; phylum Streptophyta; class Magnoliopsida; order Fabales; family Fabaceae; genus Crotalaria; species Crotalaria pallida. The sequence goes on along the minus strand of CM075654.1, from coordinate 138,085,095 downwards.
ATCCATATGCAACAATAACGGAAAATGAAAGTTAAAGTTCTCAAAATGGTTATACTTATCGAAACAAGTTAAACGGTCAAAAGTTACGGAGTAGTCCGGTCGAAAACGGTGGGATTGAGTGATTAATTAACATCATTACCCTAAAAATTGGGAAATGAATTTTCTTTTTTGTCAGAATATTCTCATACCCAAATTGTTGCGTGAGAAGCAAGCAGAGCTTACCATACACAGCTTTCACACGTGGCGGTTTCTTATTAGTTGAAGCACGTAACCAAAAATGTTTTCACGTTGTCTCATTTCACTGACACCGTACGTGCTTCGCAAGCAAGAAATCAAATAACCTCATTTTTTTTTTCTTTTTTTCTTTATTTTTCTTTTCTTTAAATACTCACACACGCCAACACAACACAACACAACACAACCACCAAGAAGTGAGTTAGATAGATAAGAAGAAAAAAAAAAAAGGAGTTTGATAACAATGGAAAACCAATCAACAACTGCATCTTCATCTTCTTCATCATCTTCACAGATGCAGTTTCTTCTGCTTGAACAAGTTGAGTTCTTGGATGTAAAAGATGAATCTTTGTTGCAATGGGAACTGGTCAACGTGGTTGACTCTGAAGAACAAGAAGAAGAAGAAGAAGTAAAAGAAGAAAAAGATAGCGTTGAAGATGGGTTTGGTTCTTGGGATTCCCCCACTTTTTCTCCTAAGGAAACCCCAATTGAAGGAATCACCGGTTTCCTTCTTCATCATCATCATCATCTTGTTGATGATGATGTTGCTGACGTGGAAGTGAAAGATCACCATCATGAAGATGAAAATGAAGATGATGACCATGATGATGATGATGATGATGATGATGGTTTGGATGATGAGCTAGTTCCATGGAATGTGAGTGACAAGTTGGGAAGGCAGAGGATGAGGAAATTGGGGAAAAGGGCATTTCCGAGAATGCACAATTCAAAGAGGTCTCCCATTCTGTTTGTCACCCCTGGTTGTGTCCGTGGCAAACATGGCCTTGGTCTTAAACACAATTACTAGTAAGTAGTAATTATCCAATTACCAATTTTAATTGGATAATGATGATGATCTTGATCCATAAGAAGGGCTCTTGAATTAGGTTAGTTTTAGTTTGACTATCAGATTTGGTTAAACTTTAAAATGTACTAATTTGTGTATTTGGATGTCTATGTGGATCTGGTAGCCAGAAATTTAAGATGTTTGTTTAGGATATTTGATTAATAATTGTGAATTTCCTTAATGTCCATATTAAGAATGTTTACTTATTGGAAAAACCCAACCCTTCCTTTATAATGAGAAGGATATAATTGTCATGTTGTGACTCGATTCGATTTTATGTTTTTGGTGGGTTAAGAATTTTTTCAGTTATGGTGGAAAATAACTGTAGGAAATTAGGATTATGAGTTCATGGATTGGGATGGAAGATTGAGGGGGTCGAATAAAAATCTCTTTCTAATACTTTTGTCTTATTGTTCATCTTAAGGATTGTGTGCACGCTTAATTGAGGGCTGTGCTTGTTTGCCTATGTGGAAAGAAAGATGGGAAGATGAGTGAAAATGAAGCAGGACTTTGTTGTTCCTTTGTTTTCAAATTTCAATCATTGCTAGAGATAATTTGGTTTTAACTTATTTTTATTTTTTTTATAGCGAGTGGCTAATTTTGTGTGGTGAGATTTATCCATTCTATCCTTTGCAATATTTTTTTATTTATTGTAGCTAGAACATATGAAAATGATTTCCATTGCCAAATTGTATTGGATGGAAAATATAAGTGTGAACTGCAGTAGTAATTAGCATTACATCATCTAAAAAAACTTTATTACAAAGAGAAATACATCACATTTTTCATACTTTGCATTAAAAATATTTCAATGGGAGATGTTATTTGCACCCTAAATACTACTACTTACACTCAAGTTTTATAATTTTTTACACCAACTTTTCAAAATTACCCTCAACCTATTACTATAATTGTTATTACACCCGCTCCTATTATTTACACCCTAAACCTATATATATCAATATTCACACTTGTATATTACTACTCACACCCACTTTCTTCTCCATGAAAACCTTCTTTCCACCATCTGATTCTGTAATAATTAACAATGTGAGAAATTTGAATCAAGCAAACTATAGGAATAAGGTTGCAATAACTCAAAATGAGGACGTGTTTGGTGTTTGATTTGTAAGAAACTGAGGACGTGTTTGGTGTTTCCCTCATAATAGAACCGGCCAGGAGTCCAGGACTAATGAAGAAAAGGACAGTACTTCAAGATCTGGATTTGTCTCAGAACAAGGAGTAATGAAGGCAATGCAAAAGAATAGTGAGGAAGAAGATAGATTGAGTGTGGAAGAACGGTGAGGAAGAAGAATAGGAATAAGGTTGAGAATAGTGAGGAAGAAGATAGATTGAGTGTGGAAGAACGGTGAGGAAAAGAATAGGAATAAGGTTGAGTGTTTGAATAGAATAAGTGTGGAGAAAAAAAATAGGGAAATTGGTAGTTTTAAGAGGAATGGGTGTAAGTAAAGATGAAGAGAATGTTTTGTTTTTAAGAGGGAGGGTAATTTTGGAAAGTTGGTGGAAAAAATTATAAAACTTGGGTGTAAGTAGTAGTGTTTAAAGTGCTAATAACATCTCCCCAAATTCTTTTTTTTTTTTAATCAAACTTCATATTTTGCATATAGAATGATATAAAATGCGAGACAACATATATTGTTGGATTAAAGCAACCCAAAATAGGACAACAAGGAGAACAAAATTGAAGGAGGGAATTACATTTAAAAAAAACTTTTTTTTTTTACTTCCTCCCTTAACTTATATTAAAAGAATAATTTTCATTGAAAAAAAATACATGGAAAGAATAAAAGATGAGTGGTGTCGGTGCATACACCCTTGGATGGTGGATGGTGTGCTGATAGTGTAAAAAACCGATACACTGTCAGTGTACAAATTATTTTCTCATAAAAATTCATATATTTAGTTTTTCAATGATTGATATCTTCTTTTAAATTTTTATCCGGGCCCTTTAAAGAAATGTTATAAAAAGAGAATGATTATGTTTCACCAAAGCTTCCGCCACAAATCATGTTTGGTTTTGTGGTGTAAGCTTTGAATTCTAAAATCAATTTTGCCCCAAAAATCACGTTGGAGAAAAACAATTGTCAGAAACATTACATTCCAACATTAGCATTACATTCCAACATAGATTATATTCTAACTCTTCATTGAACGAAACATGCACTTTAATGTCTCTAATGAGAAGGGCACTTGAATGAGAGAGTCAATTCCAAGCACCGAATTGCTACTTGGGGTTGGGGGTCAGCTTCAACAATACCAACAATTATACTACAAAGCTTGAAGCCTCTAGCAAGGACTAATCTTAAACCAAATATATAGCCCGTAATTTGGCATGCATCACTGAGCTATAACCAAGCCTTTGGAGGTTTCCACCTGATGATCAAAAGACAGACTGCCAAACTGGTTTGCAGTATGCCTCATTACATAGCCTCTTCTATAAGCAATAAAAACCGTTAGGAATGAGCTTAACTGAAACAAGTCTCATGTCGAGAAGGAACGGATTAAGCGAAAAATATTCAAGTGAATGGATTCATGAATTTGGATTCATGAACTTAATACCTTAAAGTTTTAAGTTATGATGCTATATATTTTTGTTGTAATTACTCGTTGCTTGTACATACCACTCGTTATTGGGCTCCCTGATAATAACACAAAACCAAAGTCTTGTTCTTTGGTAACTATATCTATATAACTTTTAATTCCATCTTCTTTCACTATGGTCATCGTGTTCTTGTATAAGACTCTAATCGAAGAAAGTGGTTGCAATTTCAACAACGGGTCTTGATTAAAAGTTGAGGGGTTGCAGTTAATAATATTTTCTCTTAATGTTAAAAATTATCCTTATCCTTAAATATAATACTTTTTTGACATTTTTATTTTGTCCATATTTTCAAGACATTTTAGTCTTTTACCAAATTTTAATGACAATTAATTACATTTTTTTTCACAAACACTCCTATTTATTTAACATTTTTAAGATTCTCAATAATATTAATAGGGATAATTTTAAAAATACATATCAAAAGTTTACATTTCCAATACAATTAACTAAATTAATTAACTTTCTTAATCGACGTGAAATCTCCCAAAAGGGTCGTCCTATATATAAGGGCAGAGGAAGCAACTAATTAAAAATATATATAAAACTTTACAAGCTTATAGTATTGAAATTCTTTAGCCCAATGGTTTGTTTAACTGAATAATGTCATCTAATCCATAGCTCAAATATTATTGCGGATATTTTTCAACCAATTTTCTAAAGTTTATACAAAACCAAATTAGAAATAAAAAAAAGTTCACCGAATAACTCGAACCTACAACAATGACAATGTGTAGCAAGCTAAGGAACTAGCCACTGTGACATTCACATAACATTGATATTAAAAGATATCATGTATATAGAGTTTTCAAATCTCAAGGGGAGCAGGTGCTCCCACCTGTTCCAATAAAGATTCGTCCCTGAGCAATTTGTAACGCGCTAATATTATGATTGACTTGTTGGCTACCACATAAGAAAAAATTACCCACGTTATGCATTTATTATAAAACCGACGGAACTAATGTGACTAACTCAAGAAAAAAAAAATACAACAAGAGTAAAGTGAGATGAAAAAACTTGTGGAAAGATGTTATTCATATTCGAAAATATGTTTCTCATATTTGTCAGATAATGAATTTGACTGTGTAAAATGAAACGAATGACTAATCCAATCGTATAAAAAATGTTGGATGACTCATTCGATTAGGTGTGAGTATCATTTTTTTCGGGTGTTAATTAATAAAATCTCCCAAACTACTTATGAGTCTAAATTAAAACCCAAAATAAAGTTATGAAATAAGAAAAAACTTGTGGGACTAAATAACCTAAAATAATGTTATGGAATACGACCGAGCTCTTGTTGTTCTTGGGTTGAAGTACCCTTGTATTTCCCCTTAATAAAGTTTTTGCCTCACAAAAAAAAAAAAAAGTAAGTTGGCCTGTGCGATGCAATGGGACATACATGCAAAGAATTGAGATTTAGATTTTGGATGACTATTTGCCCGCTCAGGGCATCCCTTTTTCCATAGTTAACACAAACAAGAAAATCAATAGCTGGGGACTTTTTTTTAAAGGTCCCACTGGATTTGAGGAACGTAGTTTTTAATTTTGGCCAAACCCAATAATTAATTGAGATTGCCTAACTTTAATTGACTTTAAGTTATACTGGCGAACAATCCTCTAAATTTTTTGAAAGAAACTACTTTAAGCATGAGCGTGAAGATTTGCCATGTTTAAATTAATTTGAGCAGCATGCATAAAACTACATCTTTAGTCTTTACATATAAAGGGTCCAACTCCTAACCCATGTATAATTAACAAGTTTTAGAGAAAGGAGGGGCCGGGTCATGAAAATAAAAGTTTGGATCGTTTCATCACGCAGCAACATTCAAAGGAAGATGAACATAAAATTTAATTTATAGGAGTAATAAATAAAATAAGTGATAGGATCCATTAATTGTCGTCAAGAAGAAAGCATTATCAAGTATAAAAAATCAAGCGTGAGCACATGGATTCAAGCATCAGACAGTTGCGCTTTTTTCCATTATTTTTAAATACTTTGCCTATTTTAACCCTACTCCATAGAGCTTAGAGTATAAAGAGTTAAAAAATAGTGTCCTTAATGCTCTGAGCATAAGGAGCTAAGTTAAATAAATTTATCGAAAAAGAAAATGTATTAGATATTTTAATTTGTTTCTCGCTGCATAGTTACTTTTTTACTCCCTCCGTCCTTTTTAAAAAAAAGTTAAAATTTTTGTCTCAAATTATAGTTAAAATAATTAAAGAAAAATTTAAAAATTGTAAATTTTGAATTGTGATTGGTTGATTCATACAAAACGCATTAAATTAATTGTTTGATAATTGATTAATGTGTTAGACAAACCATTTAATGCATGTCTTCTTTTTTTTTTTTTTTACTTTTGAATTTTTTAACCATCCTTATTAGAAGGAGGGAGTATGAGATTTGTAGAATTGAAGGGTATCACCATAGTGTTTTTGAGTTGGTTTGCTTGTGCTGGTGAAGACGATTAATTTGAAAATACTTGGAATTAAGAATCACTCGCCAGATGGTTTACAAGCTTTTTAGTTCATTCTTTCTTATTATTCAAAAATAACTAGTAAAAACATAGGTTATGGAATCAACAAATATATTTTGGACTGTAAAAAAAAGGTTTAATTATGTCATAAGTCATTAAAGTTTGAGATACTTTTGTCAGATACCCTTGTTTTTATTTTTTCAATTTCTGACTTCTCAAAGTTACTTTTGAGTTTGTCATATATCCCTACTACCAATTCTGACCAATTTTGCTGACATGTAACATCGAAATCCTGGTCAAACGCATGAGGTTAGACACGTGGTGCTCCGTAGGCGAAGATCATTTTTTTTTAAAAAATTAAAAAACTAAAAAACTTAATATTTTTATATTTTTAGTTAAATAAAAAAATAAAAAAAATTGAAAAGAAATGTCGTCTTCGCTCATATGACATCACGCGACACCACATGACCAACCTCGTGTGTCTGGCCAGGATTCCGATGTTACATGTCAGCAAAATTGACCAAAATTGATAATAGGGGTATATGACAAACTCATAAATAACTTCGGGAGTCAAACATTGAAAAAATAAGAATAAGAGTATCTAGCAAAAGTGCTACAAACTTCAAGAACTTACGACATAATTACATAATTAAGCCTAAAAGAATTAAGATTTTCAATATTTGAAATACAACGCTTAATTTCAGAAGATTTTTTTTTCCTCTCTTAGCTTAACATTAATTTTTATGCCTCCATCGAGATCATCTCATGTTTATTCAAATGGAAGAATCTAATCTTATAGTTTGTTTGATTGTGCTTTTGAGGCATTGAACTCGCGTTTGTGAAAACAGCTCCCTTGTAACTTTTGACCAAACGAAATTTTTCACCGCAAATGCAAATATACTTTGAGTAACTCTCACTTCCAATGCTCGAACGTTTGGGTGACTGGTCACATGACTTTTGTACTCTAAAATAGTTTGGGAAGATATTAGAAAGGAAGAATAATTATTGAAGGTCTAGTGAGCAGTGGAAACTGTACGTGGTGCTGCCTATTTATGAACCATTTTTTTTTCCAGCTCTTCATGGAGTTTTGTTTTCTTGAGCGGGGCTTATAATTTCATTAGAGTTACTTGTAAATTAAGTTTGAGAACTCTTGTTTAGTGTATACTCCCTCCGGTCCTATTTATAAGACCCTTTTGGGGTTTTTCACCCCCACCAAGGAGAGTGGATAAATTTGTTAGTGACATTGGAAATGTGAAAATTTGATATGTTTTTTCAAAACTACCCCTGTAATTATTATTGGAACTCTAAAAAGTGTTGACTTTATAGGGGTGTTAGTGGAAAAAAGTAATTAAATGTTATTAAAAATTGAAAAGGGGTCTTATAAATAGGACCAAAATAAAATCTCAAAAGGATTTTATAAATAGGACCGGAGGGAGTATTTGCCTTCGATTACTTCTGCTTTAAAAATCAATTTTAAAAAAACACAAGGTGTATCCAAACATACACTTAAGTGGGTCAAAAATTAATTAATTGTTGTTATTATCAATGTGACCAAGTTATTGTGGAAAAGACAAAAAAAAATCTAGCAAAGGTAAGTAATTGTCAACCTAATAATTCTGCCAAATGTACCATACACCACTGATAAAGAGATGCAAAATTGAGACTCCTACTAAACCGTTGTGAATCAGAACTAAATTAAGTGATTTAATTATTCGAAGTCTCCATAAACTCCAGCAATTTTTTATGCCTGCATTTTGTTATTAATCAGTATATGATCCTTTCCCTTATTGTATCTCGTTTCTCTTTATTATTACCTTTTTCGGTTATTGGTTCTACTATTGTATGTTTTACTTCAATCTAGAATTTATTCTCTGCAATTATATGGCAGCTTTGCCATGGTGTAAATATATTTCTGAACTCGTGCGGAATGTTAAATATGCATATACAAAACTATTGTTTCCTTCTATTATTATACTTATAATTAATTATAATACCATCAACACTAGTGGTAGTATTACCTACCTACTCTACTTGAGGGACGGCCAAAAAGGAAGGTTGTAAAGGAGATCATGTCCACGAGGCAGGGCAAAGAAGAAGAAGTAGTAGCAGTAGTGAAGAGTTCTTCAAAGTGTGAAGACTGTGGGAACCAAGCCAAGAAGGATTGTGCATACTCAAGGTGCAGAACTTGCTGTAAGAACAAAGGCTTTGAATGTCAAACCCATATCAGAAGTACATGGACTCCTGTTGATAGAAGGCGCCAGAGAGTGCCATCTCCCACTACTACTACTAATACTCCAAGAGGATTAGATGTCCCAAAAAGGCACAAGCTCAACCCATATTCAGAAACAGGTACTACTACTATACATACTATATATCATTTAATTTTCTACCCTTTATAACATAAATTAAAATCCATCAACCATACATCTATAATATAGCCCTAAGTAACACCTTCCTTTTTCCTCAATTCTGCTATTAATTAGCCTATTATTACCATGTATTCTATGTCTGAAAAACAACATCATCAAATATACTCATAAAAAAGGAGATACAGAAAAGGCAGCTCAGGGCACAAAACTTTGAAAAGCGGAGTTTGAAGAGAGTAGATGTAAGTTGGCTTAACCTACAAAATGAGAGATTGCTTTCAAGATTTGAATCCGTGACCTTCATGTCACAAGGCGGTGCACAAGTTAGCTAGACTCAAAACTTTGAACGGGCCTTGAGGAGATAGATGATGTAAGCTAAGTCAGCCTTAACTTGCAAATTGAGCAGCTGCTCACAGGATTTTAATCCATGACCTTCAAGTTACAAGAGAGCATTTTTGCGCGGAGGCTTACCCTCTAATTAAGATTATTTTCATCTTTCAGCTCAAAATTAAAGCACTTTTTTTTTCTCTAGTTTTTGTCTCAGTGAGTGTGACACTATAGATGTGTGTGTGAGTGTATGTCAGGTTTAGAGGAGTTAAAATTTCCAGCTGCTATGAGTTCCATGGCGGTATTCAGCAGCGTCAGGGTGCGGTCTATGGATGAAACGGTTAATGAAATTGCATATCAAACATCTGTCAACATTGGAGGACATGTATTTAGTGGTCTTCTTTATGATCAAGGCCCTGATCATCATCAACAAAGCTTCAATGACGCTAGGGGTCAAAGCTCCACTACTGCTACACACCCTCTTGTTATTGTTGATCAGCAACACAATAATAATCCCAATCTTGTTAGTTCTGCAATCCATGATGGTGCAACTATGGCTCTACCACTATCAGCAATGACAAGCACCTCTTATCAGCATTTTTTTCCTCCACCTCGTCATCCGTTCCAACCAAGTTCTTCCGGGCCCGGTGGTATGCCATATTTTTCACACCCAAAACCTTAACAAAACATGACAAGCCAAGCCATTAATTTGGATGCAGGAAAAATGATAGAAAGGAATTAATTTAGAGGCATTTAGAGGCATTGATCAGCAATCCTGTTTAATAAAAGCACTTGCTAACTCTAAAATAGAATGCTCACATAGATGATTTAAAAAAGAAGAAGATCTACTTATAGAGAAGAGAATGAACTTTATTGTTCAAGTAGATAGGAACTATAGGTAGGAACATAAGGGAGACAAATTCATTAATGAAATGTAAATTAAGGGAGCTTGTTGTTCTGGTTGAAATACCAATGACTCAATTATGTACTACTATTTGTACATTTGTTATAGTTTGATAATTTAGCATGTAGTATGCCCCTATAGCTTATTATCGTGTTTCGCTTTTTAGACCTTAGTTAATCATAATGTTCCTACTTCGAGTCTTTTTTTTGTCGCCATTCTATCATACTTTGCCAACTTGAAGCAAAGTTAGGGACAAATGACAAAGTTTTTAATACCATCATTAATATTATATGAATAAAATTTTTCAAGTGTCATGTGTCTGTAGGTTGCATCAAACCCAAAGTTCATAGATAGGAACAAGCAACATGATAATATATCTTAGGGAGATAATCGATCTGCTGTTTGGCAAGCTAAGGATTTAATTTTTCGAAATGGTAGGCGCTTTCGTTTGTTTCAATGGCATAACACTGAAAATATGTTGTATTTATTTACTCCTGCTTGAAATATAAGCAACAAAAAACGCATCCCTCTTAGTTTAAAATATAAGCAAAACTAATCAACTTTCTTAAATTTTATTTCATTCCCAATGTCACTTTCTTAAAACATATCTAAAAAATGGTTATCTTATTTAATTTTTGTTTCATTTCAAATGCAACTAACCTAAAATAACTCTATTCTTTTATAAATTTGAGAAAATTAAATACAATCAACTAATCTCCTTAATAAGCGTAAAATTAGTTAATTTTGTTTATAATTCGAGCCGGATGGAGTATATGAGTATGATATTAATATCAAATATAGATATGAGTATATGGTATGTTAATTTTTTAAAAATTGGGATATAAATATGATATTATAAATTCAAAATTAATAGATAAATACTATAAATAAAAAATATACAAATAAATAATTTTGATGCTAAGGTGGAATAAACTATATTTGGATGAGGAGAAGTTAATGCTCAAAATTTATCAAGATATAAAGACGAAATACTGATTATGCAAGTTAAATAAAAAAGTATGGCATGAATGTCGTAGGAAAAAAAAGAGAAAATATAACATATTTTGGAATGAAGCATATTCACACTGTCATTCGACATACATGATATGTTTATCTGGTACGAAAGTACGTATATCCAATTTAAAACTAAAATAATAACAAATGGGTACATATCCAAAACGGCGATACGTACCCAATTTAAAATTAAAATAATAATAGATCGGTACATATCCAATACGGCAATACGTATCCAAGAATATCATATTTGTGTTAGTACCCAATATGTACTGGATACGACTACATCACGTATTTTGAAGTACCCATGCTTCAAAGCATCCCAGAAGGTCTTTTGCGGTGTTGAACTTATCCAAGTTGCATTGTTTTTATTTTTTATTTTTAATATATATATATATATAATTTAGAAAATGAGTTGTGCATATTTTTTACATCTCAGAGTATTATTTAATATTCAAGTATTAATAGTTTTGATTCTTAAGAAAAAAAAATACGCATAACTTGTTAGCTAGTGAATAGCTAGTGATGTACCCTCATTTTTTTCTTGTTGGCCATGCTTGAATAGAAATGGGTTTTGAGATCAGTTATGTACGTGACAATATCAATATGTAAGGTGATGGTTTGATACTTTTTTTTAGTTTTTTTTCAATGTTTTCCTTCCATAATACTTATTTATTTAGTAATTAAAAAGCTTGATAATTGAGATTAAAAACTAAAATAATGATAAAGTGTGATATTGATTTTAAGTTAAATACGACATGACGACATTTGTTACTATTTTTTGAAAATTATTGAGGTCAAGGATGCTTACATGTTGATAAAATAATCATGGTGGATAAATTTGAAAATGGCGACAATGGTAACTGATGGGATGAAGCAGCTATTGTTGGATTATTTGCAATAGAATATCGGTAGGAGTGGGTGGAGTTTGAAGTTACAAGCAAAAGTAAAATGGAATTTTCATAAATAAAAACCAAAAAATAAGTATAAATATCATTTAAAAAATGAGAGTATCAAACAATTTTCATTCTATGTGTAATGGCATATTTTATAAAAATGTACACACATGGGCGCATGAACACTCGTATAGATTATATTGACAACCAAATATACACGTACGTATATATAAAAAAAGAACCTAATTAAGAACGTGAATCATGATACATTTTTTTATGAATGTTGTACAAATTAAAGAGGTTATTATGAAAGGCCAGGCATCTTGTCGATTTAAGTTTCAAGTTAGCTTTTGCTGTAAAGTACATAAACCGTGTGCGCCCGAACTTTTATATATATATATATATATATATATATATATATATATATATATATATATATAGATACAGGAAAGAGGCAGTCGCAGCAACTATAAGGAATTGATTGATACATATATACTCTGAGGATCATATATCTATCGTACTTGAGATACCATAATACTAACTCTTTAATCTTATATGCATCTATATGCTAGCTAGAATAAATCACACAAATAAATTTTTAAACTGCGGCCCATTGTGTCCCATAAATGGCTTAAAGATGACTTGCATTGCTAATTCTATTCATGAATCACGATATTGGAATCCAATTTTCTGGTGGTGGATAAAAAGAAAATAAATCAAATCGAGGACAATAATGCAATGGAAAATAAATGTAGGATGGGATACTCTTCCTTTTAAAATATAATATATGTACGTGCAACTAAAATTCAATATACACTTGCACTATATTTTTATAAGAATCTTGATAATAAGTGTACTAAAAGGTATTTATTAAAGTAAAATAAAAAAAAACTAGAAATGAAAATAATTTCATGAGTCCGAATTATATTCTTTCAAGTATCCGAAAAATTATATTTTCTCATAATTATTAACTGTATTTCATCTCTTAACAAATATTTTTTCAACATTTGTCTTCTTATAATTTATCATATTTCTCTCTCTTTCTCCTCACTTTTACACCACAACACCTATAAAATGGGCGGAGGCTATCGGTGCATGTGAAAATTTTACTTTTGCTTTTTAAATTTTTTTAATACAGATTTATTCAAAATATTTTTTAACACAAGTTCGTATACAGATTTATTAGAATATATAAATTTTGAATTTAGTTTTATTCAGTACAGTTTTTTAAGAACACAGAGTAAAAAAAATCCAAATTATAAAAATCATTTCATATTAATAGAAAAAATGCATAAAATATTTTTTAATTGATTAAATTTAAAAATAAATAAATAAAAAAATCCAAAAAGGAAGGCATGCACCGTTGCATGTTATCTATTAACATGCACCACCGGAGCCTCCACCTATAAAATGTGGATACACGAACAACGTTGTCTATATATACAACATTATTTCCCTTCGTATCCTCGCAAATATATGATGGTCTAGTCTTTTTTTATCCCCCCCTCCCCCAAAGTACTTATGATGATGGCCTTATCGCTGTGTCTTGCTCATTAGTAATTTTTAGCTGCTGTTTTGATTTGAAATCACTTCTTTCACTTCTATAATAATTAGGTGTCAATTTCAAGCATGGTAATACTTCAAGTTTTGTTCACAAAAAAAAAATACTTCAAGTTTATCTGTCCGTATTTCGTCCATAGCTGGATGTCATGAGATTGCACAGACATCAACATACATATTGCTCATTTGATTCTTGCCTATAATATTATGTTAAAAGTAGCATAGCAACCTTAAAGTATGGTTTGATGCTTTACTTTGATGCGAACTAACCAGCACAAATATTATATTATGGAAAATGTCATTATCATCATAAAGAAGCTTAAAGCCTTAAACTAAAGTGGTCTAAAATCCACAAACATTACTTTTGCGGTTGTTAAAGGAATGATGGGTTCTTGAAAAGAAATTGTGATAAATGTACTAAAATAATAGAAAAACTAAATGAAAGTCTACATTGCACTGTTATTGCTGTTAGAAAAATTGGGTTGATCATAGCTATGTCATAGAATAATTTCGTTGTCTTAAAAGTAAGATTGTTGATAGCCATGGTGCAACTATATTGGTCTTGCTCCCAATGTTAGTAGAACAGTTCACGAACTCATGCATTCGGTATCTAGAACTTGAAATCTCATGAACAAGAAGTTGCTCGAAAAATAATAATTAAACAACAAAAGGAATTCAATTTTTTGTGTGTTTTTTTAAAACAACGCAAGAACTTTATATGTAGCTCAACACCCTGCCGCTATGATGAGTGGCCAGAGGCCTTTTGAGCCATAAAGGAAAAGCGGCTAACTCATTATGGCTGAATCGTTACGGGAGAAACGACCGAATTTATACCCCATAAACTTGCAATGACTATTTCCTTAAAAGTGTGCAAAAATAAAAAGAAGTTTGGCTTGTGAAATTCGAGAAAGAGGACTCTTACACTCTACATCACCTGCGCTTGTGTGGTGTTTGCGCTTGATAAAATCACTCCAAAAATCCAATTAGATATTTGCCATTGTGAAGGGAAAAAAATATATAAAGACTAAAGATTGACTAAGAATATAAGTAATGTAAGATTAGCCATTATTCCAACTATTACTAACTTATTCTTTCCGATCAACCATTTGAGTTTCAATCTGTTTTCTCCGTGTATTTTTTGTTTTTAGAGTGTGAGCTTTAATTGATAATTTGCCACAATTTTTGTTAAATTCACCTCTGAAGATCGAGAATAGAATATTAATAAATAACAGTAAAAAAGATATTAAAAAAATTAAGTTTCTTATTAACAAACTACTAAATATTATTTTATCTTTCAATATGGATATGCTTTATTTAGTTTCTTAATTATCTTCAATTTTAAAGGTTAAAAAAAATCATATTTTATTGCTAACTAGCTACAATTGGAATTTTGCAGCCAACTCCAAGGGAATCGATGCCCTAGAGTACTAGTTTGTTTTATTAAATCATGAGCATTATTCTTCCCTTGGCTTGTCCTTTAGGTTTTGTTTGGCTGCACGAAAGAAGATGGGAAAAGAAAAATAGAGAGGAGAGATTATGGTGAGAAAATGAATAAATTTTGTTGTTGTTTGGTATGAGAGAAAATGCGGAGAAATAGGGATGAGAAAAAAGTTGAGTTTTCTTTTTTTTTTTTTGGTTGGAGAGAAAAATGAGAAGAGAAAATAAAAAAATTTGTCAAAAGACAACTATACCCTTGTTTTACACAATAGAGATGAATATTTATTGTTCCACATGTTTTATATTAAACATAGGCAAAAAATTTTAATTTACTTCAATTTTTTATTACATAATAAAAATTCCGAGTGAAAAATATAAATAAAACAACTTTTTATTGAAATAAAAAAAAAGTGAAGCAAATAAAAATTATGATAAAAAATATTTTAAAAAAATATAATATTTTTATTACTTTTTTACATAATAAAAATTATGATTAAATATATATATATATATATAATTTTGTATCAAAATTCAAAAGCAAAAAAAAAACACAGTACGTTGATGAAATGAACAATAGAAGGGAAGACTCTAACACACACGCTATTCAAGGCAGCACAACACAGCACCCAAGTTATTCTCCCCCGAAATCTCACCAGTCCAGGAGAGAAATTTTTTTTAGGTGGGTCTCACCCAATTTTCTATCTTCCTCCATTTTCTCTCACATTCCAAACGAAAAAAAATTCCTATTTTCTTTCTATTTTCTTTCCTACTAAAATTTCTTCCCCCAAATTCCCTCAAACCAGACAAAGTGTTAATAAATATATGCTTTTACGGTGATCCAGTCCACGAGCAATGAATTTTTTTAATAAAATAAAAAAGTGATGCATTTAAGAATTCGAAAAAATGTTGTATTTAGTTTTTGAATGAGCCTATAAATGAGTTGATGATTGAGAGTAGCAGCTAAAGCTGTTGGGTCTTGTGGGGCTCCAACAAGCTGGACTTGAATTTTGAATCTTTTGGAAAGAGTAGGATCTGATAATTGGACATTAAAATTTGGAAACATAGTTAAGACTACACTTCCAGCATTTAATGTTGTCAGGACAGTTCCTATGACAGCATGCTCATAAGTGTGGAAAGTAGAATCTATGAGTGAGACTCTGGCTGTAACTGGGAGTCCTTTTCTTCCATGAAGGGTTAAGACTAATCTAACAGCTCCAAAATGGAGAGTTACATAGCCTTCTCTCCTCCACATTTTTATTAGTGTTGGATTTATTTCTAGATCCACATATTGTTCTGCAGATGTAGCTTTTATTGGACATTGATCAAGTTTAGTGGTTTGGATGTACTCTTTTACTTCAGGCCTTGGGGTGAATATTAGTTTTTTAACTGACCAAGTAAAGCTAGATTTATGCCTTCTAAATACATTGTATGGACTTAGAAGGGGAGGAAGGGTACTTTCTATTTTTGCATCTTCAGGTACGAAGGTGTATTCTACAAGGTTTTCTATTTTGGATGAGAGGGTTCTTTTACAAGAGTCGGGTATGGACAGTTTGGAAGTTAAAGCTAGAGGACCTGGGTTTTCCATGGTATTGAGGTGTCTTCCCTACTTCCTCTTGACCATCAATATAATACACTCTTCTACTAAAGGATATTGGAATAATAAAAATTAGTACCAGTTAGGCTCTGATACCATTGCAGTGTCGGGAGCCTCAATCCAGTCTTACTATAAAAATTAGAATTTTCACAAGACGAGCTTTTCGGCATTCACATCATTCTAGTAGAGCCTACTTTCTCCAGTCCCAGTTACTCATTCTAATTTTAATAATAAGATGTTTGAGGACCGTAGCAATGGATCAATAGTCAGATATATTTCTGATACACAGGATCTTCCAAAAGGAAGCAAGTGTAGAGCATACTCTATATCTCTGAATAATTATTTCCATATCCTATATAGAAGACTATATCATATTTTCAGATCTAGAGTTTTCAGGAAGAAGAAAGAAATTTAGAAAGACATATTTTGGAATAAAACACAAAGGATTTTTATTTATGTTGTAGCTTCTGCTTCTTACAATGCAAGTGCTCTTCTTTATATAGGGAGAAACTGATCATGCTACTAGTACAAAGTGCAAGACTTAGAAATCTACGTGGAGTTGTTTTAAGAACTCCATTCTACGTAGGAAACTTAGCAAAATTACAACTCATTACATGCAAAATTATTCACTAGACAATCCTATGACACGATAGCGACATTTCCATGGCTGGAATATTACTATTCATGATAGCGACATGACTCTTATTTTTTGTCTAGAATCTTACTATTCATGATAGCGACATGATCTTACATGATAGCGACATGACTCTTATTTTTGTCTGGAATCTTATTATTTTATGACACTGACATGGCTATGACATGTCTTTTATTTATTTTTTATTTTTTATTTTTGTCTCCAGATATTTTTATTTGATGATCGGTTCATGACTTGGTGATAAATTTGGATCTTCTGGGTCTGAGTCTATTAGCATCAGATTTCTCTCCAACCTGTCCAGGTCTTCGTCCATATCTTCATAAGGGTCTTGAGAATCTTGCATTGTTATGATAGGTGTTATTTCATTCTTACTGTAAAATGAGTCATCCCAGTAATCTCCTCTGAAAGGTGGAGCTTCAAGCTTGCACAAGTAGAGTTTAATCTGGGATTTGGTACGAAGCAATTTATTTCATGGAGGTGATGCACCAGTTCATCTTGATGATAAGGAAAATGATCTTTTCTCAGAAATTCCTGCATGGAAAAATATGTGGTCCAGCATCTGCATTGGTTTTGAGTCCATAGTAGCTTTGTAACAGGATGTTGAAAATAAGGCCTGTGAATAATAAATACTGATACAAGCTTGTGAGCTTCAAAACTGTCTTGATTAATTTGCTGGATCTTCATTCTTTCAATTTCCATCTGAAGGTCTTTTTTCCATTTATTTAAAGGCTGATACCATTCTAATAAAGTCCAAATTAATGAATCTTTATTAGTATGATTTTTGAGAAAAAGTAACAGGTAATTTGTGGGTACTATAATGGGGTAACTATGTAACATAGTAACACACCATAAGTACCAAAGATCTGCTTCAAGAAAGGTAGACCCCATTAAAATTGGAAACACATTGAGAAATTGAGATTCAGGATTAAACCATGAACGGGCTGGATGGAGATTGTGTTTTTGGAGTGAAAGGCTTAAGTAATGATACATGTGGTTTTTTGCAAAGCTTTTGAGGTAGGTGAGGTCCATCGGAGATTGTGAATTGATTTCTGGAGGGAAATATTTCTTGATTATGGATTTAGTGGATGAAGAGGAGGATGATGGGTCAATATTTATCATAATGATAGGATATGTGTTTATGGATGAAATAATTTGGATGGCTTTTTCTGGTCTGGAAAGGTAGTCTGGTATGAGGTTTTGGTTTCCTTTAATATGTTTCACAGTGAAATCATATCTAGAAAACCATTCTTTCAGTCTTAGAATTTGTGGGTTCGGAGGTACCTTGGATTTGAATTCAAGTAACTTTGGAAATGATGAATTATCAAGTTGGACTTCAAATTGGTGACTTCTTAGATGAAAATCAAATTTCTGAATTCCATATTTGACAGCCAGAGTTTCTTTGAAGATGGTATGATAATGGAGTTCAGAGTCTTTGAATTTTCCACTGGCATGACCACAATAAAATTTTTGTCCTTCTATTTCTTCAATAAGAACTGCTCCCCAATAATAGTCACTTGCATCAGTCTGAAGTATCCTTCTTCCTTTTCCTGGAATTTTTAATGGAGGGGGATTTTGAGCAATCCTTTTCAAGGACTTCACTGCTTCAGTTTGTTCTTTGCCCCATCTTGATGGTTTCTTTTTCAGCATGACAGACAGCTTTGATGTGTACTTTGCTATGCTGGGGATAAAATCCCTAACATAATTTAAAATTCCAAGAAATTGTTGAACCTGCTTTGTAGTCATGTTTTCATCTGGAAAGTTGGGAAGATTTTCTACCAAATGTGGTTGAGGGACATAATGACCATTTGCAAAATGCAATCCCAGAAAATCAATCTCAGTTGTACCTACTTGTGACTTCCTTGACGATAACATAACCCCATAACTGTTGCAGATTGCATGGAACTGTTCTAGTAGTTGATGGTGACTGTTTTCGTCAGGTGAGAACAGTAGTATATCATCAATGTACACTAGGGCACTGGGCAGAATAGGTTCAAAGATTCTGGTCATGGCTTTTTGGAATAATGAGGGTGCAACTTTGAGGCCAAAGGGAAGGACAGTCCACTGGTAATGGGCATTAGGAATGCAAAATGCAGTTTTGGGTCTGTCTTTTGGATCTAAACCTAATTGCCAGAAACCTGATTTGAGGTCAAACTTTGAGAAAATATTGGCATCTTTTATGTAGGTAGGGAGTGAATATATTTTTGGAAGAGGAAACTTATCATCTTTGAGAAAATTGTTAAGGGGCTTGTAATCAACAACAAGTCTTTTCTTTTGTCTGATTTGCTCTGATCTTTTGTTCACATAAAATGCAGTGCATGCCCACTCTGATTTTGTTGGCTCAATTAATCCTTGCTTCAGTAGAAGTTGACATTCTTCTTGAGCATTTTTGAGTTCTGAAGGAGTCATTCCTGGATGGCTTGCTTTTGTAGGATTTGCATCTTCATTTAGCTTGAATGGAAGTTGAACATAAAAGTCTGGATTTTTCCACAGTGGAGCAGAATGAGAAAACAAATCATGACTATCAGCACATAATTTTAAGAGCTTTTCTCTGACTGCTTCATAGGATGGTGGTGCATCTGCTAGTGAGAAAAGTCTGGGAATGCAACTGAATGGCTTGAATTCTCTCTTGTATTTGAGTCCATGTGCCAGTATCTGAAGCTTTTCATTTTTTATTAGAAGGTCTCTTCCAATGAGTATATCTTTTCCTGGGAGATCACTGCCTATAACTTTCATCCATATTGTGCAATTATGGAAGAATTTGATTCCAATCTTATTTTTTGTGATAAGATCGGTAGAGAAAGATTCTCCATTTGCAGCTCTGAACTTTGTGATCTGAGTCTCCCATGCCTCTGAAGGAAGAATGGCAGGATTCATGATTGTTCGTTGTGCTCCGGTATCAAGAAAAGCAATAGCCTTGATTGGAATATGATACTTGGACTGTAGGAGGTAGACTTCTACATTTGGCAAAGGAGGATTTTCTGGACACAATGCATTTTCCTCAGATATAGGGACATTTTGAATCTCTAATATAGGAAAATGTTCTTGATCAGATTCATCAGATTCATCAGTACTTTCTGCTTCTGATTCTGATTCTTCAAGCCCGAAGACAGTGAACTTGTCTGAGATTTCCTGCTCTTCATAAAGTGACTCAACATCATCATCTTCATTTAACATGAGAGCCTGGACTAGTTTTGTTGCTTTAGCTCTTTTATCTGGACATGCTTTTGCGAAGTGCCCCTTTTTTCCGCATATGAAACACTTTTTGTTGCCGCCTTTTCCCCGGAAAGATTTCTTTTTAAAAAATCTGAATCTTTTCTTCTTCCCTTTTTTGAATTTATGGAACTTCTTCCCGCTTTTCTTTGGGAAGCTCTTCTTGCAGCTGCAGTATTTTTCATCACAGTTGATCTTCAAATACTTCTTCTTGCAAACACTTTTGTACTTTTTATCTTCTTTAAACATTTTTTGCAGAAGTTGTTGTTGGCTGCATATTTTTTCAAGAGCTGTGAGGCTAGTTTGGTAAATTTCTCCCATGGTCATGTTTGTAACCTCCTTATTCATTGCATTCAGGATTCTCCACATTTCTTCTTGAAGATCATCAGGAAGAGAACTGACATATGTATTTTTAAGGCTTGGATCATTGAAGCCATTGAGTTGATAGAATCTTTGAGACATACGCTGATAATGACGTTCAAGGTCTGGTCTTTTTAATGAACAACACTTCATTTCAAAATATTCTCTCCTTGCTTCTTTGTCCAAAAGAGTTTGATCTCCAAGGAAATGGAATTGTAATGCTTGGATGACTTCATCAATGGTACATTTATGAAGACTGTCTTGTTGTACTGCACCAAGACTTTGGTACCATTCTTTTAGGATCCCTGTTGTGTGAGCAGCGAATTCTTCTATTATTTTGTAACTGTCAGCTCCAGGTTGAATCATCTTTGCATCCATCCATGCTTTGAAATCTAAAAACTTTTTTCTCCATTGTGATGGTGGGATGTTGTCAATTGAAAATAGAGGGGAAGAAGTAGGTGGTGGAGTGTTTATTTCTCTGGGGTTTAGATATTGCATGCCTTCAGTATCCTCGAATGACTCTGTTGCCATGCATATTTTTGTCAAGTCTGCATATTCATCTTCTGAAACCTTTTCTGAGGAGTCTTCAAGATAGGAATTTTCTGATACTGTAGAGCCATCAGACGATTCCTGACTGTCTGCTCTGGTCATTGTTGTATAAATCTGAAAGGTGGCATGGAGTGAGTTTTCAGAAGGGATGGTTTGAGTCTTTTTTGGTTCAGGAGAAGGTGACCTTTCTGGGGACAGAGCTGACTTGTCTTTTCTTCTTTTGTCATGGTTAAGGTTATCATATTTTTTCTGGATAGAAGGAGGAAATATTGGGGTTTTTTGGATAGTATTTTGTGGCTTGGCTGGGAGAAAACCTTTTGTAGGTAAGACAAAATATGGGTCAACTTCAGCTAAGGCTAAAGGTGATATGGGTGGAGCTTGATTTTTCTCTACATGTGCAATGAGCTCTTCCATTTCTGCTTTCACCTTTCTGAGTTCTCTGTCTTTGTCTAAAAATCTAGGATTGAAAGTTCTAGCATCCCTCATTTCCTGAACATCCCTTTCAAGGCTTTCCATCTTTTGTTTGATTTCTTGGTAGTAGCTCTGAAGCTTTGTGGACATTGTTTTTAATCCTCTTTCTAAAGAGTTAGAAAGAGTTTCTACCTTTTCATCAATTTTTTTGGAGAAGACTGTTTTGAGCCAGAGAGTTCTCAGTTTGCCAGTTTAGTACTTCTTCAGCTTGTGTAACTGACTTGAGGGTACCATCAGTTTGGACTTCATTATTGTGAATGAAAGGTTTGATTTGTAACTTTTTGGCTTGATCTACTTTTCTGTCTAGAGAAGGAAATTCTCTTTCATAAGAGGATGCGGAGGCAGAGAACATCATGCATGGTTGTGGTTGTGGATAATATTTGTGTGGAATAGATGGTTTACATGGTTCAGATGGGAAAGGTGTAGGAAGAGGTGGGTAGCCTTCTTTTCTGAGAATTTTTAAGGCATCTTTATATATGGGCAGAGGAGTTTTTGGTTTTTTAATATTTTTCTTTGAGGAATGAGGAGACTGACAAGGAATTTTGTTTTTCTTTTTCTTTTCCTTTTTCCGAGAGTAGTCATCATCATCATTGTCATCATCAGAGTCAAATTGGCCGTCACTATCATCGTCAGAATCAAATCGACAGTCACAGTCTGGATCACACATGCTAGGATCTATGTCCCATAAGAAATGACCGTTGATTTTATCTGAATAGATAGGAGTTCCATCACTCCTGAAGGAGTAAACTGGCATATTTGTCTCTGCTTCTCCAAGGGTAATCATCATTGTTGAGAAGACCGGTTTGTCAGGAGATGAAGATGAAGAGGTTTCTTCTTTCTTCTTGAAAATTGTTTTCACCGAACCATCTGGAAGTCTTCTGAAAATGGACTCAGTAGCTACCACCGGTTGCTGATTGGTTTTAAATTTTTCATAATTACTGACCCATTCTAGGGGAATCAGCTTATGAAGTTCAGACCGAGGAATCTGCCTTGGGACTTGGATAATTGAGGGGACCTGTTCATCAGAGTTTGCTATCACCATCAGCGCATTTTCTGATATTTGTGAATCTGTAGGAAGATCAAAGAAATGATCTTGGAGCCTATAAATGAGTTGATGATTGAGAGTAGCAGCTAAAGCTGTTGGGTCTTGTGGGGCTCCAACAAGCTGGACTTGAATTTTGAATCTTTTGGAAAGAGTAGGATCTGATAATTGGACATTAAAATTTGGAAACATAATTAAGACTACACTTCCAGCATTTAATGTTGTCAGGACAGTTCCTATGACAGCATGCTCATAAGTGTGGAAAGTAGAATCTATGAGTGAGACTCTGGCTGTAACTGGGAGTCCTTTTCTTCCATGAAGGGTTAAGACTAATCTAACAGCTCCAAAATGGAGAGCTACATAGCCTTCTCTCCTCCACATTTTTATTAGTGTTGGATTTATTTCTAGATCCACATATTGTTCTGCAGATGTAGCTTTTATTGGACATTGATCAAGTTTAGTGGTTTGGATGTACTCTTTTACTTCAGGCCTTGGGGTGGATATTAGTTTTTTAACTGACCAAGTAAAGCTAGATTTATGCCTTCTAAATACATTGTATGAACTTAGAAGGGGAGGAAGGGTACTTTCTACTTTTGCATCTTCAGGTACGAAGGTGTATTCTACAAGGTTTTCTATTTTGGATGAGAGGGTTCTTTTATAAGAGTCGGGTATGGACAGTTTGGAAGTTAAAGCTAGAGGACCTGGGTTTTCCATGGTATTGAGGTGTCTTCCCTACTTCCTCTTGACCATCAATATAATACACTCTTCTACTAAAGGATATGGGAATAATAAAAATTAGTACCAGTTAGGCTCTGATACCATTGCAGTGTCGGGAGCCTCAATCCAGTCTTACTATAAAAATTAGAATTTTCACAATGCATTTAGCTTAGAGCTTCTCCCATGCTTAGATGGCTATGATAAGGAAGAATTTCCTTTGTTGCGCATCAAATATTATACAAGATATATAAATGTTATTATTTTTATCTTATTCTCTATTTTATTCTTATTTTATTATGATCATCAAACAAGTCTTAGTATATCAATCAATTATACTTATTAAAAGAAAAACTTTTGGCCATGTATACTTAGATTTTGACAAGTCAACATCTTCTATCCGTGCCACTCATTTTCTTTCTTTTTATAACCAAATTAAAATTAAAGATCTGGTTAACCTACATACAGTGCAAAAGTATGCATTAATACGTACTATGATAACATATGGATGTTAGTATATATAAAAAATGAACGATAAGGATTAAAAATGAGTGTCAATATACCAGATTTGGAGTGAAACACAAGATACATGCCCTTTTTTTTAACATTTAATATTAATTTTAATTATGTGAACTTTCATATCAATTTAAATATTTCATCCGTCTCTATGTAAAAGACATTTTTGATAGATTTCGTGTCCATTCAGAAAGTTAGTTAATTTAACTAATAATATTGGAAATGTAAATATTTGATACATATTTTCAAAATTCTCCTATTAATACTATTAATAATCTAAAAAGTACTCTTCTGGTCCTTATTATAGGGCATACTTAACCAAATTATGCATATTAGGGAATATAGTTAGTTTTATGAATTTTATGAGAATATATTGTAACATTATAATTTTACCCTCTCGATTTTTTTTTTGAAAAATTCACACATTAATGAACAAAAAAAGCATAGATAGTCAAAGGTATTTAATAAGGAAAAAAAGAAGAAGTAATAAATAATGCATAGGAACATAAAATGACTTATAAATAGAATCAAGAAAATCTTATAGAATGTGACATGTAATAAGGACAAGAGGGAGTATTAAATAAATAAAGGTGTTTGTGTAAATAAGTAATTATTTGTCATTGAGAATTGGTATATGGTCTTGTAAATAGGGAAAAAAAATGAAAGTCTTAAAATGGTCTTATATTTAGGGACAAATGAAGTTTTTTTTTGTCCTTTATATATAATGACTTTTTGAAAATTCATTTTAGTCATATTTACGAGAATATATTTCAATTTTCAAAGGCATTTAATTATTTATTTACACAAACACCTTTATTTCGCACAACATTTTTTAAAGTCCAATAAAAAATACAAATATAATATATTTTTGAAAAAATATACATCAAATATTCACATCTTCAATATCACTAACATACAATATTAATCAACATTCTTCGTGAACTTTTTTTTTTTCAAAAATATCTTATATCAAAGATATGAGCAAATACAATATAGTATTTTTTAAATACTTATTAATTTTATAAATGGGATTCCTGAAATATATGTTAATGTTATTTAGGCGAGAAAAGTGTAATTGAAAAACTAAAAATATCATCTTCCAATGTATTAAGCATATCATTTTTCATGTAAACTTACTTTTTATAATATCCTTAACATATAAATTACGATACACATTAAAATTCCATTTACAAATATGTACAAAGTGTTTTTTTTTTCCTAAATGTATAAGGCACGCAAGGCTTGCCGATGGAAGCACCATTGCTTTGAGGTTATTGAGAGAAGATAGTTGCAAGAAGGATAGGACCTTGTGTTTGCCAATTATAAAGCAGTTGAAAAAAATTAGACACAAGAACTTGATTCCTTTGGGAGCTTTCTATCAGATCTATAACGGGGTAGTTTAGTAGATGCAGGACCAGTGGGAGAGGCGGCACCAGCGGGGTCAGGGGTGAGAGGATGGTTGTTTGGGTTTCTATGGTACTCTTTAAAAACTAGATACATGGATTATCAATTTTTTTTTTTTTTTTTTGGTTTAAATGGGAGGTCTGGGACTAGAACCCATGACCTGGGGAGAGAGAAATCCTAAATGTCCATGCAGCCACCAACTGGGCTGTCTTACGCGGACATCAATTTTTAATCTTTATCCTTTATATTTAAGATTGCTTGCCTAGTTTGTATGTTAACCATTTCCTAAAATTAAATGTATTATAAATCAACGAGTACCAGCATGAATACTCGTATCTCAACAAAAGATAATAGAAGGAATTAACCATAATTCCCAATGCACCAAACAGAAAAAGATACATACTCCTACTTACAAAATTGGCCTACTACGAGATTTCTACCCAAACAACTCTAACCCAGTAACCCACATATGATAAAAGACCAATCCAAACAACTATAACTCATATGTGATATCCAACTCTAACCCTTATAATACTCTCAGCACAATACAAGAATCATCGTTATCTTGGAACCAGCCTACTTGTCAAGAATATTCTTACCATCAATCTTTTCCACAATTCGGTGTTGAGAAAAATTAAAAGAAATATTTGTACATTTCTTTGGTAAAAGAGAAACAGGATTTGCAAGAGGCATTCCCATACTATGTTAGATCAAATTGGGAGATCAAAAGTACAATTAAACATTTTTTTTAATCCCAAATAAAATTAATTTATCCAAAAACAAGTTATTATTTAAAAAAAAACTATTTTTTTTTTAAAATACAGCCAAACTATAGTTTTTTTCTTCATGAATTAAATTAAAATCCGGATAAAATAAAAATGTACATCCAAATAATATATATATATATATGTACTAGCTCTTACCCCGTGCAATGCACGGGTTGTTGATATTAAATTTTTTTATATTAAATATTTTAAATTAAAGATTATTATTATTTTCATTATAAAGTAAAGATTATTATTAAACAATAGAAAAAATAATTATAAAAAAAAGATTATTCAATATACTTTATTATGACAAATAAAAAATTATTATTATTATTTTGATTGTTTTTTTTTTCCATGACCGGAGTGTCCACCGCCGACCGCAGTGACTAATTTTCTCGCTGGCTTGTAGGCACCTCTAATAGGTGGGACAACTGACCCCGAGATTTAACGCTGCTGCATGCACAAGGCAGGATTCGAACACCTAACCTTGCTTAAGCGTGGATCAATCCCT
Organism: Crotalaria pallida; assembly: GCA_037953625.1. NCBI lineage: Eukaryota > Viridiplantae > Streptophyta > Magnoliopsida > Fabales > Fabaceae > Crotalaria > Crotalaria pallida. The sequence goes on along the minus strand of CM075654.1, from coordinate 138,058,620 downwards.
ACCACTGAACCACACGCTCGGGGTTATTATTTTGATTGTTTTGTTTGATGGTATTATGAGAATAATTAATGATAAATCATAATATCCCTTATTTCATTGGACATGAATTCATTGGAAGATAATGACAGTTCGTTTTTTAATATTATATTTTTTTTTTGTACATAAGGAAAGAAAAGAAAAGGAAAGAAAAGAGCAAAAAGAAAAGAGCTAAGGTCTTGGAAGGGACACTCCCATAGCATCAGCTAGCAGGCTAGATCCCAAAAGTTACTCTTGCCCACGCGGTGCTATTATATTTATTTATGTATAGATCAATATTAAATTAATGTATTCCTTATTTAGTTGATCGATAATTAGCATATTTTATTAATTAGAGTAAAATCAAAATTAAACTTTTTTATTTTTATCCTGTGCAATGCACGGATTATTAATATTTAAATATTTTAAAGTAAAGATTATTATTAAACAACAATAAAAAATGTTGAAAAATTTTGTACTTCCTTATATAAATAAAAAATAACATTTTCTATCTGAAATTTTCCTTATTTATTCAATAGATAAATTAACATTTTTTTTACATGATTATTAACTTTATTATGATGAATCAAAAGTAAATCAGAATTAGATATTCCTTATTTATTTAATAAATAAATTAATATTTTAATATGATTATCAACTTTATTATGATAATTAAAAACAAATCAGAATTAAATATTTTGATCTTTTTTGTTTAATGGTATTATGAGAAAATTTAAGGATAAATTGGAATATCCACTATTTCATAGAACACGAAGACGACATTGAAATTGTTATTTTTGACTATCTTGGTTAAAACATTGCACTTTATTATGAATATAATGTTGGCTCTTTGTTTTATATATATATATATATATATTTAATATTATATTTGTCTATGTATAGATGAGTATTAAATTAATGTATTCCTTATTTAGTTGACCGATGAATTAACACGTTTTATCATGATATTATGATTAATTATTAGAGTGAAATGAAAATTAAACTTTTTTATATTTTTTTGTTTGATGATATTATGAGTAGATTTAAAGATAAATCAAAATATTTTCTATTGCATAAGACATGATAATTTAGCATATTTTAAATATAATTATCACATCTAATATGAAAAATTATATATAATTAAACCAAAATTATACATTCTGATTTTTTTATTGGATAATATTATAAGATATTTCTTATATTTATTTGATGGATAAATTAATATTTTTTTACCTTTATTATTTTTTTAATATAATTATCACATTTATTATTATTATTCATATTTAAATGTTTTGATCTTTTTCATTATTTATCTTATCTCGTGACAAAAAAAAAAAATCATAAATAAATCGAAAAACATTGTTTCTTCAAACAGGCAAAAGACTCACCAAAATTATTTCTCATCGGAATACGATCAGGGTATTTCTTCTTAATCCTAAAAGCCTTAGCCCTTCTCTTCTTTGAAAAGAGAAAATGATCAATTATTTGCATATTCTTTCAACAAAGAATAATCAAAGTAAGTATGTATAACAACTTACCAAAAATTCAAAAAAAAAAACAACTTACCAAGGCCATGCTCTTGTTTGAAGTAACTCATTGATGTCATTCTTCCTGAAATTAGCATTAAGCAAAAGTCAATTAAAAGTATAACAAAATATGCTTCATCTAATAATAAGTAATTCATCAAACACTCAAAAATCAAAATTAAGAGTTCTAAGTAGAGGAATAAACAAAAGTCAATTAAAAGTATAACAAAATATGCATCATCTCATAAGTAATTCATCAAACACCCAAAAATCAAAATTAAGAGCTTTAAGTAGAGGAATGAGAGAAAAAATAAAAATAAAAGAAAGAATTTGGAGAAAAGAATTCTTAGAATTAGATAGAACTTTAAAAATTGAATGGGAGAGCCTATTACATATATATAGTGATTTTTTTAATATTTTTTAAATATTTTTGTTGAGGATAATGTTTTGTTCAACAAATTGAGGATAATGATTTCACATACAGATAATGATTATATAAATTTTAATAATTAATTTAATTTCAAATTGTAATTTTGGTTAGAGATAATGTTATTTATCTACAAACATATAATGATTAAATAAATTTAAATAATTTATTTAATTTTAAATTGTAATTTTGATTAGAGATAATGATTATCTACCTACAAATTCTCTGGTGCGAGGAAAGCTTAATGGAACAAACGTGGTGCCTCGAAAATTTTTCCGACAAACGTGATGTCTCGAAAAGGGATTCTTTTATATATAGATAGTAGATTAGGTTATAAATGGTGGATGAATAAAATATTATGATTGTTATCTGAATTTATCTTGATTATTGGTTATGTGCAAGGATGAAGTTGCTCTTAAAAAAGTGAAAGTGATATCTTACAATTCTTTTTTTTTTTTTTTAAACATATCTTATAAATTTTCCAGCTATAAAAGATGGATGAATAAAATATTGCGATTGATACATGTGCACACAAACTAAACACAATTTTACTAAACAAAATCTTGAGCATATTATCGTTAAAATTCATCTCGTGCCTTTCATTAATACAATAACATCAACAAAACAACAAAATTTGACCAACGACGAGGTGTGACATACCTGGCTCGGGACTTTGTCTTCGGTCTGCAAGGACACGGGTTCGAATCCCACCTCGGCGGTATGAGCCTGTCGCTCCTTCGTGAGTGGTTGCCCATCAGAGTCGTCAATGTGCGGCAATGACGGTGAGATTTCTCTCGTAAACCAAAAAAACAAAATTTGTCTTTATATTTCATTTTACTCTACACCTTTTTTTTAAAAAAAAAAAAATTATTTTATATAATTTATACTGTAGAATATTTGCTTTTCATGTTTGTTTGGTTGCTAACTCATAAATTGGTTACAAAATAAAGCCCATAAATCCAAAACCAAATCAAGTTGAAGCCCATAAAGCCCATTCAATTCTGGCGGGAAAACCAGAACTCTTCCCCCGCCATATCGCTAAGCAGCTATTTACCTTTACTCTCACAGTTCAACCTCACACTCTCTTCTCTTCTCTTCTCTTCTCTTCAAGGTTTTCTCTCTCATCACAATTTCATAGCCATGGCTTCTGATTCTACTCCTCCCAATTTCAACAATGGTTCGTATCTCTCTCTTCTCCTTTTTACCTTCTTCTTCTTCTTCTTTTAGATCTTTCCTTCTCTGATGTTTTCTTTAAATCATTTCCAATTTTTTCATATCCTTTTTTTCCTTTTCAGCTCCTTCGTCCCCCGACGATTCCCAATCGAGTCCTATCGGCAACACGTTCTCCTCTCCCGGAGACGCCGCTCGCCGGAGACAGTCCCGCCGCCGCTCATCCACTCCATCAGCTTTCGGAACCCCAACGCCTAGCCATTCCCGATTCGCTTCCTCCGATGCCGCCACGCCAACCCCTTCCCGTTCCAGGCGAAGAGGCGCCGCCACTCCAACCTCCACCGATGACATCCCGGCGTCCTCCGAGGGCGGCGACGGTTACGACATGGACGATTCAAGACCTACCTTCGTGTGGGGAACAAACATAAGCGTGGAAGAGGTCAACGACGCGATTCAAAGGTTTCTGAGGGATTTCAGAGAAGCTTCTTCGCAGAACGAGGCTGATGAGTTGCATTTGAATACTGTAGGGAAGTATGAGAATTTGATTATAAACGTGATTGAGAGTGATGGTGACTCTCTTGATGTGGATGCACGGGACGTGTTTGATCACGATCCTGATTTGTATTCCAAGATGGTAAGGTACCCTCTTGAGGTGCTCGCCATTTTTGATTTGGTTTTGATGAATATGGTTAGCAGAATGAAGCCCATGTTTGAGAAGCACATTCAAACCCGTATTTTCAACCTCAAGTCCTCAACTTCAATGAGAAATCTGAATCCTTCTGGTGAGTTTTGAGTACCTTTGTTCATTATTGTTCAAATTTCTGTTTATTAGATATCAAAATTGTGAAGATTGCACATGTTAAACCAATGAACCAATTAACTGAATTGTGTGACTTAACTGGTTCAATTAATCAGCATAATACTAACCAGGTTAGTATGTGTCTTATCGAAAAGGAATTGGACTGATATGAGTTTTTCTTAATAGATATTGAGAGGATGGTGTCGCTGAAGGGAATGATTATACGGTGTAGCGCGATCATACCGGAAATAAGGGAAGCTATATTTAGGTGTATTGTCTGTGGATACTGCTCTGACCCTGTTGCTGTAGAGAGAGGTAATTCCATGGGACATTTTTGCTTAATGCATGTTCATCTTGTGAGTTATATAAGTGTCATTTTTTTTAATCTAAATATTTTGCTGACTATTGTGCTTTTAGGCCGCATAACTGAACCTACTATATGCTTGAGGGACGAGTGTAAATCCAGGAACTCCATGACACTGGTGCACAACCGATGCAGGTAATTCACACCCGTGAATTATATGTAAAAGGAAGTGGGTGTAAGTTGATTAATTGGGATGGGAATACTTGTAGTGTTGTGTTTGATACTTTTATTCTTGAAGGAGTTTGATTTTGAAGCAAGCCTACCTTTATTTTCATTTCTCTTTTATTGATATGCTATGCATGAAAACTATTCTGAATTATTTGTCATTTTCCAGTTAACCCACCATTTTGTTTTCTCCGAATACCTTTTGAAACTAAAGTTAGTTCTATATTTAGAATCCTTATATTGCCTTTAAAATCATTGTTTTAAAGACCACTGAACTTTAACAGTGTTATTAACCTCATTTTAGATTTAACTTAAACCTTCTGTTAAGTCCAGTGTGGTAACTCAGTTAAAGCTCAGCCTATGAGAGATACTGGGTAGATATTACAGCTGAAGTACATTAATATATATTATTGCCAATTGACACATAACAAAATGAGACCATGCTTATGGCTATTGCCTGTTTTAAATAGTTTTCTAGATTATGTATGTAAGTATTATACATACAAGTTATGAGCTTGGATTTCGATCTACAAACCATGAACTTGGGATGAACTTGATTTTGCCCGAAAATCAGGTTTACTGATAAGCAGATTGTGAGGTTACAAGAGACACCTGATGAGATACCTGAAGGAGGAACACCTCACACAGTGAGCCTGCTGATGCATGACAAGCTGGTGGATGCTGGAAAGCCAGGTGACAGAATTGAGGTGAGACCATAATTTGACATACTCGGTGACAAATACATGTGCATATGCTTGTCATCAAATGAAATTGTTTTCTTGTTCATTAGGTGACTGGTATTTATAGGGCTATGAGTGTGAGGGTTGGACCAACTCAGAGAACTGTTAAATCATTGTTCAAGGTATGCATCATTCTTAAATCTCCTTTCACATCTACAGCTCCATTTTAACATTTTCATCAAGTCTAATTGATGTTTTTTGTTTTGTTCCTTTCATTTTGCAGACCTATATTGATTGTCTTCACATAAAGAAGAGTGACAAGTCCCGGATGATGATAGATGATGCTATGGAAGTTGACAATGGCCTTAGCAGAAATTCAGAAGAAGTTCTATTTGACGAAGAAAAGGTAAAGCTTATACCTATTTTATTTGAAACCCACTGCTTACTTTATCTACTTGCTAATTGCATGCTTGTCTGAGATGCAGGTGGCTCAACTGAAGGAGCTCTCAAGAAAGCCAGATATATACGAAAGACTGACAAGGTCATTGGCACCCAATATCTGGGAGCTAGATGATGTGAAGAAAGGTCTTCTTTGCCAGGTTACTTATCTCTCTAGCTTTGTATTTATTTATAGTTTACCCATTTTTTGAGGATGCTAATCTGTATCTTATTGCAGCTTTTTGGTGGAAATGCTTTGACTTTGGCATCTGGTGCTAGCTTCCGCGGTGATATTAATATTCTTCTTGTTGGAGATCCTGGGACGAGCAAGTCTCAGCTACTTCAATACATTCACAAACTATCTCCACGTGGCATTTACACCAGTGGAAGGGGGAGCTCTGCTGTTGGATTGACTGCTTATGTGACCAAGGACCCCGAAACAGGCGAAACTGTATGGACCATGATCACATGATTTTTTTTTATTATCTTCTGTACAAGAAATATAGTTAAACACAATTATTTATGCTTAATCTTCAGGTTCTAGAGAGTGGTGCACTAGTTTTGAGTGACCGAGGTATCTGCTGTATAGATGAATTTGACAAAATGTCTGACAATGCCAGGAGCATGTTACATGAGGTTGATTACATTCTGTCTCTCTCTATATTTGCTGACTAATGCTATTGCCACTTCAAAATGTCTCTCCACACAAATAACCAATCATAATTTAATTTTTTGTTTTACAAAATAAAAATTGGTTAATGAGCTGTATGAATAGGCAATTGGAAGTGCCAATAGCCTCACCATGTTTGTTAATGAAGTATTCCTGCATCAATATCTATCACATTTTTCCCTGATACATGTTCCTGCCGGACCACCAACTCCTTTACTACTGATTTTCTAATGACTAATGGACGTGTCTCTGCTTATTCCAGGTGATGGAACAACAAACCGTTTCTATAGCAAAGGCAGGTATTATAGCATCTCTCAATGCTAGGACTTCGGTGTTGGCTTGTGCCAATCCAAGCGGGTCTCGATATAATCCTCGCCTGTCTGTCATCGACAACATACACCTTCCTCCCACACTTTTGTCCAGGTCAGATTTAGAAATAAGTTCTGATAACTATATACAGTCCCAGCAACATGTTAATGCAATTTTAGGATTCTAGGCAGTTTAATACTAGTAGCTAGAGTATTTTAGCCGTGCTTCTGATTTTATGATTTGTTTCTAACAAAAAGGGATATTAATCATGTCATTGAATTTTTGGTTAATCCTCTAGACCAAACTATGGTGGTTAGTCTCTCAAGAGTTGTTGCTATGTGCTTTTGCAGGTTTGATTTAATTTACTTAATTCTTGACAAGGCTGATGAGCAGACTGACCGGCGCCTTGCCAAACATATTGTTTCACTTCACTTTGAGAATCCTGAGGTTTAGAAAATTCTTGTGATCATAAAATTTAAGCTTAGGATCCAAACTTCTGTGCTTTTACTTACTCGCATGTAATGTTCTGTCTGAACTTGCAGAGTACGGAGCAAGATGTGTTGGACCTTTCTACGTTAACCGATTATGTGAGCTATGCCCGAAAGAACATACACCCACAGCTGTCTGACGAAGCTGCTGAAGAATTGACCAGAGGTTATGTTGAAATTAGAAGAAGAGGAAATTTTCCTGGGAGTAGCAAAAAGGTGACGCCTTTTACTCAATAGAATTAGGAGGGCCTATCAGAAAATGTGTTACTATTCTGTCTAGATGTGCATATACTTAGATTATGGACAGTAAATCAAAGAAAGAATCATCTAAATTAGCTACTAATCACTACTCAGTTAGTCAGTTATAGTTAATACGACAAACTATACAGGTGCATAATTCTAGCACAGATGCAACTTAAAATGTTTCTGTTTCTTAAGATTTTGTTTGATTGCTCGGCAATCAGTATAGATTAATCACGTTGTTTGCTGCAATGAGTCAACTAATTTCTGCTTAACAAGAATGATCTGTAAGATGGATCACCATTGTGTATAATTAGTATTGATCTCTTTGATATGAATGACTTGATTCCTGATCTTGGAATTATGGTGATTTTCATGCATGTTTCTCTGCCGTGTATATTAATTAAACAGGTGATAACAGCAACACCGAGGCAGATTGAGAGTCTGATTCGCCTTAGTGAAGCCTTGGCTCGGATTCGCTTCTCAGAACGGGTTGGTTAAACTTGCTTAGTATCTTCATGATGTTCAGATATGGAATAACATGCAGAATTATTAATTAATCTCTTGCACACAGGTTGAAAAGCACGATGTCACAGAAGCATTCCGACTTCTGGAAGTTGCAATGCAGCAGTCTGCAACAGATCATTCTACTGGTTGCTTCTCAAACAAGGCTTATTCTCTCTTGTATAGTTGTTTTCCACCCTGACAGTAGACCAAAATGTGTTTACTTATTATCTCCTTTTGTCCCCTCAGGAACTATTGACATGGATCTTATTACCACTGGAGTTTCAGCAAGTGAAAGGATGAGACGAGAGAATCTGCTGCAAAATGTGCGCAACATAATCATGGAGAAGTTGCAAATCGGGGGACCATCCATGCGGTTATTGGAGGTATGCTAGCTTACTCTGTTCTATAGAGTTCTAAATTATACTTCATTCATTATCTCAAGTTTGCGATGATGTTCTAATGTGTTTAAAATGTACTTGTAGTTATTGGAGGAATTGAAGAAACAGAACACTGGCAGTGAAGTTCATCTTAATGATGTAAGCTTCCCCTTACAGAACAAACTTTCTAACTTGTGTTTGTGCGTGATTCGTATTTAATAATAGGTGAACTAATGAGCGAACTCATGTTTATGCAGCTAAAGAATGCAGTTACTACTCTCGCTAGCGAAGGATTTGTTAACATGTATGGTGACACCGTAAAAAGAACTTGATAATATGAGGCAGAGTCATCCATCAATGTCTACTTGTTGACTTGGTTCCTTTAAACGCTACAAGCCCACAAGCACACTCTTGACATATAGGCAGTTTCGAAGCCTGGTTGCCCTGTAAATGCAATTATTAGTGGTTACTTAAATTTTTTCCTTCCTATATCTTAAATTAGTGGCCTTCCGTGTTTCGAACTTGTAATTTTACCATGGATGTCTTTCTTGAGGAAACAAATATTAGTATGTTAAGTGTCAACTCTGAATTTTATTTATTTATGTGAGTTTTTATCATTACATCTATTTTTTTATTGCAAAATTATTAATATTAATACTTAACATTGTTAAGAAATTAATGAGAATAAGGGAAAGATAAGAATAAATAAGAGAGTGAGGGAGAAGAGGGAATAAGAGAAATTGCATTTCATTTCTTGGGGATAAAATTTACAATACAATATGATTCTTATTCATAGGACAAGATAAAACCCTCCCATTTATGTTAAAAGATGAAATCCTAGTATAAAGTTGTTTCAAGTAAAAGATAAACATAAAGTAAGATAAACACAAATTATGAAAGAGTCATCCACTAATCAGATAAATAAAATTATTTATAACAAACATTTATTTATTTTAATTTGAATGTAAGTCTCCTATTTATTTTTTTTGGTGTACACCACATCCGGTCCGACCCAACTGAGCTCACACTAAACGGTAGGGATCTCTCTTATTTATTTGAATTCAAGAGCATGTTTGATATACATCATTTTTTAATAAAAAATAATAATTTATTAAACTAGGTTTACAACCAGGAAACAAATCATGATAAAATGAATTCATTGAATATTAGTATTTAAGTAAATTCATTAAGATATTGACAAAATATGGAAATTAAATAACTTAATAATTTAAATATATAAATATAATAATTTAAAAAATAAGTAAGAATTTAAATAAAAATGATTTTAGTCCAAAAAAAGAAGATTTTCATAAATCTCAATGGAAGTTTTAATTTGATAAAAATGTCTTTCTTGTTATTGGATATGTTAATTTATTGAGGATGATGGTTAGGTGAAGCTTTTCTTTATCATTTTTACAATTCTTCATTAACTTAATAAATTTTGAGTTTTTTTTTAAATATAGCATTGTTTTTACAAATATAAAAAAATATTAACTATTTTTAAAAATATTTTGTTAATTATTAAAATTTCTAATGTGTGACTTAGATATATAGTAGAAAAAACTTACTAAAAAAATTAAAATTGAGTGATGGTGCATATAAGATGTGACGAATTAGTAATAAAAAAAGAGTTAGGTAAAAACAAGTTTTAAGATATAAATTAGGAATATCCGAGATCAACACTAAAAGTGTTTCTTATACTAATTTATAATGTATTTATCATCAATATCTTTTTAATACAATTTTAATATCAGTATTATTTTCAATTAATTATAATATAGATAAAATTTGACATTGGCCTTAATTTGGTGGTGCCAGTTTAAACAAAGCTGGTAAAATAAAAATTAGCGAGTTGAATAATAATAAGAAAATAAAATAAACGTGGTCGAAAGTCGAATCGGGAAGCTGAGATTATTATAGAGGAGAGAGAGAGAGAGAGAGAGAGAGAGGAGGGGGAGAGTGTGTGTGCGTGGCGAGGGTGTATACTACTAGTTTATACATTAATAATAAGATAGATACATCGATAGATAGATCGGTCTTTGATTGCTCCTCTCTCTCTCTCTCTCTTTGCTGTCATCTTCTTCTTCATAATCATCATCAAGCTATAGAAGTGAATAGAGGCATTGATAATCATTCTATCAAATCCAAATCCAAATGGGAGAGGTAGCGCGTGGTGGTTGTTGCCCTCCGATGGATCTGTTCCGTTCGGAGCCTATGCAGCTCCTTCAGCTCATCATTCCCATCGAATCCGCTCACCTCACCGTCTCTTACCTCGGTGACCTTGGCCTCCTTCAGTTCAAAGATGTTAGTTCTCCCTCTCCCCCCCCCCCCCCCCCCCTCTCTCTCTCTCAATAAACCCTTCGCTTCTTTCTTATTAATTATTTATTTTTAGGTTTTTATTTTCTCTTTATTCCAATTGCTGCTGCTTCTGTTTCTACACTCTTGTACTTAATTCCCTTATTTCTCACCAGTACATGTCTTCAAACTTATTATCCTGTTTTCATCTCAATTTATCAATTTCTTAATTGAATTCTGTTACCGAGCTTGGGAGCTGAAATTTTGACATTAGAATGCTGGAGAATCTCGGATGATGTTTATTCATTGATTACACTGTTCTAATTTATAATTCATTTTTTTATTTTTTTAATTTCAATAATTTGAGTTTATATCTATAATATATAATCGAAGGTTTAAAAGGATTGTGTAGAATTATTATCCGTGCAATGAATTAAGCAAGCAAACGTCTTTTCTAGTTTCGTTAAATCGAAGCCTGATGATATGATTTGTTGCTGTGAGATTTCTCACTAAACGTGACATGTTCTTCTGTATGTTCTTTTCAGCTCAATACTGACAAGAGCCCTTTTCAACGGACTTATGCGACTCAGGTAAGTTTGTTTTCTGTCATCGTATGTTACTGCTATGTTTTCTTTGCTTCTGGAATCTACACATAATGCTCTGCTTGTATTCAAAACTAAAAGATTTTACAATCCTTGTAATTGTTTTTGAATGATGGTAATTGTTATGGCTAACTATAAATTATTGCTGGCCTTGTCTGCATTATATATGCTATCTGGCTGCTCCACAAAAACTGTTTGAAGTGTTTTTCTTTTTTCATTATCAGCTTTTGTTGTTGGGCTTGATTTTGTTATTTGCAAATTACAAATGACATACCATGTTGACTTTATGTTGCACAATTTAATGACTGGTCAAAGAATTACTCAAAGAGAGAATGGCTAAGATAGCAGATTAGCTTTCAGTCTTTCACTGCATATATTGGTAGTGTGTATGGAACACAGCTCATATCTTTAAGGAGGTTTCTTTGGCACAACAGCTAATTTGAAATAATAGCATTTGGTTTCTATTTGATGCTCAATACAGTCTTTTTAACTGGGTTTTCCCAGCAGATACATTGAGGGATCCGATAGGCATTGATGTTTTCTTTTTTCTTTGTCGTTTTGTGTTTTGCTTATACATTAGCAAGGGTTCACTATCTACCAAACTCATTGTATTTCTCTCTCTTTGTTTTAATGAATTTTCTTCTTTTGTTAAGAGAAAATTTTTGATATGTTGTTTAATTTGTTTGGGGATAAATGTTGGTCCTTATGAAGATTAAAAGAAGCGGAGAGTTGGCTCGTAAATTACGTTTTTTCAAGGAGCAAATGTTGAAGGCAGATGTTTCACCAGCACAGTCTACAACAACAGTTGATGTGAACATTGATGACCTTGAGGTATGTAATATGTTTGCTGAGAAAGTTGTTTTCCCTGTCTTTTATTTTATCTTATAAGTTAACCCCTGTTTTGTCTTGTAATAGGTAAAACTTACAGAAATTGAGTCAGAGTTAATTGAGATGAATGCAAATGGAGAAAAGTTGCAACGCTCTTACAATGAACTCGTGGAGTATAAGCTTGTTCTGCAGAAGGTGCGTTCTGTTTTCTTCTTCTTAAGCCATTTAGTACAAGTTTTCCCTTTATGATCATAAGATAAACTATTTATTTCCATATGATTTGCTTTGGGGATTCTTGACTTATGATATTTCAAAACCTTGTTCAATTGATGTACTAAAGATTGCGTTAGCCTAAGTAATTGTTGCATGGTGGTCTGAAGATTAGGGCATGCTTAACACTCTAGAAGGCAAAATGGAGTTGGCAATGTGCCAAGGCATGTATTACTGCATGTTAAAGAGATATGAAGTATAAACTAAGATTTGTGAAATGCTTATAATTTGATGTGGTTCTAAGCTGACTTCTATTTGTGTATATTGGTTGAGCAGTGTCCAAATACTTCTGTGATCGCCAAAGTTATTTAAAATTCTATATTTGCTGATGTCCAGTTATGGTATTAGCTTTTAAAATCTTAGGATCTGGCAGGCAAATTAATAAATAGCTATTCTCATTTTCCAGGCTGGTGAGTTTTTCCACTCTGCTCAAAGCCGTGCCATAGAGCAGCAGAGAGAAAATGAATCACGCCTTCTGAGTGGTGAATCTATGGAAACACCTTTGTTGCAGGACCAGGTAGATTTCTTACTTGCTTATATCTTTCTTTTTTCCCCTCTTATTATTTGATAATATGACAATTACTATTATTTTATGAAGAACCGATTCCCGCGTTAATAATTTTTTTTGGTTATAAAGGAATTGCTAGGTGATTCATCGAAGCAAGTTAAATTGGGGTTTTTAGCTGGTCTTGTTCCAAGGGAAAAGTCCATGGCATTTGAGAGAATCTTATTTCGTGCTACTAGAGGCAATGTGTTTTTGAGGCAGACTGTTGTTGAGGATCCTGTCACAGACCCTGTTTCCGGAGAAAAGGTGCTTACCTACTCACACCAATTATATATCATGAAATAATGAGTTGAGCATCAATGTCTTGATGGATTGTATTGAAATCTTGTCTTAGGATATGTTAGTATGGGAATCTGGAAGCATCCAATGATTATTTTTCATGAGTTTGTATTTATAATGGATTGTTATCATGCATCATTGCATGATGCATAGGGAGTTTGTTGTCTTGGTCAGACTACCTAGGTTCAACACAATTATTGGACTCTCCCTCATTTTTAATCGAATTAAAACCTCTTGAATTAGTGGACTGAAAGCCTACCTTTACTTGGTTTATTTTATTGGCTGTTGCTTCTTGCCAATAATATACAGTACACACAAAGATCACAGCTACCCTTGCCCTTCTAAAACATGATGCATTGAAAGTGTCCTCTATTACTAGTGACGTTCTTTTGAAATATGAATGGGGATAAAGTTCTTTAGCTGTATTATGTCTTGGATATTCCTGCTTACTTTGACTATTCCATTGTTGCCTTTGACAAATTGAAAATTTAGGTGGTTATTGAGTGATATACTTTCTAATCTCCAATTTTATTTTAAGGCTTGCCGCATCTTTGTTTTATGTCGCCAATTTTATTTTAATATCTTAATTACCGTACCTATGAATCTTTTTTTCTTAATTTTTTTTTTTTAAAAATTTGAGGGGTCTCTACCTATGATTCTAGGATCACTATTGAACATATAATAAATGAGGTTATCCATTTTTTGTTGAAATAAGTTTTTGCCTTTTGCAATATTTTCTTCTGGTTTGTTCTCTATGGTGACTTGTGAATGTTGACCTGCAGACTGAGAAAAATGTATTTGTGGTCTTCTATGCCGGTGAAAAGGCGAAATCCAAGATTCTGAAAATATGTGATGCTTTTGGTGCTAATCGTTACCCTTTTGCTGAGGAACTTGGAAAGCAAGCTCAAATGATTAAAGAGGTTTGTATTTTGACTCTTTGTTCTTTGAAGGAAAGCTTCTGCCCCTTCTCATTTAAATTGTTTCAAGCTTCTGCTGTACTGTTGTGAAGCAATACATGTGAATTCAAATCAGTAGCAGTAACTTCAGATATTCTTCCTTCACAAATTCATTGCTCTGACTATGTGCTCTTTCAATGATTCTTACAAATAGAAGTATTTAATTAAGAGCGAATTTTTTCTTTCTTTTTTTTTTTTTAAAGAAGAATTTATTAACGGAGAAGTACACATGCAAGAGGATAAGAAATCCTCAATAACTAAAAAAATGACAACCGAAAATACAAGGAGAAGCGAGAAACTAAGAACTAGAAACATGCAGCAAGCATACCAATCTCTTTACGGATATAATGGCTTGCTGCTAGTAATCTTTTCATTTATGCATGACAATGAAATTCTTCTAGCTAAGTTGTTCCTTACATGCTATCTGTTTGTGCAACTTATTAGGTAACTTACACTTATTTGCATTTTGTCTTAATAACATTGACAAATTCCCATGCAGGTTTCCGGAAGACTTTCAGAATTGAAGACCACTATTGATGCTGGACTGCTGCATCGGGGTAACTTGCTTCAGACTATCGGTGCTCAATTTGAGCAATGGAATCTTTTGGTATGTCAAAAAATTAAACTAACCCATGTTTTGTTTGTGTGTGTATTGCATATATATCTGAGCCCGACCACCTACTTTCATTATCATGTTTTTGATTAAGTGTAAATCTTCATTCTCAAATCTATAGATTATTTTTTTATTAATATTTTCTTCTGCTGGCGCTAATTAATTTCTCTTGAAAATATTTCTCTCAACTCATAGGTGAGGAAGGAGAAATCTATTTACCATACCCTGAACATGCTAAGCCTTGATGTGACGAAAAAATGTCTTGTGGCTGAAGGATGGAGTCCTGTTTTTGCAACAAAGCAGGTATCTATTGTTCCTGTGGTCCTTTCTTTTGTAATGGGTTTTCTTTTTGTTTAGCTAGGGTTAATACGTTGATTATGATTACTGTGAAATTGATTTATTGTTACATTGATTTTTCAGATTCAGGATGCTTTACAACGGGCAGCAATTGACTCCAACTCTCAAGTTAGTGCCATTTTGCAAGTTCTGCATACTAGGGAGTTGCCACCTACCTTTTTTCGCACAAACAAATTTACTTCTTCATATCAAGGAATTATTGATTCATATGGGTGAGCACCATGCAGATTTATTTTTCTCCTCTTCATCCCTTTATTTTTGGTATTGTGTGTGGGTTTAGGTGTACTTAATGATAATTTGTCCTGAATAAGTGCAGCATACTTACTGTATGCATGATCATCACATGTCAATTATATATTTAGCTATTTGCACTGTAAAACATTGGAGTTAGGGCATAAAGAACACCGATGTTTATAGTTGCAGGTTGTGATCAAAGTATAAGCTGATCAGTTATTTTCACAATTTGTGAAATTTGCGTTGTTCTCATATAAGTGTTACTCTTTGACCGTTACCCTTGCATCATCAATGAAGTTTATCCTACTCTATGTTATTTTTGTTTTACAGATAGTTATTGATTTGATAGGCCATCTCCAATTTGTGTTTCATGGAGACTAGGATTTGAATCCAATCTCCAAAGAATAATTCAAATTTTTATAAATATACATTTAAATTGAAGAGTTGATAGATATTTCAAATTTTAATAAATTAAATTTTCTGGTTGGAATTCATCTAATTGTCAATTTACAGATTTACACCCTTTGAGTCTACTATATAAATTGCAGTTAGACAACAGTTCACAGCATATAATTGAAAGATGTCATACTTATATTTGAATTTTATACGAATATTTCAGGGTTGCGAAGTATCAGGAGGCAAATCCTACTGTGTATACTGTAGTTACCTTTCCATTTCTTTTTGCTGTAATGTTTGGTGATTGGGGGCATGGAATATGTTTACTATTGGCAGCTCTATATTTCATAATCAGGGAGAAGAAACTTCTTAGCCAGGTAACCTTTTTATTTTACCATGGAAATTATTCTTTTAATAAAACTATTAAAAGGCAATAATATATTGTATTTTGATGAGAGAAATTAAGTTGATTTTCTCCACCTTATTTTAAAAAATGTCTTGTTAGATGTCTTATGCTATGCATGGCGAGAGTGTATATGCAGAACATACTTAGACCTTGGTTGTAATTAATTTTAACATTTTGGCAAGGTTAGAATTCTTATGAATTAATGAAAACCTCTGGCAATCTTCCGTGCTAACATTTTCTTTAGTAACTATTCTTTATATAACTACAAAGAACTCTTTTATAGCATGTTCAGTAATTAATAATTTTCAAATTTTTATATTTCTGCTTGATAAGTGAGAATTTTCAAGTGTGTACATTACTGTTCTTTCAAGACTATGCATCAAGAGTGCTTAAAATCATTCAAAATAGTGGTTACTTTTAAGAGAATGAGCTTCGGTGCAATGGTTAGGCTGCTGCCTTGTGACCTAGAGGTCACGGGTTTAAATGCTGTAAACAGTCTCTTCGCTTGAGGGGTTGAGGCTGCATACATTTATCCATCATAAACCCCACTAAGCAGGAGCCTCATGCACTGGGCCCCCTTTTTAGTGGTTATTTTTACTGTAAAAAGACCATAATTTCTTTTTTGGTCTATTGGTTTGGAAGGTCGCCCTCTCCCTCCCTGATGAATTTTGGACTTGTTGCTAAGAACTTTACCAAGTTTGCCAACTGACACCTTTGTCCATAGTTTCATTTTTGCTATTAACCTGGTGATGAAAAATATTTTTAATTTGTTGATTGACAGAGAAAATGTTTCATATTGACATCACACTTTGAAATCAATTTTCTTCTTTGTGGTGTGCTATTTTTGTTCCTCTTGCGACTTGCATATATACATTTCAAATTTTTATTTTTTATTCCTGTAAAAATCTAGTCTTCTAACATGAAATCTTTGGGTGAAAAACAGAAGCTCGATGACATCACAGAGATGACTTTTGGAGGTCGTTATGTTATTATGATGATGGCTCTCTTCTCAATCTACACTGGTTTTATATATAATGAGTTCTTTTCTGTCCCATTTCACCTCTTCGGTCGTTCTGCATATGATTGTCGTGATCTGTCCTGCAAGTAAATCAAATCCCTTGATTCATATCATTTAATAGTGTTTTACGCTTTTAGAAATTTGGTCACCATCTTTCTTGTTCTTTTCTCTACCCTCTTATTTATGTAGGGATGCAACAACGGCGGGCCTGATAAAAGTGCGCCCTACTTACCCGTTTGGTGTGGATCCTGTATGGCATGGTACACGAAGTGAATTACCATTCTTAAACTCATTGAAAATGAAAATGTCAATTCTTCTTGGGGTTGCTCAAATGAACCTTGGAATTCTAATGAGCTTTTGCAATGCTTTATTCTTCAAGAACAGTGTGAATGTATGGTAAGTTAATATTTATTTCATGAGAACATCTATTTTGGGAAAGGTGAATACTTCGGTACCCCTTGGTTTATGAAGGGTTTGGTACCCTTTCTGTATGAATAATTTAAAAGCAGTTCTTATTGATACCAAATTGAAACCAATTCATCAGAACCAATGATTATATATATGCTGTTTCATGCAGTTACTATTTAGCGTCATCTGAATTACTTCAATAATTTATCATGTCGATACTTGAATTTAAAAAATAAAAAAGGAAAAGGAAAGAAACAGTAGTAAAAAAAATGAACAGGGTTGCAAAATTAAAAATTCATTAGTTGAGTGTTGAAATTAGGATTTACAAACATGAAATCTAAATACTATACGGTAGTCAAAAAAGAAGAACAAAACTGCAAAACGATAAAGTTTCACGTTGAGCACTTTTTTTTTTTCCTTCAATAACTTTGTATTTTTGTATTTGAATCCTTAAAGACTTAATTGTAAACATTGACATTTTCAACCAAATAAGTTTGACTCAGCACCCATATACATTTGTCATCATCTAAGTGATCCACATAGAGAGGGTACCAAACCCTTCATAAACTAAAGGGTACCGAAGTATTCCCAAAAGGCTACTCAGTTCTTTTTTTTTTTTTTTTTGCTGCCTTGGAGGAAGAAGGCAGGGGTTGAAATAGAATTCCCTTGCAGTTATGAACAATTATTCACGTCTCCAATCATTTCAGTGAATTTCTTGTAATCATTATGAACTGCCATACTAATTTATAATTGATGCATTATTATTTCAATATTTTTCTTTTCAGGTTCCAATTTATTCCCCAGATGATATTTCTCAACAGTCTATTTGGCTACCTATCCCTTCTTATTATTGTGAAGTGGAGCACTGGTTCTCAAGCTGATTTGTATCATGTACTGATCTACATGTTCCTGAGCCCTACAGATGATTTGGGTGAAAATCAACTCTTTGCTGGTCAGAAAAATCTGCAGGTTTTTTAACTTCTAAGACCCCCTTCCCCAATCTTTTTTGGTTATTTCTATATGAAAAACACTCACATGCTTTGTTTTTTCCTTCTAGATTACACTTTTGCTTCTAGCCGTTGTTGCTGTGCCTTGGATGCTGATCCCAAAACCTTTTATTTTGAAGAAGCAACACGAAAATGTATGCTTCCTTTCGTACTCAAAGTTCTCTTTTTTGTCCTTCCATGGAACTTTTACCTTTGTTCTGATGCTAATATTTTTACTACTTCAGAGGCATGGAGGTGAATCCTATGCACCACTCCAAACGACAGAGGAGAGCTTGCAAGTGGAGTCAAATCATGATTCCCATGGTCATGAGGAATTTGAGTTCAGTGAAGTCTTTGTACATCAACTCATACACACCATAGAATTCGTACTTGGAGCAGTTTCTAATACAGCTTCTTACCTTCGTCTGTGGGCCCTAAGGTATCAATTTTTGTTATGAACACGCACACTGCAATGCTCTATTATAAAATAGCAGCTTCTACTACCTTGCCCGAAATATATATATATATATATATATATATATATATATATATATATATATATAAATAAATAAATAAATAAATTGACAGCTTTTGGAGTGAGGCAATTGTGTATTCTAATATTAATGCTCGAGTTTTGCCTGAGATATGGATACGGATTTAATGATTTTTCCTTTTTTTGTTTGTTCCCAGTCTTGCTCATTCAGAGTTATCAAGTGTATTCTACGAGAAGGTTCTGCTCATGGCATGGGGGTAAGTTAAAGTTTGTAGATTTCTGTTGCATTTTCTTGTGACTTATGATTAGGGATTGTGGAGGATTAGAAGTGTTGAACATTTGACATGTGTTGGCAATTGAATCAGTATAATTTTCAGCATAGCTAAAGCTGTTGCCAGATTTATTCAAATTGAAACTCGCTCTTAAAATGCACTTGTAGAATTGTATACAATAGAATTATCTCTCTTGAGGTTGGCTGGTTGTTGATTGCTGCTCATTGTTCATTCTGTACAATCCATCTGCTTCTTACTTTAAGAGAGATAATCCAAACTTACAATAGAATCATCACTTTGGATTTACGAAAATTGTATACAATAGAATTATCTCTCTTGAGGTTGGCTGGTTGTTGTTGCTGCTCATTGTTCATTGTCTACAATCCATCTGTTTCTTACTTTCAAATTCAACAATAGTTTGTCCTGGATAACTAATGTGGGAAATTACCGGTAATTGCTCTTCCTTGTGTTGCAGGTACAATAATGTGATAATCCTGATAATTGGTCTCATTGTCTTCATTTTCGCCACTGTTGGAGTGTTGCTTGTCATGGAAACCCTGAGTGCCTTCTTGCATGCTTTACGTCTTCACTGGGTGGAGTTCCAGAACAAGTTTTATGAGGGTGACGGTTACAAGTTCCACCCTTTCTCATTCTCATTGGTGGACGATGATGAGGAGTGATTGTTTAAAATCACATTAATAAGGTGTGGTTATGTAGCTTTGGACTTTTATTGATTCTTTCATTTGCTGTGACAAGTCAGTGATTGATTGTGCGGCATTGTGTATGGTGGAATCCTGGGGGCTTTTTCATCCAAACACACCATTCCGTATCTTGTTTATTTATGCCATTGAGGGAATAAATATTACCCTATTAGGGGGAGTAACTTTGTATGATCTACTAGGCAGGTGTGGCCAGGTGTAATAATTATAAGTTAATATTTATATCTGTTTTTATTTTCTTTCAAAAATTGATTGATATTAATAGTATGATGGTATCATAAGTTGCATCACAGTAAACATGATTTCCCTTAAAAAATGGACTTGGTATCATCTAAGAAAAAAATGATTAACCTGGACTTGGTAGGCAAGTGATTTCTACCTCTCAAGATGGATTGGTCTTCAGATTGGAGAACACTTTTAATGCATAAAAAGAAAAATGATTTAGTTGTATTAAAGAATTAATATGCTTGTGGAGTTGTGGGGCAATGTGAACATTGTGACTTTAAACTTTTTTCATGCATTATTTGAAGGGTTTCGTTAACAAGAAGTGACTTAAGGATATTTGTTAAGGTTACACAAAATAGAAAGTTAATGATGAGTTTACATTATTGCCGGGAAAACTCAAAAATTAACTTTTTTTAATATTTTCTTATTACTTTTGGTTACTTAACAAGTGTCATCAAAATGTCATGGATGACATTTGTTAGGGTCTTTCTAACGAATGGTTCATATAAATAGGAAAAATATCACAAGTCCATTTTTTTTAAAGAAACAAAGAATTTCACTTTTCAATAATTTTTCATTATATTTGGCTCTTTAATAAGTTTTTTAAAAATATTTATTAGTATTTGCTTAATTATTATTAATTTACAGGATACATAGGTCTTGAAAGCAATATGAGTATATGACCCATTCATAAGTGGCATCGGGCTTTGGGTAAAACTTAGATAAAAAGTCTCTGGATTCGATTGTTTGCCTTCTAAAATCTAAAATATTAACGAATTGCATAGATTTAAAAGATTAATTTTATTTTATTTTTTTTAAAAAAAGCATGTACCATGTACCAATAGCCAATAGGTCAACAAAAAATAAATAAAATTAGGAACTAAAAGTATTTTTTTAGTAGAAATAAATATAATCATGTGATTTCTATTATATCACATTAGAGATGAATCATTTACTTTACTATCTCGTGTGTTCAAAAATTGGATTAGGCTAAATATCATACTAGGCTGCAAATATATGCGAATATTCCATTGATTGAAAGATATCGTTGTAATTGTTCTTCAAGATTGCATAGGTTAGCCACTTTTTATTTGCAACAGCTTAAAATGTGGGCAGCATGAATTTAAAAATAAAGCAAAAATAGCAAAGATCAATTCTATATTCATACATAAATTTGATAAGATCAACACGGTTATCAATCCTAATGAGCTGTGGTATGAACAGCAGCCACAGTTGAAACCATGGAGTCCACCCCACATATATTTCGTCCCCGACAAATCTTGTAGTATCCCTTTTCTCCCCAGCTCTCTCCCCAGGAATTTTTAATGATCCAATAAGGCTTCTCCTTCATCCGAATGGGAGCATACCCATCTGAACCATAACCCACAAGTAATACTCCATGATCCAACCGCTTTGAGCATACGTAAGGGCATGATACTCCACCTATATAAGTCTGCATAAATACTGCATTGATGGCCACTGCATTTTTACCCATAGAAAAAAAGTTACAAGATCATCAATATCATATCTGCTGTTGAATGTGAAATCAATAATTAAATAAAATAAATACTCCAACAAAGGTCAATAGTTTAAAATATGACTCACCTGCAAGAGGGCCATTTTTCACAAGATTAGCAGCAATTTGATCTTCATCAAGTGAGACGACACTGAAATTTGAAACCGATGCTGCAATTTTTGTCTTGTCAAATTTGCAGGTGCCACGATCAATACCAGAATAAGGATAGTCTTTCTCTCGCATGACCCCACCAGATTTAAGGATGTATTCAAAAGCACTATTCATCAATCCTCCATTGCACCCGGAGTCGCAAGAATCTGGTTCATCTGGATCACACTGCACAAAATGAACGGATTAAATTAGATAGCATGCATGCTTGATTCCTTGTAATAATGGACTTTCCAAATCCTATAGATTAAGTGAATTAACCTAAATCTTTTCACCCATTGGCAAACCAAAGTTGAAGCCTTGAAGGCTTGATAAGTTTAAAACACAGGTTCTGATAGCATTGAATCCAAGAGGATGCATACGTTTAGCATTAACTCATTTAACCAATACATAAGTAGCAGCTGGTCTATGTGAATGTAAACAAAAAGTCAAAAACTAATAACCTATATGTTTCATCTCTGTGAACTAAATGATACCAAAATCAAAACCGTTCATTTTGTAAATGAAAGAACACATCGATCAAGTTAAATCTTTTAGATCCACTTAAGAATTGCATCTCATCAAACAGGAAGAATATACAATGAAAAAATTACACCTTCCAACGAAGAAAGGAAAAAAAAAAGAACCTCGTGATCACAATCAACAAGCTGCTGCTCACTAAGGCTGACAAGTTTTCCAGTGGAGAGGAAGTGAGCACCTTCCAATGCCCCAGTTGTGCTGAAGCTCCAACATGATCCACACGAACCCTAATTCTCAAAACCAACTCAAAATCAAACAAATTAAATTGTTGCAATAATATTATTCAAAGAGTTAAAACATCATTTCTATGTGAAACATCATTTTAGAATGTGAGATTGGTACTATTCCTGACTTTTGCATGTTGTGGATCAATCTCCTCTTCCTTGACCGAAGGAAATTAAATAATCAATGTACAAAGTTAGGAACCAGTTATAATGTCAAGGAAGTGCTTCCGTTTCTATTTATGTGTCCAATCACACAGAAAATAACACATTTCCTATGATTGTTTTTCATATGCCATTTCTCTCTCTATCCTCAATTGCTGATTTTTTTTTCTTTCCATATTATAGAATAGGGTAAGGGTAGAGATGAAGTACATGAATCATAACCTCTTGAACTTCTAAATCAGACAGATAAAGAAGAACACTTTAGGGAGTGAATGATTTTACTCCCTCCATTTAGAGCTTTTCCTCTTGTTTTTCACCAATTCTTGTATCATTTAAACGTTATTTATGATCTTTGTATAACCTTAAAACACAATATAGGCTTAATTATGTTTGAGGTTCCTGAAGTTTGGGGTACTTTTGCTAGATACTTTTTTTTTTTCAATGTCGGACTCCCCCAATTTACTTCTGTCATATACCCAGACTACCAATTCTGGTCAATTTTGGTGATATGTAACATCGGAATCCTCCCGTGGGCGAAGATCTTTTTTTTTTTTTTAAAAAATTTAAAAAACTAAAAAACTTAATATTTTTATATTTTTAGTTAAATAAAAAAAGAAAAGAAAGAATTGAATAGAGAGGTCGTCTTCGCCCATGTGACATCACGCGACACTAGATTATTAACCTCATGCGTCCAACTAGGGTCCAACTAGGATTTTGATGTTTCATGTCATCGAAATTGACCAGAATTGATAGTATGAATATATGACAAATCCAGAAGTAACTTCGAGGACTCAGACATTAAAAAAAAAATATAAGGATATCTAGCAAAAGTACGCCAAACTTGAGGGACATGTGACGTAATTAAGCCCGGAGGAGTATCAATCTTAGAGACCAAATAAATAAATGAAAATCAATAACAAATTCAAAACTAGAAACCATTGTTTTCTTCTTCTTAAGAGATAGAGATAGTATGCAGGGAGAGATAGAAAAAGTAAGTAGGTACCTGATTCTTGACAGGAGTAACGGCACCATGATCTCTCCAATCAAAATCAGCGGGAAGATTATCAGTTGGCAAAATAGGAGCCTTGTTTGCATCAGAAGGCAACCTGAGAGTGCTTCTAAGGCCTAAAACATTGTTGCGGAATTCGGAGGGTGTGAGATCGGAGAAGCGAGTGACGCCGTGAACAGCGGAAGGGTCAAGGTTCTGGTGACGCCGAGCACGGCGCAAGTTAGCCTTGAAGACGTTGAACCTGTAATCGTGCTCTTCCTTGGAAGAATACGCTTTCCCGAACCTTGTCTTGAATTCGGAGAAGTGCTGCTCTGTTCCAAATCGCACGTCATGGTCGATCACTTGACGGATCAATGAATCCGAGCCGTCGGATGATGAGGATGAGATGGCGGAAAGAAAGAGGAGTGGGAATGCAAGCAATAAGAGAAAACAACAACGATGATCCATGTTGAGGAATGAGGAGGTGGGTGCAGAATGAAACTAACGATACTCTCTTATTTGGAGTGAGTAGCCTTGTTTATTTATATATATAAAAAACAGAAAGAAAGAAGGGTAGGTGATGTGATGAGTTAGTTAGTTAGTAAGTAGTAGTAACTGCGAAGGTGAAGAATGTAATTTGGCAAAGTATGTATACGTGGAGTGTGTCACTGCATATGCAATTGCAATATAATGAAAATAGGCACAAGAATCGGTTGCTTGAGAGTAAAGTAAGGTATACTCGATCACAAACACCACACGCAAATATCTTGCTTTTGCTTCTGCTTTTGTTGCACTCACTTGAGTGAATGGCAGTTACTTCCTTAGCTACTCCCTGCCGTGTGCTTAATATAACATCCATTTTCACAATTTTTCTAATAATAATTCTACATCCCTTTCCATTTTAAATGTCTTTTTAAAATAAAAAATTTGTTCACATATAAGTGTTTTTTTTTAATAAATTTAATACAATATTAATTATTTTTCTATAATTTTGTCTTCATCTAATTAAGAAGAAAGATAATAAGTGAAAGAATATAATTATAAGAAGGATTAATGACAAATTATGCAAATACCACATTAATTTAATTAAAAAAAGAAAGGACACATAGATTGAATCGAAAAAAATAATTACTTTTTTCTACAAATTTCATTATTTATTCAACATTTTATTAAAATTTCAATAGTAATTATAATAACAATTTTAAAAAGTATATTAAACATTACATATTATTTTTAATACATGGTATTTTACCCCTAAATTAGCTTTAAACCCCTCAAATATAGTAAGTTTTTTTACAAAAGATTTTTCTCTTCTCGTTTTAGTTTCGTATATTAACATGGCAGCATAAAATTTTAAAATACATTAATCATTTTCTAAAATAACAATATTTTTTGCTCGTTAACATATGATATACTTAGTGTTTGGGATTTTGGTTTTGCATAACCAAATCCGCAAACACAAAAGCTGCCTGCAAGCATGCACTTACCTCCCCCAAACACTAAACTAAACTGAACCGACTGTTACTCATTTTCCTTCTTAACACGTTATATGAATGCATGATTACGTGGATAGTTATTTGTTACAAAAAAGGCTTCAAAAATTATTGTTGGGCTATTATGGGAGAAATGGGCCAAATGAAATTGAGCCCAAACCCGATTACAACCAGTTATACTCAGTGTGTTGGTTCATGGACATACCTCTTCTCTCCTTCAACACGAAGCATTTATTACTTACTCTGCAAACTTCACCAAAACCAGCGTCAGGACTGAGGTATGTTATCAGTTACCCGTTCTTTAGTTTTATATTTTTTTTCCTGGTCGCTAGGACCCTCTAATTATGAGATAGCAGGGTTTTTTTTTTTTTTTTTTTTTTAAATTTAATTTAATTTAATTTTTTATTAAATTTTAGTTAGTTCACATATCAAATTATTTGTCTTTTCTCCATTTCAGATGGAAGGTAGGATTGCAGAAGAACTTTATGCAGAAAGTTTGCAACTGTCAACATTGGAACTGCGATCAACTGCTACCGATAATCAAGAAAATAAGATAAATGGTAGTAATAATTATCAGTATGTGTAAATTGATATGGAAACACTATTGCTACCATGCATTACATGGTTTAGTTTCGTCATTACTTAAGTTTGCACGTGCTTTGTATTCATGCATCAAAGTTTTTTTTTTTTTTTTTTTTTTTTTTTTTTTTTCCGGGTCTCTTGCTTTCAGGCACCTAATTGCTTATTATGATTTTTCAGATTGTGATGATTTTAGTTGGGATGGTTTTGATGACAAGTTAGATAGCTCATCAGATTTGGACAGAGAGTGGCAGAGGAGGCATGACCAATTCCATACGGTATTTCCATAAATTTACAATTAATTTTCCATTTTTTAGTTTCTAATTCTTTACCACTATAAATTGATTAGCTAGTCATTTTAATTCTCCCTCATTTTAGATTGGGTACCGAGATGGTCTTATAGCAGGGAAGGAAGCTTCTGCGCAGGAGGGGTTCAACGTCGGTTTTAAACAATCAGTCCTTTCTGGTTATAATTGGGGTGTTGTAAGAGGTGTCACCAGGTAATTATTAGGAGACGGAAAATGAGATAATTATGTAGTATATTTGAGTTTTGTATTGTCACTAGCTCACTGATATGATTCTAAATTTTCTTATTGGCTATTTGCATCTTGTGAAGTGCATTTGCTTATCTTCCAGATCAGTTAAAAGAGAAGTTGGTTGAAACACTAGAAAAAAGAAATGAATTCCAAGGGCTGCATGAGTCGGTACATTCTTTGTCAACAACGGATGCCCTTAGATTGTTTAATGAAGACATCAAAGCAAAAGAAGCTTTAGAACGAAATGAACATGTTCAGGTTAGCCCCCAATCAGCAGGTTTGATGGAGCAGCAAACTTCGGATGGTTCACATCTCGGAAATTATATTGGAAAACTTGAATCGCTGATTAATGAATATCCGGCCATTGACATTCATTTACACAAACAGGAATAGATCATGTTGCCTTGTGCACATCTCCGGCCATTGACATTCATTTTCTTTCGCTTCAAAACAAAATTTCAAGACCTCATTCATTGGGTGTTCTCTTACCTTTTCTTTAATACCTTTTTCATATTTTGTAATTTCATTATTTGTACTTAAATATATTAAGTAACTAATCCCTGGTGGAAGCAAAATTTGTCTTGTTACTTTTTAAGAACTTGTACTTTTTACCAAATCCACCATACGACAGCAAGTGGGTAATGCATGTTGTAGTTGTGACTACTGCTGAATTTAAAACAGCTGCATTCAACAAAGAAAATGGTTGAAGTGCAGTTTGCTTTCTGAGCCATAGTTTATTTTAATACAGTCCCAGTGTAGATCATTAACACATTGGTTTTTCATAATATAACCGCTTCTATGAATCAAAACAGAGACATATTTAGCGCACTTCGTATCATCAGAAAAGTTGTTACTCTTTTGATCTCCTATATCAGGAAAAAAAAATCATGGAAGCGGTGTATTCCTATGACCATTCAAGACTGTGGTTCCTTGATGGTGGTGATAAGGAGTTCTTACATAATTGATAACGATATTCTTAAATTAAATAATAATAATAAGTGAAGTAAGGGTAATAAATCAGTTATTAGTACTTGAGTAGAGAGCCTGATCAAATACAATGGTTTCAATCTGATGCAGTAACAAAGAATATAAAAGAAAGAGTAAATGTAAGTCCAAAGGACAAAAGGGTTCTCATTCGAAGTAGTTATCATGTCATATATCTTTCATGCACTGAAAATCTGTCCTCAATGTTGTTGTAAATACCTAGTAACACTTTTCGTTAGTCAAAAACAATTGAATTTGAAAGAGGGAGACCATAAATCTTTAAAATTTTGTGGGGGCACGTGCCCCACAAAATTGTATGTGCATCCGCCCGTCTGCAAAGGACAATCTTTGAATAAAAACAAAGAGGATCTATCTTTTATTTAGGTCCGCAATTTACAGATTTACTATGCTATACCTTTATACACATTATTAGTTGTTGTAGAAGTAGTTTTTTGTAAAGTAAAGTACTGTATTAACATGTAATGAAGTTGCCAGAACAGAAATGGAAGAATTTTTTTTTCTGTTAGTTTAAAGGACTTGATCAGTGACAATATGAAATACTATAAAGAGATGGTTTGTAGGTGGACCTATATACAAGAAAAGAAGATCTATATTTTCTTTTGTACAGCAATAAGCAGTACCACAAAAATAGGAGAAACAAGAAAAAGAATATACAGAAAAATCTGATTCATAGCACTTTCTTCAACCACATCATCTTCTCGAGGGTAGTCAGATTTATTTTGTATAAATGCATCAAAATAATTCTGGAAACCAGTGTTCTTTATATAAAAAGGAGATCCTGTTGTAACCTTCATCATTTCCATAGCCTGCAGAGTTTGTAAGCCACCATCAAAGCAAGTATAAAAAAAGGGTGATGCCAACCACCGCATTGGCTAAAGAATTATAGCAACAAGTTAGAAAATGGTAAATGTTCCTTGGAAAGCTAAGTTCACTGTTTCTTGTAAAAATAAACATAACACTTTTTTTGTAAAATTGCTTTTTTTAGGTCCTTAAACTCAGTCTTTAGGGCTGAGGATATTATTTTCCTATATAAAATATACTCTAGATTAGGCCAGTTTCAGCTCTTTTAAAATTAAGGAACAAGTTGCAAACCAGAAATTACCTGAAAGCTGTACATGAACTGTCTTGCTTTCTTGTTTACTTTAGCATTTGGGTGAGACTGAAGCTTCTCATACATACTTCGAGCCTCTTTTGACCTGTCAATCATCACAATATGGTTGGAAATTTTGAATTACAATACAGACCGATTACAAGTCAAGATGCTGTTCTGGTTTCTAAATGTTGCCCCGGTTATACCATACTTGCACACACTTACAATATAAATCATTTTTCCAAGACAAACTGAGCAAGCCATTAAAAATAAACAATTCATTTTCAAAATAAAACTTGAACTTGTGATCAAAGTTAGATAACTTCCAGCATACTGCAGTGACTAACTAGGTCTCAGGGATATTATTCACTATCAATTCTTCAAACTAGAAATCTTTGTTTTTTCTCCCTCCGTAGATTGCAATTTCATCACTATTGTAACAGTAAAATTAGTGAAAGACCGTCTTCTAACAAATTGAAGAAGGTGCTATTTCACAGTGAACTTGTTAGTTGTTACGTCTTGTCCCTTGCATGATTCCTATCTCCAAAATGAACTTAAACAAAGCCTCATCCATCTTAGCTAGAATGTGCCATTTTATTGTTTACGATTTCTGTTTTTACATCAAAAGCCTAGATTATACAAAATGATCTCGACACTTACAGCAGCTTCAATGTCACTAGTTTACATCATAGGCCTAGAATGTTTTCTGTTTTTACATCACAAGCGTAGGTTATACAAAATGAACTTTGAATCTTACTGCAGCTTCAATGAACTTTTCAAACATTTGGTGAACTTTGAAAATACTCACATTCTGTCAAGGGCCTAAATTTATGAGCTGACCCCAATTAGGATTACAATTTAGGAGTCAGCAAGACAACACCAGATAAAGCTATTTGAGCCAAATGCAACACAATAATGTGTTACGAATTATGAACGGTTTTCAAAACTACTTAATTAAATCCTTTCAAGTTAAATTGAAGACATTACACATAATTTTGACAACATGATCATGGCATATGGACCAGAATTAACAACCTTGCATATGCATATTAGGAACTGATCAATTGTATGTAGAAATGTAGAACTCAATCTGGCAGATTCCAAGGGAAGTTTAGTTATGTTACAGAGTTTCTGAACATACCTATTGAGGGAGTCTTGACAAATCGACCACTGCAAAGCAGCCAATCCATGGAGCTCACTCTGCAAAGACATGATTAATCTCATTCATATATTCCTCCAAATATATGTTTTCCCTAGTTTCCCTGATAGAGTATATATTATTATATTTAAAAGTTTAAAAATTATATACTTATGCCATGCTCTATGAATCATATAAGGAAAAAAAAACATAAACCCTTTTGTTTTCAAGAAAAAAGGCTCATCTCATTCCATTCGTTCCGTCTCTCATGCTCTGCCTAATCAAACATGGATTTAGTTGGCATTCAGAGAGATGATATAAACATCCTACCGAAACGATAAATATGAATTCACTCCATGATAAATCAAAACGTTTACCTTGAAGGTTAATTTATCCATAACCTTTTCATAATAGGGCAATGCTTCCTTCAGACTTCCCGCATTCATTAACAAGTCACCATCCTTCAATGCCTATAAATATTATATAAAATTATAAGATGCTGGGATTACTAAGAAACAGAAGAGCACAAACAACTGCACATTCAACATTTCACCTATTGCATGTTCTTGGAATATCTCTTTATTAAAGAATCAATTAAACCTTGATCAAAACGTAATGTATTACAATAGTTCCTTGGAAGTCAAATTCATTTCATAACTTATCTTTTTTAGTTTTCCACTTCTCTCTTTAAAAACAGCCTGTTAGCTCAGTATGCTATCCCTTGGTTTCCTTGGTAGTAAATAGAGTAGAGGAATGCTTAAAATTTTAAGTCAATTTAAAAAAAAAAAAAAAAAAAAAAACACTAAAAGGCTAGTCAAGCAATTTCCATGATCACTTAATGCACTTTGAGCATTTTAGCAAGAACAGATAAGTCAAACGTCAATCTATCATATTCTAATGAACCAAGTTTACGCCTTCATCTCAGTAACCATGAAATATGAGCAGGTTGAACACTTGAGCCAGAATTTATTCATACGCGTGTATGTTTATATTGGCCATAGACATTTATTGTTAAATATACTAACCAATTAACTACTAAAGTTAATATTTCCAGGTCCAGGAAAGATACTATACAAAAAGTCCAGTAGTTAATGATACTAAGCAACTAACAACTATTTTTTTTTTCAGCAAAACATTTAACAACTATTGTTTTTATATATATATATATATATATATATATATATATATATATATATATATATATATATAGGCCATTGCCAGCTATCGTTAATGATACTAAACATTCAACAAATATCAAGTCAGGATATTGGAAAAAGAAATCTCTTTCGTAAAATAAGGAAAGAGTGGCAGCAATATTTGGGATACCACTAGATTATACAGTATATGCTTACCTCCTCACACTCAGATTTTAGCTTTGGATCAATATTTAATCCAATTTCCTTCTTGTAGGCAGCAATTAGCTGCTTTGTGCGTGCTTCTTTAATAGCCTTTTCTTCTTCAGTCTCTAGAACCTCTCCAGGACGTATTACTCTTCCACCACCAAACTGAAGTGTTCAGAAAGATAAAGTAAAAAGTGAGGGGAA
This sequence comes from Crotalaria pallida, assembly GCA_037953625.1. NCBI lineage: Eukaryota > Viridiplantae > Streptophyta > Magnoliopsida > Fabales > Fabaceae > Crotalaria > Crotalaria pallida. The sequence goes on along the minus strand of CM075654.1, from coordinate 138,027,561 downwards.
ATGAGGAAAATAAATCATAAACAATTGGATTCTTTTAAATAAAGGAGGAAAAGTTGCTTCATTTCTAAAGATCGGTTGACAAATACGGAATACCATACTGTTTTTGAAATATTGCCAGGTCTAGGAAAGACACCCCATGTAGAAACTTTAGGCTTGTAAAGTTCTGCCTCATCTTCCTTGGGCTGTTGAGTTTTTGGAGCTGCTGCTGCAGCATCAAACTTGCTTGTGTCTCCTACAATCAGCTCCACCTCAGAAAAGTCACCATCAGAGAAGGAGTCTGAAAGGGGAACCAGTCCAGGTGGCAATCCCCTAGTCGTCTTCTTATCCGCAAAGTCAAGCCCCACAAAATCAAGCTTTGAAACTGACAGCCCTCCTCCCTTCTTACCAATACTATTGTCCTCAACATTTTTTTCTGAAGCCCTCTCAATCCCTCTCTGCAATCCTAAAAAATTAATTCATATACCCATTTCAGCATGAACTGCATATTGAAAAACACATGCATTTCCATTATACATGACATAAAAGACATCAATGCAAGTTCAAATTTGTCATGAGCTTAGACTCTACAGTGAAATCAAATATATACCACGGGAATTTGGTTGCGAAAGAATGAAACCTGTATTTAACTAGGCCATCCATCCATTGTTGGCTGTAAGGTGTATTCTTAATAACGCACATGTTTAGTATTCAAGGAAGAACCTAACCTACAATTATTCCATGGACAAAAATGCTTTAATAAAACAAGGAAATTACATTAATATCGGTCAAGGTTTGGCTCACTAACATCCAACACCACTCTTGTTTCTAAAGTAGCATCCAGTAAAAAGGTTTAGGTCTGTGTAATTTCAAAGGTCTTGCTAACCAATACCATAAAAGCATTGGTTAAGGAATAGTACATTAGCAGAAAAATTTGCATCGGAAATATAAGTCCACCAGCTCTCGATATCTTAAATCCATAATTTGCCAAGGTAAAATTAGCTCTTTTACTTCCTTAATCACTATCCTAAAGTCTCCTACTAATTTCAATATCACCATTTAGAAAGTGCAAAAATAAAGGTTGGTGTAATTTTATGAATACTTGACTCTATAATAATTAAGCTAAAGGGAGGTTGACTATAATTTTCGCTAGTCACATGATGAGTTCAATTCACCAATAGTAGTAGTACCTTGAGTTGTTTCAGCTGCAGTGGTGCTGATATCAGTAACACCAATCCCTTTATTCTGCTTGTACTTCTTGGCCTTCTCCATAGCAATCTTGACGGAATCTGGCAAATCCTTTTGCATACCATCACCAACATTTTTCTGTTTAACTGAATTGTCAGAAGCGATTACTTGCTCATCAATCCTGGAACTGGAGTCTGATTTACTGATAATGGATTGTTGTTTATAGGCTTTAGCCTTGCTAAATGCAAGCTTCACAGGATCAACAGGGGCAGTTTGATGATCTTGTGTGGAGGATGGTTCAGAAGTTTCATCATTGCTGCTGCCAGAAGGGGGAGTGAGAGCACAAGACAACTTGGTAAGAGGCAGCTGCTTAAAAGATGTGGAGGAGGAAGTGATGTTGAATGGAGAGAACCATGAAGGTGGTGGTTGTAATTGTAAACAAGCCATCACTCACTCATGAACAAGAAGAAGAAGGACAATCACCACAGATATATAATATATATATGTCACAACCAGCTGATCCATAACTCAACTGCTTCTGCTGCTTTGGTACTTTGGTTTGTTATTAGATAAGGCAATAACTAACTCTGTGGCTACTGCCTCTCCTTTTTTCTTTTTTCTTTTTCCCACTTCTTCTTGTTCCAAAACTAAAATAGTTATACTTTGCCATTGTAAAAGACACAAAAATATGAAACATGGTGTGATCTCTTTTTAGAAAATGTCAAAAACTATAATGAAGAGATTAATATGCTAATACTGATTAGTGTTTTGTTTTAGTCTCTTATAACATGTTCTTACTTAAAAAATAAGAAATTAATCTTCCAAAATATGATTAGATATTAGATATTTAAACGAAAACTTTCCGTAACAATATATTTCTTTTATGGAATAGAATTTGGAAACACATACTTAAACTAAAGTTACCTAAGATTATTTTACTTAGATTAGCATGCCTTGAAAAGCTATTTTTTTTTTATTAAAAAACTTAAGACTTGTAATAATTCTATTAAAAAAAGTTTGGAATAAGAAAAGTGATGACAAAAAAAAAGGGGGGAAAAAGAGAAAAAGGAAAAATAGTGTTGGGGAGGGTGTAAAAGCCGCGCTCATTCTCAAATTTGGGCCCACAGAGCATAAGTGGGCTTTTTTTTATTGGGCCTCATACAATAGACAGGGTTTTTGCTTGTTTGGCATTGGAAAAAGAAAAAAAAATGGACTAGGGTTTTTAGGAGGCGGTGCTATAAAAAGGACTCTCCTTCTTATCTTCAAGCTTCGTTTAGGTCTTCCACTCTCAGTCCTCAGCTTTCCCATTTGCTACCCACTCTGCTTAATCCACCAAACTTAACCCTAAGGTACCTTCTTCTCCCTTCAATTATTCATTTCCAACCTTCCGATTATGAGCTATGTCATGTGTTTTGTTTATCTCACGATTTCAATTTCTTTTTTTTCCTTTCCCGATATTGTCCCTATTCCCGTAGATCAATCTGTTTTCCTCATTTTTATTTTAGTGTTTCTATTTTTCATACACTTTTTTAATTATTGAAGATTGAATTATATATATGATGTTTATTTTTTTGGAATTATATGATTGGCTTTGGGGTTATTGATTTAATTTAGGGTTATTATGTTTTGTTGTATTTGGGATTTTCGGTTGCTAGTGTTACCATTGCCTCCAAGGATGAACTGAAAAAATTAACTGAGTTAATTCCATGCGGAAAAATCATTGGAGACCTGAGCTGAGGAGGTTATTAAGATCTACTTTTTAATTCCTAATTATTAATTAATTTTTCAATAAATTTGTTTTTTTTTTATGTTGAGTGAATCTAGTATTGTTTAGATGCACTCAACATAAATTTAATTAGGGTTTTTTAAATTTATTTTAGTGTTTTTTTTTTAAAATTTTTATGGAAAATGGGTTTTTGTTGCATGCATGAACTGGACGAAATTTAATTATGCAATGCATTTTATCTTGACTTGATTAACTAAGTTTGATGATGAAATTTTTTGTGGTTTTTTTGTATCTACAACATCTCATTAGGGTGTTACCTTTAATATCTGCATCTTTGTCGGGTTTTAGTTTTCTGACATCTTATTTATTTTATTTTCTCTTTATCCAGATGAATCGGGAAAGGTTGATGAAGATGGCTGGTTCAGTTAGAACCGGCGGAAAGGGTACCGTGAGAAGGTATATATATTAAACTGATTTCTTCCATTCGGATGAAAACAATCTATTAGCCCCGGGATGGTCTGCTTTTGTTTGATATTGTTCAGTGTTGGGCACCTCAAGCAAGGATGATCTGCTCATTTGGATGTTATGGAATCCATATGTTGACATGAATTCTTTAGTGTCTTTTCTTCCTTGTTTTTTTTTTTATATTGCATCCATAATTGTGTGTTCCTCTTTTTAAATCCCTTGCTTCATCTATATTTTTGTTCAACTCCGTATAAAACATTTGAGTTGTTCTCTTGACATTTTGCTTTTTCTTTATTCTTTTTCTTTATTTAGAAAGAAGAAGGCTGTCCACAAGACAACCACTACAGATGACAAAAGGCTTCAGAGTACCCTCAAGAGAATAGGGGTGAACGCTATCCCTGCAATTGAGGAAGTCAACATCTTTAAGGATGATGTAGTTATCCAGTTTCTAAACCCCAAAGGTAATATCGGTTAATAAGATTGGAATATTTGTTTTTGGAGTGAAGGCTGTTTCGGTGTTTATAATTTACTGAATTTCATGTTGCTTTTTTTCAGTTCAAGCTTCCATTGCTGCTAATACTTGGGTTGTTAGTGGTTCTCCACAAACAAAGAGTGAGCAACTATATCATTTTTCTTGGTTGTGGTATTCCTTAGTACCAAATTTAACTTGTACTATTTGCTTTAATATAAACATTGCTGACTTAATTGTATATTGATCAAAAGAGTATGTGAATAACTGAATATTAAATATGGCTTATGTAAATATTGTCCTAGGCTTTGAATGCCTTTTAAGGATGTCTGCATCTTGTACAAGGTGTATCAAACTTTAATAGCTGCAATTTTGCTATGATATGGAGTATATGCAAAGGCATTGTTTCCCGCAGATTCTAAACTCTATCAGACTTGCTGTAACATGCTGTTTGATTTTCATTTGATATGACTGTATGGAGATTAAAAACTGACTTAAATTTTCTTTTACTTTTGCAGAGTTGCAGGATATACTCCCTAGCATTATTCACCAATTAGGTATGCGCTTTTAATATTTTCCTTTTTTTTTGTATTTTGGTTTTTTATTGTTATGCTTAACTTAAACATTTTGGTTATTGAAATTCAGGACCAGATAACTTGGAAAACCTGAAGAAGCTAGCAGAGCAGTTCCAGAAGCAAGCTCCTGAAGGAGGTGCTGGTGCAACTACAGCAGCAGAGGAGAATGATGACGATGTTCCAGAGCTTGTTCCTGGGGAGACTTTTGAGACAGCTGCTGAGGAGACCAAGCCTTCTTCTTAGAGTTTTATTGTGTTATCATTATATATCTCCTGTGTTTTTTAAAATTTTCCTTGTCTTTCAAATTTAAGTATTTTTCAGGTGGTGGTTAGTTCTCCTGTGATATACTTTAAATTTAAAATACTCTTCATTAAAATCTGCTTTCCTTCGGCTAACTTGAAGTGTTACTACTGCTCCGAGTTTGCATATTGCATGTGGATTTGATGCTCCATGTAGATGTAGAAACTGTTTTGTTTCTTTACTTTTCTTGGCTTTTCACCTGTGCTGTTTGATCCGTCGAACACTACTATTCAAGCAGTGATGCCGACCCTTGTGACGTAGTGTTGTCTGTTGTGGATCATGTATATTCTATGGTGGCTGCCTTGCTATTTCGTGTTTGCATCATGCAAAACTTCCAATAGTCTTATTGTTTTCAGTTAGTTTCGTGTTAATTCATAATTCATATCCATGTTCATCCATTACATTAGGTGGTAAGTTAAACTGTTTGCGATAAATCTGAGGAATGATAATTGTTGGTTAATGTTGTCCTTGCATGAATATTATAATGAGCCAATAATTCTGGCCGAAACAGTAATATTTAATGTGCAATGACTTGATAAGCCTAGCCTGATGGTGGCATTCCTCTTTTAGCTCTGTACTGCTAAGTCAGTTCCAAAGCTGAAAAGCATCATGTTGCTAATCTCATCTCTTAATTCTGCTTACTACTACTAATGTATAGACCTTGGATTATTTGTGAAGTTAAATTTCACTGTGGCCATGACTGGATTTATGTCTTAGTTTTGAAATTGATCCATAAAATCTATAGCCTGTTTCTTATTACCGAAAGCAAAATATTTAAAATTACGTCCGTTTAGTTATAACTTGATCCAAGTCACTATTATAATATCGATTTTGTTGAGTGAGTCATCGAATAATTTCATAGGTCATTGATATTTTAATCCTATATATACTATGCGAATAGCCACTAGTGTACGAGAAAAGGAATGTGGGTAGGTGCCTAGGTGGTAAAAGAGTGGGTCGTGATCGTGTTGTGGTGATGGAACCTTCCAATTTTTAGTCCTTTTATTTTTTTGGGTGAATAGTTGGAAAGTGCAAAAAAGGAATTGTCATGCCCCTGATTCAAACCCAATTAAGGCCTATTTACATGCTTGCATCCCAAATCTGACGTACTCCTCTGCAAGCATGCCTTTAATTCTTCTCCTTTTGTCCACGCCTTTAATATTCTTTATACCTCTAACAGGATTTATCTTTGATTGTCAGTCGAGGAACCCTTCATCCGTACTCATACTTAGTGGTGCTTCTTCATTTTTCACTGCTACAATATCTTGGCCCCTCACTTGGCAGCTTGAATACACATGTTTTGCACCAATGCCCCGAGTTAATGGATATTGATCATGACTCGGCTTGGATGTTGCATCACCAATCACCACTGTTGACTTGTATCATAGGACGATTTTGCTTTAAGTTTATCACTAAACATTAAGTTTTGATGCGTCTGTTTGTGATTATGTAGACTTATTCAGTAAGAGAATATATCATTCTTCATAAATAAAATTTCTAAAGCAAGATAATCATACTTTTCGCTAATCATGTTGTTTGGCTGTGCAAATTTGATTTAGTACAAATGCTTGAAGCATTAAAAATAAACAATAGTATACGTTCCAAAATAATATTGGATTATAAAAAATTATTATCAAATAAATAATTTTAATCTACTTAACTTCCACAATTTAATTTAATTTCGTTAATATGTTTTCAAGAATTTGATCATTTGAATTTCATCACATAATTTTTTATTTACAAATTAAGTGATACTGATTCAATTCGAAAATTCATAATGCTTTTGAATTATTTAATCAAATTATGTAAAAATATATTAAAATATCTATTAGTTATATAATACTCTCTCTGTCCCTATTTATAGGATCCTTTAGGGAGATTTTACGTCCATTAAGAAAGTTAATTAATTTAGTTAATTGTATTGGAAATGTGAACTTTTGATATGTATTTTCAAAATTACCCCTATTAATATTATTGAGAATCTAAAAAGTGTTAAATAAATATGGGTGTTTGTGGAAAAAAGTAATTAATGGTCATTGAAAATTAGAATAAGGTTTTATAAATAGGGACAAAATAAAAGTGTCAAAAGAAACTTATATTTAGAGACGAAAGTAATAATAGTTACTAACTAATAATAAGTTAACAAACAAATGCCCTGTGCACTATAAGCAAAATAACAAGCACCCGGTGCAGTGCACGGGCTTAAAACTAATAGTAAATAATGGTGTTAGGAAAAAGGGACGTGTGTTAGATTATCGTTTTCTATAGCATAGCATTCCGATATACACTTCACATTAAATCAAAAGTAAGTAGACATTTACTTACTCGCTTTTTTATATACGCACTCGCTCAAGGGATAACTATTTTCTTCGTGAAGATGCTCCATAATCTATCTTTGGCTTTGGAAAATAAGAATTATTAGCATATCACACAATAATAAGATGCATGCAAATTCATTTACCTATACATGTTATGTGCTGCTTCAATCCTGGTAACCAGTTATGGTTTCTTAACTTTGGGATATAAGAAATACTCTTCTCTCTTACAAGGAGTGATAAAAAAATTGCAAAAGTCGAAAATTAAAGACAGATATATTTAATGGTTTGTTTAATACATCAATCAATTATCAAACAACTAATTTAATATATTTTACATTGATCAACTAATCACAATTAAAAATTTACCATTCTTAAGTTTTTTTCATTAATTATTTTAATTTTAGGTTGGGATAAAATTTTTTGACATTTTTTATCATCCTTATCAAACGGAAAGAGTAGTATGCAAGTCACAAATATCTACTAAATAAAAATTCTTTCTTTCAAAATTTAGTAAAATACAATTGGGAAAAAAACCCTTCAATAATTTTTTTGACAACAATGCAAATCAAAATTCAAACCTATTTTACACTTCATAGCTAATACTTACACACATCTGTTCACAAAGTACAAGCAATCAAATTATTTGCACATATTCTTCTGTGATAATAACTTTTTTTTCGAAGTGGTGAATCCCTAATCAGCTGATAAAAGCAAAGCACATACATACATATATTGGTTATATTATCTACAGATTAATTAGTTCGTGAGCAGCAGCAGATTGAGGAGGATTAGTGAGCATATGGACAACTTCCCTCATTGTAGGCCTAGCGGGTCCCATTTCTTTAACACACATGATGGCTATGTTGAACATATGAATGACACTTGTCAATGGGTAATGAGTGAGCCTGGGATCCACCACTGCTAACACAGATGCTGCATCTGATGGTTGAGAGAGCTCTGAGACAGTTTTCTTAATCCATCCAACGATGTCAACCCCATCTCCAAACTCACCAACTGGCTTTCTTCCTACAATCAGCTCCAACAGCACCACGCCAAAGCTGTACACATCACTTTTCTCGTCCACTTTCAGCGTGTATGCATACTCTGCACAAACCATTCAACACATCCATTAGCTACCAATCACTTCAAAACCCAAATGTAAGACATAACCTTGCCATGCACCCCCAAATAAACGGAACTTGTCTATTAGTAATGTAGTTTTTTTTTTTGTTTTTTTTTTTTTTAAGTCTATTAGTAATGGAGTTTGAAATGAATATATAAATATAATCAAACTTTTTCATATTTCTTTCACTAATATACTTAATTCAAACTCATATTATTTTTCTTTTAAAATTAAAATAATTTTATTAGATTAAAGATGATCTTGAAAACAAATCACTCATGAAACAAAAAAAGATTACATCATCAAAGGTCAAGGCTCAAAAAGCTAAACCGAACAAAAAGCCAAATCTAAGTCAAGACTAAAAAACAGACAAAGCAAGAAAGACAACCAATGCTACAGACCAAAAATTCAAAAAAAAAAAAAAACACCGGATCCAAAACACCAAGCCAAGAGAACCATCGATGAGCAAGAAAAAAACAGTGATAGTTTTGATCTATGAAAGTTTAGAATTTTTTTGATTTTGATTTCAAAACCAAAATTTTAAAAGATTTAAGAATGAATTATAATCAAAATAATTTATAGAGTCTAAAATCACAGTACCCTAATAATTTATAGATCACATTATCACAAAGTTTTATAATTTTTTTGGGTACATTGACATTTTCAACTTTAAAACAACTAAATTGCTTATTTCAAAATTTGTGTACGTAACTACATTTGTTTATTAACGTGTGATATAAAAAAAAGTTTTTCCAAACTAAAACTTACTTTAGATACTAAAGAATGACGGTAACTTAATGGCATTTTTAGTTTTTATTTTTAAAAGGTAATAATGCACTTTTAAGTGTAAAAGGTTTTATGTTATCTACCGACTTCCAATAATAGTATATTACCATATCATCAAAATTACAATATCATAATAATAGATCAAAATCAAGCTCTATCCAATTCTTACGCCACTCATTTAAACAAATATGACAACTTCAATTTGTAATAAAAGAAAAGCTAAAAAAAGAGAAGGAATTATTACCAGGAGCAATGTAGCCATAAGAGCCAACGATAAAGGACACAGACTGATAAGCACCACGATCCTGCAAGTACTTGGCAAGTCCAAAATCAGCAACATGTGCCTCAAAGTCCCCATCCAGCAATATATTATTAGACTTAACATCTCTATGAATGATGAGAGGTGAACAATCATGATGCAAATAGCACAATCCCTTGGCTGCCTCCACCGCAATCCTATACCTCATTTCCCACGTCAAGTGCCCTCTATTCTCTGTCTCTCCATGCAACCACTCCCCTAAGCTCCCATTAGCCATGTACTCATAAAGCAACAACTTAGTGTCCTTATTAGAGACATGCCCCAAAAGCCTCATTATGTTCCTATGCCTTATCCTCCCCAACGTTTGAATCTCCGCTTTGAACCCATAATTGTTCCTTCCACTTCCTTGACCTACAAATCGAGTAATTGCTATATCAGTACCGTTAGCCATGGACCCACGGTACACAGTCCTTGCCCCTCCTTTCCCTATTATGTTTTCCTCCTTCAAGCACTCTACCACCTCTTCTGCTGTGAAGTCCAATTTCTGAAACGTCGTTAACTTCCACGTCATTGATTTATGAATTTTTCTCTTTCTCATCATGTACGTCGTGACTAGCACAAGTAACACCGCAGTGGTGAGTGTAATCATAATGATAATGATCTTGGTGGATTTTGAAATATGACTTTGATAAACATTGTAATTTTGGTTCATCATGTATGGGCAAGAAACTTCATGTGCGAAACAGAGATTAGGGTTCCCCTCAAATGACCTAATAAAAAATCATCACAAAACAAAATTAATCTCCCGTGAAACAATACTCTAAGAATTTTTATTATAGGTAAAGTATTTGATGGGAACGGGGAGGGAAATTAAAGCCACCAATAATCCACCAAACGGTAGTGCCTAAGGGTCGAAGCTAAAACTTCCGGCTTCCGAACTTTAAAGGCTTGATACAGGATTATATGGGCTACACCCAGTTGTCAATGTTCTAAGAATTATAAAGAGTAAAAACTCATCATATCCATCATATATTGATAAATTATATTATCGATACCTGTCGTTGAAGACTTGAAACTGTCCCCATGTAGGGACTCTTCCAATGAAGTTGTTGTTGGAGAAATCAAGCATGATAAGACTCGTCATGAATTGAATTTCTTCTGGGATTGGACCTGAGATCCTATTTCTTGAGAGATTCAAAACGCTTAAATCCTTCAAATTTTTAATCCCTTTCGGTACCTCTCCAACCAGCATGTTCTGACTTAGATCAACCGCGGTTAGCGAAACGCAGCGAGTCAATGTCGTTGGGATCGATCCGGTGAGGTTGTTGTCACTTACGTTGATCTTAGTCAATACTGGTAAATCAAACACTTCCCCTGGGATTTCACCAACAAACTGATTCGCATCTAGTGACAAAGTCTGCAAGCTTCTGAGATTCTTCAAAGCCGAAGGGATTCTTCCGGTGAATAAGTTATTTGAAAGCGTGAGAATCCCGAGAGAATCGCTGGAAATGTCATAAGGTAGTTCACCGCTGAAACGGTTATTAGTGAGCTCCATGATGTTGACAGAAGGTAATTTGAATATCCCTGGCGGAACAGGTCCGTCGAGGAAGTTATTGGCGACTCGAATCTTGAGCAGAGACTTGCAGTTACCGATTTCCTCTGGAATAGGACCATGGAAGAAGTTATCAGTGAAGATAAACGTTTCCAACCTTCCTCCTTTGCACAAATCTTTCGGGATTAAACCGGTGAGATGGTTCTTGGTGACATCAAAGTACTTAAACTTTCCGTTCTGGCCGAGGGTCGAGGGAAGAATGCTTGAGAAGTCGTTCTCCCAAATCTGAAAAATTTCGAGGTTTGGAAGGTCACCGATGAACAATGGAATAAAGCCATGGAGTTTGTTTTGGAAGAAATTTATGAGAGTGAGATTTTTGAGCTTAGAGAAAGTCTTTGGTATCTCTCCAGTGAGGTCGTTGATAGAGAGATCCAGCAACATGAGGCTCTTCATGGTGGAGAGCTCCGACGGAATGGTGCCGCTGAGATTGTTCATTTGCAAGAACAAAGTGTTTAAATTCGTCAACAAGCCTAAACTCGTTGGAATCACACCGCTCAAGTTGCAGCTAGCTAAATCAAGAATCTGCAAAGATTGAATGAAACCAAGCTCCTCAGGGATTCCACCTTCATAAGCATTGTTGTAACCTAGATACATTTCCTTCAGGTTTTTTAATCGTCCAAGACTCTTTGGGATTTTACCGGTTAAGGAGTTGGCAGTTAAACTTAAATACTCTAAGCTTTGAAACTCGGAGTAACTGTCTGGTATTTGGCCTGAGAAATAGTTACCACCGAGGTGAAGGAACTTGAGTTGCTTCAGTTTGACTATTTCCTCAGGGAGAGGTCCGGTGAAGTTGTTATCATACACGTCAAGGATTTCGAGTCGTGTCATGCCAAGAGTGATTTCACCTGCAACAATATTATTTGTACATTTATATTAGACAACTGTTTGTTACATCAAATATATGCTGTCCCATCTTGGTTTTGCACAACAAATAAAATAATTCTTTTTCACCTGGAAAGTGACCGATGAAGACGTTGTGAGAGATGTTCAGCACTTTGAGGGAAGTGAGGTTGGCTATCTCCTTGGGGAGCTCACCAACGAGGTTATCATGAGCGATTGTGAGATTGACGAGCTTGTCCAAAAGCCCGATCTCCGGAGGAACAAAACCGAACAGGGGAATGAGGGTTACGTTGAGAGCAATGACTCTAAGATTATGGTCACATTTGATCCCTGAGAATGAACAGTGAGCTGAAACAGAGGTGGAGTACTGCCAGTCTTGAAGTGTGTCAGCTTTGGCTTTCCTTCCCTTCATGGACTCCTTCAGCTTCAGCAACACATCCATGTCACTTAATGAAGAGCATGTTGTTATCCAATCCAAGGCAACACAAAACAGGATATAACAACAAAAACCACCAATTCTCATCTTTGATTTAACGTTGCTTTCTCTCCTATCATATACTTAGGTGTGCATTTGGCGTCCTTAATTTAGAATTGGTACCATGCACTATACTTATATACCATTATGATTATGCTATATTAAATTGTAAAATGTAAAGACGAATACAACACTATATATATATCATAGTGGCATATTGCGCTGCAATACTATAAGTCTATAACTTTTTATAACGTGTGTGTGTGTGTGACCGGAGGGAGTAACATCTATATGTATTCTTTAGCATTTTATTAGGCCATCATCCAGTAAGTGTGTGACACATGAAGCGTGTGTATAATTCAGCTTTCAGAAAATTGTATGCCAATAAAAGTTTCTAACGCATATGTTGATTCCATTGGTGGCGGCCCTACAAGCTAAGACACTACTATTTAAAAGGAGAAATTCTAATAAATATAATATTCTGTTGAAAAAATTGATGTATATAAAGTTACTATATTTTAGGATATTGATATATTTATTACATAATTCAAACAATTTTACCCATTATTCAATATTAGAGAAAATAATATTTATGTTAAACAAGATGAGATACTGACAGAGTAAGTTCTTTTTCTTTGGAGTGAGTTCCGTCCTTAAATATAAGGTCGAAGTTCAAGTATAAGATTTTATTGACAACTATTTTGATATGATGAGATTATTGTCTCCGTAGAATGCATATCCACACCTATAAAAAACTGTGAATAAAGACCCAAAAAAGTTAATAACTAGTGATCTCCAATTTAATGTACTAGTAATTTTACCCGTGAATCGCACGGGTTTAAATTATTTTTTTTTTTAAAAAAATGATTATTGATTTTGGAAATATGTCTTTTTAAATAATAAGTTAATATGAACTTTTTATAAAAATGATTTACACGTATTTAGAAATGAATAGTCATAAACATTAACCTTTGAATCTAATTTCAGCTACCAACTTTTTCATTAATAAAAATTAACTAATAATGTATCAACTATGGGATTTCTAATTTTAATTAACAACATAATTTCTTATATTAAAAAAATCCAACTCATTTTGATTTTTGTTTTATTTAATTTATCATTCCAAATGCATTTTGTTAGTAATTCGTTTTGCAAGTCCAAATGCAGCTATTTTTTTTTACCATATATATCATCATCATCATTATTATTATTACATCTGTCCCAAAATATAAGACATGTTTTCACACTTTTAATTAATTCGTGTTTATAAGATTCAAACTTTCAAATTACTTGCTTGTATTAGAACTTCATAATTGTAAATAAGTATATTGTCTAAAGTATAAAATAACGCATCATTATTTTTCACAATTTAAATTGTAACATATTGTATAAATTTTTGGATTTTTTTAAATTTGAATTCATGATTGAGTAAATATTTGATTGTATTAAGCTAAATCATTATACCAAATTATAGCTCATCTTTAATACTTATATATCCGCTTTTTCCGTTGTACCCGAAATTTATTATTCATAATGATACTCTGTTTAAATGTTTGATACCAATTTGCCTATATTATGACTTGTTTGTATTAAAATTTCTGAAATTACAACATTATATTCGTTTGTTTTTTGCTGATTAATTATCATATGACAGGTCGTTTAGGCATTATATATTTTTTATGTCAATATTTGATTCAAATTATTTCCTTTTGAAAAGATCATTAATAACCTGTGCAAATTGTAATAATATCGAAATGCAAATTGTATGTTTGCGGGCAATTTTTATATTTATGTGTAATTCAAATTGTACTAATAAAAATTTACTAAAAATAACTTAAGATAAATATTTATTCCCGTGCGATGCACAGACAAACAAATTTGGAGGGAAAAACAAGGATGAAGGAGGGAAAATGAAAATGACAAAAATGACCTCAACTTCTCATATTTTATAATATGTTGATGACTGTGACCGAAAGCATGAGGATTATGCATATCCACACCTATATTTATTTTTTTGCCTTCTCGCTCTAGGGTAAGTGAGTGTGTAAATTTACGCAGCTCGCTAACCCCCAGCGAGCATCATTATTTTTTTTTTGTTTTTTTGAATACTCGCTGAGGTGTCAGCGAGTACACATAATTTACATTCACGTCGGGGGCCAGCGAACATTCAAAAAAAAAAAAAACTGCTCGTTGGGGGTCAGCGAGCTGTGTAAATTTACACACTCGCTGACCTTTGAGCGAGCTATTCTGATGCATAAATTTCTTGGTTCACTCCAGGGTTAGCGAGTGTGTAAATTTATACAGTTCGCTGACCCCCAAGCGAGTAGTATTTTTTTTTCGAATGTTCGCTGGCCCTCCTGCGAGTCTGATATAAACCAAGAAAAAAAAGGGCAATTTTGGGTTTTGGCAGAAAAAAGGGGTCAAGTGATTAAGTGGGGGGTCAATAAACTAAAACCCTTTTTTCAAAACCTTCTAAAAAAAGGTTGTTGTACTCTTTTTATATTGTCCAATAATAATACGGCACATGTTTTTTACATATAAATTATAAATTTTATAATTAGGTTTCTGTGTTATTTAGTATTTACATAACAATAATATTTTTACTCCTAATGTAATTTACCCAAAATAGCCTTCATTCATTTTTATTTTTTTATTACCGACAATACTCAAAATTACTTTTTCTTTTTCTTTTTTGGATAAGAACTTTTTCTTTTCTTCTTTTTCCTTCTTCCATGTTCCTCGTCCCAAACATGAATAGGAATTTTATCACAGCAATACATGGCTCTGAAACACCAAAGCGAGATTCACCTATTGAGCAAAATTTTTAATTTACGTAAATAAATCCAGGATATTACAAAATTTACAATTTATATATACATATCTAATTAATGTAACATAAGAAAAATATGTAATATTTTTATTGGACTTAGATAAAAAAAATGTATAACAACCCTTTATTTGAAAAAGGAATTGAAGCAAAACCCTTACACTTTTTTTGATTGGTTAATGTTTAATGGTGGACCGTGGGTGTATTAGTGTATAATCTAATGTATCCTGCCACTTACTGTTAAGTCCAGTACTCGTGCAGTGGATTTAGGGTCGGTTTGACAAAACTAACTTATAGCCAGGGACGGACCTAAGTACACTGTAGTGAGGGCAATTGCCCTCACTGAGTTTGGGCAAAAATTTTTTTTATATACATATTGATATTGTAATACATTCATCATTCATGCTAATATAGTAATATATATGTATGTGGCTGTGGCTTCTTGTTTTGTTGCTCATGAGTGAGGGCGTCGGGCTAGTAGCTAAGTAAAGTGTAAGGCCCATAATATGGCCCACAAGAATACAAGATGACTACCATTTGACCTATTAATCTATTATGTTAGTAAGAGGCTCAAAGTAGTGCAAAATTGCAAATAGCCTCCACATGCGACATGCCCACATACATTCTACAATAAAAAACAACAAAGGCACTTGCAGGCTGCAGCAACTAAAGTCACAAATTTCGAAGGCAGAAGGTGGCAAACAATACTACTTCTACGGTTCTACTATTCTAATTTTTACGGTCTACACAGTACATACTACACTTGACACTTCTATATTAGGTATTTTTTACCCAAATTTCATCTTCATTTGTGTTACTCAATTTTAAGTTATTAATCCTAAATTTCTATTTTAGGTATAAATCTCTTACCCAAATAAATCTCTTATTTTAGGTATAAATTTCTACAATGAATATCATCAAGAGTCGTCTTCGAAACCGCATGGAAGATGAATGGTTAAATGATTGCCTGGTTACATACATAGAGAGGGATGTTTTTGGTAGTGTTGAAAATGAAAAAAATTATTCAGAGTTTCCAAAATATGAAAACTCGTAGACGACAATTATGAAATTTTGTATGAATGTTTATTTATTTTGAAATTCCAATATTGCAATGCAAGCAATGCAAGTTCCTATAAATTTTTAACGTTATTAATTTATATATGTCGCCCTCACATCCCAAAATTCCTGGGTCCGTCCCTGCTTATAGCTGTGAGCTTATAGCTGAGCTGTAAATCTAGCTTGTAGCTGTGAGCTTATAGCTGATAGCTGTGAATCTAGCTTATAGTTGTGGGATTATAGCTGTGAGCTTATAGTTGTATAGCTAGCTTATTGAACCAGAGCTGTTTGGCAAAACTTGTTGTGCAACTAATTTAAACATGTTAAATGACTGAAAAGTACATAACATGTAGAATAATAATTAACATTGACATTCATGTTTCAATGACAATAATACTACACTAATAGCTTATAGAGAAAAGCATATACTTCATTCATATAGATATAAATGATAAAAAAATTATAACATTCATAATAATTATTACTGAGTACTACTGCACTTTAAACATTTTTATTAACATTTTTATAAAAATGTCAGGGTATCTTTATTAACAATGGCACGAAATAAGGACAAAACTTTTAGCCTATTGATTGGACACACCGCCATCACAAAATTACACAAATCCAATATGAACCAAATCCACGAAATCAAAAAAAAAATGAGGATAACAAAAAAGTGAAAGAGAAATTTGATGATCAATGTTGAAATAAATATCACATACCTTTATGTCTCCTGAATCAATAGTTAAATATAGGATTTCTTTATGAGTGGTTTTGGTGTGGTGCTTACAGATGTTAAATATATATAGAAGGATTATAGGTTTTTGGGATTGAGGGAAAAAATAAAAAAATTGGCGGGTAATATTAATTTGGGTCAGAATAAATAATAATATAATTTAATAAAAAAAGGGTAAAATTGAGATATGATTTATTGAAAGCTCTTATTTTTTTCTCAAAGCTACCTGATGTAGCTTTCTAAAAACTAGCTTTCAAAAGCTATAAGCTTCTTTTTTTAAAGCTATAAGCTTTTTTTATTTTTTGTTCACCAAACAACTCTAGTAGCTTATTGACCAAATCAATAAGCTAAAAACTGCTAAATAAACTATAAGCTAGTCATACCAAACACACTCTTAGCAAGACAAAGATGCAATCTCATTAATTAGAACCATAAAAGGAAGATTAATATGCTTTCCATGAGCCTCACTTTGGAATGAAACAAAAGTTGTTTTACTTGCAAGAATTGATACTATGCTTTGGTATAGTATTGGGTGGCATAATTTCAGAATCGTAAAGCTAAATGCTCATGAAAAGTCAAAGCATCTGTTCTCTATATATATTGCAGAATCGTATTCTATATGTGATTAGAGGGTATATTAAGTATATTACTTTTTATCGCAAGTGGTTTTATCCCAAACATTTTTAGTTAAATCAGTGGAGTGAAGACAAACGAAATGGTGTATGTTATTCAAATGATATATTTCACATCCATTTTCCTACATTATTTTTTATAGCTGCTTTGTAATTATTGATCTAAAAAAAATTGTAATTATAAAATAAATGTGAAAAAGGTGTTATTGAGTTTAGTTGCATATTATGATATAATATACATATAAAACCAAAAAAGTTGATGGCAAAGGTTAACAAATGTTCTTTATTAAGGATAAATTATTAGTTGGTTCAAGAATATCATGTGACTTTATTATTTTTTTTTGGTATACATATCATATGTGACTTTATAAAAAAAAAAAGAAAAGAATGTTATGCGTGACTTATTATTAAGTGTTCAAACTCGTTTAAAATCATATTTAATTTTCATAAAAACAATCATACTTAATACAATTGCATACTCCAAACTCGAACTTGAAATTTCGGTTGAGAAAAAAATAAAAGAAATTAAACAATCAATGATAACATAATTTATGGAAAAAAAAAACTTATCGACTTAATTATATTTTTATCCTTTATTATCTTATTTTCAAGATTCAGTGTGATCTTTTTTTTTAAACTTATTTTAGTCCTTTATTTTTTTTTCCAAAATTCAATTTAGTCATTCTATTATAGTAGTAGTGTTAGTTTTATCAAAATATTCACATTATTATTGAAAACTGAAAAATGTTGCCATAATCTAGAAAAATTCTATGCCACCATCTAAAGAAGGCTAGGAATAGTGAAATGCCAATGTGATAGAGATATGAACAGAGATAACAATTGGAATTCTAACGATGGAGCCGTAAGAATATATATCAAACTCTATAGATGGAATGGTAATTGATATAAATATTTTGGGTCAAATTAATATTTTTATGACAAAATAAATGACCAAGATGAATTTTTTTAAAAACAAATAAAGGACCAAATTAAGTCCACAAAAGAAAAGATTAAAAACCCAAATCAAAGAGGCTTTTTTTTTTCGTGAATTTAAAAATAATAATAATAATAAAAAAGTGAAAATAGGCTTCTTTTGTAATATAGGTGTTTTTTGTTTTTTTCTTTTGCTTTAGGTATTCCTATGCGTAATTAAATGATTAATTTTTTTTGATTTTGTCGGATTTTTTAGAGATAATTTATATGAAGCAACAAATCTTTTATTATATATGCTAATATCACGTAAGTGTTTTAACTCCGATCGAATATTAAAGGTTTTTGTGAATAGTATGGATACCAACAATGAACAAATATTGACACTCAAGATTGGTATTACTTCACGCTTCACACTAACGTATTCGAATTTAGTCTCTTTTGTGTCTCTAAGAGAAAGCATTTTATTTTAAATTTTTTTAATAAATAAAATAAATGTCGTATATGTTCATTGAAAAAAGGCAAAAGCTTGTGCACCAGGTTTTTTTTGTGCTAATAGACTTGTCCAGTACCCTATATTCATAAGGGTGAAAAAAAAGTGCGAATCAAGTCACACCACGGATCAATAACAATAAGGTAACAATTATATTTTTATTTTATGTAAGAAATAACAATGATTTTTTAGGTTTTTTTTTCTCAGTTTTCGTTTATTTTATAATTTTTATCAAAAGACTTTTGTTTTGAAAATACCAATAAATATAAATGATAGATAATTATAAAGTAAATGAGAAAATGGTACGCTCTTCGGTCTTTATTATAGGTCACATTTTAGATTAATTTTTTTGTTTTAATTATAAGTTACTTTATATTTCTTATGCATCATTTTTTGTTTTTTTCTCTTTTTTGCTCTTATCAAATGTTTTGACTATCTATGTTTTTTGTTGTTCATTAATGAGTATGGACTTAAAAAAAAGTTAAAAAGGTAAAATTTTAATGTTACAATATATTCTCATAGAGTTCAGACTAACTACATACTTTTCATGATATGTGTAACTCGATTGGTTAAGTATTCCTTTTAATAAGGACTAGATGAAGTATTAGAAAGAAGGGATGTGTGTTAGATCGTCATTTCCTATCGCATAGCACTTCCATATACATACACTATAGCTAGCTTAAATAAAAAGTAAGTATACATTTATATTACTTATTCACTTCTTATATAGAAATTCACTCAAGAGATAGCTGATTTCTCCATGAAGATGCTCCACAATCTATCCTTGGACTTTGATAATGAGAAATTCACCTTTAATCTTCATATGATATCATACAATAAAATGCATGTAGTTACGTTCATTTACTTATGCATCATGTAATGTGCAACTTCAATCCTCGAGCCCATTTATAGGTTCTTTAACTTTTAGATAGAAGAAACATCACATATACTTGTCACAAAAATAACTCCTCCATCGGTTCCTCTTTAAGTGTTTTTTTTTTTTTTTTAATATTACAGAGCGTGGATTAAAAAATGCATGTTTTTAATGTATTTATTTATATTAAATCAATCAATATTCTTTTTATTTTGTCATCCATTCATATCTCCATGTAATAATAATATACTAATTACTTTTTTTAATTATTATTACAATTTATGAGGACAAAAATAAATGTAAAAAATAAAAATATTTTTTTATCAAAAGAAGTAAAATTAAATTTTAATGATGCATAGATTTGTTAAAAAAAACACTTACTTTTATCTCTCTTTTCCTAAATAGCTGCCCTTTTGACAAAAAACATTTGTTCTTATATCTTTCTACATAACCTGGGTAATGTTTAAGATTATTTTTACTTGATTCCTTCTCTGTATTTGTCCCCATTTTTTACTACAATTATTTTACATAGTTATCAAAAAATATGCATGGAGACAAAGCTTCGGAGAATATATCAAATAGATAATACTTTATATGTTAGATGTAGAGGAATGAAAAGAAAAGTCATATATAGACAAAATAATTAAAAACGATACAGAACAAATATATGAAACAAAGGCGTTTTTGCCGTTGAAGTTATATGGAACATATATAAGTCATATTTAACTATATTAAAAAGATTAAAAAATGTAATTACATTTCTTCTTGAAACTTTAAAAAAAGAATTTTAGCATTACCTTTTTATCCTCTTAACTTGTATGGTGAATTTTCTAAATGTATTGTTTCATATGAACGAAAAAAAAGGTAAATAAGAGGGAAAAAAAACATAAATATCTCTTAAAAAATACAAGGTGACTTATAAATAAGATCGAAAAATTCTTATAGAACATGATTTATAAATATGACAAAAAATTAATTATTTCTTACAAAATTTCGTAAAATACAATCGGGAAAAAACACATAATTATTATTTTTTTTTACAACAAATGCAAAATTCAAACCTATTTTACACTTCATAGCTAATACGCTCATACACATCTGTTCACAAAGTACAAGCAATCAAGATTATTTGCACAGATTCTTCTGTGTTAATAATTTATTTGCAAAGTGGTGAATCCCTAATCAGCTGATAAAAGCAAAGCACATACATACATATATTGGTTATATTATCTACAGATTAATTAGTTCGTGAGATTGAGGAGGATTAGTGAGCATATGGACAACTTCCCTCATTGTAGGCCTAGCGGGTCCCATTTCTTTAACACACATGATGGCTATGTTGAACATATGAATGACACTTGTCAATGGGTAATGAGTGAGCCTGGGATCCACCACTGCTAACACAGATGCTGCATCTGATGGTTGAGAGAGCTCTGAGACAGTTTTCTTAATCCATCCAACGATGTCAACCCCATCTCCAAACTCACCAACTGGCTTTCTTCCTACAATCAGCTCCAACAGCACCACGCCAAAGCTATACACATCACTTTTCTCGTCCACTTTCAGCGTGTATGCATACTCTGCACAAACCATTCAACACATCCATTAGCTACCAATCACTTCAAAACCCAAATGTAAGACATAACCTTGCCATGCACCCCCAAATAAACGGAACTTGTTTGTTGCTAATAATGGAGTAGTATAATCAAACTATTTCTAATTCCTTTCTTCAATATAGTTAATTCAAACTTATATTAATTGTAGGTAAAATTAATGATTTGGTCATTTAAATTATTTTTCAGATTTTAATCTTGTTCAAAAAGTTTTAGTTTTTTTTTTTTTAAATTCGGTTCATTTAAGTTTTTTTCCTTAGAACTCTCTCAATTTTCAAACAAAATTCATAATCATTGTATTATTGAGATTGAGTTAAGCAAAACTCATAAATCACCTTTCTTAAATTTTAGTACCATAAAAAAAATGAATTTTAAGACCCAACTGAAAAAAAAATTAGGACCAAATTGGAAAAAAAAAAACAAAACACTTTTATAAATAAATTGAAATCCGAAATCACTAGCTTTATGATTATTTCAAATTAAAAAATATATGTATGTATATATGTATGTATGTGTGTGTTTGAAAATATCAATTAGGCACAAAGAACTTTTTTTTTTCTAATCATTGAATTTGGTTTTCATTATTTTTCTTTTCTTCATAAAACTAAATAAATAAGTTCATGTAAATGATTAGCTTATAATTTAAAGAATTATATTTGGCAAACATTTACATTTGTTTTTTGGGTGCATAAAAATTTACAATTTCAAGACTAAGTTACCTATTAAAAATCACCTGCGAATAGTAACTACATTTTTTTATTAATGTATGATTTAAGAAGAAAATTATTATTTCTCCAAACAAAAACTTTCTTCATATACTAAAGAATAACTATCACGTAATAGCCTTTTTAATTAGCGATACATCAAGGACTTTAAGTGCAATGCACTTGTAGTTTAAAAAGCTTTATGTTATCAACCAATCATATATATATTATCATATAATCAAACTTATATATCAATATTCAATAATGCATCAAAATTAAACTATCCAATTTTTACACCGATCTCATCTAAAAAAATATGACAGCTTCAATTTGTAAACAAAGAAAAGCTAAAAGAAAGAAGAAGGAATTACCGGGAGCAATGTAACCATAAGAGCCAACAACAAAGGACATGGACTGAGAAGCGCCATGATCCTGCAAGAACTTGGCAAGTCCAAAATCAGCAACATGTGCCTCAAAGTCCCCATCCAGCAATATATTATTAGACTTAACATCTCTATGAATGATGAGAGGTGAACAATCATGATGCAAATAGCACAATCCCTTGGCTGCCTCCACCGCAATCCTATACCTCATTTCCCACGTCAAGTGCCCTCCCTTCGCCCCATGCAACCACTCCCCTAAGCTCCCATTAGGCATGTACTCATAAAGCAATAAGTTAGTGTCCTTATTAGAGACATACCCCAAAAGCCTCATTATGTTCCTATGCCTTATCCTCCCCAACGTTTGAATCTCCGCTTTGAACCCATAATCGTTCCTTCCACTTCCTTGACCTACCAATCGCTTAATTGCTACGTCAGTACCGTTAACCATGGACCCGCGGTACACGATCCCAGCACCTCCTTTCCCTATTATGTTCTCCTCCCTCAAGCACTCCACCACCTCTTCTGCTTTGAAGTCCAATTTCTGGAACGTTGTTAGCTTCCACGTCATTGATTTATGAATCTTTCTCTTCCTCATCATATACGCCGTGACTAGCACAAGTAACACCGCGGTGGCGAGTGTAATGACAATGATAATGATTTTGGTGGATTTTGAACTATGATTATGACCATTGTCATTTTGATACACCATGTTATGGCAAGGTTGGTGTGCTAAACAGAGATTAGGGTTACCCAAAAATGACCTGATAAAAAATCAACACATAAAACACAATTACTATGCTATAAAACAATATTCTAAGACTTACCAATAGTGAAGACTATCATATTATGCATCATATTCATAATATTTCGTTAAATAATCGATACCTGTCGTTGAAGACTAGAAACTGGCCCCCTGTTGGGACTCTTCCAATGAAGTTGTTGTTGGAGAGATCAAGCATGGTGAGACTCGTCATGAATCGAATTTCATCCGGGATTAGACCTGATATATCGTTCCTTGAAAGATTTAAAATGCTTAAATCTTTCAAATTCTTGATCCCTTTCGGTACCTCTCCAACCAGCATGTTTTGACTTAGATCAACTGCAGTTAGCGAAACGCAGCGAATCAATGCCGCTGGGATCGATCCGGTGAGGTTGTTGTCACTTACGTTGATCTTAGTCAACACTGGTAAATCAAACACTTCCCCTGGGATTTCACCAACAAACTGATTCGCATCCAGTGACAGAGTTTGCAAACTTCTAAGATTCTTCAAAGCTGGAGGGATTCTTCCGGTGAATAAGTTGTTTGAAAGCGTGAGAATCCCAAGAGAATTGTCGAAAATCTCATAAGGTAGTTCACCGCTGAAACGGTTATTAGTGAACTCCATGATGTTGACAGAAGGTAATTTGAATATCCCTGGCGGAATAGGTCCGTCGAGGAAGTTATTGGCGACTCGAATCTTGAGCAGAGACTTGCAGTTACCGATTTCCTCTGGAATAGGACCATGGAAGAAGTTATCAGTGAAGATAAACGTTTCCAACCTTCCTCCTTTGCATAAATCTTTCGGGATTAAACCGGTGAGATGGTTCTTGGTGACATCAAAGTACTTAAACTTCCCGTTCTGGCCAAGGGTCGGGGGAAGAATGAATGAGAAGTCGTTCTCCCAAATCTGAAAAGTTTCAAGGTTTGGAAGGTCACCAATGAACAATGGAATAGAGCCGCGAAGCTTGTTCTGGAAGAAATTTATGAGAGTGAGGTTTTTGAGCTGAGAGAAAGTCTCAGGTATCTCTCCAGTGAGATCGTTGATTGAGAGATCCAACGACATGAGGCTCGTCATGGTGGAAAGCTCTGGCGGAATGGTGCCACTGAGATTGTTCATTTGCAAGAACAAAGTGTTTAAATTCGCCAGCAAGCCTAAACTTGTTGGAATCGCACCGCTCAAGTTGCAGCTAGATAAATCAAGAATCTGCAAAGATTGAATGAAACCAAGCTCCTCAGGGATTCCACCTTCATAAGCATTGTTGTAACCTAGATACATTTCCTTCAAATTTTTTAATCGTCCAAGACTCTTTGGGATTTTACCGGTTAAGGAGTTGGCAGTTAAACTTAAATACTCTAAGCTTTGAAACTCGGAGTAACTGTCTGGTATTTGGCCTGAGAAATAGTTACCACCAAGGTGAAGGAACTTGAGTTGCTTCAATTTGACTATTTCCTCAGGGAGAGGTCCGGTGAAGTTGTTATCATACACGTCAAGGATTTCGAGTTGTGTCATGCCAAGAGTGATTTCACCTGCAACAATATTATTTGTACATTTATATTAGACAACTGTTTATTACAACAAATATATGCCATCCCATTTTGGTTTTACACAACAAATAATTCTTTTTCACCTGGAAAGTGACCAATGAAGACGTTGTGAGAGATGTTCAGCACTTTGAGGGAAGTGAGGTTGGCTATCTCCTTCGGGAGCTCACCAACGAGGTTATCATGAGCGATTGTGAGATTGACGAGCTTGTCCAAAAGCCCGATCTCTGGAGGAACAAAACCGAACAGGGGAATGAGGGTTACGTTGAGAGCAATGACTCTAAGATTATGGTCACATTTGATCCCTGAGAATGAACAGTGAGCTGAAATAGAGGTGGAGTACTGCCAGTCTTGAAGTGTGTCAGCTTTGGCTTTCCTTCCCTTCATGGACTCCTTCAGCTTCAGCAAAACATCCATGTCACTTAATGAAGAGCATGTTGTTATCCAAACGAGGGCAACACAAAACAGGATATAACAACACACACTGCCAATCCTCATCTTTCGGTGTTGCTTTACTCTCCTCTCATATACTTAGGTGTGCATTTGGCGTCCTTAATTTAGAATTGGTACCATGCACTATACTTATATACCATTATGATTATGATATATTAAATTATAGAATGTATAGACGTATACATCACTATATATCATAGTGGCATAATAATGTGCTGCAATACTAAAACTAATTCTATGGAATGAATAACATGTCGTTGAAAGTGGATGCCAATAATACAATATTGAAAATGAATTAGCATCTATATGTATTCTTTAGCATTTTAGACCACCATCCACTAAGTGTGTGAAACATGAAGTGTACATAATTCAGCTTTCCAGAAAATTGTATACCGATAAAAGTTTCTAATGCAGATGTTGATTCTATCGGTGGTGGTCCTACAAGACACTATTTAAGAGTAGAAATTCTGATAAATATTCTGTTTAAAAAATTGATATGTAAAGTTGTTTTTTGGATATGAATATATTTAACATAATTCAAACAATTTTACACTTCATTCCATATTAAAGAAAAAAATATATTTATGGCGAACAAAGCTAAGTGACATATTGATAGAGTAAGTTCCTTAAATATAAAGACAAAGCTCAGTTTTATAATGGTGCATGCTTGGATTTGGACAAAAATCATAGTAGAAAATCATGTCGGGGTGAAAGCTACAACTTGTAGCTTCTTCCAAACACGTTTGAAGTAAGATTTGATAACTAATTTGAAAGGATGAGATTATTAACACTCTATAATGCATATTCACACTTCTTATCCACCTATAAAGAATAAGAATAAACACATGAAAGAGTTAATAGCACTCTTGTGATCTCCAATAATTTAGTATATGATAGTGACTAAAAGCATGAGGATTACTGTTGGTATTTACATTTATCTGATTGGTTAACATTTAATGGTGGGCGTATAATGTAATATCCTGCCACTTGTTGTTAAGTCCACTCGTGGACTTAGCTTTTGTAAAGAGAAAGATGCAATCTCATTAGAACCATTAATGGAGGATTACGCTTTCCATGAGCCTCACTTTGGAATGAAACAAAAGTTGCTTTACGTGGAAGACTTGCTACATACTATGCTGCTTTGGCATAGTATTGGGTGGCATAATTTCAGAACCGTAAAGCTTATGCCCGTGAAAAGGCAAAGCATCTATTCTCTGTTTTTAAGCTCATACAACGATCATCCATTATATATATTGCAGAATCGTATTCTATATGTGATTAGAGGGTATATTATATTTCGATAAACAGGATGAGAGTGCTATTCCTTCAACATTGAAGAGTTGTATTATTTGCATACCACACTTTCAACACCAACATGTGGATTGTGCTATTCCTTCAACGTTCAAAAGTTGTATTATTTGTATACCACACTTCAACACCACTAAACACAATGAAATGTAATCTTGTTTATAACAAATGGCATCAAAACTAGTTATATTAGGAAAATCTAATGTTTATAATTTTTCACTCTCTTAAAATCACTACACACAATGACACAAACAAAGGGACACGTATGGTTCCTTTTTTTTTTTTCCCAAAATTATTAGTTGCTTCAGAAATAAACTGTTTTTTTTTTCTTTTCGAAATACAACTGTGGAGGGGGGTAACTTGGGTATGCCTTCTCTCCAAGAGTTTTATTTTGTGCAAGGAATCGACCAGAAATCTCCTCATTAGAAGTATGCCTATTTACTCAATCCTTATGAACTTAGCTTGCTAGTTGCTACCAAGCCAAATTCATTTGGGACAGAAATAAACTTTATGGAGTCACTCCATTGATGTCAAAATAAACATTCCCTATTGGGAATTGGGAACCACTGATAAGTGGATGCCTGGTATATGCTTCTCAAAAATGCTGCTCAGTGTTGCCATTTGTCAAGTGTCAAGGCCTATAATGATAGCGACAACCAGTTAGTGTCCGTGAAGTGTCCATAAAAATCTTCTGTTATTGGCCCTTATGTTTTCTTCGTCTTTTACATTACATTGCAGTATGGCACACTTTAAATAGTCTAAGAAATATTTTGCTATTCAAGATGGAGAAATATACAAAATGTTATGCATACAGGTTATATGATTTACCTAAAGTAAGGTTTTGGGTTCGAGTTTTGTGTTAAAAAAAAAAAAATCTATGAAGAATTAGGAGAGATAGTCATATACTCATATGATATTGTGATATTTTCTAAATGGAATAAAATTTTCTCCTTTAAAAAATACTTCTGATCTTTTCAAAAAAAAAAAACTTATGATCTAGAAAGAAAAAAAAAGGCAACAAACTTGTATCCTAACTTGCTTATATTAAAAAAAATAAAAAAATAAAAAGCTATACCAACCTTGACAACCACCACGTGATGTTTTCGATGTTCTCAAATAGTAAATAGTTAATTTCACCTATCTATATAGTTTTCTTCAGTTTTTCCCTCACAAGTAGTTTAATATTTTTTGAGAACATGATAGATTCTATTGAAAATTTTGTGCTTTTTAAATTTCTCTTTTCGTTTTTAAATGAGAAATTCTTCCATTTGCCAAGTTTAGTCAATACTAATAATTAGAGAAAGCTCGCGTGCTAAGCTAGCCTTTTTTTTCCCTTTTATAGCACTAGTATGTTTGACTCGTGCTGTATGTTGTCAAGGTGGAAACACCTCTGAAGGTGAATCATGTTTGTTCTGATTGTTGGCCACTGATAGCATAACATGAGCACTCTATCATTAGACTCATTAACATCCATATTTCAAATTATCAAAATTTGCAAGTTGCTTGGATTTACTGCTTCTGCAAAGTGTAAATTCATAATAATTACAGACAGATCGTGCATTAGCAAGCTATGTTTTCTCTCCTAATAATCTTGTCTACTGACTTTGTTGATATAGTGGAAGCACCTCTAAAGTGTGGATCATGTTTATTCTGGCAGTTCACCACTATAGACCACTAATTTGTACACGTTTACTGTGTGAGTGATTAGGCTAACTAGTTAGTAGCACACTAGCACCTACAAGTTATGCTTTAAAAAATTACTTACTATTAATTATGTAATATAATTATTTATTAACTAAATATTTTTTTTTTAATAAGGGCATATCAACTACACCTAGGACAGTTTTATGGGTAGCCAACAGAGACACCCCAATACAAAATTCAACACCAATTTTGAAGCTCACTGATCAAGGATATGTGAACAATTTTGATGGCTCAAAGGGTGGTATAGTCTGGTCTTCAAATGAATCAAGAATCGCAAGCAAACCTTTCATGAAGCTTATAGACAAAGGAAACCTTGTTGTCAAAAAGATGAAGACAACATTTTGTGGAAAGCTTTAATTTTCCTGGTTACATTTTCCTTACAGGAATGAAAATTAAGAGCAACATAGTGACAGGTCCATATGGAAATGCACATATCTCACAGCTCGGACAAACACAGAAGATCCTTCTAGTGGTAACTTTTCATTATTGGCATGGAGACTATGGATTGAAGATAGACCACTAGAGCTAATAGATGATTTACAAGATTATTCAGTCACCCCATAAGAAATATTGAGAAAATATTCACGTGGGACTTCTGTGTGTACAACAGAGACCAGAAAATAGACCTAATATGTCATCAGTGGTTTTAATGTTGAATGGTGAAAAAGTACTCCCCAAGCCATTCCAGCGATCAATTAGAATCAGCTTTTCTGATTCAACAGCTGAAATCATATATAGAGGAGATAACATGTCCTAAAATTGACAAAACCATGTGCCACCTTATCCGACCGTTAAATCGAGTTGATGAAAGGGATAACATTTGTTGAGCCACAGTATCTAATTGGTGGATTGATTTGATGTTTATTTGGACTGTATTTGGAGTCACTCAGTTCGCTACATCTTTGTTTACTGGTTCTGTTAATATACACAGGTTCACCCTAGTGTGCTACAAACATTTTTCATTGAATATGAGAGCATTTAATTGAGAGCTCTATCTGTCCGATCCCTTGGATCAATGTTGTTTTATACTTCAAAATAACAGATAAAACTGCTCCTCGAGTCCTTTCCATCTCTCATATCAAATGGCAGGAACTGAGCATAGCTTTTATTTTTTCTTTCTTGATAACCTAAAGTTTTGATGAGTTGGGTATTGGGGGCACCAGGATGAGGGAAGGTCTCTCGGTTCAAAGAATATTTACAAAGGTACTTGTCAACTCACATCTTTATGAAGTATGACCAGAAGAGAAAACCCCATTATTTTGACCTATCCTAAAGGGTCTTGTTACGCAGTGCTTCAAAATTAAAGATAAAAACTCTATTAGGAAATGTTAAGAAGTATTTAATATATTGTAAACTTAAGAGTAAAAATTCTCAATAAAACTTATCATTTTTTGATTCCTTATAGTGGACACTGGTTAACTCGAAACTGAAAAACACTGGATTTGACAATTTGTGTGCTAAGTTCTTTTTTAAAGTTGTAACAGAGGTTATGAAAATAGAATTATAATGGGTAAAACACCATCTTCCATTCACAGACATGATTGCAACAAATTATCTACTCAAGCCTGAAAGAAAAAATGACCTTAGCCAGAGTAATTAGTCCTGCAGCTCTTCTCTTTCGATCCCCGTCATGTGCTTCTATCTTTGGCTTCCCTTTAACAGACCCAGCAAAACGACCTAATTCTTTTTCTTCAAGGCTCATTGACCAAGCTTCATGCTGCACAAAATTTGTGTCAAGGAAAGTCTGAAAGAAAAAACCAACCGACGAAAAGCTCAAACGAAGTAGGACAAGTACCTTGTGTCTGTTCTCCGATCCCATGGTGCTATCTTGGCCATCTCCAAGAGCATCACACCTGATAGCTGTGTGACTGAGAGATCTTCCCCTTGAACTTTGGCGCTTCCTGGCCATTCAAGGATGCATGGTAAAATGCATTTTCGTCCAGATTTTGCAAATCCTACCTTCCGTTATCCATCGAGTTCATAACACTAGGTGAAGTCTGCAATCAAGCATCCTTTTTTTCCCTTGACTTCTCTGGATTTTTTGAGAAAATAAGAAAAATATAAAAACAGTTTCATGCAGCAAGGTGCATTGTATCAGATCCTGATCATGTCAAACTGCCTAGCCAATCCTTGTTCGCCAATTTGAAAACTAGTAAAATCTCAGTGCTTCAACATCAAAATGATATACAAATGGTTTAGACTCATCTTCCATGTGATTAGTAATATACGAAAGGCACTTATTTACCAATTCTAAATGCGAGTGTGAATTGTCTTCAACAAAGAAAGGTTGAATCTTCTGGTTAATCTCAATCCAACTACACCCTGGATTCTTCTTTAACCCAAGCTCTTTCATTTTTGATCTCACCATCCGAACCTCATCCCATTTCTGGGCAGAAGCATACATATTTGATAAGATAACATAAGTTGATGAATCATCAGGATCCTTGTCAATAAGTATTCTTGCAATTTCAACCCCCAAATCAAGATTTTTGTGCAAACGACAAGCAGAAAATAAAGTGCTTAACAAACCAACATCATCCCTGATTTCAGGGTTTTTTTGCAGAATCTCATAGGCTTCATGCAATCTCCCAGCACGTCCAAGAAGATCAATCAAGCAAGAATAATGTTCAACTCTAGGTATAATACCATAAACATTGATCATTTCATTGAAATGAAAGCATCCTTCATCAACCAACCCAGCATGGCCACAAGCAGATAATACTGCAAGAAAAGTAACTCTATCAGGCTTCACATTTGACTGCAGCATTTCAACAAAAAGCTCCAAAGCCTCATGGGCTCGACCATGAGAACCATAAGCAGTAATCATGGAAGTCCAGGACACCAGATCTCTCTCTGGCAAACATTTAAAAACACCAAACGCTTCATCTACAGCACCACACTTTGCATACATATCAAGTAGAGCCCCCATAACTACTATATTGTTTTCCAATCTTTTCTCAATAATCAGATTGTGAATTTCTTTTCCCTTCTCTAGTGCTGCCAGTTGTGAACAAGCTGCTAAAACACTGGTAAAAGTAATAGCATCTGGTTCAACATAAGATTCTCTCATTTCACTAAACATGGAAAGGGCTTCAAAAAACTTCCCTGAACTCACGTATCCAGAGATCATTACATTCCAAGAAACTGCATTTGTCTTTGGTATTACATTAAAGACACTTTCAGCTGATCCAACCTTTCCGCATTTTAAGTATAGATCCATGAGTGAGCTATTAATAAAAATATCAGGCTGTATTCTGTTTCGTATAATATATCCATGTACAAACATCCCTTCTAGTAGTTGGGCTGATCGTGAACAAACCATTATTATGCTGCTTAAGGTAGTCAAAGTTGGCTTGACTCCCTCATCGTGCATCCTCTTAAAAAGTTTAATGCACGAAACACTGTCACCTTTCAAACCATATCCTGCAATCATGGAATTCCAAGCAACAACGGTCTTTCTTGGTATTTGCTCAAAAACCTCTATGGCCATTTCTAGGTGACCGCATTTTCCATACATATCAACAAGAGCAGAGCTAACGAAACTATCCATCGCAAACCCACTATTAATCAATTCCATGTGTATTTCCCTTCCCCTGTCCAAATACAAAAGCCTAGCACAGGACGAAATCGCGGTCGTGATTGTTACCGAATCAGGCTGGAATCCAAATCCTCTCATCACACAAAAATATCTTAACGCCTCTTCAAATTTTCCATTCTGGTAATAACAAGAAATCACCGTGTTCCAGCACGCCACATCCTTTTCAGGCATTTCATCGAACACCTGTATAGCATACCGAAACGCATCGCATTTGGCATACATACCCACAAGCGAGCTTCCAACCACAACATCCATCGCAAAACCGGTTTTGATCAAACACGTATGAATCATTTTTCCCAAGACAATCCTTCCCAGGCCGCCGCAGGCCTTAAGAACACTCGGGTAAGTATAGCTATCAGGTTTGAGGAAAGAGTAATGCAGGAACTTGTGATAAAGCTCGAGGGCTTCAGCATACATGGAATTCTTGGCGTAACCCGCCATTAGGGCATTCCATAAAGAAATGTCACATGGGTTTTGGATGGTATCAAAAACATGCTTTGCATAATGATGTAAATGGCAAGAAAAGTATAGAGTGATGAGGGTCTTGCACAAGAGAAGATCATTGTGGAAGCCCAAAGTTAGGATTTTCTGATGAATGAGCTTGCCTTGTTTCAAAGAATTGGAATTCAGACATGCCCTCAAAAGGGATACTAGTTTTGTTCTTGTGTGCATGACTCAATTCACTTTCAATTAAATGCAGAAATAATAATGCAGTAACTATGAATACAATATAGAATCAATAATAAAAAATGAATGGGTGGAAGTGAGAGAGACCGAATAACTGGGGAAACAATACAGCGATGGAGAGAAGCGATACGGTGGGATGGTTGAGACCGTCACGGTTGAGGCTATTGAGCAGCCGCGGGAATGGCGGAACTTGATCAAACAATAATGTATGTACTTGGTTCAGGCTATTGCTGCTGTTCTGACAGTACTATACTAATCGTAACTTGGTTTCGGTTAACTTTTTCCTTATTTTTAATTTTTTATGGTGGAATTTGTTTTAAACATTTTTATCGCTTTTTCCTGTGTTACTCCATCTGTTTCTTCCTGTTTATCGGTACTGTTTACTCCTCGTTTAGTCATTTGATTGTGTTATGTTTATGGAAAGTTTGACATACTGACGTGAATAACTTGGTTGGGCCAATTTACTGGTCCGGATGAACCGGAGCGACCCGGCCTTGACTTGACCCCAGGTGGGAGACCTGGGCGGACTTTGACGCTCAAATGAGATATGCAGTGTTAAGGATTTAAAGGGTCACAAATATAAGAAGGAAAGGAAGCAAGAGAGGGGTAAATCAAGTTGGCCCGGAAAGAGGACCGAGGTGGGGAGGTTGTATTTCGTGGTGGTACTTCCCTGTGCAGCCGTGTAGGGGCTGTAGACCTAGGCTATGATGGGCGCGGTGGTATCAGCGGAATTTGGGGGATTCTGGCTGCGTCGGCGAAAGTGATAGTTGATATGACAACCTGCACCCTACGCGAATAGGTCCGATCGAACATAGGGGGTCTGTGCCACATATGCCCCAAGGAGGTACCGACCGCGGTGGGACATACCCCAAGGAAGCCGTACCGACCGGGCCAAGGGATCATACTTCATATGCCCCTAGGGAGGCACCGACCGGGCAAAGGATATACCCCAAGGAGGTCGTAACGACCATGCCAAGGGGTCATGCCACATATGCCCCAAGGGAGGTACCGACCGCGCAAGGGGCATACGCTCAAGGAGACCGTACCGCGCAAGGGGCATGCCCCGAAGGAGACCGTATCGACCGGGCCGCGTGGGAGCCACATCCTCCCTAGTTTAATGGGTTCGACCGACTGGGAGGAAAGCACCCTGTATGCTGGTCCGGTCGGACCTGTGGGGAGAGTACCACGTGTGCCGGTCCGGTCGGACTTGTGGGGAGAGTACCACGTGTGCCTCAGTGGTATAACTTAGGTTCCTCCATAACAGATTTGTCCCATAAATTATGTTGATTTAGAAATTCAATACTCATTTATACGTAATACTTTTTTTAAGAATGCTTCTATTTATTATATTCTCTTTTTCATCACTCATTTTTCTATCTCTCTTCAATATAATATTTATACATTTATTAT
The DNA here is from genome assembly GCA_037953625.1 of Crotalaria pallida. Taxonomy (NCBI): domain Eukaryota; kingdom Viridiplantae; phylum Streptophyta; class Magnoliopsida; order Fabales; family Fabaceae; genus Crotalaria; species Crotalaria pallida. The sequence continues at coordinate 137,993,739 of CM075654.1, read as the reverse complement.
TAATCTCTCTCCTATAATTAAATGAGAGTTATTTAGTCAATATATACCAAATTCTCACATCATTTATTCATATTTTAATCTATGTACAATTTTTAAATTAACTTAACTTATGAGACAGAGAGAGTAGTTCTTAATTTATCTATTTTGTTTTAAAATGCAATAAATGTTAATTTTCTTGTCTATTTATATTCAATAGTGTTGTGATTGACATAAATAGTAAAAAAAAATTAATAATAAAAATACTCTGTAGCATATTACGGTAGGAAAAAACACATAGTAATAAATTTATTGAAAATCGAAGCAACCATTGTATTGCTTAAAGGTTGTATTTTTGTGTAATGAAATAAATAAATAAAAATGAAAGGTAAATATAGTTTTAGAAACTCAATACTCAATAATGTTATATTCTCTTAATAAATCACCAAATATTTATATCATTAAATCATTCCTTACTCCATGTGCATAATTTTAAACAAGCGAACGAAAAGAGAATTTAGTCAAAACAACACTTGATCAAGCCAACGCGGCGAATTTACAGCAACAAAAAAAAGTTTCTCAGCATAGAATATGTAAGGACACTGAATGAAGCACCGCATCTGCGAATTCCTTATACACATCAAATTCTTTCAGGTTGAGTGTTATTTTTATGTGCATGTTCTGCATTAGGCTTCTTCATAGTCATTTTTATGCTATCTTCAGGTCATAAACGAAAAGGAATAAAAATAAAACACCATAAAGGCAGGAGAAGAAGCTTGTATCCAGGGTACATGCATACCAACTACCATTTCACTCCTACTTTTTAAAGGAGAAATACTAGCAGCATACTCTTCTCTATTCTCTCTTCAACTCACTATAAATTATATATGGTGGGGTTCGTGTAACTACATACAAAGGTGATCATATGATTCATTGGTTCCCATGTGAACTCTGCTCAATAATAATAAGTGTTTTGAAGAAAGTGTGTTGCTAGCGTTGCTGGTAAAGAGATTTTGCAGGTAAGAATTCAAGACTACCATGTAGGGATCATTAATTAAAAGGGTAAAAGGCAATAAAGTTGAGACAGTATGACTTCTATTCCTCCTTCAAAGCAAAGCAAGGCATTTCTGAATGTCCAAGAGACCTCCCATTTGATATTTTCTGTGCTTGGGAAATTTCTCAACAGAAAATGCACTCCTGTTCTCTGAGAGTGCTTGCACTATTTTGTACGATAGCAGCTTCACAATAGAATACTGGCCATTGGATCAGGAAGAAATTTATGATACAAATTACTATAAAGAATGTGAAGTTAAAATACTTGGATATTATACAACAAAGTTTATTGAAGCTCAAATCTAAATAATGATGCCCCTGGTGTATGGGACAAGGAAAGCACCTTTTTTTAACACTAATACTATCAATTAACAGGAAGTTTAATGAACTAAATCATGTCCTACACATTCTCTGGTGGTGATTGATCAGAAGGCCTGACAAGCTGCTCTCTGGTTTCATCATCTTGTTTAGGAGAGGCCACCAATTCAGAGGATTTTTTACGAGGATAGAGCACATAATGTTGACAAATGAAAATAATGTCAAAGAATACAGATACCTGCAATTGTGTATCATAACAAAAAAAAAAATTTAAAAAAAAGTCATCAAAACCTCAAGCAGAAGTGACCTACTTACCAAACAAAAAACCATAATCCACCAGAGCCAAAATGCAAAATGGATGATTGATACATGCTCCTACTATTCTGTTCAACTATTAAGCTGTAGCTCTTATATCTATAAGTCTATTTTCTCAACCAAAATAGAGCAGTACAATGACATGAAAATAAAACCAGAGTCATAATAACTAGAAGCACATGCAGTCTGCATGCAACATATATGGAAATGGAAATAACCAAACAAGCAAAATACTCCTCAAAGAGAATTTTCCATACCAGGGATAGTAACACTTTTCCGATATTCCCATAGAAGTTGACCCAAGAATCTGAAAAATGACATTTAAAAAATGTTAATATGAAAATATAGAATCAAATGGCGAGACCTATCAATAGAAAAGATGACAAACCTTGATCTACTGATTGGACAACCATCTGTAAGTAGTTTGCAATACCTCCAGAAAAATCAAGTAGAATGTTACCAATGCTGAACCCATCAGTACTCTTTCTTAGGAAGTTCATGATTGCCTACATTCATAACACGTTATTAGCAGGAGGAAATAGATAGCCAGAAGCTTTGACATAAATCAGTTTTCCTGACATATCAAAAATAATGATGAACAATTCTCTTTAATTTACTATTAAAATAAACTCATGAAGAAATAACACTGACACTCATTTTCTCCAATTCCACCAACAGAACACAAAGAACAAAGCCTCATGAAACACTAGAAAGAAATACTCCATAAAATAATTTTCTTCAGCTTAATATATATATTAATTCCATAACATGGTTTTCATAACAATCTGCTTAAGTTGTAACAGTTTATTATTGCAGGTTACCCACTACCTCAGTTGTTATACCAAGTGGAATGTAATGAACTAGGACAAAATTATGATTCACTTTTCCAAATAAGACTCTAGCGACATGGAGTTTATGTCCCAGGAGTAAATTTTATCCCACGAGCCCAATGATAGAAAAATGTTGATTCAACCATAAGCACAATGATAGAAAAATGGTGATTCAATCATTGTTATGCTGCTTCAGTATTACTTCAAAGTTCAAACTATTAGAGGAGAGGATGCCATGATTAGAGTGGCAACTCAGTTCTACCTTTATGCATCCCATCCGACTCCTTTTACATTTCTATATTTAACAATATGGATTTTCTCTCACAAGAACAAAGCTATTAATTGGAATTAGTAATGACTACAGGGACTTGTGAAATAAAATATGGAAATAGTTTCATCTGCATTTAGAAGAACATCCAAAAAATTAGGCTCTGCCAAGATTTTTTTTTTTTTTGGTTTTATTTTTTAATTAAAAAGACAGATACAGTGGTATTTTCGTAATCATCTAGAGAGGAAGTGATAAAAGGAAATCCTTACCTGAGGAATATATTTTATAATGGTCATAAATACTTGAATTGAGCTGCAATATGATCAATATAAACAAACAGTTAGAAGGAAACTAAATAACATCCATATGACAGGGCGTGGTGAAAACACAATGATTGTGGGATGGGAAGGGAGAACAAAAATACTTCCATAGTTTAATGCAGACTAACATTTTCTAATCAATAATCAAAACTTCGACTTTACTTCTGTAGCAATACTGCAAGGGTGGGTATGAGGCTGTTTAAAATACAGAAGATTCTAAATTTTGTACTGAGATCAAATAATACAATAACCGAGTAGTCCAAAGTGGTAAAAAGGCCAACACAAAACAGAGTGCAATTCTTTACCTGATAGTTGGGCCAGAAAATAGTAAACAAACTAGGAGTAAAAATGGACTATTCTAAAATGTCAATTGTAAAATCCCGAGACGTAGGATCATGACGTATAGATGGCATATAAAGGATCAATAATTTTTGTAGGCCTCTCAAATTATAACTGAAATCTTTTCAGTCAAGGCTTCAATTTCATATGCTCCTTATGCTACATGCTGACTAAATATAAACAGAACGAAAACAAACTGTCACTTAAATGATTTGTTGAGACTAAGCACACCATAACGTAAACCATAGCAAAAATGGGAAATCTAATACTGATTTGGTAAATAAAAGACCAAAAAAGAGCGAAAATAGAAGGTTTCTTATGATGCGCAAATATCCAGCCAGTTATAAATGAATTAGGAGTCTCAAAAATGCACTGAGAAGTTTACCAGGTGAGAGCTCAATAAATTGTACAGTAAATGGTAACAAACTAGTGGAGTAGTTGAGAACTTGAGATTTGAGAATCAGCAATATCAAATACTATACAGTTGAAAAATAAATCATATAGTACAATATATAATATAAATCTAAAAAGAAATCCATGCACTATATTATGAGGAGTTAAGTTGAATGTCAGAAAGTAGGAAACAGAAACAGTTAACCATACAAGCAGAAATAACATACATACTTGAAGATGGTGAGAAGCCAAAGCCAGGAATGATTAGGCAAAGCAATAAAGAAACAAACAGCAGCAGTTAACCAAGCAACAGAGACAACTCCAATAGAAACTTTAGAGACTTTCTGACTCCCACGCTACAAAGGAAAAAATACCAAGCAAAGTATATCAAAAAGCCGAGCCTTCAACAACTCAAATAACAACACTCTCAATTAATTCATTAGCATAAGAAATATTGTTCTTACATCATAGATCGCAATCTGGAACAAGGTGATTGCTGTGAGTAGGACAGCATGGATTGAGAAGGCAACATCATTTGCTGCCACGGGTATCATCTGAAATAGAGTAGTTAAAATTACAAAATTATCATAGAGTAGTCCCTAAAAGTCCAGCGTGTTTTGGTTTTATTCCCTATAAGTTATTTTGACCGGGACTAGTCCTTAAATTTTCAAATATTTTGGTTTTGGTCCCTTCCATTTTGCGTCAAATAGATGATATGATGTAGATGATACTGATCCACGGACGCAAAATGGTCCGATACGCAAAATGGTTTTGTACGCATAATTTTGAGTTCATGAGCTTGAATCATCCATGTCTCATCACCTATTTGACGCTACTTCACACCACGCAGTTGCTGATGCGATGTTCCGCTAGCTATGTCATGGAAGGGACCAAAACCAAAATGTTTGAAAATTTAGCAAGCTGAACTAAAACACCTTTTTTTTTTTTTTTATAGAAAAAGTGCGACTAAGACAATAATCAAGCTTAAGATAAAAGAACAAATTCAAGAAAGAGAGAGAGAGAGGGAGAGAGGAGAGGAAAGGGACCTGGTCATAACCATATTTGTGGAAGTATTGGTTCTGAATAGTAGGGCTGAAGTAGAGAGAAGCATTGTAGATGAGATAGGAAGAGTGCTTGGTGAGATTCAATAGCACGAAATCAAAGTTGAGACCAACAACCCTGATAAATAAATAAAATAAAAAAATAAATAAAATCAGTGAGCGAAGAAGAAGAAGAAGAGAGTTGGTGTGCTGATGGAAGAGGAAGCTAAGGAAGCAGACGACCTCTTCCTGCGAAAATTCAAGATGACTTGAGGGTAGAAGCTGATGGACCAAGAAACGAAAGCGAACCAACCAAGAACTTCGTAGGTCACTTCAAGTGGAACGGAATTCCAATTTGCCATTTTAGGTTTACTATCTCTGAATTCAGTTACAGTACTATCAAAACTGCAATTCCTTTGTTTTATGAATTTCCAAATTCCCAATGCTGATTGCTGACGTAGACATTATTAGATGGAGTAATAGTATGAATTTGTCTTCCACACGCATCCCAATTATGCATGTCTATGCCAACGCCTTCCTAATTTCGGACGCTATTGCGGCTACATGCACAAGTGTAACACATTTAATAAAGAGCAATGACTCATGCATCTTATAAGCCTACAAACTTACACATAAAATTATGACATTTGTTATTTTTTAAATTAAGAATAATGTTAATAAGTGCTTTTAAGTTACTCCCTTATGTAAAAAATAAATAAATAAAAATAAAAGAAGAATTTAATATTTGTACACCGACAAACTTTACACTGTCGATCACCCACCATCAATATGTAGTACTTTTTCTTATAAGTCAACCATAGTTAAGCAATTAACGGTGGATAATATGTTTACAGTGTAATAGTACATACACTATTTTCTCATAAAAGAAATCATATTTATTAAGAAAGTTGATTGAATGCATTTAATTTTTTCAAAATTATAAAAAAAATATATATGATTATTTTTGGAAAGTTATATTGAGAAAGAAACAAAAGCTAAATAAGATCACTATTTTCTAAAACATTTTAGGAATAATTGTATAGAGAATAGAAAATTAGTTAATTTTTTCTTATATTTGGGATCAAAATATGTATGCGCCATCTTTCTTATAACATAGATCGGAAAGATTATATAATTGGAAAGCATTAAAAAATATAGGTTTTGATATTTTTTAGAAAAGAAAAACTAGAAACTTATGTTAATTTTTTATTTTTAAGAAACCTATAGATTAAAGTTACTTCTCATTTGTGAATGAGTGCCTTGAGAATGTTCTTTCAAGAATAAATTTGAAAAAAAAAAATAACTTTAGATCGAAAATTTAGTGTATGTTTAGATTTATGGCGAGTGAGTCCAAAATTAATTTTGAAATGTCAACATTACTCACGTTAATTTCTATTCCAATGTAAAAAATATACTCTTTTCGTTCCTTATTATTGTCGTTTTTTAAAGAGATTTTTTGTGTCTTTTTATCTATTGTATCGAGGGTTACAAGAGTGTAATAAATGATATTTTTCATGTTTGACTCTGTTTAATATGTCTTGGTTTATGTAAGTAGTGGAGAAAAATTAATTATTATATAGAGAGAAAAGGTATAATGGAAAAAAACATAATTAATGTATTGGAAATTCGAGTAATAATTAAATTTTTTAAAGAACATGTTTTGTTTGAAATATGATAAATAAATAGATACCGCGGAGTAAAAGTGAACGTAATTTTGTTACGTTAATTCAAAGATACCCTAACTCGGATGGTACCCACTACAAACTAGTAACTAGAGCAGTAGAGCCGCTACAAAATCTAGCATAGCTTCAAGCTTCGGAGTAGGGGACCTATACTTGATCGTAATATTATTAATGGCTCTATCAATGGCATGTTGGATGTTTCTCATAGGTGGCAATTCTTTAGGAAGCTCATCATGCATATTTTTTTAACCTTAAACTCTTGGAGCAAATAATCAAAGTTTTGAGGAAGGTTCAAGGGCAACCGTATTAGGAAAGTACATTGTCACCTAAGGAATAACTGCTAAAACCACATTAGATGCTAAACTTTCTCGATCAAATTCCTTATGCGTCGAATTCTCCAGCCTTTAATCTTCGTTAGTTCCAAATCTAATTCAGAGTTTCCGGGTGGTTGCATGCCATGGAAACTAAAGTTTCTTGAAAATTCATGCTCAAGGTTTAATCATTTAGATAACTAAAATCGCTGCCCTTTTCTAATTAGGGTGTTGCTGCACAGTGCTACAAAATTAAAGATAGAAATACGTTATTAGAAAATGAGATTATTGTTAATTTGTTATGAACAATTTGTATTTATTTAATAAGTAAATGACTCTATCATAGTTTGAGTCTATCCCTACTTTATGTTTATCTATAGTTGAAACAAATTCATGATAAGGTTTCATTTTTTCCTATAAAATAGGACCCATTTATATCGTAAACTTGGCCTCAAGAAGTGAAATACAATATATTTCTACTTCTTCTCTTTTCTCCCTCAATCTCTTATTTTCATAACAACTATTTAATATATTATAGTAAAGTTTATTAGCATCACTTTTAAATGCCTAATCCCAGAGTACACTGCATAACATTAAACTCAATTCTGGATGCCAGCTACTAAGGTTATGCAAATAGCATTATAATCGGTACAACACCATCTTCCATTCACAAACATAATTGTATCAAATAATTCATTCAAGTCTGGAAAAATAAAACTTAACCCATTAAATAATTAAAGTGTACAAAGCTACAAACTGCATTAAAAATAAAAAGAGCAAAATTTTTACCGAATAAACTACCAAGCTGCCAGGGGAATACAAAAAAGGCTGTGCAAATCACCAGATCCATTGGCTGGTAACAACACATCTATTACACACTTCAGCTCTCAGTTTTCTTCTTCTTCCCTTTCTTTTTGCTTGGCATTTCAGGTGATTCTTCCTGTTCTGCATGCTTTTTCCTCTTTTTCTTCTTCTCTCCTGCATCATCTCCATTCTGCAACTCGGTATTCTCAGTTGAATCCTTCTTCCTTTTCTTCTTTTCCTTCTTCACAACTTCAGGTGCTGGTTCCTCATCAGCATCTTCATCACTTTTCTCCTCCTTTTTCTTCTTTTCTTTCTTCTCTTTCTTTTCTTTCTTCTCTTTCTTTTCTTTCTTTAGATCAGTGATAGAAGGCACTTGTGTATCTTCATCCATAGCAGAATCAGCCAATTTCCCAATAACTGAATCAGCTGAAGGATTATACGTCTAAAGAAAGGAAAGAACAGAGCAATCAGTGCTGAATGAAAATTATATGGATATCACAACAAAAAGTTGAATGAAACAAGTAACAGACCTTAGCCGGAGTAATAAGTCCTCCTGCTCCTTTCTTTCGATCCTTGTCATATGCTTCAATCTTGGGCTTCCCTTTAGCAGAACCAGCAAAACGACCCAATTCTTTTCCTTCAAGGCTCCTCAAGCGTGCTTCAAGCTGCTCAAAAACTTGTGTAAGGCAAGTCTGAAAGAAAAAAAAAACATGTGGTGAAAAGCTATAGTTCAGTAAAAACAAGTACCTTGAGTCTGTTCTCCAATCCCATGGTGTTATCTTGGCCATCTCCAAGAGCATCACACCTGATAGCCAATGCTGCCTTTGCAGCAAGTGACCGAGAAATCTTCCCCTTCAGCTTTGGAGCTGCCTGGCCAATTAAGGATGCGTGGTAAATAAGACCATATTTGGGAGTAGCATGCTTAGTCTTCAGAGCCCTAAAGAGAGCCTTCTCAGCACCAAGAATCTGCACAGTACTACCAGGCTGCTTTGCAAGATTAATTAGGCTACCTCCATGGGCAATGAGGCGAGCACCAACAAGCTCCCCAACCAGGGCTGTCAAATTGGGCGCAATGGTGTTCATCCTACTCTTCAAATAATCATAGAGTTGTGCTCTGTACTCTGAAAGAGACAAGACCTGGTCACAGAGTTCTCTAATATTTGCTAAATCAAGCTCACCAATTTCAGTTCCCATTGATATCACAGATGCCTCCTTCAGTTCTGCCTCAACCTCCTCCGCCAAAATCTGAAATGTTTGAGATATACTATTAAAATTCTATAGCATTAGTGCATTCAAACATGTAAAACCCCCATGGCATTTGGCTCCAGAAGGAATACAGATGCAGAAAACAGTAGTTGTTATTCAATAAGGGAAGGCTAAATAGCACCTATGAAACTCCAAATTAATAATAATCCACTTTCATAACAAAGTTAACATAAGTACATAGCATTAGTAGATAAGAATTAAGAAGATTGTTATTATTGTCCACAATTAGAGTAGATAAACATTACATCTATTCTTGAACCAGATATGCTATGCAAAAATGCACAATTATTTGTAGACTAAGTCACCAACAAATCATAATTCTAACCTCAGAGAAATCAAGCTTTGCTGCATTAATGCGATCACCCATCAACTTGACTGCCCTAGCATACTGGATGTTATCCTGTATTATTTTAGTAAGCTCTGGAAAATGCCAACCATACCATTCTCGAACCCTCATGGCATATGTATTCAACTCTTTATCAAGATCATCCAGTAATCCAATAGCCTGGACAATCATGGTATCCACCTAAAAAAAGGATCTAAAAGTCAAGATATAGTCATCAAAGCAAATAGAAAAATATCAGAGAAAGTTCAATCATAATTAAATTTGCATCTGTACAATTTTATATAAAACCAATTCAATTTTTCACATTGTTAACAATTGCCATTATAAAATCAAATCACATTTGATTTAGTTTTTCAAAAAGACACCTAGTTAATTCATTTGTATGGATTGTAGCTAAAGTTTCAAAAAATCATCCTGCTAGAAGAAGCCACAAATTGTTCAAATCCTTAAGCAGCTAATTTGGTTTTCAGTTATTCAAAGACAGTAGAAGGCAATTAGTTGAAACCCCATACTATCCAAACCCCATGAAATTCAATAATTCATCAAGCAAACGTATACAGCATTTAATTATCATGATAAAGGTGAAGGTCCTGCCATCCAGGACTAAATAATGCCTTCAATTGAAAAAGAGATAAGGTTGATGAATTCCAAATGCAAGATAAACAAGGTGAACTACTATTAAGTTAAACAACAAAGCTACTAATTTTGTTTGCATTGCATGCTTGTTAGAAAAACAATACTCATCATATTTACAGAATAATATCAGAATTATGCTTATACCAATCAACAAACGGATTTAGGGAAAATCATTGAATTAACAGATAGAGTTTTCAAAATATATTAAAATAAATATCAGGGCAAAGGAAAATATATAGAACAATTATATGATAAATAGCAACTCTTTATATCTCCAAAGTCAACAGAAAAACACACCTTCTCTGCACTAAACTTGAGCTTGTATCTGGATAAGCTGTGAGATAAACCCAAGCTCATTGGGGCCATGTCTTGTACAGCTAGACCAGATATGAGTTCAGTTAACTGATTTCTAACACCTCTCATCAACTCCATCACAGCATTATTGTGGAGACAATCAATTTTCTGTAAGGTTTAAAGTAAAATACATTTTAGCAAATAAAAGATAACCCAAATGTAATCTTAAGTTTATAAAGAGCACTTAGGTGGTGCACCAGTTTCTCCTTGATCATGTTCCCAAGCTTTGAATCAGCCACGGCAAGTGTTTCATTTTCACAATGAACACGCAAGAACTTGCGCAGACCCTTGCTAGCTTTCCCATCAATGAGCAAAGTAGCTGCCTCTAGAGCTTCTGAAGTATTCTCAAACTTAGAAAAAGCTTTCAACTTGACAACCTGCCTGGCAGAATCTGCGGTTTGAAAGTCTTTCCATAAGTCCTACAAAAATACACACACGAAAAAGTGACAAGTCCATAAGATCAATGTTAGAATGAAAACGGAAAAAGAAAACACTGACACATAGCTCGCAGATATATAAACTCCCACAAATTCACAATTTCAAACAAACCATAATATGATATAGGATCTTGACAGCATATACATAAAACTTATACAAAGCAATTAATAAAAAGCAATATTTCATTGAAAACATATACATAAAACTTAGTAATTTATTGAGTACAACACTTCACAACAACACTTTACTTCTTTAAGTCTTAAAGGGCACTCATTAGCATTTTCCTATGATATATTGTGATGCATTTGGACAAAATGCAACATTTCTAACATTAAATCAACATTAAAAAAAATGGAGTTTAGTGACTATACCTCAACTTTGGAGAGCTTGCCTTCATTCAGGACCTTAAAAAGGGCAAAGCCTGCCGGTGTCTCGAAGAGTACAAGCATTTTGTAACTTCCAAAATAAACCTGAAAACCCTCACTGTTAACTACTTCAATAATAAAAATGATAACCAACTAAAAAAAACTCAACCTAACACATAGAATAGAAAGCTTATAAATAAACATTTACAACCATGAAGATCACTTGATGAAACTAAAATATAGATAATCAGAATAGCATAGTTTACAACTCAAATTTATTTAAAAAAAAAAAAAAAAAACAGCAGAAGCATGAGCATCCACCTAATGTTGAGAAGTTAAGAGAGATGTTTGAGGTGCAAGGGAGCGAAAGGCGAACGAACCTGGGGATTATGAAGGTAGATGAGAGAGGAGGTAGGGTTTAAGAAGCGTAAACCCTAGTAAGAAACGACAGGGTACGACGTGAGGGAGGAAGAGGCGGCACCACACCAAACTGCGAGTTTCTGTTTTGACGCATAAATAAATAGGGAGACTGTGATCATGTTATTAATGGGCCATAACAGACCAACTTAAACCTCTAACTTTCAATGGGCCGGGCCCAACAACATCCTACCGGTTTTGGAATGCGGGTTTTAATTTTTTTAACCCCCCAATTTAATCACTTGACCCCTTTTTTTTGCCAAAATCCGAAATTGCCCTTTTTTTTCTGGGTTTATAACACACTCGTTGGGATCTGAGCGAGAATTACAAAAACGGAAAAAAAATACTTTGTATTTTACATAGTTCGCTGACCCATCAACGAGTTTTTTTTTTCTTCCTTTTTTGCCTTCTCGCTGCAGGGTCAGCGAGTATGTTATTTTACACAGCTCGCTGACCCATCAGAGAGCTTTATTTTTTTTTTCCTTTTTTGCCTTCTCGCTGCAGGGTCAGCGAGTATGTTATTTTGCACAGCTCGCTGACCCATCAGCGAACTTTATTTTTTTTTTTATTTTTTATCCTTCTCGTTGCAGGGGCAGCGAGATTGTGTTATAAACCCAGAAAAAAGAAGGGCAATTTCGGATTTTGGCAAAAAAAGGGGGTCAAGTGATTAAATTGGGGGGTTAAAAAATTAAAACCCTTGGAATGCCTTTTAAATACGGGTTTTGGAATTTAACCCCACAAATTATCCACAAATCTCATTTTAGATTTTTAGGTTTATTCCAAAATTATTTATTTTTATCCTTTTTCTCTGACTCAAACCCCATAATTACCATCATCAAAACCCAAATCATATAGTCCGCGTAAGACAGCCCAGTTGATGGCTGCAGGGTCACTTAGAATTTCCCCCTCCCCAGGTCATGGGTTTTAGTCCCAGACCTCCCATGTAAACCAAAAAAAAAACCCAAATCCCATAACAGTGAAATGAATGATTGATCAACATTTCTCGGTTTGCAAATGATGAATCCGTAACAAGGAGAAAAATAGGAAAGGATATTATGCATGGAAAAAAATACCAATAGTGAAAAATATTGTTGTGTTTTCGACATCCAACATTAAATCAAGGAAAAAGAAGAAATCAAGAATGGGGTTTGATGGTGATTTGGGGTTTGGAGGTGGTGTGGTGGTGGCTATGAAGTTCGAAATTAGAGGAAGAAGAAGAAGATCGATAATTTTTTAACAAAACTAAAAAAACAGGTATAGAAATAATTTGTGGGGATTATATTCCAAAACTCCTAAAAAAATTCACACAAATTACCTTTTCTTTTTAATTAGAAAATTATAGTGTTCTGATTAGAAACCAAATATAGCGAAAAACAAAAAATGTATTTTTTAAAGTTTTACAAGAAAAATAAATATGAACTTATAATTGATTTTTCACTTTTATTAACTTTAACAAATATAAAAGTGATGTCCATTTATTGTTTGAATGGGAACGAAGAAGCATAGGACGAGAGTGCAAGACAAAAACCCTAGTCGAAAACATTTTTTGGTTCTCGATTGTCGGAAAAACGATGAACGAAGGGTGGAGGAGAGAGAGACGCGAGAAAACTTGATGAATGTAGACTATAATAAATATGAGAGAGCTCTGATTTACCCACCCCTTGTGAATTTGTGAAATTATGAGGGTGAAATCTAAAATTGATGTGAGAATGAGAAACATTAACTCTATGAAGTGAAGAAGAAGACTAGTGCATGAGAGAGAAAAAGAGTGGAGGAAGAAGAAAAATTAAGATAATTTAATCATTTTGCATTTAAAATGGAGTGCTTTTTAATTTTTGGGTTCGAAATCCAATAATATTGAAATAATTGATACCTTTTAACTAAATCGCTTAAGTTTAATGGATTCATTGATAATATTAGCCCAATTTAAACATCTGGAATTTGACCAAGCTTCAAACCAAGATTTAAAAAAAATAAAATAAAACTACATTAATAAAAATAAATAAATAAATAAATTATAACGTTAAAAAAAATAAATAAATAAATTATAACGGTTTACGGTCTTGATTTTTGAAATTTCAAGCATAAATGAAAATTACATGGCATATTCAAAACGTAACACCCCTGCAAAAAAATAATATTTTTTTTCTCTTCTATTAATCTTTTACATGATTTTCTTACGATAGATGGTTTCCATAAGGGATTTATATACCCATCGATGGATATCATATCCATTTTTCTCTTTAACACTACAAGTATTTTTGCACGAAGTAATTTTACTTGAGTATGAAACTATCATACCATTGCATAACTTTTTTGCATAGCTACATTTTGATTTATTATTTAGATTTTTTAAGGCTAAGGATGAAGATCTATATAAAGTAATTTTACCTTGAAAAATAAAGTTTTTTTTCTTTTTTGAAGTGGAAAAAAAAAAGTAAAGTATTTAGTAGTTTGAAAATAACGAAGTTAGTTCCCAAATATTTTTACTATAAGGCTAAGGTTGAACTAATCACCTATTCTTAAGATGAAACCGGACCTAATAAGGAAATTAACAAGAGTAGTGCCTTAAGATTCAAAATTATGCCAAAAATTCGAATAGTTGAACTCATTATTCTTCCAGGGTTAAAGTATAACAGAAGCAATTGTTAAAAACTTAAAATATTCTTCTTCTAATTTAACTTATTATTTATCATTTATAAAGAAATACAAGATATTAAGGAGTACAACACTAAACCTTAGAGCAAAATGGGAAACAAGATAGTAGTAATAATAATAATAGTAGGTATCATTTGCTTTGATGAGGTTAAAAGAGAGTCATAGCAATGTCCTTGCTTTTCCATCTGGTGATAGATCACAGAAACTTAGAATTGAGATTGCAGTGTGTTGTGCTGTTCAACCTAACAAGCGCTTCCGAATCTACAAGGAAACATATAACTGTTAGTCTTGTTGAGTGACAAGAAATAACATAAAATTTAAGTGTTGCAATTTTGCTTGAAATAAATATTAGAAATCCAAAATAATGAACATGCCTCGGGCAGTTTCTGTCGAAAAATGACGTCCAGCCTCGCGTCGAGGGTGTTCTCCAACACAATCTTCCCATCCTCTGACGCCATCACAACTCCTCCAGAGCTATCATTTCAAAATAATCAAGCACACAAACAAGGCATATCATTTAATTAAGCTAAATGTGAAGTTAGTATAATAATAATATTGTTTCATTTTCCAATAGAGTTTATAACTTACATAAGCAAACTATGTCTGAAAAAATGACATTATGTTTTAAAATACCACAATGTCATGTCACTAGTATGAATGACAAACCATCTTATATCTCTATGAAAGTTAGTATAACGGAAGAAGATCTGGATGAAATCATTTATGAATATGAATACTAATAATTATGAACAGAATTAAAAGAGATACCAAAAAGGTTCATGGGAATCGACGTCGCTGTTTTTAGGTGGTGGCGGGAGGTAAACACGATCATCAAGGGTAACCTTAGGGGCTTCAACACTGGCTTTCTCCGAGTATTCTTTTTTCGCCTCCTCTAGCACTGACTCAATTAGCTTACGGTCTCCCTCTCTGCATCTTATTATCACTGATGGTTCCCTTAGCCGTACTAAACCCTGCAACATGTGCAAATTTGTTTGGAATATGTAATTGATCCAATGGCTTGTGATCAAGTTCTTTGTAATCTATGAATAGTAGTATTGTTTTGCTTCAAATACCTGAACAATCATGTCTTTGACAAGTTTCTTGTATGCTTTTTTATCATTGGAGACACGTAAAAGTGCTTTCCTAGCAGCATCCTTCATAGAATTCACAGCCTCTTCTTGTGCTTGGAGTACTTTTATACGGGATGCATTCAGCTGCATTGAGTATTCACTGCTCATGCAATTTCAATACACATTTGATCATTAGTTAATTCGATTAAACAAGTTGTTTCGTATAGAAGATTCTGTAGTCTATAATGGAGACGATAAATTTAATCACTAAAAAGTTAAGGTTAAATTTTATGTTTTTGTAATTTGAATCAAGACCTATGAAAATGAAACAAATTAAAAGACTCACATCTTTTTACGAATGTCAACTTGTTTGGTTTTGCGCTCGTACTCTGTCCTGATCTTTCTCTTGTCTGCTTCAAGTAATTGTAGTTTCTCGATATTGAATTCCTACAATGAGGCAGAGTAATAATTAATCAAACTTCATAAGGATAATGTCACCATTGCATTGATACTACTTAAAAAATACTGCAAAATGTAGCATTAATGTTTATAACAATTGAGCTATAGCAAAAATGTTCAAATGTAGATATATATCATACATCATATATCATATTTGTAACTATATATATACATAGGCAGATTAAACAAACCTCCTCAGCAGCAACAGATATTTCATTAGCTTTCTCCTCTGCCTCTTGGCGGATGAACCGGATCATCTGCTGGATCTGTTTTGATACATCTGCATCATTCATGATTCCTGATTTTGTTTTGTGACAGAACCTGGAAAGATGTAGATATACATAAGCATTTATTTTCCTGATTTCTCCAAAAAAATAATAAAAATAAAAAAGGTGATATCTTTGCATCTTCATACAATCAAATTGTCTTCTCCAAACCCAGCTGCTTGAATTGAAGTGTATCTATTATGGCTACTTAAGATAATTGCAATATTTATTAATGCATGCAACAATTTTTTAGTTTTATGTATTTTATAATAATGAAAAACAATGATGAAATAAAATTAAATGAGAGAGAACAAACAAGGCTAACAATTAGCCTTCATTCGCGGGTTTAGTCAGCTAACAATGGCATTGATTTCAGTTTGTTAAGGGAATGGATCTTGAAAAAATCTGTCCTATTTATGGAATATTAAACAAGCAAAACATGGACAAAGGAGATTTAAGAGATAAGTAATAATTGTCCATAAATCATATACTCATGTGAGATAAGTAATTGACTCAAGATCATGTTTCATAAAAGTGTCTTATTTTTCTTCTTGCCCACAAAAAGAAACATCTTTTCTCTTCTTCAGCAAATTGCAATACTGCATGAGTTGCCCAATCTGTATTTTCTATTAGGGACTTAGCAACATATTATCTTAATAATTTTAATTATGCTTTGCACTACATGAATATAGTATTTGAACTACATGATATTATCTTTACTGGCTAAGATAAAACAAACCATGGGGAAAAAAGAGAAGTTTGTATAACTGAACAGGTTGAAGGAAATGATTAATCAGCCTTGATAATATCATTATGGCACTGTGATGTTCATATAAAACAAGATAAAATAGTAAAAATACAGGGTTCGGCGAATAAATTCCCTTTTATCCATTTCATTTCAGTGAATTTAGTGTTAATGTACTGGATACAAGCACAAAATGTGAGAAACATTTTACATAACAGATACAAGTATATGCATCAATAATCCCTTTTCTTGAACCCTCACATCACTTGCTTCTAAAATGTACACTCAACTATCAGTTAGATCTTTGGAGTATACAGCAAATTCAAAGCCTTGCTTCATATTTCAGAGTTAGTTTAATTTCCCTCAGAAACTGAAACTTCTACTCTTTGTTGGTCCAATTGAAAAATTCAAAATCTTGGCCTATAACCAAATTTTTTATTATTTATTAGGCCATAGCACGTAGCTTAATTCAAAATTCACTAGACCGTGAGAGAATGTGCCCAATTCTTTTCTCATAAGCTGCCAGTGCCCAATTAAAAAGCCACTCTTCAGAATGTGTACCAGATAACCTGCATTTCACAGAGAAATCTGACCATATAAAATTCTGTATTGTATAATGTAAAATTCCCTCATTCGTGACATTTTTTATCTACCTGCAGGCTGCAACAGAAAAAAAATCCAAACTACAAGTTGTAGTTATGCTATTATACTTTGAACTCAAATGTGGAATATTTAAATGTTACAACTATAGCAAAGTGCAAAGGCAGGCATGAAACATAACCAACTGCTAGATTATTTAGTCATATATGTGAGAGATATGAAAGGAGCTTTTCGGTATTAGGTTGCATGGATGGTTAATTAGGGACAGGGACCACTTATAAAGTTGCATTAGGTATCTTCTTTTTTTATATATATCTTGGAGTTACAAGAATTTCAGGTTTCCTTTTCTAACAAGCGTTATTATATATAATGGTGGAGATTGATGAACATGTCTCATCCATAGCCAAGAATATATGTGGTTGATACTCTTTATTCCTGTGGATGGATGGTGAGAGTTTCCATGGGATTGTCCTTTTCAACCCCACTTCAGCTTCTTCATGTGAAAAAACTTCCCTTCTCAAGTCTCAACTCTCAACTCTCCTACCCTTTCTTAGTTTAAAAAAGGCTATGCAAAACCAAGAAAGATTCCCTTTGTAATAATTAGAACCACAGAACATATGATCAAAAAGTTTGTCTCATTCATCTTTCGAAATAGGGTGCTTATCTATTTGTATTCGATTGGATTTCAAAATCGAGAGAAATCAAAACTCAGTTTTATGGGATTGAATAATGAATTATTGAGCCTGGTTACCTTATGGATAGACCTGGCCTATCACAATATATGTTACAAATTCAATTTTTTTAAATATATATTAATAAACTAGTAATTAATCTGTTAATTGTTATCATAAAAAATTGTTTAAGGTTTGGTGGTTGAAAGAATCACATTTTGTCTTTTAATTATTTAGTTATCAACACCAAACAAGATTGGTAAATATTGCATGGTGTGCTGAAATACGTTTATAATGATATGTAACTTTATACTTTGATACTATACATGTTTGGAAGTTCCACTAATGCTTTGTCAGCATAACCTCCTGATCCAATAGCAAAGGTGGAAGCTTCATCATCCCTGCCCCTTTTAGATTTGAGTCCATTAAGCTGTCCGGTCCTTCAGTAGATACAGTAGCAAAACAAACAGTCTTCTGAAATGAATGGCATAATAGAATGTAGGATATTTTTTGCTACCCCCTTATGCTAAGTATAATGCCAAATCTTCTTTTAGGCACCCTAAAGTTGTTATGGCAAAGCTATCAAATGAGAATTGTATTCACTAGGTGTTAATTTATAGTAACATACCATATCATGAAATTGTTCAGTTTTGGTCATTGTTTCCGGTACGCGGTTTGTCACTTTTTTTCATTATTTCTAGGAGACTTCCTTTAAAAAGAATCATATACCCAATACATGATACAGTGAATTTGGTACATTGCACACAGGGTAAACGAGAAAATCCGCTAACTATGGTTTTGGACTTTTGGCATTCATTTCAAGCTTCCAGATGCAGTGTCTAGATACTTTATCTGCCTGCGGTTCAAATGGAGGTGTGATCTGAAAATTATAAATTCCATAAAATCAAACACATTGCAATCAAAATCAAACACAAGAACATACCATTGAAACATACATTAACACAACAAATAGAATCTGCCATATGAAAACCCAAGCAACATCCGCCTTAATAGGAAAATTAGTATTTTGAGGTTTCATTTTTTCTAAATTCCCCCTATAAATCACATTTTCTCAATAGTGTTATAAACATTAAAAAAAAAAAGACAAGAAGAGAATAAATATCACAGAAAGACAGAAAAGTGGTCCTCTATTCATTTTCCTATAGTTTATTTGGAAAGGTATTGCTGGCAAATGGCAGTTTGTATGTGGAATAACTTTATATTTACTTCTTTAAAAAATTTCATTAGGTAAGGTAGGAGACCCCTACGACGATTAGGAGGAGAAATGGCATGCAACTTTAAACAGCATAATTCTATGGGATCAGAGGAGATGCTACTAGGCTACATGGTCATTGGCTTATCTTCTTTAATTTAATTAACCATCAACAATATCAGAAGATAACCTTTTTCTCTGCTTAGGAATTGAAACCATTTGGATTTCCATTCCCACTAAAAGAGACTACCCTACCCTGGCCTCTTCTCCAATTTACTTTGTGACACATGCAAATTTCCATATTAATTTACCCATTTCATTGCCCTATGTGCCCCCACTGCAAAAGTATAACTTTATTGACATCCAATGTCATCAAAATGCTTTTAATTCTGCCCTCTTTCTTGTGATAGAAAAGTGGAACATTACAATTTCTCCTTGCTTTCATGCAATCCAGCATGTCAATTGATGGATGAGAGAGTAAACCTATGATGCACGAATATGGGTATAGGTATTGAATATGGTGAATGGGTATGGTAGAATATAACTCAGTCAACGAAGCTAGGTCTAATAGTAATGATTTGACTTAATTGCACAAGATTCTAATTAGCTGCTAATGTGAGAAACTCATCGATCGATAATCTATAAATATTTCTGTAAGTGTTTTCTAAGTTGTGAGGTCTGTGTAATCTTAAATCCTAATAATGAGTATCAAAGATTTAACTCACCTGAACTTTGTTTATACATTCGTGGATGACAACTTTTGCGGCAGCCTATAGGATAGAGTAAGGGTACTCAAATACTCAATGTTATAAAACTCAAAGTTGATGTACAAAAACAAACTTGTAAAATTAATGGAAGCCTTCCCCTGAAGAGGGATTTGTGTTGATTTGTGTTAGTCTTGATGCAAAAATGATCCTACTTCACCATATGTCCACATTTCTCATTTCCATGGTTTGGTTTCATAACCTGAAATGGATATTTCTTGCTAACTTCAGTTCGTAGGACCACTCCAAAATCCAAATATGTACTATTTAGCAGCTTCTGGACATCAGTTTAAATGTTTTTTGTAACATTCTGTTTGCAACTTTGCATAGAAATTAAAAGCTAATTGTTCCTGAAAATTGACTCAGTAACTTTCCACGCCCTGCTCTAGCAATTTTGAAATAAAAACACTTGTACGGTTGTACCAACCAAATGCTGCTATCCCTTTGTTTGCCTCCAAAACGGTCCCCCTCTCCAACTACTCCAATGATGCTTAAAGTGTGTTTGTAAAGGCAGTTTATTTGAAGTTGTTGAGTAAAGAAACTTATTTCAACAAGTTATTAGCTTATAAGCTGATATTTGATAAGCTGGTAATTGTAACTTATAACTCATACTCTAGAGGTCGCACACTTTCCACTCATGCTAGTTTATCAGTTATCTGACCAAACTGGTTCTTATTTAATCAATTAGATTATCAACTCTTGACTTATAAGTTTTTTAGCTAACTTATAAGCTTTCAGCAAGTTGCTCCAAACAAAACTTGGTGAGAATTTGAATGCATGTCTCTAACATGTATAACACATTTTCATTTAAATGCCAGTTTTAGTATATGCATCAAAGGGTTGAACCTAAGTATACATTAAGTGAGGATAACTCTCATAACCAAAAGTTTTGAGATAACTTGAAAGATTAAAAACATCATATATATATCTCCTATAATTCTTATTATTAGTTATTAACATAACCCATCCATCTTTAAGAAATTGTCAAATTCTGGATCACTCTGGCTAATGCCAGCACTATGACATACTTCAAATTAATACATCACAATTAAAAAAGAATCCTCTACTAAATAAACTCATAATTAGGAAAACCTTTTACTAAAGCATGTGAACCATTCAACAATGGCTGGCCATTTGCATAAATAAATGTCCTAAGCTAACTTTCCTAACATGCCATGAAATCCAAAAAAGAAGGCATCCTGTGAGATTTCATCATCCTTGTCCCCTCTTTAGACATGTCGGACCTATATACATATATATAATAGTATAAGCTCCATAGTCCATACTTACTTTTTCTTCCAGAGGCGGGATCATAAATCAAAAATATCAAAATATATACACCGACTTTCATCACTTTTTGCTTATTCAATTTAATGCTGTTTCATCTGAGTTCTTTTGTATATTTCTCAACTAGGAGAAAATTAAGAAATGTAAACATGTGGTCTCATATTCTATCTCAATCTCACCTTCTTTATGTATACATATTTTTCAATCAAGCAAATAATAATGGAAACAGGCATAGAGTATTGATACTTTTGTACTTACCCTAAGATTGCATGTGTGGGAATCTTATTGGTTATATTTTTTACTTAAAAACAAAGAATCACTAGCAATGATTTTTCTCCATATTTGCAACTAAAGTCTATGCTTCTAGAAGGGAATCAATAAACAAATAAAAATGAAGTGACAATCAAAATAACATATACATACATATATAACTTGTATTTTTCACCCATAGTGCTCACTTTTTCTTTTTTTACGAATGGTTCCAAATACCAGAAGCCAGGATAAATGCTAAACAATCTTTTCAAATTGGTTGACATATTATTTTGTAAGAATTTTCTGTCTTTAGTTTTCAATGTTATAATTCTTTTTCAGCCGTTTGACATTTGTCGCAGAATATGTACCATGGTTCTAAATTATGATTGCAGTAAAAAAAATATGGTCAATACGACAATAATTGTAGTCGCTGCACTACTTAGGGAGAATACAAAAACCACACTATTGCAGTTGCAAGCTGCAATTTTTGAACCATACATAGAGCATCACAAGAAGATAGTCTTTTCTTAGCTTTTTTCATCTGATGCCCCATCAAACTGTCTATTTTTTTTTTCATTTTCTTTTTATATGTTGGAAACTATTCTTTCCATTTGAGCTCACATAGTTATGAGTTGGAATATGAGTTCTTAATTAAAGAAAGTAAAAGCTATATGGATGTAAACTAAGAAGAAAATTATTGAAGATTATATTCTTTGCTACAAATTAAAAATTTCAGATAATTCCAAGCAACAGATTATAATCCTATCTCTTTTGGAAAGTTTCGAATTATTCCCTCAAATATGTTGTCAACCCCCCAAAGGAAATCTTGTTTATGTTCACACAAATATATGCTAATAATCCAGCAATACTCATCATTCATGGGTCCCTTATGTACTACTATATCTTAGACTTCTAGGCTCTTCAACTTTATGGATTATGAAATTGCGTATGCAAAAGAACAATTGAGAGATAAGAGATCTGCAGCTTCCAACTTAATCTATCTCATCATCACTATTCAATCAGTAGTTAAGCTCCACTGACTGGAAAGATATATCTATTTTTAACTCATGCCTTGATGATATACTTAATTACTTAGTGGAATTTCTCCTTTAAACTATTGAGGATAAATGAGATTGATTTCTTTGTTTCTTTCCATTACTATGCTCAGTCGGCAGCAACTAAAGGCTCTTAATTGTTTGGCCCGCGTGCTCTTATTATTGCCTGAGTCATAGCCTTACATGATAAATACTAATAGTCAATCTAAGGCTACCTTCTTTTTTGATGGTACAAAAAGTTTTGACAATAAGAGGTTAAGTTATTCCATTTGAAGATCAGGTCTCAGGAAATGCCTTCCACCATTACTTAATTCTGTGACTTATCAATGTTGAACTCGATCCAAACATGATCATGAGTCGAATCGAACTTAATAGTTAATTAATACTATTTTATTAATGTTGCTCGATTTATAAGCGTACCACTTGATTATAGATCAATTAAGGTTATACCGCCTTACCATACAACAAAACCATAATTTTAAACCACAGATACATTATTGCATTATTTATCTATCCACAATTATAATTATAGACGGTAATTTAAAACCATGATCAAAGCTACTGGCTGGCACATTAATCAACCAGAGTTTTTGTACCAATTGGTTTTGTCAAACAATGTTATGTACTCTGATCTGGATGGACTTCAAGTGCCTTTTTAGCTAACAATTTTTTTTTTTTTGCATGTTTTGTCATTCCTCCATCTAATATATATACTATCTCATGCATTGTCTATGAGTTGCTTTTATTTTTATTTTTATTATTTTGGGAATTTTGATTTTCTTCCATCTCATGCATTCTGATTTTTAATTGATGATCAGTTATATGTTTTATTGTTTAGCAAGATTGAGTACATACAGAGAAAATGAAAGGAGAGTTAGTTGCATGACAATCTGAATTTAAACATGCTAGAAATTATAAACATTTTAGGGTGTTACTGCATGCAATCAAAAATTGAATGGTTGTTATGCAACTCATTGTTAAACCAATAAAATCTTGTCACCTAAGACATATATGCCACATCATTACTTAAACTAGTCAAAATTAAGTTTTGCAATTTAGTCCAACATAAAAATTAAATTAAGTTGTGCTCATTAGAACCACCAGCAGCATACTTTGATTTTTTTTAATAATGTTTTTTAAAATTAAAACTTATAATTTATCTATAGGTACAAAGACTAAAATTTTAATTTACTATTTAAGTTGGACCAAATTGCAAAAAATTAAATTTGATTACTTCAAATGATGACATGGCACAGGTAAATTAAATGACAACTTTCTATCGGTTTAAGAGAAGGTTGCATGACAACACTCCAATTTTGGATTGCATATTAGAAATCTCCAACATTTTATTGCTTGTTTCTTGGTTTGCATGTGTAATTATCCTAGTAATCCATGGGCATGCAAAAGTGATCCAATGGCTTATATGTCATTTCAAAATAACCCAAGCTTGGTGGTGCTGCTCTTGTCTGTTGCAAAGTTGAAAGGGTTGACAACAGTGAACAATCTATGATGCTTGCTCTTAAAAAAATAATAAAATTATGTAAATAGAATAGATTGCCACCATTATTTTTAAATATCTTTGGTTTGTGACTAATACATTGACAACCCTCAAATCGACCCCTTACAATGTATTATTTTTTGTGGAAGAAAACTTTGGCATGCAAAAGACAAATACAGTGATTGAAAAGTTAACAAAGAATCTCTTAATTATAGTGCTTTGTTTGTTTTTATTATTTAATTGATGAAATTTGTATAAGATATATTAATGAGAGGGTGGATCCATGTGTTATGTACTAATATTACTTTTTTAAGGGCTAAGTTAGGATATTGGTTAAACAGATCGAGTTTAAATAGAAAATCTTTACTGAAAAGTCATTATTATAAAACATATTTAATCGAATTACATATATCAATAAAAACAATCCATTTTATTGATTTTTTGAAAATATACTATATTACAATTTGATCCTCCCAAGTTATATTGGAAAGTTCGCATTTTTAATGAATATAAAAAAAATATAAAGATAGTCAAAGTATTAAAAAGGCAAATAAGAAAAAAATAATAAATGATGCATAAAAAATATAAAGTGATCACAAAAAAAATATTAGAATGTGACTTATAATAAGAATCGAAGGAAGTAGTACCATATTTAAATATTAGGTTTAAATATGTTTTTGGTGTCTGAAAAATTTAATCGTTTTTGGTTTTAATCCCTGAAATTTTTTATTAACAAATAACAAATACCACTTTCTTATAATATGAATTTATTTATTATTAATTCTGTAGTTCTATATATTATTACACGTTATTCTATATTGGGCAAGTTTCTCCAATGGTGCTTTATAGCTAACCTTCCACTAATCTTATGAAAATTTTGCACAGAAAATGTGTTAATTGTTTTAATTAGCAACGCATTCGGATGATGTCATGTATTCCAAAAGGAGAAGAAAAAATTAGTTGTGAATAACTTTGTTAGTAGAGTATTATATCTTTACTGTAAACGCGAGAAATTAGCTGCGCTGCATAGCATTAAAAATTTATTTAATTTGTTTATATATCAAAGATGTCATTTGGACCAACGAAGTGTGACATACCTAACTCGAGACTTTGTCCTCGGTCCGTAAGGAGACGGGTTCGAATCTCATCTCGGCGGTATAAGCCTGTCGCTCTCTTTCGGGAGTGGTTGTTCTCCACTTGACAGTTTGCAGGCTATGACCTGGAGACAAGGTTGTTGCCCCATCAGAGTCGTCAATGTGCGACAATGATGATGGGATTTCCCTCGTAAACAAAAAAAACAAAAAGATGTCATTTGGTCGAGAGTTAAAAACCAATTCATTCTTAATATAAAAAGTAAGAAAGTAATCAACAAAGCTTAGCACAGTTGATAGATAACTGGGTTCATTAAGCATGATATCAGGATGTTAGATCCTTGCCGTGGGTATGGAAAAGGCTTTGTTGGTAGAGGCAAAACTCACTTCGGTGATCTTTACGCTTTGCTCGGAGGAAATTAGTCTTCAGCTGTCGATCGAAGCTAAGATACCATTGGTGTTAAAAAAAAAAAGTAAGTAAGAAAGTAGATTTTGACTAGGTCAACAATTTGTTTTTTTTATCTATATACGTAACAAGAATCAAACCCCTAGCCTAAAAAATCTAGCACTTGTGTGTTTTTATAGTAATAGATATTTTGATCAATCTTATGCTTCTACAGGCAAGAAAATCAATGTCAAACCACTAGGTTAGGTGTTGTTCATTCACTGGCAAGTATACCAGGTCGCTCAAGTAATATAAAATCGGTAAGACCGAGTCGTTCCACCGAGAGTAATGATTTCAATTAAAAAGTTCAATAAATAAAGCTACGCGCATAAAAATGATATTAACTTGGAAAAATATCGCGTTTAAAATAAAATTAAACAAATAAATAAATAAAGTGCGAGTGTGGAAAGATAAAGGGGTGGTGCAGTTTCGTAAAGTCGGGAATGAATTGTCGTTACCGGTTCTCAAATATTAATTTAAACTATTAAATCAATTGTCACCTTTTGGATTATTTTTTTTTGCAAAATCAAGAATAATTTAATACCTTAAATTATTCTAGTTTGTTAAAAATAAATCTTCCTCGATACCTCGAGCAAAGCCTTAAATTTCTAACCATAAAATATTTGCTCAATCAAAAATAAATTAAATCATACAATTTGCAGACAATATACCTATCCCTACACAATTGCATAACTTACATCCACAGGCAGTTTATTGTCTAATATACCTATCGGACAATAATCCTATCGTATATTTACGTCTAAATATACACGACAATTAAACCAGATGTAAGTACAAAATATAACAATTAACAATAGATAAGATCAAATATATGACAAACACACATAACAATTCTTCATTCCCAAATGAGTCTTAAGATCTCATAGTCAAAAACAAGAAATTAAGATGCAAACTTAGAAAAATTCACATACCAAATATCAAGTTTCAAACTTTTTACAAAACCACACCTTGAAAACCTTGAGTTTTTGTTGTTCTTGCTCAAGAAGATGAAGAAAATATGCTGTGTAAGAGAAGGAATTCGTCCACCATCCAAAGTCCCTCCCTTTACAAAATGAAAATCGAGTTATTAAGTAACTGCAGCTGATCAAAACGCGCTTGAGCGCGCTCAAGCGCGCTTAAGCGCGTTTCAACAGCCAATCAGAACGCCTGGAATTGGGTCACAGACCCCAATTTTTATTGCAAAAACCACACGCGCTTGAGCGCGACTAGACACGCCTGAGCGCGTGTCTGTTGAAATCTGGGTCAACTGACCCCTCTGCTGCCGCCACGTGGCCATCTGATCCAAGCGCGCTTGAGCGCGCTTTTTCCACGCTCAAACGCGGTTCGCTGAAATGGGCTGTTTGGCCCAAAATCTTCTTCTCAGCTTGGGCTTTTTCTTCTTTTTCTTCACCAATGCCCCTCTTCAGCTGATTTGGCCCAAATAATCTGAAATTCAACAAAAACTAAAATTAAAATACAAATAAATTATCTATACAAATATTTTGCTAAAAACTCCTAAAAATTAATCTATTTGCTGAGAAACAAAACAAAGCACTAAGGAAAAGGGCCCAAATATATATCAAAATCATCACTTCCTAGCCCAAATCACTCCCCCAAACTTAGCATTTTGCATGTCCCAGGCAAAAGTAAATAAAAATCAAAACTAAGAACAATCCCTAATCAAGATATAGACAGCTAATACAAAATTCTAACTACCTACTCAGGACACCCTTTTCACAAATTATTTACAAATTCACAAATCAACTAATAAGGTAACTAGGTGAAGAAAAAAAAAAATATTAGTACACACTCAACACTCACAAATTCCCTCATGTGTATGGTTCAGCAATAAGCACTCACATTCATTCAAAAGCAACAATTACCATAAGCTTGACTGCGGACCTACAACTCCACTGAACTAAATGAAACATGCAAAAATCAATAGGTCTTTCACTGGTTGTAATGGGGCCAAGGTTTATCTACAATGGTAGGATAAAAGAAGAAAGGGATAAAAACTAAGGTTTAAAAATTAAAACATACCCCTTTTTAGGAACTTGGATGAACTCAAAATCTTTCACATAATAGAACAATCCAAAATTCCACTTCTTCCAACATTTTTTCTTTTTACAAGTTGTTCTCTTCCCTTTTTTTTTTTTTATTTACAAGTATGAACAAACTTGGATTTTTTTTTTTATTTTTTTATTTTTTTTTTTAAGAAGAGAACCCCTTTTGTTTTCAAAAATCTACTAAAAACCAACTAGTATCCATCCAAGCCCAGAGGTACTCACCACACTACAATATACAATATTCACAAGGGTACCAAAAACACTTATTCACATTTCTAGGCTCAAAATGGACAACTAGGGACATACCAAAAACCAATTATTAACAAAGTCTGAAGGCCACAACAAAAACACCTAATTGCCTAAATCATTTCAATGCATGCAACATTTCTCAATCTTGTAAAGGTCCACAGTCAAGTTCTAGAATCGAATACTAATGAAGAATACACTCACAGAAGAA
The DNA here is from genome assembly GCA_037953625.1 of Crotalaria pallida. Classification (NCBI taxonomy): domain Eukaryota; kingdom Viridiplantae; phylum Streptophyta; class Magnoliopsida; order Fabales; family Fabaceae; genus Crotalaria; species Crotalaria pallida. The sequence goes on along the minus strand of CM075654.1, from coordinate 137,965,671 downwards.
AAATTCAGGGGATACACATATATATTCAACACAAATTCCCCTTTATGCAAGTGTTTGGCCCAAAACTCACCAGGCAGGATTACTAAACAATTTCTTCAAAAAGTTACCAAATTAAAGAATTTGTACAAATTATTCACAATATGATACAAAGGGTATACCAAGCAAATAAAATCAGAACCCTGTACTAAATATGAATACCTATCACAAACATTATTCTAAGTCAAATTTTTACAGACTCATGCCAAGGACACACTAATAACAAATCAGGAAAAGATATGAGCAAAAATCCTCATTTTTATTTTGGTTACCCTCCCCCAAACTTAGGGGTTGGCTTGTCCTCAAGCAAACAGAAAAATTGATACAAGTTAAAAGCAAAATAAAAATTATGCACAAACGTGATATACAAAAGGAAACCTGTACATGGGAGTGGGACATCTCCCAAACTTAGGTACCTGTACAAAATCAAAACAAAGGATGCCAAAGCACCACACAAATATATACAACGAAGAGAACACAATATTAATATGAACAAAATAAAGAACACCACACAAACTAATAAGATAAATAAAGTAACCATAATACGGAATCCAATACATGTCCAAATAAAATAGAAATTACGAAGCTAATAAGAACAGCAGTCTAGTAAATACACAAAAACCACACCCCCAATAAAAGAAAAACTAATAACACCCAAACCTAACAAAACATTCGAAAACCAAACTAGCCACCACTTTGCCCGGCCTCCTGCACATCATCCGAAGAAGAAGAGGCAGACAACAAGTGCAACTCCTGATCAGTATAAGCAGGCAGGTGGAACGGGATGGCCATCTGCTCTCCCATGGCCCGGAGTTGAGTATCACGCTCCTGATTACGGCGCTGCTCCATCCTCAAATAAGCTGTCTGTCGGCTTTGACGACGCAACAGCCGCGCCATCATACCAACAAGACATCCAGTGTCCACAGAAGGGGGTATGTTTTAATTTTTAAACCTTAGTTTTTATCCCTTTCTTCTTTTATCCTACCATTGTAGATAAACCTTGGCCCCATTACAACCAGTGAAAGACCTATTGATTTTTGCATGTTTCATTTAGTTCAGTGGAGTTGTAGGTCCGCAGTCAAGCTTATGGTAATTGTTGCTTTTGAATGAATGTGAGTGCTTATTGCTGAACCATACACATGAGGGAATTTGTGAGTGTTGAGTGTGTACTAATATTTTTTTTTTTTTCAAAAATCTACTAAAAACCAACCAGTATCCATCCAAGCCCAGAGGTACTCACCACACTACAATATACAATATTCACAAGGGTACACGAAACTTTGTTTTGAGATGTGATAAATGCCAAAGGATGAGAACTATTTCTAGGAGGAATGAGATGCCACTCCAAGGTATACTTGAGGTTGAAGTCTTTGATGTTTGGGGGATAGACTTTGTTGGTCCATTTCCTCCCTCTTACAACCATAAGTATATCTTGGTCGCGGTTGATTATGTGTCCAAGTGGGTGGAAGCAATCTCCACTCCCACCAATGATTCCAATGTTGTGGTAGAATTCCTTAGGAGGAACATTTTTAGTCGATTTGGAGTCCCAAGAGTTCTAATTAGTGATGGTGGGAGCCATTTTTGTAACAAAGTCATGGAGAAGGCTTTAGCCAAGTACGGAGTGCGACACAAAGTAGCTACTCCGTACCACCCACAGACTAGCGGTCAAGTCGAAGTTTCTAATAGATCTATAAAGAGGATTCTAGAGAAGACCGTTAGTACTTCTAGGCGAGACTGGGCTAGGAAGTTAGATGATGCATTGTGGGCATATAGGACCGCGTTCAAAACTCCAATTGGCATGTCTCCATTTCAGGTTGTGTATGGTAAGAGTTGCCATTTGCCCGTTGAGTTAGTTCATAAGGCATTTTGGGCAACTCGATTTTTAAACATGGAAGCCAACTTGGCTGGCGAGAAGCGTTTGTTGCAGCTTAATGAACTTGAAGAGTTCAGGGAGCAGGCATACAACACTTCTCGTGATTTTAAAGCTAAAACCAAAAAATGTCATGACAATCGGATTTTGAATCGGAAGTTTGAACCTGGGCAACAAGTTTTACTTTTTAATTCTAGGCTTAAGTTTTTTCCAGGTAAGCTTAAGTCTAGGTGGTCCGGTCCTTTTCTGGTAGTGCAGGTTAGTCCATTCGGGGCAATTGAGATCAAGAATGTGCAAACTGATGCGCTTTTCAAAGTCAATGGACAGCGCCTGAAACACTACCATGGTGGTGAAATTGTGAGGAGTCCAATTCAAGTGGACCTCCGTGATCCTTAGTTTTCTGAGAGGGACTTTGGATGGTGGACGAATTCCTTCTCTTACACAACATATTTTCTTCATCTTCTTGAGCAAGAACAACAAAAACTCAAGGTTTTCAAGGTGTGGTTTTGTAAAGAGTTTGAAACTTGATATTTGGTATGTGAATTTTTCTAAGTTTGCATCTTAATTTCTTGTTTTTGACTATGAGATCTTAAGACTCATTTGGGAATGAAGAATTGTTATGTGTGTTTGTCATATATTTGATCTTATCTATTGTTAATTGTTATATTTTGTACTTACATCTGGTTTAATTGTCGTGTATATTTAGACGTAAATATACGATAGGATTATTGTCCGATAGGTATATTAGACAATAAACTGTCTGTGGATGTAAGTTATGCAATTGTGTAGGGATAGGTATATTGTCTGCAAATTGTATGATTTAATTTATTTTTGATTGAGCAAATATTTTATGGTTAGAAATTTAAGGCTTTGCTCGAGGTATCGAGGAAGATTTATTTTTAACAAACTAGAATAATTTAAGGTATTAAATTATTCTTGATTTTGCAAAAAAAATAATCCAAAAGGTGACAATTGATTTAATAGTTTAAATTAATATTTGAGAACCGGTAACGACAATTCATTCCCGACTTTACGAAACTGCACCACCCCTTTATCTTTCCACACTCGCACTTTATTTATTTATTTGTTTAATTTTATTTTAAACGCGATATTTTTCCAAGTTAATATCATTTTTATGCGCGTAGCTTTATTTATTGAACTTTTTAATTGAAATCATTACTCTCGGTGGAACGACTCGGTCTTACCGATTTTATATTACTTGAGCGACCTGGTATACTTGCCAGTGAGTGAACAAGTTTTTGGCGCCGTTGCCGGGGAATTAACTTGGAAAAATATCGCGTTTAAAATAAAATTAAACAAATAAATAAATAAAGTGCGAGTGTGGAAAGATAAAGGGGTGGTGCAGGCTGCCTAGGGGGCATATCAGCTTGAGCAGCAGTCGGCGGAGGAACAGCAGCTGGAGGTGGGGAACCACGACCCGGAACAATCCCCAGAGAAATGGCATGATAAGTATCAAAGGTGTCCCGGTCCATCCGAGGCAAACGTCGCAAAGTGCGCGCCTCGTCCCTAAAGAATACCCCAGCTGAGCTACACAAGCGATGAATGACCATCGGGAGACCAAAAGAACCAGGTTTTTCCTCCCGGGCCACATGAAGAATGAAGTTAGACATCAGCAAAGCTGCGTCGACCTGGACTGGCTCAAGGATAGCATGTGCAATGCGCAAGATCGGCACCTTCACCTCAGTCTGGTGCGACTGGGGATAGATGTTGTGCGAAATAAAACGCACCCAGAAGCGTGCCTGAGGGGTGAGGTTCTTGGCGGTGACGTGCTTGATAGCACCGCCACGCCCATAATTCCAATCGGCACCGGCCTTAAAAAGAGAGGTTTTGAGGGTGTCATGGTCATTGTTGTTTATTGTGAGGGAGTGGTAGTAGGCAGAGAAGTAGGACGGCTCCGGATAGTAAGGAATACCCAAAACCGTCGCTATCGACTCAGGAGAATAAGAAACTTCATGACCCCGGACCCAAGATGTCCGACAGCCCGGGTTTCGCACCTCGCGATATCTCGCGTGTGCGAAAAATTCCCAAACAACCGGCTCACAGAACGCATAATCAGGGTCAACACAGAAAGACTCCCACTGTTGGAACAAGACATTCTCGCCAATATAGCGAGTGGGAAGGGCCTCTATCTTATCTAAGCTTGTCTCAGGAACAATTCGGTTCTCCTTACACTGAGAGTCATAGAAGACCTTGACCTCGGGGTCCTCAAACTGCCGACGACGACCACCTCCAGAGGAAGAAGCATCGGTCTTAGACTTTTTTGACTGCCTAAAGGTACTACCAGACATGATGAACTCACTTGGACAATTGATCGAACACCTAATGTGCAACACTAACAACACTACAAACAATACCCTAAAACAAAGATAACTACCTAAAAATCACACAAAACACACTAAGAAGTAAAGAAAAGGAAAAACTTACCTAGATTGAGGATACAAAATCGGACAAAAAGGACCAAAAATAAAGAACTCGAATAGTACTTGGAGAGGTCTAAAGAAAACAAAAAGAGAAAGAGAAGAGAACTTGTAGGTAGGGAATATGAAGAAAGAAGGACGAAAAATGAAGAGGGGAGAGCTGGAGGTGGCTGGGCGGAACAACCTAGGTGGAGAGGGATTAGGGTTTGAAGAAGAAATGGGAAGAAGAAGGCTGGCCAACTGATAAATCGCTGCTGCTGTTAAATTGCGCCTGAGCGCGCTCAAGCGCGTTCAAGCGCGATCAAGCGCACTTGAGTTTTTAAACACTTTGCACCCTCATTTGGTCAACAACCCCCATGCTTCACCCCGCTTGAGCGTCAGGAACCGCGCTTGAGCGCGTTTGAAAACCCGCTTGAGCGCGTTCCCCCCTGGTTTTTGATAAGTTGCATCAGAATTTGAAACCCCAAAAATTAAACACTCACCCCACCACGCTTGGGCGCAAAAACACGCGCTTGAGCGCAACAAAACACGCTTGAGCGCGTTCCCCCCTGGTTTTTACAAGTTGCAGTGATGCAACTTTTCTTTGCTGACGTGGCAGGCCACGCTTAAGCGCGCTTGGACGCGCTTGAGCGTCTTTTTTTTTTTTTTTTTACAATATAAAAGCACTACACTACAAAAAAATAAAAACACAACACACACACAATAAATACAATATCTCATCGTAAACGAAAATAAAAAGCACTAAAGTTACCACTGGGGTGCCTCCCAGCAGCGCTTGTTTAACGTCCCGAGCCTGACGGATGACCCTCTCAGAAAACTAAGGATCACGGAGGTCCACTTGAATTGGACTCCTCACAATTTCACCACCATGGTAGTGTTTCAGGCGCTGTCCATTGACTTTGAAAAGCGCACCAGTTTGCACATTCTTGATCTCAATTGCCCCGAATGGACTAACCTGCACTACCAGAAAAGGACCGGACCACCTAGACTTAAGCTTACCTGGAAAAAACTTAAGCCTAGAATTAAAAAGTAAAACTTGTTGCCCAGGTTCAAACTTCCGATTCAAAATCCGATTGTCATGCCATTTTTTGGTTTTAGCTTTAAAATCACGAGAAGTGTTGTATGCCTGCTCCCTGAACTCTTCAAGTTCATTAAGCTGCAACAAACGCTTCTCGCCAGCCAAGTTGGCTTCCATGTTTAAAAATCGAGTTGCCCAAAATGCCTTATGAACTAACTCAACGGGCAAATGGCAACTCTTACCATACACAACCTGAAATGGAGACATGCCAATTGGAGTTTTGAACGCGGTCCTATATGCCCACAATGCATCATCTAACTTCCTAGCCCAGTCTCGCCTAGAAGTACTAACGGTCTTCTCTAGAATCCTCTTTATAGATCTATTAGAAACTTCGACTTGACCGCTAGTCTGTGGGTGGTACGGAGTAGCTACTTTGTGTCGCACTCCGTACTTGGCTAAAGCCTTCTCCATGACTTTGTTACAAAAATGGCTCCCACCATCACTAATTAGAACTCTTGGGACTCCAAATCGACTAAAAATGTTCCTCCTAAGGAATTCTACCACAACATTGGAATCATTGGTGGGAGTGGAGATTACTTCCACCCACTTGGACACATAATCAACCGCGACCAAGATATACTTATGGTTGTAAGAGGGAGGAAATGGACCAACAAAGTCTATCCCCCAAACATCAAAGACTTCAACCTCAAGTATACCTTGGAGTGGCATCTCATTCCTCCTAGAAATAGTTCCCATCCTTTGGCATTTATCACATCTCAAAACAAAGTTTCGTGCATCCTTGAAAATTGTGGGCCAATAAAACCCACATTGGAGTACCCTGGCAGCAGTTTTATCACTACCAAGATGTCCTGCACTAGGTGAATTGTGACAATGCCAAAGGATGTCATTCACTTCTTCCTCTGCCACACATCTACGGATTACTCCGTCCACACTTCTCCTGAACAAAAATGGATCCTCCCAAAAATAGAACTTGGCATCATGTGCAAGTTTTTTTCTTTGTTGCCAAATCATATCCCTGGGGATCATGTTCGCTGCTAAAAAGTTAGCCAAATCGGCATACCAAGGGAGTGTGGATAGAGCAAACAACTGTTCATCAGGGAAGTTCTCACTTATAGGCACTACACTTTCTGCACCTATGGTCTCTAGGGGTAGCCTAGACAGATGATCAGCTATTACATTCTCTACCCCCTTTTTGTCCTTAATTTCAACATCGAACTCTTGCAAAAGCAAGATCCACCTGATTAGCCTTGGTTTAGCATCTTTTTTAGCTAACAGGTGCCTCAGAGCTGCATGGTCAGTATATATAATCACTTTAGAACCTATCAAATAAGCCCTAAACTTATCTATTGCAAAGACCACAGCTAAAAGTTCTTTTTCAGTAGTCGAGTAATTGACTTGGGCATCATTCAATACTCGACTAGCATAGTAAATTGTGTGAAACACTTTATTAATTCTTTGCCCTAGTACAGCTCCCACTGCATAATCACTCGCATCACACATAAGTTCAAAGGGTTCCCCCCATTTAGGAGCGACCACAATAGGAGCTGTCACTAGTTTTTCTTTTAAAATTTCGAAAGCTTTCACACAATTACTATCAAAGTTAAATTCGGTATCTTTTTCCAGTAAATTACAAAGGGGTTTGACTATTTTTGAAAAATCTTTGATAAACCTCCGGTAAAAACCGGCATGCCCAAGAAAACTTCTAACCCCTTTGACATTCACTGGGGGTGGCAACTTTTGAATAACTTCAATTTTTGCTTTGTCCACCCCAATGCCTTTTTCAGAGATCAGGTGGCCTAGAACAATCCCTTCCCGTACCATGAATTGACATTTTTCCCAGTTAAGAACCAAATTTGTTTCTTCACATCTTTTTAAAACTCTTTCCAAGTTAGCTAAACATGCATCAAAAGATTTCCCATGGACCGAAAAATCATCCATAAAAACCTCTATGCAGTTTTCAACCATATCGGAGAAAATCGATAACATGCACCGCTGAAAAGTAGCAGGTGCATTACACAATCCAAAAGGCATTCTCCGGTATGCGAAAACTCCAAAGGGACAAGTAAAAGCAGTTTTTTCCTGGTCCAAGAGATCTACACAAATTTGATTATACCCACTATATCCATCTAGAAAACAGTAGTATGCATGCCCAGCTAACCTTTCAAGCATTTGGTCCATAAATGGTAACGGGAAGTGATCTTTCCGGGTGGCATTATTCAATTTTCTGTAATCGATGCAAACTCGCCACCCGGAAACAGTTCGAGTGGGGATCAACTCATTATACTCAGATTTGACCACAGTCAATCCCCCTTTTTTAGGCACCACTTGCACTGGACTAACCCAGGCACTATCATAAATTGGATAAATAATTCCAGCATCCAGCAGCTTTACTACTTCTTTCCTAACCACCTCTTGGAGAGTCGGGTTGAGTCTCCGTTGAGGTTGCCTGACTGGCCTAAAATTCTCCTCAAGGAGAATCTTATGCATACAGAAACTGGGATTAATCCCCTTCAGATCAGAGACAGACCACCCTATAACAGATTTATAATTTCTAAGCACCCTAAGCAATCTATCAGTCTCCAGTTCAGTCAGGTCATTATTAATCACTACTGGAAAAAACTTAGAATTATCCAAAAATTCATACCTCAAAGATGACGGAAGAGGTTTCAGCTCTGGCTCCAAGCGCTCCTCCTTGTCCTGTGGCCTTAGTTCCTTGATCTTGCCCCCTGTATATGCATCTGAAATTTTCAACTGGGCAACCGCGGCATCAACACTTGCTTCACCGCACTCTCCATGGATCACAGCACCCAACAGACCATCATCATGACTGGTTTGACTAAAAACTGATGCAACCATAGAGTCAATTGCATCCACTCTGAAACAATGTTCCTCAGTCATGGGCAGCTTCATGGACTTGTAAACATTGAAGCTCACCTCCTCATCTTGCACCCTCAGCTTAAGTTCTCCTAGCTGCACATCAATTAAAGCTCGCCCCGTGGCTAAGAAGGGCCGACCCAGAAGAAGTGGAATTTCAGTGTCCTCCTCCATGTCTAGGACTACAAAGTCAGCAGGAAAAATGAACCTATCCACTTTCACCAACACATCTTCAACCTTACCATACGGCCTTTTGATGGTACGGTCAGCTAGTTGCAAGCACATCATGGTGGGTTTTACCTCGCCAATACCAAGCCTTTTGAAAATGGAGAGTGGCATCAAATTTATACTAGCACCAAGATCGCATAAGGCCCGACCGACCTCATGTCCTCCAATATTGCAAGGTATGGTGAAACTTCCAGGGTCCTTGAGTTTCTGAGGCAGCTTTTTCTGAATGATCGCACTGCACTCTTCAGTAAGGAGAACTGTCTCTGTGTCACTCAACTTTCTTTTATTGGAGAGGAGCTCCTTCATGAATTTGGCATACACCGGCATCTGCTCTAACGCCTCAGCAAAGGGAATGTTTATGTGCAGTTTCCTAAACACTTCCATAAACTTTGAGAAATGTTTCTGAGTTTCCTCCTTCTTGAACCTTTGGGGAAATGGCACTTTGTCAACTACCTTCCTTGGCACATCAGCTTGTTTCTGAACATTAACTGATCCCTAATCTGGTTGCACAACCTGTGGCTGCACTACCGGCTCACCAGGCTGCACCAAAATCTCTTCCACTGAATCATCACTCACCATCTTTGGTTCTTCATAGGATTTCCCGGAACGAAGAGTGACGGCTTTACACTGCTCTTTGGGATTCGGAATGGTGTCACTAGGCAAAGTACCTTGGGGTCTTTCTGATAATTGTTTCGCCATCTGCCCCATCTGAACTTCTAGATTCCTTATGCTTGCTCCTTGATTCTTGAAGTTTTGCCTAGTTTCTTCCACAAAACCAGTCGTTGTCTTAGCCAATTTCTCAACTGCCATTTCCCAAGCTGGACCCTGATTCTCTTGAGGAGGATTAAGAGCTGGGCTCTTCCAGGAGAAATTAGGATGGTTCCTATAGCCACCTGGAGGATAGTTCTGAAAGTTGCTTCTAGGAGGTGCACCACCGCCTACAAAGTTAACTTGTTCCCCTGGAGAATTTGAAGAATCTGTACCACAGCTCCCATTCTGATGAGCACCACCACAGAAATCACAAATCAGTCCTGTCACTGGTGGTGAGGAAGATGATGATGAACCTGAAACTGCAGCTGCCAGCTGAACCTGACCCAGTTGCTTGGTCAAACTAGCAATCTGTTGTTGCATTTCTTTATTCTGAGTAAAGAGAGTCTGCATCTGAGCCATGTCAACCACATCTTTTTTTAACACACCCCGTTCAGAAGTGCGACTGCTATTCCGGGCCATTCTTTCTATCAACTCCTTGGCTTCAGGTACTGTCTTACTGTCTAATGAACCTCCTGCTGCAGCATCGATCATATTTTTAATAGAGGGCCGGAGTCCATCATAAAAAGATCTAATCTGCATCCAATCTGGCATCGAGTGAGTGGGACACTTCTTCAGCATCTGATTGTATCTCTCCCATGCTTCATGCAAAGACTCGCCTTCTTGCTGAGTGAAAGCATTCAACTCTTGTCTGAGTCGGGCCTGCCTAGCTGGAGGAAAGTACTTATCAATGAACTTCCTCACCAAAGAGTCCCAATCTGTGAAAGTGCCCTGTGAAAAAGACATCAACCAGCTCTTTGCCTGATCTCTGAGGGATAAAGGGAACATCCTGAGTCTGATCGCCTCATCAGTAGCACCCTGGATTTTGAAGAAGTCCAGGATACTTAAAAAGTTTGCCACATGGTCCCCAGGATCCTCATTTGGTGCTCCACTAAACTGGTTTTGTTGCACCAAGTGGATGTAAGCCGGCTTAATCTCAAAATTCTGGGCTGTCACTGCAGGTGCAGTTATGCTCGTGGCACAATTTCCTGGGTTGACCACGGCATAGTCTGCTAAAGTTTTAGCTGGTGGAGGTTCTTCCGCCATAATTAGTTCCAAATTCTGATTCTGAGTCTGAGTTTGTTGCTGCCTTGCTTTTCTTGCCTCTTTCCTGTTTGCTTTAGCAGTTTTCTCGATCTCCCTGTCAAACAAAAGGGAGTCCTTATCTCCTACACTTCGCAAGTGCATAAACAAGGAAAAGTCAAGTAGCACTGTCCAGCACAAATAATAGAAAGAACAAATTAACTAAATATATATTGAATATTCACAAAAATCTAAATATGTACAAAAGCAACGTGCGAAGCAGAATGAATTAAACTTATAAAATTAAAATCAAACTACTCCCCGGCAACGGCGCCAAAAACTTGTTCACTCACTGGCAAGTATACCAGGTCGCTCAAGTAATATAAAATCGGTAAGACCGAGTCGTTCCACCGAGAGTAATGATTTCAATTAAAAAGTTCAATAAATAAAGCTACGCGCATAAAAATGATATTAACTTGGAAAAATATCGCGTTTAAAATAAAATTAAACAAATAAATAAATAAAGTGCGAGTGTGGAAAGATAAAGGGGTGGTGCAGTTTCGTAAAGTCGGGAATGAATTGTCGTTACCGGTTCTCAAATATTAATTTAAACTATTAAATCAATTGTCACCTTTTGGATTATTTTTTTTGCAAAATCAAGAATAATTTAATACCTTAAATTATTCTAGTTTGTTAAAAATAAATCTTCCTCGATACCTCGAGCAAAGCCTTAAATTTCTAACCATAAAATATTTGCTCAATCAAAAATAAATTAAATCATACAATTTGCAGACAATATACCTATCCCTACACAATTGCATAACTTACATCCACAGGCAGTTTATTGTCTAATATACCTATCGGACAATAATCCTATCGTATATTTACGTCTAAATATACACGACAATTAAACCAGATGTAAGTACAAAATATAACAATTAACAATAGATAAGATCAAATATATGACAAACACACATAACAATTCTTCATTCCCAAATGAGTCTTAAGATCTCATAGTCAAAAACAAGAAATTAAGATGCAAACTTAGAAAAATTCACATACCAAATATCAAGTTTCAAACTCTTTACAAAACCACATCTTGAAAACCTTGAGTTTTTGTTGTTCTTGCTCAAGAAGATGAAGAAAATATGCTGTGTAAGAGAAGGAATTCGTCCACCATCCAAAGTCCCTCCCTTTACAAAATGAAAATCGAGTTATTAAGTAACTGCAGCTGATCAAAACGCGCTTGAGCGCGCTCAAGCGCGCTTAAGCGCGTTTCAACAGCCAATCAGAACGTCTGGAATTGGGTCACAGACCCCAATTTTTATTGCAAAAACCACACGCGCTTGAGCGCGACTAGACACGCCTGAGCGCGTGTCTGTTGAAATCTGGGTCAACTGACCCCTCTGCTGCCGCCACGTGGCCATCTGATCCAAGCGCGCTTGAGCGCGCTTTTTCCACGCTCAAACGCGGTTCGCTGAAATGGGCTGTTTGGCCCAAAATCTTCTTCTCAGCTTGGGCTTTTTCTTCTTTTTCTTCACCAATGCCCCTCTTCAGCTGATTTGGCCCAAATAATCTGAAATTCAACAAAAACTAAAATTAAAATACAAATAAATTATCTATACAAATATTTTGCTAAAAACTCCTAAAAATTAATCTATTTGCTGAGAAACAAAACAAAGCACTAAGGAAAAGGGTCCAAATATATATCAAAATCATCACTTCCTGGCCCAAATCAGGTGTATATGTGTATATTTTTTGCCCATTATGATATAAGCATATACCATTATGTATTTTGTATAAAAAAGTTTGTAGATACATGCTCTCACTACTATTACTAACGTATAGTAGATACATCGTCCCCATAAATTATTATTTCCTCCCAAGCATGTTTTATTTTGTGAAGATAATATATATATATTATATAAGCATTGTGAAGATAATATCTGCTTTACATTCTGCACTATTTTATATCTCAAAATGTGAGAAATGGTTAAAAAAATAAAATTTAATTGGAAATTTTTTATTTTATTTTACTTTCTTTATTTATATATATATAGGTTATATTCTAAAAGAATTGTTTGTTCTTATATATAAGTTATTTTATATTTTGGAGAAAATATTTGATTTTTTTCTTCTAATAAATTACTCTTATTAAATAAGTGTAAGTTCAACTTCTCGTAAAAAGGATAATGCAATTAAAATGAGTAGAAAGGTAAAATTAATAAATTTAAAAAAAATAATTAATTAATTAATTACCATATTGATATGTATGTTTAAATTAAGTATATCTTATAAAAAAAACAGAAAAATAGTTTTTTTATTTATCCTCGCATTTTAACATATAAAGTAACACAAAATATTAAATATATGACATATTCTTTGCACTAATCAAGTTAGACAAACTTAAAATTGTCAGCTTGTTTCTTATGTTATATGTTTTTTATAGATTTTTTTTATTAAAGGGAGGTAATAGAACGAACTAGAATTTGAACTGGCTCGAACAAAATAGTAATCTTTAATTGAATTGATGGGGGTAAATGTCATTTTGGTCAAAGACACGAAATTGATTCTATAAAGAAGACTCAAAGCAAGTAATATAGGCAACCTCGTTCAGTCGTTCTCACGAGCTGAGATATTAGTAGGTGAAGCAATCACAATACTAATAAACAAACATATAAAGTTTGAACCTTTTCTTTCGGTTTTTGTTGTCACTTTGGGGCGGACCCTTGTGTTTCCGTGGACGAACCCCCACGAAACTAAGATGAGAAATGGTACAGTGCTAAAATAACATTTTTTTTATGAATAAAGGGAATTATTTAAACATGATATCAAAGGTTAATTCTTGTCATGACATATGGAAAAGATTTTATTAATAAAGTAAAAAGTCACTTCGATAATTTTCACGTTTTAAAAAAAAATTTGATTTTTGATTGTCAGCAGGAGTATATCATTTATAAAATAAAAAAAAAAAATAAATCTTCTAGGAAACAATTAAGCTAGCTATCTACTAATAAGAGAGTCGCTATGGCTAAGAACATATATAACGATCCATGCTTATACTTGGAGCCTGACAATGAGCAGTGACACACAATGTACCGGAAGGAACATGTTTGTGTTTTTCTGATTTAAGGTGAAAAGCAACACTGGCGGCACCCCGGCCTACTCCTGCACACAGTACACACTTCTGCTCGCTTGTCCTTTTTTTTTTTTTTTTGTCAAAACCGATCGTGTTTGGGCTTCACATATTCTGAGGTCCAATTAATCAATTTTGGATTCACGAACTGTGAAAGTTTTTGACTCAACTGTATGAATCATCCTTAAAAATTGTTGTTTCACTGAGACTCGAGCCTTTGACCTTAAGTGCACAATCAATTTCCACTAAGTTAATACACTTGCATCGCTTGTCCTTTTCATTTGCTTGTCATTTTTGGAATTTTTACTTTCATTAAGATACGTATAATATACGGGGGAAAAATTAATACATGAAGCCTTCTATTAAGCATATATAATGTTTAAATAACTTGGTTATTTATCAATTGTTCAAACTTTTTTGTTCTTTAAATATCAAATCTCTATTTAGTTCATATAAACAAATAATCAAAATACTAAGCTTATTTTCTCATCCAGAGACAGATATTATAAAATAATGACTACGGTAGAATTATGTTTATTCGAAATCCATTAACTATTTTTTTTACAAAATTAATTTCAACCAGACACTATAAATATTGCCAAGTTATGGTTAATAGAGTTTCTTTCATGATGTATGTTTTAAGATTAAAAAATCCATATTAGGTAAATTTATATCAAAAAATTGAAATATTTATAAAATTTATATTTATTAATTACATCAATTTCTGATACAAAATTGTCCAATATAAATTTTTTTAACACGTATCATATACTCATACACAATGGAAAAATCCTTATTAATAACATTATTATTTGTAAGGATTCATATGAAGTCTTTCTATCTGAGTATTTGGACTCCCAAATATAAAGATAGTTGATTTTTTTAGGTTATATGAATATTGAGCAATGATATGTCAATATGCAAATCATTCCACAAATCAGTTTAGCCTACATAAAAAAAAAAAAAAAACAAACAAACAAAGCAAAATGTGTTACTTTTTAGCAAATTATTTTTTTTACACTTCTTAACAAATTATTATTAATAAATAATTAATAAGTAAAGAATCATTTCGTGACATATATCACTTTTTTTTTGTAATATATTGATTTGTAGGATATTTTAGTTGCTAATATATCATTTTTCATTATTATTATACTAACCTCTTTCAAAGCAAGTACTCTTTTCATCTTTAATATGTTCATTTTGGAGAAATTCACAAAAAGTCGAAAAGGAGAAATTCACAAAAAGTCGAAAATCAAATAATTAAGTTACTTAATATTATTATTGGTATTGGAATTGTTAATATTTTGTATATTTTTTCAAATTTAACTTATAATTTTTATTGAGTGATTAAAAAATGTTAAATAAATAAAAGTGTTTGTGAAAAAAAATGATTAATATCATTGAAAATTGAAATATGATATAAAAAAGTTCTTAAAAAACTTATATTCAGAACCCGAGGTAGTACAATGGTTGTGTTTGGTAAGACAACCATATATGATAGTAATTTGTGACTCATTGACTCAGACAATAAGTATGACTGGAACTTGTTTGTGAATAAAAAATAAAATGAACTTATAACTTTTAAATAAAGAGTTCTTAACTTTTTAAAATTATCTTTTAGAAAACTATTATAGGTAGTCTTTATTAAAAAAAATAATAATAAGAGTTTTTAATAAATCATATCTCAATAATTTTGCCATTTATTTCTTTAACATAATTATATTATATACCCGGACCCAAATACCATCCATCAAATATTTCATACATTTTCTTCAAAAACCTAAAAGCGTACAATCCTTCATCCCATTTTCATTCAAACGTTGAGCACATCGATCATACCAAAACTCTTGTAGGACTCATACCGAAACCATATTTGTAATTGTTATTTCAAGAGGCATATATATATATATATATATATATATATATATATATATATATGATATTTATTTCATCCTAAATTCTCAAGTTTTTCTTTCTACTTTATGTTTTAAGTTGATGTGAATTCCTCTCTATGTTTTTTTTTCGGGTGTTGATAATTTTTTATTCTACTAGGCTTTTAGTTATTCTTATATGGTTTTGGAAATTTTTTATATTATTATGTTATTATTTTTTAATTATTAAACTAGTTGCATTGCTAATTTGCCAAATAATTATAGTTCAACTAACCAGTTATACATTTAGAAGTTTTCAATTATAATTTTACAATTTTTATTTAGATTCATAAGTTACGATTATAAACTGGTTTTACTGAATAGACCCAATATTTATATCATTAAGTATGTCAAACTTAAAATGTAATGTCCTCTCCATTATTAATCATGAACCAAACTATGAATTTCGTCATCCATGAGTCGTTGAATAAAAAAATCCATATTTTGCTCTGCTCATCTTAAAAAAGATTAGTTTCCACCTTATAGTGGGGATATATCTAAGATTAGGAACTTACATCATCATCTCCATTCAAAATACTACGATAACAACATAAGACAGATTAATTTATACATGCACCTTCTGATTGGAAGAATACATGAATAATATTCATCTACAATATTCAAGAGAAATTTATGTTTATATATATTATTCATTATCCTAAAATTAATATAAATGAAATCCAATAATATAAATTTAATCTTGAAAATTTTTTAAAAATAAATTTTTAATATTAAATACATTATTTTTTATACTGACTTTCTTTCTTATGTTGTTGAAATATCATCGTTAGAATAACAAAATTCATACTCGCTCCGATCTCATTTATATTTAAAAAAAATATTTTATTAAGGATCTTAAATATAAGCAAAAATTAACTAATTTTTATTCTCAGTACAACTATTCTTAAAATATTCCTACAAAGTGGTTATAACATTTAATTTTTTTTTCATTCTAAATCCAAGTTTCTTAAAGTAGTCAATTTTTCTATGAATTTGAAAAAATTAAATGCACTCAACTAATTTTCTTAATACCTGTGTCGGTAGCTATTTTTGCCACTAAACAAGATCAGAGGGAGTATATATGGATTTTAGGGTGTTACTACCATGCAATCAAAAATTGAATGGTTGCTATGCAACCCATTCTTAAATCAATAAAACCTTATCACCTAAGACATGTATGTCACATCATTACTTAAATTAGTCAAAATTAAGTTTTGCAATTTAGTCCAACATAAAAACTAGATTATTGTAATTTAGTTCTTTTGTACTTTTAGACAAATTATAAATTTTAATTTTTTTTATATATAAGAAAAAATCTTAAACCCAGAACTCATGTTCACTTCTCAAAACCCACCGCCGTCACCACCGCCGCCTGCGCCGGTGCCACCGGTGGTGGTGGCGATGGCGCCGGCGGCGGTGGCGGTGGGTTTTGACAAGTGAAGATGAGTTCTGGGTTTAAGAAATTTTTTTATATAAAAAAAATTAAAATTTTTAATTTGTCTAAAAGTACAAAAGGACTAAATTACAATAATCTAGTTTTTATGTTGGACTAAATTGCAAAACTTAATTTTGACTAATTTAAGTAATGATGTGACATACATGTCTTAGGTGATAAGGTTTTATTGATTTAAGAATGGGTTGCATAGCAACCATTCAATTTTTGATTGCATTTTAAAAATTTCCATGATTTTATTAAAGGCTTAAATACTGTTTTGGTCCTTTATCTTATATTTAGGTTTCAATTTGGCCCTCTAACTATTAAAAGAGTCGATTTAGTCCTTTATTTTTATGAAGTTTGTCAATGTTGCCCTTTCGTCATAACACCGTTAGAATTAATCGGAATATTCCATATTCTCACTGAAGATTCCTTCAAACAGTGCATGCGTTTGCGACGGATTTTGCAACAGATTTTGCGACGGATTTTGCTGCGGATTAGCGACTGATTTTTTTAAAATAATAAAAAATTTCGAAAAATAATAAAAAATTCATATTTTTTTAAAAAAACTGTTAAATATTTTTAAAAAAATTCTGCAATATTTAAATTTTTTTATAAAAATCATAAAAAAAATTTCTTTTTTTTCACAGCTTTTTTTAAAATAATTTTTATGATTTTTTTATTATTTTTACGAATTTTATATTAATTTTTAGAATATTAAAAAAACAAAAATTAAATTTTCATAAATAAAAAATATTTTACAGTTTTTTTAAATATGAATTTTTTATTATTTTTCGAATTTTTTTATTTTATTTTAAAAAAAATCCGTCGCTGATCCGTAGCAAAATCCGTCGCAAAATCCGTCGCCAATGCATGCACTGTTTGAAGGAATCTCCGGTGAGAATCTGGAATATTCCGATTAATTCTAACGGTGTTATGACGGAAGGGCAACATTGACAAACTTCATAAAAATAGAGGACTAAATTGACTCTTTTAATAGTTAGAGGACCAAATTGAAACCTATATATAAGATAAAGGATCAAAACAATATTTAAGCCTTTATTAAACTTTGTCCAGGTTCACATTCATTGAACGGCAGGTATATCCATCGATCTCCAGTTTAGCCATACACACTGATTTCATCAAATACAAAATTCAAACAGCATTCAATTATTAAAAAAGGGCGATTATTTCATGATTAACTAGGTCAATATTACTATTATTATTATTTATAACATAGGGTAGTAGGAGGGTGCAACAACAATAATAATAGGGTCTCATCATGCCACGATTTCATACTAGTACTACTAGTCTCTAAAAAGGCCCCATGGTACAGAAACAGCACCTAACAACCTTACCCCTCTTTATGACACACATTCATAATTCTTCATCACTATTTGCTGGTAGTGACTACAACTTCTCAACATACTTCATAGTTCATACCTAAAAGAAATCAACAATATCCCTTTTTCTCCCCTCTAAAAATATCACATCATAAGAGATGATTAAGGATTAATTATTACATAGTCCATCCCAGAATCAATGAACTTGATCACATTCAAACTATTAGTTGTTCAATTCCTTCACTGCAAAAATTAACAATTTGAATGCGTCAGTTGTTATTATTGATTCAGAACCATGCAATAATTTCTTCCCGCAAAGAGATCTGTCTCAGTACTGCAACATGTCAGCAGAAGCCATAATGGGTTGGTTCAGAAAGGCCATGTTCATTGGGTTAAATAAGAAGTTATCACTTGGCTCAAAATTGAAGGTGCCTGATGCTGATGCTGATGCAGAAGCTCCAAAAACACCACCAGTGCTGGCATTCAAGAATTCAATGATCTCATTCAAAGAATCTAACCTGTGACTCAGTTCACCAACCTGAGCCCTCAGAACTGAGTTTTCAGCTTCAACACTCAAGTACTGTTGTGTGGTGATGTTGACACTTGTGAGTATCTGCTGATTCTCTTTCTTCAGCTGATCCACTTGTGAAACAAGATCGTCCAAGTGCTTCTGTTTCCTCATTCTAGATCTCCTTGCTGATTCACGGTTTGATATCATCCTCTTCCTTTTCCTCTGATCCATCAAAGCCATCAAATCTTCCTCTGACCCTGAGTTCTGAAGCAGTGATGATGACCCTCCGGAAGATGTTCCACTTGAAGAAGCCATCATATATATTATATTGTGAGAGATATTAAACAAGCTAAGAGATATTATTTATTGCAACCCTACTTCCAATTAATTAATAACAACAACAAGTAGCAGTAGCAGTAAATAAAATAAAAAGATGGACACAAATTGGCACAGGACCCAGAGACACTAAAAACACTGAAATTTTAGAGAAATTATTATTATAGCTGATAATAATAATAACAACAAGGTAGTAATAGTAATAGTTGTAACAATAATGAAAGATGATGATGAAGAAGAAGATATTAGTGTTAAAAGGGGAGGGGGATAGAAATCATGAAACGTAGTAGAGCCAGTAAAGGAAAGCAACAGAGAAAGATTGAACAAGATGATGGGTCCTGCGCCTAACAGTGGAATTGATCATACAACCGGAGAAGAAGAGTTCACTGAGAATCGGATACATGAATATCAAACATTAACAAAAAGATATTGGACATTTAATTAATAAGATGATGCACTTCTAATCACTATTATGGAGTCAAATTATGAGACCCAACAAAGAAAAGTTTCAAAATTTGGCTGGAAGTGATGATTTGGTGAGATAGGAGGGGGAGTGTGTGAAGGGTATTTGATGATATGAGAGAGAGTCTAAGAGAAAAGGAAGTTGAGAGAGAGAGAGAGAACGTAACGTGTGGAAGTGTTTGGAACTGAAGAACAAGAAGTTTCACGGACCATAAGAAATTCAATAGGAACAAAATATATGTGCTGTGTGCTATCTAGAAAAAGTGTGTGTGATAGGAAAGAACGAGAAGGGAGAAGAGGAGTCTGTGTGTGGTTGAGTCATGGAATTTATAGATCATAAAAAGGCCAACAAGTTGGTGAAATTAATTCTTTCTTTCTTTCTTTCTTTCTTTACATGAAAGCCAAGAAGCAAAGCAAGTAGTGTCTCTGTTTTCCTTTGGGGTCACTTTATGTGAAATAATAATAATAATAATAATAATAATAATAATAATAATAACAAGGGTGTTCCTAGCAACTGCCCTTACACATGAACAATCAATCATAAGTTAAACCACTCTCTTAATCATGAGTTAAAAATGGTAAATTAATCATAAGTTAACATTAATTACTCTCTCAAAAACCTCAAAAATCACATCTTTTTATAACAATAAACCATTTTTAGTATCTTAACAAATGTCCTTAGCATTTTCTTAATAATAATAATTTCAGAACAATAATAATACTGATACTAATAACAACAGCAACAGTGGTAAACTGGTAAGGACACGGCTATCATCCCAATTTTGTGTATCACAATTATCTATCACTTATTTTTATTGGTAAAATAATATAATTCTTTAATCTAATGAGCACATGAAAGAAAAGATGTCAAGGATGGCCGATAGATCTCTGAGTTCCTTAAAAAAATTTCCTCCGTTTCACTGTGTTAAGGAACCAATTGTAGGTAAATATACTCCCTTGTGACATTTGTTAAAGAATCAATTGTAAGTAAATGATGTTGGAAAATGTGATTTTTTATTTTTTTTGAAAGAGTGATAAACGTGGATTTTAGATTTTTATTCTATAAGTAGTAACATTAACAAATACCCTAAAAACACTTGTTAGCGAGACTTTTTCTTATAAATGAAACCGTAAGAGGAGGTATGTGTTAAATTGTACTAAAATTTGTGAATTTGATGATAAAATCCCGATTTTTTTATGATTTTATTCTCTCACATAAGTTCATGCATACATGATTTGTTTTTCTATTTATAATGAAGTATCAATTTAATTCTTAATATTTTTTAATTGTATTAATTTTGTAATTTGAAAATTTATAAATACATATTTAATTTCTTAAAATTTTTACATATATCAATTCAGTCTCTCAAAATTATCTTACATATCACCTCAATCCAATGAATTATTGATGATTTAATTTCTTCCTTACGTCTGTCAAAAATCTTTGTATGGTATGGAAATTATATCGAAAATATCAGCCCTTACTTCTGGAAATCTAAAATTTGTCAAATCATTTAAAAAAAAAACAATAATGTTAAAAGCATTTATTAACGTTTTCCAAAATATTTCATGAAAAGAATCGGCTAACAGAAGAGCCACCACAAGGGTCCAGAGACAGCTGGTAAGCAACAATCACAGAGAATGCATCAACATATTCGAAAATACTTCCAAAAGTATTCATCAGAGTCTCACTCTCACGTTACTGTTTGAAGGTGAGCCTCTGAAACAGCAGCTTAGCTGGGCTAAGTAATTTGCACCGTCCTTTTCACTTCACTTGTCCCCCACATATTCAAAAGCCTATGGCCTATGGCTTTATGTATATGATACGACACAATGTTCTGTTGCAACAATTAATTGAACCAACGCCTATAAAAAATCTCGTGTTCTCATATAATCGAATTAGATTCTCTCCCTCTTTTTTTTTTTCTTCTTTTTTTTACCTTACATTAAATTGATTTTTACGGTCAATAATGTTGAAGTAGGGGTAACTTTTTTAGGATCATAATTTACACAAAGAAAATATACTCCCATACCTTTTTTTTCAAGCGTAAAAGGTGTAAGGAAAATACAGAAAAAGAAATGAGAGTGTATATATATATATATATATATATATATATATATATATATATTTTGGTGAACTAAATGAGAGTATATTTAAACATTCCTATATAGTCGTAAGGACGATAATATTAACAAAAAATATATTCTCATACTATAATAAAAACATTGTTTAAATAATATTCTTTTAATTTTGATCTTTTGATATAATATTATTTTGAAGAATTTTTCGTCTATAAAAAAATTAATTGTTTTTGTTAGTTATATTGAAAATGTAAAAATATTATCTTTGTCCTTATAAACATATATTAAAATAGGAGAAGTTTGAGGGCAAAAAGATTTCCCTCCTTAATCTTCTCATTTTCCCTCCTAATCATGTTTTCTCTCTCCTATCAAAGATATTGGACGGATTAATCTAAGCCATTTATTTCATTTTGATCTGGGCTGTTGAAAAAAGCTTGAAACTTTCTCTCTTCCACGTTTCCATCATTTCTTTCTTTTTCTCTTCTCTTCTCTCCGGATCTCACCTTTTCTTCTCCGATTCCAATCTTCATCCACACAACAAATGTAATTTTCTTTCTCTCTTTCTCTAACCTCTATTTTCATCCTTTTCTCTTTCTCATTTGTCATCTCCCTCTCTCTTTCCATCTTTTTCTCTTTCTCATTTGTCATCTTCCTTTCTCTTTCTCGCTCTTTCTCTCTCTTCCGCCCCCTCTCTCTCGCTTTCTCATCAACCACCAACACCCACTCAGCCGGGAATCGCGATTGCCACCTCCAGCATCATCACCGTTGATCGCTGTTGATTGAGATTTTGGTTCCAGTAAAAAACTCTTCGACTACTCCCTCTTTCTTCAAACTTTACATTTTGCTAGAAAATCCAAAATCCCAGATTATGATGCCTCTATAAAAAAATATGCAAGTTTTTAATTTATGCAAAATCCCAGATTTTGTTATTTTTATTTTTTTATATATGCAAGTTTTAATTTATTTGATTTTATTCTATTTGGACTTTCAGAGAGATCATAATCCTCAGTTTCATAGGAGAAGCAAGGAAGCTGAAACAAAGGAGCAAAGAGATGATTAATTTAATGAATAGGCAATTTTCAGTATTTCTTTGTGTTTTAAAACAATAGATATTCTTGCACCTTATGTGTTTTAAGACAATAGGTATGAAGTGTACAATTTGATGTTGTTCTTTCTTATTCATATGTTACAAACAATATTTTTTTGGCTGATTTTATTTATAGATTTACAATGCTTTGTACCATATTCATATTATGCTTTGAAGTTGTCATTTCAATGACACAAATCAATGAATTTGGGAAACATGATAGAGTTGCTAAAATTCATGCATATATAATAAGTCGTCTAATAAAGGAGATGCTTGCAGTGATTGACAAAGTCAAGACTCAACAAGGACTTATTAATAATCTCGATGATGTATTTGGGAATGTCTCTCCAATTCCTTTGTTTCCCTGGTTTGTATTTGGTCCCTTGATTTCTCAATTACTAATCATTTTGATTCTTGCAAAATATATATTTGTTGGTTAAGTATGTATTTTGTTTTTTATTTTTTGTAGCTTTAATTTTTTATTGATTATGAAAAGTAAAAGAGCAAACAAGAGGCCTAGAAGCATAGGACGTTTCGAAGAGAATCAAGATGGTTTTGATTATGATATATGTTGTTCATTACTTTTTTTAAATGTTGGATTTTTGAATTTTTGTTATGAATAAGTTGGTTTTTTTATCTAACATCTTACCATATCTATATTATGATTAGATGTGAATGAGAATATGTAACGAAAAACGCCAATCGTGTCAAGGAAAAAACATGATTAGTTTGATTCCTTAAAGATTATTAATAAATAATATCACAACAAGAATTTAGATAGAAATTTTGGATACCTTAAATTTTCTTTTACACCGAAAAGGAAAATTATGCATAATCATAAATCAATCCATATTTATTTGATTATAAAGTAAATAAAAAAATATAAAACCATAGGACATATCATGACCATTATATATGACATAAAAAAATGTTATTAATTTATTATATTTTAACTACAATTACTCTGATAATTACACTAACATTATAATTATTATAATTATAGTTATTAATATTATAATTATAATTATTAAAAATATAATTATAATAATAATTCAAATACAAATACTAAAACTAATTTATATAACTAATACAAATATGAATAATTATGATCAAAGAATTAACTAGAAAAAAAACGAATATAATGTTATAATTTGAGAAGTTCTAATACAGGTAAGTTCTGATATAGGCAAATTGGTATCAATCATTTAAAAAAGCATCATTATGAATAATTATTTGATTGTATTAGCATAATACAATCAAATATTTACTTGGTCATTAATTCAATTTTTAAAAAATGCGAAAATTTATATTGTATGTTGTAATTATAATCGTGAAAATTAATGATGCATTATTTTATACTTTAGACAATATATTTATTTACAATTATGAAGTTTTAATATAGGCAAGTAATTTTCAAGTTGAAATCTTTTTAATTTCTTTATTCTAATAATTCAAACTTACATTCACATTATCAAATTCTATTATAGTACTAGAATTATAATGACTGATAATAATAACTATAATAATTCTTCATGATTATTCATTCCATTTACTATTACAGTTTTTTAACTGGAATTAGTGTTGAAAAAATGTATATAAGGAAGCAATGTCATAAAGGCATGACTGTCAATTTTAGGTTTTAAATTTTGATTTACTAGGTTGTTATATTGGACAATGTTTATTGCTATCTTTTTGGTGATCGTTTAACATTGTTCAATTTGAATATTTATACATTATCATGTGAATCATACTTTGTTTGGAGAATTTACTATTCAATATTTAACAAACGAGGAATTTTATTAAATAGAAGCTCTTGCTCCAAAAATTTAACTCCTTACCCAACCTGTCAACATAGCATAAATATTAGTTGGAAAAGCTCTTTACTATAAACTACATATAAAACTCAAAATTGTTGTCTTCTACGATTGTAAAGTTTATTTTTATACAATTAAAAAAATAATTTATAATTTATTTACATCATATAACACATAAACTACACACTGGCTCGACAAAATTTAATAATTAAGTAGTAATTTAACGTTATTTATTACAAATTCAAGATATTTTACTCATATTTTATCAATTGCAATTTTTTCACATAATACTAATATCTCAAATTAAACGACTCGTGCATCGCACGGGCATACTTACTAGTACTATATAAAACCATTTTGAGACTTTTATTTTGTTCATATTTATAAGATCTTGCATCAATTTTCAATGACAATTAATTATTTCTTTCCACAAATACCCCGATTTACTTTTAACACATTTTAGATTCTCAATACTATTAATAGCGGTAATATTGAAAAAATATATAAAATATTCAGATGTCTAATACAATTAACTAAATTAATCCACTTTTTTAATGGACGTAAAATCTACAAGACGGTCTTATATAATGGCGAAGGGGGTATATTTTTTTTTTAAATAATCCTATAATTATTAATGAAACTTTAAAAAGTGTTAGAAAAATTAAATTTTATGAAAAAAATAATTAAATGCCATTAAAATTAAAATTAGATTTTATAAATAATACCAAAATAAAAATCCCTAAATAATCTTATACACGAAATTATAGAGAATACAAACTAAAAAACGTAATGTTGAAAACTAAGTCAACACTTGTCAACAAGATAAAGCATCATTTCTCAACCCATGTTTTTTTTTTTTTTTGAGATTTTCTTTTCACCCGCCCAAAATTACTCACCGCACCCCCATTTGCTTGTGTTGGACAAAGTTGTCCTTCATTTACCGCCTCATATAAGGCGGAACATACTCCGCTCAATGGAAGGCGGAAGAGACAAATGTTTTTTATTCCGAATCACTAAAAGCGGAATAATACCGCGTGAAGGAAGGCGGAAATAATTATATTTATTCCGCCTTCCCTAAGTCGGTGGGTTTAATAAATTTCAATTTCCAAAATTGCCCCTCCACGAACCGTCACCCCTCCCCTATAACGTTTCATTTTCTTCGATTACAATTCATTCTCCCTCCATTTTCTTCTTCAAACTCAGAACTCCCAAGTTTCTCTCTCTCTAAAACCTAAACTCTTTCTCTCTAACCCAAGTTTCTCTCTAATAGAAACGATTTCTCTCTCGTTCTCCCTCCTTCCGGTGACCACCGTTCGACGTCCGTGGGTGTATTTCAATCGTTCTCCAAGGGCTGAGTTCGGTTTTCAATCGTTGGTGTCAAGTCTCCCTACCAAGTAAGTGAGCCCTACCCTTGCATTGTTGTTAAAAATAAGTTGCACTGTTGATATCATGCAGTGGTTTTGCACTGGTTTTGGTTGGATTGCTGCTGTGAAGAACGTGGAAGAGACGAACCTTCCGCCTCACAGAAGTCGTGAAGGATACGACTTCATCGAGTCGGAAGCTTTTCGACTTCTTATGGGCGGAAGTGACTATTTTTTTTTAAATGGATTTTGCAGGAGGTCACTGTGACAAAATTAATTATTTTTTTAAAAATAATTGTAATGCATGTTTTGTTCTCTTTTTATGGGCAAGTATTTTTTCATTTTTGATGGAGCATATGAAGAAAGAGTACTCTTCTCATTGTTTTAGACTTATGAGAAGAGTAGAAAGTTATGATAAGTGAGATAACATAACTTGAGTGAAAATTTTAAAACAATAATTTTATGAATCTGATCATTTTATAAATATTTTTATTCATCTCATTTTATTTAACTTGAGACTTTATCTCACAATTGAAAACCTGACACAAATTATATTAATAAAATTTGATTGATTCGGTTATCTTCAGCATTAATGCATTCCACTCCAAGTAAGCCAGGTGCTAACAATAATTCAAATGTTTAGCTCAAATAGGCTAGATAAATCTATAAGATGGAGCTGGCTACGTAAACATGCACCATAAAGTAGCTGTGAACCTTATAGAACAAATCACCTCCGTGATATTTGAAATATGGGCTGAGTTTGTTAATATTATTGTAATTATTTTTTTATTTCCAATACAAAGATAAAGTAGTGATATGAGTCTACAAATCAATTTACAAAGAAGCTTATAATATAAGACTTAGGGAGTAAATCTTGCATGGTCACTGTGACAAAACTAATGAAATTTGCGACCTTATTATTAAAATTAATTGTATGTTTTATTGATTTTGCTATTAAACATGTTCTTATCATTCAAGTTATATTCTCTTTTTTAAGTATCAAGAAACCTTTTGTTAAAGTTAATAAGTATACTTTTCCTGTTGTGAGTGCTTGTGCAAAGATACATGTGGTCTAAACCCTTTAAAAAATATTAAGGTGTTTTTTAACTCATCATCATCATTCTTTAACTAATGGATATTGTTTTCTAATTGATTTCAGGCATGGCGAGGACGAAGATGACGGCTAGGAGTGCCCCACCGCATACAGTACACCCGGCTAACGCGAGGGTGGAGCGACCGGGTCAGCAGTCACCAGATCAGGACTCACCCGGCGAGCAGTCAGCAGATCAGGACTCACCCGGCGAGCAGTCACTAGTTCAGGACCCAACTGCCGAGCAGCCACCTGTTCAGCAGCCAGCAGTTCAGGACTCACCTGGTGAGCAGTCACTAGTTCAGGACCCAGCTGCCGAGCAGCCACATCTTCAGCAGCCAACAGTTCAGGACTCACCTGGCGAGCAGCCACCAGTTCAGGACCCACATGCTGAGCAGCCGCAGGCCGTGGAGCCAGACCCTGCTATTCGAGCGGGGAGATTGGCACCGACCGCTTCCTATAGGAGCAAGCGGAAGAGGGGCGATGCGTCGTCATCATCAGCACAGGTGGCTGTCCCTCCACCACCAACTACAGCTGAGCATCAGGTACCACCACCATCCTCTCCACCACCGTCTTCTTCAGTACCATTAGTGGCAGAGGCCCAGATAGCACTACCACCATCATCATCAGAGGGCCAGCTACCATCACCACCACCACCACCCCCACCACCACCGGCTTCACCAGTGGCAGTAGTGGGAGAGGCCCAGATACCCCCACCACCAGCACCGTCTTCACCAGATCATGTAGATGTCGAGGCCCAGATAGCATCACCACCTCCACCACCACCTGTAGCTCCAGCAGTACCATCATCGGCACAGGTCCATATACCACCACCACCACCACCACGGAGTTCAGACAGCTCTGGTAGTTCATCTGATGAGTCTTCTGACGATGATTCGTCGTCGGGAGACGAAGCTGCTGAGCCAGTTGTACCCCCAGCTCGAGCACAGTCGGACCCATCATTTCATATGTCGGCGGAGGGTGACGAGGATGGTTCGACATCGGGGGATGAGTTGGAGCAGGAGGTGCAGGTTCCGATCCAGGGTCCTCAACAGCAGGCTGGACCAGATGCGGAGCACGCTGAGGGTGGTCCCGAGCATCATGCGGGAGAGGAGGGGCAGGACCAGCATGAGCATCAGGCTGAGGAGCAGCAGGACTTGATACCTGACCCACAGGATCAGTCGCTGCTGCAGTCGTATCAGACGCATGTGGCCAGGGACATATGGCAGGGCAGGGTAAGTAAATGTTATTTTATACTTAGTTGTGCATAGTTTAGCTTAAATAATTAATAAATGTACCTTGCCTTAAATTGTTGTTTTTATTACTCGCCGGTTGCGACGCTATTGACACAAAAGCAAAATTGTACTTCGAAGCAACGGCATGACACATGTCCGGTGAAGAAAACCACTTTGCCGGTGGAACACCTCCATGATGCTCTATGTGCAAACAACCGATCAAATCGTTGTATCGCTCGATGCCCACCAATTCAATGTATAGCTCCTTGTAGTCCACCATCTCATCTATCAAATCGCGGCGCACCATCATCCAGCAATTTTCATCTCCGTATACATGCATAGCTATGGCCCGGAAACCACAGTTACCATCACTACCAACATCATGTACGGAGTAGATATGCTCTTGTAGCTCGACTGGGGCTGTGAATGAATGGCTTATGTTGCTTGCGTTGGATGTTTGAGAGGCTTGAAAAGGTGGGACCTTTGTAGATTTCTCTGACTTTGTATTCGAGGTGGACTTGGACTTCTTCCTCTTCTTCGATGTTTCCGGTTTGTCCGAAGCATTTAACATACTATCCATCTGGGAATCCACATACTCATATTGCGAGGGATCACGTTTTGTTGACTTCTTCTTCTTCGACTTCCTGCCCTTCGTCTTCACCTTCTCTGTAGGTGGTTTCATTGTCGTTGTTTCGGGCCTGACAACTTCGCGAAATTTGTTCCACAACTGCTTTTTACTAGCTTTGTCCCCGCAATTGAACAACTCCATGAATTCCTCCCATAACGGTAACGGATCGGGATCAACATCTTCCTCGTGATCTGGTTTTTCCGGTTCAACCTGTCCACTGTCGTACATGGATAACTTCTTCTAGTGCACATGAACAGCACCAAGAGGAATAGGGCGTCCAATTTTCTTGTATCCGGCAAGCTCGCAACAACAAGGTAACCCATGGGTTCTTCTAATCCTGCAATCACATTGATCACCACCAATACTGAGCTCCTCTTTGCGAATCAAATTCAACGCCTCTCTCGAGATTGCAAAGCGCAACTTCGAGTAAAAAGGGATGTTCATGTTGTGGTCAATCCTCATGACGCTCTTCGTGAATGAGTCCAAGATGTCCCGATGCCGAGCTATCAACATGTCATGCATGGCGTCAAAGCACGTCACAAAATCACCAAGGCTATCCCCCAATGTCCTCTTGAATGCCGAATGGGCACTCTCAACCCTATTTAACAAGCAGGAAATGTATACATTACTTGTTGTTTCAATTTAAAAAGGTCAAACAATTATAAACCACTACAACCATTAAAATCTCAAAACTTTTACTAAGTGTAATTTTACCTATTCGTCGTTGTGTTCCCCAGGTGCATGTACTGATCTACCCAAGCATCCACGAATTTCTCCTTGTTCTCATTCAGGTAGGTTCTTTCCACATACTCTACCAATGGACCACTTCCCGGACCGGCTTCATTGCATTCCTCCACAAATTCTTGAGTAGCAGCTTCATACTTATCTATGCCCTTGCAATGGACCATATTATCCCAAGCTTTCATCACTTTCCCTGTTTTTTCAATGTTTCGGAAATACTTTTTCACCTTTCCCCTTACATTGTTTCTAATGTGAAACTGACAAAGGAGGTGTGTGGACATAGGGAAAACATCACCGATAGCTCTCACAAGGGCAACGTCAAAATCACTGACAATAACTTCCGGCATTTGGCGAGCCTCATCAAACAATCCTCTAAACTGCCTAAGTGCCCAAGCGAATGACTCATGATTCTCCTTTGACATGAAACAACAGCCAGCCGAGAATGTTTTGCGCGTCGATGTCTCACCCACAATCTCAAGCAATGGGACTCTGTACCGGTTTGTTTTGTAGGTGCTGTCCATCAGAAGAACGAGATTAAAGTTGCACAAAAGACAAATGCTGTCAGGGTGAACCCAAAATATGTCCTTCACCACATCCGAATCAGGTAACGTCCTGTGACAAAACTGGTATCCATGCCTCTTCAAACTCATCAACAAATGTTGCATCTGCGTCTGCGGGTGTCTCACCTCTTTCTTGTATCGATGCCGAACGTTGTAGATATGCTTCATTGTTGTCATGTTCCCTGGAAACCGTGCATTCAAAATGCTCATTATCTTCTTCGGTCTTACACCACTCTTGGTCAGGTCAACCACAAGAGCATGTTGTTCTGTGGTTAACCTTCCCGTTAACGAATGACCAACCAATGTGTCGTGACTCTTGTGGTTGTGGGAACCACATTTCACCCTCAATGACCACCTCTCATCGGATCGACTCCCTTCGCATATAATCTGAATGGGCAACTAATCCACTTGGTCCCACACTCATATTTCGGGGCCCCCTTCGTCCGCTTGCAAACACCACTTCGCTCACAAGCAAAGACAATCCTTTCCATATTCCTTTTTCCTTCCCCAGAGTCCGATTTAAATATTGTCAACACAAATCCGAGCCTATACCCAACGCTGCGGACCCAATCAACTACCTCATCACGATTCTTCAAGGCATTCTTCATGACAAAATGGGAGCTGAAATCGGGGAACTCTGTCTTCGGTACCTTTCCAACAAGAGGGTCTTCAAAATCCATCACCAATTTATCTGCATGAAATGGAAATCTTGAGTCAGGAAAATCAAACTTTTTTCCGCTTCACACTAGTCGGAAACAATTTCGTTTCCGCCTCACTCAAGTCGGAAACAATCCGTCTGTGGCGCATCGGAAACCACCATTAATGGCAGCCATTACTGCATCATTAATGAAGTCCCACAACTCACCAACCAGCACATAAAGACACTAAAGGTTACTAAAACAAACAGTCATTTAATGTTGACTATAAAAAGAACATCTTTTACATGCTCTCTTTCAAAACAAAATAATGGTTTTGTTGATATAAATACCTTGTGAGAGAAATCCACTCTTGAGTGTTGATCAAGTATAACACATGAGTATGGAAAAGGTTTCTTCAAAGTGTTGCTCCTTGATCACTACTCTTCTTCATTGATTTGGGTTGGGATTCAAACATGTTTTTTTCTCATTCTTTGTCTCTCTCTTGTTTTCTTTTCTGCTATCATAATGAGTGTTTGTGGAGTGCCTTAAATGAGAAGCAACGGAGGCTTCTTACATGAACGGATGGGCACTTTTGGTATTTACAAATTTATTAAACAATTCGACTTACGCAAGGCGGAAACATTTAAATTGTTTCCGCCTTGTAACAATCGTAAAATATTCGTCCTCTATGAAGCGGAAACATTATTTTATTTGTTTCCGCCTTCTTTCAGGCGGGACTGTTTTCCGCCTTTTGTTAGTCGGAATATAGAGGGCACATTCGTTCATCATATGCAATTGGGGGTGCGGTGAGAAAGAATGGGGGTGAAAAGAAAATCTCTTTTTTTTTAACGATATCCGGAAAGCACTTATTAATCTTAACAAAAATAACGTGTGATTTTCCGTTTTTCCTATCACTATTTTTTTTTTAATACATTCAATAAGGATGGGTGGCGACTGGCGATAACATACGGAAATCATAAAACAAAAGGCTGCAGTCCTGCTGTACGATAAACCACGGAGGATTAGTCAATTCTGAATTACTACATGTCTTGTTAATCAATCTCCTAAAAACATTGTTTTTTTAGAGGATCCTAAAAATATTGTTTAAGAAATACATTAAGGAAAAATTTACATTTCAAATCTAAGTCAATTAATCATTGATGTATTAAATTCAATATTTTTTAAAATAAAACTATCTTTTTTATTTTCTTAAACAAGATCTTAAGGACACTTTTTAACATTTTACTAATTTATATTGCAATACCACACGCAAAACCACTTGTTCCTCATTTTTTTTTAACGTCTCCAACTGTGACCTAAACATACGAAAATAGATTTTATAACTTAATGTTAGAGTAAGATTGTTTTAAACTTTCCCTAAAAAAAAAAGATTGTTTTAAACTGCTTATATAAAGAAATAAAATTGTTATAAACTATAAAATTACTAAAAGAGAAAATAATTTATACACTGACATTGTAAAGATTTTTTACACTATCACCACATCATCCATCATCCAAGGGTTTATGGTTATTGATTTCTAAATAAAAGTAATGCAAATGAATGGTGGATAATATACTGACAACGTAAAAAACTTTACACTATCAGTGCACACATATTAAACTCTTACTAAAATTCAAAACAAGAAATTTTGGTTGTGTTTTTTTATTTTAGTGGTTTTTACACCAATGTTACTATAACATTATCTTAAAAAATCCAAATCTTGGAATAATCCTATAACATCACAAAAAAAATTTCTATTCCATACCTTCCTTAACTTTTTAATAGTTTAAGTTTTTTTTCTTGTTACATGACTTTTGTATTTTTTTTCAATTTCAATATTATCATGCATTAATTTTATTTTTATCATTTCTCTCATTTTCAAACTACTAATATATATTAATTAATAAATATATTTCCTAAAAAAATTGTATCAATAACACATCTTTAATATATGTGCAACATCTTTAAACATCAAAAGTTATGGAATGAGGAGAGTACATATAAAAGGCATTTTCTCATAAGGATCTTGCTAATAGAGTAATAAGTGCTCTAAGAATACTTGCTAAGATTTTTAAATATGAAAAAAAAAATCACAAATTGAAAATATAAAAAGTTACAATTTTTCAATAATTTCTCATCATATTTACTAGTTTCTTAACAAGTATCCTAAAAATATTTATTGGCATTTGTCTTATCATAAAATAAGCATTGTTATTGAAATAATCATAGTTCCATACAACGTCTTAGTACGTGTTTTGTATAGCTGGTAAAATTAGATTATGACTAATTTTATCTTGATTGTAATATGTTAAAATTATAATTTGTTTATATTTGGGTCTCTTAACTAAAAAATGAAATTAAGTTAATCTGTTTTGCTTGAATAGTGTAAAAAAAACTATTTTTAATGATTAAATTACAAAAAAAAATAAAAAAGTACGAAGAGATAAGGGGGTAGTTAATGTATTGAAATTATAAGGGTATAATATAAAAATTACATGAATCTAAGAAAATAATCTTACCAAAAATAATTTACAACTCCTATAAGGAAGATGATAAATTTTAAGTACTTTTCCAAAAATATAATTTAAAATTTTAATCTGCATTGACAAACAAATACATTGAATTATAATTATTTTTGAAAAATAAACTAAAAACACAATCTTAAGCAAAATCAAACACCTTAATAGGTTTTCCTTCACACAAATAAAAATAGCTTTTTCTTCAAATAATGTGTAATTTTCATTTATTGAATATTTACATTTTTTTATTTTGTCTAATAAAAATATATTTTTTTTAAACTAATAAATATAGTAAAGTGGGGGAGATGAGATTAAAAATACATTTTATAATTATCATAGACACATGAGAAGGACATGTTGGGCATCATCTGGAAGGCATTTCACCTCGAGTAAATTGTCACTTTGATCCTTAAATTTACACGCCATTTTCGCTTTAGTCCCTTACATTAACAAAAATGCTTTTAGGTCCCTAACTTTGTAAAAAGTCATTCACGATAGTCTCTGTCCCTAACCCCTGTCAACGGACATTAACGGAGTGATGACGTGGCTGACTGGGGCCTTAAACGACATCGTTTTTGCATCCTCGTGACACTTATAACGAAGTAAATTGTCATGTTAGTCTTATCGACTGCATCAGTGCTATGTTCAACTGCACCAGTCCCATATTTTGAAGCTGAACACTTCAAAATATGCACACTTCAAAACAAGATGAACACTTCAAAATATGCACACTTCAAAACATGGCACTGATGTAGCTGAACATGGAACTGGTACAACTGAACATGGTACTGGTGCAGTTGATTGAATTAACGTGACAGTTTACTCCGTTATAAGTCCACGGGAACGCAAAAACGACATCATTTAAGACCACCAGTCAACCATATTATCACTCCGTTAACGTTTGTTGACGGGGGTTAGGAGTAGAGACTAATGTGAATGACTTTTTACAAAGTCAGAGACCTAAAAGCATTTTTGCTAATTTCATGAATTAAAGTGAAAGTGTTGTGTAAATTAAGGGACAAAGTGACAGTTTACTCATTTCACATCCATTTCTAGAAGATGACGTTGCCATTGCATGAGAAGTTACATTGTTATTAAGTGTATATTGACATGATTACCATTTTCGCACAATCATGTAAATTAGGGGATGAAAATCGCACAAATAAAGGTTATTCATTTACCAATATCCCATTGACACTTAGGCTTTGTTTGGTTGCACGAGAGAAAATGGAAAGAGAGAAAATGAGAAGAGAGAAATAGGAAAGAGAGATTATAGTGAGAAAATGGATAAATTTTGTGATTGTTTGGTATGAGAGAAAATGTGAAGAAAAAAGAAAGAAAATGTTTGATATAAGACAAAATACTTAATATAAAAAAAATAAAAAAAAAAGAACACTCCCGTTCACTTCCTTGTAGCAGCAGCTTGCCTCTTAACACCATTTTTGTCTTTTAGTGCCTTGCTCCATTTTCTTCCCATTCTCTTGCCACATGAGGGGAGAAAAAAAATGGGTGTTACTACCATGCAATCAAAAATTGAATGGTTGTTATGCAACCCATTGTTAAACCAATAAAACCTTGTCACCTAAGACATGTATGCCACATCATTTGGTTCGGAGGTGATGGTGGCCAGTGGTGGTGGTGGTGGGGGCGTTGGGTTTTGCTAACTTGAAGAAGACGAACCACCGACAGCATACTTTGATTCTTTTTTAATAATGTTTTTTTAAAATTAAAACTTATAATTTATCTATAGGTACAAAAGACTAAAATTTTAATTTACTTTTTAAGTTGGACCAAATTGCAAAAAATTAAATTTAACTACTTCAAATGATGATATGACACATATAAATTAAATGGCAACTTTCTATTAGTTCAAGAGAAGGTTGCATGACAACACTCCAATTTTGGATTGCATATTAGAAATCTCCAAAAAAATTTAGTGGGTCCCACCCTCTTTTCTCTCCTCCCCCATTTTCCTCCCACAACCAAACAAGAAAAAACATCCATTTTCTCTCCATTCTCTCCTCCCCCAATTTTTCCTCCCCAAAATCTCTCGTACCAAACAAAGTGTTAGGGAAAATTACAGCAAGAAAAACTATGTCTTCTATGTCGTTTAAATTTAAGGTTGTTGCTTGCCACCATCCAAGAGCTCATTCACATAAAATTCATGCAAATTTTCATACATTATCTGGAGTAAAATTACGGCAAGAAAAACTACGTTTCTATGTCATTGGAATTTAAGGGTGTTGCTTGACACCATCCAAGAGCTCCTTTACACAAAATTCATGCAAGTTTTCATACATTTTCTTCCATTGGTTAACCATTTGCATTGACCTTTGGGAATCATGTTTTAGTCTCTCCATCTCCATTTCAGAAGCAGCAGCAGAATTTTGATGCTGAGACGTAGGTTAAAAAAAAGAGGTCACAAACTCACAATCAGCATATTAGACAATGCCTATTATTTCAATATCAAGACACAAACCTGAAGTTCCTTAAGGTTATTGCATAGCACATCGTAACTGACGTATTTAACATCCTCACATCTCCCACCAACACCGAGGCTGACAAGAGTCGTATCTGGGGCTTCCTCTGTTGGATATTTTTCCAACGGAGGGGGTAACGAAGAGCCATGCTTTCTTGAGGGTGCTTGTAAAGACATATGGTTGCTTGAGTCAATTTCTTGTCTAGCAACAAGAATATTATTTACAGGTCCTGCAACATTTAGAATAGATTAACAATAAATATAAAAAATTTATCAATATCAATGTTGAAAACAAACACGGTTGATACCATTTTGCGTAGGTAATTTAGTCATGAAACATGCCATCTGAGATTAAAGTAGAATAATACCATTAATGAGCATTTAGGTTAAGCTAAGCATGTACAAGACAATTGCATGCATTTATATAATCGTCCAGTGTCAATTTATTGAGATAAAAATACAACAAGCTCTCAAAAAAGGGAAATAACATGGCAGTACCAGTCAAAAGGTAAAATAAAATATTAAGAAAAGAAAGCAGACAGGAGCAAAGCTATAAACAAGAGCATAATATATTGTATAAAGAGAGTGTCAGACCAAGATGAGTAGAACAATTTGGTTCCGGTATTTCTTTAAATCAAGGGAGATCACATTCACACAGAGAATGTGTAGTTATCATATGTAATATTAGTTGCTTTACTATATCAAACATAAGTTGACAGTTTTCAGTAACAGGCTCTAACATGCCAAGAAAACAACTTGAGCATTGATAAAGTAGAAGATCATTTCAATAGAAAAAAGGGCTTCTAATAAATACCACAGAATACAAGCATTAGTAAACATAACTATTCGATAAAAAAACCTGTTTTCCAAAAACAATTTCAAACCACAAGCAAGCCATATTTAATAACTTTTAACAATACCTTTAGCATGTTTGAACATGCGGACAATGTTACGAGTTCTTAAATTCCAAACACGAACCATCCCATCCTCTGAGCCAGATATTAGAAAATCCCCACTTGTTCCATATGCTAAGCAAGTAACAGTGTTGCTGTTAAAATGGGGAAAATTATTAGTCAACGATTGCACAGCTTGAGCCAAATTTTTTGTATCTGACAAGGCCAGTAGCAATTAGACACATGAGGAGATGTTGCAGACACTTAATTTTTAAGAATGTATCTGTTTATGGACAAATTGGATTTGTCCTGGTTCATTGGACAATTGGGTCAATTTCGACACACTTGTTTTCAAGGTTTTGGTATGAAGGAAAGTAAAATCTTGTAAGAATGACAGAATGTGCGGTTCATGGGTTTTGTTCTGGGAAAGGAATGCCCACATTTTCGAGGGGGCTTCTTTTCTCGGAATTTGTTATGGGATAGAATCATTTTATCAGTGTCTCTCTGGTGTTCACCAAATTGTCTCTTCAAGAGTATCAATATTCCAGATTTGCAAAGGGACTGGAAAGCTCTCCTAAACTAACTAACTTATAGGAGTTTCCTTTCAATGTCTTTTTCCTTTCTTCCTTTTTTTTTTTTTTTTTTGTTTATATCTGTTATACATCTACTCTTTCTTTCTCTTATAAAATGCTTCGTCTTATCAAAAAATTTAAAAATTACGATTATCCGTCTCAGCATAAAAAATGGTTTCAACAATCATTGGTATGTGCAGGGGATATTTCAACATAATTCAAACTTACTAAATTAGAAATGGCTCTGGAATAAAAAAATAAAAAAAGCTAATATTTCCAATATAAACAAACTCAGATTCATCATTCTGATTGGAGTAGGAAGTAAATGTTTGGTTGAATTAATCATAGCTAGGATTAGATTGTGGGGGAGCCCTATTCTTGTTCAGGTCATCCACAAATTCTAAACAACGAAACTGAAAGCCCCCACCATGTCGCTCTCTAAGAATTATACTGTTGCAAGTTGCAACAACCATATATGTTGCTAGGGGGGGCACATAAGACGGTCACCATTAGTTACCCACATTATCTATTTTTTTTTTAAAGTATATTTTAGGAAAAGTGATGCAAAGGGAGAAAAGTGGTCATAACTGATGTAAATTTGAAAAACTATGAGCATGAAAAAGTATATCAGCAGGTTTATACTTTCAAGATATGGACAAGAGGTGAAAAGATAACCTGTGGTTAGAAAATGCACCAATGATATGCTTCCCATATTTACTAGTTGCAACGCTTTCAGCAGTAAGCGCAGCAATAAATATATTTCCATCTCTGCCACCCGCATAAAAGACATGCTCAGCAGGATCCATTGCAATGGAATCAATTACGGTATGGAACACTATATTTCTTAGCAGTGTTCCAGTAGATAAGCTCCATACCTAAAAAAGAATATAAGTTAGAATCCAGACCAGTGAATTGGAAAACAGAAAAACAAGCTCTATCCCACTAAATGAGGGCATACAGTAGATGGAAATCATGATTTAAAAAAAGAGAAATTCTGAATAATGAACAACCAAGAAGCCATGGCTTTTGTTTGATAGAAGCAATCCAAAAAGAGTGAACAAAATAACCAATAATGTAAAAAGTAACTTAAATACAACTAAATACAGAGACCTGAGTTAAGAGGGTTTAAGAGATTAAATAAAGTCAATTCCAAAGATAGTTAAATCGGGTAACTCTCTGAGGAAATTCGCAAAAAGTAAAAAAAAAATAAAATAAAATAAAATAAAAATTGGAACATATTTCCCATTAGTATAGAAATTATTCTTCACATTAGTTGTGCTTTTCATTACATTACCAGCTCTCAAAACCATATTATTATGCTCATGGCCAAATTTTCCTTAGCATATATGCCTTTCATATTTAAACTGAATAATATGCACCATTGGCCATCATCCCCAAAACAAGAGTAGGTTTCCCTCTATATTATGAAGCATTTATTGCTTAGGTATGTAACGATCATAACCATAAAGGATTAGAATCTTACAAATAATAGAGGTTGACTATTCAAGCTAAAAATGGTAAACATTATTCCTTGGTAAACATCTATTATTACTTATCTTTTTTGATACATCAACACCACCCACAAAAACAGTAACCAAACCTTGCAGGTCCGATCCTCTGAAGCTGACACTATAATTGCATTAGCCCCTCCATTGCCAATCACAACATCAGTTACAGGCAGGGAGTGCTGTGAAAAACTATGCATATAAAGATTACTTGCTTCCTGACTTTTCAAATCATCAAATATCCTGATACAATGAATCATGAAATGCGGAGTAGTTAGCACAGCTAGTAACCAAGCAGAATATTATCCTAAGAGATAAGAACTTGATACAGGTAAAATAATGAGACAAGATGAGTGTCAAGTACATGAAGAGAGACCAAACTCTAACACAGCCATCTTCAGAACCAGTTATCAGCAATGAGTCATCTTCAGAAAATACCAGGCAAGTAACAGGTCTATAATGAGCATGCCACTTCTTAAGCAATCTGCCAGTATCAACCTTCCAAGTAATGCATGAAACTCAGTACAGTACAGTAAACAGCAATAGAGAAACTAGTCACTTTCAATTCATTATTCTGCACTACCTAACAACAATAATAACTAAGTCTTTTCTTACTAGGTGAGATCAGCTACAAGAATCAAACAAAGCCACAATGTTCTATCTTTTACCCAAGAATTTTCCAGCCTCATTTTCAAACAGAATCTGAAACCAGACCTTGATGCATCAACCATAATATTCCACTAAAAAGAAAAAACTCACCTCCCAAAAGTATATGTGACCTGACAAACCTCCACCACCAGCTATATAGTCGCCTGGGTGATTAGCAGAAAGGGACTTCAGGGGCTCAGCTGGAAAGCTCTTAACTTCAACTTGGGGCTGTACACTCATTACGCAAGCGATAATGTTATCATTCATTATTATTCATCATATGAGAAAATGATTAATAACAATAATAATAAATAGGTTAAAATATATTTTTATTCCATATGTTACACTCATTTTCAATTTGATCTTTGTCCTTTGTTTAAACCCATGTAGACAGTGGGGTCAATGTTGAAAACGATCGAATGAAAAGGGATTAACTTGAATTTTTTTCCATATAGGAACAAAATTGAGAGCCTGCTTGCTTTTTTAAGTTTTTAAACCTCAAAACAATGCTTTTTTAATATTTTTTTTAAAAACAATCACTGCTGACACCTAACAGTTACATGTTTGTTTTGTTGATCTTTGACCAAAAAGTAGAAGCTAAAAGAAGGCAGAAAAATGTTATTAGGAAGAGCTATATCTTCTCGCTTCTCTAAAACAGCTCCTGAATTACTTTTAAAAAAAAAAAAAAAAAAGTGCTATTTATGATTGGGGGGTTAGTTTTTGCGAGGGTTAGAGTAGCCCTAGTACTACTCCCTATCAATGAATTTGCTAATAGAAAAATGCTAAACTACTCGTTTGGTCCCTTACTTTATTTTTCGCTATCAAATTGATCCCTCACGTTTTTTTGGTATCAGATTGGTCTCTCTCGTTTCTTTTCACTATCAATTTGGTCCATGAATCACATCCTACGTGGACCAATATGATACACACAGTGACGGATCTTGACCAAACATTCAGGGGGTGCAACTTTGGGAAGTCAATTATATAATATTTATGTTTGATAATTTGCTTAAGTAAACTAATAAAGGTTCCAGCCTGGTGGTAATGGCTGTTTTGCTATGGTCAACAGGACAATGGTTCGAATCCCGGCTTGTTGACTTTACTGTCGATTATTTAAACAATTCGAACTAAAAATTAAATTTTAATAATAAAACAAAAGTGCCATGAGATGAATCGAACACACGACCAGATAATTACATGCCCAACACCGAGCCACCAATTCGAACTAAAAATAAAATTTTATTAATAAAACAAAAGTGCCATGAGATGAATCGAACACACGACCAGATAATTACATGCCCAACACCGAGCCACCAATTCGAACTAAAAATAAAATTTTATTAATAAAACAAAAGTGCCATGAGATGAATCGAACATGTGACCAGAGAGTTACATGCCCAACACCGAGCCACCACGCCAATCACTATTGTCATTCTATGTTGTACATTGAGTATATATACATAGGTTACAAAATCCGAGGGAAAGCAGGAGTTCCCGCCACCTCCTTCCAAGATTCGTCCCCGGATATGCACACGTGTCATTTCTTTCTAACGATACAAATGTGGACCAATATGGTCTTGACATTTACGATGGACAGTGACTCAGAGACTATCTTGATAGTAAAAAGAAACATGAAGGACCAATATGAATAAAATTGCGTGCAGGGCTAATTTGATAATGTAAAATAAAGTAAGGGACCAAACGAACAGTTAAGCCTAAAAAAACAAAACCGGAACAAAAATCAGTTTCTAAAAGTATGTTGAAATAACTTGCTTTTAGCTGTAAACAAACATGCCCCTGAATATCACATATCGAAAATCAAAACTATATAGTAACCTAAAACATAAAAAATAATGAAAAATTAAGGAATGTAATGAAAGTATGTATGTATGTATATATAGAGAGAGGGAGAGAGTAATGAAAGACCTTGTTCCATGACCAGAAGAAAACAGAACCCGATGATGCAGTTGGGTCTCGAAGCTGAGAAGAAGCGAGGAAGCGGCCGCCGACGGAGACAAGGCAATGAGTTGGGGAGGAGCAGGATTTGTAACGGAGGTGCTCGGCCCCTGTCCGAAGGTCCCAACACCCTATCCCGCCATCAACGGATGACGATGCCAAAACAACCTCCATTCAAAGTTAATTACCAAACCTCTCTCTGTGTATGATAAAATGCCAAACAAACGAGTCGTAGCAAAATAAGCCTTCTCGGTCACTAAATCACTTTGCGACCGAATTCGTGACCAAGTAAGTAGTAAGTGCAGTCACTAAAACATAAGAAGAGAGAGAAAGTAGAAAAAGGAGAAACTCACCGGAGAAGGGTAGGGAGGGGGAGAGTTGAATGAAGCAGCTACTGTGGCTACAGGGGAAGCGGCAAAACGATGATTATGGATTTATGGTTCCATGGAAAGAGAAAGATTGAAAAAACGATGCTGCTTGTGAGAAATATTGGGCCAGTCGGGTTGGGGCTTGAAGACGATGGGCTATTGTTTTTTCCTCTTATGCTTCTCTTGTTTAAAAAAAAAAAAAAGACATTTATTCTTTGATTTTTTTTCAAAATAATAATTGAATCAAATAAGGTTTATTTAAGCTTTTGGTTCTAGAAGATTTGGGATGTTTTGGTTTTAACAGTTCTTTTTAGGTTGCACAACCTTGAAGATTATTGATCATCTTCCTTCCTTAATTGTCCATGTGGACCAATCAACTAAGAAGAAAACGCGACATACTCTTAGTCGATTATTAGCATGTTGCAAAATTTTATAGCGAAAATCATTGTTGTTAAAATCGTGATCTTTATCATGTCATATGTCACTTTTTTTTAGCTTAAGAGTCTTGTTTTTGTGAAATTCGAGATTCGGGTGACTCGGGTGGAATAAAAGGATTACAACTTGAGATCACGAAATCTATTCGATTTTTTAGAAATCAAATCTAACAAGAAAAGAGATAAAGATTTGATCAAACCTCCAATTGACCCAATCACTTGCAGTAAACCCTGAAAAATCCCTGATGAAAACAAAAATTCAAATCTTAGTTACCTTGATAACAGGTGGTTGTTGCAAAAAAAAAAAAAAAAAAAACACACACACACACAACGAAGAAGGGAAACGAAAAGGAAGATGGGTGACACACAAAGAAGAAAAAGGCTTCACAAAAGCATCGTCAATAAGAATATGGATCCACCAATTTAAGCAACTTTTCATTTGGAAACACATCATATAAAACCATCAAGTTCATGTTAAAAGAACCCAAAAAAACAACAACAAGGTTATGGATCCACCGAGGAGTAGTAAGCGGCTCGGTCTCGCTTAAATAATATCTCGAGTTCGATTTCTTGTGGATACAAAAAATTCGTGTTGGGAGACTCACCTGCCATAGTTAGGCACACAGCCCAAGTCAAATGCGGATATACCTAGGCAATACTTAGAGAATCGGATGGAAAAAAAATAGTGAATTTATTTTCCACGGCAAAGCATGCAATCCAAATATCCTTAACAAAATTTTGAGAAATAGTATATTCAATACTGAAAAAACACAGCAAGTAGTGTTTCACAATTTGTATTTTTTTTTTTTGGTTAAGGGAAAATGTAAACAAAAATCAGCATGATCATGGAGTGAGATTATTGATACACTAAGTTAAATAAAAACATTTTCATTATGGATGACGTTATCAACACTTCTAAGTTTTTGTCCACACTCTTTTGCAACCAATCATAATTTTTGCAAATTTAAAAAAACAAAATTGCAATTAGTTTTAAAAAAAAAACTGAATTTAAAGTATAAATAGTCTATCTGTATTTCAGTGTTACTCCCTCCGTTTCACAATGTTTGGCCTTTTAGGTCTGGGCACACAGATTAAGAAAGTATTAATTATTGTAAGTATTATGTATAATTTGTCTAAATGACCATATTTAATTCTTATTGAAAATTTTAATAGTATTTAATTTTTATTAATAAGTGTTTCCATTAATTAATGTATAGTGGTTTAGAGATGAGAGAGATGATAAAAGTAGAATTAATGAGGAGTAAGAGAAATGATTGAATGAAAGGTTAATATTGAAAAAAAAAATATGTTTGTGTATTGAAAATGTAAAAGGCCAAACATTATGAAACAAGAAAAAAAGGCTAAAAGACCAAACATTGTGAAACGGAGAGAGTATTACTTATTTGAGTTCGAGTATAATTGATTATATACAAATATTTATCAGTAAACACATAGTAGTGATTAATTTTTTCACATACATTGGTTAGATACATTAATCAACTGGTATTAAGAAAAAATAAATAGCCATGACTGGTGAATTTGTGATTGAAATTTGAAAACCAACTTCTCTAGTCTCTGGGATGCTCAAGCGGGTTAGATCTTGCCATATTGGATCCATAGTGAAGTGGTGTTTAGTGTGATGGGGGCTTTTCAGCGTTGCAAATTGAATAATGAGGAGCTGATAGTGACAGAACATAAGTTAACCTCAACCACTGCACAGCAGAATAAAACAGTTGAAATGGACTTAACCTTGGATAAATGTGGACCACACAGCTGGTTGGGATCTTCATGAAGGGAAATAGTTTTCTGTCCCTTTACTGAGTTACTCCTTCCTTCCGATCCTTATTAAATACATCATTCTTAATTAAATTACATAAATTATAAAGGGGATTACATTTCTTAAATTTTTAAAAACTTTTTTTAATATTACACTTTTAGAATAGAGGTCATAATGTTGGGAGATTCACTTGCCATAACCAGACACGCGACCCAGGTTGAATCCGAATATACCTAGATACTCCCTCCGGTCCTATATATAGGTCACATTCTAGAAAGTTTTCTTGGTCCTAATTATAAGTCACTTTATATTTTCTATGCATCATTTATTGATTTTTCTCCTTTTTGCCCTTATTAAATGTTTTGACTATCTATGTGTTTTTTGTTATTCATTAATGAGTGTGAATTTTCCAAGAAAAGTTAAGGGGGTAAAA
The DNA here is from genome assembly GCA_037953625.1 of Crotalaria pallida. NCBI lineage: Eukaryota > Viridiplantae > Streptophyta > Magnoliopsida > Fabales > Fabaceae > Crotalaria > Crotalaria pallida. The sequence continues at coordinate 137,921,378 of CM075654.1, read as the reverse complement.
TTGTAATGTTACAATATATTCTCATAGAATTCATAAAACCAACCACTTTCCTTAGTATGTGTAATTCGGTTAAGTATGCCCTATAATAAGAACCGGAGGGAGTAGTACTCAGAGAACCGGATGGGTAAAAAAAAAATAGAGGTCATAAAATGAGATTTAAAGATAGAAGATTTAGTGCTTGTCTTTATGATCGAGAATAAATATCTTAAACTGATTTTTGGATTCCTAACTAAAAAGAGTTTTGAATTACGATCCCATTGTCGAAATTTTGATCCCCACTTCGTATTTTCATAAACAAAATTGCCTTCAGTGCGTTTTAAATTTCCGTTTTTCAAGAGATGGAAAAATTCCGTTCACAATGAGATGGAAAATTTCCGTCTTTCATGAGACGGAAAAATTCCGTCTGGCATGAGAAGGAAATGGATGAAGGGCACAATCAGGTATGCTATACTGCTTGTGATGAAGGACACAATCTGGCATGAGACGGAAAAGGATGCTGCACTCAGAGCATGCTGATTACAAGAGTGATTATGCCAGTTCCGCAAGTTCAATAGCACCTGTAGTTGACACCTTTACTACTACTCAGTCCAAAAGCCTTATGGTGAATGATCAAATTTCAGAACCGGTTTTCACTCCAAATGTGGGCTTGAAAACACAGGAATTGAATCTCAATTGCATTTCTGATTTGGAATTATACCAAAGAAACTTACTTTTGGGCGGTGAGGCAGTAGCTTCTGCACCTTCGGAGGAGGACTTTCATTTCTTTTTACCACAAGGGGAATGCTATAATATGAACTTTGGTACGCAGAACATAGAGATGCCAGAGTATTTTAGCATGCTCTCAGTGCAGCACCCATGTCCGTCTGATGCCAGACGGAAAAATTCCGTCTCATGAAAGACGGAAACTTTCCATCTCATTGTAAACGGAATTTTTTCGTCTCTTGGAAGACGGAAATTTAAAATGCACCGAGGATAATTTTGTCCATGAAAATACGAACTGGGGGCCAAAATTTCAACAATGGGATCCATAATTCAAAACTCAACTAAAAAAAAGCTAACTCCTCTTCATGAATTCCCAAGTTTAGCCCAAGAAGCATGCATGGTTGCTTTCTGCCCTTTCAGGCTGTGACAATGTTGACCTCTGACCCAACTGGTTTTGATTATTTTCTGAAAAATGTTTCTGCTTATTTTTGTCATTGGCCCACTCCCAATTTGGTGGATTAGTAAGCCATAATCAGAGACGAGCTTGAGATTACCACAAAGAAGGTCAAGCGGTTACTCTTTTTAAATCATGTGGGGCCATATTAATTTTCGCTTCATAGTCACATGTTCATCATGAAAAAAAAAATTTATCCTTTAAAATATCTGGAAGGGCTTATCTTTGAAGCTGATTTTTATTTTTATTTAAGAATGATAATAAGTGCTCTTAACCATAAAGACACTTGTTAATGAATTATTATATTATATGTAGTTGAAAAATATTAAAAATGTAAGTTTTGATATTTTGAGAGAAAAAAACTAAAAACTTATGATGTTTTTTCTATTTTTTAGTAAGTTTAACAAATGATCTTAAAACATTTGTTAATAACATCTTTACGTATTTAATTATAGAATGAGGTGCAATTGAAAGAAGAGATTTGAAATATATAAAGAAAGAAAAATGATTACGATATTAGATTATAAAATCAATTTACAAATCATTAGGTTACAATATTCCAATTCTTTGTTTCCTCTTTCAATATTCATGTTTCTCTTATTTCATTCGATTTATGAGAAAATGGAGAATGTATCGACAGTGTAAAGTTTTTTACACCATCAGCACATCATTTATCATTCATTCGTTTATGATCGTTGACTTTTAGATTAAAACAATACAAGTAAACGGTGGATAATAGACTGATAGTGTAAAAAACTTTACACCATCGATACATACCCATTAATCTCTTTCAAATATAACTAAGAAAAAATTATGTGTAATATAAGCAAATTTTAATTAATTTCACCATATTTAATATTTTTCTTTCTAAAATACTTTTCATTTAGTTTATATTTTATATTCAATGTTATTCAATTTGTGACTTTGAGTATTCTAGAAACAAGTTTTCATTGACTTCACCTTTAAATCTAAATTTATTTATCATTTTTTGGATGAACCAGGGTATCCACCCGCGTAACTGGGTGACTAATCCCTCGCACCACGGTCGGGCCCTTTCGGGGGCGATGCTCCCAGTAAGGCTTGCTTCATTCACATGCGCCTCGGGTACGACTCGAACCCGCGACCACATGCTTAAGGGACACAAGCCCCTTCCACTTGTGTCAGCCTCCACTGATAAATTTATTTATCATTTCATGAAGGGCAATATAAATAACGAAATTAAAATTAGGATTTTTCAAATGTGTGCCTTAGAGTACATGTGAATGTGAATGATACCTAAATAAGTACTAAGCTCTTGTGACAATATTAAAAATGTAGTAACAACTCAATATATTAAACACATCAATTTTTTATGTAAGTTTATTTTTTAAAGTATGCTTAACATGTGACATAGGACACATTTAAGAAAAATACTCAAAATTAAAATACCTTTCTTAACAAGTGTGTTATATATTTCCTAGGTTTCAATCTACTCTATAAATTTCACACGAAATTAAGAAATTTATTCAATGCTTCAAATTTAAAAAAAAAATATGACAACTTTATTACATTATCTCCACGCTATTAATTATATCATACAGTTCACATATTTCAAACTGATTAAAAACAAGGTTAAAGTTAAAAAAATAATTAATGCCCAATCGAATTCCTAAAATAACAAATAATAAAAATGTTAAAACGACATATAGATTGGAACTGAGTGAGTATTTTCTTTTCCTTACATTTGAGACCGAAAGTATAACTTGCCACTCGTTGCGACACTTTTATTATGAAGACAAATTAAATATTTTGAGAAGTACTACCTCCCATCCTTTATATAAAATATTTTTTAATTTTCTATTATGGTCATATTTATAAAATTTATTGCAATTTTCATTGATAATTAGTTACTTATTTTTATGAATACTTACTCAATATTTTTTTTAAAGTCTTGATAATAATTATAGAAATAATTTTAAAAATAAACATAAGAAGTACAGTATTACTCCCCCTGTTCCATTTTATTTGGCTCTTTAGATTTTTTTTTCTTGTTCTATATCTTTTGTCTTTTTACAATTCCAATGCATAAACATATTTTTCTTTCAAATTTTAACCATTATTTCAATAATTTCTCTTACGCCTTGTTAATTACTCCCACCATCCCAGAAGTTATGATCTTTTGAAGATTTCTTTTGTTTCATAAATCATGATCATTTAGAAATCCAAGACTCATTTATACGAGTACTTCTTTTTCCAAACATACCCTTATTTATTGCATTATCTTTTTCATCACTCATTTCTTCATCTCTCATCAATAAAATCTTCATACATTTATTATTACTCTATTCTTTTATTAAATGAGGGTAATTTAGTCAAATTATACCAAATTCTTACATCATTTACTCATTTCTTAATCTGTGTGAAATCTCCAAAAGATCATAACTTATGGGACGAGGGAGTATACTTTTATCATCTTCTTCATCTCTAAACCATTATACATTAATTAATAGACACACTTACTGATAAAAATTAAATACTACTACAATTTTTAATGAGGATTAAATATGAGCATTTTAGACAAAGTGCACATAAAACTTACAATAATCGACACGTTCTTAATCTATGTGTCCAGACCTAAAAGATCAAACAAAATGGAACGAAAGGAGTAACATTTTTGATGCAACTAACATAAATAATCAACTTTCTTGATAAATACGAATTTCTCCATAAATTTTTATATTAAAAATCAGAAAGAATTACTAAATGTTTCCAAATACTAAATGTTTATTTTATTTAAGGGTCTTGTTAGTTAAGGTTGCTTGAAGTAGTAAAACAATCATAAATGGACATTAATCATTCTCTCGAAAATTTCAAAAATATATCTTTCTGTGAAAAAATACGACTTTTAACTTCTTAATAAATACCCTTAGGACACTTAAGGGCACTTGTTAACATTTTCATTTATTTAAATAATTATTGAGTACTCTATCAAGTTGGGTGACATTTAGCAAATCCATAACAGCCTAAGCCAATGATGAAGTAGCTTGCTGGGTTAAATTATTGGGTTGGCAACTCCTCCATCGCTTTAAGGGGCAATTGTGATCACGCGTATTAACGTTGATTGCTGTTCTTTAAAGCAATTTACCTTAATCAATAAAATAAGTTAGGGGAGAAAAAGAAAGGTTACAAGTTGGAGTATGTGCTTGGCTATCAGCATAAAGTATTATTTTGTCATGACAAAGAAAGGTAATCTTGGATATTTTTTTAAAAAAAAAAAATTTTAATGGTTCTTGAAGGGTATGGTTCTTTACTCTCCAGACTTTCTGCTCTCCATCGACGAGATTAGATCAAGTCGTGCGATCCTGCCAACTTGAAAATAAGGTATGAGACTAAGAAATTTCGCATTCGATTTTCGGTTAACATATCCTGTTGAGAGAGGCATAGGAATGTAACCTCGTGTAGAATTAGTCTCAAGGGTTCCATGGTATTAAGGATGTTCTTAAAGACACATGTGATACTAGCCAAAGAGTAAAAAAAAAAAAAATTGTCCGCTCTCCGGTTTTACTAACTAATCACATTTTAAGTCTTTTACCTATTTTATAGAATTACTATTCCTTTCATTTTATATATTTTAGTCTTTTTTTTTTCATTTCATAAACTTTTATCAATTTACAATTTTAATGCATAATTATGTATTTTTTTTTTCAATTTTAATATTTCACTCAATAACTTTTTTACTCCTCGTTAATTATACTTTTATATTCAATATGTTAATTAATGGATATACTTTCTAATAAAAATTAAATAGTACTATTACAATTTTCAATAAAAATTGAATAAGGATATTTTAGTTATAACAAATATATAGAACTTATACTAATAATCAACACTTTCTTAATATACTTTATGTCTTAAATATAAAAAATATGAAATGGTGGGAGTGATAATGTTTTATTAATGACGAGTGTAAATAAGCATAAGGAGTACCGTAACCATACCATTCTAAATAGGGTCGTTATACTGTACTCATCCAGAGTGGAGGAGTACATATACTCATTGTTGTAACTTGCTATAACCAGTATTGATTCTTTTCTCTCCCCTCGGTTTTCGCCCTTCTTTTTCTTACGGGGACGGGACCACATTCTCCCTCCATTCCTCCATTTCCGTCTTTTTTTTTTAACGTTAGTACTTCTTCAGTTCTTTCTTCTTTTTTTTTCATTTTATAAAATATAATTTTTTAATTTATTGTTACCAATTTAATTATTAATTTTTTTAATAATTTTTTTGAATATTAAAATGTAATTGTGTTTTGGTAAGTCGATTTTTCTCATTTATTATTATTTTTTTGGTCTGTACTCTTTGACCAGTACCACAGGTGTCCCCAAAAGCACCCTTAATACTAGGGAACTCTTGAAACTAATCCTGCACGAGGTCGAGTTCCTATGCCTCTCCCAGCAGAGTGTGTTAACCGGGAATCGAACCTGAGACTTCTTAGTCTCAGGCCTCATTCTCAGGTTCTTAAGTTGGCAGGATCGCACCACTTGAGCCAACCCCCATTGATGATTTTTCTCATATATTTTTAATGGTGAGATCTCTTGAATTTTTTTCCATATCCAAAAAGATAATATATTAACTTTTTGGCTTAATTATGTCACAAGTCCCTGAAATTTGGGGTACTTTTGCTATATACCCTTGTTCTTTTTTTTTTCAATGTCTGACTCTCCAAAGTTACTTTTGGGTTTGTCATATACCCCTACTACCGATTCTGGTCAATTTTTCTGACATATAACATTTGAATCCTGATTAGACGCAGGAGGTTAAGCACCTGGTGCCCCTTGGGCGAAGATCCTTTTTTCCAAAATTTTAAAAATTAAAAAATTAATATTTTTATATTTTTAGTTAAATAAAAAAAGAAATAAAAGAATTGAAGAGAGAAGTCGTGTTCGCCAGTGTGTTATCACGTGGCACCATAAGACCAATCTCCTGCGTCTAATTAGGATTCTGATGTTACATGTAATCAAAATTGGTCAGAATTGGTAGTAGGAGTATATGACAAACCGAGAAGTAACTTCGGGGAGTCAGACATTAAAAAAAAAGTATAAGGGTATCTGATAAAAGTACCCCAAACTTCAGGGACTTCTGACATAATTAAGCCTAACTTTTTTTTATTTTTAATGATACAACCACTTTTTTAATGTATTTTAGGAATAATTATATTGAGAATAGAAGATTAGTTATATTTTTCTTATATTTATGACCACAAATAAAATGGTTTTATTTTCTTATATATGAGATCGGAAGGAATACAGAAATAAAAATTAAAACAAAATATTACATAATTTATTTTACTTATTTATTTTTAATATTATTTTCACAAAAATTAAAATAACACAAAGACTATGCTAGTTAAAAAAAAGGATATTATAAATAGGATCGGTGGGAGTACTCTCTCCAGCTCAAATTAAAAGTAAATTTTAATAATTTAACACATAGGATTAAATTTTTTATTAAAAGGGTCCTACATATTAAAAAAAATCTAATTTATTTTTAATATTTATTTTACTTTTAATTATTTTAAATATAGTTTTCACAAAAAAGTTAACATAAAATATGCTAGTTTAAAAAAAAAAAAAAACCAAGGGACGACCCCCAATAAAAAAGGCCACTATCTGGTAAAAATCCCAAAAAAAAAAAATTAAGCCATAGGGACGATCCCCAATGAAAAAGCCCACTAAAAATCCAAAAAAAAAAAAATATTAAAGCCATACAGGTGCTTATTTCGTGCACCTGGGCTACTGGGGAGTATTCCAACTCCAGGTAGCAAGTACTAATCAACACCGCCCATTCTACCAAACAAACCACATCCATGGATTAAGGCTTTGTATTGGTACTCATCCACTATGGATGAGTACTCCATCCGTTTCCTTCTAAATAATGCTTCCTCATTTTTATTTTTATTTTTATTTTATAAAGGAATAATGCTTCCTCATTAAACTAAGGGCTTAATATCGATATTGTTTTTTTTTTTCATAACATTTTTTTTAATCTCTTGTATTCAGCTCTCAAGAAAAAAAAATTGTGGTACTGGAGTACTGTAATAATTTAGAAAATCAAAGGCTAGAAAGAGAATGTCGAAGAGGGTCAACCTGAAGCTGCTATAGAAAAGGAACAAATTTAACAAAGAAGAATTGGTGGAGGGGCCCGATCATGGAAGTTTCACACACCCTTTGTCCTTTTCAGCGATAATCAAGCTTCTTTTGTTGACCATGCTTATACTTATGGGTTGAAATGGCAACGAAATAAAAGTATGGAATAAAAAAAAAAGTTAAGCTTTTTTATATTAAATTGGTCCTTCATATTTGTTTTTTATTTTATTGATTTCCTATGTTTTTTTTTTATTATCAATTTGATCATTGAGTCATTGTTCATCTAGCATGAACTAACATGATTCTCACATATGTTATTTCTTTATCTAACGATGCAAATGTGAACCAATATGATATTAACATTTAGTATGGACAATGACTCATGAACCAATTTGATAGTTAAAAGAAACATGAGAGACTTATGATACCACTGAACACGAAGAACCAATTTGATAATACAAAATAAGTAAGTGACCAAATCAACATTTTAGTAAAAAAAAAATATAATAAAAACAAAGGGTCAAAAGTTCAGGAATGGTTAAAGTAGTACATATTCAATTACTCGATTTGGTCTTTTTCTTTTAGAGGATTTTATGTCCATAAAAAAAAATTGATTAATTTTGTTAATGACATTGAAAATATGAAAAATTAATATATTTTTCCAAAACTATCCTTAAAGTTATTATTCAATTCTAAAAAATACAGTATTAAATAAATATGGGTTTTTGTGAAAAAAATACTATTAAAAATTGAATTGAAGTCTTATAAATATAACCAAAATAAAAATAAAAAAGGGAGATGTTATTAACACCCGCTTTACTACTACTTGCACCCGGTTTTTATATATTTTTACACTTATTTACCAATATTAACCTTATATTAATATTTACATTCATATATCTAATACTCACACTTATAATTCTATTATTTGCACCCATAATCCTAAAAACCTAATTCTTAGCTAATTTTACTACTCACACCCACCATCTTCAACCTCTCATCATTATCCCACATGATCACCTTCAACCCCTCCTCCTCCTCCTCCTCCTCCTCCAATTTCATGAAAATTATTACATCTAAAAAAAATATTGTTAAAACTAATCGCCATACTTTTTTTTTTTTAGAATCATGAACGGTAGGAGAGTGTGTAATTGCAAATTACCAATTGGCCATCATCCCCCGGGTGAAGGAACTTGAAGGGAAACTTCTGGAAATGTATATACATTTCTTAGTGACCAAGAAGGGGTCGATTGGGTGTATGTATTTCAATTTATCATGGTATCACTCACAATTAGTAGAATTTAGAATTAGAGAAACATAGAAAGAAGAGAAGATTACGAAATTAAGGAGAAAGAGAAGAAGAAGATGGATGTGAGAATAGGGAGAAGGGTTTCAAGAGGAAATAATTTTTAACGGTACTTTTTTAGATCTAATAATTTTCATGAAATTGATTGGATGAAAAAGATGAGAGGTTAAAGATTATTATGTGGGTTGATGATCAGAGGTTGAAGGTGGTGGGTCTGAGTAGTAAAATTGGCTAAATATTAGGTTTTTAGTATTATGGATGCAAATAATAAGATTAAGGGTATGAGTATTAGATATATGAATATATGTATTAATATAAGGGTAATATTGATAATTAAGGGTGCGAGTAGTAATGAAACGGGTGTTAATAACATAAAAAAAAATGTGTTATACAAAGGATGAGAGGGAGTAATAAGTTTAAAAAAATTGATTTATTAATCTTTATGTCCTTTGATTAAAAAACACGCATTTTAGTAAAGTTGGTTAGTATCGTGATTGATTTCGAAAATGTAAATAATTCGTTTTTGGTAATATATTTTTTCAACACTACCTTCATAATTTTTATTATGACTTTAAAAATTTGTTAGATAAATAGGATGTTTGTGAAAAAAAAAAAGTAATTAATATCAATGAAAATTGGAAACGAGAATTACATGAAGGACAAAAAAAACTTCAAACAAGAGACTTGTATGTAAAATCGGATGGAATACTTTTTTTTAATGAATGTGGAATTTTTCAAAACAGAGATATCATATGTAAGATTCATTTGATTTATTTTTTTAAAAATTATTCATATAATTATTATTGAATCTCTAAAATATGTTGTGTAAATATGAATGCTTGTAAAATTAAATAATTAAATATTATTAAAAATTAAAATGAAATCTTATAAATAAAACCAAAATAAAAATTTCAAAAGAATTTGGTGCTGATAGAGTAATTTAGTAGTGGTACAATAATAATTAACATTTTTTTAATATGTGTCCAAACCTTAGATAAAAAAAAATGGAATGAAGAAAATAATTAAATACTACTTCCTTCAGTTCTATATATAAGTCTCATTTGAAGATATTTTTTTCTTGATATAAGCTCCGTTTCTAATTTTCTTTGACATTAATTATTATTTCTTTTCACAAACACCACTATTTATGCAACATGTTTTAAATTCCCAATAACAATTATATTAGTATTTTTGAAAAAGTAGACATTTACATTGATAAAAAAAATTTACTTTAAGGGTGTGAAAACACTAATTAACTTTCTTAAATTGTATGAAAATTGATAAAAATGGAAAATGCTCTGGAGGACTTGTTAAGGATCGAAAAAAGTATAAAAGCACTTGTTAAGGAGTTAAAAATAATTCAGTGTAAAGTATTGGAAAATAAAGTTTTTGATGTTTATGAGAAAAGAATAAATAAGGACTTATGATATTTTTTCTTATGTTGGAAACTTTAACAAGTATTCCCGAAACACATGTTAGCAAGATCAAAAACTTTAAAGATCAAAGAGAGTACTAGAAATTAAAATTGAATTTTACAAATTACTCCTTCCGTTCCTAAACAAAAGACATTTTTGACATTTTTATTTTGTCTCTATTTATAAGATTTACCAATTTTCAATGATCATTAATTACTTTTTTTTTCACAAACACCCCTATTCATTTAACACTTTTTAGATTCCCAATAATATTAATAGGGTTAATTTTGAAAATACATGCTTACCAAAAGTTCTCATTTCCAACACAATTAACTAAATTATTCTACTTTCTTAATGGACGTGAAATTTGCTAAAGGGGTCTTATATTTAGAGACGGATGAAATACTTTCAAAAGAATCTTACATCGAGTATATTGAATCAGATAGAGAACCATGCCAGTACTACTGTAGAACATTAAGGGTGTGTTTGTTTTGGGAGATTTTTGGGGAGAGGATTTTGGGAGGAGTGTTTTCTCTCCATTTGGTTCAGTAGAGAAAATAGGGAGGAGAGAAAATATGACGGGTCCCACGAAAAAATATTTTCTCTTCACAATATAAGAGAGAATGGAGAGAAAACTGAAATTGACATGTAAAATTATCCATTTGTCCTTCATTTATTCATTTTGTTTGACCTTTTCTTTTCTTTTTTTAATTTGAAAAAAAAACAAAGCATTTTTATTTCAATAAAACAAATTGTTTTTTTTTAATATTTTGGACTTGAAATTTTTATTATTTAATAAATAATTGAATTAAAAAAATTGGTTATATAAAATATACATACATGTGACAAAAAAAATATATATTTATTTCTATTTTGTAAAATAAGGGTTTATTTTTCTTTTGATAAATTTATTGTTTTCTCTCTTCCTACTTTTCTCTTCAAACAACCAAACAAAAGGAAAGAAAACTCAACTTTTACCTTTTCCCAATTTCTTAGCATTTTCTCTCATACCAAATAACCATAAAATCTACTCATTTTTCACCATAATCTATCTTTCGTATTTCTCTCTTCCCATTTTTTACTACAACCAAACAAAGCATAAATGAGAGAATTGAGTAGCTGACCAAATCATGTACTCCCTCTGATCCTATTTATAAGACCCTTTTGGAGTTTTTCACTCATACCAATGAGAGTGGATAAATTTGTTGGTGACATTGGAAATGTTAAAATTTGTTATATTTTTTCAAAACTACCCCTATAATTATTATTGGTACTTTAAAAAGTGTTGACTTTATAGGGATGTTAAAAGAAATGAGTAATTAAATGCTATTGAAAATTGAAAATGAGTCTAATAATTAGGACCAAAATAAAAATCCCAAAAGAGTCTTATAAATAGAACCGGAGGGAGTATGAGAATTTGATAAAGAGTCTTATCATCAGGGCCTTATGAAATACTTTCTCAGCATCCTTAGCAATGTGTGTGTATATATATATATATAATATTTTTAATTTTTAATTTTGGTTTTATTTATAGATTATACTGTACTATATTATAATTTTTAATAATACTATTTAATTACTTATTTTTATATACTGTTTTTTTAAATCACAATAATAATTATAAGGATAATTTTGAAAAAAAAATATTAACATTTTCAATACCACTAACAAATTTATTTATATTTTTTTTATGAAAGTAAAAAATCTCAAAAAGTTTCCGTACAAGACTGAAGAAAGTATATAAATTTGAGTTTTTCTACCTTTTGTATCTTATGTATAGAATAAAAGAATATAAATAATAAATTATATAAAAAACTAAATAATTATTTTTTAAATTTATTAAATACTATATGTATTTTTTAAAAAAATTATTTAATTTTTAAAATTTGATTAACCTATGCTCTTTTCTTCGGTCTCATTTATAAGAAAAAAAATCATACTAATGGTCTTATATATAAGTAAAAATTAACCAATTTTTTATTCTCAATATAATTATTCTTAAAATATCCCAACAAAGTGGTTATAACATTTAATTTTTGTTTCGTTCCCAATGCAATTTTCCTAAATAATTATTTTTTTATTAATTTTAAAAAATTAAATGCACTCAACTAACTTTCTTAATATCTGTGTCGGTACTTACTTTTGCTGATAAACAAAACCGTAGAAAGACCATTTTAAGTTTAAACGGTTGTGAATAAATAAAAACCTTCCGCCGGCGCTTCCATTGATTCCTCATCTCTCACCACCGCCACGTGCCAGTTAAGTAGAGCACCTAATACACCCAGACAGACGCAGTCATGTTCTACTCGTCTCGTATATCGAGCTGTCCATGACTTTTCAGTTTTCACCACTCCAAACCTTAAATTGAAATCAAAAACGTACTCCTCCTCCTAGTAATTAATTCCAATGATAAGCGTTTAATTACTCCCTACGATTCTACTCTAATTACTACTCCCTCCGTCCTTAAATATAAAGTCTCTTTGGAAGATTTCACGTCCATTAAGAAAGTGGAATAATTTAGTTCATTGTATTAGGAATGTGAACTTTTGATATGTAATTTCAAAATTACCCCTATTAATATTATTGAGAATCTAAAAAGTGTTAAATAAATAGGGGTGTTTGTGGAAAAAAGTAATTAATGATCATTGAAAATTGGTATGGGGCTTTATATATAAAGACAAAATAAAAGTGTCAAGAGAGCTTTATATTTAGGGACGGAGGGAGTATAAGATTTTTTTTTGGATTTTTCATTCACATCAAGGAGAGTAAATAAATTTATTAGTGACATTGAAAATGTGAAAACTTGATATACTTTTTAAAAACTAGCCTTATAATTATCATTGGAACTATTAAAGTGTTGACTGTATAGGGATGATAGTGGAAAGAAGTAATTAAATGTTATTAAAAATTGGAAAGAAGTTTTATGAATAGGACCAAAATAAAAACCTCAAAAGAGTCTTATAAATAGGACTAGGACCGGATCCCTCCAGTCTCAATTATAAGCAACTAAAAATAAAAATATCTCATTAGTGGTCTCAAATATAAGCAAAATTTAACTACCTTTTATATTTTTAATACAATCATTCTTAAAATATCTCAATAAAGTAGTTGTATCATTTAATTTTTGTTTCACTCCCGATACATGTTTCCTAAAGTAGTTTATTTTTTTATGGTTTCAAGAAAATTAAATACACTCAATTAACTTCTTTAATGAATATGAAAATAGTTTTTTTTACTTATAATTGAAATTTTTTTATGAGTGTAAAATTAATTGTTTTTGTTTATAATTGAAACAGAAGGGAGTAATAATTAAAATTGCTTGAGACCTAAGAGAGAAAGAGAGAGAATACATGGAAGGAAGAGAAGAAAAGAGAAGAGAAGAGTAGGTAGCACAGCACAGCAGAGCATATAGCTAGAGAGAGAGAGAGAGGTTCAGAGAAGAGTCAGATACCGTAGACAGATCATCACCATCACGCAGTAATAATAGTAACAGTAATAGTAATTGACTCAACAACACATTATTCTTCTTTCCTTCATTCTTCTCGATTTCCTCCAACATTCTTCCTCCATCTTCACGCTCTCAATCTCTCTCTCTCTCTCTTTCTCTTCTCTATCATTACTAATTTGTCTCCTCCTTCCTTCCTCCCCAATTTTTTAGGGTTTTGCTTAATTAATATTGAATGTGCTTTTGCTCCCACATTCTTCATCATCATCGTCGCTGCCTGCTGCTTTCTCTCAACTAAACTCCACAATGTCCGGTCCACTTGATCGTTTCGCTAGACCCTGTCAGTTTCTCTCCTTCTTCTTCTTTCTATTTCTATTTCTATTTTTTTTAAATTTTTTTTTATTTTTTTCCTGCATTTGTTTGACCCAGTTTAGGGTTTCTTCTGAATCATTATTTCTGTTTATAGGGTAAGGTAAAGTTACAAACTTTGGGGTGTTTTTATCCACATTAGATCAAGATAATAGTAGTAGATTCAGCTGAGCTAACAACTTAAAAAAATTTGGTGGGGTTTAGTTTCTCTCCACAAAATTGGTTTTTGCTGAATTCGTTTGGTTATTCCACTTGGAAAGTTACATACTTTGTTTCTTTTTTCATGAATGCTTTACCTTTCTATAACAAGAATGTTTATTCATCTAGTTTTAGCAAGTTCCTTTTTACAGGTTAATTCATGCTTGAAAAGTTAACTTTCCTCTTTTTTTTTCCTTGTTTTGATTTTGGCAGGCTTTGAGGGGTTCTCAGGTAGTGATGAGAAAAAAGAGAGGAGATCTGATTTTGAGAATTCTGAGGATGAAAGGAGGACGAGAATCGGATCTCTCAAAAAGAAGGCGCTCAATGCGTCTTCCAAGTTCAAGCATTCTCTAAAGAAAAAGAGCAGCAGGAGGAAAAGCGATGGCCGTGTGAGCTCTGTTTCCATCGAGGATGTTCGGGATGTCGAGGAGCTTCAGGCTGTTGATGCATTTCGGCAATCGTTGATTATGGATGAATTGCTTCCGGAAAAACATGATGATTACCATATGATGTTAAGGTGCTCTGGTTTGGTGGAGTAAATTACTTTTAAGATTTTGGCTCGACCATTGATCTTGTGCCCGTATTTTCTTAACTTTATATGCATTTTACAGATTTCTGAAAGCAAGGAGGTTTGATATTGAAAAATCAAAGCATATGTGGGCTGATATGCTACAATGGAGGAAGGAGTTTGGTGCCGACACTATTATGGAGGTGAAAGCAGATAGACTTTAGATTTATTCACCTAGCTTCTGAACATTTAAATTTGTGTGTCGGGATCAACCGTCACAGTGGATAATGTTTCATGTTTTCATCAGGATTTTGAGTTCAAAGAGATAAATGAAGTTGTAAAGCATTATCCGCAAGGCCATCATGGTGTTGATAAGGAGGGAAGACCTGTTTACATTGAAAGACTCGGAAAGGTTGATCCAAACAAACTGATGCAAGTTACAACTATGGATAGATATTTGAAGTACCATGTACAGGAGTTTGAGAAAACTTTTGCGATAAAGTTTCCTGCTTGCACAATAGCTGCCAAAAGGCACATAGATTCAAGCACCACAATCTTAGATGTTCAAGGGGTGGTATGTTGCTTTTAATTATTCCTCATTGCATTGCCTGTGAATTTCTTTAACACAAAAAAAAATGTGTTATGTTAACTTAGGGGCTTAAGAACTTTTCAAAGTCCGCCCGGGAACTTGTTATGAGAATACAGAAGATTGACGGTGACAATTACCCTGAGGTGAGCCATCTCAGTTTCTCTTTTATTTTTGTTATGTTCCTTATTTTGAATTCGTTAGTTAAAGATACCATATACCATGGTCTCAACGATTAATGGTTTGTTGTTTTCTTTGACCAATGATACAGACACTGTGCCAAATGTTTATCATAAATGCTGGCCCTGGATTTAGGCTGCTTTGGAGCACTGTCAAGTCTTTTCTTGATCCCAAAACAACTTCAAAGATTAATGTATGTAAAAAGTTGTCTTTGAGCGGTTTAAGTCTCTTTTGCTTTGTTAACGTTACTGACTTTGCTCGATACTTCTTTGGAAATAATACTTAGGTTCTTGGAAACAAGTACCAAAGCAAATTGCTTGAAGTAATTGATGCCAGGTACTTAATAGACCTGTTTCTAACATGTTTCAATTTCTCTGTATGACAGAAGTCTTCTAATTCTGTTTGGTTGTTTTTATTTACCAATGTTTTTTAATTTATAAGACGTCACCACCAATTTGCATTATCCTTTGGAAGGCCTAATATTTTTGTGTCAACTGAATGAAGTGAGTTGCCAGAATTTCTTGGAGGTACCTGCACTTGTGCAGATCAGGGAGGTTGTCTCAGATCTGATAAAGGGCCATGGAAAAATCCTGAAATATTGAAGGTCATATGCTGGCCTTAGTTGCCTTTTGATATCTTCAACAGGTTTTCTACTATATCAATGTTGCAATATGCTAACAGTTAATTGCATGTGGACTTTGTACAGATGATTCTGAGTGGTGAAGCACGGCGCCCTAGGCAGGTAGTAAAAGTTCTGAACAGTGATGGAAAGGTCATTGCGTACGCCAAACCACGGTACCCAATGGTAATTCTTTGTTTGACATATTAATTACTGCTGGAACTATGTGAGGGCAAAATAGATGCCGTTATGCCTCTTTGGTGTCCTTTTTGTTGTGTAATTTCATTGATTCTGTCTCTTCTTTCTTGCAGGTAAAAGGCAGTGATACATCCACAGCTGAATCTGGGTCCGATGCTGAAGATATAGCTTCTCCAAAAGCGGTGAAGAGTTACTCACACCTTCGGTTGACTCCTGTTCGGGAGGAAGTAAGTGTTGACCTTTTGATCTGTTTACTTTCATTAAATGGGAAGTTTCAATTGTTTGATTGTAGGTCTTTTGTGCACCCCTCCTCACCTTCATAAATTGAATGACAGCAAATATTTCTTTGCTCATTCCAAACCTGTTATTGTGTTTATTGTGTATTCTGTATTCATTTAAAATTATGGCTGCTGTTCACTATATTTAAAGATTACCATCTGGATGATCGAAATATAATATAATGCTTGCCAAGAAGCAGATTTGCAATGGTCTAACCTAAACATATGATTTTTAAGATTTTGTTCTCCTTGACAGGCTAAGGTAGTTGGAAAATCAAGCTATGCTGGTACTGTTAACCTATCTGGGTATGATGAATATGTTCCAATGGTGGACAAAGCTGTTGATGCTGGTTGGAACAAGCAATCTTCTCTCCAGAAGTCTCATTCTCCAAAAGGTTAACAATTTTAACCTAGTATTCATAATATATATACCCGTTCTGAGTTTTCTTTTGGTGCTGCTTCGCCAAAAAGTGATAAGGACACTTGTGTAAAAACAATCTTGTACATTTAAACGATGAGTAATTTTTTGTTGTATGCCACTATGTCTTACTAGAAAACCCATTTCCTTCAGCATAATATTGTCCCCTAACCTCTGTAGGACATTTGGTGGCTGTAAACATATTTAATGTTATGCAATTCAGTTTATTATATAATGATGTGCATAATGTAAAACACAAGGTTCAATCATCTCATGAATTCCAGACTAATCAATGTATGATTGAAATGGAATGATATTTTTTAATTAGCTTTATAGAGGAAATTTTCTGTTAATGCTCTTGTTGACATTTCATTAGGCACATTAAACTTGTGCCATAAATAGCAATGCCCTCTCGTCTTTTAAAACCTAATTTTTTCCACCAGCTTTATAAACAAGATAGTGGATTTTGATTTATGGAAATGGTCTAATACAGCCAGTGCATTGAATAACTTGTTGATTAGAGACATAAACCTATCCGTCGGCCTCCATGTAAGGGTTTGAGCTGTTGGAAGAATTGATAATAGACATAGTATTTGCGCTTTGTCAATGCTCTAAAAGCAAAAGGCATTTTTGTCAGGGGATTTCTTAGGGATATAAATGAGTACATGATTCCTGGTCCTGTTTCTAAAAAATTAACTTTTTCGAGGGCTGCTACTTTGCTTGGTTTATTGATTTGAACTGTTTGATGTAATTTTGTTGCAGAAAAACTAAAATGATTTTTCCATTTCAGGAACACCTCCCCTTCTTGATACTCCCAAAACTCCGGAAGGGATTCGAGCTCGGATTTGGGTGGCCCTGACTGTCTTCGTTTTGACCTTGTTTACTCTCTTCCGTTCATTCACAAGCCGTGTAACCAAAAAACTTCCAGCAGTATCATCTAATGATTGTCCGGGCACATCAGAGCCAACTTCTGATGCAACAAACAAGGAAGATGGGCATCCTCCTTCACCAATTCCAGCACATACAGAAGCAAATATGCTTCCCTCCATGATGAAAAGGTTGACTGAGCTTGAAGAGAAGGTTAACACACTCCAATCGAAGCCATCCGAGATGCCTTCTGAGAAAGCGGAATTGCTAAATGCTGCTGTCTGCCGGGTGGATGCTTTGGAAGCAGAGTTAATTGCAACTAAAAAGGTAGGATATTATATTTTTGTTTTCTATTACTTTTTTTAGAAACTGCAGTGATACCGTTTGTACTTGGGAAGTGAATGCATGGCTATGGCTCTGAGGTGTTTCCATTTCTTCTTGTTTATTTTTGTTAATAGTTAATTTTAAAACTAAATACTACATTCTTTGTTCCTGTTAGCTTGCTGCTCTGTGAATATATATAGACGTGCAGATTCATGACGAATACATATGTAAATAATCATTGCTCTGCTTCCCTTATTACCTCTTTTCAGCCACCAAAGCTGGTGTACCTTATGTGTTGGTACAAATGAGTGTATTTATTTGGGATTAGGCTTGTATTTTCATTTTTCAATTAATGCTAAAAATATTAGTTTTTGTTGTTTTAGATTTTCATTTCCTTAAAGTTTCCCTTTATTGTCAATTGTCAATTTTCTGAATTGCTTATATTCAAGTTGTGATTTCATTCTCTTAATGCATGCTTGTCTTTTTTTTTTTTTTTTTTTTGTTGTTGTATTTATCTTTGTGTTTTTGTGTGCATTTCCAAAATGTCAGAGTATGCATGGAGATGTGATGAATAAATAGCTTCTCATTGTTTCCTTACATTAGTAATAATACTCTTACATTTGCCTTTTCTGGACTGTATTAGGCTCTCTATGAAGCTTTAATGAGGCAAGAAGAGCTGCTTGCTTATATTGATAGGCAAGAAGAAGCTAAATTACGGGTAAGTTGTCACATGTATCTCTCAAAAACAGTTAAGCCTGAGAGGGGCATTATCAAATTTCTGATATTTCCATTTCCTTCATTTTGCTGCTTGCTAACAGAAGAAGAAGTTTTGCTGGTGAGTTTTGTTGCTGATAGACTCTGGAGGAGGGTGATTTGCAAAACACGGTGTGTTTCTAAGGAGTTTAACCTTGCCCATGATGTAAACTCTGACCACTGTTTTTTAGTTTACTGAGTAAATTCAATGAAGAATTGTTTCAAATGTGTGTATAGCCAGAATGGCTTTCTTTGCCGATGCTTAAACACGACCTTTGTTGTTTCTGCTGCGGCTACCTTCGTTGATTGTGTTTGACATGGTTGCTTCGTTTGAAAATCGTTTGTTCTTCTCATCTCATAGCTCGCATTGAATATTCTATTTGGGGTGTTGCCGAGGGGAACAAAGGTGGAAAAAAAAAATATCTTAAACTAGAATTTATTCCGGAAAGAAATGCTAATCTTTAACTAGAATTTATTCTTGCAAGTTTATTTCAGAGACGGGGCCTGATCATATCGGGGTAAACATTATTAAAGCTCCAAGGGCTAAGTTAATGTTTCAATTTTAGTGAAGAAAACTCTATTTTCTGGAAACTTAGGTACCTTACACAAGAATGAATAAGATACTTTCATAAATTCTTTTTGCATGTTGTTTAGACTTTAGATTATACAGTCAATTGAAAAAGGAAAATATTTTTTTACACTTCTGATTCCTTTTAAACAGAATTTATATGCTGATTTTTGTTCAACAAAACCATTCCCACTTTTATTTAGTATGTACAAAATTGTCAAGGAATGGGCACACTATGTTATACGCAAGTTTTTATTAGATAGAATACTGGACAAATTATACAAAGCTGAATGCAATAGCATCCGATGGGGCTGTTCATATAGAAACGCCACCAACTTTAAAACTGTTACGAATGCTTAAATATTTGAGGTAAGCTGTCAATACACACCAATCAGTCAATCACTTTAAAAGTGTAAGCCAAACTGCAATCACAAAACAAAAGCTCACATAAGAAAAAACACCAAATAGAAATATGTATAGTATAGTAATCATGCATGCCGGCATTGCAAGCAATGCATCAGTGTCAAAATTCAAATGACCTACCAGCTTTTTCTTCTTCTTTTTGTCAATGTGTGCTTGGAGCTCCACTTGTCGAGCAAGGGCATCATCGAGAGCCTAAAGTCACAAAGGAGAGGAAAAGAGATTACAAATATGAAATATGATCCTCTTATTGTATGCAAAAAGAATATCCAGATACCAAAAGCACAATATTTTTATTTTCGTAAAATGAGGGAGAAAAAACTAAAACGAAATTTAAACAGAGACCAAGCCTGAAAACTGTCATGTTTACAGTGATCAAGAACTTATTTAAGTCTCAATACCTTCCTGGCCGTAGCCAAGTCCTGTTCGAGAGCGCTGACTCTGCTTAGAGCACTATTCAGCAGCTCCTCCTTTTCTGGTGGCATGGCAGGTCTCATGCTGAGGGCATTCACTTTCTCTTCGAGTTCAGCCATGCGCTTCATCATAGCCATGTGATCATCCATGGAAACTGCAGGTGCAGCTGCTTTCATCATAGTGTCATTACAATATACTCCAGACTCACCATACAGTGCTACTGCAGTGATTTTCTTAGGCATGCTCTTTGTGAACCGCACCATGGTTACAATTCCCATTACAAGCGCCATGATTCCACCAACAAATGGATTTCCAAATCTAACAGAAGCCTTGCATGGACTGTCAGGAAAATAATCTGCAGCTTAAGCAAAAATTAAATGTTAAAAACATCAAAGTCAATTGTCTCAAAGCCACATTATCGTGTATGCATTGTTTTTAGTGTGCAAGAAATGATGATTAATGATTATGTTACCGTTTGAAGGCGCAAGTTTATCATTTTGTACTGTTTTCTTCCAAGTTGTATTGATTGGCTTGCTGATCACCGGAACACGCTGATACTCATTACATTGCTTTGTGACCTACAAAACATAATCATCGCGGCATTAATTCTGACCTAGTTTTTCTTAGTATAGTTCCCCACTATATAAATGTTCCTACTTCCTAGCTACATAGGCTATACGTTATTGACACAGAAAACTACCATGACTAGATAAATTAACTGCATAATGCTAATCTATGCAGTTTCCTTTAACTGTTTATGGCAAGTAATGGATAGGATTAGAGCAACACGGATTGAAGCCAAGGAAACTTACTTCTGGAATATCACAGGGTTCAGGATGCTCCACAAGGCGTCCCTCCTTGGGTTCCTTAATATTATAGGAAGAATAAAGAGTATCAAGTTATCAAATATCCAGGCAAATAAAGATTACTGGGAAGAAAGTTTCATAGCAAAACACTGCACTTGGAACTGTAAAGTAGGTAACAAACTACCTTATGATATGTTGTTTCATCTTCAATGATTGTTTTTTCCTCAATGGAGGATAAGTTTTTCCTCCTGCATTTTCCCCCACCATTTTGAACCATCTAATTCATCCAAATAAAATACTTAAATTGTTTTTCTTTGATAATTATATAGACTAAATGAAATTGACCTTTTTTGCAGTTAACTACCTTGAAGATATCTGGATCATTCCATGGTCCCTTGTCAGAAAGCATACAACCACCTTTATCAGCACAAGTACAAGTACCGCCCAAGAACTCTGGAAGCTCACTGGTAAATTAGAAATACAAGCAAAGTGTTAATGTATGGTCTTAAGGAGTAATGTTATTCATTTATTCAGTGAAATGCTGAAATACCAAACTATATACTCGTAAATCAGTGAATTTGGTCAGGAAGGGTTAATATTACTTCTTTGGCCCCCTAACTTTCCATGGAAATGAGAAAGTGGTAAAATACTTCAATGTGAAAGGAAAAAAAAAATATTAACCTGGCATCAATGATTTCGAGCAACTTGCTCTGATACTTGTTACCTAGGACCTGGTCAATAAATCATTAAGGCGTTCAGTGCTCCAACTTAACAGAAATTGACATTGCTACAAAGTGATAAGTATATTGAATATACATACATGGATTTTTGCGGTGGTCTTGGGATCAAGGAATGACTTAACGGTGTTCCACAGCAGCCTAAATCCAGAACCAGCATTGATGATGAACATACGGTTCAGGGACTGCATGAAAAGAAAATTTAAATTAGGCTTAGATTCAGATGATGACATTTTAGCTAGGGAGGTAAACTAGTAGTACCTCAGGATAGTTGTCACCATCAATTTTCTGAAGCCTCTGGAGAAGATCTCTTGCAGCTTTGTTCATACTTTTAAGACCCTGAGCAGCAATGCTAGTCATTAGTTGAACAATATAAAACCTCATTTTTTCATATGATAACCACGAGTATAATTGAAAATGATAGCATCACCTTAATTTTATGGACTGGTGAATTTTATTTAATTAAGGTGTTATACTAGTTGTGTTGTCTGTATTCATTTAGATATTTAGACATACCACTCCTTGCACATCCAAGATAGTTGTGCTTTGGTCGATGTGTTTTTTTGCTGCGATTGAACAGGCAGGTAACTTGACATTGAAGGTCCTCTCAAACTCTTTTACATGGTATTTAAGATAGCGGTCCATAGTTGTTACTTGCAGCAGCTTGTTAGGATCAACCTGACCCAATTTTTCAATGTAAACAGGTCGTCCATCCTTATCGACTCCATGATGCCCTTGAGGGTAGTACTTCAGAACTTCATCTATCTCCTCGAATTCAAAATCCTTAACAAAACAAACAGATTTTTCGGTTAGCCACATAAATTTAATTCTCATGCAGAAAATACATAATATGAACAGCATTTTTTTTTTCTCCATCCACATTAATAATACCTCCATGATGGTATCAGCACCAAACTCCCTCCTCCATTGGAGCATATCTGCCCACATTTGTTTTGATTTCTCAATGTCAAACTTTCTTGCTCTCAAGAATCTGGATCATCATATAGCGTAAATTGATAGCGCAATTAGAACTAAGAAATTAAGGCATTAAATAATGGTACCCTTGCTATAACTAGTATTGCCTATAAGCAAATAAATAAAGAAACAAGAAACTATAATGTCAGAAGGACTACCTTAGCATCATATGATGATCATCATGTTTTGAGGGTAAGAGCTCCTCCAAGATGAGTGCTTGACGAAAAGCATCAACAGCCTGAAGCTCTTCTGCATCAAGGTCATCCTCAATATCAATAGCAATAGACATAACCCTGCTATGTCTTCGCCCTTTCTTTGTGAAGGAATTCTTGAACTTGGAAGATGCACAGATTGCTACCTTCTTTAACGATCCAAGCTTTGTCTTCTTTTCATCCTCTGTATATTCAAATTCAAGACCTGTTTTTTCCAGAATTAAAAAATTTTACTCGCAGCAAATTTTTTTGATAAGAAGAACGAAGCGGATAGAAAGATTGAAATCCACACACTAGACATCATCATCCTGCTGCTTGTTTGTTACCAAACTAACGATTCCCCTAATGAATGACGTTAAACACAGCACGTCAGTAGAACATTTTACATCCTCATTTTCTTGCATAACATGTATAAACCTTTATGCATCATTCATATGTTTAGATTTTTTCAGTTTCCTTTATATTTCATTTTTCTCATCATTATAAATTAAAAAGCAAGCAAATTTGTTAAGGCATGGCATTCAACATTCTAATACAAAATTAACAGTATAGAATAATAGATAAAGATTTCACAGCACATGCATTCATATATATGACCAAGAACTGCAAAAGATATGATCAAATTGAAATAACATATGGTTACCACCTTTAACAGGTCGAATATCTGTGGTAAGTCCGGACAAAGTGTCACACATGATTAATCGAATCTCGTAAGCTTATTCAGATTATCAAAAGGAGCCTAATGGCAGATGAGAATCAACAAGTCACATATAACAAATGTCCGCAATTGTATGCTCGCGTGCGTCTACACCTTTATTCGATCCATAAAAAACGTGTTAGAATCTAAGAAAACAAACCAACCTTGTTCATATTTATCATGAATGGAAAAAAATAAAATAAAATATAGATATAGATAGAAATTGATAAAAAGGAATCTATGGAGGCTCAAAATGTTCATCATGAGCAAACATCACATAATTAATGAAGGAGAAGGAAAAGAAAGAGAGAATGTTATTAGGAGATGATGATAGATACCTAGCTACAGGAATGTAGTGGTTTCAAAATCAAGAGAGGACACAAATTTATGGTCCAAATATATGTCTCAAAGTGAAGGCACGTAAGGAGGGCCAAAACAGGAAGAGCCAGGTTGGTGCAACTCATTTTTAGAGTTTGCTGGTTTTTGTTAGTAGTTTTACTAACAATGACAGGGTCTTTCATTACATGACTCTTTTTCAGCTTCCGTTGCTACTTGAAGGAAGCAGGTATTTCCGAAATGCATGCCACTCCATTCTTTTCACCATTCACATACCTAACTACTATTTTACCCATAGTTTCTCTATGTTGGTTATTGTTATGTTATGTTATTTTAGATTGTCTAGTTTGTTCTACATTTTATTTTTAGTATTGGAAGTTTTTTTAAGTAGTTTTTTGTATAATTTAGTATTAGGTAACGGTCTAATTTAATCATTTAATAGAGTAACTATATAAGTTTAGTTAAAGTTGTTATTGATAAGTGATATATTTATATGCCCCCAATTTTATCTACCCTTAATTTATTAGCATGTACTTTCAACATATAGACACTTTCCCACTATGGCACACGGTTGCAGGTTTGTTCAAGAATCTTGCTTGTGAGGATTCTTGATGCTATTGAAATTTGAAGATAAGGAAAGAAAGGTAATTTTATTATTTGTACAACAAACTTTTTTCATCAAAACTTCACAAGATTTTATGCAAGAAAAAGTATTTTTAGAAAAAGTAATACTAAAAATTTGGGAGTGCTTTTTTAGGCATTCAAATATATGCCTTGAATCAATGGATTCTGTATCTAAATTTATTTCAATAACTAATAATGGTTTGTAGCTCAACAACTACTTCAAATCAGATCTAATACCCTAGCATTTTATTTAATGAATTGGATTAATGTAGGAGAATAAGCTTAGTTCTGCAGAGTCATTAATTATGATTGCACACCTCATTCATTATATAATGGCTTGAGAAGACATTTGATGTTCCAAAAAATATGTAATACTCATGTGCCATTTAGTATAACCAAAAATTTTCTGTCTGTTATTAAATACTCCCTCCGTTTCATAACATTAGGCATTTTAGCTTTTTTTTTCTTGTTTCATAACATTAGGCCTTTTACAATTCCATTACATAAACATATTTTTCTTTCCAATTATAATCTTTATTCAATCATTTCATTTTCTCCTCATTAATTCTACTTTTATCATCTCTCTCATGTTTAAATCACTATACATTAATTAATGGACACACTTACTAATAAACATTAAATACTACTACAATTTTCAATAAGGATTGATAGGGGCATTTTGGACAAATTATACATAATACTTACAATAATTAACACTTTCTTAATCTGTGTGTCCAGGTCTAAAAAACCTAAAGTTCTGAAACGGAGGGAGTACTCCATAAGAGTGTTTGGTTCTTTTTATTAACATTTGGTTTAATTTTTAATAATAATAATCACTTTTTTTATACAGATATCTTTATTTATTCAACATTTTTTAAGAGCTTCAATGATAATTACAAGGGTGATTTTGAAAAAATATGTCAAATATTGTCAATTCCAATATCATTAACAATATTACTCCATCCGTCCCTAAATATAAGACCCTTTTGACATTTTTATTGTCTTTATATATAAAGACCCTATACCAATTTTCAATGATCATTACTTACTTTTTTTTTCATAAATACCCTTATTTATTTAACACTTTTTGAATTTCCAATAATATTAATAGGGGTAATTTTGAAAAAACATATCAAAAATTCACATTTCTAATACAATTAACTAAATTAATCAACTTTCTTAGTAGACATAAAATCTTTCAAAGGGGTCCTATACGGACTGAGGGAGTAACTAATTTTTTTAATTACGCGTAATCAATTTTAAGGATTTATATCAAGAATGGAGGGAGTATTAAATTTTTTTCGCCAATCACAAAAAATATTTTTATTTTCCGGGATAATGGATGTGCTAGTATTAGTGTGCTACCCTCCAAGTCCAAGCAATTCACGCACTCTAAATCACAACCATTGGGCAACCGGGCTCCGGGCATGTGTTGGGGAGCAATTGTGACCGGAAAGGGGACCCAGGTAAACATGTAAGGGCCTCCCATTATGCTAGGGGTTAGGGCTGCATTGTTGCCCAAAATCATAAAATGTCCAAGCTCAACACAAAATGGATAAAAAAAAAAAAGAAAAAAAGGAGTAATAAGGAGGTAGCTAATTGTGAATTTTATTAGTACCGCTGATAAAAGATTAAAAAAAAAAAGGAAAAAATAAATTTTGTACTTTTATATTGTTAGCTTATTGTTTATCATTTGTGAATTAATTATTGACTTTAAAGTAAAAGTAATGCAAATAAATGGTTGATGATATTCCGAGTTTATGTTAGATAATTAAGAGAAAGATACACCGAAAAACACAAAAATAACAATATAATCTGAGGCGTGTCGAAGACACTGTCCTTAAGAATCTATTCACGCATCGCGACGATTTCTCAGGATTCAGCAGAATATCAGGAAAACATAACTAGCAATATATTATGTAATGATATAACCCATAATAGAAGATGAGTATTTAGAACTTAAAAGTGAAAGAACAATGAACTGTGTAGAGGAATTTCAATGTGCACATAAGAAAATTAAACTCTGCATTGAAGACTTATTTTTTTTTCACGTACTGATCTTTTCTTCTCTTCACACAGGAGTCCGTTTATATAATAAGAAAAACGAAACTTTGCGTCTGTTGAGTTTTAAATTGTCCAACCGGTGCAACCCTTCTTAATTTCACTACTGTTGTCGTGGTAGTTAATAGTTAATACCTTGAAACTCTTTTATTTTCCCAAGTGGTGCAACTCTTAATTAAGTTCAAACTATACGGCATATAAAGCAATAGTTTTTGAATTGAAATTGTGTATATCAAGTACTAAAAGAACTGCTCTATATAATATCTATCGTAGTTGTTATAAAATACTCCCTCCGGTCCAATATATAGGACATATTCTAGAAGCAATCTTTGATCCTATATATAAGACATTTTGTATTTTCTATACATCATTTATTGCTTTTTATCTTTTTTGCCCTTATTAAATGCATGTGTTTTTTGTTGTTCATTAATGAGTGTGAATTTTTCAAGAAAAATTGAGAGGGTAAAATTGTAATGTTACAATATATTCTCATAGAATTCATAAAACTAACTACTTTTCTTGGTCCGAGGAATATGGTCAAGTATGTCCTATATATAGGACCGGAGGGAGTATAATATTAAATTGAATAAATGTTTTTTGCAATAAAACTAAATAAATAACAACTACTCCCTCCGGTCCTATATATAGGTCACATTCTAGAAAGTTTTCCTGGTCCTAATTATAAGTCACTTTATATTTTCTATGCATCATTTATTGATTTTTCTCTTTTTTGCCCTTATTAAATGCTTTGACTATCTATGTGTTTTTTGTTGTTCATTAATGAGTGTGAATTTTCCAAGAAAAGTTAAGGGGGTAAAATGGTAATGTTACAATATATTCTCATAGAATTCATAAAACCAACCACTTTCCTTGGTATGTGTAATTCGGTTAAGTATGCCCTATAATAAGGACCGGAGGGAGTAATAAATACTTATATTTTACAACAGTTTACACTGTTTGTATATGCCAATTAAACTCTAAAAAAATACTCCCTCCGTTTCACAATGTTTGGCCTTTTAGGTTTGGTCACACAGATTAAGAAAGTGTTAATTATTGTAAGTATTATGTATATTTTGTCTAAAATGTCCCTATTTAATCCTTATTGAAAATTGTAATAATATTTAATTTTTATTAGTAAGTGTGTCCATTAATTAATGTATAGTGGTTTAGAAATGAGAGAAATGATAAAAGTAGAATGAATGAGGAGTAAGAGAAATGATTGAATGAAAGGTTAATATTGAAAAAAAATATTTTTGTGTATTGAAAATGTAAAAGGCCAAACATTGTAAAACAAGGAAAAAAATCTAAAAGGCCAAACATTGTAAAACGGAGGCAGTACTATATATTGAAAAATTAAATATCCATACAGATAGTGAACTTGGTTTTCTAATAATCTTTTAACATTTTTTTATTTTGTATACTTAGCTTTTAAAGTTGAGGTGAAACAACTCGTTAATGATTCATGCCAAATAAACCTTGTATTAGCTTTTTTTTTTTTTTTTTTTTCAAAGAATGGCAAAATATCACAATTGATATTTAGATATTCTAATAGTGAAGTCAAATATTTAATGGTTGGTATTGTGGAATGTTATTTCATATATATTAGCAAACTGGTTTATTGATGTATGACGATAATAATAAGTTTTTGGTCAAAAAACTTCGTCAATCGAATCAACATATTTGGAATGGTGTGTACGGTTTGTAAAACGAAAATTGAGAGTGTGAAGTACATTGATCTTTACCTCATAATTATAGGATGATGGGAATGATGAGTCTTGGTAGGCTATTTATGGTCATGGTGACCTTTATACTTCCTTCGGTTCTATTTATAAGATCCTTTTGGGGGTTTTCACTCCCACCAAGGAGAGTGGATAAATTTGTTAGTGACATTGGAAATGTAAAAATTTGATATACTTTTTCAAAACTACCCCTATAATTATTATTGGAACTCTAAAAAGTGTTGACTTTATAGGGATGTTAGTGAAAAGAAGTATTTAAATGCTATTGAAAATTGAAAAGGGATCTTATAAATAAGAATAAAATAAAAACCCCAAAAGGGTCTTATAAATAGAACCAGAGGGAGTACTCGTTATGGTCATTTCGTCGTTAATCTATGAGTAATGGCTTCGAAAAATAATGGTGCCAAAATACTGTGTAATTTATGTTGTCTGAAATGTCAGGCGGTAGCTGAGTGCAAGGCTGGTCAAGTTAGACTAGGGATTGGATTTCCGGTTTGTAAAAACCAATTTGTAGTAACGGATTATTCAATACTCCTTCAAGCTCGAATTATAAGCAAAATTAATTAATTTTAAGTTTATTAAGGAGGTTAGTTGATTGTATTTAATTTTCTCAAATTTATAAAAGAATAGAGGTATTTTAGGAAAGTTGCATTGGGAATGAAACAAAAATTAAATAAGATATAGTAACAATTTTCTAGAGATGTTTTTGGAAAATGACATTGGGAATGAAATAAAATTTAAGAAAGTTGTTTAGTTTTGCTTATATTTTAAATCAAGAGAGGTATGTTTTTTGTTGCTTATATTTCGAGCCGGAAAAAGTATCTATTAACGTTGTTTATACGTGATCGGTCCATAACAGTTAAAGTGATGGAGTATGCTAAAATGTAATGCAATTTGAATATCTTGCGGATGTGTGCTTAATCTAATCTAGCTATTGGTTGACTTTGGACTATACTACGGTTGTAGTAATATCTTTAAATATTAACCCATGTTAATCTGAGGCAAGCTAAGTCTCCTTTTATTTCTAACTGTTTTCATATGCAAATGGGCAAAATGTGAGTAGTAATTAGGAAACAATCCAGTTTCATATGTTTATTTTGTCTGACATTTTATTTTTAACAAAAATTTATTTTTTGATTTATTTCATCTATTTCAGGATTGAAACATGAAATACACGTTAAACCACGATTTTGAAAGATTTTATAAAATGGTAAATGTATTCACGAAATGGCTCAAATGCATAGAAATATGAAACATGCATCGATACATGTGATAATTTTATTTTTGCTTTTTAAATTTTTTTAATATAGATTTATTCAGAATATTTTTTAACACAAGTTCGTATACAAATTTATCAGAATACGTAAATTTTGAATACAACTCAGTACAGTTTTTTAAGAACACAGAGTAAAGAAAAAAATAAATCCAAATTATAAAAATCACTTACATATTATGATAAATCTGTATACGAACTGGTGTTAAAAAATATTCTGAATAAATTTATATTAAAAATATTTAAAAAACAAAAATAAAATTTTTACATGCACCGATGCATGTTTCATATTTCCACGCATTTGAGTCATTCCCATGTATTCACTTTATCAATAATCAAAACAGGTTTATATCAAGGGATTCGTCTTTTTTATTGATTTACCTGAATTAGTTCTGAAAGAAGAACTGAAAAAGTTCCAATAAGATTTAGGATTTAATTCTTGAGAAAAATCCATTTTTTAGTTTATTTCATCTATTCCATTTTTTAAGTTTATGCTATGATTTTGAATCACATTTTCTTTTCTGCTACAATAAACACGAAGCTTAATCTTTACATATTGTAATCCATTATAGATAAGTACTTATAAATTAATGGATGCCACCAATAGGGTAGAATAGAAATCCCAGAAAAAGCTTTTCTGTGTCTTGCTTGCACAGTTGCATTTACTGAAAATGTTAAGCTCTAAGTTTAATTATCACTTTGGATGATGGATTCATTAACTGCTCTTTCCACCTCAAAAATAAAGAGAGAGTGACAATGAAAGGGTTGCTGTGATTCTAAGCATGAACGCATGGAGGCCATTTGGCCAAATGATGATAGACAACACCATTGGCCTACCAGAACAGGGAAATCAGGCTTCAGTACTTCAGTAGTACTCACTTTTTCCAAATCAGTACATCAATTCCTCTGTTTTTTCTCTTTTGCCTTTTCCTCTTTGGGTTTTCTTAGAGATAGGACATCACATGACATCATGATATATGATAAGAAGACCCCTTTAAGTTTGTTACCCTTGGCCTTGGAGTGAAGCGGCTTTCAATCAGATAAGCTCATCATCCAGGTGTGCAAAAAAACAATGGGCCATGCTTTCTTGTTCCAACAATTGCACCATTTTTATTTTTGGCTTATTTAACATTTTAGATCTTAAACTTATGCGATCTTTTGAAATTGGTCTTTAAACTTTTTTTTTATGCTTTGGGTCCCTGAACTTTATTTAATTTTTGGAAATGGTCATTTCGTCACTTAAGTGATGATATAGCCGACGACATGTCACGTCACTTTCACAATATTGACGAGTAACGTGTTATGTAGGGTCACGAGACACTACATGATTTTTTTTATTAAAAAATAATTTTTTAAAAATATTTATTAAAAGATTCGATTTTCTTTAAGAAATACAATTTTTAATTATTTTTAATAAATTTAAATTTTTTAATTTAGAAAATTCACGTGGCATCATCTGACATGTTACATATCGATGTGGTGAAGGTGACATGACATATATTCGGTTATATCACCACATAAGTGATGAAAGGACCATTTCCAAAATTTGAGCAAAGTTTAAGGACTCAAAACATCGAAAAAAGGTTTAAAGACTAATTCCAAAAAAAATCTAAGTTCAGGAACTAAAAACTTAAATAAATATTTGTTTTTTTTTTTAAACGTATGGAAGCACCAAGTATTTGAGGCAGGTGCGCGTTCTAAGAAACTGAACTTAATTAGCTATTGGCTTATTTATGTTTTAAGCTGAACGTGTTTTGATTTTAGTTCATAGAAGTTATTTTGATCGGGATTCGTCTTTAATTTTTTTAAACATTTTGGTTTTGGTTCCTCCGTTACAAAAAAATCAGTTATTTGCCGACAATGTGACATGGTTAACGAAAATTCACACCGGCAGTCATGTGATGTGAAGTAGCGCCAAATAGGTGATGTGACATAGATGATTCAGGTCCATGAACACAAAATTTTGCGTACGAGACCATTTTGTGTAGCAGACCATTTTGCGTTCGTGGATTTGTATCATCTACGTCATATCGCATACTTGACATCACCTTAGACTACATGGACTACTGATGTGATGTTCCGCTAGCCATACAAACAAATAACATGTTTTTACTAACGGAATGGATCAAAACCAAAATGTTTAAAAATTTAAGGACTGGTCGGGTCAAAATAACTTTTAGGGACTAAAATCAAAACAAGCCAAACTTTTAGGGATTAAAGACATAAATAAGCCTTAGTTTTTTATAGTTAAGTAACAATAATCTTATGCCAGCCTTGATACTCACATCACATGTAATCAAGTGATATTGAATTTAATTTATATTGGCTTAATTGCACTTTCGATTTCCCAATTTCGTTAATATGGTGAATTTAGTCCACATATTTTTATTTTGGCTAATTTAGTATTTTAATTATCAATTTGTTGTGATTTCAATTACTAGAAGAATATGTGTCAGTACCTGAACAATTTTGTTAGGCATAGAATTATTGGAATAACTGAAATTACCACATATTGATAATTGAATGACAAAATTCGTCAAATTCAAAGCAAATGAACTAAATTCGCCAAATTAACAAAATTGAAGACAAAAAGTGCAATTAAGTCAATTTATATTGTTATAACCTTATGAAAACCTTTTATATTTTTTAGCAATGTAATGCGTGGGATAAGTAATAAGTATCATTTTCCTTCACACTTCCACTTTCTCTTATTTTTTAGACAAACATTTCTCAATCAAAATTTTCTTTATATTAATTTGATTTGATCCGACTCTTCTCAAGTTAGGCGACAACAGCCAAGCATAGGTATGATTTTAACAAAGGCAACAGTTGGATGCTTCTTCTTTTTTAGTTTATTTTTTCCTTTTCTTATTGACGTAGCAACAAATTATTGAATTGGTTCATTAATTTTTTTTTTAATAATGTTATTTGGATAACCATATTTAACATTTAAATTTAACACCTACTAGTTTTAATAAAGATGTTAAAAATAATGAGAAAGATACACTGAATGATCCATCCTTCTTTTATTCATAATGAATAATAGATATTAGACTTTTATATACTGTATTAAACTTAGATGTCCAATAATATTATTGTTATTTTTAAAAAAAGCGATGTACACTCTTATATCATTTGTCTTAAAATTATTTAATTTAAATATTCAATAATTGAAATATATATATATATATATATATATATATATATATTCAATCAAATGATACAAAATTTCCTTATAAATAATTAAGTTGGTAAAATTACCAACATAGTAAAATATTTGCACCTGAATTTGATTCTTGTTAACTTCACAATTTTTCCAATCTTCGTTATCATAAAAAATATTGCTTATTAAAAAATAAAATCAAGTGATCCAGAAATTAAATTATCCCTGTACTATTTTCTGTTTGTAATAAACCACATGACAAAATAATTCGTTGACTAATACCTACTACACTCTTCGGCTCGAATTATAAGCAATTTTAACTAATTTTACGCTTATTAAGAAAGTTAGTTGATTATATTTAGTTTTCTCAAATTTATAAAAAATAAAGGTATTTTAGAAAAGTAGTATTGGGAATGAAACAAAAATTAAATAAGATAACAATTTTCTAGAAATGTTTTGGGAAAGTGACATTGAGAATGAAACAAAATTTAACAAAATTAGTTAATTTTGCTTGTATTTTAAATCAAGATAAATATGTTTTTTTGTTGTTTATAATTGGAGTAGGAGGAATATACTTTATTCGAGAGTGATTAACTAACTACCAAGAATAGGTGCAGGTGGACGGCCAAGATCCAAAGATCGGAATATACAATGTGAGGTGGACAGATGTTGTCATATTATTGGGCAACTGTGAATTTCCCGCCCTTGAGCATCAACCATCCTTTGGGGCCCCACACATGCTTTTATTTAGGAGTATATTAATGTCACATACCTACAATGCTACAACTTTTAATTCTCTTCTTAATAAGTGCAATCCTCAAAATATCCTGAGAACTTCCCTGTTATTACGATATAACCAGATTGCAACTCTTCGGCATAATACAAATATGGGTTTATTTAACTTATGAGAAGCTTAAAAATGGTAAAGTGACTTTGAAAATAAAGTCCACTATCACCTTAATATTAAATCTTTAATTTTTCAATGTAAAAATGCTATTTTAAGTTTATTATCCTC
The DNA here is from genome assembly GCA_037953625.1 of Crotalaria pallida. Lineage (NCBI taxonomy): Eukaryota > Viridiplantae > Streptophyta > Magnoliopsida > Fabales > Fabaceae > Crotalaria > Crotalaria pallida. The sequence continues at coordinate 137,887,593 of CM075654.1, read as the reverse complement.
GGCCATAAAGGACGAGGTTAAAAAAATCCTACAAATATATACTATTCCCATCCTCATCTAGGAGTGTAGATATTATTTAAGAAAATAAAATATATAATTTTGTATGGAGAAATGACGTGTTTTGTATATAAAAAATGTTAAACTTTATTTTTCAATAATTAATTATTCTATTTATATTTCTTAAAAAATGTCCTTAAAACAGTCATAAACACAACACAAAAAATATTTATATTTTCTTCCTTTGATTAATTATCCCACTTATGGTTTTAAAGACATAATACTCCCCTTATCTCTGACATAAGAAAAAAAAATAGTATATTTATTTTGGTTTCGAGTATTTTTTGATACAAAACTGTTATGCGAACATTTAGAGATTTTTTTTAGAATTTATTTTTGTTGTATTTAGTATTTTTTAGGAGATATTTAGTGCTTTTTTATCTTATTTTCTCTTTTCTTCGTTAATATAAAACAATATATATATATATATATATATGAAATTTTCAATAAAAATTAAGAGGTAAAATTATACTCCCTTCGGTCCTATTTATAGGTCACATTTTAGAAGGATTATTTGGTCCTATTTATAAGTTACTTTGTATTTTCAATGAGATATTTATTGCTATTTTCTCTTATTTGCCCTTTGACCATTAATGTGAAGTAATACATTGTGAAATTCCCAATGCAAGTTAAGAGGGTAAGATTGTAATGTTGAAGTATTTTTTTAAAGTTCCAAAAAACTTAACTACTTTCCTTGGTCTGTGTGATATGGTTAAGTATGCCCTATAAATAGGACCAGAGGGAATATTGTTAAAGTATATTTTAAAATCTCAAGAAAAGTAACTACCTTCCTTGATTTTTGTAAAGTAGTCTATATAATATTATATTACCGGTGATTCCCCCCATTTACTACTGCATCCCGCTCATTTGCGTGGTCCTCACTGTCCATTTACTCCTTCCTAACTTCCCCTCTCACAACAGCTGCCCAAATTTCCCCAATCTCCAATTGAAATTGAAAATTCCGCCCGCCCAAATTGCTCCGACTTTTTCTTCTTTTTTTTAATAAATTTAATATATTAAAAAAAATATGTTTTGCTTTTTTTTTCTTTTTATGTACATGTTTTTGTTATTTGGATTTGAATTTTTTTATTATATATACTTTCTAACAGAGGTAATGGTCCAAACAAGTAAAATATAAAACAAGGGTGTTTCTACCATGTACAAGTTTTTGGTGCTCCGACTCTTTTTTTTTGTTTTATTTTAATAAATCTAATATATTAAAAATAATATACTTTGGGTTTTCTGTGTTCTTTTTAATTACATGTTTTTGTTATTTGAATTTGAATTTTTTTTATTATATGCTTCCTAACACAGGTAATGGTCCAAATAAGTAAAATATAAAACAAAGGTGTTTCTACCATGTACCGATTTTTGGTGCTCCAACTCTTTTTTTTATTTAAATAAATCTAATATATTAAAAAATATATGCTTTGGGTTTTTTGTATTTTTTTTACTACTGCATGTTTTTGTTATTTGAATTTAATTTTTTTTTATTATATGCTTCCTGACACATGTAATGGGCCAAACAAGTAAAATATAAACCAATGGTGCTTCTACCATGCACTGGTTTTTAAATAATAGGTACGATTACCAAGCTATGACTTCATTTATAAATAAAGTTCAATACTTTAAAGATTTTTCACTTTACTATGTTATTTCTTTCATTTTTCTTGCTTTGAAGGATCAATTACTGAATAAATAGGAAGACTTAAAAATAAATGTGAAGAAGCATGAAGTTCCATTGGATTTTGGTTATTCTTAAAGTATATGAAATTCTTTTTTAGTACAGATCAGATTTGTTGCACTAAGAATATCATTACACTTTAAAAAATAGTACACATCGGGTTTCGTTTACTAAAAAAATCCGATTTTTCTTTAAATTTAAAAAAAATGAATTTTTAAATTAAAAAATATATGGAACGGAAGGAGTAAATAATTACTAAAAATCAATTTTTTTTTTGTCTTTCATCTGAATTTTATTTTTTTATTTATAATGTCATTAATTACTTCTTTTTCAAAAACACATTTATTCACTTCCTTTTAAAAGCGAATTTTTTAGTTTAAAAATATTACATACAAGAATGTTAATCGACTCCAATTTATCGACTCTTTCGTAAATAATAATATTGATCGACTCCTTCCTAAACAATTTTTAAACAATAATGTTTACATTATTATACTTTATTTACACTTAAACATTATTCATATTAAAATTCTTCATAACTATTCAATAATAAATTAAAACTAATATTAATTGTAACTTTGTGAAATGTTTTATCAATATATTAAAACTAATATTAATTGCAACTTTATGAAATGTTTTATCGATTTCGTATTTCTCCCGTGCATCGCACGGGGTTGGGGGTTAGTTAAGTATAATTTGCGATCATGGTTAGAGGGAGTATAAGAAAAAGTTAATTAATTTTTTAATTCCAATACAATTATTCATAAAGTATTCCTAGAAAGTAGTTATCTTGTCAAAAAAAATTTCATTCCCATTGTTCAAAATTAACTCTATTATTTATTATTTATTAATTTCAGAAAATTGTATGCACTCAACTAATTTCCTTAATAAATGTAAAATTAATTTTTTTTTCTTATAATAAAGACCACTAAAATATTTAAGGATTATTTATTATATTGTATTTTTAATAATTTATTAAAATTCCAATTTTTTTATGAATAGAATTTTATTTTTTTATGATCTATAATGAAATAGCCTAATTAAAATATTTTTTTAATATTAATATTTCAAACATGTATTTATATTTTGGTGTCAAAACCAGAATTTATATAGAATTAATAATTACTGCATAGAACCATTAACAATATTTTTATTTAATATTATAAATATTATCATTGCTAACAATTTTAAGTAATTTCTTAATCCGTATTGAGTATTATCCAAAATGCTTACATTTAGATAGAAACGGGAGTAAAACAAAATGCCCCAAAAATGCACGAATTTTATTATAGAAGTGAAAAGGGTAAAGTAGGGAGGGCAGAAAATGGGGTATAGTTATAGTATTATACTACGCGTATACGGTAACGTACACTTGAAAACAACAACTGACATCGTATACGCTCGTTGGCGGCACTTCTCGTCAACCCCTTGCTTTTGGATTTTCTCACTCTCTCTCTCTCTCTCTCTCTCTTTCTTTCTTTCCCTTTCCACTCCTTTTCTCTCTGCAAAATCCGCACTCTCATACACAACCACCGGTTTTTTTCTCTCTCTCTCTCTCTCTTCCTGCACTCTCACTTCACCCGCTACTTATAATATATCTTCATTTATTATTTTTTTTAGGAGTATTTTTTATTTCGGATTTTCGTATTGTTGAAGAGCACAAACACAAATTAGCTTCTGGAAACTCTTGCGGAAGATTTTTATGTCAGTCCCCTTCCTTCCTTCCCAATTCTCGCCTTTTGTCTTTAGATCCATAACTTTATTATTCTACATTACGCTGCAATCTCCTTCATTCTTATTTATCTGTCATTCCCGAGAAAAATAAATTGTTTCTTTTTAATTGAATTTAATTTATAGTAACTAGCGTCTCGACAGGCACTTCCGCATTCATATTGTCCTGTTTTCGTTTTCATAAAATATTATATTTGTAAATCGACATTCATTTTGTCATGTTTTTTTATGTTAAAAGGTGAGAAGGAGACAATAGTATAAGACAGTTTTTGTATTTTTTTTCTTTTTCTTGGTTGTGGTTATAGTAATTCATTTGAAAAATAGTTAGTGGAATAATATTAATAATAGAAAAAATACTAATTAGTTTGTGAGTTTATGTTCGAAGAAACCGATAAATAGAAACGGAGTACATAGCCTCTTCTACATTCTTTTTGTCTTCAGAATTACTCCTATTATTTGTTTTTCTTGTTCCTTTTAACTCTGTTGCATTTGTTGTTTATGGGGGTCTAGACTCTAGACTATGTTCAAGGATATTGATTAGACGAATCATGAATTTTGGGATAGTGTGCGAAGGTGGTGGTTAATTTAATTAGTACTAACCTCTATCGTTTTTGTTTTTTTTTTTTCGTAATTTTTTTTAATAGTTTTTGTGATCATTTCGATTGTGCTGTGTTATAGCAAGCTCAATTGGTAGAGCTGTCAGACATAAGTGTTAGCGAGCTCGGATTCAAACCCTGGGACTGCTCTTTCTCCCTCATCTTGGGATTTTACATTGCCTTTGGATAAGTTTAGTTTTTGAAGGGGAAAAAATTTATTTTATGCAGATGGGGAAAATGGGGAAGAGGATGTTTTAATTTATGGCCAGACATTTAGTCAGATCTTGGTCACTGGTTTGCTCAGCTCAATTATTTGCCTTCATTAATCTTCACATTAGCTACACCTTAGGATGTTAGTCGCGTATTTGTTCGACATCTTATGCTAGTTTTGTTCATTGCTATCTGTATACTGTATTCATTTCATCTCATCTCAGTTTTAATTTACATTACTTTATTGCTTACAGATTCTACTGCATTTCCAAAGGAATTCATTGCATACGCTTTTGGGTTCAATCATGGCAAGTGATTCTCGTGTAGTCTCTAATGGCAATGGTAATGGCAGTGTCAACCCGCAGCCTAATCCGCAGAGGACTTACCAGGCAGTAGTGATTGCAACTCGAGATATGGGTATTTCTAAGGATGGAAAATTACCCTGGATATTACCTACCGATCTCAAATTTTTTAACGAGATCACAACCACAACATCTGATCCTGGGAAGAAGAATGCCGTTATAATGGGTAGAAAATCGTGGGAGAGTATCCCTCCCAAGAACAGACCACTTTCTGGTCGCCTCAATGTTGTTCTGACCCGCTCCGGTAGCTTTGATATCGCAACAGCAGAGAATGTTGTTATATGCGGAAGCGTGTCCTCTGCTTTGGAACTGTTGGCTTCTTCTCCTTACTGCCTATCAATTGAAAAAGTATTTGTAACAGGAGGTGGCCAGATCTTCAGGTATATTCTTTTTTAACAATTTCCCCCCCTTCTTTTCCATCCACTTCTTGCCTTTAATATTGAGCTATTTCTTTGTCATAGCTGATTATTTTCATGTTCAGAGAGACTCTTAATGCACCTGGATGTGAAGCTGCCCACATTACAGAAATTGAGGCAAGTATTGAGTGTGACACATTTATGCCTCAAATTGATACCTCTGTATTTCAGCTATGGTACTCATCTTTCCCATTGGTGGAGAACAACATCCGCTATTCTTTCAACACTTATGTGCGTGTGAGGAGTTCTCCGGCAGAGTCCTTGGGTCAGAGTATTGATCCAATTTTTTATAATAATTCAGATTCTACGAAATTTGAGGTCCACAAATTTTCTTTTCTTCCTAAAATGATTTTTGATAAACATGAGGAGTACAAATATCTTAGGTTGGTGCAAGAAATCATTTCTGAAGGTAATACTAAGGATGATAGAACAGGGACTGGTACGCTGTCTAAGTTTGGATGCCAGGTAACATTTTGATAGGCTTGCTGAGCGGTTGCCAAAATTTTTATATTCATGTACTGATTTTGTCCTCTATAATGTTGTAGATGAGGTTCAATCTAAGGAGAAGCTTTCCTCTTCTAACAACAAAGGCATGTATATATTTTGGATTCGGATTAAGATGTGTATAATCTACCGTACAGAATTTTTTTTAGTTGTGTACTCCTTTTGTATTTCTTGTGGTTTTGGTATAATTATTGTTTGTGTTTGTTATTTCGGACATTTTATCGGTGAAGAGAAATATCCACCCTTTTGATATAAAAGTTGACACAATTTCTTCATTTGGTTCCTAGAAAGTATTTTGGCGAGGGGTTGTTGAAGAGCTTCTTTGGTTTATCAGTGGCTCAACAAATGCCAAGGTAATGATAGATTTGGCCCATCTCTTCCACGCACACATGAATCCTCGCCTTTCCTGGATTAGCTCATGGAGTTGACTTAATGTTGTATGCTGAAAACTTCTTTTTATATATTTCTAATGGTTTAGAATATGGAATGGTTAGCACCTCTTCGTTGTATTGTTTATGTATTGTTACCATAAAGCTAAATAGTTCTGCAGTAAAATTCAATTGTACTACTTCATTTGTGCACCATCAGGTGTTTTGATTTATTAAATATTGACACTATGTTGAATTTTATTCTAACATGTTGCATTGGCAGGTATTGCAGGAAAAAGGCATTCGTATTTGGGATGGCAATGCATCTAGAGAATACCTTGATAGGTAAGCATGACTATTGTTTATGTATGGATTGCAATTCTTTTCTCTCGATTCAATTATTAACTGGAATTGCAATTTATATTTACAGTATTGGTTTGAAAGATAGGGAGGAGGGTGACCTAGGACCTGTTTATGGGTTTCAGTGGAGGCATTTTGGTGCGAGGTAGGTGGATTGTATCTTTAACTCTTGATTGGACTGATTTTTTTTTTTTATTTGGCTAGCTCTTTACTTCCATCTTATGTTTTATAGGTATACTAACATGCATGATGACTACTCTGGCCAAGGAGTTGATCAGCTTTTAGATGTTATCAACAAGATAAAGCATAATCCTGATGATCGACGGATCATTCTATCAGCATGGAATCCAGCTGATCTCAAATTGATGGCACTTCCTCCTTGTCACATGTTTGCGCAGGTCCACAACTATTTGCGTTTCTTTTTTGAAAGAAGTCTATTCCTGTATTAAAGTTTTGTTTACTATTTATTTCTTTTGTTTCATTCTTTTTTATTTTATTTTTGCAGTTCTATGTAGCAAATGGGGAGTTGTCATGCCAAATGTATCAGCGATCTGCTGACATGGGCCTGGGTGTGCCATTTAATATTGCATCATATGCACTCTTGACATGCATGATTGCTCATGTTTGTGGTATGCAACTTATGCCAGCTTTTGCTTAACTTTAATGTGTAATCATATCTACATTCTACATAGCATCTTAGATCATTAGGTTTCCTGGATTTAAGAGAGATTCATGTCATTTTATACAGTGGTAAATTGCTTTAAGCTAATTAATAGGTTGTTTTTTTTTACTCCCTCCGGTCCTATTTATAAGTCACATTCTAGAAGGATTTTTTGGTCCTATTTATAAGTCACTTTGTATTTTCTAGGAGACATTTATTGCTATTTTTTCTTATTTGCCCTTTGCCCATTAATGTGAAGTAATACAATGTGAAATTCCCAATGCAAGTTAAGAGGGTAAGATTGTAATGTTGAAGTATTTTTTTTAAAGTTTCAAGAAACCTAACTACCTTCCTTGGTCCATGTGATATGATTAAGTATGTCCTATAAATAGGACCAGAGAGAGTATTAACTAAGATGGACACTGGAAAGTTTGACTGACTGAATAGACTTGTTAACACTCTAAAGTCCCTTTTTTCTTCCTTCAACTGGGCATTTATGTAGATGTCGGTTATTCATGTAGATGTCGGCTTCTTGTCTTCCCTTAACAGTAAGGTGACAAATAGAATTCTTTACTGGTAACTCTAAAATGCCTCCAGGAGGGACAAACCTTTTTTTCCCCTTTCAGGTGGCTACCTATTTATATAATGCACTTTTTTAAAAGCAATTTTTATATTTATTTTTTATTGAGTTGTTTTGTGAAATTGTCTTGGAATTTTTTTCATTGTTGAAGTTTTGTGTGGACGGGTTCAGAACCTTATAGATTTATAATTACCTCTAGAACTAATCGATCTATATATTTTGTCCTTGTCAGACCTTATTCCAGGTGATTTTATCCATGTTATTGGGGATGCCCATGTTTATCGCAACCATGTTAGACCTTTGCAAGAGCAGCTCCAGAACCTTCCAAAACCTTTTCCGGTAATATGTGTATGGAATTCATTTGCTTTAACGTTGACACCTTTTTTTCTTCACCTTTAAGATTAAATTTTCTTTACCTTGTTGACTACCTAATTCAGATTTTGAAGATTAATCCAAAGAAGAAGGATATAGATTCTTTTGTAGCTGCTGATTTCAAGCTTATAGGCTATGATCCTCACCAGAAGATAGAAATGAAGATGGCTGTTTAGGGATCTGTGAGATTCTTAGTCCCTTCTGCACGATGTTTTGCTTTCGAAACGAGGCAAGTATTAATATCTAATGTGGTTGAGACTTGTCACCCGAAGCAGTATGGCAAACCAAAAACAGAGGTTCATAATTGTATAGATCAAAACTAGTTTCATAAATTTATATAAATTTGAACTGATTTCCAAATAATTTAGTGTTCTTTCTTTGGGTGTAGTTTGTCTATGCTTTGATTTTAAACTAGTCCAGTATCAAATATTATTTAGCATAACTTGTGACTATTAAAATTCAGATAAGGTAAGATCTGGGTTTTCAAAATTTGAGTTTACCTACTTACCTAACATAAAAAGGTTTTAAAATCATTTTCACTAGGCGTCATCCTAGTTATAATCGCAATATAGTAGACACTTAAAATATATTATACAGTTTAAATCTTGAAGTCGTCGTTTGACCATTAGTACCAGCCGGGGGTTAGTCTCAGCCATTTTGACTTGATGTTTCTGTGTTTTAGCAAATTCACTATGAGAATGCAAGTTATATACTCAACCATTTTTTGTTTACTACAGTGTATCCTTTGGCAGTAGGCACTTGTTTATCTGTTCTATGTTCTGTTCTTCATACTGAAGCCTATTAATTTTTATTTTTTGTTTTGTTTCAGGCATGATGGTAGGAGGTTTATTTTAATTTTTTGGACAAAAAAAGAACCACTATACTTCAAAGCAAGCGTATCTTGCTACTGAGAATCCTTTAGTTCCACATTTATGGTGGCTAAGGTGATGATTTAGGTAAACTGCATTTTCATTTCTTTTCACTTGTGTTGACTCTGTTACACTTTTGAGGGATCAGAAACCTGACGTCTAAGATTATTGGTATCACTGTGTTGACTATTTGATTGTGATTCTCTCAATCATTATCGGATGTTGTTTTGTTATATCTTTTGAGCATGTTTCTTTGTAATTTGGAGCCAACATCCGCTATCTCAAAGTGTTATCCTACTGCTCCCTTTTAATTGGTTAAAAAATACTCTCTCTCTCTCTCTAAATATAAGATTCATTTGGAAGATTTCACATCCAGTAGAATAATTTAGCTAATCGTATTGAAAATGTGAATTTTTGATATGTATTTTCAAAATTACCCCTATTAATATTATTGAGAATCTAAAAAGTGGTAAATAAATAGGGGTGTTTGTGCAAAAAAATAATTAATGATCATTGAAAATTGGTAAAGGGTCTTATAAATAGGGACAAAATAAAAGTGTTAAAATGGTCTTATATTTAGGGATGGAGTGAGTATTAAGCATATATTTAATTTAAAAATTATTTTCTTGATCAATGGAAAATGAGTGATAAATAGAATGACAAGCATTACAAGACAACAAATCTGCTCTCAATAATATCAATTAATTAAAAAATGTGTTCAGAACAACTATTAAATTAATGGGTGAGGCTTCATATGAATCAAAATTGAATGTAAATTCATTAATCGAAACATAATGTTTTGAACTATTCATCATATTCAATGGTTTATATCGATACGTATTTCTAAAATGCAAAATACACTTCAGAGAAGTCACACTCTTAATTATTTTTTTATAAGCAAAATGAATATATTAATGGAACATAAAAGGTGTTCAACCAATACGATTGATGGAATGTTAAGAAAATGAGGCTAAACTACTCTTATTACACACCCAAGGATTGTTACATCAACGGGAGAAATCACTAGTTTGATTCCTTTCGTCGTGTTTAGCCACCTTCATACACGCCCTTATTAATTAAGATAAGCCTGGTTGATACTCCCTTCGGTCCTATATATAGGTCACATTCTAGAAAGTTTTTTTGGTCCTAATTATAAGTCACTTTATATTTTATATGCATCATTTATTGATTTTTCTCTTTTTTGCCCTTATTAAATGTTTTGACTATCTATGTGTTTTTTGTTGTTCATTAATGAGTGCGAATTTTCCAAGAAAAGTTAAGGGGGTAAAATTGTAATGTTACAATATATTCTCATAGAATTCATAAAACCAACCACTTTCCTTGGTATGTGTAATTTGGTTAAGTATGCCCTATAATAAGGACCGGAGGGAGTAGAACATAATATTTATTGCATCCCAATCCTATATTCCTATTTGTTTGTTTTATGTGGGTGCACGAGTGATCTTCAGAAGGGACTTTCATATCTTTACATTAGAGAGCTTGTTTATGAAAATATTTGTCTAAAGTGATTTTAGTGCCTAATGCATGACAACTGACAAGCCCATAGACTTTGTACATGGAAAAGATTAAAAAAAAAGGAGGCTATAAAATTGATTATTTCTTATTGTGAGAAGAATATTCAACCATAGAGAGAGGGACTTTGAGCATCCCCATCAGGGATTCAATAGCTCGTTCATACCCATAGAAGAACATGGATTAATGGGTTTAGTAGGGATAAATGAGTCCATTCATAAAGAAACTACGGCTTATAGAAGCCAGCATTCATAAGGACAAAAATGAAACCCAATTGCCCGGCATTTTCAAAAAATGCAAAGAGATGGCCGCTTGTAGCAGATATATATATATATATATATATATAATGAAATGTAAGAATATGAGGTAAATTATGACTCATGAGACTTGTTTAAGAATGAAAGTTGAGTTTATGGATAAAATGAAAAAAATAGCCTATGTGTTTAACTTTGAGGAGAATGTGAAAAAATTTAAAATATTACGTGTGACACATTCAAAAATAAAATTGTGGTTTAGGAATGTGGATGTTCTTAATCAACATGGTCGCTTATTTTGAAGTAAACCCTAAAATAGAAAGGTAATATGTATGGTTCTTAATGATATTTATAAGATATCGTTGAATCAACAAGGTTAGGCATAATTAATAAATAAAAGTTCCTCAAGTTTGATGGCTTGTTCACATTTTGTTATGTACAGAAAAATATGATAAATGTAAAAAAAAATTCTTAACGTGGAAAAGGGTTAGTCAAAAACAACCTTTGGGAAAATAAAAGTTGTTAAACTTGGTGGCATGTTCGTATTTTGTCCAAAGAATATAGGTTGTCGGATCACTTCTTTGTTAGTTCTGTCTTCTGTCTCCAAAATTTTTTTAAAGATATTTGAATGCGGCAGCTTGCATGGAAAACCCTAGATTTTATCTGCTTGATCTTCAAAGGAGACACATTGTTTTGTAAAACCAAATGGAACAATGAAAAGGAATTTTCGGAGTTTAGATTAGATTCCAGTAACTTTAAAGATGTTGAGAATCCAATGACAACTTTATAGATTCGAGCATAAAGCCATAAACCAATGGGGTGGATGACGTATCTAAACAAACCTCATAAATCTTGGTCAGCCAGTCATGTTAGAATAAAAATAAGTCATTAGAAGCATAAGTAAATTTTCACTATTTTTCATGTGATAGTGAATGAAAATCAAAATATTCATAAAGGTTTTAAAGCATGTTTGGTAACGAATAAAATCACATTGAAGTAGAAACACTGTTAGTAGCGTTGATATTTCAGAATTGATTCTGGACTAACTCACCACAGAACCAAAAACCAAACATGCACGCACTATGCTTTCATGAGAGCTGAGATGTATTCATTTCACTGTACACCTCCTCTATTTTCTTTTTTTCTTTTTTTGTTTTTGAAATGATCTCCGATCCTCTGTTTTTCCACTTAATTTTTTTTAACAAGTTCAGGAAACAGGGTTTATTTTGTACTATTTTGACACTTTGGATATTTTAACATTGTTTTTTCGGGTTTTGCAATTAATTAGTTCTTCACATGCATTCAATCACAACCCCAAACTATGTATTACTCATTCATTTTATTTTATTTTTTTATATTTATTACTCATTCATTTTCATAGTACTTCATAATAAAAAGAAAGGTTGAATTAATCCATATATTCTTGGCATTTTAACCGAGTATTGTACCACTAGTGTTTCAAAGATATTTTTATTAGAATAGCATCCCCAAACCACTTTCAATAAGCTAATAAATATATTTATACCTCATTTTTTATCCCACCTTTTCTATTTCAATCTTATATGTCCAATAAAACTATCTATAAAAATGCAATTTTTGTTGGAAATAACTTATCTTTTAATTTTAATTTTATTCAATTAAATTATTTTTTAACACAAAATTGATAGTTGTGGACATAAGACTAGATATTTATCTCTCTGCTCATGCAGCTCTTGTTTTGTGACAAAGATTGATAACCTTTTCCACTTTTCCAGAAGAGACAGCATGTTCATAGTGGAAATGCTTTCTTGATATGTAGTTTTGTTTTTTTCACTTGTATTTTAAAATTTAAATTTTAATTCCACTTGGCAACCTTGGCATCAAAGCATAACATAAAAATAGAAAATTTAGACAAAAATCATTCCTTTTCAAAAAATTGAAGTGGCATCTACTATGAGAAGTTCCCTTAGCTGCATAGCATTGTAATAAATATACTATCTGATGTAACTAGTAAGGAATCAGAATACCCTTCATGATGTGATATGCCACTAAATAGACGGACACAAAGTCACAAACCTAGTTGTTTGATATAATATCCATGTTACACTATTATTCTCAACATTATTGAGAATATATTGATACACTTTTCTTATATTAATACACTTTTCTAACACTTCATGTACACGTTTATACATATTCTTTCATTAGGAAAAAAAAATCAAAACATAAGCAATTACTATACACTAATGCCTAAGTAAGAAGGCATCTAAAGGTTTTAGACTAGTTATGGCTGCAATATTGCGGTTTTGACTCACAACTGCATCGTGATCATAATTGTAGTTGCATTTTACTTTAATTATCTGCCATCATAATAACTACGATCATAATTTAAAACTATATACATAATTTCAAACTAATGAGTGATCTTCTTCTCTAAGGAGCCTTTGTTGCTTGGCAATGAAGGCTTCTACGGTGTGGCGAAACTCTTCATTGCTCATGTGATCCTCAGGGCTTGAAATCCCTTCCACTTCTTTAGGTGGAGAAGGTTGAATGCTCTTCATTTTGTTCTCAGTTTCACACCTGCGTAGCGCACGGCGCGGCTTCTCTTTCTCACTCTGAACATGCCTTAAAATCTCTGTTTCACACCTTCTATAATTCTTCACCTCTAAACTAATATGTGCTTCCCCTGTTTTTATGCTCTGTTTCTTTGCCCACTTGGCATTCTCTGCCTCAATTCTATGCTTCTTTATGCTATAATCTGATATTTTTCTTGGATATATTCTGTAATTTTCAGGATTATTTTCCATGTCTCCATTTATTCTCCTATGATTAATGCTATCCTCTGTTTTCATACTCTTCTCTTCACTCTTTATACTATCCTCTGTTCTCATACTCTGCTTTCCACTCTTTATTCTATCCTCTGTTCCTCTGTTCTGTTTTCCTAAGCACTTCTGTTCTCCTTGAATCTTCTTATTCTTGGTGCTTTTCAGAATGAAGTCCTGATATAGATCAGGCTCTGGATTGTTCTTTTTGGCACCTTGACTCGAGAACTGACCCGACTGAGCGAACAGCGTGATGATTATAACATTTCCGATAAGAAAAATGAAGCCAGGGTTATTCATGAAGACAGAGAAGTCCCTGAAATACTCACTGGAGTTCTTGAATGAAACTGGTAGCTGCAGAGGAAGCCTTGAAATGAAGATCATAACAACACAAACCTCAACAAGCCGAAACAAGCTTGCGATCCTTCGAAGCTTGCGGTGTTTTAGCATCACATTGGCTTTCTCTGCTTGGACGTCAGTGAAATTGAAAGAATCCATTGCTCAAAGAGTAAAGAAGTTATCAGAGTTTTTGCTGATAGAGAAACAACTTGTGTGTCTCACTCCAAGTTATCTGGTGAAGCAGAAGGTATAGTAGACACTGCAGTAGTTTCTGAACTTGGAAGCATGGAAACTGAGTGAACAATATGAAGACTTAGGATTGGATGAGAATTTTTTATAGGAAAGAGAGTGATTGAAGCTCAGAAGAGCTCTGCTTGAACAGAGAGAACAGAGTGTCTCTGTTCGTTGTGTAGGAAGTTGGTATTCCTCTTGCTTCACCTCTTAAGATATTTTGTTGAATGTGCTATTGCTCTTATTTTATAAACAGGAATCCAGTCCTTTATCCATGCAAAAAAGATATTTTTATATTCTCTCAAATATTCCATTATCCATTGTCCAACTTTTTTATTTTTTAATAATCTCCATTATCCACTATCGTCTATGTGATAAAATTAGAGTTGGAACAAATATTGATGATGAGTTTATATTGAGTTTAGTGAATTTACATCGAGTTGAGCTCATATGATCAAAGTGAGAAAAATTATATATCAACTTACAAAAACTAATTTTAAAATCAACTTATATTAAAATTAATTAAAAAAAGTAACAGCAACATATTATAAAGTTGATTAATAAGTAACAAATATCACCTTAGGATGATATAACAAGATTTATAGATTGGTTTTATAAATTTATATATCATTACTATTACTAGTAAAGTGAACTTGTTCTTTTATTAAAACTTGGTAAGAAAATGCCTTGCACTATGGCATTATTTGTCTTTTTCATATTCCCTTACACTCAAAAGCCACTAAGTTCAAATTTCCAATGGTTCCCAGCTTTCCTTTGCCCCCAATAGACCCACCAATAATGGAAGAGGATGCCACTTTTGCATTAAGATGGAACGTGGTATGCTGGAACAACATTGTTCAAACTTCAAAGCAAAACTTCATTCTCCTGTTTACACTTTATTTTTACATAATTTCCTATTATAATTTCCTATGTATAAGAATTAATTCTGCTACAAATCACATAAAAACTTACATGACATAATGTTTCAATCGCTCCTTCTTGTTTTCTATTGATATTTTTGAGTTCTCTCTCGAAAACGGCATCAGATTCTGTACTAGTGGGAACAAGGTTTAATTACAATAGTTTAGAATTTGGATGATGTTACATTTCTATTATTATTCTATTAGCGGTGTTGCTTGTAGCTACCAAACTAATCAACATGTATAATAATAAAGAGTCCAAATATTGCAATCGGGAGCTAATTGAAAAATAGATTTTTCATAGCAAAAACTGGGAATATGAAAGCTTTTCACATATACCACGTGGTGGTCTGGTGGATGTATTTATTTAAAAATAAAATTACCTAATACTCCTTCCGGTCCAATATATAGGGCACATTTTAGAAAGTTTTCTTGATCTTAATTATAAGTCACTTTATATTTTCTATACATCATTTATTGATTTCTCTCTTTTTTGCCCTTATTAAATGATTTGACTATCTATGTGTTTTTTGTTGTTCATTAATGAGTGTGAATTTTTCAAGAAAAATTGAGGGGGTAAAATTGTAATGTTACAATATATTCTCATAGAATTCATAAAACCAACCATTTTCCTTGATATGTGTAATTCGGTTAAATATGCCTTATAATAAGGACCCGAGGGAATACAATCCAAATAAAAATTACGTGGTGAAGCTATCTATCTATTTATTTATGTTACCCCAAGACATGGACAAAATCATGAAATCCTATCATTGTGGTGAACGTGACTGCGTGAGGCGGTGAGGGGACAGTAACCAGCGGAAGGGAGTGAGTCGGTGAGAGGAAGTGAGGATTAGAGAAATAGAGGAAATGAGAGTGAGAGTGAGTTCACACTAATCACTCATAGAGATGAGAGAGTAAAGCAGTCAATTTGGGTATTTGCCAATTTGGTGTTGAGAATATAAAAAACTAATTGTGGATGGTGGTGAGGATTGAGGAAAGCTTTGAAAAATGAAATCACAAAGAGAGACCCATTAATTTAGTAGCAACGGATAAAGAAAACGGATAGATTTTTCTTTTCTTTTCTTTTTTTCCCTAAAAAGAAGGAAGTATATTATGAGTAGTAAAAAAAAAAAAAGGACTCTAGGCGGGCGATTCTATTACCCTTGCCTGGGCCAGGCCTGAATGGAATAAATGTGAGAGACAATAATGAGATTTTGTCGACAAACTACCTTTTTTTTTTTTATCTCCAAACTTCATTTTAAATAAGAAATGTCTATATTGACCTTTATTATTCACAATACAAAAAAAAAAAAAGAAAAAAAACCAAGCACCAAAATCCCAAACCCCAATATCCAAAACTCTAAACCTCATCCCTTCACTATCTCACAAACCCCTCTTTCTTCTCATTTTTCACAACAAAACCTTCTTCACTAAAAAAAAAAAAACTTCAAAAAGACAAGTTTTTTTTCTCCTTCGCATTCAAAAAGAGTACCAATGCATGTTCCATACTTGTTGAAGGTAAGATTCATGTCTTTTTTTTTTACGTTACTGTGTAAATTCTGACAATCCAGTGTCGGAAATTTTTTGAGATTGTGATACGAGTATGTCGAAAATTTTTAGGTAGTTTGTTCTTTAAGAGTTTTCCGACATATATATGTCGAAATTTTTTCTAACGAATTTTTAAAAAAAAAACTGTGCAAATTTTCGACAGCCTTTTATCATAATTTTGAAATTCTCATACCCCCGAGTTAGAAATTCAAAATTCCCACACTGGTTCGTTGGAATTTTACAACGCCAGAATAATAAAAAAAAAACAAACACTAACAACGAAGAGAAGACAAATGAGTTTGCTTAAAGCATAACAAACAAACAAAAAAACTACTAAAAAGTTGATAAACAAAACCAAACCCTACATCAAATAACCCAAAACAAAAGCAAGAGCAAAAGCAAAAAAGAAAAACCCAACCCTATGTAACAGAAAAGAGGAAGTTCATACCTGAATGAGAGAGTCCCGGCTGCGACGGCGGCGAAGAACAATGGAAGTTAAGTGGGTTGAGGATGTTGGAAAGTTGGAGGAAGTTGGAGTGGGGTGTGGGATTTGGGAAATGAAAATATGAAATGGAGGAAATATAAGTGGGAGTAATTTTGGGATTATAAAAAAAAAGGATTTGGGAGATAAAAGAGGAGGTTTGGGAACTAAATCTCGACAAGAATTGAACCATTGACCTTGATGTTTGGAGGCCACACAACCACAAGGCCCAAATGAACTTACTAATATATGATGTTATAAGCTTGTACATATATTAATTTGGAAATTGCTTTTTGGCCTTCATTGTAGACTTTTTGGCTCTCATTTCTATTTTTCAAGGACAAAAATACCCCTAACGTTTTAATCTTTCCGGTTCTACAAACTCGGAAAGGTAATTTCGGTACTACAAAAACGGAATGCATTTATTTCATATTTTCGGTTTTGCTAAAACGGAATATGGTTTCCGGCTTTGTGAAACCGGAAAATTTAAGAACTTCCATCTCTGCAGAGACGGAAAAGTGAAATCAAGGATGCAAGAAGAGAACAATAATGAAACCTGAATATGGCTTGTGTTGTTAGATTAAGGAATTGAAATCAAGGATGCAAGAAGAGAAAACCGAAAGCGATGCTTCGATGAAAGAAGAGATGATAACGCTACAGCAAGACTCATCAGAAGATTTGATCTTGAACTGCTTCAACAACAAGAGTTCTATTTATTAAGAACAAGGAATAGGGGTAAAAAGAATAATAAAGACATTTTCCAAGGTAAACAGATGTTTGTGAAAGATGGTGAGTCATACACTTTTTCGTCTCTGCATAGACGGAAATTCTTAAATTTTTCCGGTTCCACAAAGATGGAAACCATATTCCGTTTTAGCAAAACCGAAAATATGAAATAAATGCATTCCATCTTTGTAGTACCGAAATTATCTTTCCGAGTTTGTAGAACCAGAAAGATTAAAACGTTGGGGGTATTTTTGTCTTTGAAAAATAGAAATGGGGGCCAAAAAATCTACAATGGAGGCCAAAAAGCAATTTCCTATTAATTTTGACATGCAAAAAAATTAGAGTAATAGATTATGAACCCCCATTAATATCCCCAAACCCCAAATTAACGCATGAAAAGACAAAACTACCCCTGAGTTTTTTTAAAACAAAAAAACCTCTTTTCTTCTCCCTTCCTCTTCCATTTACGATTCCTCTTCCATTTTCTAGGGTTCCTCTTCTTCTCTCCGGTTTGGTGCAAGAGTCCAATTTTTATTTGCAAGCTATTAATTCAATAGCTTGGTAGCGAAAGAATATGCTTATAAATGTTAATTTTAACCTTCTTTCAGAACTACTGTTGGTGGAAAGACCTTGAAGATGGGAGTCTTTTAATCCATCTGCAAGCCCATACTCTAACTAATATACAACAACCTTACTTATAAAATATTGTTGCATGTAATTATCCACTCTTGCATTATTTATTCTTGTTTTTGTTTTTCCTCTCTGGCAGAGAAGAGAAAGAGGAGGAAGAACAGGGAGCAAGAATCCAAAAGCTGCTATCCCATCTGCGTGTTCTGTTTTGTACATCAGACGAGAGGAGCTGTTCGGTTTCATTTCTGCATAATCGACCAACAAGGCACTCCAAATCTCACAACAAACAAAATAGCCTTGCAATTTGCAAACCAAACCAGAGAGAAGAAGAGGAACCCTAGAAAATGGAAGAGGAACCGTAAATGGAAGAGGGAGGGAGAAGAAAAGAGGTTAAAACAAAAAAACTCAGGGGTAGTTTTGTCTTTTCATGCGTTAATTTGGGGTTTGGGGATATTAACGGGGGTTTATAATCTATTACACAAAAAATTATTATTATTTTTTTAAAATTTTGGGTCTCCTATATATCGCGGGCCTTAAGCCGGCGCCCCTCTGACCCAAGTCCAGGGTGGCCTGGTATGTGATGTGGGGTTGGAAACTTCGCTGCACTTGTTTCTGTGATGTACTATTGCTAAAAAAATACAGTAAATAAATAAAAATGCAAGCAGTTAGTAAACTTTTACTGCTGGCTTCATCTCTCTCAGCCAACATCTTTCAACATCATGGATGCTTTTGTAGCTCATGCATCGTTGTTTAACCTTTGAAATTAGTTCTAAAGTTGTCTTTTGGAACAGTTTTTTCTTTTTTGTTGCCCGTCGTGAATTAATTCGTCATTTAAATTATATGGTGATTACTTCTTTAGACTTTAGAGTCAAAGGCTTCAAACTATTTGGATTGTTAATATCTGCATTAATTCCATCATCATCAACTGTTACTTGTGATGGTGGATCAATTATCTAAAGAGAATGGGAGACAGGTGGCAAAAAAAGGTTTCTGGAACAATTTATGATAATATGACCAAAGTAACCATAGGTAAAACATAATAAGTTGAGATCTTTGAATATTACCTTACACCATTGACCTTGCAAGGAAGTACCGATACTTCATATTTGTCGCTGTATCGTGTCCGATACGTGTCGTGTTCCGTGTCAGACACATATCCATTTTAGACACTTTTAACCATTTACTTTAACATTTTATATTTTTTTTTGTCGTATCACTGTTTCTCGTATCGTGTCGTATCCGTATCCCGTATCGTGTCGGTGCTTCTTTGCCTTTGAGATTGAAACTCCAAACTACTCGCTTATTCAAGTCAATATCCAGGAATACCCTAGTATACATTCCTCTATCTATTCTCAAAGTATGTGTTAACAGTAGTTGTTTTCATTATGCCCAAAGCTAGTCGATAAGAACACTTTCGTCAAAAAAAATCATATTAAGATATTGAAATCTTACCCAAACCATGGTGCAATCAACTTTAGCTATATATTGGGGAAGTGAACTCGAATGACCGGTTGGCAATGTCCAAATAATAGCAAAATATCATCCACGACTCTCCTATAATAACCATTTCACGATATGCTTCTAGTCGATCAAACTTTATAAAAAAAATTTGGACATATCTATCATATTAAAGCCTTCTTAATTAAAGCTCCATAGGCTTCTTAGTCTCTCCTTTTGCACATTATAGCCCATCATCTTCGTAAGGAGTACAATTTTTTTTTTTTTGCATTTTTCCACTTTTTCGTGATTGAATCTATTCTATTAAGTAGTTCATTAAAATATTACATATAATTCATATTAGGCATGTAATTTTAATTATAACATACATTCTTTTTCTAGCAAGAGACTATAAATCGAAATTGTAAAAAAAAAACTAATCGTATTACAATTTTGTATATTTAGTATTAGACCTTTTAATCCAAGTCCTTTATTATAATTGGGGAGTATGAATTAAATCAATTAATTTTTTTTTTATTATTAATGAGGTTAAGTAAACAACAATATAAATGATGATTTGACACCATGTCTTAACCTAAAACCTGAAGGCATTAGATGTTCACGAGTCTTTCTACTCATATATAGTTCAACTTACCATATTTTAGTTGATGTTGGACTTGTTTGGTTTATAGCCTAGTTGTGACTTGTCATTAATTTTTGCCATGAGCGATACCATATTACAATTTTGTATATTTAGTATTAGGCCTTTTAATCCAAGTCCTTTATTATATTTGGGGAGTATGAATTAAATCAATTAATTTTGTTTTTATTATTCATGAGGTTAAGTGAATAACAATATAAATGATTTGACACCATGTCTTAACCTAAAACCTTAAGGCATTAGGTTCATGAGTCTTTCTACTTATATATTGTTCAACTTACTATATTTTAGTTGATGTGAGACTTGTTTGGTTTAAATATTTCAACAAATCGAAAAAGAGACACTAACAAAATCGTTTCACATAAGTTTCATACGTATATTTAGAAAGGAGAGCATTCCAATATAACATAAAATTATTGAAATACATATTATTTATAACAATTTAAAAGAAAATGTGATTTTAAAATATGCAATTTGATACTAAAAAAAGGATTAGTGAGACTCAATCTCAACATCTAAGAATAAATTGATGTTCAAAGTTGGGCCTAGGATGATAAGGTATCAAAAGCTCACTCAGTTAGAGATTAATAAGATTTGCGGGTGGGCCTCATTACACATGGAGGGCGTGAAAACCTATGACAAATGCTGCGCTGCTGAATCTGCTGCTAGGTATCGTTACTACCTAGGTTGGCAGAAGTGATACCCTCCTCCAAGTACTATATAAGAAAGGCAATCCATGTTTACTGTCACACACATACAAAGAGTAAACACAAGATACTAGTAGTAGCAGTAGTAGGAGTCTAGTACATATGATATGAGTGAGTGTGGGCAGAACATTCTAGATTTTTTTTTTTTACAAAACATTCTAGTTCTTTTCAATTGATGTCGAGAGATTAACATTTTTCCTTCATTAGTTGTCAGTTTTCATATGATTTTTTTGGTACATAATTTTTTCGTTGGATATGGATGTCAATAATCTTGATACTATTTTGGTAAATCCTAAATCTATTGTTATTAATCTATACTATTTGATACAATTTTTTTCGTTGGATATCGGTGTCAATAATCTTGATACTATTTTGGTAAATCCTAAATCTTTTATTACTAATCTATACTATTAAATCTATTGTTACTAATCTATACTATTTGATACATAATTTTTCCTTGGATATCGGTGTTTGATAAATCCTAAATCTTTTATTACTAATCTATACTATTAAATCTAATGGTACTAATCTATACTACTTGATACATAATTTTTCGTTGGATATCGGTGTCAACAATCTTGATACTATTTTGGTAAATCCTAAATCTATTGTTACTAATCTATAATTTTGGTAAATCCCAGATCTGTTGTTACAAACTTATAATGGCTATCACCGCCTCCTTTGATTTTATTTGATTTTTCTTTTTGATGGATTGATTTTATTTTATTTGATCCAAGGAAGGAATGCAATCATTGAACAAGAAATAGAGAAATAATTAATTTGATTGAATCAAATCGAAGTCACCTTACTATTTTATCTCATGTTATACAAATGCAATTTTGGAGATCAGTGTGGCAAATTAAATGAAAGAATTTTGTTTTTGATTTTATATTTTGTGTTTTTTTAGGATGTGAAGTCCAGATCCTCTGTTTTGTGTTTAGGTTAATTAAGTGGTCTAGGGTTTCTTTGGGAGGAAGGGATTTATGATTGTTTGTGAGAGAAATTTGAGTTGACATGTACAATAGCGATTGCGCATATCATCACAAGTGCACATGTGGATGCATATAATATGGCTTATTTTCCTGATGACTTTCATTTTCCTAAAGTAAAATAAGAGTTCTCAAATGCAAATGTCATTGTATCTTGAAAAAAATGGTGGTTTTATTTGGTTTACTTCACTCTTGATCATGAAATTAACAATATATTCAAATATCTTTTGTATCTTTTATTTTCATCATTAAGCGTGAGGTAACCAATAAAACCATTGTTATTTTTTTTCAAAATTTAATGGTCTTTGAGGGTATTCTCATTTTGGTTTAGTAAAATTGACTACTCATCAGAAAAGTAAGCTGTGTTATGTGCGTTCCCATTTAATTATCGTCGAAATGATAGCAAGCATAGTAGTTAAAGGGTATGTAGTATTTGTAAGGTATGCGATACATTAAATCTTTTATGTGCTACTCAAAATTAATGAGAGAATCTGTTAACTACTTAATCAATTGCTGATAAATATGTTGGTGTCTGCAGATGAGTGAAAGCTAATAAGGTCATGAAGATGTTCTTTAGCTGATCCCAAACGTGCAATCTTTAAATAATCATGACCAACAAAGTCTTTAATTTCACCAAAGAAGCAATGTCAGCCTCTGATTTGCACATGGTTGAAGAAAGCAAGGGTGTTATTAGATATATAGAAATATCAGTGCCCTTTGGGATGACAGAAGCATCCGATGCTGCATAATAATTCAATAATGAGTTTGAGCTCTCTTGTACTAATTGATTAATTAATACAATTTTCTTTATAGTGATCAAATGTACACATTTAATTTTCTGTAGTTCTAGCCGGCATGTGAACTTCAGCAGCAAGACCTGCAAAATAAGGACTAAATTAAGAAAGACTAATGAAAATTGTTCTTTTCCTGACAAATCTGCACATCCGATCCAAGAATGTTTCTTGGAGAAAAAAAGAGTATCACTTAGTATTATAAAAACTTGAAGTTCTAATTTCTAAAATTCAGGCCTTAACATAATTTACCATAAAAGGGCAATATTCTTCTTATTATTTTTTATGGTATCCTCCTCGGCTCCTCCCAAGCAAAGTAATTCTCTTTGATGATTCTTGGTATAGATAGTGATGAAGAGTAGACTGTATATTGACTCACTAAGACACTAATTCATCATATCACCTAAAGGCCCGAGGAAACTTATTTTTTTTTATAACTCAGAACCTGAACCCCACTGCGTCTTTGGGACACAGAGTGTCTGTGTCATGGGAATGTCCGCAACACCCTCGCCCTTTGCCAGCTGGGCTAGACCCATGGGACAGGAAACTTAATTTTTATTGTACTATAAATGCTCTAAATTTCATCTGAAAGGTACAATCTACAATGCAAGTGTGCAACACAAACACATGGGGAAGTATAGTCGTTCCTCTATCTCCTTCCTTCTTCTATGCCTGGCCTTGGCCACCTCTTCATTGTAAAGTTATATGTTTTTTAAAGTTTCAAGAAATATAATTATTATCCTTGCTCTGTGTAATATGATTAAGTGTGAGCTTATAATTCAGAAATGTTGATGACAAAATTTGGATATCAAATTCATTTAGCAGTTACTTTGCTTCTCCAATTTGATTACAAGCAGGGACGGAACCAGAAAAAATGAACCATGGGAGCAAAACACAACAATTTGATTACAAGTATTGTGTCAATAATATTCTCTCTTAACTTTCTTTCCATTCAATTGATGATGCATTCAGAGGCACATAATATGTGGTAGAAGCCAAGATATATATGCAAGAAGTAGTACACAGCCAAACATGGTAAGGGTGGTGTGGTGTGACTAGCCACTGTGACAAGCAATGCAGGGAATGGGAAGATGCAAGGCAAGTATCGTGTCACCAAGACTCCCGTGGCAGGGCTTGTTTCTGCTACTTCAACTGTTAAATGTTACTAATGAATCATTGAATTGAAAGACCAGACAAGAGCTAGTACTCATGAATGATGAGGGCTTTAAAAAGCAGGATTAATACCTGCATACTCTTTAACTATACTATCTTTGTATTTTATGATTTTTTCGGTATCAATATATCTGTGTCGTGTCGTACTTGTATCCCCCATCAGTATTCATATTTCCTATGTGCGTGGTTGAAACCAAATGATAATACATACATAAATGAATAAGTATTTGTTTTTTTTTTTTATAAGAAAAATAATTCATTCCAAAACAGCTCAGAAGTACTGATAGGATGTTGAAACTAATGATTAAAATAACAAAATTAATTATGTCTATTATAAGACAAGGGATAGGATAGTAATAATATAATTTAGATAATTAGATTATATTTTATTATATAGCTTATTCTAGAATATTTTTAAGCTTTACGTAATTATACCAAGTGTATGACTAATATTAGTTTAGGGTTTCTTATTAGGAATATACCTCCTATTCATTAGTATCAATGAAAAATATGAATGAAGTTTGTTAGCATTTCTTATTATTTATTCTTTAAGTATTACTCCCTTCGGTCCATATTATAAGCCCCTTTGACCAATTTTCACACCCTTTAAGAAAGTTAATTAGTGACATTGGAAATGTAAATATTTGATATGCATTTTCAAAAGTACCCCTATAATTATTATTGGGAATGTAAAAAGTGTTAAGTAAATAGGGGTGTTTGTGAAAAAAAAAGTAATTAATGTCATTGGAAATTGGAAATTGGAAATTGGGCATATATTATAGACAAAAAAAATCTTGAAAAGGTGCTTATAATATGGATCGGAGGGAGTATTTTTTTAATGTTCTTGTTAGGAAGTCTATAGCTTCCTATCAAGTACAAGCAATAATACCTCTAACAAATAACAAGAGTTTGAAACAAAATTACAGAAACAATACCCCAACCGAAGCACTGCTCTATGATGTTGCAGCAGCCCAATTAATGCTATATAAAAAGAGAAAACAATGAGATCATCCCAAGCCTATTGCCAACCGTTCACATTGAAAAAAAAACTTATTTATGGTTTTCGTCCTTAAAAGTTCAATGTGTTTTTATTTTGGTTTTAGTTCCTAGAAGTTATTTTGATCGGGACTAATCCTTAATTTTTCAAACATTTTGGTTTTGGTTCCCTCCGTTACAAAAAAATCAGTAATTTGCCAACATGGTTAACAAAAATCCACACTATCTGCCACGGGGTGTGAAGTAGCGTCAAATAGGTGATGCGACATGGATGGTTCATGCCTATGAACTCAAAATTTTGCGTACGGGACCATTTTTGCGTATCGGACCATTTTGCGTCCGTGGATTTGTATTATCCACGTTATATCACCTATTTGGTTTCACTTCAGACCACATGGACTGTTGATATTATGTTTCGTTAGCTAGACAAACAAATAACAAATTTTTACAAACGGATGGGACCAAAATCAAAATGTTTGAAAATTTAAAGACTAGTTCCGGTCAAAATAACTTCTAAGAACCAAAACCAAAACACGCTGAATTTTCAGGAACTAAAGACATAAACAAGCCCAAAAAAAAAAACAAGTGACAATATGCCATCAGTAACAAAATAACAACTACTACTGTCCTGAGAATGCAGCATCAATATCAGTCAAAATCGAGGCACAAGATTAAATCTGGCGCAAGCATGGCTGATTGATATATTTAATTTTCTTTGTTCCACTTAAAGTGTTTTTCAAGAAAAAAAAATTAATGAATAAGTCTACTCTTTTTACGTTACGTTACGTGATGCATGGGATCGGAGATAGCACTGCAGTATGTTTTCGGTAAAATCTTCAATGCTTTCACGGTTTCACTGCTTTGGATTTTGGTTGTTATTATGGCTGGCTAGAATCTGAGTTTTAACACCGTGAGTAATGAGCATGTGGGGGCCCAAAAGCTCCTATGCACTGCATCTCAAGCAAATACTCCTATGAGTATTTTGTTCATTTTTAATTTGTGATATGTGAGGTTAGAAATATCGCTACACTTGTTTCTCTCGTGTACTATTGAAAAAAAAAGAAAAGAAAAGAAAACAAGTAGGGATTTTACCACTGGCTTCATCTGCTTCTCCCAACATCTTTTAGCATCATGGATGCTTTTGTAACTCATGCATCTTTGTTTAACCATTGAAATTAGTCCTAAAGTTATGTCTTTTGGAACAAGTTTTTTTAGCCATCGTGAATTAATTCCTCATTTAAATTATGGTGTTTACTTATTTTATACTTTAGAGTTAGGCTTCAGACTATTTGGATTGTTAATAATTGCATTAATTCCATCACCATCGACTATTACCTGTGGTGGTGGATCGATTATCTGAAGAAAAGGGGAGATAGACGGTGGAAAAAGGTTTCTAGAACAATTTATGGCGATATGACCAAAGTAACCATAGGTAAAACATAATAAGTCGAGATCTTTGAATATTACCTTATACCATTGACCTTTGAAATTGAAACTCCAAACTACTCGCTTATTCAAGTCAATCTCCAGAATACCATAGTATACATTCCTTTGAGAATATATATGTGTTAACACAGGTTGATTCATTAAGTTCAAAGCTAGTTGAATAAGAACACTTTCGTCAAAAGAAAATCATATTAAGATATTAAAATCTTACCAAACCATGGTGCGATCAACTTTAGCTATCGAGGAAGTGAACTTGAGTGACCAGTTGATAATATCCAAATAATGACAAAATATCATCTATGACTCTTCTTTATAATCATTTCACGATCTGCTTCTAGTTGATTAAACTTTTTTAAAAAAAAAATAGTTGTTCATATCTACCATATTGAAGCCTTCTTGAAGCTTCCATAGTCTTCTTAGTTTCTCCTTTTGCACATTATAGCCAATCGTCTTTGCAACAAGCACGACCATATTTTCATCTTTCCATTTTTTTTATGATGAATCTATTATATTAAGTAGTTCATTAAAATATGACACTTAATCCATATTAGGCATATAATTTTTTTTTGTCCGAATTCCTTGCGGAACCACCAGTATTCTCAAAAGCATCCTTAATACCAGAGAGCCCTTGAGACTAATCCGGAGCGAGTTGCGTGACTGGCTCTCCCAGCGGGATGTTTTTAGTGGGAATCGAACCCGAGCTACTAGCACCCTTGTCCCAATATTAGGCATATAATTTAAATTACAACATACATTTTTTAGCAAGAGACTAAAAGTCAATTTTTTTTTAAAATTAAAGCTAATTGGAAAAGACGCACTAACAAAATCGTTTTAAGTTATATATATATATTTATATATATATATTTAGAAAGGAGACGAATTCATGCATTCCAATATGACATAAAATTATTGAAATATATATTATTCATAACAATTTAAAAGAGAATGTGATTTTAAAATATGCAATTTGATAACTAAAAAAAGGATCAGTGAGGCTCGTCAATCTCAACATCTAAGAATCAATTGATGTTCAAATTAAAGTTGGGCCGAGGATGATAAGGTATCAAAAGCTCACTCAGCTAGAGAGTAAGATGATTTGCGGGCGGGCCTCATTAGACAAGGAGGACGTGAAAACCTAAGACAAATGCGGCGCTGCTAAATCTGCTGCTATGTGTCGTTACTACCTAGGTTGGCAGAACTGGTACCCTCGTCCAAGTAATACTCATGATTCACATTCTATAAAGTTTTCTTGATCCTAATTATAAGTCACTTTATATTTTTTATGCATCATTTATTGATTTTTCTTTGTTTATCTATGTGTTTTTTTGTTGTTCATTAATGAGAGCGAATTTTCCAAGAAAAGTTATGGGGTAAAATTGTAATGTTACAATATATTCTCATAGAATTCATAAAATCAATCACTTTCCTTGATATGTGTAATTCGGTTAAGTATGTCCTATAATAAATACAAGAGGGAGTATATAAGAAAGGCAATCCATGTTCACTGTCACACCCATACAAAGAGTAAACACAAGATACTAGTGGTAGTAGTAGTCGTCTAGTATTACACATGATAGGATTGAATATTATAGTTCTTTCTTTCTAGAGCATCTACGTTAAGAATCCACTTTTCTGTTCTTAACGTGAGTTTTATCATTATTTTATTATTTTTTACATTTATTTAATGGTTAAGTATTATATTTACTTTTTCATTTCATTTCTAAACTCAACTTTCATTTTAAACGAGTTTCACAACTTACCCAACACTCTTAATATAAATATAATTATATACATATATATAAATATAAGGGCTAATAGTTTTAATTTTTTTAAAGAAATTTGAATTATCGCTACTGTATAAATGATATATATAACACGTTTAATTTTTTTAATATATATATATATTCCACGTTAATTTTTTTATAAAATGTAAATCTTTTTTTCTAAATATATATTTATAAATAAATTCGTATAACATTTTCTTAACAAAATAATGTAAAAGTGTTAGATAGAAATTCAAATTTAATACATTAAAATTTTGTTAATAAAATTTTACATAGCACAAACATTAAAGCATAAAGAAGCTAATCATACATTTATACTTATATTAAAAAACATTAAACATAATTTCAAAAGACATTAACATACATTAAAATAAATTACAACATATCATTCAAATACTCATCTTCTTCTTGGCCCTCTTTCACTCGTCCCCTCATCTTCTTCTTGGCTTTTTGACTCAACTTCTTCTTCGGTCTCCCTCATCCCCTCTCTCTGAGCCCTCTTTCACTCCCTCATCACCAGACCACGATCACTGAGGAGATCGAGACCGCGACAGAGATTGTGACTTCAACCACGATCACGACTCCAAGCACGATCACGATCGCCACCATCACCACCGTCATCACCACCGCTTCGATTCGTCGTCCAAAGTCTCATCTGAACCGCTCCGATTCACTGGTTCTGCTCTCTCTCTCTCCAAATCGAAGTCTTCCATGATTCACTGTCTCTGCTCTCTCTCTCTCTCCAAATCGATCACCGATATGGCACATGCGAGACCCAAATCGAAGGAATCAATTCCAAGCACATGCAATTGATGGACGGTGGACAATGGTGGATCTTCACGGTGGCTGCCTTTGCCTTGCTAGTTTCGGTTTTTTTTTATTGGGATTTTATCATTTACTTTTCATTATTCATGTGTATTATGTAATTTTGGTTCTGGAATTTTCATCCTCTCCTTGATTCTGTATACTCTGATTGTTTTGGTTCTGGAATTTTTTTTTGGTAATAGGTTCTGGAATTATTTTGGTTTTGTATAGTTATGGAATTTTTCATTTAATAGTTAAGCATTCCTCTCTCCTGTGTTCCCTTCATCCGTACGAAGGGGACCCACTTAACCTCACAGGCACTCCGGTTTATAGAAGCACATGACTTCCAGAAGCACGCCCCGGAAGCACGCCTCCAACCGTGAACGGAGCGAAGAACGTGCTTCCATGGGAACGATCGGGGTAAGCAACCCCCGATGTGGATGCTCTTAGTTGTTACAAAACATTCTAGTTCTTTTCATTTGATGTCGAGAGATTAATTTTTTTTCCTTGATCTAGTTGTTAGATTTCATATGATTTTTTTGGTACATAATTTTTCGTTGGATATCGGTGTCAATAATCTTGATACAATTTTGCAAATCCTAAATATATTGTTACAAACTTATACTATTTGGTACATATAATTTTGGTAGGATATAAGTGACCATAATTTTGATGTGATTTTGGTGAACCCTAGATCTGTTGTCACAAACTTATAATGGCTATCGCCACTTGCTTTGATTTTATTAGATTGATCCAAAGAATGAAATCATCGAAAAAGAAATAGATAAATAATTAATTAATTTAATTGAATCAAATCTTAGTAAGTTGTATTATATGAATTCCCATTCAACTATTGCATCGCAGAAGTTTAGTAGCAAACATAGTTATGTAGTTATTGTAAGGTATGTGATACATCAAATATCTTACGTGCTACAGCAAAATTATTAAGAGAATCTGTTAACTATTTAATCAGCTGTTGATAAATATGTTGGTGCCTGCAGATGAATGCTAAGGTCATGAAGATGTTCTAATGCTGATCCCAAACGTGCAAGCCTCAAATCATGACCAACAAAGTCTTTAATTTCACCAAAGAAGCAATGTCAGCCTCTGATCTGCACATGGTTGAGGAAACAAGGGTGTTAGATATATAGAAATATCAGTGCCCTTTGGGATGACAGAAGCATCCGTGGCTGCATAATTCAATGATGAGTTTGAGCACCCTTGTACTCATTAATTAATACAATTTTCTTTTTGGTGATCAAAATGTACGCATTTAATTTTCTTTAGTTCTAGCCGGCATAGCATGTGAACTTCAGCAGCAAGACCAGCAAAATCACAGAGACTAAAATCACAAAAAAAGAGTATCACTTAGTATTATAGTAAAAACTTGAAGTTGTAAAATTCAGGCCTGAACATAATGTACCAAAAAAGGACAATATTTTCTCTCTCTTTTTTTTTTTTTTAAAAAAAAAATGGTATCCTCCTCCCAAGCAAAGTTATTCTCTTTGATGATTCTTGGTAATGATGAAGACTGTATATTGTCCGTAGTGCTATTATGAAAATTTTCAAATTATTATTCGTTGCTATCATGTTGGTGTGAGGAAATGATAACTTACTGTTTGCAGGAAATGAAAACTATTAGGGGTGTTCGGGTTAGAATTAAGTTTTGAGTTTTTTTTTTTTTTTAAATAATCATAATTTAGTATGTTTGGTTACTAGATTATAATTTTTTATTATATTTTTAAAAAATAATAAGAATCTAACATTTTTTTTTCAGATTATTTTTTATAAAATTATTTTTTGAACCATTATTACTGCAGCAACAACAACAATAACTACCTTTATCACTTTTCAGATAGGAGACCCAAATATAAAGAGATTATAATTTGCTAAGATTATAATCACAGATAAAAATCATAAATACCTAAACCAAATACATACTTACTTTACTACTTGGTTATATCTTTAAAAAAAAAATAAAAGTCTTTTTTTAATGTTTATCATCAAGCTCCATATCAAGGGAGTGGCGATCACTCAAGACCCAAGAATTTTAGGGGCACAATTTTTTTTTTTTTTTTATAATATCCTTATTACTTAAAATAAAATTAAATAGTTGCAATTTTTTGTATTTCTCAAATATGAATTCTTTTCTTTATAATATCTTAATTTGTCTTTTTTATTTGTTCACTTGATCCATAAATAAATGAACTAATTTTTTTTTTGTCTCAATTCCTTGTGGAATCATTGGCATTCCCAAAAACACCCTTAATATTAGGGAGCCCTTAGCTTGAGACTAATTAACTCTTTACTTTTGTAACGTAACATAAAAGGATTTTTTATTATACATTTTTATAATAAATGTTTATTTTATTCATTTAAAAAATAACTACTTTTATTATTGATTATTGTTGTTATATTAATTAATTAGGTGTATATACTACATTTTCTAATTGATTTATTTATAATTTTTTTTAATAATTTAGGGATCCTAAATTTTTTTATCTTAAGGCCCAAAATAAATTAGGACCAAACCTTATGTATCATAAGTTAAAGATACAAAAGAGAGTAAAACTCTTTAAAAAAAAATTATATATCAAACAAGGGTGATACCTTCATGCCTTCCTTTTAGTTTAATTTCAATAATTCATTTTCATAGTATTATTGATTTAGTAATTAAAAATTTTGATGATTAATATTAAAAGTGGAAATGACGATGAATTATAATAGACTTTAATGTAATTAGGAGATGATGATATTTGTCATATATTTTTTAGAAAATTGTTGAGGTCAAGGATGTTGTCACATTGGTTGATCGATTATCACAGGTGAATCTGGATATGACGACAACGATAATAAAGTAGGGTGAATAATATTAAACTATTTGTAATAATATAATAAAAGTGAATGAAATTATTTGAGATTAAAAACAAAACTAAAAAAATTTCGTCAACAAAAACTAAAAGAGATACATAAATATCATTTAAAAATGTAGCATGGAAGAATTTCCCATCAAACAACTATGTCTTAGAACACATTTAAAAAAAAAAAAAAATCCTTTTTAACATTTTCTGCCTACTCACTAACTAATCATATCACCTAGCGGTTAGATGATAACAATTTTTTGTACTATAAATGCTCTAAATTTCATCTGAAAGGTACAATGCAAGTGTGCAACACAAACACATGGCGAAGTACGGTCCTTCCTCTATCTCCTTCCTTCTTCTGTGTCTTGGCCTCATCTTCATTGTGTTCACTCATGGTGAGCTTTATTTCACCTTCCTCTAATCTCTTTCACCTTCCCAAACACACAAACACCGAAACATGTCGTCCAAAAATAGATGATTATTTGATGACAAAATTTGTATATGAAAATTCATTTAGTAATTTCTTTGCTTCTCCGATTTAATTACAAGCAGGGACGAAACCATAAAAGATGGGCTATGGGAACAAAACACATAACAATTACAGTAATAAATAAATATAATGCAACAACCACTTTTTATTCCTCCTAATTCCATCCCTGATTGCAAGTATTGTGTTATGTAGATTAGTAATATATAAAATAGGCTTATTTATATCTTTAGTACATGAAAGTTGAGAGTGTTTTGATTTTGGTTCTTGGAATTTTTTTGACTTTGACTCATCTTTAGTTGTTTTGAAAATTTGATTTTAGCCCCTGCTGGTAGAAAAAATTCGTTAAATGCTGACGTGACTAATAGAACGCCACATTGACATACACGTGTGCAACTACCGCGTGCCACCAGTAGGTTAACGTGATGATCCGGGCCCGCAGGAGCAAAAGGGCCAAAGCCCAACCCAAATGTATTTGTGAATTGGGTTTTTACCCTTTTGCTCATGCGGATTCAGATCATTCACGTCATCATACCGAGTATACAATTGTTGCACACATGTATATATGTTGACGTGACATTCCGTTAACTACATCTTAACGGATTTTTCCTAACAACATGGACTAAAACCAAATTTTCAAAATAATTAAGGATTAGTGTATGTCAAAAAACTTATAGAGACTAAACTCAAAACACTTCAAACTTTCAAGGACTAAAGACATAAATAAGCTTATAAAATAAAATGATTCAATAATATTCTCTCTTAACTTTCTTTCCATTCAATTGATGATGCATTCAGAGGCACATAATATGGTAGAAGCCAAGATATGCAAGAAGTACAGCCAAACATGGTCAGGGTGGTGTGGTGTGACTAGTCACTGTGACAAGCAATGCAGGGATTGGGAAGATGCAAGGCATGGATCGTGTCACCAAGACTCCCGTGGCAGGGCTTGTTTCTGCTACTTCAACTGTTAAATATAATGTTACTAATGATTAATGAATATCATCATTGAATTGAAAGACCAGACAAGAGCTAGTTTCTCATGTTGTATCATCGTGTCGTGCTCGTATCCCCTATGAGTATCCATGTTTCCTATGTGCATGGTTGAAACCAAATGATAATATATATGATATTAATGAATAAGTATATAATCATATAATATGCCATTACTAGCATGTGTCTATTTTTACTTTACATGATGCATAGGAGATAGGACTACAGTAAGTTTCCGGTAAAATCTTCAATGCTTTCACAGTTTTTCACTACTTTGGATTTTGAGTTTTAACACCGTGAGCAATGAGCATGAGCCCACCAAAAGCTGCTATGAGCATGAGCAATGAGCAATGAGCACGTAGATAACCATCAACTAATGTTGCGTTGGAACACCCAACCCCTGTGTCCATTTAGATGTACACGGGTCTCCACGACTCCAGCTGCTCAAATTTCCATTAATATCAATCAATCTTCCCTTTATGATTCTCAGTGCATCAATGCAACTACTCCCTCCGTTCCTTATTAAATGTCGTTTTTTGAGAGTTATTTTGTTTCTTTTTATCTGTCATATTGAGAAATTCAAGAGTGTAATAAATGTTATTTTCCATGTTTGCCCCTATTTAATAAGTCTTGGTTTACGTAAGTAGTGGAGAAAAATTAATGATTATAGAAAGAGAAAGGGTATAGTGGAAAAAAACATAATTAATGTATTGGAAATCTAAGTAATGATTAATTTTTTTAAGGGGCGTGTTTTTTTTAAATATGACAGATAAAAAGGAACGGAGGGAGTACATGTTTACACAAACGAACACATCATGTTATCAACAGGGCATTCGAAAACAACATTATACAAGCTGACACTTCAATCAACGTCAATGTTGTGTTTGATTTTGTGTTTTTTTTTTTAAAAAAAAACATAATCATAATCCAATGTGTTTGTTTGTCAATGCAGATTATAATCTTACATAGAGGAGATTATATTCTTGGAAAAATAATCAAAATCTAACATAGAGGAGATTAGTTCGGTGCAAACCCTCAACAAGAGTACACGACGGAAGAAGGAGGAGGAAGAAGTGTGGTCTTGGCTCGCGGTTCACGTGGCGGTGGCGGTGGCGGGTGTTGGTGGCTTCCTTCGTGGCGATTCCGTTTGCATACGTCGACGGTGGCTTCGAGAGCCGAAGAGAGAGAGAGAGAGGGCTCGGGATTTGCAACGTCTAAGAGAGCGAAGGCTCGCGAGTGGTCCCCCGAGAGAGAAGGCTCGCGCTCGCGAGAATGAGAAACAGTGGAGGGAACACGTGACAGAAAGGAATGACGAGCAAGAAAAAAAGGAGAAGGAGCGATCGATTTTGATGGAGGTGGGTGGCGGCTCAGCCACGAGGACAAGGAAGAGGGAGAAAAGAGAGAATGGAATGAAGGAAGAAGCTAAGAAGGAGTATAGAGAGAGGTGGCGGAGGCAAAGACTCAAGAAGAAAGAAGAATAGGGTTTCATGGAATGAAAGAAAAAGAAGGAGTATAAGCCGATTTTTTTAGGCTTAATTATGTCACAAGTCCCTAAAGTTTGGGGTACTTTTGTCAGATACCCTTATTCTTATTTTTTCAATGTCTGACTCCCCGAAGTTACTTCTGGGTTTGTCATATACCCCTACTTCCAATTCTGACCAATTTTGCTGACATGTAATATCAAAATCTTGGTCAGACGCGGGAGGTTAGGCACGTGGTGCCCCGTGGGCAAAGATTTTTTCTCTTTAAATTAAAAAACTAAAAAACTTAATATTTTTATATTTTTAGTTAAATAAAAAATAAAAAAAAAAGATTGAAAATAGAGGTTGTTTTCACCTATGTGACATCACGTGGCACCACATGACCAACCTCCTTCGTCTTACCAAGATTTTCCGATGTTACATGTCAGTAAAATAGGTCAGAATTGATAGGAAGGGTATATGACAAACCCAAAAGTAATTTCGGGGAATCAGACTTTAAAAAAATAAGAATAAGAGTATCTGACAAAAGTACCCCAAACTTCAGGGACTTGTGATATAATTAAGTCTTTTTTTTATGATAAACGGGGCCCAAGGCCCAAACACTTAAGGAACTTTACTTAGTGTATTCTAGGGTTAGTTTTTTTTTTAAATTTTTTTATACTGGGTTAGGTTTTAAAATAAATATAAATAATAATTTTTTTTATCATTGTGTAGTTTTTTTCATTTAACTTATGCTCTTTAACCCGTACACAAGACATGGGCAACTACACTAGTTAATTAATAAACGAGGATAATTTAACAAAAAAAAAATCCTCTTCAACAATGCTTAAATAACAATTTTGTAGTAGTGACATTTTAACTAACGGAATAATGCTTAAATAACAAAATAAATACTGGCCTTAAATAACAATTTTGTAGTAATGACATCAAAGTATAGAAAATAAGAAAGAGATTACAGTCAAAAACCATCACTTTCCTTTGTTTCAGCTAATGGCATCATGCATCTTCATTGAAACAAGCTCCTTTGGTGAACTTACACATGATTAGGGTATCCTTTTGCTCCTCTGTCTCTTTCTTTTTTGTCTCTCTGTTTTTGCATTTATGCTCAATTCTTAGTGTCTTGAGTTTTGCATTTTTGCTCTCAAGTTATCTCATGTATATATATATATATATATATATATATATATATATATATATATATATTGGTTGAACCAGAACCAGTTTGACTAGTTTAATCTGGATCAACTCATTTTAGGTTACTGCTTCCTACTTGTTTTGGATTCAACCAGGTTTGTTATTATGGCAGTGGTTAGAATGAAGGATGTGATTTTGATGGTTAATGAAGTTGCATTAGTCGTCGGGTGGTGGTGAACAGTGGACATGGTGGTGGATATTGGGGACAAAATGGTTAGGGTAGGGTTTAGGTTAAAGTTATTCCCAATTGTGACAGTGGTTAGCGTTTAATTTGTGAAAGTAATCATGTTATTATGGATTTAATTTGGGTAGAGATATTATACTTCTGATTTAGGGTGCAAATATAGAAACAACAAATATTAAAAAAATAATATTTATTTCATTAAAATGCATACCAGCGACGAATAACTTAATAACTATTTAAAAACAATAAAATTTAAGCCACGATTTTAAAAAAAAAATACTAATTTTGCAAGCAATTCCAATCTAAAAAATACTACATGAAAGGATAGCTAAGGTATTTTTAAAATGGGGATGGGGGTGTCATGGCTAAGTTATGGGGTGGGAAAATAATTTCCCACATCCAAAACAGGCTTCAACCCACTGGGCTTGTTTTCCCAAGGCTAATGGGCCTGGTCAAAACGACGTAACATAGGAGTATTTTCTTCGTTTTGAATCTGCGATAAAAAGCCTAGGGTTTCTTCCTCTCTACTGCTGCTATCTCACACACACAACACAAGTGCGCCTCTGCTTCTCTCACAACTCAACTCATTTATCTTCGTCATCATCATGGTACTCTAACTCTTCTTTCTTCTTCATCCTTGATTCTAATTAGTTCATATTTATTAATGGTGTTTATTGATTCGTTTTGCAGGCTCCAAAGAAAGACAAGGCTCCCCCACCTTCCTCCAAGCCCGCCAAATCTGGAGGTGGCAAGCAGAAGAAGAAGGTCCCCCCTACCCCATTTTTTTTAATTGTTAAAGTTTTATTCTTTTCTTCAATTTATCATCATTTGGCCTATTGGGTAATCATGGGGTGCCGTCCTTAGATTTGTTTTGATTTATCATCTATAATGATTTTTTTTTCTTTTTTTTTTTCTGTTTCTGTGTGTGATTGAAGTAGTCTGAGAGATGAGCATGTGATAATTAATTAAGGGTGTCAAATTTATTTTTGGTTTAACTAACAGAAGTGGAGCAAGGGAAAGCAAAAGGAGAAGGTGAATAACATGGTGCTGTTTGATCAGGCCTCATATGACAAGCTCCTATCCGAAGCACCAAAGTTCAAGCTCATCACTCCTTCCATTCTCTCTGATCGTTTGAGGGTATGTTACCACATTTTTTGTTAGTTTTTGCTATTGATTAGTCATATTGATGTGATGAGAGTGTATGTGTTAGGGTGTTGTTTTTGATGCATTTCCTGTGTTGTTATTAGAGGTTAGGCGATTTGGGATTACATTGTGTTTTATTTGAATCATATCTCAAGCTTTAGGACTTGGTTTGGAGAGTCAGACTACATTTATTTTCTGTTTATTTCTTTATGCTTTTGTTTTTTTTCTATGTTACATTGTTCAGGAGTCTGTCTAGCTTGGATGGGTTTCTTAGATTTGTGATTCCGTTTTTGTGGATTTGTATCTTCTAAATTGCAAGTGTGGATTCTCGCGTCCTTGACCTGTTAATTCTTCAGTTGCTTAGCTTGGTTAAATTTTAGGTTTACTTTAAACCAACTGTTTACTGGCTAGAATTTAAGAGTTGCTATGTGAATTCTGATTTCTCATTTTCACTTAGCTTTGTGTCTGTACTATGGCTCTTAGACTCAGGTTTCTGCTATACTATAGATGGTTTTGTTATGCATTTTAAATAGCTTAACAAATTTGGGCATTTACTCTGTTACTCCCCTTTTGATATGTATATTTCATAATGTCTGTTTATAAAAGGGTTTCATTCTAAGGTTAAATATGGTAGTTTTGCATAAGCAATCTCTTGATGTCAATCTAATAGTTCCAGTTACAATAACGTTATGCTATCTCTACTTCTACCATTTAAGCCTCTTTTTGCAACACACTCGATTGTCAATTCATGAGCACTATGAATACTGTTTTATTCTATCCAGATAAGAATCATTATTTTTTGTACTTTGCAGATTAATGGATCACTTGCAAGGAAGGCTATCAGAGAATTGATGGCTAGAGGTTCCATTAGGATGGTGTCTGCCCATGCAAGTCAGCAGATTTACACTAGGGCTACTAACACCTAGGTCTCAAGCTGGTCATATCTCATCGAGTTTTGTTTGGATTAGTCAATTATTTTTCTTTTCAGTTTAAGATGTGCTTCATGCTATTGTGTCGGCCCTAGACTGTTTTTCAATCCGTTGATTGAGACTCTTTGTATCTGGATAATGTATTTGACAATTCGGCTTCCATGTGTTATTGATATCTTAAATTTTTTGGCAATCTTCTTTGTCCCACTAAATTTGATTGTGGTTGGAATGCTAATGTAGTGGATATTGATATTCTATTTGAAAGCCAACCTAATTGGAGTTCAGCTTCGGATGTTTAATCATAGTCTTTTGTTTATTGTGGTATTAGCCAGGCTTGGTATAAGTAAGCTGTCACTGCACAAATTCTATTGATGAACACATTTTTTGCAGAGCAGTTGTTACTGAAGATCTTTACAATTAGTACCTAATAGTGTCAATAACGTGCAATTAAAATTATAACATTCAGTACAATTGTACAAACTACAAAGACAATTACATTTACTGTCAGGGAACAATGCAGTGACACGAGTGTGTTCGTCTTGTTTGCGGCTAATGCTGCCTTGTGAATTTCTTTAGCTTGAGAGGATTCATTTGGCAAAACGTGTATTGTCTTTCTTTGGAAAATATGGAATTGGGTATTCAGTCTTTAGAGACAGGAATTGTGCACCATCTAAGGCAACTGATTAGGACCAGTTTCCCTTCTCAACGTCTATAACCCCTAAATTCATTTTAACACCATCATACATTGACGTAGATACTAGTGTCACATGTTTGTACATATGATATTATGATCCAAGGCCAAACTTGTAGTTGTTATATTTAATTATTTGTTCGTCCTTTCACTACAATAAATCTACATGTATGCTTTTATCTTACTACCCAGCGATAATTCAAGTCCCATTTGGGAACAAGAAGGATGACTAATCACAAAAGAGGTAAGGTGTTAAGAAGTTTGAGGCATTAATGTCTAAAATATTGTCTCATTAGCCATTAAAGTTACTATAATAAGGGTTTAACTTGGTCAAAAATCTTAGTTGTTTTCTCTTGCATAAATATAAATGTTATGGCCTAATTCAAATCTTCAGGTTTCTAGGCATACTATGTCCAGCCAAGCTGTAGCTACTAAGTTCAAGTATTGAACACACATGAATAGGCTAAGCTGATCAGATTATTGGTGGTTGGACAATGATCAAAATCTATTATTGCCTCAATTATATACAAGTAATGGGCTCAAATTTCACTTTCTGAATGCAATGAACGATGTGATGTCATCTTTTTGTTATGCAGAAAATCAAATCTTTCCTTATGTTATCTTTCCACATTATCTATAGACAGCACACGGAAACCTGTAATACACTATCACCGTCAGGACTCAAACTTGAGCTACATAAAATTATTTGCCAATAATGTTTCAGCACTTTTTTTCAGCACCTTCCACATAATCTCACTCAATCAGGGAAAAAAAAGGATCCATCACTTTCATTGTACCTGATCCCTAATTTACATGTTATTTGATTTGAATTGTGTAGGGCATACAAGGAAGAAGTATTAGACTTTATATTTGACATGTTGAAAATGGGCCACACAAAATTAGATGCTAATAGTGATAATTCTTCACAAAAGAACAGATATAATTATGTCAGCAGCAACTACCACAACAATGTCAATGTCACTCGTGCACTGTATAATAAAGGTACAATGTACCCTAAGGAAATATCAGACAAACATGATTACATAATAATTGAAGAAAAATCAGAAAGAACTAATAAAAAAAAAAGAGTATGAGTTGTAGAGATATGCTAGGGAGACATTACACTAACACATCTATGACCATGTCTATACCAATCTAGATAAGTTAGCAATCATATTCATAACCTTGCTCCTATTCCACATATATTGATCAATAGGCAAGGAAGAAAAGCAAATCAATTGCACATATTCAACCTCAATACCCTTTTCTTCTCTTGTTGAGAAAAAATGGATGCCTCTCCATTGAACCTCAAATCCCATAACCATGCACGTTCCAATAGCTTGCCCTCTAAGCCACACCCTATCATTCTACAATGCAATGAACACTTAGCCAGATTAGGGGGTGTTTCTTCTGATGCCACCTCTTCTTCTTCTTCTTCTTCTTCGTTCCTCAGCTACAAACTTAGTGGCCTTCAGGATTT
This sequence comes from Crotalaria pallida, assembly GCA_037953625.1. Lineage (NCBI taxonomy): Eukaryota > Viridiplantae > Streptophyta > Magnoliopsida > Fabales > Fabaceae > Crotalaria > Crotalaria pallida. The sequence continues at coordinate 137,847,123 of CM075654.1, read as the reverse complement.
GCACAACTCTGTTGAAAAATTGATTCAACTACCCTTAACACAAGAAGCACTTGTCCATGAACGCCAAGAGAAATGGGTGGAAGAGCTCTTGGATGGGTCCTTAAGGCTCCTAGATACATGTTCGGCAACCAAAGATGCACTGCTACACACAAAAGAGTGCACACGTGAACTACAATCAATTATAAGAAGAAGAAGAAGGGGTGGTGAAGAGGAACTCGCAATAGAAGTTAAGAAATTCTTGACCTCAAGGAAAGTTGCGAGAAAGGCCATTTTCAAAGCCTTGGAAAATTTGAAGGGTAATGAAAATAAATGCAGTTTCTCTATCACCAACAAAGACTACCAAACTGTGGCCTCAATTAGCTTGTTAAAAGAGGTTGAGGTGATTACTTTCTCCATATTTGAGTCATTGTTGAATTTCATCTCTGGTTCAATGCAATCAAAACGAAGTAGCTGGTCTTTGGTTTCAAAGATTATGCAAAGTAAAAGGGTACCGCATGCACAAGGAGTTGATGAGAACGAGTTTGCAAATGTGGATGCTGCATTGCAGTTCTTTGCTATCAACTTGGCTAGCAAGTCAAATGGCATTGATGACTTGCAAAATAAGTTAGCAAGATTAGGGTCGTGCATACAAAAACTCGAAGAAGGACTTGAGTCACTGTTTAGGCGTTTAATAAAAATCAGAGTTGCACTTCTCAATATCCTGAATCACTAGTTGAATGAACTTGGGGGCAACAAAGTTTTGTAGTACTGCCTAATTAGCATCTTGTGTACAAGGAGATAATGTACCTGTTTTTTCGATGATAAAAGATTCTGAATGACATGAATATATATGATAAATATAATTCTCATTTGAAAGTGTTAACCATTTTGCAAGCTTACATTGATAATGATAGGGCAAAACAAGTTGAGCTAAGTACTTCTATTTGATCATGTCCTCTTTCTAACCCCCCAAATCTAATCACCTCTTCATCATTACTTTTTTTTTTCTAAAGAAAATCAGAAAGGTCTTTTTTATGTTTTTATCATTATTAGGTATAGAAAACCATGCAAGAGTTGAATGTGATGAAAAGTAGAAGAAATAGCTGACCTCTGAAAATCACATGAAATCATGAATGATGTAAGCACACACAATTCTTCAAATAATTTACTCGTTGACGTTGTCGCCAACTCACTCTATAATTTGTCCTGCAAGGATTAGATAAGGAATCCAGTCCAAGCTACTAGGTTCAACGGGGAAAATACAATTTTGCAGGATTGGTGCAATGCATTGACAGTGTATTCTTCTTTACAATAATCTGTATTCTTAAATTACTTTAGTCAAACAAAAACCAAATGATAACTGTGAACGCTCAAATGCAATTTTCCCCACGAGTGTCTCACAGTTGTACAAAAATGTAATTAAATTTTGTTCTGTTACTGAATATAATTGTATTATATATATATATATATATATATATATATATATATATATATATATATATATATAATCTGAGGATCATGTCACAGTCACTTTGTTCTCATATCTCATCTTTTAATTCACCTTATCTTCATTATTATATTTTTGGTGAAAAACTCCAGCTTTAAAATATGAGAAAGGAAGGATGGTAAAATAAAAACTATTTGCATTTGAACATGACCTAACTCCATTAGTTTATGATGATCCGTCATTAAAAACTAAAGTTTCTTTCAGAGAATGTGAAATGTGAATACAATTTTCTTATTATCCTGTTTCTTACAACTGTTCCATGATCAAAGAGGAGCAAAAGAAATAATTAATGTGTATGTAGCATACTCACCTCATTGTATCACATATTTCCCTTCCAAGCCATTTCCTTTTCAGCAGATTCTGTATGGTGCTAGCACCGTGTTTGTGGTCTGTATACAGACCTTACACCCTTTCATGTTTCATATTAGAAGTTGGAGATTCTTCTTGCCCTTAGTTCAGCAGACAAGTTTGCAGACCGAATGCTGTTTAAGAATAGAAAAAGTTCCTCCATCTCAAGGCAAATGCTCCCAATACAATGCATGCTCAACGAAGTTTAAATTTTTTATATCATCAACCTGCGAAAATACCATTATTTTTTCATGAACCATGTGGTTCCAAAGTTAAAAAGTTTGGGAAGCATGGTGAGTAGGGAGCATGAGTAATCAATACCATTGAAGATCTGAGATTCAAATCATGAATGATATAATTGTTTGCCCATTTGGGACATCTAAAAAATAAAAATTCTACTTGTCTCCTTTAATTCATTTGCTATATATGCAGCAGATGCCAATAACAAAAACTCAAACTTGACAACACATTGTGTATATCATCTCCTTTTCTCCTATAGCTCTCTATTCTCCTGTCTAACAAGAACGAAATGGAAACAAACGCAAAGAACTCTTTGCACGTTCGCTGCAACAGTTTACCCTCTGAGCCTCACCCCCTTGTATCACAATTCAAGGAGCAATTGCAAAGATTGAAGGATTCTGAAGCCTCCACCACTTCTTCTTCATCATTTTCCATAATCCATAGACTAAATGGCTTTCAGGATTTGCACGACTGCGCTGATAAGTTGCTGCAATTGCCAACCATCCGACAGGACCTGGCACTAGCATGCAGCAAAAAATGTATTGATGGCCTATTAGATGGGTCTTTGAAGATACTGGATATTTGTGGTTCAGCCCAAGATTGCCTCTTGCAATCAAAGGAAAACTTGTATGAGATTCAGTCAGCCCTTAGAAGGAAAGGTGGCGAAACCGGATTCGCAATTGAGGTTGGAAAATACATGGCATCTAGGAAGAACATGAAGAAGGTAATTCAAAAGGCCTTAGGCAATTTGAAAGGAATGAAGGTTGAGTCTAGCAAAGATGAGGAGGCTTTGTTAGTGTTTAGCATCCTAAAAGAATCAGAAGCTATCACTGTGAGGTCCTTAGAATCTTTGTTGTTGTTTATATCTGAACCCAAGGGACAATCAAAGCATAGCAGATGGTCTAAACTCTCCAAGCTGATGCAACCTGCAAGAGTGACTTGTGACTCTCAAGAAACAGAAGCCAATGAATTTGTCAATGTGGATGCAGCTTTGCAATCTGTCATCAGTCAAAAGCATTTAAATGCGGAGAATATTCGCAGCCAAATGGAAAATTTGGAGATTTGCATTCAGGATCTAGAAGTAAGAGTTGAGCAACTTTCAAGGCAACTCATTAGAACAAGAGTTTCCCTACTAAACATCCTCAGCCACTAGCTGATGAAAAAATATGTAAATGTTCAGTGTAGATACACAAAATCAAATTTTGTCCCAATTGTATATAAACTTGATGAAACCTTGATATTATTACTAATAAATGAAATATAGTCTGAGGTTCAAATTATATTTAATTTATCTGTGCTTCTTTTTCCCTTTTACCAAGGTCCTTTCACATATCATCTTTCAGCCTTTCTTTTTCTTTTAAAAATGTTTGCCTCATTCAGAATTGTGTCTACTTGCTCAGATAGTTAGAAGAAATAGGCAAAGGTTAATATTAAAATTATTAAAAAAAAAAAAACCCTCTTTCGATCAAATTTATATTATCTTTTGTTTCCTCATTGTTATTGAAATAGGCAAGCATAGAGTTATTATTTCCATTCTAATTTTCCCCATGTTCTCATTTTGTCACGTACTCAACATGTCTTGAAAGAAAGAAAAGATAAAATAAACTTTTTTCATTTATGCCAGATGGCAAACTAAAGTTGATTTTGAAGAAAAGCCCTGCAGAATAACGTTTTGTTATAATTTTTAATCCAACTATTATTTCCCTCTTAACCTGTTTCAGATCCATAAGCATCTCTAAATATTCAATAACCTTGTGTCTATTATCTGTAATTTTAAGTTATATTTCTCAACTTTGCCAACAATTTAAACAAAATGAAGGATAAAGGTGTAATAATTAGAAGCCTAACTATCAATTATTATGCACACATGGGATTCAAACTTCAAAGTCAATTTGAATCCATAGCCCTGCTGTCAAGATAATGCAGCTTGGTTGATGATTAAACAATAATCAAAACTAAATGCTTGCACATGCTCTCTTGTTTTATGTGCTCAAATTCAACGAGCAACGTGATTCTTGTCTTCATTATATAGTGAGGACCACACCAATTAGTAGTCAAGTACCTTATACTAATATATATGGTTCATTATTACTTTTCCTTTGTTCCTGGAAAAAACTAAAGAGCAGTTGCTAACATGTACAACCAATTCAATCTGTTCAATACTTCATTTATACATGCATTGATTGCAAATTTGCAATGGAGAAAAACCAGGCAATGCCACTCGTGAGTTAAGCACACCAATGTGATTAATGCGAGCGTGTATTGAAATTAAAAAAAAATAATAATAAAAATTAATATAGAGTTGGCGTGTTCCTATGCAAGAGACATTGCATTAACATAACTGAGGTCTTGTATGGATCTGAATCTAAATCAGTTAGCCCTTCACTGACTATAGTTAAGATATGATTCTTTCTGTCTCCTAAACTCTCAATATATATTGAACTAATCTGAATGGAAGTGATGTGTAGAACAAAAGTCTAGTTGCATCTTCAAATTTCAACTTCAAAGCCTTTCTCTTCTCTGAGAAAAATGGCAGCCACTCCTTTTAGCCCATTCCATCACCAAGCTCGCCCGAAAAGCTTACCCTCAGCACCACACCCTCTCATTCTGCAGTGCAATCAGCACTTAGGAAATTTAGAGGCTTCAGATGCAACCTCCTCCTCCTCCTCTTCATCATCATTGTTCAGCGACAAACTAACCGGTTTGTTGACTTTGCATGATTGTGTTGAAAAGTTGGTTCTACTGCCTCTTACTCAACAAGTGCTTGTCCAAGAGGGTCAAGAGAAATGGGTTGATGAGCTTTTGGATGGATCTCTAAAGCTCATAGATGCATGCACTGTAGCAAAGGATGCCTTACTGCATACAAAGGAATGCGCACGCGAACTCCAATCAATTATTAGAAGAAAAAGAGGAGGAGAAATGGAGGTGACAGCAGAGGTCAAAAAATTCCTGGCCTCTAGGAAGGTGGTAAAGAAGGCAATCCTCAAAGCCTTGGGGAATTTGAAGGGCACTACCAAGAGAGGAAAATTCTCTCCGAGCAACAAGGACCACCAAACCGTGACCTTGGTTAGCGTGTTAAAAGATGTGGAAGAAGTCACTCTTTCCATATTGGAGTCACTGCTGAACTTCATCTCTGGACCAACACAATCAAGATCAAGTAATTGGTCTTTGGTTTCAAAGCTAATGCTCAACAAAAAGATCTCTTGCACACAAGAAGCAGATCCTAATGAATTTGCCAAAGTAGATTCTGCATTGCAGTCTTTTGTTTTTCACATGGCAAGCAAGTCAGACAAAATCAATCATTTGCAGAACCAATTGGAAAATTTGGAGTCAGTCATTCAAGAATTTGTTGAAGGACTTGAGACACTTTTTAAAAGATTTATCAGAACTAGAGTTTCTCTTCTAAACATCCTTAATCATTAGTTGTACAAATGCGACATGGAAATTTTGTAATTATGTCGAAGAAATTAGCTTCAAATGTATAGTTTTTTCTTTTTAATGAAAAACTGTCTTGCTATTCATTCTCTACCTTTTTTTCTGCTCCATCTCCTGTACATTTCTTTGCACTGATGAGTTGGTAAAATTTTGGCACTTCGATGCGTTTTTCGTTTCGAATTGAAAACATTGGTATGATTTTTCTAATAGTATCTTCAACCATGCAACTCACTTGAGTTACATTATATGAACCTTACCATGTCATCTCGTTAATCTATGCAATTCAAGCAACTGTTCACTCTAACTATACGAATCTTGTAAAAGCTCATCAAATAAGTCACATAAGCTCCCAACATTATTATTTGATTATATCTCACTTCCATTTGTTTTTATTTCAATTAAAATATTAACTCATTGGTATAGTTAAGTCTGCAAGGGTCATATAAACTATGCAATAGTTGCTTGGCTATGCATCCATCAACATACTTATTATTTCTCCAATTATCAAAATCTTGTGCAACTCCCATTGGAGATGCTCTAAGAGATGCTCTAAAGTGATTTTGCTTCTAAGCTGAACTATTAAAGGGGAATGTCACCCTTTATTTGATAAAGTGCATAAAGATTTCAACCAAGTAAATGATCTAATTGCAGATACACCCTCACTTGCTTACTTTAAAAATAAAATCACTTTAAATAAACCTTTTGTGAAAACATTTTTTCCATAGCAAATACTAGCCTTTCATGGAAATTAAGGAAGTTAGTTAATATTGTTAGTAGCATTGAAATTGATAATATTTGGTATACTTTTTCAAAATTACCCCTATAAGTCTATAACTATCATCAGGACTTTAAAAAGTGTTGAGTAAATAAGGATGTTTGTGAAAAAGAATTAATTAATGTCATTGAAAATTGGAATAAGGGCTAATAAAAATAGACAAGACCAAAGCACTAGCTAGTGCTTATATTTAAAGACAGAGGAGTAATGTTTATGGCTGCAAAACTAAGTTCCCAACCTTAAATAATACAGTAGTTACAATTAAATCCCTGTTATGGTCTTCCTTAGCTGCAAATAACAACTACTTTTCAAGAGCAAAACAGATTTTGCATTTTGCTAATGGCATGATCATTCCCTTCCACCGTTCCACGCCTACTTCACAACTAGGATAAGAATCAAATGACATACTGAAGACATATGCCTATAACATTGATGGTTGACAGTGATAATTTTTTTTAATAGATGAGATGCCAAAGAAAAGAGATAGTTGAAACTTGAAAGCCAGATAATACCAATCACACCCGTAGTTTTGTTATAGCACCCAGAGTTGACCCCAAGACTGGTCTTGATTGACAGACAGACCCCCACAGAGTCTCACCCCACACATATTAGTGTTCCATTCAGAATGGCACAAACATAAGGAAGAAGCATTGAGCTTTCCAATTACAGCATAGTAATAAAAATGGCAAGAAAACAGTGCAAACATGTTTTCTTTCTGATCTGTCCTTGCTAATTTTTTAGGTAACAAGATCAAAAGAAAGGGCTACAGGGATCAAAAGAAAAAGATTACAAGAAATTATTAATCACCTCCACTTGCTGCAAAAAAATATTATTTTTAATGTCAACTTGTGCAAACCAATTTTGCAGCAAATATTTTCAAGTGTTAATGAGACAGTACCACAACTACCAATATACAAAATGGAAGCAGAAGAAGATTACTTGATGGGCATTGAGCTGGGGACACTTCATAAACATCGCCACCAACAAATGACCGAATGCTGAAAATGAAGATTCTTCTTGCCCTTTATCTGTCATAGTGAAGGCAGACAATTTCATAGGCTTGATGTTAATCATGTTACCTCATCCTTGAGAGAAGAGCTCACATTATGATGCAGCTGTTAGAGATTCTGAACTATTATATTAGCAACAACTAAGATGCCATTTGACAAAAATTGCATGTGATTCCAAGTAAAACAAATCAAGTGATGAGTTGGAAGTTTTGTATGAGAAGCATAGATCCAAATCATATGATATAGTTGCTTAAGGATTAGGAGACATTTGAGGGAAACAAAATATTCTTCTTGTCTCCATTAATTTATTTCCTATATATGCAGTAGATAACTAACCACTAAAACTCAGTCGTCGAAACAAACTATCAATTATCAATATCACCTCCTACTCCTAGCCTCTCTTTTCTAAGAAGAGAAAATGGCAGTCATTGTTCATACTCGCGGCAATAGCTTGCCCTCAGCACCCCACCCAATCGTATCACAATACCAGGAGCATTTGCGAATATTGAAGGGTTCTGAAGTCACCGCACGGTTGTCATCGTCTTCAGTAAGCCAAAAGCTAGATGGTTTGCAGGATTTGCATGACAGCACCGACCAGTTGCTTCAATTGCCAATAGAACAACAAGCTTTTGGACTAGAGTGCAATGACAAACATGTCAATGACCTACTTGAAGGGTCTCTGAGGCTCTTGGATATCTGTAGTAAAGCAAAGGATTGCCTCACGCAATCAAAGGAAAGCATGCACGAACTACAGTCGATCATCCGAAGAAGGAGATGCGATGAAACTGGATTCACAATCGCAGGTGCTAAATACTTAAGTTCAAGGAAGATTATGAAGAAAGCAATTAGAAAGGTCTTGGAAAATTTAAAAGCAACGAAAAATGAGCTCGTTTCTTCTTCCTCGAACAAAGACAACAACGGTTTCTCCATGCTAAAGGAGGCAGAAGAAATCACCCTTACCTCATTAGAATCTGTGTTGCTGTTTATATCTGATCCAAAGGGGCACTCAAAGCAAAGTAGATGGTCAGTAATATCCAAGTTGGTGCAGCCTAGAAGAGTAGCCTGTAACTCTTCAGAAACGGACACAAATGAATTTGAAACGGTGGATGCAACTTTGAAGTCTCTCATCAGTCACAAGCCTTCATCTATTGAGAATTTTCTCAGTCATATGGAAAATTTGGAGTTGTGCATTCAGGATCTAGAAATAGGAATTGAGTACCTCTCAAGAAAACTAATTAGAAACAGAGTTACCCTTCTCAACATATTTAGCCACTAGTCCACTACTCATAGTATATATATGACCTTTGTGGACTCAATTTTCCCCCATGAGTGTCACATAAATTGTACATGAATGTAATTAACTTTTTTTTTTTAATTATGAAATGATCAAAGTATAGTTACTTCACATCCGTCTCTTTTGATTGATTCCTATGTACCTCAAATCTCATTTCAATTTCTCTATTTCTTTCGAATGTCCATGGCTAAAATAAGTGAAAGGGAAGACAAGATAAATCATAAATCAATCTTTTTCATTTCAATAATTTCTGCGGTCACATAAGAAATGCACCTGGTAACAGTTTTTTCCCATCAACCCACCTTTATATGTTTTAGACTGAATTTCAAAACATGTTATGTGTATGACTACAAGTTTGACAATCTAGTCTCTAAATAAAGTTTTATTTCTTCATTCTGGAAAAAATAAAATGAAGAATGGAACATGAGTAAAATACACATTCTCAGTCACCTAAGACACAAGAGATTCAAAGTCAAAATGAATACATATCATATCACATCATAGCTGTCAATCTCAAAACTGCCATTAGGTATATGATTAAATCAAAACTTGATGCCTGCACATTTTCTATAGTAGTATAAGCTAAGAATAAAGATAAATGAGATGGTTGTCTTCCTGTATTGAGGACACGCGAATCAGAACATTATCTTAGTAATATAAATCAAATTGATAAAATTTAAAGCTTTAGACCCATAACCATCTTAGTGTGACCATCGTATTAATACCTGAACATGAAGATTCCTCTTGCCACTAATTGATCATCTAAAGGCAGACAGGTTCAAAGTCTAAATGCTATTTAATAATAGAACAGCTACTCCTCCTCCAGACAATAGATTCCATTACCATGCATGCTCCTCAGAGTTTCAAATATTATATCAGCAACCTGCAAAGATGCCATTTTAAATAATCCATCCGCGTGATTTGTAAGTTAAAAAATTGATAAATGAGTTGGAAGTTTAATGCATGGGAATCGTTAACAGATAATGGTGACCAAGCCGAGATCCAAATCAAGATGCTATATTTGCATACTTATTAGGTGACATTTTAAAGGTGGGAAAATTTAAAAAAACTATTTTTGTCTCCCTTAGCTCGTTTACTATATATGCAACATATGACATTCACTAAAACTCAGGCTTACAAACAAACTATCCATAATTTCATATCACCTACTAGTGCTCTCTTTTCTTAGAAGAGAAAATGGCAGTCGTCGTTCATACTCGATGCAATAGCTTGCCCTAAGCACCCCACCCAATCCTACTACAATTCGAGGAGCATTTGCGAAGATTGAAGGATTCTAAAGCCACCACCCTGTCGACATCATCTTCGATAAGCCACAAGCTAGATGGTTTGCACGATTTGCATGACTGCACTGATAAGTTGCTTCAATTGCCAACAGAACAACAAGCTTTAGCACAAGAGGGCAGTGGCAAATGTGCCGATGACCTACTTGAAGGGTCTCTAAGGCTCTTGGATATCTGCACTACAGCAAAGGATAGCCTCATGCAATCAAAGCAAAGCATGGGTGAACTTCGGTCAATCATCCGAAGAAGGAGAGGTGATGAAACCGTATTCACAATCGCGAGAGCAAAATACTTAACTTCGAGGAAGATGATGAAAAAGACAATTAGAAAGGCCTTGGAAAACTTGAAAGCAATAAAAAATGAGATCACATCTTCTTCCTCAAACAAAGACAACAACACTTTCTCCATGCTAAAGGAGGCAGAAGAAATCACCCTGAGCTCATTAGAATCTTTGTTGTTGTTTATATCTGATCGAAACGGAGGCTCAAAGCAGAGTAGATGGTCAACGATATCCAAGTTTGTGCAGCCTAAAAGAGTAGCTTGCGACTCTCTAGAATCAAACACAAATGAATTTCAGTTGGTGGATGCATCTTTGCAGTCTCTCAGCAGCCACGAGCCTTCAACTATTGAGAATTTTCAAAGTCATGTGGAAAATTTGGAGATGTGCATTAATGATTTAGAAATAGGAGTTGAGCAACTCTCAAGAAAATTAGTTAGAAATAGAGTTTCCCTTCTCAACATCTTCAACCACTAATCATAGCATCTACTATATGAATTTTGTAGACTCAATTTTCCCCCCACGAACTTCACATAATTGTACATGAATGTAATTACATTTTTTTCCTGAATATATATTAATCTAAGGATCAAAGCATAGTTACTTCAACATCTGTGTCTCTTTTGCCTGATTCTTGAGTACCCTCAAATCTCATCTTTTTACTTAACCTAATTCTTCCAAAATGTCCACCTGTAAATCAAGTTTTATTTCAACCATTTACAACAATTAAAATGAAGAATAAAAGAGTAGTAAAATACAATTTGATACCTCTTCTCAATTACGAAGCGCGCATGAGATCAAAGTCAATTTGAATACATATCTTAGCTGTTAATCACAAAACTGCTACTAACTCGATAATTAATCAAAACTTGATGGCTGCACATGATCTCAAGTTTTTTAATGCTAAATGAGATGTTTATGTTCCTGTAGTGAGGACAAGCAAATCAGTAAATTATCATATCATATAGCAAATTGATAAAATCAAAAGCTAAATATTGAATATTAATTACTTAAATAATACGCGTCGAGTTGGAAACGCTGCAAAATAACGTGTGACTATTGCACTAATATAGTAATACTACATGTAGAAGAAGATTCCTCTTGCCCCTACATGATCATCTAAAGGCACAGACAAGTTCATAGTCTAAATGCTATTTAAAAACAGAATAGCTACTCCAGCAGACAAGAGATCCAATAACATGCATGCAAAAATGCCATTAATATTAATGTGATTATCATGCAAGTAAAGTGAGAGAGAAATGTATGCGTTGGAGAGTTTCCTTGTGGTAGACATTGCCCTAACATTGCTGATATACATTAATTATGACTCACTGAGATTTGTTAACATGAGATTCCTTGTGCTCCCTATTCACATTTTATATATTGAGAAAAAGGCCTGCAATGGACACAACAATAGACTCATTAACTCAAAACATGTGCAACTACCAGAGATAAAGTTTGGCTATTATTTTTCCAGATGGTGTTGCATTACTAAACCCAAGCCTGTGTTTCAGGCATCAAAGTATCAAACCAGTCTCTCACATGCACACGAGTGGTGGTACAACTAGATGCAAATTATTGTTGGCAATTAAATTGCCAAAATAGTTGTTGCAAACTGTGCGTTGCATATTAATTTAGGTAAACGATATAACAGAAGATTACATGTGGGAGACATTGCACTAACATTATCACCTTATGTTAAGATCCAAATCTCAATTAGTTAGCACAATCATTAATATCTGTTTAAGATGAGATTCCTTTTGTCTCCAATACCTCATTATATATATTGAGCAGAGATGGCATTGGAAGGAAGGCAGAACCATTACTCAATTCTAATTTCTACAATCAAGTTCAAAGGCTTCTCTTTTCCTATCTAAAGAAAAATGGCAGCCTCTCCTTTAAACACAAAATCCAATTTCCATGCTCGCTCAAACAGCTTACCATCTAGGCCACACCCTCTCATCCTACAATGCAATGAACACTTGGAGAGGTTAAAGGCTTCCCAGGAAACCTCCTCTCCATCTTCATTGCTTAGCCATAAACTAGCAGGTTTGCAAGATTTGCATGAATGTGTGGAAAAACTAGTCCAGCTTCCCCTCACACAAGAAGCCCTTCTCCATGAACCACAAGAAAATTGGGTAGATGATCTTTTGGATGGATCTTTGAGGCTTCTTGATGTGTGCACAACAGCCAAAGATTCTCTACTACATACAAAAGAGTGCATGCGTGAACTTCAATCAATTATGAGAAGAAGGAAGGGAGGAGATGATGGAATCACAGTCGAGGCTAAAAAGTTCTTGACTTCTAGGAAGGTGGTGAAAAAGGCCATCTCCAAAGCCTTGGGAAACTTGAAAGCTATTGCCAAAAAGGGAAACATCTCTTCCAACATCAAAGACCAACAAACCATGGCCTTGGTTAGTTTGTTGAAAGATGTTGAAGTGATCACTCTTTTCATATTTGAGTCAATGTTGCATTTTATTTGTGGATCAACACAAGCAAAATCAGGAAGCTGGTCTTTGGTTTCCAAGTTAATCCACACCAAAAGAATAGGGTGCTCACAAGTACAGGATGAGAGTGAATTTGCACAAGTGGATGCAGCATTGCATTCCTTTGTACTTCACATGACAAGCAAATCATCATCAGACAACATTAGTAATCTGCCAAACCACTTGGAGAAAATGGAGTCTCGCATTCAAGACTTTGAAGAAGGGCTTGAGTTTTTGTTTAGACGTATGATTAAAATTAGAGTTGCCCTTCTTAATATCCTCAATCACTAGCTGAGTATATATGGGGCATCAAATTTTTTGTATTGATACATAAAAATCAAAATGTAAATATCTAGTTATATATAATAGACTGAAACTTTTCACTCAACTTTTGGTTGCAGTATCATTATTAAGCATTGATCATTTCCTGACTTCAATTACTTCATGGCAATAATTTTAGGACATATCCTTTAAAATTTACCTTAAACATGCTTCAATTAAGTATCTTTCACAAAGGTAGGATTAATCAAATAACAGAACTTTCACATTTCAGGCTTTGTTTTGGTTCAGAATTCAGATTCTCGAATAATCTGATAAATTTATCATAATCTTAATATCCAAAAATCCAGCTTCAAAAATTAAAAGTTGTTTTTCACCCATAAAACAAATGTAGAAGATAGATTATGTTGTTGTCAAACACCTTCCTTCTCTTCAAATTATCATTTTGAAGCAGCAATAACAATTGTTTTTCCTAAAAAAAAAAAAAAAAAAAAAATCTGAAGCAAACTTCCAATGAATTCACATGATACTTTATATTTTTAGTGTGAAGACCCAATTTGATCCCTCAAGTTTTTCGACCGTGACACTTTAGTTTTTCAAGAATTATAATTCACTTTTTGTTCCTAAAGAATTTAAAAAATATTACTTTAATATCTGTTTTCATTCTGTTAACTACTGTCACTGTTTCCACAAGCATTAGGGACATTTGCTGGGAGGCCATCGGCACACTTGAGAATGAAATGTTACATTTTATGCCAACGGTGACGATAGTTAAAGGAATGAAAACATGGACTAAAATAATATTTTTTAAATTTTTTAGGGACAAAAAGTGAATTATAATTCTTGAGGCACTAAAGTGTCCCAGTCGAAAAACTTGAGGAAACAAATTGAGAAATTATTAGGTGGTTCGGGACTTCATGGTCCAAGACAATCACCACCATTTATTATTTATTTTTAAAATTTTTTAGTATGATGAACGGTTGAGATGAGTCTGAACCACCATGGTTAAGGACCAACTAATAATTTTTCCCAAATTGGTCCTTCACTTATATTTTTAAGAAATATTTACTGCTCTTTTATTTTATTTGTCTTTTATTTATTGATGTAAAATAATAAATTTGTGAAATTTTTAATCCAATTTAAGAAAAAAAATTATGATATTAAATTATTTTTTTAAATGTCAAGAAATTTAACTAATCATATAATTTCCCTTTAGTTTTTGAAATATGGTTAAGCATGATTTATAGTAAGGACAGAATAGTTCATAAAATATGCTTACGTTGCATTAGTGAGGACAAGTGAATTGATAAACTCCATCATTCCAGAAGATGGTAAAAACTAACAAAAAATTTTGTAACAAATTAAAATTAAAATAATTAATAAAAAAACTTAGAAATCGCAAATTTTGAATTGTGATTTGATTAAAGAATGCAAAATACATTAAATTGGTTATTTGATAATAAGTTGATGTGATAAACAAACCATTAAATATATATATTCTTAATTTTTTTACTTTTGCAATTTTTCACTCCCTCTAGGCAAATTTATAAGACCATTTTGGGCTTTTATTTTGATCTTATTTATAAAACATCATTTTAAATTTTAATGACATTTAATTACTTATTTCCACAAACACTCATATTAACTCAACACTTTTTAGAGTCCCAATAATAATTATAGGGGTAGTTTTGAAAAAGTTTATCAAATTTTCATATTTTCAATGTCACTAATAAATTTAACTATATTCTTTGGTGGAAGTGAAAAATCTCAAAAAAAATCTTAAATATAACTAGGACCGAAGTACCATTCTTGTTGGAAAAATGAAGTATTATCTTAATGGTTGATTATAAAACATGAAGCTAACAAGCATTTACATTTAATATACTCTTTCCGATCTTAAAGGTAAGCTCTTTTTTATAACTAAAAACGTTCCTTTTAACTAATATTATTAGTTGTATTGAAAATTAAATATTTGATTTATATTTTCAAAAATACTTTATAATTATTATTGAAACTCTAAAAAGTATATCGAAATAAAAAATAACTTCATTAAAAATTGAAAAAGGAGTTTCCATTAAAAAAATATGGAAAATGCTAAAGAGTGCCCTTAGAACATTGGATAAAAAAGCAAAAGAGGTAGTTTTATTTTGAAAAATGTTAAATTTAAAACATCGATAACTAATGAATTTAGATTTTCAATGCAAGTTTTCCTTAATTGATTCCTTAAACAATGCCCTTAGGGTACTCGTTAGCAATACATATATCTAAAAAGGCTTATCTTTAGCACAAGAGTGAGGAGTAGGTCCCTAAAGGGTGCATACATATTTTGACCCCAAATATAAAAAAAAAAAAAATTAACCAACTTTTTATTCCCAATATAATTATTCCTAAAACGTTTCTAGAAAGTAATGATCTCATTTAATTTTTGTTTCATTCCTAATATAACTTTATAAAAGTAATTATATTTTTTATGATTTTGAGAAAACTAAATACTACATTCAATCAACTTTCTAAATAAGTGTGATTTCGGTTATTTTTTTTATAAGGAGAATGTTAACAAGTACTCTTAAGAAACTATAAGTAGTGGAAAATCATAGAAAAATGTGGTTTTTAAATTTCCGATCGAGAGAAGTAATAATGTAGATTTAGGATTAATTTTCCATATTTAATAATCTAAGAGCACTTGTTAGCAAAATCTTCTCGGAGGGAGTATTCATCTTTACATCCTGTCATGATTAATTTGTTTGTTGTATGTGAAGCAAAATCCAACCACTAAAGAGTTCGAGTGAACATCCTCTCCATTATTTCACAAAATGAAGAAGATTTTAACCGTGAAAGAATTTAGCAATAAGATAAAAATATTTCAAATAAAAAATAGGTATTCCCTCTTGTTCATAATATAAGCAAAATTAATTACTTTTACGCTTATTAAGGAGGTTAGTTGATTATAAAAAAATAAAAGTATTTTAGGAAAGTAGGATTGAGAATGAAACAAAAATTAGATGAGATAACAATTTTCTAGATACTCATATTTTAAGAAAGTAGCATTGAGAAAGAAACAAAATTTAAGAAGGTTAGTTATTTTTGCTTATATTTTAAATCAAATGAAACGTGTTTTTTGTTGCTTATATTTCAAGTCGGAGGGTGTATTAAACAATGATAATGAATTCGGGACTAATCCAATATTCTAGCTCGAAATACAAAAGTTACTATTTTTTTTTAATAAAAAAGAGTACAGGTGAAATCCTCGATTTCTAAATATAGAGTAAATATTTGGCGATGGCGGGGTTTGTTTGTCTTTAAATATAAGCATTTATCTCAATTTTTAATAACATTAATTATTTATTTTTCATAAACACTCATATTTAGTCAACATTTTTTAGAGTGCCAATAAAAATGAAAATTATAAAGACAATTTTGAAAAATTATCAATACAACTAACAATATTAACTAATTTTTTAATCTAAAAAGTAGCCCCCCCCCCCCCCCCCCCGATTCTAACTTGTTAGTGTACGTGGAATTGAAGGCTGACACATACACACACTTGAGCTTTAGTACAGTATATCTTACTCCACCATATCCACGCAATTTCATGTTACTCCACAACTTAAGCAAGCAACCTTCGTTAAGCTTTAATTTTCATGCTTTGTTTATGGCTACAAGCAAAATTAATGATGAAGAACCTTGCAATTGAAACTAACTTACTTATATACACGTGCAGATGAGTCATGCCTAATGCAAATTTTCGTTGTAGTAAATCAATTCCATCGAGACAACTTCAGACGCGGCATCAAAGCCATTCGTGGGGTGGGAAATATAATATAATAATAAAACAAAATTAAATGATGCAAGAAGTGATAGATAATGTGAAGTTAGAGAAAAAATATTAGATGTAGGATTGAGTTGGAGGGCATCCCTTGCAGGAGACATTGCTCTAACATTTCTGTGATTTTGGTTAGATCCAAGTTTAAATTAATCAGAACGCACCCTATAATGGGAAAAATTATTGCATGGTCCGAGACCATTAACAAATTCAAATTGTTGATTTCATTAAATATATAGTATATTTTTATTTAATTAATAATATTTCAACGGTGTGGATGTGGCCGAGACAATTGGTCGCAGACCATGCAATAATTTCTCCTGTAATGACACATCAATAGACTCATCAACTCAATGTTTTTGCACCACTAAACATTGACCAATGCTTATGTTTTAGCCATCTAACTAGTCTTCACATGCACACTAGTAGTGGTGAACTCCTGATACAAGTAAATGCATATAATTTTTAAAAATTATATTTACCAAAATAAATTATCGCTAACCGTGTGATGCATTATTACAAAAGATTGCATGTGGGAGACATTGCACTAACATTATCACCTTATGTTTAGATCCAAATCTCAATTAGTTAGCACAATCATCGATGTTTATTGAAGATGAGATTCCTTTTGTCACCAACACCTCATAATATATATTGAGCATTTGGCATTGGAAGAAAGGCAGAACTACCATACCCTCAATTTCAACAATCAAATTCTAAGGGTTTATTTTTCCTAAGGAAAAATGGCAGCCTCTCCTTTAAACACAAAATCCAATTTCCATGCTCGCTCAAACAGCTTACCATCTAGGCCACACCCTCTCATCCTACAATGCAATGAGCACTTGGAGTGGTTAAAGGCTTCGCATGAAACCTCCTCTTCATCTTCATTGCTTAGCCATAAACTAGGAGGCTTACAAGAATTGCATGAATGTGTTGAAAAACTAGTCCAACTTCCCTTTACACAAGAAGCCCTTCTCCATGAGCCTCAAAAAAATTGTATGGATGAGCTCTTAGAAGGATCTTTGAGGCTAATAGATGTGTGCACATCAGCCAAAGATTCTCTATTGCATACAAAAGAGTGCATGCGTGAACTTCAATCAATTATGAGAAGAAGAAAGGGAGGAGATGATGGAATCATAGTAGAGGCTAAAAAGTTCTTGACTTCTAGGAAGGTGGTGAAAAAGGCCATCTCCAAAGCCTTGGGGAACTTGAAGGCTATTGCCAAAACGGCCAACTTCACTTCTAACATCAGAGACCAACAAACCATGGCCTTGGTTAGTTTGTTGAAAGATGTTGAAGTGGTCACTCTTTCCATATTTGAGTCATTGCTGCATTTCATTTGTGGATCAACACAAGCAAAATCAGGAAACTGGTCTTTGGTTTCCAAGTTAATCCACACCAAAAGAATAGGTTGCTCATCACAAGCACAGGATGAGAGTGAATTTTCACAAGTTGATGCAGCATTGAATTTCTTTGTACTTCACGTGACAAGCAAATCATCATCAGACAACATTAGTAATCTGCCAAACCACTTGATGAAACTAGAGTCTCGCATTCAAGACTTTGAGGAAGGGCTTGAGTTTCTATTTAGACGTATGATTAAAATTAGAGTTGCCCTTCTTAACATCCTCAATCACTAGTTATAAGTAGTGTATACAGGGCATCAAATTTTTGTAGTGATACATGAAAATTATGATGTAAGTATCTGTCAGATACTCTGATTATAATAGATGGAAAATTTTCACTCTACTTTTAGTTGCAGTATTATTTTTATCGAGCCTTCATCATTTCCGGAATTAAATTACTTCATGACAATAATTTGAGCACATATCCATTAGAAAATTGCCTTAATTATATATCAATTAAGTATCTTTCACAAAAGATGAATTAATCAGAAAACATCTTTTAAAATTTCAATTATCTGCAGCTGATAAAATTTCATTTTTGGGACTCCTCTCACACGCTTTAGCTATGAAACAGATCTATCGATCCTCCAGTAGAAGCAGCCCAACTCAGCTGATTATAAATTTATAACGTGAAAAAAAAAATTAAGGCGACAGTAAACGCATGTCACATTAATCTGATTCTGCGGCAATTCAACAAGTAAACTGAGAAACTCTAAACATTTGATCAAGACCGTGTAGTTCCTTACGTCAAATATTTAATTAGATGGTAGGCTTAGACCTCAAATGAGATGTTCATGTGGATTTGGAAGTCGAATAAGGATCATTTCATTTTCAGTCACACGCTTTTAGCTTTATTTTAAGGGTTTTCTTAGATAAGAAGCTAAAAGTAGTAAAAAAAACTTAGAAAAACTAAGTTCACTATTACTTGAATAATTAAATGTTTAGTTTTTCTATATAAAAATGCATTTTTTTTAGTCTCTTATCCTCAGCCCGAATTTTTCTTTTAGTAACATGGCGCTTGTTTCTTCAAGAGAGGCATGCCGCATGCCCAACAATATTGCAGCCATTGTTTAAACCATCAGAGTAGCCCAACGTGCAGATTAATTACATCATTGAATACAAAGTTCTACTAGTACTATTTGTTAAATGGTTATTTGCATTGAAAACGCCATAATCATGGAAGTGAGAGAGCAAAATGAAACAATGCAATTAGTTGGAGAGTTTCCTCGAGGGAGACACTGCTCTATTCTTTATGAAATTATGTTTAGATCCAAATCTCAATTAGTTAGCACTTGGTGATTTTTCTTAAGAAAAGATTCCTTATGTCTCCAAAACATCATAATATATATTGAGCAAATGGCATTGGAAGAAAGGCAGATCCATAGTCTCAATTCTTCTACAATCAAAATCAAATATCTCTTTTCTCTTTAAAAAAAAAAATGGAAGCCTCTCTTATGAACACAAAATCAAATTTCCATGCTCGTTCAAACAGCTTACCCTCTAGACCACACCCTCTCATTCTACAATGCAATGAGCACTTAGAAAGGTTGATTGCTTCTCAAGAAACCTCCTCTTCCCCTTCATTGCTTAGCCATAAGCTAGGAGGGTTGCAGGATCTGCATGATTGTGTTGAAAAATTGGTCCAGCTTCCCCAAACCAAAGAAGCACTTCTCGAAGATGAGCTTTTGGATGCATCCTTAAGGCTCTTAGATGTGTGCACAGCCACAAAAGATTCTCTACTGCACAAAAAGGAGTGCATGCGTGAACTTCAATCAATGATGAGAAGAAGAAAATGTGGTGAAGTGGAGCTCAAAGCCGAGGTTAAAAAGTTCTTGAATTCAAGGCAGGTGGAAAAAAATCCATCTCAAAAGCCTTGGCAAATTTCAAGGGTACTACTGCAAAAAAAAAAAAAAAAAAAAAAAAAAAAAAAAACTGGAAACACCCTCAAAAAGTAGCTTTCAACAGCTTATTAGAAAATGTGGAAATGGTTACTCTATCAACATTTCGGTCGCTACTTCAATTTATCTCAGGAACTGCACAATCAAAGTCCAGCAGCAGAAACTTGATTTCCAAGCTAATAATGCAGACCAAAAAAGTAGTAGTTAGTTCACAATTGGAAGATGAAAGTGAATTTGCACAGCTTGATGAACTATTGCAATCATACATAATTTCAAACAAACATGAGAAAATGAACAAGCTGCAAAACCACTTGGAGAAACTGGAGTCATTGATTCAAGATCTTGAAGAAGGGCTTGAGTGTTTGTTTAGGCTTTTGATTAAGATTAGAGTTTCCCTTCTTAACATCCTCAATCGCTAGTTAAGAATTTATCAGGGCACATCAAATTTTGGTTGTAGTTTAGATATATACTTTTACATGGAAATTATAAATGTAAATATCTAGTTATAATGAATTGAAACCTCTTACTCAAGTTTTATTTTCCATATTCAGCATTTGATCATTTCTTGACTTCAATTAATTAATGCAATACTTTGATCAAATATACATGACTGCTAGTGTGGTGTTTGATGAAAAATTAAGTAATTAATCCAAGTTAAGTATTCAATTTCTAATGCTTTTCTAAGAACAAAAAGATTGTTATGAGGATGAAAAAGCATATGGCATAACTAATTGATTGAGCCATAATAACTCTGCTTTATTGTCCATCTAGCCAATTATGAACTGCATAGAGTTAGAGCTGTCAAAATGGGTCGGGTCGATGTGGGCCGGGCCAAAAAACCCGAGGAAAGTGCGGGTTTGGGTTCCAGAAATGTGGTCATAAATTGAACCCGGGCTTATTAGCCCGGTCTAGAGCCGAGCCAAAAAACCCAAACAAGGGCCGGACCAAAAAACCCTGGGTAAAGTGCGGGTTTGGGCTGCATGCTAGTGAACACAACTTGCACCCGGGCTATTTGGCCCAGAATCATTTGGCCCGCACCCGGGTCGGGCCGGGTCGAACCCGGGCAGACCGGCCCGTTTTGACAGCTATACATAGAGTAATAAGTACATTGCATTATAAAACAGAATTTTATGTCTGCAGTGACTAGATCAAGAGAAGAACCAACATCATCATCATTTTGCTCCAAACCTGCTAAGTTGTCTTGTTCATCACCATTTGAAGCAGTAATCTCTCTCCATCCTAAAACTTACAAAATAGAAGTGTATATACAATTTACGGCTAATATTACTGTTGTAACAGCAGTAATAAAGAACAGAAGAGAAAGAGAGAGAACACACAGAATTGGTTACGCAGTTCGCCAATTATGCCTACGTCTGCGACTATAGAGCATAATAATTTTTTTTTTTTTGGTAAACAAGACCATAATAAAATTTTGCACTTAATAACATCAATAATGTGAACATTGTTATTAGAACAATAGCAGATGGCTAGATTGAACTCTAGACATCATGTTTAAAAAACTCGTCATCTATTTCCTCCGTCCCATTATTTTGATAAAAAAAAAGCAAAAAAATTTGTCCCATATTAAAATAAAAAAATAAATGAAAAATCTTAAATATTGTATATTGTATTGATGATTGATAAGTAAATAAGGAAAACACATTTAAAGATTTTTTTTAAGGCAATATTGCAATATGTATTAATTGTAATTATATAAAAATTTGTGTAAACTCAATTTGTAATTAATGAATGAATCATGCATTATACTAAATAGATATTCTCTTATTTTCATTGACTTATTTGATTTTTACCAAGATAACGTGACAGATGGAGTATCAATTATGTTGGATCTTGTTGGTAGATCATTTAATCATTTATGTTGAAAATTTTGTCAAAGTAGTTAAAAACCGGTTAATTCCAATGCAAACCGGATAAAACCACAATAAACCCGACCGATTAAAGCTATGTTTGGATACGCATTTCCGAACTCCAAACGCAAAATCTAGGTAGAGGGAGCTTTGAGCGAAACACGCATTTGGGAAGTCCAGACGCAGAAACAAACACATACTAATATCCCTTAGACCATCAAACCTAGATTGAAAAAAAATTGCCAATTTAATCCAAACTTTTAGAAAGTGGGGATGAACCTAACACTTTGCTTGGTTGGGGTGATTTTGGGGAGGAGAAATTGGAGGGAGAGAAAACAAGAAGAAAACTAGCTTTTCTCTTTACTTGGTACATGAGAGAAAATGAAGGGGGAGAGAAAATGAGGTGGGTTCCACAAGAAAAATTTTTCTCCTCTCCATAAAACAAAGAATGAGAGGAAAATGAGTTTTGGGATGTAAAATTACCTATCTTTTATTCACTTATTCACTTTACTTGATTGTTTTTTTTTAATTCAATTAGAAAAAAATAAAGCTTTTTTTCGATAAAAAAATTGTTTTTTTTTAATATTTTGGACTCAGAATTTTTAACATGTAATAAAAAATTGAAGTAAAATTTTTTTTTTGGCTATATTAAATATACATACATGTGAAAAAGAAAAAAAATATTTATTTCTATTTTGTAAAACAATGATTTAGTTGTCTTTTGACAAATTTATTGTTTTCTCTCTTCCCTCTTTTCTTTCCAACCAAACGAAATGAAATAAAACTCAACTTTTCTCTTTTCCCCATTTTTTCACATTTTCTCTGGTAACAAACAATCACAAAATCTACTCATTTTCTCACCATAATCTCTCTTCCATATTTCTCTCTTCTCATTTTTTTTTCATGCAACCAAACAAAGCCTAAAACCAACCAAACATGAAGGCGTTTGGTAGGGAGTAGGACTATGGCACATGGTTTGTTGATTAAAATGGCATACCCACATAAAGTTATTTATTTGCCAATTTAAATTAACATAACATTATACCAACGAGGGTTGGTTCAAGTGATACAATACTGCCAACTTGAGAACTTAGGAATAGGGTCTGATATTAAGAAGTCTCAGATTCGATTTCCGGTTAACACGCCTCGCTAGGAGAGACATATGAACGTGTCCTTATGTAGGATTAATCTCAAGGGTTCCTTGAAATTGAAGGTGCTCTTGAGAACACCTATGGTACTGGCCAAAAAGTACAAGACAAAATAAATTAATTAACGTAACATTATTATATTTAATTCATGTCTTTATGTTCAAATTTATTATATATTGAGTGAAGTACTTACTTAGTTCCTGATATTTTTTTATTGTATCAATTTAATCTTTTAAAATTATTTATAAATACACATTTAGTTCATCGAGATTTCCAAATATACCAATTTAATTTCTTAAAATTTTCTTATATATCAATTTGGTCCCTCATGTTTTAAAGACAAAATGGATAAAAATTTACATATTTAAAAATTTTGAGAACATCAGGAATTAAATTATTACTTCAGCCTTGTTTATTTCAAGGATATGCAATTCAATTAATATCTAATAGGTTGAACCATCATATCAATATTCTAGTATTCTCATACATTCCATGATCGATACAATTTCAATAAAAATGATAGTGAAGTTCGAAAGTACAGTAGTAATTATCCCAACCTCTAAGTCATTTCGTAGATTGATATTTTTGGGTTGACCGATCCTACCACTCAACGGCTGAGAAAACACCTTGTATGGTCATGTGGGTCCTACTTTCAGACAAAACCAAAAAGATCAAACAATAAAATGGGATATTAGTCACTGTGCTTCGTCATATTTTATGACACGTGTACGGTCGAGGTAAGAGTACCTACTTAACGCAATGGGGACCCATGATTTGCTTTTAGAATCACGCTGTGAATCAATGAAACAACAAATCAACAATTATCATCTTGCATTTTTGTGCTTGTTTGTTTCATGCAAAATGTTAAAGCCCACTCCCTCACTGATTTCTGATTGGCCCAATTGCATAGGCACAATATCTGTTTGCCCCCGTCAATCTCTCGGCAATCAATTCACTGTATGCGATCCTTATCTGCTAATAATAATGTACTCCTACGCTATTATCAAATATATGAAAAATGATACTCCGGACATTCGTATTTATAAGATCCTTTTGACATTTTTATTTTGTTCATATTTATAAGATGTCAATTTTTGATGATTATTAATTACTTTTTTTTTTCACAACCACTTCTATTTATTTAATACTTTTTAGATTCACAATAATGTTAATATGAATAATTTTGAAATTATATATCAAAAATTCACATTTTCAATATAATTAATTAAATTATTCCACTTTCTTAGACGTAAAAACCCTCAAAAGAATTTTATATTTAAGGGATGAAAGGAGTAAATTATAGCGCCAAATTTGGTGATAACATGTGACGCTAAAATCTAAACCAAACCATAAGATATTTATTGTAACCAACATGTTTGTACATACTTTGTAGAATAATGTGGTCAGTGATCAACAAAATTTGTTAGAGTTTGTATATGATTGGATTCTTTGAATATAACGTTAGAGATTAAATCATTGACACAATTATAGAAAATGTTTGATTGATACAAGCAAAACTTATTTTGGTGATCTTTACTACTCGAAAGGAATTAGTCCTCAACTGTTGTGGGGATGTAAAAAGCTTCGTTGATAGAAGCAAAACTTATTTCGATAATCTCTATATCTCGAAAGATATTAGTCTTCGATTATCGATCAAAAAATACCTCAATAAAAAAATAATAAAAATAATGTACAATAATAAGATATGCATTGTGTACATGTAAAAATATGATTTTTTTTTTTTTCATGAAAAGTATTCAATTCTTCCACTCAAATTTAAAATGTGTCTTAACACCGTTAAACCTCCCGATAAACTAAGAGTGTGTTTGTTGGAGCGTTTTTCACAAAGAAAAGTACGTTTGCCAAGAAGCTTCTTCTCTGAAGCTTTTGGCTAAATGTGTTTTTGCCCCATCCCAATCGCAAAAACAAACGGGCTATAAGTTATGTAAAAAAACACATGGTGGGCTTGGTTTTTTTTTCCCTCCAAAATTCTAATTTTTTTTAATATATATATATATATATATATATATATATATATAATAGATAGTATAAGGTCTTTGTTTTCGATTTTTTTATGAACAATTTTTTTAATGGGAAATTTCCACGTCGTTGAGGTCATAGCTAAACAACGTACAGTACTTGGTTAGATGGCACATGCCACATGGTTATAGCGAGTGGGAAGGGTGAGGCAGGACTCTGTACTTCACGAGATGCTGAAACCAAACCACAGAGATATTCATGGTGGGCCCGCAGATGGTGACTGCTAGTTTAGTGGGCCTTGTTTTGAGAAATTGAGAGCCGTGAATCGGGTGGCTGGGCCCTACTCTCCAAATTTTGTGGTCCATTTTTGAACTATCTCCTTGTCTACGGTCATATGCATGTATTACTTCCTAAATCCACCAAACAAAATCATTTAAAGAGGTAAACAAATATAATATTTTTTTTTATTTTCAAAGTGAAAATAAATAAATAAATTTAATACACTTTATCTCGTTAAGTATAAAAACTTGTTTTCAGTGGAGTTAAAGGGAAATGTGAAGTTGAGCTTAACTCATATATCACATGTAAAGCTAATACAATTAAATGTTTTTTTTTCTATTATTATTGATGTTGAATCTAATTGCTTTTTTGAAGGAGCAATGCTAACCCTATATTATATACACTCACATAATCTCTCACATTCCCCAATTTTTTACATCTGATTATAACTTATTACATCTCAATTTAAGCATATCACCGACGTAAAATTCCCTCTAACGATAATATGAAGAAACAAAAATGATTTATTGACCTATAAAATCAACCTACAAATCAAGTTACGCCATAATAAAGAAAATGACATGTGTCACTTGCTTACCATTGATTGGTTAACAAGTGATATATGTGACTTTTTTATAGTATAAGTTGATTTGTAAAATGATTTTGTAGGTTGATTTATTATTGCTCATGAAGAAAATGTGTTTATATATAAAGTGTAATAAATATTACTTTTTCCTTCTAGTGATGATTTTTTTTATTTATCCAAAATATTCTCTTATTCCAAAAGTAAAATACTAATATTTCAAAAGGTAAATATTATTGAATTCCTCCTAACAAATATTGCTCTTCCAAATAATTTTTTAATGTATGTTATGTATGTGTGAGTACAATTGTACATATGTTAATGCTAGTAATGATATATTATTAAATGAATTTAATTTGGAACAACTTAAAACTTTAACCAATGTTTTCTTAAAAATAAATTAAACTCTTTTATAATTTTTTATTTGACCGAATATCCTCAGTTTTTGTTTAGAAAAGTGATATATATCCTTCAAGTAAATTAACCTAAATTTGTTTTAACAATTTATATAAGTGATATATATTATAATGTGATACTTACATCATCAATAATTAATTTATAAATACCACAAATCACATTTATGTGATTAGAATAATATTAGATTGTTTTTATTTGAAAAATATATCATTGCTCTTTTATTAACGGGTATGGTTAATTTTGGCGACCACCTCAAATTGTGCCTTGCAAGTTCATAGCACTGATCATTTTTTTTTAAAACATTTGCATGTCACATCTCAATCCTCCGTTCTTAAGTATTCTTAGACCCTTAAATAAGTTAGCATATTTCATGGATATTTTAATTTTCATGTTTCTTCCATCAGACATTTTAAATTAATTGGAATATTTGCCAGGAAAAAAAGGAGGTTAGGAATATATATTTTTCTTCGATGATTTGCTTTATGGGCCACTTGTTTTGCTCACTAGCTTTACTCATTCAATCAACTAAATACTGATTTATTATTAAGTTGCCATCACATAAAGCAATTTCGAGAATAATAGATTTTTGTTAACAAATCACACTTTCTGATTATTAAAAATTTAAAATGAATGTGCTACCCTATATATAAATGATTGGATAGTGAAATGGCTGGCAATTACAAGCATGAAAAACTATGAAATTCCATGATCAATCAAGTTGAAATATAATCACGCCTATGAAAATTAGCCAAGCCATTAATATCAACAAGTAGTGTTGCAACATGGCAAGTGGTCTACACATATTATTGAAGCCCCCATTGTCAAATACCAACCGTAGAAACTCATATTGTTACTTCTATTTGTTCCTTAGTGCAAATAAATGCACAAACTATTTTGTTTGATTAAATGTCCGACTAGTGCCCAAAATTGACAGGTGTTTGCTCCATGATGTTTTTTTTTTCCCCACGTACTGGTATATAAGTGAGGTCTAGAAACTTGTACTACCACGGGAATTAAGGATCATGAAGTCATGAAACTATACACTTATATTTAATATTTGGTTCCCTATAGTTTTTGGAAATTGATATCTACCAAACTGGTAAGATTTTTCCCATCTTTCTCGTGAGATAGCTCAGGCTCACAAGCTAATAAAGGCAACCACAACCTTCTAACACCACTAGATCACACATTCACGCCCACATTCCTTAGTCTAGTTAATCTACCTTCACTTCAGTTCATTTCAGTTCAGTTCCCATTTCCAATAATCTAAATCTCACTCTGATCAGTTCTCTGTACTCTCATTTGTACCAAACTTACAAGTTAGTTAGTTCACTTCCAGTTCTTTATGATTCATAATTCATACTCTAGTTTGTTTAGATTAAACTTTCTGTTCTTTAAGGAACTTGGGTGGCATAGTTTTTATTTATTTATTTATTGTTTTAAAATTCTGTGGTTGCTTAAAGTAAGGTTTTCTTTATGTTAGTAACTATTTAGTATTATATTAGAGTCACTTTGAACTATTTAGTAGGAGTATTATTATATTAGTGTCACTTTGAATGTGACAACTTTGTGTCTCCAGCTTTGTAGTAATATCTTTATGTAATGTCTACTTCACTTTCTTTGCTTACAGTTGGAACTTCAATTCAAACTTTTTGAGATTTGAGTTTTAGCTCTTTCACAAGGACTTGGAGCAATTTGATCCATTTTACCATCTGGAATCTTGGTTCTCTTAGCACTGAGGCACTACAATGGAGTCTGCTTGTGTGACTTTAAAAGCCAATACCCATTTTGCAAACTCAAGAAAAGGCAATACTTTTGGTAAAGAGAATGGTTTCTTAGGTGAAAGAATCAAAGGGGGTCTTAATTACAGCCCCTGGGTTAATAATCAGCTTGCAACAAGTTTGAGAACCCAGGAGAAGGTGAATAAGGCCAAACCTGGTGTCGTATCTGCTGTTCTTACATCAAATAATGCCAAAGAAGCTGTGGTAAGTTAGCTGAATTCAGTTCTTTAATTCATTTTGGCATTTTCTACTTAACAACATTCCAGTTTTTGTGGTCTTAATCACTGTGATTGTTAACTGTTAAGGTAGGTCCTTTATTTTCTGTGGCTGTGTTTTTATGACATTATTTGGTAAAGGGTTGTTGTATTCTAATTTGTGGTTTTCAATTGCAGGCCTTTCAAGTGCCAACCTTTCTGAGAAGAAAGGCTGACCCAAAAAATGTTGTTTCCATCGTATTGGGAGGAGGTCCCGGGACTCAACTATTTCCTCTTACCAAAAGAGCTGCCACACCAGCTGTGAGTAAAATCATTGTCTTGTTGATTGAACAAACATCACTTTTTGGTGAATAAAAAGAAACTCTGAATATTTTTTTGGAGCTCCATGTTGTAATCAAATGTTTGGTATGCATTTTTCAGGTCCCGGTTGGTGGATGCTACAGGCTTATAGACATCCCAATGAGCAACTGCATCAACAGTGGCATTAACAAAATATTTGTACTGACTCAGTTCAATTCTGCATCCCTAAACCGTCACATCTCCCGCACCTATTTTGGAAATGGCATCAACTTTGGGGATGGATATGTGGAGGTATGTGTCATGGAAATCGATGGTAATTGTTGGAGACCATACAACATAATCTAGTTGGTTTTTTCTATAGGATATATTGATGGGACTTAAAATTGCTTAAACTGTGATAGTATTTTTATTGTGGAAACTTATTTCTGTTTAGTTGCTGTGAATTGTGTTTGGTAGAGAAGTATAAGCCACCAGTATTGTGGACTAATTCAACTTTCTAGTCATAATAATTTATTAAAGCACAAATCCTGAACAGGTTCTAGCAGCTACTCAAACACCTGGAGAAGCTGGAAAGA
Organism: Crotalaria pallida; assembly: GCA_037953625.1. Lineage (NCBI taxonomy): Eukaryota > Viridiplantae > Streptophyta > Magnoliopsida > Fabales > Fabaceae > Crotalaria > Crotalaria pallida. The sequence goes on along the minus strand of CM075654.1, from coordinate 137,817,919 downwards.
ATTGGTTCCAAGGAACTGCAGATGCTGTGAGGCAATTTACATGGGTATTTGAGGTGAGAAAATGACCTTTAGTTTGTGTATATCAGATCGCAGATGTAGCATGCCGTCCTTCAATATCCCTTAAGTTGAATCGTGTAGTAATAGTTTGAATATTGTAGGATGCCAAGCACACAAATGTTGAGAATGTATTGATCCTGGCCGGAGACCAGCTATACCGAATGGATTACATGGACCTAGTGCAGGTATACATTGTAATTAGTTTTTGGGTTGAGATTATTTCTTCATTTCATTTTCGGAGTTTTTTCTGATTATCTTATAACATATACGCAGAGTCATGTTGACAGAAACGCAGATATCACGGTATCATGTGCTGCTGTAGGTGACAGGTTTGTTCTAGCTTCTTTTAGAATTGTTTCTTTTTGTTACATGTTTGCTTCTGAGAGAATATGAACTTCCAAGTGCTTTATTTTATTTCAATATATATCCATGCATTTGTATTTGAAAGAGAAGGCAAGAGCCACAAAACAAAAGGGGCACAGAATAACTTCCTTAAAACATATCATATCAACTTTAAGTTTATCTAAGTTTCATTTCCAAATGCATGTTTTTCAGCCGTGCATCAGATTATGGATTGGTCAATGTAGATGGCAGAGGTCGCATCATCAATTTTTCTGAGAAACCTAAGGGTGAAGATCTGAAAGCAATGGTAAGCCCTAAGCAATTCTGAATCAGATTAAATGCGAGAAAATGAGAGAATATAAAAGTGATATTCTGATTGTATTGATCAAATGAAAATTACGCTGAACAAAAATATTTATACCTTATTACATTCAATGAATCTGCACTGATATTGTGACTCAATACATAGAGTTCTTCTAACTAGTAAATAAACTTTTTCCTAAGTAACCTAAAGTGATTGCCTTGTTGTTTTCTTTTTATCTGGTAACTCTCGTATTCTACTGAGATTGATCACTTTATCATCCTCAATTTTAACTGTCTTTTCCCCATCTTTTTAGAGTGAGATCTTAGCTCTATAGCATCTCATGTGAATTTCATATTTTGGTCCAGAATAACTTGTAATAGATCATAGAATAACATCACAACCTAATACATGTAACATGTCAAAAACATGCAAATTATGTAGGCTTGATTTGCAAACTTCTGTAAAATTGAACCCCAAAGTAGCCTCTTATTCTTCTTCCTAAGTTATGTAATTTTTCTATAACTTGAATAATGTGATCATAATATATTTATATGTTCATGTTGATTCTCTGCAGCAAGCAGATACCTCTCTTTTTGGGTTGCCACCCCAAGACGCATTAAAGTCACCATATATTGCATCTATGGGGGTTTATGTATTCAAAACAGATGTTTTACTCAATCTTCTGAAGTGGAGATATCCTACATCCAATGACTTCGGCTCTGAAATCATTCCTGCAGCTGTGAGCGACCACAATGTCCAAGTAAGAGAAATTCCACTAAATATATCTCCTTGTCAAATGTTTTGATCTATTCTAAAAATATTTTTTTATCTTCCACTAAGTAAAAGTTAAATACTTAAATGTCTGTTGCTTTGTTGCAGGCATATTTTTTCGGAGACTATTGGGAAGACATTGGAACAATAAAATCGTTCTATGATGCTAACTTGGCTCTTACTGAAGAGGTGGGTTCAAGATATTTACTGTTGGCAATATTCTAATTTAGTGTTGATCTTATTTTGTTGGTATAGACACTATGACAGCACACCTTATTTAAAATCTTCAACATCAATGATGCGTTAGACGTTAGTTTCCCTTGTTTTGCTCAGTGTAATATTGGCTGGCCATCATTTAACACTAAGAACAACGCCAACATAATGACAAACTGTAGCATACCAAACTGGAGGATAATAAATCATATAAATTATAACCATTAGCCGACAATAGAACCATAGGCCTATTTATTAAGCAACTCAGAAGTCGACACTCAAATAGCTTCTACAATGTAGCAATCTGTCAATATCCTGAAACTAATATCTGCTTTATGCTCTTCTCTTGCAGAATCCATTGTTCAAATTTTATGATCCTAAGACACCCATTTTCACATCTCCAAGATTCCTACCACCAACAAAGATTGATAAATGCCGGGTGCGTATGGCTATTATCGTCTATCTTAAGAGTTTGCTGGTAACTTCATGAGATGTCTTGCTTACCGTACTGTTTTGAATTGCTCTTGTAGATTGTGGATGCAATAATCTCCCATGGCTGTTTCCTGCGAGAATGTACTGTCCAACATTCCATTGTCGGTGAACGTTCTCGTTTGGATTATGGTGTTGAGCTTCAGGTAAACTTACCATAATTTGTATGCAAAGGACACTGGGTGACTCCATTAAGATTTCTTTCCTACCATCTAAAATCATCTTTTACAGGACACGGTAATGATGGGAGCAGACTATTACCAAACTGAATCCGAAATCGCTTCTCTGCTGGCAGAGGGGAAGGTTCCTATCGGGATTGGACGTAACACCAAAATTAGGTAGTCCACTAATCCTAACTCAGTTACTACATCCTAAGATGGACACACTAGACTACCTAATTCAACATTTTTATTGGTTTAAAAAGTTTGGTGCAAGTGTGACTATAGTGCTTATTTGTGACTTTATCATGATAAAGGATTGGCTAGACATGTTGTTCAACTAATATTGTTGCTTGTTGTCTTTGTTTTAGGAACTGTATAATTGACAAGAATGCAAAGATTGGGAAAGATGTCATCATCATGAACAAAGATGTGAGCATGGGCCTTATTATCTTGTTTTCTTACATGAGCCAATTTTATTAGTTAGTAATTTAATGGTATAAAGATCAAGGTGTAGCACCAACCATATCTCTTGCTAATCCCTGTGCTTTATCTGTAGGCTGTTCAAGAAGCAGATAGACCAGATGAAGGATTTTACATTCGATCCGGAATCACCATCATACTGGAGAAGGCAACAATAGAGGATGGCACTATCATATAAATGGTCCATACTAGTTGGTTTCATGCATGGTCTGGTTGGTTGCCAAGGGAGAAACATCCAGAGGAAAAAACTCCCATGTTTTGGAACACAAGGGTAGCAGTTGCAACACTAAGACCAACTGAGAAAGCTGCACCCTTTTTGCTTTATATGTAAAATAGAAGCTCCCCCCTCTATGTGTAATATTAGAATGAATAAAACATGAAATCAAGATGCACAAAAGTTAATAAAATGAAAGGCTGAGTGTGAACTCCTTCTAGCTGCTTTCTGCCTGTATCACTGGAGCAGTCCTTATTACTATTTACAAGTGATACATTGTTAATTGTTAACACAACTATCCATATCGAGCAGCAGCCTCTTAATTATATCACAACAAATCCTGATGTTTGGGATGCTTCTATCATATGCTCTTATTTTTTTTTTCTTTCAATGTTTGACTTCTCGAAGTTACTTATGGGTTTGTCATATATACCCCTACTACTAATTCTAGATAATTTTGCTGACATGTAACATTAGAATCCTAGTCGCAGGAGGTTAGTCACGTGGTGCCGCGTGATGTTACACGAGCAAAGACGACATCTCTCTTCAATCTTTTTTTCATTTTTTTTTTACTAAAGGTTTTTAATTTAAAAAAAAAAAGGATCGTCGCCCCTTGTGGCACCACGTAACTCCCTGCATCTGACTAGGATTCCGATGTTACATGTAAGTAAAATTATCCAGAATTAGTTGTAGGGGTATATGGCAAAGTCAAAAATAACTTCAACGAGTCAGACATTGGAAAAATAAGAATAAGGGTATTTGACAAAAGTACTATAAACTTCACGGACTTGTAAGATAATTAAGCCTATAAATTATATCACTAGGGTACCCTTAGAGGATAACCTTGCTTTATATTCATGTAACATAGTCATAAAGTATGATTATTCAATGGTTTAAATACTAAATTGGTTTTTATGAGTGTTGACCTCTTTAAAATTAGTCTTTACATTTTATTTTGTTGGATTTTGATAACTGTTTTTTTGTTCCGTTTTGATTTTGATCCTCGTTGTCAACTATAGTTTATGATGATGTAAATCAGTTTTGATTTTGGTTTCCATATTTTCACCATACGGAGGTTTTGGTCTCTGCTTTTCATTCCATTTTGGTTTTGGTTTCTGTCCCGTTAGGCCATGTCAACATTTTTCATATATAGTTGACGAGGGAGACCAAAACCAAAATAAAACAAAAAAGCAAGGATCAAAACAAATATATATATATATATATATATATATGGACTAATTTCAAATATGTCAACATTTATAGGGATACATATGAAATTTAAACCTAAAGATAATTGAGCTAAGTTATACTTTATTTTAAGGTAAAGTTGCACCTAATGTGTATTCTCTATTCTTCTCCTAGAACTGTCATAACCCGTGATTAATATAAATTTTAAAGAGTACTTGAACAAAAATAGAAGTGTAGAGAACGCACCTAGACTAGCATGCAGAGGGTAGAGGGTAAATTTATACAGCAGAGGTTATAACTTACTCCCTTTGGTCTCATTTATAAGTTAAAAAAGACATTTCACTAATATAAGCAAAAATCAACTAACTTTCTATTCTTAATACAATCATTCATAAAATATGATCGTAATGTGGTTGAGTCATTTAATTTTCGTTTCGTAATATGCTCATAATATGCTCGTTTATGAGGCATTTATTGCTATTTTCTCTTATTTCCCCTTTGCCCATTAATGTGAAGTAATACAATGTGAAATTCCCAATGCAAGTTAAGAGGGTAAAATTGTACTCCCTCCGGTCCTATTTATAAGTCACATTCTAGAAGGATTCTTTGGTCCTATTTATAAGTCACTTTGTATTTTCTAGGAAGCATTTATTGCTATTTTCTCTTATTTGCCCTTTGCCCATTAATGTGAAGTAATACAATGTAAAATTTCCAATGCAAGTTAAGAGGATAAGATTGTAATGTTGAAGTATATTTTTTAAAGTTTCAAAAAACCTAACTAACCTCCTTGGTCCATGTGATATGGTTAAGTATGCCCTATAAATAGGACCAGAGGGAGTAATGTTGAAGTACTCCCTCCGTTCCTTTTTATCCATCATATTTCAAAAAAAACACGTCCCTTAAGAAAATCAATCATTACTTAGATTTCCAATACATTAATTATCATTACTTTTTCTCCACTACTTACGTAAACCAAGACTTATTAAATAGGGGCAAACATGTAAAATAACATTTATTACACTCTTGAATTTCTCAATATGACAGATAAAAAGAAACAAAATAACTCTCCAAAAAATGACACTTAAAAAGGAACGGAGGGAGTATTTTTTTAAAGTTTCAAGAAACCTAACTACCCTCTTTGGTCCATGTGATATAGTTAAGTATGCCTATAAATAGGACTAGAGGGAGTAGTTTCTTTTTTTTTTTGAATTTAAGAAAATTAAATACACTCAACTAATTTCCTTAATAAGTGTGAATTAGTCATTTTGCTTAAAAATGAGACCGGAGGGAGGAGGGTACTACTCACTCCGGCTTGAAATATAAGCAACAAAAAACATAACTCTCTTGGTTTAAAATATAAGCAAAATTATCTTAAATTTTATTTCATTCTCAATGACACTTTCCTAAAACATCTCTAAAAAATTGTTATCTTATTTAATTTTCGTTCATTCCTAATGCAACTTTCCTAAAATACCTCTATTCTTTTATAAATTTTGAGAAAATGAAATATCTCCTTAATAAGCATAAATTTAGTTAGTTTTCTTTATAATTCAAGTCGGAGGGAGTACAAGTTATCAAAAAATTTCCTAAAAATGGTGCAATGGGTCTTGCTAACCAATGCCCTAAGAGAATTGTTTAAGAAATACACTAAAGGAAAACTTACTTTGGAAATTTAAGTTCATTAGTTCTTGATGTTTTAAATTCAACATTTTCCAAGATAAAACTATTTTTTCCTTAAACAATGGCCTTAGGGCACTTTTTAACATTTTCCATTTATTATTATTATGACTTATTTATGGTTTTAGTCCCTAAAAGTTGTGAGTGTTTTTATTTTGGTCCCTGAAAGTTTTTTTGACCTTGACTCATCCTTAATTGTTTTAAAAATTTGGTTTTAGTCCTTGCCGTTAGGAAAAATTCGTTAATTGTTGATGTAGTTAACGAAACGTCACATCAGCATACACGTGTGCAAGTATTGCATGTCACTGATAGGATGACGTGAATGATTCGGACCCGCAGGAGCAAAAGGGCCAAGACCCAACCAAAATATGTTTGTGGATTGGGCCATGGCCCTTTTACTCCTGCGGGTCCGGATCATCCACGTCATCCTACCATAACATTTCATACTTGCACACGTGTATGTTGATGTGACATTCTGTTAGTCACGTCAGTAGTTAAAGGATTTTTCTTAATAGCAAGGACTAAAACCAAATTTTTAAGATAATTAAGGATGAGTCAAGGTCAAAAAAACTTTCAGGGACCAAAATCAAAACACTATCAACCTTCAGGGATTAAATACATAAATAAGCCTATTATTATTATTATTATTATTATTATTATTATTATTATTATTAACGAAAAACTCCCTGGCTGCAACCCTTTGGCTATGTTTGGATACATTATTGAGGATGAAACGGAATGAAATAAGATGGGGAGTGAAGTGGGATGGAGTGGGGTGAGACAAAAATAATGCTCCATTGTTTGGTTTCATCACATACACCCCAATTTGGGAGGGATGAAAAAGTGAAACTTTTGATGGAATTGGATGGAATCTATTCCACCAAGTTCTACTCCGCTCCATTGTACTCCCTTAGATCCTATTTATAAGACTCTTTTGGGGTTTTTCACTCCATCAAGGAGAGCGGATAAATTTGTTAGCAGCATTGGAAATGTAAAAATTTGATATACTTTTTCAAAATTACCCTTATAATTATTATTATTAGAACTCTAAAAAGTGTAGACTTTATAGGTGTGTTAGTGGAAAAAAGTAATTAAATGCTATTGAAAATTGAAAAAGGGTCATATAAATAAAACCGAAGGGAATAAATATATTAATCCAAACAATGGAACTTGTTTAAATATCATTTCACTCCCCTCCACTCCATCGTATTCCACCAATCCAAACATAGCCTTTCTGCTTCTTAAAACAGCGCTGGAATGGGATCTTTGGTCCTTTGGGTGGCAATGCAAAATGAGTCGTGGCAAGATCAGGTTATTTGACTGCCAAGAGGTTGCTGACACACGTACAACTACTTCTGGCTTTGTAGGCAACTTTAAGGATTAGGTTGTCGGTGAGCTGAGGGGCATGTGACAAATGGAGAGGTGCAACACTGCAAAAGCAAAAGAGTAAATTGATAACCGCAAACCAAGATCATGTAATGGAGTATGCAAATGGCGGTTGTAACGAACGTCTCACAAAATGGCTTGTTACTTGTCACATAAGGAAAACAACTTCATTTCATGCCTCAACAACAATTATCTGAAGTGAGTGTAGATTGATTCTGGCTCTGCCCTCCAACAACTTCTTGATCTCATACACATTATTGACCCAAATTAAAAGGTTGTTCGGCCAAGTGGTGAAAAGTTTGAGACTCCACAGGTGAATATATATTTTATCATCTTTCTAGAGTCATCATTACGTGACTCAACCTTAAACTAAACCTTCCCCACTTAACATTTTATTAGGAAAAAAAATCAATTGGCACATTCAAAGTTCTTAGAAAAATTGTTTTTTAGATTCGATACCCACGTGAAGATACTTAAAGATTCTTCCATTGTCCGCGTTGTGCCTTCTATCTTTATTTTTGGAATAAAAATATGGGGACAACGTTAGAGATGCAATTCATATGCTGTACGAGAATGACAGGGATGCAAATGCCATTCTCAGTTTCTCACTAAGCATTTCTAAGAATATGGGAATACTACGAGGATTCCAAGCAAAATGGTCACGAGAATATATAGAGGCCAGTGGCTTTTTATATCCTGGATCAGATTCCTCAGACTGCGCAAACCTCATCCCATCTTATCTTTCCTTCACCTCTATTTTATTAATTTCTACTTTATTGTTTCTTCCTTTGGGGAAAGGTGTTTTCTTGGATAGGCTTTTTTACCGTTAATAAAACATTCACTTGATCTTTCCCTGCCCAAAACCACTAATGTTGAAGTTTTAACATGGACCTGCAGTCAAAGGTCCATGGAATTGGACACAACATAATTTCCCTGATGATATTTTCTCTTAATCTTTCTTGTTTTATACTTCAGAACTCGATAAAATTTTAGCTGCAGACCTTGAGAACCACACATGTTTGAAGTACCACTTGGGTAAACGCTGGCTTTTCAAGTGAAAGATTAATAATGATCATTTCACTTAATCACTTTTAAGTCAAAAAGCTGCATAGAGATGAGTTGAGACGAATGATAAGCAGTTTGATCTCATATAAGCAAGATTTCGAATTCAATTCTTTGTGGATGCAAAAAATTCATGTTTAGAAACCTACCTGCCATAGTTAGGTACGCGACCCGGGTCAGATCCGAATATACCCAGATAATACCTAGGAAACTGGGTGGGCAACCAAAAAGCTGCAGAGAATGAACACATCGAGAAAAATGCTCAACATGATATTCTATCCTACCTTACGAACTAACACTCTTAGTGCATGCATCGCTTGGCAATATGACGCAGGTGGTAAGACAAAATACACACCCTCTCGAGACATTTCTCCCACCTAGGATGAAAACAGCATACTGCATATGAATATATACATAAAAAGCACTCTCCTACAACACCACACATACTATCTTCATATGTATGCACAGCTACATTTTGTTCGATTATTCCTAACATGAGGAGAGCAAGGTGATAAGATAAGATAAGCAGCATGCTCAACATGATAGTGGCATATGGCACGATCACTTCTTATTTCTTTCTTCTCCATATGACTTCTTCACCTACAGAGTAAGCAGCCTTATCCCATTATTTATTATCACTAAGGGCAAAAATATTCAAATTCCCTTTGTATTCCAAACTATTATGGCCCCCTTTTTCGTAAGCTCGGAGGGATTCAAACAGTTCACTGCCTTTCCCATCATCGCCATAGCAGCAATACTTGGAAAATGTTTCTTTTGGAAGTCTTCCAGAGTGTTTGAAGACTTTGGTTCACGGAGCTCCGCTGATTCGTCTCTCTTTTCGGAAGATACACCATGGTTATGACTCCATCTACGGATCCAGGGATGTGAGAGTGTAATTTCTGCAGTGTTGTCCACATCAGTAAAAGGGGACTTGCCATTTATTGATACTGTTTCATGTAGGTCTGGCACCATTTGCTCTTCGGCATGACATACCATTTTCTGTTCCGAGCTAGTTTTGCTACCTTTCATTTTGCTGAAAATATTGTTTACTTTTTCACGAGAAGAAATTTCTCCAATTGTTACACTCTTGGTACCATGAGCAGAAGAACTTGATGAGCATAACTTGAGTCGTTTGATCCATCTGGCACTAGGATCCGGTCCCAAAGAACTATTGCCAGATTTTGACCTCGTGTGCTCATCTGCGTGAAAAAGGAGGTGCTCCACATTGAGGCTGTGGGTTCTTGATGTGCTGGTCTCCCTGTCAACCACTGGACTGGCCAGAGCTACTGGACTAACCAGAGTGAGATCCTCAGGAGGCTCTTGGTTTATATCTGGTAGCGCTGTATACACTGATTTTCCTTTGTTTTTATCTCCAGCTGAAGTGATTGCATCTTCAGACTTGGGTGTGTTTTGACTACCCTTGGAGCACTACAAAATTGAAATTTTGATAAATGCTACTTGATTAGCATCTCATAGTTTAAAATAGAATCAGATTTAACCATGGGCAATAATATTATTGTTACTAGTCTCAAAATATGATAACTAGTTACAGAAATGCATGCAAGTCTCTATTCAGGTCTAGATATGAAGAAACCATTTCTTAATGTAGTCCTGCAACATCCGTCGTAAATAAAGAGAAACTCACTTTAGATGAGCCTTTTCCAATCATTTAAATGCTTAACAAAGAAAGTGGTAATAAAAAGCTAAATGCAAGAAGATCAAGCACTAGACATGTTACCTTGGTTGTTAGCAATGGAACATTACCTGCAATAAACAAGAAGCTTCAGGAATTCAGCCAGATAACAAACATGAAAGCTGTCAAACTTGCAGGCCTAATCATCCTCCATATACAAAAACTAAGAATAAGCTTGATTGGAAATTTGAAAATTACTATGACTTATGAATCACTTGGTTGGAATATCTGAGAAGTTTTTATAATATAAGGCCTTAAGGATACATAGCATATGGGATGTCCTACATAAGTGTGCATACATACCAGGAAGATAATTCTGACGTAAAGCATCAATGTCCATGGCATCAGTTTCAGCAGATGATTCATTCTTCAAACATGTTGGACTATTGAGATCTATGACATTTTCCTTTCCTTCACTCTTTTTGGAGCTCCCTAGAGCTTCCAGTTTGACACCTTCCAAATCATGGTCACTCATGGGTGGAGAGAAATCAAGGATCTCATGGCCAGCATTTCCTTTGAATTTAGTAGGAGCCACTCTAGAGAACTGACCTTTATCGGATAAATTAACATCATTCTTTCTTGACATCATAAAATGGTGAGTTGTCTGGGAAATTTTCGGATGATCTCTTGACGAATCTTCTACCAAGTCTATACTGGTGTATATCTTCATTGTCTCCACATCGTGAACCGAACATGGCAGTTGCGTTTCCAAAGAGCTTCCACCATAAAAACATTGTGGAATAGCTGACTCCAAGGGTACAGTATGGTTTGGAATGTTTGCATCAGCAGTACAATATCCATCACCACTGCCAGCTATGGGGTCATGTGGTGAATGACCAACGCCGCCCTGGATCGAACTTGGAAAGGAAAATCTTTGAGGGTTTAATAGGCTACTCATTTTCTTCTCACGGATTAAAAGAGAAGAATAGCTGTGATATTTAGTACTTCTGAAATGCTCTTCAGATTCTAAATTGTAGTTTGATTGATACACTTCAGGGGGCACCAACGATTTTCCTTTGTCACGTCCATTTGGCACTATGTCAGGAGCTGATTTTACAAAGCCATTCCATAGTGATGTTGAAGCAGCAAATTTGTTCTGTTCAACAGCATGCTGTGAAATACCTTGAGACAATAATCGATACTCTCTCACTAAAGTTTCTGTCCTAGGAAGAACATGCGCAGATGTCGATGGTAAGTGACTCCCAGTTCTGTAAACAGAAACACTGTCATCTCCAGAGCTCGCTCCAGCTTCAGATTTTCGATCTTTCCCGTTTGAAACACCACCCAGTTCCCTTTTCAGAGGCAACACTCCATCAGTCTTCTTTCGAAAAATAGGAAACGACTTCGAATCCAAGCTCGCATTCTTTGATTTTTGAGGGTCCACCTCAGTAACCCTCGTATTCAAATCTGCTTCTCCAGTTGCTCCAGCAAGGACAGAACTATGCACAGCAACCTCCGACCCACGAAGCAAATCATGATGATGCTCATGCTCAGCATCACTCTCTTCTTTGATTTCTTTAAGCTCACAACAACCATTTAATAAACGATTGCGAGCCGCAGTCGTTGTCGCAGGCTTATAATTCGTGTGCGTCCAATGAGCCATCCATACCGATTGGTAACCATGCATTACCTGAGCATCCACTCCCTCACCCTCATCATGACATGCTTGTGCAACAATATCACTAGGCATCATCACTGATTCACTTCTTCCAACACACGCAAACAAACTTAGAGACAAGCAAGATAAACATTCAAAACTTGCATTCTAGAGACAAAATTTTACCCTTCATCTCAAAAACCTAACATGCAGATACAGAAAACTGAATAAAACTAGATCATAAGCATTCAACACTTCACATAAAGAAAGTTGAAACCTGTTTCCTACTTGATAGAGAAATCAGTACCAAAAACTTGAATATACATCAGTGAATGTATCTTTAGTGGAATTGAAATTGAAATCATTTCATTGTAATTGAATCCAGCAAAGTGAAACCTAAACAATACGAGTAGTAATGATTAGTGGAATTGAAATTGAAATCATTTCATTGTAATTGAATCCAGCAAAGTGAAACCTAAACAATACGAGTAGTAATGAGCAAATCGAACTTCGTTGGAATTCACAAAACAAAAAAAAAAAAGTCAACGATTAGAAATTCAGTGGAAGCTACCTTCGAAATTCGGAGACGGGAATCGGTTGAAACTGCGAACCAAAGAGGAAATGAAAGAAGCTCAGAAGAAGAAGAAGTAGAAGAAGGAAAACTGAAGAGGAAGAAAAAGTGGGTTTTTACTGTGTTGAAATCAACGGTTCAGATGATGGATCAAGTTGGGTCCCATTCTCATGAAAAGATCTTGGGCGTTGATATCCTTGTAGTGTAGTTTTGCTTTGGAAAAGGATCAGCGTGGTTTTGTTGGCTTCAAACTTGTGAGTTATCGACCACCACACGAATCGGTGGGACCCACTCATCTGCACTTTTCTTCCTATTGGCTGGCTGTTATTTTTTATTTTTTTTATTTTTTTCCATTTTCTCGTATGTTTCGAATTACGCGGCGTGGCCACTTTAAAAACCCTATCTAGAGAATAAAATAATCGGATTTAATTTTGTTTTTCCTCTCAAAAGGTTCAGAATCCCTTTCTTTTGGGGGGAAATGTTTCTTCTTTTTTTAATTATTTTAAGGAAAATATCTGCAAAAGAAGATCAACTAGCAAGAATATGATACATGTTCTAAGAAAAATTTCATACAGATATTTTGTTTATAGTGAAAGTATGCAGATATTTTTTGTAGCTTTGATGACTTTTTTTAATCCTTGTAGCTTTGATGACTTAAGTTGTGTAATACTACTCCTTTCGTCCCTAAATATAAGATCTTTTTGACATTTTTATTTTGTCCATATTTATAAGATCTTTTATCAATTTTCAATGATCATTAATTAATTTTTTTTCCACAAACACCCCTATTAAATTAACACTTTTTAGATTTCCAATAATATTAATATGGGTAATTTTGAAAATAAACATCAAAAGTTCACATTTTCAATACAATTAACAACAATTATTCAATTTTCTTAATGAACGTGAAATCTTCCAAACGAGTCTTATATTTAGGGACGGATGGAGTACTACCAAATAGTTAATAGATTAATCATTTAATTGTTGGACATTATTACCATGTATCCAACTTTTGAATGGTTGAACCACAACTTTCGTGATAAAATAATGATTGCTTAACAAATCATCTAATAAATACATGTCATTGTCATGTCAACTCTTTGTGAGATAGAATAACTAAATTGAAATAACACAACTTTTATATTGAGTCAAATTATAAGAATTTAATTTTGACTTAAATATAATTGATGTGGTAATGACATGAATTCGTTAGATGATTTATCAAGCAATCATTGATTCATCAAAATATTTTTGTGCAACTATCCAAATTTAGTTGCATGATAAAAATATTTTTATTTGTTTCGTTAAAAAAAATAAAAAAGTTTGCCCACTAGAATTGGTAAATAAATGTATTTCCATAATACATGAGCTCATATTTTTCAACATGATTAGCTTTTAAGATGAAAACTTATAAGTTAGCTTAAAACTTGTGAGTTATAAATTGGGATTTTAATAAATTGAATTTTAATTGTTTAATAAGATTAGTTGATAAGTAACTTTTTTTTTTCAAATAAGTTAGTAGAGTAGTTCATGAGTTACTCCTTTCGGCTCGAATTATAAGCAACAAAAAACATATTACTCTTGGTTTAAAATATAAGCAAAACTAACTAACTTTATTAAATTTTGTTTCATTCCCAATACCACTTTCCTAAAACATCTCTAGAAAATTGTAATCTTAATTAATTTTTGTTTCATTCCCAATACTATTTTCCAAAAATACCTCTATTTTTTATAAATTTGAGAGAATTAAATACAATCAACTAACCTCCTTAATAAGCGTAAAAATGATTAGAATTGCTTATAATTTGAGCCGGAGGGAGTACTTGGTAGTGTCATCAAGACATTCATAATTTATGGCTATCATTTACATTAATTATTGAGTTAATCTATCCGATCTATTCATTGCTATTTGCTAATAAGGTTTACCAACTAATCATCCCTCTTGGGTTAAGTTAGAACAAGTACTCAAAAGCTTACAATAGTTTGATGTCTCCGAAGATTGAACTATTCCCTTTGCAAATGCTCAATCTCTAAGAAAAGCGATCTCTAACAAAGAATTCTTACAAAACTTTTAGTCATAATTGTTTTATGAATGATCTCACAATGAAAACTTTTTCCCTTCCACGAGAATCTTGCTAAGTGGCCTAGACTTCCAGCCTTACTAGCATGATCAAAGCACACAATAAATATGTCTTAAACTCCAAATTATTTGGTATTACCTCCGTCCCTGATTATAAGGCCCTCTTGGGAGATTTCACGTCCATTAAAAAAGTGGAATAATTTAGTTAATTGTATTGGAAATGTGAACTTTTGATATGTATTTTCAAAATTATCCTTATTAATATTATTGGGAATCTAAAAAGTGTTAAATAAATAGGGGTGTTTGTGGAAAAAAATAATTAATGCTCATTGAAAATTGGTAAAGGGCCTTATAAATAGAGACAAAATAAAAGTGTTAAGAAGACCTTATAATTAGGGACGGATGAAGTATAATTTATGAAAATTTTGGTATATGTCACCTGAAACACCAAATCCTAAGCGACTTATCTTAAAATTTTATGGTTTACGATTTTGCGCATGTATGTTTATTTGAATAGCATTCATAAATACTCCACGAGTTTAATAAATTATGTTGTTTTACCTTTTTTTTTCTTACCTCATATATATTATATTTTTTCTAGAAATTCAATACTTAATCTTACCCTTATTTCACTATACCCTTATTTATCATGTCGAATTTTTCACGTTCAACCAATGAAAAATAGAAAATGCTTATTGGAATTTAGAGTGCATTTAATCAAATGAATTATAAATAATTGTATATTGGTATTTTAGTCAAAAAATATAAAAATTTATCTTATTCAATCATTTATTAATATGCGTGCATAACTTTAAACAATACTTCATCCGTTCCAATTTATCTGTCGTTCTAGGAGTTTTACACTAATTAAAAAAATCATTTAATACTTATTCAAGAGAAGTATAAGGTAATTTTACTATATTATGCCCACACTATATTAATTATCACATATTTCAAAATATTTAAAAGCAAGCTTAAAGTTGAAAAAAAATTAATTGATGAACCCTCAAATTCATAAGCGACAAACAATTTGGAATAAGTTGAAAAATACTAAAACGATAAATAAATTAAAATGGAAAGATAAGTTATGGATGGAGAAATAATACACTGGCTGAAGCACTTTCCTAAATAAATCAACAAACCCTTCAGCTAAAGAATTTAGGTGTATTTTTAGTTGATATATTCTTCGCAAATCAATTGGCACAAGAAATACCCTTTTTATAGATATGGTCTACTCTTGCAATCAAATCGTGGTAACTCAAACGTGTAATGATGTTTTTGTTTTTTTTTTTTGTTTACTATTATTATTAAAAAAGAACTCAATGATAATGTTGATTAAACAAACATATAAATAAAAACAAATAGATTTAAGCTTTCGATCTAGACGTTTGGTTAAGAAAAAGTCATATCAGCCTACCGCATATACAAGTGCGATGTAAGATAACACCGAATAAACTTAATGACGTAGATGACATGGGCTGGCAAATGCAAAATGACTCATTGGGCACAGTCATCAACATGCCAGCCTAAGCTCAAACACAAACTTAAATCTTAGGGCACAACGCAGAAATATAAAACCTTTGATTTTTCGAGTACTTTCTAATGTGGGATTTGACATTCACAACACACCTTTATCATCATTATTTTACATCATTAGTTTTTTGCCTCATATCTTAATTGATTTTTTGATCATCAACCTTTCATTCTAAAATAATTTTATCTTGCTTCAATATAATGAAGCACTTTCCTAAATAAATCAACAAACCCTTCAGCTAAAGAATTTAGGTGTATTTTTAGTTGATATATTCTTCGCAAATCAATTGGCACAAGAAATACCCTTTTTATAGATATGGTCTACTCTTGCAATCAAATCGTGGTAACTCAAACGTGTAATGATGTTTTTGTTTTTTTTTTTGTTTATTATTATTATTAAAAAAGAACTCAATGATAATGTTGATTAAACAAACATATAAATAAAAACAAATAGATTTAAGCTTTCGATCTAGACGTTTGGTTAAGAAAAAGTCATATCAGCCTACCGCATATACAAGTGCGATGTAAGATAACACCGAATAAACTTAATGACGTAGATGACATGGGCTGGCAAATGCAAAATGACTCATTGGGCACAGTCATCAACATGCCAGCCTAAGCTCAAACACAAACTTAAATCTTAGGGCACAACGCAGAAATATAAAACCTTTGATTTTTCGAGTACTTTCTAATGTGGGATTTGACATTCACAACACACCTTTATCATCATTATTTTACATCATTAGTTTTTTGCCTCATATCTTAATTGATTTTTTGATCATCAACCTTTCATTCTAAAATAATTTTATCTTGCTTCAATGTCAATATTGCTCATTTGAAACATTTTCAAATATATTTTTTTATTAATTTTAATTAATTATTATGATACTCATAACTCATATTACCATATCTCACACTCCATTTATACTAGCATATCGCTAGGCACTACTGTGTTCATCCACCAGCATTCCTATTATCGTTTTTTTAATATATATATTTGGATGTAGAAAAAAGTAAAATCGTAAAAAGAAACATCACAAATAGGTGGAATTAAATCAAAAGAAATAAATAAAATTAGGCTTAAATACCAAAAATATGATGGAAATTTCACGCTAAAAAAGTTGAATGACATTAGAATTTTACCAATCAAAGTATCAAATATGTTGAAAATGCAAAATTGGGCTAGAAAATGCAGATATTGGTGACTGAAAGAAAGAATCTCTAACAAAATCAGTATATTTCAATAAAAATTTAATATCCTATCGACAAAATAATGAAATAAACAATCGTCAAAAACATGAAGAACTAAGTTGATCATTTTAAAAGATAAATGACCAAATTAAAGCTTGAAAATAAGATAAATGACAAAAAAATATATAAGGTAAAACAAATTTCACCCGAAAATTATCATTATCTATTGGATTGTGTTTATATTTAGTTGATACCATTCCATATTAGGGTGGATTGTGTTTATATTTAGTTGATACCAGCCCATATTAGAGTTTCCAATCTCCCTATAAATAGGACTCAACTATGATGTAAAATGGATACTGAATATATCACAATATATTGTTTCCTTTCTTCTTCTCTTCTTCCTTATTTTCATACGTTTCATAACACGTTATCAGCACGAAGCTCTAATCAAAAGGTGTGTTGAAGCTTATACATCAAAGAATATTGAAGAAAGGAAACAATATATTGTGATATATTCAGTATCCATTTTACATCATGGTTGAGTCCTATTTATAGGGAGATTGAAAACTCTAATATGAGCTGGTATCAACTAAATATAAACACAATCCACCCTAATATGGAATGGTATCAACTAACAATGAACACAATCCAATAGATAGTCATTCACTAATTAGATAAATATGAATTGTTTATAACCATTGATGTTTTGTTTATGTTTTTTTTTTTGGATATCCATTAATGCAAGTAAGAGTTAAGAATCGAACTCTCAACTACTCGTTTAAGCGAAACAGCTTGACACCAATTATGCCAGGTTAGTGTTGTTGTGTTTAATTTTGTCAAGGAAGAATAGGAGTATTTTTTTTTAATTCAAAAGGATAAAAATTTGTTAAGTAGTCGTTCATACAGTCTTATCTATGCCGGTTGGTACCTATATTGAGTACCGATACAACAACACTCGTATTCAAGTTTCATACACGTTTTTGCACCCTAGTCCCTGCTCCTTCTCAGAGTCAAACGACAGAAGAGAGATATGCCGTTCAAGATCCGGCCCACAAAACAAAAATACAAATAAATAAACGACACTAGTATAACAAAGAGACGTCACGCAGGAAAAGTAAATAAAAAAAAAAAAAATAGGAACAAATAAAACCCAAATTCGCATCTATTCTTCTCTCCTTGAACGTAGATCTGCTATCTCTTCGCTTCCTTCCTTCCTTCCTTCCTTATCCTTCAATTCATTTTCAACATCAATCAATCCATTCCTCATCGTTCCCCTCATCTCCATTCTCGAATCCTTCCTCTCAGGTCAGCTCCTTTTCTTCTCTCCTTTTTCCCCATTCCATTCCTTTCTCACTTTCATTCTCCGTAATCTTAGTTAGGGTTTCTCGATTCTTCTATTAACACTGCTAGATCTGGATTTCAACCTCATCGTCTTTCCCGATTCCCTCGGTTTTCAGTTTTATTCTCATTTTAAATTAAAAACACGCTTTATAATGATATTATATTATTATATTATATTAGATATCAGGTATATTAGATTCGGTTGGAAATGAGGGTTTCAACTCAATAAATGTTTGTTTAATTATAGTTAGTAGTTAATACTCGTGTTTATATGTGGTTAATTGTGGATTAATGGTTCCGATACGCTGCTTGATGTGTGAATGATAATGCTTATTTGTTTGTTTGTTTGATTGATTGATTTTGAAGGTTGTGAATTGAATGGAAGGAACTGGAGGCAGCAGTGCCTCAGCTGCTGCACCCGTGAACCAATGGTTGCTGGAAGTTTCGAGGCGATTTCAGTATTTTCTCGATAAATCGACACCACACTCTACGTATAGATGGATCGGGACAGCGGTTCTTGCGTCAATCTATGTTCTGAGGGTGTTTTACATCCAGGGATTTTACATTGTTTCTTATGGTCTGGGGATCTACCTGCTGAACCTGTTGATCGGGTTTCTGTCACCTTTGGTTGATCCCGAGCTGGAGCCCTCTGATGGGCCTATGCTGCCAACTAAAGGCTCTGATGAGTTCAAACCATTCATTCGCAGGCTTCCTGAGTTCAAATTCTGGTAATTTAGGGATTTTGTTTTATGGGCATTGCATTATCGTAATTGCTGAAAATTTTGGTAACATTGAATAAATTTATGATTCTTGTTTATAATTGCTGCTTCAATGCCTGTTGTCTCGGTACTTGGCCTTTTATTTGTGAGATTTGATTTTTAGTAGCTTGTTTATGGTAATATGTCATTGTGTCTCTTTGGATATGACTCTGTATCATTTCAGATTCCTGCTGATAGTGTATCATTGCACAGTTTCGATGTAGTAGTTATCTAATTAGTTTCCCAATTTTTCCATTTACTTTTCCAGAAAATATTTTATTGATCATTAAATAGCTCATGCCTTTAGGATGGATAAAATATTAGTAGCTGGCCAGTTCTTGCTTCCTGCTGCCATTGGCTTGTAACTTGTAAGTTGTAACCAGAGACGGATGCTACTGTGGGCCTGCCCCCCTTCTCCACTCATTTTATTCGTTTTTTAAAGGGCCCTCTTATTATGTTATATGATGATGATGATGATGATGGGTAACCAACATACACTGTAACTTCTTTTTTCCTTTTTTGAGGTTAATGACCATAACTTATTAAGCATATTACGTTTAAAAGTTTCTAATACTACCCTTTTAAATTATTGTCATATTATATAATGTATTGATGTTTTTACTTTAAAGTTTAAACTTATGTATTTGTGTTTTATACATTAATTTTTAGTTGTCTAACTATCACTTTTTTTGGGCCCTTCTACCTCTACCTCTTTTTTGGCATCTGGCTTCCAGAGCCCGTTGGTCATTGATTGTACATACTACATAGCAAAAGATATTTACTTTGAAATTCATCTTTCCTTTTTTAAAAGTTTCCTAAAATATAAACCTCATTGATCATATTATCTTTTTGAAACATGAACTTCCCTGATCACATTGTTTCGCCTTATTTCTCCGAAGCATGGACACCTCACAATAGTTTTTGAGTCCGTGTCAAACACTATCTGAGTATCTGTAATTTTGTATTTGACACTTTCAGACACTCCTAACCAAGTTTTCCAGCATTTTATACATACATTTTAAACTTTCATACCATTATTATAGATGAAAATATCACAATAACTAAATAAAAATTAGCATTTTATCGTATTCACAATAACTCACCTAACTTTTAAAACAATATTCCTCTCTTTAAATTTAAGATTTGTGCTTTTATGTTAATCTTAGACCAATTTTATATCTCATATCATAGTGTCATGTTGTGTCACTTTTTAAATTTTGTTGTATCCATGTTTCCCTTTCCTTGTCAAAGCTTTCACAGACATAGTTTTAAGAATGCAACTTATGCGAGTTACTGAAAATTTTGGTAAGCTTTTCATTCATAACATGATATGAGTGGATATCCCATATTCCTTATTGAGAAAAGATTTTTTATGTAGCAAACCTGTTGTTGAATGGAGATTATATGTCGTTTTATAACTGGAATTTCACCACAAACAAGAATCACTATATTCAGCTACTTTAGGATTAGTTGATTTATTTAGTTTAGCTTTGCTGAAAGGGGTTGGTGATGTTGGGAATGTGCATACCTTTGTATTTGTTCAATGAATAATTGCAAGATTAACTTGGTAGAGTCTACCTGTTTCTGTTGGGGAGTAGTTTGAGGGAGTCTCCGATGAGAGAAATTATTAGTCGGTCCTGGACCACTACGTCATCCGTGGTCCAAGCCAATCATTATTTGACACATAATACAAATAACTACCCACTCACTTTATTTTTTTTTTATTTTTTAATTTTATATTCCTACTAGGTAAATTATGATTGGCCTGGATCACAAATGACATGGTGGTCCAGGACCAACTAATAACTTCTGAGATGGAGGATTAGAATAACGATTTGAATTGTTATTGTTGGTGCAGGTATTCTTTCACAAAGGCCTTGTGCATAGCATTTGTGATGACTTTCTTTTCCGTATTTGATGTTCCTGTTTTCTGGCCTATATTACTTTGTTACTGGATTGTTCTGTTTGTTCTTACAATGAGGCGTCAAATTGCACACATGATCAAATACAAATATATTCCGTTCAACCTCGGAAAGCAGGTTTTCTTCTGCTTAAATTGCTCTTCATCATTCACTTTGTTCGCTTTATTTGTTTGTGCATGAAGTCCAGCAGAAGCAAGAATTGCTTTATTTTGTCTCATTTTAAATGCACGAAAGATAATACTCTGTTTATTTTTAAATTCTACAGAAGTACAGTGGCAAGAGATCTTCTGCAAGTAGCAGTGGCAGTCGTGCAGACTGAAGTCTGGTTGTTTCCTGATTTGAAGAATACATATCTCAAAGTTAGGTTTTGTGAGCTTTCAGGGTAGTGGATTTTCCCTCTTTATTTTGAAGGAATTTGTAGGCAGCATATTATGGAATGCCAATATGCAGTTACAGAAATTCTTATTGTGTCCACTAGTTATATGGTACCAGAAGACATTCTAATGTTGGCAGTGAACTTTATGTCCATATACATATCAGTATTTGTTTTAGTTTTAGATTTTTTTACAAATGTATTCTTGAATTGTGATGCCGTAATCTTTCCCTGTCTGCTATCTTTTACGATAATTTGTAGGCAATCTTTTACCAGCGTTTTTCATTTTTCTCAGAAAATTTGCGGCACACACACGGCTTGTTCCGATGCAGTGATGATCTTGCTAGTGTGGTTTTTGTGAAATGGTTTGATTTTGGATTTATTTATAAATCTGAATTATATATATCATACATTAAACTACATATCTAAAGTATTGTAGTATATTATTGATTGAAATTTTGTGGCAGTCTTTTCATTTGTAAAATTATCTCTGTAATAATAGAGCAATTAATCACATCATTTTAATTTTGATTATTTCAAATTAAAGTTTAATGCATCTAATCATTTAAGAATAGAAAGTCAAATTGTCACAAATTATTTTTCGGAGTGGGTTGGATCTAATACTTTAACCTATTTATGTAATGTTATGTTTGGATCAAATGACTTTTTGCCTTAATTAATATTGTATTTAATACTTTAACTTAATTATGTAATTTTATGTTTGGATCAAATGACGTTTTACCTTAAAATCATTTCAATACGTTTTCTAACATCTATGGTTGGAGCTTTATTCGATAAACATGTGGATTATCTGATGGGACAGTTGCCAGCTCAAGTAGATATATCGAGTTTGAGTTGTGGAGAATATAGTTGGATTAAATACTTGAGCTTTGTTGTCGGTAGCTGTTCTACGTAATTTGAGCAGGACTACCTCCGGTGGGTGAATGATACTTTATGCTAAGACCAAAATAAAAATAAATACAATAGGAGTAAAAAAATATGTATAATTGTAAATTCTATTTTCTGCCGGAAGTGGAGCCAAGCTTGAAGCCCATTTAACTGTTTATTATAGGCCTTAAATTTTGCCCAGTTTCGAAACCCGATCCATATCAACTTTCTTTTGAAGGTCCGACCCACATCAACTAATAGAATAGACCTTCTTATACTGTGCGTTTTGTTCCGCCAAAACCAAAACCCTAAAACTAAAACCCCCATCCGATCCCATCGTAACCGTTTGCGTTCAACTTCATCAGCTTCTTCGAAATGGGAAAGGCGAAGGGGAAGCATCGTTTGGACAAGTACTACCACTTAGCCAAAGAACACGGTTACAGATCCAGAGCCTCATGGAAGCTTGTCCAGCTCAACTCCAAGTTCCGCTTCCTCGAATCCGCTCACGCCGTCCTCGACCTCTGCGCCGCTCCCGGAGGTTGGATGCAGGTCGCCGTCCAGCGCGTCCCCGTCGACCACCTCGTCATCGGCGTTGACCTCGCTCCCATCGCCCCTATCCGCGGCGCCATCGGAATCCAGGAAGATATCACTCGTACCGAGTGCAAGGCTAAAATCAAGAAGCTCATGAGCCAGCATGGTTGCAATGCGTTCGATGTTATATTGCACGATGGTTCGCCCAATATCGGTGGTGCTTGGGCTCAGGAAGCTATGAGCCAGAACGCTCTTGTTATTGATGCCGTTAGGTTGGCCACTCAGTTCTTAGCTCCCAAGGGCATTTTCGTCACTAAGGTTATCTCTTCATCCTATAACCTAATTCATTTCCTTCGTATGCTCAACTCTATTTATTCATTAGCGATTAGTGATAGCTTAAAATTCTATCGTTGGTTGCATTTGTGGTTCGTTATAGAATTTGCTAAGGAATGCACGCAGTTGTACTTCATGTGGCCGCCATTACGTTCTTGGGGCTTGTTTTACATAGATAGGTTCTAACAAATTCGGACATGTCCAAATAATTAGCACGTCGTGGATACATGGAATATTTTGTAATTCATGATACATTACCACAAATTTATAACAGACATACATTTTACATAGATAGATTCAGAGTTTTTGTTAAGAGACATTGGTTGTTTGTCATTAATAATATATTACCATGATGATCACAATTAAGAAAAAAAATGCTTGAGGTCGTAGCAAAAAAAAAAGCACAATTTCTGCCTATGTCATAATATATTCTTTCCCTTAGTCAGAATGCAGACAAAAACACTTCAACACAATTCAATTTAGGCTCTATAATTAGCTTACAATTCAAAAGCATTGCTATTGTCTAATGCTCAACAATTTTAAAAAGAGGGCAAACATATCTTGGGCAACATCTGAAACATATTGGATAAAAACTTCTTAATTTTAGTATTTTTTAAAAATTTAATATATCTAATACTTTTGGGATACATATGCGGAAGTAGAGTATCTGTATTGGTATGGGATGCTCGTACTACTACAGTGATGTTTTTTCGATTTTTGAAGTATCTTGGCTTCATAGACAGGCCCATAATAGTATGTCTCACCGGTTCTGATTACTTTCATTGATTCTGATTAGTTTTTGTTCTTTTTGAAATGTGATAGGTTTTCAGGTCACAAGATTACAGTTCTGTAGTCTATTGCTTAAAGCAGGTGATAATTTATTTTTTGTTTAAATTTCTAATTGTTTTTATATGGAATGTTTGAGGTCATTGCATATGGGTGAATTCTGTGGGAATTTTTTTTGCATTGCAGCTCTTTGAGAAGGTTGAGGTGGATAAGCCAGCTGCTAGTCGTTCTGAATCTGCAGAAATATACGTTTTGGGCCTTAAGTACAAGGCCCCTGCAAAGATCGATCCACGCCTTCTTGATGTGAAGCATCTCTTTCAGGGATCAGTGGAGCCAAAGGCAAAGGTAATTTCTAATATGTTTCTGAGGATGTTGGGTTGGCAATACCATTCTTTACATGATTAATAATTTGTCTTTCCCTTCCTGACTGTGTATTTCTCTTTTAATTTGATATTCTCGTTTGTTGAATCATTGACACAGGTGGTGGATGTACTAAGAGATAGTAAGCAGAAGAGACATCGTGATGGGTAACCATTACTTATTTTTTAGATTTGGTTTGACTTGTAAATTGTGTATTTGTTGCATACTCTTTCAAGCATTCCTGCTCTTCATCATCTTAAGATGGAGGGTCCTAACCTCCTATTTCTTATGCCTGGAGCCGGATAATGGATACTCATTGTTGCTAACCACTTCATGTTGACAGCTATGAAGATGGAATCTCAACTTTAAGGAAGACGTTTTCAGCTGCGAATTTCATTTGGTCTGATTCTCCGCTGGATATCCTTGGTTCAGCCACCTCCATAACCTTTACTGATCCAGCCGATTTACCAATCAAGGATCATGCGTTAACAACCGAAGAGGTATTGTTCTGTATATTGTGTGATCCTCCATTTTGACGTGATCACTGGATTTTTGAGGTATGACCAATGTGATTAATTAAAATGCTTTGAATGTCTCTGTATGGCAGGTAAAATATCTCTGCGATGATTTGAGGGTTTTGTCAAAGCAGGACTTCAGGCATCTTGTAAAGTGCGTGGCTTGGATTTCACTCCAAGTGATTATGGCATTTTTTTTTTTTCAAAAGCTCGACATATTTCTTTAGTGTGGAAGGATTGATGTTGTTTCTGTTGCTTAAATGCAGGTGGCGGACTAACATTAGAGCTGCTCTTTCTCCTACTCGAAAGCCTGATCCTACTACGAAAGCTGAGACAGAAAATGAGCCTAAGTTGGATGAAGATGATAGAATACTCAATGAAATGGAGGAGCTGGCAAATGCAATGGACCGGAATAAGAAGCGTGCAAAGAAGCTTCTTGCGAAAAGAAGAGCCAAGGTTCGTAGCCTCACTGTTATGGAATAAGTTGAGCATTGATGCATACTTCATAGCTTGAATAAGTTTTCAAATCTATGCAACGCTGTCTGTGTTTTTCCTTTCTTTAATAGTTCAATATGCTTTGATAATTATATTATACATGATGTTTGGTCCAACAAATGTTTTCAGGGTACTCCTTGAATTGAAATTTTGTTGAGTTTATCCTGTGTATCAAGACATTCTAAGCATGGTTCTGTTTTTGTTCTTTATTAAGTGGGTGAGATCAAGCTGATTCCTTTCTATAATCATTTGAATCTTATAGGACAAGGCTCGAAAAGCAACAGGGATGCAAATGGACGCAGTAGAAGATGGTTATGTTGATCATGAATTGTTTTCTCTTTCTGCTATCAAGGTTTGCTTTTGTCATTCTGGCTTCTTTTGGTTTAGAATGTGATATAACCTATTCAGGTGCATGAACTATTTTTTCACTCTATACTCTTGTTTGTTTGATATATTCCTGATTATTGGCAGTTTTTTCTTTTTCGTAACTGGGAAGTTTAGAATATAATGTTATAGTTTACTCAAGTCCGGTAACGTTCACTTAGCGAGCACCATATTAATTCATTAATGCCCAAATGGAACCAGCAAGCGAATATAATTTTGGGAGTAAGTTACATGTTACATATTACTTGTCATCTTAGTGAATCCCTCCAACAGAAATTTGGAAAGAGGGTATCTCTTAACATTTAGATTGAGTATTTTGTTTATGAAAGTTAAATGTCTTGTTGGACTTTTCTAACTATGGCTTCATGTTGTTGCACTTTTATAGCGAATAGTCTGTAGATGGGAAAAACTTTTCAACGAGACATTAATTTTGCTTCTTGGCTGTTATCATGGGTTTCAGGGTAAGAAGGATCTGGTTGCTGTTGATACCACTGAATATGAAGGTGATGAGGGTGAAGTGGAAGACAGTGAGAATGAAGATAATATCCATGAAGGACCAGAGCATTCATCCAGTGACTTGGATGATTCTGAAGAAGAACGTAAAAGGTGATTGGCAGGTTTTTTTAATTTAGTTGATGTTCTAAAATGTTATCACTTGAATTCTTGCTTATAACTTGCATTGATTTCCAACCATGACACCCTGATATCAGATATGATGAACAAATGGACGAGTTTCTTGAGCAGGCTTACGAGCGGTTTGTGGTTAAAAAGGAGGGAGCAGCAAAGCAGCGGAAGCGTATTAAGAAATCCTATGATGCAGAAAACCAACTTTTAGAGGTATGTAGCTATTTTATTTAAAAAATTATAGTAATTAATTGTTTGTAAACCGTACACCATCAATAGATACTTGCTTCACTATCGCTGTATAATGTCCCATTGTAGATGGGATGATGCTCTTCCTGTCTCCTTGCTATCCCTTTTCATGCCTTGTCCCTCTGTTTTATACTAACGACTCTTCTATCCCCTTGGGTTTCATAAATTTTTTAACATCCAAATTAGGGGAATAAAGATCATTATTTAATCCCAATTTCCTTGCTCTTCTTTTCCTTTTAGTTTCCTTCAATTTCTTTCCTTACTTTTTCCTCTCGAGTCCTGACATCCAAACATACCTCAGTACCCAATAGGCCAATAGCCAATACTTTCCGGTGCAAACCTCCTTAGGATTTTTGTCAGCATCCATGTATTTAGTTATCTAAAACCGCGGAAGGATGCATTTTATTGGTATGTGCAAAAAGGACATTGTTATATGTAGTATAATGGTCTTTTTGGTTGTGCAGGGTGGTGAGGATGATGGTATTGTTCAGTCCAAATATGATTCTGATGAAGATCTGGCTGATCAAGAAGCAAACCCTTTGGTGGTGCCTCTTAATGATGGGACGGAGCCCACCCAAGAGGAGATCACAAATAGGTGGTTTAGTCAGGACGTCTTTGCTGAAGCTGTAGAGGAAGGAGACTTTGAGAAATATGAAAGTGAAGATGAGATGGACGTAGATGGGCCCAAGGAGAAGTCCATTCCAAAAAAAGCCAAAGAAAAGAAAGCAGCAGCTGGGCCCAAGGAGAAGTCCATTCCGAAAAAAGCCAAAGAAAAGAAAGCAGCAGCTCCTGCAGCTGCTGTGATAGACAAACCCCAATCTCAAGCATCTGAGGCAAAGGATGATTTTGAGATAGTTCCCGCGCCTGGTACTGATTCTAGTGATGATTCATCCTCAGATGAATCAGAGGAGGATGATATTGAAACCAAAGCTGAGATATTGGCTTGTGCTAGGAAGATGCTGAGGAAAAAACAACGGGAGCTGATACTCGATGATGCATATAACAAATACATGTTTGATGATGAGGGATTGCCTAAGTGGTTTCTAGACGAGGAGAAGAGACATCGAGTGCCAGTAAAGCCTGTCACCAAAGAGGAAATTGCTGCAATGAGGGCGCAATTTAAAGAAATTGATGCTCGGCCTGCAAAGAAGGTGGCAGAGGCCAAAGCACGAAAGAAGCGTGTTGCGATGAGGAAGCTTGAGAAGGTCCGCAAGAAGGCCAATGCTATATCTGATCAGGCAGAGATATCTGATCGTTCAAAGAGGAAGCAAATTGAACAACTGTATAAAAAGGCTGCTCCACAAAGGCCTAAAAAGGAATATGTAGTTGCAAAGAAAGGTGTCCAAGTTAAGACTGGCAAGGGAAAAGTCCTTGTCGATCGCAGAATGAAGAAGGATGCTAGGACACGTGGAATGGGTAGGGGAGGAAAAGGGGGTGGTTCCAAGGGTAAGGGTAAGGGTAAGGGTAAGGGGGGCAAGGCTCCAAAGGGGAAAGTATCTTCGAAGGCCTCAGCGAAGAATGGAAGAAGGGGTAATAAGTGAAGATAGTTTACTATACAAGTTCTCAGGCATGGGTATTGTTTTTTTTTGGCCTGTCTCGATTTTGTTTGCTCATTTTTATTTATATATATTTTTTTTTTTTTGCGTTTTTTAATGGGGAGTGTAACTGATATTGGAAATGAACGAGTGGAGCTGTTTTGTCCTAAATAAAGGTACTCTTAATTTCGTCAAAATTTGTCTTAATCAGCAACAAATAATGCTTTTTTAAGTTGTAGCCTATGTTATTAATTTAGAAAAGTAAAATTAATAAGATCCATAGGTTTAGTCTCAGAAATATTTGTGGGGATTAAAAAAATGGTTGCAGCTACTACACTTAGTGGAAGTCTTGTAAACTTTTATCAGTTTTAGTTGAATTTTAAATTTTAGGATGACTGGTGCTGTTTTTGAAACTAAGGGTGTCAAATGTAATTAGATCAAATATATTGAAGGCTAATGTGGTTTTCCCATGTGTTTATCCAATTCCATAATGAATTTTATTGTAATTGAAATAGATTGGTGTACTTCTGTCGTTGGGTCATGGGTGTACATTAAAAAGTTTTTCCAATGAAAACTTGATACTTTCAAGAAAGATGAATTAACAAAAAATGTTATCTTATGAAAAAATTATTAGGTTTTTTAAGATCAATGATTCCTGCGTCATTATTATTCGATGTTTATTTAGGATCAAATTTTTTTATCCAAGAGGACCTTATAATTAGGGACTGAAGGAGTATTTTTTTGATAGGGTATATATGCATTTGAGCACACAACATAAAATCTCATTTATTACATGGGGTTATTATTATGATTCAAGTTAACAAGTGT
Organism: Crotalaria pallida; assembly: GCA_037953625.1. Classification (NCBI taxonomy): domain Eukaryota; kingdom Viridiplantae; phylum Streptophyta; class Magnoliopsida; order Fabales; family Fabaceae; genus Crotalaria; species Crotalaria pallida. Next base: position 137,788,985 of record CM075654.1, on the reverse strand, counting down.
CCTAAAAATATTGATTAAGAAATAAAGAATATAAACTGTACATTCTCAAACTTTTTTTTGGTGTTACTAACATACATTCTTAAACTTTGAATATAATGTATGTATTTGTATAGAAAAATGATTTAGAGACCTACAAGCCTATAAACTTACACATAAGATTATGACACTTGTTATTTTCAAGTTTAAAAAATTAAATAAAAGAACTTAAATGATAAATGTCAAGATTCTAATATGTAGGCTTATGAGTAAGTCTCTTTATTTAGATCTCTCAATCATTGCTCGTTGTATATGAAGTACTACTATAGTACTATTCTTCAATGTAAGGTTTCGGTAGCAGAAACTTTTCCTTGGAAACTGATATATTTATTACGTAAAAGAAAACATGAAATTTGTATTTTTATTGAAATAAATGTTTGCAGTAACTTGTGGCCAGTAAAATTTTGATCATATGTCACCTGTTTGGCTTCAGTAATTTTCAGGACGGTGCACGCTGGAGAGTAGAGATACATGGGGCTACTTGCAAATACGTATTTCCTAGTGTCTTGTTTATAAAAATAAAAAAAGGACTCTCCACTGATAAAAACAAAAATAACTAATTTTCTATTTTATATATAATCATTTTTAAAATATCATCACGTCATTTAATTTTGTTTCATTCCCAATGTAAATTTACTTAAATAGTCTTTTTTTTTTTTTTATGAATTTGGGAAAATTAAATACACTCAACTAACTTCCTTAATCAGTACTATGAATTACTCCATCCGGTCCTATCTATATGACCATTTTGGGGTTTTTTACTCTCACCAAGGAGAGCGGATAAATTTGTTAGTGATATTGGAAATGTGAAAATTTGATACTATACTTTTTCAAAATTATCCTTATAATTATCATTGGAACTCTAAAATGTGTTAACTTTATAGGGATGTTAGTGAAAAAAAGTAATTAAATGTTATTGAAAATGAGAAAGAAGTCTTATAAACAGGACCAAAATAAAAACCGCAAAAGGATCTTATAAATAGGATTGGAGGGAGTAGTAATTATTTTTGCTTAACAATAACATCAGAGGGAGTAGTTAATACTCCCTCCGTTCCTATTTATCTGTCCTATTTTAAACAAAATACACCCTTTAAGAAATGCAATTATTACTTAGATTTTCAATACATTAATTATGTTTTTTCCACTATACTCTTTCTCTTTCTATAATCATTATTTATCTTCCACTACTTACGAAAACCAATACCCAATTAAATAGGAGTAGACATGGAAAGTAACATTTATTATATCTTAAAATAATCAAAAGAACAAATAAAAAGAAACAAAAACTTCTCCAAAAACAGACAGTTAAATAAGAATGGAGGGAGTAATCATAATTATAGCCTCATAGCCATGGAATCCTTAATCACATATGACAAAGGACAATATTAAAAGTTTTAGGTATATTCTGAATCTTTATCAAGATTGCAATTGCTGCCATATTAACCGTAATTTCAACAAATAATTACTCCTATCTGTAAAGTAAAAATTATAGATACATTCCAAAAGTGCAATCGTAACAATTATTTAAAGGATTTTCTTAAATAAATTAAGGATAAGATTTTCAAAGTATTTCAAACTTAGAATTAACAGATTAGCAAGCAAAGAAATAAGCATGAAATTAGTACTTCGTTGTCTCCTTTCATTCCTTGTTCGGTTTGTGTGCTTTCTAGCACCTAAAATAGATGAACCTAGGCGTTTGGATAGCCATATACACTGTCAAACATCATGCATGCGTCATGTTAGGTCATTGACGAGGTACCCACAAAAGCAATGTAGGTGGACCTTTATTCAGTTCATGTTCATCATACACTTTCCCTTTCCTTACTTCCCATCTACTCCCTCCCTCTTTTATGTATTACCAAAAATTCAGCATGGGTAGTTTTCGGTCAACGGTCTAAAAGTTTGGTGACAAATAAAAATAGTCTTATTTATAAGACTTTCTTAATAAAAGAAATTCAGTTATATTTATAAAATTATATTCCAATTTTTAATACTCCCTCCAATCCTTGTTATAAGTCAAATTGGGAGTAATATTTTATTATTTTTTTTAAAAAAAAATATACTATTACGGCATGTTTATATCTCTTGGAATCCCAATAATAATTACTCCCTCCTGTCTTATATATAAACCTCATTTGAAGACTTTTTTTTTATATATAAGTTTCATTTTCAATTTTCAATGATATTAATTATTTCTTTAGTTCTTTTTCACAAACACCCCTATTTACTGAACACATTTTAGATTCCCAATAATAATTGTTAAAGTACTTTTGAAAAAGTATCAACTAACTTCCTTAATAAACATAAAATTAGTTAAAGTTGCTTATAATTTGAGCCGAATGAAGTACCAAATATTTACATTTTCAATACTACTAACAATATTAACTAACTTTCTTAAAGTGTGTGAAAATTAGTCAAAGTAACTTGTAATAAGGATCGTAGGGAGTAATATCTTCGTTTCTATATATAAGATTTTTTCAAAACTTTTAAATATTTTATTCATATTTATAAAATTATCAATTTTAATGATAATCAATTACTCCCTCCGGTCTTTATTATAGGGCATACTTAACCGCACATATCAAGGAAAGTGGTTGGTTTTATGAATTCTATGAGAATATATTGTAACATTACAATTTTACCCCCTTAACTTTTTTTGGAAAATTCACACTCATTAATGAACAACAAAAAACACATAGATAATCAAAACATTTAATAAGGACAAAAAAGAGAAAAATCAATAAATGATGCATAAAATAGAAAATATAAAGTGACTTATAATTAGGACCAAGAAAACTTTCTAGAATTTGACCTATATATAGGACCGGAAGAAGTATTTGTTTTGCTACAAATATTCATATTTATTTAGCACTGTTTATTTAGCACAGTTTATTTACCCAAATGAGTTTGGCCTAGTGGAAGCATGCTAGGACCATAAGGATATTGAGAACCCATAATACCACAAGGTCAGAGGCATGTGGAAAACATCTCTTGGAGAGGCACCCCACCCATGTTGCTTCAGGTGCCGGGACTGTGAAGTTCCCCTCCACTGTATTTAGCACCGTTTAGATTTTAAAAATATATGTTTAAATTTTCTATACGATTGACGAAAATAACAAACTTTTCTCCTGAAATGTAGACAAGGGAGCGAGTATTTTGGGAAGGAGGAAATACTGTACTGCCTATATATAATGATCTCACACCCTTTCAATATCATTCCATTCCCTCATCTTCGGTTGATTTCGTTCCAAAAAACTATATCGCCGGAGATATATTACGATGGCCGCCGCTGATACCAAGATTCTGTTCATCGGAGGAACAGGGTACATCGGAAAGTTCATCGTGGAAGCGAGCGCCAAGGCTGGCCACCCTACCTTTGCTCTGGTTCGAGAGGCCTCACTTTCAGACCCAGCCAAAGCACCCCTTCTTGAAAAATTCAAGAGCTTGGGTGTCAATTTAGTTCACGTAAATATATCCCCTTTTTTTTAAAGCTTTTCTTGATTTTTAATTATTTACCCTTACCATTTACTCTCTCCAGTTTTATTTTTAAGCAAAAATAACTAATTTCACAAATATTAAGAAAATTAGTTGAGTGCATTTAATTTTCTCAAATTCATAAAAAAATTGACTACTTTAGGAAACTTGCATCGAGAACGAAGCAAAAATTAAATGTTACAACCACTGTGTAGGTTATTATAAGAATAGTTGTATTAGGAATAGAATAGAAAGTTGGTTAATTTTTGCTTATATTCAAGATCATTAATGAGATGTCTTTTTTTTGCTTATAAATGAGACTGAAAGGAGTATATAGTTTCTTTTAATGGATGTGTTTTTCATTGAATGGGGGTTGTTGATGTTTTGTACAAAATTACAGGGAGATCTGTATGATCATGAGAGTTTGGTGAAGGCAATAAAGGAGGTGGATGTGGTGATCTCTACAGTGGGTCATTTGCAGCTTGCAGATCAAGTTAAGATCATTGCTGCCATCAAAGAAGCTGGGAATGTTAAGGTATACTATTGCTATTTACGTTCTTCAATTATTCTCTTTCAGCCACTGAAGAATTGTTTAATTGAGAATATTGATCCGTGATATATTTAGGCTTTTGTGTGTGTGAGAATTTTAATTGATTGTTTCAAGCTTAAAAACAATTGCCTTATTTGACAACAAAAACAAAAAACAGAATAGGAGTTTTATATTGAAACAAAAATACCTGAATTATACAAGTCTGTTTTGATTAACTAATTGGAGTATGCTATGACTGATTTTATAATTACTTTCAATTCAATTAGCATGTTTTAGGCCCTGTTTGTTTATTTTTTCCATTTTTCTGTCTTTAGCTAATTTTTCAGTCAGTTGTGTCAAATACATTCATAGATTGTATCCTTTTTTTTAAGAAAAAAAAAACTTAAGGACCTGTGATTGAAGATTTTATGATACTGAAATATGATCTTGTAAATTCTAATTTTACTTCAGTATTAACTATTGAATCTTGATTGACAGAATAGTGTATTATGAGCTTGTTCTGATAATCATCTTATTTGACAGAGGTTCTTCCCTTCAGAGTTTGGAAATGATGTGGACAGGGTTCATGCGGTGGAACCAGCAAAGAGTGCTTTTGAGGGTAAGGCCAAAATCCGCAGAGCCATTGAGGCTGAAGGAATCCCCTACACCTATGTGTCCGCCAACTTCTTTGCTGGTTACTTCCTTCCCAATTTGTCACAGCCTGATGGCACCTCTCCCCCAAGAGATAAAGTAATTATCCTTGGTGATGGAAACCCCAAAGGTAAAAACTCCACACATTTTTTTGCTTAATCAACTTACTAATTTAGTACTAATTTCCATAAATCGTGGATCATTGCGTTAATTAACTCGTGCTTGATAATCAAACAGCTGTTTTTAACAAGGAAGAGGATATTGGCACATATACCATCAAAGCCGTTAACGATCCAAGAACCTTGAACAAAATCCTCTACATCAGGCCTCCTGCCAACACCTTGTCATTTAATGAATTGGTATCTCTCTGGGAGAAGAAGATCAGTAAGACTCTTGAGAAGGTCTATGTTCCCGAGGAGCAACTCCTCAAGCAAATTCAAGGTTAGTCACTGAAACTTATCAAAGATAATTTGTTTGATAATCACATGATTGTTTAGTCGAGATGAATGCTTCTTAGGACTTCTGATTATGTGCGTGTTTTGAACGCTATTTGTTGTTGTTCAATGTTCTTGCAGAGGCCCCTATACCAATCAATGTGGTACTGGCAATTAGTCACTCTGTGCATGTGAAGGGAGATCATACTAACTTTGAGATCGAGCCATCATTTGGGGTTGAAGCTTCAGCACTCTACCCGGATGTGAAATACACCACTGTGGATGAGTTCCTTAATCAGTTTGTCTGAGATTGATGCTCACTTTACATATATGTTGTTGTCCTTCTTGAATAACTTTGTTTTCAAATAAAACAAGTGATGGTGTGGTAGTATTGATGTAAGGTATTTGCTACGCCAAGTTTGCGAGCACAGTAACCTGGTATGATATAGAAATATAGAATGGAATGAAAATCTTGTTACATTTGTTTTGAAGTCTCCAATTTCGTGTTTATTTCCGAGTTTGAAGTAAATAAAAAGGGAGAATCTCTCATTCATATATTGTTGCTGATATCTGTCAGAAAAGCCATCCGGCCGTAAAATGGTGGGTGCAAGCAACATTGCATGGGTATCAATAGAATGACAGTAGTAATTTGATAATGACCAAGGCATACAGTGGAAAGAAATCAAAATGTTATTGGGCACACGTTAATACGTTATTTTAAACCATTGTTCTATCTAAAATAAATTATTTAGACAACATACCAAACTTAATTCAAACATGGAAAAAAGCTTATCATGGCTTGCTCTTAACTTATTATAGAAGACCAGTTTGGGGTATGCAGTTTATTGTTAAAATATTACTATGTAACATAAGTAGTCTATCCCTCATTTGTTCCTAAAATATTGAAAATAAGAGGTAGAGGACTAATGATGTAACGAATTAGAGAATTGTATAAATTCAATGAACTTGGTTTATCGTGGAATTTGGTTTTCGTTTAGGAATGCGTCCAAGAATACTATACCATGGTTGGTTATGGGCTAGCATCATGCCTCGGAAATCTTAGTTGGGATTGGAGTCAGGTTCAACCGTGACACTGCTCATTGAGCTTAAGGAAATATTCTATTGGAAAAAATTGATTAATTTAGTTAATGGTATTTAAAAGACATATATTTACTATGTATTTTCAAAATAATCTCGGTTAAAATTATTGAGAATCATCAATAATTAAGTAAATAAGGGTGCATGTGAAAAAAAGTAATTAATTGTCATTAAAAATTGATACTTCCTTTAGTCCTAAATATAAACCCATTTCCAAGACCTTTTTTTTTTAATATAAGTTTTATTTCCAATTTTCAATGAAATTAATTACTTTTTTTCCACAAACATCTTTATTTACTTACCACTCTTTGAATTTCCAATAATATTTATAGGAATACTTCTGAAAAAGTACCAATTATTTATATTTCTAATACCTCTAACATTATTAATTGATTTTCTTAAAAAGATACGAAATTTAGTCGAATGGACTTATAATAAACATCGGTAGGAATATACTCCTTCCAGTATTAATTTTAAGCAAAAATAACTAATTCACACTTATTAAATAAGTTAGTTGATTGAATTTAATTTTCTCAGATTCAAAAAAAAAAGATTATTTTAGTAAATTTACATTGGAAATAAAACAAAATTAAATGACTCAACCGCATTATAAGGTTATTTTAGGAATGATTGTATTGAAAATAGAAAATTAGTTAATTTTTACTTATATTAGTGAAGTTTTTTTTTTTATTTTCTTAACCGGGACTAAAAGAAGTATTTTTTTTTAGAAAAACTAAATATTTAATGATTCAAGTAATAATGAATTTAGTTTTTCTGAGTTTACGCAAACCCTTTTTTTTAACGAGACAGGAGGGAGTAAAGTCTTGTATTTAAACGACAAAACAAAAATCTCTAAACTAACTTATATTTAGTTACTGAGGGAGTAAAATTTCATCCTCAAGTCTTGACTACTACTATATACGATGATCTCACGGTCTCACACCCTTGCAATTTCATTGCATTCCCTCATCTTCAGTTAATTTCGTTCCGAAGCTATCTCGCCGGAGATATATTACGATGGCCGCCGCTGATACCAAGATTCTGTTCATCGGAGGAACAGGGTACATCGGAAAGTTCATCGTGGAAGCGAGCGCCAAGGCTGGCCACCCCACCTTCGCTCTGGTCCGAGAGTCCTCACTTTCAGACCCAGCCAAAGCACCCCTTCTCGATAAATTCAAGAACTTGGGTGTCAATTTAGTTCACGTAAATACATCCCCTTTTTTTTTAAGCTTTTCTTGATTTTTATTAACCCCTCAATTACCTTACTATATATGTATGTAGTTTAGTTTAGATTAATTTAATTTAATTTAATTTTAATTTTAATGGATGTGTTTTAATTGAAATGGGGTTGTTGATGTTGATGTTATAATGTACAAATATTGCACAGGGAGATCTGTATGATGATGAGAGTTTGGTGAAGGCAATAAAGGAGGTGGATGTGGTGATCTCTACAGTGGGCCGTTTGCAGATAGCAGATCAAGTTAAGATCATTGCTGCCATCAAACAAGCTGGGAATGTTAAGGTATGTTATTTAAGCTTTTGTGTGTGTGAGAATTTTAATTGATTGTTTTAAACCTAAATACAATTGCCTTATTTGACAACCAAAAAATCAGATTAGGAGTTATATATATATATATATATTATACTATCTCTGTCCCTAATTATAAGGTTCTCTTGGGAGATTTCACGTCCATTAAGAAAGTTAAATAATTTAGTTAATTATATTGGAAATATGAATTTTTGATATGTATTTTCAAAATTACCCCTGCTAATATTATTAGGAATCTAAAAAGTGTTAAATAAATATGGGTGTTTGTGGAAAAAAATAATTAATGCTCATTGAAAATTGGTAAAGGGCCTTATAAATAGGGACAAAATAAAAGTGTTAAGAGAGCGTTATAATTAGTGACGGAGGGAGTATATATATATATATATATATATATATATATATATATATATATATTTAAAAAAAAGAAAAAATCTTAACATAAGGACCTGTATATCCATACCTTGATGACTGAAAATTTTATGATACTGAAATATGATGTTGAAAGTATTCACTATTGGCAGAATCTTTGATTGACAGAATAATGTAGTTTGAGTTTGTTCTGATAAATTTTTTTTGGCTTATTTAAGTTTTTAGTCCCTGAACTTAGGTGCTCTTTTGAAATTAGTCCTTGATGTTTTTTTTGTTGCTTTGGGTCCCTAAACTTTTTCAATTTTTGGAAAATGACCTTGTTGTTGCTTAAGTGATGATATGACCGATGAAATGCTACATAACCTTCGCAGTATCGATAGATAACATAATAGATGATGCCACGTGAATTTTAAAGATTAAAAAAAATTCAAATTTATTAAAAATAATTAAAATTGTATTTTTTTAAAAAAAGAAAATAAAATCCTTTAATAATTTTGAAAAAAAAAATTAATAAAAAAAAATCATGTGGTGTTACAAAACACTACATAACACTTCATTCTTCGATGTCGGACAAGTGACGTGACATTTCATTGGTCATATCATCACTTAAGCAACAACAAGGTCCTTTTCCAAAAATTGAAAAAGTTTAGGGACCCAAAACAACGAAAAAAGATCAAGGACCAATTCCAAAAGAGCATATATAAGTTCAGGGACTAAAAACCTAAATAAACCATTTTTTTATTTGACAGAGGTTCTTCCCTTCAGAGTTTGGAAATGATGTTGACAGGGTTCATGCTGTGGAACCAGCAAAGTCTTCATGGGCAACGAAGGCCAAACTTCGCAGAGCCATAGAGGCTGAAGGAATCCCCCACACCTATGTGGCCTCCAACTTCTTTGCTGGTTACTTCCTTCGCAATTTGTCACAGCCTGGTGCCACATCTCCCCCTAGAGATAAAGTAATTATCCTTGGTGATGGAAACCCCAAAGGTAAAAACTCCACACATTTTTTTTTCGTAATCAACTTACTAATTTAGTTGTAATTTCCAAAAATCACAGATCATCGCGTTAATTAACTTGTGCTTGATAATCAAATAGCTGTTTTTAACAAGGAAGAGGATATTGGCACATATACCATCAAAGCTGTTAACGATCCAAGAACCTTGAACAAAATTCTCTACATCAGGCCTCCTGCCAACACTTTGTCATTTAATGAATTGGTATCCCTTTGGGAGAAGAAGATTGGTAAGACTCTTGAGAAGGTCTATGTTCCGGAGGAGCAAGTCCTCAAGCAAATTCAAGGTTAGTCATTAAAACTAATCAAGATAATTTGTTTGATATTCACAATTGTAAGTCCAAATGAATGCTTCTTAGGACTTCTGATTATGTCTGTGTTTTGAATGCTTTTTGTTGTTGTTCATTGTTCTTGCAGAGGCCTCTATACCAATCAATGTGGTACTGTCAATTACTCACTCTGTGTATGTGAAGGGAGATCATACTAATTTTGAGGTCGAGCCATCATTTGGGGTTGAAGCTTCAGCGCTCTACCCTGATGTGAAATACACCACTGTGGATGAGTTCCTTGATCAGTTTGTCTGAGATTGATGCTCACTTTACATATACTTCTTGTCCTTCTTGAATAACTTTGTTTTCAAATAATTTTTTAGCCATTACGGTTTGGTTCCTGGTGCAAGACTCCGCTTAGACCCAATGTGACTCCATTACGAGACCTGAGGTACCTAATTATTATTATTATTATAATATATTTATCATTATTACTTTGCATACACTTGGTTAAAGAGGTCGGCCATGAATGTAAAATGCTAGAAGGTCGGCCAAATATCTTAGAAAAAGAAGGTCGTCCAAGTGTAAAATGCTGGAAGGTTGACCACCTCTCTAGGCCTAATGTCAAATAGAGATTGAAAAGTTTGTCATCATCATATGGCCCTTTTAGAGCATCTCCTACCCTTTGGTTCTTAGGTGGTCCCCACAGCATGTTTTATATTACTTCACACTTTCCCATGTCCTAAGCAATTCTAACACAAATTTGCTCCAATCCCAAGATCTCAATCATGGTTCTTGAATGGATCTCACACCCTATCCCACATTACTTTTTACATATTATTTAAATATTACATATTACAATAAAAATGAAATTGTAATTCAATTAATACCAATAATTCAACAAAAATAATTTAAAATTACTAAAATACATTAAAAAATAAATAAAAAAATACATTAATTAAAATGAAAAATAAATTAAAATACATATAATAAAATTTCAATTTTGGTCGTTCATACTTCTATAGTGCTCCCGATGAAGGTGAGCACATAGCCTTAGATTTTGGTCGTTTATTTTTTTTTTTTTTTACTTTGTCTTTGACTTCCGTACGGTAGAGGGCCTACATATACCTTCCAAAGGGTAGGTCGATGGTCGGCCACATACAAAGAGGTAGGTCATTCACGAGAAATGGATGACAGGCCTCCCTCTCACCTTCCAAAGGTCGACCTCTTTATATAAAGAAGTCGGTCGTTCACGATAAATGGATGACAGGTCTCCCTCTCACCCAAAGGGTTACCTATCAACCAAAAACTCCAGACACTAAAAATATGGTTACTTGTCATTTGTCAACTAAAAAAAATATAGTTACCAAAACCAAAACTACATTTGTATTATTTTAAACTATATTTGACAGCAAGAACCAAAACCAAAACAAAACGAAAAAGCAGAGACTAAAACCAAAATAAATAAAATACAGGAACTAATTTTTAAAAAGTCAATATTCCCAAGGAATAATTTGATATTTAAGTCTTCCTTTTTTGTTATGCATTAATGGAAGGGGATGAGTTTTATTTGAACTAGCTCTTACCCGCAATTAGAGCGGTCAAAACGGGCCGGCCCGCCCGGGTTCAGGCCCGCCCGGCCCGGATGCGGGCCAAAACGGGCTAGGGCTAAATAGCCCGGTTACTAAATGAATGCATTATCATACAGCCCAAACCCGCACCATACCGGGTTGCGGGCTTGTGCGGTCCAGCCCGCATAAATTTTGTACTATATATATTTTTTTTCAAATGTAACACAAAAAAAAAATCTGAAATTATTTTTATTTCTTCCAAAAAAAATTTTCCAGATTTGTGTACATTTTTTATATCGTATTTGCCCCATGAATCTTCAGTTTTTCACGTGTATACAACAGAAGTAATCTCCATTACATAATGTTCAATAAAATACAACTAAATTTGCAATAATGAATATGCTCTGCACTTGGACAAATAAAGCTTCTTCTTTCTTTATTAAATAAAAAACTAAAAAATAGAAAGTGTAGAAAAGGAATGAAGAATGTGTTATTCAGCTGTTGTGCCCAGAAGAGAAAACGAAGAAATGAAAAAGAAACAAAGAACAGGGTGTTGTTGATTGTTGAATGGCATGTGCAGCAGCTTTTAGGTTAGTTTTAGTTTTTTTTTTTTTTTGGTTAACAGAGGGGAGGTTAGTTTTAGTTTAGACTTTTAGGTTTTATTTTTATTTTTAATATTAACATATGGCGGGCCTAAACCTGGCCAGGTAAACCCGGCCCTAGCCCGGGTTTTTTTAAGGTCCGGCTAGTTCGGGCTAATAAGTCCGGGTTGAGTTTTGAACTAAAATTGAGGAGTCCAAACCCGCACTTTTCCCGGGTTTTTTGGCCCGGCCCGCATCGGCCCGGCCCATTTTGACAGATCTACCTGCAATGCACGAGTTGTTGATATTTTAATTTTTTATATTAAATATTTTAAATTAAAAATTATTATTATTTTTATTATAAAGTAAAGATTATTATTAAATAACAACAAAAAATAATTATATAAAAAGGTAGGAATTCAAATCAAACCCTACACTTACAAAAAAAAATTTAATCTAAATAATTTTGTTGATAAATTTTGTACTTCCTCGCATGAATAAAAAATGTAACACTCTTTATCTAAGATATTCCTTATTTATTTATGGGTGAATTGACATTTTGATATATGGTTATCAACTTTAGTATGATAAATCAAAATTAAACATTTTGATCTTTTTTGTTTGATGATATTATGAGATATTTCTTATATTTATGTGATGAATGGAGTAGTTTTTCTTTTTTACAAATAGTAATTTTTTTAAATATGATTATCACATTTATTGTTATTAATCATAATTAATATTTTTATGTTTTTCATCGATTATCTTATCTCAAGTTAATAATAAGATTGAATCTTAAAAATCTTTATTCTTATTGTTCTAATCATTTTGTTTTAAATTTTTTCTGAAGATGATGTTAACTATTAGTGAGCAAGTGGATAATTGCCATTGAGACTAAGGAATAAAATGATATGCGCATGAGGAAGACCTTTTTCTAGAACTCAATAATATAAGTTACTGCACCATGAAAATTATTTAAATAACTTTTAATTCCAAACATGAACACTATTACAAAATTCATCTGAAAATTTTCAATTAATTATTTGTTAACATTTGTTAGTGTTGTAGCTTACCGATTATACATATTCCCAGAAGTAATATTTACTACATACATTGATACATTTTATTTATTTATTTATTTATTTATGCCTCTACAAAAACAAATATACAATATCATAATAAAAGTTTTCTTTAACTCTTTAATAAACTTTATCGTTAATTTTATTTTTCTCGGTGAAGCACTTTCTTCTTTCTTGGGACATGCATTCTTTTTTCTGTTTCTACTCTCCCATTCAGTGGAATGACTCCTTCCTTGGCCAACTCATCGATCTCTTTATAATAATAGAAAATAATCTTTTTTAAATTCATTAAAAAAAACATTCAACCAAAATTTATTAAAATAAACAAAATTAATATTAGCAAATCCTATTATATATAATGATTTTCATTTTTTACAATAAAAGGAATTGCAACCGTCATAGTTGCAGTCTTATGAAATTAAAGTTTAGGCCCCTTAAGAATATATGCAATCTTCTTTAATCAAAGTTTCAACCCCTTGAAAAGAGCTATTAATTTATCAAAAGATAACAACATGAAATTTAGAATTGTAGTGTCCTAAAACACTAGATGTCCTTAACCCTCTAAGTGCTCAAGACTATGGAATCAGGAGCCCTAGAGAGGATCAAGAGTTAATGTGTGACTTATGGTATTTCTGCAGTTCCAGTTGGGAAAAAAGCAGGTTCTCCCTAGTCAACGTGTGTGTGCAGAGTGTCAACTTAGGGATGAGAGTACGTACCTGAAACCCTAGCTGTAATTAACATTGGCAATTAGGGCGGGCGGGCGGGCTTGGCCCGCGCCCGCATTAAGCCCGCAAAAATTGCGGGCGGGCATTAATTTTTAGGGCCGAAAAATCAAGCCCTGCCCGCCCTAAGTGCGGGCAGGGCGGGCCTGCGGAGCGCCCGTTTTGTTATTATTTTTTTTTTCTATTTTTCCTTTGGTTTTTTACTATATAGTGTAAAAAAAATGCGGGCGGGCGGCCCGCATGCCCGCCCGCCCTAATTAGACTATTTTCTTGTATTTTGCAGCAAAAAAGAAATTTTTTTAATTTAATAGAGGCCCGCGGGCCGCCCGCGGCCCGCCCGCACTAGCCCGCAAAAAATTAGGGCGGGCGCGGGCGGGCATAATTTTTGGATTTTGTCCAAATCCTTCGCCCTGCCCGCAAAAAAGTGCGGGCGGGCGGGCGGGGCCCGCAGGCTTTGGCCCTAATTGCCAACTTAGCTGTAATGAGCTATTTATAGGGTTTGGAGGAGGCTGATATGGGCCATCTGGGCCCCGTATCAGGGTAGAGCTGAACCAGGATTCTGTGAGATAATATCGGAGGATTATGCTTAGAATCCGGATAGGATCAGCTGGAGATCTCATGTCTAGGCTGTTGCGAGAATCCATGAGAGATTTGCGGAAGGGATAAGGAGCCTCGGTGGGTTTGAACTTATCCGCTTGCCGACGGTATGTCTCGGCCTAGAATCTCAAGCCTGATGGATTGAGGACCGATGATGAGGCTCGGTTCCATCAAGTCCGAGCCTGGTCCTTTGGGGATGCTCGGAGTCCATAAGTCCGAGCGAGGGACGTTTATGCTAAGTGAACCGAGGGAAGTGCCCTTAGAAGACTCTTTTGACAAGGCTTAGATCCGTATCAGGTCGGCAGACCCTACAAGCCCCCAGCTCGTAAGACTTTGAGAAGTCTGTGACGAGGTAGCAAGTGTTCAGGGTTGACCTTTTCGGATGCCTCGTTCTGGGAGTGTGTGGCAGCTGTAACCAGGTAGCCCGTTCGAGGTGACGTTTTGGGTTCTCTAGGTACGACGCGTTCCCTTGTAAATTGTGCCAAATCATTTCGAATTTTGAAATTTGAAAAAGTGCCTTTTTGGTAACTGCCACGTCTCATCACCGTGTGGTTGAGTGGTGTAATGGGCTCTTGATCCACACAGGCCCATACGTGCATCGTGGGGGAAACCGAAAGGTTTTAGGGGTTTCTTTCGAATCCCTTACACCCCACACTCACTTTTCATTCACCCTATCAGATTCACATCAAAAGCTCCCAAACTCTCTAACTTGCTCCCTCACTACTTCTTTGTTACTCCCAGGAAACCAGAAACTCACTCCCTTCTCAAGTTTATTTTCGTCACTACCTTCACATCGCTTCCAGTTTTCCAGAAACTCAGAACCAAAAACAGGTAGTCTTTCTTCTTCTAACTCAAATACTCTATTTATGGTTCTGCTCTTTTCTATTTGTTGAAAGGGTTTCGCATTTCTGGGTTTTGCAGGGATTTTGGGGTTTTTTGTTCTGGGTAGTGTAGTGTTTAAGGGTTTGCATTTCTGAATCATGAGAGGTTGGAGGGAGTTGAGGAGAATTTATCATGAACTTTGTAGGAAATTAGGAGAGGAACCTTCTAGTGATAGCGATTCGGACTTTTCTGGGGATTTTGGGGATTCTGGGAGTAGTGATGACGCAGTAGATCCTTCCTCTCCCCCCATCAGCCAGGGATCCACCGTGACAAAACCGTTAGCTGTAGAACACCCCTCGGACCCTGCTGAAGAAAGCAAGTGGCTGTTGGCTTATAGGTTTGCTGAACGGAGAGCTCAGGTTAGGGTTAGTCCCGAGCGCTGTATAGTGGAAGAAGAGCCTTTGGGAAATCTGAGGAAAGAGGGGGGAAAAAGTCCAAGGCTCGGCCTTAATTTTAAAATTAAAACATCTGCTATAAAAAATCATAACGCCGAGCCTTTTACTTTTCCCCCCAGATATGGTGGAGCGCAGGTGTGAGACCAATCCTGAGGAATATCCCTTGCCGTCAAATCATGCGCAGTATGATGAAGTCTTTGATCGGGAGGTGCTTGGAACGAGGCCTTCATTGCTGACGAGGAACAGTTTGAACCATCTTCGTCCACTTCTCACACCTCCGAAAGAAGATGGGAGTGCCTCAGACTTCGTACTAAGGCACATGGGCATAGACGACCGGATATGCCTCCAAATACCGGAAAATCGACAGCTTTTTTATTTCTACGAGGAGATAGCCACTAAGGTCGGAGTCCGCATGCCCTTTTCCACCCTCGAGATAGAAGTCCTGAAGCACTTAAACATAGCCCCGAGCCAACTACATCCGAGTGGTTGGGCCTTTGTAAGGGCATTTCAACAGTTCTGCGACGCTGAAAATTTGGTCGCTACACTACGATCTTTCTTTTGGTTGTATGCCCCCCAAGTGAACAAGTTTGGCGATTCAAAGGGGCTTTGGGTGTCCTTAAAAGCTCGGAGGGATTACGCCCTCTTTGCAAAAGTAACCGATTCTTGGAAATCCTTTAAACCGCTCTTCTTTCAATACGAATACACTGGAGCAGAAGTTTGCTGGTTTATGGAACAAGTTGAGGCCGAAGGGGAAATTAAAGTTGTACCCCGGTTCCCTTTGAGCTAGTCGAATAGTATCTACAATCGAGGGGCCTCGTTATATCAATTTGATTACAAAACTGATTTAACGAAGGCCGAGAGACGATTGTGCGACCGAGTTTGGGAATACCTTGAGGCGAATGGTCAAATTGATACCAAAAAAATACTGCTGAAGAGGACACGAGCCGAAGTGAAAGACGAGCTGGGTGTATATATATATATATATATATATATTTTTGCTCGTTTTAACACATATTCTCTTGCAGAAAAAATGGGGAAGAAAGCCACCAAAGCTAAGGAGAGCGAGGCTGCCGCAGATCGAGTGAGTAAACTGGCAGCACGAAAAGCTAGTTCGAGTTCCTCGATTAAGAGCCAGTCTTCCGAGCCAACACCGGTGGTTTCCGCAGATCGAGTGAGTAAGCTGGCAGCACGAAAAGCTGGTTCGAGTTCCTCGATTAAGAGCCAGTCTTCCGAGCCAACACCGGTGGATAGACCAACCTTGGCTCCTCGTGCCGTCACCCCCGATGTAATTGAGGCCATCGAAGGAGTCCAAAAAATTGTCCAGTCGGATGCACAACAAGACGCTCAAGGTACCACCGAGCGACCAGCCAAAAGAATTCGGGTAGAGAAAGGTAAGGGCTTGGCTGGGGATTGGTTCAATTTGAGTAAATCCCATAAAGATACTCAGTTTGAGGAGGGTACCGAGGAAGCCGCTGTCAAGACTGTATGGGCCAAGAAGACTCCTGAGGGCTACTACGCAACAGTCTTTCCTCCCGAGGATGCACAGGTGATGGATGCCTGGCATCCTTTGACTTGGGGGAACAACTGCAGCGCCCTGGTGAAGGGTTTTCTTCGAGGTGCAAGTGTTCTTCACTACCTCGGCCGCCGCGGCGAGGATGTTCATGCTGGGGTCGCCCCTGATGAGAAGAAGAAGAGGAGGGAAGCGAATGATCGGGAGGATTATTATCAGCTTCAAGTGGAAGGCCTTGAGAGAAAGCTTCAAATCCTTGCCAAAGAGAACGAAGAACTAAAGAAGGGAATGCAAAGTGCTGAAGAGGCCAAGTCCAGGGCCGAGGCCGAGAAGGAGAAAGCGGAGAAAACCCTTCAAAAGGTCCAAGAGGGGATGAGGAAAGCCGAAGAAATATTGAAGAAGGCCGAAGAGGATGCTGCCACATTGCAGGAGGCCCAGGAGAAGGCTCGGAAAGCCGAGGAACTATTGAAGAAGGCTGAAGAGGACAAAGCAACTTTGCAAGTGGCAATGGAAAAAACTCGGAAGGCCGAGGAAGATGCCGCGGTAGCTCGAGAACAACTCGAGTATACTAAGGATGAGGTTGCCGGACTCCGAGCCTCCTTGGGCAAAGTAAAGGCACAAGCTCTTAAGCACAAAAAAGCAGCTGAGGAGAATCTCTATAATTGAGATCATGCAATTGAGGATTCTTTCTTTAACAACGCCGAGCAACTCCGCATCCTGAATCCTGGCCTTGTTACCAAGGGTGCTGACCCCAACCATGCTGTAAAGAACGGGCAGATCATCGGCACAAATGGGCGCCCCATAGACATGGGTAGCAAAGACCTTCCTGACCATTTGGCCGAAGAATCCGAGGAAGAGGGGGCTGAGGATGCTGAAGATGACGAGGAGGCAGACGACAAGTTTGATCCTGAGAGTGTCGTTCTTTCCGACGTAGAATAGATTTTTGCTTTTTAGCTTGTATTTTCCCCAATAGCTGGGTTAAACTCTTGTTGCTATGACTTGTTTGGAATATTTATAATATCCGTTTTTATTTTATGCTTCTTTTGGAACTTTTTGTTAAGAATTCAAGTGTTAAGACCTCGGAACTCCAGCACTTTAGCCGAGGTGGGTTCCTCTATCCGCGATGTAAAAATGATTTTAAAACAAATCATGTTTGAATCGGGAATCTTTCTAGGGTACTTGACGAGTTATAAGCTCTTGTTTGAGCTGTTTATAATCGTTCGCGTCATAAACGGTGGCTAATCGATTATGAGGAAAAGTACATGAAAACAATGAATTCAATAACAACACTTTTATTCATTCAAAGCATTAACAATAAGTACAATGGGCTCGGAGTTCCACCGAGCGTACACCATCATTAAAAATAATCAATCCTATAACAGCAAGGGAAATAGTAAAACTAAAACAATTGAAAACGGAATTGAAATGGGAAGAAATTTCTAACTGAAATATGCTCTAAGTTTTGCCACGTTCCATGTGTTGTTGATGAGGGCACCCGAGAGAGTTTCGAGCTTGTAGGCTCCTGTTCCTGTTTTAGAAGCTACTCGGTAATGACCTTCCCAATTCTGAGCCAGTTTACCATCCTTAGAATTTTCCTGGCCAATGATTTCCCTCCGACATGATGACTTCCTATACCTCCATGGACTTCTTCCAGTGCCTGCTTTGCTTCGGCGGGGTCTAAGCACCTGTGCATTGGGCCGCTGACCCCACGGCGAAACAGGATTCCATCGATCATAGCGAATTGGGAGGCTTTTCTGACAAGCTTTTTGGCCTCGGCTAGATCTGTCGGCATGATTCCTTGTTCCAAGAAGTTTATGATCGGAGAGGTCCAACTTGGATCCGTAGAAATGAAGAGGACAACGCTAGGTCCATGCACCATTTCTTGGATCAATGTCTTATTATTTCCTGGACCCTTTGTTGAGGCAAGTTTAGAAAGAATGTCCGCTCGGCCATTGCTTTCCCTCGGGATGTGGCAGAATTCGACCTTGGCAAACTCTGAAGATAGGAACTTCACCTTTTCCAAATATTTTTGTAGGATGGGTTCCTTGGCTTGATAATCACCCTTCACTTGCGATATCACCAAGTGAGAATCACTGAAAACCTTCACCTCTCGGGCTCCAACTTCTTTCGCCATCCTCAGACCAGCCATCATAGCTTCATATTCCGCTTGATTGTTCGAAGTCGGAAATCCGAACTTCAATGAATATTCAAGAGTAACTCCCTCTGAGTTCTCCAGAATTATTCCCGCTCCTGCTCCGAGCTTGTTGCTTGACCCATCGACATAAATGTTCCAATCCAAGTTTGAGCTCATCAATGGCTCAGTAAACTCGGTGAGAAAATCAGCTAAGACCTGAGACTTCATTGCTTTCCGAGGTTCGAAAGTAATGTCGAACTCGGAAAGTTCAATAGCCCAAGTCACCATTCTGCCTGCCAGGTCGGGTTTCTGAAGGATCTATCGGATTGGCTGAGCAGTTCTGACCGTGATATGGTGGCTTTGGAAGTATTGACGCAGCCTCCTAGCCGTAATAACCAAACAAAATGCCAACTTTTCAACCTTCTGATACCTCAGCTCTGGTCCTTGAAGTGCTCGGCTGACGAAGTAGACAGGAGATTCTTTGCCTGATTCTTCCCTAACTAGAACCGAACTGACCACTGAATCCCCTACTGATAAGTATAGGAATAAAACCTCTCCTGCTGCCGGACTAGATAGGATTGGAGGGGAGGCCAGGTATTGCTTAAGGTCAGTAAAGGCCTTTTCGCATGCCTCGTTCCAGTCGAACGTCTTTTCTTTTTCCTTCTTCAACAGTTGGTACCATGGCAAGGCCTTCCGAGCTGACTGAGACAGAAACCTGGAGAGAGCTGCTACCCGACCTGCTAGCTGCTGTACTCCCTTGATGTCGGAAGGGCTCTTCATCTCAAGGATGGCTCGGCACTTCTCTGGGTTTGCCTCAATTCCCCGTTCGGTGAGCATGAACCCGAGGAACGAACCAGCAGGAACCCCAAAAGTGCATTTTTCTGGGTTTAACCTCATGTCAAACTGTCGAATTCTATCAAGTATAACCTTCAAATCCTTAGCATGGTGCTCCTCCTTCAGAGTTTTCGCAATCATATCGTCGATGTATACTTCCATTTTCGGCCCAATAAGCGGACCGAAGACCTTGTTCATCATTCGCTGGTATGTTGCCCCAGCGTTCTTCAGTCCGAACGGCATGACGTTGTAACAATATGTAGCATTTTCTGTGACGAAAGAGGTCTTCACCTGATCCGGGGGATACATGGGGATCTGATTGTACCCCGAATAAGCATCCATGAAGGATAGCCTTTGATACCCTGCCGAGCTATCTACGAGTTTGTCTATGCAGGGAAGTGGGTATTGATCTTTGGGGCAGACCTTGTTCAGGTCTGTGGAATCCACGCACATCCTCCATTTTCCATTGGATTTCTTGACTAGCACGGGATTAGCCAACCAATCTGTGTACACCACCTCCCTGATAAATCCCACCTCTAATAGCTCGGACACCTTCTCTTCTGTTGCTTGTGCCTTCTCTGTTCCGACCCGCCTTTTCTTCTGACACACTGGCTTGGCGCCAGGATATACACTTAGCTTATGGCAGATAAAATTCGGATCGATCCCCGGCATGTCTGCCGAAGTCCAAGCAAACAAGTCTTTGTTTTCTACCAGCAGTTCCGTCAGTTCTCTTTCCAATTCTTCGGCAAGGCCGACGCCAATCTTGACACAACGGGACGGATCGGGACCCAGAATTATCTTTTTGAAGTCCCCCTGAGGGGTTGGCCTAGTTTCATCCTCGTCCCGTACGTCAAGATCTGCCAAGTTCACACTTCCTTTGTTGAGTGGCTCCTTCATGATTTTCTCATCGTCATCCAGCTTCAGTTTTCCCAGGCTAATATTGTAACATTTCCGAGCCAATTCTTGTTCGGACCGTACCGTTACCACCTGGTCATCAGACCTTGGAAACTTCATGGCTAAATGAACGGTGGATACAACTGCACCAAATGATTGGAGTGCTGTTCGGCCAAGGATGGCGTTGTATGCCGACGGTGCTTGTACAACTAGCCACTTTACCATCTCGGTTCGAGCAGACGGTTGTTCACCCATGGTCACTGGGAGATGAATGTGGCCTAAGGGAACAATGGAATGTCCCGTAAAGCCAATCAAACTGCCCTCAAATGGAGTTAGGTCGGATCTCTTCAACCTTAGCCTCTCGAACAGATCCAAAAACATAATGTCTGCTGAACTCCCCTGATCGACGAGAATCCTTTTCACTTCGTAATTACCGAGCCTGGCTATAACTACCATAGGATCATTGTGATCCTGAATGATATCAGCAAAGTCATCGTCACTGAAACTGATGACAATATTCTTCTTTTTAGGCTTTTGGATCGGTCGCCTAGCCACCGAAAGGATCTGTCCCACATACTTTTTTCTATCACTTCTTTTTTCTCCACCACCCGCAAATCCACCAGCAATGGTGTTGATCAGAAACTCGTCACGACCCTTATTCTGCTCAGATGGTAGGGCGGGAGCTCCCCCTGCAGGTGGCGTAGGGCTTTTATTCCTTTTTTCTTCGGTTTTGGGAGGTGAATGACTTCTTCTTTTTGAACGCTTCCGCATCGCTTCCCCGATGTATTGTTGAAGCTTCCCATCCCTAACCATTTCCTCAATCAGATCTTTCAGTTGGGTACATTGATCGGTGGTATGCCCCCATCCACCATGATGGTCGCAGTACTTTGTCCTATCCTTTTGAGCAGTTTTTCTCAAAGCTGGAGGCCGAGTGATGTTACGCATCTCGGTATGCATAGTCTCACGAAGGATTTGACTCCTCGGGACTGTGAGCTGGGTATATTCATCATACTTGCCTTTTGGAGGCAGTTTTTCTCCTCTTTCTCTCTTGTCCTTCCTCCCCCTGTTTTCCCGAAAACGATCAGTTTGACGGGAATCATTCTGACGAGGGCGCTGTTCCAGACCCCGAGCCGCGGTGCTGATTCTATGGAATTCCTCCAAATTAACAAATTTCCTAGATCTTTCTCTGAGTTCGGCCATATCCCTCGGTGGTTCTCCTATCAGACAATCCTTGAAATCACCGTCTCGCAATCCTTGAGTGAGTAAGAGGACAGATACTCCCGATTGCAGGCCCGATATGCCACTAGCTTCTTGATGATAACGAGCTAGGTAATCGCGAAGAGACTCGTCCGGTCTCTGTGCGACTCCAGCCAATGAATAGTCCGACTTGGGTTGTGACATACTGGCTGTATATCGATTCAGAAATGCAGTCCTCAGCTCGGCCCATGAATGAATCGAGTTGGCAGGTAGGGAATTGAACCATCTCAAAGGTGCCAATCCCAGAGTCATTGAGAATGCTCGGCACTTCATGAAATCCCTTCCTCCATAAAACATCATGGAGGATTCGTAAGCCGCGATATGGTCCATCGGATCAGTCGTCCCATTATAGCGAGGGATATTCCGATGACCCACATAAGTCTGCGGGGTTTGAAATGCCATTATCTCAGCTATGATAGGATGTCCAGGATGGGGTTCCCCAGTAACACGCCCAGGAACTAATCCCGGATTAAGGGGTGGGGCGGAGGAAGGTTATTAGGTTTGCCGAGAGCCACGTTAGGGCCTTGCTCGGCAATTCTTGCCATGCTTTGCTGTTGAAGAGCAGCGATATCCTGATTCTGCTTTTCAATCAAAGAAGTTTGAGTCCTTAAGATCTCCATGATTGATTCCTCTCTCCTACGGGCCGACGAAGTAATCATATAGGATCTACCTTGTGTTTCGGAATGTTCACCACCTTGAAGTGTTCCAAAACGACCCTTGGTAAATTGAGGGACTTCTCCGTTGGATCACTCGGCACGAGAGTGGTCATGTCGAGCAGAATGCTCAACCCACCGATCCTCACCAGTTCGTGATCCAGCAGGTACCCTCCGAGACCGATGTGGTCCAGAGTCCGTAGTATCGTGCCAATCTGAAACATGGCCATCCGGAACAGTGCGGGGATTGGATCGCCTTCCGCCACCTTCCATGCGGGGAGGAACAGTGGCTTGAATCACCCGAGGAACTGGAGGAACCGGGGGAACGACCGTCTGATCCACTGGAGGAACGGGTGGAGTGTTACCCCGATTGCCCCCAGTAGGTCTTCCTGGGGCGATTCTATCCCTGACGTTTCCTGCGTTCTTAGGTGGCCTCCCACGAAGGCGACGGCGGAGATCCCCTTATTCTTGGTTATCGTTGTTGTTTGTCATGAGTACGGTGGAAGTGAGAATACTGGTTATTCAGTCCCCACAGACGGCGCCAATGTAGTGTCCTGGAACACTAGATGTCCTTAACCCTCTAAGTGCTCAAGACTATGGAATCAGGAGCCCTAGAGAGGATCAAGAGTTAATGTGTGACTTATGGTATTTCTGCAGTTCCAGTTGGGAAAAGCAGGTTCTCCCTAGTCAACGTGTGTGTGCAGAGTGTCAACTTAGGGATGAGAGTACGTACCTGAAACCCTAGTTGTAATGAGCTATTTATAGGGTTTGGAGGAGGCTGATATGGGCCGTCTGGGCCCCGTATCAGGGTAGAGCTGAACCAGGATTCTGTGAGATAATATCGGAGGATTATGCTTAGAATCCGGATAGGATCAGCTGGAGATCTCATGTCTAGGCTGTTGCGAGAATCCAGGAGAGATTTGCGGAAGGGATAAGGAGTCTCGGTGGGTTTGAACTTATCCGCTTGCCAACGGTATGTCTCGACCTAGAATCTCAAGCCTGATGGATTGAGGACCAATGATGAGGCTCGGTTCCATCAAGTCCGAGCCTGGTCCTTTGGGGATGCTCGGAGTCCATAAGTCCGAGCGAGGGACGTTTATGCTAAGTGAACCGAGGGAAGTGCCCTTAGAAGACTCTTTTGACAAGGCTTAGATCCGTATCAGGTCGGCAGACCCTACAAGAATATACATCAATTATATTATTTTTAGTTAGGTTTGTGACTCTGAAAAATCAAATAATATAAAATAAAAAAATAATAGGAGAATCAGAATATGAACTTACCAATGCACTAAATCCGCATTTTCTTCTGATACAAACACACAACAAAAATCAAATAATATAAATTAAGAAATAATATGAATATAAAATAAAAAATAATAAGAGAAGAGAATTCTCAAAATTAGAGAGATCTAAAGGTGAAAAAAATGTAAAAATTGAAGGTGAGATCCTATGATATATATAATGATACTTTTAGTTAGGTTTGTGAGTCTGAAAAATCAAATGATCAAATAATATAAAATAAAAAAAATAATAGGAGAATCATAATATGAACTTACCAATGCACTAAATCGGCATTATTTTCTTCTGCAAACATACAACAAAAATCAAATAATATAAATTAAGAAATAATAGGAATATAAAATAATATATAATAAGAGAAGAGAATTCTCAAAATTAGAAATTAGAGAGATTTAAAGGTGAAAAAAATGCAAAAATTGAAGGTGAGATCCTATTATACATATAATGATATTTTTACTTAGGTTTGTGACTCTGAAAAATCAAATAATATATAAATAAAAAATAATAGGAGAATCAGAATATGAACTTACCAATGCACTAAATCGACATCCTCTTAAATCAGACTTTTTTACTTAAGTGAGGTAGTTTTAAAAACAATTTACGTAAATAGGGTAGTTTTGAAACTATTTACATAACATGGGGCAGTCAACAAAACTATTTACGAAAATGGGGCAGTCAAAGTCAAAATTACAAAAGTCAAACAAGTCATCCCACATGACTTCTTCTAAAGAGTCATCTCACATGACTTATTCTAAAAGTCAAACAAGTCATCCCACATGACTTATTCTTCTGCTCCCTCGGTTCCTACTTATCTTTCATATTTCAAACAAAACACACCCTTTAAAAAAATATTATGACAAATTTAAATAAATAAATCAATAAAAGTATGAAACATTAAAAATCTGACTAATAAGTACAATATAATAATAAACTAAATTAAAAATAAATAAATAAATAAGTGCATTAGAATAGCTAAACATTAATAAAAAATATAAGCACAAAATTAAAAATTAAATTAACTATATAAAAAAATTAAAATAAAAAATTCTATAAATAAAATATAAAACATAAAAAAAATTACACCTAAACATTATAATAATAAATAAAAGCACAAAATTAAAAATAAAATAAATATGTACATATAAATTTAAATAAAAAAATAAAAAAATTAAGAAAATGAAATATAAAAAAATTACCTCAAATAATAGACCAATAATTTGTTTAAAATGAAGATTTAAAGTACTCCCTCCGTTTCTAATTAACTGTCCTTTTTTGTAGAAGTTTTTTGTTTTTTTAATTTGTCCTTTTCATGATTTCAATAGTGTAATAAATGCTATTTTCCATGTTTACCCTTATTTAATAGGGTATTGGTTTTTGTATGTAGTGAAAAAAAAGTAATAATTACAGAAAAAAAAAGGTATAGCCGGAAAAAAAAACATAATTAATTTATTGAAAATCTAAGTAATGATTTCGTTTTTTAAAGGGTGTGTTTTATTTGAAATATGACAAATAAGTAGGAGCAGAAAAATAAGTCATGTGGGATGACTTGTTTGACTTTTAGAATAAGTCATGTGAGATAACTATTTAGAAGAAGTCATGTGGGATGACTTGTTTGACTTTTGTAATTTTGACTTTGACTGTCCCATTTTCGTAAATAGTTTTGTTGACTGCCCCATGTTATGTAAATAGTTTCAAAACTACCCTATTTATGTAAATTGTTTGTAAAACTACCTCACTTAAGTAAAAAAACCCTTAAATCAAATAATATAAAATAAGAAATAATAGAAATATTAAATAAGAAATAATAGAAGAAGAAAATTATCATAATTAGAATTAGAGAGATATAAAGGTGAAAAAAAATGCAAAAATTGAAGGTGAGATCCTATTATATATAGTGATTTTTTTAAATATTTTTTAAAAAATATTTTTGTTGAGGAAATTTTTTTTCCAACAAAGTGGGGATAATGATTTCACAAATAATTATTAAATAAATTTGAATAATTTATTTAATTTCAAATTGTAATTTTGGTTGGAGATAATAATTATTTACCTAGAAACGCTCTGGTGCGAGGAAAGTTTTACGCGACAAACGTAGTGCCTTAAAAAGATTTTCAGCAAACGTGGTGTCTCGAATAGAAATTTTTTATACAAGTATAGAAGATTTGATTTTAATTTTGCTTTCGGCAAGTTTGAAAGGAAAAGAATTGATCTAAGAAATGAACATATATGGTGTGAATAATGAGCAATGATAAATCAACCTACAAAACAATCTATATATACCACAAGAATGATAAATAACGTCACAGCATGCACTTTTTTGTTTCTATTCACTTGCTTATCACTCCTGCAGTTGAAAATTGAAATCATTACATACACTACTAATTAGTTAACATAGGAGTGAAAAAAAATATATTAAAGTATTAGATTAAATGGACGTCTCAAATAATATACATCAAGTCAAATGTTAGAATAGCATTTTAATTGGAAAATTTAACTTCCACATAGAAGATTCAAAGGAGAATTCCTTTTACATATAATGTCGATTATCGAATTTGTTTCCTGCATGCAGGTGGACTCTTCTCTGCATGTCGATTATCGAATTTGTTTCCTATAGAAGATTTGATTTTAATTTTGCTTTCGGCAAGTTTGAAAGGAAAAGAATTGATCTAAGAAATGAACATATATGGTGTGAATAATGAGCAATGATAAATCAACCTACAAAACAATCTATATATACCACAAGAATGATAAATAACGTCACAGCATGCACTTTTTTGTTTCTATTCACTTGCTTATCACTCCTGCAGTTGAAAATTGAAATCATTACATACACTACTAATTAGTTAACATAGGAGTGAAAAAAAATATATTAAAGTATTAGATTAAATGGACGTCTCAAATAATATACATCAAGTCAAATGTTAGAATAGCATTTTAATTGGAAAATTTAACTTCCACATAGAAGATTCAAAGGAGAATTCCTTTTACATATAATGTCGATTATCGAATTTGTTTCCTGCATGCAGGTGGACTCTTCTCTGCATGTGCCTCTTATATTTGACTATACTTACGTCCCATTTAAATTACCGAAAATTCAGCATGTGATTTTTTTCGTCAATAGTTTAAAAGTAGTTTGGTGACAAATGTAGTATTAAGAACCTACAAATGGACTGTGTTAGATTCCTGACTAAGTTGGATATGTTTCGATTTATGAGGGGAGCGCTTAAGTGGCTGGGTAGATACTCCCCCGATTTGGCAAGACTCGTCAGGTCCAATGTGGACGGGTGGGTCTCAGGTTCTGGTGTAAAAAAAAAAAAAAAAGAAAGAAGAGAAGAACCAACAAAATGGAGATTAACACAGATGATAAGGAATATGTTGCTTCCCTCCCTCTCTCTTTCTTATGGAGATTAACACAATTTATTTTTTGCTTTTGTAAACTAAGTTTAGATTTGTCTCTTTTTTTCCTTTGCAGTGGAGACTGCCAAAGGACTTGCGCAAAAAATATTTGAAAGAAGGTACAAACATCTAAAGCCAAAGAGACAAAGGCGGAAACAGTTAACACTAACATACGATTCGTGTTTAGTGGTGAACTCTCTTGCTTATAGGTACAAACTTTTTTTCTCCACCTTTAACTCTTTGCTTCACCTCAGATTTTTTTTCCATTAATTTCAAACTCTTCCGTAATAGGTATTTGTGGTAAATTTTAAATTAAACATTGCTTTTAATTTACAATATACACAAAATTATGGCGATATATGATGAATGGCTCATTTTGGATAATATTATTTTTTCTACTCTATTCATTTAATTAGGCCGGAAACAAAAACTATTGAATATGTACCATTTGATGAGGGGCATTTTAATGCAAGCCTGATGTTCATGTACAAATTTTGCATTTCATACCTATCAAAAAATAAATTCAACTAGTGTGTTTTGTGTTATATATAATTTCTCATGCTTACATATCAAATTGATCCCTATAAATATTGACCTCTTTGAAATTAGTCACAACATTTATTTATTTATATTTTGGTTTTAGTCTCTCCTTTTCCATTCCACTGTTTTGGTTTTGGTCCTGGTCCTTAATTACCGTTAACTTTGGATGAAAAATACTGAAATGGGTTAACGAAATAGGGACCGAAACTAAAACGAAATTGAAAAGCAGCGGCCAAAATCAAAAGAAATTAGAAAAACAAGGACCAAAACCTTCAAATAGTGAAAATACGAGGATCATAATAAAAAATACATTTGCATTATCCTAAGTCATAGTTGACGACAGAGACCAAAACCAAAACAAAACGAAAAAGTAGTGACTAAAACAAAAAAAAAATGCAGTGACTAATTTCAAATATATCAATATTTATATGAACCAATTTAATATTTAAGCCTTTTTTTTATTTAATGGTTTCTTATAACATTACAAGTTTAATTTTCTCACTTAAATCTTCATAATGTAATTTTACAGGTATGATTATGGTCATTTTTGTATTTACATGGACATATGTAACTATTTATCGTGATAGGTTGCAAAGTATTGTTAGTATTACATTCTCTAGAAACAGCTAGATCTGAGAGAAAATATGAAATTCAGGTATTATATGTTAGGGAATGTGGCCTTGAAGACCGCAAAAGATGTTCTACTCAACAATTTTAAATTGTAGTATTCTTTATTTGGTATGATTTATTTCGTCTATAGTTGTAGTTGCTGATTTTGTCTTCTATTTATATTAAGCTTTTTAAATTTATTATATTCTATATTATTTGAATAAGTTATTTATCGTTGGTTGAAGTTAATTGGCCTCAAATAACTTTTGTAGAATAATATCTTATGTGTGGCATAATTTTGTACACATTATTCAAATTATTTTATAAACTACTGCACTTTTAAATGTCATTCCTTAATGTTAAATCCTCACTGTTTTAAATGCACTTGAGTTTTTTAAGCATGATAGAACATTATATCATCACATTATTATTTTCACATTATATTTACTATATTTTTTCAATTATTACCTCTCTTCTTAATTAGGTGAGGGTAAAACTAAAAAAAATTAAATTATAATTAATGTTGTATCGTTTTTTTAAAATGATACTTATATATTTAGGAATAAATTTTTTATGCTAAGAAAACACTTAAAGTAGAACGGAAGTGACTAAATGACTTTTCAAAACATTAATTTTATCATAAAAAGTGATTTGTCATAAATTGATTGAATATGTTTGTAATTTTTAAATCGGTATTTTTATCGTCATGTTATATGTTAAAGATGAAAAACACGATAGAAATACCGATTTATTTAATATATCATTTTATGACAAATAACTTTTTACGACAAAAACACGACAATTGGGAATATGGATCGACAGGCACGGAAGTATGTTAGTGTTAACTAGGAATGTGGATCCATATTCTTGAACATGACAACTAAAAATGCAAACAGGTAATAATAACAATTTACACGATAATGAACATCTTTAACATATAAATAACATTCAAAAAGATCGATTTTTCAATACATCATTTTACTATAAACAACTCTTTATGACAAAAATACGACAATGGGAATGCGGGGTCGTGTCTGTCGACACACTAGTATATATAAATATAAGACCAGTGGGAGTATTGAATTATATAATACTTCCTCCGATCCTATATATAAGCCTCATTTAAAGACTTTTTTTGGTCCTTAATATAAATCTCATTTCCAATTTTCAGTGAGTCAGTGATATTAATCACTTCTTTTTCACAAACGTTCCTATCTACTCAACAGTTTTTTTTTTTTTTTACACAAACCGTTACCCGGATCTGGTTTACCTAGAATCCGACTCATCCGGTATGATCCAACTGAGCTCGCACTAAGCGATAGGAGTCTCCCAACGGGTGTTGCTCCATACCCAAGACTCGAACTCGAGACCAGTTGGTTAAGGGACCAAGTGAGCTACCACTTGACCAACCCCACGTTGGTCACTCAACCGTTTTTAGATTCTCAATAATAATTATAAAAGTACTTTAAAAAAATTATACCAAATATTTACATTTGCAATACCACTAATAATACTAACTAACTTTTGTAAATGTGTGAAAATTGGTCGCAGGATCTTATAATAAAGATCGGAGGAAAGATTAACATACCAATTGTTTTTCTTTATTTTGACTTTTAGTAACTTACTGTATACAAGTGTTTTTTCCAAGTTTTTATATATTTTTTCCTTTTTCACAAGGATTTGGGTTTTATGTTATGAATTATTAATTTTATTATTAGAGTATAATATATTTAATTTGAAGTTTTATTATATAAAATATTCAAGTGGTGTCTTTTTTTTTGTTTACGAGGGAAATCCCACCATCATTGTCGCACATTGACGACTCTAATGGGCAACCCCGCCTCCAGGTCATAGCCTGCAAACTGTCCGGAGGAGGTCAACCACTCCCGAAGGAGCGACAGACTCATACCGCGCGAGGTGGTGTTATATCTTAATTTTTTTTAATAGGCTAAAATGCACTTTTGATTCCTTAAGTTTAGCATTTGTGCATAATTAGTCTCTTTAATTTTTTTGAGTTAAAATAATCCTCATGTTTATTTTTTGTGCAGATTCTATCCTTCCGTCATCTTTTCGTTAAAAAAAATTAATGACGTTACCCCATATGGCAACATCCACCAGCCGTATGCTGACATGTGACATTTTTTTTTCTGTATTCCTTGCGGAACCACCGGTATCCCAAGAGCACCTTAATACCAGGGAGCCTTTGAGACTAATCCGGAGCGAGCTGCGTGACTGGCTCTCCGGGGATAGTAGCACCGTGTTCCATTCCCAAGATTTCAGTTGGGGCCTTACACCAACTTAACCAAGCCTCGTTGGTGGCATGTGACATTTTTAAAAAAATAAAATTAAAATTTGAATATTAAATTAATATAATTAAATTAAAATTACATAAAAAAAAGAAATTAACTAAGAATAAATAAAAAATATAAAAAATCCAAAAACAAAATTTATTAACTAAAACTAAAAAAATTTCAAAAAAAATTTAAAAAATTAAAATTAAAATTCTAAAAAATATCAAAATATGTTTCGTCGACCTTATAAAAGGTGCTTCACCAAAATATTTTAGGATCAGTCATGCAGTAGTGAATTTTAATATTTTTATTTTTTTTTAATTTTACAGAATTTATTTATTTTTAGTTAATTTAAATTGTTTCTGAATTTTTTATTTATTCTTAGTTTTTTTTCCAGAAATTTTAATTTTAATTTTTATTGATTTAGTAATTTGAATTTTTTAATTTATTCATTTTCCAAATTTTTATTTAATTAATAATTAGGTAATTAAAATGTTACATGTCAGCACATGATTGATAGATGCTACCACATGGTATAACGCGGTTAGTTTTTTAATGAAAAGATGACATAGAGACGAAATCTGCAAAAAATAATATAAGGGACTATTTAGCTCAAGAAAAAAATAAAGAGACTAATTTTGCATAAATGGAAAACTTAACCGATCAAAACTGCATTTTAGACATTTTAATAAATTTGTCATGTTGCCATAAACGACTATACACATCTGTCTTATCCTTGTTCTCATGTTCCTCCATGACAGCTTATATAATAAGGGAGGCCGGCCAGCGGGGGATACTAAGTCTCTTCTAGAACTTAAAAAAAAAAAAAAAAAAAAAAGTCTCTTCCAGAATGCATGTATTCAAAATAAGTTATCTAATACTAGAGAAAATTAAATGAAAATTCTAATTAAAGTCTACACCTTTTTTTTTGCATTCCAGCGGGGACTTCTTACCCAAACCAGATATTTTTGACTAAAATAGACAGATTTTTTGTTGATGGGTTTTACAGTTTCAAAAGCTGTTAATAAGAGTCTTAACTTTTTCCTTTCATCAAGAAATATGTTTCCACTGTTTCCTTTCAATTCATCCAGATATGTGTGATTCCTTGAGTGAGTGATTTCCTGAGAAAGAGAGAGGGAGGGGAAGCAATTGAGAGAAGCAGCATGATTTTGTGAGTGAGTCCATGAGAAAATGATACTGCCCGGGAGTAATCTAACCTTTCTTTAATTTCTTAATAGGCCGGGAGCCATTTGAATGAAGTAATGTAAATGAAGTAATAAGTATACCTGTGAGTTTATAATTATTGATTTTTAGTAAAAGTAATACTCCGTATAAATGAATGATGAAATATATATTGATAATATAAAAAAATTTACATTGTCAATGCATAAAATTGAATTCCATTTAAGAACTTTCGTGCATGAAAGGATAATTGATGTGTATTACGTATTTAAATAGAATTTGGGTTAACTAGTGTTCTATAAAATTGTTCAAAGAATTCAAATTGAATATGTGAAATTTGAAAATTCAAATTCAATAATTATCAGAATATTAAATGCATATTTTTTAATTAAAAAAACTGTTATACATTTTTTTGGAACAATATTTAAACAATTAAAATTATAAAAATTAGTTTAAAAAATGATGCAATCAAAGTTTTAAAAAGTTAAATTTGTAGTTTTTTCAATCTTAATTTATTATTTTTTAGGTTGTTTAAATATTACGCTAAGATCAACGAAAAGACTACTCTTTTTATATATATATATATATATATATATATATATATATAATTTTTTGGTAGATTTTATGTTCATGAGAACAAATGATTAAGTTATTTAATAATATCATAAATGTGAATATTTAATATGTTTTTTTTAAATTATCCCTATACGTAATATGGTGAATCACGGTTGAGTAAATAAGAATGTGTGTGAAAATTAGTAATTAATTATTATTGAAAATTGATATAAAATCTTATAAATAATGACAAAATAAAATTTTCAGGTAAATAATACTCTAATGCACATAAAGATCATTGAAAAATGATTTAGAGACCCTACAAACCTACATATAAGATTAGAACACTTGTTATTTTCAAGTTAAAAAAATTAAATAAAAGAACTTAAATGACAAATGTCAATATCCTAATGTATAAGCTTATGAGTAGGTTTTTTTATATAGGTCTCTCAATCATTGCTCAACATTTTAACCCTGTTATTATAATAATAATAATAATAATAATTATTATTATTATTATTATTATTATTATTATTATTGTCGTCGTCGTTATTATTAATGTTCTCAATACCGACCATTACGTGGCAGAAGATCTCACATTTCTAACTCGAACAACAGTGGTTCAGACTTCAGAGGATACAAGTAACAGTACCAAAACGTGAGTTGTTTGGTAAAAGGTACATTGGATTTACATCAAAGTTACAAAGTCAGTTACTGTAATTGTTGTTTGGATTGAGAGAGATAAAGATGGTAAAGAGCAGAATTTTGGTGATCTGGGTAAAGTCTGGGTTACCATTTACCACAACAAAGCTTCAAACTTTGCCACCCAAACATTTGCTCTTGTTAGAGAGTAGAGACTCTCTCTCTCTGCTTTCACTGATCCCATTAAAGCCCAAAATATTCTCTCCCTTTCTCACTTTCGATCAGCTACCCTTCTCAAAGTTTTCTTCCTTTTTATCTCTTTGTTTGTCTTCCCCTTCTTCTTATATTAATGTTGGAAGTGAAACTCACGTCATTTTTATTTTATACTCCTCCAATCCTATATATAACCTTCTTAGTAGGGTAATATTTTTTTTTGTCATTAATATAAGTTAAATTTTCAATTTTCAATGACATTAATTACTACTTCCGTCCCTGAATATAAAGTCCTTTTGACACTTTTATTTTGTCTCTATTTATAAAGCCTCATACCAATTTTAGATTTTAGGGGTAATATTAATAGGGGTAATGAAATTACATATTAAAAGTTCACATTTTCAATACAATTGACTAAATTATTACACTTTCTTAATGGACGTGAAATCCCCCAAAGAAACTTTATATTTAGAAATGGAGGAAGTACTTCTTTCTCACAAACATTCTTATCCACTTAATATTTTTTAGATTCACAATAATAATTAGGAATATTTTTGAAAAAATACATCAAAATATTTACTTTTCTTATACTCCAAAATATATTAACTAAATTTCTTGAAAGATGTAAAAATTAGTTAAATTAGCTTATAAAAAGGAAAAGAGAAAGTATGGTCGAGGCAGTCAAATTAGTAGATGTGGTGATTTGTGCTTTTTCATCTCCACACTGAAGCTTCTTATTATCAATCAACTTGGTTCCGTCAACGATCCGAGGTATGTCTTTTGTTTTTTTTATGTTCACTTCCTGCAGTTAACATCATTACACTACTAATTAATTAAAGTCCTATACGAGTGTGGAAAAATTCAAAGTATTAGTACTTAAATAGACGTCACTAATAGTAATATTCTTGATCACTGAAATTTAGAAATTTCAAAGTCATACTACACTAAATTTTTCTTCATCCATAGTTTCATACTTTGATGATTCAAAACTGATTTAAAAAACCACAAAATAAGTCTACAAATTAATCTATACCAAAAAAGAGTGACATGTATCATTTGCCTGATAAGTTAACAAGTGACACATGTCAAATTCTTTTTTATAATATAAGTTGATATATAGGTTCATTTCGTAGGTCTCTATGTCAATAAAGCAATGGAGGTAGTATTAAGAAATGATAAAAGCTAACGAGGGCTCTCTGTAACTATATATAATGATCACAACCCCCTTTCAATTTCAGAACACAGTTTGCATTGCATTCCCTCTTCTTCTGTTAATTTCTTAGTACTATTATAATTTACCAATGGCCGCCACTGCTACCAAGATTCTGTTCATTGGAGGAACAGGGTACTTCGGGAAGTCCATCGTGGAAGCGAGCGCCAAGGCAGGCCACCCGACCTTTGTTCTGGTGCGAGAGGCTTCACTTTCCGACCCTGCAAAAGCACCCCTTCTTGAAAAATTCAAGAGCTTGGGTGTCAATTTAGTTCACGTACACATGTCCTCTTTTTCAAGTTATTGATTTTTATTACATATACGTATATGTATATATGTAGTTTAATTGATGGATGTGTTTTTTTTTAATGGGGGTTACGTTGTTGATGTTATGAACAGGGAGATCTGTATGATCATGATAGTTTGGTAAAGGCGATAAAGCAGGTGGATGTGGTGATATCTAATGTGGGTCATTATCAGCTAACAGAACAACTTAGGATCATTGCTGCCATCAAAGAAGCTGGAAATGTTAAGGTATACTGTTAAAGTTCTTAATTAATCATTTATTCACTCTCAGCTGGTGATTTCTTAATTCTTATGACTAATAAGTCAAGGGCTTATAAGCCCCTTTACGTGATCAACTAATTTTACTTAAAATATTTTTCAACAGTAAGTTTTCGTGCCTTGAAGTCTTCTTTTTAGTCATCGTAGCTTTTATCTAAATTCAAAAAATATTAATAACATATAATCTTAAACATACAAACACATGAAATCCTTGATGATCGAAAAATTTTATGACACTGAAATATGATCTTGCAACTTCTATTTTGAATAATGCCACGGATGCTTCAGTACTAACTACTGAATCTTCCTCCACAGAAGTTATAGAATCTTGATTGATAGAAAATTATTTTGCTTTCCAGAGGTTCTTCCCTTCAGAGTTTGGAGTTGATGTGGAAAGAAATCATGCGGTGGATCCAGTAAAGATTACTTTAGAGGAAAAGGTCGACATCCGCCGAGCCGTGAAGGCTGAAGGAATTCCCCACACCTTTGTGGTCAACAACTTCTTTGCTGGTTTCTTCCTTCACAATTTGTCACAGCCTGGTGAAAAATCTCCTCCTAGAGATAAAGTAACTATCCTTGGTGATGGAAACCCCAAAGGTAACACCACATGTTTGCATGATCAAGCTAATTTAGGAATTTTCAAAATCACAAATCTTCCAATATGTTAATTAAGTTTGCTTGATAAACAACAGCTATTTTCAACAAGGAAGAGGATATTGCCGCAGTTACCATCAAAACCATTAACGATCCAAGAACTTTGAACAAAATTCTCTACATTAGGCCTCCTGCCAACACCTTGTCTTTTAATGAATTGGTATCCCTCTGGGAGAAGAAGATTGGTAAGACTCTTGAGAAGGTCTTTGTTCCCGAGGAGCAACTCCTCAAGCAAATTGAAGGTTAGTCACTTATAGTACTCATTAGATAATTTGTTTGATCACATAATTGTAATTTCAGATGAATATATGCTTCTTAGGACCTTTGACTGTGTCCTTGTTTTGACAGTTATATGTTGTTTTCTGTTCTTGCAGAGGTTGGTATGCCTATGGATTTGATGCTGTCAATTACTCACTCTGCGTATGTGTTGGGAGATCATACTAATTATGAGATTGATCCATCAGTTGGGGTTGAAGCTACAGAACTCTACCCGGATGTGAAATTCACCACTGTGGATGAGTTCCTTGATCAGTTTGTCTGAGATGAATGTTCACTTTACATATATGTTATCCTTCTTGTATAACTTTGTTTTCAAATAAAAGAAGTGATGGTGTGGTAGCGTTGTTGCAATTTGTTAAGCCAAGTTTGTGTTCACAATAACTTTGAATGAAGAATAAACTAGAAATAATGGAATGAAAATCTTGTTACATTTGTTTTGCAGTGTCTCATATCTCATGTTTATTTTCTTGCTTACTTGCCCATGAATTCCGAGTTTGAAGTAAATAAGAAGGGAAAATCCTAGGAATTGCTGCTGACACTTTCTTTGAGTCACCCAACCATACAATGGATGAGTGCAACTTGTGCAAGCAACATTATATGGGCGTCCATATAATTTTCAAAATAAGAACAATGGTTGTAATTTGAACATGCATTATGGAAGGCATGTAGCTTAAAATTGTATACTATTAATTTTCTGATACAATGGATAATTTAAAATGTTTAATTTTTATTAGAAAGAATGTTTATTAATTAGTGTATAGTGATTTAAGAATGAAGGAGAAAATAAAAGTACAATTAATGAAGAGGAAGATAAATAATTGAATGAATGGTTAAAATTGAAAGAAAAATTTGTTTATACATTGAAATTAAAAAAAAAAAGTTATGAAATGAAAAAATAAAGGCTTATTTATGTCTTTGATTCCTAAAAATTCAGCGTGTTTTAGTTTTAGTTCCTAAAAGTTATTTTGACTAGAACCAGTCCTTAAATTTTCAAATATTTTGTTTTGGTCCAAGTCGTTAGGAAAAATCTGTTATTTGTTAATGTGGCTAACGAAATACCACATCAACAGCTACATTGAGTGAAGTGACACCAAAGAAGTAATATGACGTGGATGATACATGTCCACAAACGCAAAATGATATCATACACAAAATTTTGCGTTCACGAGTCAGAATCATCTATGTCACTACGAATTTAGCGTATATTCACATTACATGATTGTTTATGTGGTGTTTCACTAGTCACATAAGTATATAAAATATTTTTTCTAACGGTGGGAACTAAAACAAAAATGTTTGAAAATTTAGAGTTTTGATCAAAAAAAATTTTAAAGATTAAAACCAAAACACGCTAAATATATAAGAAACAAATAAGCTAAAAACAAATATTCTAAAAGTGAAAACATTTGAAATGGATGGAGTACCATTTAGCACAACAAAGCTTCAAACTTTGCCACCCAACATTTGCTAGTGTTGGAAGGATATCCTATAACCCTTAAGCGTAAGTATTAATTTTAACATAAGTTGAGGGGTTAATTTATTGGGCAAAATTATTGTTTTTAAATTTTACAAGCTGATCCCTCAACGTATGAAAAGTAAAAAAACAAAAAAAATACTCAAGGGTATTTTAGAAAAAAAATTAAATTTTGAGGGGTCAAGTAAACAGGGAGTTAAAAAAAATAAATTTTGAGGGGTTAAAAAAAATAAATTTTGAGGGGTTAAAAAAATTAAATTTTGTGCTGTTTCACTCTCAACGCCAAGAGCTTCTTATTATCATCAAACAACTTGGCTACGTCAAAGGTCAGAGCAATTTTTTTATTTATTTTTTGTTCACTAGCGCATCACTCCTGCAGCTGAGATCATTACACTGCTAATTAATTAAAGTAGTATTGATTAAATGGATGTCACTCATAATACACTTGACTGAAATTTAGAATTTTCAATTCATACTTTTGTAGACTAAATTTTTCTTCAATCATACTTTGATGTTAATATAGTGTCGGTATAGACGTATAGTATTAAGATATGGTAAAATGCTAACGAAGTGCTCTCTATTACTATATATAATGATCGCAACCCCCATTCAATTTCATAACACATTTTGCATTGCATTCCTTTATCTTGGGTTAATTTCTTAGCAGGGTGATGCTAATTTGCTCCCCCCTAAGTTTTTTTAGTATGCTTTCCTTATATCAAAATTGGTAACATACGATTTTCAATCAGTAAAAATAAATTACAAAACGTACACCTTGTCTGAGACGTAAATGTATATGAGAATTTAAGTTGAAATTTTGAACCTACTTCAAACTCAAAAAATATGTGTTAATTCACGAAATTTTGAACTTATTTCAAGCGTAAGAAGTATGTGTTAATTTCAGTTGAAAAAAACACTACCCCTACGTCTCGTGTGAGACCTACACTTTTTAAATATAATTTAAAATCCTACGTCTGAGCTTTGACGTAGGTATTAATTTTTTTAAACCCCTGCGTCTCAACCAAGACGTAAGTATTAATTTTTAGCCCTTACGTCTCAACCAAGACGTAGCTTTTGTATATAATTTTAACACTTACGTCTTGGATAAGACAAGGCTTGATGCAAATATGCAGTTGAAATTTTGAACCTACTTCAAGCTCAAGAAGTATGTGTTAATTCACGAAATTTTGAACTTACTTCAAGCGTAAGAAGTATGTGTTAATTTTAGTTGAAAAAAACACTATCCCTACGTATCGTGTGAGACGTATGTTTTTTTAATATAATTTAAACCCCTACGTGGCTACGTCTGAGCTTTGGACGTAGGTATTAATTTTTTTAAACCTCTACGTCTCAACCAAGACGTAGCTTTTGTATATAATTTTAACACCTACGTCTTGGATAAGACGTAAGGCTTGATGCAAATATGCTTATTTACCTATCCTTCAGATATCCATAAATTAATCAAATCCATTGATGATTTTTAAACATCATCCAATGACTATAACAGAAAAGCATTTTAACAAAACATGTTTTTTAGTGGGAGCATCACATGCTCCACTTTCACGGAGAGCAAATTAGAATTAACTTTCTTAGTATTATTATTCTTTACCAGTAATGGCCGCTGCTGATACCAAGATTCTGTTCATCGGAGGAACAGGGTACTTCGGAAAGTCCATTGTCGAAGCGAGCGCCAAGGCAGAATGCTGGTACATCACATAGTTGTGCATTCAAATATATGATTGATTCACAAGCTAATGGCTCAGATCAATTCCAGCGAATTGTTTCGTGTCACACAAAAGAGCTGTACAGTTAAACTAGGAGTGATTAAAATAGTTTAACCAAATTCAGATGGGATAAATCTCTAAAGCCCCAACTGAAAAGATGTACTTTTGAAGACATTGCACAATTCAATAATGCAATAAAAAAATATTCTTTTGACAAATAATTTGAAATAAATTAAAAGTACTAAAGTGACAATTAAAATAAAATAAAATAAATTGATGTGAAGTCATGACATTTCACATTCACACTTAAATTTCCATGTCAAAATGTGGAGATTATCCAAGTTACTTTTCAAAATGTTTTTTTTCCGCACACGTAGCAACAATTGAAATATGTTATATCTACTATGTAATCTTGAAATATCAAATACTTTAATATTTGTTCGATTTTGTAAGTTTATCGAGTATAAATGGATCAAAAATCTGACGCAAAACATTACTAAGATCGAAGAGAAAAAATTCTCACACCTCACCTTCAAATTCCTACACCCCACCCTAAAAAAATACCAAAAATACCCCACCCTTTTCCCACCCCACCCGCACCACACCCGCATAACCCTCCCCCCTCACCACCGACACCACTAGGGGTGGAAACAGGCCAGGCCAGGCCAGGCTTTGGCCTGGCCTATTAGCCTATGTAAATCATTTTTTTCGAGCCTAGGCTTGGCCTGTTACAAGGCCTGGCCTGGCCTATAAGCCTGGTTAACAGGCCTGCATAATCTGAAATTCTTAAATAGGCCGGTCTGTCTACTTCAAAGCCTACATAGTTCTAAAACTTTGGCCTGTCTACTTAAAAGCCTACATAATTCTAAAACTTTGGCATGTCTAACAATAATATTATAAACAACATGTTGCCGAACAAATTAGAGCAATAAAATTAAACAGGAGCAATAAAAATAAGTCTACAGCAGTCAACAAACAACATGCTGCCAAATAAATTGGAGCAATTAAAATAAGACTACAACAAACAACATGTTGCCAAATAGAAACAACAGTACTGATTAAAGTAATAAAGGAGATCAAATCTTCAAGAGAATCTCCTTCTCATCTTCCTCAATCCCATGTTCCTTCAAAACAAAAACAAAATTAACATGTTTAGATCATCAAATCTATAACATATAATAACAAAATTAACAAACTTAATAACACTAGTGTTTGTACCTTTTCTTTTCTCTTCACTGAATATTTTCTGCTGCAACTTCCATTTCACTAACATCATTAGGAGCAATAGGAGTGGACATTATGTTGACCTGAACCAAAAAACATTAAAGGAAAAGTCTATATCAGTATACCGGCCCAAATTAACTAAAATGGAAAATTCATAATACAAAATGGAATACTAACCAAATTAACAAGATCTACTAACCAAATTCAGAATACTAAGATATACTAACCAAATTCAGAATACTAAGATCTACTTTTTTTTAGGTAAGAAAAAATTGATTATAAGACCAAACCCCAGCATCAACAACAAAAAACGCAATACCCCAGCATCAACAATACTCAATTCCTTACATCATAATTAATTCAGAATACTAATACTGATTATAATACTCAATACCCCAGCATCAACATTCAACAACAAAAAAAAATGCAACTAATAAGAAGCTACTAAGAATCTTAGCAAAAAATAAATTATAAAGGAAGAAATTTTTAGCTGTTTCCCAGAATCATATGGTTGGAGTTAGAAGCTCTTACTGAAATTGCCGTTTACTACCTTTATTCTTCAGTGTGCATATTAGCATAAATAATAAAATCTAAGATCTACTAACAAGATCTGCTAACAAGATCTCAAACCAAAAATGCTTACCTGGACGGAGACGGAGACAACGACGGAAGACGGCGACGGAAGACCGATGGTGGTGAGGGATCGAGAGACCACGTGGCGCGTGCTATTACTGGTGGTCGGAGACCGCGTGTGAGGGAGCGAGAGTGACGGAGCGAGAGGGAGAGAGGGAGTGAGTGAGTGACGAAGTGAGAGGGAGGGAGGGAGGAGTGAGAGCCGAGAGAGTGAGAGAGTGAGAGGCTGAGAGTGAGAGTGAGAGTGAGTGAGTGAACGGGGAGGGAGGGTTTCTAACTTGGGATTGGGAGGTGAGGGATTTTTAGGGTTAGGACTTAGGATTAGGTTTTTAGTTTTTTTTTATATTGGGTTATGTTTTAAAATAAATATAAATATAATAATTTTTAAATATAATAATAATAATAATAATATATAGGCCTAGGCCGGCCTGTTAAGCTAAATAGGCTTTTAAAAAAGCCTAGGCCTGACTTGTTTAGGTTATATAAGCTTTTTAAATAGCCTGGGTCTGGCCTGTTTGCAAAAAAAGTCTGGCCTGAGCCTGGCCTGACATTCGGCCTGTCATAGGCCCCTGTAGGCCGGCCTGGCCTGTTTCCACCACTAGACACCACCCAGATATCCACACCAGTCACCGACATCGTCCCGACACCAATACTCACGGTCCCAGCCACGGTGGTTACCACCCTTCGTCTTTTTTTTTAAAAAAAATTTCGACCTTGTTGGGTCGTGAGGCCCCTCACAACTGGGGTCGTGAGGAGCCTCACTACCGGGGATGTGAGGAGCCTCACAACCCACCCCATTATATAGGTAGCCTCACAAGGTCGTGTCACAACCCCGGTTGTGAGGGGCCTCACGACCCGAGGTCGAAATTTAAAAAAAACAGAGAAAAGAGGAAAAAGAAGGAAGGGAAGGGAAAGAGTGTGGTGGGGTGTGGCTGATGTGGTGGGGTGGTAGTGTGGGTGTGGGTGGTGCCGCTGGGGTGGGGGAAAGGGAAAGGGTGGGGCTGTGCGGGTGAGGGTGGGGTGTGGTGTATGTGGTGGGGGAAGAGAAGGGGAAAGAGAAAGGATGGGGTGTGGTAGGGTGGGGGAAGGGTGGAGTATTTTTGATATTTTTTTTAGGGTGGGATGTAGGAATTGAAAGGTGGGGTGTGGGAATTTTTTTCTGAGATCGAATAGGCTTTACCACACCATCCCAAAAGACCTTAAGTCAGCCCCTGCAGGCTACCCTAGGAGGCACCCAAATAATAATATTATATGAGTCTATTTCAGTAGTCCGTACATATGTCATTCTCATATCACTCGATCAAATTTTTTTGAGTTTTTTTTCCTTTCACTTTTCTATCAAATTACTCGATGAAAAAAAATACTCCTCCTTTTGTTTATAAATTCAAGTTTTTCTAGAGTTTTTTTTTAATAATGTAAGTCTTTTTACAAAATTAATGCAATATTAATTATAAATTTTTTAATTTCACCATTAGTTATTATATAAAGATAATGAATAAAAAATTAATTATTGCGAGAAAATAAAAAGCAATATGTAAAAAATAAATAGAATTTAATGCAAACATACATATTCATTACATTCTTTAATCGATGAGTTACAATATTAAAAGACCTATATTTATAGTATTGAGTTATCAATATGCAAGTGTCAAGTGTGTACTCTATTAGTGAAAAATCTGCTGCTTACATGATTGAATAGCAAAATGTCTTCAATAATCCATTTTTAGTTGTGGCCTTCAGATGTTCATCAATTTTGAATTTGGATCAGATCCTACCAGGGTTCAAGTATCTGACCTTAATGATGGCTATAATTAATTCGGCCATACTAGTAGAGGCTGAAGGCATCCGATATACTTTTATCTACTTGCAATAATATTCTTTTTTTTTTTTTTTTTGAAGTTACAATATTCAATATGTGTTTGTCTTTTTTTGTATTTCTTATGAACAACTAACGGGACTAAATAAAGCAGGAACAATTATATAGCTAGCAAACTATATATATTGGTCGAATTAGCTAAATCAGCTGATGATGAAAAGGAGGGGATGGAATTGAGATGACGGGGACCAATTGTAGGTTGCATTGTGACCACTCTTGGCTAGCAAGTCCTCTCTAGAATTGCCCTTTTTAAAGAGCCTAGAGTGGACAGACCAATTAAGCCTTAATTGAGCCAGAATAGAGGAAACAACAAGACTGTAACAACTAACAAGGATGTTTAGGTAAAACTCTACAGCAATATAGGAATCACTACTGCATGGGCTGTTCATTGATTTTTACATTTTGATTTTAAAAATAATATATACATATATATATATATATATATATATATATATATATATATATATATATATATATATATATATATATATATATATATATGCGCGCGCGCGTATATTTAATACTTGATGTAACTACTGCATGTTGTATTATACTACAGCGTATATTTAATAGCGTATATTTAATACTTGATGACTACACACAGTATCTTGTAACCTATGTTGTTCTTTCTTATCAAAATAACTAGCTCTTTTCCTGACTCTTTTTATATACTGTGTATTCATCAAGGGAACTAGGGAAGTCAACATATTTTTATTTTATAAATAGCTGAAGATGATTGTGTGGCGAAAAACCACTGACTTAAAAACAAGAGCTTCGAATAGCCGTGATGTAACTACATTAACCGGTTCTTGCTCCCAAGATTGATACAGTAATTCCCTAACTCGTACACTCAAGACAAAGAACTTGGATTCTTATATAGTTAGGTTGCTCAACCACGTAAAGAAAGGAAGACAAGAAAATTATTGGGAGTCGTTTTTGTTTTACGCGTATTAAGTAGAGATAGCTTCTTATAGCCCTTAGGCTCAAACACTCAACAACCAAAAATTAATGTCCAATGAATCTATGGCCCCTAAAATTGCAATAATGCCTAACATAAAACTGTTGAATTTATGGTACATAAAATTTGCAACGGCTATTTGTAAAAATCATGGGAAAATAAAAAGAACATTGGCCAGTGGCCTTCCTAACAAGGACACTTGCACCCATTTGGGCGGTGCGTGTGCATATTGGAAAAAATAAGTCCACTCCTAAAACCTAATAAGATATTTGCAGGTGGAATATAGAGGATTAAGTTTCACAAAAATTGAGCAACTTGGGACTATAGTTTTTTATGACAATGCCATTAATTCCAACAACACCTGCTTTGATATTGAGTCATCATCATCTGGTGTGAATGGTACAGAACTAATCCGCATATTCTTTTTGTGTTTTACGTCTCGTAATTCTTCTTCAATCAGGCTTGGGCAGAATAGAAAAGCAAGTAAATTAATAGCATGGCAAACAAACATGATGTCCACAGCTGAAATACTGAAATACACCACACAGTGAATTTTTAGACACGCTAGTTTATTAGGCTTTGTGTGGGAAAATTGGGAGGATAGAAAGTTTGCAGTGCATGTATTTACTTACTTTAAACATTTCCAGAATTCCATCTGTGTGTTACTGTGTTGCTGAGATATGCAAGAGGCCAGAGATTCGTGTGACTAATCACTAACTGCACTAGCCACCAAGCCTTACTCAGTCAC
This sequence comes from Crotalaria pallida, assembly GCA_037953625.1. Classification (NCBI taxonomy): domain Eukaryota; kingdom Viridiplantae; phylum Streptophyta; class Magnoliopsida; order Fabales; family Fabaceae; genus Crotalaria; species Crotalaria pallida. The sequence continues at coordinate 137,744,384 of CM075654.1, read as the reverse complement.
TCTTAAAATAAAATTGTGCTACTTACTTGATGCTTGTATATATTCCTCAATCTATGCTTCCCAACACTATGAATTTCTGAATCCGTTTTTAAGTTGTTTCAACTGGTTTGACAATGATAATTGCAATGCTTCGAGAGTTCGAGTCTCTCTCTCCTTTAAGGTTTAATCATATGAGAGAATAAATAACTGAAGTTTAATTTGGTCTGGTACGATTTGCTGGCCTTATTTAAGTTTCTGAATATGCCAAAAATAAAAAAAAAAAAAAATAGCTGAGTTTCTGCCTCATCCTCCAGTGATCATCAACCTAAGAAAAAGAAAAATATGAATTGACTATTTGAACAAAATCATGCATTATCAAAATAATGCTACAATAAACAATGTTTATAAAGCAATACTATATTGAATAGAATTTTGCTATTCATTACCCTTACCCTTGGGGTAATATATAAGCAATCTAAAAATATAAAATTAATTTTAAAAAACTAAAAATATTAACTCAAAAAACATCACAGTAATATATTATTTTTTAAGTTGGTTTTCTATTTTAGATTATATATATATTAGCTGTAGCTGTAGGACAATAGCAAAACCATTATAACATATATCTATAGGACATACAAAATTTATTTATCTTGTTTGATTTTAAAATTTAAATAAATAAAAAATATTTTTCTAGTCTTATTTATACACACAAATCAAGAAAAGTAGTTATATTTTTAAAAACTTTGAAAAATTTCTTTAATATTGTAATTTTATCTTCTTAACTTGTAATGGAAATTTCACAATGTATTATTTTATATTAATGAAAAAAGGACAAACAAAATAAAAAAGTAATAAATACCTCCTAAAAATACAAAATGACTTATAAATAAAATTGAAAAAAATTTTCGAGAATATAACTTATTAATAAAACCGGGAAAAATAAAAGAATAAAATATCAAATTGGTTCTTCAAATGTATAATTGTCATGATTGGATCTTTAAGAAAAGTGCTACCAAAAGTCCTTTGAAAAGTTTTATAAAGTCACAACGTTGGTCCTTCTGTAAAGTTACAGTTGCTGACAAATTAAACTTGGTGACACTTTTATTTGGAGACTCATTTTTTGGCACTTCTATCTTTGGAGTTTTGATGATCGATTATTCGATTTAATGTTTTACTGAACAATAAAATGTGAAATCTTTCAATCACTGTTAACCATGTTACCTATTTCTAATTATACTCATCATTTTAGTATAACTAATATTTCTGTATTATCGGACTAGGGCAGGTCTTTAATTTGAGAAGGGTCTTGCCCTAGATATTAAAGATGGACTTGAGTATAAGACTGTAAGCAGAATTGAGCATGATCCAATGGGTAAGGAGAGAGTTTCAATGTGTGTATTGTGAATATATTGTGAAGAAGGAAGGGAGCTTCAATGTTGTGAAGAAGTTGGGGGAGAAGAAGGAAACCGCGTTAGAGAAGAAGAGGGTGGAATGTGGGGTTTAGTATTACTTAAGGGTATTATAGTAATTTCACGCTTGAATTGGGGGTTTGGGGGATATTAATGGGGTTCATAATCTATTACTCATTTGTCTTGATCAAAACTCTTTTTTGATGGGTTCAAGTTGGAAGTAATCCGAATCCAATCCATTTCAATGTCTCCCATTGTTTCAAAATATTTGTTTTTTTTTTTTAAGGGCAAAATATTTGTTATTATAATAAAATATGAGTAATAAATTTTTCACTTTAAGTTCAAACATTTTTCAAAATATTTATTAATAATATTTTTAATTTGAATATATATTTGTTAAAATATATACTTTAGTTTTGATTTTAACTTTTTTAATTTTTTTAAATATATTTATTATATTGGTAAAACTGTGAGACATAAAATGTCAAAAACCGGATTCAAATTCTTGTGACGACGTTTTTCCCCCTTTCTTATAAAAGGATATTTATCTATTAATATATATATATATATATATATATATATAAAGTTGACCCAGTTTCGTCTTTAGTATTGTTGGGTCAAGATCACGTACAAATGATCTTACCTAATTTTTGGATCGGATTCAGTTAATTAAGTCTAAGAGTTTTGAATTATGTCCCCCATATTCGAGAATATAGCCCCCATTTTTCTTTTTCGTGGACAAAAATGTCCCTTGCAGTGTTAATTTTTTCGTACAATAAGAAACGGAAAAATTCCGTATGTAGCAAAACGGAGAAACTCCGTCTCCGATAAAATGGAAAAACTCCGTTATTCAATCAATCAGCCAGAAGTTTCTGAACTCAGTTCTCTGTTTGAAAGGCTAGTGAGCATGTCTCTGTTCTTACTCTTCATCTTTGGCCTCTCGACAGACTCATCATCATCGCCTTCAAGGCAAAACTTCTGAGGAGTACGCATTAAAATCATTGACCAGAGTAAATAATAAATAAAATTCAAGAAAGCATCCCTAGAGTTTCCAAGTCATCTTCCTCCCAAGCATATTTTGCATAGTCATTTCCCAGAGAGTATGCATTAAAATCATTGACACCGATCCAGTAAGGAAGATGACCATCATGAAAGAGTTAAAAATGGAGAACCAATGGATCTGGAAAAAATCAGAGAAGCAAAATACTTAGAATCTTAGTGACACAACTAAGGTAAGATCCACATGTATCAAGTATGAACTCATAACAATCAACAAATCATAAATACCTAACGTGATGTTCAAAGAAAGGATAGTCAAGGTAGACATCAAAGTGGTGTCTGAAAGTGACATTAGTAGGAACCCATTTGACAAAATATGGGAAATTTTAAACGGTATTTAAACTTCCGTCTAATCAGAGACGGATTGATTCCGTTTTGACGAAGACGAAATTTTTCCGTTTACCCAAAAACGGATTTTTTTCGTTTTTATGAAGACGGATTTTTTTCGTTAATATAGGAACGGAAAAAATAACATACAAAAGAACATTTTTGTCCACGAAAAAGTGAAATGGGGCTAAAATCTCAAGTTTGGGGGCCAAAATTCAAAGCTGAAGTCTAATTCGTCCCACGCTGATCCGTAAGTCCAACAATCCCAAAACGAATATCTTGACCGGAATTGGATCACCAGGCCATGCCCACGTCATTCAGCAGAAGAATGAGGCCCAAATCTGGAAGCTTAGATTTTATTTTTTTTTTATTATTTTTTTTTTTTTACAGACAAAGTTTTGGATGAAAAAAGATGTGAGAAAATTGTGCAGATCACAAATATCGAACTAAACTGCATGATGAGCTGCATTTTGAGTTTTACTGGTGTGTTTAGTTACCTACCTCTACCTGCATGGGAATCTTTAATTTCCGGGTTTTGCTTACCTTGGAAATGCACAACCCCCCATGTGAGTGAAAGGGAAGTTTACTAGAGTGTGAGACTTGAGAAGTGAAGTTTTTAACATAAAGCAGAAGGTGGGGTCCATGAAAGGAAACTCCAATATCATCTCTCACCATCCACAGGAACAAAGAGAACCAACAAGGGGAGGATGAGACTGGTCCACCATCATCCATATATGGCTTGAAAGTGAAGTAAATCTGAGGCTCTAGTAACTCACTCCAAGATAAAATTATATATATAACAAGATACTCCATACTGCCTTTTTTCCAACTTTAAGTGGTCCCTAATTAAACCATCAATGAAACCTAACACTGAAAAACTCCTTTCAATGCATACATATTAAGACATCAATCTATGCCCGAATGTATTTGTGTTATGTCTTTACATAATTAACTTGTGAGGCATATAACATATAAACTTCTTAGAGAAGAGTACGTACATCAAGTTAGTTATAAGAAGCTTCATAGTTTGTGAAAATTAAAAAAAAAAAAATTAAGCCTTGAAAATGACATTGAAGTCTTTAATTTGATTGAGCTAACAAAGTATCGTTTCTAAACCATGGGGGAAGGTTTTTGGAAAGAAACAGGAGAAAAATTGGTAGAATGATTAAAAGAGCAAAAGAAATAACTAGTGGAATTTCAAAGGGCATAGAAGAAATATAAAAAATTAAAATTGGTAGATGAAGAATGAACTTTTCATTGAGAGTGTGTTATTATGCCACCAATTGTTTATTTGTACCTTAAATTAAAATTCTACAACTTACTTTTAGAGAAAAGAAAGAGAATTTGTGAGGCTCTCCTTTTTTTTTTTCCTTAAAATGAAAGTTGTCAAAGTTTGTAAATCAAACTTCATATACAAAAAAACATTTTTGTTAAATTCCAGATGATCATATAATATTTTCTTTATGATTGTATCAGATATGAACTTTTACATTGAGAGATTAATTGAGTGATACTGAATCAAGTTAAAATAAAACAAAGAAACTGGAAAAACCAATTAAAAATGATACTAAATTAAAAGGTACCCCAAGTCTGAGCAGCAGAAGAACTCAAATCAGCTGTGTTAACATCCTTTAATATTTTGTGCGACTGAGCTTTGTCCATATAATTCTAAACATTTAAAAACAAGGATGACAATCTAGCCTTTTAACCACACATGAGTTATTCAAATGTCCCTTTGGATTGAAATGAATCATAATTCATTGGGGGGTACTTGAGGGACAAAAAAATCATTCTAATTAATTGAGGAAGTTGAAATGTCTGTCCGTCCCCTTCTTTTCTTCTCATATTTAGGGCTATGTATTCATCATTCTGTGGCCTAATATCACTGTCTCAATCAATAGACTATTATTCTGTTCCCAAAGGCTGCTTTTACAAGGACCACTATCAGGCTCATAGCCTCTGTCTCTCTCAAGCATGTTCAATGTTGTCTTTCTACTTCATCCAACTAAATAGATAAGGTTTAGTTGAATCTGAGATGCTCTACTCAAACCTATGCTTCTACATTATCACTTTATAGTCACTTAGCAGCTTTCTGCATTTTAAGTAAGTCATAGTTTTGATGGTTTCACAACCTTGCAGTTATGTATCTACACATAACAGCATGCATGTGACCTTGCTCGAAGACAGGTCAGATGGAATGTTAAGTCTATATGGGATCACATCATACAATAAATAAAAAAAATTAATTGAGTAGGAGAAATTGAGAATTATTTCAAGAATTTAACTAAAGTGTTTGAGAGAAAACAAGGTGGCACTTAAGGATGAGAAGATGAATTGATGAAAAACTTGTCTAAGATGGTATTATGATCAAAAGAGAAGGCTGCTAATAGAGATTTGGTTAATAAGTTAATTGAAAAATAGAGCAATTAAAAAAGTACACAAATACCTAAGATTATTTTTTTTTCTTTTTATAATACCCTTCCGTAAATAATGTTTATTGTAGAATTAGTTTGAGTTCTAATTAGTTTGAGTAATAGGACACATTCTTATCAGATGAGTAACCCTGCTTATTAATATTGTAGACTAAGATAACACCCTAAATAATAAATATTATGGATTGGTTACTCTGAAGTGAGCTTATCTCTAAATTGGGCAAGTAAAAATGTATTCACCACAAAAAATTTAGTGATTGTAGATTTGTAGGTTTATAAGCACTTGATTAAATCATCCTTACCTCTCCTTTTTTTTTTTTTTTTTTTTTAGAGAAGATAAATCCAAATCATATTTGTACGAGTTTGATGAGTACTAGTATTATTATTTATAATTATTACGTGATCTGCCGTCTAACCTTTGGATCCTGGTGCTGTTACTTTATTTTTACCAGTGTTCAGATTTTGGAGAGAAGAAAAGATGGAAAATAAAAAAAACCAAACCAGAAAGTGGTGGAAGGTTGACATCACCTCTCTTATGTACATTTGATTAGGTAACTGGTCACATATCTGCTCATCGCTATCAACCTTTTTTTTTCTTTTTTCCTTAGGCCAAATTGTACTTTAAACGAGCAAAAGAAGGTGGCTGAAGTTAACAGGTACTAAAATGATCTTATTTATACTATGGAGTAGTATACAACCAATATATGTTATGTACTTAAAATGAAAAAGAATCTTCATTATAAGCATTTGGAGTGAGTGAGCTCATCCAACGAATGGTAATACAAGATCTTTTCTACATCTCCATCTTTAGATTGCTAGTGTCCACTAGACCTGCAAGATATAAAAACAAATGATTCAGATTTTGACATTCAGAAGTAGCCTAGTTTAACTACTTTCAAAGTGGTAATAATTAAAGAATTTTACATGGTCTAAAATAATGGTGATGATTGTGTAATGGCCTATAAGTCTTGAAAATATTGATTAAGGGCCTCATTATCAAAAATGCCAAAATAAGTTTTAAGAATTTTCTAAAAGAGAAGCTTGATACCCCCTTTTCTTTTCCATTTTACTTCACAAAATAAATTAATTAACTTGCTAATGCTAACCTCATAAGTAATTTTTGTCTTGTAGTATTACAAACAACTTAGCTACAAAAAAACCTTTACTTCCACTTTCCACGAGTGAAAGTAATGAGAAAGGGAAAGCAGATAAAAAAGTGCCTGCCTGCATGACTGAAAAGATTAATATTTATTAGATCCTTTTACCAAATTTCTTCATTTTGATCAAAAAGGTCTCAGTAATCCTATGCACTTATCAATATCCGTGGGGCTCTCATATCTATGAAAAATTGAAATTACACTATTCTTTGCATCTGCTTTCTACTTTTAGGATATCATGCCACCCAAAAAAAAGTGATTTGACAAGTCTCGAATTTGTAGCTACCTGTAAATGGTTGAGAAGGAAATGATGCTGTTCTTGCTTGATCAAAAGCTACATTGTAAAGGTTTTGGAAATCCCCTTCCCAAGTTGAAGAAGGTAAAATTTGCTGCAGTGCACATAAAAATTAAAAGATCAATTGAAGAAAACTAATTATTGCAAAAAATAAACACTGTGAACAGATAAATAGAGGGGAAACATACAGTGAAACAGGAAGATGAGTCAAGAAATGTTTCAGGCAAAGAAACAGGTGCACTACTGGTCCTTCTAAGCCCCATATCTGAAGGGTTTATCCCCATGTTGTTCATTAATCCACCACAATATGAAACAAGTTGTGCTGGATTGAACTGAAGATAAGCAGGGTTAGTAGTTATGTCTGGTTGCATCCCTATGGTTGGAAAACATGGAGAACAAGCAGGAAATACCTGTGAGAATCAAATGAAAGAGTTTGTCAAATAAAAATTGTGTAATTGAACTGAAAGAAAAGGAGTAACTGTATATAAAGTAGAAGTTCTGGTATGTGCATTTCCCTCACCTCTTTGGCAAATAGATCATCAATGTTGAAGTCAATCCTTGGGTTTACAGCTGCTAATTTCATTGACAAGAACTGCATGCCATGATAATATACATTATTTTAGAGTAAATCACTTAGACTTCAATTGTAATTCAAAATAAAACCATATAAACACTTCTAGAATAATACCACCCATGCACACTTTACACATAACCTCAAGTTTCAGTCATTTTAATAATTTTATTATAAGAAGTTTGCTAATGTATGTCCCAGGGCATATATTAAGCATACTTTAAGGAGTTGATATGAAAAAACTTAAAATATCACATCCCAAAATATCAGACAAACCATTTACCCATACACTTTAATTTTTTAAAGTATTTTTAACATGTGTCTTAAGACACATTAAAAAAAACCCTTGTTATAATCGGTCTTATCTGAAATGTTTATACATATACTTTAATATATGTACACCTGGATATGAAAGATGTGCAAAGAGGTTTTGTGAAACAAGCTTTATCCAAACTTGTAGGGTAAGTTGCATGATGTGCAGGAAATATGGTGAAGCATTTTTAATTAGACAGTAAAAATTGTATAGATGTGAGGATATGTTAATGACTAACCTGATTTCCTATGGACCAAAAGGGTAAAAAAGACTAATCAAATTTCCTGTAGACTTAATGAGAAAGGCAATGAATGAAGTGGATCTAAAACTAACCTCAACTTGTCGTTGAAGAGACTGAACATAGTTAATGATTTCATCAAGCATTCCAGCTTTTCCTGTAATTTTGTTGCATCCTGGTACTAAATCTTGCAAATACTTCATTCTTTCGCTAATTTTTTCCCTTCTGACCTGCACCAATACATTACACTTGCATTTAATTCCCTATTGCAAAAATTATAACTACAGGCTACAGTACAGAGAGAACACATAGTTAGTTAATGTTGGTTGTACTCACTCTTTCAGCTAAGCTATGACTATCAGTGGCTTGACCACGACGTGCTCGGACATGAATGTAATCAGGCTTTGGATTTTGAACCTCTGACTCTTTTGAATTCTCCTTCGAACTATCGCCACGAGTTTCCTTGTCCTTCTTATTTGTGTTTGCCTTTGTATTCTTGTTACCAGTTTGTTCCCTCGTCTTGGATTCCTCTTCATCACCACTCACTTTAATCTTCTTCTCTTTGTTATCACTTTCTGCTACAACCTAAACAAAAACATAAATAAACAACATTCATTCTCATTCTCATGTTAGTTAATTTACCACCCAACACAAACATCTTAGCTATAGTTTGGCAGACATGCTAAAACTTAGCGACTATTGACTTTAGTTCTTAGAATTTTTTTACATTTGTTTTGGTTCTTAAATATTTTAAAATTTTTGTTATAGTCCCTGAGAATGATGTGACAACATCACAATCCGTCAAATTAGTAATTATTCTGCCACAAGTCACATGTGTGAATCATCTACTTCATCACTAGGAGCAAGGTAAAAATATTACTAAAACCGTAGGAAAATCAAGTTTAATATTTGTCGATATATTAAACACATGGTTTTCACAACTCTATAGTTAGTAATTATTAAAACCTTACCTCTACTTCAACATAGGAAAATCAAGTTTAATATTGGTCAATATATTAAACACATGGTTTTCCAAGATAAAAATATTTCTTTTACTTGCTTAAACAATATCCTAAAAAAACATTTATATTATCCAAAACTATATTATCTTCTGTTATGTTCCAACATCAAAGGCTACCTTAAGATCATAACAAGCACAATTAATCATGTTAGCATGCAATTCAAAACTTACACACCTTGGAATTGTGAGCCTTTTCAGCTTTCCTCTTCTTGAAGGTTTCTTTCTTCTCTGATGGTGAAGCCATGTCTCTGCTACAAGTCCTTGAAATGGAGGAATTCACATCAAGCCTCGAAACAGGTGGCAATAAAGAAGGTCCGTATCCCAATTCGGGCCACCCATTTTCAAAACCCGGGTCAGGTTTCATTGAGTTTGCTACCACGTCACCAAGTGCTGAATCACCACCACCCATCATCATTAACATCAACCCTTGAGGATCTTGAGCTTGCAGAGAAGAAGCAGAGAAGTACCCATCTTCTTCCTGCTCTTGGTGGTTCTGTTCTTGTTGCCACTTCCTCCTTGCTCTTTGAATTTCCAACACTGTCATGTCTGAACCTCCTCCTACATTCCCCGAACTGTTGAGACAGTGCAACATGTTGTTGTTGTTGTTGTTGTTAAGCAGTGCTCTGTTTTGAAAATAAAAACAGAGGAAGTTGGCTCTGTTCTGTTTTGATGTTAAAGTAAGCAGGGTGCTCTGTTTCGAAAAAAAGGCAACTACTTTAAGCGTAAACTAACGAAGTAGGCCCTGTAACTCCCTCCTAAGCTCTTTCTGGTGTGATAATAAAGGTAGAATGTTGATAAGGTGCGGTTGTGTAATGCAGAAACTAGAAACCGGGAATGAGGGAAACAAAGGAGGAGTTGGAAAAAAAAGAGTGAAATGAAATGTTGTTTGTTAAGGATAAAGAGGAGTTGGGTGGTAATATATATATAGGAGAAAAATAATAAAAAAATGTAAAAATAAAAAATAAAAATAAAAATACTTAATTTTTTTTTTAAAAAAAGGTGCCGGAATGAGAGAAGGAGTGGCCGGAATAATTAGGAGAGTGAATGAATGGGGTAGAGAGCCACCCAAGGTATCCATATTCGGCCTGTGGGCTTTGACCCCACCTGACATGACCTCCACGTGGTCGTGTCCCAACACCTCTCAAATCAAAACGATACCGTTCCTCCCTTTTTTTTTTCTTTTTTTTTCTTTTTTTTTTTTTTTGCGCATCCCACTCTTCACTTTATCGCATCATGTTGGATTAGGCTATGACTAACCTGACACAATTTCGCACCTTAGATCTTTCATACACTCTCTCCCTTGATATAGAATTCGTTTTTTAAAATTTACATTTCCTTAAAAAGATATTTAATTTTTATTTATGATATGAGAAATGTCAATATTTGATATTTTTTTAAATTATTCACATAATTATTATTAAAACTTTAAAAAATATTAAATAGATGGGATGCTTATAAAAATAAGTAATTAAACATAATTACAAATTGAATTAAGATCTTTTAAATAGCATGAAAATAAATTTTTAAATGAATCTTATATTGAGATACAAATGAAGTATAAAATCTTTTGCCAAAATTTATGTATTCATGTTGATCAAGCGAGTTATTTAATAATATTAGTAATATTATAAATATCAAATTTGATACTCCCTCCGACTCAAATTATAAGCAACAAAAAAACATATTTCTCTTGGTTTAAAATATAAGCAAAATTAACTAACTTTATTAAATTTTGTTTCATTCTCAATGCCACTTTCCTAAAACATCCCTAGAAAATTGTAATCTTTATTAATTTTTGTTTCATTCTCAATACTACTTTCCTAAAATACGTCTATTTTTTATAAATTTGAGAAAATTAAATACAATCAACTAACCTCCTTAATAAGCGTAAAAGTGATGGGATTTGCTTATAATTCGAGCCGGAAGGAGTATATTTTTTAAAATTATCATTTATATTATTATTGGAACATTAGAAAATGTTATATAAATATAATTGTTCATAAAAATAAATAATTAAATATTGTTGGATATTAGAATGAGGCCCAAAAAATTTTCAAAAATTTTATATTAAGGATGAGATAAAGTATTTATTTATTTTATAAAATGCATTCTTGATCTCTTAATTTTTTTCCCACTTGTGCAAAATTAGTCCCTTTATTTTATTTTGTGCTAAAGTTGTCACTTATGTTAATTCATTATGCAAATTCTATCCCTCCGTCATTCACCTATTAAACAACTAATAGAACTGCCTCATGTGGCATCCATATAACAACCCGTGACATTTTAATTATTTAATTATTAATTAAAAATTACAAATTAAAAATTGTAAATATAATATTGAAAACTAAAAAAAATAACATTTTATAATATTTTAATATTTAATTAATAATTTTTTATAAGAAAATATTGCATCATTATTACGGTTTGAACCTGAGGTCTGATACACTATGTCCTGCAGCTCTACCAACTGATCTAATAATTAAAGTACCATATGTCAGATACTGCCACAAGGAATAGCTTCTTTGGTTGCTTAAGGAAGAATGGAACTTGCACAATGAATTAATTTAAGAAACAATTTTAGCACAAATTAAAATAAAAGAACTGGTTTTGCACAAAGCTACAAATGGAAAGCTTAAGGAATTAAAAATGCATTTTACTTTTTTTTTAATTGACTTTATTCTCGTTATAATTTATTGATAGCAAGAGTTATGATAAAATCATTAGCCTATGATAGAATAACATGATTTTTTTTTAAACAAAAAAGTTGAAGTATTTAATTGTTTTTTTTTAAAAAAAAATATTTCTGTTATGAAAGTGGAAGAGAGGGAATAGTAGCATGTAACTCTGCATTGTATAGTTGCATGCATACACCGGAAACATTTGTGATTTGTCATCACCATTTCCTGGGCCGCGTGAAGAACGGGGAGAGACTGGTCCAACCTATGCATCGACCCACGTGGGGTAATGCCACGTGGTACCTTGTGGAGTTTTGGATCTGCCATATCATATGCCGATGTGTCATTTAGCATGGGAAAACTGACAATTAATTGAGCGCCAATTAATCATCTTGAGTTGAACGGGATAACGAGACTTTGCTTGTGTGGTGATAGTGGTACTTGTATAGTACTCCCTTGTTTGGGTAGATTTTTTGTCCCTTTTTATAAGCCGTTTTAGAATATCTAGGTAGCATTAAATAATTTATTTAAAATACACCCCTCATAATTACTAAAGGGTGATAGGGTAATAATTATAATAGAGAGATAAATGAATAGAAATGTAAAATTTTAAATAGGAATAACTTTGAAATAATAACATATTTTTTTTTATAAATTTGAGAATAATAATTATTTTTTTTAATATGTGTGAATTAGGTAAAAATGACATATATTAAGGGACGATGGGAGTAATACTCGTAGTATAGTAAGAGTAAGTTGTACCTTGGAATTTGCGATAGAACGCAGAATTTTCCCCACAAACTGCATAGCGACGCGTGGCTCATGGACACAGCGCGTTGATATGAAGGCACTGCTCCTCTTGCAGGCTACGTATAGTACTTTTGATGATTAGCTCAAGATTCTGTTCTCCAAAGAGGATTAAGGTCTTGCTGTCAGCCCTTTCTAAATATAGTAACTCCTATCACATTCTCATTCAATCCTTCTTTTAATCACTACTCCATCTCTTCCTAATACAGCGGATTTGTCTTAGATTTTTTTATGGATTTTCTTAACAAGGGCCGAGGATAAGAAGCTATAAAAAGTATCTTTGCATTGGAAAAAATAAATGTTTAAGACTTTAAAAGTTAGTGGGTTAGCTTTCCAAGACATTTTTTCTACTTTTTCACCTCTTATCCTCAGCCCTTAGGGCTGATGTTAAGCAATCCCTTTTTTATAGGGATCTTGCTAATGCTAAGCTTTTTATAAATAAAAATAATAATTCAAGTTTTTTGTTTTTATTATCCTGTGAATATTAAAAATTATATATATATTCTAATATTTTTCAGTTACATATAGCTTCTTAATAATATTTGTTACTCCCTCCGTCCCTAAATATAAAGTCTCTTTGGGAGATTTCACGTCCATTAAGAAAGTGGAATAATTTAGTTAACAATATTGGAAATGTGAACTTTTGATATGTAATTTCAAAATTACCCATATTAATATTATTGAGAATCTAAAAAGGGTTAAATAAATAGGGATGTTTGTGGAGAAAAAGTAATTAATGATCATTGAAAATGGGTATCAGGCTTTATAAATAGGGAAAAAATAAAAGTGTCAAGAGGACTTTATATTTAGGGACTGAGGGAGTAGCATCTTTTAAGTACTCCTTCTGATCCGATGGTAAAAAAGTACTCTCTCCGGTCTCATTTATAAGAAAAAAGACTTTTCACTAATGATCTTAAATATAAGCAAAAATTAACTAACTTTTTATTCCCATTACAATCATTCCTAAAATATCCTTATAATGTGATTGAATCATTTAATATTTGTTTCATTCTCAATGTAAATTTACTAAAGTAGTCCACTTTGTTTATGAATTTGAGAAAATTAAATACACTCAACTAACTTCAGAAGTTATTTATTTTTGCTTAAAAATGAGACCAGAAGGAGTACCAATTTTTTTTTTTCAAACTAAAGTTAAAGTAATTAATAAAAAAACTTTGAAATTGCAAAGTGCATTAAATTAGATACATTAAATGCTAAACAAATCGTTAAATGCACGTACGTTTAATTTTTTTTACTTTTGAGACAACAAATCGTTAAATTTTTGCTTAAATTTTTTACGTTTAATTTTTGCACGTACGTTTAATATTTCATATGTTGTTTCAAAAGTAACGTACGTTGTACTAGTTATGAAGAGTTTTGATACATTAAATTAATTTCTACGCCTACTAAAGACAACTTTGAAAAAAAATTAACGAGTATGATCGACTAATTGGAACAAGATTTCGTAAATAGAACAATAAATTTGTTTTAAAATAATCTTACATATCAATGACAAGAGGGAGTAGCACTAACTTAAGTAAGTCCTTTTATCATTAATGTTTTTCTAATCTTGTTTTGCTCTTAGCTTCAAACGCATATTTCTTCGATTTATATTATAAAAAAAAGTAACCTTAAGAAAGTTAGTTTAGTGTATTTAATTTTATCTAATTCATAAAAGAATATAGCATTACTTGAGGAAAGTTACGTCGAAAATGGAAAAAAAAAATTAAATGAAATCACTATTATTTTATATGAATGTTTTAGGAAAAATTGTATTGGAAATAAAAAATTAGTTAATTTTTTTTATTTGAGACCAAAACAAGCATGTCTTGTTTTACTTACATTAGAGACCGAAAAGAGTAAATTATAATTTTTTTTTTATACTAAATTATAATTTTTTAGGATCCTATAAGTCTCCTAAATAATATATATAAAATCTTAGAATCACAACTTTTAAATGATTCATATAATACACTGTTTTCTTATTCAAAATTTCTATTTTTCAATTTCTCGTAATAAGTGCCATTGGTCAAGATTTCCCCAATTTTTATTCCAAGAGTAGATAAGAATGTACAACCAATATAATCTATACTATTATATAAAGAAAACCCTTTTTTTAACTGTTTTATAACTAATTTTTGTACATAATTTTGTTATTCCTATTATACCCTTCCTCATTGAAAAAATTACCACCTCTTTCCCACATTGTGTAAAATTAAACTGCTATAGCAGTTCCACTAACTTGCAAAGAAAAAAAAAACTGTCGTGCAACCTGTTGATGTCCACTATTCCTATATAATACAAGTAACTACCAACAACCTGTATGATTTTCACTACTAGCATTTATACCTGTGCGATACACGGGGTGTGGTTCTCTGGTATTAATAATGATAATAATAATGGGTTTGTTTAACCTTAGATAAGAATAAAAATAAAAAAATGATTAAGTTTCATAGGAAATAATGAATTTAGAAAAGAAAAAATTTTATAATTTATTTTTTTAAAAAATATATTGAATTTACGATGTTTATCCTCAACTTTAAGGATTGTTATTAACTTAAAAAAATATGTATTAAGAAAATCATGATAATGTAATAAATCAATAGATGAGAAAGTTCTACCATCTACCCTGCACGGTTAAATTGTTGAATTATGGATAAAGGTCTATTTCAAACGAGTTATGTGTGTTTGATAAGTAAACATGAAAAGTCTAAATAAATGTGAAGTTATACTTTAAAGAAAGGGATTGATGGGTTAACAAGAAAAGACTATTATTAGACTGTTCAGATAATCCTAGATTAGGAATAGAACTCCTGCATAAGTGCTAAACAAATCCTAGATTTTGTGTTAGTCAAAGAGTCAAATTAAAAAGTCAAGGAAGTAAGCTATACTAATCGTCAGTTGTTGTTATAATTAAAAAATAAAAAATAAAAAATAAAAAGATAATCAGTTGTTGCTACCCAAATGAATCTTATTAAGTGTTAGGACATGGGTGATGCTTTGCAAGAAGGGCACTCTGCCATTTGCATGCAGCCACTTGACTATAACTAACACTAGTCAAATTGTCTAAATCATGCTTTGCTTGCAAATTTATGCTGCGATTTGAAGCTTGAAGCAATATTGGAAGGTAAAGGTGACCAAATATAATTTCAGATTTGTAGGATCAAGTCCAGTGAGGATGAAGGCAACTTCCATTATCACCTAATGGGTCCTCTCTCTTTCTCTCTAACTTTATTTTGTGTTTAAGTCCCTATCTGGCCCCCTTATCTCTCTCTAGGTCCCCCTAATTTCTATGTACTAGTTGCATACACTTCAAATTGACCCTATACTACAGCTAAAGGCAAATGGGCCCTGCTTTCTTCATCTCATTTCATCCATCACTATCTTTGTGGTTTACATCAACAGAAAACTACTATGTCTCCCAATTTCTTTTTGGTTTCTCAAGTGCTTTCCATCCTATATTATTCTATTTGACTAACCCTCCATATCCATCAGTGAGTGCATTTATCCTCGAGGCAGCCACCATACACGCTGTATAAACAAAAAATATCCCTCTTGCATGTTATCTTTACAGGTAATTAGGTTAATTAGTCACATGATTATTCCCTAATTATATTATAAAAATATGATCTCATGATTCATCACAAAAATTTCTGCATACATATCCTAATTTAATTATGCATCCATAATCAGTGATTTTATAATTTGTTAGACTTTGATCGGCACAATCAAACCAATTTAAAATACAATTAACCAATTTCTAATTCAAGGGGTCGATTTCGATTGGATAATAATATTGACCAATCTTGTGAACAATTGATCAATTGTAAAACAGATTTCATTGAAGTTGGTTCATTAATTTAAAAATTGGTCAATTGTGTTCCAGATTGATCTGATCTCTCCAAAATTACTAAATTATGAAGTCATCGAATTTCCCTTTAATTAATTTATAACCGAATTTAATGACATAGCTACAGCAGTAATAATTTTGTTTAATTATAATTCGGTGTTAGTTTAATCTCACCAATATATTCAGCAATTGATGAAAATATCACTGCCCTAATAATAAGATTTTGTATTGTATATATTTCCTCCAACAAATAATAATAATAATAATAATAATAATAATAATAATATCCTGCTGTAATACCATGATATCTAGTTTGAGGTCTATATATAGCTGCAGTTGCTTTCCTTATCCTCTTTTTTAATTTTAATCTGGGTTGCATGAGTACGGGCACGGTACCGGTACCCGATACGGGTACGGCAATTTCTAAAAAACTAGGGTACGGGTACATTTATATATATATATATATATATATATATATATTTAATAATTTATTTTATTAATATAATTATATTTAAATTTAAAAAAATGGAAAAAATAAAATCAGTAAGGTAAAAATTAAGTTAAAATTAATAATAAACACTTAAAAATTATTTTGATATTAAAGAACAAGCTTACTAAATCAGTCAATTAAAGATGCAGCAAATCAGTATTATACTATGAAAAAATAAATTGAAAAAATAATTGTATGATATTATGAAAAAAAGATCAAGCTTACGAAATTAGTATGATACTATGAAAAAAACTGAAAAATTACAATATGCAACAAATCTCATTAGATGCAGCAAATGAAATCCTAACTTTCCAAGATGCAGCAAATCTCATTAGAAAAATAAGTAACAGAGTAGAAGTATTTTATCTATGTATCATGAGTATGACGGGTTTGAGCAGCAAGGGGAGCAGCACGACGGCGACAGCAGCGAGCAGCACGGCGACGGGTTCGAGCAGCACGGCAACGGCAACAAGCGAGCAGCGAGCAGCACTGCGAGCGAACGACAGCTGACACTAGAGATAAAGAGAGGAGGTAGAGAGGGTGCTTCGAGAGATAGAGAGGAGATAGTGAGGGTTTGCTTCAAAACTCAACCCTAGGATAATATTAAGATGTAAATAAAAAAAATAAAAAAAATAAAAATTTTCAATTTTAGTGGTGTTGTGCCGTACCCAATTGGTGGGTACCGTACCCACCGCGTACCCCGGTGTACCCAAATATGTACCCAATTTTTATTTTTTTATTTTTTTGGGTACGTACCCAGGCGTACCCAAGCCGTACCCGTACCCAAAAAGTACCCGGTACATGTACGGTTCCTAAAATGGTGTAAGCATGCTTAAGAGATTTTAATTCAGTAAATGCAGAATCTCTTTTTGTTTTCCCTCATTTCAATTCAAGCTCATTCAGAATTGTCCCACCTGCTACTAATAAATAGGAAAAATAATTAATGGCAGGACTTCTTATCTTATCTGACTGATAGTATTGGATATGTACCAAAATAATAATTGAGGAAGGGAGATGGCATATGATGAGGAAGCAATGGGGGAGAGCAGCAGATCCGATGTATAGGGAATCCTAGTTCTTGCAGGGGGGGGTCCTCCTCCTTATTAAATATATATCAATTAATTAATTGGCCTCAGATACATCAGATCAGAGTTAGAAAGTAGTACTACTACTGTGTATTGGGTTCTTGGAGACTCTGCTGGAATCTATGGCTCCATTGCAAATGATACAGATGATACTGTGCATATGGGCTTCCTTCTCTTCTTTAATGGACAAACATGCTTAACACCTTCACCTAACAATTCCCTCCCCACCTTGCAAGCTAGTCTCTACTTTTATTAATAAATAGTTCTCCTATTTTTCTCACAATATCAAGCAGTGATGATAATTGCATGCAGCCATATTTCCCCCATGATAGGTACATTAAGTAATTCAATTTTAGTTCAAATTTATGGTACAACTTTTATTTATTTATTTATTTTGTTGAACTATGTTACAATTTTTTTTTTTTTTGTTTACATGAGAGGTCTGGGACTAGAACCCATGATCTGGGGAGAGAAAAATCCTAAATGTCCCTGCAGCCATCAACTAGGCTGTCTTACGCGTACAACTATGTTACAACTTTTACTCTTTATAGAGTAATATACATGTTTATATTTTGAGTTGGCATATGCTGTCTCGCAAGGACGGCTGCTTAGTGTACAGCTCATTTTAATTGGTTAAAAAATATATTTGAATTATGAAATTAAAAATTACTAGTGCATATATATATAAAAATATTAAGAAATTAGAAATTATATTTTTCAGATCAAGAAGCGAAAATGGTACTGAGAGTTATACTTAATTGTTGGATGGTACTAAAAGTGAGTAACAAGTAACCGTAAGTTTTAAAGAAAAAATAAGTTACATTTAACCACGCTTATCTGCTGGTCAAGACTCGAGAGCAAACGATTGAGTTAAAGACTCAAGAGTCAAGACACTTAATTACTATTATATAAGTCATAAAGTGGATCTCAATAGCTTAATTTATTTCTGATGTGTGAACATGAACAAGGCTGGAACAGTGTCACTAGCTAGTACGAGCAACGAAAAAGATAGAGGGCATCTTTTCTCTTTGATAGCAGACATAGCAACCCATTAGAAAGTGAGAGCAATGTATCATCAGGCCCGGTTGGGAGCTATTTCAACTTTCTATTTCCTTTTACTTTGACCAATTACACATGGAATCAAGATTTAAAATTGCCATTGTGGTTCCAAAATCATTAGTGAACTAATGCAAAATATGTGAGTGATAGACCGCAATTGCAATAATTTTTTTTGGTTTGCACCATGGTATTTGGCCCAGTACTAATCCAGTTCAAGGGGGGTCCCGAGTTCAAGGAGGGTACTGAAGTTATGATTTTATTCTTTTCCTAACGTTGTTACAGGGGATCGAACTGTGGTTCGCCCTACCGAATGCGGCATTTGACACTACTGCACCAAAAAAGGTAAAAAAATATAACAACTAAATGATGAGCACAAGGATAAGAAGAGATATGAATGCGGCTCTAAGCTTTTCTTAAAAGCAATGTCCATAAATGCATGCATTTGCGTAGGATTATTTTCACACAAACGCCCGTTTTGGCCAAAATACATTTTGAAGCTTCTGCGTTTTCTGTTCTTTCAACGTGATTTTGCCACAATTCAACTTTTCAACTGGTAAATAACCAAACATGCAAGTCCATTTCAACTGGTTGCATGTAATGGCAAGTAAATTGTCCTTCCATTCATCACCTACTATAGCCATCTCCGTAAGTTAAACTGCATATATACATGAATCGCAAGTACACGGATTTAAACCATGTGGGGAGTGTGGCTGGGTAAGGTCTGATCTGGGCCCGAACTCATCCCAGGATTAGAAAAAAATTCGAATATGTTGGGAGTTTAACTAAAGATGGGTAAAGAAAGGATGTAATCTCATTAGTATTGGCAATTAGGGCATATGTCCGTGGGTTCCGCCCGCTCGTCCGCATTTTTTTGTGGGCAGGGCACATATTTTAGGCCCGTTTATTAAATTATGTCCGCCCGTGCCCGCCCGTTTTTTTGCGGGCGGCCCGTATGAAAGAATTAAAAAAAAATAAAATTTTTTAGTTGTTAACTTACTTGATTGTAAAAAAAAAAAAAAAAACTTAAAAATTCGTCTAATCTAAAATATTAAAACCATTTATTACATACACCAATATGTGTAATATGTATATCACCGCTACCGCTACTGCTACTGTAATATATATATATATATAAAATTCCTCTAATCTAAAATATTAAAACCATTTATTACATACACCAATATGTGTATTATGTATATCACCGCTACCGCTACTGCTACTGTAATATATATATATATATATGTGTGTGAGTGTGTGAAAAAAGGGTATACTATTACACACACTTAGCATTGGCACATTAGTTGTAGTATATAGTATATATATGTAATTTCCACATTAATATATACAGTGCTAGTGTGCTACATATGATATGCCTACATCATTTTCTTTAGTTTATGTTCTGCATATATGTTCTGCTATATCATGTAGGAATTAAAACATATATGTTATGCATATTTTTTTTTTGTTTACATGGGAGGTCTGGGACTAGAACCCATGATCTGGGGAGGGGAAAATCCTAAGTGTCCCTGCAGCCACCAACTGAGCTGTCTTACGCGGATTATGTTATGCATATTTTAGTTTATTATGTTTTGCATATTTTAGTTTATGTTTTGCATGTAGCTTTTTTTTTTAAAAAAAAAAATTAATTTTTTTAAAACGCGAGCTGCCCGCATGCCCGCCCTGCCCACACTTAGGGATGGCAGGGCCTCGATTTTTGGCCCTAAAAATTTTGCCCGCCCGCAAAATTTGCGGGCCAATTGCGGGCGCGGGCGATGCCCCCCGCCCGCCCTAATTGCCAACACTAGATCTAATTGATCCAAGACAAGAACTACAAGCTTAAAATCTATGTTGCACCAATACGGATACGGTACCAGCTAGGGATGCAGTACTGGATATATATGGGATACGACATTTTCTAAAAAAACTAAGTTACAGGTAAGGAAATATAAGTTCAAATTTTATAAATAAATAAATATATATATATATATATATATAAGGTGTAAATAAACAATTTTGGCATTGAAATAACATATGAGTATCGTAAAATTTGATGTCGATGGTCAAAATAAGTTAAGATAAAAGGCCGAAAGATTGACTATAATATTAAAATATAAATTCTAAGGCAAAAATTACACTAATGGTACGATCCACATCTAAAATATACCTTAACATATCAATTAAACTTACAAGTACCCAGGAGTACAGTACATGTACTGATACCCCAAGTGTATCCGGTATGGGTACGCCATCAGTTTAAGAGTACCCATGTTTTAAAGCTTAAAAATAAGGTTTTTTATTATTATTATTATTTTATAAATTTCTTGCAAGTTTATTAATGTCTTAATTATTACGTATTCGAGCTGTTGGTGCAGTGGTCCCAGGGGCTGCACTTGGTAGGACGAACCACGGTTCGATCCCCCGCAACAACGTTGAGAGAGGAATAAAACCTTAACCCCGGGACCCTCCTCGAACTGGATTAGTCGGCCCAGTGGACCGGATACCAGGGTGCAAACCAAAAAAAAGGATGTATGCATATTTTTTTCAGTTTTTCTCATGCATTCAAAGTTTTTGCAAGTTAAAAATATAAATTTCACAACTAAATTGATAACTAATTACACTATGACTTTCAAGATATGATAAATGTGTTCATGAGATAGGGTATTCACAGTTAAGATTTGATTCTCATCCACCTTAAATGTTTCATCGGCTCATCTTTTTAATCCGAATTCATCCTTTCAAGTTGTGATGGACAAATCTAATTGGATGAGACCCTTTTAGATAAAAATAAACTTTAATTAAATCGAGTTCGATTATGCTCACCCCTAAAAATGGTATCTTGGTCCAAGATAAAAATGCTCATCCCTAAATACCCTAAACGAGTCTTCGAATCTGGTTGAATTATGTTAAGCTTAAAAAAAATAAAAATAAAAAAAATTGGCATTCCGGTCTAAGATAAAGATTCCAAAATATTATTTTTTAAGTAGGATTTAACTTAGTGTATCATACTAAAAAATAGTAATTAATTTTTTTCACATAAAAGAGCGTAATTAAGATTACTGGAAAAGGAAAAGGTGAGTCAAAACCCATTGGAGTGGTCAATGACAACATATGTCCAGATCCACACCATTCAAAGACACTTCAGTAAAGACAATTCCCACGTCTCTACCAACTACCAAAATGACCAAGCAAGCACGGTAGCTGCTAGCATGCATATTACTATTTCTCCTAATTTGTTCAAATCTAAGCATATTCCTTTTGCCTTCCTTTTCATTTTTCTTCAAATAAATTGAATCAGGCTCCTTCATTCATATCCCTAGAACGCGAGAAAATTTTCTTGCAAGTTCATGTTTAATTTTTTTTTCTTGCAAGTTCATGTTTAAATTAGGAGTGGAGCTATGATAATGATTGATGAGTTCGTACAAGGGACCAAGATTAAAAATCGTATAACATAATTAAACAAAAAATTAACTAGCAAATGCTTATTGAATGAAACACATTCAATAAAGAATTAAAATAATCTAGCATAAGTTACTTTTAAGTATAGAAGATTTTTTTTTTTTTAAATTGTAAATAGGTATGATAGAAATAGGGGTGACACAAGGGTAAAACCACTATTCCACTAAAACATTTATTCCACTAAAACATTTATTTAGGGTCTGTTCGGCAAAACTAGTTTATAGTTGTAAGTTTGTAACTTAGCTATGAGCTTCTAGCTTGTAGCTATTAAGCTAGCTAGGAGCTGTGAGCTTGTAGCAGAGCTTATAGCTATTTAGCTGACTATTTGAAATAGTGTTGTTCGGCAAAACTAGCTTTTGAAGTAGCTAAAAGTTATTAAATGACCAATAAGGACATGCAACATTTCATTATTTTAAATTTTTCAAATTTTTTTCTTTATTTATTAAATAGATAGTTAATTAATTAAATAAATAATAAAATATAAAAATTATTAAAGTATAATTAATTAAATTCAATTTTTTCTTAATTTATTAATTATGTATTTAATTAGTTAATTAATTATAACAAAATTATTAAATTATAATTAATAATTAATTAAAGGGTAGCAAAATAATTTTAAATTTTGTTTGAGGGTATAATTGGTACATGAATTATTGAAAGCTAGTTTAGTTTCTTGAAAGCTACTTCAAGTAACTTTCTAAAAACTAACTTTCAAAAGCTACAAGCTCCTTCTAATTTGTGTTTACCGAACGTAGCTAATAGATTATTGACTAAATCTAAAAGCTCCTATCTAACTAAAAAGCTCCTAACTACCGTTGTCGAACAGAGCCTTAGACTCCAACGTTTTTTTGCAGCTATTCTTTCCTAAAATAGGTCTCATCTTATTACATTAAGGCATCATAACTTCAAAAAAATATTGTTAATTGTTAATTGTTAATATTCTATTATGTCAAAATAAAAAGAGGTTATTGTATTAATTTAGGCCTAAAAAGTATTAGATAAATTGTTTATTTTGTAGATTTTAACTAGTTAAAAAATATCTTAGCTTAAACTTTATTTTATACATCCAAAATGTTCATTCAGATATCAATTATAACATTACTCTTTTAGACATATGCATATGTTGGGCCGCCTTTACTTGAAATAAATACTACAATATTAAAATAATTTTTCTTTCTATAAATATATAAGTATAAAAAAAATGTCAAAGTAAATTTTTTGTATATGGTAAACTTAAGAGGGAAAATAGAGACACGTAACCATGGAATAAGCAAGTCACCCCTTTATTTTTCTAACCGATTCACAAATTTAAATTATGAAATTGATATTTTTTTAGGAAGATTTTATCTAACCATATAATTGAATTTTTTAAATATGACATTATAGATTTGATATATGTGTATAAAAAATATTTTATTGATTGAAACAAAATTCATTTTGATAATTTCTAATTTCGCATGGGCAAGAATTAACTTGAAATGATAGTAACTTTTGGTCTAAATAGTACATATATAAAAAGACCTACTACCCTAGAGGCTCATCAACTAAAGTTTCAATTGGGCCTAGTTGGATTTTGATCCTGATAAGTTGCATGCTTGCATCCATCCATGAGTAGTATAGCTCAGTTTACGCACGGGACGCACGCCCACATGGATTCCTAATGTCATTTCACACACTTTTTTGTTACTACTTTATACTATTGCACAAGTCTTTTAGGCAATTATGTTCAACTTTGAACTAGGCTCAGCAATGGACTACAATTAACCACGACTTGATGCTGATCCTAGCTAGCTAACCACCAAACCTAGTTCCGACAACATAATTATTCTTTTGTCTTTTGCTTTCATTTTAATGCAATGGTAAATTGGCAATTAATTTATTTGGTATCATTCCTCTCAGTCCACAGTAATAACTTAAGAGTAATTCAATAGTTAGTCAAGCACTACTTAGAGACACCACAGTAGAGAGATCAAGAACTTTGAAATGCTAGCAGTGTTGTTGCAGCTGCAACGTGATATATCTGCCACAATGTCTGCTATATGAGGGAAGAATGGAGGCTGAAGCTGAACCATTCTGTAAAAGGGTCACTGGTATGCAGTACAAGTCTGTTCATAATGAATGCTACTTTCAATTAACAAGTTGAGAAGATACTAACAATTGAAGGCATGACAGTGACAAGATTTGACCAGCCTTGGATATTTTCAGTCCTTTTATTTGTTTGCCTTCATGACTCAGGAGACTTGAGGATGAAATGATGAGCATTCACGTAACAGTAAGGTTGTAACGTAATCTGAAGATTACAACTTCAAATTTTTTTACTGTAGGTTGATAAGTGGAAGTTTGAAAAACACATTTACGATTAAGTGAAAAAGTTAGGGTAATTATTTTTCGCCCCTCTTTAATCACCTGTGTGTCCCTCTTTATTTAGTCCTCTTCATTTTGTTATGAGTATGGGAGGACTTGGAGCTTCATAAAAATATGATTGCCACTAAATGGAGAGGGGCACACGACTAATTAAAGAGGGAAGGGAAATAATTGGCCTAACTTTTCACTATAGAAAAGCATTAATAAGATTTACCGATACTAGCATTTAAATCTTGGGAGTTACTATCATGCAATCCAAAATTGGATGGTTGCTATGCAACCTTTTCTTAAACCTAGTTAAAATTAGGTTTTTGCAATTTAGTCCAACATAAAAAGTAAATTAAAAATTTAGTCCTTTGTACCTATAGACAAATTATAACTTTTAATTTAAAAAAAAAATTAAAAGTAGTTAAAATTAGTCACTTGTGTAAAAAGGCTTAATGCAAGTGACTAAATTTAAAATTAAAAGTTATAATTTGTCTATAGGTACAAAGGACTAAATTTTTAATTTACTTTTTATGTTGGACTAAATTGCAAAAAACTAATTTTAACTACTTCAAATAATGACATGCCATAGGTGACAACTTCTTATTGGTTTAAGAAAAGGTTGCATAGCAACCATCCAATTTTGGATTGCATGATAGAAATACCCTTAAATCTTTTACTATAGATTGATAAATGGAAGTTTGAAAAACACGTTCACAATTAAGTGAAAGAATAATAATAAGGTTTACTTATCTTCATCCCTTAAAACAAAAGATAAGATATTTAAATAAAATAAATATATAGGAAAGAAAATTTAGTCCATTGTTCTTGAAATATTAAATTTGTATTTTTTTCAATACAAAATTACTTTTTGAAGGTATTAATTAGCAATGGCATTTCTCATATCAACCTTCCTTAAATTCATATATTTTAGACTGATACATAATATCCTATAACTTCAATGAATGCTCCCAAAATGAGATACACAAAAGAATGAAACCATATATTATATATAGCTTGAGAACTTAGCTGGGGTTATATGAGGATATATCATATATGAATGAAGAGAATGAGACAATATCACATGAAAGTTTTGGAACAACCATTAAGAACAACGACAAGTAAGGCCTAGGCACAAAACCAATTCATGTCATTCTGCACCAACTGCCCCTTGTGACTCTCTATGCATATATTAAATAATATATGCATTTGCATAATTATATAAATAACAAGTTCTGTTTTTGATTATTATCTACTATGTTAGCAACTAACAAAGGTCTTATGTAAATTAAATACATAGAAAAGTAGCAGCCTGGAGATCAACCTTTTTAACATTTCTTTTTGTTCCATACTCTAATGTTCAATAGAAAAAAATTAATCGAGAGGCCAATCATCCTCCCTCCAAACGGTCAAGAAGTTGCACATGTTCGCTGGTTAGCCATCAAAATCAAATCCAAGTGGTTAATTGGATCATCATTCATGAACATATGTGTCCCTTTAAGTCATTCTTTAATCCATTAATTTCTCTAGTTACTTTTGCTGTTAGATCCCAACCTCCTTCTCTTGGACCCCATCCCCAACAAATACACATGTTATGTTTCATTTGCCTTACAAGACAATTGTCTCTCAACTAAGTACCTTAAGTAATTGGACAGTGAGAAATTGATAGTATTCAGAGGCAAGTATGTAAACAGTGATCCACATGTGGTCCATACTATATAGCTGTTGAGCATTTCAGAGAAAGGACATCCTCCTCCCCCTTCAGTTATTATTAAATGATGACTACATATTAATATCATTGCATATTGATTCATTTTAAAATACTAATTTTCATTTCATGACATACAACAATATCCCAAAAATTTAAAGGTTGTGTGGAATTCTGCTGAAGAGGTCCCGCTAAGACACATTATTGAGGATGGGAGAAAGAAAACTTTTGAAATTTGGTGTACTTTAAGAGTAAAAGATGGTAGGGAATGAACAAGTCCTTCAATAATATGATGATGCCTGGTTAGGTGTTACGTTATCAAAGTCAATATGATTTTTAGAAGACCAGCTGTACAGGGTGATTTTTATTTCATTAAGTATAAGTGTATAACATATGTTAATGCATGGATTAGGATCATCTACAATAATTAAAAAAAATGCAGGGGGTGCATAAACTTATTGTACTGTGTTACGTTTTTTCAATTATTACATTTAATATCACAGAAAAAAAAAATTAAGGCTGAGATTTATTGCAGTTGTTTAAAAACAGAGGGGTAGAAATGAATAAGATATTCTAAATATTATATTCTCATTTTGAAATGAAAGTTAGAAATTTGAAAAATGGACAGAGATTTCTGAGTCAGAAGACTTTATAGAATTTTAGGAGCATGAAATGATAAAGATGTAGAAAACTCTGTATACTATCTATCCTTTCTGGTTTCCACTACTACACATGAAATTAAAATCTAACATGAGAAGATTTCGTCTTTGGCATCTCCTACTCCTCTAATTGGCTAGTAACCCAATTCACTGAACTGGTGGTCAAAAGCGCTCTCTGTCTCCCCCTTCTGTAAATCTAATCCTATTCATAAAAGTAATTTTTTATATTAACAACCAAGAAATAATATAGGTTGAAAATAAGAGGTTAAAAATGGATATCATTTGTTGAAAAATGATATGTTGGAAGAATAAAAACATTTTATATTTAGTTTTTTAATAAATAATATTCACGTCTAAGTTTTTATCCTCAACTTTAAGAACTGATGTTAACAAAATCATATAATTAAATAATAAAAATTACCTTTGTAAATTTTCAGGAAGATTTTTTTTTTAATTTTTTTTTAGGATCTTGTAAATAAGAATTACACAACCTTTATATATATATATATATATATGTTTTCTTCGCGTGACTATGTTAACAAATGTAATTATTATTTTAACAATTGGAAAATATCTAGACCACAAATATTTTTAGAGTTTAATATATGTGCATTGACAGTATAAAAAATCTTTACACTATCAGTTTATATACTATTTTCTCATATTTTTAATCGGAAGCAATTTATTCCAACATCGGAATCCAAAACATGATGAGCTTAACTCTTTAGCCATATATTCTATACATATATAAAACTCAAACTCGATTTAAACATGAGACATGAAAAAAGGAATTATTTTGTAACATCAATCAATGATAATATCCCTTCAAAATATTATGAAAATTTAAAAATATCATTGTAGTCCAAAATCTAATAATAATAGATTAATAGGGATTGTAAACCATGCATCATAAAAGATTGTAAACATGTCATAAACATCCTTTACATTCTTACATTTAATAAAAATTTTAAATATTAAAAACACATATCATAAGAGATATTTACGACCACACGTCATAAGGATACTTACGACCCGCATTTAAAAAAAAGAAAAAAAAAAGTAATGTTAATGTTTGGAATAACGTTTGCCAACCATTAGGATGCAAAATATTTTTTCCTAAAACGGAGATGGGCAAACAGAACTACTTATTTGTCTCTTAGGTGACTTTTTTTTGGCGGGTTGTGTGTTGGAAATGCGCTCCATGGACTGAAAAGCTCAAAGTAAAAGCCCATTTTAGATATGTGTTTCGGACAGATCTCAGGTTCGACGGAAAGATGGAAATGGAACACAAGATTAGCCCACTCAGCAAAACAAACTTTCATGCTCATATATCATTTTCCTTTCGTTACTGGGACAAAACTATTAGATTCCAAGAGTGTGCTGCCATTTTGTTTTAACTTTTAATCAAAGTTTGCTTCTTCTTCATCAATCATATATCATCACGATAATAACAATAAGAAGAAGAAATGTTTTTCCTAATGTGAACCTTAAATCAAATTTGTAAATTATCCTAAATAAGTAAATTTGTATTGAAAATTGTTATATTTATAAAATTCATGTGGATGAATGCAAGTGCATCTTAAAATTTATCATAATGCACACATTAGAGAAACTCGTAATACTGTATTACAATCTGGAGAGCTAGATCAACAATAGTGTTGACCTAGTGGTAAAGGCATACTATGACTTCATAAAAAACTAAGGTTTGATTCATGATAAAAACATTTATTGAGTGAGAGGATATCCGATAAAACCAAAAAACAATTTGAAAATCCAAAAGTTTAGCATAATATTTTATTAAGATTTCCTAAAAGTAGATGAGTTTTATGAAAAATTGTGAATTTATGAAATCAAACTTTTTTATATATTTAATTTATAAAAAATAACATTTTGGTTAAAATTTTATAAAATTAACCCCGTGGACTGTGGCTATCATTCAATACCAAGTTTTACTAATTTCGTAACTATCATTTTTTTCTTTTAATTTTTTTTACTAATTTTAACTAATTAATATCTTATAAAAAAAACTCGTAATAAGTAAATTTGTATTAAAAAGTGACAACATATATTATTAAAAAAATAATTAATCAAAATATCAAATAATACAAGCGACAAACAGATACTAATATTTTTTTTAAGTCATAGATATTATCAAATCGATTTTTATGTTTTCTTTTTCACATAAACATTAGAGATCAAATTCACAACGTTTGAAAATTCTAATATGTAATCCCTCCGTTTCATATGTAACGTTGTTTTAACATTTGTATCATATTTAATAAGTTTTGTTCTTTTATAAACTCAATACATAATTAATGTTATTTTTCCAAACACACCCTTATTTATTATACTCTCTTTTTCACTTTCAATATCTTTATCTCTCTTAATAATGATTATACGGTGACATTATAGTCAAAATACAACAAATCCTTACATTTCGTGCATATCCTTAAAACAGACTATGAAACGGAGGGAGTAGGTATTATACTCAATGTTATTGATATTTTGTTTCACGTAGCATTAATCCTGGAGCAATTATTAGGTGGTCCGGGACCACATGGTCCAGGATAATCACCACCATCCATTATTTAATTTTTGAATTTTTTTAACTAAAAAATAAACTAAAAATGGTTGAGATGTGTCTGGAGCACATGGTACTAATAATTTTCCCTTTGCATTGAAGTGTCAATACGAGTGTTTGTACCCAACTCAAGTGGCATGAGCATGACTGAACTTTCATGTCTCAACCCTCGCATCATCTAGTGGAAAAGCACAATATCTTCCCGAATCAATTCAAGCCTCAAAAGCATTATCAACACCAATATACCTTTTTTCATTATAGCTTTTACTACTTGACATACATCTTAATTAGATTATATAAATTCATGCCCAACTTGCGCATAGAAAAAACACCTATGACCTATTAAACAACAGCTATGTGTGCTGGCTGATATGATTCTCATTATATATTGGTTGGTTCCCAAAATTGGAACCTTTTATCAACTTATCATCATAAACGTCTTAAGGCATAAAGAACACCTTCTCTACTTTCCAACTTCTCTATCTATCAATCTCTTAGGAAGATTCTCTTTGAAATATGAAATATGTTATGCTTTCTTAAGAGATAGCAGGGACCAGGAATTCAAGAGTCATACACACCCCAAGGATCCCGGGACCTTCATTCTTGGAGAGCAACGTAGACACCCACAAATTCACATTATTATCCAGGACCACTCCACTCCTCTGTAGACCATAGTAGATAATACCATTAAAGGGAATAACTACTGATACCAAAAAAGTGCACCTAGATGACTAGATTCCGATTACAGAGATTTTGAAAACACGAAGGAGTGGAGGGCTACCATATGGACATTATTTTCACCATGTCCCGATCATAGTGAGGGTAATGAGGACGACCGTCCTGAACCCAAAAATTTTAGAGGCCAAATTTTTTTATTAGTATCTTAAAATTAAATTGATAGCACTTTTTCGCTTCAATTCCATTGCGATCCAAAGGCCTTCTAATTTTTGCACTTGCTCAACTTTATTGATTCTATTTTGATTTTGATAAGGTACAATTTTTTGGTGGATTTGTTGCATTTCACAGGGATTAGCCTATACATTTTTATAACTCGTGTGAAACCTTTTGTTGTTTGACAATATTGTATTGGTAAGGTACGCATGAGTATTATTCTGAAGATTTTTTCTATTTTAGGGGAAATAATGCTAAAATTTTCTTAAAATTTGAAATTTATAAGTTGATATTTTTGTTCAAACTTTGATGTTAAAGAATTACATTGATTTAAGGTTCCATTTTTTATTTGGCCCTAGGATTTATAGAATATACTCATCGACCTGAGTTTCACACTACTGAATTAGCCACCTGATTTTTTTTCCCTCAATATAACCAACTAGCTAAGCAAAGTTGTGTTGCAACAATATGCTTATATAGTTATAATATGGTTGTCAAATTCGAGAGTCTACGTAGACTCGTTTTGCCTAGGTAAACTCGAGTCGTAAACTCGTTTCGCAAACTCGTACGAGTTTACCTAAAAAAATTACATCTATATTGTAATGACTTGTGACCTATTAATAATCAATATTCATAATTTCAAACTTAACATAATAACAAAATATGGTAAGATATTATTTGTTGATACTAATAAGTAATATAAGTTAATTTATCCATCAATATTCAAAATTCAAATTCAAAACATAATAAGATAACATATTCGGTGTAATTTTAATTTCAAACTAACATAATAATGCTTCAAAAAAAATGAAAATTAATTATCAATTTCTAAGCAAGTGCTCTTTAGTCAAAGTAAAACTTAAAAATACTGACAAAATTAATGAGTTCTGATTTAAGGACAACACCAAAAAAGTAACACTGAAAATTGAAAAACGTACAATGCATTTTTGCTTAAAAGTTAAAACTTAAAATGATTTCTATAAAACTACTCATCTTTTCATAAAGGTCATAGCTCATAATCAAGCATTCATCAGATTATCATACCAATTTAACGAAGAAGAAAACAGGAAAAACTAAAATAAAGGAATAAAGGGAGAAAGTCAATAAACAATTACTAAATAAAAGGAGAAAGTTAGAAAGGCGTAGAGCGTGGGGTGTGGGTTGGGCGGGCGTGCGTGCGTGCGGTAGAAGGAGAAGAATTGAAGATTGAAGAAGTTTTTGAATGAGAAGGAGAAGATAAACTAATTTAAAGGTTCTTTTACTTCAAAAACGTAACAAATATGATAAAAATGACCTAGAAGATTTTTCTTTGAATTTTTTTTTTGAAAAACGATGTCGGATTGGATGTTTAGGGCTCAAAAATGCTAACTCGCTAACTCGGCCATAAACTCGTGAGTTTACAAGAGTCTACCAGTATCCAACCGAGTCTACCCGAGTCACTTCACTCCGAGTTTCCATTAGTTTCAACTCGTTTTCCATAGGTAGATTCGTAGATTCGTAAGTTTCTAAGTATTAACACTAGTTTTTGACAACCATATGCATGACTTTTTTTAACTAGAAAAACAGAATGTGTATCTTCTCTTCATTAATTGCTGGCCGGGCTATATAAAAGTATAAAATCAAGTACTTAGGCGGAGCTGACTAAGCCATGGTTACCTGTAAGTACAACTTAAAAACATACCAGAGCATGGATTAATTAGCTGAAGTGTGTGCTGCATGGAGGGGAGAAATTATTTTATTGCTTAGTGTGCAATTTTGATCTTAATGGGATAATTATCAGAAATGATTAAGTGTTTCACTCTACCTCGAAGTCTCGTGGGTCTTATTGTTAAGGTTACTTTAAGAGGAAAAATAATCATAAGTTAGCATTTATTATTTTCTCGAGAATCTCATAAAATACATTTTTCAATATTTTTTAGCTACGTTTTGTTGTAAAACAATTATCACAAAGACACTTGTTAGCATTTGCCTTATAACAATAACCTCATTCTTTAATATATAGAACATGACAGTTTAAGGTTTCATTGGCAGAATGTGATTAATGAGCAAAATAAAACAAATGAAAGGGCCAATAGGCTTTAGTACTATTATAAGCTTATCTTTGTCATTGACTAATGAAAATGATACTTCACTCTTGCACCAATAATCTGACGCAGGATCCCTCAAATAACCAACCAGGGAAAAGATAAAAACAGTAGGTCCTGTATGAATCCTATCAAAGCATGCAGAAACAAACAATATGCTGTGCTGATATCATAGTACAGGTTTCAGGTAGCCAGCTAGAAGCTTTTGGAAAGTTGCTCGGATCAGAACAAAGATTGAAACCCCCAATTCTAAAGATCTGAGAAGTAAATATATATAATTGAAGTAATTTCTGTCGAGGCTCAGTAAATTTTGTGTCCTTTCCCGTTTTTAGCATCTTCATGCCAGTACAACAGATTATTACGTCAATGATGACTGATGAGCACTACTTTTTAAGATACTTGATCAACTCTTATCTCTGATGCCAAAGATTTGAGTCTAACTTGGATGGAATACCAAAAAGGTCATCTAGAAAAAGAGTTTAATTCAATCAAGAAACTTGATGCCCATTGGTTAAAACTTAAAAGAGTAATATGTTAAAATTACTTCTTCATTCTCTGAGCAATGATCAAATTAGTTCATAAAATCATCGGAATTCCAAATAAATCTTTGAGATAGGAAAATGTGAGTATATTAGTCTATGTCGATAGTAGACCACAGACTTAGAGACTAATTTAATCGATACTCACAATCTCAAGAACTAATCTCACCATAGTAAATGGTCTTTGTTTCTGGTTTTTGCCAAAATTACTTCGTTTTCACCATTCTGTTAGTCCATGTTAAAGATCACTGACGATCATTAATATCGGGGACTAATATGACTCACATTTTTCTATCTCAGGAACCAATTTAAAATTTCAAAAATCTCGAAAACGAAATTTATCGATGTCCATGCAGTCATGACCAATCTAACATATTAGTCACGGTTAAAATCATGTTCTTATTGCCACCTAGGTTTACTTCATGCCGTGCAGTTTGAATGAGTGAAAAACTGAGTTAATTATTCAAGTTATATATAATAATGGAGATAAAAGTCGTGGTACCATTACCAATAAAAAGCAAGGCATATTTATGTTTTTTTTTCTTGTTTTGATTTTAATCATTAAAAGTTATTTTGACCAGACTGATTCTTAATTTTGCATATGGGACCACTTTTTGTGTGAGACTATTTTACGTATGTAAGTTTGTATTATCCACGTCATAGCACCTATTTGACGACACCTCTCATTGCATGGCTAATTATATCATCATATAATAGATTTTTTCTAATGACAAGTACCAAAACCAAAATATTTGAAAATTTAAGGACTAGTTCCGGTCAAAATAATTTTTAGGACTAAAACCAAAACATGCTAAACTTTTAGAAACAAAAACATAAATAAGCCCAAAAAAAAAACAAATACTATTACTGATGATCATCTTCAAGTGCAGTAAACAGAAAAGTGAAGGTTATCCAAGACTAATTGCTTTGCTTGTCTTTTGTAGTTTAAATCCTTAAAGGCATGCATGTTCTGGTATGTATTTTACAAAAACACCATTGCTTATTGCATAAAACTCTGCCTATGTTAGTCTTTGCTGCAAAGCGCCAAGTAAGGAGGAATTATTGAGAGGTCCAAGCCCAAAAGAAAAAAGGGGTTGTGTCATGTGTGTCAGCGAGTTGAGAGTAAAATTTTGTCGAATCTATTGTACTACTCTTTGTTAAGACTACATACTTCAAACCTGAGAGTCAATAAAAAATACAAAAGTGAATTTTACAAACCTTTTCCAAATAGTATAAAGCAGTAAATCACAGCATACAAACACAATTATAAATTTAGAAATGTTCTGTGTGTGTTAACATCACACTAACCTATGAAGGTAAAAAGGGAATAGGTTTATTTAACTTTTTTTTCTTGAACTTAGATGCTTTTATGGAATTGGTTCCTTAACATTTTTTCGATGTTTTGAATCCTTAAATTTTGGAAATGGTCTGTTCATCACTTAAATGATGATATGACCGAGGTCATGCCACGTCACCTACGCCACATCGATTGGTAACGTGCCAGATTATGCCACGTGAATTTTTTAAATAAAAAATTTAAATTTAATAAAAATAATTAAAAATTGTATTTTTAAAAAAAAAATTGAATCTTCTAATAATTTTTAAAAGAAATGATTTTTTTTAATAAAAAATATCATGTAGTATCACGTGACAGTACATAACACGTCATTCATCGATATTGTGAAAGTGACGTGAAATGTCGTCGGCTATATCATCATTTAAGTGATGAAAGGACCATTTCAAAAATTGAACAAAGTTCAGGGACCCATAGCATCGAAAAAAAAATTTAAGGACCAATTTTAAAAAAAAACACCTAAGTTCAGGGACTAAAAAGTTAATTAAGCCAAGGGAATATTAAATTTGTAAAAAAAGAAAAGTGCATAATCAACATATATTAAAACAGGTGAAGTTGAGGGATATTTTTTACTTTCCCTCCATGATAGTTTTTCCCTCCAAATTTGTTTCTAATCCTAGCCATCCATTGCAAATAAATCACATCCGTTCATATCCCTCCTAAATTTCATTCTAATCCTAGTCATCCATTGCAAGTAAATCACATTCGTCCATATATTTTTAATCTTTTCATTTTATGACTGCTTACAATTGAAACAATTAGTATTTTTCATTATTTCCTTTCAACGTGCGATGCAACAAATGCTATTCTGACCACTTACAATTGATAGCCATGGAAAGCTTGAAAAGTGACAAGGTTACATTAAGCATATGAACCGTTGGTAATTTTTCTTTTTAATTGGTAGAAAGCCTTCCTTTCAATTAGTATTTTTTCCATTTTTTTTTTGGTATTTTTAAGTGTTTGAATTTTGCTGACTTGATGGTGCACAAAAGAAGATCAAAGAATGTGAATTCAAAGAAGTAAGTGAAATTCTTTTCAATATTGGGTTGATATTTAACACAATATTTCTTCTCAATATTTCTTTTTTTATAATATGTTGATCATGAAAGCCTTCCTTTCAATTTATCATTTAAATTTTTGTTTAAACATATTACCTTGATGATTTCAATGAAATTCACTTCTTTGGTGACCAAACTTACAAGGTACTACGTCCATCAGATTATTATGCAAATTTTTTATTTTATCAAAGCTACTATGTTCACCATCGTACATTTCCTGCCCCTCTAGGCCTCTACAATCTGCATATATATATAAATGCTTGGTCATTTTGTTTTCTATTTAAAGCTTATTTGTTACTGCCCTTTCGTCTTTCAATGGGATTTTTTTTTTTATTTTTGGTATCAAAATGCCACTTGCAAAAAAAAACGTATAAAGAAGAAAACCTTGGTTGTTTGAGCATATGAACGGTTAGTATTTTTTTTATTTTTTATTTTTTAAATTGGTGGAAAGCCTTCATTTCAACTGAAATTATTTCCTTATTAATTATATTTTATTTCCTTATTTGTCATAAACATTAAGCATATCAACAGTTAGTATTATTATTTTTTTAATTGGTAGCTAGAAAGGTTTTTCATTTTTTTTTTGGTATTTTTAAGTGTTTGAATTTTGCTCAAACATTTCTTAATACAGGGACTTAAAACTTGATGGTGCACAAAAGAAGATCAAAGAATGTGAAGAAGTAAGTTAAATTCTTTTCAATATTATATTGCGTTGATCTTTAACACAATATTTCTTCTCAATTTTTTTATAATATGTTGATCATGAAAGTCTTCCTTCCAATTTATCATTTAAATTTTTGATTAAACATATTACCTTGATGATTTCAATTATTATTATTTTTTTTTGGGTATCAAAATGCTTCAAGTTGCCTCACAAAAGTTGTTGTAAGTTGTAGCATGCAAGCTGTTGGCATTTTTACCCAATTCTGGATGCTGACACGAATCCTCTTTCTTTCTTTAAATTATTCATTTAATGCCCAAATAACTGTAAACGTGTGTGTATAATAATATTTCTTTTCAATATTGTGTTGATATTTAACACAATATTTCTTCTCAATATTTCTTTTTTTATAAAATGTTGATCATGAAAGTCTTCCTTTCAATTTATTCAATCACATGTAAATAAAATTAATGTTTAATGTTTGAACAAATGGAAATCCCTTAAAAAAATGGAAAAATAGCAAAATTTAAGACTTGTGCATCGCACGGGCAATTTTCCTAGTATGTTAGTATTCATAGTGTAATAATCGGTCATAACTTTATAAAATGCTGTAGTGAAAGATCCCTTATAGCCAGGATAGATGGTGCACAATGAATAATACCCCTACGTAGCATATATATCTTCTATTCTTCTTCAAAGAATTTCTCAAATTTTGCATGACAGTCCATCAAGAGAATTGACTAGCCCTAATAAGAATTTACTTGTAATCTTCTCTTTTCTTTATGATTTTTTGGTTTTCTTCCTCCTATAATACCAATGTGACTATCATTTTTATTCTAAGTTAGTTGATTACATGTAAAGAAGTTTTCTTAACCTCATTCCTTAGGATCGAGGATAAGAACTTAGAAACAGATAGATTTTTTTTGGAAGCAGTGTATTGAAAAGATAGAAAGATTTTGTATTTAGTTTCTCAATAAAAGAAATCAACTTTTAAGTTTTTATCCTTGATCCTAAGGATTAAGGTTAAGAAAATCTTATATAAAGTGTTTAAATTAATTACTTGGTACTAGTACTAAATTTGTAAAATCCCTTCCTCGGAATTAGTAATAACTTTTACCAAATTTGTAATCATCAAGCTAATCAAATTAGTTATCCCCACACTTAAGGAAAATTATTTATTATTTGTGAGGAGAAAGAAAAGAAAAGAAAACAGGACTTGGGAAACAAGATTTGAAATTTGGAACCAGATTCTATTATAACTGATTCCCCTTAGTACCAAAGCAGAGGGGTCACAAGACTTTCCCACTTTTGGCAAATCAGATTCCCTAATTAGCCACAACTCACTATCCAGACCAATATTTAAGCAAAGCACTCTCTACACATTTTCTAACACAACCTATCCCTTCAACTAAAGCCTCATTGTTCTTTTCTCCTTATATCATTAATCTTTCTCTTCCTATTCCATCTAGATAACTAATGGCTTCAAGTTCTCTAAGCAAACAAAAACCTTCTGATTCCTCATGGACACCAAAGCAAAACAAGCTTTTTGAAAAAGCACTTGCAAAATATGATAAGGATACCCCTGACCGCTGGCAGAATGTAGCCAAAGCAGTTGGTGGAAAATCTCCTGATGAAGTTAAGAGGCACTATGAAATCCTCTTGGAGGATCTTAGACACATAGAGTCTGGTCGTATTCCAATTCCCAACTACAAATCCACAATAACTTCCACCAATGTTGATGAAGAAGAGAGGTAACAACAATGCTATTTCCTTTCTTTTCTTTTCATCTCTCTGAATACACTAAAAGATATGTCAAAGTAGTTCTAATCCTTCTCATGCATGCATTATATAATAACTTAGACCAATAACATATTTTAGTCAAATTTAACATGTTTTTATGCGTATTTTTGTTCATGAGCTACTTTACCAGCAGTCCTAGAGCTTAAGCACATGAGACTAGGGGCAGATTCTATGGCTCAAAAGCACATTTATGAGACATACACGTTACATGTTATGCGTCACAGGTTTCAATTCCTAATCATCTACAGTATAAAGCTTAGGTACATATTCGATTTGACAGTCTAGCAAATGTAATTAGGTATAACGGCATTGACTTGAACCATTATTGTTTTTGTCAAATTAAACTACATTTGAAATATGTGGCAAAGAGCAGTATACTTGAGTAACAATTAAATCCCGATGCACTACAGAACTGTATTGTACTAAGGTACTAGTATAACTGTAATAACTAATTAATTAAGTCTCCCTACATCATGATGGTACAATAATATGGGAAAAAAAAATACCCTCATCAAAAGATAGTATAAAAATTAGGTGGTGCTATGCTATATATATAACCTCTAGGAACATTTTTGAGGCAATTTTTGGATGTATTTAGCTTTATAAAACCTAAAGTTCTTGCGAAAATTGTCGCTATGGTTGTACAAATTTCCTTATTATTGAGTTATATTCAAGATTCCGTAACACTAATAATACAGCTTCAGTGCTTTTGGTTAAATGGCGAATATTATGCCATATTACAATAGCATCTCCAAATAATAAGGAGCATGACAAAACATAAGACTGTGACTTGGACCTAATGAAGTATTTATCATAAACAACAATTCCCTAATTGCAGCTTGCAAAGCAAAATAAAACAAGGACAAAAATAACTTGTGGATAATTCACGTGGTCGTTATTTCTTTTTGTTGAAGTAGACATATATACATGTCACATGATTTCATTATTTTTATTTATTTATTTATATGGTTGCCACAGGCTACTGAAGTATCTGAAGCTGAACTGATTGAAAGCAATGCCTGTGTTATCATAAGCAATTCTCAGCATGTATTTGGTGTACTACCATGAATCTGCAGATATATCTTCTGCTCTGTCTCGCCATCTATCTGCTTTCTCTTCCCTTCCCCACCATTGTATTTCAATTTACATCATTTTAATGAATTATCGTATTCTACAAACAGTATCAGGTCATTCTCATCATCTTTCTCCAATTCTTTCCAATGCAAGGATTTATAAAACGGAAATGTCTTTTTTTTTAATGGAAATGATTAATAAAATGTCTTAATGAAAACATAGATTAAAAAACGGAGGGCAAACAAAAAAAAATAAGAGAAGGAAATAAAATAGAGACCGATGATTAAATGACCAAACATGATACTACCTCTCGTCATATATGTAAAACCATTTTAAAAAGAAAAAATATTAGTTTCATTTGTAAGATTTCATTATAATTTTTAATAACATTTTAATGATAACAGTACTCCCTCCGTCTCTAAATATAAGACCCTTTCTTTGGGGATTTCACGTTAAATAATTTAATTAATTGTATTAGAAATGAGAACTTTTGATATGTAATTTTAAAATTACCCCTATTAATATTATTGGTAATCTAAAAAGTGTTAAATGAATAAGGATGTTTGTGGAAAAAAGTAATTAATGATTATTGAAAATTGACAAAGGATCTTATAAATAGGGACAAAATAAAAGTGTCAAAAAGATATTATATCCAGGGACAAAGGAAGTATTCATTAACACTAGTAATTATAATGGTTGAGTCTAACTAGAGGTCTCAAATTTGAGTAATCATGAATGTACTTGTGTTAAATACTTATTAGATATAGTTTTATTTTTTACAATAATCTTGCTTAAGCATTTTTGTTTATGAATATGATGGAAGAAAGATTGTTTAAAGCAATATATATTGCTCCAATATATCAGAACATTTTTTTCTATAACCCTGTAGGGTGCAGCTTGCCAGCTTATTATATGGTCCTTATGTTTAAGCTTCAACAAAGTGATTTTAATATTGAACAATTTTATTGTCAAAAAAATTATTAAGCAATTTTTTTTTCTCTCTATAAAAAGAATACTTTTATTAATCTCAACAAAAACCTTGATGCATGATTATTAATTACAAAAAGAAACTTTGATGCATTTCCTCAAAGGTAATACGTGCCAAATTAAAATTTTAGACATTTTTTGTTTAAAAAATGTTATGATAACTTTTTTCCCTTAAAAAAAAAAATGTTATGATAACTTTCAAAATATGTTTTTGGCGTTCTCCATGACTCCACAACCGACAATCAAAAATGAATCATTTTCAAAATATAGATATTATGAAAGTTCATCGACCAAACTCTCCAAATGTTGGTTACTACATTCTCTCATTAACTTCTAAAAAAAAATTATTTTAAATTTATTTAATTTTTTGAATATTTTATCTAAATATTTTAAAGATATTTTTCAAAAAAAAGTTTTAAAAAAACGTTTTAACCAAAGTACTTTCAGAACGAGGACAGAGCTGAACATTTGGAAAATGAAAAACGCCCAGCCCAACTCTAATTAAAGCATTTGGGTCAAGGGATCCCTGAGTCAAAAGAGTAAGGCCCAATGGCAAATGAAATGACTCACTGGGGAAATAGTATCAACTACTCCATAAACTATTCAACAAACTAGTAAGTACTATCTGGTTAATGGATCTCTCAATAAGAACAGCAAGATAAAATATTACTCCTTCCACGCCTCATTATGTTACTAAAAAAACATTAAAAAAAATGTCCTAAATTGATATTGTAGTAGGGAATAAAAAAATTTAAAATTGCATACTATATCTTATGATTGGTTAATGCAAAAAACATGCATTAAATTATTTTCTTATTTTTGTTGACTTTTCATAATTTTACTAAATCGTAAAGGAAGCAAATAATGCAATGTTTAGCTTAGTATAATTGGGAATGGGAAGGCCTAACCCTTTTCTTAGAATGGAATGCTTACCTATTATCTCATACTCCTTCTAGTCTTTCCATTGTAGGTCATATTTAATTATATTAAAAAAATTAAGGATAGTAGTTATATCTCTAAAAATGTTAAAAATGTATTTTAATATTATAATTTTATCTTCTTAATTTGTATTAAAAATTTTACAAAAGTATTGTTTCACATTAATGAACAATAGGTAAAAAAAAAAAGACTAATAAATGACTCATATAAAATACAAAGTAACTTATGAATAAAACAAGAGTGAGTCTTTTTTATTTGTTTTTCCAAAATTGTTATTTTGACAACTAGAGTATGTAAATTTTGAGTTGTCCTTTAATTTTTTATGAGGTTTTTAAGATGCCTGTAGAGATAAAAGATGAAAATAAGTTAGAATTAGAGATAGTGTTAGTTATTGTGAGTAAAATTATAAATTACTATCACAAAAATAATATAAATTAGGCTAAATTGATCATTTAGTCCCTTATCTTACTTTTTGATTTCAATTTGGTCCATTACTTTTATTTGGTGTCAATTTGGTCCCTTATATTTCAAATCATTAACACCATTAGTCCCAACTGTTACTATTCTTTGTTGATTTGAAATCCTTTTCCTTCCACTAGTGAATAACTAAGCTCCAACTCACGTTTTTGTCTCTTCCGTTTGTGCCATAGTAGAGGAAACGTTTCCCTCCAAAAGGTTGTGAATGAGTTTCTAAAACACTTTCCCTCCCTCCCTTGAGAAGAAGATGAAACGTAGGCTCTAAAATGATAACGTTTTGGGCTACAAATTGTGTGGATACAGAGAGGAACACGTGTTCACATACAGTCTGGTGTATAATTAATGGTCATGTAGGATTAAAATTGACAATGCTAATAGCAACTGACGATTGGGATTAACGGTGTTAATGATTTGAAACGTAAGGGACCAAATTGACACCAAATAAAGGTAAGGGGC
The DNA here is from genome assembly GCA_037953625.1 of Crotalaria pallida. Taxonomy (NCBI): domain Eukaryota; kingdom Viridiplantae; phylum Streptophyta; class Magnoliopsida; order Fabales; family Fabaceae; genus Crotalaria; species Crotalaria pallida. The sequence continues at coordinate 137,702,541 of CM075654.1, read as the reverse complement.
CAAATTAAAATAAAAAAATAAAGCAAGGAACCAAATGAGCAGTTTAGCCTATAAATTATAAGTTGTTCTAATGCCACTATTTTTCTTAAGTGTACTAGGAGTATCTCATACACTTGTATACTCGTAAAGTCGTAATTATGTATGGTATACATATAAATTGATTTTTAATCGCAGAAGATTAATTTGAGTTAGATAAAAATTCTGTCTGGGGCAACGTAACTTTAATTTCTGGACTAAAAAGTACGTCTAAAGTTTGAGGCATGGTGAATAAGACTCTAGCAAAATTGATTAATCGCAGGAGATGAAGTGCATCTTTAAATTTGTGATGAGTTAACCCATAATCAATTTTAGAATGTCATTGTTACTCACATCAGCTTCTATTCTAATATAAAAAATGAAAGCTAACATGATTTTGTAACCTGAATCCAAACATACCCTAATTTGTCATAAATTAACTCAAATTGTTCTTCAAATATTCAAATGGATCACATTAATCAATTTTATACTCTGTTCTGGACAAACATTTGTGACACTTTAATTTCTATCCGGACTACTTTGACCCATGTTTTAGATCATCGAACACTAATGAGTTTTTCAATTATCATAAATCAAATTGGTAACAGAAAAATTTTGAGGAACTATATATAATATGTTTTCACTCATATATATAATCCATGTTAGCAAACCCCATATATATATATATATATATATATATATAAAGATTTTTTTTGACTTAGGATGATGATAAGGATATTAAAAAAGAAGTTTTTTTTTTTGGAAGAAGACGAATTCATAATTATGAGAACTAGTTGACTTAATTTTCTAATATATATTTACTATATATTTTAACTTATTATCTTCAACTTTATAGGTTGAGGTTAAGCCTTTTATCAATATTGCATGCATATATATATATATATATATTAATGTATGCGTTGCTCTGACAGCTAATTAAATGTCATGCATTAATTTGTCACTATCAATCATATTTGTCATAAAAAATTGGCTTAAATATTCTTTTGGTCCTTTATCTTATTTTTAAGTTTCAATTTGGTCCTTCATTTTTAATAAGAGTCAATTTAGTCCTCTATGTTTTTAATGTTTGTCAATTTCATCATTCTGTCATGACAATGTTAAATTTTCACCGGAATATACTGATTTTGCCTAAAATTCATTTTTTAATCATCATAATTTGCATTGTATCATTGTAATTTGTAATTTTTAAAACAAAAAAGGCAAAAATGTGAGCGAATTTTTACCCTAAAAAACTGAAATGACATTGAAATTTTATCAATCAAAGTATCAAATATGATGAAAAATGTAAATTTTGACGAGCAAATGTAGATTCTGATTACTAGAATAAGAAACCTATTACAAAATCAATATATTTTGGTAAAAATTTAACATTATCATGACAAATAGATGAAATTGACTAATATTAGAAACATGAAGGACTAATTGACTCTTTTCAAAGATAAAGGACTAAATTGAAACCTAAAAATAAGATACAGAACCAAAAAAGTATTTAAGCCTAAAAAATTTGGATATTTTTGCCGTAGAAAATATAATTTTGAATTTTTAAAAAAAATAAATTTCAAGTATTATGATATAATAATAGTATTGTGTTAGTAGTTTTTAAGAAAATACGGGGGTCTACAAACACAAAATGTAAAAAGAAGATAATAATAATATAACTAGTTTAAAAGTTACTTATTTTTTTTATATATATATAACTCTTAAGTAAATAATTTGAAATAATATTGCAATGTAAAGTTTCGACAATTTTTTTTTTTTAATGAACAAAGTTTCGACAATTTATTGAGTACTTTTAACCCAAGCATCTACCATGTGAAAAAAGTGTATAATTTTTAATAAAACACAAAAACACAGATTTGTATAATTATTTTATATAAAATAACCACCTTTTTTGGTTTTGCAAATGGCTTGTTCAGTTATTGTATGGTCACTGTGGAGGGCGGATTTCTCTCTTAAATTTTAATTTTTTTTTTAATGTTACAGACGGTTATACTGTGGCAATTTATTGTATCACCGTAGCTACATTTTCTTGTGAACCGTAGCTGTTTTAGTCCCGCTTTTTCTTCTGATTTCTTACGATTGTAAACCGTTTAGTGACGCCAGCTAGTCGTTAATCATGGTTTTCAAGTCTTTGCTACTTTTTTAATTATTCATTGTGGGTAAAGTGACAATTCTCTCGGTGTCTGTCCTACTTAACCACGGGTTGTTTCGTGGCAAAATAACACATCTGTGTTTTTGTGTTTTCTGTATTATTTAGCCACAGTTATAGTGTGGCAAAGTTATATTCCGCCCCTGCCACCAATTTTCTCTATCTGGCCCGCCCTGATGTTATCCAATCATGGAACAAGGTATAAATTAAAATACACTGCCAAAAATATGCTCGAGAGGCATGAGTTAGTGAGTTTTACCCGGTCTTACACTATTTTGGTGTCGCTTTCTTTCAGGGAAGAGTAAAATCTTTTTTGACAATTAGAAGCTATGGAGACCAATTTGGCGACAATTATATTTGCATATATTGATGTGGAGATTGTGCATATATTGGTGCGGAGGTTGAGTACACTGTACACTACTACGTATCTGATATCAGTGGTTAAGAGGATCAAATAAATTCAAAGAAAAGACCATGATTATTTAAGAGGTTGAGTAAACTACTACTTACGCAAAATCAAATACTTATCATTATGCTTAAAGAACTCAATCATTTTCTAATAATTATGTTACGCCATGTTGATAATTGCGTCTATCAGTTTTGAGCTAGTTAATTAAATTACAATTTTCATATATGGAATTGGATTTGGACACACATGCATAATGGTAATTTACCAGGTCGATGATCCGGTAATTATATGTCTCTATCACACTCTGACACTCTTTATATACTTAATTTTAGGGGGGAAAAATCTGACAACATGTGATAAAAGATGTCATCCAAATAACTTTAGGATAAAAGATAGCAAGGTGCTAGGAGATGATAAACAAGCATCCCTAATTCACGAGTACCGCTTCTAATAATAAGGGGGCGACGTCTCTCCCGTATAAAGGAAATTTCTAGGTTACTTTTAGGATTCCTCCAGTGTTGAGGATCGTTTTATTGGGCCAAGTAGCGAACTAAAGAACAGGAGGCCCATCATGAAGAAGTTAGTTAAAAGAGAGGGGCGGCCCAGTACGTGGGCAGAAAAAAAAGGATATTTGGGGTTCCACCCACAAGGCTGTACACAAAGGGTAATGTGGCCAGCTGGGCGAACGTCCCCTGGGAGTTTCTGAGGGCTGTGGCTAGTAGGCTCTGAGCGAGCTCCGCCCCAAAGAGTGAAATAAACTCTTGAGGACTTGCACAATGACCGGAGAGCGGAACTTTATGCAACAAAAAGGAAAGAGAGGGTAGCATAGGGGGCATGGGGTCATAGTACAGAATCACTAAAAAGGAACCTTTTGTTTCTGTCCTAGGAAGATAAACCTTAGAGGATTGACTAAAATTGTGTAATGTGTAAGAGAGGTACAAAGAGAAAAATGGTGTTTAATGGCTAAGTAAGTGTGTTTTACGAGGGTGATGGTGACAAGTGAGGAAACTAGGAAGCTTAAGAAGGGGGATAGAGGAAGGGAGAGGGATCATCGAAACAACAGAGTGAGAGAGGGAAAGAGCAGAAACTTAAAGAGAAAAGCCATATCGAGAGAGAGGGCGGAGGTCCTTGAGCTAGGTTGCAAAAAGGGAAGCTTATTGCCCTCCCCACTGAGGTCATTGTGCAAGACTTGATTACTTTCCTCCACCACTAGACCTTAGAAACTCCATATTCTCATCACTATTCAATCTCTTAAGTGTTACGAACTCAAAATCTCATTATTATATTTCCCTATTTTTTGACCCTCAACATCCAGCTTGAAATATAAGCAACAAAAAATATATTTCTCATGGTCTAAAATATAAGCAAAATTAACTAACTTTATCAAATTTTATTTCATTCTTAATGCCACTTTCCAAAAACATCCCTAGAAAATTGTTATCTTATTTAATTTTTGTTTCATTCTCAATGTAACTTTCCTTAAATACTCTATTTTTTTTTATAAATTTGAAAAAATTAAATACAATCAACTAACCTCCTTAATAAGCGTAAAATTAGTTAGTTTTGCTTATAATTCGAGCCGAAAGAAGTAGTTAACAAGCATGATATGCAGTATTTACCAACTATGAGCTGGTTAAATAAATAACCATAGTAATAATACTCCCGATAGATTTCACATTTATTAATAAAGTTGATTAATTTAGTTAATGGTATTGAAAATGTAAATATTTTGATATGTATTTTTAAAACTAAGCTACCCCTCCTATAGATTATATTGAAATCTAAAACATGTTAAATAAAAAGGGATGTTTGTGAAAAAAGTAATTAATTATCCTTAAAAATTTATACTCATGTTCTTGTAAATAAAAATAAAAAAAATTATATTTAACAATTAAAGGGAGTAATAATATATATATATATATATATATATATATATATATATATATATATATATATATATATATATGGGTTTGCTAACATATGTAAACCCTTTTTTTAGTTGAAACAAGTTAATAGTGTGTACCAGATTATTTTGGACAAAATTACCCACATGAGCTTTATAGAAATGAGTTTTAATGAGCAGGGGTAATTTAATAATTTCAATATCTGAAATAAAAAAAAAAACTAAATCCTTCTACATTCTCTTTCTCCCTCATTTTGGAGAATCCAAAATCTCCTTATGACCAAAACAACGACGATGGCACCCCACCGCCGGCAACAGAGCATTGTCACAAAATCTACCGTTTTCTCGGCCACTTCCTCACCCAAATCACCCCTTTTTGTTGTTGCTAGTCTCAAGTTGTTGGTGGTGTTGTGATTCCTCGTCTCCAACCGTCGGCCACTCCTCGACCACCGTCATGATCACCATCATCCAAGCAACGACGCCAGCCTAGCGTCGCCACTATTATGCCTTGTGCCCAGCCACTAGTGATTGGAGTTACCCACCTTTTGTAATATTCTAATTCCTCAATCACCATCAAAATAAATTTTCAATCTCATAGTCTTTCTAAAATTTGTTGTATCATCTTTTTGCAATGGAGTGTGTCGCTGCAAAATGAAACTCCCTGACATTTTTCATTGTAACTTAGCATGGAGTTTTTTTTAATTATTTTTTTAACATTACATGAACATGATAAAGGTTTGTTGGGGCTTGGGGCTTTCAGGTATGAATGAGTGGAGAGGTTTTTTTTTATTTTAATAAAAAAAACTAATTTACATAATCAACTCGCATCAAAATCTCATTTAGACAAATTACAGGGGTAATTTTGTCCAAAATAATTTGGTACATAATGCTAACTTGTTCCAACTAAAAAAATGTTTACTTATGTTAGGAAACTCATACCGTGTGTGTGTATATATAGCCTAGCCTCCTTTATTATTGATTACTAGCTCGCAGCTTTCTAAAAATAATTTGAATAATGCAACTTTATTACAAAGGTGACCTTACAATATTCTATGGGGTACGATGCTCCCATACGTTATGATGATGCCCTAACCAAAACATACAAATATACAATACTGGAGTAGTATTTATCTTTCTTTCTTTCTATTTATTTGTGCTATTTAAAAATATTCTTTAAAAAATACAATAATTATTTTAATTTTTAATAAATTATTATATTTTTTTATTAAACTTTTTTCTTTATATAATCATTACTTTTTTCTATTTAATCAATATCATATTAAATAGGAATAAATATAAAAAATAACATTTATTATACCAATGAAATCTTTAATAAAACAAGTAAAAAAAATCTAAAAAAAAACAAACAATATGAAACGGGGAGGGAGTACTGTACGAGTAGATTCTAGTGTCCGGTTGATTCATCACTTCCCTTTGACAAGCTAATACTCCCTCCGGTCTCTATTATAGGGCATACTTAACTGAATTACACATACCAAGGAAAGTGGTTGGTTTTATGAATTCTATGAAAATATATTGTAACATTACAATTTTACCCTCTTAACTTTTTTTGGAAAATTCGCACTCATTAATGAACAACAAAAAACACATAAATAGTCAAAGCATTTAATAAGGGCAAAAAAGAGAAAAATCAATAAATGTTACATAGAAAATATAAAATGACTTATAATTAGGACCAAAAAAACTTTCTAGGATGTGACCTATACATAGGATCGGAGGGAGTATTAATTAGTCTCAACCTAAGAGATAAGGTCACCGAAATTTATTCTACTTAAGTTTAGGCAATGAGCGTGGGCACTGGGCAGGCGTAGTAGGTTGACTCGCCCGCGGTTAAATGTGGTAAGCATTCTTAAAAGGGGATGAAACACTGTCTTGTACTACTATACCGTTTCTTGAGTTGAAACCTTGAAATTTCGGCATCTATCAGACTAGAATTCAAAAGGACAATGGATAGAGGTATGCCAAAACGTATTTTCAAATCAATTAATTAAATGCGAAAAATGGAACAAGACCGGCTAAGCAGTTCAGTCAACCTAACAACACAGTTGAAGAATTGGGGTGCCAACTCAAATAATGATGACAAAACCTTAAGGTTGCAAACATTGCCGGCCACTTGAGCATAGTTTATTTTAACTAAACGCTAACGGAAGGAGTCAAGTAAATTGAATATTTAAGTTACCAAATGGTGGCTTTTTCAAGGAATTGATTACATATCAATTACTCCCTCTGGTCCTATTTATAGGGCATACTTAACTATATCACACAGGCCAAGCAGAGTATTTAGGTTTCTTGAAAATTTTAAAAAATACTTCAACATTACATCTTACCCTCTTAACTTACATTGGGAATTTCACAATGTATTACTTCACATTAATGAGCAAAGGGCAAATAAGAGAAAATAGCAATAAATGCCTCCTAGAAAATACAAAGTGATCTATAAATAGGACCAAAGAATCCTTCTAGAATGTGACTTATAAATAGGATCGGAGGGAGTATTAAGTACTACCTCCGTCCCTAATTATAAGGCCCTCTTGAGATATTTCACGTCCATTAAGAAAGTGAAATAATTTAGTTAATTGTATTGGAAATGTGAACTTTTGATATGTATTTTCAAAATTAACTCTATTAATATTATTGGGAATCTAAAAAGTGTTAAATAAATATGAGTGTTTGTGGAAAAAAATAATTAATGCTCATTAAAAATTGGTAAAGGGCCTTATAAATAGGGACAAAATAAAAGTGTTAAGAGAGCCTTATAATTAGAGACAGAGGTAATATTAGGTAATTCGAGATCAATGATTCCAGATAAATCACCAAAATTTATTATTTATTTCATATATTTTTTTAATAAAAAAATAAACTATAAATGATTGAGATGAGTTTTGGATCATTAATCCGGGACCAACTAATAATTTCATTTGCAAATTAGTATAATTAAGGAGTTTGGATAGTGGAAAACAAAAACCTTACATACTACTAAGGGGATAAAAACCTTACATACTACTAAGGGGATCAAATTATCTAGTACAACAATATTATAAAATCATTAATTCATATCATTAAGATTCCATACAGTTTTATATTAGTTGTCCAGTGTTTAACATAATTTTCACATACAGTTTTATATTAGTTGTCCAGTGTTTAACATAATTTTCACATTTTAGGATTGGCTATATATATAACATAAGCACAACATAGTTAGATTTGGGTCAAATTATCTAGTAACCAATATGTGAATGCAGAAAATTTATGTTGGGAGATTCATCTACCATAGTCAAGCACGCGATCTGGATCGAATCGGGATGTACCTAGGTAATACTTGAGGAACCGAATGAGAAAAAAAAAATAATAAATATAAATATAAATGAAGTGAAGAAAGCAACTTAGATTTTGCTCCTCTAAAGTACAATCATATAGTTTTGACTTTTGAGGATAAAATGCAAACATAATTATTAATTGGAAATTCAACAAGTAACATATCGAGAAAGATACATGCCCAATATAATGTATAACAAATTGAACAGTTGTTCTTAACGAATGATTTTTAGAGTAATGGTTATAATTTTTCATTTTATCCTCTTAAAAGCATATTTAGAGGAGTTCTCAATAAAGATTTTTGGGAGTTACTATCGTGTAATCCAAAATTGGATGGTTGCTATGCAACATTTTCTTAAACCTAGTTAAAATTAGGTTTTTGCAATTTAGTCCAACATAAAAGTAAATTAAAAATTTAGTCCTTTGTACCTATAGACAAATTATAACTTTTAATTTTTTAAAAAAAATTAAAAGTAGTTAAAATTAGTCACTTATGTAAAAAGGGTTAATGCAAGTGACTAAATTTAAAATTAAAAGTTATAATTTGTCTATAGGTACAAAGGACTAAATTTTTAATTTACTTTTTATGTTGAACTAAATTGCAAAAAACTAATTTTAACTACTTCAAATAATGCAAGTAACCATCCAATTTTAGATTTCACTATAGAAATACCCTAGATTTTATATATATATATATATATATATATATATATATATATATATATATATATATATTGTCTATTGTCTATAACACAAGTTCAACACCGCGATTTGACCAAAACTATACCATTGTGGAAGACCAACAAATGTTGATACCAAAGGGCAGCGTTATGGGAACAGTAAGAACAGGACAATCCGTGTGCGCGTGGTGCGCGTAAAAGCAAGCAAGCACCTCGTGCGGTAGAACGCATAAACCGCTGCACTAAAAAGAAAGAATAGTATTTCCTTTAAAAAAAAAAAAGGTGCTTACAAAGGCTGGCCATGTGCTTTTACATGCAGAATCTAGATTCCAGAGTACATCTGAGAAATACATAGCGACCATTTTGGAATAAAATGCTTTAATACTTTATCTCCAGCACCTTCTTGCTTTTTAATAACTTAATTGAATATATATATATATATATATATATATATATATATATATATATATAATGATGCTTTGGTGAATTGGCAGTACTAATGTACTATTCATCTGGACCTTTTCTGATCTGCACTTTGTGCAGCTTTAATGCACGCACTAAAGTTCCAACAAAGTTCTGTTTTCAGAAAGCAAGTACCAAAACGAGAGGATGTGACGAAATCCAACAATTAGATGTGTTTTCTTTTTCTTTCTAATAAAGTCTATCTAAATCGAGCTTATCTGCAAAAGTAAATAATTAAGAATATATTCATCTTTAGAATATTTATTGAAGTAAAATTTAAGTATACTATAATTAATAATTAATAAAACGTGGATTCAAAGATCAAAGTTCAATTGTTAGAAAAAACACTAACAGGGAGGGAAAATTATGCATTCCGAAAGGGATTAGTTCATTGCATTGAAGGTGAGAATACCTTGATTATTAATAGACCAAAAAGACAAACTCATGATGATGGAAAAAGCAGTTCACTACACTTTGTATGCATACATAATACAGTATGTTTGAATGAACAAATGGTCACAAGTCACAAGATATGAACACTGCTTTCCATAATAATAATAATAATGATAATGACCCAAGAAAATGGTCTACAATAATTAATACATTCAGGGTTCAGAGCTGAAATAACCCAATATGGGATTAAAGTAACTATGACATGATGACATCTAAATATGAAACACCACCAGCAGACACCCCTGAGCCAATAAATTAAGAAACAAAAATGAAGATAAAATGCCTCCTAATTTCAGGCAACACAAGCAACCAACCCCCCAAAATCTAAAACTAACAACAGTATTCAAAACTATGCAAGAATCTCCACCGGATACCTATCAATGCAATCTTCCCATGGACTCTTGGGTGAGGGCTTGACATTCCTCAGTGCCTGCCAAACTGCACTGTTACACTTAAACCCACTCCCAAACGCAATCTGCCACACCCTGTTCTTCTTCCTCATCCTCCCCTTCGCTTCAATGTAAGCCAACTCATACCAAATCGAACTCGAAGAAGTATTCCCGAACCTATGCAGAGTCATCCTCGACGCCTCCACGTGCTCCGGCATAAGCTGCAGATTCTTCTCCAGCTCATCGATCACAGCCCTCCCACCCGCATGTATGCAGAAATGTTCAAATGCCAGCTTGAAATCAGGTATATAAGGCTTCCTCTTCGAATTAAACAGCTTCTTCATAATCAACGTCGAGAAGAACAAAAGCTGTTCGCTTATCGGCAAAACCAGAGGCCCCAAAGTCGTGATGTTGGTCTTGAGAGCGCCACCCGCAATGGCCATGAGATCCTTCGAGAGCGAAACGCCCGTTTTCCCAGCGTCATCCTGCTCCTGATAAACGCACCTGAACGCCTTCTCATCCGCGCCTTTGTGAGTCCTCACAACATGAACCAGCCGGTACTTGGATCTCCGCCTGTCGGATCCTTTGTTCGAGAGCAGGACCGCAGAGCCACCAACGCGAAACAAGCAATTCGGTATAAGCATCGATTTCTTATTCCCGAAGTACCAATTCTGCGTAATGTTCTCGGTGCTGACCACGACGGCATAAGTATTCCTATGCACCTGAAGCAAGTCCTTCGCGAGATCGATCGCGATAACGCCAGCGCTACACCCCATACCACCTAAATTAAAACTCCTAATATTACCCCTCAGCTTGTACTTATTAACAATCATGGCCGAAAGCGACGGCGTCGGATTGAACAAGCTGCAATTCACGACAAGGATACCAATGTCCTTGGGTTTAATCTTGGTGTTAGCGAAAAGGTTATCGAGCGCACCGTACATGACTTGTTCGGCTTCTTCTCTCGCGGCGGCCATGGAAGGCGTGGGCGGAATATGATGCATTGCTTCGGGAACGTAGGTCTCTTCGCCGAGTCCGGAACGTTCGAGAATCTTGCGCTGGAAATCGAGGGAGGATTGGTCGAAGTCGCCGGTGAGTTTGGAATGCTCCATGAACTGGTCGAATCGGACGGTGAGGGAAGGAGGAGGGAGAAAACAGGAAAAGTCAACGAGGTAAATGGATTTGGGACGGGTGATGAAGAAGACGGTGGATCCGGAGACGAGGATGGTGGAGCAGATGAGGACGGAGACGAGGTTGTATTTGAGGTGGAGCCAGAGGGTGTGGATGTCGTCGGGGTTCATGTGAGAGGCTTGGATGATGATGGCGGCCATGAGAGGGATCAAGGTTAGGGTTACGAGGTGGGTGATGAGGTAATGGTAGCCGAGTTTCACGTATTTCAGATTCACGCTCTGGAGGAAATCCGGTAGCCTCCGCGTGTGGTGGATCCGAACCCCGTTACCGTTACCGTTACCATTAGGGGTGGGATTGGAACTCATTGTGTTGCGTTGTGAGGGGCAGAAATGGTAATTCAATTTCAATCAAGTGAGGGAAAATGGATCTGAGTTTGAGTTTAGTTTTTGGAAAGGGGGGGAGTGAATGAACGAAGATATAAATAAGGAGGGAAAAGGTGGAAGGGGTGGGGTGGGGTGAGGCACGTTATGTGTTAGATATGTATGTATGTATGTAAGGGGAAGTGCCACACACGCAGAAGGAGGGTATGTATGTAATTATGTATATGTTGCTGCGTGTGTGGGATTGGGGAATGGGGAAGAAGAGAGGGAGGGGGGTAGAGAAATGAGGGTATGGAAGCAGAAGCCACGATGGGACTTAGGTTCAGCGGCTTGACTTTGTAACTCACAACCACACACCCTGCCTGGGGCTGGGGCTGGGCTGTGTGTTTTATTCTCCTCTCTTATGCAAATGGAGCGTAGTTCAGTGTGCTTAAGCCAATAAACTCCCTCCCCTTGACATATTCAGTTAATTGTATTGGAAATATGAACTTTTGATATTTATTTTTAAAATTACACTATTAATATTATTGAGAATCTAAAAAGTGTTAAATAGAAGTGTTTATGAAAAAAGTAATTAATGCTCATTAAAAACTGATAAAAATTCTTATAAATAAAAACAAAATAAAATTGTTAAAAAGGGCCTTATATATTTAAGACGAAGGGAGTAATAATATAGCATCCATAATATTTCATTTATGTGTCTCTCTCATACTAAAAAAACATATTTTTAGTATCAATTATTGTTGTTAAGGTTGAAGCATAAATTGAATTCTGAGTACTAAAAGAATATTCCATTTATTACACCTATGACCTACCAAAAAGATTATTTCACTTAATACTTATTTCATTCATTTAATTATATCCTTCTCAAATTAAAAATTAACACAACATTATTATTATTATTATTATTATTATTATTATTATTATTATTATTATTATTAAGTGTTCGGAATTTTTTAGGTAAAATTTCAAATTCAACTATTATAAATGAAAAAAAAATAGAAGAGTTTAATTCTCTCAAAAATATATTTTTTGGTCAAACTTGACTAATGAAAGCTCAAAATAACAAAATCCCTCAAGAAATATTCATTTCCCTAATATTTTAAAAGGTGTGATAATTAATGAATAATTTTATCTTTCTATATTTTTCTCTTTCCCTTCGAATTAATAATTTAGTAACTAGAAATAATGTTAAAGTGTTTTAATTTTAACTTTCTAAAGTTAAAAGGTAACTAGGTAAGCACTTTTAGTATTTTTATTTTTATATTGTATAGAATTAGTAGTTTTCATTGTAAAATTCTCATATATTAAACGCTAGTGTATGTTTAAAAATTGTTTTTATTTGTATAATGTCTCATTTCCAAAATATGTTAGAAAAATTGTAAATCATATTGTCCGATATTGAAGTTAAGATAATGAACAAAAAAACTTATAAATTGTATTCTACTCCATCCAACTCGAATTATAAGCAAATCTAACTAATTTTACGTTTATTAAGGAATTAGTTGATTGTATTTAATTTTCTCAAATTTATAAAAAAAAATAGAGGTATTTTAGTAAAGTAGTTTTGCAAATAAAACAAAAACTAAATAATATAACAATTTTCTAGAGATGTTTTAGCAAAGTAGTATTTATGTATGTTTTTTTGTTGTTTATAATTCGAATCGAAGGGAGCATGTGTTTTGGATTCTTTTTTTTTTTTATTATTATTATTATTACAAAGGAGGTACCTGGGACTAGAACCCAGGACCTGGGAACCTAAGTTACTTAAGTGTCCCTGCAGCTACTAACTGAGTTGACTTACGCAGACAGAGTTTTTTTTTTTTTTTTTTTTTTGGATTCTTAAAACACGGAGGACCGGCTTTCTTTTTGAAATTCAGGAATTTTGTCATCAATTCAATTCACACATTATATTACGGAAATTAAGATATTTTTCATCTTTCGACCACCAATGTCGAATCATCACATGTGCATCATCAAGTATAATATAACAACGGTCATGAAATTTTTACTCTCTTAGCTTATACATTTGACGGCAAATTTGAATCATCACATGCGGATCATCATGCAAAATCGAACAAAATAATGTGCGGAGTTTACACGAAATTTATTTTGGATTGTAAAAAACCCATGAGATTAGTTTTCTTAATTTGAAATTTGGTAAAGTAATCATTATTTCAAACATGGTGATCATAGTGTAGCTGAGTTATATTCAGCCCCTGCCTCCAATTTTCTCTATCGATCTGGCCCTGATCATATATATATCCAATCATGGAATAAGGTATAAAGTGGATTGCCAAGATATGCTTGAGAGGCATGAGTTAGTGAGTTTTACCCTTGCAATCTTACACTATTTTGGTGTCCCTCTCTTTCAAAGAAGAGTAAAAGCTTTTAATTTTTTGATAATTAGAAGCTATGGAGACCAACTTGGTGACAATTATGTATTCACATATTGGATTGTAAAAAACCCATGAGATTAGTTTTCTTAATTTGAAATTTTGTAAAGTAATCATTATTTCAAACATTGTATAACAATGATCATGATATTTTCACTCTTTTAATTTTTAACCACAAAAGTTGAATAATCACACGCAAATCGTCGAACAAAAATGAACAAATTAACGCGAGGAAATTTACAAGTAATGTGCTTTTGTTTTAAAAAAACGAGATTGGTTTTCTTAATTTTGAAACTTGGCAACATAATCATTTTTTCAAACATCGTATAACAAGATAGTGATATTTCACTATTTTAAACTTTGAATGATAAAAAATTTAATCATCACATACGAATCATCAAGTATATTTTCCCCCTCCCTCAAGTCTTGGGTTCTAGTTCTAGACATCCCATATAAAAAAAAAAAAAAAAGAATCATCAAGTATAAGTGAACAATGCAACGTAAGAAAATTGACGAGTATAGTGTTTTGGATTCAAAAAGATAGTATGCAGGAAATTGTGTTTCTTGATTTGAAATTATTTTAACCATTATAAATTAGTGATCAATATATTTTCACTCTTATAATTTTAACAACAATAGTTGAATCATCACATATAAATCATATTTTCACTCTTTTCTTCATTCATTTACTTTGCAATAATACATATTTTTTTTTTGGTTTGCACCCTGTATCCGGCCCACTGGGCCGACTAATCCAGTTCGAGGGGGGTCCCGGGGTTAAGGTTTTATTCCTCTCCCAACGTTGTTGCGGGGGATCGAACCGTGGTTTGCCCTACCAAGTGCAGCCCCTGACACCATTGCACCAACATTGTAAGGTGGACTATTCATGAATTATAGTATTATTTAGTTTTTTTCTTTAAATACTTGATCAAACTTATTTGGTTAGCTTCAATTATTTCACATCAGTTGAGAGGACAACATGACAAATCTGAATACTCCGTAGGTATTAATCCTTTACCCCCAATAATAAAATAGCAAAATACCAAGTAAAAAAAAAGAAAAAAGAAGATTCAATTATTTAGAAAGTCAAGTTCAAATTTTGTAGGCTTGACATTAAAACTCGTGAATGAGGTACCATTATCCACTTTCCAACGGATGCTTTTTTAAAAACTACTGCCCTTCCCTCTAAAATGTTCCTACATTCCCACATTACACATGTAACTTGGATTATTCACCCAAGCCTCCATACCTTGGGGGAATTTGATAGGAAACAATAAGCTACCCTATCAAGAACACTAAGAAATTATATCTAAAGAATAAAAAATAACAAATGCTAACAAACTTCATTCATATTTTTAATTCATTTGTGAATAATAGCCACAAGCTTTTATAATGAAAAGTAATCCTAAATGTAACTAGAACCATACAAGTGGTACAATCCTAAAGATAGGAACATTATAGAATTATTATAAATATTTAATAAACTATTTATCTACTTAATTATTAAATTATAACTATCCTAACCCTTTTCTCCATATAAACCAAATAATCCATTTAACCCTTTCTTGATCCAACATCCTATCATTGTCAACCCCTTGAAAATCAACCTTGTCCTCAAGGTTGAAGAAATGCTCAAATTTTTTCATTAGGCTTAACACTTCTGGAGATCTATCATTATTTTGCTCAACAAAGTAATTTTCTTTTGTCTCAAATATTGAAGTATGCTCAATTTGAGTGGTAGGAAAATCTCCTTTATGCATGTTAAGTTCTAGACACCCGTATGACCTTGAGACATGAGTTTTATTACTCTCCTCAAACACTTGGAAGAGATAATTTAAACCATGAATTGTAATTTGTAATACTTGACCATGATGTGAGGTTTTACAAATATGAAGGAAAAAGTCCATTAGTTTGGTCTCATTTGGCCCCATGCATGTGCATTTGAAAAGAGAGTATCTCCTTTATGTGGTGAATCCAACGTATTGAAAGTTTCAGGGAAGGGTATGTTGGTCATTATGGAGATTTTGATACGGTGCTTCCAACTTTTCAGTATGTATGATACTCCATGATACAAAATCCAAAAAAAAGTTTACATATAATAATAAATAACTGTTGATTGCTCTTTCATACAAAATTAATGGTTTAAGATCTTAGCATCACCGATAGTGCCGTTTTTGTTGGCACCACCTCAAATGTTAACATACCTTTGCCCACCTTCCAACGAATTCCTTTTTTCATAACTTCCCTTCATTTTTACATGCTCTTCCATGTACTTTTCTCCTTTCATTATAAGGAAAAGTAGTTTTAAATTGTGCAATGCACAAATTAGTAGTTAATTAATTATTGTTGGGTAATTTTAATAAATATTTTGATTTATTTTTTAAATAGTTTTTTTCTCTTCTCATTTTTTAAACTTTTTGTGGTTTTTTAATTCACATCATGCTCCGATAATTGTTAATTGTTAATCATTTTATGTTTTCGAAATAAATTAGTACTGATTTATTTGTAAACATATAATTAATATAAAAAACCATCTTCAAGCTATGTGTGTTTAACTTAATTGTACCAACTTACGTGTAAACATAATTTAAAAAACTCGTGATTTTTGAAATGGTTGTCAAATGGAAATCTTAAATTTGTTAAAAGTAATGATAGTTTAAATTGCCGCTAAATCAACAGCTTAAAGATAAATTACCATAAAACAATTCGTGATGGTTAATCGTCACTATACCAGAGTTTCAAAAAAGGAAATTGATATTTCAAAAGTTAAGAATTTGAATGGTTTATAATCATCACGTTTTTGTAATATTAAATTAGTGATAGTTAAAACCGTAGCAAAATGAATGGTTTAAACTGGAATGTTAGATTTCAGAACAGTTTGCGACGGCTAAACTACGGTTTCAAAATATAAAATTTAAAACAATTCATGATGGTTAAAAGCGTCGCTAAATTGAAATTAAAAGGAAAGGCTGTTTGTGTGACACGTGGATGCCTTAACAACTCACATTTCCCCAACTTTTAACGTGGAGACTTCATTTTTTTTTTTTTAGAGTGAACGTGAACACTACAAATGCAAAGCTTTTTATATAAAAAAGAAGGATGCTCCCCATTAAAAAAAAAAAAAAGCTTAAAATTAAAAGAGGGGATAAAATCAACAATTTTATTTAAGTTGGATAAAATCAATATGGTTGGCAAAGCTTTTCTTATGACAAACTCATGAAAAATCAAACAATTACAAAGGGAGGAGTGTTTTACTTCTAAATTTTTTATTTCAAACACTAGTTCATGTTACAAAAGATCAAAATTAAACTTAATTAGAAACTAATCGCTCATCACCAAAAAAAAAAAAAAAAAAAAAAGAAACTAATCGCTTACGGCTTCAATTCTTTAAGATTGGTTATCAGAATCAGTCTCATAAATTTCTGTCCACTGTGAAGTTTTACTTCATTGAATTAACGAACACATCAATTTATTCTGATGGTGAAAGTGCACTTTGTTAGTTTATAGAAAACAATTATCACAATTTGAATTTCCTTAACCTATTGAAGCTCTTATCTCTTTCCCTTGTTTGAAATTGTAGATTGCATGACCACCGCGGTGCCAATCCTACTTTAAATGAATAGATATAATTAGACACACGATGACATTGACGTATATTTGTGGTGGGTCTTTTTTACGTGATGGCAATAATGTCCTCTATCACTTTAATTTCTAGTGGACTCGATTCCTATTATAGAATTAAATATCAATTTGCATTCCACGCTCTAAACGTGCAATGGTGTATTAGGAGGATTGGCATAGTTTTTAAAAAAAAAAAAAAAAAAAAAGGAAAAAAAAGATGCAAGAGTTTGAACAAAAAAAAAAGTTATGTTTGATTTTTACTAATTTTAGTATTTGATCATATGTTTTTTTTTTCTCAGGTGAACGATCACATGTTAATTTTGCTCCAAGTATTTATCGAAGAGTAATTAGTCATTTTGGTCTCTGAGAGTGTGACCATCGGTCATTTTAGTTCCTCAGAGATCATAAATACACGTTTAGTCCCTGAAAATGTCTCACATCCGTCATTTTAGTCCCTCCGTCAACTGAGGTCAAGTAACGGAGTTAATTTTTCCGTCATTCATTTTGGTCCCTGAAACATGCATACATAATTCATTTTGGTCCTTTTTAAATTGACAATCAATTCAATTTAATCCCTGAAACATGCATACATAATTCATTTTGGTCCTTTTTAAATTGACTATCAATTCAATTTAATCCCTGAAACATGCATACATAATTCATTTTGGTCCTTTTTAAATTGACAACCAATTCATTTTAATCCCTGAAAAATGTATACATAATTCAATTTGGTCCTTTTTAAATTGTCAATTAATTCAACTTAATCCCTCATTTTTTTTATTCCATCCGTTTCATTTTGTGTTGCCTTTTAGGCTTTTTCTCTTAGTGTATTTCATATTATTTGGCTTTTTACAATTTCAATGCATAAACAAATTTTTCTTTCCAATTCTAACTCTTATTTCAATCATTTCTCTTACTCATCATTAATTACACTTTTATCATCTCTCTCATCTCTAAACCACTATACATTAATTAAATTAAATACTACTACAATTTTCAATAAGGATTAAATAGGGACATTTAGACAAAATACAGATAAAACTTATCATTATTAACACTTTCTTATATATGTGCTCAAGCCTAAAAGGCCAAACAAAATGAAACGGAGGGAGTAGAAAATAAACAACTAAACATTATGAGATATAACATTAAAACATGTATGTATGTAATATTTGAGTCAGCACATGTTCACAAAACTAATCTAAAAAATAACTATGTACAAAATATCTCTAAATTTAGTCTTCATTTTGATGCCTTAAATATCCATTGAAAATGAGTAAAAGATAACTTTCGTGAATAGGTAGTGCTCAAATACTATATACATACAGGTTGCGGGGATTAAATTGAATTGATTGTCAATTTAAAAAGAACTAAAATGAATTATGTATACATGTTTCAGGGATTAAATTGAATTGATTGTCAATTTAAAAAGGACCAAAATGAATTATGTATGCATGTTTCAGGGATTAAATTGAATTGATTGTCAATTTAAAAAGGACCAAAATGAATTATGTATACATGTTTCAGGGACCAAAATGAATGACGGAAAAATTAACTCCGTTACTTGACCTCAGTTGACGAAGGGATTAAAATGACGGATGTGAGACACTCTCAGGGACTAAACGTGTATTTATGATCTCTGAGGGACTAAAATGACCGATGGTCACACTCTCAAGGACCAAAATGACTAATTACTCATTTATCGAAGCTTGTCGTACGCTGTAATGACCTGCAGTAATTTTCCTCTTGTGGTGCGAGTGAGTGATTAGGGGTATTCATCCGTCGGTTAAGTTCGGTTTTAAGAAAGTAAAAAAAGTCATCCGATCCAAAAATAAAAATTATATACAACTCGGTTTGGTTTGTTTAGTTTAAATTAAGAAATTTGATCCGATCCGATCCAAAAGCTATATTTGGTTTGGTTGGTTCGGTTTGGTTCATAACTTCACATGCTAAGTACAATGATGTGAAATATTTTAGTAAATTTGGTATAAATGTTTAATGATAATTTAATGTTATCTATTTCATTCTCCTTACAATAAAAATAGATGATATGTAAGATTTGTTAAATCATTTTGTTTGCATATGCATACATGCTTTTAAGCAAAAAGATGCATAATATGTAAAGTTTTTACCTAAGATCCTTACAAATTTTCAAGTTAGTAATAAAATACTAGTTCGGCTTGGTTCGGTCCGGTTTTGAAAAGTAAATCCGAAATCCGATCCGATCTGATCAGTTTTTTCATTTTTCTTCATCTAAACAAATCCATTTTTAATCTTTTTTTTTTGGACCGATTTTCGGTTATCCATTGGATCGGTTTGGATTTAAACACCCCTAACTGTGATATTTTTTTTGTTGAGAATAAAAAAAACAAGAAAAATGATTAAAAGACTTATTTAGAAAAACCTAGATACAAACTTATACATAAGATAATGATACTTGTATTTTATGTTTTTTTTAATTTAAAAAATGATAATAAGTTTCAAAATCTTGTATTTAATTTTATATGTTAAGTAGATATCTCAATCATTTATGGAGAAAAATATTGACAAAATATATAGAGAGAGAGCATAAAGAATGCAGAGAAGAAAAAGAAAAATAAAGGAAAAAAACATCTAAAAATAAAATATTTGAACTAAAACAATTGAAAGAAGAACAGTTAGAGATGACCATTATAAAAAACAAAAGAGAGTGAGAAAAAGGAAAGCAGACTAAACTCATGTAATTTTGGAAGTGAGAAAATTCTTTCATCTTTGATGTTCCTTTTTAAATTAAAATAATGTATACTTCATCCGTCAATAAATATAAGACTTTTTTAATAATTTTTATTTTGTCCTATTTATATGATCCTTTATCTATTTTCAATGATCATTAATTATTACTTTTTTCTACAAATATCCCTATTTATTTATCACTTTTTAGATTCTCAATAATATTAATAGGGATAATTTTAAAAATACATATCAAAAATTTATATTTTCAATACAATTAATTAAATTATTCAATTTTGTAAAATCTTAAAAAAATCTTATATTTAAGTATTATCTATTTTCTACTTTGATAAAGGATAACTATTTTTTCTTCATCTCTTACCTCAATTTTATCTTCTCACACTTTATTACCGTCACAACATAGTCAAATAGTCACAATATGTCGTGTCAACTTTCTTTTTGATTTGCTACTTTTGTTGTTATTCAAATCATCATTGAAACACAGATTTTTATGTGAAAATGTATATCCAAGCTTCGCCCACAAATTGTAATAAAAGATTAACAAAATAATTAGATTTAAGTTGTCATTATACTCATTATCATCTCTTAGGGTCGGTTCGGCAAAACTAGCTTGTAACTGTGAGCTTGTAACTTGTAGTTATGAGCTTCTAGCTTGTAGCTGTTAAGCTAGCTAGGAGCTGTGAGCTTGTAGCTGAGAGCTTATAGCTGTTTAGCTGACTATTTAAAATAGTGTTGTTTGGCAAAACTAGGTTTTGAAGTAGTTAAAAGTTATTAAATGACCAAAAAGGACATGTAATATTTTATTATTTTAATTTTTTCAAATTTTTTTCTTTATTTATTAAATAGATAGTTAATTAATTAATAAATAAAATATAAAAATTATTAAATTATAATTAATTAAGCCTTAATTAAATTCATTTTTTCTTTATTTATTAATTATGTAGTTAATTAATTAATTATAAAAAAATTATTAAATTATAATTAATAATTAATTAAAGGGTAGTAAAATAATTTTAAATTTCGTTTGAGGATATAATTGGTATATGAATTATTGAAAGCTAGTTT
Organism: Crotalaria pallida; assembly: GCA_037953625.1. Taxonomy (NCBI): domain Eukaryota; kingdom Viridiplantae; phylum Streptophyta; class Magnoliopsida; order Fabales; family Fabaceae; genus Crotalaria; species Crotalaria pallida. The sequence continues at coordinate 137,681,401 of CM075654.1, read as the reverse complement.
AGTTTCTAGAAAGCTACTTGAAGTAGCTTTCTAAAAGCTAGCTTTCAAAAGCTACAAGCTCCCTTTTTAAAAGCTATAAGCTCCTTCTAATTTGTGTTCACCGAACGGGGCTAATAGCTTGTTGACTAAATCTAAAAGCTCCTAGCTAGCAAAAAAGCTCTTAGCTCGTGTTGCCGAATAGAACCTTAATCTTAATATCAATTATATAATTAATTAATCAATTTTGTCAATTAATGAAAAAACCATAAAATCACAAAACTCAAGGGAAGTATCAAAGCATTACATTTTCTTTTTAAAATAAAAACGTAATATGTTACAATTACTCATATCAAAATCTTGAAAAAAGTTTGAAAATTTTAAAAAATAAAAATAAAAAACAGAAATTTGAGAGTTATGTTACAAGTAGATCTTGATGGTTTGAATATCGTTGATATTATTAATATCTGTTTATTTTTCTTTCTTGCTATGATGTGTTTCTTGAAGGGATAATAAGTATTCAAAGGTGAATTACTTACTTTTTAAAGGAATCAATGCATCAAAGGAATCAATAGTTTGTATTTTAATTTTTTTAAAATAATTTATTTATTTTGGGCTTTATCTTCGTACTCAATAACTGAGTTAAGAAATCTTTTTAAAATACATCAACAAATCAAAATAACATCAAACGATGAATATTATTTTTAAAGAATTTTTTTAACCTTAATTAATCTTTAGAAACTAAATAAAATAAGTGTACACTAAAAAATAAATAAAAATTAATTAAAAATTAGTTTTTAAATATCTTTTTACAAATTTTTAACTTTTTATCATGAAATTAATCAAACCCTATTTATTAACCGATACTCCGTATATTTTTTCACTCTGTTAATAAGTTTGACTTTTTCTTTTTGAACTCCACCCTTTATTTATTGGCCCCCACCGCCTGAAATATTATAAGTCGGATAAACTTTTTTGCCCCCACCCATTACTATCGATTTGCATAAGGCGGAAGAATTACCGACTATTTAAAAGCGGAAATACTTCCGACTTTTAAGAAGCGAAACAATTAAAGTGTTGAAATCCCAAAATGTCCCTCCATATACCCTCCACCTCCCTTCTTTTTATTGTTTTGTACGTGAATGAACGGATGGACAATTTTAGTATTATAACAAATTTTTAATGTTTTCCGCATGATGAGAGACGGAATACTTTATTTTATTTACGACTTTGGAAAGGCGGAAGATAACATGACTTGCATAAGATGAAAAATGTTTTATTTTGTTTCCGCCTTGTTTCAAGCGAAAAAGAATCTTCCGACTTATTTCAGGCGATGAAGCTAATGAATAAAGGGTAAAGTTCAAAAAGAAAAACTCATAAGTGTAAAGGACTACTTGATACCTATGTGGATAATGGTCATCCAATGCAACAATTGTTTTTCCAACGATTCAAAATTCATGCCCATTAGCTAAAAACGTATTGGAATCCAAGTTAACAGCTAATAAACCAACAACTTATTCGTTGTGATAACTTTTTTTTTTTTTTAATATGTGATAATTTTGTTTTGATATGTACATAAAACTTGTTCTTATATTTTTAATTCTAGCCTTTGGCCAATAATGACTATCGGTCCGACTTTAAATATAAGCTCATTTAAACAATTTTTTCCTAAATATAAATTTTTATTCTAATTTCCAATAATATTAATTACTTTTTTTACATAATATTTATTTATTCAATATTTTTTAGCATTACAATAATAATTACAAGAGTAATTTTGAAATAATACATCAAATATTACTCCCTCTATTTCATATGTAATACATTGTTTTAACATTTGTACTATTTTTTATAAAGTGGAACGTACTCTTTCCGTTCTACTTTATCTGTCGTTTTAGGAATTCGAGAGTGTATTAATTAATTTTTTCAAACATTAACCTTGTTTTTAAACATTTTGAAGTACGTAAAATATGTGATAATTAATATAGTGTGAGGATAATATAGTAAAGCTGTCTTATTCTTCTCTTGAAAATTGAAGTATTAGATGACTTTCTTAATCCGTGTGAAACTCCTAATGTAACTGATAAATTGGATGGAAGGAATACATGTTTACTTTAAGGGTATTGCTAACGAGTGCCCCTAGAGCATTTGTTAAGGTTATTTTAACGGAAAAACAATCATAAGTTAGCATTTATTCTTCTTTCAAGAATATCGAAAAATGCATTTTCTAAAACTTTTTATTTCTTTTTAGTTGCTTACCAAGTATCGCATTTGTCTTACTTTAATTGATTATTTTATCTGCAACTCCAGTTATACGCCGAAGTTAAAGAAACCCTTTATAAAAATGCTCCAACATACATTATTATTATTATTATTAAAAATCTAAAAATGTACATGAATTTAAGTTTTTCAGTAATATTATATTGATTTACAAAATTAACTTACAAATAAACTCAAAAAAAGCATCCCATATATTAATTTAATCATTATACCTATTAATTTAATTATTATATTAATATAATTAATATTTTAATTTATTAAATTTCAAATTAAAAATATAATAATCCCTGAAATTCGGGGCCATAAAAAAGGCCCACTAAAAAATCCATGGTTACAGGGAAAAAACAAAACAGATCCAAATTATATATATAAAAAAAAAAGTTTAAATATGGTGCACCTGCATCACCGGAAGACAACTCATATCTACGTTGCAGGTAAACAATCCTGACCTTTCAATCATTTAAAAATTCAGTAGTCATTGATCAAGCAATAAGTACACAAACTCATCCTCTTTTGATGAGCAATGAGTACACAAACTCATCTTCTTTTGATGAGTATTGTATACAAACCCTTGAGATAAAATAAAACAAGTGATCACAGGGAAGGAAAACAAGAAATTAGCACAAAAATAATGCAATAACTATGCAAGTGATGTATGTAAAGCTTTCCAAACATATCTGAACTACGAGATGAGATTGGATCTGTCTTTTGTCTCAAATATAAATTTTTTCTTTTTGGCCCCCACCAATTATTTTTTAGCCTCCACCGACTGAAACAAGTCAGACGATTTTTTTCACTTGAAATAAGGCGGAAACAAAATAAAATAATTTGACCCACATTTCCCGACTTTACGGAAGCGGAAGATGATTTCCGATTTTCAAAAGGCGTTTGCATAAGGCGGAAGAATTATCGACTATTTAAAAACAGAAATACTTTCGCTTTTTAAGGAGCGGAACAATTAAAATGTTGAAATCCCATAAATGTCCCTCTGTGAACCCTTCACCTCCCTTTTGTACGTGAATGAACGGAGGGCAATTTTGGTATTATAACAAATTCTTAATGTTTCCTCCTTATGAAAGGCAAAATACTCTATTTTATTTACGACTTTGGAAAGACAGAAGATAATACGACTTGCATAAGGAAAAAATTGTTTTATTTTGTTTCCGCCATGTTTCAAGCGGAAAAAATCTTCCGATTTCTTTCAGACGATAAATAACAAATGGGGGCCAAAAATTAATGTGTGGGGGAAAAAGAAAAAGTCAATATAAATGGCATAGAATCAAAGTTGAGCGCAACTCAAGCTTAAATGTAAGAATACCTTGAGATTTTTATGTTTTTAAGTTTGTAAAATCTTATTCCAATATTTAATATTTTAATTATTATTTTAAACATTTTTACTAAATCATTTTTTTAAAAATTTAATGATAATTACTGCTTCCGTCCTTACATATAAAACATTTTTGAAAAATTTCATGTCCATTAAAAAAATTGGTTAATTTAGATAATGGTATTGGAAATGAGAACATTTGTTATGTACTCCTTTCGTCCCTAAATATAAAGTCCTCTTGACACTTTTATTTTGTCTCTATTTATAAAGCCTCATACCAATTTTCAATCATCATTAATTTTTTTCCACAAACACCCCTATTTATTTAACACTTTTTAGATTCTCAATAATATTAATAGGGGTAATTTTGAAATTACATATCAAAAGTTCACATTTCCAATACAATTAACTAAATTATTCCATTTTCTTAATGAACCTGAAATCCCCCAAAGAGACTTTATATTTAGGGACGAAGGGAGTATTTTCAAAATTACCCTTATTAATATTATTGGGAATCTAAAAAATGTTAAGTAAATAGGGTTATTTTATGGAAAGAAATAATTAATGCTCATTAAAAATTGGTATAAGATCTTATAAATATGGATAAAATAGGACGGAGGGAGTATAATTTTTTTTTTGATAAAAATATATTAAATATTTATATTTATAAAGTCACTAACAAAATTAATCTAATTTTCCTGGACGTAAATTTCGGATCAGAGGTAGTACTCCCTTTCGTCCTATATGTAACATTTTTTTGGAGTAATTCACGTCTACCAAAAAATGGATTAAATTTGTTGGTGGTATTAGAAATGTAAACATTTAATATAATTTTTCAAAACTACCCCTATAATTGTTATTGAAATTCTAAAAAATGTTACTTAATTAAGATATTTTTGAAAAAAAAAGTAATTAAATATTATTGAAAATTGAAAAAAAAAATTCTTACGAATATGACCAAATTTTTTTATCAAAAAAATATTACCAAATCTTACAAAATCTTATAAATAGATCAGGAGGTAGTATATCTTTTTGGGTTTTGCTTTAAACTTCCTAAAAATGAAAAAAACGCAAATTTTTAATTTTTATTCTTTCGGAAATATCAAAAACTACATTTTCCAATATTTTATACAGTAACTACATATAATTTCTTAATCAGTGTTGGGCACTTGTTAGCGTTAATTCAACAAGAGAATGTGATTATGTGATTAGGGATGGCAACGGGGCGGGGAACGCTCGGGGAGACTTTTCCCATTCCCCATCCTCGGGTCTCATTTGTCCCCCATCTCCATCCCCATTCCTCATGTCGGGGGTTGATTAGCCCCTATCCCCATCCCCCACCACCCCACGGATCCCCAGGGGTCCCCACACGGAACCTAACTTCAATTTGACCTGTTATAAAATTCACAACGTCGAATAACATTTTTAAACTTGTACACTACAGAAAAATAATCGTTAAAATTCAAGAGATTCAATTTAAAAAAAATCGTTAAAATAATCGTTAATAATAATAATTATAATTATAATTATAATAATATATTTGAAGTTACTAAAAAACCTATTTTTTAACTATATAAAGCCTAAATATTTAAGGACATATAAGTAAAATTATCGGGGATGGGGAACCCGCGGGGACGGGAGAACCAATCCCATTCCCCGCCCCAAAATTTGTTCGGGGAAAAATCCCCCCATCCCCGCCCCCGCTGGGGAAAAATCCCCAAACTCGGGTACCCGAACGGGGCGTTCCCCACGGGGATCCCCATTTGTAGTCTCCCATTGCCATCTCTATATGTGATGAAGGTTTGATCCCTTGAATAAATGCAACCTTATTAATTAATTAATTAATTAATTTGTTTATTATTCCAGTGAATCAGAAAAACAAGTATAGGAAAATATAATTAATTCATTAATTAATTTGTTTATTTATTATTTATTTTCTAATTAATTAATTAAAAATATAAATGAGAACTTGAAATTTTTTTCATATATATAATAATCTTAACAAGTATAAGTCACTTGTTAGCGATAAAAAAAAAAAAAAAAAAAAGCCCACATTGGCATTACCGCTGTACAACAAATACAATAGAGTAATACAGACCGGATGAGTTGATTTTTAATACTCGTTCCGATTTACACGGCATTTTAACATTTATTTATGGTTTTGGGAATTTAAATGTATATTAATTAATTTTTTTCAACTACTCCCTCCGTCCCTAATTATAAGGTCTTCTCAACATTTTTATTTTGTCACTATTTATATGGCCCTTTACCAATTTTCAATGAGCATTAATTATTTTTTTCCACAAACACATTTATTTAACACTTTTTAGATTCCCAATAATATTAATAGGAGTAATTTTGAAAATACATATCAAAAGTTCACATTTCTCAAAAGGGCCTTATAATTAGGGACGGAGGTGGTATAATTTTACTTTTAACATTTTGAAATATGTACTTCATCTGTTTTAAAAAGTTAGTAAAATTTTTAAAATTAAATTAAATATAAGACCTCTTTGGGAGATTTTACGTCCATTAAGAAAGTTGACTAAGTTAATTAATTGTATTGGAAATGTGAACTTTTGATATGTATTTTCGAAATTACTCCAATTAATATTTTTTGAAATCTAAAAAGTGTTGAATAAATAAGGGGGTTTGTGAAAAAAAGTATTTAATAACCATTAAAAATTAGTATGAGGTCTTATAAATAGGGACAAAATAAAAGTGTCAAAAGAGACTAATAATTAGGGACGGGGGAGTATAAGGGAATATGCTTTTAATGTATTGTCCCCCATATCAACCAATTAACAAAGCAAGTATTTAATGCATATTTCCTTAATTAACCAATCACAAAATATTCAATGTAATTTTAATTTTTTTATTCATTATTTTAACTTCAATTTGAACAAAAAATTTATATGTTTTTTACTAACTTTATGGGATGGAGGGAGTTATAATTAATGTAGTGTGAGGATAGTATAGTAAAGTTGTCTTATTTTTCTAAGCTTGAATGACTTTTTTAATTCATATGAAATTCCTTAAACGACAGATAAATCAAAACTGATGAAGTATTAATTTGTCTTTTTTCAATAAATACATATTTTTCAATAAATATAATCATTACTTAGATTTTTAATATATTAGTCGTGTCTTTCCCTTATACCATTTTTCTCGCTATAATCATTAATTTTTCTTTGCTATTTAGGTAAATCAAGACTTATTTAATAGAGACAAACATAAAAATAATATTTATTACACTCTTGAAATTCTCAAAAGAATAAAGAAAAAACAATTTTTTTTCCTAAACAAGACAAATAATAAAGAACAAAAAGAATAATTATTTAAGCTTGAATAAACCCTTTCCGCTAAACAAAACTTATCTTCTTTGTTTTTTACTCTTTGGCAGTACAATAGGTGTCCCCAAAGAACCCTTGAGATTAATCTTGCTCGAGGTTGCGTTCCTATACCTCTCCCAGCGAGTTGTGTTAACTATGAATCGAACCTGAGGTGTGTTAACTATCGAACCTGAGACTTCTTAGTCTCAGGCACCATTCCCAAGTTCTCAAGTTGGAAGGATCGCATCACTTCAACTAAACTCCGCTAGTAAAAAAAAAAAATCTATTTACGAACTATCAAACAGTTACATCGTCCAATATTGAACTACCTCCAAATTCAAAACCTTAAAACAGAGTGATAGGAAGTTGGATCAAAGAAATATAATAAATAAATTAGTTAAGCTCATAATGAAAAAGGGAATAGGATAGTATTATTTAATTTAATTAATTAAGTATTATTATTATATATTTTCTAAAATGTTCTAATGCTTGAAGATTGTGCCTCTTGTAAGGTTGATGTTAGTAATCAATTAGGATTTATTTTGTTTATATGTATTGTACCTTCCTTGTTATGAATCAATGAAAAATGAAAGAATTATCTTAGTATCCATTTGTTACTCTTTATTTTTTATTTTTCTGGTTACTCTACCTTAGATGCTTCTAGCATCCTAAACACATGGAGTACTACATTATCATATGAACTACAAGTGGCTTAAAACAACCGTTATTGGTCCCACAAACGAATCCATATAATACACACAGTAAAAAAAGGTGAATGCTTTTTCTTTAGCCCGTGAAGCATTTTTCTTCAAAATAAACATACAAATTATTTTAAGTTTTTAACCATCAAACGATTACAGGCTTATCAAGATTTGATCTTAAGATTTTTTTTTGGCAAAATTATGTATAAGGTCTTTTTTTTTTTCAATATCAAATTGATCCCTTATATTTTTTTTATATCATATTGATCCTCCGTATTTCTTATTGATATCAAATTAGTCCTTCATTTACTATTCATCTTACGTACGTGAGAGACCAATATAATACCAAAAAAAGTAAGGGACCAATTTGAAATTAAAAAATCAAATAAGTGACCAAATATGTAATTTAACCAATTTTTTTATAGATATAGTAAGAATGTTAGATTTTATAATCGATGTATGAACCACAAATCTTATATTCAATTTTTAACTCCCATTATATAAATTCCCCTCATCCCCTGCTTGTAATTGGTTTCGGATATCCTTTATATCTCGTTCTAATACAATCCCAGGCTTCAAAAAAAACAAAAAAGGGCTTCCACTACTTGGTCGGCCTGATTTATCATAAATTCAAAAAGAGTTTTAATATTTGGTTTTTGTGATTTTTACCCTTATTTACTCATGAAAGTGATTACAATGTCTTCAATATTAAATAGTTTTTAATTTCGGAATATCTGAAATAAGAAAAATACATTTCCCACACACCTTGTTGTTTCAACTCATCAATGCCAAAAGTACGAAAGTTAACTTTTTCCACAAAAAATAATTATTTTTTTAATTATTTTTTTAACAATCATATACTACTGATGGTTAACCAATAACAATAACACATTAATCTCATCTCTCATGCAATTGAACAAGAAGCAGTAGCTGGAAATTGGAATGGAGTAGGAGCTGATGAACCAGAGGAGCTTAGCAGAAGATGGACGATCCCCGTGCTTATAGGAGTATTTTTCAAACATGACCATTTTCCATGCAATCACACTCCACCTGCCAATATCGTAGGTAAGGTGTGTGTGGTGTTGTTTTTTCTTTTTTTTCGTAAGCTATAAGCTTTGCTCTTTACGTTTGGAATATATGAAAAAACTATATTATGATTATATTTATCAAGATTACAATATGTTAATATTATACTGTATTTATGTTTGAACACCTGAAAAGTAAATTTAAGTTAACTTATTTCGTTTGAATTGTATTAAAAAAAAAAAAAGAGTGAAAAAAATAATCTAAAAAAACAACTTAAAATTATAATTTGGAGTTTTAGATTTTTTCTCAAAAATAATTTTTTTTTATTATTCGATTTCTATATCAAATATCTTCTTATTCACTAAATACATTATTTTTCTAAAAATAAGCTAAAATTTCAATTTTTAATCTTTATCAAGCCTGGAATTAAAAAAATATTGATTTTTTTTTTTTTGAAAAATCGATTGAAACTAAGGGTAAGAAGCTATGGCAGCCTTTATTTGCTCCCACAATTGCTCTTTGTACAAAGGGCTTTGCTTGGGAACCCCATAAGATGAGAGGGTTTTGGTACCCTTTTGATATGGACCAATAGATATTTGTTATGTGTTGTTCTTTGCCATGTCAACGGATTTTTTATTTTTAAATTATGCAATTTGATCCCTAAAATATTTAATTAAAAATATTATTTTTATTTGTAATTTGATTTATCCAAAATAGCCCGATATAAACATTAGCGGTGAATATTGTACACCTGAAACCGAACAAACCTCTACCTTCTTCGGCAGCCCTTTACCCACAGTGTTTTCTTTTCTTCTCCGGCCAATCGCCGACGCTAGCACCACCAACACCCACAGTGTTTTCTTCTCCGCCACCCATAGTGTTTTCTTCTCCGACCCAAAGCCCACAATGTTTTCTTCTTCGACCCAACGCCGGCGCTAGCTCCATCAACGCCCAGTGTTTTCTTCTCCGTCTCAACTGCCAGCAGCGCTAGCACCACCAACATCCACAGTCGGCGCCGTCTCCCATCCACCCAGATCCACTCCACTAGCGCCCAACCCACCCCGATTCACTTCCAACCCGCGTCAGACCCTCGAACCGACACCCAACCGTGCATCCCCATCCTAGCCAGTCGTCGCGCTCCCAGCAGAGCCACCAGAAGGTCCCAAATGGATTGGTCCTCGACGAAGAAGCAGCAACAACAAAGGGTTGGCTCTTGACCAGCGGTGATGACTAACAGGTTGGATCTCGAGTGCTGGAGGAGCGCGTTGGAGTGGGGACATCGTCGCCGGTGGGGTTGGTGGCGGCGTGGAGGTGAAGATAGAGTAGAGGGAGAGGCATGACAGAGGAGAGAGAAGTGTTTTATTTTTTATTTTTTTATTTGTTTTTTAATTTATTCCAAAAACGAAATTATTAAAATATCCTTATCTTTAAAACTCATTCTCTTTAACGTATGAGGGCATTTTTGTCTACGATAATCTGGTACACAATGCTAAAATGTTCCAACTAAAAAACCACCTTACATATGTTAGCAAACCCCTAAATAAAAATAATATTTTTAATTAAATATTTTAGGGATCAAATTGAAAAATTTATAAATACATATTGATCCACATCAAAAAGGTACCAAAACCCTCTCTTCACATAGGGTTCCGAAGTAAAATCCTTGTACAAAACCCAACGTTAATAATTTTCACTTCCGAGTTCTGACTCATCAGTCATCAATGGCGAAGATGAAAAATTGTGTATGTTCGACATTGATAAATCGAAACAATATCAACAAAACGTGCTAAAAGTGTAATTTTTTTTTTTTTATATTCCAGAATCGAAAACTATTTAATATTAACATATTTTAGTTTTTTACATAAAAAAATTCATAATGGAATAAAACCTAAAGACTTAATTATGTTTTTAGTCCTTGAAATTTGAAGGTATTTGTGGATTTTTTTTTTTAATTTTGACTTATCCTTTAAATGTTCCCATAACATGACATGAATTATCTCGACCTATGTACAACCCTTAACATAATTTTCTTACAGTAAGGATTAAAATTAAATTTTCAAAACAATTAAAAATAAATTAAAGACAAAGCTTTCATGAAATCAGGAGTAGACCCCTCCCCTCCTGTTGCGGTGGAAGAGGATTTCTCTTAAAGAATCTCCCATGCCAAACCCTAATTTTATTCTTAGATTATCTCCACAGCATTTTTTTTATTATCTCACTTTTCTATATCCTAAGCAACTCTCACTTTTCTATATCCTAAGTAACTCTAACACAATTTTGCTCTAACCCAAGAACTCAACCATGATTTTTGAATGGATCACACATCCTACCCCACATTAATTTTTACATATCATTTAAATATTACATATTACAATAAAAATTAAAATGAATTTAATTAATACCAATAATTCAACAACAATAATTTAAAATTACTAAAATACATAAAAAATAATTTGAAAATTACTAAAATAACTTCAATACTACTCTAATGGTTATAAATTTAACGTTATTATTCTTCTACTCAGTGTTAGGGGTGTAACGGTCCGGTCCGGTCTTTTATGAACTTTAGGGATCGGACCGATTAAATTATTATGGTCCAGCCGGTCCCGATGTTTTTCATATGCAAAGACCAGACCGGATCGTTACAGTCTGGATCGTAACGGTCCGGTCCATTTAGACCATAATTGTTCAAGTTTTTTTTTTAAACCTGGGCCTTCAGGCCCGTAATTTGCACTTGGGAATCCTAGGTTCCTCTCCTCCAAGCAGCAGCAGTTGCCTACTGCCAAAGCGTCGCCGGAACCGGCGAGAGAGAGGGAAGAGAGCAGCGCCGCCGAGAGAAAGGGAAGAGAGCAGCGCCGCCGGAACCGGCGAGAGAGATATCGAGAACCACCACCTCTCCTCAGAACCGGCAGCACCTCCTTATCCTCCCTCCTCGCACCACCAGGTCGCCACCTCCTTAACCATCAAATCTATAAAACAAAAAAATGGTTAAAAGTAGATCTGAAACCGATATTCATCTTCGTTTTCGGATCTGTAAAAAAGGAACCTAGATTCGTGATTCGTTTACGGAAAAAACGAGTGGAGGTGAGGGAAACGCGTGGATGGTGGTGAAAAGAGAAACGAGTGGAGGTGAGGGTGAGAGAGAGAGAGAGGGTGGTGGGGACTGGGAAGGATGCTAGAGTGGAACAGGGTGAGTGAGAGTCGTGGGTACTGTGAAGTGCTGCTGCTGCAAGGTTTAGTATATATTAGATTAGTATACATTAATAGGTTCTACAGTTTTTTTTTTTTAATAATTAAACCGTATCGGTCCGGTCCGATCTCAACGGTCTAATAATATGTGAGACCGTCGACCGGACCGTTCAAATATGATCTCAATTTTTTGAGACTTGACCGGACTGTGAGACCGGACCAGACCATATTTTTCGGTCCGATTCAAACGGTTTCGCACTCTCGCGGTCTCGGACTGGACCACTTACACCCCTGCTCAGTGTGCACCCAACCTTCTACTCCCTTCTACTCAGCCTCACATATTCAATCACTCTTTTAGAGTCACTCACTCTTTGCTTTTCTTCTTGAGCTTTACTTTTTGAAGCCCGTTGTTTACTCACTGCCCCCCATTTTTCTGTCTTATACAAGGCGGAAGTACATTTTTCCATCTTATACAAGGCGATAGTGTAAAATTATCATATTTTTTCGCCTTATACAAAGCAGACGTGCAAAATTATCATTTTTTCGCTTAAAAAGAGACGAAAAAAACTGACAATTTATACTGCCGACTTGTATAAGACGGAAAAATGCACTACCGCCTTGTATAAGGCTGAAAAAATGGGAACTGGTGAGTAAACAACCGGGTTCAAAAAGTAAAGCTCTTCTTCTTTGCTTTTCTTCTTCTAGCCACTCCCTCGGTGCTTCGCTCACTCACTCTTGTTATTCTACTCCCTCTTCATGCCACTCCCTCGGTGCTTCTCTCACTCTTCAAGCCATTCACTAACTCTTCAAGTCATTCCCTTCTTCTACGCACTCTTCAAGCCACTCCAAACAAAAATTATTCTATGAAACAACATGGTTGCCCATGTTTTCTTTTCGTAATACTTTTAAGCTTCAAACAAATTATTTTTTGCTAGTATTTTTTAAACAATTCAAAACGCTTAAAAATTTTAAATTTTATCTAGCTATCTCATTAAGGCTATATTTGGTTTGGATCAGAAGCTATACTAAGAGTAGTTGAGCAAATACTAGCAGCATGGTTATAGAGTTTGAAAACGAATTTTGGCCCACATTCTCATTTCAGCTAACCCGCAAAACCAAACAATGGACTAAATCTCAAAAGAACTGTGTATTTACTTAAATTAAATCACTATAGTCACTATAGTACAAAGGTGTTTGGAGTAGCGTGTTTCTTATCAATTACTTTTTTATTTTGATTACTATATATTTTGTTTGCTTCTTTCTGCTTTTATTCAATAGTGCCGATTATTAATTCAAGAGTATTGGTCATAATTATTAGACATAACAAAGGTTAAAATCATTCACCAGAAATAAAATTCTAAATTACTATCTTTCATTCATTCGTTTATCAACAAAAGGATAGATCCAGAGGTCAAAAAACGAGAACCATGAGAACATAAGACCACAACAGAGATCACTGAAACCCCAACACAACAAGCACCAGAACCGGAACCAGAACAATACTCAAACCCTAACTTAACTAGCACTCTTAAATTAAAATCAAACCAAGAAGATAAGCTTATAACTTAACTCCTCCAGCCTCCTTCACGATCACCACCACCACCACCATATCCACGAGATCCACCACCATAACCTCGGTCTCCACCACCATAACCACCACCTCCTCCATAGCCACCACCTCCTCCTCTGTTGTAGCCACCACCACCACCTTCACGACGACCACCATATCCACCACCGCCGCCTCCACGGCTGTAACCACCACCACCACCTCCATATCCACCACCGCCGCCACCGCGGCTGTAACCGCCGCCTCCACCACCACCACCTCCGCGAGACTGAGCCTCGTTCACAGTGATGCTTCGGCCATCAAGCTCCTGGCCGTTCAAAGCCTCGATCGCGCTCCTCATAGCTTCCTCAGTCGCAAAGGTCACAAATCCAAAACCCCTCGACCTTCCAGTTTCACGGTCATTGATAACCTAAACAAAATAAACCAAAACATAACATCAGATCTGAAACAAAAACTCAAGAAATAACAAAATAATGATAAAATAAATAAATAAAACCGAATAGAAACCGATCGATCTTCGCCTTTGAAACAAAGGAAGAAGAAGGAACGTACCTATAAGGAGGTGAGTGAGAGAGTAATAAAAGAGAATCAAGAAGTATCTTAGAGAACAGAAGAACAGTAACACAAAAGTAGTATCATAGGGATCAAAGTAACGCAAACAGATCAGAAATCTTTCACAGATCAGAATGGTATAATTTTCCAAATCATAATCGGTGTCAGATCCGGAGCCTGCAGCAACAAACGGACCTTCGAATCAAGGATTTCACCATACGGAGCAAAAGCCTTCCCGAGAGCTTCGTTATCGGTGGTCCAAGCTAAGCCACCGACGAAACAACGGAACTCAACATCAGCGGAAGCCATTGGAAAATAGTATAAAATATCTGAAGAAACCCTAAGAAATAGGGTAGAAAGGGAATTAAGAGAAGAAAGCACGAAGATATTTGTTGGGTGAAGGGGCGGTTATATAGCAGCGGGGTGAGGCAAGGGATGTGTTAACCAGGGTTAAGAAAGGGGGGTAGGTTGAACCGGGGTTGAAATTAGGGCTGCGTAGGTTACACGCTTCATCTTTATCTACAAACAATCATCCTTCTTTCACGGCAATAAAATATCTCTATCGGATTTATTACTATTTATTTCTCTTTTCCCATTTTAATAATTGTATTTAACAACTCAGTTTTTTTTACTGTAATATTCCCTCGTATTCGAATTATAAGAAAAAAAAACTAATTTTATGTTTATTAAAGGATTAAAAGATTAGTTGATTGTATTTATATTCTTAAATTTATATTAAAAAATAGAAGTATTTCATAAAAATATCATCGAGAATAAAATAAACATTAAATAGATAACAATTTTTTATGAATGTTTTAGAAAAATAGAAATGAGAATGAAACAAAATTTAACAAAATTTTTTAGTTTTCCTTTATATTTTAAATCAAGAGAAGTAGTATAATTCTTTTATAATTGAATTTAACAACTCAGTTTTTTTTAATATTCATTCGTGTTCGAATTATAAAAAAAAGCTAATTTCATATTTATTAAGGAGTTTAGTTAATTGTATTTAATTTTTTCAAATTTATAAAAAAATTAAGATATTTTAGGAAGTATAATTGGAAATGAAATAAAAATTAAATAAAATAAAAATTTTATAGGAAATAGCACTGAAAATTAAATAAAATTTAACAAAACTAGTTAATTTTGCTTATATTTTAAATCAAAAGAAATAGTATGATTTTTTTCTTATATTTCAAACAAGGAGAGTATATGCCTTAGAATATACTCCTCCATTCAATCTCAACTATAAGGAAAAAAACCAACTTCATACGTGTTAAAGAAATTAATTGAGTGTATTTCATTTTGCTCGAAATCATATGGAAATAAACTATTTTAGAAAACATGCATTGGTAATAATACAAAAATTAAATAAAACAATTACATTATTGATATATTTTAGGAATGATTGTATTGAAAAATTGAAATTAGTTAAGTTTTACTTATATTTAAGACCACTAATAAAGTGTTTTTATATACTTATGATTGAAACCGGAGGGAATAAGACTAAGTTAAAAAATTGTGGAGTGTTAGATAAATTTGAATTGAAAAGTGAGACATTTTTAAAAGCACTCCCTCCAATTTAAAATATAAGGAAAAAAAGTAAAATCATGATTATTGAATAAGTTAGTTGAAAACGATATAATCATTTTTTTACGAATATTTTAAGAAACTATCATTAAAATGATACAATTTAAAAAATTAGTTAACTTTTTCATATATTTTAAACCAATAAAAATAATTTTTTATATATATATATTTGAAAACGGATAGAATAGTAGATTATGTAAGCACCTTTTGCAAATAAAAAATTCTTTAAGTAAGTTTCATTTTTAATTTCAACAACATTAATTACATCAATTTTGTCAACACTCATTAAAAAATTATATCGAATTTTTATATTTTCAATTTCACTAACAACATTAGCGAATACTTCGTAATTTTTCTAAAGTGCGTATTTTTTTATTTAAAGAGAATCAATTATATATTATAAAAAGATGAAACCTTCATAATAATAATTGCTTAGATGTATATTATAAAAAAGAGGAAATCTTCAAAATAATAACTGCTTAAGTGGCACTTCCTCATGGTTTTCCAATTATTATTATTATTTTTTAAAATTAATAATTAAAAAAAGAATAAGTTGTTATATAACTTTGAACTTATCCACAAAAATTCCGATGTGGTGTTGGATAACCTCTACTATTGAATTGTTGGGTAAAAAAAATAACACAATTTAGATTAGCCATTATTCCAAAAAAAAAAATACGACGGCGAAAATAGTAGTCAACGTCCTTTCCGTATGGTTTGGGCCCTCTCGGGGATAACCCTCTTAACTTAAATTCTTTATATGTGTAAGAGTTGAGGAACGCACCCCAACCATTTATTTGTTTGCGTGTGTCTGTCCTTTCGGAGATGACCCTATTAACTTAAATTCTTTATGTGCGTAAGAGTTGAGGAACACACCCCAACCATTTATTTGCTTGCGTGTGTTTGTTTCGGCGTTGAGACTCCCCAAACCAGAGTTTCGCTCGAAGCTTACTGTCCATAATTTTTGTGTTTGGACTTCTAAAACGCATAAGCAAACATGACATTTGTTGGTACCAAGAATAAAACCTCTCACTTGGTAATGACATTTATAGACTATTTCTGAAACCACCAAGCTAAAAGACTTACCATTTGTTCAAGTGATACACCCCATACTAACCATGATAACCTCAGGTAGTAAGTTTATTAATATTTCTTTTTTATATTTCTAATACCACTAATTATTTTAACTATTTTTTCGATGAAAGTAGAAAAATTTCAATAAAATCTTATATCAATTTAGATATAGTATATTTGAAATCAAAATAAGAATATTTTTTTTATATTAAAGATTAGAGTAATACAATTATTCATTTGGTCTCTTACTTTATTTTTAAATTTCAAATTGGCCTCTTACTTTTTTTGGTTTCATATTGATCCCCCATGTTTTTCTTTTTACTGTCAATTTGGATCCCTAAATCACTGTTCATCCTATGTGGACCAATATGATACAGATACATGTCATTTTCTCTTTCCAACAATATATACGTGACCCAATATAATATTAACACGTAAGATGAACGTTAATTTAAAGACCAAATTGATAATAAAAAAGACACTAGACACCAATATAAACATAAAAAAGCAATTTAAAAATAAAATAAGGGACCAAATAAATACTTTATCCTTGTAGTGATAATCAAAATCGTGTCAATAGAAAAGATTAGCAAGTTGCACGTGTGCTGTGAAATAGTAGCACTAGTATCGTTGACAGAGGTGGGACCGAAGGTCACGTGAAGATGCTTGCTGTTGCAGACGCAGTGTAAAATACCGAACGAGACTGGGTTACCGAGTACCTCCAAAATATCTGCCATCTCTACCTAGAAAATATCCCACGTAGGCAAATACATATCTGTCCCTAAATTTTTACTGGAAATCCCATCTCAAACCATTGTGCAAATTACACATCGCTGTGCGTTACTCGCTACTTTTCTATTTATAATTTATACTCGGTTTAAAATATAAAAGAAAAATTATTCTTTTAAATGAGAAGGATTTTATCAAAAATTGTTACAAAGAGTCAGGAAGAAAACACTAGGAATATCAAGCAAAATCATGTTTATATATATATATATATATATATATATATATATATATGTATATTCCATTTAGCCAAATAGTATGTAATTAAATTGCCTATCCTATTGAACAAAAGAGGAATGGCAAACCGAAAAAGATCTGGTTATGGAAACAATATCTCTATAAATAATACCAAGATTAGAATAATTTTTTCTCTCCGAAATAAGACAATCATTAACACCTTGTTTGGTTCAAGGGAAATTGGGAGGAAAGATTTTGGGGGAGGAGAAAATGGGAGGAAAACAACATTTTTCCATGTTTGGGAGAGGAGAGAAAATAAGGAGAGGGAAAAAAAAGAGTGGGACCCACAATAATTTATTTTCTTCCCTAAACTGGTGAGATTTTGGGTGGAAAAGGAGAGTGAGGTTGCAAAATTACCAAAGAGGGCTTCAGTTTTGATGAAAACCCAACATTGCCCTTAACCCTATATCTCCTCTTTTGGAATTTCTTCTTCCTTCCTTGATCTCTTCTTCTGCAACGGCTCCCAACTCAGTTCTTCTCTTCTTCGGGAAAACATATCTGCCGCCATTAAAGTGACACCCCAAAGCTTGGTTTCTTCGGGTTTTAAAAAACAATTGGTTATGAGTTTTGTTAATTTGTTGATTTATAACACTTTTAAATCAAAGTAATAGTAACAACTACTGTAACATCATTAACGTGAAAATTGGGGCAGTAACAACATGAATAAAAATAATAGCAACACTTTATTGTTTCAATTTGGAATAAATCATCTCTCTTATTAAAAAAGCTATTGAGTGTGTGTGTGTGTTTTTTTTTTAAAAAAAATTGATGCAACTTTTTTTTTTACATATATTTTTGAATCAAGAACTTTGATTATTTATAATAATTAAAGAAAAAAATATTTGGTTATGTCTAATGAATAAGAAAAATAAAAGAGAGAAATCAAGAATATTTATTTGTGTCATTTAAAACAAGGGCGTTTTTGACTTTTAACCATTTTATTGTTTTCTCTCTTCCCACATTTTTTCCCATTTTTTCTCATACCAAACAACCATAAAATCTACCCATTTTCTATCCATTTTCTCACGATAATCTCTCTTCCCTATTTCTCTCTTCTCATTTTCTCTCTTCTCATTTTCTTTCCGCAACCAAACAGAGTGTAAAAGTCTTACAATCATATTCCATAATAATATAGTTCCAACTTCCAACCCGTTTATTTAGCCCATGTGATTTCATCAAGCTGAGTTATGGCTTTTTGGTAAATGACGTACAGCTGCGGATGAAAAAAAATAATTAATTTTTTAAATTGTTTCATTCTCAGTATTATTTTTTAAAAATAATTTTAGAATATTGTTATCTTATTTAGTTTTTGTTTTATTGTCAATGATACTTTATTAAAATATCTCTATTTTTTAATAAATTTTAGAAATTTAAATACAATAAACCAATTCCTTAATAAATATGAAATTAGTTTTTTCCTTATATTTTAAATCGGATGGAGTATTTAATTTAAAATACATATTAAGTGGATGGTTCATTTTTTATTTCTAACAAAAAAAATTATCAATTTTATATTTGTATTCATTTTGTAAAACCCACAATTTTCCTACTTGAATAATTTAAATTTTTAGGATTTTTTATTGGAATATTTCCATTTAAATAAATGTATTTATTTATTTAAAATATTAATATGTGTACACGATATTTATAATTTTATAATAAGTGCATAAGCATAGGTGCAATGCCAAGACCATGTTATAACTTCGGTGAAAATCTAAGCTACATATATAGGATTTGTTTGGCAAAACTAACTTATAGTTGTGAGTTTGTAGCTGATAGTTGTGACCTTATAGCTGACTGATAGTTGTGAACCTAGCTTATAGCTGTGAGATTATAACTGTGAGCTTATAGTTGTATAACTAGTTTATTGAACTAGAGCTGTTTGGCAAAACTAGCTGTGCAACTAATTTAAACATGTTAAATGACTGAAAAGTACATAACATGTAGAATAATAATTAACATTGACATTCATGTTTCAATGACGATAATACTACACTAGTAGCTTATAGAGAAAGACATATAATTCATTCATGTACATATAAATGATAAAAAAATTATAACATTCATAATAATTATTACTAAGTACTACTGCACTTTAAACATTTTTATTATTTTTATAAAAATGTCACGGTATCTTTATTAACAATGACACGAAAGAAGAACAAAACATTTAGCCTATTGATTAGACACACTGTCATCACAAAATCACACAAATCCAATTTGAACCAAATTCACAAAATAAAAAAAATAATAATAAAAATTGAGGATAACAAAAAAGTGAAAGAGAAATTTGATGATTAATGTTGAAATAAATATCACATACATTTATGTCTTCTGAATCAATAGTTAAATTTAGGATTTCTTTATGAGTGGTTTTGATGTGGTGCGTACATATGTTGAATATATAGAAGGATTCTAGGTTTTTGGGTTTGAGGGAAAAAAAAGTTAAAAATTTGGCGGGTAATATTAATTTGGGTCAGAATAAATAATAATATAATTTAATTAAAAAAGGGTCAAATTGAGATATGATTTATTGAAAGCTCTTATTTTTTTTTCTCAAAGCTACCTAATGTAGCTTTCAAAAAGCTAGCTTTCAAAAGCTATAAGCTTCTTTTTTGAAAGTTATAAGCTTCTTTTATTTTTTGTTCACCAAACAGTTCCAGTAGCTTATTGACCAAATCAATAAGTTAAAAGCTACTAAATAAGCTATAAGCTTGTCATACCAAACACACTCATAGTCTATGCATAGTTTTGATTATTAGAAAGACTATTTTATTATCTAAAATGTGTTTTTTTTAATATGACTCTACAAAAGTGTTAGGTGTATGAAACTAAATTTTCGTAGAATTGAAAGTTAATAGTTTTGAATTTTATTTTATGAGTGGTAATTAAATTCTATCTATTCAATTGATAAAACTTATGAAAATTTCATAATAGCTTAATTTTTACATACATGATCCAAATAAATGATTTTATAGTCAAAATGATCATGTGAAAATGTAGAATTTATTTTTATAAATGTGAATGCATAATTTTCTATTTTGTAAAATTTTATATTCTTTGATTGATTTTCTAAAAACTTTAGTATTTCATCATTTTATTAATTTAAGGTAAAGTTTTAATGCATTCCCTAAAGTATGAGGAGAAAATTTTATTTCCCCCTCTGCATGAAAATTCGGCCAAGAGAAGAAGAGGGAAGGGAAATTTCATTTCTTCTCATACAAGCCAAAATTCAAATTTAAAAATTAAATTTCAAAAATGCAATTACGATTTACAAACAAAAGAAAAACACATTTATCACCCAACCCCCAACTACCTCATTTAATGTTGGGCAGCCACCTTTTTGCTCATAAACCCCAAAATTTTAATTTCAAACCCCTAACCCTTATCTACATATCTACATATTATATAATAGGAGAAGCATGAGGGTAAAAAAGATTTTCCTCCTTAATCCCATTGCTTTTCCCTCCTAACTTTTATTTTCCCTCCTAAGTATGCATTAATGCCCATTTATCTCAGAAAATGCGCTCAAAACATCAGTTTAGAGGTAAATATTGACTCTTCAATCTGAGCCATCCATACTCATTTCCATCATTAAATCTGGGCCGTTTATCTTTTTACTCACCATTGTCTTTATGCTTAAGTGAGAAGCAAAGTCTTTTCATCTTCTTCCGTTCAATTGTTGCCTTAGTTGTTCTCAACTCTTGCTCTCCCACTTTCTCAACCACTATTCTCCTTCATTCTTCTACTTTTTGCGATTAAGTCACCTTATATTGCGATCGTTATTGTAGTTCTTATTTGCTTCATGTCGAGCTCACCACTATTCTCCGATTTCAGCTTTCACTCTTCCATTTATCTCATATCTATATTGTGCATGAAGGTTTGAGCTGTTATTGTTCTTCAGATATATTTTGATTTTGTTCTTTAATTTATTTTTGTTTTTGTTTGGATATTTGAATATTATGCTCACTTTCTTGGATATTTCTTTTATAGTTGCCATATTCTTGGATATTGTCTTTCCACGAAGCATTGTTCGATTAGGGGTTGTGTTTTTTTTAATCAATGGGAGAATGAAATTTTTATTGCTCAGTATTGAGTGGTTTTGAGTTGGGATTTTTTTCTCTTGCCTGCTCTATATTTTGATTGTTATGCTGAGTTCTCTTTGTGAACCTCCCTCCTCCTACTACCAAATTACCCAGACAAAAACATGTATATTTTTATTATCATTCTTCATTTTTACAATTTATATATACATATATACACACCCTCATTACTTAACCCTTTATGTATTTATTTATTTTTATTATGATTTGCAGCTTCCTAAGCCTGCACCTCCTACCAAATGGAAAGCTTTTGCCCAAAAGAAAGGTACTTTACTCACCCCCTCCTTCCAGAACCAGATTATTTCATTTTGTGCATTCTGATTGGTGTTAAGAAGAGTGGTTTTGTAATTTTAACAAGATATGTTGTTGTTTTGCAGGCATACAAAAATGGAAGGACAAGATTGTATATGATGAACAATCTGGAACATGGAAAGTATATTCGGTTATGATCGCGTTAATGATGAAGATGCTATCCCTATTATCGAGGCTAAACCTACTGATGGTAAATTAATTGGCTTCCCTGATATATATGTGGTCTTGCAAAAATGATCAATCGTAACATGTTGTAGTTAAACTTATGGAATTCCGAAATGATTAATCATATCTATCTTGATTAGTATATATGTACCTAATTGTTAGGATCCTAAAATGCAAAATGTACTTAATTCTGCAGTTTAGGAATTAATATTGTTAGGAATGATAGTGTCGAAACTGTCATATAGATAGGTATTGCTAAATTTATGTGTAGCAGCATGTCCTTGGATATAACCCTATTTCTGAATCAATTTAAGAAATGGGAAGTTTTGATTTGTACAACAATTCAAAGGGAGAAAATTGTTCTAAGATTTTTATGAGATTTTTAAGAACTATGATTTTTAAGAACTATGTTGTTGATGGTGGTGCTTCCCTCTACTCTAAGATTTTTTTGACATTGCATGCTCTTTTGATTTTCCTATTTTGTCACTTGCTTTAACATGTATAATAATATATTTTGTTTCAAATATTGAAAATTTTCTTTTAATACATATGTTTTTTTTTTATTTGTGTAGTTTAAATTTCCGATTGATTATGGAAAGTAAAACAGGAACCAAGAGGACTAGAAGAAGAGGAAGTTAGGAAGAGAATAAAAATGGTAAATCTAACCATCTCTCTCCTTTTTTTTTAACACAAAAATATGGTATGATCCAATTAGCTTGGCCACACAGCCTAGATTTAATATGTGTATGTGTTACTCTGACTGGAATTAGTTTTTGCATCCTAAAACACCATTAATGTCTTATGCGAATTCTGTTAATCCTTCAAACATCCGTTTAATGTTTTAGGTTCATGTTTTAGCACACATGTTCAAAGTCCTACTATTTCTATATTGAAGGATATATGTAACACATCTAATGTCTTACCACCACAACCGAAGAAAGGTTTTTTAGAAAGGTTTTGCATCTTCCCATTGCCTACTTTAAATGTTTGGTTTATAACATTTATTTTTCATTATGTCGTTGTTTGTTATCTAACATTTTATCGTACTTATATTATGATTATATGTGAATGAGAAATTGCATCCAAAAACACTGTCCATGTCTAAGATGAAAAAAAGGTTGGTATGTCCGATTAAAGGTTAAATATATATCACTTGGTTGATATGTCATTTTTGAGCAGCTCTATTTTTGAAGTGTTTTTGGAAGAATGTAAAGAACCAGGTTCATTATGGAATAGGTAAATTCTCACCAAGTTTTAACTCATTATACTATATTTCTTCTGTGTTTTTGAATAGAAGACCATATTATTTTAATTCATATCTTAATTGGTTCTTTAATTAATTTAAAAAATTCTGCATGAAATTCATTTTTAAAGATCAGCATTATTACCAACTTCTTTTTTGCTGCTCTGTTATTAGTTGTTAACCCATTAGTTGACACTTGGTTTTTATTATTTTGTATTCTTATGGTGCTTTGTTAACACTAGCTCTGTAAGTTACTGGATCCTTTATGAAATTGATAGACAATTCATCAATGGTTTTTGACTTCTCTGTCCCACACGTTACAGACCCAAGCTGTAATTGTTAGGCTACGACACCAAGATAAAAAGCTTTACTATCTAATACAGTTGTCATTGTCCTACTATTGTTGCTATCCTGCTATTGCTATGTTGTTGTGCCATTATTGTTGCCATTGTGCTGATGATTAAACTAGCACTTAGATTTGATGGCAGCATGTTTGTTCAATTATGTGTATTTTTGCCAACTAAGTTTAGGGCAGCATACAACTCAATTATATCTAAATGCTTCTGAGTGCGAGTTTAATTTATTGTAATTCCATGGTGTTTAATTGACATGTTTTAATTTTTTTGAGTTTCACTTTTCTTTGAGTCTTTTCTTAAGAGAGTTGGCTATTTTTCTATTTTGTCTATTTAAAGTGTTTTGCTTAGGGTTTTGAATCTCAAATTAAATCAGTTGGATGCTGTAAAGGCAATGGTGAAAGTGTCTAAGCTTTTCGACCAGAAATGTTGCTGCTGGTCTCAAAATTCATGATAAATTATATTGGGTAACATTCAATCACTGACTTTTCATCTTTTTATTTTCATGCATGTATTAATTATCATGTTTCTTCTCATTCTGTATGTCATTAAATAGAGATTGATATGATAACTTAGCTTATATATTATGAATATGACCATGGTGCTATTTTAGGTGGTGGAGATGAAGAAAACAAGAAAGGAGCTGGCAAGAAGAAATTCATAACAAGAGATGAAGAACAACAACAGTAACAACAGTTCCTACTTTTTCAGTTTTGTTAAAACCAACAATTTGTCTTACTTTAGTTATTAGTTTAGATGGAAAATGTTTTTTAAAACCAAAAAGGTACTCAAATTAATAACTGTGTGTGTGGTGGTGAAGGTATTCGTAGAATGCATGAGAAAGGGAAGGAGAGAATCCAATGAAGACCCCTCTTCCTTACATTATCATCTTTAGTATGTCAACTCCTTTTGTAATCTTGGCCATTGTTTTTGCGAATGGTTTGATTAAGGTAGCTGTCAAATGAGTTTCAATACCTATTAGACAATACTTCATTGTATATTCACTTGCTTTTAAAAAAAATTCCTTTTACTTATTCACATTTGTAACAACATATCATCATTTAAATGAATTAGAGTTCAAAACATCAACAATAAAGGACTTTTACAGTGACAGAATTTTACTCCTTTTAGTTCCTTGCTAATAAAATTGTTGTGTGGAGTAGCCATATTGGTTACATGTGTTTTGCTTTTCATAAATTAAAATTAGTTTTACTATCTAATACAGTTATTATCGTAATTTTTTTTTATAATTCATACCTAAATTCAGGTACATCATTATATGTATATTGTATAACTAAGTCATATTTAGTTTTCAATTTAGGGTTGACGATATGCAAACCCCTCAATTTTCTATCTCCAAAACAAAAAGACGTGTCAAGCAAAGCTAGATTAATTTCATTATAAAGGTATAATTCTAACTTACATTTCTATTATAGAATTCTATTAGCACACTTTCATTGATAATGAAAAGTACACTCTTTTGAATTACTAATTATAATTTCTCACTATTTTTGCTTCTATTTCTTTTACAGGTTTTAAAGTGGATTTGATGATGGAGAATGATTTATGGAAGCAATATCTTGAAGGAAGCAGTACCCAAATTTTGTTTCTAAATTTTTGCCACCTTAGTTGATATATTGGAGAATGTTTATTGCTTATCTTTTTTAATATAGTTTATGATTTTAGAGTTTGAATATTATAACTTATTATCATCTGAAATTAGTTTGGATATTTTACGTTTAAGTTCTCAATGAACAAGGAATTTTAACAACTAAAAGCTTTTGCTTCACAAATTTTTATTGATTCTTCAAGCTATAGTTATTCTATGAATCCACCTTACTTTGTACCAATTATACAGGGCATAACCAATATGTGAAAAGTTTTATTTTTTCTAATTCAATTACATATTTATTATTTATTTATATAATATTAATATAATACATAAACTAATACAGTTAGTTTCATAAATTAAAATTACTTTTATTAACTAATACAGTTGTTTTCATGAGCTAAAATTTTAATTCATACCTAAACTGGAGTACGTCAATATATGTATTTATATAATTATAATATTGTATGGTTGCTATATTATGTAATTATGATGATTTGTAATATATGTCCCGAAATGTTTTACATGTTTTATTGGATTTATTTGTCCTACAAACATAGCAACCATATTTACAAAGAACTTACCCATTTTCTCTCTATTTTTGAGCAACTAAAAAAAATTAACAGTTGCTATAAATAATTTAATTACTAATTACTAATTTAACAATATAAATTAAATTTTCAAGTTAATTTACTCATTCTTTTCTCACTTGGATTTTTTCATTACATAATAATTTAACAAATTAAATGTCCTAAATGAAACGACCCGTGCACCGCACGGGCAAAATTACTAGTTTCCTATAAATATCCACTCAACCACCTAACATTATTCTTTTGACTTTCACTCATCAATTAAGAAAGAAAAAAATTTCCTTGAGCTAGATAGACGGGATGGCCAAAGCAAGAAGAGTAGGAACTTTTGTTTCAAAAATTTTTCTTCGAATGAGATACTCTAAAACCTTTATCTTCTTCTTTATTTCATAATGAATATGTTTATTTTATGAAGAATTACCTTTTTTTCTCTGATATAAATTTTTTACAAGCATTCATCACTTTATTTCTTAGATCTATGAGTAGGATATATTTTTTTACCTTTATGGGTAATGTTTTGAGCTTTCATTCTCACTTTTTGTTTGATCTCTTTAAGAAGAATATCTTCTTTTCCATGTTTTCCTTGTAAACATGTGTATGAAGGCCTATAGCATGCATGCTACATGTATGTGGATAAAACCCTACTTTTAGAAGAAAGGGGTAGGCTTTTGCATGAAGAAGAATGAGAAACTCTACATCCGCGAGTTTTGTGATTTAAAAATGTTATTTTTCTTTAGATATATGACTCTCGTGGTTAAAAATGTTGTTCTACTTTGGATCTATGAATATTGTGGTTTAAAAATATTATTTTTGTGCATGTTGGCCAAATGATTACCCTTGTCTCAAATGGTTCCTATGGATAAAAATGTTCAAGAAATGAATCTTATTGAGAAGAGAAAAAGGGGTGATGGGCAAAACTTACATGTGTGTTAGGAAGGTGTTTTCTTTTGTGTATAAGAATAAAGAAAATAAAGAAACTCACTTTTGGAAGAAAGAGGTAAGCTCTCTTCAATACACAAAAGAAAATAATTTTTTTTAGAGGAAGTATTTTTTATTTTATTTTTAGCCCAAATGAATTTTCCTTGCTCGAAAGAATAAAGATCTTTGCGGAAAAAGGGAGAGATGGCTGAATGGTTGAAGAGAAAAAGGGACGTCTAAATTTTGTTGTTTGCATGTGGTTATTTTGATGTCAAAATGGTATTTTAATGAAGTTTTGTTTTATTCAAATAAACACTTTGATCCTGAACAATATGATGGACTATGAGTGATCTTGGTAAAGAATGTAAAGACATTTGAGATGATGTTTGGAAACATGTACATGTTGTCCAGGAAATGAACAAGTCCAAAAATCTATGTAAAATATGGTTTAAATAAGGAAAAGGTAATTTTTATAAGATTAGGTGACAAAGGAAAGTATTAGAAGATTTTTTTTAATGATTTAAGTATTAATTTTAATGTTGTCCAAGATTTTTAAATAAGTCTCCCAACACTTAGAACAAATTAGTTTGATGTTTATGGAGTGAGATTTTGAGGAATTATTGATTTTATAAAAGTGTTCATGATTATTTTATTTGAATATTGGCAATGTGTTATAATGTGGTCCGAATTTGGGTTATGATGTATTAATACTTAAAAAAATGTTTGGTTGAGATAAATACTTAAATTTCTTAATGGTACTTTGAAAATAAAGTTTGAAACTAATTTTTGTGTATTTGAAATAATTTGTGCAAAGTTGTTTGATGTTGTCCAAGGTTTATTTTAATGGTAACATGAGTTTAAAATGGGTTTTCTTATATCAACGCTTAAGGATTTTGAGGTGTTTATGTTAGGAAAAGATTGAAACAAATTTTATCAAGTTCAAAGTGATTTTCTTAAAATAATATAATGCTATCCATGCCTAACCAAAAAAAAATTATAATGCTATCCAAAATCTATTTTTATGTCCTTATTATAGCGCATACTTAACCGAATAACACATACCAAGGAAAGTGATTAGTTTTATGAATTCTATGAGAATATATTGTAACATTACAATTTTGCCCCCTTAACTTTTCTTGGAAAATTCGCACTCATTAATGAACAACAAAAAACACATAGATAGTCAAAGCATTTAATAAGGGCAAAAAAGAGAAAAATCAATAAATGATGCATAGAAAATATAAAGTGACTTATAATTAGGACCAAGAAAACTTTCTAGAATGTGACCTATATATAGGACCGGAGGGAGTACCAATTACTTAAAAGTGTAGGGACTACAATCGGTGGATGAATTAATTAGAGAACACTAGGAGAACACCTAGAAGGAGGGGTTGAATAAGTGTTAAAGAAACCTTGACAGATTTTCGATCAAAACAATTAAAACAAATGATTTTCACAAAAACAATAGCTCTTAATCGATTAGTCCAGCTTCTAATCTATTAACACTTAACAGGTAGGTTAGTGTTAATTGATTAGCACACCTGTTAATCGATTAATCGCTGTAGAACGGAGAAAAATCATTTTTCAAGCGAAATCGAAAATCAATCAAATATCATAGAATATCAGAGATAGCGCCAAATTGATTAATACCGAGATTGTTAATGATTACCTAGATTATGAAAAAGGTTTTCCCCAAATCAATTTGAACTATAAACCCTAATTCATTCAATTATATGAAAATCAATCTTCTCTAGGTTTTCAATCAAGAACAATATGAAAATGCAGAAACTAAAAGAAATAAGGAAAATATACTGCACAGAGATTTTATACTAGTTCACTCTCCTCCACTGAGAGCTACATATAGTCCCCTCTTCCACAAGAGAGATTTCTTCACTAAGGAATTAGAGTTCTCAAATTACGAGTGATTGCCTATCAAGATACCCCACTTGATAGCCTCTAAGAGATACCCCACTCTTCTCTTGCAACCCTATTGAATCTCTAATCTAACCTCTTCTTTTGCTTGATGATACCCCACACCAAGTCTTCCACTTGCTTCTTGATTCCTCACAACAAGACTTCCAAAATCTTTTTTGTCTGCTTGATGAACAACAACACCAAGACTTCTTCTTGTTGTAGAAAGATTTGCCTCAATGCAAAGATTACAACTCAATGAATAACAAAATAAACCTATTGAATCTTCTTCAAGAACAATGAACTATTAGAACTTGAGATCCAAAAGCTTC
Source organism: Crotalaria pallida (assembly GCA_037953625.1). Lineage (NCBI taxonomy): Eukaryota > Viridiplantae > Streptophyta > Magnoliopsida > Fabales > Fabaceae > Crotalaria > Crotalaria pallida. The sequence goes on along the minus strand of CM075654.1, from coordinate 137,652,228 downwards.
TTGATCAAAGATATAAAAATAAGAACTTTGATCTTTGTAAAAGTGAGAGAGAACATTGATAGAATAGTGTGGCTTTAATCTTTTCTAAAATGATGTGAAAAAGAAGTTACTTACTCACAATGATTAGAGAAAGGTTTATATAGAAGACCCATAAACCGAAAACATTAAAACTGATTTTAAGAAGTGAAAAACTGATTTAAAACACATAACTGCTCGTGTTAATCGATTAGGGCTTTAAGCTAGTTGATTAACCACTGCAAAACTCAAGCTAACCAATTAACTGGCCTCTTAATTGATTAAGATCTGAAGTCAAAAATAGGTTAATCAATTAATGTCTTCCTTAATCGATTAAAGGCTGTAAAAATGCTTCTAAAAACTTGTTTTCTCAAAATAAACTACTTCTCTAAAACCTTTAAGCCACCTATTGATTTTGGTTAAGTGAAATACTCAAGATATAATATAATCATGCACTTGATAGAGATTCACTACCCTCTAATAACTCTACCCAAACTCTAAGACTCAAAACAAAAGATATAAACAATATACACATTGAAGTCCTCAAGCTTGCTCTCTCTTCATCATTGTTGCTTTTGTTCTTTGTCATTTGGTTGAGCTTGTTCATGGATGAGCTTCTCAAAACATTGTCATTATCAAAACCATGCACTTGCACACAAGGTCTAACAAAAAGTGATTTATTTTGTTGGAAACTTATAAATTTTGGGAACAATGAATGTATTTTTAGAAATAAGATATTGTGAGAATTTTGGTGAAAGAAGTTTCGATGTTAATAACATCTTAGTTTGGTTTGGAACTTGATCGATGTCGTGTGACGTGACGAATTAATTTCTAGTAATGTAAATGTCGAGGATGAAATACTTTGGTGCAAATAAATTTTAGAACCATGTCATAAATGTTTTTTTTAAAAAAATAATAAATTTTTACCACATTTTTCTCAAGGAGTAATATTTTTCAAGTTACCAAATCGAGGTGTTACACATTTTACTTGTATAGAAACTTGAACTTAATTACTCCATCTGTTCTTATTTATATATTGTAATACCCGTGATTTTTCATATTTTAATAAATTAATTTTTCAGGATTTCTGATTGGACAGTTATTTCCGAGTTTATATAAATCCGTTATTTGATTTAAAATTTTCAAATGGAAATGACTATTTGGGATTTATGTTATGATAATAAATTACTTGGTCTTACTGTTGATTTTTGATTTATTGATATTATTTGGTTAAATATTTTTAATGCTAACTTATATTAATTTATTGATTTATGTGATTAGGTAACTTTGAAAATTCATAACTTTTGATCTGTAAATCTGAATTGGACGAATTTACAGTCAAAACGATCGTATTAAAATATAGAATTTATTTTGGTACAGTTTGGGATTCATTTTTCTGTTCACGAAGTTCTCATTATTTTTGAGAAAATTATGATGTTTTATTGTAAGTAATTGAATTATGATTATCAAGTGTTATTCACTATATTGGAAAAATATTATTTTTCACTGTATGAGAGTGCTGTACGGTTTTTAAATTATTTGGTGCATTTTAAATTTTAAATTGTTAGGCATATAATTAAGAGTGCACAAGACCCTAAGGTAACCCAATTAAATGCAACCTACTCTAATTAAAGTGTAGCCACCCTACTTGTACCCTATGGGGACATGCAATTAATGACCTTATCCTAAGCATAAAAATTCGGCCAATGCATGTCTTTACGTTTTTCCACCCACTTTTTCCGACACTAATTATTTTATCTAAACCTACCTATCCTACAAAATTAATATTCATTTACATAGAATTGAAATGCAACGTCTCACCCCCAATACATATATATATATATATATATATATATATATATATATATATATATATATATATTGAAAATCGTGAGGGAGTAAATGACCCTAGGGAGAACTCTTGAGATTTTGCACCCCCTATTTTAATTGTTTCAACCCCACCCCACCTAAAGGTCATAAATACCCCCTTGCACCCCTTAGCCACACTCTTGCCTTGTCACTTAGAGAAAAAAAATAATAATAAGAGGAGGGGAGAAGAAGAAGGGGAGGGCGGGAGGCCATGGGGGAGACAATGGAAGAAGAGGTGGATTTCTTGATTTTTCATTTTCAACCTCATTTCTACTTCTTATTAGGTATTCAACTATACTTCTCATTCTTCTTTTCATTTCGGTTTATACATACATACAGATATATATATATATATATATATATATATATATATATATATATATATATATATATATAGGAGTAGCGTCGAGGTATGCCGAATATATGCTTGTTGATCCGTGATACCGGTTATTATTTGTCCATGATACCGGTCCATAACAATTCTGTTTTAATTTATTTGTCAAATTAAAAAAATCATTTAGTATTTTAATTTTCAAAACAATTACTCCTTCCGTCCCTAAATATAAGACTCTTTTAACATTTTTATTTTGTCGCTATTTATAAGATTTTTTACCAATTTTCAATTATCATTAATTACTTTTTTCCACAAACACCTCTATTTATTGAACACTTTTTAGATTCTCAATAATATTAATAGGGGTAATTTTGAAAATATATATCAAAAATTCACATTTACAATACAATTAACTAAATTATTTAAATTATTATAATTTCTTAATGGACGTGAAAACTCCTAAAGAAAATCCTATATTTAGGGACGGACAGAATATTAAATAATTTTATTATAATTACTTATTTCACATTTATCAATATATTAAATGCAATTAGAAATTAAAAAGATAATAAAGAAAAATGGAATAATGTGATAGAAAGATTTTTTTAAAGGTTTTTCTTAAGGGTCGAGAATAAAGATCTTTTTTTGGTTTGCACCCTGGTATCCGGCCCACTGGGCCGACTAATTCAATTTGAGGGGGGTCCCGGGGTTAAGGTTTTATTCCTCTCCCAACGTTGTTGCGGGGGATCGAACCGTGGTTCGCCCTACCAAGTGCAGCCCCTGACACCACTGCACCAACAGCTCGTTGGTGAATAAAGATCTTTAATTAGATAAGTTTTTTTGAAAAAATAAAAATAAATTTTTTTATCTCTTAATTGCATCTTTACTATGAAACTTAATCATTTTAAAAATTTTAGGGATGAGATTAAGTACCCTTTTTTAAATAATCAATTCTTTGGAGAGCATTATACATGGCAGTCTTGGCACATGAGAACCTTTCTGCACTATATTTCAAAACTACGAAAGGCTCGGTAATGAAATTGTTATTTGTATACTGATATCAATGTGCATGTTTGGAGGAATGCCTTTAATGAATGCCAACGATGTTAAGCAGGAGTACATGTTAATAGTGTTGTTACCGTTTGTTTTGTAACTTTCCAACTTAATTTTGTAACGATAATTGATTTTGAGAATCTAAATCAAGCGTATTAATTATTATCGCTCAAATCACACAATTGCAAGAGAATTTCACTTTAAATTATTAAAAAAAAATCCATTATATTTGGAGTGTCATCTGCTATTAAAAAGATATAATAAAGCATTTTATAAATAATGATTGACTTAAGGGTCTCACTCAAAATTGTCATCTGCTATTAAAAAGATATTACATAGAATTTTTATAAATAATGATTAACTTATATGATTTTTTTTTAAATCTTATCTTTTATGATTAACTTATATGATTTTTTTTTAAATCTTATCTTTTATTTAAAGGGTCTCACTCAAAATATATTTTGTAATATGTCCTCTTAGTATAATGATATGGATTGTCTCAAAAATTCATATATCTGGCTCTAAACTTGACTGGTACTATATTTGATTCATTCGATATAATAATACAGACACATAAAGGTCAAAACTTAAGAACCATAGAACCACGAGACCATGACAGAAATCATCACAACAACTTCTTCAAACCCTTGCATAACACACTATCATATAACTTATACGAGAGGAGAAACTTCAATTCCTCCACCCTCCATCTTCCCCACCCCTATTGTAGCCTCCTCCATATCCTCGGTCTCTGCCTCCACCATAACCGCCACCTCCTCCATATCCTCCTCCGCCACCGTTCCTATTATAGCCACCACCACCTTCACGACGGCCGCCACCGCCATATCCGCCACCACCTCCACTACGGTATCCACCTCCGCCGTATCCACCGCCACCACGGCCTCCACCGCCACCGCTACCACGAGACTGAGCCTCGTTCACGGTTATGTTACGTCCATCAAGATCCTGACCGTTCATTCCATCGATCGCGTCCCTCATTGATTGCTCATTTGCAAAGGTAACAAATCCAAACCCTCTCGATCTTCCAGTTTCGCGATCATTGATGATCTGAACAAAAATCAAACAATCGAATCAGATCTTGAGAATAATTTATATTAGAAAAAAAATAATTTAAACAAAACCGAATAGAAACCGATCGATCTTCGCCTTTGAAACCAAAGGATGAAGAAGGAACGTACCTATAAGGGGAACAGAACAGAACAGTAACAGTAACAGAAAGAACAGAAAAGTATCATAGAGAACATAGTAACGCAAACAGATCAGAAATCTTTCACAGATCAGAATGGTATAATTTTCCAAATCATAATCGGTGTCAGATCCGGAGCCTGCAGCAACAAACGGACCTTCGAATCAATGATTTCACCGTACGGAGAGAAAGCCTGCTCGAGAGCTATGTTATCGGTGGCCCAGGCAAGCCCACCGACGAAGCAACGGAACGAAACATCGGCGGAAGCCATTGGAAAATATCTAAAGGAACGAGAAGGGTAAAAGAGGAAATAGAGGGGAATGATGGGAGGGAGCACGAGGAAAAGAAGTTAGCGTAGGGGGTGTTTATATAGGAAGGGAGTGGTTAACTAGGGTTAAGGGGTTGGTTAAGGGGTGTGGGCTAAACTAGGGTTATGATGATGCTGTTGGGATGCATAATTCACGGAATTGGATTGAATGCTCCCAAAATATCTGCCGCAATGAGACTTGAAAATATCTCAGAGGTGCAACTACATATTCGCCCCTTACCTTTTTACCCAATCCCTTGTGCTACCTGTGCCATCCACTATTTATTCCTCTCTTTATTAAATCAGCAAAAAGTTCTTCGGAGAAAAATTATATCCTTAAACAATTATTTTTTGGAAATTGCTAATAAGTGTTATATTTATTCAAGAGTTAAAAATGGTACTCCCTCCGGTCCTATATATAGGACATACTTAACCATATTTCTCGGACCAAGAAAAGTAGTTAGTTTTATAAATTCTATGAGAATATATTGTTACATTACAATTTTACCCTCTCAACTTTTCTTGAAAAATTCACACTCATTAATGAACAACAAAAAACACATGCATTTAATAAGGGCAAAAAAAAGAAAAAGCAATAAATGATGCATAGAAAATACAAAATGTCTTATATATAGGACCAAAGATTGCTTCTAGAATATGTCCTATATATAGGAGCGGAGGGAGTAGTAAAAAAATCTTGAAAAATATACCTTTGATATTTCTAGGAAAAAAATGAATAAGGATTTATGATATTATTTCCTACTAAAAAAACCTTAACAAATATCCTTACTTAGCAAAAACCCTTAGTTTTTTAATACTTTACAAAATAAAAACACAAATCATTAATTAAAAAACAAAGAATATTTAAAAATAATAATAAGAGAAGCAGTGGCTAAAGAGAAGAGACAAGACTGAGAAAGATATAAAGAAAAGACAAGACAGAAAGAGAGAATGTCATTGTCCGCCGTCCGCTACCGATCGTAAGCCACAACAAGGAAGGTGTGTCATCACCCACTCTCGTGATAAAAAAAAATAAAAAAGTGTACGAGAAAATTGTCTCAAAATAAAGTCATATTAATAAATGAAAATGCTTGAAAGTTGTATACTATAGTGTGTGAATGGGTAGTTATTGAATAATGCATTAAATTGTTGAGTTGACGATTTGTTGATTTGTTAGACAAAGTATTAAAATCATGTTTCCTTATTTTTTGACTTTTCAAAATGTTATCATCTTTGTTAGACAAAGGAAATATATAAAAGAGGTTTAGTTCCAAAACCCCATGTTTTAACCCCCAGCCCCCAAAAATATTTTTATCCCAGAATTACCCTTATGCATTTCCCAAACCCCATTCTATTTCCCTCTCACACCAAACCTTCAAAGGAGGATTGATTGCACCTTCGGCGGCCATGTCGTCATCTTCGTCGCCTGCAACTACCACCGAAATTTCCATTGCAAGGTGATTGGTGGCGAGGTAAGCCCCTACCATCGGTGTTCACAACCATCGTCACCACCTCAGATGCACCACCATCACCAATTCTCCTCCATTTACTACTACCGCAAACCACTGTATCCCTTAGCTTCGGAGGAGTACCTCCACCACCATCTCGTGACTTCGATGTCACAACATCGACCGTTGGCTCTTCCATTGCGACGGCTGCTTATGGTGGCGGAATAAGTAGGGAGAAGGAGGACATGTCAAACCTAAGCAGCAGCGGCGACGATGACAATGGAACAAGGAAAAGGTTTAGGACAAAGTTCACGGTGGAGCAAAAGTAGAAGATGATGGCATTTGCGGAGCAGATAGGGTGGAGAATCCAAAAGTGATGAAATTGTGGTGGAGCAGTTTTGTGCTGAGAATTGTGTCAATATAAATCTTCTCAAGGTTTGGATGTATAATAACAATAAAAGTCTTGGTAAGCAACCCTAATTTTTCTTAACTGAGAATGAGTGTGGATGATAATGAGAGAAAAGACAAAAGGAAGAAGAACAAGAACAAGCGAGGAGGAGAATTTGGGGTTTAGAGAGAAGAATAAGAAGAAAGTGTTTTTTTGGCCATTTTATATTTAGAATGGGGGTTGAGGCTAAAATGTGTGGTTTGGGAACTAGAACTCTATTTAAAATTGTAGAACTCAAAATTAGGCTAAAAAAAAAAGGCCAATTAGCTTAAATTCAAACTAATGCTATGCCTTACTTGCTACTAGTATTGGCAAATGGGCCTTGGCCCGCGGGCCCCGTCCGCCCGCACGCAATTTTTTGCGGGCATGGCATAAGTTTTTGTAAAAATAATTAAATTATGTCCGCCCGCCCGCCCCGTTATTTTGGGCTTGAATATTAAAAATAAAAAAAAGAAAATCACCTTAGTATCAACGTGGTTTGCGGGCAATTTTGCGGGCGGGCGTGCCGCCCACATTTTTTTTAAAAAAATTGTACTAAAATAAAGAAAAAAATATTAATTAATTATTTTTCTAAACGCGGGCCGCCCGCGCCCGCACTAGGGCGGACAGGGCCTGAAAATTAGGCCCTAAATAATTTTACGGACGGGCATGCCTGCATGCATTTTTTGCGAGCCGAGTGCGGGCGCGGGCCATGCCCGCCCGCCCGCCCGCCCGTTTTGCCAATACTACATGCTACTTACTACTTACTACTCGATCCTCAAGTGAAGACAACTACTCCCTCCGTTCCTATTTAACTGTCCGTTTTTAGAAAAGTTTTTTGTTTCTTTTTAATCTGTTCTTTTGATTATTTTAAGGTATAATAAATGCTACTTTTTTTGTCTATCCCTATTTAATAGGGTATTGGTTTTCGTAAGTAGTGGAAGATAAGTAATGATTATAGAAAGAGAAAGGGTATAGTGGGTAAAAGCATAATTAATGTATTGAAAATCTAAGTAATGATTGCATTTCTGAAAGGGTATATTTTGATTGAAATAGGACAGATAAACAAAAACGGAGAGAGTAATTTACTGACCAAGCTCATTTGGAAGGACTCAAAGGAGATATAATGAAAAAATATTTTTTTAAAAAAAAAGGACAATTGAGGAGCTCTATTGGCTCATGTGAAGCAAACTATGTTCCAACCTCGGTTGAATTAGTAGCCTGAAGGAAACGAAACGCAAAACTATAATAACAATATATTTAAAAAAGGTCCCACCGAGATTTGAACTCGGGTTACTGGATTCAGAGTCCAATGTCCTGACCACTAGACCATGGGACCTTGTTGTTCTTTGTGTTGGATCTAAAACTACTAGTAGATAATAGTTGTGATTGTCACCTTCATCAATTAACACCTCAATGGGAATACTTATGAAAAGAATTCAATTGGTACATCCAGTTGAGTGCTCCTCCTACTCGAATTATAAGAAAAAAACATATTTCTTTTTGTTTAAACTATAAGCCAAATCAACTGACTTTATTAAATTTTGTTTCATTTCCAATGTCATTTTTTTTAAAACATGTTGAAAATTGTTATCTTATTTAATTTTTATTTCATTCTCGATACTACTTTCCTAAAATACATTTTTTTTATAAATTTAAGAAAATTAAATACAATCAACTAATCTCCTTAATAATCATAAAAGTAGTTTAATTTATTTTTTTTAACAAAAATAGTTTAATTTACTTATAATTTGAGCTAGAGAAACTACATCTTCTTGCTTTTTTTTTTAAATGCAATGTTGGATAGATAAAGATATCCAATGATATTTTATGAGAAGTTATGCTTATGTTAAAATTATTTTAGATAGTAAATGTTTATCGAAATTTTTTAAAATATCATGTATCAAAGGTTTATTTAAGTTTTTGATATCTGAAAGTTGATTGAGTTTTGGTTTTGGTCGATATCTCATGCACGGTTAATGCTCGACTCATGCTCTGTTCATGCTTGGTTCCTGCTCACATGAGTGAGAGGTCCACATCAGATGCATCGTTGACAGTCAATATAAGGGCTGACATGACACACCGTTTGCCATGTCAGCAGATGACGGAAGAAGACAAACAGAAGGACTAAAAAAAATTTAAAAAGATTTAAGGACCATTCAAGGTCAAAAAAAGATTTAAGGACTAAAAACAAAATTTAAAAAGATTTAAGGATCATTCAAGGTCAAAAAAAGATTTAAGGACTAAATTCAAAACGAGGTCAACTTATAGGGACCAAAACCATAATTAAGCCTAAAAATTATTTTAGATAGTAAATGTTTATCGAAATTTTTTAAAATATCATGTATCAAAGGTTTATTTAAGTTTTTGATATCTGAAAGTTGATTGAGTTTTGGTTTTGGTCTTTAATTTTTTATTTGATCGGTCTTGATTCTTAAAAGTTAAAGCTTTTTAGTTTTGGTCCTTATAGCTAGGTTGATCGAATTTTGATTTTAGTTTTTATCTTTTTTATTTTTGACCGATAAAAGTCCTTAAAAGTTTAAAATGTTTTGTTTTGGTATGTGCCATTAGTAAAATATCGTTAATTGCTGATATGGTTAACGGATTGTCACATCAACATGTCATGTGTCTGCGTATGCTAGTAATGAGTTGGTTGCTGCCATGTCAGCAATAAACGATATTTTACTAACGACAAAGGCCAAATTGACAACGAAAAAAATGCGTGAAAAATCAATGTGATACAAAAAGATGAAGAGTCATTTTAATTTAAAAAAAAAATAACGTAAGAGACCAATGAAAAGGGTAAAAAAAGGCTTATTTAAGTTCATAATCTTTGAACTTGTGTGCTCTTTTGGAATTGGGTCTTACACTTTTTTTCGATGGTTTGGGTCCTTGAACTTTTGCAAAATTTTGAAAATAATCATTTCGTCACTTAAACGATGATATGGTCGACAACATGCATGTCACTCTCATAACATCAACAAGTGACGTGTTATGCCACGTGACAAATAAAAAAAATCAAAGTTTTTAAAAATTTATTAAGATTCGATTTTCTTTAAAATAATACGATTTTTAATTATTTTTAATAAATTTGAAAAAATTCACGTGACATCATCTGACATGTTACCTATTGATGTGGCGAAGGTAACATGACATATCGTCGGTCATATCATCACTTAAGTGATGAAAGGATCATTTCCAAAATTTGAGCAAAGTTCGGGGACCCAAAGCATCGAAAGAAAAGTTTAAAGATCAATTCCAAAACAACACCTAAGTTCAGGGACTACAAACTTAAATAAGTCAAAAAAAATAATGTTTATGGTTTTACTCCACTTTATTTTTTAAGGATCTCGCTAATAAGATAAAAAAAATACAATGAATCAGTATTGTAAAATTTTAAAAGCTACATTTTTCAATATTTATTTACTATACTTGCTTATTTAAAAAGTGTCCTTAAATCCTCGAAGTGCACTTATTAATATATATATTCCTATTTTCGCTTCCTCTTATGGAATACCCGTAGGGAAGGAAGACTTGTGACAAACAGTGTTAACTCCTAATATCCATTCCCATCTTCAATCATCTTTTTTGAGCTAAGTAGACAGACATGGTTTTTTCCTCATCATGTCAGAAACACAACCTTCACCTTCTTCTTCCATCCTCTTCTCCTTCCCCCTTCCATTCCAAACCCATTTCCACCATTTTCAGCTGCCAACAAAACCCAAATGAACATCAACATCACCACCACCACCCCATTCTCCGCAAACACAACTCCAAATCCACATCATTTCTTCTTCACCATCTTTCCCACAACCATGATTCTTCCCAACAACAACAACAACAACTCTTTCCAAAACCCAGCGACCTTCAAGACCCCATGCCCCACAAACAAAAGGTTCAACTTTTGGAACTTTCCCTTGTCAGAAAGAGAACCCCTCAGTTCCCTGGCTCTATCTACACTCAATCCCCAAGCGACCCTGACGTGGCTTCTTCTCTCCCACCTCTTCGCACCCTCTTTCAATCTAATAGTGATGATGATTATGAGATTATTATGCGTGCTATTGAAATTCGGAGGAAGGTGACTGAGGAGGTTTTCAAAGAAGCCATGATGAGGAAGGGCAAATTTGGAATTACATACACTACCAATTTGGTTAACAGGTTGCAAGCTTTTTTTGATGTTATCATGATTGAAGCTGCTAACATGAAAAAATTACCCGAATATTCTAATTCCACCTTCAATTCACGCGCCAAAACTGTCATTGAGGACTCTCAAGTTGTGCCACTTATCAGGTAACAACTGAGATTTCCTATAAGTTAGTTAGTGAATTTTGAAATTGTTTGTTAGCTGTTTGTTTTATTTTTCCTTTGAAATCAACTTATGTGCTTAGAGGGATTACTTGCATTAGTGTGTTTTTGGATTTGCTTATTTGGTACTTTCATGAGTTCATCTCTCCCTGAATATAAGACTTTTATTCTGTCTTTGTTTATAAAACCCAATACCAATTTTTGAATGACAATTAATTACTTTTTTCCACGAACATTCTTATTTACTTTAACACTTCTTAGATTCTCAATAATATTAATAAATGTGATTTTGAAAATATATTAAATGTTCACATTTCCAATACCATTAACTAAATTAACCAACTTTCTTAATGGAGGTGAAATCTATCAAAAGGGTCTTATATATATAGGGACGAAAGGGAGTATTTATTTGGAATAGCTCATAATCAAAATCTTGAAAAAACAAGTGATTTTTCCCAATCAATTAAGCTAAAACAATTCATAGTCGGGCCTATGTTGTGCTTTGTTACAATGTTATGCATTACTGGTCCTAGTTAGAAGGCGAGGGTTGTGTTAGGCAGTCGGTAACATGAATTTAGCTAAAGCAAATGCCTGTAGTTACTGTCAATTGGGAGGATCCTTATTTGATTTCCTTTCTTCAATTCTGCAGATGGTTGAAGCATAATTCTGTATCGTATCATGAGATATCAAAGCTCATTTTGATGTCAGGAGGAAATATTGAGTCCATAAGGAATCGTATGGAGTGGTTGAAGTCAGTACGCGTGAAAGGGGAGTTTCTTGGGTATGCAGTTGTGAAGGCCGGAGGGAATATTCTGCAAAGAAGCGACGAGGAACTGGATGAGATTGTTGAGTATTTGGAGTCCAAAGGAGTCAGGAGGGATTGGATGGGTTATGTCATGAGTCGATGTCCTCAATTGTTGTCTTATAGCGTAGAAGAAGTGAAGACCCGTGTGCAGTTCTACCTAGATATGGGTTTAAATGAGAAGGATTTTGGCACGATGGTTTTTGATTTTCCAAAAGTACTTGGATACTTTACTTTGGAAGAAATGAACCAAAAGGTACATTAATTTTAACGAACTTTAAATTTCGAAGTCATTTTGCAAAATATATTCATGGTCTTCTCTGATAATTTACATTAACTTTAACGAACTTTAAATTTCCAAGGCTTAAGATTTAAGTTTAGTTTGATATGCATGTTGGTATCTGAATATTAAGTATGATGCTGCAGCTGTAATTTTCAGGTTAATTATCTAAAAGAATTTGGGCTTCAAAGTGAGGATGTTGGCAAATTGTTAGCATTTAGGCCGGAGTTGATGGGACGTAGCATTGATGAACAATGGAAACCTCTTGTTAAGTATTTATATTATCTTGGAATCACCCGAGATGGTATGAGGAGAATGCTTACCTTAAAACCAATGGTATTTTGTGTCGACTTGCAGATGACTATTGTTCCAAAGGTATGAAAACACTGCTTTTATTTGTTTGTTTTGTCAGTTGAGCGAGGCTAGTGATTTGCAGCTGGTACTATCCTAGTGGTACCTCGTACACGGATTCTTTGTTATCATTATTTCCATTCTTCCAGCTCATGATATCTAAATCTTAATATGTGTAACAGATTCAGAAATAAATTTTTCAATGGTTTCTGTCTAGTTTCCTGAAGAACAATGCTGACGATTTATTACCTATTGACAATGAAGGTAAAGTTTTTTCAAGACATAGGTGTTCGAGATGATGCAATTGGCAACATGCTTGTAAAGTTTCCCACTCTCCTCACTTACAGTCTCCACAAGAAGATTAGACCAGTGGTTAGTCTTTTTCTTATGTAACTAAGATAAATTGCCACCTTCCTTTACCTCACTGCCATATTTGAATAACAATAAAAAGGTCTTCCTTCAAATTGGGCCCCTTAAATAATTTTGAAAATATTCTTGTGCTTTGATAAAATCATATTCTCATACCTTCGTACACATCCAGAAATGATGAGGTTTTTTTTTTTTTTTTTTTTTTTTTTTTTTTTTTGAGATGTAAGAAATGATGAGTTAAATATGGGAATATGTGCACAAAGAGCTACTAACTTGTCCTTCCTTTCATATAGGAGTGATTGCTGTTTATACATTATAAGTTGAACATAATAATAATGTCAATAAACTGACTCATGTAGTAGCCTCTCTTTACTCATCTCCTGAAATTTGAATGTCTTATAGGTCATATTCTTAATGACCAAAGCTGGAGTCAGTGAGAGGGATATTGCCAAGGTTGTAGCTCTGGGACCTGAGCTCTTGGGGTGCAGCATAATACATAAGCTTGAAGTAAATGTAAAATATTTTTTGTCTCTTGGTATTCGTCTTGGCCGGTTGGGTGAGATGATTGCCGATTTCCCAATGCTGCTCAGATACAATATAGATGTCCTTCGTCCCAAGTATATATATTTACGGAGAACCATGGTCCAGTCTTTGCAAGATCTCATCGAGTTTCCCAGGTATAATCACATATGATATTTTGACTATAAATAATTTGTAAAAGTCTTGTTTTGATTCTTTGTTATGTTTCTAATTCCATTGCATGATTGTATTCAATTATCTAACTCCCTTGCTGTTATCAGGTTTTTCAGCTATTCTCTTGAAGGTCGAATTATCCCCAGACACAAGGTTCTGGTGGAGAATCAACTTAATATTAAGCTTAGATACATGTTGGCGTGCAGTGATGCCGAATTCAAGAAATTAGTCGAGGACTTGATTAGAAAGCGTCAGAGATTTCAATCTTCTGCTGTTATGACGACGGAGGGTACTGCTCAACCCCAACCCGTTATCATGGAGGATATTACTTCACACCAAACTTGAAATAATATTGCTCTGCAAATGGTGGTTGAGATTTTTTTTTTTAAATTTTTAATGGAAATAAATCAATATAGTGATTTTACTTTCTTAACCTCATTGGCCAGACAAGTAATTGTCATAAAGTCATAATTGTTCTTAAAGATAAGTAAAGATGAAGATGAAGTAATTGTCCTTATAATTGTTCTCAAAGATGAAGATGCTAAATGACTTTGTAAATGCTAATATAGTGCAGAAATACAGTAATGAGTTGGGTGGTGGAGTAAAAGGAGCTCATGTGTCTTAAATAAACAAAAAAGAAGCCTCCAATCTGTGATCCACTGCCTCACTAGTAATTTGTAAAGAAAGAAATGCTGCAGTGTGCCAAAGAAAGAAAGGCTTGTATGCCAATCAAAGTTAACAACTGCAGAGTGAAGACTAAGTTTTAAATGACTAGAGATGGGGAGACCTGGCCTGTGTAATACTTGCAATCTCTAGGATTGTTTAAGGTATATATGCTCACAATTCGCTTACTGATGTTGATGTTGTACTACGTGCTATTGTGTTCATTTTTGTTGCATGACTTTTTCACCTGAATTTTGGGAATGACATTTTGTTTTATCTATTTTTTGACTGTTGTGCAATTGAATAATTTCACTCTAAGCATGTCAAGGTCCATGACATGCTTGTTGTCTTCGATCCAAAATTTTCGAGCTCCCCCTTCTACCGATCAAACATCCAAACATAGTGCTACCCTATAAAGATCAACACTCAAATTTATGTGCGAAGCCTATAAAGTTATCTTGGCATCTCCCTTATCATTCTAACAAGCGATGTCACAGAATGCATCACGTTATGTGGAAAACCATGGTCCATAAGAAAAAATCATTTGCAAGAAGACCGTGGTACCTCTGTTGAAATATCTCATTCCTGACGAATCATAAAATCCATGCTGGCCAAAGACATTATTAAGACAATTTGTAAAAATATCCTTTAATTCCAAACTATTTTAATGGTAAAACTGCTTCATTGTTGCCTAAGTTATTTACTTGTTTGAAAGTAGTCCTCAAGTTTTTTATATTTGAAAAATTGGTCCCTCAAGTTTACTTCCGTTAACATGGTTGGTCCTTATGTTAATTTTTCCATTTCCGATCATCTTCTCCATTCAGTTTTTTCTTTTTCTTTTCTCATTCTTTGCCAACAAATATTCAGATCGGATCATCAATCTCTCCACCACATCCTGAAGGTGGTGTGATGGAATTTGTGGGGTTGGAAATAAAATATATTGGCCGAAAAAAATGGAGTGTCGTCGGAGAAGAAGACCAGAGATGAAAAATTTGACGAAAGGACCAAACGTGCTAACGGAAGAAAATTTAAGGGACTACTTTTTTTAAAAAAAAAGAACTTAAAGGGCCACTTTAGAATAAATAAATAACGCAAGGGACTAAAAAAATAATTTTGCCTATTTTAATCTATAGGTAAGATGATTGCCTTAAATTGATTAGGTCCCTTGTTTATACTCCCTCTGAATATTAAAAAAAAAAAGTAAAAATGTATAAAAAAAGTTAGTTCAAAAAGTTCCAAGGACATGCTTGCTATGGAATGGAGCAACTTCCTCTAATCACAACATTAGTTTTTTATTTTTTTTCAAATGGAATGGAAAATAGTAATCCTCATATGTTAAGGATCCTTTGAATAAGGGCGTAATTTCCACATCAAAATTCTTCATACAGACATTGAATAATCTACAAATAATTTTTGTAATCCAAAAAAATAATAATTTATAAATGACAAGTAACCCACTAGTTTTTTCTTCATTCAATTCCAAGGCGACAAATAGGATTTTTCTTCATAAGGCCAAGATCCACCTGCAAAAAAAAAAAAAAAAAAAAGAACATAAAAAATACAAGGCTTAGGCCATTTGGTCAATTTAAAAGGCAAATTTAATAATTAAAAATGAGAACCCATCAATCAAGCTTTTTACACTTGAAGGATCAAGAGACCAGAGTGAGGTTATTGAGTTCAAGTGTGCAACTATCAAAACTTCGTGTTGTTCCACAACTGTAAAAAAAATAATATACTAAATGTGTCCGTGTTTACAGTTATCCCTTAACAATACCTTGTGTCCAAAGAGATCCCTGATGTTATCTATCCCATATAGTATCATCGTTGGCCTGTTTCCAGGTTAAAAAGAAAAACAAGTTAGCATCGATTTCCATATACTGCACAAGTCCTAGTTCCATTAGAGTTGGACAGAAACACAAGAATTAAAAATTTCAGATTTAATGAATAATTCATTTTTTTCCCGCGCAATGCTGATGAAGGTGTTCTCAATTTTTATTACCTTTCAAGGGAAAGACCCCATGCAATAACTTGGACATCTTCAGGAAGTCCCATAGGCTGCAACATTTCAGGTCTGAACATGCCAGAGTTTCCTACCTCTACCCATTTTTTAAAGCCTTCATGATAACTGTTAAAGTACTTGGTTAATATGTTAAGCCGGAGAATATCAAGGTAAGGACATGCCAATTAATCATTACAGAAAATCTCACCTGAAAATCTCCATGCTAGGTTCAGTGTAAGGGTTATAAGCTGGCTTGAACTTCAGCTTGGTCATACCTGAACTCAATAACAAAATCACTGTATTAGCTAAGATCAACAATAGATTAATATGCTAGCAAATCCCATCCTTATCAAATTTGGCTATGGGTCATATTCCTTTAAGCATACAATTAACATCCAATAATCCAATAATTAGATCACATTTTTTTTTCATGATAAGAGAGCAATACCTAAGCGTGAGAAGAAGTCATGCAGTACTCCTATTAAGTCACAGAGAGTGAGTCCTCGATCACATACAAGGCCTGAATAGAAGTGCAACATCAGAGAAACAAAATCAGGTATATATATATATATTTTTTTTTTCTTTCAAAATTTAAATTCCAAGTTTAAACCCCTGATAAGTCAAACCAAAACACAAGCTGAATTAATATTAAAAAAAAAATCCCCCGTTCCATATTTAATAGATGTGAAATAATTTTTATTTTGTAGAACCACTTCAAGAGATATGACTATCAAAAAGGTGTACAACCTATTTCAATTGCAAGATGAACAATTTGAAAGGAAGTAAAATCCCTTGTGCAGTAACTAACTAGTCCTCACATACCTTCTATCTGGTGGAACTCAGCAAGGTGTGTCCTATCCACTGCCTCATTTCTGAATACACGATCTATAGAGAAATATTTTTTCGGAGAAAAAGGTTTCTGCGAAGACATTAAAATCGCAAAAACAAAAAAGCTTTAATTCTGACCAAGAACTTGGAAAGTGTAATCACTTATCTTTGTGGGAAGGAGGGACGAGAAAATAACAGATTACAGAAACATGAGTAAAAATCCAGCTTTAACACAAAAATACACACTGCAGAAATATTTCAATCTAAAATAGTAATGAAAAATGAGAATAGTAGGAGCCTGAATTGCACCACACACCACCTAATCATATGAACTGATAAGAACGTGATACCAACAAATTCAGACACAAATGCAAACCTGCGCAAGCTGGTACAGCATCCTGGAGGAAACAGCAGTTGTGTGGGTTCGCAGGAGGTTTTTATTTGCTTCCTCTCTTTTCCAGTCATATTTATATCTATGAAAGAACAAATCGTGAGGTTTCCCTCAAGAAAACATTCTGGAAGTTATGTCTAACAATAACTAGCCTATGCTAAAAGGGAATTGAGTGTGTTCCTGTTCATACCCCCTGGATTCATAACCGCCAGATTCATGAACTTGCTTCACCCTCTGAACATAATCTTCAGGTAGTTCCTTCGTTGTTGAAGGAGCTGCAGATGTATGCCTCACATGTGAGTGAATGGAAACAAAGAACATTAGACTAGCATTGAAAAAAATCAAACTTCTACCAACTTTCTAAAAAGAATGTGTCATGTGAATCACGAGCAGGGTGTTGTTGGGGCTGGAACAAAGCATCAAAGTTCCAGAAGCTGTCAATTAAAAGATTCAGATGTTAAGTTAAAGGTGACAGTGGATATGTGCAGCTAGCAACGAGCATGATGAATAAAATATGTTGGATTTCAATACTATTAAATTCTAGCATCTAAAGAACACATCACATAAAAGCAAGAATATGACTTGTGATTCAGGAAACATAATATTTTTAACCCCAATTTTCTGATGCATTGTTTGAAACTTAATAAATTTTTTTCAAGGTCTCAATTCATTGGAGCTATCTTTACAGGAATGAAGAGGTGAACAAAAATAGCTACTTCAGTCACTTGGTCACCGCACCACCTTTCAAAGGCCTAACGAAACAAGAGAATAAAACCACCTTTTTTAATAACATTTGAAAAAGAATCTAAAGCAATATTGTTTCTTTCTTGTTTGCTAATTGACGAACATGAAAATTCCTATTAATCCACAAGCTAACTCAAAACATTGTCATGCTGACACTCAGACTAGTGCATATTGATTCACTACCTTTTGGCTAAATAAGATTATATTTTGGGGCTGCAATTACAAGACCTACCAAAGGAATTTCTTTGATTCAGTTAATCCACGGCTTTGTTTATGTTACCAGGTCACAAGCAGTTGCAAGCATTTGATTATCACCTGCTTGCTTGAAAGCATCATTAGAAAGTACAGAGCTTTCTTTTCCTAGGTAAAGTACAGGGCTCTTATAATTGAGACTTCGATAGTTTTCTTTCTTTTCTTTCTAAATTCTTTAATGCCATAAAACCATTAAGTTTATTGTTTTTATATGTTCCTCATGTTCAAAAGATAGATTCCACTTGTGTTTGATTGGAAGGGAAAGAAAACACAGGTTTAAGACAGTATCCACATGTGACATGTCAACCTGAGACAAAACAAAAGTATTGATATGGAACAAACATTACCTACTCTCGACAAAATTATTTGTCGGCATCTCCTCAAACCTGCAACATCAAATTATTATTAGAAAATGATAAACAAGAATGTTGAAACAACTATTTACCACAAAAGACATCAGGCCCCACATAACAAAGATAGGACTCACCCCATGCAGAGGAAAATCTGTTTCAGTTGAGACCGTACCTGAAAATTGAGAATTTTTCAGAAGATTAAACTGAAAGCTTAAATATTTAACATCATCAGGGATGTTAGTAAAACTCTTCATATAAAACCGAAAGAAAAAAACATCATGTTTTAATTTATGTTTTCCTGAATGCATATTCTCGAGTTTTATCAAAATGTTTTCAGTTTTTTATGCTCACTTAATCTTAAATACCAAAGGGGAATTTACTAGTTCTGTAGGTATAAAGAAGAAGAAAGTGAGAGTGGAAATATCTGCTTGCCTTCAGCAGGGGATGAAGAGAACCACCCTCAAGAGGCTGACCTTTAGCACTGTAATTGTACTCTTTGAACTCTAACTCCTTCCATTCACCACTGATGTTAAACAATATAATCAAGTCAAAATTTGAAAGACGTGAACAAATGCACCAAAAAATGTCTTCAACAAAGTAGAAGTTTGGATGCAAAGTTTTAAACACTCATATTCAGTTAGAGCAAATAAAATACCTCTGAAAATTTTCTCGTGTTAAATCAGTGACAACCTGCTTTCTTTTTGGAGCATAGTTAGGACCCTTTTTCACCGAGTAACCCTTCCACGTCCTAGATCATGATATATTAAGAATAGTTTCAAATTACAATAATAAAAGAAATGTCATGTCCATCACTGGATGTTCAAGTACATCTTTAAACTCATTATCATAACCAAGTGAAATTATTATTACTGTGGAACAATAAGCTTCCGTGCTTTCAGTGCTTTGATATCACCTGAACCAATGCTCTGCATTCGCAACATATGACATAATATTCAACGAGTGATCTAAAATGGACAGGGAAAACTGATAAAGAAAATAATAAACAACCGATAAAAGAAATTACACAAAGAGGCAATGAAACAATCAAGAATAGTCCACAAATAAATAGAGGTGTCTATGAAACCGTTTTCCCATCATCCATAAACTAAAGCGAGTGCACCTCAAATTACCCCCTTCCCGCTTAAACCACAAACTAAAGTGCACGAGCTTACGATTACCTACTAAAAGATTGATATCAATCATGGAAACCGGGTTCTCTCATTTACCCCATGTACCACGAACTGAATTCGCCATTCTGCATTTGCCTTAAAGAGAGTTTTGTAAAAATAATGTAAAAAGTGACGAACCCGTGTAGAATTCTGTACCCGTACAATGTACCAGGTAACCATTATCAAAGAGTCACACTACCCTCTTGTTTTCCCAAATGAAAAGTCTATGCAGCCTATTGCATGTTGTGTATGAAATTTTAGACCAGAAGGTGGGCTGAGCTTACAATTTAACAATGACAAATTTTAACTAAGTAACAATGGCAATTTTAAATGGGAAATTAATAGGACATTTATAAAACTTATGTGCATCGATAAATAAACGTGTGCTCGCCAAATCACAGTGTAAAATTATCATGGGTAAGTTAAAATGAGCCTTGGACACACGTTAGAAAAAACCTTTATCTGATAGAAAGTAAAAAGTGGATGGAGACGGTGATTGAATTTCATAAAATCGTGAGAAATCAATCACATTTCCACAATGCCACTTATCTAATATCCAATGTCGGAAGAATTAGCTTTCATCGTTGGCTATTTACCTCATCATCTCATCCCCTCAATTTTTATAAAAGTTCCTACTAATTCAATTGAAAAATACATAAAGCATTTCATTTAGTTCAGTTGTCCGAATACATACCTGTCCTTGCTGTACTTGAAGAAGCAGGTCTTTGACCTTGTCCTCCACATGTTTGACCTGCAACAATAAGTCAGATATCAGTGAATCACAGAGAGTTATTATTCCATTTCCAATCTCAACGAGTGAATTTTTACCTTTCGAGAGATTAGTGGTTTTCCCATATCGAGCCATTTGTTCTTCGCAGCTTGTGCACAACCAATCTTGAAGATTGTAGCCCCCACCTTTTTCTGAAGTTCATCTTTAGCAATACCCTCTTCTTCCGGTATCGCCGAAAACAGTTGCACTTCCGGTGACCCTGCTGCCGCATACGTCTTCCCTTCATCCGTCAGAACCCACGTCTCTCTCTTAATATCCTGCAATACCATAACACAACACTTAAATTACATTTCCACTCAGAAACAGCTCAATTGATAGAACTGCGGGACACAGAGTACCAAAACCCGGATTCAAACCCTGGTAACGGCAATTTCTACCCTCTCCATAAAAATATTAAAAAAAATTATTTGCCTGTAAAAAAATATCACATTTCCACTTGCTGGCATGAATATCTATATCATTGAATTTGAATTGAGTTGAATTGAATTGATTACCTCAGCGTCCACGTAACGAAAACCGTGGAGACTCTTAACCACGTTCACGATCTCGTTGTGGTCGATGTTACGTTCAGCTGCGAACTCTCCCGAATCTTTAATCTCATCATTGTGTTCAAGGTAACCAAGAATTGCTTCTTCTGCCATCTTCAATTTTCAGCTCTTCTCTTTTCTCCACGGCCACCCACCAATAGGTTTGTTTGTTTGTTTCACTTTTGAGCTCGCTCACAGGACTCAGCAGATAGTAAACCGGGTCGGGTTATTGGGCTAGTTTATTTTGGGCTGTAAATGGGCCAGGCCCAATTTTGAATGGTTAGGGTTTAAGGGGTTGAAAGAAAATGTGAATGAGTGAGAGTATCTGCACTCGGAAATGGCTTCGATAGTGTGTAAATCAGCAGTGAGAATGGCAACAAGAACCCTCTCGATTCGTTCCAAAGCTAAATCATCAACTCCGTTTTTTTTCACTTCTCCTTCCTCAACGCATATCCCTCGTTCTTCAAGGTACACGTCACCTCCTCTTCATAATTTGTTTTTTTTTGTTACTTATTATAATTATTATTATTTTCATTTTATACATAATCGTAAATTTATTTTTATTTTAAAGTGAAAATTGAAGCTGTGTGTAATGGGTGATGTGGTTTTTTGAAGGGTTTTGTCGGTTATTGGAAGTGCAGAGTCGTTGATGCCACTGCACAGTGCAATTGCGAATGCTAGGCTCACTTCCAATATTGCCCTCCATTCCTCTTGCTGGAGCATGCTCTCTCAAGGTAACTACTACTGTACTGTGGCTGTGGCTATCTTCTTTTTTATGCTTCTTAGGGGTAATAGCGGGATTTAACTATGCTTCATGCATTCTTCAAACTTACCTGAGTTTGTTTTTAATTTATAATGGTCATTTGAATAATTAGAATTAGAATAAAATTCAATACAAAAAATCAGAATACAAAAAAAAGGTCCAACACTAAGAGCTTGTTTGGTGTGTTAATCTTATTTTGCAAAATGGGAATGAGATTTCCATTCATATTGAATGCCTATTTTTTAATTGTGTGTATCGTACCAAGAGGGAGTAAGAATCCGAGCATTCCTCATGCTCATTCATGACCTTGAAATAGAGATATGTATTATGATAGTTTCATACAAATGTTCGGATTGATGAATTCCGATGATTGTAGTCTGTGTTATTGTCCATGCCTTCATGGTTAGGTTAAAGTCTCTTAAAAACTCGTTTTATGATAGTGTTTTTTTTTAATTGTTTAGCTAGCCAACTTATGTTTTCTTCTGTCCTTAAGGTGTTTGCCCGGACGGCTAAGAAGGGAGTTTCTAAAGTTTGGTGCTGCACTTTATTTTTGTTTTGTGAATGATGATGGTCTCTGTTATACATGCTGTCTCTTAGTGATGAAAGGTGATATAGGTATCAGATGGGCGTTGGATTCATGAAATCGAAATAGGTCCCAAAACTGATCCAATTTCTTTATATTTTTGGGGAGGGTGTTTATAGCTGGAAATGTAGATATACTGTTTCCTTTAGTTTTTGTTTTTGTTTTTTCAAATAAAAGATTCAGAGCATCCTGGCCTTCCTTGTTTAGAGTTGAAGTAACTTGGATGGACTGATGGAGTGGCTGTAAATAATGAGATCAAAACTTAGAAAGCTTACCACTGTTCTGCTCTTAAGAATATTATACGAATAACTGCATTTTTTATGTTATTAACTCCTTTAGCTCTTCTATTTATGTTCTAACACTTGTATCCATGTAGCTGACCCCACCTAGTGGGAAAAAGGCTTGGTTGTTGTTGTTATACCCTTTCCTTTACAAAACAGGAAATTCAAAAAATCATGCGGATATTTGGAATGCATTATACACGGCTTATTGATAATGATTGGTTTTTCTCATAGAAAGAAAAAAGAAGTAATTAGTCTTTCTCTACAAAACCGGTTCCATGTACATTAATAAGACCTTGATTCTGATGAAAGTTTAACTTTGGTGGGTGGGAGGAACATTCGGGTTTGTTAGCTTTCCCACACGGCCGCACCATATTGTGAGATATTCTGAAATTTAAGATTATCACTTTTGGTATGAAATTTTAAAATCAATTTCAAAATATGTGTTGGACACCTGTGAATGCATGGCTTTCTGGGTATCCTACATTCTGGTGAATTTGTTGCCATTTTAAATGAAGCCATCTAAGGTTCCATGTTATTTTGATGGGTAAAAATACCCAGGTACCTATCATGATCAGATGGGCATCCAGATATGGCAGTTACCTTTGTCTTGTTTATGCACTTCTTGACATCTTCTTTTACTTTGTTGTATAGGACTTGAAAAAACATTGTGACAGGCCTGCTGGATCCTTTCAAGATGAAAGAAAAAAAACCAAAAAGAGAATTTTCTTTTCTGTCTCACCCTATGTGGGAGAAGAACTTCAAACATTGAATTTTTGGTCATTGTATTGTGCATCAACTGCAGCAAACTTGCATAATTGAATTTCCTTATTTTCCCTGAGAATAGATGACCAACGTGCTGATTATTACATTTATCCAAAATATTCTTGAATGGATTTGGAAGGATTAACAATAAGATGTAAGTTTTTGATCAAAAGCAGTTAGATGTAAGTATCCATGTTCAAAATGATGTTTAATGAAATGACATGACGCCATTGTAGATGTAATGTTCTTATGATTCAATTTGAATCTTGAAGATATTAAACATGCTGCATTGATTTATTTTTTTAGTTTTTCACCGAGGAATTGTAATCCATCTTTTTCGTTCATGTGTCCTAGACTTTGCAGTTCCTCGGTGACAAAGACTAAAAGGATTCACATCTCTAAGTTGGTTGCATTAGAGTTACTGTTGGTTCACAAATTGCACCTGCCCATTTTGTTTTGTGGATGTCACATGATTTGGAATCCCATCTTCTCTGGAGTGTCACAATCTAGTTTCCAAAATAATATTATTCTTTTTAGTTATGTAAACTTCATATTCATTACTACTTTACTAGTACATTGTGATACAATGTAACGATTATCAAATTTGATCAATCATCTATTACAGTACTACCCTAGAAAAAAGCTAATAGGAACTTGGTCAGCCCCATCCTTATAACGTGTACGGACAATATTTCGGGACACTTCTGGTGCATTCAATGTTTATCGATAATACTGCTTATGCAACGAGATTATCTTTAGTTATGTCCTACATCAATAATCCAAAATATCTAAAGGAGCCAATATAGGAGTAATAATTAATCAATTAAATGATAAGATTTTAAGATAGACATCATTTATAATACAGATCGTCATTTGATTTGGCAATTATTGACTCTCATCATGTACATTTTGCCCAACTTACACAATTTTTGTCATATCTATTCCAGAATATCTCAAAACTGTTTATCAACAATTCTACATCAATTAGACATGGCAATGATTTATTGGAAAGCTGTTTCTTTACATGGATCAAATTTTTTGTGCCGGAATAAACCCTTCAGCGCCGAGTACCCAATGCCCCATCTCCAATACCCATGTTAATAGTCAATTTTCGATAAAATGACAAATCGCATTGGAAGCACTTTCCATCACTATCTTACATGAGCAACCGCCAATTACCCCATTTACGTAAGTTGCAATCAATCTAGTGTCTCTCTGCTCCATGGTCACTTCTCATGAACAGGCCCAAGCCAACACGCGTCACCTTCTTACCTGGCTTATCTTTTATATTCAAAAAGAGATTAATATGTTATCTTTGGAAAATTATTATATTTTAATTTTTGGATAAGTAACGTGCTTGATTTTCAACTTAAGACAGGAATAAAAGTTGAGTATGATGACATCAACAAAGTTATTGAATATTTTTGTTACATCAAGTTCATTTCTATTTAAATATAAAAATATCTATCACGTGATTGATGTGATTATCATTAGAAAACAAAAATCAAAATGATAGATAGGTGATTAGATTATAAAAAAATAAATAAAATTGATAGATAGGTAAATGGTAACAAGCCATTTAACCTTTTATATAAATTACACAAATAAACAAAAGGCTTAAATATATTTTGTAAAATAAAACAATTTTATTTATAATTATTAAAAAATAAATTTGGTTTGAGTTTTTGCCATTTGCTACTCCTATTTATTTTGATTTTCATCTGTATTGCTTTCTGAAATTCGATTAGTGTTCATATATGAATGATACTTTCTCCGACCCTATTTATAAGACCCCTTTAGAGTTTTTATTTTGATCCTATTTATAAGATCCCTTTTCAATTTTCAATAGCATTTAATTACTTATTTTCATTAACACTCCTATGAAGTCAACACTTTTTAGAGTTCCAATAATAATTATAGGGGTAGTTTTGAAAAAAGTATATCAAATTTTCACATTTTTAATGTCACTTACAAATTTATCCACTCTCCTTGGTGGAAGTGAAAAACGCTAAAGAAGTCTTATAAATAGGACCGGAGGGAGTATGTTGAAGCAAATGAAGATGACATATTAACGCTAAAAAAAAATCTGATTTAAATGAGTCAACTCTTACCCAATAACAATAAATATAATTTGGTTAGCTATCACAAGCTAAATGCCGAACACTTAACCACAAATAACATTGTAGATTTTATAAGAAAAAATTTTAGTACCAAAGACATGCTTATACATACTCACAGAGAGCATGTTTAGGCACAATCTAATTTGACCTACTCCATTTTCATTCTTATTCATGATTAATTGTTTTCTTATTTTTCGAGGAAAAAAAGTTAAGAAAAGATCGAAACTCATTTGTGATTCTCTCGCGTCTCTAATTGTTTATATAGTTAAAAGTTATTGAATCATAAAAGAATTTATTTTAATGAGAATTTTATTTTATTTTTCTAAAAGGAAATGAGAAGATTCAATAATCAAATTTTCAGACCTCGATTAGTATACCAACAAGTTGTAGGTGTAGTGGTGCCAAGGGCTGCACCTGTAAGGCGAACCACGGTTCGATTCCCGACAACAATGAGAGAGGAATAAAACCTTAACCTCGGGACCCCCCGAACTGGATTAGTCGACCCAGTGAGCCGGACACCAGGGTGAAAAAAAAAACCTCTATTAATATAACTGCTATTAGTGTTATTATTACCTCTTGTAATTTATTTAAGATTAGCATTAAGACATACTAGCAGTAATTAGTAACTTGTGGTAAACGTAACACGCTGTAAATTACATAAATAACTCATAACTCATTAGATGAGCATCAATCTAATCACGTGGGTATGTCTTTTTTTTTTTTTTTTTTGGTCTTTAAAAGTACTGCTACTACTTCAACACAATCCTAATTAAGCGTGTCCTAGCAAGCATAACAATACCTCTCTGTCCATTCTCCATACATATCATTTTTACCGCACAACCACCGTTATTATTATTATTAACCTGTCACTT
Organism: Crotalaria pallida; assembly: GCA_037953625.1. Taxonomy (NCBI): domain Eukaryota; kingdom Viridiplantae; phylum Streptophyta; class Magnoliopsida; order Fabales; family Fabaceae; genus Crotalaria; species Crotalaria pallida. Next base: position 137,625,668 of record CM075654.1, on the reverse strand, counting down.
GCGAAGGGAAGAAGAAGGGAGAGCGGGTAAAAAAGTTACTGTAAACTCTTCTCAGCACATAATAATTTTACAGCGATAGCTATGTGAAACTAACTTCATACTCTCCCTCCCTCTTTTTTTTTTTTTTTTTTTCCCACCCCCTTCCCTCTCTAACTCTCTTCCTGTTCCTGGTGGATAAGATCTTGAGAATAATAGGAGTAATAAATATCATATGTAGAGGGACCCACTCACTTTTCTTTCATTAAATAATAATTTCCATTTCAGCAATACACACATTCATTCATTTTAGCCATACAAAGCAAAACTGGTAGAGTAACCAATTTCTTAAGGATCATCATTCTTTATTGATTCTGGGTATATTCCTCATCAATCCTAAGATCAAACAAAAAAAAAAAAAAGAAAAGGGAATCCTCGTTTGTGAGATCTGTGTGTCACTGATTCTGGGTGTGAGCCAAAAAGGCTTTTTTTTTTTTTTTTTAATAATTATTTTGCTGTATTAACCACCTCACAATTATCAAAATTCGATTTTTATTCTGCCCAAGTTAAAAAGGCACACACTGATATTTTGGGTGGATATTAATTAAATGTTTTTTTTTTTTAATTTTATTTTAATGTTGTTGCATTTGCATCATGGTAGTGATGGCTTTGTCGTGTTCCCGTGTCGTTTAGTTGTGTCGGGTCTTGCCTTGCCGTCCATTCTCTCAAAACTCTCAAATTCATTGAGAGCAGATTCAGTTGCTTTGCAATTTTTCCTCTGCCGATTTTAATTGTATGCATGTGATTAAATTTCTTGTTTTTCTTCGGCAAATTTGTGGATTCTCTCAAATGAAGAAAATTTCTGCAGATTTAGCCACCGATTAGATAATAAATTCGTGGAGTTTCTAGATTTCTCTACTTGGCTCTCCTCTTATCCTCTCTTTTTTTGTCTCTTCTTGCTTCAGGTTCGGTTAACTGTTTTTTTTTCTTTTTCGGCTAACTGTTTTATTTTTCTTTTGTATTTTTGAGTCGGTTGATTCATCTCTTAGTTTGATTTACTGAATCCTTTTTTCATTGATGGATATCTATGTTGCTGTCCTTTTTCTCTTTGTTCCTCAATTGGGTTCTCTCAAAAAAAAGTATCTTCTTTTGAATTGAATTAGGTTTGTTTCATTGTAGCAGTGAGCTTTGCTTAGTTGCTGATTTTATACTTTTTTATTTTATTTTTATTTTTGTTTTTGTTTCATTCACAGAAATGCTTTTTGTTTGTTTGTTTGCTTGTTTTGTGCTTGGTTTCATTCACTCATCTAGTTTTATGCTTTTAGGTCAGTGGAGAATTATGCCCTTTATCTCTGTTCATGATAGAGTTAATCCCCTTTCCATTTTCTTGTGCTGATTTATAAACTTCTGATAGTTTCTTTAGATTAGTCCTCCATATGTTCAGCTTTTCTTTCTGTTAATTGAATTGAATTCAATTTGGTGCTGCAGGCTTTTGTGCTACACTGCTACCTATTTAACTTGAATTCAGTGTATTAGTGTTGGCACAAGTCATTGGTCTAATTGAAATGAAAGAGTTTGAGTAAGGACCGAGCAGGAGGAGGAGAACTAAACTGTCAGGCAATGGAGAATTCGTATAAAGCTAATGGGCATGGGCCAACCGATAATGGATACTCTGTTGCAAGGCACTCTTATCAATCCTCCATAAAGGGGTCTTTACCTTGGCTTGACATAAGGGTGTTTTATGTAAGAGTCTGCAAGTGTGAGCTTGATGATTCCACTCCTGAGGTTCTTACGCTCAACCATGTTCCATTAGATCCTGATACCCTTCTCGAAGTTAATGGTGTTCGTAATAGTATATATTCTGATGGGATGCCAGCCCTTCTTAAAAGGGACAGGGTAGATAGAAAATCAGAAGAGGTGACATTTGTGAGCACTGATAGCATAAGGATGAGTGGCAGTGTGAGGTTTGAGGTGTTTGATAAAGATCTTCTGTTGCTCTCTGGTGTTTTAGAACTATGTAATAGCAATGGTGTTGTAAGGGAATCAAACAATAATGGACAAAGCTGGACCATGAACTGCGATTCAAATATAATTCCAGGTACCAGCTTCTTTAAGGGGAAGCATTTGAAGTTGCCAGGTGCAACTCTTCCTACAATCGAGGTCTACATTGCTGGGTCCTTCTCCGGTACTCCAATTATCTTAACGAAGACCCTGCAACTTAGTTCTCAGAAAAAGCATGCAAGGAAGGGGGCCTTGGATGCAATTCCAGAGCAAGAAGCAACTGAAAATGGGAAATACACTTCCTCATCACTCGCCTTGCAGGTAAAGTGCTTGCTGTGAGCTTCTTATACTCTCCTGATATGCTATGTTTGTTGGTTCATAAGCCAAGTTAAATTTATGCTTGTTTTGCATTTGACTTTGTTTTTACTGCATTAATGTTGTTGCACTTTTGTTTAGTCATTTGAATTTTGAAACATGAGGTGGTTTAGCTGATGCCAGGACTTGGGAGGGTATGAGATGGTACATAACTAAAGTCACCATAACCAAAATTAATCATAGGTCCTTGTCTGAGGTTTTATCTTTCCCTTGAAAGTTTTCTTATTCACTTTAGGTCATCACAGATGTATTATTTCGAGTTATCGCTTTCATGAAATGGATGTCATTCAGGTCGGGTCCTTCATTAAATAAATTCGGTCCCATCTTGAGCCTTCACAGTCACAGCTAGTTGTTAATTTAGCATGATCACATGCCCATTGATTGTTGAAATTTTCTTCTACCCTTGACAATTTGTGGAAATTTGATAACCGAGCCTATTGGAATATGGAGAAGATCCCCTTTTTTTTTCATGCAAATTAGAGACGATCAATCTTAATATTTATATGCCAATCCCGCAGGCACCAGATTACCTTGGCCACAGACCGGAAGATGAGGATTATCACAGCATGTACTCTAGAACAGCATATACAGATGGTGAAGATGGAGAACTTTCATGGTTCAATGCTGGTGTGAGGGTTGGTGTTGGTATTGGACTCAGTGTTTGTCTTGGCGTTGGCATCGGAGTTGGCCTTCTTGTTAAGACCTACCAAGGCACCGCTGGCCGCTTTAGAAGACACCTATTCTAAAATCCTCTTTCTTTTTGTCCTTCTCCATCTTCATTCCAAAGATTTCTAACCTACTTTTTGTGTCCATCTCATCTCCCTCTTGAACCAAAGACAGAAATGCAGGAAAGTTTTTTTTTTTGTTAAATAGTTTGCTTGTTTGCTGTATGTAATATAGTTAATATTTACTGCCAATTTAAGCTAGACGTGATCTCAAGTAAAGCAGAATTTTTTTCTATTATTTCCTTCAGGTGCTAATAAATATAATGATTTGTATTGAAGAGGGGATTAGTTTGCTTTTGATTTTTAGTAATCATGACAATTAACCTTCAATAAACTGTCAAAAGGGTTCTTGTCTCAATTCCAATGATTTTTTCTCAATTCATTTTTATTTCCCTTGGCTTAGGCAGCAGCAATTGGTGGTGGAAAGGTGGCATGAGTGCATGACTATCTACTACTATCTTCAAAAAAAGAATACAAGGAAAAGATAAATAAGTTTGCCATTTTCCCTGTGACAATTTGAGATTGGAAAATTAAATAGATAACTTAAAATTTAATCCATGTGAAATTGAGAGTACAATCCACTTGGAACTTGGGTGATCTTGACGCAAAGTTAACAATCTTCATGAAAATGGCATGTTAGTTAGTCGGGTATGCAGATCAAGCACTCAACTGTGTCTCCTAAACAGTTTACTTCAACTACTTTTTGAGTGTGGAATTAACACTGAATGTGTGTCCACTCACTCAACCTTGTTTCACTGAAAAACAAAAATTTCAATTGAGTTTGAGGTCGAAACCTAGGAAGGATTTTAAAAGTACTTTGGCAGAACCAGATGTTAATGATCCTTTAAAATTCTGTGCACGGCATAGTATACCAACACAATTGATTCACTCGATCAACCTTCTATTCATGGCAATTGTATATTTATACTTGAAGTAAAAAATTGTACTCCCTTCTTATTTATAAGATCCATTTGGAAATTTTATTTAAGTCTTGTGTCTTAAAAATAAAATAATATTCAAAATTATAATGACATTTAATTATTCATTCCATGAACATATCTATCTACTCAAATTTTTAAAATTCCAACGATAACCGTAAAAGTAGTTTTGAAAAAATGTGCCAAATGTTCACATTTTTAGTGTCAATAACAAAAATTAACGATATTCTTGGTGGACATATATTCTCCAAGAAGTTCTTGTATTATCAAATGATGTTAGAAGCATTAAAAAATCAAGGGACATAAAAAATGATGGAAAGATTGTCAAACAAAAAAAATCCCTAACCACAGAAGTATCCACCACTGCCACCACAACTCTTCCAAAAAGCCGATAAGTCACCTTATTGTCATCCATATGATTAGAAGAGAATAGTCATACGTTGAAGAAAAACTAAGTTATTAATCAGATTTTAAAGCACCAAACTCAGATATATCCACCACTTAATTTGACAAGTCATCCATGAACACTTTGCCGTCACTCTCCAAGATAGAAAATTCACAGTTCCTTTGTTTTGCAATCTTCAAAGCTTCCAAAATAGCCTTGCTTTATTCGTGGATATACTTTCTACTAAAAATTAAATTTTTAAAAAGATATGATTCATTAGCAATAAACATTATTCCACATGAAGAAAAAAAAATTGAAACATTTTGAATAAAATACAAAAAAAAAAAACTTATAATAATTAGAGAGTTCTTAATAGTTGTATAATATCGTAAAAGTGTAAAAATAAAGCATCTAACTCGGTGGTGGTTTGGGGATCAAGGATTTAGGATTTCGGGATTAGATGGTGATTTGAGGATTTAGGGGTACAGTTTGGTGATGGTTTGGGGGTTTGATGGTGATGGTTATGGGGTTAGGATTTGGTGGTGGTGGTTATCGGGTTTAGGATCAGAGAAAAAAGATGAAAAAGGATAATTTTGAAATAAAACTAAAAAAATGGGATTTGGGAAATGAGGATAATATGTAAGAGTTAAATTCTAAAACTCATAATAAATTCGAGATTATTCTGGAGTTTTAAATTTTAGTCCCTATTACTAAAATTTGGGCCCACATTTCATATTTTCATGAATACCCTTTTGTGTGTTATTTTTTCCATCCCTAACGAGACGAAAAATTTTCATCTATCCCTTGATGAAAAATTTCCATCTACCGAGAGATGGAAAAATTTCATTTCTCGCGAGACGAAAAAATAACACTACTGCTAATACTTAGGGTTAAATACTAAAACCTCTCGATATATCAATTCTTTCATCTATTCCACTATCAAAACATGCTGCTCAAAGTCAAAGCTGAAGAGAGTCATGCACACAGGTTCATCACTAATGCCATGCAATGATGTCAAGTAAAGGTGTGTCAGTGCATCTTCAACTGCAAAAAAAAAAAAAAAAATGTGCATGCAAGCGACGATACACAGACTTGCATTTCAGAATAATATTATCAATGTAAGTCTGACATCAAAAAAGCAAAACTTGGTAGATGCATATTATCAACCAAGTTCTCTTATTTGCATAACGTTTTTGAACATCAGTAAAATATTTTTATACAGTAACATTGTTGAATACTTTTTTTTTAGGAAGAAAAAGGGAACATCGCGTGAAAAGAAATTTTCCCTTGTCAATCCATGATCGATGCATTGAATAAGTAAAGTTTTTAACAAATACGGAAGATGCCAAAAAACATAAAATTTATTAAGTATGCATGATGATATTATAATTTCTTTCGTCTCTCGAGAAATGAAATTTTTCCGTCTCTCGATAGATAAAAATTTTCCATCGAGGGATAGATGAAAATTTTTCGTCTCACGGTAGATGGAAATTTTTCGTCTCGTTAGAGACGAAAAAAAATAACACACAAAAAGATTTTTTTGTCCATAAAATATGAATGGGGGCCAAAATTTAAGTAATGTTGACCAAAATTTAAAACTCTTATTCTGAGCCGTAATGTCTATAACGCATTGGCCAGCCCTGAGAAGGGATTGAGCGTGGCGCCAATGCCCCACTTATGAAGCGTGGCTTCTTCCTCTGCGGCAATTTTATCTCATAGTAAATTACTTACAATTCAAACTTTAATAATTACAGTAAATTTTTTTGTTCGTAAATTCCGGTAATAATAAGAAGAAAAAAAAAAGAAGGATATCGAAGTTGATTGAGCTAAGAATCTAAGATGAAAAGAATACTGTGTCATATTTCGAAGTTATGGGATTTATGGAAATTTAATTAAGATGAAAAGAATACTCTGTATCATATTCCATTTTTTTGCTAAGTTCGAAATTTAACTTATTTATGTTCACAAAAAAAAAATAACTTATTTATTTATTTTTGGAAAGGACCATTTGTGAGATGTTAAAAATTTGTTGTTATGGAAGGCAATATACGCCTTGCCGTTAAGGTTCCCATAATCTAAAAACAAAAAATAAAAATATTACTGTACAAATCTACCTAACTTCTCTCAGAAAGATTTTTAAAAAAAAATTACATTTTTTAATAATTTTTTTCACAATATTTGACTTTTAAACAAGTATAACAAGCATGTAAGCTGAGCATCATTTCTCCTACATGCAACAACCGAAAATATTTTTTTTTATAAATTTTTTAAACTGTCAGCACTAGATGCTGTTTGGCAAGGGATCCCTCGAAACAGTGTTGGTCAAAGTATCCATAGAAAGAAATCGAATGAGACCACCAAAAAAAAAAAATAAAAAATCGAATGGAATGGAATTGACCAATTGAAGGAAAGAGGTTGTTATTAACGGTCACCAAGAAACATTTATAAAAACTTCGGGGAATAGGTGAGCTCTCTGGATTTCAAGAAGGGATGATGATGACCTCTAGCTTCCTATAAACTCAGATCCATCCAAAAAGTTTATATTTGAGAGCACTTAAAAAAAAAAAAAGGGATGATTTGCACCCCCAAAAAAAAAAGGGATGATAATAAAAGAAAAGAGAAAAAGAACCCGCTCGATAACCTGAAAGTCTGACATTACCACCAGCCATGTCTAAACGATCACATGTTTGCATTCCAAAACCAACAAACAAAATGTCAAGTTGACCCTAGAAGATAGTTAATTTCAATTTATATGCACAATGTTAAACTTCAACTCTATGAACATTGAGTCTGGTAGTCTGAACATATGCACAATATTTGACAAAAAGCCAACCAAGAAAAGATGCAAAAGAACATATCTCATTGATCAGGGGGGAAATGAGGTTGGCCTGCACGCCGGAACCAGGTGTTGAATGCAGTCACCAAGTGAGAACAATCTTCAACATTTCGGGTTGAAAAGCTGAGGCACCGCTGCAACAATTCTTGAGAATCAGACATAGGCAATGTCGAGATAATTCGTAAAAATGTCTCTTCAAGCTCCAGATATAATGATTTGTTGCTGGGTGATATTGGTGAAAGGTTGTCTCTGCATACAACCAAAACTGGAAGCCAATATTCTACTAGCTTCCTCCTCACCTGAACAGAGCAAAGAAAAGGACATGAGACATGAACACACCAGCTTACTCATTTGTATAAACTAAATCTGAATATCAAAGAGTCTTGACTTTGACAAAGTAAAAAATGATGATCGTATGTTAGAAAATCCAGAAAGAATACCTATGAAATGGCATGTGAATCACATAATAATATATCAATCTCAAATAGGAACATCAAAGTGAGGTGAGACAAGTAAAACCTTATATTCAATATATCTTAACGTTAAGGAGTTTTTTAAAGCCTTAAAGTGAAAGGTGCGAAAAGAAAATGTCTGCCTTGCATGTGAAACGTGATACCAACCGAAAAGGATGAAAACATTGAATTTTGACTATGATGCAATAACATAAAAACAAAAAAAAAAAAATTCTAATTCACAATTTAATCACAAACCGACAATGCGATGACTAATTTGTAACATTCTGGTTACTTCACCCCTGCAGCACCACAATGTGCAAGTGCCTGATCCATAAATGTATACTGTATATAATAAGGTGCCAAAGACATGCACCACTGATAGGGCAGGGCCTTCAACCAACAAGAGGTGCTGAAACCCTGTGGCACACCAGGTGTGCTTTTTAATCATGAAGGACTTCTTTCAAACAGCATTTATCCCCTACTATGCAGAACTTAGTGTCAACTTCCCTGTTGGAGGGTCAATTCCTAATACCTAGCACAAGCATTCACTGCACAATGTTCCCAAATTAACCTCAACTCTTGACTACTTGAGGTTTCAAATGAACAAATAGCCTGATGTAGTGATGTTACATTCCAGAAAAGAAAAAGTAACCAAGAAAAGTTGTGCTGCCTTGCTAAGGTAGTCCATCGCATCGCTTTAGCACGCAATCACGGTTTAGCGGAGCAGATCAAGGGGTCTCCGCAACGCTATTCACCAAGGAGGTAAGGGAAGCACGTTACGTAACAGATAGAAGCACCCGCGACAGGGACGGGGGGCTGAAATTTCAGATATACCCCATGACTATAGGATAGCTATTGGGTTCTGCTATAAGGTCTATAATGAAACGATTTTGAGATTGCTCCCTAACCCAAGTCAGTGGGGAGCAAAGCCCTATTTAATTTTTTTTTTAATGTTCTAAGCGGTACATTTAGTTAAGTGGCTTTTTTCGAAACTTCTGTAAAAGTGTGTTTTGTCGCAACTGCATCGACTGCAATTGTCCGCAACCGCATTGGTTGCAATTGTCCGCAGCCGTAATTTAAAGAAATATTTTGGAACTTCTACCAGTGCTATCAAATAGCGGCTATAGTGGCACCACAGCGCTATAGCGTTGTGGAATTGACCCAATTTGCTATCCAATTTCCATAGCGTTGCATGAAATGTGATTTTGTGTTTTAAAGCCGCTTCTTACAAAACCGACCCAATTGATCCAATTTCCAATCGCTTCAACCTCTCCATCACATCTGCACCTCTGTTGTTTGCTCTGCACGTCTATTTATAGCTGCCTTTTTTCTATACATATAGCTAATTTCTTAATTTGCCATGCGTCCGTATCAGACCGCGACGCTATCCACTATATTGTATAGCAGAATTTTGGTCTTCCTAGATGATCAGCTATCAATAACAATGATTTCTACAAAGGAAGATGAGCTGTTTTCTTGAGACACATCATTCTTTCTTTCTTTTTAAAAGATATCCATTCTTTAGAAAACTAGTCAGCAGATATGATGCATCAATCCCTACTATTGAAACATTTTAGGAATTAACCAAGAGCTAAATGCATTGGCAAGCTTATAGTACCTGTCTAGAAGCCAAAATAGCGCCGGAGCTAACTGCATTCGCAAGCTTGCAGGTACAACGAAGCATAACAGCGGGAAGACCAGGCACAATGTTCCTCCAAGCATCATCTCGAAACGCCTTCTGCAAATCATAAGTAAAAACATCCTGCTCGCTCCATTCCTTCACGGCCGTATCAGCCACCCTCAGGTCAACCATTCTCTCCACCAACCACAGAAGCTGCTTCCCATTCGTCAAAGCCTTATGCAGATTCAACCTCTGAATCGCCTCCGTTTCATTATGATCCCCTCTAAAAATAGGGCTTGAATAATCCTCCAACGATTTCTTCACCATGTTCAAGCTCTCCCTAAACGCCCTATCCAACACTCTCTTCGCCGATTCCCTCGACGAAAAATCCCTCAGTATCTTCGCCACAAAGGCCTTCACAAACGCGCTGTTCTGATAATTGTAAATCGCGGAAGAAATCAAACCTCCCAGCATCACTTCACATGAATCTTCATGAACCGGTTTAACCCTAGCGAGAAGTTCTTCGGACTCTTCCTCGCTGAGGAAAGGGATTATGTTCAACACTCTCTTCTCTTCCTCTTCGGTCCAAGGCACCGCTTCTAGAAACCCTACACACGAACGAACGCAATCCTCGAAGAGGAGTCTGAGCGCTGCAGGGAGGAGGTCCAGCGCGGTGGATGCGCTGTCGATTGCGGTGGCGAAATCATTGGTGTAGAGAAGCTCTAGAACAGTGAGAAGAGCTTTGAAACCAGGAGTAGGTGACACTCCGAGATTCAGAAGGAAAAATTTCTTGCCACCGTGGTCGTCGTCGCCAGCGGCGGAGGAAGTTCCCGGTGGAGGAGCAGGGCTGACATGGCGGATCCAACGGTCGGATAAGAGAGCGGAGAAGTATTTGGAGCGGTGGAGGATGGTGGAGTGGAGGTACACGTGGCGGTCAGAGCTTGAGACAGGGTTGACGGGGGTGGAGGAGGAGGAATCGAGCGGGGAGAGAGCATCGATGTAGAGACGGAGGATAACGTCTGCGGTAGAGGCGTCGTTGAAATGGAGGGCGGTGGTGGCATCGGCGGCGGCGGTGGTAGCGGGAGAGCGATGGTTGAGGTTAAGGGAGAGATCGGCTAGGGTTTGGTCGGAGTTGGCGGAGGGATGGCTGGTAGAGGCGGTGCGCTGCCTCTTCTTGGGAACGGTGGCGGTTGGATTCATTTTGCGACGAAATAGGATTCAATTGAAAATTGGAAGGGAAATGATTTTTTTTTTTTTGGGGGTGTTTGGGGGAAAATAAGTTATGGATAAGAACGAGACACTGAGACAGACCCCAAAGTGATGAAGAAAGGACACGTCACACGTATGAGAGCGGTTTTTCTTGTTGCTGTGTGCTGCTTCAGAAATTGATTGTTTTATCTTTTCTCTACAAACAAATGGACTCTAGTAGGGTTTTTTATTTTATTTTTTTCTAGTAGAAATATTTTTCGACTGATAAAATCATGATTAATAAAACATAATATATAATACTGTGAAGTGTGTGAGCTTTGTTAATTTTTTTTATTTTTGCTTTTTGCTTTTTGCTCCCTAGAAAATATGGCCTATTTTCTTCTTGTTTTTCACCTAAATACGTGGCTTGAAGCCAGTCACATTAGAACTGTATTGAAAGAGAGGATTCACTCTTGCAAAATCACTATTTGTGTTTGGATGGTTGTTAGGGATATCTCGAAAACTTCCCAATCAAAATACAATTTTTAAATTAATTTTTCAATTAGTGGATGTTAATAAAGAGAGTGACAACAACATATTCAAGATGAAAAAGACTCATAAAATGACAGAGTTTTCTTTTTTTAGGAAATAAAATGACAGAGTTAAACAGACATTTGTAAATATTTTCGTTTATTTATGTACCTGATTTATATAGTTACATTTATCGAGAAATATCTCAATCGAAAAAGAATTATTAAAAAAAAATTGGACTCGACCACACCAGTATATTTATCGGGACAAAGAGAATGGAAAAAATAAAAGTTTTATTTCTCAAATTTCACTTTTTATATTTCAAACTCCATTCAATGACTATAATATTCTTAATGAATGAAAAAACATAAAGCATAAAACAACTAACTCCACTCAAAAACTTGCTTCGATTAAGAAAGAAGGGTCTTGAAATAAGGTTAGGATTGTGTAAATATTTCATCTGAAAATGAGAAAATTTAAAATAATTAATTCTTTTTTTAATCAAATGTAGTTACTAATTTATGATCTCGCATGCACATAATGAAAACCACATTCTTAATTATGCTAGAAATTTTATGAAAGTTTTTTTTTATCTGTACTATTTAGCTAGTAGCACATGTGTCTTTAAAAGTACCCTTCAGAGAACCTTTGAAATTAATCCTGCACGAGGTCGCGTTCCTATGTCTCTCCTAGCGGGGTGTGTTAATCGGGAATCGAACATGAGACATCTTACTTTCAAGTCTCATTCCCAAATTCTCAATTGGCAGGATCGCACCACTTGAACCAATTCTTGTTTGTTATGAAAGCCTTTTATTTACTTATCTTCAATGAAAATTTCATTTTTTAAAGTTATTTGATTTCTTGTACAATTCTTCTTATTCTTGATTCAACATGTGATTAAAAAAAAATAAGTTGATTATATTTTATTTTTTCAACAAATTTAATGGTGAGTATAAATATCGTATTGTTCTAATGATTTTTGCCACCCTACCTACTTACGAAGTCGTGAGTTAAACTCACGACCCCTCGTGTTTTATTGTACGGCTATGTTCACGACCTTGCTGCTGCTACTTAACCATTTTAAGGTGTGAGGTTTGGATCCCCGTATTTTTTAAATCTCAAGTTTTATTACTCTCTCCGTTTCATTTTAAGTATCTTTTTGAACTTTTGCACATAGATTAAAAAAGTGTTGATTATGATGATTATTGTAAGTTTTATGTATATTTTGTCAAAAATACCCCTATTTAATATTTTTATTTTGTCAATGCATCATTACTAGTATTACAAATTTCAAAACTAAAACAACATTAAATGTAAGGGTAAATAAGGAAAAACAGTATTAAATGTTGCCTAGATTTGGTAGAAAGACACTTATTTTGAAACAAAATTTTGATGTTAAAAAGACACTTAAAGTGAAATGGAGGGAGTATCAAATTTCTCTTATCTTAAGTAGTTGTCATTTTGCCCATAATGAATAAATTTTTCGCATGAACTTTAATAAAGTGTGTGATAGGTACGACCAGTGTAGAATGACAAAAGGACTGAGGTTAAGCAAACCCAAACTAAGGATTTTCTTAACTTCAGCCCTTAGGGCTGAGGATAAGAGACTAAAAAAAGTATTTTTGCATTGAAAGATTAAATGTTTAATACTTTAAGAGTTAGTGGGTTAATATTCCAAGACTTTTTTTCTATTTTTTTACCTCTTATCCTCAGCCCTAAGGGTTGAGGTTAAGCAAACCCTAAAACTAATTCACGTCTTTTTTTTCTTTGTTGGTCACGAGCTTGTGTCACGACCATGATTTAATTTTAGGTTTAATTATGTCACAAGTCCTTGAAGTTTGAGGTATTTTTGCCAGATACTCTTATTCTTATTTTTTCAATGTTTGACTCTTCGAAGTTACTTATGGGTTTGTTATATACCCCTACTACCAATTCTGGTCAATTTTGCTAACATGTAAGAAAAATTCCTGGTCAGACGCAGGAGGTAAGGCACGTGGTGCCCCGTGGACGAAGATCCTGCTTTTCTTTAAATCAAAAAACTAAAAAGCTTAATATTTTTATATTTTTAGTTAAATAAAAAAAGGAAAAAAAAGGATTGAAGAGAGAGGTTGTCTTCACCCCTGTGACATTACACGGCATCACATGACCGACCCCTGCGTCTGATCAGGATTCTAATGTTACATGTCAGCAAAATTGGCCAGAATTGATAGTGGGGAACGGGGGTATATGACAATCCCAGAAGTAACTTCATTGGCCAGAATTGATAGTGGGGGACGGGGGTATATGACAATCCCAGAAGTAACTTCGGGGAGTCAGACATTGAAAAAAAAGAACAAAAATATCTGACAAAAGTACCACAAACTTCAAGAACTTGTGACATAATTAAACCAATAAATAAATAAATAAAGGACAACCATGAAAGGGTCATGCTCGTGCCCATGTTTTAACATACAATATGCACTTTCATTCATACAAACTAAGCATAAAAAATAAGGACTACTCCCTCCGTCCCTTAATATAGGGTATCATTTTGATAGAATTGGTGTCCCTTTTTATAAGTCATTTTAGAATATCTAGGATTACCCCTATTGAAGTTTTAAATAGGGGTAACCTTGGAATGACAACATATTTTTTGATAAATTTGATAATAATTATTATTTTTCTTAATCTGCATGAATTAGGTAAAAGTGACTTATATTAAGGGATAGAGAGAGTATTTGATAAGATCAGACATGTGAGTTTTCATTTTTAAAATATTTAGTGTACTGGTCGTGGCACACACCTAAGACTAAGTTTTAAAATGAAGAAGGTTATGAATATAAGCCTCACGATTCAAACTTTTTTTTTTTTAAAGTTTGAGGCCTTCTTCAATAACTTTAGAGAACAACTTCCTACACCCCACTACCCATTTTAAACACCCCACTTTGTTTTATATTTCTCATAATGCCCCTTTTTCTCTCACCCCATCTTCTTCTTCCTCCCAACTCACCCCACCTCCTTCTTCCTCCAAACTAGCAGCCCCAACCCCACAACCAGCAGCGCCACCCTCCACCTCCACTTGCATCCCCCCAGCAGCCACCATACCCACGTCGTGAGCCCCCCGCCGCCCCAACAAGACCTCACACCAACCCAACAGCACCTTCGGCCGCCCCCACCCCACTCGCAACCCCCCAACGCCACTGCAACATGTCCAGCTGCACTCGCGTCCACCCTCGCAGCCCCGATACACACCGCAGCCCCCCAAACCGCATCGCCTCCACGCCACTGACGTCCCTCATCGCCCTCACGACCGATGTCGTGATCCTCCTCACGACCGTCCCACCTTACCACATCGTGACCCTCCTCACGACCATCCCACTCTATCACACAAGACCAAGGTCGTGAGGCTTCTCACGACCGTCCCACCCTATCACATAAGATCGAAATCGTGACTCTCCTCACGATCGTCCCACCCCACCAAGGTCGTGAGGAGCCTCACGAATCGAGCTTTTTTAACTGGCCTGGGGGCGGCGAGTGGGGTTGGAGGGGGGTCGTGGGGTGGGTGTGCGGTGGGGTGTTAAGCATGGTGGGGCTGTGGGGTGGGAAGAGAGGGTGAGGGTGAGGGTATTTTGGGAAAATTGAGCTAAAGTGGGGTATAGGAATTTAAGTGTGGGGTGGCAAAATTTTTCTCTAACTTTGAGTAGGAAGAGTTTTAGAGTGGCTAAAGGAATGAGGTCGTGGGTCTTAGAAAGGAGTTGGGAGTGGGGTGAGATGGGAACAAGGTCAGTCTTGGAATTTTTAATGTCCTAGACAAAATAAAAATAAAGGGCCCACTTAAAAAAATTCCAACTACGTAAAACTTAAATTTCAAATAACTTTTTGCAACATTTCTTCTAAAGTAAGACATCGCATAATAGTATCAATATCCTCAAATTTATTACATTAAATGAAAAAAAAAATTTAAAAACAAAGGGAAAATTGACCACAATAGTGCCTAATGGCCATCATATAACACAACAAGAAACTTGCAACCATGAGAAAAAGACTCCCAATTGCTACCATGAGAAGTCATACAAAACGTAATACCCCTAATAACATGATATTATCAAAAAGGCTTATTATTTATGTCTCTAAAAGTTTAACGTATTTTGATTTTAGTCCCTTAAAATTATTTTGACCGTGACTAGCCCTTAATTTTTTAAACATTTTGATTTTGATTCATACTATTTGAAAAAAAAAAAAAAAAACTGTTATTTTTCAACGTGGCTAACTCATTCTGTTATTGAACTCATTAGTAAAAGTATAGAGTAAATAATATATGGAAGTTAACTTCAAACATAATAGACTATATTGAGAAGAGTAGCCTAATAAGAGTATGTAAAACATACAACATAAAATTAGATAGGTGATTTACAACTTCCAGCACCTCCGTCTAACAAAGCCTACTACAAGACCAGACCAAAAAAATAAAAAAATAAAAATTGACCCATAAAAAAAGATAACTCTCAATCCATGACAAATTCACAATTAACAAAAATTGGATTTTGACTTTAATGCGTCAAGATTTTATTTCAGAATCAATGGACAACCAGAGAAATAGCCACGAGGTATTTAAATGCTCTGCCCCAGTAGACAGATTCATAGTGTTTTTTTAGTGCTTGCCTATAGACTGTAGTTCTTGTCTTTTGAATTGTTTTGAAAATACTATCCAAGAGGGAGATTTCCCTGAAAACATTCAATAACCCAGCGGAACGGAGCTGAACAGTACTGGCTTATATAGTTATATTTCACGTACTTTGAGCTGCCGCCCCATTGATACATGGTTCATTTGAAGCCCCGCACAATTACTTTTGCCCAATCTGTGTGGCCAGTGGCTACTGGCTACTACCTATCTCGGGTGCAACTTAATTAAATCATATGTTTTTTGGTACATACACATTTATATCTATCGTCCATCTTTTTATTTTATAGGTCCATCCATTCAACACCCTTTATGATTCATGTACCGAAAAAAATGCCCTTTATAAAATTCTTATTCTTGTAAAAATTAAAGAAATAACTCCGTTTCTTTTCTAAAAAATTTTTGTATTTGCATTTCTGCAAAAGCTGCCAAAACTTGCCTAGCCCGTGATTTTTAGATGTTAACCTTCGTTCTAGAAATTTTCAGTATACGTATAACTAAATGTCATATTCCCACTCTAATCAGACCAATCCAAAAAATAACTTGTGTTTTCAAGCCATTAAACGTAACTAGTATAAATTAGTTGGTGAAATTAATCGTCAAGCAAGAGAATATTGCATTTCTTAAGACTTACTATATCGTTTGGTGGTAGTTACTTTACGTCTGATAACCACGTTTATGCGGAATGCACAATAATCCAGTCAACTTCACATATTTATAGGTCCAAGTACGAGTCTATTATAATGGATGCATGATTATCTTCAAAAAAAAGTATGTAGTTCATTGGCTGAAATATTAAACACCAAAATATTAATTAGAATATGGAATAGAAATATGAAGACTCAGTCGTCTTAACACTTGCATGCCAAGTTCAACCCTAGCTTTGTCTTGCTTCGAGTCTCATTTAATTTGTTTCTTTAATTAAGTTTATAATGGCAGTTATAAATATTAGATACAGAAAATATGCTATATGAACATGATGCATTTTTTAAATAAATAAATAAATTGAGATACCTGAATTGTCGATATATATGTCCATTCTGCAACAACGTATGCATCAATAAACATTCATTAAAAGACTGTTGGTTGGTGGAATTGTAGGTTAGACTCTATTATTTTCCAAGTGAGAACAGAAAATTAATTAAATTTCTTATTAATGGAATTGTCATTACATACATAGGATTCTATTTTGGTATACTCGAATAAAATAAAAAATGTCTTTAAAACCAGTATCCCACGTACTAAAGTCGCAATGGTGATTTGGATAAAACTATCCCCTACAAATGATGATTTTAGAATTCAAACTCCTAACAGTTTAACTAACTGTACATTATATATGCTTCCACTACCGCAATCAACCAATTTTAAATCTTTTTAATAAGTTTTTTTAACATATCACTTGGTGCTATATACATGCTGCATACAGAAGGATAATTCTTTTTCTCACAATACTATAAATAAATAGTACTTTTTAATGATGTGATCCACTGGAGTTAGCTAAGTGATCATGGCGCTAGACGTAATTTTATTGATTTGTGAGTGCTTGAATTCAGTTAAAACTCCAGCGGTGCCCTCGATCCTGTCCCCCTTCATCTTCCCCGTTATAAGGCCTTATAGGAACATTTAGTTTAGTTTAAAACTATTTAATTAATATGATAATAGTAATAGTGCATAACCGTGATAATAACTGTTATTCTATTTAATTAATAAACAATTCAACTATAGTCACACTAGCTATGAAGTGGAATACAAAATTCAAATCTGAAAAGTACCAATTATTTATTTACCCTAATTAAAAAAAGTAACAACTATTTATAAAATCTCCTAATCATAACAGTTTCTATATGATTAGATACTAGTTTTTAAAGCAATGCATTCAAAGGTATCATAATTTGGAAATGCACACTATGCAATAGTTAATCTCATCAAACATGTCTCTTTCACTATTACGTGCCCGTAAGAATGAAATGGGAATATAACATATACATATTAGGATCAATCAATGTTATTTATAGCAAGATCTTTGTTATGACTTAAGTATATTTGTTTTCTATTTTTTTAGCAAGATCTCTGGTATCAAAAAATTACATTAAACTTCCACTTATCTAATCAAGAAAACAAATCTATATACGGATAAAACGCTCCCAATATCAAGTTTATTTAGATTGGAAGTTTCTCATTTTATGCAAATAGAAATGTGAGAGTTTTGTAGATTAGCATAAATTTTCTCTAAAGTCAAATATGATAAACTCACTAAAAATTTTAACAATTTATAATATGATTTTTATTTTTACATACACTACAAATCCACATATGAATGAGCCAAGATTTTCTCTAATTTTTAAGAAAATGAACAAAAAGTTCAACAATTAAAAACATTTAGTTTATTTAATAAACTAAATTAGTAAATAAATGTTGATAAAAATATAACAATATAATAATTTTAATAATAATAATAATAAAGGTTTTATTTAGGACACTTGTTAAAGTTTTTAAGAATGAAAAAAATATCACAAGTTTCTCAAATTCTCTTCTCACGAAGAAATAAAAAACTATACTTTTCAATAAACTTTTACTCTAATTAACTCATTAACCAATGCTCTTAATAGATTTGTTAGCATTTTCTTGTTAATAATAATAATGAAATGAAAACAGTCTTTATCCCATTAATGCAAGATAACTAATTTATCCCTTTATTATAATAATACTAAAACCCAATTTGAAACCAACTACTAGCTAGCCATCACTAAAATCAACTCTAGAATCAAATTTTTGTATCACACGTAACAATAGCATTAATTTTCCAATGGGCCATAATGAAAAAAACGAAAGTTTAAATTACGCGTCAATCCCCACCGTCACACAGTCTCTCCCTCCTGACCCACTATCAGTTTGCTTTTTAAAACGGTTCCTCCGTGGTGCGTCAACGTTCCAGCACCACAGCAAAGCGAGTTTAGAGCGTGGGCATTTATGTAAATAAACACAGTCCCCACCCACCCAATCCAACCCCCAAAACTCCGTAAGAAAACAACGTCAACAGAACTTTCGTCACTTTCGTTTCTTTGTCTTTTCCTTCAGTTTTGTATCCGTTGAAACCCCACTCTCACTCCCTTCTCCTCCTTCCCTTTTTTATTTTCAACGCTTCCTCCAAATTTCAACCATCTCATCAAAACTTCAATTCTCTTTCACCCACTAAACTATCTTAACTAACTTCACTCCCCCACGCGCCTCTCTTTCTCAGCTCATTATAAATGACTGCCTCCGGCGGCGGTGATCTGTCGGAGATGACGACCAAAACCTCAATCCTCGGCTTGAAGCTCTTCATCTTAATAGCAATCTTATTCGCAATCGCGGTTGTGATCGTGCTCATCGTAATCTTCCTCTGCTTTCGCCGAACCTCCAAGAAGCGTGGAAAGGTGAGTAAGAAACACAGCTCAGGCACAATCCCTTTAGTTTCGAAGGAGATCAACGTGGTCAAACTGAAGCCGTTAGATCTCACTGAACAAACACATGCCGTTGAGATCGAAGACGGTGACGCGAAGAAGAAGAAGAAGGAGAATGAGATATTATCGGAGATCAAGGTTGAGATGGGAAACGGAGGTAAAAAGAGCGAGGGAGAGAGCAGTGACGTGTCGTGTGGGACCCGGAGCGAAACGTCGTCGTTGGAGGATCCGAACATAGGGTGGGGGAGGTGGTATAGCATGAAGGAAGTGGAGGTGGCAACGCGTGGTTTTGCGAAAGAGAATGTGATTGGGGAAGGTGGTTACGGTGTTGTGTACAGAGGAGTTCTCCAAGATGGTTCTGTCGTTGCTGTCAAGAATCTTCTCAACAACAAGTAATGTCACATGCCATTATTATTACTATTTTTTCATTTTATTTCTTTCTAATTTTTTACTTATCTGAATTTCACTGGTCTTGTTTTATTTATTTATTTATTTTATTTCAAGGTTTTTTTCCTTAATTATAAGTTATTTTAGAATATCTTAGTAGTATTAAAAAATTTATACCATGTATATCCCCTAATTTTATAGAGTGATAAGTAATAATTACATAGAGAGATAATGAATAAAATTGAAAAGTTTAAATACCAATAACTTTAGAATGTCAACACTTTTCTTTAGTAGATTTATCAATATATATTTTTCTTTTACAAATTCGAGAATATTAACTTTTTTTTTAATATGCAAGAACTAGATAATAGTGAATTAAATGTTATTGAAAATTGAAAATGAGTCTTATGAATGTGATCAAAATAAAAATCTCAAAAGGATCTTATAAATAAGATTGGAGGAAGTATGATTTTTGGATATAATTGGGCAACCATTTAATGGGGCCGTGGTTATCAAAATCAAAACTGAAAGTTCTTAATTCTTATCTCTAGTTATGGAAATGAATCAATAATGTGCGTCGCGTTTGTTTTGGACTGTGTGTTGAGAAAAGTGAATGATCGCTTTGTTTTTCTTCTACTCACGCTTTATTTGTTTTCTTGACCTGGGTAATGCCATAATGTTACTCTTTCCTTTACTTTAACTTTTTCGATATTTTAATTTATTTGAATTAATCACAATTGCTGTAGTATTAACTTTAGATTAAAAAACTGAGAAAACAAATTACTTTGTCTTGATATAAGTTACAGAAACTGACACACGAAATATACTATGTGTTTTGGGATATGTAAGTTGTTATACATGCCATTTTTTAGAGAACAGAAGTACAGAACTACTAATAAACAATGATACGTGTTACTCCAAACAATAACCACAGAATGTAAACAGTGTAGTGTGCATGGAACAAATGTTTAGCATTGATGCGTGAAAATTAAAGTAATGTTTAAACAAATATTTGATTAGATATCTCCATAATTAATTAAGAGGTATTGTAACATTAACATGCAAAAGGTTTGTTTCATGGTTGCAACATTGCAATTTTTATGTCGAGTTTCCTGTACAAGCTAAGCTATGCAACGTGCCAACTTTATCATGTTGTTTAACAGTAAACCTATTCTATCACATCCCCTTCTATCATCATATTGAAGAATTCATGTGTATTATTGTACCATGTCTAGGGGCCAAGCTGAGAAGGAGTTCAAGGTGGAGGTTGAAGCCATTGGGAAAGTTAGGCACAAGAATTTGGTTCGCTTAGTAGGATATTGTGCAGAAGGTGCTAAAAGGTATTATCCTGTTTACGCGACTGTTATTCTTTTGATGCCTTTCAGATGATGAAAATTCCTTTAAATGCTTTTAATGATACTTATGTTGATCATTCAGGATGCTTGTTTATGAATATGTTGACAATGGAAATTTGGAGCAGTGGCTACATGGTGATGTAGGACCAGTCAGCCCCTTGACATGGGAGATTCGAATGAGGATTGCCGTTGCAACTGCAAAAGGGTGAGTTTACCCTATCTCCTATTATTCTGAGATGTTTATATTTATTGAGTTTCTTGCCCCTGCTAAGGACATATCTATTTCCCTTAAATGTATTATACTTAATAGTACTAATTTATAATGCTCGTCAAGTGAGATGTCAATGTGCAATAAGTATTTATGTGGCTAATGTTATCATGCTTCATGATTGGTTTTTGTGTGACGACATAAATGTTTCTACTCCATAAAACAGGCTTGCATACTTGCACGAAGGTTTAGAACCCAAAGTTGTGCATCGAGATATAAAATCCAGTAACATTCTCTTGGACAAAAACTGGAATGCCAAGGTATCAGATTTTGGTCTTGCCAAGCTCTTGGGATCTGAGAAAACCCATGTGACTACGCGTGTAATGGGAACATTTGGGTAACTAGTTCTTTCTCAAGATCTTAGTTATTCTGTAACTTATATATTCTTATATATTATGGTGGATGATAATTTTCAATGTTATCTCTTACCACTAATTTTTTGCAGATATGTTTCACCTGAGTATGCGAGCACAGGTATGCTTAATGAGCGCAGTGATGTGTATAGCTTTGGAGTTCTGCTTATGGAGATAATTACAGGAAGAAGCCCCATTGATTATTCTAAACCGCCTGGAGAGGTGATTTTGGGTTTGTTGTGGTTTTCATTAGTGCATTTCATGAACAACATGGATTCTGACACCTTTTTTATTTAATGCGCTTCAGATGAATTTGGTTGATTGGTTTAAGGGAATGGTAGCAAGTCGTCGCGGTGATGAGCTAGTTGATCCTTTAATTGAGGTTCAGCCCTCTCCAAGATCTCTGAAGCGAGCTTTGCTTGTTTGTCTGCGCTGCATAGACTTGGATGTTATTAAGCGACCAAAGATGGGTCAAATTGTTCATATGCTTGAGGCAGATGATTTTCCCTTTCGCTCTGTAAGCCATACATTACAGAAACTCTTTCTCTTTCAAATCCTATTCCGGTTAAGCGGAGTTATGCGAATAATTTATGTGTTCGAAAGTCGAAACTAAATGGCACTTAAACTTCCTTAGATGACTAACTTTAATTTATTGAATAGGAGCTTCGGACAATGAGAGAGAAAGACCCGGTGCAATCTCATGGAGATATTTACAGCAAAGTTCCATATCCTCCAAAGCATGCAGAACACGAAGAAAAATCAAGATGGAGATGACTGTTTGTAATAACTAATAATGGTCATGCAACTGCGGAGATACCTAATTATTTGTTCTTGTGATTTCCAGTATGTTATGAACAAGTCACGAGCCAATCAGACATTGTGCATATCGTATACCGTGTAGTTACTTCCTTTAGGACTTGATACCATTTTGTTGTATTGCATTATCTTGGGAACTGAGATTGAGATGAGGATTGTAAATATGTATCTGACCATGTATCAAATTTATCCCTCAGCATGTTGACATATATTTCTACCATTCACTCAAGGAAAAAATATCATCTCATATCCCTTCTTTTGGATATCATTTATCGCAGTTATTTTATAACCATCGACCATAGATCATATTGAGGTAAATTCTTATTTTGATTTCTTAGTTCTTAGTTGACTGGGAGGGTTAGGGGTATCAGCATTCCTATGCGTTCAGTCCCTCAACTCTGTTGATAGAATATGGAGAGTATAAATAGTTGAACATGCCTTTCTCATGAGCAGTGTTTGACATGATTAGAAAAGTTTGTTTTATGCTTGATGTTAACATTGAAGGATCCTGTAAATTGACTCTTCAAAGCCAATTCTCACAGTTAAGCACACTGCACACTTTTTCTTTTTCTTTTTTTGGTTCATCACCTTGTAAGTCTATACTACATACGGAACCAGCAGTATTTAGGTGTTTGCAGTAATCTCAAATTTCGGCAGTGATAGCTCTGCTAAGATTGAACTAAAACTACCAATTGAGGCATTCTTTTAACTTTAATGACTTTCCACCTACTGCGAGCATGCTTCATCAGAGAAAGAATTGTGATTACTTATGAAATCTATTTATGATTTTGGTGATTATCAGGGAAAATGAGCATTTAAGCTAATGTTAACATGCTGATAGTGCACAAAAAAATATTTTCTTTATTACCTTAGTGATAATACATGAGTTTCAGGCCCAGCAGGTATGAATAATCAATTCTGGGTTCTTTAATCCTTTTGGTAAGTCATCCGTATTGGAATCCTGTCTAGAGACTCAGCTTAAAAAAATGGGACATCTCACCTAGCATTCTAGCAACCCCCAGACTGGTATCAATATCCCATTCCCGGACTCAAGTGATCTTGTATTATTCCTCTACATAAGGCTAAAGTAACCACCATAGTAAATACTTCTGAACCCTACCTTTAGTTATTATTCCCATTTTAGATGCTTCATAACTTGAATAATGTTGAAGTCCCTGTAAGTTCTCAAACTCTTATCCCCAACAAATGTAAGCAATTTAGGAGTGGTTGCTGAAAACTGCTTCTGTACGTTTTGTGAAAGAAACAGAACAGAACAGAAAATAGTCCAGAAGACCAGAACAGAACAGAAAATATGCAAGGGTTAGCAATGTAATCCACATTGTGATAGAAGCATAAATATGTTAGTGTTTATAGAAGTGAAAATAATATGCTCAATTGAATGTCTGAAGTATATACTACCTCCCTCTCACGGAATTGCAAAAGTAGTAAAAAAATTTCTTAAGATACGCCTAGAGCATACATTAGAAAAACTCTAGTAAAATTGGTTTTATAAAAAAAAATACTATTAGAATGTGCATTTATTTCGTTAAGTCATATATTTATTTTGATTTTCTTAATTTAAGATCCAATATGATTAAATAAATTTAAAATCTAAAAAATTGATATAAATAATGCAACATAAGTATTTCAATTGAAAAACCAATTCTGTTAAATAAATATAAAATAAAAAATTTTGCGATAAATAATAGGACAAGATACGTTATAAAATTCATGATTGATTGTTAGTATCTGTTTAATTAATTAACAAATTTAAAATAAACCCTATTGAGTTGGAAAAAAAAAACTAGTATATTATGATATTTTGTTTATAGGCAATGTTTCTTTTTAAATATTTTATACAGAGGTAGGAAAGGGAAATTAAATCCACTAACAAACCATCAAATGATGATGTTTAGAATCGAACTCGAGACATCTAGCTCGCAAATTTTAAGACTTGGTACATGAGTATACTCCCTCCGACTCGAATTATAAGCAACAAAAAACATACTCCTCTTGGTTTAAAATATAAGCAAAATTAACTAACTTTATTAAATTTTGTTTCATTCCCAATGTCACTTTCCTAAAACATCTCTAGAAAATTGTAATCTTAATTAATTTTTGTTTCATTCCCAATAGTACTTTCCTAAAATACCTCTATTTTTTATAAATTTGAGAAAATTAAATACAATCAACTAATCTCCTTAATAAGCGTAAAAGTGGTTGAATTTGCTTATAATTTGAGCCGGAGGGAGTATATGTTATACTCACTTGTCATAATTATGATATGATATTATAATAGAAAATAAATTCTTTGATATAACTATTCTTTAAAATATTTAATACTCCCTTCGTCCCTAATGATAAGACCCTCTTAAAACTTTTATTTTGTCCCTATTTATAAGGTCCTTTACCAATTTTCAATGAGCATTAATTACTTTTTTTCCACAAACACTTCTATTTATTTAACACTTTTTAGATTTCCAATAATATTAATAGGTGTAATTTTGAAAATACATATCAAAAGTTCACATTTCCAATACAATTAACTAAATTATTCCACTTTCTTAATGAACGTGAAATCTCTCAAGAGGGCCTTATAATTAGGGACGGAAGTAATACGTTTTTTTAAATTAATAACGAAATCCTGGCGATTTTGTTCTTGTTATTTTTTTGGATGGTCTTAGCAATATTAAAAAAGAAAAAAAAACATGAGAGGGAGAGAGAGAGTGAGAGGAAGAGAGTGGGCTAGGCAAGCACATCACTTCAGGGCATGCAAGGAAAACAGATGGGCTGGCAGAGAGCATATGGACAGGGGTTTGGCAGCAAAGGAAAAAGGAAGCTTCTATGGACAGGATTTTCTTAGGAACTCAACTACTTTTTTCTTTTCAAATTTCTCAGCAGAGCAAGGCTACGAAGACTCGTGGAAGGCTTTCCAGAAATGGGGTAAGGTGGTGGATGTTTTCATTGCACCAAGAAGGGACAAAAGAGGAGAGAGATTCGGTTTTGTGAGATTTGCAAATGTGGAGAATAGTACTGCACTGGCAAAGAACTTGGACACTTTACGGCTCGGGGAATACAAACTAAATGTGAATCTTCCAAGATTCAATAGAGGGGAGAAGAAGAACAAGGTAGTGGCTGGGAAATGGAGGGGAGTGGAAGAAACAAAAAATATAAAGCAGGATTTGGTGGCACCTGAAGATAGGAGGCTTGAGAAGATGGAAGGTTATGAACCAGATAGGAAGATTTGGAGAAGGCTTGAAGGGCGAGCAAAAAATGTCTGGTCTCGCTTAGGAGATCAAAAAACGAAGGAGACGTTGCATGAAGACAAAAAGAAGGAGCCTCAGGTTGATAAGATTGTGATTGAAAGAAAAAAAAATGCTTGGCTTAACCAACAGAGAAGAGGGTGGAATCCAAAAACAAAGTATAAGAGGACCCTTAAGCAATACATACAAGAAGAATACAAAGTTTATGGTGGTCTGTGTTGGAAACCAACAAGCGGGCTAAGCAAATACTAGAGGGGGGTGAATAGTATTTTGAAGCACTAATACCAAATATTTCGATTGATAATTGAAGAATGGAGCTAAGACTGAATTTTCTGCAATCAGACACAAAATACTCGAGTCTTTTGTGAAATACTCGAGTTTTTCAGTGATGAACAACTCGAGTCTTTTCTGAAATACTCGAGTTTTTCCTATCAGATATGGGAAAAACCAGAAACGAAAATTCAGCAATTTAACTCAAATCAATTCAATAATAAACAGGAACTTATCCAACAGAATAGCAAGCAATCTAAATAACTTTTAAACACAAAGATTCCTTGAACTTGCTACCTAATTGTATAAATCCTAATTGATTGAAATGACTTAAGTCTATTGAGCTAGAAAGTAGATTAAAAGCAATAAACCAACACTCAAGCAATTTTATCCTGGTTCACTCCAACAATGAGCTACATCCAGTCCTCCTAATCACTTAGGAGTTTCTACTAATAATCAAATTGTTAGAAATTACAAAGGATTGCTTGAGAATGGCCTCACTCAACCTAACCCTTTCAAGAGTGTACCAAACTCTTGATTTCTACCCCAATTTGATTCCGGTGATTGAAGAACTCTTCACAAAGCTTCCTTGAACTCCCTTCAAGAAACTCCACCGGGCTAGGAACCTCCTAGTCTTGTGCTTGAGAACCTCTCAAGACTTCCAACACCCTAAGCCACTTAGGGTTTGCTTGGGAACAATCCAAGACTTTGAATAATCAAGCTTTTTGTATGTGTATTACTAATCTCACAATGGATTAGCACAAATAAGCACAGCTCAATGTAAGAATTGAGGCCTAAAACTCAACTTGGAATAAAATGACAATATGATTGAGAAGTTGAGCTTTTTGGGAATTAACACTTGAGAAAAGGAAATTATGAAAGCTTGTGATCAATAATGTGTTGTTGTCTTGTTTGTTCTTGCACAAATTCAAAGAGAAATTTTACAATTAGGTTCTGAATTGCTCTCTTGGGTTGGATGAGACTCAAATGCCCTCAATTGAGTTTTTGAGTCTCTCCAACGTTCATTTTTGCTTACTGGACAAAAATACTCAAGTCTTTTGGTAAAAACTCGAGTCTTTTTGGTCGGTCACGAGTGAATTGGTGCACGAACAAGACTAACGGTCATAATTGCTGACCTGGCACAAATACTTGAGTTTTTCTACAAATACTCGAGTGTATACTCGAGTCTTTTTCAAAATACTCGAGTATTTTGATCAGATATGGGAAAAATTATTTTTCAATTTTATTTTTCCTCTCAAGTATTAATTTTTGGTCAATCTCAACTTAATAAACATATAAAAATTTATTCCTAGAAGAGACTAACTATTTCTACCCACTCTCAACCACTCTCAACATAAATTAGAAATTTACAATTAATATTTGATTGAGAATGATTGGGCACTTGACTTCTTGTTGATGTTGATGTTGCAATATCTTCAAGGCATGATTTGTTAATTATTTTGTCATCATCAAAACATAATCCACATAATTAGGAGCATTGAATTCACAATCTCCCCCTTTTTGGTGATGACAAAATAATTAACACTTGATCCATTTGTTAAGCTTGATCCACTTGGAGATGCAACCCCTCACTATATGATACTTTTCACCTATCTAAAAATTCAGCTTGAGCAAGATGTTATGACAATTTAATTTTAGCACCAAGCCTATGGTATTAGAGAATTTAACAATTATCAGAGTATATACCATAATTAGAGATTTTAGGTGCAACAATATCAAGACAAGACAAGTGTAATATCTCTCCCCCTTTTTGTCATACGCCGAAAAGATGTAACAATTTAGAAAAAGATCAAGGGAGGAGAGGTGCATAATCGGAAAACCCCATAACCAACTATGCAAATAAAACGGAGATATAATAACGATAAAGAGCTCTCCCTGAAGCTTTGCACAAACATCATAATGAAGACCAAATTCATTAACATAAAAACATCATAAAAGGTCCAAATCAAAGGTGCAATAAGAAACCCAAAGTCTCAAAACACCAAGTTCTCAAAATACAGAAAATGTAACAAAGACTAATATGATAAAAACAGAATGAAAACTAAGATAAAATCCAAAGGTCAACATCATCAAAACATCGAAGGAGCTGGAGCATCTGGAGGAGGATAAAACCGAGAGAAGAGTTTAGAGGATGAAAAACTAGTAAGATTTGACAAAACTTTGAGGAAAATCTGAGTTTTGAGGAGAGAGATATGAGAAAACCGAGAGAGAAGAGGGTCGCAAAAAAAAAAAAAAAAAAAAAACTTGAGTCTGAGAGTATATATAAACAGTTCAAAATACTCGAATATATTCATAAATACTAGAGTTGTTCTTTAGGATATACTCGAGTTTTTGAAAATATATTCGAGTCGGTCGTGACTCAGCCCAGATTTCCCCAGAAAAGTCGAGTAAAAATTGAAAAACTCGAGTTTGGTCCGAAAGTTCAAATTTCAGGAAAACGCAAAATACTCGAGTTTTTGGAAAATACTCGAGTTTGGTCTGAAAGTTCAAAAATTGGGGGTTTCGAAAGACTCGAGTGTTTTGAAAAACACTCGAGTATTTTAATAAAGACTCGAGTTTTTTTAGAAACACTCGAGTATTTTTATCAGACCCTGATTAAAAACTTTTTCAATTTAAAACTGATTTAATTTTGAATTAAAATACTCGAGTGTTTTTGGAAAAACTCGAGTATTTTGACAGAACAGAAAGTAAAAACTCAGTTTTAAAAGACCAAACACAAATCAAACACAAATGCTTCACTACCAACTTGGAATACAGTACAGAATCACACACAATTAACATATACAATTTCAAATATCATCAAGGACAATTTAACTAAGAATCAATAACACATTAGAGTAAGACTAATATGGTGATTTTCCAAAAATGACACACAATGCAATTAGCCTATATTAGCTTCATCTAAAATACCAAGTTCTCTCCTAATATG
Source organism: Crotalaria pallida (assembly GCA_037953625.1). Taxonomy (NCBI): domain Eukaryota; kingdom Viridiplantae; phylum Streptophyta; class Magnoliopsida; order Fabales; family Fabaceae; genus Crotalaria; species Crotalaria pallida. The sequence goes on along the minus strand of CM075654.1, from coordinate 137,596,872 downwards.
ATAAAAGGTGTCCCTTGGTAGAGGTTTTGTAAAAATGTCGGCTAATTGATTTGTGGTACTAACAAATTCAATTGTGCAATCACCCTTTTGTACATGATCTCTTAAAAAATGATGTCTTATTTCAATGTGTTTAGTTCTTGAGTGATACACCGGATTCTTAGTCAAATTGATTGCACTCGTGTTATCGCATCTAATCGGAATATTTTCAAGTTTCAAACCAAAATCCGATAATTGTTGTTTCATCCATAACAGTTGAGCACAACAACTACCGGCTGCGATATATTCCGCTTCGGCGGTAGAAAGAGCGACACAAGCTTGCTTTTTAGAAAACCATGACACCAATGAACTTCCCAAGAAATGGCAAGTACCACTGGTGCTTTTGTGATCAAGCTTGCATCCGGCGATGTCGGAATCCGAGTAACCAACTAAACAAAGATTGGCATCAGCAGGATACCATAAACCAGTGTTAATTGTTCCTTTTAGATACTTAAATATATGTTTAACTGCGGATATGTGAGATTCTTTAGGATTAGCTTGAAATCTAGCACACATGCATACACTAAACATAATATCCGGTCTAGATGCAGTGAGATATAGGAGACTACCTATCATACCCCTATACTTACTAACATCAACCGGTGTACCTTGTTCATCCTTGTCTAGGTAGCATGATGTGCTAATTGGAGTGTAGGCTTCCTTGCACTTGTCCAATCCGAATTTCTCAAGGAGCTCTTTGCAATATTTCCCTTGATGCACAAATATCCCCTCCTTGACTTGCTTTATTTGTAAGCCTAGGAAGAACTTGAGTTCTCCCATCATTGACATTTCAAATTCCTTTTTCATCAAATTTGAAAACTTTCTACAAAGAGACACGTTAGTAGCACCGAAAATGATATCATCAACATAGATTTGTACTAACAAAATGTCATCCTTGGTTTTATAAATAAATAGTGTATTATCAACCTTCCCTCTTTGAAACTTGTTTTCTAATAGAAAGGAACTCAATCGATCATACCAAGCTCTAGGAGCTTGTTTCAATCCATAGAGTGCCTTTTTCAATTTATAAACATGGTTTGGAAATTCACTATTTTCAAAACCGGGGGGTTGTTTGACATACACTTCTTCATTTATAAACCCATTCAAGAAAGCACTTTTAACATCCATTTGACATAAAGTGAATTTCATGATTGAAGCATAAGCAAGTAAAATTCGGATTGCTTCAAGACGTGCAACCGGAGCAAAGGTCTCATCATAATCGATACCTTCCTCTTGGTTGTACCCTTGAGCTACTAGTCTAGCTTTGTTTCTTATAATCAACCCGGATTCATCAAGTTTGTTTCTATAAATCCATTTAGTACCAATTATGGTATGATCATCGGGTTTAGGGACTAGATCCCAAACTTCATTTCTTTCAAATTGGTTTAATTCTTCTTGCATAGCAAGAACCCAATGATCATCCTCAATGGCCTTTTTAATTGAATCGGGTTCAATTTGAGAAACAAATGAGACATAGTGGCAAATGTTTTGAATAGACCTACGAGTAAGTACTCCCTTTGACATATCTCCTATGACTTTGTCTATAGGATGAGCCTTGACCGATTTCCAAGTTGGAGGAAGTTCTTCCCTTACTTCTCCTTCATCAACTTTTGAATTCTCTCTCTCTTTTTCTTCTTTTGAAAAGACAATGCCATCTTCACTAGCATCACATAAAACACTATCTTCTTTTGAAGACTTATTAAAAACCACATGAATTGATTCCTCAATAGTTAAAGTTCTTTTATTGAAAATTCTATAAGCTTTACTATGAGAAGAATAGCCTAAAAATATGCCTTCATCGGATTTGGAATCAAACTTGCCAAGGTGTTCTTTTCCATTATTTAAAACAAAAACTTGGCATACGAAGACATGAAAATGAGATATATTTGGCTTTCTTCCCTTGTAAAGTTCATAGGGGGTTTTATCCAAAGAGGGCCTTATCAAAATACGATTTAAAACATAACAGGCCGTATTGACGGCATCGGCCCAAAAATATTGAGGTACTCGAGAATCATTTAACATGGTTCTAGCAAGTTCCTCTAGCACCCTATTTTTCCGCTCTACCACTCCGTTTTGTTCCGGAGTCCTTGGTGCGGAGAATTGATGCTCAATACCATTTTTAGCACAAAATCTATCAAATTTGTGGTTTTCGAATTCACCACCATGATCGGTACGAATAATAATTACTTTTTGATTCACTTGGTTTTGCAAAAGTTTGACATGATGTTTAAAAGATTTGTAGGTCTCACTCTTAGTAGTTAAAAATAAAGTCCAAGTAAACCTAGAGAAGTCATCAACAATCACCAATGCATAATAGTTGCCACCAAAGCTTTTTACTTGTGATGGTCCAAACAAGTCCATATGAAGCATTTCTAATGGCCTTGATGTGGACATCACCATTTTTGATCCAAAGGTGTTTTTAGTTTGTTTACATTTCTTGCAAGGAGAACAAACACCTTCAATAGAAAAATTTAGCTTTGGTAAACCAACTACTAGATCTTTAGATTGTATTTTCTTCAATTGGTTTACATTAATATGAGCGGTCCTACGATGCCATAACCAAGTGTCATTTTCTTTGCTCACTAAACAAGTAGAGACCAAAGAAGTGACTTTGTTCAAATCAACTAAGTAAGTATTATTTGACCTTCTACCAACAAATTTGATTGATTCATCTTTGTCACTTTTAATGAGGCAATGGGTAGAGGTAAAAACTACATGATTACCAACATCACATAATTGGCTTATGCTCAAGAGATTATGTTCTAATCCTTGAACATAGAGCACATTATCAATAATCAAGTTTGAAGAGTTTCCGATTTTACCAATACCAAGGATTTTTCCTTTGTTGTTGTCCCCATAAGTGACATAACCCTTTTCCTTTGGAGTAAGCTCAATGAAGTGCCGCTTATCTCCCGTCATGTGCTTCGAACATCCACTATCAAGATACCACAATTGTTTTCCCGTTCGAAGACACACCTACAAAATGAAATCACTTTTTCACTTTGGGTACCCAAACAATGTTGGGTCCCTTAGGGTTAGTGTTGGGACTTTCTCCCTTCTTAATCCACATATAAGTGCCCTTATTCATTTCAAACTTCTTAATATGGCACTCAATGTTGATATGTCCAACTTTTCCACAATAAGTACAAGTTGGTCTCTTTGATGAGTTTTTCTTAGAAAATGTTCCAACCACTTTGTACTTTTTGTCCTTTTTATGAACATATCCTAAACCGGTTTTGTTGTGATTATGTCTTTGAGAGTTCAACAACCGGTTGAGGTTTCTATCACTATGTGAGATTGTGAGTTTGTTTTTCAACTCTTTCACTTCTTTTTCAAGTTCATCACATCTCTCACATGAAGTGATAATTTCCTCATGATTTGCACAATCACTTTGATGACTAGAATTAATAAGTTCCAAGGATTCATTTTGAAGTTTCAACTCATTTATAGATTTTTGCAATTCATCAATTTCATGTTGAAACTCCAAAATTTTCTTTCCTTTTTCCTTATTAATTTTAGCAAGCCTTTTAAATTGAATTAACATTTCATTGTAAGCTTCTTGCAAATCATCATATGAAATGGAGTTTGAAGATGAACAAGAAGAGCTAGAGGTTACCTCATCATCACTTTCACTCATGCCATGATTAGCTCTTGATGAGGACTCATGATTGTTCTTGGCCATGAGACAAAGGTTTGCATTTTCATCACCGGAGCTACTTGAAGATGATTCATTGCTCTTCTCCGGTGCATCCCAAACAATGTATGCACGCTTCCCTTTGGTCTCTTGGGTCTTCTTGTCATTCTTCTTCAAGAATGTGGCACATTCCATTCTTATGTGACCAACCCCACCACATTCATGACACTTAACTCCATCGTTGGTACTCTTTTCTCTTTGTTTGGAGTCTTTGGTTCTCTTGAAATTGGATGAAGATCCACCTTTCTTCCCTTTGAAAAATTTGTTGAATCTTTTCACAAACATCCCAAAATCTTCTTGATTTGATTCACCATCGGAATCTCCACTTGTAGAGCATTCTTCAACTTCTTTTGTAGCTTTGGTTGAAGCTTTGAGTGCTATGCTCTTTTTCTTTTTGTCCGATTCCTCATGCATCCCAAGTCTTGTAAGTTCCATCTCATGCTCTTGGAGTTTGCCAAACAAAGTGGCTAAGTCCATGCTATTTATGTCTCTTGATTCCTTGATGGCGGTTACCTTGGGTTGCCAACTCCTATCAAGACATCTTAGAATTTTGTTAGTAGTTTCACCATTGCGAAATACTTTTCCCAAGGAAATCAAATGATTAACAATGTGAGAGAATCGCTTTTGCAAGTCACTAATGGATTCATTTGGCAACATGTGGAACAATTCATATTCGTGAGTTAGAGAATTCAATCTTGCATCTCTAACCTCACTTGTTCCCTCATGTGTGACTTGCAAAGTATCCCACATTTCTTTTGCCGATTTACATTGGGAAACTCTATAAAATTCATCATGGGATAGAGCCGAAAAGATGATGTTTTTAGCTTTTAAATCAAATGAGACTTTTCTCTTTTCATCATCATTCCAACTACTCCTTGGAATTTCAACAATTTCATCATTTATTTTCTTTTTGGGAATGAAAGGACCATTTTCAATTGCATCCCAAATATCCATATCAATTGCTTCAATAAAAACTTTCATGCGAGTTTTCCAATAAACATATCCTTCACCATTAAATAGTGGAGGACGGTTTATTGAAGCTCCTTCTCCACCAAAGTTATTGCTAGAGCCCATTAAGTTTCCAAAAGGATCTTTTTCGAAAAAGTTGTTACACTCGATCTTTCGACCGAGCTCTGATACCACTTGTTGGAAACCAACAAGCGGGCTAAGCAAATACTAGAGGGGGGGTGAATAGTATTTTGAAGCACTAATACCAAATATTTCGATTGATAATTGAAGAATGGAGCTAAGACTGAATTTTCTGCAATCAGACACAAAATACTCGAGTCTTTTGTGAAATACTCGAGTTTTTCAGTGATGAACAACTCGAGTCTTTTCTGAAATACTCGAGTTTTTCCTATCAGATATGGGAAAAACCAGAAACGAAAATTCAGCAATTTAACTCAAATCAATTCAATAATAAACAGGAACTTATCCAACAGAATAGCAAGCAATCTAAATAACTTTTAAACACAAAGATTCCTTGAACTTGCTACCTAATTGTATAAATCCTAATTGATTGAAATGACTTAAGTCTATTGAGCTAGAAAGTAGATTAAAAGCAATAAACCAACACTCAAGCAATTTTATCCTGGTTCACTCCAACAATGAGCTACATCCAGTCCTCCTAATCACTTAGGAGTTTCTACTAATAATCAAATTGTTAGAAATTACAAAGGATTGCTTGAGAATGGCCTCACTCAACCTAACCCTTTCAAGAGTGTACCAAACTCTTGATTTCTACCCCAATTTGATTCCGGTGATTGAAGAACTCTTCACAAAGCTTCCTTGAACTCCCGTCAAGAAACTCCACCGGGCTAGGAACCTCCTAGTCTTGTGCTTGAGAACCTCTCAAGACTTCCAACACCCTAAGCCACTTAGGGTTTGCTTGGGAACAATCCAAGACTTTGAATAATCAAGCTTTTTGTATGTGTATTACTAATCTCACAATGGATTAGCACAAATAAGCACAGCTCAATGTAAGAATTGAGGCCTAAAACTCAACTTGGAATAAAATGACAATATGATTGAGAAGTTGAGCTTTTTGGGAATTAACACTTGAGAAAAGGAAATTATGAAAGCTTGTGATCAATAATGTGTTGTTGTCTTGTTTGTTCTTGCACAAATTCAAAGAGAAATTTTACAATTAGGTTCTGAATTGCTCTCTTGGGTTGGATGAGACTCAAATGCCCTCAATTGAGTTTTTGAGTCTCTCCAACGTTCATTTTTGCTGACTGGACAAAAATACTCGAGTCTTTTGGTAAAAACTCGAGTCTTTTTGGTCGGTCACGAGTGAATTGGTGCACGAACAAGACTAACGGTCATAATTGCTGACCTGGCACAAATACTCGAGTTTTTCTACAAATACTCGAGTGTATACTCGAGTCTTTTTCAAAATACTCGAGTATTTTGATCAGATATGGGAAAAATTATTTTTCAATTTTATTTTTCCTCTCAAGTATTAATTTTTGGTCAATCTCAACTTAATAAACATATAAAAATTTATTCCTAGAAGAGACTAACTATTTCTACCCACTCTCAACCACTCTCAACATAAATTAGAAATTTACAATTAATATTTGATTGAGAATGATTGGGCACTTGTCTTCTTTTCTTGACTTCTTGTTGATGTTGATGTTGCAATATCTTCAAGGCATGATTTGTTAATTATTTTGTCATCATCAAAACATAATCCACATAATTAGGAGCATTGAATTCACAGTCTGGAATATAAAATAAATATGGAAGACAATGAGTGGTTAAATAAATGTTGGGTGGGTTCGTTGCATGATTGGGAGGAGGTGGATGGCATACAGAATATCTTTCTTGCTGCAGGGTTCTATCATATTAAGGCGGTCAAGATGGGTGGAAAAATGATACTATTAAGCTCTTTGGATGATACTGACATGGAAAATTTCTTTAAGGCGGAAGGTGAATGGTGCGAGGAACATTTTGAATTTTTTCAGAAGTGGTCTCCGACTATAGTTGCTCGTCAAAGGTTGATATGGGTGAACTGTGTTGGAATTCCTCTTGTGGCTTGGGAGGAAAATATGTTTAAATTCATTGCTAACCTTCTTGGGACGTATATTAGATGGGATGAGGACACGAGGAAGGGTGCGAGGTATGATGTTGGTCGAATGCTAGTAGCGACACCATCTAATTAAGCAGACAGTTGATATAATTTTAGAGGTTGCTATTGAAAATAACCTTTATCAAATTAAGGTTATGGAAGAAAAATGGTCAGAGGCACTGAATACAAACAAAAAAGAGAAGGATAGTGCTTTTTCCATTGAATCAGATTTTGATGCCGGTAGCTCGGTGGACGGCACGGAGGATAGGTGGGCGGTGGAGTTGCAGAGGGAGATGTATGATGGGGAAGATGACGATGACGTGGCAAATTGAGTTAACGAGGCAAATTCAAATTCAGCGGTTGACACTTGTAACGGTATGGTGTTGAAGGAAGTGGAGTTTAATGAAGATACAATTTTCCAAGGTCAATTGAATAATGAGGCTGGCGGCTTGGAAGGGATTTCGAAGCAGGTGATCATGGTGGAGAATAATCCCTGGAGCATTAAAAAAGGCATTAATAATGAGGAGCTAGTTGGTGCATCTGTTGGTGAGGTGGGCCAAGGAAGTAAATTAAATAAGGTGGATTTAAGTTGGGCCAAGGAGATAGCAAATAGTTGTAGGAATGTTGTTGAGGAAAGTGGGCTTAAGAGCCAAAACACAGGCCCAATCTTTTGTAACTTTGATGATAAAGTAATGTTTGGGCCTGCATGCATGGTGGCTAGTGAAACAATTGAAGGGGACAATAATTCGGAAGTAAAGGAATCAAATGATGATGTGGAGTCTGTGGTAATGGAAACTCCAGATCTGGGCGAACAAAATTGCCAAGATTCAATTGATGAAGTGCTTAGCTTATTAGAAGAAAAAAAGGGTGTTGTTCCAAATGAATAAAAAGAGAGGTCGCAAAGTGTGATACAAGTGCAACTGAAGATGGGAGTGGCGGATCATGAGCTGGAGGGTGTGTGCAAATCGAAGAGGAAACTGGCGGTAATCTGATCAGAGGAAAGAAAAGAAGGAAGTCAACATTGAAGAACAAAAAGAAAAGAAAGAAGAAGAGTTTTCTTCCATACTGGTTTAGAAAGAAGAAGGTGACAGATCCACAAGGTTTGAAGAAGAAAAAGCATAGAAAAGAAACGAAGTTGGTTGAATCTACCTTAGTGAACAAGACGCAAAATCTCAAAGTAGAAAGGCAATTGCAGTATGAACTTTTATCAGGTGATCCGGTCGAAGATGCAAAGAAGATTTGGGAGATGGGGAAAGAATTAGGTGTCCTAAGTTTTGAAGATGACGAGGTAATTGTTAGAAGACTCACTGAGATGGAATTAAAAGACTTGGGGATTGTGCAACAAAAAGGTACAAGCTGTCAAGAGGTCGAGGGTAGCGTAGAGGAGATGCAAGTAGGGTCTCAGATGATTTTAAAATGAAGATGATCACACTTAATGTTCATGGTCTGGGGGGAGCAGCTAAGAGGAAGGAGATTTGCAAGCTTTTAAGAAACAACCAGGTGGATTTTGCATGCTTTCAAGAGACAAAAACAGATAAAATTGACAACAGGGTATGCAGCAGTTTGTGGTATGATGGTAATGACTTTGATTGGGTGGCTAAGCCTTCGGCGGGCAACTCAGGAGGACTTCTCTGCCTTTGGAGAAAATCAATCTTCAACGTAACCAGGTATGAAGTTGGCTATGCTTTTATTGGTGTTGAAGGGTGCTGGGGTGTAAATAATGTTTTATGTACGATAGTGAATGTCTATGGGTCTTGTAAAGATAGTGATAGAGCTGGATTATGGGAGGAACTGATTAACTGGAAACGAAGAATGTCTGGGATAAACTGGTGTCTAGCAGGAGATTTTAATGCAGTTTTAGCTCAAGAAGAAAGAAGGGGAAGGTCGTCAGGCAATAGAAGCAGAGAACTAAATGACTTTAACGAGTTCTTACTTGGTATGGACTTGATTGATCTACCCATGATTGGTCGAAAATTCACTTGTTATTCAAAAAACGGCCAATCCATGAGTAGGTTAGATCAGTTTTTATTATCAGATCAATGGTTATCGGAGTGGCCAGGTTTAATTCAGAAGGGCTTAAACAGGAACATGTCTGATCACTGTCCGGTTCTTTTGGAAGATAGGAATCTTGATTGGGGGCCAAAACCTTTTAGGGTGATCGATGCTTGGTTCATGGATGGAAGCTTTGCAAAGGTGGTGGAGAGATGCTGGAAAGAAACACAAATAACAGGCTGGAGTATGTTCATTTTGAAAGAAAAGCTGAAAATACTAAAAGATACCTTGCGGGTATGGAACAGGAACAACTTTGGCAACTTAGATAAGCGGATTATGGAGGCTTCAAATAAAATAAATGTGCTGGACTTGAAAGGGGAGGATGGGCTGCTGGATATGGAGGAAATTCAACAGAGATCAACAACGTGGTCTGATTTTTGGAATGCTACACTTATGAAAAATAGTTTAGACTTCCAAAAATCTAGATCAAAGTGGATGCAACAAGGAGACGCAAACACCAGATACTTCCATGCTTGTATAAAATCAAACAGGAGAAGACTCAACCTTCAAGGAGTTTTAGTAAAAGGCAAATTGCTGGAGGGTGTGCAAGAGACGAAAGCAGGAATTATGCAGTTCTTTAAGAAAAATTTCTCAGAGGTACAGTGGAAGCGCCCAATGCTGAGTGGTATTGAGTTTAGGACAGTTAATGATTCAGACAATTCGGCTTTGGTGGTTGTTTTCTCCGAGGAGGAAATCAAACGTGCAGTATGGGATTGTGGTAGTTCGAAAAGCCCTGGACCTGATGGAGTAAATTTCAAATTCATTAAGGAGTTCTGGCAGGTACTTAAGGATGATATTGTCAATATGGTTGTAGAGTTTCATAGAAACGGTCGCATTGTCAAAGGGGCAAATCCTTCCTTTGTTTTCCTTATTCCAAAGAAGGCTAATCCGATTAAGATTGAGGAGTATAGGCCTATCTCTTTGATTGGGGTCATTTACAAAATTATTTCCAAAGTCTTGGCTAACAGATTAAAGTTAGTGATGCACAAAGTGATTTCTGAGTCTCAATCGGCTTTCCTGAAAGATAGAAGATTTCTAGAAGGAGTGGTGATTCTTAACGAGACTATTGATGAAGCAAAAAGAACTGGTAAGAAGTGTCTTCTGTTAAAAATTGATTTTCAAAAAGCTTATGATTCAGTATCATGGGAGTTCCTGCTTGATATGTTAAGGAGATTGGGTTTTTGTTCTAAATGGTGTGACTGGATCAAGGAATGCGTGAAGTCAGCATCAATGTCAATTCTTGTTAATGGCAGTCCAACTGAGGAATTTAGGCTGCAGAAGGGGCTTCGTCAGGGGGACCCGCTTTCCCCGTTCTTGTTCTTAATTGTCGCGGAGGGTCACAACGGCCTAATTCGAAAGGCGGTGGAGATTGGTCATTTGAAACCATTCAAAATTGGGAACTCTGATGTTGATATTAGCATTTTGCAATATGCGGATGATGCGGTTATCGTTGGTGATGGGAGGCTAGAAAACTCTTTAGCAATCAAATGTGTGCTAAGGATGTTTGAGCTATGCTCAGGGTTGAAAATAAACTTATGCAAAAGCAGCCTATTTACTGTAAATATTGATGATGATCAGTGTCGCTTAATTGCGGAGACCATGAGATGTAACAGGGGGGAGTGGCCTCTAACTTATCTTGGTATCCCAATTGGCATTAACCACAGGAAGAGAGTCCATTGGAAGCGGCTGATTGATTTGATGAAAGATGGGCTTGCATCATGGAAGTCAAGATACCTGTCATTCGGTGGTCGTGTGGTGTTGTTAAATTCTGTCCTGAATGCCCTGCCAATTATCTATTTTCCTTCTACAATGCGCCTAAGTGTGTGGTAAGTAATTTAATTTCAATTCAAAGGAATTTTCTTTGGGGGGTTGTGAGGAAAAAAGAAAAATACCGTGGGTGAGTTGGGAAAAAATCTGTTCTTGTAAAGAGTCAGGTGGCCTAGGGGTTAAGCATTTGGGTCGTTTTAACAAGGCTTTACTGGAGAAATGGAGATGGAGGTTTTTAACAGAAAAGGGTAAATTTTGGGTTAGGGTTCTTGTTGGAAACCAACAAGCGGGCTAAGCAAATACTAGAGGGGAGGTGAATAGTATTTTGAAGCACTAATACCAAATATTTCGATTAATAATTGAAGAATGGAGCTAAGACTGAATTTTCTGGAATCAGACACAAAAGACTCGAGTCTTTTGTGAAATACTTGAGTTTTTCAGTGATGAACAACTCGAGTCTTTTATGAAATACTCGAGTTTTTCCTATCAGATAGCAGAAAAACCAGAAACGAAAATTCAGCAATTTAACTCAAATCAATTCAATAATAAACAGGAACTTATCCAACAGAATAGCAAGCAATCTAAATAACTTTTAAACACAAAGATTCCTTGAACTTGCTACCTAATTGTATAAATCCTAATTGATTGAAATGACTTAAGTCTATTGAGCTAGAAAGTAGATTAAAAGCAATAAACCAACACTCAAGCAATTTTATCCTGGTTCACTCCAACAATGAGCTACATCCAGTCCTCCTAATCACTTAGGAGTTTCTACTAATAATCAAATTGTTAGAAATTACAAAGGATTGCTTGAGAATGGCCTCACTCAACCTAACCCTTTCAAGAGTGTACCAAACTCTTGATTCTACCCCAATTTGATTCCGGTGATTGAAGAACTCTTCACAAAGCTTCCTTGAACTCCCTTCAAGAAACTCCACCGGGCTAGGAACTTCCTAGTCTTGTGCTTGAGAACCTCTCAAGACTTCCAACACCCTAAGCCACTTAGGGTTTGCTTGGGAACAATCCAAGACTTTGAATAATCAAGCTTTTTGTATGTGTATTACTAATCTCACAATGGATTAGCACAAATAAGCACAGCTCAATGTAAGAATTGAGGCCTAAAAACTCAACTTGGAATAAAATGACAATATGAGTGAGAAGTTGAGCTTTTTGGGAATTAACACTTGAGAAGAGGAAATTAAGAAATCTTGAATCAATGATGTGTTGTTGTCTTGTTTGTTCTTGCACAAATTCAAAGAGAAATTTTACAATAAGGTTCTGAATTCTCTCTTGGGGTTGGATGAGACTCAAATGCCCTCAATTGGTTTTTGAGTCTCTCCAACGTTCATTTTTGCTGACTGGACAAAAATACTCGAGTCTTTTGGTAAATACTCGAGTCTTTTTGGTCGGTCACGAGTGAATTGGTGCACGAACAAGACTAACGGTCATAATTGCTGACCTGGCACAAATACTCGAGTTTTTCTATAAATACTCGAGTATATACTCGAGTCTTTATCAAAATACTCGAGTATTTTGATCAGATATGGGAAAAATTATTTTTCAATTTTATTTTTCTTCTCAAGTATTAATTTTGGTCAATCTCAACTTAATAATCATATAAAAATTTATTCCTAGAAGAGACTAACTATTTCTACCCACTCTCAACCACTCTCAACATAAATTAGAAATTTACAATTAATATTTGATTGAGAATGATTGGTCACTTGTCTTCTTTTCTTGACTTCTTGTTGATGTTGATGTTGCAATATCTTCAAGGCATGATTTGTTAATTATTTTGTCATCATCAAAACATAATCCACATAATTAGGAGCATTGAATTCACAATCTCCCCCTTTTTGGTGATGACAAAATAATTAACACTTGATCCATTTGTTAAGCTTGATCCACTTGGAGATGCAACTCCCCCTCACTATATGATACTTTTCACCTATCTAAAAATTCAGCTTGAGCAAGATGTTATGACAATTTAATTTTAGCACCAAGCCTATGGTATTAGAGAATTTAACAATTATCAGAGTATATACCATAATTAGAGAATTTTAGGTGCAACAATATCAAGACAAGTGTATAATATCTCTCCCCCTTTTTGTCATACGCCAAAAAGATGTAACAATTTAGGAAAAAGATCAAGGGAGGAGAGGTGCATAATCGGAAAACCCCATAACCAACTATGCAAAAAATAGACTTAATAATAAATATAAAGAGCTCCCCCTGAAGCTTTGCACAAACATCATAATGAAAACCAAATTCATTAACATAAAAACATTACAAAAGGTCCAAATCAAAGGTGCAATAATAAACCCAAAGTCTCAAAACACCAAGTTCTCAAAATACAGAAAATGTAACAAAGACCAACATGATAAAAACAGAATGAAAACTAAGATAAAATCCAAAGGTCAACATCATCAAAACATCGAAGGAGCTGGAGCATCTGGAGGAGAATAAAACCGAGAGAAGAGTTTAGAGGATGAAAAACTAGTAAGATTTGACAAAACTTTGAGGAAAATCTGAGTTTTGAGGAGAGAGATATGAGAAAACCGAGAGAGAAGAGGGTCGCAAAAACTCGAGTCTGAGAGTATATATAAACAGTTCAAAATACTCGAGTATATTCATAAATACTAGAGTTGTTCTTTAGGATATACTCGAGTTTTTGAAAATATATTCGAGTCGGTCGTGACTCAGCCCAGATTTCCCCAGAAAACTCGAGTAAAAATTGAAAAACTCGAGTTTGGTCCGAAAGTTCAATTTTCAGGAAAACGCAAAATACTCGAGTTTTTGGAAAATACTCGAGTTTGGTCTGAAAGTTCAAAAATTGGGGGTTTTGAAAGACTCGAGTGTTTTGAAAAACACTCGAGTAATTTAATAAAGACTCGAGTGTTTGGAGAAACACTCGAGTATTTTTCTCAGACCCTGATTAAAAACTTTTTCAATTTAAAACTGATTTAATTTTGAATTAAAATACTCGAGTGTTTTTGGAAAAACTCGAGTATTTTGACAGAACAGAAAGTAAAAACTCAGTTTTAAAAGACCAAACACAAATCAAACACAAATGCTTCACTACCAACTTGGAATACAGTACAGAATCACACACAATTAACATATACAATTTCAAATATCATCAAGGACAATTTAACTAAGAATCAATAACACATTAGAGTAAGACTAATATGGTGATTTTCCAAAAATGACACACAATGCAATTAGCCTATATTAGCTTCATCTAAAATACCAAGTTCTCTCCTAATATGATAAAAGGTGTCCCTTGGTAGAGGTTTTGTAAAAATGTCGGCTAATTGATTTGTGGTACTAACAAATTCAATTGTGCAATCACCCTTTTGTACATGATCTCTTAAAAAATGATGTCTTATTTCAATGTGTTTAGTTCTTGAGTGATACACCGGATTCTTAGTCAAATTGATTGCACTCGTGTTATCGCATCTAATCGGAATATTTTCAAGTTTCAAACCAAAATCCGATAATTGTTGTTTCATCCATAACAGTTGAGCACAACAACTACCGGCTGCGATATATTCCGCTTCGGCGGTAGAAAAAGCGACACAAGCTTGCTTTTTAGAAAACCATGACACCAATGAACTTCCCAAGAAATGGCAAGTACCACTGGTGCTTTTGCGATCAAGCTTGCATCCGGCGAAGTCGGAATCCGAGTAACCAACTAGACTAAGATTGGCATCAGCAGGATACCATAAACCAGTGTTAATTGTTCCTTTTAGATACTTAAATATATGTTTAACTGCGGATAGGTGAGATTCTTTAGGATTAGCTTGAAATCTAGCACACATGCATACACTAAACATAATATCCGGTCTAGATGCAGTGAGATATAGGAGACTACCTATCATACCCCTATACTTACTAACATCAACCGGTGTACCTTGTTCATCCTTGTCTAGGTAGCATGATGTGCTCATTGGAGTGTAGGCTTCCTTGCACTTGTCCAATCCGAATTTTTCAAGGAGCTCTTTGCAATATTTCCCTTGATGCACAAATATCTCCTCCTTGACTTGCTTTATTTGTAAGCCTAGGAAGAACTTGAGTTCTCCCATCATTGACATTTCAAATTCCTTTTTCATCAAATTTGAAAACTTTCTACAAAGAGACACGTTAGTAGCACCGAAAATGATATCATCAACATAGATTTGTACTAACAAAATGTCATCCTTGGTTTTATAAATAAATAATGTATTATCAACCTTCCCTCTTTGAAACTTGTTTTCTAATAGAAAGGAACTCAATCGATCATACCAAGCTCTAGGATCTTGTTTCAATCCATAGAGTGCCTTTTTCAATTTATAAACATGGTTTGGAAATTCACTATTTTCAAAACCGGGGGGTTGTTTGACATACACTTCTTCATTTATAAACCCATTCAAGAAAGCACTTTTAACATCCATTTGATATAAAGTGAATTTCATGATTGAAGCATAAGCAAGTAAAATTCGGATTGCTTCAAGACGTGCAACCGGAGCAAAGGTCTCATCATAATCGATACCTTCCTCTTGGTTGTACCCTTGAGCTACTAGTCTAGCTTTGTTTCTTATAATCAACCCGGATTCATCAAGTTTGTTTCTATAAATCCATTTAGTACCAATTATGGTATGATCATCGGGTTTAGGGACTAGATCCCAAACTTCATTTCTTTCAAATTGGTTTAATTCTTCTTGCATAGCAAGAACCCAATGATCATCCTCAATGGCCTTTTTAATTGAATCGGGTTCAATTTGAGAAACAAATGAGACATAGTGGCAAATGTTTTGAATAGACCTACGAGTAAGTACTCCCTTTGACATATCTCCTATGACTTTGTCTATAGGATGAGCCTTGACCGATTTCCAAGTTGGAGGAAGTTCTTCCCTTACTTCTCCTTCATCAACTTTTGAATTCTCTCTCTCTTTTTCTTCTTTTGAAAAGACAATGCCATCTTCACTAGCATCACATAAAACACTATCTTCTTTTGAAGACTCATTAAAAACCACATGAATTGATTTCTCAATAGTTAAAGTTCTTTTATTGAAAATTCTATAAGCTTTACTATGAGAAGAATAGCCTAAAAATATGCCTTCATCGGATTTGGAATCAAACTTGCCAAGGTGTTCTTTTCCATTATTTAAAACAAAAACTTGGCATCCGAAGACATGAAAATGAGATATATTTGGCTTTCTTCCCTTGTAAAGTTCATAGGGGGTTTTATCCAAAGAGGGCCTTACCAAATACGATTTAAAACATAACAAGCCGTATTGACGGCATCGGCCCAAAAATATTGAGGTACTTGAGAATCATTTAACATGGTTCTAGCAAATTCCTCTAGCACCCTATTTTTCCGCTCTACCACTCCGTTTTGTTCCGGAGTCCTTGGTGCGGAGAATTGATGCTCAATACCATTTTTAGCACAAAATCTATCAAATTTGTGGTTTTCGAATTCACCACCATGATCGGTTCGAATAATAATTACTTTTTGATTTACTTGGTTTTGCAAAAGTTTGACATGATGTTTAAAAGATTTGTAGGTCTCACTCTTAGTAGTTAAAAATAAAGTCCAAGTAAACCTAGAGAAGTCATCAACAATCACCAATGCATAATAGTTGCCACCAAAGCTTTTTATTTGTGATGGTCCAAACAAGTCCATATGAAGCATTTCTAATGGCCTTGATGTGGACATAACCATTTTTGATCCAAAGGTGTTTTTAGTTTGTTTACATTTCTTGCAAGGGGAACAAACACCTTCAATAGAAAAATTTAGCTTTGGTAAACCAACTACTAGATCTTTAGATTGAATTTTCTTCAATTGGTTTACATTTATATGAGCGGTCCTACGATGCCATAACCAAGTGTCATTTTCTTTGCTCACTAAACAAGTAGAGACCAAAGAAGTGACTTTGTTCAAATCAACTAAGTAAGTATTATTTGACCTTCTACCAACAAATTTGATTGATTCATCTTTGTCACTTTTAATGAGGCAATGGGTAGAGGTAAAAACTACATGATTACCAACATCACATAATTGGCTTATGCTCAAGATATTATGTTCTAATCCTTGAACATAGAGCACATTATCAATAATCAAGTTTGAAGAGTTTCCGATTTTACCAATACCAAGGATTTTGCCTTTGTTGTTGTCCCCATAAATGACATAACCCTTTTCCTTTGGAGTAAGCTCAATGAAGTGCCGCTTATCTCCCGTCATGTGCTTCGAACATCCACTATCAAGATACCACAATTGTTTTCCCGTTCGAAGACACACCTACAAAATGAAATCACTTGTTCACTTTGGGTACCCAAACAATGTTGGGTCCCTTAGGGTTAGTGTTGGGACTTTCTCCCTTCTTAATCCACATATAAGTGCCCTTTATCATTTCAAACTTCTTAATGTGGCACTCAATGTTGATATGTCCAACTTTTCCACAATAAGTACAAGTTGGTCTCTTTGATGAATTTTTCTTAGAAAATGTTCCAACCACCTTGTACTTTTTGTCCTTTTTATGAACATATCCTAAACCGGTTTTGTTGTGATTATGTCTTTGAGAGTTCAACAACCGGTTGAGGTTTCTATCACTATGTGAGATTGTGAGTTTGTTTTTCAACTCTTTCACTTCTTTTTCAAGTTCATCACATCTCTCACATGAAGTGATAATTTCCTCATGATTTGCACAATCACTTTGATGACTAGAATTAATAAGTTCCAAGGATTCATTTTGAAGTTTCAACTCATTTATAGATTTTTGAAATTCATCAATTTCATGTTGAAACTCCAAAATTTTCTTTCCTTTTTCCTTATTAATTTTAGCAAGCCTTTTAAATTGAATTAACATTTCATTGTAGGCTTCTTGCAAATCATCATATGAAATGGAGTTTGAAGATGAACAAGAAGAGCTAGAGGTTACCTCATCATCACTTTCACTCATGCCATGATTAGCTCTTGATGAGGACTCATGATTGTTCTTGGCCATGAGACAAAGGTTTGCATTTTCATCACCGGAACTACTTGAAGATGATTCATTGCTCTTCTCCGGTGCATCCCAAACAATGTATGCACGCTTCCCTTTGGTCTCTTGGGTCTTCTTGTCATTCTTCTTCAAGAATGTGGCACATTCCATTCTTATGTGACCAACCCCTCCACATTCATGACACTTAACTCCATCATTGGTACTCTTTTCTCTTTGTTTGGAGTCTTTGGTTCTCTTGAAATTGGATGAAGATCCACCTTTCTTCCCTTTGAAAAATTTGTTGAATCTTTTCACAAACATCCCAAATTCTTCTTGATTTGGTTCACCATCGGAATCTCCACTTGTAGAGCATTCTTCAACTTCTTTTGTAGCTTTGGTTGAAGCTTTGAGTGCTATGCTCTTTTTCTTTTTGTCCGATTCCTCATGCATCCCAAGTCTTGTAAGCTCCATCTCATGCTCTTGGAGTTTGCCAAACAAAGTGGCTAAGTCCATGCTATTTATGTCTCTTGATTCCTTGATGGCGGTTACCTTGGGTTGCCAACTCCTATCAAGACATCTTAGAATTTTGTTAGTAGTTTCACCATTGCGAAATACTTTTCCCAAGGAAATCAAATGATTAACAATGTGAGAGAATCGCTTTTGCAAGTCACTAATGGTTTCATTTGGCAACATGTGGAACAATTCATATTCGTGAGTTAGAGAATTCAATCTTGCATCTCTAACCTCACTTGTTCCCTCATGTGTGACTTGCAAAGTATCCCACATTTCTTTTGCCGATTTACATTGGGAAACTCTATAAAATTCATCATGGGATAGAGCCGAAAAGATGATGTTTTTAGCTTTTAAATCAAATGAGACTTTTCTCTTTTCATCATCATTCCAACTACTCCTTGGAATTTCAACAATTTCATCATTTATTTTCTTTTTGGGAATGAAAGGACCATTTTCAATTGCATCCCAAATATCCATATCAATTGCTTCAATAAAAACTTTCATGCGAGTTTTCCAATAAACATATCCTTCACCATTAAATAGTGGAGGACGGTTTATTGAAGCTCCTTCTCCACCAAAGTTATTGCTAGAGCCCATTAAGTTTCCAAAAGGATCTTTTTCGAAAAAGTTGTTACACTCGATCTTTCGACCGAGCTCTGATACCACTTGTTGGAAACCAACAAGCGGGCTAAGCAAATACTAGAGGGGGGTGAATAGTATTTTGAAGCACTAATACCAAATATTTCGATTGATAATTGAAGAATGGAGCTAAGACTGAATTTTCTGGAATCAGACACAAAAGACTCGAGTCTTTTGTGAAATACTCGAGTTTTTCAGTGATGAACAACTCGAGTCTTTTCTGAAATACTCGAGTTTTTCCTATCAGATAGCAGAAAAACCAGAAACGAAAATTCAGCAATTTAACTCAAATCAATTCAATAATAAACAGGAACTTATCCAACAGAATAGCAAGCAATCTAAATAACTTTTAAACACAAAGATTCCTTGAACTTGCTACCTAATTGTATAAATCCTAATTGATTGAAATGACTTAAGTCTATTGAGCTAGAAAGTAGATTAAAAGCAATAAACCAACACTCAAGCAATTTTATCCTGGTTCACTCCAACAATGAGCTACATCCAGTCCTCCTAATCACTTAGGAGTTTCTACTAATAATCAAATTGTTAGAAATTACAAAGGATTGCTTGAGAATGGCCTCACTCAACCTAACCCTTTCAAGAGTGTACCAAACTCTTGATTTCTACCCCAATTTGATTCCGGTGATTGAATAACTCTTCACAAAGCTTCCTTGAACTCCCTTCAAGAAACTCCACCGGGCTAGGAACTTCCTAGTCTTGTGCTTGAGAACCTCTCAAGACTTCCAACACCCTAAGCCACTTAGGGTTTGCTTGGGAACAATCCAAGACTTTGAATAATCAAGCTTTTTGTATGTGTATTACTAATCTCACAATGGGTTAGCACAAATAAGCACAGCTCAATGTAAGAATTGAGGCCTAAAAACTCAACTTGGAATAAAATGACAATATGAGTGAGAAGTTGAGCTTTTTGGGAATTAACACTTGAGAAGAGGAAATTAAGAAAGCTTGAATCAATGATGTGTTGTTGTCTTGTTTGTTCTTGCACAAATTCAAAGAGAAATTTTACAATAAGGTTCTGAATTCTCTCTTGGGGTTGGATGAGACTCAAATGCCCTCAATTGGTTTTTGAGTCTCTCCAACGTTCATTTTTGCTGACTGGACAACAATACTCGAGTCTTTTGGTAAATACTCGAGTCTTTTTGGTCGGTCACGAGTGAATTGGTGCACGAACAAGACTAACGGTCATAATTGCTGACCTGGCACAAATACTCGAGTTTTTCTATAAATACTCGAGTCTTTATCAAAATACTCGAGTATTTTGATCAGATATGGGAAAAATTATTTTTCAATTTTATTTTTCTTCTCAAGTATTAATTTTGGTCAATCTCAACTTAATAATCATATAAAAATTTATTCCTAGAAGAGACTAACTATTTCTACCCACTCTCAACCACTCTCAACATAAATTAGAAATTTACAATTAATATTTGATTGAGAATGATTGGGCACTTGTCTTCTTTTCATGACTTCTTGTTGATGTTGATGTTGCAATATCTTCAAGGCATGATTTGTTAATTATTTTGTCATCATCAAAACATAATCCACATAATTAGGAGCATTGAATTCACAATTGAGGCTAAATATGGTAACAATGAGAGTTTTAATGGGCAAAGGGGCTTGTAGTCCGGGAGGTGTCGCTATGGTGGAAGGACATTTTAAACTTAGAGAATGAGTTAGGGGAGAGAGACAAATGGTTATCATCAAATATCTGTAAGGAGGTGGGGAATGGGGGGGGGGACACTCTTTTTTGGGAGGATGCTTGGTTAGGAAATATGTCTTTGTGTAATTTGTTTCCTAGATTATATTCTTGTTCTGATTCAAAATTTGTGAATATTAGTAATCAAGGGGTCTGGGTTAATGGAAGGTGGTGTTGGGATTTAAAATGGAGAAGGGAGTTTTTTGAGTGGGAGAAAATTTTATTTGATCAGTTTGTTACTGTCATAGATACTGTAAGATTGAAACAGGACAAAGATGAGTCATGGAGATGGAATGCGGAAATAGATGGAATTTATTCAGTCAGGTCTGCTTACAGGGTTCTCACCAAGGTGCATCAGAACGCACAAAACGTTTTCAACTCATGACACTACACCAAAATATGGATTTAACAACGTCCATTTAACAACATTTTTGAGAAGGATGCTGTTGAAAGTTCACACGGGAGTATTAACAACGCCGCCTTTACTTTGTGTTGTCTATGAGAAATAAATGACAACACTCTCTTCACCAGACGTTGTCAATATCTTTCTATTCCATCACTTACATATAAGACAACATTATTTTAAAAAAGATGTTGTCTTTTCTCTTCACATATAACAACACCATCTTTATTGGGTGTTGTTAATTTGTTTTCACTCTATATATCAGTTTTTTTATTCATATAATTTAAAGTAATTACCCTATGTGAAAAATATATTTTTTATACTTTACTTTGATATATTTAATATTATATTATTTTTAATACTTCCAAATTTCTAACTTCATGATTTGTCTATATGTACTCCCTCTATCCTTTATTACAAGACCTCTTTGGATATTTTACTTCTATCAAGATTGATAAATATTATACTAAAATTGATATATTGTTCCAAAAATACCCTTTTACCAATAATTTGAATTTAATAATTTTTTTTTTATTTTTCAATACTTACTTTACCTCCACCACCTACAACATTAAAACTACAAGTTTTGCAAAATTTTTGCATTTTTCAATGTAATTTTAATTATGTCTTCTCATTAAAACTTAGAGTATTATGATTAAATGTCAAGGGTAATTTTGGAAAAATATTAGAAGAGGTTTTTATATTTAAAACCAAGTTTTTTTATTCATAGGGCTCCTATAATAAGGCACGAAAGGAGTATTTATTTAATGTTTAAAAATTTATTATTATTGTAGCATATAAATAAATTTACTAATTTTATTTGATGTTTAAAAAATATGATTTTGGGCTTAAATGGTTTAGTTGGGACTTCAGATATAGTGCTTTTTTACAATTTTTAGATCATAAATTAGGTCGTGGTTAAGATGTTAAATGTAAATCAAAAGACACTCCCTCTCTGAACCTCTACTCATTCTCAACGTACTCACTCCCTCCATCCATACTCTCTCTCTATACGCACTCTACTCTCTCACTCTCTTCCAAACCCTTATTCCCTTCTTTCTCACGCATACGGCAGCGGCGGTCTTCTTTCTCTACTCTCTCCCCACGCCCTTCGGAATCCTTATTCCTTCCTCACTCACAACGTACACAAACCTTATTTATTCCATTGAATTACTTCAAACCGAGATGAATAAGAAAAACACAAAACCAACATCAATATTATAAAATAAATAATTTTTTAAAAATTAAAAATTAAAAATCAGACGAACCTTATTTATCTCATTGTTTTACTTCAACTTAGATTAATAAATTGATATTTGTATTAAAACTAAGACTCTAAGACCTAGCTCAAGTGCTCAACAATACCTAAAGTCTAAACTCTAAAGACAGTCCTTCACTCCTCCTGGCGCAGCTGCTCCTCTTCCTCTTCGACTATTCTTCTTCTCAGGCAACACTTCAGTAGCAGCCACGAGGAAGCACTGTCACAGCAGCGGCCCATGAGGAAGCACCGCAGCAGACCTCTTCGACTCACCATCCAACGGCGGCACGAAATGCCACCGCGGCAGGACCACACCTCGCCACAGACCTCTTCGAGTCTTCCTCTTCACAGACACAGTCGCGGTCTCAGAACCCACCAACCCCACGAGGCCACGATTCCACGGGCAGACATCCACCTCCAAGACTCCAAGCTCCATGGTAACTCCGAGTCCTTGGTTTACGATTTCAATTTGCACAAACCCTAAGCCTTTAATTTGTAATTTCGATTTGCACAAACTTTTCCCTTTGATTTCCAATTTCGATTTACATTTCATGAGAACTGATTTGCAATGTTTTGCTCTAGTTTAACCCTTTTAACTTAGTCTTTATACTAGATGCACATTTTATGTTTGATAAAATGCCTAAGTTGCCATTTTTCTTCAATCTTTCTTTTAGTTGATGATGCTTTATTTTAGATTCAGGTACTAAGACTAGGATTTTTACTAGGTTCCTTTAGAAGACCAATGACTAGGATCTTTACTTTTGTTGTTGTTTGATATGCTTTTTGAGAAGGAGAAGGAGAGTTGTAGAAGAGCATAGATTTATTACAAATGGAACTTTGACTATCCCTGGGAATTCGCGGATCAGGGCTAAATGATAACTTTGACCTATGTTTCTTTTGTGTTTTGATAATAAAATAAAAACATGCTTTCTTTTATGGAAGATTGATTGGCCAGTCTGTTTTTTCAGTTCATATTAAGAAGGGCTAATGCATTATTATCACTTGACAGCGAAAGTATTGTACATTCTTTTATCTTTCTGCAAACTTACTAAACTACTGCTTAATTAAATCAAATATTCTTTTGCTTTTGAAAAAATTTGAACTATATGCATACAATCCTTTCTTTTCCCCTGAATTTTCAATTAGTGTGGTGTTCTTGAAATATTGGTTCTCTTTTCTTACATTAAATAAGTAGAACTATAATTTGATGTGAATGTAGCTTTTATAGTCTCACCATGTCTACAAGTGTTCTTAGAACTACCGTCTTTAGGATCACTAGAGAAAACTGATGTGAATGTATACATGTAAGTATGGTGAGAAATTAAAGCAATTGTCTGAACTATATATTGATCTAGGCTAAGTCTGTATCATGAGTCTGCATCAGTTAGCAAGTTAGTGACAACAATACTGATAGAACAATGGTCGACCAAGGTGAATGCATTACATGGACAATACCCTTTTATTTCATTATTTAATACCAAATAACTTGAAAAATCAGACTTGCTGTTACTGTTTTCTATAGTCTACACTTTGTACATGATTATCTGGATGCTATGTGACTCAATGAGTTTCAGTTGTTGTCGATCTTGTAGTTACATACTTGTTGCCAAGTTTATATGTGTTAAACTGTTTTATGTTGTCTGCTTTTATGTTTTTCAGGTGAACCCCTAATTTTCATTGAAGTTGCACTACTGAAGGATGTGGCTCAGTCTATACAGGTTAATCTTGTTTGGACTTTAAAATTCCCTTTGTACTATATTTTTTAAAACAATATTTATTTCTTAGGAAGTTTTGCGGGATAGTCCTCCTATTCCTGAAAGTGAGGCAACATGTGCATTGTTCTACTCTATATCATCCACTCAGTTATGCTGCATATTATAAAAATAATGAAAAGTTGAAGCTAATGGAAATTCAACCACATAAGAAATTGCTATTTCATAAATTATATCATGGTGAAGCTCAATAGTATCATTCTTAGTAAAAGTGAGTTGAACCTCATTATGGGCTTTTTTTTATCTTAATTTATTTCTACTATTTGTTCAATTTCCCCTTTTCCTTCTTTGATCTGTTTTATTTATCTTTGCATCTTATATTTGTTTGCTTTTCGTTTTACACCACTGTCAGTTTCTCTCCCTTGTGACCCCCTGAAGAAAAATCATATTTTACCTTGATTAGCATAATTCTGAAAATTTTGCAGCCTTGATTAGCAGGGATCAACTTCGGGAAGTTTCTTGATTTTGATATGATATTATTCCTTAATCCTTAATAATAAGCGTGTTGTCTTTTTCCTCTTCTCACTTGATGGAGAGATTTTTCAAGTACATCAGTACAACTTTCGGGTTTCATTCTTTATATTATAGCTTTTAAACTTTTTTCCTGCTCCCAAAGCTGCATTCTTCAAGACTCACTGTTCCAGTAGAGTGCTAGAAGTAAAGGTATATAGCAATTTGCCAATAAGGTTACTCTCAAATTGATAGCTTTCACCATTCTGGAACAATAGAATTTATTACTAATATGTTTAATCTTCAGATTTTTTGACGATGATGATGTTTCAGTATGCCTTCACTACTAGTGATGACTATTTATGTTTGTAACACATCATAGTAACTCTGTCTGCTCCTCTCATTTGTCTCTGGTAACTATCATGTGATTGACATCAAATATGAATTGCAGAGATCGATATTGCTGAGGAAATAAATGGAATGGAAGTGATGTTCAACTTGCTCACTTCTAAATCTTACAAGTGGATCCATTTGCCAGAACTCCAATCAGTGTTGAAAAAACCTTTGATGCGTTTATGTGCCAGGTATTGCAAACAATTTATGGGGAATAAAGCAAGGCCACAGGAGAAATGAATTTTTGGACATGTAGCATTGATCTAGGTGGCTAGAGCTATAAATTTTTAAACAACCGAGTTTAGAAATGCACACTTTTTAACTCGGTTGACTAAAAGAACCGAGTTTAAAAACTTTTTTTTTAACTCGGTCAATATAAACCACTGAGTTTAAAAATTTAATCTTATTAACTCGGTCTTCAAAACAACCGAGTTAAATTTTTTAACTCGGTTGTACAACCAAGTTTAAAAGTGTAATTTTTAACTTGCTCACTTCTTCTTATTTATCGTAAGTATAAGATAAATTCTTTTAGAACGATAGAAAATCCAGAAGATATTGTAGAAGTATGAAAGCAAACTGTGGCTGTTAGATGTAACTAGTTTAGTTAGCTTATGTTCAGACTAGATTTGTTAGTTAGTTTCTGAAGCTTAGTCACTTAGTTACAACTGCCATCGTCATGATAGTTATTGAATATTTATAGACCTGCATTTTGATCTAAGTTTTGTGAATAACATTACTCAATGATTCTCTTGTTTTAGTTGTTTGTTCTCTATTTAATTTGTTTCTTTTACTTCACTTTATTTCTCTTTCTCACTAATATCAAACATTATTTATGACTAAGTGATGATAGTGAAATACCTATGTCACAGTTTGTAACAGTTTTTTTTTTATCTTGAAGATAAACCTGTTGGCAGCTAGAAATGAGAGGGAGAGTGTTCAAATAGCTAAGATTGTTATGATTCCAACAAGAGAGCAAGAGCCATTTAGTTTGCAAGGTACAAAATTACATGTTACTTTTGGTCAGATGCATGACAATTATCAATTTGATTGTTACTGAAAATGTATATATTGTTAATTATCTTTAGAGTCTGCCTTTAACACTTTAAGTATGTAATTACTATTGTTAGGGTCTTAATTTTGGCATGTATTTACTACCTAATGATTATAATTGATATAATCAAACATCTGATGTTGAATTTATACAGTGACATTAACTCAACTATGCTAATTTCAACTTTAGCATATGAAGCCAATAAAAGTATGTGGTGTTCATCACGATATATGTAATTATTGTATAACTTCTTTTAAACAAACCTGCAGGCAATACCGATTGTAGAACTGGAACTGAAAGTTTGCCTTATAAAGGGGGATTATGGTTTTTTGATGCTGATGTTGTCTCATTTTAGCTCTGCATGGAAGAAAGCTCACATGCTATGTAGTGTTGGAAATTTTATTGTAAGAGAGATTAAGAAAACTCATATGCTATGTACTTTCTTAGTAAAACTTTGAAATTGATGTAGACTATGGTAGTTTTCGATTTTGTTTGTGGAAAGTATGTTGTGTATTTATTTACTCTATTTGTAATGAAATTTTTATTCTAATAAAAAATTATTATGTTGACCTTAATTTTTTTTCTTTAGTTATTTATTTATTTCTAATTTTTTATTATTTTTTAGAAAGTTTCACGATTAGTGGAAAAAATATTATAAGAAATTGGTGTTGATTTAGCCACAAATTCATTTGTGGTTATATGTATATATTTTTTTTAAATTTACTTTCTTATTTAGCCACGGTTATAAGTGCAACTAATACAAAAAAAAAAACTGTAGCAAAATGAATATAAGACAACATCATTTTAAAAGGTGTTGTTAATGTTTTAGTTTCAACGGCACCGTTTTAAAACAGCGTTGTCCATGTTTTAGTTTCAACAATGCCTTGTGAAAACAGTGTTGTCAATGTCTTACTTTCAACCGCGCTATTTAGAGATGGTGTTGTCAATACCTTTGTTTCAACAATGTCATATCAAGATAGTGTTGTCAATGCTTTCGTTTCAACAACGCTGTTTATTTGCGTTGTCGTTCTTTTAACAACGACAGTTTTGACAACGCTCGAAATTCGTTGTTGAAAAGCCAAAATTGGCGTTGTTGATCCTTAATTATGGTCTAGTCATTATGGAAAACGAAGGCACCGTTAAAGACAACAACTTTTGGCTGGTGAGTCCTCATCGATAGAATTCCAACCAAAATAAATCTGTCAAAGAGAGGGGTGGCTCTTCAAGGAAACCAAACCAAGTGCTGCTTATGTCAAGAAGAAGAGGAAACTACGTCTCATTTGTTTTTTTCCTGCAGGATAACATATAGATTATGGCAACAGATTTATCTTTGGTTCGGCTTTTATACTGTCTTGCCGGAGGATGTTGTTATTCATTTCAAACAACATATGGAGTTGCTTAAAGGCAAGGAAATCAATAACCTATGGTCTGTAATTTGGCTCACTGTAATTTGACATATTTGGATCTGGAGGAATAATTGTGTGTTTGGAGATGAATCCTTATCATTTGAAGAGGTGCTTGATCGTATCAAAGTACGCTCCTAGTTTTGGATCAAAGGAAAGTGTCCAAGATTGTGTGCTTCTTTGTTTGAATGGATATCTAATCCCCTAGCTTCTTTTCGGTTTTGCATTGTCTGATTTAAACTGTACGAGGCAGAGTTGTTAACAGTTTTGGATCGAATGTTTTTTGTTGAAGGTTGTGTAAGGGTTATGGTTGTTGGTTTCAACATCTGTTTCGGTTTTTTGGGAGGTTGGTGGAGGTTGTTTGTAGGTTTTTGTAGTGCTAGCTTTGGATGCTGCCATAAGCATGATTTGCTTGGCTACTGTTAACTGTTTTTTGTACTGGTTTTGTACTGGTTTTTCTTTGTTGGCCTGAGGTATTAGAGTATCACTCATACTCGCCTCTTGGTCTTTAATATATTTTCCTTATCTAAAAAAAAACAGAACTTACTGTAATTTCTATAACTCAGCAATGCTTACATCCGAAAATCAAAGTAAGTTTTTTTTAGTCACACTCTTATTATTCTGTGTCAATTGCTATCATCAAAATTTTTTTATAACACTAAATGAATGTAACTATGTAAGGTTAAAATTATTACTAAAATACTACCAGCTTTTGACCTTTTAGGCGAAGTTTTATTTCTCTAGTTAGTAGAAACTAGAAAGTGTTTTTAAAAGTTGAAGTAGATTAGCGTTTCTTTGTTATTTATTACATACTGTCCTGTGTTTTTAACCAATGACATGCCAAGTATTACCATATAAGTATGATTTTGTTGATTTTCTAACTCGATTTCGTTCCTGTTTTGTAGGTTACCGTAAATGCATTTACCCCAGTGGAAGTACCTGAAAATTAGAGGCTTCAACCTATATGGTTTCATCGATTGAAAAAGTTGTGATCGGATTTATATTATTAGGATATAGTTAAAGAATTAGGCTCTATATTTTTCTTTATTTATTGACAAAGGCTCTATATATATTTTATCCTCTTTTACTTTTTGCCTTCTAATTTCATTCGGCTTTAATAATTGTAAAGGAATGCAAAATCATGCCCTTTGTTTGATTATGAGGCCTGATAACTTTTCCAGTCACAATTCTATTTTTTTTAGTAACACAAATTTACGTCCAAGCAACAAAATCGTTCATATAGTGCTATAAAGTAGTAAAATAAAGACAACAAAGGTACATGATATTTGAAAATATAAGTTATATAACCATGGTAAATAAATAAGGGAATTACTTTCATGCAATCTAATTTTGGGTTGTTGTTATAATTTTATGTTGGACCAATGATATTTTGACACTTAACATGTAATCGTGAAGTCATTATTTAAAAAGTCAAAATTGCATATTAGGCGACAAGTATATTAGCCCAATATAAAATTGCATAACAACAATCCAAAATTAATTTTATTTCATACTAAAAATATTCAATAAATAAAGTACAAGTCATCAACGAAAGCTCCAAGCGGAAGCTGCTTAACGAATGGCCTTGGCAGTTCTCTCGATTTCCAGCTAGAAATAAAACACCAATGTTATTTGAATATTTATATTTTATATTCAAATCAAATAAATACTCCTTGCTTTTATATGTAGTGTGTTTTAAGGTTATGAACGAGTTTTAAGAAATGATTAAATGAGGTAAGAATTTGTTGTATTTTGACTATAATGCCCATATATAATCATTATCGAATAGAGAAAGGTATTGAAAGTGAAAAAGAGAGTGTAATAAATAGGGGTGTGTTTGGAAAAATAACATTAATTATGTATTGAGTTTATAAAAAAACAAGACTATGAAACATGGTACAAATGTAAAACGACACTACTTATGAAACGGAGGAAGTATAATTGTTTTAAAGAATAGTAGGTTCTTCAATTTATCTTTTTTTATTATTTTTTTTAATATTTTTATCCAAAATGGTATATGTTGGGCTTGAATGTTATATGTAGATGTTCAAATAACATTACAACAACTCATCCTTATTCCTAGTGGGTGAGGTTGGCTACATGAATCAAACGACACCATAAAGATTTATTATAAATCATGTCATTCATTTGATAAAGCATTTATCTCTATATCCTTCTTAATTATTTCGCTTATAGTTTTTCTTGATTTTCCTCTTCCTCTAATACCCGGAGTAATATCCATTTGATATATGCTCCTAACCGAGGCTCTTACTTATCTCTTTCACACATGCCCAAATCACCTAAAATAAAATTCAACAATATTTTCTAAAATAGGTCAACTCCAACTCTTTTTCGAATATGCTCACTCATCAAATCATCATATGTGCTACGTGAAGTTTATCTCTTATTAGCATTTTGTAGTCCAACATTTGGTCCTATACAACATCACTAACCTTATAGCTATGAATAGAACTAAAAAACAAGTATTTTTTGGAAAAATATGTAATTAATGAATTAAAAAAGAATTTTTAGTTCTCTAAAACGATTTTATTATTTATGCTCTCGCAGTATAGAAATATATTAATTGTTTTTTTTATTGGTTTTGTAGATAGACTTGTTTTGCGTAATTTTTATTTGTTAGAAGTATGACTTGTATTTTTTAACATTTTTTTTAATAAAATTTTATCTTATAGAAAAACATTTCATAATAACACAAAAATAAAAATTGATGAAAGCTTTGTCACCTTTATCTTTGTTAATTCTACATTATGCTAGGAAGATCTTTAAAAAAATATATAAATACATGTCACTTATGTGAGAATACCTGCAAAGGTGCCAAAGGTAGCTTATGCAGAATGATGAGCCCCCCTCTGCAAACTTTCCATTCTTTGTGGCATCTTCTTCTTCCATCTTTAATCTACTTTAAGCTAAGCCTCGCCTAGTGGGGAACCGTTTCCCAGGCTAGTAATTTTTATTTTATTTTTTTAAAACCAAACTCCTATGATTTAATTGTTATCACTTATCCCGCAATTATTACTCCCGCAATTATTCCTTCTTCCCTTTTTTCAACTTTGATCACTCAAATATTAATTTAAAAAATAGAATCAGCTAAGTATTAATAATATAAAAGGGTTATTTTTGAAAATATAATATAAAATCCGGGTGAGAATAACAAATACAAAGATATTGATAAAATTTCCCTATTTTGCTATTCCACAATTATATGTTATTTCCTCCATCCCTATCACATGATTATTTAAAAGAAATTGAAATTATTTTATCTAAATACTCCCATGTAAGAATTTTTTATAATTTTATTTTGGTCTTATTTATAAAATTTTATTTCAATTTTTAATAACACTTAATTACTTTTGTTCATAAACATTCATATTTACTCACATTTTTTAAAATACCAATAATAATCATAGGGATAATTTAAAATATAAATATATATATATATACATATATATCAAATTTTCATATTTTTAATACCGTTAAAAAATTTATCTATTTACCTTAATAAAAATAAAAAATGCAAAAAAAAAAGTATAAAACTAGAAAGAGTATCCTCTAATTTAATATATGTTTTAACAATATGATACAATAATATTGCTTATTATAATAACACAAAAATAATTTATTAATTTATTGCTTTTTTTTGCTGTTCAAAAAAAAATATGATACAATAATTCTAGAAGTGATACATAATACTACTACTACTACTACTATTATTATTATTATTATTATTATTATTATTATTATTATTATTATTAGAGAAAATGGAGAATGTACCGACAATGTAAATGTTTTTTACACCATCAGTGCATAATTCACCATTCATCTGTTTATGATCATTGCCTTTAAGATTAAAGTAATATAAATAAATGGTGAATAATGAATTAATAGTGTAAAAAATTTTATACCATCGGTACATACACTTTAATATCTTCTTCTTCTTATTATTATTATTATTATTATTATAAAAAAGATGTTATCCCAGCTGCAAGATAAACAGATCACACGACATGTCAGAGAGTACCGCCCTGCTATAGTCGCGAGTCAGTTTATAGTCGCCACTGTACACATACAGTGATACTATTAATCTTGCTAAAATGTCAATGTCACTATTATCAAAAAAAATGTCAATACCACGGCCTCATTTTTTTTTTTAAATCTCATTATTTGTTTATTTTACCTTTTTAACCCTCACCTCAATCTCTTTTTTCAAAAAGGTGAAGATCAAAGGTGGTGCACCAAAAAAGGTTGAGGTGAGGGTTAAAATGGTAAAATAAACAAATAATGAGATTTAAAAAAAAAGATGGGGCCGTGATATTGACATTTTTTTGATAATAGTGACATTGACATTTTAGCAAGATTAATATGTATCACTGTATGTGTACAGTGGCGACTATAAACTGACTCGCGACTATAGCAGAGCGGTACTCTCTGACATGTCGTGTGATATGTTTATCTTGCAGCTGGGATAACAACTTTTTTATAATAATAATAATAATAATAAGATATTAATGTGTATATACCGATGGTATAAAATTTTACTATTAATTCATCATTCACCATTTATTTATATTACTTTAATCTTAAAGGCAATGATCATAAACAGATGAATGGTGAATTATGCACTGATGGTGTAAAAAACTTTTACATTGTCGGCATTCTCCATTTTCTCTAATAATAATAATAATAGTAGTAGTAGTAGTAGTAGTATTATGTATCACTTCTAGAATTATTGTATCATATTGTTAAAACATATATTAAATTAGAGGATACTCTTTCTAGTTTTTTACTTTTTTTTTTGCATTTTTTATTTTTATTAAGGTAAATAGTTAAATTTGTTAACGGTATTAAAAATATGAAAATAAATTTGATATATATGTATATATATTTATATTTTAAATTATCCCTATGATTATTATTGGTATTTTAAAAAATGTGAGTAAATATGAATGTTTATGAACAAAAGTAATTAAGTGTTATTAAAAATTGAAATAAAATTTTATAAATAAGACCAAAATAAAATTATAAAAAATTCTTACATGGGAGTATTTAGATAAAATAATTTCAATTTCTTTTAAATAATCATGTGATAGGGATGGAGGAAATAACATATAATTGTGGAATAGCAAAATAGGGAAATTTTATCAATATCCGTGTATTTGTTATTATCACCCGGATTTTATATTATATTTTCAAAAATAACCCTATTATATTATTAATACTTAGCTGATTCTATTTTTTAAAATAATATTTGAGTGATCAAAGTTGAAAAAAGGGAAGAAGAGAATAATTGTGGGAGTAATAATTGTGGGATAAGTGATAACAATTAAATCACAGGAGTTTGGTTTTAAAAAAATAAAATAAAAATTACTAGCCTGGGAAACGGTCCCCCACTAGGCGAGGCTTAGCTTAAAGTAGATTAAAGATGGAAGAAGAAGATGCCACAAAGAATGGAAAGTTTGCAGAGGGGAGCTCATCATTCTGCATAAGCTACCTTTGGCACCTTTGCAGGTATTTTCACATAAGTGTATGTATTTATATATTTTTTAAAAGATCTTCCTAGCATAATGTAGAATTAACAAAGATAAAGGTGACAAAGCTTTCATCAATTTTTATTTTTGTGTTATTATGAAATGTTTTTCTATAAGATAAAATTTTATAAAAAAAATGTTAAAAAATACAAGTCATACTTCTAACAAATAAAAATTACGCAAAACAAGTCTATCTACAAAACCAATAAAAAAACAATTAATATATGGGTTTTTCTATATTGCGAGAGCATAAATAATAAAATCGTTTTAGAGAACAAAAATTCTTTTTTAATTCATTAATTATATATTTTTCCAAAAAATACTTGTTTTTTAGTTCTATTCATAGCTATAAGGTTAGTGATGTTGTATAGGACCGAATGTTGGACTACAAAATGCTAATAAGAGATAAACTTCACGTAGCACACATGATGATTTGATGAGTGAGCATATTCGAAAAAGAGTTGGAGTTGACCTATTTTAGAAAATATTGTTGAATTTTATTTTAGGTGATTTGGGCATGTGTGAAAGAGATAAGTAAGAGCCTCAGTTAGGAGCATATATCAAATGGATATTACTCCGGGTACTAGAGGAAGAGGAAAATCAAGAAAAACTATAAGCGAAATAATTAAGAAGGATATATAGATAAATGCTTTATCAAATGAATAACATGATTTATAATAAATCTTTATGGCGTCGATTGATTCATGTAGCCAACCTCACCCACTAGGATTAAGGCTGAGTTGTTGTTGTAATGTTATTTGAACATCTACATATAACATTCAAGCCCAACATATACCATTTTGGATAAAAATATTAAAAAAATAATAAAAAAAGATAAATTGAAGAACCTACTATTCTTTAAAACAATTATACTTCCTCCGTTTCATAAGTAGTGTCGTTTTACATTTGTACCATGTTTCATAGTCTTGTTTTTTATAAACTCAATACGTAATTAATGTTATTTTTCCAAACACACCCTTATTTATTACACTCTCTTTTTCACTTCCAATACCTTTCTCTCTATTAGTTAATGATTATATATGGGCATTATAGTCAAAATACAACAAATTCTTACCTCATTTAATCATTTCTTAAAACTCGTTCATAACCTTAAAACACACTACATATAAAAGCAGGGAGTATTTATTTGATTTGAATATTAAATATAAATATTCAAATAACATTGGTGTTTTATTTCTAGCTGGAAATCGAGAGAACTGCCAAGGCCATTCGTTAAGCAGCTTCCGGTTGGAGCGTTCGTTGATGACTTGTACTTTATTTATTGATTATTTTTAGTATGAAATCAAATTAATCTTGGATTTTTGTTATGCAATTTTATAATGGGGTAATATATTTGTTGCCTAATATGAAATTTTGACTTTTTTAAATAATGACTTCACAATTATATGTTAAGTGTCAAAATATCTTTGATCCAACATAAGACCATAACACCAACCAAAAATTAGAATGTATGGAAGTAATTCCCTTATTTATTTTCCATGGTTATATAACTTATATTTTCAAATATCATGTACCTTTGTTGTCTTTATTTTACTACTTTATAGCACTATATGAACGATTTTGTTGCTTGGACGTAAATTTTTGTTCCTAAAAAAATGGAATTGTGATTGGAAAAGTTATCAGGCCTCATAATCAAACAAAGGGCATGATTTTGCATTCCATTACAATTATTAAAGCTGAATGAAATTAGAAGGCAAAAAGTAAAAGAGGATAAAATATATATAGAGCCTTTGTCAATAAATAAAGAAAAATAGTGAGCCTAATTCTTTAACTATATCCTAATAATATAAATCCGATCACAACTTTTTCAATCGATGAAACCATATAAGGTTGAAGCCTCTAATTTTCAGGTACTTCCACCGGGGTAAATGTATTTACGGTAACCTACAAAACAGGAACGAAATCGAGTTAGAAAATCAACAAAATCATACTTATATGGTAATACTTGGCATGTCATTGGTTAAAAACATAGGACAATATGTAATAAATAACAAAGAAACGTTAATGTACTTCAACTTTTAAAAACACTTTCTAGTTTCTACTAACTAGAGAAATAAAACTTCGCCTAAAAGGTCAAAAGCTGGTAGTATTTTAGTAATAATTTTAACCTTACATAGTTACATTCATTTAGCGACCCAATCCGAATAACGAACTCAGCGTTATAAAAAAAAATGATAGCAATTGACACAGAATAATAAGAGTGTGACTAAAAAAAACTTACTTGGATTTTCGGATGTAAGCATTGCTGAGATATAGAAATTATAGAAATTCGGATTGGGTCGCTCAATGAATGTAACTATGTAAGGTTAAAATTATTACTAAAATACTACCAGCTTTTGACCTTTTAGGCGAAGTTTTATTTCTCTAGTTAGTAGAAACTAGAAAGTGTTTTTAAAAGTTGAAGTAGATTAGCGTTTCTTTGTTATTTATTACATAATGTCCTGTGTTTTTAACCAATGACATGCCAAGTATTATCATATATATATTTTATCCTCTTTTACTTTTTGCCTTCTAATTTCATTCAGCTTTAATAATTGTAATGGAATGCAAAATCATGCCCTTTGTTTGATTATGAGGCCTGATAACTTTTCCAGTCACAATTCCATTTTTTTTAGTAAGACAAATTTACGTCCAAGCAACAAAATCGTTCATATAGTGCTATAAAGTAGTAAAATAAAGACAACAAAGGTACATGATATTTGAAAATATAAGTTATATAACCATGGTAAATAAATAAGGGAATTACTTTCATGCAACCTAATTTTGGGTTGTTGTTATAATTTTATGTTGGACCAATGATATTTTGACACTTAACATGTAATTGTGAAGTCATTATTTAAAAAGTCAAAATTGCATATTAGGCGACAAATATATTAGCCCAATATAAAATTGCATAACAACAATCCAAAATTAATTTTATTTCATACTAAAAATATTCAATAAATAAAGTACAAGTCATCAACGAACGCTCCAAGCGGAAGCTGCTTAACGAATGGCCTTGGCAGTTCTCTCGATTTCCAGCTAGAAATAAAACACCAATGTTATTTGAATATTTATATTTAATATTCAAATCAAATAAATACTCCTTGCTTTTATATGTAATGTGTTTTAAGGTTATGAATGGGTTTTAAGAAATAATTAAATGAGGTAAGAATTTGTTGTATTTTGACTATAATGCCCCTATATAATCATTATCGAATAGAGAGAAAGATATTGAAAGTGAAAAAGAGAGTGTAATAAATAGGGGTGTGTTTGAAAAAATAACATTAATTATGTATTGAGTTTATAAAAAAACAAGACTATGAAACATGGTACAAATGTAAAACGACACTACTTATGAAACGGAGGAAGTATAATTGTTTTAAAGAATAGTAGGTTCTTCAATTTATCTTTTTTTTATTATTTTTTTAATATTTTTATCCAAAATGGTATATGTTGGGCTTGAATGTTATATGTAGATGTTCAAATAACATTACAACAACAACTCATCCTTAATCCTAGTGGGTGAGGTTGGCTACATGAATCAAACGACGCCATAAAGATTTATTATAAATCATGTCATTCATTTGATAAAGCATTTATCTCTATATCCTTCTTAATTATTTCGCTTATAGTTTTTCTTGATTTTCCTCTTACTCTAATACCCGGAGTAATATCCATTTGATATATGCTCCTAACCGAGGCTCTTACTTATCTCTTTCACACATGCCCAAAAAATCACCTAAAATAAAATTCAACAATATTTTCTAAAATAGGTCAACTCCAAATCTTTTTCGAATATGCTCACTCATCAAATCATCATATGTGCTACGTGAAGTTTATCTCTTATTAGCATTTTGTAGTCCAACATTCGGTCCTATACAACATCACTAATTTTATAGCTATGAATAGAACTAAATTAAAAAACAAGTATTTTTTGGAAAAATATATAATTAATGAATTAAAAAAG
This sequence comes from Crotalaria pallida, assembly GCA_037953625.1. NCBI lineage: Eukaryota > Viridiplantae > Streptophyta > Magnoliopsida > Fabales > Fabaceae > Crotalaria > Crotalaria pallida. The sequence goes on along the minus strand of CM075654.1, from coordinate 137,560,176 downwards.
AATTTTTAGTTCTCCAAAACGATTTTATTATTTATGCTCTCGCAATATAGAAAAACCCATATATTAATTGTTTTTTTATTGGTTTTGTAGATAGACTTGTTTTGCGTAATTTTTATTTGTTAGAAGTATGACTTGTATTTTTTAACATTTTTTTTTATAATATTTTGTCTTATAGAAAAACATTTCATAATAACACAAAAATAAAAATTGATGAAAGCTTTGTCACCTTTATCTTTGTTAATTCTACATTATGCTAGGAAGATCTTTAAAAAAATATATAAATACATGTCACTTATGTGAGAATACCTGCAAATGTGCCAAAGGTAGCTTATGCAGAATAATGAGCTCCCCTCTACAAACTTTCCATTCTTTGTGGCATCTTCTTCTTCCATCTTTAATCTACTTTAAGCTAAGCCTCGCCTAGTGGGGGACCGTTTCCAAGACTAGTAATTTTTATTTTATTTTTTTAAAACCAAACTCCTCTGATTTAATTGTTATCACTTATCCCACAATTATTACTCCCGCAATTATTCTCTTCTTTCCTTTTTTCAACTTTGATCACTCAAATATTAATTTAAAAAATAGAATTAGCTAAGTATTAATAATATAATAGGGTTATTTTTGAAAATATAATATAAAATCCGGGTGAGAATAACAAATACACAGATATTGATAAAATTTCCCTATTTTGCTATTCCACAATTATATGTTATTTCCTCCATCCCTATCACATGATTATTTAAAAGAAATTGAAATTATTTTATCTAAATACTCCCATGTAAGAATTTTTTATAATTTTATTTTGGTCTTATTTATAAAATTTTATTTCAATTTTTAATAACACTTAATTACTTTTGTTCATAAACATTCATATTTACTCACATTTTTTAAAATACCAATAATAATCATAGGGATAATTTAAAATATAAATATATATATATATACATATATATCAAATTTTCATATTTTTAATACCGTTAACAAATTTAACTATTTACCTTAATAAAAATAAAAAATGCAAAAAAAAAAGTATAAAACTAGAAAGAGTATCCTCTAATTTAATATATGTTTTAACAATATGATACAATAATTCTAGAAGTGATACATAATACTACTACTACTATTATTATCATTATTATTATTATTATTATTAGAGAAAATGGAGAATGTATCAACAATGTAAAAGTTTTTTACACCATCAGTGCATAATTCACCATTCATCTGTTTATGATCATTGCCTTTAAGATTAAAGTAATATATATAAATAAAAGGTGAATGATGAATTAATAGTGTAAAAAATTTTATACCATCGGTACATTCACATTAATATCATCTTCTTATTATTATTATTATTATTAACATTATTATTATTATTATTATAAAAAAGATGTTATCCCAGCTGCAAGATAAACATATCACACGGCATGTCAGAGAGTACCGCCCTGCTATAGTCGCGAATCAGTTTATAGTCGCCAGTGTACACATACAGTGATACATATTAATATTGCTAAAATGTCAATGTCACTATTATAAAAAAAAAATGTCAATACCACGGCCCCATCTTTTTTTAAAATCTCATTATTTGTTTATTTTACCATTTTAACCCTCACCTCAATCTCTTTTTTCAAAAAGGTGAAATCAAAGGTGGTACACCAAAAAAGGTTGAGGTGATGGTTAAAATGGTAAAATAAACAAATAATGAGATTTAAAAAAAAGATGGGGCCGTGATATTGACATTTTTTTGATAATAGTGACATTGACATTTTAGCAAGATTAATATGTATCACTGTGTGTGTACAGTGACGACTATAAACTGACTCGCGACTATAGCAGGGCGGTACTCTCTGACATGCCGTGTGATCTGTTTATCTTGCAGCTGGGATAACATCTTTTTTATAATAATATTAATAATAATAATAAGAAGAAGATATTAATGTGTATGTACCGATGGTATAAAATTTTTTACACTATTAATTCATCATTCACCATTTATTTATATTACTTTAATCTTAAAGGCAATGATCATAAACAGATGAATGGTGAATTATGCACTGATGGTGTAAAAAACTTTTACATTGTCGGTACATTCTCCATTTTCACTAATAATAATAATAATAATAGTAGTAGTAGCAGTAGTATTATGTATCACTTCTAGAATTATTGTATCATATTGTTAAAACATATATTAAATTAGAGGATACTCTTTCTAGTTTTATACTTTTTTTTTGCATTTTTTATTTTTATTTAGGTAAATAGTTAAATTTGTTAACGGTATTAAAAATATGAAAATTTGATATATATGTATATATATTTATATTTTAAATTATCCATATGATTATTATTGGTATTTTAAAAAATGTGAGTAAATATGAATGTTTATGAACAAAAGTAATTAAGTGTTATTAAAAATTGAAATAAAATTTTATAAATAAGACCAAAATAAAATTATAAAAAATTCTTACATGGGAGTATTTAGATAAAATAATTTCAATTTCTTTTAAATAATCATGTGATAGGGATGGAGGAAATAACATATAATTGTGGAATAGCAAAATAGAGAAATTTTATCAATATCCGTGTATTTGTTATTCTCACCCGGATTTTATATTATATTTTCAAAAATAACCCTATTATATTATTAATACTTAGCTGATTCTATTTTTTTAAAATAATATTTGAGTGATCAAAGTTGAAAAAAGGGAAGAAGAGAATAATTGTGGGAGTAATAATTGTGGGATAAGTGATAACAATTAAATCATAGGAGTACCAACGAGCTGTTGGTGCAGTGGTGCCAGGGGCTGCACTTGGTAGGGCGAACCACGGTTCGATCCCCCGCAACAACGTTGGGAGAGGAATAAAACCTTAACCCCGGGACGCCCCTCGAACTGGATTAGTCGGCCCAGTGGGCCGGATACCAGGGTGCAAACCAAAACAAATTAAATCATAGGAGTTTGGTTTTAAAAAAATAAAATAAAAATTACTAGCCTGGGAAACGGTCCCCTACTAGGCGAGGCGAGGCTTAGCTTAAAGTAGATTAAAGATGGAAGAAGAAGATGCCACAAAGAATGGAAAGTTTGCAGAGGGGAGCTCATCATTTTGCATAAGCTACCTTTGACACCTTTGCAGGTATTTTCACATAAGTGACACGTATTTATATATTTTTTTAAAAATCTTCCTAGCATAATGTTGTAAGATTTTTATATCTTAGTATGTCTCATGTGATGTGCATGTGACATATATTGAATTGTGTTTAGTAAATAATTTATTAAATCTTAATGGGCTAAATCATATTTAGATAATAAGGGGATTGTTTCTGAAGGCTCATTAGCTTGATGGAAGCCAATGGATAAGAGATAGGGGTTTTACCTATTTATGAGAAACAGGTCATGTTCCTGGCTATGAATGTATTCTATCTTCTACCATCACATAACGGCACAGAAAGAATAGTAGAGAAGGCAAATGAATAGAAACCTTGTTTCCTGGCTTTTGGTCAAAGACGTTGGAGATCACTCTCAAGTATAGCAATGGATAGAAGTTAGTAATTATGTTCTCTTATCATCCCTATAACATGTGAAAGTCATGTAATTTCAAGATCCCTATTGTTGTAGTTGAAAGGAATAAATTAGAACTACAACTTATATGTGGTATCAGAGCAATAGGTTGAGAAATTCATGATTTTCCAATTAAAATTTTGTAATATGGTATGAACCCTAATTATTGTATTTAGGGATATTATGGTTTCCGCGAAAGTGTTATTTTCATACCTGCTAGAAATATTTATTTGTCTGATTAATATATCTATGAAAATCAATATGTGAATTAATGTTACAATCTTACGAAAATTAACGCATGATTTCAGTACTGAATTTCCAAGTGATTTCCAAATTGGAAAACGTGAAACGTGAATTGTTTTGCTTGGCTTCACGTATTGATTTTGTATATATACTAATGTAATTTCCTATATATACTAACGTGATAATGTGATAATGTTGTTCACGCAATATATATATCCCTAAATACAGATTGATTTATAATGTGATAATGCTGTTTACACTAGAATTAATTTTATATATATATATAAAATATTTTCTGGATATTATGTATTGGATATTATGTATTGATAATTTAATAGTTTAATATTAAATTATATCACAGATTGATTTGAATTAATGTATGATAGGTTAGTTTATCACTAAAGTGGTCAAACCTGAAAAGTTAAATTAATTCTAATCATATAATAGTTAATTTCAATTACTCATAGATGATGCTATAAACGTACAACATGATGATTTGTTGTTTTATGAGTCATTGAATTTATTGTTATAAGGCATTTATGGATCACCCAAAGGTTGATTAGTTGTTCTTATGATTAATAAACATGATTGAAGGTAATGCATGTGCATCACTGTTTTATTTATTTCAAAGGATAATAAATATTTAATTATTGCACGTTGCATTACCCATTATTGATTATTATATTAATGTATGATGATTTGATTTGATATTAATGTATGATGATTTGATCATCATTAAAGTTTTCAAATCATAAAGATATTAATTCCGATTGGCTAATTTTATTATAATAATAAATTTGATTTGAAGTTAATTGTATATTGATTTTGTTAATCACCAAAGTGGTCTAATCAGTAAGTAAATTAATTTCAAATCATATGATGTTTTTTCAATTACTCATAGATTTGATGCTATATGAATGACATAATGATTTGATGTTCTATGGGTATATTGTAGTTCATTGTTATAAGACATTTATGGATCGCCCAAAGGTTTGATTAATTGTTCTTATAATTAATGGATATGACTGTAGGCAATATGTTTGTGCTATTGGTTTATTTATACATCCAAAGACAATAGATAATACTAAATGGTACATATATCAGTGCCAATTATTGATTATTAATTTTATTAGCATCATTATGTTTGAATGTCGTGTGCTAATGTGCAACCCAAAGGAGAATATTAGTGCACATTAATTGTTTAAGTAACATGTATCTTATGTCTCAAAACATTTATGTTATGTAATACATGTTCTTAATTTTCTGCATTCTCATGACTTGTATGTGTCAATGTTATTTGCTAAACTTTCTGACTAGAGTTTACAAGTCTTTCTTATCAATTAAAGAAAAGTTTGTTGCTATTAATGGTGTTAGCAACAATAAAGATAAAGTTTATTATAAAATCTGAGTAATTTTTTAGAAAGATTTGACAAACACTTATGTTATGTTCATGAGGATAAGTGTTTCAGATAATATTAAGATAATTCTCTCCAAAATTGAAAGTACTTAAAAAATAAGTGAATTTTGTGAGAGAATGCCCAATATTTTGTGAGTCTCTTTCTGGGACATTAATGAGTACCCTAACCCCATAAAGTTTGGTGATTTGTGTACTATTTATGAATGTATAATTAAAAGGAAAATTATTGCAGGAAGATTTAAGTTTAAGTCCTTAGGAATAGTTGTGGATGAGAACTTCTTAGTATAGTTTATGCTTGCTCATTACCGATTGAATGTTACTTGTTTTTGAATGAGTTATAACGCCATGAAAGGTAATGGGTTGTGCAGTAAATTGCACAATATCTTAGTTTAAGAGGAAACAATACTTAAGAATATAAGAAATCTCTTTATCCAACTTTTAAGGACATTAAGGAGCTGGAAATAAATGTGTGAAGAAACATGATAAGGGCAAAGGATCAATTAGAATTAATGAGGCATATGTGAAAACTCATATGAAAGAACTTCATTATCATAAATGTCATTTTGTGCAAAATGAATTCAGAAGAAGTGCATAAAATGAAAATTTTGATTATATGAAAGATAAGTTTAAAGCTCATGTATGTTTGAGTCAAACTTAATCAAAGATCCACATAAATTTGGTGGATTGATCCTGGATGAATCGGAACATGTTTCTAGCATAATGAATTTTTGTTTAATCCATACCTTAAACCCACATGTAAAGTATGTGTTTGTGGGAATAAAGTGAATGTTCTAGTAGAACTTGTCAGGATTTAATGATTAATCCTTGATATTGGGCATCACCTAGACTCATTGGAAACCTTTTAGGTACCTAGTTTTCTAGGAGATTGGTTTATTATCTAGGATTAATGTTATTAGATACTCTTTTATGTTTGGTTATGGATGTTTCAATTTATTTAAGTATAACTATCACATTGGTATTTGTATATTAATGATAGTTATATAAATTGAATTTTAAATGATTTTTTGCTAATTTGTGGCATAAGTGTTTGGGTCATAAATCCAAGGAAAGAATGAGAAACTTTATAAGGAACAAAATCTTTTCAGATTTGGTTTTTATTGGCCTAATTATTTGTGTAGAATGTATTAAATTAAAGAAAAACCAAAGACACAAAGAAAGGAGCCACAAGAAGGATCCAGCTTCTTGAAAATGTGTTCTTCAAAACTTGTGGACCTATGATGTTAACTTTCTTTTTAGAAAGGAAAAGGTATGTCATCATCTTTATTGATAATTATTCATGTTATAGTTATGTCTTGAAAATTTACTTGAATAAAGTAGAAAGTTAAGTACATATAGATGAATGTTATCAATTACGATAGAGATGATGACTAATATGAAAGAATTAATTAAAATGGGCAACATCTGTGACTGATCGTTGAACTCCTCTAGGATTGAGTATTTTGTGTGTATGTCAGTTACACTGCAACGAAATGGTGTATATAGGGCATAACAGAACAGTAATGAATATGGTTAGGAGTATGATATTTAGTCTTTACCCGCATTTGTGAATGTATGTCTTGAAACTGTCATTTGTCTATTGAACAGGGTTCCTAGTAAGACAGTGTCAAAGACAATTTTGAACTGTGTTTATAGGAAACCCAATTTAAGGCACCTGCATGTTTAAGGTTGTCGGCAGAAACAAGGATTGCCATCCGCCAGAAAAGAAAATGGATATAAAACATCAGTGAATATTTCACTGATTATCCATATAAATCAAAAGGTATAGACCTTATTGTTCTAACCATAATATAAGAAACATTGAAATTGTGAATGACAAGTTTACTGAGAATTGTGAAATTAGTGGGAGTATAGTTCCACATAACGTGGAAATTAACGGAGTTAGGGTGCAAGTTCCTGTAATTTGTAATTTGTTCTTCTATCTCAACAATAGTTTCTTTTATTGTTGAATCGTATAACAATAAAATACGAAATGAATTCACTATTCACAATGATTTTATTGTAGAAGAACCATGAGAAATAGTATTAAAAAAAAGGGAAAGAAATTGCTATTTCGAATGTTTTAAGTGGTTTATCTACAAGAATGTAAATTTGACTTAGTCATTAATGATAACGATGTGTTGTTTTACAAGCTGTAAGTTGTGATAATATTGATAAATATTTTTATATATGAGACCCTGTAGAATTGCCTAAAGGTTACACGAGAGTTGGGGGTAAGTGAGTCTTTTGGACCAAATATAACTCTCGTGACAACCTTGAACGTTACAAGGCCAAATTTGTTGTCAATGATTTCTCCGCAAAGTTGGCATTGACTATTAATGAGGTATTTTGACCAATTACCTGAAAGAATTTATTCAATATTATCATCATGGCATATGTAGTTCGTAATGATTTGGAACTGCAGTAGAAGAATGTGAAAACAATCTTTATGAATTTTAGAGGAGGATGTTTATGTGGATGACCCACTAATGTGGTTCTCAATTGAAAAGAATGAACACATAATGTGCAAATTTGAGGAAATTAATATACAAATTTAAACATACATCCCACCAATAGTATCTGAAAGATATCCAATGATACTATTGTTCTTTTTAGATTTAAGGAAACACAATTAACTTGTGTAAGTATCTGAAGGTCAGTGAGAGTGAGTTTATTATGTTGATTTTGTATGTTATTATATCTTGCTTGCAACTTATTATCTTGGTCTTTTACACTAGACTAAGAAGTTTTTTTTTTCTAGTAACTTTGAATGAAAGATATAGGTGAATTGAGCCATGTGATTAGAAAATGAATATTCTAGAATATGTCACATAAATTGTTAGGCTTATCTCAGAAAGCATATATCATTAAAGTACTAGAATGATTTAGAATGAATAAAATTTAAGTTAAGGAAGTATTGACTATACTCATAATAAAGTCTTGAGGTATTAGCATGGAATGAATAAATGCATGTTTACTTCTGTAATGAATGATCACATTGAGGTGATCAGAATGTTGAATTTGTAACAAGTTTTTGAGGTTACAATTCAAACTAATTGACTGCAAAATTTTATTTCGGGGCTTAGAACTGTCGACAATATTGCTTAGCCGCTGAAAATGTACTGTGATGTTTTGCAGCAATGACAAGTACTATAAAGGTGCTAAAATAATGTGAATGAAGTACTTTGTCTCTAAAGAATAAGATCAGAAACAAAGATTGTCAATAAAGCATGTTAGCACCAATCTTATGATTGCTAATCCCTTGAAAGAAGGGTTATTGCCTAAACATTTATTGAACATGTTGAAAGTATAGGCATTACTGTTATTAAGTAAAAGTGAATTTGATGTTGACATCCTTATGTATGATGTAATTGACACTCTGAGCCGAGTTCATTTATGATATGTTTATTATGTTTCTGATTACCTGTTTTCTAGAACGGCATGCATTATTGTATTAGAGTAATGTAAACAGGTATTGTCTTGACTAAAGACATTATGGACCAATTATGTATTTCCCAATTATAGATCGTGTTAAGGAAAAGACTATTTTGTGATACATGGAAGGAATTATGTCGAACAAATGACATACAACCGCTATGACCCGAATTAGTTCATATCTTTAACTATGATTAATCGAGTATCTAACTATAAAATGATTTAGCTATATAAATGCGCATAATTGTTTGTTTAATTATTTTGTTTATTAAACCATAATGTTGAATTATGTCACATGAGCCAAGTGGGAGAATGTAAGATTTTTATATCTTAGTATGTCTCATGTGATGTGCATGTGAGATATATTGAATTGTGTTTAGTAAATAATTTATTAAATCTTAATGGGCTAAATCATATTTAGATAATAAGGGGATTGTTTCTGAAGGCCCATTAGCTTGATGGAAGCCAATGGATAAGAGATAGGGGTTTTACCTATTTATGAGAAACAGGTCCTGTTCCTGGCTATGAATGTATTCTATCTTCTACCATCACATAACGGCACAGAAAGAATAGTAGAGAAGGCAAAGGAATAGAAACCTTGTTTCCTGGCTTTTGGTCAAAGACGTTGGAGATCTCTCTCAAGTATAGCAATGGATAGAGGTTAGTAATTATGTTCTCTTATCATCCCTATAACATGTGAAAGTCATGTAATTTCAAGATCCCTATTGTTGTAGTTGAAAGGAATAAATTAGAACTACAACTTATAAATGTAGAATTAACAAAGATAAAGGTGACAAAACTTTCATCAATTTTTATTTTTGTGTTATTATGAAATGTTTTCCTATAAGATAAAATTTTATAAAAAAATGTTAAAAAATACAAGTCATACTTCTAACAAATAAAAATTACGCAAAACAAGTCTATCTACAAAACCAATAAAAAAACAATTAATATATGGATTTTTCTATATTGCGAGAGCATAAATAATAAAATCGTTTTAGAGAACAAAAATTCTTTTTTAATTCATTAATTATATATTTTTCCAAAAAATACTTGTTTTTTAGTTCTATTCATAGCTATAAGGTTAGTGATGTTGTATAGGACCGAATGTTGGACTACAAAATGCTAATAAGAGATAAACTTCACGTAGCACATATGATGATTTGATGAGTGAGCATATTCGAAAAAGAGTTGGAGTTGACCTATTTTAGAAAATATTGTTGAATTTTATTTTAGGCGATTTGGGCATGTGTGAAAGAGATAAGAGCCTCGGTTAGGAGCATATATCAAATGAATATTACTCCGGGTACTAGAGGAAGAGGAAAATCAAGAAACACTATAAGCGAAATAATTAAGTAGGATATAGAGATAAATGCTTTATCAAATGAATGACATGATTTATAATAAATCTTTATGGCGTCGTTTGATTCATGTAGCCAACCTCACCCACTAGGATTAAGGCTGAGTTGTTGTTGTAATGTTATTTGAACATCTACATATAACATTCAAGCCCAACATATACCATTTTGGATAAAAATATTAAAAAAATAATAAAAAAAGATAAATTGAAGAACCTACTATTCTTTAAAACAATTATACTTCCTCCGTTTCATAAGTAGTGTCGTTTTACATTTGTACCATGTTTCATAGTCTTGTTTTTTTTTATAAACTCAATACATAATTAATGTTATTTTTCCAAACACACCCCTATTTATTACACTTTCTTTTTCACTTCCAATACCTTTCTCTCTATTCGATAATGATTATATATGGGCATTATAGTCAAAATACAACAAATCCTTACCTCATTTAATCATTTCTTAAAACTCGTTCATAACCTTAAAACACACTACATATAAAAGCAAGGAGTATTTATTTGATTTGAATATTAAATATGAATATTCAAATAACATTGGTGTTTTATTTCTAGCTGGAAATCGAGAGAACTGCCAAGGCCATTTGTTAAGCAGCTTCCGCTTGGAGCGTTCCTTGATGACTTGTACTTTATTTATTGATTATTTTTAGTATGAAATCAAATTAATTTTGGATTGTTGTTATGCAATTTTATATTGGACTAATATATTTGTTGCCTAATATGAAATTTTGACTTTTTTAAATAATGACTTCACAATTATATGTTAAGTGTCAAAATATCATTGATCCAACATAAGATCATAACAACAACCAAAAATTAGGATGTATGGAAGTAATTCCCATATTTATTTTCCATGGTTATATAACTTATATTTTCAAATATCATGTACCTTTGTTGTCTTTATTTTACTACTTTATAGCACTATATGAACGATTTTGTTGCTTGGACGTAAATTTTTGTTCCTAAAAAAATGGAATTGTGACTGGAAAAGTTATCCGGCCTCATAATCAAAAAAAGGGCATGATTTTGCATTCCATTAGCAGCTCTAACCGGCGTATGTGCCTAGATTAGGACTTTTTTTTTGGTGAACAACGGGGCTAAACGCCCAAAACAAAACAACAAAACAAACTAAGATCCTCTACTAAACATAGTTCCCGCACTATCAGCTAACAAAGCCACACTAAGAAAACTAGGAACATAGTCAAAATACATGAATTCTTCATGCATACTATGAGCATGTTTGGAGAGAGTATCTGCCACAAAGTTGGCTTCCCGAAAGATATGACCAATCCTAAAATCTCCTTGCTGCATTCTCTTCCTTATGGTGCTAACAATAGAGGAACAAGGATGAGAAGGATGGCAACCATCATTTATAAGCTTTGTTGCACACATGGAATCAGATTCAATGATGGCTTTAACAAAACCTTTCTCAATAGCCAACTGGATACCATGAAAGATTCCTAATAATTCTGCTTGGGTGATTGTTACATCCCCCAACTTAGTAGCAAAAGCTCCCAAGAAAAGACCAACATCGTTTCTTATAATCCCTCCACAGGTAGCTTGTTTCCTTGCCTTGTCATAAGAGCCATCACAATTGATTTTAAACCACTGCGAAGAGGGGTGATGCCATTTGATAGCGCGGCCGATACTATTATTAGCATGCAGCGGTAACGAGTGTTGGTTTTCCATGGCAAACTGGATTTATCTAAATTTCCTCCAAATCATCTTTGTAGATTCATAGATGTTGAAGAATTGACCCTCAAAAACTTTCCTGTTCCTGCGAAGCCATAAAACCTCACACGTACAGCCAAAGAGAATGTTCCAGTCATGAACCGTGTTGGTATGAGACATATTGTGCAGGTTGCTCTCTATCCAATCTTAAAACATGGGTTGGAAGAAAACTGTGTGTTGCCATCTTGGTATTAAGCTCCTCCACACCTGTTGAGCATGCTGGCAATCACGAAAAGCATGAAGCGCTGTTTCCTCTTCATTTTCGTTGCACATAGGGCACTCGCCATCAGCTGTTAGGTGCCTTCTTCTCCTATTTTCATTAGTAAGAAGAGCATCATTAATCAATTTCCATAGCAGAACACGAATACGTTAGGTCCAGGACACTTCCAAAGCTTCATGAAGATCATCCTCTCGTTATCATCATGTTGCGCCTGAATGCTTTTATACGTTGTAGCGATAGAGAACCATCTGTCTTTCGCCGGAGCCCATCCAAGCGTATCTTCTTGACCTGCACAAACGAGAGGAGTTTTAGTAACAATATTATTAATCAATAAGTTAGGAAGCTTACCTGCCATGCGATGAATATCCCATGTTCCACTCGGTGTCACAAAGGCATCAATATTCCACTCCTTCTCAAATTCATCAATCGGTCCAAGAGCCAGATTTAAAAGAGGTCCAATATGCGGGTTCCAGTTATCTGTCCAGAATTTTATTTTCTTACCGTCACCAACCCGCCAAATTAGGCTTTGATTTAAAAGATTCCACCCATGACAGATGCCTTTCCAGGTATTAGAATCATTTGCTCTTCTCTTGACAATAGGAATAGTATCATTTCCACATTTATATTTGTGGCTAAGAACTTGGACCCATAGAGAGTCCTTGTTCATTAGAAGACCCCAGCCAAGCTTCATCATGAAAGAAGTATTAAGATCTCTAGCTTTCCGAAGGCCAAGACCACCCTCTTTTTTAGGCTTACAAACATTATCCCACTTCACAAGATGAACTTTCTTCTTGTCTTGAGTATCTCCCCAGAGGAAGGCTCTGCTCGTTTTATCAAGCTCATCACAGAAGCTCCTTGGGACCAAGGTTGTTTGCATGATATAGGACGGAATAGCTCCCAACACTGATTGAGTTAAGGTTAGACGACCTGCAAAAGAGAGGGTTTTGCTTTTCCAAAGACTAAGCCTTTGATTAGCTTTATTAATAACATAACGAAAAGTATTCCGGGAAACCTTTTGTGAAAAAGGGGTATACCCAGATATTTACCCAAATCATCAGTTCTTTGAAAGCCAAAGGCTTCACTAATTTCCTGGCGGACATTGATATGAACATTTTTAGAGAAAAAAATTCGAGTTTTATCCCTGCTTACTTTTTCACCAGAACTTTTACAAAAAGATCTAGGCAAGCAGAAACAATCTCAACCTGGTCCATTCCAACTTCCGCAAAAAGAATTAGATCATCAGCAAAAGCAAGATGGGAAATATTAGGACCACCTCGGGAAAGTTGAATTGGTTTCCAAAATTTATTATTAATCGCAACATGAATAATTTGAGAAAGCCTCTCCATACAAAGAACAAAAAGATAGGGAGAAAGAGGATCACCTTGTCTAATACCTTTTTCTGGAGTAAAAGAGTCAAGCACCTCACCATTCCAAATCAGATTCATTTTTGAGGAAGAAATGCAATGCCAGATCAGTTGGATAATGGATTCACCTAAACCAATGTCACGCAAGGTATCCACAACAAAATCCCATTTTAATATATCATAGGCTTTTTCCATATCAATTTTAATAGCCATAAACGCTCTTTTACCTTTCATTTTTTTCATGGTATGAATAACTTCCTGAGCAATAATTATGTTATCTCTACCTTGGCGACCAGGGACAAAACTACATTGGTTCGGACTCACAAGATGGTCCATAATACCCCTAAGCCTAGCAGCCAAGACCTTAGTAACAACTTTATAAGAAACATTACAAAGGCTGATGGGTCTAAACTGCTTAATGTTAAGGGGCATATCAACTTTAGGGATCAAAGTAATTAAAGTATCATTAATATCTTTCACTTGGTGAGGGGATTTGAAAATATTTTTAACAAGCTCACACAAGGAAGATCCAACAGTGTCCCATTGACTCTGATAAAAAATGGCATGAAACCCATCTTTTCCCGGAGCTTTAAAACCACCCATAGCAAAAACAGCCCATTTAATTTCCTCATCACACACATCCCTATTAATCATATTTAAATGATACTCATGTAAGGGAGGAAAAGCATCATGTAAACAAAAACAGTCATACCTTGTGTTGCTTCTATATAAATTTCTAAAGTAATCATTTGCAAGAGCTTCCAGTTGACCAGGGTTAGTAATCCACTCACCAATCTCATTTTGCAGGGATTCAATTTTGTTTTTCTTCCTGCGAACCATAGTTGTTCCATGAAAAAACATAGTGTTGCGGTCACCATATTGTATCCATTTACACCTTGATTTCTGAAACCATAACACTTCTTCTTGGATTAGGATCTTGTCATACTCCACCCAAAGCTCCTTTTGAAGATCCACTAGAAAATTGTTGGGTCTAACTTGCAGGCTCTGCTCAATGCCCTCCAATCTTCTAATAATATTCTTCTTCCTGAAAAAAATATTACCAAAAGCATTATTATTCCAATTTTGTAACCCAATCTGAGTGTTACTTACCTTGTCACACCAGTTATATTCTGAAGTCCAATGTCGTGCCACCACTGAAGGTAAGTCTTGATGAGTTAACCAAGACGCAAGGAACCTGAAGGGCCTTCGTCCCCTGTTTGGGCCATGAAGCTCTTGAAAATTCAGCCAGAGAGGATTGTGATCACTTTTTAATTTTGGAAGGTGGTGCACAATCATATTTTCAAAAAGGATTCTCCAATCAATATTAAAAAAGACTCTATCAAGGCGTTTTTGAATATTTCCTCTTTCCCAAGTAAACGAAGAGCCAACATAACCAGCGTCAATTAGGTGACAATCTCTAACCATTTCTTGGAATTTGTTACTATCAGGGCTAGAGCGTAAACTGGTGACTCCCTTGCTTTCATAAGAGTGGAGAATTGTGTTAAAGTCACCCATAATGCACCAAGGGCCATTTGTATTCTGGTAAATATTGCGAAGCTCATTCCAAATCACCCTTCTAGCAACAGGTTGAGAACTCCCATACACTGCCGTGAGGCACCGGTGAGAAAGATTACCAAATTTAACTCTCATATGGACGAATTGGAAGTGAGATAAAAGAATATCAACACTCCAAACCGATGAGTCCCATAAGCACCAAATACCACCTGCATGTCCCCTTGCATCAACAACAAAAGAGCCGTCGAAACCTGTCTTGCAAATGATTCTTTTTGCTGTATCACCACAAGCATGAGTCTCAAGTAAAATAATAAAATAAGCATTTTTCATTCTTCTAAGGTCTCTAATTAAACCTGGAAACGATTTATTACCAGTACCACGACAATTCCAGCATTTAATATTCATAATCACATATTCAAATTATGATTCAAAGAATCAGTTTCACCAGGGATTAAAATATCCTTGTCATTTTCAGATAGGACATGTATATCATCATTATAATCTATATCCATACCTGAGCCGCTTGAGAGCTTACCATCAGGCGGTTTGGGAGGAAGATTGAGGGACTTTGAAGATGAAGCATTCCGTTGAGCAAACTCGATAGCCTCCTTCTCAGGTAAGTACGTTTGAGTAGCAAAGTCATGTATCACAAGCCCCTTGGATTTCTCATAAAATTTCATTAGACGCATGACCTCCTCCTCTTTTGCTTTCATGGCTTCTTTATATTCCTTTGACCCTCTATACTGCTTTAGATTATGTTGTCCATCCATAGCTGAAGGAGCTTCCACGGTTATTATATTTTTTGCAACACTTTCCTTATTTATTGTTGATTGCCTTGGCTGTTTGGCTGTAGCTTTGGCAGGTTGCATTAGAACCTTAATGCCACGAGTTAGCTGCTGATTTTTCCCAGCCTGAAAATTACGGACTTTCACCTCCTTATGGGCTTGAGAAGTGACCCGTTTAGGATTGCCCACTACGTGCTTACTATGCTGGTTCTCATAAACTTCTTCATGCAAACTGACTTGCGTGTCTCTTGCAGAATCATCAGGTCCCGCCGCCAAAGCCACCTCTTCTTCATAATTAAGGGCATCGAATTTTCCTCTTTCAGGTACATGCTGCACACCTTTGATTCCTCCCATAATAGAAGATCCATTTTGTTTTTGCAAAGCTCTTTCCTTTTTCCTTGCATGTCTTTTCACTAACATCCATGGGCCAAAAGGATTTGATTTTTGCTGAGCATCAGAACTTTCCTTATCCGCCGTGAGCAAATCCTTACCCAAAGAATCTGGACTTTCCCCTTGATCACCCATTATTTCCGTCGAAGCATTAACTCCCGTCACCGTACTGCCTGCCACCGTTACGACCGCCAGCTCCTTCCCTTCGCCAGCCACCATGTTCTTTCCTCCTGCCTCTTCCGACAGATGATCCTGGATATCAACGTGACTCTCTGGGCACAATTCTTGCCTATGCCCATACCTCCCACACTTGAAACAAACCTGGTGTAAACCTTCATATTCAAGGTTAACGATCACACCCCAAACTTTAACCTGCGGAACCAACTTCCTCCTTATATCTATCTCGACGCATATTCGGGCAAAGCGACCACGTGAATGTATGGAAGTCATTTGGTCCACTTTCAGCAGAGTACCAATTTTAGCTCCCACTCTTCTAAGGAAATTTGTGTTGTACAATTCCATGTTAAGGTTGGGAATCCTAACCCACACAGCAATCTTACGGATCCTTTGTTCCGTCTCAAGAAAAAACGGTCTCCATCTTTGTACAATCAAGTAATGATCAGCGACTTTCCACGATCCCTCATATAGTGCATGTTTATAATCATTTTCATGGGAGAAACTTACTATGTAGTAGTCCCCGGGTAAGTCAATAATTTTGATAGAACCATCCCTGACCCATTCCAGTTTCAGCTTATTTTCAAGGGTTTTAGGATGGACTCTCTTGCCAAAAACTTTGACTATAAGAGATCCTCTCCATGGTTTGCACCACTCCTCAAACTCTTCCTGAGACACATCAATTTCCGGACAAGGATCGAAATCCTCATCATTGATCATGTCCTCCTCTTGATGATACCACTTGTTTTCAGGTAACTCCTCATCATTCATAAAGAAACCACGTTGTGAATTGTCACCAATACTATGCATGAGGGACGCTGCATAAGACTTCTTGGGGCTTGCTGCATCTGATACACTCACAGTAGGAGGCGTTACTTCCATGTCCACATTCTCCACAACAGGTTGATCATCCGTTTTGACTTTCTTGTTTGATCTTTCCTTGAGATCATCCTCTTGCACCGAAGATCCTTCATTGTTGTCAGTATCTTTAAATACAAATCCTAGCAAGGGATTTGCATCCATGAGAGCGTTTTCTTTTCCAAACCCTAGCAGAGCGTTTTTCAATTCGTTTTTCCTATTTGACTAAAAACATGTTGACGTGAGTGAAATGATCGATCTGCCTAGATTAGGACTAGCTGCTTATGCGACAATCCACACCGGACCACCAATTACTGCTCTGCCCGACAATAGATCGATTTTCAAGTCTTAAGCAAAGTGGTTTATTAAAGCTGAATGAAATTAGAAGGCAAAAAGTAAAAGAGGATAAAATATATAGAGAGCCTTTGTTAATAAATAAAGAAAAATATAAAGCCTAATTCTTTAACTATATCCTAACTAGTAAGTATTCCCGTGCGATCGCACGGGCATTAGTTTGGCTATCAATTTTTTCCATTGTTATGCCATTTTAAATTGAGATGTTAAATAATACTATCAAAACATATAAGTAATAAAAAAAGAAAAAAAATTACTAATATAAAAAAAAATTAATAATTAACATCATACAGAAAACATTAATAATTAACCAAGCCATTCAATTTTTTGTTCAATTTATATGCCTCTTCAGCACTCTTTACTTGCAGAATCATGAGAAACAACTGAAACACAACTTATAGCATAAGCAAAAAAATATGCAGCCCATACAATCAGTGAAGTATCAAAAGATGTTGAATTTGGACAGAAAAATATTTTGAAGCTTGTTTCTGTTTTCAGCTATTAACATGCATATAATTGTAGATATAAAACAAAAGAAATCTTCCATGTATGAAGCAAAGTCCATAAAAGGCAGACCCATCACTGCCCTTCAATAATGAATAAAATACAAAGAATAAATGCAAGGCAGATAAAAATTACAGATAATAAAACAAAGTGCATCAATGGAGCCTATTATTGGGATAATAACCCAAGGCCTGCTTCTAAATCTATCAATGTGATTGTAAGAAGTTCTTCTGCATCTATACAATCAAAGCTAAGCCTCAAGTCCAAATGTTTTCTAGCATTAACCAACATAGTATCTATCAAACCACCATTAGTGTCTTTTCTCTGCTTTTCTGTTGTTTCCCTTTATATCAATGCAGCTAAAGCTTCTATGCTGCATGAAGGATGCAACTTAAATCCATAAAGCAAACTATCTTCTGCTAAAAGAATTTCTGCTAGTTCTACCGAATTGAAATCATTGAAATGGAAAAACTTGGTGTCACTCTTCTACAGAAACCTTCATTAGAACCAATTACTCGTTTCATTGGTTCGTCATAACCTGCAAATATAACTACGATTTTTCCGCGGTCCATGACAGACATAATCTCCTCTAAGGCTTCCAATCCGTAGTCCTTATCGTCTGACTTCTGCATCGGTATTAGTCCATAAGCTTCATCAACAAAAAGAATTCCCCCTTCTGCTTCCTGAATCCTACTCCTGGTTTTCGGACCCGTATGACCAACAAACTTGCCAACTAAATCAGTCCGTTGTACTTCTGTCACCTTATCAGTAGGTAGAATTCCCACCATGTGGAGTAATTTTCCCAGGATGTGCACTACCATGGTTTTACCTGTTCCAGGATTGCCAAGCTTACATTTTAATTAAACAAAATTGATGGCATCACCTAGATGCATATATGTTAAACACTCAAACTTGACTTGTGAAACAACGGTTTGAGATGGAAGGAAATTAATCCATACCAAGCATTGAAGTAGCGATCAAGTACATACTGCATACTTGAAAGATATAAAACATTGTATTGATAAACATAAAATGTCATACTTGACATCAGGATCTTCTTTAATTTGCAAGTTATGTAACCAACTAACCATTAAAAACCAAACCAAAATGATAGATAACATCCTGCAAGTGAACACACAAAAACCAAGACAAAAGGATTTTAGCTAGCTATTTGGTAGTCAATATCAGATAGTTTCAATTTTAGCAAGTTAGCATTTCTAATTTCACATGCTTACATAAATTTTCACTTGGACCAAACTTGGAAGCTTTTTAAAAAGAAAAATACCTGAAATAAGCAGGAACACAAAATATGCCCTATATAGAGATTCACAGGAACACAAAAGAAACTATCAGTTGTTATGTATTTTCATAGAAACTCAAAGTAACAAACTCACTTAAGCTATTGTATTTCTAGATTAATTTCTCAATTACAAATTGATAGGAACACAAACTATTAGTTATTGTGTTTTCAGAAACACAAAAGAATATACTAACCTAAGCTATTTTTGGATTCATAACTTACTAACAAATTACAGGTTCTATCCTTTTACCACTAATTCCTTTCTATACAAATAATTCTATTTATGTTAAAAATGAACTTTTTATACAAATTCCAAGTTCTAGCAAAATGAAAAAGTAAAATGTAAACCCTATATGTTGACAACCACTCTAAGTCCTTCAAAAGCACCATTGAGTAATAAACCACAAACCAAACCAAACCAGTGAGTAAGACTAAGAGGAAAAGAAACTAATCTACAATATATATATATATATATACTCACACACACACACACACAAAGGGAAGGGGAAATCAACATACTGAATGAGTGGAATGAGAAACACTTACCAACCTAAAAATTCCTCACTCCCTGATAGCAGCAACAATAGCATAGCAACAACTGCGCTACAGCAGCAACAACAACTCAACAACAGCAACAACACAGTAACAACAACAGCCATAGCACATCAGCACAATAGCACAGCAAAAGCCAATTTTGGCAACACAATATTGACTAAGATTTCAATTCTCATACCATTTTTCATATTTCTAGTTCTTATTCTTTACTTTTTCAATGAACTGAATCACTCAAATCAGATTCACTAAGCATACTTTAGTATTTCCTCAAATTGTTTCGAATCAATCTGATAAGTTTGGATCAGACACAAACTCTTCAGTATAGAAAAGACATATACATTAAGACATAAGGAAATATCAAATTATTAATATTTTTTCTATGCCTTGTAATACTGGGTAGTAACTTAAGATCCTGCACATAAAACCCAACAGCATGATTGCATATTTTGGTAACATTGAAAGTCAATTCTTTTAAATTATTGTGACCTTTTACCCATTGGAGTTCAATACTTTGGCAGTCCTTTACTATTATACTAAATTACTAACTACCATCTGAGTAAAAGAATAGCATGCTATTATTAAAAACAATAGAGCAGGAAAAAAGATTGAAAAAAGAACAAAGTTCTAACCTTTGGTGTTCCTGGTAGTATTTCCCTTGTGGTTTTCTCTTAAAATTGCATAGGATCAAAATCTGCAATTAAAGAAAATAAAAAGAAAGATGACATACACATTATAGAATTTAGCAATTGAAGAAAAATTACATCAGTGATTGCATTTGAATTGAAGGGAAAAAATAACAAAAATATTACAATCTTCTCAATCCACGGCGAAACCTTCTCACCTTCGATTGAAGACACCCAGACATCATCACCACCACCCTCATAGCGGCTGTCGTTGCCGCCATGACCACCTACTATCTTGACACCAACACCCGCACTATCGTCACCTCCCAACAACACCTTCCAGCCACCATCGCTTCTAAAACCACCGTTCACCGCCGATGTCAAACCCGATAGTTCCAGTGACGGTTTCTTACCCTGACCCCTTGAATAGTTGTTGATCACAGCCACCCCTTCCTCTGCATGTTCACCCTTCTCCTCTGCTGAGAATTCCAATGACACCATAATCAGATTTTGATAGGGTCTTTGAGGAGATCTTTCCCAGTTTCCTTCGGTGACTCATCTTCATTATACTCCAGACACTGCTTCGGCGGCTCCTTCGATATAGATCCTTCCTCTTCGCCTTCTTTAGATGCGTTGCTTCGTTTCTGCGTAAGAAAAAACATAGAAAGGGTTTCGAAAAAACAAAAAAATAAATAAGAAGAAGATAACTGAATCGATCCATAGATGAGAAGGTAAAAAAAAAAAAATCAATGCAGCTTCACATCGAGCCACTCAACCATGTGTTGGAGAAATGAAACGTCTCAGGCTTGTCTTGGAAGCTGACAAAAGAACGGTCCAGATCACTTGCTACGGTTCAGATCTTTTTTTTTCATATAAATCGACGCCTGAGATCAAATATAATAAAACACACAAAAACACAATTAAAAACGTAATTAAGACAAACCACAAATGGAAACTTGTAATCAGGCGAAATTAGGGGGCATTAGGTGCTAACACAAAAAAGGAAATCAGATTCTCCAACTTTATATTATGTAGATAATATAAATCAAATCACAACTTTTTCAATGATGAAACCATATAGGTTGAAGCCTCTACATTTTCATTCAAAGCCTTAAAGGGATATATTCCCATTTGATGAACCCGCTCGCTATCTCGAACCAAATTTATACCCCCTTTTTTTTTGCCATTTTCCTGTATTTACATAGGCGTATAAACACATTATTTAAGGATTAATTGGGTTTAAAAATTAATGAGATGTCTATTTGCAAAAAGCAAAAAAATTAGAGGGTATTAATTTATGCATTACTCCCTTTAGACAATAAACTTGATTATATAGCCTCTTAATATTAAATGAAAAATAATTGCTGAGCAATTGTCTTGAAAACCTTGAAAATAGTCCAATTTTTTTTTTTATCAAGTAGTAATAAGAGGATTGTTGGAGGATAAATTGGAAGGATTTAAAATTACTCTAAAGAAACAAACTAATGTTTTACTTTAATTTGTTTCCAAAACAATTCATAAATGGATGCACAACCTAGGACAGTTTTATAGTTTTCAGATTTTTAGTGATTTATTAGTTTATTACTATTTACTAAAGTACCTTCCTGCATTGGTTTATATTGCTAAGCTATTGTTCCTTAATTTTTAGTAGCACCAAATAAGATATAATATAATGATGCTCTTAATTCTCAGTTTCATAACTGCTTTTGTCATTTGAAACCTGAGTGGTGAAGCTCAATAATTTAGCCTCCTCATGATGAATGGAAATTATTCAGCCATTTTTTTTACCGATGCAACAACCTTAAGCATGGATGACAATCAACACCAACAAGGGCATCCTAAGCATAGTCTTAAGTCAAGATTCACCATATTCTGACACATCAGCATTACATCAATTACATCATTATTTTGTTATCGGACTCAATTTCAGACTTTTCATATATTCTACCACAGTAGAATCTTAACACCAGACTCACCAAACATCCATTAGTATTACATCATCAAGTACTTTTATACACAATTTTATTACAATAATGTTTTTGTAATACAATTCCAATAATATTTTTTTTTGTAAAAGAAAATCTTATTACCACAGGACAAAAAACACAACCTCATACAAAAACCTTAGTTTTAGGCAAAACCCAGGCAAAACCCTAGTAGAAGCTAGCCACCTTCAAGGAAGGGATCTAACAATCTAAAAGGGATGAAAACTAGAGTTCAATGCAAAGTCTGTGAACAAAAGTCTTATTACTCCAGGACCTAAAGTTAGGAAAACAAAAAGCAATCCTATGCGCAATTGTACTCTTGACAATCTTGAAGCTTCTCTCTAAAATAGACTTGGAATTGTTGAAGGTTCTTTGATTTCTTTCCTGCCAAACATGATAAATCACAACAGCAAATAACGCATACACACAACATCTCCTCTTTTTGTCCTTGAATGCAAACAGAAGCCATCTGCTCCAATTCTGAAATTTAAAGGGAATGTTGTCTAGACATAACCAATCAGCAGCCATAGTAAGGAGATCCTTGGACCATTGACACTCAAAGAAAAGGTGATCTCTGGTTTCTTGTCCAGCAAGGCATAAACAACAGTGATTTGGAAAGGAAAGCCAAGTCACTCTGTCTAAAGTCATGATCTCACCTTGCATCACAAGCCAAAAAATGAATCTATGCTTAGGGACACTCAACCTGTTCCAAACAGCTTTGTGCAAGGGGTAGACTGCATGGTGATTGGCCAAGAAAGCATAACCAGATGCAACAGTATACTCACCATTGGGAGTGTGCAGCCACAAGTCACCTTGAAAACCAGCTTGAAATCTGTCTCTTGTATTCAGTATCTGCTTCCAATGCAGTTATGGTGTTGAGCAGGATTGCATTGCCAAAAATCTTGGTCTTTGATATAGACTGAATGGATCCACCTAACCCACAAACAGTCCTTCTTCTTTGCAATAGACCAAACTTGCTTCCCTATGGCTCCAAATTCCATAGTTTACTGTTCTTAACATTAAGACCTCCACACTTCCAAGGCCTGCAGACTTTCTCCCAAGAGACTTTAGCAGTATAATTTCCATTTTCATTAAGCCCTCACAGAAAAGATCTGCAGATCTTCTCAATGGTTGTTATCACACTTGATGGTAGAATAAAAATTGAAGCCCAGTACACATGAAGGTTAAGTAGGACAGAATTAACCAAACAAATCCTTCCTTGATAAGACAAGTTTCTGGTCTTCCAACACTGAATCCTGCTAGTAACCTTCTGAACCAGAACCTGACAAGAAGTTGCATTCCACTTTTTGGACATCAGAGGAACACCCAAATATCTGCATGGAAATTCACCTCTGCTAAAACCAGTAATCAAAAGAAGATCATTCTGCCATGATTAACACCAGCCATAAATAATGCAGATTTAGATTGATTAGCCTCCAAACCTGACCAGCTTGAAAACTCAAGGAAAGCTTCCCAAATAATTCTCACACTAGCTGGATGAGCCTTACAAAAGAGCATAAGGTCATCTGCAAAAAATGACATTGATGAGACTCAGTTCTTTACACAAAGGGTGGAATCTGAAATTCCTATGCCTAGATGCAGCCTGCAAGCACCTTGTTAGTATCTCCATAGCCAATACAAAAATCAAAGGAGAAATAGGGTCTCCTTGCCTGATCCCCCTTGAGCCCAAAAACTTTCTACCTTTCACCCCATTCAGGACCAAGTTAAATGAAGCAGTAGTAACACATGACATAATCCATGATGTAAACTTGGGAGGAAAATTCAGAGCAGTAATTCCAATAATATTAATTAAGTAGAATTTATAAAAATAATCCCAAATATATTTAAGAATAAAAGAGAAAAAGTATATATTTAAAAATATTATTTTTATTTTTAAAAAAATAATAATATTATTATTTGTAATTATTGTTATTATTTATTATTAATTTATTGTTATTATTTCTTTATTATTATTATTATTTGTTTATTAGGATATTATAAAGTAAAAAATGAAGAAAAAGACAAAAAAGGTCCCCCAGAGTCTCAAGTTGAGTATGTTATTTTACATATTCAACTTAAGACTCTCCACCAAATTTTGAAAATTAGCAGAATTTGAAAAGAATTTAAAAAGAAAAATCTGAATTTAAGACTCTCCACCAGACCGTAAACGCTCTAATGAGTATTATTGGATAACAATTACATCGGTCTAATTGCGTATTATTGGATAACAATTACATCGGTCTAATTAGGGGTGTCATTACTGTCGTTAGCCTGGGTCAAATTATCGGACCTGTTCCTTAACTTGCTTTTGTATCTGACCCTTTTTATACTCTCTGTGTACCTCTGGACTATGGTACCTTTTTAATATATATTTTTTTCTGATAAAAATAATAATTTTTTGTGATAGAAATAATAATAATAAATTTTTCCTTTACTTATATTGTTATTTTGATTGAATTATTTGTTATTCGTCACTACCACTTAGTTACGGACTTATAGTTTTGGTTTTTTTTTTCTCTCAAGATGAATCTTGATATTTTTGGATATCTTTTTTAAATCAATTTTATCCTTTTATCACTTATATTAAAGGTCGGTTCGTCAAAACTAATTTATAACTGTGAGTTTATTATGTGTAATCGTGAATTTGTAATTTGGAGTTGTGAAGCTAACCAATAACTATGAGTTTGTAGCTGCGAGCTTATAAGTTATAATTGTTTATTTGATGTTTCTTTTTTTTATACTCAACAGGGCTTAAAGTAAGCCCGATGATTATCTTACTGTTTCAAATAATATTGTTCAGAAAAATTATCTTTTGAAATAAATGAAAGTTATTAAATGATAAAAAAGGACATGCAACATTATATTATTTTAATTTATTTATTTTGTTCTTTATTTATTAAATAAATATTTAATTAATTAATAAAATATAAAAAACATTAAATTATAATTAATTAAATTCATTTTTTATTTATTAATTGTGAAGTTAATTAATTAATTATAACAAAATTATTAAATTATAATTAATAATTAATCAAATAAACAATTAATTAAATATTAAATTGTCACCAGGTAGGTAAATAATTTTGAAATTTTTTTAGGGTATAATTAGTATATGAATTATTGAAAGTTAGTTTAGTTTCTTGAAAGATATTGTACTTGAAGTAACTTTCTAAAAATTAGCTTTCGAAACCTACAAATTCAATTTTTAAAAGCCATAAGTTATTTCTAAATTTTTGTTCATCAAACAGGACTAATAGCTTATTAACTGAATCTAAAAGCTCACAATTAACTAAAAACTTCCGACTAGGCACATCAAACAGAGCCTAAATTTTGAGATTTTAATTTCTTTTCGGGAGTAATTTGAGTTATTTTTTTGTTGGCCATCCATCATTTTCTCATCTTGTTTGCATCTTTAATATTTATTAACCTAAAATCTAACATTCATTCTAAAAACTACAAACATTACATCTAAAATTAACGGCGATGACCAAAACCAAATCGAAACTTAAAAACAGGGAAAAATAAAAATATAAGGATTAATTTCAAAAATATCAATATTTATAAGGACCAATTTAACATTTAAACCTTTTAAATATAATGTTTATCTAAATCATATAATAAAAAAATAAAACTAAGGTATACTTTAATAATACATTTTGAAAAATGAGTGAACAATTCTAATTTTTTCTCTCCCCTCCTCCTTCCTCTACTCCTCTTGTTTTCATATGCTATTTCTCGGTAGGGGGAGGGGGATCTGTCCCTCCCCTTCCTTTGGGAAAGGGTGTGGGTTTATTTTCCCCCAGTTTTTCTGGGTTTCGTCTTGCCTTTGTGCAAGTTGTTTTTGTTTTGTGTGTTTCAAGTGGAGGGATGCCTCTGGATAGTTTCAACTTTCCATATCTGATGGTTATCCTCTTTGCTCCAATAATTGGAAGGCTACTCGTCGATACAGATCTCCCTTTGCTGACTGTTGATTTGGCTACCGCCCAACGACTCTCTCGTTTTAGATCTGAGATTCCTTGTCGCCGAACTGAGTTTAGTCCCAGCATCAATGAGATTGTTATCTTGGTATTAAAGGCTATTGAATCTCCTGTTAGAGTCGAGTTTTGGCAGTTGCTGATGATCCATCACATAGAAGAGTCTATTGTTGCAGTGTATTTTGCTTTCCCTTTAATTATTATTAGTGTGAAATTTCTTGTATTGTTTTTAATCTATAAATAAAATACACCTTTTCCCTCAAAAAATAATACATTTTGAAATAAATAAATAAATGATATAAGGTGCATATATTATATACACAATTACACATCCTGCAAAAACATTTTTCAGTAAAAATAAATTTATGCTTAATCGTGGATGATTTATAAGTTTTAAAAATTAATATATCATATGGACCACTTTGGGACAAATCAAATCATACGTATAACATGACCCTAAAATGAGAATTAAATGACAGAATTATCTTAAAAAAATGATTTTCAATAGAAGCTTTATTATCTTACTTCGTTATATTAAAAAATATAGTCCGCGTAAGACAGCCCAGTTGGTGGCTGCAGAGACATTTAGGATTTCCCCCTCCCCAAGTCATGGGCTCTAGTCCCAGACCTCCCATGTAAACCAATAAATATATATATATATATATATATATATATATAGACACACACACACGACAAGATGACTCATCATGAAATTCGGAATTATTAGACATGACAATTAAACCTATAATTTAGGGTACATGATATCTATCTCACATTGATCTCATTTCAATTTTAGTGAAAATCCAAATCTGAGCTCACTTTACAAACATGAGTGTGGGATGAGTCTAAAACTGTAATATTCACTCCTAAACCTAATATATATATATATATATATATATATATATATATAATTATATAATTTATATACAATAGTAGTTAATAGAAAATTTAAACTAGCTTATTTGATTAAAATCATGATTTAATTCTTAATTTTTTAAATACTTTTAAGATTCTAAGCACTTATTTTAAGATATTATTTGAATTAAAATATTTCATATATAATTTTTGTTTAAATATTAAAATATAATTTAAAAATAAATAAATAAATAAAAATGACTAGACAAGTTATTTGTGGGTTTTCCCAAATCGATGGAAATTAATTTATGTTTCATTTCTTTACTTACATTTTCTTTAAACTTGTTCTTGAATCTACTCTAATCTTGATAAATTTGAGATTGGGATTAGCAAAACCCATCCCGGACCCACCTCGTTGTTATGCTACTCAAAATTAAGATCAAACATTAACGATGTTGTCAAAATTTGACCACAAACCTAATCGAAAATAATGATTATGGTTCATCAAGTTGAACTAATTAACCAAATTAGATAATATATATATATATATATATATATTAAAATAAAATTCATTTATACTATTTTATATTTTTTAAAGATTTTTCTAACAAACGTTAAGTGTATTGATTAAAAAATTCAAAATAAATGTCCTCAACGCATTTGATATTTGATAAAAACATGCATTTTTTTTTATATAATAAAAAACCTTAACACTTGCTTTTGGGCTTTGCTATCATTCGACCTTTTTTACTTCAGTTGCAACTGGCACATCAATGTAGCATCACACTCCAACCTTTCTCAAACCAACTTCTGCACTATTATAAGTACACTCTCTTGAATTTCTTTATCTTTCCATCTCCTTCAACCCCATTTTGTTTCTTTTTCCCATATATCCTCTCAAAGACTCTTCAATTTTTTTTGCTTCTGATTTAAGCTGAGATCGGTTTAGGGAGGAGGGTACAAAAACTTGCGACGGTGTTGATTGAACTAGGTTGGCAGTTGAAACCATGGCTACTCTGCCTTCTTTCCTCCTTTGTGCTTCCCTTGTCACCACCACACTCTTCATTGCAGCAGGTTTATTTCACCCATTTTCTTTATGTTTTCTATGCATGTTTTTATTGTTTTTGTTATGTTAATTTCAATTTGTAGTCTATGATATGCTCCTCCGAGTCGACCTTTTCTTTTCACACCCCCATTTTTTTCTCATCCCCCATTTTTTTTGTCTCACATGAGGTGAAAGTGTAAATTTATTGGTTTTTCCGCGTGGAAAGGGTGAAAAAAAGCACTTCCGCCTCATGTGAGGCGGAAAAAATGGGGGGTGGAAAGAAAAATGGGGGGATGTGAAAAGAAAAGGTCCTCCGAGTCTGGCTCCTCTCCGGCAACGTATAGCATGGTGCCCAAAGTCAAAGGGACACCTGTGGTGCTCTCATAATAGTACGTTGGATGTTGGGTGCATGTCTTGAACGGTGAAGATTGTTTACTCCTTCTACTCCAACCGGTTGCTCTGAAATTTGAGGACTTGAGTTGAAAATGAATAAGAGCATCTCCACCAATGAACCAATTTCCCGTTCTTAAATGGACCCCACACATTATTTTATTATTATTCACATCTTTTTATACTTTAAGAACCTCTAAGAACGTGAACCACTTTTTCACTCCACCCATGAACCTACTTTTCGTTCATAAATGGGTCTCACTACCTACCCCACACTCCTAATATTTTATAATAAATATAACCATCATCAACTAACCATATTTTTTTACCGCCAAAAAAACTAACAACATTTTGAATAATTTATTTTGCAACGGCTAATTTTTTTTTAACTTATTTTTTTCAGCTAATTTTTTTAAACTATTTTTTTCAACTAAATTTTTTTCAACTATTTATTTTTTTGCAAACTAATTTTTGCAACGACTATTTTTTCCCACAAATTCAAAAACACAAAAGCATGAAATATCATAAACTCAAATTAGTAATGGTTATTGGTAATTATAATAACACATTTAAAATACATTTCACATAACTTAAAAAAATTACACAAAATTACTTTAGGAACACGATAAATATTATAAAAAAGTACTAAAAATACATTTATCATACTCTAATAATCCACACCTTCATAGTTATTCCATACATGCTCAATCAAATCGGCTTGGAGTTGGTTATGGACATCCCTATCATGAAGAGAAGCTCTAATACGTAAGTACTCCTGAAAATCTGGATCGCGATCATTATGTGTTTCTGAACTGCCCACAAGATCAGCGTGATGATCAAAATCCCCAGCATATGTGTCTCGTTCGTCTTCAACAATCATATTATGTAATATGATGCACGCATATATTATACGTCTCAATTGATCCAAATGCCATTGTCGAGTCGGGCACCGTATTATTGCAAATCGCTGTTGTAATACTCTGAAGGCCCGTTCGATATCCTTTCTAAAGCTTTCTTGTTTTTTTTAAATAATTCTCTTTTAGCTCCTTGAGGTAACGAGATGCTTTTCACAAATGCAGCCCACGGAGGATAAATGCCATCTGCGAGATAATACCCCAAATTGTATGGAGTCCCATTGACTGAGAAATTTACCTTTGGTGATTGTCCATTAAGAACATCGGCGAAGACATTGGATCGATTCAACACATTTATATCATTGTTAGATCCCGCAACTCCAAAAAAGGCGTGCCAAATCCATAAATCTGCAGAAGCTACTGCTTCCAACATCACCGTTGGCTTTCCATGATCACCTCGAGAAAATTGTCCTTTCCATGCTACTGGGCAATTCTTCCACTCCCAATGCATGCAATCGATGCTACCCAACATCCCGGGAAATCCACAATCTTCCCCAATTTTCAATAGGCGCTCGGCATCATCATTGTTGGGCCTTCTCAAGTATGTGCTCTCAAATACATTAATCACAGCCCTTGTAAACCTGTCGAGGCATTCGATCGATGTACTCTCGGTCATTCTTACATACTCGTCAAGACTATCAGCACTTGCTCCATATGCCAACATTCTAATAGCACTGGTGCATTTCTGCAACGGTGAATGACCAAGCTTACCAGTTGTGTCGGGCCTCTGTATGAAATATTCATCATGCTCAGAAACCGCATCTACGATTTTGAGGAAGACATGTTTATGCATCCGAAACCTTCGACGAAAGTGCTCTTCTGCGTACACCGCATTATCAGAGAAGTAGTCGTTGAACAATCGAACATGGCCTTCTTCACGATTCCTATCTATGTTTGATCTTCTGCGAATACGTCTACGCCTGGTGGAGCTGCTGTCTTCTTCTTCACTACTACTACCAAATAGAAAACTTATTGCTTGCCACACAACACTTTTCTGAAATTCAGGAGGAATGTTTGGATCCATTTGAGAGGTGTTATGAGATAAATGAGAATGTGTGGTGTGGTGTCTAAATGATAGTAATATTTATAGGTTTCATTGTGTAACGGCTAGTTTTTAACGGCTAGTTTTTAACGTCTACTTTCTAACGGCTACTTTCTAACGGCTACTTTTTAAAATATTATTAATATATTATTATTTTGAACAAATGTATTTCATAATTTTACAATGGAAGTACATTTCATATATCATCATATTACATAGTGCATCATAATTGAAATAAACAATAACAAACTACTTACTAATTCATCCCATATTTTTTTTTAATCATATCGCACAACATTACATAACTTTGCAATTGCATTTCAGTCATTCCAGACGTATCTTTGAAAAGGAATGCTATCTCGTCCATCTTCTTTTGCTCATCATCCCTCCTCATCTTTTCCGCTTCCAACTGGAGCCTTTTCTCATCTAACTCCAGTTGCCTTTGCTTTTGCTCATCATCCCGTCGCATCTTTTCCTCCTCAATCTGAAGCTTTTTCTCATCTAGCTCGAGTTGTTTCAAAATAGCCTCAGCC
The DNA here is from genome assembly GCA_037953625.1 of Crotalaria pallida. Classification (NCBI taxonomy): domain Eukaryota; kingdom Viridiplantae; phylum Streptophyta; class Magnoliopsida; order Fabales; family Fabaceae; genus Crotalaria; species Crotalaria pallida. The sequence goes on along the minus strand of CM075654.1, from coordinate 137,529,047 downwards.
TTTTTGTTTTGAACAGTTAAATATTCAACTTTAAATTCATCGAATGCATCAGCCCTTCCGTTTGATGTTCCACTGCTTGTTGATTTCCCCTTCCTTTTGGCAGCCTTTTGCCCCATGGGTCTTTCAATAGGATGATCAGGAAAAGGGCACTCTTCACTTGTTGGTGTAGGAGGGTTTGAGGAGGAAGTGTATGCCCCGGAGGCAGAATTTTTTGTTCTTTTTGACGAACCTTCGTTGACACCACCATCAAACCATTTTGGTGACTCTTTCATCATTCGCCAGACATGCTCGAACCCAAACCTCTCTTTCTCATCTTGAAAATATATTGCCTTGGCTTTCTCCATGATATCGTGGTCATTGCTCCCACTAGTCTTTGAATCCACAGCACTTTTATAACAACCAACAAACTTTGAAATACGAGTCTTCATTCTGTGGTATCGAGATTTTAGTTGATCCGCATTTCTTTCCTTCATTTTCTTGCTTCGATACTTGTTGTATTGAGCAGATACCCTTAACCAAAAATTCCCCAACTTTTGGTCATTGCCAACAACTGAATCTTCCGAGATGTTTATCCATGATTGAGCAAGAAGTTTATCTTCCTCCACGTCAAACCTATCTATAGCATTCTTCTTCTTTGTGGAAAGGGCTACTCCTTCATCCTCTTCAAGAACAATAGCTTCCAAACCAACCTCAGTTTGAAACGGTAAATGTTGAGACTCGTGACTCGATCCCACGGGTGTTTCTGGATCTTTCTCGTTGGTATTTGTAGTGAATGGGGGTGATGAGAACGTTGGATATGGATAATGATGGTGGGGGCATTGAAGAAAACTGATTTGCAGCATTTTGTGGACGATATGGATAAAAATGATGATAAGGAATATTTGAAGCATTTTGTGGAGGATATGAGTAATATGGATTATTGATATTATGTGGATAATATGGGGTGTTTGGAGTAGGTTCAGGAATTTGAGAGTTTGTGTTTTGTAAATTTTTTCTAGTGCCATCTAAATGAGGTTGATTGGGATCCATTGAAAAAAGCTAATTCAACAATACAATTGATGAATAAAAATAAACAAAGAGAAGTGAATAATGAGAATTTGGGATGTGAATTCACTCAAAATACAACTAATATTTATGAGCACAAAATATTTATAAGTACAAGAAAAGCAACTCAAAATTCACCCAAAAGGACAAAACTACAAAATTCAAAATTCAAGGAAGAGAAGTGAATAATGAAAGAGAACTGTGTTCTGAAAGAGAAGTGAATAATGAGAGTTTGGGATGTGAAGCAACTCAAAATTCAACTAAGTATTTATAAGTACAAAATATGTTAACGTTAAACTATCCGTTGTGGGTTTGTTTTAATCTATCCGTTGTGATTTATCCGTTGCAATGTTAAACTGAAGTATACTGAAAAGCCACTATACACATATACTCTCCACTGTCGATCTCACTCTCTCTATGTGGGAACCCCTTCACATTCTCACTCTCTCACTATCAATCTCTCACTCTCTCTACTTCCCACGATCTCACTCTCTCTCTGCTACCAACACTCGATCTCAGTCTCTCTCTTCTACCCACACTCTCTCGATCTCACTCTCTCTCTCTATGCTTCGATCTCACTCAATCTCTGCTTCGATCTCACTCTCGATCTCTGCTTCTATCTCTCCTCTGTTCAAGCCCGATCGATCTCTCCTTCTCCGCCAAGATCGATCTCTCCTTCTCCGATCTTGTTTCTCCACCAAGATCGATGATGCATGCGTGAGAAGCCCACAGCCACCGAGAAGCCCACCGCCACCGATGACACCGCCTTCGTGTTTCTCCACCGCCACCGAGAAGCCCACCCCCACCGCGGCCAACAAGCCCAGATCTGAGCATCCCAGATCTGCATGTCTATTGAAGCAGGAGATGGTTCGAATCTTACCCAAATCTGAGGAAAGGCATATTTTTTTATTGTTTATTGTTTATTTTTATTTTTGATTTGTGATAATTTTTATTTTCTGGGATATCTGTAATCGATGGGTTTGAATGTTTGATCAAGGGTAAATTTTTTTTATTTGTGATCAATGTAATTTAATTTGGGATTTGTTCAATTTTTTCAATTTTATTGGATTATTGTAATTTTGTTTTTTCCTTTGGTTTCACTGTGAGTTTTTGGGACTGTTTTCTGTTGAGTCTCCTCCTTCAATCCTTCAATCTGGTAAATCTGTTGAGTTCTCCCTCCATGGCCATTATTTTTTGTATTTTTATCAATTTTTTTGGCTTGGTGTGTGTCATGATGTGACATTTGAACTCGTTGCCAAATAGTGGAAGGTTGCCAAAAAGCAACGAACCACACAGCTCTCCACCGGCAACGAACCGCAACACACGTTCGCCACGGAGAGTAAGAACGGGTTTCACAACCCGCTGGATGTGCTCTAAGGTCCTGTTAATTCATTACTCTGTTTACAAGAGTTTGTCCGTATGTGGTTTGTGTGTTTGCAGTGTTGACTAAAAGAATCCTTGAGCGATGGTGGGTGAGCGAAAATATTTAATAAATGTGCATTAACATGTTGTCAACATTCAGGTAAAAATTATTCCCTCCGATCCTATTTATAAGATCTTTTTGAGATTTTTATTTTGGTCCTATTTATAAGACCTCTTTTCACTTTTCAATAGCATTTAATTACTTCTTTCCATTAACACTCCTATAAAGTTAACACTTTTTAGAGTTCCAATAATAATTATACAGGGGTAAATTTGAAAAACTATATCAACTTTTCACATTTTCAATGCCACTAACAAATTTATCTACTCTCCTGGATAGGAGCGCAAAATCCTAAAAGGGCCTTATATATAAGACCGGAATATAAGACCGGAGGGAGTATATATTACTAACAAAGTACTACAGTAGTATTTTACAAACCAGTGTCCATATTTTGAAATAAGATTGTAAACATAAAGTTTTTGCTTAATCTTAAGAAACCATTTATATATTACCAATATAAATTTTGTTTCATTTATGTTATAAAATAGTTCAGTTCAAAAAAAAAAAAGTTATAAAATAGTTATTATTATAATAGGCGGAGAATGTTCAAAGCACAGAAATAAAAACCTTAACTCTCCAAAAACTTTTTCTTTCCTGATTCACTTGTTCGGTTAATCTTTGCAATGAAGAGCTTGAAAACTTCTATAATTTATTATAAATATATACTCCCTTTGTTTCAGAACATTTGGTTTTTTAGCTTTTTTTTTCTTGTTTCACTGAATTTGGCCTTTTTCATTTTCAATACACAAACATATTTCTTTTTTCCAATTTTAACATTTCATTCAATCATTTATCTCACTCTTCATTAATTATACTTTTATCATCTCTTTCATCTCTAAACCACTATACATTAATTAATGGACACACTTACTATAAAAATTAAATACTACTACAATTTTTAATAAAGATTAAATATGGGTATTTTGGACATATTATACATAACACTTACAATAATCAACATTTTCTTAATCTGTGTGTCCTGACCTAAAAGACCAAATGTTCTAAAACGGAGGGAGTAGTTAACATGATTTAAATTATGTTATTAACTCAGAAATCCGTAATTGAGTTATTAAAATATTGTTTATTTTACCAACGTTATTATTAATATTAAGTATATTGGCACACATATTATTTTTTTAAGCAACCCCACCAAATGTCTCAGTTCTGAAAAAGGTCATGATCAACATTTGAACCAGAGAAGAAGATAAAATTAAAAAACTTTTTATGGAAGCTGAGAAGAGGGTAAGGCTCAAATACATGAAAAAAGGAACCATGCATGCCGTTGATTTTACCACATGTAGCATGAACACTGTACAGTGGAGATTGGTAAGGAACATCCGTTGTTCCAGTTTAATAAACTAGCGCAAATATGGCAACCAACGTGATAAATTAAATACTTTCATCCCTAAATATAAGATCATTTTGATACTTTTATTTTGTCTATATTTATAAGATTATATACCAATTTTTAATGATAATTTTTTTATAAACATTTTTAATGATCGTTAATTACTTCTTTCCACAAACACTCCTATTTATTTATTACATTTTAGATTCTCAATAATATTAGCAGTGGTAATTTTGAAAATACATATATATCAAATCAAATACCCATATTTCCAATATCATTAACTAAATTAATCATATTTCTTAATAGACGTGAATTCTTCTGTGGGGTCTTACATATAGGGAAGGAGAGGTAGATCACATCAAAAATTAAATTGGTATTACATCCGTTCTTACATATAAGACCTTTTTGATATTTTTATTTTGTCCTTATTTATAAGAACCTATATCAATTTTCAATGACAATTAATTATTTCTTTTTCATAAACACCTCTATTTACATAGTATTTTTGAAAAAGTATACCATATATATATATATATATTGGGAATCTAAAAAGTATTACTCCCTGTAGTTATAAATATGAGGAACACCGCTCTTCCAGTTTTAAAAAGTTTTTTTTTTCTTTTCTTTTTTTTTTTAATTTTAATTTTGTGAAATCACTCCGCCACTACCCAAGGGTCCAAAAAACAGAACAAAACACAATAGTACCCCCAACCTCTACATCTAAAAGAAGCTACAGGCGACAACATTAAAAAATTAATTAAAACTATTTTTTATTACCTGTTGATCAGAAATGTTGGATTTTGAATAAGTTTGAGTGCCTTGTTTTACACTCACAACTCACAAGAGTGTGCACCAAAGACAAATCAATTTAATGGTTGTCATTTTCTTCATATTTCAGATTCTCAATCCTTCATCGGAGTCAACTACGGCGAGCTCGCGGACAACCTTCCGTTGCCGGAGTACACAGCGTCGCTGATCAAGTCCACTTCGATTGGAAAAGTCAGACTATACAGTGCCGCGGATGCAGGAATGATCAGCGCCCTCGCAGATTCCGGCGTCGAAATCGTCATCGCCGTCACCAATGGCGAGATTCCGGTATTGGCCGCGGATGCCGAGGCGGCGAGTCAGTGGGTGACGTCAAGGGTAGTTCCCTATTACCCGAACAGCAACATCACACTCATCACGGTGGGAGATGAGACCATGACAATGCGCGACGAGGGGCTCATCTCGTCGCTTCTGCCGGCAATGAGAAATGTTAAGAATGCTCTGAACGAAGCCTCACTAGGTAACAGCATCAAAGTTACGACAGTGAACTCCATGGCTTTGTTGAGTCACTCCGATCCTCCATCTTTTGGTTCCTTCAACCCGGAGCTCCAAGACACGGTGAAAGAGTTATTGCTTTTTCTGAAGGATAACGAATCCCCCTTCGCCATCAACCTTTATCCCATGAGAGCTTACGCGAGTAATCCCACACCGGAAACACTCTCATTTTGTTTGTTTCAACCTTCTTCGGCTCGGGTCGACTTTGGTAATAGCAAAAATTACACCAACATGTTCGATTACCAGGTTATTACTTGCCTTTTTTTTTATTACTATTTTCTTTTTAAACTTGGGTTATGTTACATGGACAACATTTAAGAGTAATCAATCAATTTTTTTTCCGTGAGTTTTCAAAATTTTTTTTTATCTTAATGTTAGAGGGTCATTGTGGTATAATATATTTAACCAAACATATGAAAACATGTGTTAGTTTATTTTGCATCTTTTTAAATGTAAAGTAACATAGAAGGATAAAATCACAAGTTTAAAAAAAATAGTAAGTGATTAGAATTGTATTTAGGGGGTAAAAAATTATTTTTTTTAAAAAAACAAATTAGAAAAAAAATATTTAACCAAAATGATAAATGTTAAAATCATAATTGTAGAACTACATGTTTGAAAAATAATAAAAAATTAGAATAATAATAGAAGAAATCATTGTTATTTTATTGTTATGGAGAAATAGCATTTTTCATTGATCTTTCTTCTTTCAATAAAAAAGCTTTGGCATATGAATTCAATCATTTGTTTGAGGAAAAAAGATGCAACCACTAAGATTAACATCTTTTTTTTTTTAATGATTTTAATAATTTTCATTTTTGTAACTACATAATTCCGTCTCTAATTAGCTTCCGTCTCTAAATCGGAAATTCATACAAAACCAAATCCGCTTAAAAAAATATTAGAAAACCAAAATTGCACATTTGAAAAAACAAATAATAATAAGGATTTAAAGTGCATTTAATCGTAATGTATATTTCTACTCTGAGTACAAGACTTTAACTTCAATATATAGCTAGCATATGTTGAGAAATATAATATGTCTTGCAGTTATAGTATAAAAGTTTAGATTAGGATACTTGGGGTATATGGTTCCTAGTTTTCTCGTGTTTGGTCGATTGGTGTAGAGTGTGCACGCATGGCTAATTTTTTATTCTTCCAATTTTTGAATGAGTAGGTTGATGCTGTGTATTCTGCTTTGAGAGCTATGGAGTTCCCTGACATTGAGATCGTGGTTGCTGCTACAGGATGGCCCTCTCGTGGGGATCCCAATGAAGTAGGACCTAGTATCTTATATGCCAAGGCCTATAACCAGAATCTTGTTTCACACCTTAGATCATTGGTTGGGACTCCATTGATGCCAGGGAAATCTGTGGACACCTTCATCTATGCTCTCTATGATGCGGATTTGAAAACTGGAAGAGCATCAGAGCAAGCATTTGGTTTATACAAAACTGATCTTACAATGGCCTATGATGTTGGCCTAGCCAAGCCTTTCCAGCAGGTGAAAACTGCTATGCACAACCTTATACGTGTGTGTTTAATTTTGTTGGCTGTCTGATTCTCAATTATTCTTCTCTTTTTGTAGGTTACGACACATGCGTTTACCCCAGTTGGAGTTATAGTACCTGAGGCTGCAGAGGCACCTCAACTTAAGGCAAATTTTAGTCTATGCTGACACTATGACATTTTAATTGTGGGAATGGTAAATAATTGGAGATATGAACATTTGTAGCAGAGGGTCTAGTTTATTTTATATTACTATAATAGAAAAATATGTTAAAAGAATATTAATAGAATTTGTCTTATGAAAAAATTACCATTATTATGTGCATTTATTTGGTTAAATCATGTATTTATTTTGATTATTATTTTTATAATTTTTTATAAATAAATTGGAGATATGAACATTTGTAGCAGAGGGTCTAGTTTATTTTATACTAGTTTAGATTACCCGTGCGATGCACGGGAATGAACGGATAAATTAGATAACATAATGTTGTTATATATGATAATTATTTCAAACTAAAAATTTAATAAAACTTTTTAACTGAATTGCATAATTTTATATATGAGATTATTAATAATTAAATTGAATCAACCGGATTTACATTTGTCTTCATTCTAATATTAATTCTTTAGAGTAAAGAATTTATACAACATAAAGAATATTAGCTTTTGTAATTTCATAATAATAATAATAAAAAAAAGAGTAAAGATCGTAAACAACAATATAATGTTAGGAAAAAAAAACTTCATTCTAAGATTAATTATTTTGATTACCAAACTTTCAATTAAAGAGAGTTCTCATAGAACTCATATTACACAATTATTTCATTCTAATAGTAGATGACTTCTGTTGTCAAAACAAATACCTTAGTTACAGGAAACATTGAATTAACAAACCAATTTTGAAAATAACAAACTAATTTCATATATTCCTCAAATTTAAAATTTGAAATAAATATTAATATGAAGCAAGGATATTTAATGAATTTCTTCTTTATATAAAAAATTGTTTTTGTTTCGGTTAATAATTATCCATTAATTTGTTGAGGAAAAAAAGTGGTCTCATGATTATCCATCAATTTGTTAAGGAAAAAATCATTCGGTTGTTTAGATTATAATACTCTTTTGTAATTATCCACACAATTAAGAAGAAAAAAAAGAGAATATTTAAAAGAAAAAATAGAATATTTCAAAATTAAGAAGCACAATTTTTTATTTAAACTTATTATAAAGTCAAACTTATTAGAAAATTGAAGAAAAAAAACATCTTCCAAAAAATCTCATATTCATCTCAAACCTGTCATGCGTTTCGCTCAAAATTGTAAATTAATCATCCATCTCTTACTTCATGTCATACATTATTTTTTTCATAATTGCCAAAAAAAAAAAATTGGATGAACCAGGGTATCCACCCGCGCAACTGGGCGACTAATCCCTCGCACCACGGTCTGGCCCTTTCGGGGGCGATGCTCCCAGTAAAGCTTGCTCCATTCACAAAAAAAAAAATTATACATTAGTAATGAACAAATTATAATGTTATATTGATAGTATGATTTAAGAAAATTTTATTATACTCCATCCGTCCCAAAAAAACAAACGATTTTTGTACTAATTTCTTTGAATTTTCCAACGTTTTGTTTTTTTTTGGGGAAATAGTGAATATAAATTAAAAAAAATAGAAAACGAAGAAAGAATTATAATTGGTACTGCTTCATTGTTCTATACTACGTAAATATTGAAATGCCCTTTCCTATTTACCACCTCAACAAACAACTACAATAATATTCATATTACACATTAGCAAACTAAAAAGAAATTATGTAGAATAAAATTAGGAGAAGAAAGAAGATATAAAAATAACGCTCCTAAACATGGATCATTTATAAAATAGTTGTAATCTTGCTCCTAAAAATTGACCCTTTGTGCAATCAATAGTTGAGATCTAGTGTGACATTATTTCACTATCGTATCAACCGAACTCTGTAAATATAGAAAAAAAATTAGTTAGTGCAAAATAAAATATTCACAAAGAATAGATCTAATAATAAAAACAAAAATGTAAATAGAAAAATTAGAATATAATTAAAATAAGATGAAGCACATCTCACATTCTACTTAGTATATGCTTATTCTGATTGCATTCCACCTTAGAAAAAAAAATTGTACCGTAATTCTATTTACATGATTGACAATAAAACTATCACAATTTGTGAAAATAATAACATCCAACAAATTTATAAAAAAAAATCTGCAGCAAACAAACTACCAAAATTTGAAAAGGATAACATCAAAGAACTTAAAAAATAACATAAATATATCCACAATTCCTCAAATTCTAAAACTGAGATCAGTATTCACCTAACACAGCTTATTTAAAAATAATGCACCTTACCTTGCAACCCACCCCATTCCCCAAAAAGAAAAATGTTGATATGCTATTTTTATTTTTGGATGTAGTTTTGATTCAATTTAAGTTGTAAACTATTATTTATAATTGATTTGAAATGATGAATTTTTTTAATCACATTTAAAATTTGAATTTAAATTTGTTGTTTCTTATCAAGTTACCGAATTTGAAATTGCATGTAATGAGTGATTTGGTTGTTTTTTATGTTGTTACCTGTTCTTATCAGTTGATTTGTTCTTATCAATTGATTCGGTTGTTATTATCTTATAAGCTTGAATTATTTTTAAAACCAAAAATTATGGAAATTAATTGTTGAATTTTGAATTAATTTTTTAATAAAAAATTGGACAAAATTATGTGGAAGTGACACCTCAGCAGCTTTTGAATTGCAAGTATTCTCTTTTTTATAATATATAATTGATAATCGATGATGATTGATTGATTCAAATCTTGTATTCCTAAAAAAAATCACATCATTATCATAGACACAATCTTAGCAAAATCAAATAAATATAACATAATTGGGTCATTCTTTTTTTGTTTTTTTTATAATTTTTTTCTTTTTTAAATCATAACCATTATAATATTCGAAATCAATTTCAAATTATACTATCTTAATCATACTTAAAGAATATTTGTTAAAATCAAGTAGTTTTCCATCGTTTAATCTACATATCCATAATTCTTTTTAGGATTTTTATTATTTATAAAATTGGAAACTTGGAATAAATTGATTTTGTATAGTATATAATTGATTTTGACTCATTAGGAATCAAACCAAAAAAGTAGTTAATGGATTAGCATATAATTTCAATATTTTTTTAATATTTAAGTTTTGAATTATTTTTTTAAATATTAGAATCAGTTAAATATTTTTTAAGTAGTCTGTCTTAAAACCCTTGTTCTTCTTATCAATCAAGCAACTGATAATCCTACATGACTAACTTATTACGGTTATAAAAAAAAAAAAAGAAATAAAGAAAATTGCTATGCACAACCGTATACGTGTGTGTTTAATTTTGTTGGCTGTCTGATTCTCAATTATTCTTCTCTTTTTGTAGGTTACGATACATGCGTTTACCCCAGTTGGAGTTATAGTACCTGAGGCTGCAGAGACACCTCAACTTAAGGCAAATTATAGTCTATGCTGACACTATGACATTTTAATTGTGGGAATGGTAATAAATTGGAGATATGAACATTTGTAGCAGAGGGTCTAGTTTATTTTATATTACTATAATAGAAAAATATGTTAAAAAAATTTTAATAGAATTTGTCTTATGAAAAAATTACCATTATTATGTTCATTTATTATTTGGTTAAATCATGTATTTATTTTGTTTTTTTTTAAAAAAATTTAAGTTCCGGTGTGATCGATTAAATAAATTTAAAATCTAAAAGTTGCTATAAATAAAACAAGATATTCGTACTTCAATAGAGAAAGCAATTCTCTTAAATAAATATAAAATACAAAGATTGCTATATAGAATAGTACAGGATACGTTATGAAATTCACATTTTTTTTTTACACCAAGGGTATCCCCCAGCCGATAGCCGAAGACTAATCCCCTCCGAAGCGTAGAGATCACCGAAGTGGGTTTTGCCTCTACCAACAAAGCCTTTTCCATGCCCACGGCAGGGATCGAACCCCTGACATCATGCTTAAGGAACCCAGCTATCTACCAACTGTGCTGGGCTTTGTTGGTGTTATGAAATTCACATTGAATGTTAGTACGTGTGCAGATAAATTATTATATATTCTAGGAAAAATGTCTCAATTCCAACTAAACTTTTTTTTTTTTTTTGGTTTGCACCCTGGTATCCGGCCCACTGGGCCGATTAATCCAGTTCGAGGGGGTTCCGGGGTTAAGGTTTTATTCCTCTCCCAACGTTGTTGCGGGGATCGAACCGTGGTCCGCCCTACCAAGTGCAGCCCTGGCACCACTGCATCAACAACTCGTTGGTATTCCAACTAAACTTTTAATTTAACACATTTTAAGAGAATATATATAAAAATATTTTAAATCAATTAAATGATTTTAATAAAATTTAAACCATTAATTCTGAACTATACAGTAATTTTTCGGTTGTGCGAAAATCTACTCAACACTCGATCGCTGCTTATTGGTAATTCACTGTTCATGATTCATTATTCGATAACAGTATATAGAGATTTTATTTATAGAATTTAATATATGTATTTTTTAAGGTATCAATATATTATTTCCTATTCATGTGTATTACTTTTTTTTAAGTCAATTATTACTAACTTATTAACGATGGATAATATATGAACACTGTAAAAAATCTTCATACTGTGTATATATTATTTTCCCTTTTTTTTTTTGGTTGCCCACCCGGTTCCCTAAGTACTACCTAGGTACATACGGATCCGACCCCGGTCGCGTGCCTGGCTATGGCAGGTGAGTCTCCCAACATGAATTTTCTGCAATATTCACTACAATCTATATTACGATAAGAATTCAATCTGGTAATATGTAGTGTTTTTTTTTTCTCTCTTTCAACTCCAACCAAAAAAGTAAGAGAAAATTAAAAAATACTAGACCCAATCCCGTGCGATGCACGGGAGAAATACGAAATCGATAAAACATTTCGTAAAGTTGCAATTAATATTAGTTGTGCCAGGGATAAGAATATGAATCATTACTTGTGTGAGGAAGCATATAATAAAATAATTCAAATCCAAATAACAAAAACATGTAAATAAAAAAAGCACAGAAAACCCAAAACATTTTTTTTAATATATTAGATTTATTAAAATTTAAAAAAAAATTGGAGTACCAGAAACCGGTACATGATAGAAACACTCTTGTTTTATATTTTATTTGATTGGACCATTACCTGTATTAATTATTAGAAAGCATATGATAAAAAAATAAGTACAAAGAGCATAAGTGTAAAATATCATAGTTTGGTAATCGTATCTAAAAAGAACATAGAAAACTCAAAGCATATTTTTTTAATATATTATATTTATTAAAATAAAAAAATTAAAAAAAAAAACGGAGCACCTAAAACCGGTGCATGGTAGAAGCACCCTTGTTTTATATTTTACTTGTTTGGACCATTACATGTGTTAGGAAGCATATAATAAAAAAATTCAAATACAAATAACAAAAACATATAAATAAAAAGAACACAGAAAACGCAAAGCATAATTTTTTTAATATATTAGATTTATTAAAATAAAAAAAATTAAAAAAAAAGTCGGAGCACAAAAAACCGGTGCATGTTAGAAGCACCCTTGTTTTATATTTTACTTGTTTGGACCATTACCTGTGTCAGGAAACATATAATAAAAAAATTTCAAATCCAAATAACAAAAACATGAACATAAAAATAACACAGAAAACCCAAAGCATATTTTTTTAATATATTAAATTTATTAAAATAAAAAAATAAAAAAAGAGCCGAAACACCGAAAACCGTTGCATGGTAAAAACACTCTTGTACTGTTTGAGCGGGATAGTCAAAATAGGAGGGAGTAGTTTTTAATTTTTTTTTTTAAAAAAAGGTGAGGGATGGGCAGGATTTAAAAAATAAAATAAAAAAAGAGTCGGAGCATAAAAAACCGGTGCATGGTAGAAGCACCTTTGTTTTATGTTTTACTTGTTTGGACTATTACTTGTGTCAGGAAACATATAATAAAAAAATTCAAATCGAAATAACAAAAACATGCACATAAAAATAACACAGAAAACCCAAAGCATATTTTTTTTAAATATATTAGATTTATTAAAATAAAAAAAGAGCCGAAGCACCAAAAATCGTTGCATGGTAAAAACATTCTTGTACTGTTTGGACGGGATAGTCAAAATATGAGGGAGTAGTTTTAAATTTTTTTTTTAAAAAAAAAGTGAGGAATGAGCAGGATTTTTTTTTTAAAAAAAAAGTAGGAGAGAATGGGTGGGAATTTGGGAGTGGGTGGGGAAATAGGGGTAATTTATATATAGATAGATTATCCAAAATCAAAGTTATTATAAATTTAATTCCGAGCGTGTAGTTCAGTGGTAGGGATTGATCCACGTTTAAGCAAGGTCAGGTGTTCGAATCCTGCCTTGTGCATGCAGCAGCGTTAAATCTCGGGGTCAGCTGTCCCACCCATTAGAGGTGCCTACAAGCCAGCGAGGAGATTAGTCACTGCGGTCGGCGGTGGACACTCCGGTCGTGGACCCAAAAAAAAAGTTATTATAAATTTATAATAATGAATTAAAATTAAAATTTATTTTATCTAATTTATGATCAGGTAATTATTTAAAATTATATTAAATGATTAATGTTAAAATTTGTTGATTTGATAAACAAAATATTAAAAATTTAATTTTTAATTTATTTCAATTTTTTAAAATTTTACAAATTTTAAATTCTCTAATATATGAAAACTATTTCCTGAGATATTAAATACAGTACATTTTTTTTTTTAATTAGTAAGGAAATCGTGGTGATTTTTTCCATGTTATTTTTTTTTTTGCTTAGATTAATTATATTATGTTATGCTTATGATATGATATTGTGTTAGAAAATAAATTATCTGATGTTATTGCTTTTTCTCTCTTTCTTCCCCAGGGGAATACTCTTTTGAAAAATATATGAAAAATATTTTATAAAATATTTTACTTAATAATAAAATCATAGAGATTTCACCCTTGTTATTTTTGGCCAAGCCCAAATCCATCCCAGCTAGTTTTTAGGAGAGTGAAAATAGCTTCTACATACACCTTGATTGAATGCCTATATATATAATCAAAACCATCTACGTACTAAACTACACAACCCATTAGAGGACATTGAAGCAGCTAAGCCTTTGAAACCATGGCTACCCTTTCCAACCCTTCATTCCTGCTCTTTCTTTCCCTCATCACCATGACACTCTTATTAGCTGGTTTGTCCCATTATTAATTCTTTCCCTTCGTTATGCCCTTTTTCCTTTCTTGTGCTGAGCAAGGCTGGAAAGTTGAGAATGTTTTTGTTAGGTTATTATTATTATTATTATTATTATTATTATTATTATTATTATTATTATTATTATTTGGATAAGATGTATGTTACGTTATTGTTATTGTTATTCATATACATATATACGGAAGCAGGTTACTTTCTGACAATTAAAATAAAACTTTCTGGAGGGATGAGATTGTTGCTTTCCAATTTGCCAAATCATACTAAAGAATAAACTCATTCTTCTCAATTACATGAAAAGTTAATAACCATGTTAAAGACAACTAACTTTACTTTCTTTTTTGAAAATAACTTTATGTTCTTAACTAACTTGAAGTGTAAAGATTTTTTCAAAATTTAGTTTATTATAAATCTACAATTTAGATAGAATTAGTATTTTATACTGATTTAAAAAAAAATTATACATATACATATATATATATATATATATATATATATATATATATATTAGTAGGCCATGAAGGACTGTCGTATTGTCATGTATGTCACTAATTGGTGTGGGGATCCATCAACTAATAATTTCTTTCACTTTGTTTCTTGAAAGTTTATTTAACTTAACGGCTCGATTATTCTATATCTTCATATTTCAGATTCCCAATCCTCCATCATCGGAATGAACTATGGCGAGGTTGCCGACAACCTTCAACCATCGGAGGCCCCTGCCGCGCAGGTGAAGCAATTAGTTATATATTATATTCTTTACATGTGCATGTTGTTGGTGGATAACTTTATTATACTCTGGCCTGGGATGCATAAAAAAAAAAAAAAAGCAATATCATATGATTCTATAGCTCTTTTAATTTCTGTGTCTGCAGAGTCCAACTGAGTCAACCGATCCAAAAGCTCCAGCAACTCAGCATCAAAGGGTGGAACAATGGTGCATTCCAAAATCGGGAGTGAAAGATACTCAATTGCATGTAATTCTTGACATTGCCTGTGGGAGTGGAATGATAGATTGTAGTCCAATTCTGCCAGGAGGTGCTTGTTATGAGCCTAATACAGTAGCATCCCATGCTGCATTTGCCATTAATCTCTACTTCCAAAAGAGTAACAGAACCTACTGTAATTTCTATAACTCAGCAATGCTTACATCCGAAAATCCAAGTAAGTTTTTTTTTTAGTCACACTTTTATTATTCTGTGTCAATTGCTATCATCAATTTTTTTTTTTTAAATAACGCTGAGTTCGTTATAAATAAAAAAATATCATGCATAGCCAGTCAATTAGGCTAGGGATAACTAACATTTAAAAGAAAAAAAAATATTAGCATTGGGTCGCTAATGAATGTAACTATGTAAGGTTAAAATTATTACTAAAATACTACCGGCTTTGGACCTTTCAGGCGAAGTTTTATTTCTCTGGTTAGTAGAAAGTGTTTTTAAAAGTTGAAGTAGATTAGCGTTTCTTTGTTATTTTTTACATACTGTTCTGTGTTTTTAACAAATGACATGCCAAGTATTACCATATAAGTATGATTCTGTTGATTTTCTAACTCTATTTTGTTCCTGTTCTGTGTTTTTAACAAATGACATGCCAAATATTACCATATAAGTATGATTCTGTTGATTTTCTAACTCTATTTTGTTCCTGTTCTGTGTTTTTAACAAATGACATGCCAAGTATTACCATATAAGTATGATTCTGTTGATTTTCTAACTCTATTTCGTTCCTATTTTGTAGGTTACCGTAAATGCATTTATCCCAGTGGAAGTACCTGAAAATGCTGAGGCTTCGATCTATATGGTTCATCTATTGAAAAAGTTGTGATCGGATTTATATTAGGATATGGTTGAAGTATGAGGCTCTATATATTTTTTTATTTATTAACTAAGGCTCTATATATATTTTATCCTCTTTTACTTTTTGCCTTCTAATTTCATTCAGCTTTAATTGTAGTGGAATGCAAAATCATGCCCTTGGTTTGTTTATGGGGTCTGATACTCTGATAACTTTTATGGGAATGAAGTTTCTTTCCATTTCTTATTTATTTCTATCATCCAATTTTTTTAGAAATACGAATTCACGTACAAACAACTAAATCGTTCATAATGCTAAAAAGTAAAAAGTAACTAAAGTCAACAAAAGTACAAGATATTTGAAAATAACCATGGTCAAAGTACAAATATATACCCATAAAAAGACCTTTATGGTCATTATCGCTCCAAGCGGAAGCTGCTTAAGCTTAACGATTGCCTTGGCAGCTCTCTTGATTTCAAGTTTTCAACTCTCGCAATCCACATTTGTTTTACTTTAATTGCGGTCTTCGCTTGTACTCCATTTGTATTTTACTAAGTATACTCAACGGAAACACACGAACTAAAGTATGATAATTAATTTTTAGTCTTTTAAAAAAAATGGCTTATTTATGGTTTTAGTCCCTAAAAGTTCAGCGTATTTTGTTTTTAGTCCTTAGAAGTTATTTTGACCGGGATTAGTGCTTAAATTTTCGAACATTTTGGTTTTGGTCTCTTCCATTAGTAAAAATTCGTTATTTGTTTGTGTGGTTAACGGAACATCACATCAGCAATCTATGTGATATGGGGTGACACCAAATAAGTGATATGACGTGGATGATACAAATCCACGGACGCAAAATGGTCCGATACGCGAAATGGTCCCGTAGCAAAATTTTGAATTCATAGCCTTGAATCATCCAAGTCACATCACATATTTGGCGCTACCTCATACCACGTGGTTGCCGGTGTGGATTTTCATTAACCATGTCAGCAAATAACAAATTTTTACTAATGGAATGGACCAAAATCAAAATGTTTGAAAATTTAAGGACTAGTCTCGGTCAAAATAACTTCTAGGGACTAAAACCAAAACATGCTGAACTTTTAGGAACTAAAACCATAAATAAGCCTAAAAAACTATCAATTTTATATTTTTACTTCTTTTACTTGCATGGAAAATTGATACACGTTCAAAATTCTAAAATGACAAATTATTTAAAATATCTTTAAAAAAAAACTAAAATAACATAATATGAAATGGAAAGAGTAACTTCTCATCCATAGCTTCAAGTCTTCAACGAGTGCGTTAAGCAAAGCTTAATATAAGACTAAATCTAAATCAATTGTAAAAATGAATAAACTATTGAAAAATGAAAACAAAATATGTATGTTTGTCCAGAGAAAGATTGAGTTTAACATATACAGGAGCACTAGAGTGACTAGACTTAAATTTTAAATGCTCATCACTTTACAATAATCTACTTTTTCTATTTGTCAACAAGTAATCTTTACATCACCAAAGTCCCTAAATTATTAATCCGTACTCACCAATAGATTCCACAAAAATATATCTACCACTTCAAAGTTCCATTGAAGCTTAGTTCTTTGAAACCATGGCTACGCCTTCAAACCCTTCTTCACTCTCCCTCTGCCTCTCTCTCATCATCACCATACTATGCTTTGCAGGTTTTTGCCATTATTCCCTTTTTTGTATCTCTTTCTCTTTTCCTCTGTTTTTCAGCAAAGACCTGACTTGAGAATGCTTTAATTCTATTATGTTGTGCAAATGCTTAATACGTTTCTTTCTTTAGCATAAAAAAACCTTTGTCTATGAAAGTGAAAGTTTGTAGTTATCATATTTAATTTTGCCAAATCAAATCACGAAAGGAACTCACTCATTCATTCTGTTGCAATATATGAAAAGTTAAAAAACGTGAAGAAACAAAAAAAAAAAAAAACCATGTTATGTTATGTTCTTGAATTCCAAGTATAAAGAAGTTTCTTTCTTTACGTAAATTTTAGATTTTGAATCTGTTTTGAAACTTTTAAACATTGTTAGAGTTTATTTAATTAACTTGATGGATGGATCTCTCTCTGTATCTTCAAATTTTCAGATTCGCAATCCTTCATCGGAGTGAACTACGGCGAGGTCGCCGACAACCTTCCGCCACCGGAGTCCACCGCGAAGCTCATCGAATCGACGGCAATCGGAAAAGTCCGTCTCTACGGTGCCGATGCAGCGATCATCAAAGCACTTGCAAATTCCGGCATCGGAATCGTCGTCGGAGTTGCCAACGGCGACATTCCGCGTCTAGCCACCGATCCCAACTCAGCGACTCGGTGGGTCAACTCAAACGTGTTGCCTTACTACCCCGCCAGCAACATCACTCTCATCACCGTCGGCAACGAGGTCATGATCTCCGGCTACGGGAGCCTCATCTCGCAGCTTCTCCCGGCAATGCAAAATGTCCAAAGTGCCCTCAACTCTGCCTCGCTCGGTGGCAAGGTGAAGGTTTCAACGGTGCATGCAATGGCCGTGTTGACTGAGTCGGATCCTCCATCTTCGGGTTCATTCGACCCTGCACTCCATGACACGTTCAAAGAGTTGTTGGAGTTTCATAAAGAAAACGAATCCCCATTCACAATTAACCCGTACCCGTTTTTCGCTTACATGAGTGACCCGAGACCCGAAACGCTTGCGTTCTGCTTGTTCCAACCGAATTCGGGTCGGGTCGATAAGGGTAACGGGAAGCTTTACACCAACATGTTTGATGCTCAGGTCAGTTAATTAGTTGCATTGCCACTTTTTATTACGTACCGTTTTTCAGTTGAAAAAAACGAGTCAACCGACAATCGTAAAACATTAGATCTGTCCTGCACGTGCAAGTCACGAGCATGTTATACTACTATCAGAGATTAGAAGCATCTTATTCCGCAAAACGGAAAGTGAAGCATCTTTTTATATATCTTTCCTATGTGGTTGTTTGTTTTAGTAAAAAGTTTCTAGGATTGCAAATCTTTTTTATTCTTCCTGCTCGGTAAAGTAATCGATCAAAATTTGAAATATTTAGTTGTGGTGACAAATTATTTGACTAAAAAAACATACAGTATATTTTATGAAAGTTAGTTAATAATTAATAATATTGAAAATGTAAATATTTGGTATGCTTTTTCAAAATTATCTTTATAATTATTATTAAGATTCTAAAGAATATGGGATAAACAAAGATATTTGTGAAAAACGAGTAAATTAATGGCTAATGCACTTCAAAATAAGTAAAGTATTAAGCACACAAAAAAATTGTTCAAAGATGATTTATATATAGGAATAGGACCGGAGGGAATACTGTATTGGACATAAAATATTTACATGTATTGTTATGCAATTTATTTTGTTTCAGTTTGAGACAGACTTACTTGAATAGCTAGCACCGCTGAGACTTGAGAGGTTAATATGTCATGTGTATATGATTAAGATACTTGAGCAGTGTAGTTATTCCTAATTTGCTACAGTTGAGAGAGAGTTTATTTGATGAGCCCGTTGGATTTTATTTGATGGCTTCCGTTAGAGTAAGAATAATAATGCATGTTGTGACAGTCTGGCTAGTGGCACAATTTGGTCACAAGTCCTTCCAAAATTTCAATAATTGTTGCACATGTAACCTAGTGAGTTTACTGTTTTCAACGGTCTAAACTCCAGTCTTGCTTTATTTCCCTCTTTGATTTTGGCATATTCGGTTATCCTGATTCAGCTAAAGTCAAATAATACAGTGGCATTAATGTTGCAAGTTTAAAATTTGGTTAGGTGCTTGCTGCTAATTGAATGCACAAATTAAAGTGATATCAATGAAAAAACTAGAAGCCCTTTTGTTGATGTTCTCTGCAGTTTGATTAGTGTAGCGCGTCTCACTGATTTTTCTTCCAATTTGTGATTGAATAGGTTGATGCTGTTCATTCTGCAATAAGTGCTATGGGATTTCAGGACATAGAGATTGTGGTTGCTGAGACGGGATGGCCCTCTCGTGGGGATCCCAATGAAGTAGGACCTAGTGTTGAACATGCCAAGGCCTATAATCAGAACCTGATTTCACACCTTAGATCATTGGTTGGGACTCCTTTGATGCCTGGAAAATCAGTGGACACCTACATTTTTGCTCTATATGATGAGAATTTGAAACCTGGTCCAACATCCGAGCGAGCATTCGGTCTGTACAAAACTGACCTTACCATGGCATATGATGTTGGTCTAGCCAAGTCTAGCCAGCAGGTGAATGAAATCGCAATTTTTTTAAGTAATTAAGTCATGTGCATAAGCTAAGGTTTATATATTGATATCTTTCCTAGAAGATCCATAAGAATTCGAATGATTTTAAAATTTTTGTTAACATCTGGTCTGCTTTCAGATTCCTCCATCAAACAATCCAAATGCACCAGTTACTCCAGCACCTAAAGCAGCAACACAATGGTGCATTCCAAAAGTGGGAGTCTCGGATACTGAGTTGCAGGCAAATCTAGACTATGCCTGCGGCCACGGCATAGATTGTGGGCCAATTCAACCAGGAGGTGCTTGCTATGAACCTAACACGGTAGCATCTCATGCTGCATTCGCCATGAATCTCTACTACCAAACGGTTGGAAGAAATCCATTGAACTGTGATTTCTCTCAATCAGCAGTGCTTACATCCCAAAATCCAAGTAAGTTTTTTTGACACTTGTTCTTTAATGTGTCAATCAAGCAATTGAGAATTGACAGTCCTATATAAATAAAATACTATCTGTTGGAGCAGCAATTGGACAAACATACATATCAAGCACCATGCGATTGCAAGGGTTAAGTTATTAAAAAGACTTATGGATTTTGACCTTTTAGGTGAAGGTTTCTTTCTTATGAGTTTGGTGTAAAGTGCTTGAAAATTGTAGTAGATTAACTTTTTGCTTTATTCTTCAGGATTGTTGTCCTGCTTTTAATCAATGGCATAACATACCAAAGAATGATGTCTTAGTTTCCGGTCATATAGTATATTAAGTAGTATTTTGTTGGTTTTTTAACTCAATTTTCTTCATCTTTGTAGGTTACAATGCTTGCATTTACCCCATTGGGAGTACTTGAAAATGCGGAGGCTCCAGTTTGAAGTCAACTGGAAAATTGTGGATAGAATTATATTAGAATTAAATTCATGTATAAGGCGCAACATTTTATCCTCTTTTATTTATAGATTTTTAATTTAATTTAGCTTTAATTGTAAAGGAATGCATACGGTTTAAGTATGACAGCCCACATATCTGCTTACTTTAAATTCTCTAATAATCTCAATCATTTGCCTTTTACTCAATTTTGGATGCTTAGGGCTTATCTTACCAAATGTGCTATGTTGGACCGTATGGACAAATTATTAGACAGTGGTGGCAATAGTGTTTATGCTGATAAATAGGTAAAAAAAGTTAGGCTTGATCCTCTTCTGCCTCAACCCAATGCATTTAGTTTTTAAGATGAGTGATGATTATTGTACATTTTTATACTTATATTTGTCTGTAAATAACTAAATAATACTAAGAACCTCGATATTTTTTTTCCATTCCAAAATACATATTTACTTATATACTTATGCTACATATATCAACACTAATTTTGTACCCCTAAAAGATGCCACTATAATTTTCTTCTATCGCTTTATACCTTTTCCTTCTCACAGTTCTAACCAAATTAGATACACAAAAATGAAAAAGGCTAAGAAAAAAGAGAGGCAGATTGAATCTTTTGGTGGAATTCAGAAATGACGTCCAATCTATGTGAGCAAGTGGCACTTTCAAGATAAAAGCTTGTATTTAAAAAGAAATAGTTCAAGTTACATTTCAAACTTCACATATAATATACATGAAGTTAATTTTTTCTTTCTAACTTGGATTTGTCTTTCTCAGATTACGTGGACTAAGTAGTGCTACAAAGAAAACCTAAATTTCTTCTGGAGGAAAAAAAAATTAAGGTTGGTGTTCATATGTTTTTGTGAGCAACGTAAGATTTTGACTTTAAAAGGGGCTGACTAATTACCGAGGTCTTCACCCAAATAAAAGAAAACACTATATTCAATCTGACTTGTAATCTTTTGCAATGATGATAAATGCTCATCCGAAAATAAATTTTAACCGTGGCCTTTGGTTCAAAGATATTTGTAGCCTTGGGGATACATGTTAATGTGTTTAGTTGATAAAAATGATACTCGACTAACATCGAAATCCGTTGTCGTCCAGCGGTTAGGATATCTGGCTTTCACCCAGGAGACCCGGGTTCGATTCCCGGCAACGGAATCTTTTTAAATAGGCTCCAAAAAAAAAGCATGATGAGCCTAGTTGGGGCCAAAGGACACATGTTGAAGAGAGAAGAGAATCCTACGTAGGATTGTAGGAAAAAGAGATGAAGAAAGTGGGCCCCAGAGTGTCAGTGACATGAACAGTTGCCAGCTCAGCACTTTCCAACCATTATGATTATTATCTATTATTTACACTTTGCGTTGCTTCTTGTTAAAATTTCCATCTTTCATCCTTTGTCTCGAATCCAAAAAGTGTTACTGGTACTTACGGAGCTGAAATGTCAGTTGCAGCAAATGAGTTGAAGGAGCGTCACTTGTCTGCCACTCGCACCGTTAACAATCTCAAGGACCGCTTGAAGCACACGCGCCTTTCTCTCCTTGACACTGATAGTATTACTAATCACTTTTTTTATTTTTATCGTATATATACTATTTTATTTGATTTGGTTGATGACTTTGTTGTAATGATTGGTAACTACTTATTAAATATTTTTCAGTTGCTGGGTACGCGAGGTCTCAGGGTAAAACCCCTGTGAGCTTTGGACCCACCGATCTTGTTTGCTGTAGAACTTTGCAAGGTCATACAGGAAAGGTAGGTACCCTTTCTTACTTTTTTTTTTTTTTTTAATTTGTAACAATGGAATGCCATAAGAAAATGATATTTGTTTAATAAACTTTGTGTTCATACTTATGGTACTGCATTGTATCATGCAATTGAAAAGAGGACAGCAACTTTGCTCATTGGGTCTTAATCATAACTCATGAGTGGAACTTTTTTAAACGCATGTTTCTGTCAAAATATAAATTCATTGGAACCACCGATTGGCCGGAGTGGATAGGAAGTATGTGTTTGGTTATGCGGCCCCCAACCGCAAACGCGGAAGCTGCAGAGGGGCCGCTTCTCACCAAACGGGCGTTTGGGCCTCCAAAACGCCGGACCAAACACACTTGAATTCGGTTTCACTTAAGTAAGACCTAGTATTTGAGTCTTGTGATATGAATGAAAAACGTAGACGCTAGGACTTAGATCGGTCGGAGCCAATATGATTTTAAGATACATTGGGTCTCAAACCAAAAATATACGTCATTGGAACTAATGGATGGATTATTCTTGTCGCCTCTTCAGTGTATTTCACAAATGCGTTTGACAGTTAGCCAGTCACCTGCATTGAACTATTCCCTTGGTTGTTGCTCTCAATTCTAAATGATATGTCATTGATATTGCCCTGTACGAAATCCAAGTGATGTGAATGTTGACGGTGGACATAGTTTTTCGCGCACACAGCAGGAACCGTGCCTTTTGATTTACTAAATGATATGGACATAATTTGTTGTAAATTTCTACCCGTTGAACCTGTAGAATTTGGATTAACTTCATATCCATTTCGATTTTGCAGGTGTATTCATTGGATTGGACTTCTGAAAGGAATAGGATTGTGAGTGCATCCCAAGATGGCCGGTTGATCGTGTGGAATGCACTAACAAGGCAGAAAGTTCATGCAGTAAAGCTGCCTTGTGCATGGGTCATGACCTGTGCCTTCTCACCGACTGGTCAATCTGTTGCATGTGGTGGTCTTGATAGTGTTTGCTCAATTATCAATCTGAATTCTCCCACTGAGAAGGATGGGAATCTACCTGTTTCCCGGATTCTTAGTGGTCACAAGGGTTATGTGTCCTCTTGTCAATATATTCCAGATGAAGACACTCACTTGATCACTGGTTCTGGTGATCAGACTTGTGTTTTATGGGATATTACTACTGGCCTTAAAGCTTCTGTCTTTGGAGGTGAATTTCAGTCTGGACACTCTGCAGATGTACTTAGGTATTGTTGAATTCATTTGCCCAAATTTTGCGAAAAACTGTTAGCCCCTACTCTGTATTTAGTATTTGCTGCATATAATTTTTTTTAAAAAAAAAAAAAAAAAGCATTGCAACTAATTCCAAGATATTGTCATGTCTAGAAGTTTATTAGATCTTAAGACATTTTGAATAAGGCCTGTTGAACTCAAATTGGCTGCAGGCGGTATCTGCATGATTTTATTGTATAGACGAAGTGACTGCATAATTAGCAAGCAAACGAAGATAAGATAAACATAACCTAAAATAACAGAACTAAATTCAAATTCTATCAAACCAAATCCTAAGACTAGATATTTGCTCTATCAAGATCATGGATGTTTTGTAGTCAAACAATATTTCAACCTTACAGTCGAGGAAAAAGGTAAAACCATATTCAATCGGTGGTGTAGCAGAAATGAATGTTCATGTTGGTGTCCAACCATTTGAATTTATGGTTTACCTATGCCATATGAATGTGCTCTTCCCTTTTCCTCAACATATAAGTCGGAAGAAGTGGAAATGGCATTTGACCACAAGTCATTCATGAGAGTGTCTCTTAGTTTAAGAATCTGTTAGGCATGGTAGTGTTTTGGATTCAGCTTCAGTGAAGTTTATCTGTCAGCTTCAAAATAGAAGGGATGTGTCGTAAATGCAAATATGCAAGGGAGAGTGTGTAATTTACTTGTTTTAAATCTGTTGAAAGAACTAATGTGCAAAAGAATGGCTACTTTATTTCAAAATGGAAAGCATCTGCATAAATTCAAATGTTTTTTCAACAAACAACTGATAAAGTTATGAAATCTTGGTCAACATGTTTCATTTCAAGATTATTTATGAGTATTAAACCCTTCCTTTGAAATATGTTTTTCTTTGTCATCTCTCAGCATCTCCATTAATGGGTCCAATTCAAGAATGTTTGCATCTGGTTCCTGTGATGCAACGGCTCGATTGTGGGATACTCGTGTAGCAAGTCGAGCAGTGAGGACATTTCATGGCCATGAGGGGGACGTTAGTTCAGTCAAATTCTTTCCAGATGGAAATAGATTTGGAACTGGAGGAGATGATGGAACTTGCAGATTATTTGACATTAGGACTGGACACCAACTTCAAGTATATTGTCAGCAGCACAGTGACAATGACATCCCACCTGTGACCTCAATTGCATTCTCCATATCTGGAAGACTTCTTTTTGCTGGATACACAAATGGAGATTGCTATGTCTGGGATACTTTATTGGCAAAGGTACATGGTGCTTTAGTATAGAGGTTGCTTTCTTTCTGGTCGCGCCAAGATTAAAGCGGGCTTAGCTTTTTAACAGAGCATGTGCTTACTATGTTTCTTCACAGGTGGTCTTGAATTTAGGATCTCTTCAAGATTCTCATGACAGCAGGATCAGCTGTTTAGGTTTGTCAGCTGATGGAAGTGCCTTGTGTACAGGAAGCTGGGACACAAACTTAAAGGTGAGCATTCATTTCGGCCTTGTTAACTTCTTGATTATGTGATGCACAGTTGGGGTACCAGTTTTGATACAGCTCCAATGTGGTGTTGATATTTGTCTTGTTTTATTAGTCACTAGATTATAGGATGAAAAAAATCGGAGCAACTGAACTTATCAGCATTTATTCTTCCAGGGTTTAAACTTGAAACAATTAGGGCCTATATATATATATATATTGAAATAATTAGGATTTAGGCCTTAAAAAATCTCAACATATTGACAGTTCTCTTCAAGCTTGTAGAGATTTAACAAGTACAACATTTGTTGAACTGCAAAACAAGATTACTTTAGGATCATAAAGGACCAGAATTTTGATGCAGTTTTATATGTCTGTACTTAAGAAAGTGAAGCTTCTGGACATAATACTGGAACATATTTTCTGAGCCTCTGGCTGGTATAAAACCTTCTTGGGCAAGTTAAAATTCTGGTGTTGGAATCACATGACCCATATGTTCTATAACTTAAATTCAAGTGTTGGTTACTTAATTGACGGTGTCAATAGAATATTCTGTCCTTGGATTGGCCTGCTCTCATATTTTGTAACTGTCACTTCCAAAAGCTTATGAGTTATTTTCATATTAAGCTTTAATAAAATGGTTGTTAAATGGAGATAGTTCTTGCCATTTTCTAGAACGTGTGCTAACTACTTGCTTCTTACAGATATGGGCATTTGGAGGGCACAGGAGGTAATTTGAGCAACTAAGGGGAAAGACTTATCCTTTAACTTCCCTTCTCAGGGCCACTAAGATGACAAAGCATTTGCACTTGCAGTGTATTGTGGTTCCTTATAATCCAATAGTGATGGTGAAATTGGAGACGAACTGCACGGAATGCAAAGGTGATAACCTTTTGCAATGGTAGTTTATTTTTCCATTGTACCAAGTACTGGCCGCTTTGACACCCATACCTTAACTTAAACCAAAATGAAGGACTATTGATTTTCTTGTCTCATCAATGTAGCACAATACCAATCCTTTTATTTAACTATTTAACTATTAGAATAATAATAATATATCCCTTTATATTTATGTGTCTCATTATACAATAACATGGCGTTTAAAAAATTTAATGATTGATTTTCAATAATAATTGTGTTATTCCCAAATACTATGTATTTACTCTTTGTTTGTAATCAAAGCCTTAATTTTTTTATACTAACATAAATTAATACCTATTGAATAGGGGTAGCCGGGTAGACATGTTACTTTTTATTGTAACTTTTAAACGAGACAAATAAATAAGAAACTGATATTCATTCAGTGTTCCATCGTAGTTAATTCCAAAGGAAGAATATGTTATGATGAATTGATGATCATGTTAGTGAACGAATCTTTTTCAAGGCGGCACACCAACACTAAACGACATTTTATGCTGATAATATGCATAACAACATATTCCCTCCGGTCCTTATTATAAGCCTCTTTTTGTGAGAGAGAAAGGAGATTTATAATAAGGATAGGAGGGAATATATTTTAAGCCTAACTACATTTGGTCCTCATAATTTCTATTTATTTAACTTTTAGATCTTTCTTGGTAGCTATTAATCCATATCTTATCATCAACAAACTCAGACCAATTGCTGATAAAGGTTATTATAGCTTAATTAGAGGCCTCGATTTTGAGTTCCTTCAAATGCATTTGTGTTAAATACTTGTTAAAAAAACAAATACATGTGATTTAGACAGAAAAAATCTCAGTCTTATCAATTATCTGGGATGTTATCGTTAAAGAATCAGATAATATTTTAGCAAAACTGATTTTTATTTCCAATAATTTTTACCGTTCAAGGTATTGATTGGTTCCTACTTTTCACCCCAAAAAAATCAATCCTTATAATTTTATTAAGATATTTAAATTGAGTAGAAGGATTAATATCCAAAGAATAAAATTGAAAAACTATAAAGACTAGAATCTTATTTAAATAAGAGACGGAAATTTTGAACAAAAACTGCTGTTTAACAAATATCCAGTTCACTGATGAAACAAATATATTGGCAAATCCTCAAAATTCATATTACATTTGCTACAAAAAGAAAAGTAAGTATAATCACGAGGATGGATGTTTGCTCCAATGAATTCGAAGTGACACTACGGAGTATCCTTGCTAGTCTAACCAGCATGCGCAGTGAGGAGGGGACAAATAAACCGCATATACTAAAGCTCAAGCGTTCAATTTTGCAATTCTTTACACACGTCTCTATCTATGTGCCTAATTAACTCCAAACTCATTAACAGAGAGAAAGGCTTAGTTGAGTCAACATTTCTGGACTTTGAGAACTAGCCGCTTGCCACAATCTCATGAATGGCATCGCTGACATTTTCATCCTCAGATCTGACAGACAGTTTCATTGCAACATCCTTTGGACCGTCAAGTCCAAAAGACAACCGCACAAGCACCTTCACATTACCTATGAATACACCTGACAACAAGCATGTGTGTGACCTTGAATTGGGTGGAACAACTTCTGTGCCCTGCACATAGTGAACAAGTAAAAATTATGAGAAAGTTATTACTTCCCAGAAGATATCGGTGATAACTGATAAGCAGACAGGGGGCAGAAGATACTGCATTCATTTGAGAAATTCGAAAGTGCTCATGGAGTATGAGAAATGCCTTCCCATGAACACCTACGAATCTCTTCTAACTTAGGTTCTATGTTAAAACACAGCACTTATGTGCATCCATAACCTCCCTGTGGCTGGAGATTGACAAATGTAAAAGAAAGTTCAACTTTCAAATCTTTCAAAGGAGCTGTGCGCAGAGAGAGCAATAAGATAAATTAAATGCACCAAATGTATTTGCATCTACATGTTAGTTAAACTAAACTTCGACCACTTGGGCTTGATCTTTGTGCATGGAGAAGTTTCTTACCTCACAAGTCACAAGCAACTACGAATCTATGCATGCACCTGTAAATGAGTGTGGAAGCATGTGTCCTACAATACAAAAGCATTCTGCCCAAACAACAGTATTTTACAATTTACATGCATGCATAGACATCCCAGTGGTTTTTGGCGAATTACTAAGCCTAATTTTTTTATGAGAATGCCAAGAAAAGAAATCTATAATCCTATCTTGATATACAGTAACATTATTATTGGTATTTTGGCAGAATCTTATAAGCAGAACATTACTGTAGATTGCAGAATTTACCAAAGCAGTTTAATAAAATGTGTCTCATAACAAGAAACATTTACCAAAGCAGTAATTGACACCATTGGTTTACCTCACAAGGCTGCATTCCAAGAAGATTGATGACAGTATTTACAGCTTCAGCCAAGCTCTCCCTTGGGCCAAGACCATATTCATCCACTTTTTCACTATCAGGGCCCAGGCTTTCCCATGCATTCCTGAAATTAGACACCCCCACTTTCAGTATATAATCTGCTGCAACAACCTCCAGATCCTCGAGCTGGTATTCATCTTCAACGCCATCATCTTCTGTCTCCCCAGTGGTTGGGTCAACCTGGTCAATATCCAATATATGAAGGAGAGATGAGATTTCCACAATAATAATATAGGTTTTATTTTCCACAAGCTAGGCAAAAATAAAACAAGCTTGGAGTTTGAAATATACACCATAGTATAAATTGAGTCTGGGACAAAGAAAAACCACTAAGCCTCACAAGGATAATGGTGACAAGTACCTCTTTAACAATAAATTTCAGAATGTTAGAAAATTTTCCAACTGTTGGCAATCCCTCGGGCTTCTCAAATGCCACAAAAGTCTGCCCAGGTGAATCATAAGGAAGGGATCTGAGAGGTTTGGAGAACAACTCTGAAAATTCCTCTGCTTCTGATGCATCCACAAGTACAATAACCTGGAATAGGAGAAGAAATGATACTCAGAAGTCCTGGAGTTAAATTGAAATATGAAATTGTAAAGTATCTAGATTAGTCATTACATCTTCCAATAATTGTTCCGGTATCGTGTTTGTGCAGTTGTACTGAAACACAACATGCCTATCAAAAATGTGTTTAACAACATTAACTGCATATTCTGTCTCTGCTTCAGTAAGCTCCACGGGTGCTGAGGACTGGTAAAAAATTATCATCACATTAGGTACAGAAAGGAAAACATAAATTTATAGAATTGTGAAAGAAAATTTGAGTGGAAGAACCTTAAAAAGTTTCCCTAAGTTTGCAAACTCAGGAATGGACAAAAGCAGCCTTTCATATGCATCTGCAGTAGATGAGGGGCCACTAGCAGGAGCACCCAAACCAGTTGGCTTTTTACCAGGGGCTTTCTTCTCTGCAAGAGGCTGGGACTTGACCTCCTTGGGCACTGAGATAATGTCAAAAGGCTCTTCTGAAGGCTCCTGAATTCACATTAGAAAACATGAGATATGCCCTTAAACAAATGAAAAGCTAGAAAAATGGAAAGGGCATACATAGTTTTTCAAACTAGTCTCTAAATTGGCAAGTGGGATATCAAATGACCCAAAGAGGAAGTCTTTCACATCCTTATCAGTCTCAACAACTGCACCATCACCTCCAAGAGTGTTGAGATAAAGTGTGGCCCTATCACGAACCTGGAAAGAAATCAAAATCATCCAAACACAAATTTAAGCAGGTAACAGTTTTACACACATCCAGAGTTGCAAATTTTATGATATCATAAACCACATAATTATAGAGATGCCTCATAAGATACGACAGAAATTCACCTCATCGTCATTGTCAAAGAGACATCGCCTTAGGAGAACAAATATGCGAGGCTGAAAAGTCATTTTGAGTTCTAAATTAATACCAAGTATCATCCCCAAAAAAAAATTTCTTTGAACAATCTAATAGAAAAAGTAACTGATAAACGGAGGCAACTAGCACCTTTAGTTCATCAACTGCAGCACCAAACTTTGCTAGTGTGCTCACAGCACTGGCCCTAACAGTTGCATTCTCAAGATGCACTCTGTTATAAATATAACGAATGTATTTGCTGGGGTCTGATGTTTTTGGCCCTTCGACTCCCAGAAAGTGCAGTATCTAAGGTACAAGGGGAACAAAATGATTAACAACAAGAAGTTAAATTCCAAAGGCAACCACAGTAAATGACAAGACAAAAATGATACCTGCGTGGACAAATAGGTGAATTCACAATCTTCAATGAATTCACATAGATGAAGCAACCCACTTTCTTTTGCATCAGGGATGTCTCTAATAAGAATAACAATTGAATCTACAATTGCTTTCTTGTAGTCAAAACCTCCTTCTTCCCTGAGAATGTTACTCAGGAAGTTCATCCTGAAAATAAAAGAGAAACCAGTGATTTATTTTAGACCATTTATCTACGAAAATATTCTAATGAAAGATGCATCATCAGGAGGAAAGAAACCTATAGAATGACACATTTACTCACAGTGATCTATATTTTAAAGGGAATTTCAAGCACAATGATCTTATTGCTTCAACAACAACAATTTTGAACTCATCAGCAATATCAGACATGAAATTCGTGATCTGCTTCATAAGACGGTCCACACTTGATTCATTTCCTGTCTTCAAAAGAGTAGTAATAGCAAGTGTGGCAATGCTTCTGTTTTGGTCAGAGATTAAGCTTTCCATATCAATGTTGCAGTTAGTGACTGCCATTGGGTGTGTCATTGCCACCTGCAAAGGTCAAAGCTAGACTCAAACAATTGAATATAATAATGGTCATGTTGACCAAGACAAATAAAGTATTTCTGCTGAAATTTAGGTAATTAAAGAATTTTAACCTTGTTCAAGGTGCGGACAGCAGCAAATCTCAAGACTGGCTTCGAAGAACTTAAGAAGAGCTGAAGAACAGTAATTGCTGGAGTCAATTCTCGGCTTGTTACACCACTGAGCTCTGTAATAGCCTTGGCAGCTTCAAAAATCACCATCTCAGACTTGTGACGAAGGCAACTCTCAAGAAAATCATAGAAGGGACGGTCTCCTGATTGTGCATTATTTCCTGACTCACGAATAACCTGCAGATATTATAATACATAAAGACTATGCAAATAAATATCATCCCAATTACTGCTAAAAATGAGATGGAAAACACACCTGACTTGTATAACGGATCAGAAGGCATTGGGCCAAAGGTGAGCGAACAGTTCCCCTTGTCAAGCTGGTAACCAGCTTGCTAACAGCTAATCGATCATTCTGCCTTATCTGCGATGTCGTAATCCACCATATGTCACTAGTTCTGCTTATAACTTATATTTGTTTTGCATATATATTAGTAAAAGTAGGAAGAAGACAAAACTCAAAACAAAATGATGCAGAAATTTATAGTAGGACTTTATAGACCATGATCTAGCTATGTGAACTTTCCACTGCGGTAAACCAAAATATAGGCTAGGTAGTCAATCTCAAATACCATCGTGGAGCGGCCACCCCCTAAAATGGGATAGCGGGATGGCCGCTATTGAGACATATATGTAATGCTGAAAAATAAAAATTTTATGCTACACAAATACATATATATGCTGAAAAATAAAAATACCCCAAATTAAAATAGTTTTAATATTTCAAAAATCAAAATTCAAATTCAAGCAAAAAGAAGGGCAACAATCAAGAAGAAAAAACGAAGAACAGTGATGAAGAAGACACTGAACAGGGAGAAGAACACTGAAGTCACGTATGAATGAAGAACTAGAAGAGTAGAAGACAGTGATGAATCATGAAATATGAATGAAGAAGATGAAAGGAGTAGAAGATGAAGAACACTGAACAGTGCTCAGTGCTGCACGAATGATGAAGGAGTAGTGTAGAAGATGAACAGAGAGACTCTCTCTATGCTGCAGCTGCACGTATTCTTTAGAGTTTTTAGTTAAGTCTGATATGTATTTTGAAGGCCCATATGGTTTAAGCCCATTTCACTTTAAGTATAAAAAATTAAGGTTTCCTGTTTTATTGCAAAATGACCAAAAAGGGCACATTAAAATAGGTTTAACAGCAAATCAGGGAAGGGGTTTTTCGTCTTTTGCCCCTATCATCCCTATCGCAAGCGCGACAGCCGCAACAGAGGCACGGTTCGTGCCTGCGACGGCCGAGATCAGGTTTTGGTACGCGACTGGGTTTCGCGTCGCAACCGCCGCCACTACGCTAATCCGCAATCCCGCCACGATTCGCCACTATTGACTACCTAGAATATAGGCAATTCCAGAAAGTGCTCGAGTCACATAAGCCGATAACCAACTATTTATAGTTCAGCACTGATTTACTGAGTGATCTCAAATGATGATAGACAGAGTTTTGATTTTTCGGTAGAATTTATTCTAAATTTCTAATACACTAAGAAACCTGTAGATGAGTAAGCAATATGTAGAGCATACCTGATGTAGCAAAGCCAACGCATGAAATTGTACAAGAGCTGCTCTTGATTGAACAGCTTCCTGAACCTCATTGCTCCATCTTTTCACAATCTCAGGATTTGTCTAAAAAGGGAGACATAAATTATTAAGCAACTTAAATGAAATATATATGGATATAAGGAATTACAAATTGAAATTAATAATACCTGGAGTAGATGAATGCCACTAACTAGGGCAGCACTTGCAACAACTGGATTCTTATCTACAATTGCTTGTTTCAAATACCTCTCAATTTGGGTAAGGAGGGTTCCATCCGTGATACGGCAGAGAACACGAATGGCATTTGCCCTATACATATCAGTCTTACTATTCATGTCCTTCATGAGAGAGCTTGTGACAATAATAACCTTTACGAAAAAAAACCAGAATCGTCTAAGTTTGTGATAACAGGCCATATATGACTCCGACAAAATAACAAAAATAGAAAAAAGAATTTGAAACCTCATCTGCAGATGGGGAGAGTTCCTTTATAATCAAGTAGACCATTCTCC
Source organism: Crotalaria pallida (assembly GCA_037953625.1). Lineage (NCBI taxonomy): Eukaryota > Viridiplantae > Streptophyta > Magnoliopsida > Fabales > Fabaceae > Crotalaria > Crotalaria pallida. The sequence goes on along the minus strand of CM075654.1, from coordinate 137,495,740 downwards.
TTAACCCCAGATCGCGAGACTGGAAAAGCTTAGTCACAGAAAAGAACACTTCTGTAGCTTCAACCTATGAAATTGCAGCAACAACAAATTACCAAAAAAATAGATTAATAGTGACTCTAACATAATTCTGCAAAGTCCATATATAAATTACCAACGATGTTTAAATATATATATATATATATATATATATATATATATTCAAGTTTCAAAGCTGAGGAAAAAATCTTCACCTTTGTAAATGACTCTCCCTGGTTCAGAAGGTATAAAAGTTTCGTGATGACCTGCCAGCAAAGATATCAAACATACACAAAATGTCAAATTTCAAGCGCAGAATAAAATGATGGAAACAGATATATTCTAAGTTTAAGATAAATAAAAAAAAAAAAAAAAAACCTGTGAACATCTCCTAGCATCAAGTTGGGGGTCATTGAAAACCCTGGCCTCCTGAAGAACAGCCCCCTTTTCAATTCCCAAAAATGGGGAATACTCAGCTGTTAAACAACCAAAAAAATCACAATTAATTATTATTGTAAAATTATACATGCAATGCATATAACTCATCATCATAATGGAGCAACCTGACTCCAAAATCGAAATGTGAATAGAAGCTATATTATTATCTATTAAACTCGATTAAATTATCGATTTCACAATGGAATCAATCGGCATTGCAAATCAGAAGCCTGGATCAATTCAATTCAATTCAATTTTCTAAAAACAATGATGAATCGAGATCAGATCATTCGATATACGAACAACGATCAATCCATAGCTCAACGACACTAATCAAATCGAAACAAAGGTGATCTAAACGAACCCTAGCGAAATCACAATAGGAAACAAGAATTAAACAGCGGATCTGAAATCAAAACAGAGTGATCCAACAGCGGAAACGAAGATAAACTAAAACCGAAAAACACGAGCACGGGAGAAATCAGATCGAATTACGAAACGAGGAAACAGGAATGGGAAATAGGTGAATGAGGAAGGAAAGAATCACCTTCATCGTCGCGGTCATCGTCCTTCTTCACGAGCGGCTGAGCCATCGCCGGAGTAGGTATGAATAGAAGTGAGATCTGGAGGTTGAGAAATGTTTGTCGCTGTCACAAGGTGCGCTATGCGAGTGCACCAGTGAAGTTTAGGAATGAAGGAAGGAGAAGGAGAAGGAGAAGAATAAGAATAAGAAGAAGAATGGGTTGTGAATGGCGTTAGAATAGAATAGAAGACGGCTTTGTAGTTGGGGTACTACCCTTGGCCAGGGATGACGAGGTTGCGTTTTATTTTATTTTGTTTTTTCGATAAATTTACCACATCCATAATTCGTAATTACTTATCGTTTGATGCTAACAAGTTCGTTAAAAAATGAAGTAAGAATTTAAGAGAAAATAAATTTATTGTTTTCTTTCTTCCCTCTTTTCTTTCCAACCAAACGGCAACTTTTCTCTTTTCCCCATTTCTTCACATTTTCTCTCGTATCAAACAATCATAAAATCTACCCATTTTCTCACTATAATCTCTCTTCCCTATTTCTCTTTTCTCATTTTCCTTCGTGCAACCAAACAAAACCGTAGTGATAAACTAATACGGCCGATTATTATTATTTTTTTTTAAAAAAATCATATTGTATAAGTTTATCAACAAAGTTAATTAGAGGTCAACCATCGTTATGACTTATGAGTATGAAAAAGATTTTGTTACAAGAGACCATAGTTATTTCAGTAATTTTTTTCATGAAATGAAAATTGACAGTTAATTGAAGGATATTCCTGAAAATACATATCAATTTTTTTTATCATCAACGGGGCTAACGCCCAAAAAAGAAACGATTACATACAACGGGGAAAAGCAACCCCATAAGCATCCTCACAAAGAAGCGAAAATAAACTAGAAGGACAACTAGAAATAAAACTACAACCCCTAGGATTGGAATAACTCAGGTTTGCCAAATGGTCAGCGCACCTATTCGCTTCACGATAGACATGATTAATTGTAACTACCCATTGAGAAGTAAGCAAGTGACGAATCTCACGGACAACCGGAAAGCAATGATGCGTGGCAGCACAATGACGTTGCACCAAGAGAATAGCAATTTTCGAATCCATATCAACTTCCAAAACCATGAATCCAAGCTGCTTTGCCAAACATAAGCCCCATAAAAACCCCCAAAGTTCAGCTTTTATCAACGTGCATGAGCCTAAATATCAAATATTCATATCATTTACTAAATTAAATAATATTCTTAATTAGCCTTAAATCTACAAAAATGATCTTTATACATGAGGACAGAGAGGGAGTATATAATTACTATTAATATGTGGGAATCTTATATTAAAAAAAAATTGTGATATTTTTTTTTGAAACTTAATCATAAAAAATTGTGAAGATTAATGTTATTAAAATCGTATTTGTGACCTTTAAAAAAATTATATCCGTGTTTCTGGTTAGGGCAGTAGTTTATTGGTTTAAGCAGTGAAATAATAATTAAACCGCATAGATGTACACTAATTATTAAGACACAATATACAATTCTATGTAAGAATACCTGTGAAATTTTTATTAAAAGAAAAACATACTCAAATTTAAAATCCATAATTTACAATAGTCTAATCTGAATTCTTAAAAATAAACATCCATAACACCCATATTTCAATTGTTTAACAAATTCATTATTTAAACTTTAAACTTCAAAATTCTAAAACCAAGCTTAAAATATTTATGTACTTAAAAAAATTATGTTTTTATTTTTTTTAATTGAAAAGAAAAATCCAGCCCGATCCACAAAATTCTGGATGATTTAACAATTTATCAAAATGTTGACCGACCTCTATCCAATTTGATGCACAATTGCTTGAATAGACATATTATACAAAGTAGGAGTTCGATTCAACTAAAAAACTTGGTTGAACCGGCCAATACAATATAGAAATTACAAGGGCATGTTTAGTTTTCCCGTGTTTACCCAGGATCATTCTGAAATATTATTACTATCAACCGTTGCTTATGTTTCAACGTAATTTTGGATCAGAATTGATTTTTAAGGCGAAACCAAACATGCCATAACACGGTGGGAAATAATTCATTCCTCTCACTCATGTGAATCGTTGACAGCTGTCAGCAAAAGAATATTCCTTATTAAGATTAAGAGAGAGGGTGAAAAAGCGGTCGCACAGAAGTTAGAGAGAGAGAGAGGGAGGGAGAGTAGACTAGAAAGGTCGGAGAAGCTTCATAATAACAGCTGCAAAGTTCAAAGACTCAGAATCTGAATCACAACACAAAAAGCGGTTTAACTGTTTTCTTCCTCCTCGCGATTCCGATCCCTTCATTTCGATTCTTCGCTACGAACACCATGCCTTCCCGTCGAAGAACTCTCTTGAAAGTCATCATTCTCGGTGACAGCGGGTTCGTCTCTCTCTCTCTCTCTCTCTCTCTCTCTCTCTCTCTCTCTCAGGATTATTCGTTCCATCGATTCATTATGCAGATCTTTTACTCTTTATGCTTATCCAATTCCGCGATCTTCTTTTAATAATACCACTGCTTCACTCAATTCGTTCAATTATCTCGATTTCTCCCCACGATTTTTGTCCGTTTCTGCTGATTTTTTTTTTAAAAAAAATTTCATGTTGCGAATTTGCGATTTGTTATTCATCTTCAAATACTTGATCGGATTATGTACTTTATAAATAATTTGATTTACGAGAGCTAGGTTAATTCCGATAATTTTTTCTCTTGCAACCTTGGTAATTTGATTTACGAGCTAAGAAGATTTATAGTTTTTAATTTGTTTTGTTCTTTATAACACTGTAATGTTTATGATTTGCAGGGTTGGGAAGACATCTTTGATGAATCAGTATCCTTCGATTCTTTGCAGAAATCTTGACTGATTTTAATTTACTGAAATTACACTGTCATCCTTGATTTTTGAATTAATTACACCTGATTCTCATACCTCTTATGTGAAAAGCTCAGTGTAATTTCCATTTCCCTCGTTTCGGAGGGGATATCAGTTGTAATGATATTGTAGGTTGGTGTAATTCCTGAAAGAAGAGGGGTGTCTAGTGTAATTAAGCTAAATACCACGGGAGGTCATAGTAATTTTCATTTTCCACTTTTAATGTATTTAGTTTGATGTTTCCTTTATTGTTTAATGCTGTGTGTTGAATATATCTGCAGACTGTGTGTTTCCGTAACTTAAATATTTCAGATATGTGAATAAGAAGTTTAGCAATCAGTATAAGGCTACCATTGGAGCTGATTTTTTGACCAAAGAAGTGCAATTTGAAGACAGGCTTTTCACCTTGCAGGTTTTGTGCTTGGCTTGTTCTAGAGTATTGCATGAAAGTGATCACATACTGATTTAGGTTGATAATTCTTAGGTTGCAACCTCCTCAATGTCAATGAACGAGGTTGACCATGTTAAATTGGACGATATATAAGTACATCAAACTTTTACCCTGCCGAGTAGTTTATTGGACTAAGTTTCTTTTCTCATTGCTACTTTTAAAGTTAAAATGCCTAAATCCTAGAGTGTCTTGAAGGACTAAGTTTATTTTCTCATTGCTACTTTTAAAGTTAAAATGCCTAAATCCTAGAGTGTCTTGAAGGACTAAGTTTCTTTTCTCATTGCTACTTTTAAAGTTAAAATGCCTAAATCCTAGAGTGTCTTGAAATCTTATGGTTCTTGACTGTTTCTGAAATTGGGCTTGTTCTTGTGATTTGTGATATAGCCTTTAGATAGCTCAAAGTGCTGTTTCCTATCATGTATGAGAAATTGCTAATTCTCTTCTTGATTTGATGGTATGAAATATGAATTATGATAGTATGTCTTTGACTTGTGGATTCAAGTGAAGCACATTCATCACTATTGATCTCAAATTATGGATAAGGATTTTATGGTATGCACAAAATGTTTTGATGCTTTAATTAATTTAAACATTGAGTATCTTTGGTAAATAAAATTTATAGATTGAATCTAATGGGATAGAGAACTACATCTATTTAAATGATTATGTTATTTCTAATGAGTAACAGCTGAATCTTGCTCTCTGATGATAATTTATGGAGTCTTTCTGGAAGAGATTGTGACATAGACTGTTTGAGTTTTTTGAATGTTACACTATGAGTGGGTTATATGTAACTTTGTTTTCCTTTTGGAAATTATGTTTGTGCATATTCTGCATCTTATAATTATCTTTTTTGTCTTCATTGAAAGTTTTAAGCTACATGGTTAGTAACAATAGTTAAAATCTGTTTTCCTTTCTTTTTAATTCTTTTATATTCATAACATTGCAGATTTGGGATACAGCTGGCCAGGAAAGATTCCAAAGCCTAGGAGTTGCTTTCTATCGTGGTGCTGATTGTTGTGTTCTTGTATATGATGTTAATTCAATGAAATCATTTGAAAATCTCAATAACTGGAGGGAGGAATTTCTGATTCAGGTATGCCTGAGTTCATTTATCTGGATAATTTTTTCAGTTTTATGTATCACCATTAGCAATGCTGTCTTGATTTTATAAAAGTTAAAGGCCTGTGGTCACTTTGGCAGGCAAGTCCTTCCGATCCAGAGAATTTTCCTTTTGTTGTTATTGGAAACAAGATAGATATTGATGGTGGGAACAGTCGAGTGGTATGTTTTCCCCCCTGCTTAAGTTTTCCATTTTCCATGTTACTGTTCTTTCAAAGGCTTGCATGCATCAGATTTATTCATGCTCATAAAACACCTTAGATTAACAAGTTCGTTTTTTGTGTGCAGGTTTCAGAGAAGAAGGCTCGTGCTTGGTGTGCATCAAAAGGAAATATCCCATATTTTGAGACGTCTGCCAAGGAAGGTATTAACGTTGAAGAAGCATTCCAAACCATTGCAAAAAATGCCCTCAAAAGCGGGGAAGAGGAAGAATTGTAAGTTCTTATACATGTGCATCTCTTCTCTCATATGCATGAACATGCCAGGACACTTATACATTGAGTTAGATCTCTCTGGTTATAAGATGGTGTTGACTGGTTGGGTAACCTTTTTGGTCCTATTATAGATTGAGTTGTGGGCATCCGTTATTAGCTGCAAGAAGCTATTATTATTTTGTAAAGAGCATGTTTTTATTATATTTGTTGACATCACAAATTTTGATGTCATTCAGAAGCTTGCTTAAGCCCTTAGCTGAAATTATACTGACCTCCTTTGTTTTACGATTTAATTACACTTGACACCCTTTTGTTTAGAGAGATACAGTCACACCTCTTCAGGGGAGGTGATTGTAATGATAACATAAACCCAAAGGGGGATGTTTGTGTAATGTCTAAAACAAGAGGGGTGCCAGTGAGTATAATCTCCCCTAAATATTATAAGTACTGCAATGTGATAATACTGAAGAGTCCCAATTAACTAAATTCTTTATCTACACTGTTGCAACTGCTCTGAGAATCTGTGTTTGATATGTTAGTTTGTCCATATAAATTGTACTCTGCAAATGGGTATGGTGTATGTTACATGTAATAGCTCTTTTGGACCTCTTTGCAGTATTATTTGATAGTTACCTGGAGATTATAGATTCCTTGTTATTTTTAAAAATTTAATTCATCCAATGTGTTACTGACATCACGTTTCGGGCTTTGCTGTCATCTTGGTAATTTGTGCTTATTGAAGGTATCTGCCAGACACAATTGATGTTGGAAGCAGCAGTCAGCAACGGGCAACTGGATGTGAGTGCTGATATATAGATTTTCTTTTCAAAACAAATAAAAGTATCACTCAAAATGATTTCGTCCTGTTTAGCCATTGTTGTCTATGAGGCTTTCTTGTACATTAGTGTTTGCTAAAGAAACAAATTGGTCCGTTGCTATCTGTTGGGTGCTTCTTTGGTTTATGTGTTAATTCATCAGATTAGTTCTACTCCTTGTATCGTATTCCAAAATTGTGAAAGAAACGGCATAAGATCATTGTGGAGTTATGATTCATTGCTTATTTTACCGTGCTTACCTAATATTTTGTACTCCTAGTTTTCATTATTCGACACGTTTTCAGCAGTAACATTGGTGTAACAATGTTGGGTTACTGTCATCCCTGATTTTGGAACCCTTCATTTACACGCACCGCACAAGCATGTTGGAGTTTACTCATTTCTAGATGCTACTCAGTGATCTTTTCATGGTTCTTGGGTCTCAGGATAATATGCGGTGAATGTTGAATTAGTTCAGGCATTGCTGAAATCTTGTGAGACAATGATTTTCTTAGAGTGAATAAAATAGAGTAAAGAGTAACTTACGTCTCCGAAAGATAAGATGTCCCTGAAAGATACAATGATTATTATAAATATAGATTCTAAAAGACTTTTTACATCAATTTAGTTTCACATATATCAACATGACATCCGAAGTGTTGATTTTTGGGAAACTAAATTGATGAAAAAAATATTTTAAAGACTAAATCGGTGGCTAATGTAACTTTCAGTATAAACTAACTATTAACTTAATAAAATAAAACTTATTTAAATTTTTAGTTCCTGAACTTAGGTGCTATTTTGGAATTGATCCTTAAACTTTTTTTTTCGATGATTTGAGTTCCTAAACTTTGCTCAAATTTTGGAAATGGTTCTATTATCACTTAAGTGATGATATGACCGAGGATATGTCATGTCAACTTCTGTCAACTTCATCACATCGATAGATAACATGCCAGATGACCATGTGAATTTTTTAAAATAAAAAAATTCAAATTAATTAAAAATAATTAAAAATTGTATTTATTTAAGAAAATGGAATCTTATAATAAATTTTTAGAAGAAATTATTTTTTTATAAAAAAATCATGTAGTGTCTTGTGTCGTCGATATTGTAAAAGTGACGTGACATGGCGTTAGCTATATTGTCACTAAAATGACAAAAGGACTATTTCCAAAAATTAAACAAAACTCAGAGACCCAAAGACCCAAAGCATTAAAAAAAAAAGTTTAAGGACCAATTCCAAAAGAACACCTAAGTTTTGGGACTAAAATGTTAAATAAACCTAAAATAAATACTAAGCTGCTAATCCTTGGCTTGAGTTAAAGTCACGGGCGTGGAAATTTGCCCACTGTTTGAAGTGCTAACTAAATTTCCCGGATCCCTCTGGAAAATATTTTTATTGCTATAATCGGTGCAAATAAAATATAACATCAATTAAAATATTTTTATTGAAATAGGAAGTACATAGCATGTACACTTATAGCTTAGGTTCTTACATCAATAAAACAAAGTGAAATAAAAAAGTATCTATATATTCATGTGCATTATATTCTTTTTTTTTTTGTTCTAACTTTTAAGTGATTTATAAATAAAATGAGAATTCTAAAATAATTTTTAAAAGGCAACTATAAGATAATTTTAAAATTTCATTTTAATAGATAATAAAAAGTTAAAGTTAGGGCAACTTTGAAAAACAACGCAAAGTATGAAAAAATAGAAGTATTAATAAACTTATGGGAGTATAATTGCTCCAACCCTGTTCAAGAAAAAGCCTAGGGAGTGCAACTGGGTAAATAAAATGTGTTGTGTTTTTTGCAATCACCTTTTTTTTTCTATATTAAAAAGAAAAATTAAGTTCAAGAGTTTTAATGCAAATCAACTCTTTTTATCTCTTTAAATAATGTTTTAAGACCTATCTTTACGAGTCTCATTATCGGGAAATGGTTTCCAAAAGTAATTTTGCCACCTCTGGACTCTTAAGGTTTCTGGATGTTTTGAGGGTGGCAAAAATAAAAGGCGGGTGTAAAACGTATCCCCAAATAATATTTTCATGTTGACATAATCTTAAACACAAATAAGCTACTGTAGTCTACACAGTTACGGTTCATAAAAATTAGAATATGGAAATCCACATGGATGAAGCACTACAAAAAGTTATGTTGTTTTTACGCGAAACCATCACCGAATATTTTTCCAACAATGATGAAATTAAGTCGTGAATTCGCAGAGTATATCTTCCAACTACCATAGGGAACGAGCTGAATCAAAGTTCCACTGATTTCTGATTTGAATGAAGGTAGTAAAGCTTTCATAATCACATAAATGTGATACATGTGACTTGTAAATTAATCATCGAAAAGTATTAATTTATAAAAGAAATTACTTCAGTAAAATATCTTTATTGAAACATGTTATTTATAAAATGTTAATTCTAAAATTTGTTGCGTCATAACTGGCCGAGGACCTAGTTGAAAAAAATTAATGAATATATCAATAAAATATGACTGAATTCTGAAAAAACTCACTAATCTTGGTATTTCAATAAGCTTGCAAATTTATTTGTACCAATACCGTGCCATACTCCTATCTCTGGCTGCTCCTTACAACAGCAAAAATGAGTTTTTTCTATAGCCAAATATTTTAACGTTATCACTAAGATTTGAACTCTGATTCTAGCATTCCATGTCATGTAGCTCTATCAGCTTGGCTGATAAAATATGAGCTTAAATAGTTGCAACACACCATTCTGGCATGGTCACTAAATTCCCAATAGTTAAGAAACTATATGTAATCCAAATTTCAATATGCTCCTACCCAAGAATGATGTGGTGAATATCATTGAAGTAAACAGCATGGAAAACAAAAATTTTCACAATTACCGACTTGTTCTAAGTTTTATATATATAAAACAATGGCTCTATGAATTCAAATGGGCAATCCTATTGAAACCCATGATTTCAGTTTAGCACCTATTGGATGACCTATTCGACAGTGCGAAATTCTAGATAGCTTATCCGAAAATGAAAAAAGTACATTATCGGATAGCCTATCCGAAAATTTGTGTGGGTGTGCAACAAAAAACACAGGTATTAATAGAATTTGCCATTCATATGAATCAGTAAATTGCCATCCTCTCTTCTCTGACTGCTCTTTATAATGGGGAAAATATGAGCTTAAAATTACGATGCACCGTTCTGGCTTGGTCACTGAATTCCAATAGTTGTCAGTTTGGAGTTGGTGCAAAACCAGCACTTCACATACTATGAAAGAAATGACTACACCAAATAATGTCAACAACAAGAATTAGCAAGACTAGAACCAAACAAGTATTTAAAGTGACAATCAAGCAATTATGAGCGGTAAAATTTTCAAAATGCATCATAAAAGGGCAATTAGACAATTTCTATAAATATGTTGAATAAAAAAAGATGCAAGGCACGTCAATATTCCATGAACTTCTCCTATTAGGCACAGAAAATAGATTAGCTTCTCAATGAAAACTCAAGGTACTCCTTCCCAGCAAAGGTGTTAACTCTTCTGCAGAGCATGTGGCAGTTCAGATAAAAACATCCCCACAATGCATTAAAGAAAAATGGATCAAGTACTAGATCAAATCTATTATGTGGAATGATAAGCTTGTTAAGTTGACCTTCCTTTGCATTTCTTAATTCTTGTCCTTTTGTTTAATATCTTTTCTCTGCTACTGTCTTTAAATACCAAACCTTGACTATATTATTCTAGCAATATTCAACTGAAGTAGTCTAGTGGATATACTATCACAACTACTGCATAGCTTAAAAAAATCAACATGAAAAGGCTACTCACATTGTCATAGCGGTGGCCAGCGATCAGTAAGTTTGAAGACATGAACTTTCTTCTATATGTACTCAGCATTTACTTTGTACCAACAAAAGAAGGCTTTTCCTGGCTGGATGGCCGGACTGAATTTCCTGCTGCAGACACGGATGCTAATGGGTTTTGGATCATAGTGGTTACAGTGCCCACGGGTCCTGAAATCAGCTGTTGTTGGGGATTCATGACGTGTTGTGATCTTGGGAGCGAGTTTACAAAATTCATAGGAATTTTATTGGTTGGTAAGGATGGTGGTACGCCTCTAGATGGGTAAGCTGGTAAACCAAGCCGGGATGCAATTATGAGAGCACGCTCATGGTAAAGCTTTTGCCGTGACCGCTCTATATGATCCCTTGCCCTCATCACCACATTCTCCACATCATTGAAAGAAGCCTGCTTTGCTTCCAACTTATGCAACTGCAAGTTGATGGAATTTACCAAGTCAAAGAAAAATAACAAATAAATACAGCAATGAGAGCTTTACCAGGCATGAGAGTACCTGCTTTTCTATCAACAAAGAGGTAAGTTGCTGGATTTGGTCTTCTTCCTGATTTGCTAGAACTTTTGCCTTTACTGCTGCTGCAGCAAGTGTAGAAACTGCAGCACGTTTTAGTTTCTCAAAATTGTTATCATGTTTACTCTTCGTACTATCGCCTTTCACTTTCGTGCCATTTTTCTCAAGATAATCACCTGCCACCGCATCAGAATCAGGTCTTGCTAGATGTGAAGGTGACATCATATCTACATCCTTTTCCATCCCATTAAGTTGGGATGAAACTGCTTTTAATAGTGGTTGAGATTCACTCTTCTCTGATGGCAAGGAACGAGAAACCATATCAGCATCCATTTCTGAATATGTTGTTTCAAGAGACTCATGAGCTGGAATTGTAGATAGCAGTTTTTGGGGTTTGCACTTGTCCAAGGGCATAGAATCAAATGTCATCTCAGAATCTTTTGGTGTGTCTACTGGCTGTGGATGCTTTTCTGATAGAAGAGAATCAGACACATGCCCATCCTTTAGTTCCTCTACAGGATCGCATGGTTCTTTAACCAAAGTTCCCTGATTCTCAGAGCTAGGTGGAATTTTGTCCTTGGATGTAGAATCACCTGAAGCATACAAAGTGCTTCGTGCTTCAGTATTGGATAATTTTGAATTGCTTAGATCTTTACATTTGTCAAGTTCAGGTGCCTCATGGTTAATCACTGCTTGCTCTTTTGAAGAAATTGGTCTTTCTGAGGCTCCATCATCTGTGGAAGCCAGCTGTTGGTTGTCAACATTATCGTCAATTTTCATGTTATTGTTATCATTTGGTAAATCTTTATCATCTATTATCGGTTTATCCCGTTTCACATTCACGTCTTCCTGGTCTCCCTTGTTCTTGGAATCCCTATCATCCATTCAGACACATCATCACAATTACCAATAAAAAAAAGTAGACTAGTTATAGAATTACCAAAATGCAAATTTTCCACATAATATCATATACCGTTCAGAACTAGTTGGTTCCATCTTATTATCTGATGGATCTTCCAGAAGAAAGCAATGCCTAGCAGCAAGTTCGGTGCCAGAAGAATTCTGAGAAATTGATTTTAAGAAACTATGAGCTGAAGCAACCACCACATCAGAACTCGCCAAGTGTGTAAGCAAAGATGCCTGGAGTAAAAAGGAACATAATGCTACTATGAGCGACGGAAAGCATACATGGGAGACATGCATGACACGACACAAGGAAAGAGAAACACTAATTATAATGAAGAGGTAAACAAGAGTATTTAACAGCATAAAAAACAATGGCAATTTGGTAAAGTTGGTCCTCTGCAAGAATAGGCATGACACGGCACAAACAATCGGGTTACCACCAGCAATGACAGCAAACTATAAAATTACAAAAGGAGGAGACATCCATAAAAATGATTTGGATAGCAGGGATACTTAATAATTCAGACTTAAGTACTCGTCACCATACCCCAAAACTACAGAACTAAATTCATGCGACCAAGCGTTCAACTTACCAATGCCATGACAGGATTACCCACTTCAGCAAACGAAGATGGGCCTTCAGGTCCAGGAGAATAACCAACAGCAGCAAATGCTTCCTTTAGAGCATTTAGAGCACAGTCGTTGCCTGTTTCCTGATCACATTTTACTTTAACATTATCTTCTGATTTAGAAGTTTCCTCACTAGTTTTCTCATCACTACCATTTTCTAGCTTTGGAGCCTCGTGATTAACTTTAACTTTATCATCTTCTGCCTTGGAAGTTTTGTCATGGCCTTCAATGCTATCTTTAGCATTATTCGTAGCATTTTCTGAAGCATCTTTGTGCACGGATGAATCGTTGTTAGTTGCAGCCGGATCTGCCATTTCTTTGCAACTGGCATCAACATCATCTTCACAATCAATAAAGGCATCCTCAATTGGCATTTGAACAAAGTGTAATATGCATTGAGCTTTTGATTTTGTTCCAACATGTTCTGCAATTTCGTTCCAATTTTCTTTAAAAAGTTCTAGTGCTTCAAGGAGCAAGAGTGTCTCCTGATCAGTCCACTTTCTACCACTAACCCCTGCAGCTTCAGCAGGTTCCATGAGTATAAAATCCAATGAAGACATGCCAGAGTCAAATCTTCTATTACTAAAGCATTCGGTGCATAGATCAAAATCTGCCTGCGAGATACATTACATGACAAATAAAATATACAAGATGAAATGGAGAAGCAAAACTAAATAATCATCAGTTAACTTGGCATTCCAACAATACATGAGCAAAAGTTAAACAAATAGTTAAATGGTTAACCTGGTTATAGCTAATTAATTTACAGACACATTATATCAGTAACATCAATCTACCTCAATAAAAAAAACATCATTCGACGTAAAGAACGACCATTTACATCAGTGAGCACTTGACTCTCTTGATGAATACTTTCTTTAGAAAGTTCACTAGTATTTGAATAGGTCAGTGGTTTTTCTGAGCTATTGTAAATGGAGTCTTAAAAAAAAATTCTAGGAAGCCAATCCCATTTAGCAAAGCAAAGCAGCCGACCTCAAAAATGCTATAGTGGGATAGCGGGTAGCAGGATGACCGCTACAGTGAAAGGAAAAATAATACAATTAATTTATACCCTGCACATATAAATGCTCAAAAATACTAAAATGCACCAAATTAAACACACATTCATTATTAATAAAAAAATATAAACACTTAATGACCCGTCGCGTGAAAGGATAGCACGTGAATCTTTGATAAAAGAAGTCGTGAATCTTGATAAAATTTTAACTTCTGCTTTTGCTACCACCACCAAAGAATGTTACTTATGACACTTAAGAAGCGTAGCCTGGTGTTATAAAGTTCCTTCTATATGTGGGATCCACTGAAGGGTCACATTCACTATGTGGGTCTAGTACATTGATCCAATTCAATTCACATAAGATTGTAAACTGATTCTGTATCACAAAGTCACAAAAGGTAAGTAACAATAATTTGACACATCTTAAATGAAAGTTACCAAACAAGACTCTCAGATCCAAATATTACTATTAATATACTCCTCACTGGCAGAGGAGTTAAAGATTAGAAAATCTGACAAATTTTATAAGAAAACCAGGGTGGGGACAACACCACATTTGAATACTAGGAACTAGAACATCAATAAATTTATTAAAGGTCACGCCAAATAAGATGACTTTGTAATATTACTAAATTATGCTTATGCTTCCACCACTCTAGAATGTGTTACTTTATGGAACATAAGAAGTGTAACCTGGTGCTGCAAAGCTCTTGCTATATGTGGGGTCCACGGAAGGGTCAGACTCATTAAGTGGGTCTAGTAAACTGATCTTATTCAATTCACATAAGATTGAAAAGTGTCATAAAGGCACACAGGTAAGTAACACCGAAAAAAATCTAGTGAAAGTTACCAAACAAGACTCCTAGATGCAAATATTGCTAGTATTATAACTCCTCGCAGGTGGAGGAGTTAAAAACTCAAAATCCGACAACTTTTATAAGAAAATCAGGCTTGGGACACTGCCAAATTTGAGTAGTATACTAAGAACTAGAACTTCAATAAATATATTAAAGGTCAAGTCAATTAAGTTGTCTTCAAAATAGTAATAAATTATGCTTATGCGTAGCGCAGAAGGGTCAGTCTCACTATGAAGGTCTAATAAACTGATTTAATTCAACTCACAAAAGTTTGTAAACAAATTTTATATCACAAAGACACAAGCGTAACACAAAATTATTTGTGACATCATAAATGGAAAGTTACCAAAAAAGACTCGGAGACAGTATTATTGCTAATAATATAACTCCTTATTGGTGGACAAATTTAAACATATCAAACCCGACTACTTTCATAAGAAAACCAGGCTTGGGACAATACCACATTTGAGTACTATACTAGGAACTAGAACTTCAATAAATACATTAAACGTTGCGAACTTCAAAATATTACTAATTTGCGCACTTCAATGACTTATTCAATTATATAGATAATAACCTGCTTCTGGCAATGGTAACGTTTGCGAGAACAATCAGCAGCACAAGAGTTGCAATGGTACTCAAGCATCTCAACTGCTGGCCCCTCCTGTTTCACCAACTCTTCGGCACTTGTAGACTCTGGAAACAAGCCAGAGGTCATCACTGGAGTCATTAGGCTAGTTTTTTGAACAACAGGTGGACATAATTGGAGTGTTTCAAAGTGATACAATTTTTCAAGCAAAGAATTCTTTTCTGCTTCCCCATCATCACTTGCACTGGCCACGGCAGAACCCATAGAAGGGAATGGGTGGAAATTAATTAATCCCCAATAGTCCAGAAACTCCATTACCTCCTGCCTAGCATCCAAGTCTCCAACATTAAGCTCTGACAAATCTTTCAACTCAATTTGTATGTTAGGGTTTGCATGAAACTTGTTTATTATCCAATTTCGTATCTCCATGTATACATCAGGAGTCCGGTTTTCAGTTTTGCCATTAAAGAAAGAAGGCAATGTCCGCTTCTCAATTGGATGAATATCAGTCCAAGAAAACCAACCTGAAAATCAATCCCAAAGATAAGACAATATGATAACAAAGCTATTGACCATGAGGTTAGAACTTAAATATACTTACTGATTTTATTGCACTTTAATTTTGATATAATATGCTTTCTGGGGTTAAATATTAAAGCAATGGGAAATCAACTGTTTTAAAACTTAAATCATCTTTTTAAGATTTAGGGTGATTCAAAAGGATACCAGGGTCCCCGAGGATTTGCATAATAGTATTCCTAAAATATTGTAGCACAGTGGAAGCATTGTACTTACTACTACATGATAAAACCAATTGCAATCAGAGCATATATGTTTCATTCTTTAGGTTCAGCAGCATCTTATACTCCCAGTAGTAAGCATGGTACCATTCGCTGTGCAGTTTATTCTTTTTCAGACCTACGAATGTTCAGATAAACTAAACAGTAATACCAGTTCACTGTGCCTATTCTTGCACTTATCAACAAAAGGCAACAGCCTAGAAAACTACTCAAGACAAAAGCTTAACATAAGGAATACCTCAACAATAATATTGCAACTAAAGCTACCTATTAAGTTGGGGAAAACAACATGAAAAGGAAATAATTCATAAGGGAACCTAAAACACCAACTTTGGAGTTACTCCCTCCGGTCCTATACATAGGTCACATTCTAGAAAGTTTTCTTGGTCCTAATTATAAGTCACTTTATATTTTCTATGCATCATTTATTGATTTTTCTCTTTTTTGCCCTTATTAAATGCTTTGACTATCTATGTGTTTTTTGTTGTTCATTAATGAGTGCGAATTTTCCAAGAAAAGTTAAGGGGGTAAAATTGTAATGTTACAATATATTCTCATAGAATTCATAAAACCAACCACTTTCCTTGGTATGTGTAATTCGGTTAAGTATGCCCTATAATAAGGACCGGAGGGAGTACATTGTTATCACTTGTCAATTTATATTTTGCAAAATAACATTAGAGCATCTCCATTGCTATGCTAACACCAAGTGTGCTTAGATAAGCATATATGCTTACAAAAAAATTGACAATGGATTGAAGAATTTTTTTAGCTTATGGTATAGCTCATGAGCTTACATAAACAAGAATACATTACCGTAAAATGCTGCATAATTTATTAATTTATTTCATACAAATCTATACTTAATAAAATTGTATATCTGAAATTTTATATTTAAAAAAAAGGTAAATGTAAAACATAGATGGATAAAATATTGTGGTTGATATGTGAGACCCTTCTTAGCATATGGAGTGTATGCTCTGATGAGAATACGCTAAGGAGTTGATGATATGGCAAGCAAAAAGTAACTTTTAAGCATACAAGGTGGTTTATGCTAGCATTGGAGATGCTCTTAGGCCAGCTGATTCTAGATTGCAGTTGCCATCATTGTTGCCGCTATGCGGTTGCAGAGACTACCAAAACCGTAATAAGGCCACGGTTGCAGTTGTGGATCGCAATTCAAAACCCGCACAACGGCCTAGTCAAATTTCAGAATCCACAACAGCCACGCACAATGTCCCGCATCAACACTAATCTTTTTTTCTAATGCTACTCTAAATTAACAGACCTGTGAAGTTTTCAACAACTAACTACTCATACTTTTGCCGTAATCTTACACCAGTTCAGCTGAACAACTAGTTTACAAAACACCACATGACAATAATAAGCTAAAACAGTAAATTACATAATGTATTTAACACTATTATTAATTGCAGTGAAACCGCAATTTAAATCTCAAAACAACACATAAGCCAATTAGGGTTCCAGAATAAACACAAAGCCTCACCACAATGAGTGGGAACCACATGAGCATTGGTTCCACGAGATCTAATCGCTTCGAATTCAACAGCAATCGCAGCTTCCACTGACTCCAACGCGCTCTCCTTCTTGAGCTGCTCCGCCGGCACCGCCAAGTCTCCGGTGAGAGCTTGTTTCTGCGCCGCACGTTCCGAGTGTTTCACCGCGGTAGGGGCAGAAGCGGAGCCTCCCGTTACCACCGAAGATGAAGCAGCGGCGGAGAGGTTGGTAGGGATTTGACGAGCCCTGGTGAAGGGACCATTGTGGAGAGGAGGAGGGTGAAGAAGCGAGGCCTTCTCGCGAGTGGCGCGTTTGGAGGGAGAACTGAAGGGGTTGAGAGAGTTGGCCTTCCTCTTAATGCGGCGGCGCGTGGGTGCGGGCTCCGATGCCGGCGAATCGGTAGCGGATGGAGGATGAGGAGCAGCGTCGCGACGTTTGCCCTCCATGGAGACGATAGGGAGAGGAGAAGGGTGTTTGTTAGTTAGTTATGGGAAATGGATCATTGTCACTGTGCTTCTCATCGCATATACTCTCCTACTCGAATTATAAGAAAAAAACATATTTCTCTTGATTTAAAATATAAACAAAATTAACTAATTTTATTAAATTTTGTTTCATTCCTAATACCACTTTCCTAAAACATCTTTAGAAAATTTAAATCTTAATTAATTTTTGTTTCATTCTCAATGCTACTTTCCTAAAATACCTCTATTTTTCATAAATTTGAGAAGCGTAAAAGTAACCTCCTTAATAAGCGTAAAAATCATGAGTTTTGACTATGTCACTCTCCGATGATTTTAAATTTAGCTTTTTTTATAGTTTTTTACAATTTATTTTTAAAAGCCAAAAATCATGATTTTTATGATCTTCAAACTATAATAAAAACTAGTGCAATCCAATTCATAAATTATTTTTAATAATTCATAAATTCAAAATTCGTATAGAAAATTGCCAAAAAACAATTTTTTACAAAACTATCCATAAAAATAAAATAATTACATCTTAAAATTCTATATTTTAATACGATCGTTTTGACATAAAATTTGTAATTTTTGGACTTACGGTTTAAAAGATATGAATTTTTGAAGTTATATATAGGGGTATTTGACAAAAAAGATTCAAACTACAAGAGCTCTTATTTTAACCGCTTGCTGACTCCTGCGGTCCACGTCAGCACCGGTTGCCGGAAATGGCATGCAGGGGTATATGGCTCACCAGAGCAAACTTTAGGGGTATATTTGTTGAAAAATAAAGTTAAAGGACGTCTGACAAAATAGTTGCAAACTACAGGGACACCTGACATAAATAAGCCATAAAAAAATTACACATATCTCAAAAAATAATCTTATAAAAAATAATCTACAGAACCTATGAAGTAGATGTCGAATTTTGATTATTTTTTAAGAACAAATTCTAAAATTACTTTTTTTAGTGTAGGTTTAATAATCCAATACACTAAAAATAAAAAAATATATCATACGACACACAATGACAAAATAACTTTGATATAGGTAAATTATTTAATTTACACCCTCAAAGATCAGGATACTCCTAGTTAGTTGACTTACATTCCCTATGTTAGAGATACTTCAATAAAAAAAATTAATTGATTTACACTTCCGTAAATCAATATTTCAAATATAATTTAGTGAAATTAGAATTTATGATTTTTTTTAAAAAATAAATCATTTTAAAAACTTATAGCATAAATGATAATTAAAAAATAATAATTAATAGATAATTTTATTTATTATTTATTAATAAAAAAATCTTTAAATATAATGTAAACAATATATAAGTTCAATAGTGGGGTTTATATTGGGAAATTCATTAAGTCGATACATGTTACTTACCTAACAGGTTACATGTAAACCCAATCATTAAATTAACACATGGTGTCTTAAACACCAAATATATTTGGTGTTTTTTAGCCAAAACCTAATTATAATTATACTTTATTTTATTCTGACAACTCTCGAAATTTTCTTAAATAAATGGGAGTTACTAGCATGCAATCCAATTTTAGATTGTTGGCATGCAATCTTCTCATCAACCAATAGCAAGTTGTCACTTAATTCACTTGTGTCATGTCATCATCTCAAGAAGTCAAATGTAATTTTTTGCAATTTGGTCCAAGTTAAAAAGTAAATTACAATTTAAGTCCTTTGTACCTAAAGATAAATTATAAGTTTTAATTTTAAAAAATATTATTAAAAAAAAAATCATGCTGCTGGAGTGGGTCGTTCGTCTTCTTCGAAACCCAACGCCCCCCCCCCCCCCACCACCACCACCACCACCGGCCACCATCACCTCCGATCCAAATGCCTCAGACGTCGTCCGGCAATCCCTTTCCTCCGCTGCGACTTCTCCCTTTGTTCATTAGAAGGATAGAGATTAATCGATACTCCCCAATTGCATGCCTTCATTGTTCATGCTTTTCTCGAATCTTCACTTCTTTTTTGGTTAATTTTGTGATTTGGCATCAAACACTAGTCCCGCGTACCATGATTATGATCCCTTTCTTTCGACTCCTGCAAGTACCAAATCGTTTACTGAAAGAACACTGGCAGATACCCATATTAACATGTTATGCCTCTCCTTGAACCTTCCTATGCTTCTCTCCTCTCTGTATCCAGTAAGTTATTCCTAAGTTTGTGTCCTTTTCAATTTCTCTTTTAATATCCAATTTATTCTGTGCCAAAAAAATAATCTTCCTCCATGATTTATCAACTTACGTGAGTTTTTTAATTTTTCATATTCATGAATCTGTAATTCTGTATTCTGTCAGATTTGAATCTTGCTGTTTTATCCGCTAGGAATCGAATCGAATGGCAACCCATCCACCAGATGGAACACAGTTATTGTGTTCCTTTCAACAGGATCAACAAGATTGAAGTTTGCAGGGTCTTTATTTGCATCAAAGTTACCGAAACCTTGACCAACTACAAAGAAGTTAAAGCCATGCAAATGGAGAGGGTGACTTTCAGCATCAAGAATGCTAGTGTCAAAAGTACCTAGGCCAGTTACATATGGTCTAGCAGTCATTAGAATGTGGCATTGGGGTAGTGAAGCTTGGTCTTGAGAAGAACATTAGTGGTTTGGCCAGGGGCAATAAGGATGGTGTTAGTCACAAAAGGCTTTACATAAACTGCATCAGCTTCAACAACTGTGAGGGTGTGATTTGCAATGCTGAAGAATAGCTCATCATTGAGTGCGGCATTGATCAAACGTAGCAGGTAAGTCTTCCCTGGCTTCACCTTTAGCTTGAATGTATCTGTGAAGAATGACATAAATATAATATAACCAATATCACATTGGTAGTTCTTAAAATAGTGATTGCTTTTTTTATTTTTTAAGGCAACGTTGGTGATTGCTATTGGAATATTCGATATTGCGAATTTGTGGTAACTAGAACTTATTAGATGTATGAAGTTTTGTAGTTTTACTTTGTAACAATTATTATTTTGTTTCAATCTTCTAGGAAGTGAGTGTTGCTATAACTATCTTTTATATTGTTTAGCAATTGATCAATTTGGAATAGCAATTATATAATGGCCCTGGAAGTCCATTGATTGTGTAGGCATCAGAGACATTAGGTCCTCCACCACTTTGCAGGGCTTGAGATATGAATGCCTCAGTATCAGAATTCCACCATTCTCCTATTTTTTTTATGCCAAAGCATGATTAGTTAATGCATATTAAGAAAAAGTTAGGCAAAGTTTTTCAACACTTTAGTAACTTCATTACCAAATATGATGTGAACTTCCTTATAGGGTTTTGCAAAAGGATATTGAGAAGTGTGCTTGGGAAGAATGATGAGAGGACCATATAGAGTTGATCTTAACCAAGATATGTGAGCATGCCAAAAGAGTGTTCCTCTCTGACCCTTAATAGTGTAATTGTAAACATAACTTTGGCCTGTTTGGATGGGGCATTGAGTCACGTATGCTGGTCCATCAGCCCACCCTGATTGAAGCTGTCTAATTCCATGCCTATATAAAAAAAATGCCATGTTTTTGACACATTATATAAGTTGCTGCAAAAAGGTTGAAAATTATGTAAATGCCTTAGCCCCAAGGAGATGAAGTGGGCAGCACCCAACAATGAGATTTTACCATAATGGCATTACAACTTTCTCAAAGTAGATCTATTTTAAATCAGTTTATATTTCATTAAGATTAAAATGAGACTACTAATGATGCTCTGGTTGAACCAATTGTAGGTAGTGCTGGTGCTGAGTTGGAAAGTGATCCAGTAGGAAGGTTGATAACAAGAATGTAAGCCTTTGTTCTTGGCAGGATGGTTTTGATAATCAAGTTGGAGACCAATCAGATTTGGACAAGGAGCAGCAGAGGAGGCATGACCAATTCCATATGATATTTTGGCAATTTAGAATTTTTTTTTATCGGCGGCAATTTAGAATTAATTTTCCTTTTATCAGTTTCTGATTTCTTACCTTTATAAAGTGATTAGCTATTGACTTTCATTCTCTATCATGTTTAATATTGGATATTAAGATGCTCTTATAGCGTGAAAGGAAGCTTCTTCAAGGGAAGGGTTCAATATTTGATTTTAAACCATGGTTATAGTTGGGGTGTTGTAAGAGGTGATACCAGGTATGTATTAGGAGATGGAAATGAGATGATTATGCATTATATTTGAGTTTTATATTGCCATTGATCTGTTGTAGTCATAAGTCATTGTATTAGCAAAACATCAAAGTATAGAAAGATATAATATATATATATATATATATATATATATATATATATATAAAGCACCCCTACCTCATTCCTATATTCTCATCTACTCTACAACTAATCTCATTTTCAATTTGGTAGATATTCTGTAACTACTCTCATCTACTCTGTAACTACGTTAGATAATCTGGACCATGAATTGCATTTTGGGTTTAAGTGCTTGCTAGTCCCCTGCAAAGCTTTCAAATACAAGTTTTACATATGTCATTCACATTAATCAAGGTAAAAAGGCCTATGACATATGATAGGGAAGTACATGCAGACAATCACTTTTATAGTTATCCGAATTCCGAACAATCTTTTGCTGTTATAGGATGAAACTGATACATAAAATGGTACATAACTCATGCACTATTAATTTAATTGAATATATAAAATAGATTTATAATAACGTTAATTTATCCAGGCTTCATTCGTCGAAGAGATGTTGTTAGATAAGTCGTTTTATGACTTTATGACTCCAGCAATAGCTAAAATATCTGAATTTGAAATCGACATTCCAGAAGAAGGACAACAAGAGGAAGATATGTCGTAAGTTATTTATGATAATTATGGTTTTAGGATCATAAGCACTAAAGTTAGTTATTGTTGACCGGGCTGATTGTTACATGCATAGGAATGACTGCGGGGTTTGGGTTGCTTCATGGATGATGTTGCACAAGGAGGAGGATCATTACAACATCAAGGTTAATAATTGCACTGGTGTAAATACTCTTTTTTTATCACAAAATATAAATAACTAATTATGTTTTAATCATGACAGTAATATTATTTAATTTAAATTTTAGGTGGATGCCATAACAAGACTGAGATTATCCTTGGATCTCGTTATGAAGCCATATAATAGCATTCACAATGATATCATAAGCAAGGCATTGAAGGCGCTTTGAAGGCTCTGAAGAAGATGATGTGCATTTATTCTCAGTTGATTTCCAATTTATTTAAAAAAAAATTTAGTTAGCAAGTTATGGATTGTAATGGAAGAACACCGTTTTTTATTGCTATTTGGGATGTTTTTTATTGCGATTTGGGAAGGAATGGTTAGTTTATAGTATTTGTGTGAGGTAGTATTGTGGATTTATTAAACATTTATTATCAACATGATTTTGTGACTTCCTTCATTACAATAGGATTTTTTTATTTTCCATGATGATTTTGTGTCTTATATCATGGAAACGAGATTGATTACCCTTAGTAAAAAAATGTTACTTTAGTATGAAATTAAAGTGGTTTTTAATGGGACGAAAATTGAAGTGGTTTTTAATGTAAGGCCTTTATTTTAAGAAAATCATGAGAATTATGAAAATTAATTAAAAAGTGTACAACATTTTTGACACAGCGTGAGTTCCATGGTTGCAAAGACCAAACAAAAACTGCTACAATTCTCCCACATAACTTGAAAACAAATATAAATACAAATGCCAATCTCAAAAAATGAGCTAGCAAGATAAAAAGGATAACAATATACCTTGTTTTGTGGAAGTCCCATTGGGACATCTTTTTTATATATATAAAGGAAGGATTTTGTCTCATACTAGAAATTGTGTTTGGGGATCTTTGTGCAGATTGAAGTGTGTGTTTGGTTTAGCGGTAGGTGACTTAAGCTAGCATGTTTCAATTGCTAATACGTAATTTCCCCATTTTCTCGCTTGCTTAGTTGTGCATCTTGAATGAAAATCTAACGTGATTCTCACTTCAAAATTGAGTTTGATAAAAAGAAGCTAAAGAAGTATCTTTTAAGAGTTTGTAATTAGGTTTCTAAACTTATAAAACTTTTTGAGTGAGTCCCCGTGGTATTGAGTAATATTGAATAAAGTCCCTTGATTAATGAACAACTTTTTGTGTAGAATGAGTTAAACTTAATGTGTAACTTCCACTCTAAGAAGGAAAAAAAATAAAAAACAAGAAAGCTACAATTTGGGTTTGGGAGTAATGATATATTCATGTTTGGCAAATCCCCGTAGTGACAGAGATGGAAAAACTTCAATTTAACAGTTATGCCCAATCACTGCTACACAAACAGTATCCATCTGTAAATTAAACACTTAGAGACAAAAATCGGACCACAAACATTTAATACCTTAGAAGCAGATGTGAAAACAAGTACTGAAACAACTTAAATAGCCATAAAACAGAAACATATATAGTCCTCAGATCTCATATAGCCAAGTATACATCATCTGCGGAAGGTGAATTAGTTTCATTTACAACCTTTTTGCAGCAACTTATATACATATTCCACACATATATATATATACACATACACACATAAGCTTACATGAATACATAAACATAATTGGCCTAATAATTTGAAAGTCCTCCAACAATCAGGAATTTGTCCAGATAAATGATTATTTGAAATATCTAATTGGCCTAATCTTTCTGCAGCTGTGTCATTGGCACATAAGAATTGAAACTAACAAATCAAGGGTGTTTTTTTTAAAAAAAAAAATTAATTAAGGGAAAGGAAGGGAACAAGTGCAGCTACAAAGACCAAACGCACTGATGTCCTTATCCTAGCATGTGCATTCAAGCATTCAATTCCAAGTCAATACTTCATAAATGCTTTGTTTAAAAGTTACAGCAACTCTCAAATGACAATGGGAGTTTATTTTTTTAAAGATAAGCAGTAAATGAGAAACAATTGACACAATTCTTAGAACAATCTCTCCTATCTCAACCTCTGTATTATTATTAACTTCAGGATCATTGAAACTGATATAACCTGAAAAGTTTTCTCACAAAGTCAAGAGCTGCTGGTCAAGAGGTAATAAGGAAGAAAGTTTTCTCCTTACGATCAATGCGCTCATCAGGGTTCTGCTCATCCTCATCAAAATCAGGAATGTAGAAGTCAGGTGGGACCTGTGACCGACAAAATGTTAGTCTCACATTAGGAAAAATATTAGTACTAGTATATGAACTGCCATTGATCAGTTTAGGCTAATATATTGTGCCTTAATTTCCACCCAACTTATAATCTTCATTCTCCTCAATGCCAATGAGTATCGAAAATATAAGCACTACTACCAAGAAGGAATCGTGTTATTTCAATTACTTGAAAATTCACCTCATAAAGCAAATCATTAATTTGTAAACAACATTAATAAAAGTTCATGCAAACACAAGAAAGGTGGAAAGTACTCCCTCCGTTTCACTATGTTTGGCCATTTAGGCCTAGGCACATAGTATAGACACTCAGCTGCACATTAGGAAGTCCAAACTAAAGTCTAAGATTATAGTAACATTTATTTGATCATATCCAATGAAAATTGGCCATGTCAAATGCCAGACAATGAACCACAATCAAAGTTAGAATAAAAGAAAAGTCCTGATAAACTGAGTAAATAGTGTGTTACACAACAGTATTGAGAAAATACATACTACTCGGAATCTTCAATGAAAAATCTGGTCCAAAATATTTAATATAATCGTTCTCTGGGATCTCTGCATGACAGATCAAGCAAGTAAATTGTGTTTCCATTAGGGAAAATGAGACAGGATTAAAATCTGGGAAGCTGATTTAAATCATATGAAAAGAGATACATGCAATAATTTAGGAGCTTGCAGTGCGAGGACGGATTTTTTTTTTAATCAGGGCATAAAACTTCAAGAACAAGCAAGTAAATTTTGAACGATAATTACATTCCAAAAGATGCGTGCCCCGATCCTCAAACTGAGTGGGGTCTGCAGAGGGCAAATGTATATAGCCTCACAGCCTCAAGCTGAAAGCCAGTTTTCAGGATTTGAGCCCGCACCTCAATGTCACAAGCCAGCAACACAGACCCACCCTCATTAAATCCAATTAATGTAAGAAAGTAAAATCTTTGCATAACATGTCACAAAAGAGTTTAAAAGAGGCCAAGTATGGATGATTTAATATACCATTTGGAAGCTCCGTATCCAGAAGAACCCCAGTTTCAACTGTCCAGCATCGAGCAACATTTTCTTTCGTGTATCCCCCACCTCCAGTGACCTGTGGTAGAAATCCATTCATGTAAATCTGACTATAGCAGAGGTGAATAGAAGGCAAACATGAAATTATATAAACGCACCAGCAAGGGCAAATTGAATCTCTTCACGAATCTAACACATTCAGCATGACCTGTAAAAGAAACATAAAAAGATAATATTCTAATTTAGTTAATTTATCCACTAATTATATGGGACCAACATATGCAAAGAAGAAGATACACAAACATGTCAAATAGTGATAACAGAATGATACTATTTCATCAAAATAGGAAATTTACTGGGAAATAAGCACCATCAATAGAGAGATTGAAGCAGCCCAAGCGATCTCCAGCAAGTGAATCTGCTCCACACTGGAGAACTATCACACCGGGTTGATATGTTTCAACTACTTTAGAAATAATCTACATCATAGGAATTTAAGCAGGTTCAGACAAGTCACCATCAAGCAAGAATAATGCAACTAATACTAAAATGAAGAGCTTTTGAAAGTTTGCTTGCAATCGCAACCACAATTGCATGAAAGTTTGGTTGCAATCGCAACCACAATGCAGTAGGGGAGACTATCAGAACCAAAATACTGCGCCGAAATCCACAATTTATAACCATTCTGGATCAAATAAGCAGGTAACAATAGCCCTCCTAGAACTATAATTCCAGAAATACACCAGTCGTAAGGAAGACACAACATAAAATTGCAAACAATACTGGTGAGTTTAATTAAATCTAGCCTTATAAAATGAGCTGAATATTTTCAATAGAAAGCTGCATATAAAAGAAAAAGAAACAAAAGCAGGCACTGTCATCATGTCATTCAATCCATGGGAAGACATTCTTGTTTTCTGCTAAAGCAATAGAATTGAGGCTCCAAATAGCATCCTTACCTCGGTATATATGTCGAAACTTCCAGGTATTATTATGCAAATTTTGGACAACAAGTTCCTGGGTTGGTGGTTGCATTGTGTAATCCTGAAATGAAAATATGTTATTAGTCAAAATGGAATTCATTCAGTCACAAAGAGGGTGCAGAAAAACTTGCTTGGATGTTTACTAGGCCTCACCCCAAAGTCAGATATGGGAAAGGCATCATTTTCCATATGGTAACTGACATTTAATCAAATAGTTTATATGCGTCATCACCAAGAACATGGATTGAACTATATAAGATGAAGGAAAAATACACATAACAACAACTAAACCTGTTATTATCAAATGAATGCATAAGTTCACTAAAAAAAATTAAAAATAAAATAAAAGCTTATAACAAAACTAGTGTTTGATGCCAAATCCCAAAATTAGCCAAAAAAGAAGCGAAGATTCGAGAAAAGCATGAACAATGAAGTGAAAAAGACACAAACTTAGGAATAACTTACTGGATACAGAGAGGAAAGAAGCATAGGAAGGTTCAAGGAGAGGCATAACATGTTAATATGGGTATCTGCCAGTGTTCTTTCAGTAAACGATTTGGTACTTGTAGGAGTCGAAAGAAAGGGATCATAATCATGGTACGCGGGACTAGTGTTTGATGCCAAATCACAAAATTAACCAAAAAAGAAGTGAAGATTCGAGAAAAGCATGAACAATGAAGGCATGCAATTGGGGAGTATCGATTAATCTCTATCCTTCTAATGAACAAAGGGAGAAGTCGCAGCGGAGGAAAGGGATTGCCGGACGACGTCTGAGGCATTTGGATCGGAGGTGATGGTGGCCGGTGGTGGTGGTGGTGGTGGTGGGGGGGGGGGGGCGTTGGGTTTCGAAGAAGACGAACGACCCACTCCAGCAGCATGATTTTTTTTTTTAATAATATTTTTTAAAATTAAAACTTATAATTTATCTTTAGGTACAAAGGACTTAAATTGTAATTTACTTTTTAACTTGGACCAAATTGCAAAAAATTACATTTGACTTCTTGAGATGATGACATGGCACAAGTGAATTAAGTGGCAACTTGCTATTGGTTGATGAGAAGATTGCATGCCAACAATCTAAAATTGGATTGCATATTAGAAATTCCCTAAATTTTATTACGCATCTCACACTCTCATGTATTTGTTTATTTTTAACAAAATGGAGACCAAAATGAATATGAATGTAACGAGCTAGAAATAATTAAATAAAATATAAGGATGGGCGTAACGTTTTAAAATAAAGAGAATATGCATCTCATCGTGACAAATTGAGAGAGTATTAAATCTAATCCCTAAAAAAATTAATCACAAAAGTTAATGAAAAGGATATTAGACGTGTCACTTAACAAAAGATTCAAATTACAAGAAAAAGAACACCCTTATTCTATTGTTGTAGATTGCTAAATATTATACATGTGGATAATCTACGTTATTCAAAAACCACAATACCATTTGGGAAAAAAAAATCACACACAATACATCATACCATATTAATTATCGGATATGATACAAGCAATGATGCATGCATATAATAAGATGATATCTTTAAGCTGCATTAACGCAACTGCTTCCTTCTTCATCATCATCTAGACATTATGCTTTGTGTTGCTTGGCTTGGGTTCAAATTTAGTATTCACCGGATTATATCGAGTGACACTTGGCCTAGGTTCAAAGTCGATACTCATCGGATTGTATTTGGTTATACTTGGCTTAGGTTCAAATTCTGTATTCACGGGATTATATCGAGTGACACTTGGCCTAGGTTCAAATTCAGTATTCACCGGATTATATCTAGTGGCACTTGGCCTAGGTTCAAATTCAGTATTCACTGGATTGTATCGAGTGGTACTTGGCCTAGGTTCAAATTCAGTATTCAGCGGATTATATCTAGTGGCACTTGGCCTAGGTTCAAATTCAGTATTCACCGGATTGTATCGAGTGGTACTTGGCCTAGGTTCAAATTCAGTATTCACCGGATTGTATCGAGTGGTACTTGGCCTAGGTTCGAACTCGGTACTCACCGGATTATATTTGGTTATGCTTAGCTTAGGTTCAAATTCAATTTTCACCGGATTATATCTAGTGGTACTTGGTCTAGGTTCAAATTCAGTATTCACCGGATTGTATCGAGTGGTACTTGGCTTAGGTTCAAACTCGGTACTCACCGGATTATATCGAGTGGTACTTGGCCTAGGTTCAAACTCAGTACTCACCGGATTATATTTAGTTATGCTTGACCTAGGTTCAAATTCCGTATTCACCGGATTATATCCGGTGGTGCTTGGTCTAGGTTCAACATCTATCACAAATTCCTTATTTTCCTTGTTATCAACGCTTTCATTATCATGTAATGAAAGGTTCAGTCTTGGTTCAAAATCTTTGATGAACACCTGTTTTCCCTTGGCAACTTCCGTGTTTGCAACAAGAGGCTCTTCACATTTGTGCTTGAAATCTTTAACAAGTTGCTCTCGAATCGTAGGGTTCTTTTCGAATTGTATATGGGATTTCAACTTAAGAAGGTCTTGAATTCCTTCTGGCATTTTCTGATCATCCATAATCATTTCCAAATATTCTCCGGGATCTTTTCTTGATTCTATAGTAGCAACAAACTTCTCCAAAAAAATATATGTATATAATGAGAAAAAGAAAAGAGAAAAAATGATGGTGAGATATCAGTGTACAAGATCATTTCAAACAAATACTAGATAATTCAATCACAATTGACAAATTACAGAGTTTAAAGTATTGATTAAATAATAATATCAATTCCTATTACAAGGAGTTTTTTTAAAGGTATTTTACAAATTGAAGAGTTTTATTTTAAGGATTTTCATTATCTTAGCCTTATGAACTAAAGATAAGTGACTAAATAAAGCATATTTACATTGGAAATTTGAATATTTAAAACTTTAAGTGGTAGCAAGCTTATATTTCCAATATCATTTTTATCTTCTTAGCCTTCTATCCTTAATCCTCAGAGTCAATGTTAAGCAAATTAAATGTATTTTTTTTTAAATAATTAATGTAACATGCTTGTATAGCATCATTGGATCTTTTGTTGAAATTTCATTTAACACAACATATTATGAAGTGCGGAATGTGAATTTTTTACCTTTGTATAATAACTCAAAATAATACATTCTTTCTTTAGTATATTTATGAGTCCAAATCCAACATTTTTTAATGATTTATGGAGAACAAATTAAAATAACTTTTGACTGAAATAAATTTAATCCGTAACGAGTGCGAATAAATTTGTGCATGTATAACATACAGCTCTTTCCTCATACTTTGTCTAAGCTTATTTTATTTCATTCGCTTCAAATTATTTGAGTGTATACTGATCGATGTTAAACTCAATTCATTTTGATTCATTAGGCGGGAAAAAAAAAAGCAATAAATTAAACAATGAATAAGTGATGATGTTTTTTTTTTTCCCATAAAACACATGTTAAAGAAACTTATAATTAATGAACATAATCAAATATGAATTAACTTAATAAAAAAACAACCATAAAGATATATACCAGAAGATCAGAATTTGTAATAATTAGTGAGTAATAGTGAAAAGGCGAACATACCAAGAAAAAGAAGAGAAGAAGAAGCAAAGCAAGAGGAAGTCTCATTTTCAATACTCCTTATTTCACTTTCCCCTCCTCTTTGTTTGTATGGACAGAATGATATATCATTGTCTATTTATAGCAAGATTACAGGCACATAGTTGCATGTATATTTCATCCGGGTTTTAAAAAAAAAGGCAATGTGTATGTAATTGTTTAACATATAAGTAAATTTAAACTACTTTTCTTTATCAAACATTACTATTTTAAAAATATTATTTATTTAATTAAAATATTATTTTTATTATATTCAACATGTGACTTTTATTACATTTTGAAACAAGTTTTTTTCATTTATTTTACATTTAATTTCTAATGTTATGCAGGGTAATATAGGTAATAAAATTAGAATATTTATATCATGCAATCAAAATTAAGATGATAGCATAACAGCTCGCTAATAAAACCAATGATTGAGTCACAAATCATTCAATTTTAACCACTCGATGAAGACATGCATGTCTCATTAAATGACGACTTATCTATTAACCATTAGTTTATTAATAGATTGTTGTGCTACCATCCTAATTTTAATTGCATGAAAATAGTGTCCATAAAATTAAAATTAAAGGTACTTATTTAAATTTTTTAATAAGTGCGTTTTATTTTTTTAGTTTATAGTATTTAATTCCGAGATAATATATGATATTATCGAAAGGTGATTCGAAAATTATTGACCATGTTTATTTGAGGTTAGTAAATAATGTTTAGCATTTTACGCTATTGAAGTTTCGGTGGGATACCTTTTCCTTTTTTTCTCCTCCATTTGGTTTTTAATATAAAAAAAAAAGCATTTACTTTGGTTTAAAATATTAAAAAATAATAATAATTTTTTATTTTCAATACGACATTTTTAAAATATTTTTATGATGTGATTATTTTTTTAATTCTTTTTACAACTTTCTTAAAATAACTTTATTTTTTATGAATTTAAGAAAATTAAACGAATTCAACTAACTTTCTTAATAAATATGTGAAATTTTTATTATTTTCTTGTAATAGAGACAAAAAAAGTACTGTATATTATATTGGTATCTTTTAACAAGAGTGAAAATTCACTTTTGTCTATTGAAAGTTTTCGGTACGGTGAACTAATTTAGTTTTTTCAGAAAACCCAAATCCATCGTCAACGATTTTAAAGGACGATAAAAAAGGAGTAATCCTTTATAATATGTTGCAGGACAACTTTTTTGAGATAGTTTATACTTAAATTTGTCAAATTTTTTTTAACCAAATATTTTGAAAAACTGAAATGGTTCTTCGCTCTTGCTAATATAATACCACGGTTTTCAAAAAGGTGGTTTCTCTCATACCTAACCACCCATTAAGTTAGACAACACTCAAACAACTATAAATAACATGACAAGTAGTGTTTATATTACGTTTCTCGATCATGGGTAATTGGGTATACTTTTCAATAGACAATTTCATTTTCATGTTTGAGAAATGAATGAAATTTAAAGTTTCTTAAGTTGAACTTCGTCTTAAAAAATTAAGACTTGAGCTTGGAACATTTAACTCATTTAAAGTTTTATTATTACCTTTCTTGTATCATAAATAATTAATCACTTCTGGTCATCATAAAAATGATTTTTTTTTAAATGGAATAGATAAAATTATAACTAATAATGTACTAATAAATATTTATGTAATACACATCAAACATGTACTCCGTATATATAGCTATTCACGAGATCTTCTTCTCATGTCTGTAAAGGTTGAGTTTAAATCATTTAAACAACCAATTGAGCACAACTTTAAACTTTGATTTTGTTTGTTTAATCGAATATTTAGCAAAACGAGTTCGATTAATTTACACATAACTTAAATTTGTTCAAAGCCGGCCCTACTTTTTTTTTTATACCAACGGGGTTTGGTTCAGTTGGTGTAAGGCCCCAACTGAAATCTTGGGAATGAGATACAGGTGCTAGTAGCCCCGTGTTCGATTCCCACTAAAAACATCCCGCTGGGAGAGCCAGCCACGCAACTCGCTCCGGATTAGTCTCAAGGGCTCCCTGGTATTAAGGGTACTCTTGGGGATATCAGTGGTTCCGCAAGGAATACGGACCCAAAAAAAAAAAAAACGGCCCTACTTTTTAGAGAGAGCTTCCTCTCTAAATTTCTCAGTCTTCCTCCTCTTCTATTTTCTTTTCTTTTCTTTTTTTTTTTTTTGCTTTTTTTGCTTTATTAAAGAGAGATGACAGTAGAAGGAGAGGAAGATTATATTAGTCCCTCCCTTTCATCTGGAGAGTGTGTGGTTTTTCAGCCCCAGTTTTTATGGGTTTCACGCACTCTTGCGCTCCTTTTTGCAATTTTTATTATATAAATAAGTGTTATTCTTCAGTTGTTTTGAGTGTTTTTATTTTGTGGAGGTCTGTGCTTTGTGTTAGCTTCCAAATCTGATGGTCATCCTATTTTTTCAAATAATTGGAAGAATGATATATAGTAGAGACAACTCTTCCTCGCAGACTTCTGATGACTTGACTTTTGTCCAGCGACTCCATCTCTACAGATTTGAGATTTATTGTCGCCGAAATGTGCTTACTTCCAGTATTGATGAGATTGGTATCTTGGAGATAAAGACTGTTGATCGAATCTCATGTTAGAGACCGATTTTGGAAGAGATTGATGACACATGTCCATAGGGAAGATGTTGTTGGTGCAGAGTATCTTGCTTTTCTTAACGATTTTTGTGTGGAAACTATGTATTTTGTTTGGGTAATAATGTTGGTTTTGCTTGTACCATCTTCTTCTATTGAATGAACTGCATATTTTACCTTCAAATTTTTTTTTACAAATAACTTGACTTATTTGCCCTTTACCAGAAACTTCATTCCGTCCTAAGATTTTTATGGGATTTTTATTTTGTTTATTTATAAGATTCTATTTTAATTTATAATAGCATTTAATTACTTCTTTTCACAAACCTCCATATTTATTAAATATTTTTTAAAAAACCTAATAACAATTATATGAGTGATTTCGAAAAAATATATTAAATTTTCACATTTTCAATATCACTAACAAATTTAACTATTTTCCTTAATAAAAAATGAAAAATCCAAAAAAAAAAAAAAAAACCTTACATATAAAACCAGATAAACTAATAACAGAACAATGAAAAACGGATGAAAAGTGGTGCATGGCTGGTGATTAAGCATGGGTCATCTCACAGCTAGTCTCGCCAAGCAGTACAAGTATTAGATCAAAATAAATTATTGTGGGGCATCGCCATTCGCCAGGTACCATCAATATTTTACTCACAAAGAAAACATGCCTCAGCAAAGCTAGAGTCACATTGGGACGCAATGGATTTCTTAAGATCAATGTTTTAGGGCAAACGTGTATTTTATGTATGCAAAATGTTTATCTTAAAGTAATTTGTTTAGGTGTAGGTTATAAAAAAGTAATTCATAAAATATAATCGGTGATGTGACAAATAAAGAAAAAAAACGACAAAAATAAAATTGTTGTTAAAATGGATGCTTGACATGCTTTAATTTTTGGGATTGCTTAACCTCAGCCCTAGGATAAGAGATGAAAAAGTAGAAAAAATGTCTTGGAAAGCTAACCCACTAACTTTTAAAGTCTTAAACATTTATTTTTTCAATACAAAGATACTTTTTATAGCTTCTTATCCTCAGCCCTAAGGGCTGAGGTTAAGAAAATCCTTAATTTTTAACTTACAAATAAAGACAAAGTATAGGTTACAAATAAATATCAACAGGAAGCAAAAGACAAAGATACAAATAACAAGATAGTAATATTTAATTTGGAAAAAATCTCGTCCCGGATCTAATTAAGTTCCATATAACCAATCAATTACAAGACGCATGAAAATAATGATAGAGGGATATCAAAATAAAATAATAAAAAATAATGATAGAGGACATGAAAATAAAATAATAAAAAATTATAATAAGTAGTCTTGGACGCTCGGAATTTTTTATAACACTTAATTAAGTTAACAATTCTTGAAAGTTTATCAAGTTTTACTTTCAATTTTTTTTATTGGTCAAGTCTTTAAAAATTTCAACCTTTTTATTTTAATTGTTAGCTTACTGTTAGAAAAATTATAAACATTGATAATTGCTGCCATGGTTAGCAGAACTTGCAACATAGGATACGAGCCAAAACATGCTCCGACTCATTAAAAATAGACCCCATCGAGCCTGCTGACAACAAAGTGAACAAGGTTCCATCAAATGGTTAGCAGAACTTGCAACATAGGATACGAGGAATATATAAAAATTAAAGATGGTGGATAGCCTTTTATTTCAGAGTTAAGTAGGTGCCATAATTTTGGTACTAAACACCACTGTCATATAAAGAAAAATAAATAATGAAAAGACTCACACCCCACTATTAGAAAAATCAGTCTCTAAATAAGCATTTTTCCATCTCTAAAATGATTAGAGATGGAATTAGAGACAGATCCTATATCGTCTCAAAAACCCATATCGCTGATATATTTGATATAAAAATTTTATTCCATCTCTAATAAAAAAAATTAAACTTTCATTTTCGTCTCTAATATGAAAAAAAAAAATTAGGCTTCCATTTCAAATAAATAATTAAACAAACACGAAATTAAGTTGAATGTTCATCTTTGACAAAAATCAAAATTTATCAAAAATTGAAAAATATCAAAATAATAGTATACTAAATGTGTCGCTCTCACATAGCCATGACAAAACACATAACGTATACATGTATTGAGCTCTACAAAACATTTCAAGCACTACCCAAAAACTTATAATAACGCCACCAAATAAAACAATTCAAACACATAATGTTACATATATTTGATTTGTATAGAACATTTCATTTTCTACCATACATGTATTCGAGCTACTTCACAAAAACTGAGCATATTCTGGACCTAGTTGATATTATTCTCTCTAGTTGTGGTCAAGTCATACAAAGAAAAGTTGCCAATCAGTGAAATATACACAAAATCCAAAGAAGAAAAAAGCAAATAATAATAATAATGATGATGATGATGATGATGATGATGACGACGACGACATGACACATATGATAGATCTTATGAATGAATATTTTAAGAAGATAATAGAGGCATGGCATAGATGATCTAAAATGCCATGACAACCTAACCAATGCAATAGGAATGTATGTGTTTAAAGCGAAATGTATTTAAAGAGGAATGTGTATAAAGTTGCATTTCGAAATCTTTAGTCGTCTCAGAATTGATCAATTTTCTCTTCCAATTGAATGAGCTCGAAATGTTGTGTTTTTTTTTTCTTCACCTTTTCGACGTCCCGAAGTCGAAAAGCCCACAAAATTCAGGCATGGGAAGCAAAGTTTAACCTTATGTTTTTAATGAGTGTTGTGAATATTACCTCCTTGGCAGTTCATGGGGTTTATGAGCACCACCAGAAATATGTTCTTGAAGAGGAAGATGGCTCATAAAGCACTACTAATGGGCTTAGCAATTATTCAGCTATAACACATTCTCCTCCACTGTGTGGCAGTGCCAATGGTTATTATGTTTATAGGGGCACAGATAAACACAAACTATCGCCAGCATGAAGAATTAAAGCAGAATCTTTGATCAATTTCAAAGCCAATAATCTCATGAGTTTTTGATAAATGGCAATGGTTTAGTTTTTGGTTATTTTTTATATATACTTATTTGCTGCAATTACACATGTGGTGTCTAATTAGATACTGGACACCACGTGACATCCGTTCTTCATTATATTGTTATGTTGTTAGTTTCTCTGGTTCTAACATGTAAGATTTTTTTTGGGATTTTTCATTTTTCGTCAAGGAAAGTAATTAAGCATGGGTCATCTCATAGCTAGCTAGTCTCTCCAAGCAGTACAAGTATTAGATCAAAATAAATTGTGGAGCATTATCGCTAGATCGATACCATCAATAATATTTTACTCTGAAAGAGAACATGTCTGAGCAAAGCTAGAGTCACATTGGGACGCAATGGATTTCTTAAGATCAAATTTTTTAGGGCAAACCAGTATTTTATGATGGAAAATGTTTATCTTAAAGTAATTTGTTTAGGTAGTGTAGGTTATAAAAAAGTAATTAATAAAATATAATCCGTGATCCGTGATGTGACAAATAAAGAAAAAAAGACAATTTCAATGGTTGCTGGTATAATAATTCCATAGCTAATAGGATTCTCGGTGAGATTTAATTTGTTCTTGACGTTTGTCTTGATTGATAGCTTACACCCTACATAGTATGTGATAAAGCAAAAGTAACTAATTTTATGCTTATTAAAAAAGTTAGTTGATTATATTTAATTTTCTCAAATTTATAAAAGAACATAGGCATTTTAGGAAAGTTACATTGGGAATCAAATAAAAATTAAATAAGATAACAATTTTCTAGGGATGTTTTAAGAAAGTAACATTAGGAGTGAAATAAAATTTAAGAAAATTGGTTAGTTTTGCTTATATTTTAAATATAGAGAAAGATGTTTTTTTTTTTACTTATATTTCAAGGCAAAGAGAGTATATCTTTCAAAGTTTCAAGCTTTGTTTTGTTTTTAAATTTTACGTGTGGAATGAAGTTTTCCTATGAAAAGACAAAAATAAAATCATTGTTAAAAAAGATGCTTAAGATACTTTAAATTTTAACTTACAATAAAGACAAGTATAGGTTACAAATAAAGGCTTATTTATGTCATTAGTCCCGAAAAGTTGGAGGTGTTTTGATTTTAGTCTCTAAAAGTTTTTTTAACCTTGACTAATCTTTAATTATTTTGAAATTTTGGTTTTAGTCCATGTTGTTAGGAAAAATCCGTTAACTGCTGATATGATTAAGGGAATGCATGTCACATCAACTTGCACGTGTGCAAGTATTGCATAATATTGTTATGATGACATGGGTGATCTGGATCGCATGAACAAAAGGGCGAAAGCCCAATTCACAAATACATTTAAGTTGGGTTTTGACCCTTTAGCTCCTAAGGTCCAGATCATCCATGTCATCTTACCAGTGGCACAAAATATTTGCACACGTGTATATCAATGTGGCGTTCTATTAGTCACGTCAGTAGTTAACGAATTTTTTTTATCGATAGGGATTAAAGCCAAATTTTCAAAACAATTAAGGATGAGTCAAGGTCAAAAAACTTCCAAGTATCAAAATAAAAACACTCAACTTTCGAAAACTAAAAACATAAATTAGCCACAAATAAATATCAACAGGAAACAAAAAGACAAACATACAAATAACAAGATAATATTTAATTTGGAAAAAATCCCGTCCCGGATCTAAGTTGCATATAATTAATCAATGACATGGCACATGAAAATAATGATAGAGGGATTTCAAAATAAAATAATAAAAAATATAATGACAGAGGAAGCACGAGGAATATATAAAAAGATGATGAATAGTCTTTTTTTTTTCAGAGTTGAGGAGGTGCCATAATTTTGGCACTAAACATCACTTTCGTATCAAGAACAATAAATAATGAAAACACCCGCACCTCACCACTACTAGAAAAATCCGTCTTTAAATAAGCATTTTTTATCTCTAAAATGATGAGAGACGGGATTAGAGACAGATCTTAAACCCGTCCCAAAAACCCACATCCCTGATTTATTGAAGATGGAAATTTTGT
This sequence comes from Crotalaria pallida, assembly GCA_037953625.1. NCBI lineage: Eukaryota > Viridiplantae > Streptophyta > Magnoliopsida > Fabales > Fabaceae > Crotalaria > Crotalaria pallida. Next base: position 137,457,470 of record CM075654.1, on the reverse strand, counting down.
TGAGTAATATGTCAGATTAGTCCCTGACTTTGTAAGCGTCGGTCAAGTTAGTCCCTGACTTTATCGAAATAGCAATTTAGTCCCTGAGATAGGAGAACGTCGATCAAGTTAGTCTCTGTCGTCACTATCGCAGGGATGTATTTGTTTTAAAATGAGATAAAGATAGGGACGTATGTGAATTAAAATGAAATCTCAGGGACTAAATTGCTATTTCGATAAAGTCATGGACTAACTTGACCGACGCTTACAAAGTCATGGACTAATATGGCATATTACTCAAATTTTGTTCCGTCTCTAATAAAAAAAAAATTAGACATTTATTTCCATATCTAAATCCGTCTTTAATATTCAAAAAAAAAATAGGCTTCCATTTCAAACAAATAATTATACAAACACGTAATTAACTTGAATGTTCATCGTTAACTAAAATCAAAATTAATCAATATTGAAAAGGCTTAAATATCAAAATGATCCTTATAAATATTGATTTTTTTTTAAATTGGTCCTTGCAAAAAAATGGTTTTGGTTCCTACATTTACAAAATGTTATGGTTTTGGTCTCTGCATTTACAAAACATTTTGGTTTTGGTCCTTCTTGTTAAATGTGGATGGAAAACGTCGAAAATGTAATTTATCACATTCTATGACCAATTAAGGATGATATTATTGCATTAATTCTCAAGGGTAAAAAGATAAACTTCCATTATACAAGAGAATTAATTCAAAAATCATGATAACAGAGAGACCAAAACCTATCAAATCTAATTATCCATAGAGACTAAAATCTATCAAATCTAATAATAGAGAGACCAAAACAAACTACCAGCATAATTATGATGACCAAAATTTAACATGAAGGACTAAAACCAAATGGTTTTATAAATGCAAGGATAAAAAAAAAAAATAAATAAATTTGTAGCGACTAATTTCCAAAAGGTTATATCAAAACAATAGCATACTAAATGTGTCGCTCTCACCAAGCCATGACAAAACACATAACTATATATGTATTGAGCTCTACAAAATATTTCAAGCACTACCCAAAAATTTATAAAGCTACCAAAACAATTCAAACACATAATTTTACATATATTTGATTTGTACATAACATTTCATATTCTACCATACATGTATGCGAGCTTCACAAAAATGGGTTTTACTTCGGTATCTTTTCAAAATAAAGGGTTTTGGTATCCTCTCATATTTATCCAATCAAATTATGACAACTGCAATATACTACCATGTGAAAAAGGTGTATAAGTTTAATAAAATTTTGCAATCAAATTTGTGTAATCTTATTTAATTTGCAAGATTTTTTAACTAAATCAATTCACAATCACTCCCAAATCATGAACCTTAATATCAAGTTTTTATTCATCTTGGGTCATCAACCTCAACATCATGCCACCGATATCAATTTTCTTACTAGATAACGATGAAAAAAAGAACACTTCACTGTATTTTTATTTTTCTGATCAGCTTAAAAAATTGTGTTGCTGCAATTGAGATATAATTTTCAGCACACAAGAACATATGTTTTCGTCTAAATTTAACTAGATTTTTTAGCACAAAAAATATATAAAAAGTGGAGAACATTTTAACATATAATTTTCAGTCTTTATTGAGTGTCAAGAATATCTCGGTGCTTTTTGACATGGTAGTATATTGTACTTGTCATGATTTAATTGAAAAAATATTAAATCGGTACCAAAATCCTTTATTTTGAAAGAGTACCGAAGTAAAACCCCACAAAAATTGATGAGCATATTCTAGGCCTAGTTGATATTACTCTCTACTTGTGGTCAAGTCATACAAAGAAAAATTGCCAATTAGAGAAATATGCACAAAATCCAAAGAAGGAAAAAGAAAAAAAATAAGGACATGACATATATGATCTTATAAATGAATATTTTAAGAAGATAATAGAGGCATGTCATAGATGATCTAAAATGTCATGACAGCCTAGCCAATAGGGATGTGTTTAAAGTTGCATTTCAAAGTCTCTGATCGTCTCATATTTAATCAATTTTCTCTTCCAATCAAATGAGCTAAGAATGTTTTTTTTTTTTAAACTTTCGGATATCCCGATGTCAAAAACCCCACAAAATTCAGGCATGGGAAGCAAAGTTTAACCTTATGCATGTTTTTAATGAGACTGTTGTGAATATTACCTCCTTGACAGTTCATGGGGTATATGATCACCACCACAAATATGTTCTTGAAGAGGAAGATGGCTCACAAAGCACTAATAGGCTTAGCAATTATTCAGCTATAACACATTCTCCTCCACTGTCACTGTGTGGCAGTGCCAATGGCTATTATGTTTATCAGGGCACAAATACAAACTATCTCCAGCGTGAAGAAGCAGAATCTTTGAAAATCTTTGATCAATTTCAAAGCCAACAATCTCATGAGTTTCTGATAAATGGCAATGGTTTATTTGGTTATTTTTGAAGCGGAAAAATTTGCATTTTCATGCTAATGAGTCGCAATATAATTTTAATAAAGATCTGTCAAATATATATATATATATATATATATATATATATATATATATATATATTTTAATTTACGACACCCTGAATTCGAAAAGCATTTTACATTGAGGATGTATTTGGTCTTTTAAAAAAAAAGTGGGGCAAATAATTCAAATATTCAATAGTTTGAGGCAAAAATCAATTTTTTTAATAGTCATATATATTTGGCAAAACTACTCGTTTGGTCCCTTAAGTTATTTATTTGTTCTAAAGTGGTCCCTTAAGTTTTTTTTGTTCTAAAGTAGTCCCTCAAGTTTTAATAAGTTATCACCGTTAGTCCTTCCGTCAATTTTTCCATTATCTTCTCCCTCCGATTATCTTCTCCGGCGAGCTTCATATTTTCCGGTGAAAATTCCGGCCACACCTGATTTTTTTTATTTCTCTCTCCTCCTCCTCCACCGCTCCTCATCCTCCTCCTTTTTCTTCCTCTTCTACGTGCAGCGGCGACAAGCTCGTTGGATGGAAGTGCTCGCCTACATCGAAGGCAACGACGTCGATGGCGAGAGTTGCTATTAGCAACGGCGGCAAGCATGAAGGAGTTTTGGAGGCTGGAGTTTCTTCATCGGCGTTGGGTTCGACGGTCTTCCAAATGGGCACTGCGGTGGTTCCTTCCATGTGCAGCGGCGAAGAAGAACAAACCACGTTAGCAGTGACGGTGACAGAACTGATCGCGGTAGTGAGGGAGATAAAAAGACGGTTCAGTATGAAAGAGCTGGAACAGAGGAGCTGTAGTGTCCTTGAACACTATGTTCTTAACCCTCTAAGTGCTCAAGATTATGGAACCAGGAGCCCAAGAGAGGATCAAGTGTTAATATGTGACTTTATGGTGTTTCTGCAGTTCCAGTTGGGAAAAGCAGGGTTTCCCCAGTCAACAGGTGTGTGCAGAGTGTCAACTTAGGGATGAGAGTACGTACCTGAAACCCTAGCTGTTATGAGCTATTTATAGGGTTTGGAGGAGGCTGATATGGACCGTATGGGCCCTGTATCAGGGTAGAGCTAAACCAGGATTCTGTGAGATAATACCAGAGGTTTAAACTCTTAGAATCTAGATAGGATCAGCTCAAGACTCATGTCTAGGCTGTTAGCGAAAATCTAGGAGAGATTTGCGGAGAGGATAAGAAACCCGAAGGGTCTGAATCTATCCACAAGCCGACGGTATGTCTCGGCCCTAGAGTCCCGAGCCTGATGAGTGGAAAACCGTTTGTAAGGCTCGACCCCATCAAGTCCGAGCCTGGTCCTTTTGTATGCTCAGAGCCAACGAGTCCGAGCGGGGGACGTTTGTGCTTAGTAAACCGAGGAAAAGGTCCTTGAAGAGTCCCTTAAATGAGACTTGAGTCCTTATATGGTCGGCAGACCCTACAAGCCCCCCAGCTCGTAAGACTTTATAAAGTCTGTGACGAGGTAGCATGTGTTTAGGGTTGGACCTTCTAAATGTCTTAGTTCGAATGTGCAACAGCTGTCCGAGGTGACGTTTTGGTTTCTCTAGGTACGGCGCGTTCTCTTGTAAGTTGTGCCAAATCATTGCAATTTTTGAAATTTGAAAAAGAACCTGTTGAAACCGCCACGTCTTATCCAGCGAGTGGTTGCATGGGTTGATGGGCTTTCGGCCCAAATGCATAACATGGAGGGAAACTGAAGAGTTTCCATTTCCTTCATTAGTCTGAATCCTTTCAACCTCTTACTACCCACATTCATTTTCCCTTTCCTCACTCCAGAATCCTCTAAAATCAAAATCCCATTATTCTCTTTCCAATCTCCTTTCCACGTCTCCGCCTTCGAATCCAAAACCCTCTCCCATTATCCTTTCCAGCAACTGAAAGCAGGTAACTTCCTATACTCTTCTTATTTTTATTTCTGCGATTTCCTCTGTTTGTGCGATTTCTGCTTTTTGTAAAGGGGTTTTGGTTATGGGTTTTGCAGGAGTTTGGATTTAGGGGATTTTTGGGTTCTGGGTTTTTATTCCGGGTTCTGCAGGGAGTTTGGCTTTAGGGGATTTCTGGGTTTTGGGTTTTTGTTCTGGGTAAGCTGTGTTTAGGATTCTTTACCTTTAAACCATGAGAGGGTGGAGACGTTTGAGGAGAGTTTATCGTGAACTCTGCAGGAAATTAGGAGAGGAACCTTCTAGTGATAGTGATTCTTCAAGTTCTTCTGGGAATTCTGGGGATGAGGGAAACTCTGATACTGACGATTCTACACATCCTTCTACTACTCCCCCAACTAACCAGGGATCCACCGAGTTAAAACCATTAGCTGTAGAATACCCATCGAATCCCGCAGATGAGAATAAGTGGTTGTTAGCTTACAGATTTGCCGAGCGTCGAGCCCAAGTTAGGCTTAGCCCCGATCCTGACACCAGGGGGAAAGAACCTTTGGAGAGTCCACCGGGGGAAGGGGGAAAAAGTCCAGGGCTCGGCCTTAAGTTAAAAATAAAAACTCGTGCTATAAAAAACCCTAACGCCGAGCCTTTTGCTTTTTCCCCAGATATGGTGGAACGCAGGTGTGTTACCAACCCTGAAGAATATCCTCTGCCGCCTAATCATGCGCAGTACGATGCTGTTTTTGATCGGGAAGTACTGGGGACGAGACCTTCATTGTTGACAACAAATAGTCTTAATCATCTCCGGCCAATATTGACACCTCCGAGAACCGATGGAAATACCTCAGAATTCGTATTAAGACCTTTGGGAATCGACGATCGGATTTGCTTCGAAGTGCCGGAAAATCGTCAATATTTTTATTTCTATGAAGAAGTAGCAACTAAAGTCGGTATCCGCTTGCCCTTCTCCACCTTCGAGGTCGAAGTCCTCACTCATCTAGGAATAGCCCCTAGCCAATTGTATCCAAGTGGGTGGGCTTTCGTCCGAGCCTTCCAACAATTCTGCGACGTTGAAAACTTGGTCGCGATAGTACGGTCCTTCTTTTGGTTATATGCTCCCCAAGTAAATAAGTTTGGTGATTCCAAGGGTCTTTGGGTGTCCCTAAAGGCTCGGAGGGGGCATGCCCTTTTCGCCAAGGTGACAGACTCTTGGAAATCTTTCAAACCTCTCTTCTTCCAATACGAGTATACTGGGGCCGAAGTATGTTGGTTCATGGAACGGGTTGAAGAAGATGGAGTGATGAAGGTCGTGCCTCGGTTTCCATTGGGTTGGACGACTAACATTTATAACCGAGGATCCTCCTTGTATCAATTCGACTATAAGGCGGATTTAACAAAAGCCGAAAGGCGATTATGCCACCATGTTTGGGAATACCTTCAAGCAAATGGTCAAATTGATACCAAACGAATTCTGCTGAAAGATACGCGAGACGAAGTGAAGGCGGAGCTGGGTACTAAAATTTTTTTATTTTTTTTGTGTGTTAATCCATTTTTCTTGCAGAAGCAATGGGGAAGAAAGCAACCAAGGCCAAGAAGAGTGAAGCTCGGGCAGCTAGAGTATCGCAGCTGGCTGCACTCAAAGAGACCGCATCCGGATCTCCAATCAAGAGTCAGTCTTCTGGACCGACCCATTCTGAAAGTCCGACCGTTATTCCCAATACCACCCCATCTGTAAGGGTTACGGCTGTTGAACAGGTGATCCAAAGGGACCGTGTTATCGACACGGTGAATATTGAAGTGGAAGCTCGTTCATCTCCTCAAGGCATTCCCGAGCGCCCCCTCAAGAGGACTCAGCTGGACAAAGGAAAAGGTCTCGCTGGAGATTGGTTCCATTTGAGCAAGTCTAACAAAAGGATAGAAATTCCCGAGGGTAAGGAAGATGCAGCTGCCAAGACGGTGTGGGGTAAGAAGATGTCCGACTCATTCATTTCCACTGTCTTCCCTCCTGAAAATGTCGAGGTAATTGAAGCTTGGACCCCTGGGACTTGGGAAAATAACTGCAAGTCGTTGGTGAGAAGCTTCTTACGGGGTGCGAGCATTTTCCATCACCTTGGCCATCATGGTGATGACGCCTATGCCGGATTGGCCTCCGAGGAAAAGAAGAAAAGATATGAGGCGAACGAGCGGGAAGACTACTTGGAAATTCAGGTTCAAGGCCTGAATAAAAAGATTCAAGAACTGGCAGCTGAAAACGAGCGACTTCAAAAGGCTGCCCAAGATTCCGAGGGGGCCAAAGTTCGTGCTGAGATAACACTTCAGGATGCCGAGGCACAAATAAAGAGGTCGGAAGAAATCCAGAAAAAGGCTGAGGAGGATGCTGCTGCTCTTCAGGTAGCTACAGAGAAAGCTCATATGGCCGAGCAAGCTGCTGTAGTGGCTGAGGAGCGACATGAGTATGCTAAGGACGAGATACTCAGGCTCCGAGCTTCCTTGGAGAAGATGAGTGCGAAAGCTCTCAAGCATAAGAAAGCAGCTAAGGAGAATCTGTTCAATTGGGACCATGCAATTGAAGATTCTTTCTACAACACTGCCGAGCAACTCCGCGTTCTGAATCCTGAGCTCGTGACCAAGGGTGTTGACCCTAATTTTGCTGTGAAAAAAGGTCGAATTGTTGGCCCGAGTGGGGTTCCCATTGATCTGAACAACGTCGACCTTCCTGATCATTTGGCCGAGGATTCCGAGGGAGAAGGAGCCGAAGATGCTGAAGGTGAAGAAGAAGAAGAGGACACATTCAATGCTGACAGCATTGTATTGTCCGATTTAGAATAGTTTGATTATTCTGCTATCTTTTTTGTAAATGCCCCAGTAGATGGGTTTAAACTTGTATTACTGTTTCGTTTGGAATATTTTATAATATCCGTAATCATGTTATGTTTCTTTTTATGCTCTTTGTTAAGAATTCAAGTGTTAAGACCACGGAACTCCAGCACTTTAGCTTCCCCAAACTGATGTTGTAGCACTTCCGAGCCAACTCCTGTTCGGACCGTACTATTACTACCTTGTCATCCGACCCCGGGAATTTCATGGCCAAGTGTACCGTCGAAACAACGGCGCCGAAGGACTGGAGTGCCGTTCAGCCAAAGATAGCATTGTACGCCGAGGGAGCCTGGACAACTAACCACTTTACCATTTCAGTCCGAGTAGAAGGTGGTTCCCCCATGGTCAGTGGGAGGTGGATATGGCCTAAAGGAACAATTGAATGTCCCGTGAAGCCGATCAAGCTTCCCTCGAACGGGGTGAGATCGGACCTTTTCAACTTCAATTTTTCGAACAAATCCAAAAACATGATGTCCGCCGAACTCCCTTGATCGACGAGAATCCTTCTTACTTCGTAGTTGCCAATCCTTGCCGTGACGACCATTGGGTCATTGTGGGCCTGTAGGATGTCTTCAAAATCATCATCGCTAAAACTGATGACCACACTTTTCTTTCTGGGTTTTTGTATCGGTCGGCTTGCCACCGAGAGAACTTGTCCCACATACTTCTTGCGATCGCACTTCTTTTCCCCACCACCAGCAAATCCTTCAGCAATGGTGCCAATGAGGAAATCGTTGCCTTTCTCGGATTGCTGGATAGGGGCTCCGCCCGCTGGTGGTGAAGGGCTTTTATTCCTCTTCAGTTCAGTTCTGGGAGGCGAGGGGCTTTTCCTTCTGGAACGCTTGCGCAACGCTTCTCCAATATAGTGTTGAAGCTTAACATCCCTTACCATCTCTTCGATCAAATCCTTCAGCTGGATACATTGGTCGGTGGTATGCCCCCATCCACCATGATGATCGCAATACTTCGTCCTATCCTTTTGGGCCGCCTTTCTCAAGGCTGGTGGCCGAGTGATGTTATGCATCTCTGTATGCATAGTCTCACGAAGGATTTGACTCCTCGGGACTGTTAACTGGGTATATTCATCATACTTGCCTTTGGGAGGCAGTTTTTCTCCTCTCTCTTGTTCTCTCTTATCTTTCCTTCCCTTATCTCGGAAACGATCATTCTGACGAGCCTTGTTTTGGCGAGGACGTTGCTCATGTCGTCCTTCGGCACTCCTTGCTGCAGTGCTAATCCTTCGGAACTCCTCTAGATTAACATATTTCCTGGATCTCTCTCTCAGTTCCGCCTTGTTACTAGGTGGTTCCCCGATCAGACAATCCTTGAAATCTCCATCTTGCAGTCCTTGGGTAAGCAGAAGAACGGATACCCCCGACTGCAAACCAGATATGCCACTGGCCTCTTGTTGATACCGAGCCAGATAGTCGCGTAAAGACTCGCCAGGTCTTTGTGCAACTCCAGCTAATGAATGGTCTGATTTGGGCTGTGACATGCTGCCTGTATATCGATTCAGGAAAACTCTTCTAAGCTCAGCCCAAGAACTAATGGAGTTAGCTGGTAGGGAGTTGAACCATCTCAACGGCGCCGGGCCTAACGTCATTGAGAAAGCTCGGCATTTCATTTCATCCTCTCCTCCATAAAACATCATGGAAGACTCGTAAGATGCAATGTGATCCATCGGATAGGTCATCCCATTGTACCGGGAGACATTCTGATGGCCCATATAATTTTGTGGAGTCCGAAATGCCATAATTGCTGCTGTAAAGGGGTGTCCAGGATGGGGTTCTGTAACTGCCGGTTCAGGAGTCACATTCAAATTGAGGGGTGGCGGCGGGGGAAGGTTAATTGGGTTGCCGAGAGCCACGCGAGGGCCTTGCTCGGCAAGTCTAGCCATGCTTTGCTGCTGTAGAGTAGCAATAGCCTGGTTTTGCTTTTCAATCAATGAAGTTTGGGTTCTCAGTATTTCCATAATTGACTCCTCTCTCCTCCTGGCCGAAGAGGTTGTCATGTAGGATCTTCCTTGAGATTCGGAACGTTCGCCACCCTGAAGCGTTCCAAAGCGGCCTCTAGTAAAGTGTGGTACTCCCCTATCAGATCAATCGGCTCGGGAGTTATCGCGAGCATGACGTTTGACTCGTCGCTCCTCCCCAGTTCACTATTCGGCAGGGGCCCTCCTAGATTGATATGGCCCAGAATCCGCTGTGTCACGCCATTCCGACACATGGCCATCAGACACGCGACGCGGCTGAGATCGTCGTTCGTGGCCTTCAACAACCGGAGGGACGGTGGCTGGCGCTTGGACCTCCGGAACAACTGGATCAGCAGGCTGGACAACTGGAGGATCCTGGGGATTTTCAACCTGGTTGCCCTCAGGGGGTCCTCCAGGGGCAAGTCTGTCCCTTACATTCCTTCCACCAACATTCCTTGGTCCAGCGTTCTTAGGTGGCTTTCCCCTAAGGCGACGGCGGAGGTCTCCTTGGTTGTTGTCATTATCATTCACCATTAGTGCGGTGAGTGATGGGGATACTGATTATTCGTTCCCACAGACGGCGCCAATGTAGTGTCCTTGAACACTATGTTCTTAACCCTCTAAGTGCTCAAGATTATGGAACCAGGAGCCCAAGAGAGGATCAAGTGTTAATATGTGACTTTATGGTGTTTCTGGAGTTCTAATTGGGAAAAGCAGGGTTTCCCCAGTCAACAGGTGTGTGCAGAGTGTCAACTTAGGGATGAGAGTACGTACCTGAAACCCTAGCTGTTATGAGCTATTTATAGGGTTTGGAGGAGGCTGATATGGGTCGTATGGGCCCTGTATCAGGGTAGAGCTAAACCAGGATTCTGTGAGATAATACCGGAGGTTTAAACTCTTAGAATCTAGATAGGATCAGCTCAAGATCTCATGTCTAGGCTGTTAGCGAGAATCTAGGAGAGATTTGCGGAGGGGATAAGAAACCCGAAGGGTCTGAATCTATCCACAAGCCGACGGTATGTCTCGGCCCTAGAGTCCCGAGCCTGATGAGTGGAAAACCGTTTGTAAGGCTCGGCCCCATCAAGTCCGAGCCTGGTCCTTTTGTATGCTCAGAGCCAACGAGTCCGAGCGGGGGACGTTTGTGCTTAGTAAACCGAGGGAAAGGTCCTTGAAGAGTCCCTTAAATGAGACTTGAGTCCTTATATGGTCGGCAGACCCTACAGGAGCCGAGCTTGCCGCCGCTGCACGCCGGTTTTGATTGGAAGAAGAAGAGGAGGAGGAGGAGGAGGCGATTAGGCGAAGTAGGAGGAGAGAGAAAATATGAAGCTCGCCGGAGAAGATGACCGGAGGAAGAAGGTAACGGAAAAATTGACGAAAGGACTAACGATGATAACTTATTAAAACTTGAGAGACCACTTTAGAACAAAAAAAACTTAAGGGATCACTTTAGAACAAATAAATAACTTAAGGGACCAAAAGAGCAATTTTGCCTATATATTTCAACATGGGACTTAAAAAACCGAAGAAACTATTCGACAGTCTAGAGGAACGACTGTTGACAACTTTTTTTTTTTCCTCCATAATGCTTAATTATGTTAGTGCATTTTGGTTGAATGAGACTGAGGATAAAGCAACTATTTTGTTTGGTTTTTTTTAATGTATAGATTCTTCGATGTTAATTCTAAAATAATTTGGAAGGATTTTTCAACTTGTTGAATGCTACATAATGTTTTTTTTTGGTTTTTTGAAATGGAATAGTCCTCGAACCCCAATTTTTTTTTAATTTCTCTTATACCCTTTACTCACTCCTTTTCAATTCCCTCTCTCCTTTCTCATTCAAATTTCTCAAACCCCAAATCTCTCTCTCTCTCTCTCATTTACTCTCCCTTTACACGTCGCCGCTGTCACCACTACCCTCCGCCGCCGCCGCCGCCACCACCCTACCTTCTCCTCCCTATCTTTCCTCTCTTTTAGGGTTTTTTAGTTTTTTTAGGATAGGTGTTTAATAGGTTGTTTTATGTTAGGTTTTCATATTTTTAGTAGTTTTGGGTCCTTTTTTTTCCATTTATTATGTTTTAATGGTTCTCATTTGTTTTCTTTTTCATTCCCATTCGTTTTTTTTTGTTTCTAGTACTGTAAAATTCTGACGATCCAGTGTCAGAATTTTGATTTCCGACACGAGGGTATCAGAAATTTGTGTGAAGAAGAAGCTGTTGTAATGGAAAAAAAATATTTTTGATTGAAGTACTACTTTGGTCCCTCATGTTTTTTAGATGTGAAACTTTAGTCCCTCAAAATGTGGAAATTCACTTTTAGTCCCTAAAATTTTTTTTATGGGACACTTAAGTCCTTTTGTCCACTTTGTCAACTGCGGACTTAGGTGTCTCGTAAAAAAATCTTGAGAGACTTAAGTGTCCCATAAAAAAATCTTCAGGAACTAAAAGTGAATTTCCATATTTTGAGGGACTAAACTGTCCCATCTAAAAAACATGAGGGACCAAAGTGGTACTTCACTCAATATTTTTTGGCATGATTCTGTCAAAAAATACTTTGGAAAAATTTAATAAAATTCTAACTCCCGCGTGTTGGAATTTTATACAAATTCCGACATTGGCTTGTCGTAATTTTACAGTACCGGGAAAAAAAACAGAAAGACAAGAGATTTACTTTCAACAGCACATATGGAATGTCCACTGCCGTTCTTGTGAGCGTGTTTTGGGGATAAGAGTGTTTTGGGGTTTGGAAGAAGGATGAAGATGGAAGATGAGGGACGATTTAACGTGGGAAGGTGAAAGATTTTGGAGTTTTGGGGTTTGAGATTCATAAATTTTGAGGTTTAGAATGGGAAGGTGGAAAATGAAGGAACCTTAATCACTTGGTTGTTAGACTTGGTGTAGGTCCGTTTTCGATGGACCGAAAGTTGGTTTTGAATTGCTTAATCCACATTATTTGTCCACATGATGTCATATCATGTTGCAATTAGACACATGCTATTTAGTTAACCATGTCAATATATAAGAGATAATGATTTTATTTTTTTTTAATGAGAGGAGCTAATATCAAAAGGTTAAAATTTTTAAGAGAAAAAATAGGAACTCAAATTAAAACTCGCTCAATTTATACAAAAACTTTTAATTAAATTAAGCTTTTTTTTTTTAATAAAGATGTATTTTCAAGAAAAATAATAGCCATACACGAGCATGATAATCGAGTGGGAGAAAGAGATTACATGAGCATGTTACTACCTCGTCGTGATGTTCAAAAACAATTGTACAACTCCATTGAAAAAAGAAAAAACACATGTATAACTTTCGATAATATCATTCTTATGCATTGGTGAATGTTTTATAATTATTTCTCTTTATTAAAAGACTAAATTGTTTTAGGTTTATTTTAGGTTTTGGTCCCTAAAAGTGCGGCGTGTTTTAGTTTTAGTCCCTATATGAGTTATTTTGACCGGAACTAGTCCTTAATTTTTCAAATATTTTGGTTTTGATCCACTCCATTATGAAAAAATTGTTATTTGATGATGTGGCTAGCGGAACACCATATCAGCAGTCACGTAGTATGAGAAGAAACCAAATAAGTGATATGACATGGATGATACAGATGGACACAAAATGGTTTTGCTTTTATGGACCTGAATCATCCATTTCACAATACTTATTTGACGCTATCTCACACCACGTAGTTGTTGGTGTGGGTTTCCGTTAACCACGTCAACAAATAATTAATTTTTCTAACAGATAGGACCAAAACCAAAATGTTTGAAAAATTAAGGACCAAACACAGTCAAAATAACTTTTAGCTAGGGACTAAAACCAAAACACACTAAATTTTTAGGGACCAAAACCATAAATAAGCCATTGTTTTAATTTGATTATTAACTGAAGTAAGTTTAATTTAAACGTTGATCAGGGTTCCATAATCCAAAAATAAAAAAGGGGGGGACTTTTTTAAACTTCAGCACTTAGTTGAAGATAAAAAAATCAAAATAAATGAGTTTTTTTAAAAAATAATAAATAAATAAATACAGAAATTAATGTTTAATTTATTTAATGCATCAATTCCAAAAAAAAACCTACTCACTTTTAGAAGGGGTGAGATTGAGGGGACAAAGAAAATATGGGTTAAACTGCTCATTTGGTCCATTACTTTGTTTTTTTATTTCAATTTGCTCCCTTACTTTTATTTGATATCAATTTGGTCTCTTACGTTTAAAATCGTTAACACAGTTAGTCCCAACTGTCAGTTGTTGTTAACACTATCAATTTTAAGCCTACGTGGCCATTAATTATATACGTGACTGTGAACACGTGTCCCTTTCTGTGTCCACATAATTTGTGGCCCAAAACGCTGTCATTTTGGAACCTATGTTTCACCTTCTTCTCTAAGTCTTCTCAAGGGAGGAATGGAGAGTGTTTCAAAAATTCGTTCACAGCATTTTGAAGGGAAACGTTTCCTGACTTTCCTCTGCCAGGACATAAATTGAAGAGACAAAAACGTGAGTTGAAACTTAGCTATTCACCAGGATCAAGTAGAAGGAATACGATTTCGAATCAACAAAGAAAACTAACGCTTGGGACTAACGATGTTAATGATTTGAAACGTAAGGGACCAAATTGAAATCAAAAAATAAGGTAAGGGACCAAATGAGCAGTTTAGTCAAAAAAATATATTGTGTATGAGAATATGCATTATACTCCGTCGGGTCTTTTATATAAGTCTTTTTTAAAAATTTTATTTTGGTCTTCTTTATAATATTTCATTTCATTTTTTAATGATATTTAATTACTTATTTTCACATACATCTTTATTATGTTCACATTTTTTATCACCCTAATAATAATATAAGGGCTATTTTGAAAAAATATATCAAATATTTTTATTTAAAATATCAATAACAATATTAATTAACTTCTTGATGATTGTAAATTTTCACAAAATAATGGTTAAAGATGGAAAAAGGCAAAGGTATATACTTCCTCCATCCCTAATTATAAGGTCATCTTAACATTTTTATTTTGTCCCTATTTATAAGGCTCTTTACCAATTTTCAATGAGCATTAATTATTTTGTTCCACAAACACCCCTATTTTTTTTAACACTTTTTAGATTTTCAATTATATTAATAGGGGTAATTTTGAAAATACATATCAAAAGTTCATATTTCCAACACAATTAACTAAATTATTCCACTTTCTTAATGAACGTGAAATCTCCCAAGAAAACCTTATAATTAGGGACGGAGGTAGTATATAACTAGGGTCATTAAATGTTTCGCAATGTACCAATGCAAGAATATTAATGCCACTCAAATAAAAATGGTTAATTAAGAATTTTGCTTTTGACGAAAAAGTTATATGGTCATGACTTTTGAATCGGAGGGAGTAGCTATTGAAATGAAGCATTATATTTTATGATTGGTTAATGATAGGAAAAATTGGAATTTTGCCTTTTTTTTATACACCTATTTACTGCATTGTTAACATAAAGTACTACTTCATTCGTCCCTAATTATAAAGTCTTCTTAACACTTTTATTTTGTCCTTATTTATAAGGTCCTTTACCAATTTTCAATGAGTATTAATTATTTTATTCCACAAATACCCCTATTTATTTAACACTTTTTAGATTCCCAATAATATTAATAGGGGTAATTTTGAAAATACATATCAAAAATTCGCATTTCCAATACAATTAACTAAATTATTTCACTTTCTTAATGGACGTGAAATCTCCCAAGAAAGCCTTATACTCCCTCCGGTCCTATTTATAAGATTTACTTAACCATATCACACGGACCAAGGAAATTGGTTAGTTTCATGAATTCTATGAGAATATATTGTAACATTACAATATTATCCTCTCAACTTTTCTTGGAAAATTCACACTCATTAATGAACAACACAAAACACATCATAGTCAAAGCATTTAATAAGGGCAAAAAAGAGAAAAAACAATCAATGATGCATAGAAAATATAAAACGTCTTATAATTAGGACCAAAGAAACCTTCTGGAATATGTCCTATAATAAGGACCGGAGGGAGTAATTAGGAACAGAGCTAGTGCATATATTGGGTTGTTAAATTATTCGGACAGCTCCTAAGTTTCAATAAAACTACAAATAGTAACCATCACTACTTAAGAAGGGAGATGAGTATGTTAACCTAATTTTTAAAGAGACATTAGTGCAATTAATTCTAAATTTTACTAGTGTAATTTGCGTAAGGTTAATCAATTACCGTTGTGATCTCTCCCTCTCTCCTTTTGCGGATGTGTCCGTGCAAATATACAACACTTTTCGAAATGAAAAATATCATTCCTAAGCCATATCTTTGTTTGTAGAACAAAAATTCAAAAGCATGATTTCAAGAAAAAGAAAATTAAATATTATATACTTGAGCCTTCCAATACCACTATATCTACTAAGATACTACCTCCGGCTATAATTATAAGGCCCTCTCAGAAGATTTTACGTCCATTAAGAAAGAGGAATAATTTAGTTAATTGTATTGGAAATGTAAACTTTTGATATGTATTTTTAAAATTACCCCTATTAATATTATTAGGAATCTAAAAAGTGTTAAATAAATAGGGGTATTTGTGGAAAAAAATAATTAATGCTCATTGAAAATTGGTAAAGGACCTTATAAATAGGGACGGAGGGAGTACCTCTCTTACACGATAGCAATTGCAACACCCTTCAAAATTAAAGAAATCTGTAAACAACTAACCCTTCAAATTAAACATCATGTCCATAATATACCATCGAGGAAAAACAAACCTTGAGAGATCGATTGGTGACCATGATAAAGAGAATAGGATATGATAAGGTATCATATCTTGTTATAAAGACAAACTTAATTCTTCGTCTTTGAGCCCAACCTGCATCGATTACAAATATCAAGAGTGTATGACTTCTACCAAAAAGGATAAACTGAGTTGAAATCAAAAAATTGAAACGTTGTGTTGAAGTCATTTTCTCTTTTTAAATATACTAGTAAGCAAGCTCGTGCACATGCACGGGAAAAACACGAAAAGGTTTGTGTTGTGGGCTGTTATCCCACATGTACCGGCAAGCCGGTTTGTTGATGTACGACGATGATAACGGGTTCTCGGTTAAAGAACACCGTCACCGAGTCGGAATATTTTGGGGATGGTGTGTGTGCCGTGTGTAAACAACGGGAGATGAATTAGTTTCATACCTTGGCCACTACCTTATTTATAGGGAGGAGGGTATGATGTGCCATGATGGAGCATTAAGGCCGAAGAGTAACGGCTCCATGAATGCCATCATTAGCATCATAATGACGAACCGTTATGTCGGTTACGTACTGATTGTCTATTGATGCCGAATTGCCGGTATGCCGAATTGATGCTTGTTGGTCCGTGATTATTTGTCCGTGATACCAGTCCATAACAGTAGCCCCCCAGCTCGGTGTTGCGATGTAAGGAGGAGCGCCGAGGTATGAATAGGAAAGACCGGTATGAGCGTTGCATTTTTTGTGACTGTGAAACAGATCCTTAACTCCGAATAAATTCTCCAAATCTTTCAATTGATTTCAAAGGGGGAAAACAATACAATATTCTCAATGTCCGGAACCAAAGTTTGAAGGGGGAACTCGGTGCAAGGTTTCTCGAGTCGTTAGTGAGTTCGAAGGAAGAAATCTAGCATGAAGATTCCTTTCTTGCCGGATACAAGACCTAAGGGGGAAGCCCAATTTGAGGGTTCCTCACTCTTTGCAAGAGTCCGGGAAGGGGAATTCAACATGAAGTTCTTCTCATTCTGAACCCTAAAGCGAATAGGGAAACTCGACACAAGGTTCCTCGCCGTCAACAAATGAGTCCGGATAAGGGAATATAGCAACGTGTTCCTCATCTTTGGAAGCATATTGAATATTGAAGAAAATATCAGAGTAAGGAAACCTCATGGGCTAGAATAATTGTGATGGGGAATATTTTTATTCTCCTCTTGAAAAGTTGATTGTCCATTGACGAGAATCTCGGAGTCACTTTTAGACTAGTCCTGAGAAAATTAAGACATCATGTTTGTACCTTTCAATATGTTTAAAAAACACTTATTAATGTCATTAAATTGACAATTGAAAATAATTATAATAATGATAAATATTGTCAATTGCATAAGTATATAATACCGGTATAAAATATACTAAATGGCAATTAAACCATATGAATAATATGAGGTAATAATAACATTAATGGTAATAATATTTTCAAATAGACAATTATATGTTATGCCTAATTGGTATTCAAATTAAATTATGCAATATGATGATGTATGCCTTTTATAACACTTTTTATGCAAACACTAACGGAAAATAGTAAATGTCACATTTATATGCCATTAAGAGTGAAAATTTTTCTTCCCTGGGTTGAGTTGCTCGTGCACCTTCCTTGGTGCTAAAGTTCTTTTTGGTTTTGGCTATTGGCCTTGCTTCCTGCGTTTTGATCGAAACAAAGCAAAAGCTTTGTCACTGCACTTTTCTTTCTTTATCTACATTCAACCTTCTTTTTTTTTTTAATGGCTTTGGGTGGGGCTTGGAGCCCTCTTCCCTTTCTTCATCCTCTTCTTTGGGTTGGAGGCTGAAGCTGCCATACTACTCCTCATGGGAGCCGTAGACATGGCACGGAAGACGGGAGGACAGCGTTGAGAACCGTGGCCAGAGGGATGCCGGTTTGGTTCGTAGGTGGATCGCACGGTGGCATGCGCTGGTCTTGGCAGCAAGGAGCGATTTTTCCCATTTTGATAAAGAAGAGGTCACAATCTACGGTGGCTGCACCACATTTGCATATTGGATAGCATAGAGAACGCACAAATCTTGATGGCACGACACGACTTGGTATAATAGCACAATAGAAACCGATCTCTGAAAATTGACAAGGATTTTTTTTTTTAATTTTTTTTTTTGGCCACGGTGGGCTTAATGATGATAATGATGATGTAGTTTTGCACGAACTAGATATGGACAAGAATGCATGACTTTTGCAGAGAGGAACACCCAAGTGACGGTTTGTGGTTTGGGCTCACTTCATGGTGAAGTGGGTCTCCATGGCCAAAGATGCTTGAAATCGGGATTATTCTTTCAATCCTCCAATCATACACATTATGGGATGAATTGAGTTTAGCAAAACTTAGCAAAATGTTTGCCGGTGGTAAGGTGGTGGGAATTAGTTTGCCGCTTTCACTGTGGTCGCCAATGTTGTGGGCTGTTATCCCACATGTACCGGTAAGCCGGTTTGTTGATGTACGACGATGATAACGGGTTCTCGGTTAAAAAACACCGTCACCGAGTCGGAATATTTTGGGGATGGTGTGTGTGCCGCGTGTAAACAACGGGAGATGAATTAGTTTCATACCTTGGCCACTACCTTATTTATAGCGAGGAGGGTATGATGTGCCATGATGGAGCATTAAGACCGAAGAGTAACGGCTCCATGAATGACATCATTAGCATCATAATGACGAACCGTTATGTCGGTTACGTATTGATTGTCTATTGATGCCGAATTGCCGGTATGCCGAATTGATGCTTGTTGGTCCGTGATACCGGTTATTATTTGTCCGTGATACCGGTCCATAACAGTTTGGTTAATTGATATAACCATTTTTAAAAAAAATTGCATATAAAATACATAAAATAATTTGTCTTGTGATGTATGGGCGAAAGACGGAAGGGTACGATTAAATGATATAGTCACATTTATAAACTTTTAATTTTCATGTAAATAATTTAATCATCAATTACTTATAATTTTATTTTTTATATCGTATTTATTATATTGCATAACAAATGAATAAATCAAGTTGAATATATATATATTGATATATATTAAAAAATAAAGTTGTCATTATGCTATTGAATATTGAGATTTCTCCTAATTAACTAACTTACAAAATAATGTGCATATTATTATTATTGTTTATTTATTATTGGTAATTTATTTTTAATTATTATATAGATAATTATAATTTTTTTCGTGGACCATAATTATAATTTTTATATTGGTATATTGAATAGATATTTTATGGTCGTCACAAAAAAAAAAATTAAAATTAAGACAATGGTTTGCTAAGAGGCCCAATTTTTTGGCAAGTTTGGAACCTGAACCACTTGAGAAGAAGATGGAGTTGATATTTGGAATTTAAATATCCGGAACATAAAAAGGATTGATAACCAAAATAAGATTGTAGAAGTTAACATGTGTGACCACTCTTGGATGAGAATTAGAAAATAATTTATTCAATCGGTGGACTTACAAAAAATATTTTGAAATTGAAACAGAGATATTTAGAGTAGTTGAGGAGATGGAGTTGATATTTTGAACCTAAGTTCAACAATAAAAGCCGGAAACAAAAAAAGTTTGTAAAAAGAAAAAAAGATATTTCCAAGTTAAGATGTATTTGCACATTACATACCAATTTCAGTCTGTATTCGTGAGTTGAAGCTTGTTATGAGTCCTTTCAGTTTGCTGGTGCAGCTGAATATGTAAGATTTAAGTTTTTTTTGAAGGGATGTAAGATTTAAGTTGGTTTAGAGGTTTCTTTAATAAATATTGGTTTTAGAGGATTGATGAATAGTTGGGGCCTTTCACTTTGTTGCGGTTATTTATTGTTGAGCAGCCCAAAGTTATCTAATAAGTGATGGTTAATTTCTCAATGTACTTAAAACCGTGTGAAACGAAAAGTTTGAAAACAAAATGAGCATTAATTTTCTGATTCAAAATGCACCTCTAAGTAAAAAAAAATTCGGTTCCCTTAGCAAAATAAGAAACGGTTTCCATACCAATAAATCACTATTGTAAAGAACATTAAATAACTGAAAATATTTTTTTAGAAAAATAATTCGTTTAGCATAGCAATTAAAAAAGGATTCCCATACTAATTAAAAAACGGTTCCCATGCCAATAATTTATCTCATATTCTTATCTTAATCTTAACATAAGTATAAATCTTATTGAGAATCTAAAAAATGTTAAGTAAATATGGGTGTTTATAGAAAATAATTAGTAATCAATTGTCATTGAGAATTTGTATATTATAAATAAGGACAAAATATAATCTTATATTTAGGGATGGATGGAATACATGAATCAATATTAAAAAAAAAAAACCTTAAACTCCCTAACATATGAAAAAGGATGAAACAGATGGAGTATTAAATGGTGTTTGATACTACTACTACGTTACAACAACATGGATGCCAAATAATGGCAAAATTGTCCAATGATATCAACTTCAAATTAAGTAGTCATTAACAAAATTGTAAAGCATCACATCATTCATGCATCCATCCAAACATTTCATAAAACACCAACTAAACTAAAAACTACAAAACAAAACCAAAGCAACACAGCCACAAGAAGCAAACAAAACAGAAATTACAATTCACCAAAAAAGAAAATACAATTCATTGAGCAGTGGACAAAAATAGACAGACCTTAGAATAATAACCAACACCATAGATCCTTCATCCTTCCCAACTCAAAGTCATGAATGCTATAATTCTCCTGAGGAGCTCTAAAAGCAAAGCTCTTAGATCTCTGCACACTCCCACCACCATTATATGAGGAATTCCCTTGAATCTTCAATTTGGAATCAAAATCCTTCTCCATTGCCAACATTGCCTCTCTTCTCTTCTCTTCTTGAAGCGAAAGGCACAATTGAGTAGCAGATTCCTGGTGTAACCTTAATTGCTTAGGTTTGGGACAATTGGTACCATTTAGATTATGCACATATGTAGAAAACCTCTTTTTCCTACTTGAGGAGGACTCTGAAAATATAAAATCAATCATGCAATAAGTTACTGAATATTGAACATCTACAGAAATACATAATTGAAACTTTTCATACCAGGAATATCAATATTTGGAACTCCAGTTGATGCACAAATATTCTCTTTGTTATCTGATCACAATCAACACATGAAGTTCAGCCAAGTCATAGAGTTTGCACAAAGACTCGCTCCTATCAAAAAGTACCCAATATTGTGCTAGTTCAAACACGGAGAAAATAATAAAGTTAAATTCCAAAACCATATCAAATCAATGAGTTTCTGTCCCACAATTTGCAGAATACTAACACTTATACCAAAGTTTAACACATAAAAGTTTCAAGTCGTTCGAACATTCCCAACATAGGTTTTTACTCATATTTGTGCTCAAAATCACAACAGACCTGCTGCTGATCTGAGACATACTCAATAACAACATACTCTATTTCCAGGGCAATAGGATTAGTAGGACTATTATTTACAAAGACCTCATGCAAGGGAATTACTCATGAACTAAAATTTCAGCATAGTGTAATTCTATTCACATAAAAATTCTTAACAAACAGTCCCTACATGGTTCTAATAAAAGCATGAATTCTAAGTGAAATGAATTCTAAGACGACTCTGAAACCATAATAGAAACAATTATAACACAAACAACAAATACTAAGATTCAGTGTACAATGATCTAAAACAAAATTGAAGAAGAGTTTGGTAATTACCAAGCATATGAATATTTTCAACATAACTTGATGCACAAAAATTGTCACTCGATTCTAATATTGAACTCCTCTGTTGCTTAGATGAGGATAAATCTGCATAGAATGAGATATAAGTATTAAGGATTCACATTACACAATAATACCATGAATTTCATATAGGATTGTTCTGAAAATACCTCCATTGTTTAAAGAAGTTGGACCAAGACTAATCTCCTCAAGATCTTTGTACAGAAACCTTACAAAGCAATCATCATGATCATTCTGAAATATACTTATTTAACCGATTTCCCTGCTTAAGTTACTGGTTTCCCTGCTTAAATTTAATGAAAACTATTATTGCACGGGATAACGACAAGTTTACACTATTTCATAAGCAAATAGTACTAAAACTTAAATAAGATACAAACTTACTGGTTTCCCTACTTAATTGGCCCATAACCTTTGAGCATTGACGAGAATATGAAGGCTAAAATCCATATGACTTGAATAGATCTATGGAGTGTAAGCAATAAGACGGACTGATATAGTAATAATTTACATAGAAATGAAAGTTAAAATTTGAAGGAAGGTCTTTTATATTAGACAACGGACCTCCATTTGTCATTGCAACAGGGATAAAAGTAGATGACGAACATTGACCTACACAATATAGGAAAAGTAAGAATTTATGAAAAGGAAAAAAAGAAATAGAAAAATAAGTAAGGCCTACATGACAAACCTGAATTTTTATCATGAGTTGCACTTGCCCTCCTTTTGCTTCGCATTTGATTCATCTGGTGACGTCTTGCTTCTTGTTGCATCTCTGAAACATTTGGACAGTAACATTCTTTGTATAGTAGTAATCTCAATCCATAAATAAATAGAGGTCCAAATTACTATTGTTAGACTTTCTCACTGCATTATTGTAAAAAACAACATTGAATTATTATTCCCTTTTACTATACTTTTCTGCCTAAAGCAAGAAACCTGCAAAACGGAATGCAAATCTTTGCAACTAATTAAGACTATTGACATGTAGTTTAGAAAACTAACACTATATACCTTTTTCCTCTATAATAAAACAATCAGAGCATTTGAAGTTTAGAATAAATTACCAAACAATTCTAAACTATCAATATTGGATCCATGTCCTACATTCATGTTCATGATGTTGCGATCCTGTATGCACCATCAAACACAATAAAAAGATAAGAAAGATAAATCACACTATCAATTATGGATTTTTGAGTTGATAAAAAACAACAATTTAAATAATTTTTTTTAAAAAATAAGAATCAAATAAATAAAACCCAAGAATTTGTACAAAAATAGAATTAGAAATCCCAAGACCGAAACAAATATAAAAAATATTATCCCGTTACACAAATCTAAACAATAAAAACAACCAAAAATCTCACCTTCATCAAAATTCAAATCTTACTAACCAAGCTCCTGATGACTGTACCATTCGTTTTTTCTAACAGCATCAGTTGTGTTATGCAATGTATGACAAAAAAGGATTATTAATCAGAAAATACCAAACCAAAACCCTTAACTAATACAATAAATCAAATCAAATCCCTAAATTAAACAAAACAAAAGTATGCATATACAAAGGGAATCTAAATAAAACCAAAATTTCACCTTCCTCATAAATCTGAGTTCTGGACAATTGTTCTTGTGACCTTAAACCGAAAACAAAGGGAGAGAGAGTAAATCAAATCCTCATAAAATCAAAAATCCTCATAAATCAAATCCCTAAAACCAAAAAAGAAACAAAGGGAGTATGAAGTGTCTTAATGGAGGTGATAACATCTGATTTTTGAAAAGCTATTTACCTATTGCGGCGCGGATTCCACGGTGATGGTGTCAGTCACGACGAACACCATTATGGTGCTGTCGCAATTCCCTGCGGTGCGGTGATGGGAGTTGGGACGATGAGAGAGCGGGTGGTGGTTGTGGCAGCGATTCGCGGCGGCATGGTGATGAGACCATGAGAGAGAGAGTGAGAGAGAGTGAGAAAGAGAGATAGAGGTGAGAGAGGGAGCAATGGAGTGAGAGAAGAAAGAAAGAGTGAGAGAAGAGAAAGAAAGAGACGAAATGGGTGAGAGAGGAGGAAGAGAAAGAGACGTGAGGCATGAGGGAGTTCTTTTCATTATTATCAGATACACATTGAAAAATTAACACATTGTTTTGGCTTCTGTGAAGTTTCTTAGAAAAGGCTTCATTCGTTAAGCAGATATATTGAGACTATGTAACACCGTTAGGCTTCCAGCCCAATATAGCACATATATTGAGACTCCCAATTACGGCACATTTAATTACCAGCCACAATCAACTAACTCATCTGAATTAGTCAAAATTAGTCAAAATCAGAATTGATTTTGGAGGAAAAATTGGGATTAAGAATGAAAAACCCATCTGCTTTTATAATAGTATTGATTATTTTTCAATGCATAATTTTTATGTTGAATTTGTAAACACCAACTTCCCCTCTCTCTCTACTATATATAATATAATATCCTCAATAATAATAGATTCAAATGATGTTCTTTGAACAAGTAGCAAGATTCTACACGAGAAGTTTCCTTTTCACTCTATTTGTTTAATCTTTCATGCATTATTACTTATTCTGCCACCATAATAATAACATACAATAATAATACTAGTTTCTCTCAGGTACATTAAAGCTACTCTCAGGTGCATTAAAGCTATTATACATTTCCATAGAGCACTACTCACGTGAGACTTTTGTTTTCCATTTCTCATGATCAGAGAATATGGATCTTAATGTGTTTCTCCTCATATATCCTCTTTACAAGACAAGTAGTTTTCTTCTGTCTATATTCAAATGCCATCATGGCAGCAAATCACAACTACTTGAATAAGGAAAATCAATACTCTCTTCGGTCTTATTTATAGGGCATATTCTAGAAGAATTCTTTGTCCTACTTATTAGTCATTTTGCATTTTTTAGAAAACATTTATTGCTATTTTTTCTTATTTGCCCTTTATCCATTAGAATGAAATAATACATTATGAAATTCCCAATACAAGATAAGATGGTAAAATTGTAATGTTAAAGTATTTTTTTAAAGTTTCAAGAAACTTAATTACCTTCCTTGGTCCGTGTGATATGTATAAGTATGCCCTATAAATAGGACCAGAGAGAGTATTTAGCTAACTGCGCGAACAATGCAACGACACAACAAAGGTCCTTCGATCTCCCGCATTCCTTTAACATAATTTACAGCATAATTAAGCCCCTAATTCATCAATTACTAAACCCTGTTGGCATCCAAATTCCAACCATATTAGAGCAATAATTAAGTCCAAATTGAAAATTAAACCCCATATAAGTAACTAAGCTTTGAAGTTCATGTTCGCATCATCGTGAAGTGGAAGAAAGTGCGGTGAAAGAGAAAGAGCCACGTCGATCCAAGCGATCGAGACAATGAAACTTTATGATTCCACCGAATCAGAGGATGAGACCAAATTGAGAGTGAGATTCTGGGGGTTAATTCAATACTTAACGTACACTTTCAGCATTAGTTCATTGAAAAACATAGGTTGAAATCCACAGTTTACACCGGTTTAGAACTCCATTGATGTTAAAAACCAATTTGTTTTCGTTTGCCACTAGGTCATGTTTTTACATCTATTTTTTATGACCGATGTTAAAATCCATTTCTCCAATAGTGAAAACTACCAATAGACTCGTTGCACTAAGCAATAGATTCAAATTACAAGAAGAAGATCACCCTTATTTTATTTTATTATAGTAGATCGATTACCAAATATTACACATACAGATATTCCACGTTATTCAAAAGCCGCACTACATCATATGCATATAAAACGGTATTTTTAAGTTGCATTAACTCAACTTAATTCTTTCTTTTTCGTCTTCTTTGTTTATTCATTATACATTGAGATATTTGGCCTAGGTTCAAACTTTGTATCCACTGGATTATATGCGGTTACACTTGGCCTAGGTTCAAACTTTGTATCCACTGGATTATATGCGGATGCACTTGGCCTAGGTTCAAACTTTGTATCCACTGGATTATATGCGGATGCACTTGGCCTAGGTTCAAACTTTGTATCCACTGGATTATCCACTGGATTATATGCGGATGCACTTGACCTAGGTTCAAACTTCGTATCCACTGGATTATATGCGGATGCACTTGGTATGGGTTCAAACTCAGTATTCACCGAATTGAATCCACCAATACTTTGCTTGGGTTTGAAATCTTTGAAAAATTCCTTATTTTCCTTGGTATCAACATTTTCATTATCATATATTGTTCGGCTGGGTCTTGGTTCAAAATCTTCAACAAACACCTTGTTTCCTTTGGTAACTTCCGCATTTGCAACTAGAAACTCTTCAAATTTGTGAATGAAATCCTCAACATGTTGCTCTTGAATTGTAGGGTTCTTTTCAGACGGTATCTTGGCTTTCAACTTAAGAAGGTCTTGATGAATTTTTTCTGGCATTTTCTGATTGTTCATAATCATTTCTAAATATTTTCCAAGATCTTTTCTTGATTCTACAGTAGTTACAAACTTCTCAAAAAAACACGAGAAAAAGAAAATAGAAAAATGATGGTGAGATGTTAGTATACAATGTAATTTAACCAAACTTCTAAAAAAAATTAATGAGAAAGAGAAAATGGAAAAGATGATTGTGAGACGTTATATACTCTATAAGATAATAATTTTAAGGATTTTGTTAAGGAGTGTTATAAGGGCATTCTTTAAGCAATCAATAAAAAAAACACACACACACATATATATATATATATATATATATATATATATAACTTATCAATTTATTGAATACAACACTTCCCAATAATATTTTACTTCTTTTGGTACCTTAAACAAATGAGGGTAATACGATCACAGTTGCCAATTTATAGAATTAGAAATACTAATTAAATAAAATATCAACTTTTTTTTATGGGGATAGAGGAAGGGAAATTAAATCCACCAAATGGTGATGCCCAAAATCGAACCCGGGACTTCCAACTTCTAAACCTTAAAATTTGATACATGATCATGTGGGTTATACCCACTTGTCAATGTCAACTCATTTTTTTAATGAGTTTTTTTTTCCAAGGTATTTTACAAAGAGTTCTATTTTAATGATTTTCATAACCGCATCTAATTATTCTTTTCGTTATTTACTTCAAGATCAACGAAATATGTCTTAAAAGTATTTGTTATTTCAATATATATTTAATTATGTTTAAATTTTTTTAAATTTGAAATAAATGATCTAGATGACATATATAGTTATTAATCAATGAAAGAATTAGTGAAATTCACATTGTGTAAAAAGTTATGAACAATATAAGAGTTGATATAATTTAATTTGATGTAATCGAATCTTTACTCATTTATTATTATGTACCCATCCCGATTTATGATGATGGTAAAAAGTTGTAAAAATCAAAAAGTAAAAAAAAAAAATATGCACTTAATAATTTATCTATTAATGCATGAAACAATAAATTTAATACGTACATTTTATATTGGTAAATAGAGGAAATAATTTTTATGAATGTTGTAATTGAACTGCTCGGAGTATTGGTGATGCTCCATACCAATAACAAATTTTGTTGCAGATAAAAAAAATACTGTAAATGATATGAGAAGGATGTGTAATTAATAGTAGTAGTGAAACAATACAGAGCTTGACATACCAGGAGAAGGAGAAAAGGAAGCGAAGCAAGAGCAATAAGTCTCATTTTCAATATTTTACTTCCTCCGTCTCTTCGTTTGTATGGACCGGATGACATCTCATTGTCTATTTATAGCGAGATTACAGAGGTAGAGTTGCATGTGTAATTTTTTCGGTTTTGAATGTAAGGAAAAAAAAAAGTTTATCTGTGACTATCAAAATTATCGTTCTAATTATTGTTAGGATTTTAAAAAATGTTATGTAAATTTTTCTTGGTTTTTCGAGATATTTATTTATATAATTGGGTCACTAATTTTTTTGGCATTGTCTAGCTCTTTTGAAGTTAGTTTTTTAGCGAAACCTTTCAGATCTAGGAACATATTTCTTATAAGGGAAATGCTGTTTATCACGAAACTGTTTTCGTGAAAAATGTACTAACAGTGTTTAATACTTGCATTTTGACTTTTTGGATTTAAGGCTATATAAGCTTTTCATTGGCCCATTTACCATTCGTGCTCTCCGTGGATGGTTTTTTTCATTGGATATAGATAGCATTGCTTTTCTTATAATGTGTTTGCCTCCATTAAACAAAAATGTTAAATAAATAAATATATTTATAAAAAATTTATCAACTGCTATTAAAAATTAAAATATAATCTTATAAATGAGATTAAAGTAAAATTCAAAAAAAAAAAATATGTAAACAATAGCAGGGTATTTAAAAAAAAAAAAAAACAATAGCAGGGAGTATAACATTCGATGATATCTAATTCTGATGGCATTTTGGAATATTTTATGATTATTTGTTTTGATTAAAAGACTAAGCCGTTTTAATATTTTGATTATTATCTAAAGTAGGTTTAAATATTGATCATAGATTCTATTCCCTGCGATCTTAATATTTATTTATAAGTTGTAGTATTTTTTAAAGACTTTTTTTGTCTTATTTATAATTTACTTTGTATTTTTTAAGATATTTAATATTTTTTATTTTATTTGTTCTTTATTTATTAATATGAAATAATACATTTAATACTGATAGATTTTCGAAAACATCTAGACTTAATGAATCATGAAAAAAAAATATAATAAAAACTAAATGGAGTATATTCCATGCAAAAAAAAAGTGCATCGTATTTGAGAATATCCATTATATATAGCCCAAGGTCAGTAAATGTTTGCAATTGTTTACCATGATGAATATTAATGCCACTGAAATGAAAAACCGAAACAGGAAGAGAAAGGAAGGAGATTGATTTTGATTCAAATCTTCTCCTTGCTTCAGAAATTTAGAGTAGTCATTTGCCTCCATCAGTACTTCTCAATTGGTAAATTAATTTTGCCAGTTTTTCTTGCTGTCTATTTTTAAGTTGATTTCTAGTTTTTTTTTTTTTATAAATTACTTGTGTATTTTTTAGGAGGTATTTTTTTTATAGTTTATTAAATTTACCAAGGGACGGATCATGCCAAACTACGCCACATCAGCTCTTTTCAATGCCCGAACTGTGTCTTCCGTGCCGTTCTATGCATGCAAGAATTTTCGGGTGTTATGACACTCAGATGGAAATGCTCTAAGTATCTCCGTAAGTGTTATTTGAGTAGTCCGGAAGTTTGCTATGACCCTTGTGAGCCTCTAGAGTCAAACTAACCTAAATTTTTATTGTAAAAAATAATAATAATTATAGTTTTAGTAAATAAATTTGTTTTTAAATACTAATTGTTGTTTTATAAAATTAAAGTAACATAATTATTAATTTTATAACTCTATTTTCATCTAATTAATAAGAGAAATAATAAATATAAATAATTAAATGATAAAACAAATACTAGTTTATTAAAAAAATACATTGAATATATAATATTTAATTTGCGCCTTATAACCTTATATGACAAGTATTTAAGCACAAAATAAAAAAAATACTAATAATAATTAAGTCTAATTTCATCGGCATCCATTTCATTCAATTCATCAAAACTTAAGCATACTAATAAAAATAATTACTCTCTCCGTCCCATAAATTAAGTCTTTTTAGAGATTTCACGTAAATTAAAAAATGAGATGTGAGAATTTGATATGTTTAAAATATCCCTATTTAATACTTCATCTGGTCCTTATTATAGGGCATACTTAACCGAATTACACATATTAAGGAAAGTAGTTAGTTTTATAAATTTTACGAGAATATATTGTAACATTACAATTTTACCCTCTAAACTTTTCTTGGAAAATTCACACTCATTAATGAACAACAAAAACACATAGACAGTCAAAGCATTTAACAATGGCAAAAAAGAGAAAAAACAATAAATGATACATTGGAAATATAAAGTGACTTATAATTAGGATAAAAAACCTTCTAGAATGTGACCTATAATAAGGACCGGAGGAAGTAATAGGAAAGAGAATAATAATAAATGTATGAAGATTATATTAAAGAGAAACATAAAGATTAATGGTGAAAAATATAATATAATAAATAGGGGTATGCTTGAAAAAAGAAGTATAAATGAGTAATGAATTTCTAAAAGAACATAACTTATGGGACAGAGAGAGTAGTTTTTCTAATTCTATGAGAAAATGTTATAACATTACAATTTTACCCTCTTATTTATTATTGAAAAGTTCAAACTCATTAATAAACAACAAGTAAAACATAAATAATCAAAGATTTTAATAAGGAAAAAAAGCAATAAATGATGCATAGAAAATATAAAATGACTTATAATTAGGACGAAAAAAGTTACCAGAACGTAACTTATAATTAGGATCGGAAGGAGTATATAATATAATGATAAAATTTGACAAAATTTTTTGTCTCAAATTAAAGTTAATGTAATTAATTAAAATGCTTAAAAATGACAAACATTAAATTGTGATTGATTAATCAATATAAATTGTATTAAATTATTAGTTATTTGATAATTAGTTGATGACAAATGCTAACAAGTGCCCTTAAGGCACTTGATAAGCAACTAAAAGAAGATAAAAAATATTGGAAAATGCATTTTTTGAGATTTTCGAGAGAAAAATAAATGCTAACTTATGATTATTTTTCCTATAGTAACCTTAACAAGTGCCCTTAGGGCACTTGTTAGCAAGACCCTTAGTTGATATACGGGGCATTAAACAAAGCATTAAATACATGCTCAATCCGATTCGAATTATAAGAAAAAAATTTAATTTTACGATTATTAAGGAGGTTAGTTTATTGTATTTAATTTTTCCAAATTTATAAAAATTAGAGGTATTTTAGCAAAATATTAGTATTGGAAATGAAACAAAAATTAAATAAGATATTAACAATTTTTTAGGGATCTTTAAAGAAAGTAACATTGAAAGGAAACAACATTTAGTTTTGTTTATATTTTAAATCTAAGATAAATTTTTTTTCTTACATTTTAAATCGGTGGGAGTATCTCTTTAAATTTTTGTTTGGTTACGCTAACAATTATCTTAATAGCATTGTTTAAGCATTCCAAAATAAGTAGATCATCATTGAAAACTTAATTTTACACACTTTTTAATATATTAAATAAATCATTTTTCATGATAAAAATACTACATCTTTCACTCGTTTAAACAATATTTTTAGTACTAATAAGGATTTTTCAATTTTTTTAGTTTTCCTAATTTTGTAATCCTTTCGGCTCGAATTATAAGAAAAAAAACATACTTCTCTTAATTTAAAATATAAGCAAAATTAACTAACTTTATTAAATTTGTTTCATTCTCAATATCACTTTCTTAAGACATTTCTAGAAGATTGTTATTTTATTTAATTTTTGTTTCATTCTTAATACTATTTTTCTAAAATATCTATATTTTTTATAAATTTGAAAAAATTAAATACAATCAACTAACCTTTTTAATAAGTATAAAATTAGTTGAAATTAATTATAATTGGAGTGGAAAGAATTACCGACAAAGGGAGTTATGAAGAGTGGCCAGTAGTGAGAAGTGACCGGAGAGAGGCGTCGCCTCACAAACTGGCCACAAGGTATAGCTGTTGTAGGGTTCGGCCAGCTAACGATACTGTAAATGTTTGTTAGTATTATGGGAAAAGAGCGACACGTCTGAGACCAAGCCTTCAATGCCTTCAATGAAATTTGGCAGGCAATGAATGCTTTTTGATCAGTGGGTATTATTATTGCCATGGCCCATGGGTCAGGCTGACATATGACCATTTCGGAATTAAAAAAGGTACTGTAGAAACATTATGTGCATGGAATTAATTTTTGGGTTTGCTTAAGGTCGAGGATAAGGAACTAAAAAATGATAAAGTCACATTGCTAAAAAAAAATCTTATCTATAGTCTTTTATTTTAATGTTGTTAATTATATTTTTTTTTGGACAAATATCTATATCTATGCAACTTTATTTAAAATTTTGATGATAATTATACAAATAAATTTACAAGTTGGTGAGAATAATAGATGAGAGAGAGGGAGTTTCCTTCTTCTCTGTCTTCTCTTTTCTTTCTCGGTTTCCCTTATTCTCTTTTCTTGTTATTCTGGTTCTCCAGTTAATGAGTGAGGAAGAAGAGGAGGGAGTTTCAGTCCCTTCCCTTCGGTGTAAGGGTTTTGTCTTATTTTTTCAAGTTTCCTCTCGATTTATTTTGGTCAATCTTGTTTTTGTGCAAGTTTGAGTTATAAATAAATGTCAATTTTTCAGTTGTTTGGGTGTTTTTGTTTAAAGGAGATTTGTGTGTCGTTGCAGTTTCCTGATGGCTCCTTTCCCTTTTAAAATAACTGGAAACAGGTAGTTGTTCGTAACAGTTCTTTTTTTGCATACTTCTGACTCGGCTTCTGCCCAGTGGATCTCTCTTCACATATTTGAGATTCCTTGTCGCCGAAAAGTGATTACTTACGGTATTGATGAGATTGTTGTCTTGAAAATTAAGGTAGTTGAATCTCTTGTTCGAGACCATTTTAGGAAGAGGTTGATGACGCATGTCCGTTCTTTTGGAAGACTGATGCAGACTACTTTTCTTTTCTTAATGATGTTCGTGGGAAATATATGTATTTTGTTTTGATATTGCTGGTTTTGATTGTACTATCTTTTCTTCTTAAATGAATTACATATTTCCCAATAAAAGAAATTACAAGTTGGTGTAACCCAAATAATCATGTACCAAGTCTCAAAACTTAAAAATTGGAGGTCTCAAATTCGATTCTAAGCATCATCATTTGATAATTTGTTGATGAATTTAATTTTTTTCCCCTATTCTTATAAAAAAAATTATACAAATAAATTTTAAAAAGTTTATCGAATACTCCCTCCATTTCACTTTAAGTGTTTTTTTGGACTTTTGCACATAGATTAAGAAAGTGTTGATTATGATGATTATTGGAAGTTTGATGTGTATTTTGTCAAAAATACCCCTATTTAATATTTTTATTTTGTCAATGCATCATTACTAGTATTACAAATTTCAAAACTAAAACAACATTAAATGTAAGGGTAAATAAGGAAAAACAGTATTAAATGTTGCCTAAATTTGGTAAAAAGACACTTATTTTAAAACAAAATTTTGATGTTAAAAAGACACTTAAAGTAAAACGGAGGAAGTAATATATAGGATTGTTGGCACTCCGATATGCCTATCCACACTCACACTTTTGTGACTTTTATTCAATCTTCCAAAATCACCCTTATTTTATACACCTTAACATCAATTGTTCGCAACCTAGGTGTGAGGATAAATAGTAAAAAAGTATTGAAAAGATGTATAACTACTTTTCAAATTAATATTAAAAATTTCGTTTTTTTTATAAAAAAAAAAAGTCATTTTCAACATCTTATTCTTAACCCGTAAGTTAAGAAAATTTTAAAATTGGTGATGAAAATCCTAAATCCTAAGGTCAAGAAATTAGTTTTCCAATAATTTATTTTACTCCTGAAATAATTTTTTGCCTACATTTTTTTTCCCAAAACATACTCTGGTCCTTAATATAAGTTCATATTGGAGACTTTTATTTCATCTTATTTATATGACCCAATTTCATTCTTAATGGTATTAATTACTTCCTCCGTCCTTAAATATGAGACTCTTTTGACACTTTTATTTTGTCCATATTTATAAGACCCTTTACCAATTATCAATAATCATTAATTACTTTTTTTCCACAAATACCCTTATTTATTTATCACTTTTTAGATTCTCAATAATATTAGTAGGGATAATTTTGAAAATACATATCAAAAGTTCACATTTCCAAAACAATTAACTAAATTATTCCATTTTCTTAATAGACGTGAAATCTTCCAAAGGGGTTCTATATTTAAGGACGAAGAGAATATTATTTTTCAACAAACATTCTTGTGTGCACAACATTTTATTTAGTGTTTCAGTATTAATTATAATTATAGTTGAGATTGTAAAAAACAGAAATAAATAAATGGATTTGTGAAAAAAAAAAGTAACTAATATTATTGAAAATTGAAATAAAATCTTATTAAAAAAAAAAGACAATGATACTATACTCATAAAGGTGCAGCATAAAATAAAATTCACTATGATAATCTTTAATATTGAAAGGAATTAATTTTTATCTATTGGTTCGAGCATACCTCGATGGAAATTACACATTGAAAAATTCACATCAATTTTTTTTATCCATATAAAAATTATCTTATTTTTTATTTATTTACTTTATTTGAAAAATATATTCATATTTATGTGTTTTATTCGGAGTAATTATTATTTATATGTCTAGTTTAATAGGATCTTAATAAAAAAAAATTAATGATTAAAGAAGGTGGACCATTCATGTATGAAACAATAGTGGGCATGACACAATAATGATAGAGCCGTACTTCTTTAATTTTTTATCACTGTAGAGTATATTTAACCAAATTATACATATTAAAAAAAATTAATGATTACAGAAGGTGGATAATGAAGTAATAATGGGCATGACACAATAATGACAAAGTCGTACTTCTTTCCGTTTTTATTATTATAGGGCATACTTAACCAAATTACACATATCAAGAAAATAGTTAATTTTATGAATTCTATGAAAATACATTGTAACATTACAATTTTACCCTCTTAACTTTTCTTGAAAAATTCACAGTTATTAATGAACAAAAAAATACATGAATAATCAAATCATTTATTAAGGGTAAAAAAGAGAAAAAACAATAAATAATGCATAGAAAATATAAAGTAATTTATAATTAAGACCAAAAAAATATCATGGAAAGTGATCTATAATAAGAATCGGAGGAAGAATGTCGTAACTTTAAATTGGTTGGCTCAACCTTATAAAAAAAAGGAAAAAAATATTGAAAATTGAGACTTTTTTTTTTTGAACGAAAAATTTCATTAACCAAACGAACGAATTCAAAAAATATTGAAAATTGAGACTTCTGTTCCTAAATAATTGTCATTTTTCAAAATAAATTGTTTATAAATAATTATGTATTACTTTAGAAATTTAACATAACATTAATTATTATTTTTACATCTTTATCCTCATCTAATTAATTAAAGAGGTAATAAGTGAAAAAAATGATTAATTACTATAAAGAGATAAATGACAAAAATGATAAATGAAGCATTTATTTACAACAAAAAGACATATTAAATATACTTCTTAATCTTTGTGCATTAACCTTAAACATCAATTATTTTTGAACGGAATGAGTACTACTACCTCTGTTCCTAATTATAAGGCTCTCTTGGGAGATTTCACGTTCATTAAGAAAGTGGAATAATTTAGTTAATCATATTGGAAATACGAACTTTTGATATGTATTTTCAAAATTACCCCTATTAATATTATTGGGAATTTAAAAAGTGTTAAATAAATAGGGGTGTTTGTGGAAAAAAATACTTAATGCTCATTGAAAATTGATAAAGGGCCTTATAAATAGGGACAAAATAAAAGTGTTAAGAGTGTCTTATAATTAGGGACGGAGGGAGTATTTTTTATAAGGATTTTGTTAACTGGTGTTCTAAACACATTAATTAAGGGTTACTATTTTAAAAGAAAGTATGCATTGCAAAATTAAGTTCACTTGTTATTGAAGTATGAAATTAATCATTTTCCAACATAAGATAACTTTTTTTTTTAATTTTCTTAAACAATATACTATAACCACTTGTTACTATATTTTTTTTTTGGTTTACATGGGAGGTCGCGGACTACGTAGGGGTGAGCATAGGACGGGCTGGGGTTGACCCTTACCCGTCCCGAAATGTTGCACGGGTCATTTTTTCAACCCGAACCCGTCCCTAATTGGGGAGGGACAAGATAAGGACGGGTCCAAATAGGACGGGTCCTAATAGGGACGGGTCCGGGTTCACCCGGAGGACGAATTAATCACATTAAAAAAATCTCAAACCATTAAAATTTTGAAATTCGTTACTCACCGAGTTTATGTCCATAACAGAGTTTATTATGTATGCTTCCAATCCATATTCCTCACACAGCTTTACCAACTCCAATGCATCACCAGCTGCTTTATACCCAAATCGATAGTTCTCACCTGCCACAAGTTCCAGCACAAACATCTATTTTAGTTTATGTAAGTATTTGTTCAATATTAATAACTGATTAATTGTGTTCATGTACCTATTCAGGAAAGATAGCAAATAACAGTAAATTATGTTGATGTGAAGGGTCATGATACTGAACAAATCCATTTATCCTTATAGTACTTTTCGGAACCTAAGCAATCAATTCATAACATAGAATAATATAAGTGTGTATTCACTATCACTATATTGATAAAATAAAACTCAATAAATGGAACAAAAATAAAGCTTTACCTTGGATGAATTCCAATTCAAGATGATAGTGCAAGATCTTCTTAAAAAAACCTGAAACTTATGAAAAGAAATCCACAGAATAAAAGAAGAGATACAAAGAATAGAAATGCTCAAATACATAATTGTTGGATCATTAATTAGGGTGTAAACTAGTAGTCCAACATTAAACAATTCAACCAAGTTTCATTTGCAAAATACAAAAGTAACATAAAACGACAATCACATTTGTCGGGGGAGGATTTGGGGGAGGATTTGTGGTTGTGGAACAAGTTGGGTTAGTTGTTTCAGCTGCATTTTTGGAACATTCTCCATCTGCCATTTCTTTTATCTAAAGTAATTATAAACAAATTAAGAAAGCAAAACAAGCTTTTATGTTTAATCAATTCATTATTTTTAATAAATCAATAATACTAGAAAAATCCATAATAATACTAGAAAAACTCATCACCATGGTATGGCTGTGCTGATTTATTAAATTTAAAACCACTAAATAAATCCATAATAATAATCAGTACCTCATTTTAAAAAAAAAATAATTGCTAAATAATCACTAAATAATCAGTACCTCTACTACCTCATTTAAAAAAAAATTGCAAAATAATCTCTAAATAATCAGAGTATCAGACAATCAGTATCTCATTTTTATAAAAAAAAATAAAAAAAAAGAAGAAGAAGAAGAATCGGGTTGAATCTTGTAGAGAAGAAGAAGGTTTGTACCTTGTAGAGAACAGCAGCGAGCGAACAGCGGCTGCGGCGGCGAGCGAGCGAACAGCAGCGACGACGGCGAAGTCTTCTCCCCTGCGACGAGCAACGGCGGCGATCTCTTTGGTTGCTTCTCCTCTTCGACGAGCGACGACCCACGAGCCACGAGTGACGAGGGGAGAAGGTGGCGGCTGGCGGTTGGCGCCGTCGATGAGACCGACAGTCGTGAGAGACTGTGAGTCGTGAGTGTGAGATGGAGAGAGAGTAGGGTATGAGAGATTGAGAGTGAGATCTGTATCAGATAGGTTAGAAAAATAGGATTAATTAATAAAAATATAATAAATAATTAATAAAAATTAAAATTAAAATAATTAATAAAATTATAAATATAAAAATAAATAAATAAATATAATATATATATATTTCGGGGCGGGTCCGGGTGACCCGGCCATAAACCCGAACCCGTCCTCATTTGGGACGGGTCTGTCCACTTGGGTCACGGGTTTGTCCCTTTTCTTTGTTGTGCCCGGGTTTGACCCGGCTCGAATCTGCCGGGTTGGGATGGGTCTCCGGGTCGGGCCGGGTCCTGCTCACCCCTAGGGACTAGAACCCATGATCTGGGGAGGGGGAAATCCTAATTGTCCCTGCAGCCATCAACTGAGTTGTCTTATACAGAGCTTGTTACTATTTTTTCAATACATGACGTATCCATAAATATATGATTTTCTCACTTCATTCCATTTTATGCTCGTTTTGATATTATCACATTACCACATATTATATATTATTTGTTGATTTAGAAATTCGATAGTATATTAATTAATTTTTTATAATTATATTTCTACCTTTTGATATCTTAAAAAAATATGAAATACGTGATTATTAATGAAGTTCGCTGATACAATATTAAAATTTCCTTACATTTCTCTTTAAATTTGTAACATTTAATGATTTTTTTCTTTTTTAATTTGTATGCGCATTACCCAAAATAACATATAATGTGAAAATGAAAAAAGTTACTATTTTTGTATATAAGCAAAGTTTTTTGGTTTTTTGTTTTTATGGGGGTAAGGAAAGGAAAACTAAATCCATCAAATAGTGGTGCCAAGATTAAATCTGAGATTTTCAACTTCAAAGGTTCAAGACTTGATACATGATCAGGTGGGTTAAACCCATTTGTCAAAAGTTACTATTTTTAATACTCCCTCCGGTCCTATATATAGGTCACATTCTAGAAAATTTTCTTGGTCCTAATTATAAGTCACTTTATATTTTCTATGCATCATTTATTGATTTTTCTCTTTTTTGCCCTTATTAAATGCTTTGACTATCTATGTGTTTTTTGTTGTTCATTAATGAGTGAGAATTTTCCAATAAAAGTTAAGGGGGTAAAATTGTAATGTTACAATATATTCTCATAGAATTCATAAAACCAACCACTTTCCTTGGTATGTGTAATTCGGTTAAGTATGCCCTATAATAAAGATTGGAGGGAGTATTATTTTTTTCTTTTGTGTTCGTTGAATGGTTTGCTTAACCTCAATCCTAAAAATTG
Source organism: Crotalaria pallida (assembly GCA_037953625.1). NCBI lineage: Eukaryota > Viridiplantae > Streptophyta > Magnoliopsida > Fabales > Fabaceae > Crotalaria > Crotalaria pallida. The sequence goes on along the minus strand of CM075654.1, from coordinate 137,419,046 downwards.
AGGGTAAAAATTCAAAAATAACCATGTTTATAAGAAATGATATGTATAAAAAAAGACATGTGTTTGGAAAGCATTGACAAATGCAGTTTTTTAAATTTTCAAGAGAAAAAAATTGAGATTTGTGATATTTTTAGTTTTTTTTTTTTTCCAGGGGATTAAACATTAGATTAAGCATCAGTAATTCAATAGGATCTGTATTTGAACTCATTTGAGCTTTTGCGGGATTCGCTTGAGATAAGGCGAGAAGAAGTGTTGTTCAATGCATGAAAGCAGAAAAATGGGTGGAAATTTTATATCTTGCTTCCTCTTCCTTCTACTTCTAATAATCATGGTATAGTATGTGCTTTAAGCCTTTAACTTTTTTATTGGAACTCTATTTCTCTGTTATATTCTTTAATAGTAAACAATAACCAGGCTGCTATGCTATTTAATTTTTTTTCACGTTAATTGCAAACATCATCGAATTTTTATGCAGTGTTCCTATGGAAGCAGAGCCGAAGAAACTGCACTACTGAAAGATCATCAAACAAAATCAGATGAGCACACACATGCTCACTTTCATACCCATATGGATCACATAGACCCTTCTCTAATGGTGTTCTTTACCTTGAAAGATTTGAACGTAGGGAAAAGAATGCCCATTTATTTTCCCAAGAGAGACCCTGCAACCTCTCCTAAGTTGTGGCCAAGAGAAAAAAGTGATTCACTTCCTTTCTCCTTGAACCAACTCCCATACCTTCTCAAACTCTTTTCTTTCTCTCCAAATTCTCCCCAAGCCAAAGCCATGGAAGATACCCTTAGGGAATGTGAGAGTGAACCCATCAAAGGAGAGGTTAAGTTCTGTGCTACCTCTTATGAATCAATGCTTGAATTTACTCAAAGCATGCTTGGCCTAACAACTACTCATATCCAAGCTTTTTCAACTTCTCATAAAACCAAATCAAGTGTAACTTTTCAGAACTACACTTTTTTAGAAAACATTGTGGAAATCCAAGCTCCTAAGATGGTAGCATGTCATACAATGCCTTACCCTTATGCTGTTTTCTATTGCCACAGCCAAGAAAGTGAGAACAAGGTCTATAAGATCTCTTTGGTTGGGGACAATGGGGATAAGGTGGAAGCAATGGTTGTTTGTCATTTGGATACTTCTCAATGGGGAGCTTCTCATATTTCATTTCAAGTTCTTGGTGTTAAGCCTGGAAGCTCTTCAGTGTGCCACTTTTTTCCAGCAGATAATCTCATCTGGGTTCCCAAATTGCAAAGCCATGATTTTTCGGCCCTGTGATTTAAGTACTCTGATCTGCTACTGTGTGCTTCCATATGCAATAAGGTTCATCCATGCTGATTTCAACTGCATTCAAAGGATCAAAGTGATGCAGTAAAAAAAAAAAAAAGAAAAAAGAGGTGTAATAAAATTTATGTGAGCGAGATTATCAGGATTATTGTAGTTACATATGTGCCTCTGACTCTGACTCTGAGGCTGTTTGATGTTTGGGTTTTTCTTTGATTGCTTTGCTGCAAAGCTACAGTATGCAGAACTTAATAATGTGAAAATTATATTCGGTTTAAATAAGAAGGATGCTTCATATTTTCAGCATAACTAAAGTTAAATAAGAATGCAAATACGTATCTAAGCTTTTTTTTTTTAAAAAAAAAAAAAATCTCAGTTGGTCGGTCCTTAAACTCTTATCAGAATCGATCAAGAAAAAAAGAAGTTCAAATACTTATATTTTTTTAAAAAAATATAGTTTAGGGTGTGTTTAAACACTTTTATCTATTGATTATTACAAAATGTATAACTGATTTGATATAAGATGGATATATGGGGATACTGGCTACCCGCAGATAGGTATCAATCCGGATACAAGGTACCCCCTCTGGTTCTATACAGAGTGTATACTTAACCGTATATGTCGGACAAAAAAATTAAAAATGATTAGTTTTGTGAATTTTATGAGAATATATTGTAATATTATAATTTTACCCCCTCACTTTACTTGGAAAGTTCACATTCATTAATGAATAACAAGAAAACATAGTTAGTTAATGGGAAAAAAAAGAAAAAACAATTAATGATGCATAGGAAATATAAAGTACCTTATATACAACACTAAAGATTTCTTCTAAAATGCTATATAAAAACATATATATAAATATACATATATATATATATAGGACGAGAGTACTAGTACTGCCAAGGTCATGGAGGCCTGAAGTCCAATGGGCTTGGGTTTAGGCAAATGAGTGTTAATTTTCAAATTGTATTTTTTTAAAAAAAATTTATTTTTTATTGAATTCTGTTGGAATTTTTTTGACATCATGAGTTAAAAAATGCATTTTTTTATTGTTTGCTCGTTAAAAAAATGCATGCGTTTTTCATATTAGAAGATGTCGGGAAAAATTTCGATGGGATTCAAATGAAAAAATGGGATTCCAGAACAAGCATTTCGAAACAAATTGTAAATATTATGTTTCTGATTCTGAAATGATAAAAATTACATTTTAAGAAAATTGATAAAATTAAAATTGTAATAGTAGTTTGTTGAACAGACCTAACTGCTATAATAATCTGAATTGGGAACAAGAATAAGACCATATTTAAGATGGGTTAAAGGGGAGAGATAATGAAAAACTAAATAAGAAACTCAATTTATTTCATTTCGTTCTCCCTTAATGATAAAAAGTACAAGGTTTATATAATAATAATAAAATCCTAAAGTAGAAATTAGCAATACAAGTGCCCATCTCAATTCCTAAAGAACATCCAAGAAAATGTATAAAAATAATATTAATACTTATTTAATTATTTAAAACAATTAATATCTATCCTATATCTTTTCTGCCCTTTTTTTTAATGTGACCTACCTGCCCTTAGCAAGCATTGGATAGTACATTTCTAATGAATTGCATGCGGGCTTTTTGAATTTTCATTAAAAATATAACATGAGTAGATAATTTAGGCTTTTTTATGAAATTAGTCCCTATAAATATTGGTTGTTCTGAAATGAGTCCCTAAACTTTATTTTTTTTTCGTTTTGGTTCCCAAACACTATTTACGTTTCGAAGTTGGTCCCTGTAAATATTGTTCATTCTGAAATGAGTCCCTAAACATTTTTTGTTTTTTTCGTTTTGGTCCCCAAATCGATAACGTAAAAAGTGTTTGGGGACCAAAACGAAAAAAAATAAAGTTTAGGGACTCATTTCAGAACGACCAATATTTACAGGGACCAATTTCATAAAAAAACCGATAATTTATATTCTTTTCCATCGGGTTTATAAGCAAATAAACTATAGGTGTTCTATGTTCTATTCCATTAAAAAAAAACAACAACTTCGTCCGCGTAAGACAACTCAGTTGGTGGCTGCAAGGACACTTAGAATTTCCCCCTTCCCAGGTCATGGATTATAGTCCCAGACCTCCTCCCATGTAAAAAAAAAAAAAAAACACAACTTCAAAGCAATGGAACATTACTTTAATTGTTTCCATCCCCTTCAATCCCTTCCATCCAAAGTCCAAACATACCTTTAAGCAATTATCGTCTAAATCTGCCTTATCTATTGCATATTGCTGTGTCATCAGTTGAATGGGCTATCTTTATTTTCATGTTGGGTAGTTTAATTAATGGAAATTTCTAACATGCAACCTAAAATTGGATGGTTGCTATGCAACCTTTTAGTAAACTAATAAGAAGTTGACACCTAAGACATGTGTGTCATGTCATTCCTTGAAATAGTGATTTATAATTTTTACAATTTAGTCCAACATAAAAGAAATTAATTTAATTTAGTCCTTTGTACCTATTAGCAAATTAATTTAACACCTGTTGTTTTAATCTATGTTATAATTTGTTAATAGGTACAAAAGACTAAATTAAATTAATTCACTTTTTATGTTGGACTAAATTGTAAAAATTATAAATCACTACTTCAAGGAATGACATGACACACATGTCTTAGATGTCAACTTTTTATTAGTTTACTAAAAGGTTGCATAATAACCATCCAATTTTAGGTTGCATGTTAGTAACTCCCTTAATTAATACCTTTGAATAGGAAAGGAGAAACGTATTATGAGTCTAAGCTCAATTGTACAAGTGTTACTATCTTTTATTATGACTCTATAATGGTATTCATATACCATGTTTATTACCGATTATAAAAATTCTACTGAGATGTATAGAAACATCAATAGCTCTTTTTCAAAATAAATTCACGCACCTATTTTTTTTCACAATTATTCTTACATCTACTTTACAACCATCAATAAAAAAGCTTTGCAAAATTATAAAATATGTTAAAATAAAAAACTTGAAAATATCATTACTCTTAATCATAAATACTAATCAATTCCACCATGCAAGGTACTATCCATCATGATATCTATGGGCCATATTTCATGCAGAGAGATGTGTAAATGTAGTCTCTAATCATGACCATATGATTTGAACTAACTTCAATCCCTCTTGATAGTTTGTTCAAACATGAAGTTCTTGACAGAAGGCTTCTGCTTTTGCTTCTTGGACACAACATGGGTGTGATATAATATGACATTAGGCCTTATATCAAAGTCCCTACTAAAATGATCTTCCCCTGCATCTGACACTTGGGGATCTTTGACAAGGAGGTCTTTAATTGCTTCAGGCATAGGTTGTCCTTTTATCATATTCTTCCAATAGTCTCCTTGGTCTTTTCTTGCATAGCAGCTGAGGTTGCCAACCTATTTCAGTATGTAGAGAAAATAGAAAGGTCATGAACAAATGATAAACTTATTAGTTCAAATTTCAAAAAGAACTATGTTACTTGAATGAAATCAAGAGAAGCTTAAAAAGAATTTTAAAAAAAATGAACTTTCATATCGAGCAGCTTCATATATAAGAGCTTACCTGCAGGAGAAGAGAGAAGACTAGGAACAAAGCAAAGATGGACTTCATTTGTTTGCTTGTAATGGACTTCTCGTTAGATCAGATTTGTCTGCTTGAAGGCTAAGATCTTCGGTCTCTGACTATGTCTTTTTATAGCCAGAATTGAGACTAGTAAATAAAGTGTTCAGATTAAAATATATATATGAGCATTACTTCAATATGAAAATACATGCAATATTATCTATTCTACATACTGTCCCAAGGTTGTGTTCAAATAACAAGTGACACTATGTCACATATATTAAGAATATTTCTTAAATGCATTAATTTTTTTTTTCTTAGTTGCTGTTTTAAATTCTCAATTTTTAGATAAATTATTGCATGGTCGAAAATCAATGATTCCAAAATTATCCATATTTTTTATTTTAAATATTCATATATATGTAAATTTTTGAAACATTTTTTTATGAAATATTTTAAATAAAAGATCGAATGTGTAGTGTTCTTGAACACTTTATGTCCTTAACCCTCTGAGTCCTCAGGATTATGGTAATCAGGAGTTCACCAGGAGGTTAAGTATCTATGTATGACCTTATGGTTTTTCTGCAATTCCAGTTGGGAAAGGCAGGATCTCCCCAGTCAACTAGTGTGTGCAGAGTGTCAACTTAGGGATGAGAGTACGTACCTGAAACCCTAGCTATTGTGAGCTATTTATAGGGTTTGGAGGAAGTTGATGTGGGCCGTATGGGCCTCGTATCAAGGTGAGCTGAACTGGGATTCTGTGAGGGAATATAGGAGATTTATTCCCTTAGAGTCCGGATAGGATCAGCTCACGATCCCATGTAGAGGCTGTTGCGAGATTCTAGGAGATACGGTTGGAAGTGATAGGAAGCCTTGGTGACTGAGTCAACCTACCAGCCGACGTTATGTCTCGGTTCTAGAATCCCGAGCCGATGGAGTGAAGACCGTTGTTGAGGCTCGGTCCCGTCAAGTCCGAGCCTGGTCTTTTCGTATGCTCGGAATGAACATGTCCGAGCGTGGGACGTTCGTGCTAAGTGAATCGAGGGAAAGGTCCTTGGAAAATCCTTTATATAGGACTGTAATTTTTATACGGTCGGCAGACCCTACAAGCCCCCCAGCTCGTAAGACTTTGAAAAGTCTGTGACGAGGTAATGAGCGCTTAGGATAAACTTTCCCGCATGCCCCGTGACAATTGTAATCGTGCCAACCGCTTCGAGGTAACGTTTTGGGTTCTCGAGATACGACGCATTTCCTAGTAAGTTGTGCCAAATCATTGCGTTTTTGAAATTTGAAAAAGTACCTTTTAGAATTGCCACGTCTCTCCCTATGATTGGTTGCATGCGTCCATGGGCTTTTGGCCCAAATGGGTGAGACGGAGGGAAACTGAAAAGTTTTCTATTTTAACTAAAACTTACCCTTTCTCTGCCTCATTGCTCACTCTACTCCCAAAATTTCTCCGATCCAAATCCCCTTATTCTCTCTTCGAGTTCCACCTTGCTATCTTCGTTCCCAAATCAAGATCCCCCAAATCCTTCTCCAGTTTGAACAACTTCACACAGGTAACCCCTTCTACTCCTCTTATTTCCATTTCTGCATTTTTCTTTATTCGTTTGGGGTTGTTTTTCTTTTGGAGTGAGTTTTTGATTTTTGTAAACGGGTTTTCTGGTTTCGGGATTTTGCAGGGGTTTCCGGGTAGAGTTTCTGGGTTTCCTTTGTTTTTAAGTGAGTGAGGCTTATACCTCAATTTGTTTGAATCATGAGAGGATGGAGAGGTTTTAGGGAAGTTTATCATGAACTCTGTAGGAGATTAGGAGAAAATCCATCTAGTGACAGTGAATCAAGTTCTTCATCCTTTCCTGGGGTTTCTGAGGATTTTGGGAACGAAAGAAGTCCATGTTCGGAAAGCTCCACGCCTATCCCTACTATTCCCCCCCTCAATTCGGGTTCTTCCGAGTTAAAACCATTAACAGTAGAACATCCATTGAATCCTGCCGACGAGACTAAGTGGTTATTAGCCTATAGATTTGCTGAGCGTAGAGCCCAAGTTAGACTTAGCCCCGATCAAGATATGGGGGAAAAAGAACCTGTAGGAAATCCATCTGAGATGGGTGTAAAAAGTTCGGGGCTCGGCATTAGATTTAAAGTGAAAACTCGTGCTGTAAAAACTCCTAACGCCGAGCCTTTTTCTTTTTCCCCAGAAATGGTGGAACGCAGGTGTGTAACCAACCCTGAAGAATATCCTCTACCGCCTAATCATGCGCAGTACGATGCTGTCTTTGATCGGGAAGTACTGGGGACGAGACCTTCATTGCTGACAACAAATAGTCTTAATCATCTCCGGCCGATATTAACACCTCCGAGAGCCGACGGAAATACCTCAGATTTCGTATTAAGACCTTTGGGAATCGACGATCGGATTTGCTTCGAAGTGCCGGAAAATCGTCAATATTTTTACTTCTATGAAGAAGTAGTAACCAAAGTCGGTATCCGCTTGCCCTTTTCCACCTTCGAGGTTGAGGTCCTCACTCATTTAGGAATAGCCCCAAGCCAATTGCATCCAAGTGGGTGGGCTTTCGTCCGAGCCTTTCAACAATTCTGCGATGTTGAAAACTTTGTCGCGTCGGTACGGTCCTTCTTTTGGTTATATGCTCCCCAAGTAAATAAGTTTGGTGATTCCAAGGGTCTTTGGGTGTCCCTAAAGGCTCGGAGGGGACATGCCCTTTTCGCCAAGGTGACAGACTCTTGGAAATCTTTCAAACCTCTCTTCTTCCAATACGAGTATACTGGGGCCGAAGTATGTTGGTTCATGGAACAGGTTGAAGAAGATGGAGTGATGAAGGTCATGCCTCGGTTTCCGTTGGGTTGGACGACGAACATTTATAACCGAGGATCCTCCTTGTATCAATTCGACTATAAGTCGGATTTAACAAAAACCGAAAGGCGATTATGCGACCACGTTTGGGAGTATCTTCAAGCAAATGGTCAAATTGATTCAAAACGAATTCTGCTGAAAGATACGCGAGACGAAGTGAAGGCGGAGCTGGGTATTTTTTTTTTTTTTTGATTTGATATATTCTTCTTGCAGAAGCGATGGGGAAGAAAGCAACCAAGGCCAAGAAGAGTGAAGCTCGCGCAGCTAGAGTGTCACAGCTAGCAGCACTCAAAGAGTCTGCGTCCGGTTCTCCAATTAAGGGTCAATCTTCTGAGCCGACCCATCCTGAAAGGCCGACCGTTATCCCCAATACCACCCCCACTGTCAAGGTTACTGGTGTTGAACAGGTGATCAGAAAGGGCCGCGTTGTAGATGCGGTGAATATCGAAGTAGAAGCTCATTCATCTCCCCAAGACGTTCCCGAGCGTCCCCTCAAGAGGACTCGGCTAGATAAAGGAAAAGGTCTCGCTGGAGACTGGTTCAATTTGAGCAAGTCCAACAAAGGGATTGAAATTCCCGAGGGTAAAGAAGATGCAGCTGCCAAGACGGTGTGGGGTAGGAAGATGTCCGACTCATTCATTGCCACCGTCTTTCCTCCTGAAAATGCTGAGGTAATCGAGTCTTGGACCCCTGGGACTTGGGAAAATAATTGTAAAGCGTTGGTGAAAAGCTTCTTACGGGGCGCGAACATTTTCCATCACCTTGGTCATCATGGTGATGATGCTTATGCTGGATTGGCTCCCGAGGAAAAGAAGAAAAGATATGAAGCCAACGAGCGGGAAGATTACTTGGAAATCCAGGTCCAAGGTCTGAATAAAAGGATACAAGAAATGGCGGTTGAAAATGAGAGGCTTCAAAAGGTGGCACAAGATTCGGAGGGGGCCAAAGTTCGGGCCGAGACAACACTTCAAGCTGCCGAGGCACAGATAAAGAGGTCGGAAGAGATTCAGAAAAAGGCTGAAGAGGATGTTGCTGCTCTTCTGGTGGCTACGGAGAAAGCTCGTTCGGCCGAGCAAGCTGCTGCAGTGGCTCAGGAGCAACATGAGTATGCTAAGGACGAGATAGTCCGGCTCCGAGCTTCCTTGGAGAAGATGAGCGCGAAAGCGCTCAAGCATAAGAAAGCAGCTAAGGAGAATCTGTTCAATTGGGACCATGCAATTGAAGACTCTTTCTACAATACGGCCGAGCAACTCCGTGTTCTAAATCCCGGGCTTGTGACCAAGGGCGCTGATCCTAATTTTGCTGTGAAAAAAGGTCAAATTGTCGGTCCGAGTGGAGTTCCCATAGATCTGAATAACTCTGACCTTCCGGACCATTTGGCCGAAGACTCTGAAGGGGAAGGAACCGAGGATGCCGAAGGTGAAGAAGAAGAAGAAGACACATTCAATGCTGACAGCATTGTATTGTCCGATTTAGAATAGTTTGATTTTTTTTTTGCCCCTGTATTGGGTTTTTGTAACCGCCCCAGTAGTGGATTTGAACTTTTTCTATGCTTCTTTGCTCGAAATATTATGAACGATTATGGTATTCGCAGTGAACTGTTTGCTTCTTTTTATACTTTGTGTTAAGAATTCAAGTGCCAAGACCTCGGAACTCCAACGCTTTAGCCAAGGTGGGTTCCTCTATCCGCGATGTAAAATGATTTTAATAAACCATGTTTGAATCGGGAGTCTTAGTAGAATACTTGACGAGTTATAAGCTCTTGTTTGAGCTGTTTATAATCGTTCGCGTCATACACGGTGGTTAATCGAATATGAGGAAAAGTACGTGATACAATGAATTCAGTAACAGTCTTTTTATTAATCAGAAGCAGAAAGTACAAGGGCTCGGAGTTCCACCGAGCGTACACCATCATTAAACAAAAATGGATGAAACTAACAATTCTAACAAGAATAAATGAAACTATGAAACTATAACGAAAGAAAGATTCTAACTGTAATATCCTCTGAGCTTCGCCACATTCCATGAGTTGTTGATAGGAGCTCCCGAAAGAGTTTCAAGTTTGTAGGCTCCTGTCCCGGTTTTGAATGTGACTCGGTATGGTCCTTCCCAGCTTTGGGCCAGTTTTCCGTCCTTCGCATTCTTAAGACCAATATCCGCCCTTCTTAAGACAAGGTCACCTATCTCAAACTCTCTGGGGTTAACCGAGCGATTATATCCCTTCGCCTGCATCCTTTTAGCGTGCTTTTCTCGCTCGGCAGCCAAGTCCCTGACCTCCTCCGACAAAACAAGATCCTCACACAGCAAAGTGTTGTTTAGAGGATTTGGCTGCTGCATAGCTCGGAAAGAAGGGATAATTTTTTCAATGGGGATGACTGCGTCGCAACCGTAAGTGAGCCGATAGGGCGTTTCACCTGTTGAAGTTTGGATGGTGGTGCGATATGACCAAAGCACCTCATGCAAGTTTTCCACCCAATTCCCTTTTGCTCCTTCAAGTCTTGTCTTGATCCCTTGAATGATGGACCTGTTTACTGATTCCACCTGGCCGTTGGTTTGAGGATGCTCAACCGAAGAAAAGTAATGTTTAATATCCAAAGCACTGACCAAATCTTGGAACGCCCTTGCCGCAAACTGGGTTCCATTATCGGTTACCAATATCTGTGGCACCCCAAATCGAGCCACAATTTGCCTCTCAAAAAACTTTTGCACCTTTGCTGAGGATATGGTTGCCAAAGGCTCGGCCTCAACCCATTTTGTAAAATAGTCTATGTCCACGATCACCCACTTCAACTGTCCTGGTGCGGTTGGGAACTGCCCAATCAAATCCATTCCCCATTGGTAAAAGGGATAGGGAGATGAAAGAGAATGAAGTTCCTCGGCTGGTTTCTGATAAACGTCACTGTGAAATTGGCATTTATCACACCTTTTCACATGGTCTATCGCATCTTGTTGAAGGGTAGGCCAGTAGTATCCTGCCCTTAGGACTTTTTTAGCCAGTGACTTCCCCCCAATGTGGTGGCTGCCTATTCCTCCATGAACTTCTTCTAGTGCTAGATTTGCTTCGGCGGGGTCAAGACATCTGAGCATTGGACCGTTGATCCCTCGGCGAAAGAGTACTCCCTCAGCCAGTGCAAATTGAGACGCCTTCTTGACAAGTTTCCTAGCTTCCACCAAGTCGGTCGGCAAGGTCCCTTGTTCCAAATAGCTTGCAATTGGGCTAATCCAGCTTGAATTCAGTGATATGGAGAGGACAACGCTAGGTCCATGCACCATTTCCTGAATTAGACTCTTGTTGTTTTCAGAGTTTTTTGTTGAGGCGAGTTTGGAAAGAATATCCGCTCGGCTATTGCTCTCCCTCGGTATGTGACAAATTTCGACTTTCACAAATTCAGATGATAAGAATCTCACTTTTTCCAAGTATTTTTGAAGAATTGGCTCCTTCGCCTGATATTCACCCTTGACCTGTGATACCACTAATTGAGAGTCGCTGAGAATTTTCACCTCTCGGGCTCCCACTTCTTTTGCCATCCTCAACCCTGCCAAAACAGCTTCATACTCCGCCTGATTGTTGGATGTTGAAAATCCGAACTTCAAGGAATATTCAAGGGTGACTCCCTCAGAGTTCTCCAGAATTATTCCTGCTCCTGCCCCCATCTTATTGCTCGATCCATCCACATAGATGTTCCAATCCGAGTTTGAGCTCGTCAATGGCTCAGTGAACTCGTTAAGGAAATCAGCCAAAGCCTGAGACTTCATCGCCTTTCTCGGTTCGAAAGTTATTTCAAACTCAGAAAGCTCGATAGCCCACGTCACCATCCTTCCCGCCAAATCAGGTTTCTGCAATATTTGTCGGATCGGTTGAGCCGTTCTGACCGTGATGCGGTGGCTGTGGAAATATTGGCGCAATCGCCTGGCAGTTATTACTAAACAGAAGGCTAATTTCTCCACTTTTTGATATCTGATTTCCGGTCCCTGGAGAGCTCGACTCACAAAGTAAACCGGAGACTCTTTACCTGATTCCTCCCGTGCCAAGACCGAACTTACCACTGAATCTCCAACCGACAAATAAAGGAAAAGAGTTTCGCCATGGCTCGGACTAGACAAAATGGGAGGCGATGCCAAATAATGTTTAAGGTCAGTAAAGGCCTTTTCACATTCTTCATCCCATTCAAATATTTCCTTCTTCTCTTTCCTCAGCAGCTTGTACCATAGAAGGGCCTTTCTAGCTGACTGAGACAGAAACCTTGAAAGAGCTGCGACCCGACCTGTTAGCTGCTGAACCTCTTTGATGTTCGAGGGACTTTTCATCTCCAAAATGGCTCTGCACTTGTCCGGATTGGCCTCTATTCCACGCTCTGTAAGCATAAACCCGAGGAATGATCCTGCCGGAACTCCGAATGTGCATTTTTCCGGGTTCAGCCTCATATCAAACTGTCTCACCCTTCCTAAGATTTCTTTTAAGTCTTTTGCATGATCTTCCTCTTTTAAACTTTTCGCAATCATATCGTCTATATAAACCTCCATCCTCGGCCCAATCAGAGAACCAAAAACCTTGCTCATCATGCGCTGGTAAGTTGCCCCAGCGTTCTTCAATCCGAACGGCATAACATTATAGCAATAAGTAGCGTTTTCTGTGATAAACGAGGTTTTTACCTGGTCCGGGGGATACATTGGGATCTGATTGTATCCCGAGTAAGCATCCATAAAGGACAACCTTTGGTAACCAGCCGAACTATCCACCAATTTATCGATGCATGGTAGTGGGTACTGATCCTTCGGGCACATCTTGTTGAGATCTGTGTAGTCCACGCACATCCTCCATTTCCCGTTGGACTTCTTGACTAGCACAGGATTGGCCAACCAATCAGTGTATACCACCTCTCTAATAAATCCAGCTTCTAAAAGCTCAGCTACCTTCTCATTGGTCGCTTGCGCTTTCTCAGTTCCGACCCTTCTCTTCTTCTGACATACTGGCTTGGCGCCAGGATATACACTCAACTTATGACAGATGAAGTTAGGATCGATTCCCGGCATGTCTGCTGAGGTCCATGCAAACAAATCCTTGTTTTCAATTAGAAGTTCAGTAAGCTCTTCTTCTAGCTTTTCCGACAGGCCAACCCCTATCTTGACGTAGTGAGATGGCTCGGGGCCGAGGATTACTTTTTTAAAGTCCCTTGCGGAATTGGTCGAGTTTCATCCTCTTCTCTGACGTCAAGATCGTCCAAGTTGACGCTTCCTTTATTCAATGGTTCCTTCATAATTTTCTCATCATCTAGTTTCAGCTTTGCCAAACTGATGTTATAGCATTTTCGGGCCAACTCCTGATCAGACCGTACCGTTACTACCTTGTCATCCGACCTCGGAAACTTCATGGCCAAATGCACTATCGAAACGACGGCACCGAAAGATTGGAGTGCTGTTCTTCCGAAGATAGCGTTATAGGCCGAGGGAGCTTGGACAACGAGCCACTTTACCATTTCCGTTCGGGCGGAAGGTGGTTCGCCCATTGTCACTAGGAGGTAGATATGGCCTAATGGAACGATTGTGTGTCCCGTGAAGCCAATCAAGCTTCCCTCGAATGGAGTAAGATCCGACCTTTTCAACTTCAATTTCTCAAACAGATCAAGGAACATGATGTCCGCCGAACTCCCTTGATCAACGAGAATTCTTCTTACTTCATAGTTGCCCATCCGAACTGTGACGACCATTGGATCATTATGGTCTTGCAGGATGTCTTCAAAGTCTTCATCACTAAAACTGATTACAACATTCTTCCTTCTCGGTTTCTGAATCGGTCGGCTTGCCACCGAAAGAACTTGCCCCACGTACTTCTTGCGGTCACACTTCTTTTCCCCACCGCCAGCAAATCCTCCAGCAATAGTACCGATAAGGAAGTCATTTGCCTTCTCGGGTTGTTGTATTGGGGCTCCGCTTGCAGGTGGTGAAGGACTTTTATTCCTCTTCTGCTCGGTTTTGGGGGGCGAGGGGCTCTTCCTTCTAGAACGCTTGCGCAAGGCTTCCCCGATGTAATGATGAAGCTTGCCATCCCTTACCATCTCTTCAATTAGATCTTTCAGTTGGATACATTGGTCGATGGTATGCCCCCATCCACCATGGTGATCGCAATACTTCGATTTATCCTTTTGGGCCGCCTTTCTTAAGGCTGGTGGCCGAGTGATGTTGCGCATTTCAGTATGCATGGTCTCACGAAGGATTTGACTCCTCGGGACCGTTAATTGAGTGTATTCCTCATACCTGCCTTTGGGAGGCAGTTTATCACCTCTTTCTTGTTCCCTCTTGTCTTTCCTTCCTCTTTCCCGAAAACGATCACTCTGACGAGTCTCGTTTTGGCGAGGCCGTTGCTCCTGTCGTCCTTCAGTACCCCTTACCGCAGTGCTTATCCTTCGGAACTCCTCTAGGTTGACATATTTCCTGGATCTTTCTCTAAGTTCTGCCATGTTATGAGGTGGTTCCCCGATCAAACAATCTTTGAAATCTCCATCCAACAATCCCTGAGTGAGTAGGAGAACGGATACCCCCGACTGTAAACCAGATATGCCACTGGCCTCTTGTTGATACCGAGCCAGGTAGTCACGTAAAGACTCGCCAGGTCTTTGTGCGACTCCAGCTAAAGAATGATCCGACTTGGGCTGTGACATGCTTGCTGTATACCGATTGAGGAAAACCCTCCGAAGCTCGGCCCAAGAACTGATGGAATTTGCCGGTAGGGAATTGAACCATCTCAGCGGCGCCGGGCCTAACGTCATTGAGAAAGCTCGGCATTTCATTTCATCTTCTCCTCCATAAAACATCATGGAAGACTCATAAGATGCAATGTGATCCATCGGGTCAGTCGTCCCATTATAGCGAGAGACGTTCTGATGGCCCATGAAAGCTTGTGGAGTCCGAAATGCCATGATTGCGGCTGTGAACGGGTGTCCCGGATGCGTTTCAGCAGTAGCAGGTTCGGCAGCCTCATTCGAAGTAAAGGGTGGAGGCAAGGGAAGGTTACTTGGGTTGCCAAGGGCCATGCGAGTGCCTTGTTCGGCAAGCCTAGCCATGCTTTGCTGCTGTAAAGTCGCGATAGCTTGGTTTTGCTTTTCGATTAATGAAGTTTGAGTCCTCAAAATTTCCATAATTGACTCTTCTCTTCTCCTAGCCGAGGAGGTCGTCATGTAAGATCTTCCCTGAGACTCGGAACGTTCACCACCCTGAAGTGTTCCAAAGCGCCCTCTAGCAAATTGCGGTACTCCCCTAAACAAGGGTATTTCTCTTCCAGACCGCTCGTTTCGGGAGTTCTCTCGAACATGACGTTCAGCTCGTCGCTCCTCCCCAGTTCGGGATCCAGCAGGGGCTCTTCTCGACTTGTGTGGTCCAGAATCCGCAGTATCACGCCATTCCGACACATGACCATCCGAAACATGACGTGGCTGAGAACGTCGTTCATGGACCTCCATAGCCGGAATGACGGCGGCTTGCGGTTGGACCTGAGGAACAGGCGGATCTACAGGGTGGACCACTGGAGGAACTTGGGGGTTCTCAACCTGATTACCCTCAGGGGGGGCCAG
Organism: Crotalaria pallida; assembly: GCA_037953625.1. Lineage (NCBI taxonomy): Eukaryota > Viridiplantae > Streptophyta > Magnoliopsida > Fabales > Fabaceae > Crotalaria > Crotalaria pallida. The sequence continues at coordinate 137,403,723 of CM075654.1, read as the reverse complement.
TCTGTCCCTAACATTCCTGCCAACAGCATTCTTAGGTCCGGCGTTCTTTGGTGGTCTTCCTCTAAGGCGACGGCGGAGATCACCTCCTCCTTGGTTGTCATCGTCGTTGTTTGCCATTTCGTGCAGTGAGCGGTGGGAATACTGGTTATTCGTTCCCCACAGACGGCGCCAATGTAGTGTCCTTGAACACTTTATGTCCTTAACCCTCTGAGCCCTCAGGATTATGGTAATCAGGAGTTCACCAGGAGGTTAAGTATCTATGTATGACCTTATGGTTTTTCTGCAATTCCAGTTGGGAAAGGCAGGATCTCCCCAGTCAACTAGTGTGTGCAGAGTGTCAACTTAGGGATGAGAGTACGTACCTGAAACCCTAGCTATTGTGAGCTATTTATAGGGTTTGGAGGAAGTTGATGTGGGCCGTATGGGCCTCGTATCAAGGTGAGCTGAACTGGGATTCTGTGAGGGAATATAGGAGATTTATTCCCTTAGAGTCCGGATAGGATCAGCTCACGATCCCATGTAGAGGCTGTTGCGAGATTCTAGGAGATACGGTTGGAAGTGATAGGAAGCCTTGGTGACTGAGTCAACCTACCAGCCGACGTTATGTCTCGGTTCTAGAATCCCGAGCCGATGGAGTGAAGACCGTTGTTGAGGCTCGGTCCCGTCAAGTCCGAGCCTGGTCTTTTCGTATGCTCGGAATGAACATGTCCGAGCGTGGGACGTTCGTGCTAAGTGAATCGAGGGAAAGGTCCTTGGAAAATCCTTTATATAGGACTGTAATTTTTATACGGTCGGCAGACCCTACAGAATGTGATTTAAACTATCGACCTGGATTATTATTAAATAATTTCTCCGACTTTTATGATTGTAAGCTTTAATTCACACATTTTCTTTTGATAACTTTTAACTTTTAAAATAATTTCTCCAACTTATATAGTTATTGTATTATTTTTATTATTTTAATAATTAGGAAGCTCCGTCAATATCACTACTTAGACGTTAACTAGGAGTTCATTGGTCATATAAACAAATTTATGACTTAATCACTTACTCGTAATAAACAAGAACATACTAGTAATAAACAAGATGAAAGATGGACTCATGATGCACAGTTTAAAAAGCTGAAGGACTAAATGAAATTAAAAAAGAATAGAAATTAAAATCACACAATTATAAATGATAATAGACCAAAAATTGCAATTAATTTTTAAATTCAATATTCTTCTTTTTACATAAAAAGGTATAGACGACTAATTTCATGTCGACTGCACATGCCAAGGAAGAAAATTAATCCCTACTTCAATTTTTTTTGTTAACTCTTTATTAATCTATACATCATTTTTTTTATAAACATCCATATGCATAATATCTCGACTTATATGAAAAGAAGAAAAGAAGAAGACATCAATACATCTCGTCTTACATGAAAAAAAGAAAGAAAGAAAAAGAGGGAAATGCACTAGTATTTCACATCTTTAATTTCCCCAACTGTGGTTAATAATATTGACAAGTACACCACGGATGATTCCAACTTTGATTGTTTGGCGAAAAAAAGATGATATATATTCAGTGGGAGTAGCCGGAGTATACGTCGTAATCCGTGGGTGTATGTATCTGCTGCTACAAAAAATATACATCAAAAAGATTATATAATTGGCTAGGTTTTTCTTTTATTTAAAGTCAACTTTAATGTGCATCATCAAATAAAAAAAAACAAGAAAAAAAATATTACAATGCTTACAAAGAAATCTGAAATCGGATCAAAACTCAGTATCACTTTGTCCTGTTTCCTATAGGTTCATCATGGGTGGCATGTAATCCCTACCTTAGTATAGGATGTCTTTTGTTTTTTTGTGCCTCGTGGGGTGGGTTGTAATCCATCCGTAATATCTGCCAAAGTCAACTTCGTTTCAGCATTAATCCTATAATATTATGCTTTTTTTTTTTTTTTAATAATTCCTATAATATTATGCTCCATATCATTTTGATAGATTTTTTTTTTAAAGTCATTTTGAAATATCTTAGCATTAAATGATTTGTTTCAAATACATCCTTAATAATTACATTAAGATGATAGAGTAATATTTACAATAGAAAAAAAATGAATAAAGTTGTAAAGTTTTAAATAGGGATAATTTTGAAATGACAACATATTTTTTGATAAATTTAAAAATAATAATTACTTTTATTGATTTATTTGAATTATGTAAAAATGATTTATAATAAGGGGCGGAGGGAATATATTTAAAAAAAATATAATACTAACATATTTTATGTTTAATATTAGTATGATTTTTTCAAACATATATTTTTTCTTGGTAATCTTTAATTTTTTTTATTTACATAAATTAAGATTTTAGGAATCTCATTAATAATGATGGCCATGTGGCCGAGACACTCTTACATAAGCAAGTTATTGAAATAAAAATGGCAAATGATTGTATATGCATAAATTAGAAATAAAGTAGTGTTATTGTAAATCTAAAATTATTATTCAACAACATTATTCACACCTTATATTCTTAAAAGAAAAAGGGAAATAACAAAAATGAAAAATTGTGTTTTTGTTGTTTATTTTTCTAAAATGATAGTAGAAATAAGGATTAGGTTCCAATTTTGTGTATGGTTCGCAAGGAAAACCAGTCCATTATATTTTGAAGAGTTTTTCTAATTAAAGCAATATAATAAGTAAAATTATATTAAGAATTTAAATATATTATCGAATACATCCTTTCAACTTTTATTTTTTGTGAAATTTTTTTCTTTTGTGTTTGTTTATCCTATACACCAGGTGCATAGGTAAAAAAAAATTATTTTGAACGCTCGGAATGTGAATGATGTGGTTTGGTGATGTGGTTAGAAGAAAAACATATATAGGTGAGATATTTGACTTACATTATTTTAAATGTAGGAATAACATTTTATCTAGTTAATAAATAAACCTTCCAAGTTAATTATGGTGTTGAAGCTGCGTCAACACATTAAAGAATTCATGGGGTTAGGGATAACTTAATTTTGAAGAAATGGATTGGTGAAATGGCTTTTCCCCGTTCAACATTCAAGTAGTTGGAGAAAGTTTTTAGCCAAACGCCATGCATAGTTATATTATATACCTCCCTCCTCTACCCCCTTCCAGATACTTATCTCTCGAGAATTCAGTACCTCACTGGGTTGGTGATGGTATTACAGCATCTCTGGTTAGGATCTAGACCACAAATTGGGTTGATGTCGTGGGATTTGGGTAAGACGATTCGATAATGTTAAAATTTGGATGAAGTATCAATTTGATTTTTGATTTTTTTTATTGAATTAATTTAGTCTCTGAAAATTTGCAAACACCTATTTAGTTCCTTATGATTTTTGGACGTATCAGTTTAGTCTCTCAAGATTTTTGGATGTTTCAATTTGATCCTTAAAACACGAGGAACCAAGTTTTTTTTTAAGGGAAATGTGTATTTTATTCATAGATCAGAAACCGTACAAGTAGTGACAAACATGACAATTACAAGTACAAGATATTTCACACTAATAATAGTTAAAGGGAAAGTAAAATACACTGCAACAACAGACTCTTCCATGTGGACATGGATCATCAGCAACTCCCAAAATCGGACTGTAACAGGAGATTCAATAGCCATTAATTCCAATATAACAATCTTATTGATGCTAGGACTCTGACGAGGAACCAAGTTGTTAGGTAAGAAATTATTAAATAAACCAAATTAATACATTCAAAATCTTGAGAGATTAATTGTGTATTTAGTCTCTCCGTCCTTTGTTATAAGACATCATTTTTGTATATTTGTTGTCCTATTTGTATAAGTCGTTTAAAGGGTTTATTTCAAATACACCTCTCATAATTTCATGGGGAGATATGGTAATAATTATAATAGATAAATAAATAAATAAAATTATAAAGTTTTAAATAAAAGTAACTTTGGAATCACAACATATTTTTTTTGATAAATTTGAAAGTAATAATTACTTTTCTTAATATACATGAATTTGGTAAAAGTGACTTATACGAGAAGAGTATAAATTTCCAGACTAATTAATACAACGAAACAACATACTTCACCCAAATTTCAACAGCAACGGAATACACGTGTATATTTTACGAGATAAAAAAAGGAATATGGAAGGGAGGAAGGTTGTACAAGAAAACTAGTCTTCGAATTTTTCAGGAACATCGGTATATGTTTTTGGAGTATATCAAGTTGATTATAAATCCAATTAGTTATCGAATAATAGCAACCTAAGATTTATAAGAAATTATTTTAGTCATTTTCATTTATGAATTGGTCGATTAATTTATCAAATATTTTTGGCTTAATTGCATAATTGGTCATTTATCTTATTTATTAGATTCACTTTGGTCCTTTACCTTTTTTTTGCAATTTACTAGTCCTTTATCTTTTATAAAAGATTCAGTTTGGTACTTCCGTTAAAATAAAGTTAAATGAGAAGGAATATTCCAAGAATATTCTCTCTTCTTCTTCCTCTTCCCTACTCTCTCCTTACAGCGGCGGCAGCCACCATGGGCGCCGCCGCCACCGCCGCCGCAACCACTCAAAAATCTCTCAAATCTCACCGGCCAAATCTTTCATGTTTTCATAAGATTTCTTCATCTTCTTCACAAATCCTTCATTGTTTTCACTCAAATTCGTCTCCTTCTCTCAATTTTGTGTTTTCCCCTCTTTGGAACCCTAAAATCGCGACTCCTAACAAGGGCCAGCAACGACCAGCGATAACCAGCAAACGGCGGCACGGCATCATCATCTAGTGGCGGAAGAACACGAACAAGGGCCCCTTGGTCCCTGGAGCATCACATGCGAACCGGGGAGAGGAAAAGGGACATGCGGTGGCTTGGGACTTGCGGCGGCCCACATCGCGATTTTGAGGAGGGAGGAGGCGGCATCGTGACCCAACAGCGGCGGCGATTCGTTCTTAGCTAGGAGGGACTCGCGGTTCGCGACTGGAGGGAGAGAGAACGCGCGTGGCGGCGACGCGCAGTGATGGCGAAAGAGGCGCGAGTTCGGCGGTGGCTGGCGATGGCGGCTTGGCGGTGGGGAGGGAGAGAGAGAAACCATGGGTGGCTCAAGGACATGAAGGAGGAGAAGAAAGAGGAAACCAGGGTCTTTGCCTTGAATGAACAGTAGAAGAAGATGAATCCAAGAAAGAAGAAGATGAACAGTGACTTTTTCGTTAGTTGTTAACGGATATGGATGGAAGGATTTATGTGGACTATTTAAAAAAGATAAAGGACCAATAAATTGCAAAAAAAAGGTAAAGGACCAAAGTGAATCTAATAAATAAGATAAAGGACCAATTATGCAATTAAGCCAATATTTTTAATTCAATCATTTAGTGTATTTGTGATAGGCTTTCAATTCTTAATTTCTTAGCTTTCAACTATGCAAAAAGTGTCTTTTTTTTTCTTATATCTTGTTTGACATGATCTGAAGATATGACCCTAAATCTTATGGTGTGTGAATCAAAGACGTGTTTTGTTTTTTTTTTTTTTTTACAAAAAATTTAATTGGTGTGTAAAGGTTTACCAGTTACATTTGAGTTCCTTATTACTCAATTACAGCCTTTAATCAAGGTTTTAGTGGGTTGTTTTGGAAACTTTTTTGGTGGACTTGTGGGACGAGCTGAAGCAGATTGAACAGTGTTACCATCACTACCAGTTTCCCACTACTTGGGATGCACAAGTAGTCAAGGGAATTACTGAATTAGTAATTATGAGACACCACATACTGGAGAACAAGTCAATAGTGAGGAATAGAAGAAGTGATATGATCTATTCCCATGCCACTATTCGCTTAGCTTGGTCAAAAGTTCGCAAAAGTATTGCGGCTTCTTTTTCTTTTTGATTTATTCAAGAATCAAATTTTTTGATGGTTGATGATATCTATCACCAAAATCCGTCATAGATTCATTGATTATATATGCAGTTCTTTCTTTTGACTTGTTGATTTTTTTTAATGAAAGTTTAGCAAGATCAGAGTATGTTTCATGGTTTTATAAACATTTATAAAAGTTCATATCAATTAGGAGATTTAAACTCTTAACCATGTCAAATATGTGTTAACTCTTTATCAACTGAATCGTTATTGACAGTTTAGAATTACTTCAACCAAGTTACATGTAAAATAACATAACAAAATATTATAATATTCAGGGAAAAGGTATTTTAATGTACATTTCGTTAGTTCTATTTATTTGTCCCATTATTTTAAAAAGGAAAGTTTCTTCGTTACTGTCGTAAAAGTATGGATTCCGGTATCGGAACTCATCCTTTTACATACGATAGTTAAAAAAACTATCTTTAAAAAAACATGTACTTTAAAGAATAAATTATGGTGATTTCCACCGATAAAATCCAGTACAGTTGATAGATAGTTGGGTTACTTAAGCATGATGTTAAGGGTTCGATCCTTGCCGTGGGTATGGAAAAGACTTTGTTGGTAGAGGCAAAACCCACTTCGGTGATCTCTACTCCTCGAAGGGGATTAGTCTTCGACTGTCGGCTGGGAATACCCTTGGTGTACACCAAAAAAGATTATGTTGATTTCCCATAAATTTATTTAGTGTTTTCCTATTATGCCATTTGTCTCTTCATAATTATGAATTATTTTTTGATACTTCACAAATCGAAAAAATAATAATAAAAAATAAATTTGAAAAATAATATTTATTATTTTCTTGAATTTTTAAACGGGATGGGAGTAAAAATAAGTTAAAGACAAAAATTCAAGATTTAAAACTTGATGTTAAAAATCCCTACCAATTCAATAAATTTGTTGCTAACAACTTTTTTCACCCAATTTGATTCTTTATTTTCTTTATCTCAATATTTCTCTAATCATAAATTTTAGTTATTAGACATATTTAGTGATTCGAATTTAAATAAATTTAAAGTAATCTAATAGTTAAAAAAATTTGAGTTAGAGTGAATCGCGCAAAAACTATATTAGAGGATACAAATCTAGAGGATACAAATCTCTCCTTGCCACTCTCTGATAAGCTAACATTTTTGCATGTTGGTTTACCAAAAAGAAGTGTGAGAATGAGCATCCTTCTTCTATTTTTATTTCACATGTAACAAAAAAATCAACTAAGGCAAATAAATGGGAAAACAAAACTTAATGTATTATGCAAACAAGGTTTTTGAAAGAGCTTATTTAGATTTAGGCTTAATTTTATTTTTGTCCTTTATCTTATTTTCAAGATTCATTTTGATCCTTAATTTTTTTTAAAACTTATTTTGGCCCTTTATTTTTTTCAAAAAATTCAATTTAGTTCTTTTATCATAGCATTATTAGTTTTATCGAAATATTCACACTCATAATCGAAAAATGACAAATGTTGCCGAAATTTGGAAATATTCCAAATCACCACCCAATAAGAATATGAACAGTGATACTGCTTAGCAAATGATGGAGCAATTTGGCTGACGATATGCTTGATTGATATAGATAGAAATGACAATATGATAAAGATTTGAACGGAGCTAACATTAAGAGTTCTATCGAAATAGATCCGTATAAATATTTGTTAAACTCTATCAATTGAATGTAATAAGTGTGAATATTATAAGTAAAATTAACATTTTTATTACAGAAGGATCATATTCAATTTTTTGAAAAAAGATAAAGGACCAAAATAAATCAAAATAAATATTAAGGACCAAAGTGAATCTTGAAAATAAGATAAATAACCAAAAATGTAATTAAGCCTTTAGATTTATTATAACAATTTTTATAAAAATAACTTATGTAGATTTTTTTTACCTCCAACAAACAATTTTTTTCAAGGTTCCTACAAACTGCATATCCCGAAACCAAGTGATTCTCTCATAAGACAACTTTTTATTCTTTTTATTTTGATTAAAAATGTTTATGAATATGACCATAGAAACTTGCTAGGGCAGATTAATGCATAAAAAATCTTCTGCAGATTGTAGTTATTTTTCTCAGTCTAATTTAGGTTAAATTTGACCGAGTTCGTCTTGAATACTTAAAAAAATGTTTAATCAAGTTATATAGTTGACATCTAACCTAATAATTTTGCTACCCAATAATTCATCTTCCTTTTTTTTTTTTTTTTTGCTTGGCCTCATTGTGCCCGAGCCTAGATCGAGGTGGTAGAAACTTGATTGTGTGGCTTGAATCTCTACCTCTATGCAAATCTCATGGCCCTTAGAAGGGGATGGTTACATATTGCCAATGAACAAAGTCCTCACAACATAAATTTTTTTGAAGTACTTGTGAGTTAAACCTTTACTAATTGGAACAACGTTTGTCGATATTCTCTTTCTTAAGCGTTGATTCTCGAACTCCATTTTCAAGACTCTAAAACCTATTTTTTCGACTGAACCTCATTAGAATTTTTTTTAATATCCTCGAATCAAAAAAATGCATTTTTCAAATGGGAGATCAATAAAAAAAAAGCATTTTTCAATAATGCTGAATTAAAAATAATAATAATAATAATAGGGTTTAAGATCCAAAAAACGGGGTTTGGGAACCTATTCTCCTCTCTTATCGGGGATATGTCCGTGTCATGAAACGCGGGCTTGAACATGTTTCTGAATGGGCTTTGTAGAAACGAAAACTGGGCCTGGGTGGTATCCGAATCCAATCCAATAAAACGCTACGTTTAATGGCGAGCGCGGATACACCTTTGTTTTGGAGTTTTCACTCATTCAACAACGATGGTAGCTCCTTCTGTCTCAATTCCTTCGTGTTCCAACTTCACCATCGCTTCTCGAACCAGAAATCCTTCTCATCTTCTATTCTCTCACAGGTTCATATTTTCACCCTTACTTAATCTAATTCCATCCATCTTTCACTTTTTCCATTTTTCAGTTTTAAAAATTACTTAAAATTTGAATTTCCATTTTGCCAGAAACCCCTGCTCGATTAGTTCTTCCCTGCCAAGCCCCTGTGGCCACACTTCAAAACTTGGTAATTTTCCAATTTTTTTTAATAAAAATCTATTTCCATAGCTCCAATTTTTAATTTGGTTGCTTCATTTGTATTCGAGTTACTGCCTGTTAGTCTTAATTTGACTGAGATTGATCTGGTTTTACGAAAAGTAACTATTTCGAGTAATTTCAGAAATAAAATTAACCCTGGGCTTCAAAACAATACCGAGTTGTTTGTAGATAATTTTAATGCAATAAAAATGTGAAATGTGTCACTCAAGCTTAAGGGAAAGTTTTACCGCATAGCAATAAGTTTTGTGCTGTTGTGTGGGACTGAATGTTCGGCGGTAAAAGGCCACAATGACAATATACTCAAGTTACTCAGCATAGCAAAGGTTAGAGTGTAGTGTTTGACGAGGGAACACACTTGATAAGATAGGATTGTGAATGAATGAGTTCATTAGAGAGAAAATCGGGGGAATATTCTATTGTAGATAAGATGATAGAATCTCTCGCCTTAGGTGGTTTGGGTATGTTTGGAGGAGACTTTTAGAAACCCCAAATAGGAGAGTAAATTACAATTACTAGAGGCAAAGGGAGATCAAGAAAAACTATATATGAAATAATTAAGATTGATTTAGATATTAATAGTTTGTCTACTTACACGACTTATGATAGAGCATTGTGGTGTCATTTGATCCATGTAGTCAATCCCACCTAGCGGGAATAAGGCTTAGTTGTTGTGCTTGCATGCTTTGTGTATTCCAACAATGTGTCCCTTCTAAATAGAAGGCATTTCTTGAGGATGTTTTAGAAATCCTCTGGTCTTAATCTGAATCTTTGTTTAAAGACTTGATGGAACTGACTTAGTAACTTATACTATGCAACTTGTTTTTTGTTTGCCAAGGATTATTTACCTTCTTATTGGATGTATGTATGGTGCAATGCATGAAGCAAAGAGTTATCGATGTAGACTTAAGACTGTGTTGCTCTAGCACAATGAAGCATACTGTAATATACTGATATGTTCGTGTACATTATTATTTTTTACTTGCAGCAGTTGGAACCATTTGGTTAGTTGGTAATGTAAAACTCGTTACGATTAAGGCATCAACATCAAATCGTTTTGACAAGCACTTGGTTTTTTGTTTGCTTATTATTTCTTTCTTATTATACGTATGCATGATGCCTTACAGGATAAGGTAATTGGTTCTGGATACAGACTCCTTTGCATTTGCACAACCAAGCGCATTATGATACGTATATTATCTTTTATGCAGGGTTATCCAGTAAAAGTCCTGCCTTCCCTTTGAAACTTGATGAGAAAAATATCCATGATGCCAGTTCAAGGTACAATATCTATCCTTCCCCTTTCAAGTGCTTCATGTATTATCTGGTTGTTTTGAAGCATACTTATGAATACTGTTTTTGTTCATTTTGCATTGTTCAAGGTCTAACTTCTCTTCGGTTCTTTACTTTTAAAAAGTAATCGCATGCCTATAAACCTATAGAGTTGAATTAGGTTATAAAGGAGTGCATTGTAAAACTGTACTAAAGCTTTCAGCTGATAGATTGTAACATGTATGTAAGCACTGTGACCTACCAATACAATTAGTCTCTGGGATAGCTAGGTCCTAGATGTCTTTTTAAATCAATTTTATATGTTCCTTTTTAACTTGAACTGAAGTTATTTATTTGAGGATTCTCTCACAGACATGAATGTAGTGCAAGTTTTCTTCTTGTTTTTAATTAGTAGTGAATGGAAAAACAATTTATTGATATTCCAATTTACCTGTAGTTATGGTGCTATTGAAGCCAAGAAGGGAAATCCACCAATAACACCAGCAGTGATGACTCCTGCAGGACCTCTTGATCTCTCATCTGTTTTGTTCAGGAATCGTATAATATTCATAGGACAGCCAATAAACTCACAAGTGGCCCAACGAGTTATATCACAGCTTGTGACTCTGGCTACTATTGATGCCAATGCAGATATACTGGTTTGTTATGTCTTGACATCGTTATTTTGCTTCCATTCAGTCTTGAAGTAGGATTTATATTTAGCTGCTCTTTTTGGCAGGTATATATAAACTGCCCTGGTGGAAGCACATATTCAGTGTTGGCAATTTATGATTGCATGTCTTGGGTAAGATTGCAAGGGTTTTGTCCTCCCACTCTTCCCCTTTCTCACCCTTACCAAAAAAGGATATACACACACAGAGACACCTTTTTTAGTATAGCTAGTTAGCTACATTTTTCCTCCTTTTCTAGTCCTTTGATTCCTTAACAGTTATCTATGTTGCTCCTCTGAAAGCATTTGGTGACTCCATTTGTTTTCAGATAAAGCCCAAGGTTGGTACAGTGTGTTTTGGAGTAGCTGCGAGCCAAGGAGCACTTCTTCTTGCAGGCGGGGAGAAGGGAATGCGCTATGCAATGCCAAATGCACGCATAATGATTCATCAACCACAGAGTGGATGCGGTGTAAGAATTACAACTTCTTTATTTTTATTTTTATTTTTACTGAAGATGCACTTCAATTTCAGCAATTGAGAAGTTGTGAAACAGAAAAATCTCATATACTGAATTGGATAAGGAACCAGGGAGCATAATAGAAGTATAGTCATATATCATATAGTTAGATGGGGCAAATGTGATATAATATTTGCACCATCTAGTACATAAGCAAAGCGGTCAAATGCACAACATGAATTGCCATACTTGAGATTGGAGCTGCTGCGCCAATTAAGTAGCCTTTTTACTTTGTGACAAGTGATAATGGATGGTGGATCATCTATAAGTTATAGCGGATGCCCAACCTCTTCCAATGCATATGTCATGAATGTTCAAAGTCACATTTTCAAGCTTATTGCTGACAAAACATATTTTTGGTAGTTTGACATGTGATTTATTATAGATGCATTAACTATGAAATTAATTTGTTCTTCATTGTTTTATGTGTGCGCTATAAAATAATTTTAAACCACGGGTAGCTGGGTAATTTTTTGGATATCGTGTGAAGTTCTTTGGTCAATACTCAACAAGCATCATGGTTCTGATTGTAGGGTCATGTTGAGGATGTGAGACGCCAAGTGAATGAAGCTGTTCAATCTCGCCATGTTAGTCTTTCTTCCTCTGAGCTGTATAACTACAATAATTTATGGACAATTTCAATGCTCCTATGAACTTGATTATGCTTAAAAGCGATTTCTCATCTAGTCTGAAATGTGGCATTTATATTTGAGTTGTGACAATCACAGAAGAGTATGTAAATGTTGTTGGGTTTTCTCCATTCATTGTTTTCTGCTGCCTCTTGCAAACTGTGACTGGGATTCTATATATCTTAGCCTTCTTGTTGTAGAGTAGTAGAGTACTAATTCTATTTTTCAATAGGTGAAACTGAAACATTCATTTGACATGTTTTCTTCATGCTCATGTTTCCGTGGCAGCAGTTCGTTTGTTCGTTTCCTTATTATAGTTTAATTGACAGTTCGTGGAATGCTAAACCATTTTCTCTCCCATTTATTTGAGTACAGAAAATTGACAAGATGTATAGTGCTTTCACTGGACAGCCAGTAGAGAAGGTGCAACAGTATACTGAGAGGGACAGATTTCTGTCTGTTTCTGAGGTAACGTGAACTCTTCTTCTCTGTCTGTAAGGAGTAAGGACGTGTTTGACTGAGAAATGGAATTTAGGAAGAGGAGGTTCAATATTTTCTGTTAGACAGAAGTAAATGTTTTAATGTAATTTGTTTAAGTTATAGTACAATTCAAGAAGTTGTTTTTATTTATAATTTTAATATTATTAGAAGAGAGGAGAACTGAAAGGAAAGAGTATTAGACATCCTAAAAAAAGGAAACAACTAAACCCCATGTGGCAGAACCTGCATAAAGCATGTCAATCGCTCTGCATGTTCAACAAAGAAACACCATTAAAAAGCCCATAGCAGAGCAGCACCGAACGGATGCCAAGAGAGTAACTCTATCCCAAACGAAGTCTAGGGTTGAAAAGGATTGATCGGATATTCTAAAGTTTCGCTTCCATCCAAATACACCAAAGAACAGCATAAACTGAGCAGTCATAAAAAAATTTCTTCATTATGAGAGCAAAAGCCTAAAATTTAGTAGGAGAAATTGTAGGCCTGATTAGTCTATGAAAACTATGTTTTTTTTTTTTTTAATGAAAACTATGCTTGTGAAAACACCATTGTTGGTTGTAATCAGAATAGCAAATGCGGAATAGCCATTTGTCTATTTTTTGTGAGGGGATTATCAAGGTGACTCGTTTCAGTAAAGGCTACTATTATGTTCTTATATCAGCTTTTATAATTGGTGATACTCTAGAAATCACTTGCTGAATATTTTCTCTTACTGCCGTTTGTCATTGCAGGCGTTAGAGTTTGGTCTTATTGATGGGGTCCTGGAAACAGAATATTGAACACAGATTTGTACGATATTTTTCTTACCTAGAAAGTTGAAAAAATGTTAATTATGTCAAAGTGATATATTGTATAATTTCATTAGTTGATGACAATCTTCAAAGGTTGAGAATGAAATTTTCCTCTGTATGCCTCAGAATTATGAAATTATTTGAAAGTTGACTTTCGGAGCACGTTGGTCTAGTTTCGGTTGTGGAGTTTAAGGTGGCTTATTCTCGTTTTGATTTGAGGACCCCAAACTTGTGAAAAAAAAAATTTTGTTTAGCCACGAACTTGTAATTTGATGCACATATTTTTGGAATAAAATCATTTATCTCACACTTTATACCATTTCACGTGTCAGGATTATGGAATTGCAAATCTGAAATTGACTTACATATGTATACCAGTTTATTGTCTGTGATAAAATTTAAAATAAAAAAAGATAACATACAATTTGACATAGTCGGAAAAAAAAGATAATGCATAATAAGTTTTTATCCATGTTTTGGAAAATAACCTTAATTTATTAAATAATCAGAAAATTTACATTTGAAAATGCTTGAAGTAGAATAATTTAGAAAATAAATGTTATTGAGTGTAAAAAAAACTAAATTTGATTGGGACCAAACAAACTCTTGGCTTTAGACCTAAGAAGTAAGAACAAATTATATTACATCATTTTATTAAAACAAACTTCTTCGCTCAAGCATCTCGAGTCACATCTCACACTCTTAACTTTTTATTTTTTTACACATGACTCATTCTTGTTGTTGCACCTTGCATCTATCTCGTTTTATACGAGTAATTTTTTTTTTAAATAAAAATGAATTTACCCTTTTGCAAGGCCATGCATATGTCTCGACTAATACTTTGTGGAGATTTAGTTCCTAACCCCCATCTATTAGCCCCCAAACCCTCATTTTATTAATAATCCCAAAATACCCCACACATAACTTCCAATCAGTTCTTCCCTAGATCAAACAATTCCCCAAACCCCACAATACCCCATCACTTGTGACTCTTCAGTTTTCCCCATCACTGGTGCCACTGCTGCTCTATCTATCAGGTATGTGTTTAGGGTTTTCGTAGTTGTTTTGTGTTTTTTTTTCTGGGTCTGACAAATTTCCGAGAACCTCGTGTCGAAATTGTGTATGGTGTTCAATTCCGACGAACCGGTGTCGGAATTTCTTAAAATTCCGACACTGGGTTCTCGGAAATTTGTCAGACTTTATGAAGGTATGGTGTTTGATGGCCGCGAGTTCACTGGTTGATGTCTCGTGTGGCTTGCTTCCTTTGTCTCCTTCATCAATGGCGAACACAGGTTCAACAAAGACATGATGGTGGTGTTGGGTGGTTGCTTGGATGTAGAAGTAAAAGAAAATAGATTCAGAGGGGTTTGAGGTTTGAGATTTGGGAGAAGGATGAAGGTGGAAGATGAGGGGTTTGGGGTTTCATGGTGTTTGTGGTTTGAGGTGGGAAAGTAGAAGATGATAGAGGGACAATTTTGACTTTTCACCATTAAAATGGGGTTTGGGCCTAAAGTTGAGGGGTTTGGAAACTAAATCTCTACTTTGTGATGACCTACTGATGAAAGTCCAACAACAAAATCCAAATCCAAGACATTTTTGGCAACACTATTCAATCGCAATACCTGAATCAAACTTCATTGACTACTTTAAATTATTTTGAATCGTTCTATTTTACCTTAAACCTCCCTCTCTCATTATGAGTTTTTAAGTCCCATTTACCTCTAGTACTCGCCCCTCATCCTCATTTTCTTTCGTGGTAGTAGTGCACTACTAATAGTGCAGCACTACTAATAATGAATACGAAGATAATCAAAGTATAGAAGTGTCATTTGGAAAAATATAGATTACGGAATATATTAAAACTATTATCTATTTTTAGAAGACAGCATTTTTTATTATCTACTTCATCTGGTCTCATTTATAAGCAAAAAAAAAAAAACATCTCATTAATGGTTTTAAATATAAGCAAAAATTAACAAACTTTCTATTCTCAATACAACAATTCTTAAAATATCCCTACAAAGTGGTTGTAACATTAAATTTTTGCTTTATTCCTAATGCAAGTTTCCTAAAGTAGTCAATTTTTCTAATGAATTTGAAAAAATTAAATGCACTAACTTTCTTAATATATGTAGTTTTTTTTGCTTAAAAACAAGACCAGCGGAAGTATTTATCAATTTATCTTGTTACAAGAGTAAAACCCTAAAACGTTTTAAATTTCGGCCATTTTGCTAGCTAAAACTTCATAGATGCTACTCTGTTGGTACTTGGTACTTAAGCATTTCTGAATAATTTGTTATATTTAATTATTATGAGACCTAATATGGTCCTTTATGTTTTTTTTTTTTAATGTACATGTATCAAACTGATCTTCAAAAGATTTGAAGCGAAAGACAAATTAGTCCCATCGTTAGTAGAGTTCTGTTTAAAGTTAACAGAAGTGTAACCATTTTTTCTAACCCAATCTTGGTCCATAAAAAAAATATTCATGATGCAACTTGTCCCTTTATCCATTTTTAAACTACAAAGTGAGCCTTATAAAGCATAAGATAATTTCAATTCTGCCGAATGAAGGACTTTTTCTTTCGTAGCAGTATCACACCCTTGCACTGACTACTGAGCATCCCTTGAATGTTCGGTTAAGCTAGATAGTAGATACTCCCACTTGCTTTTCATTTAAGGTTCATGTATATGGCCTTAGCTGCATCAGCAATGCACTTTTTAATTGTTAGGCTTACATACATTCCACATACAAACAAAACAACAACAGCTCCAAAAATAGCTCAACGACGAATCGAAATTGCAGCTTTAGATCATATAAATATGGATGTGATCTTGGATTATTGTAATATTCAAGAATCGTGCAATTTTCTGCTAAACATGAGGGAACATTTCAGTGGTTTTGGATTTCAGAACAATGTCATCCTTAATTAATAAGAATTAAGATTAATTGAATGGTCCTTCCTTAAGCATAGGTGAGTGGCAGGTCGATGTGAGCATAATAATGGCCTTCCCTTGCATTGATGGAGATGCATACATTTTTCATAGTGTGTGAAGCACTGCTATGATACAAAAAGTCCCGCGTAGGGTAGAATTGAAATAATCTTGTGCTTTGTAAGATACATTGTGCTATTAAAAAAAAAGAGAAATAAACGAGTTAAGGATCAAGTTGGACCACGAAAAAATTTTAAGGAACCAAAATAGATCAATCAAAAATGGTTATGCACGTCTATTAACTTTAAACGAAACTTCACTAATGGATGGACTAAGAACGAAAGTGGTAAACATGAGGGACTAAGAGTCAGAAGATTCTTTTGCAGTTACAGGTACTAAGCATTTGGTACTAACTACTAACCAAAATGCTGGACAAGACATGCAACAGTTAAAAAGGGTAACCAACTATGATATACATGCAATCCCCCTAACCAATGAACAAGTGCCCCTTTATGAACTACACCGTTTTACAAGTCTCACAAGGTATCTGTCTTCTATATATCCTTTTAAATGGGTAGCATGTCACCCCATGCCTAACCTTTATAAGGTTTTCAACTGCAACTTCAAAGACACAAGGAAGATAACATGACAGCTCTTGCTTTTTGCCACTTGGATGCATCTGACTAGAGCAATGGACCACAATGCATTACAGCATCTTGGAATCAAACCAGGTGAGGTTCCAGTTTGACATTTCTTCCCTGTAAAACATCTACTATGGGTTCTCCATCACCTACAGAAGCTTCAATCTGAGACTTGGAGGCTTTGTTTCATATCTATGTTGTGTCTACGGAACTATGGTAAACCCTCAGTTTATTGCTTAGTAGTCCTCTTTTTTGTATGATAAATAAGTTTCTTGTTAGCGTAAATAGTGCAGTTCGGACTTTCCTATGTGTAGGACGATGAGTTGTAGTAATTCAAAAATCCATGATGGACATACTTATTTTGTTTATGTCACTCATAATAATGGTTAATAAACAAAATATCAGTAGCATGCAAATGATGCAATCATAAATACCACAAAAATACAAAGCATGGTAAATGAGGAAAAACAGAGGAACGAGGGAGACAAAAACCGAAGGCTACAAGACTTCAAGCAGTACAGATGAAAGTAAACAAGGCAATTGAACCTCAATAAATTTAGTGGATAGAAAGGGGAAAATAGAGATAGAAAAACCGATCGACATTATGTAATTAAATCCCCCCACATACCCATTTTGGATATACAGGTACATAAGTAACATTGAATTTCAATGTTTCACCAAAAATTAAGGACTGTAGCGTACAAATAACTTAAATCCTTCAGCAAAATATTAGTACTTAAAAATGCTATAAGCATAAACAATGCCTAAAAAATTGCAGCCAAAGCACAACTGAAATAGAGAAGTATGAAAACACACACTGAAAGCACCAAAGCTTACAGAGTTCTAGTGACGTTTATGTTACTGAGCACCATCTTCAGAAAATCTGGCATCAAAGGGACCAGATGGCTGGGAATTAGCTGCATTAGCAGCAGAAGAAGATCCAGCACCATTCTGAAGTTCCATCACAAGCCAGCGAACAGATTTACTCATTTGTTCCAACCGAACTGCACTGATAGGAGCAACACCAGTGGTCGCAGCTTCTCCAGACCTTCCAGCCACAGGCCCTGTTGCCTCATCCACCAGACACTCCGATCCTATCCTTTGCTTCGCCGACTCCACAAACTCCTCAGCTCGATCACAAGCTACTCTAAATAATTCCCACTTCTGCTTTAAGTTTTCTAAAGCAGTATCTATTGCAGCTGTTTTGTTGGCATCAGCACTTCCTTTGGCTTCAAGCACAGCAGCTGCCGCAGATATGAAATCTTGATAGGCATTGTTTAGAGAATCAGCTAAATTTTCCATCGTGCCTGTTCATGATTAAAAAAAAAAAAAGAAGGAAGGGGTAAAGATTCTAGTAATTAAATATGTCGAGGTCAATTAATACCCCATAAATTAGGTTCAAGAACAGCCGATGCTCTCGGCCATTAATGCTACATTTAGATATTTAATGATGGGTGGAATAGAATAAAACGTAATGAAATGGAATAGAACAAAAAAAAGTTAACATACGATTGTTTGGATATTTCATGAAACGAGTGCAGAGAACAATAAGATAATTCCATCATACTGCATTGCATAGGGTAAAAAATAGAGGTTTTGGATGGAAATATAATGGAACAGAACCAGGTTACATCCCATTCCATCTTATTTTAAACCATCCAAACAATAGAAGCAAGCAACATTTCCATTCCATTCAATTATATCAAATCCAAACATAACCAAATGCACATAAATCCCAGACACGAGATTACAAACCACAAAAAATGTGTCACTGAATGTGCCATTTGTTGTGATTGGTTGCAAAAATATTATTTAAGTCTAAAAGATAATAAACAAATATTTTTCCAACAAGTCAAACAAGGGTCACATGAAATGTCACACTTTTTGAGACAGCAGATGTCTTCCCCTTAAATTATTAAGGTTGAAGGACTTCATCATATGAATTTGCAAGAATTAAAATGCGGTTCCACATGTTATTTTAAATGATGAAAACAATGCAAACTCGATTCAGTTGATATGAATCAAAACATAGCCTAAGAGAAACATAAATCCTATACAAAATTAAAAGCAACAGCAACAGCAACAGCAATCAAATTATAGCATTAAAAAAGATAAAGAAAATTGTGAAGAATACCTAGCAAGTCACAGGCAAATTCGCAGGTTTGAGAATTGAGAGAGCTCAGACGGAAGCACTTGAACTGAACTAGGGTTTTGAACAGGGAAGAAGACAAGTGGAGTGAGTATGTATATATATAGTACTACTGTGCTACATTGTAAAATGGCAAAAGCGAAACTAGGGTTCGATTGCTGCGGTGGCGGGACACACGTGTCTCCACGGAGGACAATACAGCGTCATCGTTCTCATCCTTC
Source organism: Crotalaria pallida (assembly GCA_037953625.1). Classification (NCBI taxonomy): domain Eukaryota; kingdom Viridiplantae; phylum Streptophyta; class Magnoliopsida; order Fabales; family Fabaceae; genus Crotalaria; species Crotalaria pallida. The sequence goes on along the minus strand of CM075654.1, from coordinate 137,384,399 downwards.
TTCTGACAAAGGAGGAAAGTCATCATTCTCATTTCTCAACTTTCTAACAAAGAAACCAGTACAACGTTTTTCATTAGAGTTTTAGTGTACAGACCAATTCTCAAACCCCGTTTTTTCTGATGGGTTCTATCGAAATATTTTCCGATACCTCCGAATAAAAAAATACATTTTTTTACTTTAAAATCCCGTAATAAACGAGCATTCGGAAAAATGACTCGGGGGTATCGAAAAATATTCCGATAAAAAAACATCGAAAAAAACGAGGTTTGGGATCTAAAGAATGGGATTTGTAGACTACTACTCTTTTCATTAATGATAGTAACAAAACTTGGATAAAGCCAGTAAGAAAACTTGGATATTGCCCGGGGGTTTTAATTTTTTAACCCCCCAATTTAATCACTTGACCCCTTTTTTTTTGCCAAAATCCGAAATTGCCCGTTTTTTCTGGGTTTATAACACACTCGCTGGGATCTGAGCGAGAATTACAAAAACAGAAAAAAAATACAGCTCGCTGAGGGGTCAGCGAGCTTTGTATTTTACATAGTTCGCTGACCCATCAACGAGTTTTTTTTTCCTTTTTTGCCTTCTCGCTGCTGGGTCAGCGAGTATGTTATTTCACACAGCTCGCTGACTCATCAGCGAGCTTTATTTTTTTTCCTTTTTTGCCTTCTCGCTGCAGGATCAGCGAGTATGTTATTTTGTACAGCTCGCTGACCCATCAGCGAACTTTATTTTTTTTTATTTTTTATCCTTCTCGCTGCCCCTGCAGCGAGATTGTTAATAAAGTTTGCTGACTAATTGTTTCTCAAATTTATTGCAGCGCTGTGTTGGATGAGGTAGATATACTATTTGGCGATGAAGACTTTGAAGCGGCTCTTCAACACTTGATTAATTCTTCACCGGTAACCATGCAATATCTGTTTGTGACTGCAACTTTACCAAAAGATGTTTACAGCAAACTGGTTGAAGTTTTCCCCGACTGTGAAATGATCATGGGACCTAGTATGCACCGAATAAGCTCGCGCCTTGAAGAGGTTAGGTTTCAGTTGCAAACTCCTTTCATTTCCTTCTGTTTTATTTTTCACGGTCAAAAGATAACATTTATGAGTGGATACGAGAAAACATACTCCCTGCGCTTGCTGATTAAATTTGAGAAACAATTAGTCATTTTCTCTTATAAATGAGATTTAAATTGAATTGTAATTGATTCTCAAGTTTTATATACTCTCGCTGCAGGGGCAGCCAGAAGGATAAAAAATAAAAAAAAAATAAAGTTTGCTGATGGGTCAGCGAGCTGTGCAAAATAATATACTCGCTGACCTTGCAGCGAGAAGGCAAAAAAGGAAAAAAAAAAAATAAAGCTCACTGACCTTGTGTAAAATAATATACTCGCTGACCCTGCAGCGAGAAGGCAAAAAAGGGAAAAAAAAAACTCGTTGATGGGTCAGCGAACTAGGTAAAATACAAAGCTCGCTGACCCCTCAGCGAGCTGTATTTTTTTTCCGTTTTTGTAATTCTCGCTCAGATCCCAGCGAGTGTGTTATAAACCCAGAAAAAAAAGGGCAATTTCGGATTTTGGCAAAAAAAAGGGGGTCAAGTAATTAAATTGGGGGGTTAAAAAATTAAAACCCATTGCCCCGAAATATAAACCCAAGGCCCATTAGACTCAAACAACCAAATATTGTGGAAGGGAATTTCTTTTTTGACCCACCCATTACTTAGTTAACCCTTTTTTTTTGTTTAAGTCTCTATTAACCTTACAATAATATAAACTACCCAAAATACCCTTCCTTCTCTTATATATAGAAACTTATATTTTTTTCTATTCTCTACAACAACCTCTTCCAATATTCATCAACCCAAAACCTGTTTTCTCTTCCACTTTTTCACTTGCAATTAATTAATAAACATTCATTAAGAGGTAATTCTATGATCATAAACTTAATTCATTATGCTTATTTTTGTATCATTATGGGTTTGAAGTGGTTAATATTAAGCAAACAATATACATGCCCTTGTTTTTATAGGAAATTAGAAAAATCGTGGTTCTGCGGGTGTTATTTTTCTGGAAAAATAACACCCTCACTGGGGGTGCAGCGAGAGAACAAATTCATGCTCTCGCTGGGGGTGCAGCGGGAGAACAAATTCATGCTCTCGCTGCACCCCCAGCGAGAGCATGAATTTGTTCTCTCGCTGCACCCCCAGCGAGGGATTTTTTTTTTAATTTTTGTTTTTGTCTGCTTTGCTTCTTTGTCTTCAGTTGCTGGCTTGCTATGATGTTCTTCTTCTCTCTTCTCTGCTTTGGTTTTTCTCTGTTTTTCTTCTTCTTCTTCTTGAATATTGTGTTGAATGTGAGAAGGTGTGTGAGAGATTTGAATTTGAAATTTAAACATGAGTGAAAGAAGAGAGGGATAAGGATGGAATAAAAAAGGGGTATTTTGGGATTATTGAAAATTTTTAAGGTTATTATGGAATTTTCATTCAAATAAGTGGGTTAACTAAGTAACAAGGGGGGTCAAAAAAGTAGCCCCCGTGTGGAAAACTTAGAGTTTTAATTTGTGGCCCTGCAGTTGAATTTTTGGCTCACATTCTGACTTTTTGAAGACAAAAATGATTTTAGCATTATAAATTTTTTTTCATCTTCATATTCACATAAGGATCTTCTATCTTACACTTGATGAAAAAACAAAATTATTTCTTCTGTAAGGTGTTAAAAAAGTACTTTGCGAAAAACTAAAGATAGTAGTGAGAATCCAAAATTCAAGTAGTAATAATCATAGTTTGGGCGGATTGGGTTGCTTTTGATAAAGTTTGGCATTTTGCGGAAAAAATAATTTTGTTTTTTCTTCAACGGTAAGAAGGAAGATTCTTCTGTGAACATAAAAACTGAAAAATTTATAATGTTGGGGTCATTTTTGTCTTCAAAAAATTTATTTATGATTTCAACCTTTACATTATTTGTTGTTGGATTTATTTTAACCTTGCTCTGCTTTGTCTTCTAGCAATGAGAAAGATCAAAATTTGAAAGAATTTGATTATCATGCTAAATTATGAGGTGAGGTGAGATTATTTGAAAGATGTTGCTGATAATAACTATGTTGTTGCTGCTATTAGAGCTGTCAAAACGGGCTGGCCCGGTCCGGATGCGGGCCATAACGGGCCCGGGCTAAAAAGCCCGGTTACAAATTGAATATCATATCATACAGCCCAAACCCGCACTATACCAGGTTGCGGGCTTGTGCGGGCCAGCCCGCATAATTTTTTTCAATTTTTTTTTAAATTAAACGCAAAAAAAACTTATATCATTTTTATTTCTTCTAAAAAAACTCAAATTGAAACAACATTGAGATTTGATAATTGACAATAGCATGCGACATCAATTAACAATCACATAAATCCAATTCAGAATTCCAAAACAAAGGAAAAAAAAAAGAATCCTACAGTCAAATTGAATTCAGAGCAAATTCCAAAAGCGTGGTCAAGTACAGCATTAGTGATGCGCTTCTGGTGAGCTTCAATAGCCGCTGCAAACGTCGGCACTTCAAGTCCACCTGATCAAAAAACCGATCCATCGTTAACTAAAACAGAAATCAAACTTAAATAATCACAAAAATAAAATGAAATGGAAAATGAACGGAACTGGGGCCACCGAAGGGAATGGCACTGGGGTTGAGACCGGTGGAGATGGTAGGAGGTAACTGGACGTGGATGATTGTGAAGGAATCGGTTGCAGGGGAACCGGTTGCAGCGTGAAGAAGAAGGCTCGAAGAGGAAGAGGTTTTTGCCGCTGCTACCGTCGAGCTTTGTGCCGCTGCTACCATCGCTGTGAAGAAGAAGAGGAAGAGGAGCTCTACGTCGTCGCTATCGCGTCGCTGTTGTGCTGTCAGCGGTCGCTGCCGTCTCCGACTTCCGTTCCGTCGCACCGAAGAAGAAGAGAAGAAGAGTGTTCGCCACTGCTTATGTTTGTTCCCTTTCTTTGTTGAGCAACAATGTCAATCACACATTCAGACTCATCGAAGAAGAAGAGAAGAAGAGTGTGCGTCGCTGCTTATGTTTGTTCCCTTTCTTTGTTGAGCAACAATGTCAATCACACATTCAGACTCATTTAGATTTAGGTTAGTTTCAGTTTCAGTTTTTTATTTTTTTAATATTAACATAGACCGTGCCTAAACCCGGCCCTAGCCCGGGTTTTTATGAGGCCCGGTCGGTCCGGATTGAGTTTTGGAATAAGATTGGGGAGCCCAAACCCGCACTTACCCCGGGTTTTTTAGCCCGGCCCGCATTGACCCGGCCCATTTTGACAGCTCTAGCTGCTATCCATGCTTCTATAGCACTCTAATTATTATTTTGATTGAAATAATTAATTCTAATATCAATAATATCATACCTGTAGCAATTAATGTTGACGACTTCTTCTTTCATTTGTCCAATTTCTACACCCTTCTTCTAACTCAAGGTTCCTTCAAATAATATCATATTTATGAAAAGTTTGGAGAGAAATTTTCTGTCCACTATACAATATTTCTTAAGCTCCACTATCTGAAAAAAATTTAATATGATTTTTTTACATTATAAGTTTCACCACCTAATGGGTGAAAGGTGGCTCTGTTTTGTACTATTATATTATCTGCTATTTTTTGGCGGGTTACAAGGTGTACTTTTCTTCTTTATTATGGCATTTTGTTTTATATTTTGACTAAAACTTTGAATTCATTTCAACAAGAAGTTCTTATACTTGGCTTCTCTTTTTGAATGTAAATTTGTCTTATAAATTAATTTTTAAAAAAAAAACATTTTTGTTTTTGGGACTTGGTCAAATTACAAGTTGGTATTGTGTGTTTCTCAAAGTAACTTGATGTTCACAAGCATAAGCAACTTGCTAATTTTTCTTTCTATTTTAGATGGATATTAAGATAATCATAAGCATTAAACAAGATGTATATTTTGATTTCATTTTGTGAACATTTTTTGCGTTTCTTTTGTGTATTCGTTTGCATTGATATGTTCACTTAAATAAAATAAAATACATGTAAATCATCTTTATAAAAAAAATTCATATTAACTTATCATTCAAAAAACATATTTCCAAAATCCATACTCTAACCTATATAAAGAAAAACAAAATTAAAATCTATGCATCGCACGGGTAAAATTACTAGGTGTAAACCAGGATGCTTGGGTGCATATAATGGGTGAAAGCATTGCTTACATGATCTATAATAATAGTACTCATGAAAGGGTAAAACCAACTCTTCTCATTCTCTCTATAGACCCAAGCAAATACTTCCATTGAGAATGTAGTTTAATCCTTTACAACAATGATATTAAATCTATCAGTTACGTTTAATAATTCAATCTATTACATAAATGTTGTTTACTTTAAAAATATCACTTAAAGAATTTCAATTAAATTATTCAATTCTATACTTTCTCACAGAAATGTAGTTAAACATTATTCATATTAAAATTCCTCATAACTATTCAACAATAAATTAACACTAATATTAATTGCAATTTTGTAAAATGTTTTATCGGTTTCGTATTTCTCCCATGCACCGCATGGGGTTGGGACCTAGTTTGGATTAAATTAATCAAATCTCATTAATGATTGTAACAAAATCGTAAATCCGGACTAAACCATCACTATAAGCTCGTAAGAAAACTTGGATATTGCCCCGAAATATAAACCCAAGACCCATTAGATTCACACAACCAAATATTCTGGAAAAATTAGAGTTTTAATTTGTGGCTCCGTAGTTGAATTTTTGGCTCCCATTCTGATTTTTTGAAGACAAAAATGACCGCATTATAAATTTTTTCATCTTTATGTTCATGGAAAAATACTCCATCTTACACTTGATGAAAAAACAAAATTATTTCTTCAGTAAAGTGCTAAACAAAAAAAAAAGTTTTTCATATTGTACTTTGCGAAAAACTAAAGATAGTAGTGAGAATCCAAAGTTATGTTCTTGACAATACAAGTTTAATCTATGGATTAGTTTTTATATTATGTTTGTTAGTTGGGTTCACTATAAAGTCTTCTGCACAACATGGATTCTGCTGCTGGTGGTAGTAGAAGTAAAAGGAATCAGGATATTTGTCCTCATGATAATAATAAAGGTATGGGTTAATTTTATTATGTTGAAGGGTTAGATGGTTTTGAAGAATACTTTATTGCTTACTAATGCTTCAATCATATTAACATCAATGCAATAATGCACTATGTTCATTTCTAATTACTACTATGTTCAATTCATTACATTTCCTTACTTCTATCTCATTCATGTGTAACTCTTCAATTTGGTATTTCACAAAAAGGAAGAACTTATATCAGAGGAGCAACATTTTTCATGTGTCTATCTAAAGCACCACCATCTTTATCGTGCTTATTTGCTCAATTTATTTGACATATTATGTACTACTTGCTACCACACTTTATATTATGGAACAAATTCATGTTTATCTTAGCAGAATTTGAACCAAATATTATGTTCTTCAAAACGTTTATGAGTTTAGATTTCATATTTAATGCGACTATTTTATGTAACAAGCCTTTTATCATTATGTTTTTATGTTATAAATAGCTTTAGAAATATTGGATGCTGAAGAGCCACTTCAAGTAGTGCATGTATTGGTACACATATTTCAATGGCAACTAATAGGGACAACCATATCCTATTATTAACACAATAATATTTTATTATTACCACAATAATCAGACATTATTAAAGCCATAAAAATATCATTACTACCAATATAAATCTCACAATTTTTATTTAAACTCATAATAATTTCAAACTTAATTTGGTTGCTTACCGTGTTGACCCCGTGCGTGGCACGGGTTTGCAATCTAGTAATCATAGTTTGGGGGGATTGGGTTGCTTTTGATAAAAAAAAAAAAAAAGATTAGCATTATCATTATATCCTATTAGATGAAAGTTGGGTATCATTGTTTTTTCGCTTTGTATTTCGTCTTGGGGTTTTAATTTTTTAACCCCCCAATTTAATCACTTGACCCCCTTTTTTTGCCAAAATCCGAAATTGCCCTTTTTTTTCTGGGTTTATAACACACTCGCTGGGATCTGAGCGAGAATTACAAAAACGGAAAAAAAATACAGCTCGCTGAGGGGTCAGCGAGCTTTGTATTTTACCTAGTTCGCTGACCCATCAACGAGTTTTTTTTTTCCCTTTTTTGCCTTCTCGCTGCAGGGTCAGCGAGTATATTATTTTACACAAGGTCAGTGAGCTTTATTTTTTTTTTTCCTTTTTTGCCTTCTCGCTGCAAGGTCAGCGAGTATGTTATTTTGCACAGCTCGCTGACCCATCAGCAAACTTTATTTTTTTTTTTTTTTATCCTTCTGGCTGCCCCTGCAGCGAGAGTATATAAAACTTGAGAATCAATTACAATTCAATTTAAATCTCATTTATAAGAGAAAATGACTAATTGTTTCTCAAATTTAATCAGCAAGCGCAGGGAGTATGTTTTCTCGTATCCACTCATAAATGTTATCTTTTGACCGTGAAAAATAAAACAGAAGGAAATGAAAGGAGTTTGCAACTGAAACCTAACCTCTTCAAGGCGCGAGCTTATTCGGTGCATACTAGGTCCCATGATCATTTCACAGTCGGGGAAAACTTCAACCAGTTTGCTGTAAACATCTTTTGGTAAAGTTGCAGTCACAAACAGATATTGCATGGTTACCGGTGAAGAATTAATCAAGTGTTGAAGAGCCGCTTCAAAGTCTTCATCGCCAAATAGTATATCTACCTCATCCAACACAGCGCTGCAATAAATTTGAGAAACAATTAGTCAGCAAACTTTATTAACAATCTCGCTGCAGGGGCAGCGAGAAGGATAAAAAATAAAAAAAAATAAAGTTCGCTGATGGGTCAGCGAGCTGTACAAAATAACATACTCGCTGATCCTGCAGCGAGAAGGCAAAAAAGGAAAAAAAATAAAGCTCGCTGATGAGTCAGCGAGCTGTGTGAAATAACATACTCGCTGACCCAGCAGCGAGAAGGCAAAAAAGGAAAAAAAAAAAACTCGTTGATGGGTCAGCGAACTATGTAAAATACAAAGCTCGCTGACCCCTCAGCGAGCTGTATTTTTTTTCCGTTTTTGTAATTCTCGCTCAGATCCCAGCGAGTGTGTTATAAACCCAGAAAAAAAAGGACAATTTCGGATTTTGACAAAAAAAGGGGGTCAAGTGATTAAATTGGGGGTTAAAAAATTAAAACCCTTCGTCTTGTACTTGACGATTTTTTTTCGTTTGACACTTTGTGAAAAAAATAATTTTGTTCTTTCTTCAACTGTAAGAAGGAAGATCCTTCCGTGAACATAAAAACTGAAAAATTTATAATGTTGGGGTCATTTTTGTCTTAAAAAATCAAAATAAGGGTAAAAAATTCAACCATGGGTCATAAATTAAATCTCGAAACTTATAATTCCTATGATTTCATTTATAGGTCATATTACACGGACCAACTTTAAAAAATGTTATAATATTATAAAAGATTTAATCTTCTGTCCCTTAACAAATTTTAATTCCAAAAATACCTTCATCTTCCTCCAAACCCCAAACCCCTTCTCTCTCTTCCGTTGCTAACACCCAACCCCAGCCTCACCGAACCTCTTTTCCATTACTAATATTTTACTGAAACCACTTGGCATGGGTTTTTATTTTGCTGCCAGAAGCCCAGAACCAGTAATGATTGGGATAAAACCTAGCGACGTATAACGTCATATTACTTTAACAAGGAGAAGGAACTTGGTTTTGCCAGAACTTGTAATTCAATTGGGAAATGAGTGATGTTGTTCAGTGTGCGATTGGGATGACGGAGAAGGAAGGTTGTTGGGGTAGTAACACAACCTCCGTCATCGACCGGTTGCACCACCGAGAGCCGCCATCGCTACACTGCCGCTTTACCGTTTCATTGACACAGTGAGTCTTAGAGGGGGCGGAAGAAGAAAAGGTGGGTTCGTGCGGTTTGCTGGGGTGTGACATGGATGAAGGGGATTGTTCGGTTTTGGAGGCTGTTGTGGGGAGGATGGCTGAGGAAGAAGACTGTTGGGGTTTGGAGGAAAAAAAATACGAAGAAATGGTATTTTGCATTTAAAATGGGGCTTAGGACTAAATCTCATATTATAATTTTGGTTTAAATATTAAATTGGTTCCTAAAAATATTGATCTATTTGAAATGAGTCCTTGTATTTTTTTTTTTTTTAGTCTCTAAGTTTTCATTTCGTTTTGGTTTTGGTCTCAGGTAAATATGGAATGAAAACACTAACTAAGAAGATTAAAGTAAAGACCAAAACCAAAATGGAATGTAAAAATAAAGACCAAAACCAAAACGGAATGTAGAAGTAGAGACCAGAACGGAATATGAAAAAACGTTTTCTGTCCATATTTGCCACAATGGACTAAAACCAAAACGAAATGAAAAATAGGGACCCCAAAAAAAAATGTAGGGATTAATTTCAAGTAGGTTAACATTTATAAGAATCATTTTGGTATTTAAACCTACAATTTTATTTTTTAATTTGCATTGAAAAGTTTACAAATGTATTTCACATTAATGACTAAAGGATAAATAAAAGAAACAATAAATTACTCGTAGAAAATAAAAAAAAAACTTATAAATATGACCAAAGAACTTTTCTTAAAAATGACTTATAAATAAGATAAGAAAAAGTAATACAACTAAACATTACCCAAAATTCTTTCCAAATAAAATAATTTTATAAAAGTAATATCCTTACACAGATTTTATATTTTTAAACTGAAAACGATAAACTTTAAATTAAAGAAATGAAACAAAAAAAAGAAAATGGTTTATTTGGTCTCCCAAAAATACATCTGGTATCAGCTTAGTCCCCGAAAGATTTTGGGAATCAATTTAGTCCCCCAAAGATCAGAATGACATCCTGTTAGTCCCATCATCCATATATCCGTTAGTCAACTTTTTAGTGCCACGTGTCACATTCTCATTGGTTATTTCCGGTGAACATATTTAGACACGAACCACAAGATTATTTCCTAATAAAATCTCAACCGTTGCTTATATCTAAAGGTCCAAATTTAAAAATGAAAAATAAAATAATAAAACTATATAAAATATTAATAAAAAATTCCAAAAAATATTGAAAAATAATAAATTTTTTATAAAACTCTGTAAAATATATTTTAAAAAAATACTGAAATTTTTTTTTATATTTTAAAGTTTAATTAAAAAAATTAGAAAATAATAAAAAATTCAGAATTTTTTTAAAAATTTGTAAAATATTTTAAAAAATCATGAAAAAAGTGTCTTTCCTTTTTTTTTAAAAATATTTATAAAATAATAAAAAATAATGAAAATAAAAAAGTCAGAAAAATTTTAAAAAACATGCAAATATATTTTTAAAATTTCTGAGAAAAAAATAATATATTTTTAAAAAATAGGTAAAATATTTTTTAAAAAATCAGAAATTTTTATTTTTTCTTTTTATTATAATCTAAAAAGTAATATAAAATTCATAAAATAATAAAAAATTTCTAAAAATTATTAAAAATTCTGTAAAATATTATAAAAAAATTCGGAAAAATTAATTAAAAAAATAAGAAATTTTTTTACAACCATTTAACTATTTTAATATTTTTAAAAGCAGATTTAGTTTATAAAATTATTAAAAAACAAAAATAAATTTTCAGATTTTTTTATAAAATATTTTAATTTGCCGATTTTTTAAAAATATATTTATGAATTTTTTATTATTTTAAGAATAATTTAAAATTATATTTGCATGTTTTTAAAATTTTTCTGACTTTTTTATTATTTTATTAATATTTAAAAAAAGAAACACACTTTTTCATAATTTTTTAAAATATTTTACAGATTTTTTAAAAATTTTATGAATTTTTTATTAATTTTTAAAATATAAAAAAATTTCAGTACTTTTTTAAAAAATATTTTGAAGATTTTTATGAAATTTTCTGAATTTTTTAATATTTTTTTGAATTTTTAATTTTTTAATAATATTAAATATAATTTTATTATTTTATTTTTTATTTTTAAATTTGGACCGTCAAATATAAACAACGGTTGAGATTTTACGATGGAATAATCCTGTGGTTCATGTCTAAATATGTTCACCGGAAATAACCAATGAGAATGTGACAGTGACACTAAAAAGGTTGACTAACGGATTTATGGACGATGGGAAAAATCTTTCGGGGACTAAACTGATACCAGATGTATCTTTGGGAGGCCAAATAGATCATTTTCTAAAAAAAAAAAATACTATTATACCCCCTTATTTGAGGCATGTACAAATGTAACCTTAAAATTTATAAAGGACTAAACTGTCACTTTAGTCCCTCACTTTCTAAGGAGTTTTTATTTTAGTATCTGATTTTTCAATAATTTTTCTTTAGTTTCTCACTTTGAAAAAAGCTACTCACGTTAGTCCCTGACAACTTTATCCGTTCATAGACCTTCATCTTACACATGTGGTTGTTAAATAACTTATAAAACATCTAGTTGTTGTGATGCTGCCACAGATTCATCAACTGCTGTATTTTCTACATCTGTCAGAGTTTCAGCAACTGCATTATCTGCAGTTGCTTTAGTTGCCTTAGTTTCTTCTCCTCCAATTTTTGTCTTTTGAATTCAGTATCACGTGTAAGATGTTAACGATCACGTGTATACATGTTATTTAACGGCTATGTGTGTAAGATGTTAACGTCTATGAACAGATAAAGTTGTCATGGACTAATGTGAGTAATAACTTTTTTCAAAGTGAGGAACAAAAGAGGAATTATTGAAAAGTCAGGGACTAAAGTAAAAAATCTTACAAAATAAGAAACTAAAGTGATAATTTAGTCTAAACTGTGTAAACCTCTTATTAAAAAAATGGGTTAAATATTTAACGTTGATAATTTAAATGGATAAATATATCCTTCCATTGTGATTGACAATTGCAAATAACCCTGTAGCCAAGAAGCATTACAGCATCGTCTAAAAGCTAAACGATTCATCCAAATGGATTGACTTAGTGGAAATTGGTTGGGCGCTTATGGATTTCAGGGTCAAAGGCTCGAGTCCTAGTGAAGCAACAATTCGTGGGGAGGAGTCAAAGACTCGCACAGTTGGCGAATCCGAGGTGGATTAGTTGGACAACAAAAAATGTGAAGCTCAGATACCACCTGGTTTCGAAAAAAAATAAAAATTAAAGCTAAACGATTCTTCATGCAACACCCTTTAAGATTTATAAACTTGTTACGTAAAAAGATTAAATATCAAATTGATTCTTAAAAATATTGATATTTTTTTTAAAAAAAATTATTAGTTCGACGATTCATATATTTTATCCATTGTTTTGATCGTCGTCATCAAATTTGGATGAGAAATGCAAAAATAACCAAATTGAAAAGGGATCAAAACCAAAATAAAGCTGAACAACAAGGACATAAATCAAAACAAAAAGGAAAAATATGGAAAAACCTTTCGACAATAAAAATATGATGACCAAAATCAAAAGTATATTTACATTATATATCCTAAATAATAATTGTGACGAAAACCAAAACGTAATGAAAAGAACATGAACTAAAACAAAAAATATAAATTATAAGGATCAAGGCTCTGTTCAACAAGGGTAGCTAAGAGATTTTTAGTTAGTTAGGAGCTTTTAGATTCAGTCAATAAACTACTAGCCCGGTTCGGTGAACACAAATTAGAAGGAGCTTATAGCTTTTAGAAAAAGAGCTTGTAGCTTTTAAAAGTTAGCTTTTAGAAAGTTGAAGTAGCTTTCTAGAAACTAAACTAGTTTTCAATAATTCATATACCAATTATACTCTCAAACAAAATTTAAAATTACTTTACTACCCTTTAATTAATTATTAATTATAATTTAATAATTTTGTTATTATTAACTAATCAATTAACTACATAATTAATAAATTAAGAAAAAAATGAATTTAATTAATTATAATTTAATATTTTTTATATTTTATTAAATAATTAATTTATTAATTAACTATCTATTTCAATAAAGAAAATTTTTTGAAAAATTTAAAATAATAAATTGTTGCATGTCCTTTTTGGTCATTTAATAACTTTTAGCTACTTCAAAAGCTAGTTTTGCCGAACAACATTATTTCAAATAGTTAGCTAAATAGCTATAAGCTCACAGCTAGCATTGGCAATTTGGGCGGACGAGCGGGCATGGGCGCATGCCCGCCAATGCCCGCGATTTTGGTAGGCGGGCATCTCGGCCATTAAAATTTCATGGGCGAAAAATTGAGGCTATGCCCGCCCTATAGAGCGAGCGTGCGGGTTTGTGGGCGGCCAACTTTAATTAAAAAAATTTAAAAATTGAAAAAAAAAACCCATAAAGAGGCCAAAAATTGAAAAATGCTAACGTTACGTATCTAACGTAAGGCTGTAAATTACTCAAAATACTCGAAAAACACATAAAAACAATCAATGAAAGGCTGAAAGCAAAAAAATCGGTCAAGCAGTTAAATAAAAATTGAGCAATCAATTAAAATTTGTGTTGGATCAGAATAACAAACAAATTTTTTTAATGTAATGAATACTTAGAAATTAGGAAACATATGACATTTTTTTTTAATTAATGGGCGGCCCGCAGCCCGCCCGAGAATGATCGCTAAAAAAATGGGTAGGGCGGGCGGGTATTTTTTTTGTTTGGCTTAAAGTTACGGGCGGGCCCCATGGGCATCCGCCCTAATTGCCAATGCTACTCACAGCTACAAGTTCACAGCTCCTAACTAGCTTAACAGCTACAAGCTAGAAGCTCATAGCTACAAGTTACAAGCTCACAGCTATAAGCTAGTTTTGCCAAACAGACCCTAATTTCAAATAAATCAATATTTATAATAATCAATTTGATATTTTTTTTTTAAAAAAAAATCCCTCGTTATATTTGAAGTGGAACAAGCGGGTGTTTTTTTTTATTATTAAAATTATGTTTTTAGCTTTTTTTTTTCAAAAATAACCATAATCTAATGTTTTTGGTTGTCAATACAGATTATAGTTTAAGATTATATTTTTTGAAAAATAATTAAAATCTAACATCTCTTTCGCATGTGTTGTATTTATTTTTTGCAAGATTATTTTTTTGAACTAATGTAATTGTTCTATTATTATACCTTTGTCATTCTAACAACATTAAGTATCCTCTTATTACTCCATACTTTTTTTAAAAAAAAAAAATTTACTCAATAAAAATAATCTTATTTATACTATTCGAACAAAATAAATAAATTTAAATTCATTTTTCAACTAAAAAACATAAAAAATTATATTTTTTATACTATGGTATACCCTCAGTGTTATTGCGTTGTAGTCCTCTTTTTTGTATGATAAATAAGTTTCTTGTTAGCGTAAATAGTGCGGTTAGGAAAAAGCCTTCTCAAAGTGATTTTCTTATGTGTACGACGACGAGTTGTAGTAATTCAAAAATCCATGATGGACATACTTATTTTGTTTATGTCACTTATAAATAATAAGAGTGTTACTTCGGTATCCTTTCAAAATAAAGGATTTTGGTACATTTTAATATTTTTTAATCAAATCATGACAGGTTCAATATACTACCATATCAATAAAGCCAATGAAATTTACACCGATATATTTTAGGCACTCAATAAAGACGAAGATTATATGCTAAGATGTTCTCCATCTTTTATATGTTTTTGGTGCTCAAAAATCTGAGCTAAATTTAGACGAGAACATATATTCTTGTGTGCTGAAGATTATATTATGTCTCAACTGCAGTAATACAATTTTTTAAGCTGATAAAAAAATACAGTGAAGTGTTCTTATTCTCATTGCTGTTATCTAACAAGAAGATTGATAATAGTGGCATGATGTTGATGTTGCTAGACCGAAAAAGAATAAAAACTTGATATTAAGGTTCATGATTTGAGAGTGGTTGTGAATTGATTTAGTAAAAAAATCTTGCAAATAAGATCAAACATATTTGATTACAAAATTTTATTAAACTTATACACTTTTTTCACATGATAGTATATTGGAGTTGTCATAATTTGATTGAATAACTATGAAAGAGTACCAAAACCCTTTATTTTAAAAGGGAACCGAAGTAAAACCCTATAAATAATGGTTAATACTTAACACTAGTACAGGCTAGCACAGATGGTAAATAATTCGTTGCTACTTAAACAATTGGTTGGAGGTTTGATCCCAGATTCTTGTGAATGTAAGAGGCTTCGCTGGGAGACTAACTCCCAAAAGGACCCGACAATGTCAAAATGATTAATCACCCAATTGCACAGGTGGATACGTTGGGAAACCAAAAAAAATAAATAATGGTTAATAAACAAAATATCTTTAGCATGCAATCATAAATACCACAATAATACAAAGCATGGTATTTTGATGTTTCACCAAAAATTAAGGACTGTAGCATACACATAACTTAAATCCTTCAGCATAATATTATTAGTACTTAAAAATGCTATTAGCATAAACAATGCCTAAAACATTGCAGCCAAAGCACAACTAAAATAGAGAAATATGAAAGCATACACTGAAAGCACCAAAGCTTACAGAGTTACGTTCCAGTGACATTTATGCTACTGACTACCATCTTCAGGGAATTTGGCAACCAAGGGACCAGATGGCTGGGAATTAGCTGCATTAGCAGCAGAAGAAGATCCAGCACCATTCTCAAGTTCCTTCAAAAGCCAGCGAACAGATTCACTCATCTGTTCCAACGGAAGAATACTGATGAGAGAATTCGAAACAAAGCCAGTGTTTGCAGCTTCTCCAGACATTCCAACCACAGGCCCTTTTGCCTCATTCACCTGAAACTCCGATCCTATCCTTTGCTTCGCAGACCGCACAAACTCCTCAGCTTTATCACAAGCAACTTTAAATAATTCCCACTTCTCCTTTACGTTTTCTAGAGCAGTATCTACATCAGCTGTTTTGTTGGCATCAGCCCTTGCTTTGGATTTCAGCACAGCAGCTGCCGCAGAAATGAAATCTTGTAAAGCTTTGTTCAGAGAATCAACTAAATTATCCATCGTGCCTGTTTATGATTTAAAAAAAAAAAATGCGATGATTAAAGATTCTAGTAATCTATTATATCAGAGCCAAACAATCCAAACAATCAGAGCTAGTAACATTTCATTCCATTGTATCAATCCAAACATGACCTAATTCACATAAATCCCAGACACAAGATTACAAACCACAACGCTATTACATATGTTGTCCCAAAAAATGTGTCAATGAATATGCCAATTGTTGTGAACGGTTGCAAAAATATTATTTAGTCAAAAATATAATAAACAAATATTTTTCTGATCAATCAAACAAAGGTACATGAAATGTCACACTTTTTGAGATCTCCATAAATTATTAAGGTTGAAGGACTTCATCATATGAATTTGCAAGAATTAAAATGCAGCTCCACATGTTATTTTTAAATGATGAAAACAATGCAAACTCAATTCAGTTCATATGAATCAAAATTCAAAACATATCCTAAGAGAAACATAAATCATATACAAAATTAAAAGCAACATCAACAACCAAATTCTAGTATAAAAAAGATAAAGAGAATAGTGAAGAATACCTAGCTAGTCACGAGCAAATTCACAGGTTTGAGAATTGAGAGGGCTTAGACGGAAGCACTTGAACTGAAATAAGGTTTTGAATTGTGAAGAAGACAAGTGGAGTGAGGACGTATATATATAGTACTATATACCGAGCTACAATGTAAAATGACAAAAGCAAAACTAGGGTTCGATTGCTGCGACGTCATTGGTAAACACGTGTCTCCACATAGGATAATACACCGTCATCGTTCTCATCCTTCTGACAAAGGAGGAAAGTCATCATTCTCATTTATCAACTTTTTAACAAAGGAAACTCGGTAGTACAACGTTTGACTCTATTTGGAATAAAATCAAATCATTAATGATTGTAAAAAAAATTTTAAATCATACTTCATTCGGCTTGAAATATAAGAAAAAAAAAACATTTTTTTTTGTTTAAAATATAAGCAAGATTAATCAACTTTCTTAAATTTTATTTCATTCTCAATGCAACTTTCCTAAAACATTCCTAAAAAATTGTTATCTTATTTAATTTTTGTTTCACTCCCAATGCAACTTTCTTAAAATACCTTTATTCTTTTATAAATTTTAAAAATTTAAATGCAATCAACTAACCTCTTTAATAAGCATAAAATTAGTTCAAGTTGGTTATAATTTGAGGCGGAGGGAGTACTGTATTAGGTTACGAACCAAACTATCACTATAAGCCCGTAAGAAAACTTGGATAACATAAACCCAGGCCCATTAGATTGCCAGAACTAAATACTATGGAAAATTTATACTTCTCGTAATCTTATTTATATGTCATACTTAATCATGTCACACAGATTAAGAGGATAGTTATATTTTTTAAAAATATAAAAATACTATAATATGACAATTTTATACTCTTAATTTTTATTGAAAATTTCACAAATGTATTATTTCACGTTAACGAATAAATGATAAGAGGGGAAAAAATAATTTTCCTATGAAAAAATAAAAAAACTTATAAATAGGACCAAAAAATTCTTCTTAAAAGTAACTTATAGATAAGATCAAATGAAATATTACAACTAAACATTACCCAAAATTATTTCCAAATAACATAATAATTTTATAAAATAATGTAATTTCCTTACACAGATTTAGTATTTTTAAACTGAAAACAATAAAGTCTAAATTAAAGTATTGGAAAAAAAATAAACAATAATTTCGTTATGTTTGAGGCGTGTTCAAATCTAACCCTAAAATTTAAAAACTGTATAAACCTCTCATTAGAAGAATGGGTTAAATCTAAAGTTAATATTTTAAATGGATAAATATATCCTTCCATTGTGATTAGCAATTGCAAATAACTCTGTAGCCAAGAAGCATTATCGCATAATCTAAAAGCTCAACAATTCTTCATGCAACACCTTTTAATTAAGATTTATAAGCTTGTTATGTAATAAGAAATAAAATGTACAATAATGATATCACTATAAAAAAATTTAAATGTCAAATTGGTCTATATAAATATTGATGTTTTTAAAATTAGTCTTTATATTTTTTTTTCTGTTTCTACTTTTTCGTTTAATTTTGATTTGGTCTTCGTCGTCAAATTTGGATGAAAAATGCTAAAGTGAGATAAATATATATTAAAAAAATGGGTTAAATCTAACATTGATAATTTAAATGGATAAATATATCCTTCCATTGTGATTGACAATTGCAGATAACTCTGAAGCCAAGAAGCATTATAGCATCATCTGAAAGCTCAACAATTCTTCGTGCAACACCCTTTAAGATTTATAAACTTGTTATGTAATAAGAAATAAAATGTACAATGGTCTCACTAAAAAAATTATTAAATATAAAATTGGTTCTTATAAACATTGATATTTTTGAAATTAGTTCTTATATTTTATTTTTTTTTGTTTTTGTCCCTGCTTTTTCATTTCATTTTGATTTAGATCCTCACATCAAATTTGGATGAGAAATGCTGAATTAACCAAATGGGATAAAATTCAAAACCAAAACGAAGCTGAAAAACAAGGACTAATATCAAAACTAAAATGAAAAATATGGCCAAAAACCTTTCGACAATAAAAATATGATGATCAAAATCAGAACTATATTTGCATTATTCTAAACAATAATTAACGACAGAGACCAAAACCAAAATGGAATGAAAAAAACAGAAACTAAAACAAAGAAAATAAATTGTAAAGATTAATTTCAAATAAATCAATATTTATTGTAATGAATTTGATATTTAAAAGAAAATCCCACGTTATATTTGAAGTGGAAAGGGGGTGTTTGTTTTTTTTTTTTATTAAAATTAAGTTTTTAGTTTTTTTTTCAAAATAATCATAATCTAATGTGTTTGGTAGTCAATGTAGATTATAATTTAAGATTATGTTTTTTAAAAAATAATCAAAATTTAGCATCTCCCTCGTAGGTGTTGTTATTATTTTTTGTGAGATTATTTTTTTGGACTCATGTAATTGTTCTATTTTACCCTTATCATTCTAACAACATTAAGTATCCTCTTATCACTTCATACATTTTTTTTTAAATTTACTCAGTAAAAATAATCTTATTTATACTATCTAAACAAAATAAATAATAAATAAATTAAATTCATTTTTCACTGAGGAATCCAAACATAAAGAGATTATAATTTTATAATTAATATCTCAAATTATAATCACAAATAAAATTAATCATAATCTAATTTTATCAGCTATACTAAATATGAAGTAAGTGAACAGTAACATTGATACCTTAATTGGCAAGAAAAAAAAAGGCGTGGCAAGTGGATTTCGTGAGCAAAATTTAATCTTCGATCTAATTTACTTCTCTTCTATATATTATGTATTTTTTTATCTCAAGGTCTTTCTTTTTCTTTGGTGTATGATGATTAGAAATTTTATGTTATTATTAGTTGAATATTGAAGTGAAGACGAGACAAATTATTTTCCTTCATAGAATGAAATTTGTGAATCATAAAAGGAAGGGTGTGTTTGTTCATTGAACAATCGCATGCCAAGCAGGTAATCAATATTATAGTTAGATTTAATATCTTTTTTGTGGAGGGTTTATCTTACATAATTTATAAACTTCATAGTAATTAAGTTTGATGAACAATGTTTTCATCAAACTTGGACTTGGTTAGGGGCTAAGGTTAACAACGTAACAATGTTTTCAATTTTGCTATGTGATGTAACAGTCCTTTATCTTGTATCGCCTCTTGGTATTTTCAGCCTTATTGTTGTAGTCCATTTTTGTATATGGGAGACTACCCCTTGTGCTCCATATATATAAGTTTCGCCTCTTTAAAAAAAAATTCAGTTTGATGAACATTTTTTTTAAGTTGTCCACCCGGTTCCACCCGGTTCCTTAGGTGCTATCTAAGTACATCCGGATCCAACCCGGGTCTCGTACATGACTATGGCAGGTGAGTCTCCTAATATGAATTTTTTGCATCCACAAGGAATCGATCTCGAAACCGAGCCGCTTATCATTCGTCCCAACCCATGCATATTGGTATTTGAACATTTTTATACTGTACTCTTTTCAACTCTAAATATAAGCACTTAGAGTAAACTTTCATGAAAATTAAAAAAATTAGTTAATATTGTTAGTAATATTGGAAATTATAATAAGTATTTGATATACTTTTCTAAAATTATCCATATAATAATCATCATTGGTGACCTTCCAATGTATGTTGACATTTCCTCCCTGTAAAACATCTACTATGGATTCCATCACCTACAGAAGCGTCAATCTGAGACTTGGAGGCTATCCTTCATATCTATGTTGTGTCTACAGAACTATGGTATACCCTTAGTGTTATTGCTTTGTAGTCCTCTTGTTTGCACGATAAATAAGTTTTTTGTTAGCGAAAATAGTGCCGTTGGGAAAAGGCCTTGTCATAGTGACTTTGCTATGTGTACGATAATGAGTTCTAATAATACAAAAATCCATGATGGACATACTTATTTTGTTTATGTCACTCATAAATACGAGTAATGGTTAATAAACAAAATTCAGTAGCATGCAATCATAAATACCACAATAATACCCTTTGAAAAAAATACCACAGTAATACAAAGCATGGTAAATGAGGATAAAAAGAGGAACGAGGGAGAAAAACAAATAGACATTATGTAATTAAATCCCCCACATTGGATATACAGGTACATAAGTAACTAAATTTCGATGTTTCACCAAAAACTAAGGCCTGTAACATACACATAACTTAAATCCTTCAACATAATATTAGTATTTAAAAATGCTATTTGCATAAACAATGCCCAAAACATTGCAGCCAAAGCACAACTGAAATAGAGAAATATGAAAGCATAAACTGAAAGGGCCAAAGCTTACAGAGTTCCACTGACATTTATGCTACTGAGCACCATCTTCAGAAAATCTACATCAGCTGTTTTGTTGGCATCAGCCCTTGCTTTGGCTTCGAGCATCGCACACAGCTGCCGCAGAAATGAAATCTTGATAGGCTTTGTTCAGAGAATCAGCTAAATTTTCCATCGTGCCTGTTTAATTCACATTAGAGCCAAACAATCACAGCCAGTAACATTTCATTCCATTGTATCAATCCAAACATAACCTAATTCACATAAATCCCATACACAAGATTACAAACCACAACGCGATTACATCTGTTTGTCCGAAAAAATGTGTCAATGGAAGTACGAGTTGTTGTGAACTATTGCACAAATATTATTTACGTCTAAAATATAATAAACAAATATTTTTCTGATCAATCAAACAAACGGTACATGAAATGTAACACTCTTTGAGATAAAAAGATATCTTCCACTTATTAACTTATATTATTAAGGTTGAAGGACTACATCATATGAATTTGCAAGAATTATATTGCAGTTCCACATGTCATTTTAAAATGTTGAAAACAATGCAAACTCAATTCAGTTCATATGAATCAAAATTCAAAACATATCCTAAGTGAAACATAAATCCTATACAAAATTAAAAGCAACATCAATAACCAAATTCTAGTATAAAAGAATAAAGAGAATAGTGATGAATACCTAGCTAGTCATAGGCAAATTTGCAGGTTTGAGAATTGAGAGGGCTTGGACGGAAACACTTGAATTGAACTAGGTTTTGAATTGTGAAGAAGACAAGTGGAGTGATGAGGATGTATATATATAGTACTACCATGCTACATTGTAAAATGACAAAAGCAAAACTAGGGTTCGATTGCTACGATGTCATTGGTAAAGACGTGTCTCCATGGAGGACAATATACACCGTCATCGTCCTCATCCTTCTGACAAGGGAGGAAAGTCATCATTCTCATTTATTAACATTCTAACAAAGGAAACTCGTTAGTACAACGTTTGATCCTATTTGGAATAAAATTAAATCATTAATAATTGTAAAAAAAAAAAAATCCTAAATCATACTCTTTTCGGCTTGAAATATACTCCATTCGGTCTCATATATAAGCTAAAATAACTAATTTTGCAAGTATTAAGAAAGTTAGTTGAATATATTTAATTTTTTTGAGTTCACAAAAGAAATAGACCATTTTAGAAAAGATGTATTGGAAATGAAACAAAAATTAAATGATACAACCATTTTGTTGAGATATTTTAGGAATAATTGTATTGGAAATAGAAAGTTAGTTAAATTTTGCTTATATTTAAGACCATAAATAAGATATTTTTATTTGCTTATATTCGAGACCGGAGGGAGTGAGTTAAAAAAAACATACTTCTTTTAGTTTAAAATATAAGCAAAATTAACCGACTTTCTTAAATTTTATTTCATTCCCAGTGCAACTTTCCTAAAACATTCCTAGAAAATTGTTATTTTATTTTTTGTTTCATTCCCGATGCAATTTTTCTAAAATACTCTATTCTTTTATAAATTTTAGAAAGTTAAATACAATCAACTAACATTCTTAATAAGCACAAAATTAGTTAAAGTTGCTTATAATTTGAACCGGAAGGAATATTGTATTAGGGTACGAACCAAACTATCACTATAATTAAGCCTGTGAAAAAAACTAGGATAACAGAAACCCAGACCCATTAGACTGCCAAAACTAAATACTGTGGAAAATTTATACTCCCCGTAATCTTATTTATATGTCATACTTAATCATGTCACATAGATTAACAGAATAGTTACATTTTGTAAAAATATAAAAAATACTACAATAATATTACAATTTTATACTCTTAATTTTTATTGAAAATTTCACAAATATATTATTTTATATTAATGAATAAATGATAAGAGGGGGAAAAACAATAAATTTCCCTTTAAAAAAGAAACTTATAAGGACAAAAAAATTCTTTTTGAAAGTAACTTATATATAAGATCAAATTAAATATTACAACTAAATATTACCCAAAATTATTTCCAAATAACATAATAATTTTATAAAATAAAATTATATTCTTTAAAAAATAACCAAAATTTAACATCTTCTTCGTAAGTGTTATTTTTTGTAAGATTATTTTTTCGGACTCATGTAATTTTTCTATTTTACCCTTATCATTCTAACAACATTAAGTATCCTCTTATCACTCCATACATTTTTTTTGTAATTTACTCAGTAAAAATAATCTTATTTATACTATCTAAACAAAATAAATAATAAATAAGTTTAAATTCATTTTTCAGCTAATAAGAAATCCCAATACAAAGAGATTATAATTTTATAATATCATCAAATTATAATCACAAATAAAAATAATCATAATATAATTTTATCAGCTATACTAAATATGCACTAAGTGAATAGTAACATTGATACCTTAATTGGAAAAAAAAAAAATAAGGCGTGGCAAGTGCATTTCGTGAGCAAAACTTAATCTTCGATCTATTTTACTTCTCTTCTATATATTATGTATTTTTTTTCTCAAGGTCTTTCTTCTTCTTTGGTGTATGATTAGAAATTGTGGGTTATTAGTTGAATATTGAAGAGAAGATGAGACAAATTATTTTCCACCATAGAATGAAATTTGTGAATCATAAAAGGAAGGGTGTGTTTGTTCATTGAACAATCACATGCCAAGCAGGTTATCAATATTATAGTTAGATTTAATATCTTCTTTTGTGGAGGGTTTATCTTACACAATTTATAAACTTCATAAAGTTAGATGAACATTTTTTTTAAGTTGCCCACCCGGTTCCTTAGGTGCTATCTAAGTACATCTGGATCCGATCCAGGTCGCGTACCTAGCTATATCAGGTGGGTTTCCCAATATAAATTTTCTGCATACACAAGGAATCGAACTCGAGACCGAGCCGCTTACCATTCGTCCCAATCCAAGCAAGCATGTTGGTATTTGAACATTTTTATACTGTACTCTTTTCAGCTCTAAATATAATCACTTAGAGTGAACTTTCACGAAGATTTTAAAAAATTTGTTAATATTGTTAATAATATTAGAAATTGTAATATTTGATATACTTTTCCAAAATTATCCTTATAATAATTATTATTATTAGTGACCTTCCAATGCAAGTTGACATTTCCTCCATGTAAAACATCCAATATGGGTTCCATCACCTACATAAGCGTCAATTTGAGACTTGGAGGCTATGTTTCATGGTGATTCCTTCCAAACCCTTTAATTTTTAGAGGGTAGGACACCCTTGCTATTTGGCTTAATGAAAAAAGCCCATATGACTTAAGAGTTGTAGCAATATCTTACGTGGTTTGTCAATTAACCCTTAGGACTTAATTGAAAAAACTATTCCATTTAATTATAAATTTTATTTCACATTTAATAATTAAAATCATTGCAAAGTAGATAAGTTCTTTCTCATTCTAACCCTTTCATCTGGTTCTATCTCACATTTAATAATTAAAATCGTTTTTGCTTTTTATTCGTCTTAATAAATATGAAAATAATAAAAGTAGGAGACAACTTCTTTTTGATAATAACGAGTTTCCCTCTACATCTGCTTCTTCTTGAATAAAAAAACCAGTAAAATATAGCAACAGTGAGAATTAAGAATTTCTCTTAAATCAATGACTGAAATTACCTTTACTTGTTGAAATCAAATCCTAAAAGTTACCATTGCCTTCTTGAATAATAAAACCCCTGTATTAAGAGAGCTTCATCACTACCGTGAGATAGGTAACGAGATTCATGGACAGATCCTTGCAAGAAGAACGGTATTATGAGTGTTGTGGTGTTGGCATGGAGAGGAGGAAGAACAGATTGCAAATAGGATGTAGGACTTAATTGCAAATTTTATAAAAACATTCATCTATGTGATTTGATAAATGATGTGGCAATATATATCCACTTGTCATATATATAGTTAGATTGAAACAAGTATGAAAGGGTACCAAACCCTTTCTAAACTAAAGGGTTCGGAAGTAATTACGATGCTTCATATCTATTGTGTCTACGGAACTATGGTATACCCTCGGTGTTATTGCTTTGTAGTCCTCTTGTTTGCACGATAAATAAGTTTCTTGTTAGCGAAAATAGTGCCGTTCGGAAAAGGCCTTATCAGACTTTCCTATGTGTACGATGATGAGTTCTAATAATACAAAAATCCATGATGGACATTCTTATTTTGTTTATGTCTCTCATGAATAATGGTTAATAAACAAAATATCAGCAGCATGCAATCATAAATACCACAATAATACCCTTTGAAAAAAAATGAAAAATGCCACAGTAATACAAAGCATGGTAAATGAGGAAAAAAGAGGAACTAGGGAGACAAAAACCGATCGACATTATGTAATTAAATCCCCACATACCCACCTTGGATATACAGGTACATAATTAACATTAAATTACGATGTTTCACCAAAAACTGACTCTAAGGTACACATAACTTAAATCCTTCAGCATAATATTAGTACTTAAAAATGCTATTAGCAAAAACAATGCCTAAAACATTGCAGCCAAAGCACAACTGAAATAGAGAAATATGAAAGCATACACTGAAAAGCACCAAAGCTTACAGAGTTCCAATGACATTTATGCTACTGAGCACCATCTTCAGGAAATTTGGCATCAAAGGGACCAGACTGCTGGGAATTAGCTGCATTAGCAGCAGAAGAAGATCCAGCACCATTCTGAAGTTCCTGCACAAGCCAGCGAACAGATTCACTCATCTGTTCCAACGGAAGTGCACTGACAGAAGCAACGCCAGTGTTTGCAGCTTCTCCAGACCTTCCAGCCACAGGCCCTTTTGCCTCATTCACCTGACACTCCGATCCTATCCTTTTCTTCGCAGACTGCACAAACTCCTCAGCTTTATCACAAGCAACTTTAAATAATTCCCACTTCTCCTTTACGTTTTCTAGAGCAGTATCTACATCAGCTGTTTTGTTGCCATCAGCCCTTGCTTTGGCTTCAAGCATCACAGCTGCTGCAGAAATGAAATCTTGATAGGCTTTGTTCAGAGAATCAGCTAAATTTTCCATCGTGCCTGTTTATGATTAAAAAAAAAAAGAAGGGAGGATTAAAGATTCTAGTAAATTAATCTATTATATCAGAGCCAAACAATCCAAACAATCAAAGCCGGTAACATTTCATTCCATTGTATCAATTCAAACATAACCTAATTCACATAAATCCCAGACACAAGATTACAAACCACAACGCGATTACATATGTTGTCTCAAGAAATGTGTCAATGAACATGCCAAGTGTTGTGAAAGGTTGCAAAAATATTATTGAAGTCTAAAATATAATAAACAAATATTTTTCCGATCATGAAATGTCACATTTTATGAGATCTCCTTATATTATTAAGGTTGAAGGACTTCATCATATGAATTTGCAAGAATTAAAATGCAGCTCCACATGTTATTTTTAAATGATGTAAACAATGCAAACTCAATTTAGTTCATATGAATCAAAATTCAAAACATATCCTAAGAGAAACATAAATCATATACAAAATTAAAAGCAACATCAACAACCAAATTCTAGTATAAAAAAAGATAAAGAGAATAGTGAAGAATACCTAGCTACTCACCGACAAATTCACAGGTTTGAGAATTGAGAGCGCTCAGATGGAAGCACTTGAACTGAACTAGGGTTTTGAATTGTGAAGAAGACAAGTGGAGTGAGGACGTATATATATAGTACTATTGTGCTATTGTAAAATGACAAAAGCAAAACTAGGGTTCGATTGCTACAACGTCATCGGTAAACACATGTCTCCACGGAGGACAATACACCGTCATCGTTCTCATCCTTTCGACAAAGGAGGAAAGTCATTATTCTCATTTCTTAACTTTCTAGCTAAGGAAACTCGGTAGTACAACGTTTGACCCTGTTTGGAATAAAATCAAATCATTAATGATTGTAACAAAATCCTAAATCATACTATATTGGGGACATACTAAACTATCACTATAAGTCCGTAAGAAAACTTGGATAACATAAACCCAAGCCCATTAGACTGCCACAACCAAATACTGTGGAAAATTTATATTCTCCGTAATTTTATTTATACAAGAGGTAGTTACATTTTTTTAAAATTATAAAAAATATTATAATATTACAATTTTATATTCTTAATTTTTATTGGAAATTTCTCAAATGTATTGTTTCACATTAACGAATAAATGATAAGAGGGGAAAAAACAATAAAATTCCCTTAAAAAAACAAGGGAGTTACTATCATGCAATCCAAAATTGGATGGTTGCTATGCAACCTTTTCTTAAACCTAGTTAAAATTAGGTTTTTACAATTTAGTCTAACATAAAAACTAAATTAAAAATTTATTCCTTTGTACCTATAGGCAAATTATAACTTTTAATTTTAAAAAAAATTAAAAGTAGTTAAAATTAGTCACTTGTGTAAAAAGGCTTAATGCAAGTGACTAAATTTAAAATTAAAAGTTATAATTTGTCTATAGGTACAAAGGACTAAATTTTTAATTTACTTTTTATGTTGGACTAAATTGCAAAAAACTAATTTTAACTACTTCAAATAATAACATGCCATAGGTGGCAACTTCTTATTGCATGATAGAAATACCCAAAAAACAAAGAAACTTATAAATAGGACAAAAAAATTCTTCTTGAAAGTAAATTATAGATAATATCAAATGAAACATTACAACTAAACATTACCCAAAATTAATTCCAAATAACATAATAATTTTATAAAGGCTTAATTACATATTTGATCCTTTATCTTATTTTTTAGATTCAGTTTGGTCCTTTATTTTTTTTTTTGGAATTATTTAGTCCTTTATCTTTTCCCATATTTACACTTATATCCTTCCGTCTACATTGGTTAAAAAATTAACGGAGTGACGGGTATCAGATGAAGACTCCATTGCATATTCATCTCCTCGTTCAACCTGCAGCAAACCCAATCCAAAGTATACTTATTTCAACAACAATCATTGCAAACCACTTCATAATCATAATCATTGCAAACCACTTCATTCACCAACAACAATTTCCTCTGTCTTCTTACCCCCACTGTCTTCATCTTCCATGGTGATCATCGTCGGCGGCAGCCGATAGCCGCTGCCTCCAGCACCCAATGATTACTTTAATTCAACCATTAGATATAGGACACAGTTCTTTAGATAGAGTAGTATAATGAATATTCATTTGAAAAAAAATGATTTACTTAATTGAAGAAAAAAGAGGAAAAAATTGCAATAAAATTATCCAGAAACTTGATAGCAAATTATACATAATAGGTTAAGTTAATAACTCATTCCCATATGCACAATGACAAATCCTGCACAAATTGATACAAGTAAGTGCTGTGGTCATGTTGTGGCTGGAGGGCGTCTCTGAGACAGTGGCTGAAAGGAGGAGGATAGTTCACCATGGTGGTTCCGGCGACGAGGACATGACTGCTGCGCTGCTGGGACGTTTCACAGTGGCAATCAACAGAGAACATGACAATGGCGTCGGACATGGCGGGTTAAGGTTCCACTGGTTTGATCGGTAGCCGGTGAGGTTCACGACAACGGTGAGGACGCATCCAAGGGCGGAGGTGGCACTGTTGTGAAAGTGATTAATGGCTATAACAAGTGTGATTGTGGCGTGGTCTTATTCAAGAAATGTTAGAGGGACACTAAAATCACTATGTTAGACAATCTATATGCGTCGGTGAAGAAGAAGAAAGGGAAAAGAGGATAGGGATATTGACACGTCACTGTTTCCGTTAATTTGTTAACGGATATAAACGGAAGGATATATGTGAACCTTTTAAAGAAGATAAAGGATCCGTAAATTGCAAAAAAAAAAATGACCAAAGTGAATCTAATAAATAAGATAAAGGACCAAATATGCAATTAAGCCATTTATAAAATAAATAATTTCCTTACACAGATTTAGTATTTTTAAACTGAAAAAATAAACTCTAAATTAAAGTATTGGGGAAAAAAAACTCTATACCCCCTTATGTTTGAGGCGTGTTCAAATCTAACCCTAAAATTAAAAACGGTGTAAACCTCTCATTAGAAGAATGGGTTAAATCTAAAGTTAATAATTTAAATGGATAAATTTATCCAGCTTCCATTGTGATTAGCAATTGCAAATAACTCTGTAGCCAAGAAGCATTATCGCATCATCTAAAAGCTCAACAATTCTTCATGCAACACCTTTTAATATTTATAAGCTTGTTATGTAATAAGAAATAAAATGTACAATGATATGACTTAAAAAAATTTAAATATCAAATTGGTCTTGATATTTTTGAAATTAGTCTCTATTTTTTTTCCTACTTTTTTGTTTAATTTTGATTTGGTTTTCGCGGTCAAATTTGGATGAAAAAAGCTGAAGTGAGAACATGAACCAAAACTAAAATGAAACTGAAAAATAGAATTTAAAATTAAAACAAAATGGAAAAACATGAATTAAAACCTTCTAATAGTAAAAATACGATGACCAAAATTATAATTACATTTACATCATTCTAAATCATAATTGACAGCAAAAATCAAAACCGAAATAAAACAAAAAAGCATGAATTAAAAAAATATATAAGAACTAATTTTAAAAATTGTCAATATCTATAAACAACATTTAAGGGAAAAAAAACCACACATTATATTAGAAGTGGAATAAGTGGACAGTGACGTTGATACCTTAGCTTGGCACCCAAAAAAAAAAAGTGCGGCAAGAGTGTTTCGTGAGCAAAATTTATTCTTTGATCTAATTTACTTTGCTTCTATTATGTGTAGTATTTTTTATCTCAAGGGCTTTCTTTTCTTTGGTGTAAGATCAAAAATTTTGGATTGTATATTGAAGAGAAGATAAGACAATTTATTTTCCTCCACAAAATTTTGTGAATCATAAATGTTTGTGTTTGATCCCCGATAGAAAACCTTTCCATCAGCCAAACAATGTCTTATCTTAATCAAAAGCTAAAAACAATTTCTGGCCGATAGTCAAGACTAATCTCTTTTGAGACGTATAAATCATCTAAGTGAATTTTGCCTTTACCGACAAAACATTTTTTATACCCACGATAAGGATCGAACTCCTGATATCGTGGTTAAGGAACCCTACTATCATAAAAGAGCGTGTTTGATCATTGAACAATCACATGTCAAGCATGTTATTATTATAGTTAGATTTAGAGTGAAGTATCACTTTGGTCCCTCAGTTTTTTAGATGGGATACTTTAGTTCCTCAAAATGTGGAAATTCACTTTTAGTCCCTAAATTTTTTTTATGGGACACTTAAGTCTCCCTGTCAACTTCGCCAACTGCCTCAACTGCGAACTTAAGTGTCCCATAAAAAAAAATTAAGAGTATTTTTTTAAGGAGAGTTTATAGCTTTTGAAAACTATCTTTTGAAAATATATTTTCAAAAAAATATAAAAAAAATAATAAATTAAATCTCAATTTTGCCATTTTTTTAATTATAATTGTATATCTTGTTTCAGATTACCTCTTTTAAATCATTTAACAAATTTCAACTAGTTACATAGCTAGATTTGTCAAACAGTTAATTTAATAAGCTAACTATACAAGATAGTTTCTTCGGTGTCATCGCAAAAGAGTGGGTTTCAATGTCGTCGAACCCTTGACCAATAAAAACATGTCACCTCATATAATTAGCCATGACAGCATATTTTCTATCAATGAATCCAATTTTATCATATTGCATTTTAGTCCTTCACATTTGAAGTAACTTTAAATTAATTTAATCAATTTAAATTAAATTAAAGATTTCCTATTTTATTTAAAAAAAATTATGATTTGATTTTTAAAGAGTTTCATCATCACCATTATCTTTATTTGTTCATCACCAAAAACACTATACACGCACACAACAAGCACCAAATCATACCCGCATGATTTAAAATTTTGAGTTTCTTACTGTTTAAATTGCTTTTCTTTTTTATGATCAACGTTTCATCATTTTGACACATTATCATTTTAAACTGCAGTAGTGAAGAGGTTTTGGTGGATCGGAATCCGTGGTGGGTCTCGGTTATAGGAACAGTTTGAAAACTCTTTAAAAGTGCTGGTGGGTAGACCAATTGTTTCTTGCTATTTAAAAAATAAAATGATGATTATGAGTGTATAGTGTTTGGTGTTTGATGTGTGTTTATGGTATGTGGTGACGAGTGATGATGAAATTCTTTAAAAAATCAAGTCCTAATTTTTTATTTAAATTTTTTTAAATAAAATAGGAAATATTTAATTCGATTTAAATTGATTAAATTAATTAAAAGTTACTTAAAATGTGAAAGACTAAAATGAAATATGATAAAATTGGATTCTTTAATTGAAAATATAGTGACATGACTAATTATACGAGGTGGTGGCGTGTTTTTATTGGTTAAGGATTCGACGGTATTAAAACTCACTCTTTTACGACGGCACCGGAAAAACTCTCACAATACAAGAAGGAGCTCCCACGTGTGGGAAGAGATTTGAAACCTTACAGTAAGAAATGGAGCATGTTCTGATTGGTTCGAAAAGATCATATCGAAAATAATAAGGAGTGGTAACTCTTTCAATTTTTGGCAGGATAGTTGGTTTGGTAGTCAACCGCTAAAGGAAGTCTTTCCGAATCTGTTCTTAATTTCTAATACCAAAGATAAGACAGTAAAGGAGAGATTTTTGAAGTTGAAAATGGGTCGGTGGACTGGAATCTTAGGTGGAGAAGGAGACTATTCGATTGGAAAATTCTCAATTGGTGGAGCTCCGTAATATGTTAAGGGATGTTTCACCGCAGGGAAATGAAGATGACTCATTTTGTTGGGATTTGGCAATGGTGGTGCATTTTCAGTGAAGACAGCTTCAACGTTCCTTATGGCAAACTTAGTTTCTCCATATTTGAATGATATTGGTGAAATGTCATTTGCTTTAAGTTAGCGTGTAAGGCGGCTAAATTCATTTGTGGCGGTTGCTAAGGGATAGGATTCCAACAAAACAGAATTTAAGAAAAAGGGGATTTTGGTTCTTGCAGGTTGTGAATTTTGCCATGAGGATGATGAGGATTCTTTTCATCTGTTTTGTCATATACAGATTGTTAGGTGTGGGATAAAATTGGAGATTGGTGGGATAAAATTGGAGATTGACGGCAAGTTCAACATTTCAGTTTCTCAGGAGGATTTTTGTCATTTTTGAATCTTTGGTCGGGGAAGAATAGAAAGCAACTAGCAGTGGTAATTTGGTGTTATGTGGTGTGGCTGGTTTGGTTGGACAGAAATACGCTAGTCTTAGAGGGAGTGAATATACAGAATGAATTAATAAAAATTAGATCCTGGAGATGGGCAAATGTTTCAGGGGGTCTTTCAATTCCATACTCAGATTGGCATTTGAGCCTAATGTTGACTGTCTAATTAGTTTTGGTGCTTTCATTGTGGGCCATTGGTTGGTGTATCTTGCTTAGGTCTGTTATACTCTTTTTCCCTTGTTTAGAATTTTCCTTTATGAATTTTTTTCTTTCAAGATTTTTAAGAAGCTAAAGGTTTTTACAAGTGTTATTTGTTGGTGAGGGTCAATTTTTCTTTTTATAGTATGGTAAGTGTTATTTTGGGAGCTTTTTGTGTGATGTAGTTGTTACATTATTAGTGCTTCACAATGGTGTGAAGCGTTCTTTTGTATGTGGTGGTGGTTTACTTGGTAGCACATGATTGAGTTTCCCAAGACAAACTCTTCATAGAAGGTGTGGTCTTTAGTTGGTTCAAAGATGCTCGGTTTTCCTTTTTTTTTGTTAATAAAATTTTCTTTTGTTTGCTTTTAAAAAAATTATCATAACTTTTACTTAAGTTTTTGATTATCAACTATTGTTAGATATTTATCTAATATTCGAGTCTATATATATATATATATATTATTGATCATGTATTATATGCTGTCATAAATATTTTACTAAATGATCTTTTAAGGCTTACTGTATTAGGATTGTAGACATCTCATTTGGTATGGATTTTATAACATGTAAATGTCAAAAATCTTATTTCTATATTGTTGATAGGTCGAAATAGAAATAAGAAAGTTCGATCATAACCCTTTGCAAAAGACTATGAATTTATAATAAATAAGTTATGATCCCCAAATCATATGTATTCAATTCCCTTATCTAATGTACCATTGTTAGAAAAGGTCCATGAGCAATTTTGCATTCATAACGTAGAAGACCAAAAAAATCAAGTTCTAACATTCATCATATCTATACAGATACGACGCGTCCACCTTATTATTTCTTGGTGATTTAACATGAATATGATTTGATTAGATATAGTTCTTTTTTATCTTTTAGTGTCACCCATCAATTTTCCAACAACTGTAAGTTGACAATTATCAAATCCATTAATAAAGTAGTTTTGACGAAGAGAGTATTATTGCTTGTTTCATGTCTACGTTTTTCTACGCATTTTTCCACATTGAGTCATGATGTGGAAGAGTAGTCCAAACGAAAGACCAAAATTTAAGTTATGGAAATAGTTGAGGGTTCCTCCTAAGCAATCGTGTTTATGAATGGTAAATATACAAATAAGTGGGTTGACGAGTACAAAGTACAAAGTCCCCCATCTGATCTCCCCGTAAAATCTGGAGATTAAAGATGAGATAAGATAAGCTAAGGTAAACAAGCTAAGTCGTTGTGTGTGGCAAATAATATTCAAGTTCACCTGCACTTGTTGACCTACCCTTGCAATTTGAAAATTTAACACACCTACTAATGTTAAAATACCATCAGACACAGTTGGATGAAACATGTACTCTCTATCCACCAGCTTCTCAATCTCAAGACAAGTGCCCACATGCTTGCTCCCCTACCATCACCTTCACCTCGTTAAATAGTGCCTGCAAATTATTAAGGAATCTATATATATATATATATATATATATATAGACACACACCCCTGAAGCACAAATTGAATATTGAATATCTTTAATCTGTCCCAGTTGTATTCTAAAATGTTAACGCTAATCATCAACCTCATAACTTGCACCCGTGAGAGACAAACGTTAATTAAATATAGGTCAACGTCTTAATGGTTTTGGTTTTTCAGTTGTTTTCATCTTCAGGCATGGTTGGTGATGTTGCTCACAACTCAGTGTTTCGAGGCATATGATCCCTTTGTCGGCAAATTTGCATAAGAAGCCATGAAATTTAAAATGGCTTAAATATGAAAATGATCCCAATAAATATTGACTTTTTTTAAATTGGTTCCCTTAAAAATTTTCTTTTGGTTTTGGTCCCTACATTTATAAAATATTTTGATTTTGGTCCCTCCTGTTATATGTGGATGGAAAATGCCGAAAATGTAATATATTATATTCTATGACCTATTAAGGATGATATTCTTGCATTAATTCTCAAGGGTAAACAGAAAACTTACATTAAATAAGAAAATCAGTTCAAAAACCATGATATTAGAGGAACCAAAACCAATTGAATCTAAATAATAGAGGGACCAAAACAAACTACCAACATAATTATGGGGACCAAAATTTAATATGAGGGACCAAAACCAAAACGTTTTGTAAGTGCAGAGACCAAAACCAAAAGAAAAATTTTACAAGTACCAATTTCAAAGAAGTCAATATTTACCGGGACCATTTTCATATTTAAGCCATTTAAAATTAATAAAGTTCACGTGATACTCTTGATATGGATAGAATATAAAAGTTGACCACTAGATATTACCCTCGTCACTTATTATAAGGTACCATTTTGGTAGAACTTGTGTTCCTTTTTATAAATCATTTTAGAATATCTATGTAGTATTAAAGAGTTTATTCCAAATACACCCTTCATAATTGCATAAGGTAATAATTACAATAGATAGAGAAATGAATAGAATTGTAAAGTTTTAAATAGAGGTAACTTTGGAATGACAATATATTTTTTGATAAATTTGAGATTAGAGTAATAACTATTTTTTTTAATACGCGTGAATTAGGTAAAAGTGACTTGTATATTAAGGGATAGAGAGAATATTATCGTAACAAATAATTATAATCAATGCTCCCTATGCTTTCATTACTGGCTTATTCAATGAGAATTATTTTCCCTACAAATTACATGGTAGATCTCAACTCTCAAGGTCTTCTTATGACAATCATTAAACCCACGTGGATGTGTAGTCACTCTATTGAGCCAATTTTGATGAGAAAAACCGAACCAAAACTTGCTTTACAAAAAACCAAGTCAAACGGGTGTGGAATTGTAAGTGGAAAATAATTTAGAAAAATACTCCATCTTTATTTATAAGTTCTTTTTGGAATTTTTATTTTGGTTCTATTTATAAGACCCATTTTCAATTTTCAATAGCATTTAATTATTTTTTTTCACTAACACCCCTATAAAGTCGACACTTTTTAGAGTTTCAATAATAAATTATAGGGGTAGTTTTGAAAAAGTAGGAAGTAGTAAATAAATTAAAAAAAAAAAAAAAACAAAACAAAACAGGACGAGTTCTCGCAGGTTTTCCAAACCCGATCGGGATGAAACAGAGTATCACTTTTTTATCATCACCTACCATATCAAATTTGTTCCTGAAATCTTGATGGGTTTGGGATTGATATTGACAAAACATGCTATGTTGTCATGCATATTTCTAATAGTAGAGAAGGTTTATTATGTTGGTACACATGTTCTGTATACTTCTAATTGTAGAGAAAGTTTATTATACCGATCCACATATTTGGTATGTACGGTGGTTCTAAAAATGCCTAACCAATACAAATTAATTAGCTTAAAAAAAGAAAGAGGTAGGAAAAAGAAAAAGGATAAAGCAATAATGTCTTTTTTCAAGACGTAAAAAATGACTGGTTGTAATAAGTTATGCTTTTATCAATGAAGGAAAAGAAAATTAAATTTACTGACAAATTACTGAATGGACCTCTAATTCTCAAGCTTAAAATTTTGATATATGATCATGTGAGTTACATCTACTTATCTTTTTACTAACAAAGTATTTTTTAAAAACACAAACCCATAATATCATGATTTAAAAAGAAATCGATTATTTACAAAATCTACCACTTTTTAGTTTGAAGACCCCAAAGATTTGTGAACACTATAATAAATAGAAGAGGAGAAAAGGAACAGTGTTAGAAGCAAACAGAAGATCAGAAGACATATCTAGCATCCATGCAATACTCAGCTTGGCGTAAAAGATCCATATACACGTAGTACCACTTTATTCCACACAAAATTCCTCTTGTAGATAGAGTAACATATTTAATTTGTTAAATGCCATTTGCAATTGAGATTTACGACCTCTTTGTCACATTGTATTATGATGATGATGATTAATTAAAAGTTCCCATGACCCAATTGATAAAATTCAATTTGAATCCGATTACCACTTACATGAGAAATCAAACAAAGAAGAACTGAAACACTTCTTTTCATTCATATATATCCATGCAAGATATTGTGATTTTCTTCTTGCGTACAAACAGACCTATGCACCTTTCTCATCATTTTTTTTAATGTGAAAAGCTACTGGAAACACACCCAAAAAAAAAAAGTCACTACATTATATAATATATAGTATACTCGTAATACACACATTTTCTTAATTTCGGACATTGGTTCCTAATTGGACATGACCATTGCTGCCATTCTCGACAACTCCTTTAGTATTAGTGGTACCATTGGCATTGGACTTAACCCTGAATTTACCAAAAGACCCTTCCATTTCTTCAAGGGTCTTACCCCTTGTTTCAGGTAACATGGTATAGAAGAATATCCATCCAGCAGTAGCAATCCCACTAAAAAGGAAGAAGGCCCCGCCAATAGTGATCCCTTTAGATAGGGACAGAAAAGTCATTGAGATGACCCCACTGGTGACTCTATTCACCACAACCCCCATAGCACACCCTTGGGCCCGCAACCTCAAAGGAAATATCTCAGAACTATAGACCCACGTGATGGGTCCCGCACCAATTGAGAAAGTTGCCACGTAGGACAAAACGGTAGCTATGCTCAATCCAACGGCCCACATCAACTTCTTCTCAGAATGATCAATGATCGTGAGGCTCCCAGCGAGCGCCAAAAGCGAGAGCACCATACCACCAACGCTAGTCAATAGCAACGGACGACGTCCAACGCGATCTAACATAAACGTGGCCACTAAAATAAAAACGGTTTTAACAAATCCAACGGCCACGGTTGCAAGAAGCTTATGAGTGTCGTCTTTGATCCCAGCCTTTTCAAATATTCGAGGGCTGTACAAAACGACGGCGTCCACCCCTGATGCTTGTTGAAAGAAGTGGATACCGAGGGCAGCAATGACAATATGACGAATTGCGGGTGTAGGATAAAGGAAAAGCTCTTTCCATACACCCTCACCCGTGTTTTGTTTGGGTACTTGAACGACGTCGTCGTTGCAATCTTGGGGGATCCCAGCTGCTTCTTTGATTTCGGATAACCTTAGCTGAGCTTCTTGTGGGGAGTCGGAGGTTTTGTTGAGGACTTTTATTGCGTCACCTAAACGACCGCGCATCACGAGCCATCGAGGTGATTCGGGCATGGCTAAGACTCCTACTCCAAGGAGTACTGAAGGAATTGCTCCTATTCCAAGCATTAGACGCCAACCCAACTTAAGTGTTAGCTTTGAAAATGCATAGTTTGAAATGTATCCGAGTAATATCCCTCCATTGATGAAAACCTGGAATTTTGGAATATTGACGTCATCATGATTTGTACTATAGAAGATAAAGTAATTTGTTTCTCTCAATTTACACAGCATTTTCATTTTAGTCTCTGAAAATAGCAAAAATGCTTTTAGGTTTTTGACTTTTGTAAAAAATCATTCACATTAGAAGAACGTCGATCAAGTTAGTCTCTGCCGTCACTATCGTGGGATGTATTTGTTTTAAAATAAGATAAAGACAAGGACGTATGTGAATTAAAATGTTATCTCAGGGACTAAATTGCGGTTTCGATAAATTCAGGGACTAACTTGACCAACGCCTACAAAGTCAGGGACCAATCTGACCAATTACTCAAAAAACAAAAAACAAATGTTTATGTATTGAAAATGTAAAAGGCCAAACATTGTAAAACAATAAAAAAATCTAAAAAACTAAACTCAATGAAATGGAGGGAATATTCAAAAAGATCTTCTGATCAAAAAATATTCACGAATATACAATAAAAGCAAAAAAAAAAACAACTTTAAAATTTCATATAAAAATGGATACAATTAAAAAAAACAAGGTAAATATAAAATTTCGCTTATGTTATCACAACAAGTTTGCCAAAATTTGTTAAAAATTTTGTCGGAGGTGTGTATATTTTTTATTTGTAGCCAGAGATTTTCATTAGGAGAGGAAATAAGTTTTTCATTAATATTATATGCACATCTGATTATGCATATAAAACAATTAAATTGTTTCTGCATATAACACAATTAAATATATATTTAGATATCAATTCTACATGCAATACTACTTGCAACTTTGTCTTTGCTTAAACAAAAATAATCATGTATCATTTAAATCAATTGGTTTTGCAACAAAATTTAGTTACCAAATATTTTAAAGTGTTAGTATAAATTTAAAATAAACGAAGTGTTTAAATCGTAAAATAAATATGATATTTATAATATACTATTTTAGCTTTTACATACTATGTTTAAACTAATTTATTTTTTTTAAAAAAAAGAGTAAGTTAAGCAGTCATATATTATATTATCTTAATTAAAAAAAAAAAGTAGTCATATATTACATACCCAATAAATATGTGTACCGAAAATTCATTTCACATGCAAGTACTACTAAGTACTAAGAACTAACCATCTGTTTCCTTACATGAAAAGATAATACAATAAGTAGCTAATTTCTTTTGAAGTAAGAAATAATACTAAGCAAAGACAAAAAGAACTACCTAACAACGTAACCTAAAGTTACTAATTAACCATGTCTTCACTAAAAACAAAATAAATGACGAAGTAGCTAAAGAAGAAATGAACAAACCTCAGGGAAAGAGGTGAGAAAGCCACGAGAAGAAGCAGGGGAGACCTCAGCAGTGTAAACAGGGGCAATCATGAGAGCGTAGCCGATTCCAATGCCGGCCACGAAACGGCCAAACATGAGAAAGGAGTAGTTAGGAGAGAAACCCATTAGTATGGCTCCGGCGAAGAAGATGGCACCGGCAAGGACTATTGTGTAACGCCTCCCAATCCAATCAGAGGTTCTTCCGGCGAGGCCAGAGCCTATGAGTGAGTAGAGGTTGATGATTCCAAGCAAGATTTCTATTTGCACGTCCGAGACTTTGAGGTCTCTTTGTATGTAGATGGCTGCTCCACTCATCACACCGATATCTGTAACATAACATCATACTAACATTAATACTATGGAAAATGCTAACAACAATCTTGATAAGATACTAAATATAATTTAAAAGCAAGACCCTTATTATATATTGGATGAACATGCCATTGATACTTAGAGTAGATGTTTAACTTTTCGGATTAAAAAATAAAAATTACAATATTTCTAGTATACAAC
Source organism: Crotalaria pallida (assembly GCA_037953625.1). NCBI lineage: Eukaryota > Viridiplantae > Streptophyta > Magnoliopsida > Fabales > Fabaceae > Crotalaria > Crotalaria pallida. Next base: position 137,344,892 of record CM075654.1, on the reverse strand, counting down.
CTAATTTTGTATTGTTGCTATGCAATTTTACAATTTTGACTTTTTACATAATGACTTAACAATTACATGTTAGGTGGCAAAATATCATTGATTCAACATAAGATTGCATAATAACAACCTAAAATTAGGTTGCATAGAAGTAATTCCCAAAATATCAATGCTCGGTTGTTGGCAATTGATGTCATCGGTCAGCACAGTTGAATACGTACTCATGAGTAAGCCTTATTTGTAGATCAAATTTTATAACTTTATTTCAATTAATTTCCCACCTAACGTTATTTATTCTTCATTTATATATTGTCATTTTCTATTTATGATATAAATTTTGATAAAGAAATTAAATGTGATTTGAAAATATTAAAAAATATAATTTTTTTAGTTTTCGATAAAAGAAAAAAGGTTGAGACTTGTAATGGTTTTTTTTTTCACTTTTAGAAAACTTAACTGATGCATTTGTTAATAATACCCATAAATTAACTCCCTTAGTTGTTTAATTTACAGGTTCGTGAAAATAATTTTGTCCCATAGGCACGTGGGCATATACTGAATATATATTCGTGTGTGAAATCGGGAGAATTATTATTATTTGTTGGTAGTATGTAATTTTCTTTTTATTTTTCATAAATAAAGAGATAAGTTATATGAATTTCAGTACATACTAGTAGTAAACTATAGTTGTTACCCTAGGATGAAACGTTATGTTCTCTATTGAAAGAAGCATAAAGGACAATAAATGGACCTGATTTTCTTCGTTGTGATGACTGATGAGGGACAACACTACAAATAATTAGGGATAACAGAGTAAGAATTTGATAGTAGTACTAACCATAGCCAAGTAAGATGGAAGTCATGGAAGCCAATATAGCACAAGCGAAAGCATATTTGTTTCTTTTTGGCTTCTTTTTCGGCTGAAAATCTTCATCAAGAGTTTTCTGGACTTTTGCTTCAACTGTTTTTTCCTCACTCATCTTGACTTGGTTGATAAGTTGAATATCCGCAGAAGTGATTCAGAGAGAGATTAATTTGTTAGCATCTACTTTAGTCTTTAGTGACCATATATGATAATAAGATAAGAACCAGTGGTAGCTAGTTAGAGCTGGCATATGCTGCAGGATTTGAGGTTTCGCTACTGTGCTTATATAGATCAATGGCTTACATCAGCTTTAGACCACGTAGTCCCACATGGTACAACCCCCCATCTCTCTTTCCATCTCCACGATAATGTCATTTTCACGTGAGTAATAATGTAATGTAATATACTTCTCTACTCAATTGCACCTTTTTTATCAACTCCTATGTTTGAACAATATAAGATTTGATATTATGAGACTAAGCTTTTTTCATTTAAGTTAATTTTAAAGTGAGTGAAGTGTATTGTTTGAATAAAAACATCTTACATTATAGAAAACGTAAAAATGTTTTATGGGCTCCAAAACATGGACATTGCATCAACTCAGTAGACTGAATTTTTTTTCCCAAATATTTAAAACAGACGAGTATATAAAAAAGGGAAAAAAAAAATAGTGAAATGTAGAGATAAATGTATTTGATATTAATTAGTGTCAAAATTATGCTTTACGTATAACGAAGTTATGAGGTGGAACAGGATAGAGAAATAATTTGGGAATGAAAAAAAAAAAACATGTCATCTCTTTGGACAACTTAATATTGTGCATACACATCACATGATATTGATGTGACAATTTGTTAGTCATATAAGCGATTAACGGTATTTTACTAAAGATAAAGACCAAAGCAAGAAAAGTTTAAACTTTATAGTTACTTTGTTTGGTAAAAAAAAAAAAAACTAAAACCAAAATTCGATCAACTTTTAGGACCTTTTATTTAAAAAAAAAAGACATATGACATGCTGAAATAGCATTCCATTAGTCACGTCATCTATTAATGGTAGATTCCTAACCATGGGAAACAAAACAAAAAAATTTAAACATTTAAAGATTAAGATTGATCAAATAAAAAGATAAGGACGAACACCAAAACTTGATCAACTTAAAAAAAACTTAAATATACTTTAATTTTTGTGATTACAGTAAAAACACACTTAAAGCATGTTTGGTTCACAGTTCCAGAATCACTTTAGATTCCAAAATCACCTTGGAGCAAAACTACTGACCTCGCAGAAATGCATGCTTCGGTATTCAACACCTTTTTCCTTTTTCCTTCCTTCTTCCTTCACCCTTTATCGGCTTAGAAGAAATTGTGAGATATATATAAATAGTAAATCAACTTTAAATTCATTTGAATAACAACTCATGCTCCTAACTTCCCGTGTTTTTTCCGTGTTGTTACAATCTGTGAAAATTATTGTTTCATCCTAATTTTAAACATAGCATTCAGTATAAAAAGACCTATGTTCTTTCATTCTTGTATAACATATGAAAAGAAAGAGAATTGTGAATAATAATTACAAAGAGATATAACAAGAGGTTTATCTCTGCCTCGCGTCCTCTCCTTTTATTCCGCTGCATTTTCTTTTTAAATTTTCCTTGGTGATTTGATATCAAATTGGTATCAGAGCTGGCTTAGTCCAACGCCTGGTTTAAAAAAAGAGGTGTTTGTGAGAAACAAGGGTGTTCTCATATTATTATTTTTATACACATACAAAGTAAAAAAAAATGTCAAACAATTTTAATGTTGTTTGGTCAGGTCCCAAATTAGATGGGAAACTTGATTATAATTACTGGGAGCTTTTAATGACTACACACTTAAAAGCTCAAAACCTTTGGAGTCTCATTGAACCAGGGATTGAAGAAGGAGCTAATGAAATTGCTCAAAGGAGGGACCAATTGGCGCTGACGCAAATTCACCAGGGAGTGGACTATTTGCTATTTGGCAAAATAGTCAATGCCAAGACTGCGAAGCAAGCATGGGAGACCTTAAAATTATCATATAAAGGTGTGGACAAAGCTCAAAAGTCCAAACTACAATCATTGCGTAGAGAATATGAAAGATACGAGATGTCCGTTTCAGAAAGTATTGAGCAATACTTCTCACGAGTTACAGACCTCGTTAATAAAATGAGAATGTATGAAGAAGATATTTCAGAAAGTATGGTGGTAGAGAAGATCCTTCGAACCATGCCGATTAAATATGATCATGTGGTGACTACAATAATTGAGTCCCATGACACAAACACAATGACAGTAGCAGAGTTGCAAGGGAGTATGGAAAGCCACGTGAACAAAATTTTAGAGAAGGCAGAAAGGTCAAAAGAAGAGGCTTTAAAAAGCCAAGTCAATATGGCTGAATCTAGCCAAAGCGCATATGGCAAAGATCGTAACTTTAATAATGGAGGAAGAGGTAGTTACAGAGGCAGAGGCCGAGGAAACTTTCGAGGAAAAGGACGTGGCAATTTCAATCAATGGCGAGACAACAACTATAGACCTCCTGGTCGAGACAGAGGTGAAAACAATTTCGGGTCTCCAAATCGTGGAAGAGGACGAGATAATTTAAATCAAGAAGGAGGTAATTTTATTTGCTTTTAGTGTGGTAAATATGGCCACAAAGCTTCAGATTGTCGATCTAGATTTCAGAATAATTATCAGGCAAATCTGGCAGAAAATAAAAATCATGATACTGGTGAAAGATCCTATAATCATGAAAGTTTATTTTGTGCAAGTAGTTTTTTCTCAAAAGATGAAAATATTTGGTATTTGGATACCGGGTGTAGTAATCATATGTGTGGGAAGAAAGAATTATTTTCTACATTAGATGAAAGTGTAAACTCAGTGGTGAAATTTGTTAGATCCAGTGAGAAGGTTTTGATAATGACAAAGGTTTTGAACAAGCTACAAGTGTTTGTGATCAAGCTCAAGTATGAAGAAGTTTATCAAACAACAACAAACAACAAATGATGAAGAGAGAGCAAGCTCATGAAGACTTAGTTTGTGTTTTATTGTAATATCTTTAGCCTCTCAAGTCTTTTAGTTTATGAGTTTGGGTAGAGTATATAGAGGGTAGTGAATCTCTATCAAGGTCATGATTATATCATAATTTGAGTATTCACTTAACCTAAAATCAATAGGTGGCTTAAAGGTTTGAAAGAAAAGGTTTAGTTTTTGAGAAAACAAGTTTCTAAGTGTTTTTCACTGAACTAATCGATTAAGGTCCATTTTAATCGATTAGAATTTTCAAAGCTTGCGCACTTAATCGATTAAGGCATGTATTAATCAATTAAGACATGTGTTAATCGATTAACACGTGCAGAATCAGTTTTTAAAATAAGCTTTTCAAGGCAAAATCAATTTCTATTGTTTTCTAACTTTTGGGTATTCTATATAAACTTTTTCCTAACCTTTGTGAATAGATTAGAACACATATACATCATTTTGATATTCATTTTACAAAGAATCAAGCCACACTATTCTCTCTCACTTTCTCAAGATCAAAGCTTTCAACTTTTACATTCTTTGATCAAGAATCTTTGAATCTCTTATGTTGATATTTTCATAGCTTTTGAAAGAGATTCATAGGATTGTTATTGTTTTCTATTGAGTTATAACCATTGCACAGAAGGCAAGCTATCTACAACAAAGGAAGCCATGGTGGTTGTTCATCAAGCAAAGTTATCTTGGAAGTCTTGTTGTGATAACAAGCAAGTGGAAGTCTTGGTGTGAGGTATCATCAAGCAAGTGGAAGACTTTGAAGAATCTCAAAGAAATTGGAAGTCTTGTTGAAGGGAATTGACAAGCAAGGTTAGAGGTTAGATTAGATTCAATAGGATTGCAAGGCAAGGGCGTGGTATCTCTTGTAGGCTATCAAGAAGGGAGTCTTGAGAGGCATTTACTTGTAATTTGAGAACTCTGATTCCTCATAGTGAAGAATCTCTCTTGGTTGAAGAGGGGACTGAATGTAGCTTTCAAGTGGATGAAAGTGAACCAGGATAAATCACTGTGTCGTATCTCTAAACCCTTAACTCTTTACATTCAAGTCATTTCAATATTGTTCTTGGTGGAAAACCTAGAAAAGATTGATTTTCATAATTGATTGAATTGAATCTTAATTGTGCAAATTGATTTGGGGAAAATCATTTTCATAAACTAGGTAATCAATAAGAATATTGGTGTTAATCATTTCCGCTTTATCTCTGATCTTATGTGTTAATTGATTGATTTTCGTATTTGATTGAAAAGTGATTTTTCAGATACTGTTCAGATTAATCGATTAAGTTTATTGTTAATCGATTAATTTTTAAGTTGCTTTCGGCATTAATCGATTAGTACCTTAGTTAATCGATTAGTTTGAAAGTAAGCTTCAGCATTAATCGATTAATACTGAAGTTAATCGATTAATCAATTTATTTTTGTAAAAATCATTTTGTTTTAATCGTTTCAATTTGTTTCTTTCGAAAATCTTTCAAGGTTTCTCTAACACCTATTCAACCCCCCCTTCTAGGTGTTCTCCTAGTGTCTCCTAGTTATTTCACCCACCGATTGTAGTCCTTACAAAATTTGGCAACGATACTAATATACCTATTTTGGGGAAAGGCCAAATTACTTTTAAATTAAAAGACGGTTCTAAAAATTTTATCTCTGATGTTTTCTATGCTCCTGGCCTTCATTACAATCTCCTAACTATTGGACAATTATCAGAGAAAGGTTTCAACATGCAAATTCATCATGGTATCTGTACGATAATTGACAGACATGGTAGATTTGTAACAAAGGTAAATATGACCTCGAACCGTTTATTCCCCTTGAAAATACAACATGAAAAAATTTCGTGTTTAAATTCGATCATACCTGATGATGATTGGTTTTGGCACATGCGTTTTGGTTATTTTCATTTTTCTGGATTGAATTATTTATCAAGGAAAGAGCTTGTTTCCGTTTTGCCTATAATAAATGTTCCTAATTATGTATGTGAAACTTGCCAATTGGGAAAGAAGCATCGAGATGCATTTCCAGTTGGAAAATCTTGGCGAGCAAGGAAACTATTGGAGATTGTCCATTCAGATTTATGTATGGTTGAAATGGAGGTTGCAGGCATTTTATCACTTTCATTGATGATTTTAGCAGAAAGGCTTGGGTATACTTTTTAAAGCAAAAGTCGGAAGCTTGTGATGCTTTCAAATCATTTAAAGCATCTGTCGAAAAACAAAGTGGATGCAAGATTAAAGCATTGAGAACTGATAGAGGGCAAGAGTACCTCGCCTATTCTGATTTCTTTATGCAACATGGAATTCAACACCAAATGACCACGAGATACACACCCCAACAAAATGGAGTAGCAGAAAGGAAGAACAGGACAATTATGGATATGGTGCGATGCATGCTAAGAGCCAAGAAAATGCCTAAAGAATTTTGGGCAGAAGCAGTTGCTACTATATATATTTTGAACAGGTGCCCGACGAAAAGTGTCAGTGATAAAACTCCAGAAGAAGCTTGGAGTGGAAGGAAGCCATCAATACGACACCTTAGAGTTTTTGGGTGTGTTGCATACGCCGGAGTCCCAGATCAATTAAGGAAGAAGCTAGACAACAAAGGTGAAAAATGTATTTTTATTGGATATAGTACAAATTCAAAAGCTTATAAATTGTATAATCCAGAAACTAGGAAAGTTATTATTAGTCGAGATGTAACATTTAATGAAGAAGGCATATGGGATTGGACCACCAAAGCTGAAAAGAAGCAAGTGCTAATTCCAGAAGATCATGAAGCAAAAGACGATGGTGAAGGTCAAGCTCCCAATAATCATGATGATCCAGCACCTAACAATCAAATGCTTCGCGAACCTCAAGGTGAAGCATCAGGAAGACCACAACGACAACATCGATTACCAGCCAGACTTCAAGATTGCATTCTGGGGAATGACAATGACCCATCAGACGACGAAGAAATTATTTATTTTGCTTTATTTGCAGATTGTGATCCTTTAATATTTAAGGAAGCCACTAATCACCAGCATTGGAGAACGGCGATGGACGAGGAAATTCATTCTATAGAAAAGAATGAAACATGGAAGCTAACCGATTTGCCTACAGACAAGAAGGCAATTGGAGTAAAGTAGGTGTACAAAACAAAGTACAAGCCCAATGACGACATTGATCGTTTCAAAGCGAGATTGGTTGCAAAAGGTTATAAGCAAAAACCAGGTATCGATTATTTCAAGGTATTTGCTCCTGTTGCTAGACTTGACACTATTCGAATGATTATTTCACTCTCTGCTCAACGTAATTGGAAAATATATCAAATGGATGTTAAATCTGCCTTTTTAAATGGTAACTTGGAAGAAGAAGTATATGTCGAGCAACCTGAGGGTTACGTGATAAACGGAAATGAAAATAAAGTTTATAAATTAAATAAAGCACTGTATGGATTAAAACAAGCACCAAGAGCATGGTATAAGAAGATTGATTCATATTTTGTGGAGCACGGATTTGAACGATGCCCTCGTGAACACACACTATATATTAAATATGTTAAACCTGGAGATGTTTTGATAGTGTGTCTCTATGTCGATGATCTTATTTTTATTGGGAATAATCCAAATATGGTAAAAGAATTTAGGGAGGCTATGGTCAGATCCTTTGAAATGACTGATTTAGGGTTGATGTCCTATTTTCTTGGCATCGAGATTGTTCAAAAGAATGATGGAATATTTATTTCTCAAAAGAAATATGCTAATGATATTTTAAAGAAGTTCAAGATGGAGAATTCAAAACCAATTTCCACACCAGTAGAAGAAAAGTTAAAGCTAACAAGAGAAAATGAAGATAAAAGAATAGATTCGACTTATTACAAGAGTCTAATTGGAAACCTAAGATATCTAACTGCAACTAGACCAGATATAGTTTTTGGAGTTGGGTTACTAAGCAGATTCATGGAAGAACCACGTACAAGTCATTTACAAGGAGTTAAAAGAATCCTCCGATACATCAAAGGTACCTTAGCTGATGGAATTTTTTATGGCAATAATAATGATGTAAAGCTTATTGGTTATACCGATAGTGATTGGGCTGGAGATATAGATACAAGGAAAAGCACATCGGGATATATATTTCATCTCGGTTCAGACGCAATATCATGGTCGTCAAAGAAACAACCAATAGTGGCACTATCTACGACCGAAGCAGAATACATAGCAGCAACCAATTGTGCAACACAAACAGTTTGGCTAAGAAGAATTCTCGAAATATTACATCAGAAGCAAGATACTCCTACTGAGATATTTTGTGATAACAAGTCTGCTATAGCACTATCCAAAAATCCAGTTTTTCACGGGCGATCCAAACACATAGATATTCGCTTTCACAAGATTCGTGAATTAGTTGAAGATAAAGAAGTGTTGATCAAGTACTGTCACACCGAAGATCAAATTGCTGACATATTTACCAAACCGTTAAAGGCAGAACTATTCTATAAGCTGAAGAGTTTACTCGGAATGACAAAAGCTTGATTTAAGGGAGGCAATGTGAGATATATATAAATAGTAAATCAACTTTAAATTCCTTTGAATAACAACTCATGCTCCTAAGTTCCCGTGTTTTTTTCATGTTGTTACAATCTATGAAAATTATTGTTTCATCCTAATTTTAAACATAGCCTTCAGTATAAAAAGGCATATGTTCTTTAATTCTTGTATAACATATGAAAAGAAAGAGAACTGTGAATAATAATTACAAAGAGATATAACAAGAGGTTTATCTCTGCCTCACGTCCTCTCCTTTTATTCCGTTGCGTTTTTGTGATTTGATATCAGAAATCACAAATGCGAGTGGCCTTGTGGCTCCCAGCCACAAAATGACAAACAAGTACAGCCACTTGCTGAAATAGTGCCAACTGCCAAATGATTATTAAATGAACAGAAGCGTACCCATACAGCAATTCTCAATTCTCTCTCCTTGGCCGATTTAATGTCGGTCCAGGCCACCCAAGAGATAACGGCTACTACAATGAAGGTCTTTGCACGTGCTTGGGAAAATGCTTTACCACTCGTTTGGAGAATTTCATTACGGATTTTAAATATTACTTTTCTGACTGAGACAATTGTATTTATCCCTATCATGCATTTTTATTTTAATTTGAACGGTCTAGTTTCTTTCATATTAGTAATTTTTGTTTTCCTAATTACTACCATTACTTAATTTCGTGAGCATATATAATAGCAGACTACCTAAACCACAAATTAAGAAGCACAAGTTCATGAATCTTTCGTGATTTGGACTGCGAAGATTTTGAAAAATAAGATTACTATTTTTTTTTGGTTTGATGCTATGTTTTCGAATGAAGTAAGTTGTGGAAGCAGGAACCCAGACATAGCTAGCTTAATACAGTAAAAATTAATTAGGTCGGTCACTTGTGGCAGGAAATAAAAGTGCTTTTAATTACAGCAAGTTTTCATTAAATTTGTTACTTATAGCTGAAGGACAAGCCAGGCTTTCGCATCTCACGGGTTTAAAATAAGCGTCATTTAGTCATTACCAATTTTTTGAGAAACAACAAAACCAATCTGACAAGATACATTACTTAGAAAAATGTTTCGCAAATTGTAACAAAATCAAGAATGCCAATCCTTGATTCCAAAAATGCTTCACGCATATATTCAAAAACAAATTACCTAAAATATTTCTCACGTTTGTACGCATGAGACAAAATCTAGACAGTAGCTGTATAAAAAAACAGTGTGTATGTGATACACATATATAAAAGGGAGTTTCATGTGTATATATAATTTAATTTCAAGATGTATAACATGATGAAGGCTAAGTTACACCGGATTATATTTTGTTGGACACATACACCATCTTTTTAAACTAAAGTTATTGAAGTCCATCATTATTGAGTAAGCATTACAGGAAAATATATTATAATTTTTTATAATAATAAAATATAGTTATATTTTTTTTTTGCACAAAAAAATATAGTTATATTTAGTTCAATTAGTTTTGATTAACATATTGAAAATATTCTTTTTTATAGAATGATTCTTTTTATTAATACTAATGTTTAATCCTGTTAAGTAAAAATATCAAAAGAGAAAAATTTGATATTTTATAAATTCAACAAAAAATAATATATCTTTTTTGGTAAGGTTTAGCAATATATTTTTTTTTTATAAAGAAATACTAATACTGTTGCTTTGATGGAGTAATTCTTGTTCATATTTATAACACCCAAAATAATTCTTATTTTTAGTCAAGCAAGTCAATCAATTCGATGGGAACAAACTTATTAAAAAAAAAGAAAAAAATTGGTGGGAACAAAAGTTTTGGATTATTTAACTTTAAAAAAAAAAATCTACAGTATCCATTCGTGTAAATTAATAATTAACCTGTACTGTTCATATATATATATTGAATCCTTTCAAGAATGATGCTATAATAATTATAACAAAATTATTTGAGTTTTGAAATTTAACTCCCACAAATTATCCTCAAATTTCATTTTTAAGTTTTATTCTAAAATTATCTCTTTTCATCTTTATTATCTAATCCTAAACCTCGCTACCTCCACCACCCCAATTAATAAACCTTGTTCTTCCTGAGGCTAAAGCTTTCATTTGGACTGCTGGTCTTAACAAGATTAACACCAATGACATACTCCATAAGCAAAAAACCCTAAGTCTCCAACCGCCCTATCTCCTAATACGTGCATAATGTGTGGCTCAAAATCTGAAAATGAACCTCATCATTTTTTACATCGCTTGCGGCGAATGTTCTTTGAAATAGATTGTTTGGGATCTTTCTCATGACTTTTATTATGATCTGTTGTTCAGTTGACTTCACTCTCTTCCACTTATTAAGTTCAGAGGTTTTGGCTCTTGCAAGGATTGCAAAATTCTATGGCAATGCTCTGTTTGTGCTGTCCTTTGATGTATTTAGATAGAAAAGCAATAATAGAATTTTCAATGGTTTCTTGGGTGGTGGTGATTATAGAATTTCAGGTTTGGAGATAATGATAATTATGAGGTTCAGGGTTAAATGAAAAAAATGAAGATCAGAAAAATAATTTTGAAATAAAATTTAAAAAAAAAAAGAGATTTGAGAATCACTTATGATGTTAAATTCACTTTTGATTTGTCCAAAAGTATCTTACTAACATTTCTTTTATATAAAAAAATCCATTTTTTGGGTCAAGATTCAACTATGACGGGCTGATTGTGATGGAAGAGAGGGCCCACTCATGCCTTTAAAAGTCTTGTTTGTGGGACACCTGCTCAGCCAATCTTTGCAACTTGCGCTGGTTAAGGTCCACGGTCCACGCCTCACTCCAATTATTGCATTTTTTTTTTACATACACTAATTGAACCATGAGATGTTCAAAGAATCCAAACTACTTGTCACGCAAATGTTTATTAAGAAAAACAAGAGGATTTTAATTCAGTATCGAATCTTATGAAAACGCACCTAATAGGAGAGTTTTATAAGCTATCTAACAGAAAGGATTAGTCTCTTCTCCATTAGTTAAGGAGATACCATGATAAAACCTAAAAAACAATTTTTTTTAATATAGTATTATTTGATATCATACATATTTATTTATATCTATTAATTATTTTGATTTTTTTTATCTATATTTCTCTAAAATACATAAAAGTAAACGTTGAACACTTTATAGATATTAGCGTGAACCCGTCTTTTTATTGTCATATTTTCATAAGATATATGTTTAATTTTTCATAAAATTTATAAATTAAAATTTAGTGTTGAAATTATTTCACTAGCATGTTATAATAACGACGAGGGACTTTAAAACAAAAGAAAAAAGAAAAAAAGAGAGGCATACGATTTTAAGCCCATCTGTAGATTAATTGTGGAAGTTATCTTGCTAGCGAAAAGAAAGAAGCATGTGGTTTCTTTGAGATTGCTTCTCTCTTTATTATACTTCAAAATTATTTGAGAAAAAACGTATAAGCCGAGCAAATAATTTTCACTTCATTTATGGTGGATTAGGTGATGGATACAAATTGGGATGATAATGGGTTCGAGTGGGTTTGGGTACAACATTATCGAATCTATCTCGTTAATATAAATTTGGATCCAGATTCGTGAGGGTATCCATCGCGGGTCTTACGCGCTGTTTGGGGGGTTTTCGTCCGACGCCTGCCAAACTGAGAAAGTGTGTGGGGTGTGAGTAATAACGACAGGTTATGTGGTAATCTTGTAAAGGAACTTGACCGTATTTTTTGTTGTTTTTTGCTTTTGGGTTGAAAAAGTAAAGTGCGTGAAAGCGTTAAAAGTTGACAGGAAAATAAATCGACGCCAAGAACACGGCGCAGGAAACGTAAAGGAAAACGATTAAAGATGCATGAATTAAATGCTGGAATTCGAAGTTGCAGTAAGATAAAGTGCAGCAAAGTAAAGTGCTGGAATGTAAAGGGTTTGCATTGAATTGTAAATTGGAATGTAAAATGTTTGCATTGAATGATAAAAAGGGTTGAGGTTTTTACAAAGGCGTTCTCCGTCAATCTGCTCTGGTGAGATGTGTAGGATGATTGCCAATGTGTCAACCTCGATTACAAACAAAGGACTTCCTATTTATAGCCTAAGGAATCCACTAAGATAATTCTACTTTATTCGGCACGTTCTGCACAACCGCAGCAGCCACGTTCTAAATAACTACCCACTACGCTATCCCCCACGTCGTGGTTTTGGGCTTCAAGGATATTTTGTCGAACCTTCTAACGACATCTTCGCTGGGAACCTTTCGGCAAGCATCTTTCTTCGACTGAAATAAAGCAACTTAGACTCTTGTCTAAGTCTCTTTGTTGTATGAAGTTTTCGGATTGTCGTGCCCCTGCCTTTTGGTTATGGGATGCCCGTCGACATCAAGCTCCTTTCGACAAAAGATCGTCTGTCGATACAGACCTTCGACCCATTGTCGGCCTCTATTTGGTTCAATCGATATCGGTGACATGTTCTCTGATTCTGACGGTATTTCACCACCGACTAACCAAAGGACCTGTCGCCGATTTCTCTTGGTAGAACCCCATTAGAGGGCTTTTCCTTTCCCTCATTAAATGGAAAGACACCCAAAATACGACCTCGAGAAGGTACAAACTTTGAGCCATAGAGAATTACTAGGTTCCACCGAGGCTTATGTATCAAACTAAGTGTGCCCTCCAATTCAGGCTTTTTACACCAGCTTGAAATACAAGAGGTGATCCCTATGTAATCTCCCATGTTCGGTCTTTCGTCATTCATGGGGACAAGGAGGGTATTCAGAGTAAGGATTTTCCCACTTTGTCTTCAACTCCCGAATCCCTTAATCCCTCATGTTCGGTCCTTCATGATCTCAGACCATCTGGGTTTTGAAAATTTTATCTTCTTTCCAAAATTCATGAGACTAGGCCATTGCTTTTTTCATGCTCTCATGGCTTCAAAAATCTCTGAAGTGGAGTATTTATAGCCATAGAAAGCATTAAATGTTGATGTAATTGTTCTTCTGTTCTCAATGTTGACATGACTGTTCTGACTTCCTCTTTTCTCACGTCATTATCCCTTCGACACGAGCCTCTCCTTCCATCTTCCTCTTTTTTGTCGACACACGTACACGTCCTTCGAAGTCACTTTTAAGTCGTAGGACTTAAGTACACCTCCTTCGACATCACCTATGTTGTCGACACCTCCCTGCTTTGTTAAATTCGACCCCTTGTTGAGAATTCACGTTCACCTCCTTCGAAGTCACTTTTAAACAATTCGTTTAAGTACACTTCCGTCGACGTCACTTATGCAGTCGACACTCTTGTCCTTTTGTCGATTTCAACTTTCAGTTAACACCCGTGGGTCTTGATATACCCAACTGGTTTGTGGGTATCCAACGAGTCTTGAGCGATGACAGAGATAATGTATAAGGCGAAAGAGGGACACTAAAAAAACGAAGATAAAAGTGAGCAACATTAAACAAAAGATACGTGGAATATATATATATATATATATATATATATATATACAGGTTATTTTCGTAATTTAACTAGTGGGTTTGGGTATCCCCATACCCAAACTCACCCCGTTTTAATAATGGGTCTTAAAAAACAAATTCTCATCTCCAACAGATCTAAGTTTCTAGACCCGAACCAGATTCGTTGTGGGTATTAACATTGAGTACCCGCTAATCCGGGTATAATTGTCATCACAAGACACAAAAGATATCTTAAAATAGATACATGGAATTTTATTTTCTAAATTAAAAAAAAAATCATTAATCATATAACACATTGGTAAATTTTTTTTTTTTAAAGACTAGAGAATGTTTCATTATTGTGACGATAACTATTAGTTTCTTTCTATTTTATATTTAAAATGCTGAAAATAAAAGATTTAAAAAAAATTGTATAGTGATTATCTTTTTTACTCGGAGAACTTGAAAACTTAGTTATATATCCGATATATAATTACACTTTAATTTAACTTCGTTTATGAGCTGTGGTTAATATAACATTTTATTTATATTTGAATTACTGCTGTACTGCCACTTGGGTTAACCTTAATGGGTTTGCTTAACCTCAGCCCTTAGGGCTGAGGATAAGAAGGTAAAAATAGTAAAGAAACCTAGAAAAACTAAGTCCACTATCACTTAAATCATTAAATATTTAGTTTTTTTATGAAAATGCACTTCTTTTAGTTTCTTATTTTCAATCCTAAAGGCTGAGGTTAAGAAAACCCAACCTTAATTTAAGGGGCCAACAAGACTATCTGACATAATATTATGTGATTGGTCATCACATAGGAGTCATCCAAGTCAACTCTTTGAGTAATAATGCTAGAAGAAGGATACACCATGAAGTCAGATTGAAGTACTTAAGTTGAATAACCATACTCTCTTTCTTAGTCATTGATTGACCATACGTACCTTTTTTTTCTTTTTATTTTTTATAAACTATACGGCTGAGGCTCCTATGCATGTAAACATATAACATGCATCGGTGCATGCTTTTATTTATGAGTTTTTTATTTATTTTTTTAAAATTTAATCAATTAAAAAATATTCTATGTGTTTTCTTTTTTACGGATATGAAGTGATTTTTATAATTTGGATTTAATTTTTTTTTACTCTGTGTTCTTAAAAAACTGTATTCAAAATTTACAGATTCTAATAAATCTATATAGAAACTTGTGTTAAAAAATATTCTGAATAGATCTGTGTTAAAAAAAATTGAAAAACAAAAAAAAAAAAATTAAACCATGCACCGATGCATGGTTTAATTAACCATGCACCGGAGCCTTCCCCAGACTATACATACCGTTTCTACAACAAATTGTATGGTCAAAATTTATACTCTGTACGTTTCTCTTTGCTGCTACCATTTGACAAATCAAGCGAGGCAATTATAAATCCTCGATAAATTGTTGATCATCAAACTGCATGCTGGTAAGACTAAGAGTATTCAAGCATTATATTACTTGCACTGGATGACAAATTTTTCAAACATATCTTGGCTTATTTGCTGATTGGATAATTGTCAAAGATGATGCTCAGTGACAGCATGCATGTTGGGCATAGCAGGCATATATAGACGACCCGTCTTATATGTAAAAAAAATGTATATATATATATATATATATATATATATATATATAATTCTAACTATTAATAAATTTTATATAAATAGCGATGAAAATTAAAATTAAAGTGCTTTATTTGTTAAATGATGTAAATAATAATTAACATAGGAGTGCTTAATTGGTGAATAAGATTAACCTCATGTCATCCATAGGTGTATTTCCATAGTAATACAATTCATCAATTGTAGATACTCCTACATAGTATATCATTAGCCGGAACATAAGTTTAATTTTAGAGAAAATGGGTAATGCACTGACGGTGTAAAGTTTTTTACACCATCATTGCATCATTCATCTGTATATGGTTGTTGACTTTTAAATTAAAGTAATCCAAATAAATGGTGGATGATGGACTGATGGTGTAAAAAACTTTACACCGTCAGTGCATACCCATTAATCTCTTAATTTTATACCCAAAATATGCAATGAAACATAGAGTAATATTAAATTCATACATATAATTTCCAGTTTTACACACATGATTATAAAGAAAATATAAAAAAAAAGTTTTGATAACATTATTTGTAGGGTTAACCAATAATAAATCCTACCGCTACAGGATAAGCATGAGCTCTCTAGTACAGGATAAGGGTGAATAACTCATCCTTCTTATCCTCTAAGAACCAAGTCAGCCCTACTGGGCCGAACAGACCCATAAGGCACCACAACACAACTTCCCCTATAAGTATCGTCATGCTATAGGGGTTAAGGTATGTTCTCTCATCCCTACTCTCAAGAACTACGTGTGGCTTGATCCCCTTATCACTGGGGGTACGTAGGACCGGGGTCACCCTCGTCAACTGCAACAACCCCAAACACACATCGTGGTGGATCTATTTCTCAGATCCACTACATTGGCGCCGTCTATGGGAATTCGATAAACTTCGATTCCCATCCACATCAAAAAAAAAGAAAGAAAGAAAGACCAAAAATAACACTTCAGCCACGTTCACGATGTTGTCACGCCGTGGCCACGGTGCCGGTGCCGCTGCTCCGCTTTCATCACCGTGGTGCTTGTGGCGGTACTGTTCACGAAAAAGGAGGAAAGGAGCAACCTCGTGGCTCCTGGTAGTGCCGTTACCGCCACCAAGAGACAGATCTGAAACAGCGGTCTCTCTCCCAGTATTTCGCCGCCGCCGTCAAGGCTAAACAACGTCGGCACTCTGCTCCTTCTTTATTCGCGCTGCACCTTCTTTATTCTCAGAACAGAGGTTCGCACCAGCCGCTGCTGACCCTCCTTCTCACGCCACCGTCATTGCAAGATCCGTCGGTGTGCCTTCATCATGGGGAAGCGAGGGTCAAATCGGAGCAGAGGTTTCTTCCTCTTCATGCGACGAGCCTCTGGGGCCGCGGTTCGAGATCCATCGCCGTCGCAGACCTGCCGCCACCTGTGCAGCGCTCTTCATTCAAGTGCTACTCGCAATTTCGTCGCCCCCCGGTGCGAGCCATCTGTGGCTCCTTCAAGCACCGCGTTTCGCAAGGTTCTGTCTCTCCTTTGGTCTCAAAAACTCCGCTACCGTTCGAAACCAAAACTAGTGGAGTTGCTCTTACCCGTCACGGCGTCGTCACCAACGACCACCGGCGCCAGCCCTCGTGTTTGCGCCGAATACCACCGCCACTATAAACGGCGACACTCGCTGTCGACGCCGTTTCCGACATCGCCAGTGTGGGCAGCATCACCTCCGATTAGCCGCCGTTGCAGGGCATAACAGCGCCACACCCACTTGCAAGCTGCAGCATCAACACGCAGCAGCAGATGCTGAATAGTTAGGGTTTGGAACCCTAACGGGCCAACAGGCCCAATTCTAAAAAAATAAATAAATAAATAAAAAAAGGGCCTCAACAGGCCCTAAAAAAAAGAAGGGAAAAGGGCCTCAACAGGCCCTAAAAAAAAGAAAAGGGCCTCGACAGGCCCTAAAAAAAAGGACCTCAAAAGGCCCTAAAAAAAAAAAGAAGGAGGAATGGACTATCAACACCTCTATTGGCCCAACAACTCAATACTTCTAAATCAGGGAAGCTACTCTTTCTAATTTTTAATAATTGCACAAATCTTTTATTGACTCACATGACTATTAGTTAGCGGCAAAAATAAATTATATTTTTGCTATTTAGTTTGATTACATGTCGTTTATTGTTATTTAATGGTTATAAATTGTCAACCTTGAAAGACAATAACTAATTAATTATTATTTTCGTACACACATGCGAGGTACACGTATGATAGCCCGAGCCAGTGAGTAAACGGTCTAAATGGCCCAACCTATACGGGCTTATTTGATACGGGCTAAACAGGCCCAAATTAATTTAAAGAAAATGAAGGTCAGGCCTCTATGCTCAACAAAAGCTCATTTGAAAAGGATTGACAGAAGACTTCAAACCGACGCTCCTCACCTCACTAAATCAGGGAAGGAATTCTCGTTCCCATATTATTTTCCTATTTACTTGGCTTTCTATGTGGTTACTTTGCACACATGTTGAGATTAACTCAACTGACGCAATATTTCTGACATGTGCTTTTAATACTTAGTTCCTTATAATTCTTTTACATGTCGCTTATTATTTGATATATATATCGCGCATTCTCATTTTTCATGAATTAATGCTTTCATCATTTGATCTGTTGTCATTAAATATTCCGGCATATTTATAAATGTCATTTATTACAATTATTGCGCATGATATACCTGAAATTATGCATCTTTTCATGGACTGTCCTGTCTATTTGCACGATATTTAACTATTGTCTTTTCATGGGCAATCCTGTCTGGTTGCACGGTATTTAATTATTGTCATTAGTATATTTATTACGTGCGATATTTTTAAATCACACTACTTCTATTATGATATTTTATATCCACCTGCCAATAATCTTCATTATTGCAATTCCCTTATTGAAAATTGTCAAATGACAACCGCTAAAATTAATTTTTCTGTACGAGGTACATGGTCCGAGCTACTAGACCACCCAACTTAATTCAAGATTTTCATCAATGGGCATATTATTTCCGAGCTCTGTGAATACAATTATGTCACTCTATTCGGAACATGGTGATAACGGCAAGGACCCCTCGCGCCAAATTTCCCTCTGACCCTGTCTCCGAGTATAGAGAGCCTCGTGCTCGGTTCCCCACTTCGAATACATGTGCCAACTGCGCGCGGACCCTCGACAGTGTCCCCCTATTGGTATCTCATACATTCAGAATAGCGGGAACCATGCATTACCTCGGCTTCATAAGACGACTGTGGAAACCTCACACCATGTTCCCTAGCCAAGTCAACTGACGAGGGAGCTCATTTGGAGAGGATTATGTCCTCACCTCACTAAATCAGGGAAGGAATTCTCGTTCCCATATTACTCTCTTGTTTACTTGGCATTTTACGTACATTTGCTAATTTACTTGAGGCAATGCTTTTGATATATGCTCCTAATGTTTTTATGTATTCCTTTAATTTCATTACATATCATTGTAATTATTATTTGACTACAATGGCATCGTATCTTAATTTATACATTGTAATTATTTGACTACCTCTATACCGATATTATACATCGTATCTTTGCCAATAATTGTTATTATCATTTTTTATACATGGTAATAAATGGTTAAATAACGACAATTACCAATTATTAATTTTGTTTACACATGCGAGGTACGATTATGATGGCCCATTTCTCTAAAAAGCCCATTTCGAGCTTCCGACTGCCAAAGATATCCTCAAATTAATCGGTGCTAGACTACTCAGTCACGATTGGCATCTAATATTACAGCGCCTTCAACAGGGTACAAACATAACGATCGGATCAGCCGAGCATGATGACCTATGTTAATTCGAGTCCGAGTATGACGACCCAACTTAATTCAAGTCCTTCACACCGGTTGCCTATCACTTTTTCCTTGGTTTGCGCACCATCGTGACCTTACCTATATGGTAGAACGGTCCGCAGTGCCAACACCTAGTGATCTGATTCGGATCCCAGCATCTCCGAGGAACCACACAATGCTGATTCCACACCCACAACTCGCAAATATTCAACCTTGGCTCAGCGCTCACCTACACAGATCTAAATCCGACAGTTTCTCAAAGAGGCTTGGATGAACACGATCTAATTGGCGGAAAACAACTATCACACCTTAAAGAACTTCTTAACTCGACACAAGCCTGAAGCCTTGTTACTATGATGATCTATCAGCTTGCCTTCGCCCTAATTACTCGGATTCAAGAGGGGTTCAACAATTGAAGTTGACAAAACAGTTCCGACAAGGGAAATGGTCGTCCTTGGCTTCTCTACCTGTTCTTGCCTCCTCGGCTTCATTTTTTCCTTCTAGGCATCCTCGACCGCTTCATCAGCTCGATAAACTTTCAAGGGAAATGGTCGTCCTTGGCTTCTCTACCTGTTCTTGCCTCCTCGGCTTCATTCTTTCCCTTCTCGGCATCCTCGGCCGCTTCATCAGCTCGATAAACTTTCGATGACTTCCACTCGAGTGACCCTATTCGGCCACGAAGCTTACTGCTCGGCGGGTAGAATGGACTCCGACTCTACAAAATAGTCCGAGAAGAACTGTAAAGCCCTGAGCAGCAGATGCTCCGGCAATATTTGGGGGCTTTCGTACCACATCTTTAGAACCTCCCACCGAGCTTTCAGACCTATACCGAGTCCGAGGCCCACTTTGATCCCGAGCGTTTCACAGACCTTATGAACTCGACACAAGCCTTTTCAGGCTTTACCGAGTAGGGGACTAGTATGTTATGAGGCATATACATAGTTGACATTGGCCGACCTTGATACTGGTATTATATGATGCATAAGTTACTCGAGATCAAATGTCGTGCCAAAGAGGACCACCACGTCCCAGGAGGCACCAAATTGATCATTTACCGTCCTTATTAAGGACATATGTTAAACTCACTCCGGATCATGTTCTTACGCACTTGCCCACGATCTCGGTTAGCCGGCCAGATCGGCGAGGCTACAAGTGGAAACGAGGATTGCGACCCGATAGCTTGGCTTAGCCTCTCGGCTCAAAGCCTCTCGGCTCATATATGGCTCAATACATCGCGGATCGAGGAATAAACCTCGGCTAAGGTTGTCATTCCGACAGCAATCCCTCGTAAACGTTACGGTCCAATTGGTGATAATCTTGGCCCACCTCGAACTCAAATAACAGTTTGAGTCGTGCTAGCATACATTGGTACAAGCTTTTCGGCTTTCACCATGGCAAGCGCATAAAAGGATGACTCTTTAAAAATGACGTGACTTTTAAAAAAATAGTCCAATTCGACTTTGACTACACTCATAACTTCATCACCCTCATCTCGGAGCATCCCCAAATCCATTCTGGAACTCCCCCCGCGGGAACTCGGTTAGAGATGTACCTCACCGAGCTTGTACTCGGTTCGAGATGTTCCTCACCGAGCTTGTACTCGGTTCGAGATGAGCCTCACCGAGTCACCGAGCCTGTGGCGGATCCCCCTGCGGGAACTCGGTTAGAGATGTACCTCACCGAGCTTGTACTCGGTTCGAGATGAGCCTCATCGAGCTTGCACTCGGTTCGAGATGAGCCTCACCGAGCTTGTACTCAGTTCGAGATGTTCCTCACCGAGCTTGCCTCACCGAGCTTGTACTCGGTTCGAGATGAGCCTCACCGAGCTTGTGGCGGATCCCCCCGCGGGAACTCGGTTCGAGATCGGGGTACTTGTTCAGTTTCGTCATCCGAGCACAAAAGAGCACTATCAACCATCCGCAACACTCTTCCGAGCGGAAGACCACGCCTGCAAACAATTTTTTAATGTTACCACCAACTCTCAGAAGCTCAGCACAGGCTCTTCGAGCCTATACGAGCTTGGGGGGCTTGTAGGGTTAACCAATAATAAATCCTACCGCTACAGGATAAGCATGAGCTCTCTAGTACAGGATAAGGGTGAATAACTCATCCTTCTTATCCTCTAAGAACCACGTCAGCCCTACTGGGTCGAACAGACCCATAAGGCACCACAACACAACTTCCCCTATAAGTATCGCCATGCTATAGGGGCTAAGGTATGTTTTCTCATCCCTACTCTCAAGAACTACGTGTGGCTTGATCCCCTTATCACTGGGGGTACGTAGGACCGGGGTCACCCTCGTCAGCTGCAACAACCCCAAACACACATCGTGGTGGATCTATTTCTCAGATTCACTCTCAAGAACTACGTGTGGCTTGATCTCCTTATCACTGGGGGTACGTAGGACCGGCGTCACCCTCGTCAGCTGCAACAACCCCAAACACACATCGTGGTGGATCTATTTCTCAGATCCACTACATTATTTATACTGTGTGTCTTACCTCGTTGAAAGTTTTACATCCTTTGTCTCGTAATAATCCGTGATATAATTTAAATATCTGTTTGGCAACTTCTCGCATTATCAATTGGTTTTGATATTTAACATTAACATGATATCAAAACCATATCTCAACTTCTTTCTGGTTGCACGTGCTAAGAGTTGTCATTTCTTTCAGTACATTAGTCACAATTCATTTTGCATTACTTTTATTTAGAAATCAATGATTATAAATCTTTGAATGAAGGATGATGGGTTGAAAGTATAAATAGTCTTTATATTATCAGTACACAAACTATTTTCTCTTTTTGTATTTAATAAGAACACTCATTTAATCGGTGTAGTTTAGAAAAAAATAATAAATACCTCTTAAAAAATATTAAGTGACATTCATATAAGAACAAACAATTCTTCTAAAATGTGAGTTACATATAAGAACAAAGGAAATACTACTTAATTGATTACTCAATTATTGATTAATAAAAATATATAAATAAGTAAATGAATTATTGGTTTATCAGCGTATTAGCTAGAAATAAACTAGTAGTATTAATTTTGAATCAATATTTAAAATTATCATTCATTGATACAAAATATTATAAAATATTTAGTATGCAAGAATTATTAAAAAATAAATAAATACTCTAGTATCGTCTACCAACAAAGCCCAGCACAGTTGGTAGATAGCTGGGTTTCTTAAGCATGATGTCAGGGGTTCGATCACTGTCGTGGGCATGGAAAAGGCTTTGTTGGTAGAGGCAAAAGCCACTTCGATGATCTCTACGTCTCGAAGGGGATTAGTCTTCGACTGCCGGCTGGGGATACCCTTGGTGTACACAAAAAAAAATACTCCAGTATCGTCATTTACATGGTTTGCGTGCACATTTTATTCTTTAGCATTTCTTAGAGAAATTGTCAAATACGGAGTACTAATTGTTATCCTGTCACAATCGATTCAATATATATAAGACACGTATAAATATAAATATAGATACTACTTACGTTCATCGTCAAAATAGTCAAAGACGACAGTGATTAAATAGAAACTTTGAAAAGTAAATAAAATAAAATTTGCCAAGCATAATTATTTACTTGTTCATTTTGAAGTCTGCCGAGGCTTATTGCTGGTCCATATGGACCATGTATATCATCATCTTCCCAGACTTTTGGTTTCTTCATGATTTATACTTATATGGTTTTCAGACATCCATATAACATATACTCTATTTCATATTTTAATATGGTAATTGAGTAACTTTTTTTAACCAACATTTGCTCTCCCATAGCACCAGCCACTCGTTTCATTTTGTATTGGTTAGAAAATATTAAATTAACTCATATTTAATTTAAAATTTATTTTTTTAGAAAATGGGTAATGCATCGACAGTGTAAAGTTTTTTATAATGTCAGTGCATCATCTATTAAACTTTACCTCGTCAGTACATACTTATTAATCTCTATTTTTTTTACTAATAAGATAACATACATTGTGGGATAGCATACGTAATCCACTGCTCGCTATTTTTTGTGGTTTAATTTGTAATCGAATAAAATTCATTTTTTTGGGATAACATACATACATACATGGTTTATGAATGGGATTACTTATTATCCACATCCTGATCAAAATTTCAAAAAAGTAAGCCTTAGTCAAATGCACACCTAAAATACCATCAACCACAAAGACATTTGAAGCTCAAATGTTCATAAGGTTAGACTCAGCTTGATTTTATTTATTTATTTATTTGGATGAGTGATGAATAAATTGAAGTTCATATAAGTGATAAGGCTCAAAGATTTAATATTTAATATTTAATATTTAATATAGCCAAAATATTATATATCTTCTAATTAATATTTTGAGCTCCCTAATTTCCATTGTCCAATATATTTTATTCCTTACCAGTTATTGAGCAATTTGATTTCATAAAGACAACAAGTTATTATTCCCCTCATTCCATATTTTTTGTAATTTAAGGTTAACGTACACTGATTAAAATATTATTAAGTAGTATTACTATATATTTGAATGAAAATACTCTTATTTAATCATCAAGAGAGAAGAAAATACAAAATAATTATTTTTTGAAAACATGATATATAGATAAAGTTAATGAACGAAGATATAATTGAAAAAATATTTGAAAAATTGAATAAAAGGTATTTTTTTTAATTTCCTTTTTTTTTTTTATAAAAAAAGAAAGTTTATCGCTTAAAAGAGTACCAGAGGTCACAAGAATACAAGTTATATTTGCTGCATTTAACTAACTCAAACCCAATGGTGCTGTAAGGTCCTTCACGAATAGACTGGGAACCGATAATAATGTGGGGGGAGAGAGGATGGTCAATTGAAGAAGTGGGTTTCAAGCTGTCAAAATGGGCCGGGCCAATCGGGTTGGGCCAAAAAATTTGAAAAATTATAGGACTCGAGTTTCTTAATATAGCATATTTATTCAACCTGGGTATTTAGCCCTGCCCGATCGGGTTCGGGAAAAAAAATCATATTTTCTTAACTTTACATGTTCATGTGTTCATTATAAAAGGGAAAAAAACTTATTATTAGTTAAAAAACATGTGTAAAAAATAAAGGAAATTTATTCATTATTTTTTTTTGAAAAAAAAAATATATAAATGGTTAGTGACATCATTCCTAAGATTTCAGTTCCTATGAGTATATAGTACGGAATGGGAAAAAATACAACAACTAATAAATAATGCACCACTTGAAAATTTATTATATATATATATATATATATATATATAATTTGAAAATATTGAACCAATCAACCTCCAAAGAAAAAATAAAATTTGAACCGAAACATATTGTTTTGAATATGGTTGGATGAGTGAATATATTTTTCTTGTACTCATGTGCTGATATTTTTGTAAACTGGTGTTAAAAATAATAAACGGGAACCGTAGAAATAAAAAAAAATAATAATATAGAAGTTTGGATAGTTGAAATTTAAAAATAAATAAATAAATAGGAACTGTAGAAATTTTTGGTATGTTAAACTATGTATGTGGAGTGGATGAATTGCAGAAAATTTTATGTATATTGAACTATACATGTGAAATGGTTAAATCGTACAAATTACAAATAAAAAAAAAAGGATGCGGGCCGACTCGATGTTCGCTTAGGACGGATTTGAATTTCATACTAGGATACTTAATTTACAACTGAATTTTTTTGGTCCGAACCCGATTTGACCCGAACCCAAAACGAGCCGACCCAAACTCGACCCTATATCCCGTTTTGACGACTCTAGTTCCAAGGTATGGAAATGGAGATACGGTCTACGGCCGTAATGTTTCTCAATATTAGTTTTGAGAAAGCAAGCTAGGGGAAAGACATGCGTCTTAAACTTTTTTTGGGCGCATTGTACTTCATCCGGTCCTATTTATAAGATTTTTTTGGGGTTTTTCATTCTTACTAAAGAAAGTGGATAAATTTGTTAGTGGCATTGGAAATGTGAAAATTTGATACACTTTTTCAAAACTACTCCTATAATTATTATTGAAACTATAAAAAGTGTTGACTTTATAGGGGTGTTAGTGGAAATGAGTAATTAAATGATATTGAAAATTGTAAAGGGGTCTTATAAATAGAACCAAAATAAAAACTCCAAAAGAGTCTTATAAATAGGACCGTAGGAAATAATTAAGCTAGCTCCATTAAAAATGAAAATGAAAAATAATCAAAATAAAAATTTATATTTCATATATTTTATTTTTGGCTTAAATAATAGAGTGAAATATCAACTTCGTCCCTAATGTTTTTTTAATGTACTAATTTAGTCTCTGAAAATGCGTGAATACCAACTTGGTCCCTCAAACTTTTCGGAGGTACCAATTTGGTCCCTCAAGATTATCAGAAGTACTAATTTGATCCTTAAAACATGAAAATCTTAATGGACCAAGTTGATACGTTAAATAAAATTAGAGGACCAAGTTGGTTCGTCCGAAAAATTTTGAGTGACCAAGTTGGTATTTACACATTTTTAGGGACTAAGTTGGTACATCGAAAAAACATCAGGGATGATGTTAGTACTTCACTCTAAATACTAAAATGGTTCCTATAAATACTGACTTCTATGAAATTAATCCATATACCTTTTTCTTAAAAAAATTTATTTTGGTCCCTCCTTTTACATTTTGTTTTGGTTTTGGTCACTTGTAAGGAGTGACAAACATGGATAGAAAACACTACTTTCACATTTCGTTTTGATCTTTACTTTTACATTTTGTTTTGATTTTAATCCCTACTTTCATCTTCCCCGTCGGGATATTTTAGCATTTTCCATTCATATTTGCACCAAGGACCATTTATATTTCGTTTTGATTTTGATCCCTACTTTTATCTTCACTATCAAGATATGTTAGCATTTTCCATCTATATTTGTACTATAATAAGGACCAAAACTAAAACGAAATGTAAAATTAGGAACCAAAACCCAATTTTTTTTAGAACCTAAATTCAAAAAAGTCAACATTTATAAAAAAACATTTTGATATTTAAACCTTTATTTTTTTATTACAAAATATTTCAATTTAGATCACTCTCAAAGGCCCATCAGAGGCCCTAATAAGTTTGCATCAAGCTACCCAGCAAGCAAACATGAGAAATACGTAGCAATAGTAAATGCATGTTTGGTTATGCCATAAATTAGTTCATTATTAATTTTGAATACCATGCCTACTAATTACAATTATTTTTACTCCAACTGATTTTGGGACTATAATTGATTTTCTAACTTAAAAACAAACCTTATATAAGTAGTAACCAGCGGATCCTAAATTGCAGGACACGTAACGTATCATCATCATCATGCGGCTATTATACCAACCCTGGTTACCATCATCATCACCCATCACTCTCTTTCATTTCAAGTTCCTTAAATAATAATCGTTTTTCTTCGTTTGTTGCAGGTTGGGATGGGACCTCTACTTTCTCCACTCAGCTCCAACATTGTTCTCCGTACAGCTTGGTATGTTTCTAACTTTTTTTTAAACATGTTTTTCAGTTTTCACTAATTCCGTTTACGTGTCATGCATGCATGTATGGATTATTCTACACTTGTTATAGGTGCTCTGTTGGGCTTGCGCTACCTGTTTATTCAGCATTTAAAGCTATTGAGAACAAAGACCCAATTGAGCACCACAGATGGTTACCCTATTGGGGAGGGGGGAGAGCATAACTGCTGGGGTTTGAATCCATGTGCTCATACTCAATGTCCCGTAGCTCTACCGACCCTAGGGATAAATTAAATTGATTTTTATATTTTATTTGATACTATTATCATTGATCAGTGGTCAAGAGGTCACGTCACGGGTTCCAATTATGGAAACAACTTTTTTGCTTGCAACAGTAAGGCTGCACATATCTACCCTCTGCAGATCCCATTGGGTGGGAGGCTCGTACAGTGGGCAGCCCTTTTTTACTATTACCGTTGTTTTATTGTTCTGTAAGTATGAGATGAGGTGATTGTTGTCAGTGATATATGCTAATGCTATATGCCTTTACAATGTAAAATACATACCTGAAAGGCTGAAACTGATCAATGGTGTGGTACTGTGTTTGGTTCAGATTCGAAAATAATTTACTTTATCAAATTATCAGATAATGTTAGGGTGTGTCTGATTCAAATTCAGAAATAATCTAATTATCAGATGATGTTAATTAATGTCTGAAAGTCCAGCTTAAAAAATTCATTTTTTTTTTTTTTTGCCAAAACATCTATAGAAAACAACGTATGGTGTTGAGTTGACAAACACCTTTGAGCATTTGCAGATTATGTTTAGGAGCAGCAATGGCATTTTTTTAGGGAAAAAAAATCTGAATCTAACACATTCTAATACTTCTAACTATCTGGATGTATTCTTGATTTTTATTATGATTATAAAATTTGGTAGTTACTAGTTATTATAGCATGATCTTATAAGTTATATCATTAGACGTTTTATGCCATTGTTTGTGAATTTGAATTGGATTTTTTTTGAAGAATTACCGTGTTAGGTTTGCGAAGTTGGATATGCTATTCTACCATTGTTTACTTGGGTTAGTTCATTGAGTTGATGGCTTGATCTGCATCATATGAATGGATACTGATCTCTCTTGTGGTTTTCAGCTTATGGATCTTTTAGTGTAGCAGACATGTTTGCAGAGAAACTGCTTTCTTGGTATGGTTAAGTTTTTCTGTGTGTTGTTGTTCACTTTTTCTTGGGGAAGACTTCCGTGCATGGTTAATAAAATCATGCATCGGTGCATGGTTTAATTTTTTTTTTGTTTTTCAAATTTTTTTAATACAGATTTATTCAGAATATTTTTTAACACAAGTTTGTATATAGATTTATTAGAATCTGTAAATTTTGAATACAGTTTTTTAAGAACACAGAGTAAAAAAAAAATCCAAATTATAAAAGTCACTTCATATCCGTAAAAAAGAAAAGACATAAAATATTTTTTAATTAATTAAATTTTAAAAAAATAAATAAAAAACCCAGAAATAAAGACATGCACTGAATGCATGCTATATTTTTTATGCACCGGAGCCACTGCCCTTTTTCTTAATTAAATGTCACGGTTCAAATTAGTCTTTGAAAATGAAGATGTTGGAGTACAAGAAATTTTGGAGCAAATAAATGTTTAATTTTGGACTCTTTTCAAGGCACACAATAATACTGTGATTTATTTAGATGGAAATTGATTGTTAAACCCTTTAAAATGTTTGAATCAATTGTAAACTAATTGGGGATGAAAGTACCCCTTGTGCTCTTTTTTTTTAATTTAATGTTATCTTCTGTTTTGTTTGCCGTTAAAAAGAAAAATTAAATGTCACTGTTTATCATTTGTTGCCCATGGAAATTACCTCTAAGAATGCCTGAACCATTAAACCAATATATACCATCGAGAATTTCTATACTGATTTGAATTCATTTGCTTTCACATTTTACTCGATGTATTGTCATCTAACAAGGAATTGTTTGTCATGTGTAATCAGGTTTCCGCTCTATCACCGCATGAAGTTTGCATTTCTTGTTTGGCTACAGCTCCCCACTATTAATGTAATCTTAACCAAACAGCTGCTTTTATTCTTTTCTGTTCTCCGCTTTGAGATAGTTTGCTTAACTGATTACCTTAACTATGCTTTTATTCCTTTTTTTTAATACACAAGGAAGTTATATTATCTTTTGTTTTTTTTTTTTGGACTTGTTTCTTACTTACCCCTTATAAAAAAATTATTCTTTATCAAAGAAAAATAATAATAATTAGACCAAAATCCAACGGTATAGATGTGGCCTTGACCATTGGTCCCAGACCACACAATAATTTTCCTTGTTGAAGAGGGTGCCACACGACTGTATGCTAGTTACTTGCGTCCATTTCTGCTGAAGCATCAAGCGAGACTGGATCTGATTGTCTAATCTGTGTATGGTGAAATGGTAAGGAATCGGTTATTGTTTTCATGTTATTTCCCAATTGTGGGTTATCATGTGGAAGTAAGGTTGGAATGTTCATTTATCTAAGCACTGTCAAAGTAATGTATTATTTATGTATAAAATTACTGTTGCCTGTAGGAACTTGTTTAACTACAGTTTGCATGCCAATGATACCGAGTTTAGTAAGGTGCTGCTCACCAAATTTGTATTATGAATGGCACAGGCATGACGAGGCAATCATCCACAATAGATTATTCATGTAGTTGGTTAGTTGCATATGTAGTATATTATACAATATAAATAAACTTATTCATTGTTTCCTCAAAAAAAGTTTTATTAGTTGGTTTCTGACATTGCAGAGTAAATTTATTAGTGCACACCAAGCAGAATTTCACTTTGCGAGATCTCTAATAATGAAGGTTTTCATGACAGGTATGAATTTGAGCTCTGTAACTCTATACGTTACATTGGACACCATTTCAATGCCAATCATCTTTTATTCTACAAGAAAATATCCGAAAAAGGGACGGAAGTTAGGAACTGGTTGAATTTATTTAGCTTTCCTATTCGTTCTGTATTCCTTGTTTTTTGTAGTGCATATATTGTCATTGGAATCTTGACAACAAAATGCTACTATTTTGGTATTGTTCAACTATAACACTATAACAGTGTAGATTGTTATTTAAATATTGAAGTTATTTACTTTGATTAGAATTTTTATTTTTATTTTTATTTTTTTTAAAAACTTTCTATGTATAGTAGTTTGTATTTACTTTGCCCCTATTATGTGTACTTATCGTTTTGGATTGGGATCTTTTGACTCCTTTTAACTCAGCATCTCTCTAACTCGCAAATTTCAGCCATTGGATTCTTGTAGTGATTCAAATTTAAATGGATTTAAAGTGATCCAATGGCACACAAAAGCTGAGTTAGAGGATCCAAATGTGTTGTGGTTTTTGTTTTCATTGCATGGATTGATTCTGGTCTGTTATTTTATCAGCGAGAAATACCTATGTTCATTTGATTGTTTTCTGTATCAGCAAATCAAACTATTAGAGATATCATTTAACCAACTAAAAGGGAATCGAATCGAAACAAAGGCCCGAAGAGGCAGGTTCAGGATGTTGAATCAGAGGCGGAGAGATCGGCTAAAAGGGATTCAAATCATGTAAAAGGCTTGAAGAGGCAGATTCATGAACTTGACTCAGAAGAAGCGGAGAGAATCTTTCCGGAATTTGAACTCCTGGCCTCCAGGTTACAAGGCGACAACCTTATCATTGCTAAATCCGAAGAAGATAGAGTTACTTTTCAGCCCTCACCCATTACTTTTGAACCTCATTTTCTTCCGCCTCTTGAGAAGTGGAAGTGTAAAATTAATGGCTTTTCCGCCTTCCATGAGGCGGACAACAAAACAAATTACACTTCCGCCTCTCAAGAGGCGAAAGTAAATGGGGTTCAAGAATAATGGGTGGGGCTGAAAAGTAACTCTCAAGATTAATGCATTTTTTTGGTTCATTATTAGCGAGCACATATGTTGGCTAGTTTTCTAAGGAGGAATGTTATGATTTGCGTGTATCCAGAATTTTGTCTTTGTTCTAAACTTGTGGAATGTTTGCTTTTTGAACTGCATTAAATTTTAGGAGTTACTATCATGCAATCCAAAATTGGATGGTTGCTATGCAATCTTATCTTAAATCTAGTTAAAATTAGGTTTTTACAATTTAGTCAAACATAAAAAGTAAATTAAAAATTTAGTCCTTTGTACCTATAGACAAATTATAACTTTTAATTTAAAAAAAAAATAAAAGTAGTTAAAATTAGTCACTTGTGTAAAAAGGTTTAATGCAAGTAACTAAATTTAAAATTAAGTTATAATTTGTCTATAGGTACAAAGGACTAAATTTTTAATTTACTTTTTATGTTGGACTAAATTGCAAAAAACTAATTTTAACTACTTCAAATAATGACATGGCATAGGTGTCAACTTCTTATTGGTTTAAGAAAAGGTTGCATAGCAACCACCCAATTTTGGAGGATTGCATGATAGAAATACCCTAAATTTTATCTTTTATTGTTATTGTTATTGTTAGATGAATAAATATTCGTTCCTAGAATTTATGATAAAATTAGTATGTTTGAATTTATTGGTTAGGACTTAGGATTGAGTTTATCGTGTTTGTTGATAAGATAGCTAGAAATATAGAATCATGGTAATTTATTTATATTTATTCCTTCCAAGTATTGTAAATATATTATTTTGTTGATGAATAAAATTAGATTGTTTTGGTTTATAATATCCTTGTTTTCAACGGTGAACTTAGTTGATAGATTCGGGGAATTTAAAATATTTTGTTTTTTTTTTCAAATTTTCCTACTTTAAAACCAAAATTTACACTTTTCTGTTTTCTTTATTGGTTTTTTTCACCCAATTTATAACATAAATCAAACCAAAAACATATGGTGAAGCAACTTAATCATATACCAATTCTATCGAGCGTTAATGGCTAAAACACTAATGGTTATACATGTAACTTTATTAAATGATAATCTCTTTGGTCTGTTTTTAGAATGAGGCTTCAATAGTTATAGCAAGTTGTCACTTTTGCTAAACCTTACATAAATCAACGGTCCTCTCTATCTTAATTAATCAAATAACTATCCTTAAAACTCAGGAAAAATGTGAGCTAATTAATTACTTCGCTTTATTTTAGGGGTGTAACAACATCAACCCAAGTCAAAAGATATTGAATTGGACTATGAAAGCAAGTAACAGCAAAGGCTCAATCCTAATGGCTGCGTGAACCTTGGAGGGCAAGTAAGTAATGATATTGATATACATAAGCGTCCCATGTATACAAAGAAAGAAAAACTATGCGTGAAATCCTAATCCAATTCAGTTCAATTGTATCTGGTTCATGATCATGGCTATGCGTGAAATACCGATTTAGTCCCTCGAGTTTTTTTGAAACCAACTTGGTCTCTCATGTTTTAAGAATCAAATTGGTATGTCCGGAATCATGAAGAATTAAATTGGTACATTTGACAATCTCGAGGAGCTAAATGTGTATTTATAAAATTTCATGGACTAAATTCGTACAATGAAAAACATTAGGGACTAAATTGGTATTTTACTCTTATTTTTAACAATGGCTCTTGTTATCATGTTGCTTTGTTAGATTTGATTCCTTTATCATTGGTAGGAAAGTTTCTTTTGCGAATTGATGCATGAGTCCAAATTCTTGTATCAATTCTCTGTACCCTTGATGTAAGGTGTCTTTGTATTTGGTTCAAGTATCCTTTTTACCCGCTTTAATACATTTTGCTTATAAAAAAAGACAATGCAGCAAGCAATGGAATGATCAAATTTGTTGAATTGTTAGTTTGTTTGATGTCCTTGCCAATCACATTTCTTCGCAACAAGAGCAAATCACTTGTACTCATACTTGACTCTCTTGATTTACTTATGTCCCTTTTTATGAGTCCTGTTGAGTACCTAATTTGGTTAGGAAGAAAGCGATTAAACACTGATCTTATTTGCTTCTGCTTAATTAATTATCAATTTCTGTTTGTGTAAGAGGCTAAGATATCGATTGTCTAAACGTTGTTTCTTTTGATAATTCATGCTTATAGATATTCTAACCATCGGTGACTATAGAACAACACATTCTAGAAGCATCACTGCCCGGGGAAGCAATCAGATTTTCACTTGTAGCAGATACAAGATTTAATGCCGACAGAGAAACAAATTCAGATGATTTCCTCAAGATTTAAGCAATTGTGATATCATCATTATTAGTGCAGTAGGGTAGTGAGGATGCTTTGAGGAAATATTACAGCTTTTGAGTTTTTGGAATTTAGCTATGGGTATGGTTTTGATGAGATTTGTAGAATTTAGTAGAATTTGTAGTTGTATTGAATTATATATTGGATATATTTATTTTTCTTGTTGGATTCATTTGTATAATAAGTTTATTTTTTGGTAGCCAAGGCATTATGCAGGTCACCAGATATAAATTATTAATTTTTTTTTAAAAAGTAACTTTCTATATCGGTTAAATAGGGAAACTGATGTGGAATGTGAAACTTTCCGTATCAGTTATGAACCAAAACTGATGTGGAATGTCAGTTACAAAGGAAAAAATGATGTGAAAAGTCAATTATAACGTAAAACTGATGCGGAAAGTCTCTTTTCGCATCGGTTACAGAACATATCGCATCAGTTATATAACTGATGCGGAAAGTTCTGATCTTTCCCATTGGTTTTGAAAAAATGATGGGGAAAATCAGAACTTTCCACATCTCCCACATGGACATCAGTTTCGACATCAGTTCCGAAACTGATGTGAAATGTGTTTTAAAACCGATGTGAAACGCCTGATCTGCTGTAGTGAATTTGGTTAAACCATATAACATTTTTAAACATACAATCAAACTTGTTTAATATCAGTTTCACTCAGTGTAATTAGGGAGAGCACAATTCAACTAAAATGTTAAGGACAACATCCCCACGTAAAACAATCAAGATAAAAATTCTATAAAACTCTTATAATCCGGAAGTTAGCTTTGAAAAAAATTTGAATGGAGAGCATAATCAAGGTTAAATAACAACGAAAAGTCAATTTATTTTCATTATTCCAACACAAATAAGCATACAATGAAAGGCCTCATTGGAATAGTGCCAAATAGCTCTTATTCATCTTTCTTAATGAGAGGATCAGGGTAGGACTTGAAGAAATAGATCATCTAAGTAGGGGAAGTTGATTTCAATGATAGAATTCCATGCTCGATCAACACTCTTGAATCGTATCAGCGATTTCACCGGTAGCCTCTTCAATATATCTTTCACCAATTCTGCTGGAAAACTCATCTTTAGCTTCACTCTCAAATTTGATTCTTATCCCCCTATCAAGATTTATTTGCTTAAAGTTATTATGCCAACTTGTTGTTCTAAGAGGTTTTTAATTTATAGATGGTGAGTTGCTTGTGTGTGTCTATATATATATATATATATATATATATATATATATATATATATTACTTAACTAGTAAGTAAACCCGTGGGATGCACGGGATTATACAATACCCCAACAATCATACATTGTTCCTTCTTTATTAAATTCATTCATTTAATATATTAGATAGTATCAAATCTTTGACTCCAGCGAGTCTCCCATTTTAATATATATATATATATATATATATATATTACTTAATATATATTGCCATTTTTAATACTCCATATTAACTTATTTAATAACATTATTTCTATTACTATATTATACTCCCTCTGTTCTACTTTATTTGTCACTTTAGCCTTTTTAAATTGTTGTTCTAAATTATTTGTCGCTTTAAGAATTCAATGATGTATTAATTGATTTTTTTCAACTTTAACCTTGCATTTAACATGTTGAAATATGTGAAATGAGTAATAATTAATGTACTTTGATGATATTATAGTAAAGATATCTAATAATTCTCCTGAAAATTGAAGTATTAAATGACTTTCTTAATCCGTGTAAAATTTCTAAAATGACAATTAAATTGGAACGGATAGATGGGGTACCCATTATTATATATATATATATATATATATATATATATATATATATATATATATCTTTGTTACTTATAAATATATATTGCCATTTTTAATACTCCATATTAACTTATTTAATAACATTATTTCTATTACTATATTATTTTAGTTAATATAGTATAGTGATGATTATTATATAGAAGAGAAAATTTAATATTGGAATATTTAAATATTTTTAGAAGATATGTTAAAACTCATTATCAATAATAATATTATTGGTAAAAACTTATAACTAATATGTAAAAAAAATAAAATTTGTTATAAACAATTCATATCTATCTAATTAGTGGATGACTATCTATTGGATTGTGTTTATATTTAGTCGATACCACTCCATATTAGAGTTTCTTATCTCCCTATAAATAGGACTCAACTATGATGTAAAATGTACCCTGAATATATCACAATATATTGTTTCCTCTCTTCTTCCTTATTTTCATACGTTTCATAACACGTTATCAGCACGAAGCTCTAACCAAAAGGTGCATTGAAGCTTATACATCAAAGAGTATTGAAGCAAGGTAAATTTTAATATTATTAATGTTTTATTTATTTATTCATTTAATTTTTTTCTTTTGGTATATTATATATTGATCCCAAAGTATCAATATTATATGGACATGAACATTTTATAAGAAATACAAGTTCTTGAGAATTATAACAGTTATCATGTCCATCATAAAAAAAAGAAAGAAAGATGCAACAGAAAAAGTGTTGATTGATTTGAAAAGTATGCAAATCGAAACAGATTTGAAAAGATGCAAACAAAAACAGTGTTATTGAAAAGTATGTAAATCGAAACAGATTTGAAAAGATGCAAACAGAAGCAGTGTTGATTGATTTGAAAAGGAGAACTCATAGGGGGATAATTAAGGCAGAGCTAATCAATGCTAATAAGGCAGAAGCGATTTATAGCTCTGCAGTAACCGTGGTATTTATATATATTATGTTTGCATTTCATGCCAAGCACGGTAACAATAATCACTGCAATAATGGCAAGTTATGAGTTCAAGACTGATCCTTGAATTATATTTTATATATTTTCCAAATAATGATCGAAAAATAAAATAGCAAAATTTTTCTAAGATTGAAATCTATAGAACCCGATGTGGGACTTGGTTTGTTCCACCAGTCCAAGGAGTTACAATCTATTTAATACTATGTCAATGGGAAGTTTCAATCTCTTTAATACTATGCCAATGGATGGCAAGGTTCTCAGTGCCCAAATCTTTACTATTAATGGTGACAACTTCTTAAAGCAATCGAGAGACTTATATTCATTCTTCATCTCCAATTTGTAATGTCTAACTCTTGCTTCAACTGTGTGCAAATTCCACAAAATGAAGAATACACATCGAACCAAGATGTGCATGATCATGTCTAGTGCTAATGATTTCAAGTATTGCTGGAGAGCTTAAAGAGTAAATACATCATTGGAATTTGAACACACATGGACATTTATCATTGTGCAACTCCAACCATTTGGGCTGATTGTCTTATTGAATTAATAAATTTTTTATTAAAAACAAAAAAAAAATTGTTGTTTTCACCGAGTATTGTAAAACCAAAAGTTTATAAACTAGAAGTTTATAAATTATAATATTTTTTTTGTTTTGTTTGGCTTGACTGGTTAGACCGTCCCAGATCAACTATATCACAATACAACTTTTTGGAAGATATCCTATCAATTAAATTAGACCATAAATCATAATTGTATTCAAAGGCGGATAGAGGGAGGGAGGGGTGAGCAAGAACTTGCATCTCTCTTTCCCCAATTAATTTTTTCAAAGGTACGTTATAATATTTTAAAATAAATAATTTACTTGAAAAAAATTTCTCTATATATAACCAAATTTGATATAATCAAACTCTATTATATATTTTAGAATCAAAACCTTGAAATCAGAGAGCTTCTCACGAAATGGAATTCTCAGAATAAAAGTTGAGAGAATGAAGAGTAATGAGATGTGTCATGTGTCCCGAGTAATTTAAAATTTAAAAAAATTATCACAAGTGTATGTCGTTTCAACAATGAAGTGATACGTCATTTCAACAGTGAAATGTGAAATGATAGTGATACGTCACTTCAACAATGAAGTGATACGTCGTTTCAATAGTGAAGTGATACACTGCACTAACTTGGTACCTTTTGAAATAGAGATCACGCACGTTGTTTTAGCATTGAAACAATACATCACTAACTCGGTACCTTTTAAAATGGTACATGCATGTGTGTGTATGTATGTATATGTGCATATATATATATATAAGTATCACGTATGTTTTTAATTTATTATTCAATAATTGGTATCTGAGTATGAGTATTGCACAAATTAAAATGGACAAATTACATATTTCATTAAAAATTCATTAGAGCTCACATTGTATTTAATTATTTTATTAAAAGTATTGATTAAAGTTTATCTAAGTTTCCACATGTTCTAATCAATTAAAAAGAAAAATCAATATCAAGTACTACTCATATTTTTTATTCTTATAAAATCTAAATTATAATTATTATATTATATAATTTTAATTATCAATTATTATTATCATTACCATAAATAAAAAATAGAATTTTTAATGCTTATTTAATTCCAATTAATCATAATAAATGTGATAAAGCAATACAAAACCATTTTAATTTGTTCATCAAATAAATAAAGAATACGTTGTTTTAATATTGATTTATACATAAATAAATATAATATTTAAAAAATGAATAATTATCATTATCTTGTAATGAATTCATATTCAATGAAGTAAGAGATATTCTGGGATATTATTAAGCTCATAATACCATGAAACAAAAAATCCAAATGTTTAATTCTTATTTAATTTTGATTCATCATAATAAAGTTGATAATCATATAAAAGTGTTAATTTTTTTATCAAATAAATCAGGAATATCACAGATAAATGTGTAATTTTTTATACATATGATACTACAAGAAAACTGGTCAATGACGAGGACAAAAGTCCATGACCATGAGCTTTACTCTTGATTAAACCAAACAAGGTAAAATTTGTTCAATGCAGAAATTATAAGGCAAAAAACTTTTATGTCTGTATTGATAATGGTGTGATTAGTCTATAGTATACTCCATATGTAACACCTATGACCTATCCCTTTTTCTGAACCATTTTAAGTCTGCTATTTTTTGCTTATTATCAACCATTATTGAATTGAATTGAATTGTTTTTATGGACATATTTGGATGTTGGCACATCTGAACTAATACATGAAATATATTTTTTGGTTTCAAATGAAATTTTGGCAACTGTTATAATTTGCAGATATGTTAAATAAATGTTGTTTTGTTTCATTTAATTTATTGTTTTATGAAGTGATTAAACATTTGACATTAAGCAGTTTGCATCCGTAAGGGAGCTAATTTGGACATATCAGTTTGTGGTCCCTTTGTTATTTTTAAATTTTCACACAGTTCATATGTCGGTAGTAAAGTTTTGAGGTGTATCATAGTAGCTAATGATCAAGTTATGAGTTTATGAAACATATGGTATAAATTAAAAATTTTAAAAAAATTCAATGTGTCATAAGTATATATCATGCATTTTTTTTCAACAGCAAACAAAAAAAATTTTATTAACAAAAAAAAGGAAAACCGAATGTCATACAAAAGAACGCTTCATCACACCCTTGTGAAGCACTAATAATGAAAACAACTACATCACACAAAAAGCTCCCAAAATAACACCTACCATACTATACAGAAATATTGATCCCCACCTACAAATAACACTTGCAAAGACCTTTACCTAGCTCCTTAAAAACCTTGAAAAAAAAAACCATAAAGGAAAATTCTAAACAAGGGAAAAAGAGTATAATAGGCTTAAGCAAGATACACCTAGCCTGTTGAAAACCAACAAGTGGCCTAACAATTTACTAGAAGGGGGTGAATAGTGAATGTAAGCAAATATTTTAATTTTTCGAATTTAATTGATATTAGCAATAGACAAGCTTACTGTTTTTTATCAAAATTAAATTTCTGTCCAAAAAATATTTGAATTACTCGATTAGTGCTCCAACTACTCGAGTAGTACGAGCTATTTTAGACAAAGAACAGATTTTCAGAGAGTTTCTCACAAAGCCAAGAATAACACAAACAACATCAAGTGAATTGGCTAACTTAAGGTTCAAAGGGAAAGACTAAAATTGCAGAATTAAATGAAAGTGATAAAGAGATAGCACACTGGTTCACTCTCAACCCTTGAGAGCTACGTCTAGTCCCCCATAAACCTTGGGGAGTTTTTTTACTCAAAATCAAATAAATTGGTTGCAAAAGGAATTACTAGTGAACCTCACTCAATAAATCCTAACCCTTTCAAGAGTGTACCAAACTCTTGAAATCTACCCCAATTTCTATTGATCTTGATGGTTGAAGAATCTCTTCAACGCTTCCACAGACAGAGCTCCCTGAAACCTTCAAGAGCTCATTCCTTTCTTCAATGATAAATAATAATAGCAAGGTTGTGGCTCCAAAACGAACTCAATTGAATTTGAATATGAAAGTATGATAACCAATTGAGATTCAGACTTAGAAAGGGATTTGATAAGAACAAAAAGTATTTTCGAAAATCAAGATTTCTATGTTTGAAAATTCGTTAACCCCTAAGAGTTGGAAGAGGCAATCATTTATAATTTCCAAAAATTTCCAAGAATCAGGGAGGAGCCAAAGGCAGCTAATTAGAAAAGATTTTGACCATGATTACCTCTCCAACAATCATAATTGGATCAGATTTACTGATGAAGAAGACTCGAGCTAATCGAGTAGTTGAAGCACTACTCGATTAGTTTGAGCAGATAGTGAAATTGATATTTTTCTGTTTAGGTGACTACTCGAGTAGTGCAAGAGCTACTCGATTAGTTACTGCTATTTGCTTGAAAATAAGTTTTCCAAATATGTTAAAATTAACCAATCCCTTTCTAGCCTTTTTCAAATATTTAACTCAACTAGAATTCATACTAACTAATTCATATTTGCTTGAGTTAATCCTAAGTCTACCACCCACACTCAAACAAAAATAAAGGAGATTACAATAAGGCAGAAAATAATAGACTATAAGAGGTTTGTTGTTGTTGACTCTTCATGCTATTTCTCTTCATCAAAATAATGCACTCCTTGTTGAATTTACAACACCAACCAATGACCCACAATGAAAGCACCAAAACTAATTAGACAGTGGACATTGGGCTTGTTGGATACCAACAAGCGGCCTAAAAATTTACTAGAGGGGGATTGAATAGTAAATGGAAGAAACTATACCAATTTTTCGAATGTAATTGAAATAGATTAAAGCGGAAGCAGATATTTGCAAAAATTAACACGATCTAATCAATTAGATTGCAGTTCTAATCGATTAAAACTTGATGTTCTAATCGATTATGATATAATCTAATCGATTAGACTATGTACAGTTCAGAAAAGGCTTCAATTCAAAGTGCAGCAGACACGAATGAGAAATAAAGAAGCAAGGCAGCAGCAAAAAATAAAACTCCAATTGTATAGCCTAAGGTTCAATTTGATGCAACAATTGCAGAATAAAGGAAAGCAGTAAAAAGATAGACATAAGGGAATTTTATACTGGTTCACTCACAAACCTTGTGAGCTGCATCCAGTCCTTCCTAAACCTTAGGGAAATTTTAATCAAAATCAAATTGTTAGAAATACAAAGGATCACTTGAATGATCAACCTTTTCAAGAGAGTACCAAACTCTTGGATTTTACCCCAATTTGATTTCAGTAGGAAGAACCTCTTCCAAAGCCTCCTTGAAACCATCAAGTAGCTCCACCGGGCGAAGAACCTCTTCGTCTTGTGCTTAAAAACCTTCCAAGACTTCAATGGCTTAAGAACCTCTTAAGCATCCAAGCAAGCTCATTGAAAACCTTTCAAGAGCTCCTTGCAACAAGCTTTGAATGGAATGAAATATGTTTTTGGGACTTACACACAAAACCTAACTCAATCTGATTTGAATAAAAAAATAAGAACAATTGATTTTGAGATAGAAGAACACTTGAGAGAGAAAGCTTTTGCAAAATGCGAAATTGTGTATGCTTGTTGTTCCCCGTTAAACAAGAATGAGGAGAATCAAGTTATAGGCAAGGAAATCAGAGAGAGCCAAGGAGGAGCCTCTGATTTTAATGCCCAACGTTCACCCACGAATTCTCCAAGATTCTTGCAAAAACGTGTTTCTTATTTTTAGATCTGGTGTTGATCTAATCGATTAGACCAAAGCCTCTAATCGATTAGACTACAAGCAGTTTTGCAAAAATATTGTTTTTCTTAGTGTTTTTATTTCTCTCAAGTGTATATCACTTATTAACCACAATCAATAATCCATATTAGTTATTCTAAATTAGATAGAGGTTAATAACCTAATTCTACCACCCACACTCATAAAGATAAAATTACAATGAGAGTGAATTAAATAGTCTAGGTTGCTTCTTGGTTGTTTGTTGTTGTTGATCTTCAATGCAAATGACTTCATCAAAACTACTTGTTGATTTATTTGTCTTCATCAAAACCTTTTTGATTCTACAATCTCCCCATTTTTGATGATGACAAATCCTTGTTGTTTTAGACCTCGTTGATTTGCAAAAACTCCCCCTGACTTTATGCATCTTAAAAATCTGCACAAAACAACAAACAACAACCAACCATTCTCCCCCTTTTGGCATGATAAAAAATGAGCCTTAATTAAGAGCAATATGCCAAAGGAAGAACATAATAACACATGTTGGATTATGAGCATTGATAGTACTTGTTGATTTATAGCCCGATTTCTCTTAAAAACAAAATTTTCTTCCCCTAAAACAAATATACGTATGAAGAGGCAATTAAATAAAAAAAATATTTTAGCACATAACCCTTCAAAAGTACTTGAAAAAAATTAAGTTTTGCTTGAGGGTACCCAAATTGTTTTGGGCTTATCGGGATTTTCACCTTTCACAATCCAAACATAAGAACCGTTAGGCACACCATGATATTTAATTCTACAAATATTTGAGGTGTGTCCATGAATACCATAATAAAAGCAAGTTGGCTTTTTAGAATAATTAACATTTAAAAATGAACCAACTTTTCTAAAATTCTTTTTCTTGACATTCATGTATTCC
Source organism: Crotalaria pallida (assembly GCA_037953625.1). Classification (NCBI taxonomy): domain Eukaryota; kingdom Viridiplantae; phylum Streptophyta; class Magnoliopsida; order Fabales; family Fabaceae; genus Crotalaria; species Crotalaria pallida. Next base: position 137,302,869 of record CM075654.1, on the reverse strand, counting down.
AAGCCGGTTTTATTTGTATTGTTCCTTTGATTTTCAAGAAGTTGATTTAATCTTTGATCACTTCTTGATAAAGTTGCAATAGTGTTTTTCAAATTTGTAACTTTATGTTCATGACTTTTGCAACTTTAACAAGGAGAGATTTCTTGAATTTTCAAAGAATCAATACTTTGTTGTAGTGTTTCATTTTTACTATTTAGATCATCAATGCATTTTTCTAAATTCAAGATTTGCTCTTTATATTTCAAAATAGCTCCTTTTATTTTATCATTTAATTTAGCAAGTTTCTTGAATTCATTATGCATTACAACATAAGCACTACATAATTCTTCATAATCAAGAGACTCAGATTCAGAATCGGAATTTACCTCAATTTCTTGCTTACTTGAAGTGAAACTTGATGATGCACCTTCATCAAATCTACTCACCAAGAAAAGATTGGCTTCTTCCATGTGCTTGAGCTTGTCTCTTCATTTTCATCCGGTGCATCCCACACAATATAAGCTCTTTTGCCCTTTTTCTTTTCATTTTTATTTTTCTTAATATAATTCGGGCAATAAGGTCTTATGTATCCTTTCTTACCACATTCATGACATTTTAAATTATCATTTGAATATTTACTGCTATGGTAAGATTCCTTAGGTTCCTTTATTCTATTTAATTTATTTTTATTTTTAAAACATTTACTGAACCTCTTGGCTAGTTTTTGAAAAGTTTCATCATCTATACTAGAATCAGAGTCATTACTAGAGCTAGAGGAATCATCACATACCTTAGTTGATTTTGTGGTGGTCTTTAGTGCGATTCCCTTCTTTTTCTTATCCAACTCCTCATGCAAAGTAGTTAGACGTCCTAACTCCATTTCATGCTCTTGAAGCTTTCCAAAAAGTGTTGCTAAGTCTATGTTGTCCAAATCCTTAGACTTCATGATGGCTGTAACCTTTGGTTGTCATTCCCTACTTAGACATCTCAACACTTTATTAATAATTTCAGCATTCATAAAGGTTTTACCAAGAGCAATCAAATAAATGATTAATGATATGTGTAAAACGTTTTTGCATATCACTAATGGATTCGTTAGGAAACATACGAAATAATTCATATTCGTGCATTAAAGCATTTAATCTAGCACGTTTAACTTTACTTTTATCTTCATGAGTAAGTTGAAGGATATCCCACATTTGTTTAGCATTTTTACATTGAGATACTCTAAAGAATTCATCATATGACAAGGCGGATGTGATGATGTTTTTAGCTTTTAAATCATAAGAAACTTTCTTTTTATCATCATCCGTCCAACTTGCCCTTGGAATTTCTACAACATCCTCATTTATTTTCTTTTTAGGTACATAGGGACGTTGTTGGTCCTGAATCACCACGTCATCCGCTACACACTGATTTTTTTTTTTTAAAAATTTTATTTTATTTTCCTACTTGATAAACCATGATTGGCCTGGAGGTGGTATAGAACCAACTAATAACTTCTCATTGCAGCCATGACCAAAGTAACTGGAGTTCAGCAATAGCTAAACACCCTCACGGCCTAAATGCACCGGTACAGATAACTGGTATTCTAAGAGAAATGCTCCCGGAAATTCATTAGGGAATTAAGTAAGTTAACCTATGCTATTTTTTCTGCTATATTATACATTGATCTTTCTGCACATAATTTTAGTTGTTTATGGGATAGATAGATTTATGGAAATGAGAGATTGGTAGGTTGCTAATTTTAATATGTTCAGTATTTATTAGGAAATTTCTTCTTTTTAAGAATCTTAGCGGTGTGGTAATTGAGTCATTGTTTCCCTGAACACGGGGTGGGTTATTTGGTGTGCGTTATCTTGGCTTAAGGTTTAGATGAAGTTAATAGGTAAGGTATCTTTTTCTGGTATCGGAATTTGTTAGATACAACTAATTACAATATGGATTTGGTGTTGTAAAATTTATTATTTATTATTATTATTTTTATTTCAAAAATATTTATTGATGTTAATTTATTATTTTAAATATGTTTGAATTATGAAAGAGTGCAACATTTCAAGTAAGTTGGTTTTAATTCATGGATCAGTGTCTATACAGTTAAGTTGCATGGTGAAATGGTGCCTTGTGTGTAACTGATGTGCTACTGCATGGTGAAAGGGTGTCTTCTTTCTATATATATAATTAATGCCATGGTAGGAAAAGGGACTTTTGTGACAAGATTACACTAACACAATCATCATTCTTCTTCTTCTTCTTCTAATCGTTGTTTATTTATTTATGCTTTTAATAATTTCTCAATCCTGGGTTACATCATTAAACAATACACTGTCAGTTCTGTAACCTGACTTATGTCAGAAGGGTTTGCTGAATCCTGGGGAATCGTCGCGGTGCACGAATAGATTCTTAAGGACAGTGTCTTTGACACGCCTCAGATCATGTTCTTTATATATTATTTTAGTGTATATTCTCCATATTTTCCCAACAATCTTAAGAATCTATTCTATGGAGAATATAATATATTTCGTCTGTCCTCTGGTTATGTCTTTGACAAACATGATGATCACATACCTCTCCAAGAAGTGCTGGACAGGATAATTTGTTACTCAGTGTTTGACCTCTATCAAATGTTTGATGTGTTGTATCAACTGAAGATTAATTTGAAATCTTAGATAGTCAAATCAGACCATCATGTTCGATTGCTTATTGTTGATTCAATCTCTTCGCCGATTACCACCATCCTTGGGGGGCAATGGTCCTCAGGGACATGCTATGATGATATCTGCTGGGGTTTTATTGAAAAAGCTGGCACACAAGCATAATAATCTTGCAGTATTGCACAAAAAGACAAATAATTCGGATTCAAAAGTGTTTTATTGATCTTAAGCGGTATTGATATTTTATTTTGGTCTATGAGTACGGTACGCTTCCACACCATTACTTCTTGATGATATGATTAATTTTTATTATATTTTGTCTTATTAATTTTAATAAGTGATATATGGGCTATTTCTTATTAAATCATTAAAAACGAGTTTACTAATTTTTATGTATCTATCTTGAGAAGAAGAAAATGTTGTTATGGTAATTGTGGTATTATTACACACTTGAGATACTTCATAAAATGATTGTATGATTAAAATGTGGGGGTTGCAAGTACAATATGTATGATAATGTATTTTACTGCATATGTTGGAAGAGGAATGATAATCCTCCTAGCCAAAAAGAAAGTGTTGGTTTATGGAGATGATTTTATTGTTGTCATCATTTCTCAAACTCTTGTTATTTTTAATGTGAAACGATAAGTTGAAAATTTTGAAGTTTACCTCCTTTAATTTTGGGAGATGAATTGTAACATTTCATATATTGACGCCTGAATTTTAGATTTAGATGAGACCAAATATGTGTGGTTATTTTCAGACTTTATTATAGTCAATGTGAGAATTGGTGATCGATAGTCTTTGGGGCTATCAAATATATTTAAATAAATAAAGTGTTGTTGCCTCCTATATTTGATAGGGGATGAAATATGATAATTCTATAGTGTGATGCCTGAATTCTAAAATTCAGATGAGATTGATCATGAGCGATCATGGGTTTAACCTTAAAGAAGGTGAAATGTCTTAAGATGTCTGATAATGTAAGATTAAGTGGTTGATAAATATAGAAAATATTTTTGTGTTTATGTGATTGCCAAGTAGCAATACCCATTGTAAAGAATAAGTCTTTCAATGGAAGACATGGAGATATCCGATTATGAGATAATGTGATTAAGCAATTGCTAAAAGTGTTTACAGTGCACAGTAACTATGTGAAGTCAGAAGTGATCTGATCAATCCTCTGACCAAATCTTTTGAAAGAAAGGTTGGGATACAAGAAACATCGAGGGGAATGGGACATGTTTAAGCCAACCTGATATTAGCGGTGATGGGAACCCAACCTTTGTGATTGGAGATCCCATGAAGAAGGTTCATATGGGTAATAACAAGTCACTTGCTAATAATGCTAGCACTATTATTTTTCCCTTCCTATGGTGTGGTGTTGTGCTATCCTGCATTCAAGAGAGGATGAGTTTTAAAAAACTCTTAATGAAATTCATATCCTTTATGGAGGTGTATGAAGTGCAGCATACATTTGATGAATCACCTATATGAGTGTGGAGTGAAGCCGCTCCTATGAAATTGATGGCACAATTTCTAGAGCACTCATGAACACCCAGGCACGCGCATGGCTGTAATAGCGCAAATCGGCGATAACAACAGGAATTGTGGGTTGTAGTGTGACTGGTAGGATCTCTGCTTACATCAGTGTGTCATTGGTTCATAGAGCCCAGCTCCACCAATGCACCGTATGTCAAATTCTATCGGTCTAGGCTTGGTTCATAGCCCAGAAGGCACCAGGTTCGATGCATTACAATCGTGATGTTAACCCAGAATTTTCTCAATTAATTTTTTAAATATTTTTGAAATAGTGGGGGATTGTTGTAAAATTTATTATTTATTATTATTATTTTTATTTCAAAAATATTTATTGATGTTAATTTATTATTTTAAATATGTTTGAATTATGAAAGAGTGCAACATTTCAAGTAAGTTGGTTTTAATTCATGAATGAGTGTCTATACAGTTAAGTTGCATGGTGAAATGGTGCCTTGTGTGTAACTGATGTGCTACTGCATGGTGAAAGGGTGTCTTCTTTCTATATATATAATTAATGCCATGGTAGGAAAAGGGACTTTTGTAACAAGATTACACTAACACAAACATCATTCTTCTTCTTCTTCTTCTTCTAATCGTTGTTTATTTATTTATGCTTTTAATAATTTCTCAATCCTGGGTTACATCATTAAACAATACACTGTCAGTTCTGTAACGTGACTTATGTCAGAAGGGTCTGCTGAATCCTAGGGAATCGTCACGGTGCGCGAATAGATTCTTAAGGACAGTGTCTTTGACACGCCTCAAATCATGTTCTTTATATATTATTTTAGTGTATATTCTCCATATTTTCCCAACATTTGGTAGATAGTTGGTTCCTTAACCATGATGTCAGGGGTTTGATCCATGTTGTGGGCATGAAAAAGATTTTGTTGGTAGAGACAAAACTCACTTTGGTAATCTCTACGGCTTGGAGGAGATTAGTCTTCGACTATCGACTGGAAGATACCATTGTTGCAAGAAAAAAAACAATTACAAAACAATAGTGTTACTATCCCTCTTGGTTAATAACCAAGAGGAGGGATTAAATTGCTCTAAAACCAATTAACCAAGAGGAGGGATTATTAAATTGCTCTAAAACGAGTTTTTATCTTATATGAGAAAGGAAGAGTATATCGTCAATGCATAAAAAAATTTAACTACTAAATGATCCAAGGATAAATTTACACTTACTTTTTCACTTTAGAGAAAAACTCCATTTTAAGAAGGTCTTCCGTTAAAGAGCAATGCTGTAAGAGGGTTTCCTATTGCTTATCAAAGCAAGGAAAAAGTTTTGTGAAGTCAAATTTAATTATTTATGGCTACTATTGGAGACAAGCCACGCAGAGCAATGAGGCAATTTGTTAACTTGTCTCTTTAATTTGTTGGCGGCTTAAATATGCTAGGGTTCTGTAGTTTGAGTTTCTTTTGTCAGGTACTCTATTCTTATTTTTTAAATGAAATTACTCTTAAATTATTTTCCTATTTGAAATATACCCCTCCGTGCCATTTCCGGCCACGGGTACTGACGTGGATGACCGAAAAATCATGTCACCCAATCGTTTTTTGACACGTGGATATTATTATTTATTTAAAAAAATTAAAAATTAAAAATTAGTTTTTTATTTAAAATAAATAATTTATATTAAAAAAATATATAAAATTTCAAAAAAAAAAAGAGAGAGAGAAAAGAGAAGAACACAGATCGAAGAAAGAAAGAAGATGAAGAACCAGGGAGGAAGAACCAAACGGCGGCGGCGACTCTCTCTCTCGATTTCTCTCTCTGTCTCGATCTCTCTTTCCCTCCCCTCTTCTTCTTCCTTCCCTCTTCTTCCGCCGCCGGCGGCTTCCTCTTCTTCTTTTTCTCTTCTTTCTGCTGCCACCGTTGTTTGATTCTTCCTCTCCCGTTCTTCTTCGATCTGTTCTTCTCCTTTCTTTCTTTTTTTTTTGAAATTTTATATATTTTTTTTAAAAATAATAATATCCACGTGTCAGAAAATGATTGGGTTACATGATTTTCCGATCATCCACGTCAGCACCGGTGGTCGAAAATGGTACGGAGGGGTATATTTCAAACCGGAGAATAGTTTAGGAGTATTTTCATTCAAAAAAAAGAACAAGAATACCTGACAAAAGAGACCTAAACTACAAGGACCCCTGACATATTTAACTTCTCCATATACTGTTTATAGATTATTAAAAACTTTGTAAATTTAACTTTTGAATTGTACATGATTTTTGGTTAGTGAAAATAATAGAGTATTAATTAGTTATTATTTCAGGCTAAACTACTCATTTGGTCGTTTAGCTTATTTTTCAATTTTAAGTTGGTCTCTTACGTTTTTTGGTTTTATATTAATTGGTCTCTTACGTTTCTTTTCGCTGGCAATTTGATCCCAGAATCACTGTTCATACTATGCGGACCAATATGTTACGGACACGTGTCACTTACTCTCTCCAACAATATATACGTATACCAATATGATATTGACACGTAGGATGAACAGTGATTCTGGGACCAAATTGACAGCGGAAAAAACATATAGGACCAATATGAAATCAAAAAAAGATAAGGGATCAATTTAAAATTAAAAAATAATATAAGGGACCAAATGAGTAATTTTACCATTATTTTATGATAAATTTCAACTTACGTTGCGCAAGGGTACGATTTGTTCTAACTTTGGAACATTTATTCATATTTATCAAACCGTCATTTTTCTACTTACATCTTAAAGTAATATATTATTACTGCTTCGTATTTTCAATACTATTTAATCATGAAAATTTAGATAAATATACAATCCTTTGTGACAGTTCATAAATGTCATTCATGCATGATGCATCTCACGTTTTCCATGCTAGTTTATTACATTTAAATTGTGTATTTTCACTAGTTCTTTTTTTTTTTTTTTTTAATTCTATGCATAGTAGCTTGAATTTACTTTGTTCCCAGCATGTGGACTTATGGTTTCTTTAATTTGTGGTTTTCATGGATTGATTTCCCTCATTTATTTAAAAAAAAAACTTAAATATCAAAATAGTTCATATAAATATTGACTTATTTGAAATTGTTCTATGCAATAAAAAATTGTTTGCATTTACGAAACGTTTTGGTTTTGACCATTCCTATTAAATTTTGGTCCCATAATTATTTTGGTTGGCCCTTTTGCTATTATATTTGATAGGCTTTATGTACTGTAATAGTTTTGGAATTGGTTGTGTTATGTAATGGAAGTTGTTTTTTTAACTAAAAGCAATCCAAAGTCTGTATTTCATTATAACTCCCTTGATAGCTACCATCACGTGTAACAGCGAAAGTTTCAATAGCATCATCAGGAAGTACGAAGTTTGGCAAGGAACGTAAAAGGAAGAAAAGAAATGATAAGAAGTCAGTGAAGCATGCACTTCAAACTTTGAGTGACAAGGCGAGGGAGGACGAGACAGATAACAAGGGAACAAGTAGGGGGCATTATTTGAACAATAAGTGAAACAGTAATTGAGATAAGTGCAATAAGCAATGGCAGTGGACAATGCAACTGCCAATGGAATGATAGAAAATGCAGGCACAATAGACAATGCAGCAAGCAATGGAATGATAGAAAATTTGGATAAACAATATAACGTTTTTAAACAATCAAACTTGTTTAATATCAGTTTCTTCACTCGTGTGATTAGGGAGAGCATAATTCAACTAAAATGTTAAGGACAACATCCTCACATAAAACAATTAAGATAAAGATTCTTTAATTAAAACTCTATAATTTTGGGAGTTAGCTTTAAAAAAAAAAAAAAAATTGAATGGATAGCATAACCATAGTTGAATAACAATGAAAAGTCAATTTATTTTCATTATTCCACCACAAAAAAGCATACACTGAAAGGCCTCATGGGAATATATAGTAGTGCCAAATTGCTCTTATTCATCTTTCTTAATTATTGAGAGGATCGGAGTAGGACTTTAAGATAAGGTAGCAATGCTTTCCACGTACTCATGCATATCAACGTGAATTTGACCATCAGCATTTGAAAATTCATATTGGCGCATTAATCGGCCGTTTGAGTCATATGATTTCAAATTGTGCCCGTGATAACCATATCTTCCAAGAAATTCTGCACCATCTTTCAAAATAGCATAGATTTTAATCAAGGGATCGAGTAGCTCAATGTTGAATAGCTTAGCCCAACTACTACTACTGTCTTGTTTCAAAATCCAAATTTCAACCCGATTATAAGGTAGATTATTATCACCAGTGTGGAGTACAGCAAATGCAATGGAATCACGGGTCTGAAGAATTCTAGCTCTACAACTACTCATATTTGTTGATGGGGTGTTGAGTTTTCGAAATCGGTTGCAGCTGAAGTCAAAGCAAAGGATGTACGTGTAGTGAGTAGACAACCAGTGACAAACCCCATCAGCAAAAACAATTTCGCCAACAAAGCAAACTCGATCCAAAGGAGTATCAGGGTTAACAATATCACTAACATGAACATCATTGATAATAGTCCAGGAGTTGGAGTTAACATTGTAGACCTTGGCAAAAACAACAGTATTAATATTAATATCAGGGTACTCGTCAGTGTAGAATTGGATGAACTTGAAGTCATTAAAGGTGTCGCCATGAGCAGCACAGAAAGCAAATTCTTCAATGAAAATGTGATCAGAATAAGCGAGGGGTGCGTGATGAGTTAAGGGCGGAAGAAGCTTGACCTCTCTGGTGGCGGGATTCCAAACAATAGTGTCTTCAATAAATTCATTCTCAGCGTTTCGAAGTGCTGCTGCTAGACATATAACGCCGTTGCAGTGACCGTAAATGCAAGTACTGGCCAGGTAGTAGCCTGGGTGGTGAATGCTGGGATACTCTAACTCTACATTCTCAATATGAAAAGGAGTTGGTGGCTCATAGCATGAGAGTAATGTTATACAGTGTTTGGATGACATTTTATCAATGTAATACATCATGAAACGCTCCTCATTGGATCCCCATACTTCCTTTTGCATTTGAATTTGCCTCTGGCTGTGTTTGCTGATGAAGGAGTTGGTTTTGATGAGAGAATCCCATGATGGATCAACACTCTTGAATCGCATCAGCGACTTCACTGGCAGCCTCTCCAATATATCTCCCACCATTTCTGCTGGCAAACTCATCACGTTTCGTTCTTTCTTAAAATTTGATTCCTATCCCCCTATCAAGATTTATTTGCTTAAAGTAGTTATTAATATTATGCCACCTTGTTGTTCTAAGAGGTTTTTAATTTATAGATGGTGATGAGTTACTTTTCAAATGTGTGCTTAGGACACAATTTGAGTAAGTTCTCTTTCGAAAATGGAAACTCATGCATCAATAAACTGTCTTTATCCATTTCAATTCATTGAGAAAGATATTAATTTTGTTTTGAAAACATGAATATTTTTTTTAAAAAAAATTAGTCATATAATTAAACTTAAATATATTTTATGCTTTACCTATTTACGAATACTTAATTTAATTTTTTACTTTTTTTTAAGATTTATTTTTTATCTTTTAAAAAATATTCAAACGGGCAACATACCATGTTAACTGGTACTCCCTCCGTTTCACTTTAAGTGTCTTTTTGGACTTTTGCACATATATTAAGAAAGTGTTGATTATGATGATTATTGTAAGTTTTATGTGTATTTTGTCAAAAATATCCGTATTTAATATTTTTATTTTGTCAATGCATCATTACTAGTATTACAAATTTCAAAACTAAAACAACATTAAATGTAAGGGTAAATAAGGAAAAACAGTATTAAATGTTGCCTAGATTTGATACAAAGACATTTATTTTGAAACAAAATTTTGATCTTAAAAAGACACTTAAAGTGAAAAGGAGAGAGTATACTACTATTGTTAATTTAAATATTATAGCCATTTTTTTCCTAAGATATTCATAAACACGAACATGATAAATAATTATTTTGGGTACTGTTTGATTCTTTCCAAGAATAACGTACTCTCCTATCATAATTATTTTACACTAGCTTTTACCCCGTGGAATGCACGGATTGTTGATATTTTAATTTTTTATATTAAATATTCTAAATTAAAGATTATTATTATTTTTATTATAAAGTAAAGATTATTATTAAATAATAACAAAAAATAATTATAAAAAAAGGTAGATGTTCAAACCAAACTCTACACTTAAAAAAATTAATCTAGATGATCTTGTTGATAAATTTTGTACTTCCTCATATGAATAAAAATGTAACACTTTTTATCTCATATATTCCTTATTTATTTTATGGATAAATTGACATTTTTATATATAATTATCGACTTTATTATGATAAATCAAAATTAAATCAGAATTAAACATTATGATCTTTTTTATTTGATGATATTATGAGATAAATCTTACATTTATGTGATGGATGGAGTAGTTTTTTTTACAATTAGTTTTTTTTACAATTAGTTTTTTTTAAATATGATTATCATATTTATTCTTATTAATCATAATTATATATTTTTATATTTTTTATCGATTATCTTATCTCAAGTTAATAATAAGATTGAATCCTAAAAATCTTTATTATTATCGTTCTAATCATTTTGATTTAAATTTTTTCTACAAATATGATGTCATCTATTAGTGAGCATCTGGATACTTGTCATTGGAGTTTAGGAATAGAAGATTATGCACATGACTTTTTTTCTGGAACTCAACAATATAAATAAAAATTAATATAAAATCAACAACAACAGAATATAGAAAAGATTTAATAATATAAATATTAGTAGTGGTATGAGTGATTAAACATAAATTTAGTTTATCAACGTAATTTTTAGTTTTTTTTTTTGCAATTAATATTTAAAATTATTAATTGATCTCGGACTAATGGTCCATATCATATGACAAAAAAAAAATAATAGAAAGATAATATTGTTAAAAACATTTGGTTTTTTATTAATAGTTTTAATTTTCTTGTCACAATTAAAAAAACAAAAAACTATTTACATCAAGCATAAAATTAAATCCTATTTTTATATAGGATGATTTTTATTTATTACAATAGACAAAATATACTATAGAAGTAAAATCAAATCCTATTATTATATAGGATGATTACATTTAATTTGTTATTAATAGTTTTAATTCTCTTGTCACAACAAAAAACAAAAAACAAAAATATATTTACATCAAGCATAAAATCAAATCCTATTTTTATATAGGATGATTTTTATCTATTACAATAGACAAAATATATTATAGAAGAAAAATAAAGTCCTATTATTATATTGCCACAGTGGTCATAAATAAAGTCCTCTTAAATTAAAGCTTGAATCTTTCAAGAAGATGAAACGGTAGGAATGAGTATATCGACCACCATCACACGCTATTTCCACTGTTTGCGTGATTAAAGAGGTCATTGGTGCAGATAACAATAAATAACCATCTTTCTTGGTAGTTTATGATAGGCACCTTGAAACACTGCAACATTAGATTTTGAAGCATTCTATTGTCACCCGCAATTGAAGAATCAATCACTAAAACACAAATTATTTACTTTGTCATGATGAACTCCCCTACTTGTTTTTCTCCACTCCCTTACAACACAATTGGTTACACCTAGATCAGAATTTTGAACACACCGCATTTTGATCAATGGTACACATAAATTGCTGAATTAAAATAAATAATTAGAGAGAAACTTAAGAATCAAATAATATAAATTAAAATGAGCGAGAATTATTAGAATTAGAAATATTTAATTACGAAAAAATAAGAAAATTGAAGGCGAATATAATTGTGAGATTGTTGTTTACCTGAATATCCATAAGTTTGTGAGCCAATTCACATAAATGCTAAAATATCGTTGATGAGTCATTCAATGCATATTGCGTACTATGTAAAATGATTTGGAAAGACAAATTAAGAACAATGATTTCACAGATAAGATTAAATAAATTTTAAAATTAAGGATAATGATTTCATAGATAAAATTAAATAAATTTAATTTTCGATCGACAACTAAGGGTAATGATTTCACATATAGATAATTTATTTAATTTCAAATTATAATTATAATTTTAATTAGAGATAATGTTATTTACATACAAATGCTCTAGTGAGAGTATTCCGGATAATGATTTCACATATAGATAATTTATTTAATTTCAAATTATAATTATAATTTTGATTGGAGATTATGTTATTTATCTATAAATGCTATAGTGCGAGTGTTCCTTAAGAAGACAAACGTGTTACCTCGAAATAAAGGAATCTTTTTATATAAGTATAGTAGATTCACAAGAGTTAAGGATCGAATCCCAACTACATACTTGTTTAATTGGCACAACTCACACTAACTATGCAAATCTCATCAGTTGATAAATATTATTATAGCCATTAAAATCAAATCTCATATTCCCATAAAAAAATATGATATATATTACCTTATATCATTTCAAAAATATACATTAATTTTTATAATTGATTCTTCTTTATTATTAAATTAACTTATTCAATGTATTTTTAAAAGTTAATTGGAATTTAATATATAAGATAGCATCAATCTCCGACTTCCATAAATTATATATATATATATATATATATATATATATATATATATATATATTACTTAACTAGTTTTCAACAATGTTACATGTACATCCAGAATTAACATCGTGGTGTACATCTGCTTGTCTTATGTCTTATATGCAGAAACAAACAGATGTCAATTCTGAATATATATAGATATAACATTACTCATTATTTTATATACATTGTTCCTTCTTTATTAAGTTTTAACATTTCAAAAAAAAAGTTTTAAATTATTTAATACTTTTTTAAAAGTTAAAATTTAATATATCAGATACTATCAAATCTCTGATTCCATTAAAAAAATATATCGAGTATCCCATTATTATATTTATAAAAATATATATATATATATATATATCATAAATATATTTTTTTTAAAATATGAACATTTGATATAAATTTTTAAAATTAGTCTTATAATTAAATTTAAATACATTTTTATCATTTACCTATTTACGAAGATTCAATTTAATCCTTTATTTTTTTTTAAATTTATTTTAGTTTTTTTATCTTTTTAAAAATATTATTCAATTCAACAACATATATACCATATATATTAACTGGTACGATTTACTATTGTTATTTTAAATATTATAGCCATTTTTTTCTTAGATATCTTCTAACGCGAACATGATAACTAATAATTTTAGGTACTAGTCGATACTTTTGGACGTAACCATCTCATCATAATTTTTTATATTTGTAAAAATTGTGAATCGAACCTCCAATTATATGTTTAAGTGACACAACACATACCACCAACCAACCGTGTAAACATTACAGCCATTAATATCAAATCTCATATTCCCAAAAAAATAAATATGATATATATATATATATATTCTTATATCATTTCAAAAATATACTATATATATATATATATAATAAGTTAATTTAATAAATAAGAATCAATGTATATAAATTAATGTGTTAATTTAATAAATAAGAATCAATGTATATAAATTAATGTATATTTTTGAAATGATATAAGGTAATATATATATATATATATATATATATATATATATATATATATAGTATATGTTACTTAACTAATAAGTAAATCAGAGCTATGCACGGGATTATATAATACGCCAACGAATATGCATTGTTTTTTCTTTTTGATTTGCACACTGGTATGCGTCTATTGTGCCGATTAATCCAGTTCGAGGGGGTTCCCGGGGTTAAGGTTTTGTTCCTTCTTTAAATTAACTTATTTATTTTTATTTTAAAGTTAATTGGAATTCAATATATTAGATGGTATCAAATCTCGGATTCCAGCTAATCGATCTCTCACACACACACACATATATATATATACTAGCTCTTACCCTACCTGTGCAATGCACGGATTGTTGATATTTTATTTTTTATATTAAATATTTTAAATTAAAGGCTATTATTATTTTTATTATAAATTAAAGAATATTATTAAAATACTACCAAAAATAATTATATAAAAAAGTAGAAGTTCAAACCAAACCCTACACTTAAAAAAAAATTAATCTAAATGATCTTGTTAATAAATTTTGTACTTCCTCATATGTAAAAAAAATGTAACACGTTTTATCTGAGATATTCCTAATTTATTTTATGGATAAATTGACATTTTTATATATGATTATCAACTTTATTATGATAAATCAAAATTAAATCAGAATTAAAGATTTTGATCTTTTTTGTTTGATGATATTATGAGATATTTCTTATATTTATGTGATGGATGAAGTAGTTTTTTTTTGTACAGTTAGTATTTTTTTAAAATATGATTATCACATTTAATTATTGTTATTAATCATAATTAAATATTTCTATCTTTTTCATCGATTATCTTATCTCATGTTAATAATAAGATTGAATCCTAAAAAATTTTGTTCTTATTGTTCTAAAAATTTTGATTTAATTATTTTTTTACAAAGATGATGTTATCTATTAGTGAACAATTGAGGCTTAGGAATAGAAGAATATGCGCATATGGAAGACCTTTTTCAACTCAACAATATGACTGTTAGTTGAAAATTAATATTATTATGATTTTTATTTAAAAAATATATTTATTAAATAATTATAAAATAATAAGTAGACTTATTTGGATCTTAATCTTTATCATGAATCCTAGATTAAGATATTCATTCATTTATATATTATCTTCATATATTACATAAGATATAGAGCCGAAGAAAAAAACGCAATACTCAATACAAAAACAAAAATTTTACATAAATACACAAAAACAGCAAATAAACACATTTTAAAATCTATCTTGAGAGACGATCATGGTGACGACGACCACAACGAGTACAACGACAACGACAACTAAATCTATCTTGAATGTAAATTTATGGCTACTTGGCGGAGACAAGCCATGCATCTCTTCAATTTATTGGCAACTTCTCCTTATTGTTTTTAGATTAGTAACTTTGTAAATTTAAATTTTGAATTGAACATGATTTTTGGTTAGTGCAAATAATATATTAGTCATTTTTTGGTCGATTTCAACTTACATTTCGCATGGGTGAAATTATTTCTAACTTTGGAACATTTATTCATATTTATCATACCATCATTTTTACTAATTACATATTAAATTAATATTACCAATTCGTATTTTTAATACTATTTAATCATGAAAATTTAGATAAATATACAATCCTTTGTGATAGTTCATAAATGTCACCCATGCTTCATGCATCTCACGTCTTCCATATAGTTTATTACATTTAAATTGTGTATTTTTCACTAGGTTTTTTTTAATTTTTTTTTTTAAATTCTATGCATAGTAGGTTGAATTTACTTTGTTCCCAGCATGTGGACTTATGGTTTCTGTGGTCTCATGGATTGATTTCCCTCGTATATGTATGTATGTATGTATGTGTATATATATATATATATATATATATATATATATAGGCTTAAATATAAAAATGGTTTTGGTAAATATTGGCTTCTTTGAAATTGATCTCTGCAAAAAAAAATGTTGGTTTTGGTCTCTGCATTTACGTAACGTTTTGGTTTTGGTCCCTCCAGTTAAATTTTGGTCTCATAATTATTTCGTAGTTGTTTTGGTCCCTTATTATTATATTTGATAGGTTTTGATCCTTATAATGTAATGGTTTATGAATTGGTATTATGTAATGGAAGTTGTTTTTTTACCGTTGAGAATTAATGCAAAAATATTATCCTTAATTGGTTGATTGGTCATAGAATGTATTACATTTTCGGCATTTTTCATCCACATTTAATAGGAGGAACCAAAATCAAAATGTTTTGTAAATGTAAATAACGAAGCCAACAAATTTTTTTTGCATGAACCAATTTCAAAAGGGTCACTATTTATTGGCACCATTTTAATTTTTGTAAGAAATATATATATATATATATATATATATATATATATATATATATATATATATATATTCAGGTTTGTTATTATGTTTTCAGCTAAAGAAATCTGCATCCTGATTTTATTATCTTCTGAATCAGAAAATCTAGTGATCAAAGATGTCATTCAACCAGCTGAAAGGGAATCAAATCCATGAAAGCCAATGATTGCCGACAGGAGTTTAACTCTTAGACTAGAAAAAACACTTACAAAGAGGAGTTAATGTAATAAAAGAACTCAATTCACATTCGGAGGAGGGGCTTGAGAGTATTTTACTAAGCCCTGTATAATATTCAAAGCCTTTTTCTTGATTTGAACAAAACTTACTTGGCATCTTCTGTAAATTAAAATTATAACCAAGTTAATTTTCTTGCATTGTTGAAAAGAAAAGAGAGGATCGGACAGTCAATTAAACCATGGTCATAATTACTGAATTTACACGTTAGGCTTTTCAATTTTGTTCCAACATACTAACAATCAACAATGTCTTTTAATTGATTCGTTGGTTGATCCAAAGAATGTTAAATTAACACATAATGATCTATGTGCATGTGCAGACCATTTTAAACTTTCCATGAATCGGAACAACGTTAAATTATTAGGAAGAATTACTGAGACTTTATTTTAGATATAGAAAGAAGTGAGCAAAGAAGCGGCTTTAAGCTACAGATTTTCCTTTTTATCCCACCTTATTTTATCTCTATAATTAAAAGCAATTTAAAGAGGTGTTAAAATTCCACTGTTGTGTCCCTTCTGCAATGACCATGAAGAATCTCTCTCCTACCTGTTCATTGGCTGCTCCTTTTCTGGTGGTGTGTAGAAAGTTGTCTTGAACTGGCTTGAGGTGCAGGATGTCCTTATCGCTTCAATGCAAGCTAAGAGTTGTTTGATGTTAAGGTTCCATCCCAAAATCAATTGGCGATGAGAGGAATAGCCCAACATGTATTTAAACCATGCCATATATTATGAGGCAGGCGATGTGGGACTTCCAACACGCCCCCTCCAACGAAAAAGGGCAACTTTTGGCCCATAACAACCGGAAAGAAGTTGGGCTCTGGCTCTGATACCATGTTAAGGTTCCATCTCAAAACCAATTGGCGATGAGAGGAGTAACCCAACATGTATTTAAACCATGCCATATATTATGAGGCAGGCGATGTGAGACTTCCAACATTTGATATCTTCCATAATCTTTGCCAGAATTCGGTTCATAAGAGTACTCGTATGTCGTATTATGATTCGGTGGGTGGTTACCCGGTACTTTTGGTTGCATCGTAGCTTTATTACTTTTGTGAAATATCAACTTAGTTTCTCATGTTTTTTCACTATACCATTTTAGTCCTTGAAAATTGATAAATACACATTTAATCTCTCAATATTTTTGGACGTACCAATTTAGTCCCTCGAGATTTTTTACAAACCAACTTGGTCCTTCATGTTTTATTGGCCAATTGGCATATCCGAAATCTTGAAGGACCAAATTGGTACATCTGAAAATCTCGATGGGCTAAATGTGTATCTATAAATTTTCAAGAGCTAAATTGACACAGTGAAAAAACATCGGGAACTAAATTGGTATTTCACTTATATTTTTAACAATGACTCTTCTGATAATGTTTCTATGTTAGATTTGATTAAGGTTCGGTCTTGGGATTGATTCTCCTTTATTATTATTGGTAGGAAAAGTTTCTTTTGCAAATTTATGCATGAATCCAAATTCTTGTATCAATTCCTGTGTACTCTTGATGTAAGGTGTTTTTATATTTCGTTCGGGTATCCTTTGTTTCCGCCTTTAATACATTTTGCTTATGAAAAAAAGACAATGCAACCCCGAGCGTGTGGTTCAGTGATAGAGATTGATTCACGCTTAAGCAAGGTCAGGTATTCGAATCCTGCCTTGTACATGCAGCAGCGTTAAATCTCGGGGCCAGTTGTCCCACCCATTAGAGATGCCTACAAGCCAGCGAAGAGATTAGTTATTAAATTAACTTATATATATAACCTTATATCATTTCAAAAATATACATTAATTTATATACATTGATTCTTCTTTATTAAATTAACTTATTAAATATTTATTTAAATTTTAATTGGAATTTATTATAGCATCAAATCTCCAACTTTTATATATATAGTATATGTTACTTAACTAATAAGTAAATCAGTGCGATGCACGGGATTATACAATACGCCGTATATTCCTTCTTTAAATTAACTTATTTAATATTTTTTTTAAAAAGGTTAATTGGAATTTTATATATCAGATAGTATCAAATCTCGGATTCCAGCAAATCTACCATATATATATATATATATATATATATATATATATATATATATTTTCCTTTTTTAATACTCCATATCAACTTATTTAATAACATTATTTCTTTACCTAAAAAAAAACATTATTTCTATTTCTATATTAATATTATATTAGTTAATATAGTGATGATTATTACATATTAGAGAAAACTTAATGTTGGAATATTTATATATTGTTAGAAGATATGTTCAAACTCATTACTATTATTGGTAAAAAAATTATAACTAATATGTAAAAAAAAAATCACACAACCTTTTGGTAGATATCCCATCAATTAAATTAGACCATAAATCATAATTGTATCCAAAGACAGATAGAGCGACGGGGTGAACAAGGACTTACACCTCTCTTTCCTCAAATAATTTTTTAAAGGTGCATTATTATATTTAAAAATAAATAATTTACTTGAAAAAATCTATATAACCAAATTTGTTATAATTTTTAAATATTTTGATTGGATCTTTCTTTTTTCAAAATATCTGGACAATAGTTTTTTTTTTTGTCATTTTGTCTCGATGGGCTAAATGTGTATTTATAAATTTTCAAGAGCTAAATTGACACAGTGAAAAAACATCGGAACTAAATTGATATTTCACTTATATTTTTAACAATGACTCTTCTGATAATGTTTCTATGTTAGATTTGATTAAGGTTCGGTCTTGGGATTGATTCTCCTTTATTATTATTGGTAGGAAAAGTTTCTTTTGCGAATTTATGCTTGAATCCAAATTCTTGTATCAATTCCTGTGTACTCTTGATGTAAGGTGTTTTTATATTTTGTTCGGGTATCCTTTGTGTCCGCCTTTAATACATTTTGCTTATAAAAAAAAGACAATGCAACCCCGAGCGTGTGGTTCAGTGATAGGGATTGATCGACGCTTAAGCAATGTCAGGTGTTCGAATCCTGCCTTGTGCATGCAGCAGCGTTAAATCTCGGGGCCAGCTGTCCCACCCATTAGAGATGCTTACAAGCCAGCGAGGAGATTAGTCACTGCGGAGTGTCATGGAAAAAAAAAAAGACAATGCAACTAGCAATAGAATGATAGAAAATTTGGCTAAACAATATAACGTTTTTACAATCAAACTTGTTTAATATCAATTTCACTCGTGTAATCAGGGAGATCGAGCATAACTCAACTAAAATATTAAGGACAACGTCCCCACATAAAACAATTAAGATAAAGATTGTATAAATCTCTTTATAATATGAAAGTTAGCTTTGAAAAAAAAAACTTATTTATGTCAGGGGTCCTTGTAGTTTGGACCTCTTTTGTGAGATACCCCTATGTTTTTTTTTTCAATGAATATACCCCTGTAGTTTACTCCGGTTAGGTATTTGCCCCCAGCTCCTTTTCCGGCGAGTTTTTGGGTGAGCTAGATCGTCGGAGCTCCACCTGGAGCTGACACGTGGTAGTCTCTTAAATTTTTTTTTAAACTAAAAAAAATAAGGCTTAATCATGTCTGGGGTCCCTGTAGTTTGGACCTCTTTTGTGAGATACCCCTATGCTTTTTTTTTTCAATGAAAATACCCCTATAGTTTACTCCGGTTAGGTATTTGCCCCAGCTCCTTTTCCGACGAGTTTTTGGGTGAGCTGGACCGCTGGAGCTCCACCTGGAGCCACGTGTTATATACGTGGCAGTCACTTATTTTTTTTTTTAAATTAAAAAAAATATAAAAAAATAGAATAAACTAATAAACTAAAAAAAAACGTGGCTTATTATAATCCCTCCCATTTCCTTCCATTCGATCAATCTATCTCCCTCGTTCTTTTTGTCTCACTCACAACCAGCATCTCCCTCCGGCGTTCTCACTCCATATCCCACGGTGTAGCTGTCATCTTCTCCCTCCCGCAGTCGTTCGGTTCTTCTTCTTCTTCTTTTCAGTCATGAAGTCCTCCAGCTCCAGATCTGCAGCTTATTCGAGGTCACCGTTTAGGATCAAGGTGGCATGCGAAAATGAGCAGCACAAGAACATTTGACATTTTTATTATAAAAATGAAAAAAAAAAAAAGAAACAGCAAATAGAATAAAAACAGGTGAAGTAGAAGATGAGACTTTGAAAAAGGAACATGCATACAAAAGCATATACCCATGTCAAGGGACATATAGTGTTTTCATTTCCAGAAAATTGATTAATCAAGTACAGACATTAATCCTTTGACACATCATTTCATCTAAATCATAGAATTCAATCTTTGCAATATCAGCAAATTGATTTTGATTGGTTTTTTTTTAGTTTATTAGTTTATTCTATTGTTTTATTTTTTTTTCAATTTAAACAAAAAAAATTTAAGTGACTACTGCCACCGTCAAGTGTATAACACGTGGCTCCAGGTGGAGCTCCGGTGGTCCAACTCACCCAAAAACTCGTCAGAAAAGGAGCTGGGGACAAATACCTAACTGGAGTAAACTATAGGGGTATATTCATTGAAAAAAAAGCATAAGGGTATCTCACAAAAGAGGCCCAAACTACCGGGACCCCAAACATAATTAAGCCTTATTTTTTTTTAATTTTAAAAAAAAATGAAGAGACTGCCACGTGTCAGCTCCAGGTGGAGCTCCGGCGGTCCAGCTCACCCAAAAACTCGCCGGAAAAGGAGCTGGAGGCAAATACCTGACCGGAGTAAACTATAGGGGTATATTCATTGAAAATAAAAACATAGGGGTATCTCACAAAAGAGGTCCAAACTACAGGGACTCCAGACATAATTAAGCCAAAAAAAATTGAAAGGAGAGCATAATCAAAGTTGAATAACAATGAAATGTCAATTTTTTTTCATTATTATATTCCACCACAAATAAGCATACAATGAAAGGCCTCAATTGCTCTTATTCATCGCTCCTAATGAGAGGATCGGGATAGGACTTTTCGACATAGACCATCTTAGCCGATGAAGTAGGTTTCGATGAGAGAATCCCATAATGAATTAACATTCTGGAATCGTATCAGTGATTTCACTGGCAGCTTCGCCAATATTTCTTTCACTAATTCTACTGGCAAAGTCGTCATCACCTTCACTCTCAAATTTGATTCCTTTCCCCTGTCAAGATTTATTTGCTTAAAGTTATTATGCCAACTTGTTGTTCTATGAGGTTTTTAATTTATAGATGGTGAGTTGCGTTTCAAATGTGTGCTTGGGACACAATTTGAGTAAGTTCTCCTTCGAAAATGGAAACTCGTCCATAAATTGGCTTTATCGATCGTATTATATGAACATCCGGATTTGACACCTAAATTTAACATCTGACTTGTCTTATATGCAAAAATAATAAAATAAATCTAGATAAGTTAGTTGTTAAATACAGATATCAATTACAAATGTTCAGACAACATTACGTTTAACAATTTCAAATCACTGAGAAAGATATTATTTTTTTTAAAACATGAATATTTGATATAAATTTTTAAAATTAGTCTTATAATTAAACTTAAATACATTTTTATCCTTTACCTATGTATGAATATTCAATTTATTCCTTTATCTTTTTTTTAGATTTATTTTAGTCTTTTATCATTTAAAAAATATTATTCAATTCAACAACATACCATATATATTAACTAGTATACTATTGTTATTTTAAATATTATAGCCATTTTTTTCCAAGATATCCATTAATATGATCACTAATAATTTTAGGTACTGGTCGATCTTTTTGGACGTAACCATCTCATCAAAAAAATTTTATATTTGCAAGAATTGTGAATCGAACTGTCAACTACTTGTTTAAGTAACACAACCCACACCAATTATGTAAACCGGAATTATTGATAAATATTACAGCCATTAATATCAATTAATATCAAATCTCATATTCCCAAAAAAAAAATATATATATATATATATAACCTTATATCATTTCAAAAATATACATTAATTTATATACATTGATTCTTCTTTATTAAATTAACTTATTAAATATTTATTTAAATTTTAATTGGAATTTATTATAGCATCAAATCTCCAACTTTTATATATATATATATATATATATATATATATATATATATATATAGTATATTTTACTTAACTAATAAGTAAATCAGTGCGATGCACGGGATTATACAATACGCCGTATATTCCTTCTTTAAATTAACTTATTTAATATTTTTTAAAAAAAGGTTAATTGGAATTTTATATATCAGATAGTATCAAATCTCGAATTCCAGCAAATCTACCATATATATATATATATATATATATATATATATATATATATTTTGCCTTTTTTAATACTCCATATCAACTTATTTAATAACATTATTTCTTTACCTAAAAAAACATTATTTCTATTTCTATATTAATATTATATTAGTTAATATAGTATAGTGATGATTATTACATATTAGAGAAAACTTAATGTTGGAATATTTATATATTGTTAGAAGATATGTTCAAACTCATTACTATTATTGGTATAAAAAATTATAACTAATATGTAAAAAAAATCACACAACCTTTTGGTAGATATCCCATCAATTAAATTAGACCATAAATCATAATTGTATCCAAAGACAGATAGAGGGAGGGGGGTGAACAAGGACTTACACCTCTCTTTCCTCAAATAATTTTTTAAAGGTGCATTATTATATTTAAAAATAAATAATTTACTTGAAAAAATTCTCTATATAACCAAATTTGTTATAATTTTTAAATATTTTGATTGGATCTTTCTTTTTTCAAAATATCTGGACAATAGTTTTTTTTTTGTCATTTTGTCTCGATGGGCTAAATGTGTATTTATAAATTTTCAAGAGCTAAATTGACACAGTGAAAAAACATCGGGAACTAAATTGGTATTTCACTTATATTTTTAACAATGACTCTTCTGATAAAGTTTCTATGTTAGATTTGATTAAGGTTCGGTCTTGGGATTGATTCTCCTTTATTATTATTAGTAGGAAAAGTTTCTTTTGCGAATTTATGCATGAATCCAAATTCTTGTATCAATTCCTGTGTACTCTTGATGTAAGGTGTTTTTATATTTCGTTCGGGTATCCTTTGTTTCCGCCTTTAATACATTTTGCTTATAAAAAAAAGACAATGCAATCCCAAGCGTGTGGTTCAGTGGTAGGGATTGATCCACGCTTAAGCAAGGTCAGGTGTTCGAATCCGGCCTGCCTTGTGCATGCAGCAGTGTTAAATCTCGGGGCCAGCTGTCCCACCCATCAAAGGTGCCTACAAGCCAGCGAGGAGATTAGTCAATGCGGTCGGCGGTGGACACTCCAGTCATGGACAAAAAAAAAAAAAAAAGACAATGCAACAAGCAATAGAATGATAGAAAATTTGGCTAAACAATATAACGTTTTTACAATCAAACTTGTTTAATATCAATTTCACTCGTGTAATCAGGGAGAGCATAACTCAACTAAAATATTAAGGACAACGTCCCCACATAAAACAATTAAGATAAAGATTGTATAAATCTCTTTATAATATGAAAGTTAGCTTTGAAAAAAAAAAACTTATTTATGTCTGGGATCCTTGCAGTTTGGACCTCTTTTATGAGATACCCCTATGTTTTTTTTTCAATGAATATACCCCTGTAGTTTACTCCGGTTAGGTATTTGCCCCCAGCTCCTTTTCCGGCGAGTTTTTGGGTGAGCTGGATCGTCGGAGCTCCACCTGGAGCTGACACGTGGCAGTCTCTTAATTTTTTTTTTAAACTAAAAAAAATAAGGCTTAATTATGTCTGGAGTCCCTGTAGTTTGGACCTCTTTTGTGAGATACCCCTATGCTTTTTTTTTTCAATGAAAATACCCCTATAGTTTACTCCGGTTAGGTATTTGCCCCAGCTCCTTTTCCGACGAGTTTTTGGGTGAGCTGGACCGCTGGAGCTCCACCTGGAGCCACGTGTTATATACGTGGCAGTCACTTAATTTTTTTTTTAAATTAAAAAAAATATAAAAAAATAGAATAAACTAATAAACTAAAAAAAAACGTGGCTTATTATAATCCCTCCCATTTCCTTTCATTCGATCAATCTATCTCCCTCGTTCTTTTTCTCTCACTCACAACCAGCATCTCCCTCCGGCGTTCTCACTCCATATTCCACGGTGTAGCTGTCATCTTCTCTCTCCCGCGGTCGTTCGGTTCTTCTTCTTCTTCTTTTCAGTCATGAAGTCCTCCAGCTCCAGATCTGCAGCTTATTCGAGGTCACCGTTTAGGATCAAGGTGACATGCGAAAATGAGCAGTACAAGAACTGTAACACCCCAAAAATTAACCCCCGATTAGAAATTATAATTATATGTAATTACGTTAATTATTATAAAAAATTATAATGTGATTATAATATAATTATGATGATTAGAATATAATTATGTTTTAAAAATAAATTAAGGAATAAATAAAGGAAATTATTGTATTAAGGTAAATATTTCTTTTTGTGGAAATAAAAGAAGTATTTAATAAGTATTTGATAAGAGAAAAGAAAATAGAATAAAATATAATATTTTGTGATTTTTGTGTCTCACTAACCGGTTAGTGAGATGAGTAACCGGTTAGTGCTCTCAGACACCTAGAACTGAGATTGTTCTGGACACAAATTGAAAAAGGGAAACACGTTTTTGGCCTTCCAACCAGCCACCTTAGCCTTAAAACGCGTCAATCTCTGCTGGGAATGAGTGGTGGTGAAATTGGTGACTTAAACCAAATCAAAACCACACAATCCACTCTTAACATTTCATAAAACTAAGTTCAGATTTCATTTTTCTGTTGTGGCTGTCTTTGAGTTCGTTCTCTTTCTCTGAAGCACCAACACTCACAAATTCCATATCAAAACAAAGCTCTTTCATCCCTCTTGAAGTAGAAACAAATCCCATCTACTTTCGTGTACTCTAGAGGAAGTTATAGGCTTCACAACTTGACTCTGTTGATGCTGAAAAACAGAGCACGAATCTGTTCTTGAAGCTCTCTTTCTTGATTTCGTTTGGTAAGCTCAAGCTACCTTTGATTCTCGAATTTGTTTCAATCTCAAGTTCATGTGTCCTAGTTTGAATTTCAATCTTTACTCACGAATTTATTTAGCTTTTTCTTGTTGAAAATCTCTGATCAATACCCCCTGTTGAAACTGAAAACAGAGTTGCAGCTGAGGTGGGTTTTGCCTCAAAATCGTGTTGAACCTTTTCCTTTGCTTTCCAATCAGTCTCAAAAGCTTCAATAGGTAAGGGAGAAGATATTCATTTGCTAGAATGATTATTAAATGGCTTGGAATGTAAAAGAGCTTTACAAGCTCAAGGGCCATAGGTTTTGAATTGGGACTTTGGCTTGGAGGCCAAAATAGGACATAAAACTCATTCAAGCATGTCATATTAACTGAATACGAGCTAAAGGAACTATAAATTTGACTTGAGAAGCTCTGAAATTGATTTTGACATATTAAGTGCTAAATATGTGGTTTTATGCATACTTGAGGAATTATATATGAATCTCATGAAATTGATGTGTATAATTGATTTGAACATGTTTAAATATGTCCATATATGTTCTGTGAATGATTGATAAGGATTGAAAATGAAAGGTTTCTGAATTGGTGTTAAAAAGTGACATTTCTGCAGTGATGTTGCAGTGACTAACCGGTTACTGAAACTACTAACCGGTTAGTTACTGTAAAAATTGGAAAACAGGGAAATTTGAATGTGAATAACCGGTTACACGACTTCCTAACCGGTTAGACACTGTTCAGAACCTGAAAAATGTATTTTTTATTTAATCCAATATTTCCCTAATATTTTTAATTAATTCTTTTAAAATAAAAACTATTTTTTTTATTATTTAAAAGAATGTTTGGATGTCAATTCCTTTTTAACATCAATTCAATGCCAATTAAATAATTTGAATTCAATCCTAATAACTTGGTTGTGATTGAAATCATGCATGGTGTTATGGAGCTAAGATAAGATAATAGGAAAAGACACATTCGATTTAATTAAATCGGTATGAGAATACGCGGAGATTAGGTTTATGACGGTGATACGTCAAATAACCGTGGGAATTAATTATAGGTAAAATAGTCCTATGATGAGTGGGTTCTGCAGACTCGACTCGGGATAATTTTACAATGACTATAATTTTATTCTATCGATCTCTCGGAGTATTTCGTGATTGCGGAGGACGGTCTTTAGTATAATTTACACATGGGTTGTAATTGTATACTTGGTGGAAAGACGTTTACTCCCAATTGTTTTTCCTATTTAGTATGAATCGTTGGTACGTTGTCGTCAAACGTACGTGGAGCGTTTAAACGTTTTCGTTAAAACGTAATTTGGATCGTTTGAACGTTTTCGATAAAACGTAAATTGAATCGTTGAGGACGTTATCGATAAACGTGAAATTTGCCAAGTGCATGGTATTTCTTAGAATATCACAGAGGAGATTGCATTAAACATTGCATCGCATTGCATTGCACATGCATTAGAGTCATACATTATTTCTTGATATTTATTGTTTAATATTTATCGATTGATTATCTGAGTTTGCTTACTTGCTTATGTGATCCTAATTGCTACTTGACTAATTGTGTTTGTTTATTCCTAGTTCATTTAATTATTCATTTGTACGTGAATGACACTGTCTTACTCCCTTTGCCCTATTTGTTTATTAGGTGATGTCTCGATTTCTGGCATGCCTGGAGATGCGTCCCGTGAGAGGGACATGGGAGTATGAGGAGCGTAGGGCCACGTTCGAGGGGGAGGTGGAGCTGATCTTCCGCCACCCGAACCCCTTGGCGTATATGCGTCCTCGTCGGTTTCGCATACCTATGATATATGCCCAGCATGTACCTCCTGCTTTTACTTACAGACATGGTACTCCACCGCCCCAGCCTGCACGTCGTCGTTCTCACTTCCGTTTTCGACCAGCTGCTCCCACTCGCACTCCTCCTGAGAGAGCTGCACCGGAGGATCCTTCCCGTCCGAGTCCATCTCGGACTGTGAGATTTGCACCATCACCGGAACGTGCGCCTCCGGTGGTTCAGGTGGACTCTGAGGAGGAGGATCCCGAGGAGGGCGAGAGTGAGCCAGCTAGGGGCGACGCTGTACAGACTGGAGGGGAGAGTGACCAGGTCGTTCCATCGACTGGGAGCCAGTGGATGGTGGATGATATGTGAGGTGATATGCTAGGTATTTATCATTAGTATGTAGGCTGACTTTAGTATCTTATAGAGTTTTGTGGACTGCTCTGGGTTACACCTTATTATATATATGCATATGTGCACTGACTGAGTTTAGTAACTCAGAGTTATGATACAGTATCTTTTGATCTAAAATAATGTGACATGATGTATATTAAATCAAACTTTCTATGTGAAATAGAATGACGTAGTTTCATGAAAGTATTTGGTTTAAATTATTTCCTATTTTTATGTACCATCATAAGAACATCAATATCTTTTCCTTAAATCGCATTAATAATATGCATTTAGCATAACATAATTCCCGTGACGACTCCGGTCGTTACACTTATGGTATCAGAGCAATGGTCCCGACTCTTGGCTTTGGAGTATGGCCTTACACACTAACCACTAGAGTATGTCGGTATTAGAGTGTGTGTTTAGTCTTAAGATCGATTATTGATTCAGTTCATAGTGCAGGTTACTATGGCTGCTAGAAACAATAATCAACTTGCTGAAGCATTAGATCGAATCTCGAGAGTATTCGAGAATATGCAACAGCACCCTGCAGGACAGCAACCACCTAGGAACCCTGTTCCACCTGAATTTCAAGGCATCTCGGAATTTCGTCAGTGTGATCCGCCAAAGTTTGGAGGAGGACATCACCCAGATGAGGCTCAAAACTGGATTCGTGATTTGGAAAAGATTTTCTGAACCATGAATTGCACTGATAATCAGAGGGTGACTTTTGCCACCTATGTGCTGACAAATGAAGCTGAGGATTGGTGGAATCATGCTGCTCAACTTTTAGCTGCTGAAGGTAGAGCTGTGACTTGGAATACTTTCGTAGAGAAATTCTTCGAAAGGTATTTCCCTGAGGATATAAGAAGGAAGAAGGAAATTGAATTCCTTAAGCTGACTCAAGGGGACATGACAGTGGGAGAATATGCTGCGAAGTTTGAGGAACTGAGCAAGTATTCTCCATACTATCATCATAACCCTGATGAGTGTTCGAAGTGCATCAAGTTTGAAGACGGACTGCGACCGGATTTGAAGTCTACTTTCGGATATCAGAATATTCGGAGTTTTCCAACCTTGGTGAATCAATGCAGAATATATGAAGAAGACAAGAAAGTCGAAGAAGAGTTTATGCGAGCTAAAAGGAATCAGCAAGGATATGGACCGCAGCGCCATAAGGGTAGGAATCAGCATGGTAAAGGAGGACCTTACCATCAGAAGAATAAGGGTAAAGCTGATTCAGGAGTCAAGAACCCAGCTCCTCTGTGTGACAAGTGCAAGAGGCACCATTTTGGAACCACTTGCTGGACTCCTACTTGCTTCAATTGTGGAAAGCCTGGCCATATTTCTCGTTACTGCAAGGAACCAAGGAAGGTGGAATCTGGAAATGCTGATAGGAAACCAACCAGTTTTGGGAGAGTCTTTACTCTCAGTGGTGTTGAAGCTAGCCAATCTGAAAACCTTGTCCAAGGTAACTTTCTTCTAAATGGCCAACCTTGTAACTTTTTGTTTGATTCTGGAGCCACACATTCATTTGTTGCATATGATTGTGCTAATCGCTTAAACTTAACCATAATCAATACACCCTATAAGCTTGAAGTGTCTACTCCTACCAATCCGGTAGTTGTTACCTCTAAAGCCTGTTTGGGTTGTACCGTTCAGGTGTTAGACCGAATAACCCAAGTAGACCTTATTTGTTTGCCTCTGTCACAATTAGATGTTATCTTGGGAATGGATTGGATGTCCAAGAACCAAGTACTCATTGACTGTGATAGAAAAACCATTACCTATCGTGATGTGATAACCAAAGGATGCATCCAGTTAGCTTGTGCAAAGGTTGAGAAGGAAGTGAAGATCGAAGATGTCCCTGTGATAAGGGATTTTCCTGAAATCTTTCCAGAAGAAGTCCCTGGACTGCCGCCTAAGCGTGAAATTGAGTTTAGCATCGAGTTAATTCCTGGAACTGGTCCTATCTCAATTGCACCTTATCGAATGGCGCCACCGGAGATGGCTGAGCTAAAGAAGCAAATCGAAGAGTTGTTGCAGAAGCAATTTATCAGACCAAGTGTTTCCCCTTGGGGTGCACCGGTATTGTTTGTTAAGAAGAAAGATGGAAGCATGAGAATGTGTGTGGATTATCGGCAATTAAATAAAGTCACAGTTAAGAATAAGTATCCATTGCCGAGAATCGACGATTTAATGGATCAAGTTCGAGGAGCTGCAATCTTCTCTAAAATCGATCTGAGGTCGGGGTACCATCAGATTCGAGTTCGAGAAGAGGATATTCCAAAGACGGCATTCCGATCTCGATATGGTCATTACGAGTATGTAGTGATGCCGTTTGGATTAACCAATGCCCCTGCAGTATTTATGGATTATATGAATAGAGTCTTCCGACCTTATCTTGATTCTTTTGTAGTGGTATTCATTGATGATATACTAATCTACTCGAAGAATCCGGAAGAGCATGCAGTTCACCTTCAATTGGTGTTAGAAGTGTTGAAGGAAAATCAGTTATATGCCAAATTCTCGAAGTGTGAATTTTGGTTGGAGAAGATTAATTTCTTAGGGCATGTGATTTCGAAAGACGGAATAGCAGTGGATCCAGCGAAAGTTGATGCTGTGTTGAAATGGGAAAGACCCCAGTCAGTTACAGAAGTGCGTAGTTTCTTCGGATTAGCTGGATACTATAGAAGATTTATTGAAGGATTTTCAAAGATTGCTCTTCCTATGACGCGTCTGACTCGTAAAGAGAAACCTTTCGTTTGGGACGAGAAGTGTGAGGATAGTTTTCAGACTTTGAAGGAAAGGTTAACATCATCTCCTGTATTAATATTGCCTGATCCGCATAAAAGTTTTGAGGTATTTTGCGATGCGTCAAAACAAGGATTAGGATGTGTATTGATGCAGGAAGGTAAAGTTGTTGCTTACGCGTCAAGACAGTTGAAGACCCATGAAGAAAATTATCCTACTCATGACTTGGAATTGGCAGCAATAGTGTTTGCATTGAAGATTTGGAGACACTATCTTTATGGAACCACATTCCAAGTGTTTAGTGATCACAAGAGTTTGAAATATCTCTTTGATCAGAAGGAGCTTAACATGAGGCAACGTCGTTGGATGGAATTTTTAAAGGATTATGATTTTGAGCTTCAGTACCATCCCGGAAAAGCCAACGTGGTAGCGGATGCATTAAGCCGAAAGACCTTTCATTTGAGTGCTATGATGATTAAGGAGTTAGCACTAATCGAAGAATTCAGAGATCTGAGTTTAGTAATGCAACTAGAAGAAGACAACATTAAGTTGGGAATGTTGCAGATTACTAATGAGTTTTTAACTCAAATATGTGAAATGCAACAAAGGGATGTAGATCTCCAAGAAAAGAAGAAGTTATCAGCCGAAGGAAAAGAACCTGACTTTCAAGTTGGATCAGATGGAATCCTTCGATTCAAAGGACGAATTTGCATTCCAAGTGACCATCAGCTGAGGAGAATGATCTTAGAGGAGGCACATAAAAGCAAGCTGAGTATCCATCCAGGATCAACCAAGATGTATCAAGATTTGAAGAAGATATTTTGGTGGTCAGGATTAAAGAAAGATGTAGCTTCTTATGTCACATCTTGTCTGATTTGTCAAAAGGCAAAGATCGAGCATAAGAAACCTGGTGG
Organism: Crotalaria pallida; assembly: GCA_037953625.1. Classification (NCBI taxonomy): domain Eukaryota; kingdom Viridiplantae; phylum Streptophyta; class Magnoliopsida; order Fabales; family Fabaceae; genus Crotalaria; species Crotalaria pallida. The sequence goes on along the minus strand of CM075654.1, from coordinate 137,271,626 downwards.
AGAATTAAAACCTTTGGAGATTCCCCTATGGAAATGGGATAGCATCTCTATGGATTTTGTATCTGGATTGCCTAGAACTTCGTTGGGTCATGAGGCTATTTGGGTAGTCGTAGATAAATTATCCAAATCGGCTCATTTTATACCAATGAACATGCATTATTCCTTAGAGAAGTTAACCCAACTCTATATAAAGGAGATTGTCCGTTTGCATGGTATACCTTCCAACATTGTCTCTGATCGAGATCCAAGGTTTACTTCAAGATTCTGGCAAAGTTTGCATCAGGCTTTGGGAACGAAGCTGAGCATGAGTTCTGCATACCATCCGCAAACAGATGGGCAGTCAGAAAGGACTATTCAGACATTAGAAGATCTCCTAAGAGCTTGTGTTCTGGAATATCAAGAAAACTGGGAACAGTTGTTGCCGTTAGTGGAATTCACTTACAACAACAGCTATCATGCAAGTATTGGTATGGCACCATTTGAAGTGTTATATGGTAGAAAATGTCAAACCCCACTATGCTGGTTCCAAGTGGGGGAGAATTCGATTATCGGTCCCGATATTGTGCTAGAGACCACCGAGAAGATCAAGATGATTCAAGATAAGATGAAGACAGCTCAGAGTCGCCAGAAAAGCTATGCTGACCGGAGAAGAAATTCTTTGGAATTTAACGAAGGTGATCATGTATTTCTGAGAGTGGTACCGACAAAAGGAATTGGTCGTGCCCTTAAGCCGAAGAAGCTGTCACCAAAATTTGTTGGGCCATATCAAATCCTGAAGAGAGTAGGTCCAGTCGCCTACCAGATTGCCTTACCCCCTTCTCTTGCAAACCTCCATGATGTTTTTCATGTCTCGCAACTTCGGAAGTATGTGCATGATCCTGAAGCTGTAATTCAGATTCGACCGGATATTTTGCCAATCAAGGAGAATCTCACGCTCGAAGCTGGTCCAGTGCGAATCGAAGATCGAAGAATGAAGCAGCTTAGAGGGAAAGAGATTCCATTAGTTAGGGTTTTGTGGAATCGAGGCGATGTGTCTGAGTCAACCTGGGAATTAGAAGAGCGTATGCGTAAGGAGTATCCTGAGTTATTTCAGTAAGTTGAATTTCGGGGACGAAATTCCTTTAAGTGGGGGAGAAGTGTAACACCCCAAAAATTAACCCCCGATTAGAAATTATAATTATATGTAATTACGTTAATTATTATAAAAAATTATAATGTGATTATAATATAATTATGATGATTAGAATATAATTATGTTTTAAAAATAAATTAAGGAATAAATAAAGGAAATTATTGTATTAAGGTAAATATTTCTTTTTGTGGAAATAAAAGAAGTATTTAATAAGTATTTGATAAGAGAAAATAAAATAGAATAAAATATAATATTTTGTGATTTTTGTGTCTCACTAACCGGTTAGTGAGATGAGTAACCGGTTAGTGCTCTCAGACACCTAGAACTGAGATTGTTCTGGACACAAATTGAAAAAGGGAAACACGTTTTTGGCCTTCCAACCAGCCACCTTAGCCTGAAAACGCGTCAATCTCTGCTGGGAATGAGTGGTGGTGAAATTGGTGACTTAAACCAAATCAAAACCACACAATCCACTCTTAACATTTCATAAAACTAAGTTCAGATTTCATTTTTCTGTTGTGGCTGTCTTTGAGTTCGTTCTCTTTCTCTGAAGCACCAACACTCACAAATTCCATATCAAAACAAAGCTCTTTCATCCCTCTTGAAGTAGAAACAAATCCCATCTACTTTCGTGTACTCTAGAGAAAGTTATAGGCTTCACAACTTGACTCTGTTGATGCTGAAAAACAGAGCACGAATCTGTTCTTGAAGCTCTCTTTCTTGATTTCGTTTGGTAAGCTCAAGCTACCTTTGATTCTCGAATTTGTTTCAATCTCAAGTTCATGTGTCCTAGTTTGAATTCCAATCTTTACTCACGAATTTATTTAGCTTTTTCTTGTTGAAAATCTCTGATCAATACCCCCTGTTGAAACTGAAAACAGAGTTGCAGCTGAGGTGGGTTTTGCCTCAAAATCGTGTTGAACCTTTTCCTTTGTTTTCCAATCAGTCTCAAAAGCTTCAATAGGTAAGGGAGAAGATATTCATTTGCTAGAATGATTATTAAATGGCTTGGAATGTAAAAGAGCTTTACAAGCTCAAGGGCCATAGGTTTTGAATTGGGACTTTGGCTTGGAGGCCAAAATAGGACATAAAACTCATTCAAGCATGTCATATTAACTGAATACGAGCTAAAGGAACTATAAATTTGACTTGAGAAGCTCTGAAATTGATTTTGACATATTAAGTGCTAAATATGTGGTTTTATGCATACTTGAGGAATTATATATGAATCTCATGAAATTGATGTGTATAATTGATTTGAACATGTTTAAATATGTCCATATATGTTCTGTGAATGATTGATAAGGATTGAAAATGAAAGGTTTCTGAATTGGTGTTAAAAAGTGACATTTCTGCAGTGATGTTGCAGTGACTAACCGGTTACTGAAACTACTAACCGGTTAGTTACTGTAAAAATTGGAAAAGAGGGAAATTTGAATGTGAATAACCGGTTACACGACTTCCTAACCGGTTAGACACTGTTCAGAACCTGAAAAATGTATTTTTTATTTAATCCAATATTTCCCTAATATTTTTAATTAATTCTTTTAAAATAAAAACTATTTTTTTTATTATTTAAAAGAATGTTTGGATGTCAATTCCTTTTTAACATCAATTCAATGCCAATTAAATAATTTGAATTCAATCCTAATAACTTGGTTGTGATTGAAATCATGCATGGTGTTATGGAGCTAAGATAAGATAATAGGAAAAGACACATTCGATTTAATTAAATCGGTATGAGAATACGCGGAGATTAGGTTTATGACGGTGATACGTCAAATAACCGTGGGAATTAATTATAGGTAAAATAGTCCTATGATGAGTGGGTTCTGCAGACTCGACTCGGGATAATTTTACAATGACTATAATTTTATTCTATCGATCTCTCGGAGTATTTCGTGATTGCGGAGGACGGTCTTTAGTATAATTTACACATGGGTTGTAATTGTATACTTGGTGGAAAGACGTTTACTCCCAATTGTTTTTCCTATTTAGTATGAATCGTTGGTACGTTGTCGTCAAACGTACGTGGAGCGTTTGAACATTTTCGTTAAAACGTAATTTGGATCGTTTGAACGTTTTCGATAAAACGTAAATTGAATCGTTGAGGACGTTATCGATAAACGTGAAATTTGCCAAGTGCATGGTATTTCTTAGAATATCACAGAGGAGATTGCATTAAACATTGCATCGCATTGCATTGCACATGCATTAGAGTCATACATTATTTCTTGATATTTATTGTTTAATATTTATCGATTGATTATCTGAGTTTGCTTACTTGCTTATGTGATCCTAATTGCTACTTGACTAATTGTGTTTGTTTATTCCTAGTTCATTTAATTATTCATTTGTACGTGAATGACACTGTCTTACTCCCTTTGCCCTATTTGTTTATTAGGTGATGTCTCGATTTCTGGCATGCCTGGAGATGCGTCCCGTGAGAGGGACATGGGAGTATGAGGAGCGTAGGGCCACGTTCGAGGGGAGGTGGAGCTGATCTTCCGCCACCCGAACCCCTTGGCGTATATGCGTCCTCGTCGGTTTCGCATACCTATGATATATGCCCAGCATGTACCTCCTGCTTTTACTTACAGACATGGTACTCCACCGCCCCAGCCTGCACGTCGTCGTTCTCACTTCCGTTTTCGACCAGCTGCTCCCACTCGCACTCCTCCTGAGAGAGCTGCACCGGAGGATCCTTCCCGTCCGGGTCCATCTCGGACTGTGAGATTTGCACCATCACCGGAACGTGCGCCTCCGGTGGTTCAGGTGGACTCTGAGGAGGAGGATCCCGAGGAGGGCGAGAGTGAGCCAGCTGGGGGCGACGCTGTACAGACTGGAGGGGAGAGTGACCAGGTCGTTCCATCGACTGGGAGCCAGTGGATGGTGGATGATATGTGAGGTGATATGCTAGGTATTTATCATTAGTATGTAGGCTGACTTTAGTATCTTATAGAGTTTTGTGGACTGCTCTGGGTTACACCTTATTATATATATGCATATGTGCACTGACTGAGTTTAGTAACTCAGTTATGATACAGTATCTTTTGATCTAAAATAATGTGACATGATTTATATTAAATCAAACTTTCTATGTGAAATAGAATGACGCAGTTTCATGAAAGTATTTGGTTTAAATTATTTCCTATTTTTATGTACCATCATAAGAACATCAATATCATTTCCTTAAATCGCATTAATAATATGCATTTAGCATAACATAATTCCCGTGACGACTCCGGTCGTTACAAGAACAATTGACATTTTTATTATAAAAATGAAAAAAAAAAGAAACAGCAAATAAAATAGAAACAGGTGAAGTAGAAGATGAGACTTTGAAAAAGGAACATGCATACAAAAGCATATACCCATGTCAAGGGACATATAGTGTTTTCATTTCCAGAAAATTGATTAATCAAGTACAGGCATTAATCCTTTGACACATCATTTCATCTAAATCATAGAATTCAATCTTTGCAATATCAGCAAATTGATTTTGATTGGTTTTTTTTTAGTTTATTAGTTTATTCTATTGTTTTATTTTTTTTTTTTCAATTTAAACAAAAAAAATTTAAGTGACTACTGCCACCGTCAAGTGTATAACACGTGGCTCCAGGTGGAGCTCTGGTGGTCCAACTCACCCAAAAACTCGTCGGAAAAGGAGCTGGGGGCAAATACCTAACCGGAGTAAACTATAGGGGTATATTCATTGAAAAAAAAACATAAGGGTATCTCACAAAAGAGGCCCAAACTACAGGGACCCCAGACTTAATTAAGTCTTACTTTTTTTTAATTTAAAAAAAAATTAAGAGACTGCCACGTGTCAGCTCCAGGTGGAGCTCCGACGGTCCAGCTCACCCAAAAACTCGCCGGCAAAGGAGCTGGGAGCAAATACCTGACCGGAGGAAACTATAGGGGTATATTCATTGAAAATAAAAACATAGGGGTATCTCACAAAAGAGATCCAAACTACAGGAACCCCAGACATAATTAAGCCAAAAAAAAATTGAAAGGAGAGCATAATCAAAGTTGAATAACAATGAAATGTCAATTTATTTTCATTATTCCACCACAAATAAGCATACAATGAAAGGCCTCAATTGCTCTTATTCATCGCTCCTAATGAGAGGATCGGGATAGGACTTTTGGACATAGACCATCTTAGCCGATGAAGTAGGTTTCGATGAGAGAATCCCATAATGAATTAACATTCTGGAATCGTATCAGTGATTTCACTGGCAGCTTCGCCAATATTTCTTTCACTAATTCTACTGGCAAAGTCGTCATCACCTTCACTCTCAAATTTGATTCCTTTCCCCCCGTCAAGATTTATTTGCTTAAAGTTATTATGCCAACTTGTTGTTCTATGAGGTTTTTAATTTATAGATGGTGAGTTGCGTTTCAAATGTGTGCTTGGGACACAATTTGAGTAAGTTCTCCTTCGAAAATGGAAACTCCTCCATAAATTGGCTTTATCGATCATATTATATGAACATCCGGATTTGACACCTAAATTTAATATCTGACTTGTCTTATATGCAAAAATAATAAAATAAATCTAGATAAGTTAGTTGTTAAATACATATATCAATTACAAATGTTTAGATAACATTACGTTTATCAATTTCAAATCACAGAGAAAGATATTATTTTTTTTAAAACATGAATATTTGATATAAATTTTTAAAATTAGTCTTATAATTAAACTTAAATACATTTTTATCCTTTACCTATGTATGAATATTCAATTTATTCCTTTATCTTTTTTTTAGATTTATTTTAGTCCTTTATCATTTAAAAAATATTATTCAATTCAACAACATACCATATATATTAACTAGTATACTATTGTTATTTTAAATATTATAGCCATTTTTTCCAAGATATCCATTAATATGATCACTAATAATTTTAGGTACTGGTCGATCTTTTTGGACGTAACCATCTCATCAAAAAAATTTTATATTTGCAAGAATTGTGAATCTAACTGTCAACTATTTGTTTAAGTGACAGAACCCACACCAATTATGTAAACCGGAATTATTGATAAATATTACAGCCATTAATATCAAATCTCATATTCCCAAAAAAAAAAAATATATATATATATATAACCTTATATCATTTCAAAAATATACATTAATTTATATACATTGATTCTTCTTTATTAAATTAACTTATTAAATATTTATTTAAATTTTAATTGGAATTTATTATAGCATCAAATCTCCAACTTTTATATATATATATATATATATATATATATATATATATATAGTATATGTTACTTAACTAATAAGTAAATCAGTGCGATGCACGGGATTATACAATACGCCGTATATTCCTTCTTTAAATTAACTTATTTAATATTTTTTTTAAAAAAGGTTAATTGGAATTTTATATATCAGATAGTATCAAATCTCGAATTCCAGCAAATCTACCATATATATATTTTGCCTTTTTTAATACTCCATATCAACTTATTTAATAACATTATTTCTTTACCTAAAAAAACATTATTTCTATTTCTATATTAATATTATATTAGTTAATATAGTATAGTGATGATTATTACATATTAGAGAAAACTTAATGTTGGAATATTTATATATTGTTAGAAGATATGTTCAAACTCATTACTATTACTGGTAAAAAAAAATTATAACTAATATGTAAAAAAAAAATCACACAACCTTTTGGTAGATATCCCATCAATTAAATTAGACCATAAATCATAATTGTATCCAAAGACAGATAGAGGGAGGGGGGTGAACAAGGACTTACACCTCTCTTTCCTCAAATAATTTTTTTAAAGGTGCATTATTATATTTAAAAATAAATAATTTACTTGAAAAAATTCTCTATATAACCAAATTTGTTATAATTTTTAAATATTTTGATTGGATCTTTCTTTTTTCTAAATATCTGGACAATAGTTTTTTTTTTGTCATTTTGTCTCACAATATGTCTTTTATTACAAACTCACCAAAAGTTAGAAAATGCATTTAAAATATTATCACTAAGTGCAATTTATTTTCAGCACTGTTAAAAGTAAATTAATACAATATTCATATTTTATACTTTACATTTTATTTATTAGGTTGTAGGGAAAAAATTTGAACCCCTCCGCTCATTTTGTCTCGTAAAAATGTTGATTTTTCAAAGATTGATTTTTCAAAAGCACCCAACATGTTTCTATTGTGACACTCATGGCATACTTCAAATGTGTGTTATATTAAAGTGCATGGTATACCTAAAGAAAATTTTGTTTGGGTTAAGAATGGTGAAAATCCATTAACTAACAAAAATGGACCCATGACCATTTGGGTACCAAAAAGCAAAGCATGATTGTTTTTGTAGGTACAAATGAAGAGCAAAAGGTCTACAAGTATTATTCATTATTTGCATCTTCAAGTATCAAGGAAAAATTCAAAATGCTTATCATTTCTACAAAGCTCACATTTGTTATCAAGTGGATTGGCACAAACGGTAACAAGTATTTACAATTAGTATTTACAATTGGTATTTACAATTAGTGTCAAAAATTCACAAGTGTTATCAGGTTATATTTTTTACAATTGATATCATTGTGTGTTCAATTATGTGATTATCATGCTATTGTGGTTTTGTAAAGATATTTAACATTAAATATCATACTCTTTTTAAATTTCTTTACAATTGGTATCATTTTTTTTCAAGTGGTATTGTGATTTCAAATTTCAAGTTATATTTTATATCCATACCATGAGGAGAAAGGGTTATTAGTTTCTCACATTTTGGCTTAAAATTTCATTGTTATATTACTTTTTGATAATGCCAAAAGGGGGAGAAAAAGTTGTTTTGTTCTTTCTATGTAGGGGGAGCAAGTTGTTGAAGATAGGGGGAGAATCTAGTTTAACTCAATTGGATTTCAAATGTCAAATGCAATTATTGATGGGGAACAAGAGTCTCAACAAGTGATCAAATGGTTCAACAATCAACAACGTCAAAACATGTTTGTCATCAACAAACAGGGTGAGATTGTTAGACCTTATGTGAAAGTGCATGGTTTTGATAATGACAATGTTTTGAAGAAGCTCATCCATGAACAAGCAAAATCAAATGTCGAAGAACAAAAGCAACAATGATGAAGAGAGAGCAAGCTCAAGGACTTCAATGTGTATATTGTTTATATCTTTGTTTTGAGTCGTAGAGTTTGGGTAGAGTTATTAGAGGGTAGTGAATCTCTATCAAGTGTATGATCATATTATATCTTGAGTATTTCACTTAACCAAAATCAATAGGTGACTTAAAGGTTTTTGAGAAAACAAGTTTTTAGAAGTGTTTTTCAGTCTTTAATCGATTAGCAAGGTTGATTAATCGATTATTAGCATAATTTGAATCAGGTCTTAATCGATTAGAAAGTGTTAGCCAGTGGTTGTTAATCGATTAGCCTGATGTCCTAATCGATTAACACGTGTTTTTCAGCTTTTTAAAACAGCTTTTTAATTGGCAAAATTAATTCTAATGTTTTCAAAACCCTTTGGGTATTCTATATAAACCTTTTTCATAATCATTATGACCAAGTAACTTCATTTTTATATCATTTTAGAAAGATCAAAGCCACACTATTCTCTCAACATTCTCTCTCACTTTTACAAAGATCAAAGTTCTTATTTTCATATCTTTGATCAAGAAGCTTTTGAATCTCAAGTTCTAATAGTTCATAGTTCTTGAAGGAGATTCAATAGGGTTATTGTTTTTCATTGAGTTGTAATCATTGAATTAAGGCAAGCTCAAATACAACAAGAAGAAGTCTTGGTGTTGTTGTTCATCAAGCAAACAAAGAAGATTGTGGAAATCTTGTTGTGAGGTATCAACAAGTAATTGTGGAAGACTTGGTGTGAGGTATCATCAAGCAAGAGAAGAGGTTAGATTAGAAGTTCTAGAGTGGGGTATCTCTTGGAGGCTATCAAATGGGGTATCTTGAGAGCTAATTGCTTGTAATTTGAGAACTCTAATTCCTTAGCGAAGAAAATCTCTCTTGTAGAAGAGGGGACAGGATGTAGTTCTCGGTGGTTGAGAGCGAGCCAGTATAAAATCTCTGTGCAATATCTTTTTCCCTTATCTCTTTTAATTTCTGCATTTTCATATTGTTCTTGATTGAAAACCTAGAAAAGATTGTTTTTCATATAATTTAATGAATTAGGTTTTAATATTTCAAATTGATTTGGGAAAACCTTTTTTAATAATCTAGGTAATCATTAACAATCTTGGTGTTAATTAATTCCGCGTTATCTCTGATATTCTATATATGATATTTGATTGATTTTCGTTTTTGATTGAAAAACGATTTTTCTCTGTTCTATAGTGATTAATCGATTAACTGAGGAGCTAATCGATTAATCTTGTGTATGCTCTCAGGTGTTAATTGATTAACCCTTTGCCTAATCGATTAAGAGCTGTTGTTTTTGTGAAAAATATTCTTTTTATTTGTTTTGATTTATTTTGTGCGAAATTATTTCAAGATTTCTTTAACACCTATTCAACCCCCCTTCTAGGTGTTCTCCCAGTGTTCTCTAGTTTATTTCTCCACCGATTGTAGTTCTTACAAAGAAAAAGGGCAAAAGAGCTTACATTGTGTGGGATGCACCAGATGAAAACGAAAAGACAAACTCAAGCACATCAAGTGATGAGGAAGAAGCCAATCTTTACTTGGTGAGTAGATTTGATGAAGGCGCATCATCAAGTGTTACTTCAAGTAAGCAAGGAAACAAGGTATATTCTGATTCTGAATCTGAGTCTCATGATTATGAAGAATTATATAGTACTTATGTTGAAATGCATAATGAATTCAAGAAACTTGCTAAATTAAATGTTGAAAGAAAAAGTTCTATTTTGAAATACAAAGAGTATCAAGTCTTGAATTTAGAAAAATGCATTGATGAGCTTAATAGTAAAAATGAAGCACTACAATAAAGTATTGATTCTTTGAAAAATTAAGAAATCCCTCCTTGTAAAATTTGCAAAAGTCATGAACATGAAGTTACAAATTTGAAAAATACTATTGCAACTTTATCAAGAAGTGATAAAATGTTAAATCAACTTATTGTAAATCAAAGGAACAATGCAAATAAAACCGGCTTAGGATACATAAATGTCAAGAAAAAGAAATTTACAAAAGTTGGTTCATTTTCAAATGTAGATTTCTCTAAAAAGCAAACTTGCTTTTACTGTGGCATTCATGGACACGCCTCAAAATTTTGTAGAATAAAATCTAATGATGTGCCTAATGGTTCTCATCTTTGGATTATGAAAGGAGAAAATCCCGATGGACCCAAAACAATTTGGGTAACCCCTAGCAAAACTTAATTCTTGCTTAAATATTTTTGAAGAGCAATGTGCTAAAATGGTTTGTATTTCAAATTGCTTCTTCAAAAGCATATTTGTTTTAGGGGGAGAAATTTTTTTAAAGAGAAATCGGGCTATAAATCAACAAGTGTTATTATGTTCTTCCTTTGGCTTATTGCTCTTAATTTTAGGCTCCTTTTTTATCATGCCAAAAGGGGGAGAAATGATGTTGTTATTTATGTTGTGTAGGTTTCTGATGTGCATAAAGTCAGGGGGAGTTTTTGCAAAACAACAAAGATTATTTTATCAAGGATTTGTCATCATCAAAAAGGGGGAGATTGTAGAATCAAAAAGGCTTTGATGAAGACAAATAAATCAACAAGTTGTTTTGATGAAGTCAATTGCCTTGAAGTTGAATCAACAAACAACAACAACCAAAAGTCTACTCATTCTCTTGTAATTCATTGTATTCATTCATTTATCGTTCATGAGTGTGGGTGATAGATTTAGGTATTTAGCTCTATTTAATATGGTATATTAAGTATGCAAATTAGTTGAGTAAAATACCTGAAAGAGACTAGAAACGGATTGGTAAAATCAAAGGTTTAAATCACAACAATATTGAAAAACCAATTTTAAATATTTAGCAGTAACTACTCGATTAGTTCATGCACTAATCGAGTAGTCATCTAAAAAAGAAAAAAATATTTTATTCTCGAAGATCTGACTAATCGAGTAGTGCTTCAACTAATCGATTAGTATGAGTCTGCATCAATATCCAATCTGATCCAAATATGACTGTTGGAGAGGCAATCAAGCCTCAAATCTGATTTGCCGCACTCCTCCCTGATTTGTAAGGGTTCTTGGAGCCTATAACTTGTTGCCTCTTCCAACTCTCATGGAGAGAAGCTGAGACAAGAAAAACTCGTTTTATTCATATCAATCCCTCTCTTAAGTCTTAGATCGTATACTCAATTAGTTCTCATATTTTCATATCATATTAATTGAGTGTGTTTTGGAGTCATTGTTATTCATATTATTGCTGCCATTAAAACTTGGAGAAGGAGCTATTGAAGGTTTCAAGAGGCTCTATTGCAAAAGGGAGAAGGTGTTCTTGAAGGTTTCAAGAACCTCCCTTTGTGGAAGGTTGAAGAGGTTCTTCAATAGTGAATCAATTGAAATTGGGGTAAGATTTCAAGAGTTTGGTACACTCTTGAAAGGGTTAGGATTAGATTGAGTGAGGTTCACTAATTAATCCTATTTGTATTCAATTTAATTGATTGCGAGTAAAGGCTCCCTAAGGTTTAGGGAGGACTGGATGTAGCTCTCAAGGTTTGAAAGTGAACCAGTATAAAATTCCTTGTGTCTATCTCTTTATTGTTTTCCTTTATTATGTCTGTGTTGCATCTCTGAACCCTAGGATAATTATCTTGATTTTTGGCGTTGCCGTGTTCCTCTGTGATATATTTTAAATTGCTCGTACTACTCGATTAGTTGGAGCACTAATCGAGTAGTTCAAGTGGTCTTGGACAGAAACCGGATTTTTATTAAAAACAGTAAGCTTGTTTATTGCTAATTTCAATTATATCCGAAAAATTGATATCGTTGCTTCCATTTACTATTCACCCCCTTCTAGTAAGTTGTTAGACCGCTTGTTGGTTTCCAACATTTTTATTTTTCATTTTTGTTCTTGGTATTAAAAAAGGGAGGAAGATTAGGATAAATATTTAAATAATTCATGTCTCTAGTACTTGAGTTAATTGGCTATATAAAGATATCAATCCCATTAATTATTAGATATAGTTTTTCATATACACTTAGGTATTAACATTTTAAGTCTCCCAACAATTTTCATTATTTTTAATTTTTTAGTTAATTTATATTACTCTTTAACCTGTGCACGCAACACGGGCATCTACACTAGATCCATATATAATATATTTGTTTTATTGCATCTATTACTAGATAATTTGTCAAAATTAAGTTTAAAAAAATCAAAATTCTAAATAAAATATTGTTAAACGCAATAGTTTTTGAAAAATCAAATTAATGGATAAATTTACTTAATTTGTTAGACTTAACAATTTAGTTAACAGAATAATATCTCCTTTGATTCCATTTTATAGAATAGAATATATTGAATTAAAAAAAATACAACAGAAATTTGTTTCCATTTTTGATAGATACGATATTTTGAATTTAAAAAAAAATCTACAATTTCAAATCAATTATTATAAATAATATGAACTAACTTATGTTTAACTAGTAATTAAGTAAGTTCAAAAAAAAAAAAAACTAGTAATTAAGTTTGATTCATTCTAATTAATAACAATTCTCATATAAATAAAATTATGTAATTTAGTTCAAATTGTCTATTGAATTTTTTGGTTTGTAATATTTATTATATATGATGAAATGTGATCTCATATATTTGTTTATTCTCGTGTATCGCACGAATAATCTAAACTAGTATATATTTTAAAAAGACAACAAGATACTTATAATTATTCGGTTACAGTATTAATTAACTCCATAATTGTTAGTATCACATTGCTGGCAGTCTCATTTCCTCAGTCTTCCATTTCATTGTGTAGCTCAATCAACAACCTCACTCGACAAATCAAACTGAATTCCTTTGCTCACAATCTCACTTATTCCATTCTCCACACCTTAACCCCAAAAGGCAAAATAAAAAATCAAAAAATCAAAAAACCAATCACCAGAAAACTAGGGACAAAAATAAAAAAAGCAAAAATTTGAAAAAGAAAAAAAAAACAAAAAACAAAAAACAAAAAACAAAAAAAAAACATGTTTGGAAGAAGAGAAGGACCCTTGATGAGGAACAGCGCCCAATCTCTACGCAAATCAAGGGTCATAACCGCCATAGTTATTGGTGTCTTCATTGGATGCGTCTTCGCTTTCTTGTTCCCCAATGGCTTCTTCTTCGTTGCTCCTCACACTGCCACCGCTGATCGCCACATTTCTCTTTCCGGATCCAACACCCAGGTTCTATTTTCTTACAAAGATTGCAGCTTTTTCATTTTTCAGCTTTTGGGTTTATCTTATCTGCTACTGATTCTTATAGTCTCTTTATTAATTTGCCCGTTGACTCATAATTCCTGTTATGACTAACTGTTTATATTTTGTTGTATCATTATTGTGTTTGATTGATCTACCTGATTCTACTAAACAAGTTTTAAGATTTGTTAAGTTAGTTGATCACTTTAGATGGATCATCATGTTAACACTTCACATCTCTCTATAATCATTTTGTTTTCTTTGTCAGATGCTTGAAATTCAATGGTTTCCTTGCATTGCATTGCGTACTTCTGCATAGGTTACTTGTGTTAGAAATAAATAATCAGAAAATCCAAAGTGGTTAGTTACTATCTGGCATTAAGAAGCACTTGTTCGTTGTTGTATGAAAAGCCATGCACTATATAGCACTTAGCATTTAGTAGTTGTTAGTGGCAGGCACTATACACTGAGTACCATAGTGTAGCAATCAAGAGTGATATCCTAGGAGTCTCCATATCTCTAGAATAACTAAGGGACTCTACTATTATATCGAGTGCACTACGTAATTGAAACTCTCGTCTTAATTGAACAACTAGCTTGATTTGTATTTGCTAGCCTTTTCTTTGTTCAATTGGTTTCTATCTTTGTAGTCAATCCCAGTGGGATCCCACGCAATCCCGGGATCCCATCCCAGTTTGGCATGGAGTGAGATGGGATTTGCTATCCCATCCCAGATTTCCATCCCGGCTATCCCAGCTCCAAATCCCAGCTATCCCAGCTCCAAATCCCAGCTATCCCAGCTCCAAAATCCCAGTTTCCCACTGGGATCTCGCTGGGAAAGGGACAATGGGGTTCAAACCCGAGTGTGAACTCATTTTTAAAACGACTTGTAGCTTTGTTTGGGACCTTTGGGTCATTTTGACAAACCCCTGAACCTTTTACTAGATTTATGTTATTGATTTTGAGCTTTTGACTTTATTTTTGTGTATTTTTCTATTTTTGGCGTTCATATGTGTATAGTATAAATTGCTTATTTTGCTTTCCTAAACATCCTTATCCCGGTCATCCCGCTATCCGTTATCCCGCTATCCCGTTTTTAGGGAAGGCTGGGATGCTATGGGATCTGGGATTGGCTACAGAGGACTTTCTATACATGGTTTTTTGTGGGTTTATAGGACAAAGTAATCAAAGGTTTGTGGCATAAGACACTTCATTTTATATTGTGGATATTTTTTTTTTCGGCAGGAAGGTTCGGTTGAATGTGAATACTCAGATCGGGCAAACATGTTGAAATCAGAGTTTGTGGCAGTATCAGAGAAGAATGCTGAGCTGAAAAAACAGGTGAGGGAATTGACTGAAAGGCTTCGGCTTGCAGAGCAAGGGAAAGACCAGGCTCAGAAGCAGTTTCTTGTGTTGGGTAAACAAGAAAAAGCTGGACCTTTTGGTACTGTCAAAGGACTAAGAACCAGTCCTACCGTTGTCCCTGATGAATCTGTGAACCCAAGGTTGGCAAGGATATTAGAGAAAGTTGCAGTTAAGAAAGAGCTTATAGTTGCACTTGCAAACTCCAATGTGAAGGAGATGCTGGAGGTCTGGTTCACCACTATCAAGAGAGTTGGTGTAACCAATTATCTGGTTGTTGCTTTAGATGAAGAGATTGCTAAGTATTGTGAATCAAATCAAGTCCCATTTTATAAGAGAGACCCTGATGAAGGTATTGATGCCATTGGACGGTCAGGAGGGAATCATGTTGTTTCTGGGCTTAAATTTCGCATTCTAAGAGAATTTTTGCAGTTGGGATATAGTGTTCTTTTATCAGATGTTGACATTGTATATCTGCAGAACCCTTTCGATCATCTATATCGCGATTCTGATGTGGAATCCATGAGTGATGGTCATGATAACAAGACAGCTTATGGCTATAATAATGTGTTTGATGAACCTGCAATGGGGTGGGCTCGATTTGCTCATACTATGAGGATATGGGTTTTCAACTCGGGTTTCTTCTATATCAGACCAACAATCCCTTCCATTGAGCTTTTAGATCGTGTGGCAACTCGACTATCAAAGGAGAAAGCATGGGACCAAGCTGTTTTCAATGAGGAACTCTTTTATCCGTCACATCCTGGTTATGATGGGCTTCATGCTGCAAGAAGAGCTATGGATTTCTATCTATTCATGAACAGCAAGGTTCTGTTTAAGACAGTGCGGAATGATGCTAGCCTCAGTAAATTGAAACCAGTTATTATTCATGTGAATTACCACCCTGACAAGCTTCCACGAATGAAAGCTATTGTTGAATACTACGTTAACGGGAACCAGGAAGCTCTCAAATCTTTCCCTGAAGGCTCAGAATGGTAACTTTGCTTCTGGCCTGTTCTATTAGCCTCTTCTTTGTTTAGACCAGATTCACAGTAAATTTCGTTAGTTTTAAAGCGTATGTGTAGGTCCAGAGGAATATCACTTTATGTGCACATTGAGTTATACTTTCTGCCCTATTCTGAGATGCTTCAGATTTATTTGTATCCTCTTCATATCTTTCTTTTTTCGTGTCCAAATTTTCACACTTGTTTTAGGCATGCATACGTGGAGTTTTTTCTGTAATGTTTGATTGCTAATGGAAAGTTTGTGGTTTTTATTTTAACCTCTTACATTGAAAAATACATAAATTCAACATGTTGCTAGTCGAGTGGTAAGCAAATAGTTGGGGTTCAGGTTGCATGCAATTTTAGATTTGATTTGGTTCAATCAAGTTGTTAGTCTAGCATGTATTTCCGCTGGGCTTAATTGGATTCAATTTTATAGATTATTTCAGCTTCACATCCTGGTACTGCGGTAGTATTTACTTACAATAAACATTTGAAGCAAAGTTGGAAATTGGATAAATTATGAAGGGGGGTACAGGGTTTGTTGGGATAGCTGTTATGAGTTTAGATTCATTTTGCTTGCTATTTAGTTGTACTTGGGTTTGGTTTTGCCTTAGGATCCTTCAGAATCACTTTTGTAGAGGTATAAGTGGTTTGATATTCGTGGTTTGGCAATTTTAAAGAATTACTTGTTCAACTTCTAGAATCACATTTTCAAGAAATAAAAAATTGTAGATTTTTTTAACATAAATCACTTCGTTTTAAACTTATTTATAATCAAAATTAATTCATTCAAAATCACATTTTGGCAATGTTCAACCAAACACGTATTGAATTAGTTTAAGTGCTACAAAAGAATTGCATTTGGGCATATGAATTGGTATCACGCATGGTTTAAGATAATTTAATTTTGCTTGATGTTGCCATTTTCATTTGAGTTGATTTATGCTTTTGCTAATCACACTACTGGCCAACATGGGGTTGATCAAGTGGTAGTTCACTTGGTTCCTTAACCAACTGGTCTCGAGTTCAAGCCTTGGGTATGAAGCAACCCCCGCTGGGAGACCTCTACCGCTTAATGCGAGCTTTAATTGGGCCGAAACAGATGAGTCGGATTCTGGGTAAACCAAATTCGGGTACCGATTGTTGTAAAAAAAAATAAAATAAAAAAAATTACACGAGTGGTCCATAGTCTCTATAGGTAAACAGAGATTTTAAGTTCTACTTTTTTTTTAAATTTAAAATACGAATTGAATTTAAGAGTGAAAACTTACGAGTTACAATCCCTTATGCTTTTACATGATCCTACTTTTCTGTTCTCCAACATAATAAAGAGAATTTAATTTACATTTTCATTTCTCATTCTTCATTTTTTTTTTCTGTTCAAAAGAAATATATCGAATGAGCACAAGAGGTTATACAACAATGGATTGGATTCAAAACTAAGCCAAACGAGATGCTCGCTGTTACAGCAGAGGAAAAACATGACCAAGGGTCGGTATTCTCGCATTGACATGATCCTGACATAGAATAAAATCATCTCCAAGATCTTATCTGAATCAAGTTGATGATCTGCATAAGGTTGAACGAGGTTCCTGAAAAGAAAAAAAAAACAGTCATTCCACAACAATCGTATTGATCAAAACCGTAGAAAACTAGAATACTTTATTCACCAAACCTCAGTTAGCCTTTGACTCCTGCAAAGTAGAGCCGGCGGCTCGAATAAGCACGCAAAAACATCGGGTCTAGACAACAAATTTGATACACAATTATAAATATGGTCATAACCCGAACCCGAATTGGGCTTATCTGAGCACAACCGGCTAGCACAAATCGCCACCTTTATTAAGTAGAGTCATAAAAAAGAACTCGATTCGATCAAACTAGCCCGAATAAACACGCAAAGATACAGGGCCTAAACAATACATTCAGAGTCCAAATTATTCCCGTGCCTTTTTAGCACGGCAAAATATGACTCGAACTTGAGCGGCTGAACCGAACCAGTCCGTACACGACCGCTAGCACAAATTGCTACATCTACTACAAACATCAAACATTCTCGTGTTCTATTTTCTTATGGTTCTCAATTTCAATTTAGTAGTTTGAGAAAAAGTTCTTTCTTGACAAGCCAGATTGAAAATGTAAATCTCTTTCAAAGATTGAACAATTTGTTTGTACTAAGAAGTAGGTTGTTCTCAAAACTTTGCTTAGCTCGAAATCTCAGATTGGTAACATGCTTCTGCAAGTGCCCTATACAATTATTATCTTGGCCTCTTCATTGTTTTGAAGTTAAAACAATTTGATAGCAAATTCCGTTAGTTTTATGAGATTAATGGGTGTACACTGACGGTGTAAAATTTTTTACACCATCAATCCTTTCTCCAGCATTCATTTGTATTACTTTTATTTAACCGTTAACTATCATACACCCATGAACGGTGGATGATGTACTGATAATGTAGAAATCATTTACACTGTCAGTGCACCATCTATTTTCTCTAGTTTTATATACCAAATGACATCATTTTATGAGCACATTGAGTTATGTCTTTTGTCCCATTCTATATGGGATGGTTCAGTTTTCTGTTTTTTTACTACATTTTTCCCACTTGTTTTAGTCGGGCTTAAACAAGATTTCTTCCCTAATATATTTGTTTGTTGTTTGTTGAGATGTTATTGGTATAGTACTTCTTGGTACCTGACTTTTATTAATAAAGTCCTTTTTCCATGAGAAAAAAAGTTTGTGATTTTGAGATTTCAATCCCATATGAGTAAATAATAACGTAAAAAATGACAGCATTTTAATAGTAATACGTAAAAGACGGTGGACTTGGCAATAGAGCTTGTGCTCTCTGATGAATTGAGGAAATGTTATTATTATATTGAAATAGTATGAGGGGTGTACAATTGCTTGTTTTTTACTAGATAAGAGGTACATGCTATTTATAGACTTAGTTTTTTTTTAAAGGAAAATATGTAATTCATTCCATAACATAAAATAATACAAGTAGATCCAACAGTATAATAACAAAGCACATATTTTCCATACAATAAAAATTGCTAAACAAGACTAGATACTCAGCCATAACAGCAAACTCTCTGTGGATCAAGATCATCATCAACATCTAGCTTCGAACTCTAACAAGAGATTCAACAGCCTTTGTTTCCAAGATAACTATCTCATCAATGCCCGGAAGTAAGCACAGTTCGGCGACAAAGAATCTCAGATCTGAGGAGGTAGAGCCACTGGACAGAGGAGAAGACAAAGATCTGGAAGGGAAAAGCTGTCACGAATATCAGTCTTCTAATTATTGGAGAAGATAGAAAGGTTATCAGATCTGGACAAACAAAAAGTTTTCCTACACTCAAACACACAAAAACAAAACCCAGATGAAACTGGGACAAGAAAAACCACACCACTTGCACAAAGGCAAGATTTATTTATTTAACCCAGGTATAACTGGGAGAGAAAAAAAACTCACACACCAACCAAAGGAAGGGGAGGGAGAGAGGGAGAATCTCTCCCTCCCCTTCTACCGCTATCACAAAAGTGAGGAAAACAAAGAAGAAAAGAGAAGAAGATTGTGGAAGAGAGAAGGTCATTTATAGACTTAGTTTACCGCCTTACTAAGTTGGTTCTTTAATTTTTGACCTTTTCTTTTCACACCCTCCATTTTTTCCGCCTCACATGAGGCGGAAGTGTTTTTTTTTTACCCTTTCCGTCTCTCAAACCAATAAATTTACACTTCCACTTCATTTATAGGCGGAAGTGTTTTTTTTTATCCTTTCCGCCTCTCAAACCAATAAATTTACACTTCCACTTCATGTGAGGCGAAAAAATGGGGGGTGGGAAGAAAAATGGGGGGTGTGAAAAGAAAAGGTCTAATTTTTTTAATGATATATTCTAGTACTATCTTACAAGTTGTAGAAGATTCATGAATATTGATGAATTATTATCATACCAATTTTTTTCTTTCTCTCGGCTTGGGACTTGGTTGGCATAGAACAATTGTTGTTCATGTTCACATTCTTCGTTGAAATTGGCTTGATGGTTATCTTTATTGCGACAGTTTTGCTCCGAGTGCCCATATTTTTTGCAATAATGTTGGTATTGTTGCTTTTTTAGATACCAACAATATTTTTCTGAATGACCAGACTTCTTGCAAACGGCGCACGGACGATACTTATTTTGATTATTTCTAGAGGAGTCTCTAGAAATCTCCTTGTTTCTAGAATTTTCTGCACCATTATTATTTTTTCTTTCATATCCTTTATTCTGAGACTGTAATTTGAGCTTTGATTGAAAGACATTTTCTAATGATCCTTCATCATGCCTACTCAATCTTTGCTCATAAGCTTATAGAGAGCCCATTAGTTCTGTCACTGATAGGGTAGACAAATCCTTGGTTTGTTCAATCGTAGTGAGGATTAAATCATACCTTTGGGAATAGAAATTAAAATTTTCTCGACAATTCTCTTGTCAAGAATATTTTCCCCATAGCCTTTCATTTGATTGACTATTTCTTTTAAGAGTAATAGTCTTTGATGGTCTCAGACTCTTTCATTTTAATTAATTCAAACTCACGCCTTAGAGTTTGAAGTTTAATGGTGCGTACCTTATCACTGTCATGGAACTCCTCCTTTAATGTAGTCCACGCTTTTTTTAGCACTTGTAGCTCCCATTATCCTTGGAAAGATAGCTCCGCTAAGGCTTGTTGCAAAATAAATAATGTTTTTGCATCTTTTTTCTTATTGTCCTTCAACTCTTTCTTCTTAGCTGCAGTAAGAGTTGAAACATCCTCTGGGATAGTATATCCTTTTTCAACAATATCCCCTAAATCTTGGGATCGGAAGAATGTTGTCATTTTAGTGCTCCAAAAATCATAATTTTCTCCAGAGAATATTGGAATGGGGATAGATTGTAGTTGAATAATAATGGTCATGGCTTACGAGGATGTAAAAATGGTTTGGAATGGATAATTGAATTTTTTGGAATAGTTGAAAAATAATTTGAGTATTATTATCTCTAGGCTCAGTATATTACCGAGCGTAGCTCTGATATCACTTATAGTATTTTAATAATAATAAGTAAAAGACCGTGGACTTGGCAATAGAGCTAGTGCTCTCTGGTGAATTAAGGAAATGTTATTATATTGAAATGGTACGAGGGGTTGTACAATTGCTTGTTTTTTACTAGCTAAGAGTTACATGTTATTTATAGACTTAGTTTAATTTACCGTCTTACTAAGTCGGTTCTTTAATTTTTTTTAATAATATATTCTAGTATTATCTTACAAGCGGTAGAAGATTCATGAATATTGATAAATTATCATACTAGTTCAAGACATATTTAATAAAAAAATCCTTCCAATCGTATATATATGATGTAGATAATATAGGATATACGATGATATTAATTTCATTAATAATTAATATATATATCATGATCATGGTGATAATATGATGTGGTTTGGAAACTTTTTAAATTTACTAAAATTTGGTGAGATGTATATCCTTTCTTATCCCATTTACATGAGAAAATATATGAATCTAACATGTTGCTAATCAAGTGCAGATAAAAAAAATTATTTAGCATGTAAAAATAAACTATTTTACCTTTAAAAAGAAAAAAGGACTTAGGTATAGTGGTAAGCAAACTTATGTTTCTCTTTGTTTCCAATTTTTGAAAGTCAACAAAACATAAAGGAATATGTTTATATCCTCAAGACTCTGGCTTAAGATGTCGTACAACTGCTGCTGGACAATGATTGCTAGTGTGTTCGGGTTCAAAATCCGATAATTACACTTTCTCCTCGTCTTTTTTAATTTAAAGAAGAAACATGCAATTAAATACTCTTTCCGTCTCTGATTATAAAACTTTTTGATATTTTTATTCTGTTCTTATTTATAAGATCTCGTATTAATCTTCAATGATCATTAATTACTTTTTTTCACAAACACCCTTATTTATTTAACATTTTTTAGATTCTCAATAATATTAATAGTTAGGGGTAATTTTGAAAATACACCTCAAAAGTTCACATTTCCAATACAAATAACTAAATTAATCAACTTTCTTAATGAACATGAAATATCTCAAATGAGTCTTATAATTAGGAACGAAAGAAGTAGTAATTATTATCTAAAATAAGAAATAAAATAAATAAAAATGCACTCATCGAGTGGTAACTTAGTTGATCCATAGAGATGAAGGACGTCGAGCATCAAAACTCGGATTCAAACCCTAATAATAAAATAGTAATATATATGTTACCAAATATATATATATATATATATATATATATATATATAATTAAAAATAAAAGCCACATGCGCGATTCATCCAAGTTTTAGGTCTTTGAATAAACATGCCGCCAACTCAATGAAAGTTTATCATGCAAAAGTTTACAGCAGCTTACACTGCGGTATATAGTATGAAAGAAATAGTAATCCGCATCAAGAAGCAAACATTGTAGCCTAGCCAAAGATCTGCTAGGTAGGTATGTATGTATATGAGTTTGCTAGATAGATAGATATATGCATACATATATGATTGATATTCTGAATATCTGATGATAGTTGTAAGTTACTGTTTCAGCTTCCACCAGCAAGGGACTCAGGGAGCTAGAGGAGCAGACTTTCGTTCATAAGATCTGCTACTGCTTCTTCTCCATACTTCTCAATCAGCTCTTCCTATTATATTTTTTCAAAGCAAAAAGCATTTTATTAAACATAGATAAAGAAGGAATTGAGAACAACCTTCTCAAGTAGGCAATACCAACTTAACTTGGTAAGATTAAAAAAAAAAAAACACACCTTAACACAATCCATATAATACACCAATGCTGAAATTATTAGTAGTGAAATAATCTGACAGCATGGGATAAGGAATGGTTGCAGGTGCTAACACTCAAAATCAAAAGCAGGCTATAACAATGCAGGGGTATGATAGGATACTTATTATGAGCAATGTAATTATAATGCAACCTTTTCATTTACAGGAGATGATGCAGGGGTCTAGGCTAGTTCGATTGTTTGCTGATTTAAAATTTGTAACATAGGAACCACTCTTTTTTTTTTATAAGAAACATGGGAACCCCTCTAACAATAACAACATCATGATGAAGTGGCATTTCTACTTTAAGGGGTTGGCTGCACTATATGGTTCAAACAATAACATAATGCTATGTCATGAATTATGTCAAATGATAAGACATTCATCTTTAATTCTTTCTAAATTTTTGCACCCATGTTTTTTCTTGGCATTCCTCTGTGCCTCTAGCAAACAGATTAGACTCTATTTGATCTACTCTCATTATCGGAGTTTCTATGGTCTCTTTCGTACATGCACAAATCACATAGGATAAAATTCTACTCCCTTCGTTCCTAATCATAAGATATTTTTGACACTTTTATTTTGTCCCTGTTTATAAGATCACATACCAATTTTCAATGATCATTAATTACTTTTTTCCACAAACACCCCTATTTATTTAACACTTTTTAGATTCCTAATAATATTAATAGGGATAATTTTGAAAATATATATCAAAAGTTCACATTTCCAATACAATTAACTAAATTAGTCAATTTTTTTAATAGACGTGAAATCTCCCAGAATATCATCTTTACTACATTTGAACCACTCATTTTTTTCTCTTTCCATCGTTAAGTCAACTTGAAAAAAAAATAGAATAAAGTAATTAATTGAGAATTTTGAGGTTTAATTAATGGCATACCATTATAGAGTCGTTTTCCTTTGTGATTTCAACATAATCCTTAGAAAGGCTAAGAAGTTCTTTGTCGAGCTTGGAATTTTCGTCCCTTAAATTGTTCACTCTTGCACCTAGCTCTTCACAGTCTTTCTGTATGTCAAGATAATTAACACATATAATGAATAGAAATCATATATGAATGAATGAAAAACTTTAAAGGTCCCTACAAATTAAATATCATTTATTTTCGGAAGGAAACTATCATAAACAATGTCACAAAAGTGAGAGAGAAACACAATTTAAATTTCTCACTTCCACGGTGCTTATCAAAATACGTTACATGGCTTTAAGAAAGTGCTATATATATATATAACATTAATCTTGATTAATTTATTAGTTAACCCTTTTGCAAAATTAGCCACTATTGCATCCTTTGTGCAATATCTAGAATTTTTCATCTGATTAAAAGTGGTCTGGCCGTCAACGAAGACAACTAAAGAATTGATGTATTAACTAATTAATTCTACAGAAAAAAACTTCAATCAATACACTTCCACCAATTAATATTTAATTTTGCATAATGTACTATTGTATACCTCTTCCCGCAGCTTTGTCCTCCTAAATGATTCCCTGTTTTGCTGCCTTTTTCTTTCTTTTCTTCTTTCAAGTTCCTGCTATTAAAGTGAATGAAGGTAATCAGCAAAATAGTAAACATCATTTTAAAATGAAATGAAATGACATTAAGGTGGGATTTACTTTCTGATAAATATTCATCAAAGAAATTCAGCCCAATGTAGTAAGCATCTATCTCAGCAGTTTATAGAATAGAATAATGAATTTAAAATGGTGTAGCTGTGGCAGCACTTCATGCCAAGAATTGAAGTAAAGTGACAAGGAATGAAGCATAAAAAGAACAAAGCAAATGAAATTAAAATAGCTAGGCAAATCATGTAGCTGATTAACATGATTAAAAAAAAAAAAATCCATAGCAGTTCATAGTACCAGCTTTTCAGGTTCAAGATCACTGCCTGATGCATTGATTATTTCTTTCTCCAAATTCTTTTTCCGCTGACGACCCGTTTGATTTGCTTGTGAGGCACACCTTTTATTTAGATCTGTCTCCTTCTGTGCCTCTTGCCCTGCTAAAAACTCAAATCATATATACAACATGCATTTTCATCTTTTCATATAACAAATTAAATACAAAATTACGAATTCATGAACTTCAAACATACCATTTCCAAGCATCATATTGGATTCTTGCTCCTTAGTTGGAGGAAGATTCTGCAGCAGAAACAGAAAGGAATCAGAGAATATTATTAAACATTATTGCCAAAGACGGCTCTTCTCATTATGAACTATATACATCTTGATAAATCAGTGTGTAATTGATAAAAGAATGTATACATCAATTTTTGTAGGTCTAGAACTAGACGCATTGTTAGCATCATGGTCTTCATTATCCATGCTTTCACTTGCCGCACTGCGCAAAGATAATTCGCAATTAAGCTTGGAAAAATGTGATCAAGTTGTTAATTAACCAGAAGAACAAATGGACCTATACTTCTTACCTGCTAGTTTTTCCATTTTCTTCAGACTCCTTACTTACTTTATTTTTAGCTTGTGAGTTCTGGTCACTTTTTGCAATTGAATCCAGGTTTGCTAAATCATACATCCTTATTAGTCCTGTTTCTGAATAAGCCAATGCAGCATAACCCTGACCAATATATATATAGTTATATACACACAAACAACATGAATTAATGATTATACAAACAACTTGCACTTATTCATCATAAAAGTTTCCCTTGTAAGAGTAATAAACTATCCTAGACTGAATCCATTGATAATCGCTAACCCCAAATCCCCAATCCACCTCCACCCATTTAAAATGAGAAGTTATTGTAAATTTTGAGCAAATCAGAACCATTAGTCATGCATTAACATTTGACATTATTCAAAATCAAATAATTTGGATATGTTTTTATCCAAAAAGTGGTCGAGGACCATATGCAACTTGACTTTAAAGAAATTACAGGAGTGAAAAATTTAAAATAAGAAAGCTAGTGTTTCCAAAAGCATAATTCTACACATTGAAGGTTTTTGTGAAAAATATAATCATAATCTCACAGTTATTATATTTGTTGAAAATAAGCAATTTTTTTTTTCTAATCAATAAACATAATTTTTGAAGTTTTGATTTTATGCAATATAATTATTATCTCATAATATTATTAAGGCTTTGCTTAACCTCAGCCCGGATAAGATGTTAAAAAATAGAAAAAAAAGTATTGGAAACATAAATTTACTAAGTTCCAAGTCTTAAATGTTTAAGTTTTAAATGCAAAAATATTTTATAAAACCTCTTATCTTCAGCCTTAAAGGCTAAGGTTAAAAAAATCCTATTATTAACCAGATTGTTTAACATTATATGAATCAAACACATCGTAAATAAATTTACTAATTGGTTTAGGAATTATTAGGATCTTGCACGTAATCATATTGAGGTGGCCTGCCCCACGCCACGACATCGTAAATAAATTTATTAATTGGTTTAGAAATTATTAGGATCTTGCACGTAATCATATTGAGGTGGCCTGCCCCACGCCACGCCTGTGCCAAACAAGATATATTTCGTCCGTCTTTGAACATAAGTACTTGAATTAACTTTTCATGAGAATTAAAGAAGTTAATTTACTATATTATTAATGATATTGAAATTAATAATATTTCCCTTAAAAAAAGAAATTAATAATATTTTGTATACTTTTTCAAAATTACTCTTAGAATTATCACGGAGATTCTAAAGAATGTAAAGTAAATAAAGATATTTGTAAAAAAAAGAAGTAATTAATGTCATTAAAAATTGTAAGAAAAAATTATAAAAAAAGACCAGACCATAATAATACTTATATTATAGAGAAAGAATGAATATATATATATATATATATATATGACTATAGTTAAAAATGATGTAAGTGGTTTAGTTGTTTCTCTATGAGAAACATATACGCCATAGATATACATATTGACCGAAAAAAATAAGAGAGAAGACTCAATTTTATTCCCGATCTTCAAAAATTAATAAATGACAGAAGATTTCCAAAGATTTACTCCCCTCCAATCCATTTTTTTAGTTTAAGATAATTTTACACTCAAAAATGATATATTAAATATTGTAAGTTTTATATGTTTTTTAACAAAAATGTTCTTAGTTAATTTTTTTTTAAGGTTGTAGTAATATTTAATTTTTATTAAAAAGTGTTTTCATTAATTAATGTATGATAATTTAATTATAGAAGAAGAAAAAACATAAAATTAATGAGTAATAACAAAAATAATTAAATGAAAGTTAAAATTTTTTTAAAAAAATTATTGAGTGTGCCTTAAAAAATCGAAACAACACAAAATCATAAAATAAGAAAATGTTAAAATTTCAAAAAATGTGGAATGAAGGGAGCAAAACACAAACATATCAATTACAGCATTAACTAAATTTTGTTCAAGCTAACAGAACTGCATTATGTACCAATTAAGTGATAAACCCTAGTTGATCCCCCCTCCGCAGTGAAGGGTGGTTCAATTGCAGGTGAGGTTGGGGGTCTTACTGGTTGGGTTCCCACAGCTGTAGAAGGAATTAATGGTTCTTGTGTTCCAGGTCGTATTATCGAAGTAAGTGGCCTTATTGGTGATGGTATAAAAACTCCTTTTGGGGGTGGAGGTGTGACGATATCTTCATACTGAAATATAAAAACAAAAGCCAAAGTATTATTAGTTACGAATAAAATATTTATGTACCAATTAAGTGATAAACCCTAATTGATCCTAATCCAAAAAAAAAAAAAAGTGAACCTTAAAATCTTAAATACCTTTTCATTTGAAGGTTTGTACCCAGGAGTTGTGAACCCAAACAATCTAGAGGTTGTCTCAGCATTAGTGGCAAAATTTTTCTCAGGAGGGACATATGCAGAAGTAAGTAAGGGTGGTTGAATTGCAGGTGGGGCTGCTGGTGTTGTTGATTGGGTTGCCACAGCTATAAAAGGAATTGATTGTTGCTGAATTGCATGTTGTATCCTTGAAGTAGGTTCCACAGTCTCCTTTTGTGCATATTGACCTGCTCAAGATCATAAAACATGCATTTTCATCTTCCATATAACAAATTAAATACAAATCCACGAGCTTCAAGCATACCATTTTCAAGCATCTTATCAGATTCATGCTCCTTAGTTGGAGAGAGATTCTGTAACAAAAATGTTATCATTAAACCATGCCAAATACTCTAAGCATCATGAACTAAATATCTTAATAATTAAATTAGTGAGATAAGTGGTAACAGATATGTATTACAATTTTTGTGGGTTTAGATGCATTGTTAGCATCATGATCTTCATCCATGCTTTCACTTGCCGCACTGTGCAAAAATTATTCACAATTAAGTTTGGAAAAATGTGATCAAGTTGTTAATTAACCATAAGAACAAATGAACCTCCATGATATATATATATATATATATATATATATATATATATATATATCCACACACACACGATACTTCTTACCTGCTTGTTTTTCCATTATCTTCAGACTTCTTATTAGTTACAATAATTTTAGTTTGTGAATTCTGGTCACCTTTTGTAATTGAATCCATGTTTTGTCCATCATACATCTTTGTTAATCCTGTTTCTGAATAAGCCAATGCAGCAGAACCCTGACCAACATGCAAAACAAGTACGTTGTATCACATACAATAATGATTATACAAACAACGTGAAAGTTTCCCTTATAAAGGAAGAAATTAACTTAGATTAAATCCATTAATAATATCGCTAACCCCAACCCCCTCCACCCTTTAAAATGAGAAGATATCATAATTGATCAAATCTTGAACTATTAGTCATGCATTAATGCATTAATATTTGAAATTTATTCAAAATCAATGATTTGGATATATTTAGGAGTATATGGTCTAGGAGCATATGCAACTTGACTTTAATGGAAATTACGGGATGGATTGAAAATTTCAAAGTAAGAAAACTAGTATTCTATAAAAGTGTTTTGATATAAACTAATTGCCATAGCCCATAATACAAAGGCTGAAGATTCAAATAAGCATAATTCTACACCTTGAAGGTGTTAGAAAAAAAAATATAATTATAATCCAACAATTATTATATTTGTTACAAATAAGCATTTTTTTTTTCTAATCAATAGTGACATAAGGCAAATTTCAGAGCAAAAATTATTTTTCAAAAACCATCTTTAAAGGGCTTTAAGACATGATTTTGAATGAGTTTTAAAAAATTAAAAAAAAAAATCCAAAATGCAGTTGTTTATTAATTACGAATAAAGATTTTATGTACCAATTAAGTGGTAAACCCTGATTGATTCGATCCCCCGCCTCTCAATCGTCAACCCTAAAATCTTAATTACCTTTTCATCTGAAAGCTTGTATTCAGGAGTTGTATTGAACCTACACAAACTAGAGGTTGTCTCGGTGCTGGTCGCAACAAAAGTTTCTTGAGGCACATATGCAGAAGTAGGGAGAAGTGGTTGAGTTGCAGAAGGGGCTGGGGGTCCCACAGTTGTAGAAGGAATTAATGGTTGTTGGGCTGCAGGTTCCATCCTCGAAGTAGGTGGCCTTCTTAGTGGTGGTCTAAAAGCTTGGTTTTGGGGTGGAGGTGGGGTGGCATCTTCATACTGAAACATTAAAATAGAACAAATTATTATTTACAAATAAAAAGTAGGAAAAACTGCGCCTTTGGTCCTTTAAGATATTTATTTGTTCTAAAATGGTCCCTCAAGTTAACTTTCCGACCACCTCTGTTTTTTTTTTTTTTCGACGAGTCCTCTCTCTCACAGATCTAACTCTCTTTCTCTATCACAAATCTATCTCTCACATAGATTTGGTGCGCTCTCTGTCTCTCCGCAGAACCAGATCTGGCACATTGGATTGCTAACGTCGTGGAGCTGCTAACAGAAGCTAACTTAAGATACAACTTTCAAACAAAAAAAAAAATTGAAGAACCACTTTAAAAGAAAATAATTAACTTAAGGGACCAAACAAACAGTTTTTCGGACGAAGTTTCCGGCCACCGCTTTTTTTTTTTTTTTGCCGATGAGTCCTCTCTCTCAAAGATCTGACTCTATTTCTCTATCACAGATCTGATGCTCTCTCTCTATCTCTCCGCAAAACCAGATCTGACCTATTTCTTTATCACAGATCTATCTCTCACACAGATCTGATGCTCTCTCTCTCTGCAGAACCAGATCTGGCTTATTTCTTTATCACAAATCTATCTCTCACACTGATCTGGTGCTTTCTCTCTCTATGTCTCTCCGTAGAACCAAATCTGGCACGTTGGATTGCTGACGCCGTGGAGCTTCTAACAGAAGCTAACTTGAGGGACAACTTTCAAACAATAATGCAAAATATTTGAAGAACCACTTTAGAACAAATAAATAACTTAAGCGACCAAACAAACAGTTTTGCCAAAAAAATTTGTGTACCAATTAACTAATTAACTCGAATTAAACCTCATTCCCGCCAAACATGAACCCTAAATTAGAACCTTACATACTTGTTCAATTAAAGGTTCGTATCTTTGAGATTTAAATATCCCAGAGGTTGTTTCTGTGCTGGTTGTTGCAAAAGTTCCAGGAGGCACAGATGTAGAAGTTGTAAAGGGTGGTTGCATTGTAATTAGGGTTGAGGGTCTTATCGACTGGATTCCTGCAACCGTAGAGAGAATGAATGATGACCGAATTGTTGGTTGTATCCTCAAAGCAGATGACCTTATTGGAGATGGTCTAAAAGCTCGTTGCAGAAGTGGATTATCATCTTCGTACTGAAATATGAAAATAGAACTCAAATTAAATAACCGAAAAAACATGGGTAAGTTACATGAGAGTTACTAACATGCAACCTAAAATTGGATGGTTGCTATGCAACCTTTTAGTATCTAATAAAAAGTTGACACCTAAGACATGTGTGCTATGTCATTCTTTGAAGTAGTGATTTATAATTTTTACAATTTAGTCCAACATAAAAATTAAATTAATTTAATTTAGTCCTTTGTACCTATTAGCAAATTATAATATAGATTAAAACAGGTGATTATAACAACAGGTGTTAAATTAATTTGCTAATAGGTATAAAGGACTAAATTAAATAAATTTTTTTTATGTTGGACTAAATTGTAAAAATTATAAATCATTACTTCAAGGAATGACATGACACACATGTCTTAGATGTCAATTTCTTATTAATTTATTAAAAGATTGCATAACAACAATCCAATTTTAGGTTTCATGTTAGAAATTTCCAAGTTATATTTTCACATCCTTGGTTTGGGCCTAAAACACACCGTCCAATTTCCTTTCCTTCTATCAATTATCTTTTTTTTGTTGGTACCAAGAATAGAACCTCTGACTTGGAGGTAACATTCTTAGACCATGTCTAAGACCACCAAGCTAAAAGACTCAATTGGTCTTCTATCAATTATCTAATGAGTTTAAAAACGAAATATTTATCGTTACATTATTTTTTATTTTTTTATTTTTTTTTGTCACCAAAAAAAATAATGTAACGATAAATATTTCGTTTTTAAACTCATTAGATAATAATTATTAATTATAATTCAGAACATTTTGTGAAAAAAAATAAATATCACCTCTTAAACCAATTAATTTTTTAAACAAAATAAATAATACTTAGCCACATAAATATCCTATATGTGAAATAAAAAAAATGAGTTATCTATAAAATAATTCTAATAGAGAAAATATAGTGCTAGCCCAAAATGTGATTATTGTCCTTAATTTTTTTTTATTTCAATTAATATCTAAAATTATTTTATTATGAATAAATTTGAAGAAGTAAAAAAATGTTACACGCGCATCGACTTTTTTCCTAAGTGAATAAATAATATTCCTTCCGTCTCACCATGGTGGTAAAAATTAGTAATTTTTTTCTCAAACTATAATTAAAGTAAATAATAAAAAATTTATAAATTGTGAACTTTGAATTGTAATCGGTTAATTAATGCAAAATGCATTAAATTAATTCTTTGATAGTCCTTCGTCCCAAAATGTTAGAAAATTTTTTAAAATTCAAAAAAACAAGGGGACATGTTTTTAATGCATTGTTCTCCGAAATCAACTAATTATCAAATAACTATTTAATGCATGTTTTCTTAATTAACCGATTATAGAATATACAATGCAATTTTATTTTTTATACACTATTTTAATTTTAATTTGAGACAAATTTTTTTTAATGTTTTTTTTTTACTAATTTTATGGGATGGAGAAAGTAATTGATTGGTGTGTTTAAAAAATCGTTAAACATATGTCCCCTAAATTTTTTTAATTTTGTAATTTTTTACTATTATTGTGGGACGGAAGGAGTATTTAGTGATGAATATATATTGTCTATTTTCTTGACCGTTTAATAAAATAAAAAAATTATTTTTGATTCAATGCAATGAAGTATTCTAAAAGTTAGAGAAAAATTTATAACATAAAAATTATCGCTTAAGTTCTTTTTTGAATTACCTTAAAGTTATTTGTTTTTGAATTAGAGGTGGCGTTTTTATTTGCTAAATATTTTTTTTTAAAAAGGGATATTATTTATTTCATTTATAAAAAATAAGATTTGTGTAAGATTTAATATTTATATTAATTAAAATTTTTCATAAAAACTTCTTAATTATAACATATGTATGTGAGGACAAATTTGATTCTGTCTCTAACTGAAAAAAATTGAACAAACTTATTTTAGGGACAAAAAATTCAAATTTGACTCTAGAACCCTTTGATAATTGATGGGGAAAAGGTAAGGGGGACTATAGTGTCAAAGTTAATAATACGTGGGGGGAAATATTTTTTCTACCCAAATCATGAGCTGACACAATATAATTTATCCTAAAAAAATTTTTGTCCAATTAACTTTATGTATATCACAAATAAATGTTCTTGACCAAAATTGGCCTCCAATGAAATGATCATGACCCAATCAATTTGGTCCTTAGTCACAACACTCACCGATAAAACCGAGTATCTTGTAGCAGGTGAAGTTCCACTGCCTTAAGCAACCATTGGTGCTACATGTTGCATTCTTTTGCCTCTATCAAGCCCAAATCAAAGAAGAAGTTAGTACCTGCCAAAAAACGAACATGAACAATTTTTTTTTTTAAAAAAAAAATCAAACAACTAGATTATGACTTAAATACATATATGAAAGAAAAAAAAACAAAAAAAAAAAGACAAAAAATAGTTGCAAACGAGGTTTCATCATTTTTCTTACATGAAGAAACGTAACTGTGTACTAATTTAATAGATCCAATCTCTGAAACATTGAATAGATGTGACAATAATTGAATTTAACCCTTTATTCCCAAAATTACAGTACTCTAGTCATCTTTAAAAGAATGGTAACAAAAAAAAAATTGGCACAAATTGGTGTCCAATAATAATAAGTAAAAAATGTTTGGAAACTACATGATATTATTATGTCGGTAATCAATAAATACATATTAAATGTAAAAAAAAGGAGAAATCATCCATTAAATATTAAATACATATTAAATTCACATTTCCAATATGATTAACTAAATTAACCAACTTTCTTAATATAAGTGAAATCTAAAAAAAAATAATCTAAAAACAGAGAGAATACTCTTTTTTTTTTTTTACACCAAGGGTATCCCTTGGCCGACAGCCGAAGACTAATCCCCTCCGAGGCGTAGAGATCATCAAAGTGGGTTTTGCCTCTACCAACAAAGCATTTTTCATGCCCACGGCAGGGATCGAACCTCTGACATCATGCTTAAGGAACTCAGCTATCTACCAACTGTGCTGGACTTTGTTGGTTGAGAGAATACTCTTTTCTTATAAACAAGACCACGGTCGTATTAAAGGAAAAACAAAGCATTTACTGTTATATTAGAGAGTAAAAAAGTTAGCATTAAATACCTTTTTCTCTAAGTAATAAGAAGATTTAATACCGTTTTTATATCTTCCAAAAAATACTTCCTTCGGTCCTATTTATAAGACCATTTTCGGGTTTTTTTATTCCTATCAAGGAAAGTTGATAAATTAGTTATAGTGACATTGAAAATGTGAAAATTTGATATACTTTTTCAAAATTATTCATATAATTATTATTGGAACTCTAAAAAGCGTTGACTTTATGGATGTTAGTTGGAAGAAGTAATTAAATGCTATTGAAAATTGAAAAAACAAATGTCTTATAAATAAGACAGGGGGAGTATTATCTTAAGTAAACATATAAATGCTCGAGACAAATATCGAAAACATAAAATGCTGATAACGGTTACGAAGATTTTAAACTATTCTCTCCGACTTGAATTATAAGCAAATCCAACAATTTTTACGCTTATTAAGGAGGTTAATTGATTATATTTAATTTTCTCAAATTTATAAAAAAAAATAGAGGTGTTTTAGGAAAGTAGTATTGGGAATGAAACAAAAATTAATTAAGATTACAATTTTCTAGAGATGTTTTAGGAAAGTGGCATTGAGAATTAAAGAAAATTTAATAAAGTTAATTAATTTTGCTTATATTTTAAATCAAGAGAAGTATGTTTTTTTGTTGCTTATATATAATTCGAGCCGGAGGGAATATGTACCACTATTCAACTTTTTACTTTTTTTTTTTTAAGAATATTATTAACAAGTGCTAAGCTTTTTAGAAATAAAAAAAATCACAAATTTCAATTATTTCTTCTTTCGAAAACTTAAAAAAATTACATTTTTCAATACTTTCAAACCATATTTAATTTCTTAACAAGTATCCTATCATTTTCCTTTTTTTTTTAACCAAAACTATTCAAGAAAAAGCATGAAAAAAAATATACTCCCTCCCTACCTCTCTAAATATATGATTTCTTTTAAGAATTTATGTATGCTAAGAAAATTAGTTAATTTAGCTAGTGATTTTTCAAATATGAATACTTGATGTATTTTTTCAAAATCACCATTACATATATTATTGAGATTTAAAAAATGTTGAGTAAATAAAGATATATGTAGAAAGAAATACTAATAATTACCATTGAAAATTAATATAGGATTTTATAAAAATGAACAGTATAAAATTCTCAAAAGTATATTGTATTAAAAGACGGATGGAATAGTTTAATTATCTAACAAACGCCTTTGAATAATTTATTATGAAATGAATGAATAATAATTAGAATTGAATAAAAGTATTTAATAAATTTAAAAATCAAATAAGTTTAATTTAATTTACGTACTCCCTCCGTCCCATTATATATCTTGGTAAAAGTCAAACAAGTCAATGAAAATAAGAGAATATCTATTTAGTATAATGCATGATTCATTCATTAATTGCAAATTGATATTACACAAATTTTTATATCATTACAATTAATACATATTGCAATATTGTCTCCAAAAAAAATCTTTAAATGTGTTTTCCTTATTTACTCATCAATCATCGATACAATATATAATCTTTAAGATTTTTCATTGATTCTTTTACTTTAATATGAGACAAATTTTTTTGCATTTTTTTACCAAGATAATGAGACGGATGGCGTATTTATTTGCTTATTTTGTTTTATTACATGACACCTTAGAGCACTTAAAAAAAACTATGGTGAAATAAAGTCTCATATCATAATTAAGCCAACCAGCTAGAAATAAACACCTCAACAAATGACTTAAATATATTTTTAACTTTTAAAAAAGAATTTAATTTGTATGCACCAACAATGTAATGTTCTTTTTATACTGTTGGTACATTATTCATTATTTATTTGCATTATTTTTATTTGAAAGTAAATGACCATAAACTCACGCATGGTGGCCGGATGATATGCAATCATCCTCATAGTGTAAAATTTTTTTACACCCTGCACAACCTATTCTCTCTTTAAAAAAAATGTGGAGTATCATCTGTTGGTTTTTATACTAAAATATGTTAGGAATTGTGTTTTGACTATTTTAAGCGTAAATTGCTTTTGTTTCAAAAGGGCGAAATCAACTCAGTTCAAATTTTCAATATTTTTATGTTAAACATTCCCTCAATCGTTTCAAGAGTTAAGAAAAATATAATACAAGATGATTAAATTGAGGTGATTTCACGTATATTACCATTAAAACAAATGCATATATTCAAAAGGAACATAAATATTTTTAGGCCAAAAACTGTTTACACATAACATCCAGAATATGAGTAATCGCGAGAGCATAAGTGAAAGAATTATTGAAGATCAGCAAAAAGCGCATGAAGCTAGCCTAGTTCTTGTGGTTTGTGAAAAAGTTTAGATCAATAACAATGAATTTGATAAACCTGTATGAAGAGATTTGAAGCAGATAGCAGTTAAGAAGACAAGAAAATTTGATCAGAATGAATAAGCACATGATATGAAGTTTAACGAAATAGACATAAAAGCTAACCTGTATATATGTATCTGTGTCGCCAAACCAAGTGCAAAATGATCCGCATCAGCACGTTTCTCTGGTACAAGTATAATGTCGTAATTATATATAAAAAAAAGGGTTTGCTTTAACCTTGAAGATAAAGAGGTAAATAATGGTAAAGTGGTATTGAGAAATGAAGTCCACTGTCACCTAAGTATTAAATCTTTAATTTTTCAATGTAAAAAACTATTTTAAGCCTCTATAGGGCTAAATTTAAGAAAATCCTATAAAAAATACGAAATGCATATATCACTTAATCTATGTAATTCATAAATTTTAAATATAAGAAAATAAAAATCATATTTAAAATATTTTTATTTTCTTATATTTAAAATTTATGAATTGCATAGATTAAGTGATATATGCATTATATCAAAGAGATACTCTCTTATTTTCATTGACTTGTTTGACTTTTACCAAGATAATGGGACGGAGTGAGTAATTAATGTAATCTCAGTTTTGTAAAATGATAATTATTTAAGAACGAACAAATTCATTTTGCTAAAATAACAATTACTTAAAACATAGGGAGTGTTAAATTTCTTCATTCATTTATTTAAAATTTACATTCTTAATAACGGCAATGTAAGTAATGCTTATTATTTTTTACATAAAATCAAAGAAATTAATTAAATGCACATAACAAACTTCCATAATAAATTTGTTTTTCATTATTTTTTTCTTGCATTGTTCCAAATCGGAAAAAAAAAATAAGTTTCTTTATATTCTAATATTTTATTTTTGAAATTTACTCATGCATTGACCAAATGTATTATAATGTTATGTTGGTAAAATATTGATATGAATTGAATGTCCGGTCAAATTTGGTATTTACCCAAGGGGTGTGACGATCCATATTTAAGGAAAACAAATAATGTTTAAAATATAGTTTTTTTTAAATGGAATATAATTTTTATTTTTTTTTGAAAACCTTCTTATTTTGAGTAATTCGCAATTTGAAGATTAGCATCAATGAAGCCCTTTAAATTTTTATTTTTATTTTTTTTAAGGTAGTCATGTATGATCAACTCCTATGTTATATTTTAGAGTCTTAGCTTGTTGTTGTAATTAGAAAGCTATTCTCAAAATGGAGCTCTCACAATCAAAGTTGGAAGATTCAAAGGAAACAATATATTGTGATATTCAGTGTACATTTTACATCATAGGTGAGTTCTATTTATAGGGATATAGGAAACCCTGATA
Organism: Crotalaria pallida; assembly: GCA_037953625.1. Classification (NCBI taxonomy): domain Eukaryota; kingdom Viridiplantae; phylum Streptophyta; class Magnoliopsida; order Fabales; family Fabaceae; genus Crotalaria; species Crotalaria pallida. The sequence continues at coordinate 137,234,388 of CM075654.1, read as the reverse complement.
TGAAGTGGTTTCAACTAAAGATAAACACAAAGAAAGATAAACTCAAGTCAATATAGATAAACTCAATCCAATAGAGAGTCACAATCCAATATAGAGTCATCCACTAATTGGATAAATATGAATTGTTTATAACACTCCCCTTGGATGACTATTACAAAAATATGCCTCATTAAAAACTTTACTAACAAAAAAAAACTATGAAACTTAATGGAAAAAAAAAGAGTACATAATTTTGATACGCAAATGAATATTGCCTAATTAAAAACCTCACCAAGAAAACCCAATGGGATAAAACCGTGGCTAAGGGAAAAAGAGTGCAGTGTGTATTTATTGTTCCCCCTCATGTGAACAAAAATCTTTGAAACGACGAAGATCAATCTTCTGTATTAGTTGCTGGAATGTTGTAGTTGGTAAAGACTTTGTAAACAGATTTGATAAATTATCACTTGAACGAACTTGTTGAACACTTATGTCATCGTTCTTCTGTAGGTCATGAGCATAAATGGTGAAATATGTTTTGTTATATCTCCTTTAACGTATCCTTCTTTCAATTGGGCAATACATGCAGCATTATCTTCATATAGAATGGTCGGATTCATTTTTCCAAATGATATACCACAATTTTGTTGTATGTATTGAATTACAGATCTTAGCCAAACACATTCTCGACTTGTTTCATGTAGCGCTAAAATTTCTGCATGATAAGACGATATGGCAGTTATCGTTTGTTTCATAGATTGCCATGAAATAGTTGTGTCACCGCATGTAAATACATAACCGGTTTGCCATCGACCATTATGAGGGTCAGGCGATAGATAACCTGCATCGGCATAACCGATAAGATTTGATTTAGTCATATTTGAGTAAAACAAACCCATATCCATTGTACCTTTAAGGTAACGGAGTATATGCTTAACTTCATTCCAGTGTCTTCTTGTAGGCGAAGAACTATGTCTTGCCAATAAATTAACAGCAAATGATATATCAGGTCGTGTGTGACTAGAAAGGTACATTAATGCCCCAATCGCACTAAGATATAGTACTTCAGGACCAAGTAGTTCTTCATCTTCTTCTTTAGGTCTAAAAGGATCTTTATTCACATCAAGTGACCTTACAACCATTGGACTACATAATGGATGTGATTTATCCATCTAGAATCGCTTAAGAACCTTTGCAGTATAGGTTTCTTAACGTACCAAAATTCCATTATTTAAATATTCCATTTGTAAACCAAGACAAAACTTTGTTCTTCCTAGATACTTCATCTCAAATTCTTTCTTCAAATAATTTACAGCTTTTGGAAGCTCGTTAGGAGTTCCAATAATATTCAAATCATCAACGTAAACAGCAATTATAGCAAATTCATTGTCACACCTTTTCAAAAAAAAATACATGGACAAATTGAGTCATTTTTATATCCTTCCTTGATTAAATATTCACTTAGGCGATTATACCACATGCGTCTAGATTGCTTTAATCCATAAAGATTCAATTTAATTGAGTAACCTTCTCGAGAATTTGAATTATATATTTCAGGTAAATTAAATCCTTCAGGAAGTTTCATATAAATGTCATTTTCAAGAGAGCCGTATAGATAGGTTGTAACGACATCCATTAGACGTAAATCGAGCCCTTCACGTACTGCCAAACTAATTAAGTATCGAAAAGTACTTGCATCTACCACGGGAGAGTATGTCTCCTCAAAATCAATGTCAGGTCTTTGTGAAAATCCTTGGGCAACCAATCTTGCATTATATCTCATAATTTCACTTTTCTCATTTCGCTTTCGCGCAAAGACCCATTTGTATCCAATTGGCTTTACGCCTTTAGGTGTACGAATTACAGGTCCAAATACTTGTCGCTTTTCAAGCGAATTCAATTATGCCTCAATTGCGTCTTTCCATTTTGGCCAATCATTTCTTTGTCTACATTCCTTAATAGACTTTGGTTTATGATCCTCATCATTTATAATTTCAAGCGCTATATTATATGCAAAAATATCATCGACGTCGATTTCATTTCGGTTCCATTGAATTCCATTCATGACATAATTTATTGAGATCTCTTTGTTTTCATAATTTTCAGGTACCTGAGTTTCTTCTAGAATAGAACTATTAATTATGTTTGAAGAGTCACTATATCCTCGAATTGACCATCTTCTTTCTTAGCTCCTTTTCGTTTTCGAGGATTTTTATCTTTGGAACCGATGGGTCTGCCACTCTTCAGACGTGCCTCGGACTCATTTGCAATTGTATTTTGTCCAACAGGGACATCAATTTTATTGGAGCATTAGCAGCTGGAATATGTGACTTAGTCACTATTTTTAGGACAGTGAATGCATCCGACAATCGGTTAGCTAAATTTTGCAAATGAATTATCTTTTGAACTTCAAGTTCACATTGTTTTGTACGAGGATCAAGATAAGATAATGATAATTCTTTCCAAATTTTTTTCCGCTGCTTATTTTCTCCCCCTAATGTTGGGAAAACAGATTCATCAAAACGATAATCGGAAAATCGAGCCGTGAATAAATTTCTCGTTGTTGGTTCGAGATATTTTATTATGGATGAAGATTTATATCCAACATATATTCTCAACCTTCTTTGAGGTCCCATCTTAGTGCATTGTGGTGGAGTAGTGGGAACATATACCGCACATCCGAAAATTCTTAGATGGGAAATATTAGGTTCGTGACCAAAAACCATTTGTAAAAGGGATGATTTGTTAAAACTTGTTGGCCTGATGCGAATTAGTGTAGCAGCATGCAAAATTGCATGTCCCCAAGCATGGAATTTTTGATCTCATAAGTAATGGCCTTGCAATTATTTGTAATCGTTTAATAAGTGCTTCCGCAAGTTCATTTTGTGTATGAACATGTGCTACGGGATGTTCAACATCAATGGCAATAGACATGCAAAAATCATTAAAAGTTTGGTACGTAAATTCACCAGCATTGTCAATGCGTATTTTCTTAATTGGATAATCAGGAAAATGTGCTCGAAGTCTAATTAGTTGAGCAAGTAATCTCGCAAATGCATGGTTACGAGTTGATAATAAACACAGTGTGACCATTTAGTTGATGCATCAATTAAAACCATGAAATATCTAAATGGTCCACATGATGGGTTTATTGGCCCACATATATCACCTTGTGTACGTTCCAAAAATGCTAGTGATCCATACTCAATTTTTCCAGGCGATGACCGAATGATCAACTTCCCTTGGTAACAAGCAAAACATGAAAGACAATTAGTTGGAAGAATCTTTTGGTTCTTCATTTGGTGTCCACAAGAATTTTGAATTATTTTTCGCATCATAATAGATCCGGGATGGCCTAACCGGTCATGCCAAACAATGAACTTATTACTATCCGCAAACTTTTGGTTTGCGACGTGATGTATCTCAATTGTTCTAATGTATGTGTAGTACAAACCAGAGGAAAACGTGGACACCTTTTCTACTATGCATTTCTTATTTGAAATAAATTTTGTGATATAAAGGAATTCAATACCTTCTTGATTCGTTGTCTCTATATGATATCCATTTTGGCAATATCCTTGAAACTTAATAAGTTTCTTTGAGACTTAGTAGAGAGTAATGCATTATTGATACACAATTTTGTTCCTCTGGGTAATATTATATTTGCTCTTCCGGAGCCTTCGGTTATATTTGTACTACCAAATATTGTATTAACATTTGCTTATTGCATTACTAGGTAGGAGAAATATTTTTTATCCTTGAGAATTGTGTGAGATGTTCCACTATCGGCAAGACACATTTCTTTATTATTAAAGTTTTAGTCAACCAATGAAGCACGAAAAGAAATACTCATTCTTACTACAAAATAGATAATTAATATGAATTATTAAAAAAATAAATGACAAAACTTGAAAATAAAAATTTTATTGCTTCATCAGAGAAAGGGAAACACATTCTAAACCTAAATACTTTATTGGAAAAAGGGAAAATAAACTAAAACAAAAATAACCTAAACAAAAATAAACTAAAACCAATAACATCTGATTAAATTTTGGCAGTTCCATCTCCAGATAGAAAATCAAAATTTTCATTTGGATCAGTAAAGAAATCCGAAACATCTAGAGAGGTGGTATTCATATGGTTGTAATCAGGATTGTCTTCTTCAAAAGCAAAATTTGTTTATATATTTTTCCCTTTTTTTCTTGATTGATTCTTGGTATGGTTTGACAAGATGTTCAGGTGTACGACATACACGAGCCCAATGACCTTTGATACCACAACGATCACATTTGTGTTCATCGTTTTTGCTAATTTGAGCACATTTTTCAGTATTTTCACCCATTTTCCATGTGTGTTTCGAATAGCCACCACGATTATGTCTACCTTGTTTATGTCCACGACCACGACTGGGTCCATATCCACTATAAACATATCCACGGCCACGATAACTACCGTGGCTACGACTACGGCCACGAGTTTGTGCATGGGAATTGTGGTTGTGTGATGCTACATTTGCTTCAGGGAATGGAGCAGTGCTCGTTGCATGAGATTCATGATTTTTCAGTAACAACTCATTATTTTGTTCGGTCACAAGAAGACAAGAAATTAATTGAGAATATTTCTTGAAACCTTTTTCACGATATTGTTGTTGTAGGAGCAATTGTTTTGCATGAAATGTGGATAATGTTTTTTCTAACATATAAGAATCAGTGATTTTTTCTCCACATAATTTCATCTGAGATGTAATTCTGAACATGGCCGAGTTATACTCACTTATAGTTTTGAAATCTTGTAAGCGCAAATGCATCCAATCATAACGGGCCTTAGGCAAAATTACAGTTTTTTGATGATCATAACGCTCTTTTATGTTGTTTCAAAAAAGAAGTGGATCCTTAACAGTGAGATATTCTGTTTTCAACTTTTCATAGAGGTGATGGCGTAAGAAAATCATAGCCTTAGCCTTATCTTGGTTAGATGCCTTATTACCCTATTTTATGGTCTCTCCAAGACCTTTTGCATCTAAATGTGTTTCAGCATCTAAAACCCATGACAAATAATTCTTCCCAGTGATATCAGGGCAAAAAATTCTAGATTTGCAAGATTTGACATATTGATTCTATAACAAATAAGGAAAATAAATAAATTAGATAATACCCAAAAATATTATTTACAATAAATAAAAAAAAAGTTGTTATTACTTTAACAAACAAATTTTCACTGAACGCTGAATGTTTTTAATAGTTGCGTCAGTTTGGGCAGTTAGGTTCCTTTTTTGTAATGTTTTTCTATGCTCTCCTTCATTAATATACTGTGATCCAGTGATTCAATATGTTCCATCAATATGTTTGTGCATAAACAAATGGCCATATATCAATCATGTTTCACACATTGGGTCACTAGTTGAATGGCAAAATCAATGGCAAAATCAACCATGCATGCTTGGCATCAGTATCAGGATACTAATGTTTGGCATCAGTATCAGTATCACATGTATGTGCAAACAATATATATATATATATATATATATATATATATATATATATATATATATATATATATGTATGGGATCTTTAGATCCTTCAAGTACTACGGGTGTTTTTTTTTCTCTTGTTTTTTCAAATCTATATATACAATCAACACTGCTTCTGTTTGCATATTTTCAAATTTGTTTCGATTTGCATCTTGTTTTTTTTAGAGATACTTCGAGATCAATACATTATATATCAAAAGAAGAGAAAATAAATAAATAAAACATTAATAAAAAAAATCATCTTGCTTTTGATGAATTAATTTCAACACCTTTTGGAGCAAAGATCGATCGTGTTGATAACATGTTATAAAACGTATGAAAATAAGGAAGAAGAGAAGAAACAATATATTGTGGTATATTCAGTATACATTTTACATCATAGGTGAGTCCTATTTATAAGGAGATACGAATCCATGATATGAAGTGGTTTCAACTAAAAATAAACATAAAGAAGGATAAACTCAAGCCAATAGAGATAAACTCAATCCAATAGAGTCACAATCCAATAGAGAATCATCCACTAATTGGATAAATTGTTTGTAACAATTACGGTGTAAATACTAGTTTTTAAATATAAATACAACATTGATCCCACGTTTCTTTCGTTGCAATAGTGAAAATGCCTTGTTAATTAAATCATCGCAAATTGCTTTCATATATAAACCGTCGCAAGTTGCAACTATTTTTAAAGTGTAACATCTTTTTTGCTTTCTTGAAAAATACCATACCTGGATGAAGTGGAATTATTAATTTTTTTCGAAATAAAGAGATCATTGAAATAGGTATAAGCTCTTTTAACAAAAAATTTCTTAAATAATTTAGTTGTTTTCGGATTATGCTGAGCTTTATTGATGAATCCCTTTTGAATAATAAAACATGAGAAAATGATAATTAATGTCTTAAAAGTTTTAAAAATAAATAATTTTTATTTGAAAAATGAAGCGATTAATATTTTAAAAATAATAAATTTATTTTTCCAATATTATTTTACTTATTTCCTAGTAGTATTCTTTAACTAGTACTTCACTTTAAGTCTCTTTTTAGTATAAAAAATTAGATTTTTCTAACCTCGATCTTTAGAGTTGAATATAAGCATCCTTAATTAAATAAGTTTTATTAAAAAAAATAAAGATGTAATTTTATCTCCTCTAAATGCATTATTCCTTATAAAATTTAAATCATTTTTGGATTGTTATCCTCCATCCTAAAGTTAAAGAAATCCTAAAGAAATTTATTACTCTCTTTGTCCCTTAACATATATAAAGTCACTTTTATCTAATTCACACAAATTAAGAAAAGTAATTATTACTCTCAAATTTATCAAAAAATATGTTGTCATTCCAAAGTTACCCCTATTTAAAACTTTACAACTCTATTCATTTCTCTCTCTATTGTAATTATTACCCTATACTCCTATACAATTATGAGGGTTGTATTCGGAATAAACTCTTTAATACTATCTAAATATTCTAAAACGACTTATAAAAAATTACACTAATTTTACCAAAATGGTGTCCTATAATAAGAAACGGAAGGAGTAGTATCCAATGCATGCTAAAACCATGGGGAATTAGTTTTTTGACCCCTCTCTTTATTTGTTGACCCCCCCTCTTTTTAAAAGATACTCCCTCCGGTCTTATATATAGGACATATTCTAGAAGCAATTTTTGTCCTATATATAAGACATTTTGTATTTTCTATGCATTATTTATTGCTTTTTCTCTTTTTTGCCCTTATTAAATGCATGTGTTTTTTGTTGTTCATTAATGAGTGTGAATTTTTCAAGAAAAGTTGAGAGGGTAAAATTGTAATGTTACAATATATTCTCATAGAATTCATAAAACTAACTACTTTTCTTGGTCCGAGGAATATGGTTAAGTATATCCTATATATAGGACCGGAGGGAGTATTAATAACCTTACTAAAATACGAATTCTCCAAAATGACCCTACTTCCTAATGACACAAACACATGTTCTATTTTTTACTTAGTACTTACAAATCTCACACTTTATTCGATACTTAACTAACCATTGTTCTTGCATACTCTATTTTAACCCAACCACACCATAGCTTTTTCTTCCACATCTTTTAGTTTAGCAAAATGAAGAAGCTCTTGCGCTTCTTTTCTTTTCGTCTTATATGCTTCCTTTTTCACATTGGTACGTGGTTGCAATGTTAGTTATGATTCTCGCTCCCTTATCATTGATGGCCAACGCAAGCTTCTTATCTCTGCTTTCATTCATTACCCTCGCTTAGGGGTTAACGTGCTTGCAAAATTTCATAACACACGCTTAGGGGTTAATATGCTTGCAAAATTAAATTTTTACATTTTAACACATGTTGATGAGTCAACCGTCAACGTGTTTGCAAAATTTTTATATTTTAACGCACACGCTGACTCTTAAGCGTGTGTTATAAAATTAAGCTTGCAAAAATTTTATATTTTATTACACACGCTGACCCATCAGCGTGATCAGCGTGTGTATAAAATTTGTATGTGATAATACATACTGTGGGATAAGGAAGTAACATGAGAGAGATATTTTGGGATTACACTATTTTAGTAAGATTATTATGAGGTTTTCACGTTAAAAAAAAAAAGGATCAACATATTAAGAAAGAGTCAAAAAAACTAACACCCTAAAACCATGGACCGAACTTTGAAATGTGGGTTTTTTGGGGCCATACAAGAAAGGGTTTAGTCCCTAAACCCACTTTTTATCCCTCAAACCTCATTTTTTTTATAATCCCAAAACTACCCTCCTCTAAACCCCCCTTTACACTCCCTCCATTTCATATGTTCATTTCCCAAATCCCACACCTTCTTCAACTTCTCAACATCCTCCAACTTTCCAATTTCCTCAACCCACTCAACTTCCATTGTTCTTCATCTTCTTCCTCACCCCCATTGCCGCGACTGGGACTTCCTCCTTCAGGTATGAACTTCCTCTTTCCTGTTTATGTAGAGTTTGGTTTGGTTTTTCGTTTTTGCTTTGTGTTATTTGATGTAGATGATTAATAGGTTGTGTAAAGTTAAATTTTCATTTTTTTAGTAGTTCTTTTTGTTCATTTGTTATGTTTTAAGTAAACTCATTTCTCTTCTCTTCGTTGTTAGTGTTTGTTTCTTTTTTTTTTATTCTGACGCTGTAAAATTCCGACAAACCAGTGTCAAAATTTTAAATTTCCGACACGGGGGTATCGGAAATTTACACAGCGTTTTTTTTTTGTTAGAAAAAATTCTGATAAATATATGTCGGAAAAATCTTACAAAAAAACTACCTAAAAATTTCCGACATACCCATGTCGGAATCTCAAAAAATTCCGACACTGGTTTGTAGGAATTTTCTCAGTAGCGTAAAAAAATAGAAGACATGAATTTTACCTTCAACAAGTATGGAACGTCCATTGATACTCCTTTTGAACGTGAAGGAGAAAAAAAAACTTGTCTTTTTGGAGTTTTTTTTTTAGTGAAGGAGGTTTGATGATGGAAGATGAGAAGAAGAAAGAGGGTTTTGTGAGATAGTGAATGGATGAAGTTTGAGGTTTTGGATAATGGGATTTGAGATTTGAGGTTTTGTTTTGTTTTTTTTTTATTTTTCATTTAAAATGGGGTTTGGAGAATAAATAAGGAGTTTGGGGACTACTCCCCATACAAGAAAACTTTGAGTTCGTGAAGTGTGTTCCATTTTTGGATCTAGTTTTTTTTTTTTAACCCCATTTAATACTTAACTCTCCAAAATCTCTCCTTTTTTTTTTTTAAATGTTTTTATATATGTTTTTCTAATATTTATATCTTTAGGGATTAGAATTCAAGTTTTAAAATTACATATATCTCAATTCTTTGGTGTATTGATATTTTTTTCTCTGTATGCTAACCAAGCATACGTTAAAATGCATACTTGAGTATTCTTTTCGATCTCAAATACTATATAAAAAAAAAAACACTATATTAATGATATTATATATAAGCAAAAGTAAACTAATTTAGTATCTCTAATAGTGTTTCCTTCGGTTTTATTTATAAGATCATTTTGTGTTTTTATTTTGGTCTTATTTATAAAACTATATTTCAATTTTTAATAGTATTTAATTACTTTTTTTCACAAATACCCCTATTACTTTTTATAGTTCCAATAATAATTATAAGGGTAGTTTTGAAAAAATATATCAAATTTTCACATTTCCAATGCCATAAACAAGTTTAATTATGACTTATTTAAGTTTTTAGTCCCTGATCTTAGGTGCTCTTTTGAAATTAGTCTTTGATCTTTTTTTTGTTGCTTTGGGTCCCTAAACTTTTTCAATTTTTTGGAAAATGACCTTGTTGTTGCTTAAGTGATGATATGATCGATAAAATGCTACATAACCTTCGCAGTATCGATAGATAACATACTAGATGATGCCACGTGAATTTTAAAGATTAAAAAAAATTCAAATTTATTAAAAATAATTAAAAATTTTATTTTTTTAAAAAAAGAAAATAAAATCCTTTAATAATTTTTTTAAAAAAATTTAATAAAAAAAATCATGTGGTGTTACAAAACGCTACATTTCGATGTCGGACAAGTGACGTGACATTTCATTGGTCATATCATCACTTAAGCAACAACAAGGTCCTTTTCCAAAAATTGAAAAAGTTTAGGGACCCAAAACAACGAAAAAAAAGATCAAGGACCAATTCCAAAAGAGCATATAAGTTCAGGGACTAAAAACTTAAATCAACCTTTAATTATTCTCTTTGGTGAAAGAGAAAAACCCAAAAAAAGTCTTACGAGTAGATCTTACATTTCCATCTCCCTCTTGTGTTATTATTTTTTTTTAATTAGAAATAAAAATTGATGATACAGTGTTAGAGATTAGTACTGCGAGGGAGGGAAGGGAAGAAAGAAAGTGAATCTCACTCATCTCAGTAGAAAGGAAGAGAGAAGGAAAATGGTGAAAGTGTCTACGTATTTCGCGATGTCGCTGGGAGCATTCGTGTTCTGGCAGACCATGGACAAGGTCCATGTCTGGATCGCTCTCCACCAAGACGAAAAGGTATTTACAATTAAGCCCTTTCTTTCTTTCTTTCTCTCACAAAAAAAAATAAAAAATAAAAAATCAAACCCTAGAATATAATGGAATAGATATACTTATAATTTCAATTATATATATATATATTTGTTGAATATTACAGCAAGAGAGGTTGGAGAAGGAAGCGGAGGTCAGAAGGGTTAGGGAAGAGTTATGGAAGCAACAGCAGCAGGCCAACCAGAATGATTGATTTTCTTGAATTAAATAAATCCCTTGCTCTTTTTTTTTTTTTTTTTTTTTTTTCCATTGCTATGTTATTTGCTCTAATAAAATATGGTGCCACTTTTGAGCGGATCAAATTTAATTATGTACTTTACAAATGAACTTGTTTTCATAGAATGCTATTTTTCTGAAATTGTTGCAATACTCGGATTCCTTGTTGGTTTTTCCATTATGGAACCTGTAACATTTTCCATTGCAAGAATAAGAATGAGATGTTTAATTTAATTTACTTAGCATTTGGTAGACCTGTCCGAATAGGACCGATGTTTTGTGTTCGGTGTACTTTGCAAGCAGTACAATTGATGAGGTCGTGCGATTGAAAAACAGAACAATTTGTTTCGCATAGAGGTGGTAAAATTTTTGTCCAAGTGTCAAACACTACTTTTGTAGAGGATCAGTGGATTGAATTGGCTGGGATTGAAGTCTTTACATTCTCTAGGTCATTGTTTTCACTTTCGTGCATACCTCATTTGCCGTTTCTTCACCTGAATACATTCTTGCTTTCCTTACACATCCTTGCTTTATTCAGATATACAAGTGTAATATGACAGGCTTGCATGAAAAATATAATTATCCAGTGGAGAATAATTATCAAACCATTGACCACAAGCCTTTTCTCCATATATTTCTCATAGTCATCCTACAAAAACTTATTGGCATTGAATTAATGAAGTAGTGAGAAGTAGCATTGCAAAGTGCATAATGTTTTTCATGCTTAACTCATTCTGTAGTTCTCACGTTATTGCAATCATAGACTAGTGCTTGTAGAAGTAGGAGATCTTGTTGCTGTTGGCTTTAGCTGTCCGAAACAGGGACATTTAAGTTCCTGTGTGGTATTTGTAGTTGTGGGCTTACTTATTTGTCTGTGCATATCTGGTGATGAATTCACAAAGAGCAATGAGTGGACAGGTTTTGTCTCTTACTCATATCTCGATGCTTAAATCTCCTGAACTAGTAAGTATATATAATTCACTTGGGGAATCAGGGAAGAAGTCATTCAATCGAAGAAGCTTACATGAAATTGGAAGTGGGCATAGCCCTTATGAACAAGCAATCTCGATTATTGGGAAAACTTTATCTTCTTTCAATGCAGATAACTCCATTCCTTGTTTTGGATTTGGAGATGGTAATTACAGATACAAATCCTGTGGCTTTTCCAATTAAGTTCCTGTTTTGGATTTGGATGGTAATTACAGATTTTCAGATACAAATCCTGTCGCTTTTTGATTTTCATGTTTTTGCACCCAACAAATTGAAAGTTGAAACAATGACGGTGGTGCCTTTGCTAGAAGATCTGGTGAATGATATATAAGAGAGGCTGCCTCTCAAGTCATTGATGCGTTTCAAGAGTGTTGATCGATCTTGGGATGCTCTCTTCAAAACCAACTCCTTCATCAGCAAACAGATCCAGTGGCAGAGGCAAAAGACGGGATCCCGCTTCATGATATGTTTCGCTGAAAGTTACAAGATACCCATACCTCGAATATTAGTGTTGTTACGCTATGGTCCAATTCCGTCATTTCAGGAGGTGCACTATCCCATTCCCCACCCCAACCACCTGATGTATCAGATTTCTGCTTTCGGCTATTGCAATGGCGTTTTCTGTCTAAAGGCAGACTTCCATGATTCTGTTTCCGAGACCATTGTGTGGAATCCTACCACCAGAGGTCAAGGTTCTTCCCCCTCCTCCTCTTTGCCACTACGACATCGATGAGGATTCCAATTCCATGGTATTTTATGGTTTGGGTGCTTCTGATGATGTCTTCAATGACTTGAAGTTCATCCGATTTTTTTTTCACCTTCCCTAACCCCACCAGCAGCAGCAGTAGTAATCACCACCCTCTTGTTCTTGCGGAGGTATACAATGTTAGATCCAATTATTGGACTGTTATCAATGATATTGATGCTGCTGATGGCTGCATTATCAACCCTGCGGCTACTATCAAGGGCTGTGGGGTTTATTGCAATGGGGTCTGTCACTGGTTGTCTAATGACTAACATTCATCCTTTGCTTTGATTTCCGCAGCAACAAATTTCGGAAACTCAACACCCCATCACCACCACCAAGAACAACTCTGTAATGCTATAGTTCTTGAGGCATGTGATTCCATCGTATATGTTGCATACAGCAGACCTGATGACGATCATCTGCGTTATGAATTGGTTGATAATTGGATTTTGAAAGAAGAAGATAGTAGTTGGACTAAACGGTGCAACGACATTGAGCTAGATACTATCGATATGGAAATCGATACTATTTGCGAGCTTCCGCACATATGTTTTTTTCGTAACAATTTCTTCGTTTATAAGTATGTGGAAAGCATGGCTCCCTTGGCACTCTAGACTAGCTAGCTAGAGGATGGTTTATAATCCATTCCTCCTTAAGAAAGATAAATAATAGCTATCGTAATAATAATGCTATATTCTGATGAGGTCTATTAGTGTATGTATGTGCTTATTTTGTTATCATGAAAATAATTTGACTTTTCATATTGTTAATCAATATTATTTCTCTGATCTAGATTATCAACATACATGTAGTAATTTTAAGCCAACCGCGAAAGAATTTGACTTTTCATATTGTTATTCAATATTATTTCTCTGATCTAGATTATCAACATACATGTAGTAATTTTAAGCCAACCGCGAAAGAATTATTAGTTTAACTGATCTTTCGTACTATAGATGTGTAAAACTATCCATATTTCTTTTGAATATTCAAGCTGAGGGTTTTTCCTGTTCATGTACTTTTCTCTTTCCTTGTCTCGTTTTTTTTTTTTTGGAATCTTGGTCTGATTTTGGATATTTATGTCAAAAATAATGTTGTTCCAGCTCAATTTCATGGCTGTAGAAACATTCTCTTGGGTGTAGAGTGTACTAAACTGCTCTAAAGAATATCCCATTGACATCAAGTTGAGCTTTTTTATATATAAATTTGGATAGCACAAAAAGGAAACAACATGTAGCTTATCAAGAATATTAAAACTAGGTATGTGGCTTAACCAATGAACCTCCCCCATATATCATTTCAAGATTTTGCTCCTAATCTGTTTGCTTTAGAAGGAATGGTCTAAAAGCACAAACTCACACCCATATTAATCTTTCACACACACTTTAATATCAGTGTTAAACAGTGATTGGTGGTATTAAAGTCTAAAGCATGTAGTCTTCATTGACTAAAGTTGCAAGAAGGTATCCATATTTGTATTTATACCAGGATTCATTCCTACTGAGTTAGGTATAATTCACCTATAATTGAGTGGTAATAAGGGCTTGCAACATTTACAAAAACATATTTTCAAAGAAATTAGTTGGGAATTTTCAAAAAAAAGAATAATCTGGATTTTAATTTCTTAAAAAAAAAAATTACCCTTTTAAGAAATTACTAGTTAAAATCTGTCAATCTGTTAATTGTTAACGGCGACAACCTACCTCTGGCCAGTCTACAGATAACATTTGATTTTTTTGCCAATTGCTTTCCTTTCTTTGGCTGCTTTAATTAGTTTGCTATTTTGCTTAAAAAAATATATGAAGTTGTCTTTATAAATTATAATTAAAAAGCAAGCTTTCCAGCCAATGACCATTTTCTAAGTCATCTTATCTTAAAGGTTATAACAGCTCATAAGTGTAGTCAAATACAGGCTTGTTCACGTTACATTATTTCCCATCTCTCCATTTTTTATTTTGTTTTTTGTGCTGTGTAATTTTTGCATATAACAAGGCTTTGATCAAAGCATATAATTTAAAGCTTCAAAACTAACACTATTGCCATAACTGCAAGAAGGAAACAAAAAGCTTAATCAGACTTACTTGTACATCAGTACATATTTTATTGATTGCCAGTTGAATTTCAATGGGAAAAGGGGGTGGCTGCATACCAAGCAAGAAAAAGATACCAATTTCAGAGCCAGAAAAGAATGATCCTGTTAGTGCTGAAAGCCTACTTCCCGAAAATGATGCGACAACTACAAGTCGTGAAGGGCCACTACCAACACCCCAAGAAGAGAAAAAGCTGAAAGTTTTCATTGTGTTCTACTCAATGTATGGCCACGTGGAGTCGCTGGCAAGATCATTGAAGAAAGGGGTTGAGTCCATTGAAGGAGTTGAAGGGGTATTGTACCGTGTAGCGGAGACACTGCCTAAGGAGGTGTTAGAACTCATGAAGGCACCTGAGAAGGATGATGAAGTGCCACTGATATCTGCAGAGAAGTTGGTGGAGGCTGATGGCTTGCTGTTTGGGTTTCCAACAAGGTATGGAAGCATGGCAGCACAGATGAAGGCCTTTTTTGATTCAACAGGTGAGTTATGGAAGGAACAAAAGTTGGCAGGCAAGCCTGCCGGCTTCTTCGTCAGCACCGGTGCTCAGGGTGGTGGCCAAGAAACGACAGCGTAAGAAGGCCTTTATTTTTCTGCCTTGAATGAAAGCATGAACATGAGTTCTTTCTCTTGCTTTTATTTTCTTTATTGCAAATTCACAAGTTTGTCTATATGTTTATAAATTTATTGACACTTCATATTTTGAGTTTTTCCATCTTAGAACTGATAGCTATTGTTTATCATAAAAGAACTGATAATTGTTGTGATTGTAAATGGGTTCTGAAGTAGCTTTTGCATGACATGGATACATTTTTTCGGTACAGTATCTCCACAAGATGATGAAGTAGTATCATGATAGGAATACTTAGAAATTATTGTTGTTTTAATTGTGCTGTATTATTGTAATAGTCGGTGTCATGATTGGGTGATAAACCTTATTCGACCATTAACACGCCTTGTATAACTATTATTGTAGATGGACAGCAATCACACAGTTAGTCCACCATGGAATGCTTTATGTTCCTATTGGATATAGCTTTGGCGCTGGAATGTTTGAAATGGACTCCATTAGGGGAGGAACTCCATATGGTGCTGGAGTTTTTTCTGGTGATGACTCAAGGCAAGCAAGTCAAACAGAGCTGGCCCTTGCAGAGTATCAAGGCAAGCACATGGCTACAATAGTCAAGAAGTTGGGCCAGAAAAGATAGCTTCTTTGTGATCAAAACCTTAATAAGCTAGACAAGATGGACAAGAACCTTGTCCTTCTCTCTCTACTCATTGTAAACTTCACATTGTGATTTCTGTGTCCTTTAATACATTTAATAAATTATGACTGAGGCATATTTTTATGGGATTCATAGATCATATGCTCTAACAAATGATAGCAAGAGACCATTTACATGATGCAATTCCTTTGAAAAATGAAAAAAAAAAAAAAAAGGTTAAGTAATAGTAAAACATCATGAAATATATTCTCTACATAAAAGAACATACGAAACCACTAAAATCCAAAATAAGAAATATTGGATTTATTTTGGATTTTAGTAATTTTTACGCTAATGTTCCTTTAAGATTATGTTAGAGAATCCAAATCCAAAACATTAGAAGCAACCTAGAATTCTTGCAAGAATTAAGTGTTGGTCTACTTTTTTTTTTTTGTGTACAAAAAGGGTATCCACCAGCCGAAGACTAATCCCCTCCGAGGCGTAGAGATCACCGAAGTGAGTTTTGCCTCTACCAACAAAGCATTTTCCATGCCCACGGCAGGGATCGAACCCCTGACATCATGCTTAAGGAACTCAGCTATCTACCAACTGTGCTGGGCTTTGTTGGTAGTGTTAGTCTACTTTTGACCCGTTCAAAGTTACTTGATTTGCACTATCTAACTACAATTCTATGTTTATGGTATTTTATTTGGGTTTTTCCAACTTCAGTCTTTAGCATGATGATCTCTAAAAAAAATAAGTTTTGATAAAAAGTGCTGTATTAAAAAAATTAACCGATTTTGTATTTATTCTTTAATAAAAGATGATCACCTTTTAGTTTTTATCTTTAAACCTAAAAATTAAAATTAAGAAAATTCTTCTACTTTTGAATTTGAGACTTAATGTTTTATAAAGATGTCAAATATAGTTTAGGGTAATTTGTTATGTAATTAGATGATAGATTTATTTATTTATTTATTTTTGAACAATTAGATGATAGATTTAGATTAAATTATTTTATACTAAAACAACTTAAAATTTTATTTTAGAAAGATTTTTTTTAAAGATATAAAAATTTATTCGTCCATATTTTGAGGTGGTTCGGCTCAATGTTAGAGAAAATATTTTATCACCCTAATATTGTATCATGTCACCATGAAGAAGGGTGACAAGTATTAAATACCTTTTTTTTTAACATAATGTTTGAGTTGTGAATAGAAGTCACGATCCATTACAAAATTTATGATCGTGATTGATCAAAGGGTCGTAAGCCTAATTCAAGATCCAAACTTTTTTAATCAAAATGATTGAACCCAACAACAATTTTCATGCATATGCCTTGTGTTCATAAATGTTTAAGAAATGTGAATGACTTAATGAATAAACATGCATAAGAATTATAAAATTTTCAAGTTTTCATATGGTCATAAGTTCAGCTCACAATCAAACAACTATTGCCTAACACATAATTCAAGTTTTTTTTTTTCCCGAAAATAGGGTAGAAAAAATACCACCCGTCTTTTGCCATGAAAAAAAATAGAATACAAGTATTTGAAATTTTTTTGATGACAATGCTATTCCAAATTTTGTGTTTGGTATAGCTGGTAAATATAAGATTATGATTATTTTTTTGTGATTATAATTTTAATATGTGATTATAATTTTAATATAAATGAAATTAACCTAATCTGTTTTGTTTGGATAATAAAGAAGATTATTTTTTACTGAGTAAATTAAAAAAAAGGATATATTGTGATAAGTGGATAATTAATGTGATAGAGTGATAAGGGTAAAATAGAAAAATTACATGAGTCTAAACAAATAATCTTCCAAAAAATAATCTCTAGCTACTATCAGAGAGCTTATAGTCTTTGATTATTTTTTCAAGAATATAAGCTAAAATTATAATTTGTATCGCAAACAAACACATCAGCTTATGATTATTTTTGAAAAATAAGCTTAAAAAAAAATACTTTCAGCTCAACCAAAAAATAATTAAAGGTGCACAAAATTAAATTAGTAAATGACGAAAATACCCCATCCTCCTAAGAAGACTTTCTGAAACTCGGTCACTCTCTTCCTTCTTGTCTCACACAGTACAGAGATTGTTTGTGTTTGCATTGGCACCAACCCAAAAAATGTCGAAGCTAATTTTCTCCATCTTCCTCACCTTCACCCTTATTCCCCTGCTCTGCACCTCATTCTCTTCCGATACACCCTCAGATCGGCGCGTCCTCGTTCTCCTCGATGACTTCGCCCTCAAATCCTCTCACTCTCTCTTCTTCAACTCCCTCCTCTCTCGCGGCTTCGATCTCGATTTCAAGCTCGCCGATGATCCCAAGATCTCTCTCCAGCGTTACGGCCATTACCTCTACGACGCCCTCATCCTCTTTTGCCCCTCCGTCGAACGTGAGATCTCACGTTCTTTTTCTTTTTCTTTTTCTTTTTCTAATTATTATTTGCATTTCCGACGTGGATTTTAAGATTTTGTTTTGTTTCGTTTCGTTTATTTGCCTAAACGTGCAGGATTTGGAGTTTCTATTGACGCTGCTGCTATTTTGAATTTCGTTGATTCTGGTCATGATTTGATTGTTGCTGCCGACAGCAATGCCTCGGATTTGATCCGAGAAATTGCCACCGAGAGCGGAGTGGACTTTGATGAGGTGCTTACTTTGAAATTGATTAGCTAGCTGAATGAATTGTTTATTTTTGTTGCTAAATGAGATATCATGTGCTTAGGCGCTACTCCTTCGGTTTCATATGTAATGTAGTTTAAGATTATGCTCAAAGATTAAGAAATGGTATAATTATGTTGCAAGAATTTGGCATATTTTGATTATAGTACCCTTATGTAATCATTACTGAAGATAGAGGGAGAGGTCAGAGGTTGTGATAAAAAAGTTTATAGTTGGAAAAAACGGAATGATTATGTATTGATTTTGTGAAACAATATATATGAAACAAAAATTTATGAAAAAAACAAAAAAAAAAAAAGCTTAAACTACATTACGTATGAAACGGAGGGAGTATTATTTTGTATTTGTTTTGTGCACTTTGGACTTATCCTTTACGTTTGTGTTCTAATTTTTATCTAGGATCCTGCTGCTTTGGTTATAGACCATTCTGGATATGCATTCTCTGCCACCGAAGGGGATCATACATTGATTGCTAGTGACAATTTTATCAAGTCTGATGCAATTTTGGGAAGCAAAAATATTGAGGCAAGTACATTGTTGTTATGCTCAGTAATCAATATTGTTACAGTTTGCGGCACTGTTTGAGCCCATGAAGTTTTTGCTCATTTCATTTTCCTTTTTTTTTTGTCCCTTGTTTAAAGAGAGGGAGGGAGTTTGTTGAGTCATTGTACTAAAATTTGGCTCAGAATTACATTTTATGTTACTGCCAAATGCTTCCTATAAAACAGCAAATACATTTTTCTTGATGTTCGTGCAACAGGCTCCAGTACTATTCCAGGGGATTGGACATTCATTAAATCCTTCCAATAGTCTGGTAATATTTCTTTATCTTAGTTTTTATGTTACCATTAGCTTAGCCCTATCATATTCATAGTACTGTGTTGTTTTTTACCGTTATATTTTGTTTCTCTTCAGGTGTTGAAAGTTCTCTCAGCATCCCCTTCAGCCTATTCTGCTAACCCCAAATCAAAGTTGACAAGCCCTCCATCACTGACTGGATCTACGATCTCATTAGTTTCGGTCATACAGGTATGTCAGTATCTAATCCTCCTATTGTGTGTGTTGTTTGCTGACCTCATTTTGTATGTCTCTGGTTGTTTTTGAATATGTCCTTGTTCTGTTGCTTTGAAATATGCATACAAGGTTTGATTGTTTATCTTTTTATTCCTTTCAAGTTACTC
Organism: Crotalaria pallida; assembly: GCA_037953625.1. Lineage (NCBI taxonomy): Eukaryota > Viridiplantae > Streptophyta > Magnoliopsida > Fabales > Fabaceae > Crotalaria > Crotalaria pallida. The sequence goes on along the minus strand of CM075654.1, from coordinate 137,214,684 downwards.
ATTTCCCTTTTGTAATATTATTATTTAACACAATGATACACAGTATAGTCCATACAAGGTGTTCCACACATTTCACAGTTTATTGCATGTTGCTATGATTTTTGTGAAGATTATTTATGCTTAAATGTAGTAATTCGTCTCTTTTTTTTTGGCAGGCTAGAAATAATGCTCGGATATTGATCTCTGGCTCATTGAGCATGTTCAGCAACAGGTACGAAGAGCTCTCTTGTTAATCAGGGTTTTGTAATATGTAAGCGCTGAAGCTCTTTTTCACTATCGAAACCATGTTTCTTTCTGCAGATTTTTCAGGTCTGGTGTGCAGAAGGCTGGGAGTCCAACCAAGTGAGTAAAGAGCTAAGCCTTTTCTTTTTCTTGTTGTCTGTCAAAAATTTGTTCACTGCTAGTGTAGCAGTCTTTTGTCTTGGGCATAATACAGTTTCTACTTTTTTTATCTGCTGGTTTGGGTAATACTTTAACTTTATCCACCCTAAAGTGGCCATAAGTCTTTTTCTCCCTACAATCTGACTTTTCTTTACATACTTGCTGCAAATAAAGATCAATGGTGATATTTTCTTTTAATAACAGACATGACAGGTCAGGTAATGAGCAGTTCTTGACTGAAATCAGCAAATGGGTTTTCCATGAAAGAGGTCACCTCAAGGTAAGACAAAAATACTCTCATAAATTTATTGGTATTTCTTTGACATCATAATCCACATCATTTAGTGTGATTACTGTTAAATAATATGCTTATGCTTCATGTTTTGACATTAAGGCGGTGAGTGTGCAACACCATAAAATTGGGGAAGCTGATGAACCAGCCATGTACAGGGTCAACGATGATTTGGTATTTTAAATATGATTTCGGTGTTGATATATGTACTGTTTGTGTTGATTGAAACATTACTTTTGACCGGGATTCACTTCTCAAATATTGTTGAAGGAATACTCTGTTGAAATTTATGAGTGGTCTGGGACAACTTGGGAACCTTATGTAGCTGATGATGTTCAAGTGCAATTTTACATGATGAGCCCCTATGTCTTGAAGACTTTATCAACAGACAACAAGGTGATTTTGAATTTTCTTTTGGCCATATTTGATGTTCTTCTCTAAGACACTCTTGTTTGAAATTTGATTTATTGCATTTTCTATTTCAGGGTCGTTATTTCACATCTTTTAAGGTTCCTGATGTCTATGGGGTTTTCCAATTCAAAGTTGAGTACCAAAAACTTGGATATACAAGCTTATCACTGTCAAAGCAGGTAAGTTATGATCCTCTAATATTTTGTCATTCTACTCTAATATCCTCTTTTCCTTGCAAAACTTCACACCTCCTTTCTGAATCATTAGATTTTACCTTTGTATGTGCGCATGTTTGCATCAAAACTTTTTGCATTTTATAACACCCATCTGTGTTTATACTTTCCTATTTCAAACATCTTTTAGATGTTTGCCTTTATGGTACTTAGCTATGCATTATTTATTATCTATGCCTATGCAAACAGTTCAACCAGTCATGTTTCAAAGCTTATTGAAATTATACAATGTATTCCCTTCGGGCTCAGTCCTTGATATAAGCCCTTCTCAGGAACTGTTTTTTATTTTTTTTTTGTCCTATTTATAAGTCCCTATTTCAATTTGGAATTTCTTAACCTCAGCCCTTAAGGCTGAGGATAAGAGACTAAAAAAAGCATGTATATATTGAAAATCTAAAAATTTAATACTTTAGTGATAATAGACTTAGTTTTTCAATGAACTTTTATCCATTTTGGCTTATATTCAGCCCTAAGGGCTGAGGTTAAGCAATCCCTAATTATAGGGATATTTTGAAAAAGTGTATCAAATGTTGACATTTCCAATGTCACTAACAATATTAATTAACTTTCTTAATTCTTCTTGAATTTCCCAAAGAGTGGCTTATACTATTAAGGACCGGAGGAAGTAACAAATGTTAACTATTGTGAGCAGTATTCATGAATTGTGTTGAACTTTCGATGTAGATTCCGGTTCGTCCCTTCAGACACAATGAATATGAGAGATTTATTCCAGCAGCTTATCCTTATTACGGAGCAGCATTTTCAATGGTAAGGATCTCATTGGCTAGGGATAATCTATAAAATATAAATTGGAATATGACCTTGACTTTTGTCTTCGATGCATTGCATGAACCTGTTTGTGCATCCCAGAAGGTGATACCATATAGCTTTCCTAAGGATAGGTGCACTGTGCATCCCACTTATTTCATGTTTTTGTTTACATTTACGGTTTGCTCTACAATATCATGAGTTAGTTTACCACAGCATCTAAAGTGAAGCATGTATGCAATCTTGGAAATAGTTTGCTGATCTATCCGAGCCTAGATAATGAATTTCTGACCAATCTTAAACCAGCATCAATCACTATTATTGATCCACATTAAACCAACATTAAAGTTCTAGTTAAGCACATTTCTCCTAGTAGTATTTATACAAATGTGAACTTGCATTAAATGTTCAATTAAATTTTAGCAATTTGGACTATACTGTTGGTGGCAGTGACACCTATAACCTATTGTTACTTTCAAAACTCAATATTCATTTAGGTTGTTTCAAAAAATTTCTTCTAAAGACCCTGCCTATTGTAAATTTGAGCTAGTAATTAGATTCGTGTATGTTCTGTTCTGTGATCAAATGGATCTTCTCGAGTTCTCCATTGTTTTTGTAATATAACCATTTTATTGTGATGCAGATGGCAGGTTTCTTCATATTCACTGCTGTTCATCTATACAACAAGTAGATGTAAGCGTTGTGACGAAGATAATATCGTAGTCTGTGGTATGGGGGTCGGACTTGAATTGAGATTGGAAATTTTGGTTAGGCAGTAATACAAACGGATGTTTCTAATTTATAATAGCTGCGGTTACTTAATTTAGCATCATGCTATCTTTATTTTACGGCAAGCATTATTGCGTATCATTTCGGTTAGTTTTACACTAGAGTCTTGAGTAACCAATCATGTTATTTCAAGTTAACTATTTACACTCGTGAATCTTGAGTAACCGATCATAATATTAGTTTTTTTTTTTTTTACATACAAAACTATGATTAGTGGACGAGAATCAATGTCCCTCTAACCCAAAGGAACATTTAATATAGTATGGAGTAATTGGGAGTCCAATAGTCTCATCCATACTTGACTGCGAATCTGCGATATAAGGTTGGCTCGTTTTTTGAATATTTGCTAACTGAGGAAAAGTTAGGTGTTTTAGTTCCACCAGTTAACAATAAATGGATTTGACATTTACATTAATGTTATAGTAATAACATGGTTGTGGTTATAAATAAATGTACAATGTTAAAATCAGCCCTTATGAGCCTTAAAGAGTAATAAAATAATGTGTTACGTGCTCAACACTCCGATGAACGCTAAGCAAAATGTATGTAATTTTACATTTTACTCCAAACTTTATACTAGTGTAATGTTTCAATGATTGAGAGATTCAATGATATTTTGGATTGGATTAAAAATAATACACATAGCGTAGGCTGCTAGCAAGGAGTGAAAGAACGCCTGAACAATTAAGTGAGAGTGGATGGGAAAGCGTAGTGTGGAATGAGAGAAGAATAGGTAAAAACTAAAAATTGGATTACTGCCTTTAAAAAAAAGGGTTGATTAAGTTTTTGGATCATGTAAATATAGTTAGTTTTGCATTATTTTTCGAAAGTTTTTTTTCGAGGTTTTAGTCTTTACGAAATTCAAAGTTTTGGAACTAGTTTTTCCATCGTCTGGTTTCATTATGTATCAATGTGACAGATGGTGATCCACATAAGCATTACCATGCATTTCCTCCGGTCTTGTTTATTAGCAAAAATAACTATGGGCACAGGTATTAAGGAAAAATAGTTAGATGCATTTAATTTTCTCAAATTCATAAAAAAGTAGACTAGTTTAGTAATTTGTATTGAGAATGAAACAAAAATTAAATGATTCAACCACTTTATAAGGATATTTTAGGAATGATTGTATTGGGAATAAAAAGTTAGATAGTTTTTGCTTATATTTAAGATCACTAATGAAGTGTCTTTTTTTGCTTATAATTGAGACCGGAAGAAGTATATCCCTCATGACATGTGATTTTTTTAATTTTTTTTATATATGATAAATATTGGGTAAATATGGATATATTTTTTCCATCCTTTCTGATTTTTATTTATAAATTTTCCATTATTTATCGATTGATTTTTAAAAAAAAAAAAAAGAAATACACGTCATATGTGGTGCACGCAATGTATTTCTGTCTACTAATCAGCTCTTAATGGAACCAAATCGACAAAGAGAGGACTAATTCCAAAACTTTAAACTTCGCAAGAACTAAAACCTCAAAAAAAAAAAAAAATCGGAGACTAAATGCAAAATTGACTCCGGAGAACAAAAACTTAAGCCTTAAAAGAATATAAAATTGAGTTAGAAGAGGAGATGGTATTGCTGCTTTTATTTGATAAAAAAAATTCATCAATCTATAAGAATTGTGAGCTAATATTATTGTGACAACAGTACCATCACAATACAGTTGAAATAACAAAGAATTGAAATCATGCAAAGAGTTGCCAGAGAAATGAGGAATTAATGCAATGTGAAAATATTAACAAAGACAATGCTAAGGATCAACAAAAAGAAGAAAGCTCCTCCCAAACCTGAAAGCAACAATTATCCCCAACATTGAAAGAAAGAATAATGAAATAATGTTGAATTAAAGGGACTGGCATGAATACTTGGTGGCATTGAAATACACTATGTTTCTCACCCTTGCCACTCGATGCAACCGATCGAGTAACGCTGCATTTCTAAATTGCAGCTGCTCCTTGGGCTATACATAATAATGTCGAACCAATTGAAGATATCAACATCTTCCCTTGAAGCAATTAAGATTGAAGAGTCTATATCCAACTCCATATTTTGAATGTTAGAGACGGGAAAAAAAAAATGAACGGCGGGCATAAATACTACTCCCTCTAATCCTATTTATAGAGCATACTTAGTCATATCACATGGACCAAGGAGGGTAGTTAGGTTTCTTGAAACTTTAAAAAAATACTTTAACATTACAATCTTACCCTCTTAACTTGCATTGGAAATTTCACATTGTATTACTTCACATTAATGGACAAAGGGCAAATAAGAGAAAATAGCAATAAATGTATCCTAGAAAATACAAAGTGACTTATAAATAGGACCAAAGAATCATTCTAGAATGTGACTTATAAACAGAGTATTGAATAACAATAAGAAAAGTCAAATTATTTTCATGGGGGAAGGCTCCGGTGCATGGTTAATTAAACCATGCATCGGTGCATGGTTTATTTTTTTTTTGTTTTTCAAATTTTTTTAATACAGATTTATTTAGAATATTTTTTAACACAAGTTCGTATACAGATTTATTAGAATCTGTAAATTTTGAATACAGTTTTACTCAATACAGTTTTTTAAGAACACAGTAAAAAAAATCCAAATTATAAAAATCACTTCATATCCGTAAAAAAGAAAACACATAAAATATTTTTTAATTGATTAAATTTTAAAAAAATAAATAAAAAACCCAAAAATAAAAACATGCACCGGAGGCTTTCCCATTTTCATGATAACAACATATATAAGCACATACATACACTAATAGGCCTTATCAAAATATATATAGCATTACAATAGCTCTTATTTATCTTTCTTAGCTTAAGGAGGAGGAATGGGATTATAAACGAACCATGCTCTCTGGTGGTTGGGGAAAGGAGGAGGAGGGGGAAGAACCTTGGCCTCTCTGGTGGCAGGATTCCACACAATGGTCTCATAAGCAGAATACTCATTTTTGGGGAGGATGACGTCTTCGAACACATTTGCAATAGCCCTTATCAAAAATATCGCATAACTTTTGGTAGGGGTGGGAAATGGGATAGTGTACCTCTTGAAACTAACGGAGTTGGCTCAGGCTCATTGCATGAGAGCAGTGTTATATTGGCGGGAAATAGAGACCTACTGTATAACTATTAAATATCATGAAGCGCTCATCAGCGTTTGATATCCCTTGTTTTCCTTTTGCCTCTGCCTCTGCCTCTGCTTTATGACGAAGGAGTTGGTTTTGAAGAGAGCGTCCCAGGAACGATGAACGCTCTGGAATCGCATCAGCGACTTTGCAGGCAGCCTCTCAATTATATCGCTCACCAAATCTTCTGGCTTACAAAACAATCATATTCTCAATCCTCTATTTTCACCTTCTATATATCAATCTCACTTCTAAGTTTGCTACGTAGAATGGAGTTCTTAAAACAACTCCACGTAGATTTCTAAGTCTTGCACTATGTACTAGTAGCATGATCAGCTTCTCCCTATATAAAGAGGAGCACTTGCATTGTAAGAGGCAGAAGCTACAACATAAATAAAAATCCTTTGTGTTTTATTCCAAAATATGTCTTTCTAAATTTCTTTCTTCTTCCTGAAAACTCTAGATCTGAAAATATGATATAGTCTTCTAGATAGGATATGGAAATAATTATTCAGAGATATAGAGTATGCTCTACACTTGCTTCCTTTTGGAAGATCCTGTGTATCAGAAATATATCTGACTATTGATCCATTGTTACGGTCCTCAAACATCTTATTATTAAAATTAGAATGAGTAACTGGGACTGGAGAAAGTAGGCTCTACTAGAATGATGTGAATGCCGAAAAGCTCGTCTTGTGAAAATTCTAATTTTTATAGTAAGACTGGATTGAGGCTCCCGACACTGCAATGTATATATATAAATTTATGGTACTTTTATGGTAATTCTTAATGCTTAAGGCATCAACAACACACTTAAATAGTTTTCTATAAATATATGGTATTTTTATGGTAATTCTTAATGCTTAAGGGATCAACAACACACTTAAATAGTTTTCTATAACAAATTTAGTGAAAATAAGATATTAAATTTAAGATTTTTATGGGATCCAATTTTTTGTTCTTTTTACTTTATATCACTCTCATAATAATAATAATAGTAAATAAGAAATAATAATTAATTAATTAGTATGTTTTTTTTTTTTACTTTCTTTACTTTACATAATAATAATAATAAATATATATTTTTATATTCAAATATGGAAGCATTAATAAAATTATAGTAACAATTTGAATTAAGTTGTATTCTTTTTTTTAATGCACTCTATAATTTTAAGTGTGTATCAATATCTAACATAAAATATTGTAATTTTAAATTTTATTCAATTTAAATTTTTAAATATTATTTGAATGAAAAATATCTTTTTTCAATTTAAAAATATTAATGTATTGAATAAATATTTAAGTTTATTTTCTGAAAGAATAGCTAATTAATATTATCAAAACAAAATTGCGTCTTAAAAATATATGATGATGCATGAGTATGGTCAGTATCAATAGTTGTGGTGAAAGATATAAAATTCATGAAGTTGAATCTTATAGCAAAACGATGTAATGTCAATGTGTTAGAGTCTTATGGATGTGGTGTTAAGACTTTGTTGTGGATACTCTTGGTTTACAAATGACATATATTATCTTTTTTTTTTGTTGCCCGATTCTTAGGTACTATCTCAGTACATCCGAATCTGACCCGAGTCTCGTGTCTGGCTACGGCATGTGAGTCTCAAGCCATGAATTTTCTGCATCCACAAGTAATCGAACTCGAGACCTTGCTTCTTATCACTCGTCCCAAGCCATGATGATATTAACTTTTTTTTAGTTTTCACATTATTCTTTTCATCTTATAAGTTAGTAAAAAAAAAACAAAAAATTTACCGTGATTAAAGTTAAAGTAAAGAATAAAAAAATTGAAATTATATAAAATATTCTACAATTAATTATTTAAAAAATAATAATTGAATTATTAATTTTTTTAGTAATTGTTTAATTTAATTAACAATAAATTAAAAGCGTTTTTTTTTTACTTTTTAAAATTTTACTAATCTTAAAGGAGTACTTTAATGTTATATAAATATTTGAAACTTTTTGCATGTATAACTGCTTTAATAAATGAATATTCCAAAAATTTAACACCCTCGCTTGGGAGCAGCGAGAGAACAAAACCATGATTTGATTTTTGGATTTTTGTGCTCTCGCTATGGGGTGCAGCGAGTGTGTTAAAAAAATAATTTTTTAATAAAAAATTTTGCATACATATATTTAATGTTTTATAATTATTAATAGATAATTGTAAAAACTTTTTTTGCATATTCATATGTTTTTATGTAGAATGTTCATACGTTTTTCTTTATTTCTTTTTTTTTGTGTACAATGACAAAAATTTTGTTTACTAATTTTATTTATTTTTTTGCATTGTATATTTTATTAATTTGACATTGTATTTTGAAATTTTAGATGCCGAGGATGAAGAACGCAACCGTCAATGACAACGAGAACAATGAGGGAGTATATGACAGTGTCGGGTAGACGACGACGAGTGGAGCGATGGATGGAGCAAGGAGAACCTTCCAGAGCCGCTCCTGATCGCTCTTCTTCTGATGATGACGATGGTGCTGATGAAACACAGACCGAGATTGTCGTTGATAATCATCAGGATACTTCTTTACTTCTCTACTGAAGTCATACGATGAGCACTAGGCAAAGTATTTGTAACGAGACCAAAAATTAATTTAATTTTATCTATTCCTTTAATTAATTGAAATTTATTTCTTTAACTAATTCGACTTATTTTAAATTTTGCAAGATCGTCTCTTAAACCGATGCCACAACCATGCATTTGATATGCTCTCATTAGATGAGATGCCATAACAAGTACGGACAATCGTGAAGACATTCGGCTTGACTCCACTGATCTCATCATCATACACTATAGTGAATAGGCAGTTGTTGGGAGCATCAGTTGATAGATTGTACTCTCCCATGTGGAGAGATGACTATCACCCTGGATGACGTGTCATCTATGCTGCATATCCCAGTGACGGGGGTTTTGATCGATTGGGATAAACCCAATCAGGCGGAGGCAGTGGATATGATGACTGCATTGTTTGGCATGGGCCATGCTGAGGCTACGAAAGAGGGGATAGACATCAAAACTGATACTATAAGGTTCAGCTGAAGGAAATGTATACCAGAGCAGTTAGGAAACACGCTGAAGGAAATGTATACCAGAGCAGTTAGGAGAGCCGACGATATGATATTGCGACCAGGTGTTATCTCCTTTATTTGGTGGGTAATACATTGTTCGCAGATAAGACGAACAATTCTATTGGATGTCACCTGCCGCGCGCCTTGGAGGACCAATACAGTTGTTCGTCTTATCTGTGAACAATGTACTACTCACCTAGGAGATAACATCTAGCCGCAATATCATATCGCCGACTCCTAACTGCTCTATTGTACACTTCTTTCAGCGTGCATGCTAAACCTTATAGCACCAATTTCGTAGCCTCAGCATGACTCATGCCTAGCAATGCAATCATCATATCCACTGCGTCTGCCTGATTGAGTTTATCCGTCACCGGGAGATAGATGACAATCGATCAGAACCCCGTCACCGGGAGATGGATGACACGTCATCCAGGGTGATAGTCGACCTATCCACTATAGTGATGGATCCACAATTATCCGCATTTGCTGTAGCACATCATCTAATGAGAGCATATCAAATGCATGGTTGTGACATCGATTTAAGATACGATCCTGCAAAAATTTTTTGGTCCGTATTCCTTGCGGAACCACCGGTATCCCCAAGAGCACCCTTAATACCAGGGAGCCCTTGAGACTAATCCGGAGCGAGACGATCGTGCAAAATTTAAAATAAGTCAAATTAGTTAAAAAAAATAAATAAAAATAAATTTCAATTAATTAAAGAAATAGATAAAATTAAATTAATTTTTGGTCTAAGAAGTATCCTGATGATCATCAACCATAATCTCTGTATGTGTTTCATCAAAACCATCGTCATCATTAGAAGATTAGAAGAGCGATTAAGAGCGGCCTGGGAAGGTTCTCCTTGTTCCATCCGTCGCTCCGCTCGTCGTCGTCTACCACTCATTGTCCTCGTTGTCGCATTCTTCATCATCGACATCTAAAATTTCAAAATACAATGTCAAATTAATAAAATATACAATGCAAAAAAATAAATAAAATTATTAATTAGTAAACAAAATTTTTGTCATTGTACACAAAAAAAAAAATGAAATAAAGAAAACATATGAACATTCTACATAAAAACACATGAATATGCAAAAAAAGTTTTTACAATTATTAATAATAATAATAAAACATTAAATATATGTATGCAAATTTTTTTATTAAAAAGTTATTTTTTTAACACACTTGATGCACCCACAGTGAGAGTTGCACCATCAGCAAGGTGTTAAATTTTCGCTGAGCCCTAAGCGTGTTAAACCTATATTTGCGTCTTCGTGTTTTTGCAGCAAGAGATACAATTTTTACCCAATTTTCTCTCTTAATCTCAAATAAAACTTGCAATAACAATATTCTAAACATTAAACAACAAAAACCTATAACTATTAAACACTAAAACATGATTTCTAACAACATTTCTACAAGATGCAAAAAAACGAAGAAAAAAAAAAAGAAAACCTCAACATGACATGAAGAACAACATGAACATGAAGAAGAGCATGACAGGTTATCAAATTTGTGATAAGTTGAGGAAGGAATGAGAGAAAGTGAGAAAGGAAAAAAATGAAGATTTGAATTTTGAAAATGAGTGAAAAAGCAGATGGATAAGGATGGAATAAGATGAGAGTATTTTAGAATTATTATAAATTTGTAAGATTATTATTATAATTTCGTTAAAAAAAGGGGTCAACTAATTATCCAGGATTAAAAAACTAGAACCCTATCCGAGTTGCCCGTTCTAGCAGTAGAGACGTAGCTCTATGACTATTCAACCAAGCCAAATTTATACATTCTCGTCGACATTATGTTGCTTCACAAGTCCATCCTAATTCATGGTCACTTGTTCTGGCTTTGGCTGAGACAAATTAATTTTTTGCTACAAAACCCATCGATTGAACCAGAAGCTCAAGTATTGATTTCTTAGCTTTGACAGCTATCAGTAGTAACAAATTGAGGGACTGATGGTGGAGTTTACATGACGATTTGTCACGTGACATGATTGCAACCGGAATTTAACTCTCAACATTTCCATTTCTCATATGTATATTTTTGGACCTAATAAATTATTAAAAAATTAAATAAAAAAACAAATTGAAAAGAAAAAGTTGACAAATGCCTGGCGGCACGGCACGTATGAGTGGGATGTGATGGTAGAATTTTTTGGGGGAATGAAACTAAGAGATCTGTTTTGTTAGTAATTTAAGTAAAATAAATACAAGGAAAATTGTGAGATAATAACATGAGTTATTGAACAAATTAAGAAAAACCGAAATAAAAATAGGTGGTGTTGTATAATGTGCAAGAGAAGAGTGAAATAAAAGAAGATATGTGTGGCAAAGTTACTAGTAAACGCCTGGAGATAAAAAAAATGTGAAACCGGCGTTTATCAGCGAAACTTCCAACATTCAATTTTGGCCTCCCATGAATCAGCATAAGCACTTTCAGATTATTAAAATCTTCAAGCTTAGCTGGGATTATGAAGGCCGATTCAAGATCAACAATATTCACTAACAATTTCATAAATTAAAAAAAAAAAAAAAAAAAAAAAGAACAAGTAAAATCTTATAAAGAGAAAATGCATGTGCTTTAGCAGCTACGAAGTGAAGTGCATATTGGTGAAGAGAGGCGCTGCGCTAGGGTTTGGCAACCACCGACTTCGTCTTCTCTGAAGATGTAACAGAGAGAATATATATAGATAGATAGAAAGGCATGGTTCAACTGGGCTGATTAAGGGTTGGGTTAATGGGCTGGGCTCATGAAGCAACAAACTGAGGGAGCAAACCCTAATGCTTTTCTACCGTCAAAAGTCAAAACAACCCTTTGTTTTTCTTTTCACGAAATAGTTTCTCATTTTTTTTTAATCTTATTTTTGTCTTTTTTTTTTCTTTTCTTGATTGTTTTACATAGTTTGATCATGACTAGTTTTTAACATATTTCGTTAGAATATTTAATTAAATTGATCAAAGATCAAAAACACATGATATCTTATTAAAAGAAATCGAATGTTTCAACAAAAGTCATCTAATTAAGATAAATAATTCAGCTAAGGGACCATTTTAAGAAAAAAAATGAAAATTATTTTAAGACGGATGAATATGATTCGGGACCAAATATATACATTTGTCTTTTGTGTTAAAACATTATTCGACTTTATAGAATTCTTGCTTTACCATTAACTCGTTTTATCATTGTTTTCACTTCTCACTTCCCAAATACTCCTTCAAATCTCAACATCTTCGTGTTTTTCACCATAACATCTTGACTCGGATATTACACTTTCGTATCTTATCAAAAGTTTCATGATATATATTACTTCATTTAATCAATTTGTCTGATTATTTTAAAATTGATTGTGCTTTAAGCAATCACCTTCAGAAAAATAAAATCAACATTGAAAATATTATATTTAATGAAGAGGAAGTGTTATGTATTTTTTTAATATTGCGTTTCCTTTGCTGATTGCTTATTAGACATTGCTATTAGGGTAATGGCTAAAAGAAACATTCAACAGATTATTTTTGAATATTTTTGTTTTCATTCAATCAATATTGATTAATATTTAAAAATTTACTTTCTTTTGTTTCCAAATATCATTTTTGTATTCAGTTATTTAAAAAATTAATTTTTAGAATTTTCCAAGACTAAATTTAGAAGTGTAGATGGAAAATACTAACAAATGTATTAAGGTTATTGGTTATAAAACTCAAAATGATTATTTAACATTAGAAATTGTTCCGATCCATCTGCTATATCAAGAAACACTTGACTAACTTTTCCAATAAAAAACATGTCATTTTTGTTTTTGTTTTTAAATACCCTTAAACTATAGGTTAACAGGATACTTTATCGATTAGCAACTATGTGGGAAGGTTGGTTCCTATTGTTTAATGTACTCCGTATAATATAAGTAAGGATAATGGAGAAAAGCGTGAAAAACTGACTGAATGCCATGTGAAATGTGAACAGCTAGCTAGTCTGCAGATTCTCATGGGCTAATTAGAAGCTTCAGAGTAATTGGGACAGAAACTTGTAGCAAAGCTAATGGGATCGATCATATTTGTTGTAACTAACTTGTACCACATTTTGGTAAAACACCATTAGCAATCACATTCATACAAAAATGCTAAAGAACATTTTCCTCTTTTTAGTAGCTATCTTATCCTCAACTCTTGATTTGATGCATTCTCCGAGATATAGGCAATAGTTATACAAGAATAGAAATCTTTTTGCATATGTTTTCTTAAAATTAAGAGCTTGTTAAAGAAAAGAAATCGCCAAGAACATTAATTTACGGGCAAACCAGAACTAACGTATACTGCAATTGACCAAACACAAGACAAACAAATTACAACAACAACAACAACAACAAACTAGGACAACATGAAAATATCATTAGCAACAACCAAATTGAAACATAAAGAAAACACAAAGCGGGGAATAAAAATCATGGATGATTATTCAACAAGGAATTGAAGTCCCAGTCCCCTTGTGTACGTGTTTTGACTTCTAGCAATGGAAGGAAGAGTCCACAACCTTGCACTTAACAGGAAGAGCCATGGCTTGGTTAGGATCAACTCCATAGATAGTCTTGAGCAAGCTTGAATCCTTGTATTGGCATAAGCAAGGAAGATCAGCATTGGCAATGGCAGAGCAGCAAGCAGGGGCTGGAGGATCAACAGGATTATCCCCACTGCATGAGGGAAGGCATGCTTTCAACCCTGCTTTTGACATGTGGCAAAAGGTTTGACCATTGACCAACATTGTCCCTGACCCAATCATGGTGATCACAATTGCCACCACAATCATAAACTTCTTATTACATGCCTCCATATGTGCCTTAATTAGTACTATCTACTAACAACAATGTGTTATATATGATTATTTGTTATGAGATTGAAGAGAGGCATTGGCTTATATAGAAGAGTAACAGAGAGAGGATATAGAAACGAAGATTAAATTTATTAATTTAACTTTGCAAGATACTATGTTGTATCACGGGCTAGCTCTTGTGAGTGACACTAGGAGCTGGTCTATCGACAATAATAACTATGGGCCAATGTATCACGGGAATTGGATTTTAGTGACAATTTGAGATTGTTAGCTGTTTACGGTATATAATAATATAATAAGGGTAAATGGATTAGGTATCTACTCTACTTTCTAATTGTGTGAAATAATGTCATGTGAAGTGTGAACACAGAAAAGCAGATTCTCACACGGGCCAAGCTTCATAGTAGATAGGAAAGGACACGACGAACTTGTACCACAAACTAATATATCGATGGTGATTGGATCGAGAGGTGACAGCAATGTATGTATAAGAGGCTAGTTACACGGGTGAGACTAAGGAGATATATCATATGTTGTCCTACAAAATTTGTAATTCCACGTGTCACTTACTCCTTTCTTTTTTTCACTCTTGATTGTCAATTCATTCCTTATACTTTATCGAATGGTCTATAGTCATATGTTGTAACCAAAAAAAGATGTCACTCGTGGTGAAGAAAGAGGACAGAAATTAGTTAAAAAACGAAAAGCGAAGGAAACCTGCAGTCCGTCTATGCTACATAGAAAATTAAGCTATATTAAGTGCATGGACATAGGGAGGTACTCCAAAATCCGTTATAGTATGTCAAACCAGTTTTATTTATTTGCAAAAAAGCCGTTGTCAATTAAAATTTGTTCAAACACATTAAAAATAGTGTTAAGACAATTTTGCCCTCATTTCGATCTTCGCATCTCTCACTTGGGTAAGCTCCCATTCCACTTGACATCACCATCGCCATCACTCCCATTACAACACCACGCAATCCAAATATGCTCTTCTCTATTTGTGTCAAGAAAATAAAATTATAGCTTCAAAACGACACTGGAAGAAGTGAGACAGTAGTTGTGTTGGTCAAGCGAAAAGAGGTGATAGATGCGATGGAATCTCATAGAGGTAGAAAGGTTGCGAGTGAGTGTCGAGCATAGTAGTGGTGGGTCACTGCTTACGACTATGGGGAATATGAGAGGGGTGTTCGGATCGTGCTTGGGATTTCACAGCGGTGGAGTAATCAACATCAACCTCGTGGGTGGCACGGTACAAGGACGAGAGAGAGAGAGATATATAGTCGTACGAGGGTGATTGTGGCTGACGATGGTTCTATGGTCTGTGAAAGACGATGATGATTTGAGGATTGAGAGAAAGGAAGCAGCAACACGGCTATTAACAAAGTCGTTTAGGTTTTGAAGAAAGATACAAGGGAAAGAACCAGGTTTTCAGAGAAATGGGGGAATGAAACCTGTTCTCAGCATGTGATAGTGAAGCGACGATGATTTAATGGCGGACGTAGGTTCAAGGATCCACTGTTCCAAACCTATTCCAAAACATGTCCCTCACACAAATTTTAATAAAATGGAATATAACTTCCAAACTGTTATGACATTTTTGTAATATTTGATGAAGTTTAATTAACCGAAAATAGAGAGACAAGATATTTGGGGACAGAGAATCCTCGTCTGTTGAAAAATTGGGGGTGAAAATCGAGTTGAAAGGTTAGGGATAAAATTTGAAGGACCAATCTGCAAAATTTGTATAGACTTTTTTTTTAAAGCATATAACAATTACCTTGAATAAATCATTACCTTACAAGCCACATCATCCCAAATCTACGATCTAGATCTCCCATAGACTTAATGCATGCTTAATTTTCTATGCAGACGGACCCTCCAAAGTTTGGCCCATCTCTTACCAATAATTAACTTTGTATATAATCTTGGTACGCATCAACTATCTAGAAACGAAAATATCCGGAGTGCTTGGTTAGATTGATAAATTAAATTGGGTCAATTTGCCGTTGGCTGTCTCCATCCCCTTTCAGGTATGTACATGGTTAGTAAGTTTAATTTCCTCATTCATCATCGGATATGATCAAATTAGGATAGGACTTAGGGATGTCAAGTTATTATACATGCATGACAGTGTGACACAGTGTCATGGGCGATAGAAAAGAACAACAGGTTGGGAATGAGTGAAGTTTATACGTAATACGTGGCTGAGTTTGCCAAGCTTTTAGATCGAGATACATGTATTTTTCTACTATCTTCTAAACTTAAATGCAACTTGAGAAAGAAAAATAATAAACTAGTCTCACGTTGACTAGAGCATGGTAAGTTGAACAATATATAAGTAGAAAGACCCATGGACCTAATGCCTTAAGATTTTAGGTCAAGACATGATGTCATACTACTTATATTGTTGTTCACTTAACCTCATTAATTCACACTCTCACACTCTCCCTAATTAAACAAGGACTTGGATCAAAGGATCTATACTAAATTCTTCTCTCCCGAGTTATCAAATAATTCTTCTGGAGTCTTCTCCCTCGAGTTTCAAGTTATCAATTTATTCTCTCCCTCAAGTGATTTTTCTTCTCTCCCCCAAGTGATTTCTCTAATCTTCTTCAATCAATCAAATCTGATATCATAATTCTAATACCTTGTTTTAGACAGTGATGGTTGGACATAATAATAATAATAATAATAATAATAATAATAATGAAAAAAATTAATAAATAAAAAAAAGATGTAATGATTAAAAATTCAAGAAGTCGTAAATAGTAAGTAGATTTCCATGGATAAATTAAGAACCACACAAATGGACTTGACATGTATACATACCTTAAGGCATTAGTATATGAGCTTTAACATTGAACATTCATGTTGCTCACTTAGACATACACCGAAGCTTAGATCACAATAAAAAAATTTTAAAACGTTGAAGAGATTATTGAAAACAAGTGAAGTGAGAATTACACGAAACGAACCTAAATCTTTGCTGTGATTGTGCAAAATATACATAAAATGTGAATAAATTAAAAATGAAAAAGCATAATTGACATATTTGACAATTGATTGGTAAGGTAGAAAACCATCCCAACATGAATAATGACTAGCTAGGATAAAGATTGAATCATGAAAATGAATGATAAGCTTTTGAGTTTGTGATGTTCCACGACCACGAGCGAGAAATCACGTGACGGTAAGAGCCGGTTGACGTAGCGTGGAATCAGATTTTGATTTTCAAATTTCAACTCTTCAGCTTGTGGTGTGGTGGCAACCACTATGTTTTCAACACGTGTTACAAAGGATTACGTGTCATCAAGATTAGGCCCCATACACGCTGAAAAAACACTGGTTCAGAGCACGCGGACCCATTAGCTTTAGCTGAAAGCATGACTTGCCGTTTTTGTTAAAACTTTGGTTTACTTATCTCCACAAGCCATATACTCCCTCCGTTTCACAATGTTTGACCTTTTAGATCTGGTCACACAGATTAAGAAAGTATTAATTATTGTAAATATTATGTATAGTTTGTCTAAAATGCCCCTATTTAATCTTTATTAAAAATTGTAATAGTATTTAATTTTTATTAGTAAGTGTGTCCATTAATTAATGTATAGTGGTTTAGAGATGAGAGAGATGATAAAAGTATAATTAATGAGGAGTAAGAGAAATGATTGAATGAAAGGTTAATATTGGAAAAAAAAATATGTTTGTGTATTGAAAATGTAAAAAGCCAAACATTGTTAAACAAGAAAAAAAGGCTAAAAGACCAAACATTCTGAAACGGAGAGAGTATTTGGGACACTAATCTCTCCACTTTGTCTAATCCATCCCCACTTTTCCCTACAATTTACATTATTCGAAAATAATTTGCAGAATTATATTTAATTCAAAAGTAATTAATAATATTTTGCTAACGAATTTCTATTTCAATTAGCATCGGTGCTAGAGAACAAAAAGCTAACAAAATCTTCAAAGGCATATACATCCTTTTACTTTTACAAGCACAGTCTATGTTCTTCCAATTCAATATTTTTGTTGGGAATTAGTGGAACGTTTTCATCGAAGACTTACGAGTATAGGTCAAATTAATTCAGTTCTAATAATTTTTTTTGTTGATTTCAACTCAATTTTTAAATTAAACTAAATAAATACCCGAATAAACATCATACTCTTCATGCATGAACTAACACAATATATGAATATTTTCTGTTCGAATATGATTAATTGATGTGAAAAATATTTGTGGGTGGAAAAAAAAATTGCAAAAGGTTTTTCTTTAAGGAGATCTTTTTTAGGAGTTTTTTTAATGCACAAGTTCTTTAATACTTCATCATGTTCTAAATTTAAGATTTTTTTTTAATTTTTTTTCTATTTATAAGAATTTTTTTTTTAATTTTCAGTAACATTTAATTACTTCTTTTCAAAATCATTTATATTAAGTCAACATTTTTTAGAGTGACAATAACAATTATAAGGGAAATTTTGAGGAAAAAAATTAACAAAATTAATTAACTTTTTTAATAAGTATAAATTTCTTTAAAAAATATTCTACTTATGACAAAAAAATATTAATAATTAATTTCGAGAATGATTCCTTGGAGTCTAGCCAGCAATTCTTTCTTGCTTTTATTAGAAGGAAGTACTTCAATCTTTAATATTTCTATCATTAATTATCTTCATGGATTCATGGGTTTATCAATTACATATTGTTGGTATTCAAATGTAAAATAATGACCAACATTAATTAAATAGGATGAGATTAATGAGATAGTTTATAAGTTTTGAAACTCATTAAAATTATTATTTTAAAGTTTTACGGTGACTCTTCACTATTCCCATGATGATCTTGGAGTAATAAATATTTTTCAAATTATCTGGCCTTTTCCATTGCAATTCTTAACACATGCCTAATCACATTTTAGTTTATCCGATAATTTTACTATGAGAATTGATAAAAACACATTTATGCATATGAATTTTATGCATTAAAGTTAACAATTTTTATGTAAGTAAAAATATTGCATATATCATATATACCACATATTAGATTCCTTTCATAATGAATGCTCAAGGGTTAGAGACTTAGAGGAAGCTAAGGAGTCAAATAGTGAGGCTTCAAATTAAGAGAAAATAGATAATGCACTAAATGTGTAAAGTTTATTTTACACTATCAGTGCATAATCCATCATTCATCCATTTATAGTCGTTGACTTTTAGATAAAAGTAATTTAAATGAATGATGAATGATGAACGGATTGTGTAAAAAACTTTATATCGTCAGTTCATCCCATTAATCTCTTAAATTAAATGGCTCTAATGAAGCTGAAAAGAGGGGGTTAAAAAGTAGTAAAAGGAAAAAAAGTTAGGATAAAAATATTACTTATTAAGAAGAGTAAATCTGGCTATCTCATTGTATGTTCCAAACCAAAGTCTTAGTGACTAAGTTATAGTCACATATAATGTAGTAAGTAGTAAGCCTTATTTTTTTACTCCATCCAATTTTATTTATAAATTGCATTTTATAAGAATTTTTCAATCATATTTATAAATTACGTTTTATTTTTTAAAGATGTTTATTATTTTTTTGTTTATTATTTTTTCATTAATATAAAATAATATATTTATGAAATTTTTAATAAAAGTTAAAAAAAGTAAAATTGCAATATTAAAATATGGACGGTGTCTTTTTTTTTTTTTTTTTTTTACATTTAGGCAAAGTTAACTAGCTTTAATTATAAAAAAAAAAAAAAAAAGTTAACAAGCTTTAACTTCAATTCCTTTTGGTACACCACCCTATTACAGTATTTATTGTCACGTTGAAGATAGATCCGCTAGTTAAATTCATGAACAAGTAAATTCACCGACTAGTAGTAAATTTTGGCTAGAAATGGAAATATGGAGCTAGGAGAGTGATGTTTTTGTAATTTTGGGGCAAACATTAGCGTACTTTCAGGGTCCTTTCCCTTTGGAATCTTTAACTACAAATAGCCATGTTGCCATCTTTGTTTGTTCAGTAAATGTTTTTAACAACTGCCTCGTAAGCTTAAGTAGAAGAATCTTGTGCTATGCTCCTTCTTCTCTGTTCATTAACTCAAACTTCCTTTAACTTCCTTCTATGTAAATCTATGAGATAATTGTAGAGAGAGAAATGGTACGGTGATTGCTTGCTTCCCGCGTTTTCCATCCATCTGCAATACCTCATTTTTCCTCATGCGTGCAAGCCATTGCGAAATCCACATTTCTTGGCTCTTAGACACCTCTTTCTCTCTTTAAGCTTCTCCATTCCTTTACCACCTCAAACTTCTTCCTCTCACTTCTTTTCTTTATCTTACTTAGCTTTCCTCTTTCTACAAAAACCAAAAAAAAAAAAAAAAAAAAACAACAAACCAAAACCCCACCTCCTCCTTTAAGCTCAATCATCCATTCTTATTGTCATTGTCCAGAATATATCTCTTATCTCCTTCGATCGCTTTCAAAGGTTTGAACTTTTCCAAATTCTCTATCTGGGTCTCTCTTTTTCATTATTGCACTTGCTACCTTCATTTTCTCATTGTATATTTTGCTTGTCTCTTATGTATTGTATGATGTATGATTAGGGTGGGTTAAAGTTTTTTATTTTTTATTTTATGTATGTATGCAGTTCTATGAGATAGCTTGCAATCATTGGTTATTTGTTTAATTTGTTTATAAAGTTTGTATTTTTAATCTCAGTGTTTTAGAGATTTATGTGCTAGCTAGGTTGAGATTTTGATTTAGTAATTTGCCCCTAGAAAAATCATATAGCACTTTAATTCTATTGATTATGCAAGGAATCAACTATTAGGGGTTCTGAATTTAAATTGGTTGTCCTCTATTTTTCATATCAGATTAGTTCAATTGATGCAATGGGGAGTCATATGAGCAAAAAGATCCCTGAAACATCATCTGCTATTAACCTCAATACTGAATTGCACTATAGAACCGAGCTGAGTTCTTATGAGGCTGCCTGCAAGGTTGATGCTGATTTGCAATCTTTTGATAACACTCTTCAAGCTCGGACGAATCAGGTTATCAATACTCTTGCTGTCGGGGTTGAAGTTCGGACTCTTTCCTTTGATTCTCTGAAACAAATTACGGAATGCCTATTGGAGATGAATCAGGAAGTTGTCAAGGTTATATTGGATTGCAAGAAAGATATATGGAAGAGCCAGGAATTGTTTGAGCTAGTTGAGGAATACTTTGAGAATAGCTTGCAGACTTTAGATTTCTGCACTGCATTGGAGAAGTGTTTGAAGCGAGCTCGGGATAGCCAGCTGCTTATCCACGTGGCTCTTCAACAGTTTGAAGAGGAAACAGAATTGGGGGAACACCGCTTCACGAGGACATTGCAGGAACTGAAGAATTTTAAGGCTGCTGGCGACCCTTTCACCGAAGAATTCTTTGAAATCTTTCAATCCGTTTATAAGCACCAGATACTCATGCTTGAGAAGTTGCAACTCAAGAAAAACAAGCTTGATAAGAAACTAAAATACATCCATTCTTGGAGGAAGGTATCAAGTATGATATTTGTAGCTACATTTGCTGCTGTCTTGATCTGCTCGGTTGTTGCAGCAGCCATCGCTGCTCCACCGGTTGCGGCTGCTATAGCTGCTGCTACCTCAATCCCGATTGGTTCGATGGGAAAATGGATTGACTCGCTTTGGAAGAACTATGAAAATGCATTGAAAGGACAGAAGGAAGTAATTAGCTCAATGCAGGCTGGTACTTATGTTGCTATAAAGGACTTGGACAACATCCGTATTCTCGTCGATCGGCTAGAAATTGAGATCGAATCTCTATTGCATAATGTGGATTTTGCAATAGAAGAAGAAGCTGTGAAAGTTGCAATAGTGGAGATCAAGAAGAAGCTGGGAGTGTTTATGAAGAATGTGGAAGATTTAGGAGTCCAAGCTGATATGTGTAGCCGTGACATTAGAAGGGCAAGAACTGTGGTCCTACAGAGAATCATAAAGAATCCTCATAACTGAAGAACATCGCATCATCTTATATGCCTCTGCAGCCAGTAATTGTTATTTGTTGAAGAATACATCTTTTCTGTTTTGTTTCTGTTGAATTTTCTTGATTTCTAGCTGCCATGGATCCATGCTCAATTGGATTCATGTTGAAGATAATAATAACCAGACATATTCTGTATGTATGTCTAGCTACTTAAATTTTTTATTCTTTTCAGACAATAGTGTGCTAATGTATGTATATAATTTTTTACTTTTATTTTAATTTATTTCCATTTTTTTAGTTATATATTATGTTGTTTCCACTTTTTAGTTTTATCATGTTCTTAGTTACTCCCTCTGGTCCTATATATAGGTCAAATTCTAGAAAGTTTTCTTGGTTCTAATTATAAGTCACTTTATGTTTTCTATGCATCATTTATTGATTTTTCTCTTTTTTGCCCTTATTAAATGTTTTGACTATCTATGTGTTTTTTGTTGTTCATTAATGAGTGCGAATTTTCCAAGAAAAGTTAAGGGGGTAAATTTGTAATGTTACAATATATTCTTATAGAATTCATAAAACCAACCACTTTCCTTGGTATGTGTAATTCGGTTAAGTATGCCCTATAATAAGGACCGGAGGGAGTATTATGAGTCTACTTGAAATATATCGAAAAATTAGTCATACATTGACTAAACAACCAAGTAGAGGTGGACCTCACTAAACTATATTATTATATGATCTTCGATTTTTTTTTTGCTGAATTATTTTATTATTTAAATAATGTATATACTTTTGTGTACATAACAATTAAACAATCATTTAGTTTTTTTTTTATGCATGGAATATTGTAAAATAGTATGGATCAACTTTCCCTGTTAGGAACTCTTAAAAGAACCATCGTATCTAAGTGTAGACACAGTAACTTATGAGTTATGAATCAAGAGTTTGAAGACTTTCGTAACAAGTGGGTAAAAGGAGGTAACACGGAAGTCGGTGATCGAAAATAAAGGTGGTAAATTAAAGCATATGGATTAAATATGAATGGCAAAAAAAATTAGGTGAGTATTACAAATCAAGAAAGGAGAATTGTCGCGTTCTACGAATATAACCATGATGTTTCACTCTGGCTCCTTTAGGGCATGTTTGGTTTAAATTTAGAAAATCAATTTTGATCCCAAAATCACGTTGGAGCAGAATAAATTGTTAGTAGCGTTGATATTTCAGAATTAATTCTGGGCTAACTCACCACAGAACCTAACATGTACTTAGTTGGAAAAAAAAAGATAAAATCGATTCACTATATCCAAAAGAAAAATCCCGTCCACAAATGCATGCAAACAAATAAATCAAGATTTTCTTAAAAGGGTCGAAGATAAGAATAAGAGTCGAAGTGTTTCATGAAAAATTTTGTATTTAAGAAATTAAAAATTTTATAAAGTTAATTTTTCAAAAAAATCATTTTCATTATTAATTCTTATCTTAAGCCCTAAAGGCTGCGGCTGCGATTAAAAAAAAAAACACAATAAATAAATAAGGTATTTATGTATTTATAACATGTTCGTCTAATATAGTCCCCAATGTTGCAGTGGTGAACATGTCTATAGTCCAAAGCATTATCCATGCAAATATAAAAGACCCATAATGAATAGAACAAAATATTGCTTATTGCCTACAAAACTGTTTTAAAGAACCCGTATTGTCTGCATTACCTAAAGACATTAGGTACTGAAAATAAATCTGATAGAGTGTATCAGAATAGAGGCAGTGCTGCTTAATTGCATTTGGAATATAGTAATTAACAACCTGTCAACCTCTATTAGTTAAGACATTTTGCAATTTGCAAGGGGTAAAACAAATGTTTATGGTCTCTAAACCTCAAACTCAAGAAAGATTGGCATGATTAGAACATTTGAGGAAGCAGCATCCAACACCAGGGTTGAGGAAAGTAGTTTTGGTGTTAAACTACAAGTAGGTGGTGAGTTCCATAAACACATGGATGATGACTCTTTCACTCTAGCCATTTCTTTTTCCTTTAATTTGCAAAGCACATGCATCTTTGGTTGTACCCACAGAAACAACAGAAACTTTGATGGTGCCTTTTACCAAAATTTAGCATGCTTCAAAATGTTACTCAGGCAAGTTGGAGGTAAAAAATTGAACACCTAACTACCCGAAAAAAGGTTCAGTATTAAAAAGGCAGATGCATATTTGATGGCCCTCTCTAACCTTTTTTTTATAGGACCCCGACTTTCTAACTAATAATGTATTGTTGCGTTTAGGTCACTAACTATATTCATACTTTGCCTATTTCAGCATTTTTATTTTGTATTTTTGTTGGTTTGATTATTAAAGAACTTATTAACATGATCCGAACAGAAAAAGGATCCCATATATAAGGATGATGGCAATGGAATTCTGACAAGAGTTTACATATTCTGATAATTCATATTATGAATCAGAAAGGAAAAGGCAACTATCCAAAAACTAGGTCTGAGAAGTAGAAACTTAAAGCACAGTAGTAACTAAGGTTCCCATCAATATAAATACACAATTGTCTAACCTACAAGAAGGAAAAATCATGTCTTAGAGAATGAGCCAAAGTTGAAGAAACACATGTACCCCTAAAGAAAAGCAATGAGATAACAATAACTATCAGCCAAAACTTGGTTGGCCACCATTCTACTATCATATTAATCAGGCCAACTTCTTAACCAAGAGAGAGAGTAGCATGTAACAATAGCAAGTCAAATTCTAATATTACAACGAAAATTGGACATGATCTCAAACTGATAGTGCCTACTCAAATATTTGAAAGGTGGCAATTAGATCTCTTCTTCAAAAGGCCAAGAATGGGCTGCGGCCGAATATTGAAATACGTTGCCGGAACCAAATAAGCACAGACCAGAGACACGTAAAGTTTAAACCAGACAGAGGAAAAAGTGTAGTACATGCATGTACTGGTCAACGAAATAACCATGACACAATTTAACATGCTCTGCACAGAAGAGAGGTCCCTTTCTGATGCTTGATTGGGAAACTGACCTTGAGCTTGAAAAGTGGACAGCAATTTGTCCTTAAACTGGAATCGTTCTATCAACCACGTTGAAATTTCATCTTCAGATACCGGGATGCAATCATGGGGGAAGCGACAGATATGAATATGAACTTCAGAAGGAGCCAGCCCAAAGACATTGTCCAAGAAAGATGGGCAGCGGTATTTGTAGCCAATGGTCACATCATAAACTGACAATCAAAAGTAAAAAGAATCTTAGTGGAAGGATAAAACATGAATTTATTATGATTGTACCATTCTCAACCTTCCATTAACTTAATATCATTGCAATTAATGGTCTGTATTCGACGTTCTACCAAAAAGGGAAAAAAGACACCATACAAATCAATTCGTGATCTCCAGTCATCGGCTGGCATATTTATGAATTTAAAGCAACAACACAAGTATTTTTCCTTGACACGTAATAAATAATATAAGACAGACGATAATCCTGCAGACTTCCGAATCAATCATAGCAAAAGAAAAAGATAAACTGAGTGAAGCACAATTTTTTGGTGATTGTAAGGACTAACTAATGAATAAAACTACTGTAGCATACTTAAAACAATAATTATATAAACAGAAAATAAAGAAAGATGGGACAACCTGCAGCCAGGGAGCCCCTTAACTCTTGAAAGCAGGTGCAGAAGCCCTTTGTCCTTGGAAGTAAAACATTTTTCAGAACTGGTAGCCCATGTTCAGCTGCATATTTTTGACTTCGAAGGCACTTCTGCTCGCTACAAAAAGAAAAAGATAGGTTGCAAGAAATTGTTAACAGAATACAAGCAAACAGAACTATATATAATATCTCAACTAGAACTGAGAATGATAAAAGTTGTGCTTCAAAGACACCATTTTGAAGAGTGGTGACAACATATTTTGTTTCTTACTGATGTTTCAAGAGAAAACTACGAGTCTCAAATAAAAGGAAACCCGACATCTTTTTTCTTTTATCATAAGTGTAGCTAATGGTACTAAAATGAAAAACCATTGACAAGTGGCTTACGTAAAATCAGTGCCTTCAGGGAAAAGAGCAAGCCAGAGAGGATCTCGGGGATCCTTGAATGTAGAAAGCATATGGCCCAAGGTTGACTTATCAGCCTCCCACTTCCTTTCCACTGGGATGAACTCCAGTATGTGAAATGCCCAACCAAAAATAGGAAGTCTCATCAAGCTGCTTTTAAGTATATACTTTATGTATCCAAGGCTTCCCTTCCGTGAAGCAAGATCCCATAAATACATCCAATCGACCTCAGTTCTATGATTTGCTATCAGCAAGATCCGTTCTCTTGAAGGAACAAGATCTCCAGAAAACACAACTTTAGTCTTGTTGATCTTTTCAAATAAAAAAGGCCATAAAGCTAGCCAAGCACCAAAGATTATGGAAGTTGCTTTCCTGCTGTAACTAATGCTAAAAAATCGCACTATGGTAGCACTAATAAAGCCAAAGAAGACTAACATTACAAATGCTGTTGTAAAGAGCACCAGTAGACACACCAGACCCCTCAAAACTCTCGGCGGAGTTAGAGAACTTACAGGTTTAAGAGCTGCCATGTCCTATTAAAAAAATACAAGTATAAAAGTGAAACAGCTTCTCTGACTCTTCAAGATTTTACCTCCTCAAGGAATACACATATAAGATATGAAAAATCAAAGATTGGCAAAACTCTGGCAGCTGCTTTGTCCTTCTACATGACCCAATAAGAGAATGACTTTTGACAACTTTGACCACGAACTGGATGCACCTAGGAGAAAGTTGAGGATCATATCATTACCCTGAAGAATGCAAGGAAAAACTTTTCGATATCAGGGAACATGACACATAAAAGCGGAGAACAAAAGAACACATTCATTAAAGATAGCCAAAGCATGTCTAACAGGATGAGGAGAGGCAAATTTATATCGAATTTATCAGCACATAACAAATAAAAAGGTACAATAGCTTAAAAATGTTACGCCTCAATTATTTGAGTGCAAAAGGATCAAAGAGTAAATAAGCTGCATTCTTTAGAAAAGTCAACCCTCCCATGATATTATGTATGACAGTATGAATAAAGGTTACTACAGTGAAGAAGAAGGATACTAGAGTTACCCTTCTTTTTCTTTTGGGTTAAAATATTTCCATTGTTTGACACTAGCACAGGATACCAGACCAGGATATCCAGCATGAGTTAGAGTAGCAATAGAATAATTTCCTTCTGATGCAAAAGGGATTTGCGAGTGGTGATAATCAAATGGCTTTGCTATCATGATAATAACACCATTGATTGGGTTGGAGAGCATAGGAGCGTAAAACTAACATTTCTTCTGATACCCTAAAGACTGGTAGATATGCCTGAATCAGGATTCCATGCCAAGTCACAGAGTACATAAATCAAACCAAATTTAATGACTAGAAGGCATCTTTCCCAATCATTTTCTGTAAATCAATTCATAATAAAACATACCTCACCAGCTTCTTCAACACAGGCATGTCTAACATCAGCTAGGGATAATATTTATTTATTTTTTTTACAAAAAAAAAAAAGGCCTAAAAATCATAAAAAATATTCCTAGCAATATGATTCCAAGTATGATCTCAACCAAATACATGATCAGTCACTACAGCTATAAAGCAAAGCCACATTATGCAAATGGCAAGGGTCAAGGGTCTTCCTTTTTTTTCCCCCCTTTTGTCTTCTCTATTATGCAAATGTTATCAAGCCAAAGTTTCAAAAAAGGGAAAGAAAAAAAAAACCTGCGGTTGCTGCTAAGTCTAAGCACAGAAAACAAAATTATGAAAAGCACAGATCTTTAGCTCAAAAAAAAAAATAATAAAAAAAAAAGTTTAAAGTTTTGAAAGAGAGCAGTGGCAGTGACCTCTTGAAATGCTAGAAAAATAAAACCTAAAGAGGCATTTAGCAATGGAGTGAGGTAAAGGCTCATACCTGTGTTCAATGTTGTAGCATTTAGTGAGGGCCAGAGAGACACTGAGATCAACAAAACAAAATGGGGTGTGAGTAGGGGAAGTGAAAAAAAGTGAGGAGGTTGCTGTGTTGTAAAGAGGAAAGGAGACAAGTATTATTTTGGTTGAACAGTAAGATTGGATAGAGACTTAGAAGTAAGGTCTAGAATTCTGGTGCCAGCTTCTGCTTCTGCAATAATAATAGTACCCTCCCCCTCACTCTGCTGTTACACTTTCACAAGCTCAACTTATAAATACCTAGCCCCAACAAAGAAAAATATATTATAAAATTGCAAGATATTTTTGGAAATTTTTCTACTTTTATCAGATAGCTAGTTAAATTTGTTAATAACATTAAAAATATGAAAATTTGATATACTTTTTCAAAACTAACTCTACTATTATTATTAGAATTTTAAAAAATGTTAAATAAATAAGAATATTTGTAAAAATAAGTAATTAAATAATATGAAAATTTGAAATAAAGTCTTATAAATAGGATTAAAATAAAAATTCCAAAATAATTTATATATAAAAATGGAAGGAGTAATCATCTTTTGGAATTGCTCATTCTCAAAAATAACTAATTATAATTTTTTTTATTTATAAAATTATGATTCATTGTAATAAAAATGTAAATAAACATTTTAGAATGACAATAATATTACCTAACGTTTCAAAAAAAAATATCACCTAAAAAAAATTGTAATTTCCAATTTTCAACGCTAAGTTTTTACTAAGTTTTAACAATATTAGCATCGTTGAATCAAATTGTGGATGACATGAGAGACCACCTTAAGGCTCCATGGCGATTGAAAAGCAACTTTGATATGGTAAAGGTGGGTAACGACTTTTTAATGGTCAAGTTCGACTTGGAGGAGGACCGTTTGAAAGTTATGGAAGAAGGGTATGGGATGTTATTTGATTATTGTTTGGTGGTTTAGAAATGGACCCCTAGCTTTGTTTTCCTTTCGGCTCATATTGAAAAAACTTTGGTTTTTGTAACACCCTATGATTAATTACCCTTAATTCCCCCCTTATATTAAAATATGAGCTTAAAAATTCCTTTTTAATTTATGAAAATCAACCGTCAAACGGACGGAGTTTCGTTTGTTTTTCGGACTTTTCTAAATCTTCAACCTGATAAACATATTTTAAATGATATCAAGAGGAGCCAGCAGGGCTCAAATATGAATATATAGAGATCACATAGTTGCCCCATGGGCTCAAGTGTAACACATCAGCATCAGTTTGTCAGAGTGCATGCAAAATGCTAAGTATGTAAATCAAAAGGCCATAATCGACAACTATGCCCAAAAGAAATGAATCATAACCCATGCACAAAAGAAATTGTCCTAAGCCTCACTCAAAAAAAAAAACATATACAACTCATACACATCCAGTAATACGGAGGCTTAGGTCAAAAATAAAAATATCTAATTCCCATAACCCTACTCTCCCTGTGAGGGAGAGTGCACCTGCTCGGCCGGGGGCTGTGCAATTTCAATCTTTGTACCTGTAAAGAATAGTAAGGGAGTGAGCATTGCACATGAAATAGGAAAGCAGTTTCTCATTAGACATAATTATCCACTAAGTCAGACACAATTATCACTTAGGTCATATAGCACAATTTATTCACAGGCAATTATCATGCATTCACACTTTGGCAATCCATTTCAGATTTCATTTATATTTCTCATTTCTTATCATTTTGTTTCACATTCATTTTTTTTTTGTTCCACTTTCATTACCTTCACTTACTCATATTATTTGTTTTCAACTCATAACCATAAATCATACACTTTTTCGAAATCATACACCGTATGTCACCTCACAATCAGAGGCTAACATACCCAAATAACATCGTATGTCTCCTCACGGTCAGAGGACAACATACACACATCTCATCATTTTTTAAATCATTTTATCTTTTCTTTACCATTAGGGATTAGCGCACCTGTTAGGCATTTCACACCCACTAGGACTTTCACCCAATCCAGGTAACTTGCCACCTATTAGGCCATGGTTGACACCCATTAGGACTAAAAACAACATCTCAACTCTTTTACCATCACATTCACATTTTCTATTTTTCAAAACTTTTATTATTGTGCAGCATGATTGATCCATTGGATACCCCCGCCTAACGGGCATTTACGGGAACTAATAGGTAACTTGCACCTGGATTGGGTAACTTGTGCCTAATGGGTAACTTGCACCTAACAGGGCACCTAATGGGTCGGTGTATCCCAAGGATCAATCATAGCTGCAACTTTAATTATTCTTATAATTCTATTTATTTACATTCAAGACATTTATCACACTTAGAAACATTGGCAACATTATTTGCATTATCACATAAAAGTAGAATCCACACATACTTCAAATAATTCACAAATTAATTCAATTGCTCACATTAACAGATATTCACCAACTCAATCAACATTTAATATAAAGAACATTTAGCATCAAAACATACCAATTTCTTTGCATTCTCAAAGTTTACTTTTTATTTCTTTACCTAAATCAAACTATTACATTCTTTCATAATCCTAGGGATTTAATAACACCAAAGTAAACATATAAATCCTAGCAAGCTCTTATGAACTAATTAGAACCTATTCCCTAGAACAAACCAATGCTCACTATATCCACTCCCTTACCTCAACCAAGTAGAGGTAAGAATAAACCTTCCAAGCCCTAGCTTCAACACTTCAACAAATGAACTCCAATGGCAAGAGAGTGATGGTGATCTTCCCTAAGCCAAAGGAATGGAATGATGATGAGATGGTTGCCCAATTTCTAGAGAAATTCAAATTCCTCAAGGAGGGGAAAGAGAGAGAGAAAATCCAAACTAGAGAGAGAAAGAGAAGAACTCAAGATTGGAATACTTACTTGGAGCAAGAGGGAAAGAGATTAGGTGATGGGAATGGGTGCCACACCCTTGATTCCTTGATAAATTGAAGTGGGGAGAGTGGTGCCCTAGAGGAGGGAGAGAAATTCGTGCATTTTGGGCAAGAAACAACGCGTGCTGCCTTTATTTTTTTCCACTGCTACATCCTTTAATCGATTATTTCCCTTTCTAATTTTCTGACCTTAATCGATTAAGTTGCAGCTTAATCGATTAAGTTGCAACTTAATCGATTAAGCTGCACAATTTTGCAGTATCCAGACTTTGAAAGGTCATAACTTCTTCGTTACCCGTTGGATCTTCCTCAAATTTTAAAGCAAGCTTCCTAACCTATCCTACTTCACATCCAACGGTGGAATTTGTGTTTTAAGCTACCAATCTTGTTATTCCTATTTCCCAAAGTCCTATGTTTTAAACTTGAATTTGCATGTCTAATTGGCCAATTTCTAACTTATATCATAATTGCTTCTATCCTATGACTATCAAAACATAATTTACACTAAAAACTAAATTTGGGATGTTACAGTTTTGATCATGTTCTTTGGTTTAAACATGGTGTTCTATGATAAGAGTTTTCTAATGTGATTAGCAATTGCAGTTGGCATTCTGGTCAAGGTTGATATGAACACGATGAATGGCGTAAAAGGTGAGTTTGTGCGAGTCGGTGTTGGTATGGATCTCATGAAACCATTTATGGAAAAGATTTGGCTAGAGGAGCACTGGTATAATACGACGGATTGCATATCCTTTGCACTTCATGTGGCTACTATGGCCACTTAAAAAGGAATTGCAATGCTCATCAAATTGGGAACGGATGGGCTACAAATGTTACAACCAATATCCGGGAGCATGCAGTTTCTCCGTCAGCCTCCCAATCAGAGAAGGCTTCGGATGATTAGACCCAAAATAATGTCATTAAATGATACATCAACAGATAATATTTCCCTAATTGAGACATCATTAACTGCTGATAGTAAGGCGAATTGTCATGGTGATTGGATCATAATTACACGAAAAAGACGAACAGGAAGGAGAAAGTCAACCCATTAAATATTTAGATTCCTTCCAATAATATGTCAAAGGTCGCGCCCTCATAAAGCCAAAATTCCCAACAACCTTCGTTGATTCTAAATACGTTAAGGAAGCCTCTGTTACGGTGGGACCAGTGTTTAATTCTACCCCACATGGGAATATAAAAACATAGACTAAACAGAAAAGGGTTATAAAGGAGTTCTCTAACTCACCAAGCCCGTACCACGAAAAGGCCAAATATCTAAACTCTGAAACTATTAGCCCATCCCAAATAAAAATCAAGTTCTCGAATTTGAACCCCACCTTTTATCCCTAAACCTTGTTTTTCTTTTTTATTTCCTAAATACCCCTCCCATCCTAATACTCTAAATCTATTTTCTTCTTCTTCTTCCCCCTTCCTTCTTTCTTTTCCCTCATCTCCACAGCACACCCATTGACAACTCTTTTCCCTCAACAAAGTATGAAAGTTATGATGAACTCCACCACATATTAATACATTATTATTAACCTTCAATCTCAGGTAGTGGAACTGGAACACATTATTCAAACAAAATAAAAAAGTTATAAAGGATAGGGAATATGCAATCATTAAGTAATAGTAGAAAAAATATCAAAGGAGTTGCATTACCTTGTTGGTTTCTGAATTGAAAGTTCAAAAATCATGAGAAGCTGTGGGAATCGAGATTGAAAGTTGTGTTGTTGAAGATTTTTCATCAAAATCAAGCCACAAGCCTCTACTTTTGGGTGGTCATTCATCAAAGAATCGATGAACTATCTTCTGCTACTAACATTGTTCATCGTTGTCACCAAGTTTCATGAACTTTTTTCACACTTGATATCATTACAGTAACCCTGATATTGCTCTTGTTGATGTTTGGAGTTGTTGTCATTGAGGCTCTGAAGTTGCAAGTAAGAGTATTCATTGTCATTAGTTAAACTAGAGAAGTTCCTTTGTTTCGAAGAGGTTAAGGAGCTTATAGTGAGTGGTATGAGGTTCCGTGAATCATCCATAGAAGAATTTGAGAAGCTTCTCATATTCTCAGAAGATTCACAAAAGGGCATTTTGGAATTTTCGTATTAAAAATGGAGTTTTTGGGTAAAAGGCGGGGTTCAAAATCCAGAACTCATAAAAATCGATGCTATGAACCAAGTTGAGGTCCAACCATCTAAACCACTCCTAACATTCAAGAAGATTCGATGGTGAGTAACTATGGTCATACGATGTTGGAAGGTGAAGTACTTCTCTCTAATGGTATTTGTTCCATGATGCCGTTAGTTATGGTGTCTCCTGGTCAATATAGGTTCATTGAAGCTAAAGAGGATAAGCCAATGTCCCTTTAAATGCCATTAGTGGGTTTGTTACCATGATGGTGGAGTCTAATGTGGCAACTTATGCCTTTACGAAGGATGGAAACATGAAGGATAAGCCACCAGATAATGTCGAAGGTGGGGGCTCACATCTGTAGGGTGTGTGACCCACGAAGTGTTTTTCCTCTTCCTTTATTAATCATGATTGAGTTCAAATATTTATGTTTTGTCTCATGGAATAGTAGGGGTGCCCTTGGTAAAGCTACCAAGAGGCATATTCGTAAATTTTGTTAGACATGAAAAGACTGAAATCGTCACAAATTTGATAATTAAAGGAATAAATTTGTCAAATCAAAAATAAGGGAATTAAATTCACCAAATTAACAAAATTAGGATCAAAGGTGCAATTAATCCTAATTTTTTTTAATGAAATAAGAGTGAAGGGACATTTTGGTCCCTCAAGTTTTTCGACAGGGACACTTTAGTCCCTCAAGAAATTTAATTCATTTTTAGTTCATCATGTTTTCCAAAAGTACCAATTTAGTCCACTAAATTGGTACTTTTTGGAAAACTAAATTGGTACTTTTTGGAAAACATGGGGGACTAAAAATGAATTAAATTTCTTGAGTCCCTGTCGTAAAACTTGAGGAACCAAATTGTCCCTTCACTCGTGAAAATAAAGAAGAAAAAGAATCCCTTAAAAAAAGAAAAAAAAAAAGAAAGAAAAGAAAAAAATTGTTGGACACGCAAAGGAAGAAGCAAGTTTGGGGAGCGTAAAGTCGCGAGCTGGGTTTTTGTTGTGAGCTGCTTACTTCAAAGTTAAAACCACTCCTCCTCCTCCTCCTTATTTTCCTCTCCCTCTCCGTTTCTTATCTCATAAACAAATGGATATCGATTTCAAAGAATACCAGTTACGCTGCGAACTTCGTGGTCACGAAGATGACGTAAGATTCATTCCCACACCTTTCTCATTCTCTAACATTTTTATTCGTCAATTTTTATTTATTTATTATTTTGCTGATTGCTCCAACAATGAACTGAAATTGAATTGAATTGAATTGAATTGCATAAGGTTCGTGGAATAAGTGTGTGCGGCGACGATGGAATAGCGACGTCGTCTAGGGACCGAACGGTTAGGTTGTGGTCCCTTGATTCTTCCGATAAGCGCAAGTTCGAGTGTTCCAAAATTCTGTTAGGGCACTCTAGTTTTGTGGGACCCGTGGCTTGGATTTCCCCTAACGATGAGTTCCCGCAAGGTGCGATCGTCTCCGGCGGCATGGACACCCTTGTGTTAGTTTGGGACTTGAACACCGGTGAGAAGGTTCATTCCCTCAAGGGTCATCAATTGCAGGTTACTGGCATTGCAGTGGATGATAATGGGGATATCGTGTCGTCTTCCGTTGATTGGTTGGTTCAGTTGTTTTATTTATTTTAGTTGAATTTGCGTTGATCTCGTTTCAGGTTTAGCTTTATTATACTCCGCATCGTTAGTGTAATTACACTTGCCTTACCTGCTTGGAATTTTAAGTAAGTGTAGTTATAACTGAATTTCAAAAGGCTTGAGTATCGGTGTTGAGTGTGATTAAGGCAAACCTGATGGCGTGTTATTTCTCCTTTGTTTTATGATATCAATAATGCCATGTTCATTGTTTCAAAGCTTGGATGAGATGAGATGTAATTTGGTGTATTGAATTCGGATTACTTTATCAGTAGCTCTGTTTATGTTTATTTGCTATCTGAATTTCTTATGCAGCACATTGAGACGGTGGAGGAAAGGGCAATCTGTAGAGTCATGGGAGGCTCATAAGGCACCGGTCCAAGCAGTTATAAAGCTACCCTCCGGCGAGCTTGTTACAGGTATTGTTACTTTTTAATACTTCTTTTAAAAAGAATTTTTTCTTGTTTTGTTGTCATGCTTCTTAGGGTGTGTAAACAGCTTAATTAAGCGCTTCCAAACACCCCCTAAGAAAGTATTTGAAATTGGTGTTCTAATGATCATGCGTGACATCCCTTATTGATATGTTAAAACCTTCTATTCTGGGAAGAAAGTTTGTTTGTTAACTTATCTTTTCACATGTTGTAGGTTCAAGTGACACTACTTTAAAGCTTTGGAAAGGAAAAACTTGTTTACATACCTTTAATGGACACGCAGGTTTGTTTTTCTCTCTTTAGACACTCATTTAATGTTCTGTTTTGCCACCAATTTATATCCGCTCTTGTTAATTTCTCTCCTAAATTTCCTTGGATGGCGAGGAATGGCAGAATTTTGTTTTGAAGTTCAAAATATTTGTTTGGTATGGTTGTTCTTATTTTATTTTTCAATGAATCATGTTCTTAAATTGATTGTTTTCTTTTAAATTGGTTTATGTTTTACCGGGACTGTTTAAAGAAGGTCAAAGAGGTCTTAGCAATTATGTTCTTTTGGGAACATGATCTAGCAGCCATATCCTTTTATATTCTTTTATTGCTAGTAGCTACGTTTATTAATTTCTTTTATGGTTTCACTGTCTTAATATAAACTAATACCACTGTGCAAATGCTGGCAACCTTTGAGAATTGTGCAGATACAGTTCGAGGATTGGCTGTGATGTCTGGACTTGGAATTCTATCTGCATCACATGATGGGTGGGTTCATTTCTGCACACACTTCTCCAGATCTAATCAACATTGAATTCCTAGATCTGCATCAAGAAATGTATCTATATCCTGTTTGACTTGTTTCTGTTACTACAGCTCTCTCAGATTATGGGCAGTAAGTGGTGAAGTGTTAATGGAGATGGTTGGCCATACTGCAATTGTTTATTCAGTTGATTCTCATGCATCAGGACTTATTGTCAGTGGCAGCGAAGACCGTTTTGCAAAAATATGGAAAGGTATGTTTGTTGCTTCTTGCTATAGGCTCTAGACTATAGAGATGATGCGTCATTGGACTATTATCTGCTTATATTGCTTCAGTGGTAATGCAATACTTTTGAGTTTTATGGTCCTGACCCTGGTTCATTTTGAGTGCATTAGTGGCCTGTCTTCACAATTTATAGTGAGGCTTTTTGGTGTTTTGGTCTCATCCTGTTCCATATACTGCAACTGTTTGCCTTTCTGCTGACCGTTCACTGTGGTCAGTGCTAGTGCAACTCTCATAATTCATATTTTCAATATTATCATTTTGGGTTATTCCAATAATATCCACCATTGTTTCAACTTGTTCATGTTTTCTAATTTTTGTTTAAAAAAACATATTCCTGTTTTCTTAGTTAGGTATAAAAGTTTTTTTTTTTTTTAGGAATTGTGTACCAGTTTTATTTTGCAGTATCATATGATAAGATCCTTGTCTTCCATGTTCACTTTTCCAAGTTGCCATATACATAAAGCTTCTGAGGTTGTAGGCTGCTCTAAGGCATTGTTTTTACTTCATATGGTCTATAGTTTTGGTTTTACAACTTATGTAACTAGTGGCTTGTTATTACTGACTATTTTTCTTCAAAAATTTCAGATGGAGTTTGTGTTCAGAGCATAGAACATCCTGGCTGTGTTTGGGATACAAAATTTCTGGAAAATGGGGATATTGTGACAGCATGTTCCGATGGAACCGTACGCATTTGGACCATACATCAGGATAATGTTGCTGACCAACTGGAACTTGATTTATACACATCACAACTTTCTCAATACAAGGCTAGTAGGTATGGTTATTTATTGGCTGTCATTATGTGATTTTACTGTTATTGACCTTTGAAGATGCCATTGGCAAATACTGATTGTCTATATTGAAATTTCGTGATAGTTATGCGAGGGTCTGCTACTTCCCTGACACATCGGCATCTTGTTTTCTTGTCTGTCCATATTTTAAATTTCTTACTGTGGTTATGACTATGAATATATATGGTTTGTTTGTCTTTCATCTGTGAATAAATGTTTCTTTTTACTTGGGAACTTTTTTACGCCCCCCCGCCCCCCCCCCCCCCCCCCCCCCCCCCAAATTACGATCTATAAATTATGTTTTGCTTGGGTTAATTATGTCATGATACTCTGAACTTAGCTTGTTCTGTTCATTTTTGCTAGAAAGAGGGTTGGAGGATTGAAATTGGAAGAATTACCAGGCTTGGAAGCACTGAAGATCCCCGGTATAGTTTCAACTATTCCCTTTTCGAAATTCATTCAATTCAGCATAAGCCTTGTCCCCTTTCCTCGTTGTTTGTTTCTTATTTTGAGTGGGGTGGGGTAGATACACCTGTTTGTCATGGTTTCTATTTTAATCATCTTTGTTTCTGGACAGGAACTAGTGATGGTCAAACGAAAGTAGTCAGGGAGGGGGATAATGGGGTGGCATATGCATGGAACATGTCAGAACGGAAGTGGGATAAAGTAATACCCTTACTTGATTCTCTATGAGCTTTTGTCTATATAAGAGAACTGAACGAAAAAATTTAGCTTCTATTGTCTCTATTTCCCTTAACCTGTGTAAACTCTGTAGCCCAGTCAAATCCTGAGTTGCAGTGCCAAGTGTAAACGATATATAAGCTTATTTGTTTTTATTAACATTTAATGTTTTCCTATAGATTGGTGAAGTTGTTGATGGACCGGAGGAATCAAGTCGCTCTTCCCTAGATGGTGTTCAATATGATTACGGTCAGTTTCCTATTTTTCCCTTGTGGACTTGATTGGGGTATACTTTCTTGACACACTTTTCTTATAAATTTACCGCTCTGTTCAGTGTTTGATGTGGATATTGGAGATGGTATGCCTATCCGTAAGTTGCCCTACAATCGTTCAGGTACACCTTGTTACTGTGATGTTTTGCTAATTTGCCAGGTAGAAGCATCTTTAGTTAACTTAATAATCTAGGAATTTACTCTCTTGTGCCACAGCAAGAGATGTTATTGTCTGTTATATGGATTTTGGCATGATGAATCTAGTCATCTACCTGACTTTTGGAGACTTAAGGAAAACATACTGTTAGGTATTAACTGTTTATTTCAATAAATAGTTTGTATAATTTTAGGTATAGAGTATAATTGTCATAGTGAGTCCTTAGATTAGTAGATGGATTTGTTTGTATTCCAGTAGATAGTAAGGATTCTGAATTTGCTTATTCTCTAAAGCCTGGAGTTATTGTACTTTAAGATAGCATAGATAGAGAGATTTGGGAAGAAGAAAATGTCTCAACTCTCAAGCTATTCTAGTATACTTTTCCCTTTTTGTTTGCAATGTGATTGTAAGATACCACTCTCTTGTGAGTTTGATTGCTAAGGCCTAGGAATATGAATTAGGTTTTTAAAACTTCTCATTGATTTGATGAACCTGTGAAGAACCAACTCTCCCAAATGCTTAAGCTGCTGAATGGGGGACACATGTGAATGGTTTTATTGTATTTCTAACATGCCCCCTCACCCAAGAGCCCTTTGGACTATGCACAAACACGTTTTTACCATGTGCTTATATTCAACTTTTGTTTAGAAGAATGAGGAAGCAAGGATTGAACCCATGACCACGTGTCAGGAACCATCTCTTTGAAAATCTCAAGTTATTGGGTGAAGGCATATGAATGACTTTATTGTATTTCTAATTGATCCGTCAAGTCTTATCAATTACTTTATTGCCTATTTTCTGATTTTAAGATTTCTTGTCTCTTGCATTTGCTTGTCTTGTATAGCCCAAGTTGGGTGCAAAGTATCAAACTTTGCATAGCTTCCTATTTTGTTGGCTTCAAATATAGTGGTAAGTGATAATCTGCTAACTAATAAAGCAAATTGCAAGATGTCTCCAGATAATCCATATGATGTTGCTGACAAATGGCTACTCAAGGAGAATCTCCCTCTTTCCTTCCGTGAGCAAATTGTACAGTTCATACTTCAAAATACTGGACAAAAGGATATTGCTTTTGATGCTTCATTTCGTGATCCCTATACCGGCTGTAAGTATAATGCCTGTCTCTGTTCAATAGAAGTTGATGGTGATCAATGAAGTTCATTATTGTTGTAATCCTCATTTTTCACTTGATTGTTTTTCTCTCATTCCCTATTCCAGCCAATGCTTACATACCAGGACAACCATCGCACGTGTCTGGTAATCATTTTATTTTGTCCTGCATTGGTTCCGTCGTGTCCGTGCTGTATTATGTGCTTGTACAACTCAGTCCCCATTGTATTTTTTTTTTTTTTTTTGTATGACAGGTATTTCTGCAAAACCTACTTTCAAGCACATTCCTAAGGTGTGCTTTCAGACACTTTGCTTTGGAAGTTGCTAACGTCTTTGGTCTTAGCACACTAAATTTTGTGTTTAGTTTTGTGTAAAGTTAGAATATTAGCACATGGCCTGTATATTTATATACTAGAAAAGGAAATTGTAAATTTTGTTCTTCACTCTGATTTTGGTGGTCTACATATCCATACGTATCAAAGATAAAGATTTTTTGCTTCTCTTCATGGGTTCTAGGGCAGAAAAGGACTCTGACAGATGTTACATGGTGGACCTTTGTTTATTTGACTTGTGAATATATTTTCTTTTTAGGAAATTGCTTGATGAGTTCCTATATCAACTTATGCATTCTCTCTCTTTATACAAACAGCTTATGCATTCTTTGTCACCTGAACTTTTGTGTTATTGTTATAAGAACTATTAAGAAGACAAATTGTCAAACAGGCCAAATTATCATCTTTATAGAATGTAGCTCATTCTACAAGTAATTTGATCATACTACTGGGAAGCCAGTAGTGTTATAAGTAGTCTAATCCTGTGCCTTTTTTTTTTGGTTTTCAATTATTTTATGACTGAAGTCAATGTTGAAAGCTCCTTTACTATTCTGATTCTACAGCTTACTTTTTTTTCCCTCTTCAAGCTAATTGTGTAATTTGGTAGCTCATGCCCAGTGTTTGTTTATATTGTCAGAAAGGGATGCTTGTTTTCGATGCAGCTCAGTTTGACGGGATCCTTAAAAAGATTACCGAGTTCAATAATGCTTTACTATCTGACCAAGTAAGGCTTCAAGATTGTAATTTTTTGTTATTAATATGTAATACAAAGTGTAGAAAACACATTCCCTTGGTAGAAGGAACTTGAGTTTGGCATATATGAACTCGCAATGGAAAAGGTTGAACTTTTTAAATCTACCATAGCTGCTTTATCCATGATAATTCCAAACTCCAATATACCTGTTGATGATTCTACATTCACTGGTTGAGAATGACTGTTAAAATACCTTTTTATTTAGACTTAAGATCTACTTGTTATATTAGACGTAAAATTGACTTGCTGCTCTCCTTTTTTTTAATAAAAAAAAAAAAAACTGCATGAGTGAACTGTACATTTCATATTATTGGTCATGGTCGCAAAATTTGCTATGTATATGAACAATACGGCTGCATGTTTTATCAAGCATGCTTCACTTTTCTTGTTGTTATGATCCTATATGAATTCAGATGATGAATTTTCTCAGTAACTTGGTTCTATCGCCAATCTCATATAGGAAAAGCAGAACCTGTCTTTGACTGAGCTCGATGTTTCCAGACTGGGTGCCATTGTTAAAATTCTGAAAGATACTTCACATTACCATGCCAGCAAATTTGCAGACTCTGATATTGCCTTGTTGCTGAAATTGCTTCAGTCATGGCCAATTGGAATGATATTTCCTGGTTAGTTGGCGTAGTTTCTCAGTTTGGGCACTTAAAAAAATTTTCATTTGTTGTTACCTTGACTAAGCAAAACTTGTTTCATCGTATGTTCACATCTTAATCACTCAATTTCTCTAGTCTTCAGGAAAATTGGTTTGCTTACTTTTTCATTATGTGCTTTGTCTACGCAGTCATTGATATTTTAAGGATGGTAGTTCTTCATCCAGATGGGGCTACTAAACTTGAAGCCAAGAATGGTATCAACATTTCCACCATGTTGTTTTCTTACATTAAATTATGACAATAATTATCTTAATTCCATCTTTAGTATGTTATTTGATTTTGGACTTAATTTTTCTTCCTATACCTTTCTGCTGAGGTGTAATGTTTTATTGATTTTCTTCTGTTATATCCAGATATACTGATGGGAGTGATTAAGAAAGTCACAGCGAATCCGACAATTCCGGCAAATTTGTTGACCAGCATTCGCACTTTGACCAATCTCTTTAAGAATTCCCGCTACTACAACTGGTTGCAAAAACACTGCAGTGAGGTTAGCTGTTGGAATCTCTTCATTACAATTTTTTATGACTTGGAGTAGTTAAAGGACTTGGTATTAATTGGTTGTAGAAGACCAACATTAAATGTCCTAACATTTTTTATGAAGAAAATGGTGCATAAACTCATCTTCTCTGATTATAATATAGAACTTTTTGTTGCTCTGCTTTCTAAACTATACTGGTATTATTAACTTCAAGATATGCATTGGCTATTTTTCTCAATGCCTTTTAATTTGCACAATTTTGGTGCTCCTTTACATCACTGCTACAGTGGTCAATTCATTTGTTTATTGCTTTTTGCCATTTTATCCTCCCCTTTTTTAGTGAAAAAATATCATTTTGAAGGGTTATGATTTGTCTCTGTCCATCTATCTTATTTCTGTTTGTTTAGAAGTAAATGGAGCATGGTTGATTACTTATTTGCTGTAAATGTGTCTGAGCTGCAGATTCTTGATGCTTTCTCAAGTTGTAGTTCATCGCCTAACAAAAATTTGCAGTTGTCTTACTCTACCTTGATACTCAAGTAAGTCTTTTCTTGACTTTAAGCTATTGCTAAGTTGTTTGTGGGGAGATCGATATATGATGCATTGTTAGTCTTTAGCACATATTTCGATGTCAATCCTCATAGTTATATATAGGGCTGCTCGGTGCACAAGGCTCCACCTTGTGGGGTCTTGGAAGGGTTCATGTGCATAGCCTGACCCTCATAGTTATATATTTAGGTGTGATTTACTTTTTCAGAATTTAGATGTTCTTTTTTGTTTTTTGTTTTAGAATCTGGTTCTTGTTAGTTGTTACAAAAAAAACCTATTTTCTTGAGTTAAAAGAATTAAAGAGAGGGCAATTCTAGGAGCCTTGGATTTTTCTTCTGTGCTTCACAATGCTTAATCTTTAATCTCATTACCCTGCTGCATATCTACATATGATGAAGCGGTGGTGTTGGCTTTTACATATTGAGATCTCTGTTCATGTTTCATTATTTTAATCATTTCAATCATTTTCTTTTAATATTAAGGGTCTACAGTTTCAGCTTTATATAACCTTCTTTACTTCTCATGTGCTCCTCACAGTTATGCTGTGCTATTAATTGAGTCGAAGGATCTAGAAGGTCAATCTCAAGTTTTATCAGCAGCACTCGAGGTATGTCTTATGCTGTCATTGCTGCCAACCTTATCCCTTTATAAGTGGGGTTGGCTATTAGGTAGATGGATCAATCAATGCCATGAGGTCTATCAAGAACCTGAATTCCAATAAAGTCATTTTGGGTTAGGTCTTTTATTTCTTCAGTCTTCCTTCACCCATTCTAATTAGATTATCTTCCATTTGATCCACTTTTTTCTCTCCCATCGCAGTCTATATTTGTCTTCTCACGTAACTAAACCTCCGGATGAGATTTTCTGTTTACTCCTCAATAGGGTACTAATATAAGTATATAACTTTCTTCCAAATTCAACCATTCCAAATGTTGCCTTTTCTTCTTTGTTCGGTCATCCACCTCAACATTCTCATTATTGAACCCTTAATTTTTTGTTAATGTTGGCGCTATACTGACCAGCATTCACTACCATAGAGCATTCCTGGTCTGATAGTTGTCTTGTAGAAATTTTCCGAGTTTCTTTGATGGTTAGTGTGTGATATGATCAGAATAATGCGCAAGCATTTTTTCATGTCCATCTACTTAGTATAAATCCTGTGTGACATCCTCATCCCTATCGCACCTTTTAAGATGGATTCAAGATACCTATGCCTTGCTACTTGTGGTATGATGCAATCTTCAAATTTTACCTTCATAACATTGCTCTCCCATCTTACTACATTTCATATACTCCATATTTACTCCCATTTAGTGAAAAACCTTTAATTTCAAAGTGTCTCTATACTTCAAAACAACTAAGTGAGGAGGAGGTGCATGATATTTATGCATTTCTAGATTATTTAAAATATCAAAACTGCTACCTTTAGATATTATTTCTTAATTGTACTATTGTGCAATATGTTTTTGTACAGATTGTTGAAAATGAAAATGTAGAAGGTGATTCAAAGTTTCGTGGATTAGTTGCTATCGGCTCGCTGGTACTTTTAATACTCCTTCTCTCGTATTGTGTTTGATTCATAATTCTCTTTTACTGTGTCCGTGATGTAAGTGAAGCTGGTCTGCATGCTGTACCTCAGCTTTGTAACTTCAAATTTTGCTGCTTATTAGTTTCAACCTGCTTTTTTGAAGCCTGATTATCTAATTTGTTTATCGCACTTGTCTACTCTTGCTGCTATTAAATGTCAACCTATTTGCTAATTGTTTCCATCACTGGTTTGAGTTTTGAATCCTACCAGTGGAACACCTTGGTCTTGTTATGTAAATATGGAAATGTACAATGTCAATGTAAGAGAACTATGAACATTAATTATTCAACTTAATGTAACATTAGGCAGCTCTTTGAATTGCTTCACTCCAATATTTAATACGTGGAATCCTCTTCAAACAGATGCTCGAGGGTCTTGTTAAAAAAATAGCACTGGACTTCGATGTTTTGAGTGTTGCAAAAGCAGCCAAGGGTTCTAAGGAAGCCAAGATAGCCGAAGTTGGATCTGACATCGAGCTGTTAACAAAGCAGAGCTGAATTCAGTACCAGGTAACTAATCTCTTCTAGTCCTTCAAATAAAATCAAGGTAAAAAGGAATGATCATGCTCACTTTG
This sequence comes from Crotalaria pallida, assembly GCA_037953625.1. Lineage (NCBI taxonomy): Eukaryota > Viridiplantae > Streptophyta > Magnoliopsida > Fabales > Fabaceae > Crotalaria > Crotalaria pallida. Next base: position 137,170,646 of record CM075654.1, on the reverse strand, counting down.
CATTAGTCATCACTCATCAAACTAGTTTTGCATCTGTCATAATGCTAGCGTGATCAACAATGATATTTGCCAATCGATCATTCATGCTGGTAAATTGCATATTTTGAATATGCAGGTTGTTGTTTTTGAACTAAAAGGAGGCAAGCTGGAAAGATTGTTGCCTTGGAGCATAACGTTGACAACATTCCGTGTGTTGATTGTGCCTTTGTTTTCAAAATTGTGAGATGTTACATGTCATGTTAGGAGATTGGTGACAGTTAGGGGATATACATTGACGTGACACTGACACACTTTGTTAGTAATCTCAGAGTTATAGACTCCTTGTTCTGATGGAGTCCTTTTTCATGAGAAGGAGAATTTGTAACGGTCATCCGGGTGACGGTTCATTTAAAATGGTGACAATGGTCAATGGTATTTATTCTTGGTTACAATGCTGATAATGAGATATGAACCAATGACTTTATACAAACTATCCAAGAGTAGCTTAACAGCTGATTCATTTGTCAAAATATAAAACTTTCAACAATTTCAGAAAACGACCTTCTTTTCTGTAATTTTTTTTAGCTATGGTGCTAATCATGTAGGATAAAATAATTGAAGTTATTTCCCACATGGAGCCATTGTTGATTGAGTCCTACTGTAGATGCTATATATTGTTTGTGGACAAGTTTTATACTCAAAGGGCAATCAATACCTGAAAAAATGTAAGTTATTCAAATAATTTCGTGATACATTTTTGAGGATATCAAGTTTGTATATTAGAACTCATAGTAATAAAAAAAATGATTTAAATGGTGCGGGACATGTTTTTTTTTTACTATAACTATAAAATGGGTCGTTAGAACCAATGCTGGAAACCTCATTAGTTTAGTTCCCATCTCAATTTGTAAAACAACAAATTTTCCTTCTCTTTTGAATATAAAATTAAAAATAATTAATAAATGAACATATGGGCATCGGCTAACTCAGATAATAAGCATGCAAAAAAAAAAAAAAACTCAAATAATAAGGATAACTCATGTATGCAACGTGTGTAAATAAAACAAAATCATATAGTGTGTATTTCAGTGATGGTTTTTAATGAACCGGCTTTATAAAATTAATTAATTTTGGCTTGAATTAAATTTAAAGTGAAATGATTTATACTTGATTGTTTTTATTCTAAAATCAAGTTTGCTAGAGAAATCAGAGTAAAAATTTTAACCCAACACAACATTTTGTTACTTCTGGTCAAATTATGATTTTGATGTATAATTAATATTGCTACAAAATTGACAAACATATTAAAACAAGTTCTAAGCCATGGTCTAGTCTTAAAAAGAAGTTTTAGATTTTCAAATGGTGAAACCAAACACACACATGACTGTTGAAAATTTGAAATACTCCATCCGTCCCATAAGGATAGTAATAAATTAAAAAAGTCAAAAAATTAAGGAGACATGCATTTAATTTTTTGTTCAATATATCAACCAATTATTAAACACCTAGTTTAATACATTTTACATTGATCAATCAATTACAATTCAAAGTTTACAATTTCTAAACTTTTCATTAATTATTTTAACTTTAATTTGGGACAAAAATTTTTATTAATTTTTACCATTCTCGTGAGACGGAGGAGTATCAAATTTTCTCAAACTACTAACACAAATTGCATGTATTAGCTTTTTTTTTTTTTGGGGTGCAAGTAACATAAATATTGGATATTAAAATATCTAGCTTATGGATAAACCGATGAAGTAAACCGGTGTGGTCGTTATGCCTCACAACTTCACAAGTACAGAGCAAACAGAATCCATGAAACAGTGAGCTTCAAACTATCGAACTTGATTGATGAGTCCCTTAAACTCCTCAAATCCATGTCTTCCCAAGACCCATTTCCTCAAAGTCCCCACCTTTAACCCTTTCTTCAAGTTTCAGCCATTCTCATTCAACACCCTTATCCCTTCAAACAGAGCTCATGCTCTCCCTTTCACCATCAACTGCAAGCTCAAAAGCTCTCAAGATATAAAAAACAACAACAAAGGGAAGAAAGGAGTGTCACAGAAGATAGTGTTATCAGAAGTGTCCCCTCCTCCACTTACTGAGAATGATGATGATGATATCAATGGTGGCAGTGGGAATGCTAATGAGAATGCTCCTATAAGGTTAAAGAATAAGGGAGGTATTTCTGGATTGGCCAAGAAGTTAAGTAAAAAGACATTGCTGATTCTCTCTAATTTGCCTTTGGCTATTGGTGAAATGTTCACCATTGCTGCTTTAATGGCTTTGGGTATGTAATATATATGGCTTCACTTTTCCTCTTTTTACTCTGTGTTTGAGCATATGGGGAGTAGGAAAATTTTAGGACTTTTTGTGAGTATCTTCATTTCTTATATATTCTCACGACTGATTATCTTATAAATAGGTTTTGAGTTTAATTTTGAATTGATACACAGCTAGCGTAAAGCTTTGAAGTTTTTACATTATCAATCAATCTTACATCACTAATTGTATGACTTTTAAGGTAGCTATTATAAGAGTCAAGTATTAAATTAGTGAGTAGCAATGCATGAATGGTAACCAGTATTTGCCAGTGTAAAAAACTTTTAAGCTGACAGTGTATCCCAGTCAAATCCACAAGTTTTTTAATTATTGGGAAATCCTAAAGTTTAAGGATGAACTTTGTATGCTGTTCTGGTTTTGGAGTTTCTATGTAGAACTCATTTCAGTTTTGTTGGGTCTGTGAATGAGTTTAAATATGATCACGATGATGTCGATGACTAAAACTTGGCCTTCTATGGCAGGAACTTTTATTGATCAAGGTGAGGCCCCAGACTATTATTTCCAGAAATACCCCGAAGATCATCCTGTGTTAGGATTTTTCACTTGGAGATGGGTTCTGGCTCTTGGTTTTGATCACATGTTTTCATCTCCTGTATTTCTTGGGATGTTGGTTCTCCTAGGTGCATCTCTTATGGCCTGCACTTATACAACACAGATCCCACTAGTCAAGGTTTCTAGAAGGTTTGGTTTGGTTGTCTGTTTTCTGCATTCATGATGTCTGAGATGGGAAATTTCTTGATCACTAAAGGCCTAATTTATTTCAATAGATGGTCATTTTTGCACTCTGCCGAGGCTATACGTAAACAGGAGTTTTCAGAATCCTTACCAAGAGCATCAATCCAAGATGTTGGTACTATATTGATGGGAGCTGGATATGAGGTTATAACATCATAACACATGCCTAGCTTTTTATTTCTTTTTTCACTGTATCCCTTACAATCTAAGATACTCCAGGATATACATTTAAGAAATGATTTTCTGTTAACCAAGAAAAAAAGTCTTGTAGTTATTAGACAGCAATTAACTTGAGTGTCTTTTTTCACACTGACAAAGGGTGATTTATGATTATAGGTATTCTTGAAAGGACCGTGTTTATATGCTTTTCATGGGCTCGCTGGTCGTCTGGCTCCTATTGGAGTTCATATATCGCTGCTGCTGATAATGGCTGGAGGAACTCTTAGTGCCGTTGGGAGCTTCAAAGGTTCAGTCACTGTGCCCCAAGGGTTGAACTTTGTCGTAGGAGATGTTCTTGGTCCTACTGGCTTTCTCTCCTCTCCTACTGAGGATTTTAATACAGAGATTCATGTCAACAAATTTTATATGGATTATTTTGATAGTGGAGAGGTAAATGCTGATTTTAGTTTTAGTTTTCTATGAAATGGTAATAATAATACTGCAACAGAATCAATTCATGAAGTTTCAACCTCAAGTGTTACTGTTTTGAGTTCTATCATTGTTGAGTCATATTACAAATATAATGATGGCTTTCCCTGTGTTACCGCTTTGATCTATGATTTGTCCCTTTGGTTTATGTCACAGGTTTCACAGTTCCACACCGATCTTTCCCTCTTTGACATGGATGGGAAAGAAGTAATGAGGAAAACGATCAGTGTAAATGATCCTTTAAGGTATGGTGGTTTTACCATATACCAAACAGATTGGAGTATTTCGGCACTGCAAATTCTTAAGAACAACGAAGGACCTTATAACTTGGCTATGGCTCCCCTAAAGGTCAATGGAGATAAGAAGCTTTATGGTACTTTCATGCCTGTCGGAGATATTAACTCTCCTGATGTTAAGGGAATGTAAGTATTTGAAAATTACTGTGACCCGAAAGTATGATTTTCAATATCAGGAAGCTCAGAGAATACTGTTCTTAGGAGTGTATTCTTTCAATGTTTTTCTCCATCTTAACTTATGAGTACGGAAGATACTTTGAGGATCTTCGAAAAATAGTCAGGAACAAAATTTATAATAAAGTAACACATTCTCAAAATCTTTATATATATAATTTCTAGTGTTGTGAGTGGTGACGGTGACAATGCATATTAACTGCAAAGGACCATCATTACTCACTGGCTAAAACTTCATAGGTCATTCTGCCATTTACTCTGATCTGCTGCTTGTTTCATACTCTTTACTTTCTTATGTTCAATTTTAGATCTATGCTTGCTCGTGATCTACAGTCAATTGTCCTTTATGATACGGAAGGGAAATTTGTAGGAGTTAGGCGACCTAATTCAAAGCTCCCAATCAATATTAATGGCACAGAAATTGTCATTGTTGATGCAATAGGGAGCAGTGGCTTGGACTTGAAGGTATCACCTTAAACTTAAGAACTTGTATTTCTTTAGCTGCAGTGAGTTATTTTTACCTTTGCTCACTGTTTATACAGACTGATCCTGGTGTGCCAATTGTATATGCTGGGTTTGGTGCTCTAATGCTCACAACCTGTATCAGCTATTTGTCTCATTCACAGGTGAAATTTCTGCCAAAATTTTTCATGCATTATATATATACTACTCATATTTTAAGTGTAATGACTTTGGAAAAACATTGTCAAAGTTGTTCCCCTTTTTTCCAATGTTGCTTTCATTTTTAGTTTTTTAGACAAATGATAGTAACATGGATTTGTTTTCTTGTTTGGATAATAACATTGCTATGTCATTCTGAAAATTTCCTTTTAAAGAAGTGGAGCAGTGGTCCACTGCCTGTATGTAGAAAATATCATTGTTAATAATGCAGAACTTAATTGAGAACAAATAGCATGCCATATATGACCAGAAGAAAATAAATTCATGACATTTAATGAATGGTTGGACACGTACTTAAAATTTTCATATAATATTTGCATTCTTCTAATCTTAATCGAACTCTCGTTTTCAACATCCAACTGAATATTAAAAACTGTTTATTTCTTGTTCAATTGAAAGATCTGGGCCTTACAAGATGGGACAACAGTGATTATTGGAGGGAAGACTAATAGAGCAAAGATGGAGTTTCCAGAGGAGATGAACCGCTTGCTTGATAAGGTTCCAGAAATAGTTCAAACATCTCTATCTGAGCAAGCTGATGGCATTAGAGGCTAGCTTGTAGCTTTTGAGACATCAAAATGAGAAAAGAAGAGTCTTCAATTGGACGATAATATGGATTAATATAGCAGTGATAAAGTAATTTTTCTGAAACAAAAAAATTAAGATTAGGGGATGGTGCCCCCATGCAAGGTTTCGGAAGACCATCAATCTCGGCGAGGATTTATAGTGAAATTCACATATTGTCTACTAACAGGGGAAACCTGAGAAAAAGTGAGGATCAAACCCAAACCACTGCGATAAGGTATACACCTATTGTCTTGCTTGGCTGATCAGCCAAGGATTTTTGCAAACGTTTGAATGATGCCTCCAAGAAGTAAATCCAGAAATCTTTTGTAGCTCATTTGGCACAAAATTATTTAGATATATTGAGTTCATTACATGTATATTTAGTCTTTTATTTGAAATGTTTATCATAGGGCCAAATATCAAAGCTCTTGTGGCTTGTACTACTATTTTGGCCCCTCTCTTAAATAAATGAATTTTTGATTGGTCCATAATGTACAGGTTGCAAGTTGCAACTGCATGAAGATGAACCAGTTGCCTTTACTTTTTATTTGTATTAGCCTTTAAGTATTCCCTGCTTTTGTGTGGCATGACATCAGTTGAGTTATATTTTCATCTTGTTTTAGCCCAAATTTAAAAATATAACGTTAATGATCACTAGGTGGTTTGTTCATTGTTTTAAACAACTAATACCAAACACTGATATACCACAATAAGCAAACAATTCTAATATCTTATTCAACATTGAACTTCTGTTATTGATACATTCTAGTGATTCTACACTACATAGTCAACAATAGATTCTTTGATTTGAGATCCATGTTTCATTTATACATTGACAAGTGCATTTGTCAGGAGTTGGAAAGATGCTACTTCACGTTTCAATTCAAACACCTTGATAAGTGCATCATCAACAGACTGTGAGAAATCCAAGTAAATCCAAAATCGTATTAAACGAATGAATGAGATATTATTAGGATTTCTTTTTTTTTTTTAAGAATTGCACTGCATCTGAAATAGAGTAATAAATATGATACAGGAAATTTGCCATGAAAGCAACTTGTTTATTAATGGTTTATAAAAAACATTAATTAGTATGACTTAGTTTACTGTAGGCAAAAAAAAAATTCCCCTCTGGCAACAAGGCAAAGTTGGTGGAAGTGCCAAACTGTGCTGTAGAAAAAACATTTTTGATTCAATCATTGTGCAACTCTCATTACCGAGGGACGCAATGGTTTGGAATGATGTTATCTGTAAACAAAGTTGAACATGAAACTAATCTGCTCCTTATTTCAAATGGCAACATAGGAAAAATTTATTACAAATAGGAGCAATAGTGCTCTTTGAGTCCCGTCAAAAAGGTCATTAAGAAATGAAAGACATTGCTCAAAAAATTTCGATTCACAGAAATGCTTCCGATCTTCATTTGAGAGACTATATCCTCCATATGAGTTGCAGCAGCATATACTCCTGAATAAGATATTCCAATTTGCTCCAACAGTTCTATTACAATCACTGAGTCCGGTACTTCAGCAGCAAAAATAAATCCCTACTATAATGTATTAATCAAGTGTGACACATAAAATACTTTGCATTCCTAACCTGTCCTGATTCTACAGGCAGGTAGTTCTTAAGATTTTCTGAAGGAAGGTGATGGTGATGCAGGAGGCTTCAAGTCCTCGTACCTGGGTGTTCATTTGAATTAGATCAGATATGTAAGTAACAAAAACAGATTACTGATATATATTAAACTATCAATATTTTAAGAACTAAGCATAATCAACAAAACTTGATGATAACACATTAAAATTAAAACAAAACTAATGGTTTCGGTTAATCCACTCCTTACTAATGTGAAATTTCGTCACTCACACTCAAATTTCCAAGTTAACAAAGGAATAAGAAAAAAAAATTATGTCTGTAGCAGCTCACATTGCATATGGAGAAAGTGGCCTTGACTTTGGTTCAGGGAGTTTCTGTTCCTCCTTTGGTTCAATTGCTATTGAAACTTGGGCTGGTCCATTGCTAGGCACAGTATCTATCTCAGGCACTGCATCCTTAGCAGATATGGACAGTGATACAGTTGGTGCAGTAGGAGTTGGTGAAGTGGGAGGCTTGAAGTCAGGGTATCTGCAGGCATAACACAAGAAAATCAAACTGAGATTTTACAAGTCTTTCAAGAACAAGAACATTGGCGGAATTGGCGAAAGTTGAACATGCTAAACTACTTAATATATGATTAGATGCTAATACATGGGCACAACATAGGGATACCACAAATTACTGCTATGCTGTTGATAACAAGACTGAAATTAGACTTACACATGGTAGGGAGAGTGAAAAAAAATTGAGTCCTGGGCAGGATACTTTTCGGTAACAATTCCCTCAGTAGATGGTGGTGCAGATGTAGATTGTGATGCAGATTCCACTATTGTAGAGGCAGTAAGAGGTTTATCATTGGAGCTACTTGGTGTTGGGGTTGGGGAAGTAGGAGGCTTCAAATCCTCATAGCTGCCAAAGCGAACAACTTGCTTTGTAGGTTAAGAAAGACAGTAATGTGCATTAAGCCATTCAAAATATGACCCCAAAATAAGAGAGCGGCTTACGCTGAATACGGAGAAAGAGACACCCTCTCTATTGAGAAAGATTTTGTCTGTGAGATTTCCTCTACTCCTTGCTTGCTACTGGAAATATCTGAAGCACTAGGTTCTGGCACTGTGTCACTGATCTTTGTTTGTTTGTCGCCACTAGGTTGGGATGGAGACGGAGATGATGGTGGCTTTAAATCATCGTAACTGAAAAGAATAAATATCAACTTGGTTATTATGCCTCAAAAGTCCACACTGAGAATTTATCTTGAATCATCAAATACAGGAAATGGTGAAATGGAACCAAGTTACTCAAGCTCCAATTATTATGGAGCATTTGTATACTAGCTCAATTAATCCCACTATTCAAACTATACTAGACTACATAAAAAGTACCGATTATAAGGATAAAAAGTACTGAATTATCTTTCAATATAACTCAAATTTTAGAAGGGCTCGCAAGTCATGTGTAAGGGAGTGTCGGGTTTTAAAAGGACAAAATAGAAGTTGGCTATGTCCTAACCCTTGAGGAAAGTTAATCTAATAAAGCAACAGATTTTCACACTGAATAATATTTGATATCTGTCATCTACTCAATATTAGTATTTAGTAAACTGGCATACACAGTATAAGGAGAAAGTGGTTGGTTTGCCACTGGTTTAGGTTGTGCAGTTTCTTTCTGAGTGGCAATGCTAGGTTCATCTGCCACAACATTTGCGATCGTAACTGGCTTACTCACAGCTGCAATATCTGGTTTCTGCAATATCCAAAAAAAAAAAAATGATTGAATTAATAATAGCTCTTGTTAGTCATAACAAGGTGAAGTGGTTAAGTTGAACAGGTAGCAGGAGGAGGAATTGAAATGTATCGTTTAACCACCCCACTTTTTCAAAGAAAAAATTGCATGTTTTGATCAAGTACACCTTGAAATGTGCTCTCCACCTCTATAAAAGGAAGGAAATATACCTTGGGTGAAAAACTGTAAGGGCGTTGAGAAGGTATCTTTGCAAGAAGTTCCTCGGAGGGGGTCAGCGGTGCAGTTGTTTCTGCTATTACCTCCACTATTTTACAACAAGCAAGATCAGGATTCTTGGCCATGACTGCCATGAGTTCAGCAACCTGCAATAATGAATCAGAATGTCATTTTTGCTCTGGGCCTTGGCAATCACTTAGTCAAAATTGAAAATCAACAAGCAACCCTATAATCTTATGCATGTTTTGACAAGGTACCTGAAGATTTGACACCTGACCCCCAAATAAAGTATCTTCTGTCGAGAGGGTTACATTATGAGTGTCCTTGTAAGTATCAGTTGGCCGCTCCATACCTCCGGGTCTCACAATCTGAAAAGTGACAAGATAATTTGAAAATTAGGAGCCTGCACTTTTGTGTAATTAGTATCACAATGACGGACTCAATGATATGAAATATAATTAGTCAGGTCAGTTATAGTGTAGTTGGCTAGTGAGTATATTGAATAAAGAGGCCATTATAATTGATTGATTATAATAAGTGAATCATTTGGAACAAGTTGTTCGATTTAGAGTCTTCATCACTGACTCAAAGAGGGAGGTTCAATCACTCACCGTGTATGGAATTCCGCTGGCTAGCAATGCTTCTTCTGCCTTCCTTTTCCATATCAGGACTCCCCAAAACAAACTTTTGAAGCAGAATTGAGAAATTAGTTAAGCTGTTTTATGATGTCTTTATGTGCATGTAACACAATTTTACTGTTTCACTATGAACTGCAACAAGTATGTAAATTGAAAACAATTAGTACATGAAAAAAGCATTTCAAAACTCACTTGAGAATAGCTGCAGGAAACCCAACTTTCTTTGTTCCCAATGAGGTAACCAATATGAAGTGATTTACTTTGGCTAAAGTTGCTGCATTATAGAAAACAAACATTTTGTTTATTCAACATTTAGGACAATGTTAATATGTAATGTAAATGACTAAACTGGACATAAATAAATGTAAACAAAATAAAAAATAGTATGTTACTTAATTATTTGTAATTAAGCTTAGCTTAGCTTTGAGCAACAAACAATTAAAACTTCAATTTGAGGACAAACAAAGAGCAGGAACTAAAACATAACAATAATGAAAGCTCTGATTACCAGCATCAATTAGGTTTTTGGTGGCCAGATAATCTATTCTATAGGGTCCAGTAATATCAAAAACTTCCTTCTCACTTGCACCAATGCTACATATCACTGTTGAAGCATTCCCAAGTGCTGATCCAATTTGATCTGGTTTCTCCAAATCACATTCCACAATTTCAAGCTTCTCTACAGCTGGGCTAAAAACCAAAAACATTCTGTTCTGTTATTCAATTCAGCAGCATTATATCATGATGCTTTCAAAACATTCTTTGTCTTACCTTCACTCCCTCCACTTCCACTTGTAGCATCAAGCTTCAGTTGCTTAACACTCTGCACATTTTTTTTCCTAATTATATCTTTAATGCATATCCGTTTCTGAAAAGAAGATATTAATAAACTTAAAACTTGTACCTGAACTAGTGAACCAGCTCTTTGACGATTTCGAACTCCCACTCTTACTCGAAAACCAAGCTTTATAAGCTCCCTAAATTACACTGCAACTACTCAGCATTTTTGCAAGAAAAAAAATATATTAATTTGGAAAGTGAAGTGATGAATAAGAAATGTACCTCACTGTTCTTGAACCAACTTTACCAGTAGCACCAGCAACAAATACTAAGTTGTCATCCTTGGAATCTGTTTTCTCAGGAATCCCCTCAGCTGTACTTGAACTAGATTTTGTTGAACCTTTCATATAGAAAGATCAATCACACACAACAAAGAAACATATGTTGGAGCATGTTACTATCATCATTCATCATTATCATTGTTAGTATTATTATTACCTGAAGCTTGAGCTCTAGTGGTGCTAAGGAATTTGTGCCTTGTGGCTCTACTAGTGGTACAAGGGTACCTTATGAAATCTGAATATTTGAAGAGCTTAACATGTCCACGTGACAAAGAGGAGGGAATGGTGGTTGTTGATGTCAGGGATTGTACTGAGAAAGCATCCATAGGAATGCCTGAAATGAATACCTTGGAATGGGAATGAAAATGTGAAATAATATGAAACAGTAGTGAATGGTTATGATCATAATAATAATAATAATAATAATAATAATAATAATAATAATAATAATAATATTGTTATCCAATCCATTACTATCTTCTCTGATTGGCAGAAGTGCCATCCTCCTCTATGTGAGGATATGATGGCCCCCACACTACACACGAGTGATTCTTGAATTTAGACTTACTAGTATATAAATTTAACAGCATGCAACGGCTTAATTTACATGTAATAAAAAGGCGTAATGTAGTACTGTACAAGTTACAAATAACATTATTTTATAAAAACATACTCCCTCCGGTCCTTATTATAGGGCATGTTTAACCGAATTATACATACCAAGGAAAGTGGTTGGTTTTATGAATTCTATGAGAATATATTGTAACATTACAATTTTACCCCCTTAACTTTTCTTGGAAAATTCACACTCATTAATTAACAACAAAAAACACATAGATAGTCAAAGCATTTAATAAGGGCAAAAAAGAGAAAAATCAATAAATGATGCATAGAAAATATAAAGTGACTTATAATTAGGACCAAGAAAACTTTCTAGAATGTGACCTATATATAGGACCGGAGGGAGTATATCTTTACTCTTGACCTTCATACCTACTTTCAACTTTCAAGTTTCAATGGGGATTTCCCATTCTTCTTGTCCACCGGTTCAATTTTTTTTTTTTTTTTTTTTGAGCGTATGGAATTTGTTTATGCAAGTCAAAGACTCCAAGATGGACTTTGACTAGTATATTAGCAGATGAGTAATTATGGCATTTTACAATAAAACAAAAGTCAAAGAAACTTAATTAATACTCCTATATACGCGGAAAAGAAAATTGTTACTATTGTTACTACTAATTTTCGCCCAAATCTAACAAATGATTTATATAACTTTGTTCTTACTTCTTAGTGTGTAGACTTATCATGATGGTTCAATTTTTTATTTTTTTTTATTATGGAGTTCAACACATAACGTTTGTTGTTCCAAAAGATTATCATGTCTCTTATGATCTTATCTCAAATTCTCAATAGATGTAAAGGTTTTACTTTTTATGTGAAGCCAAACTATGCAACTTTTTTTTAGGTAAATGATGAAACTGATTTAAATAACAATTGGATAGATGAAAATTTAAATCAAACATAATAACAATAATAGACATTTCTAATAAAATTCAAATTCAAACCCTCTTAATAATCTAGCTATATTTTTCCCAAAAGGGAAATGGAAAAAAAATGATAAAGAGTTGGTGCTCACTCAAAATGTTGGGAAATAAAGAAGCATCAAATTAGTTAGAAATGAACAAACTGATCAACATATTGTTGAAAATGTTCATAGACTATAATGTCCTAATTAAAATTTTATTAAATCAAAATATTCACTTTGCTCATCAGTGTCATTATTCTACCACCTAGACTTCGAATGATAGCTTAGCTCAATTCTAAAATCTAATATATAAAATGTGTGTATTGATTGATGAATTGCTGCCCTTTAGCATAAGTTTTTGCAAGTCTCATTCACCCATTTAATTTAATTAACATTTGAACCACTTGAACACTCAATGACTTTTTCTTTTTTGCAAGAAAATTTTTAGAAGCAAATGCATTGGAGTTTTGGCTATGATCCAATGGATGATATATGTTATAAGGGAAGTATGTAGACGTATTACTTGTTTAAAAAAAGGAACGGTCAACAATATCTTGAACTTGGACCAAATTTATTGCATTACCCTAAACCTGAAATAAAGTTTTAAATTAACAAAAAGAAACATACAAATAAACTAACGTTGTCAAGTTGGACCGGTAGAAGCAAACAACTAATCGGGGGAAAAAAATCCCGTTTACCGGTTAGCAATACCTAATGTGAAAATTGTTATAATAACAAGAGATTTGTTATACATTATTTTAAGTGTAATCAATAAAAAATCTAAAAAAATAAAGTTCACATTGAAGATATTGTACTTAATCTTTTAAGTCATTGTTCTCGGTTTTTTAAAATTAACTTTGCATTTTGCATTTTTGAAATTTTATTTATTGTCTTAACAGCAAAAGAGAACAAATTTCTATTAACAAAATGTAATAATGACTCTTACAAATATTTAACACAAATGCTAGGAGATTACTTGCAAATATTAGTCATTCAATTGTGTGGATAAATATCTTTTAAAAAAACTGATAATGGTTTTGTTTGGATACAAACTACTCCTCCAGCTCAAATTATTAGCAATTTTAACTAATTTTACGCTTATTAAAAAGGTTAGTTGATTGTATTTAATTTTCTCAGATTTATAAAAAAATATAGGTATTTTAGGAAAGTAGTATTGAGAATGAAACAAAAATTAGATAAGATAACAATTTTCTATAGATGCTTTAGAAAAATGTCATTGAGAATGAAACAAAATTTAATAAAGTTAGTTAATTTTGCTTAATATTTTAAATCAAGAGATGTATGTTTTTTTTCTTACAATTAGATTGAAATTTGAAAATTCAGCCTAATAGCCTATGATTGAAATATCAAGAGTTGAAAGTTTGTGATAATTGATTAAAAATGTTTGATAAATTCCATTTCAAAAACAAAAATGTTTGATAAATTAATGTCTATCATACAGGAACACTGAGGCATGTGCGAGGTGGTCAGCCTAACGTCCCGCTCCTTCCCAACTAACACCAAAAACCGTCAATTAGTAATAGTATCGTTTAACCCACCTAACCACAAAAAACCTTTAAAAAAATACCAAAAAAAATTTAAATGCACATAAAATTCTTGACACTTAAAATTTTGTCACATCATCATTTCCGTAATCAAAACTTAATTTTAGATTCTTACAATTTTAGTCCACATCCATAGGAGTAATTCATAAGGCTTTTATATAAATGAAGATATAGATGAGTGTCTTACTCTCTCCAAAAAATATATACAAGTAATGCTAATAATTTAGTTATTTAAAAAAATTAGCATCAGCTTTAATAATTCGGCCATTTAAAAAATGAATTTTTTTTAACCTCAATATTAAGGAGAGAAATTTTGCATTAAAAAAAAGGTTATAACTACGAGAATTACTAAACTTAACTTTTTAATACATACTTTTGAGGTTGAAATTAAGAAAATCCTATAAAAAAAACTAACTTTTACCCTTTTTTTTTTAAATGACTAAGAAAAGTTAATATTTAATTAAAAAATAATATTGAAATCCTCATCATTGTGTATAAATTATGAAAAGACAATTAATAAAATTGTTAATTAAGGTATTAAATTCATAGTTTTTATAAGGAAAAGATTTGGTGACATACTTTAAAAGAATTGGACAATATATTCCTATAAAAGAAATTTAAATAGTATATGATGTGCAGTGTTTCTTTTTTCTTTCATGAAGATTTTGATAAAGTGTATAAAATAATAAATTTTATAAACTTATTATTAATTTACTATTATAGAATACCTCTATTTTTATTTATAAATTGAGTGAAGACCCAAATTGGTCCCTGAGGAATTCCAACAGAACCAATTTAGTCCCTGATAAATTATAAACCCAAATTAGTCCCTAAAAATTTGGAAAACAAACCAATTTAGTCCCTCCGTTAGAAGCGTTACATAGCCGTTCCGTCAACCCAATAACGTCGTTAATATTAAAAAAAACAAAATAAAACATGGTGTGTTGTACAGATAAGCAAAACGACGTCGTTTGGTTAAACCCAAAACGACTTCGTTTTATGATGGCGGCAATGAAGAAGACCGTTCACATACCCAGAGGTCTTAGTTAACAAAGAAAGAAAACTTACTTTCGAAGGGAGCTTTTAGAGATTGGGAGGGAAGAGAATGTCAAAACACGTTAGGGTTCGAGATTAGAAGTGAAATCGGAGGCATTGTTGAACGAAGGCTGTTGCTGGAGAACACAACTGTAGCAGTACAGAACGCGAGATCGGTGGCATTTTTGAAAAGGTAAGCTTTTGTCATCATTGATGTTTATTATAGGGTTTGTTTGCATGTCTGTAACGAGTTATCCCTCTGTATTTGTTTATCATGCCTTCTTTTTTGGTTTCTTTTATTTCTTATGTTGATGTTTGTAGGGTTTAGGAGATGGTATTATGATGCCTCTGTTTTTCGTTTTCTTTTGTTAATGTTGATGTTTGTAGGGTTTAGGAGATGGTATTGTGTAGCCTCTGCTTTTTGGTTTATTTTCTTATGTTTTTTGGTATCACATACCCTGTGTTTTTTTTTGTAGATGTCTGAGTATGTCATCTTTGTGTATCATCACGGTGGAGTTTTTAGGAGAGATGTTGATGGGGTGGTGCAGTATGTTGATGGCAGCGTAGATAGCTTGCCACCAGTGGACATTGATTTAGTTAACTTGAAGGACATGAAGACTTTGTTTAGGGAATTCGGTTATGAAGAAGATGAGTTGAAAGCTATGTACTGGCAGACACCTGGAGAGAGTGACTTGGAAGTAGGTTTGAATGCTCTTCAAGGGGACTTAGATATTAACAACATGTGTGATGCAGTGTTAGCAATGGGTAAGGATAAGGAGGAGAATCAGGGTAAGGGTAACTGTAAGGGTGGTAAGGGTAAGGGTAAGGGTAAGGGTAAGGATAAGAAGGCAAACCAGCAAGAAGATAAGAAGATGCATATCTATTTTCAACATCCAACTGATGAAGACAGTGACAGTGAGGACGATTCTTGTTATGAGGCTGATAGTGCAGAGGAAATTGTGACTTTAAGTGATGATGATGTGATTGAGGTGACACACCCTCCCATTCCAAAGAAGAAAAGAACTCCAAGGAAAAGTGGGCAAGAATCAGATAATGATGGCCATGATGATGCTGAAAAAACAGTGAGTCCAAAGAAGAAATCAGTAGGACCAGTTGTTGACAAGGAAGGATATGAGAGTGTTGCATCATTTGAGAATGGATATCAGTCGAATGAAGAGAATCTGCATACTCCCTGCTCCACTGATGATGAAAGAAATGTGAAGGAAGCCATCCCAAGTTTTAATGAGAGTGCTCCATTTGGTAATGTGCAGCTTGAGGTGGCCATGGAAGCAGTAAAAGATTTCAACATTAACCTTGGAAGACAAGTCAAGTTTAAGAAGAATGATAACTTAAGGTGCAGGGCAGTGTGTCATGAAACTCAATGCAAGTGGCTAGCTTTCTGCTCTTGGAATAGTAGGCTAAACACCTTTCAGCTTAAAACATACAGAGGAGAGCATACATGTTGTAGAACTTTTGAAAACTGTAATGCCTCTAGAGATTGGGTGGCTAAGAAGTTACAGGCTAGGTTACTAACTCAACCTGAAATGAAAAGGAGGCACGCCAAAAATTACATGAAAGAGGATTTCTTAATCCATTTAGATAACAAGAAAGTATCAAGGGCATTGAGGGAAGCAAAAGAGGCAATTGAGGGGACAGAGAAGGAGCAGTATAAGAAATTATGGGATTACCTCCATGAAGTACATAGAAGCAATCCTGGCTCAAAGGCATCAATGGAAGTCATCCCAATCCCACAAGCACCACCTATATTCCATGGGCTTTTCATTTGCCTTGATGCTTGTGTGAAAGGTTTCAAAGAAGGGTGCAGGCCTTTCATAGGCTTAGACGGTTGCTTCATGAAAGGATATTATGGTGGTCAACTCCTCTCTGCTGTAGCACAAGACTGCAATAAGCAGTTTTATGTGATTGCTTATGGTGTGGTCGATACAGAGAACACAGACAATTGGAAGTGGTTTCTTACATTATTGCAAGAAGCTATAGGGGAGCAGGAGATGTATGGATGGAATTTCATTTCTGATCAGCAAAAGGTATTATTTCATATTGCCTACAATTTTATTTATTTGCTTACTGTGTTGCATTATTTATGTGTTGCTTACTCTGTTGCATCATTTGGATTTGATTTCAAAGCTTATCTTAGAAATAATAGAACTCTATTCTTATTGCTAAGTGTGAAAAATTATATAACTATGCCTTACTCTGTATTAGGAATAATAGAACTCTATTCTTATTTATGTGCTGCTTACTGATGTGATTCATTATTTCTGTGTTGCATTTTTAATGGTTGCTATTTAGGGGTTAGTTGCTGCCCTTAAGGAGGTTATGCCACGTGCACCCCATAGAAACTGTGTGTTGCATATCTGGAAGAATTTTATCAAATTTCACAAGGATAAGGAGCTTAGAGATGTTGTATGGCAAGCTGCAAATTGCACCACAGGAGCAGAATTCAGCAGAGTGATGACTGATTTAAAGAAAAATAATGTGGTGGCATGGAGTTATTTGAATAACATAGACCCCCACTGTTGGGTGAAGGCTTACTACAGCCACTGGCCAAAGGTTGAAAATATCACCAACAATCAGTGTGAGATTTGGAATGCAAAGATTGTTGAGTATCGTGACAAGCCAGTGTTAACTATGTTGGAAGAGCTGAGGCTGTATATCATGAGAAGAATGGGTAAGCACAAGAGAATGTTGGGATCCTTTGAAGGTAAGCTACCCCCTGTTCAACAAAAACTCATTGACAAGCTTAAAGTCCAGAGTTACAAATGGGAGCCTATTTGGACAGGTGATACGGACAAACAAACATTCCAAGTCAGAACTATACATTGAAGAAGTTGTGGAGTTAGTTTAACTAATCACACGTGTGCATGTCAAGAATGGCAAATATCTGGGGTGCCCTGTGTCCATGCAATTGCAGCAATTGCTTTCAAAAATGAAAAATCAGAGGACTATGTGCACCCTTGGCTAACCATGGAAGCTTTCCATTCCACCTACCACCATTGTGTTCAGCCCGTCAACAGCCAAGAATATTGGCACGAAACTGGAAAGCCAATGCCTGATCCACCTAAGTTGAAGAGGCCAATTGGAAGACCAAAAAAATATAGAAAGAAGACTGTAAACTCTGAGGCTGAACCATCACAACCTCATAAGGCCAAGAGACAATGGGAGGTACTTTGCACAAAGTGTGGAGAAGCAGGTCATTATGCTAAGACATGCAAGGGGCCTGGTGTGCCAAGGGTTAAAGAGAAAAGGCCCAAGAAAACACAAGTGCAACAAGAACAGCAGCCTGCCCAGGAGAATGGTACTCAACAGCAACCTACACAAGATGATGCCACCCAACAACAAACAACAGAGGTATTAATAACTAGTAGATCTGATTATTTGGTTTCTTTGGTTAATAACAATTGAACCTTAGGTTGATATCCATTGATTATTTGGTTAATAACTAGTTGATTATGATATTGTACTGGATGATAATGATAAGTATATATTCGTACTTTACAACCTGTTAGCAATGTCCCTGAGCTATCTCAATTAAAGGGACCATTAACTAGAGCTGCTGCAAGGAGATTGCCCTTACTGCTGGTGATTTTTCTTACTTAAGGACCAATTTGGTTCTTTTTGAATTTTTTTAGGGACTTAGTTGGTTCTAAATATTTCTTTAGGGATGTAATTGGTTTTCTTTTTTCTTTCAGCTTGAAGATGACATGCCATTTTCCTTGAGTCCGCCAGCAGTCAGACCCCCTCCAATAAGACCACCTACAACAACACCGAATCTGGCACCAGCTGCAATCACTTCAACATCATTGTCTCCAGCACTAGGGAATATAGCATCTTCATCTTCACCAGCCGTGGGAAGGCCACCAGCGCTAGGCCACCTATTTCAGTTTATGCCAACTCCTGGTTATAGGCCTCCATCCAACAAAAGTGGCTAAATATGATTTTAATACTTTTGGACTGTAATAGGGGTCTTTAGTACTTGTTTTGGTGTTGTGTTATGACCCCTTTTGGAATACTCTGTTTTAAATTGTCATATTGTCTACTAGGTACCAAATACTCATGTTATGCTTATGATTAAGGGTCATTTTTTGGGTGTCTACTTGACCCTTTGACATTACTTTTTGTTGTTTCCTATATGGATTATATATGTGCGTTCTGAACCAAAACATGTGGTTCTTATATGAAGTAAAATGGTACCCTTTATGCTGCCCTTTATGAATGTCTCCAAATTGAAGTCTTATAGAATTAGGAGTATGCTTAGTGAGGATTGGAAAGTCATCTTCAAACACTTTTATAGAAACTCCAATTACATCAGACAATTACAAAACAGTCAACATCAACATATAACATTTTACAATCCTTTACTTAAAAACACAAACAACAACAACCACAACCAAGCTTATTAACAAAACTACTACAGCATATCTTTTGCCTACACAAACACCTTCTCCATTACCACCTTTCCTCTTAATCTTCAACTTCATTTCTTTCAACTCCAATTGAATCTCCCTTATTTGCAATTGCATTTCCTTCAACTTTGACTGAATTAGATTAACCTCCCTGTTGTGTTCCATCACTTTCCCATCTTCAACCTCATTGTTCTGAAGCACCCTTTCTTCCCATTCATCGACCCAAAAGAAAAATGTGCAATGTGGCTTTCTTTCCTGTACCAATTTCAGAAAAATGACCAATTTCAGAAACTTGTTTGAGTTGAAAATTGAGGAACTTGTTATGATTAGAACCACATGGAAGACAGAAAAATAAAGACAACATATATTCAAGAGTGACTGAAAAATCGTGTGAAGTAAAGATTTTCTCATGAGTGATTATTCAAGAGTTCTAAGTGCATTTGTATTTCAAACTTCAGCAGACCAAGGAAAACAAATTTGAGTATTTTAACACAAATACCTTGTAGTATGAGCAACCATAGAATTGTCTGTTAGGGTTCTGACTCGTTTTTGAGGTGTATATGCCACTGTCAATCTTGCATTCACACTTTGGACGTGGAAGTCTTGAAACCACGCCGCTACCACCGCCTCCGACGCTGGAAGAGGAGGAATACCAACCCCCATCTCGCCTGGAACCAGCACCTCCGTCACCGCCGTGGCTTCTCATCACAAGCAACCAACCACGGGTTTGGGCTATGGCTTTTGGGTTTAGAAGTTATGATTGGGGGAGATTGAATTTCAGATCTAGGGTTTAGAATTGGGGGAGATTGAAAGAACTAGGGTTCCAATTTGGGGGATTTATAATCCCTGTGTCAAGTCTTTTTCTTTTTTTTTAATTTTCTTTTAACATTATACGGCGTCGTTTTGGGCAATTAACGGGAACAATTAACGGTGTTATTGTGTTGACGGAACGGCTATGTAACACCTCTAACGGAGGGACTAAATTGGTTTGTTTTCCAAATTTTTAGGGACTAATTTGGGTTTATAATTTATCAGGGACTAAATTGGTTCTGTTGGAATTCCTCAGGGACCAATTTGGGTCTTCACTCTTATAAATTTGAAAAAAAAAATTAAATACAATTAACTAACTTTAATAATAACTACCGTATAAAATTAATTTTTTTTCTTGTATTTCAAATTAGACGGAGTAATTGTTTTCAAGGTGTATGGTTTAACGCTAGAGTTTACAAAATAGTTCGGTATAACCTATTCGACCCAACCAAGTTCAATAAATATGTGATTTAGGATTTTAAAATTTAATCCGAATAGTGACTCCAATTTTTTATTTTTTTTTTTACACCAAGGGTATCTCCCAGCCGACGGCCGAACACTAATCCCTTCCGAGGCGTAGAGATCACCGAAGTGGGTTTTGCCTCTATCAATAAAGCATTTTCCATGCCCACGGCAGAGATCGAACCCCTGACATCATGTTTAAGGAACCCAGCTATCTATCAACTATACTGGGCTTTGTTAGTAATATTGACTCCATTTTTGTGGTCAACTTTAAAAAAAAAAAAGGAACCCGAACCTGCCAGCTCCTACCTCAAGGTATTAAACATAATATGATAGTAATGAATTTTAATTTTAAATTAAAAAAATTGTTTACTTTTATCCGTTTTTAAGAATTAAAACAAATATTAGTAAGTACTCATGATGCATTCAAACATTTTGATTATATAAGCGTTTTTAAAATAACCCAAATGTACATACTACTACAAAAAACACATTTTAGACCAGTTGATTAAAGCCGGTTCCTTGCGGAACCAGTCTCTTAATGGACATTTGTTAAAACTAGACTGGTTACTTTATATAACCAGTCTGAAAATATATTAAATAAGACTGGTTCCGTGTGGAACCAGTCTCTTTTTTGCTCTTTTGTTCAAATCAGACTGGTTCCGCACGGAACCAGTCTCATACACTAGTACAAAACATAGTGTTTAGACCGGTTCAACCGGTCTGGTTTAAGGAATTAAAAAAAAAGAAAAGAAAACAACAAAACTGGTCTTCCTCTTCTTCCGTTCTTCGCGTTTCTTCTTCTTCTTCTTTCCCTGTCAGTGCAACTAGGGTTCCCTCTTACTCTTCCTCTTCATCTTCTCCATGGTGACCTCTTCCCAACTTCATTCACAGCCCCCGCTAGGGTTCATGGCCGCAATACCGTTCCTCTTCTCACTACACCGCTAGCTCTTCCTCTCACTCCGTCGCTCACACCTCCTCTCACTCCGTCGCTCGCTCGATTCTCGGCTCAACGAAATCGTCGGTGAGTAACTTTTTCTGCTTCCTCATCGCCACCACTGCCACCTGGTCCCGATCCCCTTGCTCCTCCTCCCCTGGACGATGTTGCTGACCTTGATATACATGCTCTGACTCTGATTTCAGACGAAGAACACGATCTTCTTGATGAAGTTGAGAACGATCACGAGCATGACCATGAAGAAGAGGAGCAGCAGGATCATGATCACGCGGCTGAGACCAGTGGTGTCTCATTAGATGATCTCAAGCTCAAGATCATTAAGCAGGCAAACATGATTTCTTTCTTTCAACTATGATTGAGCATTATTTATTATTTTTTTAAAAAAAGCTAAGTTATGATGTCATATTCATACTTTAAAACGTTGAATTTGTGTTTTCACATATACTTAGGTTTTTCGATTGAGTTTGTATATTCCTATATTGATTTTGCAAGTGGAGTATTATTTCAGCGATGAAAACTTGACTACTGATAAGTACCTTTTGGGTTTCATCAAGAGGAACAAGGAAGGTTTCAGTAAGTGATATTCTTTTTCTTTTTTGGAGTAATATAATATTATGTCTATATTGAAGTATTTATTGCTGTATCTGTTTTATTGGTATTGTTGTAAGGCTAAGAGAGTGAGGAAAAGAGGAAGACTAAGGATTTATTGCTGTATCGATCTGTATCTGTTTTATTGTTGTATATTGTTTGATTAAATTGAACATAATAAGGATTTAAATTATGCCAATAGTTCTTGTATTTGCAAGTTTCAATAGAGGATTTTTGTTTTGATATTTAACATAGAAAAGAGTATATGAGTTTTGGTCTTGCTTGAGTCCACTAGTTAAACAATTGAAGAACATGTTCTAATAATCTTTTTTTAAATTTAGAATGGAATGGGAGTGAGATGAGAGTTGTTTTTGCACTATTTTCTGTTTAAAGTATCTAAAGGATGCATTTTGATAATCTTCTTTGACCGTTAATTACATAGTATAAAACTTTAAATTATGCGAATAGTTCACTTGTTTGTAAACTTAAACACTGTATTTTCTCAATTTAACTTTTGTTTTGTTGCGGAGTGATTATGCAGGTTGAGGGACTCGTTGTTGAGTTGACATTGTCATCTTGTTATGATTATGTTTAGCAGTCCCGTGAGTTTGTGTTGAAGCACCTTGGCTTACGGGGTATTAAGAATATTGATAGAAGGGTCTCTAACCTATTAAAATTATTACTGGAAGGATAAACTTGAAATTGATTATCATGGAAATTTCTTGCTAGCAGCAACAGAATAGTCAGGTTTGTAAACTATTGCTGGAAGGATAAACTTGAAATTGATTATCATGGAAATTTCTTGTTTAAAAATGAGGCTTTTCTGTACACCATAAAGGCAATTTTGTCAGTGCTTATGGTGTTAATATTCTTATTAGTATGTATTGTTTGTAAACTATTGTCGGCCTTTGATAATTTTCTCTTTTCTGATTTAGATACGAGGTTTCTGCGATATCTTGCGTATTCGATGGGAGTCGTCCCTTGGTCGAACAAAGTAGCGTGCTTTATTGATGATGGAAAACATGGTATGATTTGTATTTTGGTTAATATGTTAACTTCATTTAAGCATCAAGTTTTTCTTACACTTCATTTTTCTGTAAGCCACATTTTAACAAAAGATTCTTGCAGTATCTGATGACTTAAATTTAGGCATTAAGCTTCTTACCAGGGAAAAAAAGAGATACTAAGCTATCAAATTGATTTATTTATTTTAAATTTATTATGGGTTATGCTGACAAAAACTGGATTAGAATCAGTGTACATCAGACTGAACGGAAAATCCT
This sequence comes from Crotalaria pallida, assembly GCA_037953625.1. NCBI lineage: Eukaryota > Viridiplantae > Streptophyta > Magnoliopsida > Fabales > Fabaceae > Crotalaria > Crotalaria pallida. The sequence continues at coordinate 137,147,253 of CM075654.1, read as the reverse complement.
CAGCTTGATTCCTTCTATTTTTTTTAATGCTGGTGCAACGTATTTATGAATCTTCCCCAGATGTAGCAGAAAGAATTCCTTTCAGCTATGCTGTTTATATGCCCAGTATTCCTGCATTAAGAAAGTACAAACTTTTGCTCTGGTTACCTTTGCTTCCAATTTCAGGGAATATGGTGAACTTTTGGTGCGTTGTGGTTTGATTGGGGAGGCATTGAAAGTGTTTGAAGATTTGGAATTATGAGATAATCTCATATACTGCTACAGGTATGATAGCATTTGAGATGAATAAACCAAAGGAATTCTTTTCTCTCGCACTTCACCCTTCATTTGCAATGAGGTCTCTTTTGGTATTTTATTTGGAAAACAGACTATTGGAGAAGAAAGCAACAGCTGTTGAACTCATCAGAAAACGTCTTTCAGAAAGACCAAATGATCCCAGATTATGGTGTGTAACTTGGCTCTTCTTATTTTTTGTTTCCTTAATTAGATTTTGATTGCTTTTGGAATACTCTGGCTATTTCTCTGATAAGATGTGTTTTATTGTATTTCTGGTCAATCTAATGTTGAATTAAAGTGGCCTTTCAATACAGTTGTGAATGATTTCTTGTTGAGTATGGATTGCAACTATTGAGCATCAGAAAAGACTTTTGAAACTATTTTGGTCTTTTGGTTATATAGTACTTGGTAATTTAGCTATTTTGATATATGTATCCCAACTTTTATATTTGTGTGTTAATTTTTTTACAAATGTTGCAGGAATATTGACTTGGCCTTGATCAAAATATAAGGTGGCTGGACAATGGAGCTTATAAAAGGAAATGTTGCTAGGTTGCAGAATATAAGTAGGTTGCTAGATAGGACGTTTCTTATAAGGAATTTTTCAAGAATTAATGTTCTTCAGTTACAGGCCGACTTTCTCATTTTGTGTAGCTTATGTTAGTTTCACTAGGCATAGAAATGTATAGAGGTCGGCTTTCTCGTTTTGTGTAGCTTATGTTATTAGTTTCACTAGGCATAGGAATGTATACTTGGCGTTGATCAAAATTGTAGTACAAATACATACATAAATATAACGTGGTTTTTATAATATAATTTTAGCATCTAGTTATTATTTATTAGTTTTATTATATATTATATTCATGTGTTTTTTTTTATTGAGACCAGTTAAAAACACTAAATGAGACTGGTTCAATATTTAAATGAGACCGGTTCAAAACACTCAATGAGACTGGTTAAAAATTTAATTGAGACCGGTTCAAAATGCTAAATCAGACTGGTTATTTTTAAATTTTCAGACCGGTTCAAAATGCTCAATCAGACCGGTTCATCTTTTAATAGAGGTCGGTTAAAAATGCTCAATGAGACTGTTTCATATTTATATAGAAACCGGATATTTTTTATTTTCAGACCGGTTTGAAACCAGTCTGTTTAGTTGGGAACCGGACCGGTTCGGAACCAGTCTCAAATGGGGTGCGGAACCGGTCTCTTTTGACCAATCTGTAGTAGTATGGAACTTATTAGATTATGTAAGTGTTTACTCCTTCCGCTCAAATTATAAGAAAAATAACTAATTCTCCGCGGGCCCGGCCCTGGGGGTGGGCATTGAGGGCCACCGCCCAGGGCCCAAAAATTTTAGGGATCCCATAAATTATTTTAATAGTACTTATACTTAAAAAAATTATTAGTTTCATATTTTTTATCTTTCAATTATTAATAGTTTAGCATAATATTTTAATTTTTTTTATTTGCTCACTTGACTTATAAATAGGTTAACTTATGAACTTTATTTTTATAACTTACTCCCTTTGTCCCTAAATATAAGATCATTTTGAGAATTTTATTTTGTCCTTATTTATAAGACCTAATACAAATTTTCAATAACAATTAGGTACTTTTTTCCACAAACATCCATATTTACTCAACAATTTTTAGATTCTCAATAATACTTATAAGGATAGTTAAAAAAAAATTATCAAATGTTCACATTTTCAGTACAATTAACTAAATTAACCAACTTTAGTAATGAACGTGAATTCAACCAAAATGATATTATATACAAAGACGGAAGAAGTAACATGAAAACAATTTTAATTACCTATTTAATTAATAAATTTTTTTATTTTATTTCAACTCTATTTTATATAATACCTATTTTTATTATTGATTTTTATCATTGTTTTAATGAATCAAATATATAAATATATAGTGTTTTAATTGATTTTTTTAATAAATTTTTTTAGCAGGGCCCCAAAAAAATTTTCGCCCTAGGGCCCAAGATAGGTTAGGACCGGGCCTAATTCTCCGGCTCGAATTATAAGCAAATTCAACCACTTTTACGCTTATTAAGGAGGTTAGTTGATTGTATTTAATTTTCTCAAATTTATAAAAAAAAATAGAGGTATTTTAGGAAAGTTGTATTGGGAATGAAACAAAAATTAATTAAGATTACAAGTTTTTTAGAGATGTTTTAGGAAAGTGGCATTGAGAATGAAACAAAATTTAATAAAGTTAGTCAATTTTGTTTATATTTTAAACCAAGAGAAGTATGTTTTTTGTTGCTTATAATTCGAGCCGGAGGGAGTAGTTAATTGTATTTAATTTTCTCAAATTTATAAAAGAATAGATGTATTTTAGGAAAGTTACATTGTGAATGAAACAAAAATTAAATAAGATAACAATTTTCTATGGATGTTTTAGAAAAGTAGCATTAGAATGGAATAAAATTTAAGAAAATTAGTTAGTTTTGCTTATATTTTAAAGAAAGAGAATCTGTTTTTTATTGCTTATATTTCAAGCCGGATGGAGTATCTTATAAGTTTTTCTTTTTAAGGGATAAGTTCTCATTTAACAAGTACTCCATCCATCCCACAAGGATGGTTAAAAAATTTAAAAGTAAAAAAATTAAGGAGACACGCATTTAATAGTTTGTCTAACACATCAACCAATTATCAAACAACTAATTTAATTCATTTACCGTAGATCAACCAATCAAAATTCAAAGTTTACAATTTTTAAATTTTTTATTAATTATTTTAACCATAGTGTGAAACAAAAATTTACTTATTTTTTACTTGTGAGACGGAGGGAGTACTTGGTAGTATATTCTTAACTTCCATCATCCATGTGCGGAATTTGGAAATAACGACAGAGTCAAAAAAAAATAATTACAATACTCCCTCCGGTTCATATTATAAGCATTCTTTTCTTTTTGTGAAGGTGCTTATATCCTGGATCGGAGGGACTAATTACGAAAAAAAAATGAAAATTGAAAAAAATAAGGAACACGAGTTGAGTAGTAGCAGCATAAATACGTAAATAGCTGGGCACACACATTTGACATTGTTCGTAGCTGACCCAACTCTCTCTCTCTCTCTTCCAACACAACAATGGCTGTTTCCGCACACCTTTGTCGTCTCCCTTTCACAAGAACCGACCTCGCCTTGCCGGAGAACCTCATCCGATTTCGAAACCGGAAACCATTCTCCGTTCGATGCTCCGGCGGCGATTCCACTCCGGTGGCGGTTGACTCTGATTTCGATGCAAAGGTGTTCAGGAAGAACCTAACCAGGAGCAAGAATTATAACCGCAAAGGTTTTGGTCACAAAGAAGAGACCCTTCAGCTCCTCAATCAAGAGTACTCGTCCAGTACGTCTCTTTCATTTTCTTTATTTTTTAATTTCATGGGAATTGAGCTGAGAATTAGTGTCATGCTTATGCAGTAAAAGAAAAAAGAAAAGCTTGTTACTTTTTACCTGGGCATGTCTTTGCTTTTCGCAAAATAGAGGAGAAATTGGATAAATAAAATTTTTGAATTGAAAAATGAGCTCAAAATCAGGGTTCAATTTATTTAACTCTATCGGCTCAACAATCTCATAAAATTATTATTTAGTTAAAAAATGTGTTATCATAATTAAGGGCAAGTATGAAAATATACATGTTATCATTCTTAAGTTTAATGCTATTAACTACTTTAACCAACTTTCTTAGTTCTCTGTGCAAAGCTACCTGGGCTTCATTTTGATATGCTTATGAATCGTGTTCAGTAAAAAAGTTTGTTACTTTTTAGCTGGGCATGCGTTTGATTTTGGCAAAAAAAGGAGAAATTGGATGAATAAATTTTCTAAACAATTTATTTTTTAAAATTTAATTTCTTTGTTGAGATTTTTTAATTCTATTTCATGGGAACTGAGCTGAAAATCGGCGCATGCTTTATGCTTATGTTGTTATTAGGAGTTACTGGTCCGAATTCAGATATGCTGCCCTTTTGTTATTTGTGTGTTTTTGTAGTGATTTTTTGTGTGTGTGTGTGTGGTGTTTTATTCAGGTGACTTGATTAAGACTTTGAGGGAAAACGGGTTCGAGTATACATGGGGAAATGTCACTGTGAGGCTAGCTGAAGCCTATGGCTTTTGTTGGGGAGTTGAGAGAGCTGTTCAAATTGCTTATGAGGCGAGGAAACAGTTTCCCACCGAGTCGCTATGGCTTACCAACGAAATCATCCACAACCCAACTGTTAATAAGGTCTCTTCATATTTCCAATCACCATCGGTGATCATGAATTTTTTTTAGCTCAGAGATCCTGAAATATTTTCTGTAATTGATAGAATTTCTTGATCATTCTCATATTTCTTGTACAGTTGTACATGCCATTTTTTTACCATTATATATAAGATAGTGAACTTGGTAAATTATTATGCAGCGGCTGGAAGAGATGGAAGTGCAGACCATCCCTTTGGAGGGAGGGAAAAAACAATTTGAGGTTGTGAACAAGGGTGATGTAGTAATTTTGCCTGCTTTTGGAGCTGCGGTTGATGAGATGTTGACTTTGAGTGAGAAAAATGTTCAAATTGTTGATACAACTTGTCCATGGGTTTCAAAGGTATTCATTTGTATTGATGGCTTTCTTGTGTGCTGATTTGCATAATTACAATTCATGTGTCTTGCATCATGCATCATCCAGATACTGAGACTTTGTTTTCATTAAATTGTTTGAAGGTATGGAATAGTGTTGAAAAGCACAAGAAAGGAGATTATACTTCAATAATTCATGGTAAATATTCTCATGAGGAAACTGTGGCAACTGCATCTTTTGCCGGAAAGTATATTATTGTGAAGAATATGGCTGAGGTTTGCCCTGAGTTGCTTCTATCAACTTCTGTGTGTGTTGTGGTGAATGCCTTAACTCCAAGAAATGTGTCCTAAATTTTGGATTTTTCTTAACTTTTTTGCAGGCTGAATATGTGTGTGACTATATTCTTGGTGGTGAATTAAACGGATCCAGTTCAACCAAAGAAGCATTTTTAGAAGTAGGTATCCTGTAATGTGATTAATCTTGCTTTCAAAATTTTGTGATCAGCATTGTCATGAATTTTTCTTTTCGCAGAAATTTAAATTTGCAGTTTCTGAGGGCTTTGATCCAGACGAAGACCTGATAAAATTAGGCATTGCAAATCAGACAACAATGCTGAAGGGAGAGACTGAAGAGATTGGTTAGTTTTGTTCTTCTTCTTGTTTTTTTTTTTTTTTTTTGAGGGTTGAGGAGATTGGTTATTTACTACTATTGCACAAACTCATTTATCTCTCTTTCAATTTTTGGTGAACTCATGTTTTATCGCTTCATCAATTATGTAAGTACTAATACTTATGTTATTTATTTTAATGATCATTTCACAGGGAAACTAATTGAGAGGGTTATGATGCGCAAATTTGGTGTAGAAAACATCAATGAGCACTTCATGAGCTTCAACACAATTTGTGATGCTACTCAGGTAGTTCTCATCTCTAGTCTTTGTTGTTCTTACTTATTTTGGATTAGTTAGAATGTGATTGAAGCAATTACAAGTTAGCAGCATGCAAAATATACTTATATGCATTCAGTCTAATCAACAGTTAAATTGAATTTTCTTTCAGGAACGACAAGATGCTATGTACAAGCTGGTGGAGGAAGATTTGGATCTGATCTTGGTAGTTGGTGGATGGAACTCAAGCAATACATCTCACCTGCAAGAGATAGCTGAGGAACGTGGAATTCCTTCTTACTGGATTGACAGTGTCCAAAGAATTGGTCCAGGAAACAGAATATCACACAAGTTGAACGTAAGAATTAATAAGCAGTTGAATACTTTGACTACTGTTATTAGATTTTTGGCTTAATTATGCCACAAGTCCCTAAAGTTTGGGGTACTTTTGCCAGATACCCTTATTTTTTTTCTCAATGTCTGACTCCCTGAAGTTACTTATGGGTTTGTCATATATTCCTATTACTAATTCTGGCCAATTTTGCTGACATGGTAACATCAGACGCAGGAGATTGGTCATGTGGTGTCGCGTGATGTCACATGGGCGAAGACCACCTCTTTCTTCAATTCTTTCTTTTCTTTTTTTATTTAACTAAAAATATAAAAATATTAAGTTTTTTAGTTTTTTAATTCAAAAAAAAAAAATCTTTGCCCACGGGGCATCAGGTGCCTAACCTCCTAGCCCTCTGACCAGAATTCCGATGTTACATGTCAGCAAAATTGATCAGAATTGGTAGTAGGGGCATATGACAAACTCAGTAGTAACTTCGGGGAGTCAGACATCGAAAAAAAAAGAATAAGAGTATATGACAAAAATACCCCAAACTTCAGGGACTTACGACATAATTAAGTCTAGATTTTTTCAGCTTTCATTATCAATAATAATGTTTATTTTTTGGTGTATCAGCATGGTGAGCTGGTGGAGAAAGAAAACTTTCTTCCAGAGGGTCCAATAACAATTGGTGTCACATCTGGTGCATCCACACCAGACAAGGTAATTTCCCTTGACTTGCCTGCAACTTGATAAAACTTGTAGCCTTCCATTTTCATTCAATTTTGTTCATATCTATCATTTTTATGCTGGTTGTGATAATTGTTGTGCAAACTGACATGCAGTATCCAAAATTTAGCTTCTTTCACAGGAAGCTAGCTGTTGCAATTGGCTCGTATCATATTTATTTTAATTTCAAATGATGTGCAGTCTTTTCAGTTTCATTATTGTATTTTTTTTAAGGTCATTATTGTATTTTTTTAATAACAACTGGTTCATTTGTTTAATGCCGTTTTGCATTTACTTGGGTTTCAAACAGGCTGTTGAGGATGCACTCATCAAGGTGTTCGACTTGAAACGTGAAGAAGCATTGCAACTCTTACAATAGGTCTACATATATGCCTTGTCAATGTATAAATGAAGCAATTCTATAACAGTGTTATGTATTGTAGAGTGTATCAATAACAGAAAGGCCAATGTTAAATAAGATCTTCCAAACTTTTTGCGATATCAGTGTTTGGTATTAGTTGTATGTCTAAATCAATCTACAGGTCAACTTTACATTTGTGTGATGAAATATAACTCAGCTGATGCCGCCTGGAATATATAATAAAAATACAATAAAAAGTAAAGGCAAGTGGTACATGTTCTAGCCGCTGCAACCTGTACATTATGGACCTATCAAAATTTCAATTATTTATAAGTGAGGAGCCTGCAATAAGCATTTAGGCAAGATACATGCAATGAAGGATGAACTCTATATCTAAATAATGTTCTTAAATGAGCTGCAAAAGTTTTGTAAAAAGCATCATTCGAGCATCCATAAAATCCTTGGCTAATCAGCATCTGCCATTCCCAAATTCATACAAGACACTACCCCAACAAAAAGAATGACAACCAAATCCTTTTGGTACTGGCTGGAGCAGATATATAACTTTTTGAATTGACCAAGAAATCGATAAACAGTCAAAACATAGAATTTAATGTGCGAAATGAAACTTAACTTACCTTACAAGAAAGAAAGCAAATATTATATATGCACTAGTCAAAACATATATATACATTTATTTTCTCTTAGTCGTATATATCATGCAGCATGTCTTTTTTAATTAGCAAGGGTTGAAATGATGACAGACACTGAAAAATTTAATAAGGAGCAAGAATTGGGCAGCACGCTCACATTGACGGTATTGTTGATTGTTGACATGGTCCTATCTCTCTGTCTTTTAACAATGGTCGTCTTTGCTCACCGATGTCGCCTTCCATTGACTCGCACCGATATCACCATGCCGGAAAATCTCATCAGAATTTGAACCCTGAAACCATTCTCCATGGCATGCAATGCTCCGATGAAAAACGTAACAAGGAAAGAGAATTATAAGCGAAAAGGTTTAGGTCAGACACTTTGTCACGTGAATCGTGGAAAGCACAAATGCTATTCTACAATATGTGACACTCCAAGCTAAGTACTACTGTCTTCTTATTGGTTAGAAAAATATTAAATTAACCAACAAAGCCCAGCACAGTTGTTGGTAGATAGCTGAGTTCCTTAAGCATGATGTCAGGGGTTCGATCCCTGCCGTGGGCATGGAAAAGGCTTTGTTGATAGAGGCAAAACCCACGTCGATGATCTCTACGCCTCAGAGGGATTAGTTTTCGGCTGTCGGTTGGGAATACCCTTGGTGTACACAAAAAAAAAAATTAAATTAGTATATTTTTAATTCAAAATTATTTTATTGAGCAATGAAAATAAGTGACACATAGAATAACACACATTGTGGGACAACAGAGGTAGTTAACACAAAATAATGATATTGCTTTGATGGTTTTTTTTCTTATGGTTTCATCTCAAAATCTCAGCCTAAATATACCATGGCCTTAATCTTATACTTCGGTTACATTTTCATTAAACATTGCTCTGTTTTTTTTTTGTTTGATCCTACTGTAGTTTGATTATATGATATGCTCTAGGATATTTGATTATGTTCTAGGAGGTGCATCTTCTATTTCCTATTAAAAGTAGTTAATTATTGGCTTAATTATGGTTTTGGTTCCTATAAATTGATCTCGTTTTGAATTTAGTCCTTAAATCTTTTTTTGACCTTGAACGGTCCTTAAATCTTTTTAAATTTTGTTTTTAGTCCTTAAATTTTTTTTTGACCTTGAATGGTCCTTAAATCTTTTTAAATTTTGTTTTTAGTCCTTCTGTTTGTCTTCTTCCATCATCTGCTGACATGACAAACGGTGTGCCATGTCAGCCCTTACATTGATTGTCAACGATGCATCTGATGTGGACCTCCTACTCATGGAGCAGGAACCGAGCAGGAACCAAGCATTAACCGATCATGAACCGAGCATGACTTGCCAAACCGAAGGGAGATATCGACCGAGCACGATGAACTGAGCACGAACCAAGCTATGCCGTTACCAATTGCATCGTACTCGGTCGATATCTCATGCACGGTTAATGCTCGGCTCATGCTCGGTTCATGCTCGGTTCCTGCTCACATGAGTGGGAGGTCCACATCAGATGCATCGTTAGCAGTTAATATAAGGGCTGACATGGCACACCGTTTGCCATGTCAGCAGATGACGGAAGAAGACAAACAGAAGGATTAAAAACAAAATTTAAAAAGATTTAAGGATCATTCAAGGTCAAAAAAAGATTTAAGGACTAAAAACAAAATTAAAAAAATTTAAGGATCATTCAAGGTCAAAAAAAGATTTAAGGACTAAATTCAAAACGAGGTCAACTTATAAGGACCAAAACCATAAATAAGCCTTAATTATTTAAGTAAAGATCAAATTCACAATGTTTTGCTTTGCTTCTTGAGGTTGTTTGCTTTTACTATCATTTAATCATAAGATATGGTTCTCCTTCAATTATTGCAATTTAATATCCAAATTAAACATGATGAATTACTTATCCAAAAGGTTGTTAGCTTTGTATCATGCATGGGAATATCACTTAACCTCAATATATAGTCACAACACCGCGCTGCTGATATGATTAATTATTATTGTTCTTGAAATGTTAATATCACTTACGTTGATGCATGTGAACTCGAGAACAAAAGTGGTTAACATTCAAATGTTATAAATGTAAAAACTTGTCAAATTCTAGCGGGTAATTTGTAATGAACTCAATATATATAAACAATAATGTTCATACAAGACATTAACCCAAAAAAGAACACATTACACATTAAATGATGAAACCCTCAAATTCCAATGTTTGCCACAGAAAAATCCCAGCACCGAGATAAGTAGAACGTACAACAAACACATCTTTGATAAACGATGAGGAATCGACGATAGAGGACGCAACACAAGTAGTTTGCGACGAAATCAACAATGAGTGCAAATACATGGTTTCAGGGGAGAGAATGACACCCTCCTAGTGGGAAATGTTAAAATTGCAGGAAATGGAACCTCCCACAAACAATCTTGCTGGGAATTGCTGCCAAGTTTCAGCATCCTTGGTATTCTTCTTGTTCTTTATTCTCAATATGACATATTCATTGTTCGGCAAGGGTAGCTAAGAGCTAGTTATGAGTTTTTAGATTCGGTCAATAAGCTACTAGTCCCGTTCGTTGAGCACAAATTAGGAAGAGGTAACTTTTAAAAAAAAGAGCTTGTAGCTTTTAAAAGCTAGTTTTTAAAAACTACTTCAAGTAGCTTTTAAGGAACTAAACTAGCTTTCAGGGAAACGTTGTGGGGTGTTATCATGTACTCCCTCCGGCTCGAATTATAAGCAAATTCAACCACTTTTACGCTTATTAAGGAGATTAGTTGATTGTATTTAATTTTCTTAAATTTATAAAAAAAATAGAGGTATTTTAGGAAAGTAGTATTGAGAATGAAACAAAAATTAATTAAAATTACGATTTTCTAGAGATGTTTTAGGAAAGTGGCATCGGGAATGATACAAAATTTAATAAAGTTAGTTAATTTTGCTTATATTTTAAACCAAGAGAAGTAAGTTTTTTGTTGCTTATAATTCGAGTTGGAGGGATAACAAAACAAAACATGAATATAATATTAATTTATGACTATTAGTGATGAAAATAAATTTCACTTAGTGACCAACGGTTGCATTCTACGGTTGGATTGAAAAAATTAATAATATATAAAAAGTGATGTGAAGGTGTAAGTGACCAAGTTTTACACCTGGTGTCAACGGATCCTAACTCATTTATGTATATATATATATATATATATAAATCAACGAAATATATACTTTAAAAATATATGAAAATAACCAACGAGGTGTGACACACCTTAATCGGGACTTTGTTCTCGATGCTCAAGGACAAAGGTTCGAATCCCACTTCGGCGGTATGAGCTTGTCGCTCCTTCGGGAGTGGTTGTTCTCATCCGGGCAGTTTGCAGGCTATGACCTGGAGGCGGGGTTGTCCATCAGAATCCTCAATGTGTGGCAATGATGATGAGATTTCCCCCGTAAATTTTTTTTTTTTTTTAAAATAGAACTATTTAAAAATATATTTAATGATGTTTAAATTTTGTCAAATTTAACACAAATAATCTACAAGACATATAGCTATCAATCAAAAATTCATATTGTATAAAAAGTTATAAGCGGGTAAGAATCGGTGTAATCTAACTTGGTGCAAACCGATCCTTCATCGAAATAAAAATAAAAGCTTTTTTAAACAGAAAATGAATGGGTAAAACTTTTTAAAAATAAAAAAAGGTTAAAATAACAAATTAACAATATTACTTTAATTTTAATTTTTCCTCCTTTGAGGGGGATTGTGCTGTGCAGTTTAAGCTAGGGTTTGCATTCGAAACTGGACCTGGAACTGAATCCGAATCAGAAAAGCTGATATATTCTGGAGCCGAATGCAATGGAATCAACAAGTCAAAGCCACGCAGCTGCAACACCTTCAACTGCTTTGGCCTACCTTAATCCTCGCTACTGGTATTTACTAACTCAAATTTCTTTTTCTTTTTGAATTTGTTAATCTATTTATTTATCGTTGCATAATAAATTATATAATCAGGGATGAGAGGTTTTCTGAAGAGGAGCAATATGAATGGTTCAAGGATTATTCGCATTTTCGTCACCTCATTCATTCCCATCTTACCCCTCTTTCCTCTGTATCTACTTACCAATCTCTCTCTCTCTGTTTTCATATTATTATGTCTTTTTCATGTTTTAATCAATTCTTTCTTTTGCCATCAATCAATCAATGGGAATATATATACAAAAATTGTACTAACATAACATGCAGGTCTTGGAGCTTGGATGTGGAAACTCACAAATGTGTGAAGAGTTGCATAAGGACGGCGCGACCAACATTACGTGCATTGACCTATCACCTGTTGCCGTTGACAACATGCTGAGACGGTTGCATTCGCGGGGATTTAAAGGTTTGTTTGCTGATCCCATCACCCAGATTGCTACCACTTGCATATTTATTTATATTGGATTCTATTAGAATGTGTTCTTGATTAATTCAGGATGCTATCTATTTATCTCCATTGGAAAGTAATATAATTGAGTGATTCGATTATTCCAAAAGAATAGCTTTGCATGTGTACACACAGAGTGCTGTCCAATAGAAATATCATAGTTTCTTCGTTGCTAATCCTTAGAATTTTCCTATTGAAAAAATGTTATAAAGTCTTTCTAATTGGTATTAGAGAGGTATATATTCAAATTTTTGTACACCCTTACTTGGAGTGATGGATAGAGATGAAGTGTTGGTTTGTTGTACTAGTATATGTAGTTTAAGCTTTTCTATCTTGTGTCATATATATTGTTGTTTAACAACCAATAAATAATTATTCTGTTTTTTTCAAACTGTATGCTTATCTATCACAACATTTTTTACACTCCCAATCTTTCCTTCCTTTTCTTCAATAATGATTATATAAGTATACTAGAGTCAAAATACCTCAAATTCTTACATCATTTACTAATCATTTTATAATCTTCGTGCATAATCTTAAAACTACATTACATATGAAACTGAGGGAGTATATTTTTTTTTGGTAGACTATTAATATCAATTTTGTTTTGCTCATTTGCCTTGTTATGTGATTATTCGACTATTTTTATGTTTTCATTTCTGTTATTAGACATAAAAGTGCTGCAAGCTGATATGCTAGAGCTACCTTTCGATGACGAGTGTTTTGATTTGGTTATTGAGAAAGGAACCATGGTAAATTAAATGATTTCTTTGACCTATAGTGGAGTTCTGTCTTGATATTCTAAATTAATAATTATGATATCTTTGAAGGATGTATTGTTCGTGGACAGTGGTGACCCGTGGAATCCAAAGCCCGAAACTATATCCAAGGTCATGGCAACGTTGAAAGGAGTTCACAGGGTTTTGAAAGCAAATGGCACATTTATCTCAATAACTTTTGGCCAGGTTTTATGAATGAACTGTTATATGTTTCTCTCTTTTAATGGGTACTGCTGTGATTCTAATACTTAAAATACATGCCAGCCGCATTTCAGGCGTCCTATATTTAATGCACCAGATTTCAGCTGGTCTGTTGAGTGGACTACTTTTGGCGAAACTTTTCACTATTTTGTCTATGTTCTGAAGAAGGTTAGTCTATATAACCTCATTTTTTTTAATTCTCTTATGATAAGATCATGCTTACTGGTTGCTTTATGAAGTTATTGTTGTCTAGACTTGACTATGACTTCTACCAAAATCCACACGTACCATTATTTTTTAGAGTGAAAGCTCATTTTGGTCCTTCAAAGATATACGTTGCGTCACATTTTCAAATTGGTCCTTCAATGATAATTATTGTCATCAGAATTATCCTTCATGACCAAATTGTTGTCATTCTTAGGCTACTTTGATGGGAAAGTGTTACGTTGAAGGACCAATTTGATATTGTTCATATCTTTTGAGGACCAATTCAACGTATTTATAAACGGATGAGCATGAGCAATGTGACATCGTGTTGTTGGAGTATAAAAATAGTAGGCTTATTTATATCTTTAGTCCCTGAAAGTTGGGGTTGTTTTGGTTTTGATCCCTAAAAGTTTTTTTTGACCTCGACGCATTCTTAATTGTTTTAAAAATTTGGTTTTAGTCCATGCCTTTAGGAAAAATCTGTTAACTGCTAATGTGTCTGCCGAAACTCCACATCAACATACACGTGTGCAAGTATTGCGTGCCACCGATACAATGACGTGGATGATCCGGATCCACATGAGTAAAAAGGCCAAAGCCGAACCCAAATGTGTTTGTCGATTGGGCTTTGGCCCTTTTACTCATATATGTCCGGATCATCCACGTCATCATATCAGTGGCACGTAATAGTTGCACACGTGCATGCTGATGTGGAGTTTCGATAGCCACATTCGCAAATAACGGATTTTTCCTAATGACATTGATTAAAACCAAATTTTTAAAATAATTGAAGATGAGTAAGGTCAAAAAGACTTCCAGGGACCAAAATCAATACACCCCCAACTTTCAGGGACTAAAAACATAAATAAGTCAAAATAGTAATTTACTCCTTTATGTTATTAGAAATTTGAATTCGAGAGCTACTTCTGCAATGATAAAGAAAATGGCACTTTCTATTTCTCATGGCAAATTTCATGGAGTGGGATTTTAGTAACACCCAAAAAAGTGTTACTTACACCCAGTCGGATGACCAATCCGACGTTTTTATACTGTCGAATGAGCCATCCGTTCCATTTTACATGGTCGGATTCACCATCCGACGGATATGCGTAACACATGTTCGGGTGTGAATAACATCTCCCTTTCATGGATTTTGGCAACAGTTAGTGTGATACAAGTCATAGGATATGCATTGCATATTAACAGGTTGATAAGGGTTCTTAAGATTCATAGAGTCGTGGTTTTACTAATCTGCATTTACTATCTTAACTATGAAGTTCATGAACATTTTCCAGGGACAAAGGTCATCGTATGAGGATATACCTGTTAAGAGGTTTGAAGGGCCACCTATTAATCTATTCCATGAAGAGTTAGAAAGTGAAGATTTTGCTTTCCGAATCAATGTTGATGAGTTGAACAGTTAGACTGTATTATATTTAGTTCTTGTTAGCCATCATTTTAATTACTTTTCCTAGTTGCAATTTTGATTCAATTGCTTTGAAGGAATTCAGTACCATTGGATTTAGGAAATTATTGATGTTGTAACAAAATACGTATATTTAGTTAACAACAAGGCCCGGCAATTAGTTAGATGATTGGATTCCTTACAATAGAGATTTTGATTCAAGTGTGTATAGAAATGACTTCATTAGGAAATGCAGAACTCAACTTAGTGGTGCCTGTCTTCACTATTTAATTGGGTGAAATATCCCATTCCATTCCCTTTTAAGGCGATTTCTTGGCGGTTAACTGCCTGCTCTTTTTCTAAGGGAGCTTTCTATAGTTGCAAATGTTTAATGCCCTTATAATGTAACGTAGTGTAAATGTTTCATCATTGTGAAAAAAAAAAAATAAAAAATAGCTAACTAGCATTATCCTCAAAGGAATTTAGCCGTCAAACAACTATGTTAGACTTTTTTTTAATAAAAAAGTTAAATGACACAAAAATAATTAGGCAAACAGCTACATTACATAATTTTTTTTTCTGGGATTCTTCCCTTTTCCTATTTTCTATTCAAAACAAATTAACATAATTACATTCAAATTTGAAGGATATAAATTACAATCACATACAGATAATAACAAAATAAAAATTAACTCACCACTAGCAAAAAATTAAAAAGGGTTAATGATACCAATGTTATTGTCACCGTATGGGTAAGGAATTAATACTTTTTAAGGAGTTAATTTCTTTTGAAAATGTGTGGTTACCTCTCCTAAAAAAGTAAAAAGTACTATCTATCACATGAATTGAACTTTGACCTTTAACTTGTACAATCTTTCGAAATGCAACAAAATCTTATATCAATAGATTAACTCCTTGTTGATACTTCGACTTTCATAATTTCATACCCATTGAAAGTCAAATCAATATCTCAAAGACATAATATCTTTTTCATAACAAAATTAAGTTTTAGCTTTAATTCAATTTTGGTTCTCTAGTGTCAAAATAAATTTTATGATTCAGAATTTACGAATCACAAATCATAATGGGGAGCTGTTATTATAAGATACTTAAGTCAAATTCTTATCAACACACATATTAAACTCTTTTTCATAAATATAAATTATAATAACATAATGCTATATTTTTTTACAGTTCGGTAGGTTAATATTATTATTATTATTTTAAATACTTCGGTGGATTATTTTATGGATTAATTATGGTTTATTTTTTTTAAATATAATTATCACATTTATTCTTATTAATCATAATTAAATATTTTTATCTTTTTTATCGATTATCTTATCTCAAGCTAATAATAAGATTGAATCCTAAAAATATTTATTCTTATTGTTCTAATCATTTTGATTTAAATTTCTTCTGCAAAGATGATGTCATCTATTAGTTAGCAATTATGTATATGACATTGAAGCTTAGGAATAGAAGAATAGGCACATGAGAAAGACTCTTTTTTCTAGAACTCAACAATATAAACAAAAGCTAATATAAAAATCAACAACAAAACATAGAAATGATTTAATAATATGAATCTTAATAGCAGTGTAAGTGGCTAAACATAAATTTAGTAGATAACTGCAGCCAAAATAAATTGAAAAGCAATTAAAACATATCGACAACAAAGTATCAACTCCGCGAAAACATAATGGTTTTGAAATCGATTGTAAAATAAGAATTCCTGACTAATAAATAATAAGGAACTGGTCATTTGGATTGTTTTTTTAATGAAAAATAAAAATATAATACCAACTTTTAAAAAAAAAATAGTAGAAACAGTGAATAACCATTAATTAAACGAATATTGGCTACAGGCAATAAAATTTTTCCATCCATCGTCAGCAAAAGTTATCAATGAATTAGCTACCAAATAGCTTGAGACATAAAACTCGCACTTATGATTTTTTTTTATAAAAAATTAAGACACTTATAGCAAAACGCTTTGTTCTAAATACTATTTATGTTTTTAAATAATTATCATTTTACAAAACCTATATAACATTGATTATTGATATTTAAAATTATTAATTGATCTCAGACTGATAATCTATATCATATGAGAAAAAATAGAAATTAATATTGTTAAAAACATTTGGTTTATTATTAATAGTTTTGATTTTTTTTTTTTTTCCTCAGCAGTTGTCCGCAGGCTGAGGAAAATGCTTGCTGAGCAGAACGAAAGTAATTTATGTCGAGAAAAGATTGTCGAAATCTTGGAAGAGGTTCAGGCTCGAGCTGAAGTAGCATTGTGTTTTGTAGGTATAAACTATAAAGCATTAAAGCCAAATGTACTCCGGAAGTATTATTGATAGCCTGTGTTGAGTACCCTCAATTTCATGGTAAACGTGAAATCTTTGTGTGGGCTCTTATCAAGGTTCTTCATGTATGTCTCCATACTTCCAGAAGAAAAGTATTAGAGATGCAAATGTTACAATGATTCTGCATTTTTTAAAATTTATAGTTTTGATTTTTTTGTCACAATAAAAAAAACAAAAAAAAATTTACATCAAGCATAAAATCAAATCCTATTTTTATATAGGAGGATTTTTATATATTACAACAGATAAAATATATTATAGAAGAAAAATAAAATCCTATTATTATATTGTTGCAATTATAAATAAAGTCTTTTTAAATTAAAGCTTTAATCTCTCAAGATCGACCACCGTCACATGTGATCTTCCACTATTTGCGTGATTAAAGAAGTCATTGGTGCTGATAAAAATAAATAACCATATTTCGTAGTAGTATATGACAGTCACCTTAAAACAATGCATCATTATATTTTGATACACTCTATTGTCATCCACAATTAAAGAATCAATCACAACAAAAAACAAACTGGTTGAACATTATTTACTTTGCTGGGTGGACTCCTCCACTTGTCTTTCTCCACTCCCTAACATCACAATTGATTACACCCAAATCAAAATTTTAAACAAACCACATTTTGATCAATGGTACACACAAATTGCTGAATTAAAACAAGAAATTAGAGAGAAACTTAAGAATCAAATGATATAAATTAAAATGAGCGAGAATTATTAGAATTAGAAAAATTTAATGAAAAAAAAATTGAAGACGAATATAGTTGTGAGATTGTTCTTTACCTAAATATCCATAAATTTGTGAGTCAATTCACATAAATGCTAAAATATTGTTGAGGAGCCATCAAATGCATATTGCATACTATGTATATAATGATCTGAAAAACTTGTCAAACTAAGGATAATGATTTCACAGATAAGATTAAATAAATTTTAAAACTAAGGATAATTATTTCACATATAAGATTAAATAAATTTGAAGTATTTATTTAATTTTCGACAATTAAGGATAATTATTTCACGATAATGATTATATTCCTACAATTGCTCTGGTGCGAGTATTTCTTAAGCGAACAAACGTAATGCCTCGAAAATTTCTCTGACAAATGTGGTGCCTGGAATAGACGTTTGTTTATATATAAACTAGCTCTTACTCCGTGCAATGCACGGGTTGTTGATATTAAATTTTTTTATTTTAAATATTTTAAATTAAAGATTATTATTATTTTCATGATAAAGTAAAGATTATTATTAAATAATACCAAAAATAATTATAAAAAAAGGATTATTCAATATACTTTATTATGATAAATAAAAAATTATTATTATTATTTTGATTTTTTTTATGGTATTATGACATGAATTTATTGGAAGATAATGACAGTTCGTTTTTTAATATTATATTTATTTATGTATAGATCAATATTAAATTCCTTATTTAATTGATCAATAATTAACATGTTTTATTAATTAGAGTGAAATCAAAATTAAACTTTTTTATTTTTATCCTATGCAATGCACGTATTATTAATATTTAAATATTTTAAAGTAAAGATTATTATTAAACAACAATAAAAAATGAGCTTGTTGAAAAATTTTGTACTTCCTTATATAAATAAAAATAACATTTTTTATCTGAGATTTTCCTTATTTATTCAATAGATAAATTAACATTTTTTACATGATTATTAACTTTATTATGATGAATCAAAAGTAAATCAGAATTAGATATTCCTTATTTATTTAATAGATAAATTAATATTTTTATATGATTATCAAATTTATTATGATAATTAAAAACAAATCAGAATTAAATATTTTGATCTTTTTGTTTAATGGTATTATGAGAAAATTTAAGGATAAATTGGAATATCCACTATTTCATAGAACATGAAGACGACATTGAAATTGTTATTTTTGACTATCTTGGTTAACACATTGCACTTTATTATGAATATAATGAGTATTAAATTAATGTATTCCTTATTTAGTTGATCGATGAATTAACACGTTTTATCATAATATTATGATTAGTTATTAGAGTGAAATGAAAATTAAATTTTTTTATATTTTTTGTTTGATGGTATTATGAGTAGATTTAAAGATAAATCAAAATATTTTTTATTGCATAAGACATGATAATTTAGCATATTTTAAATATAATTATCACATCTAATATGAAAAATTATATATAATTAAACCAAAATTATACATTATGATTTTTTACTGGATAATATTATAAGATATTTCTTATATTTATTTGATGGATAAATTAATATTTTTTTACCATTATTATTTTTTTAATATAATTATGACATTTATTATTATTATTCATATTTAAATATTTTGATCTTTTTCATCATTTATCTTATCTCATCACAGAAACGAAAAAAAATCATAAATAAATCGAAAAACATTGTTTCTTCAAACAGGCAAAAGACTCACCAAAATTATTTCTCACCAGAATACGATAAGGGTATTTCTTCTTAATCCTAGAAGCCTTAGCCCTTCTCTTCTTTGAAAAGAGAAAAGGATCAATTATTTGCATATTCTTTCAACAAAGAATAATCAAAGTAAGTATGTATAACAACTTACATAAATTTCAAAAAAAAAAAAAAACTTACCAAGGGCATGCTCTTGTTTGAAGTAATTCATTGATGTCATTCTTCTTGAAATTAACATTAAGCAAAAGTCAATTAAAAGTATAACAAAATATGCATCATCTAATAAGTAATTCATCAAACACTCAAAAATCAAAATTAAGAGGTCTAAGTAGAGGAATAAACAAAAGTTAATTAAAAGTATAACAAAATATGCATCATCTAATAAGTAATTCATCAAACACTCAAAAATCAAAATTAAGAGCTTTAAGTAGAGGAATGAGGGAAAAAATAAAAATAAAATAAAGAATTTGGATAAGAGAATTCTTAGAATTAGATAGAACTTTAAAAATTGAATGAGAGAGCTTATTATATATATATATAGTGATTTTTTTAATATTTTTAAAATATTTTTGTTGAGGATAATGATTTGTTCAACAAATCGAGGATAATGATTTTACATACAGATAATGATTATATAAATTTAAATAAATAATTTAATTTCAAATTGTAATTTTGGTTAGAGATAATGTTATTTACCTACAAACATATAATGAATAGATAAATTTAAATAATTTATTTAATTTTAAATTGTAATTTTGATTAGAGATAATGATTATCTACCTACAAATTCTCCAGTGCGAGAAAAGCTTCACGGGACAAACGTGGTGCCTCGAAAATTTCTCCGGCAAACATGATGCCTCGAAAAGGGATCCTTTTATATATAAAACAGTAGATAGTAGATAATTTTTTTAAATTAGTTCGGTGGTTATTTGATGTATGTAAAGTAAGCATTCCGAAAACTATATTAACACATTATCTATAAGAATATCTTCAGTTTAAGTTATATATTGATAATATTTTGGATCATATCTCTTATATAATATCTCTTATATTAACACAGTGCAAGATATACGATCAAGACCCGCACGGGAAGAAGAGTTAGTTTCTATGAAGTGGATAGGGAACTCAAGTATACTATAAATAAATCCACAAGAACAACCCTCCCTATCTTATTTTTTTTCCTCTCCATAGAAACTTACAAAGGCTTTCACCTATTTGAAGCTGCTACATGCTGAAATCATAGTTTTTATTATTTTTGTATTATTAATAAAGTTTAATGAGTGTGCATCGTTGATGTAAAATTTTTTACACCGTCAGTTCATCATCTACCACTTATCTGTTTTATTTTTAATCAAGAGTCAATGCTCGATAAGACATTAATGGTGGATGATGTATTGATCGATGCACCATCCATTTTCTCTTATTAATAATTAAATAGTAAACATCATAGTAGTGCCTTAAAAATGATTTTATTACAGTACTATAGTGTAAGCAAAGCAAATAAAATAAAATAAAAAAGGAAATTACAAAAGAGGAAAGAAAGGAAAGGTTGATTGTGGGTAACAACAGTGTTGTGTGTCTCTCTCTCTCGGTAGCTTCTTCTTCTTCTTCTCTTGGAGCTATCGTCGGAAGCTCCGTTCCTCCTCTTCTTCTTGCTATCCGATCACCAATTCGATCCAATCTTGAAATCCCTAATTCTTCTTCGTTATTTAATCAAATACCCTATTCATTGATTTGTTATTAATTAATTAATTAATTTATTGAGAAATGGAGTATTACGGTAGCAGCGACGAAGACAATTACCAGTACTCCGACGATGACTCTCCCGACCCTTACGATAACGACGACACCACCGATTTTCAACCCATCACTACCAAGTCTCCCTCTTCTCAGGTTTCACTATAGGGTTTTCTATTACTCTTTTTGTTCTGTGTTTGGTTTGCTTATTTTTATCTCAAGTTTATTTCTTTGGGAGGATAAATACTAAATACACAATTGGGGGGTGTTTTCTCATTTTTGGGGTGCTTGGTTCAATTTCTGCTCTCCCTGATATGATCCTTTTTAAACATTGCTCAATTCAAACAAGCGTGGCTGCTAAATCTGTGTGTGTGTTTTTTTTTTAATATCTAAAAGATAAGTTGTTGTTATTATTATGTAAAGCTGTGTGTCGTTCTTTTTTTTTTTCGTACTCTTGTTTGCTTTCATCGTACTCAGCTGAACTTTTTTTTATTTTTTTTTTTAATTTTTTAAATTTGCAGGTGATTACGAAAGAGTCATTGCTGGCTGCACAGGTAACATGATGATGACAGAGGAAGAATTTACTTTGTTTGTGTTTCATTCAGATAATATATATATATATATATATATATATATATATATATATAGATAAATTTTTATACTAAGAACCTCTATGTGTGTATTCATGCAGAAGGAGGATTTGCGAAGGGTGATGGACATGCTTTCGGTGAAAGAGCAACATGCACGGACCCTGCTTATCTATTATCGTTGGAATGTGGAGAGCTTGTTTGAAGTGTATGTAGAAAAGGGGACAGCTCATCTCTTTGCTGAAGCTGGTGTTTCTGTGGATGGAAATAGTCGCTCTGATTCATCAGATCATTCCTTGATAATGTGTGAAATCTGCATGGAGGATGTTCCTCGTAATGAAGCCACCAGAATGGACTGCGGTCACTGCTTTTGTAATACTTGTGAGTATTTGTTTTTGTTTTATTATTCATACCAATGTTACATGGTTCGTGGTATGGGTACGGGTACCGGGTATGTGAATTTTCTAGGTATGTGGAACGGATGGGGTATACTTCTTCGGTTCGCTCTTTTGTATCGAAATTCGTTTACTACTGGATCACTATATATAAACTTTAGCTATACTGACATAAAGTAGTAAATTTTTAAAAAAGAATATGAAAGCATTTAGACTCTGGTATAGATATTTTAATCTATCAATTTATTTTAATTTTTCATCATTGTTTATAAAATTGGCCCAAGTGATAGAGTTGTGGTAAAGAGTTTGGGATTCAAGAATCTATGTTTGGATTTGGGAACGCTACTTTGAGTGTTTGGGATCGGAAATGATCCACTTTTTGGAACTGAAGTACCAAAACGTGGATCGCGGGGGGTTTCAGTGTACCTTGAACTCTGATTCATACAGTCCTTTGGTTTTTCAAGATTTCTTAAAATATACGGTAAAAATTTGTAGCTTTCAACAAGATTATCAAGTAGTGTTAGGTGGATGGCATGACTGGAAGTATTAATTTTTATTGACAATACAGTTGGTGAGGGTTTATGTCAGCCCTTTTTTACGCCCTTCATCAAAGATTAATTACTGATTGCCATATATTGTGACTTCATTATTTTATGGTTGAACTTGCTTGGACTTTAGGTTTTATCAAGTAGTGTTATATTTCTTTGTTACTTTTGCTTGTGCACAATGATGGAATTTCATGCAGTCTTCATTTCTGAAATTTTTCCATATTTATGTCTATTTTACAGGTTGGACTGAGCATTTTGTTGTCAAGATAAATGAGGGCCAAAGTAAACGCATTAGATGCATGGCACACAAATGCTATTCCATTTGTGATGAAGCTGTTGTAAGAACTCTACTCAGTAGAAAGCACGCTGATATGGCAGAGAAATATGAACGCTTTCTTCTTGAATCCTACATTGAAGACAACAAGAGAGTTAAATGGTGTCCTAGCACACCTCATTGTGGGAATGCAATACGTGTTGAGGATGATGAATTATGTGAGGTCGAATGTTCATGTGGTTTACAATTCTGTTTTAGTTGCTTATCAGAAGCACACTCCCCTTGTTCATGTTTGATGTGGGAGCTTTGGGCTAAGAAGTGTCGAGATGAATCAGAAACTGTTAATTGGATGACAGCTCATACAAAACCTTGTCCAAAGTGCTACAAGCCAGTGGAAAAGAATGGTGGATGTAACTTGGTTAGCTGTATCTGTGGCCAACCGTTTTGGTGAGTGTTCCTCCTTTCTGCATTTTATATTTTGTTCAACTTTTCTCTATTCTTTCTTCAACGTTTCCTATAATGATTTCTCCTTTCTTGCTGCAGTTGGGTGTGTGGTGGAGCCACTGGCCGAGATCATACATGGTCAAGTATTGCTGGTCATAGCTGTGGCCGCTACAAAGACCAAGAAAAATCGGCTGAACGGGCAAAGCGGGATCTATATCGGTATATGCACTATCATAATCGTTATAAAGCTCACACAGACTCCTTTAAGCTTGAAACTAAACTGAAAGAGACCATACAAGGGAAGATTGCTATTTCAGAAGAAAAAGATTCTAAAGTTAAAGATTATAGCTGGGTAAATAATGGTCTCTCCAGACTTTTCAGATCTAGGCGTGTTCTGTCATATTCATATGCATTTGCATTTTACATGTTTGGAGATGAGCTTTTTAAGGAAGAGATGACAGAAGCCCAAAGGAAAATAAAAAAGAACTTATTTGAAGATCAACAGCAGCAGCTTGAGGCAAATGTTGAGAGGATTTCTAAAATTTTGGAGGAGCCTTTTGATTCCTTTCCCGATGACAAGGTTATGGATATAAGAATGCAGATAATCAATCTGTCGGCAATTATCGACAACCTTTGCAAAAAAATGTAAGTGCTACTTTTAGATAATGTCCTTGTACATTTACTACTTTCAAAATTGATGATTGACATTGCGAATTATGATTTTAATGCAGGTATGATTGCATTGAGAATGATTTATTGGGTTCTCTCTCGGGTGGCGCTCACAACATAGCTCCATACATGTCAAAGGGCATAGAGAGGGCATCAGAACTTTCGGCTTGGAGCAATAAAGCTAATAATACCGGTAAATATCTACTGTAGATTTTTGTTTTTAACAGTAAACCAAACCAAACCTTTTGCATTAGCCATTTATGAGTTTTCTCTCATAATATTGGAGGGGATTTTGAGTCAGCCAATGTTTATTCTTGTTATCAAACAATTAATTTTTGATGGTTTTGATTTGTTCCAGCATTTTATTATTCTAAATACTATATCGTTTTATGGCATTGACTATACGGCGTCCGATAGTCATTGTTGTGTGCCGATATTGCATGGTCTCGATAGGGAAGGGGAGTGAAAAAGGCCTATTTTGTTTAAGAAAACATATGCAGTTTATATTTTCTACTTCTACTGATAATTGTTATTGTGACGCCATGTTTTCATT
Organism: Crotalaria pallida; assembly: GCA_037953625.1. NCBI lineage: Eukaryota > Viridiplantae > Streptophyta > Magnoliopsida > Fabales > Fabaceae > Crotalaria > Crotalaria pallida. Next base: position 137,122,404 of record CM075654.1, on the reverse strand, counting down.
TTATTTCCATTTAATTAAGATTGTGAGCCCCCTCTTTCATTTGGTTTCCTCTTTTCAAATATTTGTACAAGAAACAATGAAAACAGAACATTAACGGAAGAAATGGTCCTTTCCAACCAATTGTACCAAAGTATATCACTAGTTATTGCTATATTGCTATATTTTTTTTTCTGGGATAATATTAGCTTACCCCACCCAACATGGATAACAAACCTATTTGTATATAGTTGTGGTATTCAGCTATTTCAAGCAAGAGATAGACTGATAGAGTATGATAGAGTAAGTTAGCCAACACTGTAAGAATAAATGTTTTGAAGTTAAATAAGCACATTCATGCAGGGGAAAACAAAATATTTGGATGAGGGAGGGGCCGGGGCTCATGGCTGCTCCTCCTTCCATCTGTCCCTGCGCTATATGGTGTTGACTACTATTCTTACTGTTGTATTACTTTCTTTCAGTTTACTTGGAAAAAATTATGACATTAAGATATGGTGTCAACTTAATATATGTTTAAGCTTTCTTATTGTATTATGTTATGAATGTTTTTATATATCTCCTCTTCAGTTTGACTTTGTGGATGCTCATCAGAAATGTTAACTGAGTGAAAAAGGATTGTTGTATATGCTGCTAGCGTAGGTGGAACAGCAGAACTGGATAGGCCTTCTGGATCAGGGAGTTCAGGTGACAATGGATGTTCTTCTCGTAAGCGTGCTAGAATAGAACGTGTTGGAGGTGGTGGTGGCTTTTTTGATCTAAACTTGCCAGCAGAGTTTGTAGACAGAAACTGACTTTGAAGGAGACCTTTATATACACAGCTGTACATGGCTAACATAAATTGCTTTGCTGCCTTGAACCTTGGTGGAGTTGATCATTTGGGTCATGGCATGACATCCATGCATGCAATTCACCCTCCAATTTGCTTCAATCTTTATTATTCCTACCTTATCTTTGAAATCCTAGCGCTGTATATATACATAGCCTTTGAGGCATTTATTTACTAATAGTTTATGTGAAGTGTCTACTTGGGTTTCCAGCACCCTCATGACAAATTCTAGGATGCTTTCATTCGTATCTTATGGAGTTGCAAGTGAAGGTAACTTCACTGATTTTTCCTTCTTTTTTTTTCTTCTTCTGCTGACTTGGGTACTTTTCTTGTTAAGATGAACATAAAACTTTCATATGTGACTAAAATAATTAGGATGAATTGTGCTTTCTACCCTACTCCCTTGATAGTTATGTAGCATGGTAGGTACTCTTTCCAGGAGCAAATGTTCATATTCATATTTAGAAGTTGCATTATTTTATTTGCAAAGAAAACCTCAGTTATTTAAAGTTCCAAAGTTATTTACTCAGAAAAGTCCTGCCCCCACCCTGCAGCCAGATCACGTGGCCATGGCCGCAACTCAACCTCATCTCAATGGTTGCATCCACCACTCCTATAGCCAACACATCAATCAATTGAACCCTAAGGCACATTTTCTGTCACTATTAGTATCCGATGTCCCAATTTCTCTTGCCAAATTTTTTGTATCGAGGATGAAATCTCTCGATGAGCCCCCAGTTGCAAATATGTGAAATTAATGGGTGAAAGAGGAGATGCATGAAGGGCTTTTTTTTCCCCTTCAAACGCTATCTGATTTTGTTTTCTCTATTGTTGACACAATTCTTGAAGGACTTTACAAACAATATCAAGTTTTGAATAGAGTTCAATGGGTTCATCAAGTCAGTGGTGGAGCTTGATGGAAAATTGAGGGGTAGCCAAAATTCAATGCATGTATGATAATAAATATAGTATTTTACACAATGTCACATAAATTTGCATTAGCCTAGTGGAACTAGAACCATAACTTTCCAAGGAAAAGATAAACTTAAAAGTAAAATAATGGGTGGCAGAGGCAAGAATCGAACATGCACCTTGCCTCTAAATGTCAAAGAACAAAACCAACAATGCATATAGACAAATATGATATATGGTGCTATTCAGAATTATATACTTTATAAAGTTTGAGGGGAGCAGGTGCTCCCACAAGCTCCTATTATCCTCCGCCTGTGCATCAAGTTATCAATAATGCATTGTAACCATCCATCTAATTTTTTCCTCTTGTAACGATCCTTACATTGGAGTATGTCATGCTTATTTTTTGGGGTGGAATTCATAGGAACCGCTAGGATCCTTTTTTATTTTATTTTTTATAAGTTCCCTCCATCCTTGATTCCTTTCTTCATGGAAGATAACCAGGGTGTACTTTTTCCTCTTTGTATTCCTATTGTCTAGTTTGTTTGGCCATTGAATATCACACGGAAAGTCAACCTTATAATGTCAAAACTTGATTTTGGTTTTTGTTCTACAAAAATGAATCTTATGACCTTTAACTGCCTTCACAATCTATTAACATGCTTGAGTCAGGTAATAATATTACTAGGTAGGTCTCCCAACTAAATATTTAACTTATCGTAATCCGATGGACTCAACTCATTTTAAGAACATGGAGTAATGAATCTCACCATATAACCATATATGAATCTTCCATTGAGTTGAACTCATTTTAAGAATGTGGAGTAATAATTTTGGGGAGTTACTATCATGCAATCCAAAATTGGATGGTTGCTATGCAACCTTTGCTTAAACCCAGTTAAAATTAAGTTTTTGCAATTTAGTCCAACATAAAAAGTAAATTAAAAATTTAGTCCTTTGTACCTATAGACAAATTATAACTTTTAATTTAAAAAAAAATTAAAAGTAGTTAAAATTAGTCACTTGTGTAAAAAGACTTAATGCAAGTGACTAAATTTAAAATTAAAAGTTATAATTTGTCTATAGGTACAAAAGACTAAATTTTTAATTTACTTTTTATCTTAGACTAAATTGCAAAAAACTAATTTTAATTACTTCAAATAATGACATGGTATAGATGGCAACTTCTTATTGGTTTAAGAAAAGGTTGCATAGCAACCATCCAATTTTGGATTGCATGATAGAAATACCCTAATTTTGGACCATACAATCATACATCAATAATCAAGATTAAAAATTGATTAATGGTCACATCACCCACTTATAAAAGTCACGTGTAGTCTAGAGTCATTGTTCACATTTCTCATAATATTTTAACATTTACAAGTGAGTAGTTCTCTCTCTCTCTCTACAAGTTTATAATCCAACTCAAACAAGTTTTATTCTGTTTTTACTGTTTTGGGTAAAGATTTGTATCCTACTTTTTGTAAACTAAACGATATCAATCTAATTCAAGATTAAATAAATTTATAACGAAAAGAGAAGACTAAATAAATTTTAATTTACCCTAAACTAAAATCAAAATGTATATGGAAAAAGGGAAAATATATGTTTGTCTCAAGTATGTCACCTGACCAATCAAAAAGAGTAGAGTGGCATAAGCGGTGAGACAACATATGTACTCTATGTCAGTATGTCCATAAAGGGAGATGAAGCAGTGCATAGTGTCTAATGTTATCGCAAAACACGGATAGATTGAGTAGTTCGTTAGTTTGTTTGGGAATGATTTTTTTGGTATGGAACACATTCAGTTTAAGCCTTAAGGTGACATGTCTCACGAAATTAAAGGCTCCGAAATTAAACTCGAAAACATTTTTGAGTTTTAATTTTTGAATCTCATTTTTGAATTCTTGGCCCGTTAATTCTTACTATATAAAACTTTAATGTTTTTCGACTTTGAAATATCAGGGAAAAAAAAATACATTTCAACATATATCTGTTGAAAATATATTCTGACACGTGCAAATTTTTTATATTTTCAACAAATATAGGAAGTGCAAAATTTGCCCCCATAAAAAAAATAGAGCAACGAGGGGAGGACGAAAATATAAAACAATCTCTTATAGTTTGAACGCTTCAATTCTCAAGTCTCAACTATGAATTGGATGAAAGTTTGAAACTTGGAATTGATGAGCCAACTAAAGAGTTGCCGAAAGTGAGGGAGTTCTATTGAATGATGAGCTTTTGCAATTATTTTCAATGGTTAAGTGCAAGCCCCAACTAAAAGACAAAGTTTCAGCCAAGAGGGACAATGGGAGGGCAAGTTATAGCATGGTGCCCAAAGTCAAGGCACCATGTGTGAGGTCGTTAATCCAATCCGTGAAATTGTTGGTGCATTAATCCAAGGGGAGAGATCTTGTACTCACTTTGCTTCCAACCGGTGGTCACCGGTAACGTAAACTGGGAGTTGGCGACTTGGCGTTTTTTCTTTTCCGTCTCGTTACTTGTGTATGTCGGTCGTTTTCTTCCAACCGGTCTGGCTGTCGTTTTTTCTTTTCCTTTTCTTTTTACCTTGGTCTGTCGTTTTCGTTTCTTTTTAACTAGAGGTTTAGTTGGGCACAGTAACTCGCAGTACTTATTTGGACGTTGGCACTTGGCACGGTACAGTTTTTTTTTTTAAGTTTAGTTGTAATAAATGAATAGTCCATCAGAGTTGTCAATGTGCAACAATGACAATAAGATTTTCCTCGTAAAAAAAAAAAGGAATATAATTATAATAATTATAAACATTAATTAAAAATAAAAATGATTTTAAAGTTAATTATAAAAACAGTTTTGATATTCTCAGCCCTAAGGACTGAGTTTAAGCCATTAATAAGATTCTTAAATCATTAAAAATTTTCTAATTAATCAATACTCATTAATTGATTTTAATAATACAATATTTTTTTTATTCTATTATTAACTCCTACCAAACCCACTTTTTAGAATTCTCATAGTATTGATGTTAGGTCACTACCAATTTTATTTTAGGTTAACTACTATTAGTGAGGTCCCTACTAATTAAAATGAAGCATGCATGTTTAATTTCCACTCATAAGTATTGGTTTAGTGTAGTTCAAGCACGTGTCATGCATGTTTTACATGTATGTTAATAGTAATTATGAGTAAGTATGGTTTCAACCACCTGTAAGTATTAGTTTGCCCGTCCAAAAAAAATGATGACATTTTTTATTATTAGTTGTGACGGTGTTAAATTTAATTACTATAACAAAAAAAAACATAGTACTTGTCACGGTGTTAAATTTAATTAATGTTTAACCGTATTTTTTATTATAATATGGAGAGATGGTTAAGAGCACAAAAATAGGAACCTTAACTCTTGGACAACTTCTTAGTTTGTGGTCCACTTCTTCTCTTAAACTTTGCAATAAAAACCATAACCTTAAACCTTTGTCCTTTTATTTCCATAATCCTAACCCTAACCGTAATAGTAATCAAATGAGCATATAACTTTTCTCTGAAATTTGTGTCTAAGATTAGACATTTCATATATCAAAGGTAATAATAATTTATTAAAGTTATACAGAAACGAAGTATTTGGCTCGAGAGGATGCAGCTTTGATAATGTTACGTCGTTTGATGTCATGTACAGGAAAAAAATAGTGAATTTCAACTTTCATAACCATGAAATAGAACAACAACATATATCAAATTTAGAGGCTGGAAACTTCGACCTCATTTTGGAGAACGAGGAACTTAAGTCTGAGATACAACGTTTAAAAAATGACAAATTAGGTTAGGTTTCATATTAGTTTAGGTTGCATATTATTTTATTACAAGTGGATTGAGTCATTGAAATGAAATAATTTAGGTTTATTAGGGATATTTTGGTTAATTTAGTGTTTGTAATTTTTTATTATAAGTCTTGTACTTGTTCCGTTGGTGGCATTATTTTTCACGTAGTGACTGTGAGAGGGGCAGGGGTGTTTAACTATTTTATTCATGTAAAAAATAATAGATAAAGACCAAATAGTACAATGTTGGGGCAGGTTTTTATCTATCTCTTCACTCCCCCCCTCTCTCTCTCCCTCTCTCTCTCTCTCTCTGTATCTAAAGTTGCATCTCCATGGAAGAAGAAGGTGGCAAGGGCAAAGGTGCCAGTGGAAATAAGAACCACGAATGCATAACCCCCTTCTTTTAACATTCACTTAAGATTAAAAATGAGATTATCAAAAAGATTACCTTCAAAACGGAGCTTATCAATAGAGAGGGGAACAGATCTGAGGAAAAACAGAGCAATGGAGATGAGGTACACAGAGCAATGAGGTATACAGCTTGAGGATGAAGAAGAAGATGGACCTTTTAGATCTAACTTGCACTGGAGCAGAAAAGAGAAGAGAATAAGTTAAAATAAAAAGCTTACAAGATACAGCTGCTCCCAGTACGAGTTTTGCTATCTTTACCCATATGCTGGAACAGAAAACGGATGTTAAAATATTTACTTATAAAATATTTAGATACCGTTATATTTAATTGCATGTGAATCCTTGCCATTTGAAACCGGTAATCGAAGGTAACTCAATGACCTCACGCATGGTGCCTTGACTTTCGGCACCATGCTATAACGCCCCCAATGGGAGGCCATGGTTTTCTTGTTTCAAAATCTCAAAGTCTAGTGCTAGTTGTTCCATGTTCATCTCCGGTTGATCTTTAGCATCATACTCCCTCCAACTTGAAATATAAGAAAAAGAAAGTAAAAGTCATTCTCTTGGTTTAAAATATAAGCAAAACTAATCAACTTTTTTAAATTTTATTTCATTCTCAATGCTACTTTTCTAAAATAACCATAGAAAATTGTTATCTTATTTAATTTTTGTTTCATCATTTCCAATGCAACTTTCCTAAAATACCTCTAATCTTTTATAAATTTGAGAAAATTAAATACAATAAACTAACCTCCTTAATAAGCATAAAATTAATTACTTTTACTTATAATTTGAACAGGAGGAAGTATTTATTATTTTTCTGAAACGTATCTTTGGAAGGTCAACTATACTTTTTGTTTGGTTGTTTCCAAAATTAACTTATCGAAAGTATAAAAAAGTTTACCCTTTTCATATTGGTGAGTCGAAATATATTTTCAATTGATACCTGTCAGAATGCTTTTTTTTTTTTGGACATCTTGAAGTTGAGAAATACAAAAACAAGATGTTTTCATTTTTTTTTTATGAATTTTTTTTTTCCAACTGGTTAAGACAATGTTTAACGTTTTTACTTAAACAATTTACATCAAGCACTGATATGTTGGGTTTGCCTGGTGGTAATACATTGCTATTTCTCTCCACAAGTCATAGGATCGATTCTGTAGGACAGCAACTATTTTTTTCAGCTTAAATTAATAACAAAACGAAAATTAAAAAATTGAGTAAAATGCACAAGGTGGGACTCGACCCCGACATCACAGACTCATAGATTTAAATTCTCTTCCGCTAGGCCAATCAACTTTATAACACATGCAGTGCTAATGTAATTTATGATATGGATTGTTGCATGCAAAGAATAGAATACAAAGCAGTCGCCGTCGTCCTGATGAGTGAGGTACAGGCTTAAATCCGCATGTGAAACGTCGATCCAAAACTATTCTGAAGTTGGCAATTTGGAATAAAGGCAAATCTCAAATTATTCGTTCATTTTGAGCAATGCCTTGTGTATAACTTAGCCCTTAGTAGTAGTAGTTTATCGTCAGATCAGTCAGAGTGAGAGTAGTGAGAGTCTTTAACAAATACGAAAATGAAACTGAGTTTTATTATTCTCATCCTCCTTCTCGCAACAGCTTCCGGGAGTGTCAACTCCCACTCATGTGATGACGACTACATAATAATAGATGAATGCGTCACTGGACCAATCACGTCACGGTGCTGCGACGTCCTGGCGGCCCTGCCCTCCCAGTGCATATGCGCTGCCACTTGGTTCCCACCCATCGCCGACGCGGTGTGCTCCATCTGCCAATGTCCCGAATGCAGCAACAACGCAACTCCTCCTCCTTCTATCTGAAGGAGTGCCCCGGCCCGACGCATCTGCCCGCCCCCGCCGCCGAAGCCCCCTCCCCCCTTTTCTTTTCATTATCATTAGCCCTGGCTTTTGCTGTTGCTGGGGCTAATTTAATAATTGTATGCGTCGTTTTATTAAATAATTAATGGATTATCTATCCTTGATTAATTGCTTCTTGCCACTTTTATTAAATTATCCACAAAAAACTTGATATTTGTTAGGTGCTCACGAGCCAGCGTTGGAAACTCTTAAGTTTAAATATTTACTAACATACAACTTGGTTTCTGAGGCGAAAACTGAACTGGCCCCTTGCTCATATAGCTAATAACTTGACTAGTTTCAGATTCTTACGCTATGCTATGTAAGAGGTTAAATATCAAGAAATCTTAATCTTAATACTATTAATAATTAATAATTAATAATATATAGTAAAATTTAAAAGAACTTTGTGGAAAGTTTTGACAAATGGCATGATTAATTTGGTTAATTTTTAGAAACTTTGTGTATTGATAGACTCTAGATTATCACTTTCTATATTCTTCTTAATCTTTTTTTGAAGCACATGAACAAGTTTTAACATAGGGTCTTGCTATGGTGTTGTACATTAAAAGCTAAAAATTTATATTTAAAAATAATTTCCATTAATCTCTATTTTTTTTTTCATAGTCAAAGTTTTTTTATGAAGACAGTGGAAAAGAAATTAAATCAGTAATAATAAACTAAATAACTTCCTTAAAGATTAAACTTGATGTGACTTTCAACTCCCAAATTAAATGTAAAGAATTGATACATTATTACGTTAAGGGGTATATCCGTTTATTGAAATTTTTGCCATTTGACAACCTGTAATCAATTTTTTAATTTTAATTTGTTTCTTATTCTAGCAAATGCTATATTTTTCAAATTAACTTTTGTTTGTTTGCGCCTCAATCAATATTAGTATTTTGTAGTGATTAAAACATACGCAAAGTTGGAATAAATATTTGCAGGTTTGTTATCAGTATCTTTGCAAAGTGTAGTCTTTATAAGTAAGGATCATTAAAGTAATTTTTATATGTGTTTTATCCAATATGTTCTTATTTAATTTTTATTAAAAATTTTAGTGGTATTTAATATTTATTAGGAGGTGTGGCCATTAATTAATATGTAGTGGTTTAAATATAAAAGAATAATGATAAAAGTAAAATTAATGAGGAGTAAGAGAAATGATTGAATGAAAAGTTAAAGTTAGAAAGAAAAATATGTTTATCAATTGAAATTATAAAAATACAAGACATGGAATGAGAAAAAAAAGTCTAAAAAACAAAAAATTAAGGGATGGAGAGAATAATAAACTTAATTTTTCAATGCATTTATACTCGGTTTGATTTCTTTAACCTAAGATAATAATAATAATAATAATAATAATAATAATAATAATAATAATAATGATAATGATAATAATAAAAAGGAATTTCTTACTTTAATAATATCCTTATTTATTCTCATTTAAATTTTTTGAATCACGGATAGTCTTTAATTTAAATACTTTTGAAAAGTTCCATGTTACATGCACGTAGAATCAAAGATTAGAACTACCGAAAAAGATCAAGTTCACTGTCCATACTCATTTTGTTGCTATCGAATAGAAAAAGCCAAAAGGGTTTGGTTTACAACTCTGTTTTTGGCACAATGAAAATTGATTTTTTTTTCAAAGTAAGTGCTCCGTCCAGTCTTTATTATAATAATAAAAAAAATACTCCATCTGTCCCTAAATATAAAGTCTATTTGGGGATTTCACGTAAAGTGAAATAATTTAGTTAATTCTTTTGGAAATGTGAACTTTTGATATGTAATTTCAAAATTACTCCTATTAATATTATTGAGAATTTAAAAGTGTTAAATAAATAGGGGTGTTTGTGGAAAAAAGTAATTAATGATCATTGAAAATTGGTATGAGGCTTTATAAATAAGTACAAAATAATAGTGTCAAGAGGAATTATATTTAGAGACGGAGGTAGTAATTAATTTCACATTTATCAAGGATGTTAGTTGAATGAATTTAATTTTCTAAGATTTATAAAAAAAAATAGAGCTATTTAAGATTATCTTCTTTATAACAATGTGATAATGAAGTTGGAAAAATTGGATAAGAAATTAGGGAAGCCAACAGCAGAGAAAACTAAAGATCATCGATAGAAGTCAATCGAACAATCAACAATGTGTTATGCACAATTTTGAATAACTTAAAATGTTGGTTTTATATAAAAGGTTTTTTTATTAGGGTGTAGTTATTGGAATGTTTGGGATATTTTAGATATGATTTGACTTTTTTTTTAAATTCTAGATAACTTGGCTTTTTTTGGAAGATTTTAATTGCATAATGTTGGGGTACAATTTATTCACAATGTAGAAATTTTCAGAGAGATAATTTTAGTATTTTTTTAGATATATGGATGATATTTGTTTAAGCCTATATCAATTTTTTGAAATATTTTGTTGCCATCAATATTTGGCCTACAATTTGTTTATAGGGTTGTACTAATTTTTAGAGAGATAATTTTGGTTACGTTTTAGATTAGTAATCTCTAGGTTGATTTCTTTTGGAATTTGGTTGCATAAATATTGCGATACAATACATCAATGATAATTATGATTTTCTACAAGGTTAATTATTCTAATTTTTACAAGATACACGTTCAAAAAAAATAATCTTACCAGATATAATAATGTTTCTTTAAGTTCAAAAAAATAATGTTTCTTTCTTTCTTTTTTTTAAGTGATTGTGACAAATATATTAAAAAGTTATGTATATATATTTATACTTTGAGCATTAAAAAAAATAAATATTTTTGCTTTTGATTAATAACCGATTAAAGGACCCTGTAACTGGTTACTACAGTTTAACTTAGGTAATTTTGTCTAAAATAAAATAAAATGGATATTCTATATATTTAAGTTCAAATCTCTAAGTTTCAAAAAAAAAAAAAAGGTTCAAATCTCAATGGTAATTAAGGATTAAAAAGAAAATAAAATGATGATCATGCATCATATATGGGGTTATGGTGATTACGGTGAGAAGTGGGGTTAAAATACATGAATGGTTTGGTGGACCGTAGTGAAAATGAATAGTTGTTGAAGATTCCACAATAATCCTATGTACAACTTAGCCATTATGGGATCCTGGATGGTGCAGTGGTTCTCAGTATACCTTGATCCAGGTTGGATTTGTGATGAGCGTCGGGTTCATTGGCGATATACGTGGAAGGGAGACATGTACTTCCGATTGCATCTTCCTAGAGTGTTAATTTTGTGAAAGTGTTAATGATAATGATGGAAGTTTTATTGTGAGACCGATCATGCATGATATAGAGATTAATAATATAAATTATACAGTGCATCATCCACCATCCATGTAAATTAGTTTTAATTGGAAGTCAAACAACATTAATTCATGAACAGTGGATGATATACTGACAGTATAAAAAAATTTACACTGTCAGTGCACACACTATTTACTCATAAATTATTACGTGATATGATAATGTCTTACTCTCATCTACCTTAAATATATGGTAGGTATTGATGGAGGTGATCCCTCAGCTGGAAATGGACAGAACTAAGTTCACTCTTTGATAGAGTAATGTAGAAGCGACAACCAGGATGACAGGGACATACGAATCCTTTCCAACAATCATAGAGTTGTGCATATCTTGCTCTGAATGTTACATGAGATTTCGAAATTTACACTCAGAGCTTATTGTAAATAAATTAATTAATATTTTAATCAAATAAACTTTTGGGTTAATCCCTTGTCAGAAAGTTTTTGTTAACACATTATTTTATTAATTTATTTTGGGAACCAAAATTGGGGCGTTACATAAGGGGTTAGATTCATGCTGTGAGTATGGAAAATACTTTGTTGGGAGAAACTGTATCCACTTAGGTTATCTATCAGTCTCAAAAGGAATTAATTTATGACTATCGATCAAAGAACATCCTTGATTCACACGCAAAAAATATTCCCTCTAGCAAAAACGTGTTTATTTGCTGTTTAAAATTTTGTTGTATTTTTCTTATTAATTAGTGGCATGTGATATGTCTTAAATTCAAGGATTTCAAAATAGTGGTTTGTAGGAGGATTTGGTTTTTTAGGGTTTCTGTGGAGAAAGATAATTCTTAACAAAAATTGTTGTAGCTTGAAAAAGTGACTTAATTATACTATTCAAGAAGATTTGAATCTGTTATTAAGTTTGAAATTTGTTATTTTTTTAACGGCAATTTTTTTTTTATTAAAACACCAAGAAAAAAAATCTACCAAGTATTATAGTACATTTAAGCCCCACCTTTTATAAATAGTGTGCAAAAGCATACTTAATTATGTGTTCAAAGTAGCTAGATCAAAACCAACCAAAGTGTTGTACACGTGAGTCTACTTCACACTCATGTGTAAAACATGAGTTATTAAGAAATTTGTTATTAAGTTAATATTTGAAAATCTGAATTAAGGGCTAATGATATTGTTTTTATTTTTTATTTTTATTTATTTTTAATGATATTGTTTTTAAATCATGAATGTAATTGTCTTAAAATTTAAATTTGTGAATTGAAAAACAACAATTTCATAAAATTTGGACTGTCTCGTGGATTTGATTTTCCCAATACTTTTCCTTTGATTTAAGTAAAATAACATCAAAAATTATTGTGACTCCAAAATTTAATATATACTTATATATATATATATATATATGTACGTACGTATGATGAAGGATTCAAATGATTTACAAGTTAAATTACACCAATTTTTACCCAACTCATAATTATATTCTTACACCAAATCAAAGTTAATTGAATCAACCGTTTAATTAAAAGTTTTTATCATATATATCTTTTATATCAAATTTACAGAAATATTTTGGAATATTAGTGTTTTGGTCAAATTTCCAATAATTTATTCAATTCAAGTAAAGATATAAGTTACTATTATTTAGATATCGCCATGATTTCCCACCTTAAAAATATGACCGCATTAAATATTATTAACTTTTTTTCCTTAACAATTATTAATTTGATATATTAATTATTTCATATTATTTTCCTTATATTTTCTTTCTTTTTTTTAAAAAAAATATTTTGCCACAATTCATTCACTTCCCTTAATTAACATAAATATTTTGGAATATCAGTGTGTTGACCAAATTTCCCATAATTTATTCAGTTCACATAAGATATAACGTCTTACTATATATTATTTAGATATCCCCTTGACGATTTTCCACCTTAAAAATATGACCACATTAAATAATTTATAAATATTTTTTCCTTAACAATTAATCTGATATATTGATTATTTCATGCTATTTTTCTTATATTTTCTTTCTTTTAAAAAAAATTATTTTTTCACCAAAAAAAAATTATTTTGCCATAATTCATTCACTTCCCTTACTTAACGGAAATATTTTGGAATATGTTGACAAATTTTCAAAATTTATTAGTCAATGAGATTAATTAAAATGACTAATGGTAATTAACATGAAGAAATTGATTTCTTTTCGGAAGTAGTCATAAAGCTAGCTGCATTATATAAACAAAGGGAAAGCAGATAATTTTTGTACATCCTAAATTTGTTTTGAAAACTAATAACAATCATAAACATGTGGTCGTCCTATCACGCATTGTTGTTACTTCTTTGCTTTTTGATACAAGAACCTTCCCAAGCAATCAAACAGGCAAGTTGTCCGATATTCAACTAACTACTGTGATGAAGCTTCTTATTATAGCCATTATTACTCTTCGTTTTAGTTTAGTTTTTAAAATTTTCGCCTTTGAATATTTAAATGTGAATTATGATAAATAGACCTACAAAATCAACCTATAAACAAGTCTACATCATAAGAAAATGATATGTATCACTTAATGACACATGTCACTTTTTTTCTTTTTTGTGATGTAGGCCTATTTGTAACTTGATTTTGTAGGTTTATGAATCATTTTTCTTTAAACGTGGCCTAATAATAATCATTCACCTTTTTGTTTTTCTTAGTCCTACATTGTATACTTAGGAGCACATTCTTTTGGAGAAAATCCTTCATCTGTCGATGTTGAATCTGTCACGAATTTTCATTATGATTTCCTTGGATCATACATCGGAAGGTATATAGTATATAGTTTAACCACATGCATGTCTATGATGAATTTTTTAGTTGTTTAACCAATATGAACTAATAAAAGGAACTATTTTCATTATATTACACAGCACAGAGAAGGCCAAAGATGCAATCTTTTACTCTTATAAGCGATATTTCAATGGTTTTGCAGCAATACTCGATGAAGAAATAGCAGCGAGGATTGCAGGTGTGTCGTTGAAACTCGTAATTTGCCTCAATTTTTTCCTTTGCATGATGTATTATAGTGGGGACCTTAATTTTTAAAAATTGTTACTTACGTGAATTTTCTAACTATTATTATTATTATTTTTTTTTTATCTAAACAGAACATCCAAACGTCGTATCAGTTTTCTTAAACAAAAGACGAAAATTGCTTACAACTCACTCTTGGGATTTTCTTGGATTGAAGAGTAATGGTGAAATTCCAAAGGACTCAATATGGAATAAGGGATTTGGAGAAGATATCATTATTGCAAATTTAGACACTGGTAATGAAGAATTTCTTTACCCTGCTGAAACAAATTAAAATGCCTTATAAGACTTTATTTAAACTATTTGAATATTTGACGATATGTTATTTCTTTACACCCATCTACTTTACATTTTTTTTCTTTAATTTTTTTTTTCTAAATTGAGAAATTGATGGTGAAAGTTGATAGTTTAATGAAAATATGTGCATGATATTTTGGGTATGATAGATTTGATTTAGGAAATTGCTAACCAAACCAAAACTTAAAGAATAATGTTATTTGGACATTTATATTTATATTTAACATATAAGTTCAACACCTATCATTTTAAGTAAAGATGTAAAAAGTAGTAAAAAAGAAAAATCGAAGATATTTTTACCCAAATGGGAAGAGGAGGTCAAAAACTAAAAAGAAGTAAAAAATCATTTTAAAAAAATTAGGTTGCATATTAAAAATATTCAAAAATCAAATAATACACTTTCGAATTCTTAAAACGACAAATAATTTGGAACAAATTAAAACAATTAAAATGACAAATAAAGCAGAATGGAGGGAGTAATTAATTTGTGTGGTTAGGATATAAAAGTAAAAGCGAGCGGGTGTGTATGCATGCTATATGAAAGATGAAACATGAGTGAAAAGAGATATTAAAAAAAAAAGAAAAATGGAGGAGAAAGGAATTTTTGAAGGAGAAGGTTTTAACTGTTTAAAAGAATATTTTGGATATAAAAAAATATAATTTTATTTAGACATTTACATTTAATGGTTGGGCATTTTTTTAAGAATTTTCTTAATATGCAACCTAATTTTAGGTTGTTTCTAATGCAGTTCTATGTTGGACTAATTAATGATATTTTGTTACCTAATATATTATTGTCACTTAACATGCAATATTGATTTTTTTTTAAATATTGACATGTGGCAATAATATGTTAGCTAGGTGGCAAAGTATTATTGGTCCAACATATGATTGCATAACAACAATCCAAAATTAGATTGCATGGAAGCAATTCTCTTGATTTTTTTTAACTTTAATCTTGCATTTAATGTGTTAAAATATGTGAATTGGGTGATAATTAATGTACTGTGTGAAATTGAAACATTAAATTACTTTCTTAGTCTGTGTGAAATTTTTTAATAGACAGTTAAATTAAAATAGAGGGAGTAGAAAACTTTTTTGCCACAATAATTTAATCCATGTATATGTCTAAGATTTACACATACGCTAGGAGATTAGCATATTTATGCTCAGAATAAAATCCATGTTTACACATACCAATGGATGTTAGCACATAGATATGGTAAGGGATCTGTTGTTACTTAAGCATGTGGTTGGAGTTCGATCCCCGACTTTTGCGAATGTAAGAGGGTTCACTAGGAGACTAGCTCCCGAAAGGATCCAACAATATCGAAAGAATTAGTCATCCAGTTGCACAGAGAAATACCTTGAGAAAAAATATCCATGTTTGCAAACCACTAATATTCAAATAGCCATGATCATCATACTTATTAAAATTTTAAAACCCGTATGTTAGTCCCAGTAATGTGCTAAGAGGATTTTAGAAAGAAAAAAAATATTGAGTCAAAAACCAAAAAGATCATAGATTCAATTAAAAAAAAGAATATAATTCGTTTAACCATCATTCAACCGGTACTAACTCGACCTTAATCTATCTATATATTCTATCTATATATAAATTAGGGAAGCTTCCCTCCCATCCACTAATGTTTTGTTTGAATGCACGAAAGAAAATGAGAAGAGAGAAATAGGGAAGAAAGAAGTAAGGAAGAGAAATTATAGGAAAAAAATGAGTAGAGTTTGTGCTTGTTTGGTACGAGAGAAAATGTGAAGAAGGGAAGAGAGAAAAGTTAAGTTCTCTTTTTCCTTTCGTTTGGTTGGATTGAAAAGTGGAAAGAGAGAAAATAATAAATTTGTCAAAAGACAATTACACCCTTATTTTACAAAATATAAATAAATATATTTTTTATTTTTCACGTGTATGTATATTTAAAATAACAAAAAAAAATTTACTTCAATTATTTTTTTGTTTAATAAAAATTTCGAGTCCAAAATATTAAAAAAAACAATTTTTTTATTGAAATAAAAATGCTTTATTTTTTAATAAAAAAAATTTAAAAAATCAAATAAAGTGAATAAGTGAAAGACAGATGAATAATTTTATGTGTCAATATCAATTTTCTCTCAATTCTATCTTCTCTTGAGGAGAGAAAACTTTTTCTCATGGAACCCACCACATTTTCTTTCCTCTCTTATTTTCTCTCCTCAACCAAACGGAGATAAAACTTTGTTTTCTCAATTCCCAAAATCCCTTCCCCAAAATTACTCAACCAAACAAAGGGTAAAACTCCGGCCCACTATTCCCTCCTATTTTTTCTTTTTAAACTTTCCCTCCCACCGCTAAAATTTCAGCCTACTACTCCCTTTTTTTTAACTACTCCCTCATATTTTGACTATCCCACCCAAACAATGCAAGAGTGCTTCTATCATGTATCGATTTTTGGTGCTCCGACTTTTTTTTTATTTTTTTATTTTAATAAATCTAAAATATTTATAAAAAAGATATGTTTTCGGTTTTCTGTAATTTTTTTTATGTACATGTTTTTGTTATTTCGATTTGAATTTTTTTTATTATATGCTTCATGACACAAGTAATGGTTCAAACAAATAAAAATAAAACAAGGGTGATCTACTACCATTCATCGATTATTGATGCTCCGGCTCTTTTTTTTTAATTTTTAATTTTAATAAATCTAATATATTAAAAAAATATGCTTTGGGTTTTCTGTGTTCTTTTTATGTACATGTTTTTGTTATTTGGATTTGAATTTGTTTTATTATATGTTTCCTGACACAGGTAATGGTCTAAACAAGTAAAATATAAAACAAGAGTGCTTTTACCATGCACCGGTTTTTGTGCTCCGACTCTTTTTTTATTTAATAAATCTAATATATTAAAAAAATATGTTTTGGGTTTTCTGTGTTATTTTTATGTACATGTTTTTGTTATTTGGATTTAAATTTTGTTTATTATATGTTTCCTGAGACAGGTAATGATCCAAACGTGTAAAATATAAAACAAGAGTGCTTCTACCATGCACCATTTTTGGTGCTCCGGCTCTTTTTTTTTTATTTTTTTTATTTTAATAAATCTATTATTTAAAAAAAAATATGCATTGGATTTTCTGTGTTATTTTTATGTACATGTTTTTTATTAATTGGATTTGAATTTATAATGTTATTAATTATTTCTTTTTCAAAAACACTTTTATTCATTTTTTTTAAAAGCGAATTTTTTAGTTTTAAAATATTGCATACAAGAATGTTAATCGACTCCAATTTATCGATTCTTTCGTAAATAATAATATTAATCGACTCCTTCCTAAACAATTTTTTTAACAAGAATGTTTACATTATTATACTTTATTTACACTTAAAAATCATTCATATAAAAATTTGTCATAACTATTCAATAATAAATTAAAACTAATATTAATTGTAACTTTGTGAAATGTTTTATCAATACATTAAAACTAATATTAATTACAACTTTACAAAATGTTTTATCGATTTCGTATTTCTCACATCGGGGTTGGGGGCTAGTGAATTTAAAAAGTACTATCGAATTTTGATTGAAACAATCCACTCAACAGTTAGTTGTTTAATCTTCTGTCTTGTAACTTCTGATCAGTGACGGATCTTGATTGACGGGTCTAAGATTTGATTCTCAGTAATGTTGTTCATTTAAATTTCTCATTTCCATTAAATCATTGATTGATATTGAATCATAGCATTATTTGTGTTTTAAAATTAACTTTACGTTTTTCAAATTTTTATACATTACCTTTAAAATAACCTAAATAACAGAACTCTTGTATCATATTTGTAACACTATTTATGACAGGTGTATGGCCTGAATCTAAGAGTTTTAGTGACGAAGGGATGGGACCAATCCCAACAAGATGGCGTGGAATTTGTCAAACAGATGATAAGAATTCAGATAATTTCCACTGTAACAGGTTATATTTACTTTTGCTACAATCACTTCAAATAAACAATATACTAATATGTTTCACGGAAATACAAATGATATATATATATATGAATAAAGTTCCATGTTCTCTTTTATTCAATTGAATTACTTATTGCTACCTCAATTTTAAATACTAATACTAATTTTAAATTTTATCATTATAAGTACCTTATGTGTTTTGATTTTATTTTAAGTATCTTGTAAGTCTCGATTTTTTCTTTTCTTGAGAATTTAAATATTTACACTTTTAATATTTTCAAACTGCAATTAACTTCTTAACAATGGCCTTAACATTTTTTTTAATTTTAAATACCCTTAATCAACAAACATTTAAATTTACTTTCGTCCCCTATTCTCCACTCAAAAGGCATTCTAAATAATGATTAGTGGCAAATATTCCTATAATCTAGAAATAATGTACTCCCTCTTATCGAAATATAGGAAGAAAAAAATGTATACTTATTAAAAAAACTAGTTGAGCGTATTTATTTTTTTTAGATTTATAAAAAAAAAATTAAAAGTATTTTAGAAAAATAACATTGAAAGAATCTTATATTTAAGGATTGAGACATATAATAAAAGAATAATTACGTTTTACAAGCATGACAAGGATTTTACGCTAGAGAAACAACACACCATCATGCTCAATATATATTAGAATAAGCAATTTGAGAAACTTGGTCATGCTCTGGCCGACCTGGTGTGTCATGTAAAAAAATACTGATATAATCTGGATTTTTAATTTGTTATTTAGTTCCTATGGTTTTAATGCTTATTCGAGTCCGTTTGGTCGTGTATGCTTAGTTAGAGGTAACAATTTGTACTATCCAGTCGTGCTTAAGCTAGCTTGGTTTGGATTTGCCATGATCGTACCATGCTAAAAAGCATAGGTATAATTCGGACTCCAAGTTTGTATTCTAAACATTATGTTTTTGCGTCCTTATTCGGGTTCAAGTTGCGTTGGGCTTTTTTGGCAACCTTGTGAATATGCATGCATGAGCAATATAATGAAAATATTCATTATTGACTTTGTTTTTTCACATACCATATGTAGGAAGCTTATTGGAGCAAGATATTTTTACAAAGGTTATGAGGCAGGCAGTGGTAGTGAAAATGTGTCGTTTAATAGTGCGCGCGACTATAATGGTCATGGTTCACATACATTATCAATCGCTGGTGGAAACTTTGTTGCGGGAGCTAGTGTGTTTGGTAATGGCAATGGAACAGCAAGTGGTGGATCACCAAAAGCTCGTGTTGCAACCTATAAAGTGTGTTGGACAAAAGGTTGTTATGATTCAGACATTATGGCTGGTTTTGAAGCAGCCATAACGGATGGTGTTGATGTACTTTCTCTATCTATTGGTGGAATTAAATCCAAGGAATATTTTAAAGGTGTTGGTTCGATAGCATCTTTTCACGCAATTGCTAATGGCCTAGTTGTGGTGAGTGGTGCCGGAAATGGTGGACCAACCCCTGCCACTGTGGTGAACTCAGAACCATGGGTGATCACAGTTGCTGCTAGCACAATTGACAGAGAGTTCATTAATAGTGTTACACTTGGTGATATGAAAACCTTCAAGGTATATATATCGTCTTTCTTGATAGATAAAAATTTAACTATTTATTCCCGTTTTGTTCGATCATTATATTGTTCTTATTGTTCCCAATAGTCAAGCTATAGAACCGTTGGACATCAAATATCAGGTTTTTGATTGAAATTCAAGTGACCACAATTTCTTCTCCTAAAAAAAATGTATTTGCCTATATAAAAATATATTTTCCTCATTACTGATGTTGCAAAATACAATAATCTACTCAATTCCCTTTCCCAAGGATTTGGTTCAAGTTTTAATGTCAACATTTCTGATACACAAGTATAATAAGCATGTTATTAAGCACCAAATGTATATCAAGAACTTATTAATGTTTCATCTAACATACACTCCTATTGTTTTTTTTAATTATTGATAGGGACGAAGCCTTTCCGAGTCTGGTTTAGAACCTCATAAGTTTTACCCATTGATCATTGCTTCTGATGCTAAAGCAGATAATGTGTCTGCTCAAGATGCGTAAGAATATCAATACTAAGAACACCTTCTATAGGATGATCATATTTTATTATAAATTTTTTAATTCTCTCATCATTTGGCCAATTGTTGCAGCCTTAATTGCGAAGATGGAGCTCTTGATCCTAAGAAGACGAAGGGGAAAATATTGGTCTGTCGTAGTGGTGTCCCTGATCAAACAGAAGTGGTTGGAGTGGTGTATCCTAGTATCATCAGGGAAGAAACTGTACAAGCTGAACCTTTACCATTTCCTGGTTCATCGGTCAACTTTACTGACAGCAATTACATTCTTACTTACATCAACCACACCAAGTAATTTTTTTCCCAATGCTTTAGAGTTTCAAGCCAAAATTATGCTTATTCGCATCAGCAATGTTAATTGCTTGACTATTTTATTTGCACATCCAACTCTTATAACTTCATTTAAGGTCAAGTATAAATAAAAAAAAACCATATATTCTTTATTATTATTATTATTTGTCACATTAATTACCCAAAAATGAAGTAGTAGACTTCATTGTATAGTCTTGCCTGAAAAATCATTGCATATCCTATTTATCTATTTACACACACACATATATATATATATATATATATATATATATATATATATATGTATGTATGAATGTACACACACTACCACTGTTTCTTATTATCTGTTTTTTTAAAAGAATTTTTTTTTCTTTTTTATCTGTATTTTTGAGGACAGTAAGAGTGTAGCACATACTATTTTTCATGTTTATTCTTAATAAATAAGTTTTGATTTACGTAATTAGTGAAAAAAATAATGACTATAAAGAGACAAAGGATATAGTTGAGAAAAACACAGTTATTATATTAAAAATTTAAACAATAATAATATTTCTTACATAGTGTATTTCAATATAACAATACTTTATCATGCAGGTTTCCTATGGCTCATATTTCTAGAGTTGAAACAAAACTGGGAATAAAGTCATCTCCAGTAATGGCTTCATTTTCAGGAAGGGGGCCCAGTTCTATTGAGCCAAGAATTCTGAAGGTTTATTATTTTTTTTTTTTTGTGATAAAATTCTGAAGGTTTAATTTACCTTAAATTTAGTTTATTTCAAAAAGGATATTGGTAAATATTAATCTAAGGTATTGTAATACTTAAGTAAGCATCTTAGATTAATCAGAGTTTAATAATATTCTTAAACATTAATCTAAGGTATTGTAATGCATTTAATAAATTAATAAATTATGTATTTATTTTTTCAATATTAATTTTCATTTTGTTATTTCCTTAACCATTGGGTCACCAAAACCCAATTTAAAATACCATGTGAATGTGTAATTAATTTTTATTTTATATTCCAGCCTGATATTACTGCACCAGGGGTCAACATCATTGCTGCTTTTAGTGAAGCAAGCTCTCCTATGGAAAGCATATATGATAAACGCAAAACTCCATTCAATGCTTTATCTGGCACATCAATGTCAGCTCCTCATGTTTCTGGCCTTGTTGGGCTTCTTAAAGCACTTCATCCTGATTGGAGTTCAGCAGCTATTAAGTCAGCAATCATGACCACAGGTTTGATAGTATAGTTAATCCGCAACAGAGTTTTGTGTATAGTCTTAATATCATTATAGATTTTTTTTTATAAGACTTTGTTATTATTATTATTATTTAAAATTTGATGCAAAGCTTTAAGTAAGTTTCTTATTTTAAAAACTCACATTGAGATTATGTGATATCCAATTTTTTATCTTTTCACTCTTTTTACTCTTTATTACCATAATAATAAATAAATATTAATAATAAGATAAATAAATAACTAAATAATATTTTTTAAATTAAATAACAATATTCTTGAATACAAGTTTTTTGTCTCGCTTTTTTTAAAAATTAAGTAATTATATGTTTTTTGAAAGTATATGTTTTTTAAGGAGATCTTGGACAAATATGAACTGTCTCATGATAGCTAAAAATTTAGTTTGATGTAATTTGAGTTAATTTTAGCTTATGCATTTTTTGAATCTTTAGCTCATGCCCTTTTTTGAAATCATATATTGTTAATGCACTTTTTAAAAGTTTAAAATATGTAATTTTAGAATTTTGCTCTTCTAATATAGAGTTTTAAACAACCAATTATGTAATTTGTACCCTCACCTTCAACACCCAATTCTTCTAGCTTCCTTTAATTTTATTTGTAAATGATGGAAGCTCTCCTAATTATTCGATCTCTTTCTCATTATTTTTCATCTAGCTTCTCCACTTTATGTTAAAAGGTAGTAGTTGTAAGAATTAGGTGTTGGAAGTGTGCGGGTACAAATAACATAATTGACTACGCTATATACATGCTAAACATTAAAATCTATGCATTTCACAGCTACAATGATAGATAATACGGGAAGACCAATTTTGGATTATTCATCGCTAGAAGAGGCCACTCCATTTGCCTATGGTGCAGGGCACATCCAACCTAATCGAGCAGCAGACCCTGGTCTTGTATATGACTTGAATATTACTGATTATTTAAACTTTTTGTGTGGTCATGGTTACAACAGTTCTATGATTAAGTTGTTATATGGCAAGCCTTATATTTGTCCAAAGTCGTTCAATTTGGAAGATTTCAACTATCCATCAATTACAATTTTTCACTTGGACTTGGGACATTCATTAAACGTTACTCGTATTCTTACCAATGTTGGGTCCCCAAGTACGTACACAGTGCACATCGAGGCTCCTTCAGAAGTCATAGTTTCAGTTAAGCCTAATATATTGATATTCAAAGAAAAGGGTGAAAAAAAGGAATTCATAATTACATTGAGTTTGCGGGAAATAATAAAGAATAAGGCTGAATATTCCTTTGGGAGCTTAAACTGGACGGATGGCACGCACAATGTAAGGAGTCCTATTGTAATTAAGCATCCGCATCAATGAAATTTATGATGATCGATATTGCATTTACCTACCAACTATATATTTAAAGTGTTGCATTGTCTTGTTTTCTTTCTCATATCATATATTACTATCAAGGTTAAGTTCTCTTCTAAAAATGACAAGAGGATAAATGAATAAAAATCTTCTTTTTGCATACACATTTCTATCTAGTTTTTAGTTATTGTAGCCATTTAGCATGAGTTTTGATTTTTTGGGCCAATGTTTGAATTTTGGTTCCCATTTTATATTTTAAATATCAAAAGAACTTCAACATTTTACTTACTTTCGACGTCGGACTGTCGGAAGACTATTCCAACTCACGCTTATTGAAAGTTTAAAAAAATTATTTTTCCAACAAGTGTGAGTCGAAAGGGTATACTTTTTTCAAAATACAAACATACTCTTCTCTTTGAAATGATTCGGTTTCTTCATCCATAATCCAAATCTCCCACTAAAACCCCATATCCTGAACATTCCTATCATATTAAAAAAAAATACACATCCTTATAAAACTATGGCAAAGAATGTTATGCATTAGTCTTCATCCTTTCTATGAACCGCCCCAAATTTTTCGCCATAAATCACCACTTTTCTTGTGGTGTCACTAATTCAACTTTTATTCTCTCTCATCTATAAAACATTATACGTTAATTAATGGACACACTTTCTAATAAAAATTAAATACTACTACAATTTTCAATAAGGATTAAATAGAGACATTTTAGATAATATTAATCAATTTTATTGATGTGTTTGATGTTGGTAGAAATTATTAAAAAATTGTTTTTCAAAATTTCATGTATCACAATTTTATACCATAATCAAACAAATATAATACAACAACAATTATAACTGCAATTAAGTGAGGAAGTAAAATAATATTAATTCCTAATTACATTTAAAAAATAAATATAAATGCAAATAAAAATAAAAATAAAAATACATTAAAAATCCCCGCATGGCGCCAAGTTAGTATAATATATATATATATATATATATATATATATATATATATATATATATATATATAATCCTTGTATTAAAAAACGCCTATTCGAGACATCACGTTTGTCGGATAAATTTTTAAGGCACTACGTTTGTCGTTGAAGTTTTTTTCGCACCATGGTGTTTGTAGGTAGATATTATTATCTTCAACCAAAATTACAATTTGAAATTAAAAAATTGTTCAAATTTATTTATTCATTATCTGCATGTAAAATCATTATCCTTAGTTTGTCGAGAAAAGAAATCATTATTCTCAACAAAAATATTAAAATTTGAAATTAAATGGATTAATCAAGTTTTACAAGTTTTCCAAATCACAGTATATAATAGGATTTGATTTTATGCTTGATGTGAGTAATTTTTTTTTCGCCTTCAACCTTTACATTTTTTTCCACCTTTAAATTTCGCTAATTATGAGAATTCTCGCTTATCTTAATTTATATTATTTGATTATCCAATTCCTCTCTAACTTATTATTCCAATTCATTATTTCGAAGATGTCAATAAAATTTGACTTTATGCTTGATGTAAGTTTTTTTTCTTCACCTTCATTCTTTGATATTTTTCCATCTTTAAATTTCGTTAATTCTGAGAATTCTCACTCATCTTAATTTATTGATTTTTCAGTTCCTATCTAACTCTTACTTCAATTCCTTTCTTCACTTCAGTATTTTGAAGATGTAATTCGGATTCGTCACACTCACTTTCAGCATGTTATCATTCAATAAATTAATAACTCTTCTCGAGGGACTGAAACTTTAATTTTAGAAGACTGTATCTTCTCGAGTGGTCTAAGCTTTAAATTCAAATGACTGCATCTAGGTTGTCGCAATTCCTTCTATAATAATTTTTGTTTATGGTAACATATGAAAATAAATTTTGTTCATTGTAATAGAAAAAAATCATCATGTATAATATAATTTTATTTTATGCTTAGCTTGATGTGAATGTATTTTTTCCCTCTGTCTCAGCGAAATCTAGGTAGAATAGCAACTCCCAAAGACCCCACTACTCAGCGACCTGTGAATTGAATCTGGAGGGAAAGGAGGGGGGGGGGAGACTCAATGAAGGCATAACGTACAAAGCAAACAAGAAGAGGAGACATATATTTGCACGAGTAATGAACTTAAGTGAATAACATTAGCTAAACAAATAATCAACTAAAAACATATAAATTTCCGTAAGTAAATAAAATATATAACTCTAACTTTATAAAAAAAAAATACATTGTTATATCTGAAACCATGCATAAATTTAACAAGAGTGCAAATTAAATAATTTTCTATGTGCACACATAGGTGGCATTTTCTCTTCGTAGCGACGAACGGTATGGTCGTATTATCTCTTCGTCACAACAAAACGATATATATAGTCGTATTATCTCTTTGTCACGGCAAAACGGTATCATCCCAATAGAAAGCTCATTATACATTCTCATATAAGCCATATAAAAATAAAAAAAAACCATAGCTCAAAGGTGTAAATCATGTCACTATGCTGCCAAGTAAATTATCTACTCACAGAGAATCAACCCAACTGCTCTCCAGCAACTTCGAGAGAAGCGAGCGACACAGAACCACCAATTGTGTCTGATCATAATAAACATACAGAGCAAAAAGCTCTAACTTCAATTGGGCCCCCCGCAAGTGCCCGGTGGGATTGGTCCCCCAGGATTAGTCAGCCCAGTAGGCTGGATTACCTGAGTTATAAAAAAAATATATATATTTACACAGTGAATATTATCAAACCAAAAACCTCTCAAAATTTTCCCCAACAACCTCTCAAAACTCATTGCCCTCAGTAATATGCTAAATGCTCACAAAACCCATTGACTATATGACCTATCTTATATGAGTAAACTAACAAAATCAAGTCTATGCTATAACTTACAGTTCTCAATTCACAGAGTTTAGGGTCTATAGCAAACTATCAGATAATAAATATGACAAGATTTAGAAAATTTACCTTGAATTCGAGAGACTAACGGATGTAAAATCGCAATCACAAGTTTTAACAATTGGACAAAGACGAGGATTTGGGGATCCTTCTTTTTTTCTTTTGATGCAATTAACCTGGGTGGGGGTGGGCTTACGGTTTTCTCTTTTTTTTTTCTTTTACTTTTTTTTTGTGTTTTGTTGTAGACCCCTTCTTTTTTTAAGTTATCGACCCCCCCCCCCCCCCCCCTATTTTCTTTTTTTTTTAATTTCATCTTTTATTATTTTTGTTATTTTTTTTCTACTGTATACCAACGAAACAATGCGTCACACTTAATATATTGATACCCATTCCATTATTAGCATTAGCCCAAGTTGTTTGGGAATGATTTTTTTGGTATGGAACACTTTAAGTTTAAGCCTTAAGGTGACATGTCTCACGAAATTAAACTAGAAAACATTTTTGAGTTTTAATTTTTGAATCTCATTTTTGAATTCTTGGCCCGTTAATTCTTACTACATAAAACTTTCAACTTTAATGTTTTTCGACTTTGAAATATCAGGGGAAAAAAATACATTTCAACATATATCTGTTGAAAATATATTCTGACACGTGCAAATTTTTTATATTTTCAACAAATATAGGAAGTGCAAAATTTCCCCCCATAAAAAAAAATAGAGCAACGAGGGGAGGACGAAAATATAAAACAATCTCTTATAGTTTGAACGCTTCAATTCTCAAGTCTCAACTATGAATTGGATGAAAGTTGGAAACTTGGAATTGATGAGCCAACTAAAGAGTTGCCGAAAGTGAGGGAGTTCTATTGAATGATGAGTTTTCTGCAATTATTTTCAATGGTTAATATCGTGTTTGGTTGGCGGTTGCCCAACGCAAACGCAGAAGCTCCTTTCTGCCCGCTTCTACTGAAACGTAAGTTTGCTTGCACAAACACACTCTAAGTGCAAGCCCCAACTAAAAGACAAAGTTTCAGCCAAGAGGGGATTGCCACAATGGGAAGCCAGGGTTTTCTTGTTTCAAAATCTCAAAGTCCAGTGCTAGTTGTTCCATGTTAATCTCCAGTCGATCTTTAGCATCATACTTTTTCCGGTTTGAAATATAAGAAAAAAAAAATTTTTCTCTTGGTTTAAAATATAAGCAAAATTAACCAACTTTTTTAAATTTTATTTCATTCACAATGCCACTTTCCTAAAACATCCCTAGAAAATTGTTATCTTATTTAATTTTTGTTTAATTTCCAATGCAACTTTCCTAAAATATCTCTATTCTTTTATAAATTTGAGAAAATTAAATACAATCAACTAATATTCTTAATAAGCTTAAAATTAGTTACTTTTGCATATAATTTGAACCGGATGGAGTATTTATTATTTTTCTTAAACGTACCTTTGGAAGGTCAACTATACTTTTTGTTTGGTTGTTTCCAAAATTAACTTGTCGAAAGTATAAAAAAGTTTACCCTTTTCATATTGGTGAGTCGAAATATATTTTCGATTGATACGTGTGGGAATGCATTTTTTTTGGACATCTTGAAGTCGAAAAATACAAAAACTAGGTGTTTTCATTTTTTTTTATGAATTAATGAGGTCAAAAATTAAAACTCAACGATTTACTTCCCGTGTCTCTAAATATCAGTATTAGATAAGAAGTTTACCTTTTATCTTATTATAAGCCCTTATCTCAATTTCCAATAATATTAACTAATTTTTTTCTCAAACATTTTTATTTATTCAACATTTTTGAGAGTTCCAAACTAATTATTAGAATAATTTAAAAAAAAATATACTACTGTATCAAATATTATCATTTTCAAACTCCTTAACAATATTAACTAACTTATTTAATCACGTAAAAATACACCTCTTATATTTAGATGTGGAGGGAATATTTACGAATCAAATCAAGTTGTATGGCTATAGAGATCGACCTGTCTTTGCAAATCACAGTTTACGGGAAAAAAAAAACAAAAAAAAAAATATCTTCTCGTAATCTATGGAAAACTCAGGGATCTAAGGTCACTCTTATAATAGGCAAGGACTACAACCCTGCAATGCAATGCTTGCGGCAACATTTGAAGTTTCCAATTGTTGTTGCTATTGGTTTCCATGCCTTTTGTCTCTCTCAATCTCACAAAAGGACAGAAAAACACTCTCAGTCTCGCCAATCTCAACGCCAAGATTCTGTTTTGTTGCTTATAGTAATTTGTTGAAAGAAACTTCGGTCACCTTCTGACAATCTTATACTACCTCCCTCCGTTCTATTTATATTTGATCATTACTCAAATTTTTAATATATTAATGTTTTTTCTCACTGTACCATTTATCTCTTTTTAATCATTAATTTTTCTTCACTGCTTACATAAACCAAAACATATTAAATAAGGACAAACATAAAAATAACATTTATTACACTCTTGAAATCCTCAATATGATAGATAAAAAGAAACAAAAAATCTCTCCAAAAAACGACAGATAAAAAGGAACAAAGGAAATATTACTCCCTCTGTTCCTAATTATAAGGCCCTCTTGGGCATTTTTACGTTCATCAATGTTGTTGAATTCTATATTAAAATTGATATGTTCTTCCAAAAATACACATCTGCCAATTATTAGAACATAATAAATTTTTTCATTTTTATAAGTAATTTATTTCCTAGATACTCCATAATCTATATTTAATGTAATGAATCAATTTTCAAGTCATTTACAACATTAAACAAGCTCCATTTCATATTTCAATACAATTTTATTTATTTCTTCTTATAAAAACTTAGACCACAATGATTAGATGTAAGAGTAATTTTGGAAAAAATTACAAGAGAGTCTTAAATTTAGAACCAAATTTTTTTATCCAAAAGAACCGCCTTGTAATCAGGGACGGAGAGAGTTGTAAATAATGTTACTAACCCCAATATCCATGCATCGGTTCCATATATAACCATGAAAGATGCAGTACCATACATTAATGGCACACTTTTAAAAATACTAATACATCAGAAAAATGACTTTTTTTTAGTTGAACCAACAAAACCCAGCACAGTTGGTAGATAGATGAGTTTCTTAAGCATGATGTCAGGGGTTCGATTCCTGCCGTGGGCATGGAAAAGGCTTTGTTGGTAGAGGCAAAACTCACTTCGGTGATCTTTACGCTTCTAAGGGGATTAGTTTTCGGCTGTCGGCTGGATGATACCCTTGGTATTAAAAAAAAATGATTTTTTTTAGTTGATCCTTTCCGGAGGCTAACGTCTTGGCACTAAATAAAGCACATTTACTTGTTATTCAAACTCACCTCTTAAGCACCATCTCTAGCTAGTTAACCTCTTAAAGTTCATGTTATTCAAACTCATGGCTCAACACTTAAAAAAAAAAAAAAAAATTACCAACGAATTCTTAATAACATGCATGGGTGACTCTTTCATGCACCCTTTTTAGTTTTATGATTTGATGTTCCCTTTTACATTATTATAGATTTATTAATTAAAAAGGGTAACAGTTTAGATTAAATGGTGAAAATGTATAAAAATACTATTTTACCATTTTTTACAGCATCTCAGTTCAGTCGAATCATTCTCTTTTTGGCAATCATCTTTTTTATTTTTTACCTATATTATAACTTCCACCACGCACCCTTTTATAAAAATGCATTGACCGACAACAAAATTATAATAATGTGAAATGGGTGTAATCACGACCGTATAAAAGTGAAAGTATGATAAAATGGTAAATGAAAAATTAGGTTTAAGGTGAGAAAATAATAAAATTTCATGCATAAAAAATAGAGGGGTCAATTGAATATCATTTAAACGGGAGCATCAAAGAATTTTCCAATTAGTATTTGGTAAAGTTTAGATGTCAAATTATACTATTAACAACATCACAAATTAATGTTGTTGTTGTTGTTTTTTTTTAATGCTAAGAAGTAAATTTGGAACCAGTGCATTTAGGATGACTAATTTTTTTTATTTTTATTTTTTTAAAAGTTAGCTCCTAAACCAAATATAATCATATTTCTGAAAAACATCAATTTATTTAAACCTTGAATAAATATATGTAAAAGAAAAGAGATTATACATTATATATTACAAAATGTTAGGAATTTAAGTCAAATTTTTTTATTAATAATAGATGTTTATATGAAAAATAAACAATTAAAAGAAGGTAAATGTTAGGACCGGTTGAACAATTCGAAGAATAATCCAAACACATTTTCAAAGCACATCAAGTATATTTTTTAAATGAGTTTCAATACGATAAGATATGGAACCGTGGGATTGGTTGGGTTTTGCTCACCATTATTGCTCACCATTATCGGCTATATATATATATATATATATCATCTGTGTGTGTGTGTGATATACTACGTATTTTATTGCATTAAATAAATTTGAAATGAGTATTAAAAAAATATTCAACATGTAATTTAATATGCACCGTTATAATAAAACAAATACTCCCTTTGATCATAAATTTAAGTCCCTTTGGACATTTTTTTTATTAATATAAGTCATTTTCCCAATTTTTAATGAAATTAAGTATTTTGTTTTATAACCACTTATATTTACTTAACATTTTTTAAGTCAAAGGAATAATTACTTCATCCGGTTCTACATATAAATCCATTTTAAAGACTTTTTTTTTCTCCTTAATATAAACCTCATTTCAAATTTACAATGGTATTAATTACTTTTTTCTATAAACACTCATATTTACTCAACATTTTTAAGAGTCTAGGTAACAAATTTTTTTTTTGAACAGCGAGTCTCGATAACAATTATAAGGATAGTTTTGAAAAAGTATACAAAATATTCAAATTTTCAATGCCACTAATAATACTAACTAATTTTCTTAATAAAATGATGTATTTTTTAGCCAAATGAGTTTATATATAAGATCGGAACGAGTATAATAATTATAAGGTAGTTTTTTTTTAAAAAAATATATTTCCTTTGATTCTTATTATAAGACCCTTTGACCAATTGTCACACTCTTTACAAAAGTTAGTTAGTATTATTAGTGGTATTGGAAAAGTAAATACTTGATATATTTTTTCAAAATTACCCCTAAAAATATTATTGTGAATTTGAGTAAACAAGGGTGTTCGTAGAAAAGAAATAATTAATACCATTAAAAATTGGAAAATGAGGTTTATATTAAGAACAAAAAAGTCTTCAAATAGAGCTTATATATAGGATTAAATGAAATATCAAATATTTATATTTTCAATATCACTGACAATACTAAGTAATTTCCTTAAAAATTGTGTATTTAGTAAAAAAAACTTACCTTTAAAAACTAAAAAAAAATACTACTGTATTAGTTTTTTTAAAGAAGAAGCTGGAAAGAAACTAAGCTTTATTAAAGAAATTGAGCTATATTCAAACCAAACAAATAGAGAGTTTCTTCGGTGCTGTCGCAAAAGAGTGGATTTTGGTGTCGTCGAACCCTTAACCAATAAAAACAGATCACCTCATAAAATTAGCCACGTCAACATATTTTCTATTAAAGAATCCAATTTTATCATATTGCATTTTTAGTCCTTCACATTTTAAGTAACTTTTAATTAATCTAATCAGTTTAAATCAAATAAAATATTTTCTATTTTATTTGAAAAATATTTGGATTTGATTTTTAAAGAGTTTCATCATCACCCTCATCTTAATCCGTTCATCATCAAACATCAGGCTTCATAACCAAACACCATAAACGCACACAACAAACACTATACATGCACACAACAAACACGAGACCATACAGCACACAACAAACACCCTAAACGCACACAACAAACACTATACACGCACACAACAAACACGAGATCATACACGCACACAACAACCATACACACAGCAAATAACAGGTTGATCGTCCACCAAATTTCCATCTCATACAACAAAGTCATGGATAAAAATAAGAATAACCAAACACCATAAACGCACACAACAAACACCATACACGCACACAACAAACTCGACTGGTGATGGTTATGAAACCTGATGTTTGATGATGAACAGATAAATATGAGGATGATATAAAACTCTTTAAAAATCAAATACTAATTTTTTTATTTTAATTTTTTTTCAAATAAAATAGGAAATATTTAATTTGATTTAAATTGATTAGATTAATTAAAAGTTACTTAAAATGTGAAAGACTAAAAATGCAATATGATAAATTTGATTCTTTAATAGAAAATATGTTGACATGGCTAATTATATGAGGTGACATATTTTTATTGGTTAAGGATTCGATGGCACCGAAACCCACTCTTTTGCGATGACACCAGAGAAACTCTCATAATTACATCATTACATCGTGAATATACGTAAATATTACTTAATTTCTACATAAAAGTAACCGACTGTATCCGGTATTTGAGAGTAGGTACCGGTACGAACTTCTTTCAAGTTCGTATTTTAACCAGATCTGACTAGTGAATGAACAATGAATTGACAGGAGCTACTAATTAATGGTAGATATTTTATACTCTCTCCTTATTATAAGCACCCTTTTTGTGAGAGAGTAAAGGAGCTTATAATAAGGACAGGAGGGAGTAGCTTATAAAGTTTGGTGACTAAGGAATACAGAATGACATTGTCTCATGTGAATTGGAGCAGATCCAAATTTCTTAAGCATGCGTTAGTTTACCATTTGGATTGTTGCATGCAAAGAATAGAATACAAAGTAGTCGTCGTCCTAATGAGTGAGGTACAGGGCTTAAATCAACATGTGATGTCCCATACATTGCATGTGATACGTGCATCCAAAAATATTCTGGAGGCGAAACGCAATTGGAAATTAGGAATAAAGCCACATCTCCCATTATTCCTTCATTTTCAGCAATTCCTTGTATATAAATAAGTCCTTAGTCCTTAATAGTTGTTCATCATATCAGAGTCAGAGTCTTTAAGACTAACAAATATGAAAATGAAAGTTGCTTTTGTTCTTCTCATCCTCCTTCTTGCATCATCTGCTGGGAGTGTCAACTCCTACTCCTGTAACCACGACTACCTCATCATAGATGATTGCGTGACTGATCCGAGTGCTGCGACATCCTTGCAACGCTGTCCTCCGAGTGCATATGCACTACCCCCTGGTTCCAGCCCATCGTTAACATGGTGTGCGCCCCTATCCTGACTGCAGCAACACATCTCCTCCTTCAATCTGAAACTTAAATCAATTTAAAAAATTAATCTAATCAATTTAAATCAAATTAAATATTTTCTATTTTATTTGAAAAATTAAAATAAAAAAATTAGGATTTGATTTTAAAAGAGTTTCATCATCACCCTCATCTTAATTTGTTCATCATGAAACATCAGGTTTCATAACCAAACACCATAAACGCACATAACAAACACTATACACGCACACAACAAACACGAGACCATACACGCACACAACAAACACCATAAACGCACACAACAAACACTATACATGCACACAACAAACACGAGACCATACACGCACACAACAACCATACACACAGCAAATAACAGGTTGATCGTCTACCAAATTTCCATCTCATACAACAAAGTCATCGATAAAAATAATAATAACCAAACACCATAAACGCACACAACAAACACGAGACCATACACGCAGACAACAAACACCACTGGTGTTTGTTGCAGTTGTGTTTGTTGTGTGCATTTATGATGTTTGGTTATGAAGTCTGATGTTTGATGATGAACAGATAAAGATGAGGATGATGATGAAACTCTTTAAAAATCAAATACTAATTTTTTTGATTTTAATTTTTTTCAAATAAAATAGGAAATATTTAATTTGATTAAAATTGATTAGATTAATTAAAAGTTACTTAAAATGTGAAAGACTAAAAATGCAATACGATAAAATTGGATTCTTTAATAGAAAATATGCTGACATGACTAATTATATGAGGTGGCATATGTTTATTGGTTAAGGGTTCGATGACACCGAAACCCACTCTTTTGCGACGGCATCGGAGAAACTCTCATAATTACATCATTACATCGTGAATATACGTAAATATTACTTAATTTCTACATAAACAGAGTAACCGACTGTATCCGGTATTTGAGAGTAGGTATCGGTTTAACTTCTTTCAGGTTCGTATTTTAACCGGATCCGACTAGTGAATGAATAATAAATTGACAGGAGCTACTAATTAATGGTAGATATTTTATACTCCCTCCGGTTCTTATTATAAGTACCCTTTTTGTGAGAGATCAAAAAGGCTTATAATAAGTAGCGAGGGAGTAACTTATAAAGTTTGTTGACTAAGAGGAATACATAATGACATTGTCTCATGTGAATTGGAGCCGATCCAAATTTCTTAAGCATGTGTTAGTTTACCATTTGGATTGTTGCATGCAAAGAATAGAATACAAAGTAGTCGTCGTCGTCCTAATGAGTGAGGTACAGGGCTTAAATCAACATGTGATGTCCCACACATTGCATGTGATACGTGCATCCAAAAATATTCTGGAGGGGAAACGAAATTGGAAATTTGGAATAAAGCCACATCTCCAATTATTCCTTCATTTTCAGCAATTCTTTGCATATAAATAAGTCCTTAGTCCTTAGTAGTTGTTCATCAGAGTTAGAGTCTTTAAGACTTTAATAAATATGAAAATGAAAGTTGCTTTTGTTCTTCTCCTCCTCCTTCTCGCATCATCTGTTGGGAGTATAAACTCCTACTCCTCTAACCGCGACTACTTCATCATAGATGATTGCGTGACTGATCCGGATGCTGCGACGTTCTTGCTACGCTTCAAGCAACCGCATCATGTTAATGAAAATTAACAAGACATTAGGCAGAATAAATGTTTGGCAAAATATTTGGATTTGATTTTTAAAGATTTTCATCATCACCCTCATCTTAATCCGTTCATCATCAAACATCAGGCTTCATAACCAAACACCATAAACGCACACAACAAACACTATACATGCACACAACAAACACGAGACCATACACGCACACAACAAACACCCTAAACGCACACAACAAACACTATACACGCACACAACAAACACGAGATCATACACGCACACAACAACCATACACACAGCAAATAACAGGTTGATCGTCCACCAAATTTCCATCTCATACAACAAAGTCATCGATAAAAATAAGAATAACCAAACACCATAAACGCACACAACAAACACCATATATGCACACAACAAACTCGACTGGTGTTTGTTGTGTGCGTGTATGGTCTCGCGTTTGTTGTGTGCGTGTATGGTGTTTGGTTATGAAACCTGATGTTTGATGATGAACAGATAAATATGAGGATGATATAAAACTCTTTTAAAAATCAAATAATAATTTTTTTATTTTAATTTTTTTTCAAATAAAATAGGAAATATTTAATTTGATTTAAATTGATTAGATTAATTAAAAGTTACTTAAAATGTGAAAGACTAAAAATGCAATATGATAAAATTTGATTCTTTAATAGAAAATATGTTGACATGGCTAATTATATGAGGTGACATATTTTTATTGGTTAAGGATTCGATGGCACCGAAACCCACTCTTTTGCGATGACACCAGAGAAACTCTCATAATTACATCATTACATCGTGAATATACGTAAATATTACTTAATTTCTACATAAAAGTAACCGACTGTATCCGGTATTTGAGAGTAGGTACCGGTACGAACTTCTTTTAAGTTCGTATTTTAACCAGATCTGAATAGTGAATGAACAATGAATTGACAGGAGCTACTAATTAATGGTAGATATTTTATACTCTCTCCTTATTATAAGCACCCTTTTTGTGAGAGAGTAAAGGGGCTTATAATAAGGACAGGAGGGAGTAGCTTATAAAGTTTGGTGACTAAGGAATACAGAATGGCATTGTCTCATGTGAATTGGAGCAGATCCAAATTTCTTAAGCATGCGTTAGTTTACCATTTGGATTGTTGCAGGCAAAGAATAGAATACAAAGTAGTCGTCGTCCTAATGAGTGAGGTACAAGGCTTAAATCAACATGTGATGTCCCATACATTGCATGTGATACGTGCATCCAAAAATATTCTGGAGGCGAAACGAAATTGGAAATTAGGAATAAAGCCACATCTCCCATTATTCCTTCATTTTCAGCAATTCCTTGTATATAAATAAGTCCTTAGTCCTTAATAGTTGTTCATCATATCAGAGTCAGAGTCTTTAAGACTAACAAATATGAAAATGAAAGTTGCTTTTGTTCTTCTCATCCTCCTTCTTGCATCATCTGCTGGGAGTGTCAACTCCTACTCCTGTAACCACGACTACTTCATCATAGATGATTGCGTGACTGATCCGAGTGCTGCGACATCCTTGCAACGCTGTCCTCCGAGTGCATATGCACTACCCCCTGGTTCCAGCCCATCGTTAACATGGTGTGCGCCCCTATCCTGACTGCAGCAACACATCTCCTCCTTCAATCTTAAACTTAAATCAATTTAAAAAATTAATCTAATCAATTTAAATCAAATTAAATATTTCCTATTTTATTTGAAAAATTAAAATAAAAAAATTAGGATTTAATTTTAAAAGAGTTTCATCATCACCCTCATCTTAATTTGTTCATCATGAAACATCAGGTTTCATAACCAAACACCATAAACGCACACAACAAACACCATAAACGCACACAACAAACACTATACATGCACACAACAAACACGAGACCATATACGCACACAACAACCATACACACAGCAAATAACAGGTTGATCGTCTACCAAATTTCCATCTCATACAACAAAGTCATCGATAAAAATAATAATAACCAAACACCATAAACGCACACAACAAACACGAGACCATACACGCAGACAACAAACACCACTGGTGTTTGTTGCAGTGGTGTTTGTTGTGTGCATTTATGATGTTTGGTTATGAAGTCTGATGTTTGATGATGAACAGATAAAGATGAGGATGATGATGAAACTCTTTAAAAATCAAATACTAATTTTTTTGATCTTAATTTTTTTCAAATAAAATAGGAAATATTTAATTTGATTAAAATTGATTAGATTAATTAAAAGTTACTTAAAATGTGAAGGAGTAAAAATGCAATACGATAAAATTGGATTCTTTAATAGAAAATATGTTGACATGGCTAATTATATGAGGTGGCATATGTTTATTGGTTAAGGGTTCGATGACACCGAAACCCACTCTTTTGCGACGGCATCGGAGAAACTCTCATAATTACATCATTACATCGTGAATATACGTAAATATTACTTAATTTCTACATAAACAGAGTAACCGACTGTATCCGGTATTTGAGAGTAGGTATCGGTTTAACTTCTTTCAGGTTCGTATTTTAACCGGATCCGACTAGTGAATGAATAATAAATTGACAGGAGCTACTAATTAATGGTAGATATTTTATACTCTCTCCGGTTCTTATTATAAGTACCCTTTTTGTGAGAGATCAAAAATGCTTATAATAAGTAGCGAGGGAGTAGCTTATAAAGTTTGTTGACTAAGAGGAATACATAATGACATTGTCTCATGTGAATTGGAGCCGATCCAAATTTCTTAAGCATGTGTTAGTTTACCATTTGGATTGTTGCATGCAAAGAATAGAATACAAAGTAGTCGTCGTCGTCCTAATGAGTGAGGTACAGGGCTTAAATCAACATGTGATGTCCCACATATTGCATGTGATACGTGCATCCAAAAATATTCTGGAGGGGAAACAAAATTGGAAATTTGGAATAAAGCCACATCTCCCATTATTCCTTCATTTTCAGCAATTCCTTGCATATAAATAAGTCCTTAGTCCTTAGTAGTTGTTCATCAGAGTTAGAGTCTTTAAGACTTTAATAAATATGAAAATGAAAGTTGCTTTTGTTCTTCTCCTCCTCCTTCTCGCATCATCTGTCGGGAGTGTCAACTCCTACTCCTATAACCATGACTACTTCATCATAGATGATTGCGTGACTGATCCGGATGCTGCGACGTTCTTGCTACGCTGTCCTCCGAGTGCATATGCATTACCCCTTGGTAGCAAGGACGTCGCAACACCTTGAAGTGATTGGATCAGCAACGCAATCACCCTGAATTTCTATATGAACCTTTGAATTGTGTTGTATGGAACTCATTTACGTTGTTAATTGACTTATTCACAGTTTCAAATTTTGCCAAGCATTTGTTCTGCCTAATGTCTTGTTAATTTTCATTAACATGATGCGGTTGCTTGAAGCGTAGCAAGAACGTCGCAGCATCCGGATCAGTCACGCAATCATCTATGATGAAGTAGTCGCGGTTAGAGGAGTAGGAGTTGATACTCCCAACAGATGATGCGAGAAGGAGGAGAGGAAGAACAAAAGCAACTTTCATTTTCATATTTGTTAAAGACTCAGGGATCTAAGGTCACTCTTATAATAGGCAAGGACTACCCTGCAATGCAATGCTTGCGGCAACATTTGAAGTTTCCAATTGTTGTTGCTATTGTTGGTTTCCATGCCTTTTGTCTCTCTCAATCTCACACATCAAAAGGACAGAAAAACACTCTCAGTCTCACCAATCTCAATGTCAAGATTCTGTTTTTTAGCTTATAATTTGTTGAAAGAAACTTCGGTCACCTTCTGACAATCTTATAATAAGTTAGTAAATAATGTTACTAACCCCAATATGCATGATCGGTTCCATATACTATATATAACCATGAAAGGTGCAGTACCATTAATGGCACACTTCAAAAATACTAATATATCAGAAACATGATTTTATTAGTTGGTCCGATCCGGAGGCTAACGTCTTGGCACTTATAAAAGTACATTTACTTGTTATTCAAGTTCACCTCTTAAGCACACATCTCTAGCACACATCTCTAGCTATTTATCCTTTTAAGTTGATGTCATTCAAACTCATGGCTCAACACTTAAAAAAAATATTAAAAAATGCTAACAAGTGTCACAAGTACATTTGTTAAAGAATCATATATATATATATATATATATATATATATATATATATATATTTGAAAAATATTAAAAAATGTAATTTTTGATATTCTCAAGAAAAAAAAGAAAGATTTATGTTATTTTTTCTAATTTTAGATAGCTAAGCAACAAAACCTAAAAATATTTAGGAACAAATTCTTCGCATGATAAAGAATTTTGACACAATAAGTTAAATTAAAACTAGTAGTATTTGGTAAAGTTTAGATGTCAAATAAGCTGAAACATAAAATGTTACTTCCTCCGTTCCAATTTAACTGTTACTTTAGAAATTTCACACGGATTAAGAAAGTCATTTAATATTTCAATTTTTAAGAGAATTATTAGATAACTTTACTGTAATATCTTTAAAGTACATTATTTATCACCCATTTTACATATTTCAACACATTAAATACAATGTTAAAATTGGAAAAAAAAAATCAATTAATACATCCTCGAATCCCTAAAGCGACAAATAATTTGGAACAAATTAAAAAGACTAAAGTGACAGATAATGTGGAACAAAAGGAGTATAAAATCAAGTTATAAGCTCATAAGCTGTCTCAAATAGCTTATTAAATATGAGTTTATAAAAAATAGATTATTGAAATAAGCTTTTTTATCTAATACCGACAATGTAGCTACAAACCTTTCAATAAATTTTTATACGACTAACATATGGCCTTATCTCCTAATACCAATTTAGTCATGTCAGCAGCACTAATTCTGAGGTTTCGAAATCAGTAGAATTTTTGTTGGTTTTAGCCTTTAAGGTTATAATAAAATGGATCAGTATTCAGTAGAACTAAGCCTAGTGGTCTGGTCTGTATTACCAATAAATAAAACCACAGGTATGTCTGTCAGTTTCTTATAAAAAATTGATGATTGGCTTGATCGATAACAGAGGTTAATATTCTAGTTTATGTTGGTCAGAGCCAGACTCAGAGGAGAGCTGAAACTTTTTTTTTTTTTTTTTTTTTTTTTTTTTTTTTTTTTTTGCGGTTTCTGATTGTTGGAATCCCAACATAGGAAATGCTAAAATACTGTGCTTGCATTGGTTTTTCCAGGTACAACCTAGTTACTAGCAGCAAGTCAAACCAGAAACTTCGTGCAGTATCAAAATGTTTACTTAGAACTTATTAGTACTACAGTAATAAGAAGTTAACATCATTGTTTAAGTCAATAAAAATGATTATTGTATATTGGATAATGATAAATTTCAAATTGATGTACAAAAATTAGAGTACTGCTTCAATTTTATAAAAATGGTAAGAAATTTCAAAACTTAAACGATTAAAGAGTTACACATTTAATAGTTTGTCTAACATATTAATCAATTATCAAATAATTAATTTAATATATTTTGTATTGAACCAATCACAATTCAAAGTTTTTAATTTCTAAGTTTTTTTATTAATTATTTTAAATCTTTAGTTTGAGAAAAAAAAAAAGTCATCTTCTACCATCTTTATTAGACAAAATTAGTAATAAATTTAGATTTTCAATTCAATTTTTTAGTACAGTTTTTAACTAATATCCCTATAACATTGGTTGACAAATTTTTATTTTTTATTACTGTAAAAAAGGCATCATCGGTTTTAAGTTTTAACTTCTGCTATATATTGCACTGCACGTAGCTAACACATGGAGCCAAAGTTTATGGAGGGTTGGACTGGGGAGGGAAGCAGATTAAGAGGGGGTCGTGTAATTTTATATTTTTTTTTTTTCAAGAGACTATATAGATATCCTCATATCCTTTGTGTGAAGTAGTCAGGTTTGAATTGGATAGGATTAATGCAACTAATGGCAAAACGGGTGAGGCTCCGGTGAATGTAAACACATAACATGCACCAGTGCATGCCTTTCTTTTGGGGTTTTTTTATTTATTTTTTAAAATTTAATCAATTAAAAAATATTCTATGCGTTTTCTTTTTTATCGATATGAAGTGATTTTTATAATTTGGATTTATTTTTTTTTACTCTGTGTTCTTAAAAAACTATACTGAGTAAAACTGTATTCAAAATTTACATATTCTAATAAATCTGTATACGAACGAACTTGTGTTAAAAACTATTCTGAATAAATCTGTATTAAAAAAATTTAAAAAGCAAAAAAGAAATTTCACATGGTGCATGTTATCTTTTACATGCACCGGAGCCTCCCCATGCAAAACTCGATCTCTTTTCCTTTTTTCTTTTTTTTTTTAATAATAACTCTCTTTTCCTTTTAAGTGTGCATAATTTAACCCAATTACATATCCAAGGTTTCAGTAAGATTAGAATATGCTCGATTATGTATGCTGAGTTATGGGCCATTTTTCATGGTATTCACCTAGCCATTGAGAGAGGTTTCACAAAAATTATTGTTGAGTCTAATTGGTAGCTAAATTAACTTTTGCCAACAGACATGACATGTGACATATTTTTCAAGCACATCAAATTTTTCTTCTTCTTTTATTAACGGTCAAGAAAACAAAAGAATGTAATTTACTGAATATGTGCACATGCTATTGAAAAATGATTAACAGACCTGCTTAAAGAGACTTACATCCAAACTTACATAAAAGATTAAGATATTTGTATTTTATGTTTTCTATTTTATTTTTTAATTAAATAATAACAAATATCAAAATCCTGTTCGTAATTTACATATATACTAATTAAGTATATAGAAACACATTATTTGATGCTCTTCCCGACGTGAATAGAAGAACTGCACCCAATCCAATGACAAAAGGGAGGCAACTTTTTCCCACCAAAGCCATTGACAATGCAAAAATTGGTTGTATCCAATCCAATCCAAGTATCTTCCCTCAAGACTCAATGAAATTAGACAAAGGACATCTATCATCCCACCAAAACCAGTCACTTCATATCAAAACATCTACTGCTTATTCCTTTGACAATAACCTTTCAGCCCTTTTTAGGCTGCTTTTCTTTTAAGTGCGTCTTCCTTTTTTTCCAAGTGACCAATCTTACTCTATTTTCTTCTTCAATCTTCCTGGATGCATGTTGCTAACATCATCTAGTGGAGGGGTCATGCTTTAAGGGTAACCCGTATATAAATACATACGTGGTATACAAATAATTAATATTTTTCGATATCTTAAACTGATGTAAATTTATGTCATATCGAAGTTATTTTTTAATAAATTCACATATAATCTTGTAACAATATAAGGTATTGCTATTGGTATCCTAAATTGCCTATTTGCAATCCTAATATTTTTTAAAAATAAAAACTTATTTTGATCCGTCGGTAAAAAATTTGCAGATAATAAACATTTAGGAATGTCACTGGTTCTTTAATTGTTGTTTATATGTCCTTAAAACATATTATTACGATCTCTATTATAAGAAAAAAAACTAATTTCGTATTTATTAAGAAAGTTAATTGAATATATTTAATTTTTTTAAATTCATAAAATATAGATATTTTAAGAAAATATTGCGTTGAGAATGAAACAAAAATTAAATAAGATAATCATTTTATAAGAATATTTTAAGAATGATTACATTGGAAAATAAAAAGTTAGTTAATTTTATTTTATTTTTTATATTTAAGGCCAAGATAAATATGTTTTTTTTTTATATTAAAGATCGAGAGGAGTATTTGAAAAAAAAAAAAAAACTGGACTAATTAAATACTGCTTGTGCTTGCTACAGAAGCCTGAGCTTTTTCCAAGTGAATCAGTTAAGATTAGGTAGTAAAGTTATTAGGAAACAGTTTCACCTCTTTCATTGCAGTGCAGGAGGGTCCGGGTAGTCTAATTGGTACTTGGTAGGTAAAATTTGTTTGTGTTTTGTATTTTAAAAAAAAAAAAATAGTTCGTAGCCTTGTTCAACATTAACCTAAGGATAAACTTCCCTAGGTAAAAGTAAAACCATTCTTTAATGAAGGCAAGAAAAAGAAGAAACAAAAATGACTTGATCAAATTTCAAGGACACTGCTCTTTTACCATTAAAAAAAAAAAGATCATGGTAAATGATTTGTGAAATGCATTACATGGGAGTTTGCTCTTAGAATGCCATAGTAAAGAAATCATGTGCACGAGTGGAACTGTATGTATGCATTATTATGCAAGTCAATTGTCCAATAAACTGTCATCTTAATCACCACTTTGTTTTTTGTCACTTTGTTCCATCCTAAAGGTGAAGCTCTCTCTACTTTTGTCTTTTAAACTAATTTGCTTCTTTTAATGCAATGCAAAAAGATTCAAAGTTGGTGTATGTGTGTGCCTTTAAACATGCATGTTGTATATTTCCATCATTGTTGATAGCATAATCTGCCATGTGCACATCTCAGTTTGCCTTCCTATTTCTTGGCATATCATTCTTTTGCTATCCCTAAGTTTTACTTTGAAATATCATATCCTTCAAAAGCTATGACTTGATTTTCTTCTTTTGATGAATTGCAAAAGGTTTAACTTTGCCAAAAGCTGAGACTAGTCAAAAAAAAAAGTTTTGTAAGCTTAATAGATTGTTAACAGCAGTACAGCACAAACATACCCTCATTTTCTCTCTGTGTACCAATATGGTTGAAACTTGAAAGTAACATTTACCTGAGGCATATAAAAAGGGACAAAGTGTTTCTGTTTTTGAAGTAGAAATAACTTAGAGAAAATTTGATTTTTGAACAACCAAGTTTGGTTCGGCATTCCAAAAACTTGGTCAGTTTGAGAAGTCCCATTCCATCAGAGTGGAGATTCTGCTGCTTGTAAGCACAGTTATGTTTTGCATTAATGTAGTTTGGATGTATCTTCCTTGTTGACAACGGCATTGTTATTTGTAGGATTTTGTGATATTCACATTTTACGACTTCTTTTACTATAGATCAGATTATCTTTATTGTTCACTTATTTTTTTTTTATATTTTATCTTTACACACATTTCAAAAACTCACTTTAAAATCAAAGGACAACTTTTTTTTTGTCCGTATTCCTTGCGGAGCTACCGGAGCACCCTTAATATCAGGAGCCCTTGAGACTAATCCGGAGCGAGCTACGTGGCTGGCTCTCCCTACAGAATGTTTTTAGTGAGAATCATACACGAGGCTATTAACACTCGTGTTCCATTCCCAAGATTTCAGT
This sequence comes from Crotalaria pallida, assembly GCA_037953625.1. Classification (NCBI taxonomy): domain Eukaryota; kingdom Viridiplantae; phylum Streptophyta; class Magnoliopsida; order Fabales; family Fabaceae; genus Crotalaria; species Crotalaria pallida. Next base: position 137,077,991 of record CM075654.1, on the reverse strand, counting down.
TGGGGCTTACACCAATTGAACCAAACCCGTTGTTAAATCAAAGGACAACTTTTAGATGTCACCACTTGGATGTTAAAATAACATTTTTGTTTTGACATTGTCACTATTAATAAACTAGTCCTGTCCTTGTATCTGTGGCCATAGCATTTAATGTTGTTTTGGTGCATTCATGGACAGTTTTTAAGCCAATTCTGACACTGACATGCATCAAATAAAGTGGCGCTATTCTGATTTCAAGCAATTCAAGTTCATGGACACAACAGTTTCAGTTTCAACTCACAAACGCTCCAACAGGTTTTGGTGTTATGATCTGTTTCCTACTCTCAACCAAAACTACCAAAGAATTTTTTATTCTTCAGATTTATATCATTAACTATATAGAATCTTACTTTGTTTCACAGGGATCATTATATGAGAATAATCTAACCGTTATTAGTTTTTTATATTGGATGGCATGTTCCTGAAAGATACTATTATCATTATTAGTAAGCATGGTAGTAAGTAATTTTTGAAAAGAAGGTTCAATTTTCTGCTTTTTTTTTTATATATATATTTTATGTAGAAGGCCAAAGCTGTCATAAGATTTTTTGTAATTGGATCAATGTTAATTTTAATGGTGTTATATGCTCCAGTCCCTATTATTGACATTTTTTTTACCTTATGGCAGTGACATAATGAAAAGGAGAATCCTGGAAGATGAATTAGAGAACATCAGTGAAGATTCTGATCAGTCTAAAATGGTATCTCTCTCTGTTTCCTTCCCTCCCTCCCTCCCTCCCTCCCTCCCTCCCTCTCTCTCTCTCTCTCTCTCTCTCTCTCTCTCTCTCTCTCTCTCTCTCTCTCTCTCTCTCTCTCTCTCTCACACACACACACACACACACACACTATGTGCATTATTCTATAATGAATTTTAACAGGTCTTACATTTCCAATAGAAGAATGACTTTTAGCTATGGATATTTCTTTTCATAAAAGTGAATACTTGTGTCTGTTATGTACTTTGCAACAGTATAACTCTTATTTAGCAATTTCTCTTTTGTACATAAAAAGGAACTACGGGAACTAAAGCAAAGCAATAACATTGAATCCAAGAAGAAGCAATACCATGATATGGATCTTCAGAATTCTTTGACTCAAGAGGTACAAATCTTGACCAACTATTAAGTTGTCACTATACAGTGGGAGAAATTAGCTACTAGCTAATAAGCTTAATCATTTCTAGCAACAATAAAAGGCAGCCATGGCAAGGAAAAGGATTGTCCTTGTTATGCATGACTAAAATAAGCCTCTTGCCAAAGAATGAAGTAATAAATTTTATTTACATGCATTTAGTTGATAGCTTTTCATACTCTAATTTTTATTTTTATTTTCTTTTTCTTTTTGTATCTCTGAAGATTGTACAGCTTAAAATACGATTACAGCAACAAGTTGTGATACGGCGTGCATTAGAGAAGGCATGTTATCTGCCTTTTTCACTGGATGCTGCTGTAGAAAATTCAATACCCGAGGTACCCTTTAAATGGTTATATGGAGATACAGTTCTACTCTCAAAATCGTTTGAGGTTTGTTGGGTCTTGCTTCTGACTCAATTGTATACATTTCTTGATCAATTTTAGGCTGCAAAGGAACTGATTAAGGAAATTGGAATATTAGAATTAGAAGTTATGTATTTGGAACAATATCTGCTTTCCCTATATCGAAAAAGATATGATCAACAAATCTTGTCTCCAACAACCGAGGAAAGAAGATTGGAGTTTGATTCAGACACAAGCAAAGAAACTTCAGCAGTACCTGGTAAAGATGCTGTCTCTGACAAAGAAATTTCAGTTCTTCACGCTAGTCATCTCATTTCACACCGTAATTCAGCTGGCTTTCAGCTCAAGGAATGCAATAATCGGTTGGAACCAGAATCTGTTTTAGACTCTAGCATTCATCGATGTTACTCTGAACTATCTCAGCGAACAGTTTGCTCGATTGACGCTTCTTCTCCAGTGAACATTAAGACCAAAGCTGTAGACTATTACCATTCTCTGCCATTATCCATGCTAGAGGTAAGCATAATAAAAAATAACATAAGAGCAGTAGTTAAATCTTTATATCTCATATGTGGCCTTTCTAATATGTGACTTCAAAAAAAATAATTTAGCAAACTCAGGATGCTAAATTCAGTTCAACCAGCCTGGCAGAACATCTTGGTAATTGCTATGATGATAATGTTCCAGAGACACCAAATTGGCTTTCTGAGGAGATGATTAAGTGTATATCGGCTATATATTGTGAACTTTCAGAGCCACCTTTTCTTGGTCATAAAAATGCTTCATCTCCTCTTAAATTTTCATCATCTGGTTATGAGCTATCTTCACAGACCCAGGGTATTAAGTGGGGATCACAGTGGAAGAAGCATTCAGCCTTCAATTTAAACTCTAGTAGACCCTTCCATGTCAAAGGGTCAAAAGAATTTAGTGGGCCGTACTGCTCAATGATGAGGATTCAGCAATTGTGCACAGATAATCAGAAATTAACAGAAAACGAGTATATGCTACGGAGATATAGGTGAGACATCTTATAGTGTCTATTTTATTTTATCATGTTTAATTCTAAATCATAGTTTCGCTTTGACTGATCGGTGTGGTGGATGAAGAAGCAACACATGATGACTTTACCATGAAAAATGAAGTATAATGCATCAAGATGTGCACAGTAACAAGATTTGAACATGTGTCTTTTGGTTAAGATAGTTCCCTGGTTTTGTGTGATAGAACAACTTTTTATCCAACTCTTTTGCAGGTCACTTGTTTCTCGGCTGGTCGATGTTAATCCTAGATACATGAAGCATGAAGAAAAGCTAGCCTTTTGGATTAATGTGCACAATGCCTTAGCAATGCATGTAAAATTTCTAAACCTCTCTAATCTACTCTGTTTCATGCATGGTGTTGCTCCAAATAAATGAACCAATTCTACCATTTCGTGTGTCTTCCACAGGCCTTGTTAATTTATGGAATTTCAACCAACAATATTAAAAGAATGTCTTCAGTACTTAAGGTAAGTTGGTCACTCATAGAACTCAAAGGAATTCACTAGTATGAATTATTGCTAAAATAAACTAGAGGGTGGATATTTCAGGCTGCGTATAACATTGGGGGTCATACTATAAGCGTAGAACTGATACAGAACTTCATTCTGGGATGTAAATTGCCTAGTCCCGGACCAGGACAAGTAAATGAAATTCCTTTAACTTGTATACATTATTTTTTTTCTTTTTACATAGTAAATAAAGTAGTTTATCAGTGATCAAATCCTGTTGCTGATATGCCTTTCTTCTTCTCGCAGTGGTTGCGGCTGTGGTTTCCTTCAAAGACAAAGACAAAAGTTATAGATGGAAGAAAAGGATATGCCATACATCACCCGGAACCTTTATTACTATTTGCTCTTAGCTCTGGAAGCCATTCTGATCCTGCGGTAGACTTCTGTTCTTTCTGTATTTATTGCACATTTTTCTATCTTGAAGGATAATTTTGATCTTATTTCCTTCTTCTCTTGGTAACGAAAGAAAACAGGAAATAAAAAAAACAAACATATTTATACATGTAGATTGATACATTGTCTATAGCCCTGAATATCGTGTTTTAAAAAAAGGAGATAATAATCTTATTTGGTAACTATCTCAGGTACGTTTGTACACATCCAAGGGAGTCTTCGAGGAGCTAGAATTGGCAAAAGAAGAATACATCAAGTCCACCATCACTATAACCAAGGAACAGAAACTAGTTCTCCCCAAGATAGTAGATTCATTTGCAAAAATTTCAGGTCTTGAGGCATCTGATTTGATGGAGATAGTTAAGCCTTATTTACGTGATTCTCAAAGGAAGAGCATTCAGGATTTTCAATCAAAGACGAGCTGGAAAGGCATTGAATTAGCTCCTCATAACTTCACTTTCCATTACCTGATTTCAAAGGAATTAGCTTGGTAATCGCTTGCCTTGGGTGAAATTCATGAATATGTATGGGTAGAATTGGTGTATTTCTATCCATATCCATACAAAAGTACTATTTGATGGTAAAGAAGAATGCAACTTGCAAGAAGCAATGTGTCTCACTCAAAGACTAATTGTCTGCATTGTATGTATCAAAATATTAAATCTGGAATGGCAACACCCAATTTGTGGGAAGGAAGCAGAGAATGAAGTTACACAGGAGATCAAACAACAATCCGGAAATTTTAAGGGGTCTGGACTACATTAAGTCAATAACCCTTGCAGCAGCAACCTTATCTTAAAGTCCTTGGGTTTAAGTATTTTACTATTGCTAAATCGTTTTGACTTTATGGATGTATATTCTTTCCCTCAACATCTGATTTAATGGATGGATCAATCCTAAACACAGTTTTTCTCTCAACAAAAATATGTATTGCCACCCAGCATTCAGCAATAAGAAGCAAATTATTGTAGTTTTTTTATCAAAGTATGAAAAGGTAAAAGGGAGAATCATTGAAAAAGATTTCATATATTCTTTAAATCTCACAAATTTTAATTCCTAAAAATAAAAAAATCCAGCACAAGTCTTAGTTATCTAGTTAGAATCATGTTTTTCAATTTTCTTTCTGGGAGAGGAACTAGTACATTTCCATCTACATTAAAATTTAAATCACATAAATGATGACACTGTGAAGTGACTAAAGATTTAGAGTACTGAATTATTCACTAACCATGAACATTTTATTTTTTTCAAAATACACTAACCATGAACATAACATGCCAAATGTATCTAAAAGGCCACCAAGGATCCATGCAAGTGTTCATAAATCCTTCAGAAACATCAAACATGTATCATGAAGACGCAGCACAACTGCAAAAGGTGAAGGGTGGATTCCTTTTGTATGTCATGGTCCGCATGAGTCCTTCCATCCTTCAACTGCTAGTACTTCTTACAAGGATCAATCTGTACCTGCACATTGTTGATAGTATCTGAACTTTATACTTGTTGAGTAGCAGGAAACCAGCATCGACAACAAAGGAAGAAAGTCAACAACCAAGAACAGCGTGGAACATGGAGCTGTCTTTATCCTAGATCTTCACATGAATGCTTGAAATCACCTACGGTAGCAGCAAGATGTCCAAGGGTGGATTCCACAAGAGCTTTCATAATCATCGAGTCTTAATCCGTCTTCACGTTCCAATATATGTCACCAAATGTGAGACTTTGTCATCTAGAACACCTTTTGTGTCTTGAATGTCTTTGCATGCCTTATAATCTACTAAACCTCTACTTCAAAAGAAATAAGGTCTGGCATATGCGTGTGTCTCCCGATAGTTTGCAAGTCTCCTGATAAACAAATTATCAGTTATTTACTTATTTTGCCAACTTATTATTCAACACCACTGTTTGCAGAATTTGCCTAGATTTTCTGGCATGGGATAAGACAATATTGATTCGTTTCTAAAATACCAAGAGCAATTTACAGCAATGATGTAATGGAATATAAACTGAGATCTCTGTGTACATAATAAGGAAGATGTGGCAGGTACCTGGAAGTATATCATGAGTGCTTCAATATCTACAATTGGGAAGCAAGGTGATGAATTGAACTAGATTGGCATAAAGGTAAAGGAGTCTCTGTTTCTCAGCTGTCTTATCCCTCTTCCATGTGAACTTTCATGGAAAATTGAAGTCATCAAATTGACTATAAATTCACTTCCATGTTATTTATCAATAGCCACGCTTCACTGAACGATGATCTCGTGATGCTCTCAAGGCAAAGCAAGTTTTTTTGTGAATGTTCCAAAGCATCCACTTTTAGTGGCATTGGCTAGTTCACTATCAACATATGTCCTCTACAACATCACCCTGAATTTCATAAAGTTGCTTCAGCTCTGTGAATGATAATTGCAGCTTCCCATTCAAGCACACCAAAGTTGAGTATATTGTATCTGCTTTTGAATGAGAGGTATCACCAGAAGTAAATACATGAGTGTCATTTTCCACATATATCCAACTACAACCAGTAACCTTCTTAGCTTCCTTCCCTCTCATTTTCTTTCTTATTCTTCCCATCTCGTCCCAGTTCCCCTCGGCAGCATAGGCATTAGCCAATTGCACATACCTAGACCCATTATCAGCCTCAACTTTTAATAGAATCTGTTCTGCCTGTTTGACAAGTTCTGTATTGCTGCTTACCTGACAAGCATTGACAAATGCTCCCCAGATTGTGGCATCTATTTGTATGGGAATCTTCCTCATAAGTTCTACTGCCTTCTCCAGTTGATTAGCCTTTCCATACATATCAACCATACATGCATAGTGGTAAATCTCGGGCACTACATTGTAATCTTCTTGCATTGAAATAAAAAACTGCTCTCCTAGTTCTACTAATCCACGGTGCCGACAAGCTGATAGAAGTGCTACAAAAGTGACTGCATCTGGTTTGATCCTTTTCCTCAACATTTCCTGAAAAAGCTGAATAGCCTCATTGTCAAACCCATGGTGAGCATAACCAGCAATCATAACATTATATAAGATTGCATCTTTATCACTATCGGTAACTCGTTGGAAGATTTTCCCAGCATATATGATATGCCCACATTTTGAGTACATATCGATCAAAGCACTCAGCAATTTCTCATCCATATTTACTCTCATTCTAAAGATGTAAGCATGAATCTGCTTTCCCATACTGAGGGTAGCCTGTATTGCACAGGCACCAAGCACACTGACGATGATCGCTGCGTCAGGTACTAGACCTTCTGTGGTTCTAAACTCTCTGAAAAGTTCGAAGACTGCCTTACTTTGTTGTGATTTGACATAGCCAGAACATAGAGCTGTCCAGACAACAGAGTTTCTTTCAGTTAGTGAATCAAAAAGCCTTTGAGCTTCTGCCATGTTGCCTTGAGATGAGTAGCCTGCAATCAACGAAGCGACTGCAAATGGGCTTTTAATCCCAATACCTGCATAGACTGACTCTGCATACCGAATATTCCCACACTTGCTGTAGAGGTCGACAATGCCACTGCTAATAAATTGATTTGATTTGTAACCATTTTTCAACACCCAAGCATGGACACACGTACCAAGTTTCAAACACTTAAGACCAGAGCAGGCACTCAAAACACTTGCTAAAGTGTGTTCATTGCACCCAATACCATTTTCAATCATCTCAGAAAACAAGGCAAGTGATTTCTCCATAAAGCCATTCTGGGCATATCCTGCAATCAATGTATTCCAAGACACGATATCATTTAATTCAGGATATTTCCAAAATACATTGAAAGCCATGTCCATCTTTTTTTCCCTACAACAAGCTGCAACCATTGCATTCTTTGATACCAAATCCACCATCCCAACACAACCACCGAATACGTTGTACGCTTCACGAAACGAACCGCATTTAGAATACATGTCGATGAGAGAACTCACTGCAAACTTACTTAAGTTATTTGCGGTTTTCACCATATACGAATGTATCTGCTCCCCATAACACCTTGCACGTAACTTGGCCGTCAAGTTAAGCATGGTTGTCAGAGTGATCTCATCAACTCCAATTATGTCACGTGCAGATTGCATTATAGTAAACAAATCAAGTGCATCCGTTTCATGCCCGTCAGCACCGACATATGCCGACAACATGGAGTTATAAGAAACCAAATCTTTGTGAGACGCCGAGTCAAAAAGGGCACGTGCATGTGTTAAGTTGTGTGCTTTTATGTAAGCCATAATAATGGCATTCCAAGAGAACACATTTGGGTGGGGAATTTCGTCAAACAGTTTCTGAGCATCTTCGACAAGGCCATGCTTAGAATACATATGAATGAGTTGATTACAAGTGAAAATGCTTGATGCAAAACCAGATTTTATGGCCTTGGTGTGGTCATGGTACACCAGAGTGTTCATAACTCCATGAGACCTCATTGCCTAACAATATGCATTACCATTACACAGTGTGGTATTGCTTTTGCTGTAGCATTTGGCAAAGTCTTTTGAATATTTTTCTTTGCTCCCTCTTACCCTTTTGATTGGTTGGGGTGATTTTGGGGAGAGAGAAAAGAGGGAGAAAACAAAGTTTTCTCTCACTTTGGTTGATGAGTGAAAATGAGGGAGAAAAGAAAATGTGGTGGGTCTCATGAAAAAAGTTTTCTTTCCTCAAGAGAGAATGAAGAAAAAATTGAGATTGACACGTAAAATTACTCATCTCTCATTCACTTATTCATTTTATTTAACCTTTTTAAACTTTTTTTATTAAAAAAATAAAGCATTTTTATTTCTATAAAAAAAATTGTTTTTTTAATATTTTGGACTCGAAATTTTTATTAAATAAAAAATAATTGAAGTAAAAAAAAATTTTTGGTTATTTTAAATATACATGCATGTGAAAAAGAAAAAATATATTTATTTATATTTTGTAAAATAAGGGTGTAGTTGTCTTCTAACAAATTTATTGTTTTCTCTCTTCCCACTTTTCTCTTCAACCAAACGAAATGAAAGAAAACTTGATTTTTTTCTCTTCCATATTTCTTCACATTTTCTCTCATACCAAACAACCACAAACTTTACTCATTTTCTTTCTATAATCTCCCTTCCCTACTTCTTTTTTCCCTATTTCTCTTTTCTCATTTTCTCTCGTGCAACCAAACAAAACAATGCTGCTCAAATATTTTGGACAAACGAAAACATTATTTCAATATCTATTATAAAAAAAATAATCGAAATCACACTAATAAAAAAATTAATTTAGTGCATTTAATTTTCTCAAATTCATTAAAAATATAATTACTTTAGAAAAGTTGTATTGAAAATGAAACAAAAATTAAATAAAATCATTACTTTCTAGGAATATTTGAATATTTGTATTGGGAATACAAAATTAATTAAATTTTTCTTATATTTGGGACCAAAATAAACGTGTCGTCTTTTTTTTTTATATTAGAGATTAAAGGAAGTATATACTTTGAACAAATGAATAATGGTGACTCCAAATTTGTAATGGTTTGAAAGACATATTTTAACTTATGTGTTTATATATATATATATATATATATATATATATATATATATATATATATATATGAGATTTGCTAACATATGTAAAGTGTTTTTTTCGATTGGTACATTTTAGTATTGTGCACCAGGATTTAGTAGACAAAAATAACCTCATCATATAATAAAGGGACTTAGTTTTAGAGATAAGGTTGTTTTAATAATTTCCATTTTAGAAGTTAAAAAAAAAGTCAACCCCCCAAACACCTTACGTAAGTTAGCAAACCCTTATATATATATATATATATATATATATATATATGAGATTAATGGATGTGTACTTACGATGTAAAGTTTTTCACACCATCAGTTTATCATCTACCATTTATTTGTATTATTTTCATATAATTTTATCTAAAAATCAACGACCATAAACACATGAATAGTGAATGATGCATTGATAGTGTAAAAAAAACTTTACAATGTCAAGGAACCATCTATTTTATTATATATATATATATATATATAATCAGTACATCATTTATCATCCACATATATTTATAGTAATACAGATAGATGACAAAATTTTATCCGTCAATGCATACTCATTGATCTCTAAAAAATTCAAAAAAAATAATCATATGGAGCTTGGACGAGAGACCTTGGATGTGTATCCAAATTCTCATTTAAATTTTCTTTTTATGTCAACCAAAAATATCCTCTTATTCTATGATAAATAATTAAATATTTTCGAGATGGGTGTTTGTCTTTCAGAGTTAATATTGTTATCAGTAATTGAATATTTGATCTAGTATGACATACAGCATATTATATAAATAAGTTTAGCAAATAACTTCATTAAATGTTTATTAAACGAGATTAATGGGTGTGCACTAACGGTGTAAAGTTTTTTAAACCATCAGTCCATCATTCACCATTTATTTGTATTACTTTAATTTAAAAATCAAAACCATAAACGGATGAATGATGGATGATACACTGAAGATGTAAAAAACTTAACATTATCGGTGCATTACCTATTTTCTATTATTAAATAAGATATTTGGAAATAAGTTAAAAGTGCTCATATGAATATTATAGGTTTTGATTTTACAAATTATTCTCTTAAACAAAAACAACAACCAACTATAACATTAAGCAACAACACCAATTGCATAGATTTAGGAACTTATTATGAAAAGAATGATTTGGGTTTGATGAAGTGCTTTGGAGTTTGATGGGTTTGTTAGGGTATATTTTTTACCTTTTCATCTCCCTCCCGATGGAAGGGCAATTTTTTTTTCATCAAACTTGAAACAGAAGAGTTTTTCGTGACCCGAAAACAGAAAGAATTAAAACGTTGATGTCCATTTGATCATTAAAAATATGAAATAAGGACAAAAACTTAAAATTAGAGCTCAAAAATCAAAACTCAAGTCTATTCATGTTGGCTTTGTATGTGGACTCAAAACGGCCAAAGTTGAACCAATCAATTTTGTCAACTTTAGTACCCACATTAAAAATAAAATTAAAACTCATGACATTATAAATTACTATGAACTAATTCCTTATCTTATGGACCAACTTTGATTAAGAAAAAACCCAACATAATTGATTATGAATAGTCTATTCTGGAAGAGTGACAAAAAAGCAAGGGAGGGAAAGTGTATGGATTGTGTGTTCACATTCGTAAGGGGAGAGGGTAAGGAGTTAATGAGCACCAGAAGTCCAGAATCACTTAATCAGAATCCCACCGCTCTCACCATCCAGACAGCGACACAATTGAAAAACAATAAAGGTATCTGGGTGCTTTTGCAATATTAATAAATAATACTCCTGTGCCATAAGTTATAATTTTGATTATTTTGACTTTTCCATATATTACTCCTATATAGTTATAGAATTTCAATACTTATTTGTATATATTTTTTTTCTAAAGATTCTTTTATTTATTACTCCAACAGTCCCTAATTATAAGATCATCTTAACATTTTTATTTTGTCCCTATTTATAAGGTCCTTTACCAATTTTCAATGAGCATTAATTATTTTTTTCTACAAATACCCCTATTTATTTAACACTTTTTAGATTCCCAATAATATTAATAGGGGTAATTTTGAAAATACATATCAAAAGTTCACATTTCCAATACAATTAACTAAATTATTCCAACGTAAAATCTCCCAAGAGGCCTTATAATTCGGGACGAAAGTAGTATATTCTTTCTTCTTTCTTGCATCATCCATTTCTTAATATATTTTAAAAAAATGTTAAACAAATATAATATAAAAATGTTAAAAAATGTGATTTTTTTTATGTAAAAAAAAATATGCACAATAATCAAAATATATCACAGAGATTATTTTAATATTTTTTTAATTTGTCTTCGTAATCTTAAATTACTTCAACTTATTGCATTAACTTATTGGAAGGAGGAAGCCTAGAACTTCAAATAACACACACAGTCTCCTGCTAGCATTATTTTTTAGGTCACAGGCTCACTCACAGGCACAGCCAACAAAAAAACAAAGAAAGAAAGAGAGAGAAAGAAAGAAAAAGATGGAAGAAGAAGGAATAGGGTTAGTGTTGGCGAGAGCCACAGAACTGAGATTGAAGATTAGCAATTGCATCCACACAGCAACAATTCCCAACGGCCTCTCACCCGTTGTTGACGATGATGACGATGCTACTGACAGGCTTCTCAACATTTGCGACGCTCTTGAAGCCTTGGAAACCCAGCTTTCTTCCTTGCAGGTACCCATTACCCTCTTCTTATCCAAAATTCCATTTTTTTCATTTCTTATGACATTTTTAGTGATTAGGAATTGTGGGTCGGTAATAGTTTGTTGAATAACAACATGGGTCATCTTTCATTTTTTATTTTTTTTTAAATAAAGCTTTAGTTTTTTTTTTTTTGGTTTGCTATGTGATGTGTGATGCTTCAGTCAGTAAGTTTGAGATTTGGGTAATAATTGTTTTGGTGCATCTCTATTTGTGAATTCTTTTATCTTATTGCATCATGATGCATGCTTCTTTTTTTTTTTGTTTCAGTAAATAATGTTACTGGTATACTTCATGCTGCAGTAAAGTTAGCTATTCCAGCTAGATATGTTTAATAGTTCTGTGGTTTCATGCCTTCATAGAAATCTGCAGTGTGTTTTCAGCTAGGAGTCTTATACATTGAATAAGATTATTGAGTCATGACTAAATTATTGTTGAAACTTGGTGGGCATTTTCATACTTTTTTACTAACACATTTCTATACTGCACATTTGCATTCTAAAATGCATGCATGGCTGATTCTTGAACTTGAAGACTCATAATATAAAGGGAAATTTATTGTCCCGGAAGTAATGATCTGTATGTATACCATTACTCTTTCGCTCTCTTTGCTAGTTTGTGCCACTACAAGTATATCATTTTTTTTTTTATTATATCACTAGAAGGTTATCATTATTAAACTTGTAGTTGTTAAGGAGCTATATGTAGTTGAAAAGCATTGAAAAGCGTAGTTTTTGATATTCTCCATAGAAAAAAACTAGGGAGTTGTGTTACTTTTTCTATTTTTTTTTTAAGCTTAACAAGTGCCCATAAGTTAGCAAGACCCTTTTTATATAAATCGTCATGATTATAATTTTATTCTTTGCCATGAGAAAATAATCATGATATGCTTGAGATTTGAGATGATTTTTTGGGAATCTTATTGAGTGTTGTGTGCAATTTCTAGGTTCTGCAACAACAACAGAGGTACGAAAGGGAAATTGCCTTGGCTGAGATTGAAAACAGCCGCAAAATGTTAATTGATAAGCTCAAGGAGTACAAAGGTAAGGAATTGGAAGTGATACATGAAGCTTCCACTTTTGCAAGTGAAACAGTGGAGCCCAACAATGATCTACTGCTTCCTCCATATCCAGGCCGCCCTCCATACTCCATCTCTTTGGACAAGCAGATCCCTTCCGTGAATAAGTCTGGTCGCAATGGGTTAATCAATCATGATGAGGCAAAAAAGAGTGCAAGTGAAAAAGAGCAGAATCATGTTGAAGATGAAACTAAATTTCCGAGAAAAGGATTAGGAAGTTTTATCACTTCTGCTGCCAAAACAGTGATTACAGTTGTTGGTGTGGTATCAATATTAAGTTTGTCTGGCTATGGACCTAATTTGTGTAAGTTTGGTATCCGTTTCAATGTGCAAGGCTGGCGTCAACGAACAGGGAAAGAGAATGAAAGATCTGCTACTGAAAATGAGGGCAAGAGACCTATTACTCAGTGTCCACCTGGGAGAGTTTTGGTGCTGGAAAATGGGGAAGCTCGATGTCTAGTGAAAGAACGAGTTGAAATTCCATTTTCATCTGTTGCTGCAATACCAGATATAAACTATGGATGTGGTTAATACATCAGTACTTGTTTTTTGTGTTGTATATCACCTCTTGTTTGTTTCCTTTTTTGTCAATATGTTTTTCGGAAAAAAAGTTATTCTGTAGCCAGTGATTGTCATGATTTTTGGTAGTTGCTAGTTGGTATTTAGGTAAATGATGTGGTTGATCATCTATTTTGAAAAGAGAAAATAGGTTGTGAACTTACAAAGTAAAAGTTTGTTACACTGTCAGTGCATCATTTACCATTTTTGAATTTATGGTTATTGGTTTCTAAGTAATCAAAATGAATAGGGGATGATGTTCTGATGGTGTAAAATTTTACACTAGCAGTGCATATCAATTATTCTCTCTTGATCTGTGGACATTTAATTGTTTGTTGGAGCTTAGCATCCAGCAGCAATGCAAGCTGTGTCTGAAAGCTAAGAACTTCTGGTCTTGCCCCTTTTGACCACACAACCATAAAAAGCTTTGCAGTTGAATGCTGTTCATGAACAATCTTCCTTCATACACATTTCATTACCAGTGAACATCAGACAGTGTGTGCTTAATTAGTTTTTATTTTATGTCCTGTTTTCTTGCTTAGGTGGGATGGGGCCTAGGCCTTTCTGCTCTTCTTTTGGGCTCATTACCCATCAGTCCCCCATGCTTTTGATTTCAGACCTCACACAGATAAGACTTTTGACACTTCAAAATTCAAATTGCTTATTGGCGCTTTCTAGTGATTAACTATAATTTTAGTTTATTTTGCCCGATTAGAAGTGGCCAGTGGGAATAGATATTTGAAAATATCAATAGTAGCTCATTGTCTCATATCCCAAAATTTTATTTATTTATTTTTTTTATCAATGATGGGTAGGTTGAACTGTGGAAGTTGCAATAGTACTCTATCCATAATCTTGGTCTTAAATAAATCGAATTTTTAGAAGAATTCTTCGATTCTATTTATAGGTTATTTTGTATTTTTTAAGAAAATATTTATTGCTTTTTTCTTCTTATTTTGGCACATATGCTTTATAGAGAGAACTCTTATTTTGTTATATTAACACATAACAATTGGAATTAAGTCCCGTGCAAAATATTAACTTAAATAATATTAAATTCATTCTTCTGAAATTGTAAGACAGATGATGATCCCTAAACGGTCCACGGGTGGGCTGAAAGCTTTGCCACCAAGGGTTTTAGTTTATTGACCCCCCAATTAATTAGTTGACTCCTTGTTAATGCGAAAAGTCAAAAATATCCTTAACAAAAAAAAAAGATTTTTCACTAACTCTTTCGGGGGTCAGCCAGCTTGTAATTTTACAAAGCTCGCTGACCTCCCAATGCATCACTTTTTGAGTAATATACCAAAATGCTCTTACCTTTTGACAAATATATTTTTTTTTATTATATAAAACAGGATTATAATTGTCTTTGATAAATTTATTATTTAATCCCTTCTCACTATTTTTTCTCTTTTCCCCCACTTATATCTCTTCTCTTCTTTCTTCACATTTTTTCTCATACCAAATAACTATAAAATTTACTCATTTCCTCGCTATAACTTCCTTCCTACTTCTCTCCTCATTTTCTTTCGTGCAACCAAACAAAATCTTTAAAAAAAGTTTATTGATGTTGATGGCGTAGATTTTCCCATCAAAACTTCAATTAAGTCGTACTAAATTTTTGACAACTTCGATTAAAATCGAACTATCATTCAAAATCTAAATTGTTTAATCTTCATCTGATTCCTTGAAATAATTAAAATCACTCTATTTTTTCCTCTCTACCTCAACATTTTAATCAAATTTCATACAAAGAAGGAAGAAAATATTAAACTCTAACAAAGTGAATTTGATTTGAATTTTGAAATGATTACTAAAAGCAAACAAATGAGGAAATCGATAAACCCTCTCAAATTTAGTCATTACAAGAGAAACAAGAGAAAATAATACTGCAAAATATGCTTTAAAAGGAGTTTTGCGAGGATAACAAATATTTGTTAACTTTTATCAACGGGACCAATTCAAAACAAATATAAATATGAGACAAATTTTTTTTAAAGGAATATAAAATAAAGATAAGTGGGCCGAATTAGTAATTTTGCCAAACAAGTACTTACTCCCTCCAGTTCTATATATAAGATCTTTTTGAGGTTTTTATTTTGATTCTATTTATAAGACCCTATTCCAATTTTCAATAGTATTTAATAACTTTTTTTCCACAAACACCCCTATTAACTTTACACTTTTTAGAGTCCCAATAATAATTATACGGATAGTATTGAAAAAGCATATCAAATTTTCACATTTCCAATGTCACTAACAAGTTTAAATACCTTTCTTGATGAAAGAGAAAAATCGCAAAAAAATCTTATAAATAGGACCCGAAAAAGTATAAGTTATAAAACAAAATTAAAGTGAAAGGGGTTTGCACTTCTTCAAACATGACAACCTTAATTGAATCCATGAATTTATTGGTATGAAAAGGAAAAATAAAATCGTTGGAACCAATCTAACTTCTAACCCTATCCGAGGATGTTAGTATTCTACCATAAGATTCCATGGGAAATAAAAAAAGTACTCCCAGACCTATAAGTTATGTTTATTTAGTCATCATACTTAATTTCATAAATTATGTTCTTTTAGAAACTCAATACTCAATCATACTTCTTTTTTCAAGCTTACTCTTATTTATTACATCATATATTTTCACCACCCATTTCGTCATCTCTCTTTAACACCATCTCCATACATTTATCATTAAAATCTTTCCTATTATTAAATTGGGATAATTTAGCCAAAATATATCAAATTCTTACATTATTTACTCATTTATTAATCTATGTGCATTGTGCAATAACCTAAAACAACATAACTCATGGGACGGATGAAGTAGTTACTAACTTTTTTTTTCACACTAACGAATGTCCATGTCCCCAGTTAATGGCAAAAGATCAACAAAGATTAGTGAAATGGTTTTGATTTTATCAACAAAATCTCTTTCACACATATGCCAAGTTTAAATAATTCACTTATAGATTGACTGTGTTGATTCTAGTTGGTATTAAAAGTTACTCCCTTCGTTCCGTTTCATAAGTAGTGCATTCTAAGGTATGCACGAATTTTAAGAAACTAGTAATTTTGCCCGTGCATCGCACGAGAATTTTTTTTTTTGGGGTTTGGTTAAGAAATGAAAGAAGATGGTTAATTTAACTTTCATAATTTTTTGAATTGGAATTTTCATAATTAAAATCATATATAATGTAATCATATCTTGCATAATATCTGAAAAGATAAGTGATGCTTTTCAACATATAATTAATACGATGCAATTTCTCAAATTGTTAATACAAAACCAAATAGCAAATGGATTAAACTTTTTATTTTACCAAGTAAAAGAAACTTTTATTAAAAAAGAAAAGTACCAAAAGTACATCAAGGATGATAAGACTCAATCACAGTAGCAATATTTGGATATAAAAATAATTAGAAGAATTCCTGAAACACAATATCCCATAGTTTCTTATGAATTAAAGTAGAATCATGTTGCAAACCTGCAAATTGTACACGTAAAAGTTACTTTAATATCTTATTTTGGTTCATTAGCAAAACCGAAAACACTCCTTAACCAAACCGCGCACAACTGAGAAGAACAAAATAAATTCCATAACCAAAACAAAATTAAAAGTAAAAACTTTACCTACAATAAGAAAAATTTGGCATTAAGCCTTTAACATGAAATCTCGATAGGAGTTTTCACTCATCTTATAGCACATTTTCGCTCATAATGGTTAAGTCTCTTAGATCTCCAAAAAAGAACACATAATGTAGCACCCACAATATCAAGATTTTATATATTTTTTTTTAAATGCGAAAAGAAACTTCACTTCTGGTCGGCTAGCTCTATCACCATCATTCTAGACTTCTAGTGACCTTTCCTTCTCCCTCATGCTCATGCTCGGCTGAAACAATAGAGAGCATATTAACATCATCATGGCAACGCATAAATCACGATTAACGGTCAATCCCAAAGAAAAATATGTAAAATTGACGAAATTATAGACGATATTATGACCTCAATCCTTGTCATAATAAATTAAAAAAATTCAGAGTTTAATATTTATACTAAATTTCCATGCTTGTCTAATAAGTGAAGCATACCTTGTAATCACGTGTTGTTGCTCTATAATTTCCAGTGTTGAGTATCATAGAGATAGGCAATTCTATACACACAAGTACACAACCCTCCTCCACCAAGGGTTTAAACTTAACTATCAATGTTTTTCTTACTATGACATCAATTTCACATCTTAAAAACTAATTCAACAAAATACTGATAAGGCAAACTGAAAGTGGAATCAAAATATAAAGAAACAATAAACATATAAATCTATCTAGCAACTCCATCTCTATAAAATTGATATTTTCAGGATTGTTTGCATGAGAATAAATCATAAAATATTTACCTGAATTGAACCGCACTAAGAAAGAATAAACTATTACAATAGGCAACAAAATAAAATTATATTTTGTTTTAAGCTTTAAGACTGGCATTGCATTTAGATGAGATTCAAAGCTTGATCGTTATTAAGAAATGGAACTCTCATCTCATTTGCATCTATTGAGTATACAACTTAATCATTGCATAAACTAAGTTAAAAATATCAGTACTAGTAGACAAACAAACGAACAGTATTCGCTTTAAATTTTGTAGTATATAGATCATTACTCTTCTAGTAACGAATTTTCTAGCACCACTATAAAAACATTCTACATTTATAATGATGGCCTTGAAAAAATAAAAAAAAAGCAAGTGAGACAGTCCTGTGCAGTACACAGAATTGTAACATGCCACTCTTTGATGTAAAATGTGCAACTTTTGAGCACGATTGCAAGAGGTGCTTCAGCTCCTTCACATATTCTATATAACCAAATCACCTGCAATATAGGCCTAATCACCCTAAAACATGTCTAATTTTATGTCTAATTTTATACATATGAAACTTTAGAAAAGATAATAGAACATTTCATGCATATGACGCTTTTCAAGTGCCCAACCTATTATTTCAAAATTCAAATTATTTGGCAGCACAGGAAGTGCATACATTACACTTAGGCTTAGTATTGTTTCTTTATCTAATTTAAAAGAAATAAATATCCAACCTAAATAAAATATTATCTTTTGCCCATAATAACATAGCTTTAATATTCTGGTCATATTTATTCTTATGAAGCTTTGATATATGCTTGTACTACTTCAGCTGTGCTGCAAAATATCTCCTCAACTTTGTTATCTGGGACCATAACATATTTCGTAGCAAATATGTGAAAACTCCCAAGCACATTCATACGAGAAAGACATGACAAAGAGGATCAAAACCAAATTCTCTTCTCGGATTCAAAATAACCTCGGTAATGATCAAAACCAAATATCATCGCCATAAAAATCTTATTATATCCATTTGGTCCTTGAATGATACTTTTTGACATCACAATATTTCAAAAGTTTCTATTTACTTTGACCAAGTTGTTGTAATCACTTGACAATTATTTTGATCATGCTAATCTTTTAAGGATTTAGATAGATGTTTCAAAAATATTTCAAGGACCAAATTGTGGTTTAGCTATTTGAAAATGTCATTATGTATGTAATGTTCTGTTATTGTATGTCAATATACATATGATAAGTATCAAGCCAAATTACAAAAATAATTACCACCAAGGATTTTTATCGAACATGTGGTGTCCAATGGTTTTGGTGACACAAAAACAATGTACCAAAAATCACACATTTCTCTTATACATTTTCTCAAACAAAACATATGATATCTAAATCACCAAAACCTTTAACACATACAATTGTAATAATTTTAGAACTAATGAAAGACAATTATTCAACAAAATAAAAAATACCCAAAATTCAAAACAACAAAAAAAAGTTGAGAAAGGGTTGAAAAAAACCTACGTTGAGAGACATCATAGATATGATCCTTGATGGTCATTAGCAAATGCTTCCCACGATCGGAGCTGACATAGGCTTGGAGTTTCTCCTTCGTAACATCGAAGTCTCTGTGGGTGTGGCATATTCAAGCTTCTCTTTCATCCTACACTAACAAATAAACACTGAAAGCTTCAATTTAAAAAAAAATAAAAAAAAAATAAAAAAAAAGGAATTGAATCTATAAAGGAAATCGAAATCACAATCGGTGGTGGTTAGTGATGATGATGGCGGTGGTGGCAGTCTCCATTCTCGGCGTCGTGGGTTCTTTGGTACTTAATCTGCAGCAATGAGAAGATTATGGTGGTGTTGATGTGAGTTGTAATTTGGTGATGAGAGGATGAGAGAGAGAGAGAGGCAAGAGAAAGAAAATAGAGAAGATGAAAGTGTGAGAGATGAGAGGAGTTTTTTATTTTTTTAGTGGCAGAGTGAAGCGCTCGTATGAAGGCACTCATGAACTGAGAGTGTGAATGAATGAAAGGAGATGAATAGTCTGTTGCTTTCAAGAGAAGCTGGATGAGTGTTTAGCTGTGTTTCAAAATACATAACGGTTGTGATTTAATCTTATACAATATAATAGATGGTTTAGATTAAAAACACAAAATATCATTAATGATATATTTTAGGAGGGAAATAATGAGTAGGAAGAAGTTTTAGGAGGGAAACCAAATTTACCCTCAAGCTTCTCCTATTTTATAATATGTAGATGAGTAAATGATATATGAATTCCGGATATTTCAACTATAATGTCTCTATAATCATTATCGAAAAAGGAAAAAGACATTGAAAGTGAAAAAAGTATGATAAATAGAGGTGTATAAAAAAAAATAACATTAATTATTTATTGTGTTTTGCAAAAGAATCATGCTATTATTACAACATGCAGTAACTGAAACACATTACTGCAAGGGGAAATCTTCTATTTTCTCTTACGGTGAGCACAAAGCTATAAACGTCATACCTGGATAACGAATCACGAATCGCGCTTTAATGTGTCATCATAAAACAATGAAACAATGAAGGGTTCAAAAAATGGCATAGTTGATAAGAACATAGACGTGAGACAACTGACCCAAAGAACAATATTTCTCATATGCAATGCCCATGGGATTGAAAGAAGAGACTAAATCATTTAGTTACACGAATATGTAACACACACCAAAGTCTCACCTGCCACCAATGATTATTCACCCATACTCCTTAAACTGCAACATTTGAAATAGATATCATAACATGTGCATAAAATAATGCTAGCCAAGCACCATATACACTCCACATGAGGCATTTTAAGATTGAAATTGAGTCCGAACGACTGAACCTTATAATCTCTAAGATTGAAAGACAGAGAAAGTATGGATAATTCAGTCTAATCGGATTTGTCTTTGATCTTCAAAGTAAGCAAGTTTTGATCTTTGTGAGCAAGTTCCCTTTGAATTTGTTCCACCCATATGGAATATCAAACTTATGATCCAAAATAGTAAGAGACTAAACAGGGGGAAAAGTCTTCAGCAGAAACTTTGACAAGCAATAAATAATGTAAAGGGAATTGAACAAAGAATAATCCTATGCTAGTGCAAAACATCACACCAAAAGCATTAATTATTAACTTAAATAATATTTAGTTCATTCTTCTGAAATTGTAAGACAGATGACGACACTAGACCACAGGCACCTGAAAGATTTACCACCAAAAGTAGTTTAAAAAAGCCCCAGCTCCATTGAGCAGCAGACCTCAATTAGGGAAACATCAATAACTATTACACCTAAGGCAGCTCAGACGGTGCAACTAAATATGCATTTATTTTTACATACAAGTCCTCTCACCATAAAAAGAAAAGAATATATAGGAAAATTAAGAAGAATAGCTTCTTGCTACTTGGATGGATTTACATATCAGACATAAAAACATTCCAAATTATCATGCCAATTGAAACTTGTCCACTTGGATTGTTTTATGATGAAAAGGATATCACAAAAGATGTCACAACTCACAACCCTCAATCATTAAAATGTTTGGGCAACAATACAGACATCTAATATTCTATATGATGAGTAGTGAGTGAGAAAACATATGGTAAGACTTACTAAAGCAGAAAGACAAATGACCGTCATGTCAAAACCATATAATCAACCAAGGAAAAGGACTGTCAAAGAACAGTAAACATAACAAACATATAACTTGATCAAAACTTAAGTGATAGTGATCCCATTGCACTGTCCATCTTCATTTTGAAGTGTAACTATTTAAAGAAATAAACATAATTGACCATTGGTACAGATTTAACATGGCTTAATGTGTAACTAGGAAGCATTTATCCTTACAATAAGCCTCTACCTATCATTTCAAAAAGAAGCTTCTGTGCATCATCATTCTTACCTTTTACTAAAAGAGAACGGATAATTGTTTCGAAAGTTACGGCATCTGGGAGGCAATGATTTTCTTCCATTTTTGACTTCAAGGCCAATGCTTCATCGAACAAATATTCTTTACAAAGCCCATTTATCATGACATTACATATCCTAACATTTGGACGATAGCCGTTGATAAAAAACTGACGAAAAACCTCTTTGGCAGTCTTAAGTCTCCCAATTTTGCATAACCCATGAATAAGTATAGTGTACGTGCACACATCTGGCTGAATTCCCTTGTCTTCCATTTTCGTGAGTAATTGATAGGCCTTGTCTAGCTGTTGAGTTTTGCATAAAGCATCCAACAAAGAATTATAAGTGATAACATCCATAGGTTGACCTCTGTCTTGCATCTCATCGACAAGTTCCCAAGCATGAGAGATTCTCCCTGTTTTGCACAAACCATCGATAAGAGATGTGTAGGTTACAGTATTAGGGATCATATTTTTGCGATGCATTTCTTTGAAGAGATTCATGGCCTCATCAACCATTTTAACCTTGTAGAATCCGTTGATCATGATATTATAGCTTTGAACATCGGGAGTCACTCCCCTTCGCGTCATATCATTGAATAAACATTTTGCCTTGCTCACTTCATTAACCAAGCAATACCCATCCATCAAAGTACTGTAAGTAAAGACATTTGGTATCACACCATTTTTTATCATCACAGCTAACACGTTGGTAGATTCTTTGACCTTTCCTTCCTTACACAGTGCATCAACCAATGTACTAAAGGTGACGACATTCGGGATGATGTTTTTCAATACCATTTCACTCAATAATTCGAATGCTTCCTTTAACCTACCCCCAATGCCCAAACCATAGATTAGACTAGTGTAAGTGACAACGTCAGGAGAAATCCCCCTACTAACCATCTCAGAATATAAATCATGTGCCTCGCTTATAAGCTTATCTCTACATAGGCTATCAATGATGGTGCTGTACATTACGACGTTAGGCTTAACCACTCTGACTTCAATCTTTCGCAACAATTGCAAGGCAGCTTTAGTCTCTGCTATTTTACAGAGGCCATTGATCAAAGTCCCATAAGTTTGAGCATTTAGCTGATATCCAAGTGCTGCCACAGTGTCATGAAAGTGCAGCACTTTCTTAACATCACCATTAAGACAGAGACCCTTCATCAGTGTTGTTAAGGTTACAGTATCAGGTTGATAACCCAATTTGAGAATCTTGGACAATACAGAGAAAGCAAGAGGCATATGACCAAGATGACAGTAGCAATTGATCAAGATGTTCAAAGTGAAAATGTTAGGCATAATTCCCCTCTTGAGCTCCAATTGTTTGAAAAGGGAAACAGAAGTGGGGTAATGCTTCAACTTAACAAGGGATGATAAAATCTTATTGAATTCAGTGATGGGTGGGGGAGTATTATGCATAGAAGAGAGCAAGTGATTGAAAGAGTGAACAGCATCATCAACATGAACAACAAGATTGAGATTGGGATTGAGATGGTTGGAGGAGAGAGAATGAGAGAAAAGCCTAAGAATGGAAATGGGGTATGGAATTGGAAGTAAAGAATGAAACTTTGGGAAGGAAAGGGCGAACCTGAAGCAAGAAATTGAAGATGCAAATAACCTTTGATGTCTCATTCTCCTCCGCTGTAGCTGCAACAACGTTTTTTGTTTGTTTTTTTCCTGGGTAGTTTGTTTCCTCTCTCAGTCTCAGGTAGCTGACGAGCTGCATTAATCATTATTTATGCTTATTATACTATACTCCTTCTAATATCACATCCGGTCCTCCTCCCTTACTTAACTTTCGGCCATTTAAGTGCCAATATTAAGAAAGTATTAGTAAGTTTTACGTGCATTTTCTCTAAAATATTTTTATTTAATTCAAAAATTATAGTAATATTTAATTTTTATTATGAAATGTGTTAATTAGTTAATGAATAATGGTTTAGAAGAGAGGGAGAATAAAAGTATAATTAATGAAGAGTAAAATAAATAAATGAATGAAAAGTTAAAATTGAAAAAAAAATGTTTATGTATTGAAATTATAAAATAACAAACAATATGGAATGGAAAAAAAAAAACAGAAGTTAAGGTATGGATAGAGTAAATTAAAGAAAGGTAGATATATTTTTTCAAACTTGACAAGAAAAAAAAATCACCATGTACCTCCAGAATTGATTAAAATGTGAGATATAAAATATTTATGTTTTTGTTCTTAAAAGTTTAGCATGTTTTAGTTTTAGTCTGTAAAAGTTATTTTAGTCGGGATTAGTCCTTAATTTTTTAAACATTTTGGTTTTGGTCTGCACCATTCGAAAAAATCTGTTATTTGCCTATATGGTTGATGGAACATCACACCAGCTATCACGTAGTGTGAGATGGTGTTAAGTAAGTGGTCTGATCCAATCATAAAATACACATGCGGTTCGTGGTTCGGTTCGGCGGTTTTGAGGCAAAAAGTCATATTATCCAATCATAAAATATATCAAATAAATAATAATTTTTATTAAAAAATAAATATAAAATTTATTGATTTTTTTTAAGATAATAAAGTTTATGTCTTTTAAATTCTTATTCTCAACCCAAGATATTCCTTTTTATAACCTATTTTGTTTATCACATATTTTTGTTTATAGATAGTCGGTCTTAATGCATTTAGGACCTTCTTTATATTTTCTTTTGTATGTGACTTTAATATGTGACATTCATTTTCTATAAATTTGTAGGATTCTCTGTTGGATCACAAAGAAGTTCAACATTCTTCAAATTTCAAACTTTTTTTTTTTTGAGGTAGCTATTGAGGAAATACAAAGTATTACATTTTTCATTCATATGAGGAAGTAAAAAATTTATCAACAAGATAATATAGATTAATTTTTTCAGGTGTAGGGTTTGATTTGAATCCCTGCATTTTTGTATAATTATTTTTGTTTGCTATATATAAAAAAAATGCATATTCGAGACATCACGTTTGTCAAAGAAATTTTCAAGGCACCACGTTTATTTGAAAAATTTTCAAGGCACCATGTTTGTTTGAGAAATTTTCGAGGCACCAGTTTTGTTTTTGAAGTTTTCCTAGCACCAGAGCGATTGTAGGTAGATAATCATTATCTTCAACCAAAATAAAAATTTGAAATTAAATAAATTATTGAAATTTATCATATCTTAATTTGTACGTGAAATCATTATCATCAGTTTGTTGAAAAAAAAATCATTATTCTCAACAAAAATATGAAAATTTGAAATTAAATAGATTACTCATGTTTTAGAAGTTTTCCAAATTATTATATATTATAAAAAAAAAATTTATACTTCATGTGAGTATTTTTTTTCCACCTTCATCCTTTGTATTTTTTTCATCTTTAAATTTCCCTAATTCTAATTCTAATTCTAATTTTGAGAATTCTCGGTCATCTTACATTATAGCCTATTTTGTTTACCACATATTTTTGTTTATACATAGTTAGTCTTGATGCATTTAAGACTTTCTCTATATTTTCTTTTGCATGTGACTTTTATATGTGGCATTTGTTTTCTATAAATTTGCAGGATACTGTGTTAGATCACAAAGAAGTTTAACATTATTCAGATTTCAAACTTTTTTTTTTTGAAGATAGCTATAGAGGTATAGCTGTCAAAATGGGTCGGGCCAGCCGGGCCAGGCCAAAAAGCCCGAAAAATCATAGGGCTCGGACTCCTTAATATGGCCTATTTATTCAACCCGAGCTATTTAGCCCGGCCCGGTGCGGGTTCGGGTTCGGGCCGGCCCGACGACCCAAAAAAAAGAAAAAAATTCACATTTTTTTTAAAGCTTTATATGTGTAAAAAAACACTTATAATAAAATTCCCTTAATTTTTATCAATATTCACATATCAAAAATGCACATGAACAAATCAAAACACAATATTAATTGTCCTATATGAGTTATACATACATTTTAATTTATGTAAGAATAGAAAATCAAATATATCCTCTAAAAAATGTGTAAAAGAATAAAACACTTATTATTGTTTAAAAAAAATATGTGTAAAAAATAAAGGAAGTTTATTCATTAATTTTTTTGAAAAATAAATATATATTTTTTTGAAGTGGTTGAATTGTAAAAAAAAAAAAGGTGATGTGGGCCGGCCCGCACCCGGCCCGAAGCCCGCTTAGGGCGGGTTTGGGTTTGATACTAGGGTACTTAATTTATAACCGGACTTTTTGGCCCGAACCCGAAGCGGGTCGGCCCGAACCCGGTCCGCAAACCCGTTTTGACAGCTCTATATAGAGGAAATACAAAGTATTACATTTTTTATTCATATGACGAAGTACAAAATTTATCAACAATATCATTTAGATTAATTTTTTTAAGAGTAGGGTTTGATTTGAATCCCTGTGTTTTTGTATAATTATTTTTGTTTGTTATTATTAATAATATTTACTTTATAATAAAAAAATTAATAATTTTTCATTTAAAATATTTAATTTAAAATATTAACAAACCGTGCATTGCATGGGGTAAGATCAAGTTAATAATAACCAACTTGAAAATATTCCTTAAATGTTGTTAATATTTATCGCCTATTTGTCTTCTCAATTATCCATTAATTTCTCTTCCAGTAGTAACTTATTTCTATTAACTAATGAATCACACCACATTTTCATAATATACAAAATTACATCACATTTGTTAAAAAAAAATTACATCACATTTGTTTTTAGGTTCTTCTTCATGCACCGAGAAAAAAAATGCTCCTTCATGTTGTATAGAGCAAATTTTTATATAGAATATAATTTAAAAGAAAAATATGTTTAATAACAAAAATTGTAAAAGGAAAAAATATTGAAGGAGAAAAAACCCTAAAAAAACCAAAACTTAAGATACGAAAGGAGTATATTTTAATCTTCAATCATAATAACTATATATAGAAAAAGATTTGAATCAGATTTGGAAATAAAAATTACAGTTAAAAAAATATGGTTTATTTATGATTTTAGTCCATAAAAATTGAGAGTGCGTGTTTTGATTTTGCTCTATGCAAGTTTTTTTTTTTTACCTTAACACATCTTTATTTATTTTGAAAATTTGATTTTAATCCTTGTCGTTAAGAGTGCAAAATTATATTATTTTTAAAGTTTTTAGAAATATAACTTTTTTTTTTATCTTTGTAATTTAGTTAGGTATCAACGATATTAAAGATGAGACGTGCTTATTGTAATGAGCACAATTGACCATGCTCTAGCAGACCAATTTGATTTGTTCATGGCTTACGCAAGGAGTAGACCTTTAAGCTTGATCCATATGGCTATGTCCAAATGGCCATGTTGGGTGGCAAAAACCAGTTTGTCCTCCGCACCTAGTTTTATGGCACCGGGTAAATGGTAATGTTACTTAACGCATATAAATACTCCCTCCTGTTTGAAATATAAATAACAAAAAAAATAGTCCGCGTAAGACAGCTCAGTTGGTGGCTGCAGGGACACTTAGGATTTCCCTCTCTCCCAGGTCATGGGTTCTAGTCCCGGACCTCTCATGTAAACCAAAAAAAAAACAAAAAATATATCTATCTTAGTTTAAAATATAAATAAAATTAACCAACTTTTTTAAATTTTATTTCATTCTCAATGCCACTATCCTAAAACATTCATAGAAAATTATTATTTTATTCAATTTTTTTTCACTCAATGCAACTTTCCTAAAATACCACTATTTTTTTTATAAATTTGAGAAAATTAAATACAATCAACGAACCTCCTTAATAAGCGTAAAATTAGTTGGTTTTGGTTATAATTCTAGCCAGAGGAGTATTATATTAACTGAACATATCATATCATATCCACCAATCTTGATCACACAACTCAGCATGGCTCCTAATTGAACTGAAGGGACAATTTCATCTCCTACCAATCCCACTGTATATATAAATAAACTATATATATGACATAAATTGTAAACTCCAACATCAAACATTTAATCATTCACTCCCATCACAATTCACAAACCAAAACCTTAGCAGTTAATTAGCATACTTGAGATCATGAGCAACAACACCCTGGAGGAGGTAAGAGGTTTCACTGAAGAGCAAGAAGCTCTGGTGGTGAAGTCATGGAGCGCAATGAAGAAGAATTCTGGAGAGCTTGGTCTCAAGTTTTTCTTGAAGTAAGGCATTATATTATATATTATTTCTTCATCTTTTTAAAACTCTCTGTTATATTCATTCCATTCCATGTTTGAATTCAAACTTTGCAGAATATTTGAGATTGCACCATCAGCTCAGAAAATGTTCTCATTCTTGAAAGACTCACAAGTCCCTTTGGAGAAAAACCCAAAGCTCAAGACACATGCCGTGACTGTCTTTGTGATGGTAAGCTAAGCTAATTAAGCTTGCCAACTTTGACTTTTGATGAATTTAAAAAACCTGATAATTTTTCCAATCAAACTATTATGATATATAGCATTAACAAGAGGCTTTAAATTACATAAGTTGTGTGTCTCTTGGTATCAATCTTACTTTTGTTTATGTTATTTCAGACATGTGAATCAGCGGTTCAACTTCGGAAGAGTGGTAAAGTCACCGTGAGGGAATCAAGCTTGAAAAAGTTAGGCGCTAGCCATTACAAAAGCGGTGTAGCAGACGAGCATTTTGAGGTATATAAGCTTTCAGCATAACTGCATAAGTATAGTTGAGAAAGCATTGTTTATTTGTGAGTATTGTGAATCCTAATTGATATGCTCATATTTTGTTATGTCAATTTTTCAAACCAAAATTGGACTTAATTAACTTAAGGGCGGAAATTATTACTATATTCCATTCAAATGGATCGGATGACAGTGATATAAAACTGTAATATATACTCCCTCCGTCCTTAATTATAAGGTCCTCTTAACACTTTTATTTTGTCCCTATTTATAAGGTCATTTACCAATTTTCAATGAGCATTAATTATTTTTTTCCACAAACACTCATATTTATTTAACACTTTTTAGATTTTCAATAATATTAATAGGGGTAATTTTGAAAATACATATCAAAAGTTCACATTTCCAATACAATTAACTAAATTATTCCACTTTCTTAATAGACGTGAAATCTTCCAAGATGACCTGAGGTAGTATTGAAAAAATTAATGTACATATGTCAGCAGTCAGCACCCTATATTAATCTTGCATCCTGAATACTTTTGATTTAGGTGGAGTATAGTTTATTGACTATTCTTTCTTTTTTTATTATTAAGGTCACAAAGTTTGCACTCTTGGAGACCATAAAAGAAGCCGTACCTGAAATATGGTCACTGGGCATGAAGGATGCATGGGGAGAAGCTTATGATCAGCTGGTTGCTGCCATCAAATCTGAAATGAAACCCTCTTCTTAGACTCTCCTCTTCCATCTTAGTCTCCTCATGTAGTTTTTTTTTCCTCTTAAATTGAATAAGATTTTTTTTTTTTTTTTTTTTTTGGGTTAGTTTAAATAACATGGAATAAGTTGTGTCTGTGCTTTTCTTTTGTTCGAATAAGATAATGTACTTTATGGTGCTATATGGTTGCTAGGCTAGAAAGTGTTTTATTATATAAATTTTCAGTAATTGAAAGTGATTGAAGGAAATAGAAGTTACTTGTGTCTTTAGTAGTTAATACATTTTTTATGCTGTTTCAATATGAAGCCTTCGCAGATAATCATTTACTGATTTGATATAGCCAACTTGCAGCAAAAGTCACTAACACGATGGAAAAAGAATAACCCAGTTAGATATTATTATAGCTAGCATGAATGAGGAATTGACCCCACTTTAGCGATGGTTAAAATCGTCGCAAATTATTTTTTAAACGTAGCTAATTTTAGGCCATGTCTTTCTTTCAACGTTTTGACAATTGTAATTGATTTAGCTGGATTTAGATACTCATTCGCTATAAGCGGGTTTAGTTTAGTTAAAAGGGTTGATCCAAATTTAAGAAAGTTTGGGATTCGATTCTCAACTTTATGTTTGCTTTTTGAAATTGTTTGGCCAACAATTTTGTCTAATAATAAAAACAATTACAACATTGCAAGGGGATTAGTCGTAGTGTTTGTATGTTCATGTTGATGTATACCTTAACCTGGAATACCTTCCAAATAAAAAGAAAAAAAAATCATTTGCTATGGTTTTCTGAAGTGATTTACAAAGTATTATATTAAATTAGAATCGTGTGTAAATAGAATTTTTGTTTTATTTTTTTGTTATTTTGTCACGGTTTTGATAATGACATAACCATGCTTCCTTTTTTCTTTTCTATTTTCGTATTTTCTAAATTTGACAAATCTGGAGTGATTTTCAATGTTTTCTTTATATATTTTCACATCACTCTAATTATGATATAGGATTTAATATTAGAGAAAAGGTTGTGTGGATTAGTCCAATTCTTTTATAAGAAAAGAATCATTAAGGGTGTGAAAAAATTAATCCTAAAACAAAATCGTAAATATAAAATTAGGGCTTATTTATGGTTTTAGTCCCTGAAAATTAAAAGTGCTTTGATTTTGGTTTTTGGAAGTTTTTTGACCTTGACTCATCTTTATTTGTTTTGAATATTTGGTTTTAGTTCTTGTCGTCGTTAAATGTTGATGTGATTAACGGAAAACTACATTAGCAAATGATCCGAATCCGCATGAGAAAAGGGCATGACCCAACCAAAATGTGTTTGTGGATTGGGCTTTAACCCTTTTTCTCTTGCGGGTCCAAATTGTCATCCTACCGATGACATTCCATACTTGCACATGTGTATGTTGATGTGACGTTTCGTTAGCCACGTCACAACAATTATGGATTTTTCTTAAATTAAAACCAAATTTTTAAAACAATTAAAGATGAGTTAAGGTAAAAAAAAACTTCCAATGACAAAAACCAAAACACTCCAAAATTAAATTAATAGCCTAGTTTAACTTGTAAAACTTGGATCCGGATGACCAGGTGGGGTGGTCAAAACCCATTAATTGAACATCACAAATCAACACAGCACCAAAGGAACAATCTCATTTCGCATTGCTGAAGCAACCATGGAGGTAAGAGGTTTCACCGATGAGCAAGGAGCTCTTGTGGCCAAATCATGGAATGTAATGAAGAAGAATCCGGGAGAGCATGGTCTCAAGTTTTTCATGAAGTAAAGCCATCATTATTTCTTTAACATTTTTGTTATATATATAGTTCTTCAACAATTTCAAGCATGCATACATATGACATCATAACCATGTTTCATGAATTGAATCTTTGTAGAATATTTGATGTTGCTCCAGCAGCACAAAACATGTTCTCATTTATAAAAGACTCACAAATTCCTTTGGACCAAAACCCAAAGCTCAAGGCTCATGCCGTCTTTGTCTTTGTCATGGTAACTTCAGCGAGCTTAATTAATTACTCCTCCGTTTTATTCATCCATTGCCTTTGAATTCGTTACCATTTAAATGAATTAAAAAAATTAGACAAATTTTTAAAATAAATCCTATGATGATGAATTGATGATTATGTTAGCCACAGACTATATAAAATTACATATATAAGCTGTGTCTCTTGATATATATATTTATATGAATTTGTTTTTGTTTATTGCAGACATGTGAAACAGCAGCTCAACTTCGGAAGACCGGTAAAATCACCGTGGAAGATAGACACTTGGAACAAATTGGTGCTACCCATCTCAAAAAGGGTGTAACAGGCGAGCATTTTGAGGTACATAAACTTTCAGTGTGACTATATGAGTAATTGAGTACTATAGTTGAGAAAGTGTGCCCAACTGCCCATTGCTTGTTTCTATATATAGTAGTAATGTTTTATGCATAGAACAACAAACAATGCCCCTTTGAGGCTCTGATCACTGTGTTGTAATTTTAAGATGTGCTTAATTATAGATAAAAGCTAAACGATAAAAAATAAGTAAGATTATCTAACTTTATTTATTGTAAAAAAAAAAAGTGTATGATCGTCTAAAAAAAAGTGTATGATCAACTAATAAAACTTTTATTTGTAAGACAATATGATTTTTATTAGAATTAACGATGAAGTCATGGTCAGAGCCGGACTACGGCGAGAAGGGCGCCCGCCTAGGGCCCCAAATTTTTTTTATTCATACTTGAATAAAAAAATTAAGTAAAAAAAATAATGATGTGAAGAGTATATGATAGGTACTTCCTCCAATCTCTAATATAAGAAAAAAGAACATACTTATTTTGACCTCAAATATAAGAAAAATTTAATTAACTTTATATTTTCAATGCAATTATTTTTAAAATATTCCTATAAAGTTATTGTGTCATTTAATTTTTGTTTTATTCCTAATGCAACTTTCCTAAAATAACTATTTTTATCATGAATTTGAGAAAATTAAATACACTCAACTAACTTCTTTAATTTTTTTTAAATGAACTAATTTCTTTAATAAGTGTGAAGTTTGTTATTTTTTTATAATAGAAACCGGGGAGTATATAGATAATTGAGGGTTAATGATAATTATGTAAGGGCGTGGTTTGACATGGTTTAAAAAATGAAAATTTACATTATATGGAGTTGTGCTGTGTTTTTTTAATCGCAAATGATATGAGGGAATAATATCTACTTATTAAACTTGTTGTGATTAACGAAATTTCTTAATTCCGTGTTGTAGTGTATATTACAAAATTTTACATAATAATTTTTTATAAGATAGGGTCTCTATTTTCAATTTTGCCTGGGGTCCTAAAAATATTAGAAACGGCTTTGTTCAAGGTATTTAGCATATATAACGTATCTATTATAACTGGTTAGTGGTTACTAACTTAACATAGCATGTATCCGATTATAAAAGCTAAGATCGATAATCGGTCACTAAGTGAGTTTTTCAGTTAGTTTCAGTTTTGTTAATTAGCTGTTAAAATTAGTTTTTTTTTTTTCATTCTTAGCTGATTATATAAGATTTAATTGTAATTCATTTCTTCCCTAGTTCAATGAAATCAATCTTTTCTCTCTTGTCAATTTTTTATCAGATTTTGATATTTGATCATATTTTATGGTGTGACTGGTGTCAATTATATTAAAACAAGAATTCAATATAATAGCAGCATGACTTACTTATATACTATAAAAGTAATGGAGAGATAGCAATACTTTTGTTTGGTGTAAAAAGAAAGTTGTCTCAAATTGGTTGTATAATAATTAAGATAACTCTGTATTTATACGTTGAAAAATGAAAAGTTGTTGACAAAGCTTTCAACTTCAATAGTGCAAATAACAGTGCTCATAGTTTATTTTTTAATTTATTTATTGTTATAAGGTGGCAAAGTCGGCACTTTTGGAGACCATAAAAGAAGCTGTGCCTGAAATTTGGTCACAGGACATGGAGAATGCATGGGCAGAAGCTTATGATCAGCTCCTTGCTGCCATCAATTCTCAAATAATCAAACCACCATCTAGCTCCGATTAGACTCTCCTCTGATCTTCCATCTTAGTCTATCTCCTCATCACGTAGTAGTTCTAGCTATATTTCTTCACATTTGCATGTTTCATTATTTGAACACCATATTTAACATCCTACACACTTATGCACCTTTCTTACATACTTTTAATCTTCTTTGTATACTCATTTCCATAAAATACACTCAAAAAAATATTAGACACCGTATATATTGCCCCTACATACAACAAGTCGTAGGCCTCAACCTACCTCTAGCTTATATCAATACATTGCTGAAAGTCTAATGACAGCTTTTTTTTTATTTTATATTTTTTATAATGAGAAAACAAGCTTGTTAATTACTAAAAGCCATATAAATAAGAAAATTAATGTGATAGAGAAATTATGAAAAGGTCACGCAGTTGCATGAACGCCCCATACAGAAAGCTACAATCAGGTGACAAATGCTGATGAACTAATGAAGGTAACCACCCATAACGAATTTTACACCAACTTGTTAAGAACTTTCCAATTTCATATTTAAGTGGTAGAGATGATAAGTGAAAGAATATGTTCTGGATTTTATTCCTAAGATTTCTTTACATCATTTTCACATGTCTCTAACTTTTATATAGTATTTGATTTTTTGTTATTATTATTTTATAAAAAGTTGCATGGGCTTAATCCAATTCTTATATAAAATTCTCTAAGTTCTAGATGTAGTTATTTTTTAAATCATTATTATTGTAAGATTTTTTTTTTTATAATAAATCTGGTATGTTGTACGTGGTACCTCAAATTCAGTTCGTGAAACATAAAACAAATGAGTGAACCATGTAAGTATAGACTTCTATGCAAAAAATTAATAACTTAAAATTTGAATTATGTATAAAATGAAGTGGAAGAATCATCACTCTGCTGAATAATAGTAATCACAGCAGTTTCTACATTCATATACCTTTCACAAATGTAATTTATAAATGCAGAGTTTCTTTGGTATTATTACTCTAATCTCCTTTTCTTTTCTTGTTATCGAAGACAATAAAGCTCACTCAAGATAACATTCCTAGTGCCTCTCACTTCAGCATATTGTGTGTCAATCAATGTCATTTTATCCAGAGAGATAGCCACAGCGTGCTCTTGCTTTTTTCCAGACCAAAAAGTTAATGGTTCAAAATTCAAGTACATAAGATGGATATGATTTTTTTTTTTTTTTTTTTTTTGAACAGCAGATGGATATAAACGAATAAAATAAAGTTATCTCATTAGACTAAAACTTCAAGTACAATTGATCTAGTTGATCTCCATCAAAAAGAACTCAACAATTCATTATTCAAAGCTAGTACCCTTAATGGGGATATCCCTTAGACAGACTTTGATATGCAACACAATTTGCATTTGCAACAGAAGAAGATTTCATGATTGAGTTGGTAGTAATAAGTTCTGAACGAACAAGAGCTGCATTAGCCTTAATGGCAAGCGCACACAAATCATGCAGAGAAAGTGGTACATGGGATTTGGAGAGTGGCATTAAGAAGTATATGTGATCAAACTGAAGCTCTTCATTAGGATCCACGTGTGGCAGTAGTGAACCAACGTACATAGACTCAGAGCTGCAGAGGAAGCAGTTTGGGTTCTGAAACAGAGCATGCTCTGCTTTTATTGGCTCATTGAATTGCTCTAGCTTACCGTCCAAGTGAATTATGTTCACGTTACTTTGCCAACAAAGTTTTGCACCTTTGCTTGTCAACTGCGTTGATGCACAAGCACCCATATGTCTCTATATGTGTTCGTGAATTGTGATTATCTTTATGTTTTTGTGGAAACAGAGGAAACAGAGTAAGATAAACAGAGGAAAATGTGATATTTGTTTTCGTTTTGAGGAGGAGAAGGATTGAGGGGGTATTTATATAGGGGTTATATTAAAAAAAGGACCTCTAAAGCTGAATAATAAAAATAAAAAATTTGGAAGTTAGCGACAAATGAATTATTATATATGAAAAATTAAAAAGAAAAGGGATGGGACAGTGGGAGGATCGTGGGGAGGAAATATTGACTTGGGAACAATCTTTGTCCCTTAACTTTCTAGTGCTAATGTGATTATCTCGTTCACATGTTTCCTGCTATAGCATTCTTGTTGATGGATGTTGTGAGGGCGATTGGAAAATGGAATAATATTTTTTTTTATTCTTATGTTCTCTTTTGGTCTTGTATGATGTATCTTTTTAATTGATACTTCTTAATCTCATGTTCTTAGGTTTTGATTGCCTTATTTTATCTATAAAACGAGTTTAATAAAAATCATATAAAAAATATAATAAAAGTTATATATTCTATTTTGTCCCCTTTCTAAATAGATTTATGTTATTGATTTAACAGCTTACCTACATTTGAAAACAGGGTTTACCTGAACTTTTATTACATTAATTAGATAAATACCTAATAGTTTCTGTTTCCTTTACCATTCCTTAGGCCATTGTAATATCTCCTTTTGTATCCAAAAATTATTATAGGACCAATTAAGCAAAATGCAAAACGGTATTCTCCTAGCCTAATTTTACCTCATTTGCTGATATCATAAACTATAGTCTCTTTTCCTTGCTTCATTTATAACGGTGAAATTTTAATTCAAAATCAAGGAGGACCTTGCAGTAGATTCTTATCTTTCTTTGCACTGACACAACTTCATGTGCGTTGTTTGTATAATTTTATCTTTCTACATATGAGCTACAACTACAATTAAGTTCTTAAATTGTACACGTGTGTTTGGATGGTTAAGTTTCTCTTCAGAAAAAGGGGAAAAAAAGTTAGAAAGCTGTCACCTAAAAGCTTCTATCAATTGATTACATGGTTTGCTTAACTTTAATTTTTTATGATCGAGAATAAGAAATTAAAAAAATAAAAATATATCAGAAAATTAAATTTATTTTTTTCAAAATATTAAATATTTAATTTTTTTTAATATAAAACTATTTTATCAAAGACTTATGTTAAGGAAATTTGTAATTTTTATTAAGGTTTTTTGCAACTATAACATTCGAGGTTTTCGGCCTTTATTTCCTTGATTAGTACTGAGATCCGTGGAGTCAAGATCCATTCCAGTACTGAGGTTCTTTCAGTCCTATTTTTTTCTTATTTGTTGCGACTTTGAGTGCATGTCCACTCTAATGTTCCATAGACTCGGCCTTTTTATTGCTTGGGAACTTTTTTTTTAAAAAAAACTAAGGTTCCTTAACGAACTTTTTCATACGTATATAGTTATAGATTAATTTTTTGAAGTGTGTGGACGAATTTTGTCTTTGTTAATAAAGTTTTTGTAACTCCTTAACGTTACATTTAAAGAATTTAATTATTTATCAAAATATGTTGGATCTGACGGAATGATTATTAGCTATTATTACTTAATACTCATTCTAATCCTATTTGCAAGACTTTTTTAAAAATTTGTTTTTGTTATATATATTCGTGAAATTTTATTCCAATTTTTAATAATATTTAATTATTTTTTCACAAATATTCTTATTAGGTTGACAATTTTTGAGAAATTCAATAACAATTATAAACATAATTTTGAAAAAAATATTAAATATTTATATTTTTAATATCATTAACAAAAATAACTCACTTTATTAATTAGCCTAAATTTCTTTAAAAAAATAAAAGAAAAAATCTTATATATACTATACTACACTTACTATTATGATTCAATATGAACAAACACTTTGGCTACTAGTTCAAATATGAAAATTCTCCCCATTAAAGTAAGAGAGAAAAGAATGCAGGAAATTCGTGGAAACATGATGGCATGCATGCGTGGAACGAAGCATTACTTGAACCTGATCCATCAGTGCACCCGCGGTTCCATATTTAGGAAATATCCTTCAAGTTTCTGAGGTTGTTCATTATGTTAATGTGTTGTTCGTTTCTGTGTTTTCACATTGGTTTTTTGGGGCATTATGTTTCCAAATCTGAGTTCATTCGTGTCCCATGTTCTGATGTAGTGCTTGAGTTTTGGAAGTTTCCGCTAGTGGCTATAGCTATCTCCTTTTTCATGTAATGCACTCTTCCTTTTTTCAGTCGTACGTGGTCATTGTCTTTCTCCCATCTCCCATTCAAAGTTTCTGTATGCTATCTGTTTATTGACTGAAGAATTATTTTAGGCACGTTCTTTTGTGGTTCTCCTAGTGAAAAGTCTCCCTTCTAGTAATTTCATTAGGAGAATGGATCCTCTGCGGCGGCATGCAGTTTATATATTTAAAGTTCGATCTGCAGCTGACTAATCACTAATCTTAACTTAATTGATCATTTGATCATTCTTGCACTTGCTTGACCGATCATAAAATCAACTTGTAATCAATTTTTTGCTTTATCTTTATGTGAATTGACCAATCCAAAGATAAAATTATTTTCATAACGCAAGGTTCTAGACTTCTAGTGCATGGAATCCAAAGGACTTAGTTTAAGTAACCCAGAAATTGGTATAGTACGTATAAAGTAATGTATTAAAAAGTGTTCTATTCAAATAAGTAAAAGATCTATGTTAGTTTTTATATTCCCAAGATCATATATATATATTTGGCTTTTTAACCTTAATCCCTGTTAGTGCATACGATCAACTTAATATGAGTAAACTGTTACTTTGGTCCCTGAATTTACACAGCACTTTCACTTTAGTCCCTGAAATTAGCAAAAATGCTTTTAGGTCCCTGACTTTGTAAAAAGTCATTCACATTAGTTCATGCCCCTAACCCTCGTCAATAGACATTAACGGAGTGATAACGTGGCTGACTGGGGGCCTTAAATGACGTCGTTTTTGCGTCCTCGTGCACTTCTAACGGAGTAAACCGTCACGTTAGTCCCATCAGCTGCACCAGTGTCATGTTCAGTTGCATCAGTCTCTTCCCGTTGACGATGCTGTCGGAGGGACCAAAATAGTCACGAATTGTAAATTGGAGGATTGAAATCGCCAAATTAAAAGCTAAGGGACCAAAATCGTCAAATTGTCAAAATTGGGGGACCCAAAGTGCAATTAAGTTTTTTTTTTAAAAAAAAAATGGAAAGTTCTTCTTCTGTTTTGAACCTTCATGAATGCAAAACAAATTAAGTCTAATTCTACCATTAGATTGGTGAGAGATAAGAGAGAAAAAAGTGTAACTTATATTTTCAAAATTGAAATATTATGGAATTACATACGAACTTGAATAATAAATGGATTGCAAACTCTTTACAAACTTAGAATTTTCAATTCAACAACCTTTTGCACGCATAAGAGATACATGAAAATTTTCATTAATACTATACATATAATATATAATAAACTTATAGTATATATACATTTGGCAACATCACAGTTCAAATTGCAAACACGCAATTGCATCGTGTACAAAGAGCAAACACACAACTGCATCTTGTACAAAGAGCAAACACACAACTGCTTCTCAAAAATTTGTACAGACCACATAGTTAACTCAGAGAACTTTTTTTTTTATGGTATTTCAAACTAGGACTAGGATATCCATTGATACGATGATGGTGTATAATTCTGTCGCAGAGTTGTAGTCGTACGTTTTTATTGGGCAGGACTGCTGGCCAAGCAATTTAAAGGTGCTGCACATATAAGATTAGGGATCGAACCCCCGACCTTGCTTAATCTTGCATCATCTCATTCTGCTGAAACAAACACTTTTTGTTTGGTTAGAAAAGACCATATATACATTCAAAGTTCAAAGTCGTGTTTTTTTTTTTGTTTTTCGGCTATCCATGGATGACGGGAGCACGGTGACTAATCTTTCGGATACGGTTCGGTCCTTTCGAGAGTGGTAACTTCCCAACTGATTGAATTATTCAAAAAATCTAATGGGAATGAATTGGGTGTATTTGGATATTTCTTTTTGAAACCGAGGATGATGATGATTTCAAGATTGGGTAAGCAGCTTTTGAATGAGCAAGAGCTGCATCAGCTTTAATGGTAAGTGCACACAAATCCTCTATTGAAAGTGGGGTACGTGATTTACTACGTGGTACAAGGAAGTATATATGACCCAATTGAAGCTCTTGATTTGGAGCCAAAGGATGCATTGGTGACCCAACATACATGGATTCTGAGCTGCATATGAAGCAGTCTGGGTTTTGAGACAAGACAACCCATGCTTTTGTGGGTTCCTTCAGTTGTTGTAGCTTACCATCCAAGTGAACTATGTTCACCTTGGATTGCCAACTAAGTTTTTCACCTTTGCTTGCAAACTGAGAAGATGCACAAATACCCATATGTGTGGTTATGTGTGTTTTTGTTAACTAGTCTTAGTGGTGTGATTGTGTGGTTGAAGGAGGAGGAAGAGAGTTCAAATTAAAAGAATGAAACAAATTATATCGAATGGTTTGATTTTTTCTATGGTGAGAGTGGGGTGTGTATGTGTGTGGTATTTATAGGCAAAGAGGAGAAAAAGAGCACGCAAGGACTAAAATATTGACTTCTGGACATTCTTCGTTTCTTCCTGCCTTGTTATAAAAGCAAATAACCGGTCCTACAATTGTTTTTGCATTCAAGTATTACGTGTATGCTTAGGAAAAAGTTCAAAGAAAAATATTAGAGAGCAATAGTATTTTTGTCGGAGTACTTTTGAATATTGATTTGAAATTATTAGTCGGTTTTGCATCAAATTAAAGATTTTGAACCCACTTTTTTTTGTTTAAAAAATATATAAAATGAATCATAGGTGATAATGATTTATTACGGATTATTGATTTTGGATTATCTAATAATTTCTCTCGATAAAAAAATGGTATTTATCACTTTAATTTATTTTATTCAACAAACGCCTTTCTAGTCTACAATTACATTATGGTTATTTATTGCTTAAGTGTGTAGAATTATATTATTCAAATTTTGGCACAAAATGTTGATATTACGTACAGTATTACGTAGAGTAGTAATCTGTCACTATTGCTTTGCTACAGGAAAAAAAATAGAGTAAGAGCTTATGTCAGGGTACTTTTTTATATTTCCACTGAATAGTGTTTTATACTTATTG
Source organism: Crotalaria pallida (assembly GCA_037953625.1). Classification (NCBI taxonomy): domain Eukaryota; kingdom Viridiplantae; phylum Streptophyta; class Magnoliopsida; order Fabales; family Fabaceae; genus Crotalaria; species Crotalaria pallida. Next base: position 137,037,873 of record CM075654.1, on the reverse strand, counting down.
AATCTTGGATAGTGATATGGAGTGGTATTTGACACTTTACTGTATTCAACAGTCATCCTTATTATATTCTATAAAAATTCATTAATTTTCAAAATAATGAAATTATTAATATTTATATATGTGAAATTGTTAAATATTCCACCAAAGTTCCTCTATTATATTCTTATTTAAATTTATAAGTACTATCTTACGATAACAAATTATGAAATTAATAAATAAAAATGGCACTAGTTTTAGAATGATGAAAAAAAGCTTATAACCTTCATAATAAAACCTATTTTTAGCTTATTTCAACAAGTATGAAACTGGGATAGCTAAATTAAATTTATCAGAAATGCTTATGAAAATGACATCTTTTCAACCTACTTGTTTCAAAATAATTTATTGGATATATAAACACCTATATAAAAAGGCTTATCAAAATGCACCGTAACTAATAAAGTATATATCATAAGCTGAATTGGAATCTTGAATCTTTTTCTTAATTAATTACAGTAATATACTACTACGATCTAATCAGTGGAAACAATTATTAATATAATGTTTGCAATAAAGCGTCACATATATATTGACGAGAATGGTTAGTAAGTTAAATGAAAAGTAGTGCATGAAGATGGATTGAAGCAGAGGTGGTGGCCCGGCGGTGCAGATGGGTCCATTTAAGGAACCATCGTTGAAGTTTCTCTTTTAGTTGTTGCTGCGTGGTGCGGTGTTTGTTGCCTAATAGTACATTTTGTTTTCACATGACTTTTCTTGCCTTTGAGTCGCTTCATGTCAAAAATGCTTCTGTTTCATATTTCCCTTCGTCTGTCCATTTTGACACACGCCACCCTTCTTATGCCTATATCATTTTGGTCTTCTGTTTGGGTTTATCAAGTACAGTAGTATAACATGTTTGACAAAGCCATAATCAATTTTCCTATAATCAATTTTCTCAAATTAAACTTTACACTCAGTTTTTAGATGTGATTTATTTGGGGTTTGCTCGGAAAAAATATTTTATAATAGCTATGAGATTGTAATGGTTAATTATGAGTTTGTAGCGTATGCTTCTGAAGGTAGCTCAAAACTTCTTAGAGTTTTGAAACAAAATTAGTCGTGAAACGAGTTGAAAATTATCAAATGACTTTAAAATATAGGCTTATTTATGATTTTGGTCCCTATAAGTTGACCTCGTTTTGAATTTAGTCCTTAAATCTTTTTTTGACCTTGAATGGTTCTTAAATCTTTTTAAATTTTATTTTTAGTCCTTAAATCTTTTTTTGACCTTGAATGGTCCTTAAATCTTTTTAATTTTTGTTTTTAGTCCTTCTGTTTGTCTTCTTCCGTCATCTGCTGACATGGCAAACGGTGTGCCATGTCAGCCCTTACATTGACTGCCAACGATGCATCTGATGTGGACCTCCTACTCATGTGAGCAGGAACCGAGCATGAGCCGAGCATTAACCGTGCATAAGATATCGACTGAGTACGATGTAATTGGTAAAGGCATAGCTTAGTTCATGCTCGGTTCATCGATGCACGGTTAATGCTCGGCTCATGCTCGGTTCATGCTCGGTTCCTGCTCACATGAGTGAGAGGTTCACATCAGATGCATCGTTGGCAGTCAATATAAGGGCTGACATGGCACACCGTTTGCCATGTCAGCATATGACAGAAGAAGACAAACAGAAGGACTAAAAACAAAATTTAAAAAGATTTAAGGACCATTCAAGGTCAAAAAAAGATTTAAGGACTAAAAACAAAATTTAAAAAGATTTAAGGACCGTTCAAGGTCAAAAAAAGATTTAAGGACTAAATTCAAAACGAGGTCCACTTATAGGAACCAAAACAATAACTAAGCCTAAAATATATGTATTATTTATTTATATTTTTAGTAAATATAATTTATTAGTACAAAATCGAAGGATAAAAATGACACATAATTATTTGAAACTTTTAAATATTTTTAAAAATTAATTGAAATAGTTTTTTATAAGTTAAATTTAGCCGTTACAAATTTCTTTTTTAGCCGTTACAAATTTCATTCCGTCTTTATTCATTGTCAAATAAAAATCTACCATCTATAAAAAAATTTAAAAAAGAAAAAAAAAATACTGACGTTGCTAAACAGTGCCTTGATCAGTGAGAGTCTCTCCACACGCAACAATGACAAGAACTCAAGAAGTCTCAGATAAGGATGGTGATTAGGTAAATAATCTCTATATTGGAATCTCAAATATTACAAAAAGTCTCAGATAAAGATAGTGATTAGGTACATAATCTCTATATTGGTATCTCAAATATTACAAAAAGGCTCAGATGAGGATGGTGATTAGGTAAATCATCTCTATATTTTTTTAAAGTCTTGATAACAAGTGTCTTAAAGACATTTGTTAAGGTTTCTAGTATTCGAAAAACAATCACAGATGTACATTCTTTCATGTCTCAGAAATACATAAAACCCCAATTTTATACTAGTATAAGTTTTTTTTTTTTTTGCTTCTTAACAAGTGTACTAAGGACAATTGTTAGCATTTGAATTTTTTAATAATAAATCATCTCTGGTATCTCAAATATTCAAACCAGTATATTATTGGTGAAAATGAAATCTTAGTCCGCTATTATTGGGATGAACAGGTGTTAAGCAAATTTTTTTTTTTTTTTTTGGGATGTGATCAAGGCAGGGCCAAAATATATAGTTGTTTCTCAAAATGAGTGTCGCTTACAAAAATTAAATTTTTAAATTTTGGTCTGATACGATACATTAAAACATAAAAATTGACAAACCCGTGAACTCTTTTTTGTTTGCATTCTAGTATCCGATCTATTGGGCCGACTAATCCAGTTCGAGGGGGTCTCGGATTTAAGGTTTTATTCCTCTCTCAACGTTGTTGCGGGGGATCGAACCGTAATTCGCTCTACCGAGTGCAACCTCTGACACGACTGCACCAACAACTCGTTGATACAAAGCCTTGAACTCTGAAATAGGAGTAATAATAAAAAAAAGTTAAATTACATATTTGGTCTCTTACCTTATTTTTAAATTTTAAATTGGTTCTTTACGTTTTTTGGATTTCATATTGGTCCTTCATGTTTCTTTTTGCTATCAAATTGGTCCCTAAGTCAATGTTCATCATACGTGTCAACACCATATTGGTTCATATTTGCAATGTTGGAGAGAGAAATGACATATGTGGGTATCTAATTGGTCCACGTAGTATGAACCGTGATTCATGGACCAAATTGATAGTGAAAAGAAACGTGTGGGACTAATATGATACCAAAAAAATATAAGGGACCAATTTGAAATTGAAAAATAAGGTAAGGAACCAAATACGTAATTTAGCCTAAAAAAAACTAATATAACAATAGATATCAAATAAAGGAATTAAGTTTTTTTTTTTTTTAAAAAAAAAAAACCTAATTGTACTATTGATCCTTTAAAGTTTATCAATTTGTTAATTTTTTTTTTTGGTTTACATGGGAGGTCTGGGACTAGAACCCATGACCTGGGGAGGGGGAAATCCTAAATGTCCCTGCAGCCACCAACTGGGCTGTCTTATGCGGACTAGAGCTGTCAAAACGGGTTTGAGGGCCGGGTTCGGGCCGACCGGGTTCGGGTTCGGGCCAAACCGGGCTCGGGCCAAAAACCCGGTTATAAATTGAGTACCCTAATATCAAACCCAAACCCGCCCTAAGTTTTTTTTTTTTTTACAATTCAACCACTTCAAAAAAATTGAAAAAAAAATATATTTTTTTTTTCAAAAAAATTAATGAATGAACTTCCTTTATTTTTTACACATATTTTTTTAAACAATAATAAGTGTTTTATTCTTTTACACATTTTTTAGAGGATAAATTTGATTTTCTATTCTTACATAAATTAAAATGTATGTATAACTCACATAGGACAATTAATGTTGTGCTTTGATTTGTTCAGGTGCATTTTCGATATGTGAATATTGATAAAAATTAAGGGAATTTTATTACAAGTGTTTTTTTACACATATAAAATAAATAAAAAAATTGTGAATTTTTTTCTTTTTTTATGGGCCGCCAGGCGAGCCCGAACCCGAACCCGACCAGGCCGGGCTAAATAGTCCGGGTTGAATAAATAGGCTATATTAAGGAGCCCGAGCCCTATGATTTTTTTGGTTTTTTGGCCCGGCCCATTTTGACAGCTCTAATGAGGACATCAATTTGTTAATTTTAGTCACCCAAATTTTTATTTATTATTTTAGTCCTTAAAATTTTTATATTTTACAATCTTAGTTCCTATTTCGGGATACTGACATGACAAACAACATAATTTACGTCTTATATCCACAAACATGGAGTTTCTTTTATTTTTTATAAAAGGGAAAATATGGAATTTTTCTTAATCTCAAATACTAGGGATAAAAACCCAAAAATGAATATCTTTTATTGATAAACTAAATACAATTTTTCTTTTGTTTTTTAAATTTAACATTTCTCAACAAAACTTATCTGTTTTTAAGTTCACTAAGAAAATCCTAAAATAAAATTAAAAATATTAATAATAAAAATAATTATGATTTAAAATACACACAATTTTATAGATATGTGTGTCTTGCCTTTTATCATTTCAGCACTGTTAGTCACTTTTTGAAAAAAAGAAAAACTAGCATTGCAAAATGTAAAAATTTTAAGGACAAATCATAAAATAAAAGTTAGGATGACTATAATCATTAAATTGATAATTTTGGAGAAACATAAATGGATTTTAACCTTTAAAAAAAGGAAAATGCCTAACGGTAAGGACACTTGTTAAGATACTAAAAGTGATTTATTGTTATAGAAAAATATGATTTTTGGGGTTTTCGAGAGAGTAATTAATGATAACTTATAATTTATTTACTATTCCTAATAACCTTAACGAGTGCCCTAAGGACATTTGTTAGGAAAACCAATTAAAAAAAACAACACCAACCACAAAAACCAAAGAGTTTTGTCCTTGTTTTAACTCCGTTTTAAGGTTTCCGTTTATAAAATTTTGGATTAAAAAAACTGAAATCTTTCTTATTTTTTTGGGTGGACAATATATGAGAAACTAAAAGTTGAAAGGTTTTGCTTAAAGTATTAAAAAAAAAAATCTTGCTTATGACACTTGTTAAGGCTACTATATATATATATATAAAAAAAAAATCTTAAGTTTATATTCATCACTTTTTCGAAAATATAAAAAATCACATTTTCCAATAACTTTTATTTATAATTGCTTTCTTTACGAGTGCTCTAACACTTGTTAGCATTTTCCAAAGTAAATTCTACATAGATTGCCAAAATTGTCCATGAATACACAAAACCAAAGCACATTGGAATAGAGATTAGAGATAGATCAAAGTTAGCACATAGTATAATCTATGATTAACAACACAACCACACTACTCAAGGTAGAGTTTTAGTTCTCAACCCCTTTTTTTTTCCACAGCCCATATTTTTTTATGGAGTTCAATTAAAATATTTTTTTGGCATTCCTAAGTTAGTAAATGCATTTTTTTCCATTGACTCTCCTATTAAAATAATACTTCTTCCGTCCCTAAATATAATATCATTTTAATACTTTTATTTTGTCTCTATTTATAAGACTCTTTAATTACCAATTTTCAATGATCAATAATTACTTTTTTCCACAAACACCCCTATCTATTTAACACTTTTTAGATTCTCAATAATATTAATCGGGGTAATTTTGAAAATACATATCAAAAGTTCACATTTTCAATACAATTAACTAAATTATTCCATTTTCTTAATGGAGGTGAAATCTCCCAAAGGGATCTTATATTTAGGGACAGAGGGAATATATATTTAAAATTGAAAAATGCATTTTTTAATTTGAGATATCAACCTCTTAAAAAAATTGAGAGTTGAGAACTAAAACTTTTTACTTTTTTCCATTATTATTACACACACGAAGATTAGTCTACAAACCTCACACTTTAGACATATTAATCCCCAAACTCCGTTTTTTTCGATAGGGTTTTATCGGAATATTTTCCGATACCCCGAGTTGAAAAAATGCATTTTACGACTTTAAAAATGAATTTTTAATAAACGAGTATAAATAAACTAGTATAAAAAAAATGCATTTTTTCGACTCGGGAATATCCAAAAATATTTCGATAGAATCCCATCGAAAAAAAAATGTTTGGGACCTAAAGTGTGGGGTTTGGAAACTCATGATACACGCGCACCCAATTTACCCACTTTCAAGTTCAAGGCCCAGGCCATGAACTATCAAGCCCGTGACATCAACGACCCCACAATCCCAGCAATGATAGCCGTTGGATCGCCCAACACAGCTGAAATCACAAACTGCACAGCCAACCCTGCAATCTCACAACACTTCTTCACCTTCTTCTTCTTCTTTCCCTTATTATGTTCGCTATGCAACACATTCTTAAGTCCAAGAACACTCATCTCCACTTTCCTCCCCCCTCTGCCACCACCACCACCTCTTCCGGCGTAGTACAACTCATGCCAATTCTCCACCAGCATCTCCCTCACACACGCCACATGCAAGTTATAGTTCTTGCATGCAGACCTATAACTCCAGCTCCTCCCTTTTCTACCGCAACGGTGACACGGCGAGCTCACTTTTCTATATAGGTAAAGCTGAACCTCACCATCATCAAGCACCATGGGAAGCTTTGCACAACATGGGTGTAAGTCGAATCCGCATGCCTTGCAGTGATAAACAAAGCCGGTGACATCTTTCTCGCACGCGTTGCAGTAACGCGCTGTGGTGCCTGGTGGGTGAGACATGAATTGGAATGAGCATTTTTTGTAGAAGGGGTGGTAGAGAGTTTGGGAAGGCATGGCACATTGCGTGTGAAGGTCGTAGTCACAAGAAGTGTTGGAGGAGCATTTGTAACGTGAGCCTATGCCTACTTCCTTGCAACCATCACATTTGAATGGGAATTCTGAGTGCTCGAATCTTAGCTTGTGTTTTGGGTGGTTGAAATGGGATATCTCGTTGTATTTCATGGTTTTGTATGTGATGATGAGAATGCATGCAATTTGATATATGTCAAAGGGTAGTAACTATATTTATATGGGTCGAGAATGAGGAGGTGTGGTGGCAGATGCTAGAAATAATTAACTAATCATGTATCACAATGTTGTCTGTAATCCCAATCAATAACAACACGACACTTCATCTGTTTTATTTTTTATTTTTGTTTTAATTTGTTACATATACGTGAAGTTCGTTGACCGTTGTTATTGATCGAGATTATAAATGACACGATCATGCATGACCAATGCAACTTATAATTTCTTGGTATTATTTGATAGCATGGAAATTAAGGTTGTCATTTTTAGCCTTGGGTTATGTTTCTTATGGTTGAAGCCTGATAGAAAAGGAATTATGCTTCATCAAGAGATGGTAGGTTGTGATTGTTGTAAATTGAGAGTTCATGAGTTGAGAATCACCACGTCAACGGGAAGGGAGTTGAAAGAGGGGCATGTTGGGTTACGCCCCACACAGAGAATATATCCTGAGTTATTGTTTATCTTTTTTACTTTGCATGATGTGATGTTCTAACATGTTAGCCTCTACCCTGTTGCAGAGGTTTTTAATTTGATCACACTGTATTATGATTTGAATTAGAGATATAATAAGTTGTTAGGATTAAATCATTGTGATCGCAATACTTGGCTAATGGCTATATAACTTATAGGCAATGGCTGTGGTGCATGAAAAAGGTCACATGCATCAGTGCATGTGATACATAATAACATAATAACCATAGATGATTGGTGATGTGTAATGGATGGTCCAGATTTTAACTTGTAACCTGTTAAGCCTAGCTTCTGTGCTGTTTGGTAACATAGTCCTTCATCCCTAACCTTTCATCTCCCACCATCTCACCGGCAACCGAATCAGAACCAAACCACCATCTCACCGGCACCGGAACCGGAACTGGACCAAGCCACCATATCGCTGCCTCCCGCGGTCACACTCCGTCCAACCGCCGCCGTTCATCACTGCCTCCGTTCAACCGCCGTTGTTCATCGCTACCTCCATCAGCCGGCACCGGCATCTCCACCCCTATCCAACACCTTCACCTCCGCCGACATAAGCACCGGCACCGGCACCGGCACCGACATCGACACCGGCATCTCTTACCCACCACTCGTCTCAAACCCGACCCACCAGATTTAACCCCACAACCCGATCCATCTCCTCATCATCATCATCACCACCCTTTTATGCTTTGACTCAGAAAAAGTGACAGTAAGGGAGTCTATCACAGGGATTTAAAGGTTTGCTTTGACTCAGATCTAGAAAGTTGTCACTCATCCTTATCATGATTTCTTCTGAATTTTTCTTTTTTACCTTATGCAGCTTGAAAATCTTTCGCTCCATTCACTAGGAAACATAAAAATTTCTGATTTTGGTTTGAGTGCATTGCCAGAACAGGTGAGATTTGTTATCAAATTAGCTTTTATATATGACTTTCATTCATAGTAGATGATAAAATGAGGCAGGGGGGTCGTGTGTTAGGCGGCGGCGGCTGTACACGATGGGGGTGGGTGTTGGTCGGGGGTGGGGGTGGGGCGGCACTGGACATTGGGTTGTGGCTGGTGGGTGGGGGTTGGGAAAGAATAGGAAACAAAGGTGGGGCGGCAGCGGAGTCATGCTCCAGTCATGGCGACAACACTGAACTGGTATAAGGCGGTTGAGATTCCTGGTAAAGAATAGGAAACAAAGGTGGGGCGGCGGCGGAGACATGCTCCAGTCATGTCGGTGTTGGTGTTGGTGCCGGTGCCAGCAGAAGTGGAGGTCCTGGATGGGGGTGGAGATATCAATGCCGGGGGAGGTGGAGGTGGAGGTGGAGGTGACGGTGCCGGCGAAGGTTTTCGATGGGGTGGAGGTGCCGCTGCCGATGCCGGCGGAGGTGGATGTTTTCGATGGGGTGGGGGTGGAAGTCTATGAGGGTAAAAATGTCTTTTTCACATTAATATTGTCAAAGGGACTTTTTTGCAAATATTTAAAAACCTACTATAAAATGTAAAAGTCAAGCATGCACTGGTGCATGTGACATGTGACCTTTTTCATGCACCACAGAATGACCCTAACTTATAGTGTATTGGATTTACTTCTCTCCATTCAATCAAAATTTTGTTTACTCAATTTCTCTCAACTCAATTCCAATTATGGTTTGAAGAGAAGTAATTGAAAAGTGCAAGGGAGTGCAATCATTTAGTTATATAAATAAAGAAAAAGATATCAAGAATTTAAAAGAAATAATTTTAAAAAGTTGCATTTAGTTTTACAAGAAATAATGGACTTAATTGTCTTAAAAATAATTACCATTTTTTATAATTTCTTATATCTTAAAGGTTGATTTAACATAACCCTATAAATAAAGAGGGGGCTTAATTTAGTCTTCAATGTTTATGTAAGAGAATATTTCAAGTAATAAAGGAATAAAGGGGTGAATAAGATAATAGTGTAATGCAGTCAAGGAATTTCATTACCTAAATAGTAGTCCTATATATAGGACATATTCTAGAAGCAATCTTTGGTCCTATATATAAGGCATTTTGTATTTTCTATGCATCATTTATTGTTTTTTCTCTTTTTTGCCCTTATTAAATGCATGTGTTTTTTGTTGTTCATTAATGAGTGTGAATTTTTCAAGAAAAGTTGAGAGGGTAAAATTGTAATGTTACAATATATTCTCATAGAATTCATAAAACTAACTACTTTTCTTGGTCCGAGGAATATGGTTAAGTATGTCCTATATATAGGACCGGAGGGAATAAGAATTTAGCGTCTATTGGGAGTTGAATTGATGAACTGAAACTGTGTCATAGATAATAAGGTATTTAATTCTAGGTTTTTTGACAACAGAGTGTATTCAAATAATGAAGCAGAAAATGAAGGGCCCCCTCCCTGTCTAGCTAATTTGATTCATTTTGTTGAAAGCTATGGATGATAGAGAATAACATGCACAGTTACGTTGCACACAGCCTTGTGTTTGAAGTTCTCAAAGAAGAAAGAATAATAGAGGAATAAATTCCCTTTCATAATTAGTACTTAGTAGTTTCGTACCTTCTAATCTTTAGCTCCATTTGGTCCTGTTACAGAAATTATTCTCTAAATCAATATAATGTTGTTCTTGCCTGAAAATATGGTCTAACATCAACAACCTATCATTAAAAAGTCAAAATTAGAGTCTAAGATGATCTTTTACACTACATATAAGTGCAAAATAGGATCCATGCGTATGCATCTTATTCCTTTAAGAAATGATTTCATTTGTTATAAGAAAAATATGTTAAATTATGTTGTGCATGTAAGGTAAGTGGGGGAATGTGAGTATCAGATAAATGACCCTGATTAGAACAAAGGTATTATCCATTATTTGTTTCTTCAATTCATCAATAATAATGCCAATGAGACATGATGCAAGTGTGAGGAACTGATTCTTGGATAGATATTATACTCACATCACAAATAGAGTATAATAGTACAAGACAAGCTGGACCTTTTGATGAGGTTATGGGGATTCTCTTAGCAAAGCATTATCATCAGGAATTCTTAAGGCAATTAAACCTAAGATACATAGTGGCTGTGGGAGGTGAATGATAGATGAGTGATAATTGTTAAGCATCTATATATGCTATATACCATTTTCTCAATAATACTGCTTCTTTGAAGAACACATGTCAGAAGAATTAAGCAATCCACTTGACTAACATACTCTTTTATCTTTTTTATTTTTCCTTTTAATTTTTGACCAATTTTCTTTTTGTTTCTTAATTTTATGACAGAAACAAATATCGGGAATCTTCCCACAAGTACAAGTCATGAGTCATTTGTTTGGTGACTAGCTTTCTCCATCCAATTCTTCAACAGCATGCAACACAATAATTCAAGTGAAATTAAAGTTTTAATGATATTCTCTTTAATGGTCGCCATCGTCATCCTTCCTTATCCCGGTTTTGTTCCCTTATCAATAATGAAATTATTCCTTCTAACTTCCCTCTAAAGCCTTTCAAACTAACCATGCATCTTTGGCAGGTAGTGCAGTGAAACTAATCCTCCTGTTAAATTATTGGAGAATGGATCTGCATGCATATATAATTGAGGTAAGGTAGCTTATTTTTGGAGTGGATTCTTTCATGGGTTAATTTCCCCAAATACCATCGGTGGTGCTTTGACTAGAAGGAGACCATTTTTGCTTTTTTTTACCATGACCGGAGTGTTAACCGCCGACTGTAGTGATTAATCTCTTCGCTGGCTTATAGGCACATCTAATGGGTGGGACAGCTGGCTCCGAGATTTAACGTTGCTGCATGCACAAGGCAGGATTCGAACACCTGACCTTGCTTAAGCGTGGATCAATCCCTACCACTGAACCACACGATCGGGGTTTGAGACCATTTTTGCTTTGAACCATTGGTTTAATAATAAAATAAAATATATCAACGGTTGAGATTTATATCCAAAAAAATTGTGCTTTGACTATTTTATCTTTATCTTTCTTAACATCCCCTCATCACCTTTTACCTTCAACCATTGCCAAGCCATTACTGGTTGGTCACGCTCCTTGTCACCTCGCGAGCTCCCTTATCACCTTATTTATTGTCGCCCTTCACCTCCACCAACACCATCACTGGCCAGCAACCACCCCACTCAACAGTGACTCCCTCCGTCATCCACCACAAAGGGGACTTTCTGAAGCCAGATCTGGACAAGAAGGGAAGGGGACTTCATGAATCGCGGTGGTGCCTTGGAGTCATCGCCGTCGCGCTCTCTCTCTCTCTCTTCTCAATCACATACCCTTCTGGTACGAAACCATTCTCTTCCACTGCCTTGGAGCCTTCGTTGTTGTGATTCGCGATTCACTATGGATATGGTTTCTCTTCCACAACTACCCATTCTCTTCCATCGTCATGATCTAGTTTGTGAATATGTTATTACTATTGCGATGTGGTTCCATTCTCTTTCATCGCCTTGAAGCTGTCTCCGTCGCGATTCAGTGGTCATTGCTGCTGCAATTCAATGGCAGAGGGGCGGGGAAGGAGATGGCATTGTGGTGGTAGAGGGGTGGGGGGCTGTTGTGGCAGTGCTGTGGTGTTGTTGAGAGATGTTGTTGATGGTGAGAACAAAAATGAAATTTTAAATTAAAATTAGGGCAAATTTGGAAATTCGCAAAAAGGTCAAAGAGACCATTGAATGGTCCTTAGGGAAAATTCACCATGAAGATGCCTTACTTGACTTTTACTTATGTAGTTCTAATAAGTTTGACGACGTAACATTGTTTATTAAGTACTCTTTCCGTCCCATAAAGTTAATAAAAAAATATAAAAAGTTTGTTCCAAATTAAAGTTAAAATAATGAATAAAAAATTAAAATTGCATTATATATTTTATGATTGGTTAATTAAGAAAATTTGCATTAATTACTTGTTTTGATAATTGGTTGATTTGGGAGAACAATGCATTAAAAATATGTTCTTTTTTTTTTAAAAAAAAAAAATTACTAACTTTTTTGGACGGAGAGAGTACTAATTAGTGAATATTTCGAGAATAAAAGTTATCATCTCATTTCACCTTTTATTCCGTTTTTTTGGAAAAAAATACCCCCATTCCACAAGGATGGTAAAAATTGAAAAAATAAAAAAAATTAACGAGACATACATGTAATGGTTTGTTTAACACATAAATCAATTATCAAACAACTAATTTAATGTATTTTGCATTGGTCAATCAATCACAATTCAAACTTTACATTTTTTATGTTTTTTCATTAATTATTTTAACTTTAGTTTGAGATAAAAATTTGTGCTATTTTTTATCATCTTTATGGTATCGAGGAAGTACATATTAAAAAGAATCCCTAGTATAAGATGTGATGAACAACGAAGCGAATCACATTATAAATTGTAATCCATCTGTTCCTAAATATAAAATCACGTTGAGACTTTTATTTTATTCATATTTATAAGACTATAATCCAATTTTTAGTAACAATTAACTATATTTTTCATAAGCACATTTATTTATTTATTTTTGGTGAACAAGGGGGCATAAGCACATTTATTTACTTTAACACTTTTTAGATTCTCAATAATGTTTACGGAGATAGTTTTAAAAACACATTAAATATTAAATTTTTAATTAAATTAATCAATTTTCTTAATCAACATGAAATTCAATTAATATATTATTCCCAAATTTTAATAAACATACATAAGGAAGAAACATTACTACATACTGTATGTTCTTAAATATAAACATTACAGTATTTTTTAACTTTGTTTTGATACTTTGCCCGCGAGAGGGAGGGAGTTTCATCCTTGAAAATTTTTGTCTTCTCCCTCTTGCTTTCATTGTCTTTCTCACCCACCCTCTGTTGCAACAGATGCCGCACTTTCAACACATTAAACGCTTCCCCACCTCACTCCTCCAACCCCCTCCCTCTCCTCTTAAACCCTTCTCCCCTCTCTTCTTCTCTTCTTCTTCTTCTTCTTCTTCTCTCGATGACGACGATACCCATACCCATACCCATACCCGAACCCTTCTTTCAATCCTAACCCACCAACGTTCCAAATCTCGCTGGAACACCCTCCGTTCTCTCTGCCCCACCCCCATCCACCCTTCTCAATTCTCCCTCATCGCCCTCCACCTCAGAAACAATCCCCACCTCGCTCTCCGCTTCTTCCACTTCACCCGCTCCACCTCCCTCTGCCACCACTCCCTCTCTTCTTTCTCCACTCTCATCCACCTCCTCTCTCGCTCCCGCCTCTATTCCCACGCCTACCGCACCATCCGCCTCGCTCTGACCACTTCCACCCCGTTCGACCTTTTCCAAACCCTCGTTAAGACCTACCCACGCTGCGGCTCTTCTCCTTTCGTTTTCGATTTGCTTATCAAAGCTTCCTTGGACTCTAACAACATCGACCCTTCTATCCAAATCGTTAGAATGTTACTCTCCCGCGGTATCACCCCTAAAGTCACCACCTTGAATTCCTTGATTTCTAGGGTTTCTCGATTTCGAGGTTTCGATGCCGGTTACGCGATTTTCCGCGAAGTCTTCCGGTTAGACGAGGCGAAAGGAGGCGAAATTTCGAAAAGGGGTTGTTGTTCTGGTTTGATCAAAGTTGAACCCAACGTGCATACTTATAATGAGTTGATGCTGTGTTGTTATCAGGATGGTTTGTTCGAAAGGGTAGAGGGGATTTGGAACGAAATGGGGTGTGCTCGAAACGCGTATAGCTATAGCGTGTTGATGGCTGCTTTGTGCGATGAAGGGAGGATGAGAGATGCTGACAAGTTATGGGGTGAAATGAGGAATGAGGGTATAGAGCCTGATGTTGTTAGTTTTAATACTATGATTGGTGGATTTTGTAAGGTTGGAGATGTTGATAGGGGTGAAGAGTTTTTCAGAGAAATGGCATTGCGTGGTATTGACGGCACTGCTTCAACTTATGAGTATCTTGTTAAGGGATATTGTAACAATGATGATGTTGATTCGGCTGTTCTTGTTTATGTGGATATGTTTAGGAAGGATTTAAGACCCGATGCTTCGACCGTTGATGTGATGGCTACGTTACTGTGTGATAAGGGTAGGGTTAAGGAAGCTCTGGAGTTGGTGAGAAATGCCGTTGGTAAATTTGGTTTGGTTCCAAAAGAAGAGAGTTATGAGGCCTTGATAAAGGGTTTGTGTCTTGAGGGGAAGATGGAAGAAGCATTGAAGGTTCAAGCTGAGATGGTAGGAAAAGGGTTTAGACCCAATTCAGAAATATATGGTGCTTTTATCGATGGGTATGTTAGGCAAGGGAACGAGGAACTTGCGGGAGCTTTGAGGAATGAAATGCTGCGATCTCAGATGCAGAGCTGAGAGGATTGTGGCTTTTGTTTGTCGCTTGTGGTGATAATAATCGACAATTTTTCTTGTTTTCAAAGCCTTTCATGGCTAAACTTGTTGGGAGAAAATAAACTGTATCCTCATTTGATTTTGAGTCCAGTCACTATATGGTTATGTCCTTTAGAGTCAAGTTTGTTTAACTCAAGATAGATGCAATTATACATACACACAAAGATACAAATTTGTACAGAAATACTGTTACCTACTTCATGAAATTCATTCTGTAGCAGGCATTTTGGAATTCACTAGCAGTATATTTTGGATGTCACTATAAGGCATTTTTAATGATATCTCAAGATTTTATTTCATTCTGTAGCAGCAGCATGATCAATCAATTACGATGCACTGGCTTGATGGCATGATACATCATTGGAGTGGTGCTCAGTGCTCACTTTTCAAATTTTATATTTGATTTGGGAGGATTCTGAATAGATTCTTTTGATTTTAGGGAAACTAGATAAGTTAATATATGCAGCCTTCCCTCGCTTATTTCATTTAAATCTTACATGTATGAAACCTTTGTCTCTTTTCTGTCAACGAGGAATTTGAACTCCTGTTTCCCCTAACATCTACTAGGTAAGGGGCATACCTTAATCAAGATAATAATCATTAAATATGTATTTTCTTTCTATATCAAGTGCAGGGTTCTTTTCAAATTGTAAATGTCAAGGATCATATCAATATAATCTTATTCTAAAGTTGAACTGTTTACTTTGTTTGTGGTGTGTGTGTGTGTCTTTGACTACTCCCCAAAATGGCCGCTTGAATGAAGACTTCGTGGCAGGCAAGAGATGTTGGTGAAAGACATGATTGGAGCCTAACCCCTCCACAATGATAAGAAATAACAAATAGTAGCAGAGTCAGACAGTGCCCTCATCATGAAACACCAACATTTTGCATGCGTGTAGTTACTTTACTTGTCTGCTGTGCAACCTGAGCATGACATTCACCAGACTCCTGAATAGCTGATAAAGCTCCCCAACCAGAAGGGCTCTGCTAACTGGCATATATTTTCTATTGTCCACGGCATGGGACATTATATGCCAGTCTTGTTTAAGGGCAAGGAAGTGTGAATATAGCTTGAGAAATCAGTTAAATTGTCACTGTTGTTACCGACAGTTTTACATGAAAGTTTAAATCTTTAGCTTCTCTATATGCTTTGAACTTTCTCAAATAGTACATCATATGAGTCTTGTAGTTACACATCATTTAAAAACAGAAACCTAGAAATCCTCATGCTATATAATTAATTGGTTGAAAGAAAAAAAATTTACAGAACAAATCATGATTAATCTAATAATGCTATTCTGCAGGGTAATTAATCACAGGGAGGGTAACAGCCAAAGGTTAAGCAAAGAGGATGCCAAAGATAGAAACCATGACAAAAAGGCCAGAATTGCTGATATCCTGTATCTGCTGCAGAGCTTTGGAGTGCAAAAGGGTGCATGGGACTGGAGCATCAGATCTATAACACTAGCTGTTGAACAAGCTGCTGCTAGTGTGAGAGTTGATAATATCTGTGACATATTTATTAGATAGAGTTACCAACAGAAGGTTGAAGTGAAGTATCTATTATTCAACTGATGGCACTTAGATTAGAAACTGCATACCCAATCCCCCACAACAATAATCAGCAATACTCCTGGTTGACGAATGGGGCATTTGACCAGAACTGAGTACCCATCTACCAGTGCTAATGTGAAACTCCAAGGTATGACCAAACCCATGACTGTTACCAAATAGCTTGGCCACCATGGTGAAGACAAAATTAAAGCAGTTAATTAACACAAGAATCAACAAATTCACTTATGCAGTTTGATGTCTGCTCAGCTTCTACCTATTTATGTGATGCAAATAACAGAAGCAGAAATGTAAGCATACTTAACCAGCGAATGAGAAGAGGGAAATTGCAAATGTGCTTTGTAATTAATAGTACAAATTAAACCATGTTTTAGCATTTGTTAGTGGCACAATCCTGATGTAAAGAACTATTGTAAACTAGTACTTTCCTGCTGATATAATAGAGGAATTCATATTAATAATTTCAGAGCAAGTCTAAGTTTTGTTGAATTCTATATATTCTTTTGTCACTTTTCTTTTGATATTCAAATAATCTATGGATAGTTTATATGTGCAAGAACAGGGTGCATTAGAGAGAGCCTAAAAACTCAGCAGAATCTCACGGGGCAGTAATATTAGAAGGCCATGCCAGAAAAACCAAAACATTAATATGCCAAGTCAACTACCCCTTGAATTTATACTCCCGTTTCTATTTATCTACTCCTTTTTGGAAGAAAAAAATTTTGTTTATGTTTATTTGTACATTTAGAAGTTTAATGAAGTATTGATAACTAATTTTTCATTTTTACCTATAGTATGAAATATTGGAAAATAGTAAGTGGGATAAGTTTAATGATAGTCGATAGAGAAATAAAAGTTAAATATGTAAAACAAAATTAAAAATTTATATGCCTTGGTATAATTAATTAGTTTTGCTGGTTTGTGAGTTTAGGTCGAAAGAGATGAATTAAAATAGAAACAGAAACAGAAACAGAGGTAGTAAAAAACAGAAGGGGGGACCAGAAATTTAAAAATAAAAAACAGAAAGGAAAGAGTAAGAAATTAAAGTTACCAGAAAGTTGTGTAGCTGTAGAATTCAACACCAAAAGACATAAAGAGAAGGGAAGAAGATGAGAACAGGGTCTGACCCAATCTCAGACTGAAGCTGCCACTGGTGCCCACGGAGCCAGGTAATTCATCCATGGACTTATTTCTTGGTTTCTTGGTTTTCCTCTACCCTTCCTTTATCATATGCTGCTATCAGACTTGTCCTTCAAGTCTTGTCACTTATCTCTGTCTTCAGTTACTAGTACAACAAACACGGACATGATCCATAACATATAAGACTTCACAACTCCCAATGCTTGCACAAAATCCTTGACCCCTTTTCTCAATATCCAACAAATAAACTAAAGAAATTTCTGTTGGTGAAAACATCGGTGCAAAGGCTTCATGATAGTACTAGTTGCAACTTGCAAGTGTGTGTTTTGTAGGTGGAAATTTGGAGTGGTGCAAAGGCTTTTGTATTTGTGGTGTGCTGATTGAGCAATAACGTGGTTGCTAAATTATGATAATGGAGTTGACACATGGGATACTTCAATTTTCGGTGGCATGTTCTTGGTGCCTCTAAATAGATGACACTTCTATCACATGCGTCTTTAGGTAGGAATGGTTTAGTCCTAACCTTTTTCTGTTTATAGTAAGAAACGTATTTTGCCTTCTCTGCTCATAATAAGCCTCCTAAAAGGTACAAGTTTTTAAGAACTAGAGCTCCCTTTGCTTTTGAGATCCTTTTTTCTTACTATTTCTCAAAACTGTTTCTTATTATTTACCTTTTATTTTAACCTACAAATCCTTTTACTTATGCGAAGATGATATGAATGAAACTTTGTAAAATGTAAATTAGTAATTAACGAGAAAGATAACGCTCGTGACACGTTTCAGGAGAATTTGAAAGCTGAAATTACAAGAGAATTGACATTTTTCTTTCTTTCTACTACATTCAATGTGCTTTATGTTTTTGTTTGGAATAATTCTACTTCCTCCCGATCCATCCTCCTACCTCTTTCTAATTAAAAAAAAATAAGTTTTCTTAATTTCTTAAGGTTGAGGATAAGCTCGTAAAAAATAAATTGATTTTATTGAAATTGTTTAATTAAGATAAAACTTTTTATATCTTTAGTTTTACCAAAAAAAAAAAACAACGAAACATAACAAAACAAAACTCATTTGGATGCTTATCTTCAATCCTTAGTGCTAAGGATAAGAAAACTCGTAATAAATATTAGGCTTAATTATGCCAAAGTCTCTAAATTTTGGAATACTTTTGTCAGATATCCTTATTCTTATTTTTTCAATGTCTGACTCCTTGAAGTTACTTCTGGGTTTGTCATATACTCATACTGTTTGTCATATACTCATACTATCATTTTTGCCCAATTTTGCTGACATGCAACATCAGAATCCTGGTCAGATGCAGGAGATTGGTCGTATGGTGTGGCGTGATGTCACATGGGTGATGGCGACCTCTCTCTTAAATCCCACGGAGCATCACGTGCCTAACATCGTCCGATCAGATTCCGATGTTACATATCAGCAAAATTGGTCAGAATTGGTAGTAGGGGTATATGACAAACACAGAAGTAACTCTAAGGAGTCAGACATTGAAAATTTAAGAATAAGGGTATCTGACAAAAATACCCCAAACTTCAGGAACTTGTGACATAATTAAGCCTAAATATTACTCCCTCCGGTCCAAAATGTAATCACCTTTTGACCAAAAGCTCTTCCTTTAAGAAAAGTAGGTTAAGTTAGTTATTTGTATTGGAATTGTAAATTTTAAGGGTATATTTACCAATCTATCCTTTTGATTTTTAAATTTTTAATCCAAAATTATTTCCCACCCATTTTTAAATGACACTTTTTCTCACAAACATAGTTAATGGAGTATTAAATAGGGTTAATTTAGTAAAAATTTTAGAAAAGGTGCTTATATTTTGGACAAAAAATTTTGGTCAAAATGTGCTTATATTTTGGACCGGAGGAGTAATAGACAAAGAACGTTTTAGCATATTTATATTTCGGAGTCGATTTACCTTTTCCATTTAGTATAGAATATTTTTCTTTCTAATTATGATATTAATTATAAGAAAAAAACATTTTATTAATGATCTCAAATTTAAAAAAAAAATACTAAATTTATATTAATTATTAAATATACAAATCATATTATAAACTAATTGTCTCAATTCATTTTTATTTTATTTCAAATGCAAAATTTTTTTTATAATAACCCTATTTTGTTATAAATTTTAAAAATTTAAATAAATTCTAATAACTTTCTTTAAGGAACAAGACAGGAAGGGCATCGTGTACAAAATGAATTTATTAATGAATGACCACAGGCACATTTTACACCATTGCTTTATGAAAAAGGAACAAAGATTTGCCATTTGTCACAACTTTAATGACCCCATTTCCATTGGAAAGTGATGGAATAATTGAGAACTAGTGGTGGTGGAGAATCTAGAGTAGTGGCAGCTATTAATTACTATAGTTTACTAGTACTATAGTATACATGTTGCACCGCACATGAGGTGTGCAACTCAGGAAGGAAAAATAGGTTCGGCGTGGGTGCAAAGCGAAATGTGAGAATCAAGGAGTTAAGAATCCTCAACCCATCTAGTTACAAACACAGCAATACAGTCAAACACAGCAATACAGTTATGCAGTACCGAATCATCTCCATGCGCTAAAGGACCAAAGCCAATTTCTTTGTATTTAAAAATTAAGCTTAAGCTCGCTGAATTTTGGTTTATGGTGCAAGGCCAAAGGAAAAATAAAATATACACGATATTTTCTTTCCGGAAAATAGGGAAAAAAAAAAACGAGAGCAAAAAGCCATTCTTCATCCTTATTACTGTAATACAAGATCCAGTAAAATTAGTTGTCTAATGGCTATAAGATGTCTACTAACCATAAAATTTATGTTCCAAAAGTACATGGGGCACAATTTCAGTAACAATATATGTCAAGGAATCACAATTTCCACGGTTACATGAAAACACCACTCCAAGAAAAATTTTATGAATCCAAGCACATCCTGCTCCCCAAGATCGACTGAAACAATAAAAGAAACAGTAAAGCAATGTAAAAGATGGTCAAAAAATTACAAGGAAGCAGAAACTAGGGAAAAGAATGATGCAGTACCCAGACAGCTACAAGTGATAAGATATGTAGTAGTAACAGATATCCGCAGAGTTAGAATACAAATAATCCAACAAGATAAAGCATATTTAGTTATTTACTGAATTAGAAACACTATCTGTCAACAAAACCGAATTTGTGTTGAGTTGTTGGACAATATTAAGGTAATGTAATGGCATTGCTTAAGTAAGTCACTTTTTCTCCAACTAGTGGATGAGTCACTTAAATAGTATCAAACAGATGGGGTGATTTTGTATATCTTGTGAGGGTTCCTAGTACTTGGTTCTAGTGAAATTTTGAAAAGAAAAAAAAAATCTTCTTTTATGTTTGGGACAAGAGTCAAAATAAAGAAGCCATAATTATAGATTATCCAAATAATAAAATCTAAAGGCTATATAAATGAAAAAAAAAATCCCACAAATAAAGGACAAAGTAGAAAGTGCAGCACTACAAGGTTGAGACAGAAAATACACTAAAGAACAGCCATAGGTACCATATTAGACACCTTATATCATATGTTGATACCTTTTTTTTAAAAGAATCATATGTTGATACTTAATCTGTACATGAACACTAGTTTATTTTCATCAATTATTTTTGTTCCTAGCTTTTTAATTCCCCTTTTTCATTTTAGTTAAATTTTTATTTCCGTTTTCTTTTTTCGCTCCACTAGTCACAAACAGATTCTGCTTTCCTCCGCCAAGGAAGCATTTTCAGTAAAGCATATTTGTCCTTTTCAGATAAGCACGCTCACGTACACAGGTAAGAACGGTGCCATCTTCTCTGGACTCTCTCGTTTTTCGAAATGTCCTTTTCGGCATAACATTCCTCCCCGTGGTGAGTTGGAGCCGCAGGTTAGTGAATTACACGGTATTCTCCAAAATTCAAACAGTAAGTGGAAAGAAAAATGCATAAACTTTATTAATGACTGGAATTCGCTTAAATAGTAAAGTAGCCTAATAATGGATTTAAAGTAATGAGAGATTGAAGTCTACTCTTGATGAAAAGTCAAATTCATTATATGCTTCAATTGGTTTCCAACTTTCCATGCACGCTAACGGATTGATGTGGATGCACATATGCACCATAAACGTATCTGTTGAAATAAATGCAAATGTCAACTGGACCGTCTATGACATGTTCACTAGATGGATCTCCACAATTAACATGACATCAAGCTCAGTTTAGCTATATAATGTCTTGAGCACCCATAGAGACTGCAAGACATACTACTAAAAAGGAAACAACAGAATGTTCAGGATGTGAAATACCATGCAAAATGCACTTTTTTTTCGTTTCTTATTAACAATTTCAGTCAAGATACTGCAAATATGGTTATAAATTCTTCGAGATCAATAAGTTACTGTCATAGCTAAACACATTATAAATATAGATATAGATAAAGCTGATTTGATTTTTAATCATTGTCACTAATATACTTAATGAAATCAACTTGGATAAGTAATAATATGAAACTAATTCAATTCATTCTATCAAAAACCCTTTATTGAAAAATTCAAACCAATTTCCTTCAGTACTTAGTGAAAGGATGTTGATCACAAAAGATCCAAACTTTATGTGCCAGAACAGAGAAATCTCATTGCCAACATTCATATACAATATTTTTAATTAAAAAAAATCAATAATAAAACGAAGAGGGATTAAGGAAAATAATAATTACCAGAATAAAGTTCTAGAGATCGAGTTTGAGTTCGTCTTTCTCGCCGTGGAGAAGGTGAAGAACGAGAGGGGTAATTCGAATAGCAACGACCCATGCTCCGAACATGGCCACGTGAGATTTGAGCTGCTTCAAGGCTGCAGCTTTATCAGGCTTACGCATGAACATCCCTGGAAACATGGCTTCTTCTCCGATCTTTTAGATTATTTCACACACGAAGCTTAAACCCTATCTCTCTCTCAATCGTTCCTCTTTTTCAAATTAGGGTTTTTGGATTGTTGCGACACCTCAACTTCTGTTTTTGCAGTTTATATACCTCGATGCTTTTCCCTTTATTCATTTCTTTATTTCTTTATTCATTTTTGTTTTATTATTATTATTACCCACGGCCCAAGAGAATAAGGATCCAACTAAAAGCCCAAGACTCATGTTGTTTTGGGCTTTGGGCCTTTGCAATTGTTTATTTTAAGAGTTTTAAATTTTGGCCCTCGTTATTGAAATTTTGGTCCCCCATTTCGTATTTTCATCGGCAAAATTGCCCTCGGTACGTTTTAAATTTCATTCTACGAAAAGACAGAAATATTTCGTCTATTCCGTGATGAAATTTTTTCATCTGGAGGGAGACGTAAATTTTTCGTCTTCAAAGAGACGAAAAATTATATGTTTTAGACATAGCTGCACAATGGAACTCAAATGGCACTCCACAAGACCTGTCAATATTTGAAAGACGTTCTCCTACGATCTTAAGTCCTTCACCGCCAGCATGAAATGATTGTGAATCATCAACTTCAGTTATACGAATGGAAGGAGGTCCACTGGGCCTACGAGCAAGAGCCTCATGAGTAGATGCCACTGCGTGCCGTGTGCAATTTGGAAGTCAATTATGTGAATCCTGGATTCATTTGTCATTGCTTCGACAATTACAGCATTTGCATATATGCATGCAAACTTTCAATATGGGCATATCTTATACATGATGTGCATGTAAGTCATTAGTTCTTTGCCGGTTGGTTGTTCACACTTCAACTAATTAGACGAAATATTTCCGTCTCTCTGCAGGTTTTAAACTTAATGGTCATACTTTTTCGTCTCTTTGAAGATGGAAAATTTTCGTCTCCCTCCAGATGGAAAAATTTCATCACGAAGTTCCGTGTCATACATCACGGAATATTTCCGTCTCTTGGCATAATGAAATTTAAAACGCACTGAGAGCGATTTTGTCCATAAATATACGAAATGAGAACCAAAATTTCAGTAATGGGAGCCAAAATTTAAAACTCTTTTTTTAATCCACTAAACACTTGCAAGGAAATAATCCATACTTAGAAGAAAAGTATTGATTCCCAAATCCTATTTTTTAATTCCAAAACTCCCCCTTTTTTTTCTTTTTTGAATGAACTCTGGGGGAGTTTTATATGTTAACATAAGTATGGTGACATGAAATTCACACGGAATACAAGAAATAAAGATAAGTATCATAAGATTGCAATCAAATTTTTTTATCACATCACCGAACAATGGATTCTGATTATAGGTCATCAGGCTCGGTCCTAACCTATCTTGGGTCCTAGGGTAAAAATTTTTTTGGGGTCCTGCTAAAATAATTTATTAAAAATAAATCAATTAAAACACTATATATTTATTTATTTAATTAATTAAAACAATGATAACAATCAATAATAAAAATAGGTATTATATAAAATAGAATTGAAATAAAATTAAAAAAATTATTAATTAAACAGGTAACTAAAATTGTTTTCATGTTACTTCTTCCGTCTTTGTATATAATATCATTTTGGTTGAATTCAGTTCATCACTAAAGTTGGTTAATTTAGTTAATTGTATTGAAAATGTGAACATTTGATATGTTTTTTCCCCAAAACTATCTAAGTATTATTGAGAATCTAAAAATTGTTGAGTAAATATGGGTGTTTGTGGAAAAAAGTACCTAATTGTTATTGAAAATTTGTATTAGGTCTTATGAATAAGGACAAAATAAAATTCTCAAAATGATGTTATATTTAGGGACAAAGGGAGTAAGTTATAAAAATAAAGTTCATAAGTTAACCTATTTATAAGTCAAGTGAGCAAATAAAAAAATAAATTAAAATATTATGTTAAACTATTAATAATTGAAAGATAAAAAATATGCAATTATTATTTTTTTAAGTATAAGTACTATTAAAAAAAATTATGGGGCCCTAAAATTTTTGGGCCCTGGGCGGTGGCCCTCAAGCCCACCCCCAGGGTCGGGCCTGTAGGTCATGATGGCACTTGTGACAGTTTCAATGGAGTAGTAGTCTACAAACCTCACTCTTTAGCCCTAAACCCCGCTTTTTCCGATGGGGTTCTCTCGGAATTTTTTCGGATACCCCCGAGTCTCGTTTATTAAAAATGAGGTTTTAAAGTCGAGAAATGCATTTTTTCGACTCGGGGGTATCGAAAAAAATTACGAGAGAGCCCCATCGAAAAAACAGGATTTGGGAATTAACAATGGTTCTAAATTATGGGATTTGTAGAGTAATTCTCGTTTCAATGGCGTCGACCCCAAAGTCCAGCAAATTTCACCACTGCACAATGACAAAGTTGATTTAGGATTTGGATTATAAAAACGGTGCACGATGATGGTGAATGACGCATCGTCGGTGACAATGATGTAGGTGTATAAGAACTGTGGAGTCTAATATTTAAAGATTTTGAGAAAGTAAAATATTTTATCATTTTTTTTTACTAGAGAAAGACAATATTATCGGGGTAAGGAGGTAAGTTATCTCCCGATGGAGATGTTTTTATTTTTAGGAAAATGTCAAAGAGTGTGATTAAGACGTTGGTTAAGGAAGCAAAAAAAGTAGTTTTATCTTAAAAAGTGGTGAATTTAAAACTTCGAAAACTAATAAACTTGAATTTTCAATGCAAATTTTTCTTTAATGTATTTCTTTTTTTTTTTTTGGTAAACTCTTTAATGTATTTCTTAACCAATAGCCTTAAGGCATTTGTTAGTCATACCCTTCTTTTTATATCACAATTTTTTAATTAACATTATTAAAGTCGGTAGTTACAAAAGATATTCAATACCATCGAAATTATTATTTATTCGATGGCATCCTTATTAGTAAACAATTTGGATTTCGAATTAATGAGGATATTTTGTTTTGCGCTGGTAATGTAGCATGATATGTGAAAAATTATTATTTTTTTATATAATTTAAAGTGTTTTCACATAGTTTGAAATTAATCCATTTTAAAAAATATAAGATTACTAGCTCTTACTCGTGAAATGCACAGTTTGTTGATATTAAATTCTTTTATATTAAATATTTTAAATTAAAAATTATTATTATTTTCATTATAAAGTAAAGATTATTATTAAACAATAACAAAAATAATTATAAAAAGAGGATTATTCAATATACTTTATTATGATAAATAAAAAATTATTATTATTTTGATATTTTTGGTTTGATGGTAGTATGAGAATAATTAATGATAAATCATAATATCCCTTATTTTATTGGACACGAATTCATTCGAAGATAATCACAGTTCGTTTTTTAATATTATATTTATTTATGTATAGATCAATATTAAATTGATGTATTCCTTATTTAGTTGATCGATAATTAGCATGTTTTATTAATTAGAGTGAAATCAAAAATAAACTTTTTTATTTTTATCCTGTGCAATGCACGAATTATTAATATTTAAATATTTTAAAGTAAAGATTATTATTAAACAACAATAAAAAATGAACTTGTTTAAAAATTTTGTACTTCCTTATATAAATAAAAAATAACATTTTTCATCTGAGATTTTTCTTATTTATTCAATAGACAAATTAACATTTTTTTTACATGATTATTAACTTTATTATGATGAATCAAAAGTAAATCAGAATTAGATCTTCCTTATTTATTTAATAGATAAATTAATATTTTTATATGATTATCAACTTTATTATGATAATTAAAAACAAATCAAAATTAAATATTTTGATCTTTTTTGTTTAATGGTATTATGAGAAAATTTAAGGATAAATTTGAATATCCAATATTTCATAGAACATTAAGACGACATTGAAATTGTTATTTTTGACTATCTTGATTAACACATTGCACTATATTATGAATATAATGTTGGCTCTTTTCTTTTATATATTTAATATTATATATGCCTATGTATAAATGAGTATTAAACTAATGTATTCCTTATTTAGTTGATCGATGAATTAATATTGTGATTAATTATTAGAGTGAAATGAAAATTAAACTTTTTTATATTTTTTTGTTTGATGGTATTATGAGTAGATTTAAAGATAAATCAAAATATTTTCTATTGCATAAGACATGATAATTTAGCATATTTTAAATATAATTATCACATCTAATATGAAAAATTATATATATATATATATATATATATATATAATTAAACCAAAATTATACATTCTGATTTTTTTATTGGATAATATTATAAGATATTTCTTATATTTATTTGATGGATAAATTAATATTTTTTACCATTATTATTTTTTAATATAATTATCACATTTATTATTATTATTATTATTATTCATATTTAAATATTTTGATCTTTTTCAAGGCACCACGTTTGTTCCGTGAAACTTTCCTCGCACCAGAGAATTTGTATGTAGATAATCATTATCTCTAATCAAAATTACAATTTAAAATTAAATAAATTTATTTAATCATTATATGTTTGTAGGTAAATAACATTATCTTTAACCAAAATTACAATTTGAAATTAAATTAATTATTTAAATTTATATAATCATTATCTGTATGTGAAATCATTATCCTCAATTTGTTGAACAAATCATTATTCTCAACAAAAGTATTTAAAAAATATTAAAAAAATCAATATATATATAATAGGCTATCTCATTCAATTTTTAAAGTTCGATCTAATTCTAAGAATTCTCTTCTCCAAATTCTTTCTTCTATTTTTATTTTTTCCTTCATTCCTCTACTTAAAGCTCTTAATTTTGATTTTGAGTGTTTGATGAATTACTTATTAGATGATGCATATTTGGTTATACTTTTAATTGAATTTTGTTTATTCCTCTACTTAGAGCTATTAATTTTGATTTTTGAGTGTTTGATTAATTACTTATTAGATGATGCATATTTGTTATATTTTTAATTGACTTTTGCTTAATGCTAATTTCAGGAAGAATAGAATTAATGAGTTACTTCAAACAAGAGCATGACATTGGTAAGTTGTTTTTTTTAAAAAAAAATTTGGTAAGTTGTTATACACACTTACTTTGATTATTGTTTGTTGAAAGAATATGCAAATGATTGATGCTTTTCTCTTTTCAAAGAAGAGAAGGGCTAACGCTTCTAGGATTAAGAAGAAATACCCTGATCGTATTCCGGTGAGAAATAATTTTGGTGAGTCTTTTGCCTATTTGAAAAAACAATGTCTTTTGATTTATTTATGATTTTTTTTTCCGTTTTTGTCATGAGATAAGATAAACGATGAAAAAGATTAAATATGAATAAAAATAATAATAATAATAATAAAAAAAATGTGATAATTATATTAAAAAATAATAATGGTAAAAAATATTAATTTATCCGTCAAATAAATATAAGAAATATCTTATAATATTATCCAATAAAAAAAATCAGAATGTATAATTTTGGTTTAATTATATATAATTTTTCATATTAGATGTGATAATTATATTTAAAATATGCTAAATTATCATGTCTTATGCAATAGAAAATATTTTGATTTATCTTTAAATCTACTCATAATACCATCAAACAAAAAAATATAAAAAAGCTTAATTTTCATATCACTCTAATAATTAATCATAATATCATGATAAAAAGTGTTAATTCATCGATCAACTAAATAAGAAATACATTAATTTAATACTCATTTATACATAGACAAATATAATATTAAATATATAAGAAAAAGAGCCAACATTAATTATATTCATAATAAAGTGCAATGTGTTAACCAAAATAGTCAAAAATAACAATTTCAATGTCATCTTCATGTTCTATGAAATAGTGGATATTCCAATTTATCCTTAAATTTTCTCATAATACCATTAAACAAAAGATATCAAAATATTTAATTCTGATTTGTTCTTAATTATCCTAATAAAGTTGATAATCATATAAAAATATTAATTTATCTATTAAATAAATAAGGAATATCTAATTCTGATTTACTTTTGATTCATCATAATAAAGTTAATAATCATGTAAAAAAAAGTTAATTTATCTGTTGAATAGATAAGGAAAATCTCAGATAAAAAATGTTATTTTCTATTTACATAAGGAAGTACAAAATTTTTCAACAAGGTCATTTTTTATTGTTGTTTAATAACAATCTTTACTTTAAAATATTTAAATATTAATAATTAGTGCATTGCACAGGATAAAAATTAAAAAGTTTAATTTTGATTTCACTATAATTAATAAAACATGTCGATCAACTAAATAAGAAATACATTAATTTAATATTGATCTATACATAAATAAATATAATATTAAAAAACGAACTGTCATTATCTTCTAATGAAATAAGGGATATTATGATTTATCATTAATTATTCTCATAATATCATCAAACAAAAAAAATCAAAATAATAATAATAATTTTTTATTTATCATAATAAAGTATATTGAATAATCCTTTCTTTATAATTATTTTTGTTATTGTTTAATAATAATCTTTACTTTATAATCAAAATAATAATAATATTTAATATAAAAAATTTAATTATAAAAACCCGTGCATTGCACGGGGTAAGAGCTAGTTATTTATATCTTTATAGAAACTACTCAGCTATACAACTTCTTCCGCTCCTTAATATAATTGGCATTTGTGAAATTTTCTTATTCTATTTATAAAATCACATTCATATTTTTAATGATATTTAATTATTTTATTTTCTTTACAAATACCATTATTTAATATTTGCCTAATGTTGTTTTAATTTTAATAATAATTATATAAATAATTTTAAAAAAATTCAAATATTAAATTTTTTAATATCACTAACAATATTAACTAAACTATCTTCTAAATGTGAATTAGCATAATGAACGAGGGTATAGATAAATACTACGGAGTATACTTATAAAGGAATGGAAAATGCTGAGATTTGCAAAGATCTTATATTTATTTTTTTTTATTGGATTTGGTTTACTCAAAACCCGATTCATTCGTTCGACCCAACTGAGCTCGTACTCATACCCGGACCTAACCTATTTCGAGCCCTTGGACGGAAAAAAGATTTTGGACCCCCTAATTCATTAAAAAAAATCAATTAAAAATTTAGTATATATACATATAATCAATTAAAGCAATGAATGACAACAATCAATAATAAAACTAATTATTAAAAAATAAGATTTGAAATAAAATAAAAAGTTATCAAGTAAAGAGGTAATAAAAAACTCTTTTTTATATTGGGTTGTCAAGTTAAAGTTCATTACTTCATTTATCTATAAATTAAGTGAGCAAATGAAAAAGACAAATTGAAGTTTTATGCTAAAAATCATTGATGATTAAGAGATAAAAAAAATTTGCAACTACAATTTTTTTTTCAAAAATAAATATAGTATTAAAAAAATTATGGGCCCCTGAATTTTTTGGGCCCATGGCGACCGCCCTCGTCGCCCTCCTCAGGGCCGGTCCTGCTCGCACTAAGTAGTAGGGGTCTCCCATCAGGAATTGCTTCATACCCAATGCTCAAACTCGAGACCAATTGGTTAAGAGACCAAATGAGCTACCATTTGACCAACTTCACGTTGATGATAGATCTTATATAAAGAGGTTGATTATCATAGCAATATTTTATTGAGATTCTAAAGACACACCTTTTATTTTATGTACGTAAAAAATCTCTTGCTTTTGGGAAATGAGATTTGAACCTAATATTATGATATGAATTTTAAATTTAATTCAATAACAATTTAAGTTGCCACTCACTACTTTTCATTTTTTTTTATATGAATATCAATGAATCTACATTTGAGTCAAACTTGACCGAAGGAAACACAAAGTTCTCCAAACAATTATGGTATATTATTTGTTTCAGTCTACAATTTATTATTATTTTTTTTTGGTGAACTACTGTTTCAGTCCACAATTTAGTATTTGTATCAACAGCACCAAAGAACTTTTCTCCCCCTTCTTTTTTTCATGCTATTAATCCCTTATGATAAATAAGCTAGATTGTGTTCCTTTTCAATATTGGATTCATATTTTTGGAGATACGATTGTTGGAGGAGATAATTATCAATGAAAAATGTATTAGTGGTTTTTTTGGGGTGCAAGTATTAGTAGTTTTTTTACATGATGCAAGGACTGAACAAAACCTTGACATCATCATTAAAAAACTTAGTTATTTGTTAAAAAAAAAACTTAGTTATTTATTCATTGTGTTGAGCTTTATTGATGGATGAAGAATTTTTTTTCCCCATATATTAATAGCAACAAATTAACAATACCAACTAGAGCATATTTTTAATTATAAAAAAATAACTTAAAAGATTCTTTTATTAATTGTGTATAACTTTGTTGATCCACTACGCATTATAATTTTATTCATTTATTATGATATAAATTAGAAAGTAACAAAAAAGTCCATCAAGAAGAACAAAAAGTGAAAAGAGAATTGCGATTATTATAGAAAGAAAATATTCATCATACACACTACTACTAGTAGTACTAGATAACTAGATATGCTGAATTAAGTTCCATTAATTAAAACCGCGTACGTATGAATCTGGAAATCCGCTTCCTAATCACGTTGTTTTCTTTCAAATTAGACAGTAGTTTAAGTGAATGTGATACTCCTAGTAATGGATAGATATTGGATATCAGCATACGAGTATGTTGCTATTTAATTTATTGACTAACTCACGGTGGAAGGATTTTACGATATCAAAAATTAAATTACCAAGTTATTAGTACTCCCTTTTGTTCCATATGTAATTTTTTTAAGAGAAAAAAATTAAATTTTATTTATAAGATAATATTTTAATTTTTAATAATTATAAAAAATATATCAAAATATTTAAATTTACAATATACTAGTGTAACTACGTATTAATTTTCTTTTGGAAAAATCTTACGTATAAAATGGTTATAGAATAGAATAAGGAGGAAAGTAGTGCAGTAAAGAGATTAGCTAGAAACACAGATTCGAATTTGCAAAAGATTCACACAAAATAGTGACGTGTCGATCAGAAGAGAGAAAAAAGAGAGACAAGTGAGTTAGTGCGCGGAAAAAGAAGGAAGGCCAAGCCAAGCTAAATGAAGTTAGCGGTTTGCATTAAACCCATTCATTCACAGTGTCAAGACCCTCACTCACACTTCTCTTAAGTAGTCTTGGTCGCAGTAGTAGTAACCCTTATTCAATAGGAGTATTCAATCTCACACCACCATGTCCATCATGCATCACCCTCCTTCTCACTCACCCTTCTTCCATCACCACTGGGCCCCATCTCCCTCTCCTTCTAACTCAAACCCTCCCATTCCCCAATTACAATCACCACCTTCAACCTCAACCTCCAAGTCACCCGTTGACTTTAGTCCACCTCTTATTGCTATGGTTGTTATCATCGCAACCGCTTTCTTATGCGTCACGTACTCCCGCCTCATCGCGCGCCACCTCACTCCTCCCATCACCAACCTCTTCAACCGCTTCCGCCGCCGCCGCCGCCGCTCCCGCTCCCGCTCCTTCCTCCCTTCCTCCTCCTCCTTCGACTCCCTCCCTCTCGATTCCCCCTTCGATAGCGGACCCCACCCTTTCTCCCCTTACGGCCTCGACGACTCCATCATCAAAACCATCCCCTTCTCTCTCTACACCTTCACCTCGCACCACGCCGCCGACGACTCACGCCGGGACTGCGCCGTTTGCCTCTTCGAGTTCCAAGACGATGACTACGTTCGCACGTTACCGATATGTTCTCATACTTTCCATGTGGATTGCATCGATGCTTGGCTTCGTTCTCACGCTAACTGTCCTCTCTGCCGCGCCGGTGTTCTCTGCGCCGAATCGCCGCCGTTCTTTACTCCGATGATGGCGGCGAGGATACGTCCCAGCCTTGATGATGAAACGATACTGCATAGAATCAGCATGGATCCTCTCATGGAGTGTCCGTCTCCGGTGCCGGCTTTTAACTCCACCTTGCCGGAGATTACGCCGTGTGCGGATGATTCGCAGAGAATCCTTTCGGAGGATCGGTTTGGCGGTAGGGAGTTCATGTTGAAGCGATCGTATTCGTTTGGATTCGAACGGAGCCTTGCGTCGGAGAGGATGTTGGTTATGGAACCGGCCACGGCGTCCCCGTGGCGGCACCGGAGAGGAAGCAGCAGTTTCTGGAGCAAGAGACCGTCGCCGTTCGGTTCATTAGGAAAATCAAGGGTGTTCTCGTTCAGATATTACAGAGGGATGAAATCACCGTTTTTCCGGCGAAGAGGATTCCTTCCGTTGTCGGAGTCAAGCATGAGATACGCCGGCGGCGGCAGCTCGTCGAGGAGAAGCAAGTCAATGGCTAGCCCAATGTTTTTAAGGTCGGCGGGGGTGGCGGCGTTCTCGTCGAGCAGGCTCCGATGCGGCGATCCAGAGGCCCTTCTTTCGCCGGAGAGGTTTAACCGAAGATGATGATATCAAAAAAAATTTTAAAAAAAAAAAAGGAAAAAGGAGTTTTTAATTTTTGAAAAAATGAAAGGCATATTTGCACAGGACACGTGGAAGCACTATAATTGGTGGATAGTGTTGCATGTATGAAAAGATGAAGGGAAAATGGGAAGGAATAGGAAGGAGATTAAGTACATGTTTGGATGCAGGTTGAATTCCTCTGAAAAAAAAATTTTGGTTAGTAAAAGTTATTCACTGTTATTTCAGATTCAAAGAAATTTTGAATCCTAACATAATTTTCTAATGAAAAACCAAACATGCATTGAAAGGGTGAGGCTTGTGTGTAAAGGGGAAGGAGGGAAGGTCAAGGTGGGAATTTAATTGGAGGGTGGTCGCATGCGTTTAATTTAATGACATTGGTCTGCCAATTTCTAGGCTCTCATTAATGCCATTTATTTTGAGAGAGAGAAAGAGAGATAAGAGTAAGATGGACTTTAGAGAATACTTCTACTATGGGGGTGAGTCTTATTAAAAGGATTGGATAAGGGTCGGGCTTACCCTTTTGAAAATGGGTTTATTGATTTGTGAAGGGGGGATTTTGGAGTTTTGTAAGGGTAATTTTATTTTATTTTGTTTAATTTGATGGCACCGACTGAGAAACCCTACCCCCATGTGGAAGAATTGAAGAAGTAGTGACTGATCTTTATAGGTTTTATGCCCACATACGCAAAGCATTAATTGTGTAAGCCATAGGCTACGCTGACAATACATTGGCTGATTCCTCTACCCAGTCTTTGTGTTTGTGTGTGTGACTCTGCTGTGAATTTCTTATCTTCAGACCATTAATGCCCATTTATATTTTTGGAATCTTTTCAGAACAATACATGCCCACTTTGCAGTTTCTTCGTTTTTTATATAACCTATGGTACGTGAACCTTATTTATCTCAATCTCGATTAAAATAGGTTATGTGGTGCAAGAGGTAGATATAATGCAAAAGGTAGTTATTTTAGTGAATGTTACGTTGCTATTTACTGTAATGATTCCATCTCTGTAATTTTGTAAAGGGAAACCTTGGAGAGTAAATGTGGATGACATTGAAAAAATCTAATGGAAGGGGTATGCGGTGGTATCCTACGTAAGAAAAAATTAGGTACAATTGTAGTTTGAAGCTTTGCTTTAACGTTGTGTCAACCTCGATTTCTCTCCCATGACTTTCCATGTGTTTGTCAATTTACTTTGCCTTTCTCTCTCAAAAAGTGAGAAATCCACAATTCCACTTATTTCTCTTTTTTGTAAAAACAGATCTAAGCACACCCATGACCTATGGGATTTTAGCAACCAATAGTAGAAGCAGTTTTTGATTTGTTTTTCAACTTTTTACTACTAGTACTAACTAGCAACAGAAATTTAACTGTCATTCACAACTACCGCGAACTTGGTCATCGCATATCCTTAGCCTAAGTTGGCCTAGTTCTTTTGAGTTTTGACCGTACAAGTCTGGCCCAATATATTTCAAGCTTGGGCCAAGTAGATAACTAAACAACGAAGGACATAATATCATTGTGTTGGAATATTTGAACTCCAAATGTGGTTATTTGGCCCCCATTTTTCCGTCTCCCAGCAGACAGAATAATTTGTCTTGAGGGAGACGGAAATTTGAACCCCATTTTTAGTAATAAATGCACCTCCGTCTCTTAATGGGACGGATTTTTCCGTTCCTTTTAAAACGGAAGTTTCCGTTTTGACAAAGACGGAGGTGCATTTATTACTAAAAATGGGGTCCAAATTTCCGTCCCCCTCAAGACAAATTATTCCGTCTGCTGGGAGACGGAAAAATGGGGGCCAAATAATCACATTTAGGGTTCAAATATTCCAACACAATATCATTCTACTTCTTCCTCAATTCAATATGACTCGTAAATAGTGCTGGCAGTCAGGGCGGATGTTCATTGGTCCCGCTCGTCCGCCGTACATTTTTTGTAGCACTACTCGTAAATCATAATGAGGTAAAATTATAAGTTAGTCTCAAACCAATGGTTTAGAGTTCATCTTACCATTTAAAAAATATTTTTATTATTAAAAAATAGATGAAATAAGTAATAGAATATGGTAATTTATTTGGGAATTATTGATTTCGGATCATCTAATAATTTTTCAATAACAAAGGCTTGAAAAACCGGGTGTGGCATCATTTTGTACTTTTTTTTTAAAAAAAAAATTATGTAAATATAATTAGTCTGACCCCGTGAATTGCATTAGTTGTTCTTGGTAATTTCTAATTTCAGTTTTTTTTTCACATCCATGTCAAAAATCGAACTTCTGACATCATGCTTATGAAGCATAGCTATCTATCAACCATGTAGGTCTTTGTAGATAGTTTTTTTTTTTAATATATGTAAAAATAACAGATAAAAAGTAAATGAAAATAAAAATAAATAATTTAAAGGATTTTTTTAATCTCAATCATTAGGGTTGAGGATAAGAAGCTAAAAAAAGTATGTAATGATTGTAAAACAAAAAATTAATCTTTTAAAAGACAATAAACTTGGAGTTCCAATAAATTTATTCTATTTATGTGTTTAGGATGCTAGGTATACAAGAGTAAATCGTATATTTGGTCTTTAAAGATTGTTTTGTCACTAATTTTCCCATAATCGTTCCTCGTTTTGGATAGACTTTTCTCCCCATCCCCATCCACCGTGTTCTCATGGTCTCTCACTAATTTTTATAAAACATAACAAAATTATGGAATATAGAAAAATATTATTATAAGATAAATAAATCTTAAATATAAAGTTTAAATATTTCAAAATAAATTTACATTAAATTAAATAATGAAGTTTGAAGAAACGATAAAGCAAGACACTCAAATAGTAATATGTTCAAAATCAAATAAAAAAATCAAGATCAAAACATCAACTTTAATCATTTTAATTAATTTAATAATATGATATAAATCTAAAATTAAAAAAGAATCTTATTAATCTACTATACTTATATAAAAACATCCTTTTTCAAGGCACCACATTTGTCGGAGAAATTTTCGAGACACCACATTTATTCGCTTAAAGTATATTCGCACCAAAGCATTTGTAGGTAGATAATATCGTCTTTAATCAAAATTATAATTTAAAATAAATAAATTATCTGTTCAAAATTAATATTTAAAATTAAATAAATTATCTATATGTGGAATATGTTGAATCATTATCCTCATTTTGTTTAAAAAAAAATCATTATCCTCAAAATGATCAATAAATACAAAGAGATGATGCTTGAACATTATCTACATCTGAAATCATTATCCTCAGTTTGTTGAAAAAAGAAGTAATCATTATCCTAAAAAAAAATTAAAAAAATATCACTATATATAACATGATCTCACCTTCATTCTTTAGCTTTGTTTCACCTTCAAATCTCTCTAATTCCAAGAATTCTCTAATTTTATTATTTCGTATTTTTTCTCACTCTGACACTGTCACACTCACTCGCATCCAACTCTTCCTATTCCTATTTTCATGCTTGGCCTCGACGGACCCAACCAAGATCATATGTAGCTATCTCTCCGTGACCCGAATTTTCAAACCCGTTTTGGAGGCCAAAACATAAACCCATTTAAGGTTTAGATTTTTCATTTTGAATCTACTACAACTTTGATATTCATTCTGTAAACTTTAGATGCTATTTTTCATTTTTATTTTCCAATGCCTCTAAAAATAGCAACCTACTCATCTGAAGTAGTTCCATATCACTTATCAACCTCTACCTCGCCCCGCACCTATCAAAAGAAGTAAAAGCACTGGATTAGATTCATTCACACGATCTATGCTATGTAATATGCTGGACGGGGTGTAAGCATGGGGGGCATGATTTATTTTAGATTTAATTGTTTATTGAATCATATATAATACCTCTAGCCTCTAGGTCTGTGTTATAAGATTAGAACATTGAGCAGGACTACAATGGGATTTTATTTTATAACACATGCCTTCTATATATCTACTATGGTATAAACTTAAACTCCCAATCCCCTTTCCCTTAAACATCAAAACAAGGGAAATTATATATTTACTTTTTACATTGGCGAAATATTTGGCCCATCAGGAACTCATCCAAGTAAAATAAAAGGATAATAACATCAGTAAAAATTTGAGGGATATAAGCTTAATCATTGAATAGTTGGTATAGATTATTCAAATTTTCCACATCATTCTTCCAACAACATTAAAATATCATTAATTCTATTTAATAATTAAATTAAAATTAAAATCCTATAAATAAGTATCATAATATATTAAAAGATAACAACAACATTAAAAAAAACATGATACAAACTACAGACCCAAAAATTTTGAGGAAGTTTGATACACAAAATTGTTAACCTCGAGGCTGCAATGATCCCGGTCACCCTTAGCATGGCTCTACCTTTGATTTTGGGTAAACAAACTCCCTTCAATAATCATATAATACTCGATTTAGTAAAACGGTGCAGGTAAATTAAACATAAATTCCACAGAGCCAGAGCCAATTAGAAGGAAAAGGCGTGTCAAATTTAATAGGACCCAAATTCATTTTATGAAAATAATGCTCATCCAGAGGTATCAAATAAATTGAAGGCAATGACAGAGGAGTGACAGTGTTTCTGTCACATGCTAAAGAGAAATAACACGATAATGATAACATAAGACAAAGAACTAGATGAACAACAACAACATTAAAAAAAAACAACATTATCTAAAAAAACAAAATTATCTAAATGTATATTAAAAGATAACAACAATTAAGATACAAACTACAGACCCAAAGATAAAAACAGCTAAATTCAATCTAAATTTCTTTTTACTTTTTTTGTGACAATTTTATCTAAATGTATTATTAAGATAAATTTATTTGTTTTTTTATCACAATAACTATGAAAAAATAATAATTAATATAAAAAGTGTTATATTAAAAAACTGAGGGATTAATCTATAAAAAAAAACTTATGTAGTATATATTTGGTTAGGATATTCGAGAATAAAAAATATTGATGTTATCCACAAATTACAAAAACGAGATAAATTTATTTGTTTTTTTTATCACAATAACTATGAAAAAATAATAATTAATATAAAAAGTGTTATATTAAAAAACTGAGGGATTAATCTATAAAAAAAACCTTATGTATTATTTGGTTAGGATATTCGAGAATAAAAAATATTGATGTTATCCACAAATTACAAAGAGGAGATAAACATAATTCATTATTTTTAAAATTTAAATGATAATTATAATAAAAAATATAATAAACGTAGATTATCTTATAAAAATGAAAAAAAAATTACATAATTTTATATTATTTATTATTATGAGCTCATTTTTTAATTTTACCTGAGACAATTTTTAAACCAAACAATATTTTATCAGTATTGCAATATCGAAATTGAGAATATTCCAATATTTTTTTTAAAAGTAAAACAAATTAAATACTAATAAAGTATAGATTTTTTCCAAACATTACAAATAATATGGATATATGATTAAATATAATGATTATCATTTTGTAAAAAGTTTGCAATGGATAAATATTTTAGTTGTTATAATCTCTAAAAAAAACTGTAACGGATTAAAAACAAAGGTACATACATTTCAAAAATTGAAAAAAAAAAATAATTCAAGATCATTAGAACAATTAGGATAAAGATTTTTTAGGATCAAATCTTATGATTAATTTGAGATAAGATAAACGATGAAAAATATCAAAATATTTAAATATGAATGATAATAATAAATGTGATAGTCATATTAAAAAGATGATAATTTATATTCAAAAAATACTAAATTATTATGACCCATGAAATATGAAATATTTTGATTTATCCTTAAATATACTCATAATACCATTAAACAAAAAATATTAAAAACATTCTTTACTTTTTATTAAATAAATAAGGAAGATATCAGATAAAAATGTTACTTTTTATTTATACATGAAAGTACAATATTTCTCAACAAACTCATTTAAATTAATTTTTTTAAGTGTAGTGTTTGATTTAAGTCTCTGCCTTTTTGTATAATTTTTTTTTAGTGTTGTGTAATAATAATCTTTACTTTAAAAAAAACAATTTTTACTTTAAAAAAATTAACATAAAAAATTAAATTATCAATAACCCGTGCATTGCACGGGATAAGAGCTAGGATAATATACTTTATAGATAATAAAGTTATTCGAGGAGAGTTTCTTCGTTATCCCCATTCTCACAGCGAAAATCTTGTTCCGGGAGATCATAAATGGACAGTTTTCATGGGATTTTTAAACATGGATCATCTCTACTTTTAATAACGCAATTGTTTCTGTATCAACTAAGTATTGGTTACGTTTGTTTGTTCATTTATTTAAGTTTTTGTAATTATATTTTACATTTTTTTAATTTAACGTGTCACAAAAGCATGGTTAAATTAATTACTTTGTAATAATGTAACATATAATAACTAATATGGTGGTATAATTAATCTTCAAAAAATAATATTTGTGACAAATATTTTTTGAAGTCTAAATTAATGACATAATTAATTTTTAAAGAAATATATTAATGATAAATATGACAAAATAATTTTTGGAGTATCTAATAAACTACTCAGTTAGTCAGTTATACAATAACACAGCTCTACTCCACCGGTATCCATCCGCAGTGTCCTCATGCATTATTGATGTTGCTATGAACATTAAAGCTAGCAAAAAAAGTTAGGTATGAGTTATAATAGGCTTCTAAATAAGTGCGGTATGAGTAGTAGACAGTAGTACTGTATTTTCAATTGGCCACGATCTCAAATTTTCAAAAGCATCATCCTTTAAAATCATGGTTTTTTTTTAAAAAATTTTTGAACAAATTGAAAATACTAAAATGAGTAAAAAAAAAATACTAAAATGATAAGTAAAGTGGAATGGAGAGAGTATTAAAAAATATATTTTTCAATTCATTTTCGTTATATTTAGTTGCTTATCATTTATCAAGGAGTATTTATATATAAAAGCACTTGTTAGCATTAATTTAGCTTTATTGATACTAATAAATGTTTTTTGGGCTCTACCCTCATGTAATTAAATTTTGGATAATTGCAAAATAATCCTTAAATGAATTAGTGATTGCTTAATATATAAGAAAACAAATGAATCTACGTCACTATCGTATAAGCTTTAAGTGGGTCAAAATCGAATTTTGGCAACAACCTCACCTAATATCAAAGTTTTGTTACTACATTTTAATCAATCATACTTTTGTCTAAATTATAATTCATTTTGTTTTTATATATATGTCATATTAAAAAAAATGTATAAAAAATGTAATGATGTTTTTACTTAACATATTAACATATCACTTATAAAAAAAAAAAAAAACTTAACATATCCTTCTTCTTTTTTAATTATTATTTTTCTTCACTATTTACCTAAATTAATATCCTATTGAATAAGGGTAAATATTAAAAATAATACTGTAATTATTACACACTTAACCTTTTAAATAAGACAAATAAATAAAAACAAAAAATTTATCCAAAAGTGACATATGTTGAGGATACGAGAGAGTAGTATATATACTATATATATATATATATCTAATTTTTCCGATGAGTATGAGTATGAATTCTTTGAGGGGACAACAGATATTGTCTGTCACAGATACATACACAAGGAGGCCGAGGCACTATGGAATTCAAATGGCACTACACAAGACTACATGGCATAATCCGAGAGCCGTTTCCCTACAATATCAACTCCTCCGATCCACCCCTACCATGAATTGATCATTCGGAATCATCAACGCCGGTAACGCCAAAGGATGGAGGACCTTGCATGAGCTAGTAATATATCCACTGTCTGCCCTGCATACCCTGTGCCACTTGATATCACTAAATTGGATGTGTTGCATAGAATTATATTGAAATAATCCAATTTTGAAGTTGGCTCAGATTGCAATAATTTAATTTTGACTCACTTAATAAAGTTGACGTGACTGTGGCATAAATTTATTTACTACTGACTTGTTAAGTAATTATTACCAGTTTATTAAAAAATTTAATGTGCAATTATCCAAAATTTAATTATATAATAAAAATATTCATGTTTTTAATGCGTATATTAAAAAATCAAATATAGTAAAAATTTATTAAAAATACATTTTATAAAATTATTTAAAAAAAGAAATAAAGTAAATTTATTATTTTTTGCTTGTAGTAACTTTAACATACAACTACTCTTAGCAAGAGGCCAAGATCCATTCTGAAATGATCCTTTAGCTAAAAGTTACTCTTATCATTAACCAATGGCAAAACTAAGATAATTCTTTTTGCACTTATCTAGTTTTTCAATAAAAACACACATACATAGCTGTTACACGTGCATTATTTTTAATTGATAAATCATTACACATATTATGTTTTCCATATGTTTTTATTGGAAGATAATACCACAAGGATCCATAAAAATATATTTTTACAGCAGACTCCTAGGCCTCTTAAAATTTTATTTTTTATTTTTTTTGGTTTACAGGCCTTTTAAAAAAATTTACTTTGCTCTTTGTATCAACAAAATGTTTGACATACATGATAAAGGGTCCACATTCATGTGACTGTGAAATAGTACTACGAAGCTGACTTCCTGAGTGCATCCATTTCCATTGCCAAGGAAATAATTTGTTTCTATCCAAATGACTAGCGGATACAAATTTATTTGCTGATGTGTCAATTAAGACCAACCCAATCATGTGGTGCATTGTGATATCTCATCTTTATCTCTAGTGCTATGTAATGTAATACAGTTAAGAACTTACAATGGCTTTGCCAATGTGACATCTTTATCAGCCATTGATGGTATTAATGGGCCTACTCCATTAGCAGCCTAGAATTGATTACATTCTAATCATCTACCTCTAATCACTCATTTGTAGTGAGTTTTAAAGGTAATGGCTCACTCTCTAAGAGTTACTCCCTCCGGTCTTGTTTATTATTAAAAATAATTATCGGGAGAAATATTAAAAAAGTTAGTTGAGTATATTTAATTTTTTTCAAATTCATAGAAAAATTGATTACTTTA
The DNA here is from genome assembly GCA_037953625.1 of Crotalaria pallida. Lineage (NCBI taxonomy): Eukaryota > Viridiplantae > Streptophyta > Magnoliopsida > Fabales > Fabaceae > Crotalaria > Crotalaria pallida. Next base: position 136,995,825 of record CM075654.1, on the reverse strand, counting down.
GGAAACTCACATTGAAAATGAAACAAAAATTAAATGTTATAACCACTTTGTTGGGATATTTTAAGAATAATTGTATTGGGAATAGAAAGTTGGTTAATTTTATAAGACCATTAATATGATGTTTTTTTTTCTTATAAATGAGATCGGAAGGAGTACCAATACTAAACATGCATCAACATACGTTAGTATATACTCCCTCCGGCTCGAATTATAAGCAAAACTAACTAAATTTGCGCTTATTAAGGAAGTTAGTTGATTGTATTTAATTTTCTCAAATTTATAAAAGAATAGAGGTATTTTAGAAAAGTTGCATTGGAAATTAAACAAAAATTAAATAAAATAACAATTTTCTAGGAATATTTTAGGAAAGTTGCATTGGGAATGAAATAAAATTTAAGATAGTTGGTTAATTTTGCTTATATTGTAAACCAAGAGAGATGTGTTTTTTGTTGCTTATATTTCAAGCCGGAGTACAAAACTTTATCACAAATTCCAAACTTTTTTTTATCAACAAATTTTCCTAATTTTCTTTAACGTATTTAACTATTTAATGTTAATTATTATTCTTAATGAAGTCACGGCTAAATTGAAATTTTTTTGCAGCACTCTCTCATTGAACAGGTTTTCTGTGGTCCAAGTAACACTTCTTGTGACGACCTGTGCAACCTGTAAAGCTGGAATTTGTTGTGATGCAAGCAAATAGTGAAGAAGAAATACCAAAGGGATTATTTGCAATGAACTCGTGACACCACTTTTTTAATGATAACAAAAACTAACATAGGTTTGTTTACCAAAAAAAAAAAAAAAAAACTAACATAGGTTTTCAAGTGCAGGATGAGTGATAGTATAATTCTTATGTATTGTTCAATTCGTTTTTGACCAAATTAGCGGAATTAAACATTTTCACATTAAACCAAAAGTTTAGGGGATTTATTAATATAAACAAATTTTGGGGGTTGCTTAATACGTGACATTAAACCCTATTTTCTCTGCACAATATTTATATACTCAGATTAATATTATTTTTTTTTTAAAATCTCAAGTAGCAGCAGGAGCAAGAGAGTAGTCAGGGATTATAATAAAATTGGTTGCGATAAATATAGCCTTAAGGTCTATATATACTTAAGAAGTGAGTTATATATTACATGTAGAAATGGTGTTAAAGTAGTATACAGTAGTGTGATTAAAAATCTAAAGAATGATTTACGGTAACAATTAGCAAGGCAAACTTGGAAGGAAAATTAAATCCACAAAATGGTGTTGCATGGAATCGAACCCATGATTTCCAATCCTCGAAGCTTAAAACTTGATAAACGACCATATGAACTACACTCACTTGTCCATAGAATTTAAACTTGTTTGACTTACAAAAGATTATGTTTGGAAGAGTTAGCCATGTTATATTATGTATTATATATAGGATATATGATAAGGATTATTAGCAAATCAATTTCTTTTTGTATTTCAACTATGTAGAAGAATGACACGAGACACCGCACTTACATGGAAGAAATTATTTATGAATGTAAGGATTTAGCTAGAGCATTTGATTTTATTCAAGTTATTTTTAGATATCGATCGATGAATGTAATTGCAGATTCTCTGGCAAAGAAAGTTTTCCAAATGCATAAACAACTTTGGTTAATAGATGTATCGGACTTTCTTTGTACAAAGCAATTCTATGGCTTTGCCTATTTCTTAATAAATTCATCGTATCTTTAAAAAAAACTTGTATTTCATATTTCAACAATAACAAATGCATTATTTTCTCTTTTTTCTCTTTTCTTTTTCACCCAATATATAGTTCCATATTGATCTTGAATTTTGAGAATTTGTGTCTGTATTTAAAGATTGATGCACCGTTCTATATTTGAGTTTTGTATAACTCGGTAACGTAATAGTGTCATACTATCATTCCATTTTTTTTTTGTCTTTTCCTTTCAAATATGGCTAATTTGAATGTAATCCATAAACACAACAACAAAATTCCAAAAATAGTGTGTTAGTACGAGTTTATCCAATTCTACTTAGTTTTCAAGAGTTTTCCACCGCTTTAAATTAAATCAATTCTATAATATAAAATAGTAAATTAATATAATTTTACATATTGACTAGCAAATTTAACAGTCATGCACATCCAACTATTACTATCTAACTATTTCATTCATCATTCATCATTAACATTATTTCATTATTAATATTTGATTGAATTTATAAAAGGGTAAAAAAGGAAAAATAAGCCATTAATACATCCGTAAAAAATTCTAAAAAGTCAACTAGCTAGTAAATCAAAACGAATCTTTTCTCACTAAGGAACGGATGAATAGCGTGTATGTACTTCATAGTACAATACAAGTATGGAATTGAGAAGTGTAATTCAAATTACTACAGTAATACAGTAAGATTCAATTCCAGAGCTTATTAGTATAATATGTGACAAACCGCCCATAAGTATTTTTGTTTCTGATTTTGTGTAAGGGATACGGATAAACAGCTAGCTTCACCTAACTTTGACAGCCAACATAAATGCCATAAGGTGGGTGCATTGCTTAAACAGGCAAAGTCAGTAAGTCACAAACTGCTTAAAGAGGCTCATAAAAACACACCGCTACAAAATAAAATTAGTTCAGATATTATTATTAGGCTTATTTATATTTTTGTCTCTAAAAGTTCAGCGTGTTTTGGTTTTAGTGCCCCGGGACTGGTCCTTAATTTTTTAAACATTTTGGAACACCATAACAGGAGTCAGGTAGTGTGAGGAGACGCCAAATAAGTGATATGACATGAATGATACAGATTCATGGACACAAAATGGTCTAATACGCAAAATGGTCTCATACGCAGAATTTTGTGTTTATGGAACTGAATCATTCATGTCACAATGCTTATTTGACGCTATCTCACACCATGTAGCTGTTGGTGTGAGTTTTCCTTAACCACATCAACAAATAATTGATTTTTTCTAGCAGATGGGACCAAAACCAAAATGTTTGAGAAATTAAGGATCAGTCACGGTCAAAATAACTTTTAGAGACTAAAACCAAACACGTTGAACTTTTATGAATGAAAACATAAATAAGCCTTATTATTATTTGTCTCCAAAATATAATAATAGTACTACACTGGAATTTATTGCTTCAGCTCAACTAACCCTCCTTCTCCTATAACACCATCCCTTGTTACATTCATATACCCCTGTTACATCTCTTACAAGCTTTATTTAGAGATATTAAAAAAAAATAAAAACACCCTAGCTACAGTCACTTGTTGCTAAGTTCATCATACTATACATAACAATGCCAGAGGTATACACAGTGAAGGTGGAGGAGGCAAGGCTAGCAACTCATGAAAAGCCATCTGCAGGTCCTGTGTATAGATGCATTTATGCCAAAGATGGTTTATTGGAGGTCCCTCCTCATCTTGAATCTCCCTGGGACTTTTTCAGGTTACTTTTTTTTCTTTCAAATATACAGTATTTATTGAGTTTATGTATTGCACATAATAATAGTATAGTTTAATAGTATAGTTTTTAAGTTTATGGAAAAAAAAATTGTCTAAAGAACCAAGGGTTGCTTGAATGAAAGAAAATCTCTTGAAAATACCCAATTTTTATTTTTTTTATGAATGATTAATTTTTTGTCTTTTGGGTATATGTTCAATCTTAACGCGGTTGGGATCACATCTTGATCTGTTGGTTTTTTAGTTGATCTGAGCCCGGCCCATCAATTTTATAAAGTAGTATTAGGTTATTCGTATAAAATTATACTCCTTCCGGTCCTATATATAGGTCACATTCTAGAAAGTTTTCTTGGTCCTAATTATAAGTCAATTTATATTTTCTATGTATCATTTATTGATTTTTCTCTTTTTTGCCCATATTAAATGCTTTGACCATCTATGTGTTTTTGTTGTTCATTAATGAGTGCGAATTTTCCAAGAAAAGTTAAGGGGATAAAATTGTAATGTTACAATATATTATCATAGAATTCATAAAACCAACTGCTTTTCTTGGTATGTGTAATTCGGTTAAGTTTTCTATGTATCATTTATTGATTTTTCTCTTTTTTGCCCATATTAAATGCTTTGACCATCTATGTGTTTTTTGTTGTTCATTAATGAGTGCGAATTTTCCAAGAAAAGTTAAGGGGGTAAAATTGTAATGTTACAATATATTATCATAGAATTCATAAAACCAACTGCTTTCCTTTGTATGTGTAATTCGGTTAAGTATGCCCTATAATAAGGACCGGAAGGAGTAATATGGATTAGATACGGTTTAAACAAATAAAAATGCAATTATTGGCCCATGCAGGTCTCGAACCTGCGACCTTCGCGTTATTAGCACGACGCTCTAACCAACTGAGCTAATAGGCCAAGTTGAGATTAATGTGATTTTTTTAAAGTTTTGGTTATGCGTTAGCAGTTCTGAATTGTGATGATTGGCTTTGCAGGGACTCTGCTACGAGGCACCCCAGCTACCCAATGCTGGGTCGGCGTCAAAAAAGTAAAATCGATTCAAAGGTACAAACTTTCATCTGTTTCTTCTGCCCCTACATCCCTCGTTTCTTCACTTCTAGCGGTAGCTTGGAGAATCTACATTAGACTAGTGCATATTTGGTTCTGCGGTAAGTTAGTCTAGAATGAATTCTGGAATGTCAACGTTATTAACCGTTAACCGTCGCTTATGCTCCAACTTGATTTTGGGACCAAAATTGATTCCAGAACTAGAAACCAAACATGCCCAATAATTGCTTATGCTCCAACGAGATTTTGGGACAAAAATTGATTCCAGAACAAATGAACCAAACATGCTATAAAACTTTCGTATGATTGATAATGTGATGAAATATGAAAATAAATAAATGGTAAAGGACGTTAACAGAGAAAAAGTGATAAGACTATAGAAAAAAACTATTGTCGTAAAGTAACCTAACATCAGTGAAAAGCGACTTATTTGATAAGTCACTAACTTATAAGTCCGTATTTGATAAGCTACTTGTAAGTTGTAACTTTTTATGACTTATGGTAGTGACTTATTTTATTTTACACCAATTAACTATTTTATAAACTAATTTTATTAAACAGTTTTATTTAATCAACTAGCGTATAAGTTTTCAGCTAGTACCTTATAAGCTCTCAATTGACCTATAAGCTGGTTGTGCCAATACGTGCCGATGAGAGTATTTTAATTAGTAGGGGATCAAATTATAAAAAATGGAATTTGAGGGACTCAATTGATAATGATCAGAGATCCAAAATAGAACTTTTTTTGTCATTTAGTTTATTAAACAAAAATACCACTTTTTTTTTTTTAATCTTGAACAAGGCATGTCATGTGAAAGTTAAGCTGAATTTGCAGGTGGGTCCCTATGAATGGATCACATATAAGGAGGCTTATGATGCTGCTATCCAAATGGGTTCCGCCATGAAGAGCTGTGGTGTCAATCCTGTAAACCAATTTTGCTCTATCATGATACATTGTATTGGCAAATGCCTAATATATTATGTAATTAATTTATATATTCTAACTAGTGTTTTTTAATATCACAAGGGTGACCGTTGTGGCATATATGGTTCTAACTGTCCTCAATGGATAATGGCAATGGAGGTATAGCACTCTGTTATTGTAGGGTAAATTGCATTTATGCAACTCTTTAGTATGTTAGTCATATTTAGCCTTATGAAGCATTCCAAATTTGAAATTTCCAATGGAACTTGACTGATTTGATTCAAATTTGCTATTTGCAGGCTTGTAATAGTTATGCAGTAACATATGTCCCATTATACGACACACTCGGTTGGTGTTTTTGTGCCTTTCTCAATTAGTCTCAATGTTCTTACTTTTATTGTTTAAAATATTCCCCCAAGGAACTTGGAGCTCAAAATAGTTTGTGAACTATGTGTTACACTCATCTTGTTGTCCTTAAGGTAGAAAATGACTTCAGATTTACTTTATGCTTAACAGGTCCTAATGCAGTAGAGTTTATCATAAATCATGCTGAAGTTTCAATAGCATTTGTACAGGAAACCAAGATACCTTCTGTAAGTTCCATTTCTTGGAGCACAAACTTTAATATCGTGTCTCTTCATTATTGTTTCCTTGGATCAATTTTTATTTCACCAAGATGAACCGTCCGAAAGTCATTCTTTCTTTACCCCTATGGCCCTATATTATTCTGGATTCTACCTTCCTTAAAAGATAGGTACCTTTAATATTTAATTTTCATTTGGCTATCAACTATATCTTGTCTCCTAAGAAATTATAGAGTGGGAAAGCCATTAGCAGCCTTGTTAAACTATTAATATACATAAATTTATTTTCTGAGATTTCTGTAAGCTACTTGCTTAAAACATTAAAGTCAGTTATTCTTAGTTAGAACTTTGAAGTTGATAAAATATTTACATACGTAGCCAGTCCATTTTATATTTCAATTTACTGTACTTGTAACTTTTAAGTTATGCATTGGATTTCTTGACAATAATTAGCAGATAATCTGAGACAGCATTGGGCATCTGTCTTTAATTTTTATTTTATTGTTTGGTTTCCACTGAAGTAGTAGCTGTTTTCCACAGGTTTTGAAATGTCTTGATCGGTGTTCTTCAAATCTTAAAAGTAGGTCAAACATTTCTACTTTTTCTTAGTTACCATTGGATTAAGAGTCTTTAATGGTAACCAACCTCTATAATTTAATGTTGTAGCTATTGTGAGTTTTGGTTGTGTTTCAATCACACAAAAGAAGGAAGCTGAGGAGCTTGGTGCATCATGCTTCTCATGGGGAGAGTTTCTCCAGTTGGTAGGATATTAAGCTCGATTATCAATTGTCCATTGATGTTTAAAATTAACAACTTGAACCATTTCGATTGATTATTGTGAGAATTTTTTTTAACATTCAATCCTGCAAAACTTCCTTTCTCCAGGGAAATCTGGATCAGGATCTACCATTAAAAAGGAAGACCAACATCTGCGCAATCATGTACACAAGTGGTACAACAGGTGAACCCAAAGGTGTTATTATCAAGAATGAAGCTTTCATTGCAGAAGTGTTGAGTGTTGATCAATTACTTCTTTTAACAGACAAAGCGGTAAGTTAACTAATTTTCTTGAAGGTTCAATAGTTTCTTGTAATACTTTTTCAAGCTTGGGCAAATTCTGTCACCCCATCTTTCATTAGTTTTGTCACATTTGCTACCTTTTCCAGCTCGTGTTGTACTTGTCCTATTCTGTTATTTCTTTGTCTGTAAGTACGTCAGAGTTATACTAGCTGATGAGAATCTTCTGGTTTGATTCATACCTATATTTATTTATTTAGGGAAGTTTCTTCGTATATCTATTTTGTCATTCTGATAAGTCCCAATAACATGGTGCTCAGGATGATGTTTATCTTCTAAGGCTAGCACAGTATGCATGTGCCATGTCTTTTTTTTCCCTTGCATTAAACGAATGCATGGGAAGATTTGATGAAATTTCCTTACATTGTGCTACTGATAGTAATGCTCATTAGTCCCCTTGGGATACATGTTAAATGTGTGAGTACCATTCCAAATAAGATGATGATGAGTAAAAAAAAAAAGTATGGGTTTGTCATAATGTTGTAATGGTAAGTACTGACAAGAAACATATAATATGTTCTATTTGTAGGCAACAGAAGATGATGTCTACTTCTCTTTTCTTCCTCTTGCCCATGTATACGACCAGATAATGGAAACCTATTGCATCTACAAGGGCTCCTCAATTGGATTTTGGCAAGGCGTAAGATTTCGATTCAGTTATTACTCCCTCCGTCCCTAATTATAAAGCCCACTTGGGAGATTTCATGTCCATTAAGAAAGTGGAATAATTTAGTTAATTGTATTGGAAATGTGAACTTTTGATATGTATTTTCAAAATTACCCCTATTAATATTATTGGGAATCTAAAAAGTGTTAAATAAATAGGGGTGTTTGTGGAAAAAAAATAATTAATGCTCATTGAAAATTGGTAAAGGGCTTTATAAATAGGGACAAAATAAAAGTGTCAAGAGGGCTTTATAATTAGGGACGGAGGGAGTATAATTAATTTCCAGTTCATTTTTTAAGTGTTCTTTCTTGATGCCTCATGGGATTTTTCATGTTAATTCTTGCAGGATGTCAGGTTCTTAATGGAAGATATTCAGGCACTGAAACCAACAATATTTTGTGGTGTTCCTAGAGTTTTTGACCGCATTTATGCTGGTAAGGCAAGAATGCTTCTTGCGCTTTTATCTTTTTGTGTGCTACCTTATTTGAATAAAGCTCTAAGCATTGGTTTTAAGCTCATTGTATACGAGTAACTTCATTGACCAATAAGCAATGACTGTGTGCCTGAAGGTATCAATAGCAAAATTTCATCTGGAGGAGCACTGCGAAATGCATTGTTTCAGTACGCATATAACTAGTATGTTTTGCCACTAAATGCTATACTGTTTTTTTTTTTAAATTTTCTCTCCTGGTGTATACTAATATGGAATCTACTGACAGCAAGTTGGGATATCTGGAGAAGGGTCTTCCGCAAGACAAAGCAACACCTCTGTTCGATAGGCTTGTCTTTGATAAGGTACTCCACTTTTTATTGCTTTTTGTTCATAAGATTTGTTTTAAAAATTGAAATATTGGTTTTATTGATAGATAAAACCAGCATTAGGTGGGCGAGTTCGTCTCCTGTTATCAGGAGCTGCTCCTTTACCTAGGCATGTGGAGGAGTTTTTGAGGGTCACTTTGGGATGTACTCTGTGCCAAGGATATGGTATGGTATTCAAATCTTATGAGATTATTTTATTTCATTTCAATGATGTTTCTTCAATCCAGAATTTATAAGAAATGGTTCCAGCCTATAAAACTGTTGTGACATGATTTTTATTTTGTTCTTGAGGAGTTCATTCCATTGTAGTGGTCACATCTTTAGTTCACATGTATATGATGGCATGTTTGCCATTTAATCGTGCCATATTTAATTTATCATCATTTTGATGCAACAGGCCTTACCGAAAGTTGTAGTGGGTCTTTCACTGCAATAGCCAATGTGTTTTCTATGATGGGAACAGTAGGAATCCCCATGACAACCATTGAAGCCAGGCTTGAATCTGTACCGGAGATGGGATATGATGCACTTTCCAATGAAGCCCGCGGTGAAATTTGCCTTAGAGGGAATACCTTGTTCTCTGGCTACCACAAGCGCCAAGATCTTACTGAAGAGGTCCTAGTTGATGGTTGGTTTCATACAGGTAAATCCTCATGTTGTTCTGGATTACACAGGGGTCTATGAAGCCAATGAAGAATTCTTTTTCCGAGGTTTTGTTGTGATTCCACACTTGAACGTTTAGTATTCTTAATTGTTTAGGCACCTTTCAGAATTTGGCAAAAGTTAGTAGAATGGCAGACATTTCTGAACAGAAAAACAGATTATATATACACATTTCTAAATTTGAAGAGGTCTATGGACTGTTTAGTTCTTGGCGATCCTCATTGAAATGGTCAAAAGGGGCCTTTAGCTGAAAGTTAATCACTCCAAAAAGACATTCACATGACAATCAGTTCAACACTGATCACTACAGTTTGAGTCCGAGTGAGGAGGGTGCAAAAGAAGTCAAATTTGAAAGTTTTGTCATGAACTTCCAACTTTTTTCCATTCCTGTTTTTCTTCGCATTCTTTATATAGATTATTAACGTTGCGAGTTGCTACTTTGCCTCTACATGCAGTGTGTTTTGGAATGATTTGAAAATTATTGCAGGTGACATTGGAGAATGGCAGCCAAATGGGGCCATGAAAATTATTGACAGAAAAAAGAATATCTTTAAATTGTCTCAAGGAGAATATGTTGCTGTGGAGAATATTGAAAATAAATATTTGCAGTGCCCTCTTATAGCATCGGTAAGTTTATGTATTTATCACAAAAACACAGCAAGCTTCGAGAAACAAGAATTAGGTTGCACTTTTGTTGGCTGCTAAGCTTTTATTTGAAAGTTGATTCACAAAGTAACCTTGCTGTGTAATTCAATTATTGAATCAAATATTTTTTCATTTCATATGCAGATTTGGGTGTATGGAAACAGTTTTGAGTCTTTCTTGGTGGCTGTGGTGGTCCCTGAAAGACAGGCTCTTGAGGAATGGGCAGTGAAGCATAATTTGACTGAAGATTTTAATTCTTTATGTGACAATCAGAAGGCAAAAAAATACTTTTTGGATGAGCTCAATAGCACTGGTCAGAAACACCAAGTATGTATATAAATGTCCATTTCCATGCAGTTAAATTCTGCTACATATGTTATATTTTGAACTTGCTGACTACATTTGACATGAATGATATTATCTCAGCTTAGAGGTTTTGAGCTGCTAAAAGCAGTTCATCTGGAACCTATCCCCTTTGACATGGAGAGAGATCTGATAACTCCAACATTCAAATTGAAGAGACCACAATTGCTCAAGCACTATAAGGTATTGTAAATGCTAACTTTCTGACTTTCTGTTACACTTTTAGGTCTTGATTTTCACCAATTGTGCTTCACTTTTATAGGCCATGATTTTCAATCTGATGTTGTAGTTTACTAACTAGTTAAATTAAATGTCAATCATGTACCAAAAATAAATAAGTAAATGATGCCAGTCTTTTCCAACATTATTTGTAGGATTATATTGATCGACTATACAATGAAGCGAAGGGAACGACGGTGTGAGCTAGGTGCCAAGATGGATTATTATATGCAACTATGCTGGTTTCTGGCAGTTTACTCAGAACCCATTTGGTTTTCTATACCATTCTGGTTCATTGTGTGTTGAGTGTAGTGAAATGTTATAAGCACTAAGCAGAGCTGGTTTTATGTTGAAACAGCAACCACCTACACCCATTCAACCATTCTTAACCAGATTACCAAATAAGATTATTTAAAATTTCAAAGAATGCAGAAATTAAGTTGTGTCAAGGGGTTTGCAACATCTGTTTTCGCTCCTTTTGTTTGGTAAATTAGTGGGGCTCCGACTGTTTTTTCCGCATTCAAGAAGGAGAAATTAAGCAGAAGATTATCATCTATTCCATAATTTTAGCCGTAAGAATATAGTGTATTGCTGCACTCCTGAACATGAACTTATCTTCACATGCCACTCTTAATGTTATGCTTTATATTGACAGCTTGTAAAATTTGGTGGAAAATGAACTTTGAAATAGTAATAAAGATAAATTTGTCATTCCTAACGAACTATAAAGATACACTGAACTTCTGTTTTCAAAGTTGCTATAAGTAGCATAACACGACTTCGAGTTATGAAAACCCCAGGTGGTATTTACATTAATGTATCACAAAACAAAAGATTGTACAGAAATCATTTCCGGTGTATAATGCATAAAAGCAAACTGTATTACATCCCCTTGATAAGTGTACAACTATTTTTTTCTTTCAAATCATACATTATCTGTGATTCTGTGAATACACAATATGCTTGGAAGATAGTACCACGTCAATCTTCATCTCTTTTTTATTTTTTACATTTTTGAAGCCAAAAGTATTTAACTGAGATTTGATTTCACATTTTTACACAAGCAAACAATAGGACATAAGTGACTAACGAAGTCCACATTCCAAATGCAGCTAGAAACTATATGCAGGGTATTTCTAAAAATCAACTACCAACGAATGATACAGAAGATAAATGGGTATATAATGCACACAGATGAACCAACTCCAAATGCTGCTTCTTCTTTCCCTAAAAAAGAATGACCACCAGCGCCCAGATTGGATAGACTACCAGAATGATAATGCCAATGGTATTTGATAAGCCATGTGCTTTAGTGAAGGAGTTTCTGAAACCACCAGATGCGCGAATATGTTCTTGCAGTAAATAACACGCAATTACAAGGCATACTACCACACCAACAATGTTGTTCCTGAAAGTGCTTGCAAGTAAACTAGGCGCTACAACGATAAGAAGAATCAAAGCACCGGGCAATTCCAGCCAATCTGCAGTAACAATCATATGACCCGTAATAAAATATAGACATTGTTTCCTTAGAATTAGTCTTAGTACAATCATATGAGTGGTTACTAAAAATAGTCATTGTTTCTGTGTACTTAGTCTTGGTATATATATTAAAGACTAACATAAATTTTAGTATATGATTACTCTGGAATGGCACAATGGTTAAATATTCAATCAATGTTCACGGGCAAAGAGTTTTCATAGGCACTACTACATTGTGCAACTAATATAACCTAGATCAAGATTACTTTCAAGTTTCAAGTCTAAAAAAAATGTATGATACCTGGGAAGTGTCTTGGAAAGAAAAGGCGTAATACAACAGCAACAGCAGCAATCCATTTTCCAATCTCTCCCCTGTGCAGCCATGATAATAAGTAGAATGATGATGAAAAGGGAAATTTAATACTAGAGAAAAATGATGGAACAAATTTGATAACAATAAAGTGTGCTAATCACCTGAAGACGCCAAAAATTAATGAAGGCAAGCTGAAGAAAATGTATGGAATGAGCAGTGATGTAAGAATGTTTGTCTTCCAATTAGTACGATCCAAGATCAACAAATAACTGCAAAAAAAAAAAAATTAATAATAATAAAAAAATAAATAAAATAAAATCGATTAATGAAAGTCATAGAAAAATTGTTTTGATTTCAATACAATTTTTTTACATAAAAAAAACTGAATGCCCATGATTTACATTCTTCATACGAGACCAGAAAAAAATTTCTAACTAACTATCAACACTTGTTCAACCTTAACCAAGATTGAAGCAAATAATATGTTGAGTGCTAATTGCTAAAGTGGAGAGAGCAATATAAGATGGTGGACCAACTAGCACCAACTTTCCATCTAATGGATCTACCATCCACCCATTTTAAGTAAGACATTATAGATACATGAAATGTAAAATGATTTTTACTTTATTGAATGGGTGTCATAGTCACATTTTGTGGACTACCCTTATTATTATTGATATGATATACCAATACTGATAGTTATTAAAAATTAAAATCAATTGAAGAACCTTAGCTTGAAGCAAAAACAAATAGCATGAGAGATAAGCCAGTCAGTCACAACAACACCATAAGAGGTTCATTCCTTGCAGTTATAGCAAAAAAAAAAAAACATAAAATCCATATAACAAGTATATGAGACATAAGTAATAAAGATGGGCTTGTTGTCGAAAAACTTACAAAACACAAAAAATATACCATCACCTTTATACAGTTTGCAAACAGACAGAGATAAATAAGTTTGGTCTGAGAATACAATAATCAGAGTACACTTACATAGCAGCAATAGCAGCAATCAATCCAAAGAAAGAGACTCCAAAGCCTAAGCCACCAAGTTTGATGGCATGTTGGACCAGTTTATTAGCTGCTACACTCAGTTCCCTAATATCAGAATTGATCAATTGAGCTGCTTCTTCTTGAAAATCCATCCTCTTCCACATTTTCGAAAATAAGCAAGGTTACTAGCTAGGCACTCTGATTTGATTGCCTCTGGGTGAATAATGCAAGTAACAAAGTCAAATAATAATATGTTGAACAAAACTTATGTGAATATTTAAACATATAATGGGATCTAACAACTTATGTATGTATATAACTATATATTATATTTCTCAAAAAGAAAAACTATATACTGTATTATCTATCTACACAAATCTATATATTATGTACGTGTTAAGGGGAAAGACCACGTGGAGATTAATACTTAGGCAATAATATTAGGTGCGGTGGCATAGCGTGTATGACAGCTGGTCCTGTTTAATCTAAAATTTAATTTAATTTTGTAAGAAAAGTCCTACAAGCAAGAAAGGTCCAGTATCTATATCTATTCGGATATCGTATTTTATTTATATTATACGCCTTCCATGCATTAGTTATTCTTATTGTTATGATTTTGTTTTTTTATAAGTTTATATTTTAAGTTTGAATGGTATTTATTATTTTTTTAAAATATTTATATTTATTTCATCCTTTTAAAGCTTCAATAATAATTATAAGAATAATTTTAAAAAAATATATCAAATATTATTGATTCTAATATCACTCCTAATTTATTTAAAGAAAGTTAAAATATTATCCTGTCATGCGATATGTGACTAAAACTAGAATTTTTATATGTTGAATAAAACAACAGAAAAAAACAAGTCATGTCTGCCACGTATCAACTAAAACTTTCTCTATTGGTCGTTGGCAGGTAAACTAACTAGTATCAACGCATGCCTCATCTGAGCATGTTTGAATGGGCTTTTGCCTTTTCAAATATTGGGCTTTACCTTTTTATTCTTTGGACTCCCCTATGGCCAAAAAAAAAAAGCCTCATGCAAGTCATTTTTGACTAAAAACATGAAGGTTATCTTAAACTTCAATTGATTGGAACAAATTTTACAATGTTGAATGTGATGAAAAAGGATTTTGTTTTTTTAGTTTTAGTTCATGTATTTATAGTGAATTAAATTTTAAAAGGAATTTTGTTTTTTTTCCTCTCAGATTTTCTCCGATGCGAGTACGGTAACCAATCCTTCAAGTACTGCTCGACCCTTTCGGGGGTGATTATCTCAACTAAATATTTTTTACATTCTCAAGAATTGAAAATTAAATTCTTAATCACTTGCTTAAATGACAGAGCCCCACACACCAACCGCATTAGTAAGAATTTTGTTTTTATGCATACTAAAAACAAAGAATGTGATTATAAAAAAAAAAACAAAGAATGTGGAGGTGGGACTACATTGTGAATCAAGTAGATTACTCATAATTTTTTTATTTCTAACTACTTCCTCCGGTCCTATTTATAAGTCACATTCTAGAAGGATTTTTTGGTCCTATTTATAAGTCACTTTGTATATTCTAGGAGAAATTTATTGTTATTTTCTCTTATTTGCCCTTTGCTCATTAATGTGAAGTAATACATTGTGAAATTTCCAATGCAAGTTAAGAGGGTAAGATTGTAATGTTGAAGTATTTTTTTAAAGTTTCAAGAAGCCTAACTACTCTCCTTGATCTGTGTGATATGGTTAAATATACCCTATAAATAGGACCAGAGAGAGTAGTAAATAATTTTTTTTAAATGAGTAACGTGGCACATAGTCGTAGTATTTCATGCAGCTCCGCAACAAGTGGCAGTTATGAATATTATTTCAGACATTACATAGTTAAATAAATGGTTTTTTTAACCTCAATTCTTAGGGTTGTGAATAAACATTCTAATATGGTTATTATTTTTTGAAAATGATGCATATAATAAATCAAAAAATTTATGGTTTTATTTTTTTAAAAAAATACTAACCATTTTTTTGTGTTTATCCTTAGCTTTCCTAGACATGAGATTAAGAAAATCCTAAATAAATAAAGTAAGTTGGGTGAAAGCCGACAAGCAAGGATCATACCAGCAATGCTACGTTAATTACACATGATAGGTGTAGGAGGCCAGGGCATCCAAAGGAAGATGTGACACATGGTGATAGCCGATAAGCACGGATTATATCAGCAATGCTAAGTTAGTTACACATGATTATTGAAGGAGGGCAGGCATCCAAACTAAAGGAAGATGTGACACCACCATTATGTATACATAATAATACATCAGTGTCTTGTGCCAATTTCAAAATAATTAATTCAAATGTCACCTTATGCAGTTATATATGCACCCAGACAGACCCCCAGTTTCAGTTGAGCTTTCCTCCTCTATCACGTTTGAGCTGTTCACACACCTCCATCATTGGATTGTACCAATGTAACATGGTCTGCACAACATATACACTAACTAATTTGTACTAACTTATTCTGAAAGAGGAAACATTTAGCTATTTCACGTTATCACTTATATAAGAATGAATCAAAAACAGTTAATTGAACAAATTTTATTTTATAATTTTTTTAAATCAATTTACATACTTTATCATATGAATTGATACAAAATATATATGACATGTGATATGTTGCCGTTCTAAAAAGGGTAAAGGTAAAATTGACTGGGTCAAATTTGTTTGCAACATAAATAAATTAATTTATCAGTTCGCATATTATATATATTATATATATGTGTGTGTCTATATATATATATGAGAGATTTGTTTATATTAAGTTAAATTACAAAAAAATTTATACCATTCATAATTTTTCATACTATGTGAATTTCATTAATTCATTCGTTGGTTAATAATCATATGTTATCTAAATTATTTGTATCAAATTTGAGAGAATTTAATTTAAATATCATTGAATATATATTCAAATAACTCAATTTTCATATGCTTTTAAGACATTTATTTTGTTAATCTAGGCATTTATAAATGGAGTGCTAATAATTTTGATTTTTTTGTGAAATTTGATATAAACAATTTATATGATAAGAACTTTCAATCAAATAGTTGATTCAATTAAATTTGACTTGGTATATGAATTATGAACGGTATTAGAATTTATGTTACATAACTTAAAAAAGCTACATAACTAAATAATTTAATTAGAAGTATTGATGATTCAATTTAGTAATTTTGATTACTACCTTCGTCCCTAAATATAAGACTCTTTTGACATTTTTATTTTATCCCTATTTATAATATCTTATACCATTTTTTTATGACCATTATTAATTACTTTTTTTTTCACAAATACCCATATTTATTTAACACTTTTTAGATTCTAAATAATATTAATAGGGATAATTTTGAAAATACATATAAAAAATTCACATTTCCAGTATAATTAACTAAATTAATCAATTTTCTTAATGGACAAAAATTCTTTCAAAGAAATCTTATATAGAGGGACGAATGGAGTAAACATGAAAGATTGCATTGGGAAATCTAGAAGACGTGACTTTAATTTACTTACTATGATAATTTACAAAATAATTTATTCACTTTTAGAATTTTTAATATTTTATCTCTTCTGAGAGTGTCACTTTTCTCTGATTTCTAATATAAAAAAAAATATAACATATTTATTCTAATCTCAAATATTAAAAAGAAAGTTAACTATTAATCATAATACAATTGTTTTTAAAATATTCTTAAAAAATGTTTGTCTCATAATTAATTAATTTGAAAGAACTAATTTCGGAAAATGTTTACTCGTTTATATACGAGGTCGTAATCCTTTTGTCATCACAAATTCTTTCTTCTGCCGATATATAGCTCTTCTTTTATTTATTTATTTATTTATCCTTTTTGAATGTTTGGCGATAGCTCTTTTGGTGAGTAGAGTTGCATCAACGTTTAAAAGAGAGATATCATCATACAATATTCATTTGTTTTTTTTTTTTTAATGTGTATGTATGTTTTTGAAAATTAACTACGTGGCAAAGAAAATAGTAAAAATGTGAGAATATAAATAAATATTTATATATGATTTTCCTAATGTGTGTCCTGTATCACATGTTAAAAAAACCTTTTTTTTTTTAAAAAAAAAAAACTTATAGTGTAATACTCTTTCCGGTCCTATTCGTAATAAGATCCTTTTAGGAATAAAAATTTGGTCATATTTATAAGATTTTATTTCAATTTTCAATAACATTTAATTACTTCTATTCAAAAACACCCTATTAAGTCAATACTTTTTAGAATCAAAATAACAATTATAGGGGTATTTTTGAAAAAGTATATTAAATATTTACATTTCCAATACCACTAACAATCTTAGTCCACTTTCATGATAAACGTGAATTTTCCCAAAATAATTTTACATATAAGGTTGGAAGAAGTAAATAAGTTATTTAATACTATCTTCGGATTTTGATTTTAGTTTTGTCTTATAAAAGTTTATCCACTTAAATATCTTTAACATTTACCTTTGGGCACACATTAGAAGAACGTACTCATTCATATCTTCTGAGTTTTTATATGTAGATTGCATTTTATAAAAATTGTTTGTTCTTATATGTAAGTCATTTTATATTTTATAAGATGTATTTACTTTTTTTTCCTAAACTATTCTTATTAAATGAGTATTCTAAGAAATTAAATTTGTTATTACCAATCCCTCATAAAAAAATCAATACAAAGAAAAAAGGTAAAAATAAAAACTTGATAAATTAAAAAAAATTAACTATTCATCTTAATCCATATTATTTACTATATAATAGGATAGAGGGAGTAATATAAAAATGTGTATTGTATTGTATTTTTTTTTTATAATAATGTGTATTGTCTTTAGATTAAAAGAGTTTGGTGAACTTAAATATGTAATCATGAGTTCCTTCCCCAAAGTTATTCATACCGAAAGGGATCCCATTTATATGTCCAACTAAATATTAAGTGTCAGTAAATATTAATAATTTTTTTTGGATAAGATAGTAAATATTAATAATGACAACATAAGCATTAAGTAGGCATTGTATTTTTCAAGTGCCACAAATTAGACTTTTTTTTTTTTAAGGGAAAGATGTATTTTATTCATATATCAGAAACAGTACAAGAAATATCACACCAATAATAGTTAAAGGGAAAACAAAATACATTGCAATAACAGACCAACTGTCAAAACCGGACTCTAATAGGAGATTCAATAGCTTTTAATTTCAAGATAACAATCTCATTGATGCTGGGACCAAGCTCAGTTCGGCGATAAGAAATTTCAAATCTAAAACGAGAGAGTCGTTGGACGGTAACCAAATCAATAGTCGGCAAAGGGATATCTGTCTCAACGAGTAGCCTTCCAATTATTGGAGCAAAGAGGATAATAATCAGATCTGGAAAGTAGAAACTATCAAGAGACATCCCTCCACTGGAAACACACAAAACAAAAACAACTTGCACAATGGCAAGACAAAACCCAGGAAAAAAACAAACTCACATCCTTTCCCACAAATCAGACTTTGTATATCTTAAATACCATAAAAATATTATGATCAAGGGACCACCACTTGGGTTGATCTTAGGTTAGCATCCCTCTTAAGTACGATGGAGGTTCCTACTCGGTTCTAATATTTTTTGAGCTTTGGGAGGAAAAAAAAATAGGTATTCTATTTATCAAAAACATTTAATAATGTGAAATAATTGCAACACTAATTTTTTTAAATAAAAATATGTTTTTAATTTTAACAAAATTTTGACAGTATTTTTCCTAAAATAAGAACTTTCTCAAAATATTATCAATATTTGCAAATCCAAAACAAAATATTCAATCAACACGTCCTCACATAAATTACAGTAGTTCATTAGCTAATATTTGTGGTCATCTAAACTATTTCAATGGTATTTTTTTTTTCACTATCGGTCATATTTTTTAGGCAACATGTTATAAAACAACGATAAAACAATCAAACTAAAAACAAAATAATAGTAATATAAAGTGAATGAAGAGATCAAGGGAACAAAACAAAACAAATCGTCAACTTGAAAACTATTACACACACATACATACATATATACATATATATATATATATATATATATATATATATATATATATATATATATATGATATCACACATTTAGTATTTTCAATAAGAAAGTGTATGTCAGATTAAGAGGTCAAATTCATAGATTATTATTAATAGAATAATACACAATTGTATTTACTTATTTTTGTAATCACTAAATTTTATATAAAATATCAAATTCACTCGATGAAATGCAAGCTATACAAATCGACACATAAATATATTCCCGTGCATTTGCTTTAATGTGTAATAAATTATATAAAAGATCATGCCATACTCATGTATAACCAACTAACTAACTCTGATAAAGGAAGCATCAATGAAAGCATGTTTGGTTTGGCTTAAGATTAAAGTTTTGATTTTTTTTTTAATTATACTGTTAGATTATATTTTTGGAAAAATAACAACATTTAAAAGTTCTCTTGTAGTAGCTTGAGATTAATTTTTTAGAGCCATATAATTTTCCTATTTTATCCTTATCACTCCAACACATTAAATGTCTTCTTATCATATCATACACTTTATTGTAATTTACTTAGTAGAAATAATCTTCTTTACATTATCAAAATAAAACAAATTAGCTTAACTTCATTTTTCAGGTAAAATACTCAAATATAATCCGATTATAATTTTAACAGATTATAATCTTACTATATTATAATAAAAAAATTAATTATAATCTTATTTTACCAACCGTACAAAACACACACGAAGTCATACAAAATACTAGTAGTTTTTTTTTATAGCTATGGCTTTTTATTTGGTTAACTATATATATATATATCGTCTCATTATCTTGGTAAAAGTCAAACCAGTCAATGAAAATTAGAGAATATCTATTTAATATAATGCATGATTCATTCATAATTTCAAATTGATGTTACACAAATTTTCATATTATTACAATTAATGCATATTGCAATATTGTCTCTAAAAAAATATTTAAATGTGTTTTCCTTATTTACTTATTAATCATCGATACAATATACAATCTTTAAAATTTTTCATTTACTTTTTTACTTTAATATGAGACAAAATTTTTGACATTTTTTATCAAGATAATAAGACGGAGGGAGTATAAATAAACAAAACTACACATACTCGATAAAGTTTTAAAAAAATTTAAAAAATTGGAGGCTCCAACGTGTGATGGCCCTTGGCCTGGCTGGGTACCTCTTGCCTATCCTACATGAGTAATTATTAGTTGGTCTTAAATTATCGTATTATTCATGATTTAGGTCAATCACAATTTATCAAATATTAAAATATAATTTTAAAAAAATAAAATTAATGAATAATCATTTAGAAAATGTGTTACATTATTATTAATCCAAAACATGAATAATACGATGGTTCATGACCAACTAACAATTTGTCACCCTACATGCATTACACTAGCCATCAACCTTGCTTATTGATCACCATTGACCCCGTCCGTCATTGTGTTTGCTAAGGTAAATATATTTGAGACAAACCACATGAAATAATCTTGTGGACTTTCCAACTCATGCTGGATAATGTTATATAACAATACAAAACAAAAATCGATCTATACTAAAATAATAATTCATTTCTACCCTTCTATTAGCACTTTCTTTAGGGTTGGTTTAATTTTACGTGGTTATAAGAAATTGTTGGAAGGTTATGAAAAAAAAAAAGAAAACAAAAAAGAGAAAAGTTGCGTGCTTTATATAGCTCAAAGCCTCAAATATACACATAACAGCAAACCATTGATAATAATATACTTTATGTTTCTCAAACAAGTGATGGACATATCCAAATATATGCAAAAATAATTAAAAGACTCGGCAAAATCAAATAGGGAAACAAACAAAACAAATGACAATAATTTGAACACAGAAAACATACAAAATTTAAACATAATAGTCCCCACTTTGCAATCATGTACTTAACAAGTTCTATATAGTTAATGTATATAAACCTCACAAGATGTTACCACATTGCTTCGTTGCTTTTAGCTGCTACCCTTAATTACCGAACCCTACTCACTCCGATCCCTCAAAGTACTCACTTACTTATTATTAGAATATTATTATTACTTTGAGGGAGTGGTAAGAAAACGTTAGATAGGGCATGCATGAATCATGATCAGAAGCTTGAGGCCTTGGTGAGTGACTTAACAGTAACAGTGGGACCCAGAACAAGTGGCTTAAACTCGACCGTAAACGTGTCATAACGCAAGAAGAGTTCCACCACAAACAACCTGCACATGAGTACCACCAGATTCTTAGCGGGGCATTGTTTATTATCCGGTGTGGGCTCCTCAGTTTCACGTCCATTGGACCACAACACGTACTTTAACAATTTCTCACCATCACCCACGAACCTATTAGCCACGAATTCCTCTGGGTTCTCGAAAACCTTAGGATCTTTCGTAGCGAAGGGTTGGTATCCAAAGAGAATCTCACCCTTCTTGATCTCGAAGGATGCATCATGGCTTTGAATCACTAGATCCTCCCTCGCCTTAGCGTATTGGAAGGGCACTGCTGGCTCAATCCTGAGGGCTTCGTACACCGTTGATTTGGTCAAAGTCAGCTTTTCTAATGCACCCAAAGTGATCCCACCTTCTTCCTTCACAACGCTCCTGATCTCATCAGCGAGTTGTTTGTGCAAAGCCTCTCCAGCCAATCCCAGCCACTTGATCAAGATTGGAAACTGTTTTTACATTACAAAGGTTTAATTAAATCAACTTCTAGTGTGAGAGATATGAAATAGCCATATTCAAAATAAGAAAATTTTTACTAACACCCATTTGTTTGTATTTTTTTTTTATTATTCCACACCTTATCATATAAGTCATTCAACTCTTTTTTTTTTTCCACGATTGCATAGATGATCAGATTCTTCAAAACTGTAATATTTATTTCAATAATATTATTTCATCAATTATATAAATATTCAAATAGCAATATTATATTTATTTATACAACTTCTGCAAAGTACAATGCATAAAGCTATCGATCGAGTACCGTATAAGACAAGTTCTTAAGAGTTTAAAGAATAAGCCATGTGGAAGGATAGTACTGGATGCATAATTTTTTGAAGGGTGGATACATAATAAAAAAGCTAAGGAAAAAAAGTTGAATTTTCAAAACTTAGTAGTTAGTTCCATAATTGTATATTTGAATTCTCTTAATTTTTAATTAGCGGTCCTTTTCGAACATCGATTAACATCTCACTTAAACAAAATTACTCTAAAAAAACAATTAACTACCCACAGGTGTGGTTTTCCATTGGTTTTTTAGTTTATTTAGGAAAATATTGTTTTTGTTTCACACTCTTTGTCGAGAAAGATAAGAATGAAGGTGGGGAAATGTTTTTAGTTTGAAGTGGAAAAGGGACGTGGCTCTTCTTTAAAAAGCTAAAATGCACAAAATTAAAGAAATGAATATGACTAATTCAAAAAAAAAATAAAAAAAAATAAAAAAAATTTTGTGATGGATGCTTAAAACAAGAAAATGTTATTTTTATTATGAAAACTATAATAAAAGCAAAACAAAATAAAATCTATAAGAAAAAATTATATCTAAATGGTCTAGGATACCCTAAAATAAAATACCTTTTTTATAACTTAAAAAACATAATAAATAATAATGGGTTTTAGTTATCATACATCCTTCATATGAAATTTTCGACAATGATGATGGGTGAACATAATTAAGTAAAAATTTGTATAGAAAGGAGTATCCTTAATATAAAAAACTTATTTTAATTTTTAAGAACCTCGAATTACATGCTTAATTAATAAACTTAGATAACAACGTTTCCTTCCGCTTTCCCATAAAAAAACTTGGCTATAAAAATGTTTATTATTATCTCCGTTCGTCCTAATATTTTTATTTTGTCCTTATTTATTTACAAGATTTTATATCAATTTTTAATAAAAATTAATTACTTCTTTTCTTAAGCATCCCTATTTATTTAATATTTTTATATTTCCAATACTATTAATAAAAGAAAAAAAAAGTTGACAAAAATAAATAATAATAATAAAGAGACGCTAGTAAATAATAATGGGTTTTAGTTATCATACATCCTTCATATGAAATTTTTGACAATGATAATGGGTGAAAATTTGTATAGAAAGGAGTATCCTTAATATAAAAAAGTTATTTTAATTTTTAAGAACCTCGAATTACATACTTAATAAACTTAGATAACAACGTTTTCTTCCGCTTTTCCATTAAAAAAAAAAACTTGGCTATAAAAATGTTTATTATTATTCCTGTCTGTCCTAAATATAAAACATTTTTAGCATTTTTATTTTGTCCTTATTTATTTTAAAAAAAATTATTTATTTCAACAAAGGGCAAAAAAAAAAAAAAAAAGAAAGGTGACCTGGTTGGACAAGCCCCCAAAGGCGTTGAAGCTACCCATGAAAACCAAGTTATGCGTTGCTTCCTCTCTCTTAATCCCCAACCTCTCCGCCTCATCCAGCGCCGCCTTAGCCTCCTTCCCAAACCCCTCATACAGCTTCTTGTAACTCCACTTCACCGTCCACGCCGGTATCGACACCGTCCTCAGCACCAAATCCTCCAGGTAACCAACTATCGTCGGAGGGTTCAACGTCGCAAGAGGCGCCAACTGAGCCCCGAGCCACGTCTGCACCAGCGTCGGTCCCTTCGACCCAATCACCGTCTCTTTCGGATCCTTATTCTCACAAATAAGCCTAAACACAAAGTTGAAAACAGCGGTTCCGATAGAAGAGTTAAAACTCGCCTTCCCGTGTTTCTTAGCTAACCGATCTTCGAGATCGGCGAAATGCTCAGAGAGCTCGCTGCGGAAGAGAGGAACGAAGGCGTCGTGTTTGGAAGAGAGGAGGTTGAGGAAGAAGGTTTTGATGAGGGAGTGGGATGGTTCGTCGGTGTCAAGAAAAGCGCAGGGGCGGTAACCGCCGAAGAAGTTGGTGGAGGGCATGAAGGTGCCGTCGAGGAGGTCATGCTTTTGGACCTTGGAGTTGTGGAAGAGGATTTGGAAGGAGGAAGAGTCGAGAAGAGCGATGACTCTAGGGTTTGAAGAGATGAATGGACCGGGTGGCATGTTGGTTTTGAAGACGGTGGAGTTGTATTTTTGGATCCTGGAGGAGAAGAACTTGTCTCTGCCTTGGTGGTAGAAGTAGTCGTGGCGGTCGCTGATTGGTCCAAAGAAAGGGAGGCCATAGCTTCCTGGGATGGGTTTGAGTGGGAGGTTTGATGAGTAAGTGGTGTCTGTCTCTGAAGATGCCATTGTTTATTTATTTTGGTGTTGGTTTATTTTTGGTGTTGTGTTTGTGTGTGTGTCAATAGTACTAGGATGGGTGAGTGAGTGAGTTTAGTTGTTTGCTGGAACCTGGGGAGGCAGGGAGCTAGTTCCTTCCATTTAGACTAGGACCAGGACGAGATCAATAAAATAATTTGGAGTTTGCAGCGTTGGAGGCTCGCGCGCTTTGCACATGGATGATAAAATAATACTCTCATAAATCATTTTTTTATCTAATTAACGTGGATTAATTATTATTCTCAAATTTATCATAATATATCATCATTTCAAAGTTAGTAATTTTATTTATTTTTCTTTCTACTGTAATTATTATTTTATCATCCTCTGATCTCTATAAAATTATTAAGGGTGTATTTGAAATAAACTCTTTAATACTACTTAAATATTCTAAAACAACTTATAAAAATAGGCGATAAATCTATCAAAATAATACCTTATAATAAGGGACGGAAGAAGTAACAACAATAGTCTTGTTAACAATTGTCCATAAACACTTGTTAAGGATATTAATATTTAATATTAAAAAAATAATCATGTTTTTTTTTCATGTCTTCAAAATAAATTTAAAAAAAATACATTTTTCTAAAAAAAATTTACTGTCTGGAGTAGTAGCCATAAGGGAACTAGTGTAGCCATGTCGGTAAGTGTGGTGAGTCATTATGTGTAGGGACTAGGGAAGATTAAAGTGGTGCTTTCTCTAATTAAAAGAAGACAAATACTAAGTTAAATAAGCAAGTACTCCCTTCATCCGTCCGTGGGTGTGTATATATACTCACTCCAGCTCGAATTATAAGCAAAACCAATTAATTTTACGCTTATTAAGGAAATTAGTTGATTGTATTTAATTTTCTCAAATTTATAAAAGAACAGAGGTATTTTAGGAAAGTTGCATTGGAAATGAAACAAAAATTAAATAAGATAACAATTTTCTAGGAATGTTTTTGGAAAGTGACATTGTGAATGAAATAAAATTTAAAAAAGTTGGTTAGTTTTGCTTATATTTCAAACCAAAAGAGGTATATTTTTTGTCGTTTATATTTCAAGCCGGGAGGAGTATATATATATATATATATATAATATTTTTCTTTTATATTTTAATCTCATTCATTAAAAAATTAATTAATGATATTAAAAATATGAACATTTAATATGTATTTTTAAAATTACTCTTATTAATTTTATTTGAAATATCTAATTTGTTTGGTAAATAAGGGTATTTATAAAAATTTAAATGACACATGTTAAATAATATATTAATAAAAATAAATTTTATTTTGTACATATTTATTTATGAAAATAATGAATGCAACATATTTTAATAAAAGATTATTTTTATCGATATTTTTAAAATGCTTTAAGTCACACGTTAAAAAAACCTCTATTTTTTTAAATAAAAAAACCTATTATTAATAAATTATTTGTGATTTTAAAATAATAATAATAATAATAATAATTTGTGCCACCCCATGTTTTTTTGTTTATAAAAATTTATTTTTCCTAAACAAATACATGCAACGTGAGTTATATATGAGAAGTAAGAACCACCATGTCATTTGTGGTTTAGGCAATTCAAATCATAATATGTCATGTATGAAAATAAAATAAAAAAATAAAAAAGATAAAGAGAATGGGTGGTTATTTGTATTATATGTCAAATAGTAATTGGTCTGGATCCGATGATATGGTAATTCAGGACCAACTAATAATTTCTCGTTATACAAAGCTCTCTCTTATTTATCTAAAACTATTTTCTTTCTTGAAGATATAATTTTATCTCTGATTTTATGTTGAATGCAACCGACATTTTCATCCCAAGACTAACACATTTGATACATGAAAATTTTGAAATGAAAGGATAGTAGAAAATAATATTATATAAATATCTAAATTCAACATCAATATATAACATTTATTTTTTTAAAAAAATAAAATAAAAAAATATGAGAATTTTGGATGATTTTTTTTTATTAGTATTTTTTTAAAAGTAAATGTTGTATGTTAATGTTAAATTTGAATATTTAAGTAACGTTGGTGAGACTTGAGAGTACTCCGTAAAAAGCAATTTTGTTTTGGAAGGATAGTAGAAGTAATTTGAGGCGCGAAATAAACAGGAAGAATAATACTCCCTCCGTCCCTTAATATAAGGCACCATTTTGATAGAATTGGTGTCCCTTTTTATAAATCGTTTTAGAATATCTAGGTAGTATTAAAGAGTTTATTCCAAATACACCCCTCATAATTGCATAGAGTTGATAGGATAATAATTACAATAGAGAGAGAAATGAATAGAGTTGTAAAGTTTTAAATAGGGGTAACCTTGGAATGACAACATATTTTTTGATAAATTTGAGAGTAATAATTACTTTTCTTAATCCGCATGAATTAGGTAAAAGTGACTTATATTAAGGGATAGCGGGAGTAGCATGATGCTTTGACCGTGCCTAATTCAGGGCAATTCAATCTTGAATTGGTAGGCTTCAATGATTACTACTACTTCCCATGTTGTGCCACATTTCTATGAACGTACACCTGGATCGTTCATGTTTCGATATTTGATGAGTTATATTCCAATTTTAATGATCCGTAAACTTTCATTTTCTGTTAATTTAGACATCGGAGCATATGGAGTTCACACGCAATCTAGATATTTCTTTCTTTTATGTCCATCATGGACATGTCTTGCAGGAAACTAATATCAATCAAGCCAATGCACGTTCGTCCAGCTAGTTTATTGATGTTGCTTGATTTTCTATGAAGGCCTATATAAAAAAGGAAAAAAATTGTGTTCCTAGAAGTAGTTATCTCCCAGTGTGAGCAAAAGGTCAATAGGAAGAATCAATATTGTGACAAAATTAAAACTTTCTCTTAAAAAATTATCCCATCTCAATTACTATTTCATATATATATATATATATATATATATATATATATATATATTTTGGCTTAATTATGTCACAAGTTCCCAAAGTTTTGGGTACTTTTGCCAGATACTCTTATTCTTATTTTTTTAATGTCTGACTCCCCGAAGTTACTTCTGGGTTTGCCATATACCCTTACTATGAATTCTGACCAATTTTGCTAACATGTAACATAGAAATCCTGGTCAGACGCAGGAGGTTGGTCATGTGGTGCCGTGTGATGTCACTTGGGTGAAAACATATCTCTCTTCAATATTTTATTTTCTTTTTTTATTTAACTAAAAATATAAAAATATTATAAGCTTTTTTAGTTTTTTAATTTAAAGAAAAAAAAAAGATCTTCGCTCATGGGGCACAACGTGCCTAAACTCATGCGTCTGACCAGGATTTTAATGTTACATGTCAGCAAAATTGGTCAGAATTGGTAGTAGGGGTATATGACAAACCCAGAAGTAATTTTGGGGAGTCAGACATTGAAAAAATAAGAATAAGGGTATCTGCCAAAAGTATCTCAAACTTCATGGACTTGTGACATAATTAAGCTTATATTTTTCATAAGTTTTTGGAGTGTATCTAGCATTGGCAATCTGAGCGGGCGGGCCATTAAAATTTCGTAGGCGAAAAATTGAGGCCCTGCCCGCCCGCTATAGGGCGGGCGGGCGGGCTTGTGGGCGGCCCGCTTTAATTAAAAAAATTTAAAAATTGAAAAAAAAAACCCATAAAGGGGCCAAAAATTGAAAAATGCTAACGGTACGTAAGTAACGTAAAGCTGTAAATTACTCAAAATACTCAAAAAACACATAAAAACAATCAATGAAAGATTGAAAGCAAAAAAATCGGTCAAGCAGTTAAATAAAAATTGAGCAATCAATTAAAATTTGTGCTGGATCAGAATGACAATCAATTTTTTTTGAAAAGTAATCAGTATTTAAAAATTAGGAAACATGTGACATATGTTTTTTTTTAAAAAAAAAAATTAATGGGCGGCCCGCCGCCCGCTAAAAAAATGGGCAGGGCGAGCGGACATTTTTTTTTGCTGAGCTTAAAATCAATGCCCTGCCCGCAATTTATTGCGGGCGGGCGGGCCCATGGACACTCGCCCTAATTACCAATGCTAAGTGTATCGTAATGAAGTTTATGAAAATGTTGGTTGTATTTTGACTATTTTCTTATTTTTCACATCTAGAAAAACAGTTACTCCGTAGTAATTTTACAACTTACAATCCACAAGGTTCAGTGGACAACATGTGAAAAATTGAAAACTGGATCTGGCTTCATTCTCGGAAGAGTATTAGTCTCAAACCCATATTTAAATGAGAATTAGTTCCCAAACCCCAACTTTTAGCCCCGACCCCATTTTAATTGAGAAATGATAAAAATATCCCTTATTCTATTTTTTTCCACCAAATCCCAAACTCCCTCCTTCTTCTTCTTCCCCAAACCACCAACAGAACCCCAAATCCCAAACCCTTCATCTTCCACCTTCCCACCCAAACCCCTCATCTTCTATTTTCATCCTTCTCCCAAATCTCAAACCTCAAATACAACTCGTTGAAATTATGGTTGAGATGTTGTGAATTTTACAATTGACAAAGAAAAAAACTAACTAACTAACTATAACTGTTGCGCACCTTTGAATGTCCCAAGTATTTTTATGTACAAACTGTTAACTGATTGAGCTATCGATTCCTTTAACTTGCAGTCTTTCGTTCTTCTACGCAGAACTAACCTCTTTTTTGCTTGATAAAAAAAATAAAATAAAACTTAAAATCTTCTGCTGAAATAGAAAACAAAAGAAAGCTAGTCTCCAAACCTTATCTTAATGGAGAGAAAAATGAAAAAGAAACATCACCGAATGTAATAATGCCAAATAAACATGCTTCAGTGGCTATAGCCACATGATTGTGAATATATTAAGAGCCAAAAAATAAGCAGCCATAAAAAAAATATTCTGGGTCTAACAAATTTCCGAGAACCCCGTGTCGAAATTTCAAGAAATTCCGACACTGGTTCGTCAGAATTGTGTATAGTGTTTAATTCCGACAAACCAGTGTCGGAATTTCAAGGAGTTCTAGGAAATTTGTCAGACCCGAAAAAAAAAACATGGCCGGAGAAGGGGGATGACGGCATGGGAGGGAGGCCATGGCCGAGGTTGGTGGGGCGTGAGGGTGAATGGGGTGTGGGGTTTGGGGAATAGTTTGATCAAGGAAGAACTGATTGGAAGTTATGTGGGGGATATTTTGAGATTATTAATAAAATGGGGGTTTGGGGGCTAACAGATGGGGGTTGGGAACTAATTCTCTATTTAAATTCCCAGGCCCAATTTTTTTAGGGGTTTAGTTGGTATGTTTTCCGACATTCTTGAATCGAAAAAAAAATGCATTTTTCAATAAAAGGATAATCGAAAAATGCATTTTTAGATTCGGAAGTGTAAAAAAACATTCTAACTAAACCCTATAAAAAAATGGGACTAAGAACTAAAATATGAGAGCTAGAACTAATTCTCTTTTCGGAAACAGAGCAGCCCAAAATTCAAGTGAAATTTTGCTATGCACCCGGTTCACACCTGCACTTAGAATGTAGGCTATTGATTTTGACCTTAAATTATCCAACGGTTAGGAAAGAAGATCGGTTAGTTACAAACATTTTTGCCCATTATTATTTTAAAAAGGTCCAAATTTTGCATAAAATTACTTGGGTTATTTTTAATGTTTTTCTTCTTTTTATTTTTGTTTTTAATTCTTTTAATTCTGTTTTTCTCCCTGCCCTCAACTCTCAACCCAAACAGCTGAGTTAGTTCCATGAAGGACACTTAGAGGCAATATGCTTATCAAACAGCTGAGTTGGTCTATTTGGTTTATATCGTGGGTTGGTCTATTTACCATAAGGTGGGCTGCTGAGAAAGCCAACGAAGCTATTACCCATTGGTGGGATTTTGAATTTGGTAGAGTAGTTGCTCAAATACAAGTCACAAGAAGGTGTTAGAGTTTTGTTGTTGGTTTGAGATGAATAATCTCTTGGTTTTTGCTGTTGAATAAGCAAAACACAAGATTTTTCTCTTCATGGTTTTGGGGACGGCTCAAAAGCAGTAAAAAAGAGCCCATGCACTGATGCATGGCTTATTGTTGACCGTTGAGATGAAGTGACTTGGCAGGAAGGGCCAGGATTTACGCTGGCTATCTGGTACCTCTGCTGGGGTGTATCTTTGCACCTTGCAACTAAACCCCCTAGTGACAGCTGTCTCATTAATATGCAAAAGTTACATTGCGTGTGCGGCTCCTTCACTGACACGAGGTCACATTTGCAGGCATATCTGCCAAAATACTAAATTAGAATTGATAATTATTAATATAGTAATAAATTTAAAAAAGAATAGTAAATAATTTTTGTAACTAATATATTTTCACAAAAAAGTAGTACCACCCTCGCCCAGATTAGTATTTTTTTGAGTGTAGTAATTACAAAATATTAGTAAATCATAGCGATAATTATTAATATATTAATAAATACTATAAAAAATTTACAGTGGTAAATAATATTTGTAACTAAAATATGATAACAAAAAATATTACGACCCTCCGCCAAATTTGTATTTTTTAGAGTGTAGTAATTAAAAAATAATACTACATAGTATTGATAATTATTGTTATTAATATATTAATATGTTAAAAATAATAAAAAAGATTAGTAAAAATTATTTGTAACCACCCTTATGAGACGGAGGGAGTACTCCCTCAGGTGTCAATTATAAGCAAGTAAAAACATCTAATTGTGATCTGAAATATAAAAAAATATCACTACCTTCTCTATTTCCAATATAATCATTCCTAAACTATTTTAATCGAGTGCTTGTATAATTAAATTGTGGTGAGAGAGGAAGAAATATTAGGGCATCACAGCAGAGTCTTAACTTAAGACTCATCAGACTCTTACACATCAGCATTACATCATCATTCAGATATCAGACTCAACTTCAGACTTTTTATATCTTCCACCACAGCAGAGTCTTAACATCAGACTCACCAAACATGCATCAGCATTACATCATCATGTACTATTATACATAATTTTATTTCAATAATCATTTCGTAATGCAATTTCAATAATATTAATTAAGTACAATTTATAAAAATAACCCGAAATAATATTTAAATATTAAAATTAAATAAAATTTAACAACGACTATTTTTAAGTAAATAAAATTTAAGTAAAATTAAATAAATAAATAAATAGTAGACCCTATTTTAAATTTTTTTTAAATTTATTTATTTATTTATTTAAGAATAAAAGAATAAAAGATAAAAAAAATAAAATAAAAAATAATTTTGTTTAGTTATTTATTTAAGAATAAACAATATATTTAAGAATAAAAGAGAAAAAATATATATTTAAAAATAATATTTTTTATTTTTTAAAATAATATTTTTATTTTTTCAAAATAATATTTTTATTATTTTTTAAAAATTATTAATTTATTGTTATTATTTATTTATTTATTTACTATTATTAATATTTGTTTAATAGGGTATTATAAAGTAAAAATGGAGAAAAAGACAAAAAACGGGTCACAGAGGGTCTTAAGTTGAGTCTGTTAATTTAACAGACTCAACTTAAGACTTTCGTTAAGGCTCTCAACCACAGCAGAGTCTTAAGAGAGTCTGGAAGAAAATCTGAACTTAAGACTCTCCATAAGACTCTCACAAGACTCTGCTGTGGATGCCCTTAGACCCTACTCCCTCCGGCTCGAAATATAAGCAACAAAAAACACATTTCACTTGGTTTAAAATATAAGCAAAAGTAACTAATCTCATTAATATTTTGTTTCATTCCCAATGCTACTTTCTTAAAATACACCTACAAAATTGTTATCTCATTTAATTTTTATTTCATTCCCAATACTACTTTCCTAAAATACCTCTACTTTTTATAAATTTGAGAAAATTAAATACAATCAACTAATCTCCTTAATAAAAGTGAAATTAGTTGAAATTGCTTATAATTCGAGCCGGATGGAGTGTAATGTAAAAGAGAGTTTATGAGGTTATACTTACTCCTTACCTAAAAATACATGAATAGTTCCATCAAGTCCTTCAGTCACAAATTTACTTCCTAAAAGTGCATTAATAGTTCCACAAGCTAACACAAGTCCACAATGGCAAGCGAGACAACCAAAACACATTCAATGGATCCAAATCCATTTTCTCAACCAATACAATGAAGAGCCGAATCCCTCATCAATGGTGGTGGTGTTCTTCTCATGGCGGCAACATGGTTGTGAGACTGAGATCGGAATCCTCGACCATGGTGTTCAAGCTGATGGCGTCATGGTCTTCAACCTTGGCTGTGGTGCTCTTCTCATGCCAATGGTGATGGTGTTCTTCGACAGGGAGATCTGATGGGTTGTTCAACCTTGTTTTTGGTTTTAATTTAACAAGGGCTTTTTGGACAATGAACATTTGAGGATATATTAGCAAAACTTTAAAACTTAAGGCCCTTTATGAGTAATGGGTGTAAACTTGTGTTGACTATAAAGTCAGCCCATGCATCAGTGCATGGACCCTTTTTTACCGCTGTTGAGCCTTTCCCTAAGAATATGGTGGTTGAGATGCTGTTTATGGTGAAGGGAGAAAAATTTTGTTTCGTAAGAAGAAACTCTATTTATGATGAATAGAGGAAAACTCTGTTTTTTAATAGAAGCAGCTAAGAACTGGTTGGAGTTAGCTGAAAAACCCTTGGCTACCATTAATAGACCGTAAAAAATAAAGTGTGCATGTGCACTTTTCATCAACAAGTGCAGGGCAAAATCGTTTAAAATTCAAACCGCATGATTGCTCTCACAGAGTCATTCTGGGTACCTTCCATCTTTGCAAAATGATATGTCAACATACAATCCATCTACCTTACAAAAAAGAGGACACATGTCACAAAACAATACTTTACTTACAAATAATTACTCCCTCCATTTCATATGTAGTGTTGTTTTTACAATAATTAATAGACTAAATTACACTGACCTCCCCTGAGTTTTAGTCATATTACACAAACCACCCCTCATCTTTTTAAACCTACACAAACCACCCTTAATTGTTGTACTCACATTACACTCTATACCTCTCAACTTGATGAGCCGTTAGAAAACTTGACAGAAGTGACCATGTGCCCATCACATGTCAATTAATGATTTTTTTACCAAAATACCCTTTTATTAATTTTTATAAAACAAAACAGTAGTGACCATGTGCCCAACACATGTCAATTAATGATTTTTTTTTTTATCAAAATACCCTTTTATTAATTTTTATAAAATAAAACATTTTACCAAAATACCCTTTTATTAATTTTTATAAAATAAAACATTGTTAAATGCTTTCTAAAAACAGTAAATTCTCTCTAAAATTAATACAAATTACTCCTTCTATTCTTATATATAACTCTCTTTGAAAAAAAATTTTGTCCTTAGTATAATACAAATTACTCATTCTATTATTATATATAAGTCTCTTTGAAAAATTTTTTTTGTCCTTAGTATAATCCTTATTTTTAATACAAACATCATTTAACAATGTTTTATTTTATAAAGATTAATAAAAGGATATTTTGGTAAAAAAAATCATTGATTAACATGTGTTGGGCACATGGTCACTACTGTTTTGTTTTATAAAAAATTAATAAAAAGGTATTTTGGTAAAAAAAATTCATTAATTGACATGTGATGGACACATGGTCACTTCTGTCAAGTTTTCTAACGGCTCATCAAGTTGAGAGGTATAGAGTGTAATGTGAGTACAACAATTAAGGGTGGTTTGTGTAGGTTTAAAAAGATGAGGGGTGGTTTGTGTAATATGACTAAAACTCAGGGGAGGTCAGTGTAATTTACTCTAATTAGTACTACTTTTCTAAACACACCCCTATTTATTACAATTTCTTTTTCACTTTCAATACATTTTTCTCTCTTCAATAATGATTATATAGGAACATTATAGTCGAAATACAATAAATCCTTATATCATTTACCAATTTCTTAAAACCTGTGCGTAACCTTAAAATACACTACATATGAAAAGGAGGGAGTAGTTAACAATTGACAGGTGTTACTTTTTTTTTTTTATGTGATATAAGTTAATTTGTAAACTCATACATCATTACATTTTCTTTTCCTAAACATTATATATGAATAACAATATATCCACTTACGAATCATCATATACCATTGGAAAGATGACATATGGTAATTTACTTATTAATAATTGCTTAACAAGTGATGCATGCATACATACATACATACATATATATATATATATATATATATATATATATATATATATTGTAATATAAGATAATTTGTAAATTGATATATCATCCCTCTCTGTCCACACTACTCATGCATAAGCATTTGCTAGCGGCCCCAGGTGTTCTTATGTTTTTCTACTAGGTATCCTTATTACTACTTTCAAACTTCAATTTTATTGGAGTGTTTTAAAATAAAGCTTAATTGAGGTATTGTCAAGTTTAAGAATTTGATACCAACACTCGCTAATATTTGGTCAAATTAGTATTTATTTATTTTGTCAAATTATTATTTATTGTTTACTCTCTTAACAAATTAAAATAAAAGGTATCAAAACAACAGTAGATGTTGGTATAACATCATATCAAAAGCTCTTTTTTGAATGAAAACTACAGTCTACAGTCACAATGCACATAGATTCACAGTTAAAAAAAAAGCTATTTCTAAAGCAAGTAATGGTTTGTTTACCATTAAATTTTACTAAGAAAAGGTTACAGGACTTGCCAAGCAGAGCTAATTTCCTCCAACTTTAGCAAATGTACTAGTACCAGGCACATGATGGTGGTTCAATTTCCAGTTCCTAAAACTCAAATAACAGCATCATGTGGTAACAATGGCCATCAGAAAACAGTCCCTACATTGGATGAAAAAATATGTTAAGAGTAATCAACTCGTTCACACCAGATATGTGGACCATCATTGTTTGA
The DNA here is from genome assembly GCA_037953625.1 of Crotalaria pallida. Lineage (NCBI taxonomy): Eukaryota > Viridiplantae > Streptophyta > Magnoliopsida > Fabales > Fabaceae > Crotalaria > Crotalaria pallida. The sequence continues at coordinate 136,960,252 of CM075654.1, read as the reverse complement.
TAAAGAAGACATTATGAGGCACTAATTTCCATCTTCAACCACCATTTAACTTTAGTGATCACATCAATCTAGCCTTAGAAGATGGACATATCTGGGGGTGGTCCATATACAGACATCCAAGAAAGTGGAACTCGCCATTTGCCTCCATCAATTCCTGAAAACACGATTTTTCAGAAGTATTACTGATAAGATTGGTGAGTTTTTACATTGAAACTTGTCTATTTACTAGTTACAATTCATCTTTAACTTTGCAAAAGTAGAAGCAGATTTGAAGAAGAGAATCCTAGAAGGGAATAATCATTTATTCTGTTATACGATTGGACAATTTTTGTTATAAACCATTGACCCATCAACTTCTCGGGGAATTTATTCAAAAAATGCAATGGTTACTTCGCCGAATACCAAACAATAGATCAAAATCATTATAAAAATTTTTAGCCCAAAAAAAAAAAATCATGATAAAAAATAAAAAACATAGATAAACTCATTAACCTAGCTCACCTGAAGTAGGTTGACTCAGACCCAGAAGTTTGCATACTGCCTCGGATAATTGAAAAGCATCAGATATGTTGTCTCCTTCTGAGCAATAACATAACAAGCAGGTGACCTTCAAACCTTTAGCCTGATACATTAAACAAAATCTCATAATAATCAAACATCACATTAATGTTCTTTTCTGCAATTATTATACTTCACTTTTGTTTCCCAATGCAATCATGGCATGCAATGAAGGTAGAACCACATGGCATGCCATGGAAAAAGAAATGCTACCAAATAGATAGTGACTTTGTAAAGAAACAAGTTAAAGTAGTTCATGGCAACAGGCCCCAATCATCAAACAAATGTGTTACATGAGGAGAATATTTCTTTCCCTAACTTACTCGTCTGCTTAAATGATTTTAAACAAGAAATTTGACTTAATCATCAAAGTTAACTTTTACCTTGAGAAAAGAAAAAAGTGCTGCAAAAGGCAAGCTAGCATAATAATTTTCTTCTTCTAGTTCGTCTTCTATAGAAATGATATCTTCTGGAGTTGCATTTCCTTCAGCTAAATCGCTAAGATATTTCCAATGCTTTTGAGAAGGGTCATAATCCTGGAGTTTCTTCCACCCAAGCTGTTCACAGTTTTCATCTGTTCCATCGCTGTTGGCACTAGAGAGGTAATGTATCTGCAAACCACTAATATGGTAGCCAATAGTTATATCAGAAATGGGAAATATCCAGTGATCATAACCAACATTGAACAAGATTGTCAAGGTAAGAGATGACATGATCTTCATAAAGTTATAATTTGAAAAAGTGACAATGAGAGAAACAAAAGAATTGACTACCATAACAATACAGAAGTGATATTTCAAAATTTTACTTCCTTACCATGACATGTCAACTTTTTGCCACTTTCCAAAGTCTAAGCTTGAGAGAAGAATAACATGCTTCTTTCTACTGCCAGCAATAAAATCAGCCAAGTTTTTTGCAAATTCAACCATCATACCCTATTTAAGTGAACATGTATTAATTGCAATTTCTACCTCCAGATTCCAAAATGTTTTGTGCCAATTCAAGCATTAAAATGAATCGAAATTACCAAGCATGGAACTAACATTAAGGTGTAACATAGTGCAAAGATATGAAGAAGATTAATAAGTGGTAACGTATAGTAAACTATAAGTTGCTGCAGCCGGACACTAACCAAGCAGTTATTGTACGTATTGTTCTTCGTAACTACACGAAAAGTCAATTTGATGGTACCATTAAAAATTGGAGTAAATTTCAAAAATGAATTTCTCCTACAATTTTTTATATAACTCATGTTGTCACCTACATTTAACAGGGAAAGCAAAATGACCCCCAAGGGTGTACTTGGGGGAAAGGGGAAGGTATACTTTGATGTGATTTTCCCCAAATCCCCTGGTTGTTTAATTTCTTTAAATTGATAAACTAAACCTTCCCCTTCTCTATATACGTAATACAAAATAATACTATTACTTACAGTATCTATTAATTCATCCATCCATAAATAAATCTGTGATAGTCCAGTTATCTCTCACAAAGTAGACAAATGTCAGTATGACAGTATTGCAGGAAACAAAAATTAGGAGACAACAACCAGCAGAAGTACTCAACATCACAAACTTGAATGACGGCAGGGGGGATTCAATGTATATGCTTAGGAAACAAAAAATTTTTTTTTCCGCAGATAAACAATTACAGTAACATTCATGCCTCAGCTTGTCCACATTCGAGTTTTGCAACTAACCGCCTACTTTATGAGTAATGTACAATCAACGGTTCAACGCATCGTAAATCAATTACGATAGCCGGAATTCAGTACATGAGGCTAAGACAAATGAAATAATGGAACATAGCAAATGCATCTTTAATCAAATACCTTAACCACTGGGGATCTCTGCTGGATGATAGTAAGAGAATTAGAAATGGAATCATAAGCTGCAAAACCAGTACGGAAGTGATAAGAGAGAGCTGGACATTCTTAAGAGCATAGAAATTGAGATTAAAAAAATAAAAAAGCATGGCATAGAGCATGGCATAGAGTGAGTAAAAAGAAACAAATAACTAAATAAAAAGGGGAAAACAAAAGAACCTTCAAGAGGAAGAGCAAGGTCTCCTTGAGGAAAGGGTCCATAAGCATCATTGCCAACGCAAGGAAGAACATAAGGATCATCCAAATACCCAACTCTCTCTGCATCCATTGATGAAACTAATAGGTCTGCTGCTAGCTGCCCCACATTCCCAATTGACAGTGCAGGCTGCAAGAAACACACACAAATTTTAAAAAAGAATAAATTAATAATGGTTCAGAAAATTGAGCTAACCCCACAATTTCAAATGCTTCAGTTAACTAAAAGTTAATGTCTTTTTGATGAAATAGATAAATTAATAACATAGCGGTTTGAAAGATTGGGGCAAAACCCTAGAAAATGAAACTGACCAAAATCAAAGTGGAGCAATCTTCGTGAAGGTGCTTTCCTTCTACGGGAACGAAATCCATGCTGAAAATTTGCTACTTTTCTTTTTCTGATTTTGAACAACACCTCAACTCTGCTTTTGTTATTTGCTTGCTACAGTTTTGTTTTCAGCTTGGAGAAGACGAAACCGAAGATCCACCTTTACGGGCTTTTTGGATTGGGCCTCTGTTAGGTCCAATTCGAATTGAGGTGCATAATGCAGCATATTGGTTTATCAAATAGAGTTGGAATATCTGTGCATTACAATTTGGACTATGGTTATTATCATCATGTATTTGGATTATTACCATTATATAGTAAAGAAAAAAATTGATAGGTATTACATAGTAAAATTAAGGTTGATTATGTAAATCAAACATATATTATGATGTATATAATTACTTCAAAAGGGTGCTTGTGGGTCGATTAATAACGGGTACAAACTTGACCTAATTCTCTCACCAAAGTTGAGTAATAATTGGGTTAGTATCAAATTTGACAAGGTTAAAAATTCAATTATGTTTTGTGTATGATCCACGTGGGATAAATTGAGGTTGTTTTTTTAGTCTGCGTAAGACAACCCAGTTGGTGGTTGCAGGGACACTTAGGATTTCCCCCTCTCGTAGGTCATGAGTTCTAGTCTCAGACCTCTCATGTAAACAAAAAAAATTGAGATTGTTTCTTTTTTTTTTTTTTGGTTAACTAAATTGAGCTTGTTTCTTTGGTTTTTTTTTATGTTTTTTTAAATTGTCACATTATGTTGTTCATATAACATATATGACTTGTAAAAAATTGAATGTTATATTAACTTAATTTGAATTTGAATGTATATTGGTCCAAATGTAAGGGATTTGAATCACGTAAGCATGAAATACATACTACTGATGATAGAAGATTCCAATCCCAAATAGCATGCAGCAGCGTAGCTAGTCTATGAATCACGATAGATGATGCCTCTAGAAATAGCAATTATTGGTTTTATCCATATATAGCAGCTTTATTATCCTAACCTGATCTTAAAATGGTTGAATTGTATACTATACAGTGAGTCTGCCCTTGACACGTACACTTAGTTCTTTGATAACATCCCCTCATAATCACTTCTTATTAACACCTGTCCGACCACAATTGAATTAATGAATGATATTAGTTAGTATTCAATTGAACAAGATAATAATAATCCTATTCCATCCTATCATATTAACCGTGCAAATTAAAAGCTCGATATTAGAAATGTTATCTTTATTATTAGGGCTTTGCTTGAGAATCCTATGAGATGAGAGGATTTTGGTACCCTTTTGACATGGACCAATAGATATTTGTCATGTGTTGTTTTTTGCCATGTCAGTGGGTATATTTTTGATTTATAAGTTTTATAATTAGATCCCTAAAATATTTATTTAAAAATATTTTTTTATCCTTAATGTAATTTACCCAAAATACCATCATTTTAATATTATTTTTCATCTACCCAAAATATCCTTATTTTAATTTTATATTTCATTTACCCTAAGTACTCTCATTTTAATACCATTTGTATCTATACCAAATACTCTTAATAATTTATAATTTCTCATTTCACTATCCTCACGTTATTCTTCTCCGTCAATCTATCATACCTTTCTTCTTCTATCACTGTCAAGTACCAACATCATCACCTTCTTCTTCTTCTTCTTTATTCATACCTTCGTTCTTCATAAAAAAAAAAACAACAACAAACGCACGAGCATACCTTCTTTATCATCACCTTCTTTTATATTATTGCCTCTGATTTCCAAACTCGTTTTCATTTCCAAACTCAATCCCAATTCCGGCACCACCACCACCATAGATATGTTCTCTTTCTTCCTCTTTTAAGAATGTTCATATCCTTTAGATTTTATTTATGTGGGTTGCTGTCAGTACGTTGATGTTATTTGGTTGATTGTTGCTCTCTACCTAGGGAACCACAATTCTGTGTAAACTCATATCAAATGATTATTTTTTTATTCCCCAAATGTAATAATGAAGAAAATAAAAGTTTTCACATTTTCATTAACAAAAGTCTTAAATTGATCATTAAAAAAAACTCATTTTTTAGCAATAATGTTTTTTTTAATACAGTTGAGTGGTGGTGAGAAGCAATGTGTCTCATTATCTTGAAAAAAGTTAAAGTAGTCAACAAAAAAGAAGAGAATATCTTTTTGATATAATGCTTGATTTTGTTTTCAAATAAAATATAATGCTTGATTCCTTCATTAATTACAAATTTCTATCACACAAATTTTCATATTATTTTTACAATTTTTAAGATTTTTCTTTAATTGTTTTAAAGAATTTTAATGTAAAATACAATTTTTAATTGATTTTTCATTAATTATTTTTACTTTGAATTGGGACAAAAAAACTTCATTTTTTACCAAAATAGTGGGACGGAGGGAGTATATGAGAGACAATAAATTGAGATGATATGAGTGCATAATAAGATAAATTTCACTTCTCTAATATAGAGTGGGAGATAAGGTAAGAAAAAATTGAGAATTAAATGAGATGATATGAACATAAAATAAGATAAGAGAAATTTTGCTCCTCTAATGAAGAAAAAAGATAAGGAAAGAAAATTTGAGATACTCTCCTTCGATCCCGTTATCTTGATAAAAGTCAAAGTAGTAAACAAAAATAAGAAAATATCTTTTTTATATAATGCATGGTTCTATTTTCAAAATAAAATATAATGTATGATTCATTCATTAATTACAAATTTCTATCACACAAATTTTCATATCATTGTTATAATATTTAAGATTTTTCATTAATTATTTTAAAAAGATTAATGTAATATACAATTTTTAAGATAATATACAATCTTTAAGATTTTTCATTAATTATTTTTACTTTGATTTGTGACAAAAAAAATCATTTTTTTACCAAGATAATGGGACAAATGGAGTATATGAGAGACAATTAAATGAGATGATATGAGCATAAAATATGATAAACTTCACCTCTCTAATATAAAGTAGGAGATAAGGTAAAAAAATTGAGAATTAAACGAGATGATATGAACATAAAATAAGATAAGAGAAACTTCGCTCCTCTAATAGAGTAGAAGATAAGGAAAAAAAATTTGAGACACTCCCTCGATCCAATTATCTTGGTAGTAAAAGTCAAAATAGTAAATAAAAATGAGAGAATATATTTTTGATTCAATGCATAATTCTATTTTCAAAATTAAATATAATGTATGATTCATTCATCAATTACAAATTTCTATCACACAAATTTTCATATTATTTTTACAATATTTAAGAGTTTTCATTAATTATTTTTAAGACTTTTAATATAATATACCATCTTCAAGATTTTTCATTAATTATTTTTATTTTAATTTGGGACCAAAAAAACTACATTTTTTTACCAAGATAATGGGATAGAAGAAGTAGAAAACATTAGCATATCAAACAATGTGAGTCTCATCGTATATCCTGAACTCTTAATAACTAGAAGCCACCAAAAACAGAATGAATGAAATTGATTTAATTAAATATTAAGGCAATGAAATCCCTAAAAGAGGAAGAAAAAGAACCTATCTATGGTGGTGGTGGCGACGAAATTTGGATTGGGTTTGAAATGAAAACGGGTTGGAGAGTGAAGAATAAAAAAAAGTGATGATGAAGAAGGTATGTTCTTGGGTTTGCTTCTGAGTTTTCCAATGAAGAATTTATGAATGAAAAAGAAGAAGGTAATGATGTTGGTACTTGGCAGTGATAGAAGAAGAAGGGCCTAATAGATTGATGAAGTAGAATAACGTGAGTGAGTAGTGAAATGAGAAATTATAAATTTTTAAGGGTTTTTTTTGGGTAAATACAAATAATATTAAAATGAGGGTATTTTGGGTAGATGAAATATAAAATTAAAATTTGGGTAGATGAAAAATAATATTAAAATAATGGTATTTTAGGTAGATCAAAAATAATATTAGAATGGTGGTATTTTGGGTAAATTACATTAATGATAAAAATAATATTTTTAAATAAATATTTTAGGGATCTAATTATAAAATTTATAAATTAAAAATATGTCCCGATGACGTGGCAAAAAAAACACGTGGCTAATTTCTATTGAGCCGCGTTAAAAGGGTACATAAACCCTCTATTTTTAGAGGCTATAGAAGTAAAGCCCTTATTATTATTATTGTCATAAAACATTCGTGTATCCTCATTTCCTATCATTGACATGATGGAGATATTTTTTTGTTTGTGGATAGAAAGAAGACCCTTAACTAGGGGTTTGTGAGAGACATATATACACTGCATTTGGCTAGCTAGTTGTTTAATTAAGGCATGCTCTATGGGCCAAAGCAGCTTGGTGGTATATAGTGCAAAGAAGGCTAGCCATGTGTACAGCACTAGTAAAAGTGGTTAGTGGCAACCATGTCGCATGCACGATTATTGATTTGGTTATAAATTTATATCTTGGACATATTAATTTGTCTGTATCAATGTCCATTTTGGGTACCCGTGTAGAGTGCTTTATCCGTTTCTATTTATTTATCCTATTTCAAATAAAATACATCTTTTAAGAAATTCAATCATTACTTAGATTTCCAATACATTAATTATGTTTTTTTCCCATTATACCCTTTTTCTTTCTATAATCATTAATTTTTCTCCACAACTTACGTAAACCAAGACTTATTAAATAGGGGCAAACATGAAAAATAGCATTTATTACACTCTTGAAATTCTCAATAGGACAAATAAAAAGAAACAAAAAATCTCTCCAAAAATGGACAGATAATAAGGAACGGAGGAGGAAGTATGATCCAATATATGGTTTATTTATTTTTTTTTTTTATGATCCAATATATGGTTTAATGATAATGCTGTAGCAGCATGCCAAGTGTACAGCACTAAGATGGTTCATCATTTCTTATCCAAAAAAAAGATGGATCATCATTTGCCATCTAGAAATGGAAATTCTAGATCTGCACCCCACTCTACTGATGCTGCATTTTTTATGTAACTCAAATACTCAATTATATACTATAATGATAGCAGCAATCACAAATGGGTCATACTTTGAAAATTTATTTGTCAAACTTTGGAAATATCGAGTGGATAGGAAGAGTTTATGTATCACTCATACAATCAGCATGAGCCATGAGGTGATGCTTTGAATAATCTCAGGTTGACATTCAAGTAATCAAGTGACATTTCATTTTTGCAGTAAAGAGGGTACATAACAAGTACTAATACTGTATATATTTGCAAAGGATACTACATCACTTGCACCACTAAAGTATATATTAGCTTTGTGTATATATATTCAGCGTATATAAGTGAAGAAATTATTGTATTATCCAAAATTAATGATTTTAATCTTATCAAAATTATTGATATATGAAATACTGTAGAGGAAATTATATAAGAGTAATCCAAATCAACAATTTAGATGAAATTAGAACCATGAATCATGAATCGTGCAATAATTTATCGCATAAGGGAGACTCTAAACAAAATGGCTCTTGGCTAGGCTTTGATATAAACACAATCTATTCTTAGTTTCTTGCAAGATACTTTTGAGATGTCTGCAATTTTTAGAATTGTTTTCTTTATATTATTAAATATTCATCTTTATTGGAGTAACAATATATCGACAATCAAAATGAACTTGCATTATAAAAGATGACAATGTCATATGTTAATAGATCATTAATAATCAAAATAATTTTTTTTTTATATATATATAAATCCTTTAGTTGTTTAGATGGTTAGTACAATATGTAGCAGAATACAAGAAAAGGAAACAGAATAATGCCAAGCAGGACAGACAGATATGATTGAAATCAATAATTGTACGTGTTGGGGGCAAACAAGAAGCAGAAGAGGAATTGGAGCTGCTTTATATCACTGATTTTTCCAAGCGAATGGAATCTGATGGCAAAGGATAATAGATGAGTGCCACATTGTCAAATGTCAACAACGACATAATTTTCCAATCATTCAAAGGCTTTAACCAATTAGGCATTTATTACTCTATATTATACTATTTTTTTTATAGATAGGGAGGGAGTATTATGTAACGTTGTTTTAGCATTTGTACTATGTTTCATAAGTCCGGTTGTTTTATAAATTCAATACATAATTAATGTTATTTTTCCTAACACACCTCCTATTTATTACATTCTCTTTTTCACTTCCAATACCTTTCTCTCTCTTCAATAATGATTATATAGGAATATTATAGTCAAAATACAACAACTTCTTACGTCATTTAACCATTTCTTAAAACTCGTACATAACTTTAAAACACACTACATTTGAAACGGAGGGAATATATTTGTTCAAAGATGAACTCAAAGGAGCACGAGAAAAAATTTGAAGACATACATGGGAGACAAGATGCATTAAGGATCTATTTAGTGCACCGAATTTGAATTTTATTTGAATTGTAATTTCAATTTGGCTCAAAAACATAAATTTTATGTTTGAATTGTGAAAAAATTAAATTATAAAATTATAATTTTAAGTTCATATTCCTAAAATTGGTAACAATTTTGGTATTGTGGGTGGTGGTAGAGGTATGTTGGTGATGATGGTGACAACATGATTGTGATGTCAAGAAAGTGCAAGTGGTGATAAGGGAAGTCGTAGCAATGATGCCTTAATGAAGTGTTAATAGGGGTGAAGGTGAAGATGGTGACGATTAAGGAATGCTTGTGGTAACATCAATGATAAAAGTGGTATGGTGGTGATGATGATGGCATAATGGTGATAGTTACAGTGGTGTAGGGAAGGTGAAGATGATGAAGGCATAGTGGTGATGGCCATGGAGTCGAAGATGCAAGGTGGTCATGGGCCGGGGATTATGCTTTGTTATTTTGCTTGTGTTATTTTTTGATGGAGAAATTATTAATTGATTTTACACTATCACAATTTTGGTAGAATGTAGTTAAAAAAGAGATGAAATGAATGAGTGATTATTTTTAAGTTTAATTAGTATCCTATAGGTCCCCGAACTATTTAACAATTTTTAAATAGGTTTCTAAACTTTTAAAAATTTGTAATTATCTCCACAAATTTTTAAATTGTTAATAATCGAGTCCCTGAACTTTAAATTTTGTAAAGGGATCTTTAATTTTTAAAGTCATTTGTAATTAGATCCTTAATTTTTTTAAGAGAAATTTATTTTTTAAAATTGAAATCAATTACACTACATTTTTTTTAGGGTGTGACTCTTCTAAAGTATGTTTTACTTAAGATGCACAAATCTAAACCTTCGGACATGATGAATGGTTAAGATTATTATACTCAATAAATGAATCTATATTAGAATTGGATCGAGATTCATGCATATCAAACTTCAAAGTGCAAGCGACATTTTAGACAAATCTCCCCCTATTTTTTTTTTTTTTAAAAAAAAACTATGAAAATTTAGCTTTCTATACTATGGATATTCATGATTTGAATACAATAATTGTCTATCTACAAATGAGGATACCCATGACTAAAAAAAGAAATCATCAAGTATCCACTTCTCATTTTATATATTTATCTATCACACTACTCCTCATTAGTATTTATATATGTATTATTTAAGGAAATGAAATTAAGAACTCAATTCCAAACGACTTTTTTTTTTTTGAGGAAATTCCAAACGACTTTAAAGATTGAGGATCTAGTTACAAATTTTGAAGTTCAAATACCAATTACAAATTATTTTAAAATTAAGGGGACTTACAAATTTTTAGAGTTTAGGGGCTTATTTAAAAATTCTCAAATAATTCAAGAATTTGCAAGATAATTTAACTTTGTGTTTTTTTTTTGTTGAAATTTAACATTGTTTTTGTTATTATGTCAAGTTACTAATGATTTAGTTCGATTCTCAGAGAAAATACTAATTGGAAAGACAAGATAATAAGATGAGAGGATACAAGGTAAAATCAAATAAAAAGAAAAACTACTAATGGTCATGGATTTCTCATGTGCACAAAGCTCATTGTAATTCTTATTCTTATATTTAAAAATTAAAGATGGTTTGTTGGTTTATAAATTATAATTATACGAAATTGGACTTTCAAACGTTATAATTGCTATTTTAGGTTCCTTAAAAAAAATTATTATTTTAAGCTTTTGCTAATTTTAAAATTCTAATTGCATACCAATATATTTCTTACGCACTAAAACAACACAGATAATAATTAGGCTAAATAATGCATTTGGTATCTTACCTTATTTTTCAATTTCAAATTATTAGTTTCTTAAGTTTTTTTTTGTTTCAAATTAGTCCCTCATGTTTTTTTCACTGTCAAATTGGTCCATGAATCACTATTCATCCTATGTGGATCAATATGACATTGGCACGTAGGATGAATAGTGACTTAGGGACCAATTTGACAGCGAAAAAAAATATGAGATATAGACCAATTTGAAACCAAAAAATCGAAAAGGACCAATTTGAAATCGAAAAATAAGATAATTGACCAAATGAGTAATTTAGCCTAATAATTATTATCCTAGAAATTTCTAGATGAGTGCCTACAAGTAGCAGTGTAACATCCCTGGCAGGCAAATGGATTGCGACTATCACCACATACAAACACGGGTCTTTTCAGCGTACTTTGTCCTCACTCGCACACTTCCCGGGAAAACTTCCCAGGAGGTCACCCATCCCAGAATTACCCCACGTTAAGCTCGCTTAACTATGGAGTTCTTAAGTGATAGTCTACCGAAAAGAAGATGCATCTTGTTTTCGGTAGCCCATCACATAAGAACTCTATGGTTAAGCGTGCTTGACTTGGGGTAATTCTGGGATGGGTGACCTCCTGGGAAATTTTCCCGGGAAGTGTGCGAGTGAGGACAAAGCACGCTGAAAAGACTCGTGTTGGTATGTGGGGACAGTCGCAATCCATTTGCCTGTCAGGGATGTTACAAATGGTATCAGAGCGGCTCCTCTCCCAGTACGGTGTGGTTCGGGGACGAACCAGGCGGAAGCTGGTGGGCATGTAAGACCCGGGCTGATGAGGGCGGGGAGTGATCGCCGGTGCAAGAGGCACGGACAAGGAGCGGCTCCTGAAAGACTTCTAAGGGAGGGATACATGAATGAACCGACACACCGGAATGAGAGGGTGATCCTGAGACTGTGTAGGAATGTGACTACATAGTACAGGAAGGCTTAAATGAATTTATTGGTACTACCCATATCAACAAGATGCATCTTCTTTTCGGTAGCCCATCATATAAGAACTTCATGGTTAAGCGTGCTTGACTTGGGGTAATTCTAGGATGGGTGACCTCCTGGAAAGTTTTTTCGGGAAGTGTGCGAGTGAGGACAAAGCACGCTGAAAAGACTAGTGGATAATGTCAGGGATGTTACAAGCAGCACAAATGAGATTAACTAAGAATCATTGATCATTTAAATTCAAAAATCTTTATGGCAAGATGAGTGAGTTAGTATATATCTGAATCAAATCCTTTGATCCAGTCGCAGTATCTTTATACTATAGTATGAGAATAATGAACAAGTAGTAACAAGTGATGAGTAGCCACTTTTATATTAGATTAAACAATTCAACGAAAAACAATCTCGTCCCAAGTTCATTGGCGAATATAAATATCCGCCAACTATCCGTTATATGCTTATGTTTGATGATAATCAGACAAAATTAATTTAGAGTAGAATTATTATATATACTACTACTATAACATACAACTCTGGCATCAGCACAATCTGAATCTTTATATAATATGGAAGTGGTTGCTATAGCTAAGCGGACACTTGCCCCTAATAGCAATATTAAGCGCTTAAATTTTTTGCTGAAAATTTGACTCCCATTATTGTTTATTGTTCTTGTAATCCTTTAATAGCAATATTAGATTGCACAATGGCATAGTATTACGCAAGAATCATGTTTGGGATCAGGATAACGTGTTTAGTGATTAGCAGACACGAAATGCAATTAGTGAAAGCAAATTAAGTTAAAGCAAAGATATTTGGTGGAATAGTTGAATGTTTCCTAAAAAGTGGTTACCTTTTTAATATCTAATTATTTTTTGAAGCTTTAGGAAATGCGGCAAGGGTTATGTCACTTACACATGTTCGAGAGATAGCACAGTTGGGTGCAACTATGAACTACTACTATATTGGCAACCCTACAAGAAAGGAACTCTTCATTTTGAGCCAAATGTACTATGCATTTTAAGCCAAGTGTCTAAGGCGAATTCTTATATCCATTTAGGTAAGAATTTTGACTTGATGTGGCCTCACAAACGACACGTATGTTTGTAGATTTCACATGTTGAACATTTTATATGCATTTATCAGACATTGAATAGTGAATACTAAAGAATGTCGAAAATAATAATAATAATAATAATAATATATCTTCCTAATAAATAAGTTAATAAAAATTATCACCAACAAAGTTCAGTACAGTTGATAGATGATTGAGTTTTTTAAGCATGATGTAAGAGATCTTGATGATCTCTATACCTTGGAGGAGATTAGTCTTCGACTATTGACTGAAGGATACCCCTGATGTACATCAAGAAAATTATCTTAACCATACATATTACCTAATGATATTTAGTAAAACAGATATTTAGTTTTAGAGGTGCAATAACAAATTATCTAAGGATTTTATTGAAAAAATATAAAATAGGTAAATTAACGTGAAAAAAAAAACCAAACTTAAGACTTTTCGATATATTAAATTCATTATTCTATAATATATAATTACATTATTTGTTTCCTTAATTAATAATACTCCGTACAGTATTAGATTATTGATCAACAGTGGAGCTTATGACTATACATTTCAACAATTATTTCACCAATAATTAAAACTCTCGCAAATCAACAAAACTCAGCACAGTTGATAAATGACAGAATTTTTTAAGCATGATATCATGAGTTCGATCTTACTTCCACGATCTCTACTTGGAGGGGATTACCTAAACTTTTGTATGTTTCAGTTCTTTCAAAATGTGTTATTATAGAGGGAAAATCTTGCTAATGATTGATATTTTCTTGAATAACGCCCTAATGACACATGTTTTTATTCTAAAAAATTGTTAAGTTGCTATCTTTCTTAACTGTGAAATATTTTCCATTTTTTTCTCATTCTCAATATGTCGTCTATTCACCCTTTAATTTATTTTCAAATTTGGTTATTTGGTTGTTTTTTTTTTTTTTATTTTTGTAAATCGATGTTTCTAATGACATTTATCTAATTTATAAATTTATTTAAAAATTAATGAATGTGTAGTGACGGTGGAACGTTTTTTGCACCATTAATTTATCATTCATCATTCATTTGTATTACTTTTATTTAAAAGTCAATAATCATAAACACACGAAGAAAAAAAATAATGGATGATGTAGTGATGGTGTAAAAATCTTTTACGTCAGTACACCGTACCATCTATTTTCTCATTTAAATATGGTGTTTCTAATGTATTAAGTTGTCTAAAAAGGATAACTCTGTACTAAAAATTAATAACTTCAAAAATTTTATGTATATCAAATAAATATTTATTCCCTTATTTTAAATATAAACTACTTTTTATTCGCAAACATTAATTCACAAAAGGAATCCTAATTTGAAGAGAGAGAGGCTCGACCTTCTCTCTTCCTCATTCTTCTTCTCTTCTCTTCTCTGTTTCCTCTCTTCTGTGATAGCGGTAGAAGGGGAGGGAGAATCTCTCCATCCCCTTCCTTTGGTTGGTGTGTGAGTTTTTTTTTCTCTCAGTTATATCTGGGTTAAATAAATAAATCTTGCTTTTGTGCAAGTGGTGTGATTTTTCTTGTCCCAGTTTCATCTGGGTTTTGTTTTTTGTGTGTTTGAGTGTGGGAAGGCTTTTTGTTTGTCCAGATCTGATGATCTTCCTATCTTCTCCAATAACTAGAAGACTGATATTCGGGACAGTTTTTCCCTTCCAGATCTCTGTCTTCTCCTCTGTCCAGTGGCTCTACCTCCTCGAATATGAGATTCTTTGTCGCCGAACTGTGCTTACTTCCGGCATTGATGAGATAGTTATCTTGGAAATAAAGGTTGTTGAATCTCTTGTTAGAGTTCGAAGCTGGATGTTGATGATGATCCTGATCCACAGAGAGTTTGTTGTTATGGCTGAGTATCTAGTCTTTTTTAGCAATTTTTATTGTATGGAAAATATGTGCTTTGTTATTGTTTTGCTGAATCTACTTGTACTATTTTCTGTTATGGAATGAATTACATATTTTCCCTTAAAAAAAAATATAAACTACTTTTTTAAAGTAAATTACAGTATGTCATTGAACCAACATTTAAAAAAAAAAGTTTTTAGAACAAAAAAAATGATGAGCAAAATAGGCACAACTATATACGGTGTTTTATAATTTATACTATTCGATTTCAAAATGATTTTTTTTCATCTATAATAATTGGAAAATAAGAAAAGTTTGAATGATTGATCTCTCGTGAAGCAGCCAGGTGTCGGTCACCACCTGATGAAAAATTGAGCCCCTTTTTTATTTTTATTTTTATTTTTTTTCCCTTCTGACTCTTCTTCTAAAAATGTTGTGATCCGCACATGTAACGTGTCTTTCTGCAAATTTACACTGCCATGCGTCATGCTTATGCAATGTGGCCGCCCCTTTATTCGTTTCAAAACATTATTGGCTCATTCGTATCTAACAAATCAAACATGGCAGGTTAAGATACCAGATAATCATCTCCCCAGTCCCCATACCAAAATTCCCACGCTCCCTCTATGTTTATTTATAAGACATTTTTATCAATTAAAAAATTAGTTAGAAATACTTTTTTATCTAGTTTATACATCGTTTTAATAGTCACTTTGATCTCCGAAATATACACGGGTCATCAATCTAATCTCAAGAAAATTTTGGCATCAATTTAGTCCCATAAAATTAAGATGGCATTACGAAGTGTAAATTTTGGTCCCCGAAAAATTCACATAGGCATCAAATAAATTTTTGAAAAGACCAATGTGGTGTCATGTTAATCTTTAAGGTTGATGTCAAAAATCTTTTCGAAATTAAATTGATGACCAATATAAATTTTCGGGGACTAAAGTGAATATTAAGTCCATTGAAAAAATAACCGTGGAAGCAAAATCATCTTTCTCTAAGAAATATAAAAATATTTAATTTTTTTTTCTATGTAATACTTTCTCCTTCACAAAGATGGATATTTTTTGTGCATCTTTTTTTTACCATTTTTTTGGAAAAGAGGAAATATTAAAATTTTTTTAAATGATTAATCATGAGAGTCAGGTGTATATTATTATTCTAAATAACAATAATGTTATTTGGATATTTTTATTCAACATTCAAATTTAACATCTATCATTTTAAATAAATATATAAAAAATATAAATAAAAAATAGATTAATGAGTATGTACTGATGATGTAAAGTTTTTTACAGCATCATCAGTCCATCATTCACCGTTTCTTTTGTTTTAATCTAAAAGTCACACGGATGAAGGGTATGTGATACACTGATGATGTAAAAAACCATTACATTGTCGGTGCATTCTCCATTTTCTCAATAAAAAAATGGTATTGCTAACAAGTGTCTTTGTTAAAGTTACCAAAGGCAAAAAAAAAAAAAAAACAATAAATCAACATTATCTTCTCTCGAAAACCTCAAAAACTTCACTTTCCAATACTTGTTTATATATTTTTATTTATTTAACAAGTTCTTAAAGCACTTATTAGGATTTTCCATAAAAATAAATTGAAATATTCCTCATTTTTTATCCAAAATGATAAAGGTTAACTTAAATATCAGATATTAATTTCCAAATAATGAATAACATTGTTCTTGACAAAATGAGGCCGGAAGGCCTTTAGCGTGGTACTACTGGTTTTAATTTCCCTGTTATGGACAAGGTCATTTTCACGAACAATTTGAAGGTGGCCCTCAAAGTGATGCTTGAACAGCTGCAGCAGTAAAAAGACGTAGATGGGTGATGGGAACCATTTATGGAGCCACGGAAATTATATATGACAATATGAAAACGCTCGCGGCTGATTCAGATAAGAGATGTTACAGTTACCGAATGACGACGGCTTATGGTTCAACCAACTATGACTCGACTCAGTTTTTGTCTACGTTTGTCATGTGAAAATTAAAAATCCCAATTAGTTAAAGAAACCAAACTTTGCATTTCTTTTTGGGTATATATCCTATTAGTATTAGCAGGGCAATTCGGTGAAGGAGTAAATTCAGCTAGCTCGCACAGTTCTAGTCATTTTTGCTCGTGGACGGCTGTGCTATGGCTTTGGAATTTGCCAAAAGCATGCATATTTACATACAAAGAAGATGGAAATTTGACCACGTGAACGTGTTGAATATTACCCAATGTGTATGCCATGTATTGGTGTTTACGAGTACACCAAGGTTAAGAAATACTACAAATAAGATAGACATTGGAAATGAAAGTTCAAAATTTGTTGTTAAGTAAAACATATTACTCACTTCCTACCTAATTATAAGGTTCTTTTACGCATTTTTATATCCACAAATGTTGTTGAATTTTATATTAAAATTGATATGTTTTTCCAAAAATATCTCTCTACCAATTATTAGAACATAATAAATTTTTTCATTTTTCAATAATTAATTTAATTTCTAGATACTCCATCATCTATATTTAATGTAGTGAATCAATTTCCAAGCCATTTACAACATTAAACAAACTCCATTTCATATTCCAATACAATTTTAATTATTTCTTATCACAAAAACCTAGACCACAATGATTAGATGTAAGGGTAATTTTGGAAAAAATTACAAGAGGGTCTTATATTTAGGATCAATTTTTTTTACCCAAGAGGGCCTTATAATTAGGGCCTTATATATCCTATTGTTGTGCAAAATTATTTGTTTTGTTTTTTTTATACAATTGTTAACATTTTTTCAACATTTAATAAAATAAGTCTTGCGTTTAATCAAGTTTTGATTTTATTTTTAGTAAAAATATTGATCAAACATGTTACCTAAATTTTTAAAAATTGCGGTTTAAATACTTATGGTTAGGTTATACACCCTCCACCAGTCTTATCTCTAATAAAAAAACTAATTTCATAGGTATTAATAAAGTTAGTTGATTGTATTTAATTTTCTCAAATTTATAGGAAAATTGAATACTTTAGGAAATTTTCATTGGGAATGAAATAAAAATTAAATGTTATAACCACTTTGTAGGAGTATTTTAAGAATAGTTGTATTGGAAATAGAGAGCTGGTTAACTTTTCTTATATTCAAGACCATTGATGAAATTTTTATTTTTTTTTGTTATAAATGTGATCGGATAGAGTATCTAACAATTTGCAATATCAAACATATGAAAATTGCATATATAATATTAAAAATTAAAAAATGACACATGGCAATTAAAAAATTTAATAACTAAAATAATTTTTAAAATTCAACTTAAGTATATATTTTCATTCTATAAGAAAAACCTTAAATATGATTTTACCCATTGAATATTTGGCAAATATGTATGCACTTTTTGAGCCTTGGTAAACACCCAGAGCTCTAATCACCTAAATTTTTGCCTATAAAAAAAATAGTTTAAGTCCCCCCCCCCCTTTTTTTTTGTTTTGCTTCAATCCTTAAATTTTAAAACTTTTTATTCTTCAATCCTTAAACACCAGTGACAAGTTTTCAATCCAAATATAAGAAAAAAAATTTATTTATGTCTTTAGTCCCTGAAAGTTGGAAGTGTTTTGGTTTTGGTCCCTGAAAGTTTTTTTTTGACCTTGACTGATCCTTAATTGTTTTGAAAATTTGGTTTTGGTCCATGCCATTAGAAAAAATCCGTTAAATGCTGACGTGGTTAACGGAATACTACTATATAGCATATACATGTGCATGTACTGCGTGCCACCAGTGAGATGACATTGATGATCCGGACTCGCAAGAATAAAAGGGCCAAAGCACAACGCAGATGTGTGTTGTGAATTGGGCTTTGTCCCTTTTGCTCCTGCGAGTCCTGATCATCCACGCCATCATATCGATCACATGCAATACTTGTGCACGTGTATGCTGATGTAGCATTCTGTTAAGTACATCAGCAGTTAACGAATTTTTCCTAACAGTATGGATTAAAACCAAAATTTCAAAACAATTAAGGACTAGTCAATGTAAAAAAAAACTTCTATGAACTAAAATCGAAACACCTTCAACTTTCGGGGACTAAAAACATAAATAAACTAAAATATCGGTTGTAGTCCCCAATTCTTTGTTTTTTACCGGTTAACATTAAGTCTCGTATAGCATCGCAAAGTCTTATAATTATGTGATTTCCTTTAAACTCGAGCAGCACATTTCTCTCGCAAATACTAACAATTACTCTAATTACAATTCATCTGCTTCGCTTTAATTTAGTGATTTACTTCTCCACTATTTTGTATGTTTTATATGATTGGTGCAAGGTGTCACTTGTGGTGTGGTATTCAATCTTCACTTCTAAGCTAGCTAGCCAGGATTATCCCACATCTTACTAAACTTACGATATATTCCTTACGTTATATATTCAAGACTTGTAGGTGCATGTATTAATTTAGCATTAAATCCATCAAGCCTTTTCAACATTAAGCCTGCTTTCGTTGTAAAGTGTTAGGTGATCCTTTGACAAAAACGTAGTTAAAGATGTCTATATACGTTGTGCTTTTGATTTTTTATCCATTGGTAAAGTTAATGCTGCAAACAAAAGTCAACGGATTCAAAAGGTAACCGAGTGCAAAACCAGTGACGTTAAATATTAAACGGGTAAATGTTCTCTGGTTAATTAGGTCATCGATACTGCTAGCCTACTACTACGGTACGATACCACCGAAAGCATAATTCAAAAACATTGCATGCCTAAGTCTAACCAATAGCTTATTAAAGAAATTGCACTGATATCTGATCTGTTATAGATTTATACTAGTTAACTGCATGGACTATTTTTATATTTTAAAAAAAAAAAATGAACTAATTGTATGATTTTTTAATCCCAGACTTTCAGCGCGCGGTGGATTCTTATTCCCTTGTAAAAAAGAAAACCTATGCAACCAATTTTTCTTAGACCATGCTACGTACAAATTTGTTGTTTCAATAATGTGTGATTACTACCATTGTTGAAATAAATTTGATACAATAAAAATATTAGAATAGAAAATCCCAGAATCACTGATTCACTTTAAATGAGTAAACACATCAATTATTAATAAAACGTCGTCATGTGATGAGAGCAGCCGAAAAAGTATTATTTTGACGTGTTATAAGAAAGTCAGAATTACATAAACCCTTCTTCAATTCCTTCCCAACTATAGAAATTTAAAAGTCAAACATAGCAATATGAGTTAAAGTAATCGCATTCTCATTCACCCCAAAATCCCTATATAGAATGGCAGCCGCAAACACAGAAACCCTCAACTCCATAAATCATCATCCTTACGTTGCTTATCCATATTTCTTCCACACATATAACCGTAACCATTTTCAGTTGCTAGTTTCCACGTTACCGGTTCACCCGGTTTCCCCGCATCTCCACGTGCCCTCCACCCCTCTCAAATATTTCCTTTTTCTATATAAACCCATCCCCGTATTTCTCTCCCAGCTTTCCATTCCATTATTCTATTTCCACACACACACACACACAAAAAAACATACAAATACCAAACCTCAAACACAAATCTCTCTTTTCTTTCTTTCTACTCAAACATTTCGTTCTCTTAAGCATATATAAAACAGAATCCTATTAGTTTTTTCTTTTTCCCTTTTTTTTTATCCTTTCTTTGAATGACAAACGTGAGAGTTGGCAGTGGTGGAGGAAGCATGTTAGTAGAGCGAAAAACCTTTCACAGACCAAAGCTAGGAGCCATCTTGCACTCCGATCCGACGTTGCTTTACTCTCCTAATAATAACCACCACCAAGAAGAAGATGACCACGCAAACCACCGTTACAGCAACGCCTCCACCACCACGCCAAGCGGCAGCAGCACCAACACCTCCCCTTTCATGATGTCACCATGGAACCAAGATACTTCATCTCCTTACAACAAATCCCCATGGATGCTTACCTCAGGAGCTATCAACTTCTTCAATGATCACAACCACAACGACAACGACAACAACAACAATAACAAATATGAAAACGGCCTAATCGGATCCCTCGTTCGCGAGGAGGGACACATATACTCTCTGGCCGTTTCGGGGAAGTTGTTATACACGGGCTCTGACAGCAAGAACATTAGGGTTTGGAAGGATCTGAAGGACTACACTGGATTCAAATCAAGCAGCGGTTTAGTTAAAACCATAGTGATTTCTGGTGAGAAAATCTTCACCGGTCATCAAGATGGGAAAATCAGGGTTTGGAAAGTTTCTCACAAGAATCCAAGCAACTACAAACGCGTTGGTAGTTTGCCTAAATTCAAAGACTATGTCAAAAGCTCGATGAATCCAAAGAACTACGTCGAAGTCAGGCCTCATCGAAACGCGGTAAAAGTGAAGCACTTCGATGCCGTTTCGAGTCTCAGCTTGGACGAGGAGGAAGGTCTGCTGTATTCAGGTTCGTGGGATAAAACTCTCAAGGTTTGGCGCGTGTCGGATTCCAAGTGCGTGGAGTCGATCCACGCGCACGACGATGCTGTTAACGCTGTGGTGGTTGGGTTTGGAGGGTACGTGTTCACCGGCTCAGCGGACGGGACGGTGAAGATGTGGAAGAGGGAACCGAAGGGGAAGAAAACGAAGCACGAACTTGATAGGGTTCTGTTGAAGCAAGAGAACGCGGTGACTTCTTTAGCGGTGAACCGTTTATCCACGGTGGTTTATTGCGGTTCGTCGGACGGTGTTGTGAACTACTGGGAGCGTGACGAAAAGAACAACGCGCTTAACCACGGCGGCGTTTTGAAAGGGCATAAGCTCGCGGTGCTGTGTTTGGCGGCGGCGGGGAGCCTGGTGTTCAGCGGATCGGCGGACAAGAATGTTTGCGTGTGGAAGAGGGAGGAAAGTGGGGCCCACGTGTGCCTTTCGGTGTTGACGGGCCACATGGGCCCGGTCAAGTGCATTGCCGTTCAAGAAGAGCAAGGCGACGACAAGAACAATAACGATAGTGTTCAGCGATGGACGGTTTACACTGGGAGTTTGGATAAGTCCGTGAAGGTGTGGCGCGTGAGCGAGCACGTGCCGGAGCTGAAGATGGTGATACAAGGATGGGATGACAGTGGGCCCACTTTTGACACGTCACCCCGTTGCACTTCTTCGCCCACGACGCACCACGCGAATCATCGTGCAAGTGATGGAAAGAGTTGTACCAATAGCAGCGGCATCATCAGCGTCGGAAGCTTTAAGTCAGAGCATGAACACGAGCCGAGCGAGAGTGGCGTGTCTTATGATTATGATTCCCCTTCCCCTGTCGTTGGATTGAATCATTCTTCATCACCCACATTGCATACAAGATTTTTCAGCAACAACAATGACAAGAGTGATGATGATACAAACAACAATTTCAACAGCAGAAAGATTGAACAACACGCGCAGAGTCGTTATGGTGGTGCGTCTTATGGTTCCCCTGCCAAAGAATTGAGTCATACTTCGCCAAAATTACAAGCAAATTCTGTCAGAACCCATGGGAAGATTAAACTTAATAGCAATAGCAATAGCAATGTCATCAACAATGCTAATAGTAGCAATATCAACAATGGGAAGTCAGAACAGGCGCCAAGTCAAGGCGGCGCGTCACCCGCGGCGGCCGCAGGAGTGAGTCATTCTTCGCCCTCAATGCAGAAAAATTCTGTCATCGGCAATGGTGAGGTTAATAATCCTAATCCTACAAACAACAGAAAGCCAGAGCATGCCGACGCATTCTACGATTCCTCCATTGAAGGATTGAGCAATTTTTTGCCTATTAAAAAACCAATTTGCAATGAAAGCAAAAATACTACCGCTAGTAATAGCAATAGTAATAAAGGGTTCAAATCATCACCTGTGCCCAATTCTTATAACAATTGGCAAAATATAAGTTCCAAGTTTGGTACAGGTGATTTTGATGCTAATAATAATAGTAAGGACCACCTCAAAAGCAATGGTGACAACTACCAAAACAGGAGGAGGTTGTAGAATTAGGAACTAAGTTTCTTTTATTTATTTATTTGTATTAGTATTATTGGCCTTGCTTTTTCATGTAACCTTTGTAACTCCATTCATTGTAAAAGATATTATACAAAAAAAAGTATTAATGTCTAGGTGTATGGGGAAAAAGATAGAGCACATGTATGTGTTGTGCCATCTATATTTGTGTGTGTATATAAAAATGTAAAGGCAATAAGAAGAAAGGAAGGGTGTAAAGGATGTGGTGCTTACGCGGGGCAGCGGAATTTTGGACGGTAGGTGATATTATTATGGACAGAAGCCTTAGGCCTGAAGTAAACCCATGGACCAGTTTGTTTCCCTCCAAAGAAGGAGCACTTGAATTTTGGTTTCTTCTGAGATTGAGTGAGACTTGTGCCCTGTATGTGAGGGACTACTCACTACTGCTAATGGTTTCATGATTTCTGGCAGATCAGGCTGAAACGCGACATCATTTTCACAGTGCACAAAATGGGCATTGGGCAAGAGGACATTCTTTGCCATTATTGATAAGAATTGAAAGAATACCTTAATTTTGTTTTTTTATAATTTTTTTTCTAATTTGGGTTTTAAGGTAGAATCGTGAAATGAAAGGAATTGTCAAATGTTAAGGTTCCCTCTAGTAGCAGTTGTTTGTATTGTACAAGGGGGACGGATGATTTAGAGTTTGTAAAATAATATATATGGTTTTCAATATAGCTTGTAAATATATCATATATCATCTGAATAAATTAGCTTAATAGTTGTGTATGTGTGGCCTTTTGTTACGTCGTAGAGCTTTTAAACTATTACTCGTATGTCAGGCGGCACTTTTGTTATATTTATTTTTTTTGTTTGATTTGATTAAAAGAAAAGAGTTCATCTGATAAGGTAAAGTTTTTTATATTATTAGTATGATATTTATCATCCACGTGTTTATGATTGTTGACTCGTAACTAAAAATTATGCAAGTAAATAATTAACGATAAACTTAAATTTTTTACCGTGAATACATACCCATTAATTTATTTTTGGTGTACATCAACTGGTACCCGGATCAAATTTATTCAGAATCCGATTCATTCGGTTCGATCCAATTGAGCTCGCATTAAGCGATAAGTCTCCCAGCGAAGGTCCAATTAGCTAAGGGACCAAGTGAGCTACTACTTGACCAACCCAATGTTGGTTACATACCCATTAATTTTTTTAATTTTTTTTTTCTATTAAAAAGTTCAATAGAATATTTTATGCCATCCTGTAACTTGTGATATCCCAATTTTTTTTGTCATTATCTTATTTAGGATTTTCCTTGGGTCACCCTAACTGAAAATGCAATAATTGTAGGCGTAATTGTATAATTTTTTCTGGTACACTCATTTAATTTACATCTTATTATTTTTATTTATCTTTTTCTTTTCATGTTACTCCCTCCTGCTCGAATTACAACCAACAAAAAACATACTTCTCTTGATTTAAAATATAAGCAAAATCAACTAATTTTATTAAATTTTGTTTCATTCCTAATACCATTTTCCTAAAACATCTCTTGAAAATTGTGATCTTATTTAATTTTTATTTCATTTTCAATATTACTTTCCTAAAATACCTCTACTTTTTATAAATTTGATAAAATTAAATACAATCAACTAAAAGTGTGAAAATAGTTAAATTTACTTATAATTTGAGTCGGACGAAGAATATTATTAGTCAATTCTCTATTTTTTTCTCTTTATTTCTCTTCTCCATATATATCCTACTACATCTAAAAATAAGTTGAGAAATATTATCTTTATTGTTAATATAATATGCAAATTGAAACAGTGTATAAACTATACCTTGAAAGTTGAAACATGCTTCTAGCTAACACCAACACCAGCAGCATAGCTTTCCTTAATTAATTGAAACATGTTGGTGGCTATGTTATGATGGTGACAAAAACCATCATCTTGAATCTAATTCACAATTCTACCCCATTTGTTTACATTGTTGTAGTTGGAACTTACGATCATAATATTTGTATTGAATCATAACTGTAATATTAAGTGAAAAAAAAAGTCATAGCTGAAACTCACGACACTAAATATGTGTATATGTGTTTGTTGTTGGCGAGATAAATCAGTGGATGGAGGGAGCTTTAGGAAGGAATAGAATGAAAGTGGATTTGGAATTGAGTAACTGTGATTGGGATTGGAAGTAGACAGAGAGCGGTGCAGAAAATGTGGAGATGGATTTTAATCTACATCCTGTTTTTTATATAATAGTGGGGAACAGAACTCACAACCATAACAAGTAAGATAGCCCAGTTGGTGGCTGTAGGGACACTTAGGATTTCCTCCTTCCCAGGTCACCGGTGCATGTGCAAATTTTTTTTTTTTGCTTTTTAAATCAAGTTCGTATACAAATTTATTAGAATATGTAAATTTTGAATACAGTTTTACTCAATACAGCTTTTTAAGAACACAGTAAAAAAAATCCAAATTATAAAAATCACTTCATATCGGTAAAAAAGAAAACGCATAGAATATTTTTTAATTGATTAAATTTAAAAAAATAAATAAAAAAACCCAAAAAAGAAGGCATGCACCGGTGCATGTTACCGGAGAATTTGCCATTCAAATATTATGTGAAAAAAAAAAGTATTTTTTGAAAAAATGAAAAAATAGAATGGCAATGTGTGACAAAATAATTTCTGTTTGGCTCTATCATTACTACTGCCTACTGGCAGCCTAAGTCCATTTCATGCTAAGCTGTGATTTGAATAGAACAAGAGCGAGTTGACCAGAATTCAATTGATTCCTATGATTGCAGGGTTTATTATAGTGGGAAAATGAGCTAGTTTATAAGGAAATGCAAGTGATGGTGTATAGAAATAGTAGTAATGGTTAAGGAGTGAGATTGTTATGAGATGGAGTTTGCTGTTTGCATATCATATGCTAGTCCTCCTTGTAAACGGGGATGCATGCAAACGGGTCCATGCCCCTCTATAGTAAGACTCAACCCAACCTTCAAAACTTAATGAATATGGGCCTTCAACATAAACCATCCTTGTTTTACACAACGAAAAAGAAAGATCAAGCCAAAAATCAAGATTGAAAAAAGCACTACACTGGAAGGGGTGGTCATTATAGCGGTTCCTTCTGATCCTAGAAAACGTCCGAAAAAACCTGCTACGGAACTGTCGTCGACTCGCTTTCTTAGCCATTTCTTTCGGTCAACCAGTGCTAAATTCGACTCATCATTCTTTAAAATGAATGGCTTCTTCTGCCTTCTTTCAGGTCTATTGGTCAGCATTCGCCTAACGCGAACTTAAACTTCCCGTAAAGAATCGCTCTTTGCTAATAGACTGGACTGGCTTAGAATCAATGCTTTGACCGCTAATGCCGAATCCAAGACCGGTTCAATTAAGGAGAACTTTAATCGACTTATCAGTCGCTATGCTCCCTGGATAAAACGTATACCCCTTGAACAAGGCTTACGGTAAATTCAAAGTCAACATACCATCTATGGTAGAGTTTTAGTCCTCGAACCCCAATTTCTTAATCCCTAGTCCCCAATGTTTTTTATTTCTCAATTATATTCTTATACATTCAAAATTTCACAAATCTCATTTCTCTTCCTTCTCTTTCTCTTTTTTCCATTTCTCTTCCACAAACTTCATCGTCAACCGCCGCCTAGATATCTTCACTGCTTTCACGGTGTTAGAGTTTTTATTCTTAGGGTTTGTTAATTTTTTTAGGGTAGGGTTTAATAGGTTGTTTTCTTTTAAAATTTCATATGTTTGGTAGTTTTAGGTCTTTTTTCGTTGCTTTTTATGTGTTAATCATCTTCATCTTTGTGATCATCGTGTTCGTTTCATTGCCTACTTTCGTGCTTCTCTGTTTCGATAAATTCTAAAGGACCAATTTTGAAAAAATAAAATTCCGACATGGGGGTATTGGAATTTACTGAAACAAAATTTTTAAAGCATCTTAAAAAATTTAGACATACTCGTGTCAGATTAATAATAAAAATTCAACACTAGCTTGTCCGAATAGTTTCAGTTACGAAAAAATAAAATAGAGAGAGGAGAAAGGTGCTTCTAGTGAGGGGAAAGGGCATTTCGTTTGAAAGGATTTTTTTTTTTTTTAGAGTTACGAAAGGTTTGGGAGTAGTAGAAAGCGAAAAGGTGGAGAATAAATGCTGGAAGGTGAAGGAGTGTGAATTTTGGGATTTAGAGTGAAAAAAAGTATATGAGGATATATATTTCATAAGTTACTGAAGATGACTTATTACTTATAAATTAGGAATTTATGTTTCAAAAATTAATTTATTTAATAGAAATATAGACATTAAGTTTGAGTATATGGGTTCAAACTTCGACAATTATGCTCATCCCTTCGTTATTAAAAAGAACTTATATCTCTTTGAAAAAAATGTAAGAGCTTTTAAGGTTTTACACATACTGCTTATAATTTATTAGTCTTACAAAAAAATTTGATTCAAATTTTTTTTTGTAAACGACGGGAGCAAAAGCCCCAAGATCAAAAACTACAGAGAAATCAATCTAGGGGAAGATCACCCCATAACATCAAAAGGCAACAACGCAGATAATTGAGAAGGAGGGCTAGAGAAAAATGAAATTCCTTCGTTGATAACACATCCCAGATTAGCCAAAGCATCTGCACATAGGGATGGCAACGGGGCGGGGACGGGGCGGGGACAGGGCGGGGGGTACTTTCCCATTCCCCATCCTCGGGTCTCATTCCTCCCCCATCCCCATCCCCAAACCCCATCTCGGGTAGAAATTGTTCCCCATTCCCCACGATTCCCACGGTCCCCACGGGGTCCCCAAACATACGCGAAATGAGTTTCATTTCAAATGAATTTTTTCTCAGGAACCAACATAAAAATGCAATTTTGACAAAAGCAAACAAAGATAATCAGTTACAAGTAAATCAAAAATTAAAGAACTAAACTCCAAAATAGAGCTACATTAACAGAGAGAAAAAGAAGAAGAAAGGTAACAACATTAACCACACACCTGAGAGGCTGAGATGGCAACGGTGGGTGGCGGACTGGCGGAACAGTGACGAGCTGAGAAGAACTGAGAAGAACGGTGGCGGAACAGTGAGGAGTCGCGATAGGAAGAACTAAGAAGAGAAAGGGGCGGCGCGGTCTGGGCGGAGGCCGGAGGAGTCGCACGATGAAGGAGGACTGAGAAGAGAGAGGTGCGGCGGAAGAATGAATCAGCACGGTGAAGGAGAAGAAGAAATTAGGGATTTAGTTGAAAGTGGAATGGGCGAATGGCTGCTACAGTGCTGTTATGTAGTTGAAATTAGGGTTGAAAGGTGAAATTACCAAAAAAATCAATTCTTTTAATTACATAAAAGTTAAAAACTAAGGGTGTATATGTAAAATAGGCGGGGAACGGGGCCCCGTGGGGACGGGGGGACCTATCCCATTCCCCGCCCCGAAATCTGTACGGGGGAAAAATCCCCCCCATCCCCAACCCCGACAGGGAAAAATCCCCGAAATCGGGGACCCGAACGGGGCGTTCCCCGCGGGGATCCCCGAATGGCATTCCCCATTGCCACCCCTATCTGCACACTTGTTGGCCTCACGAAAAATGTTCTTCACTGTAACTCTCCAAGGCAGCTGAAGCAACTTCCGAATTTGAGACACAATAGAATATCCAGTCATGCTTCCATGGTGAGCACCATGGAGATTACTAACCAGAGCCTTAGAGTCAATCTGCAGTTCAATAGAAGAAAATCCTTTGATCTGGGTTAGCCGCAAGCCTTGAAGCACACCCCACAATTCAGCCACAAAAGCAGAACAATTGCCCAAATTCATAGCAAAACCACCCAGCCACGCACCATTATCATCTCTGATCAAACTACCACAACTAGCACCACCATTATTAGCCTTAGATGCCCAATCAGTGTTGATGCAAACCCAACCACTAGGAGGAGGACACCATCTAATGAATTTCTCAACCTTAGGAACAGGAACAACAACAGTAGCATTAGAACAAGCTTGATTCAATTTTTAGCTTATCGACTTTCAACTCCTGATTTTTAATAACCTTTTAGCTAACTTTTAATATTTTTTTTGGCTCTCTTATAATTAGTTGTGATAAACAAAGTTGTATATGATATTTTGTATACTTTTTAAAATTAGTTTCAGGTTATATTCTGAAAAATTTTAATTGGATATTATACTTTTTTTTTTACAATTTTTTAAAGTTTTTTTTTAATTAATATTTTTTTCAATGTGTGTCTTGATAAGAAATCCATATATGGTAAGGTTGAATTTAAAATAGTCCCATTTATAAAATTTATGTGTATTAATCCATGATGTAGACTTAATTGATATAAGTTTCTTAACATATACACTAGAGTACATATTAAAAAAAACCTTTATTAATTTATTTAATAAATAGTTTTTAAGTAATAATAATATATATGCTTAAATATGATTTTGATTAACGAAAATTTAAGTTATTTTTAGTTTTAGTTTTGAAAATTTTTTGGTTAGTTTTGACTCTTTTATGATCCAAAATTTTAGTTTTAATTTCTAATTATGACATAGATAACTTTCGCACGTGTCACTTGACCTAATACTATAACTGTTAACTCGATCAATTTTCGATACACACTTATAAAATATAGATTTTTTAACATATGTCTTAAAGCACATATTTAAAAAAAAAAAACTCTTTATTACTATAGTATTATTTGAGCTGCAATATTTTTAGTTTGATCTTTCATTTACTATAACTTAATTATATCTAATATTTGAATTTGATTTATAAATTTTATCCATGTATTTTTTTTCCCAAACAGTTGTGATTTATGAGGTTGAACTTAATAAAGTCAATAGAAACTATTCCAACTCTCACCATTAGCTCAATACTGGCGGCTTAAATATGTTTATGTAAAATGCTAACAAGTGTACTTAGGACATTTGTTAAGAAATTATAGTAGATAAATGATGTTGGAAAATGTGATTTTTTATGCTTTTAAGAGAATAATGAACGTAAACTTAGGATTTTATTTTTTAGAGCACTTGTTAGCAAGACCTTGTCTTTATTTTCAAAATCTAGTTCTAATCTCATCATCAACTCACGACCCAATTGGATTTATTGTTTAAAAAAAGGTTTGCTTAATCTTAGTCCTTAGGGCTGAGTATAAGAAGGTAAAAATAGTAAAAAAAACCTAGAAAAACTAAGTCCAGTATCACTTGAATAATTAAATGTTTAGTTTTTCTATGAAAATGCACTTTTTTTATTCTCTTATTTTCAGCTATAAGGGCTGAGGTTAAAAAAATTCTAAAAAAAAAAATATTACCAAATTGAGTTTCATTCCAAACAAACCCACTCAGCTTTGAAAGGTGTAACACACATAGTTGTACTCAAGTTACCTGTAGGAGAAAGTCAAAAGCCTTTTTTTTTTTACGGGTCTCCTGATGTTCAGGTTACTTTGATAGAAACAATCTTAAATTAGCATTTATTTTTTTCTTGAGAATTTCAAAAAATTGTATTTTTCAATACTTTTTATCTCTTTTTAGTTGCTTATCAAGTGTCTTCAAATGTCCTAAGCATTTTCCTTTTTTTTCCTCTCATTTCCTATTTATAAGTTACTCTCTTCGGTCCTATTTATAAGATCTTTTTGGAGTTTTTCACTCCCACCAAGAAGAGTGGATAAATTTGTTAATGACATTGGAAATGTGAAAACTTGATATACTTTTTCAAAATTACCCCTATAATTATTATTAAAACTCTAAAAAGTGTTGACTTTATAGGGGAGTTAGTGGAAAGAAGTAACTAAATGCTATTGAAAATTGAAAAAAAGTCTTATAAATAGGAACAAAATAAAAACTCCAAAAAAATCTTATAAATAAGACCGGAGAGAATATTTTTTAAATTTTTACTTATTTTTAAATATCTAAATATAAGTGATTTTATAATATATAAATAACATAAATATACCAATAAAAATTGGTTCAATTGATCTTATAAAATCGACGAAGATTTTAAAAAT
Organism: Crotalaria pallida; assembly: GCA_037953625.1. NCBI lineage: Eukaryota > Viridiplantae > Streptophyta > Magnoliopsida > Fabales > Fabaceae > Crotalaria > Crotalaria pallida. The sequence goes on along the minus strand of CM075654.1, from coordinate 136,929,178 downwards.
GGAACCAAGTACTGGTATTCCAATGTGATTTCAACCACCAACAATCATGACAATTACGTGCTTCATTTTTCAACGCTGGTTATTTGCACAAGAATCTTTTATATATCTAGCAATTAGTGATTACTACTATTTAGGTCTTTCTTTCGTAGGCAAAATTACTTAGGTCTTATTCGCGTAAGACAGCCCAGTTGGTGGTTGTAAGGACATTTAGGATTTTCCCTCCTCCAGGTCATAAGTTCTAATCCCAGACCTCTCATGTAAAAAAAAAAAAAAATACTTAGGTCTTGCTGGTGGTCCATTACATTTCTAATCCCATTAATCTATACGAGATCTACATATTTTCATTCCCCTAATGACGGCCTAATGAATATAACGTTTTCCTCCTGACCTTGTTCATCATATTTAATTGTTGTTTAATTTTGTGGTCTAAAATAAGACTACCAACGAGGTTTGGTTCAGTTGGTGTAAGACCCCAACTGAAATCTTGGGAATGAGACACGGGTGCTAGTGGCTCCAGGTTCGATTCCCACTAAAAACATCTCGCTGGGAGAGCCAGCCACGCAGTTCGCTCCGGATTAGTCTCAAGGGCTCCCTGATATTAAGGGTGCTCTCGGGGATACCAGTGGTTCCGCAAGGAATAAGGACAAAAAAAAAAAGGCGATGGCTTACCAACAAAGCCCAACACAGTTGGTAGATAGTTGGGTTCTTTAAGCATGATGTCAGGGATTCGATCACTGCTGTGGGCATGGAAAAGACTTTGTTGGTGGAGACAAAACTCACTTCGGTGATCTCTACGTCTCGGAGAGGATTAATCCATCTTCGACTGTCGGCTGGAGGATACCCTTGATGTACAGAAAAAAAAAAAATAAGACGATGGCTTCTTTCTTTTCAAACAAAAACTCAAGTTGAGTGTTGCAAATAAAAAAATTCAATTGCTAAAAGAGTTAATTATATTATGTCATGGTGTTTTCTGTTAACATACACCTTCTAATATTTAATTATAGTCACTATGGCTTATAAAAAAGTTTTACATATAAAATCAAAGAGAATGATTTTCAATGATATTAATTATTTCTTTTTTTACAAACATTATTATCTAACTAGTTCTTTTTTAAAATTTTAATGATAATTATTAATATAATTTTAAAAATTATATAAAATATTATTATTTCCAATATCATTAAACATATACAGATACAGTACTTCTTTAATTTATCTAAAAAACTACTCCCTCCGGTCTTATATATAGGACATATTCTAGAAGTAATCTTTGATCCTATATATAAGACATTTTGTATTTTCTTTGCATCATTTATTGCTTTTTCTCTTTTTTGCCCTTATTAAATGCTTTGACTATTTATGGGTTTTTGTTGTTCATTAATGAGTGTGAATTTTTCAAGATAAGTTGAGAGAGTAAAATTGTAATGTTACAATATATTCTCATAGAATTCATAAAACTAACTACTTTTTTTGGTCCGAGGAATATGGTTAAGTATATCCTATATACAAGAGCGAGAGAGTATAAAAGAAGGAAGAATAAGAATGGAGTACTTGACACAGAGTGAGTGGAGCATACGTTGGAAGAGTTTGAAAGATTCGTAGCCGACAATGTTGTCCAATTCTTCATTTTTCTTAGCAATTTCCGTTCAAACTTTTGGAAACGCGGTTCATTACCAAAGATGTTCTTTTCCCCTCCGGTCTCCGTAGTTTACTCAACTACTACTATGTTCATGGCTCTGACTTTCTCCTTTTCTCACTACTTTCATTTCCCTTTGCTGTTTTTTTAGTGTCCATGATCATTTATCATTGATATCACCTTTTTCCCTTCATGGGGTTTCCCAAAAATATCATCTTTTTCCTTTTAAACACTGAATTATGCAGAGTTGAAGATTAGTTTAATAAGGAAAGAGTTTTGTTGAGTGTGTTTTTTTGGATCATCATCAATTCATCATCATCATCATCATCATGGCTTTGCTTCTGAGAAAACTGAGACCTGTTGTGTCTTCTAATTCGGTTCATGATGATAGCAGTGATTACAGTGTTGAGTACTCTTTTGCTGAAGAGTACAAAGGCCCTCCTTTGACTCATTCGATACCTGAAGTTCTTCCTTTCAAACTTAAACAAATCCCACTTGCTCCTATAGCTTCTTCAATTCATGATCATGATCAGTTCCCTATTCCAGTTATCCAACCTTTCACTAAAAAAACCACTCCACTTTCTGCTCTTGATCATGATCATGATCATGATCATGATGATAATGAAATGAATCCACTTCCCACCAATTCTAACACACCAGAATCAGGTTCAGGTTCAGGTTCAGGTTCTGTTTCTGTTTCTTCTGAGATATTTTCAAGCAGAGAAGAAGAGATTCAAGAGAATGGTAGTAGTATAAATGATGAAACTCCTAGTCCAAGACATGTAAAACGGCCTTCTGTTGTGACATTTCGCGATCCTGAGTCAATTTACACTATACATGATGAAGGGTCTGTTGATGATGAAGGTGGGAGTGTAAGCAATAGTATTATTATTAGTAGTAGCACACATGATGTGAGAGTGAAACCACATGCTGTTAGAAATGGGAAGAAAGGAACGTGCTATCGATGCCTTAAAGGGAATCGTCTCACCGAGAAGGAGGTTTGCATTGTTTGCAGCGCCAAGTATTGCGGCAAATGTGTGATTAGAGCAATGGGGTCTATGCCTGAAGGTAGAAAATGTGTTACTTGCATTGGTTATGGGATTGATGAGAACAAGAGGAAGAGGCTAGGGAAGTTTTCTAGGATGCTCAAACACTTGTTGTCTGATGAGGAAGTGAAGCAAATCATGCAAGCTGAGAAGGTTTGTGAAGCAAATCAAATACCAGCTAATAAGGTTATTGTGAATGGTGAACATCTTGATTGGGATCAGCTCATGTTGCTTCTCAGTTGTCCAAACCCGCCAAAAGGGTTGAAACCAGGTTTCTATTGGTATGATAAAGCATCTGGGCTTTGGGGAAAGGTGAAAATAATCACTTATTTTGTTTACACCTTTGATCTGAATGCAGCTTCTTAGCATCTTCATCTGCTTACTTTTTTATTTTGTTTTAGAAGTAAAGCTCAAATCTGGTGTGTTGCTTCCTACAGGAAGGTCAACGACCAAGTCAAATTATCAGCCCCCAGCTAGATATTAGGGGTCACCTGCAGAGAAATGCTAGTGGTGGAAAGACAAATGTCACAGTAAATGGCCGAGTGGTTACTAAAGAAGAGCTCTGGATGCTGAAGGTTTTGTTTTGATGACACTATCATATATTTATATTTGAGCAAACCCTTAATTCAGTTCATGAAAGATAATGGTGTTGTCGGATAAGTCCTTGAGAGCATTTTGTCATCGATTATGTCCTTATTAAAAGATATAAAACTTCACTTCCTCAGTCCTTTTAAGAACTTAAGTCATCATTCAAGTCCTTTAATTTAACATAGTTTTCAATTTTTTGAGGACTGAATTGATGACAAGAACACTTTTTATCACCTATCTGGCATTACCATATTGTTTCAATTGAATTGATGGTTTACTCTTCATCCTATAACTTATCATGTGATTTTGAGCCTGTTATGTTAAGCCGTTACCTTGATTATTTTGCAGTGGGCAGGCGTTTCTTGTGAAGGAAACGCTGACTTTTGGGTGAGTGCTGATGGATCATACATGGAAGTAGGACAGAAGAATGTCAAAGGGTGTATATGGGATAAGGTGATTTGTTTGTGGATGAATGTTGCCTCGTTTGGTTGTTTTGTGTTTTAGTTATAATCGTTCACCAATATAATAATTGTTGTTGTGGATGTACTCTTTAACAGTTTGGAGCAAAGCTTGTTTGTGCAGTTCTATCACTGCCAGTTCCTTCTAAATCTGTGACTCCTTCAGGCGAAGACGAAAGTGCGAATAGAGTTAGCCAAGACAACCTTCCAAACAAAATGCTTTACAAATTTCTACTTATTGGTTCTGTCAAGTCTGGATCAAGCACTATATTTAAACAGGTAGGATGCTGTTAGAGGGAACATTTTGTCTTGCACTTTTGTCATGTGGTATTGTTATGCACTTATGCTTATGCTGCTTATTTTCCTGCCAAAGAACATGTGATGCCAATCAGTTTGATGGCTTACACTGTAGTGTTGCAATTTTCTTTTCCTAATTTTCATGACTCCAAATCCCAATTGCTCATGATGTCTTAGTTGTAAATGATGCACATGATGGTATTGCATCCTCTACGAAAATTTCTTATCAAAGATGGTATTAGATATAGAGCTTAATTTGGAGTTACCAGAATACTAACCTAGTCAAATTAGTTTGAGACTGAGTTTACTGCAAAATGTGTTGACAGCTTGTAAGGTCCCTGTGTGTCTGCTTCTTCTTTAAGGCTGTCCTTTTCTCTATGAAATCTGTTCTAAGAAAATATAAATGTTCAATTTGAGTGTTTTATGTTTAATGATGTCAAATTTAGAGCATAAGCACCATAATTGATTCTTTGTAAGTAACATCGCCAGTTCTTGGGAGTTCCGCTTTCAGTGCTTAAGCTTCCCTTTTATTCAAATTTAAAGCCTTGATTCTGGTAACACTAAAGACTGAATCTCTTATTGCAGGCCAAGCTTCTGTATAATGTTCCTTTCTCAGAAAGTGAGCACGAAAATATCAAGTTGGTAATCCAAAGCAACTTGTATACCTACATTGCTATACTGCTTGAGGGGCGTGAAAATTTCGAAGAAGAGAGTTTGATGGAGGACAGGAAAAGACAGCATGTCGATGAATCCACTTCATCTGGTAATTCTTTTTCCTTGGATAAACAGTTACCCTGGTAGCCCGTATCTCTCTGGACTTTTCTTTAAACACTTGTATGTTCAATTCAATGACTGTTTCCCTTCAATCTTCCTTTGAAAATTTTGATAACAAGATTAGAAGTATTGTCAACTGTTCTATGGTTTGATTACCTACTTTTTCAATACTAAAAAAGTTCATCTATGTTATTTGGTATCATTCATGGACTCATTGAATTTATTTTTATTGTGACAGGGAATAGCAGTGAGATAATTGACACAACAATCTATTCTATTAGTCCAAGACTGAAGGGTCTATCAGATTGGCTTCTCAAATACATGTTGTCAGGTAACCTGGCTGCAATATTTCCAGCTGCTACTCATGAATATGCGCCTCTCGTCGAGGAGCTATGGAAGGATCCAGCCATTCAGGCTACATACAACAGGAGAAATGAACTAAAAATGCTACCTAGAAGTGCAAGTTATTTTCTAGACCGGGTAAGCTCTCCGTCTGTTCATCATCACAAGATTATTCAAGACATTCATATTCCATTTTAAGGATAGAGTTTGGATCACTAACTTCAGTTATTAATTTCTTTCTTTTCTGAAGTTGCTCAGTTTATCCCATTTTTCTATACTTAGTTCTGTTTAGGGATAGAGTTTGGATCACTAACTTGACACTTCATCTTATAGACCGTGAAGGGGTCTACGACTATATAATTGCTGCTTTTCTTATAAGGCAGAAGGCTTATCTAAGAATCAATTTGTGGGAATTTGTGGAAGAAAACTTCTTAAGCTATTTCAAATCAAACAATTTGTTAGCTCATATGATATGTGACTAAATTCTTTAGGTTGTTAAATTATTTCTCCACGAATTTGGCAGGAGCATTACATCAACGAACGCCAGCTATTCATCAATGTCTAACAAATTTCTATGTATGCAGGCTGTTGAGATTTCCAAGATAAACTATGAACCCTCTGACATGGACATCTTGTATGCTGAGGGGATAAACTTATCCAACAGCCTTACTTCGATGGAATTTTCATTTCCTGTGTTACCTAGTGAAGAATCTTTGGACCCCGAGTATCGACATGATCCTTCTCTAAGGTCAGCCCCCGTTCCATTCAGTATTACATGTTAGTGAGAATGCATTACTTTCGGAATTGAACTCAAATGTATCGAACATCCAATATTATTATCATCAGCTATTGGATTATACACTGAAGCTTAGTTTATTTCCATACCAAAAGCTATCTAATTTCACTCAAAACACACATTATTTTAATGGATGAAAACAATTTGGTGATGCACTTGCTATCAGTGTTATATCTGTTATATTGAACATCAAATTTTGAATATCATATTAGACACTGTATATCTTTATCTCCATCTCTCACATTTTATCTTCTTTTTTGTACACACGGTTCGTTAATACATCAAAAAATTCAGAGGGACATTATTTGTTGTTCCACAATTTTTTACATGAAACATTATTATATCTGTTTTATCCATTATTTTCTTACCACAAATTTATGTTTGTGCTTATAGATATGAACTCATCAGAGTACATCCAACAAGCCTAGGAGAAAAATGCAAGTGGTTAGACATGTTTGAAGACACAGATACTGTTTTATTCTCTGTGGCCTTAACTGACTATGATGAGTACACTGTAGACAGCAATGGAATTGCTATCAACAAAATGTTAGCAGCCAAGGCTCTCTTTGAAAGCATCATTAATCACAAAGCATTCAAGAACAAGAACTTCCTTTTAATACTGACCAAATTCGATCTACTCGAGGAAAAGGTTGAAGAGGTACCTCTAACAAGATGTGAATGGTTTAGTGACTTCAATCCAGTAATCAGTCACAACCACAAGAGAGGTGGTAGTGCTAGTGCTAGTACTAGTACTAGTTCAAGTAGTTCTAGCAACAATACCAATAGTCCTCCATTACCACAACGTGCTTTTCAATATATTGCTCAGAAGTTTAAGAGATTGTTCCTTTCTTTCACTGGCCGAAAGCTGTTTGTTACATTGGTTACTGGTTTGGAACCTGATACTGTTGATGAAGCTCTCAGATATGCAAGAGAGGTTAATATGTGGCAAAAGTGGGACCCCTCTTTCAAAATTGAGAAGTCTGATATAACCACTACAACCATTGATGTTGAAGGAATCTCCTCATGATTCTTTCTTCAAAATAATCTTGCAAGTCACAAGGCTGCTTCTGTAGTTATGTAGTACTTGTATATAAATAGCTTAGAAAAATAGACATAGGAAGTGTTTTACTTAGTAGATTTATGAAGTTGGAAAATGAATAATTATTTGGAATTAGACCTTCTTCTTGATGTCAACTTCTCATTGTAACAAAATTTTTGTATATATGTACATGTTCACTATACCAAAGATATAGAGGTTTCAGAACAGAGAATAGGGTGTTTTTATTCTATATTTATTCATCTGAAATATCATCATTGATATGAATGGGAGATTGATTTTTCTTCTATTTTTCCACAAGCTGAAATTGATGTTCTCATGTTTGCAAAAATATCCAAGGAGTGAAACAAAGAATCTGTCTGTTTGTTCATCATCAAAAGAATCTGTTTCTTTCTTGACCTTTTATTACGACACAAACTGCCCATTAGTCCTTATCACAAAAGTAATAATAGCCATCTAGCAACGTATGAAGATATTTTTGCAGGGCAAATATCCTGAGATGAAAGTTCACTAAGTACTTAATCACTAACAATATCTTGAAAGTTCTGAACTTCTATGGGTATTAAAAAAATAATAAATCTTAGAACTTTTAGAAGCCCTGCTCCAAAATTTCTTATATGCATTCTATAAGTTAATTATTTGGATAAAACAAAATATATTTTTACACTACATTTGTGTTTTGAGTAAATCAGCTAATTACATTGAAAAATAAATAAGAATTTTCATTATACCTCATTGTTTGAAATTTGAATGCTTGGCAGAGTTGCCGACTTGTTAATAAAATCAAAATCTAATCCTTTCAATTGTTGAATCTTTCTGGAATAGTCTCTCAACAAGACCTCTTATAAAAGTTGGGAATTGAAAGTTTAATCTTTCAATATTGTTAGATTTTTTTGGGATAATCTTTCAATAAGATTTCTTATAAAAGTCGGGAATTGAACCCTCGACCACTTATTTAAGTAGTAATAGAGCACTCCACTGGTTCCTGCTGATTAAATAATACTGAAGTTCATTCAGTTCAGCCTAAAAAAAGTTGATTGTCACTTAACATCTGTATAGTTTCCTGCGCTCGCCTATAATTTAGACCTTTTCTTTTCACACCCCCCATTTTTCTCCCCACCCCCCATTTTTTCCGCCTCACAAGAGGCGGAAAAACCAATAAATTTACACTTCCACTTCATGTGAGGCGGAAAAAATGGGGATTGGAGAGAAAAATTGGGGGGTGAAAAGAAAAGGTCATAATTTATTCCTTTTTGGCTTTTGCATAATCTGCCACCTATCTTGATAGGAGTAGACGTGGCTTGTTATTCATGTGAAATTAACCTTTTCCTTTTAGCGAATTGCTTCTGAAATATCTCATAAGGGCATATATAATTGAGGTTAGATAGGTTCCTCTCATGATTGCTTTGCCTGTGTATCAAACACAAACTCCCAAGTTTTCACTGAGTTTATTTGAACCTTAGTTACCGAATACGTCGGACTAATAATTTTTATATAATTATTACAAGATTTTCTTAAAGCTGATATGAGATATTGAGATATGCAAAATGGTAACTTTTGTATGTGGTAGGCAGAGTTAACAAGAAAACTTAGAAAAACTAGAACCTTAGGTAAAAGAAAATTTCCAGTTTTCTGTATGTAATCCTTTCATTTGTATCAAAATAAATAAGTAGGTTTAATAACTTGGATCCATACAATTTTTTTAGATGACCACAGAAAAAGTAAAACAACAAAACTAGCCAGAGCTTTTATACAATAAATTAAGGTAGGTTTATTTATGGTTTTGTTCAATAAAAATTCGATGTGTTTTGGTTTTAGTTCTTAGAAGTTATTTTGATCCGGAGTAATCCTTAATTCTTCAGATATTTTGGTTTTGGTTTCCTCTGTTAAAAAAATCAGATTTTTACTAACGGAAGAAACGGAAACCAAAATATTTGAAAATTTAAGAACTAGTTTTAGTCAAAATAACTTCTAAAAACTAAAAACAAAACACGCTCAACTTTGAGAGACTAAACACTAAATAAGCCATAAATCAAAGTTAAGCAGCAACATTTATATTATATTATAATTCTAAGGGACTAATTAAAAGAACACATAATACATAGATAGATAGATAGTATTTAGAATATACAAGATGATGGATCATTATGGCTAATAGTCTTTCATCAATAATTACAGGAAAATCATCACCAAGGCACAAAGCGATCCATAAGCAAACACATGGTTGCCTCTGACATGGCTGAAGAAGAAGAAGAAGTGTCTCTACTCTTGTTCTTGTTTTGAGCTGATGATTCCTTTTCCTCTTCTGCTTCTGCTTTTCCTTCTTTTGATGCTTTGGACAACAAGGGCTTTCGTGAAAGAACTTTTTCTCTCAGCTTTGTTAGCTCCCCAACCCATACTTCTACCACTGCCGACATCTTTCTTTCTCAGTTAATTCCCACTTACTTACAAACTAAACTTCTAATAGTACTGACTTCAAAGGCTTTGTTCTTTTTTTTAATGAAGGTTGTTGGAGGTGAGGCTAGTTACAAATGTAGTGTGGGTTTATATAGGAAACAAGAAAGTGTAATGAAATATGATTTTTTATTTTTATTTTGGTTTAAATGTGAGAGAGAGTGCATGTCAGATCAGAAACGTGGAGCATTGTGAATGTGTGGGGGCAATGGCACACAGGAAAATTCAATGGGATATACTCATAGTTTAATTTTAGAATATTCGATGGGAGATATCTATTGGCTTAGGATTATTACCACTTTCTTTGGCCTACATATGGTCCATGTTGGTCCCTCCCTTGCTTGTGGATGGATTTGGAATGGACACACTCACGTTCATAATGGTTTTCAACAACTGTGTTACAGTATCGTACGTGGTTTGAAATTTAAACAGGAACAAGATAAACACAAACACTCCATTATTATTAATTGCTTTTGTTTTTCTTTTCATTTTATATATATTTGATTTGATTACTCCATCGTCATTTTGGCATTTATGAATGAAAACTATTGTAAGAGATTTGTTGCTAAGTAAGGGATTGAGGTTTGATTCTCAACTCTTGTAAATATAATAGGTTTAGCTAGAATATTATTCTCAAGAGGCTCAATAATATAAAAAAATTAAGCACTTTCCAAAAAAAACTTCATTTTGGTACTCCCTTCCTCTCATTATCTTGCTAAAAAAAATGCAAAAAAACTTGTCTTATATTAAAGAAAAAATAAATGAAAAATCTAAAGATTGTATATTTTATCGATGATTGATAAGTAAATAAAGAAAATACATTTAAAGATTTTTTTGAGACAATATTACAATATGTATTAATTGTAATGATATGAAAATTTGTGTGATATCAATTTGCAATTAATGAAAGTAATGAATTATGGAGTATTAAACAGATACTCTCTTATTTTCATTGACTTGTTTTACTTTTACCAAGATAATGAGACAGATGGAGTATTTTAGAGTTAAATTAGACTCCGAATAATTCAACACTGTTTTTTTTTTACACAAAATTCAAAGAAAACGAAATTATATGATATTCCTCAGGATTTTCAAATTTAATAAATATGTTCTTTCAATTAATTCAAATACATTAAAAATTGTGATCAAGGTTATTTATGAAATTATTCATCAAAAATAGAGAATGTGTTCATTCATGAAATTTTCCATATATAAAGAATTATAATGGTTTATAAAATAACACAAAGTGTTTATAAAAAACAACAATTACCAACATTAAAATGTCGTGTTCAAGAGTTTGCAATATCACTCAATTTTATTTGCTTTTCGATGTATACAAAGACCGAAGCAAACTATTATTTTGTAAACACCATTGTTATGATCTTGCTTGAGTTTTGGGATTGTAAACCATATACTGTACTAGGATCTTCGTTGCATTTCGCAAAAAATTTGTCACAAACCAAACTTATACCAAAGATTTGTTATAGATGATAATGAATTAGGCTTAAAAGTAGAGTATTACTTTTTGAACCCCGTTATTTACTCACCGGCCCCCATTTTTTTCCGCCTTATACAAGGCGGTAGTGCATTTTTCCGCCTTATACAAGGCGGTAGTGTAAAATTACCATATTTTTCCCCCTTATACAAGGCGGACGTGCAAAATTATCATTTTTCCGCCTCTTGAGGCGGAAAAAATAGATAATTTACACTACCGCTTTGTATAAGGCGGAAAAACGCACTACCGCCTTGTATAAGGCGGAAAAAATGGGGTCCGGTGAGTAAACAGCGGGTTCAAAAAGTAATACTCTAAAAGTAAGTGTTACCCAAGTCTTGAAGATATTATGCAAAATGCACATTTTTTTAACTCCGAATCTACGTTGTATAAAAAAAATCATTCCCACCGTTATATACACACCATTTCTCCCATTATATGCTTAAGCAGAGTAATACTGCTATTTATAATGCAGTTTTGGTGTCTAACATTTAATTTGTGTCATACTACTTTACTGTTGTTTGTGATTGTCAGATAAATTCTAGTGCAGAATAGCCAATTCAGGATTCAAATTTACAAAATTATGCATACATTATTTCTTGCAAATCTTTTTAACTGGAATTTCAGAAATTTGCAAATGGTTACTTTTTCATTTTCCTTCCTCTAGTTACATCTGACATGACTTGTCTAGGAACATTTTGTTTGTTAACAAGATTCCTCATTATGAAGGGCCAATTCTGATGGATATAAACAAGCTCTCATAATGGAAGAGAGAGGAAAATGAATCAAAGGCAAATTATTATTGAACAATGTAGGTGAAACTTAAAGATAAAATGTATTGAAGTGTTCAAATTATAGGACACTTAATTAAAAGTCTAAAAGTCTCTGTGTTGTGGCATGAGGAGCTTCGACATTGCCCCACCCCATTCATTATTTGCTTTGTTATGGGCTGCATTTGTCACATAATTCCAGAAGGGTACATTTGTCTTTCTCCCTGGGAACAATTTAACATTCTAAGTGAGGAAGCTGCCCATCAACTTGGTTATGGAACAGGACAATCCAGTGGTCCTATTAAGTCCAAATAACTTGCATAGTTACATGTAAAGTGTGCTTTTATTCCAAGTATACTATTATACCGTGTCTGCTGTAGCAGCCAGCTTCCACACTTCTTCCTCTGTTATTTGCAAGGGTATATCCAAATGACACATGATAATATTCACATGCACAAAGTGCACCATATGTGGTGTGTAACTCTACACACTAGTACTAGGCAGATTTATGCCCCTCTCTGAAAATTTGTAATGGTTGAGTTGAAAGTTCAGCAATCATGCACTATTGCCTGTTCTAATGCTGAATCAATTGTGATGGACCAATTCTTGTTTCATGAGGATTTAAATATTAAACAAAATTCCATTCAAACCTTGTGTTGATCTACTCACATTGGTAGCAGCCGAAATCTAATTCTTTTTTAGAATTAAGGACATGGTAGTTAAGGAACTTAAGCATGTTGATACTCGTATATATGATGCTTTTATATTTAACACTAAATATGGAATTCAAAATGATTTATATGAACAAGTTATTAGTTAACAAGGGATTTTCTTTGTAAAGTGAAGGAGCAGTACATACACACATCATTTCTCGCAGTAAAAAAAAAAAAAAATAAAGATCAAAAGCCAGTAGGAATAGGCTCACAAAAAAAAAAAAAAGAAAAGAAAAAAGAAAAAAGACTAACAATTAAAGTCACTTGGTTTTTTTTCCCCCTTCAAGGGCTAAAACATTCAACAAGCATGGAAAGTGAAGCCTCGGAATACAGCAACCTAGGCTTGTTAAACTTCATGAGTCTGTCAACAACTGCATCCAACCTTGTTGAAGTCTTGCCTTTCTGTTGAATCCCTTGGGATGTTTCATGTTGAACGGGGCTTTGACCCTTTTCCTTTAGCTTAGACAGCTCGCTTGTCCATATATCCACAAGCCCAGACATTACTAGAAATCTAGCACAGCACCAAAAGCACTTGAGATGGAGTGTGGAAGCAGAATATGGGTCTGAATTCAAAAGATTGAAAATCAAGTTTAAATGTGCTGCTGTTGGAGTTGGTAGCTGATTGTTGGAGATGAGAAGTAAAGTTGAGTGAGACGTATATATAAGGATGTGGGGGTCATTCATATAAGTGAAAAGGAAGTTAATAAGTGGAACCTCACGTCTTCTGTCTGTGTGCTTGAAACATTGACGTAAAACAGGAAATTGAATATACCTACAGTATACATGCAAAACCACTGGCGATACGTGGTATATTAAAGTATGGTTTTCTGTTGGCTCAATCAGATTCTGATAACATACCAGATTAACTTCAGCAACTCATACTCTAATCTATGGCCACGTGCTCCGCTCGTGTTCCAAGTGGCACGTCCTCAAGTGCTCTACGAGGATGACTATTGATCCAAGCCAACGTTCTAGTCTAAAAGGAGAGTCTTTTTAAGTAAAATAATTCAACAAGATAACTGCATTCCAATTTATGCCAAACGAAGAAATTCAGTAAAAGAAAAAAAAAACGAAACTAGAGAGGACTCAAAAAGTTTCAACAATGTTAAATTGATCAAAGAACAATCACTAACTCAATGGTGAGCAGGATTGAATACGCCCAATTACATCATGAATACGCAGTTGGTTTTTTGACCTCTATAGAGGATTACAGGTAAATGAATATAACCTATGTGCAACTAATGCTGGACTTCAGATTTCGAAAAACTAAAAATATAATTCTCCAGCCAGAAAATGTGCATTGAACATCCCAACTGTCCAAGTCATAAAGAACCAAAGTCTGGCTGATAGTTACCAATTACCATACACATATCTCTTTCTTTCAGCCTTCAACAGCTGAGATCCAACACATACTACTCCATAATCAATATCGTAATGCAGGTAGCAGGTGCTCAAAACAGCAGGCAGCACCCAGAAGACATGGCACGGTAAAACTTTTCAAACCTGCCTGCCAGCCACGAGACCAGATGTGCGCCTCGGACTTCTTAGATTGGGATGGCACATGGCAGATGCAAGATCCCTTGCAAGGTGTGTAAAAATGATTACTCTGCCAGGAAAATGCTGAAATCAAAAGAATGGCAGATGCTAAACGGGAATGCAATATGGCCATGGGTGATTGTGATCAATGGCAGAGTTCAAGACTTATGGCATGATTGATGGGACCTGCAAAAAATCAAGTTGGTGGGTCTCCCATATACCACGAGGAAAATAATATCAGGCCACAGGACCTTTTCCTCACCATGGCCAACCCAACCCACAATGCCCAATTCTTGCATAATACGAGAATGGAGCTTAAATTTAAGATGTTCAAGTCTCTCATAAACCTCAAATCCATGGTGTCCAGCCTTCATACATGTTGCAAAGATTATCTACACTAGTAGCTTGTTTGAGTAGATAATCTACTTGCTCTGCAATACCAATATCTCTGAAATCCAAAGAAGGCTCAGTATTAATGAAACTTTTCAGCCAAAGATTTATTAATTTCCAAAAACTATCCATATGCCCATACCTGTTTTCAGAAATATCTCGACCATCAATTTTCATCTCAACCCGCCTCAAAACTGACAAGGCATAAGCATTTTTACCTAGAAGATAAGAGCAAAAAAGCCACGAACAAAAAAGGGGTGTATCAATTCCTTTTATTTTCATACTGCTTTCAATCACATAAGATATTATGAAGTAAAACTGGCAAAGATGCTACAAGGTACTTTGTGGATGCAAGAGATTGTTTACTATTTCTGCCTCAAGCATAGGTAAAGAAAGCTACTTCTAATCATGCAGTAGAAATCATTCTCAATAGAAATATTGCAGTTCAGGAATATCTTTGGATATCAAATTACAATCTTACATAACTATCTAGACATGTAGAAGCCCACAAATGCAATCTTAGCTTATACGTCATCCACAACCTTGGATGCATTCAGTCGTTCTCTTCCATAATATTGCATTTGGTAAAGAATTGGTAGGATAATAAATCATGAAGCCCCCCAAAATTCCAAAAGAAAAAGTTGACTTTCACAAGACTATGTAGCAGCATACTACACCTTCTTGTTGATTTAAATAACTTCCTACCCAGGATAGTTTGTTATGCTGTATACTAAAACCTAGCATAAGCCTTTTCAGTATAGGAGGACGGTAAACTTTTGCTTTTAATTTGATACAGGTAACATTAATTTTATAAGGCTCATTCTTTCACGTGTTATTTATTGGGACACACCAGCAAGGGATGAAACCGATTCTGAATAACAACCTCAGGATTCATTTTAATAATATGGGATTAGTACTTAGAAAGTATGGTGAGAAGAAAAGATAGGGAAAAAAAAAACAGACTTCGTACATACCCCTTCCTACTCGACTTCTGACATTTATTTTAGGATCAGGAGCTTCGTGATGTTCAGCATCATTCTTAACTTTATTAGCAGACGGCAGTTCATCTTCCCCCTCAACCTTGTATGAATTTTCATTTGATGGATTCTGGGAGTAAGCAGGGATAGCAAAAGATTCATCACTAGCCTTGGGATGTTCAGTGATCTCATCAGTCAACTTCACAGAGCCAGCACCATTGACATTGCCTTCCATGGTATAAGATTCTGAAATCTCAAAAGGTAATATTTCTTCAACACCAGTTTGAGACAATGGAGTAGTATGTATATTGCCGGTGGTGTTTCTGCTACTAGATGCCTGTGAAAGCACGTCTTTATTTTCTGCTGAATCATTCAAGCTATCAGGAAGGCTAACTTCAGTTGAGGTAATGTCAGATCCTGAGCTGCTACTGCAGATGGAATCTGGTGGCGATATCCAACCTTTGTCTTCCAAAGAAAGTTGCGAAAAGCCTATAAGATCTTCAGTATCACCATCATCAGGCCTAGAGAGATTCTCCATTTCATTACCATCAAATTCAGTAACATCACCACCACCGACATCTGATCTTGGCAAAGCAATATCCTGGGATTTTACTTCCTGGCTTTCTCCTATTCCTTCAAGTGCCTGAACACATAGAACGTGGATCTATAAACAAGTTGCTCTTTAATAATATAAAACGGTAGCCTAGAGCACGAGGCTCCCAAGTCTCACCCACCAGTGGAGTTTAGGGAGGGTAGATGTACACAGCCTTACCCCCGCAAGTAAAGAGGCTGTTTCCAGGATTTGAATATATGACCTCCAGGTCATGAGGCAAGCAACCTTACCGTTGCTCTTTAAAAATATATTAAAAAAAAAAAATTGCCATAGAACAACATGATTGATTGGATGGGTGAGTTCAAGTAAAAAATCTAAGCAGTTCACACACACACACACGTGTGTGTAGCAAAGTAAAAAGATCCCGGAACTGTCACATTACCTTGTGTAGATTGCCAGCATGGAGATTAGCAGTTCTTGCTAGCCTAGTCAACAAAGAATAGAGTCCCTTCACAGCTGATGTCAGAGATGGTACCAAGGGCTTAAAGGTCTGACAAGCTTCCCTGATTCTTAAACAATAAGACTGATATATAGCTTGTCCATGGATAGGTGATATTTCCTTCTTGGTCTCTCTTTCCCTAGCTATAGCATCAGTCATGGCAGCTACATCCTTAGACAACACTGATTCAAGTGGAAGGAGGATGGCATTCACCTACCAAAGCATAAAATCACCGAAGAACAATTTTGTCTTTAGGGAAGCTCAATATATCACAACACATAGTGGACAGTTATAGGCGAAGCCTGAAAGGTCCAAATAAATACAAAAAAAAACCTTTGAAAGATCTTCCATAAGAGAATGGTGGATAGCAGCAGCCTCTTTCCCCTGATTGTGAACATCGTGTATATCTTCAGTTATTGCTAGAACCTACAAAAACAAAGCACATTTAGATTGCAAATATTTTGCATAGAAAGAAGACTTAGTTTTGGTGGATGGAATGCATGGCAACTTAATTGCACACTTTCTATAGATTGTTTCCAAGGTGACTGTTATCATAGTTGGCAACAATGGACCTAGTGATGAGGGACATATTCACTTACATGTACACGTAATCAGTTAATCCTTTTTTATTGTTTGCTGATTTTTATTACCTTAAAATTACTTGGTTATCAAATAATCAACAGTAATTTTTGACAACATCAAATACTTTAAAGACCACACCTCTTCAAGCATAGAACCGCATTCAGATGTCAAAGCGGTATGAATCCTTGAAACCCGAGCAAAAGCAGAGAGTGCAACACTAGCCTCATATGCACAATCCCTCATTGAAAGAACAGTGCTTTGTAAATCACCTATAAAAGGTAAAGAACATATTAAACCAACACATGCAACCACAATGCAAATACATCCAATTGAAAGAAAACATGCATGTGCATGTTCAACTTCAATGAACAGATGAAAAGTAATATAAGATGGTAAGATCCACCTGAAGCGGACTTTGCTTTCAGAGAGGCAATGCAGAGTTCATTAGTTGCCGTATATAATCCATTGGAAGCAGCTTCAACTGTGCATTGTGCAAGCTTCCACTCTTGTTCAGTACCTATTACAGGAACAGGATTGAATATGTTCACTTTCGTTCAGAAGTTTAAGTTTCACTAATACAAAGAGAGTCCAAATACTGAAGAATAAAGCAAACTCACGTGTATAAGAATGGAAAGTAACATCCAATCTTGTTAACGTATTCAAGTAAACTTGCTGCCATGTCTTGCCACCAACACTACTCCCGAAGGGATACGGTTGGCCTGGTATAAGCAAATACCCATCTCTTGAGGCTTCAAACTCCAATACTGACATACATAACTTGACAATGTCAGATGCCTTTTCTCTAAATTCCCATAAAATTTGCCTGCGAGTCTTGATATGTTCGTGGAACTTGAGAGGAATTCCTGAATTTTTAGTTGAAGCATTTCCAGAACTATTGGAATTTGGACCCCCACAAGCCCAACTCATTGCTCCCTCAAGCTGTCCTTCGGCAATAAGAGAAGTTTGTTCACAAGAGTGAAGGCGATCTATTGACCTTGTGATGTTTGAAACAGCAGATTGTAGATTTTCCAATAATTTTGATCTGCTAAGGTTTAAAATGACTGTATACAAGCTGTCATCAGTATCAACATATTTCTCAAATCTGGTTCTTCTGTTATATGATGGGTTCAAACTAACATCATGCATCCATTCCATCTGAACTACCTCAAGAGTAGTTTTCCGTAATGCTTCTTTCAACTCATTTACTTGTCCTTTCATGAGAGAAGCTGCTGCCTTTGCCGCCCTAGCTGTTTCATGCGCATTACAATATTCTTCAAGCATAAGTGAAACTTTTTTCACAACCCCATCTTTTTTCACTGGATCTAAAGCAAGTTCATTTGATGACTCTGTTAATTGCTTCAAGTGCTCATTTTCTTTATCTAAACAATCCAATAAACAAGGAGCAACTCTTCCTTTCAAATAGTGACCAATGTGTTTCTGAAGTTGGATTTCAAGCTTTTTCCTCATAAAATTGAGTGACTGCTCAAAGCCTAGATTTTGCTCAACTGACAAAGCTACATCATGTATGCACGTGTCAAGAAAATAATCTAGAACACCTATTTTCCAAATAAAGAATGAATGGTCATTCAATAAACCTCCAACTTTCCAGACATAATCAGATATAGAATTCCCAGAATTGATCAAATCTGCGAGAGTATGAAATTTACTTGAGGGTGTTGGAACTGAACCATCACCTGAAGATAGCATCATATCACTGGATTCCAATTCTAAGAAGGGCTTAACAAGTGCAGCCAACAGTGCTTTGCTTCTCAAAATATGCAGCTCGCTTTCATCTTCCATACCAACTAGTGACTGAAATTGACAATTCACAGAAACCAGGGCATTTTTAATATCAGCTTCTCTCTTTATAAGAGAAGAAGTCCTTACATCCCTCTGATTCCAAGTCTGATGGAGCTGGTCCAGTTGTGCCCTACAAGCTTCCTCTTGGGATGCCAGTTCCTCTGCCTCTTCCCAAGAAAGATGATCTCTGCTCTTAACTGCAGCTTCTTCAAGAGCCAGCTGCTGCTCAGTAATAAGACCAACCTTAACAAAATAGTTCTGCTCAAGTTCAGCCAGTGATGCTCTCTCAATTTCAACCTCCACAAGCTGCTCCAGTGCAGTTTCTATAGACCCTCGAACTTGTGAGATTAACCCAAATGCATCCATAACTTCTGAATTTAATGAAACGGCAGATCGGATTATATCTGGTAGAACAACTTCAGTCATTTGACTAACCAATCCCTTGCAGGAAAACAAAATGGTTTTGAAAATGGAAACCCAATTACTTTCAGAAGACAACTTCGAATGAACTTTGTTAATATCAAAAGAAGGGATCTCCTTTCCCATAAATTGCAATAGATCATTAACAAACTCCGTCACAAGATTACATTTTTCTACTTGTTCTTCAAGCCCAGCAAAAATAGTTCCAGAATCATTCTGCACCATATCGTATTGATTTCTTCCTGTGGATAAATCACCATATATATTAAGTATTCTATGCTTAACCTCATTATAAAGTGAACTTATAGAGATATTGAGAATTGACAGTGCCTTCTCCTCCCCTAGTGGTTCACCGAAAAGTCTAGTATTGATTGTCCCATCATATCTAGATTGAACAGAAGACATACCATCTTCCTTTATTAAAAGACCAGTAGACTGCATGAATTTAATGAGAGCTGAGAAAAGGTGATCCTTAGTTTTCGATTCAGACTCTAAGCCAGTAGAACTCTCTAACTCGGCACACTCTTTCTCTAATTTTTCTATTTCTGCTGCATACTTCTCCGCTCTAAAACAAAGATCATCATGACTGCTTTTGATAGACTCAGTGCTATCTCCTTGAAACTTTGCAAGAAGGTCAGAAGCCTGCCTTCTGGCAAGAGAGAGAACATCAGATGACAGGGCATTGACAGATAGTTGCAGTACTTGTGCCCAGCCATGAACTGCAGTGGTTGAAAGGTAATGTTTTGGTAGGATTCTTTGCAGAACCAAGGAGTATGCTTGCAGAGAAGAAATGGCGGAATTTAATCCATCATCCAACTCAGTTACGAACTGAGAAACTTCCCTATCTATATCATGGCACTGTGCTTGCGTTGGCTCAGGAACAACAGCTAGAGGAACACCTGCTATAGTAACTGCAGATGTAAGAGATAAGGCTACTTCCATATTACTCAGCTTAAAACAAGCATTTATTTCTGGGACTAAATTGCAACGTAAAGCATCAAGAATCCTTCCATGTTGCTCAGCCCAAGTCATTGCTTCCTGAGCTTTCTCTGCAACCATAGCCTTTGCTTGCGCAAACTCTCGACCCTGGATTTCAAAAGAAGCTCGAATTTTCTCTGAATTGGAGGTCGCTTCGGCAACAATCGACTTTGCAGATGTCTCGTGCAATATGAGGCTAGACCTCTCTTGGTCAGCTCGACAATATAGACTAGAGGCAAGCTCATACTGACTTAGAACCTCAGCAAACCTCTGGTACATAAGTTTTCAAAGTCAATGCAAATGAAGAAATGATTGACTCAGAAAATCCAAACAAAGTCACAATTTAAGTGTAGTAAAGAAAGTTCATGGCATTTCATCAGTACCTCTAGCGTGGATTCAACAGCAGGCAGGCCAGTCAATAATTGATCATGATGTTCCTAATCAGAGATTTGGGGGAGCAAAAAATCATCTATTAATCATTTTAGACAGATCTCAAGAAAGTATGTGGGAATACAAGCGAACCCACGCACGCAAACATATAAACCTAGCTAAACCATCTTAGGCCAATTGTCACACACTGAATTTGCTAACTAAAGGTTACAATAAAGGAATGCAAATATGAACGAACTGTGATTGTGCATATTTACTCTAATTCATTACGTAAAATATGTAAGACAGATAACCTACATAAACTCTTGAAACACACACAGAAGTACTTGCATACATATAAGAGAGTTAGCTGAGTAAGCCTAGTTCAGCTTAGTTGTTTATGCTTAGCTAATGCCAGCTGTTACAGATCCGGGGCCAACCCTGCAAAGGGTGGTTAGGTTTCTGCTTCTAATCCTGTAACTATAAATACCTGTACTTGTTCTATTCTTAGTAACTAATAACAGATTCATTTATTACACAACTCTCTCTCTCTACTTTCCTTTATGTTTTACAATACACACATTTGCCTTGGAACTTGGTGCATCTGACCCAGATATTAACTGCTTGAATTATACTCCCTCCGTCCCTAATTATAAAGCCTTCTTGACACTTTTATTTTGTCCCTATTTATAAAGCCCTTTACCAACTTTCAATGAGCGTTAATTATTTTTTTTCCACAAACACCCCTATTTATTTAACACTTTTTAGATTCCCAATAATATTAATAGGGGTATTTTTGAAAATACATATCAAAAGTTCACATTTCCAATACAATTAACTAAATTATTCCACTTTCTTAATGGACGTGAAATCTTCCAAGAGGGCTTTATAATTAGGGACGGAGGGAGTAAAAACTAGGAATGCAAGTTCAGTAATTACCTGTAAGGGAACACGGATTTCCTGCACTCGAGATGCAAATAGACTCAAGCTAACAGCCAATTCCATGCCTTTTCTTTCTTCACCACCAATAGCAGCTTCGTCGTGAAAATCACCCCGTGTCCACTCCACAAGTGGATCCCAAACAAACACTTCTAGTAACATCGAGAGTATGTCTTTGTTCTTCCTTAGAACACCAATAACAGTCTCACAGTTTGCCCTGAAGGTACCCTCTACTCCAGTCAGCCCTAAAGCCGCTTCAATCATTTGGGTAAGACGGAAAGGAACAATCTCTGGAATCTTTAGTCTTTGTCCCTTATCAAAACACACATTGTAATCGATGTGTACAATATCCCCACTACAAAAATCTATAAGAATGTTGTCTAAATGTCTGTCACCAAGTCCCAAAATATGACCAACCATACTCATCGCAGCAACGCTTCCTGAATACCTGAAGATTGATAATAAAATGTGAGAAAGTAGAGTTGAGAGAAATCTAGAGATCTAAGCTAGGAGAGAAAACTGAATTGACTTGAATCAATCAAATTACTATTACGAAGAGAGCTGCGTAGTTATATAGGACTAGTATATGCACGAACAAACCTAGATCCTATTCTAATATAAAACAAAATAGTAACCACTAACTAATAACAACAGCAACAAAAATATAACAATAATAAACTAACTGTTCAAAATATTTTCTGCGTGTCATATTTTTGCCTTTAAGCAAATGCCCATATCTTATACCAGGCAAAAGATTGGAAGTACTTGCAAATAGACAGTCAACGAACAAAGTTTTGAATTTGACACCGGATGAAAATAACATCATGCTAACTTAGTTACCTCCGTGAAAAAATAAAGGAGCAAATGTCTAGGATAAGTTATAATTACAAAAGTTTGCAAGCCATCCAAGTGAAAATTGACAAAGACTTATGTTTACAAGCAGTTCCAAGCCCAAGAAAACGACATGGTGCAAGCAAGCCAAATTAATAAATAAATCCAAAAAATCTAGATCTATATGGTGAGGAACTTAACCATTGAATTTAAAGATGCATGATGTAATGTAACCATAAAATGCATCATTGAAGGCTTAAATGTGTTCCTTTCATGTACCTCTTCATTTTTGAGCTGAAAGCTTTATATCCTTCACTAGCACACCATAGTTCTTGGTAAAGAAGATGTCTAGGCACCTCGTTCATGAGATCAAGAAGCACTTTACATTTGACTTCATGAGGCCAATCCCTTCGAGAAATCACTCTCTTAATGCCTTTCTCTTTAAGTGCAGGTATGATCTTCCCGTAAAACATATCACTCGGACGGGGAACAGGTGGAGGGGCTGATTGTTTTGTATTTGCAGTGCCTACTGCTGAAAGCTGCGCTAGCTGCATACGGGTTTGCCAAGACTTAAATACACTGTAAATGCTTATTACATTATCCACCCACTGGATAAGCCCGGCCCGGCCACTGATTGGAGTCACAGAATAATAACGAATGCCAAGAGAGTTGCTACATGTAGAAGAAGAAGAAAGCAGAAAACCATTTATAGCCTGCAGCAATTGCATAATTCTAGCATCAAGGCGCAAATCTTCACGTCCTTTAAGGAGATATGTGTATTTCTGACCATCCGAACCAAGTATACCAAGTTTCTTAGGCTTAGTCTTTGTTGATAAGATAGTGACTTGTTCATGGAAAGAAGCAATTGTGACAACCCCCTGGAGATCAGTTGCTTTGTCAGAGTCGGGTATTTTTACTTGTTTCTCAAGACCTGGCATTGGAACATCTGAAGATGATAACAGAGCCAAATGTGGCGCAACTTCTTGTAAAGAAATTGAAGACTTCCTCTGGTAAGAGGCCAAAGATGCAGCAATACTATCAAAAGGTCGCCACGCATCTCCTAGAGCTGCTAAAGATGCTGGAGGAGTCTTAAAGGATACAATAGCTGATTTCAGTTGTTCTTTATACTCTTCCTGGAACCAAGCTTCATGAGGAGTATCAGGTTTTCGAGAAGTTGAAGCTAAACGACGTTCCAAAGCCACAACTATTGGAGCCATCATTGCAGAATAACGAGCAGAGTTTATCTTGTTTTTCTCATTCTGATTAAGTGTGACATTTTCTGCAATTCTTGTAGCCTCTTCTTTCAGCACATTTATTCGCCTCATCACATCTGCAACAAAATACATTCAGGTTCATTTCTCTTCGCTGACAATAAATCCTAATTGTGCAATCAAACTCTCAAATGCGACCCCAAGACAATTTTTTTAATAGAAAGGGTCATAAATTCTTCAGCTGTTCAGCATAATTTATGAAAAAGGATCCCATAATTAATAGAAATGTAGGAAAACAAGGAAAGCAACCTGTGTGTAGATCCTGAAGAGTGCTGAGCCATAATTCCTCCCAAAGAACAGTAACATTTCCAAGTTCATTTATCATCAGCTGAACATCCTGAACCAATTGAGGGTAAAGTTCCCTCTGCACGAAGCAAAATTTTTTTAATCATGGTATCTGTACACTACTTTAACAAAGTAAGCTAACAAAACGTACCGACAACTGTAACACAAGCTCTAGAAAAACTAATGAGTACCTATCAAGGTGCTTTTTAAGCTGAAAACCAGATTATAATCTATTTGTCCTTCCAAATTCTAATTTCAGACCAATGAGTAGATATTGTGATAAGTATGCAGAGTCACTTATAACATTCAGAATTCAGAGTAACTCTTCTGAGGACAATAATGGAAAACTGAGACAGGACTGGTACTGCTAGGTTGCTACTATGTTTTTAGCACCTATTATGGGATGCAAACCTAAACATTAATTGAATGACAATAATGCTGAAGATATGAGAAAATAAGAGAAAATGCTAAATCACCATGCACATGACTGCAAACCAAATATTAATTCACTTATTTGTTTCTTCTAAACCTAATTACTGAACAAAGAAAATAATCTCAAGTTCAATGGACAGACCCAATACTCACATTTGGTTTTATATCTCTACATTATACAGAAACCAAATGACTGTTCATCCAAAAATATCTAAAAATACATGAACAAGACATCAGAACTATTAAATCATCTATCACTTTGAAAAGATTAATTCACTACACATCACAGTTTAAAAACACAACTCAGCAGGGCAGCTCAAACCAATTGAATTGTCACCTACTGAGAAGTTTGAAGAGAGTATGTAAAATATATATAAGCTACATAATACACACAGAATTTTTCACATTACCAGACAACCAAGCACATGATGAAGCTCTTCTGAAGGCTTCTCTTCATAAGCATCAACATCAACTAGCGTTGGGTACACTATAGAACAGGGAGATTGCTTGGCCAGCATGATCAGTAAGCCTTCCAGCTGCTTACGAACGACTTGTTCAGGATGAGAACTTAGACGTGCAAATAGTTGAGGGGTAACATCCTACAAAAGAAAATTTCAGTCAAAATTTCACCAAACTATAGTCCCCTTAAAAAATGAAAGAAGCGAATGTTAAAACCAAAGATCGAGAATGCAACCTGCCATGGCAACAAAGGAACAACCGAAAGAGCAGATTCAAGAGTATCTTTCAATTCCACACCATAATTGAGAAGTATATGCAATATATACAATGTAGCCCTGAGGGTGTAGCTGCCATTTTTTTCCTTCAAAGCCTCATAATTAGAACCAGGTATCTGTCTACAGTGAAAATGGGAAGATGAATAAGAAAGAAATTGTATGTAACCATGAGCTGCATGTCCAAACAAGGACACTCTCCTCCTCCTCAATGACCACCAAATATCAACAAAATCATCCAATGCAGATATTATGTCAGATTGCCCCAGCCCAAGATTTGCATGTAACAAACAAGCCCTCAATTGAGAAGATACCATGGCTGAAAGACGCCCACCACCAGAGTTTTCTGCACCTGGTGCCCCCGCAGCAGTTTCCATAATTTTCACCAAATGGTGAACCAATGTCTGCAAAGGATTGTCATTACTTGAGTGCACTACAGAATCAAGCCACAAGCCTCCCTCTTCTAGTTCTTCTATGAAACCTTTCATATCACCATTTTCCTGAAAAAGACACACAACCAACGACTTGATTCTTTGCAACTCATCCTTAGTCAACTTGAATCTCTCCTGTGAAATTTCTGGAACAAGTATGGGAGAGAATAAGCATGAATGGAGGGTAGTTTCACTTTGAAGAAGGAGTGAGTCTTTGGCTTGCTTGAAGCACCAAGAAGCATAAGAAATCCATGACTTGCCCATGGTGGGGCAAATATGAGTAGACAATTTTGTTGCTGTACCAACAATCTCCTCAGTAATAAGTCTCCAATTTTGTTGACAGTTTATATTTTCTTCATTGCCATCTCTGTCAAGTGGAGCTGATTCAAGCATATCAAAATCTGCTGGCAACTTAAGAACAATACTCTCTGGACTCCAATCTGAGTAATCCCGCTTCAACCAATCTGCTAGCCTCAAGCATGCTTTGGCTTTCAGAATTCTCTCATCGGCACGAGATATTTTCGATGCTGAAGAAGACATGCAAGGACGCAAAAATGACCAAAGGTTTGTGAAAGCATCTTCAAACTTGTTTTCAGCATACAATAGTAAAATGTTCTCGTACTGCAAATTTAAGGCAAGAAGATTGTCATGCCTCTCCTCGGAATAATTAGATATACGATCTTGGAGATAGTTGTTCAAACGGTTTGCCAATAATAGGTTTTTTTGCTTATGGGCTAAGTTCAGCAAATTCATGCAGAATTTTAGAGTAACTGAAGTTGAGGAAATGGTTTGATGAACTCTAAGCACTTTCAGCCATGGATTACAATCTTGATGGATTTTACTAATAGAAAATGGAACTGGCTGGAGAGAATTTAATATTGACTGAAGTTGCTTCCCCTTCTCATGGGTTGATTTAAGCTTGTATTCCTCCTCTAGTAGGAAAATGCAGTGCAGCTGAATAGCAAATGGTGTTGCTTCAGCTAACCCATCAAGTGGCAGAACAGAAAGTGGTTCCTCCAACATTGACCTCGCCTTCTGCAAATCATGCAGCACCCTATCATTGTCTCCCTCCTTCTGTAAAAGCAATGACTGTAGAAGCATCTGCTCACTCCGTTGCAAGGCTATTTTTGGATCAAGGGTAAGCTCACTATTACTTTTGGGTGTCAAATCAAGGCACGACCATGCAGCCTGATTATCACCCTCATCAAAACGTGCTAATGCATGAATTGCATTCACTTCATTGCCTGCCATGGTCAGAGCACCAGAATAACTTTTACCAGCATGCTTAGCACGAAGCAGTTGCAGCTCCAATAACCAAGTTTCAAGAGATTTCCAATCAGATACAGCTGTATAACTCTCGATTATACGTGCAATAACAAACTGTATGCCATCAGAATCCAGGGAACTGAGTGACTCTTCAGTTTGTAGCAAGTGGGTAAAGTATGCAGCGGCATTTTCATACTCGCCTTTTGCCTGGTATACTAGCCCACGTATCCATGAAAGGGGTCCAACAGGTCCACACTCATTGAAGGACTGGTTTTCCTCTCCTAGTAAGGAGGAGAAAGTAATCAAAACCCATTTTTGTAGTCCAATCAAAGAATCTGGTTCAGAACTCTTACAAAGAGCTAGTGAAATGTGTCTTACAACTTTTAAGACATCTCCTCTATACCTAGCTCTGACATTGTGGAGGCTATCCGTTACCTGAGCCCTTGGTTTTTCCTTCAAAGCTGACACGGAAAGATTCTTGAGCTCCTGCAAACGCAGTGTACAGTATTGAATAACAGCATCATTGGAATGTAGAGCCAAACCAGCATTCATCATTGGTTCACATATACGAGAAAACCAATCCTCGCATACTTTTTTGTTTGCTCGAAAGAACAAAGAACTCTGACGAGTAGCAGGTGGTAAAATGACAGACCCCTCATATGCATTGTATACATTTTTCTTTAGAGCCTCGACAAAATCCAACAGTAATCTCATTGGTAATAAGTGAGCACCAGAAGACCCTATCATACTTAAGTTCCCATCACTTTGCTCATTATCAAGTTGTAAAAGGTGTGCAATGTCCAAAAGCATGCGCTCTAGTGCAGCAAATGTTTGGGTTGGGCCACCAAGGTTAGTCCGAAGACGTGTAGCAATACAGTACCGAGCTGCTTCTTGTACAGCCCACCAGGCACCAGCTAAACTATTGACAGAACAGATTTTTTCAAGTATGTCTTCATCCACTTGAATATCCAACCATTCAGAACTATCACCCAAATTTCCTGTTTCTTCAGGCTGACCTAGAATAGCATCCTTTGAACTCCGGCAACTATGAATAAGCCGTTGGATCCAAGAAGAAAGGGGCACCTTCCATCTTTGTGAAATGTAACTTAAGATCGATACAAGTTGTTGTGAGTGCAATTGTAGAGGCAACTGCTTCAGTGCAAATAACTGTTTCCAGTGCATCTTAGAACTGTTGCCTAACCCAAGGTCGATTGGTCTAAATCTACCATGATCATAGAGACCACATGTATATATAGTAGAAGGTAAAACACGAGCAAGTAGCTTCAAATATGCATCCCGTATCTCGATAGCCGGATCACCAAGTTTCTCCAGTATCACTTCAGCTATAGGATAAAAACATACAGGATGTAAAAGGTTTGCTTGCATAAGCATCTCCAAAGTTATTGCCACGTGTGATCTTACTTCTGGTTCTCTCTCAAATGCACAACTTAAAAGTGAGAATACCAAGTTCATTATTGCACCAGCATCTCCACGTGCTTCCCAGGAGAAACTTTTTGAACTTGAAATCTTATTAACAGCCATAACATTCTCACAAAACTTCTGCACCCAATCTAGAGCAACCAATTTAATTGCAAGAGGAGAAGAAACATGAAGAGCTTTTATAAGGAGCATGCTATACTTTTCTAAATGCTCAATAATAATGGCTGAAAACCCGTGACTGAATTGATCCTCGCCATATTTTTTGGTCTCAGAGTCAGCATCAGCTTTGTTAGAATTCTGTTCTCTCAGGGAACACTTAATTAAGAATTCAACTGAAGTTAGCCTCTCCAATGTCTTGAAAACAGTGACCTGCAACTCCATGAAGGCCTGAATAGGTAATTCAGAAGGATTCAAATTTTTTGTAATAAAGGACACCAACTTTTCCGACCTGTTGAGACACAAGATAGAAATTTCTGTTAGGCCAATCAAGTTGTTATCTCCACCCAAGGAAACACATGCCAATAGAACTTTCAAATCAAACTTGATTATCGCGAATAATTCATGTTTTGAAAATGCTTTAGAAGCCATGACACAGTTGAACTGATCTGCATGACCGGTGTTTTTTCCTACCACACTCTTCAATAACTCTAGTTCTTCAATCAATGAGGTGACTGCTTCATCGACAATTTCCTTATTCCCATGTTGAAGCAAGAAAACATAAGTAGCTGCAGCACTTCCTGTCAATAAATGATTGGGATGCAATCGCAGATGAGAAATCGATGCTTCAAACTTCAATAACTTCTTCACGGATGATGGTAGGAGACCAAGCTTTTGCAATGATAGTAATTGGAGGTTAGTTTTCAAAACCCCGTGAACTTGAAAAGGGGTAATCTTCTTAAATCCCGCCCGTTGACCAGTTGCACCAAATTCCAAGCTTTGAAATAAAATATCAACAGCCTGGGGGTAAAAGCCCGAAAACCGTTCACGCAATATTTCTGCTAGAAGAGTCAAACACTTCCAAGAATCTTCAATCCACTCTGACCATCCAAACTTTTGCCCAATCATTGACAAGCACCTCAGCAAGCGAGGCAACATCGCGCTGAGAGGTTCACATATCTGTTCAAGCATATTCATCTCTAGCAGCCCCGAAGCAGTAGCCTGCAGAATCGTCGAAAAACAAGACAGCAAAGCAAGCAGCCTCCGAAACTGCGGCGGGGTTCCAGGACTCCCATCCTGAAGCAATGCCTCCATATCCCCTAAGAATTTCGTCAGCAACCTCAACGACATAGCCAAACTACCAACCCAATGCTTCTGAAACTGCAAGAAACTATCCATAATAACACGCCGATCCGACTCGGCTAAATCAGGCACAAGCGCCCACCCGAGTAGCAAATCAACGATATCATGGAAATGCGGCTGAAAACATCTCAAGAACTTCATCGATATCAAAGTAATAACACCTAGAAGCCTATGCAACAAAGTCAAGGAGGTTCTCTCATCTTCGAGCAGCACCTGACACGCTTTGAGAATCGACAGAGCGTACCTCTCAATCCCAACAACATCTCCGACATTGAGAAATTCGCGCAACCCTTCCAGTGCAAGTTCCTTGGTGCCGTCGAGGGGAGTTACATTGCTCAGTAACGGCAATGCCCAACCGATAAAACGGTCAACAAGGGTTCCGAGTAGAACATGGTTCTGTCTTGCGTTAGAGGTGACGGGAATCGAACAAATAACCGCACAGAGGGCACCGTAGGCAGTAACCGCCGCTTGACGCACTTCGTATGATCTGTTATTATGAAATTGGAATTAAATTAGGGCGAAATTGAAATTGGAATTAAATTAGGGTGAAATTAAGAATTGGATAACTTACTTGTCAGAGAGGAGTTGGGAGAAGCCTTGAGCGAGGAAGGGGGCGGAGTGGGTGATGAGGAGGGAGTTGTGAGGGTGGAGGATGGCGCGGTGGAGGGAGGTGATGGCGGAGATGCGAGGGGTGGGGTCGTTGTTGGAAGAGACGGCGGTGGTGGTGGTGGTGGCGGTGGAAGAGGAGGAGGAGGAGGTGGAATCGTCTTTGGGGAGAGCGACGGAGAGAAGAGCCGCTAGCTGTTGCTGGTGGTGGTGTAAGCCTTGCATCTCGTTGTGATGATTAACAGTAACTAACTACTAAGTAAGTTAGTGTGTGCCTTTTCAGCTCTTCGTTCTCACTCTCGCTGTGAGTATCATCGTGTCGAGAGTTGAATGTAGGCAGAGAGTTTGTGACCTTCAAGCTTCAAGCATGAAGACCATTTTGTAGTATGAGAATACATAGCATTACTCCCAGTTTTTTGGTTTGTACCATAGCATAGCATAGCATTACTGCATTACTCTCGGGTTGATGGTGCAATTGTCTCACTTTCAAAATAGAAGGTGTCTATGACCCGGAAGCAAGGTCAGGTGTTCGAATCCTGCCTTGTGCATGCAGCAGCGTTAAATCTTGGGGGCAAACTGTCCCACCAATTGGAGGTGCCTACAAGTCAGCGAGGAGATTAGTCACTGCGTCGGCAATGGACACTCCGGTCGTGGACCAAAAAATAGAAGGTGTCTATTTTTTTTTATTTTTTAAATTTCATGGGCTCACTTTTGAGATTAATTCTTCAATTACTGTGAAAATTTACATGAGAACTTCACAACAATTAGAGTCAAAAGATGTTTAGGGATCTCAATTGGTGAATATCGTCTTTATATTTTATGATATAAGAAATTCTCGTGCCAGTTTTATATTGGAGTCTTGATGCAAAAAAGATCTGTGTATGATAAAAATATTTATATTGCGAATTGAGTTTATTGTCTTGAGGAGCTTAATCAGCTGATTCATCTCTTACCTAATATTCAAAATAGGTCGAACATGAAAAAAAATCCATACAATCTTTCAAACTAAATTTGCGTAATTTCATAGCAGCAAGTCGAAAATAAAATATAAATCTAAAAATTTCTTACACTTATTTATTACAGAAAAAGGATAAAAGGATACGCATTAGTTCCTATTGTTCCCATTAATGCAATGAGTGGTTTGAGGCATATCGCACATGTAATGCGATCAAACAAAAACTCCACTTATGTCAATGTCATTTAGAAGTGGCAATTCTGACTAATTAGACATGCTTTTGTTTGCCGAGTTCGGATTTTGACCATGACGTTGCAAAAAAACACGGCTTAAAATCCTGCAATTGTCTAACTTTCAAAATTGAATATGTCAGTTTTCCCTTTTTTTTTAAATTT
This sequence comes from Crotalaria pallida, assembly GCA_037953625.1. Lineage (NCBI taxonomy): Eukaryota > Viridiplantae > Streptophyta > Magnoliopsida > Fabales > Fabaceae > Crotalaria > Crotalaria pallida. The sequence continues at coordinate 136,897,770 of CM075654.1, read as the reverse complement.
CATGAGCTCACTTGTGAGATTAATTCTTGAACTACGATGAAGATTTATTTGAGAATGCAATTTACTTTCACAACAATCAGAGTCAACAGATATTTACGAATCTCAATTGGTAAATATTGTCTTTATATTTTTATGATATGAGAAACTCTTGTATCAGCTTAATACCAAAGTCTCCATATATAGAAAGATGTATGTATGATATGAATATTTATAGTACAAAGTGAGTTTATTGTCTTGAGAAGCTTAGTCAAATTTATCTTTTGCCTTATTTTCACAAATAGGTCGAACAATAAAAAAAAATATGTCCAATCTTTCAAACTAGATATGTGTAGTCTCACATCAGCAAGTCGAAAATAATACGTAGATCCAAAAATTTCTCAAACACTCATTAATTATCGAAAAACAACAAAAAATACACATTTCCTATTTTTCCCATCTATGCAATGGGTGGTTTGAAGCCTATTACAATTATAGTATGATCAAACAAAAAGCCCCACTTATGTTAATGTCATTTTTCTAAATTTCCTTCTATTTAAAAAATGAAACTATAACTTACATATCATAACTCTTTACTGGTATATTCATAACATATGTTATACAATTGCTATTATATGAATTATGTACATCATAAAATATTTAATTGTTGATTCATGCTATGGTCCTTTATAACACGATAATACCCTGAGACATATAAGAGTTGGTAGATGGTTTAGACATGTTTTGGTGGGTGAATATTGTTTTCAATTACTTATGAATCAGAGGTTCTCGATCTGACCCGATACCAAAGCCTCATCGTAAAAAGAAAGAGGCACATATGGTATGAACATTATATTAGAGGTGAGTAAAGGATACATGTTTGACAACTCCCATAATTATACAAACATATCCACAAAATAATAAATCATCTTTATGATGCAATCCACTTTTTGATCATCGGTGTATTGCATTAGTTATCTTTCTATTTTTAATGTAATTTTTTTTTTATTTTAAACAAGAGATTCATAAAACGTCAACGAAACTGAGTAAGGCGATAAAAGGGTCATGATGCACTTTAAGCACTAAATTATATCATAAAATATTAAGTTTTTTAATGATCAAATTGGCATATAGAATCTTTAAAGATTATTTGACAACTTAATTTTCTTTAAAAAAAAACAAATTGAGTTACCAACGGGGTTTGATTCAGTTGGTATAAGGCCCCAACTGAATTTTTGGGAATACGTTAAAAAAAAACCAAATTGAGTTCTATCATAATTTTCCTTTTTTCTTTATTACTGTTGTTATGTCAGACTCTTCAATGTTATTTTTGGCAAAACTGCTTCATTGGTCCCCTAAGTTATTTACTTGTTTGAAAGTGGTCACTTAAGTTTTTTTGCTTGAAAGTGATCCCTCAAGTCTACTTTCGTTAACATGGTTGATCCTTCCGTTAATTTTTTCGTCTCCGATCATCTTTTTAGTCTTCGATCATCTTCTCCGTTGGGATTTCCGACGAACACCATTTTTCTGGCGATGAAGCTTTACTGTTTTTTTTTCCTTTTTCTTTGCTCATTCTTCGTCAAAAATGTTTAGATTGGACCACTAATCTCTCCACCATTCTCCATCACATCCAGAAGGTGGCGTGATGAGATTTGTGGGGTTAGAGATAAAAGATACTGGTCGGAAAAAATGAAGTTTCGCCAGAGAAGATGACCGAAGATGAAAAATTTGATGAACACAAACCGTGCTAATGGAAGTAAACTCAAGGGACCACTTTCAAACAAAAAGAACGAGAAAGACCACTTTACAACAAATAAATAAATTAGGAAAAAAAAGCAATTTTACCTTATTTTAAAGTTAATTTTAGTAATGCATCAAGTAATAAAAATGAATAGCACCCTTTGATTTATGGATTTTTTTTAACCTACAAAAGTTTAAAAAAAAAAGAGGTTTTAAATTAAAAAAGGATTTGTCTAAGGGTCAAAGACGAGGAATAAAAGAAAGGGAATGAATGCGTTGGAATTTGTTTTTGGCAGTGGAGAGCAGTGAGAAAATTGGCAGAATCGCAAGGACTAAAGTGCAAATTGTGAGAATATTGCCTTTTTTCTTTAATAAGGGGCAAGGCAAGGGTGGTGGACTGGTGGTAGGGACAAAGGAATCGCATTCTTTCCGCCGCGGGAACCCAAAACAGCCTTCAATTCACCGCCTCTCTTATTCTTCTTAAAGAGAAACGAAACGATGTCGTACGACGACGTGGAGATCGAAGACATGGAATGGAACGACGAGTTGCAGGCGTACACATACCCATGCCCGTGCGGTGACCTTTTCCAAATCACCAAGGAAGATCTCAAGCTCGGCGAGGAAATCGCTCGTTGCCCTAGCTGCTCCCTCTACATCACCGTCATCTACAATCTCGAAGACTTTCTCCATCATACTAACAACCCTCCTCTAGAACCTTCCAACCAACAACCTCTTACCGTTGCTTGAATTACCATTTTCAGGTGCTTATTTATTGTTGCAATTATTCCCTCCGTTCCAATTTATCTGTTGTTTTAGAATTTTTCACTTTTTCAAAATTATTTGTCGCTTTAAGAATCCGAGTATGCATTAATATAGCAAACTTGCCTTAAGCTTCTCTTGAAATCGAAGCATTGAATGACTTTCTTAAGGCTATGTTTGGATATCCAATAATTAATGGAGCGGAATGAAATTAAATGGAATGGAATGAGATGGGGTGGAATGGAATAGTATAATTGTATAAAATTACCATTCCATTGTTTCGTTATTTTATGATGGAATGGAACAAAAATAGATTCCTTCAGATACATCCCAATTTTGGGGGAATGAAAAAATGAGGTTTTTGGTGGTATTGGATGGAACCTATACCATTATCTTTAATGTAATCCAAACAATGGAATGAGCTTAGTTTCCATTCCACCCCATCCCACTCCATTCAATACCATCAATCCAAACAAACCCTTGACAAATAAATTGAAGCAGAGGGAGTATGTGTATGGGCATGTTATGTTTGAAGAAATTACTCTGGACTCCTTTGATGATTGTCTTAATTACCATTGACATTTCTCTAGTTTAAGAAGTTACACTCAGCTTCCCTCTATGGGAGGTGAGTGCAAGGGGTGATTTTGAAACAAAGGGGTAATCGATATCATTAAGTCAAATCTAAGAAGTGGTAAGTGTAAATTGTTATATTGACCCAACAAGCTTCAACTTAGATGTAATGAAGTTTGCATCTTTGTAGAAGATGTGTGCATGTGCAAATCCATCCAGGAATTTCTCCATGCAATAGTCTGCATATAGTGTATATGTGCAGTATATTGGATGGGCTTGAACTCTTGAAGTCTGACAAAGCTTCTTATCAAATCATCAACTCTAGCTACTCTCATATTTCAAGTTTTCAGAAAAACATTTATTATTGGTATAAATTTTTTTCCAATTAGTCAGTACTCACTGAAAAATCAAAGGACCTCTTTCTATAATATGACTCTAGGGTACTATAACATGGATCTTCCAAATCTCTGTGCAAGTGCAATTTACTTTGATTTTTGTGTGCTTCTTATGCCAAATTTACATTATATTATAGCCTATAAGTTTCCTGTTTTGCCGTTGATAATCTGCAGCTCCTTTCCACACTTTTGTAAAGTGAAATAAATGCCATCTTTTGAGAACTAAAATATCAACCATGAACACATCTGTAGTTTTTCTTCAATTATTCTTGGCTTTGACCATTATTTGTGTTTATCACTGTACACCGTTGTAGTTGCATTTATTGTGCTTGGGTTTGTGCTGGAGGGGCCAATTGTAATGGCTGTAACTTTGGGTTTAGGCTATATATTCCTATATTGTGGATTCAATTCTCATTGTATTGATTTTGAAAGTCGAAGAATACTTGAATGTTGTAGTTATACTCCCTCCGTTTCACTTTAAGTGTCTTTTTAACATCAAAATTTTGTTTCAAAATAAGTGTCTTTCTACCAAATCTAGGCAACATTTAATACTGTTTTTCCTTATTTACCCTTACATTTAATGTTGTTTTAGTTTTGAAATTTGTAATACTAGTAATTATGCATTGACAAAATAAAAATATTAAATAGGGGTATTTTTGACAAAATACACATAAAACTTACAATAATCATCATAATCAACACTTTCTTAATCTATGTGCAAAAGTCCAAAAAGACACTTAAAAGTGAAACGGAGGGAGTAATCAGATTACTTATTATGCTTCTGACTTGTTAAATGACAAAATACATTTGTCTTGCTTGCAGATGTCCTGAAATGGAGGCACGACAACCATGGATTTTGTTACGGCTTTGATTTATCATAGCATATCAGATATTGTTTTGCAGATAGGAATTCTTGGTATTTGAGATGAAAGAGGTGAAGTGAATAATTCGATAGATTATGGTACATGAAGAACTCTATTGTTAGAGTAAGATCGTTGTTATTTACTCTTCAAAATTGGAAAGTGAGCCAAGAGTTATGTTATTGAACTCAACTGATCTTTGACAATCAGTATGTCAATTACCCTGGCCTTGTGAAACAAATGATTGGGATAGTTAGACTTTTACTATACCACCGCATTTATAGAAGGATTCAGGATTGTAGAAGCAACCATGTGCTAAGTAATAGTAGTATTCATTTTGAACAAATCCCTAATCCTCACCGTTCTCTATTTCCTTTAATTTCGGGTTACACTTTGCTTTGTAATCTGTCATGCTTAAGGGGACTACAAGGTTTCTAAGCTAATAGTAGTAAATTGTGAAGTTCGATCACGTTAGTAATTGCATATTTATGAACCAGTAATTTCAGACCAACCTTGTAATTAGGGCATCTTACAATTCTTCTTATTGAGTTCTACTTTGTCTTGAAGGTTAATAAAACTACAAGATTATAATATTAGAAAAAAATTTCAAATTGTTGAATGTGTAAAACTCATTGATAAAAAAAAAAAAGTGTAAAACTCATGGTTTTAATTTGGATTTTGCTCACCGGTGCTCTAAAGGCATTGGAAATTCAAATCTACTAGTTTCCGTATATAAAATTCACCGTTTTTTTATAGATAAAATTATTATTATTTTTTTTTTTAAAATTTTCTTAACCAATGACCTAAGAGAACAAGTTAGCATTTTCCTTTAGCTTATTGTGGATCCAATTATTATTATTTTAGTTTAGAAACCTATTTCTTAGATAATTCTTGGAGCTGCAGACATTGCATTCTAATTTTATCTAGTAAGAAATGGAAAGAATTGTTTTCCTCCAACTTGCTGAGATAGTCAATAGTCAATATTATAGGGCACTCTCAAATGTGTATAATACTGTATTTTTTATCAACAAACATCAAAAACGTTTACAATTCCATTTTTGGAAAAAAAAAGCAGGAGAATCGAATTTTTTTGTTTGATAAATATTAGACTGTAAAAAAGAAAAAAAATTGGAAGAAAAAAAAATGCTTAAACATGTTTTTAGTCCATAAAAATATATGCAACTTTGATTGTATTCCTCCAATTATTTTTTAAGTTTGCTTATTCTTAATTTTAAGGGTTGAAATCAAGAAAAAAAATTTTATTAGTAGTTTTTAGTTATTGTACTCCCTTCGGTCCCTAATATAAGCACCATTTGATCAATTTCACTTTCTTTAAGGAAGTTAGTTAATACAGTTAGTGATATTGAAAATGTAAATATTTGGTCAAAAGTATCCCTATAATTATTATTGGAAATCTAAAAAGTGTTGAGTAAATAGGGGTGTTTGTGGAAAAAAAGTAATTAATGCTATTGGAAATTGAAAATGAGGCTTATATTAAAGACAAAAAAAAGTCTTCAAAAAGTGTTTATATATAGGATCGGATGGAGTATTATTTTTGTTGATTGTTTTGTTTTAACACTATAATATAATAATCGATCACATCAACAATTTGTAGTTAGTCACATTATTACTAAGAATTAAAATCAAATTTTTAAAATAAATTATAAAAACTAAGATCAAAATTCGATATATTTTCAAAGGAAAAAAAATAAAGGCTTTTAGTACTACTATCCATTCATTTTCGTCTGTGATCATTGAGTATTCAGTTTCATGTTGGTGTGTCGCAAAACTCTGTTATTCACTTATTCCTTCTTGTGTTTGAGTACTCACTATGAAACTGCTTAAAATCGTCGTTCCCAAACCATTCAACGTCAAACACCACCTGACAATTTTCCTCCAACCCTCCCATGGCCACCACCCCTTTTCCTCTTCTCTCCTTCAACCCCATGAAACACTCTCTTTCTCCACCCCCATCACTCCATCTATCTTACTTGATTCAATCCATTCTTCTCAGTGGCATTTCATCGAACACCTTACCCCCCACCTCACCCCATCCCTTATCTCTTCCACTCTATCCAATCTCCACCAAAGCCCACAACTTGTTCATCAATTTCTTACCCACCTTGATAACAATAATCACCCTCATTGCCACCTTGATCTCTCAACCACTTGCCTCGCCGCTTGCATCCTCTATCGTCTTCCTTCCCCTAAACCCGCAATTCACCTCTTTAAGCAACTCATTCATAGACACGGTGATGGCATTGTCACTAAAAACTTGATTTTTGATGAATTGGTGCGTGCCCGCGATCATTTTAATGCTAAGACAACTGTTGTCTTTGATTTCCTTGTGCGGGCTTATTGCGAGCTTAAAAAACCCAATGACGCTTTGGAGTTTTTTTACATTATGAAGGAAAGAGGGGTTGTGCCTAATACCGAGACTTGTAATCAGATGCTAAGTCTGTTCTTGAAATTGAACAGAACTCAGACGGCCTGGGCTCTGTATGCGGAGATGTTCAGGATGCAGATCAAATCCAGTGTATGCACTTTTAACATCATGATTAATGTGTTGTGTAAAGAAGGGAAGTTGAAGAAGGCGAAGGAGTTTATTGGGCATATGGAGGTTCTCGGTATCAAGCCTAATGTTATCACTTATAACACCATAATACATGCATATTGTTTAAGAGGGAGACTCAAAGCGGCACGCTTAATTTTTCAGACAATGAAAGATAAAGGTCTTGAGCCAGATTCCTTCACTTATAATTCTTTTATAAGTGGGATGTGTAAAGGAGGAATGCTTGACGAGGCTTCTGCGTTGCTTGGGAATATGTTAGAATTTGGCTTGGTTCCTAATGCAGTGACATATAATGCATTGATTGATGCGTATTGCAATAAAGGGGATCTGGATAAAGCTTTTGCCTTCAGGGATGAGATGATAAATAAAGGCATAATGCCATCTCCAGTGACCTACAATATGTTTATTCATGCACTGTTTATGGAGGGAAGAATGGGTGAAGCTGATAATATGATCACGGAAATGCGAGGAAAAGGGATGAATCCGGATACTGTTACGTATAACATATTGATCAATGGTTATTGCAGATGTGGGGATACAAAGAAAGCCTTTAGCCTTTTTGATGAAATGGCGAGGAAAAGGATTCAGCCAACACTGGTAACGTATACATCACTTATATATGTTCTCGGTAAAAGGGGTAGAATGAAGGAGGCAGATGAGTTGTTTAAGAAGATTCAGCAAGAAGGTCTGTTGCCAGATATCATAATGTTTAATGCGCTGATTGATGGTCACTGTGCAAAAGGTAATATTGAGCGTGGATTTCAACTCTTAAAAGAGATGGATCAGATGAAGGTTCTTCCTGATGAAGTCACTTATAATACCTTGATGCAAGGATACTGCAGGGAGGGGAAAGTGGAAGAAGCACGTAAACTTATTGATGAGATGAAGAGAAGAGGGATTAAACCTGATCATATTAGTTATAATACACTCATCAGTGGTTACAGTAAAAGAGGTGATATGAAGGATGCTTTTAGAGTTCGTGATGAAATGTTGACCACGGGATTTAATCCAACACTTCTCACTTACAATGCTCTCATACATGGCTTATGCAAAAATCGAGAAGGCGAGCATGCTGAAGAGCTCCTAAGAGAAATGGTAAGTAAAGGCATCACTCCTGATGACAGCACCTACCTATCTTTAGTTGAGGCAATGAATGCTGATGACCTTCCTGGTGGGAAATGATAATAAATGAATTTGTGCTTATGTTCATTGACTTGAAATTGAATGGAGAAAGGGGTGTTCAAGAAGAAAACCATTTATTCAGGGATTCTTTTTGTAAACTAAAGTCTTTGAAGTTTGGAGAAAATCTTCATGGTGTTCTTGTTTTTGACTCTACAAGCCGTGTTATTGAGCAAACATGTGCCTGTTTATGAAGAACAAGTTAGTGAAAAAGTACGATTCGCCTGAGCTCATTTATTTTGTTGTAAAATTAGTATTCTTTTAATGTTAGTTTTGTACGGCATACTTCACACAAAATGTTTATTGTTGTTCCAATTTGAGATTAGAAAAGAATAGCTAATGGTTGAATTTGGCCTTCTTTGGTACATCGAATTTTGCAGGGAGCTTGTGGTGACTGGTTAATAGGTGCAAAAACGAGCTCAATATTATTAATTACTTTTCTAATAAACAACCATTTCCTTAAATAATCTCATTTTCTTCTGTACCGTTTTTGCAGTTAGATTGTTACTTTCACCTAACAATAGTTGCCTGTGGCTTTGTGCAGTATTATATACTGTGTCATTCCAGTTATGTATAATTATAGCCATTTGATAGGGCAGCATATTACTTTATAGTTTACATGGAGATAGGCTTATCATTTAATCTGGCTAATTTAATAATGAAGAAGTTTTAATGTTTTTTCTATAGCATATTTTCAGTTTCATTTGCTTCCTATGATGAATATTTTAGAAGCAACGGAATGTTAATCCCAGGCTATATTTTTAAATATGTCTATGTTCCTTGGTAATCTGAAAAATATGCTTTCTGATGGTTTCATTAGCCAAGCAGACAAACAACCGTCCTTCAATTTCAGAATTTTCATTTAAGATGTAACATTATATATTTCTGTACCAAAAAGAAAGTATATTTCATTATTTTCATATTATTATTGATTTGATATTTATTATTATTTTGTTTCTACGAAAAGGAGTTGGCCTAATTCACTCCACTTCATTGGAGGATACTGACCTTCTTGCTTTCTTTAATTGATAAATGCACGTAACTTTTTCTTGATAGGAGGTTGCAACACAACATCTAAAGGTAAACTTTTGACTTATTATCTTGTATAGCAGGAAGTGGAAGTAGCTGTTACAACCTCAATCTACCCTTGTTTATGCCATTTTTTCATTCATTCATTGGTCAATGCAGTTTTCTCTTTGTCTTATTATAAAATCGTGTCCTAACTTTTAACTCCTTGTTGCTTGATGAATAATGAAAACTACAATTAAACTTTAAATAAAGGAGGATGCCCTATTGCTGGCACTTTGCCAAGAGGTGTTTCAACAGCATAATTCATCTTTCTTGTTTTATTCTCTGCGTTTCAAGACTTCATTTGTGAGATTGTCTCACACTATTACTATCAAGCAAGTTGGCTCACAAAATTGACTATAGCCATTTTTAAGATGGTTGCTACATCTCAGTGTTGTATTTGAATTCAACAGATTTAGTTATTTATGTGTGCATTACATCAAATTAATGACCACGGGAGCTCGTGGTTGAAGTAATTCCAGTAACTTATTATATTTGTCTTTGCTAATCTTGTAAAATATCATTTCATTTGTCTCTTAGTGAGACCTCAACTTTTCCAAGAGTGGTCCACATACTTTAATTATTAATTCAAAACAAATTATACAATGTACATTATTTGGTGAAAAGAAAATATATCCAGAATCTTGCCTCTTTTGCTGCCCATACACATTTTTTTAAATGAATTTGATGTAATGAAGAATGGATTATTTATTGAGTGGGAACATCTTGCTCGCCACATAAACTTATTGGACAAATTTAACTTTCCACTTCCTCAAGGGTCATATTTTTGCTTGCATGGCTCAGTGCAAAAGGACAACCACTAGCTTGGTGGCAGTTTTCAGTTTCACTACGAAATGGAAGTTTGCATGTGTTGATTGATGTTATATTTGGCGTTTTTTTATAGTGGAGTTGTGTCTCATCCTCACAACTCTGATGCGGATTTCCAATTAGAGTGCATATAGTTTTGAACAGAACCACATGTCCTAGAAACTTTACTGGGGCGGTAACTTTAATTTCTGATGAAAGTGCTGTCCACATTTTCATCTTCTTTCAGGATGTTGCTCATAATAGACTCTTTTCTTTTTGTGGAAACGCATGCACAATGCACTCAGTCAAATGTATGGAATATGGACTAATCAATCATATAAAGCACTTTATTTCTTGCAATAGGCACTATCTTTTAATGGCTTCATCTATTTAAGTGTTGAAACCAAACTCAAAAATGACTATCTTCTGAAGAAAAAACATTGCCATGGGCACATTTGTAGGACACATTGTACCGGGATTAGCACTGGCCCTTCTCGGCCTATGGCACACAATCAACATCATCAAATCTTACCTCGTGAAGGGCCCTGCCAACTTCACTGTAAGATTCTGGTACCATTTTAATACCCCTCACTCCAGATTTAAACACTTGGAGCTGGTTTCCATTTTATCCTTTTCCGTTCTCGCAATTTTCATGCAAATTCTAGACTTCCCTCATTTCCAATATGCTTTTAAGCTTGATAACTTTGAGCATGCAACTATGTTCATTCACCTTGCTTTGTTTGCTGGTTTTTCCCTCTCTGCCGAGTTGACCGATTCACTTGACCTCTTCTCTGGGTTTGTTGGGACCCTTGCATCCTCAGTTTTTAGTCAAGAGCTCTTCCTACTTCACTTTCACTCTACAGACCATGTTGGACTTGAAGGCCATTACCACTGGTTGCTGCAGCTCATAGTGCTCGTCTCACTTGTAGCATCAGTGGCTGCAACTGCTTTCCCTAACAATTTCACCGCGGCTCTTGTACTTTCTATTTCGGTCATCTTCCAAGGATGTTGGTTTATAAACATGGGGTTTATGCTGTGGTTTCCTGCATTTGTCCCTGAAGGATGTGCAATGAATTTGGCCAAGTCCAGTGGGAACGAAATGCTTGGAGCGGTTACTTGTGGCTCTAAGGAGGCAGACTTTCGAGCCAGAGGATTAGCCAATTTACAATTCAGTTGGATCCTTTCTGCAATTCTGATACTTGCAGGAATTGTTTGCTTGAAACTGGCTAGAAAATGCACCATCACAGAGAGGTTGGAATATGAGAGACTTCAGATTAAAGGTGCAGACTCCCCTATGGCCAACGAAGGTTTCAAGCAGACCAAATATTCTACCACAGTTTGTTAAACAGGCCGTGCGCTTGTACTTTTAAGGTTTCAAGTGTATACAAAAGACCTTAGATTATGAAATTCAATAAGCTACAGTATATTTTATAGTAGCCGAGGTTCGCATAGATGTAGTATCCAACAGTCTGTTGGAATATATAACTTGTTGCCAAATCTTAAACAAAACTATATATCAGATATTAATGTGGGTACAGTTTAAAACTGTCCAGTGTTACTTGCCTTCTGTGGTAAGAAGTATGATATTTCTGGATCTTGCTGATTACTTTATGAATTCCATGAAATTTCAATCAACGGGATATGTTTGTAAGCATCAGTTTAGTTGTGTTGCAGTAATATCAAAAAATTTAAAGAGGTTTTGAAATCTTTTTTTTAAAAAAAAAAAAAATCTCTTGTTGCAAAGTTTCTGGTTTTCTTTTTTCTCTTCCTTTATTATGGTATTTAAATAGATGCACACTTATAAGGAAGATGGAGTAACTGTTTCAGTTTCCCAAATTGAGAAAATGAAAGCATATCAATAATATTGTTAGAAGGTGAAGTTGTCTGCCTGCTCACATATCATATTAATAAAAAAAAGCAAAATGAGGTAGTCTTAAAGTCCTCCAAAAGGATAACTTGTCTTTATGTCCTTATATCCCTCCTAATTTTAATGCTATATAAGCCACACAAAATTGTGTACAATGCTTTGTCTCCAAGTAAGAATTCATACAATATGATTTGTACAACCAAAAACAATTAAGTTCTGCATCATATCAAGGCTTGAAGAAGGATACACTTTGTTTATTTTTAATTAAAGATAAATATATGAATAATCAAATAAAGTTGATGAGATTCTCACTCAGCCTCTTCCACAGATGCTTCAATTCTAAGAAGAACAAATCCGACCGCAACACCGACAAGAACAAGCCCATTCAAGATAGCTGCTATCTGGAAAATCTCACCTGCAGCATTACATGTTGAAGAGGCAGCTCCTCCACCTCTGCCCTTGCCCTTAGATGGAGATTTCAAGAAGCTCACCACCTTTGAAAAGGACTGCTCAGTGCATACAGGAAGGCCTAACGAGGTCACAAAGTTCTGAGCCTTCAATCCACCAAAAGAATTCAGCCCAGTGATGTAGTGCACAATATGCTTCCTCCTCCTTGAGCTGCCAACTGTGGCACTCCCTACCACAGTGAGGCTGGCCGAAGACATTGTCGCTGAGGCCATTGCCATTGTTCTCTGAAAATGAGGAGAAAAATATGCAAAAATATTAATAAAGAATTATACACTGTTGATGCCACACAAAATACAAGTCCAATAACATAGGCGTTAATTTCTGATACCTAATTACGTATGAGTAACCTTTTTCAGGTAGAGCCAGAAAAGCTTTTCAATAACCTGTGGTTGTCGAAGTAAAAAGTTATAGGCTTATAAGAGGGAAGATTCTTTTGTATTTGAACTAACAGATAAGGTAAGAAGAGTGTGGCTGGTTGACAAGCAAATATGATATCTTGTTGGTTATGTGGTGTAGAAATTTAGATAGTGGTCAAGAAAAGAAATTGACTCCTCTGTGTTATTTCTAGCATAATATAGCTCACTCATTTGAACCATCTTTATTCTGCTTATTTATTGGCTTTGAGACTTAACAGAATCTGAGTTTCATAATTGCTAAGTTCAATTACTGTAATCTTAATCCCGTTCTCTAAAACAGTTGCAAGTCAAATCAACATCAAATTTGTTCACCAATCTCATGCCCATAAAATCTAAACTTTGCGAGTTTTTCCAACTATTAGCTATTATATTAAACGCAACCGATGTAATCTTTCTGGAGTCTATATCTGTATTTGCCATTTGAGCTTCATTAGCCACATCAGTTCAAGTGTTCTACATAAAATCGGATCTTGTTCAACGTTATAACAAATTTAAAAGCAATGAAATTGAATAAATTGAATATGCTGACATTAAAAATTGAGTGAGTTTCCCTCGTACTTGAAGACAAGAAGACATCCCACACAAATAGAGTAGTGGACCATAAATTTGTGCCAATCATCAGTAATGCAAACCGGGCACAACTTAGCATCAACTTCTCTCAATCTAACTAACCAATCATCACCACATGGAAGAACAAGAGTAGCAATAGAAGAGGGCATATATCTAATAAGTTTTTAAAAAAATTATTTGGCATCTTCTGTGAGATTATAAACCAAATTAGTTTGCTTAAATTAATGGAATGAAAAAGAACATCCATTTAAACATGGTTGTACAGTTACCGAAATTTCAAATTAGGCTGCACATCTTTCTTCCAACATAAGAACAATCAACAATGTCCTAGTTGTTCTGAATAATTTGTTTTTGTCCAAAGCTTCCTTAAACTTTCCAGCATTGAACTTTGTTAAATTATTAGGAGGAAATGTTAAGTCATTTTTTCCATGTAGGCAGAAGAAGTGAGAAAAGAAGAGGGGTTTTCAGGATTATCAGTGAAAAAGCATCATCATTTTTTCCATGCAGTGATGAGTTTATATCAAATAAGCTAAAAAGTTAAAAATAGAACATAACTGACTTTGTTTCTGGTTAATAAAGAGCTCACTGCTATTGTCCAATGTTCTATTAGTTTCATTTGACCACTTGTCCTATCTCTGTATTTGGCATTTGAGCTTCATAAGTTACATGAGTTCTTTTGTTCTAGTGAAGTTTGAAATGTTCCCTTATTCTGAAGTTGGCTTACTTAAAAGCCGAACATGTCAAACACAATTTTTTTATCGGCAAAACACATTTTAAAAAGCATATAAAATTGGACTTTTGAAATGAATCGGTCTTTTTTGTATCATCACGTGTATGGTCTCAATTTGATTTCTTGTTATTGTCGAATGCTAGCAACACAAAACTGCAAAAAGAGCTGTCCTCCACAATGATGATGCTTTTAAATGTAAGAAGTAAGAACTGAACATTAATTGGTAAAGATAAGAGACAGAATGTAACAAAAATGCAGGGATGATATAATAAATGTTTATATAAACATGGTGTGCCAAACTACAACAATTTTTATCTATCTAATTTACTAGTCCATTCTTAACGACATGCACTTCTAACATTTGAATTTGTTGGTCTTCCCCCAACACAAATTCACAAATGCACTTATCTTTTTCAACGTCGATGTTATTTATTCTACAAAATCTTGCAAAGCCTCTGTACATTACTCGACCATCTCTCCACTTTTGCTTTTCTCCTGTGGCCATCCGACTGATTTTGCGGACATGCGACTCTTTTGGCGAGGTAAGATGATGTTCTGGTACTTCATTTTTTTCAGCATGCTGTAATAACAAAGAGAGATCACATTAGTGAAAAGCCTATGACTAAAATGTTATCTTGGTCTTTTCTGCTTAAGAAAATTTCATCTAAAAAAAGTGAATGTTCACTTAATTATTAAGACTAGCAGGTAAATATTGGAATTGTACCCAAAGACAGTGAAAGGTAATCCTTTGTGGCAAATTGAGGGAGAAATCATCAATCAGTTGTTTTGGAACACGCTGCAATAGCCAAGATAACATAGGTCAAGATAAAAACATTGTTATTTAAGCTTAAGCAAATGTAAAAAGTATATTTCTGAAAAGTGAAATTTGACAACTTGGCTTATTTGGGTTAACATTCTTATTAAGATATAGAGACAGAAGGGATTAAAATCCAAATCAATATTTTAAATAGAAGTACAAGTTGGCAACATATGCTAATTGCATAAGCGAATGGATCCACAAATCTTACAATGCTCAATTGTCCTAATGAATTAGAAAGTGCAAGAGGACAGAATCAGATCAGAGGGCAGATATAGAACACTAACCAATTCGTTGGCTCGTTTTTTTAGAAGTGTAGCAGTGAAATATGGATTGTCTGGATGAACATACTTCTCTTCATCAATTGGACAGTTCTTGGTGGCAGAAGTTCCTGCAGTTCCCCCTAAACCAAAATGAATCAACAGGTAATGTTTCTATCATATAGAAATTAAAAAAATTTAAAAGTAGTGCATAAAGTGTAAAGACTAACTTTTGCCAACAAGAGCTTTGCCAAATCTTTGATGACTTCCTCTTCCTAAATGTTCTTCTTCAGACTCATCATCTGAATCATCATCCTGATGCTCCATTACCCACTCTTCTTCTATTGATCCCTCCTCCTCCTCCTCCTCCTTAATGTCAAGTATATAATCATTTTCTATTGCATTCATTCCCTCATCCTCTGCCCCTATTTTTTCCCATCCATATAATTTTAAGATTTTTAACTTCATTTCCTTTTGACCATCATATTTGCAAATAATGAAGTCATCTTCCTCTAAACAATTTTCTTCTACAAATTGCTCCCAACCATCACCAAAACATATTTCGTTGCCAACGCGTGATTCCACAAACCAACCCTTCCTCCCACTATAGTTTCTAAGGATGAATTCCTTAGGTGCCATTTCCTCCAATCGTATGAGTTTCACAAAATCGATTGGGATAGGCTGCAAGAAAAATAGAATTGAAGGCCTCTCATGAACTCATTGTGCACAAGAGCAAAAGAACATACATGTTGCAGTAAGATATTATAATGATGTGGTACTGATTTGAAATCCCGAACAACATTGGTCCAGTACCCTTCTAAAACAATATAGTTAGATATCATATCACATTATATTCAGTGAATTTAATAATTCATGCAATATATTTCATTATCCTAGATAGTAGTCTGTGACACTAAGTATATATTATATCTTCATATAAGTCTAAATTGCAGAAAGTATAATTGAGAAAATACCAGTTTGTCAAAGCAAAACTTTGGAATGAAGATTTGGTAGAATGATGGGCACTCCTTAGCTGCAGTAATCATCTGGTTATTTAAAAAAAAAAAAAAAAAAAAAAAAACATTAGTTAAGAAATTGAAATACCAAAAAAAACACACTGATACTTAAGCAACAAGCACTCTTATAAGTGATACTATTACTTAACAACACAACAAGACATTCTCATAAAACCCTTCTCATAAAACCTAAAGAAAGACCAGTTCAAGATAAATGTACCTGTGATGTGGAAGCAGCTTCTATTGATCCTGCTTTTTTAGTGTTTAGTCTCTCACATCCATTTATACCGAATATTTGGACCCGGAAGCGATTCTCACCGTCACATGTGAAAAGCAACAATTGATGAGGCTCTATCATGTTGTCTCTCAGAAATTTAGGCCAGCCATTTTGCATAAATATGTTATCTTCTTTCTTGAAACAAGTTACTTGCCATTGGTCACCAGAAGGACCTATAAGAATTAAGTGCCTTGAGAAGTAGTCATTACCCAAATACTTGACAAACTCCGGTGGGATTATCTGCTGCAAGCCGAAGTTAGGAAACGTGTTAGAGAGAAAAGTTTTTTCAAACAATAAAGCTGTAAGTGAGTTTGAAACTAATGCAGTGATGACCCAAATGGTAATATATTTATGGAACAAATGGCTTTCCGAAGTCCATTTAAATGCATAAACCAAAGCATGCATTTCTCATTAGAAAAGTAGAAACAGCACTCACCATATGCTGAAGGTTGAGGCCTTCCTTGATGAGTGTGATGAAGGAAGATTTGTCCACTTGATAATCCATCATGCTGGAGGGAGTGGGCGCAGGAAGAGTGAAGTTTACAAAAGTGGTTGACTAGGGAGATTCAGAGGCGTTTTTGAGGCATAGAGGAGGTGGGTCACACTCAAAAATCAGAATTAGAAGAAGTAAAAAGGCTTATATTTAGTCTGAAAAGTTCAGTGTGTTTTTGGTTTTAGTTCCTAGAAGTTATTTTGGTTTTAGTCCCCTCCGTTAGGAGGCTGGTGGGCCATTGGCCCAAGGAGAAATTAGCCATGGAGATAACACAAGTTAATTTCAGCTTTGAAAGAAGAAAATAGAAGCAAGATGATATGGGTTTATGGAGGCAGAGTCATACACAATTGGCAGATCAAATATATTATGATTTCTGTTCTGCGTTTTAGCTGTTTCTCTCAAGTGAAAGAAAACATATAGCTCAAAGTCAAATGTATGAAGGCATAGAGATCAGAAATCAGAGATGATTAAAGATTCAAAGTTATTGATAGTAATAAAGAGTGTATGTGTAACAACGTCCTCATTCTATTTTTGCATGCACGCGTAATATACCTCTAGGCACTGCACTATTCTATTATTGGCCACTTCACTAAAAAGTCTCTATTCTTAATATCAAGTTGCTAGTTTAGAGTTTTCTGCTTTTGGTGCTGGCTAAGCATATAATGTATTGCAGCAGTGACCTATAATTGAATTGATCAGAAAGAAAAGAAACCTTCAATTTCCACACATTATATCTTCATCCTAATCACATGCATCTGACTTTTCATTATAAAATGCTATTTCTTAAAAGTTTAACTGCTGAGTTTATACACTTAACTTGTATATATTTTATATTTTAATATATTTATCAAATATATAAGGAAAATGTTAATGAGTATCGTGCGGGTAATCTTTAAAAAATCAAAATAAGTTGTTATTTAAAAGTATTATATTCAATAAATTAAGAAATGTTATGTGTTGATTTTCAATAAAAACATACTTTTTAATAATTCCTTAAAAAGTATCTTTAATATTCTCATTAACAAAACCCAATATATAAATGTGCATTAAATCTTAATTTGATAATGAGTTAATCTCGGTCCTACGTCAAACCTTTGATTGAGTTTGATCTTATATATATATATATATATGCTCTGTTCGGCAACAAGAGCTAGGAGTTTTTTAGCTAGTTAGGAGTTTTTAGATTCAGCTACTAGCCCCGTTCGGTGAATACAAATTAGAAGGAACTTATAGCTTTTAAAAAAAGGAGCTTGTAGCTTTTGAAACTAAACTAGCTTTCAATAATTCATATACCAATTATACTCTCAAACAAAATTTAAAATTATTTTACTACCCTTTAATTAATTATTAATTATAATTTGATAATTTTGTTATAATTAATTAATTAATTAACTACATAATTAATAAATTAAGAAAAAATGAATTTAATTAATTATAATTTAATAATTTATATTTTATTTATTAATTAATTAATTAACTATCTTTTAATAAATAAATAAAAAAATTTAAAAATATAAAATAATAAAATGTTGCATGTCCTTTTTGGTCATTTAATAATTTTTAGCTACTTCAAAAGCTAGTTTTGCCAAGCAACACTATTTTAAATAGTGAGCTAAACAGCTGTAAGCTCTCAGCTACAAGCTCATAGCTCCTAGCTAGCTTAACAGCTACAAGTTATAAGCTCATAACTACAAGTTACAAGTTAGTTTTACTTAACAGACAAGGTTGCCCAATATACAAACTAGATCCTATGAAGTAGTAATTAATTGTTGTTTACATTTAGAACGAATATTATATATATATTAAGAATACATCCTGATTTACATCACATTTTCCTTCCAATTTCTTTATTCCTTTTATACTGCAGCATCAATCAATCATCTCTTATCTCTTCTTATCTATTTCTTCTTACACTTGGGCCTAATACTGACATTTTGTAAACTCAGGGAGAATTTAAAAAATAAGGTTCCAAATCGATATGAAACTTTAACATCAAAGTTTGAAAAAAAAAAGGTTATGCAATAATGTAAAAGTTTTTTTTATTGTTAGTGTATTATCCACCATTCGTGAATTTATGATTATTGATTTTTGAATAAAAGTAATATAAATAAATTGTGAATGATAAATCGACAATGTACAAAATTTTATATTATTTGTGCATATAAATTAAACTCAAAAAAATATCAACTTATAAGTTTCAAATTTATATAAAAAAAAAACTTAATATTAAATTTTTTTTATAAGATCTGACTTTCCCAAAAAGGGAGAGGATTTTGATACCCCATATTATGACATTATGACATGCACATCTCATTTTTTTTTTTCAAAATTATCGGTGGGCTGTAACTGTGCTTATAACCTGTTCAAATATTTCGATGATCAACACAGTCACGACACAAGTTTTTTTTTTTTTTAAAAAAAAAAATTCTCTCATAACTCTTCATCACACATGGCTTTTGAATGAAATGAATCATCTTTAAATATTTTATCTTACACTTTAAATGATTTTTAGTTCATGAATTATGAAAGATGTTGATTTGTAAATTTTTGTTTTAATTTTATATTAATGTCATGACAATGTTGATAATTTAAACTTTTGAGCATGTCATAACTCTTCTTGCAACACATCACCTCACATAATTGCTGTAGGAGTATATTTAAAAACTGGACTTCAACGGCCTGTCATTTAAAGTTTCAGGTACAGGTTGTTGATGCCGATGCTTTGTTGTGCTTTGTTTGGCTGAGTATTACTTGTACTCTGACTTTTAATAATATTTCTTATTTGCTGAAAAAAAAAGATAATTTTTTTTTTAAAAAAAATTTTGTATGAAATGAATAAATTTTTAAATTTTTTACTTTTTATCTTACATTCTAGATGAGTTTTTCGAGCGTATTTAGGGTTGTTTTTCTATAAGGATTGAATTTTTTTTATCTTACACTAAAATCGTAGTGTATCTTTATTAAGTATGGTGATGTATATATTTCAAATTGTTTGATTTGATTTCCTAAACACTATTTTATGCAATGAGTACTGTATATGAATGGAAACACAACTGGAACAACGTCATGCTATTTACTCTCTCCATTTCACAATGTTTGGCCTTTTAGATTTTTTTCCTTGTTTCACAATGTTTGACCTTTTACATTTTCAATACACAAACATATTTTTTTTTCCAACATTAACCTTTCATTCAATCATTTCTCTTACTCCTCATTAATTCTACTTTTATCATCTCTCTCATCTCTAAACCACTATACATTAATTAATGGACACACTTACTAATAAAAATTAAATACTATTACAATTTTCAATAAGGATTAAATAAGGACATTTTAGACAAATTATACATAATACTTACAATAATTAACACTTTCTTAATCTGTGTGCTCAGACCTAAAAGGCCAAACATTGTGAAACGGATGGAGTATGGTTTATTAAAAGGAGAACAAATCAAAAGGTCAAATTAAGCTTTATGATATGAAGGTTTCTGGTGACCTTATATTAGCCAAAAATTTCACATTTATCTTCATTATTTAAAATCTTTTCGAAAGGAAAAAAAATCTCTGACTAGAAAATTCTTGGACATAAGCTGGATGGAAGCTGGCAAACCCGAAAAAAAAAAGGTACTGGTACTATTGCTTACACATTTATTAGTGTTTTTGTACTCTTCATTACACAACATTTAAAAAGGTACTCTTCATTTATTAGTGCTTACACATTTACGGCTTATTTATGTTTTTTTTACGTAAAAGTTGAGCGTCTTTTGGTTTTAGTCTTTATAAGTTATTTTGATCGGGTCTGACTCTTAATTTTTCAAACATTTTGGTTTTGATCCACTCCATTATGGAAAAACTGTTATTTACTGATGTGGCTAGCGGAACACCAAATATCAAGAGTCACATAGTGTGAGATGACGCCAAATAAGTGATACGACGTGAATGATACAGATCCACAGACGCAAAATGGTCTCATATGCAAAAGGGTCTCATACGCAGAAATTTGCATTTATGGACCCGAATCATCTATGTCACAATACTTATTTGGCGCTATCTCACACCACGTAGCTATTGGTGTGAGTTTCCGTTAATCACGTCAACAAATAATTGATTTTTTCTAGGGACTAAAACCAAAATGTTTGAAAAATTAAGGACCAGTCTCGGTCAAAATAACTTTAGGGATTAAAAGCAAAACATGCTGAACTTTTAGGGACCAAAACCATAAATAAGCCCACATTTATTATAAATTATAAATTATCTATACTATTATATAAAGCAAACAGGTTTGTACGTAATTTTGTTATGCCCAAAATGCCCTTATCATAATACTAATTTACAAAAATGACAAAGATATGAAACTCCCAACAATAACTGTTACTTCCTTAAAAATACTTCCCACTATTCATTCATTGAAAAAAACTGTCATCCTATTTCTAATTAGATTTGAAACAGATTTTTAACACAATGGAAAGCTTCACTGCAGAGGAAAAAAAAAAATCCTCTATACTACCATTTATACCCGTGCGGTGCACGGGGTGTGTTCTCTAGTAATAATAAAAAGAATACTATAAGTTATTTTGAAAAAAACCAACTACTGACAACAGTAGTTGTCCTTTTGTTTTATACTCCTTCCGTTCTTATTTATAAGAACCCTTTGGAAGATTTTACGTCCATTAAGAAAGTGGAATAATTTAATTAATTGTATTGGAAATGTGAACTTTTGATATGTATTTTCAAAACTACCCCTATTAATATTATTGGGAATCTAAAAATTGTTAAATAAATAGGGGTATTTGTGGAAAAAAGTAATTAATGCTCATTGAAAATTGGTAAAGGGTCTTATAAATAGGAACAAAACAAAAGTATCAAAAGAATCTTATATTTAGGAACGGAGGGAGTAAGAGTTTATTGAGTATTTGAGTTGCATGGATAGATAAAAGGATCATTTTCAATTTCTTTTCCATTTGAAACTGAGAATAATTGCTTTTCTTCTCCAACAAGTTTATCATCTCAGCAATCAACCTCAATATGCTTTCAAATTGAATATGCTGACATTGAAAATTGAGTGAGTGTCCCTCATACTTGAAGACAAGAAGGCTTTAATTTCCACACAAATAGAATAGTGGACCATAAATTCATTGCAACCATCAGTAATGTAAACCACAACTAGGCATCAACTTCTCTCAATCTAACTAACCAATCATCACCACATCGAAGAACAAGAGTAGCAATAGAAGAGGGATTTTCAGGATTATCAGTGTGAAAAAGCATCATCATTTTTTCAATGCTGTGATGAATTTATATCAAATAAGCTAAAAAGTTAAAAATAGAACATAACTGACTTTGTTTCTGGTCAGTAAAGAGTTCACTGCAATTGTCCAATGTTTCGTAAGTTACATTAGTTATTGTGTTCTACTGAAGTTTGAAATGTTCCATTACTCTGAAGTTGGCTTACTTAAAAGCCGAACATATTAAAACACATTCAACAGGATATAAAATTGGACTCTTGAAATGAATCAGTCTTTTTTGTATCATCACGTGTATGGTCTCAATTTGATTTTGTTATTGTCAAATGCTTGCAACACTAAACTGCAGAAAGCTAAGAGCTATCCACCACAATGATGATGCTTTTAAATGTAAGAACTGAACATTAATTGATAAAGATAGTAGACTGAATGCAACAAAAATGCAGGGATGATATATATTATAAATGTTTACATAAACATGGTGTGCCAATCTACAACAATTTTTATCTATCTAATGTACTAGTCCATTCTTAACGACATGCACTTCTAACATTTGAATTTGTTGGTCTTCCCCCAACACAAATTCACAAATGCACTTGTCTTTTTCAACGTTGATGTTATTTATTCTACAAAATCTTGCAAAGCCTCTGTACAATACTCGACCATCTCTCCACTTTTGCTTTTCTCCTGTGACCATCCGACTGATTTTGCGGACATGCGACTCTTTCGGTGATGAGGAGGTAAGATGATGTTGTGGTACTTCATTTTTTTCAGCATGCTGTAATAACAAAGAGGGATCCCATTAGTGAAAAGCCTATGACTAAAATGTGTTATCTTGGTCTTTTCTGCTCAAGTTAATTTCAGCTAAAAAAAGTGAATGTTGCACTTAATTATCAAGACTAGTATGTAAATATTAGAATTATACCTCACAACATAGAAAGGAAATCTTTTGTGGCAAGTTAAGGGAGAAATCTTCAATCAGTAATCTTGGAACAAGCTGCAAATAATAACAATGTTACCTGAGCTTAACAAACATAAAAATATAGCCCTGAAAAGTGAAAGTAGCTTATTTTTCTTACTTGATGATGAAGAATCAGTAAGTTGATATTTTTATGAAGTTATAGAGATAAAAAAACCAAATCAAAATTAATTGTAAATAGGAAGTAGAAGTTGTCAACATAAACTAATGGCATAAGCAAATGGATTTACTCATCTAACAATGCTCCAATATCCATATGGAATAGTAAGGATACGAGAACAAAACCAAGACCAAATCAGATAAAAGAATACTAACTAAGTCATTGACCCGAGATATCGTTAGTGTTGGAATAAAGTGTGGATTGTCTGGATGAACATACTTCTCTGCATCAATTGTACAGTATTTTCTGCCACAACTTTTAGTTTTCCCTACAACAAATAAATCAACAAATCAAACCTTACTCACATACATATAAATGAAAAGATTATAAAAGAATCTTTTAGAGCATAAAGAATGAAAACATATTCTTGCCAACAAGAGGAGCTTTGCCAGCTCTATGATCCTGCTCCTCCATTTCGCATTCTTCTTCCTCTTCTGTAAATTCCTCCTCCCTATTGTCTGGCATATAATCATTTTCTGTTGCATTCATTCCCTCATCCTCTACCCCTAGTTTTTCCCACCCGTATAATTTTAAGACTTTCAACTTCATTATATTTTCACCATCATATTTGAAAATTATGAAGTCATTTTCCTCTAAACAATTGTCTGATACAAACTGCTTCCATCCATCACAAAAATATATTCCGCTGCCAATGCGGCGAGCTTCCACAAACCAACCCATGCTCCCATTGACGTTTCTAAGGATGAATTCCTTTGGTACCGTTTCCTCAAAGCGTGCCAGTTTCACAAAATCGTTTGGTATAGGCTGCAAGAAAAATAAAATTGAAGGCCTCTTATGGACTCATAAGGTAGAAAAAAACATGTTACTTGAAGATATTATAATGCTTTGGTAATGATTTGAAATCCTCAATAGCATTGGTCAAGTTCACTTCTAAAAAAATATAGTTAAATATTAGTATATCACTAAGAAGATGCATACCAGTCTCTCAGAGCAAAACTTTGGACTGAAGATTTGGTAGAATGATGCTGCAGTTGTTATCTGGTTATTCAAAAAAGTAAATAAAACAATAGTCAAGAAACTGAAATACCAAATGACATCACATTGAAACATACTTAAGTTACAAGCACTCTCCTAAGTGATTATGTTGCAAGTCTCAATACAAGCACTCTCCTAAGTGATAATCTTTCTTAACAACACAACAAGACATTCAACAAATTAATCAATAATGTTGCAAGTCTCAATACCCTTCTCATAAAACCTAAAGAAAGATCAGTTCAAGATAAATGTACCTGTGATGTGGAGGCAGCTTCTATTTGTCCTGCTTTTTTAGTGTTTAGTTTCTCACATCCATTTATACCGAATATTTGGACGTGGAAGCGATTCTCTCCGTCATATGTGAAAAGCAGCAATTGATGAGGCTCTACCATGTTGTCTCTCAGAAATTTTGGCCAGCCATTTTGCATATATATGTCATCTTCTTTCTTCAAAACAGTTACTTGCCATTGGTTACCAGAAGGACTTGTAAGAATTAAGTGCCTTGAGAAGTACTCTTTATCCAAATACTCGACAAACTCCGGTGGTATTATCTGCAAGTCAATGTTAGGAAACATGTTAGAGAGAAAACTTTTTTCAAACAATAAAGCTGTGACTGAGTTTGAAACTAATGCAGTGATGCCCCAAATTAAATGGCTACACCACATACAGTAATATAGTCATGGAACCAAGGTTGTGAAACTCGAGATCCTACGTAAGATCGGAAGGGGAAGGTGAATACGTAAAACGTGTGATCTTAACACGAATTGTAAAATCCTACCGTGTATATATATATATAAATTAAAAATAAAACCTATTGATTCTACATTTGATTAAACATGAAGTTTTCAACCAAAATTTGAACATCAACTTATAAAAAAAAAATACCAAAACTTTTTAAAGTACTATAATCCAATATTCAAATCATTTAATTAAATCACGCAAGGAAAGATCAAGATGATCGTTTTCAACAACATCATCACATCGAGTGGTTTTAAAGTATATAATATCAATATTGAACAGAACATAACAAAAATATAGTATATAATATCCTAATATATTTATATAAGTTTAAAAAAAGAAAAAAAGGAAAAGAGTAAACAGAACAGAAACAGAACCGATGAAGCATGAACGGAAAACTCGTAAGATCCCACGCGCGGCACGGCGATTCCACCGTTCCGGCAACGCGTGACGCGGGCAGGGGGCCCTGGTGCGTGATCTTGCTAACATTTCTGAGTAGAAAGTAGAAACTAACAGTACTCAGACTCACCATATGCTGAAGGTTGAGGCCTTCAATGATGAGTGTGATGAAGGAAGATTTGTCGTCCACTTGAATTTGATAATCCATCATGCAATAGCAATACTCAAGAGAAGACTGAAGACTGCGAGCTGAGGGAACAACAAAGAAGAAGATTGTAATGATGCGGCTTCGGTTCTTCTCTCTCTCTCTCTCTCTCTCTCTCTCTCTCTCTCAATTGAAGAAGAAGAACTACTCCAACAAACGCTACTCACTACTATTACTATATAATGTAGTACAGTATTATATTAAAGTGTGTGTAACGTCTTCATGCTATTTTTGCATGCACACGTAATTAAGCTATGGCTACTGCACCATTCTATTCTTGCCCACTTAATTAGTCTTTTTCTTTCTTTCTTTCTTTTTCTCAAGTTGGTAAGTTAGAGTCATTTATTTTATCTAGTGTTTTTGGTAAATTGACAGTGCTATAAATAAGCATCATCAGTAATGCATGTGCAGTAGTGACCTGTAATTGAATTGCATATTTCAATACTTGTCTTTTTGTTTTTTTTTTTGATAAATAACGGGGCAAAAGCCCAATGCTCTTTTTTAAAAAAAAAAAAATAATATTAAACAAACTTAACACCATTTTTAAAGAAGAGTGAGTATGTGTGCATATTTCAGACATGGTGTAGAAGGAGGCTTCTTCAGCTTCATTGAAATAAACCATTGAGAATAGAATTCAACAAAAAAATGAAGACATAATTCAATGAGAATCCATCCCACTTTGCTCCATGATTTAATGTCATTCTTTAAGGAGTAATTACGGATAGCTTTATTAAATTATAAACAGCCCTACCCAATTTGTATTCAAACTCAAACTCAAATAAGTATCGTGAAATTGAATTGAGGTTGACATTATACCCACTAAAAATATTTGTCTTAAATATCAAATTGGTCCCTATAAATGTTTAATTTTTTGAAATTAGTCAATTTTTTTTTTGGGTTTTGGTTCTAATACTTTCCATCTTGGTTTTGATCTCGCCATCAATTACGGATAAAAAATGTTAATGTGTGTAACGAAATAGAGACAAAAACCTAAACGTAAAGATTAAAACCAAAATGAAACGGGAAAATCGAAACCAAAACCCCAAAAAAAATGTAAAAACCAATTCAAAAAAAAAAAAAAATCAACATTTATAAGGACCAATTTGGTATTTAAACTAAGGTATATTAATCCTACCCCATTATTGTTGCTCACTACTTAATTTTGCTCATATATAAAATCTGCAATGGTTGCAAATTCCGTTATTATTATTTCTATGTTTGCATTAGATTATAGTGAAAGCAGTGAGAGATGAGCGAGAACGATCTCATTACTGCATAACAATAAAATTATGCGTATTAGAAGAACGTAAAGGTGAAAATCTGTTAGACTTTAATTTCTTACTCTTGTTATCCAATATCCATAATCTCAATATTCAAAACATTTTGATATAGGTGTATGGAAAAATAAAAAAAAAAAACTTGTACTGCTGCTTTTACCTGAGCCATTGTTCTTCACACAGCTCAATTTTGTCATATCCATTTAAAATTGACACGTTATAGTATTAATAACGGCCAAAACTGAATTAAAGCATGGAATCTTATTTTGACCCACAAGACCAAGAAAAGAAAAGAAAAATTTGAAAACCAATGCCACATTATCTTTTATGATCATGCAATAAACAGAAATTCTTGGGAAATACGTAGCAAGTAGCAAGTTACAGTACGAATTTACTTGTATCATTTAATTGAATATGATGACATTGAAATTTGAGTCTCACTCATGACTCATATTTGAAGACAACAAGACATCCAGAACAAATAGAACAGTGGACCACAATTCATACCAACCACTGTCTGGCGTCTATGAGATGAAATAGCAAGTTAATTTACTTGTATCATTGGCAGTGAAGTAGTAGGACATCCAGTTAACATGGTAGTATATTTACTGTACATCTTTGTTACAACATGAGAACAATCGACAATGTCTTTAATTTACACGTTTACTTGTTCTGAATAATTCTATAATGAGCATGTCTAAAACCTCCTTAAACTTTCCATGCAATGTAATTGATACTATTTCCATGTAGGCAGAAGAAGTGAGAAAAGAAGGTTTTTTAGGAATGAGTTTATTATGAAACACGCTAAGAAAAAATTAAACCATAAGGTGTAAAGTGATACTATAACAATTTCAAATGTAGCCTTTGGCACATGCAGACATAGGAAGCTAGAAAGAAAACTAAAGTAGCCCCCATAAGCAAGAAATATACAGGTCAATTTTTCTTGAACAAGAAAAAAGTCAAAAGCACTGCTAAGTGAGTTAACCTACTAGTCCATTCTTAACGACATGAACTTCTAACATTTGTATTTGTTTGTCTTCCCCTAACACAAATTCACATATGCACATATCATTTCGTAAGTTAATTTTGTTTTTAATACAAAAGCTTCTCCACCCTCTAACAAATACTCTATCATCTTTCCACTCGCATACTTCTCGTGTGCATATCCCATGGTTATTGCGGATGTGTGTCTCTTCACTTCTTTCAACATGCTGTAATAACAAAGTGATCCCGTTAGTGAAAAGCCAATGACTAAAAAATTATACTACTAAAAAAAATGAATGTTTACACAATTGTTAAAACTGGAAGATAAACATCAGAATTATACCGCACAACATAATAGAGTAATTGTTTGCGGCACGCTTGTTTGTGGCAAGTTGCGAGAAAAGCCTCCAATCACAGCTTTTGGAATATGCTGCAATAGCCAAGAGTAACACTGAAGTCAAAAGTGAACAGTGCAGTTGACAGGAAAAAGGCATGTAAAAACATGTGTCCAGACAATAGCAGTGTTATCGAAACTTAAAAAAGATGTAAACCTTTGATCTGAAAAGTGAAATTGTAACAACTTAGCTAATTCAGGTCAGAGTGTTAGACAATAGAGGATCACCCAGTTAAAATTTTTATCAATATATATATATATATATATATATATATATATATTTTGCAGCATATACTGATTGAACAAGCAAACTGATTTAATCATCTAACAATGCTTCATTATCTATATGAAATGCAAAGGACAAGCGGACATAACCAGACCAGAACTGATAAAAAATACTAACCAATTCATTGGCACGGCGCTTGTGTAGTTTCGCAATGAAATATGGATTGTGTGGTTGAACAAACTTCTCTGCATTAATTCCTTGCTTTCCGGGGGCAGAACTGCCTGCAGCACCCCCTAAACCTAATAAATCGATAGGTAAAGTCTCAGTCAAACAGAAATGAAATACCTAAAAGAAATTTTTAGATTATAAAGTAAGAAAACATACTTTTGCCAGCAGTAGGAGCTTTGCCACTTGTCTGATGATGGCATCTTGCATTAACTTCTTCAGAACCATCCCCGTCCTCCTCTTCCATTCCCTTCTCTTCCTGCTCTTCTTCTTTTGAGTCATCCTCCTCCACCTCCACTATGCCCACCATACAATCATTTTCTACTTCATTTACTCCCTCATCCTCTATCACTATTCGTCCATTCTTTAAAACATGCACCACTAACATTTGTATTTGTTGGTCTTCCCCAAACACAAACTCACAGATGCACACATCATTTTCTAAGTTAATTTTGTTTGTACTGCAAAACTTTGTCCACCCTTTGACGCACACTCGACCATCTTTTGACTCGCATACTTTTTCTGTGCACATCCCATGGTTATTGGGGATATGAGTCTTTTCATTTATTTGAGCATGCTGTACCAACAAAATGATCACATTAGTGAAAATCCAATGACTAAAAATTATAATAGATAGTTGGTAAAAAAGGACTAAAATAATCTCTCAATTTTAAGTTATTTACAACTAAAAAAATGAATGTTTATAGATTTGTTAAAGCTGGTAGATAAACATCAGAATTATACCTCACAATATAAAAGAGTAATTGTTTGTGGCAAGATGAGAGAAAAGTCTTCAATCAGCGCTTTTGGAATATGCTGCAATAGCCAAGAGTGACGCTGATGCCATAAGTGAAAAGTACAGTTGATAGGAAAAAGGCATGTAAAAAACATATGTCCAGACAATAGCAGTGTTATCAAAACTTAAACAAATTCTGAAAAGTGAAATTGTAATAACTTGGCTTATCTGGTAAGACAACAGAGGATCACTCGGTTAACATTTTAAACAAGATATAAGGACAAAGTTGGCAACATATACTGATTGAATAAGCAAACAGATTTTCTCCTCTAACTTCTTCAATATCCATATGAAATGCGAAGGACTAGAGGACATAACTATAACAAAGCAAATAAAAGAATACTAACCAATGTATTGCCTCGGCGCTTGCGTATTTTTGCAAAGAAATATGGATTGTGTAATTGAACATAATTCTCTGCATCAATTCCATTGTTTCTGGTGACAGAACATCCTGCCACAACACCTAAACCAAAACAGGTAAAGTCTCACTCATATAGAAATGAAAAAACTAAGCAAAATTTTTAGATAATATAGTAAGAAAACATACTTCTGCCACTAATAGGAGCTTTGCCAGGTGTATGAGGATGTCCTACTGCATGAACTTCTTCAGAATCATCCTTTTCCTCCTCCTCCACTGCCATTATGCCCATCATACAATCATTTTTTACTACATTTATTCCCTCATCCTCTACCCCTATTTGTCCATTCTTAACAACATGCACCACTAATATTTGTATTTGTTGGTCTTCCCCAAACACAAATTCACAGATGCACACATCATTTCCTAAGTTAATTTTGTTTGTACTACAAAAGCTTGTCCACCCTTTGACACATACTCGACCATCTCTCGACACACATACCTCTTCTATGCACATCCCAAGGTTATTGGGGATGTGAGTGTCTTCATTTCTTTCAGCATGCTGTAACAACAAAGTGATCCCATTAGTGAAAATCCAATGACTAAAAATTATAGTAGATGGTAAGAAAGGACTCAAATAATCTCTAAATTTTAAGATATTTACAACTAAAGCAATTAATGTTTACAGAATTGTTAAAACTAGTAGATAAACATCATAAGTATACCTCACAATATAAAAGAGTAATTGCTTGTGGTAAGATGAGAGAAAAGCCTTCAATCAGAGCTTTTGGAATATGCTGCAATAGCCAAGAGTGACGCTGACACCATAAGTGAATAGAAGAGTTGATAGGAAAAAGGCATGTAAAAACATAAATCAAGACAATAACAGGGTTGTCGAAATTTAAACAAATTAGTTATGAAAAGTGAAATCGTAACAACTTGACTTATTTGGGTTAGACAACATAGGATAACTCGGTTAACATTGTAAACAACATATAAGGATAAAGTTGGAAAAAAATACTGATTGAATAAGCAAACGGATTTACTCTTCTGAACATTCTTCAATATCCATATGAAATGCAAAGGACAAGCGGACATAACTAGACCAGAGCAGATAAAAGTATACTAACCAATGTATTGCCTCGGCGCTTGCGTAGTTTTGCAAAAAAATATGGATTTTCTGACTGGACATACCTTTCTGCATCAATTCCATTGTTTCTTGAGGCAGAACTTCTTGCAGCACCTCCTAAACCAAATAAATTAACAGGTAAAGTTTCATTCATAGAAAAAAAACTAAGAAATTTTTAGATGATATAGTAAGAAAACATACTTTTGCCACTAATAGGTTTGTCAGTTCTATAAGGATGTCCTCTCGTATGAACTTCAGAATCACCCTTTTCCCACTCCTCTATCCCCATTATGCCCATCATACAATCATTTTTCACTTCATTTACACCTTCTTCCTCTACCCCTATCTGTCCATTCTTAACAACATGCACCTCTAACATTTGTATTTGTTGGTCTTCCCCTAACACAAATTCACAGATACACACATCACTTCCTAAGTTAATTTTGTTTTTACTACAAAAACTTGTCCACCCTTTGACACATTCTCGGCCATCTTTCCACTCACGCACTTCTAATGTGAGCATCCCATGGTTATTGGGAATGTGTGTCTCTTCATTTCTTTCAACATGCTGTAATAACAAAGTGACCCATTAGTGAAAAGCCAATGACTAAAAACTGTAGTAGATGATAAGAAAGGACACAAGTAATATCTAAATTTTAAGATATATGCAACTAAAAATATGAGTGTTTACCCGATTGTTAAAACTACTAGATAAACATCAGAACTATACCTCACAACATAAAACTGTAATTGTTTGTGGCAAGTTGAGAGAAAAGCCTCCAATCAGAGCTTTTGGAATATGCTGCAATAGCCAAGAGTGACACTGACCCCATAAGTGAAAAGTAGAGTTGACAGGAAACATGCACGTAAAAACATAAATCAAGACAATAACAGGGTCATCGAAACTTAAACAAATGTTACACATTTAGTTCTGAAAAGTGAAATTGTGACAACTTGGTTTATTTGGGTTTAGACATCTAATGATCACTCAATTGACATTTTCAACAAGATACAAGGATAAAGTTGGCAGCATACACTGATTGAATAAGCAAACGGATTTACTCATCAAACAATGCTTCAATGTCCATATGAAATGCAAAGGACAAGCAGACATAACCAGAACAGAGCAAATAAAAGAACACTAACCAAATCAGCTCGCCCCTTGTGTAGTTTCGCAATGAAATATGGATTGCCAGATTCAACATACTTCTCTGCATCAATACCATTGCTTCTGGTAGCAGAACTTCCTACAGCATCCCCTAAACCAAATAAAACAACAGGTAAAGTCTCGGAAAAGAAAAAACAAAAAGAAATTTTTAGATTATAAAGAAAGCAAACTGTTACCACTAATAAGAGCTTCGCCAGGTCTATGATGATGATGTCCTTCATCCACCTCCTCCATTCCCCTCTCCTCGTTTTCTTCTTCTTTTGATTCCTCCACCTCCGCTGTGTTCATCACACAATTATTTTCTACTTCATTCACACAATTATTTTCTACTTCATTCACATTGTGGCGGAGGACGGAGGGCAAATCGGCGCAATAGTAGTTGTAGAGGGAGGTGCCGCATATGGTGTGGTTGATTTGACACGGGGATTGCATGAATGAATGTGGAAGGTTTTGCGACGACGGGAGAGGTGGTGATTCTGGTAATGGTTGGTAAAAGAAAGGTATGGGTTCCGTCCCGGACATTTTTGCAAGAGTATGTTGAAATTGAAGTTGAAGACTCTCGGTGAATTATGGTTTCTTAGTGATATTAAAGAGCGAAAAAAAACAAAAGGTAAGTTAACGATTTGGAGATAAAAAGTGAACTATAAAGATAGTTAAAGTCTATGATAATGGATGAAAATAAAAAACTAAGTTGGAAAATCATATTGCAACATAATAAAAACCTTTGATGAGCATGCAAATAAAATAAAAGAAAATTATTGGAAGAAAACTACAAAGAGGGCATTCTCACCATGCCAGCTTAATCATTTCAAATAGTATGAATTAATCATTCATTCACTAACTCAGTTCTTCACATTCAATGGCCAACAAAGCTTGGCATGTAAAAGGGTGTGATGATGAAAACTGAATACTGAATAGGGGTCTCTTTGACTTTCAGTTTCTTACTTTCTTATTAGTTGACGCGGATGACGTAAGTCCATGTCAGCATTGTCACATACTCACATCCTCAAACACGTGAGCCACGATTAAGATTTTCTATCAATTTTTATTTTTACACAGATATATAATAATAAAAAAATAATAAAAATAAAAACTTTATCATCATCATCATTTTAACCCTATTTCTTCAATAAACAAAACAAATAAATGAAACAGATGAGGAGAAGGGAGTCAAACCATACGAAGGGAGAGCTGCTCCGTCGCGCCGGTGGCGGTGGGTGGTCGGTGTGACGGCGATATGCGCTGTTTGTGATCGGAGATGCGAGGCGGTGGGTTAAGGTATGAGGGGGAGTGGTGTCAGGTCGAGGTGTGAGAGAGAGGAACAACAAAGTATTTGGATTATGGTTCTGTTTGGAATTTTTCTTTGGCTGGGAATACCAGGAAATAATAAGTTACACTCCCTCGCTCTAATTTATAAGATTTTTTTAGATTTTTATTTTAATGATCCTTTTCAATTTTCAATAACATTTAATCAATTTTTTTCACAAACACGAGTTAACATTTGTTAGAGTTACAACAATAATTATAGGGGTAGTTTTAAAAAAATATGTTAAATTTTTACATTTCCAATGTCACTGACAAATTTATCCACTTTGTTTGGTGAGAGTGAAAAACACTAGAAGGATCTTATAAATAGGACCGGAAAGAATATACATATTTCATAAAATTTTATAAAAAAAATTAAATTCAGACCTTTTTTTTCAATAAAAAAATACAATTATCTAGGCATTTTTTATCCAGCAGGTAGTTTCACAAACAATCTTAAAAAAAAAAAAATTGTAGTTTTAGAATTATAAATTATTTATGAAATATGAATCCGTCAACAAAATTATTTATAAAAATGAGACAATCAAAATAAAAAATATACATAATAAATATATAAGTAACAAATATATACGTTCATACGTATGTACGTATGTGTATATATATGTGTATATATATATATATATCGCCATTAATTATATATTTTACAAAATATAGAATATTTTCAAAATTCTAGTGTATTTAAAATTGTAGTACATTAAATGCATTTATGTTGACAATTTAATTGAAATGAAACATATAAAAGGGACAATTGATATTTGGAAAAAAAAAAGAAACTAAATAAAATTTAAAATTAGTTCTTATATTTAGGATAAGAGGTTTAAAATAAATGAAATATTATTAAAAGGCTAAACAAAAAGTATTATAAATATTTTTGTTTCATGCACATTAAATAATAGAACTTGTGACCTAGTGATTGCTGCTCTTGTATCCTAGTGACTAATCTCTTGGTTGCGGGTTTAAATCCTGATGTCAATGGAGTTGAGCAAAACCTTTTTTTTTTTTTTTTAACTTTGACTACTCCATTTTCATAAATAATTTTGTTAATTTGTTGCATAGTAGTATTTCATAAATAGTAAAACCCAATTATCCACGTTGCCCGATATATAACAATAAAGAAAACATCTTTATTTAGGCAACCTAAAATTTAATTAAGCATTTCTTTTTTACAAGGATTTTGGCAAAAAAAAAAAATTTAACTAAAAACATTTTTATATATCATTTCTAAAGTATGCTTAGATGCTAGTACATGTAAATTTGCATTCGAATTAGCCTAGCCATCACTATTTGGGAATTACTTTTTTGACCCACCCCGTTAATTAGTTAACCCACTTTTTTTTTAAGACTCTATTAACCTTACTTTATTTTATTTTTTTTACTTCTCGCTGAGGTCCCAGCGAAAGTGTAAAATTTGTGTAGCTCGCTGGAACCTCAGCGAGCTATTTTTTTTTTCTTTTTTTTTCCTTCTCGCTGAAGGCAAAGCGAGTTCCTTCTCGCTGGAGGCAAAGCGAGTTCCTTGCCAGCGTTTCTCAAAGTCAAATCATGAAGAATATCAAAAAACTTGAAAGAACAAAAAATTAAAAAGCTTGCATGACCAAGTAGGGGGGTCAAAGCAAGTAGCACCGAATAAAAGATTGGTCAAAAAAGTAGGGGGGTCAAAGCAAGTAGCACCAAATAACTGCTTAATTGGGATTGGTGAAGTTGGCGTCTCAACTCTTCTTCTTCTTCTTCTTCTATTTCTTCTTCTCTCTACTGTTTTGGTGAAACTGATCAAATCAGAAAGAAAAGCGTGACTATAAAATCTATATCAGTGATTTCAGTGAAGTAGCAGCTAAGAAGAAATGCTCAGCGCTGGTGGCGAAACCCCCTCTAGGTTCGTTTCGGTTAAATTCACCATTCTCACTCTCTGTTTCTCTTCATTTCCCTTCCGATTTCGTAATTCGAATGTTCAACGTTAGTTTAAAGGTATGAATTATTGAGCATGGTGAAGAAGCACTCGAACTTAATCGGAAAAACGGTGGTGGAGGAGCAAGATGCTTCTGATGTTGAAATGGATATGAGATTCTGGCGTGATGTCTTCGATTTGTACTTCGTCCTTTCCAAGGAATCGCGTCGTCGCCAAGACGATGATCTCGTTTTCTTCGTCCGTAAATTGGTAACTAACTCTCTTCTCCTTTCAATTCTTCAACTCTGTGCACTTTGGGGGTTAATAAACTAAATAAAAAAGGGGTATTTTGGGTTTATTGAAAATTTGTAAGGATATTATGGAATTTTCCTTTAAAAAGGGGGTTAACTAATTAAACAGGGGGGTCAAAAAAGTAGGGCCCTCACTATTTTTGGGGTTGGATCAAGTGAGATTTATTATGACTCGAGAATTTCTCTGGCTTAGCCCAACCCATAATGAATTGTTGTTGGCCCACATGTCATTAAAAAACACAAAAATATATATTTAATTATTTATGATTATAGACCAAATTTGTCTTACGTAATCAAATTTGTTCTCTAGAAAAATAAAAATCTAGGTAAAATTTGAACCCTCAATTTTTAGTACAAACCATGTGTGTTTGATACAGATGAAAAAAATTTAAATATGATTATATTCGATTATATAATTATAATGAGCTATAATTTAATCTATTATAATCTGAATCTCTTCATGTTTGAATATAATAATCAGTTATAAGATTTTTTTTTTGGATTATGTTTAAAAATATTATCTTCACAGTCAATTACATAAGAGCCTAAAAGGGTTTATGTTTATAATATTTGACTAATTGATGAGTGTAATTGTCTTTCGCAAAAAAATAATTATATTGAGAGTTAATTGAACAATCCTCATGTAGACAAGTGGGATGATACATATATTTAACTTTTAAGAAAAACATTTTTTTTTTCAATTTTAAACATGGAAGCCAAAAAAAAATCGTATATAAAAAAAAAGGGTTTGCTTAGGATTAAGGATGAGAAGTTAAAAATAGTAGAGAAACATAGGAAAACTAAGTTCTCTATCACTTGAGTTATTAAATGTTTAGTTTTTTTTTTATAAAAATACACTCATTTTACTCTCTTGTCCTCAGCCCTAAGAAAAATGATTTAGAGACCTACAAACCTACACATAATGATTTTACACTCTTTTTACGCAAAAAACTTTAAATTTGCAATAATAATTTATACCAAACACCCTCTTGGAGCTAATTTAGAATAAAAATGATTTAGAGACCTACAAACCTACATGACTCACATCTCTCTTCACCCTTAATTTTTTGATTGGCATTTCAATTTTCATGGCAAGATAGGAATCGGTATTATTTTTCATATGTGTAAGAAACTCATATAGACATTTCATTTTATAGGGGAAAATTAAATACTTGCAAGGCTCATTTCTTTGTTTTCTTCTTTTTGTTTCAGATACATTTGCCTAGTTAAGCAATTGTACTCCATCAATTTCATTTCCATTGAAGTTGATACCAACATGTTGTTTAATCTGCAATCTGCAGCTATTGCTATCAATATTAATCATCCACGGGAGTGCTAAATCAAAGTCCACAAAGAATCTTTGGACCAGGACCTCCTTCTAGAACATTGTTTTTGATAGCTAAAGTTGGGCATGGAGGGCAAGAATCATTTTCAATTTCTTTTCCATTTGAAACTGAGAATTGCTGTTCATTTCCCACAAGCCTATATCTTAATCAAAGAAATGAGAAAAGTATATAACATGTTAATTTACTTGTATCATTGGTAATAAAAAAAGGTATATTTACTGGATATATATATATACACACACAAACTCGAGAGCAAACAACAATGTCTTTGTCTTTAATATAAAATATAGCATTTGGTTATATAGTAGGCTAATACAAAAATTGAAGGAACCACAAAAACGATGATATTGGGTTATTGAAAATGATCTATGAGCCAATTTGGGTTCATTACAAATGTCCTACTCTTTTTTGCTGTCCTTCTTTCAATTGGCTTTCTTTAATATGTAAAGGCCTGCATTAATTGGAAGGATGAGTCGTTTGGGGTTTCAACTGCAAAAAAACTTAGAGCGAAGCATTGAGAAAACCAAATGACTCATCCGATGACCCATCTAGAACTCATAGCAACATGTGCCTTGAATCTTGATGCCACAAAATTCACTATTTTAGTAGGGGAAAGGATCATGAGCAACTGAGTTAGTACTCATCATAGAGCAAAATTTGGAGCAAGACTTGATGGACAGGTACAAAGAGGAAGGACTAATCTAACCTATCTATCCATTCTTAACGACATGCATCTCTAACTAACATATGAAAGTGTGGTCTTCCCCTAGCACAAATTCATAGATGCATACATCCTATCCAATCCAAGATAAGGCGCTAAGACATGTTGTCTTTAATCAAGAAAATCATGGTAGTTGAATAATCATTTCGACGCGAAGATAAGACATAATCGTCATCAACAATTTCCATACAGCCAGATCTGCACCAAAGATGAGGGATTCATTATTTATATAATTGCCAAGTTTCCTCAACGACGAAGAAATCAATAGAATAGAATAGAATAAAACAAAACGAAGCAACAACAGAAACAAGGGAAGGGTACTGAGTGCTCTTACTTACCTCAGATGGAAATGTTGTAGAAGGAAGCTACCTCACTGTGGTGACCAGCCAGATACAGCAATGCAACCTAGTTACGTTACTGAGTTTTTGAGGTTGCTGCTTGGTTGGTTTTTGAGTGTTTTTGCAGGTAGGTTGCAGATGCAGTGAAGGTGAGGATTGAGGTTATGAGTGTGGTTTATGATGATGATGATGTTGCAAGTGGAGAAGGAAAGGTGTGATATGAGATGGTGGTAGATTAATGGAAAAGGAATAATGGACAGCAAGGATTTAAGATGGTTGCCAACTGGAAAGGTATAGAGATGAGTTATGGCAATAGGACTGAGTTATGGTCTTATAGAACACAAGTTGAACTGAGCAGAGCACGTGAATGTTTATGTATGTTTATGTTTTCTTCCTTGAAAAAAAGGACAAAAAATTCCTTTTATTCCATGCATATGCTCACCAAAGCAAGATTATGTAGCATTTGTTTTCAACTTTTTTCCTTTTCCTGTTCTCAAGAACAGGATCACATGCACAAAGAGAGGACATAGTGGGTTAGATAGTGATTGCCAATTTGCCATAAACGCACACTAAATTCATGGTGTAGGATGGAGTAGTAGCATGCCATACATGCTGCTAAAAATGACCTTATTAGTTATTAATTGTTTAGGTGAAAAATTATGGTGTTGACTTGTGAATGATTTAACAGAGATTAGAACAAACACTTTGGCAAATAGAATAACTAAAATCAAAGAAAAAAATGTATACAGATTAAAAACAAAATTGACTGTATTTTTGAAGATTAAAAGTATATTTAAACTTTTAAATAGTAGTAGCCAAGTTTTGTGAATAAAATGAAACAAAGCAGCACAGTGGTCACACCTAATTTTTTTGGCAACAACATTCAGTGCTGCCAAAGTGAATAGTTGATCCAAAAACTTGTGTAATGTACACTAATCAATTTTTCAAGATTGTTAGAGCATCTCCAACCCAAGGTCTTAGACCCTGCTCTTGCGGATAACCAAAAGGAAAAAGGGGAGAGTGCATAGGATGATGCTAAAGTGGCATCTTTTACCAAGCCCTAGCGCTTCAGCAAGCTCCTTTGGTGAGAAGCAAGGAGTGGCCCACAATCCTTAAAAAAAAAAAAACAAATAAAAAATACAATTTTGTTTCATCTCATAGCAAAGTTAACTACATACCCTGCACATAATAAACTAATCCAGGGCATCTCATTTGATTAGCATTAGAGCTTCATTAATCACGTGAGCTCAAGTGTTCTAGTGGAGTTTGCATAATTCCATTACTATGAAGTTGGCTTACATAAAAGCTGAACTTGTTTAAACAAATTTAATAACAGCATGTAATATTGTATTTTTGAAATGAATCAATCTTTCTCATAGCATCAGTGTCTGGTCTATAGAATTTGATAATTCACAATTGGAGAATATACATGTGGTGTGCCAAACTGCAAGAAATGTTTATCTTGCTGCTAAAGTAGTCCATTCTTAACAATATGCACTAACATTTGTACTTGCTGGTCTTCCCCTATTGCAAATTCACAAATGCACTTATCTTCCTTCCTATTGATTTTGTTCTTTTTACAAAATCTTGCCCAACCTTTGATACCTACTCGACTATCGTTCCACTCAAAGACTTTTCCTATGCCCATCCCAGAGTTTATGTGGTTATGTGTCTCTTCACTTTCTCCAACATCGTGCTGTAATAACAAGAGCAATCCCATTAGATGGAAAGAGTAATCTCAAAGCTTCAAGATAATTACATTTACAATTGAAAAAAAGTGAACATTTACATCATTGTTAAAACTGGTAGTTAAAGTTAGACTTATACCTTACAACCTACAAGGGTAATTGTTTGTGGCAAGGTGAGGGAATAGTCTTTGATTAGTATATTTGGAATATGCTGCAGTAACCAGAAGTGATGTCATAAGTGGAAGTACAGTTCATCAGGAAAAAAAAAGGACACTTAAAAGCATCTGTCAAGACATTAATAGCATTATCTAAACATAATCAAATGCGAACATATAGTTCTAAAAAGTATTGTAACAACTTGGCTTATATGGGTTAGACAATGGGGGATCACTCAGTTAAAAGATAAAAGGGCCTAAAAACTAGGTCGATTAAACACGCATGAGAAGTAGAAGTTGGCAACATATACTAATTGCATAAGTAAATGAATTTACTTATTTAACAATGCTTCAATATCCAAAAGAATTGCAAAGGACAAATGAACAGAACCAGTGTAGAGAAGATTAAAAAAATACTAACCAATTCTTTGGCTCGGCCCTTGTTCACTTTTGCAATGAAATATGGATTTTCTAGCTGGACATACCTCTCTGCACCAATTCCATTGTTTCTGGTGGCAGAACTTCTTGCAGCGCCCCCTAAACCAAATAAATCACCAGGTAAAGTCTCACTCAGTATAGAAATGAAAAAAACTAAAAGAAAGTTTCAGATTATAAAGTATGAAAACATACTTTTGCCACGAGCTTTGCCAGCTCTATGACGATATCCTCGAACATAAACGTCTTCAGACTCATCATCAAAATCCTCCTTCTCCTCCTCCTCTTCCCTTGGGTCATCCTTTACCTCCTCTGCCACCTCCACTATGTCCATCATACAATCATTTTCTACTTCATCTAATCCCTCATTCTCTCTCCGTATTTTTTCACACCCACTTAATTCATAGATTTTGAACTTGAATTCATTGGTGCCATCATATTGGAAAACAATATTGTTTGCTACCTCTAAAGAGTTTTCTTCTACAAAAAGTTTCCAGCCATTATCAAAATACATTTTGTTATCAATATAGCTTGCTTCCACATTCCAACCCTTTCCATTATAATTTCTAAGGATGACTTCCTTAGGCAAACTTTCCTCCAACCGTGTCTGTGTCACAAAAGCGAATGGGATAAGCTGCAAAAAGAAAAATTTTGTAAGCCCTCTCATTGACTCATTTTGCAGAAGAGCACAAAGAACATGTTCCTTAAGATATTATGTCGAAATTCTTTAAAGACTCGTGTTTTTTATTTTTCATTTTAGAATAAGCTACCCGAAATTTTGCTCTATATGATAGACCATATGATGGATGCGAAACTGAAATAATGGGAGTCAATAGCAGCACCCTATTATATAGGGTTGGTAATGATTTGAAATCTGCAACTGCGTTGGATCATTTCACTTCTAAATCAATATACTATAGCATGTATTATTTTCAGTGAGCTTAATAAGTCATTCAATATATTAAAATATTCTAAAATAATAGTCTATGGATAGCAAAATATAGTATATATTCGTACAAGTCTAAATTGCAGAACGTATAATTAAGAAAATACCAGTCTCCCGGAGTGAAGCTGTGGAAGGAAGACTTTGACGAATGAAGGATACTTTATCTGATTATCCAAAAATATCAATAATCAAGATATTGAAATACCAAGAAACAACATATGCATGTAGAAAAGTGTTCTTGGGATACCAAAATGCTTTTAAAGTTACAAGCACTCTGATAAGTGACTCCATTACTTAATATCACAACTAGCCATTGAACATAATAGGAATAAAATGTGCAATTCAAAAAAGTGAATGGGGAATAGAGTTAAGCCCGAAGTAAAATAAGAAAAATTAACAACTACCATTAACTAAAGGAGATGATGATAACATGAGCAAGCATAACACTTAGCCCTCACTGTTGCTAACTGGTTTCTTTAAACTAGTTTCGGAATTTATGATTCTGATTTTAGTTGTTTGCAGAACAGTGTTTTAGTAGTTGTTATTTATTGAGTTGTAAATTCTCATTCCTTGTTAATTACAGTAGTATTCATGAGAGGGACCGGAAATTAAAATATACGTAGTACTTCCCTCATAAAACTTAAAGAAAAACATGTTCCAGATAATATACCTGTGATGTGGAGGCACATTCAAAGTTTAGTCTCTCACGGCCATTTATGCCAAATATTTGCACCCTGAAGCAGTTTTCTCCAATATATGTGAAAAGCAATAACTCATCAGGAACTACCAGGTTGTTTGTCAGAAATTGAGGCCAACCATGTTGCATATACATGTTATCTTCTTCCCTGAAAATTGTCACTTGGCATTGGTCATTAGAAGGACCTACAAGAATTGCATTACTGGACAAGTCTTCGTCCAAATACTTCACAAACTCTGGTATGATCATCTGTGTGTCAAAGTTAGGAAACATGTTAAAAAGAAAGATGTTATCAAGCAATAAATGGCTTTTAAAACTTATTTAAAAGCATAAACCACTAATCTGCAAGTTGAGTTACAATTTAAATGGTCAATCATTGTTTAATGTGTATTACCAAAATCAGTAATTCAGTATATATCCAAAG
This sequence comes from Crotalaria pallida, assembly GCA_037953625.1. NCBI lineage: Eukaryota > Viridiplantae > Streptophyta > Magnoliopsida > Fabales > Fabaceae > Crotalaria > Crotalaria pallida. Next base: position 136,855,384 of record CM075654.1, on the reverse strand, counting down.
AGGTGTTTACTGGTTAGGCTCACAACTTCTGTTCCTTTCTACACTGAGAAGTTATAATGGGTTGTTAATGACTTGAATATGGTACAGTACAAAGCTAAAACAATATAATGAAATATCATATCACATAATGTTTCAGTGAATTCAATAATTCATGTGATACATTACAATATTCTAAAATTGTACTCAACTACTCTCTAAGGAGAGCAAAATATATTATAGTATCTTCTTATTAGTCTAAATTAAAAAAAACAGAAAGTATAATTAAGAAGTACCACTCTCTCAGAATGAAGCTTTGGAAGGAAGACTTGGAAAAATGATGGGTACCCCTTGGCTGCAGTAGTCATCTAGTAATCCAAGAATACCAATTGTCAAGAAATTGAAAAACCAAATGACAATGATGAGAAAATATTAAATACCATTAATATTTCATTTTTTGGTGAATAAATACAATTATTATCAGTAGTCAAATAACATATCCACTAGTCAATTAAATTTTACACAAACTACAGAGTAGTAATTTTTTTTTGGCCCTTGAAGTTTAGGGGGCCTAAAGCCATGGCTTCAGTGACCTTTTGCTTTCTCTGACACTGTTAATAGAGTGAAGATAATAACACAGTCGTGGTGAATATATAAATGAAAGAGATGAGAAAGGAAATGGGAAGTTTGGGATATACCTTGAGAGCTGAGAGATTGTGTTGTGCTAGCTTCTCTGCAGAAAGCCAGAAACAGCTTCAACTTGTTAAAATAAAACTCACACAAAGTTAAAGAAAAGTTCAAAATAAAATAGGGAACAACCGAACAAGAAAGAAGAAGAGTGATGGTTTCTGTTCTGTATCACTGTATAATAATAATAAAGAGTGTATAACGTCTCCATGCTATTTGCACAAGTAATATACCTATGGGCTGAGCACTTAGCACTATTCCATTCTTAGGCACCTAATCTCTATTCTTTAGAGCCTCTCACTTGTTGTCTTCTCTGTGCTAAGCACATAATGCATGCGGAGTGTATGTGCAGTCTGCACTGCACCCTGCAAGAAACCAACTTTGGTCCCCTCGGTTTAACAGTTCACATACTAGTTCAATTCTGAAAATATTGGTTCAACCACCATAGGCAACTTCCAATTTGCTTTGTTTAGTACAGTTTTTTTTTTTGTGTAAGTAGTGTAATGAGCAAGGTATCTTGCAAGCTGGCCAAGTACAAAAAAGGTAATGGTATTTATCATTATAGGTACATTGCATTGTCACTAAACATTTTTTTGTTCATATTTTATAGTAAAATAAAAGAAGGAATCAATAGATGTTCTAAGTTAGATTGAACTACTGTCTTTCCTTAATACTATTTATTTGTTCTGGTTTTCTCCAGAGAACTTCCCAGTGGTAAACAAGTTTAATTTTTTTTTTTAAACCTCCATTCTACCTGCTTACCTTTTTACATGTCTTCGAATATCGAATAATGATAACCACAGCTAATTTTGTTAAGAAGAAATAATTCATACAAGTCTTTAATTGATATATTGTATGAGATATGTAGAAGACACGGGGGATTGTTGAGCCTGGCCATTAGTTTCCTAATTTGAATATAATATATATAAAAGAAGCTGCTCAATACTAGAGTCAACTCTGATCCAATTCACAGCCTGTGAATCTGTGATAAAATTTATAGGCTTACAAGTTATTTCATGATACCATTACTCCAACCCTTGTGACTTGTATTAAGGCCAACACTTGCACCACATCTAAGAATAATGCGCAGAAAAAAAAAATCACAATTAATTACATCAATTATTCAGTTATAAACATTTTTTTTTTCAAAATTTTGGAGTCTTACCAACAGGTAACATAAAACCACTATTATAGGGAAGCTTGATGCAAAAACAAGCGCTGCCTAAAAGAAAGTGCAATTTAAGTTCAACTTGATTGCTCATGACAATTCAGTTGTAATTTACAGCAAAATACAAGGTGATTATACTGTTTACACAGTTAATGGTCTATATAGTTTACCATTCAAAAGCTTAAAAGGTTATGTAGAGATTTATGCCATCCATTTGGCTATGATTAGATTTATGTTTGAACTACTTCACTCTGAAGTTTGGTTTCCCTAGTTACCAAGTGTGTACAAACCCGAAATATGGTAACTTTGAGCACAACATTCTTCTTCTCTACCAATTCAAACACACAAACATCTCCTTCCTCTAGACGATTGTCCCTCGCAAAGTCGCGCCAGCCCTTGCTTAATTTCGCTGTTGTCCGCATACCGGTAGTGATGCATCGAACAGGCCATTGTTTTCCATCGGAATCTTGCAGTGTTATAAACTTTGAAATCCCATGTAGATATTTTGAAGCAAAGCTAGCAGGTACATGCTGTTTTAACAAAAATAATATAATCTTCATTTAATTAGCATCTAGGTGAACCAAAAAACAGAAACATTTTTCTAGGTGAAGAAGAATTACCAAAAAATAATTGCGAGAAATGAAGGAAGGTTTCATGACAATGTGGCAATGTGGATTGCTAGGCTTAAACTTCTGAGCTGAAAGTAGAGTTCTCGCTCTTTCTGGAATTGCCACTCCACTCACATCTCTCTTCATCCTTGAAACTTTTCTTCTTGGCTTTTTCATTTCCGTGGCAGGATTATTGGCTTATGACACGTGTTAATCAGTATTACTTTTCATAGTGTAAGAAACTAATCCAGATCATCTCAATATTTGATATATATGCAGTGAATTAAATGAAATACTTACAAGGCTGTTTTCTTTTTGTTTGTTTGGCACCAGCCTGGTTAAGCAATTGCATAATTCCATCAATCTCATTTCCGTTGAACTGAATACCAACATCTTGTGTCGATCGGGGTCTTGCTTGGCACTTAACAGCATCATTGTTATTGCTATCAATATTAATCCTGGAGTTCAGAATGCCACTGCAATTTCCACAAAGTATCTTTTGATCTAGACCTCCTTCCAGAACATTGCTCTTGATAGCAAGACTTGGGCATGGAGGGCAAGAATCATTACCAATTTCTTTTCCTTTTGAAACTGAGAATTGCTTTCCTTTTCCTACACCCTTATCTCTGTAATCGACCTCAAAAGCTGACAAATTGAATATGCTGACATTGAAAATCGTGTCTCCTTCATATTTGAAGACAAGAAGACAACCAGCACAAATAGAGTAGTGGACCATAAATTCATGCCAACCATCAGTAAACCACAACTTGCCGTCAACTTCTTTCAAACTAACTAACCAATCATCACCACTTGGAAGAACCAGAGTAGCGACTGAAGAGAGTTTGTTTCCATATTTTTTAACAAACTTCTTCGGCATCCTCTGTGAGATTATGAACCAAATTAATTTGCATGTATTATTTGAAATGAAAGAATACTAGTTAACCATGGGATAGTGACTAAAATACAAACTAGAATTACATCTTTGATCAAACATAACAACAATCAACAATGTCTTCGATTTGCTAGTTAGTTGTTCTAAATAATTCTTTTATGTGCATATCCAAAACTTCCCTAAACTTGCCATGAATGACCATGTGTTAAATTATTAGGAGAGGAAATGCTAAGATTTTTTTTCCCATGTAGGAAGAAGTTAGCGAAGAAGGGTTATCAGTAAGATAAATGCTAGCAATGCACTCTTCTCAACATTTAACATGCACTCTCAATAAATAGCTCAATTGGCTTATAGACCAAGTTAGCTTGCTTCATTTATAACCTCTTCTCTTCTAAACACTCTTATCTCTCAATGCAACTCTCTCGGAATTCTTTCTTTCATAGAATTCCCCGTTCAATGAGATTCTTGGAATCCAGTAGTGATTCCTAGAATTTCTTCTCATTTTCTATTAGTTCCACATTAACTGGTATAAAAGCTTTTCTTTCCCGAGAAAATAGCTTGAAGATCATGGCAGAATCCACACAAGCAAAAACTGCAATGCCCGATGTTGAAAAAACGATTGGAGGGACACATTTATGAGAAGATCGAGAAACGGTTGGTGGAATTGGCGGGAAAGGTAGTTAATAACTAGCTACTTACTAACCACGGTCCTTTTAACTAAGTGCCTGTTTTTCTAACTAGTTTCGTGATTAAAACTGTATCAAAATCCTTCCTAAGGGTTTTCTAATCAAGTGTTGAAAAGAGTATGTTGGTAGCACTCTCATGTGTTTATACAAAATAAGGCAAAAAAATAAAAACAAAACCACGAGTCCACGAGTGACTTTCTTTCAAGTAGTGAAGAGTTCATTTAATTAATAGTATTAGAAATGTGAACATTTGATATGTATTTTCAATAAAATTTATATTTTTTTTTACCAATTTTCATACTTTAATACATGAAATGATACAGAGTGTAAGACATCAAGACATGTTCCATAAAGGGACGAAGAGAAATGACCAGCTGGGCCCACTAAGCAAGGGGGATCTACTACTACTACCAAACTAGAGACCAAACATAAACCCCAAAAAAAATTTAAAAAAATTAACAGCACCTTGTGTCCGTGTCTGTACTCACTATTTAGATTTTAGACACATTCCTCTTTTCCCATAAAATCAAATGCATGACTATAAAAGTTTGTAGTATCTTTAAAGATTATCAGAAACCAACCAACTCATCAAAAGCAAAATTGAAAGTTGCATGCATGTTACATCAACTATTTGAGATATATATATATAAAAAAAATAGGTTAATGAAGTTTAATTACCAGGTTCTTGTCATGGATGGTGGCGGCATCCATTAAGATATAGAAAAGGAAAGGTTTCATCGCCATAGAAGCTGACCCCGGCGTAGATTCACCTTCCTTTGCTTTCCCTTGCAGTATTTACTGTGAGTTATGCAAAGAGACAAAGACGCAGGTCAACAAGCTCTGAGTTAAGGCACACACCACCACAGACACAGAGTTGGAACAGAACATGGGTCCCACCCTAGTAAGTGCAGGATAAGTGTCTTTTTTCCCTTTTAAAATGAAAATTAGTATCTTTCATTGTACTGTATTTCGGTATTAACCACGATTTTTCACGGGAAGTGATGGCACTTGTCATCAATATTATTATATTATAAAATAGGTGAAGTATGAGGGTATTTTTGTTTTCCTCCTTAATCTTCATTATTTTCTCTCCTAATTTTTCACTTTCCCTCCTAAGTTCTCTTTTAATCTCAGTCATTCAATTGTAAATGCAATAATCAATCATAGCCGTCCATATCCATTGGTAGATTAAGTCTTTTCATTTTCTTTCATTCATTCATTTTTTGACTGTTATGGTGTGAAAGACATATTACCAACATCAATTAGTAGTTAGTGGTAGTAGTAAAATAGTAGAATCACGATCAGGAAAAGGCAACAAAAAGAAATTAGAGACCCGAGCAAAAAGAAAGCATCTGGATTTGGAAGCATTGTTTTCACCTCTTCTGTTGCAGGTGTGAAACAGGTATGAGCGTATGAGTAGTTTTTAAATTTTAGTTTTTTTTTTAATTTTTAATTTTTGTTTAGAATAGGTTTTTTAATTTTTGTACAAGTATGTTTTTTTTTAATAGCATAGTTTCCATCTCGACAGGTATGAGCGTATGAGCATTTTTTTTAATTTTAGTTTTTTTTTAATTTTTAATTTTTGTTTAGAATAGGTTTACTATTAATTTTTGTACAGGTATGTTTTTTTAAAGAGATTTTTATTTAGATTTTGGTTTTTGAGATTTTTTTTACTCGAATTTTGTTTTGGGATTCTAGGGTTTGAAGAATCCCCTTTCCTTCTTCTCCGTTTAATTTTCATTTTTGTAGTATTGTTTTTTTAATCTCTCTGATCTGTAATATTGTTTTATATTACTTAAACCTGGGAGACATATATTACTTGTTTCAGGTTCATGGGAAATTGGTGATGTTCAAATTCCAAGAAAGTTTTGTATTTACTATTTCTGATTTTTTTTCTCTTGGATATTTGTTCTATATTTTCGCTGTTCTTTGGTTTCTATTTATTATATTATTTTCTTCATTTCATTATTGCTTTATTTATATAAGAGTTGTGTTTTTTTTTTTAGAATGATATTTTTATTATATTTTTTCAATTTTTTCATTAGTAGGATTGGACAAAACGTGTCTAAAATTATTGTTAATCTGTAATTGATGTTGTTGAGATTGGTGAAAGACAGAGGAAAATTGGTGAGGTTCTCAGGGTCAAACCCCTGGCTGCATTAGCCATGATTGATGAAGGGGAACTTGATTGAAAAATAGTTGCGATTTTATTAAATGATCCAAAGGCATCACTTGTGAATGATGTTGATGATGTCGAGAAGCATGTTCATAGTTGTTGTTGTTACTCGAAAGAAAGATTATCTAAGTTGCATTTTCATAGTTGCTTTCTTTATCTAAGTCTGCTAAATTGTAGTTATTAGAAAGAAAGGTTACTTAGTTGTTGTAGTTTAGATCTTTCTCTTTCCATTTTGTGCACCATTTGTCTTCTCTCTTTTTAATTTGTCACTTTTTCAGAGGATGGTGATTGGTGATATAAAGCTTTCATGGTGACGATGTTGTAAAAATAATAATATTTTATTATTTTAAAAATATTTATTTTAAATTGAATGTATTAATTATTAATTTGGGTGGTGGTTACAAAAATTTATTCTTATTAAGTTGGGTGTTTATTCCCATTAATTCTTATTATTTCATTACTTATTATTATTAATTATTCTTTTAACGGTTTCTTTTCGTTAGAGTATATATACTTATAGTAGTATATATTTTTAGCTCCAAACAGCTACTAATAGCTATATTCATATTGTGTATATATAGTATACAGTGAATGCTATATAGAATACATGTACGATGATGAAAATTATATATTTTTATATTATTTATTCATAGTCCTTCACTTATTGATAACTAATTTTTTTATGTTAGATAGACATTAAGATAACCATAAATATTGAAAAAGATGCTTTTTTTTATTTAAATATTAGAACATTTCTTGCGTTTGTTTTGTGTCTAGCTATTTTATGAATAATATTTATTTGAAGAATTATTTATGTAAAGATTTTTTTTATTAACATGCTAAATTTTAATTATAAGTTGCTTACATTGATGCGTTATTTTATACTTTAGACAATATACAATACAGTCATGAATTCAAATTTAAAAAAATCCAAAAATTTATACAATATGTTGCAATTTAAATTGTGAAAAATAATGATGCGTTATTTTATACTTTAGACAATATACTTATTTACAATTATGAAGTTTTAATATAAGCAAGTAATTTGAAAATTCGAATCTTATAAACACTAATTAATTAAAAGTGTGAAAACAAGTCTTATATTTTGGGATAGATGTAATAAAAATGATGATGATGATGATGATATATATGGCAAAAAAAAATAGCTGCATTTGGACTTGCAAAAAAATTTACTAACAAAATGCATTTGGAATGATGGATTAAATAAAACAAAAATCAAAATGAGTTGGATTTTTTTTTAATATAAGAAATTAAGTTGTTAATTAAGATTAAAAATCGCATAGTTGATACATTATTAGTTAATTTTTATTAATGAAAAAGTTGGTAGCTGAAACTAGATTCAAAGGTTAATGTTTATGATTATTCATTTCTAAATACATGTAAATCATTTTTATGAAAAGTTCATATTAACATATTATTTAAAAAGACATATTTCCAAAATCTATAATCAATTTTTTTTTTAAAAAAAAAAAAAATTAAACCCGTGCGATGCACGGGTAAAATTACTAGTTTGAGACAAATAGTACAGTACAAGGGTAAGTGGGTAACCATGTGTCGGGTTTGAAATAGGTTTTGAGTAATTTAAAATCGATATAAAAATTGGGTTCTCTTAACCTCAACTCTAATAAGCATCCAAAAATGGATGGTTTTTCTTAAAAGTTGATGCATTGAAGAAATCAAAAGTTTAGGCTCCGTTCGGGGTGGTTTTTAATTTTGAGTTTTAAAATTTAAAAAAACCAAAACTACTTTCCGTTTTATAAATGTTTGTTTCAAATTTTTTTGTTTTCACTTTTCAAAATTATTTCCAAAGTTATAATTTTTATAGCGTTCTTACCCTGTTATGCATCACCATATACACCATCATCTTATATATTACCACTACTATTTAATAACAACTTCCATATGGTTGTTGTTATTATTAGTTGCAGATGGTGATCATTGTTATAGTGGTTGCAGTCTAGAATGGTAATTTTTGTTGTCTTGGTAAAGGGAGATAAGGTGGGGTAGGGGGTGACGATGTGGTGGTGGTGGTGGTGGTGGTGTCATTGAAGGATAATGGTGGTTGAGTTGGTAGTGATGGTTGCGATGGTGGTGGTGGTCATGCTAGGGTAATGGTGGATGGGGTGGTCACTATGATGCTAGTGGTCTGAGTGGTGATTATGGTGGTAGAAGGAAGGACAATCATATGGCAAGTGAGGATGTGGTGGCGATTGCGATGGTTATAAGGTGGACGGTAGTGGTTAGGGTGATTGTGGTGGTTAGGGTGGTGATTGGGGTTTAGACAGTCATAGTGATGTTAGTTGGGTGACAGTCATGGTGATAACAGTAACCACAACGATTATGGTAGTGGAAGTAGTGATGATGGTGGTAGTGGTAGTAGTTGAGTGACACAAAATGTGAGGTAATATAAGTTTGTAACTCAAAACTAAAATTATAAAACCATTATTTGCTGTTTTGAGAACAGAGGTGAAATTGTTTTGAAAATGAGTAAAAAACCATTTCAGCTCAAATTTTGCCGAACAGGTTTTGTTTTGAAAATACAATTTCAAAACCAAAAACCAGAAACTGACAACCACCCCGAACGGGGCCTTAAAGTTTTAATTTTTCAATAATTAAAGAAGTAAAATTAAAGAAGTAAAAAAATAAAAGTATAGCTTAATATATGTGTGTGTGTGTATATATATATATATATATATATTTTGTCACTATGAATAATATTGATAAATATTTTATAAAATGTTTGGAATTTAAGCCAATAAATTTTATTACTCATATTTTAGTAAGAGAAAATATATATTTTGAAAGAAAGTGGGGGATTGAAAAGTGTTAGAACAACTCAAAAGAGAAACAATTCTCACACCCCAACTCTAAATTCTCACACTCCAAATTTTTAAACAATATCAAAAATACCCCCTACCTTCTTCTTCCTCCCAAACCCACCCACATAGCACCCCACCCCACCACCCCCAACAACCCACGGCCACCACCCCCACCCCAGCGACCCCGACCTCCCACCCCACCTCACTCAATGACTCACCACCCCTAACACCTCACCCCACCACCCCCAACGACCCTCACCTCCACCACCCCCAACAACCCACGACCACCACCCTCCACCCCACCACACTCAGCGGCCCACCACCCCCAACAACCCATGGCCAACAACACTCACCCCAATAACCCACCGTCTCTCTCTCTCCGCCCACCTCGAAACACTCACACCCCACGATTGCTCAGGTCGTGACCTAGTTCACGACAGCCCATCCCACCCTCGGTCGTCACCCCTCTCACGATCGCGATCGTGAGTCTTCTCCTGAGTCTTCCTCACGACACTGAGTCGTGACTACTTTGACGACACAGTCGTGAGCTTTATCACGACCCGAGCTTTGGGGCCGTGGGTGGCTGTGAGTGGTGGCTGAGGGGGGCCATTGTTGGTGGTTGTGGTTGTGGCGGTGGCGGTGGGCGGTGGGCGGCTGGTGGTGTGTGTAGGGTGCTGTGGTGGCATGTGGGGTGTGGGTGTGTGGTGGCATGTGGGGTGTGGGTGTGTGGTGGCTAGCATTGGCAAAACGGTCTTGGCACTCGGGCCCCGCCCGCCCGCCCGCATTTTTTTGCGGGCAGGGCACAAGTTTTAGCCAAAAAAAATAAATCATGCCCGCCCGCCCCGCCCGTTATTTTTCGTGGGCGGGCGCGGGCAGCCCGCGGGCTTGTATATTTTTCTTTTTAAAAAAAAAGCAAATCACCTTAGTGGTACACACAAATTGCGGGCGCCCGAACGCACTTTTTTTTTATAAAAAGTTGTACTAAAAACAAAGAATGAAATATAAAATTAATTTTTTTTAAACGCGGGCATGGCCTGAAAATTAGGCTCTAAATATTTTAACGGGCGGACATTTTTGCGGGCCGAGTGCGGGATCGGGCCATGCCCGCCCGCCCGCCCGCTCGTTTTGCCAATACTAGTGGTGGCATGTGGCATGTGAGTAGTGGCGCGAGTGGGAGTTGAGGGTGGCGGTTGTTGATGGTTGTGGCCTGTTGCAGTGGGCGGGTGGTGGTGTGTTTAAGGTAGTGTGTTGGGGTGGGGGTTGGGTATGTGGTGGCATATGGGGGTGGGGTGCTGTGGGGGGTGATGTGTGTGGGAAGGGAATGGGAGGGCATTTTGGAAAAAATAAAAAAAGTGGGGTGTAAGAATTTAGAGGTGGGGTGGGAAAATTTGTTCTCACTCAAAATATAATCCAAACCTGACCCAAATATATATATTGGATCTATTTTTCAGAAACTTGAATCCTACAAAATGGGCTATGGGTCAAAATATATTGGTGGGATGAGTTGGGTCTTACTCACTCCCAATGCGTGTGACATAACTCTTTCTACTAAGACATTTGATTAAGATAGAACTACTTAAGACAAACTAATGAAGCAAATTGTAAGTGAATGCCTTTTCTAATTTCTAAAATCAATATTTTTGGGTCAAAAAATACAAGGCAAGGTAATGCCTTCTTTCAGGAGAGAATATAAAAGATTAGCAATGCTTTGTAAGAGATTTGAAGCCTAATAATAAGATAGGACCTTTCGTAAGAGAAAATTTGGGACCTATCCTTGAAGATTAGCAATGCTTTGTAATAAAAGATTAGCAATGCTTTGTAAGAAAATTTGGGACCTATGTCAATTTAATAGTAGGTTTAGCTCTATATTAGGATAAGTGAGAATTTTTAGTTTTAGCCATGAATCTTAACTTAAATCACTCATTTTAAAAATTATTGCTTAAGACTTTGATGGACCTACATACAAGCGAGGGCCTTTCAAAATATAGTGTTAAAATATATATGTTGCGAAAATAAAATGAAAGAAAGAAAAAGCATACTATTGACCAATATTCAAATCAAATTAAAATTATTCTCCATTTTATCAAATAAACAAAAATACAATACTCTCCAAATAATGTCAAACAAGCCCCTAGAAAATAAAAATGTGAAGTGGATTAGATTAAGATTTTTTTTCAGCAATCAACAAAAATAGTGAATCAAGCCACCATGCAAGTGAAACTAAATAGAAGTATAATTTCCAACTGGAAGAAAGATGAAAACAAAAGCCAAGAGAAACATCATTATGACAAGCATTGACTCGGTTTCTGATCCGCCACACTGAACAAATCTATTTACAACCCAAGTTACAAACAGCTAAACCAAAAAAGAAAGTATTAAAACTACAATAACCAATTTCCACTAGAGGAATCCTGGCATGGTTATGGACATAAAAAACATCTAAGTTCCACCTAAAGAAATCAGGTATATAATATAACTAATCACACATAACAGAAGCAGGAGCTAGTTGGCCCAAAGAAGGCACTGGTAATTTCTAACTAGTTTAGCTGACATGAGGTTATGCTGCAAGGGGGTGTTCATCAGTTTAGGTGGGCTCACATTATGGTTCTGCTGCAAATGAGGGCTCAACAATCCTCCGTGACACGAAATACAGTAACTTGCAGCACTACCTCCTCCATTCTAAGCAGCTCAAACACACACACATCACCTTCCCTTATACAGTTCTCTAATGCAAAATCAAACCACCCTTGCCTTAACTTGGCTTTACCTCCTTTGTAAAGGCACCAAACCGGCCACTGTCTCCCATCAGAGGTTTGAAGTTTAATAAATCCCGAAACTCCAATCAAATGCTTTTCCGCAAAGCATGATGGCAAATTCTGCAAAAAAACAGATAAGAGTAATAAAGCATGCATGAGAGGAAAAAAATGCATATTGTGGTAAATTCAAGGTCTCACCATTATGCATCCCCTATATAAATAGGAGGGACGCAGGACAACCCAACAGAAAGGATTATCTGGTTCAAATGCTTTTGCTGCATTGATGGCTCTTTCTCTTTCTTCCGCTGGCACGGATCTTTTTCTTGCAGAAGCACTTTCGTAATATCTGTAGCGTATTTTTGCCCCCTCTTTATGTTCAGTAGAGGGTTCCTGGCCATCTGCATTCATGAATTGTATGAATCATAAAATTCAATGTTGTGATAACCAGATTGTATAGAAAGAAAACAAAGCTATAGGAGCTTACTAAGACCTGATTTCCACTTCTTTCTCACAGTTTTTTTAACCTTTTGTTCAATAGAAGATCGCAATTTCAATTCTTCAGTAGACGTTTTATAGTCAACACCTATATCTCTGGTCAACTGACTGTCTAGCGAAATGAAGGTAGGTCTCTTGACAATGCAGCAATGTGGATTGCTAGGTTTAAACTCTTGAGCTGAAAGTAGTGTTCTCTCTCTTTCTGGAATTTCCGCACCACTCACATCTTCGTTCATCTTTGAAACTTTTCTGCTTGGCATTTCCGTTTCCTTGGCAGGGTTGGCTGATGACATGTGTTAATCAGAATTATTTTTCCATGGTGATTCTGGAGCATGTCAATATTTGATAAGCAGTGAATTAAATTAAATACTTACAAGGCTCATTTCTTTGTTTTCTTTTTGTTTGTCTGGCACCAGCCTGGTTAAGCAATTGCATAATTCCATCAATCTCATTTCCATTGAACTGAATGCCAATATCTTGTGTTGATCGGGGTCTTGCTTGGCTATTATCCGCATCCTTGGTTAGAAACAGGTTACTTTTACAATTTCCACAAAGCATCTTTGGATCTAGACCTCCTTCCAGAACATCACTTTTGATAGCAAAAGTTGGGCAAGGATCATTGCCAATTTCTTTTCCATTCGAAACTGAGAATTGCTTTCCTTTTCCAACAGGCTTATCTCTGTAATCAACCTCATATGCTGTCAAATTGAATATGTTTACCTTGAAAATTGAGTCTCCCTCATATTTGAAGACAAGAAAATATCCAGCACAAATAGAGAAGTGGACCATAAATTCATGCCAACCAGCAGTAAACCACAACTTGCCATCAACTTCTTTCAATCTAACTAACCAATCATCACCACTCGGAAGAACAAGAGTAGCCACTGAAGAGAGTTTATTTCCACATTTTTTAACAAACTTCTTCGGAACCCTCTGTGAGATTGTAAACCAAATTAATCTGCTTATGTTATTGGAAATATTTTATAACTCTTTAAAATTAAAAATATACCCTCCCTTTACTTCCCATTTCACTCCAAAATAATCCTACTGCCAAACATAAACCCTATCAAAGCAATTAGCATAGCAGCAAACTCAATTTTGTTCTATTTAGACACATTCCTCCTTTCCTACAAAACCAAATGCATGTCTTTATGCCTATAAAGTTTGTATCTTTAAAGATGATCAGAAACAAACCAACTCATCAAAAGCATAATTGAAAGATGGAACAATCAGTTAGTATTTGAGCCATCACAAGATATAATGGAAATGTAAATAAACTACCTTTAAAAAAAAAAAAAAGCAAACTTTTTACCTTTCATTTTATAATAATAATACTAATAAGAAAAATGCCAACGAGTGCCTTGGGACGTTAAGCAACCAAGTATAGTAAATAAGTATTGGAAAACGTAGCTTTTGGAGTTTTCAAGAGAGAAGATAATATTGACTTAATGCATTTTTTCTACTTTTAGAAACCTTAACAAGTGTCACTCGTCAGCAAAACCCTAATAATAATAATAATATTTAAAAAAAAAAAAAAAGAGTAAGTAAATGAAGTTTACCAGGTTGTTTTGTTGGATGGTGGAGGCATCCATTAAGATATAGAAAAGGAAAGACTTCGTCGCAACAGAAGCTGAGCCCATAGACATAGTAGATTCACCTTCCCCTGATTTCCCTGCCTCTGCGGGTCACATTAGTTTCCTTTCAAAGATACACATCATTTCATTAGCTGGGTGGGTCCCACTATTATTTTGAAAATGCTGCTTTACACGAATTGGATTTCGTGAAACCACATTGCGAAAAGGGACCACTTTCGCTTTCCGCATCCGAATTTTTCAGATTTTTCACTCAAATTTTTAATTTCTCAATTTTTTTAAGAGCAAAGTACTTATTAATTATTCTTTTTAAGATTTTTTTTTTATTTTTTTTGTCGTTTTGATAATTTTAGGACTGTAATAAGTACTATTTTTCATATTTACCCTTATTTAATTCAATAGGTTTTGATTTATGTAAATAACGAAAAAGATTATTGATTATATAAAAATAAAGAATATAGTTTGGAAAAATATAATTAATGTATTGAAGTTCTAACTAATTATTACATTTGTTAAATGATGTGTTTTATTTGAGATAAGACAGATAAACATGAACGGAGGGAGTATCAATTTTATCTATGATACTTCTTTAGTGTATCAAGTTAGTAGTTCTTAAAAATTTATGAATTTATATTTAGTTTTCAAGATTTTTACTGTGTTTCAAGAATTTTGGACGCACCAACTTGATTTCCCTAGATTTCCATGTTTTAAGGATCAAATTGGTACATTTGAAAAATCTTGAAGGACCAAATTGATGCATTCAAAAATCTTGAGGGACCAAATTGATATTTAACATTTTCAGAAACTAACTTGATACATTGAAAAAACATCTTAAACAAAGTTGATAAATATCAGAAAGGAAGTTGATATTTCACTATTTTTTAAAGTTTTTGTTGTACATTTGGAAGAACTGACCGATCATAAAGTTTTTTCGATCATATAATCTTTCCGAATGTACAATATCAATGTTGAAAAAAATAGACGTGGATGTGAGCATGATAAAAAACATTATCCAGAAAAAAGTTTATCCGACAAAATGTATAATGAAAACAGGGAAAAAAATTAACAATTGATATTTGACAATTTTGGAATTTTATATGAAAAACTGATGCAATTAGAAACAACCTGATGTGAATAAAATGTCGGCTTTTTTATCTTATTAGGGTCAATTAAGAAACTATTTATTAATTTGGGGTTTTAAAACTATTTCTTTGAGGGGGGTCGTTTTTGAAGAGAGAATTTTTTTTTTTTAGCAGATGTGGCAGTAGCGCTACAAGGGGGTGGTGGCGCTGGGACCAGTAGCGCCACCAGTCCCCATTGGTTGGGGCTGCCACCAGTTTTTTTTTTTTTTTTTTTAAATGTAGTAGGGGGACAGCCAGCCGCGCCACGTGGCAGTTGCTGGTGGGGTGGCGCTAGTCAAAATAGCGCCACCTCCCCACAGCGTGACACGTGTCATGCTATCCCCTAGCAGCCCAAAGAAAAATAAAATAATGAAAAATAAAAAATATTTTTTATTCATTTAAATATAATAAAAAATAAAATGAATGCAAAATAAAAATTACTAAATGCAAAAATTTAAAGAATATTAAATAAAATGATAACAAATATTTAATACTTTAAATATTACTACATGATAACAAAAATTTAATATAAATAAACCTAAAATAATCAAACCTATTATTAACCTACTATAAACCTAAAAATCTAAAAAAAAACACATTCAATACTCTAACTTACTATTAACCCTAATTGGGTAAAACTTTCTTAATTGATCCTAATTAGGTAAAGAAAAGCCTAATTTAAGGTTAACAGTAAGTTAGAGTGTTGAATGTAATTTTTTTAGATTTATAGTAGGTTAATAGTAGGTTTGATTATTTTAGGTTTATTTATATTAAATTTTTGTTATCATGCAATAATACTTTAAGTATTGAATATTTGTTATCATTTTATTTAATATTCTTTAAATTTTTTCATTTTGTAATTTTTATTTAGCATTCATTTTATTTTTCATTATATTATAATTTTTATTATATTTTAATGAATAAAAAATATTTTTTATTTTTATTTAGCATTTTATTTTTATTTAGTATTTTTTATTGTTTTATTTTTTTTTTTGCCGGTGGGGGAACGGCGTGACACGTGTCGCGCTGTGGGAGGTAGCACTACTAGTGTCAGCGCCACCCCACCACCAACTGTCACGTGGTGCTGCTGGCTGTCCCCCCACTACGTTAAAAAAAAACCCTCAAATTAGTAAATAGTTTCTTAATTGACAAAAAAAACCTTAAATTTCCGGTGAACTCCCTTGTGTAATGATGACACATGTAACATTTTATAATTTTACATTAATCGCAAGTAACGCATGATACTTTTAGGTTGATTTATAAACCTGATATATATTTATTTTTTCATTTTTCTATTTTTTATTTTTGAGATTTCCTGGTCAACAGCTGGAACAGGGTCAGAAAAATGTTTTTTCATCCTTTAATTAATTTTCTCCGTTGGACAAAAAGAAATTACCTTTCTTGCAAGTAAATGTAATAGTTTACAGTATTTATTAGAATAAATGAGCCTAATTCATTTTCGAATTAGCTTATACTAGAAATTATACCTGTTTTTTTTTTCCAGAAAAAAGTGGGGCTTTTCCGCATCTATGTTGCACTAATACGGGTACAGTATCAAGATATGAGGTACGACATTTTCTAAAAACTAAGGTACAGGTGCAGCAATATAAATTCAAATTTTATAAATGATTATATATAAACAAGATGAAATAAATGATTTTTGCATTGAAATAGCACGAGTATAGTAAAATTAGAGTTTAATGATCAAAATAAGTCAAGATAAATTAATTATGACATTAAAATATAAATTCTAAGGCAAAAAATACATTATTAATATGATCCACACATAAAATACACCTTAACATACCATTTAAAAGTATCCAGAAGTACCGTACGTATAGCGCAGTACCTAAGATGTATCCAACATCACCCGTTTAGGAATAGCCATGTTTCAGAGTTTCTCCTTAATCTAAGGGTAACATTTTTGGTAGTATCAAATCTATATTTATGATAATTAATTGGATATTTTACTTGGCTTTCACTTATTTACTCTTTTCTGATATCGCCATTTCATTTAAGAAATTAAACTAATAATTTATTTCATTTCAACAATTCTAAAAAATATTCAAATGAGCCCCACGTTATTGTATTTAACAAGTTCTCTCATTCTCTTTCTTTTTCAGTAATATTAAGAACGATTTTTTGTAGTATAAGGAACGAAGCTTATTTAAGGATAGTTTATTAATTTCATCTGCCTCACTCTGCAACGCACACTAAAATCTCTCAAACTCAAAGCAATGAGAAACAGTGCAAAATTGATGTTGTTGCTCAAAGTGAGTCTCGAGAATACTCTTATCATGTTAAAAAAATTGAAAATCTTATATGCAATGTTCGTATATAGAATCTTAAACTTACGATAACATATGTTCTCCCATTTTATGAATCACACAACTATGTCAATTAGTTGATTGATCCAAATAATTGTTTATTATATCGAAAAAAAAAATATATTTTTGATCAATAAAAAAAACTACCACATGATTGTGGAGGTAAAAGCACAATATCCTTAGAAAGATTAGTCCCTTATCTAAAAGTGAGATACCATGGCAATTATCAAACATTCATTTCTTTAGCTACCCAAATATTAAGCATGATTTATTTCGTTTTAAAACATCATAGGGCCTACAGTAATCAAGCAAGAAGCAATTGCCTGCATGAATTTAATGACAACAACAATCAAATATACGTACAAGTAATTGCATTTCAAAAGCTTTTGAGAAAAGAAAAGCGAAGGAAAGCCTACTACCAATGTTGCTCAATATCTAAATCAAATTACAATTTCTCTTCATTTTATCAAAAAATTACAATTCCTCTCCAAATAATGACACACAAGCCCCTAGAAAAGGAAAATTGAGAAGTCAAATAGATTAAGATTTTTTTTTTGCACTAATCAACAAAAACAGTGAATCATGCCACCATTCAAATGAAGCTATAAACATAACTTCAAACTTGAGAAAAAGATTAAAAAAACAAAATAAAAAAACCAAGATAACAGAATTAGGACAAGCATTGACTTGGTCTTTGATCAGCCATACTGAACAACTCTATTTACAACCCATGTTACAAACAGTTTATCAAAAAAGAAAGTATTAAAACTACAATAACCAATTTCCACCATAGTAAATCTGGCATGGTTATGGACATAAAAAGCATCTAAGTTCCAAGTGATGAAATTAGGTGAGTAGCTACCAACCACACCGAACAGAAGCAAGACCTAATGACCACCAGAGAAGTCACTTCTAGTTTCTAGCCAGTTTAACTGTGGTGAGGTGATGATGCTGCAAGGGAGTGTTCATCAGTTTAGGTGGGCTCACATTTTGGTTCTGCTGCAAAGGAGGGCTCAACAAACCCACATCCTCGGTCACACGAAACACAGTAACTTGCAGCACCAACTCCTTCATTCTAAGCAACTCAAACACACACACATCACCTTCTTCTATGTTGTTCTCTAATGCAAATTCATACCACCCTTGGCTTAACTTAGCTCTACCTCCCTTATAAAGGCACCTAACCGGCCACTGTTTCCCATCAGAGTTTTGAAGTTTAATAAATCCTGAAACTCCATTCAAATGTTTTTCTGCAAAGCATGATGGCAAATACTGCATAATGGAAAGAAGAGTTTAGCATCAAAGAACCGAGATTAAAAAAAAATGCATATCATGGAAAATTCAAGGGCTCACCATTATGCATCCCCTATATAAATAGGAGGGCCGTAGGACAACCCGACAGAAAGGATTATCTGGTTCAAAAGCTTTCGCTGCATTGATGGCATTTTCTCTTTCTTCAGCTGTCACAGTTCTTTTTCTTGCAGAAGCACTTTCATAAAATCTGTTGCGCATTTCTGTCTCCTCTTCATGTCCAGTAGAGGGTTCCAGGCCATCTGCAATTCCATAAATTGTATTGATCATAAAATTCGCAATTTAGTGAAAACCAGATCATGGAAAGTAAACTAAAAGTTTTAAGGGCTAACTAAGACCTGATTTCCGCTTCTTCCTCGCGGCTTTTTTATCCTTTTTTTCCTCCATAGAAGCACGTAATTTCAATTCATCCGTAGACCTTTTAAACTCAACAGGGTTAAACTGAACACCTATATCTCTGGTCAATTGACCATCTCGTGAATCGGCACCTCTTGAAGAAGGGGTATTCTCACCATCTCCCCAGTTTATGCTATTAAGTTTCGAGCCATTAAATAGATTCTTCAACGCTGGAGGCGTATTACTCTTGCCTGGTTTGATATCTACTGATCCAGGAAAAACTTTGTTTTGCAAACCACCAGGAGTAAGGCGAGAAGATGAATCCAAAAATTCAACAGAGTCTTCATCTTCCATTTCTTCAAAAAATTTAAGACGGTTTGCAAAATAAGGCCCTTCGTTACTTCTTCGCATGGGTGACTGATAATTTACCTCAGAAGTAGCTAAATTAAATATATGAACATTAAAAGATGACTTTCCTTCATATCTGAATACTAACAAGTATCCAACACCAATGGAATAATGTTGAACAAATTCTGGCCAACCATCAAGGAACCAAAATTTGTTGTCTGCCTTTTTTAATCCTACATGCCAGACACCACCATCAGGAACCGAAAGGGTAGCAGTTGTAGAAAGCTCGCCTCCATGTTTCCTCAGAAAATCATCTGGAATCCTCTGCAAGTCAAAAATCAAGTTAGGTTTCAATCCTGCGAGATGCTTGCGATGCACGGCTGTGGAAGGAGCTTTTGACCACAATTAATGATAGTAGGCTCACTATGGCCCATCCATCACCTTCCACGTGAAAAATAATGAATGCATGGTATTATAAGTGAACATAGTTTTGTGACATGCATGAAAAACTACATATGGTTATCTTACATTAAGTTCTACCAACAACATCCGATACTATAGAGACTAATTTCATTAAGTCAAAAAAGGACCACTGACCACATCAATAAAAAATATGCCAAAACCTGTGGAAGAGTCCCCCCAATGATTAATAGAGACTAGATAGAGAGCACCCTCAGGACAACTCACGAGAAACATCAAAGATTCAAAATGCTTCACTAATGCGTTATCAAATTGAAGGCTACACAAAAGACGATATAAAAAATATTGTTCATTCCAAAAGTGAAAAGTTCTATGCTTTAAAATTTGCTGTGAGTTTTAAGAAGTTCTGGGTAAGCCAACTTTAGAGTAACGGTACTTTTCAAACTCCTCTAAAAAAACACTTGATTTAACGTGACAACTGACACATGAAGATCAAGGGCCAAATACAGAGATATAATCTGAAAAGATTCCATCGGTTACATTTAATATAATTCCCATGCATTGATGTGGGTTTACTAAGTTCTTTCTCCCTCGGTTCATGCGTCAGTTGAGAGATACTTGAAAATCTCTTCAAAATACTAGAGCTAAGGTGAAATATTGAAACCAGTTTGAGCGGATAGGAAGAAAAAAGACTGTTCACTGCAAGATAAGTGTTTCCTCCTTAATAGAACAAGATGCAAAAAAATTGCTAATGCTCAAAAAAAGAGATTAGAATGCTATAGCAAAAAACCAAATTTGCTTATTTTTATTATGAGCTTTATTAGACCTCCCTCCAGTTAAAACCAATTTCTTCCTCGGAAGAACCTAAGCAACCCACTAATTATACCAATAGTTATCCAACAGAGTCTAATTTCAAGAAAAACAAAAAAGGAATCTGGCAATTTGATGGGAGGTTTTTTCAATTAGAAATATAGAGAAAATTAAAAGGCTTATATATGTGGTGGACACTGTAGGAAAAAAGACTTAAAATTAACCAACCATACTCAATTGACTTTAAGTCAAGGACACTTTTCAAACATAAAAAAAAAAGTCTGGGACTAATTTCATTTCAGCCAACTAGAGGGTACCTCTTGTCAAAAATCTTATGACACAAACCATGAAAATATCCCCTAATCCCCCTCCAACCCTACTACAACTAAAAGAAGTACAAATAAAACTTGGTGTCACACTTCAGGGGTTTAAAAAAAAAAGAAATCAAAACTTGAATTTAGAAAAAGCAAGACCCAGAAACTCAAATTTCTAATAAACTTAAGTACAAGTACTTGAAAACACATACACACAAGTACAAATAAACAAGAAACTGAAATATAAACAAGCCCTTTTTTTTTCCTCTTACTAAAAATTCTCATAAACCCATGAACAAACACTCCAGAAATAATAAAAACAAGTACAAAGTCAACAAGGAAAAAAGCCCAATTTTTTTTATAAAAAATAAAAATAAAAATAAAAACTTTGAAGAAGAATATAGGGAGAGAAAAGAGGGAGAAAATATAGGTACCAATTGCTTGGCTTGAACAGCAGAGGATAGAACAAGCTTGTAGAAACAAGGGTGCGGCATTTTCTCCGAGTGTTTGTTTGGGTAGCAAAAAAAACTAAGCTTTATTGCATTTGATGCTGAATTTTCTCCACCCTTTGATTCAAAGTTGAGAACTTTGGAGTGTAGCTTCTGGAATTTCTTCACCTTATAGATCTACTTCACTCACACCAGTCCCCACCCTTCACCACCTTCTCTGCTTTTTGAGTCAAACAATGTTTTTTTAAACCTTAAAAAAACCAAAACCAAAAAAAAAAAAAACAAACAAAAAAAACTCTACTAGACCTAAACCTTATTTAAACCTAACGAGTTAGTGACTCGGTGAGTCACCTCATCCCATTACAAGTTTACAACTCATTCCAATACTAAAGGCTAAAGGCATTTGGATTTTGTGAGTTGTTTTGGGTTTGGAGTTTAGGCATTGGAGGAGAGTGAGTTGTCCACTTTTGTGGCAGTTTTCTTTTTCAGTCCCTATATTTTCTCTTAATTTTAGTTTTACACGTCAACAATAGGGGGTAACAAATAAAGGCCAAATATACCCCCATTTATAGCCCTGACTATAAAAGAATAAACGACAATGGATTGCATCCTTCATGTAATGTCATGAAAAGGAAGGCCTCATCTCATGATACTTGATGATTTTTTTCAATTTATTGATATATAAAAAGTTATACTCCTCTTATCATTATTATAAATTCTCTTTCTCTTTCAAAAAAGGGGCTTATAATAAGGACCGGAGGAAGTATATAATATTATCTAAATATTTAATAATATAATTAATGTCTTTTGATTCAAATGGTAAGAATTTATCAACAAAGATTAACACACTCGACATTTGAGACCATTAAGTATTATTATGTTAGAGTTTCATTTTATTACGTTAGCTAAAATTAACTCAAAATGGATTACAAAAATGGAATATTAACATGTTTGGTAATATTTTTGAGGAAGAAGAGTATAACGAGAAGGCATGAGGGGATTAATCTGAAGCTTTCAGCAGAACCTAATAGATACCTGAAAAAATTACAAAAGGAGTTGTGGACAAAGTACGACAAAATTCTCCTGCAAGAAGTGTTATGGTACCAAAAATCAATATGTAAATGGATCAAGTTTGGTGAACAAAATACGAAATTCTTTCATGGAACAATTATGATTCGAAGGAAGCGGAACAAAATCGAGTCTCTCCAAAATGAGTAGGGGATTTGGATTTCAGATTCTGATCAACTTTAAGGACATGCTCATGAGTACTTTAAAAATTTCCATAGAAATATCATTGATTATGAAAGCTTTTGTTTACATAATGCTTTTTCCACCTTTGCATGACTATTAGAAGCGTATGATAGAAAAAAAGTATATGATGATGAGATCAGATTGGTTGTGTTCTCTATGGGGTCTTAAAGCTCTAGGTAAAGGTGGTTTTCATGCAATTTTTTATTAAAGTCAATAGAATACGGTGGGGTCGTTGCTTGGTAGGTTAGTTAAAGATATTTTCAACCGTCCTCAAAAGGTAAAGAATATTAATGATACTCTAATTACTCTTATTCTTAAAATGATATTCCTTTGAGCATTAAGCATTTTAGACCCATAAATCTATGTAATGTGCTATATAAAGTTGTGACTAAGGTGCTTGCAAACAAACTTAGTAGTATAATGGACCATCTTGTAAGCATGAACCAATGTAGTTTTGTTCCCGATCGTCATGGTAGTGATAATATAATTGTTACTCCGGAAGCTATTCATACCATGAGAAAAATGAAGGGTAAAAAGGCTTTTGTGGCTTTTAAAATTGATATGGAAAAGGCTTATGACATGTTGAAATGGGACTTTATTGTTGATACTTTGCGTCATATTGGTTTAAATGATTCTATTGTGTATGTTATTTGGCATTGCATTTCTTCTGCTAATATGAATTTAGTTTGGAATGATGGTGTTCTTGATACTTTTAATCTTGAAAAAGGTATTTATCAGGCTGATATGTTATCCCTTATCTTTTTGTTCTTTACATGGAAAGGTTATCTCAACTAATCGATGTAGCTGTAAATAATAATTGTTGGAAACCAATGCAACTTGCACGAGGAGGTCTTAAAATTTCTCACATTGCTTTTGCTTATGATTTGATCCTTTTTACGAAAATTTATAAAACAGGTTGAGATAATTAATGCGTGCTTGGATTTTTTTTCTGTAAGAGTTCAGAGGGGAAGTTAATAAAGATAAGACAAGGATATTCTTCTAAAAAAATGTCAACAACAATGTCAGACAGTAGATTAGTGAGGCCTTTGATTTTCAAAGAACCAATGATCTTGGGAAGTATTTCGGTATCCCTCTTTTCATAAAAGAGTTTCTCAAAATACTTTTCAGTATGTGGTGGATAAGGCCAATCCAAGGATGAATCTTTGAAAAAGTAAAACACTCTCCTTTGCTGTGCATCTCACATTGACTCAATCAGTTTTGGGTGCTCTTCCAACTTATATTATGCAAACAACACTGGTACCAAAATGTATTTGTGATAATCTTGATAAACTAAGCACGTCTTTCCTTTGGGGCGACTCTCAAGAAAAGAGGAAGGTTCACCTGGTAAAGTGGGACAACATTTGTAAGCCCAAAAGACAAGGAGGTCTTGGGCTGCGTAGATCATGAGAGCTTAACCTCTCATTTATGATGAAGTTTGGATGAGGCTTAATTATGCAAAAAGAGTCCTTATGGGTTAAAGTATTGAGACATAAATACAAGTGTGGAAATGAGCTCATTCCTAATATCAAAAGACGAACCAATAATTCTAATTGTTGGAAGGGGATTTGCCTTGACTGGACTCATTTACAGAGAAATTTGACTTGGAGGATTGGTGACGGAAAAACAATTAGCTTTTGAAAGGATTGTTAGAAAAACAAAGTAGATGTACTTTTGGATCATGCGTTGTGCCCCATTGAGGAGCTAGTGTGACCTAACTAAGAGTGTCTCCGAGTTTGTTACCCGTAGTGGCACTTGGGACTTCAATTATTATTTTTTTTTGTCTGCACTCTTTTGCCAGTACCACAGGTGTTCCCAAGAGCACCTTTAATAGCAGGGAACCCTTAAGACTAATCCTGCACGAAGTCGCGTTCCTATGCCTCTCCCAGCGGGATATGTTAACCAGGAATCGAACATGAGACTTCTTAGTTTCAGGTCTCATTTCCAAGTTCTCAAGTTGACAGGATCACACTACTTGAGTCAACCCCCGTTGGTGGGACTTCAATTATCTAACAGATTTCAATTATCTAACAGGTAAACTATCTCAACAATTAATATTTGATTTCATGGCTAATATAATTCCTCCTTTTGCAGATCATCAAGATGATGTAGGATGGAAGCCAGCGAAGGATGGGTGGTTCTCAATTGCTACTGCCTATATCGAACCACAATGCAGCGGAGGAGAAGACGGTTTTCAAGAAGATTTGGTCCTGGGCGGGTCCTCAACGTATTCCGCTGTTGCTTTGGAAGATAATGAGTGATGTACTGCTAACAAAAGACAACAGATGAAGAAGACACCTGAGTCAAGAAGGAACCTGCTGCATGATGTTCATGACTGCAGGTGTCAATTTATCCACTGATCCAGGAACAACTTTGTTTTGCAAAGCACAAGAAGCAAGGCAGGAAGGTGAATCCAAGAATTCAACTGAGTCTTCATCTTCCATTTCTTCAAAAAATTTAAGATGATTAAGGCCCTTCGTTGCTACTTCGCATGGCTGACTGATAGTTTATCTCAGAAGTAGCTAAAATTAAACATATGAACATTGAAAGATGACTTTCCTGCGTATCTGAATAATAATAAGTATCCGACACCAATGGAATAGCATTGAACAAATTCTGTCCAACCAGGAAGGAACCAAAATTTGTTGTCTGTTATTTTTAACTCAAAATAAGAACTAAACATTTATTAGTGAAGATAGCTTAGAGAAACGTCGTCAAATTGCTAATGAGTTATCAAATTGAAGAGTACACATATGATGATATATAAAACATTGATTCATTTCAAAAGTGCACAATTCTATGTCTTCAAAATTGTTTAAAGTTTTAACAAGTACAGCTTTTAAGTAAGCCAACTTCAGAGTAATGGCATGCATTTTTCAAACTGCACTAAAACACCTGAACTAATATTATAATGTGACAAATGAAGCTCTGAGACCAAATAGAGAGATAGACTCTTGAAAAATTCCAACGTTTACTTTTAGTATAATAGCGTTGCATTGATATAGATTTACCTAAAGTGCTTCCTCTCAGTTCAAGTTTCAATTGAGAGATACTTGAAAATCTCTTCAAAATTCAGCAGCATAGATGAAATACTGAAACTAGTTTGAGATATATGAAGAAAAAAAAACAAAAAACTCTGTTTACTGCATGATAAGTATGTCAACTATAACCAGTAGCAAAGACATTGATAGTCCTCTATAAAAAAAAATATATTACTAAAGCAAAGCAACAAAATAAATTAAGAGCAAATTTCAATAAAACAAAAACACATAAAATTAAGGGTCTTTTCACCAAGAGATATGGTGAATTTTCCAGTTTTCCTATACACATAGACACATTTTAAAGTTTCTTATAAAAGTAATTTTTCTTATAAAATTAAACGTATCAGATTTCTAGGATAATAAATACATTATTTCCCAAAAACAATTTACTTTTTTCTAAATTTTAAACAGGGCACATGATAATATATTAGTAAATCCCTGAAATTAATCAATCACGCTCTATTAAACTTAAGTCTAAGACTAATTTCAGTTCAACCAAAGAGGGTACCACTTCTTAACTTCTAAGGTCATAACTCATAACCCAAAAAAGAAAAAAGAAACGTTTTTTTATCAAAAAAATTCTTATCCACCTTCCTTCCAAGTTCCAACCGAAGAAGTTGGTGCAGAACGAAACATTATTATGAATCCCTTTTTTTCACTCTCAGTATAATTCATTAAAAACCCAAGAACAACCACTTTCGAAAAACAAGTACAGAATCAACATGGAAAAAAAATTTAAAATAAGAAAGATAAAATGAGAGATAAAAGGGAGGAGAATATAGGTACAAGCTGCTTGGCTTGGAGAGTGGAGGGTAGAACAAGCTTGAAGAAACATGGGCAATGCATTTCCTAATCTTTGTGTGAAGAAAAAAATTAAAAAAGCAAACTTGAAAACATTATTGGATGTCTGGACTACGTACTAATATATGTGTAGACAATATATAGCATGAAGTAACACGTAAACCACATGTAGTACTACTCATTTTCAATTTTGTATTATTTGTTGACCGATCATTAAATAACTAAAATTATACTAGTAAATTATAAAATATGCTTCGTTAGAATAATAAAAGAAAAGAAGCTTTGTTATCATTATACTATAATGTAAATAATAGATAATTTGGAATCTCAATATATGCATTGCAATACTTATCTAGTATGCTATCATACGCAGAATGGTCTCATACGCAGAATTTTGCGTTTATGGACTTGAATCATCTTTTGCGTTTATGGATTTGAATCATCTTATTTGGCGCTATCTCACACCATGTAGTTGTTGGTGTGAATTTCCGTTAACCACGTCAACAAATAATTGATTTTTTCTAACAGATGAGACCAAAACCAAAATGTTTAAAAAATTAAGGATCAGTCACGGTCAAAATAACTTTTAGGGACTAAAACAAAAACACGCTGAATTTTTAGGGACCAAAACCATAAATAAGCCTTTTATTTATATGTTTGTTTAAACTTGTCTTTATGAAATCAAAAGTTAATGAAAATACAGTGAAACTATAAGTTCACTAACTTTCAAAATCTTAAATGTTGAAAATTTTCAATACATTTTTTTGTTTTTTTGTAATATCTTATTCTTAAACCTAAAGTCTAGGATTAAGAAATTAAAATTCTTAAATTATCAGCTAAGTGCGTGAAAGGCATCAACGAAAATCGAACGATTGATAAATAAATATGTTTTTTTTTTTTTTTTTTACATGCAATCAAAGGTTCAAAGCAAAACACTCTTTCTTCAATGATTTTTATGTCAAAAAAATTAGGTTACCACCGTTGGTTATGTGAGGTCATTGATTAAAAAAATTAAAAATAGTGACAGTTTTAAGAGTATAATTTCTTGACCAACTCAAATGATTGTACATCTGATTTGTTTTCCCTTCATATGAGCCACAAGCAACATTCATGCAAAATAGATGAGGGAATGTAGAGGGCTTTGGCGGGGGTTTCAAACCAAATTAAAACTTCTTCCACGTCTTTCTGTGCTAAGCCCCTCGTGCATGTAATAAACTGATTATTTTTAATAATTTTATTTTCTTATACAGCACTAATTTTTTTTAAACGTTTTTCCTATACTAATTAATTGAAGTATATCCCTTAAAAAAATTAACTGAAGTATAAAACAAGGTGATAATATATTTTTTCTGGTCTTCTCAACAGAAATAATTGCCATTTTCCAGTGACAAACAGAATTTGCTTATTTTCTTTTAATTATCAAATTTCAATACCTCGGAAAAAAAAAATTAAAATCCATAAGCCATAATAACCTCTTTTGAAACAAGGTTGCCACCGTCCCACCTGGATTAGTTTACCTTTTTCCATGTCTTGGAATCACATACACGCCATTACGCCAACCCCTTAACTTGAATTGAATCTCTTTCACATTCTTCAGATTCAATCAAATCAAACTTATATATATTTGAGGTCCCTTTTTCCCATGTATCCGTAACATTTTCACCTATGTGTTCAATCTTCCTTTCTTTGCTTTTTATTTATTATTTTATTTGGTATTTGATTAGTTTGTTGAACAATTAGGAAATTAAGTTCCTTGTTCTATAAGTAATATGCTTTCTCTTAATTAAAATTAATCTTTCTATTGTTTCTTGATTAATTTATCAATATTATATATTATATATCATGGATCAATGTGCTACGTGTAGACCCTTATAACTCACGCACCTTTGGCTTATTTTACGTTCTTAATGAAACACAAATGTTAACACCACATTGTTTCTATCACCACAAAGATTGTTCTTTTCTCTGTAACATCCACTTTGATCACAATCTTAATACTTTGTTGACAATTTTGCACAGAATTAATATATGAACACATTGCTGAAGAAGGGGATGGAAATGTCCAAGATGAGGAGAACAACCATGGTGATAGTGGTGATTGCAGTGATGATTGTTATGATGTTTGTTATAACAGATGCAGGTGATACAAATGATGTTTATAGTCCATGTCTTGATTCTAAAGTTCAAAGAGGAGATGGTTTTACCTTCGGTATTGCGTTTTCGGACAAGCAATTTTTCTCCCAAGGTGATGGTCTGCAGCTTTCACCTTGTGATAAGCGCCTCGATCTCGCAGGCAAAGGAGCACAACTAGCTGTGTTTAGGCCAACTGTTGATGAGATCTCCCTGCTTACCCTTAACAGCAGCACCTTTGACCCTGTAAGTAATTGTAAATTTTCATGATTCAAAACCAGAAAGGAGATGTTCTAAGCAAGGCTCATCAGCTAGATGAGAACGATGTGTTGGTATTTGACTTGGTTTATTAGAATATTTGTGGTTAAGAATTTGAGTGTTAATGTCTATTGCACTTTTTGGTATTGAGAATGTCTGCTAGCTAAGCAAATGTTCATAGATTGAGTTAGGCGCGGCTACTAACTCTATTGTAATATTCCTTGGTCTAAGTGCCTAAGTGAGAAGAATTATGATACTTGGAGCTTTGATAATAGGAATTAAAAAAGGTTTTGAGAATATCATTATCGTTGTTGTTGATCGCATGCATGGTTCCATTTGAAGAATTTTTTCTGCATTGTTATGATTTCAAAGCTGAAACCCTTGCACTCAAATACATTTGTTTAGCAAAATTTTGGTTGTTTGTTCTTTATTAACTTTTTGAGTGCATCAGGCCAGATCAGGTGGATATATGGTTGCATTTGCTGGAGAGAAATATGCAGCAAGGTCACCACCGGTTATGATTGCTGACAACACTCACACAATTACTAGTTTCACTCTGGTACCTCAAGTTGTGCTTATCTAGGAATGCCATTTTCTTTAATGAAAACTCTAGGAATGCGATTCCAATTTGGTTACTGATTGATTCACAGGTTCTTGAATTTCATGAGGGAACCCTTCAAAACTTGTTTTGGAAGAGTTTCGGTTGTGGTGCGTGTTCCGGTGAAAGCGTTTGCTTGAACAACCAAGACTGTGCCGTGCCAAACGCAAAGTGTCAAACCAATGGTGGGACTGCCTGCAAGATAGGCATACAGTTGACATTCTCAGGGACAGACAAGAATCTTGATGTTCTCAATTCTTGGTATGAAGTGAAAAATCTAAGGCAGTACTCTCTCTATGGTCTATTCTCCGATATTCGCGATTCCATCACAGCACCATTTTTGTAAGTTTATAGTTGTCCAGCTCATATGCACAAAAATTGTACCTACTAAACTGTTATTTTTGTGAGAGCTCAACTGTCTCTTGTCTTCACATTCAAAGTCCCAAAGAAAATGTCTATTTTCTTAAATCTGTGAGTCATTGACTGAGGTTTTTCCACTTAGCAAGACATTATGTTGATCTACAGTTCTACACGGAAGACTGATATGTAATATATGTGCTACGAAAATCATGTAGGTATAAAAGAGTTCTCAGTCTGTAAAATATCACAATATAAGGCAGGAATAAATTACTCTAGAGTTAGTTTGACAACACACAATCACCTTAAAAAAATCAAGATGAACAATTTAAAGATGGGTACTTTATACAAAATTCCCATCAAGTGTCATATTTAAGGTCAAGCTGAGCAAGGCAGATCATGTTGCTCCATTAACCGTCAATCTGGTTAAGCTCAATGACTAGATCCCCACGCAGAAAAGTTTGCCATGAACACAGTCATGTGCAGAGCGACATTAACTAGAATCTTGTGAATTTTCAGGCTCAATTACAACATTGAAGCCAAATTCACTTCCTGGTTTGAATGATTTTTTGAGTTCTTCTGCCGTTTGAGTAGTTCTTACCGTCTTGTCCTTCACATCCAAGTTTTCCTGGTATTGGATAATGAAATGTGAAAATAAGTTTATATCTGCGAGAGCCAAACATTTAGTGGTAAAAATCACTTGCCTTTTTCGCATAATCAGCCATGGTAGAATTGAGCATTTCTTGAATTACAAACTTAGTGACACGTTCTTCCCCAAGCATCTGTACAAGGAATTCTTTCGGGATCTGCATGAAATTCCTAACCAAGTTATCTTCAAGAAAACTAAAGCATACATGTTAATGATGTATGGAAGTTCTGTTGCATTCATCAGTGTTCAAAGACTAACAGGCTTGTCAAAAACAATTTCTTTTTAGACAACTGGAGAGCAACAATTGATAGAAAATATTAACCATCCAAGTTCAAGTTTTATCGAAACCATACTTTTTAATTACACTGATGGCATTAACAATACTCCTTACTCCTAAGGTCCTTAATATAAGATCTTTATGGGAACAATTTTTTTTTGTCCTATTTATAAGATCCCCTTCCAATTAGTCAATTACATTAATCAATCCTTTCCAAAACTACCCCTATTAGGTGGAGAGAGATAACTAATGTGTCACAACTCCCAATAATTAGTGTAGGGGTAATTTTGAAACATATATCAAATGTTTACAATTCCAATGCCACTAAAAAAGTTAACAATTTTCCTTGGTGGTCGTGAATGTTTCCAAAAAGGACCAGAGGGAGTATTACAGACGAATGAGCAAATAGCTTATAGATTAAAAGAAGACACTACATAATAATTCACCAAACATAAAAGCTTGATCGGGAATGACACACCTTCGATGATTTTCCTGGAGCAGTTCGCACAACACAGGCACAATGTAATATGGTTAAAATTCATGAACCGAGAGTTCTTGTGCTGCTAAAATACTAACTGAACTGTGATGAACAGGAGAATAGATCACGTGTAAAATCATATCAATGGCAAGAAGCAAGTATTAAATTTAAAAAGGCAGTGACTCGATGTAATTGTGCGGAGTAAAATGGAAGTTTAGTTTCCTTTCTTTTCTCGTTAATCTCAGCATTGGGTCGCATGCATGGTGTCAGAGACAAATGACAACTACAGAGGAGAGGGTAGAAAATTTTGAGGTTGAGATCCAAGAGTTGGCAGAGAACTCCCACAAGGTGGATTTCTGACTACACAAATCGACATACCTTGGTAAAGCACTCAAGCCAAAGCCAAGATCAAACTCACATATGCTGAGGATATGCAGGGGCCACTTCACAATCCTTTCTTGATCAAGAGAGCATGAGAGGCATATAAGAAAGGGTCACAGTTTAGCCAACCTTTGGGAAGACACAGACCTTGATATTTTGTTATGATTACATAAGCAGCTGACAAAAGGAGCTTTAGAATGCAACTTCCCTAACTTCGAAAAAAGATGGTTGTCACTTTTCAGTGAGTCTAGAATGCAGGTGGTGATACCTTGTGTTCAAGCAACTCTTGAGGATATGGGTTTTTGAATGGGAGATGAATCTTGCAGCAGATGCCTAATGTCAAGACCACGTGTGTTCTTGGTGTGTAGCAACATATGTTGATATGAATCATAATTTGGGCATGAAAAACAAATGTACTAATCAATAGATATGTCCAGCATATGAAAGTGCATGGTGTCCATCTAAATATTCATTGCAGATTCTTACCTCCTTTACGCATACGAAAGCCAGGGACTGGAGGGGCAGTACGACCCAAAGTTACAAGCAACTTTTCATATATCTTTCGTGTTTGATCACCAGTAAAATCTACTCTTAGCTGTCATGTATGCCACAAGATAGTATAACAACATCAAGCTCAAAAACAGCAGGATACAAGCAAATGAAAGCATCAAAATGCTCCGTAAAAAAGGAACACATAACATTATCAAGTAACCTATTATAGCACAATCCGGTAAGAATAATACAAGATTAAAGGGGGAGGGGAAAGGGAAAAGAAAAAGGCTGTTTATATAGTATAGTAATATAGTCTGGCCCCATTTTGTGTATATTTGAAGCTGCATATTGCATGGTAAGTAACAGTATCTAGATAACAATCAATTCAAGACGCGTAAAACAAACATTATCTTCAGTGTTGAACTGTTTGTATAAACAAAAGCAAATTGAAGCAGTATATAATTATGATAGAAACAAATCGAATATCACAGGAAGACTTGGTCTGATCAATTGAGCATCAAGATTACTAAAAGTTCAAGTCCATCCTCGACTCCTAGTTCTTCAAGGTCATCAAATTAATAAAATTGATTATTAAAATTAATAGCTCTTCGATATTTTTTTTTTGTTGCATTCAAGGTTGTCAAACTCGTGAGTTTACCTAAACTCGTGAAGCCAAGATAAACTCGACTCGTAAACTCGTACGAGACGAGTTTACTTATTTTAAAACTAATATGTACACAACATTCATAACATCCATAAAAATGCACCTTATGAAGGTTAAGAGTGAGTAACCGACGATTGAGCATGATCGGTGGTTGAGACTTGAATCTTTATAGACGAAGAGATGATTGAGACTTGAGAGACGAAGGGAGACTCAACAGAGAGAAAGAGACGATTGAGGAAAATGAGGGATTCGAGTAAGGTGTAAAGGGATTTTGAGAAATTGAGCTAAAATGACATCGTATTGGAGTTGAATTTCTATTTCTGAGTCACTTGGGTGAGTTATTTCTATTTCTGGGCCAATTGGAATGACTCACAAGTTTACCCAAGTTTACTCGAGTTTACTCAATTTTGAGTTTTGGACTGATTTAACTCGATTTTATGATTTAAACTCGTAAACTCGTCCGATTCTATGAGTTAACTCGTGAGTTTGACAACTATGGTTGCATTAGCATATCAAATCTTATGTCAGCCTTGACTGAAAGCTCATCAAAGTTAGGAGAAATATGTATTTTTTTTTCCTAAACCGCAGCCTTTTGATCATTATACACTATAGGAGAAGGCAAAGACAGTTCTATACTTCTATACATAAAGACAAGAGGCATAAAAAAAATCAATAGAAAAACATACAAACAATGAAGATGTAATTTCAAAATTTCAGTTCTTTTTGTTGCCGAGTGCTCACCTGTGTCTTATTTTCATCTCCAGATTCTTCTACAACTATATTAGCATCTGAAATGGCAACTGAATTGTCGTCCGAATCAGTAATTGATGCTTCTAAACCTGCAACACAGCAGAAGAAGAACATAATACATTGCACATAATTATAATTAACCCATATTGCAAAAATGGGGTATACAAGCAAATATAGAGAATATGGAACCAAAACACATTGACTACATATTCTCTACTTAAAATAAAAACTCCATCACATGTTTCAAATCCAAAAATGAAAAATGTGTAATAAAAAAAAAATCACCTGTTTTACTAGTAAGAGCTGAAATTGGCTTGTGGAGAGGTCTGAGTGTGGGAGTTGATGTCCTAGTTGGATTATTATTAGAGAGAAAATTTAATAATACTGGAAGGACAAACATGAAAGCAAAATAGATAAATTAATTAAATGATTCATATCTTATCTTATCTTAAGTAAAGTAATTTATGTGTGTACCTAATTCCCCTCATGGAGAGGTTGAGAGAAAAAGAGCTAATTGCATTTGGATTAATAAAGCATTGCGTTGTAATTCTAGTAAGTGGGAATGTTGTGAAGGAAAAAACAAGTCCATGTGCTATGGAACTGGAACTGGAACTGGAGTTGGAGGACATCATCATCTGAATCTTCATGTTCGTGTTTGTGTCACTCACACTAACACTCCTCTATCTGTTATCTATTCCTATCTGGGAAAATTCTCGGATGCTCCGGGCTATTATCATAATATCATATCATGCACCGGGCATTTATTTTTTAATTTTTTTTAATGCATAGTTACTCAGAAATATTTTTTAATACAAATTTTTAACTCAGATTTATTAAAAATGTCAATTTGTAATACAGATTTACTCAATATAATATTTTTTATTTGAGTCAGAAAACATATAATAAAAAGAATTCAAATTTAAATAACAAAAACATAAAAAATTCAAAATATATTTTTTCTAATATAATAGATTAAAAATAAAGGTGTTCGGTGTATTGAAAGCCTAAGCAAGATAGCATCGCCCATCTGTCTAATGTGATGACTTGTTATCATTGTTTCTTGCCCCTTTTTGGTCTCAAGTCTCAACCAGTACTTTTTTCGGCTCGAATTATAAGTAAAATTAACTAATTTTATGCTTATTAAAGAGATTAGTTGATTGTATTTAATTTTCTCAAATTTATAAAAGAATAGAGATATTTTAGGAAAGTTGCATTGGGAATGAAACAAAAATGAAATAAAATAACAATTTTCTAGGTATGTTTTAGGAAAATGGCATTGAGAATAAAATAAAATTTAAAAAAGTTGATTAATTTTATTTATATTTTAAATTAAGAGAAGTATGTTTTTTTTTTATTATATTTCAAGCTGGAGGAAGTACAAGGCTTGTGGCCTGTGGCTCCACTCCACTGTCCAATTCCAATTTCCACACTACCACCAATTTTTTTATATTCCCATGAGCAGTGAATAGTAACAACACGGTAGTATTTGAGGTTGCCAAAATCATTGTGTCATTTTTATCTTTCACCATCTAGTCCTTATTATAAGCTTTTCTATGAAAAAATCATGAGAATTAAAAATGTTGGCCAATAATATTAATAATACTAAAATTGATAATATTTAATATACTTTTTTAAAATTATTTTTATTATTGAGATTAAAAAAAATATTATTAGAGAATTTGTGAAAAACAGATTAGTAACACTAATAGGAATTGAAAAATAGGATTATAAAAGAAAAGTTTTAAAAAAAGATTTTTTGTTTTTTGATACGCAAAGTTATGACAAAGAAAAAAAATATGAGGCAAAATCTATTTTGGTAATCTCAATGCTTTAGAGAGAACTAGTCTTCGACTTTAACCGAAGGACAGGAAGGCGAAAAAAAAAAAGTGCTCAATGGAGAGTACTTATGACTTATCTAAAGTTAGGCTTGGCATAGAAGGCTATGATGATCATAACATACACGAGTTTGACATGAGACATTTGCCTAAATTGATACTCCCTCCGGTCCTATATATAGGTCATATTCTAGAAAGTTTTCTTGGTCCTAATTATAAGTCACTTTATATTTTCTATGTATCATTTATTAATTTTTCTCTTTTTTGCCCTTATTAAATGCTTTGATTATCTATGTGTTTTTTGTTGTTCATTAATGAGTGCGAATTTTACAAGAAAAGTTAAGGGGGTAAAATTGTAATGTTACAATATATTCTCATAGAATTCATAAAACCAACCACTTTCCTTGTGTAATTCGGTTAAGTATGCCCTGTAATAAGGATTGGAGGGAGTATTTGCCTGCATTAGCCGTTGACCTTTCAGATTTTGACTTCAATGGCATATGCCAATCAATAAACATCTTCATTTATATCGTATTTCCACCAAAAAAGGATTAACCCATACATCCATTTTATATTTAACATTATGTAAATCTATCAACTACAGTAGTAAATATCAATTTAAGCATCAAAGTAGTTTTCATTTTCCTTCTTATATTTATCCCTGCATCAGGTGGTTGCTGTTTAGTTTCTAGCCACGGTTTTGATCCTTGACTTTCCGAGTGTTTCTGAACTACATCCAACCATCAGAATGGTGTAGCTTTATCAAAAGAAAAGAAATTCTGCTGAATTATTTGCAAGGATTCCTTTTATCCATTAAAATGAGAGAAAAGTTACCTAACAACTATAACAGCCATTAGTAGTTGAACTAAAGATTTTTTACAACTATGTTAACTCTATAAAGGTATGAGATTTCATCTGCTTCATTACCTTTTGGTTGGACACAAAGGAGGGCACTTTGGAAGTTTTAATTTCAAATTGCTTATTAGCCCCAACTGTTTTAATATACATTGCATACAAGTACAGAAGAAAGTGAGGGATCAGAGGCTCCACAAATATCAGCACCTTTGCTTTTAACATGGAGCACATAGTTAACAGCATTTTCAGTAATAAGCTCACCGGGGATCAATACTGGAATCCCCGGTGGGTATGGACATATCAGCTCCCCTGAAACCTCACCAATGCTCTCCTTTATTGTTACTTTCCTTTTACTTGCAAAAAAGGCTTCCCTTGGGATCAAACTCATGATCATATCATCAAAGGGCGCATGGCCAGTATACACTCTCTCTTCAGGTTGCCGAATGTAAGGATATGTTGCAGCTAGCTGCTTTATTCCCAATAAAAGTCTTTGGACATGGTCCCTACGAGTTCCAAGATTAAGTACATAAGTGATAGATTTATTACCAACGAGTTCACAGACAATTCCATGATCCCTATATAAGATTTCATCTGCTTCATAACCTGATAAACCAAGCTGCCAAAAACCTACAGTAAGCCGCAATGGATCAATTGCAGGAAAGGTTGGGAAGCTTGAAGTCTCAAGCACTGAGATACCCGGAATGCGTTTTAGGAGGCACTTTGCTTCAGAAGCTAATTTGATTGCTTGGCTGAAAACAGTATCAGGGCTTTCACTAAGTTGAGCTCTAGCGGCATCTAGGGATGCCAAAAGCAGATAACTAGGGCTTGTGGTTTGAAGAGTTTGCAGACAACTAGATATTTTTTCCTTATCTACCAAGTTACCGGACTTATGTAACATAGAGGACTGAGTAAGAGAGCATAGAACTTTGTGAGTGGACTGTACAGTAAGATCAGCCCCTTGCTGGAGGGCTGAGTTTGGCAGTTCAGAGTGAAATCCTAGATGTGCACCATGTGCTTCATCAACGATTAAAGGGATATTACGAGAATGACACAACTCAGAAATCTCACTCAAGCTGCTGCAAATACCATGATAAGTAGGTGAAGTGATGAACACTGCTGCTTCTTTTTTACCTTCTCGTTCGAGTTCCTCCATAGCATTCAATACCTGCAACATTACCCAGCAATCACACCCAGAGAAAAAGTAAGAACCTTATATAAGACTGCAAGAAGACAGTATTAGTAATGAGAAAATAGTTGGTTCAGTGACAGTGTAAAGGTTTTTCACACCATCGGTACATTATCCACCATTCATGTGTTCATGGTCATTGACTATTAGATAAAAATAATACAAATGAATGGTGGATTGATGGTGAAAAGGTTTTTTACACCGTCATTGCACACCCATCAAACTAGTTAATAACGTGGCCGGTGAAAAAAAAAAATCAGAAATTCAGGCAATTCTGTTCGGTTTGCTTTCTGAAAGAATATGACAATTCTATTCATATCAACTACTAGCATGCCAACTATTTTATCAGCAAAAAGCTAAGCACATTATGAAAGTTTATAATATCTGAATCACCT
The DNA here is from genome assembly GCA_037953625.1 of Crotalaria pallida. Taxonomy (NCBI): domain Eukaryota; kingdom Viridiplantae; phylum Streptophyta; class Magnoliopsida; order Fabales; family Fabaceae; genus Crotalaria; species Crotalaria pallida. Next base: position 136,817,677 of record CM075654.1, on the reverse strand, counting down.
GTGATGGGCTGACACCACCAGCAATGTCCCAATCATTTTTATAGTCAGGAATGATGTACTTAGGCACAGCACCGGAAAATACCATAGCAGATATAGCTGATGCATGAGAATTCCTAGGAAGAATCAAAACATCTCCTGGTGAACAGGTTGCCATTATTGCTGCCTGGACTCCACAAGAAGTACCTCCAACAAGAAACCATGTCTGTGACGCACCAAACAATTTTGCTGCTTCTGTTTGTGCTTCTAATATGGCACCCCGGGGACAAAAGAGGTTGTCAAACTCTGGAAGCTTATTAGGCAAATCATGAACATATGGTCTTATTCCAATGAGCTGAGTCAATGAAGCTGGAGCAGCATGCCCTCTGTTATGTCCAGGGAAGTGAAAACTGGCAGCGTTTACTTCGGCTGAGGCTTTTAACGCACTGACCAGGGGAGGCAGGCCATTTCGTGGAAGTACTGGAGTGTTGCTGCTTAAAATATGGCCATTGGGAATTGATTGTCTGGTGCTCACTCTCCCATTGCTCTCATCCTGTTCAATTGCCGTCGATGCAATGCTTCTTTCCTGCCACACATGGTACAGATTAAAGAAACTTCTAGCTCCTCTACTGGATAAAGAAGACATATCATCATTCAGCTCAGGCCTGGCTAACTCTTATTACTTCAACTCAGGTCTGATCAATTGAGCATCAACATTACTAAACGTTCAAGTCCATCCTAGAGTCCTAGTTCTTCAAGGTCATCATATATTTTGCAATAGCATATCAAATCTTATGTCAGCAAGTTCATCAAAGCTAGGAGAATTTATGAATTTTATAGCTATCAAGTAGAAGGGTTTAGATACAATCCTCTGCAGGAAAATATGATATTTTTTTCTTAAACAGCGGCCTTTTAATCGTTATACTCTGTAGGAGAAGGCAAAGACAGTTCTTTACAGAAAGACAAGAGGCAGAAGAAAATTTCAATAGAAACATAGAAACAATGAAGATATAATTTAGGATAGAGTATGACATGTAATTTCAAAATTTCAGTTTTTTTGTTGCTGAGTGCTCACGTGTATCTTATTTTCATCTCCTCTGGACTCTACAACTACATTAGCATCTGAAATGGTGACTGAATTGTCATCCGAATCAGGAATTGGTGCTTCTAAACCTGCAACAAGAAGAACATAGTATACAAGATAAGCACATAATTATAAGTTTATAACCCATAGTGCAAATATAGAGAATATGGACCAAAACACATTACTATGGCTTGGAAGTTAGTACATTGCCTATATAACTTAAAAACCCCATCACATGTTACAAATCCAAAAATGAAAAATGGGTTAAAAAAAATCACCTGTTTTAGTTGTAAGAGCTGAAATTGGCTTGTGGAGAGGTCTGAGTGTGGGAGGTGATATCCTAGTTGGATTAGAGAGAATATTTAATGATACTGGAAGGAAAAACTTGAAAGTAAAATAAATAAATAAATAAATTAAATGAGTCATATCTTATCTTAAGTAAAGTAATTTATGTGTGTACCTTCTCCTCATGGAGAGGTTGAGAGAAAATGAATCTTTTGCATTTGGATTGACAAGAAGGTGAGTAAAGCAGGTTGTTGTAATTCTAGTAAGTGGGAAAGGTGTGAAGGAAAAACCAAGTCCTTGTGTTATGGAACTGGAGTTGGAGGACATCATCATCTGAATCTTCATGTTCGTGTAAGCACATTAACACTCCTCTTCACATAAAAAAAAAAAAAAAATCCAAAAAGAGCATTGCTATTTACTACATAACTTCTTTTTATACATGGTGGGTAGATATTGAAGTTGGTAATATAAAAACAAAGGAAAAGAAGTCACGTGCACCATACTTTCGTCTCTTGATATGCATTGATCTTCCAAAAATGGAAGTATCAAGTATGTCAAATATCAGATGACCTATCATGTGTCATCACTGTCTCTTATCCCTTTTTGGTCACAACAACTACAAGAAAAGGCTTGTGGATCCACTTCACTCATCTCCAAAATCCAAACTAGTGAACGGTACAGATACAACCTTATTTGCGTTTGTTTGTGCTTTTAATATATGTTTCTATTATGTAGCTTTAGCGCCATTCAAATTCAGGTTCAGTGGCAGTGAAGACCGAAGAGTAAATATACTTGAGGCTTAATCAAATTAAGCAATACATCCTTGCTTATTTATTTATGGTTTTGGTCCCGAAAAGTTTAATGTACTGGACTAGTCTTTAATTTTTTATTAAACATTTTAGTTTTGGTTCCCTCCGTGGCTCCGTTACAAAAGATCAGTTATTTGTTGACATGATTAACGAAAATCCACACCAGCTGCCACATGGTATGAGGTAGCGGGTGATGTGACATGGATGATTCATACCCATGAATTCAAAATTTTGCGTACGAGACTATTTTGCGTATCGGACCATTTTGTATTCATGGATCTGTATCATCCACGTCATATAGCGTCACTTCAGACCACATGGACGGTTGATGTGATGTTATGCTAGACACACAAACAAATACTACCTCCGTCCCTAATTATAAAGTCCTCTTGGGAGATTTCACGTCCATTAAGAAAGTGGAATAATTTAGTTAATTGTATTGGAAATGTGAACTTTTGATATGTATTTTCAAAATTACCCCTATTAATATTATTGGGAATCTAAAAAGTGTTAAATAAATAGGGGTGTTTGTGGAAAAAAATAATTAATGCTCATTGAAAATTGGTAAAGAGCCTTATAAATAGGGACAAAATAAAAGTGTTAAGAGGGTCTTATAATTAGGGACGGAGGGAGTAACATATTTTTACTAACGGAGGGGACCAAAACCAAAATGTTTGAAAATTTAAGGATTAATCCCGGTCAAAATAACTTCTAGGGACTAAAACCAAAACACGCTAAACTTGTAGGGACTAAAAACATAAATAAGCCTTTTATATTTAACATTATGTAAATCTACTAACTAAATATCAATTTAAACATCCCGGTAGTCTTCATTTTCTTTTTACTCCTATTTATCCCTGCATCAGGTTGTTGTTGTTGTTTTACATCTAGCCTCAGTCCTTCAATAATCATTAGCATAGCGAGTGACATGACATGCCAAGTGTTTCTGAACTACATCCAAGAATCAGAAATTGGGTAAACAAATTACTTTTCCTAGTATTAACAGTAGTAAGGTGCTGAACTCCCTGCAAGAATTTCTTTTATCTATTACAGGCTTACAGCCATTAGTAGTTGAGTTAAGAATTTCTACAGCTCTGTAAACTCTATCCCTTTCTCGTACTATTATATAACCTTCTTGTTGGGACACAAAGGAATGCAATAAGAAAGTTGTAAGTTCAAGGTGCTTGTGCCAGCTATTTCACTATACATTGCATACAACTAAGGAAGAAAGTGAGGGATCAGAGGCTCCACTAATATCAGCACCTTTACTTCTAACATGGAGCAGATACTCAATAGCTTTTTCAGTAATAACCTCACCAGGGATCAATACTGGAATGCCCGGTGGGTATGGACATACCAGCTCCCCTGAAACCTCACCAATGCTCTCCTTCATTGTTGCTTTCCTTTTACTTGCAAAAAAAGCATCCCTTGGGATCAAACTCATGATCACATCATCAAAGGGTGCATGACCACTATACACTCTCTCTTCCGGTTGCCGAATGTAAGGATATGATGCAGCTAACTGCTTTATTCCCAATAAAAGCCTTTGGACATGGTCTCCACGAGTTCCAAGATTAAGTACATAAGTGATAGATTTATTACCAACGAGTTCACAGACAATTCCATGATCCCTATATAAGATTTCATCTGCTTCATAACCTGATAAACCAAGCTGCCAAAAACCGACAGTAAGCCGCAATGGATCAATTGCAGGAAAGGTTGGGAAGCTTGAATTCTCAAGCACTGAGATACCCGGAATGCGTTTTAAGAGGAACTTTGCTTCTGAGGCTAATTTGATTGCTTGGCTGAAAACAGTATCAGGGCTTTCACTAAGTTGAGCTCTAGCGGCATCTAGGGATGCCAAAAGCAGATAACTAGGGCTTGTGGTTTGGAGAGTTTGTAGACATCTAGAAATTTTTTCCATATCCACAATAATGCTTGACATGTGCAACATAGAGGACTGAGTGAGAGAGCACAGAACTTTGTGAGTGGACTGTATAGTAAGATCAGCCCCTTGCTGGAGGGCTGAGTTCGGCAGTTCAGAATGAAATCCTAGATGTGCACCATGTGCTTCATCAACAATCAAAGGAATATTACGAGAATGACACAATTCAGAAATCTCACTCAAGCTGCTGCAAATACCGTGATAAGTAGGTGAAGTGATGAACACTGCTGCTGCTTTTTTTCTTTCCCGTTCGAGTTCCTGCATAGCATTGAATACCTGCAACAATACCCAGCAATCCCACAAACAGAAAAAGTAAGAACCTTAGATAAGATTACAAGAAGTATTAATAATGTGGGCAGTGAAAAAAATCAGAAGCTCAGATGATGGACTCTGGCTTGAGGTCAATCAATCCAAATTCCATCATTGACCAGACAATTGAAGAGTCCTCAAAATAATTCAAGAGAAGGCCATTAACCCTTCATTTACACACCATAATGAAGAGAATTGTAACCATTTGCATTAATTAAGAGTTATGAATTAATGATGGAATATGAAAAAGACAAAGTGATCATCTTTCTTCTTGGATGAGCAATTCGGCCAAGACATTGCTGCCATGGTTGCCACGCCTAAATGAAGATAAGGAGTGAGTCATGGATTGCCTTCATGAAGAATTAAAGCATCACTCATCATTAGAATCATTAGTTTGTAATTAATGTATTAATGGGGGGGGGGGGGGGGGGTTAACTTATGTATTAATGGGGGGTTACAATTTGTATTAAGGGGAATTAAATGGCTATTAATTAGAATTGAATAGGAGAAGGTGGATGGGCTTGGGCTTGGGCTTGCTTGAATGTCACGCCCCACTCTTCTATTAATAGGCTAGCCATTTCATTTGTAACACAACTTTGGAATCAATAAGAAAAAGCTCTGTTTTGAAAGTCTCTTGTGTTATAGAGAGAGGGGGCTCTGCCCCAAGGTCCAGTGATTGGGTCGTGGCTTTATCAAGAGTGTGATGCTCTTGTGGCAGTCTTTGTGGATTATCAATCTCTCCTCTTCATCTCTTTAGATCATTTTTGTCTCTTCCACATTTTTCCTTTGTTTCTTTAAGTTTATGTTTTATGTTTTGTGTGTGCATTAGGCGTGGATGTTCATCATCCTTAGTTTATGTTTTATGTTTGTGTGTGAATTAGGTTTGGTTGTGAGAATGGTCTCACTATCTTAATATCCATTTGGCCCAATGAATGGTTCAATGCCTAAAGCAAGGGTGTGTTATATCTCTTGTGGTGGTAAATGGTATTAGCATGAGTGTGTAATAGCTCTTGTTATTATCATTATGGAATATTAGGATTATGAGAGGATGCTCATAATCTTAGGTTGTGTGTTTTCAATTCAATAAAAAGTGTGTTACATCTTTTTGTTCCTCACGGTCATGAGCTAAAAATGGTGACCAAGAAGACCTTTAAGAAGATGCCTAGGACGATCGCAAAGAAAAACACCTTAGAGACTATTTGGAATCATTGGTCTCATTTCTTGGGTGTATCATCAGATAATTCTATTCAGCTTGCTTTCTGAAAGAAATTGACTATTCTGCTCATATCAAGTTATCAAATGCTAGCATGCCAACTTTTTTATCTGCAATTCTGTTCTAATGAGAAAGTGTATATTATCTGAATCACCTGTGATGGGCTGACACCACCAGCAATGTCCCAATCATTCTTATAGTCAGGAATGATGTACTTTGGCACCGCACCAGATAATACCATAGCAGATATAGCTGATATATGACAATTCCTAGGAAGAATTAGAAACTCTCCAGGTGAACAAGTTGCCATTATTGCTGCCTGGATTCCGCAAGTAGTACCTCCAACAAGGAACCATGTCTGTAACGCTCCAAACAGTTTAGCTGCTTCTGTCTGTGCTTCTAATATGGGCCCTTGGGGACAAAAGAGGTTGTCAAGCTCCGGAAGCTCCGGCAAATCATGAACATATGGCCTTATTCCAATGAGATTGGTCAATGAAGCTGGAGCAGCATGGCCTCTGTTATGTCCGGGGAAATGAAAACTGGCAGCATTTTCCTCAGATGAGGCTTTCAACGCACTGACTAGAGGAGGCAGGCCATTTCGTGGAAGTACCGGAGTGTTGCTGCTTAAAATATGGTCATCGGCAATTGATAGTCCAGTGCTCAATCTCGCAATGCTCTCATCTAGTTCATATGCCGTCGAAGCAATGCTTCTTTCCTGCCAGACATGATAAAGTTAGCAGACTAAAATTGGTACTGCACTGTTAAATCAAATGCAGTGAAGGCGCTTCTAGCTCCTCTACCAGATAAAGAAGGTCGAAATGAGCAACTACTGATGGAAAAACATATCATTCAACTCAGGCCTGGCTAGTCTTATTACCTCAACTATAAATACCTCGTTTAGGTTTAAAGCTTTTCATTCTTCACAACAGCACAAACTACAAAACCAAATCAAATAGGGTGGCTCATAGCACGAGGCTCCCACCTGGTGGGGTATGAGAAGAGTAGATATACGCAGCCTTACCCCCCACAAGCAGAGAGGACCCGTGACCTCTTGGCCACTAAGCAACAACCTTACCATTGCACCAAGGCTCACATTCTTAACAAAACCAAATCTAATACCAACAAATATATATACCGCCCAACAATTCTGCCAACGTACATGCTTATACCTTATAGAAGTTCTTAAACGTGTACCTCCTACCATATTCTTTAGTAAAAAATAATAATAGGCAAATATTTTTTTTTTTTTTTCCATTTTTTATGAGAGGGGGAGAAAGAGATGTCAACAGGGTTTGAACCTGGGTGCGTTAGCAGTCTAGCACTTGATGTCCTGCAGCTAAACCAACCAAGCTAATTCTTGAGGACCCATATTCTTTGGCGATTAATCTATCAAGTACATCACTAGTTAAATGGTTAAACATGGCATGCCAGTTCTCATGAATTCACTCTCAACCTAAAGTTTCATAAATCACAGTACATTTTTTAATGCGGCAATTCATTCCAGAAACAAGTTTGAAATAAAAATGTTATCTTTTTTTTTGTTTAATAATTTTGGAGCAATGCAAATTACCACTAAGAGATATAGAGTACTACAAAACAAAGGAGATGATTGAGGGTAGGAGGAAAGTTCCCAACATTCAGACGTATAAGTTGAAGCTGATTATGAAGTAGTAAAAGAAGAAAGAAAATGGTGTTTGAGTGAGGAAAACAATCAAACATGTGGAATGCATAGGGAAATGGAAGAAGGAAAATGAAAATTAGAATATCCAAGTAACCTGAGGAAGAGAGCAAGGAAGCATAATCTTGTTCTTCTCCTTGCGAAGAGAAGAAGGACAAAAAGTGGAATTGGAGTAGGAACATTGTGAGTTTGAGACCGAAAACACGGACACCATTGTTACATTCTACACTTCCCTCCTTATCCCCTTCTTTTTTATTTTCTAGGTTACTTAATTATATTTATTTTTAAGGATTTTTTTTTTTAATTTAAGAACCCAAAAATAATTATCTTTTATTGAAAATATAAATATGAATTTTTTAAATCTTTTTTAACAACATTTTCTTTCTTTTTTTTTTATTAACCAACAACATCTTCTTATAAGACTTCTCTTTTTTTATTTTGGTGTACACCAACCGTACCCAGATCTGGTTTACCCATAATTCGATCCATCCGGTTTGACCCAACTGAATTCGCATTAAGCGATAGGGATCTCCAAGCCGGGGTCTAAGATTTCTCTTTTTTTAGATCTTTATTTTTATCGTATAAATTATGATCAAGAAAATCTTATTTTTAACGTAACTTCAAGGCTTAATAATTTACAATATAATTTCAAAGTAATTAAATATTTTTTAAAGCAAAGAAAGTGTTAAAGAGTTTTGTGTTATCATATTATTCCTTCGAATCTTAAATATAAATCATATTTGAGAAAAAAATTTGTTTTTATATAAAAATTAGGTTTATTTATGTCTTTAATCCCTGAAAGTTGAGAGTGTTTTGATTTTGGTTCTGGAAAATTTTTTTGACTTTAACTAATCCTTAATTGTTTTGAAATTTTGATTTTAGTCCTATCGTTAGAAAAAAAATTCGATGATGTGATTAATGGAAAGTCACATTGACATTCACGTGTGCAAATACCGCGTGCCGCAAGTAAGATAACGTGGATAATCCGGGTCCGCAGAAACAAAAGGGCCAAAACACAACCCAAATGTGTTTGTGAATTGGGCTTTGGCCCTTTTGCTCTTGTGTGTCCAAATCATCCACGTCAAAATACCGATAGTATGTAATACTTACACACATGTATGTTGATGTTGATGTAGCATTATGTTAACCACATCATCAGTTAACGTATTTGTCTTAGTATTGTTTTTTGTCCGAATTCCTTGTGGAACCATCGGTATTCCCAAGAACACCCTTAATACCAGGGAGTCCTTGAGACTAATCCGAAACGAGCTGCGTGTCTAGCTCTCCCAGCGGGATGTTTTTAGTGGAAATCGAACATGATGCTACTAGCACCCTTGTCTCATTCCCAATATTTCAGTTGGGATCTTACACCAACCGAACCAAGCCCCGTTAATGTATTTTTCTTAATATGAATTTCAAACAAAGAACTAAAATTACGCTCATTAAATAGACTAACTAACTGTATTGAAGTTACTTGTTCACAAATATTTTTATTTATTCAATATATTTTTTAAGATTTCAATAATAATTAGAAAAATAGTTTTGAAAATGTACATAAAATATTTACATTCTTAATTTTACTAATGATACTAACTTATTTTCTTAAATAACATATTTTTTTAGGAAAAAAAATTATAATCTAGAATTGGAAGGAATATAAAATTATTTGTTGGAAAAAATAGAAGAATTAAAAATTTGAGAATTGTCTAGCGACGCTTCCAGGTTGGCAGGCTTTCTACACGTAAGTCTAAGGGAGACTAATCAACATATTATAAAATAGGAGAAGTTGAGGGCATTTTTGTCATTTTCATTTTCCCTCCTTCATCCTTGCTTTTCCCTCCAAATTTGTTTGTTAGTGCATCGCACGGGAATAAATATTTATCTTAAGTTATTTTTAGTAAATTTTTATTAGTACAATTTGCATTACACATAAATATAAAAATTGCCCGTAAACATACAATTTGCATTTCGATATTATTACAATTTGTACGGGTTATCAATGATCTTTTCAAAAGGAAATAATTTGAATCAAATATTGACATGAAAAATATATAATGCCTAAACGACCCGTCATATGACAATTAACCGGCAAAAAAAGAAAACGAATATAACGTTGTAATTTCAGAAATTCTAATACAAACAAGTCATAATATAGACAAATTGGTATTAAACATTTAAACAAAGCATCATTATGAATAATAAATTTTTGGTACAACGGAAAAAACGGATATATAAGTATTAAAGATGAACTATAATTTGGTATAATGATTTAACTTAATACAATCAAATATTTACTCAGACATGAATTCAAATTTAAAAAAATCCAAAAAATTATACAACATGTTGCAATTTAAATTGTGAAAAATAATGATGTGTTATTTTATACTTTAGACAATATACTTATTTAAAATTATGAAGTTCTAATACAAACAAGTAATTTGAAAGTTCGAATCTTATAAACACGAATTAATTAAAAGTGTGAAAACATGTCTTATATTTTGGGACAGATATAATAATAATAATAATATATATGGTTAAAAAAAAGCTGCATTTCGACTTGCAAAACGAATTACTAACAAAATGCATTTGGAATGATGAATTAAATAAAACAAAAATCAAAATGAGTTGGATTTTTTTTAATATAAGAAATTATGTTGTTAATTAAAATTAGAAATCGCATAGTTGATACATTATTAGTTAATTTTTATTAATGAAAAAGTTGGTAGCTGAAACTAGATTCAAATATTAATGTTTATGATTATTCATTTCTAAATACATGTAAATCATTTTTATAAAAAGTTCATATTAACATATTATTTAAAAAGAGATATTTCCAAAATCAATAATCAATTTTTTTTAAAAAAAAAAAATTTAACACGTGCAATGCACGGGTAAAATTACTAGTTCAAAGATAGACGGCGCAACCTGTATTATAAGTCAAAACTTCCTTCATGTAAAGTACTAGCGCTGCCTTGGGCCTTATATTTTCTTAACCTCAATTTTACTCCCTCTGGTCTTATTTATAAGATCCTTTGGGGTTTTTATTTTGGTTCTATTTATAAGATCCCTTTTTAATTTTCAATAGCATTTAATTACTTCTTTCCACCAACACCCCTATAAAGTCAACACTTTTTATGAGTTCCAATGATAATTATAGGGGTAGTTTTGAAAAAGTATATCAAATTTTCACATTTCCAATGTCACTAACAAATTTATCCACTCTCCTTGGTGGGTGTGAAAAACCCCAAAAGGGTCTTATAAATAGGACCGGAAGAAGTAATAAAATAAGAGATTAAAATAAATGTGTTTTATAAAAAAAAATTAAACATTATTTAATAATTCAAATGATAATAGGTTTAGTTTTCATATATTTTTTTACTATTTATAACTTCTTATTATTAACCTGAAGTTAAATAAATCTTAATATTATTTCTTTAATTAAAAAGGGTCTTCTTAACATGTAGGATATTTGTTAAAGAATACAAAATCAACAAATAAGTGTTGAAAAATTAAGTTTAGCGATTTCAATATATCAAATTCGTCATTTTTAATGTATAATAACCATTTTTCTCCTTTAAACAATATTTTAAGGGCATTGGCGGTTGACATTTTTCAATTAAAATACTCTCTCTAATTCTATATGTAAGACCTTTTAGGATATTTAACTTTCACTAGCCCCCAACCCCGTGCGATGCATGGGAGAAACACGAAATTGATAAAATATTTCATAAAGTTGCAATTAATATTAGTTTTAATATATTGATAAAACATTTCACAAAGTTACAATTAATATTAGTTTAAATTTATTATTGAATAGTTATAAAGAATTTTAATATGAATAATGTTTAAATGTAAACAAAGTATAATAATGTAAACATTATTGTTTAAAAATTGTTTAGGAAGGAATTTTCAATTTGGGCGAGCGGAATTTTCAATTTCAATTGGAGATTGGGGAAATTTGGGCAGATATTGTGAGAGGGGAAGTTAGGAAGGAGGAAATGGACAGTGGGGACCACGCTAGGGAGCAAATTGGCGAGATGCAGTAGTAAATGAGGGGAATCACTGGTAATATAATATTATATAGATTAGTTTTAATTTATTATTGAATAGTTATGAGAAATTTTAATATGAATAATATTTAAGTGTAAATAAAGTATAATAATGCAAAAATTGTTGTTTAAAAATTGTTTAGGAAGGAATCAATTAATATTATTATTTACGAAAGAGTCAATAAATTGAAATCGATTAACATTCTTGTATGTAATATTTTTAAACTAAAAAATTTGCTTTTAAAAAAAGTGAATAAAATTGTTTTTGAAAAAGAAGTAATTAATGGCATTATAAATTCAAATCCAAATAACAAAAACATGTACATAAAAAGAATACAGAAAACCCAAAGCATAGTTTTTTTTAATATATTAGGTTTATTAAATAAAAAAAAATTAAAAAAGAGCCCGAGCACCAAAAACCGGTGCATGGTAGAAGCACCTTTGTTTTATGTTTTATTTGTTTGGAACATTATTTGTGTCAGAAAACATATAATAAAAAAAATTCAAATCCAAATAACAAAAACATGCATATAAAAATAACACAGAAAACTCAAAGCATATTTTTTTAATATATTAGATTTATTAAAATAAAAAAAAGAGTCGGAGCACAAAAACTGGTGCATGGTAGAAGCACCATTGTTTTATATTTTACTTGTTTGGACCACTACATGTGTCCGGAAGAATATATAAAAAAAATTCAAATCCAAATAACAAAAATATGTACATAAAAAGAACACAGAAAACTCAAAGCATATTTTTTTTAATATATTAGATTTATTAAAATAAAAAAATAAAAAAAGAGCCGAAGCACCAAAACCGGTGCATAGTAGAAGCACCCTTGTTTTATACTATTTTACTTGTTTGGACCATTACATGTGTCCGGAAGAATATATAAAAAATATTCAAATCCAAATAACAAAAACATGTACATAAAAAGAATACAGAAAACCCAAAACATATTTTTTTAATATATTATATTTATTAAAATAAAAAAAATAAAAAAAAAGAGCCAAAACACCAAAAACCGGTGCATAGTAGAAACACCCTTGTTTTATATTATTTTACTTGTTTGGATCATTACCAGTGTCCGAAAGAATATATATAAAAAAATTCAAAATCAAAATAACAAAATATATGTACATAAAAAGAATACAGGAAACCCAAAGCATATATTTTTTTTAATATATTAGATTTATTAAAATAAAAAATTAAAAAAAGAGCCGAAGCACCAAAAACAGGTGCATGGTGGAAGCACCATTGTTTTATATTTTACTTGTTTGGACCATTACATTTGTCCGGAAGAATATATAAAAAAAATTCAAATCCAAATAACAAAAAACATGTACATAAAAAAAACACAGAAAATCCAAAACATATTTTTTTTTAATATATTAGATTTATTAAAATTAAAAAAAATAAAAATAAAAGCTGAAGCATAAAAAACCGGTGAATGATAAAAGCACCTTAGTACTGTTTGGACGGGATAGTCGAAACAGGAGGGAGTAGTTAAAAAATAAACATGCGGAAGTGAGTGAAAAAAAAAAAAAAAAGAAGTTTGGGGGAGGGGGGGTCCACATGGGAGAGAGAAAAAGGTGGGATAATTTGGGGTGGTGAAAAATGGGGGGAACTTTGCTAATATAATATTAGATAGATTAGAATGCACCTATTGGTGATGACTGTAGTTGATCCGAGTGCCCTTGTAACGAAATAACAAGGTACGATGTACCAGTATTAGATAAGTCAAAGGTCAGCCTATAAAGTCAAAATCAGGCCCGTGTCATTTACGCCTTCTAGAATGAAACATAACGGATTTCGTTCTCTCAACCAACAATGTTTAAAGTTCAAACCCCACAAATGTCAACCATAGTTGACCTTTCTTCGTGTGAGCAACGTGGGCACCTCGCCTCCTTATTGCTAAGTCCTAAATCATGGATATCATCCTATCACTACCAGCATCACTATAAATTCATGTCCCTTGTTCTCTCTAAGTCACAAACTCGTCTATCAAATTAACACTAAGATTTGCCTTACATAATACATATATTATATCTTCTTCATTTTTAATTTTTATAAGCTACCAATTCTCCCAAAAAAAATGGCCATGAGGATAGGGAATTATAAGTTTCTAATGAGCACAAGTGTTGTCATAGCCTTTGCTATGATGATGATGGTGCCCAAAAATGCGAGTGCTCAGAGTGTAGCCGACATTGTCACACCTGAATTTTTTAATGGTATAATCAATCAGGCAGATGCTAGTTGTGCAGGGAAGAATTTCTACTCACGTGATGCTTTTCTCAATGCTCTCAACTCTTACAATCAGTTCGGTAATCTTGACTCTGCTGATGACTCTAAGCGTGAGATTGCAGCTGCTTTTGCTCATTTCACCCACGAAACTGGACGTTAGTACTCTTATTATTAATTTGTTAATTTATATTCACATCTGTCAATTAGTTTGTTGACTAATCTTTATTAAACAAGTTTGATTCAATTAGTTAGCTGACTTATCAATTTTCAACTCCCTCATGCAACTACTTGTCCATGATACAGACACTTGCCTTAACCCTTCATGAATATTAAGGAAATTAAAACTAAGGAAAATGCTAAAAAGTGTCTTTAGGACATTGTTTAAGAGAATAACTGAAATAGTTTTGTTTTGAAAAATGTTGAATTTATAACACCGAGAACTAGCTAACTTAGATTTCCAATGTGAACTTTCTCTTGACATATTCCTTAACCAATACCCTTAGCACATGTTAGCATAACCCTAAAACTAATTAACTCCTTGCATAGAGATAAAATAAACCTACAAAATTAGAGGGTTTGCTTCCTCTCTAGTCAAATGATTTCAGTCCTTAATCATCAAATAATTGCCTAGCTACCTATTCGGCTCACCCTCTCTTCTTTAAATTCTGAGATGTGACAAGTATTCCGAAATTATACTCCTATCCCTTTTCCTTTTCCCACATTTAACATATTGGGTCTAACACATTAAAATTAATAACATTTAATATACTTTTTTAAAGTTATCCTTTAAATGATTATTGATGTTCTAAAAAATTTTAATAAATAAGAATATTTTTAAAAAAGAAGTAATTAATATCAATAAAAATTAAAATACAATCTTATAAAAAAGGCAAGATTATAACTTTAACCAACTCTGTTACATAAACATCAGTATTTGACATTTATACGGGACACGCTTTTTCAGGTAAAAACTGGTTGATCGTCCTACAGTTTCTCTTTCTTACAGGATCCACCACTTTTTACCCAAAAAGACAGATGTCTCTCTGATGTCAAATACGGATGTCAAGCAAACATTTTACTAACTTTAACCCGAGTTTATATTTAGAATCAGGGGAGTGTGCGTATATATATATACACACACAATGTTTAATGAATGCCTGACTCTTTGCTACCAATACCATACATGCTTGAATGAATGCAGATTTTTGCTACATAGAAGAGATCGATGGTGCAACAAAGGACTACTGCGACGAAACCAACACCCAATACCCTTGCAGTTCTGGCAAAGGCTACTACGGGCGTGGACCAATCCAACTATCATGGAACTTCAACTACGGGCCAGCAGGGGAGAGCAATAGCTTTGATGGATTGAATGCTCCAGAGACAGTGGCCAATGACCCTGTAGTTTCATTCAAGACAGCATTGTGGTACTGGATGCAAAATGTGCGCCCTGTCATCAACCAAGGATTTGGTGCAACCATTAGAGCTATTAATGGACAACTCGAATGTGATGGTGCAAATCCAGACACAGTTCAAGCTCGTGTTAATTATTATACTCAATATTGTTCACAATTAGGTGTTGCTACTGGTGATAATCTTACTTGCTAGCTAGCTAACTTTATTACTATTAGTAATTATTGGTTGTTGTAAACGTACTATCTGATTTAATTTGCATGTTATATATGGATATGATATGATATGGTATTATATCATACATATTCAATTATTTTTTCTTGAATAAGCTAAGGATATATACCACATATCAATAAAGATCGATCTTATGAGAAGTTATATCAGAATAATTTACAAGGCCGAGATGTTTTTCAGATTTTTTTTACTAGACATCCAACTGTGTAAATAAAAGATAAAAAGTATACGATTGATTTATTGTACGAAAATAATGTTATTAAATTTTGTCTCCATGGAGTGGAACTAGCTAAATTATAATTAACTGATAAAAAAATTGGTGTGAAGTTTAAGTTTGGGCCGAACAAAAATTAAAAATACTTTTAAATTTTGGCCCTATTGTCAAAATTTTGACCCTCATTTCATATTTTCATGGACAAAATTGCCCTAAGTACATTTTAAATTTTCGTCTGTCAAGAAAAGAAAATTTTCCATTCACAGACTCAAAAATTTTCCATGAGCTATGAGTCGAAAACACAGTGTTTTCCATCTCCCATGAGACGGAAGAATATGCATTATGCAGTATTTTTATATGCAAGCTCTCACTATGCAGTATTTTTTCGCATCTCATCATCTTTTGTAAACGTAGCATTCTCTATTTTCACAAAGAGGTGCATATGTATTCCATATTAGTAAACGGGTGCAAACATAATCTTATCAAAACTCATGAAAGGTCTCTACAACTTATACTACCAACAAAGCAACCGAACATAAACAAAATTTTGAAATCCAGAGCATTTAACTAAGACTAATGGCAAACATGTCTGAGGTAATTCAAAATTTGAGGATTCGTCTTGGGGGTGGGTGGCATGTTCCAGAAAAAAGGGGAAATGGGATTGGATGAGAAAGGAAACGACAGAGATGACAAAAATTTAAAAAAATGGGAGAGGTGTTATAGAAAGAGAAAAGGGTTAAATTACAAATAATTTTTTTTGTTATTTTTTTTTGAACTAATAAAATGTAAAAATATGATGATGTGACAAATTAAAATAAATGTATGTGAACATTTTATTGGATCACATATATATACAAATATGAAAACCTTACAAGTTTTACATGTGCCTTAGCAATTACAATAAAGGAACAATGTATGTAACTGGAGATCATCAGTGACCAGGGCCTTTACGACTTGGTCCAGAAGCCAAACGTTGCAGCCAAAAAGACATGGTGTTCTTGGCCTGCTCATAATAAACCAGTGAAGTAGTAGTGTATGTTTGAAGGTGATTAGCTCTTGCAAAATCTTGTGAATCAGAAGATAATAAAACTCTGCTTGCATCCACCCCACTTTGGTTATTGTAACTCATCAACATGGCTACACACAGAATAACTACTGCCACCAAATTCAAAACTGTGCATGCCTTCCCAGGATTCATTGTTGGAAACTATTTAACTCAATTAACTACTGAGTATGTAGTGTTATAAAGAATGGTTGTTGTATTGTTTGGTTCAGAAATTTATGGTTGTGGTGTAAGAGATCAGAGCAAGAAGTGGTGCCATTTTATAGTGTGGCAAGGAAACAAGTAAGTGTGTCAAATTTGTGCTCATCTTATTAGACTCATTCACCTTTTTCAGTGGACACACATGTAACAAGTAAAATGTTGGTTTGAAGGGATAGCTTGCGAGCTAGGCTACGTGTTGACCAAGGACTATAGGAAGCTGCCATGCAATGGGAAATAGAAATATATGACGGACAGCTTAGCTGGTTAAAGAGAATACGTGGTTTCATGTTTGAAAATGTCAAAAGGGTATCATTAAAGTGGTATTACGAATTTGTCCTTATTATTTAACACATCAAAATGGCCAAGTCCTGGAGGGTAGTTTTGGACTTGGACATATAAGAAGCGGTGAGCCAGTGACAGAGTAATTGTCATCGGTTTGATTATCTCATATTTTATTCGTGTCCCCGGGTGGGAAATATTGAATTATTGACTGACAAGTACTAATTATATTTGACTATGCGAGAAAAAATGGAAATGATAATATGTCACACCAAACTTTCACCTACTTCTTATACATTTACTAAAGCATTTCACATTCAATTTTGTAATTTGAGAATTCTCTGGTTTGTTAATGAAAAAGTAAAGTTGAATAACGTTTTCATTCCAAATCCCATTTCACAAACTCATCAAATTATATTCTTGAAAAAGTTTGATATTATGATTTAATAATTTAGTAGACTTCCATATATTTTATTGATTTATTCCTTGTTAACATATACGAGCAGAAATTAATTCTTTTCTACAACGGCAGACAATTTCCTAATATTTTTTTTAATTATTTGACACAATTTTCTTTATAGCATAATTTTCGTATTAAATTATATTGATTTTTTTCTTCAATATATTGTAAATAGTACTCCCTCCAGTCTTATATATAAACATATTTTGATGAATTTTTTTTTGTCCTTAATATAAGCCTCATTTCCAATTTCCAATAACATTAATTACTTCTTTTCCACAAACACTCTTATTTACTCAACACTTTTTAGATTTCCAATAATAATTATAAGGGTACTTTTGAAAATGTATAACAAATATTTACATTTTCAATACCACTAACAATATTAACTAACTTTATTAAAGGGAATGAAATTAGTCAAATGATGCTTATATTAGAGACCAAGAGGGAGTAGTTTGTTACCCTAGTTTCTACCACACAATTATAATCTTTCGCCAAACGTGACATCAGTTTTTGGCCCGGAATTTGACTTCAACTTTGAGACTTTCTTGCAAGTTCCAAATTCTAACTCAACTACCCACTTTTTCTAAATTGGAAAAAAAAAATAATAATAATAAGGGAGTACCGACAGATAAAATTCCGACAAAGACCGAAACCAATCCCACAAAGACAAGCGCAATAAAATTACGTATAATCAGTAAAAAAACAAAAGGAAGGCAAGTGGGCATGCTCCTGGTGAAAATAGTTCACGATAGTATGAGTGAGAAAGTATATGTTATTGTTTACGACAGAAATTCCAAACAATTATTAAGGAATAATAATGGTTCGTAAGTTTGAGAGGTTGAACAATAATACAAATGTTGGAAACTGAATATTACTAAATGGTTTGCTGGAGTGGAGAGTAAGTGGACCAAATACAATAGTATTTAGTGGGGAAGATGATGAGGAGCCTTGGATGAGGAACTCCTCTTCTCCCTAATCTTCTCTTTTCCTCACTTTCTCTCTATTGTTCTCTCGCTCTCTCTCCTTTTCTCTTCTCTATTCTCTCTGTTTTTCTTCCGTTGGTGTTGCTTGCATCTCCTTCTACCACCTCTCTCCTCTTATGTATTTTTCACTCTCTTAAGTCTCTATCACCTCTGTTCTTTCTCTCTCCCTCTGCTCTGTCTTCTGCTCCTCGTACACACCAATGTCCCCTTTAAGGTAACTCATGGGGAAAACCCCTTTCTATGAGTTAGGGACCAAAGACTCATTTTTAGTGCAAGTGAGTCAATTACTTCTCCCTTAAGGTCCTAATGACCCACTGGACCCGCTGCTCCCCTAATCCCTATCATAAGGCTTGCTCTCCCAACTATTGCATAAGTCCCTTTCAAGGTTTTGTTTCCCTCTTAAGGGCAATATTCACTCAGAGCCAACCAAGCCACTTCCGTCTAGCAAGCTCCCAAACATTTCCCTTTCACCTGTCACCATCATCCTTGGTAACCGATCTTTTTAAAAGAAAATGCATTTACTAAGCTTCCTTCATAAGCTTCCTTTCCTTGGCCCATTTTTAATTTTAATTCAATATTGGGCTTGTGACCCAAATGCATAATTTTCCAACATGATCCAAACAATATCCCCTTTTGCAGCAAAAGGAAAAAGAACTCATTCACTGCTCCCTCACAAATAACGTTGAACAAAGGAGACACGGTTTTATTTTTTATTTATTTATGTTTTTTGTTTCTTCTTCTTTGTTTTTGTTTTCTTTTTCCCTTTGGTACACTCTCCTCAACTTCCCACTCTCCTCAACCTCCCACTCTCTCCACTAATTGTTCTTTGTCCAATCAATGATATCTTGTCACCTGTGCCTCCAAAAGATCGGTAGATGACTACTCACTCATCTGACCGCTTACCCAATCACCGCTCGTCCACGCATAGCGCACAACTCACCTCGCACATCCACTGACCCACTTATTGTGAGAGCGTAGGTTGGCACATCTCCCAAAACTTGGCCACCAAGTTTACTTGGTCACCAAGTGTTTGCTCTACTACCATTGCACCCCTCACCCACCCTATAAGGAGAGACTTCTAACACCCCTCACGACGGACAACCAACGAACACTTCCCCATCTCACTACCCTCGGCACCTTAAATACCCACCTAAACCTAACACTTTTCGAGGACCAACGCTCACAACATTTCCACATAGTCAAAACACTAAACCACACGAAAACACGAACCAAAATATCAACTCCCTCATGCTCCCTAAACCATTGTCATGGGTAAAGAGCACCCCGATCGATCCTCTCGACGATTTTTCCTGATGCTCCGTCCGTTCTCTCCAAGTCACGGAGGCATGAATTTTGAATTTCTACATACATCTCTCAAGCTTACGAACCTTAAAATCTCATTTTTATTGTTAAATCCCTTTTACACAAAGTGGTCCAAAACAGCTATTAAAGCATTTTAATCAAAAACTAGGATTGTCGATCTTACATATATATTACAATAAAATGACACTAAAGCTGTTTAAATGTCACATGAGCTACAAAGAAGCATGCAGCTAATCTGTCAATTTTTCCATCCAACATTCAGCCACTAGTGAAACAATACTTCTTAGTATAGTATTTGATTGGTCTTTATAAGTGTGCAACGTTGATACGTAGAATGAAGAAACTAAATCCATCTCAAAATTCATTTAAAATTCCTTTGCTCTTTGCCTCAATCGATCAAGTTCCATCTAAAATTCCTTTGCTCTTTGCCTCAATCGATCAAGTTCCATCTCAATCTCGGAATCTCGAAATGGTATTCCGGTGTTGCTGCTAGCGGTGCCTCTTCCAGGAGGTAGCTCTCCCTTCTGCTTGAGCCAAACAGTCAAACAGTGAGATAGAAAAATTATATGTACCATATAGGTATTTTTCAATGACATTGCTTCATGTCCCTCCACTTTATTTTTCTTTAGCATGATATAACGATTTTGGAAAAGATATCATTCGTTTCGTTCCATTCACGGGTTTTTGCCAACGTCTGGTAGCAAAACGGGGAAAAGAAACAACTTGCAAAGACGTTACATAACTTCCAAAAGTCTCATCCAAAACTTTAACCATACATGCAAACTACTTTCCATTAGAAGCATACCTTTACACCGCCAGATAGTTCTTTCTTCAATTGTGCAAGATCATCATCAACTGACGAGCTCTCAAGCAATGCAAACTGCAAAAACCATCATTCATGGGAGCAGTACAAAGAAATGCATTAATTCCACAAAAATTATATAATTAAGGAACAAGTTTTACAGCCTTTGCAACTCTAAACTCATCAATTCTCATGCAAGATATAATTGATGGATGATGTAGTCCACTAGAACTAGATATGACCGACAATAATAGAATCCTTTCGAACAGGGAATCATATGGTGAATCCCAGAGTATGTTTGGAAATCAGGTTTGTTCTTATGGTTTGGTGTTTCTGACGTTTGAGGCTTTGAGCCATATACAAATTATTATTTCCCAAGGGAAATGATTAAAAGAAGATTTGGCTACATAATATATAATCAATTTTAACCACTGAAGCTCGGTCTTTATTTCTTCCAAAATAGCTTCTAAGGAACTAATTTCCACATTCCCCCAAGGACAAGTGAAATAGGCAAATTAAAATACATTGGTACGGAATAGAAAACTGAATTTCAAGTGGAAAACTGCCTTCAACATCTTGCAGGTATCACAATAATATTTTTAAAGATTTAAAATTTCCATTATTTAGTATATTTAATTTTTTTAAAGAGGAAATAAGCTTAGCTTTGAGTCTTTTGACTCGGCTTTCCATAATAAAGTAAAAATAAAAGAAAACAAGCTTCGATTTTATTCTTTTTCTTTTGTATTCTTTCATTTTAAAGCAAAACGTATGACTCAGTTTCATACATAAAAACTTGAACAATTACTACCTTCCCTTCCAGATCATCACTTGTCAACTGGCCAAGAGCTTCAGCTTGGGACTCCATTGCCAACACTATCAAGATAACAGAAAATAATTAGGATAAAAAGTAATTTCACATACAATAATATGAGCACATAAAAAGGTTATGTAAACAGCTCTGGCATACATGGCATGTCCCCTAAGTGTTTGCATGCCTTATTGTGTTTCAACTATGTCAACTTTTGTTTTACTCATAATTTTCCTACAAGTTATAAGTTTTGACTACAATTGCATTCTTAGGATAATTAAGAATAGGGAAGCATGTGATCTAAACAGGGTACAGGTTCAGTCTAAACATAATAGCTCACGATAATGCAATATAGCCCGTATCACATTGTTGAAACACATTCAAAATTTCAAATAACAAAGGTATTGAACCATTACAAGCTTCAAGATGACATATCTTCTCACTGATTTTAAAGTTAATGATTACGCAGCTAAACAACTATGAAGAAAAAAAGAAAGAGAAGCGGTATGTGAATTACAGAACCTCGAATATCTGTCATGCCAATTAAATTGTATGATTATATGTGGTGGAGGGCAAATATCAAGTGTAGTTCATGTTAAAATTGTTGCATTATCCATACATTCAAATGACAAAAAAGTAGACTCAGTGAATTTTTCTAACCTTTCTCTTCCATCTTTTCAAAAGCTGAAAGAGCACTACTTGTATTGACATTTCCCAGCATTTCACTCACCTTGGTTGCAGTTCTAAAGGAAGATCATTAACCAACAACCATTACTAAAAAGACAGAGAATATAGGCTGGAATAAGATGGAAGTCAATGAGGAAAAGGTTTGAAAGACAAACTTCGCAGATTGAGCTCTCGCTTTCAGAGTATCCTTCTTCGACCTTGCTTCCTGTATCTTACTCTCCAAAAGCTACAAATATAGCACACAACAGTCGTAAATAAACAAAAATATCAATCTACAAATTACAAAAAATACAACCATTAGAATATTAAACTAAACTTTTACAACTGATTCCAATCCCTTCTAGAAAGTCCACTTTCCTACAAAAAGGTAGAAATAATGCATTGTGATTTGTGACCACTTCAAGCACACAACTTCCCATCTCAATTTATTTTATTTTCTTGACGAGAAAAAGAAACCATTACTAGAGTAAGTGGGAGGGATACCATTAACATATGCTCCACAAGAAAACAGCCACGGAGAAAAAATCAAAGAACAAACTAAACACAACTAAAAAGGAACAGCGCACAAGGGCAGTACACTCTATTCAAATCTGAAATGGCAACCCCCTTAAAATGACCATGAACCAAGGGCCAAAAAGAAGCCAAAAACCTCTTTTTTCCCCATAAATTTACTCAGACATCAAAACACCTTGAAAAATCCAAGAACTCCTCTCCAATCAGATGCACTACAGAATAACAGAGTACACGGCACAGCTCTGCAAAATTATTGACCTCTTTCCCACTTCCAAACCCTTTAAAGTTTAAACCTCGTAGGTTCTAAGGATAAGATGAAGAAACAATGGGACTTTTGAAAGAGAAAATTAAAATGTGACATGCCAAGGAAAATAAGTCTGAATACAGTGGAAAATTCAAAGAAAACAAGGTGGAAAATGGAAGAAGTAAACTAAAATAGGATTCACACCTACAATTCCTTCATCATGTGTCACACTAGGATTTGGTTTCATCCTACAATCAAGAATGCATTGCGGATACAGAGTTTAACTTATCCTACAAGTAAACGGATTGAAAACTAAGACCCGATCCTTTATTTATGGTTAGAACATTTCAACTAAACCAAAAGGAAAACTTGGCTATTAAAAACTATCCAATCACACCTAAAAAACATAAACCCTATAGCTAATTACCAAGGGCAAGAAAATTACTAAAAAATTACCATGGGAAAATATAAGATGAACGCAAATGACAGCTTGCTCATCCCAATAACCCAACATATGACTATGACCAGGTAAGATTTCTTGATGCTAATGAGTCCTATGCCACAAATGCACTCCATACGAAAATAGTCAGCACAGCTATTCAGCCCAGTGAATAAAAAACACTGCTTTCTAGTTTCTAACATTGATCGTTTCAGTTATTTAACATACTGAGAAAGAACAAGGTTTAGCTTACCCGGGTGTTAGAGACAAGATTATCAACAACACTCTTTTGTTGATCAAGTTGAGTTTTCAAAGAACTGGCATTATCCTGCAACATATTAAAAACATATAATGAGCTTTCTGTAACGTGATCTGCAGGAGAAAGCTTCCCTTAGAAATTTCACTTTTCTGAATCATCAATCAAAAGGTCAAACTCCAGGAAGTTCAGAAGAAAAAAATTGACACCGTTCATATTTACAGCAATATCTGATGAATGTTGAAATGTATACATGAGAGCACTTAACAAAAGTAAAGTAATGTGAGGTCTGAGTGTCTGACATTATGCAAAAAGTCTGAACTAACTTCAACTGATAAAAACACATTATGAGCTAAGGACACAGCAATCTGAATGGTCAATTCATTTCATAGGCCAGCTGCAAATTTGATTAGGAGAATAAATCAGTTAGGATTTGGGAATGCAGGGAAAGTTTCATCCACTTTACAGATCCTTGTAGGAATAGGAACTATAGCAAATGCAAGCATACGGTATTTCAATATAGTTAAGCAATGAGACAAGGACAAAGTACAAAAATATTCAACTAACGTGTAAGGAAAATAAAAGGTTGATCAATTAACATGCAGCAAAAACTGACAATCCTCTTTAAAACCTAAAGTAGAAATAAATTCAGTACTAGCACAGAAACCTTCAACAAAAAGAAGAACGTACTGCAAAAGATTTACGCCTCTTGAGTGCTTCACGAGCAAGATCTTCTTCACCTTTCTGGAGAGCAAGTTGTGCTTTACGGTACCTACATCAAATGAAAAGCACGAAAGCGGTCTTTACACGCCAACCACTGAAAGCAAACTAAGATAACAAATCTTTCATATATTACCACTCTTCAGAAGCTTGTTGTGCCGCTTTGTATTTATTCTCCAACCGTTTTTGTGATGCCAATACCTCAAGAATGAAAAAAGATGATTTTTCAATGAAAACAAAGTGGGAGAAAGAAGAGAGATATTTAACATTTATCTGTTTTCAGCATGCTTCACCTTGCAGTTAACATGCCAAAACTACAGTTTCCAAAAGCTTGTGAATGATAATCAATAAAATAAAAATAAAAATTAAAGAAGCAAAACAGTTATAAGAAAAAGGCTTAAATATGTTTAGGTTGTTTTGTTTAGTGCAAAATAAAATAAATTGGTTGAGTCACTCCTAAAATATTTTGATTTCCATCCCTAGTGTTAGCTAAAATCCGTAAAGTGCTTATGTGGCACCGCGAATAGATGAAACGTGGCACTGCGCATAGATGAAACAAACGCCAGCTCTTAAACCTAGTTTAGCTAACACTGACGAAAATCAAAAACTAAATCAACCAAATGTTTTATTTCTAGGGACAGAAAAGAAAACGATCCTACGTTACATTGACTAAATACATATTTAAGCTTAAGAAAAGTAATAATCATTGAGAAAACAGATAGGAATCAACGAACTAACTTGTGCAGTAGCTTGACGCATTTTAGTTAAGTCATCATTCATTTCAAGAACTGATTGCTCCAAAATCTTCTCAGGATCTTCAAAGGTACTTATGATAGCGTTTGCGTACGACTGCAATACTAAGATGACAAAATCTAAACCATAAAAATTGACAACAACAACAACGAGATTATCAAAGCTAAACTCAAAAAACACTTGTTGCTGAGTGATTTCACCTTCACTACTCTCGCAAATCTATCAAAGAGGTTCATACGAGTTCCAACAGCACCTCCTCCACATTGCACAGGCTTGATGCTCCTAATCCGTTTCAGTTTCAGAATTTCCACTAGCATAATCAAAAGTCCAAATTAAGCTTAATTAATTAATTAATTAATTGATGGATTAAATAAATAATCGTGAGCTAAACCTAGCTAGCGATTAAGGAAATTAAGTGAGAGAATAATGATAATAGAATAGGAAAGGCGATACGATACCTCCGGTACCGAGAAACGAAGCGTTGAGAGGTTGCTTCTTAAGTATGCAGAGAGTGGAAGAAGAGGAGGAGGAAGAAGAAGATTGAAATGGCGCTGAGGGTAAAACTGTAAATATGTGAAGTTTCGTCGCCATTTTTTTTTAATTATTATGTGATCAACAAAAGTTGAAGTTGAAGGGTGAATGATGATGAATGGCGATGACAAAAAAAATTTGCAGTGACATATATTATACGAATGAATACGATAGAGTTGAAGATAATATACATATTGTGATTTTGGGAACACTCCATTCGATTCGATGGTTGCATTGGGAACAGAAGCTGGACCAGATGATTTTTTTTAAGGCCTGGACGTATCTTCTTTTTAGGCCCATTACTATTTTTTTAAGGCCCAGGACTATTGTTGCAAAATCTAAATTCTTGAAAGAAAAAAAAAAGTTAGTTTTCAAACCCATTTTTTTAGACTCCAAACCGGAAAAAAAAAAAAACACGAGGGCATTACTAACACTTTGATTTACAATGTTATTTTACCATGTTAACGGGGCGGTAAGCGGTCCGGTCTAAGACTGCGAGACCGCTCAAATCAAATCGGATCAGGCCGAAAAATATAGTCCTGTCCGATCTCATGGTTTAGTCTGGTCTCAAAATTTCCAGACCATTACTTTATGGTCCGGTCCATGGTCTCATTATTTTTGAGACCTTTAAGATCGGATTGGATCGATTACTTTAAAAAAAAAAAAAAAACTAAACTATACTATACTGCAACATTCCAGAATGAATGGAAAAATTGTGAGAACTTACACTTTGAGTATGTTGTATGTATGCAGTACCAACATTCAAATATTATGCATTAGTACCAGTATGTTGCAATAGGGTAGTACTTTGAAAAATTATACAGTATGTACCGATACTCGACAATATGGCAATACTTTATTGCTAAATTTTTCTTAATATTTTTTTTTAATTGTTGAGTATTTAACCATGTGCTAAATAGACAAGAATGGACCGAACTAGACCATTTATGAACGGTCCGGTCCGGGTTTTGTACATAAAAAACATCTAGGTCGAACTAGATCAGACCGTGTTAATTTAATTGATCTGATTCCTAATATTAATAAAAGACCGAATCGAATCGGATCGTTACACCCCTAATGTTAACAATCTATTTTATTACCATGTTATTTTGCCAACATGCAAACAATCAAAGAGATCTATAGGTCTTGTTAAAAAATAATAATAATAACAATAATTCAAGTCTCTAATTTTTCTTCTCTCAATTTTTCTTCTCTCATGAATATCAAAATTTATATTTTTCAATGTTTTCGGGATCTATATAACTCCTTAACAAGTTTAATATTATTCATATTTCTACACATTGTACATGATAAACACTCTTGGTTTGAATAATTATAGCTAGGGATTTTTAAATTTATACATACAAATGATAAATAAATTTTATGAAAAACATGATATATATTTATTGAAAAAGTGCTAACCATGAATAAGTAGCAATTAATTATTATTGAAAAATGTTGTATTCAATAAATTAATAAATAATATAATTCAATGTTTCACATAAAAAAATAATTTTTTATTGATTATTTAATCAAGCAATATTTAATAAATACTAATTAACTTTTCAAGAGACAGCTTATTTGCATTGAAACCCATGTTCAAACCTTAACCCCGGGACCCCCTCGAACTGGATTAGTCGGCCCAGTGGACCGGATACCAGGGTGCAAACAAAAAAAAACCCATGTTCAAACCCCGATAACAACGCCTTCCCCCTCCTTGTCAAAAACAAAATATTTGTCTATAAAAAAAATAAAATTAATTAAACAATCATAATCAAATGAAATTCTCTGGATGATGAGATAACAAAAGTTTCAAGGAAGGTGGGATTGGTCCACGTGTTACCTTGTCGGGTCGGGTTGGAGTGGATAACCCAGCTTAATTGCGTGCTACGTTAATACTAGAAGAGGTAGGATATGGTTTTATCCATTTGGATATGTGAGGCAAGCATGGCTTCCTCTCTCTCCTCTTTGCTTCTTGTACCACTTGTTAAAGTCGTACTACTACTGCCACTCCTTCCTATTCTTAATTTTTGCAATTGTTTCCTTTACATCACAAACTCAAATGTCTGTCATCATCCAAATCAACTGTTTTCTCCACAATTTCATAATGCTTTGTTTTTGTCTTTGTCTTAGTTTTTTTTTTTTTGTCCTTTTAAATACCCTGTCTTTTCAATCCATGAATCATCATGTTGTGAAAAAAGAAAGAGTTATGTTGTGTATATTAATATTAATGTTATAGGAAGCAGTTAACATTGATACAATGTGAATTTAGTTTGATTGTTCTGTTTCTGCATAGTTGAAATGTTAGCCATTACCTCTGCCCCATCTTCCATTCCCTTTATAAATCATCAATTTGGTCTTGAGAGATAGGGCACTAAACAATTCAGTCCCTAACACTGTAAAAATGATATTTTTCCGTCCCCAAAATATTCCAAATGTCACTCTAATTAGTCCTTTGTGCTGTACCAATTTTTATCTTCATATTTTTTTTCCATTCAAGACTATCTTGATTGATGATTTATACATTTAGGGGCTAAGAAGTAACCATTTTAGAGTGTCAGGAACACGATTGCCCAGTGGCGGCGGTGCCAAGGTAGCATGGACACAGCATGGGTGGCGAATATGATATGACAGGACACAAGACTTTGCAAAAGAAATATAAAATGCTAAAGAACATAGTTAGGAGTGTCTGAAATACATGTCATAGATATAGGACAGTGCAATACGTGTCGCCTCAATTAATATGAAGTGTACGTGCTACTTTGCTGTCGATGATCTATCATCCAGGAACCAAAATGATTTACTCCTTTTGATTTTTCTGGCACATTTATAATCTATACCAGCTCTAGCCTGCATCACATGGTAAAAAGATCGTTATTAAATAATGACCAAAGGCAACTGAGTCAAAAATAGTACAGAAATTTAAAACCACAATTAAAATGATTAACAGTGGCATGCATAAATTTGATACTTTAATAGCTGGCACCAAACAAAAACAAAAATAATCTTCAATAACTTCTTCATTAGCATACCCCTCATTAGTAATCAGTTTGAGCATAAAAAAAAAGTGTTTCGTTTCAACTAACATATCGCAAAAAAATTAAGTTAAACAATAAAGGCTAAGACAAAGGGACAGATGAATGATGGGTGTCCCCCCTGAATCTATGGACCAATTTTGTATTACTAACGTCAATGGTTTTGATACTAACAAAGAGGCTAAGTATCTATGGCAATTAGCAATATACGGCAACAAAGCAAGAGACACGGTGGCTCAATCATCCATGGAAGCAGAACATGTAGCAGCCGTAAGTGCAGCCAATGTATGAGGCTTAAACCTAGTGGGGTCTAGTAGAAGTATACCGTCTTACCCTCACAGCAGCAAGTCAACTATCAAAGAAAATGTTAAAGACATGGGAGAAAACATGATGGTCAAATTGAAATCTTATTCGACAACGAATATATGTTATTGCAACTGCCAAGCCAGTGCATCACAATAGGACCAAGTAAATTACCATCAAGGATAAATTTGTATGCAAGGTAGATGGGAAAAAAAGTAAAGCTCAAGGAAGAACGAGTTGGTACTTTCACAAATGCATTACCAAGACCAAGGTTCAAGCAGCAACAAATCATGTTAGAACTTAGAAGAAGTCAGGCAAAAGTCATGTCGAAGGAGCATTAAGATGGCAACCAACTTTGAATTCGATAACAATATGTGGTAATTAGGGTATCTGTACTTTGTGGAATCATTCTGTGGCAGTGTCCCGTATTTTGCAGTTCTATGTGTTTGGTTGGAGTGAAATACCTGCATTTATAAGGGTTGCTTTTTTCCCCTGGTTGAATGTTACGACAGGATCATGTTTATAGATTCTCTTTGGTGGTCTGCTAATGGCTGTTTCATGAGAGTTGCCATTACCAAGGGGGAGAGAGAGGGGGGGTGCACTTGACAATTTTTCATTTAAAAAAATGAAGTATCTAAAAAATTGCATGTGCAATGCAAGAGAGGATGTTCAAAATTTGCATGCACCAATTTTACTTCATCATGTTGGACTTTGAGACGAGGCAATTCAAGCAATTGTGATTCAAGCAATAAAATTTCAGTAACTACAACCCGTAGGAACATTCATCATGCATCATAGTAGCAAAAGTTAATATATCAGAAATGGTGCGAGCATCTTGCACATTGCAAAGGCTTGTGTATGCAAGGTTCCAATAACAAAAATGCAATGAGATATTCAATTAGTCGTAGTAACAAAAAATGCAAAACGCCACTATTTTCCCTATCTTAAATTATGTTTAATTATCATCGTCTATAAAGATGCTTTATCATAAGAAAACATACCTTGCGGTCATGCTCTTCTGCAAAATACTCCCTATTAACATCACTCTTAGGAATGGCATCGTTAGAATCGCGATTTGCTTTCTGAATTTAGGGATTGGAATTGATTTCTATGATGTTTTGTAAATGTGGTTTTTAATTTTTGGTTTGACTCAAGTGGTAGGTAGCTTCATGGTTTTTGCTGCAATATGGGAGTTTGCTCAGCCTATATGGCAGAACTATGGGGCATCTTTCATGAACTTCAAATGGCTTAAGAATAAGGAGCAAGATGAATAGTGGAGAGTGACTCAAAAACTATCGTCACTCAACTTCTTCATCAGATGTATCAAACCAAGCTTGACAGAAACAGCAACGCTCTAATAGCAAGAATCAATGTGATTATGCAACGGGATTGGGAGTTGGTGTTTACGCACTCTTTTAGAGAAGCAAATATGGGTGCGGATAGCTTCGCAAACAAAAGCTTAACTTTAGATATTGGATTTCATGTTGTTCTAATTCTAATTCTAATCCCATATAACATGAGAATGCTTTCGGCTAATGACTATTGCTATGCCTAGAATGTTTCGGTTAATGTAATTTTTCTTTCTTTGGGCTCTTACGCCCCTTTGGTAATTTAAAAAAAAAAAAAAAAAATCATATTGATCTCAATTTTACCTTTTAAGTTCCTAACAAGTGATATTATTTAACCCCAATTCAATTAATTAGTATTTAATTAATTAAAGAACAAATAAATAAATAAAATGTAATATTAGTTTTGTATGCTACCTCTGCTAGTTTTGGCAAACTCTAACTCAATCATCAATCTACGTGATCAATAACTTTCAACTCAATTAAATTCATGTTTTGGTATTCTAAGTTATTCTCGTTTTTCATTTTTCTTTTAACTTTTTTTTTCTTTTAACTTTGTCCTAAAAGTGTTTTTTCCTCCATAACTCTCAATTCTCAACCAAAATTTATAATCTTAATATCAATGTATCATTAAACTCAATGAAAAGATCTACAGAACGCATTCATCACTTTTTAAAAATTTTATTAAGAAAAAATGAATTTTAAAACCTATTTGAGGCAAAAAAAGAAACTACTTTTAAAACGAAATTGAAAAAATTATTAAAAAAAACAAAGCTAAAAAACAAAAATAACTTAAAAGAGAATGAGTCTTTTCTTATCAAAACAATAAGCTGTAACATAATATATATATATATATATATATATATATATATATATATATATATATATATATATAGGGCCAGGTAATCCTTAAGTGCCATGATAATGATCTAACCAGGAAGCCACGAGTTTCAAAAGCACAACCAATCAAAAAAGAAAACCTGTTCGGGCAAGAAAACAAATCAATATCAAACTAGTTGAGATAGTAAATTGACTGCCTGAGCCAAAATAACTTACCGTCAGTCAACACGGTATGTTTAAGAACAAAATATGCGCAAAATTTAAACATTAGATAAAAACATTAGTCTATGGCCAATGTCACTACTGCTTAGACCCTGGTCCCGATGTTCCAGCTTCGGCCGGTGCGAACCCAGCCTGACTAGACCCTGCCTGCATAGAATGCTGATAGGGATGATTTACAGCTGATGGCTGGGATGGAGGCATTGGAGCGTTATATGGCGGTGGCGGGTACTGATGTTGATAAGGGGGAACAGGTGGCATATAGCCGTATGGAGGATAATACTGGTGATGATACTGGCCAGGTGGAGGAGGCATCATTGGATGGGCATAATGTTGCACTTGCTGCTTCTCAAAACCGGGTTTGTTCTCCCCTGACCCGGAAGGACCCCCAGGAGGACCCTCTTGAGATGGAACAACAGCGCCCATTCTTTGAGGATCCATTGATGGGTAATAGCTTCTTTCCTGTTGTGGAGGTGGATTGCCATAGTAAGGCATTCCTTGGTTCTGGTTCTGGTTCTGCTGCTGTGATATAACTGCTCGCGGCAACAACCCACTATGAGCCACAGATGCCTGCTGCCTTGCTTGATCAGAGCCATCTGTCTCAGGTTTCGATGATTGAGGCCTGCCCCACATGAGCTTTAGCCTTAGGCCCTTAATAACCAGTTTGTTGGAGAGCTCCTCAGCTGCCTTTTCTGCACCTTCTCTGGTCGTATAGGTTACAAAAGCACAAGCCCGTTGGAGAACCATTTTAACAGATTCGATCTCACCATGGGCATAGAAGTGATCCCGCAAATCCTGCTCAGTGACCCTGGTATCAAGTCCACCAACATAAAGAGTTTTAATGCTCTCATCCTCAGGAGCCTCCAGAGAGGACATCTCTCCTGCCTTGCCGAGCAGCTTTAAAGCCACAGGATCATTCACCCTGCAGGTTTGAAAACATAAACAAATTTTCAACCGAAAAACAAAGCTAAGAGCAACAACAACAACAACTAAGCCTTTGTCCCATTAGGTGGGGTCGGCAATATTAAGAGCATAAACAAAGCTAAGAGCATAAAGCAATATCAAAAATATTACCAACAAAACTAAAATATCACCATCATCTGCACATACTACGAAATTTGAGCAGAGCATTAAAAATCAATGAGACCAAAAATAGAATATTTACAGTATCCATAACGTATTAAAAAGTCTAGAAACTAGAAGGTTATCCTCACAATAAGTTTAATACATCTTTGTCGGCTAACGATACTCGGCATCACTTTTGGATGTTAGAGGATTGTAGGTACTATACTTTAAAGGAAGATTTTCATCATCTATGTTAAAAATATCTCAATACAGACTAACATGTGCAATGCAAGTAGCAAAGCACAAATAAAACGTTACAAAAAGTATATGAAATTACAGGGTAAGTAAGAACCAAACGAGTTAAGTTTTTCATGTCACTGAAAACCGAAAAGCAATAAAATACATGAATTTACAAACATAATGCAGGAAACAAATAATGAAACCAACTTGAAAGTAAATGGCTGTTAGTAACTTAGTAACATAGAAGTTTCCCTGGTATGAGTCCTCAAATGTTAATTTTATATGATGGTCAAATGATAAACGAATCATTTCACCCTATAAATACCCTAACTAGAGGCTTGATTGGTGTTTCTTGAAAGACAACTCCTATGAGCATGAATGTTGCATGATTTCACAGAAAAAAACAAGCTGCGAACTTCTCATTATGTTTACATCCGGTCAACATGATGCGCAACAAACACAAAAGGAGGTGAATGCCTAATAAACCAACAACTATATCGATCACAAAATCAGAAACACTTTGGTTAAGCCCATATCACCAAATCAGGAAGTCATTAACAGTACATACCCATAGTAACGATCTTTGATATTTTGTTGAGACAACTCCCCAGTTACTGGCATCTCATGCCTATAAGGGCATTCAGCTCCTCTAGTACACTCACCCCTTATGTAGAAACTGCAAATATGAGCTCGGTTTCTTTTGTAATACGGAGTTGTCCTTTGAAGTTTCAGGATAGTATCATTTGGGCGTGCTTTACCGTAAGAGGATTCATAATCTATACCAGCTCTAGCCTGCATCACATGGTAAAAAGATCGTTATTAAATAATGACCAAAGGCAACTGAGTCAAAAATAGTACAGAAATTCAAAACCACAATTAAAATGATTAACAGTGGCATGCATAAATTTGATACTTTAATAGCTGGCACCAAACAAAAACAAAAATAATCTTCAATAACTTCTTCATTAGCATACCCCTCATCAGTAATCAGTTTGAGCATAAAAAAAAAGTGTTTCGTTTCAACTAACATATCGCAAAAAATTTGAAGTTAAACAATAAAAGCTAAGACAAAGGGACAGATGAATGATGGGTGTCCCCCCTGAATCTATGGACCAATTTTGTATTACTAACGTCAACGGTTTTGATACTAGCAAAGAGGCTAAATATCTATGGCAATTAGCAATATACGGCAACAAAGCAAGAGACACGGTGGCTCAATCATCCATGGAAGCAGAACATGTAGCAGCCGTAAGTGCAGCCAATGTATGAGGCTTAAACCTAGTGGGGTCTAGTCTCACAGCAACAAGTCAACTAGTAAATATAATCAAAGAAAATGTTAAAGACATGGGAGAAAACATGATGGTCAAATTGAAATCTAATTCGACAACGAATATATGTTATTGCAACTGCCAAGCCAGTGCATCACAATAGGACCAAGTAAATTACCATCAAGGATAAATTTGTATGCAAGGTAGATGGGAAAAAAAGTAAAGCTCAAGGAAGAACGAGTTGGTACTTTCACAAATGCATTACCAAGACCAAGGTTCAAGCAGCAACAAATCATGTTAGAACTTAGAAGAAGTCAGACAAAAGTACATGTCGAAGGAGCATTAAGATGGCAACCAACTTTGAATTCGATAACAATATGTGGTAATTAGGGTATCTGTACTTTGTGGAATCATTCTGTGGCAGTGTCCCGTATTTTGCAGTTCTATGTGTTTGGTTGGAGTGAAATACCTGCATTTATAAGGGTTGCTTTTTCCCCCCTGGTTGTATTTTACGACAGGATCATGTTTATAGATTCTCTTTGGTGGTCTGCTAATGGCTGTTTCATGAGAGTTGCCATTACCAAGGGGGAGAGAGAAGGGGGGTGCACTTGACAATTTTTCATTTAAAAAAATGAAGTATCTAAAAAATTGCATGTGCAATGCAAGAGAGGATGTTGAAAATTTGCATGCACCAATTTTACTTCATCATGTTGGACTTTGAGACGAGGCAATTCAAGCAATTGTGATTCAAGCAATAAAATTTCAGTAACTACAACCCGTAGGAACATTCATCATGCATCATAGTAGCAAAAGTTGATATATCAGAAAAGGTGCGAGCATCTTACACATTGCAAAGGCTTGTGTATGCAAGGTTCTAATAAAAAAAATGCAATGAGATATTCAATTAGTCATAGTAACAAAAAATGCAAAACGCCACTATTTTCCCTATCTTTAATTATGTTTAATTATCATCGTCTATAAAGATGCTTTATCATAAGAAAACATACCTTGCGGTCATGCTCTTCTGCAAAATACTCCCTATTAACATCACTCTTAGGAATGGCATCATTAGAATCAATACTGAGAGCAGTATCGCGGACTTGTACTGGCAGTCCATATTCAAGATCCAGAAGGCACACTTGACAAACATTTTTCAATTTGCTACATGTCTGGCAGATCTCAGTTTTCTTATATCTCGCATCTCGGCCAGGT
Organism: Crotalaria pallida; assembly: GCA_037953625.1. NCBI lineage: Eukaryota > Viridiplantae > Streptophyta > Magnoliopsida > Fabales > Fabaceae > Crotalaria > Crotalaria pallida. The sequence continues at coordinate 136,782,631 of CM075654.1, read as the reverse complement.
CTCCATCGAAAAACAGTAAAAGGCCGTGTACAAATCTTGCACTCCTTGTCATACTCTGCTTTTGTCTGCATCCAAAGATAAACATAACAAGACCATTAAACAAACAACTGGATTTCACTGTTTCATCAATGTATGATATGAAACACGCTGCAGGCTGAAAATTATTAACTGGCAATAGCGCAATACTTAGGATTCCCTGAAAATTATTTTCTCATGTTCACAAAACCCCCAAATAAAAAACACAAATCCAGAGTCTTCTTTTTTTTTTTTCTGATTTTCCAATAACTTCAAAATCATTAGTCGAATAACTTGCTTCGGCCTAATGGAAAAGCTTTACAAAGAAAAGCAACTTGGAAATAAAGAAGGAGTAAGAAAAAAAAGGGGGAAAAGGGGGAATTAGGTCAGAGAAATACGAACCATTCGAACGTAGGGACTGTCGCCGAGGCAGGATTCGCAGATGATGGGGAAATCGGAGCGCTCCCATCCGTCGGCTTCATGGTCTCTCAGCAACCTGTGCGCCATGATTCGATGGTGGTGGGCGGCTGCGTGAGAAGCAGAAGAAAATAGAGAGATTATATTGAATTTTTTTGGATAACAAAAGGGGGTATTCATATTGTGAGGTTCGGTTTGGATCGGTCCATTATATTAGCAAATCCAATTAGATCCAATCCAAAGAAAAAATGCGGTTTCGGTTCGGTTTAAAAAAACACATTAATAAACTACATTAAACTTAACAGTGAGGTTATCAGAACTGAAAAAAATTGATAAATAATCAAATGGTGCAATGAACAAAACACTAAAAAAAACATTACTGAAACTTATGCAAAGTTGGATTTACATACTTAACAATATGTACTACATAGTTAACACTAATAATTATAAATAATCAGTACTGAACATAGTTAATAATCAGTATTGAACATAGTTAATTAGTACTGAACAGAGTTATGGCTTATTCACGATAGAAAATAAAAACTCAGGAGTCAGGACCATATGACTTAATCAGTACTGAAAGCAAATATTTCTCAGGACCATATGGTGTGACTCTATGGCTTATTCAGATAAAAAAAAAATTAAACTTGAAACGTTGCATCTCTTTTTTTTGCAGGGAAAGATTGATAGCTTCCCCAAGTGAAGCTGGTGCTTACCACAATTTGGCAAACCATCTCTAATTTTAATATTTTGTTAGCCGCTGATCCAAAGGACCTTTTTGTAAAGTGATTGGGATATTTTCTTTTGGGTACAACGGTTATCGAGACACATTTGAGACACATTTAAGTAGGTATATTCTTGTTAAAGTATTTCTCACTAAAAGCTCTAATCCAAAGTTTGTAACCAACATAATCGGAAAAGTGATGGGCAACGAATCTATCCAAATTTTGTATTCACATATGCTTGCCTAGTCTTATGTTCCTCAAACTTATATTATACTAATTTTGTTGTATGGATTGAGTAAGTATCTCTGTATTTCATCCGTAAGAAAGAGAGTGAGATCAGAATGAAACAAAGCAAACTATAGTGTTCATCTAAGTTGCACAGGTTCGGGTACGTACCGGGTACGCGGGGTACGGCATTTTTGTAAAAACTAGAGTACGGGTACGTTAATATATAATAAATAAATAAATAATAAAAAAATTATATGACAAAATATAGCAAAATTGCACAAAAATTAAAGCAAAATTAATGCATAGCATATCATAAAAAAAAACCTAACATCTCCAAAATGTCAATAAAACATTAAAACATAACACAGTACATCAATCCCAAAATACACTAATAAGAGGGCAAAGGAATAATAATAAGGAAAAATTGAAATGCAAAGGAATAATAAGAGGGCAAAAGAGAGCAAAACTGCAAAGGAAAAATTGCAAAGCAAAGGAATAATAAGAGAGCAAAAGAGAGCAAAAATGCAAAGGAAAAATTGAATAGCATAAAAGAGCAGTAGAGCACAGAGTTCACCAAAAAAAAAAGAGAGCACAGAGCAGCAAGCAAAACTGCAAAAGAGAGCAAGAGCCAAGAGGAGGACATGTCGAATAGCAGCATAAGAGAGCAAGAGTAAGGCATGAAGCATAAGGCAGAGGAGAGCAAGTTAAAACCCTAACCTTGCAGCGGTCGAGCTGTGGCTGGCGTGGAGGGTGGCGGCGGCGTGTGGATCGACGATCGCTGGGTGTGATGGGGGCGGCGGTTTGGTGTGGATCGACGATCGCTGGCTTGGTGGCGGCTTCGGCGTGGCGTGGTGGATGATATATTATACGAATGAATACGATAGAGTTGAAGATAATATACATATTGTGATTTTGGGAACACTCCATTCGATTCGATGGTTGCATTGGGAACAGAAGCTGGACCAGATGATTTTTTTTAAGGCCTGGACGTATCTTCTTTTTAGGCCCATTACTATTTTTTTAAGGCCCAGGACTATTGTTGCAAAATCTAAATTCTTGAAAGAAAAAAAAAAAGTTAGTTTTCAAACCCATTTTTTTAGACTCCAAACCGGAAAAAAAAAACACGAGGGCATTACTAACACTTTGATTTACAATGTTATTTTACCATGTTAACGAGGGGAAGCGGTCCGGTCTAAGACTGCGAGACCTCTCAGATCAAATCAGATCAGGTCGAAAAATATAGTCCAATTCGAACAAGCCAACAAGTCAACCATAAACCCAACAAAAAATAGAAACACAGGAACAAAAGTCATATTGTGTAATGGGCTATTGTGGATGGAGAAGATAAACACGACCAGAATTATAGGCTATTGCAAAAACGAACCAGAATTATTTAGATTTTTTCCTCAGTATTACAAACCTCATTTAAACGATTTTTCACTAGTTCTCTCGGGGTCAACTAGCTTGTAATTTTACAAAGCTCGCTGACCCCTCAGCTAGCTAGCTCTCTCAGGGGTCAACTAGCTTTAAAAATATGACTTTTCACTAACTCTCTCGGGGGTCAGCTAGCTTGTAATTTTACAAAGTTCGTTGACCCCTCAGCTAGCTAGCTCTCTCAGGGGTCAACTAGCTTGTAATTTTACACACTCGCTGACCCCCCAGAAAGTAGTATATTTTTTTTTGTTTTTTGACTGCTCGCCAGCCCCCCAGCGAGCGTGTCATAAACCCATAAAAAAATGGCAATTTTGGGTTTTGACAAAAAAAAGGGGTCAAGTGATTAAGTGGGGGTCAATAAATTAAGGGGTTTAGTCTACAAACCCCATTGTTTATCCTACAAACCCCATTTTTTCTAAATATTCCAAAATTACCCTTGTTATAACTTCCCTCCATTTCAATTCTATAACTCCTCAAACCACAAACCCCAACCTCATATTCCCTTCCCCAACCTTTCATATTCCTTCCCCAACCTTCTCCACCAACTTCCACCGCCTGCGATCGCCGCCGCAACCACCGACGCCTCCACCGCCTGCAATCGCCTCCAGCGCCGCCTCCACCTTCGTTTCCTCGGTTCCCCTCGTTTTCGTGTGCCTCCACCGCCGCCTCCACCGCCGTTTCCGCCTCCACCTTCGTTTCCTCGGTTCCCCTCGTTTTCATGTGTAAAGGTGAGACCTTCTTCTCTGTTTTTTGCTTGCTTTTGTGTTGGGTTTCATTTGTTCTTCTCTTGGGTGTTATATTTTTGTTTCTCTGGTTATCTGCTACTTATTCTTAACTGTGTAACTGAGATTGAAGCACTTATTCTTATCTGCTACTTATTCTTAACTAAGTTTAATGCACAAGAATGGAGCACTGATTCTTATCTGTTTTCCGATTCATCTCACAGTACTTATTTTTTTCTTCTCATATTTTTGATTAACTAAGTTTAATGCACAAGAATGGAGCACTTTATCCCAATAGCTTTTTATTTTCCCTTTGAGGATTTATGGTTCTATAGTCATTGAATTTAGTTTTTTATGCATGAATTTTTCGACATTTCAAATCCAAAATTGTAATTCCTTTTGATTGACTCTGACATTTTTCATTTTGGATCAGAGATCTGTTATATGGCATGGCATCAATGGAAATAGTTCATGGTTTTGGTGGAAATTTCATATATTGATAAGCTTTTTAAATGACCCCTGTACTTGATAATTCATGACTATGAGCCAGGTGGACATTTGGTTTAGTCCTTGTGATTGCTCTTGCTTCTTTTAGATATTAAGTAGTCTGTGTTCTTTTATCCTATGGAAAACAGGAAAGTTCGTGTGCTTTTATTTCAGAGATGTTAATCCCGCTTTAACAGTTAGCAAGATTCTTAGGATAACAACACGATAGTTGACTATCTTTTATGACTGATTGTCTTATGCTTTTGTGTTCATCTCCATGTTTAATTTGACTTAAACCTCTTTTAATTGGCTTGAAATTTCAGATATGGCTAGAACGAAACGTACAGCTGAAACTGTGCGAGCAGAACAAGAAGCAGAACGTAAACGAAAAGAGGCAGAAGAAGAGGAGAAGAGGAGACGACCCACTGGACGACCCACTGCATCAAATAGGAGGGAAAAGGCCGAGGCGCGTAATCCCATTGGAAAATCATCTCAAGCGGACCCGGAGCCTGAACCTCAAATGCAAACATCATCTCAGGTGGCCCCGGAACCTGAACCTCAAGTGCAAACATCATCTCAACTGGCCCCACAAATATCACCTCAAGCGGCCCCGGAAACTGAACCTCAAGTGCAAACCTCACCTAAAGCGACCCCGGAACATCAACCTCAAGTGACACCCGAAGGTGAACCTCAAGCACAAACATCACCTATCGAGGCATCGCCTCCGCCATCAACACCACCTGTTACTTCCGTTGCTGCTAATCCATCACATCCGGTACCTCAAACAACAGTTGCGGATGCCCCAGCTTCTTCTTCAAACCCGAATGCTGACGAGGACGGTGAGCATAATGATGATCATGATGATTCAGCCGATGAGGGTCAGGATGATGTGCATGATTCAGCCGAGGAGGGTAAAGGATCAGTTGCGGAAGCCCCAGCTTCTTCTTCAAACCCGAATGCTGACGAGGACGGTGAGCATAATGATGATCATGATGATTCAGCCGATGAGGGTCAGGATGATGTTCATGATTCAGCCGAGGAGGGTCAAGGAAATGGTGATGATTCCAACTCTGGAGAAGAAGAGGAGCAAGAGGAGATTCCTGATCCTCAAGACATGACTTTACTTAGATCATATGCAAACCATGTTGCTCGTGATATATGGCAAGACATTGTAAGTATCGTTTTTACCTTTTAATTATTTCTAAAATTTATAATTTGTATTTATCAGCGTAAATATATTTTCCACTTTCATTTTTTCAGAATCGTGATGTTCTTGGTAGAAGCACCAATAGAAAGTGGTGTTTGCCACTTTTGAGTGAGTTGCCTGAGGAGGTTAAGCTTATTGTTAGAAGGTCAGGGCTTAGACGGCTTGTCAATGCTTCGTATGAGCAGGTTGACAGGAAACTACTGAATGCTTTTGCTGAACGTTGGTACCCTGACACCAACACCTTCCACCTTCCAGTTGGTGAGATGACGGTGACGCTGGACGATGTGTCATCCATTCTTCACATTCCTGTTTCTGGCAAACTGATCCCATGGAAGAAGCCAGACAAGGAGGACGGTGCTTCGCTGATGACTCAGCATCTAGGCATTGATGCCGCTACAGCTGCACGTGAAGTTAAACAAAATCGGGGAGGGGCCATTCGCTTCAGCACTCTCTCAGATTGGTTCTTTGCCCACGTTCATAATGGAAGGATGGAGCTAGCTGCTCGGTGTTACTTGTTGTCATTGGTGGGGTCTACCTTGTTCATCGACAAGAGTATGACTTATGTTGGAATGTAGTATGTCCTCGCCTTTGAAGATCTGAACATTGTCCACGAGTACGCTTGGGGAGCAAGTGCACTTGCACATCTCTATGGGGAACTGGGAAACACTTGCAAGAAAAATGTGAAACAGTTAGGAGGCTACGCGACTTTGCTTCAGGTAGATTTATATTTTGTCATTTAATTTGTTTCTTTTTTTGTATCACTTACCCCTAATTATATTTGTTTATTTGCAAATAGGCATGGATCAAGGAACACTTCCCTGAGATTGGGTGCTCAATTCAAAGGAATGGTTATCAAGAGTACATGCCAAGAGTTTGGAAATGGGACCAGAGCGTAGGTGCCGGATCTTTAGAGGGAAATTACAAACAACATCTTGAGATATTGCGCATCGAGCAAGTGAAATGGCAGCCATATGATCCAGACCACCGCACCCATCGAGCATTTGAAGAAGTTAGTTTTTACTCTGGTTGGCTTAGATGTTGCAAGGATAAGCAGGTTTATCTACCCGAACGTGTCCTTCGTCAATTTGGGTATGTTCAAGGTATCCCTCGTCCCCCATCTTTTCAGAGCCCTTCATTGGATATCATTTCCGAACAATTTGACGCTTGGGAAGAGCACATCATTCAAGAACAAGATAGGGGTGATCATGTGAGGTTACCGGGTGATGTAGAGACCGGATACTTTGATTGGTGCATCAATATTCTCACCATATCTCTTGTCATCATCTACTAGGGTTCAGAACCACGAACTTCTCAATGTAAGCTGACATTACATTGAAACAAATACTTTTAAAATACAACTTAACATTAGCGAATACTAACACTGATTTTTGATACAAGTTCGATATCAGGAGCGGCTGGAGCGAGTTGGTGATCTGATCCAACCGCATAGGGCCAACTTACCGGATGATGTTTATCAGGAGGTCTTTACATTATGTACCAGACCGATCACTGAAGATGTTCCGCGTATGCAAACCAGAAGAAGAGGTGGTCGGGTCCCCAGGGGTAGCAGGGCCGAGCGCGAAGAAAAGGCTAATAATGAACCAAGGGATCAAGGGAGACGTGTCAGAAGAAGAAGAAACTGAGAAGACCTGTGATGTTGTAATAGTTTTTGATATTGTAATGGTTTATCGAATGCCTATAATCAGAAAATGAAAATTTCGAGGAATGTCTTTCGGAAAATTATGATTACTGAATTTTACCTATCGGTATATTTGGCCAGAGAATCAGGTTACAAACGCGAATTTTAAAAATCTAAGTTATATAAAATTCCGATTGCGTTTTATCGGAAAATAAAAAATCCGATTCGAATGTTTCAGAATTTTTTGATTTCTGAATTTTATCTATCGGTATATTTGGCCAGAGAAGCAGGTTACAAACGCGAATTTTAAAAATCTAAGTTATATAAAATTCCGATTGCGTTTTATCGGAAAATAAAAAATCCGATTAGAATGTTTCAGAATTTTTCGATTTCTGAATTTTATCTATCGGTATATTTGGCCAGAGAAACAGGTTACAAACGCGAATTTTAAAAATCTAAGTTATATAAAATTCCGACTGCGTTTTATCGGAAATAATGACTTCCGACTAGAATGTTTCAGAATTATATGATTTCTGAATTTTACCTATCGGTATCTTTTGGCAGAGAAGCAGGTTACAAATCCGAATTTTAAAAAGCTAAGTTATATAAATTTCCGACAGCTTGATCTCGGAAAATATAAAATCCGAGAGGAATCTTTCAGAAATTTCTTATTTATGAATTTAACATATCGGAATATTTGGCCAGAGAAGCAAGTTACAAATGTGAATTTTAAAAATCTAAGTTATATATATATTCCGAGAGCATGTAATCGGATGTTTTAATAATTCCGAGTAATATGACTCGGAATATTTATTTTTCTGAATTTTATTTGTCAGATAAGCAGAATACCATATTATGATGTCAAATTTTCATAAATAACAACCAAAATTCAAAAAGTATCCAAAATTTCCAATATCCATAAGTATCCAAAATTCAAAAATTCATAATCCATAAAATCCAAAAAATTCATAATCCATTCAACCATTACAACACTATTGTTTCAATTTTTGAATCTGGTTTTGGTTTTGGTAAGAAAGGCATATAAGCACGCAAACGATCGCTTATAACCGCTTCCCATGCTCCTGCACCATCAGAAAAATGTGTACGCCATAGTTGATAGACCGGAGGTAAGGGTGATCCATCACGCAGCTTTACCTGATATCATAAAAATGAAATAATTACGAAAACGAACTTACTCATCAACGAAAGCAATATAAATAATATTGAGTTATCAATGATACCTGAACAAAATGATTTTTCAAAACATTACGCCCAACTGCCCAAACAGTTATCTTTGCAGGAGGTGCCGAGTGGAGTGGGAGAAACGTGATGCATTCACCGATGGTTTGACTAGGTATAGAAACAAATACCACATTGTATCTAGAAGCGATCATGTCCCCCATATCTGGAAGGAGCAACCACTTGTCCACTCCAACAAAACCTACAGGTGCATGTAGACTATTCATCCTAGCATCATACTCTTTGATTCCGCCCAAAAGGGAAATATACAGGTCTCGGTGATCTTTCATTTCTTTGATCAAATCTTATCTGATTAAGTTGTGGTCGTCTTCCCTTCCGAAACGGTGCATTGATATTGCACGAAAGCCACAATTTCCATCCCCCTCAACGTCGCGCACCTCATCGATATACGGTTCCCAGATACCATGTGGTTGAAACGCGTTTGAATTACGAGTACGCTTCCTAGATGTTTGTGAACTGTTTGTCTTCTTATAATTTTGCGAAGATTGTGATGGTTTGGAAGGTTGCGATCCTTCTCTTAATTGTTGAGTCAATGAATCATTCAGTTCTTTCTCCATATATTCAAAGTAAGAAGGCTCGCGCTTAGTGGAGTTGTCCTTGGCACTCTTGCGCCCCTTTGTTGAAACCGATACCTTGGGCGGCTGAAGGTTGGTGGTATCTGGTTTGACAATCTCGCTGAACTTTTCCAAGAGCCTCTTCTTCACATCGGGGTTAGACTCATCGTATATATTATTAAACTCATTCCAAAGCATCTGTCTATTTGGAGTTTCACCATGATTCCCATCCTCATCTTCCTTGATCTTCTCAACCATTGTCAAAGTTTTCCAGAACGAATGAACAGAACTTAGAGGAATGGGTTGTCCCAACCTTTTGTATTCTGCAATCTCGCATTGGCATGGCAACCCATGTGTCGTTCTGATCTTACAATCACAAACGTTAACAGTACCCTTGGCCTGGTTATAAATAAGTGATAAACCTTCCCTTGAGATGCTATACAACAAATTTTTAAACAACGGTACATTTACCCTGTGCTCCACCCGAACTTTGCTTTGTTCAAATGATGCCTCAATCGCGATGTGTTGAGTAGTCACCAACCGGTGTATACAGTCGAAACATGTAGCTATGTCACCTTTGTTGTCGGCTAACATACTCTTGAATGTGGAATGGGCACCTTCCACCCTATTATGACATTAATACACATAAATAGATGGAAAAAAATGTCGCATAAATACATAAGAATATATAAAATTACAAATAAATATACTTGTTTGTTGTGCTGTTACCAATGTGCATGTGATGGTCAATCCAAGCATCCACAAACCTCTCCTTCCAAGGGTTTAGGTAAGTGTCTTCAACGTATTTCACGAAGTCACTGCTTTTATCACCACATCTTTGTACAAATATGTCAACACAATCTTGGTAATTTTCAATGAACCTACAATGAACAACATTTTCAAAACCTTCCATTATTAACTTCTCCTTGTCAAGGTCTCGAAAGTACGCCTTGCACCTTCCTCTGACATTACATTTTATGTGGTATTGACACAATAAATGTGCTGCACCGGGAAAAACATCTTCCACAGCTCCAACTAGTGCACCATCCATGTCTGTGACTATGACTTTTGGATAATCACTAGGCCTTCGAATTAGATTTCGCACCCTCTCTAGTGCCCACACATATGTTTCTTTTCTCTCATCCGAGGTGAAACAAAAGGCAACTGTAAATGTCTTCCAAGTGGAAGTCTGCCCGACAATTTCGATCAAGGGCATCTTGTATCTATTGGTTTTGTATGTGGAATCTATGGCCAATACAATACTGAAATTACGCAGCAATTTTATGGAGGTTGGGTGCGCAAAGAACATATTCTCCACCACGTTGCCTTCACATGTGGTATGCCAAGTATCGTAACCGTTATCGTTTAATAACTTCAAGAGATGCTGCATCTCTGTCCTAGGCATTCGAATATTCAATCGATAACGCTTCCGTTCATTGTAAATGTTGCGAATTGTGGAGACATTTTTCGGATGTCGATCCTTCAACGTTGTCATGACCCTGTTTGCCTTCACACCACTTTTTGTGAGATCTTGAACAAAGGCTTTTTCTTCTTGATTAAGAGAGTTAGCAGTCCCATGTCCCAAAAGTGAATAATAAGGAGGATGGTTGTGTTTTCCACATTTTACATCTAGTCCCCATGGTCCCCCTTTTTCAGTCGGCTTAGCGTAAATGATGAATGGACAGTTGCATTTCTTGGAACCCGTTATGTTCTTCCTTTTCGATATCTTATTAGGAACAAATACACCGGCCCTTTCACAACTCAAGATAACCCTATCTCTTGTTCCATAATCAGACCTTGCAATCTTCAACAAAAATCCTTGTCCTCTTCCAACCTCCTTAACAAAATTCACCAACTCGTCACGAGTTGCAAAGGGTTTATCATAGTGAAAAGCATACCCATGGTCAGGGAAGTCAACAACTTCTAATTGAAGATGATTAAACTTATCATCATCCATTGCACCATCCATGATAGCGTAACTACAGTAACATAAAAAAATATACTCAATTAAATATATTCTGAGACATATATTTCAGAAATGTGAATTTTCCGACAACACATTATCGAAAATAAACTAAACATATGAAAAAAGAATTCCGATACACCCGTATCGGAATTTAGATTATTACGACAATAATGAGTCGGAAATGAAACAGTAATGAAAAAAAAAGAAACGGCTGGGATGTATGTTACCTTCTGTAATGTGCAATGAAACAACTTGGGACTGATTTAGGAACGTTTGTGTAAGCAAAATGTATGCCTCAATGATTTTTTGGCTCCTTTGATGGAGAATGAAAGAAGGTGAAAGGTTGCATGGGTTATGGGGTTTTCTTGGAGTGAAAGAAGGTGAAAAGGTGGTGGAGAGGTGGGGTTTGTGGTTTTGAGGTTTGTAGAATTTCCTTCTTTTTTTTTAATTTGTAAGGGTAAACTTGACATTTCCCCATTAAAATGGGGTTTGTAGGATAAACAATGGGGTTTGTAGACTAAACCCCATAAATTAAAACCCTTTTTTTAAGGCCCGGACGTATCTTCTTTTTAGGCCCATTACTATTTTTTTAAGGCCCAGGACTATTGTTACAAAATCTAAATTCCTACGTCAATACCAGAACAGGTAGGATATGGTTTTATCCATTTGGATATGTGAAGCAAGCATGGCTTCCTCTCTCTCCTCTTTGCTTCTTGTACCACTTGGTAAAGTCGTACTACTACTGCCACTCCTTCCTATTCTTAATTTTTGCAATTGTTTCCTTTACATCACAAACTCAAATGTCTGTCATCATCCAAATCAACTGTTTTCTCCACAATTTCATAATGCTTTGTCTTTGTCTTTGTCTTAGTTTTTTTTTTTTTTTTTTGTCCTTTTAAATGCCTTGTCTTTTCAGTCCATGAATAATCATGTTGCGAAAAAAGAAAGAGTTATGCTGTGTATATTAATATTATTTATAGGAAGCAGTTAACATTGATACAATGTGAATTCAGTTTGATTGTTCTGTTTCTGCATAGTTGAAATGTCAGCGATTACCTCTGCCCCATCTTCCATTCCATTTATAAATCATCAATTTGGTCTTGAGAGATAGGGTACTAAACAGTTCAGTCCCTAACACTTTAAAAATGATATTTTTACGTCCCCAAAATATTCCAAATGTCAGTCTAATTAGTCCTTTGTGCTGTACCAATTTTTTATCTTCATATTTTTTTCCATTCAAGACTATCTTGATTAATGATTTATATATTTAGGGGCTAAGAAGTAACCATTTTAGAGTGTCAGGGACACGATTGCCCAGTGGCGGCGGTGCCTAGGTAGCATGGACACAGCATGGGTCGCGAATATGATATGACAGGACACAAGACTTTGCAAAAGAAATATAAAATGCTAAAGAAAATAGTTAGGAGTGTCTGAAATACATGTCATAGATATAGGACAGTGCAATATGTGTCGCCTCAATTAATATGAAGTGTCCGTGCTACTTTGCTGTCGATGATCTATCTTCCAGGAACCAAAATGATTTACTCATTTTGATTTTTCTGGCACATTTATTTTCTAAATTTAGTACTCTTTGGTAGGTTCTACTTGTGGTAAAAGTCTTTGTTTCACTACTCCTCAAGGCAGTTCGGTTGACAAGTCTGGAAGCTTGGTTCTGCAAAACAGAAGACTTGTTGTTAAAGTCAAGTCCTCAGAGACAACAGAATGCAGTGTTATGTTGAATACCAATTCTCGAAGAGATTTTATTGGTTTAGCCTTAGGAATCACAGGCATGTTCATGGGTTCATTGGATGTCAAAGCAGCTGGTTTGCCCCCTGAGGAAAAACCAAAATTATGTGATGACACTTGTGAGAAAGAGCTTGAAAATGTATGGTGAGATTACATAGTCCCCTTCTCTCCCTTTGTTTTTCTCCGTTCAACATTACTCATGATTGATATGCATCGCTAACAATCTATGAATCATAAACACTTCACAATAGCCATGGTGTTTGTGTAAGACATGTATCTGACTATCCATATTGGATAATGGATATTGGATACTTAACTGACACTTCGGGCAAGATTATACAATTTTGTACTTTTATTTTTAAATTATGATACTAATATAGATAAAAATATCACAATAATTAGATGAATATCAACATTTTATTATGTTCATTCATAATGCCTCAAGTTAATTGTTAAAGCATTATTTCAATTTTAATTTATGATTTGTGCTTTGATGTTAATTTTAAAGCATTCGACACTTATACTCTTTAGTCTTTCCAGATAACCGATTTTATCATTCAAGCAGTAATGAGCAGAGATTCTTATAGTTCTACTTTTAGTCAGCACTCCTTATTATGTCTATTACTGCATTAATACATATTGTGCGATGTGCAAAAAAGAGTCTGTTACATTTGAAAATAATTAAATCAGTGTGATAGAATAGTTCTTATGCTACACATTTTTAAGACCTTTGACCATCAATAAGTAGGTGGGGAATGATGTTTTTTACATTACTCTTAGTTAGTATCCATCATTAGTGACTGATGCTGTATTTGAATATTTAACATGATGAAGGTGCCTATATTAACTACCGAATCAGGTTTGCAATACAAGGATATTAAAGTTGGACAAGGCCCTAGTCCACCAGTTGGATTTCAGGTGTGCAACATTTTCTGACTCGTTAAGGTTTTCTTGTATTTTTTTCATGACCTCTGTGCCAATTTTGAACCACATTCATGCATAACCTAGATAGAAAAACACCTCACAAAAACTCATAAATGTCATTATCTAATATGGAGATGCAATGCACCTTTTTCAAGGTAGCTAAGCTCTTCAAGGTATCTAATGCCTCTAGAGATACAATGCACCTTTTTCTGCATCTGTTTTATCAAAATTAGTCCTTAACAAAAAGCATCATATAACTTTCTCAAGCCCTTGAATCACAGTAGGCAAATCTAAAAAGTTTCTTTGGTCAGGCGGCAGCTGCATTTGCTCAAAACCACATAGAGTGGGCCAAGATTTATCACAATGGTTCATTTTTTCCAGTCAATGGCCTTTATACCACCTGCTATCTGAACTAGCTAAAGTTTGAAATTACCTTATCTAAAGATTAAAGTACGTTATCTTTTTTAACCTTGAATAAGCTTAAAGATGACTTAGTTATTTGGGCTGGAGTAGTGTCAAGTCTTCAGTCAGCAAGTGTTATTGTCTCAAATACCAACCAAGACGTAATCCTTTGACTATCGTTATTAATACCTTATGTAATGTGATTACAGGTGGCTGCTAATTATGTCGCAATGGTTCCATCTGGACAGATATTTGACAGGTAAACCGTAAACCTGCCAACTACTAAATTCTACCAATCTTTCCTTTCAGTCCATGAACGGTATTTGTTGTAGGGGACACATGAGAAGTTTTGTTTGAATGTACTGTAATGTACAACCATGCCTAATTAGATAAGATGTTGGAATGCTTTTGTGATTTAAAGTAACTTGTCTTTGCCTTTGTCAGTTTTGTTGTTTCCTTCCAATTATGGTTTTGAAGTCGTTCTCTTTGACAAACTGTTTCTATATGAATGCTTTGGGAAACCCTTGGTTACAATGATTGATTAAATACACTTTGAATTTGAATTGTTGTGCCCTAGAGATAATGGTGCATTATGTGTTGTTCTTTTCTCCTCTTTTTTTTTTCCCCAATGGTGCAGTTCATTGGAGAAAGGTCAGGTTTACATTTTTCGCGTTGGTTCTGGTCAGGTAAACTCTGGAATTTACCTTCAATGCTCTTAAGTTTAAGAATTTTACCTTCATCATAGTGACAAAATTTTTAAAGATTAACCGATATTCAACCCAATGAGCAATAACAGGTGATAAAGGGACTCGATGAAGGTATCCTGAGCATGAAAGTAGGAGGAAAACGTCGACTGTATATACCTGGATCAGTAAGCTTCTGTCTTGATAGTTGCTACATAACTTGAACAATCAGTCAATAGATGATGACAAGTTAGATAGCAGGCTTTACTTTGTTTTTGATTTTTATTTGGCAGTTGGCATTCCCAAAAGGCCTTAATTCTGCTCCAGGAAGACCAAGGGTGGCTCCAAGCAGTCCAGTCATATTTGATGTTAGTTTGGAATATGTTCCCGGGCTTGAACTGGATGAGGAATAATAAATACTATTAGGTTGTCGATTCTATCTTAGTTCTGAGCTGAAAATTATTATTGTTAATTCTATACAATTGTTAATTCTTTTGACTTTTGAGAAATATGCAAGCTTAAAATCATATAGCTAATGAGAGTAACATTTTTCTTTATAAAGAGCAGAGTAACATTTCAAAGGAGGCTTCCTTGTATATATTACTAGTACATCTAAAGACTAAAGGACCAGAGAACCTGCTATTGATAATTTGTGCAATAAAAACCGCAATAAAATGGTATTGAAATATAGAATTTTAAAATGTAATTATTTTATTTTTATATTCCTCAAACTACAATAAAAACTAGTTCAATCCAATTCATAAATTATTTTTAATAATTCATAAATTCAAAATTCGTATAGAAAATTTCCGAAAAAATAATTTGTTAGAAAACTATCCATAAAAGTAAAATAATTACATATTAAAATTCTATATTTCAATACGATCGTTTTGATATAAAATTTGTAATTTTTGGACTTACGGTTTAAAAGATATGAATTTTTGAAATTATATATAGGGGTATCTGACAAAAAAAACTCAAACTAGAAGCACTCATATTTCTACCATTTGCTGACTCTGGTGGTCCACGTCAGCACCGGTGGCCGGAAATGACATACAAGGGTATATGGCTCACCGGAGCAAACTTTAAGGGTATATTTGTTGAAAAATAAAGTTAAAGGGCGTCTAACAAAATAGGTACAAACTACATGCACCTGAAATAAATAAACCTTTTTGAAAACCACTTTATAGTTTGAAATTTTGTTGAACCAACAAAAAATCTAAATCAAATGTTCATCCATTTTAAATTGTATTATGGACTTTTCAAAAATATTTACCAAATTATTAATAATAAAAAAAAGGACCAGACCTTTGATTGGTCTCCTCGCAAAACAGTTACTTTTTTTTTTTAAAAAAAAAAAAGAGGAGGTTTGAACCCTCATTAGAAATTATGTAAATCAACCTAAAATCTTATAATTTTTTTGGTCTTGTTAAAAAATAGGCTTAATTGCATAATTGGTCTTTTATCTTATTTATTAGATTCACTTTGGTTCTTTATCTTTTTTTTACAATTTACTGATCCTTTATTTTTTTTAAAAGATTCAGTTTAGTCCTTCCGTTAAAATAAAGTTAAATGAGAAGGAATATTCCAATAGTATTCCCCCTTCCCCTTCTATGCTTAATTGCATAATTGATCCTTTATCTTATTTATTAGATTCATTTTGGTCCTTTATCTTAATATTTCAAGAATATTCCCTCTTCTTCTTCCTCTGCTCTCTCCTTACAGCGTCGGCAGTCACCATGGGCTCACACCCTCTTCCCTTTAAAATCCTCAAATTTCTTCAACATTCTTCGATTTTTCAAGGTTTTTTAAGCTTTATTTTCATTATTCCTCAAACAAATTCGTGTTTTTTGTTCTTTTTTCCTCAAAATTCGAATTCTAGGTTCCTTTTCTAAAACCTTGGTTATCAACAATGGTCTCCTTCTCTAAACCTGCTAGAAAACGTGTGAAAATACGTGCAAAACGCTTCAACAACTCCGATTAATTTCTAAAAATGGCGGCGATGGTGGCATGAGCGGTGGCGGCGGGGCCCATGGTGGCTGCCGCCGCTGTAAGGAGAGAGAACAGAGGAAGAGGAAGAAGAAGAGGGAATATTCTTGGAATATTAAGATAAAAGACCAAAGTAAATCTAATAAATAAGATAAATGACCAATTATGCAATTAAGCCTAAAGGAGGAATATTCTTGGAATATTCCTTCTCATTTAACTTTATTTTAACGGAAGGACCAAACTGAATCTTACAAAAAATAAAGGATCAGTCAATTGCAAAAAAAAGATAAAGACCAACGTGAATATAATAAATAAGATAAATGACTAATTATGCAATTAAGCCTAAAAAATATTCTAACGACCTTTGTTAAAATTTCCAATATTAAAAAAATAATCTTAAACTTGCATTCTTCTTAGTCTTGAAAAAACCAAAAATCGCATTTTTCATATGAATTCTTACATATTTAATTTCTTAACAATAGATTTTTTTATTTTTTATTTTTATTTTTTAAAAAAAAACTCAAATTACCCTTAAAAAAATGAAATGGAGCAAGGAAACTAGGTTTTCGGTTGCAGTACAAAACGCTTACCGCCATTACCGTTCTGAAACTGATAAACCCTAAACCTTACACTCTTGGAGTGAGAGAGAGAGAGAGAGAGAGAGAGAGAGAGTGAGGCTTCACCTTCCACTGTTTCAATCAATGGCTGTAAACGATGCTGATCAATCGAACAAAGCTCACAGGACCCCTCAATCCGGCGCCAAAAAGGACAAGAAGAAGAAGAAGAACAAGAACAAGAAGCTGCTCCACGACTATGACGACGAAGAAGCCGCCGATCCCAAACAGTGTAACCCCAAAGCTTTCGCTTTCTCTTCCTCCAACAAAGCCAAACGACTTCAGGCACACGCCGTCGAGAAACAGCAGCGCCGTCTTCACCTCCCTGTCGCTGACCACTCTTATGGCGAACCCGCTCCCTACGTCGTCGTTGTGCAAGGTCCGCCCCAGGTGAAATTTCACTTTTCTTTCGTTCCAAGTTTCGATTTTGAGATTTGGGTCGAAGCTGAATTCGCATAACTCGGATTCATAATTCTGTTTCTGCAGGTTGGGAAGTCACTGTTGATAAAGTCTCTGATTAAGCATTATACAAAACATAATTTGCCGGAAGTTCGAGGACCGATTACTATTGTTTCAGGTTTGTGCATTTTCTGTCTATACCTCATTATTATTATTATCACATGCTCAATTGCTCGTCGATGTTAGTTTGTACGCATGTGTGTGCATGCGAGGTGATAGATTATTAATTAAATAAGTGCTTCATTGCATATTCCAGGAAAGCAAAGGCGGCTGCAGTTTGTTGAATGTCCAAATGATGTCAATGGCATGATAGATGCAGCAAAGTTTGCTGATCTAGCATTGCTTCTTGTAGATGGGAGTTATGGTTTTGAAATGGTTAGTATTAGAAAGCAAAGATATTGTTGCATATTGCTTGTGTTTTGCTCATGTCATGGTGATGCTATATGGTAATTTAGTTATAGTTGTTAAGCATTTGATTTGAGTTTACAAATATATTAAGGTTCCCTGATGTTTTGAGCTTTTACTTGTCCTGCAGGAAACCTTTGAATTCCTCAACATTTTGCAAGTCCATGGGTTCCCAAAGGTCATGGGAGTTCTTACTCATCTTGATAAATTCAAGGATCCTAAAAAGTTGAGGAAAACAAAACAACGCCTTAAACACCGGTTTTGGACTGAAATATATGATGGAGCTAAATTGTTCTATTTATCAGGCCTTATTCATGGAAAGTAAGTAATTAACTTAAATCTTTTTATGATTATTCAGTTTCTTCTTTTACAGATGGAGGGTGACAGCGTTTGCCGAGCTTCATTACAAGTTTTACTTAATAACATTGCTTTTCCTTACTGAACAGGTATGTCAAGCGTGAAGTTCACAATCTTGCTCGATTCATTTCAGTGATGAAGTTTCAGCCTTTATCTTGGCGAACATCTCACCCCTATGTTTTGGTGGATCGTTTTGAAGATATCACTCCTCCTGAAAAAAAGCTCGCAAATGAGAAATGTGACAGGAAAGTCACACTCTATGGCTATCTTAGAGGCTGTAATTTGAAAAATAGTCATAAGGTGCGCTCAGCAGTTCTATATTAGTCTATATATAATGAAATTGAACTCATTAAATTCCAGAGTTTTTGGAAGTATGGAGTTCATTGCATAGGATGGATACAGTAATGGCCCAGTTTACCTTTTCTAGTTCGATTCTTATTCAAAGTTTGCAATTAACGTTGACTATCTGCTTGGAGTGATATGGTGATCATTATTGCTTGAAGTATTCTGTTTATTTCCTGATAGACCCCATATGTTAGATGTGGGAAAATGGAAAAGGTAAGAGCGGAATTTGTAACACTTGCATACGTGGTAAGTTGGTTGGAGAGAGAAGGTGGGGGACTTTGCAGGAATCATTTGGGTGGTTTTGGGAGCGACGGTGGTCACTGGGCAGAGAGGAGATTCTCCCTCTGATTATTTCTTCTTTCTTATTTTCTGCATTGTTCTGTTTGTACTCTTGCCATTTTCAGTACAATTAATAGAACCTGCACTTTATTTCTCTGTTTGTTCTTTAGTTTTCTCTGCTCTTATTTTGGTACCTAACTTATGTTTTGGAAATCAGGTGCACATTGCTGGAGTGGGTGATTATAGTGTAGCTGGTATTACGGCTTTGCCAGATCCTTGTCCTCTTCCATCTGCTGCAAAAAAGAAAGGATTGCGTGACAAGGAAAGGTTATTTTATGCTCCAATGTCTGGCCTTGGAGATCTTTTGTATGACAAAGATGCTGTATACATAAATATCAATGACCACCTTGTTCAGTTTTCAAAAGTTGATGATGAAAACTCAGCCATGACGAGCAAAGGTTGTTGGATAGTTTCTCTTCGTGCATTATATCTTTGTTTGTGAATTCATAGTTTGATCTCTTGGCAATTTTTTCAATAGAACATTTCCAGGTTTTTGTTGTCCTGGGCCTATTATTGCTTCTCTTTGTTACTCCTTTTTTTTACCTGTGTTATGAGTTATGATAAATTACCAGTTACATGTTTAGGTTGGGTCATGCATAACACAATTGTAAATTTGTTTTACTTTAACTATTTCCTTCCTATTTCATTATCTTCTTTTATTAAAATTTTTATTTTTATGCTTCGGACAGGGAAGGACAGAGATGTAGGGGAGCTTTTGGTGAAATCACTTCAGCATATGAAATACCCAATTAATGAAAAGCTCCATAACAGCTCTATCAATATTTTTGGTCAAAAGCCAAAAGTGCCATCAGAAGCTCTCGCTGATACACAGTATGATGTAGCCGGTGAAGAGAAAAATAAAATGAATTCGGTTGATTCAGGATCATCTGATCAGGATGACTCTGACAGAGAGAGCGAAGCCTCTGGTTCTGATGATGAGGGTGGTGAAGAGAAAAATAAAATGAATTCGGATTATTCAGAATCATCTGATCAGGATGAATCTGACAGAGAGAGTGAAGCCTCTGGTTCTGATGATGAGGATGGTGATGCATCTGATGCCAAAGAACATATTGATGGAAGACAAAGAAGAAGAATGAGCTTTAAAAATGATGCTCATCAAAGTGGTCTGACGGTGAGCTTGAAATTGTTGTGTTTATCGAAATGGAGTCATGCCATAGTCATGCTTGCAAGAAGCTAGTTCTTGAACGCTTTTGCCTTTAATTCTTTCTGGATTTAGTTTACTAGCCAAAACTTTCATTGAATTCACAGGCTCTGAATAAAATTGTTTCTGCTTTTGTTTCATATGATTTGCATGTCAGTTTGCATTGAGAATGCTCTAATAAAATGCTCATAATATTTAGACTGACTTCATTTGTAGGATTTACGAGAGGATGATTCGGCCTGTGATGATGTAGCATATTCTGGAGAGGAGGATGGCGACGACAGTAATGATGACAAAGATGGTGTGCTTTACTGCTTTTGATTGTTAAGATTTGTATCTTGTGACTTGTCTGTTATTATTTGGTTGTATGTGTTGAAGTCATGCTCCCATTACTATGTTTTTGGTAGTCGATGTTCAGTCAAGATGGATAACAACATGATCTTACATGACATTATTTTATCACTTCCTGTGTCAACTGCTATAAATCAGTGAGTGGCTTATTACTTGATGGTTTATATCGTTTCTGACTTCTCTTTCTTGATTTTTCTCATTGAAGATGACTTGGGAAATGTTTCAAAGTGGAGAGAATCTTTGGCTGAAAGAACTCTCTCACGGAAAACTCCTAGTTTGATGCAACTTGTATATGGGGAATCTACTCTTAATTCAACATCTATAAACAAATGGAATGATGATAGTGAGGATGATGACAGTAAAGACGACTTTTTTAAACCTATAGAAGAAGTTAAAAAGGTTGGTCTTATTATTATTTTGTGCTACTTTTAGCGAATTGTGCTATTTGTTAAATTGAGCTATAGGAATAGTAATTATGGCTTTGCAATGTTTCTTTCCTTTATCAATGACAATTAAAAAAGCAATGTCTAAGGTGTATATGTTCAAAGATTCTAATGATTACTTATTAAATTTGTTGGCTCCTTAATATTTGCTTCCTAACTTAGGAACTGTGTGTGTTTCCTTGTCTTTTGAAACCTACAGCAAAACCAGAGAGATGGGTTAAATGATGGAATGGTCAACATTGAGGATTGTTCCAAGTGTGCACATTTTGTTGATCGAAGATGGGATGAGAAAGATAATGAGGAGATTCGCAACCGTTTTGTGACCGGAAATTTGGCAAAAGCTGCACGCCTAAATCCACCATCAAATTCTGATGGCGATTTTGAAGATGTAGAAAATCAGAAAGATGATGGTTTTGCTACAACGCCTGAGGGAGTTGATATGGAAGCTGAGCAGCGGAGGCTTAAGAAACTTGCTCAACGTGCCAAATTTGACTCCCAATATCCTTTTTCTTTTTCTCTTGATATACTCAAGCAGAAGTTTTTCTTTTTTTTCTTTTTTTGTTGTACACTTGACAGCCTCTGACTCATCCGTCAAAGTGTGGGGAGGAGAGGAAATCATGTGCAATTTGACATTCTTTTTGTGACCTTAATTGTGATCCACATATGGTGACGACTTAGAGTCAGCAGAGGAGGACACTGGTACTGAAGATGATGTCAAATTCCGTCGTGGTCAAGCTAGTGAAAGTAGCTATGTTGACAAGGTTAAACTCATTACTCACGTTTAATGTCAACTGTCAATTACCATTTTATTGAATGGCCTTTTAACTCTTGTGCTTTATCAGTTGAAGGCGGATATTGAGCTTCAGAAACAAACGAATATAGCTGAACTCAATGATGTTGCTGAGGCTGACAGAATAGATTCAGGAGGTTTCTTAACGGGGACATACCTAAGATTGGAGATTCATGATGTTCCTTGCGAGATGGTTGAATACTTTGATCCTTACCATCCAATATTGGTTGGAGGGGTTGGTCTAGGGGAGGAAAATGTTGGATACATGCAGGTCAGCTGATTTTTCTTAAAAGCATAGTTCCTTATAAAGTTCAGAATGTAAACAAGTCTTGGAATCTTTTTAAATCGAGAAATTTTTGTGGCTGCTTAAAGGAAAATGGGAAATATATGTTGATTCAGATTAGTTGAGTTTCTAATGGGCCTTGTTTATTGCAATAATCCCTGGGACAGAGACATGTTATGAAACTCAGTAGAGCATCAAAGTTGGTATATCCTGGTAATTATTTTTGTAATGGTGCTCATAGCTGTATGTGAATGCTTGTTGTAGGACTAATTTTTCATATTGCACATATGGAATAATTTATGTCCTTGTTTTATGAATAAGGAAAGGAACCACATTGCGCTGTTTGTATAGAAGTTGAAAAACTGGCTTCAAATAACATTATTGAATTAGCAGTCCTGACTCCTGAGTCTAATGTGAATTGATTAGTTGATTAAAACTTTCTCATCTTTCCCATTTCTTTTAAATTCACCATTTTTTTTCCATTTTTTCCTGCTCGCTTTCTGCTTCTTTTTTTTTAAATGTTTATTGTCTTTTTCTTTCCAGACCAGATTAAAGCGGCACAGGTGGCACAAGAAGGTGCTGAAGACTAGAGATCCAATTATTGTTTCTGTTGGATGGAGGCGTTACCAGACAACACCAGTTTATGCTATTGAGGATGTGAATGGTAGGCATCGTATGCTAAAGTACACTCCTGAGCACATGCATTGCCTTGCTATGTTTTGGGGCCCTCTTGCCCCTCCCAAAACTGGGGTAGTTGCTGTTCAGAATTTATCGAACAATCAGGTCAGGTGCCACATTGGTTTCTCATGCTGAATGGCTTTCATTTAATTTCTCTCAAGCTTTGGGATACTATTTTTGTACTGTTACCCTTCCACTTTGTTTCTGCTGTAATTTTGCTTTGTGACTGAGACTTTATTTGATTTATCAGGCAACATTTAGGATCACTGCAACTGCTGTTGTAGTTGAGTTTAATCACGAAACAAAAATAATGAAGAAAATCAAATTGGTTGGTTATCCGTGCAAGATATTCAAGAAAACTGCACTTATCAAGGATATGTTTACTTCAGATCTTGAAGTGGCTCGGTTTGAAGGTGCAGCTATTCGAACAGTCAGTGGGATCCGGGGGCAAGTCAAGAAGGTCTGTGACTTGTAACTAGGGACTACTACTGATATTATAATTATATGCTTGATTGGTCCTGTTAGTGTCAGCTGGATACTTATATTTGCTATTTATTCTGTACTAAGTTATTTTTTAAACTTGCAGGCTGCCAAAGAAGAGCTAGGTAACCAACCAAAAAGGAAGGGTGGGCAAACCAAAGAAGGAATTGCTAGGTGCACTTTTGAAGACAAAATTCTGATGAGTGACATTGTTTTCCTGCGTGCATGGACTCAAGTTGAAGTTCCGCAGTTCTATAATCCATTGACAACTGCATTGCAGCCTCGTGACAAGACTTGGCAAGGAATGCGAACTGTTGCCGAATTGAGAAGAGAACAGAATCTTCCTATACCTTTAAACAAAGATTCACTTTACAAGGTATCTTCTAGTTCGATACCCATTGATTTTTACCTTTCTCAGTGCATTCCTTCGTCCTTACATTGTGTCACTACTTATTTCCCTTTTTTTGGGCAGCCAATTGAAAGAAAACCAAGGAAGTTCAATCCTTTGGTAATTCCCAAGTCTCTACAGGAAAGCCTCCCTTTTGAATCGAAACCTAAGGATATTCCTAAGAGAAGGAGGCCATCGATTGACAAGAGAAGGGGTGTTGTTATGGATCCTCGTGAGCGTGAAATTCATGCTGCTGTTCAACAATACCAGTATATTAGAAATGAGAAGGTAAGTATGTTAGCTGGTTGTTGGGTTTTGCTCTTGGGTTACTAACCCTATTTATAATAAATAGACTTGCATGTCATGGAAATGAGTTCTCATTGAAGTGGAACAAGTTGAGTAATTTACTCTGAAAATGAAATTTGCTTATAAGAGAGATCTGAAGTCTTGGGTTTTTGTTTCCCATAGAGTTGCGTGCAGTATTCATAACCAGTGACATTGTTATGATTTAGCTCAGTTGCGCTTCCATTTTAAAAAACAACTTTGTCATGTATTTTAACATTGTGCTTTTTTTCTCCGAGCCTCTTGCAGATGAAAAAGCGAAAGCTTAATGAAGAGAAAAAGAGGAAAGCACTTGAAGCAGAGAGAGCAAAAGATGAGGAGTTGTCCAAAAAGCGCCGCAGAGAGGAAAGACGTGAGAAATACCGGGCGCAAGACAAGCACCTGAAGAAAATTCGAAGAGCATAGATGAGTTAAAGACCATAGAACTTGTTAAGGTAAAAGAGTCTTGAAAAAATTGAACCATCATCCACCTCCACAAAAAAGAGCGAAAAAGGAAAAGGTTCGTGAGTTTGGTGATACCTACATTATGGAAATTATAAAAATGCACACTTATTCATCATCATCATGGTGAATTGTTTTGGTAATTGTGGGTACTGATTTATGAAAATGCAGACAGTATCTTTGATGGACAAAATTGCTTATGGAATTAGTGAGCTGAGTATTAAACTCTCATCTTTATAAGTTAATAATTGTGTTATAGATGTTTTGGCTTAGTTAACTTCTTAACTTGGCTGCATCCTCGATAGGAGTATCAATTTTGGGGGCTTTTTATGTTCTTGAATCTGTATGATATACATTCCAATTCAAACCATTGTTTGTTTTTCGTTTGAGTTTTGCATTTATTAATTGAGATTAATGAGTGTGCACTAACGTTTTTATACCATCGGTCTATCATGTACCGTTCATTTGTATCACTTTTATTTGAAAGTTAACGACTATAAATACATGAATGGTGGATGATGCACTGATTGTATAAAAAATCTTTACATTTTCGGTACACCATCTATTTTCTCTTATTAATATATCTTTATTAAAATGAACTTTCAATCGGTTGTAAATGGTTTTGGTGCTTAATCTAATACCTTGATTATGTTAATTTTCAATTGAAATGAGTTGTGTATTCTAGCAATAACAATGTTGTAAAATTGAATAATATCAAGTGGTAGTATTTTGTTAAAATCTCTTTCAAATCACTCTACTTTAACATTTTTTAATGAGTTGTTTACTAAATCAAGTTCATATTTTGTACTTTGTACGTACTTAAGGCAAGTTTTTGATATTTGTTCAACTTCGATAGTTGCCAACAAAAATTCTGTGACTTGTTTTATTGTTTCGTTTGTGAAAATTATTTTTTTACGGGCTTATTAAAGAGATCAAAAGTAATAATTTTTTTTTGGGGGTATTGAAGAAAATAGATAATATTGATTTCTCATTGCTTTACTATTATTACTATTTATAATTTTAACCTTTTTTTATAAGAAAAAAAATACTCCCTCCGATCTCTAATATAAACATCTTTTGACAAATTTCACTCCCTGGAAGTTAGTTAGTGACATTGGAAATATAAATATTTGACATTATTTTTAAAAGTACTCCTATAATTATTATTGAGAATGTAAAAAGTGTTAAGTAAATATGGGTGTTTGTGGAAAAAAAAGTAATTAATCAAATTGGAAATTGGAAATGAGGCTTATATTAAGGACAAAAAAAAGTCTTGAAAGTGGCTTATATATAGGACCGAAGAAAGTACTTATTATTCTAACACAGTTTAAATAAGAATCACTATATTCATGAATTGCACCTTCTATAAAGAGTTTAACATATGTTTAAACAAGCATAAGTGTATACAACTACATCTTCTATAAAGAGTTTAACATATGTTTCGAGAAAACCCATAGAATTTAACACATGTTTCGAGAAAACCCACCGGTAACCTGTATCATTATTTTTCAATTATTTTCTAAATTATCTCCACAAATTATATATAAAATACATTATAATTAAATAATATATAAAAATAAACGTCCAAAATTTCAATAATGGCTAACCACTTAAGAATTAAATCATAATTTTAACTAAATTTAAGTATTATTATAATTATTATATAATCGCAAATTTTTGAGCGATGAAGTCGATACTTATAATTCCGTCCATGTCCCACCCCCATATTTTTAAAATGGGTATCTAGTTCGGATTTTTCCAAATCCAATTAAAAAGGTTTCCCTCGAGTAGGATCAAATTTAAGTGGGTACTGACGAGTGTAGATTTAATTGTTATACCTAAATAGCTCATGTTATTTATTGTACGGTTATGGAAATAAATGAATTTGTGGATGTTCTAATTTTTGGGCATCATTACCTTTTAATAAACGATTATACTGTCACTTTAGTCCCTCACTTTGTAAGGAGCTTTCACTTTAGTCCTTGATTTTTCAATAATTCCTCTTTAGTCCCTCATTTTGAAAAAAACTACGCACGTTAGTCCCTAACAACTTTTTCCGTTCATGAACCTTAACATCTTATACACGTGGCCGTTAAATAACTTATACGACATCTAATTGTTGCGATGCTGCCACAGATTCATCAGCTGTTGTATTTTCTGCAGCTGTCAAAGCTTTAGCAGCTGCCTTATTTGCAACTACGTTAGCTGTCTCTTCAGCGGCCTTGCTGCCTTAGCTTTTTCTTCCTCCAATTTTTGTCTTTTGAATTCAGCATAATGTGTAAGATGTTAACGACCACGTATGTATATGTTATTTAACGGCTACGTGTATAAGACGTTAATGTTTATGAACAGAGAAAATTGTCAGGGACTAACGTGAGTAACTTTTTTCAAAATGAGGAACTAAAGAGAAATTATTGAAAAGTCAGGGACTAAAGTGAAAAATCTTGCAAAGTGAGGAACTAAAGTGACAGTTTAGTCTTTAATAAACCTATGACTCCAATGATATATTTTTTTCCACTCATAAAAACATAATCTACATCAATCTACCTCCCCAAAAAAGTTTAAGCAAGTACACAACATTAGAACAACAAAATAGTAAATAGTACATCTACGTAGAAGACAGCATCCAAGCAAGTACACAACAACATTATAACTACAAAATAGTATATAGTACATCTATGTAGAAGTGCACAACATTCGAATAACAAAATAGTAAATAGTACATCTATGTAGAAGATAGAATCCTGATCCTGCAAAATTAAGAACAAAAAATGCTTTGAAGGTAAATGTAGTGCTGGTTTGTTTTTATCAGAGCCCATCAAAGCAAATGACGCCGAACTTCAAATACAGGATATGCAGACTTTGCATCTTCAGAATCCTTATTTTGTTTCTCAATCTTTTGATTGTTACTAGGAATCTATCTATGACCAAAATGAAAAATCACATCAATTATTGGCATTATATTCCCATATATTGTCCCAGGAACCACTTGGAGCAGCCTCCTCCCTTCCTGCAACATAGTTCTCATTTACAGAAGAATTGGGTGGAAGTCCATTTCGACCCGGTGGCGATGGGTTAATCCTCCTTGACCTAATTTTGATTCCAAGCAACCACAACACAAATCTAGCCAGCTCTCCATACAATAAACCAGAACAATCAAAAACCTGAAAAGAGGCCAAGTAACCATATAACATTAAACTATATTCATACGCCATTGGGGTGTTTCCCCAGTGGTAAGGAGATGTGTACCACATAGGGGAGGTCTCGGGTTCGAGCTCCCCTGTGGCGGTTTCCTCCTTAGGCGTTTGTGAGGAGTTTATTTCAGGAGATTTACTAACTACTAACACTAACATGACTTTGGCCTATAAAAAAAAAAAAAATTAAACTATATTCATACCACTTGAAAAAAAAAAAAATCCAAGTGATCTTTGCCCTTTCGAGTGGGGTACCACATTTGGCAACATGAACTACAAAGCAAACAACGAAAAACAGAATGTCTAACTGCAATACATATTAAAATAAACATTCTCACTGCAATTGTGTGATATAAAATAGCATACATATCCATGAATCAAATTATTAGTTATTACCTTTTACTGATTTTAATTTTGACAAGACCATGACCAAACCTGATGTTGATTTTGCCAAAATTGATCGTACATAAGCTTTTCAAACTCCCATAAAAGTTTTAAACAGAAAAAAAAAATTATTATGTGGTAAGTTATTTGAATAATGCTATAGATTCTGATTTCATATAGTGATTCAAACATTCATCATACATTATTTGACCAAATCAACCATTTCTTTTTATGTCAAAGACCCAAAAAAATTAATTCAAGGACTGTCCTATTACTTGCACACTTTTTGCAGTAATTTGAAACTAAAAAGTGCTTTTCCCTCATAATATCCAAATGAAAACAATTTTACAGAGCACTTCTAAGTTTTTAGTCAACTTTCAAGCATAAATTATTCTTTCAAAACCAGTTCTTATATAAGTGATCCTTTCCACAAGCAAAAAAAATCACATCAATCCAAAACATGCAAAATCAAGAATATATGATTTCGTTCAAGTCTATTTTTTATTCTTCAAACAGCCATAGGAGCTTAACATAATATTAAACAAATGAACAAAAGAACATAAAATGGAGAAAGGATGATGAATACAAAACCTGAAGAAGTCCAGTCATGAAGAGATGAAAAGCCTGTGCGTATTGGTCAAAGATTACTGATAACCGGCGAAAAAGGCGAACAACACGTTGCATCTGCCATTTAAAGGAAAATAAGTCAACATATGGAAAGGTAATTGAACAATAAATTTTTAAAAAAAAAAAACCGTATTCATATTAAAATAATCTCAAAGGGAGGACAAGGAGAGAGGAGCAATTGTGTAAATGGTGTAAAATGATAACGGTGAATAACATACACAAAAACGTACATAAACTAAACACATCCATTTTCCTTTGATGTTTCAATGACCAGGCACTACTGAATATCTATGACATGTTTCATAATAGATCTACAATCCCAACTAAAAAGACTAACTTCATCCCAGTTTCTGTTGCACTATCACATGACTCACAGGCACTTGTATAATTATTACCATCATTGAAACATGAGATTCACATTCTTCTTGCCCAATAACATAAAATAAATACTTATTGTATTTAAGAAAGGATAATCAGAAAAAGAGAGTTTGGTATAGATCCAACTAATCATAAAACATTGAATAAATTGCCAGTAATGAATGATCATATTTATATATGACTTGATGATCTAGTAAGTTGTAACCCAAAATGTGCAAAACAATATCAATTGTGCATTAATCATTAATCTCTATGGGGAAAAAAACTAAGCAAGGTAAAGCATCATAATGCTCACCCCACGTAGGAATGAAATCCAAAATCTCGGCCGGGATGGAGGATTGCCATTGTTTGGATTATTGGGAGCTTGAGGTCCATGAGGACCGCCACCAGGGCCATAACCACCCACTGAACCACCAATGTCACCGCTAGACATTCCACCTCCATACATCCCAGATGACCCGTACATCCCGCCGTTTCCTCCCCTATACCTATTGTTACTATACATACCTCCGCCATACAATCCTCCTCCTCCACCATGAGAATATCCAGACGCTCCAGATCCATGTCCAGAATTATGATTCATTTTGGAACCAAAACCTGTAGATTACAAGAAAAGTCTAAAGATCGATAGGAACTAAGCAAACAAGACAGCTACATATGTGACACTACAGATAAAATAACCGGCTACCTGATGCGCAAGGCTTACACCTTGTGGGGTCTAGTGAAAGTAAATGGATTTGACCTTACGCCGCAAACGACAAGATGTCCAGCTCACAACACAAGCTTTCCATTGCAACTGAGACCCACCCTCGAAATAAGAGAAATAAGTGACACTACAGATGCACAAAAAGAAGGGGAAAAAAAAACCCCACCTCAATAGCTGGTATTTGCATTACTCTGCTCCCGTGGCCTTGTAGGAAGGGGCCTCCCAAGACTTTTTCCTACTGACAGTAGCATTCTTATCAGAAGTAGAAACTATATCCCCTGGCTTCGCGGTGCCGGAAGCCTCGACAACAAAGCTAGTAGCGCCAGCTGATGGAGGTTTAAAAGGCGCAGGAGCAGACGAGGAAACTGCTCGCTCCTGTGGCATTTCGGTGGAGGACCATTAGCTGCAAAACAACACAAATAAATTCACACCAGTAAATTTGACGGTAAGGGTCGTTACAAATCAATAGTATCAAATTACATGTAAGTGTTGCAACACAAACATGATCATACACCATTTAACATTTTTTCCCTCTCTCTATATAATCTATCTATCTATCTATCTATCTATATCTATCTATCTATCTATCTATATAAAATAAACACAAACTACATAAATTCAAGCAAGAGTATATACTCTCTCTATGGTTGACACCACACCAAACTACATACCTGACTTTCAGAATTCTCAGAGTATACTTTCCTTTATCTTTGGAATTGCCAAATCAATTGGTTAATGTATGTATGTATGTATGTATGTATCTAATTCACATGTAGTAATATTTAAAATTAAATAAATAAATAAAAAAAAGGAGAAGAAGGTAGTTGGTGTTACCCATGCATTGTATTGTACTCCTAGTATGTAGTATACTATAAATGAGAAACCAAATGGTGAAATTAATATAATAATAATAATAATAATAATAATAATAATAATAATAATAATAATAATAATATGAAAGTACGATTGAGTGAAAGAACATAGTACCTGATTGTTGGGGCTTGGCATCCATCGGAATAATTAGAAAGATTGGAAGAAGAAAAGGTCATTTGAAGCTGTATGTATCTAAACCGTTAATTGATTCATCATCACTGATTAGTGCAGGTGCTTCTTCTTCTTCTTCTTCTTCTTCTTCTTCTTCTTCTTCATCATCATCATCACTGTCTCCATTCGGCACGAGACTCAACACGGTTTACACTCGCCTACAATACAATGAACTTCGTGAAGGTCACCATGGCAGACAACAATGGTGCCTTTTTCCTCCAAAATAATGAGGATGAATAATGGAGGTAAAAGGTAAAATCAATGGCTTTTTTTTCAAGGAGGGAAATGAATCTCAAACTCATCAACATGATATAAAATAAAAGAAGTTTGAGGGCAAAAAGATTTCCCTCCTTTGATCCTCTTATTTTCACTCCTAATCATATTTTTTTTCTCCTAACCGGTCGTCAATGCAATCTTATATCAAAGATATTGGATGATTTAATCTGAACCGTTTATTTTATTTTGATCTGTTGAAAAAAAAAACTTCTAGAAGAAGCTTTCTCTCTTCCACATTTAATAATCTTTCTTTCTCCTTCTATCCAAATTTCTCCTTCAATTCTCTTCTCCTATATTCCCTCTTCTTTTTTTTTTCTTTCTCATTTATCATCTTCCTCTCTTTCTCGCTCTCATCAACTACCAACACCCACTCAGTCGAGAATCACGACTGTCATGGCATCATCACCATTGATCGCTGCCAATTGGGATTTCGGTTCCAGTAATGGTAAGTAACTCTTCGACTCTCACTTTCTCAAAATTTACATTTTGCTAGAAAATCCAAAATCTCATTCTATTGCATCCATAATATATATATATATATATATATATATATATATATATATATATATGCAAGTGTTTAATTTATGCAAAATCTCATATTTTGTTATTTTTTTATTTTTTTATATATGCAAGTTTTTAATTTATTTGATTTTATTCTATTTATTCATTACATTTGGGTGTTTTTTCAGTATATCTATGTTTTTGGAGATGTGTGATGTATGTGTTTTAAGACAATAGGTACAAAGTGCATTATTTGATGTTATTGTTTCTTATTCATATTGTACGAGCAATATTTTTTTTCGGATTTTATTAATAGATTTACAATGCATTGTAATATATTCATATTATGTTTGTATTTTTTTTTTGTGTTTGTGTGTTTTTCTTAATTTTTTCATTTATTTGTCTTTTTTTTTGTCGAAATTAGTAGATAACCATGGGGATTTTATTTGTGCTATATAGTTATTATGGAGAAATTTGTGCTATATAATTATTATGGAGAAAGTGATTTTGTTATGCTAATGGTTGATGTTTTTCTCTATTTTGTGAGGGGGGGTTGGTGGTTTCAACTTTCAAGGACCCATGCTCAACGGGTGTATCTCATGGTATATGCATGAAAAGGATGATAAATATATAGAGAATACCATGTATAATTTATGGATGATGTCATTGCTAAATTTATTCTTTGATTTTTGTCAAACTATATTAAAAAAAAAAATTAAAACCCGTGAGATGGGTAAAACTACTACTTGACACAAAATGAGTATCTTAGTCATGGTCTTGAAACTAATCTTTTCGAGTTTGGAAAGATTAATATAGATGACAAAAATTACAAAGTTATTTTATTTTTAAAAGAGATTAATAAGTGTACACCTATGGTATAATTTTTTTTACATTGTCAACTATCATCTTTCATTCATTTGTGTTTATTATTCCCTCTGGTTCTATTTATAAGTCACATTCTAGAAGAATTCTTTGGTCCTATTTATAAGTCACTTTGTATTTTCTAGGAGGCATTTATTGCTATTTTCTCTTATTTGCCTTTTGTCCATTAATGTGAAGTAATACAATGTGAAATTCCCAATGCAAGTTAAGAGGGTAAGATTGTAATGTTGAAGTATTTTTTTAAAGTTTCTAGAAACCTAACTAACCTCCTTGGTTCATGTGATATGGTTAAGTATGCCTATAAATAGGAACAGAGGGAGTATTTTTAACTAATGACAATGTGAAAAAGTGTCAGTATGTCACATATTCTCTCTTTCTAACAATATTTTAAGTAACGGTATTTTCGATAATTTGAACACGAGATCTCTTTGTTAAATTAAAACAATTAATTGATCTAATTGTACTTTTCCTTACTTATTTCATAGTAAGAAGTTTTGAGGAAAAACAAATACTCCCCTTAAAATGAACTTACCTCTTAAAATGTATTTGTGTTTGCATTAAAGGAAAAAGCTAAAGAGTGCATTTAGGACATTAAATAAGAAAATAAAAGAGGTAGTTTTATCTTGAAAAATGCTGAATTTAAAACATCGAGAACAGATGAACTTAGATCTCCAATGCAAAATTTTTTTTAATGAATTCCTTAAACAATGTTCTCAGGACACTTGTTAGCATTGTTAGCAATATCCTGCGTTAAAAAATATGGGTTTGCTTGATAAGAAGTTAAAATTAAGTAAAGTTAAATATGTGGAGACTTTTGGTTTCTCACGTTTTTGTTTATTTTTGAGGCTCGAGAGTGTGTGGCGTGTTTATGGAGGCTAAGCGGTGGCTGGTGGAGAGCGCAGTGGTTGCAACTTTATTAGTGACCCTTCTTTGCATTCATCTGTGCAGTGGTTGCAGCTCTGTTGGGTGATTCTTCCTTGCGATCGTTGAACGTA
Source organism: Crotalaria pallida (assembly GCA_037953625.1). NCBI lineage: Eukaryota > Viridiplantae > Streptophyta > Magnoliopsida > Fabales > Fabaceae > Crotalaria > Crotalaria pallida. The sequence goes on along the minus strand of CM075654.1, from coordinate 136,749,370 downwards.
TTTGGAATTTGTGAAAGAGTAAAAGCTTAAAAAAATGGGAATATGTGTAATGCATTTATTTTAATCAATTATTTTCAATCCTAAAATTGAAGTTAAAAAATTCAAAATTTTTTAACAAGTATACTAAAGATGCTTATTAAAAAAAATTCAAAATAAAAAATATTACAAGAGGTGAAGGAGGCCATATGAATACTAGGATAATACATGAACAGTTGTTGCATTATTCGAACCTAAAATTAACTTTGAAATGGCATACACATCACACATACTCTTGTTCATCAAGTTACCCCTACAACCAATTTATTAGGAATTTATGATCTTTTAACAATCCTTCTAAAATGTTGCTATTCAAAGATGCTAACAAGGTTTAGTGTTGGAAAAGTTATCATATCGTGTAATGATAGAAAAATCACGACAATTCATTGAGATAAAATATGCTAAAAAGTGAATATCTATAAACGTGACTTACACGATTAAATATTCCATATGATCATAATAATGTACTTCCATTTCACTTTATACTTGAGCAAAACATCTTTTTTTTTTTTCCCGAAACCGGGTGGTGTTTGGGCTTCACGTTTTTTGTGACCCAACTAATCCATCCCGGATCCGCGAACTATACAAGTTTTTGACTCAACGGTATGGATAATCCTCAGGAATTGTTCTCACTGAAACTAAAGCTTTTAACCCTGAAATCCCTAAACGCCCAACCAGTTTCTACTGGGACAGTCCACTCGGGGTGACCAAAGCACCTTTATATAAAGTAAAAGTTTATATCTAATGTGAGAAAGTAAGTGAATATTTTACCTTTTAATTTGATGAAGTCCTTTTGATCTTAATCCACTATAAAAGCCATTACTTTTTCACTTTAAAGACAAGCTTATTTTAAAGAAACTTTTTCTTCCTAACTTCCTACCATCATTTGGAAAGGAAAGGAAGTAACAACCCGACCAACATAATTATTAGTACTAGACTTTATTATATTTTAATTTTGAACTTTATACAAACCGATATAAAAGCAACCAGAGCTGCTAACCTCAGTTCAGATTACAACTATAAACTTCTATGCTGCTTCTAATCTAAGATATAGAAACCTATATATTTAACATGCTATTGCTAGTGCTTCCATGTGAGTTTATCCTGCTATCTTCTAAAAACCAGCCTCTCAGATGAAGCATGCCCTTACCTCAAGGTCGTTTATTCTTTGAAGATTGAACTTCAACTGTGGTTCATGCATCATATCATCAGATATTATGAGCTATCTGCCACCAAGCAATTGTTACTGCCACGAGTGCTTAAATTGCGAGGCATATCGCGAACAAGAAACTTCACGCTACGCATGTCGATATCTCCCATGATTTCTACACATTCTTGCAAATCTGAGTCATTTACCAACATCACCCATTCCTTTTCATCATCTAGATATTTGAGTTGGAATGAACCATTTTGTAATCTGAACCTTTTTTCAACTTCTGCATATAGCTGGGAACAGCCAACAGATGGATCAAACTTGAAACGAATAGTATCTTCTCTGTAGGTAGCTTTGACAATAATTTTGGACCCACTATCAACACAAGGTGATTTACGTTTTAAATGTCTTCGGTTCTCAATGATCTGAGAGCTTGATGAACTGCCATGCATTGTAGAGCCAGAGCCACTGGATGAGTCTGTCATGCTTGAAGAAGTAGGGTGGTTATGTTCTACAGCCCCACTGCCCCCATCACCTCGAATTTCCATATCATCATGGTTAGAATTTTCTACTCCCAAATTACTCTTACTCAGACCCCATGTATCTCTCTCTTTTTCAAGAATAGAACCTGGATAGGTTTGGTCAGGACAATCCTTAGCCTTGGTCCAATGGCAGGGTATTGATTTTGAATACTCATTACAATCAACAGAAGAAGCATCGTCTTTCTTCAGTTCAACCTCAGAGGAATGAGAGATAAGCATGCTTCTCGAGTGCGCAAGCTGGTTTCCATTGAAATAAACATCCTCCTCCTCCAACTTAATCACTGAATTCTCATCTTCACTACGAGGTGCTGGAGGGACTGAGACTGCAGCTTCAGGGTCTTTTACAGTCCTTTTGTCAGGGAACATAAGACCTTTATGTGCATCAATTGCTTGGATGATTGACCCTCCTGCCACAAATCCCCCAGTAGAAGGATCAAACTTCAACCCCCCTTCCACTCCCTGGACAGAGTCAAGCACAGTCTGTATTTTCTGTAAAGAACGATTAACTTTGTTTATCTTGCGGGATGGCCATCTGGAAATACCATGCTGCCTGCATATCCTTTTTAGAGTTGTTGGGCAAACTGTTCAAAGGAGAAATTTTTGTTAACAAAAAGGTTGTCTTTTTTTTTTTTAACAAGAATTACCTTTCAGAAATATTTAACATCATCTATAGCCAATGAAAGGCACTCTTCATTCCAGGATAGAATCATAGAACAATAGTAGTAGATGTTGAAAATTTAAACTGTTATTAACTGGGATGTTAATTTACTTTGTAACATCTCTCTTGTATCTTTCAATCTTAATAATTCCCTCACAAATATTCGGTGAATTGCATTCACTATTTTCCTTAGCAGCATCAAAGGAAAGAAGAAATCCTATAATGGCTTTTAGAACCTATATGTATGCAATGCAAATGATGACAATCAACCAATATAACTCAAGCGAGAGCATATCTGATATTTAACTAACATCCATAAGATGAGCGAATTGATATACAGAAATTAGCCAAAAGAACTATGAGCCTCACCACCAATGCTTTTTGCAGCATCCTTAAGACTACCAGAAAAGTATTGTTGGAGCACACTCAAGCTAACATTCTTCTCCACCGTACTTCTCTTTTTCTCGGCCTGCCTTCTTGATCCATTCATTGCCTACAAGACAAATTCTTACAATGTTAAAGTTCCATCCCAGAAGACACTAAAACTCATTACACTAACGGGTTACAATGCTAAAGCATAAATTATATCAAGTTTTTGTGAAATTAATTCACTCCTTTGAAACATAAATGAAGAGCAACGGACATTTAGTATTTCCTACCCCACCCAGGGACGGATACAGGAAAACATTGCCCCCAGTCCCTCCCTCATCCATATATTTTGTTTTCCTTACTATATGAATATACTGAGTTAATTCTAAATACTTCTTTCTTTAATATTTCACAACTTAAACCAGTTCTTGCTTGAAATACTTGAACATCATAATCATTTATTAATAGGTTTGTAATATAATTGATGATATGTTCCTAGACATGATTTATAGAAGTGAGTTGAAATAATGAAATTGAGATATGTTTGGTTTCTTCCTTTAATGCCTGCTGAATTTGTCCCTGCCCCCGTCCTCAGTTCAATTCCATTATTCACAATAACTTGTAACAAATACTTCCACAGATGGAGCAGCCATTACATATTAAACTCCATAAGGGTGAAAGAAAAGAAGATACAATCTAGATATACCTGGTTATGAACAGCTCCGATTCCATCGTTTCTCAGGTCAGATGCCTTCAAGGACATCTTGTGGGTGGAACCATGGGCACCATTTAGCAATGCTTTCAAAGAATTTCCTCTAGATGCAGAAAAAAACCCTGTGACTTTCTCCTTTTGAAACCCCACTTGGGGACCTTCTATTCCTGATAATTCAGCATCTGAAACAGTCCTCAAATTCTTACATATTCTCTGCATAGTACCTGAGAGATTGTCTAATAAAAGTTGTTGTTCTGAACTCCCAGTCATATTGATAGGTAGAAAGAATTCTAATATGTAATCATCATCATTAGTATAGGTACTCCTTAGCCTTATTGCAACTGCAGCATTCAAATTATATTTGCGGGCATGATGAACAAGGGGATATTCACCAATATGACATGCCTTCACATCAGGATAGAAGAATGGGTGGTTTGATTGAAGAGCTTTTCCAGCTATACCTTGTCCTTCCTCAAGATAATGATCAAGGCATGCATGAACAAATCCTCCTACCATTCTATCATTTATATAGCAAGCCGATTCTTCAATGCATAGTATGCATTTTTCACCAGAACTTGCATGACCCTCTTTAATTCGTACTCTCCCAGTTTCATCTCTTATTCCCTCATTGAAACAACAGGGAATCCATGTCAGTGCCAGTGGCAACTTATGTGCATGACACACAGCTCTTAACACATCAGTTATCTCTGTTAAAGCAGCTCTTTTGTTATTTGTTAGACACTGCAAAAAAAGAAACAATGTTGTAAGAAGTTCAGAAATCCAGATTAAAAAAACACAACTCAAACCCCCCATCCCACTAATGATTAGAGGAAGTCCACTAATGATTAGAGGAAGTTTATCTTTGTTTTTTTTCCTTCCCTTTTATGATGGTGGGGGACAATCAATAAGAAAAAAGTTTCAAGTTTTAGAGTAAACCTGGGGAAGAAGTCGTGGAGGCTTTGTAGTCCTTAAATTTACAAGCTGCAGGATGTCACGAGAAATACAATTATCATTACTTCCTTCGTAACATAACCTAAAAATGTCTAGAACATTAAAAAAAATAAAATACTGGTTTTTCTAAGTACTTGGAGAGTTCAGTTATAACTAGAGGTGCATTTGGTCTTGGAAACATCTTATCACAAATCAAGAGGTTTCTCAATCAAATGAACAGAAATATTCGACATACATCCAGTGTGTGACCTAATTAATTAGTAGAAGATGCACCTGTACAAAAAAGGAGCCTTTAAGGTGAGTTTTTCTTTTGAGTGAGAAAGTGAGGGTATATCTACCCTTGAATCATTTAGTGAGTTGAGATCTCTATGCACTAGATCAAATCAAGGGTGGAACTTTCTCACTTTAGAGAGAAGCTCACTTAAGAGAAGCTTGATATCACAAATACAGGATGATTATAGACTATAAAATAGTTAAGTATATATGATTTTTGTTTCAAATTTGGCAGAGATTAGTCTTAACTACATACACAACACACCTGCAGCGAAATTTTTGAAGTATGCTAGGAATAGCAAATACAAAACCAACCTGGAGGGCATGACAAACAATTTTCAATTCTCTGTCAAAATCAGGCTTTTCCTTTGTAGTGACAAGTTCCAGTACAGCACAACATGGCAGTTCAGAGTGCGGATCAGATACAGGAAGAGCAATTGATCCACGAACGTCATGATTAATCGCATGCTCCACCCTCAAGTACTCAGATTTATTGTAGTAACCAACATTGGATGTCCATTCAGGAACTTGGGAGATAAACACACGACCAGGAAGCCCCGGCAAAGAACCTCCTTTTCTATCTGCAGAAAATGTGAATGTCCTTGACACTTCACGATACCCTGCAAGCATTTGGTCAAGCAGATAGGGCTGCTCACTTGTGGTTAAGATTAATTCATCGCCATGCTTTTTAGGCACCCAAACTTGTGCCAATATTCCCTCACCAGCGGAGTCCTTAAAGAAGGACAAAGCCCTCAGCATTCTCTCATCAAGCGACAAACCAGACGGCTTTGAGATTATGAAATTGCCTACGTCTAAGGTATTAAGTTGTTGAAACGAACAGTTAAAGTTTTGCTCTGAATTTAAGTTACTTGTATCATTTGCATCATCTGAGAACCCAAGTTGGGTATCGATTGGCTGAAATACTACTTTCTCCCCATAACCAGAGGAACTTTCCATAGTATTAGAAATTCCATTAACTTCTGTCATAAAGAATGGATAATTATTCTGTTCCAATAAATTGCATCCATTGTGTGGTGGATATGGTACTGAGACAAATGATGAAAGACCATTAGACAAACTCTGATCATTCATCAATGGGCTATTGCACCAACCAGCATAAGTATCAAAGTTGATGAGCTCAGAGAAGTTGTTAAGCATATCCTCTGAAATTAAATCTTTCATTCCACCATCTAACGATGTCGGCCCGTCCTCCAACTGAGTCCGAGGAGGTGTCCAAAACCCAATTTCTTTTCCATTAGGGAAAAAGGGGTCTTCCATAATTAAATTGGAGAGAAAGATTAAAAACAGAAATTAAGCCAATGTTAGAGTTCCTTTGGATCAAAAGTTGCAAAAGACACCCCTTCACACTTTCCCAGCACCCTATAAGCCTGAAAAGTTAACACTGTGCACAAAAACATTCTCAGCAGGCAGGAAATTAGTAAATCAAAACTTAAACTTATTAAAATCTTTAGATCACAAAAAGGAAATAATAATAATCTCAACCCCTCAAAAAAAAAAAAAAAAAAAAAAAAGTAGCACAGGAAAAACATAGCTCCATTTAAACTTGCTCCTACCTAGAGGAAAATTGCGTGGGAAAGTTTTATAGGAAAAAAAATTAAAATCAAATAAGAATATTAAGAATTTAGCAACTCACATCGCATTGAGCTGAGCTGATTTAAATCCCTAAACACTAATCCAAACTTCACCATCCTAACTCATTTTTAACTATCCATAACATTAAGGATTCAAGACTACAAAGTCACCCTTTTAATTTTATTTTTCAATTCTTAAAAGTCTTTTTGGAATTAAAACACCAACCTACAACATCCTAAATTCAAAATCCACAAACCAACCAATGAAAAGTCAAACAACTACCCTCAAAGCTATTAATTAAACTTTTCCAAAAATCTTCAAACAGGCTCAACCATATAAGAATAAATAACCAATTAAGTTTAAGACATCAAAAAATTAAAAATTAAAAAAAGCTGATTAAAAGCAATGAAGAAATTAGGGTTCCTAAAAAAGCTGAATGGTTAAAAACCTGAGCTCTGTAGGACCATATCTAGTGCAGTGAAACAGTGTGACATAAATGAAGCAAGGATTTTTAAGGCAAATGATAAGACCCAGTTTTTTTTTATTGCACAATTGTTCCTCCGAACTCAAAAAGCTTGAAACTTTAACAATGAAATTCAGAATTTTCCAAAATCCCACAAAGCCTAGGAATTGAACCGACTCAAGAACTCAGAGACAGGTATCAGGTATGTATGTTAGGGAGTGAGTGTGAGACAGAGAGAGTAAAGAAAAATAGAGGAAGAGATAACTTCTATATAAGGAAAGGTATTGCTGTAGCATGCAATGAGAATGAGAGAATGTTTTGTTTTGGCGGAAGTTCCACATAAAATGGTTACTAAAAATAGAAAGTTTTTTTTTGCTTAGCACTTACCATTAATTTACTTCATTCCTAGCCCCTCAAATCTCAGTGGGTGATTAGCTTCACTAAGCTCACTAATTATTATGGTTATGCACTAATAATATTTAATAATAATAATAATGTACTTAGATTAAAGTTACTCGTATATTTTATTGCAGTATCAATGAATAAAATGAAAATTGTATAGGCTTGGTTGCTGCTTTATAAGCCGTGATTCAAAATGGAATCTTTCATCTCATGGGATGGACAAAGACATTTGAAAATGTTAAAAAGGTAAGTAAAAAAATATTAGTGTGACAAAGAGGATGTTGAGAATGATGTGTTATTTTTTTATTTTATTTTTTTTTTTAACCTTATGCTGTCTTCTAATAGTCATTGTTTTGCCACGTTTCGGCACTTTGGGGTCAACTTTGATATCTTACTTAAATGATACTTTCTTTAAATAGTATCTTACTTAGTATTATAATACTAATAAATAGTCATGCATCATTTTATTAAATTAATCCGAGTTCATTTTCAGAGCACAGGTATTATATGGGTCAATTTTCAATTTTTAATATATTTTTATTATTCTGTGCAGGGACGAAGCTAGGGGGACCTATAATTCTATAAATGTCATGGTCATCCCAATGCTTTAAAAATTCTTTTATATACATATATATTGTTTATGTGCGGCACCCTTTAATAAATTATACTAATATTTATATAAAATATTGGCTATATACATTTTTTTAAAAACAATTTTACCAACTTATTATTTACTTTATTAAAAATCAAAAAGGGGGGCAACATAAATACAATTTAAAACAAATTGATAAAGTAATAAGATGTATTAAGTTTTTCACAAAAAAAGACTCTTGTGCATATATTATTGAGGGGTAAATGTGAGAAGGAAAAAGCGCTATTACTGGCAATGTTATTTTGTTATATTACTTGCAATGTTATTTTGTTATATGTTTGATAAAGTCATCCCAAGTATTGAAAATATTGAGCTATGTTTGCTAATTTATTTCACATAATATGTATTTAATAGTTAAATATTATTTTATTATAAAATATATATTATTTAGTTCTGACGTCCCTTGGTTTGAAATCCTGACTCCGTCCTTAATTATGTTAAGGCTTAATTATGTCACAAGTCCCTGAAGTTTGGGGTATTTTTGTCAGATACCTTGTACTTCTTTTTTCAATGTCTGACTCCCCGAAGTTACTTCTGGCTTTGTCATATACCCCTATCACCAATTCTGACCAACTTTGCTAACATGTAACATCGGAATCCTGATCAGACACATAAGGTTAAGCACCTGGTTCCCCGTGAGCGAAGATCTTTTTTTTAAAAAAAAATTAAAAAACTAAAAAACTTAATATTTTTATATTTTTAGTTAAATAAAAAAAATAATTGAAAAGAGAGGTTATCTTCGCCCATGTAACATCAGCTGCACCACATGACCAAGCTCCTACGTCTGACTAGGATTCTGATGTTACATGTTATCAAAATTGGTCAGAATTGGTAGTAGGAACATATGATAAACCCAGAAGTAACTTCGAGGAATCAGTCATTGAAAAAAAAGTGTAAGGGCATTTGGTAAAAGTATCCCAAACTTCAGGGACTTGTGATATAATTAAGCTTCATGATAATTATGTGTTTGTTTCTTAACATGTGTCCTAAATCACTTATTAAAAAAAAAATCATATGCTAATTCATATTATTACTTTTTTACTGTTATCCCAAAATTATCAAAGGTGTTGGCTTAATTTGTAAAAGCACATTGTTCGAAAAATAAACCTTATACTGCGGTAATAAGATAAGAAGATGCCAATGAAAAGCTGTTGCTCTAAAAAAAACGTGATTAGGAGAATTCAAAAAGCAAGTATCTAAAATAGTAGTATGTCTTTTTTTATTAAATTAAATACTGCTCAATACAAAAAAATTGATTTGTCGGCAAAGGTTAACTAACAAAACTATATATACATTTGGATGAAAGAGAAATGATCAATTTACATCAAATTAAATAATTAAGCTTTATGTTAATTATGTGTTCGTTTCTTAACATGTGTCCTAAATCACTTATTAAAAAAAATTCATATGCTAATTCATATTATTTTTTTTACTATTATTCCAAAATTATCAAAGGTGTTGGCTTAATTTGTAAAAGCACATTGTTCGAAAAATAAACCTTATATTGCGGTAATAAGATAAGAAGATGCCAATGAAAAGCTATTGCTCTAAAAAAACGTGATTAGATGAATTCAAAAAGCAAGTATCTAAAATAGTATTATGTCTTTTTTTATTAAATTAAATACTGCTCAATACAAAAAAAAATTGATTTGTTGGAAAAGGTTAACTAACAAAACAATATATACATATGGATGAAAGATTACATCAAATTAAATTATCCAAACTCTTATCGTGTTGATGATTTTTTTAATACATAAATTTAATCAACTCAATCATTGGATTCAGTTCTTGGTTCGTAGATTTTTTATATAAAATTTCACAAAAATCTAAAACCTTTTAATACATCATTTATATACATTAAAATTAGTGTAATAATATATATCGTTAACATATATGAAAAATGAAGCAATTAGATTATATGCAGACTATGCTCATTGATATTTAAATTTTCACAAATTTAAAGCATATGAATTAGGTGGTTTATACGTTTAAAAAAAAGAATTAGGTGGTTTATAATTATTAATCAACAAATGAATCAATATAATTTATATTTTATATAAAAAAATTATAAATGGTGTAAGAATCTATATAATTTAAGTGTAATTGGATTTTATAGATATTATATCATATGCCTCTAATATAACCAATCTACAATTCAAATAGTGACTTAATTAAGACCCTTACCAAGTTGGTGACCGATAAGTATTTAATAACGGGCTTCAAGAATCAAATGTTAACTTTTTCTGCATGGATATAGGACGAAGTAGGTAATCCCTATAAAAAGGAAAAAACAAAGTAGATAATATATTTCTTTTACGTGGTCCTTGACAACAAACGTGAACAAAAAGCTACTATAATAATTTGTACATATTTAATTAGTCTTTGTAATGTATGTTATATGATATATGATAACAAATTTATGTTTGAATAAGTCTGCAATAGAAATTAAGATATTAAGATATTTATAAAATTTATATGCAATAATTATATCAAATATCGTAGTAAAGCTATAAATCCTAATTTTTCCCCCTCCTATTTGTTTTCATATGCTATTTCTCATCTTTTGGGAAAGAGTGTGGGTTTATTTTTCCCCAGTTTTTCTGGGTTTTGTCTTGCCTTTGTGCAAGTTGTTTTTGTTTTGTGTGTTTCCAGTGGAGGGATGCCTCTGGATAGTTTCTACTTTCTTTCAGATATGATGGTTATCCTCTTTGCTCCAATAATTGGAAGGCTACTCGTCGAGACCCTTTGCCGACTATTGATTTGGCTACCGTCAACGGCTCTCTCGTTTTAGATCTGAGATTCCTCGCTGCCGAACTGAGCTTAGTCCCATCATCAATGAGAATATGAGATTGTTATCTTGGTATTTAAGGTTATTGAATCTCCTGTGAATCAGGTTTTGGTAGTTGTTGATGATCCATGTCCACATGGAGTTGTTGCAATGTATTTTGCTTTCCCTTTAATTATTATTAGTGTGAAATTTCTGTTTCTGATCTATTAATAAAATACACATTTTCTCTTTAAAAAATTATATCAAATATCAACATAAACTTTTTCAATATAATTTTTTTATTATATCCGCACCTGTTTAATTATTTTTAGACTACGTGTTTTTATTATGTTATACAAACATGGCACCCATATACGTTTAGTTTATAGATGTGAGTTAGTTTGAAGTTGTGGATTATAGTTTATAAATGTAAAACTAGTTACGAGTTTTGAGATTGTAATTATAATCTTATAGTTGTGTAGGTTGAGGGTGAGGACGAAATGAGTTACAATGGGATAGACTTCTCCCTCATCCGTTCATAAATGTTTATCGGATTAATTTTTGACCCAAATTTGTTCCTAGCTAATTATGACACAAGGAACAAGTTCAAATCGGACCAGGAAAATTCGGGTTAACCCAAGACAAAAATAATAATATATAATTTATAAAGATATGGATTTATCATTTAGATAAAAATGACAAAAATTGATAAGATACGATAAGTTTTTCATCACAAAGTTTCATTTATTAGTCAAATTGTTAAAATGATAGTACTATCTAAAATTTAAATTTCACGTGATTGCATAATGATAGTCAACCAAACCATATCATTACAGTCACTTTATATGATTTAAGTATTATGCATAATTTTAAAAGTGAAAACATAAAGGCTTTTGTTATTCAAAAAGACATAAATGAATACTTCATTAGATAGCACTTTTTATACCATCATTTAGCATGCACATCGTCAAAATTTTAATTTATCACTAACACAAACATCTTGAAAAAACACACATATTATATCTATATTAACTACTATGTAGAAAAGATAGCTAAGATATGATATATTACATATTTGAAGTTGTCTTCGTTTTGACTATAATTCTAATGACATTGAAACTTTAGCCAAAAAAGAATTAATGAAAACACACTAGAACTTATGTATAAGGATTGGGATGATCCGGAAGTATACTCAAACCTATTCGTTTGTTTAATTTGTCTGTTTTCATAAGATGGGTCGAGTTCTGCTTATCTTTACTAGTATATGTAAATGCTTGAATCAAATGTGTTAAATGATTAGAAGAACCTATAATATTGTGTTGTATTTTTCAACAACTTATTATTTATTTATTTTTTTCATATTTAATAAAAAATAAATTATAACAAAATTATTTCAAAGTTAGCCTCGATAAAGTATGATTAATTATTTAATTAATTTATACCTTAATATAAATTTGATATTAAGTTAATAACAAATAAATTGTACTTAACGCAAATTATAGTATGATGAATAAAATGAATTTTTTTGGTCTACACCAAATGGTACTCGGATCTAGTTTATTCAGAATCCGACCCATTCGGTTCGACCCAACTCAGCTTGCACTAAGCGGCAGGGTTCTCCGAGTGGGGGTTGCTCCATACCCAAGACTCGAACTCAATACCAGTTGGTTAAGAGATCAAGCGAGCTACCACTTGATCAACCCAAGTTGGTGAATAAAATGAATTTTAAGTTACCATCTATAAATATTTTTTATTCACATGATTAATATAATACGAAATTTTCTTAACGTATCAATAGGGTATCTTTAGTTTAGGTGGTTATTATATTTTTTTCTTTTCGAACCAAGGGTGTCTTACGGCGGCTAGAGACTAATCCCTTTCGAAACGGAGATCAGAGATCACCAAAGTGGGTACAACCTCTTTCAACAAAGTCTTTTTCATACCCACTACAGGAGTCGAATATCTGACATCATACTTAAGGAACCCAGCTTTCTAACAACTGTGCTGAGCTTTGTTGGTAGATATTGTAATTTTAAAGGGTATAATTAACATATAAACTATTAAAAACACTGCATATTGATTTAAATAAAAACTTACAAATTAAAACAAAAAACATAAGCTATAGTTTCAAAAAGTTGAACAATGTCTAAGATTTTCATAAACGTTTAAAATCTAAATAAATTTGAAATTTCTTTTAAAAAATTGTTCAAGCAAAAAAAAAAAATAACATATTCAATTTTAAGTTTAAATAAGTTTGTGATCCATGAAAATATGATGATATTTGATTTTAGTAACTTTTTTTTTTTGTTTTAATCCTTGTAAGTATACTAATTTTGAATTCAGTCCTCGATGTTATAAAAAAAGGCTTAATTCTACTTTTGATTCCTCAATTTTGTTAATTTGGTGAATTTGGTCGCCTTACTTTTAATTAGGTTAATTTTGTCATTCAATTGTCAATTTGTAACGATTTTAGTTTTTCTGTGTTTAACAAAATTGCTCAGGTGCTGATACGTGTTCTTCTGTTAGATACGGAATGACTGAAGTCGTCATAAATTGACAATTGAATAACTAAATACGTCAAATTAAAAGTATGGAGATTAAATTCGCCAAATTAAAAAAAAATATTGGGGACCAAAAATGCAATTAGTTGTTAATTTATGACGTGGCTGATAACTGGTTATGTAATTGCCACCGGGCATGTCCTTGGTTGATCTGAAAGCTTGCTAAAAATGATTTTCAATTTTTTCTTTGAATTTTAGAATTACCACTAAAATCAATCTTCAATCTCTTTTATTCTTCGACCTTTATATTTGCTCAAGGGCTCAAACAATTCTTTTTTTTTTAATAAAAAAACTAATCAAATATTTAAATTTAAATAAAAATAATAATTAATATAAATCCAGCGTGAAAAATGTTTACTAATAGTGGTTATGAGGTCCCTTATTAGCCTTGTCACAAGTTAACATTTTTTTTTAATGACATGAACAAGATCCAAAAATTAATAAATTTATGAGAATTAAAAATAAAAGTACGAGGACAGAAATCAAATATACTATATTTTCAAGGATTATTAACTTACTTAACTTTTATTTTTTTTGGTTGAAACCAAGTAGTGTTTGGACTTCACATTTTTTTGTTCAACTAATTCATCCCAAATCCACGAACTTACTTAACTTTTAATTTTATTATAATATGACATAAGGGGTAGATTCTGCTTATATATATATATATATATATATATTTATTTATTGTTATTACATCATTATTATAAATTATTAAAATAATAATTTCACAACCATCATCAATGTCTTGTGAAGTCGTTTTCTTTCATCAATATAATTCAAAATCATGGTAAAAATTAAACAAAATTTTATACTTTCCTTAAAATAAAAAAAATAAAAAAAAAATAATACCGTAAGCGTGAATGAGTATTTGCTGAGACGAAAAATCATAATATGATTGATTTAAAACTATTTCGTGTCTAATCACCAAAAAAAAAAAAAAAAAGAAAAAAAAAACTATTTCGTGTCCTATCAGCAATGTCGTGTACTTAAATAAAAAAGAGCTATACAAATCTTAGCAAGTCAAATATCCCGGAATATTTCTTTTTAAATATTATATTTTTTCAAAATTTAGTCACAAACATCCCTTTCCATGTCGTAATCCTTAGTATCTAAAAAATAATGTTGTAATCCTTGATTCGATCATAAAATATAAACTAAAAATAATATTGTCATTTTCTCTTAAATTATTCTGCTAGCTACGAAAGTGCGTTTCCTACTTTTTTTAAGCTAAAATATTTTCCTTGCACCACTTTTTTTTTTTTCACAATTATCTTTTACAATAAATTATTTTTTGAGCCTACAACCTCTTATAGCACATACACCATTTTAAAATCTCGACTCCTAATATACGTCTAGTAGCATGTCATATTACAATTTTCAACATTAAACAATATTTTTAAAAAATATATAATTATGACATATAAATAACAGTTCTTTTAGATAAGTTTGTCACTTTGATTTTCGATATTCCAAAATGTTTCACTTTCGTCTTTCAGATAACGAAAATTTCTATTTAGTCTCTGAAATTATAAAATGTTGCTCATATTAGTCCCTACAAATGATTTCGTTTAATTTTTTTAATTTAATCTCTAACTTAAAAACATTTAATTCAATTTGCTTCATGAGATTATTAAATCTATTTCAGTTACATCCCTGAAATTACTGCTAACAACTCATGTAGGACTTAAGTGAGTAGCATTTTTCAATATTGAAGACTAAAGAAAAATTTTCGAAATCTCAAAAGCAAAAATAAAACCACCTTACAATATCTTTTTTTCTTTTCAATTCTTTTAATTTGAGGAATGACGTCCATTCACGATAGTTAACTTTTGATATGCATTTAATAGGTTTTGCTCTATAATAATGAATATGTTTCAAATATGGGTTTCAAAATTTCTCTACTAAAAATAAAACTTGAATAATAATCATGCGCATTACAACGTTGATAATTAACTTGAATAATATGGGTTGGAAATTATAGTATCGGGAATCATATTTTTAGGAATATTATCGTTGGGATTTGGGAATGTAATACTATTTGTAAGGAATATAGAAAAATGTATTTGATTATTATTTATGATTCCTATGTATATTTTCAAGAATTTGTAACATAATTATCAAAATACTTTTTCTATGAAGTAGGAAGTAGCATTGACAATTATTCAAAAGTGTTGCAGGCATTTTGGTAATTTTATAACTAAATATTTGGGAATAGCATATTCCTAACCTTGAAGGTGAAAATAAAAAGTGGTTAAATCATGTACTCGCTCTGCCCCAAAGTTATGTTCTTTTGGACACTTGCATATAGATTAAGAAACGAGTAAATGATGTAAGAATTTGGTATATTTTGACTAAATTATTCTCAATTAATAATAAATGTATAAAGGTTTTATTGTAGAGAGATAGAAAAATATGTGGTGAAAAAGATAAATAACCGTATAGTTAGAAAAAGAAGTACAAATGAGTATCAGGTTTCTAAAATAAAATAACTTATGGGACAAAATAAAATACTTAAATGAACATAATTTACGAGACGAAAGTAATACATTTTACTTAGATGACAATATTTGTTTCCTAGGAATGTTTCTTCATTTGAAACAAAAACAAATATGGGTACGAGTTATGACTTATGGTCACCTCACATTCTCAAGAATAGTTTAAGATCACTTAAAACAAACACTCCTTTTTCGATCCCCCGCAACAACGTTGGGAGAGGAATAAAACCTTAACCCCGGGACCCCCCTCGAACTGGATTAGTCGGCCCAGTGGACCGGATACCAGGGTGCAAACCAAAAAAACAAACACTCCTTTATATAAAGATTTCGGTGTCATGTAGATCATCATCACGTACTCTATGAATTTTTTTTTCCTTTGGACAAAAGTTCAATAAAGTTACCAACAAAGTCCAGCACAGTTGGTAGATAACTGGGTTCCTTAAACATGATGTCAGGGGTTCGATCCCTGCCGTGGGCATGGAAAAAGCTTTGTTAGTAGAAGCAAAACTCACTTCGGTGATCTCTACGCTTCGAAGGGGATTAGTCTTCGGCTGTCGGCTGAGGGATACCCTTGATGTACACAAAAAAAAAAGTTCAATAAAGTTTGTTGGGTGTTACTTCGGTACCCTTTCAAAATAAAGGGTTTTGGTACCCTCTCATATTTTTCCAATCAAATCATGACAAGTACAATATACTACCATGTCAATAAAACCAATGAAATTTACACCGAGATATTTTTGGCACTCAATAAAGACCGAAGATTATATGTTAAGATGTTCTCCACCTTTTATATGTTTTTGGTGCTCAAAAACCTACGCTAAATTTAGACGAGAACATATATTATTGTGTGCTGAAGATTATGTCGTCTCAACAGCAGTAAT
This sequence comes from Crotalaria pallida, assembly GCA_037953625.1. NCBI lineage: Eukaryota > Viridiplantae > Streptophyta > Magnoliopsida > Fabales > Fabaceae > Crotalaria > Crotalaria pallida. The sequence goes on along the minus strand of CM075654.1, from coordinate 136,732,859 downwards.
ACAATTTTTTAAGCTGATAAAAAAATACAGTGAAATGTTCTTATTTTCATCGTTATCTAGCAAGAAGATTGATAATAGTGACATGAAGTTGATGTTGTTAGCCCGAAGATGAATAAAAACTTGATATTAAAGTTAATCATTTGAGAGTGATTGTGAATTGATTTAGTTAAAAAATCTTGTAAATTAATAAGATCAAACATATTTGATTACAAAATTTTTTTAAACTTATACTCTTTTTTCACATGATAGTATATTGGAGTTGTTATAATTTGATTGAATAAATATGAGAGGATACCAAAACCCTTTATTTTGAAAGGGTACCGAAGTGAAACCCAAGTTTGTTACTCTACTATTCCTTTGGTAGTTTTTTTTTTTATGTTGTTAGTTTCTTTGACTATCTGGGTTCATGTTTTTATCTCTTTTGTAGTACTTTTATTTTTAAAAAATAAAAATTTTCTCTCAAATTTGTCCGATTATTTTTATCTTAGAGAGTATAATATTTATCTAATATTCTAAGAAGGTGAATAATGAGAAGAAATAATGCGAAGAGAAAAAACCGTCTCGGAGAGTAGCAGCTTAGTTTGCTACTGTTTTTTGAACATGGTGGTGTCCATGCATGGTCAATCTCTTTATGATTCAGTAAATTGTGTTTGAGAGCATTGATGCTTTAAGTTCATTCTTTAATACTTTTGAGATTGCATTTGCATTCTATTGACTATAGCTAATTTTTATCTTTTCTCACGGTACTATTTTTGTATTTCTACAATGTGGTAATCAAATGTTGTAGGAGTTTTTTTTTTTTTTTGGTAGAAACAAGGGCGAACAGCCCAAAACTAACAAACTAAGACATTTCTAGGCAAAGCAGCCCCTCTATAATCTTGACCCAACAGCCTAGATAGCTCTACATCAGGGCTCATAATGAATTGAGTGCCAAAACTAGTAGTGATACTTCTGTTAGCAAGGAGATCCGCACAAATATTGCCTTCTCTGTATGTGTGCATGAACTCAACATTCCAGTTCTTCTTACGCATGGCATTGATATGGCGCACCAAACCAATGACCCTGGAGGAATTATTTGCAGCGTGGGCATTAAGAATATTGACCACAGCAAGAGAGTCACTTTCTACAATGAGCTTGGTGATTCCTCTGTCCCATGCCAGCCGCAAGCCCAAAAGCACTCCCCATAATTCAGCAATGAAAGACGTTGAAACACCAAGGTTATGGGTGAAACCAACCAGAAATCTTCCTTCATGATCTCTAAGGAGACCGCCACATCCAGCTTGACCCGGATTGCCTTTTGATGCGCCATCCGAATTAAGCTTTATCCATCCTTCAGGGGGACACCTCCACCTAATAGAGATAGTATCCATCTTTATATGAGATTGAACATTCCTGCTAACAGTAGAGGCAACCTCCTTAACCTGACAAGAAATAAACCAAGCAAGATTAAGAGGATAAACAAAAGAAGGATTAACATTAAGGCTATTCCTCCACTGCCAAAGATAATAAAGAGAGCAAAGGAAAAGACTTCCCCAGTTATGTGAATCCTTTCCTCCCCAACCTTTGCTGAGATTAGCACGAATCCATTGATGCAGATCCATAGAGAAGAAAGTCTGTCTTTCGTTGATATTAATAAGATTGATCCATAGAGGCTTTACTCTCAAGCAGTCACGCATAGCATGCAGCGTTGTTTCCTCAAGATTGGAGCAGACCGGACACTGGGGACTACCCAAACCCCATTTGTATTTCCTTTCATTGGTCAATAATCTATTATGTCCAACTTTCCAAGCATGGATCTTCCACCATTCCAGGCTCACAACCTTCCAGAGATTGTCCCACGGGATTTGCTCCACCGTACAAGATTCTTGGTTTAGCACCAAGTAAGCACTTCTAACCGAGAAGCCACCATGAGTAGAAGGACCCCAAATAATGTGGTCTTCCATTAAGTCATCTGAAGGATGGACAACCGATCTTAGCTTATTTAGGATAGATGTAGGAAGCAAATTCTCAAGTTCAGGATAATTCCAATCGCCGGAGGGATCCACCATGTCCCGCACCAAGGTGATATCATTGTCTTCATTTATATGAACCGAGGCAAGGTCCTTCAAAATGATATTGTCTCCAAGCCATTTATCCCGCCAGAACCAGGTACCTCGACCATTACCAATACTAAACTCCATATTGGAAGTAAGAGTGGGCCAAAGACTAACCATCCTCTTCCATAGCAAAGAATCAGAAGATGAAGATGACGCCCTTTTCAACAGATCATTACCTCTTGCATACTTACCTTTAAGAACACGAACCCAAAGGGAGTCCGGTTTAGTTATCATCCCCCAGCAAAGCTTAAGAATGAAGGCATCGTTAAAGGAAGCAACACGTCTAAATCCCAAGCCACCTTGACTCTTTGGCAGGCAAACGTTGTTCCAACCAACAAGGTGAGCTCTACGTTGATCAGAGGTACTGCCCCAAATGAAGTTCCTTTGAGCTTTCTCAATTTCCTGGCAAACATTTTTAGGCATGACAGAATGTTGAATAACATGATTCGCCATGGTTCCTAATGCAGTTTTCGCAAGAGTGATTCTCCCAGCAAGAGATAAAGAGTTAGCTTTCCAACCAGCCATTTTGTTGTTGATTTTCTCTAAGAGCGGTTTGAACGACTCTTTTTTTCTTCTTGAGCCATGATCAATAGATCCGAGATAGCTACCCAACCCACTAGAGAGCTTAAAACCACTAGCACTTACAATTTCATCCTTTATTTCTTGAGTGACATTTGATGAAAAGAAAATGCTCATCTTAGACTCGTTGATTCTATGACCTGAAGCTTCACCAAATCTTTCAATGCAATGCATTATAGTTCCAAGTTGCTCCATTGACGCCTCTGCAAAAATAAGGAGATCATCAGCAAACATAAGGTGAGAAATGGAAGGTCCGTATTTACCTGCCGTGATAGGTTTCCAGTCTCCATTATTTGTTGCTTCCTCTATCAAATGAGAGAGTTTATCCATGTAGATCACAAACAGAAAAGGAGAAATAGGATCTCGCCGAATCCCTCTAGTAGGCGCGAAAGAAGTTGTTTTATCACCATTCCATAATAAGCTGAAAGAGGAAGTAGAAATGCAAGTATGAACGAGGTCAACAAAGGCTTCAGGCAATTTTAATTCCTGTAAACAACTCTTGATGAAAGTCCAGGAGATACGATCATAGGCTTTTTCCAAGTCGAACTTGATAGACATAAAAGCTTTTCTTCCTCTTTGTCGGCGCATAGAGTGGACAAGCTCCTGGGCAATAATAATGTTATCCTGAATATTGCGACCCGGGACAAAACCAGCCTGGTATGGGGAAATCCAGGAATTCAAGTGAGGCTTCAACCTATTAACCAGGACCTTGGTAATACATTTGTAAACCACGTTGCAAAGGGCAATAGGGCGAAACTGAGCCGCACTCTCCGGATGATCAACCTTGGGAATAAGAACTAAGAGAGTAGAGTTGATGGCTCTAATAGCTTCTTTACTATGCCAAGCCTGCTGGATGAAGTCGCAAAAACTTTTATGTATAATTTCCCAATTGTGCTTGTAAAAAATTGGAGGAAAGCCATCTGCGCCAGGAGCCTTAAGAGAAGACATAGAAAAAATTGCCTTCTTAATTTCATCGTCAGTGGCTATATCACCCAAAGAGCTCACATCCGCAATCAACGGAGGATAAGAAATATCACTCGTCAGATTAGGACGGTTATAAATATCCTCCATGTAAAGTTGAATGAAAAAGGACCTGACCCTTTCGCTAATCTCAGACTGATCAAAATTCCAATCACCCGAATCATCTTTAAGGGCAAGAATCTTGTTCTTCTTTCTTCTGTTAATAGTGCGGGCATGATAGTATCTGGTATTCCTATCCCCGTCTTGAAACCATTGTTTCCTTGATTTTTGATGCCACAGCCTTTCCTCATGGAAGAGGGTAGTGTCAAGCTCCTTTTTTAAATCATTTTCAAGCCTGTGGAGGTAGGAATTTGTGGAGTAGTCCGCTGTCACTTGGATCCCTCTTATCCTGGCCATAAGTTGTTTCTTTCTCTGAAAGAATGTTACCAAACACTGACCGATTCCATTCCTGCAGTTTAGGAACAAAGGAGGAAATATTAGAAATGAAATCAGCCTTATTCCAATTATTTAACATAAAATTCTGATAATCATTATAATAAAGCCACATATAATAAAAACGAAAGGGTCTATTAGAAGTCCTGTTTTGGAGCGGATTCAGATTTATGCATAACGGATGATGGTCCGAGTGAATGCGCGCCAACACTCTAACATAAGCATCTGGAAAGCGAAGGCGCCAGTTGTTGTTACAGAGACTTCTGTCAAGCCTCTTATACACTCTATTGAAACCACTGTACTGAGGGCCTCTCCAAGTGAAATTTCCGCCAATCTGCCCAAGATCAATGAGACCACACATATCAATATTGTTAGCAAAATAGAGGCAGCGAGATGCATCAGCAGGTGTTCCTCCTTCCTTTTCTCTGACATTAGCTATATCATTAAAGTCTCCAGTAAGAAGCCAGTCACAATCATCTGTCATCTGTTGCTGGATTCGAAGAATAGAGTTCCAAAGCTCAACCCTTTCCTCACTTCTTGGGCTAGCAGAGATAGCAGACAGCATCCATTCTCTGCACGTGCCTTCTCTAATTGATACATGAATAATCTGCTTCTCGTTGCAAATTTCAGTAATGAAGAGGTTATCACTGTTCCAAAGAATCCATATTCCACCCGAATAACCCACAACATCATTAATAATGGAATGGTGAAATCCAAGCTTTCTGATGGTGGAAATCGCACGAGCACCACTACACCGAGGTTCCTGAACAATCACAATATCAGGATTTTGCGCGGTCATCATACTCCTAAAGGCTCTACCAAACCCAACCCCAAGAGCACCCCTAACATTCCATGAAATGACAATCATTGTGAGGGCTTAGTGGTTTGATCTTCAAGATCGTGATCTTCTGAGTGATGAACACTCTCCTCGCGGGAAAAAGATATGCTATTTTGAGGATCAGAATCCATAATCTGGTCCGGAGGTTTGTCCTTCAAATTAAGAGCGCTGTTCTTCATTCTTAAAACCTGAGCATGATCAAAAGCATCCTGATCTGGAAGGATAACACGAGATGCTAAGTGATCAATTCCATTAAATCCTTGTTTTTCAAGGATATTCATTCTATGAAGAATGGCTTTTTCTTTTTCCCTCCTTATGCGTTTTTCTTCCTCATTCGCTGGCTGTTCCTTCATGTTGCTCACACCATCAGAGGTAGCGGCGTCGTTACTTGGTGCATTGCTAGATTTTTGCGGTTTGGGCTGTTGTTTTTTAGGAACATGGGCCGAAGGGGTAGGTTTTGATACCTTGTTTTGGGGATTACGACCCGCAGCAGGATTTCTAACTCTATTGACAGATTTTTGCATGGGAGTGGGCCCCGCTTCATATGAGATAATGCTAGAGGGAATCTTCACCTCATTCATATTAATTGTGGCATCCGAATTATCCTCATTGCCTTCATTCAGGACTTCAAAACGTGATCCCCCTTTCCTAGCCTGACGCTCGACACTTGCTTTTCTTGGGGAGGTTTTACTCATAACTCTAGGTTGACGTTGAACCATCATCCAAGGGCCAAAAATAGAAGTTTCAGATTCTGCGTGATCTTCCGGGATTCCGTCAGGCATACGAAGATTTTTGGTACTGACCGAAATAGTCGTAGTTTCCTTTTCAATCACAGCGGCAACTTCCTCCGCCGTGCACCCAATGGAGTGTTCCGGTTGCGTAGCCATCACCATGGCAGTGGACACAGTAGCATCCTTCACCGTTGAATTCCCCAGAACGTGAGCCTCTATCGCCGTGCCTTGTTCCTTCTCCTGGACTTCAACTACAGCTTTATTTGGACAATAATCCACTTTATGTCCATATTTTCCGCAAGAGAAACAGATCTGGTGCAAACCTTCATACTCAAGGTTGAATTCCTTCCCAAATATTTTAACTTTCGGAACCAATTGTTTTCTAAGATCAACTTCCACGCAAATTCTTGCAAACTTCGCCCTGGAATGAATTGAAGTTGTATGATCAACCTTCAGCATTGTACCAATCTTATTGCCAATTTTACGTAGGCAATTAAAATGATACAGTTCCATATCAAGGTTAGGAATTCGCACCCAGACCGCAACTTTCGTAATACTATTCTCACGTTGCATGAATAAAGGCCTCCAACGCTGAACTATAAGATAGTGATCCGCGACTTTCCAAGGCCCCTCGTATAGAGCATGTTTGTAATCCGATTCAGCCATAAATTGGATCAAAAAATAACCTTTAGGCATCTCAATGATCTTGATAGACCCATCTTTGACCCAGCTACGTAGTAGCTTGTTCTCTAAGACTTTTGGATTGATTCTTTTGGCCATCACATTCACAATGAGCGCATTTTTCCAAGGGCGGCACCACTCCTCATATTCATCTTTTGAAATTTCAATCTCTGGGCACGGATCAAATGCGGATTCCATCAAATCATCTTCCGGCTCCTTATACCATTTGTTTTCAATCAGATCCTCTTCATCAACCAGAGTCGAATCCCATTCCAACACTTCACCCATAGTCCTAAGAAGGGAGTCTTTATAGGATCCCCTAGAGTTTTTAGATTGCTCCTCATTGCCATTTGAACCAGCTTCACACTCCTCCATGGGTGAGGTTGTAGAATCACCATCAATACCCGTTTTGATTTTCTTTGTACTTCTAGCTTTCAGATCTTCCTCTTGGGTAGAGACGGTGCGAGAAATGTTAGCTTGAGAAGGGAGAAACCCTAGCAGAGGGTTGACAGAAGTAGTCATCTTTTTAGCATCGTATTAGTTGATTTAGTTCATGTTGTAGGAGTTTTATAATATATGTTTTTACCAATAATATTTATTTTGAACGTTTACACTTTATTTGCTTCAGTATAATTCATAGTGGATTTTTGTTGACGTGTATCTTAAAAAATTCTATTAAAAAAATATATAATAATGTCTAATAAAAAAAATTAGTTCAAAAAGGAATTAAAGCATAAAATCTCATCTACAATTGGTTTTCAACTTTTCAATATTGAAGAGATGCTTGTTGCCAAAATTCGGCAACCTGTACATAGCACAGAGCTAGTGTTAAGAAAAATAGATCTCTAATATTATGTTAGAGTAACGTTGGTGTCAAATGTTTTGTTTTAGTTTTTAGTAATTTGACACCAATATTACTCTAACATTATGTCAGAAAATCCAAATCCAATGTTAAGATAAGGTTTAAAACTATTTTCATAATTGATTAGAGCAATACGAAATTGCGCTAGTAAAAATATTTGAAGAAATATTTAATCTCCATTAACACCAAAATTGATCCACCCCACTCTCAAAAAATAAATTTTAATTTATATTAACCAACAGCAGTGCAAATGTCCAAAAACAAATGTTCAAATGTTAGAAACAATGTTAAAATTTTAGCTAAAAAGAGCATATTCTAAAGTTAACATGTTAGCAAAGTTTGATCGGAATCGGTAGGAAAGGTATATGGTAAATCCAGAAATAATTTTAGGAAGTCAAACATTAAAAAAAAAACAAAAGCTTATGACCCTAAAATTCAAGGATTTGACACATAATTAAGTTTTTTTTTTATTTTTTTTATAGCTATAATTACAATGCGTTTTATAAACTTTACAAATGTTTCAAAATTGAAATTAGTTTGATTTTTCTCTTTTTCTTAGTCGAGGTTAATGTTTAAAATCAACAGCAATAACAAATTCTATTTTTGTTGATGACGAAAGCTTCTAAGACTGGTATACACGTGGGATTGAATCTTCAATTGGAATATTGGGACAAGATATTAGATTAATGTGTGTTTGGCTGGAGTATCTTAGAGAGTTAATGTAATTGTATAAAGGATTGAAAATGATATATAATAAAAAAATTTAGATAATAAGTATTTTTAAGACATTTATTAAGGTTATTAGATATAAAAAAAAATATATAAGTCTGTCTTCTTTTTTTTTTTCTCGGCATAAAAAATAACATTGTTTTTACTACATGTGATTCTTTAACAAGTGTCATCAAAACATTTGTTAACATTTATGGTAATAAAATAACTTCTTTAGTTGTTTAATGAAAAAATTTTAAATTTCCAAAGAATTTTTATCCGATAATTTTTAGAGGAATTTGAAAGCCCATTCAAACCGGTGGCATTTGAAAAATTCTCTTCACCCTTTCTAACAATCATAACCCTAACAAGAAACGAAGTTTGGCTTACTTGATTGCATCAATGTTGATCATGGTAAATATCCAAAGCAGTATTGTCCTTACTCCATGGCTACTTGGCATCATCATTAGGTAAATATACAAAGCAGTGACATTCTTACTCCATAGTGATGAATAATTGACGTTGACAAATTCTAAATTTTGGTTTGTTAAGTTCATCAAATTCTACAGCAACCTAGTTATGGTAAAAAATATTCTAAGAACAACAACCTAGTTTTGGCGTAAAGATTCTAAGAGCTGTGACAAGCTGTTTAGGAACACTTTGCGAAAACTTAAGTATTTTGATATGCAACAACAATGATTATGGAGATAAAGTGTGGAGGGAGAAGAAAAATGGTCTTTGCTGGCCATCAATCCCTATGTTTCCAAAGAAACCTAATTTCGATATATATAGTTATCCACAAGAAATCAGAAATAAGATATAAGACATGGGTGTGACACAATACAGGAACTTAAAAATGATTAAAAATGTCTCAAATGATGAAGTGTAAGACAGGACACGATACGTGTTCGACACAATATGATGACAAATATGAAATATCTGTACTTCCTTGGTTAACCCAAAAAAATAATTTTCAAATGATAGGAATTAAATTGATGTAATTAAAATTCCTAGTATTTCAAATTCCTTGCAATTTTGGAATGTACCATCCAAACAAATTCCTAGCTTAATCTCGAAGATCGAACAAAAATGGCAGCGAATTCCTCATTTGACAAAGCCTTCACTATCTTTAGACCTCACTCTTGCTCCTCTTCAATATCTTTCATACCAAGCCACCAAGAAACAGGACCCAAACCATCATATGATCTAATGATCCCTACAAAATAGACATCATGATAAGTCACTCTTCTAATCATAATGCTTGTTTGTCAGAATTTAACATGTCTCCATAACTTATTATATATATATATATAGGGGGCTGCTAACATCCACCTATGTAGGAGGATTTTAGCAATGTCCACCAAAATATTTGGACAAAATTACCCTTCCTTTTATAACTTGAGTAACTTATTTTTTTAAGGGTGTTTATGTAATTAGATTATTAATTAATTTAAAAAAAAAAGAAAATCATCCCCCACCATCCGTTGACCGCCATTGACCGGCGTTGATCACCGTTGACCGGCGTTGACCGGCGTCGTTGACCGGCGTTGACCGCCGCCGTTGACCGCCACCGCCAAACCCTAAGACCCTAAACCCTAAGACCCTAAACCCTCCCTAAACCCAAATTACAGAAATACCCTTAAAAATTAACCTATCCAAGTTGAAAGATGGAGGGTAATTTTATCCAAATATTTAGGTGGACATTGCTAAAATCCTCCCCACATTGGAGGATGTTAGCATTCCCATATATATATGTATATGAGGAGGGATCATGTTGAATTACACCAACTCTTACACCGCTCATAACTTTTTATACAATATGAATTTAATTAATTCATCCGTTGATTAATAACTATACATCATCAAGATCATTTGTGTTAAATTTGAGAAAATTTAAACACCATTGAGTATAAATTCAAATAGCTCCATTTTCATATACTTTTAAGATATATATTTCGTTAATTTTGGCGTATGTAAATAAAGTACTAAATGATTTTGGATTTTTGCGAAATTTGATATAGATGATCTACATGATAGAAACATTCAATCCAACGGTTGATTGGATTAAATTTGATTTGGTGTAAGAGTTATGTGTGGTGTAAGATTTGGTGTAATTCAACATAGTTTAAATGGATCCCTCCTCGTATATATATATATATATATATAGAAATTTAAAGTATTTATAGAAATGCATAACCACAGGAATGAAGAGCGTAGAGGAAAAGAAAAGAGAATAAGAATTTCTTACTGTAATCAACATAGGGGCTAATGGCTTTGATTCTTTTGGCTGCTCAACTGGAACCGGAGGGTAACTTACACTTTGAACTAGAAATTTGATCTGTCACATTCGCAACCAAATTTAGTGTATCTTTGTTTTCCAAGCATACAATTAAACATAAAAGGCAAAGGAGGCATATTTCCAAATCCATTTGTCTTTCTTGCTGTCATTTTCATAACTAAATATAAAGTAAGGTGTTGAAATATGTATGAAAGGATGCATCATGTAATTTGATATGACGATTTTTTTAGGTAGAGGTAAAATCTTTCATCCCGCATTGAAATTATAGTACTATGAAGGGTTCAAAAGACCAAATAAAAGTAAATTACAATTCATCATGAATTCAATTTGATATGATGATTGTTCCTCAAAAAAATCCCAAAAATATTCCTCTCTTGCTGCAATTCTCATTAACAACATTTAAGAAAGGTGATGAGCATACATATGCACAGATGCATGATGTATGAAAAAAAGCAAGAGATTTATAAGTAGAAGTGAATAGAGGCAAAATCACCTATTTATTGGTTCTTCCACGAAGTCGATTGGGTTGGGCAACATATGCACAGGAACATAAATGTCATCAAAGAATCCAAGGGATACTGCCAACCACAAACTCAAAAATAACTAAGCAGGGACTATCATGAAGCATCTCAATATTCGACAATAGTTAAATTATTCAGAGGATGCAAACATAGGATGGTGTTGTTACACAATGCAAAAAATAAGTTGCTGTTAGTGATGCAACTGGAAATGAAAATAAACAACAATTAGAATTCATGACAATTCTACATGCAGGGTAATGTTATTGTTCTCTTATCTTGTCTTGACATGGTTTCATCTTCAATTAAATACCCATACTCCCCCCCGTCCCCTAAACCTTTTTCCAGACAAAAAATTTAAAGAAGCATTATGCTGCATGTAACAATATATGAAAACTTAAGTATGCACATAAACATGATTCTTATCAAGCAATGCAATAATAGATACCGCAACACACAGTATTATTTGAAACTAAATTATGCATGTCAAGTGAAAATTATAATCAAGGAAGTGGGTGAAAATACAAGACAATACATACAGCGTAGGCCGTCATTAGTAGATGAAAGAAGTTTTGCAGTAATAACCTCCCCAACAAACGGACGAAACATAACCAAATTAACACCACCTGAAAGAAATATCAGAACACGGTTATTGCATTGCGCCATTGACACATCATTTCTGCCATCAACCCACGAAAGTTTGCTTTATGCATCATGTACATGTAAAGGAGGGGAGCACAACACAGAAAAGCGCCAAACTTTTTGTAGGTTCCTAACATACTGAAATGAATTCAATATAACAAAATGCCGATGAATTCATACCGTGAAGGAAGGAGCACCATCACCAGGGAAGATATACCCACCCTCAATAGATCTGATATCGTAGACAGATATACAAAGGCCAAATTTTGCAATAACATGAGATGAGATGATAACAACAGAAACTAAACCCAAGTCAAGCATGATAAATTAAGTAAGACCAAATAGTAATAGAATACACATAAACATGGATGGATCATAGCAACAAAAAAAAAAAAACGTACCTTGTCGAGGAAAAGCTTCTCAAGCTCTCTCTGAACGCCAAGGGCAATGTAACCTTCCATCTTCCCTCTAGGAAGATTCTGGAGGGAAGAGGGAAGGTTACATTTATCTATGTAGATGAGATGTAGATACGTAGATAGATAAATAACAGCATCTCCAACCAAGCATATATCATATGTTTTCCACATCATCAATCTGTTTTAAAGATATTTTCTTAGCTAACTCAATACTTCAATCCTAACATACACTTTATATTCTAAGAGAGGTCCCACATATATGCTTTTAACCAACAAAAGAGCATTGTTTTTGCTGAGCATATATGCTTATATACTTTTTGCTTTTACTCCAATGCTATTTTATTTATAAGCGGATATGCTTAGTCTTAACATATGCTCCCTCCAATCCTATATGTAAGATCCATTTGGAAAAAATCAAATTCACCAAGGAAGTGGATCAAGGTTATCAATGATATTGTAAATGTAACCAATTAATATATTTTTTCAAAACTATCCTCTACACACTCGCTGATGAAGAAGGAAGGAACAAATTCCGGCGGGGCAAATCTCGTCTTTGGAAGGAAGGAAGTAAGGGAAGGGGAGAGGATAGAGCCTAGAGGATATGATGCTTGAGTGAGTGAGTGAGTTAGTGTTTTGGCAATTATAGGCTTATTGTTTATTGGGCCTTTTCTGTTTTCATAACCACCCAACAATAACGGGTTTCATTCGCAGCTTTTGATTTGGGTATTTTTTACAATTTTTTTAGTAGTTTTTTAATTTAATTCTCACAAATTATTTTCAATCCTTATTTTTAGTTTTATTTTAAAATTATTTTTATTTTTTTTAATCCCAAACTTGATAGTAACCATCATTTATTTTTTTTTTTATTAATTGGTTAACATGTTATACATATCATTTTTTAATGATATAAGCTTATTTATAATTGATTTTGTAAGTCTATTTATTATAACTCTAAATAAATATCAAATATGAGTATTGTCTTAAATGACACTGTATACTTTAGCGCCATTAATGGGGCAAAAGAAAAAAAATCATTATTTCTTGCGGCAAAAATAATCATATTAAAAAAATAGTTTTAAAACTTCCCTAAATTGATAATTAGTTTTTAAACAGACACTAATTTGATAAATTTGCTTGATCGACAAAACTATAAGACAAAAAAAAAAATAAGTATTTGAATTCGATGTTGCACAGTTTTTCTTATGGTTTTTATTTCCAAACTCTCTAATTTTGAAAGGGTTGGGTACCCTTCCCTTTTCATCTAATTATAACACGTCAACTCATTAAAATTGTCACGTCAGATTTGGGGAGTAGTGTTTCTATCCTATTCCGTTTCTTTTTTAAAAGGGGTTGGTTATTTTGGTTATTTTTTTTGTTTTTTTTATGTAGTGGAATTTGTTATTGCATAAATTAAATCCTAAAGTTAGGTAACGCATTGCATTTTGACCATTATTTTGGTTTGTTATTTGTATCTTGTAATTTTTTTAGTTATTTGTGCTTGAACTTTTGATGTTTCTGGTTTTAGTGAGCGACAGTTCTAAAAATACATGAGTCTAATAAAAATAATTTTGAGCAACTAATTTAATTTAAAAAATTTGTAAAAAGATTCAAGGGCTTGAATGCAAAATCTATTGTCTAATGTGACAAGATTAGTCAACTATCTAATATGTTAATAGTATATGTCTATTTGTCACTATTTAATTGGAACATGTATGAGAGGGTACAAAACCCTTCCAAAATTAAGGGGTTTTGAATTAATCACCCTTGCTTATTCCCATCTAAACCTTTGTTGGTAAATAAAACAATTTTTTTTAAAAAAAAAAACAAGAGAAAATAAACAATTAACTATGTAAATACGTACTAAATCTAGATGCTTAAAAAACTTAAATAAAAGTATTAATACAAAATTTATAAGAGATAAACATGTTGCTTTCCAAAAAAAAAAAAAACAAATAAAGCTTTCTGTTTGGTGTTTGCAACAAATATTTGAATTTAACTAACCTCTATCTCAAATTATTTAAGCAATCCAATTCCATATTCCCTTCTCCTCCTCCCTCTCTTCCTTCTCAATCCTTGTTTCTTTTTCTTCTCCCTCGCTTTTATTTTTATTTTTTAATTCTTTTTCATTATCTTGCGTTAATTGGCGGGAACCAACTACTGTTAATTCGGATACCCTTTGAACAGAATTGATTATATACGCGAAAAAGATTCAAGCTTGGAATCTCTCTCGGAAAAAAAGAAAGAGGGTGTGTTAGGGTTATAGAATCAATGGTTAATTCTTCGTTCCCTGATCCTTCATTTGCAGCAGCTTTGAAGCACAGCTCTGGCATATCATTGGATTGGACCCCGGAAGAACAAGCTATTCTTGATGAAGGATTCGTTAAGTGAGTAAATTTGTTGTTTTTGACATACCCCATTTTGATAAATTATATTATATTATATTATATTATATTATATTATATTATATTAATGATAAATGATAAATGCTGAATACCAATTTTAATTTTAATGGCAAATGCTAACAAGTGCATCAAGGGCACTTGTTAAGAAGCTAAATGTAGTAAATAATTATTGAAAAATGCATTTTGTTAGATTCTCGAGACACGAAGTAATTTGCATCGATGATTGTTTTTCTAAGTATAGGAACCTTAATAAATGCCCTTAGCAAGAACCTTAATTTTAATTTATTTTCCATTGTAGGTATGCTTCTGAAACTAGGCTGGTGTTTTTCTATACAAAGATAGCAAGTGATTTACAGAATAAGACAGTTCGCGATGTGGCGTTGCGAGTCAGGTTTATGAATGTAAGTAACATACCTCTTTCTCTGTTTCTTTGTTGCTGCTGAGTATTGATTCATTTCTATTATTATTATTATTATTATTAAGTGAATGTAGAATCCCATAATTTTGCTATGCAAGTGCTATTTACATATTTCAGGAGGTGCCCATTGAATTGAACTATGTGCAATATTTTTGCAGCAGTTAGTTTCTAACTATCATTGTCCTTCTTTATTAGAAGATTGTTTGTTGCTAAAACTTTCAAGGATTTGACAAGGGTAGTTGATGGTTGTAAAAATTTATCGAGAATTTAATGAATCTTTTCTCCATTAGAATGGTGCTAGGGACTTTAATTTCTTTTACATCCCTCCCACTCTTGACCAAAAAAGGAAGGAGGAGATAAGATGCTTACTATTAGTCACAATTTGATCCTCATAAAAATCTTATAATATGTTACTAATATTATATATATATATATATATATGTATATGTATATCTATTACAGTAATTTTTTTTTTTTTTTAAGTTTGAGAGAAGCCCTGAAAATTTTGAAGCAATTATTTCGTCTGTGACCAAATACATGCCTGCTTTGCAATTTTTTGTGCAGAAAAAGGAAAATATCAAAAGAAAGAAGGATGATCATAATCCAACAAGGAAAAGTAAGGATAGAAAGGTATTGTTTCTATTTATTGGATGCTCATATTACTATTATTCTATATATTGATATGGAGATATGCTTTTGAGTTTTGATGTCTCATGTCTCATGTCTCTGACTGTCCTATTCATGTTGTTCATGCTTTGACTTTTTTTTATAAGGTATTATACTGTGTCTCTTTTGGGTGCTTTCTGTTTTATTGGCATTGGCAAGTGGCAACCCTGATTTCAGCATGCACACCTTGCTTGATAAGATATTGATAATTGATGGGAAGTTGTCTTGTGTGAGTTATTCATAATCTGTATGTTCTTAATTAATGATGATTGATATCTGGCTCTTTCCCATGACCTGTAGTAGATTTCTCATTGTGTCTTTGGAGAACACCGTGACTTTGAAGAAATAGCACATCAAAAGAAATGATGATAAATCTGAAGGAAAATGATGAATTCTACTTTTAAATTCAGTGTATTAGTTCCTTGGCTATGTTATTTTTCAATCATATACTACTTGGCTCTGCATTGGCTTAACTATCGTGCCTTGTACTATGTTGGTCTTTTGGTTTTAAAAAATGTGACACAAAGGAGGCAAACAAAAAATATTTTCATTTATGCAATACTCAATGAGGCTTAGATGCTTTGGAATCAGGAAACTCCACCCTATATTCTTACTTTATAATCAGTGAAGCTTAGATGCTTTGGATTTTCTTCCCCAGGAAAAAGTTTCAGATCCTGCAGTGAGGTCATCTCACTTTGCCGTTTCTCCATATGCCCCAATGACGAATATGATGGATAATGATGATGGCATCTCTTACCAGTGTCAGTTCCATATTTTATGAATTTTTCCATATGCTTAAATTTTTATGTTTGCAATTTGCACAAATGATTTATTCTTCTCTTGTATTTTTTCTTAACTTTGGACATCTCATGTAGTTGCATTGTGCTTTTTGCAGCAATTGGAGGTCCTGCAGCTGATCTATTGAAGCAAAACGCGCAGGCCTTGAGTCAAATCTCTGCAAATCTTGCTGCTGGTCAAGTGAGTTGATGCTTTTTTTTAGCTGATGTAACATGTGTGAAAATAATCGCTTGACCTAAAACACTTAAAACATGATTTCTGAATCTACCTTGTGGCTGTAATACTGTCCAATAGCTTGTTCTTTCTGTTTTGTTTCCAGGTGCAGGAGAACATCCAACTTTTCTGCCAAATGAGAGATAACTTCATGAAACTTTTGAATGAGTAAGTTATAAACTGTTTTTTTAGCAGAGTTGAAAATGTTTGGAAAACTAAATGTTTTTATTCAATAAACAACTAAATTAAATTACTGTTGTTTTCCCCACCTTGGATCTTGTCTGGTCTGATTGTGTATTGAAGAACAAAAGATTTATGTATATTTGACGAAATTATATTTCTTATTTTATTTTAACTCAAGTAAACCACTTACGTTTTTCTCCTTTTGTTTTCATGGCAGTTTCAAAGACGTACCAGAGGCAATGAAGGAAATGCCT
The DNA here is from genome assembly GCA_037953625.1 of Crotalaria pallida. Lineage (NCBI taxonomy): Eukaryota > Viridiplantae > Streptophyta > Magnoliopsida > Fabales > Fabaceae > Crotalaria > Crotalaria pallida. The sequence goes on along the minus strand of CM075654.1, from coordinate 136,716,142 downwards.
CCTTTTCACTTTAATATAGATGAAACAATAGCCAACTCCATACTTCCAAATCCAACTTTCCCCATGCAAAATGATACTTCCTCAGTCTAGTTGTTACAACATTTTGATTTGGACAAAAAGAAGAAAAAGAATGAAATGCGTTGACAGCCCCACTTCAGTGATATTCAGGCTTTGGAGGGGATTAGTCTTACACACCAAAAATATAAGTTGATAGCCCCATCCAATTGAATAATACTTAATATTTTTTTTTTCCTACACAGTAGTTGTTATTCTGCTCTTGTTTTTTTATTGGTTTCTAACTTAGTTTTATTCTAGGAGTATAGGAACTAGTTCATGGTGGTAATTTTGGGTTGAATTTAGGGAATAATAGCAATAAGTAGTACTAGCACTCAATTTCATTGATAATCTTGTTAGTACATTTTATTCTGCTTATTTGTACATGTCATACTCTATTGTGTATGGTTCTCCTGCTGCTGTAAATAACTCATTTGATTTTCTTTTGGTGAATGTGTCTCTTCCATTGGTTTTGATAATGCGTGCTTATAATCTTATTAAGGCGATACAAGATGGAGCAGTGTCATTGCTACTTAGGGCTTAGGCATTTGTGATAGAACAAGCCTTTACACACGGGTAATTTATTCGTTAATATAAAATAACCCTTTTGATAGGATAATATAAAATATTTCTGTAAAACAACTTAAACTGGAACTTCTTTTTGGTGAAGATATAAGAACAAATCATAAACATACATTCGGTCGCTATAATAATGCTATATGGGATTGGAAAATAGTACTTATTCTTTGGAAAATAGTACTTCCTTTCGGTAATATAAGTTATGTTTATTTAATCATTTTACCTTTTTATATAAATTATGTATTTTTAAAAATCTAATACTAGTTTATATTTCTTTTTTCAAGCATACATTTACTTATTATATTTTCTTTTTCACCACCCATTTTTTTATTTCCATTAAATATAATATTCATATATTTATTATTATTCTCACTCCTATTATTAAATGGGGATAATTTAATAAAAAATTATCAAATTTTTACACCATTTACTTATTTTTTAATTTATGTGCAATAACTAAAATAACATAGCTTGTAGGATAGAGAGTGTAGTCTTTACCAGTCAAATGTGTCGTTAACAACAAATTATAAAATGACGTGAGACATTGCCAAATGACATAAAATATTTTCAAAGGTGAAATGAAAGTAAAAATGTTAAAGTCTAATTATAAAGTTATAATTTTCTTCTATATTGATTCTTTATTTGTGGCCTATTCTTTGGTAAAACAATGAGTGGTGGTGTTAAACTATACCAATATTTTCGTTGACACTTTTATCACCATGCATTCCACGCAAACTTATAGCTTTTATCCTCACAATTGATCACTAGTTATCTTTTTTTGACACGGTAGTTACGTCATAGATGCAAATATGCCGCTATGGTAAAAAGAGTCTGTGTCAAGTTCAAACCCAAACTTCAAAGGAGGCAAATGATCCTAGTTATAACACTAAACCAATCCATATAGGGCCATTTTTTTATTTTTTATTTTTTGTGTTTGGATGATGACAAAAATCAGAATTAGTTTGGTTGTGGTTGGAAGTTGGATTAAGCTGTGGAACAAGGTAGCATGTGAATAATTGAGTATGCATGGTTTCCAAGTTCAGTGTTATTTGAAAAAAGACATGCTGCACGTACTTGATTACTGCTACACTTAAAAGGTTCTTACCTTGTATTGTAACTGATTCAATTCTTTATGATTTGTGAAAGACCCGTTTTAATTAAAAACTTTTCTAATATACCTACAATTGATTTTGAGCAATTGGAAATACAAGGCTTCTCTTGGTTGATTGGGAGGGATTTGGTCTCTAGTTGACAAACCATCAATGGTTTAAGTTTTAACATGTAAACAAAAGCCACTGAATCATATTAGTCTCTATATATGTAGCACCAGAGGCATTCAATTTGCTAAGCAGAAGGGTTGTTTGGCAGGTTAAAAATGGGCATCACCAACGGCACACATGGCCTAGCATCAACTATTGTGATTATAGTATTAATTTTCCCAGAAATTGCGGCACACGGAGTCTTCCTCCGTGATTCTGTGCCTGGTAATATTTGGTTACAGTAGAGTCTCTATAGTCTTAATATATTAGTCCAGGTTTTCTGCATTTACTAAATGTATGTATATGTTGAAGTATTTGTTCTCAAAAATATACATTGTCACAGGTTCAAATATTGCGCATGGACCAAATAGGTGTTGGGAGAGTTTTACCATCTTAGAATGGGTCTTAGCTTAAAATTGGATTTATCATAATTCAATCTGATTTCCGGATAGCCAGTGTCACAAAAAATGTCCATACACACATATATATAATGAACAATTCATGTATGTAACTCCCTGTCACATGTCATGAAATGGGTAGAGTAGCATTAAATGACACAGAATCATAAATTGGAAGTTAATAATTAATAATTTGTTACGATAATCATGAATTAGCTATCTCTTCTAGGCTTATAGCTTTAAAAGGAGAGCAGTGTTATTTTAACAACTAATTTAAATACGTGAATAAAAGAGGTTAAGAATTTGATATAACTCACTAAAATAATAAAGTAAATAGTGCATTAGAGTACAATTTTGTGTTTGAATGTCAAAAAATGACAAACAGATATACAATATGATTTTGAGTTCCTGTATCCTCCTGGTAGATCCACAATCTGTGTTAGCAACCTAACATCTCCATTTATCATGTATGGTTCGTAAGTGGCTGTGACTGGAGCCCTTTACTTAATGCAGAAAATGTGTCAGAACCCATTACAAAGCAGAACAATTCTACTATTAGAGTGGATCCTTTAGATAATTTCAAAAGATACAGAGGTGGATTTAACATCACCAACAAGCATTATTGGAGTGTAAATCTCTTTGCCTCTTCTAAGTCTAACTCTAATTTCTATCATTAATGATATTTATTTATTTATTTTATTATAACCTGTCCTTAATGTTTGTAGTCAGTTGTCTTCACAGGAATATTTGGATATGCAATTGGGGTGCTCTGGCTTTTATGTGGAATGGTGTATTTGGTAACAATATTTTGTTGTTGCCAAAGTGATGGAGGACAAAGGACAGCGGAAATCTTTCGTTGCAATTACAAGGGTTGTAGTCTTTCACCAATTCCTTTGGCTATACTGCTCACTTTATTGGCTATGTAAGTCTTGAATCTTTATAGTACAGCATGTGCATGGTGGAATTTACTAGGACACTTCTCATTATATAATTTTCAAGACTTTATGTATATAGTGTGAGGTATCACAAATTGGTATGCAGTAGGTAGGCATTGGAATGCAGTTTATATAGGGTTGCTGAGAGAATTCAGTAACTATGTGGTGGATGTACACGACGAAAGAGAAACGAACGAGCTGTGCAAAACTGAAATCTTTAGTAAAGTAGTTTTGAAAGTAATTGTGAAATGGAAGGTAATTGATCTTGATTACAATAGACTAATAGAGAAGCATTTTCAAGTGGCGTAACACAAATTCACTTGCTTCTCACAAGTGATGCGTGTTCGATTCTTGTTTTTATAGGGCTGCAAGCGGGTTAGTTCTTGGGGGAAGTTCAAAATTCCATTCTCAAGCAAGAACTTCACTTAATATTATTATCACAACAGCAAATGAGGCATCAGAAACCATTCACAATGCAACAGGAGCATTAAGAGACATCCAAGCTGACTTGGAACAATTGAATGTTGATGCTGATGAAACTGAAAAGCTTAACTCTACAGCTGAGAGTTTTGATGCTACAGCTGAAAAGATCGTAAAGGAGGCCACCAAGAATACAGGCACTATTAACAAGGTTTTGAAAGTAGTGTAAGACTTTTCCGTCTCTCTTTTTTTCCTGAGAAAGTGTACAACAAATTCAATGGAAATGAAGGAGTACTTTTAATTTCAGGTTTGTAATAACCATTGTGATCACAAGCTTGAGCTTGGTTGCTGTAACAACTTTGTCAGGTTGGTTTAATTGGTAAATAATTTGTACGCATAAGCACAACATCAATGACTTCTACCTTCACAATCATGACAACATCAAATCTTTATATCCTGTTTAGATTTTATAGTCATGATTGAAGGAATTCTTCAGATGAATTAGGCCTGATTCTCATAGAACGTTGGAATTTTCTGTTGAACAGTTTCAGGAGTACTGAAGTTCCGGAGGGTACTTTATCTGTAAGTAAGTTAAACTGTTTTTGTTTGGCACCTTTGGTGCTAGTCAATTTGTATATACATATGGAGCTAAAATTTTTTATCCATGATTTTTGTTTTTTCTTTTCTTTTCACAGGCTTGTTATACTATGCTGGTTGATGACAGTAATATGCTGGTTACTCTTTGGAGTGTATTTCTTCTTAGTAAAGTAAAACCAATTTCTTTCTAATTTACTTCTTGTTCTGTTCACTCTCAAGAACTATCTCGCACAAAACAATGTTTACCGGTATAAAAGCTGGAGTTTAACTAACGAGAAAAGATTATCCTATTTTGCAGTCTTTCTAGTGATACATGCACAGCTCTAAACAACTTTCATGAAAATCCTTTTAACAACAGCCTAAGCTCAATCCTTCCTTGTGATGAATTGCTCTCAGCAGAATCATTCCTACATGAAATTAGTGCAGAAATCTACAATCTTGTAAATGTGGTAAAGTTTGCGTAATCTCAAACACCAATTTCTGTTTTTCCCCTTTCTGTATTATGGCAACACCATAGACAAAGAAAACTAAACCATGCCTCCCAAGTCATTAAAATAATGTTTCTGTGGCTTTGCTATATTGAATATTCTTCATTGAGTAATGTTACACATGCACAAATGTTTTGACAGAATTTAGCCAGAATTTGCCATGCCTTGAGAATGGTTGTTGGATAAGTCAAAATGATGGGGCAACTTATCTATCCAAGACTCAATAACAATAACAAGTAATAAAAATAACTCTGGCTGCCTAAATTCTGTAAAAAATTAAAAAAAAAAAAAGTTTGGCTGTAAGCGTCACTCTATTCATTTTGTGCCGGTGACTTGGTGTTTAAATCCAGCTAGCTATAGTTCATATGTCAGAGTAGTAATGTTTGATGATTGTAATATGACTGCATCAAAATGATTGCAATGTGTAAAGTAATTTTCAATAAGTTGTGCTTTATGGATCGGCAGATTCAGCCTTAACCAGATCAGAGTAATTCTTAATTTCATCTGACAAGGGTTTAAGACAATTATTTTTTGGTAAATCTCCAGGCGAATGATAAAATATCAAGCCTGGAGGGAACATTGCTTCCAGATCTTCCTTATATATGCAATCCTTTCTCAGGGCCACCAGAATATATGTATCAGTTAGAGAACTGCCCAGCTAATACTATTCAAATAGGAGATATCCCAGAGGTATGCCACTGATAAGGGAATTATTAAGTTACTGATGAATTCTAGTTCTGCAGTTATATGGCCTAGTTATACTAAAACTCTCACTTACCTGATCCTCTTCGAAAGGTATTGAATCCTTATACTTGTTTCGACGGTGAAACTTGTGGTATCGGAGATTTCATAACTGGAAGGGAATATGAGGTAGTTAAGGCTTACTCAAGTTCAATTCAGAAGCTACTGAACGTGTACCCTAGTACCCAACACTTGTTAAGATGCCAGTTAGTAAAAGATGCAGTCTCTCAAATCCTTCACAAGCACTGCAAGCCTTTGAAGAAATACGCGGGGATGTCATGGATAGGAATGGTGGTTCTGGCAGCGGTCATGGTGTTTACGGTTGTCCTATGGACTGCAATGTCTCGTCATTAGCTAGCACAGTTATCATCTAGTAGCGAATGCCTAAGAATTTGGAGCAGCTCAGGCAAGGTGTTGAACAAAACTAATCAAAGTTTATTAATCATAATGTGTTTTGTTTAGAAGAACTTAACAAATAGCCACCAGTGATGTTCATGGTTGTACACAATCTTCATCAAGATCCACAAGTTGCTCTTTTTTGATAATTGTTTTCTTTATCTAATTTGTTCATTTTCTTGTATATTTTACTAGATTATCTATCAAATAATCCAACCAACCTAACAGTGATATTGGCCAACATTTTAAACTACATGCCGATTTCGAAGAATCACCTCGAAGGCATATGTTTGAGTTGATGCATCTTAGAGAGACACCATTAGTACTAAAGACCTAATTAAAGATGGAAAATTGCCTTATAGCAGATTCTTCTTTAATTTTTCTGTTTCCTGCTTATGTTTTGTTTAAACTTGCAACTGCATTAGATTGAACGGTTTGTGGTAACACAAGTTGGGAGGGAACTAGGCTCAAATTATATGTCTATCTCTGCTTGCACACATACATTTATGCATATCTTTGGCAAAACAGCAAACATGTCTGTCCAAAGTTGGTTAAACTATCACAAGCACTGTATCTGTATGTTCATAAAATTAAGTTATCAAAGTCGATGTTTCCTATTCCTACTCTAAAGTGTTGCAAGTTTAATGTCCTCTTTGAACATGTTAAAATTAAGATTCCTTATCAGAAAAAAAAAATTAATAAAATCTTTCCCTTAATGCACGCATCGGTTTAGTGTAGAATTAGACATAATTAATTCTCAGGTAATTTTGTGAATGAGAGAAGAATTTGGAGAAAAAATTAGGTTTGGAGGCCTAATGTATTCTTTTTATCAATGTATCAATCTGTGAGGGAAAGTTAGTGGAGGCATGTAATGTCAGTCTCTCAAAAAGTGATGCCTCCTTCTATTAGTCATATGGTGGCTCCAATTTTCCACCCTACCTGCAATTATTGCTTGAACCTTAAGCTATAGCAGACTTTGATAAGACTAAATGTTACATATTTTCTCTTGTGCTGCTTATTATAATAAATCTACGGCTTGAGCTCATTTGTTTGATGATGATAATGATCTTCTTAGTAAGTCTACAGATTGATTTTGAGGAAATTTATATGGTATGTGTTTAAAAAACAGCTAATAAAATGTTTAAAATCTCACTTTTGAATATCATATCCTAAAAGACATTCCCCTTTTATACAACTTACAAGATTGTAAAAATTTAATTTTACCAATCACTAATTAGTAACTACTCTTTTTGAGAATTTTGGGTCAAGACGCAATAGAAAAAAAATACTGATATGATGTAAGAAGTATTAAAAAAAAATTAATCGCATTATCAATAGGTTAGTGATGAAATTATATCATCAATGTTACGTTTGCGTTACGTTCCCAAATTTAACTTCATAACATCAAGTCCATTATCCATATTTTATTTTATTTTATTTTTTAAATGTAAAAAAGTAGGATAATTTCATGTCATAACTTTATCCCTTATAAAATGCAAGGTATGAGAAACACAAATCGACAAGAAAAATTGCAAAATATGGGCCACCACAAATTAGATATCCCTAAAATCTTTTTCAAAAGTAAAATAATTAAGAAAAAACCAGTGGAGACTGGCACAAGTGGAAGAGGCTTGTGTTCCTTAATCATGTGGTTACGAGTTCGAGTCATTCCCGAGGCGCATGTGAATGGAGCAAGTCTTATGGGAGCATCGCCTCCAAAAGGGCCCGACCGCGGTGCGATGGATTAGTCACCCAATTGCGCGGGTGAATACCTGGTTCATAAAAAAAAATAATTAAGAAAACGGACTAGATGAGGTTATGGGCTTATGGCAATGACATTTTCACCAATGATTAGAGTACTTTTTGTAATATGACCTTCTCTCCTCATACTTGTCTTCTTGTCTAACCATCAACAGGGTGTAAGTTCCATTTGGATGTCATAAGTCATAACCATAACATATTGAGCTATTACGTTGTGAAATTCATTTTGATATAACATTCCAGAATATTTAACCGAGTCCTAATCTAAAGCATATATATTTTGCATTTAAGTCGATCATGTTATGTGTGTTTTTTTTATCTGTATTCTTTGGCCAATACCACAGGTGTTCCCAAGATCATCTTTAATACCAAGGAACCATTGAGACTAATTCTGCACGAGGTCGCGTTCCTATGTCTCTCCTAACATTGTGTGTAAACCAGGAATCGACTTCTTAATCTCATACCTCATTCTCAAGTTCTCAAGTTGGCAGGATCAAACCACATTCAACCCTCGTTGGTATGTTATGTATGCTTTTCTTTAAGCAATTATTTGAGTTTGAGTTATGTGCATGAGAAAAATTAACTTTAATTTGCTATTAGTGAATGTTTTTATCTTGAAAAACATTGCCTCGTGTGGAACATACTCGTGATTATAACAAAAAAAAAAGTAAAAAAAAAAAACTGTACTCATGCAGTAATAAAGGGAAAACGAAAAATGATTAACTAGGTCTAGCTCATAGTTTAATCAGAATTTCTGAAAATTTGTTTATTTCTCAATTTCTTGCAATGACCGCAAATAATCCAATCCCTCTAAACAAATTTTTGGTACAAGCATAATATTATAAGCAATGAGTACGAAGTATATCCAAATCAAGGCCAAAATCACTTTACATCAAAAGATAGTAAAAATTGATGTATGTTTTATAACTTATGTACCAATTTATGAAAAGAAATTTTTTTTTTTACCCATAACACTCTAAACAAATTAAGATGTTAGAGAAAGATGTAGGGATGTATATATTAAAGTTGTAATCGGTGGTCTTCTTCTCCTCTCTTCTTCCCTTCTATTTGTTTTCTTCTCTTCTCTAACACTTTGTTTGGTATGGATGATTTTGGGGAAGAGAAAATGGGGGAAGAGAAAATGGGAAGAAAACTAACTTTTCCTTTGTTTGGTACAGCAAAGAAAATGAGGAGAGGGAGAAAAATCAGTGGGACCCATCCAAAATTCTTTTCTCCCCTCATGAGGCAAGATTTTGGGAGGAAAACACACTACTATGTTTGAAAAGCCAAATTACCCTTTTTTCTTTCTACTACGTCGTGCTCTCCACTGTCCAACTGCTCCCAACATATTTCTACTTGTTTTTTTTTTTGCAATACTCTTAACTGTGTTTTTTTTTAATTATTTATTATCTTCAACCTTAGTTTTTCAGTTATGTTTCTTAATTATTTTTTATCTTCAACCTTAAAAAATGATGCAATTTTTTTATATATATTTTTGAATCTAGAATTTTTATTATTTAAAAAATAATTGAAGTAAGAAAAAAATATTTGGTTATGTTAAATAGAGAAAAAAAACGAGAGAGAACAAATATTTATTTGTGCTATGTAAAACAAAGGGTATATTTGTCTTTCAACAAATTTATTGTTTTCTCTCTTCCCACTTTTCTCTCCAACCAAACAAAAGAAGAGAAAACTCAACTTTTCTCTCTCTCTCTCATTTCTTCTCATTTTCTCTCAAACCAAACAACCATAAAATCTACTCATTTTCTCACCATAATCTCTCTTCCCTATTTCTCTCTTCGTATTTTCTCTCTTCCTATTTTCTCTCCGGTAACCAAACAAAGCTTAAGTGTGATCGCGGTAGAAAAGGGAGAAAGATTTTACCCTCCCTCCCCTTCCTTTAGAAGGTGTGCGGGTTTTTCTCTCCAAGTTATATCTGGGTTAAATAATCTTGCCTTTGTGCAAGTGGTGTGGTTTTCTTCTCCTAGTTTCATTTGGGTTTTTTGTTTGAAGTGTGGGAAGGCATCCGTATAGCGTTTGTTTGTCCAGATTTGATGACCTTCTTATTTTCTCAAATAACTAGAATACTGATATTTGGGACAGATCTTCCCTTCTAGATTTCTGTTTTATCTTCTGTCCAGTGGCTCTACCTCCACAGATCTGAGGTTCTTTGTCGCCGAAATATGCTTACTTCCGACATCGATGAGATAGTTATCTTGGAAATAAAAGTTGTTGAATCTCTTGTTAAAGTTCGAAGTTGGATGTTGATGATGATTCATGTCCAAAGGGAGTTTGTTATTGCCGAGTATCTAGTCTTTCTTAGCAATGTTTATCGTATGAAAAATATGTGTTTTATTGCTGTAACGTTGGATCTACTTGTATTATTCTATGTTATGGAATCAATTACATATTTTTCCTCTAAAAAAATTAAGATGTTAGAGTTTCTTCCTTTCTCTTTATTAAATAACCAATAATGGATCATTTCTATTGAATGAAATGCATATTTTTTCTTTAAAAAAAAAACTAATAATGGATCATAGTTTTGCAAATTTTAGTACAACGTATTTGGTACTATTCTGGAGCATAGTAGGATGACTATTTTATAGTTTAGTTTTGGATGAATGAAATCAATTTCATTTATTCCGAACTCTAATAAGTGAAAAATATACCGTCATTCCCTCAAGATGTACCAACCAAAGCCGAAGGAAGGTCACGTCGGGCGCTGTCTTTATTGCTGTCTTATAGCTAGCATAATGTAATTAAAATAATATAAATATAAGAACGATATAAAGTAAGAACGAATACCAACATGAAATTGGTTAAGTGGTAGCTCATTTGGTCTCTCAATCAACTGGTCTCGAGTTCGAGTCTTGGGTATGAAACAATTCTCGCTGGGAAACCCTTACCGCTTAGTGCGAGCTCAGTTGGATCGGATCAGATGAGTCGGATTCTGGGTAAACCGGATCCGGGTCCCAATTGGTAAAAAAAAAAAAATTAAAGTAAGAACGAACTTAGCAAAATGATAATAAGTGATTCCTCAAGAAAAAAATTGAGAGTTTGAGACAATGAGAGATGATACAATAATTAATGTTATTAAATTAAATTACTAGTAACAAGAGCAGACAAAAATATTATTATAATACCATATATGTACAAAACAAAAATACGATACGAACACAAATACCCAACGAAATTCACAATATTATATGAAAAATGTTTATCTAATATCCATATTTTACATTTGGGTTGACACCTATCTTTTTAGGTAAAAACTGGTGGATTCTGTAAAAAAGAGAAATTGCAGGATTCACCAATTTTTACCTAAAAAAACAGGTGTTTCGTATAGATGTCAAATACAAATGTTTGAATAACATGATTTATATTATATTAAGTTGTGTTGTGTTTTACATATACCAGAATATTCTTCTTTTAGTATGTTTACAATACAGATTAAGTCACAATAACCAAGTTTTACAAAAATCTATTTAACATCAAGTCACATTGCAATATAGTTATAGTATTTATCAATTGCATTATAGCCTTTATCATCATCTCTTTGTTTGCATTCTCTCAAAAGAAATATAATATGTTTTTGTTATTTTTCTGTTAGAATTATCTTATTGCCATTCAGTGACTGAGGATTCCAAGCCCACATATTTCTTGTGGGAATGTATGATCTATCGCATCCAAAGTCACCACTTGTGTGATTAAACTACATTTGATGGGTTCCTTTCATCTCCCAAGTCTAGCTATATGTTCTAGAATCCTGGGGTATGGCATCAATGAAAAATAAAAATTCCCATTTACGAATCCAAAGAGCATAAGCTATACAGCACCGTTACCTCTCCTAACAAAAGTATTCCGTGTCCAATATCCGATTGACACCCACACATTTCAAAGGCATGCATTGGACATTTTATCCAAAGATGTTCAATTTAAAAATAAATTTTTTATCACCATTCACCAATTAAGTCAAGCAAAATTGGTATATAACTGAATTCCTTAGACATGATGACGTCAATGGTTTGACCCCTTTCATAATGATTTTCACGTTTCGAATAGAATTAGTCTACGACGATAAGTTGAAAAATACCCTTGAGGCATAGGAAAAAATAAAAATAATTTTTTATCCATTCCGATACTTAATTAACATATTTCTAACAATAGATAATACCCTTAAAATTGGCATGGACACCCCTCAAGCTTTGTTTGGTTGCACGAAAAAAAAAATGGGAAGAGAGAAATCGGGAAAAGAGAAACAGGGAAGAGAGATTAGAGTGAGAAAATGAGTAGATTTTGTGGTTGTTTGGTATGAAAGAGAATGTGAACAAATAGGGAAGAGAGAAAAGTTGAGTTTTCTTTCTTTTCGTTTGATCGGAGAGAAAGGAGAGAAGAGAAAAACAGCAAATTTGTCAAAAGACAACTAAACCCTTGTTTTACAAAATAGAAAGAAATATTTTTTTTCTTTTTTACATGTATCTATATTTAACATAGTCAAAGATTTTTTTTTACTTCAATTTTTATTACATGTTAAAAATTCTGAGTCCAAAGTATTAAAAAAAACAATTTTTTTTTTATAAAAAAAAGCTTTATTTTTTTCCAATCGAATTTTTTTAAAAAAAAAACCATTGAGTAAAGTGAATAAATGAAGAATACATAGGTAATTTTATATGTCAAAACTCGTTTTCCTCCCCTTCTCTCTTTATGGGAGAGAGAAAATTTTTTCTGATGGGACCCACCTCATTTTCTCTTCTGTACCAAACAAGGAGAAAAGCTTGTTTTTTCCTTGTTTTTTCTCCTCCCAATTTCTCCTCTCCAAAATCATTCCAACCAAACAAAGCCTTAGCGCTTATCTAATTTTTTAAAAAAATTAAAAAACAAAAATAAAAAGTTGAAAAGTTAAATTTTCTTTTATTTCTATCTCGCACCAAACATCCTACACCAAATATTGTAACATACTTTAATTTCTCATTAGAATTTTTTCGCCTTTCATCCCAGTTCGTCCACAATTTTCATTCACCTTATCTCATTGAATAATTGTTTATTCTTTCACATTTCACCTTTTCTAGAATTTTTCATCTACCTCGTTTTTATTTTTGTCTAATAAATCTATATATTTTGTGATATTAATTAACATAGAAAAATATATAAATACTAAAATTTAAACATTAATTTTATTTGACATTATCCATATCCATATCAGAGTTGGCACTTCACATCGAGTAAAAGAAGGAAAGAGTGAGCATATTATGGTATTGTCATTTAGCCATGTCTCAAACCGTGGCAAATATGCTCAGAAATGTATCCAGGCTGGTTAAAATACTTTGTCAGACTGTTGGAAAAAAGAGCACGGCAAATTGGCCAAATGTTAATACGTTAAAAGTCAATTAATAGTTTTGTTACGATTGTACCATGATTAAATGGAACAATTTTTAATATTATGGCTTAAATCGTCGCTAATGACTAAACAAATTTTAAAATACACATATACTAGTACTACTAGTATTCAAGAGGGGATATCAAGGGCCAGGTTTGTCCCTCCCTCTAGCTACACAAACAAACCTAATTAACTAGAGTTATGAAACACTATTACAATACTCCATTATATAAGTAATTAACGTAACAAGTAGGACTAATCATTATCCACAGGTAATTTCCTAACTACCAAATCTTAACTGTCTAATTAAAATAATGGGTAATTATTTAGCATATGACATCAAATACTCATCCTCACATATAATAAAAATAAAGATATATACAGCTCCCTCTATTTAATTTCGTATGTATTGTTTTGTGTAATTTTTTTCTATTAATTTATATGTATTGTTTATGAACTCAATACATAATTATCCTAATTTTTTTAACTATAGTTTTATTTATCCTAATTTCTTTTCTAACTTCAACATCCTTTTTTCTCTTCAATAGTAATTAATAAGAGTACTATAATTTTAAAATATAATACTTTTGAATTTGAAAAGAGGGAATACTAATTTCCTACACATATATGCCTGGCTTTTGCTGTTGTGTGGGCGTTCAATTCAGAGCATCAAAACTCAGAAGGGAGGAAACAAGATCCTTGGAAATATGGAGCCGCAATTTTAAACTTTGTCATCAACTCTGTGTCACTGCATATTTTGTTTCTATACTATTTCCTTTCTTTTATAGGCTACAATTTCATTTGTTTCCTTCACTTATATTTTATACTCCCTCCGGTCCTATTTATAAGACCCCTTTTGGGGTTTTTCACTCCCACCAAGGTGGAGAGTGGATAAATTTGTTAGTGGCATTGGAAATGTGAAAATTTGATATACTTTTTCAAAACTACCCCTATAATTATTATTGGAACTCTAAAAAGTGTTGACTTTATAGGGTGTTAGTGGAAAGAAGTAATTAAATGTTATTGAAAATTGGAAAGGGGTCTTATAAATAGGACCAAAATAAAAACCCCAAAAGGGTCTTATAAATAGGACCGGAGGGAGTATTATCTGCACAATATGCACAACTACTATATATAAGTAGCTCTACTTATTGAGTTCAAGTGACCATATACATACCTCACTTAAAATTTTCCGTTTATCTTCAATAGAGTTACTGATTCAGCTAACAAAATTACAATTTTCATATATTGTATACATGTTGTTTTAGTCAGATATAATTCATTATATTGGCAGAAACAGATTTCTTCCTCTGTCAATCTGCTCAACAAAGAAAACATAAAGGGTTGAGGAACAAAGGGCAACCTAGCTACGTCTAATTGTGATGTGTCGTAATTATATTACTTTGTGCAGGCTAAGGCTATAGGTAGAAGGTAATGCAGAATATTTAAACCACTGTCATATACAGTATCTGCTCTTCAAAATACTTATTTAATTATTAAACACTCCAATTGTGTATTTGCACTCCTTGTTATACAAAAGGAGTAATGATTTGTATTTTTATTTTTTTTATAGATTATAATCGGTTGAATATATGAGGGTGACAATAACCTTATCAAACAATACATTTATTTACACATACATGAGAAACTATTCGAATACTATAGCAAATAGCAATAATAATATTGTGACAGTGACCCCTGTAGGCTAGCTGTAGTATATATAATTTCCAAACCATGGTTTTTGTATTTGGCCATATTAATTTCTGGCATAAAAAAAGAGATTGGAATTAATTTCTCACAGCACAGGTGGTGCCTTTGAGTTCAAGGAGACAAAGGGAACTATTCCATATTCCACAGTACCATATATTATAAGATTAAAAGATGGACATAAATGATCTTTACATAGCAAAGAGAACACACTGCCATATCTTCTCCAACAACAAGAAGCAGCAACAACACAACAATTATATTGGTGGTAATAATCATCATCATGAGACAGCAACCATAGACAACAACAACATGCACAGCAGCAACAACTACCTCCAAAACAATACTCACACTCATCAGAATAATTCTTCAGTCGTCTCATCAGAATCAGAGCCAATTAGTGATAATAAGGATGGAAAATGGGCCTCAAAGCTTCTTAGAGAGTGTGCTAAAGCAATCTCAGATAGTGACTCAGCCAAAATCCACCACCTTCTATGGATGCTAAACGAGCTTGCTTCACCCTATGGAGATTGTGAGCAGAAACTAGCCTCATATTTCTTACAAGCTCTATTTTGCAGGGCCACAGAATCAAGCATAAGGTGCTACAACACCTTAACCACAGTGGCTGTCAAAATCCACAACTTTGATTCAGCCAGAAAGGTGATCCTCAAGTTCCAAGAGGTGAGTCCTTGGACTACTTTCGGACATGTCGCTTCGAACGGCGCGATCTTAGAAGCCTTGGAAGGAGTAGAGACTAATAAAATTCACATAATTGATATCAGCAACACCCTTTGCACTCAATGGCCTGCTTTTTTGGAAGCCTTAGCCACCAGAAATAGCGACGAAACTCCTCGCCTGAAGCTCACGGTTGTAGCTCACGTAAAAGGAAGCTTGATGGAGGTAGTTGGACGGAGAATGGAAAAGTTTGCTAGACTCATGGGAGTGCCCTTTGAGTTTAATGTGATCAGTGGTGTAGATATTCATCTAAGAGAGCTCATCACTAAAGAAAGGTTGGGAATTGAAGAGGGTGAAGCTGTTGCTGTGAATTGTATTGGAGCATTGAGTAGAGTGGAAGAAGAAGAAAGGGGTGATGTGATCAACATGTTGAAGTTTCTTAGTCCAAGAGTGGTGACTATTGCTGAGGAAGAAGCTGATTTTTGCAGCACAAGAAATGACTTTGTGAAGAGCTTTGAGGAGTGTTTAAGGTTTTACACGCTCTACTTTGATATGCTGGAAGAGAGTTTTCCCTTGATAAGTAATGAGAGGTTGATGCTAGAGAGGAAGTGTTCAAGAAGCATAATTAGGGTTTTGGGTTGTGGTGGAGGAAGTAGTGATGATGATCATGAATTTGGAAATTATGGTGAGGGGAGAGAGAGAGGGGAACAGTGGTATGGGAGGGTTAAGGAGGTCTTTTCACCAGTTATGTATAGTGATGATGTTGTGGATGATGTCGAGGCATTGCTAAAGAGGTACCGTGCAGGGTGGTCTCTTAAGGTGCCACAAAGAGATGATGAGAATAATAATAATGCCTACTCTACTGGAATTTACTTGACATGGAAGGAGGAACCTGTAGTTTGGGCATCAGTATGGAAACCTTACTAAATTAATTTTCTGATTGAATTATTGAATACAGAGAGATTGTTACTATTTTGTTTCACTAAACATGTACCATTGCTTATATATATATATATATATATATATATATATATATATATATATATATATATATATAGCAAGGGGTTGGAAAAGTTGGTTCAATTTGAAATTGTTAGGGTGACCTGCTTAATTTTGGATAGAGCTAGCCATGAGAGAATGAATTTAATGGACATTCCAATATGGATCTTTGCTTTTAACTTTCTCTCATGATATCCTTGCATATTTGTAATCTTTCCCTTGTCCAACTTCTTTTATTAAGAGCTAGCTAGCTTTTTTCTTGGGAGTTTGTGTTGTTAATTATATATAGAGGCTTTGTTCACTTATATAGTACTATTACTAAGTTCATTGCTCTTGTTTGAAGGTGTTTGCACTTGTGTTATTTGTATGAATTCTATGGCTTCCCTTTCTGAGTTTCTGTACATTATATTTCTTAACTTTATTCTATTTAAGTGCATTAGTTGCTACACTGTCAGTTTTTTTAGTGATCAGTGGTATTCTTACACTGACATTTATTACAAACCTCAAAGAAATTTAGTTATTAAAAAAAAAAAAAAAAACTCTACTTCCTTTTTAATCATACCAATATTTACTTTTGTGAGGGGTTGACCAAAAAATAAATATATACATTTAAAATCTGTAAAAGAATTTGATGAATTTACATAGCAAATTGTAGACGACATTTGCGTGCATTGATATTTATTGAATTTACCACAACCATGCCATTATGAATTTTTTACCAAAAATTATCAACAACATTTGTATGCTTCGATATTTATTGAACTTATTTATAATAAATAATGTCATCAATGACAAAAATGAAATTATTCTCTCATTTACAGATGAAAATTCCATTAGTATGACATTTCATGTTATTAATGAGCTTTTCATCAATGGTGCAAATGGTAACTAAAAGGAGAAATTTTTGACATTTCGAATTAGAATGTTATTGATTGAAAATTCATCAATAATGACATTTCATGTTAATATCACGTACTTCCCTTCGTCCCTGAATATAAAGCATTTTTGGAGAATTTTACGTCCATTAAAAAAGTGAAATAATTTAGTTAATTGTATTGGAAATGTTAACTTTTGATATGTAATTTCAAAGTTACCCCTATCAATATTATTGAGAATCTAAAAAGTGTTAAATAAATAGAGATGTTTGTGGAAAAAAGTAATTCATGATCATTAAAAATTGGTATGATGCTTTATAAATAGAGACAAAATAAAAATGTCAAGAGATATTTATATTTATATTTAGGGACGGAGGGAGTATATATTATCAACAACAATGACATTAACTAAAATATCAAAATTTTGACTTCAATTCATCAAATTCCAATGCCAGTGATGGAGATTTAGACATTATGTGTTCGAATACTAGCTATCAGGTTTACAATGAACTAACGAACTTTCAGCTGGTAAAGCTAATAGTAACTAATGAAAAATGAAACTCCACATTAGTAATGAAAAATCCTTTGATAATGAGAGCTATACATGGCAGGGCTATCATACATATGTTGTCGTATAATGTGTGTCACGCTACATATTTTAACTCCTTCTAATCGATCAACTAAATAAAATTTTATTTAAAGATTTAACGTAAAATAAGTAACTTTTGACTAATCAAGATGGGATAAGATACATATATAAGTGACACACATATTGAAACAACATGTACGTGTACTCCTTTTGTGACATATGTAGCAACCCAAAAAAATTAGAAGAGTTATGCCGGAATACTTAGTTCCACCATGTTGTGAATATTTCTGTCTCAGATATGGATTTCAGTCATGAAAAAAATATATAAAATAGACCAAAAAAAAATATCTAAAATTACTCACTACAGCCTATCGTGAATAATTTGCCAAGTAAAAAATAACATAAGCTAGCTTAACATGTACTCCTACTGTATACATGTATCTTATTAATTGGTTATGTTGAATTATCCCATCCTGCCATGCAAGACTTTCTATAAACTTGAAAGATATCCGGAAAGAGGGCAAAGTGAGTAATGTCCTTGGATTTTTGTACTGGCTTTAGGCAACTGAGTGGGAAACATGGGTACATGGTACGTACATGATGGACTATACTTTTCAAAAGTTATCAACGTCTAGAAATTTCCCTTGGGCCACTTTCTCTGCTTGTCCCCCTTCTTTTTCTCTTCCTCTTTCTTTAGTAGCCAAAGAAAGAAAAGGACTGCTTTTCTACTTTGCAATTATTTGAGTGAATTGTGATGGTTGCATACTAATTTGAAGTCTGAAGTGATGCATTAATTCAGTGATACTATATACAACACATTATATTATGCAATTAGAGACCCAGGCCAGTTTTTGGAATCAGATAATGCTACTACTTACTAGGAATACTCAATACATAATTAAATTTTTTAAGTTGTGAGCAAAATTAACACAGATAAATATGTAGCGTTGACAATAGAGCATATTATTATACAATGGGTCAATACACAAAATATATAGAAATAAGAAAAGTTA
Organism: Crotalaria pallida; assembly: GCA_037953625.1. Taxonomy (NCBI): domain Eukaryota; kingdom Viridiplantae; phylum Streptophyta; class Magnoliopsida; order Fabales; family Fabaceae; genus Crotalaria; species Crotalaria pallida. The sequence continues at coordinate 136,697,279 of CM075654.1, read as the reverse complement.
AAATCTTTGCGGTTTTCACAAAATACAAATAATTAAGTTCATCTTATGATTTAATCTTCAACTAATCTGAGTCGAGTGAGAAAAACTCATTTAAGGTGATAAAACTTTTTTTATGCTTATTTTTCTATATACACGGCTTGAATTTTGGATCTTGACATCTTGCTTAGGAGTAATCATCAAATTCCATATCACTTCCATCACCTTTGGTTGCAAATTAAAGACCCGATTAAGACAACATTGTAGTGGATCCATTCTTTTCTATGCTAATTCTTGATTATGTATTTCTTTCCATATATGAACAAATAATTAACTTCACTGCTTGTCCTAATTGGTGATCGATTATTATTATTACTACTTTAATTTAGGGGTGTAAGTGGTCCGGTCCCGGACCGCGAGACCGGTCGGATCGGATCAGACCGGACCGAAAATTACGGTCCGGTCTGGTCTCGCGGTTCGGTCCGGTCTGAAAACATCTGGACCGATCTACTATTGGTCCGGTCCGTGGTCTGAAAAATTTTGGGACCACCCAGACCGGACCGAACCGATGTTTGATATATATATTAAAAAAAATACACCCAACCCTATCAATAATTCTAATATTACTAATATTACAATAATTATTTACTTAATTTTTTTGAATTTTCTAAAGAAAAATTTATATGTATTAAGTAACGGGGGAGTATAAAGGAACACCTCTTACACCACCAGAAAGTATTTTGATCCACCAACTGAAATTCCAGGTTCACATGGTAACAATATTGAGCATAGCAAACACCTCTTACACCACTTTGATGGAAGTGTGTAGCCTTTGCAAGTTAGAAGCAAAACTCTGTGCACACGTTTGCTCCAAAAGCTAGCTGCACACCATTTTGATTTTTAGTTCCAGATGCTATTTTATTTTTTTTCTCAGTTATGGTCTAGATAGAACGGTCCGGTCCGGTCCGGTCTTTGAAAATGCAAACTGTCGGGACCGGACCGGACCGGACCACATCAATTTGAACGGTCCGGTCCGGAAAGTCCTCTTCAGACCGGATCGGACCAGACCGTTACACCCCTACTTTAATTTATGAAAGTGGTGGGAGGTGAAGTGGAAACAGAGATGGCCCAAGGAGAGAGACCATGGTTGTTTAGGAAGAGGATACGGAATGAAAGAAAGCCCTGTTTGCCTTTGGTCCAGTGATTGGAATAGCATATTTGCTCTTTTACCTTCCTCTTTACAAGCCAGCATTACCTAGTGGCAAACAACTTTTCTTTTTTAAAATTTAGATTGGAGTTGTTGGTTACTATTTGGTACCTTTATAACTTTCATACGTTACTTGCTTGTCACACTGGTGAGATAAATTATTCATAGTTGGTTTCTCTCTAGTCTCTTTCATTCACAATATTCATATATGCATACACGAAGCACATTGCTAAATCAAAGCCACTCGAATTTGCACCAAAAATAGCTCTACATTAATCACAGTGACATATTTTTTTTTTTTTAATTACCTCAAGGAATCGTCTCGTGACAGAAAATCTAAACATATTTTTTGAGTGTATATATGTTTGTTATTAGTCCAATTATATTATTTCATTTTGATAAGATTACCATGCATCATCGTAAGTTCAACCCATTTGAGACCAATCTATATGACAGACCAGCGAGAGCACAAGAGTTATGCTGTCTCCGCATAAGAGTTATGCAACTGCTTCTCGTGTCAAGGAAGTCGAAATTATATTGCTTAGAGGCTTAGTGCATCTTACCGGCCTTCAATCTAGAGGTTGTTCTATATATCGTCCTTTTTTCCCCTAACTTTACGGCACTCGTTTTTTATTTTGTTGAAACGAGATTGGGAAAAATATATTAAAAAAAATAAAAATAATAAATAAAATGAAAACTACATATATCCTTGAGATGACATAAAGGAAAACAAATAAATGGACGAGGTATAAAAGATCAAAGAGTTTTGAATTTTCGATTCTAAAATTTAGATTTAAAATTTAATTATTTTTTTAAAATTACCATTATATCTTTTTCTTCACCCACTTTTTGTCACCACGATTTTCTCCCATGCTCAAAAACATAACCTATCGTTCTCTCTCCATGGCTAACAAATAGCAGCAACACCAGCTCCATCGCTTCAACATCCATGGTTATCAATTCTCTCTCTCCTCGATTTAACTAATGACTATTTTTTATTTAAATAATATCAATAACCAATCATGTTTTTCCCTCTTCCTCGTCATTATACTAAATCCTCGTTCTCTATAATGATTTTTCTTCTTTTTTCTTTTTCATTTTTTTCCCAACACGTCTCTATCAGGAAAAGCATTTTTTATAGGTCTAGTAAAAAAAAATGACAGGGTCAGATCGAAAAAACCCACTAGCCTAAAATGCTAGTTTTTCTAAATAAGAGGTATAAAATAAATTCTTCTAACACATTCGAGTCGAACAAAATACAAATAAGGATTATTTTGAATTTTTCTTTCTTTTAAAATGGGGTTTACAACTTTACATCCAATTTTATTGGTTTGAAATTCAAAACTTAAGGATAATTAGTTCTCAAACTCCCTTTTCATCCCCCAAATCCCTTTTTTTAATGATCCCAAAACTATCCTCCTCTAAACCCCCTTTACACTCCCTCCATTTCGATTTTCATTTTCCAAACCACACACCTCCAACTTTCTAACTTCTTCGGTCCACTCAACTTCCACCGTTCTTTTTCCTCACCGCCGCCTCGTCTCGGACTCCCTCCTTCTGGTATGAACATTCTCTTTCCTGTTCATGTAGGATTTGGTTTGGTTTTTCGTTTTTGCTTTGTGTTATTTGATGTAGATGATTAATAGGTTGTTTAAAGTTGAATTTTCATTTTTTTAATCGTTATTTTTGTTCATTTATTATGTTTTAAGCAAACTCATTTGTCTTCTCTTCGTTGTTAGTGTTTGTTGTTATTTTTTATTCTGGCACTGTAAAATTCCGACGAACTAGTGTCGGAATTTTAAATTTCCGACACGGTGGTATCGGGAATTTACAGTGTTTTATTTTTTTCGTTAGAAAAAATTGCTATGTCGGAAAGCTCTTAAAAAAAACTACCTAAAAATTTCTGACATAATCGTGTCGGAATGTCAAAAAATTCCAACACTAGATTGTCAGAATTTTCACAGCAGCGTAAAAGAAATAAAAGACATGAATTTTACCTTCAACAAATATAGAATGTCCATCAATATTCCTTTTGAACGTGAAGCAGAAAAAAAAACTTGTCTTTTTGTAGTTTTTTTTTTAGTGAAGGAGGTTTTTTGGTGTAAGATGAGAAGAAGAAAGAAGGGTTTGTGAGATGGTGAAGAGATGTGGTTTTGGGTTTTGGATATTAGGGTTTGGGGTTTGAGGTTTTGGTTTTTGTTTTTTTTTTTTGAATAATAAAGGGCAATATAAACATTTCTCATTTAAAATGGGGTTTGGGGATAAAAAGCGGGTTTGGTGACTAATACCCAAACTGAAGACAAAGGTGGAAGCCCATATGATTTAGGCCCAACGGGTAAAAAGGAAAAGGGCCCGAATTAGGGAAGGGATAGTTGAAGAACACTTAACACAAACCCTAAATAGCTGCACTGTCATTGCGGTTTGGTAGCGAAGAAGGAATCGCAGCTAGCGAAGTCAGAGTCAACGATGGTATTTCATTTCTCGATCTCATATCTCTTTTCTGATTTCGTTTCGGTTCTTTTGAATATATATTAAAATGATTTTGGGGTTGAATGTTGAATGTAGCCGAAGCAGATTCACGAGATCAAAGACTTTCTTCTGACGGCGAGGAGGAAGGATGCTCGGTCCGTGAAGATAAAGAGGAGCAAAGATGTAGTAAAGTTCAAGGTCCGTTGCTCCAAATACCTCTACACCCTCTCCGTCTTCGACACCGAGAAGGCCGATAAATTGAAGCAATCACTTCCTCCAGGTTTCTTTCTCTTTCTCTTTCTTTTCTTTTTTTTAGTACTATTTCTTATTATTCTAATTAATTTGTTAAGCTAAAATGAATATATTAGCTGCACTATTGTGAATTGCACAAGATTTATTTATTTATTTATTATTATTATTATTATTATTTGCCTTAGGTTAGAACTTAGAAGGTGTAGTAAGTAGTTCTTTAAATTGAAAAAGCAAATAAATAGCTTAAGAATAAGAAAAAGATTTAATTATGTCACATGTCCATGAAGTGTGGGGTATTTTTGTCAAATACTCAGTTCCTGAAGTTTTACTTCTGGATTTGTAATATATCCCTCTTACCAATTCTGGCTAATTTTGCTGACATTAAACATCAGAATCCTAGTCAGACGCAAGAGGTTGATCACGTGGTACCGCCACGTGGTACTGCGTGATGTCATACGGGCGAAAACGATCTCTTTCTTCAATCTTTTTTTTTTATTTAATTAAAAATATAAAAATATTAAGTTTTTTAGTTTTTTAATTTAAAAAAAAAAATTCTTCGCCAACGGGGCACCACGTGCCTGACTTCTTGCGTTTGACCGAATTCTGATGTTATATGTCAGCAAAATTGACGGTGTATGACAGATCCAAAAGTAAACTTTGGGAGTTAGACATTGAATAAAAAAGAAGAATATGGGTATCTAGCATAAGTATTCTAAACTTCAGCAACTTGTGACATAATTAAGCCTAAGAAAAACAATATTATACCGTATTCATTTTAGACACTTTTAACCATCTACTTTTATTATTTTATATTTCTTTTGCCGTGTTCCTGTATCCATTGTACCATGTCGTGTGCGTGTTTCCTTGCTCTGAAGTGATGAAGACATTTTGAGTTTTATGCCATTGACTTACGTGCATTCATGATTCACATTTGTAGGTTTGACTGTGCAAGACCTGTGAGCTAGCTGGTAGAAAGGTGAAGATCAAATTGAGTTGTTTTATTTTATTTCTTATCTTTTTTGTTGCTTAAGATTATGATTAAGAAGGTTCGACTTTTGTTTTATGTCTTAATTTATTATTGTCTGCGTTATGTAGCTAATTCATATTAAAACTTTTCTGGCTTGGTTTTGATATAAGATAGTTGTATGGTATTGTTTCATGAGAGAAAATACGTCCATGGCCTTTTACCCAACCTCTTTCTTTTACACTAGCGTGTCTTCCAATCGCATTTTTGTTGTTGTGACCAATTGATATAAATTTGACTAAACTGCCACTGTAGTCCCTCACTTTGTAAGGAGCTTTCATTTTGATCCCTGACTTTTCAATAATTCCTCTTTAGTCTCTCACTTTGAAAAAAGTTACTCACATTAGTCCTTGGCAACCTTGTCCGTTCATAGATGTTAACATTTTAGGCAACTGCATATAAGGTATCTGCTAAAGCTGTAACATCCACAAAAAAATACAGTAGCTGAATCTGTGGCAGCAACACAACAACCAAACGTCGTATAGGTAATTTAACGGCCACGTATGTAAGACGTTAACATCTATGAAAGGAGAAAGTTGTCAAGGACTAATGTGAGTAGTTTTTTTCAAAGTGAGAGACTAAAGAGGAATTATTGAAAAGTCAGGGACTAAAGTGAAAGCTCCTTACAAAGTGAGGGACTAAAGTGACAGTTTAGTCTTTTACTCCCTCCGGTCCTATTTATAAGTCACATTCTAGAAGGATTCTTTGGTCCTATTTATAAGTCACATTCTAGAAGGATTCTTTGGTCCTATTTATAAGTCATTTTGTATTTTCTAGGAGACATTTATTGCTATTTTCTCTTATTTGCCCTTTGCCCATTAATGTGAAGTAATACATTGTGAAATTCCCAATGCAAGTTAAGAGGGTAAGATTGTAATGTTGAAATATTTTTTTAAAGTTTCAAGAAACCTAACTACCCTCCTTGGTCTGTGTGATATGGTTAAGTATGTCCTGTAAATAGGACCAGAGGGAGTAGTAATTACTACATTTGTAGATTAATTAGTCAAGCTGGTCTTTTTCAATTTTTCATAAAGGGAAAGAATTTTGTTTTTTAAATAAAAATATAAGACGAAAATAAAATGCTATAAATTATTCTATTTGAATAGAGATTGATAATGTATCCACACCTTCAGTAAATCACCTATGTTTCCTTAGATTTTATCCACTATATTTTGCGCTAATCAAGTCCCATAATGTGTATCATATCATTCCAACATGATTTGGACCTGGAAGCATATTTATTAGTACACTATCAGTTTTCTGAGATGTTGGGTTTTACAGCTTTCTTGAGATTTTAATTCTTTAACATGGTGAGATTTGTTTCGAGAATAGATCATGGCAAAACATTAGTAATTGTTTAGTGATTGTGCTTTTTGGACCCATTGATTTTCCAAGTGATCACCCACATGATCATGATGGTTGTTTTGTGGGCAGATTAGAGTATCGATTTATGCATCTTAATCTGATGTCCATCAAGAATTATTACAGTCGAGTCAATGGATGAACTCAATTCTAATCAATTTTCAATTATAATCTACTGTAAATGGAACTGGTCATGTAAGGGCTTGTACTAAACCAGTTGGCTTGCAATACTAACTTATGGCTAAGACATGCTACTTTAATAACATGCTTACTCTGCAAGCGTGTTTCAAAGCCTGCTCTATAAGGACTTCCAACTATGCCAACGAGCCATGGTATTTAATTAGGACCAGCAGGCTTAGGTCATTAATATGTTAAAGTAATATGAATATAGTATTAATATGTACTAATAAGTAGTAATAATTTACTCAAACAAGATTAGATTAAAATATCTGGTTTCAGAAATTTTAATTAGAGATTTCAATTTCTAGTGCTCGAGTGTGTGTTGAAAGAAATAAGAAATACCTTCTACTTTATGAAGGTATTTCCCGAGTGAATACCTTCTACTTCAGAGAAAAAGAAATAAGAAAATGCCAAGCGGAGATATTGAATTTATCTAATTTGGTTTCCTGAAATAGGTGCTCATACAGCGTGTACACTCTCCACAATCAAATAATACAGGATTGTTTAATGGGATATTCTATTAACACCCGGTCTTTTATTGCTCAATCACAATATTTGCATTGCTTTTTCAAAAATATCACTATTTCTAAACTTATTACTCTCACTAGCATTCATGAAAAAACAAACGGATAAATCATCTGTGAGCAAGTATGGATGCATGATGCGTCTAAGATATTTGTTATGTGAATGTATCGGATGTAGCATCCATTTTTAGAAAACAAAAGTCCTGCAGTTCGTGCACTACGCGCTCAGACTAATAAAAGGGAGTATGCTTCGGAAATGAAAAAGGTAGTAGAAAGGCAAGTTTATATCCATAATCTTTTCCTTTGACAATATTCTCGGAATCTATTTTTTTGTTGTACTCAGTTTTGCATGCATTTTGTGGGTGGATGAACTATCCGTCTTTGTCAAAACAGATGGTCCATCCTTCAGATTGAAATGACAAATATTTTAGATGGATCATGTATTCGCTTTTGTTTACGAATGATTTATCGGTCTTTTTTATGTGGATGTGAGCGTGAGTAATAATACACTTGAAAATAAGGGTATTTTTGAAAGTGCAGTGTAGATATTGTAAAAAAATCAAATATAAATAGCATATGATTGGGTGTCAAATAATTTTTATTTTTTTAAAAAAAAGAGTTAATGTCTTATGTCACATTATGTTATCTATATAAATTGTGAATACAAATTTATTTATTTATTGATGCATATAAATTTATAAATTTACTAATTTCCAATACACGAATACTTTTTTTTCTTTTTGTATAACACATTGTAGAAAAGGTTTTCCTAAGAGCATTTTTTTTGTTTTTGAAAATGAGCTGCCAAAAAAGTTGGCACTACATCAAGCCAAAGTTTCCAAGCATAGTGAATGCAGCCTTGGCCAGAAAATCGGCCTTAACATTATTTCCCCTTTGGGTGTCCATAAATTGGAAATTAACAAAAGAAGGCTTTAGGTCCTAGTACTCTTGCATCACCTCATGAAAGTAGGTGCTAATCAATGTTACTAGAGGTAAAAAATAATCATAAATTAGCATTATTATTATTATTTAAATAACAAAATCTACATTTTTTAACGTATGATAAGTGGGTGTAACACATATATATGGTCATGTACTAAATCTTAAGGCTTGGAAGTTAGAAGTCTGGGTCCGATCCCGAACACCATCATTTAGTGGTTTGTTCGTGAATTTAATTTCCCTTCCACTATCCTGTTTTTTTTTTTAAAAAAAAAAACTTTGCCAATAAAAAACAAAACATTTTTCAACATAATTCTGTTGTATTTGGTGACTTAAAGGGTACTTGTTAATCTATGTTTTAGAAGATATTTAAAAAGTGTAAACTTGAAATGATGGGTCTTGCTAAACAAATGCACTTTTAAAGTTTCATAAAATAAGAAAAATAATTATAAGTGCATATTATTTTTAATCAATAATTCTCAATAGGTAGATTAATTAATAGAGGTGTGGGACATACAATAAGAGCACCTAAATTAGATGATACATTTTTTAATAACTTTATTTTATATTTAGCTCCTTAATAAGACATTTGTTAGCATTTGCTATTTAAGTAATACCTTAGTAAATAGTAGCTTGAGAAGTTGATCAAAGTGAGGCACGGTGGTTTTCGAACCTAATCAAGTGTAATTTAGTATTTTATATCATATATATTCAAAATTTTCTATTTTAATGTTTTAAGTGAATTCATTAATACATATCATCATTATCTTTTAACTGCTAATAACATAAAATACCACAACCGTCAACCGTACTTTACAAATATCAACACATAAATATTACTCCTAACTCGATCATGATAAAAACAAAACATATAACGGCTTCTTTAATTAGTTGATGATTTATAGCAACTGGAAACAGAATTGAGAGTTTGAGAGCTATAATAAAATTTTAATGTGAATGAACAATTGCTGAAGACATTGCAATCTTTCTTGGTGAAGAAATTTGAGACTTTGTGCTAATCACTTGGATTCTTTCAATCATTTTAAACCAACACTGACCTCTTTACTTTTAAATTCATTATTTTCTCTCCTGATGAGTGTGCCGTGGAAGCTTAAAATTGATACTTTATTTTCAACTAATTAACTTTCAGAGCAACTAATTATTGCAACCACTTCACTTCATTACTTTAAAAAATAAACATTCAACCACTTTAATAGGATTCATTAACTTTGTTTCCGCTGAAGTGAACAATTTCATCGATACAGAATCATTAGGTGATCAATCACTAACTCTAACCAAACCAGTCTGCCAGCTAGTGATTTTCTAGTGCAACTACAATGCATCTCATGAAGAAAAAAGGGGTGAAAAAAGTCAGATTAATATAAGATAAATGTTAACAAATGCTTTTAGAACATATGTTAAGGCACTTATTAATAAGACCTTAAATATAATGCTTTTAATTTATTGATTTTCTTTATAAAATTTGTTCAATGTCTTAAATTCTGAAAAGGTGAATTTATATTATGAAACTTTTATTTCAGTTATTTTAATGACATTGCAATGTTTTCGAAAGATAACTCAATTGGTAAAGTTACATATATAAGAAGTGTGAGCTTATGTTCAATATCATGTAGATGTATAATTTTTATTTTCTCTGTGTCAAAAATTTATTAAGTGTGTGATAAGTAAAATGTAAATTAATAATCGCTGATGAGAAGGTTGATCAGCCATTGACCTGCTTATTACTAGCTTCCCTACTATCCTTCACTATCATTGACCCACCTCAGCTGAAAAATATTGATCCCCTTTGCTATTGGCATCAGATAAAAGGATGCCCTGCTTCTACTGTTATAAATTCATTAAAATGTGACTCTTATTTTTGTTTTTTCATGTAGCCGACACACCATTACCTTGTTCTTAACACCACCATTGCCCTGCACATGCTTCTATTATTAAATTCATGTTGATATCTTTTTTTTAAGAAAAGATCTTCGGTACTCTTCACCTTACTTATAATTGAAACTAAAAATAATCATAATAACAACATCAAAATATAATGATTGTAGCCCTGAACATATTCTCTTGTTGTCCCACTTAGAATTTGTTTTACCATTTTTGATTGAATTTCTCAGCTGAACTTCATTCTTTTATAGTACTAATTACCCATACTCTCTCTATATGTTTCAGGAGTCCTATCAAAACGTGAGTGGGTCAGGTACCTCATTTTGTATCAATCAATTGAAGGTGCATGTGTATGTGTTTAGATGTGTTTTTCACCCACTGACGCCTCAATGCATATTATGTATCATCAAACTTTTATCATTCTAGCCAAATTTTAAATAACAGTTGCTGTTGCTGTTATGGTTTCGAAATGAATCTAAGCTGTCAATTTTAGCTATTTGATCACAACAGCGATCCCGATACAATTTTTCGTAACTACCTAAATTTTAATATATCGACGTCTATAACAGTTGTGAACCCATATTTAAAGCCTTGATCACTAAACCAATAACTATAATAGTTAATCTTTACAACAGATATGAAATGAGAAAAAAAGCCTAAAATGTCAAAAATTAAGAATCAGAGAGAGTATTTAAGTTAGTCGGGGTGCAACTTTATTTCTTAAACTCGGCAATTAGTGCCACGTTTCGATCTACTCCGGTCCCACTCAATCATATTTCATAAGCCTGCAGCCAATTATACAGCCTTACCATAAACATTTTTAGCAAAATCCCATTGCCATTGAACATTGCATAAGTGTCCCCAGTGGCTGTATGATTGTTACAGGGTAGCTTCTGTTTTTGGGGTGGTGGGTGGGTTCTCCTTCTCATGGCTTAGCTGTACTACTGACCCACTGAATAAACCAAAGTATAGCAATATATAAAATTTGCTCATGCTTTCTAGTTGGGAAATTCTTTTTCAATACCTGACTCCTGTCTTATTTATTACTATTCCTTTCTTTCATTTAAAAATTGCTACCAAAAACTATTTTTTTATATTTTTTCTTTAAAAATATAGTATTTCTCGAAGTACAATTTTCTATCTCTTTGAGTAGTATATGATCAAGACTTAATCTAAGGGAAAAAAACTATAGCTGCAAAATTTCACATTTTTTATGAGTTCAGATTTGGCATTCAATTAATTGCTGTTATTTACTACTACCTTCTAAGAAAAAGTTTCCATTTTGAGAAATCCCTTATGGAGTATTAGGAGATTGCTGCATATTGAATTTGAACCTATCAAAACAAAAAATAAATGGCAAATCTTGTTCCAGGTGTGCTTGTCAAGTTGATGCAGCACATGAACACCAATGTTAAAGTTGGTGGTGAGCATAGGTCATCTTTGTTGCAAGTAGTGAGTATTGTTCCAGCACTTGCATCAGGTGGAGAATTGTTTCCAAGCCAAGGCTTTTATCTCAAGGTTTCTGATTCATCTCATGCTACATATGTCTCTCTCCCTGATGAACATGATGATCTCATCCTCAGTGACAAGATTCAGCTTGGTCAGTTTGTTTTTGTTGAAAGGTTGGAGGATGCTTCACCTGTTCCTATTCTTCATGGTGTTAAGCCTGTTCCTGGTAGACACCCTTGTATTGGAACCCCTGAAGACATTGTTGCAACTCACTCACTTGGTTTCCTTAGTAATAATAATAGTAAAAATAATAATGCTGCCAATGTTAATAAAAACTTTGAGATTGGAGACAAGGAGAAGAAGGAGAAAGTTAGATTGAATGCTAATAATGATGAAGTACAATTGGACAAGAAATCAGTGGTTCTTGCTAGAAGTAAATCTCTGACTCAAACAACAGAACCATCACTTGAAGTTGTTGATGTGAAAAAGAAACCGTTGGCGAGGTTGAAGTCGTTGAATTCAAGGTCTATGACTATTCCTTCCTCACCAACTAGTTGCTATTCTTTGCCTTCTTCTTTTGAGAAATTTGCCAATGGAGTCAAGCTGCATGCAAATAACAAGGGAGTAGTGGAGATGGGAAAGGGTGTCCGTGGGGCTAGTCCTTCCGCGAAGAAATTTGCAGTGGCATTGAGGTTAGGTGCTAAGGCTCTGCGTAAGAGCTGGGAAGGGAGCATGGAGGTTAATGATCAAGAGACATCAAAATCAAGGGCAGCCAAATGTGATCCTAAGCATGAAGTTCATATCTCAGTAAGTGTGATTGTTAATTTGTCCTTTTGAAAACAACACTTTATTATCAAACAACTTGGCTAGTTGGATTTTGATTTCAATTATTATATTGAATACTATGCAATATAGGTATAGGTGGTGCTATTCTGAGATATCTGTATTTCAGCACCTTTAACTTTTGAGTCAATCAATTATGCTCTCTCTTTCTTCTTATGGTGTTCCAGACTCCTAGGAGAAGTACTTCAATTGAAAAGATGAACTCTAAAGAGGAGAGCAAGATACAAGCACCAACAAAGTCATCTAAGGAAGAACACAAGACTCAAACATCTGTAAAGAAAGTTATTGCTAATGGAACTATGGAGGAGCATGAAAAGACAAGTAAGCAAAAAAATTCCACTAAAAAGAAGAAATCATCAGAAGGTTCTAACACTGGACTAGCAGGAAACTTGGTAAAAGTTTCTCCAAATAGTAGAAAAGTGACAGATGCCAGTGTTAAATGGGCTTCACTCCCGTCATCTATGGCAAAGCTTGGGAGGGTATATCCCTTGAAAACTCCTTGGTTTTTAGTTTTAGCTTCTTAATCTTAGCTGTCAAAGTATACACTGCTGAGTTCTAAAGATAATTCATACTTGTATGCTATCATGACATAAATTTCATCATGTTTCTGAATTTGGTTAATTAATGATTCCAAGTTCCATCACCATGTCCTTTACCCACTGGAGACTGGACGCATTATTCATTGGATTATTTGGCGTATTGAATCCTGCTGCTTGGACTAGAAGTCCCGTGATTGTTGTGTTTTATTCTTATTTTATGTTGTTCTTCTGTGGTAGGAAGTCATGAAGCACAGAGATGCAGCACAAATGGCAGCAATTGAGGCTATACAAGAGGCTGCCGCTGCAGAGAGTTTGCTGCAATGTCTAAGGTATGTATATATTCAGGCAGACAACTTTACGAAATTAATCCTATGGATTGCTAAATTGGTTAGGTCTGATATTCAGATTTTTAATATTTCTCAGTTCTTAATATGGTTGAGATTTTGGACTGCTCACATCTGGAAACCAAGAAATTTGCTAAAAAGTGAAGAACAATATATATATATATATATAATCCATGTTAAACTGTTCATTAGCATTGGCATATGTTATTGCTGATTGAAAAAGGATGACTTTGAATTTTTGTGCCCATTTGATGCACAAGTCTCACAAGACTGCTAAAGATATTGTAAATAATCCATATAATATGTAAGATAGTGCATCATACAGCAAGATTTAGGTTTAAGTTTAACCATAAATTTTTTGTTGGAATCTTCAGAGCGTAAACTATCTTATGGCCTGGTGGGATTACATTATTGCAATGCAGCATAACAAGTTGATTCTTACACTTTTTGCTATGTTTCTGGCAGCGTATATGCGGAGCTAAGTAATTCTGCTGACGAACAAAACCCACAACCTGCAGTAGAGCAGTTTTTAACTCTTCGCACTGGCTTGAATACTGTCCGGACAATTGCTGAATCCCTATCGAAACCCATTCCAGATGACTCATGTCCGGATCATGAAAGGAGCACAATGGAAGAAGCACTAAAAGTCAAATCAGATAGACAAAAGCATGCAGCTTCATGGGTCCAGGCAGCTTTAGCAACCAATCTATCATCCTTTTCTGTTTTTACCCGAGATCCTCTATCATCCAAGCTTCCAGTTTCAAGTACTTCCCAAGATCAGAAGAATATCCTGTCAAGTAAAACAATGTTAGTCCTACAAAATTCAAGAGAAGATGCTTCATCAAAATCTCATGGAAAAATACGGCAGAAGGCTAATAACAAACTTGTTTTACAAGGAAGTCCTCGCAAACAAGGTGATGGGCCAGCAAATGGGCACAAACAAGTAGTGCAGCCTCTCCCACAGTGGGTTAAAGGAAATGGCCTTGATGAGGTGGTTAGTTTGGTTGACATGCTGCAATTACGGTCTCGAGACTGGTTTTTGAGATTTGTTGAGAGATTCTTGGACTCTGATGGTGACACCACTAGCATGTCAAGTAATGGTCAAATAGCAGATATGCTCTCACAACTGAAAAGTGTAAATGATTGGTTAGATGAAATAGGATCAGGAAACGATGAGGGAAAATCATCGCAGATACCAGCAGAGACAATTGACCGGTTGAGGAAGAAGATATATGAATATCTTCTTACACATGTTGAATCTGCTGCTGCTGCACTCAGTGGTGGATCACCTCATATCCAAACAACAGAGATTAAAGCCAAAAGGTGAATGAGTTAGCTTAGTTTAAAGATGCAATATATTTAAAATGGTGGTGTGGGAGTAACAATGGTCACCAAAAATTTGTCCAAGGGAGCTATAGATGCAAACAAAGTTAACACACATACACATAAATGAAGAGAAAATCTTCTTGCACTTGTTTTTTGTGTACATAAATCCTACATGGGTTTGAGGTATAGATGGAGTGGTAATAATTTATATATCAGGGAGAGTAACAAATGTGATTTGTGAGGATTTTCTTTCTCTTTTCCTAAGTTATTGTTATTGTTCATATGAAAGTATACAACTTGAAACAATGGAAGATATAGGCAGAAATCATCTTTACTAGTCTCATGCCTTGAATGTGATTCTTTGTAATTTTTTTTATCCCAATATTGAGCACATGGTTATCATGACTTGACAGTGATATAACATGTGGCAAGATGTATAACTGAAACTGAAAGACAAAATCAGCAAATACTAGTAAATACCAACCTTCTATAAAGGCCACAAGAAAAATGATAGCATGCAGTGAAGTTACTTATTACTAGTTATTACCAAGTTGTTGGATTATGTTTTTGTGGCTTGTCCAAACCAAAAGGCCAAAAGAATTTAGAAAGCATGCGTTTGGATATGCGGCTAAAAACCGCAAACGTGAAAGTTAGGGAGGGAGAGCTTTTTGGCAAATACACCTTTGCCTCGCCCACCGTCCAATCAAACAGTGTTCTATATAATACTCCTTTTGGTCCTATATATAGAGTACCTTTTAGAATAAATTTTGATCCACACTTTATATTTCCTATGCATCAATAATTGTTTTTTCTCTTTTTTGCCCTTATTAATGTTTTGACTAACTATGTTTTTTTGTTATTCATTAATGAATGTGAACTTTCCAAGTAAAGTAGAGGAGGTAAAATTGTAATGTTATAATATATAATATATTATCATAAAATTTACAAAACTAACCACTTTCCTTGTTCCGGGGAATACGGTTAAGTATGCCCTATATATAAAAAGGGATTATCATATACTCAAGTTTTAACCAGAGAAGATAATTATATTATAGAAATAGCTAGTTTTGAAATTAATGAAGAAAAATAAAAGTAGACACCAATTGGATGCCTACATAGCCTATAGATATGTAGGAGTACAATACAAAAACGGCTCAGTCTGCAATGCAAGGTAAGTAGTAGCATGCTTTGACCAATATAGTAAGTTGTCCCAATTTTTGTGCATTTACATAAAAGCCTCTGTTAATTAGATTTTGCATAAACATATAACTACATGTAATGACTGTTTTATCCTTAACCTCAACCTTCTCATCTCCCACCTGTGGAAGCAACCACACGCTGGTCACAGAACCACCACCGCCTCCACCCACTCCTCCATCACCTACCAGCCAACTACCACAACCCACTGAACTGGATCTGTAACGCAATCGATATATAGGCAGGTTTGATGGAATAATGCTTAGCATCATTATATGTCTGAATACCTACAAAAGTTGTTGGATAACTTCATTAACCTTTTTTCTATAGCAAAGTTTTTTTTTTTACTGGAAGTGGAGGGGGAAATTGTTCGCCCACCAAAAGTCGAACACACAACAACTAGCATTTAATGAAGAGATGGCAATTCGGACTACCCAACCAGGTTTGGGCTGAACTAAAAAGGGCAGGATGAAATTCACGACAAAAAACATCTAACTAAATCTAGGAGCGGCCCATTTTTTTTTAAATTAATTCGGGCTTTTTTTCTAGGTAATACTGGTGGGTGGCCTGAATGTCTAACGGGTCAGGGCTTTATGAATCCAGTTAAAAAGGCCCAAGATCTATTCGGGTAGCATTTTAAGAGTCTAAGTCGACTTATATATCGGGTTTATTCGAGTCGGGGTAGGTTTATTCAAAACACTCCCAATTTTTATGGACTAAAACCATAAATAAGCCAAAACATTATTACAGGCTTTACGCTCTCAGTATTATTTGTAATTCTGGTATTTATCTTTTTAAAAACATATGTTTGATTTGTAGGCCACGTGTTATCTTTTTTTTTTTTCTTTTTGTCTTTTCCATGTATGGATATCCTTTCGATTTCTCTTGAATATCATCTCACTTATAAGTTTAATACTTATATTATATGATTGGTAAGAAATAAAATAGGATATTAATGTAAATGTGATCGAGGTGCACTCGTGTTCTTTTTATTTATTGATTTGTTTTTAAATAATAAAGGGAAAAGTTTATTGGAGTGTTTGAAGAATAGATCAACAGAGAATTGCGAAAGAGCTCCATATATTGGAGCGCACATGGAATTTTAAAGCCCGGAGGTATTATTATCGCGGTTGTCAATGGAGTTGATGTCTTCTTTCATTGTACTTACGTAATTTTGCTCTTCATATATTCACCTCCGAATAACAGGGTATTATTTTCATAAAAGATTAGTTTTTTTTTGTTAGTTTAATTGTTATAAAATAGTCATTTAGTATGTGAGATTATCGGTGTCAATCTCACGAACTAAATAACTATTTTATAACAATTAAATTAACCAAAGAACTAGCCTTTTATGAAAATAATACTCTCTTATCCGTAGGTGAATATATGAAGAGCAAAATTACGTAAATGCAATGAAGAAGGCAAGTATAAAAAAATGGATTAATAATTTAATAACTATCTAAATTCACTTTCTAATTTTAATAATTATTAACTTTCTAATTTTAATAATTATTATCTTTGACTATTTTTTCTTTTTATTTTTAATATATTGAATATAATTAATAATATAATATTACTAATATTATTATTAAATTAAAATAGAAATCAAATAGAAATAAAAAAATAAATTCGGGATTTTTTAAGATTCGATAAAAAAAATTCAAAAAGAACGGCAACAAAAATACCTCCAAGCTTTAAAATTACATGTGCGCTGCAATATATGGAGCTCCTTCGCAATTCTCTGTTGATCTATTCTTCAAACACTCCAAGAAACTTTTCCCTTTATTATTTAAAAACAAATAAATAAATAAAAAGAACATGAATGCACCTCGGTCACATTTAGATCAATATCCCTTTACCATATTGGTTTGTGTCACTTTTCTGGGAATAAACGTGTGATTGTTGATTTAAAAATATTTAGTTATTGCATAAATATTTTATTTCTTACCAATCATATAATATAATTACTAAAATCATAAGTGAGATGGTACTTAAGAGAAATCAGAAGGGATATGCATACATGGGAAAGACAAAAAGAAAAAAGAATAACACGTGACTTACGTGATTTATAAGGATAAATAAGAGTTACCAATAATACTAAGAGCAAATATCAAGTTAGCCATGTAAGAAAAAGGTATGATTACGAAAATATGAAGCTTTGGGATCAAAGTTGTCTTTATTTGACGGTAAAGTGTGTAATAACGTTCTTCTATTGTACTCCTACATATTTATAGGCTATATAGACATCGAATTGGTGTCTATTGTTATTTTTCTTTACTAATTTCATAACTAGCTATCTCTATGATAATTATCTTCTTTGGTTACTAGCTATCTCTATAAGATAGCTTTCTCTGGTTAAAACTTGAGTATAAGATATTATATAGGATACGATATCAGTGTGGTTATCGGCAAACACATTGAAAGTCTGGTATAGTACACAATATTACATCAACATTCTTGTGAATCCAAATGCATCCAGCAATTGACCACTATGAAATCACGTTTATTATCAAGTCAAACAAATGATAAAAAGTGCAACAAATAGAAAAGGAAGAAGATCAAAGTTAAATTACTCCACTATATACAAATTAGTGCTGGAGGCGGATCCAGGAAGAAGGAAATGCTACATATCCTGGACTAATTTGGATCGAGATTTAAAAAAGAAATGTATTTTTATGTTAAAAATTGTATTTTTTTTTTCACAAGTATAAAAAAATCTGGGAAATTCAGTTCGCATCTACCCAACAAATGAATAATTCGTCAGATCAAAATTTCAGATAATTTGATAAGTAGGTATAGCACATATGATTATGTAATAAGTTTTAAGGCTCGAGAGTTTGGAAGTCTCGATTCAATCCTTTTTTTTTTTTTTTTTGAAACTAAGTCTCGGTTCAATCCTGGACACTATTATTTGATGGATTTAAATCTAATTCTCCTATCCTGTAAAAAAATAAAATATAAAAAATACTTTGCCTATCAAAAAAATATCAGATAATTTATCTAAAAATTAAAAATCTACAATGTTTAAACGACTATTCTAAACTTTTTATAGATGCATAATATTTAATTTATTTAAGTTTTTAGTTCCAAAACTTAGGTGTTATTTTGTATTTGGTCTCTAAATTTTTTTTGATGCTTTGAGTCCCTAAACTTTGCTCAAATTTTGGAAATGATCATTTCATCACTTAAGTGGTGATATGACCTAGGATATGTCACGTCACCTTTGCCAAATCGATAGATAACGTGCTAGATAATGCCACGTGAATTTTTGAAATTAAAAATAATTAAAACTATTTTTTTTAAAAAAAATCGAATCTTTTATTAAATTTGAAAAGAAATTATTTTTTTAATAAAAAAAATATGTAGTGTTTCGTGGCTATACATAACACATCACTTGTCGATATTATGCGATAGTGTGAAAGTGATGTAAGATGTCGTCGGCTATATCATCACTTAAGTGACGAAAGGATATTTTCAAAAATTAAAAAAAGTTCAATGACTCTCAAATCAACGAAAAAAATAATTTAAAGGCCGATTTCAAAGGATCACCTAAGCTAATGGAGTAAAAAACATTATAGTTTTATAACTACATATTCCATCTTTACATTTATATTTATACAGCGAGATAACTTATGACTTTTTTTGGTCAATGTCACTCGCTAGTCACTAATAAGTCACGAAGTTATAGCAATGTGAAAGGAAAGGGAGGGAGGGACCCACCCATTTAGGGAGCATATGGTTCTAGAAACTAGAAAGTACTACAATACTTAATGTCTCCGGCACGGTTCAGTTGGTCATAGTTTGAAGCCTGTTCAAGATCGAGAAGTGGAATGAATGAAGAGTGAATGAGATGATGGACAATAGTAGCAGTAATAGTAACAAGTTTTATCCTAAGCTGTTGCTTTTCCTTCTTACTACTTTTCTCTTCCTTTCTTCTTCTACCTTGGCTGAGGTTTTCTTTGAAGAGAGATTCCAAGGTAAGATTTTTCCTACAATAAAATCTAATTTATCTTTTCCTAACTATAGTTCTATACTATGTCATATTCTAATTTGTAGTATGTAGTTCAATCAAATAGTTTAGTTGATTCAATCAGCAACAAAATTCTAGTTCTCTAACTAGCTAAATAATATTGTTTTTCATAAGATGGGTGGAAGAGCCGTTGGGTCTTGTCTGATTGGAAAAGGAGTGAAGGGAAAGCTGGTACCTTTAAGTACACTGCTGGAAAATGGCCTGGTGATCCTGATGATAAAGGTTGGTACTTGATTTTGGATACCCAATAATTACTATTATACTATTATGTCAATTTCTATTATCTAATATTTTTTGTTAGTTCTACATTACTTAATGCAATTATTCCCACCCTAGGACTCAAAATTAGAGTCGACAAAAAAACCCGCCCCGACTCGAATAAACCCGATATATAAGTCGGCTTAGACTCTTAAAATGCTACCCGAATAGATCTTGGGCCTTTTTAGCTCGATTCATAAAGCCCTGACCCGTCAAACATCCAAGCCGCCCACTAGTTTCACCTAGAAAAAAGCCCGAATTAGTTTTTAAAAAAAATGAGCCGCTCCTAGATTTAGTTAGATGTTTTTTGGCCTGAATTTCATCCTGCCCCTTTTAGTCCAGTCCGAATTGCCACCTCTACGTTAAATGCTAGTTCTTGTGTGTTCGAATTTTGGTGGGTGAACAATTTCCCCCTCCCACTTCCCAGTCCCAAAAAAAAAAAAAATGCTATAAAAAAAAAGTTAATGAAGTTATCCAACAATTTTTGTAGGTATTCAGACATATAATGATGCTAAGCATTATGCCATATCTGCTAAGATACCAGAGTTGAGCAATAAGAACAAAACGCTGGTGGTTCAGTATTCCATTAAATTTGAGCAGGACATTGAATGTGGTGGCGGTTACATTAAGCTTCTTTCTGGTTATGTCAATCAGAAGAAGTTTGGCGGTGATACTCCTTACATGTCTGTTTGTCTCTCCATCTCTCAATTTCTTATGTCAGATACTGTCCTTTTGTGCTTGTTTGCAATTTTTAGATTCTTTGACTTGATATGTTATTTGTGAAATGATCTATTTTTTAGGATTGTTCTGAGTTTTGCTCATCGTTGCCGTTGATCACAAATTCACTATAATACATTCTTATGCTTATGCTGTTTTTATTTTAGACCACTCCACTAAATAATCATGTAATATGTGAGTTGTGAGAGATATATGCAGTATCTAGTTCTATTTTAACAGAAGGCTATTCTAAAGATGAATCTGTATGCTAGTAACTTGGTAACAAGCTTTTTTAAACGTGGGGGTGTTTGGAAGAGTTTATGGGGAGCTTATAGGAAAAGTATTTTCATAAGTTTACTTAAATAGCTTATGACCTTCCTCTATAAGCTCATTTTAGCTTAACAAAGAATCTTATGAAAATAAACTCTGTTTAGCTCATTTAAAAGAAATTATTGAATAAGCATATAAAGTTGCTTACACAAATGCAGCCTTAAAGTATATCCCGCAATCAACTGCTGCCTTTATTCATGTCAAGGGCTCAAGGCTCTTTTTATGTCTTCAACATGAATCGAAGTGAACCTTCAAGTCATATAATGGGGAAGCAATCTGTTTGTTAATGTCCTTGTTAGTTTGTCGCTGTATTGTTAAAAATGTAGAGCAGAGTCAACTGATTGATCGTGCTTATGCAGTTTGATGTTCGGACCAGATCTATGTGGCTCACAGACCAAGAAACTCCATGTTATACTATCATACCAGGGGCAAAATTACCCTATTAGAAAAGATCTACAATGTGAAACAGACAAATTGACTCATTTCTATACATTTATTCTATGGCCTGATGCCTCTTATAGTGTCCTAGTTGATAATCGAGAAAGAGATTCTGGTAGCATGTACACAGATTGGGACATCCTTCCTCCAAGGAAAATCAAGGACGTCAAGGCAAAAAGGGTATGAGCTTTGGGTTTGAATTCATGGGCTGGCCTGTTTTTATGTATTTTTCTTATATGAAAGATGTATATGTATTGATGCACTGGGTCTCAAAAGTCATACATTCAGAAACAAATTAAACTAACATCCTATGAGATTCTTTGATTGAGACAGGAGACATTTTGGTTCTTTTTGCATATCTTACTTTTTTATTTATCAGTCTACCTTTCTTGTAAAACCTTTTATTTTCCCTATTGCAGCCAGCAGACTGGGATGATAGAGAGTACATTGAAGACCCTAATGAGGCCAAACCAGAGGTACTTTCTGTCCCCACCTTTCACCCAAATCTTCTGATGTAAATGTCATTTCTCACCAAGGTTGAAAGATCACAACATTTTAACTATTTGCATTTACATGAGAAACCTTAATGATCATCTCCAGGAATTTCTACCACAGGGTTTATTTTTCAGTGCTGTTTAGCTTACATGCTCACATGATAATTGTCCTGCTACAACTAACCGTGCTATTAGAAACCAAAAAAAAAAAGAAAGAAAGAAAAGAAAAAACTGTTTGTTCTTGGATAGAGAGGGTTTGCAAATTTTAACATTAATCTATAAAATTATAAACATGGATAGAAGCACTTTTAATTAATTATTCTTTTATAACTCTTGTCAAGGCTCTAGGGTCATTAATGGTTTCAAATTTTTTCAGATAATCTTCATCTTTCTCTCAGATCCGTCTAATATGTATAGGATTCTTTATTCTTTATTTTTCATTTGTACGTAAGTAGAGCCTAATAAGGGTATAACATTCTTTTGGTATTTAATAAATAAACATAGTTGATCAAATTGTCAATAGTATTATTTAGAAAAATAACTTATAATGGCTTAACTCTGCTTAAAGGTTTAACGTAACGCATTGTTCTTTTTATGTTTAGTTTTTATGTTTTCATGCGTGTGCTTCAACTTGTGTTGACATTGCAGGGATATGATTCAATTCCAGCTGAAATCCCTGATCCAAAAGCCAAAGAGGTTTTTATTTGTTTTCCACATATTCTTTAAAAAATATCAATAAACATGTTTTGCTGTTTTGGATAGTAAGATCAATAGAATCGATAGAAGACTTAGTTTTGGTGTGGGCTTATGAGTGTTATCTTTCTTATTTTTTTCTTGTCTACTTTTTGTTTGAGTAGCCTGTGGACTGGGATGAAGAAGAAGATGGGCTATGGAAGCCCCCCAAAATTCCTAATCCAGCATACAAAGGGCCATGGAAGCGCAAGGTTCTGCAAGCTACACATATTAAATGTTTAATTCATATTCATATTCATCTTGGTTTGTAATTATTGATAATTGTTGTACCCCAGAAAATCAAGAACCCCAACTACAAGGGAAAGTGGAAGATTCCATGGATTGACAACCCAGGTAGATTTATGTCGTAATTAGGTTATATCCTTTATTTGAATCTAGGAATAAGCTTCCTAGCATTAATTGGGTGGTAAACAGCTTTATCATTTGTGTTGTTATACTTATACCGTTGCATATATGAATATGCTGTCAATATAAGTTATAAGGAATTAATAAGAGTGTAGAGTTTTCCCAAGTTCTAGTGCATTAAGGGAATTTCATTGGACATTAATTATTATTATTTTTTTTTAATAAAATAGTACTCTTAAAGTTTTCACTAGTAGTTATTTTGGTTACTAATATCCTAAAGCATTCTTTGCTTTCACTTGAGCATATGTAAGCCTCTGCATAAATCAATAAAAACTTATAATGAAACCTTTAATTTGTGTGAACTGTGAACAATCGAAATCTTTTAGACACACCAAAATCTAATGGATAGCTTTTGGTTTAGCCAGCATCACTGAGCTGTCACAGTGCTTGATCTTGACTTTCTGTCTTGCTCCTGCAACTTTATGAATTTTAGCTCATGAGTTTTGCTTCCCGTTTCCTGTCTCCTGCAGAATTTGAGGATGATCCCGATCTTTACGTTCTGAAACCAATAAAGTATGTGGGCATTGAAGTGTGGCAGGTCTGTGTGCCTGTATTTTTTGTTCTTCCGTTGAGTATTAATTGCCGTTAAAATTAGCGGTACTTGAATATTTAGCTATTACTGAATATTTTGGAGGTGCGATAATATTTTAGTAGTTTTGAATTTTCAGGTGAAAGCTGGTTCAATTTTCGACAATATCCTAATTTGCGATGACCCACAGTACGCAAGGCAAGTTGTCGAAGAATATATGGCTGATAACAGAGAGGTGAACATTTGCTTTCATACTTTATATATTTGTTGATTATTTAGTTTCTAGTAACCCGTAGTATCTGCAATCTCATTATGTTTGAGACTCCAGGCTGAAAAAGAAGCTTTTGAAGAAGCAGAAAAAGAAAGAAAGGCTCGGGAAGAAGAGGTAGTTGATCACAGCTTAAATGCTTCAGCACTTTTTTCATATGTATAATTATCATATTTGCTACATTCTTCTGAATGCACAATTATGATTATGTAGGAAGCAAAGAGAGCTAGAGAAGAGGGTGAAAAGAGGAGGAGGGAGAGGGATCATAAATATGGAGAAAGAAGGCGGCGGCGTAATAGGGTAAATTTTTTCCCTCCCGATTTTACTTCAAAATCTTTTTATGCATTTGCTATGTTAAGTTTGTAGTAAACTTTTGGTTTATTTTTCTTTTTTGCATGGTAGGAATAAAAATAGTAGTGAGGGTGTAGGGTACGGGACAATTCATATGATGGACATGTCCTTTCTTAATCAGTGTTTGAGGTGAAGATATACAGTATAGTAGGATGATGGGTGGCTTTGGGCACGAGATTCCAACCTAGTGGGCTTTAAGTAGAGAGGTTGTTTCTAGGATTTAAACTCGTGATCTCCAGGTCACAAGGCAGCAACCTAACCGTTGCGCCAAGGCTCGCCATAAGTAGAGATATTCTTTCCGGTATTTGAACTCATGATCTCTAGGTTAGGTCACAAGGCACAAGGCAGGAACTTAACTTTTGTGCCCTCTATAGTATGCATGATGGTTGAAGCAAAACTATTTTGATATTTTCATCATCATGCTTTGGCAAAAAAAATGGTCTTTCAAGTCCCAGCTGGACCAGTCAGAAGGCCTTTCATTTAAGCCAGTAGTGTCGCGGCGGGGTCCGGGTCGCCCTAGGGAGGCGAGTGGAGTTGGGGTTGACTGACCCAACATGGAGTGGAAAAAATAATTATTAATTAAAATGGATAAAGATTGGTCTTGAATTAGATAGATTCCGAGTTCGGGAGTGGTTTCGTCTATTCGAAAATTGTACCTTTGATTGATTTTAATTAAAAGATCTAAATAATTGATTTGCAAAAAATATTGTTTTTTTATTGTTGAGTCTGACAAGGTTGCCCTTGCTCCTAGGTAAGGCTAAGTAGTTCTTATTGTTTTAATTTTTTTAAAAAATGTTTTTGATTCGGAGAGGAAATATGTACAAGACCTCAACATTCAATAATTTTAAAAAATGAGATTTAATTATTAAAATTTATAATCCCAAATTATTTAATTTAAATTTCATAATTAAATTCAGAACATATCCTAAAATACAAATACATTGATTTAAGGATAAAATTAGAATTTAAATATCAAATATGTATGCAAAAATATTTATTATTTTTGCAACCAAAAAGGATTCCTAAAAATTAATAATTAAAATCTCAATGATAAAATACTACATTTTATTTTAATATTTTTATTATAAAAAACAAAACTGAAAACAAAAGAAATTAAAAAAAAAAAAGTACCTCGTAGAGAAGTGCAGCGGAAAAGAGGAAGAGAGGGGTCATTGCAAAGTTCAATGGGCAAGGGACAATACCCGTGCGACGCACGGGCTGGAGGTAGATGGATCACCGGATGGCAGAAGGTGTAGTATATTGGGAACGAGAACCGAGAAAGGTAGTATATTGGCAGAAGGTAGTATACTTGGCACAAATAATGAATTGGGAACCGGTGTTTTTCACAAGGATTTGACTATACGTCCTTTAAAACAAAATTGCTTCTTCCAAAATTGTGAGGAAGAAAGTTTTATTTATAGGAAAAATTAGCTTAAGAAAAATAGGGTTTTTTTCAACGGGTTTTGAGAGCCTAGTGGAATATTCTCTGGTTTATTCTTCAATCAAATCTTTCAAACTTTGTTAAAGATAAACTCTCAATCTTTTAAAATAAAAACAAATTTGATGATAATCCTTTTATAAATAAAACAAATCCTTTCAATCAAAATTTTTTTATCTTTATCCTCACAAAAATTAACCAAAACTTAAAAAAAAAAAAAACATTTTTATCTTATTATTTTTTTAAAAATATTTTTTATTTTCGTTTTTTTATTTTTTTAAAAAAATGACTTTTTCAAAATCTTTTTTTTTTTTTAATTTTTCATCTTTTTTTTTTTAAACATTTTTTTTGTTTTATTTTGTTTTGAGGGACAAAATTGGGTGTCAACAAGTAGAATATTGTTCGAGTGAATAAATTATTTGGACAACTTGTAAAAAAAGGATGTATGGTGGCATGTTAAAAGACAGAAGGGAAAAATTACAAAACATGAATTTTGGACATTAGAGGGGGAAGATGGGCATGAGAAACCAGCAGTTGTTTGCCTTGTGCTTTCCTTTCTCTTAAATTCCCTGGCTAATTTATGTTTTGTTTGGCCATTTATTCAAATTTTATTTATGATCACATCTTGCCTGTGAAATATGAAATCTGATTTTAGGACTTTGATTTGCAGCATGATCACATGGATGATTATTACCATGTAAGGCCTAAACCCCTCTCTCTTGTTTATGAAAATGTCCATAATACTTTATTGCTTTATGTTGTTCCTATAATGATGTGTGAGCTTTTATTTGCTAAAAATGAGGTTTGGTAGTTTACCTGAGATGGAGCTGGGTTGGACTTGGACCACTACCCATATGTCCTTGCCATTCAAAAGTAACCCTTTCCATATCCAACTAAAAATGCAATCATGATATTTGGATCTAAAAAAAGATAAAGATATTCTTAGTACACGAAAACAGACGTAACACTCAAAAAGGCATTATTCAAACTTCTCTTTATACCTTCTGAAGATAGAGGTGTGACCACAAGGTCTTAGTCATTGGTAAAGTCTGCATCTCTTCACTATTTTCAAAAATGGAAAAATATGTAATCCTGGAATAAGCTATGGAGCATTACGATAAGAAAACTATTGTTTTGTACTATAATATGTGAAATTAGAAACAAAATTCCTAAAAATTCTAGTAATTTGAGTCCTAACCATAAAATGAGCTCATAAAATTTTGTAAATTATTATTGTGGGGGTTTACTCCAGCATCTATTTTCATAGTTACCAGTACACAGTGAGTTGTGGAATAGTTATTTGCACTTTGTTTGGTTGCGGAGAGAAAATGAGAAGAGAGAAATAGGGAAGAAAGATTATGATGAGAAAATGAGTTGATTTTGAGGTTGTTTGGCATAACAGAAAATGAGAAGAAATATGAGAGAAAGAAAAGTTGAGTTTTCTTTTCTTTTGTTTGGTTAGAGAGAAAAATGGGGAGAGAGAAAATAACAAATTTATTAAAAATGAACTAACAAGCAAATGTAGTAGTGTACAGTATCCAATGCACCTCAATTCATTTTCTTCTCAAAATCTCACCATTTAAGGAGATAAATTTTTTTTGGTGGGTCTCACCCAATTTTTTTTTTCTTCCCTCGTTTTCTCTTCTCTTCTAAACAAGAGAAAACTATATTTTCTTTCCAATTTCTCTTCCTCCAAAATCTCTTCTCCCCTAATTCCCCCATACCAAACAAAGTGTGATGTTGGTTATATAGCCTACATCTTCATACATCAATAAGCATTATTTCCTTCGTTCCATCTCTTTCTCCTTTTCCTTTTCCTTTTTTCTTCATCAAAATCAATGGATTGTTTTACTTTATGTGAGTTGCATAGTATATATACTACAATCTACTTCATATTTTAAACATTTACTCTAAATTCATTGGTGAATAAAATATTTGATATTTGGATGCAACTACTACTACTCCTATAATGGCATTTGCAAATAGCAAATTCTTGAAAATTGCAACTTAGGTTTACTTTTGTTTTGGTTACTCTTGACTATAATATGCAATCCACTGGTCTTTACAGGATGAGCTTTGAAATGTGCAATGTGGCATTCATTGTTGGTGGTTGTCCAATGTGTAATTTCAAGCAATCTTCTTCAATTAAATTCAAATGAATGGCATGTTTGAAGATATTTGAGAGAGTAGTGTAGGACCAAAGCTGCAATTGCACTGACCTTGCCAAGCTGTATTGAACTGTACCATCTGAGTAGATATGGGCATTAGTTAGCCATTATGTTCTCTTGATTTATTTTGCATTGTTACATCATGGCTACAAATTTGCTGAAACATGCTTTAAAAAATTGTGGGCACATTTCGGTAACTTTTATTTTATTTTGTCTTATTTTTTAAAAAAGTGATTTTTGATGAAATTTTTTCTCCCCTTGTTTAACATTTCGGTAAAAATTGTGGGCACATTTCGGTAACTTTTATTTTATTTTTTTTTAAAAAGTGATCTCTTTACTTTAGAAGCAGTTGATTCTAGTTTTTTAAAAAAGTAAAAAAAACAGAAAAAAAAGTCTTGGAAAACTAATCTACTAACTTTTAAAAATACTTTTTCAAGGGCTAACATTAAGAAATTTATTTAAAAAGATGTTTAAAAAAAAAGTTTAATTGGTATATTTTTTTAATGTAAAATTCTAGTACTACTTATTTAAATAGTTTATGTTGAAGTAATGAAATTTATGCAGGGGACAAGCGAGAATAAATGGGTCACATCTGATTTTTTTTTATCATTTAATCTAATTAAACTAAGAAAAATGATTTACACTTACACACCTACAAACTTATACATAAAATTATGTCACTTTTTTATTTTCAAGTTAAAAAAAAATTAAATAAAAGAAATTAAATGACAAATGTCTAGATCCTAATGTGTAGGCTTATGAGCAGGTCTCTTTCGTAGGTCTCTTGATCATTACTCGTCAACTAATATGTGCCTTGAATGGATTAATTTTTCCTTGTCGGAAGAAAAATATCCTGATGCAAAAGGGAAAAAAAAAAACCAAAACTCCCATTGTAACTAGTAATTACTAACATTTACACTTTAAAAAAAAAAAAAAACACTTGACTTTATCTTATCGACATTCAAAAGTTTTTTTTTTAAAAAAAATATTTTACAACTATTGTTCTCTATTCCAATTTTTATAGATTTTTTTTAATGTAAAGAATCGTTGCTTGCACGACAAATGGTCCTTATTTGTAAAAGTGTATTTAGTTTACTTGCTTCATCTTTTGGCAGGCACCCGTTTTTAATAGATATTGTTTTTTTTTTTTTAAATGCACTAGATGATTTTCTTTGAACGTATGCAATACAGTACATGCTTAAAAGTTAAAATAAACAAGCTTGACAAAATAAATCTTACACTGGGATCTTACATTAAGTATGTGTTTGATATAAGTATTTTTATCTGTGATGCAATTTAGTAAAATTATAATTTATTTATGTTTGAGTTTTTTAGCTGAAAAATAAATTTAAACTGATATATTTTGTTTGTATAATATAAATGATATTTTTTTATTAAGTAAATTACTATAAAAAAAGGGTACGGAGTGATTATTGGATAATTATTGTTGTTAGAGAAATAATGATAAAATAGAAAAATTATATATTCTCAAAAAATAATTTTATAAAAAATAATCTAAAGCTATTACGAGAAGGACGTGGAATTTTAATTTTTTTAAATATAATATAAAATTATAATTTATATAATAATTAAACACATGAATGATTTATAAACAAGATTATTTTTTTTAAAAAAAAAAAAAAACTCAAAACACAATATTTAATCGCAACCAAACACCAATAGAAAAGAATGAAACTTGAAGTTTCGAGTTATTTTCAGGCTTTTTATTATCCCAAGGCAACATTTTCTTGTAGTATAAAAAACACAAGTACACCCAAAAGCAAAAAAAAAAAAAAAAAAAAAAAAACACAAGAAGCAACCGGAACCTTTATCTACATCAGTGCCTAACTGCCTAATAATACTACTCATCTAGTCATCTTGAAAGCATAAAGCTTTCTTTCTTTCTTTTCCATTTCAATTCTTATTGCTGGTTAAATGGTTGTTATTGGCTGAGCAAAAGGGATTAAGTTATCCATTAATCGTAATTCGTATAGTAGTGTTTTCTAATGGAGTCCGTTTAATATTATTTTCCCCTTTCACATTATTCTTATTCTTTTATATATATATATATATATATATATATATATATATATATATATATACATGATCCGATAATTGAGACAAAATACAGTGATGATAAAGAGACAATAATGTAAACACGTTAATCAGTACACCAACCACCTCTTGTAAGAGAGAAAGAGATATGGAGAAAAAGAAAAAAAAAAGTCAAATGTCTAGTAACAAAAATATTTAAAGACCTACAAAATGAGTTTACAAATCAACTTACACCATAAAATAAAAATGAGTGACATGTGTCACTCCTATCATTGATTGGTTAACAAGTGACATATATCACATTCTTATGATGTAAGTTGATATGTAGATTCATTTTGTAAGTCTATGTATCATCACTCAAATAAATAAGGAAGGAATAAGAGAAATAATAGTAATAAATTTATTTTATGAGAATGATTTTATAGTTGAGCTTAGTACTACATGGTACTATGAAAAAAAATAAGAATTACTCTTTCCGATCCTATTTAAGACTTTTTTGGGTTTTTATTTTGGTCATATTTATAAGACCATTTTTTTTCAATTTTCAATAACATTTAATTACTTATTTTTATTGACATCCCTATTTTATTTTTTTGGTTTGCACTCTGGTATCCGGCCCACTGGGCCGACTAATCCAGTTCGAGGGGGGTCCCGGGGTTAAGGTTTTATTCCTCTCCCAACGTTGTTGCGGGGGATCGAACCGTGGTTCGCCCTACCAAGTGCAACCCCTGACACCATTGCATCAACAGCTCGTTGGTTGACATCCCTAGTTTAGAGTTCCAATAATAAATTTTCGCATTACCAATATCACTAACAAATTATCCACTCTCCTTGATGAAAGTGAAAAACTCTCTGAAAATCTTATAAATAGGATCGGATGGTGCAGTATTATTAGTATATGGAAATACGGCGCCATTCACATGGTTGTCCTTGATGACAACCAAAATATAAAAGTCGTCGGTGCACACGTTATTTAGTACTACTAATACGCAGTGAGTGACACAACATACCATTATCCTTCATCATTTCTCGTCATGCCCACCTTCACGTGAAAATGCCTCAAATCAAATGGCTTTAATTAACCCTTGTCTTTTTTAAGTTTACACGAGAGATTTGGGATTAGAACCCATGATCTGGGAGAGAGGAAATTCCAAGTGTCCCTGCAGCCACCAACTGGGTTGTCTTACGCGAACTAATTAACCCTTGTCTTTGGTAGTACTAATAATTTTCCTAACTAGTCTTTTTAAAAAATTTATAATTATCACCGCTGGAGACTGACACAAGTGGAAGGGGTTTGTGTCCTTTAAGCATGTGGTCGCGCGTTCGAGTCGTTCCCGAGACGCATGTGAATGGAGCAAACCTTACTGGAGCATCGCCCCCGAAAGGGTCCGACCGTGATGCAAGAGATTAGTCACTCAGTTAAGCAGGTGGATACCCTTGTTCATCCAAAAAAATTTATAATTATCATAACTACATAATAAACCTTGACAATTCATCAAAACTTTGTAAAACTTTGAGCAAAATTTTCCAATTACGCTAACATATGCCTCAAGGGCATTATTTAAATATTTCAAAACAAATAAGTCCATATTAAAAATTTAGGTTTAACACTTCTCTCTCTATACATACATATATATATATATATATATATATTAAATATATAATTTGTCAAGATAAAAATATCTTTTTACGTACTTAAATAATGTATTTAAGACATTTGTTTACATTTTCCTTATTATAATTATCGTTATTACATACTCCGTATTAGTTTGTATTTTTTTATCAACAAGCTATTAAAATAAGTTGAATTTTGTTCTCAAAACATAAAAAATCAAGACAAAACCTAACCTTAAAAAAAAAATATATTAAATTCAATAACTCTTTACGCCTCCATGTCAAGCAAGATGTTGAAAACTGAAAAGGCCAGCTCATGCCTTAGAAAAGGGAAAAAAAAAAATTAAAACCTATAAGATCAAACTCTCTGCTTTGATAAGCCATGTGTCCATTAGAGATTAGTAAGATCTAATCCTTCCAACTGATACGTTCAGGTCTTTTTTTTTTTCGAAATCAGGTGGTGTCTGCTTTTCACATTTTTTGTGGTCCAACTAATCCACCTCCGATCACAAACTGTCGAGTCAAAGACTCGACGGTATGGACCATCCCCACAAATTGTTGTCTCACTGGACTCGAGCTTTTAACCTTAATCTCTTAGCTTCTACGCAGTTTCCACTAGAGCAATGCACTGGGTTTCTAATCTACCAAACCTGTCCTAATGCCTTATGTTCTTTTGTACTAATATATAGTATCATTTATTTTGGAATATAGCTAGTAAAATATACTTTACATCCATATTTTCTCTTTAATTCTATAATTTAACTATTGATAATGTTGATGATAAAAAAAAAACTATTGATAATGTTAATATTTCTCTATTGCGTTATTGTATTAAGTTGATCCGGTTTCCTCTCAACTATAATTAAATCAACATCGAGACAAGCCGAAATCCTAAATCTTACAAAATTATCAAATCATCTTCAAATTAAATTGAACCTGTTCCATGTTGAATCTTCACTGAAACTAAAAAATAAGATAAAAGAATAAATATTTCCTTTGTCCCTTAAGCTATATAATACTTTTTTTTTGTCTGGTCACACACATTATATATTTTTAAAAAATTATTATTTATTTATACTATTTTTTAAAAAATATATATTTATTTATTACATTTTTCGTTTTTCAACACTTATTTTTTCATTTATTTTGAATCTTTTCAATATTGACTTCACATATTTTTTATTATTCTCCTTTTAATTATTAAATAAAAATATTTTAATCAAAATATATTTAATTTTTATATTATTTAATGTTTTTTTTAAGTAGGTGTATAACTTTAACATTCATTGTTCTTTATTCAAAATAGTATCACTCCCTTCGTTCCATTATCTTGATAAAAGTCAAATAAATCAATGAAAATAAGAGAGTATATGTTTAATATAATGCATGATTCACTTATTAATTACAAATTGATATTATATAAATTTTCATATCATTTACAATTAATACATATTGCAATAGTGTCTCAAAAATATGTTTTCATTAATCACTTATCAATTATCGATATAATATACGATCTTTAAGATTCTTTATTTATTTTTTTACTTTAGTACGGGACAAATTCTTTTGCATTTTTTTTACTAATATAATCTGAGGGAGGGAGTACAAAATAAAAATATCTCAAATTCGAATATCAGGAGTAGAGATCTAAATAATTGATTGGGAGAAGGGAGAAAGGTTTAAATTTGATATTCCATTTGATGATGGTGGTGGAGGACAATAGAAAAGGTGGTGGGAAGGAAGAAGGAAAGAAAAAGTAATTTGCTTTTCATTTTTCTACCAAACAGGAACAGTAGCAGTGTCGTAGAGAACAGAGAGTCTCTGTCTCCCTCATACCACAGTTTCCCTTTCCCTTCATAACAACAACTACTATAAAGTTTTAACTTCCCCTCTCTCTCTCTCTCTCTCTCTCTCTCTCTCTCTTCATTTCATTCATTCAGATGCAGATCCTCTTTAACTCCAATCCCTCTTCTATACCCACCTTCCCTTCCTCTCTTTTACTACTTTCTTTCTTCATTTCCTTTCACAATTTCTGGATCATTTAAACACCTTTTTCTCAATTCTGGCTTATTCATTCTGAACCATGCTCTGTTTGGGATTCAACAACATTAACATTTTTCTACTTTTTTAAATTTTTCTGTCCTTTTTATTCACCACAGTTGATGGGTGATACGAAGGTAATTTCTTTTTCTTTTTCTTTTTCTTTTTTATTCCCTCTTGATTTTGGTCTTTGTTGTAAATTGTTTTAACCCCCACCCCACAAACTAAAACCATGAAAAGTTATGTTTTTTATAAAGAAAAGAAAAAAAAAATCAATTTTTTCTTCTACTTCTTCTTCTTTACTTTATGTGGACTCACATAGCTGGATAATTTTCATGTTACATTATTTGATTTGATGGTTTTTTTAAGTCTGATTTTGTGATTGTAGTACAGGGGTTACACTTTTGGTTGGCAGAAATGAAGTGGAACTAATTCTGGAAATGTTTGACTTTCACTTTATATTTTTTTTTGCCATTTAGTTGAGAGTGGCTTCTGTGAAATTCACACTGCTACTTGGAGTTTTTCATCAGCATGTATATGTAACTGGTTAAAGCATGTTTGGCTTGGCCTTTGCCAACCCCAAACATGCTTTTTGAAGCTTTCAAAATGTGATTTTGCTATTGATATCATGTTTGCTTTTGGTTTTTTTTTTTTTTTTTACCAAGTGTGATTCTAGTCCAAGCTATAAAATGTAGCTTATGCAAGTTTGGATTGAAATTTTGATACAAACTTAACTTTTTTTAGTGGTGAGTTTCCAAACATAAATCACTTCACTCCAAACTCAGTTTTAACCAAAATCAATTAATTCAAGAGGTTATGTTTTCCAAACGTTCACCCAAACACACACTTACTCTTGCAGTTATAACCTATAAGTATTTATTTATCTGTTATTGCTTATTTGTCACTGTAAATTATTACTTATTTCTGATGAGCAAGGGTTGTAAAGTGTGAATACCCTCTCCATTGTATAAGAAAGGATGATAATGTGCTATGTGCTAGTGCAGTTGTCCTTTTTTCATTAACCTCTTAACCTTAACTTTGGCTGAAGAGGTGACAATTGATTGTTGTTTGGTAAAAAGGAGTTTTGATTATTTTCTATCTTTTAGGCAAGAAGTGGGTTTTGCGTGTGGCCGGATGTGAGACAACTTTGCTTTAGAAAGGGTCTTCTATATGGATTTATGCGATTGTTTTCTACACCATTAAAAACACTGCGTGGAGCTAGTCGGTCCCTGAGAGTCGATCAGTTTTGCAGTGTAGTGAATCTTTCTTCCTCATTGCAGATCGAATTGGTGAGCAGATTTCTTCTAATCTTTTGAAGTTGTCATGATGCACTTGGATTAATATTCAGTCACCCAAACTAATAAGGTTTTTGAAGCAATATTCTGAAAGCCTTGTTTTCTCATTTTATTTTTCTTTGATTTTCAGGTACCATGCCTTGGTGACAATTACGCATATCTTTTACATGATGTGGATACAGGGACAGTTGGTGTTGTTGATCCTTCTGAAGCTGCACCTATCATTGATGCTTTGAGCAAGAAAAATCGAAATTTGACATACATACTGAACACTCACCACCATCATGATCACACTGGTGGAAATACAGAGTTGAAAGAAAAGTTTGGGGCAAAGGTATGATATTTTTGTCTCCTGTTGAAGTAATTAGAGTTCCCATTGTAAAGAGAGGATTTAAATTCAGGATTGTTTTACTCTGTTTGTAACACTTTATATGTTGCATTACAGGTAATTGGTTCAGCAATAGACAAGGAAAGAATTCCTGGCATTGATATCTACTTGAATGATGGAGACACATGGATGTTTGCAGGCCATGAGGTGCATATAATGGCCACACCTGGTCACACCCAAGGTCGCATTTGTGGCTTATTTTTTTTCTTAATCGTTGAGCTTTATCAGATTAGATATATTTTAGATTAATTGATAAAAGATCAGCTCAGTTTTTGCTAGTTCGGTTCTTAGTCTCCTGCCGTTTACTTATTGCTTATTTAATATATCTATAAACTTTTCAAAATGAGGTGCCTATGCCATGCCCCATCTCATTTAATCTGTAATTTTTGACTCTATGGAAAGCCAAACTCTGTTTTCTTTGCTCTTATATTGACCGAACTCCTTGTTTGTACTTTGTACTTAAAGCCACTTGAGTTCTTCATAGTTTAGCCCAATTTGTTAATTGTTATGGTATTTGCCCTCAATGAATCCTAGTTTCTAACTTCCTTCCATCTGGCTAGACATGGGGTTTATTTTGTTAATTCTATGGTGTAGGACTTTTCTATGTAAGGTCATTGGGTAGTACAGTAATGGTAGGCTATACACTTGTTCTAGATTTTGCTAATATCTTGTGTGGTTTTCTTTACTTTGATGGTTAACCTAATGATTACTATTTTCCAATTTACTATTTGATTGAAATATAAGCAGGCGACATAAACTTCTACTTTCCTGGATCTGGTGCAATTTTTACCGGAGACACCTTGTTCAGCTTGTCATGTGGCAGGCTCTTTGAAGGAACCCCCGAACAGGTTGATTTTGAATTGCACTCAGTTTTTTCTTTTGTATCCAGGCTCTATTCCTATCTATAGTGAAAAGTCATTGCATATTCCTATGCCCTGTTCTTATTTCGTATTTCTTGTTATATCCCTTTTCCAAGTGTCCTAAAATTTGGAAACACATTCATGAAAGGACTTGCATATTGGGTAAAATAGTGCTAGTCTATGAGTTGAATATTGGATTTTGATTACTAATTATGTTGTTACAGATGCAATCTTCTCTTAAAAGGATTATGGCTTTGCCAGATGATACAAATATATACTGTGGCCATGAATATACATTGGTTAGTTTCCTTTTTACTTCCATCCTTCATCTTCCTTGCTTTGTTTTCTATGTATAAGTGTTGCCACCTTGACATTGGTGCTTTAAAATTTGACAGAGTGACTCTAAGTTTGCATTGTCAATAGAACCTGGAAACAAGGAACTTCAGTCCTATGCTGCTCAAGTAGCTCACGTTAGAAGCAAGGACCTGCCCACAGTAATTTTCCGAACACTGTCCTTTGCCTAATCTCTCTAATATATCTTTGATGATCTGTCATTACTCACTGCTATAGTTTGAGTCCCTTGTTTTTAACTTTTACTAAACCAGTACTTTTCCCAGATTCCAACTACACTGAAGATAGAAAAGGCTTGCAATCCATTCCTTCGTACGTGGAGCACAGAAATCCGGCGAAAATTAAATATTGCAGTCACAGCAGATGATGCAGAAGCCATAGGCGTTATTCTTCAAGCTAAGGATAATTTTTAGAAATTTTTTTTTATTTGAATTGTAAAATTCAATGATGCCACCTATTCTGTTTAAGATTAGGTTGATGAATCAAGCCATTCAATAATGTTTACTTGATGGTATCCTCAATATAATTTTCTTTTTTCCTTTTCAACTTCCTTCGAGTTCATTTGAGAGTTGTAAATTATATCAAAGGTTTGATAACATGATGGAAGTCAAAACTTCGGCGCATCACTGCATGGAAGAAGCTCATCACTTTCATCATATTAAGCATATGAATATATGTTAAGAAGCTTGGTGCTTAAGAAGGTTGTGTTTTGATCCATCCCTCTTAGTAATATAAGTTGTTCATCATTCTCATAAGATCATTTATATAAGCAAATTTTTCATCTAAAAGGGTGGCATGAGATTTTGCTACTGATAGATAGCATGCGAGTGTAAATGAAAATAAAAATAAAAAATCAAAGGTTAAAGCAAGACAATTGATTTTTATGTATTCAGGTATGAATTTATAAACTATACTCAGAACTAGTAATATTTTGTCAACTTTCATTAAAAATCATTTTCAGGTCTGGTAGTGGTCGTTGGCCATAGTGCTATGATAAATAGTAGTATAATGTTTTTCCTTGTCTTATCAATAAAGTGAAATAAGTTGAAGAGTAACGTTAGAGGAAGACAGTGACGTGGACTATGGTCCTGAATCCTTTAGGACTAGTATATGGTAAGTGGTAACACACTAACACTAACTTTCAAACTTTCTATAAGTTGATGGACGGATGGAATGATTCACCTAACACCACTACCATTCAGTTGCAGCTTGTGCATTCCCCATTGCCACGCCACTTGCATCACTTCAAAGAAACTGACAACACCACCATGATCAACTTTCAGGAATATGACAGAATTACTTTATGCCTTAATCTTGTGTGACCAGAAAATTATGCATATTCTTATGTTATCGATATCTCCTATCTGTTGGAATCATCCTTTTGCAAGAATCATTTGGTTAACAGCTCCATTTAGGTACAGTTGGATATGTGCCTTGATGCTAACGTCTTCTTGTCTAAGGAATCATTAAAAAATCTCATAAAAATGTACAAGGTGTTGGCATATTGGTAGGTCCCAAGTCCATACCCAAAAATTAAAAAATAATATGGCATGGTGTTATGTGACTTGATCATGCTAGTACAACTTAAGCTTATTCATCTTGTAGTCTCTTGGTTTGAAGTATAATATCAATCAAGGGATTGTAGGTTTGAATCTAGCATCAGATTCAAGCATAAAAAAATACTTGTATAACTTAAGATGAGTATATTTAGTTTTACATGATATCCTCACCTCTCCATAATAATTAAAAGGAATGTGCTAACCAATATTTTATTAAAAAAATTACAAAGTCAATGAAAATAACAATTAATGCAATTCATTGATTACAAATAAAACTATTCATATTTGTATTATTGTTCTGTTTTTACTTTTAGTGAATCACATATTTTATTTTCTAATAGTAGTTTAGTGTGTCTTTTCTTAATTACTCAATCATAAACAAAATATAATATTTTAAAGAAATTTGATTTATTATTTTTACTTTATTTTGGAACAAATAATATTTAATGTTCTTACAAGATAATGGGATGGAGATAGTTCTTAAATTTATTTTATCACCTCATTACTCAGTTTAGATTCCCGTTAAAATATTAATACTCATACCACTTAATTGCTCGATGCGGTAATTTTTACAAGTGACTAGCTCGACAAACACAGAATTGTCGATCCACATTTTCATTGTTCACATAAATGGTTATTGAAATGGAGAGGGAAGATTTTTAGGGACATTTTCTATATGAAACTATTACGAAGCAATTGTGAAATTTTGATTTTCACCTAACCTCTTTTACAAATTTCTTCCGTTGGTTGCAAAAGAAAGTAAATTTACATTTTAATCCTTTCTTTTCCTTTTAGCAAGGATATAAGTGTAAGAGATTAATTTACGCTAACCATCGTGCATAACCATCATATAGTTAAAAAAACATTTTTTTTATTATAGTGATATATATTTCAGAAAGTTTTAATGATTTTATTATAAATTATTTTACAATTTAACAAGTAATTTGATTGATTTATGTAATTCCATTAAAAGGTAATTTATTTACCCAAGAGTAATTTAATTTAGGCAAAGCAGAGAAAGAATATGAACAGGGATGTAATCAATCATCAAGATTCTACGAGGAGGGGTCCCCAGTATCAATTGCAACGTCCAGATTAGAGAGAGAGAGAGAGAGAGAGAGTAACAGTTTCCGCGCCAAAAGGAAACAAAGAAGAAGGAGACAAAGGACGG
Organism: Crotalaria pallida; assembly: GCA_037953625.1. NCBI lineage: Eukaryota > Viridiplantae > Streptophyta > Magnoliopsida > Fabales > Fabaceae > Crotalaria > Crotalaria pallida. The sequence goes on along the minus strand of CM075654.1, from coordinate 136,658,234 downwards.
GTGAAAGGTGAAGCAACACAGTATCATCTCTTTCGTCTCTCTCTCTTCTCTTCTCTCTCACACACATTTGCAGCAACACATACATGAATACGATACGACATTAACATCGATCGTTTTTGGCACTCGCAGAAGGAAGAAGCAATGGACGATCTATTCACGGAATTGAACCACCCGAAGACGTGCGTGGTTTTAGGAGGGAGAGGATTCCTCGGAAGATCGCTCGTGCTGAGGCTTTTGAGACTCGGTAACTGGATCGTTCGAGTTGCCGATTCCGCTCACTCTCTCCAACTCCATCACTCCGAGTCCGACTCGCTTCTCTCCCAAGCTCTCTCTTCTTCTCGCGTCTCTTACTTCCATCTCGACCTTCGCGACAAGCGCAACGTTCTCCAAGGTCAATCATCCATCATCAAATCCATGCGCGTGTTTTTCTTCCTTTTCTTTTTCCTTGAGAAAATTAACATTAACATAGAAAATATGCGTTTTCTGCAGTTCTAGAAGGTTCTTCCGTCGTGTTTTATATGGATGTCGATCCTTTGAATGCAAATGACTTCTATAGTTACTACAAGCTTATAGTTCAAGGTACTCTTCCATTTTATTTATCGCTAATTCGCTATTGCATAACAGAGTCTTAACATGATGCCTCGATACCGTGGGTGTTGTTGTCTTCTTAACCGTGATTGCGTTCACAACGGCTGCATTTTCTTGCAATTGTTCACGATTGCTGTAGGCAACTGCGATCGCTGATTAAAACCTATTTGGATTTGATATTTACTTCCGTGATTTTTCAAATTTTGATTCAGGTGCAAAGAATGTCATTAGTGCTTGCCGCGAGTGCAGAGTGAAGCGCCTCATATACAACAGTTCCGCAGATGTGGTTTTTGATGGTTTGCATCATTTACATTACGTTGATGAATCGGTGGCGTATTCCTGGAAAGTATGGTTTTGTTGAGAGAGTTTCTTCATTTTTTTTTAATTAAAAAAAAGAAACAGATCAGATGATTTGCATTTGCAAATAAATATGCATTTTTAATAGTAAATGTGAATTCCAGATGGAGAATGTGTTGAGTGACCTTAAGGCTCAAGCAGAAGCATTGATCCTGAGTGCCAATGACATTGATGGCCTACTGACATGCGCACTCCGTCCTAGTAACGTTTTTGGACCTGGTGACTCGGATATTGTGCCATGTTATCTAAAGTTAGCAAGATATGGTTTTGCGAAGGTGCTTTTCTTTTTTCGTAAAATTGTTGTACATTGTAGGATCATTTGTCAAATGTAGGAAAAACTTGGGAAATTTAAGCTTTAATTTGTTTGATAAATTTAATAGAAATTATGTTATGGCAGTTTCGTGAAAGTCACTTTAACAGTGCTTATTACTTCAACCAATCTTTCCATTTTCACCTTACCAGTTTGATAAATTTAATAGAAATTATGTTATGGCAGTTTCGTGAAACACTTTAACAGTGCTTATTACTTCAACCAATCTTTCCATTTTCACCCAACTTGTTATCACCTGTTTTACTGAACGAAATAGGGAAGTTTCAGTAAGCACTTTTGGAGGAGCTAAGGAATAGTGACTTTTTTGTAAGCACTTCTGGAGGAGTTAAGGAATTGAGATTATGTTCACAAAAAAATAGTAGTTGTTGTCATCCTATTCTTCACGCTAGCAATGTCTATTGATCTAGACTCTTTTATGAATTTCTGAACTTCACTTTGTAAATGTGATTGATTTGATATTTCTATGGCATATATTTTCTACCAAACTTTTAGACCCATCTGATCTGAAACCCATTTAATATGCATATGTTCGTGAACATAATTTCATACTGATTATCATAGTTTGGGCCATCTGTTGAATCCACAGTCATGGATTGGCATGCTATAAACTCATTTCAGTTCTATCATGAACCCATCCCTAAATTTCCTATTAGTTTTCCCATGTCATGGAATTCATATCAGTTGGCATTGCCAACTGTAATTTTATTTTGGTAGTAACAATTTCTCATTTCAGTTTATTATAGGGACTGGTGATAATCTCTCTGACTTCACCTTTTCTGAGAATGTTACTCATGCACATATCTGTGCAGAAGAGGCCTTAACTTTTCAAACGGTTTCTGTGGCTGGAAAGGTATATTTATTGAACATCAATGGGGTGCATTGCCTATCTGATTTGATATTCATGCATAACAAAGTGTATAATTTTTATGCGCAGGCATTTTTTATTACGAATCTTGAACCTATAGATTTCTGGGAATTTCTCTCCCTTTTGTTGGAAGGTCTTGGATATCCAAGGTAAAAATGAGTAACATGTTTTGATGTATGACTGACATAGTGTTGTCTGCAATGTTGCTGGTTTTCACTTGTATATGTTCGACATGACTGCCTGACATAGTAAAAGGGGTGTTCATAGAGGGGAAAAAGCTTTGTACATCAGATTTCCTGTGCTTGTATCTTTGGAAAAACCCAGCTGCAAGCCATATTGAATTAGTTCTTTCCTGCCAATCTTTGTGCGCCATACCTTTTTAACTCTCTAACTTATGTCTGTTATAACTTAAAAACCAAGTCTTGTTTTTCCCTCCTTTAGCTCACAAAGGAAAGTTATCTTGCAGTGTTTCATCCTGGTTGATCTCTCTCATGTTTGAGTAGTTTTCTTTGGTTTATTTGCTACTTTAGCTTGCTGCTTCATTCACTACTTCAAGCAACAGAATACTACACCCGGTTGTTTTTTATTTGTTGGTTAATGATGTCTTATGCTGTTAACCAAGACAGAGAAATCCTTGATTTAATTGCAGGCCTTTCATCAAACTTCCTGCCGATTTGGTTCAATATTTTCTGTCAGTTTTAAAGTGGTTACATGAAAAGCTGAGGCCCAAATACTTCAGTTATCCTTTAGTAGTTCATTTTTTCCAGTTAGCTACACACACCAGAACATTCGACTGCACAGCAGCTCAGAAAAATATTGGATACTCACCAATAGTCTCCCTTGAGGTTTAAATCTTCTTCTCATTTCTTTCTTTCATTTATCCTTTTTAGATTGTTACTCGTGAAATCCCATATAGTCGTGTTCTTTTCCATGTTAACTACTCCCTCCGTCCCTTAATATAGGGCACCATTTTGATAGAATTGGTGTCCCTTTTTATAAGTCGTTTTAGAATATCTAGGTAGTATTAAAGAGTTTATTCCAAATACACCCCTCATAATTGCATATGGGTGATAGAGTAATAATTACAATAGAGAGAGAAATGAATAGAGTTGTAAAGTTTTAAATAGGGGTAACCTTGGAATGACAACATATTTTTTGATAAATTTGAGAGTAATAATTACTTTTCTTAATCTGCGTGAATTAGGTAAAAGTGACTTATATTAAGGGACAAAGGGAGTATTAGCAGTCACTCAATTACATGATATTAACAATGTGCAACCTCCAAAGAAGCAAAATGTGATGTAACAAATGGAGACTCTCTAAAGAAGACTGCTTCCTTTTTTATACCGTTCAGACCCTACTGCCTTGTACACACAAATAAAATTACATTAATGAGTATGGTTACTCATCTTAAATGCAATATAATATATTGTTCCTTTTGTTAATATAGGTGCTTTAGGACATTAATTAATGAGGGATTCTTGTAATATATCAATTACTGGAATATTTTTTTTTGGAAAACTAGCTTCAAGTGATTTATGAATGCTGGAAACAGTATACAATAGTAGTAACTTTTGTTTCCTTCTTATGTTACTTTTTCGTTGTTCTGAACAGAGTGGACGTTCTTTGGCAGTTTTCATATATGCTATGAAATTTTTTTACTTAAGATTTGCTTTTATATTCATTGATATTGGATAATACAGGAAGGCATCACATTAACCATAGGATCATTCTCTCACTTAGCCAAAGGTTCAACTTTTTTGACGAGCCGCAGCCCCACTGAACTGTCGAAGGCAGATAAGCTGCTTGGTGGTGGAAAAGGTTAGAACATAATGCTTTCCCTTAGGCTATGATGTATACATGACTTGCAACATGTTGGTGGGTTTTTTATGCATTTTTTGCAATGATCTGTGGCTCATCGTGTTGGAATAGCTAACTTGGATCCTGCAAATTAAGTTGCCTTGATACTAGTACAAGGCCACCACCAACATACCTTGCTTGTAGGCTTGCCTATATATTTGCATTTTTTATTTACTGTAAGAGTGTGCTTGGCTAAGTTTAAAAAGTTTTGAATGAAAATTACTTGTATGGTACAACAAAAATGAGGGAATGCTGAAGAAAAGTGCAGCTTGTTTGCATTTCACCCTGCAAAATTTTGCCTCTCCACCCTTTAGCACAAAAGCGGTCTCACACGCCAAGGACTGAGAATAAAGATCTTATTATCACTCTTTTCTTTCACTCTTTTTCCTATTTAGTCGTCCTTAGCAAACACTCTCCAATGCCTTGCATCACTTTTGTAATTGTATTGGTTGTTTCTATTGTTCTATCTATATCAACTGCTACTTGGTATATGTTATTTTGGGCCATAAACATGAATTCACAAATTTGACAAACAGATTTATTTTCCATTTAAATTATCTACCCTGAATCATGGAGCTTTGATAACATTTTCTCAAGCCAAAATAATGTTTAGCTTTATTGCTGCAGTGGCTGACGTATTGTTGTGGAGAGACGAGAAGACATCCTTTACATATTTCCTTGCGCTGGTTTTGTTGTTTTACTGGTTTTTCCTTTCCGGAAGCAGTTTTATATCATCTGCTTCTGGACTTTTGCTGGTTGCCACTTTGCTTCTCTATGGGCACAGTATTCTTCCACCTAAGCTGTAAGTGCATGTTCATAAATATTTGAATACTGAGACTTCACATTTCTGTCATTTTTAGCAAACTTGGGACATATTTAGTTTCTCTATACCAAAGATTTTGGCTCTTAGCAGCTTACACCTTCATATTTCTCTGGAAATGGAAATTGTTTTATAAGCACTAAGCCCTTGAGCCTTAACACTTTATGACAGATTTGGTTTCTCTATACCAAGGATACCCATGTCTAGTTTTGAAATTTCTGATACCGTGGTGAAAGGTTTGGTTGCAACTTTACTATATCAGTGGAACAAGGGTTTTCAAAATATAAGAAGACTGGGGCAAGGGGATGATTGGTCTACATTCTTCAAGGTAAAAAGATGCGGCCTTTAAGTTTTTTTAAGAAAATAAAATTGCTTCATTTCTTGTTCAAATTAGTTTGTGAAGTTTTAATTTATTTTGCTGAATATATGATGTAAACATTATCTAGAATGCATTTACTGTGATGTCTGGGTCCACTGATTGGTTTTGGAAGCTCGAGTTCCAAGTTTTTTTGGTCCGATTAGCCTGCAGTTTACCATTTTGCTTTTCTGTGTTTGTACAGAGGTGGGCTGGAAATAGTGATTGATTTATGCTTGCAATGAACATTAACTATGGTGTAGAGATTCCAAGAATCTTTCCTTTCATGTGGTGTTTTTTAACTGATGCAGGTTGCAGCTTTTCTTTACCTTCTGAAGTTGATCCTATCAGTGTCAAAGTTGTTAACAACATTTATAGGGATAGGTATGGACTTCTTATCATTTGCTACTTCAGAATTTTCTGATGGGCTCTTGTGCTTTCATTTTTACCTTTTGTATTTTGTAATGTAGGTTTGGTCTTCGCGTTCATGGCATTTTTTGTTTACGAGCAGTATGAATCTGAGATTGATGTATTGGTGGATGTTCTGTTCACCCATTTGAATGAGTTGATGACATATTTGATGGGATTTTTACCTGATTCTATATTGCGGCTTATGCACTATCATGACAAAAACTCTCAATGTTACAATGGACCAGGAAGTGTAAAGGAGCTGAGATAGCCAAAAGAGTTTCGGCTTCATTATTCAAAGTTTGAGCTCTATTAGGCTTTCCATTACTTACCAACACAGTTGTGCCTTAGAAAAATATAGGGTAGATATTAGGAGTGCACTAGTGCACTACCTCTCCTTTTATTTTCTATAATCACAGATGAACTACTGGGTTAATCTGAAGATGTTGCTGTTGGACATTATTGTGGTTTAATAGAATAGCAGGTGAATCCTTGAGTTATCATTATAGGTTGATGATTACTTCATTGAGTTCTCTGTTTTGTGCAAGTCTTGGCAGCTATAAAATCTCAATTTTCTGTATATGTTTGAGCAAAGGCAGCAAGGTAGTGTATGTACACTTATTGGTTGGTTTCTTTTACATTGAGCAACATGGATTCTATTTTTACTCCATGACAGTGATACACATGAGAAGCTATTGTTTTTAGCATTATCATGAAACTTTCTTTTTATTATTTATAGGCCATTTTGGCCAAGGTTGGGAAAATTACCCTCTTTATCAAAGTTATTCAAATCCTCTATCATTTTAAGTCTGTCTCTTTTAATTATTTGATTGATTATGATATTCTAATTTTTACTCATTTTCATTATTAATATATAAAGAAGAATTAGTGCCTACTGTTTTGTAGCCAAAGAATGAAAGAGAAGTAAAAAATAGAAGTTCGGACTAGTTAAATATATATTTCCAAGCATGCAATTAGCTCTCTGTTAGAGTTGTTCTCTTTGTTTAATTACCTCATTGTAATTTGTAAGTTTATTCAAGTTGATAGTAGTACTTGATCATTTGGCTGTTGCTATTTAGCTTTTTCAATCTTGGTAAAGATTTAGGGTTTTAGTTTATTAACCCCCCACTTAATCGCTTGACCCTTTTTTTTTTTGCCAAAAATCAAAATTGTCCTTTTTATTTTTATGGGGTTATGGCTGGCTCGTTGGGGGGCCAGCAAGGTGCATAATATTCACACTCTCGTTGGGGTGTAAGCGAGAGTTAGAAGAAAGCAAAAAAAATAGAGCTCGCTGAGGGTCCAGTGAGTACACATATTTTACATTCATGCTGGGCCCAACGAGCATTCGAAAAACAAAAAAAAAAAAGCGAGGTGCATAATATTCACACTCTCGCTGGGGTTAGCGAGAGTTAGAAGAAAGCAAAAAAAATAGAGCTCGCTGAGGGTCCAACGAGTACGCATATTTTACATTCATGTTGGGAGCAGCGAGCATTCGAAAAACAAAAAAAAAATACTGCTCGTTGAGTGCTAGCGAACTGAACAATTTCACACCATGTTGTAGCAACTGTTGTGGTCTCAAATCATCCCAAGTATATAGTGTTGCAGTTATCAACAATAAAGCACTCAGTTATGTTTCTTGCACTTATGTTCCCACTAGCTGGTGTTGTTCCGCTTTTATGTACCCATCTGCTGGTGCTGTTCTGCTTCTTCGTTCCCTTTTGCTGGTGTTGTTATGCTATTATATACCCATATGCTACTGTGCTTCTACTTTTGTATCTGTGCTTCTGGCTCTTACGTTCCAATCTGCTGCTGTTTTTGCTTTTTTCTAGCAGAATTCATTAGGTGTACTGGCCATGTTTCTAAGTGGTGGTGTTTTATTATTATTAGCAATTCTATGTGATATGTAGTCTTTCTCCCAGCCTATGGTAAACCTTGTTTGGGCCTCAGCGAGAAGGCAAAAAAAATAGCCCCCAGTTTAATCACTTGACCCTTTTTTTTGCCAAAACCCAAAATTACCTTTTTTTCTGGATTTATAACACTCGTCGGGGCCTAAGCGAGAATTCAAAAAAGAAAAAAAAATATAGCTCGCTGAGGGGTCAGCAAGCTACGTAAATTTACACACTTGCTTGCCCCTCAACGAGGGGTGGTGGGTGAAACCTAATCTCGATGTTAGCTGGCAGGAAACAATTCCTCAAATTGGAGGAGGGGGTCTGCTTAGGTCCTCTTCGGGCCTTTAGCTTGCTGGTTTTCATGACAACTTTGGTTTCAAGGGAATGTGCTTCTAGCTTAATTGTAAGAAGAAAAAAAATGCTCACTCTCGCTTTGTCTTCAGCAAGAAGGCTAAAAAAGCAAAAAAAAAATATAGCTACACAAATTTTACACTCTTGCTGGGACCTCAACGATAAGTCTAAAAAAGAAAAAAAAAATTAAAGCTCGCCGAGGAGCCAGCGAGTGTAAATTTACATAGCTCGTTGACCCCTCAGCGAGCTATATTTTTTTTTTTCTTTTTGAATTCTCGCTTAGGCTTCAGCTAGTGTGTTATAAGCCCAGAAAAAAAAAAAAGACAATTTTGAGTTTTGGCAAAAAAGGGGGTCAAGTTAATAAATTGGGGGTTAATAAACTAAAACCCAAAAAATATTGCTCGCTGAGGTGCCAGCGAGGTATGTAAATTTACACACTCGCTGACCTCTTAGCGAGCTTTTTTTTTTTTTCTTCATTTTTTAAATTCTCGCTTAGGCCCCAACGAATGTGTTATAAACCTAGAAGAAAAAAAACAATTTTGGATTTTGGCAAAAAAAAGGGGTCAAGTGATTAAATTGAGGTTAATAAACTAAAACCCAAGATTTATATGAGCTCTACTGATTATCATGTGCATATAACGCAAAATAAGATTGTGGAAATCAATTTATGGTTGGGAATATTATCTAGCCGGACCTCCTACTAGCAGCCTACTGCCCTTATATTTGGAGTGCACTAATGTTTTTTTAAAAAAATTTAAATTGGTCTTGCATGGAGTTATAATAGAAACTCGAACTTAAGGCTTCAATTTGACAAGTTTCACTTGTAGAGTGAAACGAAAGAAATTAGAGAAGTCTACCTACAATATTGATATGCGTAAGTATGACAAAAGCAACACACGGGGAGAAGGTGATAAGCTATATAGTAACTAGCCAACATATTATAAAATGGGAGAAGTTGAGGGGCAAATGCGATTTCCCTTTTAATTTCCCATTTTTCCTCCTAATTTCCCTTCTAATCTTAGTCATCAAATTGCAAATGTAATAATAAATCACATCCGTCCATATCCATCTAAAGTAAAATCTTTTCATTTTCTTTCATTCTAAACATGAGACATGACATATAAAAATGAATGCATGTAACTGAACGAATGAAGATAAATTATTTTTGTAATGAATGCATGTTATGTACGTTACAATTTATATTATTATGATGAGACATTATCTATACACTATATTCATAGATCATATGCATGTAAAATATGTCATTCAATATATATATACAATTGTTAACTCAAGGTACTATGTCTTATTTGTGTCATCTTCTTTTTATAGTGGTAATATCGCTTCAACTTTTTGAAGTTTTTCTTAGTTCGTTTTTGTAAAATATTTTAAAATATTACTTTTTTATCATGCTGGAGATTTTGAATGTGCAAGAAAATTGATAATAGTATATATAAATATAGGTTTCATCTCTATAATTTATGCTCTTCTATTTATTCTATTGGAATTTTACTATTTATTTTTTTAATCATATTTTAATAGTAAGAATTTCATGATGTCTAATATTGAATAACGCTAAGCATGTTATTCATTCCCGAGTAATAGAATAAGATTTGTATGTTATTCATTCCATTTTTCATTAACTCTCTTATTTTATTTGATTATCATAAGCAAACTTCCATTTATTTGAATACAAGATTATTTGAAAGCAAAGTAATTTCAAAGACATAATTTTTGAAGCCATTCTTCAAGTTTCAATTGGGTTTGCTTCTTTTAATCTTCTATTTTATATTGTTTTTTTAATATCTTTAAATTTTAATGTTATATACATTATTGGATTTTCTATTATTGATCTCAATCCCCTTTATAATATGTTTCATTTTGTATATTGAAAGAGATGTGATTTTGTAGGTCTTTTGAGAATCAATTTTTCACTTTTGAGGAGGGTTCAAATATATGATTAGGCAAATATAAAATATAAAATATAAAATATAAAATATTTGTTTATTTAATTTAGACAAATGCTCATGAATAGCTCAACATATGACATCCTTTATTAAAATTTAAAAAACTTTTTAAATATTTACATTTTGCTTAATATATAGACAGAAGTTTGTGCAATATATATTATACCAATTTTATATTGTGTAATTATTGCCCCACCAAAAAAATACGGAGAAAAATAATAACAGTTATTCATAATGTTTTTAAAGTATTCATAATTGTTTCACATGCCAACGTGGATATATAAATTTTTTCAAAATCTTTTTCACACTTTATCTAATTATAAATATTATATTCCGATTTGATTACATTAGTTTGTCCGATCATAAATATTATTTTTTTCATTGTAAATTTGTAATAATTAAAATAAATACCAAATAAAATATAATTAAAAAAATGATAAATTTATTGTAAATAATAGCGAAATTTAAGACCAGTGCATCGCACGGGCAATTTTCCTAGTTGAGTAAATTTCAAAATCGAATATCGGTTTGGTTTTAGGCGCAAACGACTAAAAGTATTAAAAGTTTATAATTTTGGAACTCAATTCGCCCATAAAAAGGAGGGGACTAATATTATCAAATCGTGTAATTTGGGGGACCAAAATTGCACTTGACTCTAAATTTTAAACATTTTTTATTATTTTTATTTATATAATTATCCAGTTTAGATGATGTGGTTGAGACACTTTACCGTCGTTAGTCCTGTAGTCTGGGTTTGGTCAAAAGGACTAGAAGTGATAAAAGTTGATAATTTGGGGACTCAATTTGGGGGATCAATGTCACTAAACATTTTATATGGAATAAAATGCATTTAAGCAAAAATACCCTTCTATAATCCTCAAACTATAATAAAAACTAGTGCAATCCAATTCATAAATTATTTTTAATAATTCATAAATTCAAAATTCGTATAGAAAATTGCCAAAAGAACAATTTTTTACAAAACTATCCCTAAAAATAAAATAATTACATTTTAAAATTCTATATTTCAATACGATCATTTTGACATAAAATTTGTAATTTTTGGACTTACGGTTTAAAAAATATAAAATTTTGAAGTTATATATAGGGGTATCTGACAAAAAAGACTCAAACTACAAGGGCTCCTATTTTTACCACTTGCTGACTCCGCGGTCCACGTCAGCTGTAACACCCCTAATTTTCGTCTCCCAAATAACCAAGAAATTAATTATAACAATTATTTTATAATTGATTTATGTTGGTTTGTAAAGTTTTAGTTTTTGAACATTGTGTGTTTTTATATATAAAAATATGAGAAATATTTTTATATGGTTATTTTGTACAAAAATATGAATATTGTAATTCAGTCCTTGGGTTGGGACCTAATTGCAATATTAAAAAGGTATTTGAAGAAAGAGTAATTAAATTATTAATTTTTGAATTTTATCAGCATGTAACCGGTTAGAAGGGCTTTGTAGCCGGTTACACGATGAACTCAGAAAACTGGGTTAGTGCGTTTGATGAGTAATCACGCGGTTTAACCCAAAATTCGCCACGAATCCCACTCGATTCATGGTGGGAGACGCGTGTCGCTATGCATGAGAGGCCAATTTCTCTATAAATAGTGGAATTGCTGAAGATCAAGGGTTGATTGCTGCAATTCTTGTTGAAGAAGGGTAATTAGGGTTCCAAATTCGTTCTGAGCAATTCGTCTCCTTCTTTGAGAGTTAGAGAGTGAAACACACCTTTCTGGAAAGCTTAAATCAAGAGCTTTCCAGTGATATACACCTTGTAAGTTGAGTGTTCGTGTGGGTGGAGAAATCAAGCTTGGAAGCTAGGAGTTTGAGTCTGAGTTCTCTGTTGTTCTGGTTCTGGAAGCTGAATTCCAGATTCGATTTTGGTAAGCATAGTTAACATTTAAGTCTCAAACCTCTTTGATTCTCTAGTGCATGTTACCTATATTGAGTCCTAATTGTTTTCCCCAATTTATTTGGTCAATTGCTATGTCAAATCTTCTGGTCTTTGGACCGTGTTGATAAAAATCGTGGCTGAGAGCAGAACTGTGGATTTAATGGAAATCTGTGTTGGAGCCTTTCTCTCTGCAATCTTTTGGATCAAGCACGAACCTAAGGTAAGGGGGAAGTTTACTATTTGTTAGAATGAGGAAAAACATGTTGGTAAATAGGATGAGTCACCAAGAGACTCTAAGGGCATAGTTGGAATTAGTTTTATGGCTTGGAGGCCAATTTAAGCTCATTTCTGTTTTTGAGCAATCATAATATGATGCATGCAAGCTGTTGTGATGACAATTTCATGACTTAATTTGATATTATGTGAATTGATGCATTAAGTTGTGAAATATGTGCAATTATGTGCAATGTGAGTATCTAAATTGAATGCATGCAAGGTGAATGTGTTTCTGTGGTTAAACATGTTTACTTAAGGTATATGAACTCTTTTGAATGTTGAAATTGGTTAGATTTGAGTAATGAAAAGAATGGTTTGCAAAACCTCATATTTCAATGTGCTGACTGCACAATCTAACCGGTTACTCGATAATTGTAACCGGTTAGACACTGTAAAATTGTTAAAGAAAATAAGTTTCTGAAATCAGTTCTGTGGTCTTATCAATGTTACTCAAATCTAGACCCTAATTTCACTGGAATTCAATCTGAAATGGAGTTGATTTTGTGGTAATAATTCAGATTGAAAATTTGGAGTTAATACCTTAATATCAAAGGATAATTTCAAGAGGAAATTATGCCTAAATGAAATTGGATTATGATTTAGATCTTTTGAATGATATTATGTGTTGAACTTGAGGTATTCTGTTATGCTAAAACCTTGTTATTGGATTGAGTAGATAATTTAAGAAAAGATTCTTGGAAAATCAGTGGTTTTATATTCAAGTTTGTAATTCTAACCGGTTAGGTGATGATGTAACCGGTTAGTACCTAAAAACTTAAAAATAAAAGTTAAGTTTTGAGTAAGGATTTTGATATCAATGATTATATTCTCTCAATCCAGGTCTATGAGCATAGGTTAAATTTAAATTCAAAGGTGAATTTTATGAGTAAAGCTATACCTCAAGATATCATTCAGAAGTTGTGTTTTTCTAAGTCATAATAATGGAATTAATGGGATCATGACCTTGTACTCTAGGAGTACCAAATTGATATGCAACCTACTTGATGACACATTCTGGGAATGTGGCCATTGTCTGGGACGTGGTTTCTTGGACACGTTCTGGGAACGTGATGCACACTCTGGGAGTGGTGCTTGATTTTATTCCAAGTATGGTTTGCGATACGTTCTGGGAACGTATGTTAGTGTTCTGGGAACACATTGGTATAATAATGGAATTAAAGATAAAACCAACCTTGATGATTGTGCATTCATATAGAATGGAAGTTTGGTTGGTAGGAACGTTTATCATATTCTGGGAATATGAGGAGGGTCCTCCGGGAGTACCAAATTGTAACCTACTTGATGACACATTATAGATATGTGGCCAGTGTCTGGGACCTGGTTATATACGTTCTGGGAACGTATGATAGTGTTCTGGGAACACATTGATAAGCAACCTACTGGATGACACATTATAGATATGTGGCCAGTGTCCGGGACCTGGTTTTTATACGTTCTGGGAACGTATGCGTTCTGGGAACGTGATGCACACTCTGGGAGTGATGCTTATTTATCCAAGTATGGTTTGCTACACGTTCTGGGAACGTGATGCACACTCTGGGAGTGAATGCTTATCATCCAAGTATGGTTTGACATTACGTTCTGGGAACGAATGTCAGTGTTCCGGGAACACAACGGTGTATGGGATGGACGTCCAAGATGGACTTTGAGAGGCCTCGGTTGTGGAAGGAAATCATGCACCATGCCACCTGCATTGAAAGAATTATTACGATTAACCGAGTGTGCTCATATGATTATGCATCATGATTTGCTGCATGTTAACTTGTGGATGTTAGTTTTATTCTCATTTGATTATGCGAATATGTATAGCTAACCCTCATGCCCTTATTAGGTGTTGATCGTGCATCTAGCTTGCACAAGAATCAGTAAGGGGAGATGTCCCTTAGATGCATGCAGAGTGTAGAAACTGTGGGTTGGGAACCCGTTGTGCAGATATCGAGGATCCGACCAGAATGATGTTTGGACAAGGGACCAGTGACCAGCTCTATAACATTTCTATTTTTAATAGAATTTATATGATACATATTTTGGAAAAAGGTATCATAAAAGGAATTCAGTTTCATCATAATACTTATTTTATAATAATGGACTTGTTACACTTGATATATTTTGGGAGGGTAATATGGTGATTTTACTATGTTTCCGCAAACTCTGATTTTACGAGTCACCTTCATTATTAATCAAGTGTTTGTGAAAATAAATTTTTCAGGGAAGGGATAATTTCTTATTTTCAGATCTTTCCCCAACGATAACAAGTTCAAGTATTCTTAAACTTATTACTTTTCTTATAAAGTAAGAGGACATAAAATGAGCGTTACACAGCATCGGTGGCCGGAAATGGCATGCAGGGGTATATGGCTCACCGGAGCAAACTGTAGGGGTATATTTGTTGAAAAATAAAGTTAAAGGACGTCTGACAAAATAGGTGCAAACTACAGGGACACCTGACATAAATAAGCAAATTTTATATCTACCTCATTGCAATTGTCAAGGATATAATTAAAGATTTAGATTAAAGCTCAACATCAGTACGTAAAAAATTGTGGTCAAAATATTCATTCACTACACTATTGTTCGCGAAACAAATTGGTTTATTCCAAATGAGTTTGGCTTAGTGGAAGTATGCTAGGACCATAAGGATATTGAGAACCCATAAAATCATAAGGTTAGAGACTTGAATCCTTGTGAAGAACGTCCCTTGGGGAGGCACCCCACCCATGTTGCTCCAGGTGTCGGGACTTTGAAGTTCCCCTCCACAATTTTAAATATAAAAACAAAAAAAAAAAAGAAACAAATTGGTTTATGGATCATGAAATAGATTTTGAGTGCTATTTAATCGAGACAATTTAATTCCTTAACATTTGAATTAGAATTGACAAAATGGATCGATGGTCCAAATTGACTTAGAACCTGCAAAATAAATATGTGGGCTATTACTTTTAAAGGTTTGAACATGTCTAACATATGTGAAGTTAGTTATATTTTTATTGTGATAAGCACGAGAAGGAATACTCATCAATTCTATAATAATATAAGGGCAAGTGATTTTGGATATTTAAAGATATGTATGAAAATGATAAGATTGTATTAGGGTAGAATTGCACACTCACCCCTCCTTTTAGTGAGAGATAAATGCTATATTTGCCTCATTAACTCTGTGTTATTGAGTTTGCACATTTATTGGGCCAATATGTTTATTATTCCTAAATCTGTATCTAGAAATATTGAGAAGCTATGTAGGGGTTTCCTTTGGGGGAGACAGGAGACAGGTCACTATTCCGCTAATGTTGCATGGAATGATGTGTGTAAAGGGAGGAAATTTGGAGGCTTGAACATAAAAAATAGCTGCATTTGGAACATAAATGCAATTGGTAAGCAAATCTGGGATCTGGCTATGAAGAAAGACAATCTATGGGTCAGATGGGTTCATTCAGTATACATTAAGGATCAAGATTTCTGGGAGTGTAGTGTGACTCAGGGAGCAGGTTGGCATTGGAAACAGGTGCTTAAGGTCAGAGATAAGCTTCGGGCAGGTTTTCATAATGATAGATGGATTGGAACCCACGATGGTGTGTATACTGTTAAAAGTGGGTATCTCTTTCTTAATAATCAACAAGGACATTTTCCCTTGTATAGAATGGTTTGGAATAGTGTAAATGTCTAAAAGCATTGTTTTATAGCTTGGCTTGCTACCGTTGGCAAATTGCGAACGTTGGATAGGCTATCTGCTAAAAACTAATTGTACAACTAGCTGAAATTTGTTAACTGACTTAAACAATATAAGTTGGCCAAGATATATGATGATAATTAGAAAAAAATAAAGAGCAAAATTGAGATATAATTTATTAAAAACTCTTTTATTTTTTTAAGCTACTTCACATAGCTTTAGCTTTCTGAAAGTTAATTTTCAAAAACTATAAATTTCATTTTTAAAAGTTATAAGAGAATTATAAGCTTATTTTATCAAAGTCAAAATGCAAATATTTAGATTGGATCTTTGACAACTTCTCCTCTCCCATCAAAACTTTACTTATAAAAATATTATAGATATATACCAAATTGCATTATCAAAAGCACAAAAAAATAAATAAAAATATTATGATGGTCAAATAAAACTGAATATTAAATGAAATATTTTTTTTTATTTTTATTATAGGTCATACTTAATTAGAGTATATTAAAAAATTTAAAAAGTAGTTATATTTCTTAAATTTTAAAATAATAACTTAGTATTGCAATTTAATTATTTTAATTTGTTTTGAAAATTTCATAAGTATATTATTTCACATTAAAATACATATATATATAGACACATATAAAAATGTTAGCAAGTGCTCTTAATGTATTGTTTAAACAAGAAAAAAAATATTTTTACCTTGTGAAATGATGTATATATGAGAAATATTTAAGTTTCTAATATTGACTTACTTATTTTTGAATGCTTAGATAACGCAGTTAGGTCACTTGTTAATATAACGTGTAAAAAATGATAATAAATAAAATCAGAGGACACTTCAATCCCTCAAAAAATTTAATTCATTTTTAGTCCTCAAAGTTTTCCAAAAGTACCAATTTAGTCTCGTCCTATTTCCGTTAGCCAATTCGTTAAGGGACTAAATTGGTTCTTTTGGAAAACATGAGGACTAAAAATGAACTAAATTTCTTGAGGACTAAGTTGTCCCTGTCGAAAAACTTGAGTGATCAAAGTGTTCCTTCACTCATTTTTTTTAGTAATTTTTTTAAGGAAAAAAATAAAAAATAAAATCAGAGGGTACTAAATTTTGGTTTTGAATTGGTTTGATTGTAAAGCGTGCTTGTTTGGAGCATGGTTTTGAAAACCGGACCGGACCGGTCGGTTCAACGGAAAACCGGTGAACCGGTGGAGGTGCAGGTCCGGAATAAGCCAGAAACCGTTCTGAAAAAAATCAGGATTGAACCGATTGAACCGGTATTAAACCGCCAAAATCGGTCAAAACCGGTGGAAAACCGGTTTGAATTTGGAAGCCCAAATTAAGCAAAAAATTGGGTTTTTTTTAAATAACGAAATCCTATACGCTGGAAACTCAAACGACACCAATACGAGTCTCACTAGTTGATTACGTGTTTGCTCTCATCTCAACGAGAAAGAATATTAAAATTTTAGATTTTAGAACTAAGAAAAATAAAAAATAAAAAAGCCAAAAAGGCAAAAAGGCAAAGAAGTGAAGTGAAAGAAAAAAAAACAGTAAGTGACACACAAGAAGACAACATCAATAATCAATAGAGAAAAAACAAAAAGGCACAAAAAGGTAAAAGTACTAAAATATATGATTATATACATACGGGTACATTAAAACCGGTTGGACCACGGTTCGATCACGGTCCAATCATTGAACCTTGAACCAGTACCTTGACCGGTTCAATAACCGGTCCGGTTTTCAAAACATTGGTTTGGAGGCAGTTCTAACTTCTACCGATCACCACGCGTTACATCCGAACACTCTCGAGTCTCCATTCCAACTAGCGTGGCCCATTCTTATCTCTATTTTACCTTTTAACCCCTACTCTCTCTACAATATCTATCTACTCTCCCACCGAAACCCCCTTCTCTCTATCTCTCTCTCTCTCTGCTAGGGTTTCCTCCGTTCTTAAAAAAAAAAAAAAAAAAAAAAAAGAGTAAAATCCCTCTATCAATTCTAGATTTGTTATTTTAATTTCTTCGATTTTCAATTCGTAATGCCGCTCCCGTCGAAATCAATGAGGCCGGCTCATGACGGTGGCGGTGGCGGAGGGAAGGATTTCGAGGATTCGGTGCCTCCGTCGAACAACCTATGGGTTGGGAATCTGGCACCGGAAGTAACAGACTCCGATCTGATGGATCTGTTCGCTCAATACGGCGCATTAGATAGCGTGACATCGTATTCGTCACGCAGTTACGCTTTCGTGTTCTTCAAGCGCGTGGAAGACGCCAAAGCCGCTAAGAACAATCTCCAAGGCTTCGCTCTCCGTGGCAATTACTTGAAGATTGAGTTTGCGAGACCGGTTTGTGCTCTCTTCTTCGATTTTAACGGTTCTTGTATACTACTATCTTTATCATTATCATTATCGTTATTATTCTCATTCTTAATTCTTAATTGTTGTTCCTATAAAACTTCCCCGTATTATTTCCCTTCCAATTTTTTTGCTCTCGTTTCAAATTCGCTACCGTTTTTTTTTTTTTCCAAATCGCTGCTTTCAACAATTGTACATGCGATGGATGCGATATTCGATCGGTGTATCGTGAATCAATTTACGTTTGAGTTTAGTCTCAAATCCCTAACGAAATCAATTCTATCACGTTAGCGGCGGCGATTTGTGTTAGTTGTGAATCGCGATGAATAAAATTTTTAATTCGAGAAGACCTAAAAATTTACAAGTTTTCAAAATATCAAAATTTCTACCCTAGATTTCAATCTTAATTAATTAAATCAATCAATTGATTAATGTGCGAAAAAAATTTCGCTCCAAAAAAAGTTGTTGTAAGTTGTAACAATTTGAAGGCACACATTGTCTGTGGTTCTGTTTTTAACTATCGGAAAGATTTAAAATAATAATAGTATTGAAGATGATAACGTGTTCTATAACCCATGTTTGATAAACTAAACCTATATTACTCAACTTTGCATCATTCAATGGGATTTTCGGGGGCAAATATATAGAGTACTTTTCTTTTTTATTTAAAAGTTAAAACTAACTGTGTTGTGTTGTGTTGTGTCATGAGATAACCCTATTATTTGGCCACAAATCATTTTATGTGCGCGTGTACTCCTACTACTTTGTAGCACGATCCAACCAGATGTCGATTTTCTGACTCAACAATCAGAACATCTCTCTTACTCACAAGTTGAAGAGATGCACAAAAATATAAAGTACTAATTTGTTTCTTTATAAATATTTGTGGACGTGGAATTTTGAAGGAGATAACACTTGAACCGTAATGACACGCAACAACTTGCAACACATCATCATCACTTAAATGAAGAAAAGAAAATTGATATTCTGTCTGTTCACGGAGAGAAAAAAATAGACATCAACATCGAACGGACTTCAACACCTAATTAGCTGCGTGGACAATTATTTAGCATGCTCTTCTGGGTAACAACTAACAATTACTAATAATAATAATAATCAGGCAATAAAAAACTTTTATCATTATTCGTAAAAAAAAAAATTTGAACGATCCTTGTTAATACATTAAACATACTATAACAACAGTTGTCTAAGTCTAACCCTTCGAATGTACTATTTGATGCTACTCGTCTAATCTAAATAATTTACAATATGAAAATAAGTTTGACATTTATAGGAAAAATTAACATTGACTCTATAGAAGCATAGACAGTTACTCTGTTTTTTTGGGTATCGTGAACTCTTTTATACTATTATAAATGGTCCAAACAGCAACCTGACATTCAATTATGCTTGGCTCTTTTTATCTATTAAAGTATTAGAACATCTTGAACTGCAAGATTTTTTAAGGATGGATGAAAAGAGAGATAAGAAAATCATAATAATATGATCCTGACTTGACGTTTAGATAACGTATTGAGAAGATACAAATCATCATGCAATAATAAATGGGAAATAAGCCTTTTAAGAGATCTAAAATACGTTGAAATATTCTAATACATTAAACATACCAAGTTAAAAGCTTTTTTTTAAGGTTGCAGAAGAAGATAGATTATCTGAAAAGTATAACCTTAATTTTTTATGGGGAGTAACCCAATTTTTTTTTTCTGGGGATGGCCACACGGCAGTGACATGGACAATGGTGGTGGTTGTGGCAGCTGTGTTGTGTTGTTCTACTTATGTTGTCTCTCAGTGCGCGTTAAAAACACCCTTTGTTGTGGAATTACAGTTCTTAGCGTAGTGATCAATAGTTGAGCATAGTTTAAGACTTTGAGTTAGGTGTATTTTAACTGCAGAGTTGGCTTTTGGAAACATGATTCAAATTCCATAAAGACTTCCATACATGAAAATTAGAATTCCCAAGTCCATTTCTATTCTAGACTCATTTCTGGACGTCAAATGAGCACTTACAGAAATTTTGATTATAATTTGTTTTGAACACAAAATAATTTAAAGCAATTCCACACTGAATTCTAAAATCCAAAGAATGAGAGCATTGGAAATAATCATTGATGCAGAGTTCATTGCGGTTCTAATTCTTTTTACTATGATTTTGAAAACAGTGTAATTCCAAGAACTGGTTGAATCTTGTAGGGACTAAGAACTGCAAATGGTAGGTAATAGGGAATGATGTCCCATATCATTTGTGGTGCAAGCAAAAGCAATAATAGTCTCTGCCCTCATTTACTGTTTCTGCAAGTGTTGATTAGAAATTACAAATCACGGTTTGGATGCTTGATATTGTGTCATGTCATATTGTGCTAATCATATTTAATAAGTCTTTCCTTGTGTTAATTTAATTTATGTTGTCCTGGATATTTCATACCCATTTTTAATTAAACCTAGACCTACTTTTACAATTTACACAAGTTAGCTGCTAAATCGATAGAGGTTTTGCCTTTCTGAATATTAAATTACAGTTTGCATTAAATAATCGTAGCATAATGTTGATTTGGAGATATGTTTGTTTCTTAGCTAGAAATATCTCCTTGTAGTAGATGCTCATATCCGTATTCTTCTAATGTGTGTTTAAATTACTAAAAAATCCTGATTTCAGGCAAAGCCATGTAAACAACTTTGGGTGGGTGGTATTAGCCCTGCTGTGACAAAGGAAGAATTGGAAGCTGAATTTCGTAACTTTGGTAAAATTGAGGATTTTAAGTTCCTCAGAGACCGTAATACTGCTTGTGTTGAATTTTTCAATTTGGGTGATGCTACTCAAGCTATGAAAATCATGAATGGGAAGCGTATGGGTGGGGAACATATTCGTGTAGACTTCCTTCGATCTAAAAAAGTAAGTTTATATCTTACGATGTTGGTTTTGTTTTTTCTTCTTCCACTCACTTCTTGTACTTAATTACCTGTTATACTACATACTTCCTACTGCTTCATGATAGCATTTTTAGAGTAATTTCACTTAGGCTAGTGATAATTGGTTTTGAAAATACGCAACTTGGAGTATTGTGCCTTAAATTAATAAGGTTTTTTTTGGTTGGATCACTATTGTTTTTGATGTGTGCTATTTCTGTTTCCCTCTAATTACTTTTCCTTTCATTGTTTCTAGAAATTGGTGGGTTATCTTCTTATACAGCTTTGTATGCCTTAGTAACTTGTATAATTTTCATGTTGTTTTTGCTCTATCTGCTTGTTATTTGTGTGGCTAATGTTTTCTTTTCTGTTTTCTGTAGGATCAGTTGCTTGATTATGGGCAGTTACAGGGAAAAGGCTTTGGACCTACTGATTCCTATACTGGACAGAAAAGACCACTGGTGAGAGTTCTGTGCCTCTATTTTCAAGTTTGTTGTTAGTTCTTCTCATTTGTGCGGATGTATGTTATATATTTGTTTTAGGAAGGCTATCCATTGTTAAGGAGTGCTTGTGCCTGCTACTAAAATGGTTGATGTTTTTATCTATGCATGTAGTTTGGACTTAATTACTGTTCCTTATGAATACTTATTCTTGTGTTAACAGAATTCACAACCTCCAATGGGTAGGAAGGCTGATAATCAACCCAGTAATATTTTGTGGATACATTATCCTCCTGCTGTTCAGATTGATGAGCAAATGCTTCACAATGCCATGATTTTGTTTGGTGAAATTGAGAGGATCAAGAGCTATCCTTCAAGGAATTATTCGTTTGTTGAATTTAGAAGTGTTGATGAAGCAAGACGTGCGAAAGAGGGCCTTCAAGGACGCCTTTTTAACAATCCTCGAATAACAATTATGTATTCTAGCACTGACTTGTTACCTGGCCAAGATTACCCTGGCTTTTATCCCGGAAGTAATGGTCCAAGACCTGATGTATTCATGAATGAGCATGCATTCCTTCCATTACAAATGGATGTATATGGTCATAATCCTCCAATGGTTCCAAATAATTTTCCTGGACAAATACCACCTAGTGGTATCATTGGACCAAATGGTCCGATGCGACCTTTTGGTCCTCAAAGTAATGCTGAACCTCTTATTTCTGGGCCTGAGTTTAATGAGATGAGCACACTCCACAAATTTCAAGATGGTAGCGCCAAGAGTAAGATGGGCCCGAACTGGAAAAGACCATCTCCTCCTGCACCAGGGTTGCTTCCTTCTCCTGCATCAGGTACTAGGCTTCCTACAAGATCTGCCTCTGGTGTGTGGGATGTACTCGACATAAACCATATTTCGAGAGATTCTAAACGCTCAAGGATAGATGGTAATTTGCATGTTGGTGATGGTCCGTTTCCTCTAAGGAATATAGATGATCATGGGTTTGCTGCGGAACAAACACATGGGATGGATCCGGCTCATCTTGGTCCAGTGAACACTAGGATCGCAGCTGGAGCACACGGGTCTGTCCAACCTGATAGTGATCATATATGGCGCGGAGTTATTGCAAAAGGCGGTACTCCTGTTTGTCATGCTAGATGTGTCCCTATCGGGAAAGGGATAGGGACTGAGCTGTGAGTATAACTTTATTTGTTCTTAATGTCTAAATTGAGGTTTGGAAACGTGGAAGTTGAAGGACATAGAAATTCTCCTTAGAATCAGTTTCTATCTGTTTGCTTATTTTGCATTCTATCTTTTTATCTCTGTGTTGACATGAGCATTGACATGATTTTGGTTCTATAAAATGTTTAAGATGCGTATGATGGAACAACTTGATTAGTTTTACTTAAAACCCAATGCTCGCTATTGGAATTGTGAAAATGAGTTTTTGTATGTATGTAGGAAGCCCTATGTCAGGAGTTTTAAAAATTGATGATTTAATATGTTTCAATGGTTAGTTGGATGGGAATGAGCAATCGGTTAGGGAAAATCATTACCTTTAGAAAATCAAGTTTTTTTGTGTGCAACTGAAATTGTTTGTTACCTTCTCTAGTTCCTTTGTGTTTCCGCCCTCAATCTCTAACAAATTTAGGAACTCAGTCGATTGCATTTTTCCTTGAAAGTTTTGATGTCTTGCCCCTAGTGGTTAAAATGTATACCTATCTCATACGAAAGGAAATCTATACCTGCCTTCATAGCACTGTTATGATGCTGTAATTGAAAGTTTTTGTTCTTTTCCTGCAGTCCTGATGTTGTTGATTGCTCTGCGAGAACGGGATTGGATATCCTCACAAAACACTATGCTGATGCAATTGATTTTGAGATTGTTTTCTTTCTGCCAGATAGCGAAGATGATTTTGCTTCATACACTGAATTCCTTCGCTATCTTGGTGCAAAAAATCGTGCCGGTGTTGCGAAGTTTGTTGATAACACCACCTTATTCTTGGTGCCTCCTTCCGATTTCCTGACAAAAGTTTTGAAAGTCACAGGACCTGAGCGTCTATATGGTGTGGTTCTCAAGTTTCCGCTAGTTCCAAGTAGTGCACCAATGCAACAGTCATCACATTTGCCTGTACCGCCAACTCAGTATATGCAGCAGATTCCTCCTCCACAACCTGAGTATGGTTTGATTCCGGTAAAGGAGGAACAGGCTTTGCCGATGGATTATAACAGATTATTGCTTGAGGATTCTAAGCTCCCTCCTAAACCAGTATATCCAGCTACAAATGGCCCCCCTTCAGTTCAGCCTGCGCGTCCAGATTATGCTCCTAGTAGCACTGCTTCTGGGTCTCAAGCTGGTGTTGCCTTAACTCCTGAGCTAATTGCAACTTTAGCTACTTTACTCCCTGCAACTACCCAATTGCCTGCCACTGATGGTGGTAACTCAGCCGGAGTCTCATCAACAGTGAAACCTTCATTTCCTCCTGCTGCACCTACCGACGGAAGCCAATCTCATGTATGGAAACCGGGGCATCAAATTGTTGATCAGTCTATTTATCCTCCTCAACAGTTGGGGACTATGTATAACATTCACAATGCTAACTATCAGCCTTATCCACAGGCATCTACTCCTGGGCACCCTGGTCAAGTGGTCTCTAATAGTTCCCACATCCAAGAACCTGCTGCCAGCTTACAGCAGCAAGGTGCTGCTTCATCGAGACCCGTGACTAATTTCATGATGCCTTCTCATAGTGGTCAAGTATCCCCCCATATCAGTCAGCAGTATCAGGTCGAAGTCTCCCCCAGCTCTCAGAATGGCTTTGCAGGGATGCAGGGAACTGATGCCTCTGCTTTATACAATTCTCCGGCTTTCCTGCAGTCTAATAATGCTTTTGCCTCATCTAATCATGTTCACAGTGCTAATACTTCACGACAACAAACTGTCATACCATATGCAGTGGACCAAGTAAACTCAGACCCTTCTAATCAGCAGGTTCCTCTCGTTGGAGTTGGTGGTACATCAGAAGTGGAAGCTGATAAAAACCAGAGATACCAGTCAACATTACAGTTTGCGGCCAATCTTCTCCTCCAAATACAGCAGCAACAGCCTGCCCAAGGAGGCTCTGGATCGGGAGTTCAACAATGAGATTTCTTATCGTAAGTAATCATCCCTTGGCTAATTCTCTTCAGTGGATGAATTTATATGGCATCCCTGCATTTAGAGATTCTGATCGTATTTCTGTTATTTTCCATGTGTTATAGATGTTAACTATATTGCATGTGACTTTTTGTTTGCTTACATTAGTTATATAATCTTTGGGTTCTAACCCAGAAATCTTGAAAACTTTGTGGTCTCATGGGAAATTTTGAATTTTGAGGATATGAAGTTACTAAGAGAAGCTAAGCCCTTGTTAAAATGATCCTGTGTTTTGTGAGAAGGATCTAGAACATGTTAATTAGTTAGTTTGGGCATCTAAAGAGAAAGTACATGGCTGTAAAAGTAGATTTTGTAGGCAATTTCAGATTTTGCTAGGTAGTAGGTACCCTTTGATAATGCTAGAAAATAAATTTTTGTGCGCAGTGAAGTAAATATTTGTCCATCAAAAGTCAAAACTATTGGTGCTATAAACAATTAGTCATAGGATATAGACTAGATATAAGTTCTGTTTTAGCTTTGATATTATGATTTAAATTGAAATCTTGCCCTTGGAATCTCTTAAAAGCCAATCACGTGATGTTTTAGGTCGAGAGCTATAGCTGGTTTTGCAAATTGCATTGTTAAATCATCACAGATGGTAGAGACTATGTAGGTTTTTCTGTTTGACTTGCAGTTTCTGCTTTAGAAAAACCATATTTGATTGGTAGAACTGTTTGATCCTTGTGGGGAAATAAGTTGGTTTGCTTCCTTTTGCTTATAATTCTCCCAAATTAAAATTTCTATGATAACTTCCTATCACCTTATTTATGACCGGTTTTCTGTCTGATAGATTGTATGTCCTAATATTTCTTTACTTGTTTGTTATTTCTATAGCATACCTTCTCAGTTTGTCTTGTGTATTCATAGATGCATAAAAACTTAGCATGTTCAGTCTTGAACTTTGCTCTATTGCACTGGCATGTTAATTACTTATTCTCTTCCTAGTTTTTGTACCTCGTTGTTTTTTTAGTTTTAGGCTGGTATCTCTTTTCTCTTTTCTATTTTCGTCCATTGGATGGTAGTTTTTAAGGTTGGAAGTTTAATAACCCCCTAACTTATTTTTTCGTGAGGTGTAATATGGCTATCTGCACTATGTAAGGATCTTGAATGTGCTTCTAAAGAATATTTGAAGAATGAAGATACTTGTTGATCAAATTTGTAAATTTAGAGTTACAACTGTATACTACTTTCCTTGCCAACCGTAATTAGGTGACTGTTTGATTTGTTTCAAATGCTAATTGTGAGTTGCCACTAGTTTTTCATAGGATACCTTCGTTATTATTAGTGCAACATTGGGAATGCGTAGAAATTTCCTTTGTTATTGCGCTCAATTTGTTGGTTAATGAAAGGTGTAATAATAATATAAAAAATCTAATAACCTCAAGATTTAACAAACCCATTTAAATTTATATAGTAACTTGTGAACTGGAGATGAAGATCTAGCAATTTGTTTCAACCAAATGCACCCAAGAACCACAAATTGAGCGTATTGCCAAAACTTTTTTAGCGTCTTTGTTAGAGCTAGACCCCCTAAAATTGAAATGCTGGAACTTCTTTAAATCTTTGGGCATCACCAAAGATGCTTTACATGTTATTCCAGAGCAATACTGGATCTGCTCATAACATTAACATAATAGTTGGGAGACAAACTGACAAAGCTCTTAGAGGTCTTTGAATTTGAAGCAAATCATTCGTTTGGTTCTATTTAGAACATGTGCACAACTACCCAAATAAACAATTTGACTGAGGATTTACACCTATGCTTAGGAACCAGGATATCATTTGTTAGCTTCTTTTTATTTAAATGAAAATCCGTCATTTTTGTTTATTCAGCACTACCAAGTTTTCAGGCAATTGGTACATGCCTAGAACATTGGATTCTTTAATTTTCCATTGATTTTCATTATTCGTGCAAAATTACTTCCATCCTATTTTTATTTTTGGATCCTAAGATTCAATTTTTTGTTCACCATCAATGCCTTCTCACCTAACAGCTCGAAGTAATTAGCTATTTAGGTACGTTTGATAGGCACTTAAAATTCAAAGATGAAAAAATTAGGTGAAAAACTTCTCTGGTGAATATAATAAAGGAATGAAGTTTCTTTTTAGATTTGTATTCTCTTGACCCCTCTATGTGAGCATTTTCTAACACAAATTTCAACCATTGGATACTTTCGGTGGTTCACATTTAAAGGGTTATAAAGTGTTTTCATGGTTTAAAAAACTGAGTTAAGAGGAAATCACATAAAAACTGAGTTACATAAGCCTGTTTGGAATGCTTTTGAAATAGTGTGTTCTCTTTTAACTCCTCAACCACTTCTCTCATGATCCGATCTTTCGCTATTATTTGTGTGTTCCGCAAAATAAGAATCACTTCTATCGTTGCCTGTCCATGTCGCCGATTTTGCCAGGATGGTTACGTTGCCACTTCTGCTGCTCCCACCAACTCGGACAGTGATGGCTGTGGCAGGGTCGGACGAATGTTTGCACAGCTCGCTAGTCACGACTCACTTTGAAGCAAGATATGGATGGAGTGAAGGGGCTAGTGAGAGGGAAAGTGAAATTATCCTCCATTTTTTTAACGAAATGAACATCATCTAAGCCTTTTGAATAAATTAGATATATATTACTCTCTCCGGTCTTTTTTATAGGGCATATTCTAGAAGAATTCTTTGGTCCTATTTATAAGTCATTTTGCATTTTCTAGGAAGCATTTATTGCTATTTTCTTTTATTTGCCCTTTATCCATTAATGTGAAATAATCCATTATGAAATTTCCAATACAAGATAAGAGGGTAAAATTGTAATGTTAAAGTATTTTTTTAAAGTTTCAAGAAACTTAATTACCTTCTTTGGTTCGTCATCCGTATGATATGGATAAGTATGTCCTTTAAAAAGGACCAGAGGGAGTATAAAATATTGAAGGAATTATACCCCTGATTAAGGGAAATTTTTACTTTCAAGAAAATTTCTCTTTTTCCATATTAACAAATCAAAGATAGATTTATGTAAAATTGTTCCCTTGTAGTTTCATCCCTTGCTTTTACCTTCGAAAGTTTTAACCAAACACTCCAAAACGAGGAGTTAAATTTTGGGCAAAGGTACTTGTTAATAGAAGGTACCGTGAATTACAAACGTGGGGTTGGTTAAATGGTAGTTCACTTGATCCCTTACTCAACTGGTCTCGAATTCGAGCCTTGGGTATGGAGCAACCCCGCTCGAAGACTCTTACCATTTAGTGCGAGCTCAGTTGGGTCGAACTGGATGAGTCGGATTTTGGGTAAACTAGATCTGGGTACCGATTGGTGTAAAAAAAAAAAAAATAGAAGGTACCGTGAAGTTTTTACTTTAGAACTATTTTTTTTTTAACACTGGAATTCAATATCAAATGGTTAAAAAATGTGAAGTCTTAAAGTACTGTCGAGGGGATGGGTGATGTTAACAGTCACTAGTGCTGTCTCGTGAGCGTTTGAGTGCCTATTGACCCGTAAAAACTGCTACCGAATACCATTTCGTAAAATTTTCTATGACGTACTTTGCAGAATCCGAAGTACCCTTTTATAACTCTTTGTTTGATCAAGTTGCGCAGTGATAAAATTATTTCCAACTCAGTACCACATTTTATGCCATTTTTATGTGAGGTGGCACAATAATTACCCGTGCTAATAGATTCTGGTCTTTTGCAGTGTACTGCGTGATTTGTCGTTAATTGTTGGATTCTTTCAATTTACTGTAACTATTAACCATTAAAATGGGCCAAAATGTTGACTATAATGATATAATTTGGCTGAAAATGAATTTTATATTTATGGCCAAGTTAATTTCTGCATGACGTAACTAAGTAGTGGTTAACTATTTTTGACAGGTTTGCAACGCTATCATATCCAATCGTGTGTGTCGTTTTATTTGCACTCGACGAACGCTGAGGTATTGGCTGCGTACCCTTGTGCTTAGGGAGAGGGAAAGGCATGCATGTTAGCTCGAGGAACGTTTTGTAGCAATTTCAAGTTGAAGCTGTCGTCTATTTTATCTTCTTTTATGAAAAGGACTTCCATTGCCGTTTTCTCTTTTTTCTTTTTTTCTTTTAACCCTTTCGCTCTCTTTTCTCTACAAACCGTAAAGCCGTAGGATAAGTTTTTTCATTGTTGTCTTTGTTGTACATAATAAATTTTTTTGTTAATCTTAGCTCTAATCCCAGCTTGAATACAATTCTTTTTAGCTATCTGTGCTTGGTGCTGGAGAAATTGTGACACTCTCCGTCTATTTAATTCCAATGCTGCGTTTTTCTTAATTCTTATACTGCCTGCGTTTTTATTTTGGTTGTTTTGGTTAGGGAACACTTGTGTAGTCGTGTTTAAATATTTGTGAATACCGAACTATGATTTTTTTTTTATATGCACGTTTTTAAAAATAAAAATAAAAATATAGCCATCGATGTTTTCCTTAAACATTCAAATTCTATCATAACTTATTTTGAACTTACAACTAGCTTTGTTCGATATAAACTAAGCTCGTACTCCTCGTTAATCTGAGTTATGAGTGTATTGGGTAGGGTCGGGTTGATTTTTGAGAAGTTTAGCACTTGATTGAAATAAATTGGGTTAAGTTGAGTTGGGTTGTTTTCTATTTGATTGTCAAAATCGATTTAACCCAACTTATAAAAATTTGGATTGGGTTGAGTTTGATGATTGGATTTATGTATCTTGATTTTTATAAAATAAAAAAGTAAATAAATTTAAAAATAAAATTAAAAATAGAACAAAAATCACATAAATAAGTAAGTAATTAAATATTGTATTACCCGAATCAACTCAATTACATAATCGTGAACCAAATTATTTTTAAAGAATACAATTACACAATTTAGCATTAAGTCATGAAAAATTAAGCATAATATTTATTCGTAAAAAAATGAATAAATAAAATATATTTAAATCAGCGGGTTGTGTTGAGTTAATTGTTTTTTAAGATAATAAACCCATGATTCAACCCATACTTGATTGGGTTATTTTATTTTATTTTTTTAAAAAAACAACACAACCCTTCAAATATAGGTTTGGTTGGTTGGGTTTATCAGGTTTGCGGGTCGATTCTTACCCACTTACATCTCTGATCTAAGAGAATTTTCATTTTAAAAACCCTAAATTATAAGCCGTGATTTGAGAAGCTTCTTAAAGTGATTTATGCCTTATAATTTGCTTGTTTATAAGCTGTTTTGCATCATTTTACAATATTTGCTGGTTTTATCAAACATGTTAGTTTATCAACTTTTAACGTATAGCCCCTGGCTTTTCGCCCTCTACATATAACCTTGGGATTACAAGCCATGATTTGATGTCTTATAACTCAGCATGTTTATAAGCTTTTTTTGCATCATTTTACTTATCAGGTAGTTTTACATACCACATTAGTTTATCAACTTTTAGTATATAGCCCCTGCCTTTTCACCCTCTAATTAGTTTTTTAGTATTCATCAGACAACTTTGCGATGAGTTTTACCAAACATATAATTTGTTATTAATCTCCACAGTAGTAAGTTAATCAAAGACCACAACGTCTTTAGTATCCATTCAGTGTTTTTTTTTTTTTTAATAAGCTACTATGATTAATGTTTTGGCCTGGCCACAATAAATTTTTTTTTACCTAAGATAATTCTGTTCGAGTAAAAAATGTCCCAAATATAATAGAGTTAATTCTGTTTTTAATTATGATAATTAGATAATAGGTTTTGTTTTAATTTTTTTCTATAAGCTCATATTTCAATTTTTAATGATATTAATTACTTCTTTTTTACAAAAATTTTATTTACTCTAACATTTTTTAAAATCTCAATAATAATTACATATAAAAATAATTTTTAAAAAATATATCAAATAGTATTATCAATTTCAATACAATCAATATTACTTTCTTAATTCCCATTGCAAAATTATTCCAAGTGCTATGTTCAGGAAAGGAGGAAGTAAAAGACATGAACGAGGGAGTAGTGATTTTCTTACATTTTTTTTTCTCATGTGGTGCGTAAAGTAAAGTTTGGGAGTGTTTGTTTTTATTAAGATTATGTTTTTTTTTCAATAATAATTATAATATAATGTGTTTGGTTGTTAATGCAGATTATACTTTTATATTATATTTTTAGAAAAATAATCAAAATTTAACTTCACCGTAATAGATGTTGTAGATTATTTTTGTTAAAATTATTTTTTGAGATTCGCGCAATTTTTCTATTATACATTTGTTACTCCAACAACAATAACTATCTCTTATCACTCCATAACTTTTTTAATTTATTAAGTAAAAATAATTTTTTATACACTATTTAAACAAAATAGACCAACTTTTATTTTTCGGCTAAGAGATCCAAATATAAACAAATTATAATTGAAACATATTAAAATCTTATTAGATTATAATCTTGTAAATCATAAATAAAAATAATCCTAATTTATTTTTTTCTAACTATATACGACAAAACTAACTTATAATTATTAGCTTATAGTTGTGAGTAGAGCTGTCAAAACGGGCCGGCCCGCCCGGATTCGGACCGGGCCGGCCCGGATGTGTGCCATAACGGACCTGGGCTAAAAAGCCCGACTACAAATTGAATACCATATCATACAGCCCAAACCCGCACTATACCGGGCTGCGGGCTTATGCGGGCCAGCTCGCATAATTTTTTTCATTTTTTTAAAATTAAACACAAAAAAAAAAATTTATATCATTTTTATTTCTTCCAAAATTTAAAATTTTGGAATAAAAAAACTCAAATTGAAACAACATTGATACTTGATAATCGACAATAGCATGCAACATCAATTAACAATCACATAATTTGGACGATTTTGGTTTTGGGTGGCCTCCTGATCCTGAGGTTGAAATAATCTCATAGTCACCAACACTAGAATCCATTACCTGCAAACAAATTTAAAATCAAATTAAAATCGTTTTTTATTTTTTTTTAAATCTCACACACAAAACATAAAAGAAAAAAAAAAGCAGAGAAAAAAAAAGCAGATAAAAAAAAAATAAAAGAGCAGGAAAAAAAAGAGCAGAAAAAGAAATTAATAAAACAAAAAAAAAAAATAATTACCGTTGAGCTTCAAGCCTGGAAGGTTGATGCCGTGGCCGTCGAGCTTGGAGCCTTGAAGTCGAAGGTGGATGCTGGATGGCGTGGTGGTGTCGAAATCGAAGTTGAAGAAGAAGAGGAAGAGGAGCTCCCGTCGAAGTCGCGCCGCCGCTGTGCCGTCGCTACCAAAGAAGAAAAGAAGAAGTGTGCGCCGCAGCCTCTGCTGATGTTTCTTCCCTTTCTTTGTTGCAACAATGTCGAGTATCGGACTAAATGACTAATTAGATTTAGATTTTGGATTAGTTTTAGTTTAGTTTTTTTTTTTTTCTAATATTAACATAGACCGGGCCTAAACCCGGCCGGGTTTATAAGGCCCGGTCAATCCGAGCTAATAAGCCCGAGTTGAGTTTTGGAATAAGATTTGGAAGCCCAAGCCCGCACTTACCCCAGGTTTTTTGGTCCGGCCCGCATCGACCCGGCCCATTTTGACAGCTCTAGTTGTGAGCTTATCGCTAATAGTTGCGAACATAACTTATGGTTGTGGGATTATAGTTGAAAACTTATACTAGTTGTATAGCTAGTTTATTGAACTACAACAGTTTGACAAAACTATTTGTGCAACTAATTAAAATGTTAAATGATTGAAAAGTACATAATATAATATTGGATAATCCTAGCCACACATTTAAATATTTTACATCAATTACTCATATCATTATTGAGTAAACACATTCCACAACGACCCTAAATTAAGACATTTTCAAGAAAAACAATTGGAGTTACAATACCTCGCTTGATCCCACAAAGATATTGTTTACTAAATTGAAGGGTGCGTTGAATAATAACTATCATTAACATTTATGTTTCAACGACGATGATACTACATTAGTCAAATATAGGATTTCCTTGTGAGTGGTCAAATATACCTTTATAATTAGCTTTGGTATGTTGAAAAATTTGAGGATCAATGTTGAAAGAAACATCGCATACCTTTATGTCTCTTGAAGCATTAATCAAAAATAAGATTTCCTTACGAGTGATTTTAGCGTGGTGTATACAAATGTTGAAATAAAAGGATTTTAGGTTTTTGATTTTTTGAGGGAAAATAGTAAAAAATTTGGCGAATAATATTAATTTGAGCCAAGATAAATAATAATATGTAATTTAGTAAAAGAAAATGGTAAAGATGAGCTGTTCAAAAAAAAAATGGTAAAGATGAGATATGATTTATTGAAAACTATTTTTTTTAATAAAAGCTACTTGATTTAGTTTTCTAAAAGTTAGTTTTCAAAAGCTATAAGCTCCATCATTTAGAACTATAAGCTCCTTTTATTTTATTTTTCACCAAACAACTCCAATAACTTATTCATCAACTAAATAAGCTAAAAGTTACAAAATAAACTATTATAAATTTATCTTACTCAACACAACCTTAAAAAAAAAAGTAAACGGAGGGAGAAATAAGCAATTTTTAGTTTTGTTTGATCAGTATATTAAAAAAATAAAATAAAATAAAATAAACAAACAAGTTTATGTTGCAGGCGGCATCAACAATCAACATCATCGTCATCATCATCAGGGAACGAGTGAGAGAGAGAGAGAGAGAGAGAGAGAGAGAGAGAGAGAGAGAGATGGAAAGAGTGGGAGATTTGGCAATTCAAGAGATTCTGAAAAAGCTTCCACCCGATGACATTGCTCGTTTCGCTTGTGTCAGCAAGCGCTTCAAGTCTCACGCTTCCGATGAACCTCTTTGGATCCATCTCTGCTTTCAAGACCTCTCTCTAACTCAACCCCTTGATCATCGAGGAAACCCTCTCCCTTCTTTCAAGGTGGGTACCTCTGTTCTTAAATAAAGCTCTCAACTTTGTTTTCTTCTTGCTTCTTTCTATTTCAATTTCAATCACAAGTCACAACACCTCAAAGGTGTAGACTTTGTTTAATATGCTAGCACCCAATTAGGTTGATTGAGTCAATTATAATTTCACATCTATATTATTGAAATTTAAAAAAAATAAAATAAGAGCAATTATTGAGCATGTGAAGATGGGTGCTCCGCTTAAAAAAGATAGACACTTTGTGTGTTGTGCTAAGTTTTCAAGAGATTATTTTATGAGTAAAAAATAAATAAAAATTAGAAAATGAAGTATCTGCGTGTTGTTGTGCAGGAAGCTTATCAAACATGGAGAGAAGCTTTTATTATGTATCCTTGGCCACTTGTCAAGCGTGTGAAAAGGTGCTGGGACACACTTAAGACCTGGCTCCTCGATAATTTCCCCGAAGCTGAGGCCACTCTCTGTGAAGGTGCGTCGGAAGCTGAGATTCTGGAGTTGGAG
This sequence comes from Crotalaria pallida, assembly GCA_037953625.1. Classification (NCBI taxonomy): domain Eukaryota; kingdom Viridiplantae; phylum Streptophyta; class Magnoliopsida; order Fabales; family Fabaceae; genus Crotalaria; species Crotalaria pallida. The sequence continues at coordinate 136,624,247 of CM075654.1, read as the reverse complement.
ACTGCCTTGAATGTGAAACTGCCTCTTCCTACTCGGATTCTCTATCGCTTTCATAATGGCCAAAAAATTATTACAGAAGAAGAAGAAGAAGAAGAAGAAGAAGAAGAAGATATGAGTGATACTACATTGGGCGCTTCTCTGGGCCTAATTGGTGGCTACTCGTTTTATGATCGTTTCGTTAATGTGTATCTATTGCCTATAAGTCAGGTAATCCAAGAAACTCAGAGGATTATGTATGACTTACCCTTTTTTAGAAGAAGATCCAAGTATGTGCTTGTAGCTGCTTCGTTCATGAACAATGAAAAGTTGTTTTTCCTCAACTGTACCAATGGTCAATTATACGTTGGAACCTCGAATTTTCCTGTCAACGGAGAAATGATGCCTTGCGTACCACATGATCTGATTAGTTTAGGTCATGAGTTGAACAGTGGACATCAACAGGATGCCATGTTACTGTGGTTAGAAGAACATGGTCGCCGTTTACAACGTGGCTCTATCAAACTTATCGAAGAAGGAAATATCAGAAGCATTAATCTTTTCCCTGAAGAGCCCCCTCTTTGTTCAACGGCTGTAACCAATGGTGTGCAGGTAGATAGTGCTCACAACCAACCCCTTATGTTTGTGTTCTTAGGCCTTAGCCCTGGTTTCTTAGGACTCTTTTGTCATATAATACTAACTTTGGCTTGCATATTCTTTCATGAGGTTTTAAAATTGAGTAATATGTCATATTAGTCCCTGACTTTGTAAGCGTCGGTCAAATTAGTCCCTGACTTTATCGAAATAGCAATTTAGTCCCTGAGATTTCATTTTAATTCACATACGTCCTTATCTTTATCCCATTTTAAAGCAAATACATCCCTGCGATAGTGACGGCAGGGACTAACTTGATCGATGTTCTCCTATCTCAGGGACTAAATTGCTATTTCGATAAAGTCAGGGACTAACTTGACCGACACTGACAAAGTTAGGGACTAATATGACATATTACTTATAATTTCGTATCAAACATATTCATTTTAAGTATTTTTTAGGGGTCTTAATGCATTTGGGAAGAGAAGAGCTGGTGACTTTTGCTCATCGGTGGTGCATGGGATATTCCAAATATTCTCATGATGAATGGTTAATTTTATTAGTATTGCCTTTCTCCTAATTCGTTTTCACATCGAAACTTATACGTATTGCTTATTTCTCAAGGTTCGTGCTTCTGCGTTGTTAATCCCGGAGATGGTTGATCTTCAACATAATGCTGAACAGTATTTATTTGCTTATTCGATCCGCATGTCCCTAGTACCTCAAGGATGCATCATCAATGGACTGTCCTTCAGCTCTTGCCAGCTCCATTGGAGGCACTGGATCATTCGTGCCAATGATACTGTAGTATCTGATTTCAATGGAGAAGCTGTTATAGGATTGGTATAGGTTCCCTTTTTCATCCTAATTATCATATTTTTTATTGTGCGTTTATTTTTTATATTGTACTATCTAGTTAATATTTAACTTGCACTTTGGTCTCATACATGTTTGGCAGCCGTCTAAAACTTGCATTCTAACTGACTAAGGTCTAGTTGCTAGGTACCAATCTAAATGTTTTACCCATATATGTGTTAATTTTTACATCCACAAGTTTCTCTTCCAATGGGAAACTAGTTCTTGAATCTCCCGAAAAGGCGAAAATTACATAATCCCGCCCTATAGCCTTGCTAGGGTAATGAGCTGATATTTCTAGCCCTTATCTCGTAAAGTTCTGGAGCTCCAATACTATCTTTGGCATGTGCATTGATTGAGTGCTTCCAAAGTTCCAAGTTATGCAGCTAGCTTAGTGGAGCTGGTGGTTTATAGGTTGCAAGCAGATGACTCGTCCATAGTTTCAACTTGCATGCCAGATAAAAGTTATATACTGTTCTAGTGATTCGATTTCCAAAAGTAGTGCAGTTTATGATTAGTAGTTTTTGGAAGTACATTTTAGAAGTTAGAACTTGCTTTTTATCAAAAAAAAAAAAAAAAAAGAGAGAGAGAGAGAGAATTGTCATAAACTCGTAATATTTTTTAATACAAGAAGTTCTAGTTGAATAAAGTGGTAAAACTGCTCATTTTCTATGATTTCTTTGCAGTACCCACTTTTGCGTCCTGGTGATAAAGAATTTGTTTATCAGAGTTGCACACGTCTACCATCATCATCAGGTTCTGTTGAAGGTTCTTTCACATTTGTACCGGGCAGGTATAACTGTGTGCGTGTTTTTAATTATTGTCAATGACAAGTGATTTGGCTTTGTATGGTGAGTTATGTAATGTAGGAAACTGGGAATCAAGAGTTGGGGAATTTACTAAGACAAAGACATGACTTTTATTCTTTATGTTTATGGAACGGGGATGCCTTTATTTGCAAGCGTTAAAACTCTTGCAATTAGCACTGAAACAAATAAGTTCAATTTCTATGTCTGATGAGTTAATTTTTATTGTTTATATCTGATGTCAGATTGGCAGATCCAAAAGGAGGTCCTTTCGAAGTGACAGTGGCACGTTTCCCGCTCGAGGTGCCAGACTATGTTTTCTAATGGCAATTGTAGCTTTGGGTTATTCTCTGGATGAACTGTGTTTTCTTATTTTCTTGTGAGTTGCTTGGTGGTTGTGTCAATTTTGGAAGTTGGTGGTGCACCATTTCTTTCCATCTATCTAGTGGGAAAACATCTATCTGCAGGGCGATATCAGATTTCTCAAGTGTTCTTGATTTATCTCTCAACTTACAAGCCTTCTTTCACTGTACAAATTTATATGCAACTCATAGATGCATATCTAGTATGATCATTTTATTTTATTATATGTTATGATGATGAGCTTTTGTTGAATGTAAAAGAAAAAAAATAGAATCCGATCAAATGAGCATCTGCTTTTGTTTGTAAAGTGGATGGTGATGTAATATTCTCTTTAGCCTAAAAAGAATATCTTTCTTGACAAAGCACTCAAGTTAGCGTTGAAACAGGTTTTTTGTTTATTCTTTAAACTCGTGTGAATTTAGTTTTGCATGCTTAGCACTTGCATAATTTGAACATTTCTTAGAGCACCGATGTCGGTGACTAACTTTGCTTGGGGAGGATCATGGATGGAGCAACACTCTTTCTGTCACTTATACCTTATTGCTCAAGTAAGCAATAAAGGGAAGATACTGGGCACTGTTTAAATGTGCTGACTGGGGGGGTTCTTAGGAAGAGATAGTGCTCCCACAAGCAATGTTCTTATGCTGTCCTTAGCCATCAAGTGAGGTTCACTTGTTGTGTATATTGGGTAAGATTGTGAGGTCTATTTAGAAATCTTTGATGGGTTCTTTGGACTCAAAGTCACTCATTTTTGGAGAAAGACAAATTATGAAAGGCATTGTTAAATTTTCTCTTTTCTCTCTTCCCTCCCCAAACAATGGGGAAAAAATTGAAGGAGTTTGGTTATATTGTAATACTATTCTTTCCAATCTTATTTATAAGTTATCTTTTAAAAAAATGGTTTTATTTATAAATCACTTGGCAATCTTTGGGAGACATTTATTACTTTTTTCTTTTATTTGTCATTTGTTTATTAATGTAAAATAATACATTTTGTGAAATTTTTAATAAAAATTAAGAGAGTAAAATTGTGATATTTTTTTTTTAAATTCAAGAAAAGTAATTACCCTTCTCTAAAATAGTTAGGTGTGACCTTTAATAAGGATGAGAGAGTACTAAATAAAATAAATGTTTTAATTATAATGAATATTCAAAACCTTTTTGTATTTGATTTTTTAATGATAATAATTAGAACTTTAGAAATATTAGTAGAAATAGTCCGATAATCTATTCGACTTTATAAAACAATCGCATAAATTATGGTTAAATGTTTGGGATAACTTATCCAACTTGATATGAGTAATAAAAAAACAAGTGTTGATAAAAATTCTCTATTAGTAATTACTTCGTTTCTGAATATAAGTTTTTTAAAATTGTGAAAAATAAATTAAAGAGGGTAATTAATATTTTTATTTGTGTTAAATTTGTAAAAAGAAATTCCATTTTCTATTAAAAAAAAGGAAAATGCTAAAGAGTGCCCTTAACGCACTTATTAAGTGATTAAATGTGGTTAAAAGTTATGAGAAAATACACTTTTTTAGTTTCTCGAGAGAGTAAATGCCTTCAACTTATGAATTTGTTTTTTCTACTTTTTGGCTTTGTTTGGTTGGGGTGATTTTGGGGAGGAGCGATAGGGGGGAGAGAAAACAAGCTTTTTTCTTTGTTTGGTACAGGAGAGAAAATGAGGTGGGTCCCACCAGACAAAAATTTCTCTCCATCGTAAATGAGAAGAAAATGAGTTTTGACATGTAAAATTACCTATCCGTCTTTCATTTATTCACTTTACTTGATTGTTTTTTTTAAATTCAATTAGAAACAAAATAAAGCTTTTTTTAAAAAAAAAATTGTTTTTTTAATATTTTGGACTCAGAATTTTTAACATGTAATAAAAATTTGGAGTAAAAAAAATCTTTGGCTATATTAAATATACATACATGTAAAAAAGAAAAAAAAATATTTATTTCTATTTTGTAAAACAAGAATTTAATTATCTTTTGACAAATTTGTTGTTTTCTTTCTTCCCTCTTTTTTCTCCAACCAAAATGAAAGGAAAAAAACTCAACTTTTCTCTCTTCGCCATTTTTCACATTTGCTCTCATGCTACCACAAAATCTACCCATTTTCTCATCATAATCTCTCTTTCCTGATTCTCTCTTCCCTATTTCTCTCTTCCTATCTTCTTTCGTTTCATGCAACCAAACAAAAAATTATATCAAGCAAAACAGAGGCAGTAACTTATAAACTTGTCTGTGTCCTTTCTCTAATTTACACACGTGAGAATATGGTTGTCATGTGCATGTTTATATCTCAACACTGAAACTCAAAGCTTTCGATACTCTTTGATTTTGATCTTCCAGTTCCTAGCTCTGTTATTTGATCCCCTTCTTCATTTTTTTTTCAATAATTTTTAAAATATATATAGTTGGATTCATAATTCACCTGTTCTTCATTGTGCTTTTGCTCTCTTGTATGATCAGTTTTAGCTTTTCAACATTGCATAGCTTATCTTAATATAGCATTCATAATTTACCCTTATTTAGGTCATTCATTTCATTTGAAATTGCATTATTCATTTTGTTTCCCTCTGTTTCTAGGGTTACCATTTTTCATTTCATTTCATTATCACTGCTATTAGGGTTTTATCAATGGAGTGATTTAAATGCCCAATTTTGATGGATAAAAGACAATTCCACTGGTCATGGTGGTTACTTACTCACCTACTCTGACTTGTAGGTATTCGCAAAAATTAACATAGAATGAGTAGCCATCGATAAGGCTCATAAAGCTGTTAGATATAAGTAGTTAGATTTTTTTTTTTTGTAATTTCTTGCCCATTATAAAATCGATAAAAGAATCCTAATAGGAAGAAGCAATTTCACTTTTAAGGCATTCTCTAACTCTTGGTTCCGGCTACTACCTCGGAATCTGCTAGATTTATTCATTTTAATGATGGAATGCTTGATAATCCCCAAAGAATTAGTGGCCATTGACACCCCTCATTCCGAGAATCTCACTGGCTTTGGCAGAGTGACTTTGGTGTAGTTGGAGATGGTGATGGTGATGGGGCACTCGCTCTCTGACGAGATTGAGGAAGGCTTACCATCCGCGTACCTTGATGTGGATAAATCAAATTCGTCAACTGCTACTCTGGCATTTCAAATCAGCAAGCCATCTCTTGCAGCATCGGCTTCAGTACAAACATTGGTATTGGCATCAGCTCTGGTTGGATCAACTACCATGAAACCCGAGAATGAGATGCTAGACTCGGGTTGGCATCCCCGCAGATGACTCCAAAAATCCAACTTCAGCTGCCAAGCTTTCTGAACTTGCCTTAATTGATTCCGAGCATGTTAAAAGGTATCATTTATGGACAAATCCTTCTTCTTTGCTGTTATATTTAGATTTTAAGCATCAAAACTTTTTAATTCCAGTCAATGACAGTTGTTTCTGGTTGGAGTTAGTATTTTAAACATTTAGTAACTTTAAGAATTAAGATATTTCGATTAGAGAAAATTATTTTTGGGATAGTCATAACATTGCCTGAAGAGTTAGCCCAGTAACAATGCCCACGAGAATAAACCAATCAAAGACAATAATGTTTGATACTTTTTTCAGTTTCTTAAGTAGTGAGTATTGAATGATCTGAAAAACAAAGGAATACTGTAGCATACAGTGACATATATTAAAAAGTAACTAATCACTATTGTAATGGATCTTATGTGAAATTCACCAAATAATGGAGAGAATGTTAATAAGAGTTTGCCCTTACTGATATGTTTGACAAACATTAATTTTAAAGAAGGCTTTCCAAATTGCAAGCCCCTAGCTTCTTTTTTTAAATAAACAAAAAAAAAAAAAAAAACCGGAGAAGGCAAGTCTTGGCTTAACGGTAATGTTGCTACTTCGAGAACTGCACGTCACAGGTTCAAATCATAGAAATAACCTCTCCACTTGTCCTGGTAAGGCTGCACACAACACATTTACTCAACCTAGACCCCACTAAGTGGTTGCCTTGTGCACCAGGCCGTCCTCATTTTTTTTTTTTTAATACTAATCAATAATAAATGAAAAGGTGATGATGTTGATTTTCAGTTTTGGCCTGACCAATCAGCAGTAAAATGGTTGCAGGGGCACATATGTGAATATGAGTGAGACATTCCCAGAGTCTCTCACTCTAACTAGGTATTGCCTCACTCACATTCACGTATGCCCTACAACCATTTTACTCCTGACTAGTCATGGCAAAACCGAAAGTCAACATTAACGTCCTCTCATTTATTATGGATCAGTGCAATTTTTTTCTATTTAAGTAAAGAAGCTTTGGCTTGCAATTGGAAAAGCTTCCTATAAAATGAATGTTTTTCTTATAGACGTGTAGGGTATATCTATCTTTAGATTGTTTAGCAGATCAAGATCTTATACACTTTATACGGTTAGAGCAGCGTAATATGGATATACATAGTGAGAGCAGTGTTTTATTATTAAAAGTAAGAAGAGCGAATCTGGACCGTAAAGCCATACTTGGATGGTCATGATTAAAAAGTTAGTGGTCACGTGATTAATTGAAAAACTCACGTGCTTAATCTTGACTGTTCGTTTATGATCCAGTGGATGAAATTTGCTCTTCCTGCCTCTTGCAATAACACACTCCTCGCACTCGGTTTTAGGGTTGTATTCATATATGTGTGTGTGTGTGCGCAAACTGTCAGCAACCCATTGCTGCTCTGTGATTGAAATAAAGCAAAGAAAATATGGGATTGGAATCTGTTGAAGATTTGGCTATTCATGAGATTCTGAAAAAGCTTGCACCGAATGACATTGGCAGAGTTGCTTGTGTTAGCAAGAGCTTAAGGTCTTCCACCTTTGATGACCCTCTTTGGTTCCATGTCTGCTTCCACGATCTTGCTTTGACGGAAACCCGAGATCATCTTGGAAACCCTCTCCCTACCTTCAAGGTCACCGGCCCCACCCCATTCCCCTTTTCTCTTTTTTCTTTTCATCAATTTTCGAATAATAATTATTTGTTCTGCTCTCTCTTGCTGATGTTGCTATGGAATTTGGTTGAGTTGGATTCATTCTTGCGTCAATTTAGCCAAGTCAATTAATAAAGGGGCCAACTTTGTATTATTTATGCATCTTTCAATTTCAAGAACATCATGGAGTCATGTTTTCATTTTGTGATTCTGGTTGGGCTTGTTTTGCCTCACTTTTTTTTACTACTTAGTAGCACGCTTTCTTGGCACTACCTATAAACCAACTTATGACTCTGCTATTGATGTACATGTACCTGCTACTTATAAAACCAACTTCTCCTTTGGTAATGATTTGACATCTATTTTTGTAAATAAGAACAATTATTGAGCATAGATGGATACTCTGTTGAAACAGACTCTCAATCACAGACACTTGTGCAGTGCTAAATTTGAAGAGTTGTTTTATGAAAAAAAAAATTATCGGCACTGCTAGAAATTAAACTATTTGTGTTTTGTGCAGGCAACGTATCAAGCATGGAGAGAGGCTTTTCTTATGTATCCTTGGCCCCTTGTTAAGCGTGTAAAAAGATGTTGGGACACCATAAAGAACTGGCTGATCAATAATTTTCCAGAAGCTGCAGCCACTCTTTGTAAAGGCGCATCAGAAGCTGAGATTCAAGAGTTGGAGAATACCTTAGAAGTGAAATTGCCTCTTCCTACTAGGATTCTTTATCGTTTTTATAATGGGCAAAAAATTATGAAAAAAGCTCCAACACCTAGTGAATTTGGCAGCCTTTTGGGCCTAATTGGTGGCTATTCATTCTCTACCTATTTTACGAATGTGTATCTATTGCCTATAAGTGAGGTAATCCAAGAGACAATGGAGATTACGAGTCGCTTAGGCTGTTTCAGGAGATCCAAGTATGTTCTTGTAGCTGCTTCGTCCACACACAGTGAAAAGTTGTTTTTCCTCAATTGTACCGATGGTCAACTATATGTTGAAACCTCAAATCTTTTTGTTGATGAAGATTTGGTCCCCTGTGTACCACAAGATCTGATTAGTTTAGGTCATGAGGAGAACATTGAACAGCAACAGGATGCCATGCTGCTGTGGTTAGAAGAACATGGTCGCCGTTTGCAACATGGCTTTATTAAACTTGAAGAAGGAAATATCAGAAGCATTAATCTTTTCCCAGAAGAACCAGCTCTTTGTTCAACTGCTGTAATCAATGGCATGCAGGTAGATAGTTCTCACTACTTCTTATGCTGGTTCTCTTAGTTTTCTGTTTCTTAGGGTGTGAATAGCTGATGCCGTTTGGTTTTATTGGGATATATGCAATATATATTGTCATATCATACAGGCCTTGGCATATGTATAAATACTTTCGGGAGGTTTAATCATTTACAGTATATCATATTAACGTTTCCGATATCTTCAGTTAAAGTTTTTTTTTGCGGGTCTTTATGCATTGAGAAAGAGAAAAGCTGGTGACTTTTGCTCATTGTTGGTCAATGACCACAGTTCAACTGGATTTTCCAATTCACTTATCTATTTGCATGATTGTTGGTTACTTTTATAAGTATTGCTTTTCTCATAATTAATTTTCACATGGAAACTTATAACTATTGCTTATTTCTGGAGGTTCGTGCCTCTGCCTCGTTAATGCCAGAGTTTACTGATATTCAAGACGATGAAAAGTACTTATTTGCGTATTCAATCCGCGTGTCCGTTGATTCTCAAGGATGCCTCACGAATGGAATGTGCATCAGCTCTTGCGAGATCTTGTGGTGGCACTGGATCATCGATGGCGATGATATCGAGCAAGAGATTGAATTATATGATTTCAGTGGACCGGGGAAGGTATAATCAAATTGCCACTTTTCATCATAATTATCTTTTCAATGCACTATCTATGTAGTAGAATTGCATTTTAGTCTAATACATTTTATGCTGTCGGAGCATATGATCTTTTAAAAATGCTGTGTCTTGACTTTCCAGAAGAGATATTAGTTCAGTAGTGAGTGGGTCTTCAATCTTCATTGTCCAGTAAATATATAACTTAGTTGAGCCGAGTTCTTTAGGATTTAACACATTTCAAGGTATTTAATTCAAAATTTTAGAAAAAAACATTATAATTCATTTAAATTATTATACATATATGCTTCAAGATTTGCAATATTTTAATATGCATCATATGCCATTATTTGCTACTTAGTAAACTGCAGTAAAAAATCATTGTGCATTTCTATCTAAACCAACTTGTCCTCGTATAGTTAGCCATGAATGCAAATACATGCCTGACTGGGGTAAGTGGTAACTGAGTAATTGGACTAATATGATATCACTGTCGTTTTTACTTCTTTTAATTTTATCTTTTTAAAAAAATTAAAAAATAAAAAATCTTAAATTGGTCTTGTCATTGGTGTATGTATTCCACCCATCTCCTGATATGTCTGAGCCAAAAATTTATATTTTTAATGGGACACATATGGACGTGTATGATGCGTGTCAGTGTGCCATTTGTGTGCCCAGCACATATGCCTGACATGTGGATCACAACATCGAAATGATATGTCTGTGCTTGGTTTGTTGGAATAGTTGATCTAAGTGCACTCTAACTGACTAAGGTCTATTTGCTGGGTCAAAGTTTACAACCTGAAGTTTTTCTTCCAAAGGGAATTAGTTGTAAAATTTCCATAAAATCATGTAATACATAATGCCGCTCTACCTTACTTCTACTAGGGAAATGAGCTGATATTTCTAGCCCTAGTCTCATAAAGTTCTGGGGCTTCGATGTTTAAGCTAGTGATGCGCTAACTTAGTTGAGTTAGTGGTTTATAGCTTGCAAACTGATGCCTCATCCTTAGGTTCAACTTTGTAAGCCAGATGTCTCTGTCCAGGATTTTTCTGTGAAGTTCAGGTTGGGCTTTAAAAATATCAAAGATAGGAATGCAGGCGTGATTATTTGGTTGTCGCTGTGGCTTTTACATTTTGCAGTAATCTTTAACAATAAGTCATGTGATGTTTGGGATTATTGTTGTTATAAAGGTTAAGAGATGGCAATGGTTTGGGATTGTTGATGGTAGGAATGTCCTATTTTCGGATTGGTGCATGAGCCCAATGTCTTGAATTTCTCTTGATTCACTTATGGAAGCTTCAATGCTTTGTATATGGGTTCGGATACCCCTTGCACCTGTTTATATTAGGTTTCATTATAAATAAAAAATAAAAAAACCTTGGCAAGCCAGCTATAGGCTATACTGTTTTATTACTGTTTAAAGATAGTAGATAAAACATAACTACGTCGATCTTTTTTAAGTACTAGTAGTTTTAGTTGCATAACATGATGAAACTATTAATTTCTATGATGTCTTTGCAGTTCCCTCCATTTCGTGTAGGTGATAAAGAATTTGTTTTTCGGAGTTACGTACGTCTATCAACACTATCGGGTTCCATTAATGGCTCTCTTACATTCATACCGGGCAGGTATGCCTTTCTGTTTTTTGTTTTTAGTTATTGTTGGTGATAGTGTTGGATTCTGTGAAAAAGGAAGGGGTTGACGAATTTTCTATGACAAATACACATGAATTTTATTCTTTATGTTTTGGGTTTTCCAAGGATGGCATGGTATAGGGATGGCATCACTTGCATTGCCCGCATTAAAACTCCAAAAAGTTCAATTGATATCATTGATGGCTAATGCTTAATTGTTATTGTTTTTGTCTGATCTCAGTATGGAAGAACCAGAAGGAGGACATTTCGGAGTGACAGTGCCACTTTTCCCGCTCGAGGTGGCAGACTATATTTTCTGATTTTCTCATGGATGGATGGGGCTTGGGGTATGGGACTCTCTATCAGCAATTGGACTAGTTACTTTCGTGCGAGTTGCTTAAGTTTTACGACAATGACTTTTGTAATTTGGTGATGCGCAGTTTCCTTATTTGTTGCATTCTTGATTTATCTCTCAACTTTGAAGCTTTCATTCATACAAATTTTTATGCGTCTCAATGGTGCATATCTAGTATTGTCATTTATACAGTTACGGAAATGTGCTCTAAATGAATGCAAAAGAAAAGCCATAGAATCCCATCTGCTGGGCATCTGCATTTGTTTTTGAAGTCAATGATGTCTTATTCTCGTACCTAAAAAGAATATTATTCTTGACAGATCAGTCAAATTTGTATTCCAAGAGGTTTCTTTGCTGTTTCTTATTTCAGTTAAGATGAATTTGGTTCAACAGCTTACAAAACCGTGTTTAGCACTTGCGGAATAATTCTACTTTAATGGAGTCTTTCTTGGAGCAACGGCATCCTTGTTTAAGTGTTGCTTAACTCTTCACAGATGGAGCAACCCAAGGCTAGTTGCTTATTCATCTTGGACAATTCTTTGATGCTCCCTTTTAAATGATGTTCAATGCATCTCTCTATTTTTTATGGGAAAAATTTCATTATTTTTTCATCTTAAATCTAAATTTCCATTTACCATTTTACCACACTCTCACTTGTATACAGTCTTGGCAACGTCCATTTCACTTTACCATAATTTTGTTTTCAACCAATACATCTTTATAAAAGGGTGGTGGAGGTGATGATGTAGGTAAAAAAAGAGTAATTGCCAAAGAGAGTGTGGTTGGGTTGGCTGAGATATGATAAGAATAGTAAAATAGTATGAGAAGTAGTTCTTGGTCCCTATTTTTTTTGTCCCCAGCCCTCTTTTTTTTTTTTTTCAATGAGGTTCAATCAGAATGTTTTCCGAAACCCTCGTTTTGGAAAATGTAAATGTATTTTTTTCATATACCTTCTTATTGAAGAATTCATTTTTAAAGTTGATTCGGGGGTGTCGAAAAATATTCTGACTGAATTCCATAAAAAAATGTGGGGGCCGAAAACTAGTTCTCAACATTATTCAATCTTGTACATTTTCACCATTTAATCTAAACAATTAACCTTTTTAATTAATAAATCTATGATATTGTGAAGGGGATTATCAAATCATAAAAGTGAAAATGGTGCATGAAAGAATCACCCATTTATTTTTGTTTTGCATGGGTTTTGGTGGGTCCGGGACTTGTTGGGTTAAAAAAATTTTGTTGATTGTATTATTTAAAAGACGTAATGGTGGTTCACCAAAAAAAAAAAAAAAGACGTAATGGTGAATTTTTTTTGCAAAAAAAAAAAAAAGTTAATTCAACCACCTTTTTTTTAAACTGAATTCAACTACCTTTTGATTCTTAAAGAAATAACTACATTGATCATCAAGAATATTGATGCTCTTAGTATATATATTTTTTTCTAGGATTTTGGCTTCTATAATGTACTAAATAATAATGGTAATAACGGTTAAGAATAGTTTTGGCTTCTCTAAATTAGCATATTTTTTTTAAATAATAGTGGTTAATATCTTGATAGTAAATAATATTTTTTTTAAATATGTGTCTCATACTACTCTCATGATATATGTTAATGATACTTTAGATAATAAGTATTTATGAGAAAATTTAAATTTCAAGGTACTAAATAAACTAATTTCCTAACTAAATTAATTTTTTCAAATATTTTAATACGTGCCTCAAAACATACATCGGGAAACTTTTTTTCTTAATCGATAACCGAAGATTTATAACTAACGTATATAAGTATATTTCACGTTGTAAAATAGATAGGTGAAACAATTTCTTTCTTATGTATATGTTAATGTTATGTTGTTTATATTCCTTTTCTTTTTTCGCAAAACGTAACCGCTATCCTCTTTGTCAATATTAGTCCCTTCGTTCCTAAATATATAAGACTTTTTTTTGGAGATGTTAACTTTTGATATGTAATTTCAAAATTACCTTTATTAATATTATTGAGAATCTAAAAAGTGTTAAATAAATAGGGGTGTTTGTGGAAAAAAGTAATTAATGATCATTGGAAATTGGCAAAATGTCTTATAAATATGGACAAAATAAAAATATCAAAAAGATCTTATAAATATGGACAAAATAAAAATGTCAAAAAGGTCTTATATTTAGGGACAAAGGGAGTATAATCATTAGCTTTCATTAGTTGAATTTTGATTTAACGGTTAATTACTTTTTTTTTTTGAACGTAACGGTTAATTACTTTACATGTATACTAAAATTTAAATTGCCAAAAAAGTTTAAATAAAATTATTAATTAAAAATTATATACATAAATAAGGATTTTCTTAAAAAAAGTCTTGTTTTTTGAAATCAATAATCAACTCTTATACTCCCTCCGTCTCATTATCTTGGTAAAAAAATGCTAAAAAATTTGTCCCATATTAAAGTAAAAAAATAAATGAAAAATCTTAAATATTGTATATTGTATCGATGATTAATAAGAAAGTAAGGAAAATACATTTAAAGATTTTTTTTGGAGACAATATTGCAATATGTATTAATCGTAATGATATGAAAATTTGTATAATATCAATTTGTAATTAATGAATGAATCATGCATTATATTAAATAGATACTCTCTTATTTTTATTGACTTGTTTGACTTTTACCAAGATAATGAGACGAAGGGAGTATTAGATTTTAGAGTCCAATTAGTGCAATTAGAGAGCTCCTCATGAAATGGAGCTCTCACAATCAAAGTTGGAAGATTAAAGGCTTATAAAACATGCCACATGTCACTGCTAAAAAAAATTCAAAAAAAAAAATAAAAGACACATTTTCATTTTTTTTTTTTGTAAATACACATTTTCATTGCAAATGCTAAAAAAATTCAAAAAATAAAAGACTCCTTTTCATTTTTTTGGGTGAAAATAAACCTTTTCATTTTTTTTTTGGTGAAAATACACCTTTTCATTGCAAATGAGCACATAAAAAAACTACCTATTAACACCTCCTCATAAACAAATATATTAATAACTAGTAATTTTACCCGTGCATCGCACGAGGTTAAATTTTTTTTTTTTTAAATTTGATTATAGATTTTGGAAATATGTCTTTTTACATAATTAGTAAAATTGCCCGTGCGATGCACGGGTTTTAAATTTTTTTTAAGATTTTAAAAATTTGTTTTTTAGATGATAAGTTAGTATAGACTTTTTTTTTATATATAAAGATGAATGACATGTATTTTATTTAAGTAGTGATATCATTGCAAGCAACTTATAATTAAAGTTTAGCATGTTAATGAAAAAAATCTTTACATAAATAATTTTTCAAATAAATATCGTTCATAAAAGAGCTAGACACAAAATAAACACAAGAAATGTTCACAAAATATAAGAAAAAAAAAGGCATCTTCTTCAATATTAATGGCTATTTTAATGTTCATCTAACACATACAAAGAAAAATTAGCATGATGCTTATGTCTTAATTTATCTTAATGTCCTTCCCTGCAGTTTTTCCCAATTCCCGTGAAGACTTTGTAATCAAGAATATCATCCACAACCTGAAACAACAGCTCAATGCCCACTATAGTCTTATAAATATGAATAAACTCCAGCCTTAAGAAAAGCTTTAAGAAATTGAAAACTTTCACCAACCTCTTTCCATTAATTGTGTGTGCCAAGGATACAGGAAAAGAAACCAACCTATACTATCTAATATTTGAACTCAGACCTACAACTAACCAACTTCCCTTGAATTGGTAGTAACCGAAGAATATGCATTTCCTTGATCGGCTTACTCTTTTGTTTCATAAACAACCTGCACCAAAACAGGGGAAAGCATTAACGTAAAGGCGAATTGTTGAAAACCAATTTAAATTCCCACTTGAACTATAGTTCTTGAAAACCAAGTCTATTATGAAATAACAATTTTAACAGTTAACACCAAAGAAGATTAAATCTATTAATGGACAAATGATAAAATCTACCATTCTTGAAATTTAATTGATATTTTTACTCAAGAAGGCGTGATCATCCCGAAAAACTTGTAAGTTTGACAATTAGGCCCTACTCTAGTCTGAAGTCGGTCATTGGAACTGAAGGCGTACCAGCACCATAGAGTGTGCCTTCACATGTTATACTTTTGTTGCTCATCACTACCATCTTGTTGATCGAGCGTTATTTTGTTTTTGCCCTCCTTTCAAGAGCACTTGCAGGAATCTTTTCTAACCTGAGCAGAGCAGACTGAACATGAAGTGTTGATTCGTTGCAAGATAAATTATACTCAAACCTGTTCATAAAATAAATTACTTTAGTCATCATTAGTTCAAAGTATATCAACACCATCAATAAAATAGATAGAAAGGGATGACGTTAAAAAAAAGCAGAATAGTGAAAGCTTGTATAGTTTTGTTGGATGCCAATTGATTGGTACCTTATAGCATGGTTTTCAGCCACACATAGCCAATATACTATTGGTAACATCAAGACATACCTAGCAGTGCGAATAGATTTTGTAATCTACGATTTTGGAGTTGTAGATTTTATCCGAAAACAAATTACCTTCATTGCATATGGTACTGGAACTATTTGGAATTCTAATGCTAACAGGTTTGGTACTGGAATTATTTCTTGAGATCAACTCAAAGTTGCTTCAAGGGGGCTCCATTATTGATATGCAATAGACTGAACAACTTTCTGCTTCTGCTAGTCTCTCTAACTCATCATTTATTTTTGTTTTATGTAAAGAGGAAATTTTATCCTTCACCCCACATGTATTTTTTTTCTTTCCAGTATAATAATATTTCCTGCTTATAGAGGGATTGGCTTGTGTTGTTGCATTGCTTTACATAATAGTTTTTAGCCTGTGCTAATACTACTGAAATAACTTTTGCAGCATACTTACTAAGGTCAAGGTTAACAGACTGCAAAAGAACCCAAACAGACTCCAACACAATCTCTGGGTTGCGTTTAAGCATTTTAACGGAAGATGGTATCATAGTATTTTAAAAATCTTCATGTGACAATTGCAAATAAGGTGGACGAAATGCTTCAGTAAGACTCTTCCGCGGCTTTTCTTTAACACTCAGTATCGCATTAACATATATATCAAGAAATGCTGGCTGTAAAGAGAGAAGATTAGCATTAGAACTCCAAATGCTTTTCTTTGAGTTCCTTATGAAAGAAAACATGATTTATAGTAAAATTACTTTTCTCATTTGCATTACCAAGTACATTATTATAAGCAAAAACTTGATATCGAACAATTTACTCTTCTAAACTGTGAAAGATTCCAAAACTCAGCACTAATATATGATACTTTAAATCATTTGTGAAGATTTTCATTTTTTTAATATTGAACTAAAACTAATTTTCACTTTTTGACTTTATAGTAACCCAATCGGTGGTTTCTAGATGAACTTTATTCCAAATTTGCTAAAATGTTACTAAGACTAACCTTCAGATATATGAACCAAATATAGAAGAAATTACAGGATAGTTAAACAAACTTGTCTTGTTCGAGCCAAATTTGCATCAAAGAAGGACTCTATAGTTCCAGTATCTTCACAATAGTCGTTGAACAAATATGTTTGAGAATGCAAATAGATGCAGAAAAGTCACTGCTCAACCAAAACAAATATAACCAAACAAAATTTCAAAGTTTTATTAGAAAGGTCTTAATTTCTATTGAACCATTATCATTGCAACAATTAGTTTATCAAATAATCCTAAGCTCTTTGCAACAATTATCATTATTTTGATCGGTCATGAGAGTGGAATGTATGACAAAGGGTATCATGGAAAGTCCTATGTAAGGAGGTGCAAATAGCAACTTTAATGTATGGCAGAGAAACAACAACTTATTCTAAAAATTAACAGGTATTGCTACATACTTTTGATGATCTTATTTATCATCATTGATGCATTTCGAACCTTATGACTTGCATAATGGGAAAGATCAGACACATATAAAGACACCCCGCAAATTATTATCTACTCCAGCTTTTGGGAGATGAGCATGCTACATTGAACCCATTATGTAAGAAAACCATAAGAAAACCAAAGCAAAATCCATATTCCATATTTATGTTCAAGAAACTGAACCCAATTAGTAAACTATAAGTGTTAACAACTCCATTCAATATATTCCTTCTCTGTCACGGGCAAATAACAGGAAATAAATGTAGTTAAGAAAAAAACAAAGGCCATGATAATAAATAGACTCACTCTAAATCTTACCTGTTTGGCAAGGTTGCAAGCACGATGAGAAATTCAGAGCGAGTCCAAGCCTAATTGGGCTTAGTTAGAGACAAATATGGTTATATGTTAGATAAGAAAAACCAACTTATTGATAACTAAATTTCAGAAATCAAACATTTAAAAAATGTAATGGACAAAATCATAATCAAAACCTTCTTGATTCTCTTCAAAACATCCTCTACTTTTAGGCCTCTTGCTTGCTCTTTTGCTTTCCATAACCAATAAAAAATTAAACTACAAAAAAAAAAAAATACATTGAGTTTTTAGACCTACATGTTAAATAACATCCTCTACTTCTAGACCTACACGTTAAATAACAAATGTGGAGAATGCATTGAGTTTCAATTTCAGAATTCAGAACCATGAACAGGTTTTTGTTATGGATATATAAAATCATTCCTGTCACTTCGCCTACCAATGGCACAATATAAGAAAAAAGCAAAGCACTTATTGACAATGACAATGGATAACAATCCAAATCTAGCAATTAATTAAAGGAGGAAGAAAACAATGGAACAAAGAATAAAATAATCAGCAAAATCCTACTTCAAACAGAGCATGACTGAGAAAATACATATATCACGAAATGAAAAATACTGTTGAACACGAGAAAACAATAACAACAATAATTCTAATGGAAATATAAAACTCACGAGATTAAGCGAAATATACAGATAAAAATAGAAAGAGAGAAAAAAAAACCTTACCGCAAACAACTCCAACAACTCAAGCTCCCAGTTTTAAGATATCTCAAGTTCTGCACTTCCAGTTTTTACAACTCAAGCTCTATCAAAACGAACAGCTCAATCTCTCCATGCAAAATATAGAATGAAAGAGAGTAGAATGAAATAACAGAAAAGATATGAAAGAGAGTAGAATGAAAGGGAGAAGCAACCAGGGATAGAATGAATGAAAGGAGATGAAGAGTCTTTGGCTTTGAAGAGAAGCTCGGGGAGAGAAAAATTGGATTTCATCACTCACAAATTAACAGCTATGATTTAATCAACAAAATAGGATGAACGGATCAGATTTATTACTCAATAAAACACCCAATTAATCAATTAATGATGCATTTTAGGAGGGGAAAAATTATTAGAAGGAGGTTTAGGAGGGAAATCATATTTTACCCTCAAACTCCTCCTATTTTAGATTATGTAGATAAGATTTTTGCTAAAAGGCAAATATTTTCCTACCTTGTATAATATTGCAGGAACATAATATTCCAAATAATTTTTAGTTTAACAGCAAGTCTTTTATTATTTTACGTTCTTCCTTCAAATTTTTCTTCTCTCTAAATATATTGATATGGTAACGTTTTTGAATGCGTATTCTAACTTTTTGTATGTGTCTTCTTAATCTATTCTGACATATTTTATCATACTATTAAATGTATTAAGCTAAAGTAGTTTATGTTTATGTTATCTTTAAGAGTTTAACATCAAAATTGTTGTTCAATAGCCGAAAAGTTTTAATTCTTGATTTGAAAGCATGACTTACTAAACGAGAGAAATAAATCTTCAAATCACATAAACTTATATGTAGTAATTTTTTTATTTGTCTTCTAACAATATGATACACAAATAACAAACTAATGTTTTTACCATGAAAGTAGTTGAATACAAAATAACTTCCATGTGTTATCTTATTTAAAAAATTTGGAAGGTTAAGGATTTTTTGGGATTATCATCAACATTGTTGGATGTTCTATGGGAAATAATTTTGCTTTTCAAGATGAAGACCGAAAATAGAAAAAGAAAGTGAACAAATTTTAGTCGTTTTTTTTACCGGTGTCAATCTTTAAAAGTTCAATAAATTTGGTTATGACAAACAATAAGATATGCCACGTGTCTTGAATATTTTTTAAATTAAAAAACAAAACCATGAAATGGTATACTCGGTTTGAAACAGTGAAGATGTGCATTGATTTGTGCACTAATTAGATATTGTTTGAAATGATATAATGGTACATTATTTGTCTTTTCATACATAAAATGGGGGTGTGAGGATAGTACAGGAGATGGGAATTTCAAAACTCTTTCCAATTTGTCATGCTCAATTTCTTATATCTATCTATTTAGAGTGAAGGGACACTTTGATCCTTCAAGTTTTTCGACAGGGACACTTTAGTTCCTCAAGAAATTTAATTCATTTTTAGTCCCCATGTTTTCCAAAAGTACCAATTTAGTCTCTCATGTTTTCCAAAAGTACTAATTTAATCCCTCAACGAAGTGGCTAACGGAAATAGGACAAAGACTAAATTGATACTTTTGGAAAACTTTGGGAACTAAAAATGAATTAAATTTCTTGAGGGACTAAAGTGTCCCTGTCGAAAAACTTGAAGGACCAAAGTGTCCATTCACTCATCTATTTATATGCAGGGCAATATCGGATTTTTTGCATTCTTGATCTGTCTATTAACTTTGGAGCCTTCATTCATTTTACAAGTTTATAAGTAACTAATGATGAATCATAGTATGTGGTACTTTTCACCTTTATGGACTTACGGGAATGTGATATGTGGTCTAGTAGTGGTTTAAAATGCAATGTTAAATATAAAAAAGAAAAGACATGGAATCTCATCTACTGGGTATCTGCATTTGTTCTTAAAGAGGTTGTTTTATTCCCTCTCGTACCTGAAAAGAGAAAAGTGGATTGTACGCTCTTGATAAAGCACTTCAAACGAAGGTTCCGTTTCTTTCAAGTTTACGACTTGTCTTAACAAGTGTTTTAAGATATTGTTTAAAGAGTATTTATAATAATAATAATAATAATAATAATAATAATAATAATAATAATAATAATAAAACTAGCATCAGAATGCTAAGCCAAATTGCTTTGGTTACATGAAAACATCCTTTTTTTTAAGATAAAGTTTTTCTTTTCTCAATCTTAAACAATGTTCTAAAGGTATATTAACATTATCCTAAACTTATATCTAAGGTTGGCATTCACGCGCATAGTGTTAGGATACATAATAAAATGATAGTATAAAAGTTTATTATTATGCGTACCGTTAGTTAAATATTTTTAATGACATGATAACGCATGAATTATGTGTACAAGTTTTATACGCTTATGATGTATTTAAATTTAATCCTTGTAATATATTTAAAGAAAATGTGAGATGGTCAGTGTATTAAAAGAGGAAAAGACTTTAACAAAAAAAAAAAGGAAAAGAATAATCCATATATGGAATGTGATTGCCATGAATTATGGTGTATTTAAATTTAGAGGAGGTTTCGTATATTGTTCATAACCTTGTGTATAATGGGAATTTTATTAAGTGATTCGTTGATTAATAATTATATGTCGTTTATATTATTTATGTCCGATTTGAGAAAATTTAAACATCATCGAATATGTATTCAAATAGCTCTATTTTTATATACTTTTAAGATATATACTTCGTCAATCTTGACATATATAAATGAAGTATTAAATAGTTTTAGATTTTTGAGAAACTTGATATAAACGATTTATTGGAATAGAACTTTCAATTTAACGATTGATTCGATTAAATTTGATTTGATATAAAAATTATGAGCGGTGTAAAAGTTTGTGTAATTTAACTTTGTGTAAATGAATCGCTCCTCTTAAATTTAAGAGATTAATGAGAGTGCACTGACGGTGTAATGTTTTTTATACCGTCAGTTCATCATCTACCGTTCATTTGTATTACTTTTATTTGAAAGTCAATGACCATAAACACATGAATGGTGGATGATGCACCGATAGTGCAAAAAACCTTTGCACTATTGGTGCACCATCTATTTTCTCTAAATTTAATCCTTGCAATATTTAAAAACATGAGATGGGCAATATATTAAAAGAGGGAAAGAATAATTCATATATAGAATGTGATTGTTAGAAATACTATAATTGTTGTTGTTGCTTGTTGGTAATGTCTTGTTCGGTTTGAGAAGAATTATCTAGTGAGTGAAAAATATCCATGATTTAGACAAAAATAATAATTCGTTTATGGTTAATTTTTAAAGTTATGATTGTTTTTATTTCAACATATTTTTTTTTACTTTTAACATTAACAAGATCTTGATATATCCATAAAAAGCATTTAATTTATTAAAAGTAGATATCAATAAATCGACTACTTTTAGAATTTTAATATGTTATTCTATTTTTATCATTTAATAATTTTTATTTTAATTCTATAATTAGTACTGTATAAATATAAATACTACTTTGGAAATGGTTATACTATAGGGAAACAATCACAAAATACGTAGCAATTTAAACTTTTTTGTTAATTTCTAAAAAAATTGGTGCTACCTTATAGAGCTGTCAAAACGGGCCGGGCCAACCGGGCCGGGCCAAAAAGCCCGAAAAATTATAGGGCTTGAGCTTCATAATTTGGGGTATTTATGCAATCCGGGCTATTTAGCCCGATCCGGCCGGGTTTTAAAAAAACCGGGCTCGGGCCGGGTAAGCCCGGCCGGGTTTGGGCCTAATAAATAATAAAAAAAAAAACTTAAAATTTCCCATTTCCTTCCCTCCCCGGTTCCCCAATGCCAACGACCCAATGCAAGAGACAAAGTTTGACCCATAGATTCAATTGACTGCCCATTGTCCTCTAGTCTAAACCTAATCTTTCCACTCCACTTCTTCACTCTCCATTCTCCATCACCAGCGGCAGCCAGTAACCACCCCCACCAGGCACCAGCAGCCAGTCTCCAGTCCACTCTCCATCAGACCATCACTCTCTCCCTTATTCAACCACGTCCACACCACGTCCACACCACGGTCCACCACGATCCACAGTCCACATCACCACACCACCACAGTCCACAGTCCACATCACCACACCACCACGGTCCGAAGTCTTAGTTTTTTTTAAATATAATACATGTTAATCGAAGTCTTAGTTTTTTTTTTTTTTTAAATTCTGGGTTTTTTTTTAAAAAAAATTTCTGGGGTATTATTAAAAAAAAAGGGATGCGGGCTGGCCCGCACAAGCCCGTGGCCCGCTTAGGGCGGGTTTGGGCTTAGCATTTGTGTACTCAATTAATAACCGGGCTTTTGGGCCCGAGCCCGGTTTGGCCCGAACCCGAAGCGGGCTGGCCCGAACCCGGCCGGGCGGCCCGTTTTGACAGCTCTAGTTTTAAGCACCAGACCTTTCTTAGAGAGAAAAAAGAAAATACATACACTAGTCACATGAACTAAAACATGGTAAGTTGAACAATATATAAGTAGAAAAACCCAAAAACTTAATGTTATAAGGCTCTGGGTTAAGATGTGATGTCAAACCATTTATATTATTGTTCACCTAACCAATTAATAAAGATATTTAGTTCCCAAACCCCAACCTTTAGCCCCAACCCCCATTTTAATTGAGAAAAGACAAAAATACCCCTTCTTCAATTTTTTCCTCAAACCCCACCCTTCTTCTTCTTCCTCCCTTCTTCTCTTGCTTCTTCTTCTTCACTGCCCACCCACCCTTCTTCTTTTCTTCTTCTTCTTACCCACCCTTCTTCTTCCTCCCTTCTTCTCTTGCTTCTTCTTCACTGCCCATTCTTCTTCTTCTCCTTCTTCTTCTTCTTCTTCTTCTTCTTCTTCTTCTTCTTCTTCTTCTTCTTCTTCAGCCACCCCCTTCGTCCCTTCCACTCTCCATCGCCACCCTTACCCAGCAGCCAAAACCGCCACCCTTGCTCTCAGGCTCGGTCCTAACATTTCAGGGGCCCTAGGGCGAAATAAAAAACGGGACCCCCAATCCATATAAACATTTAATAATAATTTTTTTTAAAGAAAAAAATCAACTTGTAATTTTTAAATTTCAACGAAACTTTAGCATAATTTTCTTATAATATGGTTTTTTTCCAAAATTCTATAAGTGCATACTTTAATATATTAGCATAAAGTTTACATAATATCCTATTAAAATCAAAATAAATCGATTAATACAAAACAAATTTAAGAAAAAGTAGTAACCTTCATAGAAGAATAATCAAAGACAGCAATCACACAGCTCAAGCAGCAATCACACAGCCCAAATGCACAATTCAACTACAATAAAAAATATAATAAGAAAAATAACACCTGATGATCAAAAGCTCACGGCTCAAGCAGACCACAAACAACCAAAGCAGCCACCGAGGCACCGCCGCACCGAGCACCGAGGCACCGGGCCACGCCGGCAAACTGGGTTGTGGGTTCGCTACCGGTTCGCCCCTTCACGCTTCCTGGCTTCACCTCTGCCTCTGGTTCGCGGTGTCGGTTCCCCTTTGCCTCCGGTAGGCTGGTTGCCTGGTTTGCGCCTCCCTGGTTCGAGCCTCCTTGGTTCACAGTCACCGAACAAAGAAGAATTGAAGAACTAAAGAAGAGGAGTCGTGAAATCAAGAGCCAGAGACGATTGAGTTTTTGTGAAGAGACCAGAGAAGAGTGATTGAAGTGTGGAACCGTTAGAGTCTTGGTGAAAGAGAAGAGTGATTGCATAGGCTGATAGGCATTAACCGGTTCCATTAATTGCTGAAATGTTGGAAAACCCAAAAAGAAGGTGAAGAGTTGGTTGATATTTGTTTGGCTCAAGGAGGAAGGATCGTGGGAAGACTAAGAGGGAGAGGGAGTATATTTTTTTTATATGTATAGTAGTAAAAAAAAATTGGGGCCCCTTGAAATCTTGGGCCCAGGGCGGTCGCCCATGCTGCCCCTGCCCTGGGTCGGGCCTGCTTGCTCTCTCATTCTTCTGCGTCCCTTTCCACTTTCAGTTTTTTTTTACATCATTGAAGCGATTCCGGGGATCTTGAAAATTTGTTACCCGTTTTTTTTTTTAAAAAAATCCGACATACCCATGTTGGAATTTTGAGAAAATTCGACATTGTCGTGTCGGAATCGCTTCAATAATGTAAAAAAAAAAAAACTGAAAGTGGAAAGGGACGCAGAAGAAGGAGAGAGCAAGGATGTCGGTTTTGGTTGCTGGGTAAGGGTGGCGGTGGAGAGTGGACGAAGGGGGTGGCTGAAGAAGAAGAAGAATGAGCAGTGAAGAAGAAGCAAGAGAAGAAGGGAGGAAGAAGAAAAGAAGGGAGGAAGAAGAAGAAAAGAAGAAGGGAGGAAGAAGAAGGGTGGGTGGGCAGTGAAGAAGAAGCAAGAGAAGAAGGGAGGAAGAAGAAGGGTGGGGTTTGAGAAAAAAATTGAAGAAGAGGTATTTTTGTCTTTTCCCAATTAAAATGAGGATTGAGGCTAAAGGTTGGGATTTGGGAACTAAATCTCATTAATAAAATAAAATTACACTCCCCAATTAACAAAAGAATATTCTGAATTTCTCTCAAGTAATTCCTCTTCTCTCATTTTCAAATTAATTCTTCTAAGTGATTTCTCTCCTCTTACTTATATGATTTCATAATTCTAATAGTATTATTTTTTTGAGTAATTAAAAGTTAATGAATCTTAAAAAAAATCCTTTGCGTTCTTCTTAGTCTCTCAGATCTTAAAAGTTACTCTCAATGAATGAATTCTTAAAGTTAATGAGAGTTTATTCGCGTTTTAAGGTTGACTTTGTGTTATTCTAGCTATGTCTCTCAGATCTTAGATTGATTCTCTCTCTCTCTCTCTCTCTCTCTCTCTCTTCTCGTTTCTCTTTCTTTCTCTGTAATAATTCGCATGAAAACGAGAATGACATGTGCATATTTATCTCAACAGTGAAAAGCCCAAGCTTTCGATTCTCTCTTACAAATCCCCTTTTCATGATTAATTAATGGATCAATGTCTTTCATGTTCATCTTCCATTTCTGATCTACCCACCAAATACTCTCTCATCTTACTTGCTCTTTTCATCACTCCCCTCTCAAAGGTACCATTTTTACCCTCCCCTTTCTCTCTTTCAATCTTGTTTTCACCTTTTCAACGCAGTAGCATTGCTTTAACCTAGTACTACTATTCATAATTTACAATTAATTGCATTCAATTGGATATTTGAATTGAATTGTTTGTAGATTTTGTTTGCCTATGTTTCTAGGGTTACCATTTCCCACTTCTTAATTATCAATGCTAGGGTTTTGGAGTGATTCAACTGTGCAATCTTGATGGATAATAAAGACAAATCCCCTAGTCATCATGGTGGAGGTTTTCCACTTCCCTTGGGTCGATATTCCGGTTACTCACCACCTGCAACCCCTTTTCATGTGAGATCAGAGCCATCCTCATCAACCTCACCACCATATCCTCCATCGTTTCCGTCTACTGCATCGGACGCTGCCAGTGCCAGCTTTATTCATGATATTAGCAGGATGCCTGATAATCCCCGGAGAAGTAGAGGCCATCGACGCGCTCATTCCGAGATTCTCACCTTGCCTGATGATATTAGCTTCGATAGTGACCTTGGTGTCGTTGGGGGTGCTGATGGGCCCTCGTTCTCTGATGAGACCGAGGAAGACTTACTGTCTATGTACCTTGATATGGATAAATTCATGTCGTCATCAGCTACATCGTCGTTTCAAATCGGCGAGCCATCTACTGCTGCTGCTGAAGCAGCATCGGCTTCAGCACCAACATCAGCAGTAGCAGCTGGAGCTCCTGCAACTTCTGTAGACGACATCGTTGTTGGTACTAATCAAAGGCCGAGAGTTAGGCACCAGCATAGCCAGTCCATGGATGGATCAACAACCATCAAGCCCGAGATGCTGGTCTCGGGTTCAGAAGACATCTCTGGAGCTGATGCCAAAAAATCATTGTCTGCTGCCAAGCTTGCTGAACTCGCTTTAGTCGATCCTAAGCGTGCTAAAAGGTATATCGTTTACGGATAAATTCTTCTTCTTTGCCATTATATTTAGATTTTTCAGTCCTGTGCCTACAAGGGAACTCACATGTAATTTGCTTAGTAGTATTTCTGAATTGATTTTATTACAACAAGAAACCTTGCAAGCTGACCCATACATTTTCTGCATGATATTTGCCTTCTAAAGTTGCCTTATTTCTCCAATTCTCCTTCACATAGGCATCAGCTTAGTTCTAGAACTCCAGCCAAAATGTGCTGAATTGGTGCTGAATTAGTTCTCTCTGATATGAATTCTTTTCTACTGGAAAATGCTCATGAAAGAATAGTATGACCAGCGAATATATTGATGCTTGAAGTTCTATTTATTCAAAGAAAATGCCTTGCTAATGAAAGCAGGAAACACTATAAAGTGACTATAAAACTTGATTACTATAAAGAAACCTTTTAGAATATTCCTAATCTTGATAATATCCTACTTGAAGCTGTAGCAATACCATAAATTAAAAAAATGCTTTTAAGTGACACTCTTTGTCTTGCATCACTTCAAATGACATAGCTTAGTTTTTAGGAATTAGGTCAAATAAGTATGCTATTTCATGCATGAATTCATTGGTAGCTTTGTTGAAGTAAATCTCACATCGGATGGGAATATGATCTGGCCAGTGCTTATAAAGGCTTAGGCAACTCTCACCGTATAAACTAACTTTTGGGGTTGAGTTAGGCTTATCTTGCACAATTCTAATATGGTATCACAGCCAGACCCTCCCGATGTGGCCATCCGCAGATGTCTGGTTCTGCAAACTTCTCGCTCTAAATGTCCAGTCCTAGGCGTGAAGAGGTGTGTTGAAGTAAGTCCCACATATGATGGAATACGGTCTGAGAAATGCTTATAGAGGCTTAGGCATTCCTCACCCTCTGAGCTAGCTTTTGGGGTTGAGTTAGGTCTAGCCTGCACATTTCTAATATACTTAGTTTTTAAATCCTTTGTTGGGATTGATATTTATGTGCATTTGCCTTTTTTTAATGTAGCATTATGTTTCTATATCATGTTAAGTTTAGAAATTCTGAGTAAAACATGCTAGAATTAGTTAAGCAGGGACAAATAAACTCGGTATATTAGATGAAATACTTAAGGGGAGGGAATGAGGGAGCAAGTTTGTTAAAATAAACTAAAAGCTAACTTCCCAAAGAAGTATTATCAATTAAAATGTGTATGTGAGAATTAAATCCACTTTTTGTCATTGGTATACTTCCTGGCTTCTTGCCTTTTGCTCTGATTGCTTGAGTCTGTTATAGTATTGGTTTGACCGACATATCTACGGTGTTGCCCCTGATTACATTACTCTAACACTGTTGTGGATTAAGTTGTTAAATTTAGTTGCATCATTCACTGTCCTTCCTTTTTTCCAATAATTTTGATAGGCTGTACAGTAATATAGTCTTGGAAGCACTGGCGCAGTTATTTGTGAAATTTTTGTGACTGGGGGCTATTTTGTTCCCAGTTTCCCATTTTCTGCCTCGTTGCTCCTTTGCCCACCTTGCATGGTGTGTTGATTTATATTGTGGAATGAATTTCTTGGATGGAATGCTTTCCTGAGCAGGAACCATCTGTTCAGTGTTCACCTTTCTGTTGTACTATTAACCTGGCATTCCTGTAATCCTTGTCTATGACATTCTTTTGTTCTCACACCTGAAAATTGGAGGGTGTGCTGGCTATCTGTTGTACTGTTATTATTTTTTAAATAAAAAATTCCTCTGATTAATTTTGCTTAGTTGTGTGTGACAGGATATGGGCAAATAGACAGTCTGCTGCAAGGTCAAAAGAAAGGAAGATGCGGTACATTTCTGAGCTTGAAAGGAAGGTGCAGACATTGCAAACAGAAGCTACAACCTTGTCTGCACAATTAACACTCTTGCAGGTTTTGCCTTAGCTCATTATCTGCATCTTATGTTGTGTAGTTTTCTGCTCTAGTCTACTCCTATCAACTGTTGACTGTTTTATTAGGTGTATTAGTCCTTCTGTTCTCTCAGTGGTGTATTTTTATTACTATGTCACCTTCTGATTAACAGCTAATGGGAGGGATTATAATCAGTGCATTGTGGTTTCTTATGAGCAGAGAGATACAACTGGAATGTCCACCGAGAACAGTGAGTTGAAATTGCGATTGCAAACCATGGAGCAACAAGTTCACTTGCAAGATGGTAAGCTCATCCTGTTATATATGTTTGATTCTATTGCTCTACTATTCTGTTCAGTTCTGCTCTCTTTCTAATTCTACATTTTTTTTAGAAAATATATTATTGGCTAACCATTCTGAGCCATGTGACCTTTGTTGGACAAAGATTTTATTTAAAATAGATAAACTTTCAATTTATTTCAAAATTTGAAATTTGTTGAAACTGATGAACTAATATGCATTATCTTGCTTTCACCTTGCGTTTGAGGCTTGTGCTTTTCTTTTATGGCATCATTAGTAGTAAGCACTGCACTTAGATTAATATATAAATGTCCAGAGTAGAGTTGGCTGCAAAATTTTATTGGTTGGTTGATTGGTTTCTTGGGTGCATTAGGAACGTTCTTTCCTGCCTGGAAGGAGAGATTCTGCGATTTTGTTTTTTAATGTGTTTTAGGATTCAATCGATGAATTCAAATTTTTACTTGTGCGAGGAGAGATCCTCCTGATTAGCATCTTTAATATAAGTGTTAATTTTATTTTCTTAACTTGTAGCGTTGAACGATGCATTAAAAGAGGAAATTCAACATTTAAAAGTACTGACGGGCCAAGGCATGCCGAACGGAGGACCTATGAACTTCACCTCATTTGGAGGGGGACAACAATTCTATCCCAACAACAATCAGGCCATGCACACCCTTTTAGCTGCCCAACAGCTTCAACAACTTCAAATTCATTCTCAGAAGAAGCAGCAGCAACATCAGTTTCTTCAGCATCAACTTCAGCAGCAACATCAATTTCAGCAGCATCAATTACAGCAACCGCAACAACAACAAAATCAGCAGCAGCATCAATCACATCAGCAGCAGCAGCAGCAGCAACATCAGCAGCAGCAGCAGCAACATCAGCAGCAGCAGTCACAGCCTCCACAGCAGCAACAAGAACAGTAGTAAAAGAGATGGGAGATTTAAAATTCGAAAAGGAGAAGGGACTAAAAGATAACGCTTTATTAGATGTAAATCCTTCGGCAGGCAAGAATTTTAGAGATTGCACATTGTGTTTGTCTTATCCATCACATTTAATTACCTTTTTGTCTTTGTCTAGATTTTGTTTAGGACACAGTCATGAGTCATGTTATATTCTTTATTCATCAACTGCCCTAATGGTCCTAGTTAGAGTTTGAAAATTATGAATTGTATCTTTGCTTTGTAAAATTCGTTGAAACCTATGGTTATGGATCCGCAAGACAGATTTATGTTAAGCCTGTCATCTGTTGGTTAGCATTGGAACTCATGGCTATGAAACTTTTAACTTCTCTATAGCAACTCTTGAATCTCCAAATGTCCACTCATCTCTTTTCTCATAAACTCAACTCTGAGTAGATTTTCTTTATATAAATGTGGGGTTTAGTTAAGAAAAAATGTATCATGTTAAACTCAAATCAAGTGAGAATTGGGAGTTTGGTAATAAGTAAAAGTAAAAGACTTCACAGGAAGTTAACATCATCTAAAAGCAACAAACTAAAAATTCATCTAATAAAGGTGGTCACTTCAGAGTCCATAGGGGAGAGAACGATCAACCAACCCTTTCCACGCCAAATTCATGTATTAGCTTCACGAAAAACATGTGTACTAACCGTAAAGAATCCATAGGAATTAGGAGATAAATATCAGTAGTACCATGTTGGAAGCAAATCAAGCTAAATGTACTGTCGTCATTCATGGACTCAAACCATCACCACGTGCTAATATTGTTGCTACTACAATTGAACCGTTGGAACACTATCACAACAAATATATTCAGTATTAACTCGTGGAGTTAATGTTAGAGACATGTGCTGACATCCTCTACAATCATGTGATATATTCCCTTTCCTTATTCTCTGTTTTGCACCTTTAGAATATTGATTGTATTGTATATTGTATATATACACAAATCAATCTTTGTATAACACATGTTTTTGACCGAATAAAATATGAGTTTTAAATTTTGGCCCCCATTATTGAAATTTTGGCCCCCATTTCATATTTTTATGGACAAAAATACCCTTTTATGTGTTATTTTTTTTGTCTCTAATGAGACGGAAAATTTCCATCTATCCCTTGACGGAAAATTTTCATCTACCTAGAGACGGAAAAATTCCGTCGTTGGACAGACGGGAAAACCCAATCATGTATTCTCTTCCTTCCTGTATACATTGTTCTCACTATCTATTTTGTTGCTGTTTAGCACCCTCAGCCTCTCTCTCCTTTTTTTTTTCTAGTTTATTTATAAAATACAACCCATTCTCTCTCTCTCTCCCCCCGTTCAACTGTTCAACAATTGGCATCCTTCGTACATACATCTCTCTCTCTAACAGCACCCTCAGCCTCTCTCTCCTTTTTTTTCTAGTTTATTTATAAAATAAAACCCATTCTCTCTCTCTCTCTCTCGGTTCAACAATTGGCATCCTTCATACATACATCTCTCTCTCCATTCAAATCTCAGATCTCCTCAACTCATTCATCCACCACTTTCCCTTCCCATCCCATCATCTCTCGGTTTACACAGGTATTACTTCTTCCGTCTGTCCTAGGACGGAATTTTTCCGTCTTTAGATAGATGGAATTTTTCCGTCTCTAGATAGATGAAAATTTTTCGTCTCATTAGGAACGGAAAAAATAACACAAAAGAATATTTTTGTCCATAAAAATACGAAATGGGGACCAAAATTTAAAACTCTAAAATATAACAGTGCTTTTTTTCAGTTTCATTATTAACCTCCCATCATGAAGTGTACCTCTCCCTCTGGCTGTACCTTTCAACTGGTTGAAAAACTACTTTTTAAGTTAATTAATTTAATATTCAATAATCTAATATTTGTTTTTTTTAAATATTTTTTCGCTATATCTTTGTTTTTGTGTTTGCCATCATTGAAAATTGATATAAGAACTTATAAATAGGGACAAAATAAAAGCGTTAAAAGGATTTTATAATTAGGGATGAATGGAGTAATAATCTTGAACACCAACTTTAGACTTTAATAAAGTTTTTTTATTTTTTTTTTTTGGGTCCATGACCGGAGTGTCCACCGCCGACCGCAATGACTAATCTCCTCGAGATTTAACGCTGCTGCATGCACAAGGTAGTATTCGAACATCTGACTTTGCTTAAGCGTGGATCAATCCCTACCACTGAACCACACGCTCAGGGTTAACTTTAATAAAGGTTTTATTTCCTTTAGAGGATGCATAAATAAATTGTATTAGAAAATTAGGATAATCAATAAATATTGGCGATTGCTAATAGATGTGGACAGAATGGACATATACTTATCCCACAAAATTAAAAATAGAAAGATAGGGGAAAAAAAACACACACGTGTATAATATAACTAACTCTTATCCCGTGCAATGCACGACTTGTTGATATTTTAATTTTATATTAAATATTTTAAATTAAATATTATTATTACTTTTATTATAAAGTAAAGTTTATTATTAAACAACAACTAAAAATAATTATATAAAAACTAAAAAGGTAGGAGTTCAAACCAAACCCTATACTTTAAAAAAATTAATCTAAATGATCTTGTTGATAAATTTTGTACTTCCTCATATGAATAAAAAAATGTAACACTTTTTAGCTGAGATATTCCTTATTTATTTTATAAATAAATTGACATTTTTATATGAGAAAATAGATGGTGCACCGACAATGTAAAAGTTGAAAAAAATAGAAAGACAATATTTTTTAAAAAAATTGGTTTTCTTTTTTTTTTTAAACCAACGAGGCTTGGTTCAGTTGGTATAAGGCCCCAACTGAAATCTTGGGAATGGGACACAGGTGCTAGTAGCCCCGGGTTCGATTCACACTAAAAACATCTCGCTGGGAGAGCCAGCCACGCAGCTCGCTCCAGATTAGTCTCAAGGGCTCCCTGGTATTAAGGGTGCTCTTGGGAATACCGGTGGTTCCGCAAGGAATACGTTTAATTTTCTTGTATCAATAAAAAACCAAAAACAAAAAAAATATTTACATCAAGCTTATCAAATCCTATATTTATATAGAATGATTTTTATCTATTACAATAGGAAAAATATATTATAGAAGGAAAATCAAATCCTATTATTATATAGGATGATTACATTTGGTTTGTTATTAATAGTTTTAATTCTCTTGTCCTAATAAAAAACAAAAAAATATTTACATCAAGCATAAAATCAAATCCTATTTTTATATAGGATGATTTTTATCTATTACAATAGAAAAAATATATTATAGAAAAAATCAAATCCTATTATTATATTGCCGCAATCATAAATGAAGTCTTCTTAAATTAAAGCTTGAATCTCTCAAGAAAATGAAATGGTAGGATTGGGTATATCAACCACCGTCACACGCCATCTTCCGTCACATGTCATCTTCCACTGTCTGCGTGATTAAAGAGACCATTGGTGCAGATAACAATAAATAATCATCTTCCTTAATAATTTATGATAGTCACCCTGAAACAATTAATGCAACATTAGATTTTTGATGCACTCTGTTGTCACTCGCAATTGAAGAATCAATCACTACAAAAAAAATAATGGTTGAGCATTATTTACTTTGTCGGGATGGACTCCTCCACTTGTCTTTCTTCACTCCCTAACCGCACAATTGGTAACACCCAATAATGGTTGAACATTATTTACTTTGCCGGGATGGACTCCCCCACTTGTATTTCGTCTTTCTCAACTTCTTAACAGCACCATTGGTTACACTCATATCAAAATTTTGAACAAACTACATTTTGATAAATGGTACACACAAATTGCTGAATTTAAGGACGAAAAAATACAAAAAGTGAAAGTGAATATAAATGTGAGAATGTTGTTTACCTGAATATCCATAAGTTTGTGAGCCAATTTCAATTCGTAGAAATGCTAAAATATTGTTGAGGAGTCATCCAATGCATATTGCGTACTATATATAATTATTTGGAAAAATTGTAAAATTAAGGACAATGATTTCAAATCCAAATAATATTAAATAAATTTGAATTATTTATTTAATTTTTGACAATTAAGGATTATTATTTCACAGATAAGATTAAATAAATTTGAATTATTTATTTAATTATCGACAACTAAGGATAATTAGGTTTATCATGGACTCTTTGTTATGATCATAGAAGCCTCATCTTTTTGGATTTATCTTTTTGAGGATAATGATTATTTTTTTTTAACAAAGTGATGATAATGATTTCACATATAGATAATTTATTTAATTTCAAATTATAATTTTATTAGAAATAATGTTATTTACCTACAAACGCTATGGTGCGAGTATTCCTTAAGCGGACAAATGTGGTGCCTCAAAAAGGATCCTTTCATATAAGTACGAGGATAATGATTTAACAAATAAGATTAAATAAATTTTAAATATAAGGAGAATGATTTAACATATAAGATTAAATAAATTTTAAATCCAAGGATAATGATTTCACATATAAGATTAAATTTTTTTTGAAATTAAGGATAATGATTTCACAGATAAGATTAAATAATTTTTAATTTTTGACAACTAAAGATAATTATTTCACAGATAGATAATAATTATCTTCCTAAAATTGCGCTCTGGTGCGGGTATTCTTTAAGTGAATAAATGTGGTGCTCGAAAATTTCTCCGACAAACGTGGTGGCTCGAATAGGTTTCTTTTTACATATAGATAGTAAAAGTAAATATAGTTGATAAAAATTAAAATTAAAATGAAGTAAACAAAACTGGGGCAAAAAATTAAGAAGAAGAAACGGAAAGCTTTATCCCTTTGAGATCTTCCTTCTTGATCAAGAATAATGTCCTAAGTTTGCATCACAAAGCACTAATTTCAGATCTCAATTGAGATTGCAAGACTCCTCATCCCTAT
This sequence comes from Crotalaria pallida, assembly GCA_037953625.1. Lineage (NCBI taxonomy): Eukaryota > Viridiplantae > Streptophyta > Magnoliopsida > Fabales > Fabaceae > Crotalaria > Crotalaria pallida. Next base: position 136,589,785 of record CM075654.1, on the reverse strand, counting down.
ACAGGTGTGTCTACGTGTCTAAAATTCTGAATATAATACACTACGTACATGTACATAATTCATATATGTATCTTTGCAAAATTATGTTATGCAGAATGATTGATAATCATCAATAATCATTAAAAAAAAAAAAATTGATTGATTGATTGCTACCATTTATCTTCCTTGGTTGATAAAATCAGCCAAATGTTGTGTGCAAGCGTAACTTTTTGGTGTTGAATTGCCATATTTTCTTGAATCATTTGTGTAGTTGTTGCAGACGATAAGATTCTAAACGTGGGTTTCTTCAAATCTAGGATTGATTACATTATCATAAAATGACAAAATTTCAATTATTGTTATCATGTGGATGACAATAGAATCAATGAAATAATACCTTCCTAATTTAATTTTAGTCTATTTGCTTTAAAATTGACATGTTTTGCTGAAGAAAAAGTTAGGGAGTTATTACAGTTAAAGTTATCCCATACAAAAATTTGTAAGCAAGTCATGATTATGAACATTATGTAATTTGGTAAAATAAAATTCTTGCGGGAGTTCCGTGACCGTCATATCTGTTCATTCGTGCTAGAAGCTTTTCTCAGTAACATATTTTCCTGCTTCTTGTTCATCTTCCAATTTTGGAGTGCATATTTCTTTCCTCTTTACTTGTTTTTGATCAATCTCGTGCAGTTTCAGATGACTAAGGCGTATGTGCATGGATGATATAATATAATTTCTTTACCTTATACTAATTGTGTTACAAATCATAATGTTGTGAATGTATAATCTTCATTGTTATAAGCTTATATTGAACATTACTTGGAATTTGGAAACAGTACACATTATGTCCAGTCAAAGTGATCAAGACAAATCCAAATGGATTGAAAGAGTAAGATGTGAGGGGTCCATTCCATATGTCGAGGCAGATAACTGTTCAAATTGCTGGACTTCACCTCCTGGAGCTGCATTCATGGTTAGAGGTCCTGAGTATTTTACATCTAAGGCTAAGGTTCCTGCTGGTGATTATCTGCTGAATCCTCTTGGGTTTGATTGGATTAAAAGTACAGTGAAAATTAGTGAGATATTGAACCATCCAAATAGTCGAGTTAGGAGGGCCATTGATGATGAGTTTCAAGGTGGTGATAAGCCTTTGGTGTGGGCCTTCAATCTTCAACTCCCAACCAAGGACAACTATAGTGCTGTGGCATATTTTACAACCAAAGAACCTATTGCTGAGGGGTCTCTTATGGACAAGTTCTTGAAAGGTGATGATGCATTCAGAAACTCAAAGCTTAAGATGATTTCCAACATTGTCAATGGTCCTTGGATTGTTAAAAAAGCGGTTGGAGAGCAAGCAATATGCATAATCGGCCGTGCGCTCTCTTGTAAATACTTTGTAGCAGAAAATTTGGTAGAAGTAGATATTGACATAGGATCTTCCATGGTCGCAACTGCTATAGTTCATTTGGCATTTGGTTATGTGAATACTTTGACTGTTGATTTGGCTTTCGTTATTGAAGGTCAAGCAGAATCAGAGCTTCCAGAAAAACTCTTAGGTGCATTCAGATTTTCTAACCTCAATCCTGCTTCAGCTACACCAATTGAGCCAACATCTTTTATGAGCGCTCGAAGTTTAGAAAAATCTTTATCAACAAGATTGTGGAAGTCAATAGGGCAAATGCTTTCGGGTTCTTCTGAAGATGGTTCTACTTCTGGCTCACAAAATGCTAAAATTGTAGTTGATCACAAAGACAATCCTCCTGACTTCAAGAAATGGTGAGTATCTAGAGTAGTGATCATAGATTAATATGATTACAGATGCTTCTCTATATTTAGAACTTGAGTAGTTGTGTTTCTCAAATCTCAGCTACCCTTGAGCCTTTTTTGCCAATTATTGTGTCCCTTCATAACTAAAAAACAATTAGCATTCTGTCTTTGTTACTGAATTATCTTGATTAAAATTTGCCATTCATTTTGTTTCCCTTTTTATTTTGCCGCAAGCTATTTTTATAACTCATCCCAACGTTTTTTGTTTTTTATTTTATTTTTTATAAGTGCTTATATAATAAGATAAACTCATATAAACCTGAAATAAGTTATTCCAAAAGCTTCTTATCTCTCACTTCTGTTCTTATTTGTTCCATCTGACTTTTTTTTTAACTCTAAAGTGAATCATTTTGAAAGAGCTTGGGCATAATAAATTATATCCAGCTAGTCCCAAATATAAATCATAGGAGATAAAATGGCTATTGTATTTAGTTTCCTCTGGCTATGTGTTAATCTTTTTGTATTTTCTGTACTATGGTATTGTCTGCAGATATACTAGAGGAATTAAAGAGGAAGGAAGTTCCATTTCAGTGGTTATTCCCTTGTCATTTTTTTAATGGTAGAGTTCAGTGCAACCTCCCAAGACTTAATTCTTGCCTTATTATGGATGGCTACAGAAAATTTGAAATGGCCTCAATCTTTTTCAGCTAGTTATTATGTATATCCTTTTCAGTTTATAGTTGACAAATTAGTTTTTATATGCAGAGTAAAGTTATTCCCAGGGCTATACTGTGTTTACTGGGATTTTGAATTGCCTCAACTAATTTGGCTGCAAATATTCTTGAACTTTAAATAATTTACAGTTACAAATCAGTTTTATTTGAGGATCTGGCGTCCTCCTGTATACATAAATGATGATTTTAATGTCATCTTAGCACATACGATACAACGATTTATATGAATTGTGGACAACCCTGCATCTCTTTTTTATTCATGTTGAAACTATTATACTTAAATCTGAGTTAGCTTATCTATTGCTTTGTGCATTATCTATTCCGAGCAATGCAATAGTATGAAGCAACCCTTCTACAGCTGAAAAGTCAGAAAAATAAAAAACAAATCTGGTTTTAATTTTTACTACACTGAATCTGAGTTTGGTCTTTATTATCATTCACAATCAAAATACAACTTCAAATCTATTTCATTCTTGTCAACTTCCAGATGAAAATTAGACTTAGGAACTCTTTGTATCAAATTTAACTCTAAAGTGGATTAGTAAAAGTGCATCATCCCTTAATTTAATACAAGTAAATAATATAAAGATGAATATACAATTACTTGCTCACTTTAGAAATGAATTCAATTTAGGACTATCTTTTCCTAGAATAAGTGCAAGGGAGTGCTAATGCCTGTCCACCTGATGACATCTTTCATCAAGATATGCCCAAATAACTTTAACTAACATCATTGGCTTAATTGATTTGAAGAACAAAATCACTTTCATAACTAGAGAAATGAGCTTGATGACAAATACAATGCTGTTATCGAGTCTTCATGCCGGCTTGATGCTGGATTGACAAATCGCTACAAAATGCCAAATCAATTACTGTTACATAGTCTCCATGCCAGCTTACCGCTGATTGTTACTGCCCTATTGTGCAAAACTGATTAAGTTAGATAAGATCTTCACCAAAGAAGATGGATATTTAATGGTTAATAGATCTATTATCACTTGATAATAGATCTATATAGAAAAGAGACAAAATTTCCTTCTCATATAACTAGCAAGCCCTATATAGAAAAGAGACACTCGTGTCATTTTTACAGAAAAGAAAAATAGACATATAGTGCATATTTGTTTTTGCTTGTTTTTGCAGTGGGAGAGGCTCAAAAAGCACATTTGAGCAAAAGCTACAGCCTACAAGGACAAGCTTTTGCTCAAAAGTGTGGTTGTGGGGCAATGAACAATCAAGTTAAGTAGCAAAGTTATAAAAGAAATTTCACAAATTCTGAACCAGACCGCTAAAAATCTGTGTGCGTTGATCGCTCTCCTTCACACAACAACATGAAAAAAAAAATGACGGAAAGGATTCCTTTTTAATAAAATGTATGCCCATTTCTCTCTAACACAGTCATGTTACATGAGAGGATCAAAAGAAATTGTGCCTTTCTCTTTCTAATATGACTGAGAGATGTTAATCAATATCCTGAGAGAATCCAGATCCATCTCTCCAACAAGATGATGGTCATGTTACATGAGAGAGCTCAATCCCCTGAATACTGAATTCCTTAATATACAAACTACATTCCCACATTCTAGGTGAGCATTTACAAGCAGTTACAAGCAGCAGATATCAAGAAAAAACCAAACCAGATCATTCTGTGATCACGTACTCAGTCACATATGAGAAAATGTGCTCACAGAGTAAACCAATCTCAACTCCATAAACTTGGTCACTAATTTGTACTTTATCTAGCAACCAATTAGCATAGTAATAATACAGCTTAATATGATCTGATCATAAACAAACGCAACGCAACAAAGTGGCACATTTGCAAAGAGCTGTATCACTCCCATCAAACTGATATACGATATCTATCATTAACTAATAAAATATGACTAAAGATGCCAAGTGTGAAAATGGATTATTGATGAAGCATAGAACAAAATCTTTATTGGAAGAATTAGAATCATTTGCTATAATATGGAGTGTGTCAAGGCAACATCTGATATCACAATGATAATTGGGTTAACACTAATTAAACGATATCAACATTTCCATTTGGCAATGCAGTCATCTGCAGTGTTCTGCCATTACCTGATGCCAAAAACCGTACAGATGGTAAGGAAGGATCCGTAACAGATTCAATCTCAAGAAAGTTGAGGTCAACTGCACCAGATTTCTTCAAACTCCAAACAAAGACAAGCGCGATCCAACCCAATAAAGAAAGTGCCCAGTAACTATTCATCCCGTGAATCAAACCCCACGCTATAGCATATCCAACTACAATCCCTGACAAATGTCCAATAAAACTCGCCTGCGGAACAATAATCGAGGTGAAAACAAGCGATTCAAACGGCGCAAAACTGATAGGCAGAGATAGAAATCCGAAAAGATCCAGCTTCGAGGAAGGCTGCTTCACAGAAAGAATCGTCATCCATCCAAAAACGACACACGAATACCCAACAGCCGTAACCCGACGAAAATACTCAATCTTAAATCTCTGAATCAATAAGTGGTACATAGCCAGAACCAGCACTCCTGACAAGACAACCATAACAAGTGTGTACTGCAAATAGTACCCAACACCAAGGCCCATGTGACCCAATTGCTCAACCACCCCAAGACTCCAAAGTGCACTCATGTTAAAAACAAGATGGATGGCACTTATATGAGAAAAAGCAGAGGTTATGATCCTCCAGTAATGGCCTTCAATAGCAGTCTCATAACTCAGACCCACATGTGAATACCCAATATTTTTCTTCTGAATGTAGAACCAAATAGCACTGCAAATCCCTATGATACAACTTGTGGCTGGTTTTTCCAAGATCTCATAAAACAAAGGCTTCCCCATTTCAACAAAACTTGTAATCTATCAGTCCCTGATTCTGAGTGAGTGACACTTGTGCAATTCCAAGATTGAAACTTTAACAAGAATTGTGACTAATTTCGCATCCAATTGCTCAAAAAAAACAAAAAAAATCAAGGGTTTTCTTTTAATTGCTAGGGGGGATCTCAAAAAATTATTGACAACCCATCAAATGGAAAATTGAAGAAACCCTAAGTAAGTACAGAGAGAGAGAGGAGTTCATGTACAAGAAGAAAAGGTGTAATTGAAGGGTTATTGTATTCAGATTCAAATTCAATTGAGCGAGATAAATTGAGAAGGGAGAGAATAAATTGGGTTTATTAAATTTGTGGGAAATGGAAAAAATCAGACCTTGCTAGATGGATAGATGGATAGATAGATAGAGTCAGGTAAATGATTCGAGTTCTTCTTTCTTTCTTTCTTTCTTTCTTTCTTGTTCGATGATGATGATGATGATGATGATGTTGTTGTATGTAGTCGTATCCAGAAGCAGCACCTGCACAAATTAATTAACGCCGACGCTGTCTCTCATTAATTAATTCATTACTTATTACGAATTTTATTTTTTACCTTCGAAAAATAATTGATAAATTTACAAAAATTATAAATTGATTTACATTATAAAATAAGTGCATAAAATAAGTAAATGACATACATCACTTACTTATTATTAATTAGTTAACATTTCACACATATCATATTTTTTAATGTGAGTTTGTTGTACATTGATTTTGTAAATCTGGTTATGATAACTCTCACAGTAGTGTGATCTACAAATTATTATTAAAAAATAATTGGTTAACACCAACAATATCTAACATAAATGATTCTTTTAAGCATGATGTTACAGTTCAATCACCGAAAATATGGATTTAAAACATCGAAAGTTAATAAAAAATAGTAATAGAAGACACTTTTTTTTTTTGAAGGGATAGAAGACACTTATTAAGAAATCAATTATAGATAAAAGTTATTGAAAAATATGATTTTTTATTTTTTCGAAAGAGCAATGCATGTGAATTTGAAATTTTTTCTATATGTAATAACCTTAAAAAGTATCCTTAGAAAGATACTTAGAAAAATGATTTTTTTTTAAAAAAAAAATAATTTAGATACTTCTTGTTATTTCAACATTTAAAAAAAAACATTTAGAACTTTAGTTATTTACCAATTTCACTGAACCCTTTTGTTGATATGATTTATTCCTATAATATGATAATATTATTAAATTAAATATGCATTACTTCTACCATTCCTAAATATAAGACTTTTTTTATATTTTTATTTTATCTTTATTTATAAGGTCCTATAAAAAAAATTTAATAACAATTAATAATTACTCCCTCCAATCCCTATTATAAGAAAAAATAACTGAAATCACACATATTAAAAAAGTTAGTTAAATGTATTTAATTTTCTCAAAATCATAAAAAATATTGCTACTTTGGGAATGAAACAAAAATATAATAAATGAGATCACTATTTTCTAGAAACATTTCAAGAATGATTGTATTGAGAATAAAATGTTACTAGTTAATTTTTTTTTTATAATAGAGACCAAAAATAATACGTTTGAATTTTTTTATATTAGAGACCGGAGGGAGTATTTCTTTTTATAAACACTCTTATTTACTTAACACTTTTTAGATTCTTTATATTATTAATAATAGTAGTTTTGAAAATACATAACAAATATTCACATTTTTATTATCATTAACTAAATTAACCAACTTTCTTAATTGACGTAAAATTTACTAAAAAAATCTTATATATAGGAACGGAGTCGAGGGAGTAAAATATATTTAAATGATAGTTTTGTACTTTTTTAAGTTTTATAGGGTTGCATTTCTTTAATTATTACTCCCTCAATTCCAATTGTGGTAGGAGTTTTACACAGATTAAAAAAGTCATTTAATAATGCTTCAATTTTTAAGAGAAACATCATATAACTTTACTATACTATCCTCAAATTATGTTAATTATCACTCATGGATTCTCTAGCTTTGCAAAAAAAAAAATAAAAAAAAAATAAGAAAATGGATTCTGTAGCTTTGCAAAATAAAGACTTTGCCAAACAATGAATTCAGTCAATCAATCATCTACTTCAACCTTCCTCTTCACCCAAATGCTATCGTTATGGTATTGAGTTAACCGCTGTTTAACAGAATTATTAGCTGCATAAGATCACAGACTCTACAACAATCAAGACATATATAATCATTTCATTCAATAATAAAATATACAGTATTATTGATACGAAGCATGCACATATATGGACGATTTTTATTTAGTTAAACACTTCACCTGCTACGGGCTGCAAGCTTGGCTAGTGTTGCCACCTTGTCCATCTCAAGAAACAAAGCAATTCACAAACATAATCGTGCATATCAGTATAATACAGAGCAACTAACCTTTCAACAATAAAACTCAGGTTTATATGTGGTGTTCAATCTTATGTACTCAAAATTTTGGGTCTAGGGGTCTCTTCGGCAAAACTAGTTTGTAGCTGTAAGCTTGTAACTTGTAGCTATGTGCTTCTAGCTTGTAGCTGTTAAGCTTGCTAGGAGCTGGGAGCTCGTAGCTGGGAGCTTATAGCTGTTTAGCTGACTATTTAAAATAGTGTTGTTCGGCAAAACTAGCTTTTGAAGTAGCTAAAAGTTATTAAATGACCAAAAAGGACATGCAACATTTTATTATTTTAATTTTTCAATTTTTTTCTTTATTTATTAAATAGGTAGTTAATTAATTAATAAAATATAAAAATTATTAAATTATAATTAATTAAATTCATTTTTTTCTTAATTTATTAATTATAACAATTATTAAATTATAATTAATAACTAATTAAAGGGTAGTAAAATAATTTTAAATTTTGTTTGAGGATATAATTGGTATATGAATTATTGAAAGCTAGTTTAGTTTCTAGAAAGCTACTTCAAGTAGCTTTCTAAAAGCTAGCTTTCAAAAGCTTCAAGCTCCTTTTTTAAAAGCTATAAGCTCCTTCTAATTTGTGTTCACCGAACGGGACTAGTAGCTTATTGACTGAATCTAAAAGCTCCTAGCTAGCTAAAAAGCTCCTAGCTCGTGTTGCCGAACAGAGTCTAGATCGATCTCCATTGACGTACCACTCCAATACCGCATCATATAAATGTGAGTAAAATGGCGTGGCTAAATGTTTAAATAACATAAGTTGAAGTCTTTATTGTTTCATCAAGGAATTTTATGTTAAGCATATTTTAATGAATTAATTTTTATGAAAAAAAAACTTTCAAATATCATATCTCAAAATATTATTAGACAAATCATTTTCCGAAACAAATTAACTTTTTTAAATTTTTTTAACATATATGTTCTAAAAAATTCCTTTAATTAAAAACTCATATTGGCATTTGAATTTTAACCTAATTTGCTGGTATGTTGTTTGAAAATTCAGAGACAACACTTTATATTTGTTGTATTAATTTCAGTATAAGATAACGAGTCACGTCAACTAGTGTCTTAAAGATATTTATTAAGAAATACGAAAAAAATAACATTGAAAAATAACACTTTATATTTGTTATTATACTATATATATATAGAGGGTCAGTTATACAAAACTAACTTGTAGATGTGAACTTGTAACTTGTAGTTATGAACTTCTAGCTTCTAGTTGTTAAGCTAACTAGGAGTTGTGAACTTGTAACTGAGAGCTTATAGTTGTTTAGCTGATTATTTGCAATAGTGTTGTTCAGCAAAACTAACTTTTGAATTAGTTAAAAGTTATTAAATAACCAAAAAGGACATGCAACATTATATTATTTTAAATTTTTCTTTATTTATTAAATAGATAGTTAATTAATTAATTAATTAATTGATTGATAAAATATAAAAATTATTAAATCATAATTAATTAAATTCATTTTTTCTTAATTTATTAATTATGTAGTTAGTTAATTAATTAATTATAACAAAATTATTAAATTATAATTAATAATTAATTAAAGGGTAGTAAAATATTTTTAAATTTCATTTGAGGTTATAATTGGTATATAAATTATTAAAAGCTAGTTTAGTTTCCAGAAAGTAACTTTTTAAAAGCTAACTTTTAAAAGTTACAAACTTCTTTTTTTAAAAGTTATAAGCTCGTTTTAATTTGTGTTCACTGAACGAAACTAGCTAGTAGCTTATTGACTGAATCTAAAAGACAAATTCTAATACTATTACCATAATTAATCAAGAATTTTCCTAAACTAGCTAGTAGCTTATTGACTGAAGCTAAGAGGTTGCTCTATGCAATTGTAGTCTAAAAATCAAGAATTTAGGAAAATCATTGGGATTAAGCTATAATGATTCCGAAAAAGATATGATTGAAGGGCTCATGAATTAGCTCCGGAATAATTAACTTTGCCTTTGTGATGGTGGCTTGGTCTCTCTAAATTTATGTTTAAAAGGTCAAAAAATGGAAAAAATGTATTGAAAATAAAAAATTCATAATCTCTTAAAAAAAATTTTTTGGTTTACATGGGAGGTCTGGGACTAGAACCCATAACCTGGGGGAGGGGGAAACCCTAAGTATCTCTGCAGCCACCAACTGGGCTGTCTTACGCGGACTAATCTCTTAAAATTTTAAATATTTAAGTTTTCGATGTAAAGATATTTTATTTAACCTCTTATAAAGTTAAGGTCAAGAAAAATCAATTAGTGAAAAAAAAAACAAATCTCTTGCTTAATTGAATATGTCACTTCCATTTCAAAAAGAATATGTCACTTCTCCCATGCATTTTTTTTTCTTTCTTAAAGCAATAGCGAATAAAATTATGTGAAGCTTGGCGAATATATATGGACAGCACAAACTATATATTGCCTTTTCCCATTCACGAAGGGAAAAATCCCAAACAAAGTTTTGGGGCACATGAGTAAACTAGCAAAAAGATAAGAACCCTATAGGGAACAAGAACAATATAATGTGTTAACTAAAGAATTATTTCTTCATTCCCATAAATAAAAAAGAATTTTTTTTCTTCACATCAAACTTTATGGTTCGGCTAATTTTGGGTGCAACAAAGCAACCAACCTTAATACATTGCTTTCTCTGTGGTTTAACCACTCAACTAAAAGTTATTAAACCAAGCAATCAAAATAATATGCTTATATTTAAATCAGTTTGATGCAGCAATTGTCTCTTCACTCCCACATTTAATGCTCTTAAGTCAGTTCTTATAGTAGTACACTGTACTAATTGTTTAATTTGTTGTGTTAGTGTGTTACTCCTTTCTAATGCCATATTCCAAAGTTCGTCCTGTTTTCACTCCCAATTTCTCTGATGCACATTCAGATTATAACTCACTCCAACAAACACTTAACATGGAACTTGATCATGGAGGATGGTCAAGGCGAGGGCGCGAATTTTGGTATGCAAGGAGGGCATTTCTGAATAGTTACCATTTGAGTTTGGAAAGAAACAATAATGGTAGCTTCAAGGAGAAGTTAAAGAAGTCAGTGAAGGAGATCAATGAAGCTGTTGTTGGAGTTGTTTTGAGCATGCGTAGAGGGATGCAGAAGAGAAAGCTTGGGATAAGGGCTTATAGGGTCACAATGAGTTTACCATCTCTTGTTCTTGTTACCATGAGATGTTTTATGCCATGGTTCCACAAAAGGGAGAAAATGTGACAACATGCTATCAAGTATCAATCTCATGATTGAGAATCAGTACTGCAGATCATGAACTCCTTAATCAAGACTCTGCTGCCTAGAGATCACAGTTATGAGATTATGGTTTATCAAGAATCTGTCCTTTTTTTTTTCCTTCCTGATATGTCTCAATTTTTTTTTTCCTTGTAAAGTAAGTATGTCTCTGTTATCTTTTACTAACTGGTAAAGGTGTTAGTTGGATAGTTTTATGTTATGCTATTATTTTTTAAGTGATTGTTTGGTACAACGAATGTTTTGAAATTTCCAAAAATCTCATTTGGGAATATGAGATTTCTATGTTTGGAAGAAATTATGAAATAAAATGTTTAGGCATGTTAATTTCTTGAAATTCTTAAAATGTGAAGGAGGTGTACTGGTTGGATTCCCAACTTTCTTTTTGGTGAAAATCCTATTTTTCAAAGTAAATTAATTTATTTATCATTCTTAAATAAATCACATTCCTATTTTTGGTGATAGCATGTTGTCACATTCCTATTTTCAAAGTAAGTATGTCTCTTTGCACTCTCTTATTTTATTTAGTTACGAGTTTTTTGAAAAATAAATCACATTCTTAAAATTGTTCTATAGCAACCAAAAATGAAACAAATATGGGAATTTAACTTGTCCATGTATCACATTCCCAAGAATCACACAACCAAAAATGTGCTAAAAAAATTCTTTGTACCAAACATTATCTAAAGACGATTTTCAAACAACTAAAAGTATAAAGTGTATTCGAAAAATAATCCATTCAATATATATTAAATATCAATTTTATAATTTTTCAATATTGATTTTACTCTTTAAAATATAGCAAAACCCTTGTATAATATTCCCTTAAATAAGAGAAATTCAAGGTTGAATTTTAATTTTCATAGAAAGATGAAGGTTTTCATAAGTTTATTTATAGATAGATAAATACAACATTCAATTGGTTGTTCAAGAAGGATGCCTTCCAACTAGTTCATTATCTTGAAGGAACATCTTTTTTAGTTGGTGTTTGAACTTTATATCTTGTATCTCAAATTTTTGTGTGATATAATTTTTTCATGGATTGAGTACTTTTTTACTTACTCAATAAAATTCTTTTGATTATTAAAAAAAATAGATAAGAAATTGAAAAAAAAAAATTAAATCTCTCAACCATAACTAAAGATAGATACTAATTAAAAAAATTAGGATTTTGTTAATCTAAAAAAAAAAGGATTTCCCCTCCCCTCCTATGCTAGTACTCGTTTTCATTTGTTGTTTTCCCTACCTTCGGAAAATGTGTGGGTTTTTTTCTCCAATTTATCTAGGTTTTGTCTTGTCTTTGGGCAAGTTGTTTTGTTTTGTGTGTTTCCCGTAGAGGGAAGCCTCTGGATAGTTTCTACTTTCCAGATCTCATGGTCATCTTCTTTGCTCCAATATTTGGAAGGCTACTCGCTTTACCGACGGTTGATTTGGCTAGAGTCCAACGACTCTCTCGTTTTAGATATGAGATTTCTTGTCGCTGAACTGAGCTTAGTCCCAGCATCAATGAGATTGTTATATTGGAATTAAAGGCTATTGAATATTCTATTAGAGTTCGGTTTTGACCGTTGTTGATGATTCATGTCCACATAGAAGAGTACGTTGATGGAAGAGTATGTTGTTGCAATGTATTTTGTTTTCCCTTTTAACTATTATTAATGTGAAATATCTTGTACTTGTAATTGTCATGTTGGTCATTACTTATATTGTTTTTGATTTATGAATAAAATATACATTTCCCTTAAAAAAAATTGGAGAGTGGACACTTTCTTTTCCTCATTTCCATTTTCTTAAGTAGAAAATGTTCACCCTCTTGGTGTACAAATAACAGCATTTTCAATACACTAATTAATCATCGATTATTACCCAGTTCAATTTGGTTGAACAAGCCAGTACGCTAATGCGAGATTCATAATTTAATATATAGCACAACAGAGTGAGATTGTTATGAATCATCATGACATAATCAAAGGAAAATTTCCTATGGTGTCTGGAACATGCTAGAATAAGTGGCCCTTATCCACCACCATTATAAGTTAAAACGTTCAACGGAACAACTTGGCACTTGCCGGGTTCAGATTACTATGTTTAATTTGTTTCTGGGTTTGGCTTGTGTCAATGGCTTTTGCGTTTTGCGTTTTAGAAACGCACATCCAAACAGTATGTTCAAGCTTTTGAAACTAATTGAAAGACCTACAAAAGCAAGAGACGTAGGGAGCTCAAAGTCAAAAGGATTGCTAACCAACACGATTTGTTGTCCAACCACCGTTCTATTTTTTTTTCCCCTTAAAGATATTCTTTCTTGTAAGTAAAGTGACTTATCTTTTTGGGTACCCATTGATTCTTTAAAGGATCCTCCTGGCAAGCCTTAGCTTTGATGTTCACGAGAGTTAAAAATCAAACTCCTAACTACTTACTTAAATAGCAATAATTCCAATTATCAACTACGTTAACCTCCACAAATAACATTTATTGTTCTGTTCTTATTATGTATTGTTTGGGTTTCAATTATAAGTGAAGATATATTCTCCAAATAGTTGGGGATTAATTCAGTTAGTTAATTTTTTTTAGACAAAATCAACCACCTTCAATTAAAACTTTAGATTGGTTCCATAAATACTCTTATTAAAGTTTCACTAACTTCATATTTGTTCAGATTTTTTTTCTTCTAAGGTATTTTCCAACCGAAAGGCTAAGATTAATTCTTTCCGAGATGAGTAGAAATTGAATCTCCGACATCATGATTAAGAAACCAAGTTATTTGTCAACCGTATTGGACCTTGTTAGTTATTTGTTCAAATTTTATATTTTATATATTTGATTGTTTTTTTTTAAGACCACACTTATGTTTTTGGAAAACCAATTGATGTTGGGTTAGTGCATTTTGAAGATCAAATTGATGACACTTGTATTTTTTGAAAAACCAATTTTACACTATGCACAGAAGATCTTAAGTTAGTGCACCAATCAAGTCCAATTCATTACTCTATTAGTATTAAATAAAATAAATATTTTAGTTTAACGGATTTTTTTTATGAACTGGGTGACTAATCCCTCGCATCATGGTTGAGTCCTTCTGAGGGCGATGCTCCCAGAAAGACTTGCTTCATTCACATACGTCTCGGGAACGACTCGAACCCGCGACCACATGCTTAAGGGACACAAGCCCCTTTCACTTGCGCCAGCCTCTACTGGTAGTTTAACGGACTTTTATCATTACACAACATTTTTTATTGTATAATACTGTTCTCTCTGGTTTATACAAATAAATGAAAATGTTATGTTTACAGAAGTAAATTGTTAGAATTAGCTTGTTTTTTTAATTAAGCAGTTTGCTTCTGATGAACATATACTCTACACAAGATTAATGAAATATCATACCTTAATTAAAGTAAACATATTTTCTTGAAAATATCTTTGCTAACATAAAACTAAGGCCATGCGATTCCTAACTCCTAAATTAGTTTTGAACTTTTGATGCATTCCATTCTTTCCATCTGGCCATCAATTGGAGAACCTGATGTGCCAAGGACCACAGAGCATCCTAATCAGCATAAAGAATATCTACAAAATTTAGTGGCCACTAGAACTTCCTCAGTTCATGGTGGAACTTCCACAGCCACACACATAGCACACTACTAACCCCACTAGGGTCTTGTTTCTTCTCTACTAATGTTGATATTGATACATGCTGTACATACTAACATTTAATGTTTAATAAAATCTTAATGTGTTGACATGACAGCCTCACCAACTCTAAAATCTTGTCCAGTCATTTCCTTTTCCATTGCGCAACATCTTCTTGCTACATTAATTAGTTGGCATTATGCTATTTTTCACTTCTCTTTTCAACATTATTATTTATGTGCATTGTATTCCTATTCAACTTTTCTACCCCTCCTACTACTACTTTCACCATTTTCAGCTTACAAACTAAAGTGGTTGGAATATTTTCCCTGGAAGGAAGTTCACATTACTATACAGTTGCTGTCTGCTAGTGGCTTTGGACCAATCAAGTTTTCCTTACATATTATTGATATTTTAGTATGGTGTTAGTGTTACTATATCCATAAGGAAAAAAAAAAGGCAAGTTTCCAAAGAGAAGAGTTATTGCTAAGAAGAAACAACATGAAGATTCAGTGTGATGTGTGTGAGAAAGCTCCAGCAACTGTGATTTGTTGTGCAGATGAGGCAGCTTTGTGTGCCAAATGTGATGTTGAAGTTCATGCTGCAAACAGGCTAGCAAGCAAGCACCAGAGGCTTCTCCTTCAAAGTTTATCAAACAAACTTCCCAAATGTGACATATGCCAAGTACCTCACTTTTCTGTGCCTATTTTCTACTTTTATGTTATCACTAAATTTTGTTAATTGACAAATTCTTGTGCTTGGATCTAGATGGAAGGTTTGATTGTTCCTATTTTTTCATTGCCATAGATAACCTTGCGTTTAATTGAAATAAGAACAAGAAGGAAATCTAGGTTTGTGTATATATGTATAACCTAGGCAAGGCTACTATCTAAATATCAACCATGCATTGAGAGATGAAAAACATAACCCCAGATTTGATCAATCCAAAAGGATGTAGGACTAGTTCAGTGCTCTCATAGTACATAAAATTGAGGGATGTTTAAGAAAACTTCATCATAGCTAAGTACAAGGATTGCAGATCTTGATTCCATAATCCATATAGTTTTATATTGGCATAATCCTTTGATATTTCTGTATGCTTCTGCAAATCTTCAAAGCAACTACTTTTTGATGTGTTCAAAGCAAAGCTTATGAAAGAGGTAACTGATTATTAACATTAAATCAACATCTTTCATTTGAGCTTGTTATGAAATCTCTGTCAGGGATACTATACTGTTTTTCCAAATGTATCTTTGATTATTGCTGCTATTTGAAGTTCAATCAATTAATTTAAGTATATATTGTGGAATACTTATTTTGTGTCTAAAAAACATACATATATGTCATTTTTTTTATATATATGTTTAAGCATAACATCTAGGTGTATTGCTGTTATAAGTATACTTTCTGCCCTGTGAATGGTGAGAATGTTGCCTGCCCAAAAAATTGCAAAATTTATTAATTTCTCTACCTGCTTGTGAAAAAAATAATTTCTCCAATTTTGCTGTTGTCACCAGGAACTAATTGAGCCATTTTGAAACCTTGAATAGTTTTTTTTTTTTTTTTTTTTGGTTGAAAAACCTTGAATAGTTTATTTGATGTGAAGTGTACAAGTTGACACCTTTGTTCAACATGGCCGATTATTCCTTAATTTATTTTCTACAGGATAAGGCAGCTTTCATATTTTGTGTTGAAGACAGAGCACTCTTCTGTAAGGATTGCGATGAACCAATTCATTCAGCCGGCAGCATTTCTTCAAACCACCAGCGCTTCCTTGCTACCGGTATCCGTGTGGCTTTGAGTTCGAATTGTGCCAAAGGTAATGAAAAAGGTCACTCTGAACCATCTAATTCGAGTGCAAAACAAGTTCCGGAGAAAATTCCTCCTCAGCAAGTGCCTAGCTTCACATCCTCTTTCTCTGTTGACGAATTATTGGAATTAACAGACTTTGAATCACCCAACAAAGTAAGACAGCTTTATCTCACAATTGTATATCTTCACAGTTTTGTTGTTCTTTTAATATTCAATTTTTGAACTTTTCATATGTGGTGTGGTCAATAATCAATTAATCATGTACGAGTGAACACCATAATGATAAACAATTTGAGTAGTATCATTCATTTTTGAGTGGTGTTATTTGTACATCCAGAATTGACATCTGGATGTACATCTGCTTGTCTTATATGAAGAAACAAATTGCTTGTCTTACATGCAGAAACAATATAAGACAAGCAATTTGTTTCTGCATATAAGAATTTGTTTCTGCATATAAGACAAGTAGATGTACAAGATATACATTCAGATATCAATTCTGGATATACACGTAACATTAGTGTTCATTTTTATTATGTTGGTTATTATTATATTATTGAGTATCCTTTGGATCCTTGCTTTAACAAGGCAACCCCCAAGGACTGAACAAAAGCACTTGTTTTTTCATTGATTACTGATTAGGATTGTGATTTGTGAGTGAGGGAGGGAATTAAATCAAATAGTTGGTTTTGTTAATTGAATGATTGGCCGCATAAGGTTACTTAAATCACATTCGGCACACTTGCTTCTGGTTTTAATTGCTTCTGGTTTTAATTGATTTTTAACATGTTGAAGTTAAACTCTGACTGATATTTGCAGAGTTTTCTTATTTTGAGGGTTATAGTAGTAACAAGATTTTTATCCTAACCTTCATAAATAAAAATGTTAATTAGCCACTTATTGTTATAAACTTGTAGTATTAAGAAATGTTATTTTTTTTCTTTGTTCAGAAAGAAACCCTGGAGTTTGGAGAGCTGGAATGGCTAGCAGATGATGGTCTTTTCGGTGAACAATTTCCTCAGGAAGCTTTAGCTGCGGCCGAAGTTCCTCAGCTTCCAGTAACACACACAAGCAGTGCTGCCTCATATAAAGCTTCTAAGTCCTATATGACCTACAAAAAGCCTAGAATTGAAGTCCTGGATGAAGATGATGATGAGCATTGCACTGTGCCTGATCTTGGTTAAATAAAGCACATGGCCATCTAAACTGTTGCATTAATATATAGATTTAGGACTTGTGTATTCATACTTCTCTCTACGGACTAAGGTATGTTCACAAGCTATGTGGAGTTGAATGTCAAATCTTTTAAGTTTGAAATCTAGCTATGAACTCCAGAATAGCATAGTACTATATTGTTTACAGAGAGAGCTATGGGTGGTTAATTTTATATGTATGCTTATGTTGATGACGGTTATGGCCTAATTGCTACTCTGAGTGCATGTGGTAGCTTGTCTTTATTTTGATTCATATATATTCTGTATGAAGTTGACCAAGTGAAGAAGATTACAAGATTGTTTAGGAAAAGTAGGCAGACTTGAATGTGCTTGAGAAATAAAGAATGAAGATTATTACACAATTCTTGGAATATTATTGTTTTATTGAAATATTAGTGTTTTTTCACCGGTAAATACATGAAATATTAACAAAAATCCATGTGTCATGTATAATACATATGGCGGGCGACATGACAGTATTGACATTGACTTCAGGCACTTAATGGAAATAGTTGGACATGGAACTAATTTCAAAGCTTGAATTTTGTAGAGGCTACAACCTTTAAAAAAAAATTTAAGGATTAAACGCAAAATTGATGGAAAAAGCTCGCGTCCGGTTAGATTTGTTAAATGGAGGTCATGGTGATGGGTTTCAGGGATGAAGAGGAATGAATGGTTGATCAAGTATCATATATTAATATGATGATAGTCTTTTTTATTTTAATACGTAGATGTAAAGTCTTTTATATTTTAATTAAAATGATCTGGATAGTGAATAGAGTAACTCTTCAAATTTTTAATATTGTGAGTAGTCCATTGAAATGAAGAAAAGGAGATGATCAACTTTTCATTCACTCGCTAATCTGGAAGTTTGGACGAAAACGGCAAATCGAAAAAAGCATATGGTCTTGCTATTACCTTTAATCCAAACAAAAGAAAATAGAAAATTTAACAAAGAAAAGCAGATACAAATCGAAAAAAAAGAAGCAAAATAAAAAATAAATGCAAAAGATACTAGGAACAGAGAATTCTAAGCCCCTTTGATAAGGTTGAGGACATCAGTCTCTGTGGGAAGAGCGGGGATGGCTCCCTTTTTAGTAGTTGTAATTGCTCCAGATGCATTTGCGAACTTGAGTACTTCCCTCAACCTTGGTTCATCCTGCAATTAATTAATATGTTAAAATCACTCAGAATTTACCAAAACCATAATCAAAACCATGCTAGAAAAATCTAAATGCTGAAGCTGAACTGAGGGAGTTAATGTGAAGGCCTATTAAGGCATATCTAGTCTAAATAAAACACTCACTTCAAGTATGGATTGATCATCAACAATCTTGCAAAGTAAAGCACCAACAAAGGAATCACCCGCTCCGGTTGTATCAACTGTATTGACATGGAAAGCATCCACTGATCCATGGAAATTCTGTGTTGTGCAGAAAAAAGAGAAAGGTTATTATAGAGTATAGGAAAAAGAGTACGTAGTACTAGTTGTTAAAATAGAGGACAACCTTGGTATAGTATTTGGAACCATGTTCACCAAGGGTGACAAGGAGCAACTTCAAATTGGGGTGCCACAAGGAGAGAGCAGAATCATCATCGACTTTGCCGGTAAGGAATTCGAGCTCCACATCACTGACCTTGATGATATCAGCCTTGTCCCAAATGCTAAGCATTTGTTCACGGGCTTCCTCGGGTGAGGGCCATAAGGGTAACCTCAGGTTTGGATCATAAGAGAGAAGGCACCCTGCCTCCTTGGCCACTTCCATTGCCTTCAGGTGTGCTGATCTGCAGGGCTCCACTATCAAGCTGATTGATCCATAATGGAATATTTTTGCCTGAAAGTTAAACAAAAAACAAACAAACAGTTGTCAAATTTCAATAAATTACTCCACACCACATCTCAAGAAAGAGTAAATATCATCTAATCCACCACCCAAAATGCCTTAATACATGAATCCTAAACAGCTTTTCAATTGTGTGCAAAATTGTTTAGAAACTCATCCACCACCAACAAGAGTTTTCTTTTTGGTGTACGAGTTTGTTTAGTTTAGTTATGGCTTTTTTTTCTTATTGTTATCCTTATTCAACTACAATAAAAACAAAATTGTAAGATAGCACACTTTGCCAAATAGTAAATCAGAATAATTATATGTATAAAAAAAATTAAAAAATAAAAACTGTACTGTCCTCTATTGATATTTGACTTAATTATATTTAACATTACTCTAAATTCAGAAATTATATATAAAAAAATAAGACCACCTTAAAAAAAACAAAAAAATAAGACCAACGTCAAGAAAATGTCAATATACTCCCTCTCATTCTTAATGTAAGACCTTTTGGAAACATTTTTTTAACCTATTAGTAAAACCTAATTCCAATTTTCAATGTCATTTAATTATTTTTTTAACAAACATTCTTATTTATTGAAATTTTTAAAGTTTCAAAAATAATTTTAAAAATATATATGAAATATTCACATTTCTAATAATATTAATAAAATGAATCTTATATTAAAAGATAAAGGACGGGAAGGAGTAATTCTCTATTTTTAAGGTCAAAACCATAATTGGCTGCTGGGCTGTAAATTGGGGTCTTTCACTTGCAAGCAAAGGTGAATTCATAATAAAAGGCAAAGAAATAATGAGATATGACTGTCACTACCCAAGTTAAAGACAACGATGTTGCTGTAGCTGACTGAACCCACAAACAGATAATCCACCATAGCAAAACAAAAAAAATTCTGTTTTGGACTGTTGGTCACAATGAAAGGACCCATAGGCCATAAACAAATGAAAAATGTTCATCCTACAATAGTTTAATCAACTTTACTCTATCTAGATTTTAAAACTATGGCTTTTTTTTTTTTTTTTACATGGGAGGTCTGGGACTAGAACCCAGGATTTGGGGAGGGGGAAATCCTAAGTGTCCCTGCAGGCACCAACTGAGCTGTCTTACGTGGATAAAACTATGGCTTTACAAACAATAAAAATATTATTGATTATAAAATAAGTGTAAAAATGATATTGAAACAAATAATATAAAAATATCATTACTCTAAACAAATATTCACCCTATTAAAAATCATTTGAAAAACATAATGTAAATCCATACGTCCATACTATTGTTATTACTTCCTCCCTCTTGAGTGTAAGACATGTTTTGGAATTTTTTTTGTCTTATTTGTGAAATCTTATTTCAATTTTTAATAGTATTTAATTATTTTTATTCAAATTTTTTATTAAATTAACACTTTTTAGAATCTCAATAACAATTATACGAATAATTTTAGAAAAAATATGTTAAAATATTTATATCTTCAATCACAGTAATAAAATTAACCTATTTTTTTTATAATCATAAATAAATAATCTTATTCAGTATTTAAGAACAAAGTATTATTTTTAATTTTTAATTTAAAAAAGAAATAGATAAAAGCCACAAGCGCGTGAGGTGTCAGTTCAAAGACATGATTGCATGGCCCATGAGCGTTAACTGTAGAGAGAAAGTAGAAACACGCCAACCACAGGTCAAAGTACATGCATGACTATTTTACATTTAAAAAAATCTGCAAATTTCAAAGCTTTTTTATGTGCGCTGGAAGAAAATATATGGGAGCGGGTCCCGCATGTCCATTTCAGACAGCAGATAAATCGTCACGTGATAACACACCAACCCCAACAGCTTTTTTGAGATCTCCTGAACGGGTTGTAAAAAAGTGGAAATTGATTTTGATTTTAATTTTAATTTGAAAAACTTTCGACTGTACGTTCTATTGTGCTAGTTTTCGGGTGCGTCAAGACTCTAGAATCTAGATACGACAAGTGGACCCCACTCCTATCAAGCTGACTCAGCAACATCCATTAATCCAAATAAGCCCAATAGTGAACATGCGCGTGAAACACAAATACTACTACGATTTCTAACCAGAGAAGTAAAATTTTCTAGCTAATGCATTCCTAATTTTTTTTAGGTGGGAGGTCTGAGACTAGAACTCATGATTTAGGGAGGGGGAAATCCTAAGTGTCTCTGCAGTCACTGCATTCTTATTTTTTAGGATATATTGTAAAAGGCTTAAATATTTTTTTCTGTATCTAATTTTTAGGTTTTAATTTGGTCTTTTATTTTTGAAAAGAATTAATTTAGTCTTTCATGTTTATGATATTTTTGAAAAGAATAAACATCCTTGAGTAATTAGTATTTTTTGAAAAATAATGTATTTAATCAATTAAAAAATTTATGCTTTTATTTTTTCAAAAATACTAATGACGAGTGTTAAGAAAATCACAAAATTAAATACAATATTGATCGATATAGTTATTATCATAAAAAAAATAAAAGAGTTTTTTGAAATATGAAATATAAAATCAAATCAAATTATACATTTTTTAAAAAAAAATTATCATTATAAATATTTAGTATAAATCATTTAATATTACTTAATAGTATAAAATTATAGAATGACTTATACATAAAGAAAAATAATCTTATAAAAAAGAAATTGACAGAGTAATTATTTATAAAAATTCAGTGAAGCATGATGTGTTGCGTAATTTACGGGTGTACTACAACTCAACTCTAGATTCAGCAATATCCATTAATTCTTAATCCTGACAAGCCCACGAGTGAACACAAGCGCGTGAAATACAAACACTTAGATTTGGAACTCAGAAAACAGAGAAATTAAAGAAGTGTAAAATTTTCTCCAGAAAGTTGACGCAGAGAGAGAGAGAGAATTGGCGTACCGATCTGATGAGTTCAAGATTCAGATCTTGGGGCTTGAGAAGCATGTCAGCGCTTGGATTCCTATAGAACATGAACTCGCGCTCTCCGTCAGCTCGTAGAGTCACGAACGCGAGTGCAGTGCGAGCTCCCTGATCAAACGTGATGCCATCGGCGATGACGTCATTCTCCTTCAAGATCCCGGCGAGCATGTGGCCGAACTCGTCATCTCCGAGTTTCCCGACGAAGGCGGCTTTGCCACCGAGGCGAGCGACGGCGATGGCGACGTTGGCAGGGGCGCCGCCTGGTGCCTTGAGGAAGCCGGGAGCTTTGGCGAGAGAGACGCCGGACTCGGTGGGGACGAAGTCGATGAGCATCTCGCCGAAACTGAGGATCAGACCGGTGCCGGTGGCGGGGAAGGCATTGGTGGAAGCCATGATTGAAAGAAAGAAAGAAAAAAACGAAGAGAGTGATTTTGATTTGGGAATGAGAGAATGAGAAAGAGGGATAGCAGAGAGTCCGTAAGGTGGTGGGGTTTATAATGTGAGAGGGAATGATTAAGATTTTTTTAACTTTGACCCTTTAAGTGAACTGATAAAATTAATTATCTATAATAGGATAAATTATAAAATTAAGGATAAATAACTTACTATTCCCCGTTCCTATCTAAATAATTAACGTAATGTTATAATGTATGGATTTAAATATACTTAATGTACTTAAATGAGTTTGGCATAGTAGAAATATGCTAGGACCATAAGGATATTGAGAATCCATAAGACCATAAGGTCGGAGGCTCGAATCCTTGTGGAGAACATCCTTTGGGGAGCCTCCTCACCCATGTTGCTCTAGGTGCCGGGACTGTGAAGTTCCCCTCCACAGTTTATATAACAAAAAACAAAAATATATACTTAATGTGTTTTTATTTTATTTTATTTTTTATAATTGTGCTTTTATTTTTATAATAAACTTGTTTTATTATTTTTGTTTTTTATTTTTTTTTAATAATTAGTCATTTTTTTATTTATTATCTCTCTAATTCTATTAATTAGATAAAATTAAAGTTATAAAAATATTAATTAATATTACATTAAAATTCTAAAATAACAATTACAGTACTAGTATTTAGTAACAGACTTATTTTGTATATGTAATTTAATTTGATGATTTGTTTATTTTTTGGTGATAAGTCTTCTGTTATGGACTTTGGTTGGAAGTTGGAACTTATCAAGTACTATCAACTAACTGCCAACTCTTTTTGATACTCAAATAAAGATTAATTGACAACGTAATTAGCACGTTACTATAAGATAAAATCCTAATTGTCATAGGGCTGGTTGAATCCTTTTGAGTTTTGATTGGCTTAAATTGTTTTTTTTTTTTTTCCTCTTTCTCAATTCACTAATTTGTTTCTTTTTTAATTCCCTCTTTCTCAATTCACTAATAGAGTACAGTATAAGATTACAGCATAGTTCAAATTTATTTTTTTTTACAACATACGTCATTGTCAATCCATTTTATCTACGAATTTACTTTTTTTTTTTTTACATGGAAGGTCTCTGGAACCCATGACCCGGGGAAGGGAAAAATCCTAAGTGTCCCTGCAGCCACCAACTGTGCTGTTCTACGAATTTACTTTATGCCCAAGTAGGATATATACATGAAAGTATAAGAACAAAATAGGAGTTCTTTTTTTTTGGTAATACATCCTTCACTAAATCAAAATTTAATTTAAAAAAATTAAATCACAAATTAAATTACCTTTTTCTTTAATTTTTTTATTATGAGCACAATTTTCATTTAGATATTTAAGCAAAGATAATATAAGGAATTTATATTATTTTCTCATCTTTTTTATTTTAAAATAAGAAATTATCTTTTTCTGTACACATGGTAAGAATAAGCTTCTAATATTGAAACTCAATAATTTATCAATTTTTTTTGGTTTACGAGGGAAATCCCACCATCATTGTCGCACATTGACGACTCTGATGGGCAACCCCGCCTCCAGGTCATAGCCTGCAAACTGCCCGGAGGAGATCAACCACTCCCGAAGGAGCGACAGGCTCATACCGTCGAGGTGAGATTCGAACCGGTGTCCTTGCGGACCGAGGACAAAGTCCCGAGCCAGGTGTGTCACACCTCGTTGGTAATAATTTATCAATTACTATAATGAAATCTTGTTCATGTTTTTTTTTTTTTGGTAACTGGTTTAATTTTTTATTCTATTCATACCATTAATTAAGAGTAAAAAATGCCTCATTAATCAATTGACCAATTACACTTAATGCCTGGTAAAAATTTGTTCGATATTTTAAACCTTTGTTTGGTGATAAAAACTATGGAATGAACATCTCCTATTAAAAAACTAAATGTTAAGTTATTTAAGACCCGTTTGATGGATAGGATATGATAAAATAAAGAGCGTAATACTTTTTATTTTGTCTTATATTTGGTACATACTATAGATAATAATAATATTGGTATGGTTGTGATTGTTGCAACAACTATGTTATGTTAATGTGCGGGTGTGAATAAAAAATTGCACTATCATATCATACTCATTTATAATTCAGCTTTTTTTGTGGGTTTAAAAATTACATTGGGTGTCTGTGTAAGTTAGCCCAGTTGGTAGCTACAGTAACACTTAGGTAGCTTAGGCCCGCAGGTCCTAGATTCTAGTATCAGGTACCTACTTTGTAATTAAAAAAAAAAATTACATTGGGTTGAAAGGATAGGATAATTCAACATGATAGCCTTGTCATATCCAAGTGGCTAAACACTAGATTGTAGCATGGTAAGACAAATTATCTTATTTTATCTTTTTTATCCTATCAATAAAAAAAATCTTAATTTTTTCAATGTATCACTTCCCATTTTCCAAAAAAAAAGTTATACTCTATTATTCCTTTGGATTCTTATTGGCCGTTAAGGTTTAAAAAGCTCAACTTCGAATACTTGCAAGAAAAATTTGGCAAGTTCTTCAAAGTATATTAAGTGTTCATATGAAAATTTTATTTTTGCTTTTTAAATTTTTTTA
This sequence comes from Crotalaria pallida, assembly GCA_037953625.1. NCBI lineage: Eukaryota > Viridiplantae > Streptophyta > Magnoliopsida > Fabales > Fabaceae > Crotalaria > Crotalaria pallida. The sequence continues at coordinate 136,564,345 of CM075654.1, read as the reverse complement.
ATACAAATTTATTCAGAATATTTTTTAACACAAGTTCGTATACAGATTTATTAGAATATGTAAATTTTTATTACAGTTTTACTCAGTACAGTTTTTTAAGAACACAGAGTAAAAAAAATCCAAATTATAAAAATTACTTCATATCTATAAAAAAAGAAAACACATAGAATATTTTTTAATTGATTAAATTTTAAAAAAAATAAATAAAAAAACCCAAAAAGAAAGACATGTTTATTAGAATCTTGCTTCCCACAAAGCATGTTTATTAGATATATATAAACTCATTTGGCAAAAAACGTCTCACACCAGGATGGAACTTGAGATGTGAGAGTAAAGGGAGCAAAGGCAAAATCACCAAGCCAGCGCATGTATCAGTCTTAGTTCACAAATTATTAAATATATAAATTCAATATATGACTCAATCAAATGCACCCCCTAAAATTCTCACCAAACTCTGCCACTGGGTGCCGGAGCCTCCGCCAAAAATTTGTATACTCCTGAAAGCTAATTCAATCTAACCTTAGAAAAATACTAATACAATCTAATATAGTATTATATCCTTTTTTTTAATAGTTTTAAGTGTAAGGTATAAAAACTGTGAATTATTTATGTTGTTTGTAGATATCATTTTGTCGTCTTTAGTAGCTTTTTGTTTTACCTACTTTAATAAATCATGTGGCAATTTTTTTTGTTAGATATCGTATTTTCTTTTCGAGTTTTTTTTTTCATTTCTATCTTACAAGGGTATATGACAAAAGTATCCCAAATTTCAATTACTTATAACATAATTAAGCTTTAATAATATTATAAACTAAATGCTGCAGGTATCGTTGTAGGTAGGTAGCACTGGTGCCAATTTGGGTTTGAATTAGGAATTGGAAATGCAATGAAATAAGAAATCATTAGCATTTTGAAATGGTATCAATACCACTCATTATGCGCCATCCATTGTACTAGTATTATAGAAGAGGTCATATACTATACCACTACTTGTTGCATCTACTGGAATTGCGTCCCTCTTGAAAATGGGACCCACGTGATTAAGACCCAAACTATAGCAAGGTTCATGCCCTCATCAATCATCATGTCTCAAAACTCAAAAGAGAGAGAGAGACAGAAACAGGAAAAACACCAAGGCAACGATGCTTTTGCTTTCTTCTGAAAGATAATAAGAGACATATTCCCCGCCTTCAAACCACCATGACGTGCAATTACAGTTAGAAGCACGCAGTTCCTAGTAATTTTCCAATAGATCTTCACGTCTTTTTGTACCTAAAAATTTCTGCACGTGACATAAATAAAGAATATAATTAATGGTTAGGTGAGAGGCAAAGAAAGTCACATAAGCCAAAAGGAGGAAACTAGTATTGATCTATGTTGTCAATCCCATAACCAAGCAGAGTCCAAAAATAGAATAGCATGATGGCTGGGATAAAGATGTTTATAAAGAGGAAAAGGAATGTATACATGTATATAAAAAAAAAAAAAAAAATAGGACAAATTTGATATTTGTTTAGGACCAAAATTAGGGAAAGTGGTTTAACAATAAAATGAGATTTTGAGTTCGTAAACTTGAGAGATTAAACAACAATGATCTGGAAATGGGAACTGGAAATGGGAACTCTGGCAGTGGCACTTAGTGGGAAGGATGACGAGCCTCCCTTAGACAACGAAAGCTCTCCTTTTCTCCCTCTCTCTCTCACTGTATTTTTTTTGCTTTCTCCCTGTGTTTCTCTACTTCTTCTCCCTCTTGTTTTTCGTTGTTCTTTTTTCTTACTTCCTTCCTCTATTTTTCCTAAGTTTCTCTTTGTGTGTGTTTCTTGTTGTTGTTCTGTCCCCCTTCATTCTACTGCCTCCCTCCCTTCTTAAACTCTCTTACCTCTCTCTTGTCACCATCTCCCTCGAAACTCTCATTTTCTTAGCCGTTAAGTGTTTTACTTCTTCCCCAAGCTCACACCATTTTTAAATACTCTCCCTAGTCTTACTTCTTTGGGTTAGGGACAAAAGACCCCTTTTCCATGATTCATGAACATGACCCACTCTACTGTTGTCCCTCCTTTTATCTCGTCGTCTAAGGCTCGCTCTCCAACCACTGTGCAAGTCCTCTTTGAGACTGTCCTGTCCCTCTGAGGCGGAGCTCGCTCAGAACTTACCACTCCACAGTCCGCCCAGCGTTCCCAGAGGTCTCCGCCCTGCTGACCACATCATCCTCTGATGACCAGCTCTGTGGGTGGAAACCCCAAAAGATGCTTTTCTTCTCATGTAAGCCTCCATTTCCTCTTCTTCTCGTTGTTGGATCCTTCAGGTTGGGCTTACAGGCCCAAACTTGATGATTGCTTCCAATCTTATTTTCTGGGCCGCTCTTGAACAAACCCCATTTTAGTTTATTGGTCTTAAATAAAAAAACAGGTCCTCAACAATATTTCACAATTTGTATGCATTCCTTATATATATATACACTGTTTGCTCTTTCTGATTAAAAAAAAAGTTTTGTGTATTTTTTAAAACAAAAATATAACAAATTTGATATCCCACAATTTGTATGCATTCTTTTTTAGTTGTCTTAAAATATTAAGTCAGCATTTATTTTAATTTAAATTTTATTCTTTTGATTAATAAGAAAAGAATGAAATATGGTAGTAATCCATAATCTAGAATATCATGTGCTCATGTTCAAAGAAGCAAAATAAGCAATTTATCTTATTCATATATTAAAAAAAAATTTAAAAAAAACACAAAATTAAAACTACAAGCTCAAAATCAATATCATATTTCAAATATAACAAAATGATAAGGGGTTCAAATTCAATGTCAGCCTCAAAAGAATCTTATGATCAGATGATTAAGAATCTTAGAAATAAATCATGACTCAATACTTAAAATATTAGCAAAGCTTTATACACTTATTTGAGATAGAAGGCAAAGAAAAACAAAATTGGATTCAGTAGGGGATCAAAACACCTCCTTCACCCATCACTGAATCAAATCCAGAAACTATCAAAATAGGACTTCTTATGTCACCACTAGGTATAGGAAAGTGTTTTTTTAAAGGGAAATTGCAATAATTAGAGAGCAACATGTACTTGACCTAAATGCAACATACTATAGGCACTCAAACTATCCTAAAAATACCTCTCAAGGATTAATACACCAATTTGATGTATCAGGTATTGTTATCTAAAGTGCAGGGTTGTCATGTGTTTAGGTTTGTGCAAAAATTGTAAGCTTTGAATTTAAAATTGAAGATGAAGCACTTGAAAAAGGATAAGTTTGATAATATAGCTATGCAAGAGAAAATTCAGAAAGTTTTTTTAACCAAGATTCAACTTCGACTTCAACACAATCGATAAGATGATTCAATATATTGAAAAGGAAACTTCTTAAAATAGAATTTCTTTAAAAAGTTATGATCCGTTGACAATAGGTGTAAGCGTTTTACACTTTCAAATAACTTTTTATATATTATAAAATTAATCAATCCAATAATTGAGTTCAATATTTTAATCAAGAAGATGAAGACTATAAAAATATATATTGAAACATATACAAACTTATACCAGTGGAAACTAGCACAGATAGTAAAAGATTTGTTGCTACTTAAACAAGTGGTTGGGGGTTCGATCCCCGACTCTTGCGAATGTAAAAAACCTTTCTGGGAGACTAACCCCCGAAAGAGTCCGACAATGTCAAAAAGATTAATCACCTAGTTGTGCGGGCGGATAAATTGGAAAACAAAAAACATATACAAACTTATAAAATAACAATAATAATGTTATCGTGTTCGAATTAGATTTAAGAGTTAGCCAACATAATCAAAAGATTCCCAAAAAGAAGATACGATGTCTATAGAAATGAGGGTATGATGGGGTTGAAAGTTGAAACCCCGTTTTCCCTCTCCAAAAAAAACCAAGATTTGGAGCCAGGATAACACGAATTCAAATCCGAGATGTAAAAGCAAATCTCATCTCTCATCAACTACTTAAGTATCCATATGTGCTTTAGTGGTTTTGTTGGATATGAATATTTTAACTTAGAGAAAATGGATGGTGCACCGATTTATTATCAACATTTTTACACTATCAATACATCATCCACCATTCATATGCTATTGAGCATTGCCTCTTGATTAAAAGTAAAACAGATGAGTGGTGGATGATGAACCGACGGTATAAAAAACTTTACACCGACGGTGCAAGCCCATAAAACAACGTAAGTTTCTCACTTGATATATGTTAGTATAAGAAAAAGAGTATTGGTTCCACAAACATAATATATAATTAATCTCTAATAATAATTAGTGATTGGCATTTGTTCGGATAATAAATATTTATTATTATAATAGTAGCTGTGTTTAGACATTAATGATGGGCTTTCTTGAACACCATTGGAATCCTGTATGCTCTCTTCAGAATCTGATTTATTAGTTGAAAAGTTTTCATCTTCAACATTATCTTCATCTTCTGATAGCTCCATCTCTGTGGAATCAGCTTCTGTCTCTGAAAACTTGACTGAAAAAGAATAACTACTCGAATCGAGGCCTTTTTCATTATGGATTCCATGATTCCCTTTCTCCATGGAGTTTCCACTTTGACCATCCAGCATTGCTAAGGGATTTCGGTTGTTTGGATCACCATAGAGTGCAATGTGCCTGTAATATAGCTCTAATTCTTTCTCAGCAATAGCAATGAAGCGCCTCACTGACTCAAGTGATTGCTCATACTTGGATTTTTCTAGTGCCTGCATCAAGTTTTTTTTTTTTAAAAAAAAAAACAAAGATGGTAAAAATAACAATCAGAAATTCAACAACAGATTTTCACTGTATAACTTCAATTAAATTGCTGAGCATATGAAGTGTAAACCATATGTTAAAGGTCTCAATTTCAGAATTTTGTTCTTTCTGAACAGTAAATGCTAAGAAAGAATTTTAAGAAGGGGATTATAATAGCAGAATACTTTCGACACCATAAACAACCAAACAGCCCTAAACCCCATTAATCTCCATTTCTCCATGAACTTAAAGCTTCTAAATGCATACTTGAGATCACAATATGATGAATATCTATTATACACAAAAAGGCATGTAATAAATAAACTGTATCCTATATACCGCAGCTCAACCCCTTATTTCCTTTCCTTAGCCTTAGCCTTACCCTTATAATATTTTCATACTGCATTGTCTCACTTAACAGCTTGACACACCTTGGAACACTGCCTCACTCCTGTTTCAAACTTATTCTTTGTTCACTGCTATATTTTAGTTTCTAATATCAATCAAATATTAGAAGGGGATGCTGAAGAGCATGCAGAAAGACCGCCCTAGAAGGGGATATATTATGGAACATAAGTACAAAGAGAAAACAATTAGATCAGAGACTCTAGTTATGTTGAATGTAAAATTTACTAGCAGTTGATTTAAAAAACCCATCCTATACAAAAGGGATGCATGCAGACCTAAATTAATTGAAAAGAGTAAAATAAATAAATAATTAAAACGATCTCCTAAAACAGAAAGTGAACCAAATGATGGCTCAATGACTTTCAGACTGAGGCCAGTAGGTCCAAAACTACAATGCTGATTTTACAATTCAACACCTTCTAAATGGCCTGAATTTAGAGGGATAGGGAGTGTAAACACCTGTCATTACTCATTAGAAAATAATTTATACTCATCCACTGGATTAGACATATGTGTAAGTGTGATTACTTCGGTTAAATATAACGAACAAACAAATAGCTTTGTACCGAAGAGCATATAATGAAAATACTAGATCCCTCTTGGCTTTGTTTGGATGGGAGGGAGCCAAGGGGATGGAAAGGAATGGAAGGGGAAAAATTTAATGTTCCATTGTTTGGGAGTAAAGGGTGGAATGGAAAGGGAATCCCAAATCCCTAATTTTTCAAATACTTTCCCCTCCAAACCCCCAAATTCTTTCCCCCCCCCCCCCCCCCCCCCCCCCCCAATTTGGGAGGTAAAGGGTGGAATGGAAAGGGAATCCTTATATTTCCATTCCATCCCCTTCCCTTCCAAACTCCCAAACAAAACCTAAAGAGTGAGGTGAAAATAAGTTTTTCAACTCGCGCTATATTTACAAAATACTTGCATAATAAAGAACCCTCTCTAGAATGGAGCATGTAGGTGAAGTATTGAAAACCAATGGAGGCTAGCACAGATGATAAGGGATCTATTGCTACTTAAGCAAGTGGTTGGGGGTTCGATACCCGGCTCTTGCGAATGTAAGAGGCCTCGCTGGGAGACTAGCCCCGAAAGGGACCGACAATGTCGAAAGAATTAGTCACCCGGTTGCGCGGGTGGATACCTTGGGAAACCAAAAAAAAGTGAAGTATTGAAACAATTGAATTTCATTTCCAGCGCGTTTATGTGATGAACAAAAACTACAATTATGATGCAATAGAGATTAGAGACATAACAAAAAAGAACAAACAACACACCTTTTTCTTCGATAATGTATCTATTGGTGACATAAGATCGGGCTGTACATAGTTCTTTCCGCGATAAAATATTATTGTGTCATTTCCAAATATGTGAATTGGAATACCACCACTCAATCTGGAAAGTTCTTGTGCATACTCATGCACTTGGCCAGGTTTACAAGGCTTGCATATGACCTTAACAGTCTCATGTTTCTTCCAATGCAAGTGCATGTTAAGAATAACCCCTCCAAACAATCCCCTTCTTCCAACTTGTAGATAATTAGAACTCTTCTGAGCCATTTTCTTCAAATAATGCCGTTCCTCCCCTGTCAAGCCATCAGGTTTTACAGCAGGACCTTGAACTTTAGGAACTTCATAACGTTTAAGTTTTTCAATGAGCATTCCTTCCTTAATTCTGGCCTGGGGTTAAAACCAAAGTCATAGAAAATTTTAGGAGAATGTCAAGACAAATAAGCATTTTGTGACGTTCATGATAACTGAAGAGTAAATTCAAAGACTCATCATTTAAATAAAAGAAATATTCAAAGTCTTCAATAGAACAATGCCTTAAAGAAAGAAGGGATATTATGGACCAAGGCAAAGAAACATATGACCAAGGATCATACCTCATGATTAAAAAAAACTCATGCACACATGCATCCAGGTCTGATAATGGATATATTTTTTCCCCTTAACATAACTACTAATGTCTCATTCAAGCTTTTCAAAAAGCAATATAACTAGTACAGCAGAGAAACCTGCCCTTTTTTACAAAAAGAAGTATATTTCATCTAGATTTGAGAAGTGTGATGAAAATAAGATCTTGCATCATATTGCTTCTCAGTGTCCCTCAAATGGTAGAATATGATCTAGCATGCATGTACTAATCTCTAAATGCATCCTAGATTCCCAGTAGCCTAAAAGTAAGAACATAAGAAACTTATCCAACCAATAAAACAGAACACACTACAAGCAAGCAAAAGTGCATTTAAGTTCAAAGAATTCACATAATTAAGCAAATCACAGTGCTAACTTTCTCAATCTTGTACTTGATTCTCTCTTCAGGAGTGGCAAACTTCTGCTTCCTCTTCTTCCCTTTGACACCAAGATGACGAGGGTCTTTCCTGTTTGCTGCTTTCCTCTTCTCTTTCTCTCTCTTCTTCTGCATCTTAAACATCTTCTTGCTTTTCCATTTGTCTTTTTTTGGAGGCTCAACTTCCTTAGTCTCAAATTTGGTCTTCCCTCCCTCTATCACCAGATTAACAGTGCCATAACTCAAGTTCCTGCTACCCCACCAAGAATCTTGCTTTTCAAATGTTACAGATTGCCTGAATGGAAAACCAATCGAACTTTGGGTCCTCACAATTGACCTACAACAGTAAAATAGTGCATACATACATGTCAATTCAAAGCCTTCAACTATCCACAACCCACAATCACCAACAAGAAAAATGAACTAACCCAAGTTAAGTGATTGAATAAATTGTTCGTAAAAGTGTTTCAGGACTATAAAAAAAAATGATTTTTTTTTTTTAAATTCGAAAACAAATTCGAAGCCTTCAACTTTCGATAACCCAAAACCGAAAACAAGTAAAACGAACAAACCCAAGTTAAGGGATTGAATAATTTAGTCCCTAATGTTTTTTCCATGTATCAACTTAGTCCTCAAGATTTTCGGAAGTAACGATCCTTAAAACATGAGGGACACAATTTTCATAAGTTAAATGTCTATTTATAAATTTTTAGGGACTAAGTTGGTATTTTATGATTGAATAAATAGTTCATGACAGTGTTCCTGAACTAAAAAAAATTGTTTTTTTCCTGATTATGGGGTAGTGACACTAACCTAGGAGAGACCGAAAACGAGGTTGTAGAATGCGAGAATCTGAGAACTGATGAAACACTTCGAATGTTGCGGAACAACGAAGTGGCCATGGTTGGAATCGAAGGAGAAGAAGAAGCACTCGTGGGTTTATTTTTGGTGTGGGTACAAATGTTACGGGCTTGTGTCCACTTCATTGAACACGTGGCAATTAATCACTGGGTCAATAAAAATAGGCTTATTTATGGTTTTAGTATCCGAAGGTTGGAAGTGTTTTGATTTTAGTCCCCGGAAGTTTTTTTGACACTTATTCTTAATTGTTTTGAAAATTTGGTTTTACTCTCCACTGTCAGGAAAGATTAGTTAATTGCTGATGTGGTTAACGAAATACCACATCAACATACATGTCTGTAAATATTGCCTATTTTGCATGTTCCAATAGGATGACGTGAATGATCTGCCCCAAACAAAATGTGTTTATGGGTTGGACTTTGACCCTTTTGCTCCTGCGGATCCAGACCATGTCAGTAGTTAACGGATTTTTCCTACAAATTTTCAAAACAATTATCGATGAGTTAAGGTGTAACCAAAACCAAAACACTATGACTTTCGGATATTAATAACATAAATAAGCCATAAAATATTAACTTTTCAAGAAAGAATATCCAATAGAACATTGACACGTAAAGACGGTACTTAGGTTTATTATATGTCTCGCCATACCTAAATCCTTTCCTCTGGTTTATGCTACGGTGTTGTTGTTCTCTCTGCAGCACGTAACAGAGAATCAAAATTTAATTACCGGAATCACCCACCGTTTCTACTCAAAAATCGAATTTTGAGTAAGTTTTATTTTATTATTATTTTCATTTCAACTGCGGAAATTCTATTGAAGAATTTTGATTCCAGTGGGATTTTAGGGTTTTTGTTTCTTGTGGTTTGGGCAAGAATTTGGTGTTGAATTGGAAGTGATTGAATCCTCTTTCTTGCAGTTTATATAAGGAATTTCAAAGAGTATGCGGAAAAGAAATTCAAAATTGGAGCTTGTTTCACTTTCAATCGTGATTTAATAGTAGCCTAAGATATCATTCACATTAGTACATTTCTAAGATTTGATTCACAATAAGCTGCAGTAGGAAATCATGCTTGATTCACGACGAAGCTACAAGACACGTGGAATAAATTCATAGCAAGCTTGTTTTATTATTACGAGTTATAATTGTTGACTTGAAGCTCCTTGAGACCATGTAATTCAGAATCTCGTGATTATTGTTGTGTGGCACTAAAGCCATGGAATGTATGAGACAGATTGTCTGCGTTTTTCGATAAAAGTAGGTTTTTCCACAGACTTGGGGCAGGGTTCATACTTCATACGGTTTTACTTGCTTTACAAGAAAGAGGAAGAAAAAAATTGCTTACCATATAACATGTCTAGTTGTTGACTTGTTTTATACTGTGTGAATGTTAAGAACAATCATTAATCTATTTTGGAGTGTGTTTGACACGTATCCAGTGTGATTAAAGGCCCTCATTTGCCAATGACTTTTATGTTTTGCTTTCTTTCCTTTCTTTTTCAAGCTTCTTGTAAACTGTAATGTACTCGTTTTATTTTCCTCTGTTAATGAGCTTTCTTCTTATTAGTAAAAAGAAAAGTAAGATATATTATAATGGATACATTTCTTGACATGTTCTGTCTTCAATTTTATTTGCAATGAGTATTAGTACAATTCATCAGTTTTATACACCGCTATGTAGAATATCACTCGGTACTGAAAATCTTAAAGCAGCTCTTTTGTTGCTGTAGTTGAGTTTGTGATTGAAAGCTCTATTAATGGCGAGACAGTAGGAAATGCTGCTATGAGTGAGGTTGGTAGCATAGCTGATGAGGACAAAATAGGCGGAAGTTTTGCTGAACCAACTTACAAACAAGATCAAGATTATAATATGACTCAGGATTCTTTGGAAGGGGTGACAATCTCATCTGCAATTCCCTCCGAATCAGTTGCTTCAGCTGATGAGCCCTATATAGGTCAGGAATTTGAGTCAGAAGCGGCAGCACATGCATTTTATAATGCATATGCCACACAAGTTGGATTCGTCATACGTGTAAGTAAGCTCTCAAGATCAAGGCGTGACGGAACTGCAATTGGTCGGGCTCTTGTTTGCAACAAAGAAGGTTACAAAACTCCAGACAAGCGTGAAAAGGTTGTAAGGCAACGAGCAGAGACAAGGGTTGGTTGCAAGGCTATGATTTTGGTGAGGAAAGTAAGTTCTGGTAAATGGGTTGTTACAAAGTTTGTGAAGGAGCACACACATCCTCTAGCACCTGGAAAAGGTAGAAAGGATTGCATCTTTGAACAATATTTGGTCAGTTCCTACTCTTTCATCACTGAAAGATGTTTTTATATTGATATGTTAGTTTTCATTTGACACGGAGACTGTCAGATCATGATGTTATACTATTTGGCTAAATATTAGAGATTATCAGGCTACAAGAGATTTTCAGAATAATATTGGTTCTCTTATACATTTTAAGCTCAATTGTAAATGGAAGTTGTGTCTTTATATTTCTTCAACATTCTGAGAATTTTTTGCTTCTCTTTTTCCTTTAATTTACTTGTTGCTTTTTTTTTTTTTTTAATGATAGAGCTAAGAGGAGGAGTTTATGACTCATCTTCATTGTGTCATTGCCCCTCATCTATTGAAATTAGAACATTCTTAAGCTTAAATTGACCACCTTACTCTTGCCCTTGGAGAAAATTCCTTTTCTCATAACATAAATTGCAACTCAAAAAGCATCATTGACTGTCTATGACCATGTATGTGAAGAGAAATTTGAGTGATTTGTTGATATTCTATTTAGCCCTCCTTTCCATTTCCCCTTTTTTTCCTACTTAACTCTTTGTTTTTGTTTTTTTTTTGCTACTTTCAGAATGAACATGACAGAATTCAAGAACTATCTCAGCAGTTGGCAATAGAGAAAAAGCGATCTGCAAACTATAAAAGGCAACTTGAAATGTTATTTGAGCATATTGAGGAGCATAATGAGAGCCTTTCAAAGAAAATACAATACATAGTAAAAAGTGTGAAGGAGATGGAAACCAAAGAACAACATACTCATCGATTGGTTCAGCCTTCAATAATTTAATCTCTTAATTATTTTTCACTGAATGGGAACACAGATTCACAGAATCAACTGTCAGTGTTGGAAGTGTTGCAAGTTGAATGAACTGTGCAATAATATCTAGTAATTCCTGACTCTTTAATCCTACTTTAGGTGTATGGTGACTGGTAGGTTCAATAGTTCAATTTGATATAATGGAATTAATTATATTGCATTTTATGCTATGATACTTTAGTTGGTTAAAGAAACCAGTTCAGTAAATGTATAGGTCCCTCAAGTCCATTCTTGTGAAGTTGTGATACTCAGAACAGTTATTCAAATACCCTGATAGAGTTGTATTAGTTGGTCCAATGTTGATTTTGATTTTGTAAAATTTGATCCAAGGCTGTCTTGCTTGTATAGATTTAGATTATGATTAACCTATTTTGGTTGCTTTTATTTTATTGTATAATAAATTATTCCTTTGATGCAATGTGAATGCCACAACACATGTCCTTGAATCATTATATGATCGAAAGTAGTGAGGTTATATTTATAATTTATTTTAATATTTATGAGAGAGAGACTGTGCTCAAACAAGAAAACCAGAAAATTTATTAAACCGATAATGTAGATTTTTGAAGTCTAACCACAAGCATAAAACATGCTTGTAGGAGAGGGACACCAGACACCTTTACCCCTAAAGTTTGTACCTAAAAGCCACTATAAACTTCAAATACATAGCATGAATTAGTAATCCTTCCATTAAAAAGGTGAAAGTTACTAACAAAATAGATTGGGAAAAAAGTAGTTTTTCAGCTAAAACTGAAGCACCATATGGCATGCCACTGTTATATATTGAACTAAGAAGCAATGATCATCCCAAGCAGCTCGTGTTATGGTGCAATCATTGACGCTCGTATCATTATAAGTATGGAAAAAGTAGGAGTCAGTTGATCAATTACCATCAAACCTTAAGTCACCCGGATGTACAGGTGGCCACGACACTGGTTGTTGTGAACAATAATAATTATAGGGATATAGTGATGGTTTGCCATTAGCCATTGGAGGAGGACCTTCGTAAATGTAAGGTCTTGCATGTGGATATGGACACACTGACCTTGGTATGTAACCGGCATGGCCACCTTGCATGGTAATTTGGGGATGATAATGCCCATGAATAGGGATATCAGATCCTAAAGCTCCATGATAGTCTTCGAAGTGGAGGTGAGCATGAACATCTTCATCAAAATCAGTATCATCATCATGAGAGTTTTTTATGCAGGTACATTTCTGGTCATCTTTATGTATGGTCTGCTTTTCAAACTTGCAAAGCTCTGCTTTTTTCCCAGACTTTTTGATAGCCTTTACAATTATTGAACCATCTTCAACACCTAAAACTGTAACTAGTCCTTTTTCGGTGTCTGTCGAAATCAGTCACTTCTGCATTGGAAATTAAAGTTGTCGAATAGGATATGGTTGGCCAATAAAACTAATTAAATTTTCTAGAAATGATACATGTATTCCAGCCAATGTAATGTATGCACTTCCTTAATTGAACATTGATGTTTTGGATTAAGAACTTATGAATAACATTCACCAAATGACTTCATCGGTTTTCATTCGTCATATCAGCTCCTCTAGACTGTGGTTTTAAATCTCTGCTATGGCTTTCAAGCTAAGGTTTGTTTTGTTTGCACATGCATATTCATCATAATATGATTATCATTAGACACAAGCAGAAACAATACTTCATCATGGTGATGATTATATTATTTGTTGAAATTACTCATATTCTTATGTTTGATAATGATCAAAACAATGCTCATTATCTTACCAAACTGAAATGCATGTGAAGTTTGATGAAAAAATTACACACATCCATAAACCATGCAGATTGTGTATTTTTTTACATACCTTTTATTTGCATATGTTGCTTCTTCACTGTGCGTGGGCACGCCTCACAACATTGGAGATTCACTTTCAGAACCCAAGTCTGTGAAATAAAAATTACAAAACAAAGGGAATAATATAAATCAAGTACTAGTAAATTACGTACTTAATGAAATGTGAATAACGATATGAATATATGCTTCATGCTATGTTTGTTACCGGACCAGGGGAGCCATTGTTGTCATTTTCCATTGAGAACAAACTCTTACGTGTTATTTCTGATGTCTCTTAACACACTATCACAGGCAATTGAAAAGGAGTTCAGTAGCAGTGAGGATCAGATATATGTAATTGTGTATGAAATTGAGTTGGAGAACAATAAGGCTTGACATGTGCAATTATAATGAAATAGTTGCCTAATACATTATATATTCATTATAAATAGGAAAGAAAAAATTGAGAAAGATTGAAAACCATTTATTTATATATTATCTATATGTCCATAATATACCAGATTAGGATGGATAATCTAGCCTGTTTATTTCTGCCAGTTTTTTCTCAAGAAGGTAAGTACCATCATTTTACTCTTCCGTAATTTTCTTTCGTCGAGCTTTTAATTTTTCTCACAAATCTTGAGGCAGTTTATTGATCGGAGAAATGATGCATTGGTGCTGGGTGTGTGCATAATATCCTGGATGAGATTCTTTAATTAATTTATAGTTTTTTTTTCCGTATTCCTTGCGGAAACACCGGTATCCCCAAGAGCACACTTAATACCAGGGAGCCCTTGAGACTAATCCGGAGCGAACTGCGTGGCTGGCTCTCCCAACGAGTTGTTTTTAGTGGGAATCGAACCCGGGGCTACTAGCACCCGTGTCCCATTCCCAAGATTTCAGCTGAGGCCTTACACCAACTGAACCAAGTCTCGTTGGTAATTAATTTATAGTTTTATACATATACTAGTGAGAATAGTAACCTTTGGAACCGCATATTTGAATAATCACCTTACCATAAATAGTTATATACCAATACAGCATTCATTTTCTTTCTTCCAATTCAACAATGAAAACCGGAAAAAAAAAATCAAATAAAAAAATCAATCTGAATTTTACAGAGTGAAAACATAATCACTCCTTCTTGACCCAATACATACCAAAAAATAAAAATACAATCACATCATGTTACATACTCTCATTCTCTACCTCACCATCCCCCTAAAAATAAAAAAACATAAAATAAAATATCTGTATTAACTAGTAGCTGGACGAGGTTATGTAGTAGTCTCCTTTAACAATTGATGGGTAGATCAAGCTCTACCAACAACACTATGTTTATTTTTGTTGTGTGGTATATATGCATTGTGGAGTATCCAAGGAATAATTAGAGACTAATAATCCAACACCAAGCATCTTGAAATGAATTCATTCGTGACATGTATGATCATATTCATCATCTAGTATCAAGTCATATTTTAATATCCACCAGCTTATATATATCTATGTACATATTTGTGATCATATTATATGACAATAATTAACCAATAACACTGAAGCCTCCCCCCTTCATCATTTGCTTAAACTCCTTATAATTAACCATCCCATCTCCATCAACATCCACCTTCATTATCATTTTCTTGCATTCTTCCATCGTTCTTCCTTGTTTGAGTCCCAAAGATGCCAAAACGGTCCTTAGTTCCTCAACCGTGATGAACCCATCACGGTTGTGATCAAAAACATTGAATGCTTCCCTCATATCTTCCTCTTCATCATGGTCTTCCATGATTGACTTATACAATTCACCAAACTCTTCCATGTCAACCCAACCATCACCATTCATATCTATCTTCTCTATCATTTGTGATAACTCCTTGTCGGGTATCAACATTCCTAGCTTATCCAATGAATCTTTCAGCTCCTTCTTGCTTATTCTTCCATCCCCATCACGGTCAAACATTTGGAACACCCGCTTCAACTCACTAGGGTCCATTATTATTACTACTATGTATTATATATTATTATTGCACGTTTTTGATTGTTTCTTTCTAATAATAATAATAATAATAATAATATATAATAATAATAATGGATATGTGATAATGAAGACAAAGAGAGAGGGAGAAGAAGAGGAGGAAGAAGATAATGAAGCGGTGGTGGTGGTAGTAAGGGAGGTTGATTAATTGAAGGGGAGGAAGAACCTAAGGTTTCTCAACTTCTTGGGAGACCAGGAGAAATGAATTGTAAACAAGAAATGTTGTGTACAAAATAGTTGGCATTTGAAGACCGAGACCCGAAATTTGTGGTGATTATTGTTTGGTTAATACTACTAGGTTCTAAATATGGGATACCAAGCAAGGAATTTAAGTGGTAGTTTAATTTTCTTTTCTTTGATTGATCATACATTGTAACTTGTAACAATATTATATTACATAATTACGTAATATATATAATAATCTCGTTAATTAGTTTAAAGGCATGTGTGATACAGTACAAATTAAATGTGACAGACACTTGCATGCATGCACTTGTATATTTTGAACGCCTAATTTGGTTTTGCATGGTTACAATTGTAATGATGATCACCATCATTATTGTAGTGATTGATTACCTATTTGGTGTTTGTTTTTCACACAAGTGCTTGCAGCGGTCGTCTTGTCCAGCTAGCGAATATGTTATAAAAAAATTTTCTCTTTTAGTTTCTTATTGTCATGCGGTTATGTACCCAACAAAAAAATTGACATGCATTAAACTCAACTTATAATTTTTTTTTTAATAATAACAATAATGTTAATTATTAATTCAACCTCTATAATTTTTTATTTTTTTACCACATGATGCGTGTATGCACTATTTTACGATGTCAATGTTTTGAAGCCTAAACCATAAAACTTGTCATCTTTTTAGTTTTTATCTTCATTTCTTTTATAGATTTGGTTGGAAAATACTAAAAAAAAAAACTAAAAAGGATAAGGTGAAGTTAACCTTCCTTTTATAGTTGTTGATCTCCGATGGTTCTTGAGAGTTGGTGAAGATATTACTAGCTTTGAAACATGGAATTGATTGATTAGATGACCATATATAAGCTACTAAAAACAATATAAAAATTGAGATCGAGACTTAAATTGTACATTTGAAAAATCATTGGGTTAATATCGTCACATATCTAGTTTGCTAGCACGAAGAGAGATTTCACCTAGAACGAAACATGCATGTGCCAAAACGACACTGGGGGGAAGTTTCTAAACCGAAATCTACTTCTTGCGGCCATCCTAAAAGTGAAGCAGTGAGAGATGCAAAGCGTGGTCTCTTCAGTGCATGTTTTATATCGAGGAAAATATAATGCAAGTCTTTTGAGAAAGGACCCCTTGGGTGGTAAGCTTCAAGTCTGCTTGTTGGCCTTATTTTCCCATGGCCCTCTTCATTTTTCCTTTTCTTTTAGTACTGATTGCAGCTATAGAAGTATTATTTTCCATTAAATTTGATGTGGAATGGAGTTCACAAAATTATGGTTGTGCTGCATTCGTATGTTAGTTAGATCAGAGTCCTTGTGTTTATTATGTGTGAACGTTAGTGCAACAACATATAACATTAGTCAGTGTTTTCTTATATGGAGAATGTTTTTGCTAGTTCTTTTGGTTGATGGAGATTGCTATTGCTATTGCTAGTTCTTCTGGTGGATGGAGAATGCTTTATATAACATTTTATGAACAACAAATTGCATTTAAGTATTATTTTTTTAAACCGGAAAAAAAATCACAAAATGTTCACCTATCAAAAATCAATCATTCAAAGAAGAATAGAATCCTGGTGGATAAGGGAAGCTTTTCACGTAGTAGTTTCCACTGGCTAAAGTGTAACTAGCCTGTAACGAACTTGGCCAGGACGGTGACAGACCGACATAAATGATTTTCCCCAATAATTACAGGACTCAAGCCAAAATTAAAATAATTGATAAAAACTTGCCCTCACGCAGGATCGAACTACGGACCTTCAGTTTACAAGACTGACGCTCTACCGCTGAGCTATAAGGGCTAGTGGTAGACTTTCGTATTAAATTTTAATATACTTTTCGGCCATCAACATTTTTCTAGTAAATGAATTTAAGACGCAACTTTGAGTGACTGTTGGTGAGTTTGGTAGTGTTAAATATATATATATATATATTCTCTCGCCTGCATATTTTGTTAGTTCAATTGGTTAACTTCATGGACCAACTAATATAATTCTTGTTGCACTCTTTAAAAATAAGTTTAGGAGTAGAATAAGTTGCTCCATTATAAACTCTAATGTGTCATATACTTTAGTAATGGCTTGTAGTGTTACTTTGTTGAGGAACTGAAATCAAGAGTTTCTTGTGGATGCCGCTTGATACCTTTAATCTTACCGGTCTAGCCAACGTTCATTGTCATATAATTGTAATGATTATTGATTGATTTCACTAAGTCTCTCATTGAAGAATATTTTTATTATTCAATAGCAGGTCAGTAGGGGTGGAAACAGGCTAAGCCAGGCTTGGCCTATATAAATTATTCAGGCCTGGCCTGACCTATTAGCCTATTTAAATAAATTTTTCAAGCCTGAGCCTGGCCTATGCAAAAGCCTGGCCTGGCCTATAAGGCTATTTAAAAGCCTATATACTTTGAAATTTTTAAATAGGCCAACAAGCCTAATATTAAATAGGCCGGCCTGTCTAACTAGCCTATATATTGCTAAAACTTTGCCCAATTAATAATGAACTTCGGCATATTCAATGAACCTGTAATGGTACAAGCAAAACCGGCGAGAACCGAAAAAATCACTCAAAATCGGTGATCTTATGGTTCAACACAACATGACTTGGCAAAGCAACATTTTATAGCTTAAAGAACATGTTGTGCTCCATGAATAAAAGATGTGGGACTTGCATTCCCATTTTATAGCTTACATTCTCATGTTGTGCTCCATGAATAAAAGATGTGGGACTTGCATTTCCCAAGTCCAAGCTTGACCAACACAAGACAAGCAAAGTGCACATCAATATTATTAAGTCCCACATCATGTAAGTTGCCTGCATAGTTGCATATTTTGATTATATTAAGCCTCCTATAGGATGACTTGCATACTTGCACAAAGTGAATGCATGTGAATTCACATTAGTAATGTGAGACTTGTTTTCATCCCCATTTAATAACTGTGCATGTTAAGTTTTTTATTTATTGTATTTTTTATTTTTAAAAAAAAATACATATGAAATTAATAATAATAAAAATTATATAGACCGGCCTGTTAAGCTAAATAGGCTTTTTACATGGCCTAGGCCTGACCTGTTTAGACTATATAGGCTTTTTAAATAGCCTGAGCTTAGCCAGTTTACAAAAAAAGCCTGGCCTGAGCCTGACCTACTATTAGGCCTGTTATAGGCCCCTGTAGGCCGACCTGGCCTGTTTCCACCCCTGAGCAGGTGGATGGTGCATTCATCTAGAAGACCCATCAAAATAGTTTTAGAAATTTTAGAAATTTTGGTAAATGTGAGGATATGTTTTAGCAAAAAGTAGAGAGTATAGTTCTTCCCATGATCTGATCCATGTTATTTTTCCTGCATTGAATCAATATTTATGTCAATTTTCATACATCACATCAGAAGAGAATTTTGGTGTGGCACTTTGTTTGATTCTTACTATTAGGTCAAATAGAAAATTACTCACCGGTTATTTGCAAGAGTTCTTCCAGATCAAAATGTACCACAAATTTGAGTTGTAAGTTATGATTTCGAATGAATTTGAAAATAAGAGTCTCACCATCTCTTTTCAATGTTTCGGCTTCTCTTTCCTCGTTCTCAATGTGTGTATATATTTTGTTCAGCATTGCAGCTATAAAAATTTAATACAAGAAATGACTCGTCCATAGCTATAAAGGTAAACAAAATTCAATAGCTCTGGACTCATCAATAGCTACTCCACCCAGCTAAATGAATCAAAACGAATTTATACTACTTATTTAGCATTTACATTTTTACACAACTATTTTTTGGTGAACTACATTACAACTATGCACACAAAAAAACTAGACATCACTTCTCTCTCTCTAACTCTCTCCTTTAAAAAAAGTACAAAAATCAAATAATGCTGCAAAACTGATTATACATGAACTCTACATTCTGCAAAAAAAAGAAAAAAAGAAAGGCATCCCGCTGGTAATCTGGTTTCTCTGAAAATCCATCGTTGCTTCTGAATGATACATAATTAGTGATATTCAGTATGGAATAAGAACTTCATCTATTAATGTATGTAGGCAAAAACATTGAGTTTCTAAGAATATCATGAAACCCAAATGGAGGGGTTTCTAAATTGTGTTGCCATGGCATCCGATAGAAACTTGATCAAGTTTTCTCTCTCCACGTTCTTCTCCTTCTTGAGTTCAAGGTGTCGAACCTGTAGGAGATTCAAATAAGTTAATACGACATTGTCACATCACATGCTTCCATGTTGGCCATGCCTACTTCAATAAGATTCTCAAGTTCATAAGATTAGGACTAGAAAAAGGGACCCTAACAGAACACAAATAAACAACCCAATAGTCAAAGGAAATAATGAGACAAATTATGCCTTCATTTCTAATAACAGCTTAAGAGCATTGACCAGTAAAAAGAAGCAAGGGTAAGGAGTTACATTAATTATATGGAACCTGGACACTCGGAGGAACATTGCACATTAGTGCATTACCTTAACAGAACCTGTCTGTGAGACACCTGCATCTGTAATGATGACCAGACATTTGATATCATGCTCATAAGCATACTCATACTGCTCAGTAAGACTTGGATCATGGGTGGGAACAAAGTCAGCCTGATGACATGACAGACCAGTGAGCAGAAGCTTAAGTTATAATTAATTATGCAGATTAAAGTTGTTTAGATATCTAGACCTTGAAGTTCTCATCCCATAATTCAGCAACTAGTTCCATGCGCTGCACCAACAGACCACCTCCTCCTCTTGAACAGACAAGAATATTGGTGCTGGCTTCATTTCTATAACAGTTGAGAAAGTCAAGTATATGCTTGTGTTGAGTCTGTAGATGACCAACAACTAAGTGCTAAGTGCTTAAGAGTGTATTCGTACAGTTGAAATGAGAGGTTTCTGATTTGAGTTACTTGAGAGAGAACCTTAACTGATGTATTTATTATTATATTGCATTTACAGCATATAAAATCATATCCCTCGATTTTAGGGATTGAACAACCTATTTATCGCAAGTAAATCAGTACTAATTATAATCTGCATCCGTTAGAATCAACTAGAATAAATAAGAATTAACTAATATCAACACAGTAAGTAAAAATTCAAAAACCAGAGTAATGAGGAGTGTATAAAAAGTTAAACTAACAAGACCAAGTATGAGTTGAAGAACACTAACCTACTGGGCTTAAAATCTACAGGACAATTCTGAATTATTGTCTCTAGTGCAAGGCTACTGCCCACACCACTGGGAGGATTTCCTTTCTGGATAACAACAAAGACAAACAATTATAAATAATATAAAACTCAAAAAAAAAAAAAAGGCTCTAAGTTGTCTAAGACTACTTGAAGCAGGAAGCAAACATCATCAAAACTGAGGCATATGCAAGTGAAGCATGTGAAACCACCAGTTATGTACAGTTGACAAAAATATGTTCAGGGAAAAAGGTTAGCAATTAGCATCAGTAAATATTTAGGGTACGAGTTAAACCTGCACATACCAGTGCTTATTCAAATTGAAACATGTGACCGTAACAAATGGCAATGAAAATACATAGTAGTTAATGCATAGCAATACATGATTATTACACATTCTAGAAGCATCTTCAATTGTCAGAGAAATAATGAGAGGTAGTATAAAAGATAGAAGCAATATTAATGGTAACTCTTATCAAAACACATTAAATGTGTATGCATAACTTACATTGTCACGACTCCATAACTGATTAAGCAAATAGTCATAACGACCGCCAACAGCCAGCAAGACACCTTCAGAGAGTGATCCGGGATTGTTCTCCTTCCTTAGGTATACCTTCCAAGAATAGTGCAACTTCATCATAATCATCAAACACCATAATTTATCCCTTTGCATCCTTAATATGCAATTTCAAGAACCATGGTGCAATATAACTTCATTTTACTAGTATGGAGTAGTATCACATAATTCTTCTTTCGCATGAAGCAGTGAAAATGATACGTATTTCTTTAAACTTTTTAGTCAGTGGCTCAAACTGAGAATAATAATTCAGCAAGTTTAGCTTCATGACAATATTTCGATGATGGTGTTTGTTATGACTTAAGATCAATTTTCCTTATTCTAATTACTCCACTAATCCACTTCTCCTTTTCCTGTTTTCCAATATAATCCCATCCTGGCCCCTGTACATTAAATGACACAGCAGCATGAAATTGTTTAGATGTTCTTTAAAATTATCTACAATATAAAATCATTTTTTTCAGTCACCATTATTTTTATAGGGATGGACCTGTTTATGTCAGTGTAAGCCATTTTTCCGTTGCATTGATATAAACAGATCCATCTTCAAATATAGAGAAAGAGTGTGTGCGTGTGTGTGAAAAGGATGTAGTATTTGAACAAACTAGATGCAGGAGATTAATAACGTCTTGGCAGAGTAAATATTCAACCATTGTGTTATGTTGAGGAAGACACAACAAGTAGATGGATACAAGTGATGCATATATTAACGCAAATTATCCACCTATTACTCCAAGTCTACAATAGTTATATTGACAACAGAAAAGTCATATGTAGCGAATAAGGAGCTATTATCACAAAAACACAATAATGGTATTCATATGATAAATTAGGTGAATTACTCTTTTTTCTTCAAAAATGACATTTGTGCTACCTGAAAAAATAAATCTCGGTGATAACTTTCAGTTGGTGGCATTAATGCATCTACGTAGACATTTTTGTCAATTCTCCAGATTCTCAAAAGACTGAAGAGCTCAGACAATTCATCAAGTGCCTTGTGTGTACGTTTATCTGCATTAGTTCCAATAAGCAAGAAGTTCCTTCTGTAATGCATAACTGTATAATATAACTAACTATAAGGATAGTACCAGATGGAAGAGCTCCTCTTAATCTGGGAAGTGCCATATCTGCAGATCCACAGAATCTTAAACCTACTGTCTGCAACCTATTTACCATAGCTTCTGCTAAATTCAGTTCCTGATCAAGCATTTAAATTACAAATAACTCCATCAAAGAATTGTTTTCTTTGAACATTGAGATCACTGAAATAAAAATACTATAACCTCAAGAATAGTTGTTGCAGCCCAACCTAAAAGATCTCTTTACAACTTATCTCACCTGCAAAAGCTGCCGCCTTATCACTACCCATTTTGATTTCCTTTCGGTCGATTGTGGACGCAAAGAACTCATCATTGAAAGAAGCTTCAGAAAATTAAACAACTGTCATACTATATCCTTATGGGCTTAATAATGCAGGTTTCATGATTGCACAACTAACATACCTCCGCTACTTTAAGTCTATGTTCTGCCTGGACCCCAATCCATGACCAAATTGCATCAAGTAGGTCACCATGGTTTAGATGAATGTCACATGAGTCTGCATGGAAAAAACAAGTGACCATGTCCCTAGTCACCTGTAATACAAGGGTAAAATTCTAAATTTAGTACCAAAGAGCCATCAACATCTTCATAAGACACAGGCTCAAAGATTTAAGAGGCACGGAATGAACAAATCATAGGTTGCGTAATGAAGTTTCTGTCCTCTTAGTTTCCTTCTGGAAACAATGCCAAATGTATGGATTTATATGCCATGCTAATGATATCTAGAACTTGCCCTCAATTTCTTAAACCAGATCATATCAGATCCCAGTCTAACTATCAAGCATCTTAATGCTGTAATGCATAGCCATTTATATCAAAATGCAGAACTTAAAGATGAAAAGGAAAATGAAAATTGAAAAAGATTTAAATAATCTAAAAATATAAAGTAGAAATCAGCACCTTTATGACCTCTGCCTCTGTCAATGCTGAGGTGCCACCAATAATGTCAAAATCTCCCTGTTTGCAATGATTTCATATCAGATGCATAAAGTTTCATGAGATGCATCACTAATTTCCAAACAGATCATTCATGTAATATTGTAAAAAATACTCATGATAGTTTTATATTCTTGTTTCATGAAAAACCAACAAGGGAGAATTACTAGTTATGATTTATTTTATTCCTTCAAATTTATTATAAAAAATGATAAAGAAAAAACCTCATAAAAAAAATAATATTTAGAATAATACCTGAAGGTAGCGGTTTGGTGATGAATGACCAACGGCTCTTCTATAGACACACGATATCTCATATCGTTTGAATGAAGATTTCTGCACAATGTAGATTTATGACTTAGATTTCAATTTACATGCCTTGCTGAAATCTAGCAAAAATTACAAAATACTTTTTTCCCTTCCTCGGCATATTTTTAAGGTGGGGTGAAGATGTGATTGGCAAGACTACTGACAAGTTTTATATTTCTACAGATTTCTTGCTTTAACATTTCCAATTCAACTCTTTTCTTGAAGATCACACAAGAACAATAAATTCATTATTTTAACTCTGCATCTTAGCTGATTTCCATCTAGGTAGGAAATACCTTAAGTATTGTCTTTGGAGAACAAAGTCCAAATAGTTATTATCACTCCTGAACAAAGGCATATAGGACCAAACGCCGTTGTATTGCCATAACTGTTTATCTTACTGATTTGACCAAGGCATGACATCTAATCTACTAACAACGGTTCAGAAAACAAATTTTGACGCAAAAGAATTTGAAAGTGAATCTTGAAAGATCGTGTGATGGTATTGATTTGGGTCTGATATATAGTGTTTTCAAGTGATAATTAACTCCCTTTTGTTATGCTTTAGGCTTGTTTCTTGAATAAATATTAGGTTTTTGTTATGTTTTCAGTTAAGTTAGGTAATTTAGAATCCTTGAACTTTTTGATCTGTTTTGGGTTTGATTTCAGGTATTTTGGAAGCTTAATTTGATGATTTTATGTTTTGGAATGGAAAAGAGCTTTGAAGACCTGAAGATTGGAGCTAGAATGAAGAGAAATGGTGTTCTTAAATGTGGCCCAAGATGGGGTTTAAATGTCAAGAGCTGGGGTGCAAAAAGCCAGAATTAATTGAAGAAAAACTCGGCCAAACTCGGGTAGAGTCACACCCAGGTGTGTGGTATGCCACGCCTAGGCGCGACTGGCACGAAGGAAGAGGAGCTGGAGGTTTTCAATGCCATGCCTAGGCGTGGGGAAGCTACGCCTAGGCACGTGATGCCTGCATGAACCTGCGAGTTGGGCCTATCTATTTCGTTTTTGAGGATTCTAATAGATTTTTGATAGATTAGTTTTAGGATTAGCTTTTTCTATATATTCTAGGTCTTAGCATTAGGTTTAGGTAGCTTTTAGAGAAAGAGGGAGATTGCATATTCTGTACTTCAAGGAGAAGAGTTTAGGTAATTCCTTATTGTCTATGATAGGGTATCCTATTCTATTTCTTCTATTTTATTCTTTTATAATGTGTAACTAAAACCCTTTGTAGTTAGGAACATGATGGATTTGTATGGATGAGTTTATATATTTATGAATTAATGTTTTTCATTCAAAACCTATTGTTTGGTTGTGTTTTAATTCCAACTCATGAAATTGGTCACTTTATGTTTTGTTTAGATCTCTAATCCAACAAGAGACATCTGAGGATTAGAATAGGTCGTTCTTCCAAACATTATAACCGCCTAGTTTGTAGACATATATCTAGGGCTTATATGACGTGTGTGTTCCAGTGTTCTTAATTGTGGTTATTCATATGTCAAATCGCTTAAGACATTAAAGGTCTCATATTGAATAAGAAACATAAATTCACAAAGACATCTGGTTTTTATTACCTCTGGGATGTCGTGGGTTTAATGAAAAATAGAGATTCATAAGTAGTAAATAAGTCTTGCAACGAAACTAGTTCCTAACGTCTTTCTCTATCTGTCTCACAAACCCTATTTTTAATTAGTTTATTTTAATGGTTTGTTTATTAAATAATAAAAAGTTTATAGAGTTCTCTTTTAATTACCCTTTGGTGAGAATTAATAGGAAACAACTCACAATCCCCGAGTGGAACGATAATTTACTTACTCTTTATTACTTGTGATCTAGTATACTTGCTAATATCAATCCAATAGGTATTGTTTTTGCAAAGTAGTACATTGTTTTCTTGAAGAACATTATTCATTTTCATAATTCTAATATTACAAAGCACATTGTTATCTGCCTATTAATAGCATCATTGGAAAACTCATACGACAACCCCATACTAGTGAAAGTTTATATCTTCATATTTGTAAATCTAATATTGCAACAGAACTAAAAACTTCATATTTCATTCTAATACCACAATCATTACAATATTGACCATTTTAAACGCAACCACAATGAAATTTTATGATAATGAAATATAGTTGAAGAGAAATGGAAACAAAGAAAATTAAGCTAACATGTCCTTACCTGATTAGATAAAATCCAGTTCACAAAAGGCAAACGTAGCTCGTGGCAAAGTTCAAGCATATCACCTCCATGGGTCAGAAGTTTAACTGCATTTCTACTCAGCAAAAATTAAAACCAGAAATCTTTCATCTAGGATGTGAAGAACCATGTCAAACAAAGTAGCAAAGAATTTTAATTAAGATGCTGACCTATTAAACTGTCGAGAATCATCCAATAATCGCATTGTTAATATTTCTAGGTGCTTTGCACAATGCTGTCTGAAAATTTCCCTGTTGACATCTGCAACATAATCTCGAACCTCAGTTTCCAAATCTGTGTAATGAATGCGCGAACTATTATCTCCAGTGGACCCCAATCTACCAGCCTGACGAGTGTGTTTTGTGCTTAACATCTCTTCATCAAAGATAGCATTTAAGACCTTATCATATATGCTTCTATCCTCTGATTTCTGCATTGTCCGTAGGATATCTGTACATAGAGAACTCACACTTATTCTAGACAATGAAAGAAACTTGATTATTTTAATTAAAATTAACTCCAACAAAAGGCAAATGATTCTTTGATGTCTGGACAAACACTCATTTCCACATGACATTTCAATTTGCATTATTAACTGTACTCGTCAAGATCATATGACTTTTCCTATTTTTTACTCCTTAGCTCTCACACAAGTTTCATATTCATATTTAAAATTTAAAAAAAAAAAAGCTTAAACATCAATAGAGTAAACTATGTAATTCGCTAAGATATTCTTTTCAAAAAAAAAAAAAAAAAAAAAAAAGAGAGTCAACAAATGTAATAAAACTTACATGGGAGTTCCAAAAAATGAAAAAACTTAATGTGTGTTTGGATTAACTCACTTTGGTAATCAAAATAGCTCATATTCAAACTCTTACTGAGGCCTTTTGAAGTTATAATCACATGTGCATGAGTAGAAAGTGAGGTTGTTGCCTTGTGACATGGAGGTTACAGTTTCAAGTCTAGCAAACAGCTACATATATTTACCTTCCCCAGACCCCACCAGGTTGGAGCATCATGCACTGGACCCTTTTTTTTGTCAGAACATATATTCATTAGTATGTGAGTTGCTCAATGTGAAAAAAATTTATGGTTTACACATTACTCTGGGTTACGACTGATCTACAATTTCCCGTTTCTTTTGTTTTGATTAATAGGCAAATGGCGTTGGTTATCCATGCAGCTAACCCAACCTAGTGGGATAAGGTGATGTTTCCTTTTGATGTAATGCAAGCACTATGTAAGTAGGATACAAGAATAGTCTATCAGAATGCACAACAAATGTCTTAATCACTTACCATCCAATAATTCAGACTCCATCCGGGGAGGAAATGCATTATGTAGAAGTTCCGTGGCAGAAGGACGATCAGAAGGACCAGGAGACATTAACTTCCGCAGCAAGGATGCCTGTTCTGGAAACTCAGTAACCCATGCTGGGGGAAGTTCCCCTTTCTGCTTCAGACCAGATAAAACAACATGTCTCTCCATTGCGGTCTCAAATGGGTGCCAAAGCTCAAAGAAGACCACTCCTGAGCTGTACATATCAGCCTGTGTTCAATTAAACCCAAGAATTAAATAAAGTGGCTTCAAGCAAACTTAATATATAGGTGCAAAGGTTATGAACAAGTATAAGCCTACAAGTTGGAATAGAATAAAGGTCAATGCTTCACACCTTTTCATCAATCTTAGGCCATCCTTGCTCAATTTCAGGAGCTGTGTAGAAATAAGTCCCAACTTGCCCAGTGCCATCAATGGAAAGAGCAGCAGTATCAGCAGGGTGGCCCATATCTTGATCCAGCTGCTCCAGCTTCAAGAACTTGGCTGAAAAAAAATGAACAGTAGAAAATTGATATTGCATTCGCAAACAACCACTACTCCCTGCTTGAGTAAATGGACCAAGGACTAACATTATCAATAAAAACTGCTTACTAAGAGACTAGGCCCCCTGTTGGAAGGCTACCTTTTTATTATAAGGGAAAAACTTCTTCCATTTGTTATCATTGTGATAATATGAATCTTATATCCTTTTACCATTAACCTTAATTGCAATTATTAAGATACAAAACATTGACCAAAGAAAATTGCACAGGCAACCCAAAATGCAATTGGAAATCTTAGTAGCTGACATCTCGGCATATGATATATTAAGATAAATTCATGATCACCATTCACATATCCTGAAATTATTGATAATTACTTGAAAAACTAAATATTGGGAACATACATGAAGAGAAAAGAAACGGATAAATTATTGGAATCAGGATCTTACCAAGACCAAAATCACCAATCTTAATATCGTTGCGAGCATCAAAGAATATATTATTTGGTGTCAAGTCCCGATGAATTATCCCTTGACCATGTATATGCGCCAAGCCTTCCACTATTTGACGAAACAGATGCCAAGCCAGTTCTTTGTCAAAGTGACTATACGATTCAAACATCTGGCGTAGAGTCCTTTAAACCCGACAACCCCACCCCAAAAGAAGAACAAAAGGTATGAAATACAGTGAATACATCAAATGGGAAGACAATATCTGTTTGCATTTATACGCAGTACCAAAGGAGTTTGGGAATACACGACTCCATTAACAAGTCTCACTCCTTCTATCTGCTAGTTGCTAATATTTTCCAGATTCATGATGAGCAAATACAAAACCAAATTGAATAATAGATAAAAAAAAGATATTATGGATGTTAAGTTATTAGGGGTCAATAACATCCTAGGCGGTGGCTAGACTTTGAGAGAGTACGATCATCTATAGAGTGCGACAATAGTAGTGATTATTAATTTGCAAATTCCAGCATCCAAAACTCTAAATAAATCAAGCATGGTCTCCTAAATAAATCAGCACAAAAAGTCCATGGTACAGCACAAAGGCAACGTAAACCATGGACTCTTAAAAAAGTCCATGGTATTAAATCAAGCATTGTCCCCTAAATAAATCAGCACAAAAAGTAAAAAAACTCATTGAAAATCTTACCTGGGACAGTACTCCATTTGTATATAAAGGTATGTTGATTCAAGTTGATTCTCATGCCCAAAGGCATCGTTGGAGTTTGCAGGTTTAGAGCTGAAAGTAGAACTCAGTGGAGTCATTGAACCCCAAGCTGCAGCATCACCATAAGAATCGGCAACTCCAGTTTCAAACCATGCCTGGAAGTTTTACAGTTATTAAAATCATCATATATGCCTATAACATCGTGGAAATAGAAAAATAAAATTTATATTTGCTATAAACAGTTTCCCTCGCAATATTCACCACAAGTTATCATATATAGAAATATATATAAGAGCATGGTGGGATTTATAACAGAATATAAGTTAAAGCAGAAAGGAGAAGAAATAAAAACTGCAACAAGAAATGGAGAAAGTTTCAATAATGAACAAACTGTTTAACGAAATAAGAAATTGTGTACCTGATAATACCGAACAACATGTTGGTGCTGCAAACGAGAAAGCGTGGCTACTTCCCTAATTTTTTCAACAAGGATTGTGGATAAAGAAGTGAGAGGTGGCTTATGGAAAAAGGAGTATACAGGAAAATAGAAGAAAAGATGAGAAAAGGAACGCAACTGGCCATAGTCAAATAGTGACACTATTTCCAGAGGGTAAAGTTTTCAGGGCAATTATGGCTACAGTATCAAAATATTGTTCAATTACTGCAAAATAATCATAATTTGGAGTGTGCAGAAGATGGATTAAAAAGTGCACAAGAACAATCCAACCCACTTTGTAATAAGAAATTGAAGATTTACAACAACTAGATCAGGTATTTTTTTCCAATGTTGATCAATATGGTTGCAAAAACCATGGTTATTTAATCGTGCACTAAAATTATTGACATTAGCAATGGAAATATGCATTAAAAGTGAAAGATTTTGCTAAGCGAGCTCTCTGCCTGGATTATAAAAAAATATATTTACCTCAATATTCTGTCAGGCATGCTTTTGTCTTTAAGGCGAATTTTCTTTACTGCATACTGCCTACCATCGAGTTTATTTTTGCACAGCACAACATGGCCAAAACCACCATGACCTGTTCCAAATGCCGCATAAAACCTTTTATTAGAAAAATGAGAAACCCCGTTAATTACCAAATATAGTATTGAAAATATCTGTTTATTAGCGGAAAGCCCAATCCTAATAAGATTCCTGTCTAAACAAAAAAATAACCAGGCAAGCTTTCAAACTTAGAGCCTTAACAATCTTTACCGAGTACTGAAATCTCAATAACACAAAAGATAGGCAAGCAAGATCATCAGCCAAAAAAAAACTCAACTATCACTTTACCATGGTATAGATCAAGGATAATGATATCATAAAATTATTCATATGCATATATATAACTCAAACAGACATCCACAAAGTTCCTTTACCAAGAGGCCGTAGTTCCTCAAAGTCATTCAGGTATCGAGAACTGTGGGAAACTGTATTCGAGCCACCAAGGTCAGAAGAAGGCTTCCAAAATTGAGATACTCTCGATGAAGCCTAGGAAAAAAAAACAAAAAATTTAGTGGTGAGAATGAGAATGAATGTCTCTGATGCACGGAGGGGATTACTAACCAAGTGTTTCTGGAAAAGACGATCAAAGGTTTTGTTGAAAAGGGAAGGTGGTTTGGATGCCATATCGCGTGCCCAATCAGAAAAGATCTGGAAATATAACTCAAAAGGATTAAGATCACTGTCAAATGGACATTATTTAAAAATTAAGATAATAACCTTTTTTTTTGGGGTTAAATTAGTAATCTTTGTTGTACCCCTAAATTGTACAGCTCTGTTGCAACTTGTGGCAAAGAGTCAGATAGTGTTCCTTTAGAAGCACAAGCAAGGCGAAGCAGGTGAACCTAATGCAAAAGGAAGCAAAACCTTATCAATGCTTAGCGAAATTCTAGTCCAAAAGTTTTATAAAGATTAATTTGAGTTTTACCATTACTAGGTCCTTTTCAACTGTTTGAGATGCCTGGTGATGAGTTGAGGAGGCAGATGACGAACACTCTGAAGACTCACTTGCATACATACCTTCATTATCTTCTGTTGTATACTCATCAACTATGGAATCTTGCTGGTGCATGGATAGAAAATAAAGGAGTTTAGATAAACAAATATCTCAAACAGATACAGGCCAAGTACAATACCTAGAAAAGTACAATATCATTCTTAAAATTTAGCGAAACAATTTGCCATCTATTCAAACTTTCAAAGAACGGATACGTTGCATTAGTTCAGTGAATTACATCATAAATATCCATCATGAGCTATCTTTATTAAGTTAATTACAACAAACCTAGATCTCTCAAATGAACTGGAAGAACCTAGCAATCCATACACGGCGAGAGTGAAAACTGAAAAAAGATCAACTAGTTAACTTTCTTCTCATTAAGACTGATGAATAGGCCTTCAACGGATCTTGAAATAGAATGGCATAAGCAGACACAATATTAAGTTTTCATCCAGCTATAAAATTGTGATTTTTCTCTTTTTGACTCTAGTTTATAACGTGATGATTTCTAACATCAGACTCACGGATCCACCCAACAAATAACCATTTATAGATTCTAAACAACCCAATCTCCATTCTTCATCTCCCTTTTTCCCAATTAAAATTCAACAATCAAGTGTTTTAAATCCTTGTGGAGACTTCCATCTAAAATATGTACCGTCCAACCAAATTGCTCAAATCTTTTCCTTCAGAATCAAAATGACATTTATCGTATTTTCCTTGCAGAACATGAACAAGTTAACCAAAGCCCAAAAATCATTGGAACACTAATCAATTTTAACAATTAACAACATGAACACTGGCCTGCTATATAATGACAATATCAATGAATGTTTCTTCTTAGAACAGTGTAGCATAGTGTTGATTGTATCATTGTATCAGCGTTACTAGAGTGCAGTTGGTTATTCCACTGCACCCGCCTCTGCTTTTGGTTATTACAAGGCAGTTTCAGCATAATGATTACTACAAATATCTACCTCTCATGTATCAAAGTTAGTAATGAAATAATAATCAATAAGATCCAGTTTTAGTTTCTCTCT
Organism: Crotalaria pallida; assembly: GCA_037953625.1. Lineage (NCBI taxonomy): Eukaryota > Viridiplantae > Streptophyta > Magnoliopsida > Fabales > Fabaceae > Crotalaria > Crotalaria pallida. The sequence goes on along the minus strand of CM075654.1, from coordinate 136,532,514 downwards.
CTTTCCCTCTCTCTATACCTTTCTGTAACTTTTACATTTCTTGAAACCATTTCCCTAATGGAACCAATAATGTAGAAAATATAGGAACAAAATAAAATGATAGACTAAAAGCAAACAAATGGACAAACAGTAAACAGGCACTTAAAGGAAGCAAATCATGTCTTTTATATTACCTCTATCTCACCTTCTTTGCCGTTCCCTACAGAATCCTCCTCCAAAGATCTCTTTGAACTATTGTTGTCATCTTCACTAACCTCTCCAACAGTATCTAATTTGGAAGGACGTTCTTGCAGTACTGATGGCTTTTCCTTACTACCAGATTTCTTTTCCCGGGCCTCAACACCTCGTCTAGAGGCATCTAACTTAGAGGGAGGAAGAGAAGTACTCTTTCCAGCAGTTTCGTCGATTCCAAAACCCCAATTCCATGACTCTCCATAGCCACTGAAAAGGTCTATGAAACCATAAACAAAAGATCTATTCCTGTTTGAAGATGCCATATCCTTAAGGAACGATTCGTCATTGCTTTCTGAAGTTGGGTGCAAAAGCTTCTGCAATAGAAGATAGAGACATATTACCATCCATTGAAGAATCAAAATAAATGATCAAATGAGATGAACAAAAAACCAACAATAAAAAGTTCCAATCAGATATTTAGCAGAAACGGCAATGAAACAACATTAAGACTGACTTGCTTGATCATATTAAAAACAATATGTAACAATGTTGTCTTCAAATTATGACAACACAGAGAGATATGCTGTATGCAGGCATTTCAGCAGCTTGTTACCATGTTTGGACGGCTAGGAATTTAAAGATTTTTCAACAGATTCAGCCTAGCATTAACATAGTTGTCGGAGACATTTTGAATGAGATTAGAATCAGGATTAGAGGGAAACTAAAACATTGTAACAAGCAGACTGATTTGGATTTTTTAGCTAGACTAGGAATAGCCTAATTGTGTTTAAAACTTGTTCTTATAGGGAATGCACTATGTGTTTGGGTTAGAGGGTGTTGAGCCAATTGGCTTCGCATCTGTCTAACACCCTACCAGTGTTTTGTTCTTTGGTATATATATTCACATAGATTTTACCAAAAAAATAATGTTGTCTTCAAATAAAACTAAAAAAGGTTAAGAGTGTGTAATAATAAAAAGAACGAATAAGCTCACAGGATTGGCAATAGGCTGAATTCCAGAGAGAAATTCTTGAGCAGCCTCAACCAAATTAAAGATCATGACTCGTCCCTCTCTAGCATTCAAATTAGCCTGAAAATAAATAAGTAAAACAAATAAAAAAAATGTAAAAAGCAGTTATCTTATTTGGTTTGGGTCTTAGAGTAATCCCTATCGCCAAAGTAGGTCGCATCATGCATGCTTAAGGAACGCAGCTATCTACCAGGTGTACCTGACCTGATCAAGGAGGAGAGACAAGAGTTGATCGGCCTGAGCTTGAGTCAAACCATTCTCGGGAGTAATGTGAAGCCTAGGACACTTGAAAGGATATCCAGGTAAGAACCTGTTATTCATTCATTCATTCATTCATTCAAAAAGAGAAAGAGAGCGAGTGGAATTATTGTATTGCATATTTGCATTGCATAGCTTAGCTTAGAACAAAGAAAGTAAAAAAAAATAAAAATTAAAAATAAAAAAATACCTAACGAGAAGAAGAGCTTCAACGTGAGAATCGTAAAAACCCATATCGTGAGAGTAAGGCCTGAGCTTAATAGAAATTTGAGTGGTGGCACTGGCAGATGGAGTTCCATGATGAATAATGTTGCAGTCATCTTCGAATATCGCACATCTATATATTATAATAATAATAATTAATATATGATTAACCATCATCAATTCAATTATTTCATCATCATCATGATCATGATGATCATGTATTTTTTAGATTTGAATGAAAATGATATATAACTATGAAGATGGAAAGCTTGGGTGCTTACAGAGCAGTGAGCTCTTCGGAGAGATCATAGTCGTCGTCGGTGCCGAATGGAGAGACGTGGTGATCTTTGCCTTTGGACGGTGTTCTTCCGCTGCTCCTCCCTCCTCCTCCTCCTCCTCCCCCTCCTCCTCCGCCGCCGCGCTTCTTCTTCTTCTTCCCCATTCTACTCCGTATTCGGTATTCACACTTGTGTGTCTGAGAGAGAGAGAGAGAGAGAGAGGGTTTAGCAAACAAATGGCGGCACGTTACTTGCTCTAAAATTTAATAATTCATCGGAAATTCTATTTAGATCCGCCATTTTATATTTTTCTCTTCCATTTCTAAAATTGTTCTTCTTTACGTACAATTACAGTGATGAAAAAAAAAAATAGAAATTTTTGGAGACACTGTCCAAAAAAATAGCAAAAAAATTACGTGAAATTTGTATATTCAAAAGAATGCAAATAGCAGTAAACGGGTGGACTCCACTAGTCAATTTGAGAATTTGGGAATATGGCCTGAGACTAAGAAATTTTAGGTTCAATTTCCTAACACATCCCGTTGAGAGGGGCATAAGAACGCGACCTCTGCAAGATTAGTCTCAAGAATTCCTTGACACTTGTATTACTGACTAAAGAGTACAAACCAAAAAAGAAAAGCAATAATTGGGTGTGAATAAAATTTCCAATAATTTAGTCAATCGAGAGTTAGAGATTAATCTTTTTTAAAATAGAAAAATGATTGAAGTAAGTATAACATTTTCTAACAAAATTTTTTCATTAGGAGTTGAATCTCTAACATCATGTTTAACAAAACTTCAACTCATGAGTAAAGTTAGAGTATAAAAATTTGTAAAGAAGGAAAGTTTCTATGCCAAAAACCCAAAACCACACTTTTCCTTTGAAGAGAGAAAATTGAGAGAGAAAGATGGATTCGACCAATTTTTCGAAATCCCACATTATGTTTCAGAATACGAGGAAGGAATGGAATATTTCGAAATATTCTAGTGAAATTTAATGTTGTTATGAAAAACGGATCAAACTAATTTTAAAAAAAAAAATAACCAAAATAATTTTTAAAAAATAAAGGATCAAAGTGAATATTAAGATAAAAAAACTAAAAATATAATTAAGATTAAAATATGATCTCTTTATCCCAAGATAATAAGAGTGCTTTGGTTTTTTTATAAGTATTTGGTTTAATTTTCAATAACATTAATTATTTTTTTATAAATTTTTTTATTTATTCGACATTTTTTAAATTTTTAATAATAATTATAAGAAAAATTATAAACATTCGAAAATTCTCTCATGTAGAATGAATTTATAATTATTACTCTGGTCTCGAGATGGCAAAAGCAATTGCATTAATGACCAAAAAATCTATGGTAGTAGTAGTACTATTGTATATGTTCCTTTCGATCTTATTTATAGGACATACTTAACCATATCACATGGATCAAAAAGAGTATTTAGGTTTCTCGAAACTTTAAAAAAATACTTCAACATTACAACCTTATCCCCTTAACTTGCATTGGGAATTTCACAATGTATTACTTCACATTAATGGGCAAATGGCAAATAAGAGAAAATCACAATAAATGCCTCCTAGAAAATACAAAGTGACTCATAAATAAGATCAAAGAATTTTTCTAGAATGTGACTTATAAACATGACTATTTATATATTTTGTATACTCATTTACCCTTGTGATTGGCTGATTAGCTCTCATTTTAGCAGATTAGAGCATCAGCACCGGCAAGTTCATTGCGGTTCGTTCATGCCTCATGAACGTGGGTTGTCGTTCATTACCGCGGGAAAAAGGGTCGTTCGTTCATGCCTCACGAACGTGTTCTATTTAGAGCATGAGTTCATGAGTCATGGAGGAGAGAGAAACAACAATAAAAAACACATAACTATCCTTTTTTTTTGGCATTTCAAATGTAATAAATTAAAAAAAATATCTTATATATTTTTCTTTTCACACACACGTGTATATATATATATAGTTTTTTTTTATTCGGACGGACTTAATTTTTTTTAATATGTGCTCTTTGACAGAGATTAAATTTTTTTCCTTATTTTCAAATGTATTCAATTAAAAAATATTCTATGTGTATTCTTTTTCACTGATATTCAATGATTTTTATGATTTGGATTAATTTTTTTTTACTCTCTGCTCTGAAAAAAACTACATTGAATAAAAACTGTATTCAAAATTGACATATTCTAATAAATTTGTATACGAATATGTGTAAAAAAATATTTTGAGTAAATATGTGTTAAAAAAATTTAAAATGAAGTTAGTTTTTTTTAACGGTAAAAAAATATGAGTAAAGAAAATGGTTATTTAATGATGATTATATTTATTATAAAATATTATGAGTGTGAGATAGGTAGTGAGACCCATTTATAAACGAAAAGTAGGTTCATGGATGGAGTGAAAATGTGGTTGAAGTTCTTAGAGGTTCATAAAATATGAAAAGATGTAAAGAATAATAAAATAATGTGTGAGATCTATTTAAGAACGAAAAATTCGTTCACCGGTAGAGTTGCTCTTATACAGCACACACTGCATATTGCAGACAGAAGTTTCCAGAAAAGGCACAGTTTAAATACTGCCACATTTTCTGTTTTTTCTAAAAAAAGAAAAGAAAAAAAAGTTTATTTGAAGGGTAAGAAAATTAATTGTGGTGTGAGTGTGTGACACACACCTAGAAGGAGAGAGAGGTAGGGCAGAGGAGAGATGAGAGATGGGGTGTGATCTAGCCTCACCCAAATTCAGCCAATCACAAACAAGCATTGCATTCTTTTTGATGAGCTCTTCATTGTTCAAGTCCCCCCTCCCCACATTTTCCTTATCTCACACCCCAAGCACCAACCTCTCCCTCATACATAACATTACACACTACAGCACTGCCCCATATCATATCCAAATAAAACTTTCACATTCCCATTCTCATTCATCATGCTCTCTTAAACATTTCTTCTCCCCTTCTTTGTTTTGTGCACACACCAAAAAAGAAAATATGGCCACTAATTCTCTCCATTCCATTCAACACCGTTCTCTCATCAAACCTCACCTTCAGTCTAACAACACCACTCTTTCTTCTTCTTCACTCTTCCTCAAACCTATCACCACAAACAACACCAACCTCACTCTTTTTTCTTCTTCTTCTTCTTCTTATAGCTCCAACTCCTATGTCACCTTCTCTATCTCCCAAACTACTTCCTCCTCCATCACCACCACCACCACCCCATCAACCTCTCAAACCACCATCTCCTATGACTTACTCACTCAACACCTCTCATCCAAAAACTACCAACTAGCCGATGAAGAGACGCGGCGCCTTCTAATAGTCCTGGCGGGCGAGGCTGCTCAAAAGCGTGGCTATGTGTTCTTCTCAGAGGTCCAATTCATCTCAGAAACTGACCTCAAAACCATTGATGAGCTCTGGAGGGAGCACAGTGACAACAAGTTTGGTTACAGTGTCCAAAAGAGAATATTTGAAAAGAAGGCTAATGAGGACTTCACCAACTTCTTCATCAAGGTTGGTTGGATGAAGAAGCTTGACACTGAGATAGAGCAATACAACTACAGAGCTTTTCCATCTGAGTTCATTTGGGAGCTCAATGATGAAACCCCTGAGGGTCATTTGCCTTTGACAAATGCCCTCAGAGGGACACGGTTGCTCTATAACATTTTTAACCATCCAGCTTTTGATGCAGTCCAAGAAGAACAAGCTGAAGTTGTTGCAGTTGAGAACAACAAGGATAATGCCTCATCATCAAACCCATTGGCTAAGAGGATCTTCAAAACAGACTATAGCTTCTGAGTTCATTCACCCAAGTTGAACAGCAAAGTGCACACTCAGACACACAGTGTAATTTGGGTTTTGAATTTTACCTATATAAATAGTAGTAATTTTTAATTTTCTATTAACCTTTTTCTTTGGCCAATGTGCTTATTATATCCTTCTTTGAAGCTTATTTAAGTCTAATTTTTCTTTGTCTTTACAATAAGGCTAACTCCTTAGTTTAGTTAGTAAAGTTGTGAAGGAAAAATGCGAGTATCTTCCTGACAGAGTTTGCTATAAAAAAAAAAGTTAAGGCTAACCGTGTTCTACAAATTCTTTAACCGAAGTTCATTAGTTGGTTGTTAACACAAAACTCACAAGGTTTGAGCTGGTAAAAATTTTATGTAACTCCTTGTGCACATAATGAGCAAATAGTAAAGCATGCCTTCTTGTTTTTTCCTCCGGTTTCTGCCATGAAAACTGACAATTCAGTTGCAACTTTCAACAAGATTTGCGTTTCATCCTCTCCAAACGCAAAATCAACAGAGTGCAATCTTCTCTCAAACACGTGTTCATTAGGCTCTAAACGCAGAACAAAACACGTTCTTAGAATAGACAAAAATATTCTATTATATCCCCTGTCTCTGACATTATACTCCCTCATTTTCCCTCAAAATACAATAGTACGAATTACAACCATAGTACTTGTTGCTACAGTTTATTATCAATTGCTTATAGCTTTGATCATTGAAACCCTATAACTTGTTTGAAAGAAAAGAATTAGAAAAAGAAAATGATTGGTCATTTTAAAGTTTAGAAAAGGTAAGAGAAAGTAAGAAGAATCATTCGCTTATATACATACAAGGCAACATTTTGCATTCTCATTTTCTTCCCATTTTTATCCATTCAGACATGAAGAAAGTAACATTTTTTTTCTTCATTTGGACCATTCCTTATCCATGTGTTTCTTTCCCTATTTCTCTAGAGCTTCCAAATATAGCCTAAAGTAGTCCTTTTTTCCAAATTTCGAGAGGAATGACCAGTGAACAAAATTTTACAACATAAAGGCGAACAGGATATTTTAGAAATGCCAAGGGTTGTTGATTCCTGTGAGTTGCCTCTTTCCTTTGTAAGAACAGAAACATGAGTTGCCTCCGTCGATCATAACATCAAAACCACGAGTTGCCTGCTTCAATACCAACCCTTCCTGTGCTAAAAAAAATCTAGTACATCAGAGGGCACAAAAGGCAAAGTTTTGTATTACGATACATAGATTAGATACTTTACACCTATCGAAAATTAGCCAACCAATCCAGCACCACAAAAGAAAGCACGGTAATTGATGCTGGTTTTACATAGTTCTTTTTCTTTTCATTACAAATAGATTAAGAAAGCTTCAATTTTTGATATCATGCTGACAACATGCAACAATGTTAGAGGGACAAAGACTTACCAGGCAACCACTTTAGGCACATGGGCAGAGTCTCCTTGTATGCGGATGCGAACCATCGCAAGAAAGCATAGATTGTGTCTGAGTGTATAGACATGATCCAGGATTCTGAAAACAACGGAGAGCAGGTATTGTTTATTAATGTCCTGGACCTATTTCGGTTGATGCAAGTTTCATCAGTTTTATAGCAGCTCAAACTAACTGAATAATTCAGCCATACAGATTCCAGGTTTTTTAATTTGCATGCTTGTGTTTCCGGACAACAAGATTTCTACAACATTTAAAGGCCCAGATCGATTAACTTCCGTGAATGAACAGTTATTCAAAGACAGTTAGGTTTAGGTATATTGTACGATTTCTATACCAAGAGTCAGGCTCAATTGGTAGAGTTGCAATACACAGTGTTAGCGACTGCGCTTTTTCTCCCTCCCTTAATAAAGGAAAAAGGAAAAAAAAAGTTTGCCTGTAAAAAAATATAAAATTCAAAGCATTTCCAGCCCAATGTTGCTGCAGTGGCATTGAAAGAGAATGAAAAAGCGAGAAGCCACTAGACCAACTAAACCACCTCCAACATGGAGTTTTAGAAATAAAAAACCCAATTCACAGTGGTCCTGTCTTGGTTTGATATATGAAAGAAAATTTTTTTAAGAGCTATTCAGGATGGGACACACATATGAATTAGGATGAAATTTTCAGTTTTAAAGGACCCATCAAATATCGATTTTGCTATAAGTAAGCATTCTTTTGACACCATATCATCTTAATCCAATTTATACAGGAACACCTATAGGTTAACCACTATTCATCAGTTTCTGGAATTTAACTCGTTTCTGTATATTTAAAACTTGGAACATAAGACAAGTAGACAACTATTACCATAAGCTTGGGAGCATCGTGAACAACTTCAGCAGGTTGATCTGATCCTACACTAGCCAAACAAGCTCCCTTGCAGCTCATAAATTTCTGAATACTGCCAACATAGTTAAGATTAACTGATAAGTTCAGTACATTAAAATAAAAGAATCATATGTCTGCATGAAGGCATGACATTCTGATAGAAACAGGCCTCAGGAAAGTGTATTTGAGGAGAGAAAAGGCCCAAGGGATTAGGCAGGCTAGACCCAATTAGTTAGAAGTAGCAGAATATGATTGAATTGTACATGTCAGTTAGCATAACTGAATTAGTTAGAGGTGATGTTAGCTGATTAGTTAGGAAAAGTGATATAAATACGGAAATAGACATCTCATGCGCATTGTGAATAAATTACACAAGGTAAAGAAGATTGAAATATATTAGCAAGAGAATTTAAAATAATAAATTAATGCATCACTTACATGTCACAATGATTAAGCACCAAAAGTTTATTTGGGACACATGATTGTCCTCTAAATTTGCAAACTGAATCACATGATTCACCTTGCCTGCCAGATAAGTGACAAGAAGTTCAACTGCTAAGCTAAAGCAAGAAACTGCAAACGTTGACCTCAATGAAAAGAAGCAATCTCAGAAATAATTTACCGGCCAACAACAACATTGATGCCATTCAATCTTGCCTCTGGGAGGTTACCATCTGTCCCTGCTTCAACACAAGAAAAAAATAACAGATTTTCTTTAAATAGCTTTGAGCAGGACAAAGTCAGAACATAGTTGTCATAAAAGACCTACAACCCTTCCATAACAAGAACATGCTTGAAACGTATGCATCTGAAAAACAGAGACTACAAGATACAGTATTATTTTGAATGGATGCTAGCCAGCTACCAATAAACACTGAATATTATTCACCAGCGATTAATTTCTTTCTAAGTAAAATATGCGTGCAAGGATACTTTTTTTTTCTATTGTCAACAACACAACGTGCCAGGATTATTATTTGCTAGGCTCTTGGCATCACTAACTGACGAAGCTATAGAATCTGAACCTTGATAGGCCAAATAGAGAATTAGGAACTTCACATAATTACTAGGAACTAAATTTTAATGTAACCAATTTCCTTTGAAAACTTACCAGATGAATTTGCTGGCAGAGAAAAGCAGTGGTGGAAGTCACTAAGATAAGCATTTTCGTGAACCTGAAACATTACAACTCATTATAAATATTAAACAGGGAAAAATATAAAATATTAGACACCAAGCTATCTCCCTTTCTCCTCATTAGATCTGTGCTACAAAGTAAGCAACAGAGAAGGGGATCATACACCCTTCTCCCTTCATACACCCAAAAACAATACTCATGTAAGCTCTTCTTACTCTTTCGTATGGGAAAAAGTTACACTAGGTAAATGAGAAAGGGATCATACATTCATACACCCTGGTAAGTGTGATTGAGAGACAATATCTTATATCAACCACAACAAAGAACATGCTCCGAATAAATCACTGTGCTGGTTGTGATATATAAGTACATGGTTACACAGTGAACTACTGAACTCCTTCCTCATAAATGCCTAGACCTAGACTAAATTACAAAGCTTCCAAATCAAGTAGGACAGGGAGATGAGCTGACACAAAAAGAGTTTCTAAGATTTAGAATAAGCAACCGTGTCTACATGGAGAAGATATGTTAATCAAAAGTAAAACCTTGAAAAAAGATCTACTATGAAATGGTAAAATGAAGATAACAAGTTCAAGAACAAAGTATACTCACCACACTCTCGGAACTATGACGGCATCTCCCAGCACAATAGTCAAAAACACTTGTATAAGTCCCTGTCAAGAATCAAACGGCACATGTTCTATAATGAAGAAATCAAAATTTGGCTTCATCTACATGACTGCAACATGCATAGGCAGATTTTTGGTCTACACACACCATTTTTTTCATGCCTATCATTATTAAAGCCTTCCTTTTACAAGCAATATTAATCTCAAGAAAAAATGCCCAAATTGGTCTTGAAAAAAAAAACAAAGACACATTTGATCTTCGAAAAATGACATCCCAATTTGGTCCTCGTAAATCTCAAATGTCGACCAAATTGGTCATTTATAAGGATAAAGTTTAGGGACAATTTAGTAACTATCAGGGAACAACAATGCAACCGACATTTATGATTTTTGAGAACCAAATTCGAACTTTCCATTTTTCAGTGACCAAATGTGTTTCCAGGTGTTTTTTCAGGAGCAATTAGGGTCTATATTCTAATTACAAACATATGACCAGCTAAGGCAAATATCTAAGAAGCGATAGCGAAGAAAAAGTGCAAGGTAATACTAAGATAGAAAGTTTACTTGCAGTGGCTGGTTTTGCAATCTTCAGCTTCAGTACTTGTTCCTTACTCGTCTGTTTAATTAAGGCAATGCTCAATCAAATGATGATGATGATGATGCCCCAAATAGGTAAAAAAAAAAAAAAAAAAAATTAAATGACAAGAAAGAAAGAATCCAAATACATAGGCAGGGTTGAGGCAGCAAGAAACACAATACTCATAAGAGTTGCAACAGTGTGAAACAACATTGCATCCACTGCAAATAAACAAAAATGCACATCAAATTCAATTCAAATTCAAATTCACAATCACAGAGTGAGCTAGGAAAGCTGATAAAGTAAAGTAACTCACTGACAAGAGAATCTGTGGCCAGATCGAGGGCAGCATCGAGACCGTGAATCAACGGATCCAGCATTACATACATAACCTACAATTTAAAAAAAACATATTTTTAATACAAAAATAAATAAATAACAATAGATATGGACAAAAGAAATGAATGAATTGATATTATTGAACATTGGGGATAAGAAATGAGTGATGGGTACGTACCATGATCATCGGAAAGAAAGAATCGGCCTTGAACAGTGGTGTTGCAAGAATGAGGATGAGGATTGATTTGGAAACCGATATTGTTTCGGATAGCAGTGGTGAAAGTGGATGACAAGGGAAATAAGGTTAATAGAAGAAACCATAATCTGGAGCTCCATGATTCCATTCTCAATATCATCATCGTCATGATTCCAATTTCCAACACCTTCTTCTTCTTCTTCTTGTTTCGGTTCAACACTACCTACGTCTGCGGGTCACCCGACCCGGAACCACGATGGGCCGAACTCCTCTTCTGCACCCAACGATTTGAGGGGTATTTTAACACCCCGTTTACATGCACCCCAACTTTTTTTTCTTCCAAAATTACCCCTGGATCATGAATTAAGGGGGCGTTTGTTTCGAAGAATGAAATTACATTCCCGGGAATTTTATTCTCAGGAATGCTATTACCGGGAATGTTATAGTTGGGTATTTTAAAAAACATGTTTGGTTAGTATTTAAAAATTCTTGGGAATAACTTGGAAGTTTGTTTGGTTGATGACGTAATATATGTCATAATTACTAAAATATCCTTAATATTTGAAATATTGTTTATTTATATTAATTTTTTATTGTAGTTTTTAAAATTAAACGAAAAAATTTATTAATATAATAAAGATAATACTTTTCATCACTAAAATATAAATATGCCATTAGAATTATTGTAATAAAATGCAAGTGTATAATTCAATTTAATTTAAGCCTAATAACTACAATAATCTTTTTTATTTATTTATCAAGAGTATTTGTTACCATAATAGTTATATATACTATTTGTATAGATTTCTTATACATTCTTATGTGTTTTAATTGGAACAAATAATAAAAATTTGAAATGAAATCTAAGCTTATTGAGATGTGATTATGTGGAGATATTGAATGATAGTTAAAGTGAGGTCATTTTTGTAATTTTATAAAGACATTACCATGGGAATAGAATATACCAACCCTTGAAGATGGAAATGAAAAGTGCTCAAAAAATGAATAAACTATTTTCCTGGGAATAATTCATTCCTGGGAATAGATTTTCTAAGCTTGAAACAAACATAAGAATATTTGGTAACCACCTTTGCATTCCTTGGAATCATTTATAATTCCATGAAACAAACGTCCCCTTAGGGGGCGACCCATGTTTTTTTAGCCTTCTCATCAGGGATATGAGAAAAGTCAAAATTCAAGGCTTTTCTTCTTTTTTTTTTTTAAAAAAAAAAAAAAAAAAACTTTTCTCACAATACACTATCACATATAACTTTTGTATGAAATAAATCAATTTCCAAACTCATTATCTTATATTTTATGATTTTTAGTTAATGGATTGTGAAAAACATTAATCTGTAATTTTTTAATATTTTTATCAAGATCGTGATTGTACTTAATACTCAGGATTGTGATTACAGTCAAAAGCTGATTTATATATATATATATATATATATATATATATATATATACCTTACAATTTATCTTTATATGTTAACCTTAAGAAAAAATAAGGAAAAGGTAGATGAATAAAGTGAGTGGTGTTGTTGGCCTTTGCTACTGGGTGGGAGCAAGTTTGAGAATGGGGTGGGTGATATTGATGTAGAGGGCTAAAAAGGGTGAGGGATGTGTGGGAGACGAGGAGGAATTTGGTGGTATTTGTGTTTGTTGAGGTTGGGGTGAGAGTGAAAGGGAGGAAGGGAAGAAGGGAAGAGGGGTGGGGACGTGGGGTTGTGTTTTTTAATTGAGGGTTAATTTAGGTTTTTTATTCTCAAAGTTGGGTGTTTACATCTCTTGGTAGGGTGGGAAAATACTATCTTCAAGGATTTTGAATTACTAACTTAATCTATTTTATTTTATTTTAACTTCATTTATCCATCTACAAAGGTAATGACGTGAGTGGTAAAAACACACTATGATCTCATTCGAGAACTAAAGTTTGATTCTTAATGAGAATATTAATAAAAAGTGCAACTCTGATTATGCTCGACCATTGATTAATCTTTTACCTTAATAATAATATTACTAGAGGATGTAAAAAAAAAAAAAAAACACATTTAATCTCTGTCACAAGTAGAAAATTTTATTGATGCGTTGATGCCAATGTCATTATTTAGCCAGGAATCAAAATTCTCTGTATTTCTTAAAAAATGGACAAGATTCCAGTTATTAAATAATTTAATAATAAATTAAAATATTCAGCATAATATAAAATAGGAGAAGTAGAAGGACAAAAAATATTTTCCTCCTAAAACACTCATTTTCCTTCCTAATGTTGTATTTCTCTCCTAAATCCATCATTAAGTGTGTGTTTTGTGTCTTTTAATCTTAGTCATCCATCATATTTTATTAGATTAAATCATAATCGTTCATCATGTTTTCTTAAAGACATACTTCTCTTCATCTTCTTTCTTTCATTTTTTTCTGGTTGCCTTCATTTCTCTCCCTTTCAGTTTCTTTGTCTCTTCTCATTTGTTTCAATCTCTTTAATACATATTTTCAAACACTTTTATGTAAAAAAAATTTTGGAAAATAAACTTCTGATTTTGATGTTCGTTAAGCTCTCCAAATATACATCATAAAAAAATATACAAATGAATACTCGAATAAAAAAACAATTTATCTTTAATTTATTTCTTTTTTTTTTGTTATCTTTAATTTATTTCTTGTCATTTTGAGAGTTGTCATAAAGTTTCAAAAAAATTACATTTAATTATATATTTTTTGGTGGAATTAAATATTAAAAATTTTATTTGATCTAATTAAATAACTTATTTTATTTGATCCTTAACTTGTGGAAGTTAAGGATTTGATAAGACAAGTACTGAAAACAAAAATAGAATATGAAAATTGATGAGTAGAGTATTAGTAATATAACTATTTTGATCATATATATAATTATTTTTTTTATAACACAATTACACATAGATAATTATTTGTTATATTTGATCATATATATTTATTGGTTCTATAACACAATTACATATATATTTATTTTTTTGATGAACACAAATACACATATTTTTTCACATAGATATATAGTCTAACGAATAAGAGATGTCAAAAGTCTTTACGAAAAAACAGAAACACCAATGGTGGATTAGAAAAATGATTAAGAAAATGAAGATATGAGTGAGGACACTGACACACCCATATGATTATTCACACTCTTATTTTTTTAATTAATAATATTGTTAGTTTTATTTTTCTAATATATCTTTATTAAGAATTTTAAAGTAAAAATTAAATAGATTTATCTTTTGCTCAATAAGTGATTTTTTAATCAAGAATTCTAAAACTCCAAAACCTATATTCTTATGGATATACTTTTTTATGATCTTTGAACTCTCGTATATTTAGCACTAACTTGATATTTCAATTTTTATATTTATGTCAAAGTTCATGTCAACTCGAGATTATAAAAATAATAACGAAATTTAAGACCCGCGCATCGCACGGGGCAAGTTTCCTAGTACATTAAATATTGTTATTATAATATAATAACCATTAAATGTAGGAAATCGGGGAAAAAAAATCCCAATTCCCCAAAACAAACTCTATGCATTGCCCGTTTAGCAAAGCTATGAACTGCTTTGTTGCCTACCATGAAATGAAGGGGAAAAACGGGGGAAAAAAAAAAAAAGGCAAGAATCAAAACCTTGAGGTCTAGATTATTTAAATCGGTGGCATCAATCAACGTTATGCGTTGCCAACCATGCAATTTTGCCAACTCCATGCCATTGATGGCCTTAAGAAACATGCCATTGATGGCCTTAAGTTTCTTGTCATTGTCACATTGAAGGTTTTGCTTAAGAGAAAGTAGGTGTATGTCACTTTTTTATATTTAAATATTCATTCACTTTATTATTAATTCCGATGGTTAAATGACTAATTCTCCCTAGGTAAATGAAGGGAACGGCTCAAAAGCTGTAAAAAGGAGCCCATGCACTGATGCATGGCTTATTGTTGACCGTTGAGATGGAGTGACTTGGCAGGAAGGGTCAGGATTTACGCTGGCTACCTGGTACCTCTGCTGGGGTGTATCTTTGCACCTTGCAACTAAACCCCCTAGTGACAGCTGTCAAATTAATATGCAAAAGTTACATTGCGTGTGCGGCTCCTTCACTAACACAAGGTCACGTTTGCAGGCATATCTGCCAAAATACTAAATTAGCATTGATTATTATTAATATAGTAATAAATTTAAAAAAGAATAGTAAATAATTTTTGTAACTAATATATTTTCACAAAAAGTAGTACCACCCTCGCCCAGATAAGTATTTTTTTGAGTGTAGTAATTACAAAATATTAGTAAATCATAGCGATAATTATTAATATATTAAATAATACTATAAAAAAATTACAGTGGTAAATAATATTTGTAACTAAAATATGATACAAACAATATTACGACCCTCCGCCAAATTTGTATTTTTTAGAGTGTAGTAATTAAAAAATAATACTACATAGTATTGATAATCATTGTTATTAATATATTAATATGTTAAAAATAATAAAAAAGATTAGTAAAAATTATTTGTAACCACCCTTCTGGGACGGAGGGAGTACTCCCTCAGGTGTCAAATATAAGCAAGTAAAAACATCTGATTGTGATCTGAAATATAAAAAAAATATCACTGCCTTCTCTATTTCCAATATAATCATTCCTAAACTATTTTAATCGAGTGATTGTATAATTAAATTGTGGTGAGAGAGGAAGAAATATTGGAGCATCACAGCAGAGTCTTAACTTAAGACTCACCAAACTCTTAAACATCAGCATTACATCATCATTCAGATATCAGACTTAACTTCAGACTTTTTATATCTTCCACCATATCAGAGTCTTAACACCAGACTCACCAAACATGCATAAGCATTACATCATCATGTACTATTATACATAATTTTATTTCAATAATCATTTCGTAATACAATTTCAATAATATTAATTAAGTACAATTTATAAAAATAACCCGAAATAATATTTAAATATTAAAATTAAATAAAATTTAACAACGACTATTTTTAAGTAAATAAAATTTAAGTAAAATAAAATAAATAAATAGTAGACCCTATTTTAACTTTTTTTAAAATTTATTTATTTATTTATTTAAGAATAAAAGAATAAAAGATAAAAAAAATAAAAGAATAAAAAAATAAAAGAAAAAATAATTTTGTTTAGTTATTTATTTAAGAATAAACAATATATTTAAGAATAAAAGAGAAAAAAATATATATTTAAAAATAATATTTTTTATTTTTTAAAAATAATATTTTTTATTTTTTCAAAATAATATTTTTATTATTTTTTAAAAATTATTAATTTATTTTTATTATTTATTTATTTATTATTATTAATATTTGTTTAATGGGGTATTATAAAGTAAAAATGGAGAAAAGGACAAAAAACGAGTCCCACAGAGTCTTAAGTTGAGTATGTTATTTAAGAAACTCAACTTAAGACTTTCGTTAAGACTCTCAACCACAGCAGAGTCTTGAGAGAGTCTGGAAGAAAATCTGAACTTAAGACTCTCACAAAACTCTGCTGTGGATGCCCTTAGACCCTACTCCCTCCGGCTCGAAATATAAGCAACAAAAAACACATTTCACTTGGTTTAAAATATAAGCAAAAGTAACTAATATCATTAATATTTTGTTTCATTCTCAATGCTACTTTCTTAAAATACACCTACAAAATTGTTATCTCATTTAATTTTTATTTCATTCTCAATACTACTTTCCTAAAATACCTCTACTTTTTATAAATTTGAGAAAATTAAATACAATCAACTAATCTCCTTAATAAGCGTGAAATTAGTTGAAATTGCTTATAATTCGAGCCGGAGTGAGTGTAATGTAAAAGAGAGTTTATGAGGTTATACTTACTCCCTACCTAAAAATACACGAATAGTTTCATCAAGTCCTTCAGTCACAAATTTACTTCCTAAAAGTGCATTAATAGTTCCACAAGCTAACACAAGTCCACAATGGCAAACGAGACAACCAAAACACATTCAATGGATCCAAATCCATTTTCTCGGCCAATGGACCCGAACAAGGTAGATCTGAGGTCAGGTGAGCTTTACAATGAAGAGCCGAATCCCTCATTAATGGTGGTGGTGTTCTTCTCATGGCGACAGCATGGTTGTGAGACTGAGATCGGAATCCTCGACCATGGTGTTCAAGCTGATGGCGTCATGGTCTTCAACCTTGGCTGTGGTGCTCTTCTCATGCCAATGGTGATGGTGTTCTTCGACAGGGAGATCTGATGGGTTGTTCAACCTTGTTTTTGGTTTTAATTTAACAAGGGCTTTTTGGATAATGAACATTTGGTGATATATTAGCAAAACTTTAAAACTTAAGGCCCTTTATGAGTAATGGGTGTAAACTTATGTTGACTATAAAGTCAGCCCATGCATCAGTGCATGGGCTCTTTTTTACTGCTTTTGAGCCTTTCCCGTAAAAGAAAATCTTAAGATCTTACTTAAAGGCATTTTGTTAAAATTACTAAAAAATCAGTAATCATGAATTTATCATATTTATTCATTAAGAAATTAAAAAAAAACATTTTCAACAATATTTTACTATATTTGATTACTTAACAAATATATTTAAAATGTTTATTAGCATTTTCTAATAAAAAATTTGTTAGAAAGCTATATCACTTAAATCATGCTCTCATTAAAGTACCAATTTATCTATGGTACATCATAATGTACATTGTACTCCATTTGTTCCTGTATAGAAGATCATTTTGATAGATTTTAAGTTCATTAAAAAAGTTGTTTAATTTAATTAATGATATTAAAATTGTGAACATTTGATATAAATTTTCAAAACTACCTCTATTTGTAATATTGAGAATATAAAATGTGTTAAATAAATAAAGGTGTTTATGAAAAGAAGTAATTAATTATCATTGAAAATTGATATATGATCTTATAAATAAAGACAAAATAAAAGTTTCAAAAGAACCTTATAACAAGGACGAAAGTAAGTACAAGACTTAGTCTATATATTTTAATTGAAAAATAAGAGGTTAAAAGCATAAAAACATAGCATAAATTAATATTTTAAATGTTTATATTTTCAATATTACTTATAAAATTGGGATATTTCTAACGGATATTTGTTAAACTTTTTAAAAATAGAAAAAACAAAACAAATCCCTAATTTTTCTTCTTTTAATAATATTGAAAATTACATTTTTCAATACTTTTTAACTACACACATGTTTCATAAAATTAATCCACCTGTCCACTATGAAATCTCAAATTTTTTAAGAGGTGCTAGTTATAATTATAAAAGGTAACAAAACGAGGAAGATTAAACAATGTGGAGCATATGCCGGTTATTCCATTTGTAGAAAACGAGGGATCAAACAAGAGTTACTAGAGGAACTGTTGCCGCATGTCGATAAAAACCAACCTTTTTTTTGTGTGTTCGGTTGTTTTGTCGTTTATTGTTCATCTCCATGATTTAGCACCGTGCCTCTCAAGTAACAAGACAAGATTAAGAAAGTAGTATTACATCAATTTTGATTGATCACAAATGAAATCATAAAATTAACAATTTATTAGCATGCCCTACACCTACAGGCTGTAACTGTATATAACACGCAATCAAGCAAGCAAGGTAGTCAAAAAGAGGGAAACAAAGGAAACAAAAGGAGTTATAACTTTTCCTTTTTCACGATCCAATCATATTCCGGACCGTTGGGCTTTTCGGTGCTTCTATTATTATATGGCTGGATATACTATTCAACACTATCATCACATTTTTCTCTAAAAAAATAATAATTTGGCCATCAACAAATCGAGTAATAGCATGTTTGGTTTTATTCTCAAAATAAATTATATTCCAAAATCACGCTGAAGTATAAATAACGATTAATAACGTTATTATTTTAGAATTGATTATGAGCTAACTTATCGCAAAATTAAACATGCATTAAATTTTTCAGTAACCTAAATTTACATTACATATTAATATTTTAATTTATTTTCAAAAATTCATTTATCATTACCTTTTAAACCAATAATAACCGTTTTAATGTAGAATTATTATTATAGTTAAATAGTTAAAAATAAAAAATACTCTCTCCGTCCCTAATTATAAGATTCCTTTGGAAGATTTCACGTCCATTAATAAAGTTGATTAATCTAGTTAATTGTATTAGAAATGTGAACTTTTGATGTGTATTTTGAAAATTCCCCTATTAATATTATTGAGAATCTAAAAATTGTTAAATAAATAGGGGTATTCGCGGAAAAAAATAATTACTAATAGTCATTAAAAATTGGTATGGAATCCTTGTAAATAAAAACAAAATAAAAGTATCAAAATGGTCTTATAATTAAAGACGGAGGGAGCATTAAAATTTAATTGATGATGGGTTGACACTGGACACGTTAAAATGGGATGGGAGGAATAATAATGGTGGTAGAGTCATTTAGCGCGTAAACGATGATGAAGTGGCGCACGTGAGTGAGGTGATGTCGTGCATTCAACTTCCTTCTTCCTAATCACAGCAACAACAACGATGAAATTAGAGTGAACAATTTCACGACGGTTTATTAGTGTTGTAAGTACTCTGTAGTTAACTAAGAACATCATGCGGTGATAAAAACGTTGTTTTCCAGTGACATAACTTGTCGGGGGTAGACTTAAATCCTCTGTCCCCATTCCCATTTATTATTTTTACTATTTTTATTATTCCATTCTATTTTCTAATTTCTAAATAATAATAATAATAATAATAATAATAGTTAGATAGATATCCTGATCCTGAGTAATCAGTTGCAGTTGCAGAGTTTCTATAATAATTAAAGTTTTCTGAGATTCTCTGTGTCAGACTAGTGCAGATCTGATTTCAGTAAAGAGGAAAAAGAAGAAGAAGAGGTAAGTGAATTATGTACTAGTATTACTGTAGTTGTTGTAAACTTAGCTTCCATTCTCTGTTTTGTTTTGTTATATATATCTGCTTTGTTCATGATCATATATATCATCACAATTGAGTTGTGGATTTTGATTCTTTGAAAAAACACTAACACAGGTTAGCAGCAATAATAGGAGGAGGAGGAGGAGGAGGAGAATGGGGGTTATGTCGCGGCGGGTTGTGGCGCCGGCGTGTGATAACTTAATCTGTTGCATTTGCCCTTCTTTGCAACCAAGCTCAAGACAACCTGTTAAACGTTATAACAAGCTGCTTTCTGATATTTTCCCACGTAATCAGGTCAGGTCACCTTAGGGACATTTCGCAGGAATTAAGGAAGTCAGTTACTGTAATATCATTAGTGACATTGAAATTGATAACCTCTTGTTTACTTTTTCAAAATTATACTTATAATTATTAATAGAACTCGAACTCTAAAATGTGTTGAGGGAAAAAGAAATAATTAATGCAATTGAAAATTGGAATTGGAGCTTACATCGAGGACCTAAAAAAGTGTTCAAGGGGGCTCACATTCGGGATACGTGGGAGTATTTCTTGTTCTAGTGTATGCTTTGGAGTTCATCTGATGTGCAATTGCATCATGGTTACTGTGTTTGTCAGGAGGCTGAACTCAATGATAGAAAAATTGGAAAGCTATGCGACTATGCTTCTAAGAATCCTTTGAGAATTCCCAAGGTAATTATCATTCTTCAGTTGTCTCTTTATTTTCTTTGTCATTTCGGATCCAATTGCGTCATGTAATAATTATGATAATCATTCTCTTCGGGACAAATTATGGTGAAGTGTGAAACTACTTTTTAGATCATTGTCTAAGTTTGAAGTTATCTGTGTGTGGGGAGTAAATAGTATTGGTTTGCTTATTAGTGTTTTTGGTGTTGTCTTTGCAGATTACTGATAAATTGGAGCAAAGGTGTTACAAGGATTTGCGAAATGAGATCTTTGGTTCTGTGAATGTTGTCTTGTACATATACAGGAAATTCTTATCATCCTGTAAGGAACAGATGTAAGTTTAATGGCATCTATGCAGATTGTCATTATTCAGAAATTTTCTTTCCTAGTGAGCAGTCTTAGTTTGCCAGAAGAAAATTGAACTCTTTGAGCTTGGTTCTGCTTTATTTTGAAAGTTTTTGGTGACTGCTACTGATACACGATTCAATGAGGAACCTTTTCATCTTAACTTCTACTTCTATCTCAAGTTACTGAATATTTTTACTTGGATGTTACTATTTACATTTTACAATCCTTTCAGCAATGATCTGAATATCCCAAGAGTTTGTTCAATACCTTTTAAGGAACACAAAAAAGGGAGAAAAAAAAAGTATAAAACATGACGTCATGTTATTTAACATAATTTTAGATTTTGAGGTCGTATCAGTCAGTGTCGAAGTTCTTTTCTTATTTAATGAAGTTGTGGTTCATTTCTATTTCTGGATTGCCGTTTTTTTAATTTCAAATATTCGATGATTTTCACATGATACTTCTTAATCTTGCAGGCCGCTATTTGCCAGTAGTTTATTAGGGATCATTCGGGTTCTTTTTGAACAAACTCGAAAAGATGAATTCAGGATATTGGGCTGCAACACACTTTTTGATTTTATAAATTGCCAGGTATTGGGTTATTCTACCATTCTGACTTGTTTATTAGACTTACATTTAACTGTCTGATCCCTGGGTGGAAGTTGATGATGGGGTAAAAGTGGATACCCCCCAAGCTTAATAACCACCGTTCCCCTTGTGAGGGTGGCTTATTGGCGCTAACTGCATTACAACTCTTGCTACTTGCTCTATGTTGCATTTTGTAGATCATGTCTAGTTTTTCATTCTCTTTTTTTCATGGCCTAAGTTTGGATCCTGACTTTTTTTGAGTTCAAAATAGACAGACGGTACATACATGTTCAACTTAGAGGGTTTAATCCCTAAGCTATGTCAATTGGCTCAAGAAGTAGGGGAAGATGAGCGAGCTTTGCGTCTACGTTCTGCTGGACTACAAGCTCTATCCTATATGGTACTGCTTCTTTGTCTTGTTTAGTTATTCTTTCTTCTGGTAATCGCTTGTACATTCCCATAAATTGATACAATTCAGGCTTCTCTTTCTTCATTGATCAAATTTATACAAGAGATTAACACCCATGAATATGAAACTTCTGAAGAGGAGTATAATTTAATTTAGAGGATGCATATAAACTTGTTGACCTTTGCTGTTTAAGTGATTATTGATTATGTTAAATGGTAGTTTATAAAAAATTAAGTTGGAGAAGGCTATAAGCTCTGATTTTGCAAATGATTGTGAGACATTTAAATCATTTGAACTGGTTTGTTGTTACCTTCTTCCTAGCATGTTATCCTTTTTTAAATTGTCTTTCAAGGTCACTTGCTCCTTCTCTTGTCGATACCTTTTGCTCTTTCCCCTTATGTTTTCTGTGGCTAGGTGCGTTTCATGGGTGAGCACTCACATCTTTCCATGGATATTGATGAAGTGAGTATTATCTCCATACTTCTATTTTTTTTAGCTATTGTTCAATGATACAAGAAGTGATATTCAAGAGAGGATGCATTTCTCATTGAGCTTTAGTTTGTTATGTTTTTTTTTTTTTCTTTTTTTTCTTTCAAACTTTGAACCAAAACTTGGGTATTGAAATCTGAGGTTTGCGCACTTGTAGCAACATACAGTTTCTTCGTCAATCTAATTGTTTCCCTTCTTGTTTGTTGTTTGGATGGACTGTTCTGAAATAGATTATATCGGTGACTTTGGAGAATTTCATGAATCTCCAATCTAACTCCAATATTACAAAGGAAGATAAACTGAATTCAGAGTCCCAGGACCTGTTGGTACAGGGATTTCCTAAAGAAGACAGTCCACATTCTCTATCGGATTTCACTAAGAAGGATCCTTTGTTGCTGAAAGTTGCGACAGGAGCAGCAATGGATTCCACGTTGTATGTCTCCTCTCACTCTTCTCCCCCTCCATTTTTTATGAAGCCAATATTCATGACCCAAACAGCCCTTATGACTTCACAACTGTTACAGAGATACTGCTAAAGATCCTACATATTGGTCAAGGGCTTGCTTGTATAATATGGTCAAATTAGCAGGGGAGGCTACAACTCTTCGACGTGTCCTCGAACCTCTTTTTCATATTTTTGATACTGAAAACCAATGGTCTTCTGAAAAAGGAGTCGCTTGTTGTGTTTTGATGTATATTCAATCTCTTTTAGCAGATTCAGGTAGCCCTGGAATCATTCAGCGGTAAAATTTTCCTTAAAAAAATATGTTTTCTCTGATTTTCTGTGTATTGATTATCACTTTTTGAACACCAGGAGATAGCTCCCATCTTATGTTGTCCATTTTGGTCAAGCACTTGGATCATAAGAATGTTGCCAAGCAGCCTTTCCTTCAGATTAATATTATTAAAACCATAACACAACTTGCACAAAATGGGAAGCAACAGGCTTCGGTTGCAATAATTGGTGCACTATCTGACCTCATTAAACATTTAAGGAAGTGCCTGCAAAACTCGTCTGAAGCTTCAACCGTTGGGATTGATGGGTATGAGTTGAACACTCAACTTCAGTCTGCTATAGAAATGTGTATATTACAACTTGGAAACAAGGTATATATGGCCTTTTGTATATCTTTCAAATTTTATGCTGCTACTATTATAACATTTTGAGAATGACAGGTTGAGGATGTAGGACCTATTCTTGATTTGATGGCTGGGGTGTTAGAGAATATCTCAACTACCACCACCACAGCAAGAACAACAATGTCTGCTGTTTATCAAACTGCAAAATTAATCACGTCCATTCCAAATGTATCATATCATAAGAAGGCAAGTTTTTTATTACTTCAACTTGCTTATGGGCTTTTCTACATGCTGGGCTCTAATAAAACTCTAAAATTTTGGGTTATTTTTCTACCTTTCCAGGCTTTCCCTGATGCCTTGTTTCATCAACTACTCCTGGCAATGGCTCATCCTGACCATGAAACACGAATCGGGGCACATAGTGTCTTCTCCATAGTGCTTATGCCATCTCGGTTCTCTTCTGGGTTAGACCAGAAAACAAAGATGACAGAGAAGGTACCGGGTGAAAGCTTCTCCATTCAGCCTGAAAGTATTTTAGGAGCTGAACACATGAACGGGAAGCCTGTGGAAGGAAAGGCAGAAACAGGTGTCAGTGGAAAATATGCAGTTCATCCATATCGTGGTTACAGCTTCTCTGGTGCTCTAACTCATGGAAAAGATGTACGAAATTTTTACCTCTCATTATTAATTGTATTAGAAGACACATAACTTAGTATTTTTTTTTTTATTTTGTTTTTATTTTTTCGGGGGTAGAAGGCAATGCAGCATGCAGCTGCTATTCACCATGGTTATATTTATACAACTTTTAATTTTTAGTTATATTAGGAAGTGATTCAGTTATAGTGGGGACCATAGATTCTTTTTGCTATAACTCCTTATCAAGTATTACATGCCTTAACTTTTCAGGAGCTAAGTTCTTTTCGGTTAAGCAGTCACCAAGTGAGTCTCCTGCTTTCTTCAATCTGGGTTCAGGCAACATCAGCGGAAAATGCCCCCCCAAATTTTGAGGCAATGGCTCACACATATAGCATTGCTTTATTGTTTACTCGTTCTAAGGTGAGATTGGTGCAAAGCCAATGCCATGATTGCTTTAATAAGATTTATAATCTGTAAAGAAAAAAAAATAATGCCTTTATTTGTTTTCTACACGTGTTAATGATTGATAGAAGATTAAAATTAAGATTGATAATTACCAGTTGATTATTGCTGGGGTAACTTGTACTACTATCCTTTACTGATACACGAGTTACGATAAAGCAGACTAGTTCTGTTTCCATGAGTGTAATGAGTAAGGAGTAAGGACACTTTTACAGGATTAGTTCCAAACATGTTTATCTGTATTATTCAACGAGGTTATTCTTGGATGAGAATAGGAATAAATGAGTATTTCAATTTTGAGTGAGATTGTCACCAGCATTTAGTGGTAGTGGCCACGGGCCAGCATTTCAACACTTTGAATTAAAATTTCCATAAATGGGGAAAGGTGTATTTCGTGATTTCTTTAATTAATCCTGATAGATCTTAAAACAAAAATTCTTACATAATATATTTATCGAAGTCCATGATGATGCAAATTGCTTTCAACAGACATCCAGTTACATGGCTTTAGCAAGATGTTTCCAACTGGCATTCTCCCTTAGGAACATCTCTTTGGACCAAGAAGGTAAGCTGAACAGACTAGTGAATTTTTTAATCTTGTTATCTTAACATGCAGCCTTTCTTTGTCCAATTCATTTCCACATCAACTTGGTTTGGAACTATTATCCATCAGCTAATTTAAAGTTCATTTTTTTTAGTAAGAATAAAACCACTGCTATATGATAATCTGGAGCTTACGAGCCTCATAAGCACCTCATTCAATATTCCTTAGCAATTGCAGATTCTTGCACGCAGCTCATTTTATAATTTATTGGAACGTCATCCTATTAGTTTACCAGCAATACTGTAGATTATTTGTTTTGATTTAAAAAAAAAAAAAAAACTATGGTAGCGTGTGTGGCTCTAAGTATTATATCATCACTTTTCCACAATTCCACTCCATCTAGTTTTAACCATTTGGATTTTTTTTTGTTGAACTTTGTTTTACTTTCCAAAACAAGTGCAAATCCACATACTTGATTCACAAAATTTTCAGGCTTGGCCTTCTAAATTGTTTTATCTGTGTTTATCTATGCATGCTATAGAAGTTTTATTGTGGCTGAAACTTCTTAATTAAGATAAAATACTTTTTCTGTTGGAACTTGGGAAAATCTCTGACATGTTTATTCTCTACGCACCTGTTAAAGGAGGTCTACGACCATCTCACAGGAGGTCTCTTTATACCTTGGCATCGTACATGCTTATATTCTGTGCCAGGGCAGGCAATTTCCCTGAGCTAATTCAAAAAGTCAAAGCATCCCTGATGAAGACAACGGTTAGTTCTTCCCGAAACCAGTTATCTTGTTATCCATCCCCTTCCCTTGTTATTCAGCTTCCTCTCAAAAATTGTGTGCTATTAAAATTTTTTAAATAATTTTTAGGTGATCTAATTAAATTCACAAATCCACAGGTAGATCCTTTTCTTGAATTGGTCGATGATGTCAGGCTGCAAGCCGTTTATATAGAATCAGAGAAGATAATTTATGGATCTCAGGAAGATGATGTTGTTGCTATGAAGTCACTTTCAGCAGTAGCATTGGATGACAAGCAGTTAAAAGAGACTGTAATCTCATACTTCCAGACTAAATTTTCAAAAATATCTGAGGTAATGTTAATATATTTCTCTCTTGCTTAGATTCAATATTGAGAATAAGCAGCAGGGGTTAGGTGGAAATGCTATATAGTTGGCACTACTGCATTCCAGTTTTTCATTGGTTAAGCACATCAACCAGTTAAAAAATCATTTCAAAATTGTTTAAATGGTTAATTTTATGCTCAATTGAGTAGAATATGGTTGAATTGCCTCTTTTCAAGTGGAGATGTTAATATCATCTTACTATTAGTGCAAGGACTACTGCTATCTGCGATTTACTTAAGCTGATAAAGACTACTGCTATGTGCTGTTTAGTAATAAATGAATTTAAGCATCTAATTGATTCCTTTTGGTTCAAGTTTCCATATTTGAATTTGTATCTCAGGCGCACATGCTCGCTATTGTTCTGGAAACTATCTATTCAACTAATATTTTTTTTCCCTATGGGAAAACACAGTTGCAAATATTACATTATTAGGTTTGTTGTTCAGAATCTGGAACATAAACAGGTTGTAATGGAGTTGCTTGCTAAGGAATATCAGTGTGTAAGTTTAACTAACATGACTTTTTCCTTATTTACCAGGACGAGTTGTCAAGCATAAAGAAACAGCTTGTACAAGGGTTTTCCCCTGATGATGCATATCCATTGGGACCTCCATTGTTTATGGAGACTCCGCGACCGTGTTCTCCACTTGCTCAGATTGAGTACCCAGATTTTGATGAGGTAAAATTCTTCAAAATTGCATCTTCATTTAACTGTTTTTTTTTTTCTAAAAAAAAAAATCCGTGTTACTCTACTTAGTTCTGTTGGTTTTCCAGATTGATGCTCCCGTAGCTTTGATGGATGAAGAAAGCGGGCTTGAATCAAGTGGAAGTCAGTCAGAATGCAAATTACCACTATCTGTCACCGTCAATAACCCTGACATTCTAAGTGTTAATCAACTTTTAGAATCGGTAAAAAAACCAATTTGCTTCTATTTTTAGTTCTCGTGGCTAATTGGTTATGTGACTATTTTAAATCAGTTTTTCATGATTCTGCTAGTGAGTGGAGACCATGTTTCTTCTTTTGTTGATGATAATATATGGGGTAATATCATATGGACAGGTTTTGGAAACTGCGCGACAAGTGACAAGTTTCCCCCTTTCCTCAAATCCCGTGCCTTATGACCAAATGAAGAACCAATGTGAGGCACTTGTAACTGGGAAACAACAGAAGATGTCAGTTCTTCACAGTTTCAAGCACCAGCAGGAGACTAGGGCAATAGTTCTTTCAAGCGAAATAAGAGTTTCCCCACTACCAAATAAGGTTGGTGTTATCTTACCATAAGGTTTGGTTTTTCATTAAAATAAAACTACATCATTTTATTAAGAGACAATCATTTTTTCTTCAGGATTTATTTGTCATTCAATTGGTTATACTGGTCAATTGATTGTTTGCAGTGTTGACAGTCTTGGTTAAGTGGTTTGGAAATTCATCGTTTACCAAATTATCATTGTTGAACAAATAAATAAAAATTAACAAATGAAAGTCACACACAGACTTAAGACTCATTTGTCATAATAAAGTGAAAATGTTTATGCTTATTTAACTCTTTTGATTGTTAGTAACCAATATTATTACATATTATGAGCTTAAATGATGAATTTCGAGAGAATATGAAGATATACGGTAGATAGACTATATTTGTGGTAAGGAGAGGCTATTTTCTCATTGACAATCTTGGTTTGAATCCAGGCCAAGCATAAAGTGATGTTTGTTGTTTGTTGATATTGAATGGATTATTAATTGTTGCACCTGTGGCATTGTGTAGGCACTGGAGTATTCAAAAGCTGATCTGAAGTTAGTGAGTCAGGAGCAATATCAAGTTCGCCTACCCTGTTCATATGATTATGGACAGCAACATTCTTTGAGACTACCACCTTCCAGCCCCTTTGATAAATTCTTGAAAGCTGCTGGATGCTAATGAAAGAACTAAGTTGCCATATATATGTATTTGCATGTAACTACTATTTATATAGAGATGAACACCCAACTCTCCCTCTTTCATGTTCTGTTTTTGTTGGTTGGTCTCTTCATCATTTGCCCATTTTTTCATTTGTTGTGTTGATCGTAAATTCGTTAGTTGTTGTTTCTTTTCACTAGTGTATTTTTTATTTTTATTTTTTTTTTATAAATCTTTTTGTGTCTAGGGAGGGCAGACATGTTTCTCTCTACAAAATGTATGGTTTTTTTATAGGTACTTTTAAGTAATAATATTGTTTAAAAGGGATTCATTTCGTTTGGTCAGCACTGTGTTCATAATGTTCTATCCAGTTCATTGCTGATATACATTGAATGATGATCAAATGCTAAAAGCTCCTCGTGAGGAATGATTTCATATATCTCTTTAACATGAATTGCTGAGTTATTATATTTTATTATTATTATTATTATTATAAAATTGCTGAGTTATTATATTTTTTTATTATTATTATTATAAAATTGCTGAGTTATTATCTACCTATATATAAATTAGCGAAGATTCCCCCACCCTATCAAAATTCCGCCCATTCCATTTTTTTTTTTTGTAATCCCACCCATTCCCTCACTTTTTTTTTAAAAAAAAAATTATAAAATTGCTGAGTTATTATTAAAAAAAAATTTGATTAGGCAACTTTTGTTACTACATGGTTCAAGCTTTCCAATAATAAATCTTGAGTTGCATACATCTCATACGTATTAGACTTCCCTTATATATAATATCGCAGAGATCTTACATATGACCAAACTTTGTATGTAAATTTTCACAAATACACCATCACCAAATTAAGCTACTACTTTGCTTTTTTATGTTAAGTTGATAAATTTGGCAAACCAACTTGCTAAATGTGTGATTCACATTTATCCAAAAAAAAAAAAAAAGAAGTGTGATTCACACATATATTGACAAGGGTTTGGTTTGACATCCTTGGTAAAATAATCAGTTTATTTATTTTAAATAAAAATGTATTTACCTTAAAATAAAGGTTGTAATAAAAGAAAATCAAATTCTCAAAAATTATAAAGCCAGTTGAAACTGTTCTATCGTATGGTTACAACTCACGTGAGAGTGAGGCGGTTAAAGTAAAGCAGTGGGTGATAAAACCATGTGTGGATAGTTAGTTAAATTATCAATAATCAATAAATAAGTAAATTGATATTGATAAAAATACTAATAAAAAACAATGTAATAACTTTGCAAGCTAGAAAGACAAACAAAAATAAAAATTTATGTAGAAAAACAAAAAAGAAAACTCACCCCAACATCACGTGAGAAATATGAAGTTTCTAAAAAGTATATTTACGGATTGAGCACCATGTAAGACACAATGGACAATTCTCTAATTGTTTTTGATAAAAAAAAAAAAATTTCTTCCAATCTCCTACTTTTAATATTATTTTTTTTACACCAAGGGTATCCTCAGCCGACAGCCGAAGACTAATCTCTTCCGAGACATAGAGATCACCGAAGTGAGTTTTGCCTCTACCAACAAAACCTTTTCCATGCCCACGGCAGACAGGGATCGAACCCCTGACATCATGCTTAAGGAACCCAACTATCTACAAACTGTGCTGGGCTTGTTGGTTCCTACTTTTAATTTTAATCTCTTATGCCATATGTAATTGATATGGTGATATTAACACGACATCTATTAGAAAAAAAATTGGTGGTGTTTATGTCCATCTAGATAAATTTGAAACATTCGAAACGACTCATTTGGTAGAAACCAAATTTTCCAGCTTCTAAAAAAATCAGTTTTTTTCCCCCCTCAAGTTTCTTTGTTAGAATCAATCATTTTATTTTTTTTTTGAAGTGAGAATCAATCATATTATTATATTCATTTTGCTAAAAAAAAAAGCTTGGGCTTGGATTACCAAATGATCCAACAATGAATGGGCTCTCTCTTTAGCTTCCAGAATAGGCCGGGCGGGTCAAAATCCGGGTCATTGCGGATACGGGTTTTGAGAGTGCAATACATAGTCATAGAGTGAGTAACCAAGTGTAGAAAGAAAAACGCATTGCATTGTCTTTTGCAGAATGAATGAAAGAACAAGAGCAACAACGCACACACACACTCCTTATTATTATATGATGAACAGCATCGCAATGAGAAACGGTTTTCTTTTCTGATAACCTCCAAAACGCCGCGTTTCATTCTCACCGTCCTTCTACTTCGTCTCTCTCTCTGTTCTCTTTGCAACCTTCGCTAAAACCCTAACCTCCTTCTCCTCCTCCTCCTCGTTCCGCATGCATTCTCCCGATCAGGTTTCATATCCTTCTTCTCTTCATTCTCATTCTAACTACGCTTAATTTCTCTTTTCTATTTTTTCTGTTTTCGTTAGTATATGTTCGATGTCTCTATGTTAGGGCGTTTATGATTCTACTTTACTGACTGAAATAAAAATAATTCACTGATTAGTGTTTTTTATTCATTGATTTTTAGATTCTTAAGTCGCTTTTTCGTTGTTCGGTTCGCGCTTCTGGTTACATTGCCATCTTTTTTTTTTTATTATTGTATTTATGATAAATGTGAAATTCTAGATTAGTTTGATGTTTATATGCCAGAATTTGTCACTTGCAAAAAATTCTTTGCTGATGATACAATAATATAAATTTAGTTTTTCTTTTTGATTTCATGATTTTCTAGTTTTAGCAAACTAAGGAAGCGTTTGGTACGGAGACAGAACAAGATTTCTTTGGTTCAGGGGAAAATGTTTAATTTAATTTTTTAATCTTCTATTTATGAAATACACCGAGAGTGAGGCTTGGCGTTACGATAAGGTTGTTGCTTAGTGGTCAATAGGTCGCGGGTTTGAATCCTAGAAACACCCTTTCCGCTTGCAGGGGTAAGGCCGCGTACATTTACTCTCCCTGACCCTCACTAGGTGGGTTTTTCGTGCATTAGGCAGCCTTTTTTTATTTATTTATGAAATACACCAAACACCAAAAAGAACCCAAATGTTGTGTTTCGACCCGTTCTGACACGTTCACCAAACGCTACCTAAGTCATCTTGAACATGCATTTGGAAAGGTTCTATTGGAACCTGTGGTGAAGTGAGTTAGCTGTTTAATACTTATCACATCATTATTCTTTAATAGAAGAAACAATGTTGCAGAGCAACTTTCCTATTATTTTCTTATGTTGTTTAGCATGAGATTGCTGTGAACTACACATTGTGGTGATTTTTGTTTAGCTTATGATATTTTTCTGCACTGTTGTGTGTGTCTTCTGAAAAATTCAAGTGTTGTAGTCTCTGCTGATTTCTGCAGGTGTAGCTGCTGACTTTGATATGCTGATTGTATAATTTTTGGTCATTTGGCATTCTTCCATGCATCCAAAACGGTCTAGCCAAGATGCATCTGCTTCGGGGCAGGTGCGCACAAGTGATAGGATCAGGACTAGGCCAAACGTGTATGGCCGGCCATTTATGTATTACAACTCAAATATTAGGCGCAGCAGGAAAAGCAAGAACAAGACAAGGACAGCAGCTTCACAGATTGCCAAGATGTTGCGTCCAGGGAATCGCAAAGCACAAGCTTCAAATACTAATGTAAGTTTCTAAATTTCAATTATGTTCAAGAACCATAGTTTTTCGTGAGGACTGAGGATGACTATTTTATTGTTTAAATTGCTATGAATCACTCAGATTGTAAGCCATGACATGGACATCATGACATTTTTTTCCCGTTAATTTGTGGATTGCCAACGCAACCTTGTGGAAAAAGCCATTTATTTGCTTTGGTCATTCAATCTGCATTGTCCATTTATTATTATTATTATTTTCATTAAAACATACTATTTAGCATGTTGAGTATGGCTATTTCTTCTTTGCTTGATAGATCCTTGTCATTCTCTTACATGTATGTCCTTCTTCCATTTCTTTATTCACAGCCCTATAATTCAAATAAATTATCTAAACATTGATTGACCCCACCCCGATGAGTATGGCTAGTTTGTTGTCGTTTTTGTATGTGTACCAAAAAGAACTATATCGAAAGATGCGGATATTTGTTTCTTTAACCGGAAGGTCCAGAACAGTGAATACTAATAATTAGTTGTCTTTTACTACCATGGTCTTGCAAATGGTTGTCTCGTCATTGTGCTGGAAAATGTGTTTTGCATATTATAATTGTTTGTATTGATTATGGACATATTTATGGATAGGGATAAATTGTGACATCATAGAAGTTGTTTGACATGTGGGTAGAGCATCAGCCTCTGCATAATGGGATATATTTTATACATCAATTTTTTCTTTCCTGTTTCTTTGTTTTGTCTTCTGTGGATATCCATGGCGGATGTGACTTATTGTTTTTGATGAATTGGTATAGTTTATTGAAAGACTGCATAGAGTGAACTTAGCAAGTAATGGTGGATTTACTTATTTTCATAAACTTGCACATCTTTGCTTATTTCTTTTACTCATTGCTTTTGATCACACCATTTGCTGTCATTTATCAGACGATAGCAGTAGCTCCTTCAGTTTAATATATGAAACAATTTAAATCCCTGGGTTGTGTTATCTGTCCTTTTGTTCACAGTCTGGCTCTACCAACCTTCGTCGTTCAACTAGAAAGAGAATGATTAATAAAAACCTTGAAGATTTCACCGACAGCTCTGGACCTGATGATGAAGACTTGATGGTGAGGTTTTATGCTCAATAAAATTTTGTCTTTTTGTGTGATAAGCTTGAATTATTTGTAAATAGGGATGAAAGTATGTGACATTTTTTCAGAGACCCCCATTTCGAACATTGAGAAACCGAATTAGAAATAGTGTCAACCAGGATGGATTGATGTCTACTAAGCGCAAAAGAGCAGTACAGGCTAAATCAACGCCACGACGTGAAGGCCTAAGACCTCGTCGTTCCAGGGCTGCTGCAATAGAACAATTAATTTCAGAATCAGATGATGAACAAGACCTTTCTGCAGACAAGGGTGAACAAGATGAAACAGAAAATGGAAATGATGTCGAGGAAAATGATGCAGATGATGCCCAAAATGAGATTGATGGGGATGCTGAGGGTGAAGATGGCGAGGATGAAGGTGATGAAGATGGTGATGATGAAGAGGGTGAAGAAGAAGAAGAAGAAGAGCAGGATGGAAGAAGGCGCTATGATCTTCGAAATCGTGCAGATGTCCGCAGGTTTTCTATGGACGAAGGAAAGGCCCGACCAAGATCTCCTCGAAGAGTGTTACATCAAGGTATGGGAACTAAGGTTGGCAGGGATGTTAGGAAGGGTGCGTCACGAGTTCATAAGCGTCACCGCTTAGCAAGGCCTGAAGATTCGGATGACTCTCTTCTTGTGGATGAGCTGGATCAAGGCCCTGCTATTCCATGGGGTCGAAGTGGCAGCAGATCCGGCCCTCCTTTGGTTTTTGGAGGCTTAGACATGCAAGGAACGACATCTTGGGGATTAAATCTTGCTGCATCAGGTTGGGGTCATCAGGGTGATTCTTTGGCTACTCTGACATCTGGGATTCAAACTGCTGGACCAAGCTCTAAGGGTGGGGCTGATATTCAACCCTTACAGGTTGATGATAGTGTTAGTTTTTCTGATATAGGCGGGCTCTCTGAATACATTGATGCTCTAAAGGAAATGGTTTTCTTTCCATTATTATATCCAGATTTCTTTGCAAGTTACCACATTACTCCTCCGAGGGGGGTATTGTTATGTGGCCCCCCTGGGACTGGGAAAACATTAATTGCTAGGGCTTTGGCTTGTGCCGCTTCTAAAGCTGGCCAGAAGGTTAGCTTTTACATGCGCAAAGGAGCTGATGTGCTTAGCAAGTGGGTTGGTGAGGCTGAAAGACAATTGAAACTACTTTTCGAGGAAGCACAAAGGAATCAACCTTCTATTATCTTCTTTGATGAAATAGATGGACTTGCACCTGTGAGGTCTAGCAAGCAAGAACAAATTCACAATTCCATTGTGTCAACTTTGCTTGCTTTGATGGATGGTCTTGATTCTCGTGGACAAGTTGTTTTAATTGGAGCTACCAACAGGATTGATGCTATTGATGGAGCCTTACGGCGCCCTGGTAGATTTGATCGAGAATTTAACTTTTCCTTGCCTGGTTGTGAGGCACGTGCTGAAATATTAGATATTCATACTCGTAAGTGGATGCATCCTCCTTCAAAAGATCTGAGAAAAGAACTCGCAGCTAGTTGTGTAGGTTATTGTGGTGCTGACCTGAAGGCTCTTTGTACTGAAGCTGCCATTCGTGCTTTCCGTGAAAAATATCCACAGGTTTATACAAGTGATGACAAATTTCTCATAGATGTTGATTCAGTTAGGGTAGAGAAGTATCATTTTATTGAAGCAATGTCTACAATTACTCCCGCTGCTCATAGGGGAGCTATTGTGCATTCTAGACCATTGTCTCTAGTAGTTCAAGCATGCCTTCAGAGGCATCTAGAGAAAGCCATGAATATTATAGCTGATATTTTCCCCCCAGTTTCTGTTGCATCAGAATTGACCAAACTTTCAATGCTTTCCTACGGATCTGCAATTCCACTTGTGTATCGGCCTAGGCTTCTACTTTGCGGTGGTGAAGGTACTGGGCTGGTAATTATCTTGGAACCTTCTAATATCAATGGAATTTTTTCATTACTACTGAAGACTGAATATACTTACTGCTCTAGTTTAACAGGATCATCTGGGGCCTGCTGTCCTGCATGAACTGGAAAAATTTCCTGTGCATTCATTAGGACTTCCTTCTCTTCTGTCAGATCCTAGTGCAAAGACACCGGAGGAAGCATTGGTGCATATATTTGGTGAAGCTAGAAGAACAACACCCTCAATTCTATATTTACCGCAGTTTGATGTTTGGTGGGAAACTGTGAGTGCATAATTTAGCTATATGTAAATATGTATGCCTAAATCCTAATGAACTGTTCTGCATGCCCAGAATTTATATCCCATTTGAACAGGTTTCTGATATTGCATTTCTATGTTAATTTTTTATTGGTTTAACAATTGTGCAGGCTCATGAACAGCTCAGAGCTGTTCTCCTGACTTTGCTAGAAGAGCTGCCGTCTGACTTACCTATCTTACTGCTTGGGACATCCTCAGTTGCTCTTGCTGAAGTTGAGGAAGTACCGTCTTCAATTTTTCCTCATCGATCAATGTATGTTTGATCTAATTTACAGAAAATAATTGATTTAAGTTCCATGGCAAAAAATAAATAAATCTCTTTAGATGAACACTCTGGACATTTACAGTTTTTTTGTTCTAAATGGGAGTCTTTGTGGGGTGGAATTAAGCAATAGAGTTCAACAAGATATGTTTTTTTTAGCAAGTTATTAAGTTTGCTCATGCAGAGCAAGTGTCGGCAGAAACTCTTTTTTTGGTTAAAGTTCCATCTTTGTAATTTTTTTTATATGATAATTTATTCAAGAGTAGACCAAAAGTATCCATCATGTAACTTTTCATACATGATACATCTACGCTTCAGTTAGTTGATTGTATTTCGGATGACAGCGATAGGTAAAAAATCTCGCGGCATTTCCTGGCAGTATTCAGT
Organism: Crotalaria pallida; assembly: GCA_037953625.1. Taxonomy (NCBI): domain Eukaryota; kingdom Viridiplantae; phylum Streptophyta; class Magnoliopsida; order Fabales; family Fabaceae; genus Crotalaria; species Crotalaria pallida. The sequence goes on along the minus strand of CM075654.1, from coordinate 136,496,749 downwards.
GCCTGTATCTTTACCGAAGTTTCTATTGTTGGTTATTCTCACAAGTATTTGAATAAATGTAGGTTCAAAGGCTAATGCTGAAAATTTCTATAAATATTGGCTGATTATTCTTCTTTAATGTTTGGCTTTTGTTTCTGGATATATGTTTACTCTCCATTTCCCTTTTTAATAGCTATCAAGTGAACATGCCATCTACCAAAGATAGGACTTTGTTCTTTGATCGTTTGATAGAAGCTGTTATGTCAGTCCTGCTGGAGGGAATGAGCAAGAAATCCCAGGATACAGGATGCCTTCCTGAACTTCCCAAGGCACCAAAATTGGCTAGTGGTCCAAAGGTATCTGAGCTTAAAGCAAAGGTGGAGGCTGAACAACATGCACTTCGCAGATTGCGAATGTGCCTTAGAGATGTTTGCAACCGGTATGTCAACCTATGCATAATGCGAAATTGTTGGCTTCACTTGGCACATTGACAACTTTATTTAAGTCCATGCTGCCTCTACCCTCTTCATTTTTTCTTGTTTCCTTGTCGCAGGATATTGTATGACAAACGATTTAATGCCTTCCATTATCCGGTCTCAGATGAAGATGCACCTAATTATCGCCTCATTATACAGAACCCAATGGACATTGCTACAGTTCTGCAGCATGTTGATAATGGTCACTATATTACTTCTGCTGCATTCCTTCAGGACATTGATCTTATTGTTTCCAATGCTAAGGTACGTATCCTGTGCATTAGATTTTTCTGTTTATCGCTGGTTTGGGTCCAGTCTTGTATAATATTACAACAAAACAACAATCAAGACTGATTTCCACTAGGGGTCAGCTACATGGATCAAATGATGCCATTGTGCTCTATCATGATAAAACATGTCCATTGACAAATTGTTGATCCGTAAATCCTTTTTTATAGTTTCGCCTATAGTTTTTTTAGTCTCCCTATTCCTCCAGTCATATTTTTTTTTTTCAAAATTGAAAATGCTTGATCATTAACTAGGTACAATTAGGGCTGATCTAAATTGGTTGAAAATGCTTTATATAATGCTTTCAATATTTAATACATATCCCAAGTTTGATCTCTCTTCTTTCCTCAACTCAGGCTTACAATGGAGATGACTACAATGGCGCTAGGATTGTCAGTAGAGCTTGTGAGCTCCGTGATGCGGTGCGTGGACTTTCCTTTGTCTTGAATTTCATGTTGGGAGTTTTAGATGTTGTCTATTGTCTGAAAATTATTCCTCATTGCGCTCTTCTTTGTTACCTTTTTCAGGTGCACGGGATGCTCTCACAGATGGATCCAGCACTGGTTGCATACTGTGATAAGATTTCTAGCCAAGGTGGCCCAGTGCATTTGCCTGATGAATTAAGGGATTCTACATTCCCTTCTACTCCTGTTGTACAGCTGGGTACTGCTACTAGAATGAGTGCTCGACTTCGCAATGTCCAACCAGATGTCAATGTGGACAAGAGTTATGAAGCATCAAAGCGGACTAAGAAGGTCGCAGATGTTGTACAAGCAGGTATAATGCCTTTGCACTGCAGTATGTGTATTCTCTTTCTCACTGTAATACAGTTGTAATGCAAATGATTTCTTGAAGAGTCGTTGATACACACCAGTGTTCATTTTTTCCTATAGTCATTCTGAAACATCTGAAAGTTATCCTAATTAAGAAAAGCAGCCACAGTAGATGGAAGCATGGGTGAGGAATGTGTAAAAAAAAAAATGGAATGCTCTGTACATTTCAAGTCTTTGTTTGTCATGCACTTGTGTTTTTACATGCATGGATTTTTCTTATAAACACAATGAAGTCTTTGCTTGTCACGCACTTATTTTCATATGCAGGGATTATGCTAATAAAAACCAATGACATTAGTGCTGTTTAGTTTCCAATGGTTTATTTCATGTTCACTTTTTCCTTTATACCTGTGAATTCCCTATTTAAATACTGATTTTAAAGGTTTTCTTTTTTGCAAAATCGTGTTTTAATGGTAGAAGACAAGTCACAAGAAGATTCTGTACCATTAAAGTCTTCTGGTGAGCGTCAGGCAAATGACATGGATTCTGAAAGGGTGGAACCTATGATAGTTGATGGAAATTCGCAAGGAACTTGTACAAGTAGCCAAGTGGATGGTAACAGCATTGAAGATGTCACAATGCAAGATGGTGAATTTTCAAGACAAGTGGATTCTGCCAAGCAACTTTTTATTAAGCGGAGTGAGAATTACAACATTCCAAAACTGGAAAGGCTTTACACTAGAGTTATGAAGGGCATTTTTGAAGCCAAAGCTAAAAGAAAGAATGGTGATCTCAAGGATTCAGTTTTGGGTTTTTTGTTGAACTTTGTAGAGGATGATGCAAATTTCTGACTAGTGGTTTTTTCGTTCCCTTTCCCATGATTATGAAAAAGGAAAGATTTTACTGTAAAGTCGGGATTTTTTATTTTTTATTTTAATTTCAATGTTATTTATTTTATCGAGTACTAGTGCTCCTTTTCTCTCTTTTTTTCTAATTTAGAATGTGGTTCAAACCTATTTATACAGGATATTACATTTTAGGACTAAATGTATACGGCCACAAACTAAAGCCTAAAGATAGCAAGAGATTGAAAACATTAGTTGCTGTCACTAGTTTATGTATCCTACATTATTATTAAGAAAATACCTGTATACATAAAAGCAAAAGAACGTTGACGACTAGCATTAGCATGAGGATGATTTATTTATTTAAATTTAAATAAATAATATCGTAATCTGCATAATAGAAGCCGCTACAAAGTGATAGGCTGATTGTGTAGGATTATTTAGACCTTGCAATTATTATCATTAGCCATCTGGCCTTGTATTATAATTTTTCCTTGTATCTTATTTTCCTCTTGCACAAAAATACATCATTGCCGAGTTACTATCCATTCTCGGGAAGTGATAAATAACGTAACGGTAGTCCATAGTCAACACAGGAGGACAAAATAAGGAAACAGTGAGCGGTACTTGACAAACCCAAAAACAGAAAAGAAGCTAAAGTTTTGACATGAGAAAAATAAACAAGGTTAAAAGTTGCTACTAGTAATAATAATGCTTAATGAACAAACAAGTCATTTTGAGTGAGTTCAACCAGAGCAAAGTAATCAATTCACATATACTGCACTATTATTAAGATAGATTGACAAAATCCTTGTTTCACATACACATGTAGTGTCTATTACCAAAACAACCTTAAGAACACAAGGGAAGCATGTTGTTCTCATGCTTCCAACATTAGTGGGCTGATTTTGCCATACTTCTCAAGTTAGCCAACATCTGAGCAGCAGCTGATTCTCTTGCTTCCTGAGCACCAGAGCACACATTACCCCTACATGAACTCTCAAACTCTAGTCCTTTAACAGTTACATCGGCATGGATTCCACCTTCAAAATAATATATGAATGCAGGTCACTAGGTCAGGCTACATAATATTACCTCAGCATTCAAATATTTAAATAACTGATGGTTTAAACTTTTAAATAACTAACGGTTTAGACTTTTAAGGCAGGGCTTAGTCATAACCGTGCATTCCAAATCCGACTGGGGCAACCCGTTTTGCAAGCTTACTTATAATGAGGTGAACAAATCTCATTAAATTTAATCAAGTTGTTGCTAATGGTGCATTACACCATTCATGAGAAGAAATAGTGCTGCTAATGGATTATGCAATCAAGTTTAGACAGTCTTACCATCTTTCTGAGATAAACGATAAGTTGGTATCACCCAATTGTTATCATGGCACACACCATCTAGTTCCTGCAAGATATTAACAGAGTTCTAAGGACTTGTTTTCAATTAAGACAAAGGGAATGGTTGCCGTGTACTGTTTATTACTAAGTCATGTTATAGCACGTGTCTTAAAGAAATACATCACTCCCTAAGTACACATATATATAAAAATGTCATACTTGAAAAGACATGGGATCACAGAGCAGAGGTTACTAATATGAACTACAGTGCTTTACAAAGATGCAATAGCTCAAAATGTACAAGGCTAACGTCCCACATTGTTCTCTTTAAAAGGTTTTACCCATTTTTGGGTGTATATATCGGGAGACTTTGCATGAATCAATAATTTATCAGTTTTGGTTATTGCAAAGTAAAAATGTGTACATTTACTCTAAAATCAAACCATGTTTTTCTTGATTATTCAATTAATAAACCTATTCATTCCCATACAGTATAAAAACATGTTAAGATTGTAAATTACTGTAATCTAGTATGAGTACTGTATTATATTAGACATCATGTCTCCGCTTGAAACAATGCTTCCAAGAAATTTTTGACTGTCATGTGATTTTATCCTCTTATACTCAAATGCCTGGAATCAGTAAGTGATCGTTTTGATGCATCATAATTACAAATATCAAACAAAGACCTCATATATGGTAAATAACTCATCAAAACATATTTTCAGGTGAAGTGTGTGGGCATAAAAAATCAAATGCAAAAACAACTGAGTAAATAGAACATCTCTTGCCTGGCAAGAACTTCGCATGATAAAGCCAGCCTCCGACATTTTTTTCCTCTTAGTACAGGGAGATAAGCTTTGGTGTCCAAACATCCTTTCTTGATTCTTTGCCCATATATCATTACAGCCTTGTATAATGGATTCTATCTTTAATTCAAAGTCATCTTCCCCATCTACTTTTGTAAAGAAGACAAAAAAACAGAATCAACAATTGATTGGTTGTTCATCTTTCACTTGGACAAAGATTAAATGTGAAAATAATATAACAGTTTTTACATTAAGTCAATAGTTGTTGCAGGCTCTAAGACTGGTAGCAAAAAATCACCAAGACTGTTACATTGAAGGATTAAAACGATGACAAACGGCTGTGTAAGGAAAACATACCAGTTAACATTCTCTGAATTTTTTTATCACACATAGCAATCTCATCCTCTATCTCACGCTGCTGAAGAGTCTGCACAAAGAGACTAAAGTCTAAAGATAAACACAAACACAGTTTTCAGCATTTTCATAATATAGTAGAAAGCTGATCCTTAAAATTAGAGAAAAGAAACGTAGCAAATGTGCGAAAAAGGCAGAAGACTATTTTAATGGTCCCGAGACTTCTTCCAAAAGCTTAGCTGTTAGGTGAAGACAAGTAAATTCATGTATCTTAACATGCATATCCGGATTCAGTGACTTCACAATTTGGTGACTTATGTGCAGTCAGACCAAAGAGATTATCAATATGGAATACAATTGAGAATCTTGAAACTCAAATTGACTGACCTCGATTGGGCAATGGCATTGACCATTGACCAATTGTAAAATAAATTGAACCAAGAGCAGTCAATTGACTTTCAAGATGGGTCAATTGTTTTCCAGATTGGTTTGGTTGCACTTAAGTCACCAAATTGTGAAGTCATTGCATCCAACCTCCTCATGCAAGAACCCTTTGGCCTTTGAAGCGTGGAGAAAACACAGGCTCATCTGACTTGAGTGAAAGCGAGCGGTTTTTTTATATCTAATAGGTCCAAATACTATTCACTATAATAATAGAAAAACATTTGAAATGCAACACATGGAAACATGTATGTTGTGATCTATGTGCTTCACATTATTATAAAGGCAAACTTTTGTTAGGTGAGCCAAAACTGGAGGAAATAAGCATACTTGTTGCGCTGATAGTGTGGATTAAGTCAAGTTACTGATACATAAACTTGTATATATGTTCGAGGATAACCACGTATATATATGTTCCAAATGTCCATTTACATACAGAGAATGGATATAAACAATCTTATATTTAGAAAAAGCAATGAAAAAGTTGTACCAGTTCATTCCTCTTTCGTATAAGAGAAGAAAGGGCAGCTTCTGATAATAACTTTCCCTTAGAATCTAAAAGAGCTTGGAGCTTCTCGAGATCTATTGAGGTATTGGACCTTTTGGTACAATTCCTGTTGCAGGGAGCAAGATTGTTCATTCCACCCACAGGGATAAGCATCCTTGATGTATCAACCTTCTCAGCCTGTCAGACCGATGACATTAGCTAGATGAGCGATGATATAAACATAGGAATAAAGCTCAAGAATTATCATATCAGTGAGGTGCAGCTCATTTAGAATCATTATCATGATAAGATATAGTAAACATTGGAATACATCAAGGATAGGAAAAATAGTGCTCTTTTTTGGATTCATATAAAGAGGAATTTTTTATTATTTAAAGTATAGGAAAAATATTGCTTAATTTTAATAGTATATTAAGTAGTAGTTCGTATGTTCATGTGGTTAGGGAACTCTAAAGTCTAAACACAGATTGTAACCACAGAGCTGAATTTTTATGGTTTGACAGACTGATATCAGCTTCAACTTTCAGCATATTCACCACATTCCACACCTATTCCCAAAATGCAACTTAGTTAAATCTGTGAAGGAGTAAATAAAGTAGTGTCGATGAATTAGTTGATCCACAAATAGATGGTTATTTACCAAAATTGTTTTGCCAGTAAATTGATTGCTATCAAGACATTTCATGTATCTGTCAAAATAGTATTCCTTGATATGCGAAAATATGGTAGCTACAATATGATAAGCATACACGTAAATGATATCAATACATCTCCAATCTCCAATTTTGCAATATTATTGCATCTAGATTTCTCATACGGCATCTTATTAGAGATCACATTATAGGTTATCTACAAGAGCACAAACCTGATGAAAATCGACAGATAGGGATCTGGGTAATGGTGGCTGGTAGGAGTGGTGTGCCTCATTCTGGCCGGCACAAACGTCCTTGGCCACAAGAGCTAGGCTAGTATTCTGGTGCTGTAGAAAAACAGAGAAAGAAAGAGAGGTTAAGAGAAAGGGGTACTGGTAGGGTTTAAGAAGATGAAAGCTAAGAGTTGTTAACTAAAAGAGTACAAACTTGATGAAAATTGACAGAAAGGGGTCTGGATGACGGTGGCTGGTGGGAGTGATGTGCCTCATTCCGGCCGGCACAAGCGTCCTTGGCTGAAAGATCTATGCTTGTGCTCTGGTGCTACAGAAAAAGTATTTGAACAAATGTAGGTTCAAGGGCTAATGCTGAAAATATCTACAAATATTGGTTGATTACAACTACAGAAACAACAACAACCGAGCATTATTTCCACTAGGTGCGGTCGGCTTCAACGATCAAACGACGCCATAATGCTCTGTCATAATAGTTGGTTGATTATTCTTCTTTGACATTTGGCTTTTGTTTCTGTTATATCTTTACCCTCCATTTCTTCTTTTAATTACTTACATTTGTGCAAGAGTAAATAAATTAGTGTTAATGAAGGTTAGCATATATATCGAGAAGTTGATCTGAAATCAGATGGTTATGGACAGAAACTGTTTTCCTAGTAAAATGATTGCTATCAAGACATTTTCTGATTTTCATGTATCTAATAAAATAATATTCCTAGATATGGCAAAAATATGGTAGCTACGATATGATATGCACAAGTGTACATGATATGAATACGTCTCCAATTTTACAATATTGCTGCATTTCAGATTCTCATGTGGCATCTTATTGGAGAGTACATTGCTGGTTATATAAAAGAGCACAAACCTGATGAAAATTGACAGAAAGGGGTCTCGATGATGGTGGCTGGTGGGTGTGATGTGCCTCATTCCGGGCCGCATGAGTGTCCTTGGCTGAATGAGCTAGGCTTGTGCTATGGTGCTGCAAAACAACAGAGAAGGAAAAAATGAGAGGTTAAGAAAAAGGGGTAATGGTAGTGTTTAAGAAGATAAATGAGTTGTTATTATTAAAACTAGTCAGGGATATTTTTGTCCAAAAAATAAAATCTGAACATCTTGGTGTTGAAAAATATCATTCTTCATAAACAGAAGAAGCTAGCTAGAAAAAATGCAGACTTATAGCTTTTTAAGTGCTTTGTTTTTTTGTATTTTACAAAAAGCTCATCAAAACACACAAATATAGAAAGTTACTTTTTAATCAGAAAAAGCACATCCAAACATGCTCGAAGAAGTAAAGCAATCAATTAAATACTTAGTTTTAGTATGTAAGTTTCAAACCTTAGCAGCACTTGTAGAACCATTTGAGTAATATTGCATAAATGGAGTATTTTTTACTACATGATCTTCACCAACTTGATCAGCATTGGCAATATACTGGCATTTTTCTTTCTTTGGAGATTTGGAAATTGATGATTTGTCCAAATCCATATCACGGTGATCCGCAGTAAGATCAGACTGTTCGAGCGTAAACCTTCCATTGTTCTCTTTCTGCTTCAACAGTTCAATATTATAACTGCTTGGCTTACCATTAAGACCAATAAATGCGTCTTCGCTTGCATAGGATTCTGTCACTTTAGGGTTGTCTATTATATATTTCTGTGTTACCCTTGATACTTGCATACTATTTGAGAATGCTTGGCTGCCAAGATAGAATATATTACACAAATAGTCAGCGTCATAATATATGCTGATGGTGGCCAAAGAAAACATAAAATGAAAATGAATGATAAACTACAGGAACCTTATGTTGAGGTTCAGAGAAGAAAACATAAAATGAAAATGAATGATAAACTAGAGGAACATTATGTTAAGGTTCAGAGAAGGCCAGTGTACGGATGAGCTCGGAATCTATTTCTGCAAACCATTCAATCATGAAAGTGAAACTTTATGAGTAATAAGGCTAATCAGCATTTGGAACTCTCATTCATTAACCTTGCATTATTGTTTATGGCAGCTGGGTAGTTTTAAGTAAAATTAATTTTAACACTAACATTGTGATGGCTTGAGAATGCAAGAATCAACAAGTTCTTTGAATAATTCAGATCATTAGCAAATTCCACAATATTATTTAAGATTTTAAAAGCACCACAACAGACTAAATACAAACACTCCACTAAAATTATTTTAGGCACAAATACAATCATTGTTACTAAAAGTGGTTTTGATTAGTTGTAAGTTTTTTATTCCCGTAGGTTGTCAAACATATGAACTCAAGTTAAGAAATATACCTGATAAGCATAAACAAAATAGCATCACTCATGGATTATAGGAGGCAAAATAGCGGTTAATCAAGTTTTTAAAATGGAGGATTAAACCGACCTAGAAATCCAGTCTGAGATTATTTCAGAATATGGGAGCACATGGAAGTAATCAACAACTGGAGTGATCGCCCAGCTACCACAACTCTTATTGACCAAAGGTCCCCGCATGCTATGAAAAGAGAAGACATTAAATGTTATTCAGAAGCATATGCGGAGATTATTAACAAAGAGTTTTACTTCTTTGTGGCAATCATTTGACAGACAAGGGACAATAAATATATAAGCATTAAATCCAGAACACAACTATCACTTCGAGGGCAATAGATTGAGCAGCTCTACTTACTGAAGACATCGTTCTACAATGTCCTATCACATAGAGTCTTATCACAAGATTGTAACATTCTGGAGAACTAATAGCTATCCTGCCCTTCCAGAAACATTTGTGAGAGAAAAAAACTATCAAAATGGTAGGATATCATAGCAAAAATAACTATCAAAATAAATAAACCAGTTAATTCTCAAAGATTTATAAGCTAGTTAATAATTTTATTCAGAAGTTAAAAGGCATTATGTGTAGTATTAAAAAAAAGTGTATTTGACTTTGCAACCAAAAAGAGCAGACAACCTCACCTGAATGGTTAACAGCAAAAATCACAATTTTCCTATCTATGGAAAAACTTATGACAGCAATACCATTCACCCATTGAGACTTGAGCCAACATCTGATAGCAAAACAATAGCAATTAAAACTAACCTTTGAATTAAATCTTTGATAGGAACTTGAATAGCGTCCTGACAGATCAACTGGGAGCACTGCATTATATAAAAGCGAGAAGCTGCCTTCTCTTTGCTCTGAGAATACACGGTGTAGCTTCCCAAAAGTGTAATATCACTGTTATTGATACCTGTACACAGCACAAGAATCACACTCGACTATTTATGTATCAGAAAGCACCTATTCAAACAAAAATTAAGAGATAATGGTACATTAATTAACAGCAGCAAATATAACATGATTTGTTTAGTATAGTAAATAAAATTTTAATAGGACAAAATAGATATAAAAAAAGTGTTGGCAGAATAATAACATCAAAATACATAGAAAGAGCAAGCCTAGGTATACAGCATGAAGCTTGTACTGTTTCATCTTGTCATGTTGACATTATCACATGGTAAAATTAATTGGAAAGTGGAAAATCTTTATAAATAAGAATGTCTCCAGTTCTGTGATGCCAATTTATACATAAGCAGTAACTAACAAAACTACATCATTTGCCAACAATAGCCATGGCAATATTTCTGCAGAATAAGCAAATTACCAGCAGCTTCCTTCACAGCAGAATAACCAACTTGCAGAAATCCAGATTCATCAGCAATTAATTCATCTTTTGTAGGCTTTCTAATGACTCTTTTCTTTATGTATGTATTTTTTGTTCCTGGTGTAACTTCAGAACTTCGGCTGGAAACGTCGAGATCTTTTTCAACCACAGACCACACCCCGTTAGTGATAGAACCAAACTGCAAAAGGCAGCACTCCTTTGTACTGTTGATTAAGAAAACGGCAACTTTTGAAATGGGCCATCCCTCTATATTTGGAACATTTTTTGATGCATCTAAACATTTAGATACATCACATCCATCGATGATCATTTTTTCTGTTAATGATAGCTGCTTCTCCATGTCAACGAGATCTGTTTCACTTAATTTTTGCATGAACGACGTATATGCTAATAAACCTGGCCGTAGAACCACGGCCAACTTGCAAAATTCATTGAATGGAAGATATTCTAGCTCTGGATGCTGTTTTCTGTGGTAGTAGTTGTACAATAAGACAACAGAACGCACCTAACACCAATAACCCAAAAACAGAACAATTAGTAACTAGAAAATATGACACCCTCCCACATATGTATTTCTATAAATGCAAAAGCATGTACTTGTGAAAATTTAATTTTGTTAAGTCATTATTGTATTACAAAATTGCAGTTTTCAATCATTTTTAATGAATTGCATGGGCCCAAACCTAAATGCACCAGAAGGGTACATAGAGGAGCCCTCCATGGTTTACATTCTACTGAAGCAAGTTTGAATTTAAAAGAACAAAGCAAGTCAGTTATTTATTAATTTAATTATCGCTGGCTAACCCCAAAATCAAAGATATCGCATCAGGAGTGGTTACTGCTTAATCTGAAACACTAGTATAATTTCCTATTTATTTAAAATTATACCATGGAGATTTGAAGGGGACGTGAACTAATGGCATTTCACAAGGCCATTGCTATATATTAAAGTATTATTACTAAAGAAAACCAAATAGTTATTTATCACTTAAGGTACTAAATACTGTTACATTATGCTTTCTATGTTCCAGGCTGATAAAACATAGAAGTAATGAAACTAGAATCTGTATAGTAAGGAAACCATAAAAGTGAAAAGAAAATCTCTAATATGCTGTAAAATCAATATCTCCAATAATTCCTTCAAAACAGTGAGTAAAATAAGAACCAAAAAGAGAAACAGCATAAGTGCAAAACTTAGACCTGTGTCCAAATAAATCAATTAGGTTAATCTTTGGCTTCTTATACAAGTAAAATAGATGCAATAAAAGAAGAAGACACCTGTTTCGCAACTAACAGCTGTCGAGATGGCGTGGGATTATCTCGGAGAGATGATTTTGCCGGCAGCGATGGGTCGACCAAGTGTTCTAAGAATGCCTGAAGTGCATCCTCGGTCGGACATACATCCAACGGAGCCATGTTCTACACCGTGATTCTCAAGGCACTCACCCTTTTGATGTCAGTTGCCACATACAAAGAAGAACCAATAAAATGTTAAAACAACAGAACAAGCTTTCAAAACAACAGCATGAGTCCTTTTGTGTCCTTGAACTTGAACTTTACATTTCTTAAAGGTTACTGTATTTATTTATATAAAAAGAAGAAAATAAACAAAAGGCGAACATTTCTCCAGCACCTTAGCTGCTCATCATCATGTAATGCCAAATAAAACTTGCATTGTAAGGAAATGAAACATTTTTTAAAAGGCACAAAGAGGAGAGGGTGGTGAATATTAATCCAAAAGAAAAAAAATCAAAAGAACAGAAGCCTAAGCAAATTGAACAACTACTTATATAGACTCATTATGGAAGTGGATTGCCACCGAGGCCGGAGTTCAAATCCTAGAGTGATCACTTTACCTAATCATCCTCGGGATCCAAGGGTTAGTCTCACAGCTATGCCATGACAACACCCATCAAAAGACCATAAAATTTAACTTAACTATAATCAATTATCAATTAATGAAAAAATTTAAAAAGGGTCATTGATTAGGCATGAATTTTGTATGATCCCAATAAAAAAGAAACAAACTTTAACAAACATGGATTACTAACAAACGTTTACTATCTACACTCTCGTGACAATGTGGTTCATTCCTTAAAAGAACGAGAGAAAAGGGTTTACCTAAAAGAAAAATTGAGTGGAAGAAATGCAACACACTGTGTTGAGTGTTGCTGTTTTTTTTTTTAAACGAGAAAGGCACAACCTTTAACCTTTGTTGGGTTCAATGGGGACTGTAAACGTAATATGCATGGATGTTATGTTATGTTTGAGCGTTACAACGTGAAAGCAAAAAGAGACAAATAAAAAAATGGAAAATTGGAACATGGAATAAGTAAAAATTATTCTGTTTCAGAAAGGATAAAGCATCGAAATTTTAGAGATTTTTTTGCAACCAATGAATAATGAATAATAATAATAATTACAAATTTTTGAAAATTGAAGATTGAAAATTTGAAATGCGGAACTGCGGAATTGAAGCTCACCAGCTGGGGAACTAAAGCGTCAAAGTGGTCAAAGAAAAGAGTACAAGAGGGTTTTTAGGTTGTCACTATAACACGTGTCTCTCTCTTTCATGTGAAAAATAATTCTCCCTTCTTCTTAAGTAGATATAAAACACTCTTAACACTTTTATTTTGTCCTTATTTATAAAGTCTCGTATTAATTTCCTAAACATAAAATACTTTTGACACTTTTATTTTGTCCTTATTTATAAAGCCTCGTATCAATTTTCAATTATCGGTAATTACTTTTTTCCACAAACACCCCTATTTATTTAACACTTTTTTGATTCCCAATAATATTAATAAGGGTAATTTTGGTCAAAAATTCAAATTTTCAATACAATTAATTAAATTATTTCACTTTCTCAATGAACGTGAAATCCCCAAAGAAAATTTTTATATTTAGGAAAGGAGGAGTACTGTACAGTACATAAATTGTTTTTGTTTGTTTTGGGGAAGGATCTTGTTCCTTAAGCAAGGTCTGACATCTTTTCCTAAAATGCTAGGAATCCAACTGTGACTAAGTGATCTTCTCGTACCAACACCCTTACTAGTAAGAGAAAAAAAAAATACTTTATCGCTGCTTGTTCAAGTTAAAATGTACCTCCTTTTCTTATAAATGTAATTTCTTTTGAAAAATTTTACATCTATGAAAAAAAGTTAGTTAATTTAAGTAATGTTTGGTTGGTTCACTGGTATGATCCATCAAATATTAAGCATTGGTTAAGAAAAAAATAATTTTACTTTTAAAATGTTGAAATTTAAAATATCAAGAATGGCTGAATTCAAATTTTTAATGTAAATTTTTTTAATGTATTTATTAAATAATGGCATTAAAATATTAATTAAAAAGATCCATATAATTATTATTCATTAAACACCATGTGGCAAGTTATTAAAAAAAAAAACAAAAATGAACATAGTGTCAATATAAAATAATTTACTAGTTAGTTTTTTTTTTGGTTGCCCACCCGGTTCCCTAAGTATTACCTAGGTACATCCGGATCCGACCCGGGTCGCGTGCCTGACTATGGTAGGTGAGTCTCCCAACATGAATTTATTAGTTAGTTTTAAACCATTATATTATTCATGATACTAGCCAATGTACTGAACATTTTTAATTTTTCATAATGTATATTTAAATTTATATCCTTTTGTTTTTGTTTTTTTGTTTACATGTGTGGTGGACTCGGCCTAGCCGAGCTCCACGTGGCCCTCACTCAGGACCTGAGGACCCTTCAGCAGGCCCTCTGTATGCTTGGCCGAGCTCAAGGCTCAACGGCCGAACAGACATCAGACACGGGCCGATATCATGCTCTCACCCCTCTGTGCTCTGGGCCGAGCTCAAGGCTCAACGGCCGAACAGACACCAGATACGGGCCGACCTCATGCTCCTACCCAGGTCCGACTTTCGAGTCCGACACCACCCAAAGTCCGACACTTCTCCCAGAGTCCGACACCTTGGACAGGATGACGTGTCTCGCCTTATCCACAAGGACAGCTCATCCACTTATAGCTCATTACAGGCTGACCCTACTTGGGCTTCAAGCAAGCCCATTAGGGCAACCAGCTCTCTCCTATATATATCCCCATCTTCCTAGGGGCTAAGGTAACGTCACTCTAAACCTAAGAACTACGTGTGGCTTGATTCCCCTCTCATGGGATACGTAGGACCGGGGTCACCCTCGTCAGCTGCAACAACCCCCAAACACATCATGTGGTGCCTCCGGCCTAGGGACATCACAACATGGGAGGTCTGAGACTAGAACTTATGACCTGAGGAGGGGAAAATCCTAAGTGTCCTTGCAGCCACCAACTGGGCTGTCTTACGTGGACGGTATATCCTTTTGTTTTATTTGCAAAACAAAACAAATTAAAAAGATCAAAAGAATAATATTATATATATATATTCATAATTAACATCTAAATATATCATGGAGATTCATATAACATTACTCTTTTCATTTTTTTTTAATTTAATTTTGTTATAAATCAAATTATAATTAATCTGCATTATGAGTACCCACTGATAATTTGACGAGCAGGCGAGTGTCACATAAACAACTCCCAAGTCCCAAATCGAATGTTTGTCGTTTCCCCATGTCCTCTTCCTCCTCCTACTGCTTCCTGTCGTTGGTTTGGTTTGGGGCGTAAGAACTTCAAATTCTTCTCCATGATGTCCGAGTCTGACACAACAACCCCACCACCCTTCTCCGAAACCCACACACCCGCTTCCAACTCTTCAATGCCCCAACTTCGAGTCTTTTCGAGGACAAGATACAAAAATAGACCCAAAACCACCACACTCCACCTCCTTCAAAACAACCACCACCATCTCTCTAAAGTTTGAACCTTTTATCATTTTTTGCTTTCTGCTTTACCCTTATTAGTATTATTCCTTATTTTCCATACCACTGTTTATTATTATTATTTGTTATTTACTTTATGAATTTCAATTCAAATTTTGTGAATTCACAGCATTCCCATTTTTGAATCACTTTACCTTTTTACACAGAAGAAGGTGGACCTACCTGATATTGAAGACTTTGCATACAAAGGGTCAAATCAATTGACTCAATCTAGTAAGTACCTCTTATCTTAACTTTTACACTTTGAAGTGCTAGTTTTCCCTATTTTCGCTTGTATCACTTGCCTGATATTTTTATATGCTACTGCTAGCTAGCAGCATTGTGAAATAAATTTCAAAACAACAGATGGCATGGTGGTCCCTCTTTAGAGAAGTACTAGTATGATGAAATTAATTGTTCAATGAATTAGTAATGTTTCTGTGATATTTTAATCAATGTGATATAAAAAGACAAAAAGATAAGGAGATTGCCTAAAACAGAAAAGGAATAGGAACAGAAGAATGGGTTTGGAAAGGTAGAATAAGCTATACCATCAATGCTTGTGCTTGTTTTATTAGCTTTATTGTGTTAGTAGCTCATAAATGATAAAGAGATAGTATCATGCATTCACATCTTCCCATCTATTCTGATTATAGTGCCGAGAGTTCTCATAAGTAGCTTTTCCTTTTTAGGGAAATCATCAGAAGTGTACTCAGATATGACTCTGGTGGAAAGTGAAGTTGCTTCTCCTAGACCAAGCGGTAAGAAATGTTGGATGCATATGATTGCAATTGTTTTATATATTTGCATATGAAGGAAAAAAAATTCTATAATGCTTTAAAAAATGCTAAAGCTGGAGCTAAGGCAACATTTATGCAGTATAACTTAGATTTAGAGTTCAGCAATTTTTCTCATCTGAAGTTGTGATTAGAATTCATTAACGGTAAAAATACGTGTGCTATATATGAAATGTACATACTGACATATTATGTAGAGAATTTAACTTAGTAACTACACTCAACTAAACATTACGTGAATAATTAATCACGGATTAGAAAATACTGAGTAGGAGTATTTTTTTGCCCTAACTATTGTTTTAGAGTTACAAAATAAACATTAAATAATACAAACCCTAACAATTAATGTAACCAGGCAGGCTCTCACTCGGTAATTTATCAAGGCTTGCTATTTATAAATCAGTTGTTGGATTAAAATATGCGTGTTTATTGAACACAATCAATACAGCAAGAGATTTAGAAATTTCATCTCTCTTTGTTTGCTATATACGTTTTCGTGTTGGTAAATTTTGTGGATTTTTTTTCTCAGGATTGTATTTAGTGAAGTGTACTTTATTTAATTTGTCACTTGTAGATTAAAATTTAACTGTGGACATGATACTTCTATCTTTTGCTCCCTTAATTTGAAACCGATATACTCCCTAGCATTTTTTAGTTGATAGCATGTAAGCATCCTTAGTTAGGAAGTCTAAATTGTTTAGTTATGTATGCTATAGGTGAATCACCTGCTCACTGGGACAAGGTGCTTGAGGGGATTCGTAAAATGAGATGTTCTGCAGATGCACCAGTAGACACAATGGGATGTGAGAAAGCTGGTGCTACTCTTCCTCCTAAGGTCTGGCTCTGTTCTGCTGCTGTTAATTTGATCTACGGGCAAAAAAAGCATTTATCTGTTGGTTTCTGTCTCGGCTCCTATAAGAAAAATTGATTAGAAAATATACATTTCATTAGAGTATACCTTGCCACACAACTAATTGGGCAGAAAAAATTGCAACACCATGAAAGCCGTTGATTTGATACTCCAATAGTCATCTGTTAATTAGTATAGCCAATACTCATTCGATTAATAGATACCAATGCGGCAATGACCAAGCTAGTCTTTCCTCTGTGTAGTCTAACATTGTTTGTCTTGACATAGGGTCCTCAGTCCATAATTTTTTTTATACTGTTATCCTTTCGGTATTGTTGCAGTTATTGGGGCATTGTAATTCTTTAACTTTTATATATTGTATGAAGCATGATATGGGTAAATTTACCCTTATCTGAATTCTTGTGTATGTAACTAGGAAAGAAGATTTGCTGTCCTGGTATCTTCTCTTTTATCTAGCCAAACCAAGGATCATGTTAATCATGGTGAGTACATGTACCGTCTGAAGTTTATAGTCATAAAAAGCTGTTAAAGTTTTCTAGTAGAGCAGTTGTACATATCGAGATACATTCCAAGATTTTCTTGCCGATGTGATTCATACTTGGTAGTTCCTCAATAGTGATTGTCATATTCCAACTTGCTCGTGTAACAGTTGTAGTTACAATTGCTTTTTTCTTTTAAGAATAGGAGCAATCCAACGTCTTCTTCAAAATGATCTGCTTACTCCTGATGCAATGAACAACGCTGACGAAGAAACCATCAAAAAGTTGATTTACCCTGTATGTTCCTTGTTTCTTATTAAAGATATTGCATTTTCCTGTGGTTTAGTTATTCACATAATTTGGACATCATGGCAAGTTAAGCAAGATACTTGTGAAATTTCCAGAATTTCCTTAGCTTGCATGTTATCATGCCAATTTCTTTCAAATTTATATATTCTGTGCTGTATTAATTGACTTTGTTTTATTCCAGGTTGGGTTTTATACAAGAAAAGCCACTAACTTGAAAAAAATTGCAAATATTTGTCTCATGAAGTATGATGGAGACATACCTAGCTCATTTGAGCAACTACTCTCACTTCCAGGCATAGGTCCTAAGATGGCTCATTTGGTATGTGTAATAATAGCTTTTCTAATTCAAACAGTATGTCTCCTTCATTTTCTAAAGTCCATTTTGTTAGTGGCACTACAGGTTATGAATGTTGGATGGAACAATGTCCAAGGGATTTGTGTAGATACTCATGTCCACCGCATTTGCAATCGTCTTGGATGGGTAACAAGATTAGGCACAAAACAGGTTCCTTTACGTTTTGTTTGTGGCACCACATTTAATGTATGGGGTATTATTAACTAATTTACTTGTTCTCACAACACCTGGGGAAAGAAAATTATGCAAATTATCTGCTGTTGTTATTGAGGCATATTTTATATTTTATCATTGATCAGCAATCAACATTCATATGCTAAATAAAAGAGTATGCGAATGTCATTATCAGATCACAGCACTTTTATTTCATGTCTGAAATTTGCTGAGTGATGAGTCAATGTTAGTCATAATAAATTGGCTCTTTGGATTAAGTTTTTTCTTCTGTCACCTTGTTTCTAAAGGTCACAATGGTGAGTTACTTATCCTCTTTGACCTTGCTAGAAAACCAAGACACCCGAAGAAACAAGAGAGGCACTGCAACAGTGGCTTCCAAAGGAAGAATGGGATCCAATAAATCCTCTTTTGGTATGTTCAACTCAATGTCCAAATCCTACTTGAACAATGTATTACCGTATCTCACCATGAATGTTATGCTTCAATAGTTAGTTTTTTTTTTTTTTAATGGCAGATTAGAGTAAAATAGTAAAACATCATACCGATAAGCGTGTGAGCGTGCTCAAGAATGTTTCTGTTTTTTGGGTTATTATATGCTACAACATTGTTAGGGGCATAACATGTTTGTGTCATGAATATATGCTACAACAGGTAGGTTTTGGACAGACAATTTGTACTCCGCTGCGACCTCGTTGCGGAGAATGCGTGATTAGTGAGTTATGCCCAGCAGCGTTTAAAGAGACCTCAGTCCCATCTTCCAAGTCCAAGAGCTCTAGACGCAACAAGAAGCTTTAACTAAACTCTTGTAGGAGTACATATATGATATATGCATATAGCTGAATATGGGGCTATGATCAAATTATTATTTGCCTTACATTGCTACACAGATGTGTATTTTGTAGAATTACTCCTATTCTACCTTGGATAGTTAGTGATACTCTGAGAGCTGGTTTTTATTTATGGATTTTTATTTTTTTTTTGTTATCTTTGTTTTTAGTTTCAGATTTTTTGGTTGATTTAACGTACGGTAATTAGCATTTAGTATTACACAAGTAAAAGGAATTTGCACATATTCAATTTATATGCAAATAAACTTTGCTATTTGATAAAAGAAGGAACAGAAAGATAATGTGAGTGATAGGAAAAAACACAAGAACGACATGTATTTCCTTTTTCTCTAGTTAGAAAAATCTGTATTGCTACATGTTGGGTATAAAAAAATACTTCATCCAGTCTTTAATACAAAAACCTTTCAAAAAAAAAAAATGTTTATCAAAACGAGTTAATTAATATTGTATATAATAATGTTTGAGTATATTTTTTTCAAAATTATCTTTATATTATTATTGAAACTCTAAAAAGTATCAAGTAAATAAAATTTTTTAAAAAAAAGTTAATTAAATGCCAATGAAATTTAGAATATCGTTTTGTAAATATGATCAAAATATTTTTTTTTTGGGTGTACTAAGGGTATACGAAAAAAGTTCAAGACGATAACTTATGTTAAAAAGAAAAGTTACATTCTAGTGCAAAAGTTATGGTCGTGAGTCTAACTCATGACCTAAGCTTGTTTAATCAAAATGATTAAACTTAACAACAATCTTTATGTAAGTGTCTTGTGTTCACATATGTTTTATAATTAATTGGTTTAAGATTAGCTATTATAAACAAATGGGGATGAATTAATGCCTTAATGAAACAAATATTTCACACAATCATGAGTTCAGCTTATGACCCAAGCTTTTTCAATTAAAATAGTTTGACAAAAATCATGGTCACTCACAATCCGCAATTTGTCATTAAAAAAAAAAGAAATAAAAGAAAAGAAAAAATAAATGTTTGTATATTTTTAAAAAGGAAAATGGTAACAAGCGTCCTTACATGACAAAATACTTTCTCATAATTTTTTTTTAAAATTTTTTTATTTTTTTAAAAACAGAGAGGTAAGATTTGGGCATTAGGCCCAAGAAAGTGGTAGAATCAGAGATCCGAATGTGTTAATCCGACCCGACCCGACCGGATAGAAGGATTGGAACCGGGAAGGTGTGTGTTGGAGTTGGAGTTGGAGTTGGAGTGGGTGATTCAGTAATCAGTAGTCTCTCTCCTACGGAGGAGAAGGAGAGTGGAGCTTAGTGTTCTGAGAGAGAGAGAGAGAGAGAGAATGACGGTAGCAGCAGGGATCGGGTACGCCCTGATAGCGTTAGGACCCTCTCTCTCCCTCTTCGTTTCCGTAATCTCCAAAAAGCCCTTCTTGATCCTCACTGTTCTCTCCAGGCACGTACCCCTCTCCCTTTCATCCATCTCTCTTCTCTCTCTCATTAACATTATTATTATTATTATTATTATTATTATTATTATTGTTATTATGCAAATGCTGCTTCTGATTATTATTACTATGTAAATTGCAGTACACTGTTGTGGTTGATAAGTTTGATAGTGCTATCTGGAATATGGAGGGGTTTTCTCCCTTTCTCTTCCTCTTCTTCTTCATCATCATGGTGGCCTTATGCTATTCTTATTCTTACTTCCGTTGCTTTTCAAGAAGCCCTCAGGCTTTTCTTCTGGAAATTATATCAGTTTGTTTCCTTCTTCTCTCTCTCTATCTCTCTTTTACATTCATTTATTACATACATACATATATCTATTATGTTCGGCCTATTGATCTTGTCTCGTTGTAGGAAATTGGAGGATATGTTAGATGCTTTTGCTGATAGAGTTTCTAAACCTCGTCTTTTCCTCTCCGATAAGATGCTCATTGCCCTCGGTATCATTATCATCATGGCTTCTAGGACTAGGAGTTACTATCTTTTTTACCATTTAACTATATCATCCTTGCCACCATTTAATCAAGGGTTTTCTTAACTTCGGCCCTTATTATGATAGAGGATAAGAGCCTAAATAAAGTAATACTTTGCCAGATGATGGACTTGTGTTACCATTTTTTAGCCTCTTATTCTCAACCTTAATTCTATTGTATCATATTATATGCCTAAATATTGAATCACTTGTTATGATTCTGTTGTGAAATGCCATGGCTTAATGTATCGTGAATATTAATACATTTCTTTTAATGAAATGATTTGTCATCCTTTTTTTTTTTTTTTTTGCAGCCGGTGGCTTGGGTCATGGTGTGGCCCATGCTGTGTTCTTCTGCATCAGCCTTTTGACTCCTGCATTTGGTCCAGCCACTTATTTCATTGATAGGTGTTCCCAGGTTCCGTTTTTCCTTCTCTCTGGTGAGGTTTTCCCCATCTACTTGCTCTTTTAAGAATGGCATGGGATTTTGCAGCTTCAAACTATTGTGAAATATTTGTGCCTATGGCTTAACTTTATATTTTATTTCATTTGTGTCGAACTATCCATCTATAGGTAGAGTTGGGTTAAGAGAGTCTTGAGGTGCACTTTCCTATTAAGTCCAGTTTCTAGTGGATGAACAACTTTAGCTGGAAATTTTAGTTAACTCCTTTTTTTTTTTTTACATCGCAGCAATTATTGCTCTTGCATTTGTCACAATCCACACTTTCTCAATGGTCATCGCATTTAACGGATACGCAGAGGGGAACAAAGTGGACCAATATTTTGTTCCCACCGTTCACATTGTTGCAGGAATGGTGGTAAAGTCTTGCTCTTTTCAAATATATTTATGACTTGACCTGAAATTTACAATAGTAGCTTGTAATTAGTCATCTTATCTCTCTGTTGTTCCCTCAGAAATTATGCTTGCAGTAATGTTTTTTCTTAGGCCCAGTGCCTGAGAACTAATGCAAAGGTGTACTATATAGCCTATGTTATCCACATAACGGACTATGGATTCCACTAATTGTATAGGAAAATTCAATGATCTTCGATGGATGCTCCTCTAAAGTGAGCAACCAAGGGTGTATCAACAACCCTTGATTAGTTAAATTTCATTGAGATCTCAATGTACTTTAGCTAATCAGGGGCGAATACAACCTTATTTTCTCAATTTACACTCGCTCACTTTATAGGAGCTTTTTCCTCCTTCAACTCGTATTATGACGTGGTTTAAATTAAATCACTTTGGAGCTTGTGATTTGGATTACCTGAAGATTTAGAACTTAATTCAATCCTTCAATGCTAAAAATCAAATGCGACTGCTATATTACTTTTCTTTTACTTTTATTGGGACCCACAGTTTTACTGACCTTGTCGTAACTTGCTGTGGCCGTTAACTTTTTGGTATAAGATGGTGCTGTGGCATGTTGGATCATATAGCACTTATCTAATACCTTAAGCATGGAAGCTAGCAAACTACAAGCATATGTTAGTCTGATAAAACCATGAGAATAGAAAAAGCAGCTCACTGATGTCATTGTAATTTTTAGTTAGTACAACTCTTGTTGTTTTGCATATTTGTGAAATTTGCTTGATATTAACATAAGCACCATAGCTTGTTGGATTAGGATACAAATAAATTAATAAACTACTCGCTGCCTTAATTAAGTCATAGACAATAGAAAACACGGTTGATCATTGTGATTGTAGATTTGTAGTTATTAAATGAGCATGGTGAATGCCTTATTTATTTCATAACTAGTCAAGCCAAATGAAGTACCGTGACTCTGTGAGGCAGGCTTCAGTAGCTTGGAAATGATTTCACTTCTGTATATCACAAGTTATGTTGATAACTTAGCTGCATAATGGTATTGGTATCTATATGTTCAAATGTCGATAAGTGCAGAAAACATTGAAACTATAATAGAAAAGGTCCCCCCGTGGACATGCTTTGAATTATTGTTTTCAATTAGGAAGTTAACCATGATTTCTTTTTATATTTTTTCCTCTAACTAATGTTCTAAAGTCTAAACTATGTTGATCTTGCTTGCTGTTTCCTTCTTCAGACTCTGGTAAATTGGGCACCTGGGGGCTGCTCTGTTGGCATTCCTGTCCTATATTTGATCGCAATCTTGACATTGATTCATTGTGGGAGGATGGTTTGGAGAAGATTGACAGAAAACCGAATAAGGCCTGGTCATTCGTAGCAAGTGATAATCTTTGTAAAGCCTTGTCTATAGTTGCTTCAGTCCCCACCATTCCAGTTGGAATTCGCAAGATACCAATAGTTATATTGTATTGGAATTTGAAAGTATTTCCTCGTTATGATCCCATTTTCTAACAATGTGGTTACTATCTTAGACTTGAAATCTACTTGATCTGTAAATGGTAGTTTCGTTTATCTTCACTGTTATCGGGGGTTTACTGTTGTCTTGGTTGCCAATGTTGGTTTACTGAAATCTTACGCGTTCAAGAACTCTGGGTTGAAGAATTTTTCCAAGCTTTCCATTTTCAAATATTATTCCAAGTCTCCAACTCCCTCCTCTAAGAAAAGGAACAAATATCCTTCTTCAGGTTTCAAGTCAAACACCTTGATAAGTGCATCCTCAGCAGACAGAATGTTCGATATCGCTGCATTTCTTAATTACTTTCATGATAACACACTATAAGCACATACACTTATAGGCCTCATTAGAATATTGCACAAGTGCTCATGTTCATTCATTCATTCATCTATCTTAATGAGAGGATGGAATAGGATATAGACCATCATAGTAATCCTAGCTAGAGTGACGAGGGAGCTATGCTTTCAACGTACTTTAACATGTCGAATGGATCTTCAACATAAATAAATTTCAAAATGGCGCAGAGGCTGGGCTCGATTAAGAGTAATATGAAGCCAAGATGCGATATTCAAATCTCCAACTTAACAAATTCAGTACTATTTTATACAAATAGCAAATATAGTAACCCAGGAATGAAGTTAATTTCTCACTGTCGCATGGTTTAGTCCAGCTACTATCATCATCATGTTTCAAAACCAAATATCAAACCGTTTATATACTAAGACTTATGCTTTGTTTGGCTCAGCTTTTGCATCTTGCAAAAGCAAAGCACGTTTGCACAGAAGTGCATTCTCCCCCTTCCCATCGCTTAAAAAACAGATTATAATTGTGATTGGGGAAGGCGGTGAAAACATGGATGCATTACTTGAGCCATGGAAGGTGTTAGGATCAGTAGCACCAAAACCATAAAGTTCAGTCATGTTTCCCTTTTCTCTTTTATGATCTTCTGATATTAGTATCCATAAATCTAAATGTTTAAGTAATAAAAAATTTAAACCATTAACAAATGGCCCATTAGCTCAGTTGGTTAGAGCGTCGTGCTAATAACGCGAAGGTCGCAGGTTCGAGACCTGCATGGGCCAAAATATTTTCAATTTTTAATATTTTATCCTAAAAATATAATTTTTTTTCATTTCCTCTTTCCATAATAATTTTTCTCTTTCTATAATAATTTTTTTCATTTCCCCTTGCCATAATAATTTTTTATTTTTTTCATTTCCTCTCGCCATATTAGTTGATGTTATATGCGAACATGCCTCTAAACAGGTAAAGAAAAGCCATAATATTTTTTTATTTTTTTCATTTTCTCTCGCCATATTAGTTGATGTTGAACGCGAACATGCCTCTAAACACGTAAAGAAAAGCAAAATCATGATTCTCTGTGTTGGTTGCAAATTTAAGATTTTACAATGTATACTACTGGATTCCTTGTATTATTATGCTTGCTTGGATGCTATTTGCAAGATCCAGACTACATATTCTGCAAGATGGAGAACAAAAACCATATATCTATCTTACAATTACTTACGGCGTGTGGGTGTTTTCTTTCTTTTTTTCCCTGATAAAAATCACTTCGGGTGTGTTGATTTGGGGGGTGGAAATGAGGATAACACACCATAACACAAAAAAATTTAAAATTAAAAACTATCCCTTGTTTAACCTTTACCTTGAGAACTGAAGATAAAAGTAAAAAAATGGTAGTTCACCAAAAAAAAAAAGTAAAAAAATGGTAAAAGTCATAAGAAAACTAAGTATACTATTTCTTTAAATATTTATATTTATTTTTTCAATATAAAAAAAATTCTTTATAGCTTCTTATTTTTAAGATTAAAGTTAAGAAAATCCTTTTTAAATTGGTTTCAATGTCACACAAAAACCTTATTTAAGAAGGCACACAAGTCATATTTTTTGTTCCACACTAAACAATGGATAAAAAACTTTGTCCAGCACATTTAAATTATCCTGTGTGTCCCTTTCATCAAGGCACCCTTAAACACAATTCACAAATATTATCATTACAACTTGCAAGTATACCTCTCTAAGCTCTTCTTCAGATTGACAGTCATTGTTTGGGACCACTGATTTGTTTAACAGCAAAATTAACGCCTAATAATTAAGGTGAATCTATCCATCCTAAAGCTGCACATAATGTGCATATTATACAGCACTCACGTAAAAGTAGATAGAACCAGTTGCAATTTAAGTATATAATGTTTAATCTATAATTCTAGTATGTTAAACTTTTTATTTAGCGAAACAAGTGTAAAAGAATTACATGAGGCATCCCGGTAATGGAGATGCAGCAAGCCCACTAATCTTTCAAATTGTAACCTCAGTTATTGCTAAGCTATAAGAAAAGCCGGGAAATTACGCCTCCTCTTAAGGCAAAGAATGCTTGTAATTCAGATGACACAAATAGGGGCAAGGTGTTGTTGGAAGTTTGCTCAGGCGACAGTTCGTTCAGATTTCTGAATTATTGCCAGCTTACTTGTGAAAGAATTTCCAGATATCTCTATCAGCCAAATCCTTGACTAAATGTGCTCCGAAAATACCATCCTCTTCTAATAAACTTCTCAGTAACCGCGCTCCATTATTGAAGCCAACGTAGTTCTTCTTAGTCGCTATATATACTACACCGTATGGAGGCCTCGAACACTGATATCGAAGAAAAAAGTGTAGAAAGGAATTAGAAGTTCTGCCATTTAAAATTAGAAACTCACTTTAATAATTCAGCTAAAATTGAATAGGGGAAACTTCTGCAATCAGGGCAATGACATCAAAATTTTAAGCCCAGAGAGAATGAACATATCATGCATTAATATACACTTAAAGAAGCACATATAACGAGAGCCAAGTATATAAGATTATAAGGAAACAAACCTTCTTAATAAGTGCATATATCTTTTTCAAAGAGGTAACAGGGTATGAAATATCTGTCATCAAAATAACATCATAGCCACCATATCCCTGATCTGCCTCATTAGCTCTTTCCCATGCACGGCTTCCTGAGAGTTTCCTAGATCGCCTTGAGGAAGGTTCATGCTCGGCGAGGCTAGCATCTTGGCTACTACATCCTTCCATGAAATCCTCTTCGGAGTAGCTCAAAGTCATTCCAGGAGTCACTTCATGTCCATCATTTTTCACAACAGACAGCACAGTAGGTAGTTCTTCCCAGTCCCCAGCATAAAAGTGAACTGACGGGGCCAGAGTTAGCCTTGAAGGAGTGACTGGACTTTCTGGTTGCCGGCTTTGTCTATCACGAGCTTGCTCAAGGTTGGCAAGTACATTTGGTATCGTTGTGCATCTTATTGTTTCCGCATTTTGATCTTGAAAATGCACCAGGGAAGCTCCCTGTGAAATATAAAACCAAGCAGAAGACAAAGCATGTTATCTTGATGAGAGAATGTATTTGTTTGAAAGTTCAAACCAAATGTATGCTCTTCGGTTTATGTATCCTTTATTCTCCTTATAAAAAAAATTCCCTTCCTGCCATTTACTTTTGTGCCAATTTTGGAATAAAATAAGAAAAATGCACATTAATCTCGATATTGATCAAAAGAATTTCTTAGTTGGTCTCAAGAGGAGACCTTTTAATTCAATCATTCAAAATACATGAACTAATATCTATACAATTTCAGTTCAGTCCAAGCCGTCAATTGTACAAAAAAGTTTTACTCGGTGAAATTTTGATTCATTAGGATAAAACAATTTACCCTGCAGAGCTTGATTTGCGAGGAAATACAACTAACATTGAAATAAATATAGAACTGCTATCTGCCAATCATATACACGGACTAATTACACATGAACCAGCACAAAGAAAACAAGAGCCCAAGCCTAACAATACACCTTCAAGCAAGCGAAGATCCCAGGAAGTCCATGGTTGCAACTCAGCTGCAAGGAACACAAACTAGATATTATAATCACGATTGAAGTGTATGGGTTGATGGACAAGAAAAGAAAGTAATTTCCTGAAGATATAACAAATGTTGCAAAAAAAAGAGGGAAAGAGAGAGGAGGCAGGGCAATGTCATGGACCAGTTACCTCAAGTACTCTTTTTCCTCTCAAACTTAATTGCCCGTCACGAATCTCAAGCTTAATAACATTAATGAGATCAATGGAACTGATCCAGGATTTCAGATGTCCTACAAAGTAAGGTGAATCAATTTCATAATTCATACTGCCATTAAGCAGCTACATTACATACATAAATGTCAAAAAAACATTTTTCTCCGTAAGTTGGTTGGTTAAATCTCTTAAACTGGTACTGTTCTAACTTCAGGGATTTGCAGTTTTACTTCCATGCCAAGAAGGTTTTGTTTTAGGAAAGTATTGCAACAAAGCTGTATTAATTCATTGAAAGAAAATAATGCCAGTTCAAAAGAAAACACGAATGGCACGAGACATATCAATTTCCGACTACAAGAGTTACATATCATGTACATTAATACATACCATCAGGTTTTAAGGATATTGGCTCCGAACCACCGAATCCAATGATATCAGCGACACTAACTCTACCCTGTAGGAGTCCGAACATCAAATAATCAATAAACATATACAAGTATAAGCTGTAAAATTATATTTGATGCCAATATTTAAATGAGAAAACTTCCACGAAAAATATACACGCCACTCTTTTCAATAAATATCCAAAATTCATCAGTGCAAAGGGCAAAACACTTTGATAGCACACACAAGATTGAAGATTCTACCGAAATGTTACTGCAAGGTCCCGTGTCATCACGATCCGGCAGGTAATTTTCATAATCACAACGAAATGTTCCAAAGTTGATGTTTGTCATACAAATTATCAGTAAACAGATAAAAACCAAGGCCTCGTCATATTGATATAAAGGAAAGAATCAAGCCATTGTTCTTCCTCTCTAATTTGAACACAAGTTATCTGATTACACCATCCAGCATAAAAACAAATTCTAGAAAAGACAACCAAAGTGGGATGTACCTTTAAATGAACCCCTTGAAAATATGTATGCTCCCCACTGTACTTGTTGTGAACTTCCTGCAAAATCAGGAAGAATGATAATCTGAATCACAATTTATTTTTTTAAACTAGACCAAACAAAAGCAAGACATAGTTTCAATGAAAAGATGTATTGTACAATACTACTACTACTACAGTACTACTACCTTTGAAGAAAGAATCTCTACAGCTGGTGAAGAGAGTGAGAGATGATGAGTATCTTTGTCAGAGGTAGTGGAGGAAGATATGCTTCGATTTCCACCACGATCATGAGGCAGTAAACCAGGTAAGCACTGTGCCAGCAATGATGGTGCACGCATTGCAACACCTTTTACTGTTCACAATCACAATCTTTTGTCACAAAATAAAGCTGACAAATTTATTTTGTTTAATGAGCAAATGTTTTTTCTTTTTCATTAGGCCGTTTTTTATCTAACACTTTATGTTCCGCAACTCTAACAACTAAGCTGAGCCTTGAGAATATTTTAATCATTGAATTAATAATACATAAAATGCAATCCATAAAAGCTATAATCATCATCATAATCATGTTTATGAACAATAAGCACACAGTAGCAATGAATCAAAAAGACTTTCAAAACAAGGTAGATATTACTAAAATTTAACAATTAATAACGATACAGAGATTTAAAAAATAAATAAACCAAACAAATAGTATTATATCACTCCAAAATAAATAAAGAAAAATCTGGAAATTAGACAGAAATTGAAAAAAATAAATAAATAAAAGTATAATCTGAGAGAATACCTAACGCAGAGAAAGAGAAAGAGAGAGAGGAGACGTGAAATGCAGTGATCGGTGAGAATTTGAATGTGATCACGAAATGCAAGTGTAGGAGGGAGAAGCACACTACTGCTTTTTTGTCAAACACGCCAAAAATATGATAAAGAGAAAAAGAAAAACAGTGAAAGCCAAACATTGATTGATTAATAATTAATTAGCTTAAATTTATTTAATTAATTAATTAATACTACATCCGTCCCTAATTACAAGGTCCTTTCGGGATATTTCACGTCCATTAAGAAAGTGGAATAATTTAGTTAATTGTATTAGAAATGTGAACTTTTGATATGTATTTTCAGAATTACCCCTATTAATATTATTGGGAATCTAAAAAGTGTTAAATAAATAGGGGTGTTTGTGGAAAAAAATAATTAATACTCATTGAAAATTGAAAATTGGTAAAGGGCCATATAAATAGGGACAAAATAAAAGTGTCGAAGGGAGTAGAAACAAAGAAGGTTCCACGTGTCAGATTCAGAATCCCCAAAATGCCCCCCCTTATTGGTCGATGATGACAAAATGACAAAGAAGCGGGAAAATTGCGGGAGTTGGTCGGCCTTTGTTTAGCCGGCCCAACAAAAACCACATGTCGATTTTATTCACCAAATGAAGGAATTTGGTGTAAGTGTTAAGTTTTATATTTGGTACTCCCTCTCGTAATATATATATATATATGGCACATTCTAGAAAAAAATCTTTGGTCCTATATATGGGATACTTTATATTTTTTATGCATTATTAATTCTTTTTTCTCTTTTTTGCCCTTATTAAATATTTTGACTAATCATGTTTTTTTATTACTCATTAATGAATGTAAACTTTCCAAGTAAAGTAGTGGAGGGGGTAAAATTGTAATGCTGCAACATATTCTCATAAAACTCACAAAACTAACCACTTTCCTTAGTCCGGAAAATACGGTTAAGTATGCCCTATATATAGGATCGGAGGAAGTAGTATATACTACTCGTATAATGGATCTAATTCTTTAACTATCTAAAGGGGTAAAAATTAAATGAACCTTGTATTTAATGTTTGGTATAGTTGAAAAAAAATAAATTATAATTATAGTCAAATTATAAATGAATGATTGTAAGTTTATAATCTTAATTAATTTATGTTCGTAGGTATGTCTCTAAAACAAATTCAAGATAACCATTTTTGTTTGAACTCTGTAAAAGAATTTTAATTATTTAAAAAAGGGTTTGTTTAACCTAAACCCTTAGAATTGAGAATAAGAGTAAAAAAAAGGCAAAAATATATTGGGAATGCACCACTCATAACTTTTTAAAGTCTTAAAGATTTAGTTTTTCAGCATAAAGATGTGTATTATTTATGTCTTTAGTCCCTAAAAGTTCAGCGTATTTTGATTTTAGTCCCTATAAATTATTTTAACCGGGACTAGTCCTTAATTTTTCAAACATTTTGGTTTTGGTCCCCTCCGTCAAGAAAAATCCGTTACTCCCTCCGGTCCTATTTGTAAGACCCTTTTGAGGTTTTTATTTTGGTCCTATTTATAAGACCCATTTTCAATTTTCAATAGCATTTAATTATTTCTTTCCACTAACACCCCTATAAAGTCAACACTTTTTAGAGTTCCAATAATAATTATAGGGGTAGTTTGGAAAAAGTATATCAAATTTTTACATTTCCAATGCCACTAACAAATTTATCCACTCTCCTTGGTGGGAGTGAAAAACCCCAAAAGAGTTTTATAAATAGGACCGGAGGGAGTATTTGTTTGTGTGGTTAGCGGAACACATCAGTAGTCCACGTGATGTTGATGTGAGGCGACACCAAATAAGTGATATGACATGAATAATAAAGATCCACGGACGCAAAATGGTCCAACATGCAAAATGGTCCCATACGCAAAATTTTGAGTTTATGGGTTTGAACATCCATGTTACATCATCTATTTGGCGCTACCTCACACCACGTGACTGTTGGTGTGAGTTTTCGTTAATCATGTCAGTAAATAACCGATTTTTTCTAATGGAGGGGACCAAAACCAAAATGTTTGAATAATTAAGGACTAGTCCCGGTCAAAATAACTTATAGGGACTAAAACCAAAACACGCTTAACTTTTAGAGACCAAAACCGTAAATAAATCTAAAGATGTTATTTTTAACTTTTTTTTTCCTTGACCCTTAGCATTGAGGTTAAGAAAATCCTTTTAAAAAAATATATCAAGTTATTTGTGGGAGAGTAAGAGTGATCAAAAAATTTCTGGGCAGGATCCATACCGTTGAGCCAAAGACTCGCACAGCTCGTGAATCCGAGGTGAATTAGTTGGACACAAAAAATGTGAAGCCCAGACACCACCTAGTTTCGACAAAAAAAAAAAAGTGTGATCGGAAAGTGATGAGGGTGCAATGGTCTTTTAATTTGGGCAATATATATTCACATACATTTTCTTTCATATTTCTCTCTTGCCAAATTACTCTTAAAATTCACACTTTTCTCATCATTTTTTCTCAAGCCCAAATCATTTCTTTTTATCTTCTCTCTTCTCATCTTCTACAAGAAGCATAAATAAGACTGTAGATTTGACTATTTTGAATGAAAAAATAAATGTAGAAGAGATTTGTTCTCTTAAAAAATCATACATGGCAAAATCATATAAATTATGCAGTAGGTTACTCTAATCCATATTTATTGTCAAACAATATGATTTTTCAAAGTAAAGATATTTGCAGTTCGGTTTTGGATTAACTTTGAAACAAAAACTCATCAAATCTGAACATGTAAATATTATTTGTGGTTCAATTCGGTTTTGTTTTAATTAATTAATATGAAATCCAATCCAAGCAGTTTTTTTTTACATAAGCAATCAAAATAATCTGAAGAAGAAATAGTTTGATATGTTTTCCTTTTCCTTTTTTTTTTTTTAATCGATTAGCAATTTTATAGGTGCAGAAATGAGTTGTGGCAAGGTATAGAAATTAATGTAACGGATCATGGCACCATTTTCTTCAAATTAAGAATTTCCCTTTATTGCATGCTCATCATAAAAGATTATATAGCATTGATTTTTTATTTTCAACTTATATTTCTTTTCTTCTCATGGTTTTAGACTTAGAGAATTAGGGTTCCATACACAAAGACCTGGTTAAGTCTTAGATGATTGAATTCAGCTTTGGCCGTTCTTGACCCCACACTATAGTCAAATAAAATGGTGCTTCCAAAGTTCTGTGACTAACAACCCTACACGTGGCCGTTCTACCAAGAAAACTGATTTACGGAATTAATTGGTGGTGATTTTGGAGACAGGTAGGATGATAGCAACAAGCATGGTTAAGAATTAGATACGTTCATGCATGTGATTCTCTCACTTTGCATGAGATTGATGTCAGTATCACCACTTAATTGAAAGGGCATACATGAATAACAGAACAAGCATTCACAGGGGCACCCAAAAAATTTAAGTAGAGAAGACATGCACTTATAATAAACTACGTCACAACATTTGTAAGAGAGGAGTTGACACCTTCTCCATTGAGATTGTGATGATGATGTATACTTCAAATTGTTAAGGTGTCAACTCCTCCTACGAATACTGTGACAATGTATATTACCTCATCAATGATTACCTGACATTTTTAATTGGTTCAAGCTGCTGCGATGTGGTTATTGTGTTGTCTTCGGAATATCTATGCAGTGCCCTCTAGTTCCAGCGCATTGTTGACGTGGTGTGCTCCACCTGCCATCATCCTCCGGGCACAGACTGCAGCAATTACACCACTGCATCTCCTCCTTCATCTGAAGTAGGGTCCCCCCAACTACTGTGAGTCGGAAACTGCAAAAACATAAACCAGGTTGAGGTTGTTTCACGTGAAGCTCACCCTGATGCATTTCATGTCTCTAGCCCTCGCAACTTCAATGCCCTTAATTGGAAAGATCTTATTACTTCTAGTGGGTTAGCATGCCCGCCAGCCCGCACTTGGCCCACAAAAAATGCGGGCGGACATGCTCGTCCATCAAAATGTTTAGAGCCAAAAAATTGGGCCTTGCTGCCAGGGCGGGCGTCCGGGCGGCCCGTGTTTTGAGAAAAAAAATAATTCATGTTTCTTTCCTTTGTTGTAATACAAATTAAAAAAAAAATTTGCGGGCAGCCCGCCCGCAAACATTGTGCCAAATGTGTGTGTGACTAACGTTTTTCTTTTTTTTAAAAAAAATCAAGCCCGCAGGCTTACACTCCAAGTACACCCTAAGTAAAAAAAATCCACCCCAGTACACCCGAGGTAGATTCGTAGATTCGTCTATTTTACGTATTAACACTAGTTTTTAACAACCATATGTAACCGACTTTACCTAATAGGTCAATGTATGAATAAAAAATGCTTGTAAACTAACTCAAACGTATTTGATATTAAAATTATTAGATTTGTTGGTTAGCTCCTCATTCAATACATGTGTAAAAAAAATGCTTGTATGTATGAACATTTGATTTCTTCAAGCATCAACTTAAAAAATCATATGGTTATTTCCAACCATAAGGATCGAGTGTAAATGTAACCGTTTATTTATTACTAAAATCTAAATAATAATAAACTTTCTGAACCCAATAACAACCTAGCAGAATTTAAGCCACTCTGGTCATCGAGTGTATTTGGTATGACAAACTTATAGCTTATCTAGTAGCTTTTAGCTTATTGAAAGCTACTAGAGCTGTTTGGTGAACAAAAAATAAAAGAAGCTTATAGCTTTTAAAAAATGAAGCTTATAGCTTTTGAAAGCTAGCTTTTAAAAAGCTACATGAGGTAGCTTTGAAAAAAAATAAGAGCTTTCAATAAATCATATCTCAATTTTACTCTTTTTTTATTAAATTATATTATTATTTATTCTGTCCCAAATTTATATTACTCGCCAAATTTTTTACTTTTTCCCCCTAGAACCCAAAAACCTAGAATCCTTCTATATATTCAACATCTGTACGCATCACACCAAAACCATTCATAAAGAAATCCTATATTTAACTATTGATTCAGGAGACATAAAGATATGTAATATTTATTTCAACATTGATCATCAAATTTCTCTTTCACTTTTTTGTTATCCTCAATTTTTATTTTTATTTTTATTTTGTGAATTTGGTTCAGATTGGATTTGTGTGATTTTGTGATGGTGGTGTGTCCAATGAATAGGCTAAAAGTTTTGTCCTTCTTTCGTGCCATTGTTAATCAAGATACCGTGACATTTTTATAAAAATGTTTAAAGTGGAGTAGTACTTAGTAATAATTATTATGAATGTTATATTTTTTTTTATTATTTATATCTATATGAATGAAGTATATGCATTTCTCTGTAAGTTACTAGTGTAGTATTATCGTCATTGAAACATGAATGTCAATGTTAATTATTATTCTACATGTCATGTACTTTAATTTCCAGTCATTTAACATGTTTAAATTAGTTGTACAACTAATTTTGTCAAACCGTTCTAATTCAATAAGCCAGCTATACACCTCATAGCTATAATCCCACAACTATAAGCTAGATTCAAGCTATAAGCTATAAACTCACAGCTATAAATTAGTTTTGCCAAACAAACCTATCATCATGTATAGAAAAACAACCTAGCTAGCCTAGATGGAATATCTTGAGATTTTGATTCGCACATACTTACTAGTATTTGCTTTCTTAAAAAAAAAAAGTAATATATATATATATATATATATATATATTGGTTGCTTATGCAAAAAGAAAAGAAAATAGCAATAACCGAAGAAGGTTTAATAACAGTCCTAAGAAAATGGCGGGACCAACTATGTGATTGCAATGTTCCAGCACAACATTCAATCTCCCAAACCCAAATATAGCAATCCTTCATTCTCATTCTCTCTCGCTGTCTGCACAAAATTACAAGACTAATTCTTTCTACCATCCTCAGTTTCTCTCTTTTCTCCTTCTTCTCCTTCCCATGGAGATTAAGTAGTGATTGATACAAACGTTACATACTCTCAAAATTTTTTGTATAATATATAATCATCTTTGACATCATAATATCTTTTTCAATATCCAAACACCCTCCATGGGAAGCTGCATTTCAACACCAGGCAAAGCTTTCCGTAAAAGGTCAAAGGAACCTCCTATCTCAAAACCTTCTACCCCAAGGAACAACCAATCTGAGCAATCTTATGATCCACCAACACCAATAGCGCGCCGTTCATCCGTTGCCTCAGTTCGGCCGCCCGTAAATGTCATAGTGAACCCTTCGCCAGGGAATATATTCGACAACTACCAATTGGGCAAAGAATTAGGGAGAGGGGAGTTTGGCGTGACGCATAGGTGCGTGGATTTGAAGAGCGGCGAGGCTTTCGCGTGCAAGAAGATAGCGAAGACGAAGCTGAGGACGGAGATTGATATTGCCGATGTGAGGAGGGAGGTGCAGATCATGAGGCATTTGCCTAAACACCCTAACATTGTGACATTCAGGGAGGCTTATGAGGACAGAGATGCTGTGTACCTTGTTATGGAGCTTTGTGAAGGTGGTGAGCTTTTCGATAGGATTGTTGCTAAGGGACATTATACTGAACGTGCTGCTGCTAATGTCACCAAGACAATACTTGAAGTTTGCAAGGTATGTATGTAATCTTATAGTAGTTGTTATGTTTTTCATGTTTATGTTAATTTTTTTTTTTTTTTTTTGGAAATGAACGTATCAAGGTTTTAAACTGTGGACAATCAAGGGAAAATGCAGGCGATACGGCTGCAATTGTGACCGTAAAAGAATTGTGCGCTCTCAATTGCCATCGCGAACCTTTTGTTTTGTTGTTTTTTTTTTTAAAACCCTGCAACATATTATAATGGTGCTGTGTTTGATTAGCGAGATATTGGAGATGTTGTATGTGTGATATGGTTATGGAAAAGGATTGTTTTGAGTTTTGATATTAATAGAAGGATTTGTTAAAGACACATGTACTCTTGGATATCTCATAGTTTTTGTCTTAACCGTTCAATCTTTTTCCCACATCTATGGACTGACTTACATGTCATTTTGTGATGTTTCTATACAA
Organism: Crotalaria pallida; assembly: GCA_037953625.1. Classification (NCBI taxonomy): domain Eukaryota; kingdom Viridiplantae; phylum Streptophyta; class Magnoliopsida; order Fabales; family Fabaceae; genus Crotalaria; species Crotalaria pallida. Next base: position 136,460,601 of record CM075654.1, on the reverse strand, counting down.
TATATGCAAACAACTATTCTGTTATTGTGAAATGAAATGTGATAGGTTGTGCGTACTTTATGAAATTTTTCTAGATAAATTGCAAGTCCAATAGATGCTCTGGTGAATATTTGTACCAGCAGTCAGCATAGAACATTACTTTTTAACCAACAAAATTAGGTTAAGGAAGACAGTATTCATTGCCTGTGTTGTTCTAAGATGAATGTAATTTCATATGAACAAATCTAAACCATGAAGCTATTGGAAAGGAGCACTAAAGTTTATGCACACATATATGTCTTACACAATGAGCAGAGAATAGTTAAATATGTGCGAATCACATAATTTCTTACAGTGTCCTACTGCATGTTTTATTCTCTTTTTTTCATTGCTTCGTGTTTTTTTATGTCCGTCGAAACTTCGAATCTTAGCTACAACTTATTCTTCCCTCACATTTGTACAAACAAATTCTTTTTGCACGTTTTACAGGTGTGCCATGACAACGGGGTAATACACAGGGACTTAAAACCTGAAAATTTCTTATTTGCAGATTCAAATGAAACTTGTCCATTAAAGGCAATTGATTTTGGACTTTCCACCTTTTATGAAACTGGTAAAGTTCTATTGTTCCACTTTTGTGCTGGTCTTATTGTATGGCGTTTTTCACTGCTCAAATATAAGTAGGTAATTAAAATAAATGATGAACTTTACAATGTGGTGACAGGTGAAAGATTCAATGAAATTGTTGGAAGTCCCTATTACATGGCTCCGGAGGTGTTACGACGTAACTATGGACAAGAAATTGATGTTTGGAGCACAGGCGTTATTCTTTACATTTTACTATGTGGAGTTCCACCTTTTTGGGCAGGTATGTCCCATTTTGTTTAGTTCATATATGAATTGTGAAGAGAGAAAATTAGAAAATCAAGTTCAGAAAGTTTGTTTTCATGGAGTTCCTTCTAATAATGGAATTATAACTAGTACAGAAACTGAGGAAGGAATTGCACAGGCGATCATCAAGGGTAATGTAGATTTCACAAGAGATCCTTGGCCTAAAGTTTCAGAAGAAGCGAAAGACATAGTTACGCGTATGCTTGATCCAAATCCCTACACTCGAATAACGGTTCCAGAAGTTCTCGGTATGTGCTTCAGCTAAATGTTACCAGATATACTTTATTGCTACTGAAGTTAAATATACAACTCGAATAGGGTGCACCGAAGATCTCTGCTATGAAGAATTTTAGTCAATTTTTATTCTTATATTAACATATATGTTGAAGTAATTTGGCTTGGTATGAAGAATTAGTTACTTGAACTTATATATTGACTCCAAATATTGTTTTGTGCGACATTAATAAATAAAACCTTGATTGCTTGGGAAATTAACCTGCACTAATTATTCAATTTCTTTCATATGAAGAACATACCTGGATACAAAATAAGGATCATGCTAGAAATGTTTCTCTTGGAGACCAAGTGAGAATGAGGATCAAGCAATTCGCCTTGATGAACAGATTCAAAAAGAAAGTTCTTAGAGTAAGCTTCAGAATCCCCTTTTAATAAGCCCATGATTGCTGCCTTAAAAGTAGCATAAACTCCTAAATCTGTCTTCTCTTCAGGTGGTGGCTGATAGCCTGCCAGATGAGCAAGTTGTTAGCATAAGAAAAATGTTCGATATGATGGACAAGGACAAAAACGGGAACTTGACATTTGATGAACTCAAAGACGGCTTTGCATCGCTCGGGCACACTGTTCCTGATACGGATGTCCAGATGTTAATGGATGCTGTAAGTTCTTTACAACATTTCTTTTTCCCTCCTCTATGCATCTATAAAAAAACAAATCTTAAATCAGTAATGCTTAACACTACGAATCACTAATTCGTAGAATTCCACGAACATGTTTTGTTAACCGGCCTCTGCTTTTCATTGCTCTCTCTCCTAATTTCTAATATTTTTTTTAGTTCCCCTTGTTAACAAAAGATTCGTGGCGTGCTATTTAGCATTGCTCATCTTAAAAAGGGTACCAATGCGGTATAAGAGAACACTATTATTTTGCTGACATTCTTACCACACTTTCGCTTACACCCCTTTTTACACTCGGTAGTGTGAGAATGATAGAATCAACATTTGCTTTATGTAGCACGAGTGTAAAAACATTGATGATTTTATTGTAAAATCCAAAATGGTTATAACCATTTACCTCTATAGGTGAAAAGAAAGGAAGCTTTTGCTGATTTCTGTCATTTTCCAAAGGAAATTTTAAAACGCCTTCAAAGTTCATAAACTCAATAAAATTTATGATCATAATGAAGTTATATATATTTATTTGTTTGAACCTACCTTCTCTAAGTTGCAATATTGATTCTAATGATAATAAACCAACTTGCTTCTTGATGACAACAGGCAGATATTGATGGAAATGGCACACTGAATTGTGAAGAGTTTATCACAATGAGTGTTCATATGAGAAGGATTGAAAGTGATGAGTATCTCACTGAAGCATTCAATTACTTTGACAAGAATCAAAGCGGGTATGTTGAGTTTGAGGAATTGAAAGATGCCTTATCAGATCATTCGGGACCTAATAACGACCAAGTTATCAGAGACATTCTAAATGACGTCGACTTGGATAAGGTAACAAACTAGTCTTACTTTGATTTCTACCATTCATTCATGGTGTTTGCTATTACTACTATAATACTATCATCTAAGAATTTCTCATACCTTCATTGCTGTATCTTATTCCGTTCTGAAATCTAGATTTTTGGCTTTGTTTGTTTTGTTAAAGGACGGACGAATCAGTTTTGAGGAATTTAAGGCAATGATGAAGACAGGAGGAGATTGGAAAATGGCATCTCGCCAGTATTCAAGAGCTATGCTAAATGCATTAAGCATCAAGATGTTTAAAGACAAATCTATAACTGTAGCTAACTGAAAAAATCATGAGGAAGAGGTAAACCAAGTTGTAAGTTCATGCCTTTAGGAAATGGTGAAAACCTCATATGATGATGCAGAGCACTATACAAATAAGGGGGCATGCAATGCTGTAAAATATTTGAGTTGTGTACAGTTGGTTCTTTCACTTGGGAGTAAATGGCAAACAGACCCTATGTGGAGAAAATGAGGAGCTCTTGTCTTAACCGTGATTCCTGTTAACTTAAATTTTTTTTTTTTTAAATTTATTTCATTAATTCATGTGAATCATCTTATTGGATATTGAAATTGGTCTTTGAAATGGGATATTATAAGAAATCTACGGAGAGCTAGCGACATTTTTAGTTAGTAGGTGTTGCCTACTCCTTTTTTTTTTTTGTTAGACTTTTAGGAAGAACTTACAAATTATTTATAATAAAAATACAAGTTTGTGAAAATGCCCCATACGCAGGTTATGAGAATCTGTTATCAAATTTTTGACTAGGAGTTCCCTCTGCATATTTTTTTGTGGTATTGCTCCTTAGTTTATGTAGGCTTAGTGCTTTGCATGTACTCGTATAATATACCAAAGAAGATAATAATTTTCACTAGAGTAAGGAAAAGGCTTCAGGGAATATCTATGGCCTAGAAGTTAGAGCGTAGTAGTCCAAGTATTATCCAATTCAATTCAACTCAACTCAACTCACATAAATGCTATATAATAATCCCATTTCAAGCAACATAACTTTGAAAAATTTCATCTGAGAACGAAACCTCGAAACCTTGTAAAATTTCATCTAATGCTAACCTGCTGCATTAACACTCAATTTAAAAGAACGAAACCACCGTCCCACTAAAAGGCCAAATATCTGAGAATGTTTGTTTTGTTACTTAAATATCAATGAGCAATTTTCAGCACTAGAATAGTAACAGATAACCTTAGCTCAAGGTTTTCATTAATTACCCAATTGTAGCTACACTCTTGTGCTTATAAGAAATGGTACTCACCTTAAGAATTAATGGAAGTTCTTGGAATTTACAGATGTTAACACGCTTAAAAGACCAGGAAATGAATCCAAGTCAACGACTAACTAGCTCGGGGGCACGGCAAGCTTAATGCACCCAATAGGACCCTAGTCCTACCAAATTATCAAACCAGCTACAAAGTTCACAAATGTGCAATAAATACCAACTGATATGGTACAACATTTATTTCAGTCCCTTGATTTCTTAGAAAGTAACCAAACCCTGGCCTTATACATAACTGACTCAAGCTATATCTTATAGAAACTGCCAAGAGATGTACTGAAAGAAATCAGGATACAAACAAAGCATATTTGTGTTCATCTCCAGCATCTGTTGAGTTAATGATATTCAGTTACAAAAGCCTGTTGCAGAACCCCATATGTAAATATTAAAATAGAACACTATATACACCAAATTGGGTGGTATGAAACAAGAGTACAAAGAGGGAAACTTTTTTTTCCATACCCTACCCACTTCATCCTGTTCAGATTTTTAATAGACTCACAAAATGGGATCATCATACAAATAGGCATAAAGGGCAGCAAATCCACTTGCTTTTGGTGCAGCGACTTTGGGTTGGGGAAAATTGTTTCCAATGAAGAACCCGAATAATCATCGACGCTGTTGATTGCACATCTGACATGCGGTGGCAGACTTGACATTTGCATAGGTACATTGCTCGCAAGACCAATGATTATCATCAGACATTCTACTGGACAAGCTGCTTCGCAAAGTTCCCTTTCCTCTGCCACCTCTTCCCTTGCTGCTCCCTGCAGCATTTTTTGAGCTTGTTGCTTTGCTTGAGGCAGCTCCATTACTATCCACATCAGAAAGACCATTCTCTAATGCCCTAACTAAATTCTCAAAGTAGTTTTTAGTCACACTGCCAAAAAAGATGAAATAGAAAATCAATTAAGGCCTACACCCTTCAATTTTAACATGTAAGAGCTTCAAGCAAAAAAAATCGGGGAAGATCCTTGTTATTTAATAAAACAAACAACATACTGAAACCAAATTACCACACCATAATGACAAAGAAGACATGGAAAACATATAGAAACAAGAAATAAAAAATCACTTGGAATCAAACAGGGGATAGAAGAACTTTTGATAGCATATAAGTATGGATTTTAACAAAGCATATCAGAAAGGTATAGTATAGAAAAGAATGCATCATGTTCAAATTCAAACTCAACATGATGGTACATTTTCTATATTTAATTCAAAATATGACTTTCAATAACACCGCTCTATTTTTCCAGCGGCCCTTAACGAAAAATTAACCAATTTATATCCAAACTCTAATTAGAACCCCAAAAAAATCATAAATAAATAAAAACAAGAGCCACACCAAATGCTTAACCAAACAGAAGCAACATATACCTAGTCAATCCAGCTAGCTTTGTACGAAAGTCATTAAATTCTTTAGTTGGACCATCAGCATTGATGAATGGATGTAGTTCCTTTTCGGCACATTGATGAAGTCTCTCCAGACCAGACTCTGCTTCACCTGAAAAGAAAAATTGTATTAGAGTATTATCTATGGGGAGACAACCACAAACACAATCCTGTTCTAATTATGTTCAAGTTGACAAATTAAACCTTGTAAGTACTCAAAGAACTGTTTTTTCGCATGCTCATGCTCCGGTAAGTAGTAACCATATGCATACGTCCATTTCAGTACTCGCCTACACTCAACTATCTGCAAACATAAAAACACTGATTAGGAAGCCCTTTATGTCATCCTGAAATGAACTCCATCCAATTGTGACTGCTTTTACCTGTAGCCAGGCCTCAGTTATGAACTTAAGCTGTGACTCAGGCTGGCACTGTCTGTCACTAAGCTTCTCAATCTGGCAAAAAGAGGAGGATTAGCGAGCAAGAAAACGATCCCTTGAAGTGTAATCAAAAGCCCATAAGAAAAACAAAAAGTATAGAACATTTATATTATCTGATTTATTATTCATTACTTTTTCAGAAAATGCAATTTCGTATGCCTGGCCCTAAATGTTGCCAAACAAGCTTAAAATAATAAAACACAAGCTTGCAGTTGTCAAAAGTTACATACAAACTACAATATAAAAGCTTAAAGTAAAAAAGGTGGGTGAACACCACAAGTGTACAATGTAACTTACATGAACAGTTTGCATTTGATGCAGATCTGCAAGAGCTTTTTGCCTTGACTGCAAGACAAGAAAAAACATATTGCAGAATTTATATCAATAAAGCATATAACCAAATAAGAAATATGCTTAAAATGGATTATTCAAGTTAAAAGGCTTAAGGTTCATATCCATTACAATAAATTAGAACAAGTTTAAAAAAGAAACAAACAACAATCAAATGTCCATCATCAAAGAATTCATTAAATATTAGCCAGTTAGCCTTCCACGTGGTATGCATTTAAAACAAATGAAGTTATGAAGTGCTTTAAAATATTACCAATTAGTGCCCACTATCAACATGAAGCAAATAAGTGGAGATTATGACCAAAAATATCATGTGGTAATATCATTTACTTAAAAGTAGTCATTTAGTTTTCAAAATGGTAGAAAAGTTAACAAAATTTAAATTATTGAATATTGAACAATGACTTCAGAAATTGTAGTGGAAGATATATTATACTGAAAAGAATAAGTAGAAGTGGTGCATACAGATTGATTGCTGGCCCACCGCTCATAATAATGTGTGTACCTCTCCAGAGAATTTTTTGCCATTTCTCTTCTCTTTTCAGAATCATCATACTATACGCAGCAAAATTTAGTTCATGAGCAAATGACAATATTCAAATAGAAAGAGGGAAAAGTAGGCTAACTGTAGACTGAAAACTGTATAAAGTGAAGCAGAGTAACTCTATCAATTACCACTCCCTCTTGCTTAGCTGACTCATAACGATTACAAGCATAGAAACCACCGGTTCTTTCGCCATGGTCTGACCATGCACCAAGGCATAGCCTATGTAGATAAAATATATTAAATTCAGTTACAGTTCATATAAGCTCAAGCTATTCTTCGACAATGATAAAATAGAAAAAAGAAAATAAGAAGCATGCAACATAATTTTGCTAAAAATATAGAGGAAAATGGAAAGAAAAAAAAGGAAAAGAATGCATACCAGCAAAATTCAAATTTACATGGTGGAGTGCATGTCATGTGCATGCACCCTTGGTTTTTTTCAATAGGTCGCTTGCACTTGGGACATGGCTTTGAGTTAGCAAGTATCCTGAAAGTGATCAAATTAAGCTCAAGTTCTCAAGTGTTGCTTTTAAAAAGTCAAAACGTAGGTATATAATAAGACAGAGCATCCTCAACTTCCAAAAGAAATGCAATAGAAGCAATTCAAGGATCATGAAAGAGATGAAGGGAGTGAAAAATCCCAAAAATTCCATAGATTTATACTGATACTGTGAGATTGTAAATGAAGTCCAAACACTAACTATTCTGTTTTATTTCTTTAATTCCTTCAACTTAAGTAAAGACTCGCACCACTCCATTAAACATATAAACTAATTCAAGCATAAAAATATAGAAGAATCTTCACCCCTCATGTACTCCCCATTTCGGATGTCTATTTTAAAAAATTAGATCCTGCAGTTATTGAGAATACTACCTTACTCAAACTATCAAGAGAAATCTGTGAGAGCAAAACTCTTCCCGAAAATTCATACCAGTTCATGTTTTCAGACTCTGCACTGTTCTTCAAAATCCACTTTGCCACAGTGCCACAGTCCACTGGACGGTGAGCCTCCTCGGTGCACTGTTATTCCAAAGTCATACATTATCAGTCAGTAGAACAAACATGAACATCCTGAAATGCAAAACAAAAATAACCTCGAAGAATCCGTACACAACTTACATTCCAGCAAAAGCAATATGAACATAGGCAAGAGACATCATAATTTCCACTACCAGCATCAAAAGTAACTGCATATTCACAACCTGGAGCAGGACACCACTTGGACTAGGCAAAACAAAGGAATCCAAAGAAATGAGATTAGTACGACAGTCAGATAATGAGAAAAGTAGAGTAGGCTACCATCACAAGATCACCTATGCAGCACCAATACTTCAAAATGTTTATGTCATGGCAATATCTGATATGTATCATATCGGATACTTTAATACTTTTTATATATTTTTCCATATCTACGTGTCTATATCATTTCATATCCGTTTCTCGTATCAGTATCTGCACTTCCTAGGTGATAAATGTTCACCGTTAATCAACCGATGTAGAAAGTTATATTCGTGTTGCCATGATTATTTGATTCAACATGCAAAGAGTTACAAATGCATATTATAATAAAGAGAAACATACCCAACATGCCACATGGATTTCAATCAGAAATATAAAGAAAGTACACTTTCCCTTCACTATCATTATCAACGCCAAATTTCACTTCTAGAACATACCTTTTTATTGTCCTCAATATAAGACCTAAGAAGGTATTGACCATACTTATGTTTATCTTCATCAGATGCTACAAGATTAATCATATCTTGACCAACAGCAGCACCACAAGTTGGATCAGGACATCTTAGCATCAAACATCCAGGACCATCGTTAATGGATGTGCCAACATATCCTAGAATGTTGAAAAGGACAGAAGAACATGATATGGCAGGAAGAAAAAAAGCGAAGGAAAGGACTGTAACGATACAGACAGCATCTAAATGATTAGAAGAAACAGATAGACGAAAGCAAGAATGCTAAAGATGCTCCAAATCCAATTCCAATTCAACAAATAAAAACTAAAGATGGATAAGGGAATATGATAACCAAAATCAAAATGCATATTCTATAGCAGATTATACCAAGGTCAAAGAGGAGCAGAGAGCAATAAGCACACAAGACATACCTGCCCAGCATGAGATACAGTAGGGGTGACCACAAGAAGCCATTTCAATCTTAGCACGAGGATAATTTTCAAAACAGATACCGCAAGTAAGCTGGCCACAAGAGAGAAGAGGGGAAAAAAAGAATGAAATACAAATGACAAGAGCAAATAAAATCCAGCTACATTATTGACCAACAATGCATATCTCACCTCTTCATCATCAGGATACTGGACAACTGGCTGCTCCAACAAGCCAACTGCTTTTCGGACACGATCTTCATCAGCAAACCATGCATCATGCACTTTACTGACACTCCTGCGAAACCAACACATATCTCTTACAAGAGCATACACTATACAGTAAGCACAACCAAGACCTTACATATCATCATACAAATGCAGCACAAGAAAAGTACAATGTTACCCAAACATGGTATGATCGGTATCGTAAAGCAACACATTAATGACACAAATGTCAATCAATACAAAAATTTAACACTAAAAAAATTGAATTTATTTACCAATTATAGTGACGGAGTAGTATGCTTGCAGAAACTTTTGATATGGAAAGAACCGTTGCTACTCTATTGATGTCCTCATCCTGTCTTTGCCGAATATCAGATTCCTTCAATATCGTAAAGTTTTGCTGAAATCCAAACATTTATTTCCAGATATTAGAGAACAAATCATACATCATAACACACAAAAAATTAGACAAAGGAAAAAAAATTCATTTTCTACATTTTCGTGAGTATAAATAAATGATTATAATTACTGATAGAAATTAAAATAAAAGGGGAACTTTAAAAAAAAAAACAAATTTCTTTGGAGTAATTCTCAATTTTCACAAATCTCAAATGAATAAAAAAGTTTGGAAATTGAAATCGAGAAAGGATTGGAAGAGAGGGTAGGTACCTCGGGGCGACGAGAGAGAATACGGTCGGCGTCATCGGCGTCGTCGAAGTAATCATCGGCGGCGTCATCGTCGTAGTCGCTGTAGTAATCCATGGGAGCATCATCACTGTAGAAATCGTCATCGAGGGACTCGATGTCGTTGGCGTCATGCATATCATCGGAGGAATCCATGGAATCGAAGGGGTTAGTTGAGCTTGAGCTTAGGAGAGAGAAAATCTAGGGCACAAAAATTGGGAATTGGGAATTGGGGATATGAAGAAAGGAAGGAAATGGATTGGAGAATGTGTGTTGCTTTAAGTTTCCTCCTTTGATTTCTTTTTTTCTTTTTTTTTTTTTGGGTTGTTGTTGTTGAATTATTCTTTGTCCCAAAGAAGAGGTAATAAAATTGAGAAAATGATTTTGGTTTGGTTAGGTTGGGTTGATGTATGTAAATAATAATAAATAATAAATAAATAATAATTGAGGGTGAAGTAAAGGGAGAAAATGATTATAAAAAAAAAAGGGGGAAAATGGAGAGAAAGAAGGGAAGGGAAAGGAAAGTTGAGGAGAAAAGTGTGTGTATGAGTGAGTGTGTTAGTCAAAAGAGGGACACGTGTGTAGCAATTCCGGCATAACATATCTCACATGATTTATTGTATATTTGGATATATGTTATATTTTTCTAAAATTCATATTAGGAAATTGAAGCTATTTACAATTGTTTCACATCTAACGTAATATTGAGATTTAACTTGATTTTTCACCGTGAAATCAGGCAAGATGCACATTTAGTTTATTTATAATTGATTTTGAAAAATAAAAATTATTCACACTTATTTCACCTCAAACATAATTTTGGAAACCAACATAATTTTTCATCACGTAACTAAACATGCACTGAATAATCAACAAATGTAATTTAGCTTTAGGACGTATCTAATCATGAATGTGGTTTCACGTAAGAAAAAGTTGCATCTATCTTCATGCCCTCAACAACCTGTGCTAATGCTAATAATGGAATTTAAGTAGCTTCACCATAAATATATTAAGTTCATAATTATTAAGGAAACAAAATAGGTAATTATTATTATTTACACAAATATCACATTTAACATAATAATTATTATTATTAATTAGTATTTTGTTTTGATCGATCGAAACATTTTTTCAAGGCTTAATTGTATTTTTGTCCTTTATCATATTTTCAAGATTCACTTATTGGTTCTTTATTATTTTTTTTAGTAATTTTGATCCTTTATCTTTTAAAAAAAATTCAATTTGGTCCTTCCGTTGAAAAAAAAATTAGATTTCACAAGAATATTCTAGGGATGGGAGGGAATATTCCGGAATATTCTGATGAAATTTAACGTTTTTGTGACGGAAGGACCAAACTGAGCCTTTTTAAAAAAAATGAAGGACCAAAATTATTCAAAAAAATAATAAAGGATCAAAGTGAATCTTGAAAATAAGATAAAGGATAAAAATGCAGTTAAGCCTTTTTTCAATAGTGTTATGATGGTATATCTCACAACTTAATTTTTTTTAATAAGGTAGATATCTTATGATCTTACATTCAGTAAAAAAAATAAAGATAAAATTAAAAATAATAAGATAATTAGAATGTTCCTAGTTACGAATAGAATGGTAAAAACTCCACTCATTTAAAACTATCCCCTTACCCAAATGGGTTTGGCCTAGTGAAAGCATGCTAGGACCATAAGGATATTGAGAACCCATAAGATCACAAGGTCAGAGGCTCAAATCCTTGTGGAGAACATCCCTTGGGGAGGCACCCCACCCATGTTGCTCCAGGTGCCGGGACCGTGAAGTTCCCCTCCACAGTTTTGTTAACCAAAAAAAAAAAAAACTATCCCCTTAATTCCTAAAATAAAAAGGTTGCCCAGACTTAGTTCATTAAAGTTTTAACTTGACTTCGGTAAAATTATGAGACATGGGTTTGAATCATTAACTCATTTAAAATTTGATTATTTTCTTTGTCATTTTTATCCTGTTTAAAACTTATCAGATTAATATTGCAAATATCTTTATACTAAATTATGAATTAGAAATAAAATAATTTTATATCCACAAATCATAACCAGTATCGTGAATAAATTTATGACTTCTCGCCATTAAAAAAATGTAAAATTAGGTTTAATGGCAAAGAAATGTTCAATACATTTTTTTGGTTTGCACCCTGGTATCCGATCCATTGGGCCGACTAATCCAGTTCGAGGGGGATCCCGGGGTTAAGGTTTTATTCCTCTCCCAACGTTGTTGCGGGGGATCGAACCGTGTTCAATACATTTTTAATAGTAAGAGAAATAATTTTTTTAATAAAAAAAACTATTGGAATTATAATTGGTGTAATAATAAATAAATATTTAAATACGACTGTAGTAATAATACACATATTCAATTTATTTGCGAACTCTTAGTGTCGAGTTTATAAAGATTTGACTTAACTCATTTAACTTGAATGTGATAGTTACACACTTACACAAACAAACTTAGTTGAGAATTTAATGAACCAAACAACCAAACTCAAATAATTCACGATCAATTTAGCTTAATTACACAATCAATTCGATACACATATACGGAGTATTATTAAGAAAAGAAACATGGCATGCTTGTCTTTTCTACTCCATCTGGAAAAAAAAAAATCTTTATTAATATTGACAAATCATATAGCTCATTTTTTGAGACAAATTTTTTTACGAGGAAGGAGGACAAAAAAATGATAGTATATCGAATCGAGGTGCTTGTACTTCTTGATTGTGCAGCTCTTCCAACTGAGATACTTATCGGTGACAATCATGCATCTAATTAATCCAACATGAAACCAAATGTCAATGATTAATCTTTACTAATGATAATTGTACTCCCTCCGATCCTATTTATAAGTCACATTCTAAAAGGATTCTTTGGTCCTATTTATAAGTCACTTTGTATTTTTTAGGAGGCATTTATTGCTATTTTCTCTTATTTGTCCTTTGCCCATTAATGTGAAGTAATACAATGTGAAATTTCCAATGCAAGTTAAGAGGGTAAGATTGTAATGTTGAAGTATTTTTTTAAAGTTTCAAGAAACCTAACTACCCTCCTTGGTCCATGTGATATGGTTAAGTTTGCCCTATAAATAGGACCAGAGGAAGTATTTATCAATCTTCATTAGTATTGTTTTATCACAATTTTTACATCAAAGTGAGTTTATTTGACAAAACGTAGGATTTATCTCTATGTAGTGAATAGCAGGTAGCCAATGAGAAATGTGTAGTAACTTTAAGATTGTCTATGTCTATCTCTCCCGAGTTTTTCATCATTTCCTTTTTCTCCATAATCTTTCTCCTATTTCTCTTTTCTCGTTTTCTTCTTTACAACTACACAGAGTATAAAAGTCTAGTCGAGATCGACTACATGTATCAAATGACATCGTAAAGATTTATCATAAATCATGTTCATTGATAAAACATTTATCTTCATATCCTCCTTAAATGTTTCGCCTATAATTTTTCTTATAGAAAGTACAAATTACAAAATGATTTATAGAAAGTACAAATTACAAAATGATTGTGTTCTGGATGTTTGTAACTTATTCCATTCTGGTATAACTATGGTTATGCAGAAAACATTAGCAATTCACTTTGTTCTCATAATGCTACTAAGCATAATAGAAACAATATTATTTTTGGTACTTGAAAACTAGTTATATGGAACTGTAACTTGTCAAAGGAGTTGGAGAAACAATACCATGGCAGAGAGAATTGAGAAGAGAACTAAAATCTGAGATTTGATAGAATAAGAGAAGGTGATAGTATATAGTACAATACAGACTTATATGGTTATATAGCTAGATAAAGTAACTACAGTAACAATGTAACTAATTATCTCTAATACCTTGTGATAAGGAGCCAAGTTCATAGCATACTTGTAACCACAAACAGCATAACATTCAACAACAGAACAACAAAAATTTTCAGAATTTGTCCTAACATACTAAAAACTGGAAACAGAGCAGACTAATTCTGAACACACCAAGATTTATGGCACTGAAAATCTTGTACCTGCTTTCATTTGGATCAAGAAGCAACTTTCCAAGTAAATGGGACAGTCGTAATGAAATTATGCAGAAAACAACCACAAAGCTCAAATTTAAGTATGGGAATATTTCAGCAAATAACCTCATTGGAAGCTCTTCTGCCATTAACTAAAACTCTGATTGAACTACAATGAGCTGCAACATAAAGAACAGAAACAGCAACAACAACAACAAAAATTATAATTATAAACAAACCCTACCTAAAATTCACCCATGAGAAGGAGAATTCCTCCTCCTCCTCCTATTATTCCATGATCATAAAACAGAAATGACACTAGCAGAATGTGAGCTTTCCCACACTTCAATACCTTCAACACCTTCTCTACTAACAAACAACCTATCCCCACCCCCTTCAATCTTCTTAATAGCCCCTCTCTCTGAATCCTCTCTTTTATTCACAAAATTCCTCCTAAACAATCCCTCACCACCCTCTCTTCCTCTCTCAACATTTCTCTCCTTCTCCTTCTCCTTCTCCTCCTCTTGTTGCCGCCGCACCCTGGACCAAACCTCCAATTCTCCGTCTCTTCCTACAAACACTTGCCCTCTGTAACAACTCACCACCATACTACTACTCCCCTCTCCTCCTCCACCACCATTACTCACCACCAAGCTAGGGTTCTTCTCTTTCAAATATATCCAAGGATCATCCCCCAACCTTCTCATATCTGCCATTCCCAAATCCCCTGACTTAGAACACAATTTAAACAATGCCAACCCTTCCACATCAACATCCACCGCCGCGAATGAATCCCCGAACCTGCTACTCCGCCCCGCACCGGGTTCATTCGTCTCCCACACCACCTCCCCTGACCGCGGGTCCCACAACCGGATATAACCGGAGTATCCGAACGCCCCTCCCGTAACCGCGCTCCCAACCAAGACGCCGGTCGCCGGAACAAACGTCAGCCTCCCGGGAACCATGTGCTTGGCCTGGTTCCCCGATTGCCGTCCCAACTGCGAAACCACCTCAATCTTCGTCTTATCAACTTCGAGGATGCAATTCTCGCGGTGCGGGCAATCGAACGAGGCGAACACTGAATTCTCCGACGCCGTTATCGCGTTGACCCGCGCCTTGAAAATTCGAGGATCTGAGGGATCGTTCCACTGGATGGATCCGACGTGGCGGCTGCCGGAGAAGTCGTAGAAGTGAAGTCCGGCATCGGACTGCGATCCGACCGCCGCGATCTCCGGCCAGACTCTGCAGATCGAGTCAATGTCGTCGAGGTGAGTGCGAAAGGTTCCGGCGTGGAGGAGGTTCCAGTCGTAGCTGGAAACCTGTCCGCCGTGAGCAATCCAAACGGAGCCGTTATCGGCAGCGGTGAACGCCGACGGGAGGCCTTCGGAGGCAGGGCGGATGGATCCGATGATGGAGGCATCGATGCCGGAGAAAGGGGGAGGGGCAGAAGCGGAGCGGAGGTGGGAGTCGATTCCGTAGAAGAGAGCCTCGTCGGCGAGTTCCTGCTTGGAGAAGCGGTGGGCGGTGGAGGGGAGGTGGTTGGTACGGAGAAGAGAGAGGAGGACGGAGAAGATTTCGGGATCGCGGTCAATGAAAACGGGGTTGGGGTCGTTGGAAGCACGGTTTGAGAGAGCGAAGAGGAGGGAGTCAGGACCGCCGGAGCGGATGGTTGAAAGCGTTGTCTCGAAGAGCTTACCGCCGACGTTGAGCTTGATGCGGTCGCGAGGGTGGGACTCCGCCGTCGCGTGGGAAGTGCTCTCTTCTTCCATCTATTTTTATTTTTATTTTTTTAATTTTATTTTATTTTTTGTGTATAAAGAGAATAATAATAAAAACAAAAACCACTAACTTAGAACTTCCACAACCAATAACGGCACGAAACAACCATTTATCCAGTTGTGTGTGTCCATTCTTCGTGAGAATCTATTTGCCCCGTTAAACAAATTACACATGCCATGTCAAGGTAACTTGATGCAATACCGATACACTAACGTTGTATGTATATTCAGAATAAAAATGTTATTGGGATATCTGTATTTGACATCAGATGTAGACACCTGTCTTTTTTGATAAAAAATGATGGGTTATGTAAGAAAAAGAAACTGCAGGACCCACCAGTTTTAACTTGAAAAGATAGGTATCCCGTATATATATTAAATACAAATGTTTGAATAACAAAGTTGTATTCAGAATTTACATCCAAATGTGAAATAATACTATCCGTGTAGATAATGATGTGAAATATGGAAAATTGATTAGGCCATAACAACAGGTTTGACACTTTTAGCTTAAGCAATTTTGGTTGGAAAACTTTGGTTTAGAAAGTGTATTTATGGTTGAAGAACTCTCGATGTGGGACTTCAGCTGCATGGAATTTTCAAATTTAAGTGTTCTTTCGGATACTCTCGCAGAAACTGTAATTCGAATGTTTAGTTTGGTTAACTCATTTATCACTTTGAATTTTTGGTTTCATGTGACGATTTTTGTTTATGTTAAACTTTTAGGGCTTAGCAGACGTACTACCAAAGAACGGCTATGACAGAAATTTTTGGTGAAGTTGTTCATGATTTATTCTGTATTATCAAGTAAATAGGAAAATAAATTTTAAAAATAAAAGATATAAAAATGGTGAATAGTTATTTATATTACGTGTCACGTTAATATTGATCTAAATCATAAATGATGTAATGATACAAAATCAACTAATATTTTCTTCGTAAATATATATGAAATCTAACTGAATCGATCAGCAGTGATACGTAAGGATGACAATGGATTCGGGTATCCCATTACCCGAACCCGTTTCATTCATGTATATCCGAATCCAAACCTGCATGTGTATTCGTTGCCAAGTGAGCCAGCGGATCTTTGGTAACCCAAACGGATTCGCGAGTACCTTTTTTTTAAAAAAAAAATTATCAAACTTTTAAGCTTAGCTTATTTTTTTTAACAAACATAAAAATCCCCTATTTTTACTTATCAAACACTTGATATATCATTAAACAAATTTAATAGAGGCAAAACAGATTCACTTAGAAACAAATCATCTCACACAAACATACTACTTAAATTCCAAATCAATTGAATAACAAGTATTTTTCTGCCGATCTGGGTAGTCGCGGGTCCGATACCCCATTACCGGACCCGGAACCATTCAACATCAATTCTTGACAAACCCATTTTTTATACTCGCGAGTCCGTTTTCTGGATTCGGGCCCAAATACATTACGGATATTACCCACGGATGTGAAAAATTGCAAAAAAATTAAAAAAACATATATTCAATGGTTTATTTAACAGTATCTTCATTACTCGCTGCTCAAATATTTTCTTAGCCACACAATGAGGTGCAAGGCAATTGTGAATGATCGATATAGGATTTGTTTTGAGATAAATTAATAAGAAATTCAGTTACTTTCAATAAGTTTATGATATTACATAAGTCTTGTATCTAACTAATAAATTTTTTTAACTAACTTTTTTCAAATGTATTTAACTAACATTTTAGTTGAGTTTATTATGTTAAGGTTGAGTAACATTTTTTCCTTTAAATAAACCGATATTGCGAGATTGATCGTTGATGCTTTGACAATGTATCGATCAAAGATAACGGTTGACCAGATTTGAAGTGCTACTTTTTAATTTGCCACGAATAAGGAATTAGCTACGAAGCACAACTTCATACATGCGGTTATATACGTTAGACCAAATACCTAATTAGGATAAAGATTTGTTACTTTTGGACCAAATAGTTACCAAGAAATATACAAAGACTGCCTACTCATAAGAATGACAACAATCAATAACCACACAACCATGATCCAAATCCATCCAAATCCATGGTCATGTCTTTTGGTGGGGGGTTGAATAAAGGATTTTATTTAGGCTTAATTATGTCGGGGTCCCTGTAGTTTGAACCTCTTTTGTGAGATATCCTTATGCTTTTTTTTCAATGAATATACCCCTGTTGTTTACTCCGGTTAGGTATTTGCCCCCAGCTCCTTTTCCGGCGAGTTTTTGGATGAGCTGGACCGTCAGAGTTCCACCTGGAGCTGACACGTGGCAGTCTCTTAAAATTTTTTTTAAATTAAAAAAAAATAAGGCTTAATTATGTTTGGGGTCCCTGTAGTTTGGACCTCTTTTGTGAGATACCCCTATGTTTTTTTTTCAATGAATATACCCCTATAGTTTACTCCGTTTAGGTATTTGCCCCCAGTTCCTTTTCCGACGAGTTTTTGGGTGAGCTGGACCGCCGGAGCTCCACCTGGAGCCACGTGTTATACACGTGACAGTGGCAGTCACTTAATTTTTTTTTTAAATTGAAAAAAAATAATAAAACAATAGAATAAACTAATAAACAAAAAAAAAAAAGTAGCTATTATAATCCCTCCCATCATTTCTTTCCATTCGATCCATCTATCTCCCTTGTTCTTTTTCTCTCACTCACAACCAGCATCTCCCTTCGGCGTTCTAACTCCATATCCCACGGTGTAGCTGTCATCTTTTCCCTCCCGCAGTCGTTCGGTTCTTCTTCTTCTTTTCAGTCATGAAGTCCTCCAGCTCCAGATCTGCAGCTTCTTCGAGGTCACCGTTTAGGATCAAGATGACATGCGAAAATGAGCAGCACAAGAACAATTGACATTTTTATTATAAAAATGAAAAAAAAAAAACAGCAAATAGAATAGAAACAGGTGAAGTAGAAGACGAGGCTTTGAAAAAGGAACATACATAAAGAAGCATATACCCATGTCAAGGGACATATAGTGTTTTCATTTCCAGAAAATTGATTAATCAAGCACATACATTAATCCCTTGACACATCATTTCATCTAAATCTTAGAATTCAATCTTTGCAATATCAGCAAATTGATTTTGATTATTTTTTTTAGTTTATTAGTTTATTATATTATTTTATTTTTTTTTCAATTTAAACAAAAAAAATTTAAGTGACTGCCACAGTCACGTGTATAACACGTGGCTCCAGGTGGACCTCCGGCGGTCCGGCTCACCCAAAAACTCGTCGGAAAAGAAACTGGGGGCAAATACCTAACCGGAGTAAACTATAGGGGTATATTCATTGAAAAACAAAAACATAGGAGTATTTCACAAAAGAGGTCCAAACTACAGGGACCCCAAACGTAATTAAGCCTTTTTTTTTTAATTTAAAAAAAAAAATTAAGAAACTGCCACGTGTCAGCTCCAGGTGGAGCTCCGGCGGTCCAGCTCATCCAAAAACTCGCCGGAAAAGGAGCTGGGGGCAAATACATAACCGGAGTAAACTACAGGGGTATATTCATTGAAAAAAAAACATAGGAATATCTCACAAAAGAGATCCAAACTACATTGACCCAGACATAATTAAGCCTTTTATTTATATATAACTACTTATTTTCTCTTATTTCTTAGCACATGGCATTATTAAGAATCAGGCAGATTTATTGTACATTTAATTTGAAATTTCTTTACGTACAGTTCAAATTTTACACACATCTGTATTGCGTGCGGATAACTTCGGCTAGCAGATTAAAAGTAGATGAAAATAATCAACAGCGGACGTGTTTGGACCAAGGCAAGATATCATGACTACTATATATGAAATTTAATTACTATTATATTCCAACAATAAATAGAAAGGGAATAAAAGTAATCGAATCCACGCTAGATAATGATATTCGGTCAATTTTTTTTTTTGGGGGTAATGGATAATCCACTAAGTTTGTGACAGCATGCTGTCTTGTGGGTGCAAAGTTATCCAAAGTGGATTAAGTTAAGTTCAAACTTTCTCTGCTTTCAAAAAAGAAAAAAGAAATTTTTTTCTTTTTTGTTTTTGTGTTGAAATTTCAATTTTTCTAAAAGAGATACTACTAAATATGAATTCGACATTTTATTAGTCTGATTGTTTGGACAGTTTGGGAAAAACATGTCTCAGGCGAAATAAACCTGAAGAATAGTACTACAAGAGCATAACCACTAAAAAAAAAACTTTCATTTCACCAAAAAAAAAAATAAAAAAAAAAAACTTTCAAGTTATAATTAGTAGATTTTTATTAATAAAAGAAACATATAAGAGCTTAACCTATCTAGCAACTCAACGAAATTTATATTTATTGATATAAACCAAAGATCAAGAAGTGCTTTTGGTACGTATGATCAATTATGATGATATCATAATCATATAATTCTAAATAAAGGTGGCTCAAATTAAAACAAAGTTTATAATTTTACGTGGCAGATAGCAACAGCCGGCTTAATTGATTTTCCAAATTTGAGGGATGAAAAAGTAAAAGCAAATAAAATTCCAATCCCCTTGTTTTCACAGTTTTATGGTAGCTAGTTTTTCGCACTATAAAAAGGAACAAAATTGTGAAAATCATGAAAAGCGATAAAACAGAATAAGCAGGCATGATGACATTTGAAGTATATTCCCTAATTGGTCTCCTTGCTCTACTTAGTTCATCATCCATTGTTTTCTCACAAGAAAATAATGCAACTACTCCTAAGGTAGTAGTACCTTTGCTGAATCGAAAGAGCTTCCCTAATGGCTTCATCTTTGGTACAGCATCCTCCGCCTACCAGGTATATATATAATCAAGACTTTAATATTTTTTCGGGGTATCTTGATTTTAGTCCTCAAGCTTTAATTTTTTAATCCTTATTTTAGTAATTATTTTCGTTTTAATCATTGTTGATGATGTAATTATAGTTTACTTATCACATGTGTCTTATTGATTGATGATTTGACTAATCATGATATTGAGTATTGACACATTTTCAATGGGACTAAAATAAAAATGATTAACTAAAGAAAATTTAAAGTTTAAACTCAAAATTGATGATATTTATGTTAATTGAATGAACTCTCTTCGTTCCTACAGTTCTGTAATAAAATTAGTTAATATTTTTAGTGATATTGGAATTGATAACATTTGATATACATTTTCAAAATTAACCTTATAATCATTATTGAAATTCTAAAAAATGTTAAATAAATAAATGTGTTTGTGAAAAAGAATTAATTGCTGCAGTTGAAAATTGGACCAAGTACTTATAAAAACAATCATGTTAATGTCAGTATCTATCTAGTGCTTATAGGAATGGAGGGAGTATATATTGAAGAGTAAAGAATATAATTAATATAGCATAGTAGTACAAAGTAACTAATTAAGATAAGGGAAAAGCCAACTCAATGTGATAGTTTTTGACTTTATTTTGTTGTGTTCATGATCTATGAATGTAGTACGAAGGTGCAGCAAGTGAAGGTGGCAGAGGACCAAGTATATGGGATACCTTCACTCATAAATATCCAGGTATATGAGGGTTCTCTCTATTTCTCTTCTTGGTACGTGGGACACCTTCACCTATAACTTATAACTTATATACATTTGTTAAAATGCAGAGAAGGTAAAGGATGGACAGAGTGGAGATGTAGCCGTTGATTCATATCACCGCTACAAGGTATATATTGTTAAAGTAACTAGCTAGTGTCTTCTATTTTTTACTATTCCTTATCATATGTTTTAGAGCGCATGATAACAAATTAAAAAAAAAAAACACAGTTAGCTAACTAATTAAATTATGAATTGAAATGGTAATAAGAAGTAGTTACTTATCTAATTTCTTTTGTATTCCACATTTTGTTTTTATGCAAAGATGATTATGCCTGGTTTTATGTATATCATAGGAAGATGTAGCGATCATGAAGGATATGAATCTGGATGCTTACAGATTTTCCATCTCCTGGTCTAGACTGCTACCAAGTAAGTCAAATTAATATACATCAATGATCATTCTTATCTAAAATTACCCTGTTAGATATTTCAAGTTTATTTGCTTTAAATTTTTTATAACTCATCACATATTTTGCAGAAGGAAAGCTGAGTGGAGGTATAAATCAAGAAGGAATCGACTACTACAATAACCTCATCAATGAGCTAATAGAAAATGGTTAGAACACAAACTTTATCTATTCATGTTGTTGATCATAATATATACAATAGTAATAAATTAACCACTAATCATAATAATGTTGACAAAAAATGCAGGTTTGCAACCACTTGTGACTCTTTTCCATTGGGATCTTCCTCAGGCCTTAGAAGATGAATATGGTGGCTTCCTAAGCCCACTCATTGTGTGAGTGACACAATTTTAATTTTCTGCTTGAAAACTTTGCTAAAACACACACACACACACACGTGTGTGTGTGTGTATATATATATATATATCAATGTTTCTAAAATATAATATATTAATTTTGATGTGCAGAAAAGATTTTCAGGAATATGCAGAGCTTTGCTTCAGGGAATTTGGAGATAGGGTAAAGCAATGGATAACTTTGAATGAGCCATGGAGTTTAAGCCAAAATGGGTATGCAATGGGGCATATGGCACCAGGTAGATGCTCTGCTTGGTTGAATCGTAGTTGTGTTGGTGGTGATTCTGCAATAGAGCCATATTTGGTTACACACCATCAACTTCTTGCTCATGCTGCAGCTGTCAATGTATATAAGACCAAGTTTCAGGTTTGTTACTAGCAGAATAACTAACCCTCTTGCTCAAACGTTTAATTTAAATTTACAAAATAAAAACCTAAATTAGTTCATGTATGAAAAACCAACAAAGCCCAGCACAGTTGGTAAATGACTTGGTTTTTTAAGCATGATGTCAGGGATTCGATCCGGCCGAAGGATACCTTTGATGTAAAAAAAAAAGTGTATGCATGAAGAAAGACATGAACACATTTCTTCAAGAAAAATGAAACTTTCAATTTGGTTCTTAATCTCAAATGTCTATCAAATATTCAAATTGGTTCACGATCGACTGAATCAAATTATCCAAACATTTATTTTAAAAATGACTATTTTGACTAATTTTAGTGATTTTTTATGACCAAATTAAGATATGTCATTTTTTAGGGACTATTTTTTCGAGGATTATTTTGAGCCTTTTTAAGATTGGTAGAACATGTTAATTGTTTTTGGGTAACGGCTACAGAGGCTGAAGGAAAAAGGCAAGGGGAAATTATTGTTTAATTTTTGTTTTATTTAATTTTTTGCATAGTTATTAATAAAAAAAATAAGTGATCTACAGGGGTCTCAAAAGGGTTTGATAGGCATAACCTTGCTAGTTACATGGGCGGTGCCAATCTCAGATAGCAAACTCGATCAAAAGGCTGCCGAACGAGCTATTGACTTTATGTATGGTTGGTAAGTGTTTCATCCTTAAAATTGTCATTGGACACCTAGAATGGTGTAAAGCATTCTCACATGCACCTTTTGTGGGGCTGAAGGTGCAGAAGGAGATAAATAAGAAAATAAGAGAGATAATTGATTGGTGGTGTAATGGAAAAAAAATAGATAAAAAAAAAAGTGTAAATAAAGAAGTAAGGAAAAAAAAAGCTTTAAGAAAATAAAGATTGCTTTAAATTTTGGTTTAAATATGTTTCAGTTTCTCTTCTTAGAAAACTTAGTGACTTTTGATTTTAGTTTTTAGAAATTTTTTCCTTTGGTTTTGGCTTTTTAAATGGTCCAAAAATTTTTGTCTCAGTCCTTAGCTTAGTGATGATGTAGATATATAACTCCACCATGTAACACTTGACATAATAATTATTGACGTGATCAATTGTGATATTGACACACCATCCACAATAATTAAAAATC
Source organism: Crotalaria pallida (assembly GCA_037953625.1). Lineage (NCBI taxonomy): Eukaryota > Viridiplantae > Streptophyta > Magnoliopsida > Fabales > Fabaceae > Crotalaria > Crotalaria pallida. The sequence goes on along the minus strand of CM075654.1, from coordinate 136,437,236 downwards.
AAAATCTTAGAACATATAAAAATAAAAATAAATAAATTATGAAAACTAAAACCAAAGTTCTCTAATTTTTCATGGAATAAAACATATTTAAACCTTTAATTTTTTATTCAAAGGCCATATAAATATGCAACATCATTAATCTTACATGTATTTGTTTAATTTGATTGCAGGTTCATGGATCCACTAACAAGAGGAGATTATCCACAAAGCATGAGATCCTTGGTGAGAACAAGGTTACCAAAGTTCACCAAAGCCCAAGCCAAACAACTCATTGGTTCTTATGATTTTATTGGCCTAAACTATTACTCCGCCGGCTATGTCACTGATGCCCCTCTACAAAGCAATGCCAGACCCACCTACCAAACTGATTCTCTTGCTGATATGTCATGTAATAAGCATATTTCTACTATTTATCTATCAGTTATATAATAGATTGCATATATTTTGATTTTTATCCTCACTGCTAATTGCCAATTTTTTTATTGCAGTCATGCGTGATGGAAAATCCATTGGTCTAAATGTACGTATAGCAACCTAAAGTTATATATAATTAATAATCATCATAACTGTTTTACAAGTTTAGTACTATGTTTTTTTTTTTATAAAATAATAACAATGGAACCTTTTTTATTTAAATTATGATGCAGGTTGCCTCAAACTGGTTGTACGTTTACCCAAGAGGATTTAGAGACCTTCTATTATACACTAAAGAAAAGTACAACAACCCCTTAATTTATATTACTGAAAATGGTAAGTGCACCTGCACATCATATTTATATTTATTTATTTTTCAATACTTTTTAAATAGCTCTTAATAAAGTTAATGAGAACATAAAAAATATATATTTCATACAACTATTTTATTTTTCATCAACAATAATATTACATGATATTCCATGTGATTTTATTTTCAAGAAGTATTAAAAAAATATTAGAATTATGATATCAGATTTGAGAAATCACTTGAGGGAGAAGACTTGAGAAGAATTAATTGAATACTCATTGAAGAAGATTTGAGAAATCACTTGAGGGAGAAGACTTGAGAAGAATTAATTGAATACTCGGGAGGGAAGAATTTAGTATAGACCCTTTGATCCAAGTCCTTGTTTAATTAGGGAGAGTGTGAATTAACGAGGTTAAGTGAACAACAATATAAGTAGTATGACACCATGTCTTGACCTAAAACCTTAAGGCATTAGGTCTATGGGTCTTTCTACTTATATATTGTTCAACTTACTATGCTCTAGTCAATGTGGGACTAGTTTATTACTTTTCTTTCTCAACAAAAAATCATATGCATGATAATGCTCATTTTTTCACATCTCAATATATAGGTATAAATGAATATGATGATCCAGAGTTGTCACTGGAGGAATCTCTTTTAGATACTTACAGAGTTGATTACCATTATCGTCATCTCTATTATCTTCAATTTGCAATTGAGTAAGTATTTTTCAATATAAGTAAAGGCATTTTATTTTTATTTTTATTTTTATTATATTGCATAAATTTAAACCTTTTAATTTGTTTTCTGCCAACGTATAACACAGGGCTGGTGTGAATGTGAGGGGATATTTCGCATGGTCCTTGTTGGACAATTTTGAATGGCACTCAGGGTATACAGTGAGATTTGGAATGAATTTCATAGATTACAAAAATGATTTGAAAAGATACCAAAAGATCTCAGCACTATGGTTCAAGGACTTTCTTAAACCAGAGCCTAGACTTTATGATGTTGCTACTTATTAGATCGTGCCACCAAATTCATTATACACGTGTACTTGTAAATATATAATTGTTTTTTTATTTTATCTTATTGTTTATAGGGAGGGCTTACTGGGGTGGCCCTTAAGCAACCCTTATTAAGTGGCATTGTTTAATTCATTTTATTTGTTAGAATAACAAAGTAGGGTGAAAATTAATGCAATATGCATAATTTATCGAATATATATCATTCATGATTTCTCATTTTTGATTTGGATATGTCATGTGATTAATTTTATATCTTTTCGAGGGGTATTTACGTCGTCTTTACCCTAATACTGGTAATGAAGTGTAAGGACATTTTTATTTGATAAAATAAAACTCAAAAATTAAATAAGATGGATCTAGAAATTATCGGAAGGAAGAGTTCATTATAAATAAATTTGTATACATAAGTAGTGTAACAAATATTTCTTTTTTAAATTTTCTATTAAAAAAATTATGCATGCAACTATTTATACGAAATATATGCAAAAATAGACATATAGATATATGCATAATATATTTTTAAAATATTTTTTCAATAAAAAATATGACAAATACATAAGTAATCACATACACAATTTATGCAAGATAGAATGAATAGATCTCGATTGTCATTTCCTAATCAATTCGTTCCTGAATACTCAAAAAGTAAATATTTAGTTAATAAAAAAAAAACAAGTAAATATTTATGAGTAGCTTTAAAAATATACTATTTAAAGTAATCTATCAAAAAAATATACTGTATTTAAAGTAAATATACTGTATTTATTGTGCAGACAAGCTTGCTAAGATGGGTGTTTTGTTTGATCAGCCTCCGCATGTTTTCCGGACTCCTCCTGTTGAGTTGGCCCATGCTCTCCTGCATGATTCCTTAGGCGTTTCTTTTGTTCACTGCTAGTTTCTTTGTAGCTTTCCCTTGCACAAAAAAAAAAAGTAAACAAGTTAACTATTAAGAGGGAAAGCAAAATATAAATATAGTTTTTAAATATACTAAAGTGTTATAATTGACCACATAACCAATTATATTATTAACATATCAATTACAAAAGCTAAAATCAAAATTTTAAAACATAAATAAACCAAAAAAAATTGTAAAATCTAAAATCAAATAAAACGTGTTATGTTTGAATTTTCCGGCATGCACGAATTGGGTTAAACGGTTTTCTCCTGGGTCCACAATTTAAGGGTATGTTCGGCAAAACTAACTTGTAGATGTGAGTTTGTAACTTGTAGCTGTGAGCTTCTAGCTTGTGGCGGTTAAGGTAGCTATGAGCTATGAGCTTTTACCTGAGAGCTTATAGCTGTTTAGCTGACTATTTAATATAGTGTTGTTCGACAAAACTAGCTTTTGAAGTAGCTAAAAGTTATTAAATGACCAAAAACGACATGTAACATTTTTATTATTTTATATTTTTCAATTTTTTTCTTTATTTATTAAATAGATAGTTAGTTAATTAATTAATTAATAAAATATAAAAATTATTAAATTATAATTAATTAAATTCATTTTTTATTAATTTATAAATTATGTAGTTAATTAATTAATTAATAATAACAAAATTATTAAATTATAATTAATAATTAATTAAAGGGTAGTAAAATAATTTTAAATTTTGTTTGAGGGTATAATTGATATATGAATTATTGAAAACTAGTTTAGTTTCAGAAACTACTTGAAGTATCTTTCTAAAAGCTACAAGCTCCTTTTTTAAAAGCTATAAGCTCCTTCTAATTTGTATTCACCGAACGGGGCTAGTAGTTTATTGACTGAATCTAAAAGCTCCTAGCTAGCTAAAAAGCTCCTAGCTCGTGTTGCCGAACAAAGCAAGTCTAAAAAATGAGTTTTAGTCTAAAACCCCACATATTAGGCCCAAACCCCATTTTAATTGGGAAATTTCTAAAATGGCTTTATATCTTATTTTCCTCCAAAAGTAAAAAAAAAAAATCCCCAAACCCTAATCCTATTTTTCTGAAAATAAACCAAACCCCAAAGACCTTTCACCTTCTTCCACCTTCATGCCTCTCTTTCAACCTTACACACTCTTATCCTAAACCTTGAATGTTTTTCACATTGAAGCACATCAGGAGTTCATTTGGACGTTCAACAAGTGATCTTTGCAGGTAATCATCTTCTCTTTCGTTTTTTTTAATATTGATCAGTTACTTTCGACCCTAGTATGTCAGAAGCATTTAAAAAAAACCAATGCAACAAAATTCTGACACTGGTTCGTCGGAAAGTCGTAGAACGCAGAGAGAGAACAAAGAAGAAAACCATGTTTTTACACTAACAAGAAGAAAACCAACAACAAATGAAGATGCAAAGAGAGACAGAACGAAGAGAGCTAGAGAGAACGTACCTGCAAAGAGAGAGAGAGAACGAAGCAGAGAGAAAATCACAATAGAGATGCGGTTGTTGGCGGTGGTGATGTGGGTGGAACAGAGGAGTTAGAGAGAGAATGGAGGGAGAGTGAAGGGAAGAATGGTCGGGGTTTGGAAAATTGGGTTCAGGGTATTTTGGGAAATATTTCTAAAAATGGGGTTTGGGGGCTAAACAATGGGGTTTGTAGACTAAAATTCCTAAAAAAATCATGGAAATAAAATTACATTACCTTAATCAACAAGACCCGGTACAGTTGGTAGATAGTTGGATTCCTTAACCATGATGTCAGAGGTTCGATTCCTGCCGTGGGTATGGAAAAAACTTTGTTGATAGAGATAAAACCCACTTCGGTGATCTCTACCCTTGGTGTACAAAAAAAAAACATTTAGTTGAAAAGTTATTGGTTGGTCTTGGATCACAATATAATATCATTTATGATTTAGGTCAATCATAGTTATTTTTTTTGCTGTTAAAAAAAAAAGTTGGTTCTGAAACATGGATGATGTTATATTACAGATAACTCTTAGGATTAGTGATCCTACACATCTATCCCTTTCCCTCACACACGCTAATATTGACTGTGTTGGAATTTTTTATTTTATTTTATTTTTTTTATAAGACGACAGGGTTGGTAATTGATTTAGAATCTCTTTATTTTCTTGTTAAAAATTGATGCTGAATGTGTGGGTTTAAGTTGGGTATTTACTAATCCAAGTATTAGATAAACTTTTATTTTATTTTATTTTTTTAAAAACTTACTTGAATAGCTATATTTTTTTTGTCACTCTTAATTTGGCATTGAGTTAAAAATGACGATGAAAACGTCGAAGGTTATGTAGCCGGCCATGGAATTAACGAACCCTGGTTGGTGAATGGAAGATATTTTTAACCTAAATTGACATGTAAGATATTCAGAATTGTTAAGAGCCTTGTCACTCCGGCTTGCCCACTAAAATATTGACAAATGAACCTACGAACATTATGTTTAGTTTATTATTCTGATTACAGAAATTGTTATGGCTATTTAATTTGAGCATGGTTATACCTTGAAGAATGAGGGTAGCTCTGTTAGTCCATGTTTTCAATCAAAATGTTCATGTTTTGACTTGATTAGCTTGCATCACACACATGGTAGCGTTTGTCCGGGGTGTTTGCGGTTCAGTTCGATTCGATTTTGCGGCAAAAAGTCTTCATCCGATCCGACCCAATCATAGAATATACATATGTTTGGTCCAATTACACAATCAATCCAATACCGTCCAATCCAAAATAAAATATGCGGTTTCAGTTTGGATTGGTCCGGCTAATATTTTATGAATAAAATCAAGAAGAAATGTTTAAGTATGTTGTGGGTAGGTGACCAATCAATGTTCAACTAACAACGACGTTCTTTTTATTTTAGTTAATAGTCGTTGTTGCAATGTTTAGCAAATGTTGTCAACGTTTAAAACCACTTAAGCATTTATTTATAACACTGCAAAGAGGAAAATAGATTTTATTCAAAAAGAACTACCGAGAACTGAAGCTATTCAACATTTTTTGGTTGACTCGACTAGTTAATTTTGAATATTGCTTAACGAGATAAGCATGATATATGAAGTTGTTATTTTCTTATTATCTGCCTTTACTTTTTTAATATGATTTCTTATTATCTGATTGATGTCAGCACTTTGTTAGTGCAATCAAAATGTGGGTCTGATAAGCCGGCTAATGTAGCTTGACAAAATGTAATAGTTGTTGCATAAGCTTATTTGGTGTTAATAGAACACGTATGATAGAGGGTAGGATAAGAATATGATAAAATGTTAAGAGAACTTTTTTTTATCATGTCCAGTAGAGTGTTTGATATGTATATGATGATAATAATATATGACATTGATGTGGTGGTATGATTGTGGCATAAGTGCTATTAATTAATGTGAGAGAGTATGTAAAGAAAAATTACACTATTCTATCATATTATTTTTAACATAGTTCTATTATAAAATACAAATTACACTACTAGCAATAGACATGATATGATATTATAACATAATACCCTTATCATATCTAGTTTATTTATCAATCACGGCAAACTATCATATTATAATTTTTTTTGGCTTATTTAAGTAATTAGTTCCTGAATTTAGATGCTCTTTTGGAATTAGTCCTTAAACTTTTTTTCCGATATTTTGAGTCCCAAAACTTTGCTCAAATTTTGGAAATGGTCCTTTCATCACTTAAGTGGTGATAAGAAAACAAATGTATGATAATTTTAGTAATTTTTAGCAAATTATATTTTTCTGTATAATTTTCTGTATGTCATATTCATATTTTTTGACAAAGATAATGAAAACTACTTCTTATTTTCCTCTAAGGAGATGAAAAATGAAAAATAATTTGGCAAATTAAATTAATTAGAATAAGATAGTGTTAATGTATTGTAGTATGATTTCAACTATTAAAAAACGGCCGACGCCATGTTTGTTTTCCGCTTATAGCTTAATAATATGGGCAAGTCAAAGGGAAGCAAATTTGACTCATTGACTATACTGTTTCTTCTTTGAACAAGTGCAAGATGCGTAGTTTCTCTGCATTTACTCATAATATTATAGTAACATATATTATTAGGAGCTACCAACTTTTCCTATGTATATATAAAGGTACTCTCCCTCTCACCCAAACATAAAACGATCGAGCAGAATCATCAATCACCATCAGTCATCACTGACATCCCTCAAAGAAAAAAGAAATTAAAGATTATATATTAAGCTATTTCCCATTAGAAGAAAGATTAAGACATGAAAATGAGGCTTTTCATTCTGGTCTTAGCTGCTCTTCTTGTTATAGCAACTAACACATTGAATGCTACTTGCTCAGAAGCCACTGTTGGAGTTGATCCAATTCTTGATGTTGCTTCGCTAAATAGGAAAAGCTTCCCTCCTGGCTTCATCTTTGGTGCTGGATCCGCGTCTTACCAATTTGAAGGTGCAGCAAAGGAAGGTGGTAGAGGACCAAGTGTATGGGATACCTTCACCCATAATTATCCAGGTATATATCCTTTTTCTTAGTAATGGAAAACATATTATGTTTGGATTACTGTTATGTTTTCTTGGCATTGATTCTGAGAAGTAAAAACTAATATAATCACGGTTGTTTCACATCAAATATGATTTTAAAGTTCAACGTGATTTTGTGTCATGAAACTAAACATGTACTTTGGAACGGAATAAACACACATTTTTACTCCTACTGCTTGCTGGATTTATTACTCATGCAATGATTGACAAAGGGAACTTTATTTTTTATAGGCAACTATTTAATGTTCTTGTCACAATCTTGGTTTCAAAGTTTTATATCCCACAATTCTATAAAAAAAATCCAATCTTAAAATTAAACCTTAATTAAATCTAATAAAGTAACTTAGTCACAAGACACTATTAAAAAATAAAATAAAATTAGTTGCACTATATATATCAAGTTTAAGCACAGAAACTACTCGTATCTTCAATATCATAAGAATAATTTTCATGGATTGTTCTGGACAATTGATGACTTGCAGGCAAGGTACAGGATAGAAGCAACGGAGATGTAGCCATTGACCAATATCACCGCTACAAGGTATATATATATTCGCTTCAAATTATATTTTTTGAATCTGATACTTGTATTTCACTTGATGAGCTGAAAAAAAAATACGAAAGCAAATCAAAATGATTAGCGATTAATTAAAGAACCGATTAAACTCTATGGAATTTGACGGGAAAACAAACTTTGATTTCTAATCAAGAGTAAGAAAATAAATAAATGAAAAATCCATAAAAACTTCATTCTATATATAGTTAATTTCTTTTATTTTTATATCATTTTGATATTAAGTTCAAAATAATAATATTTTATTGTTCATATATATTATAGGAAGATGTTGCTACTATGAAAGATATGAACTTGGATTCATATAGATTCTCCATATCATGGTCCAGAATACTACCAAGTAAGTCAAATGTTTATCAATCATCTTTCTTCGATATTTCAGTCCAACACCCATTTTTTATTTTTTTTTATTTTATATTTCAGTCAAAATTAATATAACTATTTAAATAGTACTCCTATTTATAAACCTTTATGAATATTCACAGATGGAAAGCTGAGTGGAGGTATAAATCAAGAAGGAATCAACTATTACAACAACTTCATCAACGAGCTATTGGCTAATGGTGAGAAACCAAACTCTATTCAACATTTTATATATATATATATATATATATATATATATATATATTATACTTTCTTTTACCATGTTCTCTTTTTAATTGGTTGATATATATTTAATTAAATATCAATAATAATTGTAGGCATACAACCACTAGTGACGCTTTTCCATTGGGATCTTCCCCAAACCTTAGAAGATGAATACGGTGGCTTCTTAAGCCCTCTCATAGTGTGAGTTTAATTTCCATTCCAAACTAATTAAGCTAATTGCCTGCCTAGTAAATTCAATACTAGTATTTAAGAATATATATTTGATTGTAATATTATATTTGTTAAACATGAAAAATTAATCATTTCAGGAAAGATTTTCGGGATTATGCTGAAATTTGCTTCAAGGAATTCGGGGATCGAGTGAAGTATTGGGTTACTTTGAATGAGCCATGGAGTTATAGCAATAATGGTTATGCAAACGGAAGAATGGCACCAGGTCGTTGTTCTTCTTGGTTGAACCTTAATTGCACGGGTGGTGACTCTGGCACAGAGCCTTATTTGGTTACTCACTACCAACTTCTTGCTCATGCAGCAGCCGTCCACTTGTACAGGACCAAGTACCAGGTATGCTATTTTGTTGCTTTGAATAATGAAGCATATTAGTCTTTACCAAATTACTAGTTGTAGTGATCCTAATATAACAACTATTTAAATAATTTGTGTTTGCAGGCATCTCAAAAAGGTTCAATTGGAATAACCTTGGTGGTTAATTGGTATATACCACTCTCAGATACCAAATTAGATCAAAAAGCTGCTGAAAGAGCAATTGACTTCATGTATGGATGGTAAGAACTCCTCACAATCTCCTCAATTAGACTTTTATTTTGTGTTAGTTCAAAGTGAACAATGTCTTTTATAAGACTAATTAAATGCCTAGACTCTCGTTTTAATTAGGACCTTAAAAAGGGATTTTATCTATTAAGACTTTTTTTTTTTGGTTTACATGGGAGGTCTAGGACTAGAACCCATGACCTGGGTTAAGGGGAAATCCTAAGTATCCCTGCAGCCACCAACTGGGCTGTCTTACGTGGATTCTGTTAAGACTTTTGTTCACTGATTTGTTGATAGGAAAGTATAATTAAAAGTTTTGTGATCATAGGTACATGGATCCGATTACATCAGGAGACTATCCAAAAATCATGCGATCCTTGGTGAAAACACGTTTGCCAAAGTTCACAGCAGAGCAAAGCAAGCTACTCATTGGATCTTTCGATTTTATTGGGCTAAACTATTACTCTTCGACCTATGCCTCTGACGCACCTCTTCTAAGTAATGCCAATCCCAGCTACACTACAGATGGTTTGTTCAAAGATGCATGTAAGGATTATATATATTATCTACACTATACATGTCTATCAATTCTCTAAATTGCACATATGCTTGAGTCTAATCATTTCTAACAATTGCACTTTTTTTTTTTTTTTTTTTTGTATGTGACTAATTACAGTTGAGCGCAATGGGAAACCTATTGGTATAAAGGTACGTTGTGGCCACACATATTTGATTGGATTAACTTTCAACTAGTTTAATTCATTTGATAATATCTGAACAATATCATTTTTATAATGATGCAGATTGCTTCTGATTGGTTGTACGTTTGCCCCAGAGGAATTCGAGACCTCTTGTTATACACCAAAGAAAAGTACAATAACCCTTTGATTTATATCACCGAAAATGGTAAGTAACCCCCATCTATAATATCATACATCATTGTATGTGATTTTTTTTTACTTAAACCTATTTTAGGAGCATGTTGGCAATTTACATTCTACTTATACATCACTTAATTTTTACAGGCATAAATGAGTATAATGATCCTACGCTATCGGTGGAGGAAGCTCTTATGGATACCTACAGAGTTGACTATCATTATCGTCATCTTTTTTATCTTCGATCTGCGATTAGGTAAATAATTTTAAACATAAACATTTATAAGGTCTATTATTTTTATTATACAAATTCAATTTTTGAAAATTTATTTCTTATTGATTTATATATGACAGGAGTGGCGTAAATGTAAAGGGATATTACGTGTGGTCTCTGTTTGACAATTTTGAATGGTCCTCGGGCTACACAGTACGATTTGGATTGACCTTTATAGATTACAAAAATGGTTTGAAGCGATACCAAAAACTCTCAGCAATATGGTTCAAGAATTTCTTGAAGAGAGAATCAAGACTCTATAGTTCTAGTTAATAATGTTAGGAGATTCATTAGCTAATTAATCGTATTTGAGAATACACAATTCATTATTATTTTTTATTATTTTAGGGCTAGGGGATGGGAAATGGAGATGTATATTCGTTGATCCAATTTGATTTATTATTCACAAGGAGAACAAAGAGATATTTCAGCAAAATAAAATAACCAGAGAATGAATGAAATCATTGTTAAATGGAGTATATTTTTTAATGATTGATTAATATTTGTTAATTTTACATGTTTTTTATTTTTGGGACAAGTATCAAGAGTGATATTATTTGTTAGTCTAGTACCAATGGTCTTGAACTCATCCTAATTATTAAATGCTTGAGTTTTTTAGTTAAAATAAAACTTAACATTAATAATGGATGATAAGTGATGGATCCAGGATTTTTTAACTGTGGATATGTTATATACAAAAAAATTTAAATATTAAAAATATAATATATTTTTTTTAGAAAAACACATCAATTACTAGTATGAGTAAAGAGATAATCAAACAATACAAATAATGAAAATTATATAAAAATAATAATATAATAATATATCATTACTTCACGTATTCATATATATCAACAAAATTTTAAAAAGAAAAACATCTCCTACATGGTTTTTTTAATTATTCTTCATGAATTAGTATTTTTATTAGTGAACGTGTTATAAGTAATTTATTTAATTCAAAATTAGGAGCCAAAATTGAAAACCTTTCATCTTTGTCTTTTGTTCTTCTCAGCATGACCGCAGATCTAGGCTCCAGCATGGGAGCATTCTTCTTCGTCTTTCCCTCGACCTCTTTCAACTCTTCCTCTTCCTCTTTTTTATAGCGACATTGTCTTCTCCTCTTCTTTGTCGCGAGCATTCAACTCTATGTTCCAGCACTCCTCTTCGTCTTCATCGCAACCAGATTCACTCTGTCTCCTTTTTGTCTTCTCCAACAGCCACTCATATTCATAAATTCACTCATAACGAGTACTCACAAATCTGTTGGATATCTCAAAATCCGCGGGTAAGATCCGCAATCAGCTTTGAGGCGAGTTTAAGTCCATATTTACACTAACAAGGCAAGTCTGATATCGGTAATGCAATACCCGGACCCATCCGAACCCATTGTCATCCCTATTTGGGTGTGTGGACATTTTGTAACTGGCTCTGTAAGTTGTATTGGCAAAATGGGCCTTGGCCCGAGGGCCCCGCCCACTGCCCACAATTTTTTCGAGCAGGACACAAGTTTTAGCCAAAAAAATAAATCATGCCCTCCCGCCCCGCCCGTTATTTTTCGTGGGCGGGCGCGGGCGGCCCGTGGGCTTGTAAATTTAGTAAAAAAAAGATCACCTTAGTGGCACATACGAATTGGAGGCGATTTGCGGGCGAATTTTTTTTTTTAAAAAAGTTGTACTAATATAAAAACAAAAAAAATTAAATTAAATGTTTTTTAAAACGTGGGCCGCCCTGCTCGCAGTGCGGGCGGGGTGGGCCTGAAAATTAGGCCCTAAATATTTTAACGAGCGGGCATTTGCGGGTCGAGTGCGGGTGCGGACCATGCCCTCCGCCCGTTTTGCAATGCTAGTTGTGGTGAACAGTGAACTGCTTATCTTACATTTTTCTTCTTCCAAGTGTTACTTATGCTTCATGGTTTTTTAAATAATTTTTTTTCTGACTAAAAAAAATGCAATAGTTCTGTCACGAAGGCTAACATAAACACTGCATAAAAAGTGTATCATTCAAGAATAAAGCATATATAAAAATCAACACAATTGGTGAATAATTAGAAAGATGGCAAAGAAAAAAACTAAAATATCTATAAAGTTAAAACACCACTCTCCTATTTTCAAAAAATAAATATTTTAAGATATTTAAAATGATTTAAATTTATGTTATTTTACTTTTTTTTTAATAATTTTCTAAAAATCTAATCAGATATGGCACAACCGTTAGATGATTGGATTACATGATATCCAAAATTTTATCTTTACTATGTGTGCGGCGAAAATTTTGTTGATAAACATAAAAGTCACTTCAATAATTTCTATCTCTATCTTAGAAGATAATTAATTTTAGATTATCGGTCAGTAAATTAAAACAAAAAATCCTAAAATATGGCACAAATGGCGTGTGACATTACAAAACAGCGAAAATTTAGCTTAAAAGGCTTTCTTAGTCGAAGTTATTACACAAGTGGTTGATTATTCACCCTATAACTATATACATACGTACAGGTGCACTGGTCCCCCAATTCAAAACGATAAGCCTTTGTTTTTGTTTGGTACTTAGAAAATGATGGCATTAGATTTCAACATGTTTATTCATATTGGAACCTTAGCTCTTGTTTTCACATCCATCACCCTCACTCATATTGAGGCTGTTGCACCCTTTCTTAATGACATTTCTTATCTCAACCGTAGCAGTTTCCCTGCTTCCTTCATTTTCGGGACAGCTTCTTCTGCATACCAGGTATTATTATTATTTGTTGCTCAATTTTCATTGTTTTAATTATTTGTCATAGGAATTTATATATTTTATTTATGTAGTATGAAGGTGCAGCAAGGGAAGGTGGCAGAGGACCAAGTATATGGGATACTTACACCCATAAATACCCACGTATATCAATCTCTCTCCCTCAAATCAAATGCATTTCTATTAAAAATAAACTTTCATGGTATTTATATGGTTTTAGACTATGGTCGTGATTGTCATTAACTTGTGTATGTCATAATTGTGGAAAAATACGACTGATGTAACCGTAATTAAGATCGAGTTGCATACTCTCCAAAAAATGATAATATTAGTATTGTAATTGCGGTTACGGACTGCAATTTAAAACCATGGTACCCTATGAATGTGAATGTGGTCTAGTCCGATTTGCCTAAAAACATTAGAATCACAATCGATTTGAAAAAGGGAATTGTGTTTTTATATGTGAATTGTGAAATCCAGCAAATTCCATTCACTGATATGATTAGAAAAGGCTTTGTTTAACAAAACTTGTCCAAGGGCATATTCGTTTTTAATTAGTTAAAGTGTATTGGGTTTTTTTTTAATCTACTAAATAATCTTATATGATAGATATACTATTACTTTGTGGGTAAATTCATTTTAGATGAGCATTTTTCTGGTATAATTAGTTCCGGAATCATTTTCAAGGGTCACATTGAGTTTGAGCAGAAAATTTGCAAACACAGTTTGTTTCAACTTCCTCTCAAGCTGGTTTGATACTCAAAAACCAAAATCATGCTCAATTATAATCCAACTATGACTTGCAAAACATATTAATACGTGGATGAAACAAAGTTTACACACCTCAAAATGTGCAAACTACAATCCAAGATGCAAGTAACTGTTGCATGATTGCATCACTCCAGCCTTTTAGAAATTTGAGTTACCCCTGCCGCGCTAGGCCAAATAAGCTATTGCCTGCTTTTAACTTATAGATTAGCTAATTACATTTGTAATTTCCACTTATATAACATTATCATTTATCAATGAAATGTCATGCAGAAAGAATAAAAGATGGAAGCAATGGAGATGTAGCTGATGACTCGTATCATCGGTATAAGGTAAGGTCCAAACTGTTGTACTACATTGGCAATTTTTTTTATTTATAAAAACAGAAAATATATGAAATGTGTAGTGTAGAGTCATGATGGATCGGTCTCACATTTTTAGGAAGATATTGGAATCATGAAGGATATGAATTTGGATGCATATAGATTCTCCATTTCTTGGTCTAGAGTTCTTCCAAGTAAGTCAAATTTTGTTTATACCTAGAAACTTTTTTACCCTCCTTTGGTGTTTCACAGTAACCATTTTCAATTTCGTATAATCTATTTGCAGAAGGAAAGCTTAGTGGAGGTGTAAACCAAGAAGGAATAAACTACTATAACAACCTCATCAACGAGCTATTGGCTAATGGTCATAATTAATACAGTATATATTTGCTTAATTCGCTACCATGTTTAAGCATCATATCCATGCTGTTGTAAGTCATAATTAATCACAGAATTATGCAGGTCTGCAACCATATGTGACTATTTTTCATTGGGATGTTCCCCAAGCCTTAGAGGATGAGTATGGTGGTTTTTTAAGCCCTCATATAGTGTGAGTCACACAAATTTCCACCTGGCTATGTATGTGACTATTGAGTGAATGCTTTCAGTAAATCAATTAACTGATAAAAATGCATAATTCATATGAACGTGCAGAGATGATTTTAAGGATTATGCTGAACTTTGCTTCAAGGAATTCGGTGATAGGGTAAAACATTGGATTACTTTGAATGAACCAAGAAGTGTGAGCAAGAATGGCTATGCAACTGGTAGATTTGCACCTGGTCGGTGTTCTGAATGGTTAAAACTGAATTGCACAGGTGGTGATTCAGGGACGGAGCCATATTTGACTTCACACTACCAACTTCTTGCTCATGCTGCTGCTGCCAATATGTACAAGACCAAGTATCAGGTCCTCTGCATTCTTGAACTTCCTTAAATCTTCAAAAGCTTTTAAAACTCAGCAATGAAACTTTTATGGCCTGAAGTTTAATTAATATAAGGCTTGGACATTATTACTCATAGAAGGGCCAAATGCCCAAATAATTCTAAGATCATGCTTAATTTCTTTTGGTGGAAGGCCGTGCTTTATTATTTTCATGTTCATGATGAGTTATGTTATTAATTGGATAAGCAAAATATTTGAAAATGTACGTGCAGGCATCTCAAAAGGGTTTAATAGGCATTACCTTAAATTCTGACTGGTATGTACCAGTTTCTAAAGAGAAAACGGATCGTGATGCTGCTCGGCGTGCCCTTGACTTCATTTTTGGATGGTAAGGTTATATGTATTTAACAATTCAAAGCTTAAAGATAAACCATAGGTAAGAATTCAATGGGCTTCACTTAAATTTAACAGAGTCACACTTAGCTTATCACTTATGTATAACCTTCTGAATTAAAATATAGTGATGTGCCATTTCTGCCATGCATTAGAAATCAGAAAAAGGTATATCAAAGTTTCTTGTTAATTGAACTCATATTTTGCACTTTGGTTCAGGTATATGGAGCCACTCACGAAAGGCAAGTATCCGAAAAGCATGCGATCTTTGGTGGGAAACCGGCTACCAAAATTCTCTAAAGAACAAGCCAAGCAACTTAAGGGGTCATTTGATTTTCTGGGCCTAAACTACTACTCGTCATTTTATGCTGCCTATGCACCTCATCTACGTGGTGCCAGACCAGCCTTACAAACCGATGCTCTTGTTAATGTTACAAGTAAACAAAGTCTTATAACATATTATTGCATCTTAATTATCAGTTATTTATATGCTTGCACTAGCTGTTTCAGTTCTGATATCTTTTTTTTTCCCAATGATAGATCAGCATGACGGCAAGCCCCTTGGTCCAATGGTATGTGTTACACCATTTCTTTTGCAGCTACGTTATGTGTAAATGCTCTTCATTAATTTCTTTTTCCCCATAAGATCATAAATTAAACTGAGTTCCTTTCAAAATTTTAATTTCATGCAGGCTGCTTCGAGCTGGTTATGTATTTATCCAAAAGGATTTCTAGAGCTATTGCTCTTCATCAAGAAGAACTACAACAACCCTGTAATTTACATTACTGAAAATGGTAATACCTTGATTATATGTGTTATTTTTTCTCAGATACTATGTATATTCTGTTAAGTTAATTTGAATATTATCAGAGCTAATGAAAATCTTATACAATAAATCAATAGGTTATGATGAGTTCAATGATCCAACACTATCACTTGAAGAATCCCTTATAGATACTTATAGAGTTGATTACTTTTATCGTCATCTTTATTATCTTCAGACTGCAATCAGGTGAGTAATGCATTATCAAAGAGCCTCTCTCAGTTTATTGATTTCATAGTATAAGTTTTATGCATTTTAATTTGCTTGTTTCTGTTGGCTTCTCTGTGTACAAGGCATGGTGTGAATGTAAAGGGATATTTTGCATGGTCATTGTTGGATAACATGGAATGGGATTCTGGCTACACGGTGCGATTCGGACTCATTTTTGTGGATTTTAAGGATGGGTTGAAAAGACACCTGAAACTCTCGGCGCATTGGTTCAAGAATTTTCTCAAAAAGTATTAGTTAGACATTACATATTCATTATTCAGCATGGTTCTAGCTGATAAAAAAGTGATATGAAATTTATTGATTCATCTCCGGGTTATAGTAGAAGATATGCAAATATTAGATCCCATATTAGATCCCCAGTTCTGTATTTAATAAAGAACTTCTTGTGCATATGCACCCTTTTACCCTTTGGAAACAATAAATCAAATAATTATGAATTCCATCTACTCTTCTTACGAAAAGGGGACATTTTACTATTAACAAACTATCACTAGCTATCATTCTGACACTGAGTATGTATTTATGTTTATATGATAGTCTTCTTAATCACTTGTATGTATAAATCACTTAGGTCTTGTGTAGGGCCTAAGATTATTTGTTCTCACATTAGTTGAGAAATTGATGATTTCTTTCATGCCTCAACTAGTGCTTTGAAGTTGGCTTCATCAAATAAGTGATTAAAGAAATGAGAGTGTTTTTAAAGGGAGAAAAAAACTATTGAGATGTGTAATCTTTTTTCGCCAAACATGCACCTCGACTCTAAAACTATATTTCAAAGCAATAAGTTAAGGCAGATAACAAATTTCTATCTTGCTTAAGTAAAAATGCATCTTTTAAGATTTTTATAAAGAATGAAATCTGAATTTATATTGTTTTTTCTCGTATTAATAACCTTAGTTGAATTTTTTAATGTGCAGCAAAGATTCTTTGAGGTCAAAAACTAATTTCTTTTAAAATGTATAAATTGTTGAATTGAATTTTATTTTTCCCAACAATTTTATTTTTCATTTACTTGGTAGAAATATATCGACATTATACTTAACCAATTATTTCCTCCGTACTTAAATATAAACATTTAGAATGGTTTTGCACACATATTAAAGAAATTAGTTAAAATTGTTAGTAATATTATAATTAATAATATTTGATATTTTTTTAAAAATTACTCTTATTGAGATTTTAAAAATGTTGAGTAAATAAAAATGTTTGTGATAAAGAAGTAATTAATATTATTAAAAATTAAAATATAAGCTTATAAAATCAAAATATATGTTTATATTTAGAAATAGAAGAAGTATTTTGAGCCTTGTTGGTTGGTGTCTTGGTGGATTTTTGTGTGTTTACCATAAACATACTAGTGACCAGTTTAGTCACCGCGAGGAAGTAACGCAATGCTTGATTAGATGGGATACGTAGATAAACTAGTAACGCAAAAAGAACATCTGGGATGAGGTAGGAAATATTAGCTAAAGATTGCCACTTCTTGATTACCACTGCATCCGTTCTATTTATCTGTTCAAAAATATAAAACATATTTTGATATGATTTTATTTGATTCATGTTAATAGTGAAAAAAATTAATAATTACATAGAAAGAAAATGTATATTAAAAAAACATAATTAATTTATTAAAAATTAATATACTAGTTATATTTTTAAAAAAAAAATTACAATTTTTATTTATAAGCCATTTTTTATGAGAATTCTCTGGTCCCATTTTTTTTTAGATTAGATAAAAATTTCATATAAAAGAAGCAAAAAAAGTATAAAGAATACTTCTTATTATAGAAATTCTCTACTCCTATTTATAACTCGCATACATTGTTTTTTCAATTGTTAATTAATATGAAATAATATATTTCTGAAATTTCTAATACAAATTAAAAATATAAAACTACAAACCCCGAGCGTGTGGTTCAGTGATAGGGATTGATCCACGCTTAAGCAAGGTCAGGTGTTCGAATCCTGCCTGCTGCATGCAGCAACGTTAAATCTCGGGGCCAGCTGTCCCACCCATTAGAGGGTGCCTACAAGCCAGAGAGGAGATTAGTCACTGCGGTCGGCGGTGAACACTCCCGTTTCTTTTTAACATAGTTATAAATATGACATTAAAAAAAAAATCAGATGAGAAGTATGATATTGTCTAATGAGGCAAATAAATAAAGAACAGAAAGAGTAACAAGAGAGTGATCCGAATAATTCAAAACGTGAAGAGCTCCTCACGGAACAGATGTGGGAACAAAAGAAAAGCAGATAAACAGTTAAATACAAGTAACTAAATAAATAAATAAAGAAAAGTAGACGACCACTTGACACAAATGAATGACTCCGCCTCTTTCGGAAGCAGTATTAGACTTTTAGTGTGACACCCGCAACTATCGCTAGCTGCATAAAAATTACATACAAGCATATATATATATATATATATATATGTATGTATGTACTAGTCGCTCGATCATACAATAAATAGAATAAGAAGTTACTTCTAATAATTAACTTAATTAATTGCCTGGATTTTAATGATGGCATTGGCATTGGATTTCAACGTGTTA
The DNA here is from genome assembly GCA_037953625.1 of Crotalaria pallida. NCBI lineage: Eukaryota > Viridiplantae > Streptophyta > Magnoliopsida > Fabales > Fabaceae > Crotalaria > Crotalaria pallida. The sequence goes on along the minus strand of CM075654.1, from coordinate 136,418,232 downwards.
ATAACGTTTCTGCTGGTGGTGGCTCTTATTACTCAAACAGAGGCATTATTTGCAGGGAAGTCCTTCATCACAAGTGATACTAATAATGAAGGAGGAAGAAAAAGTAGTGGTGGTGTCAATGGTGTAGGTCAAGAACCATTCAAGTATAACCCACCAATTGAGGACATTTCTAATCTGAGTCGGAGCACTTTCCCTCAAGGATTCATTTTCGGGACTGCATCCGCTGCATACCAAGTACTATACATTATTAATTATTAATTATTATTAGTAGTTACTTCATTTCCCTTTTATTTTCTTTACTCTTAACTTCAAATCATCTTCCAACCTTTACCTAAGATAACAAAATCATACTAGCTAGTAATTTGGTCATATAAATTTTTTGTTCCATTTTTTTAGGTATCATTACTAATTTACGAGTTTTCAATTTGTAGTACGAAGGTGCTGCAGCCGAAGGAGGCAAAGGACCGAGTATATGGGACACTTTCGCCCACAAATTCCCACGTATGCAATTTGAATATTTTGAATGCAATTTTGGCCCACAAATTTTTAAGTAAATTTTTTAAAAATATTTCAAATCAAAGATTTGGATAGAATTCAATTTATTAGTTCTAAATTATGCAATGATTTCTCGATAAAATAAGCCAATTAATAAGCTATTTTTGCTTTCGCAAACTATAAATGGTATGCAGAAAAAATAGCTGATAGAAGTACCGGAGATGTAGCCGATGACCAATATCATCGGTACAAGGTATGCTTTATTACTAATTTACTATAAAGTTAATTTAATATAGAGAAAATGCATGATGATGTATAAAAGGTGTAAAAATTCTTTACACCACCACATTATCCATTATGCATGTATTATTTTATTTTTAGAATTATTAAGTATTGATTTTTAATTAAAATTAAAATACATAAATGATGAATAACAGATAATAATATAATAAATTTTACACTATTAATGCATATTCATTCATCTTTTTAATATAAATAAAAAAATGTATAAGAAATCTGTGGAGTCATGATAGCTTGGTTTACATATTATAGGAAGACGTGGGAATTATGAAGTATATGAATTTGGATGCTTATAGATTCTCAATTTCTTGGCCTAGAGTCCTACCAAGTAAGATATCTTTCATTTCGCATTACACCTTTGAAAACTTTTTTTTTTGTTTGCACCCTGGTATCCGGCCCACTGGGCCGACTAATCCAGTTCGAGGGGGGTCCCGGGGTTAAGGTTTTATTCCTCTCCCAACGTTGTTGCGGGGGATCGAACCGTGGTTCGCCCTACCAAGTGCAGCCCCTGGCACCACTGCACCAACAGCTCGTTGGTACACCTTTGAAAACTTTGGATTTTCTTAATCTTATTTTTAGAGTTGAGAATAAAAATTCAAAAAAAAAAATATTTTCTGTTAAAAAATTTAAAAAAATATTAACAAATGTTTTTAGGATATTTGTTAATAAGTTAAATAGAGTAAACATTTTTTGGAAAGTGTAATTTTTTATTTTTCAGAAAGAAAAGAAATTGAAACTTGTGATATTTTTTTTATTATTAAAAATCTTAACAAGTGTTTTAAGGGTTAATTAGAGCACTTATTAATAAGACCCAAAAATTAGATGTAAGATTTTTTGATTTTTCCAATATAACATTTTTCAATATAAGTTACTCCTCCGTATCTTCCTTTGAATTCTAGGTTATTAAGAAAACCCAAAAAAATAATCTTGCAGGTGTTTCAAAGTAACCATTTTCTATTTTTTATGTACTATTTGCAGAAGGAAAGCTTAGTGGAGGTGTAAACCAAGAAGGAATAAACTACTATAACAACCTCATCAACGAGCTAATAGCCAATGGTCATAATTCATTATGTTTTTAATTAACTCTTTACATTGTTATCTTACTATGTAATCCATGCATGTTGTATATATAGTACTGTAATTTGTTAATTAACCATAATACTCATAGTAATTAATGCAGGTATTCAACCATTTGTGACCCTTTATCATTGGGACCTCCCCCAAGCCTTAGAGGATGAGTATCAAGGATTATTGAGTCCTCTCATTGTGTAAGTGATGACACAAATTTAATTTCCACCCAAACCTATATATATGGATGTTTTTATTAGCGAATCAAGTGTAATTAATTAACTATGGTGGACATACATAATTTTATATGGGCATGCAGAAACGATTTTAGGGACTATGCTGATCTTTGCTTCAAGGAATTTGGTGATAGGGTGAAACATTGGATTACATTTAATGAACCAAGTAGTGTGAGCCAGCAAGGTTATTCACTTGGCATTTTGGCACCAGGTCGGTGTTCTTCATGGATGAAACAAAATTGTACAGGTGGCAATTCAGGGACAGAGCCATATATAACTGCGCACCACCAACTTCTTTCTCATGCTGCTGCTTCCAATCTGTATAGGGCCAAGTATAAGGTACTTTGCATTGTGTTCTTGAAATTTTTAAAATGAATGAAAAGCTTTTTGAGCCCTATGTATAATTATTTTTGGTGGAAGATCATGCTTTATTTTTATGTTAAGTTGTTAAATTATTTATTACTATTAACAATTGAATATCCAAAACATTTGAAAATATGCAGGCGTCTCAAAAAGGTTTAGTAGGGATCACCTTAAATTCTTATTGGTTTATGCCGATGAACGAAAACAAATTATGTCACGATGCTGCACAACGAGCCCTTGACTTCATGTTTGGATGGTAAGAAAAAATAGGAAAATTCTTCCATACTCTCTTTTAAGATAATTTTAATGCACCATTTCTATTTTGGGCATAACTTACCCATAACCAAATTTTAGATTGTTGCACGACAACCCTTTGATCAACCAATAATTGTTTGACAAATCATCTAGTGAAAACACGTCATTGTCACATTAGCTTTATGTGAGATAAAAAGACTAAATTGAAATAACTCAACTTTGATATTGGGAACAAAATGCAGAATTCAATTTTGACTTATATAGAATTGATTTGACAATGACATAGATTGACTAGATGATTTGTCAAACAACTATTGGTTCATTAAAAAGTTGTTTTGCAACAATCCAAAATTTGGTTGCATGATAGAAATATTCTTCTATTTTTAATTTTTAATGTATGAAAGCTTATTTATACCCCCAACTTCAATATCAATACTTCTGCTTGTTGATTACATATGCGTTTTGAATATTGGTATAGGTATATGGAACCGCTCACAAAAGGTGAGTATCCAAAAAGCATGCAAATTTTAGTGGGAAACCGGCTACCAAAGTTCACCGCAGAAGAAGCCCAACAAGTTAAGGGGTCAATGGACTTTTTGGGCCTAAACTACTACTCAACCATGTATGCTCTCGATGCTCCTCACGGGCCTCTTCCTGGACCAACTTTAGAAACTGATCCTCGCGTTGTTTTATCGGGTGAGTCAAGTGTACCTAATTTTACTCTATAAGTATACACTATTGCTACATCTTAAGGTGTGTTTGATTTGAGGGGACTGAATGAAAGATGAAGGAAGATGAGCAATTTTGTTTAAATCCATTATTTGGTTTAGAAATTTGAAAGGGAGAGGAAGGAATTAATGGAGTCAATTTACGTCTCTTTTTCTTATTTTTGCTTTTTCTTCAAAAGTGAAGTTTTGGGGCGAAAAATTATTAAAAACATATTCCTCTAATTTTTTATTTTTTATTTTTCAAAATGTTACTATGGTTTTAGGATGGAGAGAGTAGTACTTTTGTCAATCATAGTGAACCTACCAACTCGGGTAGGATTGATATAGTAAAACATCCATAATCTAAAAAAAATAAAAGTTATTATAACTTATATATGATTATTTTCTTTGTTTATTTTCAATGACAGTTCAACGCGACGGCAAACCTCTTGGCCCAACTGTATGTAACTATTTGTATTCACCATTTCTTTCGTACTTATTTACAAATTGGTGCATGGTTTAAATTTTTTTTATTTCTCTCATTAGATTATTATAAATATGAAGAGAACTCGTGTGTTTTTTTATTATTGTTTTTTGTTCTAATTGTGTAGGCTGCTTCGGCTTGGTTAATTATTTATCCCAAAGGACTTGAAGAGATATTGCTTTACATCAAGAACCGCTATAACAACACCTTAACTTACATTACTGAAAATGGTAATGTATTAATAATTATATTTATTTTTTCCTTCTTCTCTATTATACTTCATGGTTAATCAATTTAAATGGTAATAAAACTAATGAAAATATTACAAAATTTATTAATAGGTCGAGATGAGTACGATAATCCAAAACTATCACTCGATGAATCCCTCGTAGACACTCATAGATTTGATTACCTTTATCATCATCTTTATTATCTTCAACGGGCAATCAAGTAAGTAATTCATCATCAAAATAAGCCTCTCTCTAATCATTAATTTTCTATAGTATATATTGTATGCATTTTAATTTGGTTATTTTTTTATTTATTTATTTATTTATTATTATTTTTTTTTTTTTTTTACAACAAGGGATGGGGTGAATGTAAAAGGATATTTTCATTGGTCATTGTTGGATAACATGGAATGGAACTCTGGGTACACCGTACGATTTGGACTCGTCTATGTGGATTATAAAAATGGTTTGGCAAGATACCCAAAACTATCAGCACAATGGTTCAAGAAATTCCTCAGTAAATCTTAGGCAGTGTTGCAATTAAATAGTAAAATTCATTATTCGTCATATCTTTGTACATATAATGCAGTATTTTCAAATTGTTAGCACCTGGCCTGTTTTTGATTTAGTAAAGCACTCTGTTAGTAAAAATGTGAAATCACATAACCTTCGCTCGCTCTTGTAATTATTTCTACATTAAGTGTGTACATATGTTAGTTTATATTTTTACTTTATTATTATCTTTTCTGTTGCAAATGAGTGTTGAGGTTTTAATGCAGTACCAAATATGCACTCAATTTTTGTAAGATTGTATTACATATATTTACTTCTTTTTTTTTCGTGATGTATGATTGATTGATAATGTAAAAAATTTTACATCATTGATATATATATATATATATATATATATATATACACATATATATTCAATTCTTATATTAATTTCAAAAATAATCTAAATTGATTGCCCTTAAAGACAAAAGGAACATGCATATGCCATGTGTAATTTAGAGAGCTTTGTAATTGTGATTTTTGAGTCGGTGACAGTCGGTAACCGGTTATTGCTCTAATAGCCCATTGTTCTTCCCCATTGTTGTAATCCCTTCACCCATCATCATTAGGAAAGATAGATTGACCTTGCAACACCACTAACACCAAAAGGTACCATCCAAAATAGACCAGATGTATTAAAGTTGGGGTGAAAAAAGTACAATTGATCACTCTCCAAATGATATATCCAAAAGAAAAAAAGATCAATGTAATGACAGGCCATTTAAATTCCATAATTTACAACAACGCAGTCCTTAAGACCTTGTAAACTGTAAAACTAACCATACAGAGAGCACCGAAGCTTTCAAATTTGCACCATCTCAAATCCAGATCTGTTATTAATTCTATTTCTACGCTAGTACAAAATTCATATGCAAATCTATTTTTTATGGGGGGACAAAAATTGTGTTTTCATTGTGTTCTTACACAGCAACAATTGCTTAAATACGTTTGGATAGCCGGAAAAGCAAAAGGGTCAACTGGTTAGGTTTTATTGCAATTTTCTTTTATCTGACATTTATTTATTAATGTGAAATAATACATTATATTATGAAATTCCCGATACAAGATAAGAGGGTAAAATTGTAATGTTAAAGTATTTTTTTTAAAGTTTCAAGAAACTTAATTACCTTCCTTGATTCGTGTGATATGGATAACTATGCCCTATAAATAGGATCAGAGAGAGTATATCTTGGTTTATATAAGTAGTGAAGAAAAACTAATAATTATAGAGAGAGAAAAAATATAGTGGAAAAAAATATAATTAATGTATATATAAGTAATGATTATATTTCTTAAAGTATGTGTTTTGTTTGAAATATGACATATAAATAAGATCGGAGGGAGTAGATGTCTAATCTTAATGACAATTTTCCATGTTTAAGTAATATTTTTGTTAGTTTTTCCCCATCCCAAAACATGCCCATTTTTTTTTTATACCAACCGGTACTCGGATCTGGTTTACCCAGAATTCGATTTATCCGATCCGACCTAATTGAGCTTGCACTAAACGGGTCTCCCAACGGGATTGCTCCATACCTAAGCTCGAACTAGAGATCAATTGGTTAAGAGATCAAATGAGCTATCACTTGACCAACCATGCACGTTGGTAAATAATGCCCATTTTGATGTATATATTTTGGTATATTGACCGATGGATCAACCAGCACTGTGCTAAAATGCTACATTACCGGTTTATTATTTTTTTTTTCCTTATTTATGTCTTTAGTTCCTGGAAGTTTAGCGTGTTTTAAATTTAGTTGCTAGAAGTTATTTTGACCGGGACTAGTCCTTAAATTTTCAAACATTTTGGTTTTGGTCCCCTCCGTTTGTAAAAATTTGTTATTTGTTTGTGTAGCTAGCGGAACATCATATCAGCAGTCTATGTGGTCTGAAGTGAAACCAAATATGTGATATAACGTGGATGATACAAATCCATGGACAAAAATGGTCTGATACACAAAATGGTCCCGTACGCAAAATGTTGAGTTCATAGGCCTGAATCATCCATGTCACATCACCTATTTGGCACTACTTCACAGCCCGTGGTAGCTTATGTGGATTTTCGTTAACCATGTCGGCAAATAACTGATTTTTTGTAATAGAGGGAAACAAAACCAAAATGTTTAAAAAATTAAGGACTAGTCCCGGTCAAAATAACTTATAGGGACTAAAACCAAAACACGATAAACTTTTAGAGACCAAAACAATAAATAAGCCATTTTTTTAACAACTACATTACCGGTTTACAATATTCACACCCCCCCCCCCCCCCCCACACATACACACACACAAACACACATACACACGATGAACTTTTAGGGACCAAAACCATAAATAAGCCATTTTTTTTAACAACTACATTACCGGTTTACAATATCCCCCCACACACAACAAAAAAAATACGAATTTGCTTATTGTTTATTAAAAAAAATACCGAATTTGCCTATTGTTTATTAAAAAAGAGTGAAGACTCACTTTAATCCCTTATGTTTTTCGCGTGAATCAGTTTAATCCCTCAAAAAATGGAAAAACATTTTAAGTCATTAAAAATGTTGAAAAGGGGACACTTTGGTCCTTCCGTCAATAACGCTAACGCAATCCTCCGTGAACGTTAACACTAGTATTGACGGAAGAACCAAAGTGTCCCTTTTTTAACATCTTCAAGGACTTAAAATATTTTTCCATTTTTTGAGGGGCTAAACTATCCCACGCGAAAAACATGAGGGACTAATTAAAGTGGGTCTTAACATCGATAACTATCTTTTTATGTTTTTTTTTCTTAACTATCAACAACGAATACATACACTAATAACTTTACTTCTAAATAAAAAAAATAAATCAAAAAAATGCTAAAAAAATAAATTGTTTATTATTGGTAGTCTCTTAACGGTACAAACAAACAAATTAATGATACCAATTCATCATTTATCTTTTTTCATTTTGATATCATTTTTTCACAATAATTTCAAATTATATAATTGTAAACTTTTTTCTGATTAAAATATATTTACCAAAATACTAGTACATCGTATGTTTTCCATGCATAGCACATGTCTATTTACTAATCTACATAATATAAAATTAGCAAACATTCCCGTTCGCATGGAGCAACAGTGCAAAGTAGTACTATCACAATGGAGCCTAAAAATTCCCGCCCAAATAGTATTATCACCCACTATTTTCAATGAACAAGCTTCCTTGAGAAGCTAACTTGGTCCAAACAAGTAAAATATAAAACAAAAGTGCTTCTAGTATGCACCGGTTTTTGGTGCTACGGCTTTTTTTTTAATTTTTTATCTAATATATTTTAAAAAATATGCTTTGGGTTTTTTGCATTCTTTTTATGTGCATGTTTTTGTTATTTGGATTTGAATTTTTTTATTACATGCTTCTTGACACAGGTAATGGTCCAAACAAGTAAAATATAAAACAAGGGTGCTTCTACCATGCACCGGTTTTTGGTACTCCGACTCTTTTTTTTATTTTAATAAATATAATATATTAAAAAAAATATGCTTTGGGTTTTCTGTATTCTTTAATTTATAATGTCATTAATTACTTCTTTTTCAAAAACACTTTTATTCACTCTTTTCAGAAAGCGAATTTTTTAGTTTATTGAAGACTCACTTTAGTCCTTCATGTTTTTCGCGTGGGACAGTTTAGTCCCTCAAAAAATGAAAAAACATTTTAAGTCCTTGAAGATGTTGAAAAAGGGACACTTTGGTCCTTCCGTCAATACCAGTGTTAACGTTCACGGAGGATGACGTTAACGGTATTGACGGAAGGACCATAGTGTCCCATTTTCAACATTTTCAAGGACTTAAAATGTTTTTCCATTTTTTTAGGGACTAAACTGTCCCATGCGAAAAACATGATGGACTAAAGTTGGTCTTCACTCTTAAAAAAAAAAATACCTTCTTCTATTTTATGGTTTTCCTTTGTGAATTAATTAGATACACTTAATTTAAAAAGTGGGGTTATTGTTAGTCTAATTTAATTTGCCTATTCACATTCATTATTAACCAATCACAATTTTATAAAATAAAAAGTTAAATTATAATTGTTGATGAGAAATATCAATAGACAATTAGAGTGTCAATAACCTCACCTAGTTATGAGATTTCTCAAAAACTTGTCGCAATATTGTTATTATTCCATCTAAATTTTCACTTTGTTAGAAAGGTAGGTAGTGTTAATAAGATCTACCTTGAAGTTTTTTAATAGAAAATTATAAAATTAAAACTTAAAATATAATAAAAACGGATAACTATATTAGATATTGACAATAAATAATTAAATATAATCATATATATAATAAAAATGATTAAACTTACAACATATAAACAACATAATACTAGTACTATGGAATTAATAAAGTAATGTAAAGTATAATAACATAATAATATTTTATTGTATTACTTTTAAATAAAATAATATGATTTTAAAATAAAGCAATGCGAATAGGAAATCAGTCAACATTCAATTATATATTCTATTATTCATTATAATAATAAAATACTATTTATTGATACTATAAATATTAAGTTAATTAAATAATAATAAATTGTTGTATTATTATATTGTTTTGAATAAAATAATATAAATATCGATTGAATTGAGATATGAAGGATCAACCGTAACTCTAAAAAATAAATAGAAACTGCTTACCAAAAAAAAAATTAAAAAAAATAAATAGAAACTTTAAACAACATAATACTATTACTATGAAATTAATATAAAATATAATAACATAATATATTATTGTACTACTTTCAAATAAAATAATATTTATAATATATCATTATATGATATTCAAATACATCAATGTGAATACTATATCAGTTAACATAATATTATTATAATATTATTTATGGATACTATATATAAATACCATATGAATAAAATAACACGGTATTAAAGTAATTTATTGTTATATTGTTTCGCATAAAATAATATAAATATCAATTGAATTGAGACGGGAAGAATGAACAGTAAATTCGAAAAATGAATAGAATCATTAAAAGCTTTTATTTTTAAAAAAGTAAATTAAAAATCAAATGAAAAGTTCTTTGAGGAAACGAATGGATTATTCAAAAAAAAAAAAAAAAAGGAAACGAATGGTAACGTTAAGATTTAGTATTTTTTTTTATGTTTATTACTATTATAGATATAAATACTAATTGTTGGCTGCCTGGTTCATGTAATTTAAGTCTATTTCTTTTTAAAATTATCCGATTTAGTACCCTCTAACTATTTTTTTTTAAAAAAATAGATATAGATTTTATGGTCCTTTTAACTGTTCACACAAATGAGAGAGTTAAGTTACAAGTCTGATCAGTGTTTTTTTATATAAAATATATAATTACCAAATCATCTGTTTGGTAGATTAAACTAATATATATCAAGATTTAACAAAACCGACAAGATGTTTAATTTACTCGAATAAGTTATTTTTTCCTTTTAAATTATTTAATGTTAGCTTGTAATCAACCGTTCACGTCATGAAACTACTCCAAATACCTTTACATTTCTAGAGATATTCAATTAACGGAAGAAATTAATTAATTAACCACAAATTAAGCTTTAATCAAGTTCACTAAAACTCTATAATAATTTACACATGCTAACTAAAAATGAACAAATTTTAGCCTGCTACTCCTATAAGGCATGGCAGGTGAGCAGGTCAGGGTATATGACAAAGTTTTATGAAAACTTACAAAGATATTTATAAATTATTTATCAACAAAAATTTTCATACCGGTACCAAGTTTTGAAACATACTCCAATTTTTAGTCTTTCTATCTAGTTTCACCTCTCGCTACAATCTTTTTTTTTTTTTAAATTTACTTTTTATTTTAATATTATACATAAGAATCTTTTGTCATATTCAAGTCCATATCCCCATGACCTTGACGTATAAATAAGTCCCATGTATCCACTTCTTTGTTTGTTTAATTGAGCATATAGAATCAGTTATATGTGTGGGTGTATATAGTTATGGCATTCAACAGCCTCCTTCTCGGTCTCTTGACTCTTTTTATTGGTTCGTATGTTACAATTATTGTTGAAGCTGATGTTGTCCCTGTTCTTGTGGACGTTGCTTCTCTAAATAGAAGCAGTTTCCCACAAGGTTTCATGTTTGGGACTGCCTCCTCCTCCTACCAGGTGCGTATACGTATACGTATACATACATATATATATATATATATATATATATATATATATATATATTCACATTTTCATAAGATCTTTCTAAGTGATTAAGACCTAATCAAGCTAATTTTATTTACGAATAGAAAATATATCAATCAGGAGTATAAGGGTACTCCAATTGTTATACATTTATTTTGTATGGTTTAAACACTACTATACATTGTTTGGTATATATACTAAAAAATTCATACACCTCAATCCAATTACAGACTTATTAGAAGCTTAATGATAGGAGTTTGAATGTTATATGTATGGACACCATAACTTTGTGATGATTGATGGTATAGTATGAAGGAGCTGCAAATGAAGACGGCAAAGGACCAAGTATATGGGATACACAAACTCATAAATACCCAGGTATATTTCTTTTTTTTTTTTACTATTAGCAATTTTTAGCAAAAAATACTACACTAATCTCATAAGTTAGTCTTTAATTACAAATTAGCCGAGTACTTTTTTTTTTATGTATAAATAAGTTCAATAAGTTTTGAACATTCAACAAATAAGTATGTCTTAAATATGCTTAGCTCGTGATTACATAAATATGTGTTAAGTATGTATTAACGAATGCAACAAGCTAAGTTGCCTTAATAAAGCATGATGTCAAATGAGGCTCATAAAGGAGGCTTTGCCTGAGAGGAAAGTATTAAACAGTGAAAATACATTTTTAAAAATTGAATTTGAGTACTCATATTCCATGTTCCGTGAAGAAATTGAGCGGATTTATGAAGTCAATAATTTAATCTATTTTTTATTGATAAATCAATCAAACACCGTAATACCAAATCTCCCAATTTTATTATTCATTATTATAACTTTAATTTGATGCAGCAATTTTTATTTATTTTTTAAATAATTTTAGCATCTTTATATGACAGAGGCTGAGAGGCAGTAATTTTTTATTGATTCTAAAATAATTTAAAAATGTTTAATGTGTAGACAAAGAAACGGCCGGTTAGGATCTTTTGGACAAAGCATTTCTTTGGCCAAAGATATCAATATATACACTAAATAATTCTTAAATTCCTACATTTTTTTTTGGGTTTCTGACTGACCTTAGTTTACATTTTTTATTTATTTTTATCTTTTTATTTATTTCACATTACATCATCAATTTTTTTATCTTATTTTTTTTAATCTCTTTCATCCGGCGTTATACTTCTTTCGGCTCGAATTATAAGCAAAACTAGCTAAATTTACGTTTGTTAAGGAGATTAGTTCAAATTTATAAAAGAATAGAGGTATTTTAGGAAAGTTGCATTAGGTATGAAACAAAAATTAAATAAGATAACAATTTTCTAGGAATGTTTTAGGAAAGTAGCATTGAGAATGAAATAAAATTTAGGAAAGTTGGTTAATTTTGCTTATATTTTAAACCAAGAAATGAATTGTTTTTTGTTGCTTATATTTTAAGCCGGAGGGAGTACCAAAAAGAATCACCAAATTACGCCTTACAGGCTAGAAAGAATACAACCGGATTCAACCTGCAGAGACCCTTAAACTTAATACAGTATCAAATGAAGAACCATTCTGCTGCATGCAACCAACAATATTTGTTACACCTTTTTGATCATACCTTCTATAAATATGTAGGGATATTTATAAACAACTAGCAAGTAAGCCCGTGCACATGCACGGGGCCATTACGCGAAGTCCCTAATTTAAAGGTGAAATTATTAAAGGTTTCATATCATAACTTAAATTTGATTAACAAATAATTGATTAAAATTTGTTGTCATGACTTAAATTTTATATTTCAAAAATAACCAAATTCTAAAGAAATTCAAATTAAAACATGTCAAGTGACAAAACTTTCTTTAACCCTCTTAATTTGGTTGTTTTAGAATTTGTTGATTTGTTAGATTATTTTCATGATTTTTTATTTTTGTAATTTTTTATCATTTTTTTAAGACAAATGAAGCATTTTAAATAATTTTTTTTTAGTTTTCTTAACTTCAATCATAAAAACCCATAATCTTTTGATTTTTTCAAGATAATAAAGTTTATCCCTTTTTAGATTCCTATTCTCAACCCAAGATTATTAAAAACTCTTACTTATGCATCAAAGTTTATCAACTTGAAAATATTCTTTAAATGTTGTAGATATTTGTCTCATATTTGTCTTCTCAATGATCTAATTAATTTCGGTCTTCTCAATGATCACATTAAGTTCTCTTCTATTAGTAAATTTCTCTTCTATTAGTAATAGATTTCTTTAAATGCTGTAAATATTTCTCACCTATTTGTCTTCTCAATGATCTGATCCCATTAATTTAATTTCGATCTTAAATGTTGGAGATATTTCTCTCCTATTTGTCTTCCCAATAATCCCATTAATTTTGGTCTTCTCAATGCCATTAATTTCGGTCTTCTCAATGATCTCATTAAGTACTTTTCTATTAGTAATAGATTTCTTTTTTTTTGTTTGAAAAAGATTTGAACTATTTGTCTTCCCAATAATCCCATTAATTTTGGTCTTCTCAATGCCATTAATTTCGGTCTTCTCAATGATCTCATTAAGTACTCTTCTATTGGTAATAGATTTCTTTTTTTTTGTTTGAAAAGGATTTGAACTATTTGTCTTCCCAATAATCCCATTAATTTTGGTTTTCTCAATGCCATTAATTTCGGTCTTCTCAATGATCTCATTAAGTACTCTTCTATTAGTAATAGATTTCTTTTTTTTTTTGTTTGAAAAAGATTTAAACTATTTGTCTTTCCAATAATCCCATTAATTTTGGTCTTCTCGATGCCATTAATTTCGATCTTCTCAATGATCTCATTAAGTACTCTTCTATTAATAATAGATTTCTTTTTTTTTGTTTGAAAAAGATTTGAATCAGATTTGGAATAAAATAATTACATTCAAAAGAATAATATAATACCTAAAATTGAAACTTTTTATAGGCCAACATTCAAGTGCCAAAATTAACACGCGAATCAGATCGAAAAAATCGATTTCACTTCACTGAGCAGAAAATTAGTCAACGAAGGATGATCAAGATTTGAAGATCTGTAGAGTATCTATCATGGATAAAGACAAATAAAATTGATATCTGCATGACACATAAAATAGGAAAGCTAAATCATAAAGGTGTTCACTATGAAAATCAATGAAGTTGACCCTTCATAGTACCAGTTTGCTGGAGCTTAGCTATCAACTCTCAAGGATAACAATAAAGGGAACACACCATATAGTAACCGACAGCAACAACTCCATCTACTGACTATTTCAGATAGATAGAGTACAATACCAAGAAAGCAAGCAAAAGTCCAATAAGCTTAACAAAAGTCTGAAAGCCACAGATGACAGAAATAAAATGTAGAGTGGCAATAGAGTGTAAGGAAGTGTAAGGAAGGGTTAGAAAAGATATTTAATAGAGTGGCAATCTTAAAAACAATTCTCAACTTCATGGTCTTGTCAATAACTATATTGTTCATAATAATAATATTCGTTTGCTATACCTCCAGCCCTGCACAAAGATGGTCACATTGGTATAAATTAAAAGAGAATGAAGAAAAAGTATAAATTAAGAACGATAAAATTAAATTTTCAAAAAGATGAGTAACTAATGCATCATTGAAGAATCAATAGTATAGCAAATATAATTAACCCTGCACATTCAAATATACTAATGCATCATTGAAGAATCAATTGTATAGCAAATATAATTAACCCCTGCACATTCAAATATAAGTAAGAAAGGTATTAGTAAAATTAAGAGTAGCCTTGTTGCACCAGCTACTTGAAGGAGCCACTATAAGACACAAATGTATAAGGTAAGTAACGTAAAGTTGTAAACCACAACAACTTCAGATTCAATACTCCCTATAGAAGAAAGTACATACTACATACCTAAGCAACCTTGATTGAATTTCTGAGTGGCACATGGTAATATGTCTCAGTTTTTTGAAACATACTACATACCTGAGCAATACTTTTTTGATGAATTTCTGAGTGACTGATGATGAAAATCTTAAGAAAAAGACACCAAAGAGGGGTTTAACAAACATCATATATCTCAGTTTCAAAAAATTCTTATTTAACATTGCATACAAACTAAAAGAAAATTTTGACTTAAAATGACATTGTCTTGAATCAGAAACTCACTCCCTTCAGCACAGCAAATGATTTTTTTCTAAGTTCTGAGTCCGGGGCACATATAATAACCATTTTAACAGCCTGAAAGGTAAAAAAGTGACCATAAAAATATATTAGCACCTTTTCTCTTCTTTCAATCAAAATGCAAGGACATAAGAATACTTTAGCCAGCACCCAAGCATATTCAGGCGACAAACGCAAGGATCTTAACATCAGCTCAATTTCCGCATATTCACATCATTGCAGTAACAAAATGCTATTTAATTTATGCATAATTTTCTTATGTATGTTCCTAAAATCATGTTATAATAAAACCAAATGATAAAAGTCATAAACACTACTTATTACTTTTATCAAATATGTGGTGTGCATCAGTTGTAGTGGACTCAATTTAGAAATAATCTATTGCCAGTTATTTTATTAATAGATGTTAGAGTAAACTTCATGGTTAAATGATGGGACAAAAAAAACTTTAAACTTCTCATGCATTATTGTTTTAGGATATCTACAAAATTGTCATTAAAGATTACCATGAGTCCTTTCTTTAAGGCCAACTCCCTAGCCATGTTAACTGCATCTTCACTGCTAACCTATTAAGGTCGTTAGGTGAAACATAAAACATTCAATGACAGTGAGGAGAAACATAAAATTTTGAAGGAAAAGCTCCATATCCAAATCCCACCTTTTTCAAAAGTTCAAAAAAGCTAAAAATCCAAATAGAAATTAGTTTCAAATATCATTACAAATAGTTGAAATAGCAGTATTAAGAAGCAAAACAGATTTTGGTTATTTTGAGCACTTACCACAATCATCTCAGCACCTTCAAACTAAACACACGCATGAGAATTGAAAATATCATTAGATAGAGTAAAATAATAAAAAGCAAAAATATCACATGATAAGAACCTTCGTCAGCATGCCTTGCAAAGCCAGCACCAAGACCCTTGATCTGTCAAAAATAAACAACAACAAAAGTGCACACAATTCGTCAACTTTAGTGTAAAATAAGTCAATGCAACATCGATGGAGCATAAAAGAAGAAATTTATACGAAAGAAAAATATGATTATTTGACCAGAAGGAAGAAAGATTGAATCTGATCCAGTACAGAAATCCAAAACACAATACGCACTCAGTAAGACCAGAATCTTGCTTCATTTTTGAGCCAATCCAATGTACTTTTATTTTGTTCCAGTTTTAACTTCCTTTTTTTTAGTATAGGTAGATAGATTTTATTTTAGTTGAGTTAGTCTCAAACTCAACTATGACTCCAAACCACACTAAAAGAGAGACCAAAAATTAAACACAAAAATGAAAAAGTGCAGTTCCTAGCTAAAAGATTATTAGTGTACCTGTTTCTCAACTTGTCATGCAACTGGATTATTGTGTCTTCTTCTCTAGTAAAGTTTACCCGTTTGATATCAGGCCTCAAATAATTAGTCCACTTGAGTCTGTAACTCTTTCCACACCTCAAAAGCCCTATTCATTAATTAAAGTATTATTATTAGGAACCAAAAATTAAATATTGTATCCTTTAAGTTGTGATAGATGGAGCATAAATGAAGCTTAAAAGGAGGAAATTGCAAAGGTGGTGATGGTGGTGGCCATGATTCACGACGGTTCCCTGAAATTCCTTTCTTTATTCTACTCATTTCCAGATCTTCTCCTTCTCTCTCTTACTCTCTCTTAGTCTCTGTAGCAACAAAAAAAATAAGAAACTTCACTTTGGCCAGTTATCAGACACCTTGTGTGCATAATAAAAAAAGCTCAAAACAATAAAGATCCGGTGTGCAATTTCATTGTCAGGAACGAAGAGGAGAGTTCGAGACTTACTTACAGGAACGGAGATCTTCATCGTCGGTGTCTAGCGGTGATGAAACTGAGAACTTTGCATTTCATTGCATCATGGATTGCAACTATAAGATTTCCACATTCAAATCATTTTCGTAAAGCTTGTGCAATGAAAAATGGAAAGAAAGATGAAGAGAGAAAGAACCTGACCCTTCTTCCCACTATCGCTGCCTATTTGTCACGGTGATGGGTGTTCTCCCCACGACTCCTTTGCCAAATCTCGGTCCGGTGGCTACCTCGATTTACAGAGATGCAGGATTGAACGGAGAAAGAAAAAGAAGAATATGGAGAAAGAAGAATGAATGGAGAAAGAAAAAGCTTCGAACAAAAAATGGAGAAAGAAGAATGAATTGGAAAGAGACGGTACATTTTCTCACAAACAAAAAAAAACGTGTAAACCTACCTTGGGCTTCCAGCCCACTATCCCAATGAACCTCCCAATGTCTGCCCATTAATTGCACCATATAATCATTAGCTGCTGTCTTAGTGGAATAGATTAACTTAGAATTAGTCAAAATTGAGTCAAAATTAATTCAAATCAGGATTGAACACCAAGCTTCTTTTATAAAAGTATTGATGATAATAATAACAATATGGTCATGTTTTATTCATTTAGTAACTGGTGCAATGACCTGCAGAGAAAATATTGGATAGAAGCAATGGAGATGTAGCTGTTGATCAGTATCATCGCTATAAGGTACGATCCAATAAGGGATATTGAAATTTAATTTGTACAACGTTCTTCTTTCACTCTTGTAAATTAACACCTGAAGACAAAATTGGGACTGCACACATTTTCTTTTCCTAGTAAAACTTAAAGTGTTAAAGAGATGTTTCATATCAATTTTACTACATGTGAATAGGAAGATGTAGGGATCATGAAGTATATGAATATGGATGCTTACAGATTCTCCATCTCTTGGCCAAGGATATTACCAAGTAAGCAAATGTTGATTTTATTTACATCCTTATGAATTTCAGCTTATTGAATCTTTCATTTATAGTAACCACTCTGATAAATATGCAGAAGGAAAACTAAGCGGGGGTATAAACCAGAAAGGAATAAAATACTACAATAACCTCATCGACGAGCTGCTAGCTAATGGTCACATATATGCACAACCCATTATTTAACATATTTATCAATCTATGATTTTCATAGTCATAATAAATTATTGGGATTAATCCAGGTCTGCAACCATTTGTTACCCTTTTCCATTGGGATCTTCCCCAAGCCTTGGAAGATGAGTATGGTGGCTTTATAAGCCCTCATATTGTGTAAGTGAAGGGACATAATTTTTCATTCTAGCTAGCTACAACATTGGCAGTTTTGAAATAGTAATTCTGATTAATATAGATTGAATAATTTAAGTTATGTTGTACACACATTTTTATAACTGCAGAGATGATTTTAAAGACTATGCAGAGCTATGTTTCAATGAATTTGGAGACAGAGTGAAGCACTGGATTACTTTGAATGAGCCATGGTGTTATAGTGTATTTACGACTGAACCCTATTTGAATTCACACTACCAACTCCTTGCTCATGCAGCTGCTGTCAAAGTTTACAAGACTAAATATCAGGTTAAGTATAACCTGAAGATCTTGAAACCCTCATTTTTTTAATTAGTTGTACTTCTACTATTGTACTAAATCTTGTTCATTATGAAATGAATTACAAAACATTAACTTGAATGTGAGCAGGGGTCTCAAAAAGGTTTGATAGGCATCACATTAAATTCTTTCTGGTTTTTGCCGTACTCAAACGACAAAGCAGATCATGATGCTACCAAACGAGCTCTTGATTTCATGTTTGGGTGGTAAGGGCTATTTTATTACTCAATGATTATTAACACATAAATGATGAACGATGTGATGCATTAGGATATGAAAAAACCTATAAACTATCGGTGCACAATCAAATGATCAATTTTCTCTTCTATTATACTATGTGTGTTTGTGTTTGTGTGATGCCACTAACTTAATTGATTAAATTGCAGGTTTATGCAACCACTGACAAGAGGAAAGTATCCAAAATCCATGCGATCTTTGGTGGGAAACAGATTGCCAAAATTCACTACAGAGCAGTCCAATCTACTTATTGGTTCATTTGATTTTATTGGACTAAATTACTACACCTCTAATTATGCTTCCCAAATAACCCAGCCAAGTAAGGACAATAGCAGCACACCTAACTATTTCAAGGATACTCAGGTCAATGCTACAAGTAAGGACACCTTGATTTGCATCTCTCACACAATAACAGAACATTATAGGTTTCACTCATCTAAAGTTAGGGTCCACTTAAGGGAGTGAGTTATACCACACATGTGTGATCAAGAAATTAAGAACTATAGAAAAATGACTAGGTTACTAACTGATTAAATTGAAATAAGCTTAAAGAATTGATTAAAAAAAAAAAATCATCTATAATACTATTGTCACTTATGAAAAATGTTTTATCATGACTTATGACAGCTGAGCGTGACGGAAAACCCATTGGACCAAGGGTATGTATAACTCTCCTTCTTTTATTGTAGTATCTCCAATAGCAATGTTATACGGTGCAAATTGATCGGTGCAACACCTTATGCAACAACTTTTGGTTTTATATATAAGGCAAAATACAACTAAAATTGTCACAATTGATTGTACAAATATTTTTTTTTAAATATCTCAAATAAGGGGCATCAGTATGTACTGCATAAATACCCAAAGATGCTTAGTTTTTATGATTTACTCCTTATTTGATTGGCATAACAAGCTAACCCCTTTTCTATACAGGCGTCATCAGATTGGCTATATGTTTATCCAAGGGGAATTCGAGAGCTATTGTTGTACACAAAGAGAAAGTATAAAAACCCTTTAATTTACATTACAGAAAATGGTATTACTTCCAACTTTTTTTAGTAGTCCATACATACACATTCCATTTTAACAAATAAAGTATAAGAAGATAATCTAGCATGATCTGATTTATATGTGTTATAAGCTTTGAGTACAATATTTTATTTCCTCCTAATAATCAAAGCAAGTAAAAGGATAATGAACTACATATCTAATGAACTAAAAAATTTGTATTGTAATTGATTTATAGGCATGGATGAGTTAAATGATCCAACATTACCACTTGAGGAGGCACTCATGGATACTTATAGAATTGATTACTTCTATCGCCATCTATATTATATTTTGGCTGCAATCAGGTAATTGACACTCTCTTTTTTCTTACTTATTTTTTGATTTACATTTTATGCAATTTTAACTCTATGTTATTTGTTGGCTTTTGATGTAAAGGGATGGTGTGAGGGTAAAAGGATATTTTGCATGGTCACTGTTGGACAACTTTGAATGGGGTTCTGGCTACACCCAACGTTTTGGAATTTACTTTGTTGATTACAAAAATGATTTGAAAAGGCACCCAAAGCTCTCTGCCCATTGGTTTAGGAATTTTCTTGAAAAACATTAGACTTGTTGCATGATGATATCCCTAATAATGATGTATACCTGGTCTTTTCTTTTCTATTTGATGTAAACTTAGTGTGAATCATGAGCAACTTTAACTTCAATAGTCTTTTACTCACCATATTGCAATATATGATAGGATGTGCTATGTAATTATGTTTCTCTTATCTTTTTCATCAAACAGGCCTAAGTATAGTATAGGTGAGTTAATAAAATGGCTTAAACTCTTTCTTATAAAGAGAGGAAAAAATTTCATTGTCTGCAAAATGATTTTTTGTAATAAGACAAAATTTCATTCCAAGGTGAAGAAGTATAAGAAATACTCCTTACGGAAAAGTATACACTATACAATCAACAAATAAAGAACAAAAGAAACTCCCATAAATAACAGGAGATAAACATGACCCTGCAGCAGCTATATAAGTAATAGGCTTATTTAAGTTTTTAGTTCCTGAACTTAGGTGCTCTTTTGAAATTAGTCCTTGATCTTTTTTTTTGTTGGTTTGGGTCCCTAAAGTTTTTCGATTTTTGGAAAATGACCTTGTTGTTGCTTAAGTGATGATATGACCGATGAAATGCTACATAACCTTCGCAGTATCGATAGATAACATACTAGATGATGCCACGTGAATTTTAAAGATTAAAAAAAATTCAAATTTATTAAAAATAATTAAAAATTGTATTTTTTTTAAAAAAGAAAGTAAAATCCTTTAATAATTTTGAAAAAAAATTAATAAAAAAAAATCATGTGGTGTTACAAAACGCTACATAGCACTTCATTCTTCGATCTCGGACAAGTGACGTGACATTTCATTGGTCATATCATCACTTAAGCAACAACAGGGTCCTTTTCCAAAAATTGAAAAAGTTTAGGGACCCAAAACAACGAAAAAAAAGATCAAGGACTAATTCCAAAAGAGCATATAAGTTCAGGGACTAAAAACCTAAATAAACCTAACTAATATAACTAAGTACGAAGATCAAGATTTACTGATTTGGTATCATAGAATCACAATGGATCCACATATAATACTGATCCTGATATATGAAGTGAGAACCACTTACTTCAAAAAGAATTCACAGAACATTCAAGAAAACAATCACAAAATTGGGAGAGGGGCCAAACTCAACTGCAATATAACTGAAAATAAAATATGAATCGATAATTATGAGATAGTAAGTAGTAAAATTAGTCAAAAACAGAAGACGGAGACACACCCTGCTCCAAGAATTACAGCACGTTTAGGCAACTCCTCTAAACTTAGCGCCTCATCAGATGTTATACCTAACTCCTGTACAATAACAACGTCCCCACCCACCAATAAGTAAAAATAAATGAAATAGTAAGAAAAACAGGCAAGCAAGCGAAGACAATTGCAACAGCAATTATATTTAAGAATAGGAACTTCAATACCAATTCAAATGTATTTCTCAAGACAGACATAACAATTGAAAAGCCAAAAGTGTCACCTCCAGCATTCCAAAAAGAAGTTTTTGATAAAACCCATGCAAAGAAGTTGTTCATGTAGCAAAAGAATTTAAAGGAAAATCTACACTGCAGCAATGCAGAATCATCACATTCAAAGGCAGCACAGGTTTTTTTTTTTAAAAAAAAAGGTGAGAGAGAAGAAAGAGTAAACCCCGCAAGTGGTATGATGTTCAACATTATGCATTTTTCCCCTTGGAGCACTGTATCTCAAGTTCTCAACCAAGTTGGATGTCCATTCAATGCAAATTCTTAGTTTCAAACAGGTCCGAAGATATCCATTTCACACAGCAATTGATAAGTATACCACATGTTCGATTACATGGCAGATCAGATGAACAAATATTGCATAATATACGCATCACACAATTATAATTATAAACCTATAACAATCACATTGATTGAATCAGCTTGCAACAACATTTCAAAACAAGCAAATTCACCTGTCCTGGAAGATTTGGGCGTTGAGCCCTGCTTCCAGTTGCAATCAATATGTGTTTTGCTGAATAGGACAATTTGGTGCCATCCAATTGTGTCACCTCAACTTCATTTTGACCCACTATCTTTCCCTCACCTTCAAATAATTTGACCCCAGCATTGGACAACAACCTCTTGTAAATTCCGTTTAATCTAAGTATTTCATCTGTCTGCAGTATGAAAAAAAAAATATTTGATTATTGAACAGCCAAGCAAACTGCCTTTTTTTTTGGGGGTGGGGGTACTGATGAGCTCGTTTCAGCCTCAGTATTAGCAGACAAGGTGGAGAGCAAGCTTGTAGAGTTCATAACCAAAGCATTATAGAAACTAAATCTTAAGAAAGTTATAACTGAACTAAATCAATATCAAATTACATAATAATCAAGTACCAAGAGAAATACAAATGTTATAACTGAATTTGCACTAAATTATGCACAGTAACAAATGAATCATACCCTATCAACTAGCTAAACTATTATATTATAAATCTAAGCAAAGTTTGGTGGACTTGAGTGTAACTCTTAAGTCAGCAGCTGAAGTCAATAAGGTTGTCCAAATCCGAAGTCAATAAGGAAGCAAAGGAGCCGTGACAATTCATGAGCTGTGACTCTGTGGCAATGTCACTGATAGTTCCAAATCCAAACCCATCCATGTGTTGAGACAAGTTGGCTGATGGATTCGGGTCTGACATTGGTTGTGCTTGCTCTTGCTGCAATCCTTGTTGCTGCTGAGCTGCATCATCCAAGGGAGTAAGCTCCCGATCATGTGGAAGACAGTTTTGCCTGCCAATATTACCCCGCTGCAATTCCTTCCATATAAGATCCTGAACATCGTCCCCAAGGTTTGATATTGGTTGTGCTTGTCCTTGTTGCTGCTGCTCTGCAATATCCTGCGATTGTTGCTGTTGTTGTTGCATTGCAGCATCGTAAGGATTAAGAAGACAATTCTGGGTATTTACTTGACGAGAAGGGATCACAGCCTTATCAGATTCTTGTGTGGTTATATCGTGAATACTTTTCCTTTTCTTCGTTGCGCCCTGTCGAAGAAAATATTTTTGTGCATGGCTAGCAATTTGGTAGGAAGTCTTTGACGGAAGAAGATTCTTTGAAATGGTTATCCAATTTCCCCTACCATATTGGACAAGGCCTTGGAGGAATGAGCAATGTTCATCTTTAGTCCATCGCGTCCTTTTCTTGCTGCTGCTATTAGGAGGGCGTTGTTGTTCTTCTTTGGTGGATGGCATAGTAGGAACTAGAGGCGGCTGCGGCTGCGGCTGCATAGAAGGAGGGATGGGATACGAGTCCGACAACTCAGCGATGAACTGATCGTATCTCAGATTCTCGAAGCGATGCTTCATGCAGAGGGGAGACCAGAGAGAGGGGATTAGAGTGGCGATGGAATCCCAACGGTCGGGATGGTTGGGCGGGAACATGGCAAAGGCTTGCTTGAAGGCTTTATCATAATCATCCTTTGTCCATGGCTTTACCAATTCCCTCGCCAACTCAAGAGTGTCACACTTGAATTCATCAGTATTATTCATCGTTGGTTACTGCTGCTTTTGCTTTAATTTGTTCTTCAAATGGACGACGAATGCTGCTGTTCTTCAAGTTGATGACACACTCACTTTCTTTCTTTCTTTCTTTCTTTCTTTCTTTCTTTCTTAGAGCGTGTTTAAGAGGCAAGAGTGAGTGAGTACCGACTATTTAAACAAGCGTGTGAGTCTGTTAGTTTATCGTGTCAATGTATAGAGCAATCTCATATGTACATTTTGAATGGAATATTTTGAAAAAAAAAATATAATACTATGTATATCTTAATTATAGATAACTATTTGTAAATGATATCTTTTCAAATCCAAAGAGATGATAATTACTTCAAAATATAATTATCATTTAGATGTACATATAATAACATTTTGCTAAAATATAATATCATGTATATCTTTTTTTTTTTTTTTACAATATCATGTATATCTTTATTCTAGATAACTATTTGTAAATAATATCTTTGTATTATATAACTATTTGTAAAAGATTTCATTTCAAATCCAAAGAGATAATAATTACTTAAAACATAACTATTTTTAATTATTTAAAAAATTAAAAATTAAAATTATGGTTATCAAGGAAGTTGGTTGATTGTTATAATTTTTTTTAAAAATTTATAAAAAAAAATAGAGGTATTTTATAAAAATAATATTGAGAATGCTATAAAAGTTAAATAAGATAATCATTTTCTAGAGCTGACAAAAAACACGACACGACCGAGCATATCCAAATAAGCACGGCAAAATATTGGGCTTAGACAACAATATTGGAGCACGAATTATACCCGTGCTTTTTTAGCACGACACCGCAAAGGCACAAAACACGATCGGGCTTTTGCCGGGTTAACACGACACGACACACTAACCTGATTTATTTGATTTTTATTTTGTTGGAATTTTTTACTAAAACTGAAAAGAAAAGGAAATGATTCACTGATCAGTATACTATACAATGCTTATTTATTTACTAATACATATATACTGAATTATTTAATACATATAACTAGTGTTATTACCAATTATTATGTATAATCATACGTATACATATTTTTTTAAATGGTTGTTAGGAAGGCACGCAAAGACACGAAACACGCACGGTACGGACTTAAAGAGCATTTTTGAAACACGATTTTAAGCCATGCTTTTTAGGCACGACACGGTTAAAGGCCGAACTGGGCGGACACGACCACAGTCGGGTAGCACGAATTGTCACCTCTACTATTTTCTATGAATATTTTAGGAAAGTAACGTTGAGAATTTAATAAAATTTAGAAATATTAATTAATTTTTTCTTAAATTTTAAATAAAATAATTTTTTTTTTTTTAATTTCAAGATAGAGTATTAAATTGTTGCATCTAGCTCACAATTTATCATTAACACACTCTGATGCATGCAGGTTAACATGCAAATTCGACACCTAAGTGTCATTAGTTGGGCATGTGTCCATCTCTCATGCTATTATGGTCAACCACCACTACTTAATCCATTCTCACTCTCTTATACCCTCACCTCTTCATTCTTACGCTCATATATAGTCTTAGAACTATTTGTCTATGAACTTTGATAAACACAACCATAAAAACCATGTCTTTTTATTTTATTTCAAATCCTCAAGCCAAAAGTGTAGCATGTTCACTCAAATAACAATCAAGTTTGTTGATTCATTACTAAAAAAACCCTTTTTTAATCTCGATTTCGAACATATATTGATACGGGTTTCAATTAATTAAGCGCACTTATTTAATACTCCCTCCGCCCCTAAATGTGTAAGACTTTTTTGACACTTTTATTTTGTCCCTATTTATAAGACCTTTTTTCCAATTTTTAATGATCATTAATTTTTTTTTTTTCCACGAACATCCCTATTTATTTATCACTTTAATTTTTAGATTCCCAATAATATTAATAGGGGTAATTTTGAAAATACATATCAAAAGTTTACATTTCCAATACAATTAACTAAATTATTCCACTTTCTTAATGGACTTGAAATCTTCCAAAGAGGCACTATATTTAGGGACGGAGGGAGTATACTTTTTCAAAATTATATATGTAATTATTTTTTTATTGGGATTAAAAAAAAGTTTATTTACCACTTTTTAGATTCCTAATAATATTAATAGGGTAATTTGAAAATACATATCAAAAGTTTACATTTTCAATACAATTAACTAAATTATTCAATTTTGTTAAAAAAAAAAAATTATTCAATTTTCTTAATGAACATGAAATCTTTCAAAGGGATCCTATATTTAGGGATTGAGGGAGTATACTTTTTCAAGATTATATATGTAATTATTATTTTTTTCATTGGAATTAAAAAAAAGGAGTTTACATTTAGGACTTATTAAAAGTTTATGCATTTTTGTTAGTAAATACTCCGTCCATTCCTTCTTTTTTTTTTATTTTATATCTTTTCTCTTTTTACGGTTTTAATATATAAATATATATTTTTTTCAATTTTAATCCTTCATTCAATTATTTTTCTTACTCCTCCTTAATTCTAATTTTATCATATCTTTCATCCCTAAATCACTATGCATTACACTCTCCCTAATAATAAAATTTAATATTCTAAAATTTTCAATAGGGATTAAATATGAACATTTTCGATAAAACATATACAACTTAAATCAACATTTTTTTTACTATTTTGTCAAAGCCTAAAAGACCAAAAGATACGGAAGTATGAGAGTATGAAATTACACGTAGTTTATTTTGATTCAAGGAATAATACCACAAAGCTGTGTTTGGTTGCACCAAAGAAAATAAGAAGAGAGAAATATGGGAGAGAGAAGTATGGAAGAAAAATTATAGGGAGAAAATGAATAAATTTTGTAGTTGTTTAGTATGAGATAAAATGTGAAGAAATGAGAAAGAGAAAAAAACTGAGTTTTCTTTCTTTTTTTTTTTGGTTGAAGAGAAAAGTGAGAAGAGGGAAAACAATAAATTTGTCAAAAGACAATTACACCATTATTTTACAAAATAGAAATAAATATATTTTTTCTTTTCCACGTACATGTATATTTAACGTAGCCAATTTTTTTTTACTTCAATTATTTATTACAAAATAAAAAATTCAAGTTCAAAATATTAAAAAAATAGTTTTTTTATTGAAATAAAAATGCTTTATTTTTTTTCCAATTAAAAAAATAAAGTGAATAAGTAAAAATTCAATGGGTAATTTTATATTAAAAATGATAAGGATACAAATTTGTAAACAACTATTCTTAACTCTGATTGGTTATGTGTTTCTTACTCTCAAAATACCAACCTATT
The DNA here is from genome assembly GCA_037953625.1 of Crotalaria pallida. Lineage (NCBI taxonomy): Eukaryota > Viridiplantae > Streptophyta > Magnoliopsida > Fabales > Fabaceae > Crotalaria > Crotalaria pallida. The sequence goes on along the minus strand of CM075654.1, from coordinate 136,391,123 downwards.
CTTTCATGACATGATTGGTTACTTACCCATTCGTTACAATTTGTGACCAACATGTTTTGTACAGAATACCCCAGAATACCCCACCCCCCATTTTCTTTTTTTCAATTAAAAAAATAAAAAAAAGTCAAACAAAGTGAATAAGTAAAAAATCAAAGGGTAATTTTATATTAAAAATATAAGGATACAAATTTGTGAACAATTATTCTTAACTCCGGTTGGTTATCTATTTCAAACTACCAACCTATTTTTTCATTACATGATTGATTATTTACCCATTCGTTACAATTTGTGGCCAACATGTTTTGTACCAAATACCCCTTTATTTTCTTTTGTGAATCGGAAAAAACAAGATTTTTTACTTGTTTTCTCTCCCTAACCAAGAGGGCAAGGCATGGCAGTAGCTGTCAAACATACTGCAATTTATACCAAATACCCCCCCTTATTTTCTTTTGTGACCCTATCGGGAAAAAACAATTTTTACTTCTTTTCTGTCCCTTTTGGAGGGCAAGGCATGGCAGTAGCTGTCAAACATACTCCAATTTTTAAGTCTCGAGATCTAGGCCTCATATTCAAGTTCCCTATCCCCTTCAACTTGATGCATAAATAATACTCTTTCCAACTTGAAATATAAGTAACAAAAAACACATCTCTTTTTGATTTAAAATATAAGCAAAACTAACCAACTTTCTTAAATTTTATTTCATTCACAATGCCACTTTCCAAAATCATCCCTAAAAAATTGTTATCTTATTTACTTTTTGTTTCATTCCCAATGCAACTTTCCTAAAATATCTCTATTCTTTTATAAATTTGAGGAAATTAAATACAATCAACCAACCTCCTCAATAAGCGTAAAATTAGTTGGTTTTGCTTATAATTCGAGCCGGAGGGAGTAAGTCTCATAATATATACTCCTTCCGTCCCATATTATAATACTCTTTGGAGATTTCACGTCTATTAAGAAAGTTGATTGATTGTATAGTTAATTGTATTGGAAATGTAAACTTTTGATATGTATTTTCAAAATTAAGGGTGTTTGTGGAAAAAAGTAATTAATGATCATTAAAAATTAATATAAGGTCTTATAAATAAGAACAAAATAAAAGTGCGAAGATGGTCTTATATTCAGTACGTATGGAGTGTGTATATATACACACACATAGATACACGTAGTATATATCTCCCTCACTTTCACCAATCAATGCTTAATTGAGCAATATAAGTTACTATATTCGTGTGTGTATATGGTTATGGCATTCAATGGCCTCCAGCTCCTTAGTGCCTTGACTGTTGTTATTACTAGCTCTTTTGTTACAATCATCGAAGCTGATGCACCTACTGTTCCTGTGGATGTTGCTTCTCTAAATAGGAGCAGTTTCCAAGCAGGCTTCATTTTCGGGACTGCATCCTCCTCTTACCAGGTGACCCCCCATTCCTTTTTTTACCCCTCTATTCACATGAACCTGTTTTGAGTCAAAAATATTCATATTATCAATCACTCACTTCATATCTTTTTTTATTCTCTGTCTCTTCGGATTTTCAATTATCAATAGCATTGTTCTTGTTATTAGACTATCATACATTAGAGACTTAGAGTTAGTTCATGCGCCATCTGCACTTTGTAACTCAACTTTTTTGCGGATTAGTATTTCTTATACTTTGTTTTCATAACGAGCTTTTATCTTATTAAAAAAAAAATTTAAGAGTTCATTCCCCATCCCTTTCCATAAACTTCTTGCGACAACACAGGAGTAGTAGATGGAATGGCACATTTTTCAGGACGGTATGTGTGCATGAATAAATAGAGAGCAGCTTAGCTTCTACTTCACATTTTCATGAGATTTTTTAAGGCCTAATTAATTAAGCTGGTGGTATATAATATATGTCAGGTTTAACTTTGAAGCTTAAGAAAATGAGTTAATTTTTTGGGTTAATTGATGATGTAGTATGAAGGTGCTGCATATGAAGACGGCAAAGGACCAAGTACATGGGATACACTAACGCATAAACACCCAGGTACTATCTTTTTTCCTACTTTAATTTCTTTCTTTATTTTTTCCTTCAAATCCGTGTAAGTTTTAAAAGAATATATTACTCCGTCCCTAATTTTAAGGTCCTCTTAACACTTTTATTTTGTCCTTATTTATAAGGCCTTTTATCAATTTTCAATGAGCATTAATTATTTTTTTTCACAAACACCCCTATTTATTTAATACTTTTTAGATTCCCAATAATATTGATAGGGATAATTTTGAAAATGCATATCAAAAGTTCACATTTACAATATAATTAACTAAATTATTCCATTTTCTTAATGAACGTGAAATCACATAATTTATAATTAGGGACGGAGGTAGCAATGAATATCTTAACCTCAATCATAGCGCACGGCAGGGTAAGCACGCATCTCAAATTGAATAATTAATTAATACTGTATGAAAAATGAAAAAAAAAATTATTTAAAATATATAAAAGTATTAGTATATATTTTTATTAATTATTTCAAAAATATATTGAGGATGTTTAATTATCACAATAAAATCTTAATTATATTCACCCATTAATATAGTTGGCCATGGATATGAACAAGGTTTAATAGTATATGCCAAATTGCAAATAAAATAAATTTCTCAATACTCATTTCATAAAACTTCCACTGTTTTTATTATGTACGGAGTATTCGATCACTAGCTCCTATCTTAATTATAAGAAAAAATTAAAGAATTAATTTTACAATTGTTAAAAAGATTAATTGAATAAATTTAATTTTCTCAAATTAAAAAAAATGATTATTTTGAAAATAAAATATTGAGAACGAAACAAAATATTTTAAAAATAATACTAATGTTTAATACTCACTCATAACCTTTTCATAAAACTTTTATGTAAATTTTATACTTCATTTCAATTTTTAATAATATTAATTACTATTTTTTTAATATAATTATTTATTCAACAACTTTTAGAATTTCAAAAATAATTTTAAAAACAGCAATCGTTTTCAGTTTGACTTTGATGAACGCCAACGAAAGTCGAAAGGCCAATAACATTTTAATCAATAAAAATGCAAGCAGAACAAGTACCATGAGAAAAAAAATTGCAAGTGGGTCTAATTAAAAAAAGATTGTTTTATCGGGATAAGGATGTTAAAAAAATAAATTTTTAATACTTCGAGCATTATTGTGAACTTGGTTTTATTCATACATATTTATTTTATTTAAATTTTTAATCTTCAATCCTAAAAATTGAGATTAAACAACAACAACAACAACAACTAAGCTTTTGTCCCACTAGGTGGGGTCGGCTACATGGATCAAACGACGTCATAAAGGTCTATCATAAATCATAAATTGGGTGGCAGGGGAGTAAAATACCTTTGAAAATAGACTTAATTGTAATTTCATAGAAATGCTTACAGATGTTTTAAGATACTTTTAAAAAAATAAAAAAATGATTCTATCTTAAAAAATGATGAATTTTGGTATTTCAAAAACCAACAAACTTACAGTTTTAATGACAAAAATTTAATGTATTTTTTAACTAACACATTTAAAACATTAATTAACAAAATCTATATTTTTACTTAAACTTTTGATCTATTATTTTTTTGTCCGTACTTCTTGCGGAACCATTGGTATCCCCAAGAGCACCCTTAATGTCAGGGAGCCCTTGAGACTAATCCGAAGCAAGGTGCGTGGCTGGCTCTCCCTGCGGGATGTTTTTAGTGGAAATCGAACACAGAGATATTAGCACCCGTGTCTCATTCACAAGATTTCAGTTGGGACCTAACCCAGTTGATTGATCTAGTATTTTTTTAATATGTGTGCTCTGTGACAAGTATTTTATGAAACATTTAACGATTAAATCTACATCAAAAATTAATATTATTAATATATGTATATATATATATATATATATATATATATATATATATAAATTTTATAAATAAATTAGTTCTCAAGAAAATCTCTTAAGTTTGATGGATGTATATGTTAGTTAACTTAATACCACCAGCTGCTGCCAAGCCATGGTCCACCACCTCCACCTCAAGAACACATTTTAAGAAGAAAAACAAAAGATACAGTGATATTTATTCGATGACCTAGATTCCAATCGATGTGGACAATGGCAGTAATCGATCATGTCATGTCATATATTTTTCATTCAAAAATGTTATTGGGATATAAAAATTGACATCATGATTATATAACTACCATTTTAGGAAAAGAGATAAGAAGATGACAAAATAGTGCATTGGGTTTATTACTATATTCTTTTTCTATAGTGGTAAGTGTTTTTTTTAGTCAAAATTTGATGTTCAAATAATATTATTTTTTATTTAGTAATGATTGGAGTGCATGTAATGAGGTGCAGAAAATATAACAGATAGAAGCAATGGAGATGTAGCTGTTGATCAGTATCATCGCTATAAGGTACGATCCAATAAAGGATATTGAAATTTAATTTTTATAGCGTTCTTTTTTTATACAAGTAAAACTCTTAAATGTTAAAGAGATGTTCCATAGCAATTTACTACAACATGTGACTAGGAAGATGTAGGGATCATGAAGTATATGAATATGGATGCTTACAGATTCTCCATCTCTTGGCCAAGGATATTACCAAGTAAGCAAATGTTGGATTTATTTACATCCCTGTGAGTTTCATTTACATTGATTAACCACTCTAATATATATATATAATTAAATATGCAGAAGGAAAACTAAGCGGAGGTATAAACCAAAAAGGAATAAAATACTACAACAACCTCATCAACGAGCTGCTAGCTAATGGTAAGATATGCATAACATCCATTCTTTATTATGTATTCAGCTTTTTGCATTATCAATCATGATTTTTATATAATGATATTAAATTATTGGGATTAAACCAGGTCTGCAACCATTTGTTACTCTTTTCCATTGGGATCTTCCCCAAGCCTTGGAAGATGAATATGGTGGCTTCTTGAGCCCTCACATAATGTAAGTGAAGTTACATAATTTTTCATTCAATTAGCTAGCTACAACATTGGCAATTACGAATCAATCGATATCTTGTTAATATATATATAGATTGAATAATTTAAGCAATGTTGAACACACATTTCTATGAGTGCAGAAATGATTTCCAAGACTATGCAGAGCTATGTTACAAGGAATTTGGAGATAGAGTGAAACACTGGATCACTTTGAATGAGCCTTGGAGTGTCAGTGTAAATAATCCTGAGCCTTATGTGACTTCACACTACCAACTCCTTGCTCATGCAGCAGCTGTCAAAGTTTATAAGACTAGATATCAGGTTCCCATACTTTTATGTTTAATCCTAGATTAAATTTACAGTTTAAATAGAAGATTATAAATTTTGATCATTGTGAAATGGAGTCCAAAGCATTAACTTAATTGAATATGTGAGCAGGGGTCTCAAAAAGGTTTGATAGGCATCTCCTTAAATTCAAACTGGTTCATACCCTTCTCAAATGACAAAGCGGATGTTGTTGCTGCCCAACGAGGTCTTGATTTCATGTTTGGGTGGTAAGGACTTCTCTATTATAAATACTATGTATGTAATTTTGGATGATAAACTGATAATGCTATTAAATTGACTGATTTAATTGGGCAGGTATATGGAACCATTGACAAAAGGAGAGTATCCAAAATCCATGCGATCTTATGTGGGAAACGGATTACCAAAATTTACTACAGAGCAGTCCAAGCTACTAACTGGTTCATTTGATTTTATTGGACTAAATTACTACACCTCTAGTTATGCTTCAGATATACCAAACACAAGTAATGACAATAGCCCACCTAGCTACTTCAAGGATTATCATGTCAATTCTACAAGTAAGGGTACCTTGATTGCATCTCTTATATACAAGAATAGTACATTATAGATTTTCTCTTAAACAAGAACTACATTATTGAGAAAAATTAAGGGAGTGAGTTATACACTTGTACCACACATATACGATCTATTATTATGCAAGTTTTTGTATCTTATAATGAAGGCCAGAAAATTATGAACAAGAAATTAACAGGACAAGAAATTAACAGGGCAACATAATTTATGAACAAGAAATTAACAGGAACTCCAGAAAATTAAAAGGCACTGATTGATTAAATTGAAATAGGTTTAGAGCATTGACACGACAAATTAATCTGTAATACTGCACCTGATGAAAAATGTTTTGTCATTGCTTATACGACAGCGGAGCGTAACGGGAGACCCATTGGACCAAGGGTAGGTATAATTTTCTTTTATTTACAACATAAATACACAGAGATACATAGTCATTGTGATCTATTTGTTTGACAAATAACAAGCAAGTCACATTTCCATGCAGGCTGCATCAGATTGGCTATATATTTATCCAAGGGGAATTCGAGAGCTATTGTTGTACACAAAGAGAAAGTTTAACAACCCTTTAATTTACATCACAGAAAATGGTAATACTTAATTTTTTAAAAAAAATACCTTCCACACACATTACATTTTAACAAATAAATTTTAAGATAATCTAGCATATGTATATGTTTTGTGTAAACAAACTATTTTCTTCCAATAATCAAAGCAAGTAAGTATCTAATGAAATTAAAATGTCGTATGGTTATTAAATTGCAGGTATGGATGAGTTCAATGATCCAACATTATCACTTGAGGAGGCACTCATGGATACTTATAGAATTGATTACTTCTATCGCCATCTATATTATCTTTTGGCTGCAATCAAGTAAACGGCGCCTCTTTTATGTTACTTATTTTATAATTTACTACACATTTTAAGCATTTTTTTAACTCTGCTAATCTGCTATTGTTTGTTGGCTTGTGGTATGAAGGGATGGTGTGAACGTAAAGGGATATTTTGCATGGTCACTTTTGGACAACTTTGAATGGGGTTCTGGCTACAGCCTCCGCTTTGGAATTAACTTCGTTGATTACAAAGATAACTTGAAAAGGCACCCTAAGTTCTCTGCTCATTGGTTCAGGAAATTTCTTATGAAACATTAGTGTGGTTGCATAATAATTCCTAATGATGATTTAATCTTGGTCTTTTCTTTTATGCTTGATGTAAACTTGATTGAATCACTAGGAACTTTAATTTCAAATAACTTGCTTCATTAGAACTCAGTAGTACTTATATCTCTGTTATAATTGTTTTAGCTTTCCATGGTGTTATAATTGGTTAACTGCTGTAGTATATTATTATCAACCGTGTGTTATATGTTCTGTTTTGATGAATGGTTAACAGCTATATTATTATCAACCGTGTGTTATTTGTTCTGTTTTGATGAATGGTTAACTGCTACATTATTATCAACCGTGTGTTTTTTGTGTGTCCGTTGTGTTTAAACCTGAAAATTGTGACAGGATTGTCTCATATATATGTACAAATAAGTAGAGTAAATAACTTATTGATGGCAAATGTCAAAGGATATTTTGCTTCTAGACATTGTTTTAAAAAATTAATGAATTTTAGGTTATTAACTACGGTTTAGAATTAAGGCAGATACTAACAACTGTTTTTAGTGCCCTTGTTAACATTCTAAATGTAATAAAAAACCAATGAAACATGTATCTTTTTGTATTTCCGAGATACGGAGGTGTGTGCACCTATTATTGTTTTTCTTATTCTAGTAACCTTAGCAAGATCCTAGAATTAATATATCTGTGGAAATTCTAAACTTTCTTAAGAAACTTCATTAATAAACGTTTATTGAAATTCTGCTTGAGGCACACATTACTGTGTCTATCTTACATAGTCATGTTTATTTAATTTAAAACCCTTAAATATATGTACTACTTTGTCAAGCTTAATGTTGGAGACAAGAGAGCTGGCAACCGAATGCCCTTGCGAGTTGCGACGGTTCTAATGTAGCGAAATTCCTTTGTCAGATAAGTTCTGATCTTCACAAAAGGCATAACCATTTGAACTCTAGCTCGAAGAGAGGCTGGGTGAAATAGACGTAACATAAAATTTAGACTCTAAAATGTGTCCAAGAACATATGTAACAGTATTAGGTCCATACATAATAATATCAGGTTGCCAATTTATATAGATATACTACAGGGGACCCCCATTCCAGTGACCCCTGGCTTTGAGAAAGGCTTCAAAAGCTCATATGGAACAATGCCAGCTCCATTTCTGTTCTTCAACTCAGCATTTTCATTCCTATCATCGATCAGTCTTTCTAATTTCTTCAATCTCTCTTTAAACCGCTCGAATGCATCTTTTATAGCAGGGTCTTCACCCCATGAAGGTTCCATCTTCTCCCCTATGTATTCCTCATCTGGTGAATGAGTTGAGAGTATATCCAACACAGCCATGACTCTAGTTGCTTGAAGTTGTGAAGGAAAGCACTTCAAAAGTGCACTTTCAGGTTTTGCAAGGAACTTTTTCCACTCTTCTTCTGTAGGGTCCTCTGAAGGGACTTTAGTCCTCGCAATTGTAGGCCGGTTCGGGAAATAACCACCATAAGCATATTGTCCAAAGTTCACGGCCGCGTGGTGACCGGAAGTTACCCATATGATCGTGTTGAGGATTACGATGAGGTCTTTCGGCGTTTTAAGAACTGGCCACCATGGTTCATCTTTTTTGTCTGCATGACCAACTGTTCTAATTTCTGTCCACCATGCTTGGAGCTCCTCATCTAATGCCACGAGACTTGGTTCCGGGTAATAATGGTTGACATAGTCAGTGACCCATAGCTTTATAATGTCCCATAGAAGGAGGCCATCATTAGCATAGGGATAGTCTTGAATTGAAAGCCTTAAACCATGTGGAGCAAATGGATCTTTATCGGCCATTCCCCTAATAATTAAAACATAAATCAGCATCATGCAGATTGCGGCAATTTCGCTTGGTGTAGAAGAAACATTGTAAATAATTGAGAATTAAATTAGTCATGAACTTTCACTTAATTTTGATTCCTTTTTGAATTATGAAGTTATTTTAATTACCTTCTGATTAGATCTGCGGGCAGAGCCTGCATGTCGAACCGCCATTCAAGATCATAGACAGCGGAGCTAATCTCCATTGAGTACTTTCCTGGTGAGAACGAGCTCTCAATTGTGCCGTCAGCATTAATAAGTGCTTCTCGGGCAAGAGCGTTAATTTCTATCGTGTAACGAAAATGAGGGTGTAGCAATTTGTATATGGGGTGCACCACACTAAGTTGCCTGTTGGTCGCTATAACATACGGCTCCGTTACACAATGAGTTCTTAACCTACACAGCAGAAATTGAAAATACAGACGAAAGACAGCTGATTAGTAAGAAGAAAAATGTAACTGATATGGAAAGAGACAGGTTAAAAGATACGATAAACACAATTAACATTGGCAAGTTTAATTTCGGTTACCATTATTTGTACTATTGAATATAGTGTGTACAATTTATATCATTGGTTTAATTAAGTTAAATTGTACTAGTTGCTATGATATTACATACCAATGACTAACAAGTTGGTGATAGCCAGAGTCATGTGAAAGAACATGGGCTTTGGCAATTCTCCAGAGCCAGACACTGGTTGAGTGCCAAGAAGGTGTGAAAACTTGCTTCCATTGACCCTTTCCATCCATGGGTGGTCTAGTGAGCTCAATGGCAAGAGGTCTCAGTGTTCCATCAGGGGTTAGAAAGAACAAAGTGCGTGAACCATACAATGTTGTCCCCTTCAGTTTGCGTACTTTGCTAACGTATGGTAAAAGTATGTCGTGGTAGTCCAGCATGAACAACTTTTTTTGCTCAATCGCCTGAAAGAGCATACATCTTCACATCATAATTATATATGTGCTCTCATAATTACACATTATAATCTTCATTTTAATTAGCAGCAAATTGCATAATCATATCACATCATCTAACTAATACAATAGGTAAATTTAATGAAGAGTTGAACCTTTTCTACAGGAAGTATGCCTCCGATCTCCTTATTGATAATTTCCGAGGTAATTGCTGATTCTGCTGGACCATATATATCGGGGTCAAGTTTACTCCTCAATGGCCATTCCTGTCCAAGAAAGTAAGTTAACACAATTTCTTGAACAATTAATGTGATATGATTTCTCGTCAGTTAACATAGTATCGGGTGAGAAACTAGTTTGCATGAACTTTCAATGGGTTAATTTTGAAAGCAAAACATAAGTAAATAAATAAGTCTCTAAAATGTTACATACTGTGACCAACTTTATGCTGCATGGATTGAGACCAGCAACAGTCTGTCTAGCAAATTCCTCATCCCTGAACCAGAAAAACCTATCCCCTGCGAACCAAACACAGATATATTTATCCTATATATAAATCAAAGTCCATGTATTTAAAAATAAAGAGTTTGATTTTATCACCTTTATGATAGCGAAAATGATATTTGTAAAGCTCACGGCGACAACTTTTGGTTTTATAAGATAGAGCATCCGTGCTCTCTGCCTTATAAAGCCAAGTCTTTGTCTTATGAAAGCATGTTATCACGAAGTTGTCGGGTGGAGTTATACTATTAAATTGCTATTTATGATAAATTGAATTTAACTAAGCATATTGTTTAAATAGATCAAATTAATTAAGGAGTGAAGTCTCACTGCTCATTGTTGCAGGGGTCTCAAAGCGAAGCACATTTCCCCTACTATCATCACCGGAAATGGTTTTGACGAGCCTGGGCATGATGGCTCCTAGGAATCCCTTCTCCATTTCATCAGGAGGCAAGTCAAGTCCAATGTTGAAAAGTGAATCTATCTCGTGAAAGTATGGGAATGGAAGGTCCTTGTCTTTGATAATTTTTCCCAGTGATGGAAGCAATATCAGCAACACAGAGTGTAAGGTCTTGGTTGAAAACGTCAGCTCCTTCACCTCCGAGAAGCACTCGTCCCTTGGGACGTAAAATTTTCCATTTCTCTTTTCGGACAATCGATCTGCATCAACGTCATATGTTTATTAATATTCTTATAGCTATGAATTTAGTGACATCTAATATATATGTGATCTACACAAACATTATTGAAAGATTCATCTTATTTACATCCATGAGCACTGCTCACAAATTTACATACTCCCTCAGTTACTCACTAAATAGATTAATAGAATAATTGATAATTTATGCAATGGCTGATTAGTATTTCTATGTATAACACTACAGTTACCTGCTTCACTGTGTGGGCGACCAGTTCGGCAACGTCTAGGATAAGGTAGCTCTTTTCCTCCCAAAGGAGGTCTCTGAAGATCAAGGCTTCTATCAGGATCTCCAATGTCATTGTATACATCATAATCATATATTCTTTCGAAGCTCTTGCGTTCACCTTCTCCATTGCCTCTTAGGTTGCTCAATTCTTCTGCTCTCAATCTTCTTAAACCACTTGGTGTCTCTGATGGTATGTAACACTATACCAATAATAATACAAAATCACAGTTGTGTAAATTATAGTATATCAAAAACCATTCATGGCATTAGAGTTTAAATGAAATGCTAATTCCTAATGAATAAAAATCAATTTGGTTCTCAAGATCGATATCATTAGAAAAATGGTCAATTAAGTCCCTAATTTCGAACATCAATAAAAAAAATTATAACATTACTCAATTAATGAATGGTTGGTATATAAAGTTAGATACTCAAATGACAATTTTGCAATTTCATGGACTAAATCGATCAATTGTATTAATCAGAGGGACAAAAATTACGTTTTAAAGTAACAAATAGTACTGTATAGGAGGTACCTTGTTGGAGAAGAAAACCCTTTTGGTGGGACTATCAAACTTAGAGTGAACCCAAGAGGCACAGTCAAAACGAATAGGATCATCTTGGAAGCCATCAAGGATGATGGTTTCAAGGAACATCTCCTTGTGATGCTCATTCTCAACCAGAACTGCACCAATCTCTCCAAAATCATTTGGGATTTCAAAATCAGTTTCATACTTAACGGATTTCTCTCCTTGTCCTGCTTTGTGTGCATAGGCTTTGATCGTCTCCTTTTCCAGTCCCGTCTCTAATTCCACAACCAATTATTGATTAGTTAATATTTATCAAAAGTAGTTCCTTTGATCAGTGTCCTAAATGACATTGTTCAAGAAATTATGAAAAGGAGAATATGGAATGAAAAATTAAAATTTACACTCCAGAATGTGTGCACATAATTTTGTAAAACAGATGATTGGTACATGTTGCTAACATAATCTTTCACAAAATCTACATTTCCCTATATTAAAACATATTTTTTTTTTACAATATAAATAAAGTATATAACTTTTAGATTTAAATTAATATATAACTCTATAACATGATAATTTTTTTATTGATATAATTTATTTTTAATTATAGTATATTGTAATATAATTCAAGAAAATAATATATACACCGACAATATAAAAAACTTTACACTGTCAATGCACATATATTAAACTCATATAATTCTCTATTAGAGCTCGAGAAAATTGTTCTCAAATTCTCTCATTGTCAATAGAAATTTTCTTTTAATTTAAATATATATATGTGTGTGTATATATTGCTAAAAAAAATTAGTTTTTTTAAATTTTAGAATCTATAACTTATGGAATATTGAATAAATTATTGACATATCACAAGAAGAGCAAAAAAAAAATGATTATGATAACACTCCGATAAATCCTAAAAAGTCTTGAAAATGAAAGAATCAAATTCAAAACTTTACTTAAAATTCATAACCACGTTACATCTAAGACATAGGTTTTGTTTGGTTAGGCGATGGGAGGGGGTCAAACGCGCGTTTCCAGAAGCGGCCCCCTCACAGCTTTCACGGTTGAATGGTTGGAAACGCAGATCCAAACGTATTTATAGTAAGTCATAAACTTGGGATAGGGGTACTCTTAGTTTAGCTTAGGCTAAAATGCACTTTTTGTCCCTTAAGTTTACCACTAATGCAAAATCAGTCCCTTTAGTTTTTTTTTTAACTAAAATAGTCTCTTATGTTTATTTTTTGTGCAAATTTCATCCCTCCGTCATCTTTTCGTTAAAAAACTATCGGCGTTATCCCATATGACAACATCACCAAAAATCAAATAAAATAATATAATTGAAATATGAATATTAAAATAATAAAATTAAATTAAAATCACATAAAAAATTAAATTAACAAAGAATAAATAAAAAATCCAGAAACAAAATGTATTAACTAAAAATAAATAAAATTTGGAAAAATAAATAAATAAATTTAAAAAATTAAAATTAAAATTCTGAAAAAAAATCAGAGTATGTTTCGTCGACCTTGCAAAAACTGCATCACCAAAATATTATAGGCTTAATTATGCATTGAATTTTAATTTTTTAAATTTATTTATTTTTCTGGAATTTTATTTAGTTTTATTTAATTTAATTTGTTTCCGAATTTTTTATTTATTCTTAGTTAATTTATTTTTTTCAGGAATTTTAATTTTAGTTTTATTAATTTAGTAATTTGAATTTTTTAATTAATTTATTTTTTAATTTTTAATTTAATTTTGATTAATTTAATGTTTAATAATAATTAGGTAATTAAAATGCCACATGTCAACGCATGGTTGGTGGATGCTATCACATGGCATAACGCCGTTAGTTTTTTAATGAAAAAATGATGAGGGGACGAAATCTGGACAGAAAAATAACATAAGGGACTATTTTAGCTCAAAAAAAAGTAAAGGAAATAATTCTGCACAAATGAAAAATTTAAGGGACCAAAAATGCATTTTAGCCTTTAGCTTATCCTTAACTAAGTCAGGGTTAGATTCAAAAGATTTTGATCAAATAAAATATAAATTACTCACAACTAAATATAATATTTTGATTTGGTTAAATTACAACGGAGAGTAAAAAAGAATTAAAGAGAATAAAATGTGTGATATAATTAATTTTTTATAAAACTATTAGATTGATCACTTGAGTTATTTTTAAGTTAAAAATAAGTTTTTTAAGTTTTTTTTTCAAAGATAAGTCTTGTAAATTGTTGTTGTCCAATAAATTAGTCACTTCTGCTAATTTTCTTTGTTTAGTGACATGACCATGAGAAAATTTTTAAAAAATCATTAAACATTTTTTTTTAACATGTGGCATCATTCGTTAAGTGATCGATATGTGTCACTTAAATATCCCAATTAACGGAAACAGGGACAACAACAACTTTCAAATTTTATTTAAAACAAAAAACTTAAGAGACTAATTTTTAATTTATAAATAATTTAAAAAACCAGTCTAATAATTTTATATTTATTTTTTTATTATTCCATCACACTTTTAATGAAAAATCACAATAACCTTAGGAAAAATCACATGTGTTGAGCAAATGTTAATGCATTATCAAATATATGCACTAAATTCTGTAAAACTTAATGATGAACTAATAGTATAAAAAAAACTTTACAATATTAATATATATCTTTAAATCTCTTAATTTAAAAATAATCTAAAAGATAAGAGTACATCAAAATGATGTTGTTGGTTTTGATTGAATGATTGTCCTTAAAGACAAAAGGTATACATTAATATTTCAGACTCGAGAATTTATTTAATTTTGTGAAAATTATATATGTACATTGATTCGCGAACTCATACAATTTTATTTAATTAAAAAATACTCCTTCCGTTTTTATATATAGGATCCTCTTCATAATTTTTACGCTTATCAAGGAAAATAAATTTTGTATTGAAATTGGAAAGTTTTAGCATATTGTTCCAAAAATATCCTTTATGCTAATTATGCATTTAAATAAATTTAAATACATTTCTCGTAATTACATAAGGGTGATAGGGATAACTTTGGAATCACTATATTTTTTGATAAATTTGAGAGTAATAATTATTTTTCTTAATCTATGTGAAGTAGATAAAAGTGATTTATATTAAGGGATAGAAGGAGTATAAAGAGATTTTATATTTAAGACAAAAAAATTTTACCCAAAAAGTTCTTATATATATGGACAAAAATAGTATACATTAATAGAATATACATAAAATTCATACATAATAATAACTCATAATCATTGTTTAACATTAAAATTCTCATAAATCACCCAAGTGAATTGACCTAGTGAAAACTGGTTGAACGCTTAGGAACTTCAGAGTCAAAGACTCAAGTCAAAGAGATCAAGTAAAGAGTAATAATAAGAATTAAAACTGGTAAAAAAGGAAAGAAAAGTTTGAGTAAGAGATTCTGGAGTAGAATTTGAATTTTATGAGTCCCAATTTTATATTGGTAAAAAGATAGAGTTTTTTTAATCATTAATTATGAAATATCATGATTTTAGGTGTCTTAGTCATGAAATAATATTATTTTGGATATTTCGAGAATAAAATTTGAATAAGTGAATAAAATTGCAAACTCAATCATAAATTCACGAATTTACATGAATTACTGAAATTTACGTAGGTCCACATTTTCTTACGAATTCACTCGATTACTCTACAGTCTACACTACTACTAACACAATGGAATTGAGGCTACTGGTATGAAAACTTGGATTTGGATAAATTCGAAGGAACTTTTGTAAACTTTGGGGTAAACTCATGAGTTCAGCGTCAAATTTACTATTTTTTTTTTTTTTTTTTTGGTTTATATGGGAGGTCTGAGACAAGAATCCATAACCTGGGGAGGGGGAAATCCTAAATGTCCCTGCAGCCACCAACTGGGCTGTCTTACACGGACAAATTTACGATTTCATTCATGTACCTATATTCAAATTTTATTCTCGAAGCAACTAAAACAATATTATTTCATGATTAAAACACCTAAAATGATGATGTTTGATGACTAATGATTAGAAATAATTCCATTTTGACCAATATAAAATCGGGGCTCCCATAAAATTTGAGTTCTCAAAATTTTCTAACTATTACTTTTTACTCTTTTTTCGACCAATTTTAATTTCTACCATTATCATCATTTACAAAATCTCTTTTAATTTTAGAATCTGGTTCACTTTAACCTTTGAAGCAAATTAAAGAATGATCAATTAAAGAAATAAGCTAAGCCCAATGGATTTTGGGAACTGTTTTATAATATCCTCTTTTGTCTCTAAATATAAATATTATATTTGCATCAATAAATATAAATATTATATAGTACTATAGTCATGTTTTTTTATAAGTACTTATCTCAATTTCCAATAACATTAACTAATTACTTTTTTTCACAAACACTTTTATTTACTCAGTATTTTTAGAGTCACACTGATAATTATAAGGGTAATTTAAAAAAATATATAAAAAAATTATCATTTTCAATGTTACTAACAATATTAACTAACTTCTTTAATTAATATAAAAGTCTATCTTAAATGTTTATATTTAGAAACGGAAGAATACTAAATATAATACATAATTTTCAATAAAAAGTTGTCTATTTTAATTGCTTATGTGAATTCTTAAATTAAACACCATATTCATATTAAGAATATACTGCTCATTGCTTATAATAACATGTTAAAAATAATAATATTAAATACTCCGTATTTAAAAGGTTGTAGGTTAATTTTCCAAAGTATTTTTAAAACTTTTGATATTGAGCAAATGCTTAAGTTAAATATCATATAAATACCGTATAAAGTTTATGAACAAATAAAGAAGAAACTTACCAGGATCAAGTAGTTCAGAGCTAACAAGCTCCAAGAGAAGAGATTTACCAAGCAAATCTGTCAAATCATCAATTCCTCGGTCTAACCTCAGAGTGGAGAAAAAACCAGCCTCAGTTATTTTGACCTTAACTACGGCTTTAACCTTCACACTTTTATTATCATCATCAGTAGCATCTGTTGCATTGGTAGTTTTATTAGAAGAAGGGTTAGCTTGAACGTTGCAAGGACGAACAAGGACAAACCGCTTATTATCCTTTTGCCTCTGCACTTTCTTCTCCCACCATGGTGTAAAAGATGATGCAGTAGTCCTAGTCCTAGCACTAGTGCCAACAATAGTAGCATGGGTGAGTAGTGGCTTCTGCAGAAACAAAAGGGTTTGGTTATTGGTGTAGTGCTGTGTTGATTGATACACCTGATGAGGAGGCTTTATCATCTTTTTTCTCTTGTATGGTCCAAAATGTTCGGGGCAACCAATCTTATTATCATGTAACATATGCTCTCTCAGTCTCTCTCTATATATATGTCGTGGCTTTATCCTTGATATATACACATGCAGTTCACATTTCATAATTTTGCCATTAAAAACTTAAAGTTCACACTTCATATAGCCAACTATTTTATTCGTTACGTTATAGCGAACTATATAGTATAAGTGCGAAGGAATGTAATAAATGAGATTTTTTTTTATGCTTATTCTCTTGCTCAAATTATAAGCAAATCTAACTATTTTTATGTTTATTAAGGAGGTTAGTTGATTGTATTTAATTTTATCAAATTTATAAAAAGTAGAGGTATTTTAGGAAAATCGTATTGAGAATGAAACAAAAATTAAATAAAATCACAATTCTAGAGATGTTTTAGAAAAATGGTATTGGGAATGAAACAAAATTTATTAAAATTAATTAATTTTACTTATCAGGGTCGGCCCTGAAGGAGGGCGACAAGGGCGGCCGCCCTGGGCCCAAAAAATTTAAGGGCCATAATTTTTTTTAATGGTATATTTATTTTTGAAAAAAAATTTAATAATTACAAGTTCTTTTCTGATTGGGTTTATCTTGCTGCAAAGAAGAAGAAGGAGAAGAAGGAGAGGGGGACTTTGGTGGCCGTCCCCTCTTCTTAGCCATAAGGCCGCACCGGAGTACCTAGGAAAACCCTAGTTTCCGTGAGAGAGAGATGTGATAAAATGTGGTGTGATCTACATGAGTATCTATACAAGTTTTTTTTATCTTTTAACTATCAATGATTTTTAGCATAATATTTTAATTTGTTTTTTCATTTGCTCACTTAATTTAAAAGTATATGAAGTAATGAACTTTACTTTTGTAATCCAACATGTAAAAGGTATTTTATTACCTCTTTACTATATAACTTTTTATATTATTTCAAATCTTATTTTTTAATAATTAATTCTATTATTGATTGTTGTCATTGTTTTAATTGATTATTCGTATATATACTAAATTTTTAATTAATTTACTTTTAATAATTTTTATTTTTGTGAATTAGGGGCCCCAAAATTTTTTCGCCCTAGGGCCCAAATTAGGTTAGGACCGGGCTTGTTACTTATATTTTAAACCAAAAGAAGTATGTTTTTTATTGCTTATAATTCGAGTCGGAGGGAGTATATTGATACACATTAAAGATACTACTCTTCCCATCCTATCTACCCCTCCTTCCGTTTCATCAATTTTTCAAGGTGTAAACCAATTATCAAATAATTAATTTAATATATTTTACATTGATCAACCAATCATAATTCAAAACTTTCGATTTCCAATTTTTTAAAATTATTTTAATAATAATTTGAGACAAAAATATTTATAATTTTTTACTATCCTTGTGGGACTCAGCGAGTATAGTAAGTCTTCTTTATTTGAAGACTTTTTTTTTCTTAACATAAGTTCCATTTTCAATTTTCAATGGCACTAATTACTTAATTTTTGTACACACTCTTATTTATTCTAAACATTTTTTAGATTTCCAATAATACAAGGGTAGTTTAATTTTGAAAAAATATAACAAATATTTACATTTCCAATGTCACTAACAGTAGTAACTTACTACTTTTTTAAAGGATGTGGGTTGAAAAACATGTACCCTCCGGATCTCTCCCCTTTTACCGCTATCTCTCTTTGATAAAACAAGAAAAACCCTCCGGATCTCTCCCCTTTTACCGCTATCTCTCTTTGATAAAACAAGAAAAACAAACAAAAGCAAATAGAAGAGGAGGAAGAATGAAAAATCTAGGAGGAAGAATGAGAAATCTAGAGGCTTCTAGATCTGATGGTCATTCTCTTTTTTCAAATAATTTGAAAAATGATAGCAGAGAGACAACTCTTCAATTGCAGACTTCTGACTTAACTTTTGTCCAACGGCTTCAAAACTACAAATTTGAGATTCCTTGTCGCCGAAATGTGTTTACTTCCAACATTGATGAGATTGTTATCTTGGAGATAAAGACTATTAAATATCATATTAGAGATCGATTTTGGAAGATGTTGATGATAGAGGGAAGATGATGTTGATACAGAGTATCTTGTTTTTCTTAACGTTATTTGTGGGAAAACTATGTATTTTGTTTGAATAACGTTGGTTCTGCCCGTACTATCTTATTCTATTGAATGAAACACATATTTTCTTTAATTAAAAAAAAAAGGAGCACAGAGGTGAAGGAAGGCACCCTTTTTCAATTGAACAATGCTATTGTGTGAACTTTCTTTTTATGGATTCAAATTCTATAATCAAAACTTTTGGGCATCAAGCTTTTTTTTCTTTCGAAACTAGATGGTGTCTGGACTTTACATTTTTGTGGCTTTACTAATCCACCTCGAATTCGCGAACTGTACGAGTTTGGCATCAAACATCTTAATAAACAAAAGTTATAAGAATTAAAACCGGTCATTGAATTGGTAAATATTAACAAATACTCCCTCCGGTCCTATTTATAAGTCACATTCTAGAAGGATTCTTTGGTCCTATTTATAAGTCACTTTGTATTTTCTAGGAGACATTTATTGCTATTTTATCTTATTTGCCCTTTGCCCATTAATTTGAAGTAATACATTGTGAAATTCCCAATGCAAGTTAAGAGGGTAAGACTGTAATGTTGAAGTATTTTTTTAAAGTTTCAAGAAACCAAACTACCTTTCTTGGTCCGTGTGATATGGTTAAGTATGCCCTATAAATAAGACCAGAGGGAGTAATAAATTAGCGTAGTAATAAAATAGTGTACATTCATAGTCAATTAACAATATCACAACATATTTAAATTCAAACTTCAATAAGCATGTTCATAAATTCATCACATTAAGATGTATTCATTAATCTGATAAAAAAAGAAGAAGTATATATACATTAACCAAGTTCAACCATAACATAATATTTAAGGAAATTTATCCTCAAGATAATAATGATGTACTCTCTCTTTCTATTTATCTATTATTGATTTTCGATAAATTAATTGAATTTTTTTCCTAATATGTCATTGTTATTTGTAATTATTAATTTTTTCTTCATCCCTCAAATGCATGAAGAATATATTAAATAGGAATAGACATAAAAAACAACAATTGTTGCACTCTTGAACTTCTAAATGTAACAAATAAGTAGAAAAAAAATTCTCCAAATTGAACAAATAAATAAAAACAAAATGATTTCATTTCAAACAAAAAAAATATACAATGATGTATTTAATTTTTACTTTATTCTTCCTTCCGTCTTAAAAAAATAATAACTTTTTAAACTAGCATTTTTTTGTATGTTTTTACTATTTTTTGGGATATAAAGAGTAAGTGTTCAGAATTTTAAGAAGATCTAGTAGGATAGAAAAGCTCAATTTTTGGATGACTCAATTAAGAGCTTATTTTTTTGGTGTGAATATTGATTGAACAGCTTTTTTATTTACTTCTTAACCAGCTTCGAGCGAGAGACATCGGTTAGTGGTATTTAGTAAAGGAAAATGATATTTTGATGCCAAAATTTGGACTCTTATTATTTGGTGTCCAATATTTTTGTCATGTATATAAGAGAAATATTAGTGTGAACGGTTTTAAAATTTTGATACTAGTAAACCCCATTTAAATTGTCAAAGAAAATTTGTATGCATGCTATGTACCCAAAAACACGTGATGCACGGAAGGTTTAGCTGGGTAAGGTAAGGCCGAAGGGGATAGAAAACGGGACCATTGTTGAAAGTGATACGATACAATGCTGTATTCGTCCATATGCATTTTTTTTTAAATGAATTATTTATTAGGTTTTTTATCTTATTTTTCAATATTAAATTGATTCTTTATATTTTTATGGTATCATATTGATCCCTCATGTTTTTTTCGCTATCAAATTGGTCCTTCAGTCATTGTTCATCTACGTGTCAATATTCATATTTGCATAGTTAGAAAGAGAAATGACATATGTGCGTATCATATTTATCCACATAGGATTAACAGTAATCTAGGGACCAAATTGATGATGAAAAAAAGGTGAGAAACCAATGTGATACCAAAAAAGTGTAAAAGACCAATTTGATAGTGAGAAATAAGGTTAAGAGACATAATGAGTAATCTAACATTTTTTTCGTATTATAAGCTTAATGGGTGTACACTGTTACACTAATGATTTATATTCATTATTTATGTTCTATTACTTTTATTTAAAAGTTAATAAGCACCGAGATATTAAAAGTGGATGATACGTTGACGGTTGACATGCATGAGTGGTTTCTTTATGTGACAGTGGATTTCTAATATATTATGTTAATGATATAATTGTCTCTTTCTGTCCAGTTGAATTCTAATCTATTGGTGCTTTATAGTCTCTGCAGCACCAAATTACTGTTTCATTCCAGAGTTATCCTCAGAATGCTATTTGGATTAGTGATTTATCAAAAGTAAGTCCCTACTTCACTCAATGACTCACTCATAGCTAAAACCTAAGAGTATATTTATTTCTTTTCACTAAAGTATACTCTGTAGACATTGCTGGTTTACTTATTTGGCCCTCATGGTTTACTTATTTGATGGCAATGGCATGAATTTCCAATCTTATTCAAAATTGAAGAAATAAATTAGTGAAGGCCAATTGAAACTATAGAATCAATTTGGATTGGATAGGATTTTGGCCAAACCATTCTATTAATCATTGGTTTGAGAGATATACGTTATTAAAGTGTTTGTCACATGCATCCATAACACACTACTACTTAATGTATTATAAGCTCAAATAGAGATACTATATGGAACTCCCTTTCCTGTCACTCCTGGGTCTGAATTTGGCTTCAGAAGCTCATAAGGCACCATCCCAGCACCGTTTCGGTTCCTCCGCGTCCTATCTGCGTTTCTTTCATCAACCAACCCTTCCAGCTCAATCAACTTCCCCTTAAACTTTTCAAATGCAGATTTAACAATTGGATCCTCTGCCCAAGCTGGCTCCACGGTTTCTCCAAGATACTCTTCATCAGGTGAGTGACTTGACAATATATCCAACACGGACATTACAGTTGTTGCCTGAATTTGAGACGGGAATGTCTTCAACAGCGTCACTTCCGGTCTCTCCAAGAACAATCCCCATTCCCCGTCCGAAGTGTCCTCCGTTGGCATGTTCATTCTTGCAATGGTAGGTCTGTTAGGGAAATACCCTGCATAATGATATTGTCCAAAGTTCACAGCTGCATGGTGCCCTGATGTTATCCACACAATGGTGGTAACAATTTCAATCAAATCTTCATTGGTTTTCAAAACAGGCCACCATGGTTCATCCTTCTTGTCGGCATGGCCTACCGTTCGGATCTCTTCCCACCATGCTTGGAGTTCTTGGTCCGACACAATTTGAGTTGGTTCCGAGTAATAGCGGTTCACATAATCGGTGACCCAACCTTTGATAGCGTCCCAAAGGACTAGGCCATCGTTGGCATAAGGGTAGTCTTCTATGGTTAGTTTTAGGCCATGAGGAGCATCGGGGTCCTTCACGGCCAATCCCCTATGAATGAGGTCAGCAGGAAGGGCTTGTAAGTTGAATTGCCATTGCTTGTCATAGGCAATTGAACTCAGAAGGCAGGAATACTTTCCTGGAGTAAAGCTGGTCTCTATGATTCCATTTGCATTGATCAATGCCTCACGAGCAAGAGCATTGATCTCCATTGTGTACCTAAAATGTGGATGCAACAGCCTATAGATTGGATGCATTGCACTCAATTGCCTGTTTGTTGCGATGATATAAGGTTCCGTAGCGCAATGAGTTCGTAGCCTGAAAAAGAAAAATAGAAACATGTTTGGTATGTTAAAACAATTCAAACAGTTGAGCTATTTGCCCACTGCACTATTCATACATGGAAAATTATCTTCTCATATCACTTTGTACATAACTTCTAATGCCTACTCTGTAACCATTAATCAGAAGAATTATGCTTTTGAATAACAGTAATAAATGTTCAATTGTTATAGAGTATGTGAAAAGGGGGTGTAAGGAAAAAGTGATACGAGAATTAATATGTACAATTTTTGTTAGCTTGTGAATAATTTGTCATGTGACTATTACTGTATATGATGACTAGGCACATTAGTCTATCATAATGTGCAAACCAATGTTGAAGTCTTTCCTAATTAATGAAAACAAAAACAAAAACACAACTGAGTAAGTTAATTGTTTCATACCAGTGACTAACAAGTTGATGATAACCAGAGTCATGGGCAAGGAGATGAGCTTTGGCAAGCCTCCAAAGCCAAACACCGGTAGAGTGCCAGGCAGGTGTGAATACTTGCTTCCACTGCGGCTTTCCATCAATTGGTGGCCGAACTAACTCAATTGCTAATGGCCTCAAAGTGCCATCAAGGGTTAGGAAGAACAATGCCCTTGATCCATATAGTGTTGTACCTTCAAGTTTTCTAACTTTCTCTACAACTGGCAATAACAAATCGTGGTAGTCCAGCATAAACAACCTCTTCTGTTTTATAGCCTGTATTGTTCAAATGGCATAAATTAATGTAAATTTATGCAAAGAAATAAATCCTTAATAGACACCCGATGCCTATTAGGCACAACCAGTCAAACACTAATTTCTTTAAAGATTTTGATTGATATGGTACTCACTCTTGATGTAAATAACTTGAGTAGTATAAATAAAAAAGAATGTTGATTCAATGATGTTGCTGCACTTAGTCTAAAGAAATGGTAGTCAATTTCACATTTTCTTCAAAAAGTGTTTGAGATTTTAGACCAATTTCAATTCTTACACAGAATTAGACATTAATAATGTAAGTAAGTCAGTATCTACAATATATATGGAGTATAATATAAAATACTGACCATCACTACACTTAATTTGTAATATACCTTTTCAACTGTCACGAATCCTCTGATTTCCCGCTCTATTATTTCTGTGGTGATTGCTGATTCCGGAGGGCCATATATATCAGGATCAAGTTTGCTTTTCAATGGCCATTCCTATATAAGTATACAACACATTTATCTGCTAATTATTATAAATCTGTTATTCAAAATTTATATATTTTCAACTAAATTACAGTTTTCTGTCAATTATTAATTTTAAAAGGGGCAACATGGGGCTAGTTAATAAGTATACCGTGACCAGTTGTATGCAACAAGGGTTAAGACCTGCAAGGGTCTGTCTTCCAAATTCTTCGTCCCTAAACCAAAAGAACCTGTCCCCTGCCGCATTGGAATAATACACAAAGAAGTTACAAATGTGCTATTTGTACAACCCTATAACTTCCGTGAATACTTTGATTTTATGAGGCTATAAAACAAAAAGTTCGCGTCAAGTTGGTGATACTTTGCTTTATAAATAGGCAATATATTAGTGAAAGAACATAGATATGAGAGGATATTGTAAATGGTGCGTGTAGGTCTTACTGTCCATTGTTTGAGGAGTCTCAAAACGAAGAATGTCTTTCTCGGTATCATTAATAACCTTAACCAGTCTTGGCAAAATGTTGCGGAGAAGACCTTTGCCTTTTAATACAGGCAAGTTAACCCCTTCATTGAAAAGGTCATCAATGGCTGAGAAATAAGGAAATCCAAGTCTACTGTCAACTATTGCTGTTTGCAACGATGGAATCAGAGCATGCAACACCGAATATATGGTCTTTGAAGAAAATGTGAGTTGCTTTACTTCTGAGAAGCATTCATCCCTTGGAACATACACGTTATTACTTCTTTGCTCAGACAATGGATCTGTTCACATACGCAATCAAATTAATCTAAGCATAAGCAGTAGTTAGAACTTAGATTTAAACTTATTATCACAAATCATAATTATATATAATTGAGTCATCAACGTAATTGTATCATCAAGGTTATCACTAGGGGTGGCAATGGGGAACGCCATTCGAGGATCCCGCGGGGAACGCCTCGTTCGGGTCCCCGATTTCGGGGATTTTTCCCTGTCGGGGTCGGGGATGGGGAGGATTTTTCCCCGTACAGATTTTGGGGCGAGGAATGGGATAGGTCCCCCTCCCCGCGGAGCCCCGTTCCCCGCCTATTTTACTTATACACCCTTAGTTTTTAACTTTTATGTAATTATAAGAATTGGTTTTTTTTTTGTAATTTCACCTTTCAACCCTAATTTCAACTACATGGTTCCTTAAACATTTCTTTGTAGAACTTTCAGCCCCTGTGGCTTTGCCTGTTTTATAAAGTCTGCCTTTACTATAAAAAAAAAAGTTTGTAATTGTCTAATTTTAAAACAAATATTAACCTTTTGATTATTTTTATTCCATTTCTTAGATTGAATTATTTGACTTTTAATGACTATTTTTAAGTACTATGCATCTTTTGAAAATACTATTAAGCAGGGTTAATTTTATGACGAGTCAAATGAAAGTTACGTTTATTTTTTTTAAAATTTCGCGTATGTTTGGGGACCCCGTGGGGACCGTGGGGAATGGGGATGGGGAACAATTTCTACCCGAGATGGGGTTTGGGGATGGGGATGGGGAAGGAATGGGACCCGAGGATGGGGAATGGGAAAGTAACCCCGCCCTATCCCCGCCCCGTTGCCATCCCTAGTTATCACAAATCATACGCTTATCTTCTCTATGTTGTCCTAATTTTTTATTATTGTACTCCCTATGCTCCTATTTATAGGGCATACTTGTTCATATCACACAAGGAAGGTAATTAAGTTTTTTGAAACTTTAAAAAAATACTTTAACATTACAATTTTACCCTCTTATCTTGTATTGGAAATTTCATAATGTATTATTTCACATTAATGGATAAAGACAAATAAGAGAAAATAACAATAAATGTTTCCTAAAATGCAAAATGACTTTTAAATAGGATCAAAGAATTCTTCTTGAATATACCCTATAAATAGGACCGGAGGGAATATTTATTTATTTATGTGAAGATCGAAGGGAAAAAACGAATAGTACCTGTCTTGCAACGAGGTCTTCCAGTTCGGCAACGCCTTGGATACGGGTGTTGTTTGCCACCAAGGACTGGTCTCTTGGTTTCCACGTTCGTATCTGGATCTCCAAGGTCATTGTACACGTCATAATCATATATACGCTCAAAACTCTTCCTTTCACCTTGCCCATTCCCTCTCAAGTGTTCCAGCTCCTCTCCTCTTAGTCTCTTCAATCCTTCTGGTGTTTCTGATGGCAAATATGACTGTATACATACATATGTTCCACATACCAACCATAAAAATAAATAAATAAATTAAGCCAAAGCTACTGATTAAAGAAGAAATCAAGTTTAAGAATCAAGATTTAAAAAAAAAATTTATTTTGAGACAAATAAATAAGGGTGGTACAAGTTTTATCATATATATTTTGAATTATTCTGTAATCTTTTGCTATAAGTATGTCTTATATATATTTTTTTCTCATTTACTAAATTTTGTCCTATAAATAAATAAAATAAGAGGCTAAATGATTGACATTTTTTTGAAATGTAAATTCCATACAAAAATGATTTAGAGACCTACAAAATGAGCTTACAAATCAACCTATGCTATAAAAAAAAGTGATATGTATCACTTGCTTATCATTGATTGGTTAACAAGTGACACATATCACATTCTTATGGTTTAAGTTAATTAATAGGTTCATTTTGTATGTCTCTGTATATATCATCACTCAATTCCATAATAGTACTATATTTATAACTATTTATATTCCAAATACACATAGTATTACTAATATAATAATGATGATAAAGATATAAGGGTATGATGAGGTTATGAGTGGGGCGTTGTGACCTTGTTGGAGAAGAAAACCCTTTTGACGGGGTTATCATACTTTGAATGAACCCAAGAGTTGCATGATATTTGAACAGGACCAGTGAGGAAGCCATCAAAGACAACATTAGTGATGAACATCTCCTTGTGATGCTCATTCTCCACAACGATGGCACCAATCTCTCCAAAATTATTTGGGATTTCAAATTCAGCCTCATACTTCACTTCTTGTGTTGATTGTTTTGTCTTGTGCACGTAGACTTTGATTATTTTTTTCTCTGCCCCCGTCTCTTTTTGGAACAAAAGAGGAAAAACAATTACATATGATATACCGTCACTACTCGAAAGTTAAGATTTAGAGACGGAATCAAATCCATGTCTAAATAAATAAAAATCCGTCTCTAAAAGTTTTAGAGACGGAATTAGCGATGGAATTGAGTACACCGCGGAATCTAGCGTCGCAAAAATATAGAGCTGGATTGCTGATTAGAGACAGAATTTTCCGTCTCTAAAATATTAAGTTTCGTCTCTATAATACTCCCTTCGTTTCATATATAGTGTGTTTTAAGGTTATATACGGGTTTTAAGAAATGGTTAAAAGGAGAAAGGATTTGTTGTATTTTGACTATAATGCCCCTATATAATCATCATTGAAAAGAGAGAAAGATATTGAAATGAAAAAGAGAGTGTAATAAATAGGGGTGTGTTTGGAAGAATAACATTAATTATTTATTGGGTTTATAAAAGAACAAGAGACTTATGAAACATGGTACAAATGTTAAAACAACATTACATATGAAACGAAGAGAGTTCCATCTCTAAAAAAGAAGAATTTCCATCTCTAATCCAAATAATTATGTCTCTAAACAAATACGGAACAAATTCAGTCTCTAACTCCTATATTCATTATCCGTCTCTAATCAATAAAACTCAGTCTCTCAAATAGCTCTGTCTCTATATAGAGACTAAATATTCTGGTTCCGTTTCTATTTCCTGAATTCATATCCGTCTCTAATTAAAAAAAATCGTCTCTAAACAAAGACCGTATTATTTCGTATTCCAAAATCTGCTGCGGCCCACACTTTTGTACCTTTTCTACTTATTATCTCTTTAAGAAATGTACTCCCTCCGTCCTAATACCTTGGTAAAAAATGCAAAAGAATTTGTCTCATATTAAAGTAAAAAAATAAATGAAAAATCTTAAAGATTGTATATTGTATTAATGATTAATAAGTAAGTAAGGAAAACATATCTAAAAAAAATTTTGGAGGCAATATTGAAATATGTATTAATTGTAATGATATGAAAATTTATATAATATCAATTTGTAATTAATGAGTGAATCATACATTATATTAAATATATACTCTCTTATTTTCATTAACTCGATTGACTTTTACCAAGATAATGGGACGGAGGGAGTAGTTGATTTATCTTTTTGAATTAATTAAATGTAGTATTTACTTAATTTTCTCTTTACCTCTTTAATAATTATATTTATATTTAGTTCTTTTTCAATTTATTATCTCTCTTTTTAATTAGGTGAAGATAAAATTATAAAAAAGAGTAATTAATATTGGTTTTTCTAAAAAAGAAACTTATATGAGAACATATATTTTATGCTAAAAAGACACTAAAAGTAGAGCTGGTGGAGTATTAAAATAAAAATCAATACTCTTTCCGTCTCATTATTAGGACATGGTAAAAAAATGATCAAAATTTTTTTTTTCCAAATTTAAGTAAAATTAATTATTTAAAAAACTTATAAATTATAAATTTTGAATTATGATTGGATGATTAACTTAAAATAAATTAAATTAATTATTTAATGCGTTAAACAAACCATTAAATATATGTTCTTTAATTTTTTTTTACTCTTGCAGTAAAGACGGAGAGAATATAATTATAAAGACTAAAAACTTAACTTTTATTAATTTAAAAAAAAAACCTTTATCAATTCAAAGGAAATACATAACATTGGAAGAAAAAAAAAAGAGTATCAAATTTTTATTTTTTTTAAAGGAAAATATGTAATTCATTCCATAACAGAAAATAGTCATATTTTCCATACAATAAAAATTGCTAAAAAAGACTAGATACTCAGCCATAACAACAAACTCTCTGTGGATCAGGATCGTCATCACATCCAGCTTCGAACTCTAACAAGAGATTCAACAGCCTTTATTTCCAAGATAACTATCTCATCAATGCCGAAAGTAAGCACGGTTCGACGACAAAGAATCTCATATCTGATGAGGTAGAGCCACTGGACAGAGGAGAAGACATAGATTTTGAAGGGAAAAACTAGTTATTGGAGAAGATAGGAAGGTCATCAGATCTGGACAAACAAAAAGTCTTCCTACACTCAAACACACACAAAACAAAACCCAGATGAAACTGGGACAAGAAAAACCACACCACTTGCACAAAGACAAGATTTATTTATTTAACCCAGATATAATTGGGAGAGAAAAAAACTCACACACCAACCAAAGGAAGGGGAGGGAGAATCCCTCCCCTTCTACCGCTATCACAGAAGAGAGAGAAAACGAAGAAGAGAAGAGAAGAAGACTGAGAAAGAGAGAAGGCCGAGTCTCTCTCTCCTCAAATTAGGATTCCTTCTGTGAATTGAGTATCAAATTAATTAGGCAGACAAACATAAAAAGAGCATAAAAACCCTTCCGTTACATAGCCTAAATACTTTCGTTTTTAATTTTTTATACTCCCTCTAGTCCATATTATAAACACTCTTTCAAGATTTTTTTTGTCCATAATATAAGCCCTATTTCCAATTTCCAATAGCATTAATTACTTTTTTTCCACAAACACCCCTATTTACTTAACACTTTTTACATTCCCAATAATAATTATAGGGGTACTTTTGAAAACACATACCAAATATTTACATTTCTAATGCCACTAACTATACTAACTAACATTCTTAAAGGGTGTGAAAATTGGTAAAATGTGCTTATAATATGGACCGGAGGGAGTAGTTCCATAAAACTTACTACTCCCTCCGTCCCTAATTATAAGGTTTTCTTAACACTTTTATTTTGTCCATATTTATAAGGCCATTTACCAATTTTCAATTAGCATTAATTATTTTTTTTCACAAACACCCCTATTTATTTATTACTTTTTAGATTCCCAATAATAAAATAGGGGTAATTTTGAAAATACATATCAAAAGTTCACATTTCCAATACAATTAACTAAATTATTTCACTTTCTTAATGAATGCGAAATCTCCCAAGAGGACCTTATAATTAGGGACGGAGGTAATAGTATTTTATTAGTAACAAGATTCAATACAATTGGTAAATAATACTCCCTCCGTCCCTAAATATAAGACTATTTTGACACTTTTATTTGTTCTCTATTTGTAAGATCCTATACCAATTTTCAATGTTCATTAATTACTTTTTTCCACCAACACCCCTATTTATTTAACATTTTTTAGATTCACAATAATATTAATAGGGGTAATATAGAAAATACATATCAAAAGTTCACACTTCCAATACAATTAACTAAATTAGTCAATTTTTTTAATGGACGTGAAATCTCCCAAAAGATCTTATAAATAGGGACGGATGGAGTAGCTAATTTCTTTAACTATAATATCAAAGGTTCTATTATTGTCTTATGTATAAAAAAGATTTCAATGAGATATGCAAAACTCATTTCCATAATCTCTTAAAATGATTAATTTTTTATTATATGTCGATGAAAACTTTTGGTACACAAAAAATAATCCTTTTTTTACAAAGTTTGCGACAATATTTTTCAAGTATGAGACTAATAAATCAACCAAATTTTAATACTCCTTAAAAAATGTAAAAAATTTCAAAATTCAAAAAATTAAGGAGTCTTGCATTTAATTGTTTGCCTAACATATCAATTACTAATTATCAAACAATTATTTTAATGTATTGTGCATTGATCAATCAATCATTATTTAAAGTTTACAATTTCTAAACTTTTTCATTATTAATTACTTTAACTGAAATCCTGGGAATGAGACAAGGGTGCTAGTAGCCCCGGGTTCGATTCCCACTAAAAACATCCCGCTGGGAGAGCCAGTCACGCAGCTCGCTCCGGATTAGTCTCAAGGGCTCCCTGATATTAAGGGTGCTCTTGGGAATACCGATGGTTCCGCAAGGAATTCGGACAAAAAAAAAAAACTACTTTAGTTTGAGAAAAAAAATTTTACTACGTATTATTTTTTATCATCTTTATAGGATGAAAAAAAAAAATATGGTATATAACTTCCAAGTCTCCTTATTCAATATTATAACTTTGATTCGGAATTTGGAAAAAAAAAATTAAAAAAAAATCTTTATGGGACGAGTGTACATAAAAAAGTGGCCCTAGGCATGAAAGACCGCATTAATACGTCTTGCAAGGTTGGACTAGAGATAATATCTATGAGCGATTCTCGCCGTGAGGGCTGCCTTGCATGCTCAACAAAAATAATATCTATGAGCAATTCTCAAAATATAAATATAAATATTTAGAGAGGGAGGGACTAATTTCTTGCTTTTATGGCTTGGATGCCCTTAGTTTAAGGGAGAAAAAAATGTTATTGAAAATAATATATTTATGGAAAATGTTAAAGAATGTCCTAAGAGCACTTGTTAAAAGATAAAATGTGGTTAAAAATTATGAAAAAATGCACCTTTTTGGATTCTCGAAAGTGTAAATAATTTAGATTTATGAATTTTTTTTCATTTTTAATATCCTTAACAAGTACCCTTAGCAAGATCTGTATTTATATACAATTTTATTTTGCTTAAATTCACATCAACTTACTGGGATCAAGCGTGGCGCTAACAAGCTCCAAGAGCAATGATTTACCAAGTAAATCCATTGTATCATCTGCCCCTCGTTCTAAACCCAGGTCTGAGAAAAACCCACCAACGGTTGGTTGAACAGTTAACGTAGCTTTAACAACCTTTACTGATTTCTCTTCTAACAGATCACTCAATGCTACAGCTTTGATTATGGAGCCACGATTATTTTTGCAGCCATTATTATTCCTAACCCTTTTTTGCTTCCTTTGATTTGATGAGAAGCATGGCCATGGCCTCGACACAATAACCTGAAAAGAAGGATAACTAGTAGTGCCATGGAGGCATGGCTTTTGAAATATGAGACCTGTAGAAGTAAGACTAGAATTTGTTACATAAATTTGTTGCATAAGCATATTTACTACTCTTCTTTGTTTGTAGCTTTGTTTTGAATGGGCAGAGTGGGAAAGAGATGTTATATATACTGAGACGTGAGGTGAAGTTACACATACACCCTCCCCTCCGTCTCGAGACGACAGTAAAACAATGATAAAAATTTTAGTCCTAAAAGTAAAAGTAATTAATAAAAAATGGAATTTGTTAACGGATAAAAAACCTAAAATGAATAAGTTTTTTTAAAAAAATTAAAATTTTAAACTTTTGAATTCTTCAATGTATAACTTCCAAGAAAAATTATCCATTTTTGGATGTTTATCCTCAGCCATAAGGGCTGAAGTTAAGAGAACTCATAAAAAATTTATAAATTTTGAATTTTGAATTGTAATTGGTTGATCAATGTAAAATGTATTAAGTTAATTGTTTGATAGTTGGTTGATGTAAGTTAAACAAAATATTAAATGTATATCTCCTTAATTTTTTTACTTTTGATTAAAATGGAGGGAGTGGTAAAAGTTTGAAAAGTCAATAAAAATAAACGAATATGTTTTGAATACATTGTCTTCCAAATCAACCAATTAACAAAACGAATATTTGATGTATGTTTTTTTTTAGTTAACAAAATATAAAATACTCCCCTCGATCTTATTTATAAGTAACATTGTACAAGAATTATTTGGTGCTATTTATAAGTCACGTACTACATACTTTGTATTTTTTTAGGAGTCATTTATTGTTCTTTTCTCTTATTTGTCCTTTGTTTATTAATGTGAAACAATGCGTTTGTAAAATTTTCGATGCAAGTTAAGATCAAATTGTAATATTAAAATATTTTTTTAAAGTTTCAAAAAATGTAATTACTCTTCTTAATATTTGTCATATAATTAAGTGCAACCTATAAATAAAATAAAAAAAATATCATATACAATTTTAATTTTTTATTTTATTTAATATTTTAACTTTAATTTAAGAACAATTTCTTTTATATTTTTTCACTAATATTTACGTAAAATTTGAGAATATAAGGCTGTTGGGCGGGTGAGATTTCGCCTTTAATTTATGACTGCTACTCTACTGGCAATAGACCCATGCGATGCATGGGCATACATACACCAATAATATAAGGACATATTTAATTTTAATCTCTAGTTAATTTAGGGCATACCATACCCTGATAATTACTTGATAAAATGTGAGTTGATAAGTTAATATTTATTTATTATGATTAAGAATTATTAAATAACAGTGTTACTTATTATATTTAGTGAATATTTAATAAATGTGGTTAATAGACATGATTTGATAGTTTAAACATGACAA
This sequence comes from Crotalaria pallida, assembly GCA_037953625.1. Lineage (NCBI taxonomy): Eukaryota > Viridiplantae > Streptophyta > Magnoliopsida > Fabales > Fabaceae > Crotalaria > Crotalaria pallida. Next base: position 136,357,849 of record CM075654.1, on the reverse strand, counting down.
ATTCATTTATCTATTATCAAATCACTTCTAGAGCATTGGATTTTTTATTCTAATTAAAAATAAGTAAATAAATTATATGAGTTCTTTTTTGATGTTTGACATCGTGTTTGCTTTTTTATTTATATTCTTAAATTTATTTTTTTATGATAATTACTCCCTCGGTTCTATTTTGTTTGGCCTTTTAGGTATGGGCACACAGATTAAGAAATGGTTTATTATTGTAAGTTTTATGTGTACTTTGTCTAAAATGCTCATATTTAATCTTTATTGAAAATTGAAGTAGCATTTAATTTTTATTAAGAAATATGTTCATTAATTAATGTATAGTGATTTAGAAATAAGAGAGGGGATAAAAGTATAATCAATGACGAGTGAGTGAAATGATTGAATGAAAGGTTAAAATTGGAAAAAAAAATATGTTTATGCATTAGAATTGTAAAAAGACAAAAAATATGGAATGAAAAAAAGTCAAAAAGTCCAAACAAAATGGAAAGTAGGGAGGTAGATCTTAACAAAGGGAGTTAATAAGTTTTGATTTATTCATTACTATATTAGACATTATTAAAAATTCATCTATTGCTATTTAATATTAAATACCCATTTAAGATGATAACGAAGTTGTAAACTTAAGAAGTTAGGGTTTAAAGTCCAAATTTCCTGTAATTCTAGCTTAAAGAAATCAATTTATCATTTTTTTTTTTTTTTGGTTGAATCAATTTATCATCTAAAAGTTTCAAACACTTAACCCAAAAAATTCGCCAAAAATAATACCAACGGCATAAGCTATAATCATTAAATAATTTTTACAGTTTAAACTATTTCTATTGTTATTTCTAACTTGAACTTGGTATGATCCTTTCAACATCGTATCTTGATAATTGAGATATGTCAAAGTTAGTGATGACTGCATTCGATTCACCCTTCGAAATTTGATTGCAGCTATACATCATATGCTTTTATTGCTTCATTGAGGAACATAAGAACAACAATAATTGTTTTGATGACAACAACTTTAATTTCTTAAAAAATTCTTTTAATCATAATAAAGATAGGAGTACAGTATTTGATTTATCATATGAAACCCCAAACAAATATCTACTCCTAGCTTGGTGGGTGTGAAAAAGTATATCAAATTATTACATTTCTAATGCCACTAATAAATTTATCCACTAAAAAACGAAAAACTCCAAAAAAATCTTATAAATAGGACCAGATAAAGTATCGTACTATAGGCAAATAAAGTAAAAGATTAAATGTTAGCTTACATCACAATCTATCATATCCCAAAGAATCTTCACTATTGGTATAGTTAAGCAATGCCACACATGATGAGTATGTGAATTAAATAAAAGATTAATTTCCGGTGCCTACATTACTACCAAATGAGTTAAGTACTCATTTCTTCCTTGCCTGAATATAAAGTCCTCTTGATACTTTTGTTTTGTCCCTATTTATAAAGTCTCATACCAATTTTCAATGATCATTAATTACTTTTTTCCACAAACACCCCTATTTATTTAACACTTTTTAGATTCTCAATAATATTAATAAGAGTAATTTTGGAATTACATATCAAAAGTTCACATTTCGAATACAATTAACTAAATTATTCCACTTTCCTAATGGACGTGAAATCTTCCAAATAAACTTTATATTTAGGGACGGAGGGAGTACCATATTGAGAGGCTAATAATAGCTTGCCATACTTTGAGAGAAGCTAAATAAACCAACACACTGAACACAACCTCGTAATGTACTTCTTTCGGTATTGTTTATTAGCAAAAATAATTACTGGTACATGTATTAAGAAAAAATAGTTAGATGATTTTAACTTTCTCAAATTCATAAAAAAAAAAATAGACTAGTTTAATAAACTTGTATTGAGAATCAAACAAAAATTAAATGATTCAACCACTTTATAAGGATATTTTAGGAATGATTGTATTGAGAATAGAAAATTAGTTAGTTTTTGCTTATACTCCTTCCGGTCCTATATATAGGACACATTCTAGAATGTTTTTTTTGTCCTAATTATAAGTCACTTTATATTTTCTATGCATCATTTATTAATTTTTCTCTTTTTTGCCCTTATTAAATGATTTGAGTGTTTTGTTGTTCATTAATGAGTGTGAATTTTTCAAAACAAAAGTTAAGGGGGTAAAATTGTAATGTTATACTAGTAATATATTCTCATAGAATTCATAAAATCAACCACTTTCCCTGGTATGTGTAATTCGGTTAAGTATGCCCTATAATAAGGACCGGAAGGAGTATTTAAGACCACTAATAAAGTATTTAAGACCACTTGTTAAGGTTACTAAAGGTGAAAAAAATGCAATAACTCAACATTATCTTCTCTCTCGAAAATCACAAAAGTTACATTTTCCAACACTTATATGCTATATTTGGCTGCTTAACAACAAGTGCCTTAAGGGCACTTGTTAGCATTTTCCTACAATATATTTGCATATAATTTAGAAAAGTAATTATTTTACTTATTATATGTAATTCGGTTAATTATGCCCTATAATAAGGCCCGGATGGAGAAGTAAATAGTCTCTCTGCTCCTATATGTAAGACCCTTTTGAGAAAATTCACGGCCACCTACCAAAAGAAGTGGATTAAGGTTGTTAGTGATATTAGAAATATAAACATTTTATATACTTTTCAAAATTATCCATATAATTGTTATCAAGAATGTAAAATGTGTTGACTTATTAATAAGGATGTTTTTAGAAAGAAGTAATTAAATGTTATTGAAAATTGGAAGAGAATCTTAAAAATAGAACCAAATTTTTTTATCCTAAAAAGTCTTATAAATAAAAACGGAGGAAGTATTCAATTAAAAATATAATGCACACATTAGCAACCTCGTTGGTAACAATCACGAGTATCAATCTTTCTAGAATCTTGAATTAGAATATATTTCCTCCGGTCCTATTTACAAGATTTTTTTGGGGGTTTTCACTCCACCAAGGAGTGTGGATAAATTTGTTAGTGGAATTGAAAATGTGAAAATTTGATATACTTTTTCAAAAACTACCCCTATAATTATTATTGGAACTCTAAAAAGTGTTGACTTTATAGGGGTGTTAGTAGAAAGAAGTAATTAAATGCTATTGAAAATTAAAAAAGAGTCTTATAAATAAGACAAAAATAAAAACATCAAAAAAGTCTTATAAATAAAACCGGAAGGAGTATGGGTTTCCAAACTTAGATCCCATATAGTATATTATCATGGCACAGTTTCTGAATATAAGATCCAGATCTAGAGATAAATGGCATAGCCAAGTAAATTAAAATTTAAGTTATGTCACATGCCATGCATGCAGTCATCAAATCTTGTTCTATCCACCCACACAATGTATCCTTTTCATTCTCTCACAAATATAGACAAAAGGAATCAAAAACTCATTTAAAATCTATGCAATTATTTTCGTGTTTCGCTGATTTTAATTTTGTATACCATGTGCATGCTTATAATAAGATCCAGCCTCTAGTATTACTCATAATATGCTTGCATATATAAAATCAGAAGCTATTATTAGTTGACTTAGATATACTAACATGTGATTTAGCTAGCTTGCATTTGATTAATCTATGCTTCCTTTGCATGCAAATTTTCTTCCAACTTTAAATAGAACTGAGTTAACAAGATCATGACAACAAATTAAAGGAAATATTATATGCAATTATTTCAATTTGTTTATTTACTTCTCCATCCAATTTGAAATATAATATATATATATATTTCTCTTGATTTAAAATATAAGAAAAATTAACTAAGTTTCTTAAGTTTCATTTCATTCTCAATGTCACTTTCTTAAAACATCCTAAAAAATTGTTATCTTATTTAATTTTTATTTGATTCTCAATGCAACTTTCTTAAAATACCTCTATTTTTTATAAATTTGATAAAATTAAATGTAATTAATTAACATTCTTAATAAACATGAAACTTTTTTTCTTATATTTAATCTAAAAAAAGTATTTTAACTCTAATTTAGAACAAATTTTTTACTATATATTTTATATGGAAAATGCTAACAAAGCTGTTGGGCGGGTGAGATTTCGCCTTTAATTTACAACTAAGAGGCAATCTATGACCATGGTATTATAGGATAGAATTTGGCACAAGTTCCACATTTCTCTTAGATTATTGAGATGAGATAGGAGTACTTATTCATTCACGCTTTTTTTTTTTATTAACTTTTTTTTTTATTAACTCATTCACGCTTTTTGATGTATGAACCACGATCTGGCCTACCAGTCAAATTTAATAAGATATCAATGTGTCATTTAAAAAAAAAATAAAATAAAATATCAATGTGCTTCACCAAAACGGTCACCGTCATTGAGGCAATTTTTATGGATGCAGCGGTGATTAATTTTAGGAAAATGCCTACCAAATGGTGATTACACCTTCCGTCTCTTGTTGTGTAGAGCATCAAATCTCTCTTTTTACAGGTTGTTTTAGAATTTGTAGGTAGTACTAAAGAGTTTATTCCAAATACATCTTTATAATTGCATAGATATGATAGGATAATAATTAAAATAGAGAGAGAAATGAATAGAGTTGTAAAGTTTTAAATATGGGTAATAACTTTGGAATGACAACATATCTTTTGATAAATTTAAGAGTAATAATTACTGTTTTAATCTGCGTGAATTAGATAAAAGTGACTTATATTAAGGGACAGATAGAGTAATTTTTATGGATGTAGAATGGTGATTAATTTTAGGAAGGAAAATGCTAGAGAGTGTTCTTAAGGCATTTGTTAAGTGATTAAATGTGGTTAAGAGTTATGGAAAAATGCACTTTTTTAAATTCTCGATAGAATAAATATCTTGAACTTATGAATTTTTTCCACTTTTAGTATCACTAACAAGTGCCCTCGAGACCCTTTTAAGAAAACATTATGTTTAGTTTAGAGGGATTTTGGGAGAGAGGATTTTGGAGGAAGAGAAAAATAAGGGTTTTCTTGTTTCTCTTGTTTGGTTAAGCAGATTAAAGAAAACGAGGAGGAGAGAAAATTTGATGAGACGCATTAAGAAAAGTTTTTTTTCCCAAATGAAGAGAGAATGGGAAGAGAACCATTGTGACAAATTACATAACTGCCCTTCACTTGTTTATCTAAATATATTTTTTTGAAAAATAAATAATTTTTTTTATTTAAATAAAAAACAGTTTTGTTTATATTTTGGACTCGGAAATTTTATTTCTACTATTACGTAAAACAAGGGTGTAATTGTCTTTTGACAAGTTTATTGTTTTCTCTCTTCTCAGTTTTCTTTTCAATCAAATAAAAGGAAAGAAAACTCAAATTTTCACTCTTCCTAATTTCTTTACGTTTTTTCTCATACCTCAACTTTTCACTCTTCCTGATTTCTTTATGTTTTTTTCTCATACCAAACCACCACAAAATTTACTCATTTTCTCACCATAATCTTTCTTCCCTATTTCTCTCTTCCCATTTTCTTTTGTGCAACTAAACAAAACTTTAGGCAATTTGCATGATGATTAATTTTAGCATAATGCTAACAAGTATCATTAAAGTATTTGTTAAAAAACTAAAACTGGTACTATATTGTTATATAAAAATGGGATTTTTTGGGTTTTCGAGAAAGTGATTAATGTTAATTTGTGATTATTTTACTATTTTTAGTGACCTTAACAAGTATAGTATCCCTTAACGTTAGCATACTTAATTTTATTATAGAGTTGTATAAAAACAACCGGCCAAAAAATTTAAAGGTATTCCCTATGTTATTAAATATAAGACTTTTTATCAACAAGATTCGTCACAGTTGATAAATGATTAAGTTTTTAAGCAATATGTCAGAGGTTCGATTCCTGTAGTGGCTATATGGAAAAGATTTTATTGATAGAGGTAAAACTCACTTCGGTGATCTCTATTTCTCAGAGTGGATTAGTTTTTAGTTATCGGCTAGAGGATACCTTTGATACACACAAAAAAATATAAGACTTTTTTGATATTTTTATTTTATTTTTATTTATAAGATCTTATAATACTCCCTCAGTCCCTATATTTAAAACCATTTTGGTAGATTTCACATCCATTAAAAAAGTTGGTTAATTTTTAGTTAATAGTATTGAAAATGTGAGCATTTGCTATATGTTTTTAAAACTGCCCATATTAATAATATTGAAAATATAAAAAGTATTGAATAAATAAGGGTGTTTATAAAAAGAAGCAATTCATTATCATTGAAAATTGTATAGGGTCTTATATACCGGACAAAACAAAAATGTTAAAAGGATCTTATATTTAGGAGGGAGGGAGTAGTAGTTTTTAATGATAATTAAATTTTTTTTGACAAACATTCTTATTTAATTTACATTTTTTAAATTTTCAATAATATTTATAGAGATAGTTTTGAAAAAAATATATCAAATTTCCTCGGATTGATGCCAATTCGGAGACCAAGATAGACAAAAGGGATATTTCTAATTTTGCAATGGAGACAAGCAGCGGCATATAAGAAAACCTCGCTAACATCCACCCAAATATATTACTCTTATGGAAGAAGTTCACTTCTAAACTAGAAACCAGCTCGAACCATCTCAACATAGATTTTAGACAAACAACATTCCCCTTAGAAGTCTCGCCAACAAAAATAGTGTTATCAGCATATTGAAAAATAGAAATCTGAACCTGTGAGCCACCGATCACATGACCATGAAAGCATCTAGAACCAATACTCCCTCATAAGACCGCTCAATCCCTCAACCACCAAAAGAAACAAGAAAGGAGATAGATGATCACTTTGCTTAAGGTCACCCTCAATATTTATTTCCTTCGTAGGACTACCATTAACCAGCACGGATAAATTAAACTACCATTAAAAATGCAAGATTTTATCCATTTCCTTCAAGATTCACAAACATAAGCATATAATCCAAGAAGGACTAGATTACCGAGTCATAAGCCTTTTCGAAGTTAACCTTAAGAATAAGACACTGTTTTTCGGATTTTCGGGCATGATCAATCACCTTATTAAGAATCAGCACTCCAACCTGTCTATTAGAAATAAAAGCAAATTGATTATTTAATATAAGAGAGTCAATTACTTTACGCAATCTAAAAGTCAGCTTCTTAGATAAAATTGTATGTAAAGGCAACCTAGAAGAAAAATAGGCTTATACTTACCAAGATACTGAGGATAATTAACCTTTCGAATCAGAGCAACAAAATATGATAGCAGAGCCTTCGAAAAACTACTATTTAAAAGAAACTCGTTTTTCAGGACCTCCTCCTCCTTCATAATATCCAAAAAACAAACTTGTTTGTTTTTACTATTTTTTAATATATAAAGAGTAAGTGTTTAGAATTTTAAGAAAATATAGGAGGATAGCAAAGCTCAATTTTTGAATAACTCAACTAAGAACTTATTTTTTTGGTGTGAATATTGATTGAACAACTTTTTTATATACCTCTTAACCAGTTTCGAGAGACATCAGTTAGTATTTACTATTTAGTAAAGGAAAATGATATTTTGATGCCAAAATTTGGACACTAATCAGGTGTCCAATATTTTTTTCATGTATATTAAAGAAATATAAGTGTGTACGGTTTCAAAATTTTGACTCAAATAAACGAAGTCTTTATGACTAGTAAACCCCATTTAAAATTGTCAAAGAAAATCTATATGCTATGTACCAAAAAACACGTGACGCACGGAAGGTTTAGCTGGGTAAGGTAAGGCTGAAGGGGATAGACGGATAGAAAACGGGACCATCGTTGATAGTGATACGATACAATGCTGTATTAGTCCATATGAATTTTTTTCTTCGTATTATGAGATTAATAATGAATGTACACTGTTATATTGATGACTTAAATTCATTATTTATTTTGTATTACTTTTATTTGAAAGTTAATAACCATTAATGTATTAAAAGTGGATGATACGTTTACACCTATGAATGGTTTCTTTATGTGACAGTTGATTTCTAATATACTTATGTTAACGATATAATTGTCTCTTTCTGTCCAGTTGAATTCTAATCAATTGATGCTTTATAGTCTCTGCAACACCAAATTACTGTTTCATTCCAGAGTTATCCTTAGAATGCTATTTGGATTAGTGATTTATCAAAAGTAAGTCTTCACTTGTTGAATATGGTTCATAGGTGTTACAAAAGGGCAAAGGGTCACGCCAATGTGACCCTTTGCCCACCTCGGCCCAATCTGATGTTTGGGGGGGCGATTAGGGTGTGGGGGGGTTCGGGGGGCGGACGGGTTATGGGCCTTAATGTAATCTGTTTTCTACTATATATGCGTGTACTCTGTAACCCAAATTAGCACAAGAAATAATACGAAACTATAACTGCTCTATAGTCGCAGACGTAGGCATCATTGGCCGAACTGCGTGACCAATTCTGTGTGTTATTTCTCTCTCTTTCTCTTCTGTTTCTATTATTGCTGATACAACATCACTCAATGACTCAATCATAGCTAAGACCTAAGAATTTATTTCTTTTCACTAAATTATACTCTGTTGACATTGCTGGTTTACTTATTTGGCCCTCATGGTTTACTTATTTGATGGCAATGGCATGAATTTCCAATCTTATTCAAAATTGAAGAAATAAATTAGTGAAGGCCAATTGAAACTATAGAATCAATTTGGATTGGATAGGATTTTGGCCAAACCATTCTATTAATCATTGGTTTGAGAGATATACGTTATTAAAGTGTTTGTCACATGCATCCATAACACACTACTACTTAATGTATTATAAGCTCAAATAGAGATACTATATGGAACTCCCTTTCCTGTCACTCCTGGGTCTGAATTTGGCTTCAGAAGCTCATAAGGCACCATCCCAGCACCGTTTCGGTTCCTCCGCGTCCTATCTGCGTTTCTTTCATCAACCAACCCTTCCAGCTCAATCAACTTCCCCTTAAACTTTTCAAATGCAGATTTAACAATTGGATCCTCTGCCCAAGCTGGCTCCACGGTTTCTCCAAGATACTCTTCATCAGGTGAGTGACTTGACAATATATCCAACACGGACATTACAGTTGTTGCCTGAATTTGAGACGGGAATGTCTTCAACAGCGTCACTTCCGGTCTCTCCAAGAACAATCCCCATTCCCCGTCCGAAGTGTCCTCCGTTGGCATGTTCATTCTTGCAATGGTAGGTCTGTTAGGGAAATACCCTGCATAATGATATTGTCCAAAGTTCACAGCTGCATGGTGCCCTGATGTTATCCACACAATGGTGGTAACAATTTCAATCAAATCTTCATTGGTTTTCAAAACAGGCCACCATGGTTCATCCTTCTTGTCGGCATGGCCTACCGTTCGGATCTCTTCCCACCATGCTTGGAGTTCTTGGTCCGACACAATTTGAGTTGGTTCCGAGTAATAGCGGTTCACATAATCGGTGACCCAACCTTTGATAGCGTCCCAAAGGACTAGGCCATCGTTGGCATAAGGGTAGTCTTCTATGGTTAGTTTTAGGCCATGAGGAGCATCGGGGTCCTTCACGGCCAATCCCCTATGAATGAGGTCAGCAGGAAGGGCTTGTAAGTTGAATTGCCATTGCTTGTCATAGGCAATTGAACTTAATAGGATGGAATACTTCCCTGGAGTAAAGCTGGTCTCTATGATTCCATTTGCATTGATCAATGCCTCACGAGCAAGAGCATTGATCTCCATTGTGTACCTAAAATGTGGATGCAACAGCCTATAGATTGGATGCATTGCACTCAATTGCCTGTTTGTTGCGATGATATAAGGTTCCGTAGCGCAATGAGTTCGTAGCCTGAAAAAGAAAAATAGAAACATGTTTGGTATGTTAAAACAATTCAAACAGTTGAGCTATTTGCCCACTGCACTATTCATACATGGAAAATTATCTTCTCATATCACTTTGTACATAACTTCTACTCCAAAGCACAACTGTGAGTAAGTTAATTGTTTCATACCAGTGACTAACAAGTTGATGGTAACCAGAGTCATGGGCAAGGAGATGAGCTTTGGCAAGCCTCCAAAGCCAAACACCGGTAGAGTGCCAGGCAGGTGTGAATACTTGCTTCCACTGCGGCTTTCCATCAATCGGTGGCCGAACTAACTCAATAGCTAATGGTCTCAATGTGCCATCAAGTGTTAGGAAGAACAATGCCCTTGATCCATATAGTGTTGTATCTTCAAGTTCTCTAACTTTCTGTACTACCGGCAATAACAAATCGTGGTAGTCCAGCATAAACAACAACTTCTGTTCTATAGCCTGCATTGTTCAAATGACATAATTTAAAGTAAATTTATGCAAAGAAATAAATCTTGAATAGACACACTATGCCTATTAATTAGGCATAACCATTCGAACACTAATTTGTTTAAAGATTTTGATGGATACGTACTCACTCTTGATGTAAATAGCTTGAGTAGTATAAAAAAGAATAATATTGATTCAATGATGTTGCTGCATTTAGTCTAAAGAAATGGTAGTCAATTTCACATTTTCTTAAAAAGTGTTTAAAATTTTTGACCAATTTCAATTCTTACAAAGAAGTAGACATTAATAATATACGTAAGTCAATATCTTCAATATATATATATATATATATATATATATATATATATATATATATAAACACACACTCCTATATAACAAAAAACTAGTGTTACAACTTACAAGTACTACAAAATAATGACCATTACTTCACTTAATTTATAGCATACCTCTTCAACTGTCACGAATCCTCTGATTTCCCGCTCTATTATTTCTGTGGTGATTGCTGATTCCGGAGGGCCATATATATCAGGATCAAGTTTGCTTTTCAATGGCCATTCCTATATAAGTATACAACACATTTTTTGCTAATAATCATTACTGTGATTCAAAAATTATATATTTTCAACTAAATTACAGTTTTCTGTCAATTACTCCCTCCGGTCCTATTTATAAGACCCTTTTGGGGTTTTTCACTCCCACCAAGGAGAGTGGATAAATTTGTTAGTGGCATTGGAAATGTGAAAATTTGATATACTTTTTCAAAACTACCCCTATAATTATTATTGGAACTCTAAAAAGTATTGACTTTATAGGGGTGTTAGTAGAAAGAAGTAATTAAATGTTATTGAAAATTGGAAAGGGGTCTTATAAATAGGACCAAAATAAAAACCTCAAAAGGGTCTTATAAATAGGACCGGAAGAAGTATTAATTTTAAACTGGGCAACATGGGGCTAGTTAATAAGTATACCGTGACCAGTTGTATGCAACAAGGGTTAAGACCTGCAAGGGTCTGTCTTCCAAATTCTTCGTCCCTAAACCAAAAGAACCTGTCCCCTGCCCACATTGGAATACACATAGAAGTTACAAATGTTACAACCATATACAACAACTTCCGCGACGACTTTGATTTTATAAGGCTATAAAACAAAAATATTCGTGACAATTTGGTGATACTTTGCCTTATATATAAATAGGCAATATATTAGTGAAAGAACATAGATATGAGAGGATATTGTAAATGGTGCGTGTAGGTCTTACTGTCCATTGTTTGAGGAGTCTCAAAACGAAGAATGTCTTTCTCGGTATCATTAATAACCTTAACCAGTCTTGGCAAAATGGTGCGGAGAAGACCTTTGCCTTTTAATATAGGCAAGTCAACCCCTTCATTGAAAAGGTCATCAATGGCTGAGAAATAAGGAAATCCAAGTTTACTGTCAACTATTGCGGTTTGCAACGATGGAACCAGAGCATGCAACACCGAGTATACGGCCTTTGAAGAAAATGTGAGTTGCTTTACTTCTGAGAAGCATTCATCCCTTGGAACATACACGCTGTTACTTCTTTGCTCAGACAATGGATCTGTTCACGTACGCAATCAAATTAATTCTAAGCAGTAGTCACATTTAAACTAATCAATATTCAATGTATTATAAAATAGGTGAAGTATGAGGGCATTTTTGTTTTCCCTCTTTAATCTCCATTATTTTCCCTCCTAATTTCTCACTTTCCCTCCTAAGTTCTCTTTTAATCTCAGTCATTCAATTGTAAATGCAATAATCAATCATAGCCGTCCATATCCATTGGTAGATTAAGTCTTTTCATTTTCTTTCATTCATTCATTTTTGACTGATATGGTGTGAAAGACATATTACCAACATCAATTAGTAGTTAGTGGTAGTAGTAAATTAGTAGAATCACGATCAGAAAAAGGCAACAAAAAGAAATTAGAGACCCGGGCAAAAAGAAAGCATCTGGATTTGGAAGCATTGTTTTCACCTCTTCTATTGCAGGTGTGAAACAGGTATGAGCGTATGAGCAGTTTTTAAATTTTAGTTTTTTTTTTTATTTTTAATTTTTGTTTAGAATAGGTTTTTTAATTTTTGTACAAGTATGTTTTTTTTAATAGCATAATTTTCATCTCTTTTGTTGCAGGTGTGAAACAGGTATGAGCGTATGAGCATTTTTTTAATTTTAGTTTTTTTTAATTTTTAATTTTTGTTTAGAATAGGTTTACTATTAATTTTTGTACAGGTATGTTTTTTTAAAGAGATTTTTATTTAAATTTTTGTTTTTGAGATTTTTTTTACTCGAATTTTGTTTTGGGATTCTAGGGTTTGAAGAATCCCCTTTCCTTTTTCTCCGTTTAATTTTCATTTTTGAAGTATTGTTTTTTTAATCTCTCTGATCTGTAATATTGTTTTATATTACTTAAACCTAGAGGCATATATTACTTGCTTTAGGTTCATGGGAAATTGGTGATGTTCAAATTCCAAGAAAGTTTTGTATTTACAATTTCTGATTTTTTTTCTCTTGGATATTTGTTCTATATTTTCGCTGTTCTTTGGTTTCTATTTGTTATATTATTTTCTTCATTTCATTATTGCTTTATTTATATAAGAGTTGTGGTTTTTTTTAGAATGATATTTTTATTATATTTTTTCAATTTTTTCATTAGTAGGATTGGATAAAACGTGTCTAAAATTATTGTTAATCTGTAATTGATGTTGTTGAGATTGGTGAAAGATAGAAGAAAATTGGTGAGGTTCTCAGGGTCAAACCCTTGGCTGCATTAGCCATGATTGATGAAGGGGAACTTGATCGGAAAATAGTTGCGATTTTATTAAATGATCCAAAGGCATCACTTGTGAATGATGTTGAGAAGCATGTTCATAGTTGTTGTTGTTACTCGAAAGAAAGATTATCTAAGTTGCATTTTCATAGTTGCTTTCTTTATCTAAGTCTGCTAAATTGTAGTTATTAGAAAGAAAGGTTACTTAGTTGTTGTAGTTTAGGTCTTTCTCTTTCCATTTTGTGCACCATTTGTCTTCTCTGTTTTTAATTTGTCACTTTTTCAGAGGATGGTGATTGGTGATATAAAGCTTTCATGGTGATGATGTTGTAAAAATAATAATATTTTATTATTTTAAAAATATTTATTTTAAATTGAATTTATTAATTATTAATTTGGGTGGTGGTTACAAAAATTTATTCTTATTAAGTTGGGTGTTTATTCCCATTAATTCTTATTATTTCATTACTTATTATTATTAATTATTCTTTCTAACGGTTTCTTTCCGTTAGAGTATATATACTTATAGTAGTATATATTTTTAGCTCCAAACAACTACTAATAGCTATATTCATATTGTGTATATATAGCATACAGTGAATGTTATATAGAATATATGTACGATGATGAAAATTATATATTTTTATATTATTTATTCATAGTCCTTCACTTATTGATAACTAATTTTTTTTATGTTAGATAGACATTAAGATAACCATAAATATTGAAAAAGATGTTTTTTTTATTTAAATATTTGAACATTTCTTGCGTTTGTTTTGTGTCTAGCTATTTTATGAATAATATTTATTTGAAGAATTATTTATGTAAAGATTTTTTTTATTAACATGCTAAATTTTAATTATAAGTTGCTTACATTGATGCGTTATTTTATAGTTTAGACAATATACAATACAGTCATGAATTCAAATTTAAAAAAAATCCAAAAATTTATACAAATCATAATTAAATATATATTGAGTCATAAATAAAAATTGGACAAATTTGTATTCTATTATTAGTTAGTTTTGAATTATCATCTTTGATCTAGACCAATAAAAAAATGACACATGGATCTAGACCACCACATGTGAACTAGATAAAATAAAAGAAAAAAAAATAAGAGTTTGTTTGCTATAGGAAAATGTTTCATGTGTCAAAAAATATTAATAATTATAAATATCATTCCGCGTTTTCATTTCAATTTTTTTTAATCATGAATGTGACTCCATGTTTTCATTGCATTACCTATAAAAAAAAATTGTTTTCCACAATTCTTGTATAAATTTTAGGAAACAAAAAATACAATGGAAACACAATGTCATGTTTCTGATTGATAGAGGGTCTTGCTAACTTTCTAAAAATGGAAAAAACAATGGAATTTTTTTAATCATGAATGTGACTCCGTTCCTAATGCATGTACTACCTCTCCCTAAATATAAAGTCTTTTCCACACTTTTATTTTGTCCCTATTTATAAAGCTTCATACCAATTTTCAATGATCATTAATTACTTTTTTCCACAAACAACCTTATTTATTTAACACTTTTTAAATTCTCAATAATATTAATAGGGATAATTTTGAAATTACATATCAAAAGTTCGCATTTCCAATACAATTAACTAAATTATTCTACTTTCTTAATGGACGTGAAATCCTCCAAAGAGACTTTATATTTAGGAACGGAGGGAGTAATAAAACCGAACATACTCTCTCCGTTTCATTTTAAGTGTCTTTTTAACATCAATAAACTACATAAGTCCTCTGTGAAGTTTTTTTCCTTTGATATAAGCTCATTTTCAGTTTTTAATGGTATTAATTGCTTCTTTTTCACAAACATCTTTGTTTACTCAACATTTTTAGAGTCCCAATAATAATTATAGGGTTAATTTTGAAAAGGTATATCAAATATTATCAATTTTAAAATCACCAATAATATTAACTAAAATTTTTAATCCACGTGCAAATCAATTTAAAAAACGTATATATAAGAAAAGAGGGTGCAAAAAAAAAAGTATTTAAAAGCATCAATTTTCACACCCTTTACAAAAATTAAAAAGTTTTTAAAAAGTATTTTTTACTACTTTTTTCTTTTTTGTCATTTATTATCTCTCTATAACTAATCACTCCCTCCGACTCGAATTATAAGCAAAATCAACTAATTTTACGCTTATTAAGAAGCTTAGTTGATTGTATTTAATTTTTTCAAATTTATAAAAGAATAGAGGTATTTTAGGAAAGTTGCATTGAGAATGAAACAAAAATTAAATAAGATAACAATTTTCTAGGGATGTTTTAGGAAAGTGACATTGGGAATGAAATAAATTTAAGAAAGTTTGTTAGTTTTGCTTATATTTTAAACCAAAAGAGGTACTTATGTTTTTCGTTGCTTATATTTCGAACCGGAACGAGTATCCACTTATTATTATCTATTTATAATAATTAACGTGAAATTATAAAAATTATAAATAATATTTTATTACTTTTTTTTAAGAAGACTTACTATATTGTAAAAAAGAAAAATCTTCTACTGTGCTTACCTTAGTTACTAACGGATGCTGCCCTACTAACCACTGTAGTGGCCTTGTTCGCAAAATTAGACATCTCTTCGATGATAACCGGAGTGTCTTTATTAGACATATTTATCGTTAAACCAACCGCTACGCCAATGTTCTGGCTAACGCTGGGCATGGAGTAAGGTTTTTTGTTTCTGTTTTTATGAATGTCCCTTCTTTTTTTAGCTAGTATTCTTTGGGAAAATGCTTTTGATATTGCCTTCCTTAAAATGATTGTTTAGTTTTTCTTTCAGCTTTGCCCCTTAGTTAAAAAATAAATAAATCTATAGAAAAACCCATATCGTGAAACAGAGGGAATAGCAAAGTTAAGGATAATTTATTGGCATAATGTTAATAAGAAAGACATATTATTCCTTCTTATCTTTGTTCATATAAGTAGATCATTTTATACTTTTAATAAAATATTTAATTTTTTTTAAAAAAATTTATATTAAATAAGTGTTTTAATTAACTAAATTTGATTTTTTATAAAATAAATAATGTGAGTAAACTAGATAAAAAAATTAAAATTGATAATTTAAAAAAAGATGAAATTAATTATCCACATGAATCAAAGATTAATTCGTGTATTTTATAAATAATAAAAACACCTGGAGTAATTTTTATAGTACTACCTCCGTCCCTAATTATAAGTCCTTTTTGGGAGATTTCACGCCCATCAAGAAAGTTGAATAATTTAGTTAATTGTATTGGAAATGTGAACTTTTGATATGCATTTTCGAAATTACCCCTATTAATATTATTGGGAATCTAAAAAGTGTTAAATAAATAGGGGTGTTTGTGGAAAAAAATAGTTAATGCTCATTAAAAATTGGTAAAGAGCCTTATAAATAGGAACAAAATAAAAGTGTTAAGAGACCCTTATAATTAGGGACGGAGGGAGTAATATCTATTTTCAAAAGACACACGTATCTTGGTTGGTGGTCAGCAGTGAGTGACAATGCACATGCATTACATGATGAGAGATTAAATAAGAACAGATGGTGTAATTTTTAGAAAAATGTTAAACAGTGTTTTTACTTTTTAGGGTATTGGTTAAAAAAGTAAATTAAAATAAGGTAGTTTTATTTTGAAAAATAGTGAATTTAAAACTTTGAGAACTAGTAAACTTAAATTTGCAATGCAAGTTTTCCTTTAATTTATTTCTTAACCAATGTCCTGGTTAGCAATACCCTAATTTTTATATTATCTATTTTTGCTTTTATTTGATGTACTTTCTTCATTTCTTAATATGGGTACCATTTTGGTAGAATTTGTGTCCCTTTTTATAAGTCGTTTTAGAATATCTAGGTAATACTCCCTCCGTTCCATATTATCTGCCACTTTAGCATTTTTAACTTGTTCCAAATTATTTCTCGCTTTAGGAATTCGAGGATGTATTAATTGATTTTTTACACCTTTAACCTTGCATTTAATGTGTTGAAATATGTAAAATGGGTGATAATTAATGTACTTTGAGGATATTATAATAAAGTTATTTAATAATTCTCTTGAAAATTGAAATATTAAATGACTTTCAAAATCTGTGTGAAATTGCTAAAGTGACAGTTAAATTGGAACGGATGGAGTATTAAAGAGTTTATTCCAAATACACCTCTCATAATTGCATAGGAGTGATAGGTTAATAATTACAATAAAAAGATAAATGAATAGAGTTGTAAAGTTTTAAATAGAGATAAATTTGGAATGACAAAATATTTTTTTATAAAATTTTAATGTAATGATTACTTTTCTTAATCTACGTGAATTAGGTAAAAGTGACTTATTTAAGGGACAGTGAGAGTATAGAAATTAATTAAAGGTAAACATTAAAGGTATTTGTTAAAAAATCAAAATAGAATAAAATTAATTTTTAGATGAAATTTTTAAAATTTTGAAAAAAGCAATAATATAAATTTATTATTAATTTTTTATTTTTAGTAATTTTAATTAGAAATATCAACATACATTTCAAAAAACACGTTTCCGGTTTGTCTGGCTGAATTTAGATGGGGGACCATGTGCTAGGACAGCAGTGATAGTGCACATTACAGTGAAAGGACAATAGGGACTGACAATACAATAATAGGGACGGACAATACAATACACATGCATTTCTGGAGGGAGATTAATTATAGAATCTCTGTGGTGTCCTAAGTTTTTATTACTGTATTTATTTATTTTATGTGAAGATCGAAGGGAAAAAACGAATAGTACCTGTCTTGCAACGAGGTCTTCCAGTTCGGCAACGCCTTGGATACGGGTGTTGTTTGCCACCAAGGACTGGTCTCTTGGTTTCCACGTTCGTATCTGGATCTCCAAGGTCATTGTACACGTCATAATCATATATACGCTCAAAACTCTTCCTTTCACCTTGCCCATTCCCTCTCAAGTGTTCCAGCTCCTCTCCTCTTAGTCTCTTCAATCCTTCTGGTGTTTCTGATGGCAAATATGACTGTATACATACATATGTTCCACATACCATACCATACCATCAAAATAAATAAATAAATCAAGCCAAAGCTACTGATTAAAGAAGAAATCACGTTTAAGAATCAAGATTTTTTTAAAAAAAAAATTATATATATATATATATATAAACACAAAGACGAAAGAAGTAAGGTGAAATTAATTCTAAGCATAAGCAGTAGTTAAAACTTAGATTTAAACTTATTATCACAAATCATAATTATATATATTGAGTCATCAACGTAATTGTATCATCAAAGTTATCACAAATCATATACTTATCTTCTCTATGGTGTCCTAATTTAAAGAAGAAATCACGTTTAAGAATCAAGATTTTTATTTTGAGACAAATAAATAAGGTTGGTACAAGTTTTATCATATTTTGAATTATTCTGTAATCTTTTGCTATAAGTATGCAGGCCCGGCCCTGGGGTGAACATTGAGGGTCACCGCCTAGGGCCCAAAAATTTTAGGGGCCCCATAAATTTTTTTAATAATACTTATACTTAAAAAAATTATTAGTTTCATATTTTTTATCTTTCAATTATTAATAGTTTAGCATAATATTTTAATTTATTTTTTTTATTTGCTCACTTAACTTATAAATAGATTAACTTATGAACTTTATTTTTATAACTTACTCCCTTTGTCCCTAAATATAAGATCATTTTGAGAATTTTATTTTGTCCTTATTTATAAAACCTAATACAAATTTTCAATATCAATTAGGTACTTTTTTCCACAAACACCCATATTTACTCAACAATTTTTAGATTCTCAATAATACTTATAAGGATAGTTTAAAAAAAAAACATATCAAATGTTCACATTTTCAATACAATTAACTAAATTAACCAACTTTAGTAATGAACGTGAATTCAACCAAAATGATATTATATACAAAGACGAAAGAATAACATGAAAACAATTTTAATTACCTATTTAATTATTAAATTTTTTTATTTTATTTCAACTCTATTTTATATAATACCTATTTTTATTATAGATTGTTATCATTGTTTTAATTAATCAAATATATAAATATATAGTATTTTAATTGATTTATTTTTAATAAATTTTTTTAGTAGGGCCCCAAAAAAATTTTCGCCCTAGGGCCCAAGATAGGTTAGGACCGGGCATGTAAGTATGTCTTATATTTTTTTTTTCTCGTTAATAAATTTTGTCCTATAAATAAATAAAATAAGAGGCTAAATGATTGCCATTTTTTGAAATGTAAATTCCATAATACTGTATACTATATAACTATTTATATAAAAAAATACACATAGTATTATTCATGTAATGATGATAAAGATATAGGCTATGAGGTTGAGTGGGGCGATGTGACCTTGTTGGAGAAGAAAACCCTTTTGACGGGGTTATCAAACTTGGAATGAACCCAAGAGTTGCATGATATTTGAACAGGACCAGTGAGAAAGCCATCAAAGACAACATTAGTGATGAACATCTCCTTGTGATGCTCATTCTCCACAACAATGGCACCAATCTCTCCAAAATTATTTGGGATTTCAAATTCAGCCTCATACTTCACTTCCTCTGTTGACTGACTTGTCTTGTGCACGTAGCCTTTGATTGTTTCTTTCTCTGTCCCCGTCTCTTTTTGGAACAAAAGAGGAAAAAAATTACATATGATATTTGTTCCAACCATAAGTAAGAAATTGACTTTCTAAAAATAATACAGTATTACTCTCAATATTTTATCTAAGAAACTCTCTCGCAATCAAAACTTAAAAAGTATGAGGCAAAAAGGTTTAAATTGTTGAGTTTGCGCTCAGACAAAGAATGGTAAAACGTCCTTAAATAACTAAATTTATTACTCCCTCCAGTCCTATATGCACATTTTGAAGACTTTTTTTTTTCCTTAATATAAGTCTCATTTCCAATTTCTAATAGCATTAATTACTTCTTTTTCACAAACACCTTATTTACTCAACACTTTTTAGATTTCCAATAATAATTATAGGGGTACTTTTGAAAAAGTATACCAAATATTTAAATTTTCAATACCACTAATAATATTAACTAACTTTCTTAAAGTGAATGAAATTGGTCAAATGGTACTTATATTAAGGATAGGAGGGAGTACTATCCTTTAAAGTTTTAAATATTTAATTTTTCCATGAAATAACACATCTTTTGATTTTTATGCCCAGAGATTAAGAAAATTCTAAAAAAAAATATTAGGCGAAAACATATAATAAGGGTGCAAAACATACAATGGAGATTTACTTGGTAAATATAACTTATAAACACTGAAAACCTAAAGTAAGGGTTTTTTTTATAATTTTTAAAAACTTAACCTTTATTAATTAAAAAACCGTTATCAATGCAAAGAAAATAGATATCATGCATAAAAATAAAGAGAAAAAAAAAGTGTCAACTTAATTAGTAAGACAAACATAAAAAGTGCATAAAAAACCCTTCCGTTACATAGCCTAAAAATTAAATATTTTCATTTTTTATTTTTTTCCAGTTCAATAAAACTTATTATTTTTTTTTAGTAAAAAAAATTCAAAAAAGTTCTTAAATAACTGATTTTTTTTTTTCAGATAATACTTAAATAACTGATTTCCTAAATTATAATATCACATGTTTGATTATTGTCATGTGTACATAAAAAACTTTACAAATATATGCGAAACTCATTTCAATAATCTTTCCATTCCGAAATAATCAATCCATCATATATTATGACATATAATTTCCATGTCTCTTTTTATTCAATATTATATCTTTGATTTGGGATAGTGTTTTGAAAAAAAGAAAAAAAAAAGTCTTTATGGGACGAGTGTACATAAAAGAGTAGCCCTAGGCATGAAAGTAGCCCCAGGTTTTTTAATTTTTAGGTTTATTTTAGTTTTTAATATTTGAGCTTGTCTGTTTTTTTTAATTAGTTTTTGAAATTTTTTTTATGGTTTGGATTTCTGAACTTTACTCAAATTTTAGAAATAGTTTTTACGTTACTTTAGTGATAATATAACCAACGATACGTCATATCACCTTCACCACGTCGATAAGTAACGTATCACGTAAATTTTTTAAATTAAAAAAATATAAAAAAATTAAAAATCATTTTTTTAAAAAAAAGAAAATCAAACTTTTTAATAATTTTTAACATAATTGATTTTTTTAATAAAAAATTATGTGGTGTGATATGACACTAGATAGCACGTCATTGCATCATTTGTCTATGCAAAGAAAATGGCGTGACATGTTGTAAGCCATATCATTATTTTAGTGACGAAATGATCATTTCTAAAAAATTAATAAAGTTCAAGAATCCAAAACATTTAAAACAAAGTTCAAAAACTAATTCCAAAAAACATCTAAATTCAAGGATTAAAAATTTAAATAAGATTAATTTTTATTTGGATATTCAAGTACTCCCTCCGTTCTATAAGCATGGTTAAAAAATTCAAAAGTCAATAAATTAAGGAGACATACATTTAATGGTTTGTCTAACACATCAACCAATTATCAAACAACTAATTTAATGCATTTTGCATGGATTAATCAATCACAATTCAAGATTTACAATTTCTAAATTTTTCATTAATTATTTTAACTATAGTTTGAGACAAAAAATTTAATCATTTTTTATCATCCTTGTGGAACGGAAGGAATGTTATAAATATCAAAATATCTGTGAGCAATTATGGCTGTGAGTGCTACCTTGCTCCCCAAAAATAATTACTACTAGCTCTGATCTTGTTTATTAACAAAAATAACTAGACACAAGTATTAAGAAAGGTAGTTAGATATACTACCTCCGTCCCTAATTATAAGGCTTTCTTGGAAGATTTCACGTCCATTAAGAAAGTGGAATAATTTAGTTAATTGTATTGGAAATGTGAACTTTTGATATGTATTTTCAAAATTACCCCTATTAATATTATTGAGAATTTAAAAAGTGTTAAATAAACAGGGGTGTTTGTGGAAAAAAATAATTAATACTCATTGAAAATTGGTAAAGGGCCTTATAAATAGGGACAAAATAAAAGTGTTAAGAGGACCTTATAATTAGGGACAGAGGGAGTATTGAAATTTTTTGGAATCATGTAAAAAACATATTTCCTCCGGCTTGAAATATAAGTAACAAAAAACACATTTTATTTGGTTTAAAATATAAGCAAAAGTAATTAATCTTGGTTAAATTTTATTTCATTCTCAATGCTACTTTCCTAAACATCCCTAAAAAATTGTTATCTTAATTAATTTTTGTTTCTTTCCCAACGCAACTTTCCTAAAATACATCTACTTTTTTATAAATTTGAAAAAAATTAAATACAATCAACTAATCTCTTTAACAAGCGTAAAATTAGTTACTTTTGCTTATAATTTGAACCGAAAAGTATATTTTATTACCTGAAATACCCTTACCGTGGAAACCATGTAAAAAAAGGGAAATGATACCACTTGTGATCGTCAAAATATTTCCTCTACTACAATTGGTTTTCGTTTGCTGTGCTTGCCATGGAAATAAACTTACTGATACTAATTATTTCCTTGGAAAAATGGAGTACTATAGGGTATTTTTCAGATGTTAATATTTATTAATGCAATATTAGTTGGTTTTTCTTATATATGAGACCATTTTATGTGTGTTTTTTTCTTCTTATATTTGAGACTGGAGGGAGTGACTTAATATCCTGATTTTAAGATATTGTTGTTTTGTTCTTGTTTATAAGATTCTATATCAATTTTTAATGCCAATTAATTTTTTCATAAACATCTTTATTTACTTAACTAAAATAATTAGTTAGTCCTGAATCATATGATTCATAACTCATCTCAATCGTTCACAGTTTATTTTTTAGTTAAAAAAATTCAAAAAATAAGTAACAGATGATAGTGATTATTATGCATCATGTATTCTCGGACCACTTAATAATTGTTCATTTACTCCTTCTGACTCAAATTATAAACAAAAGTAATTAATTTTACGATTATTAAGAAGTGTAGTTGATTGTATTTAATTTTCTTAAATTTATAAAAGAATAGATGTATTTTAGGAAAATTGTGTTGGGAATGAAACAAAAATTAAATAAGATAACAATTTTCTATGAATGTTTTAGGAAAATAACATTTGGAATAAAATAAAATTTAAGAGAGTTGGTTAGTTTTGCTTATATCTTAAACCAAAATAATGATGTTTTTTTTTCTTATATTTCAAGCCGGAGGGAGTACTTATCATTTTTTAGATTTTCAATAATACTTCCTCCATTTCATATGTAGTGTTAATAGAGTTTTTGTCTCATATTTCATATGCATTGTTCTTTTACAAAACTCAATACATAATTAATGTTATTTTTCCAAACTCACTTCTATTTATTACACACTCTTTTTTCATGTCTAATATTTTTCTCTCTCTTCAATAATGATTATATAAGGGCATTATAATCGAAATACACCAAATTCTTACATCATTTAACCATTTTTTAAAATTCGTGTATAACTTTAAAACACACTTCATATGAAACGGTGGAATATTAATAGGGTTAGTTATAAAAATATATATTAAATGTTCACATTTTCAATATTATTAACTAAATTAACTAATTAACTACTCCCTCTGTCCCTTACTATAAGTCACTTTTACCTAATTCACGTAGATTAAGAAAAATAATTATTACTCTCAAATTTATCAAAAAATATGTTGTCATTTTAAGGTTACCCCTATTTAAAACTTTACGACTCTATTCATTTCTCTCTCTCTATTGTAATTATTACTCTATCATCCCTATGCAATTATGAGGGGTGTATTTGGAATAAACCCTTTAATATTACCTATATATTCTAAAAAGACTTATAAAAATGAACACAAATTCTGCCAAAATGGTGCCCTATATTAAAGGACGGAGTGAGTAGTAACTAATAACTACTCCCTCTGATCCTATTTATAAGATCCTTTTGGAGTTTTTATTTTGATCCTATTTATAAGATCTCTTTACAATTTTCAATAGCATTTAATTACTCGTTTCCACTAACACCCCTATAAAGGTAACACTTTTTATAGTTCCAATAATAATTATAGGGGTATTTTGAAAAAGTGTATCAAATATTTACATTTCAAATGTCACTAACAAATTTATCAACTTTCCTTTATGGGAGCGAAAAACTCCAAAAGAGTCTTATAAATAGGACCAAATAGAGTAATTTTCATAATAAAAGTGAAATTGTGAAATCTAAGGATGCATCTTATACATGCGAATGGAGGGAATACTAGTTTATTGCCTTTATGGCTGGGATGCCTTAGTTTAAGGGAGAAAAAGTTGTCGAAGGATATTTATGGTTTTGGTCCCTAAAAATTCAACGTGTTTTGATTTTATGGTTTTGCTGAATTTTCATATACTTAAGACATAAATAAGCCATATATTTATATACAATTTTATTTTGCTCAAATTCACATCAACTTACTGGGATCAACGGTGGCGCTAACAAGCTCCAAGAGCAATGATTTGCCAAGTAAATCCATTATATCATCTGCCCCTCGTTCTAAACCCAGGTCTGATAAAAACCCACCAACGGTTGGTTGAACAGTTAGTGTAGCTTTAACCTTTACTGATTTCTCTTCTAACTGATCACTCAATGCCACAGCTTTGATTATGTTGCCACGATTATTTTTGCAGCCATTATTATTCCTAACCCTTTTTTGCTTCCTTTGGTTTGATAAGAAGCATGGCCTTGACACAACCTGAAAAGAAGGATAGCTCCTAGTGCCATGGAGGCATGGCTTTTGAAATATGAGACCTGTAGAAGAAAGACTAGATTTTGTTACATAAATTTGTTCCATAAGAATGTTTACTAGCCTCCTTTAGTTATTTGGTTTTGAATGAGTACAGTGGGAAAGAGATAATAGATACTGTATTATATATACTGAGAATAGAAGTGAAGTTACACATACTCCCTCCCTCAGCTCCCAAAATATTATTAACACTTTCTTTGATTACCGGAGAGAAAATAAGGAAAGAGAAATAGGAAAGAGAGATTATAGTGATAAAATGAGTAGATTTTATGGTTGTTTGGTATGAGAGAAAATAAGAAGAAATGTGAGAGAGAAAAAAGTTGAGTTTCTTGTCCCTTTGTTTGGTTGGAGAAAAAAGTGGGAAGAGAGAAAACAATAAATTTGTTAAAAGACAAATATATCCTTTGTGCACAAATAAATATTTTTCTTTCTCTATCAAGCATAACCAAATATTCTTTTTTCTTACTTCAATTATTTTTTAAATAATAAAAATTCTAGATTCAAAAATATATATAAAAAAATTGCATCAATTTTTTTGTTTTAAATAAAAAACACATACATAGTCAATAGCCAATAGACCCAATAAACCTCGTAGCATCGCTGTAATATAAAAATAATTAAGAAACATGACAAAAAAACTAAGGTTGAAGATAAAAAATAATTAAAAAAAACACAAAAAAAACTAAGGTTGAAGATAAAAGATAATTAAAAAAACATAGTTAAAAGTATTTTTTATAAGAAAAATACTTGGCCCAAACAAGATGAGTAACAAGTAGAAACATGTTGGAATGTGTTGGGAGCGGTGGTAAATTGTTCTTGGGCAATGGCAATTAAGACATCACGTAAAAAGAAGAAAAGAGATAGAGTTCAGGGGTAATTTGGGTTTTTGACACAAAGTAGTGTTTTTTCTTTCCAAAATCTCACCTGTTGAGGGGAGAAAAGAATTTTGGATAGGTCACACATATTTTTCTCCCTCCCCTCATTTTCTTAACTATATGATTGGGGTCTAATATGTGATGTTTTTGTACCTTTTTTGCCTCCCTTTTACATAGTAAGTGGCTTGTTTCTTGAGTAAATTGAAATAAAACAATGGAATTTTGTCATCATAAGATTTCTGGAACCTTTTGATGTGTTTGATTTGTTTTCAGGTATTTAAGGTCTAAAAACAATGACTTTTGCAAAGGAATGAAGAAGAGCTTGGTACTTGAATTGGGAAGAAAAAGAGGAATAAATGAAGAAAAGTTAACCGTGGCGCCCAGGCGCGGGTCCCACGCGCCCAGGCGCGGGTTGGGGTCAACTGGCTAATAATGGGGTGCATTTTGTTGATTTTTCAGACAACAGCACGCCCAGGTGCATGAGCTTCACGCCTGGGCGCGCAAAATGCGAGAAAGTGACACTTTTCGCTGTTTTGATCATAACTTGAGCTACACTTATCCAAATGAGACGATCTATATATCATTTTAAAGCTAAGGAAAATATCTACAACTTTGCCAGAAATAGCCTTGCTCAATTTCGTTCATCTTAGGGGTCAAAATCAATGCCGAAGTTGCTGTCAGACACAAATACGGGATTCTAGAAGGATTTTAATGATAAATTTTATTTGTAGATAAGATTCTTAGATATTAGTTTATTCTAATAGGATCTTATCATATTATATTCAGATTTAGGATTAGTTTTATTTAGATAAAAATCTTATCACATTATATTGAAAATTAGATTAGTTTTATATATATAATAATAGGATTAGGATTCATTCAAACGAGGAAGCTTTGGGGGAAGAGTAGCTACCACGTTTTTAGAGAGAGCAATTAGTGAGAGAGCTTTTGGAGGCAAGTTGAAGGATTGCACTTTGTGATTGGAGATTGGGGTAATTTCATGTCTCTCATTATGATTTTCATTATTCTTCTTTCTTCTTCTCTAATTATGTGTAACTAAACTCCTATTTGGGAACATGTGGATTTGTATGGAACCTTCATAGTTATTTGCTTAATGAATTGATGTTTTTCCAATTAAGTATTGTGTTTGATTATGTTCTTATTTGTTTATCATAATTTTGAGCTCGACTGTGATTCGGTAATTCTAATTGAATAGGAATATTGAATTAGGATTTAGACCTTTAATCAAACAATTCAATTACATAGGTATAGGAATATGTCTATGAATTGGATAACCTTCTAATAATTTTGATTGAACATTAATTGGTAAGATTAGGATTTAAAGTTATGCTTAAGGAATTAATAGGGAGATTAAATTACTAAGAAACATGGTTGACCTAAGGAATTAGGCTGCTTTTACCTTTGCAAAATTGGTTCAATACTTAGAAAAATCATTGATTCGTTAACAATTATTATAGGAACCTACAATGAAACAAGTTCCCAAGCTTTCCCAAATTCTTTCACAACCACTTTTTATTTGCGTTTTTGTTTTTCAATTTAATTTAGTTAAGAATTTTTCAATCAATTTAAATTTAATTTGAATTTCACGTAGTAACTACGACTTAGGTGAGAATTATTTTAATCGATTTTAGTTCTCGTTGAGAACGACAACCCATTTCCACTTTATTACTTGTCACGAATTGGTGCACTTGTTAGAATGCCAACACTATATCAAATAAAATAAAAAAAATGAGTTTTCTTCCAATTATCTCTTTCCCCAAATTCTCCCAAACCAAACAAAGTGTAAGAGTTTGAAAAGTAAAAAAAAAAAAACATATTTTCAATTTATTTTTCTTAAATCAATCAATTAGCAAAACAAATATTTAATGTATGTTTTCTTAATTAACCAACCATAATAGTGTGCAATTTCAATTTTTTATTCATTGTTTAACTTTAATTTGTTTCAATTTTTTTAATATTTTTTTACTAACATTTTGAGACGAGAAAGTAAAGGCTTTGTGATGGGTGAGATTTAGCCTTCTATCTACTGCTCCCTTCTCCCTTCAAAAAGTTTTAACTATGTACTCCTTTTGACTTGAATTATAAGCAAAATCAACTAATTTTACGCTTATTAAGGAGGTTAGTTGATTGTATTTAATTTTCTCAAATTTATAAAAGAATAAATGTATTTTAGGAAAGTTGCATTGGGAATGACACAAAAATTAAATAAGATAACAATTTTCTATGGATATTTTTGGAAAGTGGCATTGGGAATGAAATAAAATTTAAGAAAGTTGGTTAGTTTTGCTTATATTTTAAATCAAGAGAGGTATGTTTTTTGTTGTTTATATTTCAAGCAGGAAGGAGTAACTTTTCCTTTTCAATTAATGTATCTTGACCATTTTCAAACTCAATACATAATTATTGCATGCAGTACATGTTTTTCAACTATACCCTTAATTATAACTGCTGTATTTCTTTTTTGCCTTCAATTTTTTCTCTTTCCTCGATAACTAATGATTACAAAAGAGTATTTTAGTTAAATTAACACAAACTCTTATATTATTTAACTATTTCTTAAAACTCGTACATTTTCTATACATACAATCAAGACTTTTGGATCGGATGGAGTAAAAGGAAATCTAGGCATAGCAATGGGTTGGATTTGGAACAGGTTTCGTCAATCCTAACCTCGCACCCATTAAGAATAGGAGAACGAGTATGCAAAAGCTAAACCCAAACTCATATTCGTCGGGTGATGGAAACCCGTGACTAACCCGTCTAATTATTTTTTCAAATTTTCTTCCATTGTACGATATTAAACAAAAAACATGAAATACTTTATAATTCAAATAATAGTATAACAATAAACGTCAAATTTTAAAATATCTAAAAACTTAACAATTAAAATCATGGTTTTAGTCAAATATATTACTTTGATTTCACTATTTAACTATTATTATAGTAAAAATTATTTAGCTTTTATATCATGATGAATTCGAAAATATGGGTGTGGCCAATATTTACCGTCTCAAACTTGCTCTATCCCATATTTTTAAAGTGGAATTTGGTTTTAGATTTTCCGCATCAAACCAGCTTGGTCTTAAAATCACACCTAACGGTATGAGTTTGCCGTCCCGTCAGTAAGGAAATTTGGGTTGGATAGAATTTGGCACATTTTCCTCATTTCTCTTCAATTATTGAGATGAGATAATCATTCACGTCTTTTCCCGTACGAAGCACGATCTGGCGAGCCAGTCATATTTAATACAGTAAGATCCATGTGCTTCATGCACCAAAGTGGTACTGAAATAGTAAGATTTTTTTTAGATTTTATGTGTATTAAAAAAAAGGTTTGTTTAATCTCAGCCCTTATGTTTTGTTTGATTGTACGAAAGAAAATGAGAAGAGAGAAATAGGGAAGAGAGAAGTAAGGAAGAAAGATTATGGTGAGAAAATGAGTAGATTTTGTGGTTGTTTGGTATGAGAGAAAATCTGAAGAAATATGAGAGAAAAAAAAATTGAGTTTTCTTTCTATTGTTTGGTTGAAGAGAAAAGTGAGAAGGAAGAAAATAATAAATTGTGAATAGACAATTATGCCATTATTTAATATAAAAAAATAAATATATTTGTCAAAAGATAAGGGCATTTTTGTATATTAATTAAAAGTAGTGTTATTGTTAAGTGTACTACCAATTTCTCTCCATTCTCTTGCCTATGGATGAGAGAAAAGTTTTTTGAGTGAGTCCCACCATTTTATTTCTCCTCTCTCCATTTTCTCTCTTCAACCAAACAAGGTAAAACCTTGTTTTCTTCCCATTTTCTCTCTTATCAAACTCTCCTCCCTCAAAATCACTCCAACCAAGTTGAAAAATAGTAAAAAGAGTGAAAACATAAATTTACTAAGTTTCAAGTTTTAAATATTTAAGTTTTCAAAGCAAAAATGCTTTATAAAGTCTCTTATCCTCAGCCTTAAGGCTGAAGCTAAGAAAATCCTTAAAAAATAGTTAATTTAATTAATGGTATTAAAAATATAAATATTTGATATATATTTTCAAAACTATTTTTATAAATATGCTGAAAATCTAAAAAAATATTAAGTAGATAAAAGTGTTTGTGAAAAAAATAATTAATAGTTACTAAAAATTGATATAAAGTTTTATACATAGATACAAAATAAATATATATATAAAATCTGATATTTAAAAACTATAAAGCAATTTTTACGGATGCGGGTAAGAATAATTTTGTTGCAGAATTGTAGTCTTGTAGTTGTAGATGTCTCTAATATAATAAGTAGAACTGTTGGCCAAACAATTTAAAAGTCCTTCGCATACAAAGTTTGTCAGAAATGGAATCCCCAATCTTATTTAAGTTTGGATCAACCCGAACAAAACCCACTTGGTTATGTTAGCAATAAACTTTATTGCTATGAATTTTTTATTTTTTTTTACAATGCTAATAACCCTAGTGCTGTTGTTTTATTGAGAATTGAAAAAGACAATTGTATCTTGTAAAATTATGACTTTTAGATTAAGAGAATTTGTAGCCTTAAACTTTTAAGGGAAATTCTAAGTTTCTAACTAATATTCTTAGTGTATTGTTTAAGTAAGAAAAAGTTGTTATTTTGCATTGAAAATTATTAGCTTGATATTTTGAAAACGCTTAAATTTAGTTTTTACAACACTTGTTTATTCATTTTTTATGCACAACCAAAATTAATACAAATTCTCCTTTATTGCATCCATTTATTGCAATGGTCAGCAATACCATTTTTTTAGAGTGGTGTTACATGATACTCCTCCGGTCTTGTTTATTAGCAAAAATAACTATCGGCACAGGTATTAAAAAAAATTAGTTGAGTGAATTTAAATTTTTCAAATTCATAGAAAAATTGGATACTTTAGGAAACTTGCATTTGGAATAAAACACAAATTAAATGTTATACTAACCACTTTATACGGATATTTTAAGAATGATTGTATTGAGAATAGAAAGTTGATTAATTTTTGCTTATATTTAAGACCATTAATAAGATTTTTTTTTCTTATAAATGAGACCGTAGGGAGTATCAATTTTGAACGTACGTATAATACTTTTTTTTTTACTAAACTTGTAAACCGGCAATCTATTTTTTTTTAATTTGTTAATATGATGCAATGTATTTGTTTATAAGATTTATTCATTTTTGCAGGATTTTTTTTTGGTGAATAAAGGGGCAAAGCCCAAAAAAAAAAGAAAAGGAAATCCATGGGTAAAGCAACCCCAGAGTAATCATGGAACAAAATGTTTCTTATGTCTGGAGGGGGCTCTTCAACCACTTGACATCCAGGGGCTTTATCAAGGCTGAAGTTAGCCATAAAACCTGCACATCTATTTCCTTCATGGAGAGAATGCGAAAAAATATTTCTCCCATACCTTTGTAGTAAGAGGCGAATATGTTTCAGCAGATAGAAGATTAGTTTCCTTATGAGTTCTGTCTGCATTTGAAACCGAGAGCTGGTTAACAATAGTGAGAGAGCCACATTCCACCGTGACATTCTTGTATCCTCTTTCCCAAGCCAACTTAAGACCAGTAAATATACCCCAAAGCTCAGCAGAATAAGCAGTAAAAATACCAATTTTGTTGTAAAAACCGAAAAGCCACACGCCTGGACTGTTACGGAGGATACCTCCACAGCTCGCTACTTCGGGGTTGCCTTTCGAAGCACCATCTGTATTTAGTCGTAAAAAGTACTAATAAGATAACCCGGTTAATTAACTATGCTTGCCTATGTTTAAAAAGAAAAATCAAATTGAATTTTATTCATCCATGTAACCTAAATAGATGAAAAATGATACTCCTATTTGTTTTCGAGTTTTAATTTTTGACTTCATTATTGAATTTTTATTTTTATTTTCTAAAAAAAACCAAAATATCATTGACTTTAAATTATTTTTGACTTCAAGATATTGAAAATTTTAAAAAATACACTTTTAATATATTCCTGTCGAAAATATATTTCAACTCACCAGTATCCAAAATTTAAATTTTTTACACTTTTATCAAATATGTGTCGGAAAGAAAAATAGTATCAGTTTTCGAAGTTTAGGTATTGAAAACATACTCCCTCCGACTTAAAATATAAATAACAAAAAACATATATTTTTTGATTTAAAATATAAGCAAAACTAACCAACTTTCTTAAATTTTATTTCATTCTCAATGTCACTTTCCCAAAACATCCCTAAAAAATTTTATCTTATTTAATTTTTGTTTCATTCCCAATGCAATTTTCCTAAAATATCTATATTTATTTTATAAATTTGAGAAAATTAAATATAATCAACTAATCTCCTTAATAAGCGCTTATAATTCGAGTCATAGGGAGTATATACCACTAAGAGCATCAAGGATCGACTTATTGAGATTGATGCATCATACTTACAGGCACCAGGGATTTCAGTTGTTTGTGAGTTTCTTTGAAATATATGGCGGAAAGCTTTATAATTTTTTAAATGATACTCCTTCCGTTTCATATGTAATGTTGTTTTAGCATTTGTACCATGTTTCATAAGTCTTGTTCTTTTATAAACCTAATATATAATTAATGTTATTTTTCCAAACACACCCTTATTTATTACCCTCTCTTTTTTACTTCCAATAGCTTTTTCTCTCTTTAATAATGATTATATAGGGATATTATAGTCAAAATACAACAAATTCTTACATCATTTAACTATTTCTTAAAATCCGTGCATAACCTTAAAACACACTACATATAAAACGAGGGAGTAGAAAGTAAGCCTAGTCCCTTCTTATTTGCATCTGTAATTTCCATGTTCTTGAGGTTTAATATTAGGGTGTTACTACCATGCAATCAAAAATTGAATGGTTACTATGCAATCCATTGTTAAACCAATAAAACCTTGTCACCTAAGACATGTATGCCACATCATTACTTAAATTAGTCAAAATTAAGTTTTGCAATTTAGTCCAACATAAAAACTAGATTATTGTAATTTAGTCCTTTTGTACTTTTAAACAAATTATAATTTTTAATTTTTTTTATATAAAAAAAAATTCTTAAACCCAGAACTCATCTTCACTTCTCAAAACCCACCGCCACGCGCCGGCGGTGGGTTTTGACAAGTGAAAATGAGTTCTGTGTTTAAGAAAATTTTTTTAATATAAAATATTTAAAATTTATAATTTGTCTAAAAGTGCAAAATGACTAAATTACAATAATCTAGTTTTTATGTTGGACTAAATTGCAAAACTTAATTTTGACTAATTTAAGTAATGATGTGACATGTGCATATCTTAGGTGACAAGGTTTTATTGGTTTAAGGATGGATTGCATAGCAACCATTCAATTTTTAATTGCATTTTGTAAATTTCCTTAATATTATTGTACTTACGCAGAAAAATTTGCATGAGAGAGGATGGTAAGCACGAAGCAGAAAATTTGCATTGTGGGTCTGCAAGAGTACCGAGTATGGGATGTGGAGCACATCAAAAAATTGATTGAGAAAGACAGTACCGCCACAAGAGGCACAGGCACCACGGGTGCAAATGAGAAATGCTGTACGTAATCTTTATTACGTTCACATGCTAATGAAAATTCAATGAGACGGACAAAAAAACTAATTAGTTGACTAATCCTGGCGGCCAATATATATAATACTCCTACCGTTAGATAACTATCGTAAAAAAAATTTAAAAAATCAAAAAGTTTAAAAAAATGCATTTAATTGATTTGTCTAACATGTCAATCAATTATCCAATAAATAATTTAATATGTTTTTATTAATAAAAAAATCTCAATTCGAATTTATAATTTATAATTTTTTTTATTAATTATATTAATTTTAATTTGGGACAGAAAATTTTACCATTTTTCATCGTTCATGCGAGAGGGGGGGATTAGGACCTATCAGGACCATGGAGCTAACCCAGAATCCGATTATCCTTGAAAGCTCAACGCTCAACAAGAATAGTGACAGAAAATATCAATGATTTTTTGGCGAAACTCCGTTGATGGATGGAGGTGCTGTAGCAGAGTTCTCGCACCACTTATAGGTGTTTAGAGAAAATATTAATTTTTGTTTGTCAATACTCTTTGACTAGTATTATAGGTGTTCCCAAGAGCATTTTTAATACCAAGAAACTATTGAGATTAATCCTGCATGAGGTCGCGTTCTTATGTCTCTCTCAACGGAGTGTGTTAACCGGAAATCAAATCTAAGACTTAACTTCTTAGTCTCAGGCTCATTCCTCAGTTCTCAAGTTGGTAAGATCGCACCACTTGACTCAACTCTCGTTGGTACCATTAATCTGATAACCTTGTGTTTATTAACAAAAGTTGTGTTAATGGGTACTTTTGGGACACTTTTCAAGTAATAGGAATGGAGTAATTTATTATTGAAAAATTAAATTTAACATTTCTTGATATACAAATTCATAATTTTTCTATGCAAAAATACATTTTCCATCTCCTTAAACAATGCCCCAAGACTTGTTAATATTTCCAAAAAAATTACTCCATCAGTTCCATTTTTCTATCACTTTAAATATTTCATAATAATTAAGAAAATTATTGGATAGTTCAATTTTCAAGAAAATAATAAGACGATTTTACTATATTATCCTCACACAACATTAATTATCACACATTTCACAAATTTCAAAACATTTAAAAGTAAAGTTAAAGTTAGAAAAAATTAATTAATGCATCATCGAAATTTTAAAGCAACAAATAATTTGAAACAAGTTAAAAATGCTATTAAAATTACAGACAAATTGAAACAGATGAAGTATTAAATTAAAAAAAATTGAATCTCATTAATTAAAAATATATATCCTCTATCCAAAAGTATTAATTTCATGTGCTATTTACTGTGATTTGTGGAAAAAATAATTTTTTTTCCTAATTGTTTTGACTAAAATATATTTTTCCATCAATCATAATAAATGATAAATAAAGTAACATACATTTTGAGATTATGGTTTCAACGCCGTTGTTGCGGGGATCGAATCATAATTCGCCCTACCAAATACAGCCTCTGACATAGCTCGTGGGTACATACATTTTGAGATTGAGACAGTACAAACTCATTGAAAACATATTTTCAATTAAAAAAACGTGAGTATTGTATTTCATTCAGCAAAAATATAAATACGTTTATTATCAAAACAAAAAAATATAAATACGTTATTCCCAATATAAAATTTTCATTTTAATGGATTCTTTTAACATATACTCCTTTTGCTTATGTAAAACCTATTTCAATTTTTAATAAAATTTTATTATTTTTTTCAAAAACATTTCTATCAACTCAAAAATTTTTGGAATTTTAAGAATAATTATAAGAATCATTTTTTTAAAAAATATATTAAATATTTATATTTCTAATATCACTAACAACATTTATTATTTTTTTAATGAACATAAATTTATCAAAAATAATTTTACATATATGCTCGGAAGAAGTATATATCCTAAAATAGAAATTAGAAAAGGAAAAAAAACGTCTTTTTTTATAATTCATATACAGTTTAATACAGTTCCAAAATAGCCTTACATATATGCTGGGAGTACATTTCAATATTGATTAAGTTAAGGTTTTGAAATCAGTTTAGTGTTTTTTTTTTTTTTTTTAACAGGTTGAAATCAGTTTTGAAGGTTGGAGTTACGGTAAATACACCAAATAATACTAATACTAGTAGAAGTAATTAATAGTAGTATACTCCCTCCATCCGTAAATATAATACCCTTTTGACACTTTTATTTTATTCCTATTTATAAGACCTTTTACCAATTTTCAATGATCATTAATTACTCTTTTCCACAAATACCCCTATTTATTTACAACTTTTTATATTTCCAATAATATTAATAGGGGTAATTTTGAAAATACATATCAAAAGTTCACATTTTCAATACAATTAACTAAATTATTTCACTTTCTTAATGGACGTGAAATCTTCCAAAGGGACCCTATATTTATGGACGGAGGGAGTAGTATTTTTTGCGGTTTTATAAGTTTTGTTTATTTAGTAATTTTATTTTGTCCCATAAATTATGTTATTTTTTTATAAATTCAACATTCATTTATATTTTTTTCGAGTATACCTTTATTTATTGCATTTTTTTTCATTATTCATTTTTTCATTTATCTTTACTATAATTTTCATAAATTTATCATTATTCTTTCTCCTATTATTAAATAAAAATAATTTAATTAAAATGTATCAAATTCTTAAGTTATTTAGAGTATTCATTTCTTAATAAGGGCTAAAACGAGGTTGGACGGATAGAGTAATCGGTAGCATGAATTTAGTGCATGTTGTGAATAATACAGATGGAGCGTCGCATTTGGCCAGCTCGAGATCTATAAAAATCATGATGAGTAGCCTGCCTTCATTCTAGCGTGTAGCTATATTTGCTTTCAGATCTATACATCTCGACACGACCTGCACGATAGAGAAGTTAAATCAATGGCCCACAAAGAATAATGATACTCGGCTTCCATATCTACCACTGTGTTACTACTGTACTCCCTCCGACGTTGATTACAAGAAAAGAAAAAAAAAATCAGGTCTTAAATATAAGTAAAATTTAACTAATTTTTTATTTTCAATATAATCATTTCTAAAATATATCTATAAAGTGGTAGAATCATTTAAATCTTGTTATTTTTAACGTAAGATTCATAAAAGTCAAATCATCCTGCATCAACTTGACACTTTTCACTGTGATTTATCAAAAATATTTCCTAGTTAAGTATTTAGTTGTTTTTTTAAACCTAGACATAAGCAGTGTCGGCATGAGCCAAAGTTCTTTGGGATAACTCCATCCGGTCATGAGTATAAAAAAAAAAAAAAAAAAAATCTCACTACCGATTTTAAATACAAGCAAAATTTAACTAACTTTTTATTTCAAATACAATAATTAATTCTTGTTTCACTCCGAATGTAAGTTTACTAAAGTACTTCCTCCGTTTCACAATGTTTGACTTTTTAGGTCTGGGCACACAGATTAAGAAAGTGTTAATTATTGTAAGTATTATGTATAGTTTGTCTAAAATGTCCCTATTTAGTCCTTATTAAAAATTGTAATAGTATTTAATTTTTATTAGCAAGTGTGTCCATTAATTAATGTATAGTGGTTTAGAGATGAGAGAGATGATAAAAATAGAATTAATGAGGAGTAAGAGAAATGATTGAATGAAAGGTTAATATTGGGAAAAAAATATGTTTGTGTATTGAAAATGTAAAAGACCAAACATTGTGAAACAAGTAAAAAAGGCTAAAAAGCCAAATATTGTGAAACAGAGGGAGTGATATATTTTTTTTATGAATTTTAGAACATTAAATGTACTCAATTAACTTTTCTTAATACTGTACTTATGAAATTAATTATTTTTCTCATAATCAAGATTAGAGGGAGCATAAAAACAAAAAAAAAAATTAGAGGGAGCATAAAAAATTAATGATACCATTATTTCTGGAAAAAAAAAAGAAACTTGAAATAACTAAATATAGGTGCAAGTTTTTTTTTTTCGATTTTTAGTAGGTTTCAACCTAATATTTTAATTTGTTTTTTATATTTACTTACTTGATTTATAAATAGGCGAGTTATTAAATTTTGCTTTAGCAATCCAATATGAAAAGGTTAAACTTTTTTCCCATATTCGCGGAATACTAACTTTTTTATTATATTTCAACTATATCTTTGTTAATAATTACTCCCTCCCTTAGGACGATATTTTTTTTTTGCCATAATTAAAAAAATATATTTTATTGTTTTATTATTTTGGTAAAAAATTGAGCCGTCAATAATGATAAGAATTAGTCCGCGTAAGATAGCCGAGTTGGTGGCTGCAGGAACACTTAGGATTTCTCCCTCCCCAGGTCATGGGTTCTAGTCTCAGACCTCTCATGTAAAAAAAAATAATGATAAGAATTAATGTTATGTATTAATTATAAAATATCATTATTTTCTTTTACTAATAATGAATTAAATATTTACTTTTCAGTAATTAAAGATGTATTTTCTTAATTACTCGATCATACACATAATATATCATTTTTATTTTAATTTGGGACGAAGAGTTTTTTTTCCCAAGATAATGAGATTGGAGGGAGTATTAAAAACATGGGTGTTGTTAAGGATATTAAAAATATTAATAATTCATGAGTCCAAATTGTTTATTCTCTATCTAAAAAAAATCATTTTCTCATAACTTTTAATCGTATTTAATCTCTTAATCAAATATCTTATGGGCACTGTTTTGCATTTTTCTGAAAAAAATATATCAATTAAAATATGTAGTATCAATTATTAAAAAATCATGTTGTTTTACTTAATTTATTTATTTAAATTATTTTAATAATATATTGTTTCTAAAAGTTATTTCTGGATATTACTTTTGCATTAACCGATACCTATAGTTCCAATTTTTATTTTTTAATTTTTTTCCATTCATATAATATTTATGAATTGGACTTTATATTTTTGAATAATGTTATTTTAGCATCTGATTAATATTTGTAAATGTTAATAAGTTGCACAAAATATTGGAAGACATTAAACAATGATATGTTGCAACGGGAGGTGAGAAAGCA
Source organism: Crotalaria pallida (assembly GCA_037953625.1). Taxonomy (NCBI): domain Eukaryota; kingdom Viridiplantae; phylum Streptophyta; class Magnoliopsida; order Fabales; family Fabaceae; genus Crotalaria; species Crotalaria pallida. The sequence continues at coordinate 136,319,517 of CM075654.1, read as the reverse complement.
AATAAAAGTTGAATCCTAAAATTTAAAAACTTCGTTTAAAACTCTGCACAAAATTGAATATTAATTACAATAAGACATTGTATTATTATAGTAACTTATTTCATAAAGGGTCTTCTTAAGGTTACTAAAGGTGGAAAAAATGCAATAAGTTAACATTATTTTCTCTCTCGAAAATTCCAAAAGTTACATTTTCACATTTTCCAATACTTTCATGCTATACTTGGTTGCTTAACAAGTGTCCATGCTTCTTGTCAGCATTTTCCTTTCATAAAAGAGAAAATGGAGAATGCACCGCCAATGTAAAAGTTTTTTTGCACCATTAGGGTATCATCTATCATTCATCCGTTTATGGTAGTTGACTATTATATTAAAGTAATACAAATAAATGGTGTATGATAGACTGAAGGTGTAAAAAACTTTACACCGTCAGTGTATACTCATTAATCTCTTCATAAAAATGATACATCTATCACCTTTTAAAATCAATTTACAAAGCTTATCGTGGAGGACGATTCTAAGGTTCCACCGTAATTGTTTTTCTTCTCACCTTTGCTATGATCTTATTCGTGAGAGATTAGATCCATCAAGAATAGGGATTGGGTTGTTCCTATTGTTCACATCTATAGGAAAGTAAATAGATGTGGTGATCATTTAGCCAATATGAGTTGTAATTACTTGCAACTTCCACTCTTTCTTTGTACCCCTTTATGAGGGAGGACTCTTGGGCACTGTTTTTCCCCGTATGATTTCTAATGATTAGTTTTTTTGGGCGTTAGCCTCGTTGATTATATATTAAAAAAAATCAATTTACTAACTAGATTACACCAAAAAAAAAAAGTGATATATGTGACAGTTGTATTTTGTTTACTAATAATTAGTCAATAAATATCACAAATCACATTCTTATGATGTAATAAATGTGTAAGCTAATTTTTCACGCCTCTTTTAACATTTATGCTCTCTTTTATTTGTCCTAAGTATCCCATAATTAACTTGTTAGGTGTGGTAGGGCTCTATTCTTGACTTTGCATGCACATCCAAACCGGAAGAGAACCAACGTAAATACCACATTGTTCAGACAGCTACGCTCTCCTTCAAACTCGGTCACGTGGAGGAAACCCAAATGTATGGGAAATGTCCAAGTGCATCTGTGCATGTTTGGTTATGTGATGAATTAGCCCAAAACCAATTCTTTAATGTCAACGCTATTAACAATTGTTTTTATTCCAAGATGATTTTAAAGTCAAAATTAATTTTACATCTTAAAACCAAACATGCTATAAATCGGATACAAAAACCAAGAAGGCTGGATGCCATGGGACATGAGCAGGTTGGTCCATTTTATTTCCTTAATAAGTAAGACAAAAAAAATTATATTTAAAGGTAATCCTAAACTTAACATCAGCACGTTTATGCTTATCTTTCTGAGGCCAGCGATTACCCTTTTTTTTTAAAAAAAAAATACAAACATGAATAAAAATGTATTAAATTTGTTATGATGATTTGATGTTTTAGCTACTAAAAAAGAAAACAATAATAGAGCCTAATAATCGAAGTTTAATAATTGAGGAAGGATACATTCAAACAAAGTATGCTGTAGTGGTTGTGAGTATCTTGAAAACTCAGATGAAGAGGCAACATGCAGCAAGCAACATTGTTTCAAGAATATGGAACTTGCTTAGTCACCAATGGACAGTGCATATTACACATATGTTCAGAGAGGGAAACTCATGTGCAGATATCCTTGCTTCTGTGGCTTGTAGCAATGAGTTGCCTTTGATATGTTTTGACCAAGTGCCTACTTGTATTTCCTTGGCCTTGGCTGCTGATGTTTTGGGAGTTTCTACTCCCCGCAATGTTCTAATCTAATTCTGCTTTTGGGCGTTTTTGCTCCGTTGATTAAAAAAAAAAAAAAGTATGCTGTAAATAAAATATACTACTCGTAGAAAATATTACCGTGTCCCTTTGCATGCAATAATAATGAAAAAAAGTACTGTATACTAAAGCATATCATCACCATAAAAGCAACATATATATATTGGTTGCATAAATAAAAATAATGTTGAATAATTTTTTTTCTTTCTAAAATAGTAGTATGAATTAAAAAGAAAAACAAAATCATTCAACTCGTGTAATGTGATCACATGTTATGTGGGCACTATACGGACCACACTCTGACCCTACAGTCTATATATTTAAGAGACGCGATTGGAGATGTGCTGCACTGTTTCTTATCTTATCCCAAACCAATAAGTACTGGCCAACAAATAAAACAGGACATGATATCATTTTTTAAAGGAGTTTATCTATGTTTACAATTTTTTCGTGTCATTTCATGGTAAGAGTACCTGCTGTCTTAATTTGTGTTACTTATTTTTATTGATTAATTTATTACTCTCTCCGGTCCTATTTATAAGTCACATTCTAGAAGGATTCTTTGGTCCTATTTATAAGTCACTTTGTATTTTCTATGAGACATTTATTACTATTTTCTCTTATTTGCCCTTTGTCCATTAATGTGAATACAATGTGAAATTTTCAATGCAAGTTAAGAGGGTAAGATTGTAATGTTTAAATATTTTTTTAAAGTTTCAACAAACCTAACTACCTTTCTTGGTCCATGTGATATGGTTAAGTATGTCCTATAAATAGGACCAGAGGGAGTAATTTATTTGAAGAATTGAGAATTAAAATTTAAAAATAAAATCATATTTCTTCATCCACAAAAATGAATAATATATAATTGTAACATACGAAATTAAATGAGACATGTCTTCATTTCTTCTTCATCATCTTATTGTTTTCTCTATCATGCAAGATTTGCTGTAACCAGCTTCTTTCAATTCACATTCCCAATCTTATGATTGTGTCAACGAGAGGACATCTTTCCTGATTCTTACTTAATTGCCAAATTTATTCCCCATGGCCAGTAGCAAGAATAGGCGTTGGTGGTTTGATTTTAATCAATTATTATTTTAGTGAAAACTAATAGTGTAGGTTTTTACACCATCATCCACCATTTATATACTATTAAGCATTGATTTTAGCTAAGAGTAAGTAAATGAGTGTGGATGAAAAACTTATTCAATCAGAACATAAAAATTAAAAATTATTTGTGGTTCGTTTCAATTCAGTTTGATTCAAATACATGGTTGGTCCGGACAATACTGTTGGGGTACTGGGCAAAAAAAATGAGAGGTCATATTTTATAAAAAAAATGTCGTACACTACAAGAAAACTGGTCAATGGCAACGACAAAAGTCGTTGCTAAAAACCAAAAATCGTTGCCATAAACATTTTTGGCAACGATAGCTGTCGTTGTAGGTAATGGCGTAGCGAAAGGGTAACGCAACGACAGGAAAGTGAAACGCAATGACATGCTGTCATTGTAAAAAATGTGTTTGGCAACGACTTCTGTCGTTGCGATTGTAATGTCGTTGCGAAACACAGTATGTTATATGAACCAGTCTTTTTCACAACGACTTTTGTCGTTGCGGTAAACATGTCTCTTTGAAATCGTTGCGGTAAACTGATATTTTGGCAACGACAAAATCTCTTTGGCAACAATTTTGTCATTGCGGTAAACTGATATTTTGGCAACGAATTTTGTCGTTGCGCTACGTTGCAGTAGATTTTTTATTAAAAAAAATATTTAATCGTCATATTGTTATTATACGAAACAATTATCATTATAGGTTGTGAAAAGAATTGTGAAAAACAATAATCATATAACTAAAATTATTGTAACTGGCTATGAATCTCTAAGAGATCAACGTTGAAACTCATCAAGAAAATATAAAGTTCTTCCATACTAAAAAAGATAAATTTCATAGATATTTTACAGTTGGTAGAAAATACAACCAACTTCATAACTAGACAATTACATGTGATGTCTAGATACCAATGTAAAAGACCATCAGATCAAGATGGCTAGACTAGAAACAAAAATTTCATAAATTCATCAACAGCACTAAGCATCTCTATGGGCTCCAAATGCAATATAAATATATATATATATATATATATGTTCCACAGCTGAGCACATCTCAAGATACTATTCTGCACTCCACCTGATACACTTTGGCTGGTAGCAGTGCTGAGTGCTCATGGCCTCATGGGGCAACACAATTACACAAATCATCATATTATTTCACTCTTCTTCCTTCCCTAAATAAATGCGATAAAGCATACATAAGTCATTATATTATTGAATCTTAATGCATTAAAGCAAACATAAGTTATCATATTATTTAGTCTTAATGCGACAAAGCAAACATGAGAAAAAGGAATGCAAATAAATAATATATTGATCTCATCAATAAAAGACAAAAAAAAATCATTATACCGGAATTACGAGTGATATTCTAAAATATGGAACTAATAGTTTGGTCTCATAAATAAGCACTCGATAATGTTATCATCAAATTGCTGCATATTGTCCCATGGTCCATCTCCAACTCTAACCAAAATAATTGAGAGGATAGTGACTGAAAATCATAGTTGCTCCACATAAAAAGACTGATAAAATAATCAAATAGCACAAGACTACAACAGAAAAAAAAAATCCATTTTATAAAAAAGCGGATTTTCAACAGTCCGGTTTTTTCCATTAAAAAAAAACTGGTTTATAAAACTAGATTTTTCAAAAGTCCGGTTTTTTCCATAAAATTCCGGTTTACACCTCAATCATAAATTAGAAAAGCTAGACCTAGCAGGTACTCCTAAAATTTAATAAAGCATACTCTAGTTCAGTTCCTTGCCACAAGAAACAATAGCTACACTTAATAAGAACTTAATAAGAATTGAAAAGAATACGTGAAAGTCTATGGAAAATTGGAGATGAACCAAAAATAGAGATTACAGTCATACATGGTTAAATTACAAAACCTCGCCCCAATTTCTTCCTTCCCGACAAATTAAAAAATGAAAAAACAGAACACCAATAACTCGCCAAAAGAAACCCAAAATCAAAACGATTGCCAAACTCTTCAAGTTTCCCAAATATACCATCTTACAAATCAATAACATTAGTGAATTTTCTATCCAATATCAAAACTTATGAGTGGGTAACAGATGGCTCAACTAAGAAATTGATAACTCTGTTTAAGAAATTTAAGCCAAATACAGTCTCTTCACAGTTGACTTTTACAGAAACAATCAATGGATCGGAGCATTTACCTTCCACGGTAACTGTAATTAAACATGGCATGAAATTGCTCAGGATCTCACTGTTGAAACGCAAGCACAAACCAGAAGCATCATCAAGGTTGGAGGCAACTGGCATATCCATACTCAATTCTATTTTTCCAAACAGAACATAAGAAAACAGGGAAAATACAGACCTTCTGATATACTACTATTTTTCTTGGTAATTTATTTTTTTTAATGAACAGCCCCTATACTGATAGCAACTAATATATAAACTAAGGTTGAAAGCTATAGACCTTACCATGTCAAAGAGCAACCCCTATACTGATAGTAACTAATATATAAACTAAGAGCAGCCCCTATACTGATAGTAACTAATATATATGTTAGTGATTGTAGTTGATCAAGCTCAACTGAATCAGTTGCTTCGTCAGCAAGTAATTACACAAGGAAGCTTAATTATTGTAGTTAGTTGAAGAAGTTAGTTAGAAGTTTAGTTAGCAAATAGAAGTTAGTTATAGGTTGTTAGAATTGGCGCCAAGTTGGTTGCTTAGCTGAGATTCATCAGCATTGTATATAAATACATTTCATTCATGAATAAAGTTAGTTATCATTTTCCAGAAATCATTTTCAGCTTTGATCTCTCTCTGAAACTTCTCTATCATTCTATACTCTTCTCTTTTCTTCAACTATGGCTTATACCATGTTTAACATGGTATCAGAGCTTCATTAGAAGCTCTGCTGCGCCAATTTTACTCTGATTTCTTCTATTCTTTCCGATTCTATTCTGCGTATTGCAGAATTCATCAACCTTCTATACGATTTCGTTTGATTTCTGAAGATTCGATTTCTCTTCTATAATTCTAATGGCGAATACTGTGAATCCGATTATGGATCCATTGAGTCCTTATTACATGCATCCTAATGAAAATCCTGGTGCGGTTTTGGTAGCTGTGAAGCTGAATGGGAGCAATTACCACACCTGGTTGAAATCGATGTCCATGGCACTGAAGTCGAAAAATAAGCTTCAATTTGTTGATGGAAGTCTGATCAAGCCTCCGATTCATGATCCTAGTTATGTTGCGTGGGATCAATGCAACACCTTGGTAGTTTCGTGGCTTAATCAAGCTATGGAAAGCTCAATTGCACAGAGTGTACTTTGGCTAGATTCTGCTCTTGAAATTTGGTGCGACTTGCGTGAACGATATTATCAAGGAGATGTGTTTCGTATCGCAGAATTACAAGAGGAATTGTATACATTGAAACAAGGTACTATGTCAATTGCTGAGTACTTTACTCATTTGAAAACTTTGTGGTTAGAATTGGACAATTTTAGACCAATACCTCACTGCAAATGTGAATTCAGCTGTGTATGCGATGTAATTCCAATCATAAGATCGTATAGAGATGATGATCATGTGATTAGATTTCTTAAAGGACTTAATGAACAGTATAGCCATGCAAGATCACAAATTATGTTGATGGATCCACTTCCAAATGAGAACAAGGTTTTCTCATTACTGATTCAACAGGAAAGACAAATGAATTCTGGATTGAATGATTCTAGAATTATAGCTAACATGACAAATAATGTTAGAGGAAGAGGTAGAGGCAGATCCTCAAGTAATTCTGGAAATTTTAATTCGAGCAATTCAGGAAGAGGTTCAGGAAGAGGTAGGTTTCAGGGGACCAGAGTCTGTTCATATTGTGATAGGACTGGTCATACTGAAAACACTTGCTTCAAGAAATATGGTTTTCCACCAAATTTCAAGGGACCAAATGCTGCTGTTGTCAATAACTGCTTTACCAATGAAGATGAGGTCTATTCAGATGAGGTTGATGAGGATAAAGTATCTGTGAAGGATAGCAATGAAGTCAATGGTTCTGCATTCACTCCAGAACAGCATAGAGCAATTTTGGCATTACTACAACAAACTCAATCAGCCAAAGTATCTCAGAGTAGTACTAATTCCAATGCTCATTGTGTGAATCAATTGACTACTAAAGACTCAGGTATAACTTGCATTTTAACAAGTAAATTGAGGAATTCAGATTGGATACTTGATACTGGTGCTACTGACCATGTATGTTTTTCCATAACTCAGTTTCAATGTTATAAGAAAATTAAGCCAATATCTGTGAGAATGCCTAATGGAAATTTTGTTATTGCCTCTATTGCTGGAACTATTAAGTTTTCAGATGACCTCTATTTGGTTGATGTCCTTTACATACCCTCTTTTACATTCAATTTAATCTCTATGTCCAAATTAGTTTCTACCATCTTTTGTAAACTAATTTTCACCAATTCTCTTTGTCATATCCAGGATCTTCATTCCATGAAGATGATTGGTGCAGCTAAACTTTCAGCTGGACTATACATTTTGCAGAATAATGTCATTAGTCCTAGTTTCAATTCTAATGTTCTTTCAGTTTCCAGCAATGATATGCATAAGTTTGCATCAAATAAGTGTAACATTTGGCACTTAAGATTAGGTCATCCTTCTCATTCTAAGATGTTAGTCATGAGTAATCAATTTCCTTTTATCCATGTAAATAAAAGTCATGATCCTTGTGATGCTTGTCATTTTGGAAAGCAAAAGAAATTACCATTTCTGCCTAGCTCTACTCATGCTATTAGTTGTTTTGATCTTGTGCATATGGATATATGGGGTCCTCTTTCTATTCCAACTGTCCATGGTCATAGGTATTTCCTAACTATAGTTGATGATCACTCAAGACACACTTGGCTTTATTTCATGAAACTGAAATCTGAAACCTCAAATCTTGTTAAAATGTTTGTTAATATGATTGATACACAATTTGGCTTGAAAATAAAGTGTATTCGATCAGATAATGGCCCTGAGTTTAAGCTGGCAGATTTCTATAATTCCAATAGAATCCTACATCACACATCATGTGTAGAGACTCCACAACAAAATGGCATTGTAGAAAGGAAGCATCAACACATTCTTGGCACTGCAAGATCACTATTGTTTCAAGCTAATCTTCCTAAGATTCTATGGAACTATGCTGTTGCTCAAGCTGTTTACTTGATCAATAGACAGACTACTCCTTTTCTTGCAAATAGTTCTCCATTTGAACAATTGTATCATACTCTTCCTTGTCTCACTGACTTGAAGGTGTTTGGATGTTTAGCTTATGCATCAACACTGCATTCAAACAGGAAGAAGTTAGATCCTAGAAGTAGAAAGTGTGCATTTCTAGGATATCAACATGGTACAAAAGGGTATGTCCTCTATGATCTGAATAATGGAGAAATCTTCATATCCAGAAATGTGTATTTTTATGAACACATTTTTCCATTCTATTCAGATAAGTCCAAGTCACATTCAGATAATACATCACATTCAGATAATACACTTCAGCATAATGTTATTGACTCATTTTTGGATTATAGTGATGTGTTTACTTCACCTATTCCTATACCATCTGAACCTATTAACTCCACTCCCATACAAAATATCACTCCTATTCCACAATCTACTCCAACTCAACATATTGACCATACACAACAACCAATCAATGTACAACAGCCTCAACCACTTAGACATTCCACCAGAATTAGAAAACCTCCATCATATCTACAGAACTACCATACTGCATTACTTTCTTCACATGACACTCCTATTTCATCAGTTAAATATCCCATTTCATCACATTTGTCTTACACCAAATTGTCACCAAATCATAAACAATTCACTCTTAACCTCTCTACCATCACTGATCCTAATACATATGCTGAAGCTGTACAACATCCTGAATGGGTAGATGTTATTAAGTCTGAATTATCTGCACTTCATAAGAACAATACTTGGACTCTCACTCATTTACCAGAGGGTAAAAAGGCCATTGGTTACAAATGGGTGTTCAAAACCAAGCTAAAGGCTGATGGTTCTATTGAAAGGAGAAAGGCAAGGCTAGTTGGCAAGGGATTTACTCAAACAGAAGGGATTGACTACACTGAAACGTTTAGTCCAGTTGTCAAAATGTCAACAATTCGAGTTTTATTAGCTCTGGCAGCAATTAATGGTTGGCATTTGAAGCAACTTGATGTGAACACTGCCTTCCTTCATGGTGATCTTCATGAAGAGGTTTACATGAAAATTCCTTCTGGTTTGGAAGTTACTGATTCTTCTATGGTTTGCAAGCTTCAAAAATCCCTGTATGGCCTAAAACAGGCTAGTAGACAATGGCATGAAAAGCTTACTCAAGCCTTGATTGAGCAACAGTTCATTCAATCCAAGGCTGACACTTGCTTGTTTACTAAGTCTCATTTATCCTCCTTCACTGCAGTCTTGGTTTATGTTGATGATTTAGTCTTGGCTGGTAATGACTTGCAAGAAATCAATCAACTTAAACAACTGCTTGATGACAAGTTCAGTATTAAGGATTTGGGTGATCTCAAGTTCTTTTTGGGCATGGAGATTGCACGATCCTCTTCAGGCATTCATCTTTATCAAAGGAAATATGCTCTTGAGTTGCTTGAAGATGCTGGACTTATTGGTGCCAAACCTGCATCCACTCCCCTGGATTATACACTGAAATTTCATAAGTCTTCTGGAACAGTCTTGTCTGATCCATCCTCTTATCGAAGACTATTGGGCAGATTGATTTACTTGACAAACACTCGACCAGATATATGTTTTAGTGTTTATCATCTAAGTCAATTCATGGATCAGCCCACTGATGTTCATTTACAACCAGCAAATCACATTCTCAGGTACTTGAAAGGGTCTCCTGCGCAAGGCATCTTCTTTTCTGCCTCTTCAGATACCAAATTAAAAGGGTTTACTGATTCAGATTGGGGTGGTTGCTTAGACACTAGACGTTCGATTTCTGGTTATTGCTTTTATTTAGGAAATTCTCTCATTTCCTGGAAGAGCAAGAAGAAGCACGTTGTGTCTCATTCTTCTGCTGAAGCTGAGTATAGAGCATTAGCAAAAGCTGCTTGTGAAGCCCAATGGTTACTCAAATTGCTTCAAGCTTTTCTAATTCCTCATTCTCAGCCAGTAGTACTGTATTGTGATAATCGCTCAGCCATTTATATTGCTCAGAATCTTGTCTTCCATGAGCGCACTAAACACATTGAGCTAGATTGTCACTCCATTCGCGAAAAGGTCCAGAGTGGTTTGATCCATTTGTTGCCAATTTCTACTGCTTCACAGATTGCAGACATTATGACCAAACCTCTTGCACCTGGTCCTTTTCGATTGTTGCATTCCAAGCTTGGTATGTTGGATATACACATACCAGCTTGAGGGGGGGTGTTAGTGATTGTAGTTGATCAAGCTCAACTGAATCAGTTGCTTCGTCAGCAAGTAATTACACAAGGAAGCTTAATTATTGTAGTTAGTTGAAGAAGTTAGTTAGAAGTTTAGTTAGCAAATAGAAGTTAGTTATAGGTTGTTAGAATTGGCGCCAAGTTGGTTGCTTAGCTGAGATTCATCAGCATTGTATATAAATACATTTCATTCATGAATAAAGTTAGTTATCATTTTCCAGAAATCATTTTCAGCTTTGATCTCTCTCTGAAACTTCTCTATCATTCTATACTCTTCTCTTTTCTTCAATTATGGCTTATACCATGTTTAACAATATAAACTAAGGTTGAAAGCTATAGACAGTGGAGCCCCCTTGAAATACAGTACAAGTAGTAGTGCATACATATTATGCAGAAACAAATTACATCATAGCATAACCCCTTATACATATATACTCATACAGTATAATAGTGCATACTTACATATATATACTAAACCCAACTAAAATTTAATAATAGTGCATCAAATAACAATCCACACTTCATACTTACATATATATACTAAACCCAACTAAAAATTAATAATAGTGCATAAAAAAACACATGAAAATAAGCTTCTTAAAACTCATATTTCAACAAGAACAGAAAGAACCATGAAAAGGTGCAAAGAAGGGATGGCATATTTGAATCAGTTTTAGATGCTCAGAAGTCAACTTTAGATATAAGTAACTTAGCATACCTCAAGCATATCCAAAGAACTTAAGACATCAACTTTAGATATAATAAGCTAAAGTATGCAGATGAATAGTTATAAATTATGAATGTAGTAACAAAATGATAGACATTGAACCCATATATGAATGTTAAAAGGTTGTCATTAACTATGCTAGATTAACCATGACATACAAGAGAACAATAGTATGAATATAAATTTGAATATCTCCAGATTTAGTAGTATACCTGGTTTATATAAGGTGATTTGTGAGTTGGTGACATCTTCCTCAATATGCTGCTCAACAAAAAAATTCAGCAGAGGCCATAGGTTCAAGTTGTGACACTGGCGAAGATAAAGGAACTTAAATCTTCCAACAATAATTACAGAGAAAGAACAAATTGATCTTTAGCAATGATGCATAAGAATAAACTCATTCAGTATATAACTCTTTCTACCAATAAACAAGCATCCACCTACAATGTTGGTGGAAGCATAAGATTGATAACCAGATACAACAAAAACTATGACTTAAAATTCACATTTTAATTTGCTAACTATCAAAATATGTACAGAGTTCTCACATTATACATCTCCATATCTGCATAATTTAAACTCTTATTCAAAAGCCTTTGTAATAATAACCCTTCTTCTTTCCCCACCACCACCTGCATATAATTTTCACTTATTCATATCATACTATGCTAGTTCTAAATTAATTTAACACAAGCGTATTTGCAAGCCTGATACTCAACACATGCAACATATTCTAATTTTCTAAAATTTAACTTAGTTAAGTTAAAATGGTCATTTAATACATATGAATAAAACACTTTAGTTAGTATAAAACTTGGTAACATTGCCTAAGAAGTTAGACAGACAAAAGGTGAATGTTTTGTAAGGGAAGCAAGACTATATTGCCAAGTCATTTTGTGCTTAAAACATGCCTCCCAAGTGTAACACTCAAGTATTTTTATCATATTTAGCTAAGTTAAAATATGATAGAAGAATGATTAAAACAAATAATAATAAGTAAATAAGGGTGTAACATAAAACACGTGTAATAAAATATCCTTAACAAAAAGTATATAACGTTAAAAGAGTTTTCTACATTTAATTACCTTTAGATTATGTATAGCTATGATTATGGAATACAAAATACAAGTAATAAATGGAGAGCGGCATAGGAAGATAGGATGGATGTTTGGCTGGATATAACAACAAATTCATTCCTTAGCTTGTTGTGTGGATAAATACAAGAACAAAAATATAATGAAAGAACTAAATAGGCTTAGGAACAAAAGGAACCACATATTTTCATGCAAAAAAATAGGCTTAAGAACAAAAGGCAAGCTGCTCATGAGTATTTCCATAACTTATCAGCATCGTCTAAAAATTAAGAACAAAAAGAACCCAACACGCACAACACTAACCTCTTCCATTAAACTGCCTTATAACTTATAAGCATCATCTACTTGTTGCTCTAATACATCGATCGCTTTCTTTGCATCATAAGCATGATCAATTGTAACAGCTGTTATTCTACGAATTCCTTTTGCAATTCCCTCCTCGGATAAAAGTGCAAAAGCTTTAGCATTTCCTGTGTTTGATATATGGATACCTACGCGAAATAAAAATAGAAGAAATCTTAGACAGAAATTCAGAAAGAAAGCCTCTAGTGTAATACACGACAACACTTACCACCACATAGTTCGGCTAAAAAAGATAACCATTTTTCATAATCGGGATCAGCAAGGAGATCCTCAACTTTTTGTCCGATTGACACAATTCTAACTGGATTGGGGTAGACCTACATCAAAGCAAAATGTTTAAACATGACCCTGCATAAGACAAGAAAGGATAGTGCAATAACATTACCCACTTCTCCAAAATCAGCTCGTAAACCATTGACAAGCTTGGCTTCGGCAAGAGATGCGTCCTTTGCACTTACATCCAATTTCACGTAAACTACCTTCAGAGGCCACTCTCACAACATTTTTCTATCACGCTCTAGACAAGTAGACCCAACTTAACACCTTTGTATTAACGGTTCAAAGTTAGCTGCTAAAACCTTAAAAAATTATGTTCTTTGTCACTGCTCCTATGTTTAACAAGACACCAAATAACCAAGTAACTAAATCAATAATTACAGTTACAATTCCTCCTACCTATTCTTATTAAATCCAATAAAGTCAATTGAAAAACATCAATCAAGACAACCTCAATAACACAGACAACACCAAATCCATCCCACATTACTAATAACCAATCTATTTGGCAACTTTGAAAGAAAAAAAAAAGCTTCCTCAGAAAATCATTCAACAACACACGCAATAGCCCAAAGCTTATAAGGGAATATAAATAACTTTCACATAATAATAACATGTTCTTGTTGGTGAGTGAAAACCTTAACCTAATGACAATGAAGGAAAAAGGGGATAAATATCATACCTAACGAACTCAGCCTCGGCAACGACCATGTATGTGAGTAGCTCTATCTGTGTTCAAACTTTGGGGGTTAGGGCTCTAAGCGAACCACATATGAATTTTAAGATCCAAAATCTCGAGAGAAGAATAGAGAGATTGTGCTGAACCTAAGTGGCAAGGAGAAAGAGGAACGCGGAGATGGTGAACCCTAATCACGAATTTGAGCGAGGACCAACAAAATCGCATACCTAGTGCTCTTGAGATCTCTCGATTCTGAATAACGGGAAGCCAAACTCCTTTATCCCCAACCCAAAACAGTTGTCTTCGAATTCCCCTCAGTCGCTGCCGCCACCAAACACAAGAAGAAGAAGCCACAAACAGAGGAGGAACGAATTTGTTTGGGTTAGTTTAGGGATCAGAATCGCGATTCGACTCTCTCGAATGTGAAGAAATTGAGCATGGTGGTTTAGTGAGAGAAAGGAAGAAATAGAGAAGTGTCGTGCGGCTGGAACAAGAAGAGTGTATTGCTATTGGAGGAAATAGGGTTTGAGAGGCCAGGTCTGAATATATTAGTAAGCCCTTTTTATTATTTTACTTTTCTTTTCTTTTTATAAAATTATTTATATTCTTTGGTAACGACTAGTCGTTGCTTAACACAAATGTTTTGCAACGACTTAAATATGTCGTTGCGTAAGACATGTTTACGCAATGACATATTAAAAATCGTTGCAAAATATCAGTTTAAAGCAACGACATTTTTAAGTCGTTGCAAAACATATGTTTTACGCAACGACTTTTTAAGTCGTTGCAAAAAGTTGTTGCAATAAAGGGTTTTTCTTGTAGTGCGTATTATATTCAATAATTTTTTACAACATATTTTTTAAAATTAAATTTATAAAAATACAGTCAATATTCACAAATATACAACATTTAAAACAACCAAGATTTTTTTACATAACATAATAACTAAATGATAATATGATATTATCTCAAAAAATAAACAAAATAACAAAACAGATAAATCTAGTATTGAATTAAACTTTTTATTATAGAAATACAAATAATGTATCAAAGTTTTTTTTAATGTTCATACATTATGATGTGTTTTTTTTTTTAAAAAAAATTCTTAAACATCCCAAATTTTAAAAATATATATATTTAAAGTGAGTAAAAGAAATAAAATACTAATATCCATATATACATACTCATTAGTTGTTAATATCCAAAGAAGAGTTAAACCATTATTGACCTTTAAATTTGAAAATTGCAGTATTGCACAAATAATCAGAAGGCCAAAACAAACTTATTGATACTCCTACATGATAATTTAAATTTATACATATATTAATTTTAATGACTAAATAATTTTTTTTTAATAATTTCGAGATCTCTAAATAGCTCGGACCCTAGGCAATAGGGGTGTTCAAAACCGAACCGGACCAATTAAAAACCGCAAAACCGGACCGAAAAACCGAAAACCGAAAAAAAAACGCATGTACTGGTTTTTCTTTGGACTGATTTTCTGTAAACCGATCGGTTCGGTTCGGTTTCAGTTGAAAAATCGAACCGGTCCAAACCGAACCGATCTTTGCCTCTGCACATGAAACGCAGCGTTTTGTCCCATATTTGTCTTGTGTTTTTAGGTTTAGGTTTTGGGGATACTGCTCAAATACTCAAACATGCAGACGGCACAAATTGAAAGCACTAAGCCACAACCAGACCCGTCTCCAACTCAAAGCATCATCGCCGCCTCTCCTCTACCGCCGTCGCCGCCTCTCCTCTACTTTTCGTCTCCCATCAAACGCCGCTCCCTCAACCAGATCCGTCTCCAACTCGCCATCATCTCCGACCGCCGCTTCTCCTTTTCGCCGCTGCCTCTCCTCTACCGTCGCTCCCTCCAACTCGCCATCATCTGATCATCATCTTCGACCGCTGCTTCTCTTGTTCGGTGACCTCTAGCTTGATTCTAAACTCCAGGAATTACCTTAGTTTTGTTTATAAATTCATTCGGATCTGTGCTTGTTGCGTGTTTTCACTTGGTGTTGCAGGGAAGATAATCATCGATTAAATTCTAGGTTTTTTTCGCTCTATGCTTGAATGTCAGGATTGCATGACTTAAGATTAGCAGGTGTTTCTACTTTCTACATCAGTATAATTTTTTCTGGACCTTGGGAATTTGTTGTGATAATATGTGCATCTTCTGGTTTTGGGAATTGAATTGTGTTATTTATGAATTTATGTACATGCATCAGTATAATTTTTTCCAAGCTCTTGAAATTGCCCTAGTTTCATTTATGAATTTATTCAGATTTGTGCATTCTCCATGATTCCCCTGGATGTTACAGGGAAGATAATCTTACTAGGCTGTGGCAGTGGTTGAAATTTGAAACCGAACAGAACCGGGCCGAAACCGCTAGGTTTTTTTTGGATTGGATCTAATTGGATTTGTTAAT
Source organism: Crotalaria pallida (assembly GCA_037953625.1). NCBI lineage: Eukaryota > Viridiplantae > Streptophyta > Magnoliopsida > Fabales > Fabaceae > Crotalaria > Crotalaria pallida. Next base: position 136,303,496 of record CM075654.1, on the reverse strand, counting down.
ATAATGGACCGATCCAAACCGAACCGCACGTATATTTTGTTATCGGATCGGATGGTTTTTTGCCTCAAAACCGAACCGAACCGATCCGCGAACACCCCTACTAGGCATGTGCTCCTGGGGCCAGGTCTTGACTCGTTCTGTTTAAGTATTAGGGTTCTCTTAATCTCAGCCCTTAGGACTAAGGATAAGCATCTAAAAATGAATGGTTTTTCTTGGAAGTTGATGCATTGAATAAATTAAAAGTTTAAAATTTTGATTTTTCAAAAAAACTTATTTATTTTGGGGTTTCTATCCTCAACCTTAAGGGCCAAGGTTAAGAAATTCTTATTAAAGTCGATTTGATTCACTACAAAAATTAATTGCGGTTGTTGTTTGTTTTGGTTTCGATTTATTGTTTGATCATTTATGTTTTTGTTATTCCAAATTCAAATTAAATAGTATTGTATTATTTGACATATTAAATTTGCATCTTAAATAGAAAACATAAATAATGTAGCGAATTATCATACTTCATCCAGTCTCATTTATAAGTCATATTTTAGAAAAGTATTTTGATCTTATTTATAAATCACTTTGTATTTTACAGGAAACCTTCATTATTTTTTATCTTATTTGTCATTTGTTCATTAATATGAAATATTCAATATAAGTTAAAAAGATAAACTTGTAATATTAAAATATATTTTTAAAGTTTCGAGAAATATAATTATAGTTCGTGTTATATAGCTAAATATGATCGATAAATAAAATTAGATAAAATATTATAAAAATAATATAATGATTTTTATGGGTTAATATTTGAACACCGTTAATAGCAAAGCTGGAGTGAGGATGAAGGTGACGTCTAGGCTGAGGACTAGGGGTGTAACGGTCCGGTCCGGTCCGATCCTTGATGGACTTTAGGGACCGGACCGATCAAATTAATGTGGTCCAGTTCGGTCCGGTCCAGAAATTTTTCACATGTAAAGACCAGATCGGACCGTAACGGTCTGTGTAACAGCCCGGCCCCAGCCAGCCGTACGGTACTAGGCACCGGGGCCCAGCGCACCGCCACGTGGATATTGTTCGCTTTGGGTTACGCTCACCCTCACGATTTTGCTCTTGGTCTCACCTTCCGTGAGCCCCAAAACGCGTCCACGTAAGGTAAGGTATCCACACCCTATATAAGGCATATGCTTCGTTCACCTTACCAGCCGATGTGGGACTAAGGCTTGGCCTTACATCCACCCCCCCTTGGAGGCACAAAGGTCCTCGTTGGCACACCGACCCGACCTTGGCTTTGATACCAAATGTAACAGCCCGGCCCCAGCCAGCCGTACGGTACTGGGCACCGGGGCCCAGCGCACTGCCACGTGGATATTGTCCGCTTTGGGTTACGCTCACCCTCACGGTTTTGCTCTTGATCTCACCTTCCGTGAGCCCCAAAACGCGTCAACATGAGGTAAGGTATCCACACCCTATATAAGGCATGCTTCGTTCACCTTACCAGCCGATGAGGGACTAAGGCTTGCCCTTACATGGCCAACCAGCCGATGGGGCCGGGCTGTTACATTTAGGGATGGCAATGGGTTCGGGTGGGTTCGGGTAATGGGGTACCCGGACCCGGACCCGTTCTTCAATTACTGGACCCGGACCCGCCCGGGTACCCGCTGCATAAAGGGTATGCGGGTCTTCGGGTACCCAGACGGGTTTTGCGGGTACCCATTGACAATTTTTTTTAAAGAAAAAATTATTTTTTAAATTAATTTCTATGTTTTTTTTATAGATTGAGGGATCCTTAATACATTATTACACACTCTACTTAATATTAATCCCTACCACCATTAAACACTCGCAGACATCAAAGAAATTCTCTCGTTAAACACAAACATACTAAATTATATATATATATATATATATATATATATATAATGCATATATGTAAATATGAACGGGTCCGGGTACCCATGGGTTTGAAAGGGTCTGAATATCTCAGACCCGGACCCAGACCCGTTCAAAGCGGGTACCCAAACGGGTCCATTCTTTGGACCCACGGGTCTCTTTTTTGGACCCGGACCCATTGCGGGTATTACCCGCGGGTCCGGGTCCAATTGCCATCCCTAGTTACATTTGATATCAGAGCCAGGGCCGGGTCGGTGTGCCAACGGGGACGTTGGGCCTCCAAGGGGGGGTGGATGCATGTAAGGTGAAGCCTTAGTCCCACATCGGTTGGTAAGGAGAACGAAGCATGCCTTATACAGGGTGTGGATACCTTACCTCACATGGACACGTTTTGGGGCTCACGGAAGGTGAGACCAAGAGTAAAACCGTGAGGGTGAGCGTAACCCAAAGCGGACAATATCCACGTGGCGGTGCGCTGGGCCCCAGTGCCCAATACCGTACGGCTGGCTGGGGCTGGGCTATTACAGTCTGGACCGTTTCGGTCTGGTTTGGTCCGGTCCATTTAGACCATCTTTGATTAGATTGTAAAAATTAATTAAAATAACTATAAAAAAGTAAAAATTACCCAACGAAGAACTCAAGGAAGAACTGGGAACTGAGAACCAAAGGAAGAAGTCGGAGTTGAGGGCGATGGTGATGGCGAGCAGAGGCAGTTGCGATCTCGCGGAGGCCGATGCGATCTCGCGGAGGAGCTTGAGAACTAGAGGGAGGTGGAAGAACGAAGGCGGTCGCTGAGGTGAAGGGAGAACCAAAGTCGGAGCGGAGGCTGATGGCGAGCGGAGGCAGCAGCGATCTCGCGGAGGAGCTTGAGAACTGGGGAGAGAGAGAACGAAGGCGGTCGCTGAGGTGAGGGAGAATCGAACTGGAGGGAGAGACATAACTGGAGGGAGAGAGCGTGGAGGGAGAACGGAACTGGAGGGAGAGACAGAACTGGAGGGAGAGAGCGTGGAGGGAGAACGAAACTGGAGGGAGAGAGCGCAGAGGGAGAACGGAAATGGAGGGAGACCGAACTGGGGGGAGAAAGCGCGAAGGGAGAAAGAGCGGAGGGAGAGGCAGTACCGAGATCTTGAGGGAAGGCGGAACCGAGATCTTGATGCCACCGGTGATCTAGCAGAACTGGAGGGCGGAAGGAAGGCAGAGAGAGGGCAGAGGGACATGGAGATGAGAACGGAGGGAGGGATGGAGGGAGACGGCTAGGGTTGGAGGGTGAAAGTGAGTGCGAGACTACTGTGAGAGTGCTTAAAATTAATGTATTTTAGTTTTTTTTAATTATTAATCCTATCGGTCCGGTCATGTCCGGTCCCGGTGGTCTAGCAATACGTGAGACCATGGACCGGATCGTTCAAGAATGGTCCCAGCTTTTTGAGACTGGACCGGACCGTGAGACTGGACCAGACTGCATTTTTCGGTCCGGTCTGGTCCGAGCGGTCTCGCGGTCTCGGACCAGACCACTTACACCCCTACTGAGGACATTGAGATTGAGGGTGGATGGTTACACGGTGAAGAGAGTTTGGCAGAGAGAATGATATCCGGTGTTTTATTATGTACCGTTAGAGCATCTTTAACCCTTTTGGTAGTTAGGTGGTTTCATAACATTTTTTATATTATTTCACGTTTTTTCATATTCTTAGCAATTCTAATATGAATTTGCTTCAATCTCAAGAACCCAACTATGGTTCTTGAATGAATTCCACACCCTATCTCGCATTTTTTAAACATTAACACATTTTTTAAATATTTATTTTCGATCTATTTTTAATTTTATTTTGAGATTTTTTTTATACATTATTGGTGTATTTTTTAGATAATATTGTTATCAATTTTGTTAGAAAATATACCAAATGTTATCAATTTTATTACCACTAACAATTTTATCTAATTTTATTACCATTATTGGTGTATTTTTTAGATAATATTGTTAATGGTAATAAATTGATAACATTTGGTATATTTTTTTTAATATCATTCCTATAATTATTATTGAGACTCTAAAATGTATTGGATAAATATGAATGTTTGTGAGAAAAAAGTAATTAATATCATTAAAAATTGAATAAAATGCATATAAAAAAGAGAAAAACAACCAACATGGACTAAGACGAGTGGTAAACGACTCAATCTCGCTTAAGCAAAGTCTCACGTTTGATTCCTTATGCTGCAGAAAATTCATTTTCAATTCTTAAGTAGTACTTAGGGAACCAATTCGGCACAAGAAAAAAAAATAATAACACTTCAAAGTGCTTATACTATAAACGAACGGAGTCCTTAGCGTAATTATCTTAGCACAGTGGTTTGTAAGTTAGTCAACTATCTTTTTTTTTATGATAAAAATAACATGGTAAAAATGTTTGATAACAAAGTTTATACTCTTCTAGTTTTATTTATAAGATTTTTTGATATTTTTATTTTGGTCCTATTTGTAAAACTTCATTTCAATTTTTAATAGATTTAATTATTTCTTTCCACAAACACCCTTATTAAGTAAACACTTTTTAGAGATCCAATAATAACAACTATAGAGGTAGTTTTGAAAAAAAATATATCAAATTTTCACATTTTTAATGTCACTAACAAATTTAACCATTTTCCTTTATAGGAGTAAAAAACCTCAAAAAAAATCTTATATTTAAGACCAGATGGATTATTAAGTTCGACCTTGCATGAAATGAGCAATAGTCAAAAATAGCCGATATAAGATTTGGGTAACCCTCATTCTTTGAGCTAGTTTTTAGGATAAGTTATGCCCATCCATATTAATAAAAGTTGGGTTCGCTTAATCTCAGCTACCAAGATTAAGGATAGGAATTTAAAAAAACTAAATTTCATAAAAAATAATGCATTGAAGAAAAATAAAATCTTATATATATTTTTTTTTAAACTTTTTTAATTAAATATACTTATTCTCATAATTTAGGAACTCAATAAAAGTTTATTTGAATAGTTAGATACATGCATTAGTCTCAAATAACTCCCAAACAAAATATACCATGATCAAAAAGAGGGCAGTTATGAAGTTTTTAAGAAATATTTTAACATTATAATTTTACTTTAATAACTTGTATAAAAAATTTCACAAATCTACTATTTCACATTAAGATAAAATGGAAGAAAATATGAGTTTTCCTTTGTTTGATTGATGAAAGAAAATAGGTGGTACATCTATGGCCTCTTAGCTCAAAGAAGAAGCAGACCAGTGTTGGACATCTATGGCATCAGCTCGAAGCAGCCTCTGTCTTTGTAGTTTGTAACCATTGGGTTTCAATTAAGCCCAAATTTAAGACCCAAACATTGGGTTCTAGTTTTTTTTTATCCTTCCAGTTAATTAGTTGACCCCCTTATTTATGTAAAAATCTCATAATAACTTTACTAATTTCCAATAATCTCAAAATATCCCCCTTTTATTCCATTCTTACCCCCTCTTAGAAAAAATTAAACAACCCACGATTAACCCTCAACGAGGGTTATAAAATATATATTTTAACAAGCACGTCGAGGGCACAGCGAGGGTTGTAAAATTTAATTTTTATAAAACTCGCTGACCTCCAAACGAGTGTTATAAAATAAAAAATGGTTATAAAAATTAAATTTTATAAACTCGCTGAGGGTTCAGCGAGAGTTATAAAATTTAATTTTTACAAGCTATCTCACGTGTACACTGCTGTTTTGAAGCCTAACAATGAGTTGCAAATTTTGATTGATGGGGAAGACAAGAAAAAGGAAAATTTCCTATCTTCTGAGTATTTTGAGTCTGCTTTTATTCCTTCCAAGACTATCCCTGATCCTGATGATAAGAAACCCGGGGACTGAGATGATAGAGCAAAAATTCCAGACCAAACTGCAACAAAACCAGAAGACCGGGATGAGGATGCACCCATAGAAATTCTTGATGAAGAAGCTGAGAAACCTAAAGGATGATTGGATGATGAACATGAGGAGATAGATGACCCAGAGGCAACAAAACTAGAAGATTAGATGATAAGGAGGATGGTGAATGGGAAGCCCCTAAAATATGGGATGATGAAGAATTTATAAAACTCGCTGACTCCTAAGCGAGTGTTATAAAATCAAAATTTTATAACCCTCGTTGGGTCAACGAGTGTTACAAAATAAGAAATTATAACCCTTGCTGGGGTCAGCCCTCGCTGAACCCTCAACGAGTGTTGTAAAATTTCATTTTTATAATCTCGCTGGGCTCAACGAGGGTTATAAAATAAAAAATTATAACCCTCGCTGACCCAGCGAGGGTTATAAAAGTTAAATTTTATAACCTTCACTGAACCCTTAGCGAGTACTATAAAATATTATTTTTACAACCCTCACTGGGGCCAGTGAGTGCTATAAAAATTAAATTTTATAACTCTCGCTGAGCCCTCAGTTATGGAGGCATTTTGGATAGTTTGGTTTTTAGTCAGGTTGATAATGTCTTTTTAAAATAAAGAGGGACTGGGGTCGAAAAATTAATTCCCCAAACATTTATCTACCCAAAAAGCCTTTAACCACTACTAAAGCATTCAGTTAATACCTTAAAAAACCAAAAAAAAAAAAAAAAAAACAACACCAACACCAACACACAGTTAATGTTTGATCTAGGACCACCCAACACAGTTCGATAGAATGCATGCATCATTACTGAAAAAAAATTAGCAAGACAAAAAAGAAAAACAACCATATAAAAGTAGTTCAGTACCTCTTCCATATTTACAATTTAGTTAAAGAGCATATAATACATCCAACATAGGCACGCCCTTCTGCTTGGTTTGCCTTTATGCAAACTTCGACAGCATGATAAATTCCTGTCCACAATTTGTTACTGTTACTGACTTGATAGTAAAACATATATCCATCCATGTCTTGGTTATAATTTTTTGCTGCAGTAGCAAGCAATAACAGCTCTTAACCATTTGTCAATTTAAGCTGGTACTCCGCATAGATAAGTATGACAAATGTCTTCAAAGATCTAACCACTCAGTCTGACACAATGATAACATCTGCATCAACCAGCACCAAGGCAACATTCTAATCCATGGAAGCTTGTAATAACTTTGTCTTTACCCAGGATAGCAGCTTTAACATAAGTTAACATGCATTTCTTCCCCAACAATCGTGAATATCTCATTCACCCTGTGGATAAGAGGTAAGGAAGTGGTGGTGAGATGAAGATGCATTTTGGAAACATTTATATAAATTTGCACTCTGATGTCATTGCTATCTTACCTGAAAGTGTCTATGTTCACCTCAGCAAGCCATGTTGTTAAATAAACCTGCGAGGCAGAATAAAATTCAGGTAGCCTTGTGACAGCAAGGAAACTGTGACTAGCCTAAGTATTATGTGGTAATGCTAAAAAGCAACGAACATAGATAATTCCTGCAGTATCCCTATCTGAACCAGTTTTTAACTAGCAATATCAGTAATAGCACAGGTTAATTTCCCATTTCTTTCCATGTCCAAATGCAACTACGGTCCTTATATATATAATATATATATATATATATTTTTTTAAGAAAGAGGGGGTTGGACTCCGAATATTGAATCAACTTTTATAGACAGTATATTGTGTTATTATAGACAGTAATACTCTATCATCATAGCTTACAAAGATGTTCAGTCCTTGCGATTCACAGATGCCTAAGATATTTATTCTCCCACACCTTGAAATGATACCCGAAAAGGAAAAAATAAAGGCAAAAGAAGTTTTGAGGCAGCTAAAACAGTCTGAACTTGAACTTGTGAGATTTAAAAAAAAACCATATTGTAGTGTAGCTTTGGAGTGTTAATCGGATAGCTAACATGATATATTATCAGTCTCGTATTTTTAATATACCACAAAATGCTATAACTGGATGTTTAAGACAATGACAATCAAAGTGCTAAACAATCGAAGTGATAAAATATGTCTTAAACCTCAAATATGGACAGTTCACGATAAATTAGAGTGCATATATGGTATTAAACATAATACCTGTAAAACCTCAGGATTGGGTTGGTCATCAAACCTTAAACCAGCTATGTCAGATTTCCCATCCCTCAATCTTGGTGGAACTGGCCCACAGGTCTCCTGACAGTATAGATTGCAGTCTCTTAAATCATCAAACTCACCGGCATAAAGTTGAGTTGACCAATGCAACTGGTTTTCTAGTGAAGTGTCATAACCAATGGACAAAAATTCAAGAACTAGTAACCTCTGCTTGTTTGAAATGAGTTCCATAATAACACCAACAAAAATCAGAAAATCAGGGATCATATATGAGATGAAACAAGCGCGCACACACACAGCAATCAGAAAAATTGTAATTTACCTTCAGACAAAGTTCCAAGCTATACATCTGGACCAGCTCCTCAGCAAATTTCTCTGAGAGATTACAAAACTTGTAACTTAGCAGTGAAGTGCATAAAACTATTATGTCAGGTAATACAATGCACTCTCGTTTCCCCACCCCCATGGTTTATATTACCCGAAACAAAGAAAGAAATGATAATGGTTAGTAAGTAGAAGGAACTTTGTTCTCATTCAATAATTATTTTCCAGATTTATAGCACAACTCTTCTGCAAGAGCTTCTAATCATGATTTCAAGCATTTTCTCATTTTCATTTAAGCTTCTCTCATATATCCTTGCATTCGCTACAGGGCTCCAATATTCTACTATATTTAGGTTAGGCAATGCTTCAATCTTAAGTTGATCATCTAACTGTGCATAGTACATTTAAGAACTCCTCTGTCAGAAAGATATATAAACAAGCCTGTTTTCTGTAAATTTCTCTTTTTCTTTAACGGATGATATTACAATCTTTACCAATCTTAAAGGGGAGAAAATAGAAACGAAGTATCAGAGTTAGAACTTTTTCATAAATGCAGTCTGTGAGAACTACATAATAAAGGACGGCACGTTGCTCAAGGCCCCCACCTAGCAGGTTCTGGCAAGGGGAAAATGTACGCAACCTTACCCTCGGAAGTTAAGAGACTGTTTCCATATTTAATAGAAAATCAGCAGTTCTTATGAAGGGTTTAAGATTTATACAAATTTACAAAGCACACATTGCTAAATCTATATCCTACTTCATTAGGTGAAATTATATGCATAAATATATAAAGCTGGGATATAAAAAGTAGAGCAAATGGATAAATCAGTAAATCATCCGAAGAATCGTAGAACAGTTGAAATGATGGGTGCAAGATATTAAAATGCAAACAATGTTATACCATGTGAAGAGATAGACAAAAATGCAAATACTGGAATCCCGTCCCCATCTCCAGAGTCACTCTTGTCTTCAGAGTTACAAGAAAATTGTAACAATGGACTATAGTTTGCTCCTTTGAAATAACACCTCATTAATCTACTAGCATTGGACATGTCACATACAATGCGCACCTGAAATTACAAGAATTTTTTTTAAAAAAATACATAATAAATACACCCAATTACCGAATTGCCTCTGACGTGACAGCTAAAATTTCCAAAAATACTTCTTTGCATGCAAATTTACATGAACTAATAATTAAAGGATCACCATTTCATTTAGGAATATTACTAGCACAAATTTTAGAAAATATGGTAGTACCCATTTTCAAACAACTTACTATAGCAAGATATGAAAGAATAACGTACCGATTATAAATTATAGCTGTCACTTTCACAAGCGAGAGCAGATTAAGCAATAAAATACATGCACAGTTAAGTGTCTGTTCATCACATGACATTGCAAGTAAAAAAAATATATCACCAGATCAAGTTAGAAGTAAGTAAGACAACAAGGATATACAAGTTATATATCAAACATACCATGTTCTTATAAGACAACAATAATTTGCTCCTTTGAAGTTCCTGAAACATTCACAATAAGAACACCAATAGATATTAAAATGATGCCATATACATTAAAGTTTTCGCGTTAATAAAGCGAAATACGGATTTATTTGTTTTCCATAGGCAAATATATTTTTCTTTGAGGAGCAAGAAAGCGCAGCCATGTGCTCCTCACACTATATGTCTCGCAACTTTACGAAATCGAAAAAAAAAGCTTAAAATCTAAAAAGAAAGGTAAATGAAAGAGGTAACAGTTGAATAAATGGGAAAAAGAAATAAATGAGTGATACCTGTTGGTTAAATAATTTGAGAGAGGCTCTGGTTCTGATAAGAGGCATGTCGGTCAAGACGCCTAAGTTAAGATTAGGAATGTAGCGTTGGGAGAGATAAGAGTTAACGATGGCGGTAGCATGAGAAGTGGCGGAGGAAGAAACGGGGGACCACTTGTCCTTGAATGAAGCCAATTGAGACCACTGGTTCCTCAGATTGCGTTGGGCAGCTTGTCTCCATAGCCTCGCCACCGATGAAGGTAGCGGAGATGAGGCTTGAGGCTTGTTGGAATCGTAGTTTCTGGAAGGGGGAGGAGTGGATGTTGCTGAGTCAGCTAGGGTTTCCATTGTTGTGTTGGGTTGAACTGCTGAGGAGAAGGAAGGAGGAGGATGGAGTTAGTTAGAATCACAGTTCATAGGACACGTCTCATTAATTCTATAACTTCATTCAATAAACCAAACAATGGTGGAAAAAATAGTACTATAACAAAAAATAATGACATCAGTGTTCCAAAAAACCATTAGACTATTATTTGTATTTGGCATAAACATGTAATGCATAAAAAAAAGGCTACACCGAACAACTTTTTACATAACAAAAGCACAACTTATTTATCGTGCACAAAACCACAACAGGTTAACTTAAATAAGTAACAAAAGCATGCCTATGTCATTTCTAAAAGATCATAATAATTAAACACCAAATAGCATTGGATCATCCATGGCATGTCCAAAACACTACCTAAAGATCTACATAAAAGTAAGTTGTACAGTCAGCCGGAAAATACAGTAATTAATCACTTCACTTATTCTTAGTCCTCTTAGCAGGAAGTGCAACAACAAATGTCTGGTATTTAGAATCAGAGCTAGTCACAACTCACAATGTTTGGAAAAAAAAATCCATTTCACAAAATTATTAAGTCATACATGTATATTTGGTTTGAATATGTTATGGGTATTGTTGTTAGTTTTTATACATTTTTTTTTTGGTTCTTGTAATTTCCTAAATTTTAGTTTTAGTCCCTAGCAGTTAGGGGTGTAATGGTCCGGTCCGGTCCGGTCTTTGATGGACATTAGGGACCGGACCAATTAAATTTACATGGTCCGGTCTGGTTCGGTCCAAACATTTTTTATATACAAAGACCGGACCGGACTGAAGTCGATCCGGACCATTCGGTTCGGTCCGGTCCGGTCTATTTAGACCATGATTACTTCAATAAATAAAAATGGCACCTAATTCCAAGGGGAAAATAACAACAAATTCACCACAAAGTCAACATAATTAAGGGAAAAATCCAATACCCTACTTGAACATACAGTACCCTATTTCACAAAAAAAAAAAAAAAAACCAGCAATCAGCATAATCAAGGGAAAAATCCAATTGAAAACCTAATTGGAAAATCAACTAATCAAGTAATACTTCATTAGTGCAAGATCTGGAAATAAATAGTAAGAATTTGAGAGATGCTGACTTGCAGAGAGAGACGGCGAGCGGCGGCTTCGATAGTGACGGCGAGCGGCGGCTTCGAAAGAGACGGCGAGCGACGAAGGCGAGATGGAGAACGAAGACGACTTCGATTGAGAAGACGGAAGAAGGCGCCGGTGGGGAGAGAAGAGAGACGAACGCCGGTGGGGAGAGAAGAGAGACGAACGCCGGTGGGGAGAGAAGAGATACGAACGCTGGTGGGGAGAGAAGATAGACGAACGTCGGTGGTGCCGTCGTTGAGAGAGAGAAGTGGTGCCGTCGTGTCGTTGAGAGAGAGAAGTGGTGCCGTCGATGAGAGAGAAACATGAGGGCTGTGTCTTCAGTGAAAGAGGGCTGCTAGGTTTTGCTTTTTCTCTTCCTACGTAACACTGGTTATGTGTTAGTTTAGGTTTTTAGTATGCGGTCCGGTCCGGTCTGAACGGTCTCAAAAATATTGAGACCGTGCACCGGACCATGTAAAAACGATCCAAAAATTTTGAGACCGGACCGGACCATGAAACCAAATCGGACTGTATTTTTTGGTCCAATCCGATCGGTCTCGCGGTTTCGGACCGAATTACTTACATCCCTACTAGTACTTACATCCCTACTAGTAGTGACGTGGCTAATATAAACATGTGAATTGTGAAATGAATTATACTAATTGCTAATGTGCCCAAATCATGGTTAGAAAAGGAACTGATATGATGCGAAAAAACTGCTAATACTATTAAACAAAGCATGAGGGACTGAAATCAAAACTCACCATATTTCAGGGACCAAAAATATATTGAAACCTATATCTTTCACGGTTCAGTGTGTCATTGTTTTATGGGTAGTTGTGCATTGGGGATGGCAACATGATCTTTCTACATGGGTAGGGGAATATCAACTTAGCAGTGGAATTTAAACCCCAACAATTATCCTCAAACCCCATTTTAAATTTATCAACGAGGCTTGGTTCAGTTGGTGTAAGGCTCCAACTGAAATCTTGGGAATGGGACACGGATGCTAGTAGCCCCGGGTTCGATTCCCACTAAAAACATCTCGCTGGGAGAGCCAGCCACGCAGCTCGCTCCGGATTAGTCTCAAGGGCTCCCTGGTATTAAGGGTGCTCTTGAGGATACCGGTGGTTCCGCAAGGAATACGGACAAAAAAAAAATCCAATGTTATTGGGTATTTAGTTATTTTGATTTTTTAGAAATGATATAAGCATGTTTTTGTTATGTATTTAAGTTAACCTGTTGTGGTTTTGTGTACCATAAACAAGATGTGTTTTTGTTATGTAAAAAGTTGTTATAGTGTAGCCTAAATAACTATAGTTTTTTTTTTATGCGTCACATGTTTATACCAAAATATAAATAATAGTCTAATGCTTTTTCTGGAAGACACATCCCATTATTTTTTGTTATACTATTTTTTCAACATTGTTTGATTTATTAAATGAAGTTATAGAAATGCTTAATTGTATAATGGGTCATTTATTTTATTTATTAGATTCACTTTGGTCCTTTATCTTTTTTTTTGCAATTTACTGGTCCTTTATTTTTTTTTAAAGATTCAATTTGGTTCTTCCGTTAAAATAAAGTTAAATGAGAAAGAATATTCTAAGAATATTCTCCCTTCTAGGCTTAATTGCATAATTGGTCCTTTATCTTATTTATTAGATTCACTTTGGTCATTTATCTTAATATTCCAATAATATTCTCTCTTCTTCTTCTTCCTCTGCTCTCTCCCTTACAGCGGCGGCAGCCACCACGGGCTCCGCCGCCACCGCCCATGCCACCGTCGCTGCCATTTTTAGAAATTAATCAGAGTTGTTGAAGCGTTTTGCACGTGTTTTCACACGTTTTCCAGCAGGTTTAGAGGAGGAGACCATCGTTGATAACCAAGGTTTTAGGAAAGGGACCCTAGAATTCGGATTTTGAGGAAAAAAGAACGAAAAACACAAATTTGTTGGAGGAATAATGAAAATAAAGCTTAAAACCCGTGAAAAAATGAAGAATGTTGAAGAAATTTGAAGAAATTTGATGATTTTCGAGAGAAAAGGGTGTGAGCCCATGGTGGCTGTCGCCGCTGTAAGGAGAGAGCAGAGGAAGAGGAAGAAGAAGAAGAGAGAATATTATTGGAATATTAAGATAAAGGACCAAAGTGAATCTAATAAACACCGGGCTGCCTTTTTCTTTCGCATTTAACATATATATATATATATTATGCAATTCTCTTTGAAAATTTAAATTCCACTCGACTTTTGGCATGGATCACTACTCACTAGAGTGATGAAAGTAAACCAACCATGACATTGTTGTCACCTTTGATAAATTAAAAAGAAACAGACAATTCGCCCAACAATTTTATGAACAGACCAGGAAAAAAACTTACTGGAAAAAAAAAGCTTACGGAAAAAATGCTTACTTCTGAACACACGCGGTTGAGGCTTGGAGGCTGGAGCAGTGCCGGGGGAGGCCCGCGGGTGCAGAAATTGAGATTGGAGGTGGAGGAGGGTGATTCGCGTGGGCCGTGGAGTGGAGAATGGCGGAGTGGAGTTGTGGACTGTGGAGGCTGTGACGACCGATTGTGAGAGTAAAGTTTGGTTTCTTTCTTGCACGTGTGTGACAAAATTAGAGTTCCAAACCAAACCCAGCCGGATTTACTCGGTTCTAGCCCGGTTTAAAAATCCATGGTAATAATAATATGGTTTATTTATGTTTTTACTACTATTTGAAAATGGAAAGTATTTTGGTTTTAATTTCAGTAAGTTTTTTTGACTTTGACTCATCATTTTATTTTGAAAATTTGGCTTTAGTCTATATAATTGAGAAAAATCTATTAACTACTAATATATTTATTGAAATGTCACATTAACATGCACGTTTTTATCTCAAATTTTTGCTAATGCTCAATTCATAAACATATTTTTTATTCAAATTTTGGTAGGTGCAAATCATCCCCTACTCCAATTTTTTGTTTTTGTTAAACGTGACGATTTCATTCGAAAGCTTATAGGTTATTTGAAAGTTTATAGATTAGCTAAAAGTGTATACTATTTTCTTTGTTTTCCAAGAATAGTAAAAAATCATAAATTTTTTTTATCTCAAATTAAAATTAAAGCAATTAATGAAAGAGTTTAGAAATTGTAAACATTAAATTATGATTAGTTTATCAATGCAAAATATATTAAATTAGTTATTTGGTAATAGATTGATGTGTTAAACAAATTATTAAACATAATCTCCTTAATTTTTTTACTTTTGTAATTTTTTATTGTTTTTTTAAACCATCTTTATAAGATGGAAAAAGTATTGGTTTTATCCTATGTTAGCCAAGGATATCCCCCTACCTATGGCAAAGAACTAATAATCATTTTCAAGATATGCAATTTTCTCATCTCACATTCTCCTAAGAATAGAACATTTAACCTTTTTTGTTTTTTTATCATCAGAACATTTAACCTTTGCTTTGTTGGTATGCTACCTAGCAATCCAATGATTCCTTAATCAATGAATCAACTTTTTCCTGGTCTAAAAATTTATAAGTCAGACATTAATAATCCTATTGTTAGAGTTAAAAATGTTTGGTTATACTAATTTATATTTCTTGAATTCCTATATATAAGCACTATATAAA
The DNA here is from genome assembly GCA_037953625.1 of Crotalaria pallida. Taxonomy (NCBI): domain Eukaryota; kingdom Viridiplantae; phylum Streptophyta; class Magnoliopsida; order Fabales; family Fabaceae; genus Crotalaria; species Crotalaria pallida. Next base: position 136,288,389 of record CM075654.1, on the reverse strand, counting down.
GGGAGTATTTTGATCTTTTTTATAAACATTTGGTACAATTTTCAATAACATTAATTACTTTTTTTCATAAATATTCCTATTTACTCAATATTTTTTAGAGTTTCAATGATAACTATAAAATACTCCCTCTGGTCCTATATATAGGTCACATTCTAGAAGAAATCTTTGGTCCTATATATAAGTCACTTTATATTTTCTATGCATCATTAATTGTTTTTTCTTTTTTTCCCTTATTAAATGTTTTGACTAACTATGTTTTTTTGCTATTCATTAATGAATGTGAACTTTCCAAGAAAGTGGAGGGGGTAAAATTATAATGTTACAATATATTCTCATAAAATTCACAAAACTAACTACTTTCCTTCGTCCGGGGAATACGGTTAAGTATGCCCTATATATAGGACCGGAGGGAGTAATTTTGAAAAATTAAACCAAATGCTATAAATTTTAATGTTTCTAACAATATTAACTAACTTCTTTAATCCACGCGAAAGTTCACTCCAAGAGCTTATATATATATAAGAACGAAGGAAGTAAATTAAATAGTGAAGTATTATTTCTATCCCTTATATTTTTTAGATGAGACACTTTAGTCTCTCAAAATTTGGAAATTCACTTTTAGTCCCCGAAGATCTTTAATTTTTATGAGACACTTAAGTCTCTTTATCCACTTTGTGAACTGCCTCATCTGGGGACTTAACTGTCCCATAAAAAAAATCTTGAGGGACTTAACTGTCCCATAAAAAAATTTTCGGGGACCAAAAGTGAATTTCCACATTTTGAAGGACTAAGATGCCCCATCTAAAAAACATGAGAGACGAAAGCGATACTTCACTCTAAATTAAATAATGTGTAAATGTCGTAAACTCATAACTTATAAGCTCGTTAATTATTTCAAAGAAGTTATCAAATGCGATTTTATAAAACCCATAATTTATCGATACAAGCCCAATAATCAAACCTTAATAGATTTTTTTTTATCAAATAAACTTATTTTACAAGCTACATGATGCTTCTACCAAATAGAGTCAACATATATTTTAAACATACACACTGTTATGGACCGGAAATATAGGCATACTTTAGTAAACCGGGTTACCGGTAATAAAGGCTTGGTTAAGGCTCAAGGTCAGGGTAAACCGGTTTACCGGATTTTAGGGTTCTATGGAGGCCCAAGTTATCGTGAAACCTGTTTACCGGCATAAAAGGCTCTCTAGCAGCCCAATACACCTAGAAACCGGATTACCAGTATGTGAGACCCAATAAGGGTCCAAGTCTTCTATTCCCCCGAACTGACAAAGAGGAAGACTTCTAGTTGACAGGCATAGGGAGGAAAGATTCTTTTACCTCGTGATACCGGTATAGCGGTTACACAAAGGATAGAGCAATGAAGAAGGCTTTCCTCGAATTCCCTATACAATGATGAGCAGCAATAATCCATAATATCCACTTTACTCCTGCTATTATCACCTGCCGTTAGCGGTAATTCGGCAAATACCCATTGATGAGAGGGAAACCCAACGGTAAGGATATAGCTTATATAAGAGAGCAGAGGGTAACCAGGAATGCATCCTTCATTCTCACACAAACACACACCACACCCAAGCAAACGACAGCAGAGCTGGTATCCTGGTAATCAGGGTGCCACTTCTCAGTCTAAAAGCAATAGTAAAAGACTTGGACAGACGCTTCACCGCTTAGTTCAAGTACCAAGTTTTCTACGACAGATTATACACTTTTTTTTTCTCTTCTTTTGCCTTATTTTGAAGAAATAAGCATGTTTTGTACTGGTTATTTTGAAGAAATATTATTTCCATCTTATTTATAAATCATTTTTTTAAGACTTGTTTGTTTTTAAATAATATAAGTCACTTTTTAATATTTTGGTAATATTAAATAATTTATACTATCAAGTATAGTTTTAATGATTTTATCCCATATTTCAATTTTTTTATTTTTACCAAAATAATAATAACATCAGTCTAAGTGATATATAATTTTAAATATAAATAACTTTGAAATATTAACATATCTTTTGATAAATTTGAGAGGATGCTATTTTTAATTAAATTTCTTGATTTAAATATAGGGTATTGTTAACAAGTGCCTTAACGACACTTATTAAGTTTATTAAACATGAAAAACTAATCTTACTTAAGTTCACATTATTGTCTCAAAAGCCACATTTTTCAATGATTTTCTACTGCTTATAGTTTCTTACCAGTAAATTAATCCAATCTTGAGGCGAAACATAGCCTAAGCTATCTCACAGCATTGTCAATATTTGTTTTCCTTAACCATTAAGCAATCTTGATGTACCATAAACAAATAAGAGACGGTCATACAAAGTTCCTAACCCCAGATATTTACGAACTACTACTACTATGTAGTATGGATTAGGTTGCCAGCAAGTCAGCAACGTGCAGTACCATCCTTCAATGCAAAATTGCAAATTAAAACAGAGAGACATATGGAGGAATCAACTCACTGTGACAGAGACACACACAGGGAGACCAACATCTCGCTCCATTCATCAATAACCACGTGCATTGCTGACACATGGCGGAATCTCATTTGGAATATGCAAAAACCCAAATACTACTATATCAGCATTGTAACGGCACCAACTTCACTTTATTTATTTTGTTTGTTATCTCTCTTTTGTTTTGTATTTCCCCCTTTCAAAAAATTCAGTAAATTTTTGAAAATTCAATAATTATAAAGGAATATATTTTTTAATGCATTGTTTTCTAAATTAATCAATTACGAAAACAAATATTTAATGCATATTTTCTTAATTGACCAATAATAAAATGTTACAATACAATTTTAATTTTTTATTCACTATTTTAACTTTAATTTGAAACAAAAATTTTCAATGGATTTTACTAATTTTATGGGACTGATGGAGTATATAATACAATAATGTTATCAAAAATGTTAAAAAATGCTCTTAGGGCATTGGTCAAGGAAGTAAATAATGTAGTTTTATATTTAAAAATGATGAATTTAAAACTTCGAAAATTACTGGCTTTGAATTTTCAATGCAAGTTTTTCATTAATGTATTCCTTAACCAATACACTTAGGACACTAGTTAGTAATAACCTAATGTTATTTAGTACAGTATTACTTTTATGATTCACAATTTTCTTTTATATAAAATAAAGTTAAGTTGGAAAATAAAATTAAGTTTTCATGTCCTCCGACTCAACTATATTTTTCATTAGAAAAAATTGTAAATTATAAAAGTAAATTTTATATGTAAAAAAAACATATTGTTTATACCTTCTTTGTTATGTCATTTTTACTTTTTAGGATGGAAAAAAAAAAAAAGAGATAAAAAGCAATTAGGACTCACTTCGTCCTGTCTTGATTGCACTTTAACAAAGAAAAGGAATACTAGCTTTCAAGAAATGAACTTTTTATAGGTTTGTCAATTTTTTTTTTCATCTTTTTCAACTTTCGATGGAAAAAAAAAGGCGACAAGTATATACTATTTCACGAGATCAAAAAGCATTTTATTGAATGATACTCACTAAACAAAATGAGTAATAACTTCTCTATTTTTTTTTAAAATCTTATTTCTTATATTATCTCTTCTTTTGTATTTATCCTTTTTTTTTATATCTTTTCATCATACTGAAACAAAGTCTTTATTTATTTATTTATTTATTTTTTGGGTCCGTATTCCTTGCGGAACCACCGGTATCCCCAAGAGCACCCTTAATACCAGGGAGCCCTTGAGACTAATTCGGAGCGAGCTGCGTGGCTGGCTCTCCCAGCGGGATGTTTTTAGTGGGAATCGAACCCGGAGCTAAGTCTTTCTTTATTTGTTGCTCATGAAAATTATTCAAAGATTAAAATGCAAAAAAAAAAAAAAGAAAAAAAAGAAAGAAAGAGTTCAATATTAATGTGTATTACGAATGGTGATATTAAATTTTTTACATTATTAATACCCACGTATTACTTTTTTTTTAAAAAATAATGATCATTAATATATAAAAGATGATTAGAATTATTCTAAAATAATTTTACACTAACTATATATGCATCACCTATTTTCTTATAGGAAATGTGTGCCTAATTAAATTATTATTACAACATGTACCACAAAGAATTATTACAACGGGGCTACATTTGTAGCACAATACTACAGCTACTGTACCGCTCTACACACCTAGATACGAAAATGCAAATTAAAGTTGCTAACCAGGTTAGGGTAAAAATAAACATAAATAGAATGCGAATAGATTATTTTTACTATTTTTTACTAAAACCAGCCTAATATATTTTCCTAAATATACAGAAAGTAACACGTGTTATTATTATATAATAGTACTAGTATTTTTTTTTTTAATCAAGAATAGATAATGACATTGTTAGACAATGTCAAAAACCACCAAGCTAGTCCGAGTAAAACAGTCCAGTTGGTGATTGCAGGGACATTTAAGATTTTCCCCTCCCCCAGGTCATGGGTTCTAGTCACAGACCTCCTATATAAAAAAAAACCACCAAACCAAAAAGTTCAATATACTAGTGTTTATTTCATTAGTGAATAAGTGATATATATTCATCAGTATTAAAAATACGTTATACTGATTTTATTAGGATAATACTTCCTCTAGTTTAAATTAAAAGAAAAAAAAACTATTTTACGTTTATTAGAAAGATTAGTTGTTGTAATTATTTTTTTTTATTTATAAAAAATAAAGGTATTTTGTAAAATAGTACTGATAATGAAACAAAAATTAAATAAGATAAATAATTTTTTAAGAATGTTTAGAAAAATAGTATTGGGAATGAAACAAAATTTAAGAAAATTAGTTAGTTTTGCTTGTACATTTTAAATTAAGATACATATGTTTTTTTTTTCTTATATTTCAAACGGGAGAAGTATATCATTAAAAATAGGCTTATTTAAGTTTTTGGTCCCTGAAAGTTGACCGAGTTTTGGTTTTAGTCCCTATCTTTTTATTTGACCGGTCTTAATCCTTAAAAGTTTAATTTTTTTATTTTGGTCCCTACTGTCAGGGATCCACCGTTAATTGATGACGTGGCTAATGGAGTGCCACGTCAGCATGCCAAATGTCTTTTTGTTTAAAGTAAAAGGTCCCTTAAAGTTGACGGAATTTTGGTTTTAGTCCCTATCTTTTCATTTGATCGGTCAAGGTCCTTAAAAGTTTAAAATTTTTTATTTTGGTCTCTTTCATTAGTAAAATACTATTAATTACTGCCCTGACTAAATGAATCAGCATGTCATGAGTCTACATATTAATGAGTTGTTTCTATGTTGATAGATGACATGTAAGAACAATATAAAATAAGACATGAATTCTATTATGTATTTGGCTTATTATATAAACAGAAATGTCTAAGATTAAAAATTATAATATTTTAGTTTATTTGAAGTTCACATCGAAATATTTATGCAAGAATTGAATGTTATATACTTCAATGATAACTATGAGTTTGTTTAAGTTAGTAGACTCTTGTAAGTGTGACGAGTTTTGCTTGCCTTGCTAGGTTATCTATGTCATATTGTGCAGATACATGGCATGCTATGTAGCAATCCATTAACCATGTCAACAATTAATGGTATTTTATCAACAATGGCAGAGACTAAAACAATTTTTTTTTTAAACTTTTAAGGACTTTGACTGGTAAAAAAAAAAGAGACTAAAACCAAAATTTGGTCAACTTTCAGGGACCTTTTACTTTAAACAAAAAGACACATGTCATGCTGACGTGACACTCCATTAGCCACGTCATCAATTAACGGTGGATCACTAACGGCAGATACTAAAACAAAAAAAATTAAACTTTTAAGGATCAAAACCGGTCAAATAAAAAGATAGGGACTGGGTCAACTTTCAGGTACCATAAACTTAAATAAGCCTTAAAAATATATCTCAATGTTTGAAATGTGTTATACTTTGATTTGCAGTTTAACAGGTTAGCATTTTTCATTTTGGACAGTACCGTAAAAATTGAACTCAACAGCAGAGTTTCCCACACCACTCCACTAAAATAGTTTTCCCCACGGAACACTACAAACCGACCATAACCCTGGCACGTGTGCTGTGTGCATCAGGTTCCTATAATTAAAAATTGTTAATGATTAATGAACATAAAGAGTAATAATTACTGCTTCCAGTTTGGTTTAAAATATAAGAAAAAAATATTAAAATCATATTTATTAAGAAAAAAGTAGTTGATTGTATTTAATTTTTTCAAATTTATGAAAAATAAATGTATTTAAAGAAAATATTATTGAGAACAAAACAAAATTCAAGAAAATCAATTATTTTTGATTAAATTTAAATTAATAAAAAATATAGGAGTATATTTTTTTCTTATATTTCAAACCGGACGAAATACTTAATTACTAATCCATTAACTCATCATTACTAGTACACAATAATGTTTGTTCGTTGCTGATATGAACATCATAATGAATGAAATGATAGAATTAAATGTAAATATGTGAAATTAACATGCGAGAAACACTAAAAAGCTCATCCGAATCGAATATGTCTCCTAAGGATAGATATAAGCTTACCGTAGCTTGAATCATTTAGTGACTTGTGATTTTATGTAGAAGAATAAAATATACTTTCTGGATTTAGAAACAAATTCATCAGAAAAATTCGATCTTATTCTATAATAAAATTAATTTAGGATCAATTGTACGTAGTAAAATATAGTAATAAGTATTGTATAATTATGAAGTACTACCTCCGTCCCTGTATATAAGATCCTGACTTTTATTTTGTCTCTATTTATAAGATCTTATATTAATTTTTAATGACAATTAATTAATTCTTTTCACATATACCTCTATTTACTTAGCACTTCTTAAATTTTCAATACTATTAATAGGGGTAGTTTTGAAAATACATATCAAATATTCATATTTTTAATACAATTAACTAATTAATCAACTTTCTTAATAAACATAAAATTTACAAAGAGGGTGAATGGGGGAGTAACATTATTTACACGGAAGATGATCATGTTATAATCATTAATGACTTTTTTATTATTGCTTTTAAAGAAAAAAAATGTTTCAATTAATTGATTAACTAACTAAAATCTTTCAATTGTTCAAGAAGTCTAGCTAACAATTAAGATTATTGTAAAAAATTCACAAATTCAAGTTATTTCTTTTCAAGCGAATCCAAAAAATACAATTTTTTATACTATAAGAGTACATCGGTTATATAAGTATCTAACATCATTAATAAATTATAGGACACGAAGCATTTTGGTTTTTTCATATAGTAAATAAATAATAATACACTAACTCCAGAGTCCAGACAGCAGTGGTGATGCTTGGACATTGAAGAAGTAAGACACGCATCCAGTCTCATCTCTAAGGTCAGTGCTTGCTAGCTACCTAACTCACTCTCTTACGTGTGCTTCAACTTCAAATAAAATAACGTACTAAGCACTTCTTGTTTATTCAGTTCAAGGTGTTCAATTACTCATGCATTTTGCATTTTGGAATTTTTTTGGTTTGAGTGGTTGAGCAAATAAACTCTTGTATGTGTCATCCATCATTTAATGTGAGTATACTCTAGTCATAGAGTGGTTGTTGAAGCAGGTAGATGCCAATGTGTTTGCTTTACTTCAAGTTTTGAACTTGCTCATCCTTACTTGTCTTCCTGGTTTTTCTTTTAATAGTAGTTACTAGCTAGTACACTTTTTGATCTCCTTTATTTTTCATGTGTTAGATACATAGATCTGTGTCCGTACCATACACAACCTTAAGCATCTGAAAAAATATTGCTTAAAACTTATTAATTTATACACCACCACTTGCATTTTGTGTTTTACTACTTTTTCTTCTTCTTCTTCTTTTACTTTACATCCTGTTTGGTTGATAACATTGTTGATCCACAAACCTTGGTTGATGAACCACTGATCTATGTTAAAAATGGGCACAAAACATTGAAGTTTTGGTCCTTCATTCTCCCATTTTGGTATATTTTTGATGAAAATGAAAGGTCTTTCTTTCAGCTAGTGATAATCAGTGTACATTAGTAAGTAATAACATATCTTGTAATGTTTAGTTTGAGTGTGGCTTATGAAAGATGAAAGATCACAGAAAAAAGAATGTTTAGCTACTCATTGGATTTCATGTTTTCTTCATTTGCAATGAATGATATTTGAGGTTTCCCTTACAAAAATCTTGAATTGATGCAGGTTAATTTTTGTTAACTGTAGCTAGTGTTGTCTAAGAGAAGAAAAAGAAAAATGCAGAAACCACCACAACATTCCCAAGACTTTGCGCTGAAGGAGACTTCGCCAAACATTGGTGCAGGGCATGTCACAGGGGACAAGCTATCCTCTACCTATGACCTGGTTGAACAGATGCAGTACCTCTATGTCCGAGTGGTGAAGGCTAAGGATTTGCCTTCGAAAGATCTCACTGGTAGTCTTGATCCATATGTTGAAGTGAAGCTCGGAAACTACAAGGGACTTACCAAGCATTTCGAGAAGAAGTCCAATCCTGAGTGGAATCAGGTCTTTGCCTTTTCCAAAGATCGGATTCAGGCTTCGGTTTTGGAGGTGGTTGTCAAAGATAAAGATGTTGTTGCAGATGACTTTGTAGGGAGGGTTTGGTTTGATCTGAATGAGATCCCAAAACGTATTCCCCCGGACAGCCCTTTGGCTCCACAGTGGTATAGGTTGGAGGATCGAAAAGGCGATAAAGTTAAGGGAGAGTTAATGCTTGCTGTTTGGATGGGAACTCAAGCAGATGAGGCATTCCCTGATTCATGGCATTCTGATGCGGCAACCGTTGGCTCTGACGCGGTTGCAAACATAAGATCAAAAGTTTACCTCTCTCCCAAGCTTTGGTATGTTAGGGTCAATGTAATTGAAGCTCAGGACTTGATACCAACTGACAAGACCCGGTATCCCGAAGTTTATGTGAAGGCTAACCTAGGGAATCAGATTTTAAGGACTAGAGTATCTCAAAGCAAGACCTTAAATCCAATTTGGAATGAGGACTTAATGTTTGTTGTTGCTGAGCCATTTGAGGAGCCTTTAGTTCTGTCTGTGGAAGATAGGTTTGGACCGAATAAAGATGAAATCCTCGGAAGGTGTGTGATTCCTTTACATATGGTGCAAAGGAGGTTAGACCACAAGCCTGTGAACACCAGGTGGTTTAATCTTGAGAAGCATGTGGTTGTTGATGGGGAGAAGAAGGAGGTTAAATTTGCGAGCAGGATACATTTGAGGGTATGTTTGGATGGAGGGTACCATGTGTTGGATGAGTCTACTCATTACAGCAGTGATCTTAGGCCGACAGCGAAGCAGTTATGGAAATCCAGCATTGGAGTACTAGAAGTTGGGATTATAAGCGCACATGGGCTCATGCCAATGAAGGCAAGAGATGGTAGGGGAACCACGGATGCTTATTGTGTGGCGAAATATGGTCAGAAGTGGATCCGGACTAGGACGATTGTAGATAGCTTTGCTCCGAAGTGGAATGAGCAATACACATGGGAAGTTTTTGATCCATCCACTGTTATCACAGTAGGGGTCTTTGATAATGGTCATTTACACGGTGGAGACAAATCTGGTGGATCAAAGGATTCTAGGATAGGTAAGGTGAGAATAAGGCTATCTACTCTTGAAGCTGGTAGGGTTTACACACACTCTTATCCTCTTTTAGTACTGCATAATTCTGGTGTGAAGAAAACAGGAGAAGTTCAATTGGCTGTGAGGTTCACAAGCTCATCTTTCATCAATATGATGTTCATGTATTCGCAGCCATTGTTGCCAAAGATGCACTATATCCATCCTCTTTCCGTGATTCAGCTAGACAGCCTGAGGCATCAGGCCATGCAGATTGTGTCAATGAGGTTGATCCGAGCCGAGCCGCCACTAAGGAAAGAAGTTGTTGAGTACATGCTTGATGTGGATTCACATATGTGGAGTATGAGAAGGAGCAAAGCTAATTTCTTTAGAATAATGAAAGTTCTTGGAGGGTTAATAGCCTTCGGGAGGTGGTTTGATCAGATTTGCAATTGGAAAAACCCAATCACAACCGTACTAATTCATATCCTTTTCATAATATTGGTTCTTTATCCAGAGCTAATACTTCCAACTATTTTCTTGTACCTGTTCTTGATTGGAATTTGGAACTTCAGATGGAGACCAAGGCACCCTCCACACATGGACACTAGACTATCGCATGCTGATGCCGCTCATCCCGATGAGTTAGATGAAGAGTTCGATACATTCCCAACTTCGCGGCCATCGGATATTGTTCGGATGAGATACGATCGAATAAGAAGCATCGCGGGAAGAGTCCAAAGTGTAGTAGGTGACCTGGCAACTCAAGGAGAAAGGTTCCAAAGTCTTTTGAGCTGGAGAGATCCAAGGGCTACTTCTCTCTTTCTGACATTCTGTTTCATTGCTGCAATAGTTCTCTATGTTACACCCTTTCAGGTCTTGTGCTTTCTCTTTGGCTTCTATGTGCTTAGGCATCCGAGATTCCGCCACAAACTTCCATCAGTTCCACTCAATTTCTTCAGGAGGTTGCCTGCTAGATCAGACAGCATGTTGTAATCATCAGGGAGCATCATTGGCCTCTACTTAACTTGCTCCTTTATCATCCAGTATGTATATTTTGTCCACATTTTAGTGGGGAATAATCATGTTGTTGTAGTTTGCTATGTTCATTTACATTCAGTCATTAACGAATCAATCTTCTTTAGTATGAAGTTTAATTTTTATTGATATAACTGTCACCTAGTGCATGATACTAGTCAAGCACTAGTAGCTAGCTAGATTTCCCTTTGCAGACCAAGGAAAGTGTTTCAGGATTATATTCATATTATAACCGTGTCCTTTTATACTATGATTATTATTTCTAGTATTATTTAATGTTACTATAGGATTGATCTCAGTCTAATTGGGATTGCTGAAGATTTAAAGTCTCCATGTTAGAGAACTGTATTTGGTGAACCATAGGCAATTTCAGCTTGTGGATCACTATCTAAATCTTTTTCTATCCCATTTACGTGGCAAATAGTACACCACAAACCAATTTTTACTCCCTTTTCATTTGATTTTTCTTGTCCTTTTTAAGCCATGAGCATTCTCTTTTGGCTTCAACAAATTGTAAAGCTCGAGCCTCGAGAAACCAGAGAGATGAAATGCATTTCACAATCCATAATTTTTTATTAGCTTCAGAAAATAATTTTTGTCAATAAAAAAAATGTGTTTACAAATTTTCTCATAAGAAAATTACTTTTCAGTTGCCAAGCTCTGTAAAAGGAACACCTATCTCCGGTAGACAAACTCCATTGCATTTAGTCTATGTTCTAAGACTTTATTTTTTTTCTTTTGGTATACTACACCTCTAAAATCTTTATGTTCATGATATGGGAATTGATATCGCAGTTCTTCACCTGCATCATTGTAATTTCTCTCCCGATTTTTGAAAAATATTCTATAAATCTCGTACATTATGTAATCTCTTTAAAGAGACAATTATTATAAATACAAAATGGAAAATGCCAAAGAGTGTTTTTAGGCCATTGGTCATGAAAGCAAAATAGGTCATTTTATCTCGAAAAATACTAAATTTAAAACATCGAAAACAAATGAACTTAGATTCCAATGTAAGTTTTCTCTTAATGAATTCTTTAATCTATATCCTTAGGGCACTAGTTACTAACACACATATAGCAGTATCCTTAGCAACACCTATACAAAATATATCAAAATGTTTTGCACACACATCCCAATCCGCATACACTTGGTTCGTTAGCAGATACTGCTATACATATTACTAGTTTGGGTTTTTCTAACTTGTGGTTTTAACCCTAATTCTTTGCCCATGTGGTTTGGTTATGTGTTAACAATTGAAATCACATGGGGCGAAGTGTTACGGCTAAAATCACAAGGAGGTTAACTAAAAGTGCTTTTGAGACATCTGTGATACTGACCAAAGAGTATATGCCAAAAAAATAAAATCACGAGGAGGTAAACTAATTTTGGACCAAACTACAGAGGGAGCAAAGTGTTGGGTTAAAACCACAGGGAGCTAACTAGTTTTGGATCAAATCACAGGATGGCAAACAGTTAAAGTTAAAACCGCATAGGAGTAAACTGATTTTGGACCAAATTATAGGGGGATAAAGTGTATTTTACCCTTAAAAAAATATAAAATGGACAATGAATAAAGTTAATATATCCAAGACCAATAATTTTGGACCACCAAATAATTCCTTTATAAATACAGAACAATTGCTTCCCAGGTGGTACTTGAAAAAACAGTTGCTTTCCCTATGCCCTACAACATTTATCTATGGGCTTGATCGTTACCTCTGTTGCTTCCTTCAATCTTTATCATAATAAGGTATTTTTAATCGAATTATAAATAATAACAAAATTAATTAAAGTTAGTTAATTGACTTATTTTTTGAAAAATGATTTTCTACAGTATTACAAAGATCCTCAAATGCTAACTCAATTTTACTAAATGTATTCTGTGTTGTACATTTTAAAGCGAATTATACAAACATTTTAATTTTAGGCGAAATCATCAATTTTGTCGATTATCTTATTTATTTATTTATTTCAAGCACTGTATTTTAAATACTCCCTCTGTCCCTAAATATAAAGCCTCTTTGGAGAATTTCACGTTCATTAAGAAAGTGGAATAATTTAGTTAATTGTATTGGAAATGTGAACTTTTGATATGTAATTTCAAAATTACTCCTATTAATGTTATTGGAAATCTAAAAAGTGTTAAATAAATAGGGGTGCTTGTGGTAAAAAGTAATTAATGATCATTGAAAATTGGTATGAGGCTTTATAAATAGGGACAAAATAAAAGTGTCAAGAGGGCTTTATATTTAGGGACGGAGGGAGTACTAAATATATTTGGTCTATTAATGATTCCTTTATTATGAGAATATGGAGCTCAATCGGTATTATTTATATTGATATATGTTCCCGAAATTCTATTTGCACCATGTTTTTCTAATTGCATCCATTTTTTTACATGAAATTACAAAAATGTTTTTTTTTTCCTATTTTTTTATTATTCGAAAAGACTTTTCGATCAAAAGAACCTTCCAATTAGAAGATCTTTCCGAATGCATAATTTATTTCTTATCATATTGTCACGTTACACTCATATATGTTTTTTTTTTCTTTTTTATATTTGGAAAGACTTTCCAATTGGAAATAAAGATCTTACGAATGACCATTAATTTCAAATCAAGGGTTTGAATGAAATTAAGACCATTAATCCCGAATCATGCAATAATTTATCCTATTTCATAGGAATAAAAAAATTGTTAAATGATGTAAAAATTTAAATCATTTTGAAAATAATATCCTTATGTAATCATTATTAAAGAGAAAGAAATATATTAAAAATGTAAAGGAGGTTATGATAAATAAAACTATGGTTGAAATAAATAATATTAATTATAAGGTTTGCTTAATCTCAACCCTTAGGGCCGAGGATAAAAAGCTAAAAATGGTAAAAAAAAAAGCATAGAAAAACTAAGTCCACTATCATTTGAATTCTTAAATGTTTAGTTTTTCTATAAAAATTCACTTCTTTTATTCTCTTTTCTTCAGCCCTTTTAAGAAAATCCTTTATTATATATTAGATTTGTAAAAATAAAATACAAAGAGAGAAAAATTTAAAAACAATACATACAAAAGGAGTAATAGAATATAGAAGTTAATCACTGTACCGACCAACGTTGGGTTGGTCAAGTGGTAGCTCACTTGGTTCCTTAACCAACTGGTCTTGAGTTCGAGCCTTGGGTATGGTGGGAGACCCCTACCGCTTAATGCGAGCTCAGTTGGATCGGACCGGATGAGTCAGATTCTGGGTAAACCAGATCCGGGTACCGGTTGGTGTACAAAAAAAAAAAGTTAATCACTGTATTTATATTTAATAGATTAAATTCCATTTCAAAAATGATTTATAAACCTACAAAATTAGTCTACAAATCAACCTATACCACAAAAAATATGACATGTGTCACTTGCTTATTATTAATTGGTTAACAAGTGATACATGTTACTTGATTATCGTGTAAATTAATTTTGTAGGCATATATATCATTCCTCGTTTCTATTACCCCTGCTATATCGAGGGAATGATAAGTTTTGCCTCCCAAAACTGCATAACTTTTCACACTTTTGTGCCCTCGGAAAAAGCAGCAAATATGTGGTTATTCGTATCTTGAAAAGCATAATCCCAGTTTAACAACTGTTTGCTTTCATCTTATCTGTAAAGTTTGTGAATGTAATCATGTCTGTGACTGTTAGTGAAAACATCAAGATTCGTACTGCAGGAATACTACTATAGGAATTATTATATATTAATGAATTGATATATATATATATATATATATATATATATAGATTGAATGAGTATATTTGTAAGCTCACATTGTAGCCATGCAGACGGATTCTTCGAATGTATTTGCAGAATCTATAGGGAATATCTCAAGATCCATATGGTGTATTTTGTCAGATTAATAGACGGTACGTGATGATATTCTCACTGTCATCGAATTAAGACTGATTCGTCTATACTCTTTTGGAGGTCTCCCATACAAACAAACTTATCTAGCGAAAACACTTGTTATTATATATTGTGATAAATAAATGAGAATAATAAATCTTGATTATTAATTTTTGTTTGAATGATTAAAATTAAGATAGAGTAAATTTTGTCAGCACAGTGACAATGTAATAAAAAAAAACATTATCATATAAATACACATCTATTAAACTCAAAAATTAAAAGATGTGCTCATGACTTTTTAATTATTAAATCATTATCGAACTTTTAACATTGAATATCCATGCACGGTCCATTATTATTCTCACATGAGAATAATTGTCCCTGGATATGGCACCTCTCTCTATCTCTCTATATATAGAGTAATTAATAGCAATGAGCTCAACAGCTTTAAATTCAGTAGAGTGTGGAACAATAGCCACGTACTCTTCTCTATACACTTTTCAAACTCTCCATTTGGCATCCACCTGGAACCACCACACGTGTTGCATGCTCACTAAGGTACGTAACCTTTCTGCTAATACAGTACCTTATTTGGAACCTTGTATGTTGTGAGTAAAAGAGACACACTAAAATGATTATAATAACTAAGTGGAGTATGTAATGTTATGCTGACGGTGGCATTATATTGCAATATATAACAGCAAAGTGCAAGTGCTACATACAATGCGGCAAGCTGTTTGACAAGTATCTGCAAGATTGATAGTACACTGTTGCATACTATTTCTCACCTCTGAGGAGGTATGTTAACTTCTATTCCTACCTAAACATTTCTATTTTTTCTTGATATGAAATCAGTGGATAAGCTAAGCTAGCAAAAGCTTGTCTTTTCTGAATTTACCAACTTCTCATACTAGAAGAAAGTAAGAAACCACCTGATTTAGAAAAGAGATTTTTTGCTTTTTGTTTTCCTAAGTTGCAAACTTCTTCAATAATTTAAATGTTGGTTCTTAGCCTTACAATATAGCAGCACACAAATATGCTCTAGTCCTGAATGCACTTTTGTGTATTGGGTCAGAAAGCCTTTAATTAAGCATATTTTTTTTTTGGTTTGCACCCTGGTATCCGGCCTACTGGGCCGACTAATCCAGTTCGAGGGGGGTTCCGGGGTTAAGGTTTTATTCCTCTCCCAACGTTGTTGCGGGGGATCGAACCGTGGTTCGCCCTACCAAGTGCAACCCCTGACACCACTGCACCAACAGCTCGTTGGTTTTAATTAAGCATATAGATAATAGATTCATGCAACTTATCTTTCTGAAATTGTTTAGTTGGATATTTTATGTTACACAAAATACAACTAAAGTTGAATGCGGTTGAACTGAGTTTGTCAATTGATCTCAACAGCTTCCATAGATTCAGGCAATATGGATCCAGAGAGATCAATAGAGGACCAGTTCTCAAAGCTACATCCTTCCTTACCAGTAAACACCAGAATTGGAATAGTAGGTGCTGGTCCAAGTGGCTTATCAGCTGCTTATGCACTAGCCAGGCTTGGTTATAATAATGTCACAGTCTTGGAGAAACACCACACAGTTGGTGGCATGTGTGAGTCTGTAGAAATTGAAGGTACATATATATAAATATATATATGATATATCTATCTTGGTTGCATTCAATTTGATTCAAGTAACTAAGACTTGTGACTGTGTATTTAAATTCCTATGCAGGAAAAGTTTATGATTTGGGTGGGCAAGTTCTTGCTGCAAGCAGTGCACCAGTCATCTTTCACTTGGCAAAAGAGACAGGTTCTGCACTAGAAGAACTAGATTCTCACAAGCTAGCTGTTATTGACCCTTCCACTGGAAAATATCAAGATATTAAAGTTGCTGATGATTATGTATCTGTTATATCACTTACATTAGAAATCCAAGTCAGTCTCAACTCTCTAGTCTCTACTGTCAGTATGTTATGGATACATAAACATTATTTCTTAGTTCTCTGACTTGGAATTTGAATGCTGTTAATTCTTCTTGTGCTACTGACAGGAAAAGGTGAGGAATTGTGGTCGTATTGGAGTCCACGCTGTCAGTGACATTGCTTCAAACTTGACTCCAGAATATCTTAAGAGTCGGGGACTTGAATCCGTTCCTAAATCTGTGGCTTATGGTTACACTGCTTCAGGATATGGGTTTGTTCAAGATATGCCTTATGCTTACCTTCACGAATTTACTAGAACATCCATGGCTGGTAAAATTCGACGATTTAAAGATGGATATACAAGTCTTTGGCAGAAGATTGCTGAATCACTTCCTTTAAACCTTCGCTGCGACACTGAAGTATTGGCAATCAGGCGGAACTCTGATGTTGTCACCGTTAATATCAAGAGCTTGAAGGAGGTTGAAACCTTGGAATTTGATAAGATAATAATCTCTGGTTCATTTCCATTAAAATATGGAAGAACTTACAGATCATTGCCGTCAACTCGCTTGGGTACGTAGACTTCTCACTGTGCCATATTTAAGTAAGGTTTTTGTTTCTTTCTCAGCTTCTGTCTGATGAAACTAGTCTTGTGGCAGAATGCGAAACAGAAGTAATGGATACAAGTGACCTTGAAAAGGATTTGTTCAGCAAAGTAGAGACAAATGACTACTACACCACTGTTTTAAAAGTTAGAGGGCTAGATCATTTGCCTGTTGGATTCTACTATTTTAGTAAATATATGGAAGATCCTAGCACAATTGGATATCCAGTTGCACTTCAGAAATTTTATGCTGACACCAATATATTCTTGCTCTGGTCCTATGGCAACTCTATTGATATTATGGGACCTTCTGTCACTGAGCTTGCAATCAAGACAGTAGAAGCCATGGGGGGTGAGGTTGAGAATTTCATTCTTCAACGTCGCTTCAAGTATTTTCCTCATGTTGGAAGCCAAGGTAGGTTAATTCATTTGTTTTTTTAATTCCATATTTCTTTCTCAAGTAAGAATTCTAAACTCTGAAGTTTGAATGCAGATATGAAAGATGGATTCTATGAAAAGTTGGAATCGGAGCTTCAGGGTTCAAGGAATACTTATTATGTAGGCGGGCTTATGGCGTTTGAGCTAACAGAGAGAAATTCATCTTATGCCATGGCTTTGATCATCAAGAACTTTGCAAACAGCAAGGATTTGCCACTGTTCCCTTACACTAAGGTAATTAGCCATTAACATATATTTTGACCAATCAATGATGGGTAAATTCAAGCTTTAATAGACATTGGACTGTAATGTTTTCCTAATGGACCTGTACTTAATAGAAGCATGTCTTATGCAGAGTTTGTTCCCCTTGCAAACTGAGTTCCAGAGAAAGGAGCCGAAAGAATTAGGTGAATTGCCAGGTGTGCAATTTCCTAATTTGCCTACTTTGGATAGCTATCTAAAGTACTGGGGAACTCATCCAATCACTCAAAATAGAACTCTATATACTTGGATCAATGAGGAAGGAACACCAGTATGCCAGAGGACCTATGGAGAACAACATTTTAATGCTTCTTGCATTGCTCATAAGCTCTTAACAAGCCAAAAGCCAGTTATCAAGCCAGGTGACAGGGTTCTTCTGGTCTATGTCCCCGGTATGGATTTCGTTGATGCCTTCTTTGGATGCCTAAGAGCTAAAGTGATACCGGTCCCCGTTCTTCCTCCAGATCCCATGCAAAGAGGTGGTGGACAAGCACTGATAAAAATTGAAAATATTGCCAAGTCATGTGGCATAGTGTCAATTTTATCAACGGTAGCTTATCACTCAGCAGTTCGTGCAGGTTCACTGAAAAATTTCATCTCATTAACCAGAAAAAATGGGAAATCCTCAGCTCGGTGGCCAAATCTTCCATGGCTGCACACTGATACTTGGGTCAAGAATTCCAAAAGTATGGTTTTGGAGCATCTAGCTGATCAAAGTGAAACTCAGCCTGGTGATATATGTTTCTTGCAATTTACCTCAGGTTCAACTGGTGATGCTAAAGGAGTTATGATTACTCATGGTGCGCTTATTCACAATGTGAAGTTGATGCGAAGTAGATACAAGAGCACCTCAAGGACAGTGCTCGTAAGCTGGCTTCCTCAGTATCATGACATGGGGCTGATTGGGGGACTTTTTACATCTCTTGTAAGTGGTGGATCGGCAGCTTTATTTTCACCACTGGCATTTATCAAGAAACCACTCTTATGGCTTGAAACTATCAGCAAGTATCAAGCAACTCATAGTGCTGGTCCTAACTTTGCCTTTGAGTTATTGATTCGAAGATTGGAGTCTGACAAGGATAAGCTTCAGAAGTTAGACCTTTCATCATTGATCTTTCTCATGGTTGCTGCTGAGCCAGTGAGACAGAAGACTCTAAGAAGATTTATTGAGCTAACCGGTCCTTTTGGCTTGTCTCAAAAGGTGATGGCTCCTGGATATGGCTTAGCAGAAAATTGTGTGTTTGTAAGTTGTGCATTTGGAGAAGGCAAGCCTATTGTTGTTGATTGGCAAGGAAGAGTTTGTTGTGGGTATATTCACCCAGAGGATGCAGATATTGACATCAGAATAGTTGATCCAGAGACTTGTGAAGTGGTTCAAGAAGATGGAAAGGAAGGAGAAATCTGGATTAGTAGTCCTAGTGCCGGAATAGGATACTGGGGAAGGGAAGAATTGAGTCAGACAACTTTCAGGAATGAACTTCAGAATCATACTGGACATAAGTACACAAGAACTGGAGACTTGGGACGAATAATAGATCAGAAGTTATTCATCACTGGAAGAATCAAGGATCTTATCATTGTTTCTGGAAGAAATATTTACTCAGCAGATGTTGAAAAGACGGTGGAGACTTCATCTGAATTAATTCGTCCAGGTTGTTGTGCTGTCATCGGTGTACCTGAGGAAATTTTATCAGCGAAGGGAATTTCCACTCCAGATGGTTCTGATCAGGTTGGCTTGGTTGTCATTGCTGAAGTAAGGGAAGGTAAACCAGTTAGCAAAGATGTGATTGATAAAATTCAGACTCGAGTGGCTGAAGAACATGGAGTCAGAATTGCTTCTGTCAAGTTGGTCAAGCCTAGAACCATCAGCAAAACAACATCAGGAAAAATCAAGAGATTTGAATGTATCAAACAGTTCACAGATGAAACACTGAACTTGGCAACACAAAGTCCACAACCTATTTTGACAAAGAAATATTTGGTAAGGTCATTTAGTACAGGAACATGTAAGGAAGGAAAAACACCCCGGCCTCAGCTAGGGAGAAGTATACCTCTTTCACCAATGAAAAGCATCAGTAAAAATGAAATTGTGGACTTCTTGAAAGGACTTATTTCTGAGCAGACTGGAATCCCATTTAGCAACATCTCAATCACAGACAACCTGACATCCTATGGAATGGATTCAATTGGTGTGGTTAGAGCAACTCAAAAAATATCAGATTTCTTGGGAATGCCAGTTGCAGCTATAGATGTTTTTACATCATCCTGCATTCTAGAATTGGCTAACTTTTGTGAGGATCTTGTATCAAAGTCTCAGCCCCAACTTACAAGCAGTTCATCTAAAGTTCTAGAGAGAAGTATACCTGTACCTAGCGAAAGGATCAGTAAAAATGGAATTGTGGAATTCTTGAAAAGGATTATTTCTGAGCAGACTGGAATTCCAACCAGCAACATCTCAGTCACAGACAACCTGACATCCTACGGAATTGATTCAATTGGTGTAGTTAAAGCAACTCAAAAACTATCAGATTTCCTGGGAACGCCAGTTGCAGCTATAGATGTATTCACTGCATCCAACATTCTAGAATTGGCTAACTTCTCTGAGGATCTGGTATTGAAGTCTCAGCCTCAACTTTCAAGTAATCCGTCGTATGTTCCAGAAGCTAACATCGATTGTATTGAACTGGTTGAGGAAGTATCCAAATCACGCCAATTGGGTATCCATTTACTTCAACTCCTAGCACTTATTTATATCTCTTTCATGCTAACCTCTCCTGCTTATCTATCCATCACTGCTTTTCTAAATTCAATTCCAAGTGTCAGCAAGTCAGTAGATTGGATTCCTGGGTCAGATTATCTAATTTCCCTGACTTTTGCACCGCTTGCTTGGACTCTCTGCATTGCTTCTACGTGCATTTGCATTTCATTATTTGGAAGTCATTTCCTGAGGCCAAACTATGCCCTTACCCCAGAAATTTCCATATATTCAATGGATTTTGTCAAGTGGTGGGCGCTCTATAAGATCCAGGAAATTTCTTCTAAAGTTCTGGCAGTACACCTAAGAGGAACAGTGTTTTTGAATTACTGGTTTGAGATGCTGGGTGCAAAAATTGGATCCTCAGTCTTGATCGATACAGTTGACATCACAGACCCATCTTTGGTTTCAATTGGAGATGAAGTTGTCATTGCAGAAGGTGCTTTAGTTCAAAGCCATGAGGTAAAGAGTGGAATTCTAAGTCTCCGGCCTATCAGGATTGGCAAAAGTTCTTCAATTGGACCTTATTCTGTTATTCAAAAAGGAAGTGTTATTGGAGAAGGTGTTGAGATACAGGCTCTGCAAAAGGTTGAAGAAGATCGGCATGTGCTCAAACCTGCTATACTTAATTATAAGGTAATTTATTGAGTAAGACTATGCTTTTCAAAATATTTATATACTCTAAAACATACAGTATTCATACAAATGAGATTTTCCCCTCCTCTTTTTGCTATGTAATTTATTTAGTTTTAGGTTCCATTGTATACTGCTACCACTAGGACAGATAAGTTTTAAGTCTTGAACTATTAACTGATACCTTTTCATTTTAATTTCAGAATGCAGAGCTACGTATTATAACCAGCAAAACTCAATCTGATATTATCTACCACTTTATGGGGGTCTATCTTGTTAACTTTCTCAGCACCCTTGCTGCAGCTATTGCCTACTTCTTATATATTAGCTTCTCACAGCAACCTCCATTATTCCAACACTTCTCATTTGTTTGCATATGCGGTGCCTTCCACTGGATCCCGTTCACCATTGTTGCATATGCCACCATGTTTTCCAATGTGACATCAAATCCCATCACCTTTGCCATTTCATTTACCTGCGCCTACTTGCTTCATGGCCTCATACTCATCATCCTCACCAGTGCTTTTACTCATCTCCTCTTATCGAATCAAAAGCAAACCAATTTCAAAGCCTGGCTAAGACATCAAATGATCATTTCTTGTCACCTTAGATTTGCAAAGCTTGTCTCAGGAACAGAAGCTTTCTGCATATATTTGCGCCTTTTAGGTGCAAAAATTGGCAAGCATTGTTCCATTAGAGCCATCAACCCAGTTTCAAACCCAGAGTTACTGTCAATTGGTGATGGTGTCCATCTTGGTGATTTTAGCAAGATAATTACTGGCTTTCATTCCTCCAGTGGATATGCTTGTGAAAAAATTGAGGTCCAGGATAACTCAGTTGTGGGGAGTCAAAGCCTTATTCTCCCTGGTTCTCTTGTCCAAAGGAATGTCATTCTTGGTGCACTTTCAATTGCACCAATGAATTCTACACTCCAAGAGGGTGGCATATACGTTGGATCACAATCACAAGTTGGTAATTTGGCTACAGCATTGCATGAAAAAGTGACCTTGAGAAGAACATGGTATCAAACCTTCTCAGCACTCTTCACTCAGCCATTACTACAAACCGTTTTACCTTATGCTGTGGTAGGTTTAGCAGTTTTTGCACCTTTAAAATTGGTTGTTAACTTAAAGAATGCTCAGTTGCTTCCCTTGTTTTGGGTTCTCTCTGGTGCTCTAGCTGCAATGGGGTGTGTTGTAGCCAAATGGGTTCTTGTGGGAAAAAGGAAACCAGGTGAAACAGTGGCTATATGGAGTATGAAGATCATCATGGACAGCATTTGGCAGGCCATTAGAACTTTAATTGGAGATTATTTTATGGACATGACAAGTGGTTCATTTTGGTTTGTTCTGTGGATGAAGCTGATGGGTGCAGATATAGACATAGATCATGCAGTTTATGTAGATAGCAATGGAGCCTTATTAAACCCTGAGATGGTAAGGATTGAGAGAGGGGGGTGTGTAGGAAAAGAAGCCTTGCTTTTTGGACACATTTATGAAGGTGAAGAAGGGATGGTTAAGTTTGGAGAGATCAGCATAGGAGAATATGGGTTTGTAGGGAGTAGAGCAGTGGTCATGCCAGGTGTGCAAGTTGAGAATGAGGGCAATCTTAGTGCACTCTCACTTGCCATGAAACAAGAAATCATCAGGTCAAGATGAAAAGTATCAAGTCTAATAATATGCTAGTGTTGCATGATACATCATAATGCACTCCTGGTGCCTTGTTGTGTATTAGAATACATAAAATACTATTTACATAACCACTAGCTATAATTGAGATATGCATATGCATCACACGGTGAATTCCACTCCATAATCTAATTGGACACTAATGTTGTAAGATTCTCACTGCAATAAAGTTTCACTGCATACTCATTTGAATCTTATCTCAGAATTTCTTTTCCTTTTCTTTTTCACTTTTTAATGTGGAAATTCGGTGATAGTGCTTATATGTAGCTTTTTTGGCATGTTTTGACTCCCATTCAGAGCATAAGGAAGGAAATGTTCAGTCTCTAATCTTTAGTTTTTCCTTTTTTTCAATCAAATCAAAATGCATCATTTATAAAATATACACCAAGCATAAACTAGAACTGATATCGGTGCCAAAGGTTTTGCACTGATATTCACTAATACTATTTAATATTTGAACTTTTATTTTAATGGTAAGACAGAGAAATAAAAATAAATATTAGGCAAAACTATAAAATGAAGATATGCATCAGGATCCATGTTCAACAATTTTTTTAAAACTTCTCTTTCTGATTGTCAAAACTCAAAAGGGGGAGAAAGATGCACGACCTTGAGAATATCATACATGCAAAATCATACCAGAATGTGTTTCACTGCTTCTTTGATTATTTCTCAAAAGTTTCATAGGTCCGATCCTCTAAATTATCCATCAAAGCCTGCACTTAAGTTTGCAAAAATAAAAACTAAAAATCACTTATCTGAAAAATGTTGAGGAATCTTAAAACCATATAGAAAACTAACAACTGAGTGGTATGTGAAGCAAAAAGAGAACACACTTACTTACAAGTTACAACAGCTATTGTAATAGAATTTCCAATTCCATATATAAATTGGATGCGTTGAATTAAAATTCAATAATCTATTGTACACAAATCGGATGCACAGAAACATAGTGCAATAATCCAGTAACTTCTATCTTATCTGAAATTTCTCTTTTGAAAAAGGTTATCCTATCATAAAGAACAATCAAAAGTCAAAAGAGAAAGCATGCCCAATTGTCCATGCTAGGCATTTTATCAAACAGTTTGTATTCATAAAGTAAATGCAACCTTTATCATCAACCACCTGATTAAGGACCCAATTAGTTTAATTTAATGAGGCAGTCTAAAAGCAGCCATTATATTTAGCCAAACAAACAAAAAAAAAATGCTTTGTTAGTAAACTTGTTGGATGATGGCAACACATGCTCTAGAATAGAGGTGATCAGGTGAAGGGATTTTGAAGTTAAGCCAATAATATTTTTTGAGTGTTGATGATAATTGATAAGTATCCAAACATGAATTGATTTTCTTGGAAGTAGATGCATTGAAAAAAAAATCAAATGTTTATGTTTATAGTTTAAAAAAAAACTTATCCAATTTTGATTTCTTATGTTGACAAAATTTTTAATTTTCTTATATATTTATAAATGTTAGCATATTTTATGTCATATTGTGTCTTAAATTTCAAAAAATTCTTGTATCTTTGTATTTGTGTCATATGTTATTAAATATCCAAGCTTTATAACATACATACACATGTTTATTTGTTTTTTATTTAAAAAAAAAAGAAATAAGAGGAATTATTTTTTAAAAATTTATTAACACCTTATTCCTTAAACACACCTATGCTTTTACAAACTTTGCACCAAACTTTTTTAAATTTTTTTTATTGAATGTTGCTCATAAATGTCCTATATTAATATTGATAAAACAATCATAAAAATACATTTTTTTCATATCTCAAAAATACAAAAAACATTTTTTTTAAATTTTTAATATATTTGACTTTTTAACAAATGAACACCAAATATAAATCTTTATTTCCTTCTCAAGTTGACACACGCAAAGTGTGTTTGTATCCGGATAAAAAATCACGTTAACGCAAAAGTTACACTTGAGTAGCAAGTTACACTTGAGTAGCTTCTGTAAAGGTGCCCTTGGCCATCAAAACGCAGAAGCTAACATGCTATCACTTCCATAACCCAGCCGCACACGATCTTACTGCCATCTTCTCACGACCGTCATGCGCTTTTGGACTTTTTGTGTTCAATTACATGGCACAAGCTTTGTGCTGGGATACAATCCATACCATCAATATTTGTAATTTTTTATACAGACGGAATGGGTATCCGTAGTGATAATCTGCCTATAGAAAATATTTAAAAAAAAAATAAAAATTGATGAATGCAAGATTTATCATTGACAACATATAGAATATTCAACACTACTCCCTCTAGTCCTATATATAGGTCACATTCTAGAAAGTTTTCTTGGTCCTAATTATAAATCACTTTATATTTTTTATGCATCATTTATTGATTTTTCTCTTTTTTGCCCTTATTAAATGCTTTGACTATCTATGTGTTTTTTGTTGTTCATTAATGAGTGCGAATTTTCCAAGAAAAGTTAAGGGGGTAAAATTGTAATGTTACAATATATTCTCATAGAATTCATAAAATCAACCACTTTCTTTGGTATATGTAATTCGGTTAAGTATGCCCTATAATAAAGACCGGAGGAAGTATTAATTGGTTTTGGAACTGTTCCTCCATAGCATTGATATTTCCTTCTAAATGAGGTGTAAGAATATGTAGTGAGCAAAGACAAATGACGGAAGAAGATGTCATATCCATGTCTTATACAATGATTATATGATTGATAATGTATATAAAAATTAGGCTTATTTATGTCTTTAGTGCCTGAAAGTTCAGCGTGTTTTGATTTTAGTCCTTAAAAGTTATTTTGACCGGGACTAGTCCTTAAATTTTCAAACATTTTGTTTTTTTGTCCATTCCATTAGTAAAAATTTGTTATTTGTTTGTGTAGGTAGCGGAACACCACATTGGCAATCCATGTGGTCTGAACTGACGCTAAATATGTGATATAACGTGGATGATACAGATCCACGGACACAAAATGGTCCGATACGCTAAATGGTCCTGTACGCAAAATTTTGAGTTCATAGGCCTGAATCATGCATATCACAACACCTATTTGGTGCAACTTCACACACTGTGGTAGCTGGTGTGGATTTTCGCTAACCGTGTAAGCAAATAACTGATTTTTTGTAACGAAGGGGACCAAAATCCAAATGGTTGAAAAATTAAGGACTTGTCCCGATCAAAATAACTTCTAGGGACTAAAACCAAAACACGTTGAACTTTTAGGGACCAAAACCATAAATAAGCCTAAAAATTAAAACTATAAAACGAATCTTAAAAAATTAAAAAAATATTACTAACTCTTAATTATTAATGAGGTGCAATAATTAGCAAAATACATATTTGATCGGTAAAAGTTTCTTTTTAAAAAATGGGTTTGCTTAGGATAAGAGGTAAAAAAGTAGAAAAAAAGTCTTGGAATACTAATCCACTAACTCTTAAAGTATTAAACATTTAATCTTTCAATGCAAAAATACCTTTTTTAGTCTCTTATCTGAGGTTAAGAAAATCCTTAAAAAATTGACAAAAAAAAAGTGAAATAAATAAATAAATAAATAAAAGAAGAAGAAGTGATGTACAGTAGTGATAATTCAATTGAAGTGATGATGGCTGACATCACACAACAATAACATAAATAAAACCCTCCATCATAAGTACTATCAATCAAATTAAGAATATCACAGAAGAGATTCCATTTGTCAACCAAAAGATTCCAATTTATTCATAATTATTCATTTTTGTATTTATTACTCCCTCCGGCTCACTCAAATTATAAGCAATTCTAATCACTTTTACGTTTATTAAAGAGGTTAGTTGATTGTATTTAATTTTATCAAATTTATAAAAAATAGAGGTATTTTTGGAAAGTAGTATTGGGAATGAAACAAAAATTAATTAAGATTACAATTTTCTAGAGATGTTTTAGGAAAGTGGTATTGGGAATGAAACAAAATTTAATAAAGTTAGTTAGTTTTGCTTATATTTTAAACCAAGAGTAGTATGTTTTTTGTTGCTTATAATTCGAGCTGGAGGAAGTATAAGATGAGTAGTACTATTAAACTACATTAAAAAATTAAAGATAATAGTTACATTACTTGAAAATTTAAAAAATAACCTTCATATATATTACTACAATTTTAATTTTTTAATTTATATTAAAATTTCTTACAAATTTTTTTTCTAAGACACTACGAGTACAAAATTTCTCATAAAAATACAAAATAATAAGACAACTTATAAATAAAATACGAATATGGAAGAAATATTAGTTGTCCATGTTAGTTGTTTACTTGAACTATTTGATGGTAAGACATGGTGGAGGAGTGTCAGTTTTGAACGTTTATTAGTTAGGAGTAACGTAGAAAGAACATGGTAAGTACTATAGGCGATAACATAGGGGATGAATGTCTCTCTGTCCGTAAATGGCACACTCCAATGAGTCCAAAGTGATGAGATTTTGTTCCTTTTATTAGTATTCAACTTGTGGCCGCCGAGCAGAGCATCTCTATCTCTCTCCCTTTAAACACAACTCAACGCAACATTGAATTTGTTGTAGCCATACTTTATTTGTCGCAAAACCAAACACCCACCCTTTTTTGCGTTCATTCCCTTTCACTTCAAAAGATCAATCCTAGTCCTCATCTTCATTAACACTACTACTAATAATACATACATGGCTGAAATCGAAGAACTTGGCCCTGACGTTTGGTATGTCTCATTTTTTACTTGGTAGTATAGTATAGACTATAGAGTAGTATCCATGATTTTCTTTTCACTCATCTCTCTCAAAATTTTATTTTTATGTTTTTTGTTGTGGGTTTATGATTTTGTCTTTTATAAATGGATGCTTTTTTTTTTTTTTTTTTTTGTATTTTTAATAACTCTGCTCTTATTGTTTCAACTGGCTTTCATTAATAGTGAGATAGTTGGATAATGTTTCTGGGTTTGTTGTATTTTTTTCTGAAAAAATTTCAATTAGTTTTTTAAGTTTTTAATCTGATGACTGTACAATAAAAGGAGTGTTTGGTAGTATGTGAGGAATATTTAGGGGGAAAAAAATTGAATGAAATTTTGAGAGTTCATTAATAATTAATAGTACTAGAGAAGCTTGCATGTTACTACTTTACTTTGTATGTTACAATGATCAATTGGCATATGCAAAGGTCAGTTCAGTAAGAGTTCTATATATTTGGAGAGACCTGGTCAACTAAACCTTTTAGGTTCAAAATACTATGTGCTAATTTTGTTTCAGTAAATTGTCTGCTTAGAGAGTTAGTTTATTTAGTTGAATGGCTCGTCTTTTGACAAATGGTAATGCATACACAGTTCAGATATAGAAGTTGATGACATCAGATGCCCAAATATAGCGGATAAAGATGTCAGTGATGAAGAGATTGAAGCTGAAGAACTGGAGTGGCGGATGTTTAAGGATCGTGTCAAACTCAAAAGGCTCAAGGAAAGGCAGAAGCTTGCAGCGCAGCAAGCCGCTGAGAAACAAAAGTCGAGGCAGACCACCGATCAAGCTCGTAGGAAAAAAATGTCGAGAGCACAGGATGGTATTCTGAAGTATATGTTGAAGCTTATGGAAGTTTGCCAAGCTCGTGGCTTTGTGTATGGAATCATTCCAGAGAAGGGAAAACCTGTTGGTGGTTCTTCTGATAACCTTAGAGCCTGGTGGAAAGAGAAAGTAAAGTTTGATAAGAATGGGCCTGCAGCCGTATTCAAGCATGAAGAAGACTGTCTTGCTGTCAGTGAGGATAATAATAACCACAACGGGAACTCTCAGAGCATTCTCCAAGACTTGCAAGATGCAACACTCGGGTCATTGTTATCTGCTTTGATGCAACATTGTGATCCTCCTCAGAGGAAGTATCCTTTGGAAAAGGGTATTCCCCCGCCTTGGTGGCCAACCGGGACCGACGATTGGTGGGTTCAAATGAATTTACCTTATGGTCAGGCTCCTCCTTATAAGAAGCCTCATGATTTGAAGAAGGTGTGGAAAGTTGGTGTGCTAACTGCTGTTATAAAGCACATGTCACCTGATATAGCTAAAATTAGGAGGCATGTTCGCCAGTCAAAGTGCTTGCAAGACAAGATGACAGCAAAGGAAAGTGCAATTTGGTTGGCAGTATTAAGCAGAGAAGAAGCTCTCGTTAGGCAGCCTAGTATTGATAATGGTACATCTGGAATAACTGAAATACCACCTGGTGTTCCTGTTGAAAATAAACACGCTGCCGCTAGAAGTGATAGTAACTATGATATTAATGGTGCAGATGATGGTGTTGGTTCTGATTCTTCTATAGAAAATAGAAAAAATCAGGTGATTGATGCTGAACCATCGGATAATTTGCTTAGAGGTTTTGTTCAAGATAAAGATCAATCTGAGAAACAACGCAGGAAGAAAAGACCCCGTTTGAGGTCTATTGTCACTGACAAACTACCTTCTCCAACGCAAAATAAAATTTTACATAGTGAGACAATAAGCACTATGCCTGACATGAATCAGACGGAAGCACAAGTAGATGGTCTCCAGATTCATGGAAATGAGCCAGAAAATCAGACAGATTTTACTTTGAGACCATTGGATATAGGACTTGAGGTGGCAGCTCAATTACCACTGCATGAAGTTGATCATTACTCTTTTCTGCCTTCAAACAACTTACTTTCCTCAGAAGGCATCTTCACGAGTGAAAAGCAATTGCATTGCCCCGAGGTGGAAAACCCGGGCATGCATCATCTAATTTCTTATAATCCTTACAATTCAGTGGCAGGATATGATCCTAGTCATGGTACACAGCAGCTTCAGTCATTAAATCGTGAACCAATTAGGCCGGAGAATGATGCAGTTCATTTGCCTGGAGCACATTTAAAAGCTGGTGAAATTCCAGGAGGAGACCTTCAATATTATGGAAAAGATGCATTTCAGAATGAGCTAGATAGGCCTATAGATCCACTTTTCTTTGGATCACCAATCAATAGCACGTCATTAGAATTTGGAGGACTCGGCAGTTCATTCCATTTAGATGGTATCTTGCATGATGATGAGATTATCCAATACTTTGGAGCATAGTTTATTGGAATTGGTGACTAGGCAGATATTTCTAAGTGTTGTTCTTCAATTATGCTTGGAATTAACACCTTTCATGACATATGTTTTGTATTTTTCTCATCCTTTTCTAAAGAACACTCAGCTGGGTGAAGAAGGTTCCCAAATTTGTATAGTATTTATGCAGTTTGAGGTTAAAGGATATAATTTTAACCTTGACAAAATGTTTTGTTGTATTGATCACCTCATTTTTATATGAATATCTATATGATTGGGGTTTCATGTAAAATGTGTCATATCTTGGACTAGCAAAACTATGCATCTATGACTATTCAGGTAAATTCCTTTGCAATAGCAATATAGATGTTGCTGTTGCTGACTACTTGTTGAGGTATCTTTGGGTGGGTGGGGGTTCTTAGAATATAAAGAAAGATTTGTGACTGTGTTGGAGATTTGATTTTACTTTTAAATGATTCCCTTGCATCAGCTGGTCTTTCAACAATAGTTTGTCCACACCAAGAATTTTAAATATGGCAACATATTCGCTTTGTTTGTTGTGGTGCTCAACTACGGATTATGTAGAATCTATTTATTAATTAAGCTGAATAAGCTGAATAAGTGTGTGTTTAGATGAACGTTTACAAACTTAATTGATTATGTAAAATTGATTCTTGCTAAAATTGAGTTTGAAATGAAGTGATTTATGTTTGGATATGTTTACTGCTAAAGTGATTTTATAAAATAATATTGTTTGGATAATTTTGATCAAAATTATTTTTAAATGTGCAATTACCAAAATGACCTTGTTGACAAAGAACTGAATAATCATTAGTGCACATTATTTTTTACATCGAAAATTTAAAAAATACATTTTTCAATATATTTTGACTATATTTAACTCGTACACTAAAAATCTTTGATAACATTTGCCTTACCAAAATATACTTAAACTTTTTAAAAAATCTAGATTTTATTTTATAAGTAATCCAACAAAAGGAATTAGTCAATTACCCAATGGATTGAGAAATACCGGATAAAACCCACAAAAATAAATAGAATTTAGAAATAAAAAGAATATAGCCATATTGTAATTTTAATTTAACAAAAAAAAATTGGTTATCATTCTGATTGTATTTATTTTTTAAACCACTTTTCTTTGTTGTGTTAAGAAGCTTTCTATAACTTTTAAAGAAAAAATAGCTTAAGTAACATATTGAAAACGCCAAACCCAAAACATTAAAATCAAAAGCCCAATGTAAACATTAAAATCATGATAAGTAAGAAGAGCAAAATGGATAAAATACCCATCTCAAAACTAAAATCGATTCGTCTATGACACAGAAGCAACCCAGAGTTGCTTTGCTCTAAAATTGATTTTGGCAACTGAAGCAATTATGAGACACAAAACCAAACACAGAAAAATAAAAGTAAAATCTCGTTGGACAAAGTAAAGATATGTTTGAATGGAGGTGAACGTGAAACCAAACTATATCTAAGGATTGGACTTCGAATATAGGGTTCGAATATAAGCCTTTACTATCGTTTCCCTTATTTTCCTTATTGAATATGCCTAAGATTGATTATTCTTCTCCCTTTTCACTTCGACTTGGCCTAACTTTTTTTTATATGAGCTAATGAATTGTACTTCCTTCCGTTTTTATTATAGGTCATATCCCGAAAGATTTTTTTAGTTCTAATTATAAATCAGTTTATATTTTTTATGCATTATTTATTACTTTATCTCTTTTTTTTTTCTCTGATTAAATGCTTTTACTATATAGTTTTTTTTTCATTAATGAGTGTGAATTTTTCAAAAAAGTTAATATATTCTTATAGAATTTCATAAAATTATCTATTTTTATTAGTATGTGTAATTCGATTAAGTATGTCCTATAATAAAGATAAGAAAGAATATTAAACAAGTGCGAGGAGTGTTAACCCATGTACAAAATTTGAACTCAACACAATGCTAAAAATTTATTATTTTTATTTTTTATTCTCAATCCTAAATGTTGAGGTTAAGCAACACTTAATTTTTTTATTCAATGATATTTTTTTATAACCTCTAATCCTTGACACTAAAAAATCTTTTTTTTTTAAACTGAAAAATACTCTTTATCCATATTTTCTCTTTCTCTCTCTCACTCGCTCATAACTTATTGTTTTTTGTCTCTCTCACTCATGGTGTCCTTCACTCTCTCACAACTTCCCTCACCCCAAATTCAAGCAAACATCACTCTCATGGCTTCTCTTTCTCTCGCTTATACTACTAGTCCACCATCATTAAAATTTTGTGATGGCTTAACTTTAAGGGTTCATGGTCAAGTGGAGTACATTGCAATGGTATTCATCCTCATTGATATCCATAAGCAAACGCAACAACATGGAATTGCCTCAAGAAAACTGAAAAAAAAAAATAAAAATACTATGTTCAGCGTAAGAAGTAATTTGATTCGTAACATGCATAAGAAAAGCCATTTCCTCCTTGATCATGGGTGTCATCACTCATACGGACTCTTCGCATCAAATGTGTCAGCAGTAGGCTGAAGAATCAATTGGAAATAGAACATAGTTACTTCATTCGTATTTATTTCTCCTATTTCGAACAAAAACACACATTTTAATAAATGTAATTATTACTTAAAATTTTAATATATTAATTTTTTTCATTATATCTTTTTTTTTCTTATAATCATTAATTTTTTTTCATTGACTTAAATCATGATCTATTTAATAAAGATAAACATAAAAAATAACATCTATTACATCACTTTTGAAGATTTCAAATGCATAAATAAATTATTAAAAAAAAACAGATAGTAATAAAGAATGGAGGGAATACCCCCTAATCCTAACTGGCATTTTGTTAGACAGATGGTGAAATTCTTGTATTCATCGAGGCAGGTGAGCAAGAAAAATGAAACTTGTCGCTAATCCTTGGACTTTGAAGGCTTGGGCGTTTCTTTATGGATTACTATTGTACACTTCATATTAAAAATAAATAATTCAATAAAATATACCACACATCTCTTTACTACACCGGCATGGATTATGAAATTTATCTGCGTACAGGGTTGAAACAATTTCTGTAAAATTTTATTTTTTGTACGTCATCATATTGCATTTTTTTTTAGCCAGTATCACAGGTTTACTCAAGAACATCTTTAATACCAAGGAAACCTTAAACTAATCATGCACGAGGTCACGTTCCTATGCCTCTCCCAGAGAAGTGTGTTAACCAGGAATCGAACCTGAGACTTCAGACCCCATTCAAAAATTCTCAAATTGGCAAGATCCGCACCACTTGAGCCAGCCCCCGTTGATAGATCATCATATTGCATATTATACATATATGGAGTGTTACTTATTTTTAAACATATGCATACGGTCAAAAAAAAAAGGAAAATAAATATTTTCTCCTATTCTAAACATAAGTCTCTTTTAAAAAAATTCATAGGAAATTGATTAATATTGATAATGATATTGCAAATATTAATATTTGATATACCTTTTTAAAACTATCTTTATAATTTTTATTAAGATTCTAAAAAATATTGACTAAATAAAAATATTTGTATAAAAAAATAATTAATGCTATTTAAAATTGAAAAAAAAATCCTATCAAAAAAGAATAAAAAAATTCCTAAGACAAGCTTATATTAATGACCGGATGGATCGATGAGTGTATATTCTTAATATCATATGATATAGATGACTCAATTTGGTACTCAACTTTTTCCAATGATACAAATATTAATATTGCAGATTTCAAAATCAGACAAGATGGATCCAGAAAAATCAATAGAGGACCATTTCTCCAAGCTAAATCTTCATTTGCCAATTAACACCAAAATTGGAAAATTGGATGCTGGTCCAAGTACCCATCATGACATTGTTGTTGGCTCTTCTCATAACACCATTGAAGAAGCCAATAATAATAACCAAGATAGGAACTCAAGGAACATTCTCCAAGACCTACAAGATGCAACACTTGAATCACTTTTATCGTCTCTAATGCAACACTGTGACCCTCCTCAGAGAAAGTATCCTTTGGAAAAGGGTATCCCTCCACCGTGGTGGCCAACAGGGAATGAAGATTGGTGGCTACAGTTGAATTTATTACCACATGGTCAAAGTCCTCCTTATAAGAAGCCACGTGACTTGGATAAGATGTGCAAAGTTGGAGTGTTAAGTGCTGTTATAAAGCACATGTCACCTAATATAGATAAAATTAGGAGGCTTATTCGTCAGTCAAAGTGCTTGCAAACTAGGATCACGCCAGATGAAAGTGCAATTTTGTTGGAGTTATTAAGCAGAGAAGAAGCACTTATTACTCAAATGCAGATTGATGTTCCTGCTGCACATGATTATAATGCAAGTGAATCAGGTTCTGCTTTGAGAACGGTGGAAAATAGACATGATGAGGTGCCAGCAAAATTACCATCAACTGAATCACCTAGCAATTCACTTTTATATTTTTATGATTTCTTGGTTGATGATGAAATTATTGGTGAGGACTACTATTGGCATGCTTAAGTTCATATAATATCTAAATTACGGGTACTATCTTATGATTAACCATAATATGGAGGGCAGAGAAACAATTTAGAATGCCAAATACCAATAATACCTTGATTAATAGGATGATGATTAAATCATGCATACAGTAATCTTCAACATAGTTTTATTATTTGTATGTGCTATTCTTAATTCTCTGGGATTATGCTTGGATTTATATATGCTACCATTATTCGTGAGTAAATCTTTTGTTTTAGTGTCTTCCTTTTCCAGGAATCATCAAAAATTCAAAATTCCATCAATTAATTACTCAGCTGGCTAAACATTCCCATTTCCTAGATATCTGTAGAGTTTATAGATTATAATCTTAATCAAGTACTGAAAATTGAACTGGTTTTTAAACCTGTTATGTTAAATGATTAATTTAAGATTTAATGATTTAGATATAATCTAAGAGCATCCACACCAGGATGTTTTTAAAATTTTAGTGACAGTCCCTAACGAAAAGCACCGGTGTGGAGATGCACTTTTGTGTCTCTAATTAGCATCTGTCCCAATTTAGAGACAAAGAAAAAGTAAAAAGTGTGGGGTAGGAAGAAATATATTAGTGAGTGATAGTTTTTATTTATTGTAAAATATTAAGAGTGTAGGTTAATATGTGGGAAAAAAGTTGTACAATATTAAGAACAAAAGTGAGTTCATGAGCGTGAAGAAAAAAAGTGTTTGTCCCTAAAAATATAGGAAAGTGTGAAAAATAATAAAATAGTGCGTGAGACAAAAAACCCGTTCACGGGTGCTGATGCTCTAAGTTATAAAGTTCCAAGCCAAGTAGTTGAACATCAAAGATTCATGGCATGAAAACATGGCATATATCTTGAGCGGTTTAGGATATTATTTATGCAGCAATTGCACGCACATGGATTGTTTTAACTTTTAACAATGTTCGCGACGAAGCCATTCTTAAGCTCATGCTTCTGCTGGTCCTTTGGCAATATGCGGCCTTAACCGTAAATGATCATGTGATGTGATGGCTTAAATAAATTTTTTGCAGGTTCTGGGGGAATTATTGGTTTTCTGGTAAGGATGGCCAATAGAATGGGTAAAATGTTATTAGCATTTTAAAAATTTGTCATCTTATGAGCTTATGGAAGAAGCATTGTTTTTTTTCCTTGGTGAAATAGAGTATAACAGAAAGAGAAAGAAAAACAAAATTACAATCTAGGAAGTGAGACTCCCATGTTATGGAAGAGGTAATGTACTAATGCTACTAGAATTTTCAGTTTTAAAAGAACAATTTGAGCGTTAATATTTTCTTAAGTATAGATTCAATCTCATTAAAAAAAAACCCAAAATTTCAATTTTGTATTTTGTATATGAAAAGAAACTCATTTCGAAAGAGTTAAATCTTGTTATATCATAAATATTTTAGCTCCAACAGTATTGTTTTCATTAAAAAAATATACATTTGAATTGACTACTAATATTCTCAAGAAATGCACAGCATAAGATGGGGTTGAAGATCGAATTGGTATTTGGGCGGGTTGCAAGTTGCAACAGGCAGGGGGCAGCAGAGAAGCATGGCAGCGCCGCAGCGGTATAAGAAAGGGGACCCACCAAAATGATTGGAGGTGGGCCATCCTTATCCGCCCACACAAGAACAAACCGGGCTTTTCCGGTTCCAACCAATAATGGGAGGCCACATGTCTGCTCATTTCATGCCGCCAACACCCTACGAGGATGTCTCTGTTACCCGACACGTGCCAGACTGTCATGAGTATAGTGTCCTGCTGTATCACCAAATTATACAACGCCCCTACATACTACTCCCCCCTATCTTATTATAATCCCCTTTTGCAAGAGAATGTTTATAATAAGGATTGGAGGGAGTATAAATCTATAAATCAATTTTACAAATCATTTTTTATATAAAAAAGTATATATTAGTCACTTGTTAATTAATTAATACTTCATCTAGTTTTTATTATAGACATACTTAACCGAATTACACATATCAAAGAAAATAGTTAGTTTTATAAATTTTATGAGAATATATTATAATATTACAATTTTACCCTCTAAATTTTTCTTGGAAAATTCATACTCATTAATGAACAACAAAAACACATAGATAATTAAAGCATTTAATAAGGACAAAAAAAAGAAAAAACAATAAATGATACATTGGAAATATAAAGTGACTTATAATTAGGACCAAGAAATCCTTCTAGAATGTGAACTATAATAAAGACTGGAGGAAGTAGTTAATTAATGATAAACAAAGTATCATTTTATGATAATGCTATATTTTTTGTGGCATAAACTAGGAGTAGTAATTTATAAGCAAATTTTGCATATCTATACTTATATTTAATTTTGGAATAGTATGGGGTTAAAATTGTAAAGTTGATTTGAAATCGCAGTGAATAAGACAGTAAATATTGAGTGACCATGTCTTTTCTTCTTACACAGTATCAGCCCTCTCAATCACTAATCTGCTTGGACTGGAGTGGAGTGAGAGTGAGAGATATCGTATATTTTTCAAAGGCCTTTCCTTATTTTTGGCCATAAAAGAGGGAAAAGCGAAATTTCAAGATACTTCCTTTTTATTGCTCTCTCTCTCTCTCTCTCTCTCTCTCTCTCTCTCTCTCTCTCTCTCTCTCTCTCTCTCTCTCTCTCTCTCTCTCTCTCTCTCTCTCTCTCTCTCTCTCTCTCTCTCTCTCTCTCTCTCAGTTCCTAATTTCTATGACTGGTTGTGTCTCAAGAACTGCTGGTTGTGTCTATTCTACTGCTCCAAAGCAATGGAGATCAATAAAGCTCTCCCCTTCATCTTGTTAAAACTCATCATCCTTACTTTGCTGGTTTCATTGTCATTTGTTCAACCCTCTTGTTCACGTGAGTTCATTAAAATCATCATTCTTCATATACTTCCCTTTATTTTTTTGTTGTTTGTAGTAAACCATTGCTTCTTTTTTTTTTTAATTTATTTATAAGCTAAGCCATTATATTGCTTTGATTAATATTCAGGGGGTATACATGGAACAAACATGGTAAGAAGCAGGCTCATAGCGACAACAAGCATAGAGGTATATACATTTATTATTTATATACTAAGTCCATAATAATAATCCATAATGTTATTCTCTATTTTTAAACATTGAGTTATTTTTTTAAAAACTTTTTTGGTGTGTATGTTATACTTTTAGGTTGCTACAAGATTTGGGAATGAAGGTGTTGCTTCTGTTGGCACAGTAGAAGAGTCAGCAAGAAGAGTCCCAACGGGACCTGATCCTCTTCACCATAACAAAAACCCTATACGCCCTTGATGAGTTACCACGCACCTTCCCTTAGCTTGAAAACTACTCTCCTATAGTCCTATTACTATATACTCACTATTTAAGTAAATGTCTAACATTATGCTTTAACAGTGGATTCTTATTATTTTGTTTATTAATATTTGCATTGTATGTGTATTTCCTTAATATATACATCCCCTGCTTCAATATACTAATACGTTTCCGTCCACAATTTCCTTATCTTAAGTCTTAACATGGATTCGGTGCTTACTTTAATTTTTTGTACTAGTAATTTATAGGTCATATATCCTTTTTCTTAAACATGATCTGAAACGACATTTGTAATTTATTGTTTGCTTTACCATTATGTTCATTGTTGTGGAATGGGGAGAGTGGAGAACAAGTTTTTCGCTATGGAATATAGACTGAAATTAAAAAGAGCATCCAAAGAAGGCAACAAAACTCCCTTGATGACAAGAGTGGAATAATGCATTTATTGCCTTTCGCAGGAAATAATGGTCAGGGAACCTCCCTGCTGTAAATTGGTGGTACATGCAGTTTTCAGACTTGTCCTTTTCTTCTGATTATCCCAGATTTTGATCGTCACCTTTTGTTTTGCATGTAATTGCTCTTTTCATCGTTTCTTAACCAACCCACCAAAAACTCATTAGTCAATGTATTTATATTTATCAATAAATTGTTAAGATCACCAAAAATTGTTTATATCAATTCAGACTCTTTAATCGAATTTTCGCTTAGTTAATTAAATTTTGATTTTGGCCATGACTAGGCTAGGTCGATAAGATAGACACTTGCCTAAGCCCTATAGTGAACCAATTTTATAACTTGTTCAAATGGATTTTTTATGGAGTAATATGTCAGATTAGTCCCTGACTTTGTCAGCGTTGGTCAAGTTAGTCTCTGACTTTATCGAAATAGCAATTTAGTCCCTGAGATAGGAGAACGTCAATCAAGTTAGTCTCTGCCGTCACTATCGCAGGGATTTATTTGCTTTAAAATGGGATAAAGATAGGCACCTTTCGAGAAGTACCTTTCGGAAAATTTTGAGAAGTACCTTTCGAAAAAACACTCCAGAAAAAAAAATCCGAAAATCCCGTGTTGGAAAAAATAAAGGATATTTTTATCATTTTATTATAAAAATAGAGTGTGAGGATAATATATGGGGTGGGGAATCTAAAACTTCGCTAAAAGTCACTTGCCTAAGCTCAATATCCGTTCAATTTTTTTAGGTTAATTAGGAGCTTGATGAATCTGGGCCAAAAGATTCGTAGTCCATTGGAGAGGGTTTTTAAATGTCCAAGCCAACCCTATCTATCAGGTGGGTTCAAACTGATACATTTGATCAACCCATTCCTTTTTTGGCTCTAGTCTCTCAAAATGGGTTCATCGACTAGATTAACGACCTAAAGGGTTAAGCTTGAAACACTCAATCAGTGCATATAAAACAACTTACAAACTTGTGTTATTGTGGTGACGTAATGGTTCTTATGATCTCCAATAGAGAAAAGAACTTTACCCGAAGAACAAAACATTATGAAAACCCTACCTTAGGACCCAACGCTTCTAAGGCTTGATAGAAGCAACGGATTTCCTCAATAGCGAAGATTTAAAAGTTGCATTCTTCTACTAAGTACTTGATTGGGATGAGTTTGACCCTATTGAGAAAGAAAAATAATAAACTAGTCCCACATTGACTAGAGCATAGAAAGTTGAATAATATATTAGTAGAAAGATCCATGGACCTAATACCTTAAGGTTTTGGGTCAAGACATGGTGTCATACTATACTTATATAATTAATTGTTCACTTAAACTTCGTTAATTCAGACTCTCCCTAATTAAACAAGGACTTGGATCAAAGGGCCTATACTAAATTCTTCTCTCCCAAGTTATCAATTAATTCTTCTCAAGTCTTCTCCCTCGAGTTTCAAAGTTTAAAAATCTATTTAAAAATTCTCAAATATTTATTTTTTTTAAGATTAAAATTCTCAAATATTCTTAAAACTTGCAAATTTATATAAACTACAGAATAATGAATGAGTGATATATAGTTCATCATGTCCAAATTTCTCTCATCTTCTAACTTTTACAGAATACAGTTGGCACCTTTATCCTATACACAAGAATTTATTATCATGTTTATACCCTACTTTTACTGCTAAATAATTAATTTTAGTATTAGGACAGTTGTAAAGATTATTTAAAGTGAAAAACAAAAAAAAAAAAGATTATTCAAAGTGGAAAAATAATTATAAATTAATATTTAACATTTTTTTATGGAATTTAAAAAAAATATAGTTTTCAATACATTTTTATTACATTTATTTATTTATTAAGTATTTTGAGAGCACTTATTAACATTTGTTTTAGGATCAAAGGGCCTATACTAAATTCTTCTCTCCCAAGTTATCAATTAATTCTTCTCAAGTCTTCTCCCTCGAGTTTCAAAGTTTAAAAATCTATTTAAAAATTCTCAAATATTTATTTTTTTTAAGATTAAAATTCTCAAATATTCTTAAAACTTGCAAATTTATATAAACTACAGAATAATGAATGAGTGATATATAGTTCATCATGTCCAAATTTCTCTCATCTTCTAACTTTTACAGAATACAGTTGGCACCTTTATCCTATACACAAGAATTTATTATCATTTTTATACCCTACTTTTACTGCTAAATAATTAATTTTAGTATTAGGACAGTTGTAAAGATTATTTAAAGTGAAAAACAAAAAAAAAAGATTATTCAAAGTGGAAAAATAATTATAAATTAATATTTAACATTTTTTTATGGAATTTAAAAAAAATATAGTTTTCAATACATTTTTATTACATTTATTTATTTATTAAGTATTTTGAGAGCACTTATTAACATTTGTTTTAGTTCTGTTACTAGATTTGAAGGAAAACGAAATTATGCATTCTTGTAGACTACCAAATGCTTAAAAGCATTGCATGGATAAGTTTAAAAAAATTTCTATTGCTCGAAAGAACTGAAGTGAAGGAGTGTTACTGTTATACTCTCTCCGGTCCTTATTATAGGTAACATTTTAGAATGTTTTTTTGGTCTTAATTGTAAGTTACTTTATATTTCTTATGCATCATTTATTGTTTTTTCTCTTTTTTACCATTATTAAATGCTTTGACTATCAATATGTTTTTTTTTTTGTTCATTAATGAGTGTGAATTTTCCAAGAAAAGTTGAGAGGGTAAAATTGTGATATAACTATATATTCTCATAAAATTCATAAAACTAACTATTTTCCTTGACATGTGTAATTCGGTTAAGTATGCCCATAATAAGGACCAAAGGGAGTAATGTGGAACTCAAAGTCATAATACAAATCATTGACTATTATTAGAGAAAATGGAGAATGCACCGACAATGTAAAAGTTTTTTTACACCACCAGTGCATCATCCACTCTTCATCCGTGCATGGTTGTTGACTTTTAGACTAAAGTAATACAAATGAATGGTGGATGACTAACTGATGGTGTAAAAAACTTTACACCGTCAGTGCATACCCATTATTCTCTTATTAATAATTTGGCAAAATATTCATCAAGATTCTAAAAAGTGGTATCGACTAGTTTTGAATATTGGTCACACTCTACATTCAAATACTCGATGATTTTAGTTGGGAATTCATTGGAATGGAAGGAACGTGTAATTGAAGGGCAAACCTATATTGAGTAGAATAGCACACGAATTGCTATAATTTAACTTAATTAGTACTAATGGTTAACATTTGGTAATTGGTACTGCCTCCGGTCCTATACATAAGGTATACTTAACCATATTCCCCGAATCAAGGAAAGTGATTAGTTTTGTGAATTTTATGAGAATATATTGTAACATTACAATTTTACCCCCTCCATTTTACTTAGAAAGTTCACATTCATTAATGAATAACAAAAAAACATAGTTAGTCAAAACATTTAATAAGGACAAAAAAGATAAAAAAAACAATTAATGATGCATAAAAAGTATAAAGTATCTTATATATAGGACCAAAAATTTCTTCTAAAAAGTGATCTGTATACGATCAAATATTTCCGTATTTAACTTTGTTTACATTGCTATAAACCGATCAATCATCTTTGAATATTACTCCCTTGTCAAATTATGACATGGACAAATGATCTATGACTTTACCAATTTAGTATTTTTGGTTCAATTTATTGAAAAACATAATTTCCAATTTTATGTGAACCTTTTGCTCAAAAACGTGGCTTCATATAAGTTGAACACGTAAAATACTTGAAAAAGTGAAAAGTAAGTAAAGACAAAAAAATAAGGCCAAAATATCTCTTCATTTTCCTTTTTTTTACTGAAAAAATATCTCTAATTTTCTCTTAAAAAGCAAACAGAAAAATATCTCTATGCCAAACTAACGTGTACATGCTTTGATAAACAATAATAAAAAAATTAATCATCAAAAATATAAAACTAACAATTATTGGGTCAGAAGATATTTAGAAATATCTCAAGTGGGTCCCACTAACCTGCACTTTTTATATATCGACTCTTTCATCTCACTTGCGAATCACTCGCCGCCGCGGAAAAATGTCGACGACCACCGCTCCCGGCGGCGACTCCCCCTTGAAGTTTGAAACCCCGGTACTAGACACCGAATCTCCCGCACTCCTTCACTCCATTTCCGAGCACGGAGGCTACGCCTACGTCAGCATGGCGGCGATGGCAGCCGCCGGAGACTTCCGCGCAGCCGAAGCGGCGCGGGAGATGGCGTGGGAGCAGCTGCACTCGGGGCCGTGGCACTCGGTGCTTCCGGTGTGGCGTGACGCGTACTCGATGGCGTGCCTCCACGTGGCGAAGCACCATTTCAGCAATGGCGAATTCAGAGAAGCTCTTAGGGTTTTGGATATGGGGATCATCATGGGAGGGACGCTCCTCAGAAAGGATTTGGACTCTGCCGTTGATAGGGTTTCTGAGAAAGCGAGGAGCGCTAGGGTTTCTGATGGAAGGTGTGAAGATTTTGAGAATTCTGAGCATCGACTCGTTGATCACGATTTTGATATGCCTAAGGTGAGGTCTGGTTTTTTTATTTTATTTTATTTATTTATTTTGGCATAAACGCAGTAAAAAAAAACCAACAAGAGAATAAACTCGATGTTGCAAAAATTAGAATATTGCATTTGATGAATGGATGCGCTAAAGAGTAAAGAGGGTAGTATTTAGAATGAATGTGTTAGAGAGAAAGTTAATGTTGTTAGGAATTCCCAAGTGAGAGTGAAATGTGGTAGAATCTCGCCATAGGTGAGTGTATCGAAGTTTGGACATGTGTGAAGAAGATTGGTAAGGAGAGTAATGTTTGCTTTTAGGTGGGTTTCATGGCTCTATGAAGGCTTATAGATTACCCACCAATGAGTTTCACACATCATTAGTGGGATTTGAACTTACATCATTGTGGGATATAAACGTAATCCTTACCACCTGGACCAATTTTCATTGGGGAGATGGAGGGTAATAGAATTTAGGAGGTAGAGGGAGAGTAAAAATAAATAGTAAACTATTACTTTCGTCTCCGACTTTCTATTCATCACTTTCGTCCCTGACATTATTGGAATTACATAATCATCTTGGCAGGGACTAAAAGTGAATAGCCCGAATAGGATGTCAATTACTAATGTGAATAACATTTTTCAGTTTTGGGGACGATTATGTGATTTTGGTAATATCATAGGGACGAAAGTGACTGTTTGGGATGGAAGTGATGGTTTAGTCTGAATACAAACTTTAGATGAAACTATTAACAAAGATTTAAATGTAAATGGTCTGTAAATAGACATGATTGATGATATTGTTCGATCCATAAAATCGCCTAGTGGGAAAAGGGTTGATTGTTGTGTTGCTTGATCATTCAATGTATAGCTGAAAGCCTGAAACTGGCGATGGTGATGAGCTTTGTTTTTTGTTTTTTATTGCATTAGTTGAAATTTTAATTGCAAGAGAATTTTCTTCACACACACACACACATATATTAAATTGAATGAAAATATTAGAATCAATACCGTGTTTATGAATGGAACCTGTGTTACCTTCAAATATTAGATCATTCAATACTCATTGATGCTGAAATTTTGAAGATTTTTATTCTAATGTTAATCCTAGTTGGACTGATTGAGATGATTATCATGTGGCAAATTTGTTGTATCCCTCCTCTAATGGTTATGTTATAGCTTTTTATATTTTAGGTGCTTCAGCTTTTACCTGTCAAATCCCTTGCTTCTAAGATTG
Source organism: Crotalaria pallida (assembly GCA_037953625.1). Classification (NCBI taxonomy): domain Eukaryota; kingdom Viridiplantae; phylum Streptophyta; class Magnoliopsida; order Fabales; family Fabaceae; genus Crotalaria; species Crotalaria pallida. The sequence continues at coordinate 136,244,458 of CM075654.1, read as the reverse complement.
TGGTGAAGAGGTCTGCACTGTCACTGGACAAGTTCATGAAAGATCATTACATGTCCGGCTCCCCGGTTATAATCAGTGATTGTATGGCTCACTGGCCAGCCAAGACGAAATGGAATAACATAGATTACTTGCAAAAAGTTGCTGGTGACCGCACTATTCCAGTTGAGGTAATCACTCTAATTGATGTACCTGTAACCAATAAAGGATGAAGGCACCGCTTCTTCTTTGAAGAGCAAAGGTAGACATATAAGTTGCATTGGCAATGTAATTGTTTTCTCATTGTAACTTATATCTTGTCCCCTCCTTGAAAACTATACTTCCTAAATTTGTTTCTATAGGCCAACTAAAATCTCTCATCAAGTGAGAAATCATTCACCTGGAACATACTTCGATGCAATTAATCTATATGCTTTACTTGCTAATCCATTCATATATCTCGATTTATAGGCCTAAAAATGCTCTATGAGCAAATCCTAGAACCTTTTCCCTGACATACCTCTAACATTGAGTTTAAAAAACGAATCTGGTTGCAACTGTTTCTAAGTGAAGACCTTTTCCCCTCATTATTCTGCTATGCTCCCTGTAGATTCTTTCTTTATCGACTAAGTTTTTAAACTGAAATATGTAATGAGATAATAGTTGAAGTAGTTTATGATTTGTGTGATGTGAATCAGTGAATGTTCATATTTACATTATAGCCTATGTTACTTCTAGTGTTGTTTGTATTTGTGTCCCATTTACCTCTTGTAGACCTTTTCTGTCACAGCAAGCTTGTTGAAGCTGTTTAGCAGTATGCAGGTAATACATACACAAAAGCACACACAAACACACGAGCGCGCTCATGCCCACAGGAACGGACAAGGGGGGTGGAGTGGATCTTTCGCATGTATTATATTTTGTTTTTTAATAAATTAATTTTGGCACAAAAGGTTAAGTGCAATATTCTTCACAGGTTGGGAAGAATTATTTATGTGCAGAGTGGAAGCAAGAGCTAATTACATTTTCAGAATTTCTTCAGCGGATAAAGTCAAATGGCTCTTCTCCTGGTGGTCCTACATATCTTGCTCAGCATCCATTATTTGATCAGGTATTCACAATTTAGATTTATGCTGTATTCAACTCCTGCTTTTGCAATTTTGGCATGCAAGTGCAGGATTCATACTGCTTCTTTGAGTTGCTGAAATTATTGAAATGGCAGATAAATGAGCTTCGGAGAGATATCTTTATTCCAGATTATTGTTTTGCTGGCGGAGGGGAGCTAAGATCTCTCAATGCTTGGTTTGGTCCATCTGGAACAGTTACACCATTACATCATGATCCACATCATAACATACTAGCTCAGGTAGCTCAGTTGTACTGAACATCTGTTAGTTATGGTCCTTGTATTACTGGGCTAGCCTGCCATTCTTCTTGGCTAGACTACAATTGTTTTATGATTCTAATTCTAATTGTGTGCTTCTGTATATAGCCGGCATGGCATAGTTGATGTACTTCAAGCTAGACAAGATATGAGGTTCAGGTTTACTATGGCTTGTTTTGAGACCCTTAATATATGAGGATGACATTGTGGTTCCTATGATATCCTGGTTATCTAAATTTTTGGGCAAATTCTTCTTACGTCATTGACGTAAAGAATTTCCCCTTAATTATAGTTCGTACCAATAGCCATATTGTGCAAAGGATTACTGTGCACCATGGAATAATCTATCTGACTGAAATTATTGTATTGTTTCATACTTTCAGGTTGTTGGGAAAAAATACATTAGGCTTTACTCAGCATCTATTTCTGAGGATCTTTTCCCCTACCCTGATACCATGCTTAGCAATTCCAGCCAGGTATTTAGTTTTTTGAAATACATAATGACTTTCTGTGCAGTCTGCTTATGCTTTTGCTAGGAAGCATCATCCCATCTGAATGGCCAAATAGCTCTAGAAGTATTCCATTAATGTAACTATTCTTTCTGTGTTATAAATATTTTTTTCCTCCTCTTTTACGTCATTGTGTGTCTTCCCTTTTATTCTTACACTGGCTACAGATTCCCCTGGCAGCCAAGTGATTACGTATTTAAACTTTTATCACAAAGCTAATAGATTCTAAACTGTGTTTCTTCTTCAAATTCAATAATTATAGAGTAGCTGGTAACAGGATGTAGAATTCTGAAAGATGTGATCATAGTATGAAGAACAATTTATGGGTGTTGCTCTTGGGGTTCACCTTCCTGTAATTTCTTTCATACAAATTAAACGCTGCCTTGCATTCTCTATATGGTCATTTAACTTCGGCTTAGATCTTACCTTAGCCTATATGAGGAAAATGTTTTAATTTTGCATTTACTGTTATTGAATATTTCGGAATCTGTGTCTCCATGTTGATTGGAAATTTCTTTTGTTTTGAAGGTTGACCTAGATGACATAGATGAAAGGAAGTTTCCAAAGGTGCAAGACCTTGAATTTGTTGACTGCATTTTAGAGGAAGGAGAAATGCTATATATCCCGCCAAAATGGTGGCACTATGTGCGTTCTTTAACTACCAGTTGCTCGGTTAGCTTTTGGTGGAGTGAGGGTGAAAGTTCAGCCGAGTGCTAATGTATCGACAATAAGATGTTTTTACATCTCATTCTTAATTTAGAACTGAGCATGTTCTATTATGTAGTGTCCCTAATTACTGTGTGACAGGTCATTTTGTAATAGTAACAGTATCCTTATGTGGATAAACATCATCTCCACCACTATTGTCATCATAATCATTATTGTAATAGTAATACATGTAGAAGGCAAAACATTTGCCAACACAAACTGCATTATGAAATCAGACACCTCGAGTCTTGCAATTATTAATGACCATAAAGTTGTGATGCATCTTAACAAATCAAATAACCATATTCTTGTTTGCTTTCCCTATCCTGACTAACAATTGAACATTCGTGCTGGCATGCGTATGGTAAGAAAAGTTGAATTTAGTTTATTATCCCTTGCAATTATTATTAAGTTGACAGTAGATTAAACCCATTTGAACAATTAGTAGCTATCACATACATTTGACTAGTTACAGACCTCGAGATGAAAGAGAATAAGGAAAGCCAGAAGAAAATAGACATTGAAATTAAACCTATTTCCAAGTTTTACTTAGGCTGCAGATTTATATCTGCAAAGAACTTTACACCTCAAGACCCTATCCCGAACATAAAACCCCGGCAACACCATGATCTTAACCCGGCTTGGACCTTGTGACCTTTGACACATATCTTCCATGTAGTGAGGATCAAAGCTTGTATTCTCTTCAACCCTTAAAATTCTCAATGGTGGGTTGAAAGAAAAGGCAAGCAAATGCAACAACCACATGCATTTTGCTGCCACAAAGAAAGCTTGGCGGAGCTGTTCAGACCAGGGCCGCGTCCAACTTAGACTAATTCCAATACAACTCATTTTCTGATCACAGAACTTGCTAAATTCTTCACTATAATACTTTGTTCCTTTCTTCAATACCTCATTCCAGCTCAAATTCCTGAGGGCAACGAATGATGAGAACTGTTCTTGGCGATCTTGCTGCGGGTCTAAGAATTTTGGGCAGCCGTTCTTTTGGAACACACAGTTTTCAAAGTCTTGGTAGAGAGACTGATTTATGAAAGCTTCGAAATGGTATAGAACTGCCTTTGAGAACTTAGAATTCAAAGACAACTTATATGGTTGAAGGAGCAAGTTCAAATTTTGTGTCAAAGAATTATCAGTTTCGTCAATGTTGTTTATAAGGGTCTTACAAAACTGCTTCACTGATAATCTGGATTCTGATACTATCTGCAAGAATCCCTCTACCATTACTTCCTCACTCACGGGCATCGAATTCTCTCCATTCTCATGAAATGATTTCCCTCTCTGAGGAAGGTTATTAAGTTGTTCACAAACTTGAGAATCCCTTGCCTTGATGGCTTGTTTCAAAGCTTTCTTCAGCTCCTCGCAGTAACTCTCCAAGTATTCCAGCTTTTGTTTCAGCTCCCCGAGCGAAGATTTCATCTCAGAAACTTCCATTAACGCTGCATCTCGATTCTCGTTTGCTTCCACCAGCTCTTTCCTCAATTTTTCAATAGACATGATTCCCAAGTCCTTAAGAACCTGAGAAGCATCCTCAGATTCTGCCGTGTTAGGGGAACTCTCATTCTTATTTTTCTTTTTTAACCGAGGAAACAAGCGTGAAATCACCCCCTTGCTCTTGGTTTGGGATTGAAAAGATGATTGGGATTCAGCAACCGGGGCTACAATATTGGAGCTCTTGCTGTTCCTTGCATTCTCATATTCACTTGTTATGATGGCGGGCTTACATTGATTGCACGAGGATACGGACTTGAAATCCTCGGAACTGTTTGTCCTTTTAAACTTGAAGTAGTCATTGGCAGGTGATGTTTGAAGAATCGTGATTTGATTCGCATAAGAGCCGGTCACGGATGTGCTATCATCAGCAGGACATATATGATGAGATAGTCCCTTTCTTGAACTTGATTTTTCCTTGTAATCTGCAACAATGGTTTCTATGCCATTTCCTTCTTCTAGCCCATTCTCATCCCAACAACTTTCTGATATTGTGAGGTTTTTCATTGGGATTTGATTGTACATTAAGTCATCTTCATAGCTCTGTCAATGTTTCTCACATTAAGACACTTATTATCCATCAATATTTAAATTTAAAAAAAAAAAAAACTAATTTTAAAATAGGTAGAACACAAAGAAAATGAGTAGGAGAGATAAATTCATAATATTAGTTTTTCAAATGACATGAATCAAATAATAAATATCATAGTTGTGGAGTTGACCTCTGGATTCAGTTAATTTGACTTACTGAATTATAAAAGTTCCATAACAGGAAATTAAAGCAATAAACCTAAATAGCAGTACTAACAAAAGTCAAAAGTCAATTCTTGGTTGGTGTTGTTTCATAGAGATTATTAGATTAAATAATAGGAAAAAGAAGGGGTAGCATCTATAAGGACATAAAAGCAACAACAATAACACCTTATCTACCTATGAAAAAGGTAGCAGTTGCATAATTTATTAACTATCAAAGGTATCAGAGTTCAAGGGGTAGGAGATTTCATAAGAATATTGAGAGCAGGATTAGAATTATTGCATATTATATAAATTCAAGTATAATAGAAATTGTTCCATATCATGATGAACAAGAACAAACTCAGTTCTTAAACACTCTAGCAACAGTGCTAGCTGTGATGATAGAATTTAGATATACCAATAACCAATTCAGCAAAAGAAGTAAAACATAAGTTTAATTATCAAAATTCAATATATATATATATATATATATATATATATATATATAATAAAAAAAAACTACTTACTGGAGTGAAAACAGGGTAATCATGAGCAGAGAAGTGAGAAACAGGGCGTGAAACAGAGGAAGGAGATGGGAATCTAGCATTGGCTGGGCTATTTCCTCTCATCAAAGCAGCATGAAGAGCTCTTAGCTCAACTGCTTTGGCTATGGCACTCTGAATTTCTTGCCTTGTTATTTCTTTGTTTCCATTATTATTGTTCTTTTCTTTGAAAGCCTGTGTTGTAGTAGTTGTAGCAGTTGCAGCCATGAAACAGAACAGAGGAAAACAGAACAAATTGGAACCAACAACATGTAAATTAAAGATGAGATAATAATATGTGTCACTAGATATACTCAGGATTTTTATTCAACGGTTAGATTTGATTTGAAGGGTTATATGATCTATCTAAAGTTAGAAACTTAGAGAACCAGAAAATAGAATGAGGGTTACTACCTCAAGTCCAAGGATTTTTGTCTTTGTTCACATAGTATGTGAAGGGAAAAAAGGAGAAAGAGAGAAGGAATTTGAACTCTTTAATGTGTACATCAGCAGTGTGTGAAGCTACTTTACCATAATGCCCACATATTCCAAAAATTATCAGAATACAACATTAGTTGGTGGTACCACTGTTTCACATGATTGTTTTTTAGTACAACTTAAGTTCCATTCCACTTTGTTCCACCATAACTAAAATTAAGTACTAATTCATTTCAGCTTTCAATTTGGACAATGGTTTTTTTTCCCACCCGCTTCTCTAAGTCGCGTGCTTCATTATGGTAGGTGAGTCTTTCAACATATATATATATTTTTTTTTTGCTAAATTGCTCATTCAATCCATTACCCTATTTTTCATTATTAAATTACTCTCTCACGTCTTTTTGGCATCAGATTGGTCCTCGTGTTTCTTTTCATTATCAAATCGATTCCTGAATTACTATTTATCTTATGTGTCATTATCATATCGATCCACATTTGCATTGTTGACAGGTGTATGTGATCCACGTAAACTAAACAGTGACCCAATAACCAAATGGATAAAAAAAAAACATGAGAGACCAATACAATATAAAAAAAAATTGAAAAACCATTTTGATAATGAAAAATAAGATAAATGACAAAATGAATAATTTAGCTTTTTTTACAACAAAATATTGAACTTAAGATCTTACTAAGCAAAATCGAATCATTCACCGCTCAGTCACAAGTCATATTGTTTGCGTTTGCTTTTCCTTTGATACTACTCATTGTCACTTCGTGTGCGTTTTGATAGCATCATAGTTAATGACTCGAGTATGTTACCTTATAGTCACAGAACTTCGTTCACATAGGCCTCAATTCACTCAATTGAGCTAGGTACCTTTTCATAATGACAACATGTTGTTATGTTGAAGTGATAAGACAATTTTTTAGACCCCACCGAACTTCTTTCATCTACATTGTTTGCATGTGTATCAATTATTACTTCCTCAATTGGTTGGCTATTTTTGCATATCAGACTAAAACCTATAAGAATAGAGAAGGTTTCTTCTCATGTGTATCAAATAGCTAAAGCACAAACTCTAGCATTAGGTATAAGAGCTTAAACATGTAAATTGTAATGCACTCCTGCTAACTAAAGGTGTAAAATTTCAAAAAAGGGAATAATCACTAATCAAGTATAAGGATTTTAGATCAGAATGGGCAATTTTAAAAGCTTTTAAATTACTCAATTTGGCAAAGTATTTTTTTTTTTTTCATTTTGATGTAAATGAGTAATTGCCCGTTTGTTTATGCGTTTGGTGAATCCAAATGTGTTTGCCTAAAAACAGTCTCTGACATGCTTTTGCATTTGCGTTGCACTGCCGCTAATCCAAACACTATAAATCAGTCATGTAAAAAAAGAGTTTAATTTTAATACATTTCTTATGTGAATTTTTAAAATTATCAATCAATGATACTACATTACATCACCTTTTTATAACTTTGAAATTTCCTACCCCATTTCCCAAATAATTATCTTTTTAAGAAAAAAAAAAGTTATATTATTTAGAAAACTAATAAAATATTATTTATTATTTTTACAACTTTATTCTCACCTAATTAATAAAAGAGATAATTAACGGGAAAAATAATTATAATTATTAGAAATGTATATATGGTAAACCGTGTAAGTACTACATAAATAAAATACTAGTAAACATTTTAATTTTTTTTGTACACCAAGGGTATCCTCCAGTCGACAGCCGAAGACTAATCCCCTCCGAGGCGTAGAGATCACCGAAGTGGGTTTTGCCTCTACCAACAAAAACTTTTCCATGCCCACGGCAGGGATCGAACTCCTGACATCATGCTTAAGGAACCCAACTATCTACTAACTGTGCTGGGCTTTGTTGGTTTTTAATTATTTTTTTTAATACATGCATTATAACCTTAAGAACACTTGTTTAAGAAGAGATGAAGTACGCAGCTATTAGTATAAGAGTTTTATACATGCATTATAAACTTACAATTATATTTTTAATGTATTAAACATATCATTTTCTAAATAAACTTAATACTTTTAATTCTTTAAATTTTGCCATTAGAGAATTGGATAACAAAACCCTTGTTATAAAAGTCAAAAATTTATGAAAAATTTGAGGTAATAATATTGTGTGTAAACCAACCTTAACACCAAAGGAAGAAACATTCTAATTTGGATGAAGAGAGAAAAATAGAAAAAAAAAAAGAAAATTTGTGTTTTTTCTCCTTTACCAATATATAATTAATTGTGTATTCCGATTAAACTCAAATATTTAGCTTAATCAGATATTTTGAGTTTGAATTCATGTAGAAATGTTAAATACTTATTAAAAATTTTATTATTCATAATTATTATATTCAGCTCGAGCATAATTATCTTGTTGGGCATAAATCCAATAAAACAAATGGAAGCTCAAACATGATTGTCTTGAAATTCTCTACACGTACAAACCTTTTTCTATACACTTTCTTTTATTAAACCACATGCCATGCACTCTTTATTTCTTTTTTTTTCTTTTTTTTTTTCTTTTTTTTTTCCCTTTTCTAACATACTTCAAAAGAAAACGTAAGATGTGGTTCAATCAATGAAAAAAATCTGTTAAAAAAAATAATGAAAAAGTGTTGAAAAAGCATGTTGACCTTCAATAATACTGATGAGGCGTGCAAGTTGCTGTTTCTTTTTCCGGCAGAAAGAAGAAAGGAAAATAGCCAAAACGTTCAAGAAACTTGACACTTGATATACAAAACAGAGTGTCAGTGGGGTAACATTTTCATTTATAAATGCTCATCACATGCCATGTATGAATGCCAGTTCTCAAAGGGTATTTTTGAAAATAAAGATTCTTCACTTTTCAGTCTGGTACCCTTTATATATATAGCTACAATTGGAATTCCATTGTTGGGGTTGACCCTAATAATACAGTATATGGTTTAAAATAAAAGAAAACATTTATTTAGTGCTAAAATTAAGTTACACCAGAGTGGGGCATCCTACATAAATTGAGTTTAGTACCGATAGTACTAATAATACATAAACGTAAAGATAGAATAATCCATGGCTCATTCTGCAATGCATAGAATTATAAGCATGCACTAAATGCATATTTACTCATTTCCAATTTCATCCAACTTTTGATTCTTAATTTCAATTTTAGTATCCTTTAGTAGTATATAGTCATGATGATATCGAGATTAATAATCTATCCTTCCCTCAAATTAAAGGTGCTCCGATTACATCTGCATCAGGCTATGGACTTATCGAAAAGAAATTAAAGTGATGACTAGAGCTAGGGTCTTAAAATGAGACCTTACATGTTGTTGGAAGTCACATATCATGTTTGGACATGCGTTTGGAGGTGTTGAAACACTCCTTCAACAGAAACTAATATTCAAATTCGGAGGTATAAAACACAAAACCAAACACACTAGATATCATTGACTATTTTTCATTTGAGGTTTACATACCTGTTAAACTAATATCGCCATTAATAATTGATTTTAAGGAAAAAATTCCCACTTATTCATACCGAATATGAAGTTTTGGGTTATTGTGAGTTGGTGACTTCTTACTTTATCATTCTTTATTAATTATCGAGTAAATTATATAAACTTTGTCCTAAAAAAATGATAAAATTTTGACAAGACAAAAAAATATATTTTTAATATTTAACTAATGTATTTTTCATTAATCATATCCAATCACATACGTAATTTTTCAACAATTTTTATTATTGTAATTTTGTTTTGGAACAATTTTCTTACCAATTTTTTACTATCTTTTTGGAATGGATGAAGTCAGTGATTTTATTCATTAAAAACAAGCATTTTAATTTATTTTTTTTTAATTCTTAAAATAAAAGAATAATTGCATGAAATTAAAAATATATATGTTCTCCCCTCCCTTTGTTAAGGTTCCATCTCAAAACCAATTGGCAATGAGATGAATAGCCCAACAGGGATTTAAACCATGCAATATATTATGAGGCAGGCGATGTGGGACTTCCAACACGCCCTCTCCAACGAAGCCTGCCGGACCAGGCAAATGGTACCTATTGACCCAAAACAAAGTGCAACTTTTGGCCAATAACAACCGGAAAGAAGTTGGGCTCTGACTCTGATACTATGTTAAGGTTCCATCTCAAAACCAATTGGCAATGAGAGGAGTAGCCCAACAGATATTTAAACCATGTCATATATTATGAGGCAGGTGACGTGAGACTTCCAACACGCCCCTCCAACGAAGCCTGCCGGACCAGGCAAAGGGTATCTATTGACCCATAACAAATAGCAACTTTTGGCCCATAACAACCGGAAAGAAGTTGGGTTCTGGTTCTGATACCATGTTAAGCTTCTATCTCAAAACCAATTGGCAACGAGAGTAGTAGCCAACAGGTATTTAAACCATGCCATGCGATGTGGGACTTCCAACACCCTTAACCTTCAAATCCTACACCTCCCTCCCGTCTGGAAATTAAAGATCCCTCCGCCATGCTGACACCTAAGGAATTCACTGAGATTTTTCAAATCAAACCACCACATGCAGAAACTTTTTTTTCACCCTTTCTTGCATGTTTGATACCACTAGCACCCGATGCCTACAATAAATTATGGTATTGATTATTACGTAAACCTAAAGGAAGCATATCACAACAACTTGAACAGCTCATAGTATATATAGTTTAGCCAACTCATTAGGATACAGAAGTATTTGGTTTTGACTAAAGAAAAGTTTGAAGAAATCGATAGTGGTTTCTCACCAATTAAATAATCTTTTGATCCCCCCAAACAGAAAATACGATTCCTTCAATATTATTAATCTTTAGTTATTTCACTTAGTATCTGACTCATTATGACTGTTAACTGTTCTTTTAAGTTTTGATTAGTCACTACTTTACACAGGTCTTAGTCATCCTTAACCATATAAAGCCAGCTACATACAGTTTGTTAGTTAAAGATGGCCAGCTGAAAGAGATATACCTGCAGAGGGGAATATAAAGTACTAGTAAATATTAAGATATCAAATATTTCTGTCATATGGGACCAAAATATGATACATTAAACTAGGGGTGAGCGTGGGACGGGTTGGGACAGGTTTGGTGTGGCCGTCACCCGACCCAAAAATATTAGCAGGGTCAATTATTTTTAAACTCGTACCCGTCCCTAAACCCGAAAAAGCCCGAATATATGTGGGTCTAAGTAGCTAGGACGGGTCAAGATGAGGACGAGTTCGGGTTGACCCTGGACAATAATCACAAGCCTAAAAGTGGGATCAAAATAAAGCAAATCATTGCTAGATACTAAGTTTCGATGTAAACAAAAAAAACTATGCTAAATTAAAATTCAAGATTTCACTTATGGCTACAAAAAATAATTGAACCAAGGAAATATTGTTTACAAAATGCCATTTATATAATATCGTACAACAAAGATAAGAAAATGAGACTTTTGGTAGTAAAGTCAAACAATAAAGTGTCACTTAATAAATAAATAAAAAGTAATTAAATTGCTAAGTTAGAAATGACGTCATTTAATATATGATGTATTGTATAAATATATAATATAAAAATAAAATAAAAACATGTTTACATCATTAATATATATATATATAAAAAAAAATTTACATATATCGGGTTGGGTTGGATAACCTTGAGGCAAACCCGAACCCGATGGCGGGTAATTTTATTTGTACCGAACCCGTCTCCTTTTCACATATGAGACCGGGTCCAACCCGACCCGAATCAACCGGGTCCGGCCCGGGTCACCGGATCGGTCCGGGTCCTGCACACCCCTACATCAAACCCTTGGGATCAATTATATATTTTGCGTTAGGTTTTACTTTGGAAAGCTATCTTTCTGTCTATTCTTTCAATAATTGACTTTATCAGCAGGGGACAACAAAGAAAGGGAAGCCCTATGATCCATGCTAATCAATTCAAACAAAACTAATACAGTAATGAATTAACTTTATTTTGCTGTTATTACATGCTTAATTAGGTTATAAAAGGAAACCCCTCTTCGGAAAAATAAATAAATAAATAAAATAGACAGGGAAATATATGGACCGCTAAGGTCTCTATTCATATTTCGCATAGCACTGGATATGGTGACTTATCATTATACTATAGGAATAATTTCCATAAATATCTTCTTGCACATTCTTTTTTGTTGCCTAGCCTTCCCTTAAAAACAGAACATGGGCATTTTACCACTGCTCTAGCTGTGTGCATGAGGGATACTTGTCTTTCATTTTCATGATCAGTATAAGTCACGGCCTAGAAAGAAACAAGTGATATGAATTTCATGTCTCTTTCAGGGTACCCCGAGGAATAAAAGAGGAGATAGTATGTGGGAAACAACCGAATCAAGTACGAGCAACACTACACCAAGCGTGGCTTTCTTAAAATGACAACACGTACGACACCTCATCAATTCACTTCAAACCTTTGATACAGGGATATGCTGTACATTTCATGTTGTCTTTACAAAAAATGATATTTTAACGATCAATATGTGATAACTTGTAATTGTTTTTAAGTTTTTGATAAGATTTTTAAGTTCTTTTGACTGTTATGATTATACTCTATTTTTCATAGCTTGATGCTAGAGAAAGTATGGTAAAGTAAATAATTTTGGCTTGATTAATTGATGCAAAGGTCAGAGGAACTTCATCTTCACGTGGGTTAGTTAAAGGTGAGGACCAGATTCGTGACATAATGGGGTGATATGTCTTGTTGGCGATATAAAAGTTACTTTTACTCTTCATTTATTCTTTGGGGTTGGTTTCTTTTTCTTTTATTCTTTGGGGTTGGTTTCTTTTTCTTTTCTTATTTGGTGTGAAATTGTGAGATTAAGAGAGTTAGCTTTGATAAACTTCTACATTCAGATTCTTTTGTAATATATTTTTTTTAAAATCGGTTTACATCAAATTAAATATTCTAATTATATTTTAATTAACAAATTAACTAATCTCCTCCAAAGCGTAGAGATCATCGAAATGAGTTTTTCCTCTACCATCAAAGTCTTTTTCATATCTAGAGCAGTAATCGGAACCATTGACATCATGGTTAAGAAACTAAGCTATCTACCAACTTTTTAAAATAAAAGAGGAAACTTTAGAAAGTATAAAAAAGCTTGTATTAATATAATATTTAGAAAAATATATAGTATTTGAATACTCACTCTGATCCTATATATAGGTCACATTCTAGAAGGTTTTCTTGATCCTAATTATAAGTCACTTTATATTTTCTATGCATCATTTATTGATTTTTCTCTTTTTTGCCCTTATTAAATGCTTTGACTATCTATGTGTTTTTTGTTGTTCATTAATAAGTGCGAATTTTCCAAGAAAAGTTAAGGGGGTAAAATTGTAATGTTACACTATATTCTCATAGAATTCATAAAACCAACCACTTTCCTTGGTATGTGTAATTCGGTTAAGTATACCCTATAATAAGGACAAGAGGGAATAGCTTTTATACGATCTAACGATAGACTTTTTGAGAAGCATCAAAATCAAGCTCAAACGGATCTTTTTAGAGCTTTCACTGCGCCAGCATGATAAACAATTCATTTTGTCTTTAAAAAAATACTTTTTAATAATAAAGGCTTTTTTCATCAATACAAATACATGAAGACAAGCTCTTAGCTTTCTTTACACTTTGTCAAACTATTAAAAATGGTTAAAAAAAAGGCAAATCATAGTGCAGGAGAGAATGACCGGACAAGAAACCATCAACAACAGTAGATGAAGAATGACATCTAAATCTGGGCCAAGTTAGTGAAACAATGAATCACTTTCACGAGATTTGAAGCACAGCCACAAGCGATGGGAATGACCCACTTATTTAGTTGGTGCATCTTTCAAATGGCCATTTTCATGCATCTTCAATAATGATGAAGGAGAAAGTTAGATATGTCCTTCAACCAAAGATTCATGTGGCGTCAAAGTAAATCTTTGTTCACACCTCTATGCTACTCTTTTTGCAGTTTGAGATTGTGCAAAATCTTTTCTTTATCATTCGGAATTGGAGACACAATACAACTATATATAGTACAAGAAAACTATACTGCTACATCATGTTATTCAGATAAGGAAAAGACACTAAATTACCACTACTCAACCAAAATCCGTCAATGATTGGGACTAATCTTCACCTCTGCTTGACTTGTGTCTTTGCGAAATCACAAGCAAAGATGTTCGCTGAAACCAATAATCAATCAACCTTAGGCACAAAACTGAAGATAAAGTTAGCAAATATTATCATGCACATTCAAATACCGCAAGCTCTGGCTTCAAAAAATACTAGCTTACTTATGTTAAAAACAAGGCTATTTACCTCAATTAATTAAAAGACATGAACCATATTAGAAGGAAAGGAAAGAAAGCCGATTATGGAGGAATTGATTTAAAACATGTTCAAGGAGTAGTTAGATAAGATGTGATAAAGGTAAGTGTCTTTAATTTTAAAACTAAGTAATACTCAAAACAAAAATGACTGAGATAATTGCATTATCTAATTCACAAACCTCTGTTCCAGCCACGACGGCATTATATAAAGGGTGAGCAGCACATGAAATAACTCTTTCGGATACAGGAATATACATGTTTCGATTATTTTGGTTGTTCGCCCTGGAAATTTCCTGTATATCCTCCCTGGAAAGAACAACATTAAAACTGTTGGAAAACATACTTAATTCTTGCAATATAGTTTGATAATAAATTTCAGCATACGAACACTTTTCATTCTTTGGATGCCTCTTTCCCTCGAAGCAAGGAAAATTGCTTTCTGTTCCTAACAAAGTTTGAGTTCAATCAATATATTATTATTGGGGTTCCTTACTTGCAATCCACATGACTTGGTGAGCTGATGTTGGGATAGAAATCCAAGAGATAAATCCCGCAATCAGATGATGACCCAACCAAATAGATCTGCACAAGATTACAGCACATGAAAAAAAAAAATTGAGTCTGAAAAACAAATAATGGCTACACATAGTGAGGCATACTTTGAAAAGTAAATACGACTCTAGAATTAAAACAATAACTACAGCCAGCATTGTCGCAACTCATAAGCATATAAAATACGAAAACTGATATGCCGACATGATTTTTTTTTTCTTGAAATAGGACAATTAAATGGAACTAGTTATTATTATTTTTATTTTTTTTTTTGAACATGCAGATAAAGAAGGTGCATCAAGTTTATAAAAAAATCTTGCCGAACATGCAGATAACCATGAAAGTTTTCTTATATATGATAGGCCAGCAGGAACATAGGAATCATTGCTAACAAAATGATAAAGTAGGTGCATCAAGTTTTAAAAAAAAAAAAACAAAAAGAAATCTTACCGAACATGTTGATAACCATGAAGGTTTTCTTATATATGACAGATCAGAGGGAACATAGGACTCATTTCTGACAAAAAATGAAGGCAGCTAACAAAATGATCAGACACAGTTTGTAAAGCCTTTTAACAAATATCAATGAAGCAACTGTAAATTTCATCAACTTACAACCAAACTGGGGGAGGGCAATGGATATGGGTAACTTGAAAATTATTAATATCCAAAACGCCGGACCTACATGAAAAACATTAAAGGAAAATTTTACCACATTTAAGTAACAAATGTGAAGAAGCAATTACTCTAGTATTATAAAATTTAATAAAATGCAACTGTTTTAGATATTGACAAAACCACTACCGACATAACATGGCACTGCTTAAAAGTAGTCATTGCCACAAATTATTTCCAGATTCAGTAATGAAGAAAACTCATTAAAATCATGTGAGGCCACTCAGAAACGTAACACCAGTTGACCATGTGTCAAGCAATAAAATCACACTCAGTTTCTGGTCAAGTGATAGATACTTCAAGAGGAGAGAATCATGAAATTTATGGAAATCATTATCAGTAGCTAGAGAAAGAAATCAAGCATGCAGGAAACACACAGAACAAAGTTTCAAAACACTGACTGGTGGAAAGAGGGAGAAGAAAACCAATGCATCTGGCAACCTACCAACCATCATTAAGATGGAATGCCAACTGATTCGGGCATGATGGATTAAGATCAATAGAGTGAATCTCCTTGGGAACAATATCTGCTTGTGCCTGCATAACAACAAGAATGGTTTAGCATAAACTACCGGCACACAAAGGACAATCGCGACATGGTGCAATCTTAAACATCTTGCTGCGTTTTTATATACTTGCTGACATTATTTGAAGAATTAATGCTTATATTTTCTCTAAAGCGATCATTTGCAACCCTATACAAAATCTCATATTTATGAAATGCTCCAAAAGCCTTCTCAAAAGTATGACGCCATTCTAGCAGACGCACATGGCTATTTGGCATAGGAAATATAAAACCATAACCTAGGATGATATGGTCAGTTAACATTTAATGCTAGGCACTAGGCAGAACAAAATTATAGACAAAACCTTGTATTAGAGAAGAAATAGAATACAAAATTCACATAAAAATACTGTCAATTTTTGTAGTTGTTTTACAATACAGATTTTCTAATCTTCGTAAAGAATATTTACAACATAACAACAAATATGAAAGATTTCAAAAGCACAGCTGAAGTCGAAATCTAAACCATGACTTACATTAAAGCAGTATAGCTAATGTCCTGGAATCCAAGGTGATTAAGAACCATGAATCGTATATCAAAATAGATAACTAAGAATTTTAGAAAAAAAACAATAAAATCAAAATAGTTTAAATCTCTTGACAGTAGCCTGAAGGGAAAGCTAATTTACTCACGGTCCAAACTTCAAAATAAGATATGACACCAATATGATGATACAAAATCTACTCAAGTCACATTCTTCAGAACCTAAAACAATCATTTGTATGCAAATCTTGGCATTAGGAAACTATATAGCCCGTACACAAGGAAGAAGTTTGCTCTGCATTTAATTTGTAAAAGCAACGGACATGGGCAGGAAAGATAGCCGTACCTTTAAAGATCCAATCTTCTCTAGTAACGTTGCCAACTTCAAAGATGTTAGAGGTGGATGGCAAATCTAGAGAGCCAAATAAATCAAAATAAGATAATTAAAAGTATTGAAAAATATATTTACAATAACATTTACCCAAGAAGTTAAAGCTTTATTCAACAAATGTTCAGCAAGTACTTGCACCCTGTGCTGTAAAAGCTAGAATATTGACGATGGTGATAACACCGTAAACTTAAGTTGTAAAGCAGTGAAGACATGCACGAGAATTTACAAGCTTCTTTCTTTCTGCTTTTATAAAGTAGAATAGAAAGTATTTTAAGCTTTTAACATCATAGATTGTAGCATTAACTCAATACTTGCGGGGTCTTCTGCTGTTAATATCAAATGCCATCCACCACTCTGATATAATCCCCCTCCACTACCTAGGTGCATGTACCTCATTGTACTGAGAATAGAAAAATCTTCAGTAGTTTACTTTAAGTCCTTAACCAAATGCTACATATATATGGTACCAACAAGAACAACAACAACAATGATGATGATAAAAAGGGCAGCCCGGTGCACGAGGCTCCCACCTAGTGAGGTTTGGGAATGGTAGATTTATGCAACCTTACCCCCGCAAGCAGAGAGGTTGTTTATAATAATAATAACAATAACAAAGCCTTTATATTGTAAACAATTAAAGACTGAGCCAAGAAACAAGGAACCAAATCAAAAGAAAAAGTCTCATCCTCAGAAGGCTTGGTCACCCCCCAAGGCAGAAACAGATTCATTTGAGATTGTCTTTGCCCATGTGTCCTTGACTCCTTAGTCCGTACTTATTCTTAGAAGTGTCTTTTCAACAACATTATGGCAAGAACAACTACCGAGTATAACTCATTAAGAGAACCTAGATATAACCTCTTTGTGACTTTGAAAAGTAGTGGATGCTCTTCCGCCACGAATATCCCACACATACACGACCCCATGTCTCCCAGCACCAAAAATAATCTGGAAATGATAAGATCACTGTTTGTAATTTCTCAATATATTGACTTAACATAATAGACAAGATGTATTCTTAAACTTGTTCAAACCAAACCTAATACAAATTCATCTATGCTATGAACCGCAGTTCTATCAAGCCAAATGGAGTTTATTTACACAACGGAGTATATCCACAGTTCCTAACCTGATTTTCTTCATTTAATTGGATGCTGTTAAGGGTATCACATGAAGTAGATGTAAGCTCGAGGCAAGGTAGAGCTTTCACTCTTCTATCCCATACACTAATAGCACCAAGGGTGTCAGAAGCAATTATCCTGTCAAAATTCACTAGCAAATTCATAAGAGCAAAAATATGTGAATCATTAATATGTAGGAAAGAATTAATAAATGTACAAATGAGAATCATTATTATGCGTCGGTCACTCGGTTGTCATTCAGAATCATTTTTCTTCTGTTAACTTTGGCTCATGCACGAAGTTTGTCTCCTGACTTTATTTCTGATGGCTTAAGTCCTCAAACTTTTTCAGGTATGCAGGTCCTTCCATCAAGCAGTTTTCATCTGAAAATCAACAGAAGGCAATGCAGCAGCTATGCTAGCCATTAGCCACGAAAACTTTTCTGTTAGTTTTTAGACAGATGCTTGACGAAGGGCCAACTTGGCACACCTAAAAAATATCGAGGATCAAAACCACTGGGAAAAAGTTAGATGATGAACTACGCAAATTTTGAGGGACTAAAAATGTGTTTAAACCCATAAAAAAAAATAAATAAAATCTCAGTTGACCTACATCTGGGGAGTCTTACATGTTGGTAATCAACCAAATGGAAACTACCCATCCTTTCTCCACTCAGATGTTATAGGAGTTCACAAACAAAAGTTATTAATGTAAATATGTAATGGACACTGGACAGAAGTATTTCAGTTACATATTTAGACATCGTGACTATGAGAATAAGTGACAATGTATTAGATATTCCTTATTCCTGTCAAGCAAAATAAGCAGTTACTCTAAAACAAGGATTAGTTGCCAACCTTTGTTCATTCGATGTAAAAGCAATATCAGAGAGACCTTTGCGCATGGCGGATCCATTAACTGTGCTTGTTTCTCTTGTTCTTAACACCTGTATGATATAAATTATGATTGACGGGTAAAACTTATTTAGAATAGCATTTATAAAATAACACCTTCACATAACCAAATAAGAAATAACAGCGCATCATGGAAAACACAAGATGAAGCCAAACTTACAAATTCTAAATATATCGATTAGCTAGAGTAGCAGGTCAGTCAAAATCATGAGCATAAGAACAATACGCCATGATGAAAATAGATGAGAGTCCAGCAATATATGCCTGTTTAAGGGACGTTCATTTCTAACATGCTTCCTGGTCTGTCAGTTTAAGTGTGCACCCACAAGAAATGAGTTGCATGATTTTATTCCATAGCCCCTTATTTAATTTAATGATTTGATGAAGGCCAGAAAAGGTGGCACTCTTGATTGTTAACAACAAAATAATTAGGCAAATACTAGGAGAATAGGAGAACTTTCTACAATAATGCAATCAAAAATTGACATCAACCAGTGCATCAAGTACCAATATCAAAATAATATTATGATTTTTGAAAGAAAAGGACTGACAACGTCATGTTAATGTAAGCAAGATCTAGCAGGATAGTATAGTGATAGATTAGAATGGAAAACTTACTTCAACTGGTTCTGATGAAACATATCCAATATCAAATATAAGTAGTTTATTATGTCTTGCAGATGCACAGACAACCTAAAATGAAAAGGAAGTAAAATATAAATAGTAGGGAATATATAATACTGAATTGATTCTACCAACAGAGCTATCATTGGCAAATCACTGGTTTCACATAAAATGCACAACAAGAACCTGTACATTTGATAATTTCATGCAAAAGAAAAAAGGTGCCAAATTATCAGAATACTATCCTTGACATATGAGAGACTAGCAACAAGAAGAAAACAAGAGAGAAAAAACCAAAGCAATTCACATAACTTATGTGCCTTGTGGTACATATTATATAGGAATCATCAATTTCTAAATTTCCTGGTACAATGCTGAGTGAGGTGATTAAGTTGAAACCTCGTCCTGGTTAAGAGGATTCCATCTGACAGCATCAAGTTGCTGATCCCGTGCAAGGTGCAATATATGTTTGCTTTCGTCTTCTTTCAAGCCTACCATCACAATTCACACAAAACCAAGTTAAAAAGATCATAACCACTTAGTTTGAATTTCCTCCCCTTCCCAGGAGATAATAAATATGAAGCTACTTAAAAGTCAAGTAGCACAATAGCACATCACTAAGAGCTGAAATCAGAGCTCTTTTCAGCACTTTTTCCTCCCTCAAAAAGACTTTAGGCACATAAAGAAAAATAAATATAAGACCCTAATTTGTAATTCGATTCCTAATAAGAAAGAATATAATAATGGGAAGAGAAGAAACACATTAAAAAATTTAGAACGAAAAATAATCAACCGTTGAAGCCTGCTATAGTAAAGTTAATGACATTATGAATCTAGTTTTTCAAACATAACTTAGAACAGTAGAAAGCTCCTACACAGAGGCTAACTTTTAATGATTCTTCTTATTCTGCAATTGATTACTTAAATATTAATTAAAATTTGAACATGACATATATGCCCCTGCTCTTAAGGTGATCGCTGCATGTAGATACAAAGAGAAAGCAATATAAAGAAAAATAGTTTCAAGCAGCAGTAGAATAGGTAATCATGCTTATTGATAAGTCCAACTCAATTTATATACTAATTATGATGTGGAATAGAGAGCAAGAATACTGATTATGAATCGCATTTAATCTAATGCCATAAAAATGTAAAGAACCAAAAGTTTGGTCATAAGATAAAGATTTCATTTGAATAACACAAAGCCATAAACCATTGTTGTATTAGCCTAACAAAATTTGGCAAGCACAGCAACATTTTGAAAACAAGTAGAAACTCAACTGCCAAAGCCAAACTTACAAGTCAATTCATGTGTCTGGCAATAGAGAGCTTCAAAATCATGAACTGTTAAGCAACCTGATTTTGTCACAGAAGCTAAGTATATACCCTATAGCACAGATGAAAATTGAGCGGTTGAACTACTGAGTTTGAACAATAAAATGAAACAAAATGACCATCAACAGCTTAATAAAAAATATTCTATTTCCCTCAAAGACAAGAAAAATACTCACATTAAAGCACTGCTGTGAATTGACATGGATAGAGGCATTCAAGAAATATAATTCATCATACGAAACAACAAAGCCTTATCCCGCCAGGTGATGTCGGTAATAATGCATTTTACAAAAGTAACATGTAAATAATAAACAGAGGGTGAGGAGGCCCTCTAACATGTGAAATTAGTATAACAACCATTAAGCAGCCTATCAAAACTTTTAGTATTGGTGAAACCTAGTACTCCCTCTGTTTCATAAGTAGTGTATTTTAAGGTTATGCACGGGTTTTAATAAATGAATAAATGATGTAAGAATTTGAGGTATTTGGACTATAATGCCCCTATATAATCATTATTGAAGAGAGAAAGATATTGAAAGTGAGAAAGAGAGTGTGATAAATCGAGGTGTGTTGGGAAAAATAACATTAATTACGTATTGGGTTTTGTAAAAGAACAATACATATGAAACATGGGACAAAAACTCTATGAACATTACATATGCAACGGAGGGAGTAACTCCGATATTATTTCAAATCATAACTCTACTAAATTTTAGTACATGTCAATTATTTAATTCAGAAGCATCACAATAGCATTTACTAAAATAGTTTCTCATATGGAACATATTGCCTTTCAATATCAGTTTTTGTTTTTACCTTGTTGTCAAAGTCTACTGCAGAGATACCTTTCCTGTTAAGAAACAAAATTATGCTATTTATCATGAGAAATCGTTAATGCTAATAAAAGAGAGACAATATAAGTGGAACATTTCATGTCCAACGGTTCAAGCCAATGCTAACTACTATCTCAATTCATTTCCTAACAAATATAGACAAGTTTTATTTTCACCTAACATAACTAAACTATCGAGAAATAACACAGTATACACATGTAAATAAATTTAAAATCAAATCATACTATAGAGACTACACCTAAAATAAAAGGATCATGATATGAAATTTTCAGAATTAAAATGTCAAAATAACTTGACATAGCCAAATATTGTCATTAGAACCATTCAAGATTTCCAACTATAATGAACAAACTTTGACATAATTTAGAAGTAGAAAGGAATATCATGGAGTGTCATCATGGGGACAAAGGGGGGCGATGACTCCCAGAAAATTTTCCGAATTCTAAGAGATATATAAGGGGAAAAAATATTGTTGATGCCTGAAATACAATGAAGAAATTGTATATCCCTGTTTCTTCGAACATTTTATATTTTGCAAGTATGAGTTATCACTTCCTATTGGAATGCTTGTTTTGGGAGGTGGAAAATTGTTAGATGGAAATTCGGGAATGAAAGTAAAAATATAGTAGGATGGAAAGCACGAAAGGTGGAGTTTTTGTATTGCAATTGTGAATTCAATCAGTCAACAGTAAATGAGTTGCATTTCACTGTCAATTATTCAACAATCAACATTAGTTCATAAATTGGCAAGTGTGAAGCCAATAGTAATATTTTTAGACTAACTGTCTAGTGGATGAAAACTTCAATCTATATGCAGCAATGCAGCACATTCACTTTCACTTGGTCCATATTTGTGTGTTTGTGGAGTAAACTATAAATGAGTTGCACTTTACTTTCAATTATCCGACAACAGTGTCGTAACTGACAAGAGTGAAGTAATATCCACAGACTACTAGTCAATGAAATTTCAATCTATGTGCAGCATTGCAACACATTCACTTTCATTTAGTCCGATTTTGTATGTTAATGAAAACAAAAAGTTTGTGGCCATCTTAGTAGAGTAACTCACTAAATTTTTTAAATAAACAATACCTTTCTATCTTCAATATGAGTTTAATATTGACAGACCGTCAGTGCAAAATTTTTCACACTGACATCCAATCATACATCATTTTATGTGTGATATTTTAGATAGTTATTATGAAAGTCAAACATTTTTAGTGACATGAGAATACATGATTAGTCGTCAGTGTAAAAATCTTTTTTTCACTAAGGGTGTATTACAATTAAATCCTAGTTAAAAAGTACAAGCTGCTGATAAATTAATTTAGAAGCTAAGCATTAACTTTGACCCTCTCAAGCCAATTGTTCCAGCACTCCGGCGAAATGGAAAATATATAACAAAAACAATCTTGATCTTAATTCATTTCATCAAGTCATACCTACATCGAGGAGCGCTATCACCATTTATCAAGCTAACATATCGACTAATCTGTACATCAAGGCCGAAATATTGTCATGAAGACACCAAATCATCACAGCGTTAGGAAATTCATGTTGTAGACAGGGTTAGTAATGCATACATGAGATTGGCAAGGCACCTCCTCGGACTGATGATAAAGATGCGGAAAGGCTCCAACCTTTACATAATCCAGAACAGTCAGTCTACTTCTCATAGCAGAAAGAAATAATTGATTATCATAAAGACAAAAAAGACTTAGATATGTTTTTGTTCCTTTATTATTTTGGTCCCTGTAGTAACTTTTTCAGGTTTCGGTCCCCACAAATTCGGAAAAATAAATAAATAAGGCTTATTTATGTTTTAGTCCCGGAAAGTTAGGGGTGTTTTGATTTTGGTCCCTAGAAGTTTTTTTGACATTGACTCATCCTTAATTGTTTTAAAAATTTGGTTTTAGTCCATGCCGTTAGGAAAAATCCGTTATTTGCGAATGTAGCTAATGAAACTCCACATCAGCATACACGTGTGCAAGTATTGTGCGTCACCGGTAGGATGACATCGATGATCCGGATCCGCAGGAGCAAAAGGGCCAAAGCCGAACCCAAATGTGTTTGTGGATTGGGCTTTGGCCCTTTTGCTTATATATATCCGAATCATCCACGTCATCGTACCGGTGACACACAATACTTGCACACGTGTATGTTGATGTGGAGTTTCGTTAGCCACCTTCGCAAATAACGAATTTTCCATAACAACATGGACTAAAACCAAAATTTTAAAACAATTAAGGATGAGTCAAGGTCAAAAAAAACTTATAGGGACCAAAATCAAAACACCCCGAACTTTCGGGGACTAAAACCATAAATAAGCCAATAAATAATATGGTTTTAATTTCTAATGATGATATGGCTACCATCTCCAACACCTGACATACTCACTAATAATATAACCAATTGCGACGTCAACAAAAACTAAAACCAAAATGATAAGTTAAAATAGGGATTAAAAACTAAAAAAAAAATATATATTTGAGGGAAATAAATCAAAATTGCATATATTTAGATGGACTAAGAACATATTTAAGTTAAAAATTTAAAAAAAAAATAATAATCCAAATTAATACGCGCCTCGGAATAAGAACGCATAAGCAAATTCATCATCTGGTGACGATAATTAGGCTCGAATCTTCCATTCAGTTCAACGGAGCACCTTTTCCAACGGCGCCTTGCAATTTGAAATCAAAACAAATTTCAACACTCCAGATGGATAGCTGTGCAATAATAAAATTAAAAATTTCAGAAACGAGAAACTTACCTACGAAGAGGAGGTTTAACCTTTTCGATTGAGGGTTTGTGAGGAACCAAGAATTTTTCCATTTTCCCGCGCTTTCACTTTCTCTCCTCCGCAGATACACAAGTCAATACTTCAAAACTTGTGGCACTGCCCTCCCTCATTTGTTTCCCGCCATAGAATATGAGTGTGCCCTCGCAGAAAGTAACACTGTCTTTTGGGCCGCAAGCATAAGCCCAACCCAGCCCAATTACAAATGTCTACGAACAATTGCAAGCACTTCGTACCCGATACTCCAACTTGGATTTTTGTTTTAGGATCATTATTATTGATAAGAATATTATTATTATACTAGATCCCCACCCTGTGCCATTACGCTAAGCCAATAATTTATACATAATATAATTATGGATTTCATAATAGGTTGAAATGTACATTAATCAGGACACTTTTGGTTTTTGAAATGTACAAAATGTACATTATGGATTTCATGATATAATAATGATAATAATAATTAAGCATAATTGGTTTTTGGTTATTAAGTCATTTGACAGTTCATAATTTTTTGGTTGCTTGGGACTCAAGCTAGGATGGTAGTGTCACACGCAAAAACTAATTTTCTTTCATTTGGAGCATTGAGAAATAAAATTAGTGTGTTGATTTTGTAATTGTTATCAAGTATGGGGTTAGAGCTTTTTCGAGGCGAAGCAAATAGCATAGTAATTCTTTTTTTTTTTTTTGGTTTACATGGGAGGTCTGAGACTAGAACTCATAATCTGGGGGAGGGGGAACTCCTAAGTGTCCCTGCAACCACAAACTGGGCTGTCTTACGCGGACAATAGCATAGTAATTCTAAGTATGGGGCAATGGGCACATGTACCCCCATAACAACTTATTTAACTACATAGTATGAAATTCGTTTTTATTTAGAGTTATTTTATTTGAACACGTGAAATATGACGAATAGACTAATAAACTATCATTCAATCACATACATTCTCATATCATTTATCTTTGACATACAGTATACAACATGTATAGCACCGGGACATATGCCTGTTGCCCTTGCATTCTGGTTTTAGGAAATTACACAAACAAAAACTATTTTTTTTATAATTTACGAGTAATCTATGTAGTTGCATTCCCAAAACTCTCATTATCCAAGCTAAAATGAAGAGGAAGGACAAACAAAATGCCAAAATTTCAAACTAAGCAAACCTACAAACATCATTCTGCTTTCGGATGACAAAAGATAATGCATCAATACAAACTCTCACCCTTACAAGTTACAAGAGGCCTGTAGCAATGCATATATTTTGTATGTACAACAACAGTGCACAAGGTGGAACCAAAAAGAAAAAAGAAAAGAGCAGATGGGCATGTTATGTACAATTGTACATGATATTGACATATTCATACCCAATTGCTTGACAAGGAGAAATCATGGAATCTGAATGAGAGATCCCCTGCCGTGTCTCTCTGAAGCTGCATCGGTTGCGAACCATCACCCGGATCAGATGCTTCAGGGTTCCATGGCCGTACTTGGTTCTCATTCGGATGGCGCGCCAATTGAACTTCAGGTGGCAATGGCAACACTGAGGGTGAAAACTCCCTCAGCCTAGTAGCAGTAGTGCTACTTGCTCCACTTGAATAAGCCAATGCGCGGTCCCAAAGGAAGACATGAAGCAGAATGGGAACTTTGGTGTGCCTATGCAATGAGAGTTTCTGGCTCAATGAAACTGTGTCAAAGCACTTAATGGCTCCTGTAGAAGACACCATCCATGGAAGGACTCTTTGATTTGAAAGCCTTGACACTACCAGCAACTTACTATTACTTTTTGCTACTTTGTACAGATTGCTGAGCCCTGAACGCGTGGCTGCTACATTTTCTTGACCATCATCCATAACTGATGAGATGAAAATAAATCCCTGTTGGTTACAGACAAAAATAATTAGCTAAAGATCTTCAACAATATAACATGTTTAACTGAAGCAAAAATTATCATCTCACATCACATTGCTCTCACACCCCTTATTAGACATATACTGTATAATAGTAATTGATCAAAAGACTTATGCCTTTGCAACAACACTACAACAGTGGTAGTTGATGCTGATCATTGATTATAAAGTAAGTGTAAAAAGTGATAAATAGAAAAAATGACATGAGAATATCATTACTCCTTAACAATACCTCTTCTGTACGACTAATGGCAAAGCCAAGCTTCGTGTCCTCCTCTTTTAGTTTTATCTCGATTGAGAACTCTCCTCCGATTGGAGCATACCAGAGCCGTATTGCTCTAACAACACCTATGTCTACTCCATGATAATCCTCAAAGCCATAAAGGCTAGCATTTGCAAGGTTAGATAAGTCAGATAATGACCCTGCATTCACAGTGGAAGAAGCAGTCTCTCCTGATATCTGTTTCACAAAAAATCCCAGTTTGATCACATAGTACAACAACAATAGATCAGAGAAACCAATTGCTCAAATTAAAAATGTAGTATTAGCTTGGCAGCTTCCATGTAGCACAAGAAGAAGATATAATCCTAAATAGTGCCTCTCCTGGTGTCAGAAAAATAGTGTACTCCGATTTCGTAAAATTCATGCCAAAATAAATGATGAGGTGCCGGACTCAAAAAAATTATTAGGACTCAACCTCAAAGGTTTAAACGTGATTTCAGCCACTTTTAAATTAATCATTATATGGACTAAGATAATGACCACCCAATTAAGGCTTCTTCTTATAAGTGAAGTTCTACACAAGACTCATGCATTAGTGTTCCTTCAAAAGTTTTGACATGACAATAATAAAGGCATAACATCAATTTTGAAGAGATTATTGCCATTGTGATAGCATGCCACAATATGCCTCATTGTGATTAGGGAGTTGATTGTTTACCTTGGTAAGTAGGGACTCAGTTTGGATGTTCATAAAGACAATAGGGACCCCTGAAGCTTGAGCAGAATTAAGCCATGCATTTGCCCTGGCTAGGGTATCCTCCACATCTTTGTAGCGAGAAGCTACCTGATCTGAAGCTTTTGGAAGAAGTAATATGGAAAGAAAGTTACTAGAATTTGGAACTGGTAGCATTTCCTGCATTCTCTTTTCCCATGGATACGAGACATATCCATCCTGTAGTTTGATCCTGGTTAGCTCATTTACCATCCTAGTAGTCCTTGAAGCTGCAGATTGAAGTTGTTGTTTAAGGATAAGATTAAGATGTTAGAGAGTGGTAGGGGGTGTTTGGAAAAATTTACATAGAGCTTATTTCGGTTTATCTTATCATATACGCTATGGAAAACTTTAGGAATATATCTTACGACATTCCTATAAGCACAATTTAGCTTATTTCAATAAGCTTGTAAGATAAAGTTTAGTTTTCTCATTTTTTAAAATCTAAACCAAATTATACTATCGTTCCACAAGAGTTCAGCGTAAACGAAACCATGCTTAAAAAAGAATCTAGATATTTTAAAACATCAAATGAGAAAGCAGTAATACACAATTTTTTTTAATCAAAGGTACCAATAACCACCAACATGGGTTGGGACGAGTGGTAAGCGGCTCGGTCTCGCTTAAGCAAGGTCTCGAGTTCGAGTCCTTGTGAATGCAAAAAATTCATGTTGGGAGACTCACCTGCCATAGCCAGGCACGCGACCCGGGTCGAATCCAGATGTACCTAGGTAGTACTTAGGGAACCGAAAAAAAAAAAAAGTACCAATAACCGGAGATTGATCATAGAATTTAATATAATCAAATCATGAAGATAACCTAAGTGAGTTTTACCACCTCCAATGGCATTCTTGAATTTACTATGGTCAAAGGGGTATTTTAACTCAAATTGTGTTCATCAAGAGTAGCTACTAACTAGACCGCTTTTGATCAATAATAATGATTAATGACTAATTGACTTTTAAGTATGCATCAATATCTATTTTCATATTAGTGACATAAGCAACAACCACCTGTGTACAGCTATTTTTACGTTACTTTTTTCTTCAAACTGATTCTAGGACCTGAAAAATACTGGTTCCTAAATGATAGATGTACATCGAAAAGAGGATTAGGATAACGGAAATTAGGTGAACCAAATGTCGTTATCATTCACAAAAGTAAGCTATGACTCATGTGTATCACGCAAGCTGTTGCTTGAATCTAGAAAAAGTTTTAAGGCTTTCATTGAGAAGTTAATGCAGAAAATGAGTTAACCTAAGTGGCTGAAAATGAACTTTAATTTCTCCGTATTAAAAAGATATTGCAAACAAGTGCCCTTTAAAAAAACAGGTTTCTTAACTATGATGTCAGAGGTTCGATTCCTGTTGTGGGTATAGAAAAGGCTTTGTTGGCATAAGTAAAACTCACTTAGATGATTTTTACATCTCGGAAGGAATTAGTCTTCAACTATCGTTTGGAGGATACCCTTAATGCACACTAAAAATAGAAAAAATAACACAAGTCTCTCGTTTTTTTTTAGAATATCGAAAACTATATTTTCCAATACTTTTCAATTATATGTAATTCTTTAACAAGTATTCTAAAAACACTCGTTAGCATTTTCCATATTAAAAAAGAAGATGCATGTATCACTCACGAAGCCTTTTCCTGTGGACCCGTAATATACATGACCACATGTGGTCCATACGTTTACCCGGTATTGTCCATACGTTTACCCGGTACAACCGGTAACCAAGGCAATATTTTATGAAGAAAAAACATAACAAAGTGAGAGAAGAGAAAAAAAAGGTTTATTTATGTCAGGTGCTCCTGTAGTTTGCACCTATTTTGTCAGACGCACTTTAACTTTATTTTTCAACAAATATACCCCTACAGTTTGCTCCGGTGAGCCATATACCCCTGCATGCCATTTCCGGCCACCGGTGCTGACGTGGACCACCGGAGTCAACAAGTGGTAAAAATAGGAGCCCTTGTAGTTTGAGTCTTTTTTGTCATATACCCCTATATATAACTTCAAAATTTCATATCTTTTAAACCGTAAGTCTAAAAATTACAAATTTTATGTCAAAACGATCGTATTAAAATATAGAATTTTAAAATGTAATTATTTTATTTTTATGGATAGTTTTGTAAAAAATTATTTTTTGGGCAATTTTCTATACGAATTTTGAATTTATGAATTATTAAAAATAATTTATGAATTGGATTGCACTAGTTTTTATTATAGTTTGAGCATCATAAAAATCATGAGTTTTGGCTTTTAAAAATAAATTGTAAAAAGCTATAAAAAAACTAAATTTAAAATCATCGGAGACTGACATAGTCAAAACTCATGATTTTTATGTTCCTCAAACTACAATAAAAACTAGTTCAATCCAATTCATAAATTATTTTTAATAATTCATAAATTCAAAATTCGTATAGAAAATTGCCAAAAAACAATTTTTTACAAAGGTTAGGTTAAAAAATCCAATACAAAACCAAATTTTGGTTTTAGTTTGTGTAAGTACCATTTGTATTTTTTGTCATTTACTTTATAATTTTTTTTGTAAGTACCATAAGCAGCAATTATTATGATGTTATTTTTTTATTAAATATTATTTCGGCTTATGTTGTATTGATTGTGGGTAATTAATATAATATACTCCTTCCGGTCCTAATTATAAGATTTTTTGGGGTTTTTCATTCCGATCAAGGAGAGTGGATAAATTTGTTAGTGACATTGAAAATGTGAAAACTTGATATAATTTTTCAAAACTATCACTATAATTATCATTGAAACTATAAAAAGTATTGACTTTATAGGGGTGTTAATGAAAAGAAGTAATTAAATGTTATTGAAAATTAGAAAGAGGTCTTATAAATAGGACTAAAATAAAAATCCAAAAAAATCTTATAAATAAAACCGAAGGGAATAATTATTTAAATAATTCTAACTCACGGACAATTAATATGCCGTGTTTTTTTTAGTGGTATCCGGCGTTTTTTTGATTTAATTCACAGAGCATAATCAGCACCTAGTATGCAGTGTTTTTTTTATTTAATACTCCCTTCGGTCCTATATATAAGACCCTTTTGGGGTTTTTCACTCCCACCAAGGAGAGTGGATAAATTTGTTAGTGGCATTGGAAATGTGAAAATTTGATATACTTTTTC
Organism: Crotalaria pallida; assembly: GCA_037953625.1. Classification (NCBI taxonomy): domain Eukaryota; kingdom Viridiplantae; phylum Streptophyta; class Magnoliopsida; order Fabales; family Fabaceae; genus Crotalaria; species Crotalaria pallida. The sequence continues at coordinate 136,213,909 of CM075654.1, read as the reverse complement.
AAAACTACCCCTATAATTATTATTGGAACTCTAAAAAGTATTGACTTTATAGAGGTGTTAGTGAAAAGAAGTAATTAAATGTTATTGAAAATTGGAAAGGGGTCTTATAAATAGGATCAAAATAAAAACCCCAAAAGGATCTTATAAATAGGACCGAAGGAAGTATATATACTATACTTAATATACAGTCACTATATACAAAGGTTACCAGCTAACTATTAACAGCCATGGATTTACTTGCATACAAGGGATCAAGGGATCTTAACCACCGGGACCATGGGCGGGGAAATATGTGCAGGACCGTATGAAATGTTCACATCACTCACGTCACATTCATTTGTGTAGCAAAGCAAAATAAGATAGGAACACAGTTATGCCGTATATTAAATAACGAGCATCCATTCCAATACTTGATGTTATTATGGTGGTACCACATGCATGTAAGTTGTTGCATATATTTAGTACTCGTACAAGAAGAAAAAGACTACACGACTGAATGATATGACAATTGCATTAAACTCTCCACCAAAAAAACCAAGCACAAAACTACCATGCGTCGGCTACTTAATTATAACCCAAGCAACAAAAGTACTCCAATATTTTGTCCTTAATTTTTTATTTTTTACTTTTTTGTCCTTAATTCCTTAATATTTTGTCCTTAAGTATTAGACATCCAATATCGACATACCCTAACGATAATTTATCCACATATATATTCATTCCACAATTCAAAAGAAATTTCCTTCGCTTCTAGAACAAGATTTGTTTATTTTATTCTATTTACAAATAGTGCATGAAAGTTACGTGAAGGAATTGAATCAACTATGGTATAATGAACTAAGATGAAAAAACAAATAAGCATGTTGTAATAGACTAAGAAAAAAACAAACAAAAGCATCCAAATAAACCTCAAAAGTCAAAAGCCAAAAGCCAACCACCAACACCACCATAGAAGACACTACTAAAGTGGACGGCAATCAAAGAGAATTTTCATTTTATGTCACCAAATTGAATGTTAGATAGAGTCTCCGTCATAGCAGGGTTTTACCTAACCATTACCTCAACTAATAAATAAAAACAAATAATGGTTAAACAAAAATAGTAGAATGGTATTAGGAAATGAATTTTTTTTCATACCAAGAGTATCCTCGTATAATAGTCGAAAACTAATTACCTCTTAATTTTTTTTAATGTAAATATATTATTTTAAATCTTTTATCGAAAATCTTCAAGATCAAGGTTAAAAAATATTCTAAACATAAATAGTACCTTGGAGGTGAAAGCACTCAGATTCCATACGATCCAAGAATCCGACAACGTAATTGGGATCGGCGATGGACCTGAGGACGAAGCTTTTCTTCCCCGACGAGTCGTTGGGGACGATACATGCTTGCAGCTCGGCCAACTCATCATGTCCTCGCCGAACCCTTACGAGTATGGAAGTCTCCTTCTTCTTGTATGCATCCTGAAGGATCTTGTTAACGCCGCTCTTGCCGTTTTTAAACGGGGACTTGAACCGGATCAATGAGTTTGCCGAGCTCCCTATACGAAGCTCTTCAACTATGTCACCGGTTTGGAGCATGTCACCGGTCCACTCATCGGCTTTGGAACTTCCTTTAAGGCATTCTATTGATAACACTTTGGGGTCTTTTGTTGGTGAGTCTGAGCTGCTCTGTGAGGATCGGTCCATGGGCATCTTCTTCGATCTCTTTGGTGCTCTTAGTTGATTACGCTCCTCGTATCTCTTTTTCTTTCATAACTCAATTGTGTGTGTATTACGTATATAAGTTGGTGAGAGAAAAAAACAAAGCTTTTTGGAATGGTTTCTTTATTAGATAGATATTTATAGATAGAAAGAGTCTTCGAAGGGTTCTTAGTTAGTTTGTTTGTTTTTGTTTTGGCAACTGGGTGAATGAATTTGGAGAGAGTGCTAAGAGAAAAGAGATGGAAATTTTTACAATAGAAAGAGAGGGAGGGAAGATTATTATAGAGAACAATAAAAGTCAATAAAACTGTTGATGTCACTAATGTGAACCCAACTCCCGTGATTTTTCCTTTTATACTAAAATACTTTTAAGTATGAAATTGAATGAATAATCCTCCTGTATTCAATGAAATTTTGAATGGAATGGATGTGAACACGATAATTTAGCTGATCAGTACTGTTAAGTAAATATTCTGATTTGATCTTGGATTTAATATATGATTTGTTTTATACACATTTTTTTTATGGGAGTTACTATCATGCAATCCAAAATTGGATGGTTGCTATGCAACCTTTGTTTAAACCTAGTTAAAATTAGGTTTTTGCAATTTAGTCCAACATAAAAAGTAAATTAAAAATTTAGTCCTTTGTACCTATAGACAAATTATAACTTTTAATTTAAAAAAAAATTAAAATTAGTCACTTGTGTAAAAAGGCTAATGCAAGTGACTAAATTTAAAATTAAAAGTTATAATTTGTCTATAGGTACAAAAGACTAAATTTTTAATTTACTTTTTATGTTGGACTAAATTGCAAAAAACTAATTTTAACTACTTCAAATAATGACATGGTATAGGTGGCAACTTCTTATTGGTTTAAGAAAATGTTGCATAGCAACCATCCAATTTTGCATTGCATGATAGAAATACCCTTTTTTTATTTCTGCATATAACACAAGTCAACGATCCAAATACCAAATATCAAATTTGGATATTCACATAACATTATTCTCATGCAAGCGAAACAAGTTTAGCTGCTGCCTCGTTTTATGCTATAATCATTTTTCATCTATTCAATTAAAAAATAGTATTTTTTTATCAATAAAAATAAGTGACATAATTTTGATAGGCTTATTAATGCATTTAGTCCCTGGAAGTTGGGAGTGTTTTGGTTTTGGTCCATGAAAGTTTTTTGACCTTGATTCACCCTTAATTGTTTTGAAAATTTGGTTTTAATTCATGCCGTTAGAAAAAATCTTTTAACTGTCGATATGGCTAACGAAACGCTACATCACCATACACGTGAGCAAGTATAGGGTGCCATTATTAGGATGACGTGGATTATACAGATCCGCAGAAGCAAAAGGGCCAAAGCCCAACCCAAATGTGTTTGTGGATTGGGCCTTGGCCCTTTTGCTCCTGCGGGTTCGAATCGTCCACGTCATTCTACCGGTTGCACACGATATTTGCACACGTGTAACCAATGTGGCGTTCCGTTAACCCCATCAACAGTTAACAGATTTTTCCTAATGTCATGGACTAAAACCAAAATTTCAAAACAATTAAGGATAAGTCAAGGTCAAAAAAACTTATAGGGACCAAAACCAAAACACCCCCAACTTTTACACTTTGTTTGGTTTGGGGGAATTTGGGGGAAGAGATTTTAGGAGGAAAGAAAATGATCAAAAGAAAACAGGATTTTCTCTTGTTTGGAATAGGAGAGAAAATGAAAGAAGAGAGAAAATTGAATGGTACCCACCCAAAAATATTTCTCTCATGGACTGGCGAGATTTTGGGGGAAAAACGTTTTACTGCCTTGGGTACAGTGTGTTGTGCTGTGCTGAGCCTTCGCCTTCCCTTCTATTGTTTTGTGTGTATTTCTTTTTTTCTTTGAATTTTGTTACAATTTTTTTTATATACATTTTTAATCATAATTTTTCTTTGCTTCACTTTTTTTATTTTTTTTATTTCAATAAAAAAATTGTTTATTTATATTTTTACTCGGAATTTTTATTATGTATTAAAAAGGTGAAGTAAATAAAAAATCTTTGGTTATGTTTAATATACATATATGTGAAAAAAATAAATATTCATTTCTATTATGTAAAACAAGAGTATATATATAGTTGTTTTATGACAAATTTTTTGTTTTTTATCTTTTCGCTTTTCTTTCAAACCAAACAAAAGGAGAAAAAAAAAACACAACTTTTTTCTCTTCCCTATTTCTCCATATTTTCCCTCATACCAAACAACAACATAATCTATTCATTTTCTCACTATAGTCTCTTCTCCCTATTTATCTCTTCCCATTTTCTTTCGTGCAATCAAACAAAACCTAAGGGACTAAAACCATAAATAAGTCATTTTGATATATTCCCTTCATTATATATATATATATTTGTCTTTTAGTCCTTTTTTTCCATTTTATAACTAACTTTTACTTTTCTTTTACAATTTTAATGCATAATTATGTTTTTTTTTTCAATTTTAACCTTTCATTTCATCATTTCTTTTACTTCTTATTAATTCTACTTTTATTTTCTTTTTCATCCTTAAACAACTATGCATTAATTAATGGAGACACTTCCTAATAAAAATTAAATGTTATTTCAAGTTTTAATAAGAATTAAATAGTGGTATTTTAGACAAAACATATATAAAACTTACAATAATAAACATTTTTTTTAATTAGTGTGTATGCCCAAGCCTAAAATACCAAAAAAATATGAAAATAAATAAGTATAAAATTAGAAGTCAAGACTCTCTATTTTTATGAAAATGGATAACTTTTCAGCCATTGCATAATTTAATAATAGAGCTATTTTCCAAAACTATTTTCCAAAATGTTAGCATCTGTATTGATAGTTTGATTGAAAAAATTAGATTTCACTTTTGGTCTATCTTTAGAATTAATCATGCAGGCGCTTTGGGGATGAATTATGCCAACTGGGTTATGAATCATTGGGATTGTTTCATCAATGCATAAACTTTTTGGTGGGGGTACTTGTTATTTCAACGTGTCTGTAACGTTTACGTGTTTGCGTAGTGATTACAGAAGTGAGTTTTGCCTCTATCAACAAAGTCTTTTCAATGCCTACGACAGGATCGAACCCCTAACATCATGCTTAAGGAACCCAGCTATCTACCCAATGTGCTGGGCTTTGTTGATGTTTACGTGTTTGTTTAAATGTGAACTAATAAACTTTTAAAAAAAATGTGAACTTATAAGGTGGGTCTGTTTAATTTGATTAGTAGATTACTATGTAAGTAGGGTTTACTGATTCCTGTGGGATAACTTGTTAATATATAGTACTACTAACAACGTTAGTCTTTGAGCTGGTCTTCAACTGACACGAGAAGAAAAACCATGTTATTTCTCTCTTCTCTCTAAGTGAAATCACCATTTTATTTTTGAGTGACATTTGCATTTTTTAATACCACATCTTGCTTTCTCTTTGGCAAGACTCGGCAGACCACGAGTCCGAGTTTAATTTAGGGATGGCATGACGGAGCATGAGAATGAAGATAGTGATGACGCTGCAAATGTATAAAGTGGTGAGCGAATATGATGGAGATCTAGCCTGATTAAAAGGTTTTGAGTTATAGATCCGCCAATTTGGATGGCCGGTCAGAGGTTGAGACTAGAGAGGCTGTCATATATGATACTCCTATTGAAAAAGGAGTATATCAAAGAAAACTATTTACGAGAATTTAATTACTATTTTTGAATCGACAGTCAAATAAAAATTATTGAAGTGGGTAGGGATCAAACTTCTTGCACCATGATTAAGGAACTCAAACATTTACCAATGTGCTGGACCTGTTATTGAATTTTATATATTGTTACCTATATATAGTTGCCTGGGATAAAATGATCCCGCATATATACTTAATTATTATACGTCTCACCTCAGCGTAATTAATAATGATTTCACAACATATAAGAGAATAGTCTTATTCAGAAACTAAGTACATGATTTTTATTTTTTTTTATTAAATACACCATTTAATTTGTTTCACAAAATTTATCTCTTTCTTTTTTCCATTTGATGAAATTTTAGTGGTCGCACGATTAGAACAATGTTTTCCTGGTACAAAATATAACAAAAAAAACATCGTGGGATATATATAATCCAGCTCAAGCAAAATTGCATGAGTAGTATAGGGTAGCACTGGAATAATATTTAACACTTAAATACTACTAGTGTATGTTAAAGAGTTTAATAAATAGCAATCTACGGTATAAAGTTTATTTATATTATATGAATTATTCACCGCATGTATATATAATAAATAATACGAGTAGATAACTTGGTAATAAATAATAAATAATAATATAATAATAATAGAATCATTCACAACCCTAGCGCACAACCACCTTTTCTCTTGTTTAAAATTGGTGGTTGTGGTTGTGGAACCCGAGTTGAAAGAGTAAAAAACTGGGTACAAGTTGTTTATAAGAAAAAGTCTATCTACACAGTTGAATTGAATTGTTTTTCAACTCAAATTCAAATGTTTCTTGCTTGACTAGATTATCCGTGACTCATTTCCTTGTAGCCATTAATATTTATTGATTGCCTAGGTTGTTTATTGATGAAAACCACACCGACATGAACATTCGATTATTGTATGTGGTCTGCGAAAGAAAAATGTTGGATTTGAATATTCTAGCTAACTTACTAGTTCCGACTATCTCTCTAATTCAATTATTTCAATTAAATCATTTTAAATATATACATTTAAATTTGAATTATTAAAAATAGTCTAGGATTGATATTAGTGATTTGGAGAGATGTTGAGTTAGGGTAGTAAATACATTTAAATGTGTGCCTTTTCTAGGAGACATATACTTATTATTCAATGGTTCATGAAAATAATAAATTTTTTAATCTCATAAAAATTTAGGAGATATAATTTTAAAATTTTGCCTATCATATCAAATATCAAATAGCTACTATCAAACTAGTAATAATAAAATTTTTTACGATAATTAATCAATTGCAAGTAGGGTTGTTGCTATTTAAGTAAGTGATCTAAGGTTCGATTCTTGACTCTTGTGAATACAAGAGGCCTTGTTGAGAGGATCGTCCCAAAAAGCCGGTCAGTACCTGAAAGAATTAATCACCCTGCTACTCGCATGGGTGAATACTTTTGGAAAAAAAAAATCACAATACATTGTCATAAATTTGACTTGGACAATTTTTTTTATCATATTTAAGTTACGAAATGTGTATTTTTAAATAAAAGATGTGTTGTTCACAAAAAAAAAAAATAAAAGATGTGTTCCTTTTAACACTTTTCCAAATTAAAATGTGAAAAAATTTGGGTTACCTAATCAAGTTTGGACCTTTCACGCTTCAGACCTTAGTCATAACCGGACAATGCCAAAAGACTTGGATATCATTGGGTCAAAAATCATCTATTTATAATTAGGTATCAAACCACGTTTTTAATTAAATTAGGTTGGATTTAATTTTCATAGTATATAAGCAGGTTGTCAAAGAGTTTAACTAATGGCTTTGGACTTTCTTTAAGCGAGTAAAAAAACCTGAGATCTATCTGAGTCCAATTTTTTAAATCCAAACCCGAAAATTTAATTTATTTTGCCGACCCTAACTATATATATATATATATTGTCTTGTTCTAGATCAGGTCGTTCACTAAGGCCACAATGAGAGACCTAGTGAGGCGGTTTGACCTAGATTTGCTGTATGATTCTCTGAGTTTCACATGTATCAGTAGGATAACCTGAGATGCCCTAATCACTGTGTGTGCAGTGTGAACTTAGGGTTTAGAATGCGTACCTCAGCCCCATGTAGCACTGTACTACTTATAGGGGTGGTTGGATGCCCTAATGGGCCTGTGGTGTTGTGGGCCAGGCGATCCAGCCCGTTACGAGCCTTAAGAGGATAAGACCGAGATGGTACACGGCCGACATCCTGTCCTTGTTGGCTTTAGGAACGTGTGAGCCGTATTGGAGGAACGAGTTCGGCCCGTTTAGGCTGTGCCTGCATGCCTGAAAGGCATCGATCTCGGCCTGTCAGTATAGGTGGTTGAGAAGAGTGACCTCGGCTGGATAGGGTCCGATACCCTGTGATCTCGGCCTGGGGTCTAGTCCATCACATAAGCCCCTCAGCTCGGCAAGACTAATAAAGTCTTGCTACGAGTTCGGAAGTGGGATGCGCGTTTAGAAATGGCTGACAGCTGTTATCATCAACCCGTGATGTCACAATATTCATCAGGACGGATTTGATGCCTGTCTTTTCGCTTGCCTAGGGTAACGTTTGCTTATCTGCTTTCCAACACGTGTCAGTCCTCCCGCGTGCCAGCAGTTAATCATTACTATTGTGTGGCTCGAGATACATCCGCTAATTGACATTGGGACACGCGTCAAGCTTTACCAGTTACTCTATGAACCAGTTGCTCTATGGGCTGCCTGTTTTGGGCCAAAACCTCCTCTTAGGCCCACCAATTCAAAACGAGAGGGAAATCAAAAGGTTGCTTTCCATTCTCTCTCTCATTTTTCACTCAACCGTCCTTTACAGTTTCTCCTTCTTCTAAACGTTCTTATTTTCCCAAAACCGCCATTTCTTCTCTTATTCTCTCTTCCTCTTACTTCACACCCATTCGTTTCATGTGAAAGCAAGACCCTCTGCTCCCCACTGTTCTTCATCGTTTGCGAATTCATCACTTCAGCAGTGAAGCGTCCCTCTTCTTTCAATCTCCCAGTTTAGCAGGTACACCATTGTTCTTCTTCTACTTCTATTTCTTCTGGAATTTGGGTTTTATATTTCTGGGTTTCTGCATTCTGGGTTCTCTGGGGAGGCGTTTCTGGATTTTGGGTTCCTGAGTTCTCTAGGGAGTTATTACTGGGTTTTTGGGGTTCTGGGTTCTTTGGGGAGTTCATAACAGGATTTTTGGGTTCTGGGTTTGTAACACCCCAAAATTTTAATCCCTGATTAATGAAATGTTAATTATAAATTAATTATAATTAATGATTTCTCTATTAATCCTTGATTAAAATATGTGTTTATGTAGTTAGAGAATGTATGTGAAAGTATTTAATAAATATAATAATGCATGAAATAATATTTTTGCATATTAGTCCCTGGGTTGGGACCTAGAAGCAAGTATAAGGAAAGATTTTGGAGGGAAAGTAAATAAAATAATTATTTTTCAAAAACTGGGTAAAATACTCGAGTATTTTCTGGAATACTCGAGTATTCTGGACAGAGTTGCACGAGTTAGTGCGTTTGGTGAGTCACCATCAACGATTCCGTGTCGTTGACACGAAATCATCACCTTGTCACCACCATAGTAGTCGTGTCGACCTGCATGAGTGTTTCCTCACTCTATTTAAGCTCAGCAACACCAATTTGTGAAGATTCTTGGCCAAATTCGAAGTTGTTGGAGCAGCTAGGGTTCTTGATTCGTCTCCTTCAATTCTCTTTCTCTGTGTCAAATTGAACCACAAATCAAACACTAATACAAAGCTCACATCACGAGCTTTGTATAAACACCAAAATCGTGAGGATTGAGTGAGTGTGGTGGAAGATTCAAGGCTTGGAAGTGGAGCTGTTCTTGGTCAAGCTGTGTTTGGAGCTTACTTTGATTTTGATTTCTGGTAAGCTCACGAGTCCTTGAGTTCCAAATTCGATTTCTATAGTTAGTATGTGTTGCATAGAGTATAGAAAATCTAAAATCCCCAATTCTTATCTCTGTTTCATGTGTGAACCAATTCAATTTTGGTGGTGCACTCAAACTGCTCTGCATGTGATGCTTAAAGCTGTTATGGGTGTTGAGGAGCCTTTTTCTTGCAAATCCTTTGTTGATTCACGTCTGAGAGGTAAGGGGAAGTAATTTCGTACACTAGATAGAGTTTAAATTCCATTAAATGCATTAGAGAGCCACCAAGAGGCTCTAAGGGCTTGGATTGAATAGGAACTTTGGTTTGGAGACCAAGTCATGCTCTAAAACTGTGTTGAGCAACTTCTAAATCATGCATGTGAACTTAAATGAACACTATTTCATGAGTATAGTGCTTATTATGCAATTTGAAGTGTTGAGTTGTCAAATTGTGTATTTTATGCATTAAGGATTGATTCTCTGTCAAATCTGTAATTTGATATGAAATGAGTGTTGTAACATGTTCTATTTATGATATATGAACTTTGTGGATCCCTGGATTGGACTAGAATTGAGTAGAACTGAAAATGGTGTGTTAAAACTAAGATTTCAGTCTGTTCTGCTGTGAAACACTCGAGTATTGGACAGGGTACTCGAGTAAAATGTTTGTAAAACAATGTAATTTGAGCAAGAACACTCGAGTATTGTGTCTATTACTCGAGTATCGAGTAAGACCTGGGGACATGTTAAGGCAAACCACTCGAGTAATGCAGGGGTGACTCGAGTATTCTGGAAATCATGTTGAACACTCGAGTAACCCATGAATTACTCGAGTAATTTAATGAATTTGAAACCCAAATCCCCAGAAAGTCATGAACACTCGAGTAATCTGGAAAAGTTGAAAAACATTCGAGTATGCTGAATTATACTCGAGTAATTTACCTGAACCTGAGAAACACCATTTTCAATTCTGACTTAGTTGGTTAAGAATTTAACTATAATAATCCAAAGGATTTGAACTTAAAAGAGATTGATTAATATAAGTGTACAGTTTGGTGACGGTTCTTTTTAAAGATAAACTATGCCTAGGTGGCCAGTAAGGTATTAATCAATTTCCTTTAAGCTTAGAAAGTGATGCATTCATTCTGGAGTTGGATGGTAGGACGTATATCATGTTTTTGGTAAACATGTGGAGGGCCTCTGGGAGCGCCAATACGCTTGCTTGATGACACGTTGTTGACGTGGTCGGCTTAGTGGATGACGGTCCGTTTGGATGACGGGATATGGTAGGGTGGCATGGATTCCAAGCTTGTCGTGTACATTCTAGGTGAATGTACGAATTGTTGTATACCTAGGAATACAACGCACGGTTGAGTGCTGGGTTGTCAGGGATGGACGTCAGAGAGTGATTTAGTTTGATGAAGATAGGCTTGAGAGCTAAATTCATGCATCATGTCACTCATTTAAATTAAGTGTAATAAACGAAATGAGTATGAGCATCCTATCTGCATTCAATAACTGCTAAGTGCTAAATGTGATTGTTGTTAATTGTTGCATATTTACATACTCATATTGTACAAATTTATACTCTGTTGATTATGTGTATAGAAATGCTTACCCCTATGCCCTTGTAGGTGATGTCTAGTTACACCGCTTGCATCGAGATCCGGCCACTTCCTAGTGGCATATGGATCTATGAGGACCATCGCGCGGTGTTCGAGGGAGAGGTGGAGATCACCTTCTACCACCCGAACCCGTTGATTCGATTTCGTCCTCGTAGATTTAGGATTCCCATCATATACACTATGCACGTACCCCGTTTTACACATACCATGGACCACCTCCCACACGACCAGCTCGCTCTTATCACATTTTTCATTTTCGACCTACCCGCTCACACCCTTTTTCTTCGAGAGTCGTCCGCGAGGAGACTCCCCTTTCTGATCCGAGGAGCCCGACTAGGGTCTCACCATCTCCCGACCCTGTACCCAATGGTAGGGTACACTCTCCTTCGGATGAGATTGAGGAGGATCCAGTGGAGGACGAGAGCGGAGGCGAGCCTGTCGTGCATTCTACTGGGAGTGACTGGAGGGATGACGATCCCTAGGTATGTGTATATGGTGTATGATGTGGATCTAAGGATCCGATGTGGCGTTGTTGTGGAGGAGATTTTGTTGTTGTTGCTGATGATGATGTTACTCTTTTGCTGCTTGGAGACTACTACTACTACTACTACTACTGATGTTGCCAGATCTATGTGACCACCTCTACAGTTCATATTTTGGTTATGTATATATTGTAGATATACTTTTGAGCACTCTAGGGTTATGGTTTTATCTTGAGCATAGATCTCTATGGACTTGTATATGGATCTTGGAGACTTATGTTGGGACTATGTACTTATGACTCTTTTCTTATGTATATATATATATATATATATCAAACCTATGTTTATCTTTTATTTAATTGTATATTCCTATAATTATCCGCTTACTCTGATTTAATCATTAAACGAGTTCGGCTACATGGTATCAATTTCACGAATCAAAGCAAGGGTAGCTTCATTTACTTTCTATTATATAAATACGATTTCGAAACACAAATGTTACCCAATTCATGAAAAGGTTTTAGAAATGGCCGAATTCGATACAACTGTTTGAAATGAGTTAGAAGTTCTTCTCCAAGTATTCCAAATTTTGGTTTGTGCACCCGCTTTAAAAGAAAATTTTACTTTTACATTTTATAATACTTACAAGTCCATATCTTCTCCAATATAATAACTTAATTACTATATTATACTGGATGTATTCGAAAGGGTGTCACACTGAGTGGTATCAGAGCAAAAGTCAGATCCTGTAGTAGTGTAAGTAGTTTCAGAAAGGTAGCCATCAACATCAAGCAGGTATCTCCAGGGCATGTTCATTATCTTGACTGCTAGTATCTTGCTTACTGAGCTTTAGATACAATTGACTTGTTTGTATCTTGTCTCTTTTGAGCACAAGACGCAATTGAATGTGAATTTAGAATTTTAAGCTATAGCCTTAGTATAGGTGGTGTAATTAAAGTTTCTTTAGTTCAACATATGTGACCATAAGCCCATAGCGCAGGTCTATTATGGCAACTAGAAACCAAAATCACACCAATGCGATGTTAGAAAGGATCACCACGGTATTGGAGGCTATGCAGCGACAATCTCAGCAACCATCTCAACCGGTTAATCCGCCTCATCAGTGTAATGTGGGTAACATCGAGGCGAAGAGTTTGGCTGATTTCAGGAGGTTCAATCCGCCTAAGTTTGAAGGAGGATTTAAACCGGAAGAGGCCAATAAGTGGATTCACACCATGGATAAGATTCTGAGAACCTTGAAGTGTTCGGAAGCTCAGAAGGTGGCTTATGCAACCTACATGTTAGAAGATGAAGCTGAGAATTGGTGGAATCACACGGTTCAACTTTTGCAATATGAGGGAAGGGATGTGAATTGGGGTGTATTCATAGAGAAGTTTCTTCATAAATATTTCCCTGGAGATTTAAGGAGAAAAAAGGAGGTGGAGTTTTTACAACTGAAGCAAGGGAGTATGAGTGTGGGTGAGTACGCGGCCAAGTTCGAGGAGTTGATGAAGTACTCTTCATGCTATTAGAACAACCCTGATGAAAGGAGCAAATGCATCAAGTTTGAAGGGGGCTTGAGACCCAAATTGAAGTCGATTTTCAGCTACCAGCGAATTCAAAGCTTTCCTGCTCTGGTGGACATGTGTAGAATGTATGAAGATGACAAGAAAGCTGAAGAATTGCAAGTCTCAGAAAAGAAGGACAATCAGAACTATGGACCTCAGAGACGTAAAGGTTTTAACAACCGAGGTAAGGGTCCGTATGATCGCCGAGGGAAAGGCAAGGGGAAAGTTGGTGGTTCGGATGGAAGGAATTTTCGGAGCGAGGCTCCATTCTGTGACAAGTGCAAGCGTCATCATTATGGACGTGTTTGTTGGGGAACAAGTGGCTGTTTCAACTGTGGGAAGCCGGGACATTTTGCAAGAGACTGCAAGGAACCGGCCAAGACTACCTCAAGAGGGACTGCTGATAGGCCTATGGCTCAAGGAAGGGTTTTCACGCTTAGCGGTGTGGAAGCAAACCGATCCTCTGATCTGGTGCAAGGTAAATACTTGCTTAATGGTCAGCTTTGTCATGTCTTGTTTGATTCGGGTGCAACGCATTCATTTGTTTCATATGAATGTGTAGATCGGGTAAGTTTACCAGTGTCTGAATTACCTTATGCTTTGAAAGTAGAAACCCCTACCAATGCTCCTGTAGTTGTTTCGAGAGCATGTCTTAACTGTGACATAGAAGTGTTAGGACAAACCTCTAAGGTAGATCTAATCTGCTTACCCTTAGCACAATTGGACGTGATCTTGGGGATGGATCGGTTAAGTCGAAACCAAGTGGTTATCGATTGCGATAAAAAGATAGTAATCTATAGATACCCAATACCTTCTGGCTACATGTGTTTGTTCAACACTGAAGTAGAAGAACATGGTCCGAGGATAGAGGAGATTTCTGTGGTCAGAGACTTCCCGGAGGTATTTGCGGATGAAATCCCTGGTCTGCCACCAAGAAGAGAGATTGAATTTGGTCGACCTAGTTCCGAGAGCCGGTCCCATTTCTATCGCTCCTTATAGAATGACACCACCGGAGATGGCTGAAATGAAGAAGCAGATTGAGGAGCTGTTGCAGAAACAGATGATCCGACCAAGTGTGTCACCTTGGGGTGCTCCGGTTTTGTTCGTCAAGAAGAAAGAAGGTAGTATGAGGATGTGCATCGACTACTGGCAGCTGAATAAGGTCACAATCAAGAACAAGTATCCATTACCAAGGATAGATGACCTTATGGATCAAGTTTGTGGGGCTTCAGTATTTTCCAAGATTGATTTGAGGTCAGGATACCATCATATCATAATTAGAGAAGAAGATGTCTCTAAGACCGCATTTCGATCCCGATACGGACATTATGAGTATGTTGTGATGCCGTTCGGATTGACGAATGCACCGGCTATTTTCATGGACTACATGAATCGAATCTTTAGACCCTATTTAGATTCATTCGTGGTCGTGTTCATTGATGATATCCTTATTTATTCCAAGAGCCCGGAGGAACATGCTGAACACTTGAGGATAGTGTTGAGCATTCTAAAGGAGTAGCAGTTGTATGCCAAACTTACAAAATGTGAGTTCTGGCTGGAGGAGGTTAAGTTTTTGGGCCATGTGATTTCGAATAAAGGAATAGCAGTAGATCCGACGAAGGTAAGTTCGGTTTTGCAATGGGAGCAACCAAAGTCGGTCACGGAGGTGAGAAGCTTTCTTGGTTTGGCTGGGTATTATAGAAGATTTATCGAAGGTTTCTCAAAGATTGCATTACCCTTGACGAAGTTGACTAGGAAAGACCAACCTTTCACGTGGGATGAGAAGTGTGAAAGGAGCTTCCAAGAGTTGAAGGAAAGGTTGACATCCTCTCATGTGTTAGTTCTGCCTGATACACATAAGAGTTTTGATGTGTATTGTGATGCATCGAAACAAGGTCTTGGGAGTGTTTTGATGCAAGAGGGACAAGTCGTCGCTTACGCCTCGAGACATCTAAAAGTTCATGAAATGAATTACCCAACTCATGACCTGGAGTTGGCAGCTGTTGTGTTTGCATTAAAGATCTAGAGGCACTATTTCTATGGCACTACGTTCCGGGTGTTTAGTGACCATAAGGGCTTAAAGTATCTCTTTGATCAGAAAGAGTTGAATATGAGGCAGCGTCGATGGATGGAGTTCTTGAAGGATTATGAGTTTGAGCTTCATTACCATCCTGGGAAGGCAAACATCGTGGTGGACACATTAAGTAGAAAGGCAATGCACATCAGTGCGATGATGGTCAGAGAAACTGCATTGATAGAGGAATTCCGGGATCTGAGCCTGACAATGCAAGTAGATCCGACAAGTATCAAGATGGGGATGCTGGAGATTGCTAATGAGTTTCTGCAAAGGATTCGGGAATTGCAACACAAGGATGAGAAACTTATGGAAAAGAAGAAGCTGATGGAAGAAGGCAAAGAGTTGGAGTTCCAAGAGGGGAAGGATGGAATCCTTCGTTTTAGGGCAAGGATATGTGTACCTGATGATTTGGAAGTAAGAAGGATGATCCTGGATGAAGCACATAAGAGCAAGATGAGTATGCATCCGGGAGCTACCAAAATATATCAGGACCTGAAGAAGATATTTTGGTGGCCTGGTTTGAAGAAGGATGTGGCTGAATATGTGGCATGTTGCTTGGTGTGTCAGAAGGCAAAAGTGGAACACCAAAGGCCAGGAGGAGAATTACTTCCCTTGGGGATTCCGTTGTGGAAATGGGATAGCATCTCGATGGACTTTGTGTCGGGATTACCAAGGACAACTACTGGTCATGATGCAATCTGGGTGATCATGGATCGTTTGACCAAGTCGGCGCATTTCATTCCCGTGAATATGTGCTACTCCTTGGAAAAGCTCACTCAGTTATACATCAAGGAAGTTGTTCGTCTGCATGGGGTACCATCAAGCATCGTGTCAGATCGCGACCCGAGGTTTACGTCGAAATTTTGGCAAGAACTGCATAGAGCTCTGGGTTCAAGATTGAAGTTAAGTTCTGCATACCATCCACAGACTGATGGTCAAACGGAGAGGACTATTCAGTCACTGGAGGATATCTTACGAGCCTGTGCTTTGAAAGGTCAAGGGAACTGGGAACAAATGTTGCCACTCGTGGAATTTACTTACAACAACAGCTACCACACGAGCATCAGAGTGGCACCATTTGAAGCCCTGTATGGAAGAAAGTGTCAGACACCGTTATGCTGGTTTCAAGTGGGGGAGAGTTCTCTGGTTGGACCAGACTTTGTACAAGAGACCACGAAACAGATCAAGATGATACAAGAGAAGATGAAGACGGCTCAGAGTAGGCAGAAAAGCTATGCTGATAGAAGAAGGAAACCCTTAGAGTTTAATGAAGGAGACCATGTGTTCATTAGAATAGTACCAACCAAAGGTGTTAGTAGAGCCTTGAAAACCCAGAAACTATCACCTAAGTTTATTGGTCCCTATCAAATTCTAAAAAGAGTCGGCCCAGTAGCCTATCAATTAGCCCTGCCTCCGTCACTAGCTAACCTTCACAATGTATTCCATGTGTCTCAACTGAAAAGATATGTCCATGACCCCACCATTGTCCTTGAAATCCAACCTGATGACTTAGAAATTCATGAGAACCTAACCTTTAAAGTTGTGCCTGTTCGCATTGAAGATAGAAGAATCAAGCAGCATAGAGGGAAGGATATTTGTCTGGTCAAAGTCGTCTGGGTTTGTGGTGATGTGATAGAAGCATCTTGGGAATTAGAGAATAAGATGCGTCAGGATTATCCTGACTTGTTTGTATAAGTTGAATTTCGGGGACGAAATTCCTTGTAAGTGGGGGAGTAGTGTAACACCCCAAAATTTTAATCCCCGATTAATGAAATGTTAATTATAAATTAATTATAATTAATGATTTATCTATTAATCCTTGATTAAAATATGTGTTTATGTAGTTAGAGAATGTATGTGAAAGTATTTAATAAATATAATAATGCATGAAATAATATTTTTGCATATTAGTCCCTGGGTTGGGACCTAGAAGCAAGTATAAGGAAAGATTTTGGAGGGAAAGTAAATAAAATAATTATTTTTCAAAAACTGGGTAAAATACTCGAGTATTTTCTGGAATACTCGAGTATTCTGGACAGAGTTGCACGAGTTAGTGCGTTTGGTGAGTCACCATCAACGATTCCGTGTCGTTGACACGAAATCATCACCTTGCCACCACCATAGTAGTCGTGTCGACCTGCATGAGTGTTTCCTCACTCTATTTAAGCTCAGCAACACCAATTTGTGGAGATTCTTGGCCAAATTCGAAGTTGTTGGAGCAGCTAGGGTTCTTGATTCGTCTCCTTCAATTCTCTTTCTCTGTGTCAATTGAACCACAAATCAAACACTAATACAAAGCTCACATCACGAGCTTTGTATAAACACCAAAATCGTGAGGATTGAGTGAGTGTGGTGGAAGATTCAAGGCTTGGAAGTGGAGCTGTTCTTGGTCAAGCTGTGTTTGGAGCTTACTTTGATTTTGATTTATGGTAAGCTCACGAGTCCTTGAGTTCCAAATTCGATTTCTATAGTTAGTATGTGTTGCATAGAGTATAGAAAATTTAAAATCCCCAATTCTTATCTCTGTTTCATGTGTGAACCAATTCAATTTTGGTGGTGCACTCAAACTGCTCTGCATGTGATGCTTAAAGCTGTTATGGGTGTTGAGGAGCCTTTTTCTTGCAAATCCTTTGTTGATTCACGTCTGAGAGGTAAGGGGAAGTAATTTCGTACACTAGATAGAGTTTAAATTCCATTAAATGCATTAGAGAGCCACCAAGAGGCTCTCAGGGCTTAGATTGAATAGGAACTTTGGTTTGGAGACCAAGTCATGCTCTAAAACTGTGTTGAGCAAGTTCTAAATCATGCATGTGAACTTAAATGAACACTACTTCATGAGTATTGTGCTTATTATGCAATTTGAAGTGTTGAGTTGTCAAATTGTGTATTTTATGCATTAAGGATTGATTCTCTGTCAAATCTGTAATTTGATATGAAATGAGTGTTGTAACATGTTCTATTTATGATATATGAACTTTGTGGATCCCTGGATTGGACTAGAATTGAGTAGAACTGAAAATGGTGTGTTAAAACTAAGATTTTAGTCTGTTCTGCTGTGAAACACTCGAGTATTGGACAGGGTACTCGAGTAAAATGTTTGTAAAACAATGTAATTTGAGCAATAACACTCGAGTATTGTGTCTAGTACTCGAGTATCGAGTAAGACCTGGGGACATGTTAAGGCAAACCACTCGAGTAATGCAGGGGTGACTCGAGTATTCTGGAAATCATGTTAAACACTCGAGTAACCCATGAATTACTCGAGTAATTTAATGAATTTGAAACCCAAATCCCCAGAAAGTCATGAACACTCGAGTAACTCTAAGAACACTCGAGTAATTTGGAAAAGTTGAAAAACATTCGAGTATGCTGAATTATACTCGAGTAATTTACCTGAACCTGAGAAACACCATTTTCAATTCTGACTTAGTTGGTTAAGAATTTAACTATAATAATCCAAAGGATCTGAACTTAAAAGAGATTGATTAATATAAGTGTACAGTTTGGTGACGGTTCTTTTTAAAGATAAACTATGCCTAGGTGGCCAGTAAGGTATTAATCAATTTCCTTTAAGCTTAGAAAGTGATGCATTCATTCTGGAGTTGGATGGTAGGACGTATATCATGTTTTTGGTAAACATGTGGAGGGCCTCTGGGAGCGCCAATACGTTTGCTTGATGACACGTTGTTGACGTGGTCGGCTTAGTGGATGACGGTCCGTTTGGATGACGGGATATGCTAGGGTGGCATGGATTCCAAGCTACCCGCTCACACCCTTTTTCTTCGAGAGTCGTCCGCGAGGAGACTCCCCTTTCTGATCCGAGGAGCCCAACTAGGGTCTCACCATCTCCCGACCCTGTACCCAGTGGTAGGGTACACTCTCCTTCGGATGAGATTGAGGAGGATCCAGTGGAGGACGAGAGCGGAGGCGAACCTGTCGTGCATTCTACTGGGAGTGACTGGAGGGATGACGATCCCTAGGTATGTATATATGGTGTATGATGTGGATCTAAGGATCCGATGTGGCGTTGCTGTGGAGGAGATTTTGCTGCTGCTGCTGATGATGATGTTACTCTTTTGCTGCTTGGAGACTACTACTACTACTACTGCTGATGTTGCCAGATCTATGTGACCACCTCTACAGTTCATATTTTGGTTATGTATATATTGTAGATATACTTTTGAGCACTCTAGGGTTATGGTTTTATCTTGAGCATAGATCTCTATGGACTTGTATATGGATCTTGGAGACTTATGTTGGGACTATGTACTTATGACTCTTTTCTTATGTATATATATATATATCAAACCTATGTTTATCTTTTATTTAATTGTATAGTCCTATAATTATCCGCTTACTCTGATTTAATCATTAAACGAGTTCGGCTACATGGTATCAATTTTGCGAATCAAAGCAAGGGTAGCTTCATTTACTTTCTATTATATAAATACGATTTCGAAACACGAATGTTACCCAATTCATGAAAAGGTTTTAGAAATGGCCGAATTCGATACAACTGTTTGAAATGAGTTAGAAGTTCTTCTCCAAGTATTCCAAATTTTGGTTTGTGCACCCGCTTTAAAAGAAAATTTTACTTTTACATTTTATAATACTTACAAGTCCATATCTTCTCCAATATAATAACTTAATTACTATATTATACTGGATGTATTCGAAAGGGTGTCACAGGGTTCTTTAGGGAGTTCATAGCAGTCATGAGTGGGGAGTGGTTCAAGAAATGGTGCGGGGTGGTTGACCTTGGCACTAGTAGTGATGATGACAGTGAGGATGGTTCCTCTTCGTCTACCGATTCCGTTGAAATTGTCCCGTATCCTCGCCCTCGTAGTATTTACCTTAGGAAACACAAGGCTGTGATGGAGGGTGTTGAACCTCTTGACTCTTATTATCCAATTTCCATAACTGAGAGAAGAGAGAACATTAGATTATATGTTGATGCAGAGATTAGGGCCGGCGAGGAAAGAGCCGACTATGAGCGTATGGTGAGGGACGAACAGCGAAAGAGATCCTGGGAAAGAGGAGTAGAAGTAGAGGGGAGGTGCTCACCACTTGGCGCCACTGCTCGGGGTTTCAAGGGGGGGTTACTATTTGTTACCCGTAAGTTTAACACCGAGCTCCCCTCTTCTTCTTCAGGTTGGATGGCTCCTCGAAAAGTGGTGAAAGATCCTGCCTCTTACCCAGCGCCATCGGATGCCGATCAATACACGTGGGTGGACCGCGAGGTGCTGGGTATTCAATCCACAATGTGTACCGAGGATAGCGTCAACTCGGTTCGTCAATTTTTGCTTCCTTGTCCCGAGGATCGAGCCGGGACTTCGTACAAAGTATTACCGTGCTCGGCTAATGATCGGGTATGCTCGGTGACAGATGATAACACCTTCTACTTGTACGAAGACATGGTAGTTACTCTCGGCATACGCTTACCGTTCACTGCCCTGGAAACTAGAGTTCTGAATACTCTTGGAGTTGCGCCTACTCAACTGCATCCTAATGCTTGGGCATTCCTGCGAGCGTTCGAAAGATATTGTCGTGCGAAAGCGTTGGTATGCAAGGCGAAACTTTTCTTTTGGCTATTCAACCCTCATGTGACTGTTAAGGAAGCTGGCAAATCCGGCAATTTGTGGGTGTCGGTAAAACGTCGTTCTTACTATAGTTTATTTGCCAAGTTCCACGAATCGTGGAAAACCTTCAAACCTAGGTTCTTCAAGTATCAATACGTCGAAACAGGTCGGCCTTGGTTCCGCACCGAAGACGGCCCCAAGTTTCCCCTTCAATGGAATACTGACTTTTATACTCGTGACGCGACCCCGCGGCATTGGATGTCGGCCCCTCTTTCGCCGACCGAATTGTTGACCACTAAGCATTTTTTCAATGAATATAAAGCAAGAGCTAAAGAGTGGGCGCAATTGGACATTCGGCGGATCATCACTTGTGCCGAGGAGTCCGTGTCCTCGAAAATTGGTAAAATATATATGACACTTTTTTTTTAAAAAAATTCTCTGCTCTATTTCTTGTAGTGAACTATTGGAAGGAAATTGAAGACGTTGACCCCACTGTTCTCGCGGAGCAGAGAAGAAAAGTTAAGCCGAAATTGACCTCGGTTTGTGAAACGTCCTCCGAAGGCACATCAAGCACTGGTGAAGATATGGCTAGCAAAGCGGAAAGGATGCTCTCGGCCGCGGCTATGCGGAAGAGAAAGAGGCCTGAAGTTATTGGGACGCCACCTCGGCCTTCATCTTCCGTTATCGTCATACCGGATACTTCTACCGATACTGGTACCCCAGAAACCGAGGTTCCAAATTCAACTCCTACTCGGGCTGAGTTAACGACCCTGAATGATATTGTGGCTGTCCGAGCAAGCTACAGCGAGCCTCTGGACTTGGGCAAACTGACTGTTGCTGACTGGTAGAAGGTGGCAGAAAATCTGGCCGAGCATCTTCACCGTTCGGCAACCCTGATGACGGCGATTGCGAGTGCCTCCAGTGACGCCGAGGCGGGTTTCTCGTCCAAGGCTAAGAATGAGCTGGGGAGACTTGCAGAGGCCGAGAAGGAAGCCGCCGAGGCCAAGAAACAACTGGCCGACTTACAAAAGTCCTATGAGGAAAAACTGGCCAAGCAAAAAGCTGATAGTGAGGCCGAGGTGGAGAAGGTGAGGGGAATGCTGAAGAAGCGAGTTGTTCAGGCCCTGAAACACAAGACTGTTGCGGCGAAAGCCGGTTTCGACCTGGAAGTGGCAGTCGACGCTCTATTTGCAAATGCAGTGGAGCAGATTCGAGTACTGAATCCGGGATTGCGGTTGCAGTATGTCGGGGCTCATCCCGAGTTCGGAGTCAATGGCGACAAGATCGTGGACACGAACAATGACAATGCCGAGGTCGATCTGACTCGTGATGATCTCCCTGATCCACTGGTTGAGAAGGATGAGCCTGTTTTTAATCCTAACTCGGTTGTGCTTTCTGATATTGAAGACTGAGCGTAAGTCCCTTATGCTAGGCAGCTGACATGCTTTTTGCTAAACTGATTTCTGTTTTGTGACTTATTGTCGTGCACGTCTTTATCTATAAACAGTTTAAAGTCTTGATGAACAAATGTTTAAGTTATGCACTTTGTTTGTTTTGTTATGTGTCTGCTTAATAACTTGTTACATATCTGTTTAATGCGATGGGAGTCTCGGTCCAAGCACTTGAGCCAAAGTGTGGACCTCGTCCCCTGACTGTACTAGGTACCCAAAGGGTAAACCTGTTAGAGTCAGGTGCTCCCTGTACCTTAGGAAAATTTATAAGCTTTCCTCTGTCAAGAGGTGCTGTGTATAAATCGCACAGTCCCATTTAGGTGGCTAGCCAAAAATGGAAAGGCATGTACATGGCGCATGTTTAAGATATAGGAAACAAAAGCAATTGAAACTGCAAAATGTACTATTTATTGAAATTGAAATGTTGTTAGTACATGGATATGCAGCATTATTCAAAGTCTAAAAATAAGTAACTGAATTTTAAAGCAAACAAAGCCTAAGAGAAAACACAAGAGTTCTGAGCAAAATAATTTTCAAAAAGATAAAACATAGAGGAAGAGCTAGTGGCCGATCCTGCTGAACTTTCAACTGAAATAGGCTCTGAGCTTCGTCGCGTTCCAGGTGTTTTTGATCTCGGCACCACCAAGGGTTTCCAGTCTGTAGGCTCCCGAGCCTGTTTTAGATAGAACCCTGTATGGTCCTTCCCAGTTCTGAGCAAACTTTCCTTCCCTGGCGTTCTTCAAACCTATATCCATATGACGTAGGACCAGATCCCCAACTTCGAATGATCTCGGAGTTACCCCTCTGTTATACTGTTTAGCCTGCCTCTCCTTAGCTTTCCTTTCCAGTTCTGCGGCCTTTTCTCGGATTTCTTCGCTTAAAATTAACGCCTCTCTTAGCAACACGTTGTTAGTTTCCTCGGGTCTGTCAAGCATGCGGAAGGTATGAAGTCGGCGTTCCACAGGAATCACAGCATCGCAACCATAGGTGAGTCTGAACGGTGTTTCGCCTGTTGAGCTCTGTACCGTCGTCCTCAAGGACCAGAGGATCTCAGGTAACAAGTCGGCCCAGGCTCCCTCGGCCGCCACTAACCTCTTCTTCAAACCAGAAAGAATAGCTTTATTCGCGGATTCGGCTTGTCCATTGGACTGTGGGTGCTCAACCGAGGAGAAATGATGTGAAATGTGCAAATGTTCTGCCAAGTCCTGGAAAGTGTCTGCTGTGAACTGGGTGCCATTATCAGTTACAATAGAGTGTGGGACACCGAAACGAGCTATTACATTTTTGAGAAAGAACTTTTGTATTTTTAGTGACGAGATGGTGGCTAATGCTTCTGCTTCTATCCACTTCGTGAAGTAATCAACGGCAACGACCACATATATCAGTTGACCTGGGGATTTTGGGAACTTACCCATTATGTCCATCCCCCTCATGTAAAAGGGCCATGGCGAGGCCAACGAGTGCAACTCCTCTGGAGGTCGGCGGTATAAGTCGCTGTGATGTTGGCACTGTGGGCAGCGTCGAACATGGTCAATGCAGTCAGCCATCAAAGTCGGCCAGTAATAACCAGCCTTGAGGATCTTTCTGGCCAAAGATTTTCCTCCCAAATGGTGATTAGCGATTCCGCCGTGGACCTCGTTCAGAACCATCTCGGCCTCATCCTTGCCGAGGCAACGAAGCAAAGGCGACGCAGCCCCTACAGAATGTTCCTCATTAACACGTAATGGGCCGCCTTTTTCACAAGTTTTTTGGCTTCCTGCTGATCAGGAGGAAGTAAACCATGTTCCAGGAACGACCGAATAGGGGTCATCCAATCGGGTGAGATGGATATTGCCAACACAACACTGGGTCCAGATATTTCTTCTTGTATGACACTTTTATTGTTTCCAGCGCCCTTAGTGCTTGCTAACTTGGAAAGGACATCAGCCCTCTCATTTGAACATCTGGGAATATGAGATATTGAGAAGTGAGAAAAATTTGATGTCAGCTCCTTCACTTTCTCCAAGTATTTCTACAAAATTGGCTCTTTAGCCTGATATTGCCCGGAAATCTGCGAGACCACAAGCTGTGAGTCACTGAGAATTTGAACTTCATTTGCTCCGAGCTCCTTTGCAGTTCGAAGGCCAACTATCACAGCCTCATACTCAGCTTGATTATTGGAAGTAGTGAACTCGAACTTCAGCGAGTACTCAATACTAACGCCCTCCGAGTTCTCTACTATCACACCCGCTCCTGCTCCCTTCTTGTTACTGGAGCCATCCACATAAATCTTCCAAACGGCCGTGTTCGAATGCTCATTAGGCTCGGTAAACTCGGAAACAAAATCGGCCAGAGCTTGGGATTTGATGGCTCTCCTTGGCTCATACGAAATTTCGAACTCGGACAGCTCGACTGACCAAGCCATCATCCTTCCTGCTAAATCTGGTTTTTGTAAGATCTGCCTGATTGGCTGAGCAGTTCTTACCTCAATTGGGTGACACTGGAAGTATTGTCGGAGTCGCCTTGCCGACAAGACCAAACAAAAGGCACATTTCTCAATCTTCGAGTACCTGATCTCGGGACCCTGGAGAGCTCGGCTGACAAAGTAAACTGGGAATTCCAGCCTAGCTTCCTCCCTTACCAGAGCCGAGCTCACTGCCAAATCTCCTACCGAAAGGTATAGGACAAGCTTTTCCCCAGCTTGGGGACTAGACAAAATTGGAAGAGCAGAGAGAAAATCTTTGATTGCTGAGAAGGCTATCTCGTACTTCTCATCCCAAACAAAATCAACATTCTTTTTCACTAACTGATACCAAAGAAGTGCTTTCTTTGCGGCCTGGGGTAGAAAACGAGAAAGTGCAGCAAGTCGGCCGGTTAACTGCTGAACCTCTTTGAGATTCTTTGGGCTTCTCATTTCGAGAACAGCCTTGCACTTGTCGGGATTAGCCTTAATCCCGCGTTCTGTCAACATGAAACCGAGGAAAGCCCCGGCGGGGACTCCAAACGTGCACTTCTCGGGGTTCAGCCTCATGTTATGCTTCCTAACCCGGTCCAGTACTGCTTCCAAATCTTGCACGTGGTTGCTCTTTGATTTGCTCTTGGTGATCATGTCGTCTATATACACTTCCATCGTCGGTCCAATTAACCCATCAAATACTCTGTTCATCATCCTTTGGTACGTTGCACCAGCGTTCTTTAGACCGAAAGGCATGACTGTATAACAGTACGTGGCCTTCTTGGTGATAAAGGCTGTCTTATCCTGGTCGGGCGGATACATCGGTATTTGGTTGTATCCCGAGTATGCATCCATAAAGGAAAGAAGCTGGTAACCTGCGGAACTGTCAACTAGCTGATCAATGATGGGCAAAGGGTACTGGTCTTTTGGACATGCCTTGTTGAGATCCGTGTAGTCCACACACATCCGCCATTTACCATTGGACTTCTTAACCAAAATTGTATTCGACAACCACTCAGAGTACGAGACTTCTCTAATAAAGCCGGCTTCCAATAACTCTGACACTTTTTCCTGGATGGCCCTGGACTTCTCGATACCAACCCGCCTTTTCCTTTGTGCCACTGGCTTAGCTTTGGGGTCCACGCTAAGTCGGTGAAAGATGAAGTTTGGGTCAATACTTGGCATATCAGCCGAGGTCCAGGCAAATAAGTCCTTGTTGAGACGCAAGAGCGCGATTATCTCTTCTCGGATGGATGCTGGGATGTTGGTACCGACTTGGACCGTCTTTAGGCTGTCGGACAGATCAATTGGAACAGGTTCCCAATTTCCCTGCGGCTGAGGCCGGAGGTCATCCTGTTCGGCCCTAACATCCAATTCGTCAAGGAGAACTCTTCCTTTGGACCTCGGCCCCTGAGAAATCTTTTCCACTTCGTTCTTTTCCTTCTTTACCTTCCCGAGACTGGCGTTGTAGCATAGACGCGCCGCCTCCTGCTCAACCCTTATGGTGACCACTGTGTCATCTGCTCCTACAAACTTCATGGCTAAGTGGACGGTGGACACTACCGCCCCGAAAGCCTGAAGACACGTTCTGTCGAGAATGGCATTATATGTTGATGGACAGTCTACCACCAAGAACTTAATGATCTCCGTTCTGGTGGCGGGTTGGTTCCCCATGGTCATTGGGAGCTTAATCACGCCTAGGGGTCTTATTGAATCCCCTGTAAAGCTGATCAAGTTCCCCTCAAATTCTTCCAAGTCATCCAGACGAAACCTTATCTTGGAAAAAGCATGTAAAAAGAGGATGTTGGCAGAGCTACCCTGATCAACGAAGACTCTGGCGACATCAAAATTTCCGATTCTGGCTGAGATAACCATCTGGTCATTATGGTCCGGGAGGACCCCCTCCATGTCCTTGTCCGAAAAACTAATCGGAATATTCCGAGAAGGTTTCTTCCGAATAGGACGATTATGGACGGCTAACACCTGATTAACATATCTTTTTCGCTCGGAACGATGCTCACCGCCTCCAGCAAAGCCCCCAGAAATTGTTTGGATGGCGAGGTCCTTCGGTGACTTGTCGAGTTCGTCGACGGCGACGATATTCACCTGACCTCGGCTTTCCTGCTTCTTCTCTGGAGTGGATTCCCTCCTCCTCTTCCCCTTGTCTGGGCTTGGGGTTCTTCTTCGAGGTCTTTTTTCCATTGCCTCCTTCACATAACGCTGTAATTTTTCCTCGCGGATTAATTCCTCAATGGCATCCCGGAGCCAAGTACATTGGTTAGTGTTGTAGCCGTAACCTTCGTGGAAATCACAGTATTTGTTCCTATTCACGTGTTTTTGATTCCTAAGATAGGGTGGCCTACCCACATTCCTGAGATTAGTTTGCATCGTCTCCTTCCAAATCTGAGACCTAGGTGCATTGAGCGGAGTGTAGGTGTTGAATTTCCGAGGAAGAGGTTGTGAGGGCGGCAGAGGAGGTCGTCGTCCTTCTCTGTCTTCCCTGCGAGACCGACCTCGAGGATTAGAACGTTCCTCCTATCCGAGGTTGTCTGGGTTACGGGCCAGTCTACTAGACTGTCCTATGTCAAATTCCTCAAGATTGATGAACTTATTAGAACGCTGCCGGAGTTCGGCCATATCTCGGGGTGGTTTTCCGATAAGGGCTTTCCTGAAGTCGCCTGGGGCCAATCCTTGGGTAAAGAGCAGGACAGCCACCCCTGGTTCGAGATTGGGAATCGAACTCGACTCATGGTGGAAACGGTTGAGATAATCCCTTAGGCTCTCTCCTGGCTTTTGAGTCACTGTTGCCAGCGTGTGATCCGACTTGGGCTGGATGCAGCTGGCGGTGTACCTATTCAGGAACACCCTTTTCAACTCCTTCCACGAATTAATCGAATTCGGAGGGAGAGACGCGTACCATCTCAGAACTGGTGCTTGTAGGGTCATGGAGAACGCTCTACATTTCATCCGATCTCCCCCTCCATAAAAGTTCATTGCCCCCTCAAAATCCAGAATGTGATCATTAGGATCAGAGAGACCATCATACCTCTTAATGTTGCTGGGTCCGAGAAATCCCTGGGGAGTCTCGAACGCCATTATATACGGAGTAAAAGGGTGACCTGGATGCTCCTGTTCGGGCTCTAGGTCCGGATTCAGGGGTGGCGGAGGAGGGAGTGTGATCTCGTCCCTCCTGAGAGAGCCACTGCTTGGCAATGATCGAGGTGGATCTTGTCGTGTCGGAGCCATTATCGGTGCTCGTTCGACCCTTTGCTCCGTATTCTGCGCCGGAGCCATAAACAATGCTCGTTCAGCCTCATGAACCAGATTTTGTGTCGGAGCCTGGAGCGCGGCTCGTTCGACCACGGGTTCCAAACTTTGAACCGGAGCCGGCAGGGCTTGTTCGGCCATACGCGCCATGGACTGCTGCTGCATATCAGCTATGGCCCGACCCTATTGGTCCATAATCCGCATCTGCATGCGCATCATGGCTAAGATTTCGTCATCTCGTCGCCGAGAAGACGAGCTCGATCAGCGAGATCGGTGAGAGCCGCCAGCAGAACTCTCATGTTCTCTATTACCCTGACGTTGGGGCGATGCGTTCTCTGCATGGTTGGAGTATGCTGCCATGCGATGATCCAACTGCTGACGTGGAACATTCCCCCCCCCCATTCACGCCTTGATATGACGATTCTCCTGAATACACGGTGTAGGGGTCGTTGTGCGTGTGCGTGAAATGGTTTTGGGATGGGATCACCGCGGGTTGTGGCTGCGCTGGCTGAACTGGATCTGCCACTTGGAGGGGCTGGTTCGAAAGCGGGACCTCAACAGCAGGCTGATCTTCAAGAAGTGGCTGCTGTTGGACAGCCCTGTTTTCCCGGAGACGCTGACGGAGGTCTGTTCCCCGTGGCGGTACGGCGGCTACTCTGGGCGGACGTCCCCTTCCTCTGCGTGGGTAGCGGTCTCCTTCTACGTTTTCCATCATGAGTTTGGTGAGGGTGGGAATCGAAGTTTACCGTTTCCCACAGACGGCGCCAATGTCTTGTTTTAGATCAGGTCGTTCACTAAGGCCACAATGAGAGACCTAGTGAGGCGGTTTGACCTAGATTTGCTGTATGATTCTCTGAGTTTCACAGGTATCAGTAAGATAACCTGGGATGCCCTAATCACTGTGTGTGCAGTGTGAACTTAGGGTTTAGAATGCGTACCTCAGCCCCATGTAGCACTGTACTACTTATAGGGGTGACTGGATGCCCTAATGGGCCTGTGGTGTTGTGGGCCAGGCGATCCAGCCCGTTACGAGCCTTAAGAGGATAAGACCGAGATGGTACACGGCCGACATCCTGTCCTTGTTGGCTTTAGGAACGTGTGAGCCGTATTGGAAGGAACGAGTTCGACCCGTTTAGGCTGTGCCTGCATGCCTGAAAGGCATCGATCTCGGCCTGTCAGTATAGGTGGTTGAGAAGAGTGACCTCGGCTGGATAGGGTTCGATACCCTGTGATCTCGGCCTGGGGTCTAGTCCATCACATATATATTATTGGTAATTAAGAAAAAAAATAGAAATATGAGTATTTTTAAATAAAAATAATTAAATGTTATTATAAATTGCAATGCAATTTTATAAATAGGAAAAAAAAAAGTTTTCAAAGAGAGAGAGTATTGAACATCTGACATCCTACACTATCTAACACTCAATTACTTTCTAACAACTGATGGAAAACTTTTTAAAAACACTTACTAGTACTTTTAATTTCTTTCACTACTAGTAACAACTGCTTAAGTTAAACTTCTGGTTTGGTTGAGCCTGCAGCATTTCAATATTTTAACACCAAATTAATTAATTAGGTCATTTACTTTTAACTTAAATAAAAGATGTTGGTGCGTGCCAGATTGGGAGTCATTTCTCCTAATAGCAGTGGTTAACCTTTGGCTGCAACTACTATTCTTCTCGTCATGAGCTATGCATTTAGAAGCATATTTACAAAAAATTAAGTTTGAAACAAGTTTAAAATATGTGAGACATTATTCTTCTCGTCCATGATTGCTTGAGTCTCCAAAGTCCGAAGTGCTTTTCAGCTACGTAGTGGAGGCTGTGTTGCAAATGTTAGAAGACCCAATAATGTAATTGCCGGTGATAATCACGCTATGACTTTCGTGGTCAAATATAAGTGTTTGGGGAATCTTGTTATTGTTTAGGCATATGCTAAAAAGTATTTTTGGTGTCTGGTTAAGAAATTAAATTTAGTAGACAATTATTAAAAATATTTTTTTTAATTCCTGAAATATGTGGTAATGCACATTTATGATTATTTTTTTAAGTATAAAAACCTTCCGTTTAATCTATAAACTATGATGTATCTTTTCTTTTAAATAATATATAATTAAGAGTAAATTTGAATATATATATATATATATATATATATTTAATTATTGCAAATTTAATATTATTATTTACTTTAACTAGTTTTTTAATTCGCGTAAAAACCGCATGCAAGAGCTTACAGAAGGAGTACAAAAACAAAATTTTATAATTTGTACAAAATATTATAGTAGTTGTTATTAATGAGTACTCTAATAACATTATTTAAGGTCTACCTCAAATTGGCTGACTAAGTTGATAGTAAACAAATCTTTAAAGAACCAAATTGATGCTCTAATTTTTTTATAAGCAAATTATTTTTTGAGAAAATAATGTATGCATTGACAGTGTACAATTTTTTACACTGTCAACATACTATCCACCGTTGATTGGTTAACTATGATTAACTTATAAGTAAAAGTAATGCATATTGATGACGGATTATGCACCGACAGTGTAAAAACTTTACACTGTCAGTGTACAAATATTAAACTCTAATTTTTTTTCTTTATATTTTTAATAAAGAATGTAGTCCCAATATTTGATTCGTAGTGCATTGTCATCAATAATTTATATTTTACACCTTTATTAACTGAGTTGATTATTATAATTAAAATATTATAAAGTAAAAGCAATAATTTTTTTTTCCATCTACGGGAAAAACAACATATTTAATGTAATAAAAATTTGATTAAAAAAACCAACGTGGGTTGGTCAAGTGGTAGCTCACTTGGTCCTTTAATCAACTGGTCTTGAGTTCGAGACTTGGGTATGGAGCAACCTCCGCTGGGAGACCCCTACCGCTTAGTGCGAGCTCAGTTGGGTCGGACCGGATGAGTCGGATTATGGGTAAACCAAATCCGGGTACCGGTTGGTAAAAAAAAAAAATTTGATTAAAAAAAGCAAATTTAAAATTTAAAACCATGTTTATTGTAGTACGTAATATCTACGATATTAAAACTAAAGAAAGCAATGAAATGATATCTCCACTCGTTAGAAGTGCTATGCATTTACCTGTGTAGCCACTAAAATTTCTAATCGAATGAGGTTCGTAAGGACAAAAAAGATAATTTTGACGATAGAGGAGTCAATGCCATCATGATGATGAGATTTGAAGAATTAGGAAAATATGGAATAGAGGATGACCCTCATAATGGGCTTAGCCAATGTTGGTTACATGGAAGGGATTTTGAAATTATTTTTGGATTGTGACTTAATTGATGATTTGTTTAAAAAATTTTGGTCATCAACACAATTATGCCTGGAGTTTTTTTTTTTTTTAACTTCTCTTACAACATATCATCACACATGGCCTTTGTATGAAATGAATGAATTTTTAAATCTTTTATCTAGATGATTTTTAATTCGTAGATTATGAACGCTATTGATTTGCAATTTTTTTTAAAAAATTTTATAGCAAGATCGTGATTATGTTGATGATTTATTGAAAAATTTCAACCATGAAAACAATCTCTACCTAAAGTTTTTTTTTTTTTAAACATTCCCCACAACACATAGCTTCTGTATGAACTAAATGAATATTTAAATCCTTTATCATATATTCTAGATGATTTTTTAGTTCATGAAACATGAATGAAATTGATTTACAAAATTGTTGTTTTTTTAATTATATCAAGGTTGTGACGGCGTTGTTGACCTAAACTTTTGAGCAGATCATCAACGCATTTACAACATGAGTTTTTTTTTAAAAAAAAAATCCCTCGCAACACATCACCATACATGACTTTTGTATGAAATGAATACATTTTTAAATTTCTTATCTTGCATTCTTGATAAGATTTAGTTCATGGGTTATAAAAGATAATGATTTACAATTTTTTTTTCTTCAAAACCTTGTATCAGGGTCATGACTATGTTGATGACCAAATTTTTTTGAGCAAATCATCAACACAATCATGACTCAAAATAATTTTAAAAGAAAAAATTACTATAAAATAAGATATACATATTCCAACGTGAGGTGCCCAAATCCCCTCCCCCATATTTTTGACATGTATAACCCAAACACACTCGAGGCCCAAGCTATAATGTGAACCAGAGGTTACACCAGTCCAAACAAAGCTTTGGATAGTCCTGAGTCTTTGAGTGTGTTTGGTATGACAAGCTTATAGTTTATCTAGTAGCTTTTAGCTTATTGACTACCAGAGCTGTTTGGTGAACAAAAAATAAAAGAAGCTTATAGCTTTCAAAAAGGAAGCTTATAGCTTTTGAAAGCTAGCTTTTAGAAAGCTACATCATGTAGCTTTGAGAAAAAAATAAGAGCTTTCAATAAATCATATCCCAATTTTACCTTTTTTTTTAAATTATATTATTATTTATTCTGACCCAAATTAATATTACTCGCCAAATTTTTTACTCTTTCCCTCATAAACCCAAAAATCTAGAATCCTTCTATATATTCAACATTTGTGCACACCACCCAATACCACACCAAAACCACTCATAAATAAATCATATATTTAACTATTGATTCAAGAGACATAAAGGTATGTGATATTTATTTCAACATTGATCATCAAATTTCTCTTTCACTTTTTTCCTCAATATTTTTTATAATAGATTGTGTTTATATTAGATTTTTTTTGGTGATGTTTATAATTTGCTTGGAATATTTTTGTTTTAATATAAAGTGCAGTAGTACTTAACAATAATTATTATGAATGTTATAATTTTTTTTATCATTTATATCTATATAAATGAAGTATATGCCTTTTTTTATAAGCTACTAGTATAGTATTATAGTCATAAAAATATGAATGTCAATGCTAATTATTATTCAACATATACCCTTCAACATGTTATGTACTTTTAATTTCAGTCATTTAACAAGTTTAAATTAGTTGCACAACTAGTTTTGCCAAACAGCTCTAGTTCAATAAGCTAGCTATACAGTTACGAGCTCACAGCTATAATCCCACAGCTATAAGCTAGGTTCACAGCTATCAGCTATAAGCTCACAACTATCCGCTACAAGCTCACAGCTATAAGTTAGTTTTGCCAAACAGAACTTTTATCACATCTTGACGTACGGTTAGAGAACGTCATCGAGCTCATCAAAAATTTTATTTTAACCCTAAATTAAGTAGTTCAAAATTAATCGTCAATAAACGTAACCGGTTCTTGAATAAGTTACTCAATCCATTTCACTATATAAATCTTTAAAAAAAATTCGCAATAAAAGTTTTTATAAAAAAAAAAATACAATATTTATTACTATGACTTTTAAAATTTTCGTCTCTAAATTTTATAAAAAATGACGAGTAAAAATTTAATCATAAAGAGATAGTAAAAAAATACTAAAATTTAACATAAAAAAATTATAAGTATTAATTATACTTCTTAATTCATGTGTGATAACCTTAAAATACTTTATGTTGTGAAACAGATCTCAAACCTTATATATGTATGCAAATCAAATAGACCTTTTCTTTTCACACCCCCATTTTTCTTTTCACCCCCCATTTTTTTCGCCTCACATGAGGCGGAAGTGTAAAATTATTGGTTTTTCCACCTCTCAAGAGGCGGAAAGGGTGAAAAAAGCACTTCCGCCTCATGTGAGACGGAAAAAATGGGAGGTGGAGAAAAAAATGAGGGGTGTGAAAAGAAAAGGTCAATCAAATATCACTCCTTTCTCTCTCAAAAAAATATCTACTCCTTAGTTTTCAGTTTGGTTTGAGTTATCCGAACAAGATAATTTTGCCAAGCTTTATTATGTAAATTTTACTTTTTTTTGAACAATTTTCAATTCTCGTTTACTCATTTGATTAATTAGACTTTGAATACCCATCAGATACTCTCACAATTCAAAGAACATAACATATACGTAACTATTGTAAACTTTCCAATGAGTCTAAATCATGGGATGTTCCATAATGCTCCGGACAAGTTATTTGCTCCGGGCAATTTTTAGTTTCTTTTAATTTTTTTGTGTATATGTTATAAGTTAAAAAAAATATGTTTTGGATAACTTTTTATTGATATACACATGTTTTTTTTTAGTTTTTTTAATATATGTTTTATGGCACATGTTAATAAATGTATATTGAGCAAGTCTGCATTAAAAATTTGCATACTCAGAAATTTGTGTGCAATTTCTTAATGCAGATTTATCCAATATAAATTTTAATACAAATTTACTCAGTATAATTTTTTAACCTTTGTCAAAAAAACATATAATAAAGAATTCAAAACAAAATAACAAAAACATATATATATCAATAAAAAAGAAAACCCAAAACATATTTTTAATTTACCAAATACATCAAAAAGTAAAAAAAAAAACCCGCGGAACATTTTAACAAAACTTCCACCAGATCATAATAGCATCACCCCTAAATCATTGTATGCATTATTTTACAAGTTAAATAAGAGATGAAATCACCAACAAAGCCCTGCACAGTTGGTAGATAGCTGGGTTCCTTAAGCATGATGCAGGGGTTCGATCCCTGCCGTGGGCATGGAAAAGGCTTTGTTGGTAGAGATAAAACCCACTTCGATGATCTCTATGCCTCAGAGGGGATTAGTCTTCCAAATATTTATACAAGAATTAGTGAAAACAACATTTTATTGTTTCCATTTTTTCATATACAAAATTTTAAAAATAGGAAATGGGATAAAAACGCGAGATCGTATTCATAATTAGCAAAAAATTAAATAAAAACAAATAATCAAACATACCTTTATATTTTCAATAAAAGATTTTCTTGAATGTGTTACTTATCCAATATCCAGTTAGCAAAACCGTTGTCATATTTTTTTTTTTTTTGGTTTAAAACCGTTGTCATATTTAAACTAAAAGAATAATATTAGTATTATTATACTCCGTATAATCTAACTAATTAATCAACCAATCTATTTCAATTATCTTTTTATGGAAAATTTAGTTAAGATTTCTTAAACGTTATGGCAAGTGTAAAATATCTAACTGGGAAGGTCTACTGCATAAAGATCATGCACCTGCAACTGCAACAGCACCTTGCACCTGCGTGTCTCCGTGAGCTTCACTTGCTCCACGTACGTACGTCTCATTTGTTGTGTCTTTACTTCTATTTCTTGCAAAGTACTCTATTGACAGTACTGTGTCTATTGTGGTCCTATTCATTGTTGCCAACTACGGCGTTGCTGTGTGTATGGAGTACCTTCTTCCAAAACAATCACTCTGCCAACTTAATTAACGTTTTAGAGCAATTGGAGAAGGGTACCTTTACTTTACTTTACTCTATGACATCATCCGTGACATGGCCTTCACTTAAATAAATTTGGACCCTCCAATGGCCCATAAAGGGATAGTGACTAGTCCATTGCCTACTAGCTGTTCCATATATCTATACTATACGGGAATTGCTTTTTGGCCCCTTTTCGACGTTTTTACCGTATTTTTATAGACCAAAATATTCTTAAGGGTGTTAACATTTCCGGTTTTATGAAACCGAAAAAATCTTTCCGGTATTGCTGAATCGGAAGAAATTAAAAAATTCTTCCGGTTTTGATGAACCGGAAGCACTATTCCGATATTTCTAACTTAATATGCATATGAGAATCACTTCCGGTTCTGTAGAACCGGAATAGTTCCGGTTCTGCTTAACTGAAACCTTTCCAGTTCGGTTAAGTCGAAAAGATTCTGACTCATTTTTATATTGTAACTAGACCTCACAAACCGGAAAGGGGTCTAAATTTGTTCCGGTTTTACTTAACTGAAATGCTTCCGGTTTTCCTTAAACGAATTTATTCCGATTTGGCTTAACCGAAAGTCTTTTCGATTCGGTTAAGTCGGAAAGATTCCGACTCATTTTTATATTATAACTGGACCTCACAAACCGGAAAGGGGTCTAAATTTGTTCCGGTTTTACTTAACCGAATTGTATTCGGTTTTACTTAAACGAATTTATTCCGGTTTGGCTTAACCGAAACTCTTTCAGGTTCGGTTAAGTCAGATATCTTCTGACAGCTATTTATATTGAAACTTTATCAAACAAAACTGGAAAAAGGGTCTAAATTTATTCCGGATCAGTGAAACCGGAAAGATTCCGATTTGGTATTACCGGAAATTTTAGCAAACTTAAGAGTATTTTGGTCCAGACAAATTATAAATGGGGCCAAATAGTCATACACGGGACCAAAAAGCAATTTCCATGCTATACTACTACCTTTCTCTTTCAAAAACAACTCCCATCCTAAAGGCCGAAACCCATTTTTTCCGTTTTGGCGACGTATCCGGAAATATATTATTTTTCGTCTCCAAGTCCATGATTGCGACGAAGAAAGGAGGAAGTAGCCGCAGAAGTATTTGACCAAGAAAAAACAAAGCTTTACTGGTTCCTATGGGGTTTTGGTTTTAATTATTAAAAATTATTTTGACAGGAACTAGAAAACAAATTTTTAAATGTTCTAGTATTAGTCTCCGCTGTAAAAAAAAAATGTTATTTGTCGAAACACTACATTAGCAGCCCCGCGGTCTAAAATGACACTAATAAGTGATATGACATGGATAATACGCACTATTAAATGCAAAATGGTTCAATGCGCAAAATTTTGTATTCATGAACCTAAATCATTCATGTCACACCACCCACTTAGTGCCACCGATGTGATATCCATTAACTACATTGCAGATAACGTATCTTTTCTAATGGAGGGGATAAAACCAAAATATTTAAAAAATTAAGGATTGCTCCAAATCAAAATAAAGAACTAAAATGAAAATTGATATTTGAATCCAGTTTATTAGATTTTCATCCAAAAAGCTATTTCAAAGTTTGAGAATCTAAATCTGTCTAATATCATGTGATCCCAGCGATTAACAGTATGATGCCCAACAATTATGGACCTCCATTGCCCAAGTGTCATGTTGCTATCTAACAGAACATTAGTGTCACTGTCTCAGGCCGCAATAATTTCTAGCTATCTTATCTCAATATGATTATTATGAAGGTAGAGCTGCCATTTCAATTTGGCTAGTGGCTTGAAATGGTAAATCCTAAAGTGTAAAAATAACTACCACCAAATTAGACTTAGCAAAGACACTTTCAAGATTCATGACATAAAAGGATGGGCAAAATGATAATAATAAAAAATGGAAAAAGTAAACTCACTCTACTCATCATATATAAGATAAGAATATAACCAACAAAACCATGTCGGCTTCGGCCTCCCATGTTTCCCATGTCACTAAATGTGAAACCAAACTCATACTTTGACGTTCCTGCAGGACCAACAGTCCACATGAAGATGCAAAACCAATAGGGGGCCACTAGAGAGCAAAAGACAAACCTAAAATAGATTTGTACACCATGCTTTGCATATGTAGCCCTGTTGACATATCATAATTTGGATCTTAAAAGTCAACTTTTATATTAGCAAATTCCCCCACCCCTCCCAAACTACCGCTGAAGAAGTGGTTACATAATAAATTTCTCTGTTCAAACAGAGAAATCTGCTCTTGTTTCTAGAACATATTATTATTTCAAAATATATATACACAAAGATTTTCCACCATAATATATCCTCTTCCTTTTTTCCGCTATGGTTGCTTGTGTGAACACGTACACTTAGCACGACTTTCTGAAAGAGTCTATAGATATATAATAGGCAGGAAGAAAATGAATGAGTAAACTCTCGAATTAGTAATGCTTTGTAAATAATGATACTATGTGTTATTAATGTTGTTGAGAAATTAAGTGAGATACTCAACATACCTGTACTTGTTTTTGAAGGTCTTTAATGTACTCAACAGCCAAGTCCAACATATCTGCTGTGTTCGTTTGCTGGAAAAGGGAGAAATAACAGCATGGATAAGTCAACTAGTCACTTCTTTCGCAATCCACATGAATAGTCACTTACGTGATCAAGTGTGCAACAAGTCAAAATCTTACATTGTCCATGTTGGGGACCAGATCTTGCAGTTTCCTCATACGCTCACTAATTTTAGTTCTTCTAACCTGAAGCCAATCCATGCAAAGATAATCATTAACAAAAAGAAGGAAAAAAAAACCTTCACTATGGATGCCAAATTTGCCCAATTATGTGTTTTTTTGGTTTGAGACTTATTACATATTAGTCAAACTGAACCTGACTAATCCGAATTGAGCCGAGAAGATGTATTTAAGGAGCAAAGCACTGGCAGCACAATTTATGCCTTTGTATGCAATAAATACTAAGCAATATAAATCGTTTGATGCATTCCAAGTCATGAAAATGTGATGCACGAAAATAGGGTTGTCTAACTTAGCATAAGGAAAACAAGTACAAGTGAAATAAAAGAGAATCACTTCGCTAGAAGAAAGCATACCCTTTCTGCGATGCTTCTTGGATGAGTGGCACAACCCCGCTTAGCACGAATCTTAAATGGAACAGAATCTGTCGACTGCAGAAACTTCTCAATGGCTGCCATTTCCAACGAAGTATTTGGCATACTCAACTGATGCGCCAAAGGGGCAGAAGGTTGGCCTCCTGTTTCATTCTGATCAATGCAACGAAATAAAGTCAATAACATAGTAGTAACAAATTGTACATCAGATATTCATATTACCAAGATCAGATAGTACTATTCTACCTGAGTTTCAGCTGCATTTAAACCCGAAAATGGTTTTACATCTTCATCTTCTCTAGGTCTTTTTATGCCACTTATATTTTCGGCAATGCCTGAAGAATCATCCCAAGGACCTACTGGGAAACCTGCAATGAAATCATCACCCTGGCTCTCGGCAAAAGCTTCACTGTCTGGATCATTTTGTTTAATGCTTGTATTTCCAATTTCAGCTCTTGATGACAATAGCCCTGTCGAGAAGCTTGGTGCATTCTTCAACCTCACCGCAGGAGAAAAGTTTGCTTCCTCGCTGGTGCTACTAGCAGCTCCCGCAGCCCCCATGCCTCTTATAGCAGCATAGCCTGCCAAGCAAAAACTTGCATAGTGTTATTACGACAAACTATATCTTAATGAAGTAAGAAAATGAAGATTGGCATAAATATGAAGCATAAACTAAGAAATATTGATTAGTGTACCCATGATGTGCTCAATCAGAAATGAAGGATTGCATTTCCATCACACCCTCCTTGAAATTCTAGACCACAATCATGGTTTTTCCCTCATGTGATAGCTCTAGCAACAAAATTTTTCTAGACTAGCAAAATTGAAAATATTTATGATGCCCGAAGTGGCAAAAAATTCTTGTCCTCCAGAGTTACATATTGATATTTTTCTCTTTTTTTGGGGACCATTAGTTATTCTTACAGTTGAACTGATTTAAACTGTCCATTGGACTAATCCCAGTTATATTACAAGAGCACTGAACTTCACGGGATATGAATTCACATTCTCGTCATCCTATATGCCTAACCATTCTTATTATTCTTTTGTTAAAAACAGAAAACTTCACTAAAATGAAAAGGCAAAACTTTTGTCTAAAACTCCTGATGAAAAGAAAAAGATGAAATTATACACACATATGAAACTAGTAGCCAAAAAAAAAGAGAAACTATAAAAAATGGCAAAGAAATTGGGCATACCACCTTCAAGGTTTATGTTTGAAAACAGTCCAGCAGGGGAGCTACCATGCCTGATAAGACTAGAAGTACTTCCACGACCGGTCTTCATATGGTTCGGCAAAGGCGGTCGTCCAGAGCTATGGTAAAAATTCTGAGGAGTTGATGCTCCGTAATTGCTTTGCTGCTGCTGCTGCTGGTGGTGGAGAAGCACTGGTTCATTATTCATAGAAGGCATATCCTGAGGCTGCTGGCTAATAATTTCCTCCTTCACTACAGAAACTTGCTGAACCGGTTGCATATTCTGAGTAACTGAATCCTCAGGAGCACCTTCACCACCAACTCCACCACTACCACCGCTACCACTAAGACTATTGATAAACCTAGCGAAAACTCGTTCTGTTTCAGGGCTGGATGGTCGATTGAAGACACTCTCATAGAACTCCTTGTCAATTATATTCGTAAAATAGGAACTTGGAGCTGACCGGTAACGCGTCAAGCCCGAATTCATCTGCTGCTGATGTCCCAAGAACATTGGAGGGTGCTGCCGAAGATCCGATTCCATTTTTTTTGCCACCTCTTCTTCTCTTCAGTTAAACTCAAAAGTGTTGGAATTACACAAGACAAGAACTAAAGTTTAATTCTTTTGCAAATTATCTTCCAACCCTTCTCATCAAATCACACCAACTTATTCAAATCCTCACTTCCAACCCAATTTCTGAAATAAAATAAAATAAAATAAAAGTTATTTTTTAAAGAATTCAGCACAATAATTCTAGAGATCTAAAACTAACAAAACCAAACCCAAATCCCGAAACTTTTCACTTACAACTCCAAACTGTGAAGTGGGGTTGCAACTAAACCGATAAAGTGCATAAAAATCAGGAAGAGATCAAACATGGGAAAGGAAAAGAACGCGACAAAAATAAATAAGAAAAAAGATAAGGAGGAGGAAAAAAAAAAAGAGTTGTGGTTTCTATCACTTAGCACCTAAAGTCATAGAAACTAACAGTAACTCATTTTTTTGGCTCCTGTTCCTGAAAGTGAATCAGTGTCACTCAACAACTCAGTTGGTCAAAACTAACAACAACAAAAGCAACATCTGAAACATAAACAAAGTACTTACTATATTATTACTCCATATCAAGTGTTATGTACAGAACAGAACAGAAAAGAACAAGAAACACATAACACATACCTCTCAATGAGTGCAACAGGTTGAGGTATTTAATTAATTTTGGTGGGTAGAGTGGTGAGAGTGGTGGTGGAAGATGCCTCTGGAAGAAAGTTCAAGAGAATGGGTGAAAAAGGATTATATTATATTTATTTATTTACTTATATTTAAATATGAAATAGTAGTATTTAAAACATTTATTTTGC
This sequence comes from Crotalaria pallida, assembly GCA_037953625.1. Lineage (NCBI taxonomy): Eukaryota > Viridiplantae > Streptophyta > Magnoliopsida > Fabales > Fabaceae > Crotalaria > Crotalaria pallida. Next base: position 136,173,125 of record CM075654.1, on the reverse strand, counting down.
TTTGTTTGGAGGTGCACCCAATGAGAAGTAAACAGAGCCATAAATGGATCCAGCCTTTCAGATTTGGTAAGTTTCGTGTTCCAGTTTTACCAGAATGCCCCTGAGTTTTGGGAAGAAACACCAAAGTGTGACACGAACGTGGCAGAAAGGGGCTTCCCAAGGTAGAAAGAACACAAAGTTAATCCTATATTTAGAAGTAAAGGTTGGTTTTGATATAATGGGAAGCATACGAGGTGAAATGACTTTATTGCCTGTATGTGTGCACTCCCTCCCTCCCTCCATGGCTTGGCTGCTGCACCCGCCAACACATACACCATTCTCATTCATAATATCATCATCATCATCATCATCATAAAATACAATGCTGGATTTTCAATTACATTATTAGAGAAGCAAGCACTTTTTTATTTTTTCTATTTATCAAATTTAAATGTTAAACTCGGCTAGAAGATAAAAAATTTAAACGAGTGCTTTTGTATTAAAAAAAATTAATATATTTATATTTTCAATACAAACTTTTTTTAGGATAATTCATAATTAATACTATTATGACAGTGATTAACAAGAACATTCTTCATTTATATTTTTAAATGATAAGTATTTTTGTCATTTTACATCATTTTCATGTCATTTCATAAATTATTTAGGTTATGAATTTAGACGCGATTTTTTTCATTTCGTGAATTAGGTCACCATTATTAAAAAAAAATTACATGATCATGAGTATGTTCATGATAATAGAAAATAGACCGTGAACAATATCACAATAGCATATTTTTCTAGTGTGGAATATGGCGTGGGTAAAATTATTCTCTATCTAGATTAATCAAATGTGGGGTTTCAAACTTTCATCTCATAAAGTCATACAATTTTTTTTAGTACGGTACACATTTCAATTAAGAAAAATGATATATCAATGTATAAAATGTATTAAAAAAATAACTTAGATCACAAAGTTATATTTTATTTATCAACGATTTGTTAATAAATGACATGTATCACTTTTTACAATGTAAGCTAATTTATAAATTAATTTTATAAGTAAATGTATAATTGCTTTTTAACTAAATATGTTTTTTTAAATCATCAACAAGTGTGTAAATCAATTAGTGAGGGGTTACTATAACTTAATTAGAGATATCAAGGTGGAGTCTTTAGGATACAAATGTCCTAGATACTTGTTAAAAAAAGCTTGTCATCCACAATGATTCTATTATGCTTGAACATCATTGCTTCCTATCAAAGAATGATATATGTAATATAGAGAAGAAAAATGTGCTTTTTGGGTCTATGCACATGCAAAATATAAACAACTATAAAGCTTAATTTTTTATAGCAAAGCTAAAATATATTTTTTTAAAAAAATTATTAAGTACATCATTTATTTCATGAAAACTTATATTTATTAAATTTATTTATCTGTGCATATGATTTATATGTTAAAAAATAAATAAAAAAGCTAATTTAATAACTACATTCTTTCTTTTTTTTTGGGTAAACATAACTACATTCTTAATGCATAAAAAATAAAACTACATAGTCCAGCACAGTTCGTAGATAGCTGGGTTCTTTAAGCGGTGTCAGGGGTTCGATCAAAAAAAATATAAAAACATTCTTTTTCGAGGAAAAGAAATGCGTTAAAAAATTCCAGTAAAGTCCGATCCAAAAGTTGTCATCCCAACAATTGAAATGACATTGAGGCATATGTGCACGATCTAAGACAAATCTCAATTATTAAAAAAAATAGATAGCTGCTACATGTACATGGATTCATGGTGTTGGTGAAAGTGGTAGAAAAAGGAAATATTTTTCTATGTTGTGCGTGGGGGACCACTCGTGCCACGCGGATCTTCGTACGGAGATGCGTTGAAAATTATTCTATGGCCCCATGTAATGGGTCCAATATATATAAAAGGGTTTTTTTTTTTAATAATTATCTTAACTACGTGTTTGATATAATTAGTAAGATCATATTATAATTATTTTTTTATGATTATAATTTGATGAGATTATAATCTATTGAAATTATAATTTATTTATGTTGGGATATCTTAACTGAAAAATGAATTTAAACTAATCTTTGAATAATGTAAAGAATATTATTTTTAATTGAGTAAATTAACAAAAAAGATATTGAGTGATAAAAGAATAGTTAATGTGTTTGATTGACAATGATATAATAGAAAAATTATATGAGTCTAAAAAAATAATTTTCAGCTGCTATAAAAGAGTTTTAAGATTTTGATTATTTTTCAAAGAATATAATCAAATATTATGATTTGCATCTATAAAACAAACACATTAGATTATAATTATTTTTGAAAAAAAAACTAAAAATACAATCTTAAGCTAAAATAAACACGCTCTGTGTGTTTGTTTTGGTGTAAGATTGTGTTTTGAGCTTCTTTTTCTTCAAAAATTATCATAATCTAATGTATTTGTTTGTCAAAACAAATTATAATTTCATATCAAATTTTTGAAAAAAATAATCAAAATCTAACAGCTCCCTCATAGCAGCTGAAGATTATTTTTGTTAGATTGTTTTTTTTTAGGTCTATGTAATTTTCCTATTCTACCCATATCACTTCAGAACATTAACTACTCCCTTATCACTTCATACCATTTTTTTTGTAACTTACCCAGTACAAATAATCTTCTTCACACTATCCACATATAAACTTAAATTCATTTTTCAACTAGATACCCAAAAATAAACAAATTATAATTTTAACATATTATAATCGTACCAGGTTATAATCATAGAAAAATAATCATAATCTCATTTTATCAACTATACCAAACATGCACTAAGTGTAATGTTTAAATAGCTTAAAACAAAAGTTAATCTAAAAAAATAATGTTTTCAATACTTAAGAGTTATTTTTTTTTAATTATTTAAAACTATATATTTTGGGTTATTTAGATGTTGTATTTAGAATAATGGTTAGCAAAATCGCATATAAAATTAGATTTATACCTGATTTTAATCCTTTCTAAATTTTGAAATTTGTGCTTGATTTTTTTTTTCTCCATACATTTTCAACTTGTTACGATTTTCATCCTCGTTCTCAATTATAGCTTAGAATCAAGTAAACATAATTTTTGGTTAGAAATTTTTACCCTTATATTATTATTATTATTTCTACCACTACGTTGAGGTTTTAGTTCATACTTTCTTGAATTACGATAGTATTTTTTATCCTTAGTTAATAGTGAGGATTAAAACTAAAATAACTTAAAAATGAAGGAACAAAAGCTTAAAAAATAAAATAAAATATATGAACGAATTTTAAAATAAAAAATATTTACATATTTAAGCCTAAAAATAAATCTATAACTAATATTATCATGATTTATTTAAAGAAAACCATTACATATATAATTAATTTTACAAAAATATGTTCAAGGGGAGGGTCTAGTAACCTCTTCGTAATTATTGGATTACATAAGTCTGTAGTTTATCAACGCGAGTTTGGTGCAGTGATAGTTCACTTGATCAACTGGTCTCAAGTTCGAGTCTTGGGTATGGAGCAACCCTCGCTGGGAAACCCCTACCGCTCAGTGCAAGCTCAGTTGGGTCTGACCGAATGAGTCGAATTCTAGATAAACCAAATCCGGGCATGGGTTGTTGTAAAAAAAAATAAATTTGTACTCCCTCCGGTCCTATATATAGGTCACATTCTAGAAAACTTTTTTGGTCCTAATTATAAGTCACTTTATATTTTCTATGCATCATTTATTGATTTTTCTCATTTTTGCCCTTATTAAATGCTTTGACTATCTATGTGTTTTTTGTTGTTCATTAATGAGTGTGAATTTTCCAAGAAAAGTTAAGGGGATAAATTTGTAATGTTACAATATATTCTCATAGAATTCATAAAACCAACCACTTTCCTTGGTATGTGTAATTCGGTTAAATATGACCTATAATAAGGACCCGAGGGAGTAGTTTATATTCTTCCAAACTTTCACCATGTTAAAGCACTTTTTTTTCTTCACCAAGATGGTTCTAAACTGATCACTAATTTATTTTAATAGTGGATTTGCATGTTTGACAAGTTTAGTTATGAGCTTTTTAGGTAGTGAAGAGCTTTTAGATTCAGTCGATAAGTTATTATTATGGTCTTGTTTCGATGAATATAAATTAGAAAAGAGCTTATAGCTTGTAAAAAAGGAGCTTGTAACTTTTGAAAGTTACTTTAAGTAATTTTCAAGAAACTAAACTAGTTTTCAATAATTCGTATACAAATTATACCCTCAAAAAATTTAAAAATTATTTACCTACTCTAATATAATTAATTATAATTTAAAAATTTTGTTATTATTAATTAATTAACTACATAATTAATAGATGGAGAAAATAAACGAATTTAATTATTATAATTTAAATTTTTTAATGCTTTATTAATTACTATTTAATAAATATAAATAATACTCCCTCCAGTCCTATTTATAAGTCACATTCTAGAAGGATTCTTTGGTCTTATTTATAAGTCACTTTGTATTTTCTAGGAAGCATTTATTGTTATTTTCTCTTATTTGCCCTTTGCGCATTAATGTGAAGTAATACATTGTGAAATTCCCAATGCAAGTTAAGAGGGTAAAACTGTAATGTTGAAGTATTTTTTTAAAGTTTCAAGAAACCTAACTAACTTCCTTGGTCCGTGTCATATAGTTAAGTATGCCCTATAAATAGGACCAGAGGAGTATAATGCTGCATGTCATTTTTGATCATTTAATTACTTGCTCTGAGTTAGCTTCACAACTACAAGTTACAAACTCGCAATTACTCCCTCCGTTTCACTTTAAGTGTCTTTTTAATATCAAAATTTTGTTTCAAAATAAGTGTCTTTCTACCAAATCTAGGCAACATTTAATACTGTTTTTCCTTATTTATCCTTACATTTAATGTTGTTTTAGTTTTGAAATTTGTAATACTAGAAATGATGCATTGACAAAATAGAAATATTAAATAGGGATATTTTTGACAAAATACACATAAAACTTACAATAATCATCATAATCAAAACTTTCTTAATCTATGTGCAAAAGTTCAAAAAGACACTTAAAATAAAACGGAGGAAGTATAAGTTAATTTTGTCAAACGGATCCTAAGTCCAATGGTTTTTCTTTTACTATAAATGCAGAGAGTTGAATGCTTACGGAGACGCATCGATCTAATAAGAAGGCTTTATAAATGACCTGACCAAAGGGATTAATTTCTCATCCACTAGTTGAAAAGATACCATGATAAAAAAAAAAAAAAATAAACCATCACTTTGTTTGTATATTTTAAAAGGCTTGATAATGTTTAAGTTCTTGAACTTTATGAATTGTTTTGATATTGGTTATTGTTTTTTTTTTTTAATGTTTGACTCTTTAAAGTTGTTTATAGGTTCATCATATACATCTGCTACCAATTTCAATCAAATTTTTCTTACATATCATACTAGAATCCAAGTCAGGCGCATGAGGTTAATCACCTGAGCGAAAACAACCTCTTTCTCTTTTTTTTTTGTTCATTTTAATTAAACTAAAAATATTAATTTTTTATTTATTTTTTAAAATCTTTATCCACATGACATCTCGTGTATGACTAGGATTCCGACATGACATGTCAGAAAAATTTGACTGAAATCGATAACAAGAATATATGACAAACCTATAAATAATTTCGAATAGTCAAATATTGAAAATAAATAAAAAAAACTTATAACAAAATAACCCAAATATTCAAAAACCAAAAACATGATTAAGTTTTTTTCTTTAAAAAAAAAAAAACTAACAAATGCCCTTGGAACATTTTTAAAAATAACTTATAAGAGTCGTTGCAACTGATCCAAACATTTTTATCTTTCCAGTATTTTGTTAGTTGACCAAACTGCATTTTAAATTGTATTAGTACTCGTCCCTAAAATAGTCAAGGAATGTTTCTAATCACTTGTGTTGTGTATAATGGTCCATAATGCCAATCAACTCCACCGTTAATAAGTTACATTCATCAAAATGTTATTTTAAAGTAAGTTATGTATAGTATAAAATAAGTAAGTCATAATGTATTAATTTAACTATTTTTACTAGATTTTAGACGTAAATACATTGGTAATGAATATTTTCTTCGATTCTATATGTATGATTTTTTTGGAAAAATTTACGTCCATCGAGAAAGTGGATTAAAATTGTTAATGATATTGAAAATGTAAATATTTATTATACTTTTTCAAAATTACCGCTATAATTGTTATTATTAGAATTCTAAAAAGTATTGACTTAATAAATATATTTTTTAAAAAAATAATTAAATGTTATTGAAATTTGTAATATGATCTTACATATCAGATCAATTTTTTTTTTCTAAACAAATTTTACATGTAGGAAAAAAAGAAATAATATGTAAATATTTTTATAATGTTCATAAAATTATGAGGCATGCTTTCACATATAACTCGCCTAATTCTTTTTACTCACCTAAACTTTTTCATTAAAAAAAAATGATTTTAACTCATTATATTTGAAAGATATTATATGAATGGTTAGGGTATAGTTTTTTTTTTAAAAAAAAATTAAATAGAATGTTTAGGGTATAGCTTAATTACCAATTGTTTTAAGTTTTAGCTTTTTGTACTTTATCATATCCGCGATCCACATATGTTTGTGGTACATGAAAACTTTGGCTAATTTTTATATTATATTTTATAAAAAAAAAATCTGTTGGTTTTTATTTTTAAATGTTTCAAAATTTGGGTTTTAGTTCCTAATAATAATTTGAATTATTCTCGAATATGACATATGACATAATAATTGTTAACGTAACCAGTTGTGTTATTGGCACATGATTCACATGAATAAAAACGAAAATTTTGAAATATTTTTTTTTTGTGTACACCAAAAACCGGTTATGGTTTACCCAGAATCCGATTCATCCGGTCCGATCCAACTGAGCTCGCACTAAGCGGTAGGGGTCTTCCAGCGGGGATTGCTCCGTACCCAATATTCGAACTCGAGACCAGGTTGTTAAGGGACCAAGTGAGCTACCACTTGACCAATCCCACGTTGTGATAAATTTTGAAATAATTAATGAACAAAACAACCGATTAAAATTTTTAAAAAGCAAAACAAAAAATCGCTAAAGTTTTCAGGGGCTTAAAGCACGTATTTAAGCCTATCAACATTTATGCATCTAATTAAGATTAGATTTCGCACTCTTCATATTTTATGCCACATTGCTGAAATCAATTTCAGAATCTTCAAACATAAGAGTGTTTGGGGAATGAGTATGTTGTTTTTTTTTTTTAAAAAAAAAAACGTATCACGAATATATGTATATTATATATATCTTAAAAATCGTTTTGAAAACGAAAAACTCAATTTAACTTTTATTTTAAATTGTTATAATCACGAATAACTTTTTTTAGAATAGAGATGAAGAGTAAAACTAATAGGCAGTGTCAGGCAGCAAGAAAGTACGTGCTACCCCTCAAGCCCTCCTTTATTGTCATCCCTATGCTAATTATATTTTTCATATCGCAATTAATTTTTATTGTTTCTTTGATTTAAATATTTAAATAAGTTATTGCATTTTATGATTTAAAAAGGCAATGCCTTTTATAGAATGATCAAATAATTCAATTATGCTTACACTATTATTTTTATTTTTATTAGAAAAATGTGAAATTGTTTCTGTCTAATTTTCATTTCGAACAAGGAAAATTTAACACCTCGGACTATATTGACTTTTACGTCTCTAAAATACGGTGATCAAACAGAATGCTAGCAAGGACCGGTTAGTTTTAGTAGATTGAGTAGGTTAACTAAATCGATGTAATCCATGGTGACTTTCTGGAAATGCAAGAATCTTTTCTCATCACATTAAATTTATACATGATGTGTTGCAGAAAAGAGTTAGAGAGAGAGGGAGAAATTGCCGTGGCTATCCGCTAGTGCAACCGCTCAAGCAATTTGAAGCATTGAAATTATAGAGAGACTCCTTGTAATCAAGTAACCATAATTAGGATTTATCATCTTTAAAGTCACAAGTGGGCTATAGAGGAAAAAAAATTCTTAGACTAAGTTCATAATTAGGATTTGCAGTGAAAGAATATTACTAACCTAGTTTTTCAAGCTCTTTTTACTCCCTTCGTTTTTCAAGGATAAGATCCTTTTGAAAGATTTTTTTGTCCATTAAAAAAATAATTCATATTTTTAGTAACGTTGATAATATAAATATGGAAAATGTTAAGGTATTTGTTAAGGAGGCATATATAGTTGGAAAGTATTGAAAAATATATTTTTAATATTCTCCAAAAAAGAAAATTAAGGGTTTTTTGTTTTTTTTTATATTTCTAGGAAATTTAACAAGTGTTCTTAGGACATTTGGTAGCAAAATCCTATAATTATTCAATATAGTTTTTAAAAACTATCCATATAATTCTTATAATTGCTATTGAAACTTAAAAAAGAGTTGAATAAATAAAAATATTTTAAAAATAAGTAATTAAATGTATTAAAAAGTGAAATGATATTTTATTTATATAGAAATAAATAAATAAATAAATAAATTTATAGAAATCCTATTATAAGGGTCGGAGAGGGAGCAACTTTATAAGGTTGTGTGTGAAACCAAAAAAATGCATCTTACCAATGGAAAAACAAGGTTACAACTTTTTTTTTTGGGTGTGAGTGGAACAAAGTTGACCGTGAATCTGATAAATCCAAACCAACTTGCTCATATTTGGTGAATTGGGTTGTTTTTTTTCCTTTCAGTTATCAAATCAAGCATGGGTCACGGGTTTGTATTTTAAAAACCAATCAACCAAACTCTAACCCAAATTTATTTTAATATTTATTTATTTATTTATTAATGCATATTATGATTAGACCTTGGCTAGTGTATGCTAAAAAACTTTTTACATTACTTAAATTTTTCACCTTGAAACAATTATACTAAATATGAAAAACTTAAGTGCCAACAATTCTTTTTTATATCTTGGAGGCAGGTATACTATTTTTTATTTATTATGTGTTTCACACCCACTCAAAAACTAATCAAACCTGACCCGTCACACTCCCTAACTTTTTAAGATACTCAAGTGAGAGCTCCATAATTTCTTATTGGGCTCGGGTAGAACGTATCCTTACATCCACCGTACATTATAAGGACCAGATTCTATTACAAATTCTAGTTGGGCTGATGGTAAAATTTATCCAAGAATTTTTTTGGTGCTATCAAAATGTAATTGATGTAAAGTGTATCCCCTACCTTTTCAATTTAATGAAATTGTCTAACCTTTGATTTAAAAAATAAAACAGAGGGGGTTAAAATGTCACCTGACCTTCAGTGGTATAGTGCAAAATATAAATTTGAGAGAAACATCTTAAGAAAATTTGTCTAGCGAAACTGTTTATTTGGTTTCTTTTTATCTCATAACTTAATTGTTTTTCTTAATTTAACCTCAAATATTTATTTTTGGCACATTTCGTTAAAGTAATTAAAACACAAAATATTTTATTTAAAAAAAATATTTTAATCAATTTATAAAATTTGTTAAAAGCTAAAGTTAGGAACCAAGTTGAGACAATCAATTAGGTTAAGAGACCAAAATATGATTAAATAAAAATGATAAATTATTTTAAAATCAATTAATAAATAAAATATGAGATCAAATAGTAGACAGTTTTGCATAATTATTTCTATCATTTCCTTTAGCATGTTGACCTATCAATAATATTTTTACTACTTTGAGGTAATGTACATACTTAAAAATAAAAGAGACTTATGAACTTACGTAAAAGAAAAAAGATTAAAGGGGAATGTATCGATGGTATAGTTTTTTACACTATCCATCTATTATCCATATTCATTTGTATTATAGTATTTTTATTTAAAAGTCAACAATCGTAAACACATGAATGATGAATAATATATCAATGGTATAAAAAATCTTCACATTATTAATGTACCATCTATTTTCTCAAAGAAAAATGAGATTCAAGAATAGTGTATGATAAATAAAAAAAGAAAAATTGCTAACAAGTGTCCTTAACTTGTTAAGAAACTAAAAGTAATATTATCACATAGAAAAATGTGATTTTTGATATTTTCGAGAGAATAATTAATACCAACATATGATTGTTTTACCACTTTTAGTAACCTTAGCAAGACCCATAAAAAAATACATAATGTTTGTTTCATTAAATGTGTCTTTAGAGTCAAATAATTAGAGCTAAATGTAATTTCCGGATCTGATGTCGGGCAAAAAGAAATACGATGTAGTCCAATAGTACTTAACAGCTCATACTCCCAAGTAATAAGAGCTAAGAATTCAATAGTCAATTCGATTGTTTCTCCTTTTTAGAAACGAATCATAGAAGCTTGTGATAAGATTTCCAGAAACATTAATGGCCTTCACAGTTTGGTCGGTCCTTCTTCTAAAATACTGTACTCTCACAGTAACTGACAGTGTGCACATGCAGGAACTAAATTTAGACAAATCATTGAGCTCTTGCGTTCAATATTGTCCTCCTTGCCTCAACATGTACTCAGCCAAAATGTTAAATAAAGTTATTTATTAAAAGATTAAATACGATTGAAAGTTATAAAAAAATTAATTTTTTTAAATTTTTTAAGGAAAGAAATAACTTACACTTATAATTTTTTTTATATTTTTAACAAGTATAACTTATTAACAAAACTCATATAATGAATATAATTTCCACCAAAAATTTTATTTTCCCTGTTTTTAAGTGATTATTCAATTTTTATTCAACATTAATTATTTATTTGATTCTTCATGAAAGTTTTATCTATTAAATACTTTTTAAAGTAGAAAATAGTTTTAAAAAATTATATCAAGTATTATTCATTTAAATTAACAATGTTAACTAATTTTTAATTATGATAAATTTATGAAAAAAAACTTACTCCTATAAGACATCATAAGTTGTTTTGAAAAAAAAAATGAAAATACTCTGATCTATACAGATATAGGCTCTGTTCGGCAACACAAGCTAGGAGCTTTTTAGCTAGCTAGGAGCTTTTAGATTCAGTCAATAAGCTACTAGTCCCGTTCGGTGAACACAAATTAAAAGGAGCTTATAGCTTTTAAAAAAGGAGCTTGTAGCTTTTGAAAGCTAGCTTTTAGAAAGCTACTTGAAGTAGCTTTCTAGAAACTAAACTAGCTTTCAATAATTCATATACCAATTATATCCTCAAACAAAATTCAAAATTATTTTACTACCCTTTAATTAATTATTAATTATAATTTAATAATTTTGTTATAATTAAGTAATTAACTACGTAATTAATAAATTAAAAAAATGAATTTAATTAATTATAATTTAATAATTTTTATATTTTATTAATTAATTAACTATCTATTTAATAAATAAAGAAAAAATTTTGAAAAATTTAAAATAATAAAATGTTGCATGTCCTTTTTGGTCATTTAATAACTTTTAGCTACTTCAAAAGCTAGTTTTGCCGAACAACACTATTTTAAATAGTCAGCTAAACAGCTATAAGCTCCCAACTACAAGCTCACAGCTCCTAGCTAGCTTAACAGCTACAAGCTAGAAGCTCACAGCTACAAGTTACAAGCTCACAGCTATAAGCTAGTTTTGCCGAACAGACCCATACACACCCACGATTATTATTAATACCACTGTGCTAATCCTCCCTCCGATCCTATTTATAACACCCTTTCGAGGTTTTTCACTTCCATCAAGGAGAATAGATAAATTGGTTAATGACATTGGGAATGTGAAAATTTGATATACTTTTTCAAAACTACCCCTATAATTATTAGTGGAACTCTAAAAAGTGTTGACTTTATAGGGGTGTTAGTGGAAAGAAGTAATTACATGCTATTGAAAATTGAAAAGGGGTCTTACAAATAAGACCAAAATAAAAATCCCAATAAAATCTTATAAATAGGACTGGAGGGAGTAATATATGATTAGCTAACATTTTTAATTATAGAATTTTTTCTTGAAAAAGGTTGACTAAATCTATTCAACAATTAATTAAGTACTCTCTCCGGTCCTTATTATAGGTCATACTTAACCGAATTACACATGCCAACGAAAGTGGATGATTTTATGAATTCTACGAGAATATATTGTAACATTACAATTTTACCCCCTTAACTTTTCTTGGAAAATTCGCACTCATTAATGAACAACAAAAAACACATAGATAGTCAAAACCTTTAATAAGGGCAAAAAAGAGAAAAATCAATAAACGATGCATAGAAAATATAAAGTGACTTATAATTAGAAAAAAAAATTTATAAAACGTGACCTATTCATAGGATCAAGGGAGTATAAATCATGGAAATGAGAAAACGGTGGGATCATTATAAATAAACCACGTTGTAATGATCATCATCAGAGTCACAAACTCTCATGCAAACACCGTGTTTCCCTCCATTTTCCACTTCCCCTTCCTTCAACATCGCTGCACCCACCCACACTACTGCTCCTCTTACTATTACTATAACACTCCTTCACATACACTTAACAGTCAACACTCCCTCCCTCATTCTTTCATTAACTCCACCAAAAAACCACATCTACAATAATAATAACAATTAACAATGGGCAGTGTAGTAGTAGTTCCGTTAATTCCGTTAACAGCGTTATTGTTATTCCTCACCTTTACCACAACGGTGCAGTCATGCCCGCCGTCAGAACTAGCGGCTCTTCTCGCCATCAAAGCATCCCTCCACGAGACTCAAGACGGCGTCTTCAACTCTTGGACCGGCAACGACTGCTGCCACGGCTGGTTCGGCGTCGCCTGCGACCAAAACTCCCACCAAGTCGCCACCATCAGCCTCCGCGCCAACGCTGTCTACGCCACCATGGAGAAGCCCCGCCGTCCCGGCTACATGTCCGGCCATATCTCGCCGGAGATTTGCAAACTCACTCGCCTCTTCCACTTATCCATCACTGACTGGAAAGGAATCTCCGGCGAGATTCCGCGCTGCCTCACTTCTCTCTCTTTTCTTCGTATCATCGATCTCACCGGAAACCAAATCTCCGGAACACTCCCCGCCGACATCGGGAAGCTGAAGGAGCTCACCATTCTCGGCGCCGCCGACAACCGGATCACCGGTGCAATCCCGCCGTCGCTGATCGCCGTCACCGGGTTGGTTCACCTGGACCTTAGAAACAACCAGATCTCCGGGCCCATTCCATATGGGCTGGGCCGGCTTCAGGATCTGAGCCGGGCTTTACTAAGCGGGAACAAAATCAGTGGGCCCATTCCGAGTTCAATTTCTCGCATGTCTCGTCTGGCGGATCTGGACCTGTCAAAGAATCAATTATCTGGGCCTATTCCAGAGTCATTGGGCCGAATGGCGGTTCTCGCAACGCTGAAGCTTGATGAGAACAAGCTCTCAGGAAGTGTCCCTGGGAGTCTTTTGGTTTCGGGTATTAGTGACTTGAACTTGAGTTACAATTATTTAGAGGGTTATATACCCGACGCGTTTGGGGCTAGGTCTTATTTCACGTCATTAGAGTTATCGCATAATAATCTCAAGGGTCCTATTCCGAAGTCTATATCTTCGGCTTCTTATATTGGGTACGTGGATTTGAGCCACAACCATTTGTGTGGGCCCATTCCCAACTACGGTGGCCTTGAGAATATGGATGAGTCTTCTTTTGCCTACAATGATTGCCTCTGCGGAAAGCCACTCAAAGCTTGTTGATCATTAAGCTTGCTGCTAGTTAGTGCTAAGTTTTATTTTTTGGTTTCAAGTCTTCTTTTGAGAGATATCTCTGTATTTCATTCTGCTAAATAAATTATGAACAATGTATTTTGCTACGTTTCATTTAAATCATTTTAATGGAATTGAAATGTCAATCCGAGAAAGCAATTTATTAGATCGAGTTGGATCTGTGTTAGATCCAATGACAAGTTAATTAAGATTTCTAGAGTATTTCTACTTAATTGGTCTTTTATTATTATTATTATCCTAATTAAGGTATCATGGACGGCATGTGTTGGAAATTCCGCGTCGTCGTCTATCTCTGTGGTATGGTTTAAATACTAATTGCATTATTCCATTCATTGACAATTAGTTTTGAAATAAAACTTTAACAACATGTATCAAAAGTGTATCGACACTTTGCCTTAAAATCCATAGTTGGGGATGTTTAGTAAGGGCGATATTTAATTTGTAAGCTAGGTTTAGGTTTAACATGAGCAAAGCTCCCACCAATTTGAATCTGTTACCACCCTTTTTGATTATGTATTTCATGACTCACAATATTCAGTTATCATCACAAACTTAATCATGTCTATGATAATTCATCACTGCTCATACATTCTTCAAACTTAATGTATTCCATTAGTTATTATTTATGTGATATGTTTGAAAATTACTTGTAATAAATCTGTTTTTTTTTTAAATTTTTTTATTATTGCTGAAGACACATGCAAGGTGCACATTAAAATAAATAACCTTATCGAAAAAGTCGTTAACAGCCACTCGGTTATGTTGTGGTGGTTAACTATCTGGTTTAGTTGACTTCAGTGAGTTTTGTTGTTCTCTGTTGATTTTAGATCTTGGTTGTATGCTGTATGTTTGGTGGCGGTGTTGCTGTTTTTGTTAAGTTGCTGTAGTATGGTAGTGTGGTGGTGTGATAGAGAATCAAGGCAGTATAGAATTTATTTGCCCAGGTGTAATTAGTTCTTATGCAAATTGGGTACTGAATCCTTTGGAATGCTTTCACGAGATGTAAGCATTTGAGCATGGTGCTCAAGTTGATTTCCTGCTTCTGCTGCTCAACTTGCTTATCTATATGTGCATGTTTGAATCTGTACGAGTACTTTTGATAAGATATTCTGCAAGTTCTGGCTCTTATATGCTTAGTCAATATTTTGTTTTAGGTTCAGGGTGCTGGTGCATAGCTATATTTTGCTTATTCTTAGTCTGCATCAGCTAAGCTTGTTAGAATTGTTTGGAATATGGTCTGTATCTTCGGGTGTAGATTTTAGTTGTTGGCGCTGTGTACTATGATGTAATTTGCAGAGTATTGCTTGTACTCTGTTTTTAATATATAAAAGAAAACCTTATCGAAAAAGTTTTTAGAGCAGTAGACAAATTTTTTTCTTAATCATTCAATGGAACTTCTTGTGTTTATCTTAGTCTTACAAGGTAGGCCATATGAAACAGTGCTGGATTTTTAAAAAATTAAAAAGAGGACAGAAAGAGAATAATGCAGAAAATTAAGCTTGATACGCAAGAGAAAATAAGGAAACTGACATGAGCTGTACTTCCTATGAGTTCATATGGGATCATAGGGAATCAACTCATTCTTCTTTAAGGAAAAATGCTGAAATACAGTACTGAAGGGAAATAAAGTAGCAGGGGAATAAGGGAAAGGGACAATGGGAAATTCACAAGAAAGAAGGAAACATTCCACCCATTGCCTAATTAGGAAAATGACATCATTTCCTATATGTATCAGAATTGCCCCACACGTAGCCTTCCATACGCACATTAGGAATCCTTGCACGCACTTCTTTGCCTTTTTCAGTCACCCTGTGGTTGTTGGACACCTGTCCATTTGTTGCAACAGAATTTGCTTGACCATGTGCGTGAGCTTTAGTGACAAAAGCTGGACCATTTTGCCCTGAAGCCTCAACTGATGGAATTGTATTAGTCATAACTTGACTGTTTTGCTCAGCTGCCTCATTTGATTCTGTTACATTGCCTCCCCATTTAAAAATAACCTTGTCCTCAAGGTTGAGATTGGGATAATGGTCTTTGATTATCTGCAAGTCTTCCCAAGTAGCTTCTGCAGTAGTTTCCCCTTCCCACTGAATTAGAACCTGAGGCACAGTTTGTGATCCTTTCACTACATCTCTAGATGCCAATACTGCAGCAGGTTGAATGATTGGTCCAATTTCCTCTGTGGTGAGAGGTAAGGGAATATAGACAGAATTATCATTCCCTTTGTATTCCTTCAATTGAGAAATGTGAAAGACAGGATGGATTTTGGCATAATCAGGAAGTAGGAGCTTGTATGCTACAGCACTGACTTTTGATGTTATAGGGAATGGACCAAAGAATCTTAACCCAAGTTTATGATTCTTTCTGAGAGCCAATGAGTGTTGCATGTAGGGCTGTAATTTTACTAACACCAGATCACCAACTTGAAATTCTTTATGAACTCTCTTCTTATCAGCATTCCTCTTCATTCTATTCTGGGCCTTAAGAAGATTTGCTTTCAGTTGTGACAGAATGAAATCTCTTTCCAACAATATTTCTTGAACTGAATTAGGATCAAGTTGATTAGGACAATACTTGATAATTGTTGGGGGATCTCTTCCATATACAGCCTTGAAAGGAGTCATTTGAGCACTGTTATGGTATGATGAATTATACCAAAACTCTGCCCTGTTGGAAACCAACAAGCGGGCTAAGCAAATACTAGAGGGGGGGGGGTGAATAGTATTTTGAAGCACTAATACCAAATATTTCGATTGATAATTGAAGAATGGAGCTAAGACTGAATTTTCTGGAATCAGACACAAAAGACTCGAGTCTTTTGTGAAATACTCGAGTTTTTCAGTGATGAACAACTCGAGTCTTTTCTGAAATACTCGAGTTTTTCCTATCAGATAGCAGAAAAACCAGAAACGAAAATTCAGCAATTTAACTCAAATCAATTCAATAATAAACAGGAACTTATCCAACAGAATAGCAAGCAATCTAAATAACTTTTAAACACAAAGATTCCTTGAACTTGCTACCTAATTGTATAAATCCTAATTGATTGAAATGACTTAAGTCTATTGAGCTAGAAAGTAGATTAAAAGCAATAAACCAACACTCAAGCAATTTTATCCTGGTTCACTCCAACAATGAGCTACATCCAGTCCTCCTAATCACTTAGGAGTTTCTACTAATAATCAAATTGTTAGAAATTACAAAGGATTGCTTGAGAATGGCCTCACTCAACCTAACCCTTTCAAGAGTGTACCAAACTCTTGATTTCTACCCCAATTTGATTCCGGTGATTGAAGAACTCTTCACAAATCTTCCTTGAACTCCCTTCAAGAAACTCCACCGGGCTAGGAACCTCCTAGTCTTGTGCTTGATAACCTCTCAAGACTTCCAACACCCTAAGCCACTTAGGGTTTGCTTGGGAACAATCCAAGACTTTGAATAATCAAGCTTTTTGTATGTGTATTACTAATCTCACAATGGATTAGCACAAATAAGCACAACTCAATGTAAGAATTGAGGCCTAAAAACTCAACTTGGAATAAAATGACAATATGAGTGAGAAGTTGAGCTTTTTGGGAATTAACACTTGAGAAGAGGAAATTAAGAAAGCTTGAATCAATATGATCTTGTTGTCTTGTTTGTTCTTGCACAAATTCAAAGAGAAATTTTACAATCAGGTTCTGAATTGCTCTCTTGGGTTGGATGAGACTCAAATGTCCTCAATTGGTTTTTGAGTCTCTCCAACGTTCATTTTTGCTGACTGGACAAAAATACTCGAGTCTTTTGGTAAATACTCGAGTCTTTTTGGTCGGTCACGAGTGAATTGGTGCACGAACAAGACTAACGGTCATATTTGCTGACCTGGCACAAACACTCGAGTTTTTCTATAAATACTCGAGTATATACTCGAGTATTTTGATCAGATATGGAAAAAATTATTTTTCAATTTTATTTTTCCTCTCAAGTATTAATTTTTGGTCAATCTCAACTTAATAAACATATAAAAAATTATTCCTAGAAGAGACTAACTATTTCTACCCACTCTCAACCACTCTCAACATAAATTAGAAATTTACAATTAATATTTGATTGAGAATGATTGAGCACTTGTCTTCTTTTCTTGACTTCTTGTTGATGTTGATGTTGCAATATCTTCAAGGCATGATTTGTTAATTATTTTGTCATCATCAAAACATAATCCACCTAATTAGGAGCATTGAATTCACAATCTCCCCCTTTTTGGTGATGACAAAAATAATTAACACTTGATCCATTTGTTGAGATTGATCCACTTGGAGAAGCAACTCCCCCTCACTATATGATACTTTTCACCTATCTAAAATTCAGCTTGTGCAAGATGTTATGACAATTTAATTTTAGCACCAAGCCTATGGTATTAGAGTATTCAACATTTATCAGAGTATATACCATAGTTAGAAAAATTTAGGCACAACAATATCAAGACAAGTGTATAATATCTCTCCCCCTTTTTGTCATATGCCAAAAAGATGTAACAATTTAGGAAAAAGATCAAGGGAGGAGAGGTGCATAATCGGAAAACCCCATAACCAACTATGCAAAACAAATAGACTTAATAATAAACATAAGGAGCTCCCCCTGAAGCTTTGCACAAACATCATAATGAAAACCAAATTCATTAACATAAAAACATCATAAAAGGTCCAAATCAAAGGTGCAATAATAAACCCAAAGTCTCAAAACACCAAGTTCTCAAAATACAGAAAATGTAACAAAGACCAACATGATAAAAACAGAATGAAAACTAAGATAAAATCCAAAGGTCAACATCATCAAAACATCGAAGGAGCTGGAGCATCTGGAGGAGAATAAAACCGAGAGAAGAGTTTAGAGGATGAAAAACTAGTAAGATTTGACAAAACTTTGAGGAAAATCTGAGTTTTGAGAAGAGAGATATGAGAAAACCGAGAGAGAAGAGGGTCGCAAAAACTCGAGTCTGAGAGTATATATAAACAGTTCAAAATACTCGAGTATATTCATAAATACTCGAGTTGTTCTTTAGGATATACTCGAGTTTTTGAAAATATACTCGAGTCGATCGTGACTCAGCCCAGATTTTCCCAGAAAACTCGAGTAAAAATTGAAAAACTCGAGTTTGGTCCGAAAGTTCAAATTTCAGGAAAACGCAAAATACTCGAGTTTTTGGAAAATACTCGAGTTTGGTCTGAAAGTTCAAAAAATTGGGGTTTTCGAAAGACTCGAGTGTTTTGAAAAACACTCGAGTATTTTTATCAGACCCTGATTAAAAACTTTTTCAATTTAAAACTGATTTAATTTTGAATTAATATACTCGAGTTTTTTTTTTGGAAAAACTCGAGTATTTTGACAGAACAGAAAGTAAAAACACAGTTTTGAAAGACCAAACACAAATCAAACACAAATGCTTCACTACCAACTTGGAATACAGTACAGAATCACACACAATTAACATATACAATTTCAAATATCATCAAGGACAATTTAACTAAGAATCAATAACACATTAGAGTAAGACCAATATGGTGATTTTCCAAAAATGACACACAATGCAATTAGCCTATATTAGCTTCATCTAAAATACCAAGTTCTCTCCTAATATGATAAAAGGTGTCCCTTGGTAGAGGTTTTGTAAAAATGTCGGCTAATTGATTTGTGGTACTAACAAATTCAATTGTGCAATCACCCTTTTGTACATGATCTCTTAAAAAATGATGTCTTATTTCAATGTGTTTAGTTCTTGAATGATACACCGGATTCTTAGTCAAATTGATTGCACTCGTGTTACCGCATCTAATCGGAATATTTTCAAGTTTCAAACCAAAATCCGATAATTGTTGTTTCATCCATAACAGTTGAGCACAACAACTACCGGCTGCGATATATTCCGCTTTGGCGGTAGAAAGAGCGACACAAGCTTGCTTTTTAGAAAACCATGACACCAATGAACTTCCCAAGAAATGGCAAGTACCACTGGTGCTTTTGCAATCAAGCTTGCATCCGGCGAAGTCGGAATCCGAGTAACCAACTAGACTAAGATTGGCATCAGCAGGATACCATAAACCAGTGTTAATTGTTCCTTTTAGATACTTAAATATATGTTTAACTGCGGATAGGTGAGATTCTTTAGGATTAGCTTGAAATCTAGCACACATGCATACACTAAACATAATATCCGGTCTAGATGCAGTGAGATATAGGAGACTACCTATCATACCCCTATACTTACTAACATCAACTGGTGTACCTTGTTCATCCTTGTCTAGGTAGCATGATGTGCTCATTGGAGTGTAGGCTTCCTTGCACTTGTCCAATCCGAATTTTTCAAGGAGCTCTTTGCAATATTTCCCTTTATGCACAAATATCCCCTCCTTGACTTGCTTTATTTGTAAGCCTAGGAATAACTTGAGTTCTCCCATCATTGACATTTCAAATTCCTTTTTCATCAAATTTGAAAACTTTCTACAAAGAGACACGTTAGTAGCACCGAAAGTGATATCATCAACATAGATTTGTACTAACAAAATGTCATCCTTGGTTTATAAATAAATAATGTATTATCAACCTTCCCTCTTTGAAACTTGTTTTCTAATAGAAAGGAACTCAATCGATCATACCAAGCTCTAGGAGCTTGTTTCAATCCATAGAGTGCCTTTTTCAATTTATAAACATGGTTTGAAAATTCACTATTTTCAAAACCGGGGGGTTGTTTGACATACACTTCTTCATTTATAAACCCATTCAAGAAAGCACTTTTAACATCCATTTGATATAAAGTGAATTTCATGATTGAAGCATAAGCAAGTAAAATTCGGATTGCTTCAAGACGTGCAACCGGAGCAAAGGTCTCATCATAATCGATACCTTCCTCTTGGTTGTACCCTTGAGCTACTAGTCTAGCTTTGTTTCTTATAATCAACCCGGATTCATCAAGTTTGTTTCTATAAATCCATTTAGTACCAATTATGGTATGATCATCGGGTTTAGGGACTAGATCCCAAACTTCATTTCTTTCAAATTGGTTTAATTCTTCTTGCATAGCAAGAACCCAATGATCATCCTCAATGACCTTTTTAATTGAATCGGGTTCAATTTGAGAAACAAATGAGACATAGTGGCAAATGTTTTGAATAGACCTACGAGTAAGTACTCCCTTTGACATATCTCCTATGACTTTGTCTATAGGATGAGCCTTGACCGATTTCCAAGTTGGAGGAAGTTCTTCCCTTACTTCTCCTTCATCAACTTTTGAATTCTCTCTCTCTTTTTCTTCTTTTGAAAAGACAATGCCATCTTCACTAGCATCACATAAAACACTATCTTCTTTTGAAGACTCATTAAAAACCACATGAATTGATTCCTCAATAGTTAAAGTTCTTTTATTGAAAATTCTATAAGCTTTACTATGAGAAGAATAGCCTAAAAATATGCCTTCATCGGATTTGGAATCAAACTTGCCAATGTGTTCTTTTCCATTATTTAAAACAAAAACTTGGCATCCGAAGACATGAAAATGAGATATATTTGGCTTTCTTCCCTTGTAAAGTTCATAGGGGGTTTTATCCAAAGAGGGCCTTATCAAAATACGATTTAAAACATAACAAGCCGTATTGACGGCATCGGCCCAAAAATATTGAGGTACTTGAGAATCATTTAACATGGTTCTAGCAAGTTCCTCTAGCACCCTATTTTTCCGCTCTACCACTCCGTTTTGTTCCGGAGTCCTTGGTGCGGAGAATTGATGCTCAATACCATTTTTTGCACAAAATCTATCAAATTTGTGGTTTTCGAATTCACCACCATGATCGGTACGAATAATAATTACTTTTTGATTTACTTGGTTTTGCAAAAGTTTGACATGATGTTTAAAAGATTTGTAGGTCTCACTCTTAGTAGTTAAAAATAAAGTCCAAGTAAACCTAGAGAAGTCATCAACAATCACCAATGCATAATAGTTGCCACCAAAGCTTTTTATTTGTGATGGTCCAAACAAGTCCATATGAAGCATTTCTAATGGCCTTGATGTGGACATAACCATTTTTGATCCAAAGGTGTTTTTAGTTTGTTTACATTTCTTGCAAGGGGAACAAACACCTTCAATAGAAAAATTTAGCTTTGGTAAACCAACTACTAGATCTTTAGATTGAATTTTCTTCAATTGGTTTACATTTATATGAGCGGTCCTACGATGCCATAACCAAGTGTCATTTTCTTTGCTCACTAAACAAGTAGAGACCAAAGAAGTGACTTTGTTCAAATCAACTAAGTAAGTATTATTTGACCTTCTACCAACAAATTTGATTGATTCATCTTTGTCACTTTTAATGAGGCAATGGATAGAGGTAAAAACTACATGATTGCCAATATCACATAATTGGCTTATGCTCAAGAGATTATGTTCTAATCCTTGAACATAGAGCACATTATCAATAATCAAGTTTGAAGAGTTTCCGATTTTACCAATACCAAGGATTTTGCCTTTGTTGTTGTCCCCATAAGTGACATAACCCTTTTCCTTTGGAGTAAGCTCAATGAAGTGCGGCTTATCTCCCGTCATGTGCTTCGAACATCCACTATCAAGATACCACAATTGTTTTCCCGTTCGAAGACACACCTACAAAATGAAATCACTTGTTCACTTTGGGTACCCAAACAATGTTGGGTCCCTTAGGGTTAGTGTTGGGACTTTCTCCCTTCTTAATCCACATATAAGTGCCCTTATTCATTTCAAACTTCTTAATATGGCACTCAATGTTGATATGTCCAACTTTTCCACAATAAGTACAAGTTGGTCTCTTTGATGAGTTTTCTTAGAAAATGTTCCAACCACCTTGTACTTTTTGTCCTTTTTATGAACATATCCTAAACCGGTTTTGTTGTGATTATGTCTTTGAGAGTTCAACAACCGGTTGAGGTTTCTATCACTATGTGAGATTGTGAGTTTGTTTTTCAACTCTTTCACTTCTTTTTCAAGTTCATCACATCTCTCACATGAAGTGATAATTTCCTCATGATTTGCACAATCACTTTGATGACTAGAATTAATAAGTTCCAAGGATTCATTTTGAAGTTTCAACTCATTTATAGATTTTTGCAATTCATCAATTTCATGTTGAAACTCCAAAATTTTCTTTCCTTTTTCCTTATTAATTTTAGCAAGCCTTTTAAATTGAATTAACATTTCATTGTAGGCTTCTTGCAAATCATCATATGAAATGGAGTTTGAAGATGAACAAAAAGAGCTAGAGGTTACCTCATCATCACTTTCACTCATGCCATGATTAGCTCTTGATGAGGACTCATGATGTTCTTGGCCATGAGACAAAGGTTTGCATTTTCATCACCGGAGCTACTTGAAGACGATTCATTGCTCTTCTCCAGTGCATCCCAAACAATGTATGCACGCTTCCCTTTGGTCTCTTGGGTCTTCTTGTCATTCTTCTTCAAGAATGTGGCACATTCCATTCTTATGTGACCAACCCCACCACATTCATGACACTTAACTCCATCATTGGTACTCTTTTCTCTTTGTTTGGAGTCTTTGGTTCTCTTGAAATTGGATGAAGATCCACCTTTCTTCCCTTTGAAGAATTTGTTGAATCTTTTCACAAACATCCCAAATTCTTCTTGATTTGGTTCACCATCGGAATCTCCACTTGTAGAGCATTCTTCAACTTCTTTTGTAGCTTTGGTTGAAGCTTTGAGTGCTATGCTCTTTTTCTTTTTGTCCGATTCCTCATGCATCCCAAGTCTTGTAAGCTCCATCTCATGCTCTTGGAGTTTGCCAAACAAAGTGGCTAAGTCCATGCTATTTATGTCTCTTGATTCCTTGATGGCGGTTACCTTGGGTTGCCAACTCCTATCAAGACATCTTAGAATTTTGTTAGTAGTTTCACCATTGCGAAATACTTTTCCCAAGGAAATCAAATGATTAACAATGTGAGAGAATCGCTTTTGCAAGTCACTAATGGTTTCATTTGGCAACATGTGGAACAATTCATATTCGTGAGTTAGAGAATTCAATCTTGCATCTCTAACCTCACTTGTTCCCTCATGTGTGACTTGCAAAGTATCCCACATTTCTTTTGCCGATTTACATTGGGAAACTCTATAAAATTCATCATGGGATAGAGCCGAAAAGATGATGTTTTTAGCTTTTAAATCAAATGAGACTTTTCTCTTTTCATCATCATTCCAACTACTCCTTGGAATTTCAACAATTTCATCATTTATTTTCTTTTTGGGAATGAAAGGACCATTTTCAATTGCATCCCAAATATCCATATCAATTGCTTCAATAAAAACTTTCATGCGAGTTTTCCAATAAACATATCCTTCACCATTAAATAGTGGAGGACGGTTTATTGAAGCTCCTTCTCCACCAAAGTTATTGCTAGAGCCCATTAAGTTTCCAAAAGGATCTTTTTCGAAAAAGTTGTTACACTCGATCTTTCGACCGAGCTCTGATACCACTTGATGGAAACCAACAAGCGGGCTAAGCAAATACTAGAGGGGGGGTGAATAGTATTTTGAAGCACTAATACCAAATATTTCGATTGATAATTGAAGAATGGGGCTAAGACTGAATTTTCTGGAATCAGACACAAAAGACTCGAGTCTTTTGTGAAATACTCGAGTTTTTCAGTGATGAACAACTCGAGTCTTTTCTGAAATACTCGAGTTTTTCCTATCAGATAGCAGAAAAACCAGAAACGAAAATTCAGCAATTTAACTCAAATCAATTCAATAATAAACAGGAACTTATCCAACAGAATAGCAAGCAATCTAAATAACTTTTAAACGCAAAGATTCCTTGAACTTGCTACCTACTTGTATAAATCCTAATTGATTGAAATGACTTAAGTCTATTGAGCTAGAAAGTAGATTAAAAGCAGTAAACCAACACTCAAGCAATTTTATCCTGGTTCACTCCAACAATGAGCTACATCCAGTCCTCCTAATCACTTAGGAGTTTCTACTAATAATCAAATTGTTAGAAATTACAAAGGATTGCTTGAGAATGGCCTCACTCAACCTAACCCTTTCAAGAGTGTACCAAACTCTTGATTTCTACCCCAATTTGATTCCGGTGATTGAAGAACTCTTCACAAAGCTTCCTTGAACTCCCTTCAAGAAACTCCACCGGGCTAGGAACCTCCTAGTCTTGTGCTTGAGAACCTCTCAAGACTTCCAACACCCTAAGCCACTTAGGGTTTGCTTGGGAACAATCCAAGACTTTGAATAATCAAGCTTTTTGTATGTGTATTACTAATCTCACAATGGATTAGCACAAATAAGCACAGCTCAATGTAAGAATTGAGGCCTAAAAACTCAACTTGGAATAAAATGACAATATGAGTGAGAAGTTGAGCTTTTTGGGAATTAACACTTGAGAAGAGGAAATTAAGAAAGCTTGAATCAATATGATCTTGTTGTCTTGTTTGTTCTTGCACAAATTCAAAGAGAAATTTTACAATCAGGTTCTGAATTGCTCTCTTGGGTTGGATGAGACTCAAATGTCCTCAATTGGTTTTTGAGTCTCTCCAACGTTCATTTTTGCTGACTGGACAAAAATACTCGAGTCTTTTGGTAAATACTCGAGTCTTTTTGGTCGGTCACGAGTGAATTGGTGCACGAACAAGACTAACAGTCATATTTGCTGACCTGGCACAAACACTCGAGTTTTTCTATAAATACTCGAGTATATACTCGAGTCTTTATCAAAATACTCGAGTATTTTGATCAGATATGGGAAAAATTATTTTTCAATTTTATTTTTCCTCTCAAGTATTAATTTTTGGTCAATCTCAACTTAATAAACATATAAAAAATTATTCCTAGAAGAGACTAACTATTTCTACCCACTCTCAACCACTCTCAACATAAATTAGAAATTTACAATTAATATTTGATCGAGAATGATTGGGCACTTGTCTTCTTTTCTTGACTTCTTGTTGATGTTGATGTTGCAATATCTTCAAGGCATGATTTGTTAATTATTTTTTCATCATCAAAACATAATCCACCTAATTAGGAGCATTGAATTCACATGCCCAAGGTAACAGCCTTGTCCATGTCTTAGGATTCTCATAAGTGAAGCATCTCAAGTACATTTCCAAAACTTGTTTAGAATTTCAGATTGACCATCTGACTGAGGATGGTAAGCAGTGCTCATCTTCAATGTTGTGCCACTGAGCTTCAATAAATGCTGCCAAAATTGGCTTGTAAAAACCTTGTCTCTGTCTGAGACAATAGTATTAGGAAAGCCATGTAATTTAATCACAGTTGTGAGAAAAACTTCTGCCACTTGTTTGCTATTAAAATTAGTTTTCAGAGTAGCAAAATGAGCATATTTGGAAAGTCTATCTATGACTACCATTATCACAGTAAAACCATTAGAAGGAGGTAGACCTGTAATGAAGTCCATTGCAATATCCTCCCATATTTGATTAGGAATAGGGAGAGGCTGCAACAACCCAGCAGGAAGAGAATTTTGCAGTTTTGCTTGTTGACATATCAAGCATGTCTGAACAAATTCAGTGATGTCCTTCAACATTCTTGGCCAAAAAAACTGTGATGAGAGTCTTGCCATAGTTCTGCTAATACCAGCATGACCCCCTTGTGGAGAAGAGTGGTATTCTTGTAACAATTGCTGTATCAGCTCCTTCTTTTGAGGAATTACTAATCTTCCTTTCCACCATAATAGTTCATTCTGCCAGACATAATTGTAGTGATTTGGCTTCCCTTGAATACAGTTTTGAATTACAATCTATAATTCCTTATCTGTTGCCACTGCTTGCTTAACAGAACTAATAAGATCAGATTGTAGAGTGGACCATGCCATAAAAAATGATCTAGATAGAGCATCGGCAGCTAAATTATCTTTCCCAGGCTTGTATTCTATAGTGAAATCATAGCCAAGGAACTTATGGAGCCAAGCTTGTTGTTCAGGAGTTTGTAAAGATTGATCAGTAAGGCTTTTCAAGCTCTTTTGATCAGTCCTTATGATGAATTTGTTGCCAAATAAGTAATGTCTGAATTTGGCAATTGCTTCAGTGATGGCATAGAATTCTCTGGTATATGCAGATTGTTTTTGCATTCTGTTGGACAGTTTCTTTGAAAAGAAGGCAATAGGGTGCTTGTTTTGGCTGAGAACAGCACCAATACCACTACCAGAGGCATCAGTCTCTAATATAAATGGTTTGGAAAAGTCAGGAAGAGCCAAAACAGGGGCAAAGGTAATGGCTTTTTTTTCAGATTTTCAAAAGCAACTGAAGCTTCCTGATTCCATTTGAAGGAATTCTTCTTCAATAATTCTGTTAGAGAGTGTGCTATGGTTGCATAATTTCTCACAAATCTCCTATAATATCCTGTGAGACCCAAAAAACCTCTTAATTGCTTCAAGGTTGTTGGGATAGGCCAATTGAGAACAGCTTGCACTTTAGTAGTTTCCATAGAGACACCTGCACCAGATACAATATGCCCAAGATAATTTATCTGTTCCAATCCAAATGAACATTTGGATAATTTAGCATACAACTGATTTTCTTGTAAAATCTGCAAAACTTCTTGCAAATGTTGCAAGTGGTCATTCCAAGATGAACTGTAAACAAGAATATCATCAAAAAAGACCAGAACAGATTTTCTTAGCAAATTTTGGAACACTTCATTCATCAAATTCTGAAAAGTAGCTTGAGCATTGGTCAATCCAAATGGCATGACCAACCACTCATAATGTCCATGGTGAGTTCTGAAGGCAGTTTTATGTCTGTCCTCAGGATTCACAAGGATTTGATGGTAACCAGACCTAAGATCAAGCTTTGAAAAATATTTGGCACCAAATAACTCATCAAGAAGCTCCTCTACAGTAGGTATTGGAAAACTATCCTTGATTGTGATAACATTCAATGCCCTGTAGTCTGTGCAAAACCTCCAAGTACCATCCTTTTTCTTGACAAGGATAATGGGGGAAGAGAATGGGCTGGAACTAGGGGTTATAATTCCATCAGCAAGCATTTCTTTTATCATGGATTCTATTTGTTCTTTTTGGCTGTGAGGGTATTTGTAGGGTCTAACCTTGACAACATTACTGCCATGGAGTAAGGGAATTTTATGGTCATGTGAACTGTGGGGGGGAAGGCCTTTTGGTTTAGAGAAGATGTTTTGGTAAGTGTGTAGTAGGATGGCTATATCAGGTTCAGTAGTTTCAGGAATTTCTTGCCATAAGTCAGAGGGTTGAAAGGTCTTGCATAGTATATACTTCAGATATTGCATCTGTGTGCCACATTCTCTTTAAATGATGAAACTGAGCCTGAGAGATTGGTTGTTGTTGCTCACCTGAAATGGTGATTAATTTTTTGTCTTTATAGAATTTGATGCTAAGAGACCTGTAATCTGCAATGTGAGGTCCTATAGTGGCCAACCAAGCAGCTCCTAAGACCAAATCTGCACCAGTGACAGGCAGCAAAT
The DNA here is from genome assembly GCA_037953625.1 of Crotalaria pallida. Classification (NCBI taxonomy): domain Eukaryota; kingdom Viridiplantae; phylum Streptophyta; class Magnoliopsida; order Fabales; family Fabaceae; genus Crotalaria; species Crotalaria pallida. The sequence continues at coordinate 136,144,905 of CM075654.1, read as the reverse complement.
ACACTGGCAATTTCAGAGAATGGCCTTGCACTAACACTTCAATTTCCTTAACTAGTCCTTCAGTAGTTAATGAATTTCCATTTCCTACTAGGACATGAAATCCAGAAACAGGTTCCACTGATAGTTTGAGGAAATGGGCAAGTCTGGGCTGCAGAAAATTGTCACTGCTCCCACTGTCCAACAGAATCTGCACTTCTTTTCCATTTATGATACCTGTGAATCTCATAGTACCAACACCACAGGATCCTTTTAAAGCATTAAATGACAAATGAGGAATTAAATCCTCAGTTACAGGCTCAGGTAATTGTTCAACTTCCTCATCAATTTCATCATCACAGTCAATTTGGAGGACAAAATACTGTTTGTTTGGGCATTTATGGGATGCAGAAAATTTATCATCACACGTAAAGCACAACCCCTTTTCTCTTCTAGCCTGCATTTCTGCAGCAGTTAGCTTTCTAACATTTGGGTTTCTCAGGTTTTGTGTTTGAGGTCTGGCATTTGGTGTTTGTAGGATTGGTTGTTGGTTGGGGTTGTTATAAGATTGTTGAAGGTTTGTGTTTCTGGTTTGTGAGGGAAAGGGTGGTCTGATTTTGTAAGAGTATTTTTCTTCAAAAAGCCTTGCTAGAGAGATTGCTTTTAGTAAAGTATTAGGACACTGTGCTATTACTTCACGTTTAATATCTGGCTTCAAGCCACTAATGAAACAGTCCAAAAGAGCCTCAGAGCTAACTCCATAAATTCTATTAGCTAATGCTGTAAACTCAACATAATAATCATTTACAGTAGAAGTTTGAGTAAGTTTAAATAAAGTGGACCTGGGTGAATCAAAAGGTGATGGTCCAAACTCAAGCTCTAAGGATCGAGTGAAGGTATTCCAAGATAAGAATGGGTTCTGTCTCTGCATCATCTGAAACCATGGCACAACATTTTTTTCCATATGGATTGCAGCAATTGTAATTCTCTGCTCATCTGGTGTGTTGTAAAAATCAAAGAATTGTTCCGCTTTGAAGATCCATTCCAGCACACTAGATCCATCAAATTTTGGAAAATCAAGTTTCACATTCCTCACTTGAAATGTGTTGTGATTTCCTCTTGAGTTCTCATTTCCACTGGGCAGCTGCGATTTCAAGTCGTTAATGGCGGCTCTCAACTCATCCATCTCCAGAGCATGCTCTCTGTCACGTTTTTCCATCAGATCCAAGATCTGTTTAAGCTTAGAGGAATTTCTACCTTCAGCCATAGTGGAAAGCAATGAAAGCACCAATGAAACAGTGCTGGATTTTTAAAAAATTAAAAAGAGGACAGAAAGAGAATAATGCAGAAAATTAAGCTTGATACGCAAGAGAAAATAAGGAAACTGACATGAGTTGTACTTCCTATGAGTTCATATGGGATCATAGGGAATCAACTCATTTTTCTTTAAGGAAAAATGCTGAAATACAGTACTGAAGGGAAATAAAGTAGCAGGGGAATAAGGGAAAGGGACAATGGGAAATTCACAAGAAAGAAGGAAACATTCCACTCATTGCCTAATTAGGAAAATGACATCATTTCCTATATGTATCAGAATTGCCCCACACGTAGCCTTCCATACGCACATTAGGAATCCTTGCACGCACTTCTTTGCCTTTTTCAGTCACCCTGTGGTTGTTGGACACCTGTTCATTTGTTGCAACAGAATTTGCTTGACCATGTGCGTGAGCTTTAGTGACAAAAGCTGGACCATTTTGCCCTGAAGCCTCAACTGATGGAATTGTATTAGTCATAACTTGACTGTTTTGCTCAGCTGCCTCATTTGATTCTGTTACACCATATACCATTTATTTTTGAGACATAGAGTAATTATTGATTGCTCGCTTGCCAGATATGAGCAAAGAATCGAAAGACCCACGTGTGCCACGGTTGCCTTATATCACAGGTAGTTAAAGATGAGTTTGGACACAGTTAAACGCTTCCCACGAGTTACACATCTTGCATTATGCAGATAATTACAGTAACTTTTTATTTTGGCCATGGTTTTACTTTATAGTTACAACTTACAAGCTTCTAATTAAATGGGATCATATCTTAGTTAAATATTAAATTATGTCATAATGCATGCCTACAATTCAATTTATACTTCTTTCATTCTTCAATATAGGCAACTTTTAAGGATTTTTTTTTTTAATATTTCTAACATGCAATCTAAATTTGGATAGTTGTTATGCAACCCTTTGTTAGATTAATAAGAATTTGCCACTTAATACGTATATGTCATGTCATTGCTTAAAATAGTCAAAATTGATTTTTGCAATTTAGTCCAACATAAAAACTAGATTATTTTAATTTAGTCTTTTGTACTTTTAGACATATTATAACTTTTAATTTTCAAAAACATTATTAAAAAAATCAGAGTTGTTTCAATTATGCTAAAACTGCTCCTTCTTCTTCTTCTTCTTCACTTTCTTCTTCATGTTCTCAACATTCTTCTTCTTCTTCTTCTTCAAGATATTGAGTCTAATACAAACAACTACTAGTTGCTTACAAGTACAGATGAAGAAGAACGTGAAGAAGAAGAAGAAGGAGCAGTTCTAGCAGAATTGAAACAACTTTAATTTTTTTTAATAATGTTTTTGAAAATTAAAAGTTATAATTTGTCTAAAGGCACAAATGACTAAATTAAAATAATCTAGTTTTTATGTTGGACTAAATTGCAAAAATTAATTTTAACTACTTTAAGCAATGACATGTCATAAATGTATCAGGTGACAAATTCTTATTAGTCTGACAAAGGGCATAGCAACCATCCAAATTTAGATTGCATGTTAGTAACTCCCATTTTTTTTGGGGATTATGATTGTAAGTTTTTCTTCCAATTTTCAATGATTGATATTAGTTATTACTATTTTTTTTACAAACACTTAAATTTTGTCAATACTTTTTAGAGTTTCAATAATAATTATAAAGCTAAATTTAAAAAATGTATCATTATTAATTCCAATACTACTAGCAATATTAACTAATTTCAATAATTCACATGAAATTTCACTTAAAGACTATTTTGAAATATACATATCCTAGTTAATGACCATGCTTTTCATTTCATGAGAGATGTGAATGAAATAATAGATCTAAATCATACATTGATGGTGAGAAAAGGTTGTCACGAGGATTAAAATATATATATATATATATATAACTTCAAAATTTAAATGTATGGTTTTGGAGAATCGTTTAGTTGATGATAAATTTCCGAAACATAAAATATTGAGATGAAGGTTGAAATTCTGATAACACCGTTAAATATATATATATATAAATTCATATGCATGCTAATTAAAATATTATCACTTTATGTATAGATAAAACATAGTTACATCTTATTTGGTTTGAGTGTTTAGCTTGAACTAAAACATACTCTGTCTAGTTAGTTCATAAATCATTGATACATGTTTTAGTTTGAGTCACATGTATCTAGCATAAGAGATAATTAATTGGGTTTTATTTTGGAACCCTCTCAAAACAGATGGTTTTTTTGTCTTAAAACAGAGGGTTTTCTGTACCATTTTAACATAGTCTAATAAAAATTAGCTATGTACATTTTTTTTCCACGTCAGTTAGACATATTTTTAATTTATAAATTTTGTAATTAAGATCCTAAAATATTATAATTAATTTATTCTCCAACGCGTTTCTTCTTTTCTGATAATCTATCAAATCCTTCTTCTTTTATCGCTACCCAAGAGCAAAACCCAAAAACATTTTTCATCACCTTCTTTTATATTATACCTTCCAAATCATGTTCTCTTTATTTTTTGTCAAAAAAAAAGTTCAAGAAGTCGCTCGGTTGCGAGGTTTGGACAATTTTTGTTAATCACCGAGAAATTGCTCCAACATGAAATCCCAAACTGAAAGATCTAGCGTGGAAGCGGTGGATGCTTCGTTCTTGTAAAAACCGAAAGCAAACACTTGGTTCCATTATGGGGAATCATTGGGATCGTTGGGCCTGTAACTCGCAGGCTTCGATCTTACCAAATTATTTATAGTTCGATCATACCCGGTTCCTGATGACTACGAACATGGACCATTGGCGGCGGCGATTGTCTCATACCAGAACATAACTTTGTTTATCTTATTACTAGCAATGAACCAATATATGTTATTTATTGATTTAAGTGTAACCCCCTATTAAATCAAAATTAAGTAAAGATCTCACTCGATGCATACTTGGCGCTGGTGGTAACTCTAAGATTGGCATGAATGCTGCCAAAAAGGCTGTTTATGGAGCTGATAACCTGATATGCTGCCAAAATGCATTCTAATTTTGCATTATGAAAAAAATTAATTATAATATTTTAGGGTTCTAATTGCAAAATTTATAAACTAAAGATATGCCTAACTGACGTGGAAAAAAAATACACATGACTAATTTTTATTGGACCATGTCAAAAGGGTACAGAAATCCGCTATTTTCAGAGAGTTCGGAAGTAATAAAGCCCTTAATTATATTTAAGTTGAATAATTGTAATGGGCAACAATTCTTTTTTTTTTATCAAATATTTATTGCAATTATATTCCAAAAAAATCAGTTTCGAGATACTTGTTCAAATTAGAACAATTTCTCGACGGTTGATTTACCTGTTTAATCTCTCCACTTTTAGTTTTATAAACAAATTTTTATAGTTTTTTTTTTTAAAGGGAAAACAAATTTTTATAGTTGAAGAATAGTGGTTGTAATTAATTCATTATTTGTAAGGCTAAAATAACTTTATAAAATAAATAAAATATATTGTAACAATTACAAATTTACGATACTTTTGGTGGTGAGAAGTAGGCAGCATCCACGAGCAACTTTGAACTAGCTTCTTTACGATGTGATGGTTAGCAAGATTTGCCTATACTACCACTTTAAGAGAAACTGCCACTTCACTCAAAGTGTCAAAGTACAATTCATCACATACATTTCTTTTTGGTGTTACAAGCAACGCACTTGCTGCTTCGATTATTCCTTCCGATCTTTATTAACGTGTCTCATTCTTCTCTAACTTTAACTAAGCATGATTTTTTTTCATTCATCAATCACACACAAACACGAAACATGATCCAAATGCACCCCCACCACCATCACTTTCAAAATCAACATTTATAAAATTCCTTTCTTGTTAACAGAACCATAAAATTAAGCTTCCCCAAGAAAAATGATCATAATTATCAATGATTATTATATTTATATATAATATATATATATATATATATATATATATATATATATATATATATATATACCAACCTAGCTAGTCCCCCTAGTAAGTGACATGCATGCACACCGTACCCACAAGTGCAATATATATCTGCATGCACAAAAACCACTACTAATTCATCATCATCAAATAATAATCAAACACTTCAATATAATGGGTAGTAATGGCGGTTCTAGTTATGCAATGGCACTACTCATCATCACTCTAGTAGCCCTATATACCTCAAACGTTGAGTCATGCCCTCCATCTGAATGGGCAGCACTAATGTCCTTCAAGGCAGCACTCACCGAACCCAACTTCCGAATCTTCCATTCATGGAGAGGCACCAACTGCTGCTACCACTGGTACGGCATCAGCTGCGACCCCACCAACCGCCGCGTCGCCGACATCACCCTCCGCGGCCTCACCATCACCGACGACAACCGCCTCCACATCAACAACCGCACCGCCACCGGATACATGTCCGGCTTCATCTCCCCATCAATATGCAACCTCACGCAGCTCTCCACACTCACAATCTCTGACTGGAAGGGCATTTCCGGAAATATCCCTCGTTGCATCACCGCCCTCCCTCTCCTCCAATTCATCGACCTCTCCGGAAACATGATCTCGGGCAAGGTGCCCTACGATATAGGGCACCTCACCCAACTCATGACGCTCAACCTTGCAGATAATCATATTTCGGGGAGGATCCCTAGGACACTGGTGAACCTCCCCAACCTTGTGCTAATTGATCTACGTAACAATGCCATAGAGGGTCCCATACCCCCAGATTTTTGGAAACTAAAAAAGCTAAATCGGCTTTTCCTTAGTCATAACCGGATCACCGGTCCAATCCCTAGATCAATGTCGAGCATTTACGGCCTAGCAGATTTGGACTTGTCATTGAACCGGTTATCGGGTCCAATTCCGGCATCATTAGGCCATATGCCGGTATTGGACTCCTTGAATTTAAAGTACAACAACCTGACTGGGAAAATTCCTTGGACTTTATTGGGTTCAAAGATGAGCCATTTGGATTTGAGTAGAAACATGTTGAGTGGGGACATTGCTGACGTGTTTGGAGAAAGGTCGTATTTTATAAACCTTGATTTGTCGCATAACAATTTGACTGGTTTCATTGCCAAGTCTATGGTGTCTGCTACTTACATTGGACACCTGGACTTGAGTCATAACAATCTCTGTGGTCCAATTCCACGTGGCTCGCCGTTTAATCATCTTCCACGGTGGTCGTTTGATAACAATCGTTGCCTTTGTGGCCACCCGCTTAAACCATGCACATCGTCATCACAAGCGCGTATGAACATTTGGATGAACAAAAATATATAAATTACATACTATGGTCTATTGTGTTGTGTGTTTGCTGTTAAGAGAAAGAAAAGGAGCTTGCATTGGTTTACGTTGCATGTATTTCAAGGATCAGGATGTTCTGTCCAAAACCAACTTTGAATTAAATCGATGTTGTTTCTTAGGATTAGGAGCGAAGGAAGTTGTGTGTTTAGTTAAACTATGTTTAGTATTAGGAGTACAAGAAGCCGTGTGCTTAAAGCTTGGATGTGAATTAAAGGAAGACTAAAAAAATGAATTATATATGTCCCTTTTTTGTTGCATACTGTAAATTCAATCATTGAACAATTTAAAAATAAATTAAAGGCTTAAATATCAAAATGGTCCCTATAAATATTGACGTTTTTGAAATTGGTCCATGTAAAAAAAAGTTTTGGTTTTGGTCCCTGCATTTACAGAACGTTTTGGTTTTAATCCCTGCATTTACAAAACGTTTGGTTTTGGTCCCTCCGTTAGACGTAGATGGAAAATGCCGAAAACGTAACGTATTACATTCTATGACCAATTAAGAATGGTCTTGCATTAATTCTCAAGGGTTAAAAACAACAACTTCTATTACATAAAAGAAACGATTCAAAAACCATGACAGTAGAGGACAAAAACCTATGAAATCTATGTAAAAAGAATATATTGTAACATTACAATTTTACCCTCTCAACTTTTCTTGAAAAATTCACTCATTAATGAACAACAAAAAACACATGCATTTAATATGGGCAAAAAAGAGAAAAAGCAATAAATTATGCATAGAAAATACAAAATGTCTTATATATAGAACTAAAGATTACTTCTAGAATATGTCCTATATACAGGACCGGAGGGAGTATTACTTAGACGTTGGTAGAGTACTATTACCCTCAGAACAGAGGCCATAAAAGCTAGTTTCTCTACCATATATCTTACACTGAAATTTTTTGGTTGCATTACTGATATTGTTTTGAATTGAATACAGACGAAAGGGTTGAATATGCATATCCCTTCAAGCAATTTTCTATGGTCCATATCTTCCTTGCCTGTCATACCACCGGTGATTGCGACATTAAAAGCCGGGGCTAACACACTTATTTCAGAATGGATCAATTCCATTCCTGCCAGCTACAATAGTCAACTAATTTCATTTTCCCAAGACTTTTCAAACTCAACTTTTGCTTTAACAAACTCAAACCAATCGCTTACAATGCTTCAGAGATGAGTTTTATACGGTGTATTTCAATATTAAAGGCTGATTGATTGATCCAAGTTTCATGTAGAAAGGTTCGAATAATCAAATATTCAATTGCATAAGGAATAGTTTATGAATTTCTTTCTAGTATCTTGTGCTAAGTTTTAAAGTGGTTATACTCAAGATCTTCGGAATAGCTAAGTAGTAGTATTCTCTTATTGTGCCAAGTGCCAACAAGTTCAGTGAACATGCATGTTATCAATTACTCCTTCATGGATGAGGAGGAGGACTCCACTAAACAAATAGCTCACAAGATACCATCAAGGCCCGAGACATTGGTCAGCATAGCGGAAACTCTTTAGCAATGATGTCATGAGACACTCGCTTTGTGTTATTACTTAAGCAAACGACAAGAGTTCTCAGCTCAAAAGATTAGTTCTTTAGATCAAAAAGTTTTATAGCTTAAATACTATACTGAACTTAGATTATATATTCAATGTGAGATTCTTAACATTGTCATCCCATTAAGAGCTGACATCTACGACGACTTTAAATCTATCGACACTAATATGTTGATTGTTCTTTCACTTTTAATGGTTTCCACTCGCTTATCACTCTCTGTATATGCCTTAATCAAACCTATATATATGCAACCCATTCCGTCATTCAACCTCTCAATAAAATATACCAATTGATAAACTCAAAAAGGATGAATCTACCAAAAACACTACAAAACTACAACTACTCCTAATAAACACTAAAAGATAATTAAACTTGATTTTCTTCATCAACAATGAATAGTGAATACAGAGACTTAAATAAAAAATAATAAATTTAAAAGCAATATATGTCATACAAGTATGGCAACATCTACTTAAGTAAATACATTTAAAAAATACTAAATAAATTATTTTTTTACTAAATTATTTAACAATAAATATCTTATTCCTTTTTTCCACTTGAGCTCAATAATCCACCTAATTTTAATTAAGCTTAACATCCTAAATTTTGCAATAAGCTTACGTGCATCAATAATTGTGGCTTGTCATTTCTTATAAAGCTTATTTTTAATATTGTTTTTTAACCAAGGTTGTCCGATATTGCTATCTACTTACCAAGAACTATAACAATTTACTCTAAAGCAATGATGTGAGGGTAACAACTTTTTCATGCATAAACATGCTAATTAAGTAACAACGCGCTTGCTTCCTGTGATATTCAATACTTATCCTCGGATTGTTCTTTACGTAAAAGATTAAAACTTGAAACCTTGTTGGACAATGAACTAGATATAGAGGATTTCAGTTACAAGACAAATTTATAGCTGTTTTAAGTTTTCTCATCCATGGTTCAACACTTAATAATCTGGTTGGCCAGTTTAGTCTGATCTGAATTTAGCAAAACATTCCGTTAAAGAAAAGAAAATAAGAACAACATTAAGACAGGAATTCTATCAATACAAAGCCATATTCATAAAATTCATTCAAGTTACATTTTTATATCTAATTCATGAATGCTTAATTATGTTGCGAGAAGTTATCATCGATCTTTTTCTAGTAGCATACTTGTTCCTTGTTAGAGGAGTTTCGTGACAAGGTATATGTATGACTTTTGTGAAGTTCACAACTGGAATTAGACATTTTAACGATGACAATACATGGTTTCTATAGTTTTTTTTTTTTTTTAAATTGTATATCCAACCCTAGCTTGGACATGTGTCCATACTTTTCTTTTGAAATTGATGAAGAAACTTGTTTGAATCTGTTCGTCCAGTGTTCCAATAATTTTTTTTTTAAAATTATTACTGTATTATTATTATGATGATGATGATCTGGCTCAGCTCACATGCTGGTGCTGTCCGCGCACATATAGACAAGAGGTTGGTCAGGGAGCTTTGACAGTTGTTTTTTCTTTTTTGGGTTTGTTTTTTTTACCTCTGGGTTAGCAATATAGCATGCTTTGTAAGATTAACTCCCAAGCCGCAATAATGGAGTTGACAGTGAAATCATAATAATATAATATTTATTTCCCTTGCATTGGAATAAAATTTTTTCGTAAGATAACAATAAAAATAAAGTAACAAAATAGTAACTTTGAATAAAACACAACTAAAAGTAAGATAGGATAAACTAAATCAAATGACTAAATCATATTGGTGTTTTTGTTATAGATATTGTAAAAAGAATCATTTTTATCTAGTATTTATTATAGCTGTGTAAAAAGAATCATTTTTATATAGTATATTTAATATTTAATATTTATTATAGCGTGTAAAAAGAATCATTTTTATCTAGTATTTATTATAGCTGTGTAAAAAGAATCATTTTTATATAGTAAATTACAAAATGGGTATAAAGTTGTTACAAACAAAAATAATAATGTTTGTTAGCTAAAATTGGAAGTGAAAAGGAATTTTGCAAAAAATAATCTTCAAATGGTATCGAGCTTATATAGAAAAATAATTAGCTCAACCAATGAAAAAGAAAAGCTTTCTTTAAAATTTAAGTTAGTTCCCAAACATATTTTTTATAATTTAAGGAAACAGATTTTTTTTTTACAATTTTTGTTTTGGTACATATAATTTATTTATTTTTTTATAATTTAAGTTATACTAAACATGCTTTTATCCATTTCAAAAAAAAAAAAACATGATCTTAAGATATAAAATATAGATTTAATTATGTTTTCCCTCTTTGAACTTTAAAATTATTTTGTCATAAGCCCTTGCTTTTTTTTTAATGTCTAACTTACTGAAGTTAATTTTGGGTTTGATATATATTATGTTATCAATTTCGAACAAATTTTATTAACATATTACACCAAAATTCTAATCAAACACGATGAGTCAACAAAGTTTGCTCTCAAACAATCAACAAAGTTTGGCACTGTGCTAACCCACTTGCATATCGTTATCAAGGTATCAAAATGTGAAAGCAATACGAAGAGGTTTATCCTCCTTGATTTATTTTGTTCAATACTAGTACAGTACTACTATTCAAGGATGAGTTTAGGCTTTAGATAAGGTTTTTACGTACTTGTAGCTCAGTGCTCCAACAGCAAATATCATCCCACACCAGCTGGCTGGTTAGTACTTGAAGCTCATTCCTCCAACAGCAAATATCATCCCACATCAGGTGAGTAGTTTAGCTTTTTCTTTTTACATAGTTAGCTTGTTTTCCTCAACAAGGAAGTAGGACCGTATATAATTTAAAAATGGTTTTTCTTGCAAGTGGGCAGAAGGCATCGATGAAAAATATAAAATTATTAGAAAAATTGATTTCTAAATAAATAAATTAAATAGAGAAGAGATGAGAATCAATATAATAAGTTTATAGTCGGAGACGTGTATAAATAATACATTATCTTTAAGGATTATTTCGCTTTATATGCCGAATTTAACATATACTCTTCTAAAATAATATCCGGGTTCAAAAACAACAAGAATTACATCATCAATTCTTTTTTCTTTTTACACCAACCAGTACCCGGATCTGGTTTACCCAGAATCTGACTCATTCGATCTAACCCAACTGAACTCGTACTAAGCGGTAGGAGTCTCCCAGTGGGGGTAACTTCATACTCAAGGCTCGAACTCGATACCAATTGATTAAGGGATCAAGTGATCGAGCTACCACTTAACCAATCCCGCGTTGTTAGAATTACATCATCCATTCTGATAATACGAAGACAAGGTCTTTTACTCTTCACTCTCTATCATATGATATGCAATGGGAACTCTTTATTATTATGAATACACGCTAAGAAAAATCTATATCTTCAAGTCACTCTTCAACCTTTACAACACCAAACCAGAATATAAAACCATTATTTTGTTTTTGCCTAAAATCACTCTTGGCCACCATATCATGCACTACATGAGCTTACTACTATATATAGCAAAGGCCAATATAGAAATCAAAGATATGTAATGACTAATGACTGTAATAATGAAAAACGAGTAACAGCTCAATTAAATCCAAATTAGATCAAAACTATATTATCTTATAGCTCAATGCAAGGGTGAAATATATATGCTAATAATTCTAGCAATAAAATCATAACGGGTAGAATCAATAAAATCGGTTATGATTTCAAATGAATTATATGTACATTGAATGCTTATCAAAATAAATAAATAAATAAAATCGGTTATGATTCCAAATGAATTATATGTACATTATTGAATGCTAAAAATGATTTCAAATGCCTTTATGTACATTGAAGTAAAATATTTATTTTTGTTTTTTTTTAATACCAACCTGTATCCGGATCTGGTTTATCCAGAATCTAACTCATTCGATTCGACCCAACTGAGCTCTCATTAAGCGGTAGGAGTCTCCCAACAGGGTTGCTCCATACTCAAGGCTCGAACTCGAGACCAGTTGGTTAAGGGACCAAGTGAGCTACCACTTAACCAACCCCACGTTGGTTATTTTTTTTTATGAAATATAACTGCTGTTGTTAAATATATATAAATAACAAATTGATGGAATAAAAACATGTGCCATAATAAGGAAATGAAAACACCTTAAATAATCATAAAATGTCTTTAATTACTATTAAAAAATGTTTGAATGTAATTTATTCTGAACAATCATTGTAGAACGATATAGTCAAATATTTTATATTAAAATAATTGTAAAAATTATTTTGAAATAAAATAAATCTCCCAACAAAAATAAGTAAATGTACATTGAAAAAACAAGTTTAATACACTTTTTGAAATATTAAACATATTAATTTTTATGCAACATTACTTATTTTAATTCATCAATCAATATCTAGCTCATATTTTCATTTAAGAAATGACTAAGTTGATGAAAGTTGGTTATGTCATGATCCTAACAAAGCGTATAGATGGATAAAAGTCGTAGAACATGAAGATAAAATAAAAGTTTTCCTCGGTTAAAATAGAAAAGATGCATTATAAAATCGATATTAAAATAAATTTATAATATAAAGAAAGTGACATACAAGTATTCTAAAATTACTACTTTACTTACTATTGATTAATATAAACTTATTTGTAAGTCTATATATAATTACTCTTTAAAAATGAGAAAGCATAAAAAAAAAATTTTACTACTCCCTTCAATCCGTCTCACAATGCAAGGATGATAAAAAATGTCAATTCTTTTGCCACAAATTAAAGTTAAAATAATTAATGAAAAAGTTTAAAAATTTCAAACTTTGGATTGCATTGTAATTGGTTGATCAATGCAAAATATATTAAATTAGTTGTTTAATAATTTATTAACGTGTTAGATAAAACATTAAATGAATATTTTCTTAATTTTGTGATTTTTGTAATTTTTTATGATTCTTGTGAAACGGATGAAGTATAAGTTAACGGGTCTTGATAAAGACAATTGTTAAGATTACTAGAAAAATAATGAAATTTAATCATGAGTCTATCATACTTCATCTCTTAAAAATCTAAAAACATACATTTTACAACACCATTTAACTCCATTTGGATGCTTAGCTAATGTCTTAACTATACTTTTTAACAGTTCTCTTAAGTTAATAGCCAATAATTTTGTTTAAAAAAATGTGGAAAATAAGCTATATATGGAACGGCTATAAATAAGCTATATGGAAAGGCTATAATTAGTTGTGGGGTTTGTTTTGCTAGCCTGCTAAAAGTGTCATTAGTCTTTCACGGATCATTGGTGTACTTCCTCGGTTTTTGTTTATTAGCAAAAATAATTACCAACACAAGTATTAAGAAAATTAGTTGAATACATTTAATTTTTTCATATTCATAGAAAAATTGACTACTTTATGAAACTTGCATTGATAATGAAACAAAAATTAAATGTTATAACCACTTTGTAGGGATATTTTAAGAATAGTTGTATTGAGAATAGAAAGTTGATTAATTTTTGCTTATATTTAAGATCATTAGTGAGATTTTTTTTCCTTATAAATTAGATCGGAGGGAGTATCCTATATACAGGACATATTCTAAAAGTAATTTTTGGTCATATGTATAAGACATTTTGTATTTTCTATGCATCATTTATTGCTTTTTCTCTTTTTTGCCCTTATTAAATGCTTTGACTATTTATGTGTTTTTTGTTGTTCATTAATGAGTGTGAGTTTTTCAAGAAAGTTGAGAGGATAAAATTGTAATGTTACAATATATTCTCATAGAATTCATAAAACTAACTACTTTTCTTGGTCCGAGAAATATAGTTAAATATGTCTTATATATAGGACCGGATGGAGTATCACAACAAAATTGAAGCCTAATGACCAAAACGGTTTAGAAGCAATTATGCCTCTATTTTTGTAGAACAGATATTAAGTCCCAAATTAATCTTTAAGTTTTTATTTTATGCTATGCATCAAAGGTATTCTTTAGCCGATAATCGAAACTAAGACTAAATTCCCTTCGAAGCGTAGAGATCACTTAAGTAAGTTTTGTCTCTACTAACAAAGTTTTTTCCATGCCCACGACTATCAGCCATCTGTGCTGATCTTATTCGTTAGTTTTTATTTTAAAATATGATTTTCAATTTTTAATATAGCAAAGTTAAAAGAATGTTTTATTATTCATTACACATGTCCAATTCTCAATAAGAGCAACACGTAATTTAAATCGGATTTTTTTTTTTAATAATTTAGAATATCGTTTCATCCGATACATGTAAGAGACGGATATTTTAAGGTATGATCATCGTACCCTTAAAAACGAGTAATATAGTATGAACGAGGTTTGGCGGTACGATCCTGCCAATTATTTGAAAACTTGGGAATGAGGTATGATACCTCCTCTATTTCAAAAGTATTGTTGTTTAAGGTTATGCACGAGTTTTAAGAAATGATTAAATGATGTAAGAATTTAGGGTATTTTGACTTTAATGCTCCTATATAATCATTATTGAAGAAAGAGAAATGTATTGAAAATGAAAAAAAGAGTGTAATAAATAGGGATATGTTGGGAAAAATAGCATTTATTATGTATTGGGTTTTGTAAAAGAACAAGACTTTTGAAACATAGTACAAATGCCAAAAGAACAAGACTTTTGAAACGGAGGGAGTATTATGAAGTTTTAGGTTCGATACATCCTGTTAGGAGAGGTGGAATGCGACCTCGTGCAAGATTAGTCTCAAGGATTTCTTGGTATTAAAGGTACTCTTGGAATACCTGTGGCACTGGCCAAAAAGTACAGAAAAAACGAGCAATACATCCTTTTTTTTATTTTTTGTTTTCTTTTCAAATTGTTGTGGGATATTATCCCACATGTATTGGCAACCGGTTTGTTAATGTACGATAATGGTAGCGAATTCTCGATTAAAGAACTCCGCCACTGAGTCGGGATATTTGGGGTTGGTGTGTATGCCGTGTGTAAACAACGGGGATCATATGCCGTGTGTATGCTTTCTTATTTCAGCCATTCACCTAGTTAATAGCAGGATACCTTTCAAATTTCTGGTCGTTATACGGGGAAGGCTGCAAAGCATGTTAAGAGTTAACATGCATTGATGCAAGTTTGACCTTCACTTGTTATACCAAGTTCTAATCAGTTTTCATATATTTGCAACAAAGTCCTTTGCTCATAAGCTTTTGCCTAATGAGACAATGAATTTAAAAGACTCTTTTAACCTTTATTCCATTATTCACCTCTCATAAATCTAATTGTCTTTGATCTACTGGGTTCCTCTTGTTGGCTCTATTATCAGTTCACTACCTTCACATTCCAAACCATGGCACTTCACTACCTTCACATCTTCCCAGCCACGCGAGCTCCCTCTCCTCCATAAGCTATGCATTCTCCTTCTTCGCTCTCCAGCTCTCAGATCTGCACCAAGAAAAAGGTAGCAACGACCCCCTCTCAACCTTCCAAGCCAAGCATGACCCCTCTTAGCCACGAACGAGTCCCTCTCATTTCAAAACATACCAAGGTCCCTCCTACTCTCCTAGTGCATCTCCTCTCCTGTTAGCTTCGGTTTCTACCAGTATTAAGAAATTGTAATGTTTACAATATTATTCTCCATTAAAATGACAAGTACTTCAACACTTTTTGCAAAAGCATAGCGCAATTTCATATTCATTTTCTGCAGTGGCTTCATATTCATTTTCACTACAACAATCATTCAGATCTTGCAAGGCAGAGCACAATTTCTGCATAAATTAACTTTTGAATCGGGCAACAGGGAAGGAGCAACAATAATGATAAAAGAAATATAGAAAATTGAACAGAAATAAAAGAAATAAGAACAATGACCCAATTAATAAAAAAAATAAAAAAAAGCCTCAAAATACAAGTATAAAAATAGTGGGAGTCTTAGATTCCAAACCCCATAAAGTATCCCCGAACCCCAATTTAATGTGTGAAATGACAATAATATCCTTTATTAAAAAAATGTTATATTTTGAACCCCAGAAACTATCCTCACACCCCAGAAACTATACCCACACCCCAGAAACTATACCCACACCTCAACTCTTCCCTCCAAAGGAACCCTAACCCTTTCATCTTCCTCCCCATGCTGAATTTATACACTAACCCAATTCCATACCTTTATTTCACAAAAGCACTAAAAATATATCAATACCCATAACTTTTTATCTTACTACAAGTCAGTTTAGTACTTTCGTTTTTTTCACTGTTCGTAACATTTTCGATGAACCAGTATCGAAAAAATAAATTTCCAACACGTGATTCTCAAACTAAAATATTTTTCCGAAAGGTTTCTCTCCGAATTTTTAAAATTCCGAGAAGTAACTCGAGAAATTCCAACACGTGTTTCTATTTGCTGTAGACTTGAAGCTGCAAATGATTCTTGCTATGGATGCCACAGTGAATGCCCATGAATTAATTGTGCTGCCCATGAATGCCAGTGTATGACCTCAAGAACGAAGCAGCAAATGCTTTTCAAATGCGTACCTCCAGAGTTAATTGTATCTCATGTTCAGCAAATGCTTTTCGAGAGGTGGCTCTCGAAAAAATGTTTCAGTCAAAAAAAATATTTTTCTAAGAATTCTGTGTTGTTTTTTTTTTACACTGGTTTGTTGGAAACATTACAAACAGTGAAAAAAAACGGAAGTACCAAATTGATTTGTAGGAAGATGAAAAGTTATGGATGTGAATATATTTTTAGTGTCTTTGTGAAATAAAGGTATGAAATGGAGTTAGTGTATAGGTTTAGCATTGCATGGGGAGGAAGATGAAAAAGTTAGGATTGCTTTGGAGGGAAGAGATGAGATGTGGGGATAGCTTCTAGGGTGTGAGGATAATTTTTGGGGTTCAAAATATAACATTTTTTAATAAAAGATATTATTGTCATTTCACACATTAAATTGGGGTTTGAGAATACTTTGTGGGGTTTGGAATCTAAAACTCAAATAGTGGCCCGGCCCAATTAATAAAAACACTGATCGAGTAAGGCCCACGTTAATAGCATTTAAGGGCTTAACGGCAAATTAATATGTACAAAGGCAAAAGGTCACCGGTCAAAATCTCCACCTTTCATTACACATCAGCTGAGATCTATGGCCATTAACACTACATGCATTGACTTAACATGCTTTGAAGTCTCTCCCTCGTTATACATAGGGTTGTTGGAACAGATAAAATTTGAAAAAAATAGATAAATACTAACATGCGATTTTGAGTTTGTTTTACAAATTTAACTTATAGATTTATAGCTATTAGTTGTGAAATTAGATAAGAGTTATTAGTTTGTAACTGTGAATTTATGGTAGTTTATTTAACTATTTGAAATAGACATGTTTGACAAAAGTAGTTGTTGAAGCAATAGGAAGTTATTCATTTTTGTTATTTATTTATCTATTACATAATTAATTAATTAACTAACCTTTGTAAAAAAAATTAGTTAATTAACATATAAAAATTACTATTTAATTATGATTAATACCGTAATTAATTAGATTCCATTATTTATTTGTTTATTTATTGAGAATTTAATTAATTAATTAAATATAACAAACTTATTAAATAATAATTAATTAAATACACATCTAATTAAAAAATAAATTACCATTAATGTATTTTAATTTCTCACAAAACATCAAGTAATAAAAATATGGAAGAGAGAGAATGTAGGTTAGGGTAATTAATACAAAAAATGTTAATAAGTGCATAAAGACTTTGTTTAGGTGAAATAAAAAACATTTTTATATTGGAAAATTGTATATTTCGAGCATGTTTGGTTTGACGGTAAAAAAATCACGTTGGATATGAAACAACTGCGAGTCACTTTTTTTTCCCATAATCAATTCCAGGTGAACCCAACGTGCATCGAAACATGCTTTTATGCTCCGTTCGACAAGGATAGTTAGGAGCTTTTAGATTCAGTCAATAAGTTACTAGCCCCGTTTGGTGAACACAAATTAGAAAGAGTTTATAACTTTTAAAAAAAGAGTTTGTAGTTTTTAAAAGCTAACTTTTAGAAAGCTACTTGATTCATATACTAGCTTTCAATAATTCATATACCAATTATACCCGCAAACAAAATTTAAAATTATTTTACTACCCTTTAATTCATTATTAATTATAATTTAATAATTTTGTTATAATTAATTAATTAACTACATAATTAATAAATCAATAAAAAAATGAATTTAATAAATTATAACTTAGTAATTTTTATATCATAATTAATTAACTATCTATTTAATAAATAAAGAAAAAAATTTGAAAAATTTAAAATAATAAAATGTTGCATGTCCCCTTTGGTCATTTAATAACTTATAGCTACTTCAAAAATTAGTTTTGTCGAACAACACTATTTCAAATAGTCAGCTATAAGCTCCTCGCTACAAGCTCACAACTACAAGTTAGTTTTGTCAAACAGACCTTTAATATATCGAAAAATGTTGAATTTGGTTTTTCAAATGTAAATCTACTTCTGTTGGAATGTTTAAACAATGCTCTTAGATCATTTGCTGGTATCATCCTTGATATAATTTTTAAAAATATTAGAGGTATAATTCGTACACAAATTATTAAAAGATACTTGAAGCACTTTTCTGAAAATTAATTTTTCAAAAGTTATGAATTTCTTTTTTAAAAAACTACAATAATATCCCTTTTAATTTGGGTTCATCAAACGAACGAGACTATTAATTGTTGATAAGTCTAAAAGCCACAATAGGACTTATAATAATAATAGGAGGGAAATTAACACAAATTAGAAAAATATTTAAATAAATTATAAACAAAAAAGTTAATTAACAAAAAAAAAAAACAAAAAAGATATGCATGATCTACTTACACATGTGACTCCACCTAAGCTTAGCTTGTCACAGTGCCTCAAATGATATTTTTCTTTTTTTATGAAATGCCTCAAATGATATAAAAGGGGTACACATCAAGTGGCGTTACTTATGAACTGCCCTTCACCCACAACACCTTTTTTGAGGACATTCATTCATTTATCCATTCCTCAATAATCATCACCTTACAAGTAAGTACCTACTTGTCTGTGCCATCTTTCTTTCTACACCAACCTTAATCCGTGAACCTTGTTTTTGTTTTTTTTTTTTTTTTTTGTGAAGATATTTTCTACTCATACCCCTACTCCTTTTTCCTATGCGAGAATTCAGGAGAGCATTATTCACATTGCTTTTCCTTGTTTAAATCATATCCATATACCTTACCTTTCACGAGATGGTTTTTAAGCCAACGTTACTTCTTCATTGGCTACACCAACACTACACTCTAACCTTTGTTTTCTACCATCTTTCTTCTATATAATAATGATGATAACATATATTATACATTAATACTCACATGTCTCTCTATGTTGTCTTAATTATTCACCTTTGGTTTGTCCTCCTCTGCCCCTATCTCTGTATGTCTTGTTCCCCACCACTCACCTTTTTTTTTTTTTAAAACAAATTATTATCATTATGTTTTTGTGTAACTAATTCTGCTTGAATTAAGGTTGTCTGTTAGTAACGTATTGTGTAAATTGAAATGTTATTATGTTTGATGCATTTTAAAGGTTGTTTGTTTTACCTTTGAATTTTTTTTGGCAGGAGGATGAAGGCTTTTCTGTTAGTGCTACTGTCCCTTGTGTTGTGTAGTTATGCAGCTGCATTTAAAGAATGCACAAACATTCCAACCCAATCACACACATTCAGGTACGAGTTTCTAACATCAAAGAATGAAACATGGAAGAAGGAGGTGATGTCTCATTACCATGTGACACCAACTGATGATTCAGCTTGGGAGGATATGCTTCCAAGGAGGTTCCTGAGAGAGGATCAACAACATGAATGGTCAATGATGTATAGGAAAATCAAGAACTTGGGTGTGTTCACACCACCTCAAGGGTTTCTCAAAGAGGTGCCTTTGCAGGATGTGAGATTGCTCGAGGGTTCAATCCATGCTACAGCACAGAAGACAAATTTGGAGTATTTGTTAATGTTGGATGTTGATAGATTGATTTGGAGCTTCAGGAAGAATGCTGGTTTGCCTACACCTTCAACACCTTATGGAGGCTGGGAAGGTCCTGAGATTGAGCTCAGGGGTCATTTTGTTGGTTAGTTTTATTAATCACTCAATCATCTTAACTTTTGTGTGTGTTATTAATCATCTTAACTTTTGTTTGCTCAAGTGGTGTGATCCTGCCAACTTGAGAACTTGGGAATGGAGTCTCAGGTTCGATTCCCGGTTAACACGCCCCGATGGGAGAGGCATAGGAACGCGACCTCGTGCAGGATTAGTCTCAAGGTTCCCTGGTATTAAGGGTGCTCTTGGGAACACCTGTGGTACTGGCCAAAGAGTACAGACTAAAAAAAGAAAGTTGGGTCCTATTTTAATGTTGTTTAATTGTAACCCAGCTTTTCTTCACTTTTCTGCTTAAAAATGATTTGCCACTATTGGCATTGCCATTGGTACAAAAATTCTATAACTGGCTGGCCCTTTTCATTCTAACATTCAAAAGGGTATATAAATCTCTTTTTTCTTGTGATGCTTTTTCCACTGTAGTGCTTTTCCCACTTTTATCATTCTGTCAAGACAGAGCCAAGAGAAGAACAAATTACTTATAATTTATTTGAATACAAATGGCTTGAGGAAATTTTTTTTTTTTTTTTATATATAAAAAAAAAAAAGGTTGTCTTCCTGCATAGAAAGGTATTTGAAGGGTATCTTGCTTGGACTCAATGTTTGTTACTTTGTCAAGTGTTGAACCCTATTTACTTGGTTTGAGGTTTACTTATAACTTCTGAAATTTTTTGACATATTGAAGGCCGTTACTTGTTCATACTTCATAGCCTGTGTAATTCACTTTTCATGGTTAATTTATAATGCCTTTTTTTTAAAAAAAAAAAAACTCTTTGAAGGGCATTACTTGAGTGCATCAGCTCTAATGTGGGCCAGCACACAAAATGATAGCCTGAAGGAGAAAATGTCAGCTCTTGTTGCTGGTCTATCTGCTTGTCAAGAGAAAATTGGAACAGGATATCTCTCAGCATTTCCATCCGAGTTTTTCGATCGATTTGAAGCTGTTCAGCCTGTGTGGGCTCCCTATTACACCATTCACAAGGTTCAAATAAAATTTGGATATCAATTATGCATGTGCTATCAGCCTTAATATTGCAAGATTTTAACTATTCAGCTTTGACAGATCTTAGCCGGACTGTTGGATCAATATGCGATAGCTGGAAACCCTCAGGCTCTAAAAATGGTTACGTGGATGATAGATTACTTTTATAAGCGAGTGCTGAATGTAATAGCACAGTTCACCATAAATAGACACTATAGATCACTAAATGAGGAAACTGGAGGAATGAATGATGTGCTCTACAGATTATACAGCATAACGGTAGGTTAATTAGTTCATTTTAGCTCTCTTTTTGCTTCATTTGCTTGTATGATGTTCTTAAGTTGTAGATTTTATCGATGTAAGTATAGGCATTAACAGATATGGATTATAATCCATAGGTCAGAATTTCAGATATTGGCTTCTTTATATTATTATAATAGTTATCATGACTATGGCGCATGGTACCAAGTTATTGCTGTAAATTTCAATCCTGAAGTAACGATTTCATGTTATACTACGCAGGGAGATCCAAAGCATCTAGTGTTGGCTCACCTTTTTGACAAGCCATGCTTTTTAGGGTTGCTTGCAGTGCAGGTAGTGATAATAATATTAATTATGACAGAGTTGCTACCTATTCTGCATTGTGTTGTATATTTGAGGCTTTAAGTTTTCCGGACTGGGGCTTGCAGTTTTAAAATGATGATGTTTCAAATTACTTTTAATCAGTTGTACTGCAATTATATAACTCTTGTTGGTTTTCAGATGAGTAAGCACATGCTAGAGTGCAAAAAAAAGGTTTCCTACTTGCAAATTGTTTATAATATTGTGCTCACCTACAGATGAAATAATTAGATATTTGGATGTCAAACTTAAGATTCCCTTTTTTTTCAAAGCCTGGAAATTGTATCTAATTTTGTAACGAGGCCAAGAGTTAATTTAAAATTCTGCTTTTTCCATGTAGGCCAATGATATAGCTGAGCTTCATGCTAATACACATATCCCAATTGTTGTTGGAGCTCAAATGCGGTATGAAGTCACAGGCGATCCACTTTATAAGGTGAATTGCTATATTTGTAAGATTGCTAGTTTTGATATCACTAAAATTGTTGGAATTTGTTTATTTAAAATTTGTTGGTGCAGTATTATTCGTGTGGTTTTATAATTTTTTCATTGTGGAATTTATTTTTTCGTTTCTGGTAGATCTGTTATAACTTCTAATGACATGTGTACTCATAGCACGTTTGCATTCTGGTATGCTTGGTGTAGTTGTATTCTCAGAATAATAATCCAGGTAGAATTTACCATGCGTTATGCTTTTCAAGTTTCTAAGATTTGTTCTTGCTTTTTTTGGTGTGTTAGGAAATTGGGACATTCTTTATGGACCTTATTAACTCCTCTCACAGCTATGCTACTGGAGGGACATCAACCGGCGAGTTCTGGTATGAAGCCGTCTTTAGTTTTAGTTTCCGTTCTTTCAAATGCATTTAAAATTATCTAATGAATAATTGTTTTATTCTACTAGTGCTAGGAACCAGTAATTTACTAAACGGGAAATGGAGTTTAGCTCCTTATAATAGGGATATTCTCTCTTGATTAAGCTAAAAAAACTAGAAAGAAAAGGTAGAAATGGCACCAAATTCTCTCTCTTCACATTCTCATTCAAACTGACCTGCCATTTTGGCAGGTTTGATACGAATTCACTCCCATCGTCTCACATTTCCCATGTGGTCTAGCATAGGAGTCTA
Organism: Crotalaria pallida; assembly: GCA_037953625.1. Lineage (NCBI taxonomy): Eukaryota > Viridiplantae > Streptophyta > Magnoliopsida > Fabales > Fabaceae > Crotalaria > Crotalaria pallida. Next base: position 136,121,881 of record CM075654.1, on the reverse strand, counting down.
TCAACTAGGGCGACATGTAGAAAATGTTCTGTTCCTTTATCATTGATAATCAGTTCCAGATTTCTATCCTAACGCCTTTACTTCACTTTTATGTATAGGAGAGATCCAAAGAGAATAGCAGATTACCTAAGATCAACAGAGAATGAAGAATCATGCACAACTTATAATATGCTGAAGGTATAGTCAATCACTCACCATTTTATTAGCTCATTTTTCAATGCTTGGGAAATTAAAAATGTCCATGTGAAGTTCTCACAAAAAAGTTTAAACTGTCAGAAGAGGGAGGACTTGTTGTTTCATGCATCATGGTAATTCATTAGTATATGCTTTGTGATTAATGTATGTGTTTAACTTTATATGTTTAAATCTGAGTGTGATGTATATTCAGGGTTAGTTAATCTTAGTTTATTTCTATAGAAGTATTTATGTTGTTATATAATGTTTCCATTATCTTATCTCCCAAAAATAAAATGATTTCTCAGGTTTCGCGCCATCTTTTTAGATGGACCAAAGAAGTCTCTTATGCAGATTATTATGAGCGTGCCTTAACAAATGGCATACTCGGTATTCAAAGAGGAACAGATCCTGGAGTGATGATTTATATGCTTCCATTAGGAAGTGGGGTTTCCAAGGCTAGATCTTATCATCATTGGGGAACACCGTATGACTCTTTCTGGTGCTGCTATGGAACTGGTATGATTTTTTATTTATTTTTTAATATTTACTGTTCACCTCAAATTGCATCAAACTGCATCCATATTCTTATCAATCTTATGTTCTCAATTTCATTTTCCTGTTCATTAGGAATTGAGTCATTCTCAAAGCTGGGAGATTCTATATATTTTGAAGAGGAAGGGAATGATCCTACTCTTTACATCATTCAGTACATATCAAGCTCATTTAATTGGAAATCTGGGAAAGTTCTTCTTAATCAGACAGTTGTTCCAGCTGCTTCGTGGGATCCTTACTTACGAGTGACATTTACATTTTCTGCTAATGAGGTACTTGCTACATTGTCTTACACTTATAGCATCTCTTTTAGCCAAATAATCATCTTAAATACCCTTCTCCACTAAGGCTTTTAGAGTTTAGTTTTCAAAAACGTTGGTCCTTTTCCTACTTCTTCAGGTTTCTGTGTGATAATTACTTTATGGTCACTATATTATGGTCATCTGAGATGTGAAAAAGAAATTGGAGTCTAGCTTTTGGGAATAGTCTAGTACTAGTACTTTGGCATCTCACGCCTCTTAATTTCAGTAATGACACAAAGTATGCAGATTAACCAGCATAATGTTTCAAATGATGCTTGCTTTTGTTTGAATTTGGATCTATATCATTTTGTCCTCTAGCCTTTTATTAACATAACTTAATAAATGCAGAGTATAGACATAAGAACTGCCTTCTCATGGCGCTCATCAATTGAAGATTGATTCATTACATAACATCAAAGTTGGATATTAGCTCATATTGCAGCTAGATTATGACAACTTAGTCACTTATCGTTTATTTTTAAATTTTAATTGCTCGACGAATTAGCTAAAGGATACTGGACAAGGCACAATATCTTCCTATGAAAGGCGACAAATTTGAATGGCTTATTATGTCATTATATTAACCTTGTTTTCTTTTCGTTTTTGATCATTTAAATAGGAGTACGAGGGTTACCCCAACCCGCTCATCAGTCAACTATCATATCGATTCATACAAATCAAGGGACTTGAGATCCAGTTAATAAAAGAAAAGGTTGTACCAACAAACCAAGCTATAACCCAAGTCCAGGGTCTAAACTATAACAAGTCAATCATATTTTCAACAGTCAAATTCTCATTTCCAAAGATAATAGCATTCCTATCTAACCAAATTGTCCAAATGTGATTTGCAATCGGAAGACCAACCATTCTAACAGCTGTACCAGTGTACCACACTGTATATGAGATTTCAAATCTGGCTAGTTGATTTTTATTTACCTTGTGTGTGAAGAGAAATGCAACCTTCAAGATAATGAGTATAAGACTATAAGTTCATCTACATTTTATTTTCCTCAAATCTTTACTTTTGCAGAAAACTGGTACTTCGTCCACATTGAACTTTCGAGTACCATCGTGGACTCATACAGATGGTGCCAAGGGGATATTAAATGGTGAAACTTTATCTCTGCCAGCTCCAGGTGTGAATCTCTCTTAACTTCAGTTTTATCTATGAAAAGTAGATACTCCACCAGTAATCTAAAGTACACACACATTACACATACACTAGGTATTAAAAGCTATTACACATACGCACACACTAGATCGTATAACGTTCACACAGAAAAGAGTTAACAATTGAAACATGAAGCTGATATTTTATTTTGTGGACCTGTAGGAAAATTCTTATCGCTCACGCGACAGTGGAGTGCTGGTGACAAGCTGACCCTTCAGTTGCCTATTACCCCCCGAACAGAGGCCATAAAAGGTGGAGTAGTTTCAGTAGCATATATCTTCAATGAAATTTTTTTGCTTACTATACTGATATTATGTTTTAAATTAAATTCAGATGATAGGTCTGAATATGCATCTCTTCAAGCAATTCTTTATGGTCCGTATCTACTTGCCGGTCATACCACCGGTGATTGGGACATTAAAACTGGGGCTAACACACCTACTTCAGAATGGATCACTCCCATTCCTGCCAGCTACAACGGTCAACTAATTTCCTTTTCCCAAGGCACTGAAGAATCAACTTTTGTTTTAACAAACTCAAACCAGTCGCTTACAATGCAAAAGTTACCCGGACCTGGCACTGATTCGGCTCCTCGCGCAACATTTAGACTTATCCTAAAAGAGCCTTCCACAAAGCATTCTACATGGACAAATGCTGTTGGAAAATCAGTGGTGTTAGAACCATTTGATCTTCCTGGAACGAGTGTGATACACCAAGGTGAAGACCAGCCTCTTCTCATTTCTTCTGAAGTTGGGCCATCTTCTAGCTTTCTTGTGGTACCGGGATTGGATGGAAGAAACGGAACCGTATCTCTAGAATCCCAAAGCAACAAGGGTTGTTATGTGTACAGTGGTGCGAGCTCCGGTGCAGGAGTGAAGCTCAGCTGCAAGTCTGATTCTGATGCTAGTTTTAACCAAGCAGCAAGCTTTCTTGCGTTGCAAGGAATAAGACAATATAACCCTATCAGCTTTGTGGCTAAAGGGGCAAACAGGAATTTTCTTTTGGAGCCGTTACACAGCTTCAGGGATGAGTATTATACAGTGTATTTCAACATTTAAGACTACGGATTGATTTATTTATGTTTCTAGTTTTCCTCTATCCACTGGGTACTATAAGTTTCATGTATAAAAACTTCAAATAATCAATATTCAATTGCACAATGAAAGAGTTGATGATGAATTCCTGCTAGTATCTTGTGCTCAGATATTAAACTGTTAATCAATGATCTTCTGAATTACTAAATTGGAAGTAAGTCGTAGCACCAGCAACATGTCCTTTTTATTCCATCATAGAAAAATAACTTCTTAGATTTTCTTACTGCAAACTAGCCTTAAATCAGAAACTGAACATGTTATCAAATTCTATTTCTTAGTATTTGACTATTTGTTTCATTCTCCAGAGAGAAGGTAAAACTTTTTTTGCTTTTTCATTTTTATTATTTAGGTAGAGTGAAAGAAAAACATGGTGGACCACAATTACTTTGCAGTGAAAACTGGAAAGTAAGTTGTACAGTCGTCAAAGTTATTAAGCTTTCCAAGTCCACATGTTATCAAAGTTATTAGCACTTGATCACATTACTGGTTTGTCGCATCACTTTTTGGTGTACACCAAGGGTATCCCCCAGCCGACAGCCGAAGACTAATCCCCTCCGAGGCGTAGAGATCACCGAAGTGAGTTTTGCCTCTACCAACAAAGCCTTTTCCATGCCTACGGCAGGGATCGAACCCCTGACATCATGCTTAAGGAACCCAGCTATCTACCAACTGTGCTGAGCTTTGTTGGTTAATTAGAGTTGTCGCATCACTTGAAACAATAAATTAAATCAAACTTTAGTTAGTACTCCTACTACTTTAGAATTCAAAAGGTAAAATAACTGATATAATTAACTATGATTAGTCACGGAACTAACTGTGTTAATTGCCATCATCTCCATTTCAAAAAAAAAAATAAAAAATTCTACTAATAGCTTCTTCGTAAAAGTGTGATGCCCGCTTTACAATTGTATTGTAATAATGTTTGTACTAATAATACAATCGAGCATCAAAGTCTAAAATTGGATAATATACACGTGAGCTCTACACGGGGAAGAATAGTTAACAGCTATGATTTCGAATAATTCGCTCTCAGCGCACCTTGAACATCGCAGTTCAATTCATTTTAAGTTTTAGACCACTTTCATACCGTCCAAAAGCATAACAATCATGTAAATTTTGAACAAGATTGATTCATTGATCATATCATATGAAAGGAAATCAACATGCCAAATCATAATCACGTACATACAGTAGAGTGCAAATTTTTTTTTAACGTACTAGCTACTTTGATTCTAAATGTAAAACTTTTTATCAATGGGTTGACTCAAATGGTGCGATCCTGCAGGTTCGATTCCCGGTTAACACATCCCGCTGGGAGAGGCATAGGAGACCTCGTGCAGAATTAGTCTCAAAGGTTCCTGGGTTCCTTGGTATTAAAGATGCTCTTGCGACACCTGCGGTACTGGCCAAAGATTAAATATAAAAGAAAATCTAAAACTTTTTTAGAAACTTTTTTTTTCCATTTATAAAATTTCATTTCAATTTTCAATATTTAATCTTTCTTTTTTCAAAAACATCTCTATTAAGTCAACATTTTTTAAAATTACAATAACAATTATATGAATAATTACAAAAATGTATATTAAATATTTATATTTCCAATATAACTAACAAAATTAACTCACTCTATTTATAGATGCATGGGTTACTTAAGTATAATGCCAAATCTCTTCCTCGGGTATATAAAAAATTGGCTTAAATATTCTTTTGGTCCTTTATCTTATTTTTAGGTTTCAATTTGGTCCTTTATCTTTAATAAGAGTCAATTTAGTCCTATATGTTTTTAATGTTTGTCATTTTCATCATTATGTCATGACGGTGTTAAATTTTCACTAGAATATACTGATTTTGCCTGAGATTCCTTTTCTGATCACCATAATCTGCATTGTATCATCGTAATTTGTAATTTTTAAAACAAAAAAGGTAAAAATTTGAGCGAATTTTCACCTTGAAAAAGTGGAACGGCATTGAAATTTTATCAATCAGAGTATCAAATATGATAAAAAATGTAGATTTCGACAAGAAAATGCATATTCTAGAGACTGGAATAAGAAACCTATTACAAAATCAGTATATTTCGGTGAAAATTTAACATCATCATGGCAAAAGGATGAAATTGACAAATATCATAAACATGAAGGACTAAATTGACTCTTTTTAAAGATAAAGGACCAAATTGAAACATAAAAATAAAATACAGGACCAAAAAAGTATTTAAGCCTAAAAAATTTTATTGGTAAAACTGTAAAGGTAAGACCCATTTCGATAATTTCTACGTTTCAAAAGAGAATAGTTTTTGACAATCAACCAAAGAAGTGATACACATCATTAACGCACTCTTTTGGTTAATGTAAATTTCTTCCAAAAAGTTTACATTTGGAACTGGAAGAATAGGTTATAAATGTGAATATTTATCCGTAGCAAATTTTTCTTTTAGTGAAAGAGCTTTTTTTTTTTCTTTTTAATAATAAAGATGCGTATTTTAATTTCACATGACATAATTGGTATTTTCCAAATTTTTTTGAGTTTTAAATACATTCATAGAAAAATGTAAAATTGGAGACATTAACACAGTAAACAATCAAAAAAGGTTTCACTATATCAAAAGCATAAAGTCATAAACTAATGTATTCGTAATTTACACCAACTACTTTCCCTAACTCAGTTTTCTACGTTCTACCGTTATTCTATTTGCGGAGGAGGTGTCGGTTTTGAGTCTGCCTAGATTGTTGAAGGAGGCAATTGCTGATGAAAGATTTTAAGTATTTAACTTGGTTACTCATCTTTGTTTAATATTGTTTTTAGAGGGATATTGCACTCGTCTCTTACATTGGCCTCCCTATAATATTAAAAATCATACTGATTTCTCTTTATTGTTTATTTTGTCAAAGCATTTATCTTGAGTTTAATGTTATCGCTGTACTTATTTCCTTGAGGTCCATGTGATTATTATAATTGAACCTGTGACAGCATAACCTCAAGCTAGACTACTGTAATTTCTAAAACAAGGTGATATTGCTGATATTCTTTCTTCTTTTATTGTAACTTTTTGAGGAGCATTTTGTGTTGCTGATATTGCTACTCTTAAATGGTCTAAATGGATCGGACCGGACCGGATCGAAACGATCTGGACCGAAACGGTCCGGTCCGATCTTTGCATGTGAAAAACTTCCAAACCAGACCGGACCGGACCACATAAATTTAATCGATCCGGTCCCTAAAATCCCTCAAAGACCGGACCGGACCGGACCATTACACCCCTAATTAACGCACTCTTTTGGTTAATGTAAATTTCTTCCAAAAAGTTTACATTTGGAACTGGAAGAATAGGTTATAAATGTGAATATTTATCCGTAGCAAATTTTTCTTTTAGTGAAAGAGCCTTTTTTTTTTAATAATAAAGATGCGTATTTTAATTTTACATGACATAATTGGTATTTGCCAAATTTTTTTGAGTTTTAAATACATTCATAGAAAAATGTAAAATTGGAGACATTAACACAGTAAACAATCAAAAAAGGTTTTTCACTATATCAAAGACATAAACAATCGTATTCTAGAACTCTTACAGCTAACTAATGTATTCGTAATTTACACCAACTACTTTCCCTAACTCCGTTATCCACGTTCTACCGTTATTCTATTTGCACAGAAATTACAACAACATTGCTAAATAAAACAAAAGAATAACAAACTCTGACACGTGCATTCAAACATCACACACGTGCGTCAGAATTCTGTTAGAGAAATCGCCCTCTTAAACTTGCTCGACAGCGACGGCAACGGCACCGGTGAAGGCGGCAACGACGGCGGCGATTTCAAGCTCTCGAAATAATCCCTTATATCCACCCCACAATTCCCGGCTGACACCTGCTCCATAATTTCGCCGGCGCCGTCATCCTTCCACGGGATAAACGGCGGCCGCACCACCTCCGTCAACAGGTCCCACCGTACACCTCTGAAGAATCCATGCTCTTTAATCTCCGCCGCACCACGCGTGTAACCCAATCGCTTCGTTGGATCCTTCTCCAACAACTTCCCGATCAGGTCCGTTAACTCCGTTCTCTTTCCAACGAACTCCGGCGACTTCGTGAGAACATTACGAAACGTTTCCTTCCGATTCTTTCCCTTAAACGGCGTCGTTCCGTACAGCATCTCGTAAGTGAGAATCCCCATGGCCCACCAATCAACCGCGAATTCATGACCGTCACCGCGAACAACCTCCGGCGAGACATACTCCTCCGTCCCGACGAACGAGTGAGACCGTTCGCCGTTGGAGAAACTCGGTCTTCGCCGACTCACCGGGCTGACACGTGCGGACTTCGTCTTCTTCAGCCCGATCTTGCTCCGACGGTGGCTCATATCAGGATGAGGTATCCAACGGGACAAGTTCCGGCTATGTTTCCGGCGAGATTCTGGAACAGGCAAAGCGGAAGGAGCGGAAGCAGAGGTGGTAACGGTTTTAACTGATTTCGGCGCGAGCTTGCGGGAGAGGTCGAAGTCCGTGAGAGTCACGTGACCAGAATGCTGAATTAAAACGTTCTCGGGTTTGAGGTCGCGGTAAGCGATGCCCAAAGAATGAAGGTGTTCGAGAGCGCAGAGGATTTCGGCGAGGTAGAAGCGGATAACGGAAGGGGAGAAAACGCGGTCGTTTTGACGGTAGCGAAGGAGGTTTAAGTCGCCACCTGGGCAATAAGGTAGGGCCCACGCGAGGAATTGGTGGGATTCGAAGGAGGAGAGGAGGGAAGGGAGGAATGGGTGGGAGAGTTGGGAGAGGACTTCGATTTCCCAACGGGCGCGGCGTTCGGCGTCGAGTTTGGAGTGGATGGAAGCTTTGTCTACGACTTTGAGAGCGAAAGGGGTGGTGACGGTGGTGGGTTGGATGAGGAAGACGGTGCCCATGGCGCCTCTGCCTAGGACTTTGAGGGCTTTAAGGTTGTCGAGGTTTAGGTCCGGTGGTGTTGGGGGTGGAGATGGTGAATCCATGGAAAAAGGGTAGCTTTGATTTTGAGATAGAGAGAGAGAGAGAGAGAGGGGTCAAAACTCAAATGAGAGAGACATGGTTGTATGTTGTTTGGGATTTGCCTTTTTATAGCCTTTTGTATGTTACTGTTTAATTTTGCCTTCTTTTATGTTTTTATCCGTGTTTTCTATGCGTTGGGTTTTTTCTTTCTTCTATTCGGTTTTTTCAGATATTATCTATGTAAATTTGGATTTGATTTAGGTCGGGTGTCTGATTATGATAAATAAATTTCTTGATATAAATTTTTTACATTCAAAAAATCAAATCCAAGATTTTATTTAAGTAAGTTAGTCCAAACTTATGTTACTTACGGGAGTGTTGAACGGGGTATGATAATAATTGTAAGTGTTGTACAGTAATTTATAATATATATATATATATATATATATAAATAACATAGGGAAGCTCTATTTTTAGTTGGAGCATGTTAGCACTAAATACCAAAATATTTGGACAAAAATAACTTTAATACTTTGTGGATATTAGTTTTAATAACAAGGATATTTAAATAATTTTATTTTTTTAAAAAAATCTCAGCCCCCACCCTCTCTGATCCACTTCTCATTCCAATTCCAAAACCCTTCAAACTTTAATCCTCCTCATCCAGGCCTTGTCTCCCAATCCCTGGTCATTGTGCCACCAATACCGCAAGCAGCAACCGTCCACTAGCAACCAGTCGTCCCACTCACCCAAGCCTCGAACCGTCAACCACTCTCAACTCGAACCTACTCCGCCATTGAAGAATCATGTTCTCCTCACCAAAGTACATAGTCTGCAATAATAAGCGAAAATCTGCTGATGTTGGTAGTGCTTTAATTGGTCAAAATATTTGCTTTAATTAATCAAAATATTGGTATCATAAGTTGCCAACCATTAATATGCTTTTACTTTACCGTAACTTGGATATTCCCAGGCTGAAGGGCTTTGGAATTCGAATGAGAGGATGAGAGAGAGAGAGAGTGACGTCAGGTCTGGGATTGTGATTATTTTTTTTTAATTTTAAAAATTAAAATTATTAAAATATCCTTGTCATTAAAACTAACTTTCACAAAATGTTAAGGTTATTTTTGTCCAAATATTTTGGTATTTAATGCTAACATGCTCCAACTAAAAAAAAAGTTTTCCTATGTTAGCAATCCCATATATATATATATATATATATATATATATATATTATCAAAAGAAATATTTTTAGCTAAAAATTAATCATTCTCTAGGAGACCATTGAAGGATTATAACATTTGCTTGAAGTTAATTTGGCCTTAATCAATTCCCACAAAAATAGATAATAAATACCTCAAGATTAATATTTAACATGTAAGACAATCACTTTTAATCATTTATCATATAAAACATTCACATATAAGGTTGGCAAATTTTTTTAAAAAAAAAATTGGCAAAAAAAATGTTACTTATTAATCAATTATTATTGATTAAAGTACCGTATTGATTATGAGACAACCCACTTTCATATGTAAAAGTAGTTTTGAACTAAATTTTAAAGAGGATTTATCAATTTTTTTACACCCTCTTGTATTACACTGTATAAGAAAATAGGTTGTGCATCAATAGTATAAAGGTTTTTAACATTGTCAACTCATCATCTATTATTCATAAATTTATGGTTATTAATTAACTTTTAAGTAAAAGTAATATATATATATATATATATATATATATATATATATGAATGGTTGATGATCTTCCAACATTATAAAAAAAAAATTTGCAATATCGATACATACCAAAATATACCAATTAAACTTATATTTTATTAATTTTTCGTAACAAAGAAAAAAAGGTGTGTATTGATATTGATCTATTTTATATTTTTTTAGGCTCTTCTTAATCTCAATCATAAGCGTTCATGATAAGAACTTTAAAGTAGATATCTTTTATTGGAAAGTGATATATTGAAAAAAATATTAAAATTAAGTGTTTGATTTTTCAACAAAAAGAAAAATACTTTGAAATTTTTATCCTCAACCATGAGAACTGAAGTCAACAAAATCCTATTTTTTAAAGCTCATGTGTTCACCTCGTTATATAAAGGGTATGGTCTTTCTAACATAAAAAGTAAGTGATCGTTGAAAATTGAAACACTTAGTAAATTAAAAAAATAATTATTTAAATTTTAATACAATTTTATTTTTATGTTCTCTTATCTTATGCATAAGATGCATATGTGATTAGGGTCTAATATATGATATTTCTGAGCATTAATTAACTCCCTTTTACTATGAATTTGACTTGTTTCTTGAGTGAATATTAGGTTTTTATTATATTTTTAGTAAGTTTAGGTAATTTAGAATATTTGAACGTTCTGATTCGTTTTGGGTTTGATTTCAGGAATTTGAAGTTTTATTTGATGATTTGTGCTATGGAATGGAAAGGAGCTTTGAAGACCATGAGATTGGAGCTGGAATGGAGAAAAATGTTGTTTAGTAATGTTGTTCACGCCCAGGCACGTGCTAGCCACGCCCAGGCGTGATGGGGTTCAAAAGCCAGAAGTTGGGTGCAAGTGTCATAAGTCAATTAATCAAAAGCGCATCAGTTCAGGGAGATTCACGCCCAGGCGTGAGGGAAGCCACACCTGGGCGCGTGTGCATCGTGAGAAGAGAAGGGCCAGGAGTGAAGCCACGGCTAGGCGTGGATCCTGTGCGCTTAGGCGTGTGTGCTACGAGTTGGGCTTATCTATATTGAAGATTTCAAGGATTCTGATAGATTTATCTTCTAGATTTATTCTAGATTAATTATTCTAGGTTTATTTAAGATTTATCTTTTAGATTTATTTGATAAGATTTATTTTGGATTTATTTTAGGTTTAACTTTCTCTATATATACTAGGATTTAGCATTAGGTTTAGATAACAATTCAAATACATTAGAGAATATTGAATACAATTAGGATTAAAGAAGAGAGGTTAGAAACATATCATTGAGAGTAAGGAGGCAAGACAAGGATTGAAAATCAACATTGGAGGAATCCAATTAAAGGTTTGAAGATCTCTTGGGGTAAATTATTATTGGTTATGATTATGAGTTTTTTCCTTAATTATTGAATTTCTTCTCTCATTATGCGTAACTAAACCTCTTGTTAGGAATATGGTGTAATTGTATGGATGCTGAGATAGTTTTTTGAATTATGTTTTCCTGTTTTCCCTTCAAATCTATTGTTTGCTATGTTTTAATTACAATTCATGAAAGTAGCTAATTTATGTTTTTCTGTTTTCCCTTCAAATCTATTGTTTGATTGTGTTTTAATTACAATTCATGAAAGTAGCTAATTTATGTTTTGCTTTAAATCTCTAATCCAACGTGACCATCTGAGGATTAGAATAGGTCGTTCTTCCAAACATTATAACCGTTTAGTTTGTAGACACACATCTAGGGCTTATATGACTTGAATATTCCAGTGTGCTTAATTAGTGGTTATTCATATGTCAAAATCGCTTAAAATATTAAGGGTTCTCATATTGAATAAGAAACTGTTTTTATGACATCTGGAATGTCGTGGATTTAGGGAAAAACAGAATAAGATTCATAATTATTAACTTAGGTCCTGCAATGAAACCATGTTCCTAGCCTTTTTCAAAATTGTTCTAAATACTCTTTATTTTCTGTTTTGTCTCATTCTATCTATTCTACACTCCTTTCTTTAAATCTAAACAAAATTCAAGTTTCACGTAGTAATTACTATTTGCCTAAGAGTTATTAGAAACAATTTGCAATCCCTGAGCGGAACGATAATTTTACTTACTTTGTATTACTTCTGACCCGGTATACTTGCCGGTAGTTCAACAATATGATGAAAAAAACTCTTATATAAAAAATCAATGATAAAAAAAACTCTTATATAAAAAATTAATGTTTTTGGAGTTTGTGTTACCGAGGTAGGACTAATTTTCTAAGAATTCAACATATATATATATATATATATATATATATATGTGCACCGACAATTTTAATTTGACTAAATTGTCACTTCAATACTAACGTGGTGTTGGCCTAGTGGTGAGTTCACTAGGATTCTTAACCAGTGGTCTCGAGTTCGAGCCCAGCGTATGGACAAACACTCGTTGGGAGACCCCTCACCCCCAAGGGAGCTCCGTGGGTCGGGATGGATTAGTTGGGCCACAAAAAGTGAAGCCCAAACACCATCTGCGAAAGCAAAAAAAAAATTGTCACTATAATCCCTCACTTTGTAAGGACTTTTCATTTTAGAACCTGACTTTTAAATAATTTCTCTTTAATCCCCCACTTTGAAAAAAAAAGTACTCACATTGGTCTCTGACAGCTTTCTCCTTTCATATATGTTAACGTCTTACATACATGACCGCCAATTAACCTATACGACGTCCGATTATTGTGCTGCTGCCACATATTTAACTACTGTATTTTCTACAACTATCACATCTTTAACAGTTGCCTTATTTGCAGTTGCCTTAACTTTTGCAACTGCCTTAGCTGTCTCTTCAGTGGTCCTAACCCTCTTTTTTCTCCAATTTCTGTCTTTTGAATTCAGCATCATGTATACGACGTTAACGACCACGTATGTATAGGTTATTTAACAGTTACGTGTATAAGATGTTAACGTCTATGAACGGAGAAAGTTGTCATAGACGGAGAAAGTTGTCAGAGACTAACATGAGTAACTTTTTTCAAAATGATTGAAAAATTAGGGACTAAAGTGAAAGCTCCTTACAAAGTGAGGGACTAAAGTGACAGTTTAGTCATTTTAATTTGTTGATTATCTGTTTATATTTGTTGCATCTATATTTATTTATATCTATATGTGAATAACAAAATTTAACTTAAATTAAATCTATTACCGTAAGAAGTATTTTTTATGGCTTGAATATTCCTAGTATTTTTAATAAATTCGTTGCTCATAAAAAAAAAGAATGAAGTACCAACTTAGTCCCTAATGCTTTTCAGTGCACCAATTTAGTTTTTGAAAAGTCATAATTACACATTTTGCCCCTCAAAAAATGTTCAAATGTACCAATTTGGTTCCTAACCTTTTTTTCATACCAACTTGATACTTCACTCTAAAAAAAATTAAGAAGTATATTATGCTTGTGACAACAAAAGTTGTTTGTCTATTTGTTTGTAGCATTTTATGATGGATTTTATGCGTGTAATTGTGTATAGATTAAGAGCAAAGCTAAGCTATATGCTACCAATTGTTTTCATGAAACGGCAAAAGAAAATCTAAAACTAACAGTTGCAACTTGCGTTTCATGCGGGTCATTATTTTTTTTAATCTTAAAACCTTCACCTGATTAGTTAATACAACTTTCGTAAACTACTAATTCGTTGCATATAGCTTTTCTGATAGATTAAAGATGAAAAGTAAGCAATGAGATTTTTTTTAATAGCTAGCAAACAAAACAAATAACAGCAAACAAAAGTAAGCAACGAGACTATGAATTGCCAAAACACGACAATGTTTGTTTGTTTCGAGATGTAAAATTGCATTTTTAGGAAACATATTGCTAGTAATGTCATTGTTAGAAATATCATTGACATGAATATTAAAAAAACATATTTGATTGATATTTGTAATTTGTTAAAATCTTGTTAGCTCTTTAATAAGAATGAAAATGATTGAAAATGAATATGAAAGTGAGAATGGAATTTATCTGAAAAAATTGTATTCATGAAAATATTATTTTGTACTTTCTATCAAACACTAAAATATTTTATAATAACTACTCCTTATTCTCCGAGATGCAATTTTATGCCAAGAACCCTAATTTGCATAAAGCAAAGGAGTTTACGGGCACACGTGCAAGACAAAAATAAAATGGCATAAAGCCTAACAAAATGACAAAAGAAATCGGTTGTACAATTATCACATGGGGCTCCCCTAATAATCTGAGGGGAAACATGAACGTGTACCCTGTTATCGCTACTTATTATTGGCATCTTGTCGTTTTCTCCGTATAATAAAACCACATATTATTATATTTTATGGACAAATCATGTTAATAAGCTAAGTCTCTTAATAACATTTGTTAAGATACTCTAAATGAAAAAAAATATTACAAATTCTTCTTATTTATTAATAGACTTATTTATGGTTTTGGTCCTTATAAGTTGACCTCGTTTTGAATTTAGTCCTTAAAATTTTTTTTGACCTTGAATGGTCCTTAAATCTTTTTAAATTTTGTTTTTAGTCCTTAAATCTTTTTTTGACCTTGAATGGTCCTTAAATCTTTTTAAATTTTGTTTTTAGTCCTTCTGTTTGTCTTCTTCTGTCATCTGCTGACATAGCAAAGGGTGTTCCGTGTCAGCCCTTACATTGACTGCCAACGATGCATCTGATGTGGACCTCCCACTCATGTGAGCAGGAATAGAGCAGGAACCGAGCATGAGCCGAGCATTAACCGCGCATGAGATATCGACTGAGTACGAACCGAGCATGAACCGAGCACGAACCGATCTATGCCTTTACCAATTGCATTCCTGCAATTGGTAAAGGCATAGCTTGGTTCGTTCTTGGTTCATCGTCGTGCTCGGTCGATATCTCCCCTCGGTTTGGCAAGTCATGCTCGGTTAATGCTTGGTTCCTGCTCGGTTCCTGCTCACATGAGTAGGAGGTCCACATCAGATGCATCGTTGACAGTCAATGCAAGGGTTGACATGACACACCGTTTGTCATGTCTGCAGATGACGGAAGGAGACAAACAGAAGGACTAAAAACAAATTTTAAAAAGATTTAAGGATCATTCAAGGTCAAGAAAAAGATTTAAAGACTAAAAACAAAATTTAAAAAGATTTAAAGACCATTCAAGATCAAAAAAGATTTAAGGACTAAATTCAAAACGAGGCCAACTTATAAGGACCAAAATCATAATTAAGCCTTATTAATATTTTTTTTTATAAATTTTAAAAATTGTATTATCAAGAATTTTCTATTATTTTTGAGTTTTTAACAAATGTTCTAAATATATTTGTTACCATTTCCCTACGACCCTACTTCAATTACCCTCCCTCCCTCTATTTTAAATAGCTAATTAGATGTAACCAAAAAACAATCGCTAATGAGCTTGCTAACCAACAAGATTAATTGATAGTAATAAGCTTCTGAAATCATTCCTTTCAATGATACGCGAATCGCCGTATGAATTGCACTAACTTGTTAATTAATGTAATCCCCAAACTTGTCATCTTATTGGCAATAATCTACTTCAATCACTTGTTAATGTAATTGTTTTTGGTTGTCGTTAAATATTGTGTTTTGAGTTTTTTTTCTTTCAAAAATAATATTCTTTATACATTATTGATATGTTTGACTATCAATGTTATAATTTTATATTATATTATTGAAAAAAAATTCAAAATCTCACATTTCTTTCAGAATAGTTGTAGATTATTTTTTATAGGATTATTATTTTAAACTTGTGTAACTTTTATATTTTACCATTATCACTTCAACAACAATAACTACCCAAGCAATCACTTCAACTTATACCTTTTTTTTTAATTTATTCAGTAAAAATAATATTCTTTACGCTTTCCAAACAAAACAGAGAAATTTAAATTTATTTTTCACCTAAGAGTCTCATACATAAACAGATTATAATCATACCAAACTATATACAAATAAAAATAATAGTAATTTATTTTTTTCAGCTATATCAAACACTCATTTATTCACTGTGAAATCATTTTGGGTTTTGCTTTGGCTATTTAAGTATCACGAAAAAATGCTAATGAATATTTTTAAAGAATTAGAATATAAGTAAGTTGTCGTTGAAAAATATTACATTCAATTTTTCAATAATTTTTTTTGGCTTAATTATGTGTTTAATCCTTGGACTTTATTATGATCGTACATGTCATATTGGGGTTTGTCATTTACCTCTCATATCAATTTTGACTAAATTTTGCTGACATGTCACAAAATTCATGTTTTAATTTTTTAAGTTATTTTGGTTTTTCACTTTCATCTTATAATTTTTTTTTATTTTGATTTCGTCCTATAAGTTTTTGTTTCCTTCATAACTCTTTCAATTTTCAACCAAAATTCATGATATTGTGAATGAAAAGATATCATTAAGTTCATAATGAAAAAAAAAATAGATATATATATATATATAATGCATTTATCACTTTTTCAAAAATTTACCATAAAAAAGTGGATTATATGATACATTTTGAATAAAAAGTACTTTCAGAGAACAAAATTAAAATATAAAAAAAGTTAACAGATGAAGCTGAAAAACGAAAAATAGCTTATAAGATCAAAACATGAATTTTATCTTTTTTAATAACCATTTTGTCTATTTTATTCTTATAAAGTTCATAGTTATATTTTTTTAATCTTTAATAATTCATGTATAGTTTTCTCTATATGGCCGGTCTTTTCATAAAAGTTATTTTCTAATATTCAAAATTATTTTTCATCTTCATTTTACTGGCTTGATCCAACTTGTTTATCATCTTGGATCATTAATTTAAAGTGACAAATTGATCTGGATGTGCCGTTGCTGTATTGATGCATGATTCATTTGGAGGGTGCTGATTAGTAATGGCTTCATCGTCCAGAGTGTGGTTTTTATAAGAGATGTTGAGGTGTAAAATGATAAATTATGACAAAGCATATGAACTATGGTTAAATTATACAGAAAAAGTGATTATTCAGTAGACAAGTGGAAGACAGAATCATTATGCTTCGTTTAACACATGAATTGACAATAAAGTTTTCGATTGAATCTGTGACTTTTAGCAGGAAACAATTATCTTATAAATCGTCTATGGAACGAAAATAATCTTTTCGATTGAATTTGTGACTTTTAGTATTGAGGACGAAAATAATATATAATAATAATATTATTTATTTATATATATATATATATATATATATATATATATAACTTATAACAAATGATAAAAAGTTAAAATAAAAATGTGTATTATTTTAATATAATACACATTTGTAATCAATTTAATGTGAGTTGTTTTTTTAATTTATATTTGTTTTATTTTAACTTTTTATTTTTGGCTTTTAAAAGCCCAAATTAAGAAAACTCATAATACATAATATATAAATATAAATATAAGAGTAAAATTAACTATTATTTATAACAATATAAATTTTTCAAATTTTAGTGAAGGATTTGTCTTCAATTTGTTCCTCCTGGGCCATCCTTGCATGCACGTATAAAAACAGGCACCGGCTGCATTGCATGTTAAGACATAACATGCACCTGTGCAGAGTTTGATCAAATATTATTAAATTAATTTTTACTTAATTGCTTTTATGTCTCTACTTTATTCTTTAATTGTTAAATGGTGTTTAGTGGAGAAATGTCATTTTTAACCTTGAAGCTATACATCTCCTCTTCCCCCTCCATCTTCCGTCTTCCTCTTAGATCCGATCCACTCCCTCTTCCATCTTCCATCTTCGAGCTATAGCACTCCCTCTTCCCTCTTCCTCTTCGATCCACTCCCTCTTCCATCTTCGATCTGATCCAGTCCCTCTTCTCTCTTCCTCTTCGATCCAATCCCTCTGCCATATTCTATCCGAACCACTTTCTATAGCATGCTTAATGTCATGTTTTAACAGTTAGGTGGCCTTTACAAGTATCCCTTGAAAAGTATGCTTTTTTATTCGATTCAAATGGAATTGTTCATCCTTTTGCTTAATTATACATCCTTTAAAAGTATGCTTAATATATTTTTGCTATGTTGTTTGTTTGTAGAGTGTAGCGATTAAAGACAGTTAGTTTTCCTTAAGTATGAGGACTATTAATTTGATTAAAAGAATGTTTGCAAGGTGAACAATTGCTCATGGGACTGAACTACTCGAGTAATCCATTTACTCGAGTACTTGATTATAAAAAAAAAATCATTCCAAAAATACCCACTTAATAAAAAAGAGTACGAAGTACTCGAGTACTCGAGTTACTCGAGTACTCGATTTGAGTCCCTTTCAGCAACCTCTTCAAAACGGCGTCGTTTCTATAAGGTTTATTCTGCAAAAAAACTACACCAATACATCATCCTTTCTTTGACTCTAATCCAATCATTACTGCCACATGAACATAAATCAACGGCCCACAAGTGACATGTATCACTGCATATTAACACTTAATATGCTTTAAAGAACTTGCCATGCATAAAAACAAGTGATTTGTAATTACACCAAAAAAGATAATGCACTCGATTCATTATTATCCTAAAAATCAATAATTGTTCTGTATGATGTAACAAATATATAATTATATCACATGATAATCCCTTTTCGTAGCAGCAGTACATTCAAACTAAATTTTAGTAAGATTGCGTGCGTGCTTGTAATTGTAATTAACAACGGTGATGAGTTGGGTACATGTTTGGCTGCTTAGTTGGATCGAATCCATGATAGCAATAACATGTATATTATCCAAGTTCCAACAAGGAGTTGAAAGCCATAGACATGTATAGATTCTTCCGCTTAGCTAGCTAGTAGTTTCAATTCCACTACACTAGAGGAATGTAATGGACTATTAGATATCTTCGATGGAATAATTTCTATTTGTGCTGTGTTATTCTGTAGGTGAATGTTGTTCAATGGATGAAACAATGTTTTATTATAAAAAAAATAAAAAAATGAAACAATGTTTTATTATTAAAAAAAAGAGTGAAGGGACACTTTGGTCCCTCAAGTTTTTCGACAGGGACACTTTAGTCCCTCAAGAAATTTAATTCATTTTTAGTCCCCATGTTTTTAAAAGTACCAATTTAGTCCCTCATGTTTTCCAAAAGTACCAATTTAGTCCTTCAACGAAATAGCTAACGGAAATAGGACGGGAACTAAATTGGTATTTTTAGAAAACTTTGGGGACTAAAAATGAATTAAATTTTTTGAGGGACTAAAATGTCCCTGTCGAAAAACTTGAGGGACCAAAGTGTCCATTCACTGAAAAATAAACAATGTTTTCATCACATGTAGCGCACACATACACTTGTTGATGTTTTTTTTTCTTTCGTAAGAACACACCTTTTGATGGTTACAACTCGCAAGCAGCTGTTCTACTGTGGTCCTACGTGCAACGACAGTATTATTCTTCCAAAATGACTTAGAGCATTGGAAGGGCGTTTTGCTTTGCAAACACACGTGTGCCAAAAAGTTTTCTCTCACAAGGTATCCACCCGCTGGCCAACTGAGTGACTAATCCCTCGCACCACGGTCGGATCCTTTCGGAGGCGATGCTCCCAGTAAGGCTTGCTCCATTCACATGCGCCTCAGAAACGACTCGAACCCGTGTCCACATACTTAAGGAACACAAGCCCCTTCCACTTGTGTCAGCCTCCACTGGTTCCCACAAGCTTTTTTGGCTAACCACAATTTTGCACCATCTCAACACGGTTGAAAAAAAAATGCATAATTAAATTCAGTAGTTGATAAGTTTATAAGTCACTGATTTATAAATTTTTTATATTATTTTATATTTATTAGGTAGTGTAACTTATCACATGTTTGGTCATGTATTTTACTGGAAAAAAAAATGTTGAAAATGCAAAAGCTAGACAACAGGGACGCTTCCAGATCGCGCGTTTAGGATACTCTCAATGTGGAAGCAAATATGTCTTTAATCTTATTGTGATGGGATACTTTTAGTTAAACAAAAAAGATTTATATATTTTTATATAAAACTCATTATAATTAGAAATTAATTTATTAAATATCTAATGAATATCTCATATAGTAATTACTAATTACTAATTAGGTTATATTGCTTCAATGATTGAGGCAACTAATTTATTTTTTTATATAAACTAACTATAATGCCAGCTGTTTAATTTGTATATATATATATATATATATATTTTGGGCTAAGATTCATTTTATTATTTAATAAGATATATATTTTTTTAAACTTGAGGTATTTCAGGCGTCGAGGATTTAATTCGTTGCTCGCACAAGGTGCAATGCCAGGACTAAAATTGTTACTTACGTTACCAAGTAATGCCTATAAGGTCAAAAAATTTCAAAGATCAAAACCAAAATATTCCCAACTTCTGGTAAATATATATTCAAATAGTAGAGTAGTTTGCAAAGCTTATGAAACCATTCCCAGCAACAAGCCTCACTTAGCACACTATCGTGCGTGTAGCATATTTACACAGCATTATTCTTAAAACTTCTCTTATTTAATGCAAAGCCGCGCTTTGGGAAAAATTAAAGTAAAACAGAAAACTTTTCGTTTGTTTATCAGAAAGCTAACCTACTTGTCATGTGATGTTGTAGGGCAATTTATGTGCAGCTTATTAGTCCTACCGGTAATTATTTCATCCATATCCTAAGTATAAGTATTTGAAGTGAGCTTTTACACATGTTAAGAAAGTTAGTTAATTTGGCTAGTAATATTAAAATCGATAACATTTGATATATTTTTTTTCAAAATTATATTCTAGAGAGTTTTTAATAAATAATTTTTTTTATTAAAAAATTAATATTATTGAAAATTAAACTAAATAATTATAAAAAAGGACAAAAAGTTTATTACTCTCTCATGCTTATTATATTTTTTTTTTTAAAAAAAAAGGAATATATAGCCGATTACTATTTATTGCTGAAATCCAAAAAACATTGCCAATAACACAAAAAGCAATAATAAAAAAATTTGCACTCATCAATACCCAAATTTGTCAAAATTAAATGACACGCATATTCTCTATTTTAAAAATATTGTCATCTCTCTTAAATTTACAGTTTGTGTTCCACTTATATCCTTATGATCAAAATTTAGATTAAAATTGACGAGTAATTTTTTTTACTTATTCTCATAATCCAATCTTTTCTTAAAAAGTGTCATTTTTTAAAAGTAGAGGAGATATGCATGTTATAAGGACAAGTTCCAGAAATGATGAGTGTAACTTTTTTTTTAAAAAAAAAATGTATACTCTCTATAATGTTCTACTAAATACGACTGTAATAGATGACCACTAAAGTTTAATTTTTAAAGAGTAAGGAGTGTGTTAGTGTCAACGAAATTCAATGTATATTTAAAACATAGACCTTGTAGCCTAAATTTGGTTCTTTACAAACAGGAGGGGAAGATATCTATCGAAAATAACCCCACATCTTATACCCCATAAAATACAACTTTAGGTTACACGAAATCTTTGTATTTATGTTATTTTTGGCCTATCTTTTAGTTAATGTTAGAGACACAACAACCCCACTCCAAATTTTTAAAGATGACCTCACATTAGCTTTGAAGTTTCTTTCACCGTGTGTTCCTGTTCGTCATCATTTGCTGGGAGAAAATATAAGCTTCCACCTGTGCTCAAAAAGAGAAGGAAAAGAAAAGGAAAAAACAAATGGACTAGTAGTAATTATATTCCTCCATGGCTCCATCCATGTCAAAGTTAGGAACATATGCACTTTAAAGAGAAAAAAGCTCTTTACACTTTGTTGATGCCCTTGTCGGCCATGATCCCACCATACAAAAGAAATCCTTTCTTCGGATATTTTTTTTGCTGATTTAATGGAAATGCCATTTAAATTTAAATTAAGTTTACATTATGTCAGGATCGGAAAACTTCATACAAGTTTTGGAGCTGGAGCTTAGGTGAGATGATGACATACAATTATATATATATATATATATATATATATATATATATATATATATATATATATATATATATATATTATCAAAATGTTTCATAGGCAAATTATTCGATGATTAAGATCTCATCATGTATATTTTCAAAGAAAATGGAGAGAATACTAACTCTACAAAAACCTATATTGTTCAATTTGAGACCGAAGAGTTTCGTGGTCCGGATAATCTTAACTTAAGTTACTCATCATTGGTTAACAATGGCACTAGAATGAAGGTATCTCTACTAAAACAAAAAATATTAGGGTATCCCTACATTTACTAGATAAAGGTCTAATATCTTCGGTCGAGTCATCTACAAAGCCTTCCATTAGATGCATCTTTAATTTGTAGGAATTGAATATGAGACCTTTAATCTAACACCTCAAATTTTTAAAGACCCAAAAAACAACCATCAAACCAACATACTACTTGATTCTACCAAATATTTTATAATTATGATGATACAAACCTTTATTATCAAAAAACTTACAAGAACCAAGATAAAACAGGCCCTATTTGCTAGTTTATGAAACTTAATTAAGCATTATTTATTTTAATTAAACAATAAAGCGTCCATTAAGTGATTAAACAAGGAAAATAATTATAGAGAAATAGTAAAAAACAAAAACCCGTGGGATCTTCGGTTTGTACTATGATGCTTGGGTATCCATTTCTGTCTTTCCTATATATAAAATTTATTTTGTTTGCTGTTAAAAAAAAAAAAGAAAAGAAAAAAAATACAAAAAATTAATAAAAAAGATATATTAATTATATTTTTTAATTTATGTGTCACAATCTTAATATATATATATATATATCACGAAATAGATTGATATTTAATCTTTCGGTATTCCAAAATCAGGATTTGATTTCTCCTTCAACTTGTTCAATTACATTAGTTGAATGGTGGTTAATTTGGGAATTACGCATTTACATTACTATAGCAATTTAGACATGTAGATTGGTATATGGCTTTTTTTTTTTTTAAATGGCACATGACTTTCGATATGGTGCGTAAATCATAATGTGGGTGCACCATTTCAATATGTATGGACCTCAAATCAATGACTACCAAAAAACGCTTCCTCAAAAATGGATCATGCATAATTCATACGTTACATGATTACTCTGTTATTTTTCATAAGGGCTGCGCACGGAGCTTTATCATTGAACCTTCAGTCCATCATCAAAGTTTTTTATTTTTCCTGCATAAAGTTAACCTCCCTCTATGTTTTCATCACAGGACCATTTCAATATCATTTGTCAGAAAAGGGAAAGGATTTTATTGATATGCATTTTTATGCGTGGTGCGTGGTTGCATCCACCTGGAAGCCTCAGCTACATTTTCATGATGGAGAAGATGCTACAAATTAAACCATTGCACCTGCTTTGCTTTATATATGTTGCCATAGCACTACCGAAAAAAATGGTTAAACTTTTGACTTCCCATTGTATTGTACTCAGCTTTCTTTTATTCTTCAATGTTGAAGCTTTTAATTATTATTGTCGGTATTGATTGCATAAACAAATTTCAAGTATACTATCATTGCATAGTGGTTGAGGCTACATGTATTTTAATATTGTATGATCGCTGCGCTTTTCATGATTAAAAAAAAGTAAAAAAAGAGAGAGACTATAATATATTTAAAGCTTAGTTAGATTATTATATGATGATTTACCATTCTACTTAATAGTATTAACATGATTTACCTTATTCCTCTGTCATTGTAATTAATTTAAATAAAGTAAATTAATATATTTCTCTTGTTTGCCATTGAACTTAAAAAATCATAGATCATATTATTTTGAAAAATACTTGTAATTGTTTTTCTTTAAACGAAAGGGCTAAAAGCCCAAAACAACGACAAACTACATATCCTGTTAAAAAAAAACAACAAACTACATATCCCTAGGGAACACTGTAGCTGAAAAATCAGTAAACATAAAAAACACTCAAGAATGCAGGGTTTATATCAAATATCGATCCTAACATTATTCATCAATCTATGACCATGCTTAAAAAGAACATCCACAACAAAATTAGCTTTGCGGATGACATGGGATATAATGAATTCCACACTCTGCAGAGTCTCCTTGGACCTTGATTTCCCGAACAAGGTTACCAGATGGGGGTTGTAAATCGATATATATCCTTGGCCTACATGTATTATTAATACTATCAATATATAGTCATTCCATATTTGAAGCCCACATGTTTATCCAACTGTTTTGAATGTAAATATTTATTTTTCTTTCCGAAAAGTGATTGAAATACCTATATAATATATATATATGCTCGAGTCCCAGTAAGGCAACAATTTTCGGGAACAATTCATAAAATTGAATTAAAGACTCACACAGTTCACGGATCCGGGATGGATTAGTTGGGCAAAAAAAAATGTGAAAGTCCAGACACCACCTGGTTTTGACAAAAAAAAATCTTTTGCCAAATTTTTATATAAGATTTTGATGCTCTTACTTTTTTAAATTAAAAAAAAAAATAAAATAAAACAGCATAAATGATAAGTATCACAGTATTATTCTTACATATAAGCTTATGTGTATGTCTTTCTAAGTAAACTGTTCTTTACAAAAAAAAAAACAATACTATTAGTTTTCTATAGTCTTCTTCGTCCCCTTCCCTCTTCAGCATTCAAATCCTAGAATTGAAATAGCACACGGTGATGGAATGTTTTTTGATCTGGGATGAAATGATTCTTGGTTGCAGGCTTAGAGCGGTGCTGAGGTGAGTGACGATGGATGCACGACAGAAGATGATCGCATTGTTTCCATTCTCAGTGCCCACATTTCACATCGCGTTCGCATAAGCTACAACTAGATCAGGTGCTCGCCACCATGGTCATATTCACCATTGTGTGCACGCCACCGAGATCCGATCCTCATGCAAGAAGACTGATTAGTGTTGGGATGTTATGATCGTTGATTAGCATAGGAAGGCTATGATGTTGGTGATGGTTTTTGAAATTGGGAGAGGTCAAGGTCAACTATGTGGTTGTGAATTTTGAGGTTTTAATCAAATTTTTAATATTTTCATAAAGATTCAAGGATTCAATTCTAAAGTTTAGAATTTTTAAATAAACAGTATGTTACTTTTACTTATAAATCAACCATAACTGAGGAATCAACGGTGGATAATTAATATGTTGATAGTGTAAAAAATCTTTACACTTTCAATTCATAAATTATTTTCTCTACAATTATATCATTTTATCACAATGAGATAGTAATAGTGGACACTCCTAAATCAAGAATGCTGCTACTTGACTCATTCTACACTTTTTTTTTTCCTCTCTCACACACACACTTACATGCTACTAAAATTTTTTGTTATGATTTGCGATATTAGTGAATTGAAACATATTTCCAATATGAATAAATTAAAAGTGCATCTTTTATATATATATATATATATATATATATATATATATAATGGGAATTACTTCCTTGCAATCTAATTTTGGGTTGTTGATATGCAATCATATGTTTGGCCAATTATATTTCGCCACCTAACATATTATTGTCACATGACATTGTTTAAGAAAGTCAAAATTGCATATTAGGTGGTAAAATATCATTGGTCCAACATAAGATTGCATAGCAACATCCCAAAATTAGGTTGAATACTAGAAATATTCAAAATATTTTGATTTTTTCGAATTAAAAAAAAACAAAAAATTAAAGAATATTTATATCATGCAACCAAATTTTGGATTGTTACACAACAATCCTTCAATAAATCAATGATTATTTGACAAATCATTCACCACTTCAGCTTTATATAAATAAAAAATTGAATTATTGTAATTTGACCCAATATCAAATTTTGGTTATTTCAATTTAGTTTTATTGTCTGAAATGACAATAATATGTATTCATGGGATAATTTATCAAGTAATCACAGTTTATTAAGATATTGGTGTAACACCATCCAAAATTTTGTTACATGGGACAGAATATGCACAAAATTAAAACTCACATCTATTGGAAATTGCTTTTTGGCCCTCATGACTGATTTTTTGGCCCCTATTTCAAATTTTCATGGACCAAAATATCCTTAAAAGTGTTAACATTTCCAGTTCTATGAAACCGAAAAAGTCTTTCCGGTTTTGCTAAACAGAAAAAGAAATCCCGATTTTCCTGAACCGGAAGACTTCCGATATAGCACAACCGGAATTACCTACAACAGCGTAGGGGATGCAAAAATCAAAAACGAAATCAACCGGCATCACCATGTACGGTGTAGGTAGCAGCATTTTTGTTTTACATAGTAATGAAATCTGAGTGTGCAGATCAGGAGGTGGTGGAGCTATTGTTGGAAGAGATTACCTTGCACTATTGGAGAAGCACAAGCCTGAACTACAGTGGGACAAGAATACTGGAGAGCATTTTTTCTTGTACGATGATGACAAGGATACGAGGCACGTTGTATTCTATCCATCTTTGAAGTAAATTTCTTTGAGGTTAGAGGAAGCCCGTTCATGGGATGTGGCATCTCCATGTATGTATATTATTTCCGGTTACCTAGTACCGGAAATTTTCCGGTTCAGAAATATCGGAAATATTCCAGTTCAGAAAAATCGGAAAGTCTTTTTCGGTTTCACATAATCGGAAGTGTTAACATCCTCAAAGACATTTTTGTCCACTGAAATATGAAATGGGGGCCAAAAAATCGAAAGGGGGACCGAAAAGCAATTTCCCATCTATTTCATGACATACTTTCAAGATGTTAAAAACGACCCGTAGTTCCTACCAATAATTGTCCAGCCAACCAAACGAGCTTTCATGGTAAGAATGTTGGGCTTTGTCTGGTGGCCGGAACGCATTGCTCCAACTCCAATCAAATCTCCATACTCCCCCTATGGACCAAATGCATTATGCGTCAATAATAAAAATCTATAGATTGAACTTAAAAGGCCACCAAATTTTAATTTGCTTGCATAACACTTATCATTTGCATGATAAAACCTTATTTGAGTGAAAGGTTATACAAAAATACAAATACAACTGTCAGTGAAATGCACTCAATTTTAAAAGATATATTTTTGTACGATGAAATAGATAAATGACAATATATGAAATACATATTATTATTGTATTGAATACGGTTATTCTTTTGTTAACAAAAATAAAATTACTTTATAGGATCAATGATAATGATAAAGACATAAAATATAATGATATCATGCATCTTTCAAGATTATACTTAATCGAAAGTTGATTTAGTAGTAATTTACTTAATACAGTCCAGAACCTCATGAATGTTCGGCATATATAGCAATAACATGTCGTCTTTCATTTCATTGAAAATCAACAACATTCTGTTATTTTTTTTCTTTTTCGAAAGCTAAAAAATTAACAACAGGGAAAAAAAAAAAACAGCATATAAAGACAAGATTGTATGGCAAATTTTCATTTAGTGTGTGAGCCATACTAGTTAATTAATTAAACAGCCGTTGCTATTTTTCTCAGTCATTCATTCCACATCGAAAACACACCACCACCACCACCACCACCAGTTGATCCCTGCATTGACGACTCCGCCACCTCCGCCGACCAGCCGCCATAACTGCCAGAAGACAAGTCATAATCAACCTTAACCATTCCAAGTTCCTCTGCTGATCCCACAGCATTAACAACATTCCCTACATACCCTCCACCAATATTATTATCATTATCCATCAAAGATGATGTTGAAGAAGAACCCTGCATGTTCATCATTCCCTGAAGCAAAGCTGGGTGATGATGATGATGACTCTGATGAAGGTAACTGTTGTAGAATTGATGAGCATTATTATGAGCTGATTGGTTAATGTAAGAAGAACCACTTTGCTGCTGCTGGTGCAACTGAAGCTGTGATTGGAGATAAGAGTCTTGATGAGAGAAGTGAGACATGTCGTGGTTTTGCAGTGTTAGAAGTGGTTGAGGTTGTTGTTCAAAATGCTGCATCAGAGGATAAGGTTGCAGCATGTTGGAGCTAGAGGTACCGTATTGCTGAAAGGTCGAACCAAGTGCAATCATCTCTTGATCACGTTTCCTTGAAGATTCGAGAGCTTGAGCTTCTTTTAGTCTTTTAGCAGCACCACCTCCTATAGGGAGAGTGTTGCTTTCAAGAATGGCTTTCACATCGTAGCGGTTCATGTCGAAGTTAGTGACCGCGTTAAGACCTCTGAACTTTATCGCAGCTATGTCATAAGCTTCTGCAGCCTCTTCCTCAGTACCTATATATATATATATATATATAACAAAAATAATGGATTTACATATATACAGTTACTATATATAAGTTATCATTTATTCAATCATTGGTTTGAATCCAAGTCAAATGGCTTACTGAAAGTTCCCAAGTAAAGATCTTTGTTTCCGGCAACTCTTCCAATTCTCGCTTGCCATCTTCCGTGTTGGTGATGCCTAAACAACAAAAACAACTATTAAAATTAAAGTTCATAAAAAATGTATTAAAAAAAGAAAAGAAGAAAGGGATAAAGTTAGGGAATGAAACCTTGTAACTCCGCGATACATTGATGCACCCCTTGAGAAGCCACTGCTTTTCCTGTAATAATTTATCATTGAAATTAAAAAGGAAATCGGAACAATGAAGTGCATTACAATACAATAATCACCAAAATATATATCTTATACTACTGCTTAATCTTTGACTCGTGATTAAATTACACAACATGTTATATAACTTCGAATTCGTTATGAATGTTACTAGCTAGTAGTATCTCCTAATAAGTTCTAATTAATTAATTAATTAGTCATGCACCTTCTGATAGAGGCCACAAATTCTTGTCTTGTCATGTGCTTCATTTCATCAATTTCCTTCTCATAGTTGCTAATCTGTAAATAAAAACGACATGAAATAATCAATTAGACTTGTATTTATTTGAACGTGTCTAGGAAGCTAATAAGAGACAAGAAAAAAGAGTC
This sequence comes from Crotalaria pallida, assembly GCA_037953625.1. Classification (NCBI taxonomy): domain Eukaryota; kingdom Viridiplantae; phylum Streptophyta; class Magnoliopsida; order Fabales; family Fabaceae; genus Crotalaria; species Crotalaria pallida. Next base: position 136,093,005 of record CM075654.1, on the reverse strand, counting down.
ATTAACTTACTGGAAAATTGGTAGTGGTGGATGTCCCCCAGTACTTCAGTGCAGCTAAATCATATGCCCTAGCGGCTTTCTCTTCTTTGTCATATCCACCTTGGATTGAAATAAAAAAAGGAAAACAATATATACAACGCAAAAAGCAAAAACGGATTGGAAAGGAAACTGAATAGGATGGATCGGATAGACACTTACCCAAATAGACTGAATTGAGAAGTTGAAAGAAATTAGCAAAACAAGGAAACAAAGTTGTTAATAAAACTTCAAATTAATATCACACAATAAAAAAAAATTCAAAGTAATTAATTAAGTCTATCTTAAGACATTCTTAAAAAAAATGAACCTATGAAATGTTACTTATTTTTACCTTGGCGACCTTTCCTTGATTGTCCTTCCCTTCTACAACTATTGTCCCAAAGGTGAGCTTCATACCTTCCCGTCCATCTATGCCTATATTTATTAATTAATTTATTTATTTTTGCATGATTAGAGCTAAAACAAAACAACAAAGATATAAAAAGTAAGTTGATTCAAACATATATATGGTTACTCTTTCACCTTGTTACACCACGGTATATGGATGTTCTCTGGCCAAAGGTATCCAAAGTTCTTCTAGAAGGTGCAGCTTCAATAGCCTTTGTGCTATTATTGTCACCGCTAGCTTCGCTTGCTAAATCCTTACCACTTCCCATTGATAATGTCAACGATTGCAAATTACTATTAGCACTTTCTTGATACTCATCATAGTTGCTAGATGTTGTTGCCATCACTGTGTTTGGCATTGGCACGAGAGTGTTATTTGTGAGAAGGTACTCTGAATCATTTGTCTGAATTTCATTCAAGGCAGCAAGATCTGATTGATTTTCACTCTTAGTCACACCAAGAAAATCAGCAACCTTTGGAACTTCATCACCACTATGTGTATTAATCAGATTCCAATCTGTTTAATATATAAATTAACAACCAAAAATAAGTAAGAAGGAAAAAACTATAGCCAATAATAAAATTTATACTTAATGAGAGTAAGAGAAAAAGGGATCATATTATAATACATACCATGATTTTTCTTATCCAAAAAAAATACATACCATGATTTTGAAAAGGGTTTTCCATGTTTTCATTGACTAGACCAAGAGAAAATTGGTGGTATTGAGTAGCTTGAAGATCATGATTAGCTGGTAAGGAAGATTGAGTAGGAGAAAGTGGGAAGGAAAGCCAGTTATTTGAATTCATTGAGCCCTTTCAACAAATCAAGAACTTCTACAATACCTGCATCTAAAGCATAGAATGAGATTGAATATAATAGAAAAGGCCAAATATTACATGTATGTTACTTGTATTTTGCAAGAGTATGTCATGTCTTATTCTTCTCTCCTTTTTGGAATAGAAATTTGTCTTATTAAAAAAATAGAAAAAAACAAGAAATTTTGAATGAGAAGAAGGGAATGAAAAAATCAGGGATGACAACATAGGACCATATATAGGTTCTTACCCAGGGTTCTAGCAAAGCATGGGTTTAATAAAGCAATGTAAACTTTGACTCACTTCCACTCTTTCTACTTTCAACAACTTCCTTTAATTTATTATTAATAACATGAAGGAGAAAGAACTAGAAGACAAGCTACAAAAATAACCATCCTCTTATTCAAACATATGTATTTAATATTTGCATGGGACACGTGACTTTTTAGGTAAAAACTGGTGAGTCTGCAATTTCTTTTCTTTACAGGATCCACCAATTTTTACTTAAAAAAGCAGATGTCAATCCAGATATCAAATACGGATGTTAGATAAACATTTTCCAAAAGAGAACATGTTGATGAATCCACGATATAATATAAAGTGATTATTCCCAGACTACCCCTTTAGTGAAGATCGTTTTTTGTAGACTATGTGTCTTTCCTTTCCACCGGCTTCCAACACGTAACCATAAAACAAAGTTAAAAATCTGCCTACAAATGATTATTAAATAATATTATCTGCTTACTATATTATCGGGGACACGAGTGTGTCGTACTAAACTATATTACTCATGAATCTCCCTCAGTCTTTGTACAGAGACAAAATATCCCCATTCCAGCTGCCAAACAAATTACAATTTCAATTTCTTACACCTCTCTCCCCTTCTCTCTCTCTTTCTAACCCCACTTGGTTTATGGGAACTCTCGTCCTCGTTCAGCCAAAACAATGACTCCCGAAAGCCCAGCATTCCCACACGCTGCAAATCATCTTACTCTCAGAATTTAAAACTCCACGTAAATTTAATTTACAAAACCGACCAGTCCCTCTGCATAGTAAGAACAGATCACATATTTCACACTTTATTTTTAGTCTCTGAACTTAGGTACTCTTTTAGAATTGATTCTTAAACTTTTTCTCTATACTTTGAGTCTCTAAATTTTACTCAAATTTTGAAAATAGTCATTTCGTCACTTAAGTGGCGATATGACCGAGGATATGTCACGTCACCTTTGTCACATTGATAGGTAATGTGACAGATGATGCCACGTAATTTTTTTAAATTAAAAAAAAATCAAATTTATTAAAAATAATTAAAATTTGTATTTTTTAAAGAAAATCAAATCTTTTGAAAAATTAAACAAAATTCAGGGACCCAAAGCATCGGAAAAAAAGTTTAAAAACCAATTCCAAAAGAGCACCTAATTAAGTTCAGGGATTAAAATGTTACGTAAGCCTTTTTTTTTTTACTCCTTCTGTTTTTATATAAAAGATTTTTGATAGATTTTATGATCATTAAAAAAGTTAATTTATTTAGTTAATGATATTTGAAATGGGAATATATTATAGTTTTGTAAAAAAAATAGAGAAAGCAATTTTTTTTTTTACCAATCCTTACTTTTTGGTTCATTTTAATGTCACAAAGTGTGATATGTTGTCTCTTATATATAATGCTACTGTATTTTTTAAAACAGATTAAGGTTACTTCAATTGGGTGTTTGGTTTATTGGGTCAAATCTATATCTCACAGCTAAAAAAACACTTTTAAACATTTTTACAAATTTGATCTCAAAATGTTATGTACGAAGTCTTTACCAACCGAATCAAACTTCATTTAGGCATCTCAACATATATTTTAGTTGCATATAATGTGAAATGAATGATGAAGCAAAAATAACGATCTGAAATGAGATGGAGATTAAAAACAGGAAGATAGGGAAGACCTCGAATATAAGGTACGTAATAGGATACTCGTATCAATTACAGTAACAAAGATAACCCAAATCGTAGATCCCCGAGTACTGCATGCGCTATAGATGCATGGGACGGTCATAAAATATTCAATAGGACAATAACCATTCTTGTACCTAAATTTTAATGATATTGAAATTTGAGAATGGATTTGTATATGAAATATAAAAACAAAGTTAGAAAATATCATAGTTTCATATGGGATTTTGCTAACAAATGTCCTAAAAACACTTGTTAAAGTTACTATAATAAAAAAAATTATAAATGCACAAAATTTCATCTTTCGAAAATCCAAAAAAAAATGCAAGTGCACCAAAGACACTGGTTAGTATTTGTCTTTCTTATGATATAAAAAAAAAAATTGTCAAATAGCCAAATTGAAATATCATTAGAACTCGTACAATACTGTATTTCTCAAGAGATTAAACAAATGCTACATGTACCCTTCACATTCCTTAAAGTCTTTCTGAATTATTAGAACATGTACAAAAAATAATGCTAATCTTATAGTACTAGATAAAAATTATGTATAGATAAAACAATTACTATTTGGAAAGAAATATGAATAAATGGCTTAAAAATCTAACATTTAAAATTCGAAATCCTACTGAAAGTAGAGTAAGAATTACAGTAGTACTACTTTTGTTCAAAATGAGAAGCTGTTTTCCATATTATAATTAGGAACGCGATTCAATAGAAGGGTTTAGTTTGTTCCCCCAAGTAAAAATCTGTTGACCACCTACTCGGTTTCTTCACCCGTCAAAAGGCCACTAGCTTGGACTAAGTCAAAATAAAAATGAAGTACACCCTCCGTTCATAAATATAAGATCTTTTTGGAAAATTCATCTTCATTAAAAAAGTTGAATAATTTAGTTAATTGTATTGAAAATGTGAATTTTTGATATGTAATTTCAAAATTACCCCTATTAATATTATTGGGAATCTAAAATGTGTTAAATAAATAAGAGTGTTTATGAAAAAAAAGTAATTAATGATCATTAAAATATGACAAATGGTCTTATAAATAGGGACAAAATAAAAGTGTCAAAAGGGTCTTATATTTACGGACGGAGGAGTATAATACTTCCTCCATCTCACAAGGATGTTAAAAATGGCTAATTTTTTCCCAAACTATAGTTAAAATAATTAATAAAAAGTTTAGAAATTATAAATTTTGAATTGTGATTGGTTGATTCATGCAAAATATATTGAATTAGTTGTTTGATAATTGGTTGTTGTGTTAGACAAACACAAACCATTAAATGCATGTCTCCTTAATTTTTTGACTTTTGAATTCTTTAACTATCCTTGTGGGACGGAGGGAGTAGTATAAAAAAATTGTTAATCGTTAGTATCAGTAGGACACTGTTTTTTTTTCTGTACTCTTTGGTTAATACCACAAGTTTTCCCACGAGCACCCTTAATACCAGAGAACCCTTAAGAGTAATCTTGCACGAGGTCGCGTTCCTATGTCTCTCCCAGCGGGGCGTGTTAATCGGGAATCGAACCTGAGACTTCTTAATCTCAGGTCTCATTTTCAAGTTCTCAACTTGGCAAGATCATACCACTTGAGCCAACCCCCGTTGGTAAGTAGGATACTGTTTTTTTGGTTTGCACCTGCTATCCGGCCCATTGGCCGACTAATCCAGTTTAAGGGGGGTCTCGGGGTTAAGGTTTTATTTCTCTCTCAACGTTGTTGCGAGAGATCGAATCGTGGTTCACCTTACCATCGAGTGCAGCCCCAGATACCATTGCACCAACAACTCGTTGATGGATATTGTTTAAAATAACAATAAAAATTATTTTAAATTAAAAAAATAATAAATTTAACATGTTGAAAATTAAAATCTTGATTTTTTAACATTAATTTATGTGCATTATTTCCATGCAACCAAGTTTTGGATGGTTGCAAAATAATCCCTTAGTGAATCATTTGTTATTTGACAAATCAACTAATTTGAGCTGACAGTGATTTAAGGCTAACGTGACAATAACATAAATTCATTAGCTGACTTATCAAACAATCATTGGTTCATTTAGGGGATTGTTGTACAACTATCCAAAATTTTGTTGTACGGTAAAAATATTCTTAATTTATTTCATTTATATTTTTAAAATGTTCTTGAAACAATAATTATGAAGATCTTAATAATATAAAATTCTAGTTCACCAAAAATAAAAAAAATCCTAGTTCAGTATACGGGTTATCGGATCGGTGTCCTACAACACTTGAAGCTTTTATTCTAGCTACTTCGGCCTTTGATTAAAGATTCTTCCTAAAAGGTCCATACCAAGAATAGACAAATTTATTTTGAAGATCTTGGTAACCACAATCTGCGCACAGAGACTTAATTTGCCCGCTATTACTCCCTAGTGTGCTGTATATAAGATATACTTAACCGTATTTCTTGGACCAAGTAAAGTGGTTAGTTTTGTGAATTTTATGATAATATATTGTAACATTACAATTTTTCCCCCTCCATTTTACTTGGAAAGTTCACATTCATTAATGAATAACAAAAAAACATAATTAGTCAAAACATTTAATAAGGGCAAAAAAGAGAAGAAAAAAACAATTAATGATGCATAGAAAATATAAAGTGCTTTATATATAAGACCAAAAATTTCTTCTAGAAAATGCCCTATATATAAGATCGGACGGAGTAACATTATTGACAACAACTCTGTTACACAAATATCAGTATTTGACATCTATACGAGACACCTGTCTTTTTAGGCAAAAACTGATGGGTTCTGCAATTTCTCTTTCTTACAGAACCCACCACTTTTTACTTAAGAAGACAAATGTCTGCCCTAGATGTCAAGATAACATTTTTGTATTAACAAAATGCAGCTTCATCTACACTGTACTAGTATTATATCCGAAGTGAAATGATTACATAGCAGGGATGATACTGTTATCATATTTCAGGGAATGCCTAGGTTATTGCTCAATATATACAAGGGTTTTCTTAATCTAAGATAGGTTAAAAGTTGATATCATGTGTTGAAAAATGGTACATTAAAAGAATAAAAATACTTTATATTTAGTTTTCCAGCACATATATCCACTTTTAACCTCTTATCCTCAACCATATATATAAAACTTCACTACAAGGTTTTCCACTTGATATTCTCTATTCTAAAAAAAAAAGGTGTTGTATCATTTATGATTAATCTAATAAAATACATCATCCGACTTACAATATAATCAAAATTAACTACTTTTTTACTTATTAAGAAGGTATGATTAATTGATTGTATTTAATTTTTTCAAATTTATAAAAAAAATAAAGGTATTTTAGAAAAATTAGTATTGGAAATGAAACAAAAATTAAATGAGAAAACAATTTTTTAAATATATTATTTTAAGAAAGTAGCATTGTGAATGAAATAAAATTTAAGAAAATTAGTTATTTTTGCTTATATTTTAAATCAAATGAAATGTGTTTTTTTTTTGAAGGAATAATAAGGAATGTGTTTGCATATCATATACTCCCTCCGTCTCATAAGAATAATAAAAAAATGAGAACATTTTTTTTCTTAAACTAAAGTTAAAGTAATTGATGAAAAATTTTAAAAATTATAAATTTGAATTATGATTGGTTGATTAATGCAAAATGCATTGAATAGTTGTTTGATAATTGGTTTATGTGTCAAATAAACCATTAAATGGATACTTTCTTAATTTTTTGACTTTTGTAATTTTTTACCATCATAGGCACGATAATACTCCCTCCGGCTCGTATTATAAGCAACTCTAACCACTTTTACGCTTATTAAGGAGATTAGTTGATTGTATTTAATTTTCTCAAATTTATAAAAAAATAGAGGTATTTTAGGAAAGTAGTATTGAGGATGAAACAAAAATTAAAAAGAATAACAATTTTCTAGAGATGTTTTAGGAAAATGATATTGGGAATGAAACAAAATTTAATAAAATTAATTAATTTTGCTTATATTTTAAATTGAAGGAAGTATGTTATTTTCTTATAATTCAAGTCGGAGGGAGTAACAAATTGCAAATAAACTTTGCAATCCCTAAAACATTTTTTGTAAAACAACATTCTGAAAATTAAAATTCGATCATCTTTTTTATGGATAAATGAAAATTTTTATAAATGATAGCAAAGGTATGAACAATATCCTGCATATGAACACAAGATAGAAGCCCACAAGATAGCTTACAGAGTTACAGTCATAAAAAAGGGAGTTGATTTTCTAACCTTCTCTTTTGCGTTTTTGACCCCCCTTTAATTTTTTTTTTCAAAAATACCATTTTTCATCATCATCTTCTTTCTTTCTTCTTCACCCTCTCTATCATCATCATCTTCTTCTTCTTCTTTTTTCTTTCCTCTTCAAACCCCCATCCCCCAATCTTCTTCTTCTTCTTCTTCTCTTTCTTCAACTCCTTCTTCTTCTCCTTCTTCTTCTTCTTCTTACTTTTCTCTCTCACACACTCACACTCATTCCATTTCCCTCACACACACAAAAACACACTCACTAACTCACCCCCACACTCACCCACAATCACTACCACTCACATACTACATTATTCTTTTTTTTTTCGTGTAAAAAGTGTCATACGTCAATGTCGAAGCGTACGAATTCGTACGCCTCGACAGAGGCGTAGGGCTTTTTTTTTTTAGTTTTTTCCCAGTACGTCAAGGCCTGGGCGTACGTGTATGTACGTAGCCAAAAAAACCCGTACGCCAGCCCCCTGGAGTATTGTTAAATTGTCAACTTTACTCATACTCCAGGGGGCTAGCGTACAGGTTTTTTTGGCTAAAAAAGCCCAGTACGCCAATGTTGAGGCGTATGTGTATTTTACACGTACGCCCAGGCCTTGATGTACTGAGAAAAAATTAAAAAAAAAGTCCTACGCCTCTGTCGAGGCGTACGACATGTTTCGTACACTTCGACATTTGCGTAGGACACTTTTTACACGAAAAAAAACAGAATAGTGTAGTATGTGAGTGGTGGTGATTGTGGGTGAGTTTGGGGGTGAGTTAGTGAGTGTGTTTGTGTGTGTGAGGGAAATGGAATGAGTGTGAGTGTGTGAGAGAAAAATAAGAAGAAGAAGAAGGAATAAAGAGGGAGTTTAGGAAAGAGAAGAAGAAGATTGGGGGGAGAGGGGTTTGAAGAGGAAAGAAAGAAGAAGATGAAGAAGGACGTTTTTGGAAAAAAAAAATAAAAGGGGTCAAAAACCCAAAAGTGGAGGTTAGAAAATCAATAGCGTAACAAACAAAAACTCTCCCTACATCAAAACGTAATCCATATTCCTTACATAAAAAGGACTCCCACCCTATTACCAGTAAAATCGAAAGCAGAAAAGATAAAAATCAGACTATACCATTTTTAATTCTCAATCACCTTTGATCATAATGTTATTTGAACGTCAAGAATTGATACATGAAATTGACATCCACTTGTTTTATATGTCAAAAATATTTTTACTCGTAAAACAAGCAGGTGTTAATTTCATATGTCAATTTGTGCATAATAGTAGTACTCCCTCCGTTTCAAAAGTATTATTTTTTTTAGCATATGTACCATGTTTCAAAAATCTTGTTCTTTTACAAAATCCATACATAATAAATGTTATTTTTCCCAACACACCCTTATTTATTACACTCTCTTTTTCACTTTCAATACTTTTCTCTTTCTTCAATAATGATCATATAGGGGCATTAGAGTCAAAACACCCTAAGTTCTTACATCATTTAATCATTTCTTAAAACTCGTGCATAACCTTAAACAACACTACTTTTGAAACGGAGGGAGTATAAGATAACTCTACTTGCTAGTCACTACTTAGTCAGTGCAACAGGGGTTACATGTTTCTACTCGTAGAAGTTCAATTTCTACCAAAATGAGCAATTCAGAACATCACTGATAAGTGATTAATTGGAATTAATATACTTGTATTTTTTTCATGATTAGAGTGTTCATTGCCGATCACAGTGACTAATCTCTTCGCTAGCTTATAGGCACCTCTAAAAGATTGTATGTAGAAAGCATGGACCAACCCTACCCAATTAACTAACTAAGGGTGAGTTTGGTTTGACGTTTTGACTGCAATAGACGCAGAAGTTGTGAGGGGGGAGCTTTTGCAAACGTGCATTTGCCTCCTCCAAACGCTTAACTAACCAAACACACTGTAATTAAGCACGGGATAATTGGAAGAATCTAAACCAACAATTGCAACTACTAGAGCTAATTATTTATTCTAATTAATATTCTAACCAGCGTGAAGCACTGAGAGCAAATAATAAACAATTTCAAATACCTGAACATAATCAAATGTTATTTTGACCAAATTGCACCGCAATAAAGGGAGCAAAACACCACCTCTCTTGCTGTGTTCGATTCCACCATTCAATTTTTCTACCTCTAAAACTATAACACTACAACTAGAACTTTCAAAAAGTATGTTATGAAACGGTCCCTCACGAAGGGCCCACCCACTTAAAACCGCACACGTGGCAAGTGATGTGGCGACCGATCCAACAAACCAATTAGAGGAGGCCGATCGCTACGAGAACGGCCTGGCCTATCAAAGGACATTAACTATGATGCGAACATCTCACCCATTGGAATGGAGGCCGGTTGAAACACTTGATCTTAGCCGGTCTCACTTATATACCTAAGAGGGGGGTCGTCCCAAACGTAAGGCACGACTGGCTAGTCCCGTACACTGGGCTAGAGGCCGGGCAGGAACATTGCATGAACAGCCTAGCCCATTCACCAATGGGGAGGTCGATCGGAAAGCTCTTAGCACAATCGGACCACATTACCTAAGATCTATCCTACCACGTTTCGGTTCTCTCAATGATCATGTCACCTTTTCATCAGCTTGTCCATCAACCAGTCATGTCACCTTTCCGTCGCCTGACATGAACCTGCGCCTCTCAACCCTTGATATGACTAGCAAAAATGGCCCAAACCCAAATATCTCCCAAGCTCACCTACAAAAACCCCCCTTCATGAACAATGAGGTGTTGTTTACGAATCCCTTCCAATCTTATGCTATCCTCTCATATCCCTCTCTACTTATTTACTCCCTCCGGCTTGAAATATAAGCAACAAAAACATACCTCTCTTGGTTTAAAATATAAGCAAACTTAACCAACTTTCTTAAATTTTATTTCATTCCCAATGCCACTTTTCTAAAACATCCCTAGAAAATTGTTATCTTATTTAATTTTTCTTTCATTTCTAATGCAACTTTCCTAAAATACCTCTATTCTTTTATAAATTTGAGAAAATTAAATACAATTAACTAACCTTCTTAATAAGCGTAAATTTAGTTAGTTTTCTTATAATTCGAGCCGGAGGGAATACTTCCTTGTCTTTTACTCTCTTTGTCTTATACTTACTTATTGTTTCACTTCATGAATGTTTTCCTTTCTCTTGATATTTATACTCCACTAACTTGCGTAAAATAAAGCTCAAGGACTCTACCTGAAGGCAGAGTCAAGGTGGATCGCATCCCGATTACGCAGTCATCCTCCACATGAAACCAATCAACCCGTCAAACCTTCCATCTCAGCGATCATATAATGTTGGAAGAGATTGAATAATATAGCGTTTAACTTCAGTTTATTTTTTAATATTACTCCCATGAGCATTTACCAGGCCTAATTTCCAAATCAAAATTACATAATGATTTTTGCATATGGAATCCCATGAGCATTTCCACGAACAAGTTAAGAAAAAGGTGGTTAATAGTCTCATCAAATAAGTTACAGCAAGCACATGCTGTGGAGGAAGAAGAAGGCAGCAAGTCTCGCCTCAAAAGGACCACCTTAGTTGGAAGTCTGTTAAGAAACGATTTCCAAGCAAAGCCACATAATTTCATTGGAGTGAAGCTGTTCCGGATCTTACCAAGGCAAGCTTCCAATTCCGGAAAGTGAGACAAAGGCTCGTCCAAACTTTGAGAAGAATGAATGAAAGCATAAGCAGACCGGACAGAATAAGTACCAGAAGAATTATCAAGAGACCAATTCCAGCAGTGAGTGTTATCTTCCATAAACCGAACACTACTGATGATAGCCATAAGATCCCTGAGGCTCTCCTCTTCCCAAACAAACGCCAGGAAAAGTTCCAATTCCAAGTTCCCATCGAGCCATTACGAACAGAACATATAAGAAAATCTTTATCTATAACCACCGAAAACAGCCTTGGAAAAGAGTCCTGAAAAGCCCTGATTTTAGTTACATTAATGATATGAAAAATAATATAAACGTATTAACCTGGATTGAGACGAGCGGTAAGCGGCTCAGTTTCGCTTAAGCAAGGTCTCGGTTCGATTCCTTATAGATCGAGAAAATGCATGTTGGAGACTCACTTGTCATAGCTAGACATGCGACCTAAATGTACCTATGTAATACTTAGAAAATCGAATGAGAAAGAAAAACAAATGTCTTTAGAATCATTAATACGGAACACACAATTATCTCTCAACGCCCAAATAGACCCCATGATTCCTTGACAGATGACCAATTATTTTATGTTTCAATCATAACAACAAAAACAATTTAATAAGGATCATTGAAAATCAAAAACCCTTTTTCTTATATTAAAAATATAAAGCCAAATAAAAAAGCAGTACTATTTAAAGTTCTTGAATTTTACTCACTCTTTCTTACCTATTAAAAAAAAGATTACTTAACCTCAACCCTTAGAGTTGGGTTGAGGATAAAAAGTCAAAATGGATAATAATGCATTGAAAAACTAAGTTCATTATCATTAAAGTATTAAATTTTTAGTTTTTCAATATACACATGTTTTTTTTAGTCTCTTATTCTCAACCTTAAGAGCCGAGGTTAAGAAATTCCTAAAAAAAATTACAAAAGTAAAAAATTAAGAAGGCATACATTTAATGATTTCTCTAACACATCAATTAATTATCAAATAATTAAATATATTTTATATTTATCAACCAATCACAATTTAAAGTTTACCATTTTTATAAGTTTTTTAATTTATTACTTTAAGTTGAAAACAATATATTTTATTATTTTTTATTATCAATGTGGAACGACGGATGAAGTAATTCACTATTTCATGATAAATTTATAATTAAACTCTAAAATAATGAACATACAAAGTAGCTAGTGAACATGCGGTAAAAAAACCCATTTATTTTCTTGATTTGCTAGGCCTTGTCCCTGAGTGTTAAAAAAGCATTTAAAAATAACTAGAAGTAAATCTATAAGAAGAATAACTAGTTTGATATTAATTTGGTTTCTATTATAAAAAAATAAGTAGTTTTATATTAATTTGGTTTCTATTATAAGAAAATAAAACTTAACTTCACATCTATTATAAGAATTAATTGTTTGATTTTAATTTTATCAAATTAATAAAAAATAAAGTTATTTTAGAAAATAATTGCATTGAAAACGAAACAAAATTAAATTATATAATAATTTTATAAAAATATTATTTTAAAAATAATTGTATTGAAAATAAAAATTTAATTAATTCTTTCTTATTATATTTAAGATCAAGAAAAGTATTTTCTTTTTTCTTATATTAAAAATCAAAGGGAGCATAAAAGTACATAAAAAATTGAGAAAACTATTATATATATCATCTTTGATTTAGGCCAATAAAAAAATAACACATTACAAAAATAATAATTTTTAATTTATTTCTCTTTATTTTAATTAAATTTTGCTAATTGTTAATTTATTATTGACCTAAATCACAAATGAGATAATAATTCAGACCAACTTATAATTTCTCTTTAACCAAAACTTGACACATTCTGTTAATGTAGAAGGAAAAGAAGGGCACCAACCCATCTTTCTTACAAAACTGATACTGTATTTGCAAATATTATTACTAAAACAAAATATACATGGAACAGCCACTCCTTCAATAATTTACGTGAATGAACCAAAAACCTCAACAATATTCGCCATAATAATTAAAGACAGAATTAAGGTCTTTCATTTCAAAGAAAATCAACAACTATTTTGTTTTCTCAAAGGCAAGAAAAATACCAAAAAGGAACTGCAGAAATAATACAAAATTGTATAGCGACTCTTCATTGTTTTTGCCATACTTGTTAGATTAATCAGCTTTGCTATTTTTCAAAGTCATTCATTCCACAATGAATACACACCACCACCACCACCAGCGGTTGATCCCGGCATGGAGTCCGCCCCCTCCGCCGACCAGCCGCCATAACTGCCAGACGACATGTCATAATCAACCTTAACCATTCCAAGTTCCTCTGCTGATCCCACAGCATTAATAACATTCCCAACATACCCTCCTCCAACATTACTATTATCATTATCCATCAAAGATGATGATGAAGAAGAACCCTGCATGTTCATCATCCCCTGAAGCAAAGCTGGGTGATGATGATGACTCTGATGAAGGTAACTGTTGTAGAATTGATGAGCATTATGAGCGGACTGGTTAATGTAGGAAGAGTCACTTTGCTGCTGGTGGTGCAACTGAAGTTGTGTTTGGAGATAAGGGTCTTGGGAGAAGTGAGACATGTCATGGTTTTGAAGTGTTAGAAGTGGTTGAGGTTGCTGTTCAAAATGCTGCATTAGAGGATAAGGTTGCAGCCTGCCAGAGCTAGAAGTACCATACTGAAAGGTTGAACCAAGTGCAATCATCTCTTGATCACGTTTCCTTGAAGATTCAAGAGCTTGAGCTTCTTTTAGTCTTTTAGCAGCACCACCTCCTATTGGGAGAGTGCTGCTTTCAAGAATGGCTTTAACATCATAACGACTCATGTCGAAATTAGTGACCGCGTTAAGACCTCTGAACTTTATCGCAGCAATGTCATAAGCTTCTGCAGCCTCTTCCTCTGTGCCTATAAGCAAATGGAATCAAATAATTAATGATTTTTCAAAGTTAAATAATTGAATTCAAGTCTAATATATAGCAAGTTTTTTTGTGCATGGAGCATGTGAATATTTTGCTCACTGAAAGTTCCCAAGTAAAGATCTTTGTTTCCGGCAACTCTCCCTATTCTTGCTTGCCATCTCCCGTGTTGGTGATGCCTAAACAATTGATGAATAACTTATAAATATCCACAAAGAAAATGTGAATATATATAAAAGAAAAGGAATAATTCTTATAAAACAAAAAGGGAATAATGCTAGCGAATAACACCTCGTTACTCCACGATACATTGATGCACCCCTAGAGAAACCACTGCTTTTCCTGCAATAAATCATCAAGAAAAGAAATTAGAACTGAGGTGCAATCCAATTCATTCAAATAAATAACCTACAACTACGTATCTTTTGTACATACTCTTCATTGAATGACACTATGAATGTTAAGTCTTAATAATTAATCAATTAATCAGTCACCTTCTTATGGAGGCCACAAATTCTTGTCTTGTCATGTGCTTCATTTCATCCAATTCCTTTTCATAGTTGCTAATCTGTAAATTAAAACGGCATGAAACAAATAAAACATCCATTTGAATGGTGGTGTGTAGAAGAAGCGTTAAGAAAAGAATATCATCGTCTTATTTACCGGAAAGTTGGTTGTGGTTGATGTCCCCCAATACTTTAGTGCAGCTAAATCGTAAGACCTAGCAGCTTTCTCTTCTTTGTCATATCCACCTTCAAATATAAGAAAAAAGCAAAACTAATAAAGATATTGTTTGGTTTAATTTCGGAACTCACTACAATACAAAAATCAAAATTGAAAAATAAACTGAAGGGGAGACACACTTACCCAAATAGACTGAATAATGGGAGTTAAAAAGAAGCAAGCAAAACAAAAAAAAAGAGTCAATAAAACTTCATAATAATACACAATAAATACTTATGATATATAGAGAAAAAAACCTATAATTTTATTAACTTGATGTTTACCTTGGCGACCTTTCCTTGATTGTCCTTCCCTTCTACAACTATTGTCCCAAAGATGAGCTTCATACCTTCCAGTCCATCTATGCCTAAATATAATTTTTCCATGTCATGATTAGAGCTAGAAGTAGAACAAAACAACAAAGATGTAAAAAGTTAGTATATTCAATAAAACATACGGTGAATCTTTCACCTTGTTACACCACGGTATATCGATGTTCTTTGACCAAAAGTGTCTGATGTCCTCCGAGACGGTGCAGCTTCAATAGCCTTGGTGCTATTATTATCACCGCTATTTTCACTCACTGTTAAATCTTTACCACTTCCCATAGATAATGTCAACGATTGCAAATTACTATTAGCACTTTCTTGATACTCAAAGTTGCTAGATGTGTTCACCACGGTGTTGTGCATTGGCACGAGACTGTTATTTGTGAGAATGTATTCTGACTCATCACTTGGCTGAATTTCATTCAAGGTAGCAAGATCTGATTGATTTTCACACTTAGTCACACCAAGAAAATCAGCAACCTTTGGAACTTCTTCATTGCTATGAGTACTCATCATCAGATTCCAATCTACTGGATTTATATATTGCAACCCAAAATAAGTAAGGAAAAATAATTATAAAAAATCAAAGTTAATACAAGATGAGAGTACAAGAGAGAAAGGGATAATAGTACCATGATTTTGGAAAGGGTTTTCCATGTTTTCATTAACCAAACCAAGAGAAAATTGATGATATTGGGTAGCTTGAAGATCATGATGAGTTGGTAAGGAAGATTGAGTAGGAGAAAGAGGGAAGGAAAGCCAGTTGTTTGAATTCATTGAACCCTAACTATTATTTGCTTGAAACACTTTATACCAAATAATCAAGGAATATATTACCTGCATCAAGAACAAAATAAGAGATATGGAGAGATATATGGATAAGAGAAAATTGTTGAAGGATAAGAGAATGGAAAAATCAGTGATGGCAACATATATAGGTTTACCAAGGGTTCAAGCAAGGAGGGTTTAAAACAATGAAACACTTTAATTTGTCTCTCTTCACTTACTCTTTCAACTTTCAACTTCCTTTATTAGCATTATTAAGGTGAAAGAGAACATGTAATATTTAAAGCGTATTACTATTCCCTCAAAGTCTTTCTCAATCTTAAAAAACTGCTTAAAGTTAAATTAAAATAGGTACATGAGCAGTGACTGTCTCACCCTTTTAGTGAAGGTCGTTTTTGTAGACTATGACTCTTTCCACAGGCTTCCAACATCATAAACCAAAGTTAAAATCCGCCTACAAATGATTATAATAATATTATTTGTTTCTATGTTATTGGGGACACGAGTGTCTTACAAAACTACAAAACTAGTACTACTATTATGAAACTATTATGAAAAGAGCAGTGTGTTATTTGTACAACAAAAGGATGATGACTTCTTTTGCAACAAAAAAAAATAATTATGTCTAATTTTTATTAACTTTTTATTTTTTTTATCTATAATAGCATCTTAAAACCCAATTACAAAAATCAAAGAGCGAGAAATCAAAAATTGTTTCAAGTAAGTTGTACTTGTACATGAAACATTATTTGTTAATGAATCTTCTTCAGTCTTAGTCTTAGTACAGAGACAAAATTTCTATTCCAGCTGCAACACTCCCACACTCTCTTTCTACCCACTTGGTTTATTGGAACTCTCGTCCTCGTTCAGTGAAAACAATGACTCCCAAAAGCCCAACACTCCCACACGCTGAAAATCATCTTAGTCTCTACTAAATCGACTCTACGTAAAGTTAAAAACCACCCCTCCCTTGAGTGAAAGCAGTGAATGAAAAAAAAAATAATACTCCATCTGAATTGAGATAAATTACAAACAACAGCAATAAGATAGGGAAGAACTCCATTATAAATTAAAGAATGGCATATCATTTGGTTACAAAGAAAACTCAATTTGTTGATCCCCGAGTCATGCATGTGTTAAAGATGCATGTGTACGGCCATTCAATATTTTACGCGGAGGAGTAAAAATAAAGCTACATACACACTTCACATTCTTTGAAGTCTTGGAGAATAAGGTTTTATTATTTGAACATTAATTTTTTTTTTTAAATTTGTGTGTGTGTATATATATATATATATTAAATATTATATTACTATGTACCTCACTCACACTTCCTATTTATCTTCAACATCTAAAAGAATAAGCTAAGATTACATAAAAAAAAAATATAAACGTTACCTATAACTTCCAAGTATAAAACATTCACCATCATAAATAATGGATAAAAATTTTGGAGTATTAACATTATTCATAAAATAATGTATATGGAAAATATGTCTGGTTAAAATTACTAAAAAACCAAAACGACTGAAAGAGGAGGAAGAAGTAGTAGTACTTTTATTCTAAAAGAGACCAAGCTGTGTTCCATAGTATAATTATTTATTTAACGTGATTCAATAGAACGGTAAAACTAAATTATAATGGTTTCGTTTGATCCTCCCAAGAAAAAATCTGTTGGCCACCTACTTGGGTTCTTCACCCGTCAAAAGGCCACTGGCTTGGACTAGGTTAAAATCAATTAATAAATAAATATAAAATAAACAAATAAGGCTGATCAGGTTGGTGTTCTACAACACTTGAAGCTTGTATTCTATACTTTGGCATTTCGTTAAGATTCTTCTTACAAGGTCCATATCAATAAGACAAATCAATTTTAAAGATTTTTGTAGCCATCATCTTCCCACAGTGACTTAATTTGCCCGCTATATATAAGCATTCTTTAACCCATGCATGCATATCCATCTATTATCCGAGTGAAATGATTACATAGCATGGCGCTAAAAATATCATATTGTATGGAATGTCTCTAAGTTATTGATCAATAGTTTAAAGAATAGCCCTTCACTGTTATTTGTAGAGAATTTTATAGTGGGGCAAATTAAGTTACTGTAGCTAGGAAAGCTTGGATCTCGCAATACATATATCACAATTACAGCCAAAGACACTCACAAAGGTTTTAGAAAATTATGTACTACTAATTCAGTAGTAGTACTACTTATTATAAAATCAACCAACAAGTTTTTATCACGGACATTAATAATTATAATACGATTTACCTAAAGGACAATGTCTAACAAAACAGATGAACATGGAAAAAATCAATATCTGCATTTGAATATGGAAATTTTTCTATGTACCCATACTTAATATGCAATTTTAAGTGTATATAAATCTACTTAAAAGTTTGTGAGGAAAAGAGCAACATGGCATTTAATTAATTCATTCAAGTTTCTAGTTACTACTTATAAAACATTATTACTTTCTTCAAAACTGAGCAATGCAGAAGTTCATCCCTGATAAATGAGTAGAATTTAGAAACCATAAACCAACCGAACCCAAAGGGATGAATCAGAAGAATCTAAACTACTAACAAAGACAGGTACTAAAAAATAAATAAATTATAGTACTATTCTAACAAGCGTGAAGCACTGACAGTAAAAAAAAGAAAAAATATTCAAGAAACCTGTGACAGTTGATGATGCACTGTTCCCGCCAAATTTATAGTAGTACATAAACAAAATGTTATTTTGACCGAAGTGCACCTCAATAAGGGAGCAAAACACCACGTCTCTCGCTGTGCTCGATTCCACCTTTCAATTTTTCTACAACTGTAAAAACCATCTTCAATTAAAACTCCATTTTTTATATATTACTCATTAACAAAATACAGACATAGGAGCTATCTAGCATAGAAAAATAGTGAAAGGGAAGGAGTTAAAGTGAAAATGGAACTCAGAAGAAAACAAAGTGCATGCATAAGGATTGTAGAATAAGTTTCTCTCACAGTGAAAGTGTGTAATTTTTTTTTTTTTTTTAAATTTCTTGGAAAATGGTGAAGAGAATAAATAGCGTTTAGCGAATAGTAGAAGAGTAGGAGTAGGTGCATGGCGTGGTGAGTTGACGCTGATTCGGCACCGGCCATAAGCAGTCAACTTTCATTTAATCATGTTGACACGCCGTTTCAGGTTCGGAAGGCAAATTCAGTGGTCAGAGGAATGTGACTGACACGTGTCAGTTGACGTTTCCATCTTCGGGTTCTCTTTGTCTTTTGGCCTTTCGTTTTCAAAGTTTGCAGCCAAAAGGGCCAATTATCCGGTTTGCATGCCTGCACTAAAAAACACAAAAGACATAACTAACCAAATACGATCTTTGACCACGCTCTCTATATCCATCCTAGCTACGCTAAAAATTAAGGGAATTACTTTCATGCAATTCAAAATTGGATGCTTGCTATGTAATCTTTTCTTAAATTTAGTTAAAATTAGGTTTTTGTAATTTAGTCCAACATAAAAGGTAAATTAAAAATTTAGTCCTTTGTATCTATAGACAAATTATAACTTTTAATTTAAAAAAAAAATTAAAATTAGTTAAAATTAGTCACTTATGTAAAAAGGCTTAATGCAAGTGACTAAATTTAAAATTAAAAGTTATAATTTGTTTATAGGTACAAAAGACTAAATTTTTAATTTACTTTTTATGTTGGACTAAATTGCAAAAAACTAATTTTAACTACTTCAAATAATGACATGACATAGGTGTCAACTTCTTATTGGTTTAAGAAAAGGTTGCATAGCAACCATCCAATTTTGGATTGCATGATAGAAATACCCTAAAATTAATCCTTCATTGTCATCGCAATTTTGGGTAAGGTTATTTCCATTTCAAGATGACATTTTTTTTTTTCCTGGGGTTTTCTTGAGGGTAGAGCGTAAACAACGGTTCTGTTAGGGTAACATAGTTAGTAAAATTTAAAATAAAAAATCTTGATTTTATTTTGGATTTTAGTGGTTTTTTAACTAATGTTATTCTAACATACATTTTGTTAGAGGATCCAAATTCGTAAACAACCAAGTGGTTATTATTTTTTGAAAAAATAAAAGCATAACTCTTTGATTTATTAGATGCGTCATTTAGAAATATTAAACACTTTGGAGCATTAAGAACTGAGGTTAAGAAAACCATTTTTTTATATACTCCCTCCGATCTTATTTATAAGATCCTTTTAGGGATTTTCACTCCCACCATGGAAAGTGGATAAATTTGTTAGTGACATTGGAAATGTGAAAATTTGATACACTTTTTCAAAACTACCCATATATATAATTATCATTGGAACTCTAAAAAATGTTGATTAATAGGGGTATTTGTGAAAAGAAGTAATTAAATGTTATTGAAAATTGAAAAGAGGTCTTATATATAGGACAAAAAGAAAAACCCCAAAAGGGTCTTATAAATATAACCGGAGAGAGTATATCCATAATAGAGATTGAATCTTTGATCATGCTTAAAAAATTAACTCAGTTATTTATTCCTCCATTCGATTCTATTTATAGGGCATACTTAATCATATTCCCTGGACCAAGGAAAGTGGTTAGTTTTGTGAATTTTAAGAGAATATATTATAACATTACAAGTTTATCACCTCCACTTTACTTGGAAAGTTCACATTCATTAATGAATAACAAAAAACATAGTTAGTCAAAATATTTAATAAAGGCAAAAAAGAAAAAAAAACAATTAATGATGCATAGTAAATATAAAGTATCTTATATATAGGACCAAATATTCCTTCTAAAACGTGCCCTCTATATATATAGAGAGAACCAGAGCGAGTAACTGTCTTGGACTTTGTTGATTACAATTTACATTTCTACTAATTACTAGAGTTATCATAAGTTCTGTTTTTTTACAAAATTATGACCCGTTAAAATGGAAGTATGAATAATTACTCCCTCGGTTCCACAATAAAGGTAAAATATGACTAAATTTTTTGTCTCAAAGTATAGTTAAAATAATTAATGAAAATTTTAGAAATTGTAAACCTTGAAATGTGATCGGTTGTTTCATGCAAAATGCATTAAATTAGTTGTTTGATAATTGGTTGATGTTTTAGAAAAACCACTAAATATATGTCTACTTACTTTTTTGTTTTTTGAATTTTTTAACCATTCTCGTGAAATAGAGAGAATACTTAAGGAGTTTGGTAGCCTTACCTCGCAATATTATTAGTACCCCTCGAATCTAAATGTAATTTTTTTTTATAAAATTTTATCTCTATTAAGAGAGCGACTTAATTTTGTCATATAAAATTGAAAATATAAATATTTAATAAACGTTTTTAAGATTGTTTTTGTAATTATTATTGAAATTAAAAAAAAGTTAACTTAATAAAGGTGTTCTTAGAAGAATACATAATTAGTTTCGCCATCCTATACATAATCTCATTTAACTAAAAAACATATCTTTAAAAAATTTAATTAATACTTTCTCCGTTTCATTGATTTTAACCTTTTAGGCTTTTTTTTTTTGTTTCACAATGTTTAGCCTTTTACATTTTCAATACATAAACTTTTTTTTTCTCAATTTTAATCTCATTCAATCATTTCATTCAGTCCTCATTAATTATATTTTTATCATCTCTCTCATCTCTAAACCACTATACATTAATTAATGAATACACTTACTAATAAAAATTAAATACTATTACAATTTTCAATAAGGATTAAATAGGAGCATTTTGGACAAACCATACCTAATAGTTACAATAATCAACACTTTTCTTAAGTCCACGTAAGACAACCCAGTTGGTGGCTGCAAGGACATTTAGGATTTTCCCATCCCCAGGTCATGGGTTCGAGTCCCAGACCTCCCATGTAAAAAAAAATCAACATTTTCTTAATCTGTGTGCCCAGACCTAAAAGGTTAAACTCGAAGTATTGTTAGTCTAATGTTGGATATACTTTTTTTAAAATGTAAATGTGGATATTACTCCTTTTTATTTTCTTCCATTGGACGGTTATTAATTTTTAACTAAAATTTAGTTTATTATTTTATTATTTAAATAAGAGTTAATTGGTATACATAAACAATATAAAAAATTTTATATTAGAAGCGCATCATTTATTATTAATTATCATAAATTTATAAATGATTAATGATACGTTGATAATAAAAAAACCTTTATACCATTAATACATAACATATTTTCTCTATTAAAAAATTATTAAAGGATCAAGATTCTTTTAATTTTTTTCATGAATATTACTATATATCCTTGTACATGTACTAATATGCTTCAATAAACATAATCACAATATCTTTTTGTTGAATTTATAATTAGAGCATAATATTATTTGGATTGATCACTTGCAAAATGATATTTCCTGTGGTATCATTTTTAAGCAAAATAAACTAACTTCACAAGTATTAAGAAAAGTTAGTTGAGTACATTTAATTTTCTCAAATTCATACAAAAATAGACCACTTTATTAAATTTACATTGTGAATGAAACAAAAAATTAAATGATTCAACCACTTTATAGATATATTTTAGAAATGATTGTATTTGAAATAGAAAGTTAGTTAAATTTTGCATATATTTAAGACCAATAGTTGAATTTTTTGTTTTTTTTCTTCTTATAATTGAGACTGTAGGGAGGATTAAGGAAGTTAGTTGAATGTATTTAATTTTCTCAAATTCATAAAAAAATAAATTATTTTAGTAAATTTACAATGGGAATGAAACAAAAATTAAATGACTCAACCACATCATGAGGATATTTTTGGATTAATTGTATTGAGAATAGAAAGTTAGTTGATTTTTACTTATATTAATGAATTATTATTATTATTATTATTATTATTATTATTATTATTATTATTATTATTATTATTATTATAAGTTAGATCGGAGGGAGTATTTGTAAATCTAGAATCTACGCTTACCATGTTAGTAAAGTACTCCCTCCGGTCCTATTTATAGGACCCTTTTGGAGTTTTTATTTTGGTCCTATTTATAGGACCCTTTTCAATTTCCAATAGCATTTAATTACTTCTTTCCACAAACACCCCTATTAAGTCAACACTTTTTAGAGTTCCAATAACAATAATAGGGGTAATTTTGAAAAAGTATATCAAATTTTCGCATTTCCAATGTCACTAACCACTTTAACCACTTTCCTTGGTGGGTGTGAAAAACCCCAAAAGGGTCCTATAAATAGGACCGGAGGGAGTAAATGATAGACAAGTGGCCTGGGTGAAGCACATGTGGTGATTTACCAAGTTTTAAAGTTTAAGACTTGAAAGTTTCGGATTCGATATCGGACGAAAGATATAAAATAAGTTAGTCACATATTGATTATAACATAGTAAGTTAAATAATATATAAGTGGAAAGATTCATGAACCTAATGTCTTAAGGTTTTGGGTTAAGATATGATGTCAAATCATTTATACATTATTATTTTTCACTAACTTCATTAATTCACACTTTTCAATTAACAAGAACTTGGATCAAATGACTAATACTAAATTCTTATTTCACGCGCACTATCTTAAGTAATCTCTCTCTCATCTTCAATTCAACTCAAGCGATTTCTCTCTTCTCTAAAAGCTCTCATCTTCAATTCACTTCATCCCAAGTGATTTCATAATTCTAATAAAAATATGTAATTAATTTACTTATATGTTCAAATTAAAGAAAACCATGCATTCGATTACAAATTTCAATGTAATGTATTTTGTTTAAAAGAATATAAGAAATATCGTTACATTGAAAAACTAAATATTAAAAACAAGTTACGTACTTATAATGTTTATTAATGCATTTTTACCAATTTTTAATGCTTATTTTCCATCTTATGTTAAGCAAATCCTATTGAAAATTCAATCAAGTTTTAGACCTGAGGTGCAAATGACTAACAAGTTCATAGTATAGTAGGAGCGAGTAATTTGAAGGAGGAGGACATGGGGGTAATTGCATAAAGAGTAGGGAGGGTGCATTTAGGGACAAGAGAGGTCACGAGGATCCAGAGACAAAATTTGAGAAGTTCTAAGAGAGATGGGAGGAAATGCCGGGAAAGTGCTCGTGTCGCCTCGAAATGAAGCACACGAGGGAAAGGTTGATGTGTTATGTTTCTCATCACTCAGCTGTATGTGCGCGCTAGCTGCATCATCTTTGAACCCTAACCTTGGGTACCTACCTAGATAGGTTTAGGTTTGTTTTCTAAAGCACGAGGAGGGCTGACTGAGGTTACTACTAACACAAATTAAACAAATGCCGCATTAAAAAAATCACTTCCTACATAAGCAAGCACCCATTATGCATGTTCTATTCCTGGGATATATTCGAAAAATCCAAGTTAGAGGTTGTTGATTGCTTTACTTACACAGTAAGTTGTGATTTGTTTGAATATTATTGCTGTGGTGGGGTTATCTTCTTTGTGTGCTTGTGTTCTGTTGGAATGCGCAGAAATCAAGTTCGGCTTCGTTTATGAATTTCATCTCAATGGGAAAAAACAAACAAATTAAACATAAACATGTTCCAAAATGATTTGAAATTACTAGTTTCTACTAGTATATTATTTTGGGATTGGTTAACCTCAGCCTTGATAAGAAACCAAAATGGATAAAAGTGTATTGAAAAAATAAGTTCGTTATCACTAATGTACTCCCTCCATTTCAGAACATTTAGGTCTTTTAGGCTTGGACACATAGATTAAGAAAGTGTTAATTCTTTTAAAAAAAAAAAAGTGTTAATTATTGTAAGTGTTATATATAATTTATCCAAAATGCCTCTATCATGTATTAAATTTTTAGTTTTTCAATATACACATGTTTTTTTTTAATCTTTTATCCTCAACCTTTTAAGACCGAAGTTAAGAAATTCCTATTATTTTTACAGATCTTGCTAACAAATGCCGTAAGGTTCTTAGATTTGTACCATAAGTTCACATTTTCTCTTCTTTTGAAAAGATAAAAAAATCACATTATTTTATAACATTTTCATACTACATTTGGTTCTTTAACAACTGCTTTAAGAACATTTATTAGCATTTTCCTATTTCTACTAGCAGTACCTCGCAAACTACTAATACTATATATTTTTTTCAATAAATAAATTATATACTCCTATAATGAGAGTACAAAAATTAATTGTCAACTTGGAAAAGAAGGTCACCTATGTGTCAATACACCATTAATTTTGGAATATAACAAATGCTTTTGTGTAAAAATATTTGAATACTTGTATCATGAGTATGGAAATAAAAATATGATCACATCCCACTCTCAAGCTACTAAAAGTACTAGTATCATCAGTATGCAAATCAGCTAGCAGGAATTAGTCCAACTTAACAAACAAAACCATCTCAAGATCTAACCGTAGATATGTAGTTGTAATGAATACTTGATTTTACTCGGCTCAAACAAGATTGTCTATTGTTAAAGGCGTGAAAAGAAACCAACCACTTCGAGTAGTTAAACCATGATTGAGTTGTCAAAAAAATGACCAAATATTGAATGGCTGTGTTTACACTTGGTACATTGTGTTTTTTTGTTGTCCATCATCTGCGATGACATGGGGCATTTGTTCTGAACGGCTGAACCTATATTTCTGAGAAATTACTTTACAAGTTACAACCTTAACAATTGATCATGTCATCTCAAATTATTTGGAAACAACAAAAATGGCCTTAATATTTTTATTTTTTTTTAAGAAGGCAAAAGATTGTATTAAAGGAGTACAAGGGGTACTCACCCTTATACAACAATGGACTACATCAACAAACAAACTAAGAGCCCCAAGATGAGATACAAGCTATGGGGTTGTTACACCACATAAAAAAATCTATAACTGTATTCTTAATATGATAGTGAGATAAGTTCACGACTCGAAGCTTTTTTCATATTTTTAATATGATCGTGAGTTAGGTTTACAGTCGAAGTTTTTTTTTTAACATAACCCAAGAACAACCTTAGACCTGTAACCTGTGCTCATGTATGTCTTGATCGTTAGTTGGTCCAAGATTTACTATTATGAACAAATTGGAATGAATTCATGGGTCAGTATGCATGGGATGGATATAGAAATTTTAAATTTTTAATACATCAAAGCTCTTTTTTACCAACATGTTTGAGCCCAAGAACAACCCAATGCACTTACCTTGTGGTCACATATGTCTTTATGGTTGATTGGTTCAAAATTTGCTATTATGAACAAATGAGATTGAGTTAGATAAGTCAATACGCATGAGAATATAAAAATTTCAAATTTTTAATACGACCGTGAGATAGGTTAACAGCAAATAGTCTTAAGGTAAGCTTTTTATCGACATGATTGAGCCCAAGAATTCACCAACGCAAATACCTTGTACTCACATATGTTTTGACTTAATTACCATTTTGAGCAAATGAGAATAAGTTGATAAATCAACATGTATAAATGTATAAAGATTTCAAATTTGTAACACTGTTGCAAGATAGGCTTATGACGAATAGTGGTGATTTAGGTTCACAACTACCTTGAGTATTTTTGGAAATATTGAAAATATAGGGGTGACATGATGATTGTTTGGGGGCAAAATCACATGTCATATTTTGTTGTTTTTCAAGCCCTTTTTCATTTATCTCTACCGAAATGCTACAAACAAATAGAGCCCTCTAAGGCTCAAACAAAGTTTCGTTATGGGCCAAGCTCAAATACAGTCTGTCCCGTAAGTTGTTAACTCATTATATTTTCGACCCAATTTTGAACATCGAAGTAAATTCCTCGTTTTCTTTAATTTTTTCATCCAAGGTGAAGTGAAGTGAAGAATTCCTTGAATAGATTACTTGTTACTACTACAACGGTTTACTACCTTTTTAGGTTGGGGAAGGTATTATCGGCCAAAATGGGCGCAAGCCCGCATAAGTTTCTTTTTTAGTCTTTCCATACCTCATGTAAATATGCTTTGCTAATATACTCCTTCCGGTCTTATTTATAGGGTACATTCTAAAAGAATTTTTTGGTCCTATTTATAAGTCACTTTGCATTTTCTAGGAAGCATTTATTGCTATTTTGTCTTATTTACCCTTTGTCCATTAATGTGAATAATACATTATGAAATTCCTAATACAAGATAAGAGGGTAAGATTGTAATGTTAAAGTATTTTTTTAAAGTTTCAAAAAACTTAAATATATTTATTGGTCCGTGTGATATGGATAAGTATGCCCTATAAATAAGACCAGAGAGAATATTATTCTCAAGCACGTGACAGATCTTGAAATTTTAGGTTGTGAGTAACTTGCCCATAAATTTATGAGGGGTGAAATTAAATGCAAGATATTTTGTATCATTCCATGTAGTAACAAAAGATTGTTAGTACTCACTCCGGTCTTATATATAGAGCATGCTTAATCATATTTCCCGGACTAAGGAAAGTGGTTAGTTTTGTGAATTTTATGAGAATATATTGGAACATTACAATTTTACCCCCTCCACTTTACTTGGAAAGTTCACCTACATTACTGAATAACAAAATAACATAGTTAATCAAAACATTTAATAAGGGCAAAAAAGAGAAAAAACAATTAATGATGCATAGGAAATATAGTGCCCTTTATATAGGACCAACGATTTCTTCTAAAAGATGCCCTATATATAGGACCAGAGGGAGTATTGATTAAAAAAAATAAAGCAAATGCTAACAAGTGCTCTTGATGCATTTGTTAAGAAGTCAAATGAAGTAAATAACTATTGAAAAATGTATTTTTTTAGATTCTCAAGACATGGAGTAATATGCACTTATGATTAATTTTCTAAATTTAAAAACCTTAACAAGTGCCCTTAGGGCACTCGTTAGCAAGATTATAGCTTGTTAACTTGTGAATTTAATTTATTTGTCCTTAATACATTAAATTTACAGTGATGTTATTTGTATATCTGTATTAGACATCAAAATTCAACACCTACCATTTTGGTTAAACAATGGTGGGCCCTTCAATTTTTCTTTCTTGAAAAATCTACCATTCTTACCCAATATGGTAAATGTTAAACTTTGATGTCAAATACAGATGTTTAACAAACATTTTTGTTAAATTTATTAATGTAAGCATGGAGTATATTTCAATCAATCACAATATTTTAATACATGGAGTGACACAATATAAAACATTAAACTTTATCTCGATTACATATGATACATACCTGCCTGGAACAGTAAAAGACATTGTTGCACAAACTAAAATTAAACCCAAAAGAAAAAAAGATACGTCTACTGAAATGGGAACTCAACTCAATTGGGCATCTGAGAATATAAGTATTCATTCAACATAAAAGTGACAAAGTTAAGGCTCTTTGAGTAAGTGGCAGTTATGTAAATATTGAAGAAAAACATATATGCAGAAAAAAAATTGTTGAGGTGGCTATAGCCCCCTACTATCACTTGGGTGGATACATCACTGATATTATTTAAGAAATACAAACCAACGTTGAAAAACATATCAACACTTCTCCATGTTATTTTATTTTTTTTCTGTTAACATTCCCCACATTTTATTTTAAGATTTTTTATTATTTTTTGGGAAGAATTATACTCCGTATAACCAATCATCTGCACCATCTCTTGAACAAGAGTTTAGGACTCTCTAAACTCATCTCAACCACTTAAAACTTACAATATAAGCAAATAGTTAATTGTATTTAATTTTCTCAAATTTATAAAAAAAAAAATAAATGTATTTTAAGAAAATAATATTGAGAATGAAACAAAAATTAAATGAGAAAACAATCTAACTACAATATATTTTAAGAAAAGCATTGGACATGAAATAAAATTTTAAAAAATGAGTTACTTTTGCTTACTCCATTTTAAACCAAATGGAAAATGTTTTTCTGTTACTTATATTTCATGCAGAAATGAGTATTTTTTAATTAAAAATATACAAAATAAGTAATGGATGATGATACTCCCTTCGTCCCTTATTATAGGGCGCCGTTTGGGTAGATTTTTCCTATTTATAAGTCGTTTTGGAATATCTAGGTAGCATTAAGTAGTTTATTCCAAATACACCCCTTATAATTACATAGGGAGAGAAATAAATAAAATTGTAAAGTTTGGGTAACTTTGGAATGATAATATATAATTTTGATAAATTTGAGAATAATATTTTTTTAATATGTGTAAATTAGGTAAAAGTGACTTGTATTAAGAAGCAAAAGGAGTAATATACAGTATTAACAATCATTAATCTCAAACCACTTAATAATTCCACCGTCTAAAGGGTCAAGCCGTCAAAACTAATACTTCTTTTGGTACAGAACGCTTTTATATTCTAATCACAGTGAAGGTTCAGTTACAGGGTTGATTTGGTATAGGATTATACGAATAACCAACCCTGCTAACCTATTAAGGCATGCCAATTCTGATTCTCAAATTCTCAATATTTTTCATCTATAACGTCCATCAACTGTATTTTAAACCAATTTTTAGCCTAACACTATACTGTATGTAAAGCCTAAACGATAGAAATTCATAGGTCACCCATGCTAATTGCAGTGTATATACTCTTGAAATCATCTGCGAATTGCAGTATTTTTGCATAGCCTTCTGAAACAGAACAGATTCATTACAAAGCTAAGAACACCAACCTCCACCAAACCAGCACAGATTTATAAAAACTTAAAACACGAGCCAACAACATATTATATTTTCACCAATCACATGAAATAGAATCCTTCAAATTGCAGAGATGTCCTATAATTCCAAGTTCCCCACCACATATAATACAATAAGAACACCATTAAATTATGTAGGAAACTGGAGTCAATTCATGATCAAATTGAGCACAACATCATCTCAGGGCATGAAACTTCAAGAAACGAAATCTCATATTTTATCAAGCTTCTCAGCCTTCACAACTGGGTTTGCTTTAGCTATGGCATCACGTCCAGCAGTACGGTAATCAAACGGGCAATTATGCTTGTCTGAGTAGCGATGTAGAGCACAAAAAAGGTTACCACAACGACAATTAAACCCTGTCAAACCAACCCGCTTATTGCAGCTAAGGCAACGCTTTGGACCATCCTTCGGCTTCGCAACACTACTCTCCTCTGAACTTGAAGACGACAGAGGTTGCACTGAGATAGGTTTAGGGCCTACACTACTGACTGGGATATCCACCTTGGCAGCAACAGGTTCAGTTGAGGTGCTGCTTGATGATACATTCATAATATTCCCAAATGATGATGCTGCAAGCTTGGCCTGCTCCTCTCTGAGCATCATGTCTTTGTGGCACTTAGAACACATGTTCATGGTAGCTGCACTACCAAAAAATCCACAGTTGTTAATACACAATATAGGACCTTCCGGGGGAGCTTGGCATCCAGTCTTGTCATGATCCATGTTTATTCAACTTTCCTGCACCAAAGAAATTCAAATAAATAACATTTAAAATCAGTAATCACTTACTCAACAAAAGATATACTATTCCACTCTAACCGAGAGCATAACCAGAATCCTAATTTGATAATTAACCAACTGCTATAAAGAATCAATATGAGCGACATTGAGCATCCAATTCCCATAACAAAATATCACCACAACAAGCTCCAGATCCAACATGTGCACTTTAACAAAGAAATCAAGAGGGGTGCCTTGTTTCTCTTGATGCATGGATATGCAAAAACAGATAAACAAAAACCCCAAAATTTCAAAAAGTAGTTTTAGCCAAAGAAAAGAGTTCTTGAGAAAAAGCAATTAAACAATACTTATTATTAGATGGATCACATAAAAGTACAGGTGTGATCAGTATACTTCAAACAATGTTAGTGGCAATATTAGTTATTGACATCGAAGTATTCAAAGCTCATACAGAAGTGAATGACTTCCTCCAACTATCACCACTCTATCTGCGAGCTATAAAAGAAAAAGGTTACCATACAATTTTAAGCACTAATTTGACTCGAAACGCAGTATTAAAAATAGGTAAACCACAAACCCATGCCAAATTATGTATCACACACAAGATAAAAGATATCAATGTATACTGCGGCATTCCTTCTCCATTATAAATTGAGACAAATGTTCACTACAAAATATGTAGAACACTTCACTTCTGGTTAAAAAAAATTAAGGTAACAGAGCTCGTGATAAGAAAACAGATAGCAACCCAGTAAGCCTTTTCAAAGCTAGTCAAGTGCTCAGCACAACTTTATTTTTCATGCGGATATATGATTTCTCAGTTCAACTGATACGCATATATGTGTTCGGTTCAATAACTCAAAACGCAAAACTTCCTATAGCTCATATGAAATAAAATCATCGCATCAAAATAAATATTTTCTATAATAACCTATGTGCGCTTATAAATACAAGTTCACTAGACAAACACGAAAACTTCCTTAATCAAAACTAACCATAACAAATTATGAAAACATTTAACATCACATAATTTACATATTGACCACAGATAAAAATTCTTTCAATTAAAATTCAGAAACAAAAACAGAGCAATCCCAGAAGCTATATCATAAAAGTTGAAAAAATAAAATTGATTATAAATTCAATAACACAGTTGAGAATAAAAAGGAATATGTTTTGTAAACATCAAATAAGTAAAAAAAAAAATAAACAATAAATAAATAAAAATAATATAACTCAAATTTTTTTTTTAACCACCGGACTAGAACAGATATTCAAACACTACATGAACTATTGATTAAAAGAGTAAAAAAAAAAAAATAACGATCCTGAAGCGATTTTTTTTCCCGAAAATTGAAAGAGAAAGACAAGGCGGAACCCTAACCTGATGACACGAGGGAAAAGAAATTAGGGGAAAACCAAATCGAAACGAAACCTCGACGTCGATCTATATAATAAGCTGAGAATCGCAACGGATATGAATTCCTGGATTGAGCAAACGAGACAACGAAAGGAATAAATAATACTAATCGAAGACGACAGCGGATTACTAACAAGTAAAGAAAGAGAGAGATAAAGGGGGAAAGAGGAAACCCTAAACCTACCCTAGTCGATTTGGGATCGAGAGGAGAGAGAGAGAGAGAGACGCATGCGTCGTGGAAAGGTGGGTGAGTGTTTGGTATTTAAAAGGCGTTATTTCTCTTTCTCTCTCTGTTTCCACTCATTACTCAATTGGTGGAGACGTGGGGAGTTGTTACTGGGAGCGCGTGTTGCTCTCTCATTCCCCATTTTGTCCCTTCTCCCCTTATTCACGGTTTTTGCCAGCTGGGAATCAGAATCTTTACCCCTCTCCCTCGTCCAATGTATATTTGCATATTCCTCCAATTATTACCCTAATTAATGTTTTTTTTATGTGATTTAATTATTGAAGATTTGCTGACGTGGAAGATTATCTTCTTCTTTTCTTTTGGTACAAGATATGAAAGATTATTCTCTTAGTAATTAATATTCCCTTTATCATATTTTTTTTCCTATTCTTATCCTTATTATATGTCACGATTAATTACAGTACTTTACAAAAATAAAAAAGAACAATTATTTTTTTTTAACTTTTTTCCTAAATATAAGATTTTTTTGGAAAATTTCACGTTTATTAAGAAAATGGATTAATTTAGTTAAACAAGATGCTTATTGCAACGACAAATAGTGCCAGAAATTGAGTTCGAACGTTATAAACCAATGATTTGACATGGGAGTTACATGTAAGTGAGATGTAAGCTAAGCATCACGTTTGATCTACTTTTTCGTCGAATGTCTTGCAATTTTTGTCGCACCAAATAGCAACTCTCTTTAGTTAATTGCATTAGAAATATGAATTTTTCGTATTTATTTTCAAAATTATCTCTATTAATATTATTGGGAATCTAAAAAGTATTCAGTAAATATGGATGTTTATGGAAAAAAAATAATTAATGACCATTGAAAATTAGTATAGGATCTTATAAATAAGGACAAAATAAAAGTGCCAAAAAGATCTTATATTTATGGACAAAGGGAGTATATGTAATTCAATTAATTGTGTCATATAATAAGGACAAAAAAAATATATTGATTATGGACCTTATGACTATGGTTCGCCCTCGTATCAT
The DNA here is from genome assembly GCA_037953625.1 of Crotalaria pallida. NCBI lineage: Eukaryota > Viridiplantae > Streptophyta > Magnoliopsida > Fabales > Fabaceae > Crotalaria > Crotalaria pallida. The sequence continues at coordinate 136,060,053 of CM075654.1, read as the reverse complement.
CTAAATAATTAATGGTCCACCTCTATGCTTATAGGTAAATGAGCTTAATGACAAGTACATTTTTAAGGAAGGTTGTGCTTGGCTTATGAAAAACCATGACTCTTCCAACTGCGTTGGCAAGTAGAGTTGGATATGGAAGCAACATGCACGATAATTTATTCAAATTTTCATAAAGATTTTTGTGAAAACAAGTAATTAATATTATTAAAAATTATAGAATTCACATATTAATAACCAGAGAAAGTAGTATATACTAATTTTGCAATTTTGTGAAATTAGAAGTATTTGGCCGACATTAAGTTACATTTATCTTTTTTTTTCTTTTTTAATGTGATAGAGTGGGTGAAAACTCATGCCCGTACAGGTGATGTGGTGTTCATTTGTTCATAACGCTAGGTTTGAAGACATTAAAACTTTTATGGTTTAGGTAATGAAGGCAAAAATTGCCTCTTCATCACTACCACCATTAAACACATGTAGTCCCAAAGGATTAATCGATGGATTTATTGGAAGCACTACCCATAAGAATTATTTGACTCTCGAAATTGATGATATATCTCTCGATAATCTTGATAGGATAAAGTGTGTTTTTGTGGCTTGGTCCGTAACTCTGTGGGAAATTGGATGATTGGTTTCATGGGATTTATCGATTACTTAAACAATCTTCACTCTTATCTTTGTAATAAGGGTTGAAGTTTGCTTGGAGGCACAATTATAGGAAATTAGTGTGCATGTCTAACTCATTGGATTTGTTGTCATTGGTTCAAAGAGGGTCACTTTGTTTCGGCATTATGCATTTATTGCTTGCGCTATCTATGATTATTGAATGTTGGATTTGTACTCACCCTTAGAGTAGCAATGATTATGTTGATGTTGTAGCTTAGCTCGTTGGTGCTAGGCAGTTTTAATTTTACTACTTTAGAGGATACTCTTAGTGAGCTCATAAGCTTGTTGTCTGCTGATGCCATGGGGTTACAGTTCTTTAGTCTTTAGCTCTTTATCTTTCTTATCCTAAAAAACACGAGCACAAAACATGTGCGATATTTTATAGGTATTTGTAATGGTAGACATGTTTTATAACTTCTTTATATGTTATATTTTGATTTGTAAGCTGCAACAAAATGCCATATTCTGATCCAAAAACATCACGATGAGCAAATATGGAATGGTGCCTAAGTTTTGTCCAAATTAATCATCTTCATTGTTTTCTCCAATATTTTTTTAGAAAAACATTTTCAAGATTTGTTTTACAAAATAGTTCTTTATATGTATAAACTATTAAGTGTGTTTATCAACCCATAATTGAAGACTAGTTTATTTCAAAAGGAAGAGAGCATATAAATGGGTTTAGGCATACAACCTCTCCAACAATGTCTTTCTCATAAACATGACAGAAGTTAACCCATGACATTATTATTGAAAAATCTTTTTTTTTATATGCAAAAAGAATAATATTAACAAAAAGAGCAATTTCAAAAAAAAAAAACAAAAAGAGGCTATATAAGCATCATTGTACACATACACCGGGGTTTGAGTGTGGGTACACAATCATATGCTCAAAATAGCCCACAACATAGAACAATACATACGAATACACTCCATAAAGTGTGAAGCAACCAATACAATTCTAGAGCACTAACTAACCCACACACCAAAATCACATGCCAGTTGTTACTAAGATCTCTACCTTCTTTAAAACCGAAAAAGCCAATGGAAAAAATACTAAGCAATGGAAAAAGTGTTATAAAGCCATTTAAGACAAAAGAATAATGTATCCCCTGATTAAAGGAGAGAAGTTATCTCCTCAGCCCAGTAATATTGTGACACTTGTCCCCTTTTTTTTATTTTTTATTTTTATTTTTTTGTTTTTTCTCTCACATCTCTTTCTCCTCTTTGGTTTTCTCGTTCACTCTTGTGCAGTCACAACTTCTTTCTTCTCTGCCACAACTTCTTTCTTCTTTGATCTCTTTCTATAACATTTTCTCTCTTTCTTCACTTCTTTTTTCTCTGCGCCTGCCACCGTCACGCCATCTGCCACCCGCCATGCATTGTCACGCCTCAATTAACCGCCGTCATCCACACCGTCAATAGTCTGCCATAACTTTTTTTTATGCGCCACTTTCATACCACCATGGCATTGCCATACTGACACAACAAATCTCTTCTTCCTTCGTCCCCGTCCCAATTTTCAATTTAGGGTTCCCAATTTCAATTTGATTTATTTGAATGTAAGCTTTCACCCATAATCAGACAGATTGATACCATGATCATGATGATTATTATTATGAAGTTTTCGCACATAGTACAACTATAACATACGTGCTTGCTGATGGATATCCTTACGATGAAGGGAAGGGACTGGCGGTGCACGGTGGGAAGTACAAGAAAGGCAAGAGTCACGGTGGCGGTGCGCGGTGGGAGGGGCGGTGGGAGGTCCTGGTCCTTTCCATGGTTGTTGTTTGTATGGAAGTGGGAAAGATTTCCTTGAAGAACAGAACAAACAAAGGAGGAGTATTCTTTTTTTAGTAATTTTTTTAAAAGACTTAAAAAAAGACAAGTGTCAATATTTGATTGGGGTAAGAAGGTAATTTCTCTCCTGTCATAAGGAGGAACATTCCATTCCTTTCAGCCCAAATTAGCCAAAAAAAACATAAACCAAATACCTCTATATACTTTTATGGTCTCCAAGGATAGAACAATGAACGGGATAAGAGTAAGATAGATATACAGATATATGAAGGATATGATAAGTCGTTATCATATTATATGGTCTCCAAGGATAGAACAATGAACGGGATAAGAGTAAGATAGATATACAGATATATGAAGGATATGATAAGTCGTTATCATATTATAGTATTATATTATCCTTGTTTAATTTGTTTTGTTTGTTGCGGACTAACATGATATATAAATTGTATGCAAAAATGACAAAATTATCCTTACATCATAATTACATAGTTTGTCAAGGAAAATAGAATTCATCTCAAACCAAGACCCAATACCATGTAGAAAAAAGTGAGCATATAATTCATCCCAAACCAAACCTCAAACAACAAACAAACATGAAAAGTCGGGCATGAACAGGATGGGTCATTCACGGAGAGAAATTAAGATATCATGATAGAATAAAAAAAGATAAATTTATAGCAGACAAATTATTAAAATAGAACATGACTGTATCCTATCATATTATCAAACAACCTTTTACATAATTCTAAACCTACGAAGGCATCCTATTTTAAATTTTGATTGCTAAATCAAAAAGTATTAATTGTTTTTTATATTAAAAATTTACAATTTGTTAGTATGATTTTTTGGAGGATGGAACAAATAAATATGTATTAACAAAATAAGTAAGAGAGCACATTATAGTATATGTTTGATATATTATGTTGGAGTAATGATAAAGTCATATTACAATTTTAAAGGGAGAATCATGCGACAAGAATATTAGTTGGAAGGCAAGTCTAACTATGTTCATCAACCATTCTTTATTTTGTCTATGTCAATGCTAATATGTTTTAAAGCAATAAATATTTGATGAAAAAACAAATGCGGCCTGTGATCAAGAACCTAAATTTATTTCATAATATATTGGTCCTCTAACCATATCAATCAATCGAATTATTTATTTTGGGTTAAGCCCTGCTAGACAGATCAAATCATTAAACTGGTATTTTTTATATTTTAAAGTTTTTTTTTAAGGGAAAGGTGTATTTTATTCATAGATCAAAACCGTACAAGAATGACAAACATGACAATTGAAGTACAAGATATTTTACACTGATAATAGTTAAAGGGAAAACAAAATACACTGCAACAACAACATGTGGACATGAATCATCAGCAACTGTCAAACCAGACTCTAACAGGAGATTCAATAGCCTTTAATTCCAAGATAACAATGTCACTGATGCTGGGACTAAGCTCACTTCGGTGACAAGGAATCTCAGATCTAAAACGAGAGAGCCGTTGGACGGTAGCCAAATCAACGGTCGACAAAGAGAGATTTGTCTCTACGAGTAGCCTTCCAATTATTAGAGCAAAGTAGAAACTATCCAAAGACATCCATTCACTGAAAACACACAAAACAAAATAACTTGCACAAAGACAAGACAAAACCCAGATAACAAACTCACACACTTTCCCAAGGGGAGAGACAAATCTCCCTCCCCTACCGAGAAACAACAGATGAAAATAAGCAGACACAGGGAAGGGGATGATTATGTTTCTAAAACTTAAAGGTTGATGTATTTATGTTTAAAAAACATTTTTTTAGTTTTATAAAAGGTTTTGGGTTTCAGAAATCGAGAATGCATTTGTACTACAATTTGGTAAAAAAAAGTTTTGTGATTCTCTCTACTTGTTCAGGATTGCTTCTAATTGATAGATAATACAGTATATTTAAAAAAAATTGATAATTTTATTTTATGTGAAAAGAAAGAGGACCATTAAAAAAAATTTGTAGTCAATTTTTTTATCGGCAAATACGAGTGTGTAATTTCATAGTAGTAAAAAAAGAGCTCATACACCAGTGGAGGTTGGCACAAGTGAAAAGGGCTTGTGTCCCTTAAGCATGTGGTCACGGGTTCGAGTCGTTCCTGTGGCGCATGTGAATGGAGCAAGCCTTATTGAGAGTATCGCCCCCGAAAGGGTCAGACCGTGATGCGAAGGATTAGTCACTCAGTTGTGCGGGTGGATAGTGTGATTCATCCAAAAAAAAGAGCTCATACAGTCATATATATATATATATATATATATATATATATATTTACATTTATTTTTAAAAAATTTTCTTAAGAGGAAAGGATAAGTTTCTGAAAAAAATATTTTTTATATTAAATAATTAAATTTTAATTTATTAATCTTTGTCCTTAATAAAATACTCTTTCTGTCCCACAAGGATCGTAAAAAATAATAAAAAATTTTGTCTCAAATTACTGTTAAAGTAATTAATGAAAAAATTTTAAAATTACAAATTTTGAATTGTCATTAATTGATCAATGCCAAATACATTAAATTTATTATTTAATTATTGGTTAATATGGTAAATAAATCATTAAATGCATATATTCTTAATTTTTTTATTTTTACAATTTTTTACCATCATTATAAGACGAAAAAAATATTATTTTCTCCTTAACTTTTCACCTCCAACTTTTAGGATGGAGTTTAAACCAGCTTTTTATTTTTTTTAAAAGAAAGCACATAGGAGTACATACTTTAGAGGGAGTATTTACGGAATACAGTATATAAGTGGTGAGACATGACTTAGTTATTGGGTTATTTCTGCGGGGGTTGACAGAATTTCCATTTCTTTTATTCCATTCCATTGGCTCTACCTTAATTTAGGATTTTAGGTATTTTAAGTAAAAAGTTTTTATTATATTCTATTAATTTGCAACTCTAAAAAAATAAAAACATACCAACAAGACATAGCACAATTGACAGATAACTAAGTTTCTTAATCACAATGTCAGGGTTTGATCCTTGCCGTGAGTATGAAAAATGTTTTGTTAGTAAAAACAAAACTCACTTATGTAATCTCTACGCTTCAGAAGGGATTATTCTTCGACTATAGATCGAAAGATATTCTTAGAGTAAAAAAAAAAAACATTATTTTAACTATTTTCATTTCATTCCATCTCCCTTTTCAATATTCATCCAAACATATACCCTTGACATTAAACCTAATGTTTTGCAAAGAGAAATGCATGCCATACATCACAAAATGAAAATCTTGCTAAGATCGGACCAGGAAGGACCGTGCCACGTGTAACTGAGCTGTGTGGTGTTAGCTTCCTCCATAACACTTGGGAAATAATTTTGAAACAGTATCACTAATAATTTGCTAGACCAAGAAACATTTTAACATGGAATTAAATAGCATCCAAGGCCCTGGCCTGCAGATTATATATGTACTACATTTTCACTCCACCAACTAATGGTATATCCCGAAGGGCTTAGAATCTCAGTTAGAACATTTACAATCAAGTTCAAGCGCAAGATATCTTTTGCTTTGAGTTGCAACTGTAACTGCATATTAAATCTGAAATTGCAGAGTGCCTTTCTTTTTTATTTTAATTTTTTTTCTACACTTTTCAGGCTTTCCTCAAAAATCCATGTAAAATTTGCATCTATTTTATTACTAAGACCAAAATAAAATAAGATTTAAGTTGAAGATTTGTCCTTCATGATAAAGCTGTGTATATCTACCATTCCGGACTTTACTAAGTGAGAGCCTCCTATATTGAACTGCTCTTTTATTTGTCCTTCATCATATACTTTTGATATTGGCTACAAGCCTACAATTTGCAACTCAGGAAATCCATAACTTACATAACTATGTTTCTGAAACAGAGAAGTAGCCATATGCATCATTTAGTAAAGGAAGAGGCATATAAATGTGATTATATATATATATATATATATATATATATATATATAATTATAGGATATATATATATATATATATATATATTAATTAGAAGGATAACATTGTTGATAAAATTAGTACATTACTCCTCCATAAAATCCATTAACATAAAGTGAAGAGGGACAAAATAACAACAAATGTGTGCATAAAGCCATAAATAATGAAAGGAACAGTGGAACACATAAATCAAAAGCATTCTTGTTGGCCTAGAAATTCAAGGCGAAGAAGGACAAGAAGGAAGCTCCAATTAAGGAACCAACAATTGGCATGGTTGAGCTTGAGCCACTTGAGGGTCCAGGAGCTGCTGCTGGGGCCTCAAGGGCAGTGGCCAAGGTTGTCATGGAGGCCACAGCCACAAGGACAGCACAAGAGATTCTCTTCATTTCCATTATCCTCTCCTCTACAAGTGTATATATATATAATAATAACTGGAACTTAATTGACTCTGGTGGTGGATGAGAATATGAGATTTATCTTGTGCAATATGTAATCCTGTGGAAGAAGATGTTTGTGGAGGCTGATATATATAGAAAGAGTGTGGAGGATTATGTCTTGGTTATTTGTTATATGCACATCTTTTATGACCTGGCATTGAGAGAGGAGGTACATTCATTTCCAGCATTTTCAAGCTTATATTGATCGGTCAATGATTACACACAGTTGTTACTGAGCTAGTTCTTTTATTTTTTTAAATTAAATTAAATTTAAGTTTTATTTTTTTAAGGGTGGAGGAAGAAAGACTTGAGCATATAGTATATATTTATTGAGTTAGTATCTATTGATGATATCGTGTATAAGTTTTAGATATTTACTTATTTTAAAATTATGAAATTATTCGATCTAACCGTTGAATTTTGTGATTATCATAATGATATTACGTATCAAATTTTAAATCATTTAAAAATTCATATGTATGCAATATAATAATAAATGTTTATTTATATTTTAAATAACATATTATGCATTAAAATAAAATGGTATGATAAACCATTGACTTATTTTTATATTTGATGAAAATTTGTAAATGGGATATACTCCTACTTGACAAGAATGTTGAACATAACGACTACTAAAATAATTAATTTCATGATGTATAAAATATTTGAAAATATAAGTGTCCAAAACTTACATATGATGTCACTAATCCTAACTCATGTTTATATTGGAAAAAGAAGTATTTTTTTTTTTTCGAACTAAAAAATAAGTATTTGTAATACTAGTAATTTTACCCGTGCATCGCACGGGTTTAAATTTTTTTTTAAAAAAAAAAGTTGATTATAGATTTTGGAAATTTGTATTTTTAAATAATAAGTTAATATGAATTTTTTATGAAAATGATTTACATGTATTTAGAAATGAATAGTCATAAACATTAATCTTTGAATCTAGTTTCAGCTACCAACTTTTTCATTAATAAAAATTAACTAATAATGTATCAACTATGCGATTTCTAATTTTAATTAACAACATAATTTCTTATATTAAAAAAAATCCAACTCATTTTGATTTTTGTTTTATTTAATCTATCATTACAAATGCATTTTGTTAGTAATTCGTTTTGCAAGTCCAAATGTAGCTATTTTTTTTACCATATATATCATCATCATCATCATCATCATTATTATTATTACATCTGTCCCAAAATATAAGACATATTTTCACACTTTTAATTAATTCGTGTTTATAAGATTCGAACTTTCAAATTACTTGCTTGTATTAGAACTTCATAATTGTAAATAAGTATATTGTCTAAAGTATAAAATAGCGCATCATTATTTTTCACAATTTAAATTGCAACAGATTGTATAAATTTTTGGATTTCTTTTTTTAAATTTGAATTCATGACTGAGTAAATATTTGATTGTATTAAGCTAAATCATTATAAAAAATTATAGCTCATCTTTAATACTTATATATCCGTTTTTTCCGTTGTACCCCAAATTTACTATTCATAATGATGCTCTGTTTAAATGTTTAATACCAATTTGCCTATATTATGACTTGTTTGTATTAGAATTTCTGAAATTACAACATTATATTCGTTTTTTTTGCTGGTTAATTATCATATGACAGGTCGTTTAGGCATTATATATTTTTTATGTCAATATTTGATTCAAATTATTTCCTTTTGAAAAGAACATTAATAACCCGTGCAAATTGTAATAATATCGAAATGCAAATTGTATATTTGCGGGCAATTTTTATATTTATGTATAATCCAAATTGTACTAATAAAAATTTACTAAAAATAACTTAAGATAAATATTTATTCCCGTGCGATGCACGGACAAACAAATTTGGAGGGAAAAGCAAGGATGAAGGAGGGAAAATGAAAATGACAAAAATGTCCTCAACTTCTCCTATTTTAAAATATGTTATGTATAATCCAAATTGTACTTATAAAAATTTACTAAAAATAACTTAAGATAAATATTTATTTCCGTGTGATGCACGGACAAACAAATTTGGAGGGAAAAACAAGGATGAAGGAGGGAAAATGAAAATGACAAAAATGCCCTCAACTTCTCGTATTTTATAATATGTTGATAAAGGAATAATAGTGAATTTCATTTCCTTATGTATACTAACTAAATTTTAGTTTCTCGTCCTACTCAATCATAAAGATCGGAGTTAAACAAACTTTTTTTTTTCATCTCAGTATCTCATTTTTATGATCTGTATCAAAATTATAGTACTAAATGAAATAATAAAGAAAATTAACAATGTGGTATTATGTCAATCAATTGCATTGAAAAACTCAAATAAACGTCGAGAAACATAAAATTAAAAAATACTAATACATAAAAAAACATAAATTAATTGATTTGATTATGCACGCGGCCGGATACCTTACTTTAAAAAATCCTTATCTAAGAATTTGAAATAATAAATAAATATTTGCATGCTCTTTAACCATTTCTGTCGGGTGAGGTTTGTTAACAAATGTAATTTTCTTTCAATTTGAAGATTTTATGCATATGATTTTTTCCGATAATTAACTAAAGATTAATTTTTTCCATATGCATGACGAAAACCAAATTTCTAATATCATGCTTAAAAAAATCCATCTGTAAATCTTCCATATGTACAAATTTTCCATGGTTTATTTTGGATACATCGAAACTTTACCTTAATTTTTACTCAACATGTAAATGAGACTACTTTGCACTAGTGCCTAACTATTTGTCTTTCTCTTTTGTTTGCATAGGCAGCACAAATAATGTTAACGTTGTTAGCAACTTAGCATCTGCCACATGGTTTCTCGTTCTTATCATTCTAAGTTTCTAATTACCTAACATTGGCCACCCTGGCCATGGATCATTACCTACCCTTCCAGCCTTTCTCAGAATTTGAAAATTTGGGGAATATAATTATGGAGTCCCAAAACTACTAATTAGTATGATGGACTACATCGCTGGATCTTCCTAAAACTTATCTGGTTAACACCTTTAATTAGGATTTTTATTTTCTGAATGATTATGAAAACTTGTTTAATTAAGATGAATGCACCGCACCAGGAACATGGCCCCGGCCCCAAGCATAGCCGTTTGAAGCCTGCATGAAGGGACCACCAGCAGAAAAAGAAAAGAAAAGAAATGAAATAAAAGAAACAAAATACTTCTTTTAATCCCACATGTAAGACCTTTTTAGAAAAATTTATTTTCACTAGTTAATATTGTTGGTATCATTAGAGATGTAAGTATTTAATAGATTTTTTAAAAATTATTCCTATAATTATTATTGAAATTTTAACAAATATTAATTTAATAGAAATATTTTTTAAAATAATAATTAAATATTATGGAAAATTGGAATTGGACTTACAAATAAGATCAAAAATTTTTTCCCTAAAATAATGTTACACATAGAATTAGAAATAGATATTACAAATAATCTTTACATATACCACCCGATGGAACATAAAGAAATGGCCTGCCTAGTGTATGTGCGGGTCCTACCACAACCATCAAAATTATCAAAGTACTCAAAACAAAGAGACGTTGCCGTCTAAACGTATACTATCAAACTCAAATTAATATGATTAAACTTCAAATAATATGAATTCATTTTAGAAGCATTATTATTACTTACAATAATAATGTGGAGAGCGAGGCCTATAAATCAGCAAGTCTTATTTGACTCCAACAACACAAACACAACACAAGGAAGATAGTGAAGCAGTTTACAGTGCTCTAAAGATTAAGTAAGCCATCCAAGTATCCATTTTCTTCATATTTATCCTAGTTTGTGAAAAATGGCACACATTAGCAAAAGCACAACAATGTTCTTCGTAATGGTCTTTGTGGTGGGGCTTCTGTTTGTTGCTGAGGTGAGGGCTCAGGATGGTGAGTTCAACCAAGCACCAGCACCAGCCCCCGCAAAGGACACCGGAGCTGGATCTTTGGTGACTTATTCTGGCGCATTTGTTTGCTCCTCTCTGCTCCTCTCCCTCCTTTCATTTCTCCACCATTAAAATTTTCTAATGCAAAGCAGCCTCTTGCATTCAATGATTCAATTTGGCTATGGAGGCCACCCCATTATTTATTTGTTCTGTTGATGGAAATTGTACTCATTTGTTATTGTACTAGTGTTTCCAACCCGTGCTATGCACGGGTGAATAAATTATGAATTTTTGGGTTGAAAGTGTGAAGATACCGATACCATGAATGGGATTGATAAAGTGGTAGTACGAGGATATGTAAGGTCCTGTATTTTAATAAATAAATAAATTATTTAAATAAATAAATGTGTTGAATAAAATAATGATTTTTCTGAAATTAAGACATTTTACTCGAGTATTGTAGAGGGTACTCGAGTATAATTACTATCTGTTTGAAAATTTGAATTTTGAGCCAAAAGACTCGAGTATGTCAGAAAAGACTCGAGTGTTCTTGAGTTTTTGAAAAATACTCGAGTAGAAAGAAAAAGACTCGAGTAAATCGAGTAGTCTGGCTAAATGTATAAGTCGGTTTTACAATTAATTTCGTACCAAAACGCGGTTTCTTGACATGACAAGCATAGAGCTGAACCTTACTTCGAGTTGAAGTACTCTTAGGCTATAAATTGATGCTTGGTTGAAGCATCAACACCTCTGAAGTTCCAAAACCCGAATTTGACCAGAAATTTTCCTGTTTTACAGAGTTCACTTTGATCCCTTCGTTCTCTCTCATTCCTCACTCATTTTCCTTGAAACCTAAACACAAACTGAAGTTCTGATTTCATTCTTGAATTAGAACTCGAAATCACTTCAAATAGCCTTCTGAAGATCAAGTTCTAGGCCTTCAAAGTTGGAGGTTCAAAACTGAGAAAACAGAGTAACATTCAGTCTCAAGTATTCATCTTCATTGAAATCGTTTGGTAAATTCATGGATTCTTTTCGTGTCAAACTTGTTTCTGATTAAAGTTAGTATATCCTAGTTTCTGAAACTAACTTGTTTCATTCTTTTTCATGCCAAATCCGTGGTGAAATCTGTGGCCAAAGTCAGCCTGTTCAACTCTTTTTCACCAAGTCCAGAATTTGGATTTTTGATCCAACCGATTTCTCTGTCGTTTTACTTGTTGATTAGCTTCTCTAAGGTAAGGGAGGAGTTATCTAAATACTAGAATGAGTTATTTCAAGCTGGAAATGTAGGAACCTCATATGGTTCATCAAGGGGTGAAGTTTGAATTGGGAATATGACATAGAGGTCATAAACCCAAGTTTTTATAAACCAAACATGTCTAAATGGACCTAATGATGCTCACTGGATCAATTTTCGAAGTTAAAAACAAAAGGAAATGAAAATCATATGTTGAAATGGTTATTTGCTAAGTTTATGTTGATTCTGTGATTTATTGCATTTGATGTTGTTTCAATATTGATTACATGTTCTAACATGTTTATTTTATGTATCTAAGTTACTGTTTTGCATAAAAATGGAAAGGAAAGGCTCTGAACTCGAATTGGCATTATAAAGTGCAGAAACTGGTGCTGTTGCTGCTAAAACACTCGAGTAATTGAAGAAAGACTCGAGTATTCTGGAAAATGGGAAGAACACTCGAGTATTTCTTGAAGGACTCGAGTAATTTTACATGAACACTCGAGTAGGTGAAGAACTACTCGAGTAATTTAAATAATTTTCAGAAAATCTTTACTTCTTTATGAAGTAATTAAAGATTAACTCATCTAAACTCCTATATGCTTAAATTTTAATTTCTGCTCTTAATATCTATAGATTTAATCCCATTGGTTGATTTTATCCTGGATGAGTCCTACTGGAATTTTATTCAGTGGTTGACATATTCAGACAGGATGTCCCAATGGAGGTGCGTACACCCATTTGGTTGATTTTATTCCCACGTCCCAGTGGAAGTTTTTACCCACTTGGTTGATATTTTGGGAGTCCTAGATGGGGTCGTTGCACAAATTAATGACAACGTAATTAAATTCCTATTGTATAAAACAATCACAAAGTGGCTGGGCCGCTGATGGAATTTTTGGAAAGCACAAGCACCAGTTAATGAAAAAATGAAAAGATGGTTTATAAGCAAGAAGGATTATGAATTTTGGGTCTCTATATTGGAGGCATGATATTCAAAGATATGAATTAAAAGAGAAAAAGACAATGAACAATTATGTGACATTGACATGCATGGAGATGCTCCGATTTTGATTGTGGAATCTGGTATAGGTAGAAGTATTCCGCAGCCCTGAGATAGCTGTGATGCCATAGCACGAAGATGCTGTGATGATTTGGATTCCGTAACATGAAAATGTTATGATGGCCAAATTCCCAATCAAATCGTGACGCCTGGGTTGTGAATACGCTCCGGTTTGATGAACCATAGGATTATGAATATCCCGAGCCTGAGATACTCGGATGCCGAACCGCGTAGTATGAATGAGGAGTAGGCATGCATCACGAAACTAAATGAAATATTATAAAAGACAGTTTGAGCATATACATATGCATTTATTCTTGCTATCTGAAAACTTGTGCTTGTTATTTCTAGCCTCTGTTATGCTCATTTGTTATTGTATTTAGCTATGACTCACTCCTAATCCCTTGTTGTAGGTCATGGCCAGGAACATGATTTGCGTGGAGATGAGGCCGCTCCCTAATGGGTAGTGGAACTTTGAGGATCATCGGTCTATCTATGAAGGGGACGTGGAAGTCACTTTCCGTCACCCAAACCCATGGTCCCGAATGCGTCCGCGTAGGACGAGAATCCCAATGATGTACATTATGCACATTCCGCCAAATTTTGTGTTTCGACATGGAACACCACCACCACCGCCAAGACGTTTTCCGAGACGCACCCTTCCACCAAGTCCATCACCCTCTGAGGAAAGAATTATTTTGGAGGTTCCTGCTCCCTCTCGTCCTTCCACTAGAGCCCGATCTCGGACTCCGGTATATGTGCCATCTGAACCGGCACATGAAGAGGAGGAGGAGGAGGAGGATCCGATAGAGGATGAGGATCCGGTGGAGGATGCCGATCCGGTGGCTGATGATGATTTCATGGACAACTCAACCGGTAGTCAGTGGGGAACTGATGATTGAGTTGAGTTGGGATGTGGGAATGTGGATAATGCGACTCATCAGGTTTCTCTTATCTATTTTATATTTTGAGTTTCGAACCAGTTGCTCTAGGTTATTATAAATTTTGTTGTAAGATATGTAATATAATGAAATGACCTAGAGTACTTAAGTTAAACCTAGTGTTGATGGTTTTGATGTAATGGAAATGTACTTTCCTTTTTATGAAATATAATATGAATAGTTTCTTTCATGATAATTGATTTTATAATTTCCGCAAAGACTCGATAATGGATGATGACTGACTTTTAGTTTAAAAAAAAAAATGGTCGAATTTTCTAAAAATGAATATTAAGTTTTGGAATAAAAGTTGGGTCGTCACAGGATACCCATAATATGAAAGGTGTTTAAAAAATGGAAGGAAAAAAAGTTAGCAACGAAAACCAAATCTTGGTTGAGGAAAAACAAAAGAATGGATGGCCAAATTGAACTTGGTTGTGCAGGGTTGTTCATGCATATTGGCATGGGTAAAATTGTAAAAATGATTAATGAACTTTAGAGTGAAGGTGTTTGTCATAACTAAATAATGTAGGTTTATTTAAGGTTTTAGTCCCTAATCTTAGCTGGTCTTTTGGATTTGGTCCGTAAACCTTTTTTTTCTATGCTATGAGTCCCTAAACCTTGCTCCAATTTTGGAAAAGATCCTTTCATCAATTAAGTGATGATATGATCGAGAATATGCCACATCATCTTGGCCTCATCGATAGGTAACGTGACAGATGATACCATGTGATTTTTTAAATTAAAAAAAAAAATGCAAGTCTATTAAAAATAATTTATAATGGTATTTTTTAAAGAAAATCGAATCGTTTGATAAAGTTTAAAAAAAAGTTTTTTTTTAATTAAAAAACTCACGTTGTGTCCCGTGACTCTACATAACATGTAACTCGTTGATATTGTGAAAGTAATGTGACCTGTCGTGGACTATATCAGCACTTAAGCGGCGAAATGACCATTTTCAAAAAATAAACAAAGTACAGTCGCCCAAAGCATCGGGAAAAAAGTTTAAGGACAAATTCCCAAAGAGTACCGAAGTTCAGGGACTAAAATGTTAATTAAGCCTTGTAAGAATTACGTAAGACGCTCAACACTCAAGTGCTTGCTTGATAAGTTTGACCTATATGTATAAGGAATTTTGAGAGTTTCATAGTGAATTTAAATTTATCTATCATCAAATGGATACGCGCGCCCAAACTTGTTGCCAAATTTATTAGCAAATGGATACTCACATAAACTACAACATCCTAATATTTCTCTTCTCAGATCCATTTGAATCATCGCCACATTCATACGAGAATTGGATAATAATCATTTAATAATAGTATCTCAAAATCGTCCTCCCAACATACATGTAACAATAACTTGGTTTTTCTCCTAAACATGTTATTAAATCGGGTGAAATAAATTCTTAACTACATAAAATTTTTATTCATTCCAACATTAGTGCTAGAATTCTTACTCGCTCCTCTCATTCTTCTACCCATGTTAAGCGAGAAAGGGAAACATGAACAAATTGTTACACCATACCAATTTTAAAAGCAGTATATGAGACTAAGTATTATTTAATTTTTTTATTATGCAATGTGTTCATTAATTAATGTAAATTTGTTTATAGTTGAGATAGAATAAATGTATAATTATTAAGAAATAAAAAAAATGGCAACGATACGGAAATGACAAAAAAAAATCCTAACATGCCAAAAGTCAATTAAGGAGTAAAGACGGTACTAAAAAACAATAGCATATGTTCATTAATTAATCTTTTCTCTCATCTTTTCATACTGTAAGAAAAAAATATTAAAATTCACAATTATTAAGCACGTTTGTTCAAATTATTTAATTTTAGAAATAATTCTATGGAATATAGAGTTAGTGAATTATTTTTTATAGCTTTATTTAATAATTTAGTCCCTTAACTTAGGTACTTATTTGGAATTGGTCCTTAATTTATTTTTCCAATGCTTTGGGTTCATGAACTTTGTTTAATTTTTGGAAATTGTCATTTCGTAACTTAAGTGATGATATAACCGACGGCATGTCACGTCAATTTCTTAATAGCGACGTATAACGTGTTATATAGGGCCACGGAACACTACGTGATTTTTGTTTATTTAAAAAATAATTTCTTTTAACGTTTATTAACAGATTTGATTTTCTTTAAGCAATTCGATTTTTATTTATTTTTTGTAAAATTTTATTTATATTATTAAGAAAATTCACGCGGCATCATCAAGCTTGCTACCTATCGATGTGGCGAATGTGACGTGGCATATCCTCAATTATATCCCTACTTAAGTGATAAAAGGACTATTTCCAAAATTTGAGCAAAGTTTAAGGACTCAAAGCAAAAAAAAAAAAAAAATCAAGGACCAACTCCAAAAGAGCACCTAAGTTCAAGGACAAAAAACCTAAATAATCCTTATTATAATTTACCTTAATATAATGGATTTGGTAACTGGTTTTGTGTAAAGATATATAAAGTAACCAAAATATTCTGAAGAAAACGAAAGTTCTTATTAAGAGGTTATATGGGGTTCTCAAGATAACACAGCATCTCTAGCTAGAGTGTATAGTTAATGATAGTTATTTTTTACACTTGCAAAATATAGAGAAAGGGGAAAATAGTCTGGTAAACATATAGTTACATGTATTAATCAGAAAGTGTATGGGGATTTAAAAGATTGCAATCAAGTTATAAACATTAAAATAATAATTCAGAAAGTGCTATGGCATATATCATTCATGAGGGGGGAAGTTGTCATATAATATGCAGGAGGCTACTAAGTCTAATTTGAGGCATGAAATGGAGGATGTGAATAACACAAGCATATTCATACCAACATAGTAGTTTGGCATACATAAACAGTTTCAACAAAAATAGAAAGTCTAGCTAGCCAGTTACTATACCGATACATAAAATCCAAAATATTGGGATGCACGTCTACTGTGACCGGGTTAGATACAGTACATGCCCAAAAGGGTTTAATCAGAAACATGGTGAAGACAATCACACAATCATCAAATGTGAACTCATCAAAATGAACTAAGATCCAGGCAGTTATTATGATCAAATTTTTTTCAGCTCAGCTGCGAACCTGCATTATAATCAGTCTGATAGTCAAGATCCACACAAGCATCAAATGCCGATTCTAGCTTCCTTTTTATTCCTTGCAGGTTTATATCTTTGGATGTTTTAAGAACTCGGATAGAGTCGGGGCTAATACATATTGGGTTCAAGTATGAAGTTCCCACATGGTCCTTGCAATGTTCATCATTTGAGCAAGCAGCAGGAGTGTCAGGGAAAGGTGGGAAAAATAAAGCCTGCATAAGTATCATTTATTAGTCAAACAATGAAGTGAAGTGAAATTTTTGTAAATAGATTTGTATGCATCTTATCTCTCCAATGTACAACGGTAATTGGCATACAGGAAGTGAGTTTAATAATATTTTGTAAATGGCAAACCTTTGTTGGGGTAACAGCAGTCCCAATTTGGTTGTATTTTTCAATGATGGTTGGGTCGCTGCACACTCCATGGATGCTGAGGTGAGGGCTCAGGATGGTGAGTTCAACCAAGCACCAGCACCAGCCCCCGCAAAGGACACCGGAGCTGGATCTTTGGTGACTTATTCTGGCATTTGTTTGCTCCTCTCTGCTCCTCTCCCTCCTTTCATTTCTCCACCATTAAAATTTTCTAATGCAAAGCAGCCTGTTGCATTCAATGATTCAATTTGGCTATGGAGGCCACCCCATTATTTTTTTGTTCTGTTGATGGAAATTGGACTCATTTGTTATTGTATTATCATGTTTCTTTCCCTACTACTAATTAATTATTGGTTGCAATGTGATTCCTTACATTTACATGAGCTTGCTTATGGAAAATGAGATAAATATAATTTGGGTCTTAATTTTCTTTTTGTTTTAACATTTCTATACTCAAATGTATTGCAAATTCACACCAAAAGCAATCAAAGGAAATAATTCAGTTACATGCGTTTACAACATAAATCTGCACACAGAATATATTTATTGCTATCAAAACTACAATACATACAGAGGAAATTTAAGAATTGCATTTTCTACCTTCAAACAATACGATCTATAATCTTATTAAAAAAATAACTTATCATCTTTCTCACCTCATACAGCTAATTCAAAAGAACCATGAGTTGTAAAAGCTTCAACATTCAACAACCAACCTATCCTAGTCTGATGTAGTATTGTTTTTGACATGCCATCACAATTTCAGTAAATTGCAAAATCCCCTAGTCAGGTGTATTGTTTTATGTCAGAATGTTTGTTACTTGGACTGATGTCTAAAATACAAAATAGCAGAATATTTGTAAGGGGACTTTTTAGAGTTTTTCCATAGTAACTGAAACCATGAATTTATTCTAATACGATCCACCAATTCCGCTAATGTGATAACAGAATTCTCAAACAGAGATTGGTTTCTACATTGTCATAAATGCTGCCAAACCACTGCCAAACATAAAGATACCCAAGATGAAGTTCCATTAATAAACGAAAATGCATTATAGTATATATTATGGCGTGTGATCGAGTAATCACTGAATAAAGTGTTGAATTACTAGATTAATGATTGATTGATTTATTAGACTAAAATATTAAAAGCATATTTTTTTTAGCTAAATCTTGACATTTAAATTACCCATATACCAACGAGCTGTTGGTGCAGTGGTGCCAGGGGCTGCACTTGGTAGGGCGAACCACGGTTCGATCCCCCGCAACAACGTTGGGAGAGGAATAAAACCTTAACCCCGGGACCCTCCTCGAACTGGATTAGTCGGCCCAGTGGGCCGGATACCAGGGTGCAAACAAAAAAAAAAATTACCCATATTTTTCATCATTCGGTGAAAAATAACTACTGATATTCATTCTAAGTTTAACATAAATCATCAATAATCCTGAAAGGCCATTTAGATTGAGGAGAAGAATTGAATTTGTCCACTCACAAAATCTGAAATAAACACCCATGCAAATGAGAGTATATTGTCGTCCGATCTCAGGTTATTCAAATGATGTAACTTGTAGTACTAAACTAGACAAGGCCATGCACTAGGAAATTGATAATTGAGGAGGAGGCAACGACAGGAATAGGAAAAGTGATTAGGTGATAGATGATTATTAGGTATAGATTGGTTGAGGAGAGAAAGTAATCACTTTTCGTGGAGGAATAACACAATCCATCTCTTTCTTAATTTTGTTGCTTGTTCCACTGTGGAATATTTAAATTCCCCTCTCCCTATGGTTTCCCTCCACACCCTTAAATAAACTATCAACTAGTATCATATATAATATCATATAGTATAGTATATATAAGCCTTATTGCTTGGGCCTAGTGGAATCCACGTATAGTCCACTCCTTTCCTTGCTTTCTCTCCCATCTCTCTTCTCCTTTAATACAAGTTGGTATTCCAATTCAAGTTCAATTCAAGGGTCATTCATTCTCATGGATTACCAGTTCATGGCGGGTCTTGCTCTTTCATGCTTGGGTGGTTTGAGCACTTCCATTGGTACGTTGGGGTCCTCTTTTATCAACTCCTACCCATCAAATTCTATCATCATGTCATATCGTGCATGTTCAAACCAAACACTATCTTACATTTTCTTTTTAATCATTAGCATTAAAACAAATTATTCATTCTCCAATTATTCTCTATCATAACCATTTTTTTGTTTATTTGAAAATGTTTGGTCATCAATCATTTTGTTCAGAATAATAACTAGAATTTGAATACTCCCTTCGGTTCTTATTATAAGCCCTTTTTTGTGAGAAAGGGACGAAGACTTATAATAAGGACTAGAGGGAGTATTATATAAAGAAATATACAATACAATATTCTTAAGTCCTATCTTTTAAAGATGAACCAAGTTGTTCTTCTATTCTCTATGAATTCATCTTGGTCTAATAGCTTAATTCCTCTCGGTCATCGTGGCTGTAGTGGTGTGTAACCATCTATATTCACTAGGAGCATCTATATTCACTAGGAGAATGCGCTAAGCTTTGGAATATTCCTCCCTTGCAGCGGTACTTATCTTCTCTGTTCCAATTAGTCTTCTCCTCTCGGACCGGGTCATTTGCTTTCTTTACTTGTTATTTTCGGATTCTCTCTACTCAATGAGAATATAATTTGATTCCTCCTGGCCCAACGAGAACATACACATCATTTGGACCTTGTTTCCCACCCGAGACATGTATAAGTAAAGACCTTACTCCATTCACCAATATCGCGGCCTTGTCAAACAAATTAATAACTATTGAATTGAAGTATTTAATTTAATTCAAATATATCTGCATTAAATTAAATATATCTTATTACCACTTCTAGATAATTTGGATTTTTTTTTTTCTACTTTGCAATATAAAAACAAAGTCATCAAATACTTGTCCAAATTTACTGTACAGATAAGGTCAGAAGGTTGCTGTTTGCTTATTGATGCAAAGGATGGATAATAATCTTTATAAAATCTCTCTATAATGCTGCCAAGCACTTTGTGTCGTAGAAAGTAGTTATATCTAGAAAGCTGTCCAATTAGTTATCAAGATAAGTAACATTATTATTTGTTTATGGATGCATTTGCTTTAATTTTCTTGATAATCAATTGTTTATTTTTTTCATTTGTTTATTGACTTCTGCTTTTGCATGCTGAAAAATATGAAATCTTTGATTGCTCCATAACTAGTTTATTTTATCCCATATTGTTTTTACCTGTAACTAGACTAAAGTTTGTCAAAAAATGGAACAGGTGCACTTTTAGTGATCATTAATCCAGCTCCAAATCTGAAGATGCTTGGCCTGTTACAGGTGGTTTACTTGGCTCATAACTCTTCTCTTTTTTTCATTTTGAATCTTTTTGAAATGTAACATAAAGTCTATAACATTTGTTGACTTGCTTAGTTTAGCAATAAGCCATCTTTCTTAAAGTAATTCCTCAAATGAAGGGTTTTGCCGCTGGTTTGATGCTTAGCATATCGTTCTTTGATTTGGCTCATAACGCTTTGAACGCACTTGGCTTCTTGAAAGCCAACCTTTGGGTACACTCTCCTCTTCACACTCTTCACCATAATTCAAGTTCTCTAACACTTAAATTTTTTCTTCTAGCAATACCATTGCATTACCATGTTCTCTTATATCTGTATTCTGTTCTGACGAAAAAGTTTTACCTTCTTCTTTATGTAGTTTTTTGCTGGTGTCATATTCTTTGCCTTCGTTTCCAATTTTATACCAGAAGCTGCAGTTGCTCCCATTCCAGATGAGAAAAGCAGAAAGGTTTTTTTTAATGAAATTTCTCTGCTTTCTTGCATTTTCAAAATGGCATTGTAAATGCAATGTTACTTGCTATGTGAAATTCTGATAATGTTAATATGTTATGACATTCTAAAATAGAAAGGTGGGGATGAAAGAAACAAGGACTTTATGAAAAAGCGTCAGCGTCAAGTATTACTCAGTGGAATTGTTACAGCCATAGGTATATTACCCATAATAGTTCTAAATAATAATGCCAATTTGGTCATTCAGGGATCAACATAGCTCGCTAGTCACTTCAGTTTCTATATGTTGTATTACATCTTACTATTGAATGATTGATGTGTGTAGTATTGGCCTTTTTCCCTTGAGAGAAAACAATGAATTGATTAATAGTGGTAGAAGAAAATTGAACTTCTTTTTGAATAGATTTGTTAAAATAAACATGTTCATTGAAGAGTAATGTTGAAACTGAAGCTTATCAGAGAATTCATGAATAAGAGAAATGGATTTCTACTTAACCGAACTGAAAATGTATGAGGCTTGCTTACGATCCATGTAACCGCCAAAGTTAACAAACTAACAGCTAGTATAACTAACCTGATAGCTATTCTAACTACTATTAACTAACTGGAGTTAAGTTACAAAGTGATCACTAACTACAACAGTTTCAAGCCAACTGATCAATCTAGTTAAATAAGCTGCTAAGTAGTTGGATCATTGCTTGCTTCTTTAGGATTGATGTTGACAGTAAAGGAAATAGAAGCTTGTTTCTCAGAATCTATTTCCTTCCCCCCTTTGTTAAGGGTTTCTTTAGTTTGATCATAAAATTTTCATTTTGGCTTTCTTCCAGGTATAAGCTTACACAATTTTCCCGAAGGAATGGCTGTGTTCCTTGGATCCATGAAGGTACATCTTCTTTAAAAAAAAAAAAAAAACTTGACGTTGGATTTTCTTAATTACTCTCTCCGGTCCTATTTATAAGACCCTTTTGGGGTTTTTCACTCCCACCAAGGAGAGTGGATAAATTTGTTAGTGGCATTGGAAATGTGAAAATTTGATATACTTTTTCAAAACTACCCCTATGATTATTATTGGAACTCTAAAAAATGTTGACTTTATAGGGGTGTTAGTGGAAAGAAGTAATTAAATGTTATTGAAAATTGGAAATGAGTCTTATAAATAGGACCAAAATAAAAACCCCAAAAGATCTTATAAATAGGACCGGAGGGAGTAGAAGTTAGTTCTATCATTATTTGGTGATGCATTCCTAATATTCTGACTAATGTTGTTGGTAATGTCACTTCAATTTGATGCTTATGCAATGCTCCTTCCAATAGGGCCTTCGTGTTGGTCTTAACCTTGCATTGGCCATTGCTTTGCACAATATACCAGAGGTATGAATTCTTATCCTGGGGCAGCCTGTATGTTTAGACTTGATGCAAAAATTCTATTTGTTGCAATAAGCAATGATGGAATACCATTGGTCCTTGTAGCATTTGATGTCTTCTCTCTATATTTTTACTTTAATTTTGTTTGTATTGTAGTTTTTATAGTTTCACATGAACAATTATAAGAATCTTCTGCTTTCCAGGGTGTTGCTGTTGCACTTCCTATTTATTTTGCGACTCAGAGGTAAGAAGTAAGAACCTGCATCGGTTCCTATTGCTTTAGTTTTCTGTAATACTTACAAATGACAATAGGCTTCGTGGATTTCTGCTCTAGTGTAGAGAGTTTATTGTTGATTGTCCGATACTAAGAGATAAGAGCAAGAAATAGTGTACTCAACAACTATATATATGAAATCACACAGTGATAGTGGAACTGTTATCTCAATAATTTGCACTGAAAACTGAATAGGCTTGCTGATGCATGTGATCGCCTTTTCAGCTCTTTCTGCATTACTAGTAGTAGATGTGATGGTAATGGTCTGTGCTCATGACTATTTGAGTTTGTAAATCAAAATCTTTTTCTTCTAGTGCTGCTACTTTAAAGGTTTTTTTGTTCCTTTTTCTGAATCTGAAAAAATAAAAAAGAGTAATGAAAAAACAAAATAAAAGAAGTTTCTTATGTAGTTCAAATCACACACTAGATGCTTTTGACATTCCTCGTACTGAATGTCTGGTTCACAAATATGACTTATTTGCTTCATTTCTTTCATATATAATAACATCTGGAGTTTTTGGTTAATTATTCAAATCTATAGTTGTTGCTATAACCTTAAATTTGAAATTTTTACTAAATTTATCGTTTCTGGATGTTTCTTAGTAAATGGCAAGCATTCAAGTTGGCTTCACTTTCTGGCTGTGCAGAGCCCCTGGGTGTTATAATTATAGGTATATCATCAGCTTTTGTTACATATGACTCCTTTTTATTTTCAAAGAAATAGAAAGCAAGGATTAGCAGTAATTTGGTATAGTAACAATGATGAAGCATAATATTCATAAGGATATGCCTCAATATTAAGGTCAGGCGAGGCATGCATGCCTAATTCAACCTATCACATTGAATCTATTTCTCTCCAACCTATATACTGATACACTTTTTTGTAAACATATTTGAACTTACTTTGATGATTTTCTCTTCTTTAACTGTAGCCTGTCTTTTCCCTAGCAGCTTAAGTCCTGAGATTCTTGAAGGTTTACTTGGAGCAGGTTAGCACTAATAAAAATTTCTAAATGTCAAAATTTATTTTTGAGCACTTTGTTATGCATATTTGTTGATTATTCTATGTTGAATACAGTTGGTGGAGTCATGGCCTTTCTAACCCTTCATGAAATGCTGCCACTGGCTTTTGATTATGCCGGACAGAAGCAATCTGTCAAGGCCGTCTTCTGTGGGATGGCTTTCATGTCTGCAAGGTGATAAATTTCATTGGAAATTAAAATCCATTTAGAGAGCCAATCTGCCAATGTTGTCATATGGTTTTTCATTGTTACTCTAGTAAATATTTAATACATTAGAGTCCTGTTTATTGAGATATATAAACCTAAGAAGTCTCACGTCAACTAAAATATGGTAAGTTGAACAATATATAAGTAGAAAGAGTCATGAACCTAATGCCTTAAGGTTTTAGGTTAATCATTTATATTATTGTTCACTTAACCTCATTAATAAAACATGATTAATTGATTTAATTCATACTCCCCAATTAACAAAGGACTTGGATTAAAAGGCCTAATACTAAATATACAAAATTGTAATATGGTATCAGAGCCTAATGATCCAAGGACCATATAAAAACAAACAAAAAAACCTGGGCCAACTCAAGTCAAAAAGTAACACTTGCTCAGGCGCTCAAGAATGAATGCGACCTAGAAAGAGAGAGACATGAGGGGGAGTACGTGGCAAAAATTAATGACAAGTCACAACCAGGCTCAGTTTCCCTAGTTGGACTTGAGGGAGAGTATTGAGATATATAAACCTAAGAAGTCTCACATCAACTAAAATATGGTAAGTTGAACAATATATAAGTAGAAAGAGCCATGAACCTAATGCCTTAAGGTTTTAGGCTAAGACATGGTGTCAAATCATTTATATTGTTATTCACTTAACCTCATTAATAAAAACATGATTAATTGATTTAATTCATACTCCCCAATTAACAAATGACTTGGACTAAAGGCCTAATACTAAATATACAAAATTGTAATACTATTTCATGACTCTAAGCCTCTACTCATAAAAGTGAGAAAACTAGTATGCAAGTTATTGTTAATTAGACAATATTAACAAGGAGATTACTTGCTTTATGTGCAGCTTGTATTTTCTACATATCAGTTTGCCAGTGGACCTGGGCTCGTGAATTATCTCCATTCTTTTCTGAAGTATGACTCGCTAACTTAAACGACAATAATGAACAACCATCGATGGAGAATGCAGGTCACACACTATAGAGGGCAGGATGCACATTTCACCAAAAACCATGGTTTCCCTTGCATTGAAATGCACACTGAATAGTAAAGAATTATGTAATTCAATAATCAAAATTCACAATTTGTACATATTTATTTCTGAATTGGGGTGTAGTAGGAGAGTAGCATAAACCCAAATATGAAATGTTGATTGTTCCTAATAAACTTGTATAGTTGTAAAAAGGTTCCTCATGCATCGTTATGTACAAACTTTAAATTCTTCTATCCAGTGATTGGTTAAACAACAGAGAACAAGAACGGAAAAACTTTGCAAAGCTCCGTCGTCTAGGCTTAATTATGCCACAAGTTCCTAAGTTTTTTTTTAATGTCTGACTCCTCGAAGTTACTTCTGGCCCTGCAACTAATTTTGGCCAATTCTGATGACATGTAATATCAAAATCCTAGTCAGACACAGGAGGTTGGTCATGTGGTGCCGCGTAATGTCGCACGGGCGAAGACGACCTCTCTCTTCAATTATTTTTTTTTCTTTTTTTATTTAACTAAAAATATAAAAATATTAAGTTTTTTAGTTTTTTAAATTTTTTTAAAAAAAGATCTTCACCCACGGGACACCTTAACCTCCTGCGTCTCATCAGGATTCCGATGTTACATGTCAGCAAAATTGGGCAGAATTGGTAGTAGGGGTATATAACAAACTCAGAAGTAACTTCAGGGAGTCAGACATTGAAAAAAAAAGTATAAAGGTATCTGACAAAAGTACCCCAAACTTCAGGGATTTGAGAAATTATTAAGCCAAAAAGTAAATATTCTTTATGTATTTTGTTCATATGATTAGAATATTATTTAACTTTCATATACATCATAAAGTTCAAATTTTAATTAATTTATTAGAAAACTAATTAAAATTTTATTAAATAGTGTAAGTAAAAGTAGTATTTGGCTTACCGCTGCATTTTGGTTAAATTTACAAGGAACACAAGGAACTTAGTTCCTTTTAAGCAAGGTTTTTGGCTCGTGTATTTTAATAAGTTAAAAAAAACAGTCCAGTTGGTGGCTGCAAGGACACTTAGGATTTCCTCCTCCCCAGGTCATGGGTTCTAGTCCCAGACCTCCCATGTAAAAAAAAAAAAAAAAATTAGTCGTTGAGAGAGCTTTGCACCCTTAAATGAATCTTTCTTGATTTATTTTAAATTATTAGTTGAACTTCAATTTGACTTTCGATTAAAAAAGGTTAATTTCTTTTTTTTTTTGTAAAAAAAAATTACTAGTATTTTTTGGCTTCTCCCTTTGCACTTTCATCGAAGGATTGGGAAAGGGTAATCAAAATGGGAAAATGTTTCATATACATCATCAAAATAGAGACATCAACTGTTTTTCTTTATTCATTTTTTTGTATTTTAATTTTAAATGCCCAAGATGATAAAGAGTAAATGAGAGAGTTGGACGAAGTTCAAATTTTAATATATTGGTAACATGACTCATCAAAATCTCATTTGGAAACTGTCTTTTCTAATGCCATGCACGAAATTGACAAAAGTTTAGATGAATATTAGTAAGTTTGTTTTGGTCAAATGTGTTAAACCAAGAACTTATATATAACACAAAAACAAGCAAGTGCTCTTCAATTTCAACTAAGCCTACCAATTAAATAATAGAGTACTGAAATGAAATGCACGTGAAGTGTAACAATTCATATTCATGATTCTAATTTTCCCTCTAATACTGTACTAGAAGAAAACTTGCATCAATAAATGCAAATAACCCAAAGAACAAATAAAATTCCACAAGCCAAGATTGAATTAATCTAACCAATTGCCGTATTGGCTATATGAATAGTAGCTTATAAGTATATTATACTACTATATCCAGCTATAGGGAATTGGTCAACGCGGAGCAGATAATAGCGACCAAACCAGCTTCCTAACACATTATTTTACTACTTTCTTATATAAATAGGGAAGAAATCTGAAGTTGCACCATCAAATCAACACTAACTTTGTTCTCTTAATTAGCTTGTTTTCAACCATTCCTTTCTGTGAGATTCTTAAAACATCAATCTTAATTCTCAAGGCCATAATGGGTTTTGGGCGATTTTACATTAATGTTTTAGCTTTGTTGCTATTGCTATTAGGCACAACATGCAATGCACAACTTTCTACTAATTTTTACAATAATACGTGCCCCGATGCACTTAGTACAATTAGAACTGTGATTAGAAAAGCAGTGTCTAAGGAATATCGAGTGGCTGCGTCTCTCATTCGTCTTCATTTCCATGACTGCTTCGTACAGGTACTATTTCACTAACCAAAATATTGATTGATGAGATAAACATTAGTACATTTATGGAGATAGTTAATTATCATCATATTGAGCAAATATATGTTAAAGTAACAAATGTGGCCTGCTTAATTAATTATTTGATTTTGCAGGGTTGTGATGCATCAATTTTGCTTGATGATAGCTCCTCTATCGAGAGTGAAAAGACCGCACGTCAAAATGATAAGTCAATAAGGGGATATGAAATCATTGATGAAGCTAAAGCTGAGGTAGAGAAGATATGCCCCGAAATTGTTTCATGTGCAGACATTGTAGCAGTAGCAGCAAGAGATGCATCATTCGCTGTAAGTATGCGTAATAAGTTATATATATATATATATATATATATATATATATATATATATATATATATATATAGTTAATAACTGAATATGCTAAAGCCAAATATAGCAAGACACCAAGATTTATCAAGACAATTTTTTTTTCTTGATTAGGTGGGTGGTCCATCTTGGACTGTTAAGCTTGGACGAAGAGATTCTACCACTGCAAGCAAGAGTTTGGCTAATAATGATCTTCCACTTTTTACTGATAATCTTGAAATTCTTATTTCTCGTTTCGCCAAGAAAGGTCTCAGTGCTAAAGATATGGTCACTCTATCTGGTAACTAATATAATCTTATTGCCTCCTAGCATTTTCAAGTTTAAAAAGTTAAACATTTTATGTATTTAATTTTTCTCTCTCTATATATATATATATACACACACTCTTAGTACATTCAACTAAAGTAAATATTTTCGCTTAATGCTTGTAGGTGCCCACACAATTGGCCAAGCTCAATGCTTCACATTTCGTGATAGGATATACAACAATGCTAGTAACATAGATGTTGGATTTGCTAGCACCCGTCAACGTGGTTGTCCATCTTTGAGTAGTGATCAAAATGATAAGAAGTTGGCAGCACTAGATTTGGTTACGCCCAATTCTTTTGACAACAACTATTTCAAAAATTTAATTAAAAAAAAGGGTCTTCTCCAATCTGATCAAATTTTGTTTAGTGGAGGGTCTACGGATAGTATTGTGTCCGAGTATAGTCAAAATCCTACAACTTTCAAGTCTGATTTTGCAGCTGCTATGATAAAGATGGGAGATATTGAACCTTTAACTGGATCGGCTGGGATAATAAGAAAGATTTGCAATGCTATCAACTAAAGTTGCTAATACCTTTATGCCTTTTCTCTTTAAATGTGTTGAATATTTTTATCATTTCATTCAATTGTACGTAATATTCATGTCATTAATTAATTGATCAAAGAATTGTGTAGCTTTGGTTTGTTTATCCAATAGATCTTTTCTTTGGCATAAAATCTTGCCATTTGTATGTTTTTGGGAGAGACTATTGATCCTGTTATTTGATCAAAATACGTAGGGAGTGCAGGTAAGACTTCAAGAAAGTTATTATCGCTAGAGTAGCCAATCAAACAATTAAAAAAATCTTGGTAGACAAAGAAAGTTCGACGGATAAAATCCCATATCAAAACTTCAAAAGAATGGGATCGGAAACCTTCATCTGGCAATTGACTAGTTAAACTATAAGATCCACAATATACTCCCTCTTTGGTTGTTTTTAAGATGCATCCTTAGCACACCTCTGCAATTCATAGAAGACAAAACATTTTATACAAGTAATTATTCAACTCTGTATTATATTTTGTACTAATTCTATTTATTAACCAAAAAATGGTTGCATCAGTTGTCAACAAATACAGAATTTACAATTATTTGCCACAATTGCATAAAAATTAAGGGAAAATGCAGGGGTTGCAGTCGCAATGCAAATACGAAGATCACAAAATTAAAATACTGCATCTTAATTGTGATTGTGAATCACAATTTAAAATAATCTTTAATGGTCGAGATTAACAAAATTCATCATACCAATTATTTGCTGCCAAAATTGACATACTAAGTATTTGATTATCACGTATTTGTAATTTAAATCTCGAGAGATTGGAGATACAAATGAAAAATTCGTGATATACACACAGTTAAAAGGAAGGAAAGACAACTCAGTTGGTAGCTGCAGGGACACTTTGGATTTCCCCCTCCCCAGGTCATGGGTTCTAGTCCCAGACCTCCCATCTAAACCAAAAAAAAAAAAAGGAAGGAAATATTTTTTGGTGATAGTACATACATATGAAAAATACAAAATTATTAGGTTATGAACAGTATACAAGAGATAAGAAATCCAATCTGACATTAACATTAGAGTTTTGATTTCTGGCCTCCAAAGTAGAGATTTTGGTTCCCATTTCAATTTTTTGTTGACAATACTGCCCTTTCGTGTATTATTTTTTCAGTCTATCATCGCCGAAAACCGGTTTCCATCCCCTTAGAGACGGAAATATTCTGTTTGCTTTCTTTCGTCTGTAGAGAGACAAAATGAATAAAATTGGACTTGGAAGAGGCATCACAAAAACCAAGTACTCAGGATAACTTGAAACTAAATTGTAAATCTAGGAAAAAGATATTGTTAGTGCTTCCCATCATAATTCAATATATGAGCCCAATTTTACTATTTGATATGTGACAATGTTTTCGTAACCTTTTTTTTCTTGTTCATTAAGTAGTATAAGTTAGTGAACTTTTAGTCTTTACGCTTTTGCCTTGCTGATGGGTCATGTTTTTTGTCTATTTTTTTTTCCCAGAAAAGGGGTAGCTGAGGATGGCTATTTCGTCTTCATGCAGACGGAACTATTTTTGTCAGGTAGCAGATGAAATATTTCCGTTTATGTAGGAATGGAAACTGGTTTCTAGCGACGAAAAAACGAAAAAATAACATGTGGAAAAGCAATAATGTCAACGAAAAATTGAAGCGGGTGCGAAAAATCAAAACTCTAACATTAAACAGTGGATTTCTCATTAATGATTGTCCAAAATTTCTCTTTAAGGTTCAAACATCCTTGGACAGTAGCATATGCTGGGCTGGACTTGCGGGCAGTGACAAACTTTTAGGTGCTTTTTGCTTTGATGAAAGAAACAGAGCTATATTCTCAGCGAGTTTTGAATTATGGCCCCCAAAATCGAGATTTTGGCCCCATTTCACTTTTTCATGGACAAAAATGTCCCTCCTCATGTTATTTTTTCCGTTTCCCAGATCACGGAATTATTCCGTCTCCTTCATCACGGAAATTTTCCGTCTTTGCATAGACGAAAGTTATATATATTCCACCATTGAAGCTGCTTCGATCTTTGCAGATCCAGAAGGGTAAAGGCTCGATCTTGAGCTTCAGTTGTGCCTGTCAGTCGTAACAGACCTGGGATCGCTCCTTCTTTTAGAATCAATTCGCGGTATTTGTCACGACAGCTAAGGCATAATGATAGCAAAGTGCCAACAGCATGCTCGGTGCTGACAAGTGATCCATCTTCAACCGTCTCTACTAAGGTTAAAATTCCATCATCTGCAATTGTGATTGCGATTCATCCCTCTTCGGAGTTGGAAAGGATTTCGAGTAGTGATGTAGTTTTTTCGGCGAACTTGGAATACTTCTTGCACTCTTTAAGGAGGTTTATAAGAGGGGAAACAACACTAGCATCAAGAAGTTTAGTGGAATTGGAAAGATTATGGAGGACTGTAACATCATCAACTTTGCCTTGAACACTTCCATAGTTATATATATTCCACCATTAAAGGTGTACACGGAAAAATTCCGTGATGAAGGATACGGAAAAATTCCGTTTTCCGGGAAACGGAAAAATTCCGTCTATTGGGAGACGGAAAAAATAACATGGGGAGAGGCATTTTTGTTCATGAAAAAGTGAAATGGGAGCCAAAATCTCAACTTTGGGGGCCGTAATTCAAAACTCTTCTCAGCTGCCAGCTCCCGTTTTTAGTCCTTTGTCCCTAATTTTTGTATGGGGTTTAGTTGGAGTGTTTTTTGATATCTCAGAATCAAAAAATGTATGTATTCGATTATTCATTTATTAAAAAATTCATATTTAAAGTTCAAAAATATTTTTTTTTACACCAAGGGTATTCTCGGTCGACAGTCGAAGGCTAATCCCCTTCGAGGCTCAGAGATCACCGAAATGAGTTTTGTCTTAACAACAAAGCTTTTTCCATACGCACGATAGGGATCAAACCCCTAACATAGTGCTTAAGAAACTCAGCTATATACCAACTATGTTGGGCTTTATTGCTTAAAAATACATTTTTAACTAAAATTGATTAGTAGAAGATTAGATAGATAACTTCGGAGTATAGTCCCACCTAATCCCTGATGTGTGTATGGTTATATATCTACTCCCTCCGAACCTTATTATAAGAAAAAGGGTGTATACATATTTTGGTTTCAAATATAAGAAAAAATTAACCAACTTTCTATTCTCAGTACAATTATTCCTAAAATATTTCTACTAAGTAGTGATCTCATTTAATTTTTGTTTCATTCCCAATACAACTTTTCAAAAGTAATCATATTTTTTATGATTTTGAAAAAATTAAATACATTCAACTAACTTTCTTAATAAATGTGATTTCTGTTATTTCTTTTTATAATATGGACCGGAGTTAGTATGTATTAATGTCTAATTTTTCACAAAAAGCCATGAACCCATTTCAATTCTTGCTTTGGTGTAAGAACTTAATATTTTTATTTAGCTGAGAGATTAAACATCCATTGAATAAATCATTTGTAAAGAAACAGCAAAAATAAACTAAAATATAAAAACAGGGGCAAAACAATTCAGGAAAAGTGCTTAGAAAAAAGACCATGAGCCACTAATTTGGATACATGTCAGGCCATTTTCTTTCTAAATATCGTTTAACATGTGATGTTCCATGCTTATGTAAAACGACATCATGAGTCCTCTCCTTTCTGAACAAGCAGTGAATCTTTTTGTGTTTAGTATTGATGACCAGCCGAATGATGTGTCATGGGCTCTTTAGCCCGTAGCAGACAAAAGGAATGTGAAGGGGCTTATAATTATAATGATACTTTTTCGTCCCTCACTTAACTTGCACGCCAGGTTTTTGTATCATTCGCTTCTCAATTATGCTATGCCTGATTCTCTCACATGCCTGACAGCCTTTTCCATTTGTTCCTTCTCAGAGGTGTGCACTCCTATGCTTGCTTAGTTTTGCAAAAGAGAGGGGGGTGGATAAAAATGTGCTTTGCTTAGCTTACATGAACTATCATCTACTGAACTCCCATTCTAGTCAATTTTCCACTCTTGTTGACACTGTTGACCATAAATAATTTTTTTTTTTAAAATTCTATAAAGTATAAACTGTTGGTCACTAGGAATGACAACGGGGCGGGGAACGTTCGGGGAGACCTTTCCCATTTCCCATCATCGGGTTTCATTTGCCCCTCATCCCCATGTCGGGGGTTGATTAATCCTCATCCCCATTTCCCATCACCCCACGGATCCCCACAGGGAACCTACTTCAACTTGACCTGTTATAAAATTCACAACGTCGAATAACATTTTTAAACTTGTACACCACAGAAAAATAATCGTTAAAATTCAAAAGATTCAATTTAAAAAAAATCGTTAATAATAATAAGAGTGAATGGACACTTTGGTTCCTCAAGTTTTTCGATAAGGATACTTTAGTCCCTCAAGAAATTTAATTTATTTTTAGTCCCCAAAGTTTTCCAAAAGTACCAATTTAGTTCCTATCCTATTTCCGCTAGCCACTTCGTTGAGGGACTAAATTGGTATTTTTGGAAAACATGAGGGACTAAATTGGTACTTTTGGAAAACATGGGGACTAAAAATGAATTAAATTTCTTGAGGGACTAAAGTGTCCCTGTCGAAAAACTTGAGGGATCAAAGTGTCCCTTCACTCTAATAATAATTATAATTATAATTATAATAATATATGTGAAGTTACTAAAAAACCTATTTTTTAACTATATAAAGCCTAAATATTTAAGGGCATATAACTAAAATTGTCGGGGACGAAGAACCCGCGGGGACGAGGGAACCAATCTCATTCCCCGCCCCAAAATCTGTTCGGGGAAAAATCCCCCCCCCCCCCCCATCCCCGCCCCCGCTGGGGAAAAATCCCCAAACTCGAGTCCCCAAATGGGGCGTTCCCCGCGGGGATCCCCATTTGCAGTCTCTCATTTCCATCCCTATTGGTCACAATCTTTTACAAAATACAGTATATACTATCTCACTCAAAATATGGTAATGAGGCTATCTATTGAGCTACAATTAAGTGGTTAAAAGGCTCATGAACCACATGAAAACACATTATTTATGTAATCACTTCCTACTAAGAGATTAATGGGTATGCATTAACGGTGTAAAATTTTTTACACCATTAGTCCATTATCCACCATTAATTTGTATTACTTTAATTTAAAAGTCAACAACCATAAACGAGTGAATGGTGGATGAAGCATTGATGGTGTAAAAAACTTTACACTGTCGGTGCATTACCCATTTTCTCTCCTACTAATCATATTGTAAGCACATTTATGTACCCAAAAAAAAATTACTTTAAAAAATTCACATCGGTTAGTGGGACTTATAATTTGTAATGCTAATAGGCTATTATATCAATATGATAAGGTTGCATACTTCTATTTTCATGCCTATTTACTTAGCTTTTAAAAAAAAAAATTTGATAAGACTTAGCTTTTAAAAATTCAAATCAGTTTGAGGGACTTGTACTGTAATTCGTAAGGTAAATAGGTTATTATCAACATGATAATAAGGTTGTACTTCTACTTTCATGATTAAGGGTCGGGAAAGTAAGAGTAGAGCAAAATTATTCTATTTCGAGACAAGTGGAAAGGATGCATGATTTTTTATGTTTTGTTTGTAGCCAACCATAGCTGACCATACTCAGTGTATCAGTTTTTGTTTGATCACCGATCTTTAACCACATTCATCACTTACACTCTTACAGGATTCATTTTCTGAACACGGGTGAACCACTAAGGCCTACCAAAAACCTAAGGATTTGGTGGCCTCTCCTCCTTGTGGAACCCCGTCCCATCACCTCATCATTTTCTTATGCCCAAGATTAATCTCTATTAAAATTTCTAAAAAAAATTGGTGGAGGTTAGGATAAATGGAAAGAGATTTTTTGCTATTAAGAAAGTGCTTCGGAGTTTAATCCCACACTCTTAAAAAAAAGGGCTCGATAATATCAAAATGATTAGTTACTTAGTTGTTGCACAGATTAATATCTTGAAAAAAAATTCCTAAAAAAAAATAATTTTAAGCTGCCTCTTTCCTTTTCTCTTCCTTGTTCATTTACTAAAAATGCCGAGTTTGGAATTAATTAAAATTGATTATGATTTTCAAAAAAGTAAAATGAAATGTTTTGATTTTCTTTATATCGAAATTAAATTTTATGTTTACAACTTATTAACAATTAAATCAATTGATGCAATATATTAATATTTTGCTTTATATCGAAATCACTTTAGTCCCCCACTTTGTAAGATTTTTCACTTTAGTCCCTCACTTTTCAATAATTCATCTTTAGTCTTTCACTTTGAAAAAAACTACTCACATTAGTCCCTGACAACTTTCTATCTTCGTAGACGTTAACGTCTTACGCATGTAGCCGTTAAATAACATATACACACACGTGGCCGTTAACATCTCACACATGATACTTAATTCAAAAGATAAAAATTGGAGAAAGAAGAGGTTAAAGCAGTAAGGCCGCTGAAGAAGCGGATGCAGAAACTAAGGCAGCTGCAGATAAGACAGTTGCTGAAACTGTGACAGTTGCAGAAAATACAACAGATGATGAATCAGTGGTAGCAACACAACAACTTGACGTCGTATAGGTTATTTAACGGTCACGTGTGTTAGATGTCAAGGTCTATGAACGTAGAAAGTTGTCAGGGACTAACGTGAGTAGCTTTTTTTCAAAGTGAGGGACTAAAGAGGAATTATTGAAAAATCAGTGGCTAAAGTGAGAGCTCCTTACAAAGTGAGGGACTAAAGTGACAGTTTAGTCAAAAATAAAATCAAATACCAGCTAGAGTAAAATAATATATAAACCGTGGCATATTCAATAAGTTTTCTAAATAAAAATGATAATTCATAGTTTTAAAAAAAAAACTATGTTTGCTTTAATAATTGAAAATAAGAATTAGTTCATAAATCTAATAAGGGTAGAATAGAAAAATTACACATGTATCAAAAATAATTTACAGAATTTATGAAGTAGATGTGGAATTTTGATTATTTTTTCAAGAACATATTCTAAAATTACTTTTTCTAAAATTACTTTTTTAATGTAGATTTAATAATCCAATACACTGAAAAAAAAAAATGAATGCTACGATACACAATGGCAAAATAACCTTTGTACAGGTAAATTATTTAATTTACACCTTTAAAAGTCATGATAATCCTAGTTAATTAATTTACATTCCTTACGTCTGAGATACTTCAATAAAAAAAATTAATTGATTTACACTTTCATAAACTAATATTTCAGATATAATTTAGTGAAATTAGAATTTGTGATTTTTTTTTAAAATAAATCATTTTAAAAACTTATAGCATAGATGATAATTAAAAAAAAATAATATATAGATATTTTTATTTATTACTTGTTAATAAAAAAATATTTAAATACAAACAATATATGTTCACGAGGTTTATATTTGGAAATTCATTAAGTTGATACATATCACTTACATAACAGTTTACATGTAAACCCAATCATAAAATTAACACATGTGTACTTAAACACCATATATATTTGATATTTTTTAGCCTAAACCTCGTGACAAAGACTTCACTTTAGTTCGTTGTTCAACGTTCCCCCCATTGGAGGATGTAAAAAAATAAAATAAAAAAAGGTAATCCGTACCAGTGTGGGGTTTGGTCTCTTAACCGATTGGTGTCGAGTTTGAGCCTTGGGTATGGAGCAACTCCACTGGGAGACCCTTACCGCTTAGTGCGAGCTCAGTTGGGTCGGACGGGATGAGTCGAATTCTGGGTAAACTAGATCCGGTACCGGTTGGTGTAAAAAAAAAAAAAAAAAGGTAATCCGTAACAGTTGAAGAACAGATGCGATGCAGGTGAATATAGTTCCATCTAACGGAGTTGGCGTGTTGGTGAAACCACCACTGTGCGTAAAGGTTGAGAGAGAGAGAGAGAGAGAGAGAGTTCGCACTTAGCAGTGACTATTGAAAGAGAAAAGACAACAGAGAAGAGAGAGAGTGAGTGAGTTACAAAAACGCAGAGTTACTTAACCATTCACCATTTTCATTCCTCTCCCTTCTTCACCGATCAACCTCTCTCTCTCTCTCTCTCACTTTCTCTCTCTAGGTCCGTCTTTTCCATTCCTTCAATCCACATTTCTTCTTCTTCTTCTTCTTCTTCATCTTCTCATTTCATTCTCATCGTTGATCTTCACTACTTTCTGGTTTTGATCCGCAGCATTTTCTTCTTCAACTGAGCTTCCAGATTTTTCTGCCTCAATATATGATTTCCAGGTACTCTAACTCTTTCTCTCTATGCGCCTAGTTTCGTTTCCACTATTAACGGATCACGAGTTTTACGAGGAAGGAATGCTTCGTATAACTGCTTTGCTTCATTTTTTCTACACTATGTATGTAGAGCTAATCTTATTTTCGGATGCGACCTCAATTTTTCATCATCATTGATGAATCTACGTTTCTTCATGAGAGATCTCTGATTTCTTTTAATCTCTGCTATTATACGGTCTTAGGCTTCGATTTTATAGACTTGTTTGAATGTTAAGGATGATTTTGATGCATAGATTGCTTAAATTTATAGTTCTCAAGTTTGCTGAATCTTGATAGACAAATGCTGGAGTGTTCTTTCTTTTAGAATTTAGAATGCATTGATGTAAGCAGTAATTAATGAAAATCTATGGAAAAAAATTTACTAATGAATATTGAAACAGCCTTTAGTTGAAATGTTGAATTAATTGCGGTTGCTTTCGCGCCTTTTGTTGATGAATCTTATGTGAATTTATGTGAATTTCACTTTTGGCATTTTTACATTTTAGGAGTAACTGAAATGATGGATGGCGGATGGTTGTGTTAATGGCTGCATCTTTTGTTGATGAATCTTATGGCTCCTTGAATTTGTAGAGAATATAGTATATTTGTGTATGTATTGATGTTCGCGCCGCCAAAGCTCTTTCATTTTTGTTGTTTGCGCTTCGCAATGTGTTTGCACCAATTCTTGTAATTTGCTGAGAGTTGAAATCCACACATGCTCATTGCGTTTCTCTGCAGATTACTTGCTATCAGGAAGGGTTCAAAATGAGTTGGAATCCACACATGGAGGTCCATTACAATAGCATCAGCTATCCCTATAATACAGCAGGGAGCTTTATTGAATATTTCGAAGGTCTCACCTATGAACATGTCAACTTCATTTTTTCCGGTGCATCACATGCTCAGGTGCCTTCAAAGACTGTTATCTTTAATTCTTTATTCTATTTAAGACATTTTTCGCTTTGTTTTTGTCGGAAATTGTTGCAATTCCTTTCTTGTTTTCTTATTACACACCTGTTGGAAAGATTGTGCTCTGTTGTTTCATATTTTATCAGCAACTTTTTAATTGTTCTTTAGTTACTAATGGAAGGCTAATATAATGATTATGAAATACAATTCCATTTGTATGTGCAGGAGAGCTCGTACCCTTCGAATTCAGGCTTTTACAAGTTTGGACTATCTGAACTTGACAATAATTCATACTATCGTTATGGTCATGGTTATGATGTAAACCATCATGAATCTCTGGTGGAAGAATATAGGAGGCCTATGGAAAACTCATCGACAATCAATGAACGGGTGACAGCAGCAGCAAGTACAGAATGGGAAGAGAGTGTAAACACTGACACACAAGACAATACTATTGAATGTACGTTCTCGAGTTTCATTTGGAGATGATTTTCCTTACATATAGTACTAGGGCCTTAGATTAGCCTCTGAAACACTTCTAAGTAGTTACTTAATTAGAATTTTGGTGATGAAATGTACTCTTGGGTATGTGTGTGTTGCTCATAAGAGCATTGCTGCTCATCTCACGATACCGATCTTTGAGTTTGAGATAACATATTCCTGATCCCATTATGAGCATCACAATGTTTGAAAAACTGCAGTTAGAGAGTTAAGTATCTGTTTCAGTCATTAATTCATAAAAGTATTTTTCAGATTTCATTTTACTGGACATAGAATAGTCCAATTGAACTTGCTTATATTTGTTTACTTTTTTCAACCACCGAAAGAGGGAGACAGAGAGAGAAGACTCAATTTAATGAGCAGTACTACTTTTGTAGGCCATTCATGTCTAGTACTGCCTGTATCTTTCACAAGTCTTGTAGGATTCTTTTCAAGTTTATATCCCCAAAGAGAGTATCCAAAGTCCGAACCCCCCTTCTGGAGACCTGTCATTTGGTAGTTTTTCAGTTTTTTGAGCTTGCGTATGAAAATGTTTGCTCATGATTTAACTAACTTTGTCTCTTTTCATTCAGGTCCACGAAGACATCATAGTACTTCCAATGATTATCAGGTATTTGCCTTCATAAGCCTGGTGGATAAAATAGTTAAATGCTTTGAACATCTCAGAAGTTCGTGTATTTACCTTTATCCATTCATTAGTAGAAGCAAAATTAAAGATTGTCTAAGCCAGTTTTCTATGTTTTACAGGTTATTTGGCAAGACAATATTGATCCCGACGACATGACCTATGAGGTTGGATTGAGAGTCTTGGACACCTTCTCTACTAAATTACAGATTACAGTTAATCTAGCAATTATTTGATTGAGAAAATAAACTTTTGTAGCTCCTTTATTTCCACTTCTTTAGTTGTCTTATGATTTGCCCTGGTCTAGGTCTTTTGTCCTTGTATTTGCACATATTATATTATTCTACATAAAGCTAGTTCATTACATAAAATGAATAAATTCTCACAGTTGGTTTTGATCACATGTCCTTGAGAGCTAGATTGCATCACAAATTTGAACTCAATTAGGTAAAATCCATAATGTTGCAGCTACCAATTGTTTGTTAGTTCTCACTTCTCACACAACAAAAAAGAAATAACTAATAAAGAAACAGTTAGGTTAGAAAATTGTCTCACAGTCACAGTCACAGGTGCAGATTTGTTTTTAAACTAAATGCGTTGGTAGTGGTTTTGTGATCTGATCTCAAATCATTATAGTTATGTGAGCATCTCTGGGTACAGATTAATTAAAGGTGGAAGGATAGAATCCTTTACAATTGTGAAGCTTCTCTTGCATTTCCCGACATTAATATTGTATTATTTATTGCAGGAACTACTTGAATTAGGTGAGGCTGTGGGAACTCAAAACCGTGGTCTTACCCAAGAACAGATTTCCTTGCTTCCAGTTTCGAAGTACAAGTGTGGGTTCTTCTTGAGGAAGAAGTCACGGGATGAGAGGTAATATTTGGGTTTTTGGACTTTGTTTTAATCCAATTGTTCCTTTCCTTATCCATTGAACCATCATATAAAAAAAAGTTCAGGCATCTAGCTTTCAAAACCTTGTTTCTGCTCTCTATTCTTCATCGATTGCTTTCTTCCGATTTCTAAATTGGTCTAATGGTCTTGGAGCTTAGAGATTGCTGCTATTGAGCTTATTCTTTGAATTAATTTTATTCAGAGTGATATTCAGAGCATTGCTTATGAAGATGATATGTAGATCGGTAATGGACATAGGAAGACAGATTCTCGCGAACCAGGAAATCCTTAGATATTAATGACACATTTTGCATCGGTCGCTGCCCTCAAATCTAATGCATCTTTTTGCTCATAATCTGTAAATGAGAAAGAAAAAATATATGTGGGCTCAAATGAATAAAACTTTCAAAATTTTATGTTTCTTTCATGATATAGTCTGGAACTTGAAAAGGTCCAGATGATGGGTGTTGCACTTCAAAACCCTGGCTGTATGTCTGTCGCGTGCTTTACATTTGAGTCCTTGACTCGTATACTGTTTTATGGTGGAGCAGCAAGTCTATGGATTTTGCTTCCTCTCTGCTAATGTTTTGTTGTTCCTGTTTAGATGTGTTATCTGCCAGATGGAATATAAAAGAGGGGAGAAGAGGATCACTTTGCCATGTAAACATATCTACCATGCTAATTGTGGGAACAAATGGCTTAGCATTAATAAGGCAAGACAAGATACTTATCAACCTGTCATGAACTCAATGAGTAAATTTTGGAGCCGAATTGCTTATCCTTTTTGCTTTCTTATTGGGATTGTTTTTTCAGGCTTGTCCAATATGTTACACAGAGGTGTTTGCAGACAAGTCAAAACACAAATGATCACATCTGAGCGAATAGAAGTAATTTGCAAGCTTTGCGTGTTTCTGTTTCCTTGAGTTTGGGGTCTTTCATAGAAATACATTCATTTGTTGTTTCTTTTTTTTTTTCTAGTCAGACGATCCATTACGTTGGGCT
Organism: Crotalaria pallida; assembly: GCA_037953625.1. Lineage (NCBI taxonomy): Eukaryota > Viridiplantae > Streptophyta > Magnoliopsida > Fabales > Fabaceae > Crotalaria > Crotalaria pallida. The sequence continues at coordinate 136,019,167 of CM075654.1, read as the reverse complement.
TAGTAAAAAAAATACGAAGATGGTAGTCTCGCGGTTCATAATCACAGTTTTAGACAGAATATGAATGTGGATATGGATGGACATGGACATGGACATGGTTCATGGTTATATTGGAGAGGCTGGATTATGGTTTGTTTTCATCATACTTTTCTAGTGTCCTATGTGTTCATGTACTTGCATAGTTACATTATCACCTGCTACTGATAGTGTTTTCTTTGGAGGCTGGAATATGAACATGTGTTCGCAGTTTTTACGAAAAACGCTTGTGTTAGACAATTGAACTTGAAATAGCCGCACCTAATCATTAAAAAAAAAAAAACACATTTCCACAATCTATTCTCAAACTAATGTAAAGGAAAAACAAAATTAAAACTCGTATCGCATTTATAAAATTACTAGTGTTAGTATAATTGAGCTTACAGTGGCAAAGCTAGATTATTGTAAGTATTTTCAGACCGCCATTTGCTTTAGGTACACGAAATGGTGTAGTTACCAAATTATGTTCGATTATATTTTATCATTTATTTTTCTATTTGCTATCATAAAAAAAAATGTTGGATAATATACTATTAGTGTATTATCTATCATTTATGAGTTTAAGGTCATTGATTTCTAAGTTAAAGTAATGTAAAAGAATGACTTGGATGATGTGACTTTTAAGTTAAGGTATTAGACAATGTGAATGACCCTAATTTAGTTGGAACCGTTTGTGTAAGGGAGCTTTCATGAGTTAAATTTGCAAATTTGATTTGGATGAATTGAAAGCAAGTTTGTAGTAATTAATTTATACGTGACTACTTTATTTTCAAAATAATTTTGGTATCAACAAAATCGATTCATTGAACCTAATTGATGGATAATTGGATTCTCTGAGTACAATATTAGGGGCTTTATTTATTTATTTTTTTCATATTGTTTTCATATTCGATAAGTGAAGGATTAATCTCTCGAATTAAGGTTAGACATTTGAGCAAGGACTTTTTTCAATAATATTTTTTATATACACATGAACCAAGAATCGAAATCAAGATCTCAATTTTAACTAATCCAAACACCCTCCACTTAAACCAACATGCATAGGGTCTCCAGTCTTGAGCGCTACAACAGCGTGATAGTAGCAATGACTGTGTGGCCATATCGTATTTCTCTTGTGTGTATATGATGAGTTCAAATGTTTTCTCAACGGTTCCAAAAAAAAAAAAAAATCTCAACATTTTATCTATCTATTTTTAGAATTAAAAATCATGGTCATGCGTCTAAATAAATTTAAATGGGTTGAGATGATAAGTTACTTTTTTTTATATAGTAGGAGAAACTTTATTCTACATTAAAAATAAAATTTTCATGAGTTAACTTATCTTAATAACCTACAATTATAAAATTTTTAGATGGAAAATGATCTAATTGCCTTTTAGATGATTATTCCTTTCCACTAGGATACACGTTATTGCTTCGATGTATAGGAATTCATAAACTCTCTAGAATCTAGAAAAATGACTCCAAATTTCCTAAGCTCCGAGTAGGATTCCCACAAACTGTAATTTTAACATGCAATTCCAAATGTAATTGTTTCAAAATTGGAATTTTTTTAGCACCAATTATAGCAAATGGAAGATGCATTATTGTACCATCCATCTAGAAGAGAGCGAGTATTAAGAGAATGGAGCTGGTTTAGAAGACACGGTTTCAATTTTCTAATAATTTTTTTTTTATAATTATAAAAATTTATTTTTTCTCTCTTGTTAATTAGATATTCCTATAGACTTGGCATTACTACTACTGCTGGACCAATGAGGGAACCATGGCACACTATTATTCAGCTTCTACTATACTCCTTCTTCCGGTCTCGATTATAAGCAAAAAAAAAAAAAACTAATTTCACACTTATAAAGGAAGTTAGTTGAGTACATTTAATTTTCTTGAAATGATAAAAAATAGACTACTTTAGGAAACATGTATTGGAAATGAAACAAAAATTAAATGATACAATTACTTTATTGAGTTATTTTAGAAATGATTGTATTGAGAATAGAAAGTTAGTTAAATTTTGCTTATATTTAAGATCACAAATGAGATGTTTTTAGTTCTTATAATTGAGTTCGGAGGAGTACATACCACGCCACTTCATGTGTAACTGGTCAAAGAATCCAATTGAAAAAAGTTATGCAGGTGAACACAAACGGGTAAAATATTAAGGCTTAATTATGTCTCAGATCCCTGAAGTTTGGGATACTTTTGTCAGATGCCCTTATTCTTTTTTTTTTCAATGTCTATATTTTTAGTTAAATAAAAAAAGAAAAGAAAGAATTGAATAGAGAGGTCGTCTTCGCCCATGTGACATCACACGACACTAGATTATCAACCTCCTGCGTCGGACTAGGATTATGATGTTACATGTCATCGAAATTGGTCAGAATTGGTAGTAGGGGTATATGACAAATCTAAAAGTAACTTCGGGAACTCAGATATTGAAAAAAAAAGCATAAAGGTATCTGACAAAAGTACCCCAAACTTCAGAGACATATGACATAATTATGTCAAATATTAATGTGGTTCTTTAGAGGGATAGACGGCAATCGAACCAAGTCAAAAATATTAATTTTTTTAAGCCACGGTCAGAATTGTCATCAATATAGGAGTAGTCACTTTTTTTCAATTAACTTTGTTGATCAGCCTATTCAAGCAGGTGATAAGTTTAAGGCTTGACCTCAAAGCAGTAAGATTATTAATTCATTGACATTGCGAAAAAATTATTCCATCATCCAACATTAAAAATTTCAATCTCAAGTATTTTTATGTAATTTTTCTTTCAATGTTTCAAATTAAGAGTTAATGATCTATTTGGTCCCTCAAAGATACACCGAGTATTCTTAGTCCCCGAAAGATATTGGGAATTAATTAAGTCCCCAAAGATCAAAATGACATAACGTTAATCCCATCGTCCATAAATACGTGTCATATTCTCATTGATTATTTTCGCTCAACACATTTAAACATAAACCACATGATTATTTCCTCGGTTAAGTGCCATGGACGAAACTGAAGGAGAGAGCATGGACGAAACTGAAGGAGAGAGAGAAAGAAACACAGAGGAATATATGTTTCTTAGGAGTAAATCGGTACCAAGTAGACAGCACTAAGGTAGCATTAACATTATTCACATGTACATAGAAGCATGACATATTTTGGTTAGCATCCTGGTATCCGGTCCACCGGGTCGACCAACGTTGTTGTGAGGATAGAACCGTGATTCGCCCTACCCCCTGACACCACTGTACCAACACCTAGTTGGTAGAAGCATGACATTGAGATTCTCTCTTTTTGTTTCTCTATGTGTTGTAATTTTTTTTTTCGGTTATTATTTTTTAATAATATTTAGTTTAATGCTATAATTTATCCCAAATTATTTAACCTATTGTTTACTCCATTTGCCTACGAAATGAAAAAAAAAAAAAAAAACTTGACTCAAAATCATGTTAACCGTGCATATAATAATTACTTATACTTTTTTTCTTATTTATAAGGTGTTTTTAACCAATTCAAAGATATTAATAAAATTAGTTATTCTCAAATTTGCAAAAAAATTATCAATATTACAAAATTAATCATATTCAAAATTAAAGACTATCTAAATTATTGTAGTCATAATTATAGAAAAATAAAAAAATTTATTGACATACGAAAAGAGTAATAATTATATACTGGAAATAATAGGGGATATTTGGTACAAAATATTTAATGTTGCCTACGTATTGTAAAATGACTTATATTTTTAAAAAAAAAATTCAAAAATGTGACTTATAAATAGAGATGGAGGAAGTAAAATATAACTCATTTTATATTTATCTACACAATAATTTTACAAGCTAAGGCATGTAGATGTGAAAGATTTGTCAAGATAAAAATGGTATATATCTCTTATTTTTAAGGATAATTATTTTTTACAATCATTCAATCTTGGCATTTGTAAAAAGAAAAATTCGGGCAAGCTAAGAGACAAATACTCCCTCCGGTCCTATTTATAAGTCATATTCTAGAAGGATTTTTTGGTCCTATTTATAAGTCACTTTGTATTTTCTAGGAGACATTTATTGCTATTTTCTCTTATTTGCCCTTTACCCATTAATGTGAAGTAATACAATGTGAAATTCTCAATGCAAGTTAAGAGGGTAAGATTGTAATGTTGAAGTATTTTTTTAAAGTTTCAAGAAATCTAACTATCCTCCTTTGTCCATGTGATATGGTTAAGTATGCCCTATAAATAGGACCAGAGGGAGTATTACGTACTCGCTCCGACTTGAAATATAAGCAACAAAAAACATACTTTTCTTGGTTTAAAATATAAGCAAAATTAACCAATTTTTTTAAATTTTATTTCATTTTCAATGTCACTTTCCTAAAATATCCCTAAAAAATTATATTATTTAATTTTTGTTTCATTCCGAATGCAACTTTTCTAAAATACCTCTATTTTTTTATAAATTTGAGAAAATTAAATACAATCAACTAACCTCCTTAATAAGCGTAAATTTAGTTAATTTTACTTATAATTCGAGCCGAATAAATTAATTTGGAATAGTTTTTTTTTTAAAAAAAAAAGGGCATAATTTGGAATAGTTAAGCATTTTGCATATATTCACTTTTTCTTCTTTTTCACACATACATAGGCTTCAATCTGTTCACACACCAAGATGCATGGGAAAAAAAATAAGAGCTATCTGCTCTAACGCGCTTTCCCAAATCTGATCAAATGCTAAACGAATTCGGCAATGCCACACTCACCAACTCTATTCTTGACTTTGTAAACATCAAGTTGAAATATTAAGCACAAACAAAATTAAGAGTAGAGTGCATCAACTACTATAATCTAATAATTTTAAAATAATAGCCAGTCTGTCAATACACTTAATTAACAAAGAAATCCTCTCAACAGTGATGCAAGGCTAACACTATATAAAGGGCTACAATTCATAAGTTGCCAAGCAAGTACAAAATAACAAGTCTTCTTATTAAGTTCTAAGGAAGTTGCACACTCAACATGGGAACCTCACCTGGGCCGAGGCCTCGACTCATATATGCAATAGCATTTTGCCTAATTGCTACCATTGTTGTTGCTGATGATCAACCATACAATGAAGGAAAACCTTACTACAATTATTATCCACAACCTACAACACCCGATCATGATGAATATCCTGCACCCTCTTATTACAAAGCACCTCCAATTTACTACAAACCACTACCTCCTTTTGTCTTTAAACCGCCTCCATATTACTACAAATCACCACCTCCACCACCTCCACCACCTTCTTATGTCTACAAATCACCTCCATATTACTACAAATCCCCACCTCCTCCATCTCCATCACCATCACCTCCTTACATCTACAAATCACCACCACCTCCATCTCCATCCCCACCACCACCTTATGTCTACAAGTCACCTCCACCTCCATCTCCTTCACCACCCCCTCCATATGTCTACAAGTCTCCACCTCCACCTTCTCCATCACCTCCCCCACCATATATTTATAAGTCACCACCCCCACCATCACCCTCTCCTCCACCACCATATGTCTATAAATCACCACCCCCTCCATCTCCTTCACCTCCTCCTCCTTACGTCTACAAATCCCCACCACCTCCATCACCCTCACCCCCTCCTCCATATGTCTACAAGTCACCACCTCCACCATCTCCCTCACCTCCTCCACCATACGTTTACAAGTCACCTCCACCACCATCCCCATCACCACCACCACCATATGTCTATAAGTCTCCACCTCCACCATCTCCCTCACCACCTCCACCATATATATACAAGTCTCCACCACCACCCTCACCTTCACCTCCTCCCCCATATGTATACAACTCTCCACCTCCTCCATCTCCCTCTCCTCCTCCACCATATCTTTATAAGTCACCTCCACCACCATCCCCTTCACCACCACCTCCATATGTTTATAAGTCTCCTCCTCCACCATCTCCCTCACCACCTCCACCATATATATACAAGTCTCCACCACCACCCTCACCTTCACCTCCTCCCCCATACGTATACAACTCTCCACCTCCTCCATCTCCCTCTCCTCCTCCACCATATCTTTATAAGTCACCTCCACCACCATCCCCTTCACCACCACCTCCATATGTTTATAAGTCTCCTCCTCCACCATCTCCTTCACCACCTCCACCATACATTTACAAGTCTCCACCACCACCCTCACCTTCACCTCCTCCTCCATATGTCTACAAGTCTCCACCTCCACCATCTCCATCACCACCTCCTCCATATGTTTATAAGTCACCACCTCCACCATCTCCCTCACCACCTCCACCATATATATACAAGTCTCCACCACCACCCTCACCTTCACCTCCTCCCCCATACGTATACAACTCTCCACCTCCTCCATCTCCCTCTCCTCCTCCACCATATCTTTATAAGTCACCTCCACCACCATCCCCATCACCACCACCTCCATATATTTATAAGTCTCCTCCTCCACCATCTCCCTCACCACCTCCACCATACATTTACAAGTCTCCACCACCACCCTCACCTTCACCTCCTCCTCCATATGTCTACAAGTCTCCACCTCCACCATCTCCATCACCACCTCCACCATATGTATACAAGTCTCCACCCCCACCATCCCCCTCACCTCCTCCACCCTATATCTATAAGTCACCACCTCCTCCATCACCTTCGCCACCTCCTCCATATGTTTACAAGTCTCCACCTCCACCTTCTCCATCACCTCCGCCACCTTACGTCTATAAGTCGCCACCACCTCCATCGCCTTCACCACCTCCTCCTTATATTTACAAGTCCCCACCCCCACCATCTCCATCGCCCCCTCCACCATATCACCCCTACCTCTATAACTCACCCCCGCCTCCCACTTACTATTAAGTTTGTTGATAAAGCAATTTGATTTTGTTTACAATTCCATTATGTTTGGCATTATTTCAATTTGTAATCATATCAAAGAGTTCATTCAAAACAAGACCTATGTACTAAAGTAAGAGCTAAAATATTTACCTAATTCAGAAGTTTGATGTAATAATGTCTTCAATCAAAATTTCAAATTATGATATTGTATGTATATATTTTGTAATTCGCTGTTTTTTGCTTTTAGGTTTCCTTAAACAAAAAATGTTATGTGAATATCCGGATGTCAAATATCTGACTTGTCTTATATGCAAAAAAGATTAAAAAAATTTATTTTACTGTTTCTTTATATAAGACAAGCTACATATTTGTCCAAATATCAAATCTGGATGTTCATATAACACTACTGTGTATCCTTGAAACGTTAAGAACATGAGGAGAAAGTGAGAAAGATAGACGATCGACAACTTGCATTGTATTCTGCTCATGCTTTGTTCAACTACGAAAAGGGATAGATGAATACACAAGTAGTTAAAAGAGTAGTTCATATTTCATAATTCCAAGTTTGTAAGAAATAAAATATGGGCGTGCGTGCATGCATGCATCATAGTTACTTTTATGCACAGCCGTCGTAGCGTTGCGAATTTATATATATATATATAGAGAGAGAGAGAGACACTAATATCACCACCAGGTTTTGCAATGTAATTTGTATGGAAATTATTAAAGACTAAATTTTGTATTAGAAATACTAATATTCACAGCTTTAATTATAAATGAGAACATTAAATATCTCACACTATGTACAACTCTATGTGACACAGAGTGTAAATTAGTAAAAAAAAAGAATTTAGAAAATATTTATTTAATTTTTCGAAAATGGATGAAATATAATATCAGACGGCCTTTGGTTAGAAGAAATTATTAGATAGTCTAAATCAATAACCTAAGACATATTTCAGCATTTATCTTCAATAAACTAATATAATTTTAACTTGTTAATATATTATATATCAGAAGTGAAAATAATTCATGGAATGAAAATACGAATCATCCAATAATCTCCTTTACTCAGATAAGCTTTTATATCTGATTAAAACAACCAATCTTGTTTTTTTATGAGCAAACATTTTTGTATATTTCTATTATGCAATCCAAAATTGGATGGTTGCTATGCAACCTTTTCTTAAACCAATAAGAAGTTGTCATTTATGTCATGTCATTATTTGAAGTAATTAAAACTAGTCTTTTGCAATTTAGTCCAACATAAAAAGTAAATTTTAAATTTAGTCTTTTGTACCTATAGACAAATTATAACTTTTAATTTTAAATTTAGTCACTTGCATTAAGCCTTTTTACACAAGTGACTAATTTTAACTACTTTTAATTTTTTTTTTTAAATTAAAAGTTATAATTTGTCTATAGGTACAAAGGACTAAATTTTTAATTTACTTTCTATGTTGGACTAAATTGCCAAAAACTAATTTTAACTACTTCAAATAATGACATGACATAAGTGACAACTTCTTATTGGTTTAAGAAAATGTTGCATAGCAACCATCCAATTTTGGATTGCATGATAAAGATGAGAAAATGAAGTTATCAAGTTACGAATTTGGATGTTCACATTTTGTATCTCCCGACTCTATACCAAGCGTGGTTGATATTTTTGTGAATAATAGTAAAACAATCCATTAATCAAATACTTTATTCGGTCTCAATTATAAGAAAAAATTTAAATTTATACTTATTAAGGAAGTCATTCATTTTATTTTATGAATTTTATCAAATTCATAAAATAAAATTATCAAAAGATCTACTTTAAAAAAAAAGTATTCCAATTTAACATTAAAAATGAAACAAAAATTAATAAAATTATTAGTAATAAAACGATACAATCATTTTATAATAATATTTTAGTAATAATTGTATTAATAATAAAAAATTAGATAATTTTTTTTATATTTAAGATTATTATTAGATATTTTTATTTTTATTTTTTTATAATTAAGACTATAGGGAGTATAGCCCTTATAACCAACGAGTCCTCGTTGACTTTATAGCTGCCCTTGATGCCTTCCCTTCGATGAAATAGCTTGCTTTCGTCATCGAAATGATTTTATTTATAAAAAAAAAAAAACAAATTAAAGAGGGTAAAAGTCACTCCTTCTCTCATTATAAGTTATACATTTTCGATCATTGCTTATAGATTAATAAATTAGTAAATATGTAAGAATTTGATATATTTACTTAAATGCTTTTTTCCTTCTACTGCACTATCTATTGCTGAATTCTTCTTATATCAAATAGGAGGATGTTCAATAGAAAAAAGCTCAAAAATATGGGTATTAGTGTATTAGTGCAAAATCTTGTACTTAATCTCTCATGTAAATATTTGGTCTTGTGTGTGGTTGAGTTTCTATAATACTCGCTTTCAATATAAAATTTATTTTGTTGATAAAAAAAATATGTTTACATTTCTTTAAACATTACTAATACCCATAATTGATCACAAATAAATAATTTCCCACCATATTAATAAAGTCATTCATTAGATCCCAAATTCTCATAAATTTTCACACCATAATTAATCACATTTGAATTATTTTTTTATTTATTTTGGATAAGTGACGGGATGAAGAATATCCCACCAATTTTTTTTTGGAAGATTTCAATATTAAAGGTTGTTTTGAAGCGATTAAAAGTTTCCTACCTAATTTGAGTTTTTAATACTATTATTTATCAAAGAGTAATGCAAATAAAATAAGTAAAAATGTAAAATTGAAAGATTTTTTTTTTCTTTTGTTAAAAACAATAAGTTATATACCCATCTTGGTTCATGTGTTTCGGTTAGTTTAGTGTGAATTATAAATAAAAATGAAAGGAATGTTATTTTTAATTTTTCTTTTTCATTTTTTTCATTACAAAATATGTTTATATTTGTTTTCAATATCTCACTTCAGTTTCAAAACTAATGTGCAATTTTAATTAGAAAAATAGCACTATCTTTTTATCTTTCATTAAACCAAAATAAATTAAAGCCTCGATAAAATAAATAAATAAATAAATAAAACCCCTTAAAATTGGGAACATTATGCGATTGTGCACTCTCCCACCTAAAAAAAATGACCATGCTCGACCTCCCCCGAATATTACTGCCATAAGCACCAGGGTTTGTCGATTTTATAGATCCAAATGGGAACATATTAATTATCTTGAGGCCCTATGTAATGCAACACCATTCTTGGCTTACTAGAAATGGATAAATCGGCTGTTTTTCAAAAGACCCAGAATTGAAATTGGTGTCATATATAGAACCGTAAAGGCTTTACTTTAATCACCATTGAATGGCAAAATATGCGTGAAATGATGAACGGTATGAATGTGTAGTCTGATATAGACCTAATAAATCAATGACTACCCCTTTCTGCACTAGACTTGCATCCTTCCCATATATTCATATTAGGTGGCTTCACTAAAAATTTTGAATAATGCTTTTCAACACGATGTAAGAAAGTCTTCAAAGGTGACCTGGCTGCAGGGCACATGAGCAACCTGCCAAGCACATTTATTTATTTATTTATTTGGTGATACAAGCACAATTATTTTGTTTAGGGAGATATTGCCTTTATACAATTAGATTGATCATCCCTTCATGCTTTTGTTTTCCTCCTTCAAAATTTTGTTTATAAAAAAAAATTGGATTGATCATCTACTTTAATAATTTATGTTAAATCAAACTTAAATATGGAAAATATTAAAACATATTTTATTTGAGATCTCAAACATAAATATTTAAATAATAAAGCTGTTTACTTTTAAGTAATAATACAAGGATAGCGCTTCCATATACGCGTCCATTTGTATAAACAACAAATATTTGTCGTAGCAAATTGAAAGATAATAACAACCAACATATGTCTAAAGTAAACTATAGTAATATTTTTTGTTTCTTGGCCAATGAGAACGAAGACGGTACCATGGCAAAGATCAAGACATTCCAGCTGCAGATCTTGCTCGGCCACGAATCTAATTCAAATTCATATGTATATTTAATTAGAATTTTTATACTGGTATTAGGGCGGTCTGATATATAATTATATATTATTGAAATATTGATTATTAATAATTCACCAAAAAAAATATTAATTATTTAATATTTATTCAAATTTAGGTAATATACAAGTGAAACCTATTACTCCCTCCATTTGTAAATATAAACAGTTAAGATGAACTTTTACGTGGATTGAGGAAGTTAGTTAATACTATTTTTAGTGGTGTTGAAAATGATAATATTTGGTAGGGGTGTAACGGTCCGGTCCGGTCCGGTCTTTCATGAACTTTAGGGACCGGACTGTTTAAATTAATGTGGTCCGGCCGGTCCGGTCTGGACGTTTTCTATATGTAAAGACCGGACCGGACCGGACCGGACCGTTCATGAATGGTCCGGTTCGGTCCAGTTCGGTCTATTTAGACCAAAAAATAAAAAATAAATAAAAAACCTGTGGAACAAAATAATAATGAAAAAATGAAAAAACCATACAAGAACAGCAAGAATACAACAGCAGAAGCAAGATTAAAAAACCCTAAAAAAATAGCAGCAGAAGGCAGAAGCAATATAGCAGCAGATGGCAAGATTAAAACCCTAAAAAATAGCTATTTTTGCAACCGTTCAATAGCTACTGTAAGACAATGGAACCTTTAATATGACATCAACAAATAAAGATATATACCTTGATTTGTTTTCTTAAGTTCAGAAGAGTCCTTCATTAAGTTAAACACAAATGACTCCTTCTTCGACAATGTCCAATAATGCAGACCGAGCTTTGGCCAATTTTACATGGTCTTTATTAGATAGCCACCGAACGAAAGAGGATACAGTCATATTATTGTCACCGACGGAGATGGGCGAACGGCGGAGGCGACGGAGAAGGAGAAGGGACTGGCGGATCTAGGCGGTGGCGAACTCTGGGCTGGTGGATCTCGGCGACGGAGAAGGAGAAGGGGCTGGCGGATCAAGGCGGTAGCGAACTCTGGGCTGGTGGATCTAGGCGACGGAGAAGGAGAAGGGACTGGCGGAGGAGTAATGGGCGGCGGAAGTATGAGACTGTGAGAAATTCAAAGAAGTGAGAACTGTAGGAGGAGTAAGGGGCGGCAGAAGTGTGAGAGTGTGAGTGACTTAGTCTTTAGATGAGGGTAATATCTGTAGGTTTTTTTATTTTTTATTTTTTTTTTAAATTATTAACCTATCGGTCCGGTCCGATCCCAGCGGTCTAAGAATATATGGGACCGTGGACCGGACCGTTTAAGAACGGTCTGAATTTTTTGAGACCAGACCGGACCGTGAGATCGGACCAGATTGCATTTTTTTTCGGTCCGATCCGGTCCGATCCGAGCGATCTCGCGATCTCGGACCAGACCACTTACACCCCTAATATTTGGCACTCCCTCCGTTCCTAAATATAAAACCACTTTGGGGATTTCACGTCCATTAAGAAAGTGAAATAATTTTAGTTAATTGTATTGGAAATGTGAACTTTTGATATGTAATTTCAAAATTATCCCTATTAATATTATTGGGAATCTAAAAAGTGCTAAATAAACAGGGGTGTTTGTGGAAAAAAGTAATTAATGATCATTGAAAATTGGTATGAGGCTTTATAAATAGGGACAAAATAAAAGTGTCAATGGAGCTTTATATTTAGGGACGGAGGTAGTATACTTTTTCAAAATTAACCTTGTAACTCTAAAAATGTTGAATGAATAGAAGTGTTTGTGAAAAAGAAGTAATTAATATCATTGAAATACTAAAAAAAAAGACAAGACTATAACACTATTTAATGCTTATATTTACAGATCTAAGAAGTATTAAAATTCACTACGTACAGTAAACTTAATAAAAAGAAGCATCATATATCACATTCAGAAGAATAAAAAGAAATTGAAAATCAAGCTAAAAATGTGAAAGCATAAATTTAATTTGATACATATAGTGGTTTGACAATAATATATACTCCGTAGTAATTCAAAAGTGATATTTTTATAACAATATTAAACATCTCGAAAGAAGGTAAACAGTACACAATAAAAGGCTTAACCATTACTCCCTCCGGTCCTATTTATAAGTCACATTCTAGAAGGATTCTTTGATCCTATTTATAAGTCACTTTGTATTTTCTAGGAGACATGCTATTTTCTCTTATTTGTCCTTTGCCCATTAATGTGAAGTAATACAATGTGAAATTTCCAATGCAAGTTAAGAGGGTAAGATTGTAATGTTGAAGTATTTTTTTAAAGTTTCAAGAAATCTAACTACCCTCCTTGGTCCATGTGATATGGTTAAGTATGTCTATAAATAGGACCAGAGGAGTATAATCTTAACACCAATTTTTAAATAATCTAAAAGGTGTGAATTTGAGACTGATATTGAAGGAAAAAAATCAAAATGGGAAAAAAAAAGTGTTGTGGATATTTCGTTTATGTTAACTGATTGAATGGAAACTGATAGATGATAACCAATGATTTTTATTTATTTATTTTTTTTTTCAAAATATTTTCGGTAAAAATACTTGTACACGTGACATAGCTCACAACAAGAAATTCCCTGGGAGTGAAGGAGGATGTAGAAAAGTGCTAAGATTTTTTTTTTAAAAAAAAAAGATAAAATCTTAGAAAAAAAAGGAGAGAAGAGAAAAGTGTTATAATTAGTGTATATAGTGATTGATTTTACGAGAAAGATAAACCTAACATAAAAATAATAAACTCAGCATACCAAATTGAATAGCGATTTCTTATGCCACTGTGTCACACTTCGTGCAAAAGGAATGAGAGAATTAGTTACATTAGTAATTTTAAGAGTTCAATGTCCAAAAGTAATTTTAAGAGTTTAATAACAACACCCTTAATTTTAAGAGTTTAATTGGTGTGTATTGATAATGTAAAATTTTTTACATTTTTGGTATATCATTTATTATTCATTTACATTAGTTTTACAAAAAAGATGATGATTATAAACCTACGAATGGTAAATAATGTAATAACAGTGTAAAGTGCACAAATTAAACTAGCTAGTATTTTCTCCAAGTTCAATACAGTAACTTCACATTCAATAAAAAAATGGCATAGTTTACCAAAAAAAAATAAAAAAAATGGCATAGACTTATTGCTATGTTGAGATATTAAACAAAGACTAAAGACTACATTTATGGGAGGACTATGTAGATAAAGAAAATAGGAGAGGTAGCATGCGACTGATGTTGCAACTAACAAAATTCGGGACAAAATTTCTAATAGCTAAGTAGTAAGTAATGAACCACAACCAAGAACCACATTCCCAGTTTTTAAATGGTTCCGCATAATTTTTTCATTTTTTTTTTTCCCACTTTTCTACTGTTTAAGCAACACAATTAGTACTATTTTAGTTCATCTTAATGTCTCTCAGTTTCTTAGTGGACTTAATTATTAGTGGAATGATATCCTTATACAAATAAAAAAGTTTTTGAAATTGACTTAAAAACCTATTCCCACTTTTATATTTTACATATTTTTCTCTCTATATATCTCTTTAGGGTATATGTCCACCATTCCCGTAGCTTATACAGATAAATATTGGATTTAGAAGTTTATAATATTAGAATAATTAAGTCTTATGCATTATAGTAGTTAACTGGGAGTTTGCACACATAAGTTACCGAATAATGGGTTTATTAGAGAAAACCTTCATTTATGAGTCAACATCTTCATTTTCTTATCAATGAGAATAAGTGATACATATATAGGGTTATGGTAGATGTGCTCTCTTAGTCTCTTATGAATATGAGGAGAAACTCCAACCATGATTATCATTTTATCACCTCCATTATTTTACTAATGAGAGAGTCCATAATGCATGCTCTCCCTCGAGCAGATTCCATTAAAGCCACGTCTTATTCATCAAGTATGGTATACAATTTAAGGCTTTGAGCCAAACCTTTTAGCTCTGTTATCATGTGTGGAGTTAAGGGAATCTAAAATAAGATCAAAGCATAATAATAGGCTTGACGTACAGCACATTTTAATGGCATAATCAGTTTCATCTCAAACTTAATGGCACAACATACACAATATATTATTGCTGCTCTTACAAACTAAAATCCAATAGATATCTTTTCATACATAATCCATAGACTATTAACTGTGAATTTTACATCGTTGTTTCCAATTAACTCGTTTGATTGAAAACCGGAAATTATAGGAGGAATGGAGGATTTTAACCACTTTGTTCGTTAATTCTTGTAAATATTTTCTGAATGCTGTAAGGAACTTAAGTCAACAAGTGCAGCAATCGCAGCCAACGTTGAACTCTGCAATTAAATGAGTATAACTAAGAATGTGCCCCTAATCACACTATTATGAAGAGTAGTGACAATTAAACCGTAACATCAGTTACCTATAACAATATATCAAAATAACCAATTGTTCTGACTATCAAACAATACATAAGATAAATAATGAAATCCTACGTAAAGTGAAAAGAAGTCCTATCTGCCCAACTTTGCATAGACTAATGCAATATGAAATACATAATAGAATCACACCAGGTAACCCTGACTAATTCCATATTGATTTGATAGAATTGATTATTTGATTGATATTGTCAATTGCATTGCTGTTAATCTCATTGACATGGAATGTAACAATTTTGCTGATGCATGCACTAGCTAGCATTTTTGAGTTACAAAAAAATAAGCTTTCGAACTCACTAATCAATTTGATATTCTAGCTTATAGTATTAAAACCAAATCACATACTCACATGGTAGAACTAATCAAAAAAATCTATTAGAATTTTAGAGGAGACTTATGCAGATGAACAAAAACGGGTATAAGGTCTACGACTCTACATATAATGATATTTGATAAAAATAATTAACGTAAGTCCACTGGAATAAAAGTCAGTAATTAATTACCAAGTCAAGTTAAATTCTGTAAGCCAAAATGAGAATTTTGTTTGGTATAATCATTTGTCAAGTGGGTTGTTTAGTTAGTGACTTGGCCTATTGACTAGGTTATACCTGTTAAGTTGAAGCAGTTTAATCACCGACAGTCTGAGCATAAAAAAGCAGCAAAGCCAATTACGTTGTAACAATCCAGAAATATTAAATTATATATTGATTGATATGATGTTTGGAAGAAAGAAAAAAAAGCTAATCTATCTAATATTATATTAGCAAAGTTTCCCCCCATTTTTCACCACTCCAAATTATCCCGCATTTTTCTCTCTCCCATGTGGACCCCTCCTCCCCCAAACTTCTTTTTTTTTTCCACCCATTTCCTCACCTTTATTTTTTAACTACTCCCTCCTGTTTCGACTATCCCGTCCAAACAGTACTAGGGTGCTTCTATCATTCACCGGTTTTTTATGCTTCAGCTTTTATTTTATTTTTTTTTATTTTAATAAATCTAATATATTAAAAAAATATGTTTTGGATTTTCTGTGTTTTTTTTATGTACATGTTTTTTGTTATTTGGATTTGAATTTTTTTTATATATTGTTCCGGACAAATGTAATGGTCCAAACAAGTAAAATATAAAACAAGGATGCTTCCACCATGCACCTGTTTTTGGTGCTTCGGTTCTTTTTTTTATTTTTTATTTTAATAAATCTAATATATTAAAAAAATATATGCTTTGGGTTTCCTATATTCTTTTTATGTACATATTTTGTTATTTTGATTTTGAATTTTTTTTATATATATTCTTTCGGACACTGGTAATGATCCAAACAAATAAAATAATATAAAACAAGGGTGCTTCTACTATGCACTGGTTTTTGGTGTTTTGGCTTTTTTTTTATTTTAATAAATATAATATATTAAAAAAAATATGTTTTGGGTTTTCAGTATTCTTTTTATGTACGTGTTTTTGTTATTTGGATTTGAATTTTTTTTTATATATTCTTCCGGACACATGTAATGGTCCAAACAAGTAAAATAGTATAAAACAAGGGTGCTTCTACCATGCACCAGTTTTTGTGCTCCGACTCTTTTTTTAATTTTTTTTATTTTAATAAATCTAATATATTAAAAAAAAAATATGCTTTGGGTTTCCTGTATTCTTTTTATGTACATATTTTGTTATTTTGATTTTGAATTTTTTTTATATATATTCTTTCGGACACTGGTAATGATCCAAACAAGTAAAATAATATAAAACAAGGGTGTTTCTACTATGCACCGGTTTTTGGTGTTTTGGCTCTTTTTTTATTTTTTTTATTTTAATAAATATAATATATTAAAAAAATATGTTTTGGGTTTTCTGTATTCTTTTTATGTACATGTTTTTGTTATTTGGATTTGAATTTTTTTTTATATATTCTTCCGGACACATTTAATGGTCCAAACAAGTAAAATAGTATAAAACAAGGGTGCTTCTACTATGCACCGGTTTTGGTGCTTCGGCTCTTTTTTTATTTTTTTATTTTAATAAATCTAATATATTAAAAAAATATGCTTTGGGTTTTCTGTGTTCTTTTTATGTACATATTTTTGTTATTTGGATTTGAATTTTTTTTATATATTCTTCCGGACACATGTAGTGGTCCAAACAAGTAAAATATAAAACAATGGTGCTTCTACCATGCACCAGTTTTTGTGCTCCGGCTCTTTTTTTTATTTTTTTTATTTTAATAAATCTAATATATTAAAAAAAATATGCTTTGAGTTTTCTGTGTTATTTTTATATGCATGTTTTTGTTATTTGGATTTGAATTTTTTTTATTATATGTTTTCTGACACAAATAATGTTCCAAACAAATAAAACATAAAACAAAGGTGCTTCTACCATGCACCGGTTTTTGGTGCTCGGGCTCTTTTTTTAATTTTTTATTTAATAAACCTAATATATTAAAAAAAACTATGCTTTGGGTTTTCTGTATTCTTTATATGTACATGTTTTTGTTATTTGGATTTGAATTTATAATGCCATTAATTACTTCTTTTTCAAAAACAATTTTATTCACTTTTTTTAAAAGCGAATTTTTTAGTTTAAAAATATTACATACAAGAATGTTAATCGATTTCTATTTATTGACTCTTTCGTAAATAATAATATTAATTGACTCCTTCCTAAACAATTTTTAAACAACAATTTTTGCATTATTATACTTTATTTACACTTAAATATTATTCATATTAAAATTTCTCATAACTATTCAATAATAAATTAAAACTAATCTATATAATATTATATTACCAGTGATTCCCCCCATTTACTACTGCATCTCGCCCATTTGCTCCCTAGCGTGGTCCCCACTGTCCATTTCCTCCTTCCTAACTTCCCCTCTCACAATATCTGCCCAAATTTTCCCAATCTCCAATTGAAATTGAAAATTCCGCCCGCCCAAATTGAAAATTCCTTCTTAAACAATTTTTAAACAATAATGTTTACATTATTATACTTTGTTTACATTTAAACATTATTCATATTAAAATTCTTCATAACTATTCAATAATAAATTTAAACTAATATTAATTGTAACTTTGTGAAATGTTTTATCAATATATTAAAACTAATATTAATTGTAACTTTATGAAATATTTTATCGATTTCGTGTTTCTCCCGTGCATCGCACGGGGTTGGGGCTAGTTATAAATTTAAAAGGAAGAGACAAATTAGTGAATTTAAGTAATTTTGGCATTTGAATCCAAATGTCGTTTCACACTTTAGGCTTCTTGAACATAATCTCAAAAAAGCATAGAGCTGTCTGCTATGAGCCTCTACGCGCTCTTTTAATGATTGATCAAATCTAACAAGGACTCAATGCCATCACCAACCCCTTTCCTTTGACTTTGTTTCTAGCCCATATTGTGGAGAATATGAACTCACTTATTGGAAAACCACAACTTCAAGATGAAATATAAAATGATAAAACAAAAAGGTGGGGTGCATCAACCTTGAAACTAGAGCATATTTTAAGGGTTTTGTTATCTGTATATCAATCTTTTTAAACATCTTATTTAAGCTTAAATATATTTTTATCTTTGTAAATACAGTTGAATTTTAATTTTAACTCCTATACTTTTTTAATATGGTTTTGATTATTATTTTCTGAAATTTTAATTTTAATCAATTTAGATTACGAAACACTGATCATAATTGGCTACATTAGAAATTAATATGGCATGCATCAAATACCGGTATTAGTCTCAACATCATTATTAACAAAAACCAAAATTTTGAAAAATATAATAGCCAAAACAAAAAAACACAAAAATTGTAATTAAAACTCACTACAACTACATAAACAAAAACATATTTAAACTTCTAATTTAATATTGTATACATCTTATTTATCAATACACCCAAAATTTCAACCTCATCATTTGTTATCTAACAATAACAATTAATGTTAAAGACATGCTATTTATTATATTAAAACATTAAACCATTCTTTCAATGCATTTAAAAAAGAAATCCTCTCAACCACCGTAAAGAAGACTAACATTATATAATGGGTTACAATCCATGCTTTGCCAAGCAAGTACAAAACTTAAGTCTTCTCAAGTTCTAAGGGAGCTCAACACTCGAAGAATATGAGAACCTCATCCGAGCCGAGGCAATGGCCTCGACTCATATATGCACTAGCATTTTGTCTAATTGCTGCCATTGTTGCTGCTGAAGATCAGCCTTACAATGATGGAAAACCCTACTACAATTATCCACAACCTATAACACCCGATCATGATGAATACCCTGCACCCTATTATTACAAAGCACCTCCAATTTACTATAATCCACTACCTCCTTTTGTCTTCAAACCGCCTCCATATTACTACAAATCACCACCACCTGCATCTCCATCCCCACCACCACCTTATGTTTACAAGTCACCTCCACCTCCATCTCCTTCACCACCCCCTCCATATGTTTACAAGTCTCCACCTCCACCTTCACCATCACCTCCACCACCATATGTTTATAAGTCTCCTCCTCCACCATCTCCTTCACCACCTCCACCATATATTTACAAGTCTCCACCACCACCCTCACCTTCACCTCCTCCCCCATATGTTTACAAGTCTCCGCCTCCACCATCTCCTTCACCTCCTCCTCCCTATGTCTACAAATCTCCACCACCTCCATCACCCTCACCCCCTCCACCTTATGTCTACAAGTCTCCACCACCACCCTCCCAATCACCGCCACCTCCATATGCTTATAAGTCTCCTCCTCCACCTCCCTATGTCTACAAATCTCCACCACCTCCATCACCCTCACCCCCTCCACCTTATGTCTACAAGTCTCCACCACCACCCTCCCCATCACCGCCACCTCCATATGCTTATAAGTCTCCTCCTCCACCATCTCCTTCACCTCCTCCTCCCTATGTCTACAAATCTCCACCACCTCCATCACCCTTACCCCCGCCTCCTTATATCTACAAGTCTCCACCACCACCCTCCCCATCACCGCCACCTCCATATGTTTATACGTCTCCTCCTCCACCATCTCCTTCACCTCCTCCTCCCTATGTCTACAAATCTCCACCACCTCCATCACCCTCACCCCCTCCTCCTTATGTTTACAAGTCTCCACCACCACCCTCCCCATCACTGCCACCTCCATATGTTTATAAGTCTCCTCCTCCACCATCTCCCTCACCACCTCCACCATACATTTATAAGTCTCCACCACCACCCTCACCTTCACCTCCTCCCCCATATGTCTACAAGTGTCCGCCTCCACCATCTCCTTCACCTCCTCCTCCCTATGTCTACAAATCTCCACCTCCACCATCTCCCTCTCCTCCTCCCCCATATGTTTACAAGTCACCACCACCACCATCACCTTCACCACAACCTCCATATGTATATAAGTCTCCACCTCCACCATCCCCATCACCACCACCTCCATACATTTACAAGTCTCCACCACCACCCTTACCTTCGCCTCCTCCCCCATACGTCTACAAGTCTCCGCCTCCACCATCTCCATCACCGCCACCTCCATATGTTTATACGTCTCCTCCTCCACCATCTCCTCCACCTCCTCCTCCCTATGTCTACAAATCTCCACCACCTCCATCACCCTCACCCCCTCCTCCTTATGTTTACAAGTCTCCTCCACCACCATCCCCTTCACCACCTCCTTCATATGTTTATAAGTCACCTCCACCACCATCTCCCTCACCGCCTCTACCATACATTTACAAGTCTCCACCACCACCCTCACCCTCACCTCCTCCCCCATATGTCTACAAGTCTCCGCCTCCACCATCTCCTTCACCTCCTCCTCCCTATGTCTACAAATCTCCACCTCCACCATCTCCCTCTCCTCCTCCCCCATATGTTTACAAGTCACCACCACCACCACCACCTTCACCACCTCCTCCATATGTATATAAGTCTCCACCTCCACCATCCCCATCACCACCACCTCCATACATTTACAAGTCTCCACCACCACCTTCACCTTCGCCTCCTCCCCCATACGTCTACAAGTCTCCGCCTCCACCATCTCCATCACCACCTCCTCCATATGTTTATAAGTCTCCTCCCCCACCGTCCCCTTCACCACCACCGCCATATGTATATAAGTCTCCGCCTCCTCCATCTCCCTCTCCTCCTCCACCATATGTCTATAAGTCTCCTCCACCACCATCCCCTTCTCCACCTCCTCCATATGTTTATAAGTCTCCTCCCCCACCATCCCCTTCACCCCCACCGCCACCCCCCTCACCTCCTCCACCCTATATCTATAAGTCACCACCTCCTCCATCACCTTCGCCACCTCCTCCATATGTTTACAAGTCTCCACCTCCACCTTCTCCATCACCTCCTCCACCTTACGTCTATAAGTCACCACCACCTCCATCACCTTCGCCACCTCCTCCTTACATTTACAAGTCCCCACCCCCACCATCCCCATCGCCCCCTCCACCATATCACCCCTACCTCTATATCTCACCCCCACCTCCTGTGTACTAAGCTTCTGTTGAAAGCAATGTAAACTTTGTTCAACACAATTATGTCCAACATTGTTGTCGCTTCAATTAATTATTTAAACCTTCATTGATAATATAGTCTACATAGTGAAATAAGAGGTTGGGTGTTGTTATGGATGTAACCGGCGTCAATGTAACCCAACCCTTGTTGTTGTTTCATAAGTTTGTTTTGATATCTTTGGTCATATTTTCATATAATATCACATTGTAATTCTTTGTGTTCACTTTCCAGTATTCCCATTTTTTTAATTCTGTATTTTTTTTATGCACAATTTTTTTTTTATAATTTTGTAGTATTTATTATGATCCTCACGAGGTTTCCAATAAAGGGATGTTAAGAATAGTGATGTCTTTCTCTTGATAGTACTCGCATAATGTTACCAAAAGAAATAATAAAAAATAAATTAAAATGAATGTTTTTAAAAATAAAATTCTTTACATCGATTGATGTTTTTTTTTTTGGGTCCGTATTCCTTGCGGAACCACCGGTATCCCCAAGAGCACCCTTAATACCAGGGAGCCCTTGAGACTAATCCGGAGTGAGCTGCATGGCTGGCTCTCCCAGCGAGATGTTTTTAGTGGGAATCGATTGATGTTTTTAATAAGAGGGTTCGCGATCATTCCTCGAGTCTTTGTTTTCCTATGTTAATTACAAGTTTAAAATTAGGCAACGGATGAATATATGAATCCGTACTCAAAAAAATCTCTCAATTTTGTGCTTTCTCTTTTGTTTCTTTTCTTATGCACCAAAAAAAAAAAAAATCTCTCAACAGCGTTAAATGGGCCTATCAGCCAGACCCGGCCCATGGGTAAAAAAGACTTAACGGGTACAACAAAACAAACAAGGACTGCAGGAAGAAATCAGCAACAGCTAAAAGAGGGAACGAAAGAAAGAAAGCAGCGAAGGAAGAGAAGATGTCAGAGGAAGTTCGAACCCTTTGGATTGGCGACCTTCAATACTGGGTCGACGAATCCTATCTCTCTCACTGCTTCTCCCACACCGGCGAAGTCGTTTCCATCAAAATCATCCGCAACAAACTCACCGGCCAACCCGAAGGCTACGGTTTCATCGAATTCGTTACCCACGCTGCTGCCGAGCGCGTGCTCCACACCTACAACGGCACTCAAATGCCCGGAACCGAACTCAACTTCCGTCTAAACTGGGCTTCTTTCGGTGTCGGTGAGCGTCGCCCTGACGCGGGTCCCGATCACTCTATCTTCGTCGGTGACCTGGCACCTGATGTAACCGATTTTCTCCTTCAGGAAACTTTCCGAGCTCATTACCTTTCGGTTCGCGGCGCCAAGGTGGTTACGGATCCTAACACTGGTCGCTCTAAAGGGTATGGGTTTGTCAAATTCTCGGATGAGGGTGAGAGGAATCGCGCCATGACCGAAATGAATGGCGTGCTTTGCTCAACTAGGCCTATGCGTATCAGCGCCGCTACTCCTAAGAAAACAACTGCTTCGCAACACCAGTATGCTCCTCCCAGAGGTGATTGAATTCTTCTATTTATAGTATTAATGGTGTTATCAATATAAACCTGTTTGATTTTATGATGCAGTATTGATATGAGTGACGTTTTTCGTTTCATATGCGCGGTTGGTAGCTTGTCACATTGTTATTCTTAGACTTAGACTTGCTTTAAAGTGAATAGGGTATCTGGTACATGCGTTACAGCGAGGTTAGTATTCAGTATGCAGGTAGCAAGGCTAATGACAGAACTTGGCAACAGTTAAAAATCGACAAAATCTGTCACTTTGGTCCACGACATTGCAAGATGATTTTACTTTTGTTCTTGAGATTTCGAAAATTCTTATTTAGTCCCTGAGATTGTAAAATGTTACTCATGTTAGTCCCTAGGCTATAAGTGATTTCGTTTAATTCCTCTATCAGTTTAATCTCTAACTTGTAAACATTTAATTCAATTTGATCACTGAGTCTATTTCAATTTTATTCTTGGGATGGTTGCTAACAACCCTCGTGGGACTTAGGTGAGTAACATTTTACAATCTCGGGGACCAAAGAGAAATGTTCGAAATATCAAGAACGGAAGTGAAACCACTTTGCAATGTCAAGGACCAAAGTGACAGTTTTGTCATTAAAAATCTATTACCCTCCTTCAAACAAACCTAGGTTATGTAATGTGAATCCATTAAACAGTTGATGATTTTAACTTGTTTATGATACTAGCTGTGATGCTTCAAATACAAATCACGTAGCCATAAATTGGAAGCAACTCCAAAACCTTAAGTTGCCACTAAGCATGAAATGTTTATTTGTTTGTTTTTTTGTATTGTGCTATTTCAATTTTTGTAGTGCCACTTAGAAGGGAAAGTAATCATGGATCTATTTTGCAGCAATATATCCAATCCCGGTGGCATACACTCCTCCAGTGAGTACAGTTCCACCAGATTATGATATGAATAATACTACTGTAAGTCATACTATTGACTATAGTCCTACAATTTTTTTGTCATTTCTGTTTTTTTTATGGTACTCTTGCATCCCTTTCCATTGCAGGTTTTTGTTGGTAATTTGGATCTTAATGTCACGGAGGAGGAGCTGAAGCAAACCTTTCTGCAATTTGGAGATATCGTATCTGTAAAAATTCAAGCTGGAAAAGGATATGGTTTTGTTCAATTTGGGACTAGGTTTTCTTTTCCCCTTAATCTTTTAAATTTGTGATTCTTTATGTGGTTACTCTAATATTTTGAAAGTAAAAGGAAATGATATGATTTTGACTGCTTCTACCCCCTTTCCAAGGCAGTAAGTTTCATGTGGCCTGATGTTTCTCTGCATCTTGCGAGGTCTTGCGACAATCTTTTTTCTTTTTCTTTTTCTTTATCCTATCTTACATTTGTTTTTAACCTCTCCAATCCTATCGT
This sequence comes from Crotalaria pallida, assembly GCA_037953625.1. Lineage (NCBI taxonomy): Eukaryota > Viridiplantae > Streptophyta > Magnoliopsida > Fabales > Fabaceae > Crotalaria > Crotalaria pallida. Next base: position 135,994,404 of record CM075654.1, on the reverse strand, counting down.
TCATTTGTTTTTAACCTCTCCAATTACTTATGTCTCTAGAGCATCTGCTGAAGAAGCCATTCAGAGAATGCAGGGGAAGATGATAGGTCAACAAGTGCCCCAAATTACTTGGGCCAGTACCTCATCAGCTAGACAGGTATTTTTCCTTCGGAAATACTTCATTTCGTGACAAAATGCTTATTTAGTTTGTCATGCTGTGGCCTGTGAGGGCTTGTAATATATTGTGTTTTAGTTTCTGGAACTCCTACACTGTATATAACTGTGCAAGTCTTCCAAAATCTCTAGGTTTGTCACATAGCATCCATACACAGTTGATGGTTCTAGGAAAATCTGATGGTTTTTATCATGTCTTGCAATATTTATAAGTTTGGTTGTTGAAGGACATTTTGGGGAGATGAATCTAGAGTTTACTTGACAATCATGAGATTGAGATGCCAATTAGTAGAATTTAGAATCTGACAATGCCAAGCTTGGGTTGGTTTAGGTAAAGTTTGGGTGACAGTGTATTTTAAGATAGCTGCAGTAGCAACATGTAAATTGGGCATCAAAAAGAATGAGAGTCTAAAACTAATACTCCATCCGGTCCTTAATGCGAGAGACCCTTTTGAGAACTTTTTTTTGGTCCTATTTTATAAGATTTCATTTCAATTTCCAATGGAATTTAATTCATTCTTTCCGCAAACAACCCTATTTACTTGACACTTTTAGAGTTCCAACAATAATATAAGGGTAGTTTTGAAAAAGTATATCAAATAATGATATTTCCAAATTCCAATGCTACTAACAATAATAACTAACTTTTTTGGTGGATGTGAATTTTCTCAAAAGGGTCTTATTTTAAGGACCGGAGGGAGCAATATTGTATAGAAGAGTGTTGCTAGGATGACCTCTCTGGGCAGGTTGGGTGCTTGTAGATTGTAGACTGTACATTAGGGTGATGATTTGTCATTACTAAAGAACATGATTTGCACCAAAGGATTGACAGCATATGTGCTTTGGAATAGATTGTTTGGCATTTTTTGAGTCCTGGATCTGCCCTACGGACTTGCACTCTTTCCTGCTTACTAGGTTCAGAGTGTTTGGCTCTCGTAAAGATGACAAAATTCTTTGGCAATACTCTGTTTTTGTGATCCTTTGGTGTATTTAGTTGGAAAGGAACAATAGAATTTTCAATGACACCTTTTTGTCTCCAGTTGTATCTGGAATAGGGCTACTTTTTTGGCTTCCTTTGGTGCAAATCCCATGGGCTTTTTAGTGATGTTGATATGGTAGAGTTGCAAAGAGATTGGCAAGCGGTGCTGTATGACCTGTTTGCGTAATTTTTAGTTGGTTCTTCTGAGGATTTCTTATCCTCTTTTTAATATTCTCCCTTCTCTTCTAATAAAAATATTTCTTCTTTTTTTAAATTAAAAAAATAAAATAAAAACTAGAGATCACTTGCCAGCAGACTATCAACTTTCAATAGGTAAAACAACATTGAAAACCTTTTATCACTAAGTGCGGTTGACTACATAAATTAAAGGACATCATTGTATTCTATCAAATATTGAGTTGCACAATAACTACTAAGATTCTAGTTTTGTCAATGCTTTATTCATAAACACATGATGTCAGCTAACGGGGAGATCCCTTTTCGTGATTACTATGAGGATTCCATTTCGGTATTTTGTTACTAACGTTATTACTATTCTACATTTACATATATGAATGAGTATTATTATTATACTCTGATCTGCCCAATAAGTAGCTGGTATGTGTAGTTCACATTTATTGTTTGTAGATGTGTACTTATATTAGCACTAACAAAATTGTTGACTCGAAACAATTTTAGGACGTACCTCAGATGGATCCAAGCCAATGGAATGCCTACTATGGGTATGGACAGGGTTATGAAGCCTATGCTTATGGAGCTACCCAGGATCCTTCCTTGTATGCATATGGTGCATATGCTGGTTATGCACAATACCCACAACAAGTAAGTTAGCTCAAATATATATTGGTTCTATGGCAGAGGATAACTTGATTGGGCTGGGTATGCTTATGGGTTGTTTGTTTTTCAGGTTGAAGGTGCTCAAGACGTGACAGCTATGCCTGTTCCTACAGAGGAGTTGTATGATCCCCTGGCAATGCCTGATGTGGATAAGTAAGTCTTTTCCCCCCATTTTAAAGCTCGAGATAGACACCTTAAAACATGAGCACATTGTGACTGATCTTTGATTGCTTTGCCAGGTTAAATGCTGCATATCTCTCGGTACACTCGAATGCCATTTTAGGCCGGTCCCTCTGGCTCAAAACCTCGTCATCCTTGCAGCATGCTTAGATCAATTTTATGCATGAACACTTCAAAATGGATTTAGTGCCAGTTTTAGATAAGCTTCATGTATAATAACCTTCTTAGAAACCGTCGGATGCTTTTTTTTTGTTTTTTTTTTGAAGTTATAATGCTTTATTGTGCTTAATTTTGAATCTGTGTTGCGATTCACTACCCAGCGCATTGACTTTATTAGTAAAGTAAAATTGGTAGAGTACAGCTCTGCAAAGTGTTTGTATCTTTACAATTACTAATTTCTTGCATATCAAAATATTAATGCTAATCTCAGGACAATCACATCAGAGTCTCGCTCCAACTGCACAAGATTCTGCTTATCTTCAAAATATTATGAAAGTTTTAAGTTCGGTTTTTAAATTGAGCAATGAAAGAAATGTTGCAATGCAGAACTCCAGCTACGTCCAAACTTTCATGTGCAGTTGAGTTAAATAATCCATGCAATATTATAATATTGAAGTTGAACAAATATATATCACAATAGCAATAAAACAGAAGATATAGGAATAAGATACACAACAATTTTTTTTTGGCCAGTAGGTTAGATATATAGTTTAGACCTAGTAGTATTGGCCGCACTCTTAACAGAAAACGAATATAATACAGCAACTATTGCCAAACCAAATATGATGATCTGCGTTTTGGTGATCTCTTTAAGCCAAGCAGGACAAGGAGCAGTCCCAGATAATCATAGTTGTAAGAGACCTCAAGTAGTTGAAACTTATTTATTGTCCATGGAGGATACCTATACCAAAAATCAGTGAGGAAACTTCTTCTCACAATGGCCTTCTCATGGCTGAATGTGTCAAACGAGAACTTCCCATGATACATGCCAAATCCACTTTCACCCACCCCTCCAAATGGGAGAGAATCTGCTGCATACTGCACACAACAAAGGTTTACAACAAGTTATGTATATAATTAGGAACAAGCATGCTCTCTTCAAATTGAAGTGGACAAAGAAGATTTGCAGGGTACTGTACTTGTAGAATTGCATCATTGAAAGTCACACTGCCTGATGATGTTTCAGACACCATTCTTCTCTGCAGTGTTTGGTTTTTGGTGAAAACATAAAGGGCAAGAGGCTTAGGCCTAGCCCTTATGAATTTAATACTGTCTTCAATCTTCTCTACCTGCAAATTAAGGCTAATATGAAGATTTTTTTTCCCCTTGATGATATCCTAATCTGATATTGCTGAGAAATAAGTAACAGACTCATTATTCTTTTGAAGTAAGGTTAGGTACCAAAGTACCAAATCAAATATCTCTTCTTGCAATGTTTTTTATTTATACATGAATCCAATAATTGAAATCAAGACCATCCAAACCCCTCCCACTTTAACTAACAGACATTAGTTACTTAAATTGTGATTAAACCATGGCTGAACCAGACAGTTTGAAACTGGAAACACGGTTAATCCTAGCTGCAGGTTCAACCGAACAATTCTGTCCCATTTCTAAAATATTCTTGGGTCCCTATAGCAATAAATTTCTTTTACTTGTATTGTGTAGCTACATTTATTTTATGAAAAATGCTAACACTTGTTAAGAAGTTAAATATAGTAAAAAGAGAAAATAATGTATACACTGGCAGTGTAAAGATTTTTTACTCTGTCGATATATTATTCACCATTGATTAGTTAGCTATGATTGACTTATTTGTACACTGTAAGTGTACAAATATTAAACTCTAGTAAAAAAGCATTTTATGTATTCTCGAGACATAGAAGAATATGCACTTATAATTTGTTTTCCAATACTAGTAAGCTAAAGACACTTGTTAGCGAGACCCGCATTTTATTATGGACCACCCTAACTTACTACTACTAGTACTGTTTGGGCGTGTCACATTATATTATAAATGGACCTCCCTAATAATGATTCTTAAATTTCTTTGCACATATATTGGGAAAACATTTAATATCTCACCTTGTGTGTTATGCTATGTATCACTGCATGTTATTGATTGAAAATATTACTAAGCTATTTAATTATTAAATTCAATTTGTTTAACCAATTAAATGTAACATGATATGAAGTGGTACAAAATGAGAAAATATGTTTTTGATCATGTATTGGTATGAATCTTACGGTGATAATTGGAAGCAGTGGGCCAAAAATTTCATCCGCCATGATTGCTGCGTCAAGAGGGGGATCCACCAAGATCGTTGGCTCAATAAATCTACACAGATGTTGAACACGTAATGTTTCTCTTTTTAGTATTTTTTTTTTTTTTGGTGAACTCTCTTTTTAGTATTTTTTTGCCTTGTAAATCTAGTAAACTAAAACTGCTTGGACTTTTTTTCTAAGTGAAAGAGTTGAGCTATCAATGTCATGCAATTATAGCGGCATAATAATACGCCACAAAACATGATAGATATGTTATGCCTACTTTTTTCAGTACTCTTAGACCATTACCACAGGTGTCCCTAAGAGTATCCTTGAGACTAATCTTGTACGAGGTCGTGTTCTTATGCCTTTCTCAGCGGGATGTGTTAATCGGGAATCGAACTTGAGACTTCTTAGTCTCAGGCCCCATTCTCAAGTTGGCAGAATCGCACCACTTGAGTCAAACCTGTTGGTAGATATGTTATGCCTATTGGTAATAGCGATGAATTTTGTAGTGTACTCCAATAATTTATAATTAAAAAAAAAAAAACTCTATCTTAATGACATTTTTTAAGAAATAAAAAGGTAGAAAATTATTATTGAAACAATATAATTTTTGAATTTTAATATATTACATTACACATTTTTTAAATCTTGGTTTGAATATATTTTTTTTTTTTGGTTTACATGGGAGGTCTGGGACTAGAACCCATGACCTGGGGAGGGGGAAATCCTAAGTGTCCCTGCAGCCACCAACTGGGCTGTCTTACGCGGACAGTTTGAATATATTTTTAGTTCCTTAAAATATAGGCGATTTTGATTTTAGTTAATTAAATTCTATTTTTTTGTTTTAGTCCTTATTTCAGTTGATCATTTTGATTTTTATCCTTATCGATAATATGTCAATACCACATTTGAAAATATCATCAATTAATATGATATGTATCATGGTATTAACCAACTTATCACCGAAGAATAAAACCCAAATTCTAGAAAATATAAGGACTAAAATAAAAAAAGTTATAATAGAAATATAATCAAAATTTCAAAGATAAAAAACATATTTGAATCTTTTATTTTTGACTCCTTATTCAATGCCCTATTGGCAAATATTCCACAGCAAAAAAAATTATGAAATGAAGAATTTAATATATTTAATATCCTGAAATATATATATATATATATATATATATATATATATATATATATATATAATCAATAATAATTAGGAGAATTAGTAGGATGATGTTGCTAGAAGATTTAGAATAATTCACTAGGTTGAATCATTGAAAGGAGTGAGCGATGGTTACAAGTTTTCTTCATCCATTGAGCCACCAAAAACCACAGATTTTTTGACCTCCGGATCAGTTAGAAGATTCTTCAATCTTAAGAAATGTTGTTTATTAACTATCCTCGAAATAGTGTTGGAATGTTTTGGGTTCTCTCCAAACATTTTCTTGATCCAGACCTTTATCAATTCCACCTAAAGAAAACCAAGAGTAATTAACACATACCCCTAATAAAAAAGTAACTCAACAACCGTGAAGCTGATAGCTTAAATTTTACACGAGTGATGTATACGTACCAATGTTGGACAATATCCATTTTCAACAAGGACATAATCAATGGCTATGCATGCTTGACCAGCACAAGTCCCAAATTTCCCCACAATAATCCTCTTCACAGTCACCTTTTGATTACCAAGAACAATGATTTTGTTAATAAAAAGAATAATTCTTGATTCTTCTTGGATCACCATAGATCAATTGTGTCTATAACCAAAAACAAGTCACTGATAATAGTTTTAATGAATCAATTAACTTACTCACCGCTATGTCAAAAGAAGATGAAAGGGAATCAACCACAGCAGGGCATTTCCCACCTAACTCAAGAGTAATAGGCGTTAAATGCCTCGCAGCTGCAGACATCACAATCCTCCCCACACGTGCACTTCCTGGTATTAATTAGTTTTAAACATACATGATCACAAAATCTTCATCAAATCAATAATCAAATGCCTATGATCACTAGAAGATTGTGTAGTGTACCTGTAAAGAAAATTTTGTCCCATTTTTGCTGCAGTAATTCCTGAGACTCAAGTGGTCCTCCTTGGACAACCTTAATGGCTTTGTTGTCTAAGTAAATTGAGAGACCAGAGGCAAGCAGAGATGAGCATGATGGAGACAACTCTGAAGGCTTTAACACAACTGTGTTCCCGGCAGCTACTGCTCCTATTAGTGGCTCCAATGACAGTCCTGTGTGTGTTTTCAATAATTTGAGACCATATATATATATATATATATATATATATATATATGTATATATATGCTTGCTATTCACATAAGAAGCCACATATTGCATACACGTCGTAATATATGATATGATTTAAATCGTTACTTCTCTCGTTACCAATTAGTTGAGATAAAACTTTAACATGATATATATCAAAATCATTATCGATTAGTTATATATAAGATGGAACTTTAATAAAAAAAAAAAAAAATGTTAGGATAATCTCTTATTTTGAGCCGAGGCTAAGGAAATCTTGTTTTTAATTACAATGAGCTTGATTTTGTTTACTCACCAAAGGGAAAATTCCAAGATGAAATGATGAGGACGAGACCCAAAGGCTCGGGAACAATTTCTGCACTTGTAAGCAATGCTATTTCTGGCAATTTTGCCTATTCAAATAAATTTGGCCGTCAGTCACACACCCTAAATTTTTTTGACAAGCAACAAATTTATTAACACAAAGTCACACACCCTAAATTAAGTTATAACAATTTGGTATTTTGTATTTTGAAGGAACATGCAGATCTAACCTTTTTCGCTGACATCCAATATTTTAAATTCTTCAATGCGAAATTTAAAGACTTCATCACCGTCCCTACCTGCTCGATCAATACAGATAGAAAATTAAGATGACAATAGTCTATAACATCGAAGCCTAGCCAAAAAAAATTATTTAAAGTACCAACTTAGTTCTTCGATAATAGTATATTTTCACTGTTATTCCTTTTTTTGTGTATACCAACCGGTACCCGGATCTGGTTTATCCAACATCCAGTCCGACTCAACTGAGCTCGCACTAAGCAGTAGGGGTCTCTTGCTCCATACCCAAGGCTCAAACTCGAGACCAGTTGGTTAAGGGACCAAGTGAGCTACCACTTGACCAATCGTTCGTTCATGTTATTCTTTTTGTAGGCCATTATTAAACATAGATTAAGAAATAAGTAAATGATGTAAGAATCTGATATATTTTAATTAAATTACCCTCATTTGATAATAAGATAGAGTAATATACAATAAATGTACGAAGATTATGTTGAAGAAATGTGTGATGAAAAAGATTATATATATATAATAAATAAGGGTATGTTTGGAAAAAGAAGTATAAATGAGTATTGAATTTTTAAAAGAACATAACTTATGAGACAAAATAAAATTGCTAAATAAATGGGTTGGAGGGAGTATAACTTCTTAGTCGTTGAATATTTATAAATTTACATTTAATTCCCGAATATTTTAGGACATATCAATTTTATCTTTAAAACATGAAGAATCATGTTAGTACCTATATAAGAAAGTTTTGAAGAACCATATTAATACAAAAATCATGAATAATTGAATATTTATTTATAAATTTTAGAAACTAAGATGATATAACGAAAAATCATCATAAATTAAATTGGGAGTACTTCATAAAAAAATAATAATATCGTAAATAAAAATATGATAGACAAACCTCGTCTCTAAAAGCTTCAACTTGATGTTTCCCTAAGTCTTGCATGAGGGCCTTCAAAATAAGTTCCTCTTTTTCGATGAGGAAACAACGTAACCCTTTGAGCTGTGACTCTCTCCATGATGCTTCCTTTGTCACTTCACTCTCATAATACTCCCTCATATCATTTAGATCTCTCTCCAAAGTTCCCATGGCTCTTTCCTTTGCTCTCTCCCCTTCGGAGCCAGCAAGTAGTACTCCATTTAAATATGTTCAGTTCAACTAACTCTTCTGTAGACTGACTGAAGCATTCATAACGGAAAGGGCCCTTTCCTTTCTCATCCTCCACATGTTTTTTGCCTTCATAAATTAAAATTATTAAACTTGACAATGGCTCTATCCAAAATTAGGTAATGGCTTACTCCTATATATGCAGACTTAATTAATCAAACCAGCCTCGCATATTTCAGAGTACTGTTCACATTTATTACGGGGAAAAAATCTTTTACTATCTCTTATATATTTTCCATAAAAAATTTGTTATTCATTACCGGTATAAAAAACGTAAAAATGTCAAGAAAAAATTAAAAATTTGATTCTTAATATTTTAAATGCATTATTCTTAAATAATTTTACATTTTTAGTTTTTTTAAAAAGGTTAACAAGTGACCTTAGAGCATTGTTTAGGGGTATTTTTACTTTAAAAAATGATGCATTTAATATATCGAGAAATTTTAAACTTAAGTTTTTAATATTAACCAACTTATTTTAGAATACTTAAATAATACACTTAAAGTACTTATTAAATAATATGCTTAAAGTACTACTTATTAAAGTAATCTTGCGTTTTTTTATGTATTATCCTAAGCGCAAGTGTTGTGCTAATATTGAAAAAGTGTTGTTCTAATGAATGAAGTTTGAACCACAATTATATTTGTAAGTTAGAGATGCAGGATTACATACTTTAATTATCCTAATCTTACATTTAGGCGCACTATTGCGTGCCCAGTTAGAAGCTTTTGATTTCAGCCAATAATTTATTACTCCCTCCGTTCCTATTTATAAGACCCCTTTGGAAGATTTCACGTCCATTAAGCGTCCATTAAGAAAGTGGAATAATTTAATTAATTGTATTGGAAATGTGAACTTTTGATATGTATTTTCAAAACTACCCCTATTAATATTATTGAGAATCTAAAAAGTGTTAAATAAATAGGGGTGTTTGTGGAAAAAAGTAATTAATGCTCATTGAAAATTGGTAAAGGGTCTTATAAATAGGAACAAAACAAAAGTATCTAAAGGGTCTTATATTTAGGAACGGAGGGAGTAGTTTATTTTGATGGATATATATTAGATAGAGCTTATAGTTTTTTTTAAAAAAAAAATTAATTTTTGAAAATTAGTTTTTAAAAAGCTACCTCAAAAAGTTAAAAAAAAAACTAAATTTTCAATAATTCTTATATCAATTATACCCTAAAAAAATTCAAAATTATTTACCTACTATAATGACAATTTCATTTTTATATTATTTAATTTAATTATATTTTATTATATTAATTATAATTTAATTATTTAGTTATAATTCATTTATTAATTACATAATTAATAAATAAAGAAAAGAAACAAATTTAATTAATGAAAAATTATTAATTTTTATACTTTGTGAATTAATTGATTAACTTTTTATTTAATAAATAAAGAATAAATTAAAATAATATAATATAAATAATACAATGTTGCATGTTCCTTTTGGCCATTTAATAAGTTTCAGCTATTTCAAAAGTTATAATTAATTTTATTGAACAACGTTATTTCAAACAATCAGTTAAATAGCTATAAGCTTATAGCTACAAACTTGCAACTCTCGGTTAATTTCACAACTACAAACTCAGAGTTATAAATTAGATTTGCACATACCGTTACACATTTATGTTTCAAAAAAATTATTACTCCTTCCATATCATAGAATAAAAAATGTATTTTCAGTCATTGCACGTAGAATAAAAAACGAGTAAATGATCGATATACAAATTTGATAAATTTTGACTATATTACCCCATTTAATAATTGGAGAAAGTAATAATAAATATATGAAGGCAATATTGAAGACAAATGGAAAAATAAGTGGTGAAAAAAAATGTGATAAGTAAAGGCATGCTTGAAAAAAGAAATATAAATAAATATTGAGTTTATAAAAGAACATAGCATATAGAACAAGATAAAAAGGCTAAAAGTACATAACTTTTTTTTTAACAACAAACCAAGAAAAATATTATTAATAAAAATCAACCAAGAATCATAAAGTCATAGAGGCCCCACCTTCTACGAAAGGTTTGCCAAAATGAAAAAATAGTTTAAGGAACCAACCACTAATGTAAACAAGAACATATTTAAAACTACATAACTTATAAGATGGGGAGTAAGTTTTTCATGTGGATGTGATATATTTATTAGTATATGGAAAAATCTAACAAACATAGTAAGTGCACTTATTAAGAAATTAAATGAAGTAAAAATTATATAACATATTTAAATATATTATAAATACTAACTATAAGTATAGTTACATTTCTTAAAAATTTAAAAAGATATTTTAGATTACAATTTTATACTTTTAACTTGTATTATAAATTTCACAAATCTAAAAAACCATTAAAAAAATAAATTTCACAAATCTATTGTTCTATATTAATGAATAAATGGCAAATAAAAAAACGATAAATATTTCATAAAAAATAAAAATAACTTATAAGTAGAATAAAAAAATCTTCTAAAATACAACTTATAAATATCACCTGAAAGAATATTACCAAACTAAAATCTTCATTTATAAATATATTTCCTATATCCTATAAGAATGGTAAAAAAAAAAATTAAGGAGACATACATTTAATCATTTGTCTTATAAATTAATCAATTATTAAACAACTAATTTAATGTATTTTACATTAATAAATAAATCATATTTCAAAATTTACAATTTCTAAATTTTTTTATTAATTAATTTAATTTAAAACAAAATATTTTACGGAGTATTATTTTTAACGATCCTTGTATTAGGGAGAAAGTCGCTACTTTCTCGTTAAAACCACGGCTTTCAAATCTTTGCCCAATTTCCACAGCAAAGTCTTAACTTAACTCATCAGAGACTCAGACACATCAACATTACATTATTATTTTGCTATCATACTCAACTTCAGCCTTTTCATGTCTTCCACCACAACAGAGTCTTAACACCAGACTCACTAAACATGCATTAGTGTTATATCATCATATACTTTTATGCACAATTTTATTTCAATAATGTTTTTGTAATACAATTTCTATAATATCATTTACGTACAATTTATAAAAATGACCCATAATACTCCCTCCGGTCCTATATAAGACATATTTTAGAAGCAATCTTTGGTCCTATATATATGACATTTTGTATTTTCTATGCATCATTTATTGCTTTTTCTCTTTTTTGCCCTTATTAAATGCTTTGACTATTTATGTGTTTTTTGTTGTTCATTAATGAGTGTGAGTTTTTCAAGAAAAGTTGAGAGGGTAAAATTGTAATGTTACAATATATTCTCATAAAATTCATAAAAATAACTACTTTTCTTGGTCCGAGGAATATGGTTAAGTATGTCCTATATATAGGACCGGAGGAAGTAATATTTAAATATTAAAATTAAATAAAAGTTAACATTACGATAATTAATGGTACTACCTACTAAAAATTATAAAGTACATAAATTATTTATTTATTATACAATAACATTACATCATCAATGAACCGTTGCTTGAAGTTGAAATGGATATTAATTTCAAATTATTTACATTTATTTAATTATATTTATTTGAATATAAAAATATGTATTTTTATTTATTTATTTATTTATTTATTCATAACAAGACAATATATTTAAGAATAAAAGAGAAAATGTAAAAATTTAAAATATTACTTTTATTTTTTAAAAAAGAATATTATTATTATTGGTAATTATTATTTATTATTAATTTATTGTTATTATTTATTTATTTTTAATAATATTTATTTATTTATTATTTTTTTTTTATTAAATTATTTTAAAGTAAAAAAGGAAGAAAAAGACAAAAAAACATATCCAACAGAGTCTTAAGTTGAGTATGTTATTTTACAGACTTAACTTAAGACTCTCCACCAGATTTTGAAAATTAGCAGAATCTTGAGAGAGTCTGAAAGAAAATTTGAACTTAAGATTCTCCACTAGAACAACATTCACCTTTTGCACTCCTTCTTGTTTTATGATTACTCATATGTACTATAAGTTGAGTTTTTTTTAGGCTTTTGTATATGAGTTAAAAAATGAGTAAATTATATAAAAATTTAGTATATTTTGACTAAATTATCGTCAATAAATAACAAGAGAAAGAGAGAATATTAATAAATGTATAAAAATTATAATGAAGAGAGATAATTAAACAAGTAGCAAAAAAAGAATACAATAAATATGGATGTTCTTAAAAAAATATATATAAATAAGTATTACTCCCTCCGTCCCTAATTATAAGGTCATCTTAACACTTTTATTTTGTCTCTATTTATAAGGCCCTTTACCAATTTTCAATGAGTATTAATTATTTTTTTTCCACAAACACCCATATTTATTTAACACTTTTTAGATTCCTAATAATATTAATAGGGGTAATTTTGAAAATACATATCAAAAGTTCGCATTTTCAATACAATTAACTAAATTATTTCACTTTCTTGATGGACGTTAAATCTCCCAAAAGGCTTTATAATTAGGAACGGAGGTAATAATTTCTAAAAAAAACATAACTTATGAAATAAAATAAAATATTTATATGAAATGAGTATTAAATACATTATTTATTGGAATGATTTGGTTCTTATCGAGGAGATGGATAGACTATTAATTGTCTCAATAATTGTACCCCGTATGAGCATACCAGTACTTTTGAAATGACATTTGCAGTTTTCGATATTAATGCAATAATTATTTTTTTTAGTGAATGTAATTTTTTTTATAAAAAAAAGGTCCAATTCCGGGAGTATATTTTTATCAAAACATATGATCATTAGAGTACTGAAAAAACAGCACCCAAGTATTTTCTTTACTTTCACATGTTCTAACCCAAACAACCACAAAGGGACTGAACAGAAGGCGTTAGGTACTGTGAAATAAAGAGGTTAGGTGAAAGTTAGGAGAAGAAACTAAATACAACAAAACAAATTACTCCCTACGTTGTTAATTATAATACTCCCTCCGTTCCTAAATATAAAGCATTTTTGGGAGATTTTACGTTCATTAAGAAAGTGAAATAATTTAGTTAATTGTATTGGAAATATGAACGTTTCATAAGTAATTTCAAAATTACCCCTATTAATATTATTGAGAATCTAAAAAGTGTTAAATAAATAAGGATGTTTGTGGAAAAAAGTAATTAATGATCATTGAAAATTGGTATGAGGTTTTATAAATAGGGACAAAATAAAAGTGTCAAGAGAGTTTTATATTTAGGGACGGAGATAATATCATTTTAACATTTTTATTTTGTTCCTTTTTATAAAATCATGTTTATTCTGACAAAAAACAAAGCTGCATATTCTCCTTTTCTGCATAACACACTACTGTAGGTCGTAAGGGGTGCTTATGATCTGCAACACTTACGACTTCAAGTCATAAAGGTTGCTTACGACCTAGTGTTTTTTTGTATATTTAAGAAGAGTTCGTAAGGATGGCTTACGACCTGAAAGTCGTGAGCACCCTTTACGACTTGGGATCGTAAGTCACCCTTACGACCACAACTTAAATATATTAAAAAACATTGGGGCGTAAGGGGTGATTACAACTTGTAAGTCGTGAGCACTCCTTACGACTACGACCTAGCTTTTTTCTATAGAGTGAAATTGAGATATTTTAGAGTAATGGGGTGGCAATGTATGTAAATAGGGTGACAAAATAATTTCTTTTATTCTACCAAATCATTTCACTTAAACCCAATATCCGATTATTTGAACAACAACGAACATCGTATCTTATATATATCATATGACTTCTCAATTAGCTATTGGGCTTTCTCATTCTTCTCTGTTACCCATTGGGCTTTATAATATGAATAATTCAAAATTTTGAAATGGGTAAGTTGTTGTGTGAACATAGAGTAGAAAGTTATATGATATAGAGAGAAGGTGAACAGAGTCTTTGTGAAGGTAATTTAGGAATGCTAAAAATTAGGTTTGGTAGGAGATGATGGGAGAATAAAAATGAGATATAGTATTATTAATAATAATAAATGAGTATTGATTAATTGTGATATTTTTAATGATTCAAGAATCTTATTAATTGCTTAAACTCAACTCTAAAGACTAAGTATATCAAAATCATTAAAATATTGGTTTAAGTCTTCGTAGATGATGTGTCAATTCATAATTGGTCACATTAGCAATTATTATGACAAGTATCACGTGTATGAGTAATCAACATCATCACTAAGGAGTAAAACCAAAATTTTGGACAATTTAAAAATCAAAACCAATGAAAGAAATTTCTATAGACTAAAAAAAATGACTAAGTTTTTAGGGACGAAAACATATTTAAACCTTAAAAAAAAAAGGTCTGACACATACGTAAATGAGACAATATTTATTGCCTCACACTTTGTATCACTCCATGTATATATCTAAGTGTTGGGATTGATCTAAAACAATTAATTGAAAATTCATTATTTTATAATTTTTTTTATACAAAGTGTGAATATGTAATGCATTCTCTACATAAATATGTATCACTAAAAAACATATATATATATTTTTTTAAAAAATATTAATTACTAGACTGAGTAAAATCATATCATAATAATATTATCACTTGTTCACATCAACAAAATTTAAAGAAGAAAAATATTTAATACATATTTTTAGCAATTTTTTTATTTTAATAATATTACTAATAATTTATTTATACACTAGAATAAATTTATTCTACAATAGGAACTAGATCTCAAATATATAATAAATATATATATATATATATATATATATATATATATATATATATATATTTAAACGCATCATGTCGATATTGGTATTTTTCTTACAATCAGGGTTGCTTCTCACTTGTTGTAACTTTTTGAAAAAATGAAATAAAATAAAAATAGACAAAAAAAAAATTGGTGGCAAGGATGAATTACTCATGCAACCATGGACAGATGAACAACACCCCGCCACTAAGTTAGAAAATGTTTCTTAGCAATATTTGCATATAACAATATAATATGGGTTTTGATTTACTGATTCTTTTTATGGTTTTTATCTCTTTTAATATTATTTTTTTCAAAATACTTTTTGTATGCTAAATGTTAACGTATGAGTTTTAAAATTGTGACATATATCAATATTTTGAATATAAATATTTTTGACTAAGGCTCTGTTCGGCAAGGGTAGCTAGAAGCTTTTTAGCTAGCTAGGAGCTTTTAGATTTAGTCAATAAGCTACTAGCCCCGTCCGGTGAACACAAATTAGAAAGAGCTTATAACTTTTAAAAAAGGAGCTTGTAGCTTTTAAAAGCTAGCTTTTAGAAAGCTACTTTCTATAAACTAAACTTGCTTTCAATAATTCATATACCAATTATACCCTCAAACAAAATTTAAAATTATTTTACCACCCTTTAATTAATTATTAATTATAATTTAATAATTTAGTTATAATTAATTAATTTATTAACTACATAATTAATAAATTAAGAAAAATGAATTTAATTAATTATAATTTAATAATTTTTATATTTTATTAATTAATTAATTAATTAACTATCTATTTAATAAATAAAAAAAATTTAAAATATAAAATAACAAAATGTTCCATGTCCTTTTTGATCATTTAATAACTTTTAGCAACTTCAAAAGCTAGTTTTGCCGAACAACACTATTTAAATTGGTCAGCTAAATAGCTATAAGCTCATAGCTACAAGCTCATAGCTCCTAACTAGCTTAACAGCTACAAGCTAAAAGCTCATAACTACAAGTTACAAGCTCACAACTACAAGTTAGTTTTGCCGAACAGATCCCAAGTATACTAATTCTAAGCATATATGCAATTTTTATATATGCGTTGAGGGTCAACATACTGATTAAATTTGAAAAAAAAAAAAAAAAAAGACCATCAAAATAAAATCCCCATTCTCGTCATCTTCTTCAACCGATTTCAACCGACGACGATGATGATGATGATGGAGAAAACAAAACCCAGCCGAGGGATTCCTAATCAGAGGTCCACCAACACCAATAGCCATGAAAGGAAGGATTATACTCTCCACAAAATTGGGGTGCCAAGAATCTATACAAATAACG
Organism: Crotalaria pallida; assembly: GCA_037953625.1. Lineage (NCBI taxonomy): Eukaryota > Viridiplantae > Streptophyta > Magnoliopsida > Fabales > Fabaceae > Crotalaria > Crotalaria pallida. The sequence goes on along the minus strand of CM075654.1, from coordinate 135,977,902 downwards.
CAATTTTTTCATATGAAAAGGTTAGCACATGTGTAAAAATTATATTGCGATGTTAGTATATTAGGTCAAAAATATAAAGATACTCTAAAATATTACCGGAATTAGTGTATTAGGTCAAAAATATATGGTACTCCAAAATATTGTCATACGTTATAGTTTTAAAATTCGTATAATAACCTTATGACATAAGAAAAGTATTTTAAGGGAAAAAAAATATAGTAAGGGGATAAAAAATTATAAAGAGGTCAGAAAATCAAAACCCACGAATATGAATTATATTTAAAAAAAAGAGTTTGTGGGGTTATAACCCCACTATCTCCAACGTACGTCCTAGGGAGGTAGAGATGCAGAAACTAAAATGGGGATGCTGCGGACACTATTAGGCTTTTCAACTGTAGTTAAGGAAGCAAAAACGAAAATGTATCAAACGAAAATGTACCACACCCGCCCCCGTCTCATGATTGAAAAAGCGGGTTTTCCCCGCCCCGTCCCGATACCCGATTAGAACGGTTTTTTTTCGCTAATGACTGATCGGGTTCGGACGGGTGCCCGCGGTTCTGATTTTTTTTGCCATGCCTAATCAAATTCATGCTTCTTGGTCAGAAGCAGGAATTTACTCCAAAAAATAAACCATGAAGTTGATCGACCTTGATTTACCAAATTGATATTAACTTGAGTTTCAGTATGGTGTTTTTCGTTAGTAAACCATCTATAATATGAGAAATGTTATTAACACACGTTTCATTATCACTTGCATCCGGTTTTTATAATTTTTTGCACTAATTATCAATATTATCCTTATGTTAATATTTACACTCATATATTTAATACTCATACCCAATCTTATTATTTACACTCATAATCCTGAAAACCTATTACTTAATCAACTATCACTACTCACACTCACCATCTTCAACCTCTTATCCTCAACCCACATAATCATCTTCAACCTCTCATCCTTCTCACTCAATTCCATGAAAATTAATTCCATGAAAACATATGATTGCATAGAGTGAGTTTATTTGAAAATTATAATGGAAAACTACTGAGAAGAGGCAAAGCAAATCTGACGAGATGGGATACCAATTAGCAGGTTTAGTGAGCCCCATTTCTCACTTTTTTATCTCATTATTTTCACTTTTCAAACAACAAAGCTACACAACATAACAAACAGTACGCAGTACGCAGTAAACAGTACGTAATAAATAATATGTTGAGAAAGAAAAAGAATAAACTAGTCCCATATTGACTAGAGCATAGTAATTTGAACAATATATAAGTAGAAAGACTCATGGATCTAATGCCTTAAGGTTTTAGGTCAATACATGGTGTCATATTACTTATATTGTTGTTCACTTAATCTCATTAATTCACACTCTCCCTAATTAAACAAGAACTTGGATCAAATTGTCTATACTAAATCATAATTCTAAGAGCCTAATGATCCAAGGACCATATTAAAAAAAAAAAAAAAGACCTGGGCCAAAAAAAAAAGACCTGGGCCAACTCAAGTCATAAGTAGCACACGCACGCCCAAAGAGGAGGCCTATGAGGTACTAGTTGCCCTAGTTGGACTTGAGGGGGGTGTTTAGAAAGAAAAAGAATAAACTAGTCTCATATTGACTAGAGCATAGTAAGTTGATCAATATATAAGTAGAAAGACCTATGGACCTAATGCCTTAAGGTTTTAGGTCAAGACATGGTGTCATATTACTTATATTGTTGTTCACTTAATCTCATTAATTCACACTCTCCCTAATTAAACAAGGACTTGGATCAAAGGGCCTATACTAAATTCTTCTCTCTCGAGTATTCAATTAATTCTTCTCAAGTCTTCTGATATCATAATTCTAATATAATAACCCAACACCTATTAACACCAATAGAGGAAATAAATTTCTGCAAATTGAATGTGTTTTTTTAATGGGGAGAGGATTTTGTGCTTTTTTATTTCAAGTCGATAATAAACTAATAATTATTTCTCTGGATTTATACTTTTTATGGGATTCTAATTAATTTTCGAAGTGTTGGGTGAAAAGGATGAGAGGTTGAAAAAGATTATGTGGGTTGAAGATGAGAGGTTAAAGACGGTGGATGTGAGTAATAATGATTGGTTAAGTAATAAATTTTTAGGATTATAGGTGTAAATAATAAGATTGGATGTGAGTATTAAATATATGAGTGAAATAATAATATAAGGGTAATATTGATAATAAGTGTCAAAAATTATAAAAACCGGGTGCACGCAGTAATGAAACGAGTGTTCCCCTATAATATTACTATAATCAGCATAGTTTGTAAATACTTGTCAAAAAAAAAAAAAAAAAAAACAAACAAACAAAAGTTTGACACTAATATAGTGGCCAAATGGTTTTTCCATTTGCGTTCGGCACTTGAAAGTAGGATTCTGCATTGCCCTTGCCAAGAAGTTCATCATCTGCTGTTATTTCTGTTCAGTCTTTTTTCCCCCCTTCCTCTCTCTTCTAGATCCATCCCTACACATATATAAGTGAGCGAAAAAAATAAATATGGTATCAAAATTTGATATTCAGATCAAAATTCTAGGCCTTCACTTTATTGGGAAAAAAAAAAAAACCATTATGATAGAATTCGAGAAATTGTGTTTCTCCATTGTTTCTCAAAATGATGTTCGTTAAATTAAGTAGATTAAGTGCATGTTTGAATAAATGTTGCATTCTCCTTAAATTGATTCTAGAAAGCAAAAGCTATTCACAGTTACTTCATATCTAACGTAATTTTCCACCTCGCAAAACCAAACATGCACTGAGTTTCCCAAAATGATACTCATCATATTTTTCTTAACTAGAGCTACTTTTTGCGTTTCAGTTTGGGTTTTAAATAATTTGGTTTGTGTAAAACAATTATAGCTGGACAGTGGAAAGTTATTATGTTTTTTTTTTAGTATTATACTCCTCTTATATCCTTTTAGTTTGCCTACCAAAAAAAAAAAGTTAAGCACATTAAGGTTATTTATAGATTTATTATTACAACTCACAATTTGAAATCGAAGACTTATATTTTCTTTTACAATTTTTGCTTACCAAAAAAGAAGTTATATTTGATACAACTACATCTATACATAATTTTACAATGCATACACGTCAGAACCCTAAAACTACAAAATTCAAAGTGCTTACTTGAGAGTTACAGAAATATCACGATCACTGTAAATGGTAGATTCTAATCCAAACTTCAGGCACGTATCCGTTCCATGTGGAGCATTACCATGCTTGATAGATTTCAAGGATCAAGTACTGAGTAATTATGGATGATCCATGATAAAAAGCCCTCCTCTCTTTTTTCAACACAAACAGAACCACGGCCAGTTCTTCCATGATAAAATGTCTGATCCTATAGTGTTGTTGATACCAATTTTCTATCACGTGAGGTGACCTTCACTTGGGTCCTTGTGACAGCTTTGCCTGTGAGCAAATCAAATAATCCAGTTCATATTTACATGTCTATGGCATCAACATTTTCTAATGGATGGGGGCAGCAAAATATAAAGAACAAAAGCGAAAAAGCAGAGGACATGAAAAACAAAATTGATACTACAAATACTGACCATCATCTTTGCCCGCTTTTCTTCTGCTGCGCCACAGAAGCCGAATGGGTGTACCGGGAAAACCTGCATCTGAACGCAGTTGCTTCTCCATATAGCGGCGGTAAGTTTCGGGAAAAAGTTTTGCATCATTGACAAAGAACACAAATGTTGGGGGCCTTATAGCAGCCTGCAAGAGGACGTCCAGAAAGAATACATTACAAATTATATAATGATTTATGAGTACATAAAGCATTACCAAAGGAAATCATGAGTAAAGCCTGTAGCACCAATCATTTTGATCATGTTCTCATTAGAAATAAGAATTCGCCAATGAAACATATTCCCCCTTTTAACATCTAAAGGAATGTGATGTTCAAGTCCCTAACACGAACAAAGAACTGAAGAAGTGAAGGAGAAAAGTCCATTCAAACATTCACAGAAAGCTGGATATAAAACAGCAATTATCAAGTAACATCATCACATGACAGATACCTGAGTGCAATAGTAAACACGCCCTCTTTTTCCTCCTCGTGTCCTGGGAGGAGGCTTGAAAGCTACTGCTTCCTGAACTACTTGATTCAATATAGAAGTACCGAGTCTTCTTGATCTCTCCTTTTCAACTTCACTAGCAGCAACAATTATCCTTTGTCCAAAACAACAATAAGTAATCAGTTACTTGGGGGATTAACTCCAATGAAAATATAAAAGTAGATTATATCAATTTCAATGACAATTATTATACCAAGTTATTGTTCACATCCAAGAAAAACTTATCCACCAGTAAAATTTAGGCTCCGATTACATACTAAGTTAGCCCATATACAAATAGAAAAGTTTCCAAAATGGCGTTCTGAAGACCATTTCCATGTGCATAACTCTAGCCTCAGAATTGACTAAAAAAATCTTCTAACCAAAAGAAATATTGGCATATAAAATTGTAAAGAGCAGATGACATAACTAATACATGAAATCTACCATGACTCCTAGATGGCAAGTGGCAACTGCTAATTTCAATAAAATCCAAGTTTGGCCTCATTCACCACGCGAGATTCAAGTTGTTATTTGTTTATAAATATCAATCCCTCAGAATGGTGAACTTGTTTTAAAGGCCAAGTTGGGAGAATTCAAAGAAAACAAGAAATTAGCATACTATGCATATTAAATGTATCAATAACTTTTCAGCTAAACATACTTGTCAACACTCTGACCAGCTATTGCAGTAGAATAAACAATTGGAGCCCAGTCAAGTATACGAAGCTTCTCCCTGACATCTTGCTCATAATATACCGCAGTCTGCTGGTTCTTATTTGGTATTGTATCCCACTTGTTTACAACTATCACGCAACCTTTCCCTTCACTTTCAATCCTTTCAGCTATCTTGTAGTCCTACAACAGACATTCAAAATGGTGTTAAAAAATCTAAACCAAAAAAAACAGTTCTGAGAATACATTAAACAACTAGAATCCCATTCACATCCAAGACCTAAAGGCAGTGTGAAGCTTCCACTTGTTACAACCAGAAGGAAAAACAATCTGATTTTTAATGAAACAAATAAGATTATGAACCATGATGCATAAAATAAAGCGTCTATCAGGATTGCACGGAAAAAAAATGTCATAACATAAACCTGTTCTGTGATACAAGCCATGGCCTCAATGACAAGAGCAACAATATCAGAGCGGCGAATGGCACGAAATGCTCGATTCACTGACAAAGCCTCTGTGGTACTTCCAGCCGAGGCAATTGCTGATCTTTTCCTGATTCCAGCAGTATCAATAAGCTTGAACTTCTAGAGAAAGAAAAGATGAACTTGATTATTGTGCGTCACATAATGCTAAAGGCATAATAACCACTGTTACAATCTGGTATGCTCCAAAAAATATCCAGCCAAGCAAACCAGCAAATATAGGATGGGGAAAACCTTATATGTAATAAACCTTGCCAAAATTTTCATTCCCTCAGCACATAATAAAAGGGTTTATTACGTAGTCACTAGCTTTATCTTGGCACTACACACCATGTGGTTACTAGCTAGTCAATAAAAGAGTCAAACCTGACCATCGGCTCCAGTAAATTCAGTATCAATGGCGTCACGTGTAGTACCGCTGATGGGGCTGACTATGGTTCTATCCTCACCAACTAGTGCATTCAAAATGCTGCTTTTGCCAACATTCGGTCTACCAACAATTGAAATTGCAGGAACATAATCTTCTCTTTCATCAAGATTGTTTGGTTCCTATTGTTTAGCAAAAATAAATTAGAAGTGAAAAAGGCAAGGATGTCAAAATATGATAGAAACAAGTTGACTCCTATGGTGGTCAAGAATACTTTCAATAGAATCCAATGACTTGTTTTTGGAAAGTGGATGCATAATATAGAAAAATCATCTTCCATACGACGCAAGATAGAAAATAGCACCTAAAGTTAATCATTGTCAATGATACATACAGAAGAGACCTCAAGGAAAACACACCTCAACTTTCTGTAGCCCTGAACAAACAAGGCTGAGAAGTTCTCCAGTTCCGGTACCTGATATAGCTGATATTGGTATTGGTTCAAACCTGATATAATAACCACAGCAATCAATTTGTTGATTGAAAAAAATTACTCTTAAAAAAGCATCAATAATCGACACGATGAAGCCATGCATGAAACACATCCTTAGTCAATGAAAAATTTATATTTCTTGGCGGGAGTCGGTTTAGATTTTTATCTGACAAAGTTTTCTTTATCTCTTATACTTTTAATTTCAATACTGCATAATGTAATTAGGGTCACAATTGGTATTCACACCGATTTTGAATTTACCAAAATTCAATTTGAATTAACCAAACTTGACTTTAAATTCACAACATCATAATTAATCACTTACTGTTTGAGTAGCTATTAATCGATAAAATTAACCACTTGTTATTTAGGTGTACACCAAGGGTTTCCCCAGCCAATAGCCAAAGACTAATCCCTTTGATAGTTAAATCATTTTAAATCTTGGTAAAGTCAAAGGCAATATCAATGCCATTTATGACCTCAATTGTATCTTAGAATTAGTTAACAAACAATTCATGCTCGTTGAGACACATTTAAAATGATGGCCATGCATTTGTCATCAAAGTCATACACGACATACTATAGATAAAGTTCTAGTCCTGGATATCATGACAAGAAAACATCAGAATAAGTAGATTATCATCAGGAACGTAAAGTATGCACCCGCCAATGGGAGGCCTTCCTTAGAGATATCTTACCCTAGGGACCAAAATTCATATGCTTGCATAGTTCCTTTGCGTGGAGATTCACACTTGTTAACAGCAAGGATGATACATTTATTTGAGTAGTGTTTGCGTAGCCAATCAGCAATCTCCACATCGGCTGCCAAAAGACCAGCCTGTTCAGGATAATTACTATTACTGTCTTCGGATCTTGATTAAGAATAGCTTAATGAAACAATTGATCACCTTGTGTATTCAAAATAAGTTTAAAAATAATGAAGTTTGAAATCCCATTTTGATGGAGTACAACTACTTTGACTGTACCCAGATGGAAAAACAAATAATTATTCACAAAAATTGCAACTAAAAGCTTCAAGATTCAGCTAGATTTCAAAGTTACCAAAAAACGACTCATTATGCTGGTTGGCCTCGGAGGAATCACCAAGAGAAGAAAAATAATATACCTATTATATTTTTATCCTTTTAATATACCTATTATATTTTCAAAGAAAAACAAGAAAAGAAAATAAAGAATTGGAGAAGAAAGGAAAATATACCTGACCATCGACAAGAAAAATAATAACAGATGATTCTTCCACAGCTGCAATTGCTTGTCTCTCTATCATTGATGGCATCCTGGCAACAGCAGCCTCTCTAGAGGCAAGTGGAATACCATCCATACCAATGGTAGTAATGATATTTAGCTCTTTCATGACAGAAGCTTGTGATTTCGAAACAGTGAGAACCCCACCCGTGTCCACCACCATGAACTCATGGTCTCCCCAATATGATCTACCATATAAACGATCCCTGGTAACCCCAGGTTCATCCACCACGATTGCCCTGTTTCCCTAAAATTTTCCACAAAAAAAAAAAAAGGCAATTTCCGATTACATTTCCCTATAACTAGAAAGCATTGAAAAATATTAAAGAAACTACTTGAAGCTAGAAGAAACATTCATTACCCCAATGATACGATTAAATAATGCTGATTTGCCAACGTTCGGCCTTCCGAGAATTGCAACCCGTGGGAGAAGATTGTCAGGGATCTGCCACTCAAATTAGACAATGATCATCAAATAAAATGACCCTATTTTATTTTATATTTCAATCTCTTGATAATAAGATAAAACTCCTAAGTCCTAACTAGTTACAATTGAAAAACAATAAAGGAAAAAAATTACTATTTGTTTAAAAACAAGTGTTTCATTTCATTTCATGCAACATTCCAACATCATTAACTATAAGGGTGAGTCCCTCGAGATTTTCGGATATACCAATTTGGTCTCTCAAAATTTTCATCTGTACCAACTTGGTCCCTCGTGTTTTAAGGACAAATTGATACATTCGAAGAACCTGAGGGACCAAATTGATACATCTGAAAATCTTGAAGGACTAAAATTATATTTCTAAAATTTTCAGGGACTAAATTGATACAGTAAAAATAATCAGGGACTAAGTTGTTACTTCCCCCTAACTATAATTTGACATTATAGTATTATATAGAGTTCCATAATTTTAAAAACGAAATGGAATGTTATACTGACATTGTTTGTTCTGCTCTTATTCTTCTTGCGTGTTTCCTTGCGTTCAATTTTCTCATCCTCTGAACTCAGCAAAAAAAAATAAATAAATAAAAAAGAGTGAAGGACCACTTTAGTCCCTCAAGTTTTTCGACTGGGTCCCTCAAGAATTATAATTCACTTTTTGTCCCTAAAGAATTTAAAAAATACCACTTTAGTCCTTGTTTTCATTTCGTTAATTATCCTCACTATTTCCCTTGATAGAGTAAATGCCAAGCAACGACCAAATAAGCTACTCCGTCAACGGAAACAATGACGGTAGTTAAGGAAATGAAAACAGGGACCAAAGTGATTTTTTTAAATATTTTAGGGACAAAAAGAAAATTATAATTCTTGAGAGACTAAAGTGTCCCAATCGAAAAACTTGAGGGAACAAATTTGTCCTTCACTCAATAAAAAAACAATACGGATATTATTGCCTTTTTTTCAAAATAAATAAAAACTGAAAATGATAAGGAATACGAAGAAGGTTGAAGGAAAGTTAACCAATTTCGAAAATGCGAGAGAGCGAAGTTGAATAAGCTTGGACAGCGTCCTTGGCTTCTTTCTCAAGTGCGATGACATCCACTTCATCCTCCTCGTTTTCGCTGTCGGAATAGTATTCAATTTCCTCCAATTCCTCTTCTTCATCTTCGTCATCGTCATCGTCATAGACAGTGCCGGAGGACTGGGGTGGGCTAAGGTGCGGAACAGAGTAGGAGAAGCTCCGGCGAGGGGCGAAGAAGGAATTATGGAGAGGAAGAGAGAGATTGGAGAGGGAAAGAAGTGGAGGAGAGAAAAGGGGAGTGGTGTGGAAAGGGTTTAGGGTTTTAGAGATGATGGGTGTGGGAGCGTGTAAGTGATAAAGAAGAGATGCCATTGCTCAAAGAGACAAAGGAAATGGAGCTGGAGAGAGCCGAAATAAATAGTAATATGCGTCACCGGTAAATAATCATAAATGAAGAAGTATTTTAATTTATATTCTAATTTTATAAAATGATTTTCATTTTTCATCATGTATAGATTCTTTTTTTAAATAAACATCATTTGTAATTTCATTTCTACCCATTTGAGTGTATTTTTTTGAATGGGAGATTCTCCATATAATTGTTCTCTCAAGTGTTCGTATCAAAGATAGAGACACCAAAAAAAATTATTAGTAGGTTCATACAAGATTTGTTAAGTTTCATTAATAACTTTTTATCCAGCACTTTCCTCTGCATGATCACATGAGAGAAAAAATTGTCATCAGAAAAATAGCAATTATGAAGAATAGACAGATTGATTACTTAAATATGTGATTCTCACTACTTTCTACAAGGATTATCAGTCATTTGGATCTTCTTTCTTTCAAGAGTTTGAAGCATACTAAAACCCCTTACTTTTCTTTATATATATATTTTCCACATATAATCCAATTCTGCTGTATCAGCAACTCTAGAACGTCAGCCTTCGATGCTCCTCTCATTTTTACCCTAATCAGGTATGGTACTAAAAAGCTGGTTTATTACATAACATCAACCTTTGTGTCCACAAATCACAATTCACTAGGAAAATTAGGGAGCAACTCAATCAGAAAAATCAGCAACCTGATGGGTTGAAGCTAAGTCTTTTGTCAAATGATGGTATGGAAGTTTGCTTTGACCACGCCATGGTATTGGTTTGCACCCCTTTTTCTTTTCATTACATCGTTATGAAGAAATTCATCATTTAATAACTCTTTTGGTTAGAACTCAATATCATCTTAAGGTATATACTGTCAATACAGCACAACACACTAAACCATGAGCTGGTAGAGATAAATATTTACTTCAAAACACAGATTATTGGGAGCTCCTACTTTCCCACTAACCTTGCATAGCAACTAAAGTAGCTATCCTCGAAAAAATGCCCATGCCTACCCTGACATGTGTGAACATCCCTGAACCAAAAATCAGATATATCCCATATGTACCCGATTTCTGCTAGTATTTTTTTAGCCAAATCCACATTTCCTCAGCCATGTCTTCCTATTTTGTTCAGTGGCAGAAACTCCAGAATTTCTTACTCCCTTATGATGCTTTCCTAGTTGCCAATGTGGAATCGCACACATCTTGTGGATTTTCTGGTTTAACTTTTATCTTGACGGGATTCCCGATCTTTGATTTATCTTCCATTCTTGCAATTTCTAAAGCTTTTGTACATACAGGAAAACTTTGATCATCCCGGGACTCTAAAATCACACCAGAACCTATGCATGTTCTTCCCTCGTAGAAGGCCGCAAACTGCCCAGCTGCTAGGCCTTGATCATCTTCAGATATGCGAACAACAGCAGTCTCTCCAATGCCATCTTCAACTTCCATTTCTAAGCTACAATTATAGAATCCTGGACCATGTCTCACCTGAAAGGTTAAAATAAGGAACTTCAAGAAATATTAAAAACAAAAGTGTTCCTAACAAAAGTGAAGCAAAATTGATATTCAAGATATCCACCTTGCATTGAAGCTGACTTGTCTGGCTTGGGGGCAGCCCACTAAGCCACTTAAAAGAGCCAACACGAAATAAGCGCCTTCTTTTGTCGAACGAAAAGTAATTTCTCGACACAAAAACTACATTGTTTTTAACATCCTTCTCAACAACATACCTGCAAGATATAACAATGTGAGTATGTGACATTCTGTTTAACTTTTTTCCTTCTTATTTTTAAACAAGCCCAAAGTTGACATCTTGATAAGAAAACAATGAAAACAAATTTGAATGACTGAAAGTGAACATAATTATTGAGGCAAAGAGTTGCTTGTTCCAAGTGAATGATCAAAGCTTTGAAGTTGAAGGACAGAAAACTAACATAGATTCATAATTTAATATATCCACACCTACAATGTGGTACAATGTGGTAATCTATCAGATAAATACAGCTGATGTGAGAGAGGGTACAAACCATGGGCCTCCAGGTAGCCGTAGACCCTGGCGCTGACCAATAGTATAAAACCAGAAGCCTCGCTGTATGCCAAGGAAATCTCCTGTTTCTGCTTCCAGCATGATACCTTCTTTCTCCCCAATATGTTGTGCAACAAAATCACTGAACCTTATCTATTCAAAAGGTTAACACATCTAGTGAGAAAAGGAAACTAACTTCAAGACTTGCTGCAAAATAATAATATAAATGTGAACAAAATAATAATATAAAGTTTTAATATGGAAAATTAAAGAACAGTTATAATTATCCGAAATGGACATTGCCATATGTGTCCATAAGTCAATTTTATTTTAATCATCCTTGTTCAAAACAATTTGATTGATCATGAGTGATTTAGAATCTAGATGAACCATATATTTCTCATCACATTGACATACTCAGAAGTCAGGATACCTTGCCCAAAAAGCATATTCCTTGGGAATCCTTTCTATCCTTATTTGGAAGATCAAATTTTGAGGCAAGCCTACGGACTTCGTCCTGCAGATGAAGTTGCAAGAGACAATAATTAGATCAAAAGTTTCTTGATAACATCATGGTGTGAAGTTAAAAAAAAAAAAAAACATGACTGCATACTAATGTCAGACAGAAAAAAGCTCATTCAAAAAACATTTGCAAGAGTACTCATGTTAGACATCATTAACAAAAAAAGGATACCCAGTGAACAGTGATGTTTAAAGAAATAAGTGAATTTTAACTTGCAAAAAATGGTAAAAGAATTCTTCATGATGTCTAACATGAGAACCTTGGCAGTGTGTGATTGTTGTGTTCAGAATATATTCGTTTGGCATTTTGAGTCTCTTTAATTGCTGCTGGTGCAAAACAGCATTCAATTTTCAACCCCAAACAACAAATAACTGCAACTTCAACATTGTAAATGGCAGTCAGGCAGTCAGAACAAACCTTGGGAATACAACCAAGTGGAAAAAGAAGCCGCTTCAGTTGGGATTGTGAAAGGTGTGAAAGGAAGTATGTTTGATCCTTCACCTAAAATTTTAAAACCACATTAGAAACCAACAGCATCATGCAAAAATATTTTCCTGATTGATTAGCAAACAAGCAAAGAAAAATGCAAAACCTAATATTCCTGTAAACTAATTTTTCCTAATTGGACAGCTTACTGTGCAGAAATATCACCTATAATCAACAAATGCATAGAAGATCTTGCAACCATAAAAGTATATCTCATATCGGTACCATGTCTTGTGATAGTTCTAGAACAGAAGGCTGATCCGTTTGATCTGAAGATGGGTGGATAACATTTGCATAATGTCCAGAAGCAACATAGTCAAAACCCATACCACTGATTGCATCCAAGAATGCACCTAAGAAAACAGTATCAGATTAATGAAGGGGAAATAAAGTACATGAAGTAAACTACAACTTGGCCATATTAGATCATGGCACGTGAGTGGATGCGTACCAAACTTAATTCTTGTATTGCAGAGAACATCTGGGTTAGGAGTGCGGCCACAACGATACTCTTCGATGATGTAAGAAACCTGAATGCAGGTTTAGTAAGTCAAAGACCATGTGCATCCCGCACACCAATAATAGTGCACCAAGAAAGACTAAGGGCCTATTTGTTTGATCTATTTTTCCAACAAATGAAAAAATTATTATTTTGATAAAAATCACTTATGAGTTATGACACTTGCACATTTATTAGTTGGGTTTTGAATAAAACTAAAACAAAAAACATGAGATACGAAAAAGCTGAAACCACTTTTGTACTATGAAGCTCAGAACCTCTCCCAGCTGAGGTGTCCCAGTGTACGACAAATGTCAGCGTCCGACATTCTCCCATCACCCCTTCAACAAGTGTCGGACAACCCTCCTAAAGTGTCCAATTCAATAAATTTTTTTTATCAGCTCAGACACGGCTTAGACACCTAGCCGACACCCCAAATTGGCTTAGACACCTTACCAGACATTTCTCTAAAAAAAATTAAATGACAAAGGTGAGATGGATTCAAAAACTTAGTGGCTAGTACATGGTGTCCATGCTACAATAGCTCAAAAAGTTGCCCTTAAGCTTCTTGGGCATCTTTGTTCATCTTGTTGAGAAAGGAATTGAAGTACACGCTGATTTTACTCATTCTTTAAAGAGAAACAAAATGGCACACAATGAACCAAAAGGATAGAGGGTATCTTTTTCAATTGTGATAATCAAGAAGTGAGAGACAGGTCTTAGTTTTATGTGATGCTTATATTTGATGTGATGCCTCTTAGTAATTATATGTCAAGCTCATTATCATATAAAAATGCATAAATATTGACTTTCAATTTAGATCTTTTAACACATTGATCATATTTAATTTTATTAGACAGTATGCATACATAATTACATATACATACATAATGGCGTGTTCCCGTTTCCTGTATTATGGACATTGTCTGTTTCCGCTGTCCGTGATATAGTGGATGCTTCATAGCTTTTGTAAAATCACATTTTTTTAAGCCTTAAACAAACAGGCTATAATTAAATTAAAAGCCTGGTAGATAATCAGCACGTATGTAAACAGCAGCAAACACTATTATTTGAGTTTAGATTGAATAAGAGTAGATAAAGGGTGTATCGCATTGCATACCACATTGTTCCAGTATTCATCAGTCAAATGCACAACTTCTAATGGTACATCAACCTGCAAAGTGTAAACAACATCCATTGGTATTGTAATCTTTACCACCATCACTCATTCATGTATCCACAACATAAGAAAACAAATAAAAATAAGTATTGAGAGAAGATAGTAACCTGATTACAAACACCTCTGGCATGGTTCAAATCATCTTCCCAAGGGCACTGTGACCAAAAGTTTTCAAAGTCTTCCTACACAAAAGCAAACACGTGTCATAAGAACACAAAATCAACAATTAATATAACCTTTTTTTAGTGAAGTATACCAACTTGTTCCCTGGTGTTTTTGCGTTGTACCAACTCAATCCCCGAAAATTTACAAATACACATTTAATACTTCAAGATTTTAGTCTAACAAATTTGGTCCTTAAAATTGAGGAACAAAGTTGGTATGTCCGAAAATCTTAAGGACGAAATTGATACATCTCGAGAGGCTAAATATAAATTTATAAATTTAGTACTTCATCTTTTATTATTTCCATGTCGGAGAGCTCTACTAACTAAGCTAAGCTAACTCTTGAGGACCTAATTTGAAAACGAAACAATGAAACGGTAGGATAAAGGGGGAGTGATACTTGGAACCAAATTTTGAGGTAGAAAGCGGTGCAAGAGTGGCCGGCGGCATGGAGAAGGCGGAGGGCGACACTGCTATCGACGCCGCCGCTGAGAAGAACGGCGACACGGAGATTGTGGTTGTGTGGCATGGAACAGCGGAGGTGGGAGGAGTGGAGGTGAACATCGGTATCCGGGGAGGGTGAAGGAGGCGCAGAAGAAGAGGAGAAGGAGAGGGAGGGTTGAGAGAAAAGCTTAAGCTTCAAAGGGGGGAAACGAGGAAAGGGTTGGGGGTGAAGAAGAGAGTTGGAGGGAAAGTGAGTTGGAGGAGCACAGCACACGCACAGTATTGGCCTCCAGTTCAAGTTCCATCTCACCGCCACCCTCAGCATCATCCCTGCTGCCTAGCTATCCTATCTCCACCTCTTTGCTATCTGCAACGTTAAATTTTTGTTTTTTTTTTTAAAAAAAAATCTGCTGTAGTTTTTTTTTTTTAATAAAAAAAATCGTAATCATAACACTCATCTAAGTATTTTATTTTGGCTTAATTGCACTTTTGGTCCCCCAATTTTTTCAATTTGGCGATTTTGGTCATCAACTTTTAATTTGGCGATTTTGGTCCCCCAAATTACAATTTGTAGCGATTTTGGTCCCTAAGTCAATTCCACCGTCAACGGTGCTGACGTGGTGTACCAGAGGGACAAGTGTCAGCAGCTTAATTGCACTTTTGGTCTCCCAATTTTCTCAATTTGACGATTTTGGTCCCCCAACTTTTAATTTGGATATTTTGGTCCCCAATTTATGATTTGTAGCGATTTTGATCCCTCCGTCAATTCCACCGTTAACGATGCTGACGTGGTGTACCAGAGGGACACGTGTCAGCAGCTTATGGCCCTATATTTATTTAATAATAATAATAATAATAATAATAATAATAATAAAATATATTTAAAAATGAAAAAAAAACAATAGAAATTGTTCACTGCCTCTTTGTGACACAGTGCTTGATCGAACATCGACATCGACGCTGGTACCGGCACACAAACCACTACCTGCCACATCTGCCATGGCCACCCACTTGCTTCATGCCCTTCCACCGTGGTTTCAAAATCAAATTCGAATCAGAGACCATCGCTGTGATCCGCTATTTTATTATTATTATTATTATTATTTTTAATAAATAAATATAAGGTCATAAACTGCTGACACGTGTCCCTCTGGTACGCCGCGTCAGCACGGTAGAATTGACGGAGGGACCAAAATTGCTACAAATCGTAAATTGGGGGACCAAAATCGCCAAATTAAAAGTTGGGGGACCAAAATTTCCAAATTGAGAAAATTGGGGGACCAAAAATGCAATTAAGCTGCTGACACGTGTCCCTTTGGTACGCCACGTCAGCACCGTTAACGGTGGAATTGACGGAGGGACCAAAATCGCCAAATTAAAAGTTGAAGGACCAAAATCGCCAAATTGAAAAAATTGGGGGACCAAAAGTGCAATTAAGCCTTTTAATTTTTATTTTGGAATTTATGTCTAAAAAATATTACTATTGATTTTTTTTTTATAATAACTTTTATTTTTTTTTATAAAATATTACTATTGATTTTGTTGGTGACGTTAGAATTAAAAAAAAAGTTGATAAGATTGTGAGTTTGGTTTTCGATTTTATAAGGTAGTTTTACTCTCATTCATAAGATTTCAAAAATTCTTCTTTAATTTTCGAAATTGTTAATATTACTTATTTAAGTCTCATGAGTTATTAGTAAATGATGTAATTGAAATAGATTTAATAATTTCATGAATTAAATTGAATTATATGTTTATAATTTCAGATTAAACTGAAATAATAATTAAACGAAATCACTTCTACGCACTAACATGAACAACATTTTACAATCTTCGGATCATAGAAAAATTTTCGAAATTTTAAGGATGTAAGTGAAGTCATCTTACAATGTCGAAAACCGAAATGATAGTTTTGAAGAAGAAGAATAGAAGAAAGGAGGAAGAAAAAGGGTAGGGGGTTTGAGTTTCACGGATTTGGGGTTTGAGAGGAAAAAGCATTTTTGATTTTTCGCGATTAAAACGGGGTTTAAGACTAAAATTGGGGGTTTGGAAACTAACAATCTTAATCCGTTGATTCCAAATTGAATCTTTTGAATTGGGCTCCACCCAGTGGGTTTAAATGGGCCAGGTAAAGAGCCCAAGAAGAGTTATCTCCTTCAACAAAAAAACCCTCGCTTCCATTATTTCCACCGAAAGAAAATAATCGGGCAGTGCGTGAGGAGCTAGCTAGCTGATGCCGCCTCCAAACTGCTGCTGAGTATAATTAGGTCTCTCCCACTCTGCTTCTCATTCAAACCAACCCTACGCAGCCTCAAACAAAACAACGCTCGAGGAAGGTGAGTATTCTTCCCTTCCTAGTCTTCTTTACTTTCTTACCCATGCGCTTCACTCACCTATTCATGCTTTGTTTGATTTGATCTGATCATCACATCTTAATTTTATTATTTTATTGCGCTTCATTCCATATTCATTTTCAGCTTGTTATATTATCCTTATTCTTCTTATTATTATTATTATTATTACAAGTTATATGCAGCTTTGTATGCATCATATGGTTATGTAATTCTCAATTGTGTCTGTCAGAAAATACCGTTTTATAATTTTATGAAAACGGCTACAGGATATTGCTTTGAACACTATATGGCTCTTGTAATCTCTGTTTACACATCATTTTTCATTAGATTAAATTTGTAAGCTGTGGTGATTGTTTTAGAGTTTATGCTCAAGATTCATCCGTTTTGTACGCGTTGGTAAAAGTGAATAATCATTCACTTTTGAATCATAGCCGTTGCTTATCTTTTTAACCTTGATTTATTTGTGTGCGACAGGCTGATAGACGAAGATGGTGCAGTATAACTTTAAGAAGATTACCGTGGTTCCAAATGGGAAGGACTTCATTGATATCATCCTTTCTCGGACCCAGCGCCAGACACCAACTGTTGTGCACAAAGGATATGCGATTACTCGTCTCCGTCAGTTTTACATGCGCAAAGTGAAGTACACCCAACAGAACTTTCACGAGAAGCTCACCACTATCGTGGATGAGTTCCCTCGCCTTGATGATATCCATCCTTTCTACGGTGATCTCCTCCATGTACTCTACAACAAGGATCATTACAAGCTTGCGCTCGGACAAGTCAATACTGCTAGGAATCTTATTGGTAAGATTGCCAAGGACTATGTGAGATTGCTGAAATATGGTGACTCACTATACCGGTGCAAGTGTCTGAAGGTTGCTGCTCTTGGTCGCATGTGCACTGTTTTGAAGAGGATTGGCCCAAGTTTGGCTTACCTGGAGCAGATTAGACAGCACATGGCTAGGCTTCCATCAATTGATCCAAATACCAGGACTATCTTGATTTGTGGATATCCTAATGTTGGCAAGAGCTCATTCATTAACAAAATTACCAGAGCTGATGTGGATGTGCAGCCTTATGCTTTCACTACCAAGTCCCTCTTTGTAGGTCATACCGACTATAAGTACCTAAGGTATTTTGTGTTTCAGCATTTCATATTTTGGCATTTTCAGTATACAATTTTACCGGATTTGTTGCTGATCTGACCAATACTACTTCATTATCGATTACAGAATTCAGTTGCTGTCCATTTTATCTCTGTTTTCCATGTTGATGTTTGTAGTTGGTCCAAAATTAGATTTTTACATGGAACAGAAAAATGATTAAAAATGCTTAGATTTAGTAAGTGATTTTAGTAACATGCCTAAGAACAAATACTTTTTTAGACTAAATCATCCAACTACAACAAACAACCAAAAAACAACCAACTGTTTAAATAAATTACATCGCAGAAACTTAATTTGGTTTGACAATCTATATGAAGGTAGGGTGTTACATTTATGGTGTCAACAACGACCTATAAGGGATGATGCTACTATCGGTAGAAGCTAAAAAGAGTATTCAATATTCCGTCTTCTCTTTTCTATGAATACCACTGCCTGTGTTGCTTTTGATCAATGGAGGGATTTTCTTGATCAAAACTTCCCTTGTTATTATTATTGATTATTGATGTAGTAGGTTCATGGATTCGTAGAGTTTCACTGAATCTATATTCCCTGATACAGGTACCAAGTAATTGATACACCAGGGATTTTGGACCGACCTTTTGAAGATCGTAATATTATTGAGATGTGCAGTATCACTGCTCTAGCACATCTGAGAGCTGCAATTTTGTTTTTCTTGGACATCTCTGGGTCCTGTGGTTACACTATTGCACAGCAGGCAGCTCTATTTCACAGCATCAAGTCTTTGTTCATGAACAAGCCATTAATTATTGTCTGCAACAAGACTGACTTGCAACCCCTTGAGGGGTTATCTGAGGAAGACATGAAATTGGTCATGGAGATGAAATCTGAAGCTTTGAAAACTGTGATTGGTCAAGGTGGTGAGGCTGCAAATGATGAGGGTGTGTTGTTGACCATGAGCACTTTGACAGAAGATGGGGTAATTGCCGTAAAAAATGCAGCATGTGAGAGGTTATTGAATCAGAGAGTGGAGATTAAGATGAAGTCAAAGAAAATTAATGAATGCTTGAATAGGTTTCATGTTGCTGTACCAAAACCTCGTGACCAGAAGGAAAGGCCACCATGCATTCCTCCAGCAGTTTTAGAGGCTAGAGCTAAGCAAGCTACTGAGACTGAAAAGAGGAAAACTGAAAAGGATCTGGAGAATGAAAATGGAGGGGCAGGTGTATACTCAATGAACTTGAGAAAGAATTACATTTTAGCTAATGATGAATGGAAAGAAGATATACTGCCAGAAATTCTGGATGGGCACAATGTGTATGATTTCATTGACCCTGATATTCTGTATAGGGTTGAAGAGTTGGAAAGAGAAGATGGGTTTAGACTGGCAGAAGAGGGAGATGATTTTGAGATAGATGGAAATGAGTTGCCTGCCGATCAGCAGGAAGCTTTAGTTGCGATTAGGAAAAAGAAGAAACTGCTTGCTCTACAGCATAGGATTAAAAAGAGCACTGCAGAGAGCCGGCCAACTGTTCCAAGGAAATTCGACAAGGACAAGCAGTTCACCACCGAAAGAATGGGAAGGCAGCTGTCATCATTGGGGCTTGATCCCAGTTTGGCAATTAACAGAATGCGCAGCAGATCTGCATCTAGGAGAGGTCGGAAAAGGGATAGATCACGTGAAAGTGCTCATGGTGGAGATGGGATGGATATTGATGGTGACACACCTAGCAAGAAGCAGCGTCTCAGTAGGTCACGGTCACGCTCCAGGTCAGCGATGCGCCTTTCAAATGAAGTTGTTCCTGGAGAGGGCTTCAAGGATTCTGCTCAAAAGAGCAAGGCAGTTAAACTTGCAAAGAAATCTAATAAGAAGAGAAACAAGGATGCTCGTCGTGGAGAAGCTGACAGAGTTATACCTAATCTGAAGCCCAAACACTTGTTTTCTGGGAAGCGTTCCTCAGGAAAAACTGACAGACGCTGAAATAGGTAATGGTCTTTGCCATAATTTTTTTTGCTTGTGCACCTTCTTTCATTCATCGTGTATGTAGTAGCTACTAGCAAGTAAGGTGTTGGCATGCAATAAAAATCATTACATGCTTGTTTAGTCATTGAATGCCAATTCCTATGGCAATGGATAACTCAACTGTATTTGTTGGCAGTTTATTTTCGCTTGCATACCTTCAAAAGTTTCCAAATTATATAATATGTACATGTTTTTTATCTGAATTATGGCTTTAAATTACTTGTGTCAATTAAGATTTTATTTTTTCTGCAGGTGAGGTTGATTTACGCTTTTCACTTTTTGGAGACATCTATTGGCATGGTCTGCGGCTTTCAAGAATTTTGTTCATTTAATTTAGTTTTGTTTTGTTGGAGTTTAATCGTTTGGTTATTTATGGTAGCAAAGTTTTCTTATATACCTCTCCCTCATTATATTTTCTTGCGACTGTTGCAATTTTACTGCTCTTTGTTAGACTTCATTTATTTAGTTCAATTTTGGAGACCTGAATTTTATAAGTTGTATTATTTTTTATGTTTATGTACTCAGAGACCAATGAAGCGTTTGTTTCACATCTTGCCGATGGCTTTTTATGTTAAGCCAATTTCTTCCCGACAGCTTTCATTTGAGTGTGATTTTGTTCTTTCCTCATTAAATAGTTTCTGTTGCACAAAAATAGAACTACCAAGAAAAGTGCTGTGATATGGTAGTTGGTCTCCTTAGTTCTGGTGTAGAAATGATATATTCTTGTTTACATATCAAACATTTAGTTTTACAATAAAATGTAGCTTTTCTGACCGTCTGTGCTTGGTCTTTAAAATTGAGGTTAAGAAAATAAGAAATATTGTGGATTCTTTTTTGGAGTTTTTGGAAGAGATCAATTTTGTGGAGGTAAAAGGTGACCTACATACATGTGCCATCGTCACCTCTTCTACCATTTTATTTTGTTATTTATCTAGTTATCTAATTATATATTATATACTATAAATAATTATAACAGATCTCTATTTTTAATTTATTTATGATGTATTTGTTGAAAAGTAAACAGTGTAGTGTAATTCATTTCACTGTTTTTTATGGTGTTAATCAAGGATATCTTTATACCTTTCAAGTTTCAAGGTGCACGATAAATATTGCTCATAAAAATTGAACATTCATATTTGATTTTGTATGATATTTGAGAATTTTTTTTTGGGTTTCCCACCGGTTCGATACTAGCCTTGATGCCACTGGCCCGAGGGAACCTCTTCTGGACCAGCCTAGTCTGCTTCAGCCGGGTGGGGAGATTAAGGTTGAAAGCCTCCTTGTGGGTGTTGTGAGGGATCGAACACTTGTTCTCCCTGCCAAGTCTAGTCTCCCTTAACCACTAGACCAACACACCACAAGGCACAAGTTATGATATTTGAGAATTTGACAAAGTTTAAGGCATTTGCCATTTTTTGTATTTTAAAAAATAAATTGCCAAACACATTTTTTCTGTCGCCCGGAATTGTACCTTTTTGCCGTTCTATTTTTATCAAGGTTGCATTTCAAAGCGACTTCAACATGGGTCAATTCCAATGAAGTGAGTTTATGCGATAGTTTTCTGATTACAATTTTTTTTTTTAACTTGGTTCTAAAATTCATTGTTTGGGTATAATTAAAAAAAAAAGAATGAATGCATTTTGTAAATTTTTTCATTCCAAATTCAATGATATAAAGATTATGAATTTTGTTTCAAAATCAAGATAACTATAAAAAAAATCAAGATTAAATTGAAACGAAAAAAGAAAACACTTTTGGAACAAAATTGAAATTGAAAATAATTAAAATGATAGAAAAAAAATCACTTAATTTTGCTTTTGGAATTTGTAGAAATTAATTATGTCAAGTCAATCCAATATGATGTGTTTCTAACGACTTTAATTGCAACACTGAGGTGGACATTGGACAAATGGTATGATTACTTTCATCCTACCGTTTTTTAAAACTTTTTTCTCTCTACCTACACCCTGGCAAATCCTGCAACGACACACTCATAGTTCCATGAAGTATATGATTTCATTACTGAATATGGCATCCATTCTCCCCCCCTTGCCCACTTGTTCCCTCTAGGTTCCTGCCGATCGATTAATCAATTTGATTGCCTTTTGTTACTTTTCCTTACTATCTTGGAACTTTTGACAATCCTTTCTAAACTTTAATTTCTGAGTCTGAAGAATTTGATTGCTACGACCTCTTTAATGTTATACTATCTTGTATTTTTAATTTGAGTCGTCTCCTTTTCCCACATGCATGAGTGTTCTAATCTTTTGTTTATTATTAAAAAGATTTAGGGTTGTTTAAATTTGATACTACATTCCAACTTAGTGCCTCTACCGGTATCTAGCAATATTATGGGTCTTTCTATATTTCTTTCTACCATCGAATGTGCTTTTGAGAAGTGTTGAGACTCTACATCCGCCACTTTAACTACCCCAAATCCTATTGCAAATTGATTTAATAAATGTGTATTGAAGGTTTAAAGTTTTTTATATTATTAGTCTATTATTCATTATTTATTTTTATCATTTTTATTTAAAAGGTTATCAATCATAAATATATGAACACCAACAGGGCTTGGTTCAGTTGGTGTAAGGTCTCAACTGAAATTCTGGGAATGGGACAAGGGTGCTAGTAGTCCCGGATTAGTCTCAAGGGCTCCCCGGTATTAAGGGTGCTCTTGGGGATACCGGTGGTTCCGCAAGGAATTTGGACAAAAAAAATCATAAATATATCAACAATGAATGATAAATTGACATTGTTTAAAAAAAATTTATATCATCAATGTAGAACATATTTTTCTAGCAAATTTGCTAAAAGTCGATTTAAAAATAAGGTAAATAATCTAAACCATAGATTGCAAGATATAATCATAAGTACGTCAGCAAAAACATAAAGAGTGTTAGTCATAACGTTTAAAAAAAAAAAAAAAAAACTATTAGTCATAACTCATAAGTATAAGGCTTTTTTTCTTGTTCACTACATCGTCACCAATTTGAGTGTTGGAGTGTCATGCAGGTATTTAACCCTTCTCTTGAATACGTCAAGATATGACGAGGGGTTTGTGGTCGCTGTCCCAAAAACCCAGCAACAGGGGACAAAACAATAAGGAAACTGCAATTGAGCTGAGCATATACTACATATGTTGAATTGTCCTGTTTTACCAAAGAAGATATATATTGGCCTCAAAAGTCAATGATATGTGGTTGCACAATATCTTTCTTCTTTTTATCGCATGATTCACATTTGTCTAGAAAAGATCAAAAGAATATGCATGACAAAAAAAATGCTAAAGTAGGAAATCACTTCCTTCAATTGCAATTTACTAAATTTTTGTTTTCTATTTATATGAAAGGTAGCATTCTTCTGCAAACTTAATCTGCTATTAATTGTGTATCTGTTACTCATCAGCCACACATATATACCTGACTTTCAATTCACACGTATCCTGCTAAGTGCTAGGACTAAATAACTTGGTTTATAAAACCAACAAGAATATATAACTAACGAACCTTATATTTCTTTTAATTTTGGTTGGTGATATATATATATATATATATATATATATATATATATATATATAGTAACAGTTCAATGTATTTATAACTTGCTTAATAACGGAAGTGATTGCTTACAAGATTCTCTTTCATCATCACTACCAGATGGTCATGGCAGCAGTATATCCACTCTCTCTCTCTCTCTCTCTCTCTCTCTCTCTCTCTCTCTCTCTCTCTCTCTCTCTCTCTCTCTCTCTCTCTCTCTCTCTCTCTCTCTCTCTCTCTCTCTCTCTCTCTCTCTCTCTCTTTATACGAGATGCATTTTTATATGTATATAGAAAGAGATTGAGAAACTTCCAAATCTCTTCTTTTGTCACTTTTCATGGATGAGTAAAAAGAGGTGTCTGTATTCTGTATGTTCATACATATTTCTTTTGTCTCCAGGCTTTATATGTTCATATACATATGTGAGTCTGGAGTCTGTTTTACTTCTTCCTTTTTTTAAGCACGTGGATCTCACACACAAAAATTATTTAATTAATTAACAAAATAAGTGATACACATTAATTATTATTGTCTGCCGTCATAACATTTATTATTTTTTATTATCTTATATATGTTCAATATCTTCAAGTTCACGTGTGGGTGTAGAGATTATGTGAAGTGGAAGCAAATATCTTGGCTTGGTTACAAAACAAACCCAAATATAAATAAAGAAGTCCAATAAAATTATACTCCGATCCCTTCATTTCATTTTTTTTAGTTTTAATTTTTTTTATTTCATATTTTTTTGTAGTTTTAATTTTTTTAATGTATAATAAATTTTTTTTTTAATTTTAACCTTCACATCATCATTTCTATCATTTTTTATTAAATATATTTTTCTTTACTCTCTCATCTTAAATTATTATACATTAATTAATTAATAACGGACAAATAAAAATGAATACTATTATAATTTTCAATAAAAATTAAATAGAAATATTTTAAAGAAAACAGATACTATAAAACTTATAATATTCACTATATACTTAATATATGTGAAGCAACTTTAAATTACAAAAGATATGAAATGAAGAAAGTAATTAATTAAGTTTTTTTAAGTATAATAACATAAGTTTAATATATTTCTATCGTGTGTATACATTAAAAAAAATTTAAAAATTCAATTCGATAAATTAAATCTTGATTATCACTTTGAAGTAATCTTAAAAAAATACAATTGTCTTATTCGTACATTTACTATTTTACAACATTTTCTATAACAAATCAAATTATTTTTAAATTTTACTTACTTTTCATCTTTTATTTATATATACATATAAAAAAATGATTTCCATGCAACTAAAATTTAGATAGCAGCATAATAATCTATTAATAAATCATAAGTCATTTAATGAGGTCACAACACTACACCAAGTCAATGATTTATCACCAAATTATTTGCTTATTACTGAATTATTGTACTATCATTCCGAATTTTAAATACTCATACAACAGTTAAAAGTTGTGGGATGTTAGTTGTTTGAGGTATCGACCCAATCCTTTCGACATTGTCGGACCTTTTCGAGGGAAGTCTCCCAAGCAAAGTTTCTTATATTTACAAGAGTCGAGAATCGAATCTCCAACCACTTGCTTAAATAGCAATAAATCTCTTATCATCTGACCTAACTTTTATTGATGAATGGTAGTTGACATTTGCCAAAATAACATTATTCTTTCAGAAAACCAAAATATATGGAAAATGAAAAGAAAGATAAGACCATGGAGTCATAGACAAGACGACACCCATCTTTCTCAACTCAACACCTCAGGTCACTCTCCAAACCGTTTTCTACTAGACTCATCAACCAACCTCTCTCTCTCTCTCTCTCTTTAACTCTTCTCTATTTTTTAAGCAAAGTCCTCCACAACCATCAACATCATGATCATCATCATTCCCACCCAATTAAGCTTCTCTTTTATCTTTATTATCTCTATAAATCCTTCTCTTTATATCTACATCATACCTGTTCATTGGGAAACACTACTACTGGGGTACAATGAGAAAGCCTGAGCCAATAATATCTGGAAAGAACAACAACAATAACAATAACAACAAGAAGCTTAGAAAGGGGCTGTGGTCACCAGAAGAAGATGACAAGCTGATGAAGTACATGCTAAAGAGTGGACAAGGTTGTTGGACAGAGGTGGCTAGAAATGCCGGGTTGCAAAGATGTGGCAAAAGTTGTCGCCTTCGATGGATCAATTACTTAAGGCCTGATCTTAAAAGAGGAGCATTCTCTCCCCAAGAAGAGGAACTTATCATCTATTTGCATTCCCTCCTTGGAAACAGGTCGGTCTACTTAATTACTATTATCTCTTTTCTTCGATAATACTTTATACTCCCTCCGTTCCAATATCTTGGTAAAAAACTGCAAAAAAATTTGTCCCATATTAAAGTAAAAAAATAAATGAAAAATCTTAAAGATTGTATATTGTATCAATGATTGATAAGTAAGTAAGGAAAACATATCTAAATTTTTTTTTGGAGACAATATTGAAATATGTATTAATTATAAAGATATAAAAATTTGTATAATATCAATTTGTAATTAATGAGTGAATCTTACATTATATTAAATAAATACTCTCTTATTTTCATTGACTTGGTTGACTTTTACCAAGATAATGGGACGGAGTGAGTATAATCTACTCACCCATTTATATAAGCTAAGTCTTATTACTACCAAATTTGATCCAAGCATCATCAACATAACCCCGGTGATCTAATTATGTACCATATTGTCTATTAAAGTTTTAATATGATCTCAAGATTTCTGTCTTTAATTAAATGCAAGAGTCTAATTAAATATGTATGTGTGGGTGTATGTATATGCATCGGTGAATTACTTCACCTATACAATATGTACTGAAGTCCAATGAATAATATATAGGAAATTTCTATCATGCAATCTAATTTTGGGTTGTTGCTAAATAATCCTTTGTATGAATCAATGATGCATTGCCACCTCATGTATTGTTGTCATGTCATTTTTTAAAAAGTCAAAACTCATAAATGTCAACCCAAAAATATATGAGATGACAAAGTATTATTGGTTAAACAAAAGATTGTATGACAACAACCCAAAATTAGGTTGCACGGAAGTAATACCCTAATATATATGTGTGTACATGACATCTCTAACACGATATCTAGTATTTGCTCCTTCTAAGTTCTAACCGTAGCCATCACCTTTATCTGAAAAAAGTAAGGGTTTTTTTCTTTAAGCGAGAGTGTGATAGATGCAAGATTAGTGTTTGAAAACTATAAAAAGAAAAGGTTTTTATTTAAAGGTTTGTTTATCATAGTTTTAAAAGGATTTAATATTTTTTGTCTCACAATTTGTGTCACTCAATGCGTTACTTATTTTCATTGATAAAAAAATGAATTTTGAATTAAATATAAATTAACTTAATATTTTATTAACCAATGAAAATGAGTAACACATATTGTAAAATAGAATATGTGCTTTTTTTTTTAAAAAAAATGCCAATAAAAGATTATTAACTATCAAATATCTCTTTTTTTTTCTAATGCAAACTTACTTTATTTACACTTAAAACTAATATTAAGAAAATCTTGCCATTTTTTTTTATTTCTTAACTATCGGGTGTGGGTTGAGTGAAAAATCATGAAATGTTTGAACAATGTGTAAGCTAATAATGTTGTTTATACATTTACATTAACACTTTTTCTTATATTTAACTACACTATTTTTATCTTTCACTTACTTTTTATTTTTTATTTTAATCTTTACACGTATATTAAAAACCTTATCTAAATTAAAAAGAAAAAGAAACCTAATTATTGTCACTAATTGAATGTAAAAGATATCAATTTTGATGTGCAAGTGTTCTCAAATTGCATGTCAATTCTGTTATTGTACTACGTACCACCAACAACCATATGTTAAATTAAAATATCAAACCACCACCCAGAAATTAAACTACCATCAACCATCACACCTCACCACCTCCTCGCCCTGTCTGTCTTTTTGGCATAGCGAGATAGGGTACTGCAGTTGTTATTTTGCTCTAAAAATGATTAATGAGTGTGTTCTTTCTTTGTTATATTGCCTAAAAGTGACGTCAAAATGATGTAAACTATGGTTTAGTGTACAAAGTTATATAGTAATAGATGTCATTATTTGTATACCATAATTGAATACTTACATCATATTTTTATATTTTTCCCCTTTTTCTTTTTTCATAATGTCCGGTCGTTGTTCAATTTTTTCATAATGTCCGGCCCATTTCATACATATGTTCTAATAAGATACATTGCATCTACAAAGGACAGACAAAAATATCAAAAAGGTTAGCGTTAGTCTTTGTATGTCAAACTCAAGTTCTCCTTATTAGTCCAAGTATTGCACCAAATATTCCAAAGTTAAAAATATACTACATGCAAAACATGCATTAAACATAGGCGGCTCCTTGTAGAAGACAAAAGGGAACTAAAAGCGGACATATATAGTCATTGTGATTCGCCTGCCTATGGACTTCGAGTTGAAGACACTCCATATCTATATCACTTAAAAAATGTCGGTATTAGCTTCCATGCAAAGCATGCATTATTTCTTTATACCTATATAGAAAGAAACATTTAGAATTAGACATCACAAACTTAACTCAATTTAATTTGTGCTATGTAAGTATGAACCTAACATTAACATGTATATATGTTTAACTTTCAAAGATGGTCTCAAATTGCGGCTCGTTTGCCTGGGCGTACGGACAACGAAATTAAGAACTTTTGGAATTCAACAATAAAGAAAAGGCTCAAGAACTTGTCCTCCACAACTTCACCAAACGCAAGCGAGTCCTCATATGACCCTAACAAAGATCTCAATATTGGAGGGGTTAAATCTACTACTATGCAACAATATCAACATGATGAATTCATGCCTATGCTAGAGCATGGAATAAACATGCCAGCTTTTGGTGGATTATTCAATGGTACAGCTGGGACGACATGCTTCTCACATAGTGGAGTTGAGTACAACAACAAAGATTTTTATTTGGAAAATGGAGTGTTTGGGAGTGTGAATATTGGGGCACAAGTAGTGGATATGTTTGTTCCTCCCCTAGAGAGTGTTAGCACTACTTCTGACCATAACTTAAACTTTAAAGTGGACAATGCTTGCAGCAATAGTTGCCTTAATAACTACAGTAAAAAGAGAGATGGGGTGGAAAATTTATTTCAAGAAGAGTTAGCAATGGGAGAGTGGGACTTGGAGGAGTTGATGAAAGATGTTTCCTCCTTTCCCTTTATTGATTTTTCAAATTGATCGATGATGTCATCCAAATATCCAATAATGGTTCTCCCTTTTTCTTACTTCAAATCTTCCGAGGACACCGTTGGTTATAGTTAATTGTATCATTATTGAAACTTGTTGAACATTGACATATCCTATGTATCTTGTTAGGCACCTTGGGTGATCATGTATATCAGAGGAGCAAATTCACATATTTACTAGGTAGTTATGAAATAAAAGTCACTTGTATACATTTGGGTAATTGGCTATGCGAGAAATCATTACATGATATTGGATTAGTAGTTTCACACATACCAAAATTCATGATAAAAAATGATCGATATCATTAATCTAATTCATGTAATATGTGAAATGTTATGCTGCACATAAGGTCATTCTTTGCTTATACCACATATAAGGACATTGATCTAATAATATGGATGTATGTGTTTTTTTTATCAGCAAAGTTAGTTTGTAACAAAGTTAGTTTGTAACAAACTGTTATACAAGAGACTGGGTTTAATCGTCAGTTTGAAAATAATACATTCCAATTTCCTACGGCAAAAAACCAAATACATAAACGAACTTTTATCAAATCCAACAAGTCTATAACATCAAAATTCTCTTGTTTGATCAATGAGGCTTGGTTCAGTTGGTGCAAGGCCCTAACTGAAATTTTGAGAATGTGCTAATAGTTCCGGGTTCGATTCTCACTAAAAAATCCCGCTGGGAGAGCCAACCACGCAGCTCGCTCCGGATTAGTCTCAAGGGCTCTATGATATTAAGGGTGTTCTTGGGGATACCGGTGGTTCCGCAAGAAATTCGGAAAAAAAAAAAAAATCTCTTGGTTGAATATAACACCAGATATGGATGTGTGTTTTGTTTGGTTTTTATGACACAATGCAACCAAATTATTTTTTTTTGGCCGGTGAGAGGGTTTGTGATCATGCATGTGGGACTTTGATGGATATCATTAAAGTTCGTTCATGGGATTTATATTCTTTTATTGTTGATAGGAAAATTTCTTTCATGAATTAATATATTAGTTCCAAATAATTTTGCATTAATTTGACGTTTACAACTATGTAAAACCTCCCAGTATTTTGTTAAGGTATCTTTTATACTCAATTCTAATGCAATTTTTTAATTATAAAATAAATGTGAACACATGTTTATTTTTAGGTTCAACGTAACTATTATACTTCTAGATAATTAAGTAGCTAGTAACAAGTTTGTATACGGCACTATTTTGAGTAGAATGAAGCTCTCTTTCCTCAACCCTATTATTCAACTGAATACCGTTAAAATCATAATGATCACGCTCATGACTCTGCTACTGGAATTTTGGAAGCCATCATCACATTTGTGCTCATGCATTTTGTATAAACATGGCGAGATTAATCAACCATAAAATATTTCCACTTGGTAGATGTTTAATCACAGTTGATGGTCACTTCCTACGCGATTAACGGTTGATTCCAATATCAATTATAACTTCAGCACTGATTTTCCAAGTTTTAAAATATAACTAAATATAGTAATAGTATATAATTTTATGGATTTTCCCTCGCTATGGCCACTCTTCCCAAACCCCGGACGCATGAAAAATGAAAAAATAATGAGAATATTTTGGGTAAATTTTATTAGGGATAAAAATATTATTTTTATGTAAATAAATTAAAAATTTAATTGAAAAAATTATTATTTATATAAATGATGTGATATAAAAAAAAACATGTAATATTTTTTTTATTGAAAAAGTACCAAATACGACAATCCTTTATTAGAAAAAGGTACTAAATCAAAATTCTAATTTTATTGGTAAATGATCGGTGTAATGAGAAATTTGCATTTGTTCGAATAGTTATCATTAAGTAAATTTGAAGCAACTTGGTGATTTTTATTTATTTTTTGGTAAGTGGAGCAACTTAATTTGAAATGACTGGTGGACGTATAAACGGAGAGAGGGGAAGCAAGAGTGCTTCAAGATATCATTTCCCCTTGGAATATTAATGTACCATAAAATAGCTAACACGCGTTAATGAATTATTTTAACCTAGCAACATACATACATACATATATATATATATATATATATATATATATAAATTGTCATAAAATCTAGTGCTGCCTGTATGTATTTAAAGTTCTCTTCTTAATTTTCACCTGCTCAAACGTCCACGTGTGATGAATAAGATGAATTTGCCAACTTATTTTGGGTGATATAATTAATAAGTAATGTTAACCTTTACTATCTTATTTGGAAGATGAAAGAGAGTGGAGACTAACACAAATGAATGCAGTATCTATCTCTTAATCATATGATCATGGGTCTGATTTCTGGTTTATTTGAATAGAGAGTGTTTTGTTGAGAGTGTTATCTTGAAAAGATCCAATGGATGTATGAACATATTTGTCACATAGTTACGCGGATAGATACCATAAATTTACCAAAAAAGATTTGGATGATGAGAAGAAAAAGAATATTTTAATGAAAAAAATAATAGTAAGTCACCAAAATATTTTTTCTCACTTTTAGATCATACTAATCTTTTTTTGAAAACATAAAATTTGTTGAAATGGATTTTGTCTTTATCAATATTTTTTTATCATGCACAAGATATAAATCTAATTCCTAACATTATATTCATGATACTTAAAATATTTAGCTATCTATTAACTGTATTGTATCATATTAAACTTTTTTTTTTATATATAAGAGTATCATATTAAACCTTTGTTTGTTTAAAAATTTATGTCTATTAATATATTGTTATGATGGTATATAAATCATTAAATCCTTTACGTATATTTTCCTTCCTCTCATTTCAATATTCAACCAATAAAAATAAATCATAATTCTATCTTTTTTCTCTCATTTTCTTTTGATATCCAAACAAAGGATAACCGAAGTTTGATTCATGAAAAAGATATTTGTTGAAAACAATAGTCGTAGCACTTCAAAAGAAGCCAATTCCTCATCCAAAGTGCAGAGATACTCGAACAAGAACCTAAAAAAAAATAATAATAATAATTCAAGACTTTATTTCACCCACGTTTTTTACACCTTGCACGTAATTATCCCTATAAATTTTTTTGCTAGTATGCGACGAGTCAGGTCCACACACATCCAATGGCTACTTGTCAAAATGACATTAGTGATGTGCAAAGTAGCATAGTGACTATAATTACTTTGTGTTTAATCATTAATGAGAGTATTAAATTTGGGAAGGTGGCATAACAATGTACTCCCTCATGTTCTATTATAAAAAAAATAATCGAAATCACACATATTAATAAAATTAGTTGAATGTATTTAATTTTCTTATAATCATAAAAAATATTGCTATTTTAGGAAAGTTGTATTGAGAATGAAACAAAATTAAATAAGATCACTATTTTCTAAAAACATCTTACGAATGATTGTATTGGGAATAAAAAGTTAGTTAACTTTTTTTTATATTAGAGACCAAGAAAAATTATATCTAAATTATCTTATATTAAAGACAGGAGGGAGTATCCAGGTTAAGTGGTGCATATTGTTTACAAGCAACTTGGGTCATTAGCAAAAAGAAAAAAAAAGTTCTTTTAATTTGAAGCCATTTATATATATTTTTTGAGGAAAATGAGAGGTGAAACTGAAAATATGAAACATGTTGTCCGCATTGGTGTCATGTCGCTGATGGACAAGTCAGTGGGTTTACCACGTGATAACTTAAGCCCACATTAAAGCCCATTTATTTATCAGAGGAACCATATGTGCAGAAAATTACAACAGCAAAACATCAAATAAAAATATCGTCGCCTGAGAGATTCGAACTCTCGCGGGGAAACCCCATGTACTTAGCAGGCACACGCCTTAACCACTCGGCCAAAGCGACACGTTGATAAGTTGTGCGGAGTGCACTTTTATAACCCTTAACTTTATGAAAGTGTTGGCAATCATTTTGAAATGAATGCATATATATAATCTTGGTTTATTAAATTTTGAGACCATGTTCGATTTTTTATTTAGTAAATTACCGTTATGTGATTATTATATTTAATTGTAATTTGAAGTGGTATTGAAGTAGTTGCCAAAATTTTTTCTAAAGAATCACCTTGATGTCATGTGAAAAAATCCAAAATTTTGGAATAGGTAACAACATAAAGGTTGTGTTTGGTAGAAGATTTTTTTTTTGAATGCTATATGAGAATGTGATTTGCCCATATTTATTTGGAGGGAAAAAAAAACTAAGAACCTTAGAAGCATAGTGTATCGTAAATATAGAGAAAATATCAGCAACAACGAA
The DNA here is from genome assembly GCA_037953625.1 of Crotalaria pallida. NCBI lineage: Eukaryota > Viridiplantae > Streptophyta > Magnoliopsida > Fabales > Fabaceae > Crotalaria > Crotalaria pallida. Next base: position 135,944,759 of record CM075654.1, on the reverse strand, counting down.
TCTGCATCCAATAGCTAAGCATCACACATCGTTGTTTGATGTTGGAACAACCATCGTAGTCTTTTTTCTTAAAGTTTCCTCTAATCATATTCTTCTTCTACTAATCTTCATGATTATCGAAATATCTATTTACTCAAAATCCCAAAGTCTTTTAGCTTCCTTATTTTCTATTTTTTTAATCTATGCACCGTTGTGTTGTCTATTTCTGGGTAAATAATAATAATAATAATAATAATTATAATAATAATAATAATTTTGAATATAATGATGATCAATATTTTTGCTTTTAAACAACTAACTTGGAGTTGAACTGACGATAACTTTAGCGGTGAAAAGATGGTAGGAAATGGAAAAGACAAAAATGTCATTTGATTCATTTCCATAACTTGATGTCATCTATTAATTTGTTTTTTCTTATCAACATAATATAAAATATGAGAAGTTGGAGGACATTTTTGTTTTCCCTCCTTAATCCTTGTTTTTCCCTCCTAAGTATACCATTAATCTGAGCCGTCCATAGTGAATTCTATCATTAAATCTAAGTCGTTCATCTATTTCCTCTTAGTTCTCCCTGAGCTTTGGTGAGAAGCAAACTTTTCATCTTCTTCTGCGAATAGGAGAAGCGCTCTCTTCCTTCTCTCCCACTCTCATCATCTCGCACGGCCCTCTCTCTCTCTCTTTCACTCTTATCCTCCAACCACCACACGGCCACCGAGAATCGCGGCAGCCATCACAACCATCCGATCAACCTCCTCCATTTCTCTCTTCCTCTTTCTCTGTCGCCACCACCACCATCCCTCTGTTTCGTTTTTTTTTCTTCTAATTCGTCTTTTTATTTTCTATGTTTCAGGTCACAAGAACATCATTTCAAAAATCAGATTTATAAGGAATGTGAGATTTTTGTTTTATTTAGACTCCCTGTGTATATGCATACTTTGGTCTGTTTTATTTAGAGTTTTGATTTAATTTATTGTCTTAGTTAGGGTTTTGATTTGGTATTTTCCTTATTTAGTGTTATAAAGGGAGTTTTGGTTTTTGTAAATCAAGGAGGCAAACGGGATGGTTTTGGTAAATGCTCATGTTTAGGTTTTTGCTAAATCCCTTATTGAAGTTAATAATGGCTTTTTTTTTTAATGTCTTGAGTATTATTCATGTCTTCTGTTTTTGAGGGTTTTCCTCATCCTTTTTCTTTTATTGACATGAATTTTTTAATACCATATTTGATTGGCATGGATTTGAATACCTGTTTATGGTGTTGTTGGATTCATGGTGGTTCACGATCACTTAAGGGTTTCCTATATTATTTCTTTCCTTTTTTTCTTTGATTATTTGGGTTCATATTATATGGTTTAAGTGTTTTTTTTAGGATTGGAGATGTCTTCCTTCGTTAGAGCAGTTGGCGCTTTGCTCACTGAATGTAGGTTTTGCCATGAATTAGCAAACCTTCAAGATTTATGCATGATTTTTTACAAGAAACTTTGTGTCGTCTTTTGAACTCAACAATGAAAAGATAGAAATTCTTTTCTTTATTTTCTTCTTCTTGATAAAGGTTAGCAAGGGAATGAAACTTGTGGGCGGTGAAACGGTGGCATTGAGCAGAGTATATGATTACTTTTGGAAGAAGGTGAGATGTTGTCCTCAATTGATAATGTAAAAATTATTTATTTGATGTACTATTGCTGCATTTGGTTATTTTGTAAATAATCAGTTAGTTCAGGAGTGATCCTTGATAGCTAAAAATCCTCATCTATTCATGATTGTATTAAAATGGTTTTGAATATTTATGCTTATGTATTTTATTTGTAGCTTGATCTGGCAATAAAAGCTGCTTTCTAATTTGGATATGAGGACAAGGACTAACTTCAAGGAAGAACCTGCAATTTTGGTGTATTTCTTAAAAGTTAGCATTAAATATATATATATATATATATATATATATATATATGCTCAATTTGTTATATCAAATTTGTTGAGCTTTAACAAGTATAAAATTTGGTTCTCCTTTCCTGTTCAGAGAGTAGTGTTCCTAAGTCTTGCTCTGGTCTCTTGGTTTTCTGGTTTTATTTTTCTGCAGCAATTCCAAATTGGTTTTATGGTTTTTGCAGTAAATCCAATCTGGTTTAGCTGTGTCCATTTTGCTACTTAGAACTGTTGTTGTGGTTTGGATGGTTAGATGCTATTGAGAGGGGGTGGATGTTGTAGAAATATGTTGTTAGGGGTTGTTGTTCATGTTTTGGTTTATGTTGCTTCAAGTCTGTTTTGTTTCTCTTTTTTAATTCACTAACTCATCAGCACACAGTGGCAGAATAATTTCTTGCTTTTGGCATAAGAATGTTTGTTGTTGTCGCTACTGCAGGTTGCCGGTGTTGCTGGTTGGTGGTTGCTGCTGGTTGGAGGTTGGTGTTTGTGTAGTTTTATTTGGTTGTGTTATTTCTTGTTTAGTATAAAACTTTCATTTTTTGTGCTATGATTTGATGTGATTGCTTCTCTCATTGTCAATATTTTTTCCTCCACATTCAACTTACTGCATTTAGAAGTATCAAGCACAACACCTAGGATGAAGAATAAATCAAACCTGTATCATTAGCGTGTGGTGGGTCAAATTTTAAAAGCTGCCTTATGTTGACATTCTGCATTTATCATTTAGAATTTACCAAAATATAGATAGATTAAGTAGATTATTTTTTTCCACTTGTAGGTCTTCTTTTGTTATAATTCAGGCTTGCTTTCATAAGAATTTTAACAGAGTTTATTAACATTTTAAAAATTATTCATGTAACGATTGTTATTCTTCTTGATATGTGGGCTTATTTTCCCCTGAAATTGTACTATAGTTACTTGGTATTGCTAATATTTTCTTGCGAGAACTTTCTATGTGTGATGACAGGAGGATTAGGAGATCCAGTGGTTCTGCACGAGTCTCTTTGGCATTAGGTAAAGATTCCAGTGGTTCTGCATATTACCGTCTATACACGGTTCATTATTGTGCTTAGAAATTGCCTTCGTGTGGTATAGGAATTTTTGTGATGTAAAACTAAAAACTGCTTTAGCAACTGGACACAATGTTGCCCGATAGATTTATCGTTTCTCTATCAATGGGTAATAACATAAAGTCATCATTTCTTATCATTGTTTGTTATTCTTTTACAGAATTTCTCTACCCAGCTGGAAAGGTGCATATTAACTTCAGCTACTAGCAATAAGGGTTAGGCTTATATGTATATTCACTCTAATAACACATGCCTAGATTCTACAAGATAATAATACTTAGATTCTACAATATAATTTTTCATCAAAGAATTGAAAAATTGTTAATTCATATCCTAGGTTATTAGTACATACTTAGAAGCACCATTATAGTTGTTATGAGGAGCCTATGCACATTTTTGGTATTGATCCTAAATCCAGGATTGTTGTGACAAAATCTGTCAATATAAAATATGTTATACTTAGTATGCGTAAGAACAATGTAAAAATAATGGTTGTAGTGTTAGTTATGAGCCTAATATGATATGTCTTTCTCTCAACTTCTCTGTATTTTACAATGAGATTTTGATCCAAACTATAAGGGGCTAAACTGAATCTAATCCTTTTAATGGGTTTAGTTCTTATTTCTAACTTAAGTTGTTTGCATGAAATTGTCATTTCAGGAGAAACATATAATGCAGCAGACATCTATTGTGGAAATTTAGAAAACTTTGACGTATTGGAGAATTCTCTTGAAAGGAAACCATCTAAGTGTGAAGAAGCGGATGTAATGGGGGATGATGGTGTCCCTACAGTGATTGATTTGGAGTTGTAAAGGGTATTTAACATAAATGCTTGTAGATTTTTATTGAGTTTAGGAGTGTATTGTTGTTATTGTTTTATTCATTTTATTGATGTCTTTTGGGAAATCACAATGCTATCAGTGTCTGTCTTTAGGTGATTAGATTTTTTTATGTAATTATTGATAGTTGATTTTAAGAAAACATGATTATCTCATTTTGCAAATGTAGATAAAGAATATCATCATTCAACACTGAAGGTGCTATTTGTTTTAGCAAGATAGGTTTTATTATTGTTTTGTTTGTTTATATATTTAGTCTTGCTTAGCTTAAACAAGAGTGAATTAACAAAGAAATTTGATAACTTACATTTCGTTTTTAAATATTAATTTAAAGTATAATTATTCTCTTCCAAAAAATAAATAATAATAATAATAATAATACGAACATCAAAGATCTTAACATGCTTCATTATTAAGGGTAGTTCTTAATGGATCATGGTGGATATATTGATTATGAGTAGCTGAAGTGTTGATTGTTTGTTTTTTTAGGCTTTCCAAGTATGTTAAGCATTCTAATTTTTAACATTTTTAAATAATTATGATTTTTTTTATAATGATAAGTGTGTGAAAAAATCATATCTAAATATTTACGTTTTGCTTAATATATAGACAGAAGTTTGTGCATTATATATTATATCTATTTTATATTGTATCATTGCTCCACCAAAAGAGTACGAAGAATAATGCTAACAATTATTCATAACGTTTTTAAAACATTCATGGTTGTTTCACATAGTATAATTCTTTGTCATTCACAATAAAAATTACTATCTAATACTAAGTAAGGTATTCCAATTTGATTAAATAAATTTATTTGATCGTATTTTTTTCACTGTAATAATTTAAAAAATACCATGTAAAATAAAATCCTAAAAAATGATAAATATATTATTCTCTAAGAAAATAGTCACGTAAATAAAATCAATGCTTAAACACATGGAATAGCAAAATTTAAGATCCGTGCATAGCACGGGTAAATTTACTAGTTTAAATTATTTTATTAAAGTCCATATCATAAATTATTCATAATGAGTTTAATGCATTTGAAAAATTGTCTTCTTGACCCAAGTGGATTGGCCTAGTGGAATCTGGTTGGACACTTAGAGACTTCAAGGTTAAAGACTCGAGCCCTAGTAAGACAACAATTCTTGGAGAGGATCCATACCGTTGAGTTAAAGACTCACACAATTCGCGGATCCTTGATGGATTAATTGGGCCACAAAAAATGTGAAGCGCAGACATCACCTGATTTCGATAAAAAAAAAAAGAAAAGAAAAATTGTCTTCTTAAGAGAAGGGGTTTTCATGGTTCAATTTTTTTAAAATCCAAACCGAATTGAGCCAAACCAGATTTATGGTTTGGTTTTTTTATAATGAACTGGACTGATTTTATAGAACGGTTCATAACTGGTTTGAAATCGGTTGGATTAAAAAAAAAAAAAAAAAAAACTAGTTTTGAATCAGTTGAGAGTATGAAAGTGTAACCCGCAAGATCTTCTCCTTGGACTGCCACGCACGAAAGTCCACTTCATCGGTGTTAATCCGGTGCACTTCAGCAAAAGTAACAATCTGACGTGGATAATAACCCCAAGTCATATTTCGCCACGCATTTTTCTTGCAGGGTTAGGTCACGAGGGTTTTTCGGTAGCCAGAAAACAAAAATAAAACAAAAATTTCCCTCAATTTTTTGTTTTTTTGTTTTTTTTCATTTTAATATTACTTTTTTTTGACGGAAAACTCAACATCTCTTGATCTCTAACATCCCTCAAAGTCAAAGACGACGGAAATTACAAAGCAGAGAAAAAGCAGCAATTCGTGAGAGCAACAGCCAACAAGCAAACAAAAACCGCATATCTCCCACCTCCACCTGATCCCCGCTCTTTCACTTTCCACATGCCTCTACAGCTTCTTTTTTAAGCTGCACCCGCATTCGCATCCGCACCAGATCCCATCCCATCAAATGGCCTCCACAGCCCTCACCACCTCCTCCCCCCGCCCCACCCTCCCCTCCCTCCGCCTCCGCCTCCGCCCCTTCAAATCCCAAACCCTCCTCCACTCCCCTCCATCCACATCCACCACTCTCAACCTCACACTAAAACGCAACCGTTTCATCCCCTCCCCTCTCATTTCCTCACATCCCAAACCCCCCCTCACTCTAGTAAAAGCCTCATCATCATCCTCTTCTTCTATTCCTTCACCTTCACCTCCACCTAAGCCATATCAAGGCGCCGCTATTAAACCCTTACTCGCTTCCATCGTCACAGGTCTCATTCTCTGGTTCGTCCCCGTCCCCGCTGGCGTCTCCCCCAACGCGTGGCACTTACTCGCCATTTTCCTCGCCACCATCGTCGGTATCATCACCCAGCCTCTCCCCCTCGGCGCCGTCGCTATCCTCGGCCTCGGCGTCTCCGTCCTCACCAAAACCCTACCCTTCGCCGCCGCATTCTCCGGCTTCGGCGATCCCATCCCGTGGCTCATTTGCCTCGCCTTCTTCTTCGCCAAAGGCTTCATCAAAACCGGTCTCGGCAACCGCGTCGCTTACCAATTCGTTTCCCTGTTCGGTTCCTCTTCGTTAGGGTTAGGTTATAGTTTGGTTTTCAGCGAGGCGTTGTTGGCGCCGGCGATTCCTTCGGTTTCGGCGAGAGCGGGTGGGATCTTTCTTCCGTTGGTTAAGTCACTGTGTGTGGCGTGTGGTAGTAATGCGGGGGATGGAACGGAGGAGAGGTTGGGGTCGTGGTTGATGCTGACTTGCTTTCAGACTTCGGTGATTTCGTCCGCAATGTTCTTGACAGCAATGGCGGCGAATCCGCTGTGTGCTACTCTCACTCAGAGCTCAATAAACCAGACGATCGGGTGGTTGGATTGGGCTAAAGCTGGGATTGTTCCTGGTTTGGCGTCGTTGGTGTTGGTGCCGTTGATCTTGTATGTTATCTATCCGCCGACGCTCAAGAGCAGCCCTGATGCACCAAAGCTTGCTAGGGAGAAGTTGAAGACAATGGGGCCTATGACTGGTCATGAGAAGATCATGACCGCGACACTGTTTCTTACGGTATTCAAATCAAATTGCATAACTTTTAGCAACTACTTTTTATCTGTCGTTCTTAGGTGTTTTATGTTGAGCGAATGAGAGGTAGGGTGACTTAGCGTGTGTTTGTCTAAGTGTTGGCCAAACGCAGAAGCTTCAGTGGGTTTAGACGGTTCTAAACGCGGAACCAATCGTACCTTTAGACCATTTCAGATATGCATTTTGAAATTATGTTTGTGGATCATAGAGATAGTAAGTCAATTAGATGGTAAACTAGGCAATATATTACTTTTGGGTGTTCATTTGGTTTATGATTTTCTTGGCCTGTCAGTCACTCGTTAATGGCTGAGGATTTCAAAGATAAGTTTAGAAGTTAGATGCAAAGTTGGTCTAGAAACTCGTTTCACCTCACTTGGAATCTTGTGTTATGCTTCTTATAAGTCATTTCCTTTTTTGTGTCTATTGTTAACTGCATATAATAGTATTATTTACTAGTAGTTTCTAGTCTGTCCTATTTTATTTTCTGTCCTTGTGTTGAGTTTAGTATTAAATTTGCTGTGCTAGGCTGATCATAGAGTAGATGAGCATTTTTTTAATTGCTTTTCTGACAAGTGATGGTAAAAACTCAGATATTGGTTATAACTGAATATGCCATCTTCATTTCTGTTTGCTATGTTAAGTTCGGAGTCCTTTGGTTATTTGTAGCATAATTCTGTACTGCCTCGGTTTGAAATATAAGGAAAAAAGACTAATTTTACACTTATTAAGGAGGTTAGTTGATTGTATTTAATTTTCTCAAATTAAAAAAAAAAATCGAGGTTTTTTAAGGAAAGTAGCATTGGGAATGAAACAAAAATTAAATAAGATAACACTTTTCTAGAGATGTTTTAGGAAAGTAGCATTGGGAGTGAAAGAAAATTTATGTAGATTAGTTACTTTTTCTTATATTTTATACCATGTGTCTTAATAAGTTGAATACAAATTTTATACTTTAAGCACCAAATCTTCTTTTTTTTCCCTGATTTATTCCCTCTATTGGTATGTTTTACCAGGTTGGACTTTGGGTTTTTGGAGGGCTTCTTAATATAGATGCTGTAACTGCTGCCATTCTTGGATTATCTGTACTCCTTGTCACAGGGGTTGTCACATGGAAGGAGTGCTTAGGTGAGGGAGTTGCCTGGGATACTTTGACATGGTTTGCTGCTCTCATTGCAATGGCTGGGTATCTGAACAAATATGGTCTCATCTCTTGGTTCAGTCAAACTGTTGTCAAGGTATTTTTTTATGCTCCTCTTTCCACTAGCCATTATCCGTTCTCTTGATAATTTATCTTCACTTTTGCCTTTTATTTGTTCTTTGGAGTGAGCATGGTTTTTTTGTTTAATTTCAATAATAGCATTTTCATACACAGGAACCTTTTCATGTTTCGAAATATGCACAAGCTTAATAAGCTTTTAACCAGATGTATATGTATTTATCTGACACACTCATCTCCCATGTAAAATGGTTGTTTATGTGGATATGTTTGGCCTTTATTTTGTTCATATAAGGTCAGATTACTTCAAAACATTTCAAAACAACAAAGGATATCAAATTGGTTCAGCGTAAGTTCTTAGTTCCTATGAGTGCAAATACTCTAATTATAACATCAATTTACATGCATACCATTCCATACTATGGTCAGGAGCTATTTTATGCACCAGCCAGAAGAAGCTCTGCAAAAGAGAATATGCAATATGTGTTACGTGCTGTCGTGCTCGTAAAATTTATTTTTACTTTACTTTACTATTTGAATAGTTTATTACATTCCTTGGTTAATTCAATGAAACCTTTGCTTATGCTATTATTTATGTAAACAGTTTGTTGGTGGATTGGGTCTGTCATGGCAACTGTCTTTTGGGATTCTGGTTCTTCTCTACTTCTACTCACATTACTTCTTTGCAAGTGGAGCTGCTCACATTGGTGCCATGTTTACTGCATTCCTGTCTGTTGCCACTGCTCTGGGAACTCCACCATTCTTTGGAGCCATGGTACTGTCCTTCCTCTCCAACCTTATGGGTGGCCTTACACATTATGGGATTGGGTCAGCTCCTGTATTTTATGGTGCCAACTACGTTCCCCTTGCTAAATGGTGGGGATATGGATTCCTTATTAGTATTGTTAACATTATAATCTGGCTTGGACTTGGAGGAGTTTGGTGGAAATTCATTGGCTTGTGGTAAAGGAGGGCCGGCCTGTCAAAGAAATTTGCCTACACAAATTTTGTAATTTAAAAGTTTTGCATACATTCACATCTGAATTCTCGTTATTATCAGCAGCTGAAGCAAACTGCTAATCTTTTGTCCGATTCTTTCTAGAAATAATCTTCGGGAGGTTTTGACTTTTGATGGAGATTTAGGTCGGGAGCTGGTTACAGTTGAATATTTTAGATCTGAGGTAGAACATTTACATGAATTTTGAAATGTAAGGGAATCCTGATATTCAGGATATACTGTAATTTATTGTCACGAATGTGTTTTTACTTAAGTTTTGCGGAAGAAGGGCGTTTGTAGCTGGAATTTAACAGTTATCATTAATTATCATCAAATTCTTTTGGGATGTTGATCTCAATGCTCTGCACTTGAAGTTAAAAATGAATTCTGTTGCAACAACTGGCGTCCTGATAGGTTGAGGATAGAATTGTCAGTTTATTACATTTCACCTGCATCTGTTATATATGTTCGTTAGCTCGTTGGTACAAGCTTGTCCTTTGTCAGATAATTATTTCTTGATTGCTCTTTATTACTTCTGTTATTTTAGTTTGTTTCTTTCGACATCAAATCTGCAATATCGTAATGAAATTCTTCTTGTTAGAGAGCTGGTAGACTAGTACATTTTTATTCGAATCACACGCTTGAACTTCACTGATTCAGTGATTTGGACCATGTAACCGGACTGTGATTCGTCCCCCCTTCCCTGCCTATGCCTAAACCCAAATATACCTTTCGTCATGGTTGGTTATGACCTACTATGCACCATTTTCTTTTAAGTATTATGATGCACTAACACAATCATGCTCGTAATAAGCTTTAGATTTGATTAACGACAAGTTGGCAATAACAAAGCAAAATGAGTTATTGAGAGATAAGGGATGTTGTCACATCGGGATGAATATAGCTCGGTTCGAATTGAATTTGACATCGGTCATGATTCGATTGACCGAAATAAACTGATTTGATATGTTGATAAGATAGTAAAAATTGTACAAAATTGTAAAAAGGTTGAATGTGAGAAATAAGATATTAAGATTATAGGTGCTAATAACACCTCAAAAAAAAAAAAAAAAATGGTGACCATTGCTATGCCTTTGATCCACAACCCTCAAATGATGCTTCAATGATGACCGCTTTGGCGAATAGAGTCAAAAAATGGTACTTTGTGTTTTCGGTGCAAATAACGCCACCCGTATCAACTTTTTTTGTTTTGGCTAAAATCAGGATAATGTAGGACGCATAAGGATGCATTTGAGCTCTTGTTTTGTCATGGGATGTGTACCATTGATTAGTGTGATTAACTCATAAGCCAAGCTCTAAGATTAACCTATTTGGTTAGGTATCCTCTAGTGGCGAAGGTGTTCCATTTCCAAACTTAAAATGATATAAACACCAAAACTTACTGTGATTGTGTCTTTGTGAATGTGTTTACAAAGTACATGACATTAGCCGGATGGCTAAACTACAAAGAAGACATCCATATAAATAACTGAGCACATGTGATTCACAGCATTGGACTCAAAAAACAAAAGACAATGCAGGGAGGGCATAGCTACCGCAATCGGGAGTCTGAACTCTGAAGCCTATTTGAGAAGTTAATGAAAAATATGCATTACATACAGTAATGGCAGTACTTGAAAATTTTGCTTGATAGATAAGGGGGAAGAAGGAGAAGAAAGGAAAAGGACTATACAGTTTCAATTTCTGTGTTTCCTGGTTTCCAGCATTGTGCCGTCTTTAAGACTTTCCTGAGCATCATTGTCCATGCCAAGGCTGAAGAGGGCAGCTGCTTGAAGATAAAATGCGGTGGGCCACGTTGGAAATACAGATTGAGCTTGCATGGCATCTCCAAGTGCTTCTTGTGGCATGTCATTCATCATGTAGCATAAGCATCGCCTTGCATACACAGTTGGTGACACCATCGTCCCACCATCGATGAACTACACCAAACAAGCATAGTCAAAATCCTTCTCTAACAAAAGGAAGTTAGAACAATTATATGATAACCATTTTCAGTCTTCATTTAGCATGCTTTGAGTTATGGAGGGGAACATATGGTCATGTCTATTCTGGAAACTCCTCCCTCTTTTAGCAACTTGCTAGATGCATGGATACATTATAAGCTACCCCTCAACTTACACTAAAAGGTAATTCCAAAGCATGGACCACTTTACTTTACCAACTCATCATTCATTGTTCCAAGTCAAAATATTCTGTCTAGCAAAGATGAACTTTGTCAACATGCCGATAAAATATTTCATGAAATTGACAATGGAAAGTTATTTATTTATTTATTTTTCATGTATTATAGGAATCTAATTATGTGATAAGACAGAATTGAAGTTTAAATGTTGTTTGATGATTATAGGAATCTAGACTGTTATTTCCAAAATTTCTAGATGACTTACTTGTGTATAGCAGTCAATGGCCCTAGGGAAGTCCATAGCATGAAAAGCAGAATCTCCATGCTTCTTAAAATTTAGTGTGTCTTGTATTTGATTTGTCCACATCTGGAAGGAAAGCTGGGATACAATGAAAGGGCACAAAGCAATAACTATATCAGACAGGATAAGGTAGGTACAGCTTGCTAAGAACTATAGAACAATAGTAAGCAATACATTTTTGGTGTATTACAGAATTATATACACACATAGGTGTTGGCAAAAACGGAATCATTGGCAACAAGTAGCTTTCAAATAAAAAAAAAAAAAAAAAGAGAAAAATAAGATTAAAAAATTCCTCTTACAGCTTAATGGTAGTCCTCATGAGAAAGAAATCTATAGAAATACGAAATACCTCATTTGCAACATCCTCATCATCCTTGTAGCCCACCTTATCCAACATTTCATGTATTGCGGTTAGATCTCTTCTAGAACAAGCTTCACCAAAAGGTGTCAACGAAACTGTTTCCTTTGGTGATACATTCCCTTCTGTTATGCCCATCAAAACATATGATGATACCTGCTAAACACAACTAGATGTAAACCAAATACCAAATATATTTCTATGCTTGGGTTCACAAATATGTACAAGCCAACCAAGTAAACTTTGAACCCTGATTGACTTGTCATACAAGAACTTAAGACAAAGCAGGTAAGGAAAAGGAAGAGCATACTGAAGTTTCTTTCTGAAGAGGAGTTAGAGCAGTCACAAGCGACTTGGCATTTGGTCTCTCACGAGGTTCATATTGTAAACAACGTGAAGCTAATCTTACTAACTCAGTTCCATCATCATTTGAAAAATGACCTTCCAAACCCGAGTCCATCAGCATCTGAAAATTTTTTCCTCGTATAAGGTCAAGTGCCTGCATTTAAAAGGATTATGGTACCTTTCAGTTTAAGAACTCCATAATGATATGTTCATTTTAAGACAAACTGTCATAGGATGTTAATGCAAATGTAGCACAGGTCAACCATAAGGTGCCAACATTTAACAGGTCGAATATTGACTGGGCAACATACTGCCTTGAATTAAAATGAAGACGACAAATAGGAAGGAAGGAGATTACATGACTCGGTGGGATATGCTTTCCACTCATAAGATCTAGCAAAAGGGTGCCAAAACTGTAAATTACACTTTCAGGGGTGATTCTTCCTGCCAAATTTCAAACGTGTTAGCTTATTTAAGAAATGGAATAAGTCTTTTCTTTTTTAAAAATAAAATGGAACAAGTCAAAGTGCATGGAATCACCAAAAATATAAATCTACAGCCACAGCAAGCAAAATAGATAAAGGTTAAATTTTTTTGCTCTTAAATCATTTATTACCTGTCCTTAAGTACTCTGGAGGAGTGAAGGCTAAATTTGTGCTATAGCTTCTGCCATCTCTACTGTTTTTCATGAGTCCAAAGCAAGAGAGTCTAGGATTGCCATCCTGTCCATCATAATTATACCATGTAAAAGATATAGTTGATAAAACATAATGAAAAGAGGCATAACATAGCCCTTGCCATAAAAGCTCAAGTACCTGGTCAAACAAAATTCTATAAGCATTAAGATCATGGTACAATGCCCTTCCTTTACTGCTGCAGTATTCCAGTGCTTGTGCAAGATACAAGGCCACCCTCAGCCTCATTGCCCATTTCATAGGCTGGTTCTCCCCTATCAGAGCAATTCATACAAAATCACAATTCAGGATTACATAACAGATAAGATTTCACAAACCATATCAACAAGATGAGGATGAAATTGAGGGAGCAGATTACTTAAATTTGGCTCTTTGGGTGTTTGATCTGGATTTGAAAATAATTTAATTATCGGATAATCTTAAATTTCCAAAAATCCAGCTTAAAAAAACTCAGTTTTTTTCACCCCAAAATAGCGGTAGAAAACAGCTTATGTCGTTGACAAACACCTTCGAGCCTCTACATGCTATTGTTTTGGAGCAGCAACAACTGTTTTTCGCAAAAAATAATCCGAATCAAACACCATCTTAACTTAGCTTCTAGAGCAAAATGCCTAATCCTAGTCAAACATTGAGGTCTATCAATGACTACCAAGAGTTGATCTTTTCTGCTGCTGAGTGCTTGAGAAATGTTTATGTAAGTAAGGAATAAGGAACATAAACAAATGAGTGGAAAGTTACAGTGAAAAAGATGTTTGGAGAGAGTTTCATTGGGCATGAACTCAGCAACAAGCAATTTGTCTTCGCCTTCACAGCAGAACCCAACCAAGTTAGCTAACCTCTCACTCCTCAATAGCCCCACTGCTTTTGCTTCATCCTTAAAAATTCCAAACACAACAACAACAGCAACATCAAAACAAACAACAAACTTTGCACCAGCAAAACACAGCCATATTCATTCACACAAATGCAAGGAAATGAACAGCAGAAAAAAGTAACACTAACTATGAATTGCCTAGAATCAGGCCAAGCTGATTTGTTGAAGCGCTTCACAGCAATCAACTTATCATCTTCAAGTCTTCCTTTGTAGACAACATTTGGAGCCTTCTCACCATGTTCTGAGACAATGTTGTCAGATGAAAATCCTGAAGTAGCAACTTTGAGTTGATCCAAGGTGTACTCAGTGAACCCAGCAAAAGGATCCTTATCATTCTTTGTCCCATCATCTGAAGTACCCCGAAATGAGATTGTTTCATATTAAAGACTCAAACTTTAAATTCAAGTTAGCTACTTTTTCTAAGTTTTCTTTTGTTCCCAGAAAGTGACTAGTGAAAGTGAAAAAATAAAAAAAAAATAAAAAAAAATAAAATTTTGTTACCATTATTATCAGATAAGTCATGAAGGTTGGATTTGATATTGGAAGACCACCAGCAGAGAGAGAATTTAGAGCAACGAGCTCCCATTTGGTAAAGAATGTGAAAAGAATGAAGAGAGAGAGGCTCTCTCTCTATCTATCTTTCTATGTGTCACTTTATGAAGTTGGAGGTGTGAGTATGTGTGTAACTGTGTATTGTAGTAGAAGGAGTAGAAATACCAGTAGTAGAAGAAAATTGAAGGTAGTGTTTGGGAAGAGAGAAAGTGGGGTGTGAAAAAGTAGACTTTTTTGGGATCCAAATGTGTTATTATGAGTCAGTCACCTTCACCCTCTTCTCTTCATCATTTCTTCTTCTCTTCTCTTTTGCCATGTACTCTGAGCTTTCTGTTTTTTTTTTTTCTTTCTAATTATATATTATTTATTATTTATAATCATGGCGTTTAATATAAGTTCATTGTATTACTCCTTCCTCTGCTATTTACAACATCTTTTTGAGTTTTTATTTTGGTTCTATTTATAAGATTTTTTTATTTAAATTTTCAATAGTATTTAATTACTTCTTTCCACAAACACACGTATAAGAAAATCACTATTTAAAGTTCCAATAATAATTATAGGGGTAGTTTTGAAAAAGTATATCAAATTTTCACATTTCCACTAACAAATTTATCCACTTTTCTTGGTGGGGGTGCAAAACCCGTAAGGATCTTATAAATAAGATCGGAGGGAGTATTTTTTTTATGGGTCTTGTTAACAAATGTTTTTAATACATATGAAAAAAATCATAAATCCACATTCACCACCCTCTCGAAAACATAAAAAATCACATTTTCCAATAACTTCTATCTATAATTACTCCATTTAAAAGCACTTGTTAGCATTTTCTTTTTTTATTTATAAGTTTGTTTTTTAATTTTTATTAATGTTAACTTTTTAATATAAATACTCATATTTACTCAACAATTATAAAAATCTTAAATAATTATAAATAATTTATCAAATATTATTATTTTTAATATCGCAGATAATATCAATTAATTTTAATATTGGCTTATATATTAGTATCTTTGAATTTTGATGCATGCTTCGTGTTTTGGGCTCCGTAACTTACCAAAACCAAGACATCCCACGCTTTCCTCTCTGTATCCTTCTGCCAAATTTTTGCCTTTGTTTTTCCATGCATTTTCATCCGTTTCAGTATACTCCCACCATTTCTATTTTCTATTTATTCTATTTCAAACAAAACACTTTCTTAAAAAATGTGATCATTATTTAGATTTTAATACATTAATTATATTTTTTTTCTATTATACCATTTCTTTCTTTGTAATCGTTACTTTTTTTTTACTATTTACGTCAATGGATATCCTATTAAATAGAGTTAATATATAAAATAACATTTATTACATTTTTGAAATTATCAAAAGAGAAATAAAAAGAAATCTTTAAAAATTGACAATTAATAAGAAAAGGATGGAGCATAATTTTAAAAACAATTCATAATACTCCATTTTTTCCGAAATTAATGTAATATTAATTATTTTTTTACAATTTTATTCTAATTATTACATGGAGACAACAAGTGATAAATTAATTATAGATAGATAGTAAATAAAAACATATTGTAAATTAATTAGTGATAAAATTTCACACTTTTTATTTTTGATAAATCAGGAGGGTAAAATGTAAAAATGTTGTACATTAATGACTATGAATTTTCAAAAAAAAAAATTGAGAGGATAAAAATGTAATATTACAATATATTCTCGTAAAATTCGTAAAACTAATTACTTTCCTTAATATGTGTAATTCGTTTAAGTATACTCTATAATAAGTAACGGATGAAGTACTTTTCTAGCATTTACAAATTCGATTTTCTTATTTATTGTCCTTGTGTCAATATATAAGCAATTCAAAATATAAAATTAACCTAAAAAATAATATTTTTTTAGAGCATATTGCAAAAATATGTATTAAATATTTAAGGGTTAAAATTTTTTATTTTTTAAAAATTAATTTTACACTTTTTGCTTCCTTATAAATTTTAGGTTTGCCAAATTTACTTAATATTTGGGATTGTTGTGTTAGTATTCATATAGTTTTTTATAAAAAAAAACGTATAAATGTATTTTTACTACTCTCTCAGGTCCCAAATATAAGCCTTATTTGAAAACTTTTTTTTTGTCCTTAATGTAAGTCTAATTTCTAATTTCCAATGGCATTAATTACTCATTTTTCACAAATACCCCTATTTATTCAACATTTTTTAGATTCCAAATAATAATTGTCGGGGTACTTTTGATAAAATATATCTTATATTTACATTTCCAATACCACTAACCATACTAGTAACTAACTTTCTTAAAATGTGAGAAAATTGGTCAAAGAGACTTATAATAAGGACCGGATGGAGTATCTATTATGGTTCCAGTAATTTTTTAGTAATAGTAGTATCAAGGTTTGAATAAGGCATCACTTTAAAAAAAAAAAAAAACAAAATTATTAACCAGTGCTCTTACGAAATTTATTAAAGTTTTTAGTGCTAAAAAAATAATCATAAATATATATTCTTTCATGTCTCAAAATACAAAATATCATATTTTTTTCATGAATTTTGATTATATTTAAATTTTTAACCAATATCCTTAAAATACTTAATATTTATCTTTAAAAAATATAATCAGTCCCGAGTCAAATTAATCTCACAGTAATACCAGCAAATACCTTGATCAAAGACTAGAAAAGCAGTACTGCTAGTCATTCTCATGTCAAGATAGTAGTTGTGATTGGGCCACACCCATGATACCAAAATCACTATCATTCTATCGGCTACCCAAATCTCTATCCTGGTATTAAGGGTCAGCGTCAAGGCAAAATAAGTAACAATACCCATTACACATTTACACATCACTCCCTCCGTGGAGACGTTACTCCCTCCTTCCTTTTTCCTTTTAAGAATTTTATTTACACGGATTCAAAAAAATCATTTAATTTTTTATTTTTTTTAAATATTTGATAATTTTATGCTAATATTTTTATATTATTAATTATCATTCATTTAACATATTTCAACATGTTAAAGGTAAGAATAAAGTTGGAAAAAATCAATTAATACACTATTGAATTCATACTACGAAAAATAATTTAGAATAAGTTAAAAAGACTAAAATGAATACTATTATTCCGGATACTCTTTTTCTTAGAAATTATTTTATTAAAAACACTGTCAATTTCAATATTACTAGCAATATTAGTTAACTTTTTAATGAATGTTGAATCAATTTTTTAATTCAGTGTAAAAAACATTACACCGTCAGTGCACTTTCATTACCAAGAACATTAACAATTACATTATTTCTAAGAAAGATAATTAATAAAAAATAATTTGATTTTTCTCATTTCTTTGTGAATAGTGAATACAAAGACTTAAATAGGAAATAATTAAAAGAGATCTATACCATACAAGTGGCAACATCTCATTCAATAATAACATTCGTAAAAAATACTTATTAAACTATTTATTAAAGAGATTAATGAGTATGCACTGACGGTGTAAAGTTTTTTACACCATCAGTCCATTATCTACCATTCATTTGTATTACTTTAATTTAAAAGTCAACGACCATAAATGGATGAATGGTGAATGATGCACTGATGGTGTAAAAAACTTTACACTGTCGGTGCATTACCCATTTTCTCTTTATTAAATTATTTAACTATAACTATCCTATTCATTTCTTTCAAATAAATTTAATGGTCACACTTAATTTTAATTAGACTTAAGAGTTTATCAGGAACAATAACTTTTGTATAAGTAACATCACTCTTGAGGATTTTTGTTTTGAGTTCTGAAACTGGGCCTCCCATTATTATTGCGAACAGTGCTTTTGCATTGTGAAGACATCATATCCCGAGCCAGCTATATACTATTGCTCCCAATTTTGTTCCATAATAATGTAATTCATAAGTGGACACTTGACACAAAGGTTCCATGTTTTTCTTTAACACTTCAACCAATAATTGAGGTCTTTGGGGAGACATACAAATTAAGGAAAAATTGAATAAAAGGTCATTTCTTGATCCAACCTTTCCAGCTCTAACTTGGTCACTATATTATCCTTTAACACCGAATGAATTGGGCCTATTTGCCACTCAACACCTTCACACATTGCACATAGGAATTGTCTTTCCATTCCAAGACAACATATGCTTATCTTGTCTAATAATAAGACCGATATAAAATTACATTAAAACCTTAAGACAAATAACAAGACCAGATAGCGAGGTTTTGTATGTCCGAGAGCTTTAATATAAATTTTTCCCAAGATTTCAGCGTAGACACAGAGGATGCTGTGAGGGATCTGCTAGGGAGATGTCCAACATGGCTTGGTACAAAATTCTTCGATTTTTGATGAGCCTAAGAAAAAGGGACCCTCTTTCTTTATCAAACCCAAGCCCGTGACGGTGATTAAAAAAAAAGGATAATTTATTTACCCCAAAATAGAAAGCTTGGAAGTTGGATCACCGTCAAAATACTCATAAAATAAAAAATATTCATTAATCGATTTTCAAGACTTAAATAGTAAATGCATATTTTCCTTTACAAATATTCAAGTTAAAAAAATTCATGTAAAGAGAGTTATCCTCCTCCATAACGAGGATGTTTTCGAACATGATTATTTCCTAGTAAGGTTAGACTAAGAAAAAATATTAAGATATTAAAAAAACCTAAAAAAAAATATATGCTGTATCTACAATGGAAAATTCTATTATAAAAAAAATTAAAAAAAGTTTAAGAAAAACCACATGTTAGAAAATGTTAACAAGTATCATATAAACACTTGTTAAACAATCAAAATAAATAATTTTGTCTTAAAAAATAATGCGTTTAATATTTTAAGAAATGTTACAACTTGTGTTCTAATACTCAATTTAGCATTTCATATTTAAATCTTATAACTTTGCACAGAAATAGGTTTTTTTTTTTTTTTTTTAAATATAAATTTATGCACGGTATGAGCAAGATGGAAGGGGAAAGTTGACAACTTTTTCCATACCCTGGTGCAGCAGCAATACCCATGACTAATTCTTGATTTGGGTTTCAACAAAATATATAGACTCTGGAAAGAAAAAGTGCACACGCATGTGTAGTAATCTCTTGGGTTGACGCCTTTTTCATGTAATTTGAGTCTTTGTCATTGGAAGGGGATGGCAGAGCGAGGAAATGTCATGTTTTAATCAATAATACAGATAATAGAAAAGGTAAAGGAAATGTCATGTTATCAATAGAATAGAAATGATACAAAAGGAAAAACAACATTGACTTATGGTAACAAAGAAATAAAGGAATTGACCACCGTGGGTTTGTAAGTGGTAGCTCACTTGGTCTCTTAATCAACTGGTTTCGAGTTCGAGCTATGAGTATGGAGCAATCCCTGCTGGGAGATTTCTACCGCTTAGTGCGAGTTTATTTGAGTCGGAACAGATGAGTCGGATTCTGGGTAAACTAGATCCGGGTACCGCTTGGTATAAAAAAAATAAATAAATAAATAAAGGAATTGAAGGAAAGGCATGTGATGTTACAACGAGTGTCTCCTACCTATATTTATGTTATGCATGCTTCAATGCAGGAGGAAGATCAGAGCATTTATATGAAAAGTAGCAACACGCAAATTCGCAATCACATAACCAAAAGTCCAAAACTGCTACTCTCTCTCTCTCTCTTTTTTTTTTTTACGAGGGTATCCTTCCACCGACAGCCGAAGACTAATCCCCTCCGAGGCGTAGAGATCACCGAAGTGGGTTTTACCTTTACCAACAAAGCATTTTTCATGCTCACGGCAGCGATCGAACCCCTAACATTATGCTTAAGGAACTCAGTTATCTACCAACTGTGCTGGGCTTTGTTAGTTGCTACTCTCTCTGTTTTATATGTAATAATGTACAGTGACAACGAGTGTCTCCTACCTGTATTCATTTTTTACTTTTGCTTAAAGTATTGGCTTTTTTAGGATCCCAAGTCTTGGGCACACTTTTTTTTTTAATTTTATTTTTTTAAATTATTCTCATTCATTAACCAAAGTCTCCTTATTATAAGTTGGAGTACTGAATTAAATTACACACATTAAAATAACCATATATTTTTTTATTAACATTTTAAAAAGATATTTTAAACAATATAAATTTATTTTCTCAACCTGCATTAAAAAATAAAAAAAATTAAGTCAAACATTTAATAAACAAATATTTTTTAAAAAATAACAACAAATAACACATAAACTGATATATTCTCTGGGATAATTGATTTTATACTTGAAACTAGTATTAAATTTTTATTAGTAGTGCATGATCACCTGAGAAAAATCGTCACTATTAAATTAATTGTTTCACCAAATTTTTTAATTTTATTGGTAAGAATTCACATAATTCCTCGTTAATATGAGTTGGAATATATTACTTTATTCAATTCTAAATATAAGTTTTATTAAAAAAATTGAAAATTAAAAAAGGTAATTAAAATTGTTAATTTATATTAAAATATAAATATTTGATATATATTTTTGTATTTATCCTTTTATTTCTCTTTCCATATAATTAGTGTTACTTAATTCTCTTTTCCTTCCCTCAATCACATCTTGTTCATCTATTCTTATCTTCATCTATCATTTATTACCTATATGTAAAAAGATGAGGTGAGATAAAATATTTTATAGCCGATCATACTCAACAATATAAAAAACAAAAACAAAATCCCAGTTTTTTTTATATTATTTTCTTTCTTGAGCGAGGTTTTCTCACCCTATTTTTTTTTTCTTCTTTCTTTCTTCCTAGGAGTTTCTCATTCTAAGAGTATAAATTCAAGTAGTGTTATTCTTATGGGCTTCTCACCCTAAACGGTTAGTGCACAACTGTACATTCAATGACCTCATTATTTGAGTTGAATCTTGACTCTTTTTTATTCAAGAGTTTTGAATCTTGACCCCCATAATTGAGATTTTGGCCCACATTTCACTTTTTTTTGGACAACAATGTCCTTCAGCGTGTAACAATTTTCGTCCATATTGAAACGGAAAAAGTCCGTCTGCATGTACA
Organism: Crotalaria pallida; assembly: GCA_037953625.1. Lineage (NCBI taxonomy): Eukaryota > Viridiplantae > Streptophyta > Magnoliopsida > Fabales > Fabaceae > Crotalaria > Crotalaria pallida. The sequence continues at coordinate 135,923,345 of CM075654.1, read as the reverse complement.
CGGAACAAATCCGTTTTTTGATACACGGAGTAAATCCGTCTTGAGAAGAACCTTTTCTGTGTCAAGGGTGGTGTCTTCTGTGACCATTGTCGTGCTACTTTTGAAACCTCTGCTACCACCTACCTTCCTGGTAATTACTAATTACTCACACCCCCCCTTTCCTTTCACTTTACTCTTCCATTTTTATACTTTCTCATTTTTATACCGACTCAGTTGCCATTGTTTCACTCCATATCTTTAGATCTCATCTCATAAGTCATAACTAACTTACTTAGATCTCATATGTTCAAGTTGCGAACTTTTTCGTTGATGTGGTATTTTACTTACATAAATCTCATTACTTTATTCTTACAAATGTGTAATTTCATCGGTTCAACTTTTTATTATATGGGATTTTAGTGATGGTAGCAGTGTTTAGGATATCTATCCTTATTGATTCACACTCCTTTGAGATTTGCATTGTAGTTTCTGATTAATAACTTCCGTTTCGGGATAGACGGAATAATTCTGTTAGCCTCAAGACGGAATAATTCCGTTTACGTATAAACGGAAGACCGTTTCCGTTTGACTAGAGACGGAAAAAGTAATACGAAAAAGGATATTTTTGTCCATAAAAAAATGAAACGGGGGCCAAAATCTCAACTATGGAGCCAAAATTCAAAACTCTTATTCAAAATAGTTCTATTAGTACTAGAGCCCAACTCCGATGAAGACGAAAGGGAAAGGGGTTTGGGGTAGTTGAAGGGAGCATCTGCCAATGGGTTGTCATTAGCTAGCCTCAGTCTATGAGACACGCACTTTGTGAACTCTAAGGAGTTAAATGTCACTTTGGTCCCTAAAATTACATACTGCTTTCACTTTCATCCCTTAAATTACGAAAATAGCTTTGAGGTCCCTGAATTTGTAAAAACGTGTGCACGTTAGTCCCTGGAGTTAACCTCCGTCAACGTCCGTTAACAGAGGCGTGACATGCACTTTAAATAATTCACTATAGTCTCTGTAATCATTTTAAATAATTCACTATAGTCCCTGTAATAATTTTAAGTTATTCATTATAGTCCCTGAAACTATACAATTTATTCACTTTAGTCCCTATATCACTATAGTTCAAATTCTAGATTAACTCAAACAATAAGTAAAAAATTAACCAAAAAGATTAAGAGGTATGAAATACCTTCTGCATATCTGAGATGAAGTTCCATCCTTTAGAAAATTTAGCTTCAACTGAATCAAGTTTGGAAAGGGAAATCACCTTTTGAAAATTTTTACCAAACACAATTCAAAATGCTCAAATCCGTTTGGGAGGCACAAACCTGCATTTGCATGAGATCTAAACATATACTTAAACTTAAGGAAAATGTCAAATTGACCCTTAACTTTGCATTTCATCATCAATCAATTTGGTGCTGAAAAAATCTTAATTTTTTTCCTCAACAACCATATTAACTGACAATATGCAAAATGAGGAGCCAAATTGCTTTTACAATATGAAGGATCAACCAATCCAAAATCAATTTCATGAACCAAAGTGTTGTTTTACTATTTACAACATCGTTTTGTATGTTTTCCAAATTGTGCCGTTCTGTTTGAGTTTTTTTTTAAAATTTTATTAACACTATTTGAGTTTTTCTCTTCATTGCACCGAAGATAATATTTATGCAACCAAAAATGTAAAACCTACTTCCTTGAAATTATATATTTAATATATTAAGAGTAAATTTTGAAGGTTTTCAATGTTTTGTTTTTGGTACACAGTTTTCAATATTGACTTTACACTTTTAATTACTTAAACATTGTCCTTAAAAGAGCAAGGATGAAACTTCATCTCAGATATGCAGAAGGTACCCCTTAATCTTTTTGGTTAATTTTTTACTTATTGTTTGAGTTAATCTGAAATTTGAACTATACTTATATAGGGACTAAAGTGAATAAATTGTATAGTTTCAGGGACTATAATGAATAACTTAAAATTAACTATAGTGAATTATTTAAAGTGATTACAGGGACTATAGTGAATTATTTAAAGTGCATGTCACATCTCCGTTAACGGACGTTGACGGAGGTTAACTCCAGGGACTAACGTGCACACGTTTTTACAAATCCAGGGACCACAAAGCTATTTTCGTAATTTGAGGGACGAAAGTGAAAGCGGTATGTAATTTCAGGAACCAAAGTGACAATTAACTCGAACTCCACGGAAGAGATTTTTTTTTTGGTGTACACCAAGGGTATCCTCCAGCCGACAGCCGAAGATTAATCCCCTCCGAAGCGTAGAGATCACCGAAGTGGGTTTTGCCTTTACCAACAAAGCCTTTTTCATGCCCACGACAGAGACCAAACCCCTGACATCATACTTAAGGAACCCAGTTATCTACGTGCTGGACTTTGTTGGTTACGAAAGAGTATCTTAAGACCGAGTTCAGTGAAGAAATCAAAACTCAATTGAACTCCCCACTCTTGTATGTCCCTTGAATCCTTGATTGATTAGAATAGAATAAGGATATGATATGATTAAGAGCAAGATTATTTTATCATGTGTGCGATGTGGTAATGAGGGCGGTTATGACAATAGTTGTGTAAACGTGTGAGAGTATAAAGAGAAAAATTGAACTATCCTGTTATAATAGAATAACTTTATCTTATCTATCTATATATAAATTATCCCTATTTCCCCCACCCCATCCAAAATCCCGCCAATCCCTCCCTTCTTTTTATTTTTTTTTTAATTTTTTTTCCTTTTTAATCCCGCCCAAACCATCACCCTCCTTTTTTTTAAAAAAAAAAAACTACTTCCTCCTATTTTGACTGTCTCACCCAAACAGTACAAGGGTGCTTCTACCATGCATCGGTTTTTGTGCTCCGCCTCTTTTTTTTTTATTTTAATAAATCTAATATATTAAAAAAAAATATGCTTTGGGTTTACTGTATTATTTTTATGTGCATATTTTTGTTATTTGGATTTGAATTTTTTTATTATATGCTTCCTGACACAGATAATCTATGTGGACCCCATTTTTTTATTAAATTAACAAAGCTTCCCCCATTTTTCTCCACCCCAAATTATCCCGCCTTTTTCTCTCTTATGTGGACCCCAACTTCTTTTTTTTTTATCCCACCCATTTCCTCACCTTTTTTTCTTTAAAGTACTCCCTCTTATTTTGACTATGCCGTCCAAACAATACAAGAGTGCTTCTACCATTCACCGGTTTTTGGTGCTTTGGCTTTTTTTTTTTTAATTTTTTATTTTTAATAAATCTAATATATTAAAAAAATAATGCTTTGGGTTTTCTGTGTTCTTTTTATGTACATGTTTTTTTTATTTGGATTTGAATTTTTTTATTATATATTCTTCCGGACACATGTGATGGTCTAAACAAGTAAAATATAAAACAAGGGTGATTCTACCATGCACCGGTTTTTGGTGCTTCGGCTCTTTTTTTATTTTTTAATTTTAATAAATCTAATATATTAAAACAAATATGCTTTGAGTTTTCTGTGTTTTTTTTATGTACATGTTTTTTTATTTGGATTTGAATTTTTTTATATATTCTTCCGGACACATGTAATGGTCCAAACAAGTAAAATATAAAACAAAGGTGCTTCTACCATGCACCAGTTTTTGTGTTCCGGCTCTTTTTTTTATTTTTTTTATTTTAATAAATCTAATATATTAAAAAAAATATGTTTTGAGTTTTCTGTGTTATTTTTATTGCATGTTTTTGTTATTTGGATTTGAATTTTTTTTATTATATGCTTTCAGACACAATAATGCTCCAAACAAGTAAAATATAAAACTATGGTGCTTCTACCATGCACCGGTTTTTGGTGCTTCGGCTCTTTTTTTAATTTTTTTATTTAATAAATCTAATAAATTAAAAAAAATATGCTTTGGGTTTTATGTATTCTTTTTATGTACATTTTTTTGTTATTTGGATTTGAATTTATAACGCCATTAATTATTTCTTTTTCAAAAACACTTTTATTCACTTTTTTTTAAAAGCGAATTTTTCAGTTTAAAAATATTACATACAAGAATGTTAATCGACTCCAATTTACTGACTCTTTCGTAAATAATAAAATTAATCGACTCATTCCTAAACAATTTTTAAACAAGAATGTATACATTATTATACTTTTTTTACACTTAAACATTATTCATATTAAAATTCCTCATAATATTCAATAATAAATTAAAACTAGTATTAATTATAACTTTGTGAAATGTTTTATCGATTTCGTATTTCTCTCGTGCATCGCACGAGGTTGGGGGCTAGTTTTAATAATTCACCAAATACGGATTGTAACAAGATAAGACATATTATTTTATCCATCTTTCTTATCCTTTTCATCAAACAAATCATAATTCTTAAGAACAATTTGTTTGATGGTTAACATAAGATAACAACATAATAGGATAGGAAGTAGGAAATCAGCATGATGATATGATATGTACATAATGATTCTTATATTATCCAATATTTGATGAATATTAGATAACAATGACATTAATAAGGTAATAAGGATAACGCCAATAATGCTAATTTTTTAAAATGGGAGGGAAAAAACTGCACTTTTCTATCCATATTCATTTCTAACAATTCTCTCAATAAAATAGAAAGTATATTAGATAAACAGAATAACACTATCCTATTTTGCTAAATCACCATACTCTTAATAGCAACAAAATAAGACAAACTATCTTTCTAGCTGAGATAGCGACATTGTCCACCAAACAAACCGAAAAGTAAACCCTGTCTCACTATCCTATTTATATTTCATGAACAAATAGCAACTTTCTAAATTTTATTTTGAATTTTGAATCATAAAGTAACAGACCTCATCATAATCAACTTCAACAGACTTCTTTGTCAGCAGTTTAGTAGTACCTTCTGATTGATTTTCTATAATTTATGGCCTAACATCTTTATCAGTGAACCGTTCATGGAAAAAACAATTTGGCCTATAAAAAAAAACAATTTATTCATACTATTCACACTTCAATTGATTTATATTTGACAATGATTGTTTGTCACAGATGATTAGAATACAAATACTTGCTTCTGTTGAAAAAAAACAAAACAAAAGAAGCATAAAAAAGGACCATGATCCAGCTTCAAACTTATACTCTTTACAATAATGATCTTGTTATCATGAAAACTTAAAAGGGATTCACCTAGATACGAGTACCACTTCATTGTCCATTAAACTGCACTGTAATTCATGTGGATTTTAGACCCTACCAAAAGGAGAGAGCGGGGGATTAGAGACAAAACTTGCAGGAATGCCCTCCAATTTTCCCAAAGCCTTTAGTTCCTTAGTTTGCACCAATAGTGTTTCCCTTGTGTTTCTGTCTTCACCTGAGTTTCTTGATCCGGAAAGTTCATATGGCATCTTGCTATCCACTAAGGCAATGCAGATGGAGAATGCTTGCAAAAGTGAGAGCGACGAATCAAAGGCTATGGAATACACTCCATGCTTAAATGGTGCAAGACTGAAAGCACGCCAGTGCTCTTGTTCATTATTCCCCTGTGGTTTAGCATTGAAAGAGTTAGAGAAAATTACTAATCAATAATATGATAAGTGCTAGAAACTAAAAAGGTTTAATTAACAAAAAAGTACCTGGAGGAAAAGCTCTAGCTGATCGGCAACATAAGCTTTGGATGATGTTGGATTTCGACAAGCTTGGTTTTCGGTAGCGAGAATTTTAAGTTTGCAACCCAAATCCCAACCACCACAGTCACACGATCCACCTGATTTCCAGCGTTCGATCAGCGACGAAGGTCCACCTTTACTCGGAAGACTATGAACCCCACCTGGGAGCAAAACTGTTGCATGATTAGGTTCTTGACTATTGCTTTGATGCCAACCATTGATGCAACTGATAGCTTTAGGTATTTTGACAACGATAGCAGCAAGCTCGTCATTTGGCTGATAATCAGTGGCCCGAGCATCACCCTGCCTTAGATTTACAGAAAACAAAACAAATTCTTTTACCGTCGAGGAGTTGACACAATTCTCGCTGGTTAAATCATAACGGTGCGATTCGGAAACCTTCATTTGAGCAACAGCATGGGGAACATAATCAGGACCTTTGCTTCTTCCAGCTTGATTCATCCAACTTCCATTCTTCTTTTTAACCTCACTAAAGGTGAAAAATGTATAGATACTGTTGCACTCATCCTTTCCTACGGCACTTAAATTCTTCACCGTCGCTGCAAGAATGTTGCTGGTATTGTCATCAACAGCGAATGTGAAAAGAGGCAGGCCATTCCTCACAGCAATTCTTAGAAGAGCTGGAGTCATTGATGGAACATGCTTCTTGCCATGTGATGAATCAATCCTGTGGTCCTTTTCCACTTCTTTGCCTGGCTGGACAGTGGAAAATTTCCAATCAGATGACCTACGATTCTTATTTATTGACACTGAATCCTTCTGAGATAACTCCACGGAATTACGGCTCTTTGTTGTCGTCTTTGGTTTCAGCAATGGATCCAGTAACCTTCTTAAAGGGCTTGACCTGCTTCTGCCTGCATCACCATGTTTATCATTGCCCGAAATGCTTGAGCATGCATAGTCTCTAACATTTTCAGAACTAGATTTACGAGCTGCTACGGAGCTCAGACGCGGCACTTGCTCATCCTCTTTACTGACAGGACCTTTGCTAGTATAACCAATGCTAATGCTCAATCGGCGAAAAGGTGAAGAGCTTCTTGACTTGTCAGATGTTACTTTCTGGTCTAATCCTTGGACAGGCCCATTTGCTATCGTGTGTTTCCTTTCCTCAGATTTTCTAGATCTAGAAGGGCTTATTCTCATTTTGACCGAAAAGGATGATGAGTTAGTAGATAAGGGCGATGAAAAAGTTGAAGCAGGAAGTTTGATACTTTCCAGGTCTGTGGAACTTGGCCCTGACCCTTTAAGCTGATAATCGATACATCTAAGTTCATCTGGAACTGGACAGGAGTGTGAAATATCATAATTGAGGTCTTTATGGAGAAGTTCCTTGGGCTTTTCTGATACACTCGTTCGACTAGAATTTTCTGGCTTCTGGATGAAGGATTTTGGCACATCAGGAAGTCTACAATGATTGTTCTGGGGGCTGTCTCTAGGCAAACGAAGATCAAATGGCTTGCTTTTCCTGAGTGTAGGTTGCACAACAGTATCAGTATCCCGTTCTCTCAAAGCATCCACTCTTTTTTCCAATCCACCTTGAGTGCTTTTTTCCAGCCTAGCACATGATGCTGCCTCATAATACATTCGGTCATTTGGAAAGATGCCACGTTCCTTATCAACATATCGATCCAAATATTTCCTGTCACACCCTTTCAGACTACTATTAGGATGTTTCTGAGAAAAAGGATCATCCAAATATTTGCTGTGTGAGCCAATATCATTGTGGCTACCTCTGAAATTCTGACATTTCCCAACACTATCTCTAGAGGATTTGATAGCTTGAGCGCGGCCTTGCATTGGAGATGCCATAAAGTGAGATTGCAGGGATGGACGGAATATCCTTTGACCAGATAACAGGTCTGCTGAAACAGAAGAGGATGCACTGCTGGTAGCTGTCGAGCTCGTGCTACTTCTATGTGGTACATGCTTATGGCTGTGCTGCCATTGTTCTAGACGCTTCCAATCAAGGACTCCAACATTCAAAAATTTCTCGCGATTCATTTTCCCCTTCTCCAAATAACCTGGTAAATTTGACATGTATTTCACCAGCTCATCTTCTTCATTTTCCCTTCTACGATTCCTTTGCTTGTGGTGATTCCTGGAAGATTCCTCACTTTTGGTATCTCCATGATGATGATCAGCATATGGCAAAGAAGACTTCTCAGACATTAACTGGTCATAAAGCTTTCTACTCATCTTGGTAGATAGTTTCCTAAAATTTTTCTTTTTCAGATATGATAGCTATCCATCAACTGCATAAAATTTCTCAGCTCCAGCCTGGAACAATTCTAGTCTTTGGAAAAGTCCAAAAAATACAACACCTTTGTTTTTATGCTGCAAAACTGGATTATAATTAAAAAATCAGACTTCCAAAAACAAAGACTTCAAGCTAACTGAATTATTGCTTATTGAGAACAAATAAAATATATCAGGGTTGTCCTATGTGAACCAAATGCAGAACAATCATGACAGCAGCAAATTGAACTCATGGTATTAAACTATATATCAAAGACATGAAAAGCCAATATTAAATCATGGTTAGAATTCAAGAGACAGAGAATCTATCAGGTAACCAAACAGAATAAGGCAGAAATAGAAATAAAGGGGTAAAGGGTTTAAGGTAAAGTTAGTATTGCAATTCACAACATTGAATAGTTTTGTTCTTTGAATAATGATTGAATTGATCTTAATAAGATAATAAGTTGATAACACGTGACTGAGGTGACATAGCATAAATTTAAATCCCAACATGAGAAAGAAAAAACCAGAGAAGTTGTACAGCAGAATGAATAATACTAAATGAAATAAAATGGAGGGAGAGAGTGAGCAATGTATGGACCAAATTGAAATATCAGAAGAGGAAGCTAAGTAGAAGTGGTCCACACAAAATTGCAAACTTTGAAAATGTAAAAGATATATACTTATAAGGCATAAAAAGGACCCTTCTTAATAAAAATTCAAAATCTCTTGACACAACTTATGGAAGAGACAAACATCCCCCAGCTATTCAAAACCCTTTGGCCGCTGGCAGGAACAGTAGGGCCTCCTCCTTCTTGTTGGGCCTTCATGAAAGGATAACATTGCACATGCTAACAAAAACAACCTCAAATAATGCAACAACAAGAAAAAAACTAGTAAATAATAATCTTTTGCTTTTCACCCTTCTTTCCTAGCTGCCAAATTATATCATTAGTATGTATCCTAAGCAAAGTTAGTTACTTAAATGTACCACAAAGTGAAGAGATGCAAATTATGGGACTCACCTCCAAATAATAATAAATAAATGAATAAAAGAATAAGGTAAAAAAAAAAAGAGAGAGAATATGAAAAATAAAGGTAGGAGAGAAAGAATACCAGAGAGGATCCTAGCTTGGAAGAGAAGCAAGAAGTGTCGGTGCAGCAAAAGGACACGAGCATTATTGAAAGAGAAGGTGGAGATAGAGATACAGAAACCAAAGGCTTCACGTTTCTTACTTACTCAGTTCAGAGAATATAGCACTTGAAACAAGACACAAACCTTAAGACGCGTTCACATTTATAGAGATAGATAGATAGAGGTTAAGTTGAGAAGCAGAGAAGTGAGGTAAGGTGAGGCTTTGTTCTTTCTTTGTGTGTGAGTGTGTGCCACCACTGCTGCTACTACTACAGTACTACTGGTCTAGTTGATTAGATTAGTGGCTGCAACAGGTGGCAGTATAAGTCAAATGCATCAGAGATTCTTTTATGTACTCTTTTCTCTTTTAAATGAAAAATGATGATTGCATATTTTCTCTCCTAACACATATTCTTGGTAATGAATTATCTCATCTGTCACGTGAATGAGATTATTTTCTTCTTTTTGTTATTTGTTACTGGTAGTGAACATAATTCATATATATATATATATATATATATATAATATTCATTGTTGGAAATTTTACATAGTCTGATTTATCCTCTAAGTATGATTTAAATATTTGCTTTTTTATTGTCAATTAATTTTTAAATTAAACTTTAACAACTTTATTTAATATTTTTTTTACATGAAGGGTATTGTCGGGTTGGTAGCCGAAGACTAATCCCCTCCGAGATGTAGAAATCATCAAAGTGAATTTTGCCTCTACCAACAAAGCTTTTTCTGTACCCGCAGCAAAGATCGAACCCCTACATCATGCTTAAAAAACCTAGTTATCTTTCACTTATACTGGGTTTTATTGGTTTTAACAACTTTATTTAGACAATTTAACAAGTATATCATTTAGTAATATCAATTGGTCAATAAAAGAAAAATAATTTTTTTTAAGACGTGTATAGATCACAATTATGAATTTTATCTCTATCAATATCCTCTGTAGAATCACATAATAAAAAAAAAAAATAACCAAAAGGTGCAACGCTTGAACAATTATAAGGTAAGAAAAATCATATATTTGAACATAAAAATAGTACGAGTCAAACATTTTATACATATAATTATTGAGAAATATTAATCAATTCCTTAAAGATATTTAGTCAATGATTAAAAAAAAAGTAATTGTTAGAATAATAGATTTGGATCCTTTAATTAACATTTTTCTCCCTCGTAAATTTATGTTATTGATTACTTTTAATGTGATTTAATAATAAGGGTCTTTCTAACATATGCCCCAATTATATAGGTTAATTACTCTTTTAAAAATATTAAGTGTTTGTTAAAAATTGAAACATTTAATGAATTAAATAAATTGTTATTTAGTTTTTCAATATAATTTTATTATTTATCTTCTCTTACATGTATAGGATAAAAAAACCCAATAAGAATAATTTGTGTAAAAGGCATCTGATAACTATAACATCTGAGTAAAAAGATGCATAAATTTGTCGAGTAGATCCATCTTAGCTAACAAGAACTCATCTTTTTTTTAATTACTTTTATTATTTAGTTATATATAATGTTTTAAGGTGTTGGGTTGAACCTTGCACCGAGCACCATAACCTTGTGTTTAGTTTTCAATATTGAGTTTAGATCTTAATTATTTTTATGTATTCACGTTTTTACCTTTTGATATAATATTTAGGCTTATTTATGTCTTTAGTCTCTGAAAGTTGTGAGTGTTTTGGTTTTGGTCCCTGAATGTTTTTTGACCGTGATTCATCCTTAATTGTTTTGAAAATTTGGTTTTAGTCTCTGCCATTAAGAAAAATATGATAACTGCTCACATGGCTAACAAAACACCACAATAGCATACACGTGTGCAGGTACTGCATGCCACCGGTGGAAAGACATGGATGATCCGGACCCGCAAGAGCAAAAGGGTCAAAGCACAACCTAAATATGTTTGTGAATTGGGTTTTGACCCTTTTGCTCATGCGAATCCAAATTATTCACGTCATCATACCGATGACATGCAATACTTGCACACGTGTGTGTATGGTATGTGGCATTCCGTTAACCACATTAGCAATTTACATATTTTTACTAATGACATGGACTAAAACCAAAATTTCAAAACAATCAAGAATTAGCCAAGGTCAAAAAAACTTCTAGAAACCAAAACCAAAACACCTTTAACCTTCGAAAACTAAAAACATAAATAAAACCCAATATTTATATTTAATGATGGTGATTGATTTAGATGTTATATGTTTACTTCTCATCAAGCAAAGATCGATGGATGTACATAAAATAATAAGAAAACGCTAATCTCAATTTTTTTTTTACATGAAAGGTTTGGGGCTAGAACCCATGACCTGGAGGAGGGGGAAATCCTAAATATCCTTGCAGTCACCAACTGGACTGTCTTACACAGACAATGCTAATCTCAATTTTAAATGCTAAGGATAAAATACTTAAAAAAGTAGTTTTACATCAACATACTTCGGAAAAGAGTAAACTTAGTTTTCAAAAATATACTTATTTTATTTTAAGGTTTATTCTAACCTTTACTTCAATGATCAAGGATAAGTACCAAATAGTTTAAGTATTTTCTTAAAAATTATATATATAAAAAAGTTCATAAAATTTATCTACCTATTGGAATGTATTATTATTCTCGACCCTTACATTTTGGTTAGGAAGAAAAAAAATGTAATGTTCCTTTTATTTTTTTTTCCCCATATATAGTGTAATGTTCCTTTTAGTTAAGAGAAGAAAAAGAAAAGAGAGAAAAGAATCATAAAATTTACTAAGAATTATTTTATCTTCATTTATTACAAACTACAAAGTGAACTACCAAAAAAAATTTATCAGCTTTTTTTTCCTCTCTTATCCAATAATAAAAGAATTTATTCAATTTCTTTTTTATCATTTTCTATCTTTCCATAACTTTACTCATACTTTTTTTTTGGGTTCTATTTTTTATAACCAAATTGAGTGTACACATGAAGTTTAAAAAAAAAACCTTATTTTTAATTCAGATTTAAAGCTTAGTTAAAAAAAAAAAAAAAAAAACACAGCGTCACGCGTGAGTAACATTTTTTTTCTTAATCAAACGGTGATGGTCACATCAGTGAAAGACAGATGCGGATACGATAAAGAGGGTGAGGGTAAAGTTTAGGGGACCCACATGAAGCCTTATTTTATCAGTTTGCCTTTGTGAAAAAGTGTTTATTAAACATGGTGGGCCCGTCTACCGAAGATAGTGGGTGGGTAGGCTTTAGGTGGACCCACTTAAGTATTTTCCATGGACTCTGGGCCGTTCGATTGGGCTCTGGCTAGACTAGGAGAGAGATTGTCGTTTTCTTCTGTCCTTATTGAGATCAATTATTTTGCCTTTTATTTATTTTTATCTCTTTCTTCCATTTTCTTCGTTTTCTCTGTTAAATTGATCTTTGCCAGTTTTCGCGTTTGATTGGATTCTTATTTTATTCTTTGACGTTCTGCCTCGGGCAGAGGTGGCTGGCTTCCATTTTGGACACTATTAACATCAAGTGGATTTCAAAGTTTTAAAAATAGAGTAATTCAGAAAACACAACACAATACTATGTAATATGTATGTCTTGTGAGTTGTGTGACAGCGCACTTATATTTTGCCCAAGATTAAAAAATTAAAAATACAGGTTAAAATACTATTTTGTGTTTAAGATCGAATGCTAGCTACTTCTCACAATGGTAGTGTGAATAAAAAAAATATAAGGCCAAATTTAAAAGCAAATTGGTCTATTTCATGCATAATTGCATACCATAGGCAGGTCAATTGAGAATTAGCCGAAAGAACATCGATAATTATTAAAATACCAGAATGTAGCTAACTAGAATGGATCCAAATTGCAATTAGTTGCAAAGTAAAATTATCTGAATTCTAAAGTATTGTCAAAGAAAGAGAAAGAAAATATATTCTCCTTTCGAGGCCGCGCCTAAGAACAAAGCAGATAAGAAAACATATTTAGGGGAAAAAAGAAGAGGACATGATAAGATTGAAGAATTAACTATACGATGAATATAAAAGATGAGGGTTTAAAGCTAGACATATCATTATTACGAATGAGATCCAAAACTGTAATGATGGTATATATTGCTATCTCTGCGCTCTTGCTTAAATATATCATCAATCACCTTTGTAAACAATAAAATGATGCTAGCACGCAGCGGATTAACTGTGTGCATATCATATGATTGATCGGATCATATAATAGATATGCTTGCACCAAAAATAATGATTCATTTTTAGTGGTTTTTATTGTAATTTAGGAGTTTGTTTAATTTTAGTGTATAGGTACAAGTGAACTTTAGAGTTCATTCTTCAATTTGAGTTACAAAGTATATCGGAGTATTCAAATCTTATCAATGTGAAGACGATGTTATTAGCTATCTTTGTAAATACTCTTTAGACTTGGAGATTTGTCCTGACTTTAATAAATTCCCAAAGTTCAACTGGCCTAAACTTTAAAAATAAAAATAAAAATATAAGTAATACGTAATACACAGTGTGATTCGTATTTGATGAGTTGAAATTAAGTCAGCAATTGTCGTTGGTTTCACCGTTGAAAGTTGGCATTCAGATATGAACAACTAACACACACTGCCTTCCATATAACTTGTTAAATAAACCTCGGCACATGCAACACACGTTAAATATTGGTATAACGAATTCTTAATCTTGAAAATAACATGGGAATATGATAGCGGATAGTTGATTCCGTTTTGCTTTCGAATCCAATAGATATGACACAAGTGCTGCTAGTTGCAGATGTCTCGATTCCAATTATTAACCGCATATTAGCTCAATGATTCATGTCAACATTTTCTCATAAAAATCGAGGTCTGCACACGTCTCTCGGAAACAACAGTGAATGCTTATAATTCTGCACACATTTGTAATCATAGAATTAAAACCCCAGGTCATGATGAATTCGGTTTTTGAGTAGTATCGTTTATAATTTTTTTTAAAGAATATAACATGTTGCTAAATGGTGTACGATGGGAACATTCTGTTAAGCATAAGAGAAGTATGCATGATTCAAGTGGTTTTGATGAAGACAATGTTACGTTTTGAACAAGCTCAACCAATGACAAAGAATAAAAGCAACAATGATGAAGAGATAGCAAACTCATAGATTCAATGTGTATATAGTTTTATATTTTTGTTTGAGTCTTAGAGTTTGGGTAAGTTTAGAGAGTTGAGTAGTGAATCTCTATCAAGTGCATGATCATATTAATCTTGAGTATTTCACTTGATCAAGATCAATAGGAGGCTTAAAGATTTTTTTGAGAAAAGGTTTATCTTTGAGAAAACAAGTTTTTAGAGAAATTCTACATGTCTTAATCGATTAAGCTCAATGTTAATCGATTAACCTATTTTTGCCATCAGGTCTTAATCGATTAAGAGGTCAATTAATCGATTAAGATATGCAGAACAATTTTGATTAAAACGACTTTTCAAGGCAAATCAGTTTTCATGTTTTCTAAATCTTATGGGTCGTCTATATAAACCTTTCCCTAATCATTGTGAGTTACTTCATTTTCATATCATTTTAGAAAAGATTAAGCCACTTTTTCTCTCAACATTCTCTCTTACTTTTTACAAAGATCAAAGTTTTTATTTTCATATCTTTTGATCAAGAAGCTCTTGAATCTCAAGTTCCAATAGTTCATAGTTCTTAAAGGAAATTCAATAGGTTTATTGTTTTTCTTTAAGTTGTAATCATTGCAAGAAAGCAAGCTCAAATACAACAAAGAATAAGTCTTGGTGTGTTGATCATCAAGCAAGTTGATGAAGAAGAAGCCTTGATGTGTCATCAAGCAAGCGGTGAGGTATCCACTTTTGGGAAGAGAAAGCTAAGAGGTTCCTAGTCTTGAAGGATGTTCTTTCAAGTTTGAAGGTTAGATTAGAGATTTAATAGGATTGCAAGACAAGAGTGGTGTTATCTCTTGGAGGCTATCAAGTGGGGTATCTTGAGAGGCATTTACTTGTAATTTGAGAATTCTAATTCCTTAGTGAAGAAAATCTCTCTTGTGGAAGAGGGGACTATATGTAGCTCTCAGTGGAGGAGAGTGAAGAACCAGTATAAAATCTCTGTGCAATATCTCTTTCCCTTAATCTCTTTAATTTCTGCATTTTCATATTGTTCTTGATTGAAAACTTAGAAAAGATTGTTTTTCTAATAATTGAATGAATTAGGTTTTGTTATATCAAATTGATTTGGGGAAAACCTTTTTTTTTTCTTCATAATCTAGGTAATCATTAACAATCTTTGTGTTAATCAATTCCACGCTATCTCTGATCATATATGTTATTTGATTGATTTTCGGTTTCGGTTAAAAAGTGATTTTTCTGTTTTGTACAGTGATTAATCGATTAACCTGTTGCTTATTCGATTAACTCGTGTTATGCTCTCGGATGTTAATCGATTAACCCTTGCCTTAATCGATTAAGAGCTATTGTTTTTGTGAAAATCATTTGTTTTAATCGTTTCAATTTGTTTTGTACGAAAATCTTTCAAGATATCTTTAACACCTATTCAACCCCCTTCCAAGTGTTCTCCTAGTGCGATTTAGTTCATTTTTCCACGGATTGTATTTCTTACACATTCTACTGTCGCAAGAGTCCAAATGTTAATAAAACAGCTAAAGTGGGATCAATGATGTTAATAAAAGCCCATTGGGGAAAGTAGAACTATTAAGTAGATATTATACTCATTCATCATTTTTGTGCACCTCAAATAGTTGTTAAACAGCTAAAACTATTAAGTAGATATAAAAACAAGTAGATATTAGTTTAAATTGTGATCAGTGATGTTAATTAGTCTGATTGTTATTAACCGGTGCTCTAACCGGAATTTTGTTAATAAGCTCAGTTTATCAAAATGGATAAGTTTAGCTCATCCTAACACTTGATTCTGAAAATGAAAAAAAAAAAAAAACATACACGCATACAGATGAACAACTAAAGTGGGAGGAGAAGTAGTCTACAAACCCCACATTTTAGACCCATTGTTAATTCCCAAACCCCATTTTTTTCGATGGGGTTCTCTTGAAATTTTTTCCGATAATCCCAAGTCGGAAAAATGCATTTTTCGACTTTAAAACCCCATTTGTAATAAACGAGCATTCGAAAAAATGCATTTTTCCAACTCGGGAGTATCGGAAAAAATTCCGAAAGAATCCCATTGGAAAAAACGGGGGTTTGGAGCCTAAAAAGTGGGGTTTGTAAACTGCTACTCGGGTGGGAAAGGGATGTCCAAGTTAGCCCACTTAGGCCCAGGCTTGATCCAATAACAAGATTTGTATCTTCTTGATGGAGAGATGAATGAAATTCTCTTTTTATTAACAATCCAAAAAAAAAAAAAGAAATTAAGTAATACTAAAAAATCGGGTGGAAAAAAAAAAGAAATTAAGTGTTAATCTCATAGGCTCATACGTATCTAAAAGAAATTGGATTAAGTTTGTATTGAGAATGAATGATGTATCTATAAAACTTAGTTTTGTATTTTTCAAATATACATTTATTGTTATTTTTTTTAATTAATATCAAACAATATAGTTTTTTAATTTTTAATATAAATTTAAAAAATAAACTACAATATCAAAATATAATTTTAATTTTAAAATTTCAAAAAATATAACTATTTTTTGTTTATGTAGTCAAGTAATATGATTTTTTTTTATTATTATCAACGGGTAAAAAAACCCAAATTACCAATCATGGACTAGTCTAGATGTGTGTTTGGTTGAGCGGCACCAACCGCAAACGCGGAAGCTACAGAGGGACCGCTTTTTTCCAAACGGGTGTTTGGTGGGCATAAACGTCAAACCAAACATGCTATAGGAAGGGCTAGACCAACACAATCCTAAAAAGGATGAGGCTAAATAATATGATTTACTGTAAAAAGATAAAAATATGATATTTTTAAAATGTGCTGAAAATTCTAAAATTAAAATTTAGTATTATTTATTAGGCGGTTGGAGAGAGAAAAAGAAGCATTCTCCTTCTGGAACATTCACCTTCCCCTGTTTGCGTAAGCAATAAACAGCTCCTTCTGTTGTGGTGGTGGTGTGAGTCATACTCTGTTACTTGCTTAGAGGTTTCTACAGACAGAATCAAGCATGTCCATAGTCCCAATCAACGACGCTCATTCCTCTTCCTCTTCGGATCCCCTTTCTCTGGACATGTGGGACCCATTCAGCGATTTCCCTCTTCCTCTCCCTCCTTCCATTTCCCACTTCTTCCCTCACTTCGGCTCAACAAAGACGAACACACGCTTGGATTGGAGGGAGACATCGAGAGCGCACGTGTGGAAGGTGCTGCTGCCTGGTTTCACCAACGAGGATGTTCTGGTTGAGCTCCAAGATGAGAGGGTGCTTCAGGTTAGCGTGGAGAGTGGTAATTTCATGACCAGGTTTAAGGTCCCAGACGATGCCAACCTCGAATTTCTCAAGGCTACTACGAATCATGGTGTTCTTGTTGTTACTGTTCCTAAGTATGAGCATGACACAAATAATAGGGGTATAAATGGAAACATCAGGGTGGTTGAGATTGAGGGCACTGATTGAACCAAACAATAACCGTTTTTTTCACTCAAGGTCCGTCTCTTGTTGTATTTTATGGTCATGTTTAATCTGTTGTATGTTGTAATGATATCAATAATATCTATGTCTGTTTAGTTATCAGATCAAGTGTGTGTCTGTTTCATGTTGTTGGACTTGGATGAGATTGTGTGATGCAATGAGCTGTAATGCTATGATGATAAACCAGTGTTTGTTAGTACATGCATTATTGTTAGGTAGTGGACATTGATCTCAAGTATTAGAGTTTAATTGGGGTCCATCGATAATATTTTTAGTACATATCACTTATCTTTATTATGCACTGTTTTTTCTTAGAATAAATGTGACAGTAGTTGTTCAGCTTCTCGGGGAAAGTACTGTTGAGAAATGGTGATGATCATCTCTAATATCTCTAATTTTTTTTGGGTGTCCTGTACTCATAATAGGTGTATAGAAATGATCTTTAGATGAGATGTGAAGTGTCTACAATATCCAAGATATCGAAGATGTTCCATGTCAAATGGAAAGAAAAAAAAATTTGATGTATTACATTAGGAACTAGTCCAATGGGAAAAAAAAAAAAACGCAGCAACTTAGTTAATATAATATAAGTGTGTGTTTGTGAGATGAGTTGGAAATTAGTGTGGGATTAGGGTTTATCTATAACTTGACTTAATTAAGCTCATTTAGTTATTTAGACGGTAAGTATCTTAGAAGTCATTGTTATCTTGGTCAGCTTATTGGTTGGAATAAGTTATCATTTTGGATTCACATCGATAAACATGGCCTAGTCGATCCTGGATAACACGGAGTGGGATAAGAACTTCCACTTGGATTTGGGCCATTCAGCTAGACAGCTAGCCCAAGAGTATTTAGGATTGGTATGGTAACCTTTGGCTGGTGGTTTTTGTTATTGGTAGTGTTGGTTGGTTAGGCTTTGTGTTGTGCTGTTGCTGCTCTCCTCAGCTTTGGTGGTTTAGTTTGGCTTGTTTGATTGTTCTTTTGGTTTTGTGCTTATCACTTGGGTTGGTTTGTTCTCTTTTTTCTTCATCGTAGTTCGGGTTTTGCTTGTTTTACCTTGTTTGTTGTCTTCCTCAATCCTCTTGTGGTGAGTTATCTTTTTCTTTGGTGGCTTTTCCTTCTTGGGAGGTTTTGTTTCCAAGTTTATCATTTTTTATGGGCTTATTTATGTCTTTAGTTACTAAAAGTTTAGCGTGTTTTGGTTTTAGTCTCTATAAGTTATTTTAACCGGAACTTAGTCCTTAAATTTTCGAACATTTTGGTTTTGATCGCCTTTCTGTTATTTGTTTGTGTGACTAGCGGAACATCACATCAGTAGTCCATGTGTTATGAGATAACGCAAAATAGGTGATATGACGTGGATAATACAGATCCACGGACCCAAAATGGTCCTATACGCAAAATGGTCTCGTACGCAAAATTTTGAGTTCATGGGTCTAAATCATCCATGCCATGCCATATCACCTATTTGGCGCTACCTCACATCACGTGGCAGCTGGTGTGGATTTTCGTTAACTATGTTAACAAATAATTGATTTTTTGTAACAAATAATTGATTTTTTGTGACGGAGAAGACCAAAACCAAAATGTTTGAAAAATTAAGGATTAGTCCCGATCAAAATAACTTATATGAACTAAAACTAAAACACGTTAAACTTTTAGGGATCAAAACTATAAATAAGACTTATCTATGTCTTAATAAAAGTTTTACCTAAAAGAAACTATCATTAGGGAGAATTGTACCAGTCTTGTGCATTTATGCTCTTGACATTCAGCTTATTTTCATGAACAATACCCAGCAGGTCAAACCTATGGCAAGATTGGACATTGGAGGTCTATTCCAATGTGCTCATTCTCGTCTCAGCTAACTATGTTTCACAAACTCCCGTTGTAAATTGCTTCTTTATTAAGTAAAATCAATATTTTGTTATGTAACTTTAATTTGAAATTTCCCATTTGAAAATGATTTCAAAAAATCAAAATGCAAAACAATTGGAATTGGAATTGGAATTAGAATTATATCATCAAATAAAGCCGTCCAATATTCATCCAATAACTCAGTTACGTTTTAACAAAGTCATCAGAATATCAATTTTTTTTCCCTCAAGGTTATTGCCACCACATGTAGCAAACGTGGAAACTTGGCGACGTTACAAGCTTGAAGAGAGAGATAGTCAAGTGAAATCCACTCTCTACCAATGGTTTACAGCTAAAAAAATAAAATGAGAATCATCAAAAAAAAAATTGTGTGATATTTAAAGTTTTTACCCGGAACCAAGCATCAAAGAGAAATAAAGGTTTAATTGCAGCTTTAGTGCCTTAGAAATTTTCAATATGTAATTCTTGTCCACTTTTTTTCAGTTGACCAAATCAGGTTCTGAAGTAAATCCTATAAGGCTAGGGATTGAAATTCGAGATGGTCAATATCCAGAAAAGAGGATAGAAACTAAATAAACAAAAAGACTTAATTCATTTCATTGCTTCCCTGTAAGAAGAGAATACAATATTTAAATAGGAAATAATAAACTCTAGATTGATGATTAGCCATTTAGCCCTACAAGTGGCATCATCTTAACAAGTTAGAACATTTTATAATAAAATAATAATAATAATAATAATAATAATATACAACAACAACAACTAAGCCTTTGTCCCACTAGGTGGGGTCGGCTACATGGATCAAACGACGCCATAAAGGCCTATTATAAATCATGTCTTTTGATAAGGCATTGATTGCCATATCCTTCTCAATTGTTTCGCCTATAGTTTTTCTAGGTCTTCCTCTTCCTCTAGCCCTTGTAGTACCCTCCATTTGGTCTACCCTCCTAACCGGGGCTTCCACCGGTCTCCTCCACACATGCCCAAACCACCTAAGACGAGATTCAACCATTTTTTCAACAATAGGAGCAACCCCAACTTTTTCTCAAATATACTCATTTCTAATCCGATCTTGTCTGGTATGCCCACTCATCCACCACAACATCCTCATCTCTGCAACATGAAGTTTATTCTCTTGTGTGCCCTTTGCCGCCCAACACTCTGTCCCATATAACATTGCCGGTCTTACAGCAGTGCGGTAGAACCTTCCTTTAATAATAATAATAATAATAATAAACTTACTTAATTATTAAACTAAATATTTATCCTATTCTTTTTCTCCAAATAAACCCAATAATTATTTTAATCCTTACATCAGTGTCATGTTCAGTTGCACCAGTCTCATGTTCAGCTGCATCAGTGCCATGTTTTGAAACCTTTCAGCTTTAAAACATGGCACTGATGCAGCTGAACATAACACTGATGCAGCCGATAGGACTAACGAGACAATTTACTTTATTATAAATGTCACGAGGACACAAAAACGACGTCGTTAAAGTTCCCTAATCAGCCACTTCATTACTCCGTTAACGTCCGCTGACGGGGATTAAGGGCAGAGACTAACATGAATAACTTTTTACAAAATCAGGGACTAAGAGTATTTTTGCTAATTTCAGGGATTGAAGTAAAAATGCTGAGTAAATTCAGAGACCAAAGTGACAATTTACTCAATTAAAAACCAAAAGTGACAATCTCATCAATGAAAATTATACTTGGAGCACATTGCCTTGCTTCTTGAAACAAGCTTCTCACCCTAGATGGTCTAACAACAACAAACATCTCCATGAAATCAGAACCAGATATAGAAAGAAACGGCACTCCAGATTCCCCTGCAGTTGCTTTTGCTAAAAGGGTTTTCCCTGTGCCAGGAGGACCCACCAGAAGAGCACCCTTGGGAATTTTCGCACCGAGTTCTTCATATTTCTTTGGGTTCTTGAGGAAGTGGACAAACTCCATAATTTATTGCTTTGCCTCATCACAGCCAGCAACATCTTTAAAGAAGATCTGAACAAAAATGCATTTATAAGAAAATTATTGTTGTCTTAAATTAACTCATTGATAAGTTATGCACCAACACTCCGTCCTCAAAACAAAAAGAAAGAACAGGAATGAAGGCAGCTTGCGTACATGCTGCTAAGAAATAAATAAATAAATAAATAAATAAATAAAAGCAACAAATATATTATTTATAGAAGAAAAAGAAAGCTACCAACCTTGTTTTTGGCCTTTTTGTCTACTTTAGTAACATGAGCTTTTCCTATATTGAATATGCCACGAGCACCCTTGCCGCCGCCGCCACCACCAACACCAAGTCCACCTTGCATTTTCCTTCCCATATATAGAAGAAATCCTAAAAGTAACAGTGTAGGAGCAAATCTCAACAATTCGTTGAACCAAACCATTTCAGAAGAATATGTGACGGGAACGGGGGTGGCTCCGGTGCATGTAAACGTGCATGTGATTTTTTTTTTTTTTTTTGCTTTTTAAATTTTTTTAATACAGATTTATTCAGAATAGTTTTTAACACAAGTTCGTATATAGATTTATTAGAATATATAAATTTTGAATACAGTTTTATTTTTTTTAAGAACACATAGTAAAAAAAAATAAATCCAAATTATAAAAATCACTTCATATCGATAAAAAGAAAAACGCATAGAATATTTTTTAGTTGATTAAATTTTAAAAAAATAAATAAAAAAACCCCAAAAGAAATGCATGCACCGGTGCATATTACGTGTTTACGTGCACCGGAGCCTCCCCCAACGGGAACATAATCATGAGGGTCAATGCCAAGAGCTTCTTGAGCTTCCTCTAACTTCTCCTCAAAAGACTCAACACTTCCAATATTGAAATAGTGCATATATTGGCCACCCGTTCTTTGTCCAGGCAGTGTCCCTTGAACAACTTCACTGTCTGCTGGGTTACGGGAGAGCTCCATACATATACTTTTGCGACTGACTTATTTGAAACAACAATATGGTCTACTAAGCCTGGTTCCAATAGCTTATTTTTAAACTCCTGAAAGCTGATCTGCAAAAAAAAAAATCAAACTTTGGTTCATGTCAGCAAGATGATAGATTGATAGTAACGAAATAAAAGAAACTAATAAGTAGTCAATCCACAAATAGCAGAGCTGAGAGGCCGATCCCAAATACGATATAGTGGGATGGCGGGAGGACTGCTATTCAGACATTTAGAAAAACAATATAAGTGAATATTGTACCCATTTAAATGCTCAAAATTTAAATTAAAAAAAAAACCACAAAATTAAAGACATTTATAATTAATAATCAAAATCACCAAAAATTATTGTCACTAACCCTCTAAAAGTTTAAAGTAACTAATCTTAGCATTCAGATTAAGTGAAAACAAAAATGGGTGGGAGCATTGCAGCACAAAATCAAGTCACATGACAGAAGAACAGGGGAGTAAAAAGAAGAGGATTGGGGAGAGCTGATGCAAAACCAACTGGGTTTGCTAGAAGTCGCCATAAAATAACCAGAAAAAGAATGGTCCGCTGAGGGCAAGTGGTTTAAGGTGGATGGTGGGTGTTGGCTGCTGAAAAAGAAGAGAGCAAGGAAGAAAAGGAGAAAAATTTGACACTGGTGCAAGGAAAAAGGTCAAGGTGTCAGTAAAAGTAAGCGTAAAGTTCACATGTACCAAGTTTAAGTGAGGGTAAACAAGACATTGCAAAATAGATATTTGGTGAGTTAAAGAGGGTAAAATGGAGTTTTGACGAGTTAAAATGAGGGCAGAAGGGTAAGAACAAATTAAG
This sequence comes from Crotalaria pallida, assembly GCA_037953625.1. Taxonomy (NCBI): domain Eukaryota; kingdom Viridiplantae; phylum Streptophyta; class Magnoliopsida; order Fabales; family Fabaceae; genus Crotalaria; species Crotalaria pallida. The sequence continues at coordinate 135,900,051 of CM075654.1, read as the reverse complement.
GAATCAGAAATGTTGAAAAAAAATATGATTCTAACAGGGAAGAAGATTAGCCGCTGCTCAAAAAACAGGTCCGAACATGAAAATAAGTTTTTAGCTTTGCCGCGGGCACTATTAGACCCTACAGCCACGATTCTGGCCATGAAAGTGGCCACGGCGGCCGCCACAGAAAAATGCCACGCCGCAAGATAGCGCCGCTACAGGCAAAAACTATGAAAATTAGACACAAGTGATCTCATTGCCAAAATTCTAATTATCATGCAAGGAAACCCCTAAAACAAATAAGATCCAGTATAATGTCAAACATTATTCAAATAGCAAACTTTAGTTTAAGACTTACAACCAGATGCTATGAAGCAAAGGACATAAACAGATTATAAATGTCAATGAATATATCCCAAAAGCAATCTTGTTCAATGGAGAATCGATGTAAGCAGTAAACAGTAGCAGCATATAGCTCATCTAGCTGATATACACACATTTTCAGTCATGAAATCTTGGTCAAGCAATAAGTGATGACTTGAGTTAAGAGATACAACTTTTGCCCATATCACAGAATCGAAAAACAACAGATTCATGTACAATAACAAACATAAACTTGACTAACTAAGCGGGAACAACTTGGGGCTCTAATGGTGAAGACCCACCACTGTCCTCGGGCCCATCGACAGGGCCTTCTGCTACCTTTTCCTCCTCCTCCTGAAAACCTTCCTTAAATCTATCGTAATTGGTGGGCTCGGAAGACTTGAATGGTCTCTCACCCAAAACTCGAACTAAGTCATCCTCGTGAAGCACTTCTTTCTCAAGTAGCAACTCTGCAATTTTAGCCACGTGTTCCTTGTGTTCCTCGATAAGCCCTACAGTACGTTCATATGCTTTCCCACCCCATTCCCGCACTTCATTATCAATGATTGTGGCAGTCTTGCTGCTGTATGGTTTTGAAATTTCGAAAGAATCCTCTCGTTGAGGGAAAGAAAGAAGGCCAACTTTGTCGCTGAAACCATAGACTGCTACTTGTGCATATGTCATCTTGGTCACCTTTTCCAAATCGTTTTGAGCTCCGGTTGAGATTTTCCCTATGAGAACCTGGAGTAAAGAGGGAGGAGACCGTCATTATCATGAATTTGAAGGATGGAATTGTGAAACAATTAAAGAAAAAAAAATCAAGGGATAAGTTGAAACTACCTGCTCAGCAGCACGCCCCCCAAGAGTCATGCACGTCATGTCAAAAAGCTGCTCCTTTGTCATCAAAAGGTTCTCATTCCGAACATATTGGGTAAACCCAAGTGCTGCTGTGCCACGTGGAACTATAGTTACTTTCAATAAGGGTTCGGCGTGTTCCAAGAACCAGCCTACAACAGCATGGCCTGATTCATGGTAAGCCACAGTACGCCGTTCAAATTATTAGAGAAAATCTTGCTGGCAAATGAAAAATTAACGTGGGAGCTCCAAATTAGCTCAACGTATTCAATACATTGAGGCATATACAGATATACTAGTAATTTTCAATATCATGAATTGAATTCTTGACCTCCAATAACATCCTAAGATTAACTGTTCTTACATAAAAGTCAAATGATCAAGATAGACTATAAGATCCAGAATCTAATGCATGGTCCTATCATACATGGAAATTGAAAGATGGGTAGATGGAAGCTTCAGCTTACAAGTTACAATAATAGCTGGCTGGATAAATATGTGAAATGTATTATTTCAGGAGATAAGAAATGCTTTTCCACACCCAATAAAAAATAGCAGGTAGGCAATCAAACCATCACTTCACTGTAAATTATGAGAACACCTGTCCTTATTCAAAATATATCTTTTTTGTTTCAACTTTCAAGTACTAAAGGATATATTATTTGAATATTTATCACAGAAACTAAAAAAAGATATAACATTTTATATGAAATTGAATAATAATTATATTTAAATCGAAAACATTTTTGCATAAATGAAACCCCCACAAACTTTCCACTTTTCTAATATGCTTATCCATTGTAACTAACTGGTTATGAACAAAGCTGCAAAGGGAAACATTTTCATTATCTAGTTGAAATTTATCAATACAATATCATGTGTCATTAAGTTATAAAACAATAGAACTATATCCTACTTATGTTAAAACTATATCTCACTTCCATGATGATGACAGAAAAGAAAAATGAGAAAAATGAAGGCCACGGCCAATGTCACATGAAGAATTTGTATAAACTACACCCAGTACCTTCCAGCCCGCTGTTTCTAAAACTATCCTGATAATACAATAAGGACTAAAGGGATTAAAAACATACCTTGCTCCTCTTCTCCAAACCACCAATGATCCTATCAATAGCTGCTTCAAAATGTTCCATTGTTACTTGTGTTTGCTCACCTCTTGCAGCAATCAAAGCAGCTTCATTACAAACATTGGCAATGTCTGCACCAGTAAATCCCGGTGTAAGCGCTGCAAGCTTTTGTGAAAAATACGAAGGTTCATGGTCAAGTTTGATCTTTTTCAAGTAGATCTGAAATATTTGGTCACGGCCTTTAATATCAGGCTTATCAATGGCTATCTGGCGGTCAAATCGCCCAGGCCTAAGTAGAGCTTTGTCTAAGATTTCAGGTCTATTTGTTCCCGCAAGTACAACAACCCCAGCTGTGGTTCCAAAACCATCCATCTCCACCAGCAATTGAATTAAAATACTTTCACACTCATCATTTGCACCAGAGAAACCTCCACGTCCCCTAGCTCGACCAATTGCATCAATCTCATCAATGAAAATTATACTTGGAGCACATTGCCTTGCTTCCTGAAACAAGCTTCTCACCCTAGATGGTCCAACACCAACAAGCATTTCCAAGAAATCAGAACCAGATATAGAAAGAAATGGCACTCCAGATTCCCCTGCAGTTGCTTTTGCCAAAAGGGTTTTCCCTGTGCCAGGAAGACCCACCAGAAGAGCACCCTTGGGAATTTTTGCACCGAGTTCTTCATATTTCTTTGGGTTCTTGAGGAAGTGGACAAGCTCCATAATTTCTTGCTTTGCCTCATCACAGCCAGCAACATCTTTAAAGAAGATCTGAACAAAAATGCATTTATAAGAAAATTATTGTTGTCTTAATTAACTCATTGATAAGTTATGCACCAACACTCTGTCCTCAAAAAAAAAAAAAAAAAAAACCAGGAATGGAGGCAGCTAGGGTACATGCTGTTAAGAAATAAATAAATAAAAGCAACAAATATATTATTTATAGAAGAAAAAGAAAGCTACCAACCTTGTTTTTGGCATTTTTGTCTATGTGAGTAACATGGTCTTTTCCTATGAATATGGCCTGCACAATAGTGCACATCATTGGAGCTTCATATAACGTTCTTGATTTTGAAAATTAATAAAGGGCGAGGGGAATTCCAAGCAAACAACCACAAATTTGAAACCATTGCATTCATCATATAGAAAGCAATATCCAATTATCTCAAGTTTTTAACTCAACCCAATTTAACACACATAAGCAAATTAAAACCACAATAGGTCATGGTAATATCTTTGAAGCTATGGGGCTACCTGCTGCTGCTGGCGAAGACCACGTAAAAACATAAGTAATGCCCCCATCACCAATATAGCTAATAAGCCTAATAGTATTTATAATTTATCTCGAGGTTTCATGAAAAAAATTTCATTATCATCTGCCTTTGATTTTGAGTCATCTGCAATAAAAAGGAGAATTCAAGTGTTAAAAAATGTTGAAAACACACCATCTTATTGCAATATAAACTGGAAAGGATATATATGATTAATTCCAACAGACACGCAGAGAGAGAGAGAGAGAGAGAGAGAGTGTGTGTGTTTTTGGTATTGGAACATGTGGTGGAATAGTTCCAGTGCAAATTAGAACCCTGGCCCTGAGCAAGAAGAATCCTTGATTCTCCATTTTCCCATCATAAGGAAGGTTTATGTATTAAATAAAAAAGGGATTCTGCTGTGCAAAGAGTCAGCCACGCTGTGTAGGTCTGTGGTAGGGCACTTTGCAGCCTTAAATTGGATTTGTGAGAGGATGATTCCTTGACTCAAACATGTGACCTCCGCATCATATGGCAACAATTTAAAAATTTGTCCAACTCTAACCAACTTCACTCTGTGCCGACTCCTCAAATGCCAAGTTAACAGAAAAGCACATATAAAACCAAAGCAAATATAGGATAACACAAATCCCCTTCAAGTACGTACAACACAAGATAAACAACTAATATATCCTCAACACTTGAATAACAAATAACTAGCGATATAGCAACCCTTCCATCCGGCTCATTACATTGGTAATGACCGCCATTTTCAAGCAATTTGCGACAATAGCTTCCTATATAGTTCACAAGAAAACAAGAAGCCCAAGAAATTTCTTGTTTTACCTTTAGACTCCTGTTTTGAATCATTTCCCTTTGGATCTTCCTTCTTTTCCTTGGGGTAGATGTTCTCATAATCTGCCAAAAAACCAAAGGAAATACAAATACTAATCAGAACACTAACTGAAGCCAGAGCACAGCTGAGTAAGTAAGAGAGCAACATAAGAAAAATCCAATTTCAATACACCAATGACAATAAAAACCCTAACTTACTCTTTTTCTTAGGGGTTTCTCTGGAGAACAGTCGTAGAAGCCTAAGGTTTGCTCCAATTGAATTAAAATCAGACAAATTGGAACTGAAGCCATTGCTTCCAGTTCTGGCAGGAGCTATGTAACCCCTCAAAAACCCTAATCCCCTTTCTCCTCCGCTACGCTGAGCTCCAGCTAGGGTTCCGAATCTCCCATCATTGTGCAACAAATTCTATCACCCCAAATCCAAAGGGAGGTTCTTTTCGTAAATGTTTGTTCAAAAACGAAGGAATTGAATTGAAGAAAAAGCTTACTCTGGCGCGAGAAGAACGCGATAGGGAGCGCCCAATCTTTGAAAAAATCATTGTTCGGAGAAACAAAGGAAGCTATATTATAGGAAGAAATTCATGCTAGGCACCGGAATTCGAGATGGTCAATCTTTAGAAAAGAAGATATTACCCTCCTTATGTGCTCTTGGGAGATTTCACGTTCAGTATTGGAAATGTAAAAGTGTTAAGAGAGCCTTATAATTAAAGAGGAAGAGAGTTAAAACTATACAAAACAAAAATACTAATTCATTTATTGCTTCCTTGTAAGAATAGAATACTATACAAGATTTAAATAGAAAATAGTAAACCTTAAATTGATTATTAGCTCTACAAGTGACATCATCTTAACAAGTTAAAACATTCTGGAATAATAATAATAATAATAATGTTTATCCTATTCATTTTCTTCAAATCTTAATATGTAAAATTTGAAAGAAGTTTTATGAAAAGTTCTACCAAGTGATATCTTTTAATCAAGAGTTAATTTAAAAAAATTTGAATTGCTTTCTTGATAATAATAATAATAATAATAATAATAATAATATGATTTACTTAATTATTAAAATAAATATTTATCCTATTCATTTTCTCCAAATCTTAATATGTGAAATTTGAAAGAAGTTTTGGGAAAAGTTCTATCAAGTGATATTTTCTAATCAAGAGTTAATTTAAAAAATTTTGAATTACTTTCTTAATTTAGTAATTAAGCTTAAGTTTACGCATAAATCATGTTTTAATTTTCTTAATTTGCATGATACATAAACATTGCATAGAAAATTGAATGTAAATTGAATGTTGTAGTACACAAAATTGCGGATTGGAGAAACGAGTAATCAGTTGATGAGTGTCGTGAATTTGTTCCATGTATTGAAAACATTGTCGAGAAAATTGAATGTTTAATTGTTCCATGTATTAAAAATTGCACATTGGTTGATTTTAGATGGGTGATTGCCTTGATTTTTAATGTAGAGGTGGAAAGGTTTATGTCAAAGAAATACGGAGTATAAGCAAAAAATTAACTTCACACTTATTTTGAAAAAAAAAATGGTAAATGCATGGACAAAAATAAATAAAAATTTGCTTAACACTCTCTCTTAAGATTTATGACTTTTTGTGTTGCTAAGAGGTTGTGTTTGTGGGGTTTAGAGACATAACCTATTCTTTCACACTCGCGTGAGACTATCGTCGGTGGCGTTGTCCATGGTAGCTTCTGCGGTTGAAGACAAATTATGTAACCCTAAAAGCAGATATTGAAGAAAATCGAAATTATGTAACCCTTCAAAAATAATTATGTAACCCCTAAAAATAGCAATTGAGGGAAATCGAAGGAGACAAAGCAAAGAGGTCACAGTTTGAGCTTACCCTTTCACGATGAAGAAGCAAAGAAGAGGCTATCACAGTCCACGATGTCTCTGCCGTCAGGGACGACGATGTTGTCGCCGTCGAGTTTTGGGGTGTGGTGGTTGAGATGGTTTCGGGGTGTGATGGCTGCGATCGGTTTGGGGTGTGGTAGCGCTGGGCTTGTTTTGGCTGCAGAGGGAATTAAGTGAATAGGGGAAGGAGGCATTGAGTTTGAGGTTGAGAGGTTAGGAAGAAAGGAGGAAATGGTAAAGGGGGGTTAAGTGAATATGACAGGAACTGAGGCGGAAACTTGACAGTAGTAGCAAAAGCATCGTCGATGGCGGTGGCGGTAGTGGTGGCGGCGGCGGCGGAGTCATTGACAATGACGGTGGAGGTGATGTGGCGAAGAAAAGGGTTCGGAGGAGGAGGAGGGTGAATGGGTTTGAAGGTGTTGGGAGGAGGCATTGAGTTTGGTCTATGAACGCTTTTTTAGTGCATAGGGAGTTTAGTAATATACCGAAACGACAACGTTTCGTTATTATCTTTTTTTTAAAAAAAACTTTAGAGCTCTAACCTATTTTGATTTTTGAGACGGAACTATTCCGTCTCTAACAATGAAAATGAAACTTTTACATGAACTTCTGAGATGGAAATATCTGTTATTTCCGTCTTTAACTGATTTTTTTTAGGGACAGAAATATCTTTGTTCCAACTGGTTAAATGAAACTTTAGAGGCAGTTTTAGAGACGGTTTTAAAGACGAAACAATTAGAGACGGATTAATTTGTCTCTAATGTTGCATTTATCTGTCTCTAATTTTTATAATTCGCAAATTGAAATTTTTTTGCGATTTCCGTCTCAAATTTTTAAAGTTTCGTCTCGGAAAATTTTTCGTCTCTAAATAAATCAGACTTTTCTAGATTCTAGATTGTATATAGTGTGAGTTAAGGGTAGGTGAATAAGTAGAATAATGAACCTTAGGATAGTTGATATTAACCAAATTTGGAATAAATGAATAAAGAAGGGGAGTTAGTATTTATGCTTAGGAAAGTATGTGATTGTGATTAAATAGAGACTATAGAAATATATGGATATATGTGCTATGTGAGATTATTGTTTGTTGTTGATGATGAAATTTCATGTGGATGTTGTATGCTATGGATGTTTATAAATGAATAAGGGACTTTAAAACTCATAAAATTGGAAAGAAACTAAAGGCAACAACTTGTTGATCCTTGGGTTACACCTTCTCATTAGGTGCCCTGTTGGGTGAAAAATTGCCAGTTAGGCTCAAATTGCTCGCTCATGTACAAATTGCTTGTAGGCAAAATTGCCCGTTAGGTGTGGGTGTACCCAATGGATCAGTATATTGCACGGTAATCAAAAACTAAAAATGTTGATAAGGGTAGTAGGCAATGGAAACTATATAATATGAATAATGGACAAAAATCCCAATGGGTGTATATGCCTATTGAGTGATAAATCCTGAGTTGAGTGCAAAGTTTTGACAGGGTGGAAAATTGCTCAACAGTGCGCTAAATCCTAATGATACAAATTAATGGTCAAAATGGTTAAAATAATCAAAATGGACAAAATGGTCAAGATGGACAAAATACAATGGGCAAAACAATGTGGAAACTAATAAAGGGGGAAGAATAAGGAAATGGTTATATGAGTTATTTGTTAATGAAATTGTTTGGGCATGATGCGATGAAAATACTTGTTACATGTGATTGACTGGGTTAGGCTCTATGTATTTTTAGAATATATTTGTTAAGTATTGTGTAATGCTTACTCCTTACTTTTTTATACAGGTACTGAACCCGAGTTTGCACAGTCTCTGGCCGACCAGGAGTACTCTCCCTCGAGAGAGAGTAAGTTGTAGTTGTAGGACATGTTTCATGTCCCGGACCTCTTTTTGGTTATGATGCTGTAGTGGTTTCATTTGTATAAAATGTAAATAGTCGTTTTGGGTTGGCTCAGGATCACTCCTTCTTTTGGGAAAAATATAATTTTCGCTACTTGTTAATATTTGTTGCTAACTCTGATGTGAATATAACTTTGATGTGGGAATGCATTGTGATGCACTATGATAACTTGTTTAGCCATGTTGGCTCTCTATTGGTATTATTATTATTATTTTGTGAATACAGGTTTACAAGGAAAACTAAATTTTGGGAATGTCCCTAAAACAAAGTAAACTCCGCCCAATTTCACGGAGAATTTTTATAAGTTAATAAGTTAATCAACGAAATTTTCAAAGGACCTCTTAATTAATTAGGATTAAGGGGTGTATTTTCTAGGGTGTCATAGGGTAAGAGAATGAAAGCACCGGAAATAAATCCTACCAAGGATAGGGACCGAAATTCGAGATGGCCAATCTCCAGAAAATAGGATAAAAACTAAACAAACAAAAAGACTTAATTCATTTCATTGCTTCCTTGTAAAAAGAGAATACAATATTTAAATAGGAAATAGCAAACCCTGGATTGATGACTAGCCCTACAAGTGGGGGAACTTAACAAGTTAGAACATTCTAAAATAATAATAACAACAACAAAAACAACAACAACAACAACAACAACTATAATAATAATAATAATAATAATAATAATATTAATATGACTTACTTAATTATTAAACTAAATATTTATCCTATTTCTTTTCTCCAAATAAACCTAATAATTATTTTAATCATGATGAGACTTATCCTTCTTTCAAGTTCCTTTAGTTTTTCAAATGTTCAACCAAATCCGCCAAATAATTCCATCTGCAACGCAGAGAAGGGTTGGCTTCGTTGTATCCCTTTCAACAAATGTGTTGTGTCCAATGTAAATGGGTAAATTTGGTGAAGAAATGAGAGAAGGTATTAGTTAGTCTTCAATTACGGTGTAATTCCTGATCAAGGTTTATCATAATTTACTATATAGAAAAATAAAATAAAAAAATGAAGTGATCGAATAATTATTTGTATGACGTGTTAAATTATGATTGGTCTATATAACAAATTATATGATAATGCATGACCAACTAATAATTTCTCGAAAAAAAAGGAAAAGACGTCAAGTGAAGAGTTAACAAGGCTATTAAGAAGTGTATGCAGAATTGATTGGAATAATTTGCATCTTTGAAAAATTAAAAAGACCTAATTTGCCCGATTAAAAATAAAGGAATCAAAATAGCATATTCAAAATAGATGAAGGATTAAAATTGCAATTTAGTCAAAAATAAAATATTGGCTTTGTACAATTAAATTTCACAAATACACACATCATAAAATAATAATAATAATAATCTACTATCAATATATAAAAGGATCCCTTTTCGAGGCACCACGTTTGTCGGAGAATTTTTCGAGACATCACGTTTGTCTCATGAAGCTTTTCTCGCACCAGAGAGTTTATAGGTAGATAATCATTATCTCTAATCAAAATTACAATTTAAAATTAAATAAATTATTTAAATTTATTTAATCATTATATGTATGTAAAATTATTATCCTCAATTATTTGTTGAAAAAAAAAGTAATCATTGTCCTCAACTAAAGTATTGAAAAAATATTAAAAAATCACAAATTTATTTAATCATTATCTGTACGTGAAATCATTATCCTCGATTTGTTAAAAAAAATGTAATCATTATCCTCAAAAAAATATTAAAAAATTTATAATAGGATCTCATGTTCAATTTTACATTTTTTTTTCACCTTTGGATCTCTCTAATTCTAATAATTTTGTTCTTCTATTATTTCTTATTTTATATCCTAACTAGCTCTTACCTCGTGCAATGCACGGGTTGTTGATATTTTAATTTTTTTATATTAAATTTTTTAAATTAAAGATTATTATTAGCAACAACTAAAAATAATTATATAAAAAGGTAGGAGTTCAAACCAAACTGTACAATGAAATAAAATTAATCTAAATGATTTTGTTGATAAATAACATTATCTCTAACCAAAATTACAATTTGAAATTAAATAAATTATTTAATTTGTTGAATAAATCATTATCCTCAACAAAAATATTAAAAAAATTACTATATATATATATAATAGGCTCTCCCATTCAATTTTTAAAGTTCTATCTAATTCTAAGAATTCTCTTCTCCAAATTCTCTCTTTTATTTTTATTTTTTCCCTCATTCCTCTACTTAAAGCTCTTAATTTTCATTTTTTAGTGTTTGATGAATTACTTGTTAGATGATGCATATTTTGTTATACTTTTAATTGACTTTTGTTTATTTCTCTACTTAGAGCTCTTAATATTGATTTTTGGGTGTTTGATGAATTACTTATTAGATGATGCATATTTTGTTATACTTTTAATTGACTTTTGCTTAATGCTAATTTCATTAAGAATGACATCAATGAGTTACTTCAAACAAGAGCATGACCTTGGTAAGTTGTTTTTTTTTTTGAAATTTTGGTAAGTTGCTATACATACTTACTTTGATTATTCTTTGTTGAAAGAATATGCAAATAATTGATTCTTTTCTCTTTTCAAAGAAGAGAAGGGTTAAGGTTCCTAGGATTAGGAAGAAATACACTGATCGTATTCCGGTGAGAAATAATTTTGGTGAGTCTTTTGCCTGTTTGAAGAAACAATATTTTTCGATTTATTTATGATTTTTTTTCGTTTTTGTCATGAGATAAGATAAATGATGAAAAAATCAAAATATCTAAATATGAATAATAATAATAAATGTGATAATTATATTTAAAAAATAATAATGGTAAAAAAATATTAATTTATCCATCAAATAATTATAAGAAATATCTTATAATATTATCCAATAAAAAAATTAGAATGTATAATTTTGGTTTAATTATATATAATTTTTCATATTAGATGTGATAATTATATTTAAAATATGCTAAATTATCATGTCTTATGCAATAGAAAATGTTTTGATTTATCTTTAAATACTCATAATACCATCAAACAAAAAATATAAAAAAAGTTTAATTTTCATTTCACTCTAATAATTAATCATAATATCATGATAAAATGTGTTAATTCATCGATCAACTAAATAAGGAATACATTAATCTAATACTCATCTATACATAGAGAAATATAATATTAAATATATAAAAAATGAGCCAACATTATATTCATAATAAAATGCAATGTGTTAACCAATATAGTCAAAAATAACAATTTCAATGTCGTCTTCATGTTTTATGAAATAGTGGATATTATAATTTATCCTTAAATTTTCTTATAATACCATTAAACAAAAAAATAAAAATATTTAATTCTGATTTGTTTTTAATTATCATAATAAATTTGATAATCATATAAAAATATTAATTTATCTATTAAATAAATAAGGAAGATCTAATTCTGATTTACTTTTGATTCATCATAATAAAGTTAATAATCATGTAAAAAAATGTTAATTTATCCATTGAATAAATAAGGAAAATCTCAGATAAAAATGTTATTTTCTATTTATATAAGGAAGTTCAAAATTTTTCAACAAGCTCATTTTTTATTGTTGTTTAATAATAATCTTTACTTTAAAATATTTAAATATTAATAATCCGTGCATTGCACAAGATAAAAATACCAATGAATTCATGTCCAATGAAATAAGGGATATTATGATTTATCATTAATTATTCTCATAATACCATCAAACAAAAAAAATCAAAATAATAATAATAATTTTTGATTTATCATAATAAAGTATATTGAATAATCCTTTTTTATAATTATTTTTGTTATTGTTTAATAATAATCTTTACTTTATAATGAAAATAATAATAATCTTTAATTTAAAATATTTAATATCAACAACCCGTGCATTGCACGGGGTAAGAGCTAGTAATAATAATAATAATAATAATAATAATAATAATAAAAAATCACAAATCCAAAGTCGCTAAAGTTGTTTTTTCCAAGGTTAATATCTCAAAACCATGAAATATGATCACCCGATGAAAATGTGATTATTCTTTAAGTTACCCTAGATTAGCTTGACCCATTTAGCACGAATGCTCATGGGTACAGCATGCCGCGAGCCCAACTCGCACATGATAGTAGGGATGACAATTGGACTCGAACCCGTGGGTAATATTTGCAACAGGCCAGGTCTCGTAACGTGTCCGGGTCTGGGTTTAAAAAAAAGAGACCTGTGTGAGTACCCATTTTGAACGGATCTGGATCCGAGTCTGAGATATCCAGATTCGTGGGTACCCGGATTCGTCCATATTTACATATATGCATTATATATATATATATATATATATATATATAATTTTAGTATGTTTGTGTTTAATGAGAGAATTTCTTTGATGTCTGCGAGTATTTAATGATGATAGGGATTAATATTAAGTAGAGTGTATAATGATTTATTAAGGATCCTCGATCTATAAAAAAAAATAAAAATTAATTTAAAAAATAATTTTTCTTTAAAAAATTGCTAATAAGTACCGACAAAACCCGTCTGAGTACTCAAAAACCCGCATACCCATTATGTAGGGTACCCGCCCGGATCCGAGTGAATCCGAATCCAATAATTTATGAACGGATCGGGGTCCGGGTACATGTACTCCATTATCCGAATCCATTATTATCCTTACATGATAGTGATCTCCTCTATACTCTATATACTTTTTCTCTATCATTGGGTCGTCCGTGGAACCCACCCCATACAACAATTTCAAGAGTCAGAGATCTCCGCCTCTAGGCGGTTTTACCATAACACTTGTACTCCCTTTGGTCTTTATCATAAGCTTCTTTCTCTTTAAAAAAATATGCTTTTAATAAGGATCGGAGGGAGAAATATTTAAAGGAACAAAAAATATATATATATATATATATATATATTATATTTAATGGAGTAATTTAACAAATGAATATATACCATGTTGACGCTGGCTAGCTGGCTCGCTTTGATATCATGTTAGACTATCTAATTTATTCTCAAAAGATAATTCATAAGGTAAAGGATGCATAAATTTTTATAAGTATTGGCCATATGCCCATACAAGAGATGACTTATTTATGCATATAATAGATTAATTTCACAAAGAAAATTTTTATCAAATATCCTAAAGACATTGTTTAAGCAAGCAAAATAAGATATTTTATTTTAAAAAATTATTCATTTAATATATCAAAAGTCGAACAATTTTCGACTCTAAATAGGTAAGTTAACACAGAAAATTTAAGTTTATTTAACTCTCCGATATATTAAAAGCATCATTTTCCAACGTAAAAATACATATTTTGCTTGCTTAAACAATGTTCTTGAAACACAAATTTTGCTTAGGACACAGGTTATCATAACTCTTCCACAAAATGCTTCCATCTTCTTGTGAGATCTCAACAACAAACAATTAAGCAATCGATTCCGTTAATAATAGCAACGAGGGTGGGGTGGTGGCACTGATATGGTGACAATAGCAGAGTGTTGCAGTTGATGGTGGTGGTGGCATTATAGTCATGTTGGGTGGTTGTGGTGATGATAGTGATGGCTTTCTGCGGCAACATCCGCAGCAACAATGACTAGGTAATGGACATGTGTTGCGTGCACACCTCTGGTTGTGGAACAAACAGCAACTCTGGAGGTGAAAATCAAGAATGGAGAATAATTTAAGTTGGTTATATAAATTTCTATTTATTTGTTTTTTTTTCAAATAAAAACATAATTTTTTTTTAAATATTTTTTTTCCTTTATCATAAGACACTACTTTAACCAAAAAAAAACATTTTGTTTGATTTGGAAAATTTTGGAAAAAAAGATTTTAAAAGAAAAGAAAATGGAAAAAAAAAACATATTTTTTTCGCATTTGGTATAAGAGAAAAAGCGAAATAAAAAAAAAATAGGTGAGACCCCATCCAAAAAAATTTTCTCCCCTTCACACGGGAGATTTTGAGAAAAAATGGGGTTAAGGTTGCATTGGTATTGTGCTAGTGTGCTACACTACTACGTTGGTTGTTGGACTTCGTTTCTTATAGGTACACCAATATAATTCAACTACTGATTTGGTTTTCACACACTGCATGCTTAACCCCGTGTGTTTTTTTCTTTTCTTTTTTTAATTTTTTTATTTTATACAAAAATATATATATATATATATATATAATTAGAAGTTTTATTATGAAAAAAAAATTGAAGTAAGGTATATTTAGTTATGTTTGACATTAAAAAAGAAAAATATATATTTATTTTTTATGTAAAATAAAAGTATGTTTGTCTTTTAACAAATTTATTACCTTTTTTGTCACTTTTCTCTCAAACCAAGCAGCTCTCTCTTATTTCTTCTTATTTTCTCTCATATCAAACAACATCAAAATCTACCTATTTTCTTACCATAATCTATATTATCTATTTCTCTCTTCTCATTTTCTTTCCCGTAACCAAACAAAGTGAAATAGATTGTTTGTCCCTTTTTATAAAGTGTTTTAGAATATCTAACTAGTATTAAAGAGTTTATTCCAAATACATTATTCCTCGTAATTTTATAAGGGTGATATGATAATAATTACAATAGAGATAAATAAATAAAGTTGTAAAGTTTTAAATATATGTAACTTTGAAATGACAACATTTTTTTTTTAAATTTGAGAGTAATAATTATTTTCCTTAATATGGGTGAATTAGGTAAAAATGACTTATAACAGGGGACAGAGAGAATATAATTATTGTTTAAATTTCCGATATATTAATTGTGTTTTTTTTATTCGCTATATTATGTTTTTTTCTATAGTAATAATCATTAATGTTGTTAACGAATTATGTAGACAAAGACCTATTTAATGATAATAGATATAAAAAGTAGCATTTATTACACTCTTAAATTATAAAAAGACAAATAAAAAGGGAAAAAAAATCTTCAAAAATGAACTATAATAAGAAATGGAGGGAGCAAATGTTTTTCTGTTCATTGTTTTCAGTGCAGTGTACTCCTTTCGGTCTTATTTATAAGATTATTTTGAGGTTTTTATTTTGGTCTTATTTATAAGACTTCTTTTCAATTTTCAATAGCATTTAATTACTTCTTTCGACTAACAACCTTATAAGTCAACACTTTTTAGAGTTCTAATAATAATTATAGGGGTAGTTTTGAAAAAGTGTATCAAATTTTCACATTTCCAATGTCACTAACAAATTTATCCACTCTCCTCGGTGGGAGTGAAAAACCTCAAAAGAGTCTTATAAATAGGACCGGAGGGAGTATATAATTAACCTAAAGTAGAAAGTAACTTTAGATCTTCAGGAGTAATATGTCAGATTAGTCCCTGACTTTGTAAGCGTCGGTCAACTTAGTCTTTAACTTTTATCGAAATAGCAATTTAGTCTCTGAGATAAGAGAACGTCGATCAAGTTAGTCTCTGCCGTCACTATCGCAGAGATGTATTTGCTTTAAAATGGGATAAAGATAGGGATATATGTGAATTAAAATGAAATCTCGGGGACTAAATTGCTATTTCTATAAAGTCAGGGACTAACTTGACCGATACTTACAAAGTCAGGGACTAATATGACATATTACTCTTTAGAAAATAGTGTATTTAATACTTCATTCGTTTCTAAATATAAGATCTTTTTGACACTTTTATTTTGTTCTTATTTATGTGATAAGATCTTTTTGACACTTTTATTTTGTTCTTATTTATGTGACTCTATATCAATTTTCAATGACATTCAATTACTCCATCCGATCCAATTTAGAAGACTATTTTGAAATTTTACTCTTCCACCAACGAAGATAGTTAAACTTGTTAGTGGTATTAGAAATGTAAAAATTTGATATACTTTTTCAAAACTACCCTAATTATTATTAGGACTCTAGAAAGTGTTGAGTTAATATGGGTGTTTATGGAAAAAAGTAATTAAATGATATTCAAAATTGAAATGAGTTCTTTTAAATAAGACTAAAATAAAAACCCCAAAAGAGTCTTATATATAAGACCGAAGGGAGTACTTCTTTCCATAAACGCTCTTATTTACTTTACACTTTTTAGATTCTAAATACTATTAATATGGATAATTTTAAAAATACATATCAAATGTCCACATTTTCAATACCATTAAGTTAATTATCCAACTTTCTTAATAAACGTAAAATTTATCAAAATGGTCTTATATACATGAATTTAGATAGTATTTAAGAGTTCATTTTTATTTTTTTAATATTAATTTTACATTTTTAATTCTTTATACATTCCCCTTAGGGCAATAAATAGCAAAATTTTATATATAATTTCATGAAAATCATTAAAGATAAGACTTTGATTCCAAATGAACATCTTATTAGCATAATACTGAAAAAATTTAAAGCTTAATTTCTTTTTTTTTTTACACCAACCGGTACCCGGATCTGGTTTACTCAGAATCTGACTCATCCGGTTCGACCCAACTGAGCTCGCAGTAAGCGGTAGGGGTCTCCCAGCGGGGATTGCTCCATACCTTATGCTCGAACTCGAGACCAATTGGTTAAGGGACCAAGTGAGCTACCACTTGACCAACCCCACGTTAGTTTAAAGCTTAATTTCAAGTGCACTATTTTCATGCAATTAAATTTTATATGGTTGTACAATAATAATTTTTTAATAAATTAATGATTGTTTAACAGTTTAGTTAATTTGACTTATTTATAAATGATATGACAATAACATGATTATTGCATTAGTTAACTTGTTAAATAACCATTAGTTTATAAAAAATTATGGTGTAATCATCCAAAATTTGATAATAAATTCTAATTTGAATTCATTTATTCAATTTCACGTGGAATTCTATGGGTGAAAGGCACTAATTTTAAAAGGGTTTTCAAGCATTCTAAAATAGAAAATCAATCTATAAAATATAGTAATATTTTTAATATTTAAGAATTAATTTTTTTGTTATATTTTTCAAGATTAATTTTATATTCTTCGGTTTTTTATATACTGTCCTTGGTATTAAATAAATAACGGAACTCATTTTAATAAAGAAAGAAATATATCATGATTTTTTTTATTATTTTTTTTTGTATAAAGAATATTCTTCGGCCGATAGTTGGAGACCAATTTTTTTATCCACGACAAGGATTGAATTCCTAAAATCATATTTAAAGAATTTGATTATCTATCAATTATGTTGGACATTGTTAGTAAATATATCATAATTTCAATAAAGAAGGAAAATTAACAAAATCAAAATTTGAAAAAGAAAAGTCGTGTGGAAGTGCCCATAATGAAAGTCATGGTTCGGTACGCATCGTGATATACTTTAATCTTGATTTGAAATGGCAACCTATTATCCTATAAAGTTTTTTTCCGTTACACGAAAATGTGGTGGAGGGTTGTGGGTAAATCTTCAAGAAAATAATTGGAACATTGCTTTTGTCAACTTGACATAACAATTAAATAATTCGGATAAGCACAAGTCAAGATCAGCACAATGCAGGTAAGACTTTAGATGTGAAGAGAACCATAGACAATTCTATTTAGTCAGTTGTTGTTCCCTCATAAACCATCCAACGATGTGAAAGATACATGCATGAGGGATCAAGAATTTTATTTGAAAGGTTTTTATATAATTAAGGTGATACCTTTGACTCCTTCATTCATCATTTACTCTCTTTATGGTCTTATTTATATATAAGTCACATTTTCGCTCTATTCGGTATGTCTAATTTGGAGTTTTTTAATTAGTTAGAAAGTTTTTAGATTTTGTTAATAAGCTGTTAGATCCGTTCAGTGAACACAAATGAAAAATAGTTTATGAGTCTCTTTGACAAAACTAACTTATATCTGTGAACTTATAACTGATAGTTGTAACCTTCTTGTAACTGATAGCTGTGAACCTAGGTGAAAGTTGTGTGATTGTAACTGAAAACTTATAACTGTATAACTAGCTTATTGTAATAGATCTGTTTGATAAAACTAGCTGTGCAGTTAGCAGAAGTTTGGTAAAGGACTTAATATAATTTGACCAAAATATATAATTATAATTAAAAAAAATAAAGGGCAAAATGGATATATAATTTATTGAAAACTCTTTTAATTTTGGAAAAGATACTTCATGTAGCTTTCTGAAAACTAACTTTCAAAAGCTGAGTTTTCTTTTTGAAAGCTATAAGTCTCTTTTATATTTTTTGTTCAGTAAACAGTTCTAGTAGCTTATTGATCGATTCAATAAGCTAAAAGCTACTAAATAAGCTATAAGTTTGCCTTACCAAACACAACCTATATCTTTTAAAAAGGAAGTTTATAGCTTTTGAAAGCTAGTTTTTAGAAAGTTTTCAACAAATTAAACTAACTTTCAATAATTCATATACCAATTATATCAGCAACAAATTTTCAAAATTATTTACCTACCCTGATGTTAATTTATTTTTAATTAATTGTGTATTTAATTAATTATTAATTATAATTAATAATTTTGTTATAATTAATTAACTCTATAATTAACAAATAAATAAAATAAAAGAATTTAATAGTTTTAATAATTAATTAATTAAATAATTATTTAATAAATAAATAAAATGAATAAATTAAAATAACAAAATATAAATAATATAATGTTGCATGTCCTTTTCAGTCATTTAATAACTTTCAGCTATTTCAAAAGTTAATTTGACCGAACAACATTATTTCAAAACAGTCTAACAGCTATAAGCTCGCAATTAAAAAGCTTACCACTCTCAGCTAACTTCACACCTACAAGCTTACTCTACAAGTTATAAACTCACACTTATAAGTTAGTTTTGTTGAACAACTCTTTAAACAATTCTTCAGTCCTACTTATAAATTATTTTGTATTTCCTATAAAATATTTATTGTTCTTTTATCTTATTTATCCTTTATTCATTAATTTTTTTAAATGTTATTCATTAAGTAAAACAATACATTTGTGTAATTTTGAATGCAAATTAAATAGATAAAATTGTAATATTATAGTATTTTTTAAAATTCCAATAATTTCCGTTTATTAATTCGTGTGATATAGTTAAGGATTAATTATAAATATGATGAGTATTTAGCACCTCAAACAAACGTCAAACCTATTGTAATACCAGTGAAAAATAAAATAGATTCATGGAAAATCAAAGGCACCGCTTGGTTCTAATACCACCCCCATTTCATGGCCACATAATTCCTATGCTTCACTTAGCCACCATCCTTCATTCAAGAGGATTCTCTATAACCGTGGCTCACCCTCGTTTCAATTCCCCGGATCCTTCTAATCATCCTAACTTCACGTTTCTACCTTTCTTTGATGGTTTATATCATGATGATACCCGCATCTCCCCAAAGAATTTGACAGATATTGTTATAACCCTAAGTGTTACGAGTGTTTCTCCTCTTAAGGAATTATTAGTTGATGAGTTGAAGAAAGCAAAAGTGAAGAATGAAAAGATTGCATGTGTCATATATGATGTTTGCATGTACTTCGCTGATTCTGTCGCCAAAGAACTTAAGCTCCACACCATACTCTTCCGAACCACATGTGCTACTAATTTACTCACTTACCATTCTTTTAAACGGCTACATAGTAATGGTTACCTTACCTTGCAAGGTATTTCATTATTCATTCATATATTACTACTGCTTTTCCAAATGATAATATGATAATTAAGTATTACTTCACGTTCTACTTCACTCATCATGAATTCAAAAATTAAAAGTACGAGTATTGTGTTTTTTTTACACGTCAACTTAATTTTTTTATATATGTATTTCAAAAGAAAGTTGATAAATCTTCTAATAAAATTAGCTTTCAAATCATAGTAAAATGCTAATATGTTTCGTTGAGCTGAGATTATTTTTTAGCTTAATTTTAAAAAAATAATTATAAGCTGATGTGTTTGTTTGTAATACAGATTATAATCTTAGCTTATATTTTTGAAAAAATAATCAAAATCTTTAAACTCCCTTATGTAGCTTGAGATTATTTTTTGAAAGATTAGTTTTTTGACCCAAGTAATTTTCATATTCTACCCTTATCACTTCATCACATTAACTACCCACTTGTCACATAATACCTTTTTTTTTTGTAATTTACTCTGTAAAAAATAATATTCTTTACACTATTCAAACAAAATAGATTAACTTAATTTCATTTTTCAGCTAGATATTTAAACATAAACAGAGTATTATTTTAAATATCAGATTATAATCTGATATTAGATTCTAAGATTATAATAAGGGATATATCATTATATAACATTAATCATTTCTTGATATTGAGAATTAAATGTGGAGTAAATGAAAAATACTCGTACTTGTTTTAAGATTAATAAAAATCACATGTTGAATATATTAAAAATAAAGTTTGTAATTTGTGATTTAATTTATTTGATGTAACATTCACATGACATGCAAGCATATGTGTCACTGTTTAATTGAATTAATTAGTGAAGCAATAAATGCATTTTGAACTAACCATGATATGTTGTTTGACTTGTTTCTAACATGTTGCATGGTAGATTCTAGGCCGTTGGACTTGGTACCAGGACTTTATCCGTTGAGATTCAAAGATCTACCCATTCTCAATAATTTACCATTAAATACGAACGCAGTAACTCCTTTGCAACAAACAAATGCCAAAACTCTTGCAATAGCACCTTCTTTGGGTATTATCTGCAACACCGTGGAATTTCTTGAACAATCATCACTAAATCAGCTCCGAAAACTTTACTATCAGGACAACAAAGTCAATTTCTTCGCTATAGGCCCCTTACACTTGATTGCTCATCAAGAAACCTCGGGTTCAACAAGAACAAGTAGTAGTAGTAGTAGCCATCAGTTGGAAGAAGATTATAGCTGCTTATATTGGCTCAACAACCAAGGAATAAGGTCTGTGTTGTATGTGAGTTTGGGAAGTATAGCTAGCTGGGAAGAGAAAGAGCTAACTGAAGTGGCTTGTGGTTTAGCCAATAGCATGCAACCATTTCTTTGGGTTATTAGACCCGGGTCCATTAGTGATGTTTCGAAGTGGCAAGAGTCATTGCCTGGAGTGGTGAAAATAGCTATAGAAGAAAGGGGTTGCATTGTGAAGTGGGCTCCACAAGGGGAGGTTTTGGCACACGAGGCTATAGGAGGGTTTTGGAGTCATTGTGGTTGGAACTCTACATTGGAGAGTTTGTGTGAAGGGGTACCAATTATGTGTCAACCTAATTTTGGAGATCAGAGAGTGAATGCTAGGTTGTTGAGTCATGTATGGAGGAGAGGGCTAGAATGGTCCAATATAATAGAAAGGGGTGAGATAGAGGGTGCAGTGAGAAAATTGATGGTGAGTGCAGAAGGGAAAGAGTTGAGGCAGAGAGCAGAGAACTTGAAACATGGGATAAGGCTAGCTGCAATAGGTGGATCCTCAAGTGATGCCTTAAATGGGATGATAAATAATATCTTGTAGGTGGTTCTCCCTCTCCTTTTTATGGACTTTCTATAGTCATAGCTTGCACGCATTGAGAATTGTTGTACCATGCATGCAGCATTCGAAGTATTTTTGTTTTGGTTTAGTAAAAAAAAAAAAACACTTTTATTGTCTTTATTATCTTACTTTTTTTAACTTCAATTATAAAAAGCCTAGACGTGTTAGTTGGTGTAATGTCAATTCTATGAAACACACAAATTTCAATTTATTCATTCCAAGTTTTTCGTAACCCTTTATATATACTATTCTTTGCATTACTCTATGTTGGGGTTTTTTTAGTGGATAAGTCACACACAATATACGTACACGAGTGTTCGGAAGGACAGATCAGAAGGCCAACGTTTTTTCCTCATATTTTTAACACTTCACCGTTGCATTTTTATGGGGTTAAATATGATTGTTTTCCTAAAAAGGCTGAAATAGTTCTTTTCTTAAAGCTAAGGCACCTAAAGCTCGGGAAATTATTCTATGGTCCGGGACCATTGGTCCCGGATACATCCACACCGTTGGATGTATTATTAATTAATTAAAAATATAAATATTTAATGAAATCAACGGTATAGATGTGGCCGGGACCATTGGTCCCGGACCACACAATAATTTCTCCTAAAGCTCATTCATTTAATTTTTCTGGTCTTTGAAAAGTCCATAGCTAGTTTATGGAATGAGGAATGAAACTTGCTCAGGTTCTCATATACAGGAATCCATCCTCTCTTCTATCTTTAAAAAATAACTTACTCATTTTTATGAAATTCCAAGTTTTTGATCCCAATATATTTACTTATGCAGCTTTCTTGATACTAGCCCTTCAAAGCTCATGAAATTGGATCTGAAACACAAAAACCAAACAAAACAAATCTAAACTAATTTGTTGCCTCATCGAGTTCAACAAAGCCTCGAACCCTTGCGAGGTTTCAGAGCTATTCTTTCACCAAGACTTTGGCGACTAATCGAAGGCCTAATGCGAACCATCGATTATTTTTGGCCGAGCAAAATTTTTAAATATTCCAGCTTTTACATGGTTGGATCAGTGCCAAGTCATGGTTTATATGCTTAGAACTATTTGATAGTTGCTACCATATAAAATTTGATATATTTTTTTTTTCAAAACTATTCCTAAGGTTAGAGTTATGGTTAGGGGTTTTGTGGAATATTTAAACCACCGTAAAAAAAAATGCTTTTAACAAGGCACTAAGGAACTATATAACGTTGTTAACAAATTACTCCGTGTAATCTCCTTCTAACTAGATTTATCACCCAGGAACTAGACCTGTTCCCAGCCAATCACATATCTCATTATGAAAAATAACTTTCCAATTGTTATGACATGTATTTTTGTAATATTTAATTAAATGTGATTGGCTAAGGACAGGATTGAGGACATGGTTTGGGCAGAGAATTCTGATACTATCAACTATTAATTTCGACAAACTACAACTTAATTTTTTTTTCATTTTATGCTGCCTTTAAACACCTATTGCTTGTGAACATTTAGTGCCCATAAATTAAGGGTTAAGGTTAAGGTACATCTATAAGGTTTATGGTTTATGGTTAGGGTTAGTGTCCCTTTTAAATTTTTTTCGCAACTCCCGGCTCAACAATTACTTCAATTCATTTTGCATACTTATTTTTTATAACTACATTAATTAGTAAGAATTTTGGGTATTTTAACAAAATGGTAAAATGATGTAAGAATTTCGGGTATTTTGAGTCTAATGCTCCAATATAATAATCATTATTGAAGAGAGAGAAACATATTGGAAGCGAAAAAGAGGGTGTGATAAATAGGGATGTGTTGAGAAAAATAACATTAATTATGTATTGGATTTTGTAAAACAAAAAATACATATAAAACATGAGACAAAAACTTTATAAACACTACATAATAAATAGAGGAAGTATGTATATACATGGGTAACTCATTTACGAGTTGCTTATTTATGACAAATGTCATTGATAGACCACAACCGTGTGATTTAACATTATTACGTTATTACATTAATGCACTCTATCAAATAGTATCATTTATAAACAAAAAAAAAAGGCACTCCACTAATGGTCTTAAATATAAGCAAAAATTAACTAACTTTCAAATTTTCAATACAACCATTTTTAAATTATCCTCATAATGTGGTTGACTTATTTAATTTTTGTTTCATTCCCAATGTAAATTTATTAAAGTAGTGTATTTTTTTTCATCCCCAATGTAAATTAAATACACTTAACTAACTTTCTTAATAGAAGTGAAATTAACTATTTTTGCTTAAAAATGAGACCGGATGGAGTATTATTTAATTAAGAAACATTGATGTATGTTTTAATTAACTTAACCACTAATTGAACTAGTAATCAGATAATACTCCCTCCATCCTTAATTTTAAGACCCTTTTGACACTTTTATTTTGTCCCTATTTATAATCATTAATTACTCTTTGTTTCACAAACACCCCTATTTATTTAACACTTCTTAGATTCCCAAAAATACTAATAGGGGTAATTTTGAAAATACACATCAAAAGTTCACATTTCCAATACAATTAACTAAATTAATTAAATTTCTTAATAGATCTAAAATCTCCCTAAGAGGCCTTATAATTAGGGACAGATGAAGTAAAATTCATTTTTATTATACACTTGTTAATTTAATGCGGCCAGCAAGCATAAACACACTAATTTATTCAAGAGTTTTAGTTCTCAAACCCCACTCATTAGCCCCCAAACCCCATTTTTTAATTTATTCCAATAATACCCTTAACATTTCAAACTCTTCTCTTTAGTTTCATTTGCCAAACCCCATGACTTTCTTCATCTCCCTCACCCTTCCATTGTCTCTCTCTCTCCTTCATCCCCCTGCCAAAACTCTAGAAGTCTCATTAACATGAACAGTCAACAAAGAGAGAAGGCCAAAGGGACTTGTGCAAAAAACTACTTTCAGTCTTGTGCAGTACCAAGTTCGAAGTATATGCTTTGAGTGTCCCATCTGAATCTGATCTTCGAATAGCCACGAATGCTTGCGAACCAACCATGCCGCTTGAGGTTGGGTTGATGGCCCAAGCAACCCAACTAGATTCCTTTGCATTAGCCTTCTTGAATGCCACCTCAATCGCCCTTGATGAAGCATAGTAGTTCCAGTGAATAGATGAATCGAGCACCGCCAAATCTTTGCATGATGCGAAGTTAATCTTTGCATATGCTTGAGATCAGATTCAGATTCAACTCAATTCCGACGAACCAGTGTCGGAATTTCAAAATTTCAAAACTCTGACACGGGGTTCTCGGAAATTTGTCAAAATTTATGAAGGTGTGGTGTTTGATGGCCGCAAGATTACTGGTTGATGTCTCGTGTGGTTTGCTTCCTTTGTCTCCTTCATCAATAGAGAACACAGTTGCAACAAAGACATGGTGATGGTGGTGTTGGTTTGAGGTTTGAGATTTGGGAGAAGGATGAAGGTAGAAGATGATGGGTTTGGTGGTGGGAAGGTGGAAGATGAGGAGTTTGGGGTTTCATGATGTTTGTGGTTTGAGGTGGGAAGGGAAGATGAGAGAGGGACAGTTTTGACTTTTCACCATTAAAATGGGGTTTGGGCCTAAAGTAGGGGGTTTGGGGACTAACACTCTTTATTCAACACTACCAAATAAACTTAGCACAACAATTGCTAATATTGGGCTTCACAATAATGATTTACACTAAAAGCCCAATATGTCCATGAAGGAGACTGCACAAAACGGGACAGATCAAGTAAGTAAACTACACCCAGTTGCTAGCATCATTGCTCTCCGGTTGGGAGCAGTGTGAGTAGCAAATCTCACACATTCAATTAATGCACCTAAAATCAGACGATCTCAAAAACCGTCCACACAGCTAGAGCCTTGACTTTGGGCACCATGCTATAACTTACCATGAATTGAACTAGGTGCATCACAATCAAAACTCAAATTTACATTAAAAAGGCTGCCATTTTATATAAAAAGTCAAACTTCTTATTGCTTGGATCAATTTTGCCCTTGGCTAATACTTGAGATGAGACCTTTATTGGTTGAATCTACTCCAGCTCGTTCGGCTAGCTAGATGGGTCAAATGGAAATTCCCCCGATGAAGACTGGGCTGTTTAAGGGGTTATCCCAACAAGTGGGTTTAAAATCCACTCTACCAACTTTGGTACATTTATTCAAAAGTTTATGCAAGTTTCTGCTTTCCACCACAAGAGTAATTATTTAGCATCACACACTCCTTTTTTTTTATTAATTTTCAAAATTACTCTTTTATTCTATAAACTTTTACTTACTAATTTTTGTTTTACTGTTACTTTATAATATCATCCATTCTCATCGTATTATTAATTACTCAAATATGTTAGACGATTAAGTTCGGAATTTTATGCAATTTTGATATATGCATTTGATGGTTCATATATAATTCTTTTAGATTGATATCGTATGATATGTTAGTTAAATTATTCTCTTAATTCCTCTTAATATGAATTTTGAGTTTATTTAAACTAGCTTAGTATGTACAAGAAACCAAGTATACATACATGTGAACGATGACAACACATTTAGACGGGCTTGCGGGACGGGTTTGGGCCGATCCCGCTCCGGGTTCGGGCCAAATCACGCTCGGACGAAAAAACCCGATTATAAATTGAGTACCCTAATATCAAACCCAAACCCGTCCTAAGCGGACTTCGGGTCAGGTGTGGGCTGGTTCGCAGCATCTTTTTTTTTTTTTAATTATACAATTCAAACACTTCAAAAAACTTTATATATTTTTTTTCAAAAAAATTAATGAATAAACTTCCTTTATTTTTTACACATATTTTTTTAAATAATAATAAGTGTTTTTTTATTTTACACATTTTTTAGAGGATAAATTTGATTTTCTATTCTTACAGAAATTAAAATGTATGTATAACTCATATAGGACAATTAATGTTGTGCTTTGATTTGTTCAGCTGCATTTTTGAGATGTGTATATTGATAAAAAGTAATGGAATTTTATTATAAGTGTTTTTTTACACATATAAAAATAAAAAAAAATGTGATTTTTTTTACCGCATGGGCCGGTCCAAACCCGACCAGGTTTATCCGGCCCGAACCCGATCGGGTCGGGCTAAATAGTCTAGGTTGAATAAATAGGTTATATTAAGGAGTCCGAGTCCTATGATTTTTCGGGCTTTTTGGCCCAGCCCGACCCATTTTGACAACTCTAAATACATCAGAAGTGAAATGATTATACTATCAATTCCATATTTGATTTTGTAAATGTTTGTCACTTTAACATTGTAAGTTTTTTTTTTTTTAAAAAAAAAAGAAAATATCCAACCGCGTAATTGTGCAACTAATCCTTTCAATATTAGTGAATCCTTTCGAGAATAATCTCCCAATAAGACCTCTTTAATACTTCCTCGTCCTACAAGTATGGTAAAAATGACCAAAATTTTTGTCTCAAACTAAAGTTAAAGTAATTAATGAAAAAACTTAGAAATTGCAAACTCTGAATGTGATTGATTGATTGATGCAAAATGCATTAAATTAGTTGTTTGATAATTGGTTGATATGTCAAATAAACCATTAAATATATGTCTCCTTAATTTTTTTACTTTTATAATTTTTTACCATTATTGTAGAATAGAGGGAGTATTATAAGCTGAACAATAAATAATAACATATTACCTCCGTCTCTATAATATATATATATATATATATATATATAAGAGACCATTTTAAGATTTTTATTTTATTTATATTTATAAGATCATTTTGAGACTTATATCTTCTTATTATTTTGTCCCTATTTTGACCATGGACTACTGATGGCTAGTACAGGTGCGAAATCCATCACATGAGGGTGCAGTACTATGTACCAGGCAGGAATGGTGAACCCCAGAAATAGAACATAAATGTAAACGCCAAGAAAAAAATATTAATTCCTCTTTGATGTCAAATATTAATTCCTCTGATCCTACGTGGAAGTTTTATTCGGATAAAAATTTAAAAGTTTATTTAAAATTATTTTTTATATAGTAAATAATATCATTTTTGGTGAGCTTTTTTAAAAAAAAATTATTAAAATTTTAAAAGAATTAATTAAATAAAAATATTTATAAAAAATAATTAATATTATTAAAAATTAGAACACATGTTTACATTAAAGACTTTAAAAACATATGCTTAAAGGGGTTCACTTCTCGGATTGAAGATATCAATACTCTCTCCATCCCATATGAATGGTAAAAATTAATAATATTTTTGTCTCAAACTAAAATTGAAGTAATTAATGAAATAGTTTACAAATTGCAATTAGTTGATCAATACAAAATTTATTAAATTAGTTGTTTGATAATTCGCTATATATTAGAAAAATCGTTAAACACATATTTCCTCCAATTTGAAATATTAAAAAAAAACTTTTTTTATTTAAAATATAAGCAAAATTAACTATTTTTTTAAGCATTTTTCTTTCTCAACCTACTTTCCTAAAACATCCATAAAAATTTGTTATCTTGTTCTAATTTTTTTTATAAATTTGATAAAATTAAATACGATTAACTAACCCTCTTATAATAAGTGTGAAATTTTTTATTTTTATTTATATCTCAAACCAGAAGAAATATCTCATTAATTTTTAACTTTTGTAAATTTTTACCATAAGATGAAAGAGTAAATGCTTAATTAAAAAAAAAAAGGATTTTGCTAACCAATGAAAAAAACACAAGTTTTAATTCTTTTTTCTCTCAAAAGCCTAAAAAACTACATTTTTCAATATTTTTCAACCATATTTTTCATTTCTTAACAAGTGACTTCTTTTTAGTATTTTCCTTAAAAAAATTTATTCTCCGTAGTATATTAATGTATTTTGGATTTTTGTTACCAAAATTAGGCGCATCACAAAAACAGATATGCATAGGCGCGAGATTCGCACAGATATTGGCATCACGTGTGTGGACTCAGTCGCTCCACATATCAATCTCACATGGCACATCTATCTTTGGCTTGTGACATCTATGCTGTATCCGTGACATACCAATTACCAACATCACCCAGTTCAAATTCATGTAGTACTATATTTTAATTATAATAGTACTCTTATTTCGTAGTACAATATCTTAAATATCTCAATTTTCCATGTATACCAATATTTTGTACCACACACACACGCCACTTTTCAACTAGTCCATAAGCCACCCCCTAATCCCATATATCACACTCCAAAACCTCAAAATTTCATTTCAGAAATACAAATCAAAGTGAGGGCTAATTCAATTATTCTCTCTTCATGGATGGGCATATGCATGATATGGGTGGAATGCATGGTATGGGTGGAATGGCACCATCCATGAACGGCACCATGCAACATAATAAGATGAAACATTTCATGCACATGACCTTCTTCTGGGGCAAAGATTCAGAGATTTTGTTCGACCAGTGGCCCGGGGACAAAACCGGCATGTACGTGTTGGCTTTGGTTTTTGTCTTTGTCATGGCCTTGCTAGTTGAATTCCTATCAAGCACAAGGTTCATCAAACCCGGTTCGAACCAATTCGTGGCCGGTCTGGTTCAGACCGTTTTGCACCTTCTAAGGGTTGGGCTGTCTTACTTGGTCATGCTGGCACTCATGTCTTTCAATGGAGGAGTGTTCTTGGTTGCTGTGATTGGTCATGCTTTGGGGTTCTTCATCTTTGCCAGCAATGCTTTCAAGAAAAGAGGGCAATATGACAAGGGGTTTGATCTTCCTCCATCCACTTGTTAATCAGATTCAGTGTTTAGGTTAATTTAATTGATGATCTATATATTAATTAGAATAATTACAAATTATAGTTTGTAATTTGTAAGTCTTCTCTTCGATTCAAGGATATGATATTTGATAGTAAAGTAGTTTATGCAAGTATGAAGCATTTGTGATTAATTTAATTTGTGACAAATATGAATTAGTAGCTATATGTTATGAATTAATGAAAATAAGAAGACATGAGAGATTGAAGGAGAAGAGAGAAGTAGGGAGAAATTGTATTTCACTTCTTGAGGCAAAGTTTACAATACATATGAGTCCTATTATATAGGAAAAGTGTAAACCCTATCATGAATTTGTTTCAACTAAAGATAAACATAAATTAGGGATAAAAACAAACTATGATAGAGTCATCCACTTATTAGATAAATACAAATTGTTCATAACACTCCCCCTTGGATGACTATAAGAGAATATGCCTCTTTAAAAACCTTTCTAAGAAAAACCCTATGGAAAAAATGAGCGAAGGAAAAAAGTATACAATTCTTCTTACGCAATTGGATGCTGCCTCATTAAAAACCTTGTCAGGAAAACTCATCGGGAAAAAACCTTGACTAAGGGAAAAAGAGTGCAGTGCGTATTTATTTCTCCCCCTGATGCGAACAATAATCTCTAAGATATTACACTATTACCTTCGCAGCATAGGTTTCATGATGTACCAAAGTTTCATTATATATTCCATTGTAATTCAAGACAAATTTTGTTCTTTCCAAATCCTTCATTTCAAACTCTTTCTTTAAGTAATTTACAACATTTGGAAGATCTTCAGGAGTTCTAATAATATTCAAATAATCAACGTAAGCATCAATTATAACAAATTTCTTGCCACATCTTTTCATAAAAATACATGGACAAATTCGACCATTTTATATCCTCATTGATTAAATATTCACTTATACGATTATACCACATCTCAATTTACTTCAAACCATAAAAACTTTTATTCAATTTATCATACTAAAATGTTTGCTTAGTTTCATTCCAACATCTTCATGTGAATGAATAACAATATTTTGCTAATAAATTAATATCAGATGACATATTAAGTCACGTATGACATTTAACAATCAAACAGAGATTAGCATATAAATTAGTTGTTATTTATCAAAGCAAATCACTTTAGAAGTTGTTTTCCCCACTTGACATGCACAAACTTAATTTGCTAAATGCTCGATAATTCAAACAATATTGAAATAAAACTATATAGATACCAAAAACAAAACGCATAACATGAACCATAATCATATAAGTATTCTCAAACAATTGCAATAAACATATCCATAATTGCATGACATACACGACATCATATATATAAGTCAAACAATATATAACAAAAAAAACACAAATTATTATTAGCTAAATATAAATAGATATATACATGTATATATCAATATCCTTAATTCTTCTGTAATTTCTCATATTAATATAATGATATCATTTTCGAATGAACCATGATAATGGCTACAAACATATAATGCATTTTATGTTTGCTAGAATTAAAACTTCGAGTCTATTAAAAATCTCTTGGAGTTTGAACTATAGGTTCAAAATTATTGCATTTTGCAATTTCATTAATTAGCGAGCACATGTCGACATTTTACACATTATGCTTCAAACATTTTAATTATCCATGGATATGGTTCAACCATAAATAGTTCAAGCATATGCTTCGAGCATATTGAATCCTTGAGAGGTATTCATATATATGTTATTAATCAAGTTAGCCATAAAATCTGCTATAACATCATTTGACACAAATTAAATCCTTTATAAATTGCCAGACTAATCAAGTATCGAAAATACTTGCATCCACCATAGGGAAGTATTATTCCTCATAATTAATGTCAGATCTTTGTGAACTTCTTTGGGCAATCAATCTTGCTTTATATCTCATAATTTCTTCTATACAATTTCGCTTATGTACAAAAACACATTTGTATCCATCCGACTTTACACCTTTTGGTGTACGAACTATAGGTCGAAATACCTGTCGCTTTTCAAGCGAATTCAATTATGCCTCAATTGTGTCTTACAAATTTGGCTAATCATTTCTTTGTCTATATTCCTTAGTAGATTTTGATGCATGATCCTCATCTTATATCATTTAAGCGCTATATCATATTAAAAAAACATCGTCAACGTTGACTTCATTTCGGTTCCATTGTATTTAAGTCATGACATAATTTATTGAAATCTCTTTGTTTTCACACTTTTCAGGTACCTGACTTTCTTCTTGAACTAAACTATTAATTATGTCTAATGACTCTTCAAGAGTCACTATATCCTCAAATTGACTATCTTATTTCTTTGCTCCTTTTCATTTTTGAGGATTTTTATCTTTGGAACCGATAGATCTGTCACGCTTCAAGCGTGCCTTATACTCATTTGCAATTTTAATTTGTCCAAGTGGGACATCAATTTCATTGGAGCATTAGCAGTTGGAATATGTGACTTAGTCACTCTTTTTAGGTCAGTAAATGTGTCTGGCAATTGGTTATCTAAAATTTGAAAATGAATTATCTTTTGAACTTAAGTTCAAATTGTTTTGTTTGAGGATCAAGATAATATAATGATAACTCTTTTCAAATAATTTCTTTTTCCAACTGCATATTTTCTCCCGCTAATGTTGGGAAAACAAATTCATCAAAACGATGATCGGAAATCAAACCATGAATGACTCTCTTGTTGTTGGTTTGAGTTATTTTATCATCATTGATAGAAATTCATATCCAACATATATTCCCAACATTCTTTGAGGTCCCATCTTAGTGCGTTGTGGTGGAAAATATATTGCACATCCAAAAGTTTTTAGATGGAAAATATTAGGTTTCTGACCAAAAACCATTTGTAAAAGGGGAAACTCATGATAATTTTAATGTCTTGATGCGAATCAGTGTCATACATGTTCCCAATTAGTAATGGCAATAGACATACAATAGTTAATCACTAGATTTTGGTTGATACAATTGCACAAGTAATCTCGCAAACTTCTGGTTGCCAATTGCCAATGAAGAATCATGTGACCATCTAGTTGATGCATCAATTAAAAATATAAAATACCTAAATGATCCACATGATGGAAGTCATCACACATAAATATCACTTGTATTCATTCCAGATTCAATCCAAATTTTATGGTGATGGCCGAATACATTTTCTTTGGGAACAATTATTAACACATTGAGATAATCAGATTGAAGAAACTTCGAGTTCTTCATTGGATGTCAACATAAGTTTTAATTATTATTTTTTATTCGCATCATATAGTTGATCCGGGATGGTCTAACCAGTCAAGCCAAACAAAAAATTATATTATAATTTATAAACTTTTGGTTTTACGATATGAGATATTTCAATTGTACTATATACGTGTAAACTGAAAAATTTTCCAATACCTCTGAATAACAACTCTTTTAGACTAAATGATTATCGTACACAAATTTTGATAAAATATATTAAAATATTTTGAAAATAAAATTTTACATATACCTTTGAAACTTGGTATATTTATTTGTGATCCACTACATTATAACACATTGTTTACCCCAATCTTGTTATAAAATTAGGATATGCTATTTTAAATTTTTTTATATCCGTAAAATTTTGTTATAAAATATATTATGTATAAATCTGATCAATTATTTATGTGGTTCGTACATTCCAATCTAATTATTTCAATAATGACAATGAAAAAATTAAAAATTAATAAATTTCTCACAAAAGAACCACATTTTTCTTAAATAACCAATTTATATGTCTAACACATGTTATTAAATTATTATAATTTTTTAAATACTTTTCAAATAATATATTTAAGCGGAGACTTAACTTTTGGAAATATCACAAAAATATTTATATTGAAAATAAAATTCAAAACAAGATCATATGAGATCATGCATAGTTTTACTTGCTAAAACTAACAAGCATCAATTATCTCCAAAAAAAAAACTTATTTGATCAATATCATTCAATAATATCATATTCACACAAGTATTGACGTCACCCAATGGTATAAACAAATGCACAAGTATATCCATAATTATATTGGCAAATTCTTCTCTTTATCATAATGGCAGTAATAATTTTCAATAGAAAAATATTACAAATTTTTCATCACTAATATTTTTAAAACATGCCAATAAAGAAGCACATAAAATTAAATTTCATGTTGTGATATTATGACATTCTTATAATTCCATATTGAAAAACAAAACGACAAGGCGTATGTACTCATTTAGGACAAATTTTTCCACTTATGCATATTCTTAATATGACAATATCTATATAAAAAAATATTTATAACTAACCTCGGAAAATGTACTACTCAACATGTGTGTAGATCCAAGAAAATAGAAGACGATATAAGATATGAGTCAACTTGATGAAGCATAATCTTTCTTAGCTTATATAACTTTCAAAACAACTTAGGAAGATCATTAGAGAATAACAACAATAGTTATATCAGATAAAACTTTCCTTTTATGTCAATTTGTCAATGATAAAATATATAAAGCATTATATAAACATAAGCATTTTAATCAATGACCATAAAACCAATTAAATATGTAAGGCAAACTAATATCCTTAGTAACCATCATTTTCTATAGTTAAACATATTATTATAATTTGCCAAAAGAAGGGGAAAATTATTATTTTTTTTTCAAAAAATAAATCATACATGTTCTTGTATAATGAAAATATTGTGTTAACATTTTGCCACATGCGGAATAAATAACAAATTTATCATGTATATGATTAAGTATAATAACTATCACTACTAATAAGTATTTGCGTCAAAATCAAAACACTGATTGGTAACAATTCACAACAATAATAAAACATGCAGACAACATAAATGTAGCTATTGGTAGCCTAGTGGTAGCATACCCTTATGTCCCTTGTTCGAAACATAGTAGGAAACCAGGATTAGGGGCAATAACTTCGAGCTTAGAAAACTTTATTTCGAACTACGTGCAAGCTAAATGTCATACTACTTGCCTAAGATTATGCCATTCTTCTAAGTTCTAATTATTCGTCATTTGAAATGGTATGCATTATCATTATATATAGAAAGCTATACTAGTACATTAACATCTATTAAGTTATCTCAATGCAATGCAAAACACATTTTACGCTGCCATTGCATAATATCAAATCAGAAATTAAAACAAGCCATTCTTGTTCGAAACATAACCTGGTGATTAATCACATTATTTTCGAATCCGAACCAAAGACACACCAAATTAGAGGACAAAAATATTCACTTGCTCCTATGATCAAGTATCATTCTCTTCTCTACCTTTTTTTATTATTATTATTATTATTATTTTAATTTTATAAAATCTCCACCAAACAAATTCCAAGAGTGACATTGCAAGTGATCAAGATCCATTATATTAAAAAAAAAAACAACACAACAAATAATGGGTCTGATTCCAAAACCCAAAAACAAATTTTTTTTTTACTTAAAAAAAAATCTTTTACACATGATCACCATAATAAGAGGTTACTCGTAAAATAGACAAACAATATAAAGAAAACCATAAAAATTAATTAACTTACAGATGCAGCATATATAATTATATATACGTTGTTATTCAATTCCTCCTTCTTCAATCACCATGCATGTCTCGTTTCTGCCATGTCTAATTGATTCTGATCCAGATCTGTTGCTTATCCTCGTCAAAACATGCACAGAAAGCACTGGTTGAATTTGACATCATTCTTTCTTTCTTTTCCTTTTTTTTATGAACGATCGTGCTGATAACGTGTTATAAATTAATGAAAATAAGAAGACATGAGAGATTGAAGGAGAAGAGAGAAGTAGGGAGAAATTGTATTTCACTTCTTGAGGCAAAGTTTACAATACATATGAGTCCTATTATATAGGAAAAGTGTAAACCCTATCATGAATTTGTTTCAACTAAAGATAAACATAAATTAGGGATAAAAACAAACTATGATAGAGTCATCCACTTATTAGATAAATACAAATTGTTCATAACACTATATTATTTTTTGCACTTCAAAAAAAAAAAAAGCAATATTATCTTTTTGTCTATTCACTTTCGGCTAGATTCATCTGTTTCAGAATTATGGAAATGAATTTGGTGACTTTGATAAATACAGTAAAAATTTCAAATCGTGTCTATACTCCCTCCAGTCTCAATTATAAGCAAAAAAAAATTAATTTAACACTTATTAAGAAAGTTAGTTGAATGCATTTAATTTTTTTTGAAATGATAAAAAAAAATTGATCACTTTAGGAAATATGCATTGTGAATGAAACAAAAATTAAATGATGTAACTAATCACTTTATTGAATTATTTTAGGAATGATTGTATTGGGAATAGAAAGTTAGTTAAATTTTGTTTATATTTGAGATCATAAATGAGATGTTTTTAGTTGCTTATTATAATTGAGACAGGAGGAATATCTTTTTTTGTTTTTTTATGAACAATCGTGTCTTCTATCTCACCCACACCATTTTAGTATCCCAAACATGCATGGCACATTGAGTTGTTCACCTCTAACAACCGCTGTGTACCCTGATTATTATTTGATCTTGGACCACCACCTTATTCATGGTGCATACCAATAATAATTTGATATCTATTAAAATTAATTTTTTATTTTTAAAAATTAATTTTTTTATGTGTCGTCAAATTACTATTGACTGAACCATGAATGAAGTGGTGGTCCGGGACCAAATCCGATCCATGATTTTCCTTTTTATTTTTTGGATTTGTTTATTATTATTATTCTTATAAAAGGTATCCATCAATCGATTTTCAGAAATTTAATTCATCATTTCGATCGTGACATATAGATTATGTTTTTGAGTTTGCCATTTTTTCATACTATGTTATAATAATCTAATCTTTGACATCATATTTAAAAAATTCAAATATCCACTATATATTAGGCTTGGTTCAAGGTTACTTTGTTTGCATGAAAATATTTATAATTTCAATTACTTTCTGTTCTTGAGATTTTTCTTCTTTTGATTATTATAATTATAATTATAATAAATTACACTATTTCATTAATGAATATTGTAATTACAAAATTTGCTTAATATATTTTATTGAATAAATAGTCAGATTAATTCTTGATTTTGTGAATATCGGTTAAACTAGTTATTAAAACTATCGAAATTTCAAATTAGTATTTAAGATAGTTAAATGTGAGCCACCTTAGTTCGATCTTGCCATTAGTGATCCACCAAGTAAGAGACTAATTTGATCGGTACCAACAATTTGAGGGAGTAATTTGATCAATAATCAATGATATTTTGTTTTTGTTTTTGTCCAAAACGACTTCGTACGATTTCGTTTTGGTCATTCTATTTGTTCGTGTTAAGGATCGCTAATGATCATTAATGTCGTGGACTAATGTGACTCAATTTTTTCTATCTCAGAGACCAATTTAAAATTTCAAAATCTCAAAAACCAATCTTACATATTACTCATTTTTTATTTAATTACTTTTCTTTAAGGAAAGTTGAGATTTCTAATTACTATCTTGAATTTTAGCATTTTCTTCTGATTTTGAAATATTAATTTTTTAATAACGGTTAGTTGAACAAGCATTACTGAAATTAATTACAAAAGCAAAGTTAGAAGGTCAAAACAAAAATTAATACAATTTTAAAGATTTTTAGCAAAGTTAGAGAAATGTGATTTAATACTCCATCCGTTTTACTCACTCTTGTTTCATTTATAAGATCTCATGTGTTGATTATTTAATTTAATGATCGGGTTTACTTGCAATCTGTTAAGTAAATAACATGTATCTACTTAATGACTTTTCAAATATAAATCTCATTAATGAACTTACTTGTTGTTTGCATTTGAAGATTTTTTCATTAATAAGTAATAAATAAAAATATCTATACATTATTTTTTTTTTAATTATCATCTATGCTATAAGTTTGTAAAATGATTTATTTATAAAAAAATTCATAAATTCTAATTTCACTAAATTATATCTGAAATATTAATTTATGAAGGTTTAAATCAATTAATTTTTTTTATTGAAGTATCTCGGACGTAGGAAATGTAAATCAAGTAACTAAAGCTATCATGAATTTTAAGGGTGTAAATTAAATAATTTACCTATACCAAAGTTATATTGTCATTGTGTGTTGTATGATTTATTTTTTTATTTTCAGTGCATTGGATAATTAAATCTACACTAAAAAAATAATTTTATAATAAAAATAATTTTAGAATAGGTTCTTGAAAAAATAATCAAAATTCGACATCTACTTCATAGGTTTTGTAGATTATTTTTTTATAAAATTATTTGCTGACATGTGTAATTTTTGTATTTTACCCTTATCACTCAAATACCAATAACTAACTTCATACATTTTTTTAATTTATTCGTAAAAATAATCTTCTTTACACCATTTAAATAAAATAGGTCAGTTTAAATTCATCTTCGGCTAATATATCCAAATATAAACAGATTATAATTTTAATAGATTATAGTTACATATAAAAATAATCATAATATAATTTTTTCAGCTGTAGTAAATACACACTTAATGGCGATCCATGTATCATTCACATGATAGGTTAATTTAATAGACTATGACCCTAATGTGAACTTATGTGAAGACACAACATTACAAAATTAGGGATGCTAACGGATCGGGTTTGGAGCAGGGTTTGCCAATACTAACGCCACATTCATTTAAGAGCAAGGCAAATTCGGGTGCGAATTTAAGGAGAGCGGGTATGAGAATTTGAAACCCAAACTCATCTCATCGAGTTCGGGGAAACCCGCTGGTAATCCATCCAATTATTTGTTAAAATTATTTTTTTATTATATTAAACAAAAATCATATATAACATACATTATAATTCAAATAAAATATAATAATAAATGTAAAATTTTAAAAATATCTAAAATCTCGATAATTAAATCATGGTTTTTGACAAATATGTTAGTTTGACTTCACCATTTAACTATTATTATAATGAAAATTATTTTTAATTTATATATTAGGATGAGTTTCGGAGGGGGGTCGGTGCAAGTACATAAAATCCCAGACTCGCTCCACCCCCATCTTTTTAAAGCAAATTTTGGTTTCGGGTTTCTCTAAACCCAATTAAAGTGGTATATTACTTATAGACATGGTAAAGATGACGTGACATATAATTAATCATATTATCATTTAATTGATGGAAGAACCATTTCAAAAAATTTGAGTAAAGTTTATGGATTCAAAGTTTAAAAAAAAAAGTTCAAAGAATAAATTCAAAAAGAACATCTAAATCTAAAGACTAAAAATTTAAATAAGAAAAAAATTAGCTGATTTATGTCTTTAGTCCCTTAATTGTTTTGAAAATTTGGTTTTAGTCCATGCCTTTAGGAAAAATCTGTTAACTGCTGATGTGATTAACGAAATGACACATCAACATACACGTGTGCAAGTATTGCACACTATGGGTATGATGACGTGGATGATTTGGACCCGCAGGAGCAGAAGAGTCAAAGCTCAATTCACGAACACATTTAGGTTCGGTTTTGACCCTTTTGTTCTTGCGAGCTCGAATCATCCACGTTATCTTACTGGTGACACGCGGTATCGACACACTTGTATGTCAATGTGACGTTCTATCAGCCACGTCAGCAGTTAACGATATTTTTCTAATGGTAGTGACTAAAACAAAATTTTCAAAATAATTAAGGATAAGTCAATGTCAAAAAACCTACAGGGACCAAAATCAAAACACTCTCAACTATCAGAGACTAAAGACATAAATAAGAAAAAAAAATTATATTAAGTATGAGAGTGAGTAGTATTATACGAGGATGGCTGGGTTTGAACCAAAAGTTTTTTAGTAGTCATGTACTTCAGCAGGATCAGAAGTTATCCGCAATTTTATTTAGGAAATTTCGAAAATGCAATCAAAAATTGAATGGTTGCTATGCAATCCATTCTTAAACCAATAAAATCTTGTCACTTAAGATATGTATGCCACATCATTACTTAAATTAGTCAAAATTAAGTTTTGTAATTTAGTCCAACATGAAAACTAGATTATTGTAATTTAGTCCTTTTGCACTTTTAGACAAATAATAAATTTTAATTTTTTATATATATAAAAAAAAAACTCTTAAACCCAGAACTCATCTTCACTTGTCAAAACCCACCGCCACCGCCACCGGTGGCGCCGGCGGTGGTGGCGGTGGGTTTTGAGAAGTGAAGATGAGTTCCGAGTTTAAGAATTTTTTTTATATAAAAAAAAATAAAATTTATAATTTGTCTAAAAGTG
This sequence comes from Crotalaria pallida, assembly GCA_037953625.1. NCBI lineage: Eukaryota > Viridiplantae > Streptophyta > Magnoliopsida > Fabales > Fabaceae > Crotalaria > Crotalaria pallida. Next base: position 135,860,355 of record CM075654.1, on the reverse strand, counting down.
CAAAAGGACTAAATTACAATAATCTAGTTTTTATGTTGGACTAAATTGCAAAACTTAATTTTGATTAATTTAAGTAATGATGTGGCATACATGTCTTAGGTGGCAAAATTTTATTGGTTTAACAATGGGTTGCATATCAACCATTCAATTTTTTATTGCATGGTAGTAACACCCTTTTATTTATCCTTCTCAAAACTTCTGACTAAAAAAATATAATTAGTTATGTCTCAAGTTCATGAATTTTAAGATATTGTGTCACATATTTTTGGTTTTTTTAATGTCTGATTTTCCAAAATTATTTTTGAGTTTGTCATATTTTTCGTCTACTAATTTTAATTAAATTTTGCTAATATGTCATACCGAATGTAGGAGGTTTAATTAGCCACCTAAGATTTTTTTTTTAAATTAAAAAAACTAAAAACATAAATATTTTTATACTTTTAGTTAAAAAAATCAGAGAGAAAGGTCATCTAATCTCTAACTATTACGATTCTAATGTAACATGTCAGCAATATTTGAGGTATATGATAAAGCTAAAAATAACTTTGGAAAATTTGACATTGATAAAAAAAAACAAAAATTGATAATAAAACAATCCTATAAAGTTCAAGAATTTGACACGTAGTATTCACACGCGCGCGTGTATATATATATATATATATATATATATATATATATATATATATATATATATATATATATATATAAACTTTTTTTCTATGTTGCCGCAGTTGTTTTTAAATAAAATACAATAGTTGGCTCAAATAGTAATAAAGTTGAGGGTAAAAGTGTTAGATTCATATTGATGCCATCATTTCGTCCACTTTTTTTTTTTAATTTATGGTATTTATTTGTGCAACTTAATAACTAATCAATTCGTATATTTTTTTTAACAGCAAACCAAAATCACTTCATTAACGTATAGTACCAGAAGTACTCAAAATAAGACATTTACATCAATAATACATTTTGAAATTTAAAAGCCAAGTACATGGTATAATAAGAAATTGAAGGATCTCCGAGAACCTTAATCCATCGCCAAGATCTTAATTTGATTGATTCCACCAGCTCCGCTGTAATAATTTCTTCACCTTGAAACACTTCCTTACTTCTATGTAACCACAACAACCATAACATAGGCGGCCACGCTATTACAACCTTTCATTTTTCTTTCTTACTAATCCATTCGTATATTGATCGGGTTTTTTGAGGATGGCGCTCCCATCAAATCACTTTACATTCACATGAGTTAAGATCAAACCTATGACCATATACTTAAGAAATACGATCTCACTTATTTGTGCTAATCTCAACTGGTTTTCTGCCACTCTTTTGCTATAATAAAATTATTATTATTATTATTATTATATTTATTAAAATTAATAATGTCATAAACTGCTATAATAAAATTTTTATTATTGTTATTATTTTATTTATTAAAATTAATAATTGCATAAACAAAAAACTTATAAAAGTGCATATTGAAGGTCACATGGCATTTCATAACAGATTAATGGTGATAATGTTGAATGTTCTTTGAGGAACAAAAACATGGCCGAGTAAACGGCCCATTTAATTTTTCTTAAACTAACATATTTTAACCCTTGATTATATTGGGCAGGCAATTAAATAAAAAGAAACAATGCGTGCAAGAAATATAAATCATATGACACAACACAAGGGGCAATATTATTTATTTCATTGTCCAACCAAATTAAAAAAGCAAAATATTACATTTTCACTATATATAATATTAAAATAATTATACGCCAACTTATAGCTTACAATATTACACATAACACACCAACAATGCCCAACACAGTTGACAGATAGCTATGTTCCTTAACCATGATGTCAGGAGTTCGATCCCTGTCGTGGGTATAAAAAAGGCTTTGTTACTAAAGGCAAAACCCACTGATCTCTACACCTCGAAGGGGATTGGTGTTCCCTTGGTGCACACCAAAAAAATACTACACATGTACCATATAGCGTAAATATAAAATAGTTGGACCAACAAAGCCCGTCATAGTTGATAGATAACTGGGTATTTTAAGCATGATGTCAGGGGTTCGATTTCTGTTGTGGATATGAAAAAGTTTTTGTTTGGAAAGGTTATACCCACTTTCGATTTCTGCTGTGGATATGGAAAATGCTTTATTCGGAAAGGTAGTACCCACTTGGATGATCTTTCCGTATCAAAAGGGATCATCTCTATCTGTCGTCCAGAGGACACCTTGATTGCAATTGAAAAAAAAAATAAATGTAAAATAGTTAGTATAAAATACGAATTCACTATACGTGTAACAAATATATAGCACATGACCTTTTTGAATCTACCACAGTCCACTAATCAAATCCAAAACACAAGAAAGGCTTCCATTTTCATGGATCATGTTGAGCACATGCACCAGATGGGGGGAATGCATCATGGGAAGAAGCGTTTCACACGCATGACCTTCTTTTGGGGTAAGAACTCAGAAATTCTTTTTGACTATTGGCCTGGTGAAAAAACCGGCATGTATGTGTTGGCATTGGTGTTTGTGTTTGCCATGTCCTTCCTAGTTGAATTACTCTCTGGATCTGGCTCCCGGTTCACTAAACCGGCCGGTTCGAACCGTTTCGCTTCCGGTCTGCTTCAAACCCTGTTGCACTTTCTAAGGGTTGGGTTTGTTTACTTGATCATGCTAGCACTCATGTCTTTCAACGTGGGAGTGTTCTTGGTTGCTGTTATCGGTCATGCTCTAGGGTTCTTCTTCTTCGGTAGCAATGCTTTCAAGAACACACAAAATGACAAAGATTAATTCACTAATTAATTCTTGCATGGTAAAGTGTTTATTGGGTATAGCAACCAATCAAATTACAAGATAATTTAAAATAATTTTACCAAAATTTTATTTTAGAAATTGTTAAGTATTTGATTGGTTGTGTTCAATAGATACTATTCTCATACAAGATTTGTTATTAATTAAGGCTTGACTACTCCATCTTAAGCGCATGGCTTGTTAATCATTTACAGCTTTTGTTTGTCTCTTCCTTAAATAATTACAAATTATTTTGTAATTTGAACATATCATGCATGTCTGATGTGAAATTTTCGCTCTCACGTGTTCAAAATTTACGAGCATAGGTAATTTATGCAACTACTTGTTAATCTATACTATCTATACTATTATATAAAGAAAACCCTTTTTTTAACTGTTTTATAACTAATTTTTTACATAATTTTGTTATTCCTATTATACAATTCCTACTTGAAAAAATTATCACCTCTTTCCCACATTGTAGTGTAAAATTAAACTGCTATAGCAGTTTCAGTAACTTGCATGAAAAAAAAACTGACGTGCAACCTGTTGATGTCCACTATTCCTATATAATACAAGTAACTACCAGCAACCTGTATGGTTTTCATTACTAGCATTTATACCGGTGCGGTGCACAGGATGTGGTTCTCTAGTCTTTGATAAAATGAATTAGCTGATAAATTATGTTAAGTAAGTTCCAGCTCTCGCGAGAGTAAATTCCTTCTCCTTGGACCCAGTCGATATCTTTAATTACCTTTATATTGTTCCACACACCAAACAAATACTCCTTTCGGTCCATATTATAAGCATCATTTTTGTGAGAGAGAAAGGGTGCTTACAATATGGACCAAAGGGAGTACTTAACAATTATAAAAATAAAATTTTGGCAATACTATTTTAAATTGTCTTAAATGGTTCTTGTGGAGAGTTTTTTTCTATTACAAAGGAAGTACTTGGGACTAGAACCCAGGACCTGGGGGCCTAAGCTACCTAGGTGTCCCTGCAGCTACCAACTGAACTGACTTACGCGGACCTCGTGAAGAGATTTCACCATAAACCAACTTCGATCAAGGGGGATAAAATTAGTTGATATAACAAATACTGCATCTTCTTTGGATTTTCCCTAGCTACCCTCTAAAAAAGAATTGTTGTACCTTTTTTACATCGTCCAATACAAAAACTTTACATGTTATTTATGCCGCATTAGTAAGCATATATATAAGAATTATAAATTTTAAAATTAGGTCTCTAGATTATTTATGTAAAAATAATATTTTTAACCCTGATACAATTTATCCAAAATACTTCCATTAATTTTATAATTTTCATTACACAAAATGCGAAAAATTCCTCTTTCTCACTATCCCTTCTCCTGTCTTCTCCTCCTTCGTCGTGATAAATCCTTATCATGTCATGGATTACCTCTGATTCGGACCCTTGAACACCATTTGGGCCACGATTGGACTTTTGGGATTTAGTTTATTAACCCCCAATTAATTAGTTGACCCCTGTTAATGCGAAAAGTCAAAAATATCTTTGAAAAAATCAATAATAATAAACTACCATTCGTTATTTAGTTCAATGACTCGTTCCAGGATCAGCGAATTTGTAATTTTACGAAGCTCGCTGACCCCAAACTTGTTTTAAAAAAAAAAAAATTTCACTAGCTCTCTTGAGAATCAGCAAACTTGTAATTTTACAAAGCTCGCTGACCCCGAGAGAGCTAGCTTTTTAAAAAAGGATTTTTAACTAGCTTTCTCAAGGGTCAGCTAACTTGTAATTTTACAAAGCTCGCTGACCCTCCCATTGAACTAAATAAAGAAGGGTAGTTTATTATTTTTGATTTTTTTTAAGGATATTTTTGACTTTTCGAATTAAGAGGGGTCAACTAATTAATTGGGGGACAATAAACTAAATCTCATACTTTTTATTCAACCAAAAACAGCTTGATTCGGATTGTTGGCTGAAACTTGAATTTGATTAGGGATTTTTAGTTTGGAAATTGCTTTTTGCCCTTATTGTAGATTTTTTGGCCCCATTTTTATTTTCCAAAGACAAAAATAACTTAAGCGTTTTAATGTTTCCGGTTCTACAAACTCAGAAAGGTAATTTCGGTACTACAAAAACAAAATACATTTATTTCATATTAAACGAAATATGTTTTCTGGCTTTGCGGAACCGGAAAGTTTAATAAATTCCGTTAGAGACGGAATATGGTTTCCTCTTATATCTCATAGATTCAGAGGAAGATCCAAATCAGAGCAAATATAAAGAAAGAACACAACAGCCAAAAAAACATAGTTCAGGCGCAGTACAAGTTCGGCTTTTCCCCATGTGACCGCACAAAGGGCCACTCCCTGTCATCATCTATGGTGAACACAATGCTCCTTACTTTATGAGCAGCTAACGGGCCGGTCCTAATCTAATTTAGGCCCTAGGACGAAAAAAAAATTGGGTCCTTAATTTAAAAAAATAAAAATTATTAAAATTAAATCAATTAAAAATTTAGTATATATACGAATAATCAATTAAAACAATGACATCAATCAATAATAGAATTAATTATTAAAAAATAAGATTTGAAATAATATAAAAAGTTATTTAGTAAAGGGGTAATAAAATATCTTTTCCATGTTGGATTACAAAAGTAAAATTCATTACTTCACATATTTTTAAATTAAGTGAGCAAATGAAAAAGACAAATTAAAATATTATGCTAAAAATCATTGATAGTTAAAAGATAAAAAGAACTTGCAATTATTTAATTTTTTTTTCAAAAATAAATGTACCACAAAAAAAATTATGGGCCCCTAAATTTTTTTGGGCCCAGGGCGACTGCCCTTGTTGCCCTCCCTTAGGGCCAAGGCAGCTCAAATGGAAAAAATTTTCGACTCTGTAGAGCTGGAAAAATTTCTGACTTTGCAGAGACGGAAATGCTCATCCATCATTGTAGAACCGGAAATAAAAATATGCAAAAAGATATTTTGGTCCATGAAAATTGAAAATGAGTCAAAAAGCAATTTCCTTTAGTTTTCGGATCTCCCTCTTTGGATTTTTGATCTCTATCTTTTCATTTATACCTAAAATATCCCTACTTAAAAAAATATTTTTTCTCCTCCTTTTCCTTCTTCTTTCCTAAATTTCTTGTATATTTTTTCATCTTTCTTCCTCCCCGTTCACACTCACTTACTTTTATTTCTATGCTATATCCACATAAATTGTTTCCTTATTCATAACATCAATTTACCTTCCTTCATCTTAATTTTTTTTTTATAAAATGTGCCTTACCCTAGACTTCTATCGAAGCGTGTGAAACAAACATACCAATATGTTTTTTTTTGGATGAACCAGGGTATCCACTCGCGCAACTGGGTGACTAATCCCTCGCACCACGGTCGGGCCCTTTCGGGGGCGATGCTCCCAGTAAGGCTTGCTCCATTCACATGCGCCTCGGGTACGACTCGAACCCGCGACCACATGCTTAAGGGACACAAGTCCCTTCCACTTGTGCCAGCCTCCACTGATATATCAATATGTTTTTTAGAGAGGTGTGTCTATATATATATATATATATATATATATATATATATATATATATATATATAATTTGCCCATTACACCAAGAACTACGGTGGATGAGTGGACGGTTAACGCTCTTCACCAAACAAGGCTAGAGTTTTTTCTTGACAAAAGTTTTTCATAATACATATTACAACAATTTCATGTTACCAGGATCTCATCAAGATCAGAGCAAATTTCATGTATTAGCAAAAATTACTATGGAATTACTAACAAATTATTCAGTAATATATATTTTTTAAATGCTTTTTTTTAATATGATTTTTGAATAAGCATGTTAACGATGTTATAAACCCTCTCAAAGGAGTAATTATCAGGTGGTTCGAGACCACATGATACAGGATAATCACCACCATTCATTATTTAATTTTTGAATTTTCTAAACTAAAAAATAAACTATCAACGATTGAGATGTGCCCGGATCAGAACTAACTATTAATTTTCCCTCTAAAAGTGTTTCACAATGCATAGTTACATACCACAAAAAAGTTTCAAATACAGTACATCCTTAGAGTCATGTCAGTCAACCAACATTCATCACACAAGAAGACAGTAAACCAGTGGAGGCTGACACAAGTGGAAGGGACTTGTGTCCCTTAAACATGTGGTCGCGGGTTCGAGTCGTTCCCAATGCGCATGTGAATGGAGCAAGCCTTATTGGGAGCATCGCCCCCGAAAGGACCGACCGTGGTGCGAGGAATTAGTCACTCAGTTGTGAGGGTGGATATCCTGATTCATAAAAAAAAAAAAAAAAAAGACAACAAGCCCATATCTTATTGTTTCTAGAATGTTCTCTTTTTAAACAAGATTTTATTTATTTATTTATTATGTTTGATGATGATGATCCCTCACTACTCACTACGTACTACGTAGAGTTATCTCCGAATCAAATAAACGAAGAAGCAAAATACAGAGATCATTTTCTTCTTTATTAGATTCCTCTCCAAATTAACTTTTCATTCTTTCTCTAGCATTATGATGAGGTCCACACATCTTCAACATACATTTTCTTCTTTATTCATGCATGCGTGAAAACTAAGAAAGAGAAGTAGGAGTAGTTGCAACTTGCTAGTGACACTGCAGCTTTAATAGGTCCACTCTTGAGGCAGAGTCATCTCATTTTGGATATTAGCCATTGCTTTCCGTGATTGGCGTTGCTGTAGTGAATACATGCCGTTCCTATTGCTCACTAAAACATCTGCTAACCCAAGTAGTAATAATAACAATTATTCAATTAGATGGATATTCCAATTTCCTAGTCATGAGCTGTTACATCTCAAACGACTTGCAATCAAAGTATTCTTGAAAAATGTTAAGATAATTTCACATCACATGAATTTGTGAATCTGTCTTAACAAAAAACACAATAATAAGAAGAGTGGTAGTTGACCGTTACGTACCGTGAAGGGGAGGGAAGGGAGCAGCTTTGGGTCCAGACGTGGCTGCCATTTGGTCAAAGTGGAGTTGCAAAGCTTGTACCACTCTAGCTGGTATGAGAACAGTGGAACAACCTTTACCTGATCAAATCACATACAAGTAAACATCAAGGATGATGAGTATTCATTATGGATTCGGAGCGCATGAAGAATATGTAAAATTGGACCCTAATTAAATCTTGAATATTTCTACCATCCTATCAAAATTTGGATGGTAACACAACTAATCATTAATAAATTAGTGATTGAGTAACAAATTATTCAATTTTGACCACTAAAATTTGACGTGCTATTAACATGGCTTTATTAAATAACTTTTCACTCAATCACCGGTTTATTAGTATATAGATTGAAGTGTTACCATCTAAATTTTAATTACATGACATTAATGCCTTTGAATCTTTTCTTTCTCAAAAGTATCTTTAATAATAGATGTTCTACTTTAGGTCTTGTTCAAACTCCATCAAGAATATTTTGATAAAATATCAATAACAAATCCAATGAGAATTGAAAAATATAGAATCCTGTATTAAACATGTGACAATTGATCTCCAAGTACAAATGAATAACAGATATTGCAACTAATAAATAAATATACTAATTCACGTGATCATGAATTAAATTTTTAATATTTAAAAGTTTGAGGTTCCGAATTTAATTTCTAAAAACATTACAACATGTATTACAACATTCTTTGCTTGTTTGCTTTAAATTTAAAGTAAACAAGCAAAGAATGATAAGTTGTGGGGTTAGCTATAGCTTTTATTTATAATTTAACCAGACACTAGCTTGCATAAGCAATTTTACGCAATTAGTCAATTTTTTATATTATTATTACAATAGGAGTATTTTCTTTATGAACTTGGATGCAACCATGCAATTAGGAAATTAAATCATTATGAAGGATGATATGACTCCATAATATATTACCTGGTCTCTTGGGCGGGGCATTGGTTCGGCCACTTGGCAAGAAAACACCAGTCCCACAAGATGCCCCTCTTGAACCGGCTTGCTGATGCAGAGCACCGCGTCGTGTTGGACAAGTCCTCCATCCATTAACATGCTGCTCAACGCAAACCCCTTTGCCTTTCTTCTGTAACTGCATAATCTTTTCACTGGGATCGTATTGGTACTCGTATTTTTGTGGTACCACGGCCTGACTTTCCCTATATGCAGCGAATTTTTGCTTCAGAGACAGAATCTGCTCTTGCTTCAGCCGAGACAACTATAACAAAAAAGGAAAGCAATAAAACCATCAAACATGCAATTAATTAATAATGCATTTGTTACTCCCTCGTTTTTTTCATATATATTTTGTTTTACAAATGTACTGTTACATAGTCTTATTTATCATAATCTTTTCCACCTCTAATCTTTCCTTTTATATTCAGTACTAAATTCTTATATATTTTACTATTTTATTAATATTTACTATATCCGATCCTTATTATAGTTATGCTTAACCGAATTATACATGTCAAGAAAAATAGTCAGTTTTATGAAAGAATAAATTAATATTACAATTTTATTCTCTCAACTTTAATTTTGTTAAAATAAATTACATTTATTAATAAAAAAACATAAATAATCAAAACATTTAACAAAGATAAAAAGGAGAAAAAACAATAAATAATACATAAAAAATATAAACGAACTTATAACTGGAAAAAAAAAATCTTCTAAAAAATGACCTGATGAGTATTATACATATGAAAATGTAGGGGTATAATTGAGACAGGGCATGATAGGGTGTTTCATGTCGTCTTACTTGAATAGCTCGAATTTGTTCTTCAATGAAAGATTGGTACGTGGAGGCTCCAACATCGGATGAGGTATTGCTACAACCACTTTGGTATTTTAAATTGCCTCTTTCCTCAAGTTTCACCTTCTCGAACATTTCAACCAAGTTGTTGGTGCTGCTCTCACATAACACTTCAGGTATCCCCTGTTTTGAACCCAAAGGTGACCACATAGTTGACTTCAGAATACGGAAGAAGGAAGAAAAGAGGCCAAAAAAAAAAATCAGCACCGAAAATTACGGTATAATCATTTCAAGCAAAAATAAAAAAAAACTCCAATGTAGAAGACATATTAAACATATTTTAAAAAGTCAGGTTTTATCGAAAAATTCAAAATATTACACAACTATTTTCTCATATAACTTATAAAATGTATCAATATGGCATACATCACAATTGCAGTTGTGGCCACAATAATATGGTTTTCATACATTGCATTTTCCCCCAATTTTTTGCAATTACAATAAACACAAAACAATAGCAATCATGCATAATCTCACCCTCAATTTAGAAGAATAAAGTCAATAAACAAATAAACTAGCTAGTACCGGTGGTTCTAATAAGTTGGCAGAGATATGGAAATTGTGGTGGTGTTGAAGCTGCATGAAGTGAGATGTGTGATCAATAATGTATTGGGTGGAATGAGGCAGTGGAGTAGCAAAGTCATGAGGAACAAGGACATGTGATTTTAAAGGCGAAGAAGATCCATTGATGTGGATGTTGGAGTAAGTGTGGGCATGTGATAGTGGGAGAATATGTTCTGCCTGCTTGTTAGGGAGGTAAAGATGATAGGGCAGTGACGTGTCCCAAGTTTGTAGGTCAGCTGCCATAATAAAGTCGGTTATGATTTGAGAAGATGATAAATGATAATGATCATATGTAGGTAAAGGTGGGGGAGTTTTGATGATGAAACTGCAATTATATATGTTTATTTGTTGCTTGCTGGAGAAGGTGTATCTTTAATGATTACTTTGATCAGGGAAACGGAGGGTGTGTACCCTTCAGACCGTCGACCGTCTAGATTTCCAATTTTTTTGGGGGTCCAAATTTTTTTTTTAATACCTATAGCTAATTTTTTTTTAAAAAAAAGGTAAAAAAATAAATAAATCAAAACACGTATAGCGATATAAACATAGCAAAACATGGAGGATTACCGTATTTTTTTGGGATCATGTTATTATAGTTTATGGTTACTAATTTTGTAATAAAGATTATCGACAAATATATAGATGATTGAGGTTAATCATAATGTAAGGGTGGTTTGACATGGTTTAAAAATTGGAAGTTTACATTGTATAGAGATGACTCAATAGTTGATGTGTTTTTTTAATAAAGTTAAAGCAAATGATAGGGTGGGTTTCTTCAAAAGGTGGGAAGAATATCTACTGTAATGCTTACTTAAGCTTGATATTATTAATGAAATTTCTTAATTATAAAAAAAAAGATAAAATTATTATATTATCGTGTTGTAATCTATATTGTAAAAGTTTTATGTAGTTAATTTTACGTAATTAATTATTTTATAAGAGAGGATCCATATTTCCAATTTTGCCGGAGCCCCAAAAATGTCAGAGCACCCTTAACCCAAAGTAATACTAGCACTCTATCAGTTCAATGGTTTAGAGGAGTTGGTTTTTAAAGGAAGGAAGAAAGCACGAGACCAGTTTTAAAGGCAATAAAAAACAAGGCAAAGGAATTGTGAGATCAGTAATTAGTCTTTTGTTTGGATTATGTGTGATCAGAATTTATCTCAACTATTTATAACCTAATTTTTATTTTAAAAAATATAAAAAATAAATAATAAATGACAATAATGATTTATTCGGATTCATTGATCAGACCATCAAATAATTTCTCAATATAAATTTGAGTTTTGCTTGTGCATCTCACGTACGTCTTGCAAAACTCATTAATAACATATCTAATCATTTTTATTTTTCATTATTTCTACTAGTATAAAAACAAACCCATCCAAAAATCAAAAGAGCCGGAACATGGAGTATGTTAACCCACCTACTAAATAATCTTAAGTAGGATATTGACTTTAAGCAAGACTTGAGTTTTGTTAATATTTAGTTGAATGATGTATAACTTTAGTTATTTTTTTTTATAGGTAGATATTTAATGTTATTATCGAAATTTGAATTCTGGTTTTAAGTATGATGTCAGATATTTGATTATTGTTGTGGGTATAGAAAAAATTTTGTTGGTAAAAACAAAATTCAGTTTGATAATCTTTACGTCTAAAAGAGAATTAGTCTTCGGTCATTGATTGAAAAATACATTTAGTTTACACCATGAATTCTGGTTTTCACATTTGATATCTTGCAATTTTACTAATTAAGTTGACTGACATAATTTTAGTTATTTAATTTCAAAACTAATTGGTTACCCACTCGTCTAATGATAAAAATTATACAATATATATCATGCTAATTATTTTAGCAATTATTTCCTTAGATCCTATTTATAGGTCATTTTTAGAAGAATTTTTTGTCCTATTTATAAGTTATTTTATATTTTTAAGAGAAATTTATTATTATTTAATTTTTTTATTATTTGTTCTTTGTTCATCATTAATGTGAAACAATACTTTTGTGAAATTTTATATGCAATCTAAAAGAGTAAAATTGTAATGTTTAAATATTTTTTAGAAAGTAAAAAAAAAGATATAATTACCCTCTTGATCCAAATAATATGTTTATGTATAATTTATACATAAGACAAAAAAGAGTACTTTTAGGTACATCAAACACGTAAGAACAAATTGTCGTCCCTTTGGTTTTGGAGTATTTCATGAAACATAAAAATAAATTCATTTTTTTTTGGGAGTAAAATTATATCCAGGGAAAAAGTTATCAAATATAGTTGTTTAAACTTTAAACAGTGAAACTGATATACAAGACTCTTGATAATGAGATGTATGTAAACCTTGGTTGTTGCGTTTTTCTCCCTCTATGTTTAAAAAAAAACAATTTTCTTATAAAAAGATAATAAAATCAGTTGAAAATTATAAATTATAAATTATAAATTTTTGATCAAATGGTGACATCTTTTTTCTCTCATAAAAATTTAATTTAGATGAAGTCCCTTTAAAATTAGAATTTTTTTAATCACAGTTATTAACACTGAGAATAAGAGTTTAAAAAAGATAGATTTTTATAAGAAAACGTTATATTAAAAAAAAATTAATGGATTTTATATTTGTTTTTTTTAGTAAAAAATTGTTTACTTTTGGGGAGAAAAATCCTTAAATTTAAGAAAATTGTTAAATTTAGATCACTAAAATTATTTTGATGCCATAAATTTATAATTTAGATAAATATTGAGTTGGAAAAATTAAAAGATCCTAACTCAAGTTATGCTTAAAGTTATAAAGTGTTAGGAACTTATTCAATGATGCAAATCGCAAAGAGATATTGGGATGAACCGATGAGGGATGGAGCCATTTCAAGCTCAAAGGTCAGCTCTTCAGTAGTTGGACCGTACATTCAACTAGTTCTGCATCTTACCTGCCATTTGCTGGCCTCACTTGAAGTACGTTGCAGCCACAGCTAATATGGCATGCGAACTACTTCAGCCGGCACATTACAATAACAACGTTATTAACTTATTATTCCGTTCGAAAGAGATTAGGTATCATAAAATGTACAGTAGTCCGTTGGCTCTATAATTTTATTCCCCAAAACTCGTTTTGGTGTCCAGAATTCAATTGTAGATAGGCTTTGTTTATTTAAATCCGGGATTATATGTTGGACCTTTAATTTGTGTTAGCTTCGGGTACGGTGCCTTTGAAGTGCAGAGGGTAAATAGACAAATTAAAAACCAAATGTGCTAACAAGTGGAAGGGGCTTGTGTCCCTTAAGCATATAGTCGCGGGTTCGAATCGTATCTGAGGCGCGAATGAAGCAAGTCTTACTGGGTGCATCGCCCCCGAAAGGGCCCGACCGTAAGAAAAAATAGAATAATCATCCGATTATGTATATAAGCATCGTTTGGAGATTTTTCTTTGGTTTTTAATATAAGTCTCATTTTCAATTTTCAATGATATTAATTATTTTTTTCACAAACACCCCTACTTATTCAAAAAAATTTAGATTTCCAATAATAATTATAGGAATACTTTTGAAAAACTATAGCAAATATTTACATTTCCAATACCAACAACAATATTAACTAACTTTCTTAAAGAGTGTAAAAATTAATCAAACTAACTTATAATAAAGATCGAAGAAAGTAGCTCGGAATCATGCCTCCTATACATAATCATGTGTTTAAAAACTTATAAAATAAATATTGAATAACGATGACGCATATGAGACCATTAATCCTAGAAATACCTCTACAACACAATTGAACAAGTCACAACATAATACCCTTCTAACATGGTGGTAACGGTGGCGGTTGAGATGAAAGTGGTGACAATGTAACATCACATTTATTTTATTTTGTGAATTTGAAAAAAATTGAAATTAGGGATGACAATGAGTTCGGGTGGGTTTGGGTACTGTATTATCTGGACCCGACCCGTTAGTGTAAATTTGATCCCGGACTCGCCCCACTGTGAATCTTACTAGCGGATCTTGAGATATTTCATCGGTTTGCGGGTGTCCGTTATAAGTAAATCTATGAATATTAGTGGCGGTTGGACAAAGGTAATGTACATAATGAGAGAGGAACACTAAAAAAAAATAAAGCATTTAATTTTATTAATGAAGTTAATTGAAAGCATTATTTAATTTTATCTAATTGATAAAAAAATAATTTTTTTAAAGAAAATTGCATTAGGAATGAAACAGTAATTAATTGATATAACCACTTTCTAAAAAGTTTTAGGATTAATTTTTTTGGGATTAATAAATTAGTTAACTTTTTTTTATATTTAAGATCATATTTTTTTTCTTATATTAAAGATTGGAGAGAGTATTAATCTATTGGGTTGTTTTTTCCTCTTATCATTTTACTAGTTGTTGCTCTATTTCACTATTTGGGATTTAATTTAGACATCTCATATTTTAAAATTCACACCTCGTTCATTTTATCAAATTCTCAAAACACCATCTTCCTCATAGGCTCCCACTTTCTCATGGAAGTCAGTCTTCCATCAACTTCTTCACATACGAACAAAGTTCTTTCTCAAAGTTCATAAAAAATGGGTTAAAAAGGTTATTTTGGAATAAATTTTAGTTCCCAAACCCCTCACTTTAACCCAAAACCTTATTTTAATTGCAAAAAGTCAAAAATGTCTTTCCCTCATCTTCTACCTTCCCACTCCAAATCTCAAACCCCATTGAACCCGAAATCCCAAAACCCTAAAATTCCTACCAGTCACCAAAGTATGGCCCAAAACCTTCTCCTCGAAGCCAACAGCAGCCACCTCACTACAGCAGCAACGGCGCGCCACGCCACCTACCAGTCGTCAACAGCAGCGGCGCGCCTCACCACCCACCAGTTCTCAACTTTGAATCAAAGGGTGGAGAAAATTCAGCATCAAATGCTCCGGTTCGTGTTCTCTTCTTCGCCGTATATCACCAACGCTGTTCTTTTCTCCGTCGTTCTCCTCTCTGATTCGTGTTCGTCTTCTCTGCTCCGGTTTGTTCTCTCCTCCGTCGTTCTCCGTCGTTCTCTTCTCCGGTTCGATTTCGTCTTCTCCACCGTTCTCTTCTCTGGGTCGTGGTGCGGCGGTGGCTGGGTCGGTGTCGGTGTCTGTATTGCTAGTAAAAGGGGTGGCGTGGTATGGTGGTTGGGTTGTGGTGGCTGTTGCGGAAGTGGCTGTGGCTGAATCGGTGTCGGTGTCGGTGTTGCTAGTAAAGGGGGTGGTGTGGCACGGTGGCTGTTGCTGTCAAGGCTGTCACGACGGTGACTGCGGCAATAATGGTGCAACGGCTTCGGGTTGTGTGGGTAGTGAAGAAGAAAAAAAAGATGGGTAACATTTTCTAATTAAATTGAAGATTGGAACTAAAAGTTGAGATTTGGGGACTAAAATTCTATTGGAATTTATCAAATACTTTATACAATGGTGGGCCTGAAAATTGAATCTCACCCTATTTTGCGTCCCCCCCCCCCCCCCCCCAACTTGCCCGTGTGTTGACACAATTTCTTTCACACGCCAATGGGCATACACAGTTTCTTTCACACGCCAATGGACATGACAAGTATCATTTCCTTGAAAGTTTCCAGAAAATATCTAAACAAAGTTGGCACAATTGATTTTGACAATTTTTTGTCCATATATCCATACTTAATTGAGAAAATATATGGTGCACCGACAGTGTAAATTTTTTTTTATATAATCAATGCATTATCTATCATTCATGTGTTTATGATCATTGACTTTCAAATAAAGTAATACAAATGAATAGTGGATAATGAACTGATAGTGTAAAAACTGTTACCCATCAGTGCATACTCATTAATCTCTACATAATATGCATTTCGTTTAATTTACTACAGTACAATTGAACAATTGATGGAGAGTCTCACACTTTCTAAAAAAAACACAAAATTTTAAAATTACATAATATAAATTGCTTTTATACTTTTATTTTATTCGAGAAATTATATCAAATTATCCATTAACAAAATTCTTACGAACATTCAAACTCCTAATTTTTTGAATTAATAAGTTGATTACTGTTGATTAGATCAAACTTCGTTGGCATAAAAATCTATTTTTCATATGTTGATATAATAATATGCATATATTTATTTTTCAGGGAATAACATGCATAATTAGACAATGAGATTTAATTATTTTTCAAATAAAGATTAAAAAACTAGCTTCTTAAAATTGAATCATTAATAATTAGTCAAGCTGTTTTTTTTTTTACAATCATTAACTAGAACAGTATGTTTAAAAAAAAAACTAAAACAATGTATGTGTGATTTAGTTAAGTATTATCTATTTTTTTTTAAAAAAAATAATTAAATATCATCATTGAGAATTAAAATGAAATCTTATAAATAAGAAAAAAATTCTCAAAAAATCATATAGTAAAGATCAGAGGGAGTATTTTGTGGGTTTTTTTTTAAGGGGGCAATTTTGAGCGGAAAATTTTGTTCCCAATACATTGACACGTGTCTTGTCAGAGACCTTCTCATATATATGATATTTGGTACATAAAGAAATAATGAATTTAATTAAATAATAATAATAACTAACACAAATTAATGAAGCTAATTATCATTGTTAAGAATAAAAAAAAAGTATGAAACAAGTTCAGTAGTATTGTTTGCGATGATGAAAATATAAACAGTTTTTTATATACTTTTTCAAAATTATTTTCACTATTATTATTTAAACTCTAAAAAAATATTATGTAAATAGGGCAAAAAGTAATTAAATAATATTAAAAATTGAAATGTGCTATTATAAATAGGCCAAAAAAATCTCAAAATAAAGAGGAAAAAAAGGTAAGAGGGAGAGTTTTTGTAGCAGCCCAGCCCCAGCCAGCCGTACGGTACTGGGCACCGGGGCCCAGCGCACCGCCACGTGGATATTGTCCGTTTTGGGCATCCTTCACCCTCACGATTTTGCTCTTGGTCTCACACTAACAGTGAGCCCCAAAACGCGTCCACATGAGGTAAGGTATCCACATCCTATATAAGGCATGCTTCGTTCACCTTACCAGCCGATGTGGGACTAAGGCGTACCTTACATCCACCCCCTTGGAGGCCCAACGCCCTCGTTGGCACACCGACCCGGCCCTGGCTCTGATACCAAATGTAACAGCTTAGCCCCAGCCAGTCGTACGGTACTGGGCACCGGGGCCCAGCGCACGGCCACGTGGATATTGTCTGCTTTGGGCATCCTTCACCCTCACGGTTTTGCTCTTGGTCTCACACTAACAGTGAGCCCCAAAACACGTCCACATGAGGTAAGGTATCCACATCCTATATAAGGCATGCTTCGTTCACCTTACCAGCCGATGTGTGACTAAGACGTACCTTACATCCACCCCCCTTGGGACTAGCGTGACAGATACTCTCGTGCCTCTCACTTTGGGCTTGTTGATAAGAGATAAGAAGGGGAAAAGCAAACAAACAACATCATAATCCCTCTCTCTTCTCCCTCTCTACTACGTCTTCTTCCTCCTTCTCCATAGGGTTCCATTTCTCTTCCAAATCAACCCAAAATCAAGAGGTTCCTCCCATATCCATCATCAAATCCTTCCTTTCCTCACTCCAAGTAAGCATATAAGCCTTTGATTTACTCACCTCTCTCTCTTTCCCTCTCTCATACACAATTTTCCTCTCTCTCCTCCAAGGTTCCATATCTCCATCATCAAGGTGCAAGAAGCAAGGAGATTAAGCACTAGTATCATCAACCATCACCTTTCTAATCTTCAAAGTAAGTAAATTAGTTTGAGAAATCAACTTCTATTTTTCTCTCTCTCTCTAAAATTCGTCCTCTTCTTTCTCTCTCTTCCATCCATGGAGGTCTCAAGCTTTAACTCATGAAAATTTGTTTGTTTCATGAACATAATCAAGGATTATGGCTTTTGTTATAGGTCTCTTCATTCTCCCTGTGATTAGAGAACTTCGGTGGTAAAAACTCAAGCTTAGGGCAAGCTAAATCTCCATATCTCTAAGAGTTGAGGTAAGGAGGTTTGTGTTACCATATTCTAGGGGGTAGATTTTATTATGTATATATTGGGTCACTAAGAGTTATGTGTTAGTTAGGATTGAGAACCCTAGGATAGCTAATGTTGTATAAGAACATTTAAATGTGTTGCTTTGTGCCTAAATATGATGATTGATATTTGATTTGTGTGGTTTGGTATTTCACTAATTATGTTGAACCCTAGAATTATATGAGGATTAATGATTATGTTACTTTGAAATGGAAATGGTTGGCTTGTTGGATTTGCTGGAATAATTGGAATTCAAAAATATAATGAGGTGGTGAAATTGATAAGTTAATGAAAATGATTACAAAATGAATTAAGGAAATTTATACTGATATTAGAAAGTGATGATTTGATAAAAAGGTATGCAAAGGGAAAACAATCCAAAAATGACAATAAAATATTAATGATATACTTTGGATTGTGTGACCCAGATCTTGTAAGACGTTGTCCTTAGGAGACTGTACGCATAGATCGCGTAAGTCGCACATAGTGCGCTGTTGTAAGTCGTTGTCCTTAGGAGACTGTACACAATGATGGGCACACATTCTAGTTGCGTGTGATTCCAGATCTTGTAAGACGTTGTCCTTAGGAGACTGTACGCTTAGATCGCGTAAGTCGCACATAGTGCGCTGCTGTAAGTCGTTGTCCTTAGGAGACTGTACGCAGTTATGGACACACACACCATATATTATTAAAGGTATACTTGGATTGTGCGATTCCAGATCTTGTAAGACGTTGTCCTTAGGAGACTGTACGCTTAGATCGCGTAAGTCGCACTTAGTGCGCTGCTGTAAGTCGTTGTCCTTAGGAGACTGTACGCAATGATGGACGCACATTCTGATTGTGGAAATCCAGGTCTTGTAAGTCATTGTCCTTAGGAGACTGTACGCTTAGATCGCGTAAGTCGCACTTAGTGCGCTGCTGTAAATCGTTGTCCTTAGGAGACTGTACGCAGTTATGAATCCACATTATATTTTTTTTAAAAACTATATATATATATATATATATATATATATATATATACACAGACACCATTAAAAGAGAACTTAATGAATGTAAAAAGAGGAAATAAAAACATGAAAATACAATGACGTGAGATTATAATGTAATAATTTGTATAACCTAAAATTGTACGAAGGAATGAGCTGAGGATTAATATTAAAAGTTAGTTGGTTTGTTATGAAAATAATTGAATTGAATGTGAGTGTTTGATTGGATTATATGCATTATATGGTTGGTTGTGTTTGGCTTGGTGGTTCAGTATAGTATAATAGAAACTGCTTCCCTATTTTATTGTGTAATCTCACCTCCTTACCATTTTTCAGGTACTGAGCTGGAGCATACACCAGAATTGGCCGAGCAGGATTACTCTCCCTCACAGGGAGAGTAGGGTTTATGTGGGATTAGTACATATTTTTGGGACCTAAGCCTCCTATATTTTTAATGTATATGTTTTGTGTATACCTTTTTGAATGAGGCTTAGGATGACTTTATTTTGTTAAGCTTTGAAACCTGGATTTATATTATTCAAGCTTTTTATTTCTGTTGTTACTCTGATTACTTGATGCACTTATATATGTAGAGCCCACTGGGCCTTGACATGATTCATATATCTGGAATGAAGCCCTGCTGGCTACTGGTTGTCATTTGATAATGTTTTCACAGGTTAAATTTTGGATTAGTCCGAAAAACAAACAAAACTCCGTCCGTTTGACGGGTGATTTTACTAATTAAAAAGGAATTTTTAAGTGCACATTTTTAATTATGGGGTATTTAAGGGTAATAAATCCTAGGTGTTACAAAATGTGATGAAGGCATTCCACCAGAATCAAGCAACCTTTTAGAATCTCATCTCTTTTCCTTATACCCGAGTATCTAGTAGAAAGGATTTGGAAAAAGATTAAGGTCATATTTCCAAACTCACTTGGATATGTACTACGAATAGTTCAGTATTTTAGAGACAAATGCAATATTAGATATTTAAAACACCCTGAACGATTGATTGCAGTATTGCTCTCACGTGCCATAATGCTCAGTTTAAGATGTCAGTAATAAGCTCACGTGCTTTCATTAGGATTTTTAATCTTTTAGAATTTAGAGTTCATCATACATTAGAAAATAGAAAAAGCCACATATAAGAAAGATAAATGACCAGCAATTTCAAATTTTCAATCAAATCATAGTTGTTTTTTTTCCAATAATGTTATAAAAAACACTGCTTTAACAATTCCTAAGCATAACAACTAAGAGATATTTTTTCCCCCCGAAAATAATCAAAAGGAATAACTGAAATAAGAAAAAAACTTAAAAGGGGCCATTGGTAAAAGGAATATTAACTCCAAAAATTGAACTTTTTCCATTCTACTGATTTAACAGAGTTGTGATAATGAAAAGCCATGTTTTAATATAAAAAAAATGGACATCGAAATACTTTGTTTGAAAGCAAAAAATTCAATCTTTGAAGAGAAGCAAAGAATAAGAGTTACCCGATGAAAGAGGTGTGAATGAGAACTGAGAATCAACCACAACCTCATCAGAGATTCGTAGCCACCAACGCACCAACGCCCATGACCGTCGCCAGCCACCATCGTCGTCAAATTCGCGTGCACCAACGCCCATGACCACGACCATCGCCAGCCACCGCCACCATCGAACCAGCAACGATCTTCCACCTATTCTACGATTTGGGTTTGCCTCCCTTCCTAATTGTGCTTCTGGAATGAAAAGATTATACAAATAGACATGCACTAACCCTTATTTTAGTATTATGTTGCAACCTCTCTTGTTCAGACTGATGATATTAAAAGTTTCACCAAAATCAGTAGAAAATAAATAAATGAAAAGCAAAAGAGAAAAATAAAGAGTTTATTCAGAGGGGAAAAAGAAAAGGAACCTGAGCAGTTAGTGGATAAAGAAAAAGCACAACGGAAACGGGCTTTGGAACCATTTCGAGAAGTTGTTCATCTAAGCCATAAACATCACAACACTCTGCTTCGTCCTGTTGAAGCCCGAGCCCTATAGGAACCATGCAGCCGTCGGACCACAGACTTCCCAGTGCCGTGGGGTGTGTTTCCAGAGAGAGTGCAGATGTAGATGTCGTCGTTGGAGAGGGAGGGGTAGACGGTGAGGGTGACGCACCGGGAGAGAGGAGGTTTGTGGTAGTGGTGTCAGGGGTTTTATCTTCTTGTGAGAAATGAGGGTAGGTTCAAATGGGGTTTGGAAACTCCTTTTATCCACCTCTCTATTTATCAACGTGAGAAATGAGAAATAGGGGTTTGGTTATTTGTTGAGTATTTGTTATAGAAACTGCCATAATCGGTTGTTGATGCAGTTTCTGTGCATTGAGCTTTTGAAACTGCCATAATCGGTTGACAAATAGATGAGATTCTGATTGTGCCCACAGAACAATTTTTTCCAAGTTAATGTACTTTAATGTACACAGCAATTATAAACTTATAATAGTATAGTCGATGGCAAAATCGGAAAAGCCAAATTATGTACAATTTTAGTAGTTATTTTAGTTGTTAAACAATTAAAAAACAGAGTTTTTTTATATAATAGTAAAAAACTGAGAATCAACCACAACCTCATCAGAGATTCGTAGCCACCAATGCACCAACGCCCATGACCGTCGCCAACCACCATCGTCGTCAAATTCGCGTGCACCGACGCCCATGACCACGACCATCGCCAGCCACCGCCACCATCGAACCAGCAACGATCTTCCACCTATTCTACGATTTGGGTTTGCCTCCCTTCCTAATTGTGCTTCTGGAATGAAAAGATTATACAAATAGACATGTGCACTAACCCTTATTTCAGTATCATGTTGCAACCTCTCTTGTTCAGACTGATAAGATTAAAAGTTTCACCAAAATCAGTAGAAAATAAATAAATGAAAAGCAAAAGAGAAAAATAAAGAGTATATTCAGAGGGGAAAAAGAAAAGGAACCTGAAAGGGATAAGAAGGGGAAAAGCAAACAAACAACATCATATAAGGAACTAATTTACTTACTTTGAAGATTAGAAAGGTGATGGTTGATGATACTAGTGCTTAATCTCCTTGCTTCTTGCACCTTGATGATGGAGATATGGAACCTTGGAGGAGAGAGAGGAAATTTGTGTATGAGAGAGGGAAAGAGAGAGGTGAGTAAATCAAAGGCTTATATGCTTACTTGGAGTGAGGAAAGGAAGGATTTGATGATGGATATGAGAGGCGCCTCTTGATTTTGGGTTGATTTGGAAGAGAAATGGAACCCTATGGAGAAGGAGGAAGAAGACGTAGTGGAGAGGGAGAAGAGAGAGGGATTATGATGTTGTTTGTTTGCTTTTTCCCCTTCTTATCTCTTATCAACAAACCCAAAGCGTTTTGTGTGGCTGTGGATGCATTCTTGTCCACTAAGCCACGAATGAGTGGCTGCCACGCGTTATTTTTTTCTGACTTTTCCAGTGAGTAATCAATTACTCACACAAAGTAATCGATTACCTATGTGATGCAACCTTTCTCAGTACCTTCATCAGAGCCTTAGTAATCGATTAACCCCCTGAATGTAATCGATTACTTACTCAAAGTAATCGATTACCGTACCCTTGTTCATTAATGAGTGTGAATTTTCCAAGAAAAGTTTAGAGGGTAAAATTGTAATGTTACAATATATTCTCATAAAATTTATAAAACTAACTACTTTCCTTGTTATGTGTAATTCGGTTAAATATGCCCTATAATAAGGACCGGGTGGAGTATAAATTTTACCCGAAATTAAATAGGAGAATAACATGATAATAATTGATTATAATTTCGTTGAAATTTATGGATTCATATTCTTGAGTAATGAGCATGACAAACAACAATTCCTACAATAATTAATAACAATTTACACAATAATGAGCATCTTTTACATATAAAAAACATTCATAAAAACCGATTTTGAGTTGTATTATTTACACAACGGGGACGTTGGGCCTCCAAGGGGGGTGGATGTAAGGTAAAGCCTTAGTCCCACATCGGCTGGTAAGGAGAACAAAGCATGCCTTATATAGGATGTGGATACCTTACCTCACGTGGATGCGTTTTGGGGCTCATTGTTAGTGTGAGACCAAGAGCAAAACCGTGAGGGTGAAGGATGCCCAAAGCAGACAATATCCACATGGCGGTGCGCTGGGCCCCAGTGCCCAGTACCGTACGGCTGGCTGGGGCTGGGCTGTTACATTTGGTATCAGAGTCAGGGCCGGGTCGATGTGCCAACGAGGGCGTTGGGCCTCCAAGGGGGGTGGATGTAAGGTAAAGCCTTAGTCCCACATCGGCTGGTAAGGAAAACAAAGCATGTCTTATATAGGATGTGGATACCTTACCTCACGTGGACGCGTTTTGGGGCTCACTGTTATTAGCGTGAGACCAAAAGCAAAATCGTGAGGGTGAAGGATGTCCAAAGCGGACAATATCCACGTGGCGGTGCGCTGGGCCCCAGTGCCCAGTACCGTACGTCTGGCTGGGGCTGAGCTGTTACAGTTTTGTTGTGCTATTGTTAACGACGTTGTCGGAATACGAACATTTGAAATATTTTTTAAAGATAATTCTATAATTATTATTGAAATTTTAAAAAGTATTGAGTAAATTAATATGTTGCATTGGAGAAAATGTTAACATTTATTATACATTTTTAAATGCTCCATCCAGTCATTAATATAAAACTTTTTTGAAAAAAATTTCATCCACAATGGAAGATAGGCAGTATTCCTAAGACTAAAAAAAAGGTATGAATGAAGTTAGATACAATATTATTAGTGATATTGAAAATGTAAATATTAGAGAAAATGGAGAATGTACTAACAGTGTAAAGGTTTTTTATACCCTTAGTGTATCATTCACTCTTCATCCGTGTATGGTCATTGATTTTTATATTAAAGTAATACAAATGAATGATGGACGATGGACTGACAGTGTAAAAAACTTTACACCGTCAATGCATAACCATTAATCTAAAATATTTGATATATTGTTTTAAAATTATTCCATAATTATTATTATTATTAAGACTTTAAAAAAATAAATAAATAAAAATATTCATAGAAAAAGTAATTACATGTCATTAAAATTTGTTTAAAAAACAAATTAAAACAAGATGAGCAAGATGGCGGAAATGTTTTTGACAATGGTGGGAAAATAGTAGATAGATAGATTGCTATTATTGTATTAATAATTAATATTATAAAAATTTGACATTTCCATATCTTGTATATATTTTTATAAATTAAAAATAACATTATAAAAATTATACTCCTTCCAATCTTAAATACAAGAATTTAGAAAATTATTTAAAATTGTTATTTGCATAAGAAAAATTGATGACTTTGTGTGTGTTTTAAAAATTAACCTTGTAATTATAATCATTATTGAAACTTTAAAAATAAAACGGTTAATAAAAGTGTCTAGACTAATTTTACTAAAAATAAAAAATATATAGAGAATTATGATAAATAGATTTGTAAAATTAACTTACAAACAATCTTACACCATGAAAAAAAGTGACATATGTCACTTGTTAACTAAACAATATTAAACAAGTGATGCATATCACTTTTTTTATAGTGTAAGCTTATTTTTAGATGAATTTCATAAGTTTATTAATATTTTGTGTGTGTGTATATATATATATATATATATATATATATATATATATATATATAGAAGAATTTAGAGTAACCGCAATAGACTTTTGAGAGAGTCTAGTGAGTCCTAACATCGAATATTCTCTCAATGTTTCAAACTAAGAAAGTCAATTATTTAAGATTATGCGGGATTTCTTTTTGTCTTTTCTCTCATTTTTCTTTACGGTATCTTAATAATAAATAAATAATAATGAATAAACTAATAATAATATTATGAAATATTTATTGTTTGTATTTTATTCCTAAATATATTGTGTTATTAACTTATTATGGAAAAAATGGATATATTAAATATAATTGAATATATATATATATATATATTATATTCAAATATAGATATATAAAAAAAATAATTTAAAAAATGATATGTAAAAAAGATAGAGCTTTTGAAATTATTGTTGTTATTCATTTTTTTCTTATAAAAATGGTTATGGTACATTTTTAAACACAAAATTAAATATTTTAATTTTTAGATATTATTTGAATGCTAAAAATATTTTTTAGAAATTTATAAATGTTGATATGATAAATAAATATTTGAGATTATTTTTAGAAATAATAGGTAATTAACCTTATAGAAATTACATCATTTAAAAATATTATTAAGTTGAAGTTGAGTTTAAAAGTATGATGATATAAGGCTGATGCATAAATCTAATGAATCTTAACGGTTACCGTGAAAGATATAAAATAATTAAATTGAATTTATAGAAAAATAATAAGGGTTAATTACACTTAACCCTCCTGTGGTTTGGCCAAAATTTAGTTTGCCCCCATGTGGTTTCAACTTTAACATATTGCCCCCCTTTAGCCAAAACCGGTGAATCAGTTCCTGAACCGATTAACCAATGGATGAACCGATTTCCTATAAAAAAAAAATGTTATGATGGGAGTCTTCACCATTTATTATTTATAGAACTGAATTTACCACTACACCACCAATATTTTTAATGCTATGCTTTTGAAATAAAGTATTTATTATATTATTTAATTTTGTTAACACTATTTCACCTTAATATATTTACATATTTATATAAACATGTGAATAATGACGGTTTAATTAGAGTCTTATAAATAGGCATTATTTGATAAGACCTTATACCAATTTTCAATAAGCATTGATTAAAATGTTGAAATGCTATCACCGTTGGTGTGGATATTTGTAATTCGGTTAAGTATCCGATTATCATAATTCAATGAAACTGATATTACCTTTAGAACATGAGCAAATAGTGGTTAATCAGTGGAGTACACATTTAGTAGAGATAAAAGTAATTACAACTTAGATTTTTTCTGATATAAGTGTCTGAAACAAACAGTGAAGCCCCCAAATTCAACTCAAGCAATCGAAGCCCAGTTGGAAGCTCAAAGTCAAAGCTGAAAGAAGATCAGAGGGACATGGCGAGTGAAAGGAGAATCGGTGTGGCTTTGGACTTCTCTCATGGAAGCAAGAAAGCTCTGAATTGGGCCATTCACAATCTCCTCCGCAACGGTGACACTCTCTACGTTATCCACATCAAACCTCCCCAATCCGGTGAATCCAAAAATCTTCTTTGGTCCACCACTGGTTCACGTAACTAACTAACTAACTAACTTCTTCGTTTAATTAATTCATTCCCTCTTTCCTTTTTTTTATTTTTGATTATTATTATTATTGTATTGTGGGTGAAGCTCTGATCCCTTTGTCTGAGTTTCGCGATAAGGATGTGATGCATCATTATGAGGTGGACGCTGGTGCTGAGGTGTTAGACACGCTTGACACTGCTTCTAAGCAGCAACAGGTTTTCTGCTTTTCTTTTTTATTACAGTATTTTATTTTTAATTGATAAATTTCTGTTGTTAGTGTTACCTTTACCAATTTCCTGTTACCACCTTAATTTTTGTGTCGGATTAGGTTTTTTTATTTTTTTATTGTTGTTGCATGTTGAGGTTGACCCATTTTGACTTGGATATAGGTGACGGTGTTGGCAAAGATATACTGGGGTGATGCAAGAGAGAAACTAATTGAAGCTGTTGGAGACTTGAAGCTGGATTCTTTGGTCATGGGTAGCAGGGGTTTGGGTGCCATACAGAGGTACTCCTATATTTTATTTTTTTTTTTGGGTTTCCCAAGGTATCCACCCACGCAACTGAGTGATTAATCCTTTCAACATTATCGGACCCTTTCGGGAGCTAGTCTCCCAGCGATGCCTTTTACGTTCGCAAGAGCCGGGATCGAACCCCTAACCACTTGCTTAAGTAGAAAGTAGAAACAGATCCCTTACCATATGTGTTTATCTCCACTAGTTACATAGATACTACTTTGTTTGAACCACAACAACACATCACATGTCCCTCATTTTTAATTAAATTATATTTTGTTGGACCGTAATTTGACACATGGAAGTGTGAGACAGTAGAGGTTATCTCATCTCACTTTGAACTGGACTCTATTATTAACTCCTTCAGCCTAATTAGTCATAATTATATGCATAAACTATAATAAGATCACATCAAATGAACTAACATAAGCCTTGTGATTTGTCCTTATTTGTAACTCAGTTTGATCCCGGCTGGTAATCTCCATGCCAATTTCCCCCAACCCCTTCCCAGGTTTGTATTAGGGGGGGCAATCTAAAGGACTTATTTGGGGCCTTCTCTATTGCTTAAGGCTTAAGAGCTTTACTAATTGATCGGGAAAATTTCATTATCGAGAATGTTAGAATAACTCAACCTGATTTTGATCCTAAAAGCTAGTTAATAGGAGAGAATTGCCAAGTTATTCTAGATACATGATTACTCATGTATCCACGGAATATGAGGGAGTTTGTTGGATTCTTGGCTCAATAAGAATTAAGAAATACAAACATACAAATAAACACGTTAGTTGAATTGAATGACAGTGCTAATTTCCTGTTGCTGTTTATTTTATTGGTTGTTTACTTGATTGTAGGGTACTGCTGGGAAGTGTGACAAGTTACGTCACCGCAAATGCTAAGGTTCCTATAACAATTGTGAAAGACTCTTCCCCTTCTACCGTCTGATATGTTACTGAATTTGGTTGGCCTTTGCAATTGGTTGTTATATTTCCATCAGAGACCAGACTCTCTTTCTCTCTGTTGTTACTTTTTTTACTCATGCTTATGTATTTACTTGATCGCCAAACTTAGATGGACATGCCAAGCAAGCAGACTGTAATATCTTTTATGGCGTATCCAAAAGTGTGCTTATAATTTATAAATAAGCTTTATGCAGGATCTGTCTGTTTACTATACCGCACCTGATCGAGCGGCTTGAAATATTTTATATTTCTTCCAGTAGCTCTGTAGTCTTTATTGTTTCTCATAATCATCATTCATCAACCTCTTGATTTTGAGATATTCGTTTTCTTGTGTATGTTTCATCTTTAGGAGGGTGGTTTTCTTCTACTACATCATGTCATCATTATTCCAAACCTTGTCAATCAATTTAAAACAAGTAGGAATTTTTCTTCATTAAGTTACTCTGCCCGCCCACCCTCTTGCAAGGCTTCAAACCATTGTTTGGTATATGACATGGAATTTTCACAATATAGCTGCGAGACCAAAGCCATTTTTAATGATTGCTAAGATGTTCGAGTATCCAATATAATACTCCCAACTAGGGGTGGCAATGGGGAACGCCATTCGGGGATCCTCGCGGGGAACGCCCCGTTCGGGTCCCCGATTTCGGGGATTTTTCCCCGTCGGGGTCGGGGATGGGGGAGATTTTTTTCCCGTACAGATTTCGGGGCGGGGAATGGGATAGGTCCCCCCGTCCTCGTGGGCCCCGTTCCCCGCCTATTTTACATATACACCCTTAGTTTTTAACTTTTATGTAATTAAAAAAATTGGTTTTTTTGATAATTTCACCTTTCAACCCTAATTTCAACTACGTACCAGCACTGCAGCAGCCATTCTTCGTAGAACTTTCAGCCCATGTGGTTTTGCCTGTTTTATAAAGCCCGCCTTTACTATAAAAAAAAAGTTTGTAATTGTCTAATTTTAAAACAAATATTAACCTTTTGATTATTTTTATTCTATTTCTTAGATTGAATTATTTGACTTTTAATGATTATTTTTAAGTACTATGCATCTTTTGAAAATACTATTAAACAGAGTTAATTTTATGACGAGTCAAATGGAAGTTACGATTTTTTTTAAAAAAATTTCGCGTATGTTTGGGGACCCCGTGGGGACCGTGGGAAATAGGGATGGGGAACAATTTCTACCCGAGATGGGGTTTGGGGATGGGGATGGGGGAGGAATGGGACCCGAGGATGGGGAATGGGAAAGTACCCCCGCCCTATCCCCGCCCCGTTGCCATCCCTACTCCCAACAGTCTCAAAAATCACAATAGATCCCTTATAGCTCTTGATCTAGCCTTTCCATGAGCTTACAAACTTGTTCAACATGGCTATTCCCTTTCCAGCTTCTCTTGCACATTAGCCTTGTATACTGCTATTGCCTGTGCTTGTGTATGTTTTTGGATTATTTGTGGTAAGAATTTAAAAAAAAAAAAATTAAATAAAGTTAAAGCAGACAGCGGTTAATCAAGCATATCATGTTTATAATGGAGCACACTAATGATTAGTCTATTGCGTGATTGATAATTTGATATTGATAATATAAAAACATGCAATATAGTAATACATACTTTAACATATATCACGTCAGACGAGGACTACTTTTACTTTAGAGTGAAGACCCAATTTGATCTCTCAAGTTTTTCGACTGAAACACTTATAATTCACTTTTAGTTCCTAAAAAATTTAAAAAATATCACTTTGGTCCCTATTTCATTCCGTTAACTACTGTCAATGTTACCGTTTATACCAACAGTGACAGTAGTTAACGGAATAAAACAAGGACTAAAGTGACATTTTTTAAATTGTATAAGGACTAAAAGTGGATTATAATTCTTGAAGGACTAAAACATGCAACATAGTCATTTAAAAAATAGAGGAAGAAGAAAAAGAGAAGGAGAGAGAAGGAGCAGAATGGGAGAGAGAAAATTTTTCGGCCGGTTTTCAGCGACGTTTCCGGCATTTGGAAAAGGAGGAAATATTCTAGAATATGACGGTGAAATATTCTAGAATATGATGGTGAAATTTAACTTTTTTTAATGGAAGAATCAAACTGAATATTTTTTAAAAAATAAAGAATCAAGATTATTTAAAAAATAATAAAGGATCAAAAGAATCTTAAAAATAAAATAAAGGACCAAAATGCAAATAAGCTTAAATAAAACCAGTAAACCATCAAGTACCAAGTAATTGAACAAGATTCATTGTACCAGCCACAGATAAAAATAGAATATATATTATTCACAACCCGTTGCGAACATCAAAGTCGTTGTAGTATAGTGGTAAGTATTCCCGCCTGTCACGCGGGTGACCCGGGTTCGATCCCCGGCAACGGCGATTTTTGTTGTGTTTTTGGGTACACACCGTTTTGAGAAGAAAACAATCTAACTTTTTGGTCATTACAGAAAGAAACGAGTTACGCACTTGCGCCAAGCTTCTACGCGACCCTGTCACACACACAACATTTGCTTTGCTTGCAAGCAAATGTAACTTGCTCTCAACAAAACCACAAACAAAAATAAAACGTAGCATGTTAGATGTTATTGTCCCCTTAGCTTTTTCTTCAACCACCAAAAATGTCTGACGTGTCACACCGGAAAGTAACCACCACCAGCATTCACATTATGGCCTTAGACGGCATAGTAAACGTGAATTCACTCTTCACCTTAGCCCTCTTCCTCGGCATCACAACCACCAGCACCAGCACCAACAACACCCTCATTGGTGACAACACGGCCTGCGCTGCCGGACCCTCCGTCGCAGAAGGCCTCCTCACCTACCATGTCTACTCCTTCAGCTCATTCCTCTTCTCCAGCCTCATTGCCTTGGCTCTCAAAAACATTATCAACATGTTCAAAGGCGTTGAAGAAGCTGAGGCTCTCGGTGGCGTTGTTCGCGACGTCAGCTTAGTGGTTAAAGTTAACACCGTGGCTTTGAGGGTGGGGATTCTTGTTTCAGCTTTTGGTTCTGTTTTTGGATGTGGGTTCTTGGTGATGGCGCTGGTGGATTTGGTGCAAATCAAGCTGGGAACTTTGGCTTGTGGGAGTCACTATACTTACTTTGCCATTGCTCCATTGCTTATTCTTGTTCCCACTGCGTTGCTTATTTTTATTTTCCTTGTGCTCTATGCCTTTACTCGTTAAGGTTTAGTTAAATTAAAAAATGATAATTTAATTATGTTTGTCAATTACAACAATTAAGAAATCAAGGAAGGTTGAATGAAGAGACAGGGTCCAATTTAATTACCCAGGAAAATGTAGAATTCAAACTTTATTATGTGTAAAAATATATGATAAATTTTTATGAATATTATGATCATAGAGCCTGCAGGAACAGTTGATGAAAATATGTTCTCTGATGTGTTTAGTAGGGAGGTACAATTGTACAATGGTGGTAGCATCAGGAGGAAGATTTAATATTAGTTACCTTTTGTTAAGCAAAATGAATGTTCAAGCAAAGTTGTTCTTCCCAGCAGATTATCAAGTTATATGATCCGGTGCTGTGGCGTGGAGAACAAGTGATTCGGTTTATTTATTTTACTTGCTTCTCATCTCCTGGAGTAGATTAGGTATCTTGCTTGACTTGGAAAGTTACCAGAATTTCTTTCTCATATATTTCACCTTTCCCTTGCCAAAATAAGCAAAGATATTGAAATCTTGTTAGGAATTGCGGGGAGGTTGGCAAAGGACAAAGGATGCTTGTTCATGTTTGGATCTTTGAAAGTGAAAAATACAGAAAGGTTACAAAAGAGGAAAAAAGCAATTCTAAAGTGAACTTAATTTGAAAATGGGAAAGTGAGGCTATATCTACCATCCTAGGATGATTTAGTGGATTAAGACCTCTATGTAGATCAAATCAGATCAATGTGTACATGCCAGATACATATCTAGTACAGCTACAACATCCATTTTAGAGCACCCATGCATCACAAAGACACAGGAGTACCGGTCTTAAAGAATTTTAAGCAACATCTAAAACCCATGCGTTCAAGCGGTTGTGTAAAAAGGTATCTAGGATTTTCAATTACCATGGGATAAAATGTAGATGAGCCAAAAATTGTCAAATTACTTTGATATGGTTGTAAGAGGGACAAAAATTTGACAAGCTCGAGTGAAATACTGAAATGAAATGCAATTAGTCTTCAATGTTACAGTAAGTGTTTGAAAACTCAATGGGTTAGTATACTAGGGTACCATATAACTACCCCACTCTACACCTTTGAAGAAGAAAGGCAATACTTGTTGCGCAACAAATGCTAATGAATCATTTTTCCTCTGATAACAATTTGCAGATTGCTGAGATGGCCGATGAAACTGAAAAAAGAACATTAAGATCATTCAAACAGGGTGAAGCTCAATCAGTTTCAACACCAAAAACACATCTTACTTGAGTCGGAACTTGCAAGTAGTAACTAGTAAACATAAACCCTCACCCACTAACTAACCAGGAGAGAAAAAGGCAATGAGCTCCAAGCTCAACAAGAAATGATCACCGCAGCCTCAGCCCTCAACTCCTACTTCTACAGTTGTATCACAATCCAGCTCTTACCAGAATGCATCATGGCGCTCAGGAGCTAATATATATAGAAAAGAGGTTAACAGAATTTTATAGGCATTAGTACCTTGATATAAAACTTGGTATTTAATAGACCAGGTGAAGATGAAAAGTATGCAGAATCATAAGATAACTGTTTTTCTCAGCCAAAAAAACAAATAATTGAAGCCATTTTGTATTTTCCAAAACTAGTTTCATACTTAAAGCTGGTATTTGGCATAATGGTATCAAAATCTGGAGATGCTAGAAAACAAAAGGTATGGGAATGATAAGTTTGACTCCAACATATCCACGACATATGTCTACAACACAGCAAAAGGTCGGAAATTCAACTTCATGTATTGAATTACATTATCATACTTCTATTTTCGGATGACAGAAACAATAAGTTTCACATCTCAAACCTACAACCATTATTCCTCATAGTTCACTTTTTCCATATATTTCTCATTCAATAATAACCCAGCAAAGTAACAACAAACTTGACTACTTTTTCATCTTTTTGAAAGAAAAAATTGACTATCTGATTTGACCAACTTAAACTCTATTGACTCAGACGCATATCATGTTTATTCAAGAACTTGCAATTCTGGAGGAACCCCTCATGATCGTTTTACTTTGAAGTTTGAACATCAATATGTTCAGGGTCAGAAGAGAAAACAACACAGTTTATGTAAAAACAAATTTTGAACACATGATAACAGATCGAGGGGTTCCAACCTCAGCGTACGCCAAATATCTCTTGTGGTGGATCATAGATATTTGAATCAGGAAAGAGCTCCTCGAAATCTTGTTTCACTTTGTTTCTCAAAAGAGGATGTGGAAGGAGTCCTTTCAACAAAATTCTGAATGGCAGCTCGTCCGGTGGATCTGGAGAATTCTTCATATCCTCATATACGTTCATCGCATCTGCAGGAGATCCATACTTCAAGAAGCCCCTTATGACTTCAGTATATGTCTGAGAATCAGGGAACAGATTCTCCTTTCTCATGCTTTCCCATAATTGCATTACTTCCTCCATTTTTTTAGACCTTGCCAATGCAATAATTAAGTCTTTATAAAGGAACACATCAGGCTTGTACCAATCTTGTTTTTGCATCACCTTAAATATCTGAAAATTCATCAAGTTACTTGTAAGCCCAACCAGCATTAGGAGAATAAATATAATAACCACCACGAATAAATCAGTAACTTATTCCTAGTGATTACTTATCAGATGCAATTTAGTTCCTCAATGTAATTATGTGTATATATTAGTCTGAGTTTATAAAACTCTCAACAACTCTTTTTCTTCTTCTCAATTTAGACCCTAAGAAATACTGAATATTTACCAGTACTGTAAATTCAAGAACAAACTAGCGTGCAAGATTGAATTTAATGACTAATAAAGTGTGAGTCAAAAAAATAATTGCAGAGACCTAATTCACTGTAATCCCTATTCCCTGCTATCAAAACCCGAGGGTGAACCTACAATTTGCAGAGAAAGGGCATACTCTAATTCTAACATAACCTTATATTAAAGGCCCATGTGTTTAGGCCTTAAAAAAGGTGATTCTATAAAATTGATTTTGGCAAAAAGTGATTGTTTTAGAAGCTGAAAAAAATTTTTGATTTTCAGCTCCATTACTTTTTTCAGTTCGTGCTTTTTCTTTTATATAAAAGCCCAACTAATAAAATGTGCAAATAAATAAAGCTTAAATAAAAAGGCCCCAAATTATGATAAAATATCAAAGCTCATTGGAAAAATAGAGTGTCACAGAAGCATTATAACAAACAGGTAACAGCCAACAAAGTAACATAAGAAGAAAAAGAGTAAAAACATAGAGAAAGAGAAGAGAAGAGTATAATTATTATTTATTACCATGAGAGCGAGAGAAACTTCCTCTTGGCGTTCAAGCTCAGATAGAACAGCAAACATGTCCATCTTCAATAGCCTCAAGACATGGTTTTTGATGAATTTCTGAAGCTTATCATCGTCATCCTTAAACCTCTTCAACCCCAATATCACAAACAACGCTTCTTTCCCAATAAGCTTCTTCCCTCTCCAAAGTGGCCCTCTGGGTCTTCCGTCGTGGTATTCTCTCGAACCCAACGACACCGTTTTGCAATGCAAAACTGCAACGCTAGTTGAAGAAGCTTGTTTGATGGGATTGGGAGTTCTTGTTATTAAGTGATTAAGAAATGGCGAAGCCAAATGAGGGATCCTTTTACATTTGGCGAAGAATGAACCAGTTGCCATCATCACACTTCTTCACTCAGCTTCATTCATCACTTCACTTCACACACACATACGGAGAAGAAAACCACGAAGCTGAGAGTCGTAGAGAGACGCATTCATTTCATACTGAGATAAGTTTGGAACGTGTTTTAGCCCAATATTATTAGAATTGGCCCATCTTGAGGTCATTTAGTAGCCCAATGTTGAAGTTCAAAATCAATTGAATTGACTTTTACTTTTTGGCCCCATAAACGATTTTTTGCCCTCATTTTCAATTTTTATGGACTAAAACACCTTTTTATGTGTTACTATTTCTGATTTTCAAGAGTCAAAAAAAAAAAAATTTGACTCTTGAGAGTCGGAAAATTAAACTATATACTATTTCCGACTCTCAAGAGTCAAAAAAATTTTTGAGAATCGAAAAATTAAACTACATACTACTTCCGACTCTCATGAGTCAATTTTTTTTTTACTCTTGAGAGTTGGAAAAAACTATGTACCACTAATATAAACTCATGTTGTGGAGTTGCAGGTGAGGCTTCAGCTGTAAGCACTTCTTGCAGAAAAGTCAAGATTGGCAAGTGAAAATGCAAACCTTGTAAGAGAAAATCAATTTTCCGACTCTCGATATTCAAAATTTTTTTTGACTCTTGAAAGTCGAAAATAATATGTAGTTTAATTTTACGACTCTCAAGAGTCAAAAATTTTTTTGATTCTTGAGAGTCGGAAATAGTATGTAGTTTAATTTTCCGACTCTTAAGAATCATTTTTTTTTTTACTCTTGAGAGTCGAAAATAGTAACACATAAAAGGGTGTTTTAGTCCATAAAAATTAAAATTGGGGGCAAAAAAATCGTTGATGGAAGCCAAAAAGTAAAAGTCTTGAATTTTAATCCCAAACTCCGATTTTAATTGAGAAAATACTAAAATGCCCTTTTCTCTCAAAATACTAAAACCCCATATTAATAATATTAAATTGAATTAATGAATTGATACAATGCAATACCACGGGGTGCTCCCAATCGATGGAGATTAATAAAGGCTCATGGTACAGCAGTGGGTCTCCCTTCCGATGATGACATGGGCAATAGTGACTCACTTACACCCCTAATAGTGAGGTCGACCACAACGCACTCGGTGTCGGTCGCATCTTCGCTCAAGGAGCCAAGCTCGTTGATAATGCTCTCGCCACTGGGAAGGGGAGCTAAGGGTGTTAGGGCCCTTCGGGAAAGCTACTCGGTGCGTGCGCGCACGTAGGAATTTGCGAATGTCCGGAAGGATATGAGCGATTCTCATATCTGATAATCCCGGAAGGGACAAGCCCTTCCGAAATATCATATATGAGGAAGGGCGCAGCCGAGAACCTTCCGAAGGTTCGAGGGCCCCGGAGATGGGCGTCAGACGACCATCGGAGGGGAGAGACAAGGGGATGAGTGAATGCTTCGAAACCGGCACCTTGCATCTCATCGGCCTTCACAGCGATGGCAGTGTCCACTCCAGGCTTGATCACCTTCAGCTCTTGCTTAAAGGTGTTAGTGAGCGTGGCTTCAAGAGAGTGCGTGTTCATATTCTCACCGATGGTCGTGATTTCTTGAATGGTTCCAGTGTGGCAGTGTTGGATTTGTTGAAACTCTTGAGAAGGGGTGGAAGGTGAAGTGGTGGGTGTTTGGAATAAAAAAATATTTGAAGAAGAAAAAAAAAAGCATTTTAGTATTTTTCTCAATTAAAATGGGAGTTGGGACTAATATATGGGATTTAGGGACTAAAATTCAAATCAAATCATTGAATTTTTTTTTATAGATCCCATGTTTAAAAATTCTTGATCCATAATTGGCATAGCCAAACAAATTTACATATGATTATTACCGCATTGATGTGATGGAGATTTTTCTGTTTAATTTTTCCATTTTGAAAACTTGCTCCTTTTTGTATTTGCTGGAGAAATGATAGCATTTTTTTTCACCTTCCAATTTCAGCCTTTCAGGGAATTAATGTACGGGATCCATCACTTAATCATGGAGGAGATAAATTGTGTTGAATTATTTGGGTTTAAGTAAAAATTTTAGTATTAATCTCCTTTCAGAAAGCACACTCTTAAAATAATAATAATAATAATAATAATAATAATAATAATAGTCCGCGTAAGACAACCTAGTTGGTAGCTGCAGGGACACTTAGAATTTCCCCCAGATCATAGATTCTAGTCCCAGACCTCCCATGTAAACAAAAAAAAATAAAATAATAATAATAATAATAATAATAATAATAATAATAAATTAACGAAGGGGTTGATTTACCCGGAATTTCGGCTTTGATCATGGATCAAGTTTTTCATTGAGCTCTAGCGCTTAAGATAATGTAGGTGTTTAAGACAATTCAGGTGAACATGATAGCCTTCACCACACATGCACCACGTCTCTATTTCAAAGCCTTTGGGGAAAACTCGAAAATAATACACCACTATAAAATTTTCTGTTCAAACTCGTGAAGTTTTATACCAATTTGTTGCTATGAGAACCTTTATTGAACTCGTCCAAGAACCAATAAACTTGTCATACTGATTCATTGTAAATGACCAATCGGAATACAAAGGGAAGGATTAATGCATAAAGATAACGCGAGAACTCCGGCAAAATACTCCTATTGCCATAGCACTAGCAGTACTTTAATAGTTTTTTTTCTCCGTAAATAATGTAGTAAGCAACACTACTCGTATCTTAGATTCTGAGGCTTTATATGGATGGGTGAGAGGCAATTACTTATTGACAGATTTCCAGTTTTTCTAGCCTTCCCTAAAAATTTGGCGCAGTTGAAAGCAGAAAATTTTCAACTATTTCTATGACTGTATCCTGCCTACGAGTAACATCAGAGATTGCAATCCCTCTCCATCACTGATCTCCTAACTCAAAGGGAATTAAGTATTGTGAATTAATGGTACATTACATTTATGGGAAATCCTATCATTAAAACTTCAACTAGATAATGTCGCTTTGAATTAGCATTTTTTAATACTGTCTTCGCACTTTAGAATCATTTATTTCACACAACCAACTACTAGTGGAGGCTGACCCAGACGGGGTCTATGTTTCTTAAGCATGTGGTCACGGGTTCGATCTCTGACTCATGCGAATGGAGAGTGCCTTGCTGGGAGCACCAACCCCGAAAAGGCCTAATCGATGTGCAAACGAATTAGTCACCCAGTTGCACAGGTGAATACCGTGGGTTCACCCAAAAAAAAAAAGTTCACAAAACCAACCGACATAACTAAACAGCAAGAGAAACCGGAAGGCCAGAGCATTACACGGTTAAGCGAGTCTAGCAAGCTGTGTCCAATAGTCATGTCAATTCAGAGATTACATATTACATACATATATCTATAATGGCAGTAACAAACCCAGTCTACAATAGGAACAACAATGACAAGGCTCATATAATTCTTCAGAATCCAATTGAGCAATAGTTTTTTCTGCATAAATAACCCATCAAAGAGCAATAAAAGCAAGATTACAAACACAAATACTATCAAAATTAAACTTATTAGACTCAGAAATTGAAGAGGCTTACAGCAATAAGGAATAGAACTATCACCCAAAGGGAAGTCAAATTGCTCAAGTATGGAGGTAATTGGCAGCCATCATTAACTCCAGAGTTAATTCAGGTTCAATAGGAAACTCTGTCTCCTTCCCACTTCAAGGCAGAAATGGCCATGTTAATAAAAAAAATTTAAATTACCAAAAAAAATATGTATGACAAAGAATGATGGATTTCAGATCAACTATTTAGACTCCACTTAATATGAAACAAAAATATATGTTCCAACACATGAAACAATTAGACTTTTGCAACTCCCACTGAAACAATGTACTGAAAAGTAGTACTGTAGTATAAAACGACCGAATAAGCACTCTCATGTTAAGAGCCAAACTGTGTATGGATGGTGGCAAACTGGCCAAGCATCAATTTTAACATCTTAATTCAACCACAATTCTACACCCTCCAATAAAACTTTTCTTGAGTTATGTTACAAAAAAATTATCAAAACCATCCAACATTTGACCATATCTCATCAAACTAGGTTAACCAATCAGTAATCATAGATCATCCCATGTACAAAGCACAAATGGAAGGAACATTGTTCATGCACAAATTATCTATGACGGCGATAGGGTTAGTCAAATGATCAAATCAAAGTAAATTCTATCAAATAATTAAAAAAAAAATGTAAAACGAAAAATGAGGTTTTTCTTTTATTCAATAATAACAATCAGCGAAACACGATCGGAGATATACCTGGCAAATTGAAGATGCCAATAGAAATACTGACAAATCTTCTCAAGAATGGTGGTGCTGATCTCAGGGAAAGTCACTTCCCCGTGTTGCCTTTCAGCGAAACTCCCTAATCACACCAAAACGAGAGAAAATTGAAGCTTCAACAATCTGATTTCCTAGATCAATTTCATTTTAACTTCACTGAAAACATGAACCCTAACCCTAATCACACTAAGGAAAAAAGGAAAATGAAAATAAAAAAAAGAAAAAAGAAAAGGAATAGATGGTGATTGATGGAAGGAGATGAACCTGGAGAGGTGAGCATGTTGTGAATGGTCTGTGAAACCATGGCGGCTTCTTTATCGATGACGAATTCGAAACCCTCGGCGCTGATGAGCTTCACTGTGTCTTCCTTCTTCATTTTCCTTCTCCTTCTTTTCCTTTCCTTGCTCCTCAAATTCCAAACTCCCAAATTCCGTTTTTTTATTGGGATGAAGGAAGCATGGGGTTGGTAACTGGTAAGTTC
Organism: Crotalaria pallida; assembly: GCA_037953625.1. Taxonomy (NCBI): domain Eukaryota; kingdom Viridiplantae; phylum Streptophyta; class Magnoliopsida; order Fabales; family Fabaceae; genus Crotalaria; species Crotalaria pallida. Next base: position 135,820,793 of record CM075654.1, on the reverse strand, counting down.
CTTGTTAACTGTTTTTTTTTTCTTCGATAATTTTTTTTTAACGTTATAGTCTGCATTTTAAGTTTGTAATAAATGATATAATTCTTTATCTTTATCCTATTTAATAATCTTGGTTTATGTAAGTAGTGTAGAGAAATTAATGATTATAGAGAAAGAAGGAATATACTCCCTCCGGTCTCTATTATAAGAAAAAATAATCGAAATCACACTTATTAAGAAAGTTAGTTCAATCTATTTACTTTTCTCAAAATCATAAAAAATATGACTACTTTTGGAAAATTGTATTGATAATGAAATAAAAATTAAATGAGATCATTACTTTCCAAAAACATTTCAGGAATAATTGTATTGAGCATAGAAAGTTGGTTACTTTTTTCTTATATTTGGGACCAAAATGTAAATACACCCTTTTTCTTATAACCGGACCGGAGAGAATAAGTGAAAAAAAACATAATTAATGTATTGAAAAATCTAAATAATAATTATTTTTTAAAGGATATCTTTTGTTTGAAATAGGACAAATAAATAAAAATGGATGAAATAGTTGGTACAATTGCGTTGAACCGGCTTTTTTGTTTTAAGTGTTGGATCCCAATTAGGCCAGGTCCTAGCCTATTTCGGGTCCCAGGACGAAAAAAATTTGAGACCTAATTCATAAAAAATTATTAAAAATAATTCAATTAAAACGTGAAATATGTATATATTGAATCAATTAAAATAACCATACAAATAGATATTATTAAAATAAAGCTGAAATAAAATAAAAAAGTTAATATAGGACTCTATTGGTAATAAAAACTCTTTTTTATGTTACTCCTTCCGTCTTTATATACAAGACCTTTTTGGTTGAATTCAAGTTTATTTACAAAGTGATTAATTTAATTAATTGCATTGTAAATATGAACATTTGATATGTTTTTTCTTTTCAAAACTACTCTTATTATAAGCATTGTTGAGAATCTAAAAAATGTTGAGTAAATAGGGAATTTGTGGAAAAAAAGGTACTTATTTGTCATTGAAAATTGACATAAGGTCTTATAAATATGGTACAATAAAATTCTCAAAATGTTGTTATATTTAGGGAGTCAATTATAAAAACAATATTTATTAGTTCACCTATTTATATGTAAAGTGAGCAAATGGAAAAAATAATTTAAGATACTATACTAAAAACCATTAATAATTGAAAAAAAAAATCATTTTTTTTAAATAAAGATATTATTAAAAAAATTATGGGTCCTAAAATTTTTTAGCCTTGGATGGTCGCCCTCAAGCCCTTGCCCAGGATCGGGCGATCCCAATCCTCATTTATTATTCCCAAACTATATTTTTTTTAAATTCCGTAAAAAAAAATTTGATACTCCTGAATAAAAAAAATGTAATTTCAAATTAAAAAATGCATTTTTTTTAATAGGGGATCAATAAAAAAATTGCATTTTTTGATGGAATTCAATTGAAAAAAAAATTCATTAAAACTCAGGCAAAGAAGATAATGTTTGAGATAAAAAAAAAGGTTTGGAAACCAACTCTCTTTTGTTGAAAGCCTTGATCCCACTAATCTAGCGGCCCATCTCTATTATACTACTATGGGTTAATTTTGACTTTTTCTTTTTGAACTCCACTTTTTACTCATTAGCTCCACCACTTGAAACAAGTCGAATAAACTTGTTGACCCCCACCCATTACTATCGATTTGTATAAGGCGGAAGAATTATCGACTATTTAAAATCGAAATACTTCCGATTTTTAAGAAACGAAACAATTAAAGTGTTGAAATCCCAGAAATGCTCCTCCGTAAACCCTCCACCTCCCTTCTTTTTATGGTTTTGTACGTGAATGAACGGAGAGGCAATTTTGGTATTATAACAAATTTTTAATGTTTTCCGCCTGATGAGATGCAGAATACTTTATTTTATTTACGACTTTGGAAAAACCGAAGATAATACGACTTGCATAACGCGAAGATTGTTTTATTTTGTTTCCGCATTGTATTAAGCGGAAAGAATCTTCCGACTTGTTTCAGGGTGGGAGCCAATGAGTAAAGTATGGGGTTCAAAAAGAAAAAGTCTTAATTTTTAGGTCTTTCTAACCGATGCATTAAATGCATAGGTTAATCATACCTTAAAAATAAAGTTTTATTGAAAATTGAAATATTTAATGTATTAAAAAAATTATTTATTTAGTTATCCAATACAATTTTACTATTTATATTATTTTATCTTATGCATGAGTGACATAGGATAAAAAAAACGTTAATTTTACTAGTGGAGGCTGGCACAAGTGGAAGTGGTTTGTGTCCCTTAAGCATGTGGTCGTGGGTTCGAGTCGTACCCGAGGCGCATGTGAATGGAGCAAGCCTTACTGGGAGCATCGCCCCCGAAAGGACCCAACCGTGCAACCGTGGTGCGAGGGATTAGTCACCCAGTTGCGCGGGTGGATACCCTGATTCATAAAAAAAAACGTTAATTTTTTGTCACCAGTAATTAGTTTTGAACTTCATTAGAAGAAAAGTATTTTTACGACCCTTGTTTATTCTTTTGTCAACTCCAATTTCTTAAAATAATCTTAACCCTCTTTTTCTGCGAGGGATTAGTCACCCAGTTACGCGGGTGGATACCCTGATTCATAAAAAAAAAACGTTAATTTTTTGTCACCAGTAATTTGTTTTGAACTTCATTAGAAGAAAAGTATTTTTACGACCCTTGTTTATTCTTTTGTCAACTCCAATTTCTTAAAATAATCTTAACCCTCTTTTTCTCTTATCAAATTTATTAAAAGAACAATTATTGTATTGTAAGAAAGGAGCATGTTGATACTAGTGGAGGCTGACACAAGTGAAAAGGGCTTGTGTCCCTTAGGTCGTGGGTTCGAGTCGTTCCTAGGGATGGGCAAAATACCCATGCCCGCGGGTACTCGCAAAAATACCCGCAACGGGTACCCGCACTATTCTCTTGCGGGTGGGTACGGGTATTGTGATACCCGTCCCGCGGGTACCCGCATATATAAAACTAGCTCTTACCCCGTGCAATGCATGAATTGTTGATATTTTAATTTTTTTATATTAAATATTTTAAATTAAAAATTATTATTATCTTTATTATAAAGTAAAGATTATTATTAAACAATAACCAAAAATACAAACTGGGGTTGGCTCAAGTGGTGCGATCCTGCCAACTTGAGACTAAGAAGTGACAGGTTCGATTCCCGGTTAACACATCCCGTTGGGAGAGGCATAGGAACGCGATCTCGTGCAAGATCAGATTAGTCTCAAGGGTTCCCCAGTATTAAGGGTGCTCTTGGGGACACCTGTGGTACTGGCCAAAGAGTACAAAAAAAAAACCAAAAATAATTATATAAAAAGGTAGAAGTTCAAATCAAACCCTATGTATATTGCTATTTTTTTATTACTTTGAGAATATATAAATTTTATTTTATTTATATTTCATATTGAATTTTAATGAAAAAATTATAATGATAAACATTTATCATATGTATGTAATTATTTATCTTATAATTATTTTTATGTATAATAATTATTACAAAATATATAATTATATAATAAAAGTTTAAAACCCGTAGGTACCCGCGGGTACCCGTTACCCGCACTAATACCCGTAAATACCCGCGGGTAGGGGCATGGGTATGCACTACCCGCGCCCGTGGGTACCCATGCCCATCCCTAGTTGTTCCCGAGGCGCATGTGAATGGAGCAAGCCTTACTGGGAGCATCGCTCCTGAAAGAGCCCAACCGTGGTGCGAGGGATTAGTTACCCAGTTGCGCGGATGGATACCCTGATTCATCCAAAAAAAGAAGGGAGCATGTTGATTTAACAAAACCCAACACAGTTGATAAATGACTGAGTTTTTTAAGCATGATGTTAGAAGTTTTATCCTTATAATAAAAGATTAGTCTTCGATTATCAATTGAAAAATATCGTTGATTTACATCAATGAAAAATGAAATAGTGCATGATAGATATGATTTTGAGAAAATGAACTAAAGTTATTTTGGGTAATTTATAAAAGTGTGGGTGACATAAAGAAAACCCAAAAGACCCCATAGTTGATGAACTCAAGGCCACCCTCCTCTACTACAATTTCATCCCCTTCCACACCAAAGTGAGTTCTTAAAAGATTAAATCATTATCATGTAATGTAATTTCAAATTACTATAAATAAGTATATGACCATCAACTAAGTTTTTGAAATGACTAATATGATGTGAATTGAATTTCGCTTTTTTTTATTTATTTTTTTAAAACCGACTTAATGACTACTATATATTTGAAAGGCTAAATATAAATTTTACTCTATAGTCTAAGCATAGTATCTTGAGCATATATATGCTATGTGTAAATTATATATATATTTACTATTTTTTTCTAAATGTAAGTTTTCTTTAAACATTTTCTTCTTAATGTAATTTTATTTTCAAATTTTCGATGGTATTAATTATTTTTTTCACAAACATTCTTATCTGCTAAACACTCTTTAGAGTCTCAATAATGATTATAAGGATAATTTTGAAAAAGTATATTAAATATTTACATTTATAATTTCACTAACAATATTAACTAACCTTCTCAAAGAACATATTTTTGGTATATATATATATGATCGGAGAACGTATGTATATATGCTACCTGTAAAGTAAATATGAAAAGGACCGTATAAAATTGAGATTAAAAAACTAAAAATACCTATTGAAACAAATCGCTACTTTGATATTTCTAAATCCTAATACTATTTTATTATTTTTTAGACTTAATTATATTTTTTTGTCATTTATCTTATTTTCAATATTTATTTTAGTCCTTAATTTTTTTAATTATATTGATTTATTATTATTATTATTATTATTTTAAAAAAATTCAATCTGATTTTTCTATGATAATAATGTTAATTTTACCTAAAATATTTATACACATTATCTTTCCATCGATAGAAATTAACATATATTCATAAGACTCTATTGGTAAAGTCTCGATTGCCATTTTCGTTCATATATCCATCACATGTCATAGTATTTGTTTATATTGATCAATCACCGTTTCAAGTTAGTTTGCTCCATTATTGATGAAACAATATCATTGTTCATGATCTTGGTCGAGCAGTGGTTTGAAATTTGTCTAGATTCTAGCAACGCTTTTCAATTTCTGATAATGAAGATAAGTATTTCGATAAAACTAATATCGGGGAGATACGTTTATGTGGTTATTGCCTTATTGGTTAGCCAGAGAGAGAGAGGCGCAGCAATATGCAAAGGAAACAGAACACTGCCAACAAAGAAAAACGTGGAAAATCACTGGCAAGGGGCACCTTAATGCCGTCGAGCAAGTGCAATAGTCCACCCGCCAGCCATTTCCATCTGACACTGACTTTGTCTCCATTCCCCAGCACGATACCATTCATCCTCTCTAAAAAGAATATTTAAAAAATTAAGTTAATTTATTTATTTCTTTAAAAATATTCCTAACAATGCTAGATGGTTTTGTTTTAAAAGTTATTAATCGTTTTGGTCATTGAAAGTGTGTCCCTCAATTATTTTAGTTTTTCAAAAATTATAAATACAAGTTTAGTCTTTGAGAGAGTTTCACGTCAATCATTTTAGTTCTTCTGTCAACAAGGATTAAATAACGGAGTTAACCTAGTTGATGTGTTTAAAATAGTTCATTTTGGTCCCTGAAACATATATACATAATTCAATTTGGTCATTTTTTAAATTGCAAATTGATTCAATATAGTCCCTCAATTTTATTTTTTTTTATAAAACAAACAACTTAGCATGGGGCATAACGTTAAAGCCAATATGTATGTTGCATTTGAGGCATCACCTGTTCACAAAATTAATTTTTCCCTAAATTTCATAAACACCAATATGTAGCAATGCAATGCTAACCGCTATGTTTGTTTCTAAAGATTTTAGGGGATGAGATTTTGGAAGGAGAGAAAACAAAAAGAAAATTTAGTTTTGTTCTCTTTGGTAAAACAAAGAAAATGGGGGAGGAGAGAAAAATAAGTGGGCCCCATATAAAAATATTTCCTCTCCTCAAGAGGCAAGAGAATGAAGAGAAAAAGAATCCACTTTTGGCAAAACCCCAAATTACCATTGTCGTATTCACTCGTTGCTAGCCTCCTCTTCTCCCTACTTTTTTCCTTATTTGTGCATGTTACCAAATAAACTATTAACTGTGTGTGTCTTTTTTTCTTTCTTTGAATTTTTATTCTATTTTTTTAACAATTTTTAATCATAGTTTTTATTAAAGAATTAAATTAAGGAAAAAAATATTTGGTTATATTTTATATTGAGAAAGATGAATATATATTTATTTTTGTTATGAAAAATAAGGGTATATTTGTCTTTTAACAAATTTATTGTTTTTTCTCTTCTCACTTTTCTCTCTAACCAAAAAAAGGGAAAGAAAACTCAATTTCTCTCTCTCATATTTCTTCACATTTTCTCTCATACCAAACAATCACAAAATCTATTCATTTTTTCTCTATAATCTTTATTCCCTACTTCTCACTTCTTTATTTATTCCTTCCCATTTTCTTTCATACAAGCAAACAAAGTCAACATTACCTTGATTTCCAATATATAAAACAATTTTTTTTTTTATAAAACAAACAACATAGTATGGAGCATAACATTAAAACCAGTATGTATGTTGCATTTGAGACATCACCTATTCATAAAATTAATCTTTTCCTAATTTTCATAAACACCAATATGTAGCAATGCAATGCCAACATTACCTTGATTTCTAATATATAAAACAACCATATAAAAATATTTTAACATGTTCACAAAATTAACCTTGCATAGAAGGCTTCAAAAACTTTCTATTCATATATGTAACTAAGTAGCTAATACTTTATTTATATGTAACTAATGAGCTTATAAATTTTTCTTATATTTGAGATAATTTTTTTTATCATTTTATAATCATTTTGTAAGAATATTATAAGTACGTTTTTTTCTAATACTACTCCTTCCATTCTTATTCATAAGACATTTTTGGAAAAAAAAATTTGGTCCTATATTTGTAAGATCATATTCTAATTTTCAATAACATTTAATTACTTTTTTTTTTAAAAAAAAATACCCTTATTAAGTCAACATTCTTTAGAATCTTAATAACAATTATAGGGGTAGTTTTGAAAAAGTATACTGTATTAAATATTTATATTTCCAATATTACTAACAATCTTAATTCACTTTTTTGGTGGATGCGAATTTTTCAAAAAGGGTCTTACGTATAGGACTGGAGCAACTATTAGATACCAAGCGAGTAAAATTATATATATGCAGGGTATTCAGATCCAAACTGATTCAAAACAAAAGCGCAAATCGATAAAAAGTCGAAACCGAAGAAAAATTGAATTTATTTGGATGTTTTTGGACTGATTATTGAAAAACCGATTGATTCATTTTGGTTTTTGCTTTTAGTTCTAAGAACCGATTTAGACCAAACTAGATTGCAAGTTTGAAATATATAAACACACCAGATTGTGCTTAATACTCACACGCACACAACATATATGGATTATGGACAATGATATCTCAATTTGTAATAATCAGAAATGCTAACAACAATGATAATTGTTTTCATGCATATATGTTATGCTTGTAAAAAGAATATAAGTTTGTGACAAAATAATTAATTTTTATAAAATTACTTAAAGTTTTAATTAAATTAAAATTGAACTGAACCGAACTGAAATCACTTGTTTTTATAATTTGATGATATAATTAGACCAAATCAAACCCCAATAGTATGTATATTTGATGATGGGAACGAATGATTTTTTTGTCTCAAAACTGAACGAAAGTGGATCGGGAAAACCCCTAAATTGATACTTCCTTCGGTCTCTAATATAAACATGATTTGACCAAAATTTTTTGGTCCTAAATATTAGCACCTCTTTAAAAATTTACAAAACTAACTCTATTTAATATGCTTTATTATGTTTATGGAAAAAAAACATTAATTAATGACCAAAAGATCAAAGGATAGATTGGTAAATATATACTTAAAATTTACAATTTCAATACAAATAACTAATTTACCTACTTTTCTTAAAGGGAATGAAATTGGTAAAATGATGCTTATATTAGGGACCGAAGGAGTATATGCGACATGGTAGGAGGAGAGAGATGAATAAAATAAAGGTTATTTATACGGATTGCTTTTCTCACTCATCGATATTTCCGTTTTCTCACATTGGCCAATACGGCCAAATCAGCACCCTCCTTCGTTCAACTTCTCCTTTTTCATCATCATCATCATCATCATCATCTTCTCCACTTTGATTCCCTGCGGTTCGTTCGGTTATCCCTACCCCTCTCTCTCTCTCCCTTTCTCTCTCTCTCCCTTTCTCTCTCCTCAACTTCGCTGAACTAACAAGCAAAACCATAACCCCTCTCACCAAACGCATTTCATTTTTATATTCATTCATAATAATAATCCCTTTCCCCTCTCCGATTCACTTCGTTACTGTCTCTCACGGTGAGTTCCTTTCCCTCTCCGATTCACTTCGCAGATCTATTATTATTATTATTATTATTATTGTTGTTGTTGTTGTTGATGTTATCGTTTTATTGTTTTATGGATCTGAACGAATAATGATCATTGTGATTTGGATCTGGTGGAAGGTTAGGGAGATCGGGTAGAGGAGAAAGGCTATGGCACACAGGGTGGACCACGAGTATGACTACTTGTTCAAGATCGTTTTGATCGGAGACTCCGGTGTTGGTAAATCTAACATTCTTTCCAGGTTCACCCGAAACGAGTTTTGCTTGGAGTCCAAATCTACTATCGGAGTTGAATTTGCAACCAGGACCCTTCAGGTTTGTTCTCTATTCATTCATCTTTTGCTTCCTTTTTTTTTTTGGATTTTTTTTGTCATGTTATTGTTTGCTTATAGTACTTGAATTTTGACCTGTTAATTTGCTTAGATAGATATATTGGAGTGTCATCATTTCTTAATTTTGTGTCCAAATCAGCGACTGCTTAGGATTTAGGGACTTGTAATTCAGATCCTCCTCTGAGGAAACACCGGTATGTATGTGCCTCAGATGGATGATTCTGTTGTGAATCAAGGGTACAAGATGGACATTATTGAATTAGAAAAAATTCCAAAACAACCTCGGAAATTTATATGAAGAATGTGTCCTTGGATATTAATAAATGTTTAAAAAGTACCCTGAATTTTTTCTGATCGCGGGACCATTTCACATCCGAACTGGAGTTTAGAGTCATTTTTACACATTTTGGACCTTTTCTTCCTAATTACTAGGTTGGTAATGCTATTTACAATGTTCGGTTTGGTATGTGTTACAGAACAGTACTGTTTTGTGCTTGATGTACTTTTTAAATAAATCAGAACGAGACATAGATTAAAAAATAGAGCGTTCCCACAAAAGAAACAGAATATCGTGTTTCGTCTTGTTCTGTCCATGCTAAACACTACCAAAGTTTGTTGCTATAATGATTCCATGACCCTTTTTTCTGTGCAAATTACCATGATACGGTATGTGATATTACTGTTTGTATTACTAATGAGTATACCTGGAAACTGCTGTTATGAATACATTGGTCTTGAGTGTTGAAACTAATATTATATGTGAATGTTGAAGAAAAGGGAGTTATGTGGTATTGGTATGATATACAGAGTGGCTTATGAATCCTTATTAGTTGAATTACAGTCTTATGAATGATTATTTCTCTGTCTTCTGCAGGTAGAAGGAAAGACTGTCAAGGCCCAGATCTGGGACACAGCAGGTCAGGAGCGGTACCGTGCCATTACCAGTGCGTATTATAGAGGAGCTGTTGGTGCTCTCCTTGTATATGACATAACTAAGAGACAAACCTTTGATAATGTTCAGAGGTGGCTACGTGAATTGAGGGACCATGCGGATTCTAACATAGTTATCATGATGGCCGGGAATAAATCTGATTTGAACCATCTTAGAGCTGTTTCGGAGAATGACGGTCAATCATTGGCTGAGAGGGAAGGTCTCTCGTTTCTTGAGACTTCTGCACTGGAAGCAACCAACATTGAGAAAGCATTCCAAACTGTTTTGGGAGAGATCTATCATATTGTAAGCAAAAAAGCACTGGCAGCTCAGGAAGCAGCGGTTGGTACTTCACTTCCCGGTCAAGGAACCACTATCAATGTTGCTGATTCATCTGCAAATTCCAAGAGTGGCTGCTGTTCTGCCTAATGTGACATTTAAGAAAAAAAAGTGTTTCTAGCAGATAGTATTTTTTCCCCCAATTCTGTTTTTGTTCCCCTTTTCCTTTTTTACTTCTTTATGGGTGAGAGAGAAACATGTAGAGTACATTTACTTTCATTCAGTTGCAATGAGGAAGCTTGTGAAATTTTAAAAAACATTAGTGTTGCTAGTTTCTTTGGATTATCTCCCGTTATTTGATAGTGTCTCTTGAATTGATGTAATATTGGAACTGACAGATATTGATGATATAGCGTGGTTGGTTGGTTAGCAGGAATCTTACAGCTCAGAGAGGCCATGTAAGATTATTGTACGTAGCTTCTTGGTTCGGGTTTTGTTGGTACATTGTTGTTATAATTTACAGTATAAGGATACTCCAAGACCAGCTTGGCAGAATATACGATCATGTCTTTCGCAAACTCTTTTTTTTGTTGTTGTCAGACTGCCAGGTATTTCCACACCTTGAGTATCACACTAATTCCCGTCGGTGATATTGAGGTTACCCTTCTTATTTGCCTTTGCCATCTCTTTCGACTTTTGAGTCACAGCTCATTAGTTTTTACAATCTCTTGCGTTGCTTCTCTTATTGCTTAATTGTATAGCTCAAGTTAACTTAACCATTTCAGTCACAACTAGCTTTAGCCATCTTTTCTGGTTTTAGTTTTACAATCTATTGCTTTGCCATTTTAAACAGTCATCTGCTTGAGGTTTAGTCAATACCTCATATACCTGAATATAAATTCAGTTTTTAGTTTATACGACCTAAGCTAAATAAGGTGGCACAATTTATCAAGTAAAGAGAGCATTTCTATGTTAAATCAACTGGAAAAAAGTGCACATGTTAATTAAAGGGTTAGGATTTCAGGCTTTGAAGCCTAAGGCATCCACTGCTCTAGGTTTTTACTTTTTTATACATGAATTATGAAATCTATTCAACTTTAATATAAGACTTACGTATATAAGTGTGTGTGTATATATATATATATATGCGTGTGTGTACTTACGTATATTAATATGATTGAACTAAAATACTCTTTTTTTTTTTTTTAATACATTCTGATTGTCATTAAAGGTGAAAGGTGGCATTCAAATAATCTTTCATTGTGAAACAAATGAAGCCTGTCATTAAGACTATTTATCGAGGTTATTTCAACTGCCCCGTTTAGGGATGGGCATGGGTACTCACGGGCGCGGGTAGTGCATACCCATGCCCCTACCCGCGGGTATTCACGGGTATTAATGCGGGTAACGGGTATCCGCGAGTACCCACGGGTTTTAAACTTTTATTATATAATTATATATTTTGTAATAATTATTATACATAACAATAATTATAAGATAAATAATTACATACATATGATAAATGTTTATCATTATAATTTTATCATTAAAATTCAATATGAAATATAAATAAAATAAAATTTATATGTTCTCAAAGTAATAAAAAAATATTAATATATATATATATATATATATATATCAGAATAATGTATCTCCTGAAACCAGGAGGGAGTTTATCTCCTCAAACCATTGAAACAGTGACACTTGTACACAATTTTTCTTTAGTTTTTTTTAATAAAATAAAGCAATACTCCTTTCTTCTCCGATTTCTCCTTCTTGTTAGCGCCTTCGTTGTTGCTCTGCGTGGCATTGTTGGCCAGACTACAGCTACCACCATTGCCGCACCTCGTCATGCCAAATCTAAATCCTTAAATCAGTCATCGTCCTGCCATCATCGTGCCTTGTCCCACCACCACCGTCCATCTTTGTGAGATTAGAATGAAGCTCAACCAAAGCCTTCACTACCACTCCGCAAACACTACTCTGTCACTTATTACTATGAGTGTATTTTCATTCTGAACTTCTCCTCCGCTTATTTTTTTTATCAAAGGCTTTACGGGGAAGACTTTGTAATTGAAACTTAGGAAGACCTTTCTATATTCAACCTATGAGTGTATCTTCTTAGCAATATCCACTGCATGTTTGTGCTAATGCCTCAATGAGAAAATAAGAGAAGAAAAACTGCAGAAAATGAAGGTTACAAGTTTATCTTCAACTTTATCTTCAGCTTTAATAAGAGAAGAAAAACTACATGTTTTACAATTAATGTATCTTTCTCCCTTGACTACTATTGGAAATCTCCCTTTTAGAATAGTTTGCAAAGTATTAGTATCTAATGAAACATGTGGTGAAATGACGATGTGCACAAATGTTTTGCAGTAACTTCATTGTATTGTTCCAATTTAAATTTCTTATTGTCAAACTAATTGTTGTACACAAGCAGCAAAGAAATAGAGAAAATTTGAAATATGGTTTGCATTCTCATGTTGATCCTAAACTTTGTTTTAATGCAGTAGACTGGTTTGAAATGCTTAGAGGCAAATTATCTCCTACTATGGTGGGTTTTGATTAGATTTGGGCAGCATTGGCATCATGGCTCGTGACTCTAATGCTTTGGAAGTGGTCTATGGATTTATTCAAACACAACTACACTCACCTATTTTACAATAAGCTTGGCCATTCGTGAGGCTGTAATTTCTCACAGCTGGCAAACATTACAATGGATAATAATTGCTAGGACTCATAAATAATGTATCTAATTTGTTCTTACATAGTATTGTACTACAAACAAAAGTCATTGATGTAACAAAGATGTCTGTTATTGATGATATAATAAAACAAGTTACTTATTCTCATTTTTCATCCACTTAAAATAGATGAACTGCTGTATTTTAAAAAGATGGATGTCATTAAAATGACTAGCAGACGTTTTACTTTTCCTGGTTTGATACTTCTTGGATAAGAATTTGCTTAAACTATCCATAATTTTCTTTGAAGAGAATCTGTATAACACTTAGCATAAGTACAATAACTATATAGCAACAAAAAAAAAAAAAAAAAAACACAGCATAATTTTCATCTACAACAGCAGTTAATTGGGACTATAGTGAAGAAAAGATTGAGTATGTAGTTTTGGTTGATTCAAACAATATTCCCTTTTGTACATAGCTCAGTAGTTTTGGAGTTTAGCCATAATTAGATGCCTCCAAATGTGTCAAATTTCATTAGAAAAATGCATGTTGTCAAAGACATTACATTGTCATTTTAAAATGAATCTTTTACATCATATCGGACAAGTAAACTTATAACCCTTTTTACAACTATTAAACCAATATTCTACTAGTCTATATATTACAACCATTCAGCCTAAGATATAAAACAGTCGTGTTGGACTCTTCAATCAACAGCTGCATTCACTAAATAATCACATTGGCACTGTTACTATAACGAGCAAGCAGGAAGCTTTCAACCATTCTTGTGATGCATCAACTTTTCTAAACAACACTGTCAAATACTTCAACCAGATTTATTTATTACCATCAAGTGAACCTGTTAAGGACATCAGAGTGCAAATTAATATCATGAGCATAAGCAGAGTGTAAAATAATATCATGAGCATTCAAATGTGAGTGCATGTATGTATGTGCAGATGGAGACAGAGACTCTACTAACTTAATCAATTTCGAATTCGGAGCTTAATGCATCAAGAGAGACCATTAGAGTGACTCAACTTAGATTAAACACACAAAATAGTGCAGTATCATACCACCAAAATTGCCTGTGACAATCAAGAAAGAAATTATCAAATAGTGCAGTATCCAAATAGTGCAGAAACCAAATAGTGCAGTATCCTAAGATTAACTTTATATGAGGAATAATCAATTTTCCTAGTAGTATAGCATTCTCTTATGGCCATATAAGCATCATTTTTTCACTTCCTCTGAAAAAGGGTGGAACTCTCAAAACAAACAATTGTCAGAATAACAACTGAATAAAATAATAGAATAACAAACATGTGATTATGAACACACATCACAAGTATAAAAGAGTCTGGTACATTTAGAATGATTTAAAATGATGGCTAAAGCGGGAGAGAGAGAAGGGCTAATACATTTGACGGGTTTAGGGATTTATGGCAAAAGGGTCGCGACGGTGGTGGTGGCCAAAGGGTCGTGATTATGGCAAATGGGTAGCGATTATGGCAAAACGGGTTGAGGGAAAAAGGGTTTATGGATTTGGGATTAGAGCAAGTTCTGGAAGCAGATGGTACCTGCAAGCGGTGGTGGATGACAGCGGCGGTTGGCTGCAAGCGGTGGAGGCAAGTGGGTGACAGCCGCTGCTCGCGCTTCAGTCTCCTTTGCCGCGTTCTTCTCCTTCCTCAGCCGCTTTCTTCTCTGCTGCGTTTCAACGGTAGGGGTTGGCGAGTGACAGTCACGGCGGGGACTGCGAAGGGACTCTAATCTTGTTTTCTCAAACACGTTTTCCATCCCTACGTACTCTGCTGCTGTTTCTGTTCTCATCTAGTTGGTTTTGTTTTTTTTTTTTTTTTAAATTAAAAAAAGCAACTAAAAAATTAAAACACATGGCAAGATTTAAGTGGATTAAGGTGGGAAGCTATCTCCTCATATGAGGAGAGATACATTATTCTCTCTCTCTATATATATATATAATATTTATTAATAAAATATTATTTTATATATGCGGGTATCACAATACTCGTACCCACCCGCAAGGGAATAGTGCGGGTACCCATGGCGGGTATTTTTACTGGTATCCACGGGCATGAGTATTTTGCCCATCCCTAACCCCGTTCAACCAAAGATGCTAAAGTATTTTTAACCTTTAAAAGAGACACTACGTTTTTCTCCTAATTTCCACTACTATACCATATTCCTTTGAAACAATTGCCGTGCTTTGCACAGGTTCAAAACTAGTAATGAAACAACGAACAAATGGAGGAAATAAAAGGTTGTGTCTGAATCATTTGAATGTTTTCCATATTACTCATCGAGCTTATTATTTCTGCTTATAATTACATTATGTTTCAGATTCCTTCAATTTCTAACTGTTATACGGAAAATAAAGGTTACATTTTTCAAAGAGTATACCAAAGTTTGTCAAGTAAAATGGACGTAAATGAAGAAACAAGGATCAGAAACTATCTAGAAACTAAGCTACTAGAATCATCAAGCAGCAGCTGTTGCAAACCAGCTGCAGAGGGCTGCAGCCATATTTTCAAGGGCTCTCAATTGGAGGCACCCAAATTGGCCATCAAAATCTGCACTGGAATTTTCCTCCAGAGGCACGTGACAAAGGCTGAACTCCCAGCATCCAAACAGTTGGTCTCACAAACAACAGCTTTGAAACCCATATACATCATTTGATTTGATCCATGATTTATTGCAAGTAATTCAACTAGGAGAGCATCACCACCAGCTGCACAACCCGGGAATCCAATCACCCAGGAACCAGCATCATCAAGAATAACACCCCCAAAATGTTTATTAATCTGAAGATTACTTATATCATTGTTTAATACCTCCCTTACATCTCAGGAATGATATGCTACTTCTCATGTATTTCATTTGTTCCAAGTAAGAACAGAACAAAATAAAACACATAGGAAGATGGGCCTGTAAATAGTTAGTGTAGTTAATAAGAGTAAAAAGTTAAGGATAGAAGAATGTAATCTACTCAATTTGTATCGTTACATGTTGTATTTTATATGTTTTTTCACAGTACTGCTTAATCCTGCTAAGTAAATCAATGGAACTGATGTTAGACTCAGCCACTACATGGCAAGAGAGAACAATTTTTCCATTTGTTATGGACCAAACGTGCAAGTCATGAACATCCTGCACTCCCTTCACACTTCTGAGGCCATCTTCCAGCTGGGTGATATTTATCTCGCCAGGTGTCCTCTCAGTCAAAATGCCAAAAATATTCCTAAGCATGGGGAGAGTAGTACTCAAAGATATGACAGAAAATATAAGAGTACACATAAGGTCAACCACTAACCACTCTGGTTTAGCCCATATTATGGCTCCAGCAATCATCACTCCAACAGACTGAATCATATCAACAATGACATGCAAATAGGCCCCTTGCAGATTTATGTTCAAGACCTTATTTTTACTCTGGTTAATTGAAAGCAGGTCAAGATTCTCCTCATCAGTTATTTTAGGTAGTTCTTCCTTTCCATGATCATGATTTGAGTCTCCATTGCAATGATGATGACTATGATTATGATCCAAGTCTTCATAGCCATGATGATGACTATGATTATGATCCGGGACTTCCAAGCCATGATGATGATGATGATGAGGATCATGATCCGAGTCTCCACGGCCATGATGATGACTATGATCATGACCCGAGTCCCCACAGCCATGATGATGATCGTGATTATGGTCTGAGGCTCCAAAGCCATGATGATGGTGATCATGACCAAGCCATATAACCATGATAAAATTAATAACGAACCCAAATGCTGCAGTAGCAAACATGATCATACCGTCCACGTTGGCATTTCGACGGACAATTCTACCAACTGCTTCATAAATCAGAAAACCAGATATCACCCATATTAACTGCACAGATAAAAGTGCACCTAGAACCTCGAGACGAATGTATCCGAAAGATTGATGTGGTGTCGCCTCCCAACGTGAAGCCCATACTGCCAAGAGAGAGATAAAGAATCCGGCAATATCAGAAAGCAAGTGCGCTGCATCGCTGATGACAGCTAAGCTGTTAGCTTTTATACCACCAGCAACCTCGACAAGCATAACAATACCATAGAAAAGTATGAGTCGACCGAGTTTGTTTGCTGAGTTCGATGACTCCTTTGATGCCGCGGCACTGTTTTCTGGTCTGGAAAAGGGACAAACAGAATAGCAAAATGGCTCCATTTTCTTAGGAACAACATCAAGACTCTCGGAGATAACGGGTATCTCAATTTCCAGGCTGGATCTTCCTTCCAAGATAGGCACTTTCTCGTATTCCATTTGCTCCATCAAATTGACACCTTGTCTGCTAAAACAAATAAATCATTTATAAAAGGCATCTCCACATGCCTTGGAATTTTGATTATGACATTTCCAACAACGTAAGAAACAGAATTCAAATCAAAACTACATTGCAGATGGGGCAAAATGGCCTTGGTTGGTGAATTCCCAAAACGTGTTGTGACAAATTCAAATTGAAGGACCACGTGCAATTAACAAAATAAAATATGACAATCAAATTGAAGAAACAAGTGTGGAGTCAGCAATAAATAAAATAAACAGAGATGGCATTAAATTCTATGGTTTAGGGTCAAAACTAAAATACAAGTCTACAACATAAAAAGACAAAAGTTTCAGCCAACATGCACCAAACCAAATTCAAGGGCAGGAATAAAAAGCATATATTTTTAGTGACGGAATAAAGAAAGGGTAATCAAAGGGGAACAAAAATAACAAAGGGCATGAAGAAAAACACTGATCAAGGCCTGGAATTCGGATACAAAAGGGTGATAGAGAAATAATAAATAATAAAAAAAATAAAAATGGTACCTTGAATTGAGAAAATAGGGGGTTAGATTCGAAGGATAGTGATTCAAAGAAAAAACATTTGTTGATTGATGAGTGAGTTAAAGGAGAGGAAAGGGAAAATGAAGGGGTATGGGTATTTTAATTCATGACGTTGGGATCCTCCTCGTACACTCCCATATTCTCGGCAGATAGTTGGAACATCCAAACGTATCCTTAACCTTGTCGACCTCCCCAACGATTTAGGGAGTTGTCCCAGTTGGGATAGTGGAGTACTTGCTACAACTGTACAAGAGGTGTGGGTGGATACAAACGTGCAAAATAACTTGTAAATAAATTTAGGCATAACAAAACCAAAAAGGTAAGTTTATTGATCTTAAGTAAAATATTACTTTGTGAAACATATTTATTTTTTTATTGTATAAATCTGTTTAAAAGTTTATTTTGTAGAGATATAGTATCGTTTTTGTTCTCGAATATTATCTTTGTTCCCTAATATAATATGTTATTGTTTAACTTTATAGAAATTAAAGAAAATTTTTATTATTATTAGTGAAATTGAATTTAAAACATTTGATATAATTTTTTTTTTTCAAAATTATCACCGTAATTATTATTAATACTCTAAAAATTATTATGTAAATAAAAACGTTTGAAAAAAAAATTAATATCATTATAGACGGAAAAATAAAATCTACATAAGACCAAATAAAAATTTCTACAAGATGCTTATTATGGAAAATGCTTTGTTGGTAGAGGTAAATTTCACTTAAATGATTTCTATGCCTCAGAGAGAATTAGTCTTCGGTTATTGATTAGAGGATACCATTGGTGAAAAAAAAAAAGAAGAGAGAATACTTGTTATGATTGTTTATCATGTGCGTGAATACATATGTGCGTGAATAGATACATGAGAAAAATTTAAATATTTAATAGGATGTAAATGGAGATTCGTTTGGTTGTTAAATACTCCCTCCGTTCTTATTTATAAAACCCCTTTGGAAGATTTCACGTCCATTAAGAAAGTGGACTAATTTAGTTAATTGTATTGGAAATGTGAACTTTTGAGATGTATTTTCAAAACTACCCCTATTAATATTATTGGGAATTTAAAAAGTGTTAAATAAATAGGAGTGTTTGTGGAAAAAAGTAATTAATGCTCATTGAAAATTGATAAAGGGCCTTATAAATAGGAACAAAACAAAAGTGTCAAAATG
The DNA here is from genome assembly GCA_037953625.1 of Crotalaria pallida. Classification (NCBI taxonomy): domain Eukaryota; kingdom Viridiplantae; phylum Streptophyta; class Magnoliopsida; order Fabales; family Fabaceae; genus Crotalaria; species Crotalaria pallida. Next base: position 135,801,969 of record CM075654.1, on the reverse strand, counting down.
GTCTTATATTTAGGAACGGAGGGAGTAATTAACTTATAACTTTCATTATTTCAAATCGCGTGTTATATAAGGGTGGAACCAGATTTCAATATCAAAGGACCGAAATTAAATGCAAAATATTAAGTCAAGAAAATCATCGAAGAAAAGAAAAAAACCAATAAAAAAAATTAATGAGGGGTGCCATGAAGAATTGTTAGAATATTCTTTAAACAAATTTCAAATGCTTGGGTGATCATGACAGCAATCATCAATCACTTATTTGCTCCGTCCTCCCTCGTGTTACATTAGTTAATAAATAATTTATAAAGAGTTTAATTTTGATGTATTGATAGTGTAAAGTTTATTTAAATTATTTTTACTTAAAAGTTAATAATCATAAATTCACTAAAGATAGATAATACACTAACAATATAAAAAAAAACTTTACACCATTAATACACAATCTATTTTTTCATCTATAAATCCAACAAAAAATCATAAAACCATTCCTTTAGCTCTAGACTGGCGACCGGCATAATCTCTATCTCTATTTGCTAATGAAAACAAAGTAAAAGAAGAATTAGATGATCATTCACGGTGCTTATATATATTTTAAAAAAAGACGATCATTCACGGCACATAAAATTAGAATTATAATGCTAATTAACAATTATTCCAATTAAGTTATGATATGAGTTGATTTGGAGTCATAAAATCTACTACATTTGAGTTGTGCTTTATTAGAGCAAGAATTACATTTTTTAATTCAGTTATTTAAACGAATTACTCCCTCCGGTCCTATTTATAAAACCCTTTTGGGGTTTTTCACTCCCACCAAGGAGAGTGGATAAATGTGTTAGTGACATTGGAAATGTGAAAATTTGATATACTTTTTCAAAACTACCCCTATAATTATTATTGGAACTCTAAAAAGTGTTGACTTTATAAGGGTGTTAGTGGAAAGAAGTAATTAAATGCTATTGAAAATTGAAAAGGGGTCTTATAAATAGGACCAAAATAAAAACTCCAAAAGAGTCTTATAAATAGGACCGGAGGGAGTACTAATTAATAATAACGATAATGATACGATTTATTACGGTGATAATGGTTATAAACAAATGTAAGAAGAGTGATGTTAGTAATAAATGGTGGCTGGAAGATCCTTATCACTTAGTGCGAATTCAGTTGGAGTTGGATCAGATTAGATGAGTCGGATTCTGGGTAAACCAGATCCACGTACCGGTTAGTGTAAAAAAACAACAACAAATGGTGGCAGGCCATGTTATGCCAGCAAGGATCTCTCTCGTATAGCCTGATTTGCATGAAACGTCCCCTCCATCCATTTCTTGCTATGTGGGCATGTGGCAAATGGCAATGGTTGAAAACATGAAATGAATGACACACATCTACCAACTGCTACATACCATGAATAATAAAATTATAATATCAAATGTTTATTCCATATCACAAGCGATCAATAATTTTTATTATTATGACATACTTCCTTTAATTTGTATCAGTGCACTTTCAGCCTTCGAAATCATACAAATTGAAATATACTAGGTGACTACACTATTTATTTAGTTTAATGTAAAGCGTAGCAGACACCTAAATTCTTGCTAATTAAGCCTTAACTCACAAAGACACCATTAATCGTTAACCCTCCATCAGCAGATATGGTCTGTCCTGTTATGTAAGATGCTGCAGGCAAGCACAGGAATGCCACCAATGAAGACACCTCTTCTGCCTCCCCAATCCTTTTAAGAGGAGTTTTTGAAATAAAACCATCAAGATATTTATCATCTTTTAGAATCTGAAAAAGAGAAATTAAATAATAATATCAGCAAATTCAGAGAAAAGTAAACACGTGAGGAAAACAGAACAATAATGTTATAAATTGGGGGAATAAAATGAAGATTTGTAACAAACTAGATTGCATATCTTAACCTATATCTTTAAAGCATCAACTTTATGAGTTTATCCACTTGTATGTTGCTCATTTTATTCATTTCGCTTTGTCGAGTAACTTAATTCCCTCACACTTATTAGTGTCAACGATTTTGCTAAAGTCATGTGTTAAGATTATTAGAATAAGAAAAATAATGATAAGTACATATTTTTTTTTTATATTTTGAAAATACAAAAAGATATATGTTTTAATAATTTGTTAGGCTTAATTATGTCACAGGTCCCTGAAGTTTGGGCTACTTTTGTCAGATACCCTTATTTTTTTCCAATGTATGACTCCCCGAAGTTACTTATTATGAGTTTGTCATATACCCCTACTCCCAATTCTGGCCAATTTTGATGACATGTAACATCGGAATCCTGATCAGATGCAGGAGGTTAAGCACCTGGTGCCCCGTGGTCGATGATCCTTTTTTAAAAAAATTTAAAAAACTTAATATTTTAATATTTTTAGTTAAATAAAAAAAGAGAAAAAAGAATTGAAGAGAGAGGTCGTCTTCGCATGTGTGACATCACTCGACATCACATGACCAACCTCCTGCGTCTAATCAGGATTCCGATGTTACATGCTGGCAAAATTGGCCAGAATTAGTAGTAGGGGTATATGACAAACTCAGAAGTAACTTCGGGGAGTCAGACATTGGAAAAAAAAAGAATAAAGGTATCTAACAAAAGTACCTCAAACTTCAGGGACTTATGACATAATTAAACCAATTTGTTATTATATTTGGACTTTCAACAAGTGTCATAAGTTAGCATTTGTATAGTGTCAAATGCAATAAAGATAGAAAATAAAACTAAGGTGAGTTGGGTTGACTCAGCTGGTTTAAGGCCTTATTTTAAAACTAGCATTTATCCCGTGCAATGCACGGGTTATAAGTTTTTTATATATTGATGATTAAAGTTTAAACATTTTGCATGTCAAAAATATTTTTAAAATTATATGAGTTAGGATTATTGTTTTAAACTGATAAAGAAATAAAAAAATTTATAAATGCAAGGATTATTTTTTAATATAGTTTTTTTTAATAAAGGAAGTACATGTGTGTGTGAAGTAGAATTTTTTCTCTTGCAATAAATTATTGCAATAGAATAGGTGCATTAATTTATGTATACACGTGTATTAATATGGTGTATTAGTTGATAGTTTGTTTTTTCATAATCAGTTTGAAATATTGCACAACTTTATTGTATCGAATCATTGCACCCAATCATGCATTAGTTTGAAACAACATATCTTTTGGTGATATTTAATTTGAAACTATATATCTCTTGGTGATACTATTTTTTCCGAGTAATTTAAAATTAATAATCTTAAAATTAAAAAAAAAAATTATCACAAACGATATATCGTTTCAACAGTGAAGTGATATGTCATTTCAATAATAAAGTGATATGTCGTTTCTATAGTGAAGTAATATGTCATTTCAACAATCAAGTGATATGTTGTTTCAATAGTAAAGTGATATGTCGTTACAACATTGAAGTAATATGTCGTTTCAACGGGTGAAGTGATATATCGTTTCAATAGCGAAGGGGTATAACACAATGTTTGACATGTGACATACTTGATTGACCTTTTTTTTTATCAACTTTTCCTGTGAGAGCTAAAATTCGTGAGGAGCTCTCTGGTTTCAATATTTGGGTTTGAAAATATAACAATGTTTGATAAAACAACATACCATCTTCATTTCAGAAAGTGTCAAGTTAGTATAGTATATCACTTTAATGTTGAAATGACATACCACTTGTCATAATTTTTTTAATTTTAAAAATAATAAAAGTTAATATAATATTATATATATAATATTTAATTTAATAATACTCAGATGCACCATTTCCTTGAACCTGTACCGAATTAGATTCATTGGTTGAAACTTGAAACAATGTATCATTTCAATTGTATTGTTACAACTTATACTTAAAAAACCGAATTATATAGCAAAACATTGCACCCCTAAACCTGTATTGAATTATAGAGTAAAACATTGCACTATTAAATTAGTTCTTTTATTTTAATATTTTCAAGACACGTGACATGTCTCTTTGATTGTGTTTCAGAATTTTGTTAACAGGTGCATTAGTGTTATTTTATAATTTATTTTTTAAAAATGTATTTAGTAACACTATTGTGAAATGGTATTAGTTTATAAGACATAATTTTTCAAGAATTTATCATATTGTACATGTGCATTAGTATTGTTTCATAATTTATTTTTTTTAAATTATATTTAGAAACACTGTTATGATAGGATGTTAGTCCATAAGACATATCTTTTCAAGATTTTTTTTAATTTTTTTAAAACTACTATGAAAGGGTGCTAATCCATTAGTCATTTAAAAAAAAAAATTTCAAGACATGTGACATGTCTCTTTGATTTTTTATTTTCTTAACTTTTTCTACGAAAGCTTCGTTTCGTGAGGAGATTGCAAAGTTTGGGTTGAAAAATAGTATAATATAGAGTTTGACTATATATAGAGTCTTAAATTGTAAATATACATTAATATTATTATGAAAGGGTGTTTCATAATTTTGTTAACAGGTGCATTAGTATTATTTTATAATTTATTTTTTTAAAATATATTAGTAACACTATTGTGAAATGGTATTACATTAGTCATAACTTTTCAAAAATTTATTATTTTGTAAAGATGCATTAGTATTGTTTCATAATTTATTTTTTTAAATTATATTTAGAAACACTATTATGATAGGGTGTTAGTCCATAAGACATATCTTTTCAAGAATTTTTCATTTTTTTAAAACTATTATGAAAGGGTGTTAGTCCATAAGACATATCTTTTCAAGATTTTTTTTTTTAAATTGTTATGAAAGGGTGCTGTTAGTCCATAAAACATATCTTTTCAAGATTTTTTTTTTATTTTTCTAAAACTACTATGAAAGGGTGCTAATCCATAAGTCTTTTTTTTAAAAAAAAAATATTTTCAAGACAGGTGACATGTCTCTTTGATTTTTTATTTTCTTAACTTTTTCTATGAAAGCTCCGTTTCATGAGGAGATTGCAAAGTTTGGGTTCAAAAATATAATATAGAGTTTGACTATATATAGAGTCTCAAATTGTAAAAATACATTAGTATTATTATGAAAGGGTGTTTCAGAATTTTGTTAAGATGTGCATTAATATTATTTTATAATTTATTTATTTAAAACGTATTTAGTAATACTATTGTGAAATGATATTAATTCATAAGACATAACTTTTCAAGAATTTATTATTTTCTACGGGTGATATTTTTTCCAGAATTTATTTTTTTAAATTATATTTAGAAACACAATTATGTTAGGGTGTTAGTCCATAAGACATATCTTTCAAAAAAAAAATTATTTTTTTTAAAACTATTATGAAAGGATGTCAGTCCATAAGACATATCTTTTCAAGAATTTTTTTTATTTTTTTAAAACTACTATGAAAGGGTATTAATCCATAAGTCATATCTTTTCAAGAATTTTTTATTTTTTTAAAACTATTATAAAATGGTGTTATTCCGTAAGACATATCTTTTCAATATTATTTTAATTTTTTTAAAATAATAAATCTCATTAACACATGGCATATCTCATAGGCTTCCATTTTCCTAACTTTTATTGTGAGAGCTCCATTTCATGAGGAGCTCTCTGAATTCAGCATTAGGTCTCGAAATTATATAATAGTGTTTGATTAGATAGTGGTGTTAGTAACTTTTTGTTTGATATCTAACAAAACACTTTGCTGGAGAGAGAGTCAAGACCTTCATTAGTAGTGGTGAATCTATGGTCTAGGGGACACTTGCGCTCAAAAAGTCACTGAAAAAAAAATAAATATAGGAAATATAAAATTACTGCTTCAGCTAGAGGGGTTCTGATTGGCCCTGGCGCAACACAATTAGTCCTTATATTGTCTTCTGCCCATTCACATGCCAAGTTTTTTGTCAATTGATTCATTGCACCTGAACATCATATAAATTGAAATTGAAATTACCAGTTACTTATTGTTAGTTATCACCTCCTCTAACTCTTCCCAAGAAAAAAAAATTGAGACAATTACCTTTTGTTGCACCATATATGGATCCTACATTAACTGATACTAGACCAGCAATTGAGGATATGAAAACAATGCTTGCAGCCCCTGAAGCTTTGAGGAGAGGATGTGCTAGCTGGCTTATGTGGAAAGCTGATTCAAGATTCGTACTCAGAATAAAAGAGAAATCTTCCTTTGTATACTCCAGGGTTTGCTTCGTTATGTTTGTTCCTACGTTGTTCACCTACCCCAAATATGCACAAATTTAAGCTCATATAACAGGGAAAGGGGACTAACATACGTTAAAATAAATAAGCTTATTTAAGTTTTTAGTTTCTGAATTTATGTGTTTTTTAGAAATTGATTCTTGAATTATTTTTATTTTTTGGATTTCTCAACTTTGTTTTTTTCAATGTTTGGAAATGATCATTTTGCCACTTAAATGATAATTTGGCCGATGATATGTTACTTTTGCAATATTGACGAGTGACGTGTTAACGTCACGTAGCGCGCCATGTTTTTTTTTAATTAAAAAATATTTGAAGAATTATTAAAAATTTGATTTTCTTTTTAAAAAAATATGATTTTTAATTTTTTTAATAAATTTAATTTTTTTTTTAATTTAAAAAATTCATGTGTCATTATCATCCGGGTACTTTATTTATCGATATGGCGAAGGTAACGTGACATGTCATCAATCATATCATCATGGATCATTTTCAAAATTTGAGCAAAGTTCAGGACCCAAAACATTGAAAAAAGTTTAAGGACTAATTAAAAAAAATAACACATAAGTTCAAGTATTAAAAACTTAAATAAGCCTAATAAATAAAATAAATAATAAATTCTTAATAACACGAATATTAACAACAAACCTTTTTTATCAAGTTACATATCACATTTTAATTATTTTTGAACACAAGAGACTTGAGAAAATGAGAATATGAGATGGATGAGATGTAATCTAATTTAAATTATAGTGTTACAAAAAGTACTTTTTTTATCTTAAAAGATAGTAAAAATATATTTAAAAAAAAAAGTAAATTAAAAAAGTTACTATTTTTGTGGGAGAGAATATATAAATTGTGCATTGCTTTTTTTTTTTTTTTTACACCAACTGGTACGCGACTTTGATTTACCCAGAATCTGACTCATTCGATCCAACCCAACTGAGTTTGCACTAAGCGGTAGGGTCTCCCAACGGGGTTACTCCATACTCAAAGTTCGAACTCGAGACCGATTGATTAAGGTATCAACTGAGCTACTACTTGACCAACCCACGTTGGTTAAATATAATTGTGTATAGCTAATCAAGAATTATTTAGCATGAAAATTCAGAAAAGATAGATTCAGTAGTTCATCATGGCATTCAAATTAAGTACTCACAAGGATGTTGAGTTTGCCATCAAACTCAGAGGACACTCTAGTTATGAGCTCCTCTCTTTGTGCACGAGATGACATGTCACAAATTGAACCTGTAACTCGGTATCCCTTTGTGGACCATTGATTTAAGGCTTCATTGAGCTGAGCTTCGTTCCTAGAGCAAGTGTGCACTGTTGCCCCAAGCTGTGCCAACTCCTCCACGATAGCATAACTAGTAGTATATATTATATACACAAAGAGTTCGGATTAGGCATTAAGAATTATTTATTGTATTTATATGAAGTATAAATGTCATGCTGAAACAAGAAAAATCAAATAAGGTGCAACAAGAAATTAAAGTAGAAGATGGTAAGAGAGGAACCCTATTCCTTTGGATCCACCAGTGACAAGAGCTGTCATCCCTTGTAAAGACCACCTGTTATTGCTTCTGCTTCCAATGTTTGCCTCTGCCATTTCTCCCAATTTCTAAACAATAATACAACAATAATTGAGCCTATACTTCTACCTTCTCAACGGGGGTTTATATATTGTTATGTTACTTGAAATTATGGGCTTTTTTTACTTGATTAGGGTAAATTAAAAAACTATTTACCAATTTGGGGGTTTCAAAACTATTTTTTAGGAAGAGGTTGTTTTTGCCAACGTGGAAGAGAGAAGAATTTTTTATTTTTTTTATACACGTGGCAGTGACGCTACACGGGGTAGCGCCACCGGTGGCGCCGGTGCCAATAGTGCCACCGGTCCTCATTGGTTAGGGGACTGCCACCTTTTAATTAAAATTAAAAAAGAAAAAAAAGAAAAAGTGGGTGACGCTACTGCACTAGGTGCCACCACCATTTTATATAATAAAAAAAATGAAAAAGCAAAAGCTGGGTGGCGCTAACCCAGAAAAAAAATAAAAACACGTCTAATACTCTAATTCCTCTAAATAGTACTCCCTCCGGCTCGAAATATAAGAAAAACAAAAACACATACAATTTTTTTGGTTTAAAATACAAACAAAATTAATTAACTTTATTAAATTTTGCTTCATTTTCAATGCTACTTTCCTAAAACATCACTAGAAAATTGTTATCTTATTTAATTTTTATGTCATTCTCAATATTACTTTCCTAAAATGCCTCTATTTTTTAAAAAATTTGAGAAAATTAAATACAATCAACTAAACTCTATCAGTGTTTAAAAAATATTAGTTGATTGTATTTAAAGAGTTTAGTTGATTGTATTTAATTTTCTCAAATTTTTTAAAAAATAGAGGCATTTTAGGAAAGTAATATTGAGAATGACATAAAAATTAAATAAAATAACAATTTTCTAGTGATGTTTAAGAAAGTAGCATTGAAAATGAAGCAAAATTTAATAAAGTTAGTTAATTTTGTTTGTATTTTAAACCAAAAAATTATATGTGTTTTTTTTCTTATATTTCGAACCGGAGGGAGTATTATTTAGAGTTAGAATATTAGACTTGTTTGTATTTTTTCAGGGTTAGCGCCACCCAACTTTTGCTTTTTTGTTTTTTTTTATTTATAAAATGGTGGTGGCACCTACTGCAGTAACGCCACCCACTTTTTCTTTTTTCTTTTTTAATGAAAAGGTGGCAGTCCCCTGACTAATGGGGACCGGTGGCGCTACTGGCACCGGCGCCACCGGTGGCGCTACCCTATGTAGTGGCGTGTATAAAAAAAAATTCTTCTCTCTTCTACGTTGGCAAAAACAACCCTTCCCCGGGAAATAGTTTTGAAACCCCCCAAATTGGTAAATAGTTTTTTAATTGACCCTAATTAGGTAAAAAAGCCGAAATTATGTGTTAAATTTTTGAATTTTAAGATTACTTTATTATATATTTTTGATTTTTTTAATCGTTTGACTTTTCAAAATTATTTCTGGATTTGTCATGTGTTCTTGTTACTAATTTCGATTAAATTTTGTTTATATATTACACCAAAATCCTAATCATAGGCATGTTGTTAGCCACATGATATCATGTAAATGATTTTAAAAAAAAATTAAAAATCTAAATAAATTGATATTTTTAAATTTTTAGTTAAAAAATAAAGAAAAAAATAATTTGAGAGATATGTCTTTTTCGTCCACGTAGCATCATGTGACACAACAGTGACTAATCTCTTATGTCTGATCAGGATTCCGAAATGACAGGCTTTTTTACTTAAGTGAGGTAGTTTACGAAAATGAGGCAATTTTGAAACTATTTACATAATATGAGACAGTCAACAAAACTATCTCCAAAAATGGGGCAGTCAAAGTCAAATTTCTGCCAGTCAAATAAGTCATCCGAAATGACTTCTTCCATGTGACACATGTCACTCTCTGATTCGCCGGTTGGATTATCTTTGATAAAAAATTAAAAAAAAAAAGGACCACCTGGTTGCGCCACGTGGCGGGTTGTCCCTCCCCTGTCTCCCACGCGCCAGATGCCTCCAAAAAAAAATTAAAATTAAATATACAAAAATAAAAAATAAAAAAATTTAAATAACTAAAAATATTAAAATAAAAAAAAATCTATAACAAAAGTATACACAAATTACACCTAAACATTAAAATATAAAAATAACACCTACACATTATAATACTCTATCTGTCCATAAACATAAGACCCTTTTGACACTTTTATTAATTTTGTGCATATTTATTAATTTTGTCCCTAAATAAAAGTGTCATAATTAAGGATAAAATTAATAAATATGCACAAAATTAATAAAAGTGTCAAAATGGTCTTATATTTAGGGACGGAGAGAGTATTATAATGTGTAGGTGTTATTTTTATATTTTAATGTTTATGTGTAATTTTTGTATATTTTTGTTATAGATTTTTTTATTTTAATTTTTTATATATTTAATTTATTTTTAATTTTGTATATTTAATTTTAAATTTTTTTTTGGAGGTATCTGGCACGTGGAAAACAGGGGAGAGGCAGCCCGCCACGTGGCGCAACTAGGTGGGTTGCGTCACTCTGTCTGACGCAACCGGTCTGACGCAACATGTTGCGTCAGACCGAGTGACGCAACTCACCTGGTTGCGCTACGTGGCAGGTCTGTCAGTGGTCCTTTTTTTTTAAACTTTGTATCAAAGTTATTCCAGCCGGTGAATCAGAGAGTGACACGTGTCATATGGAAGAAGTCATTCCGAATGACTTGTTTGACCGGCAAAAATTTGACTTTGATTGCCCCATTTTTGGAAATAGTTTTATTGACTGCCCCATGTTATGTAAATAGTTTCAAATCTGCCCCATTTTCGTAAATAATTTGTAAAACTACCCCACTTTAGTATGAGATGTATATGATACACTAAAAATCAAAAGTAATTTCATAAAGTCGGATATTGAAAAAAAATAATAAACGTATGACGACAAAATAACTCTAAAATTTAAAGAGAGGATACACAAATAATCCTAAATTAAATAGGAAGGAGAAGTCAACTTTGTTGAAGTGTTAGAAATGTAAAACGATGTGATCAATTGAAAGTTTGAAACTACTATGCCACATATATTACGCCATGCATGATCTCATAGGGTAGATTAGATAAAAATGATGTTAACCCCAGCCCCAATTGACCGAAAATAAGAAGATCAAGAAAGTAGTTTTGCATTGTACTCCCTCTGTCTTATTTTTAAGAAAAAATAACAACTTCACATTTATTAAAGAAGTTAGTTGAGTGTATTTAAGTTTCTCAAATTCATAAAAAAAATATATACTACTTTAGTAAATTTACATTGGGAATGAAAAAAAAAACATTAAATGACTAAACCACATTATGAGAATATTTTAGAAATGATTGTATTGGGAATAAAAAGTTAGTTAATTTTTGCTTATATTAGTGAAATGTTTTTTGTTACTTATAAATGAAACCGGAGAAAACACTCCTAAAACATCATAATAATATAATATTTGAAAAAATAATGAATTTAGTTTTTAAAAACATAATTCTTCTTTTAACATAATTTATAAAATAAAATTAATGTAATCATTGTCAAAGAATGAAATCCCACACACTTTAATAATACCATTCAAAAGTCATTTTTATAATAACTGGATCAATCATTTTCTTATAGTAAACTAATTTCTCAATGGAGTTAAGTCAAATTATTTTGTTGGGAAAAATTGAATATAAAGAAGATAAGAAGAGAACTAAGTTATGAATATAGCAGATATAAAAATGTGGAACGTTAGGCATTAGATAAGGGATAAGGATACAATACATCTATACTTATGGCCTAAATCTAAGGTTAATGTGGTTTTAATTCATTAGAGGACTGAGATTGATGAATGAGAGCATGGTGTATGTATACATCTGGTTAAGTTAAGTGCACAACAGAAAATGGTCATCTGTAGTTTTTCTTAAACTATTTTTTTAAGAAATGATAAATTCTCCTAAAAATAATGCTTTTCTTTTTAAAAAAAATTAATACAGGTTTACTCAGAATATTTTTTTACACATATTCCTAAACAGATTTATTAGAATATGTCAATTTTGAATACGGTTTTTACTTAATATAGTTTTTTTTAGAACAAAGAGTACAAAAAAAATTTAATCTAAATCATAAAAACGAGTGCATATCACCGAAGAAGAATACACATAGAATATTTTTGAAATGACTAAATTTAAAAACAAGGAAAAAATTTTAACCTATGTCAGAGAATACATGATAAAAAATAAAAAAATCTGAATAAAAAAATATATATTTGTGAAAAGGAAAATACATAGGATATTTAAAAAAAATTAAAATAATTACAGGGCTGAGAATTTTGTATTGAAAATTATAAATGAGATCTATATTAAGGACAAAAAAAGTATTCAAAAAATAGTGATTAATGTATTTTTTAAGGTCATTATTTTAGGAGAATTTATTATTAAAAAAACAATTTGCAAAAAAAAAAAGTACAGATGATCATTTTCTATGGTGCACTCAACTTAACCAAGTGTATACATATACCATGCTCCCATCCATCAATCTCTGCCGTCCAGTGGCTTAAATGAACATTGGCATTAGATTTAAGCAATAAGTATCTGTACTCATCCACAAAGGATGAATACCGTATAATGACCCATAAGCAGTAAATAAAGTAATGTTAGTTTTTAAAAAATGTTGTGTTTTTGATATGTGAACTTTTTTACAATGTTGACTTACTTTTATTAGTGATTGATAAGAATAATAAAATGTGTCAATTTTTACAATTAATGAATTATTGATATGGTGATGGTGTTGATAATAATTCATTAATGAAAGACAAAATATTAGTTATACGAGAGCATACAAAAGATATTATCTGTTAAAATAGAATAGTCAAATGAAATATTAATTTTTATATTTATGAAATTTTGTATATTTAATCTATTGTACTTGATAATAACATACTCTCTCTAGTCCTATTTATAAGATCCTTTTGAGGTTTTTCACTCCCACCAAGGATAGTGGATAAATTGGTTAGTGGCATTGAAAATGTGAGAATTTGATATACTTTTTCAAAATTATCCCTATAATTATTATTGAAACTCTAAAAAGTATTGACTTTACACGGGTGTTAATGGAGTATAATTTAACAGTTGAATTAATACTGATGTTATCTCAACTCTATTAATTGATACGGTGATGTTGTTGATATATACTCCGTTTTTTTTTGTTTTTTTTTTTTCATAAAAAATGTTGTTGATAATTATTGATATGGTGATGCAGTCAACAATTATTATAACTAATCTTTTGTCTTGTAACGTGTCCAAGTCCAACATTTATTCTTAACAGTGACAGGTGAGGGAAAAACTTCTATCAATCAAAATTTTGATACTCGGTATACTGTATGCTCTTCTTACTCAAGAAAAAAATCTGAGGCGTTTTCCTTCTGCCCGGAACTTCATTCAAAGAAAGTAAGTTGGTTCTGCCACGGAATTAAGTAGAGCAAAATTTACACTTTTATACTTGATTTTCAAACACTACTTTTACACCTTTTTTTTCGTAAATATGTTTTCAAATTTCAATTTCAAAATTGTTACTTCAACATTCAGATGTTTATTTGTCTTATATATAAAAATAATAAATAGAATAAGGTATCTCCATATAGAATGAAAAATATTATATCCTTCAATATAATAAATAAAATTTTGACACATATAAAAAACAAGATTAAAATCATTAATTAAAAAAACAAAGAAAAAAAAAATGAAGCAGATCATAAAGGACAAGTGGATAACAGTCGAAAAAAATAAAGATCCAAATTAGTTCTTAAAAAATTTGTTTACTAGACAATTTCGTCCTTGAAAAAATAAAGTCACCAAATAATTCTTGAAGTTTTTTTCATGAGACAATTTGGTCCCTTAAAATAATTTCGTGAGACAATTTAATCCTTAAAAGATTGAACTAAATCAGGTGAAATTAGAGGCATTGATTTGGGTTTCTCGATCAAATTTATCGAGGAAGCTCAAACCAACATAATTGACGGCGATCTTACTTGAAGTCAAAATTTTCAATGACCAATTTGCCTCATAAAAAAAAATATTACGGACTATTTGGTTACTTAATTTTTTTAGGGACCAGCATGCAAAATTTTCAAAGACTATTTTAGGACTTTATTTTTTTCAGAGACCAAATTTGACTATGCAAAAAATTTTAAAAACCACTTTGGGCCTTTACTCAAAAAAAAAAAAAACAAAGAAAACAAAAAAAACCAAGCATATCATATAGGGGAATAGTGAGAACATGGAGAACAACGCATAGAAAAGAGAAATAGATTAGAACAGCCTCGCACCAGCACCATCACTATTGTCACACTGCTCGCCACCTTGCACCACCGCCCACCATCAAAGGCAAGCCTCACACTACCCACCGTTGTCCCGCCAAATTCTCTCTTCTCTATCATCGAGGCCTGGTGGAGTCGGCCTACGGTGGAGGTATGTTGGAGCGCTCTCTCTTTTCTCTGCGTTGTGACTCCTCACTTCTCTATCTTTTACCTCTAAATAATCATTTGGTCAATTACCTTATTTTTCAATTTCAAATTAATCCCTTATGTTATTTGGTTTCAAATTGATTCCTCATGTTTCTTTTCATTGTCAAATTGGTCCCAAAGTCACTATTCATACTATTCATCTTATGTGGACCACTATGATTTGCACACGTATCACTATTCAACCTATGTGGACCAATATAATATTGACACGTAAGATGAATAGTGACTCTGTGACCAATTTGACAACCAAATGAAACATAGGGACTAATTTGAAACAAAAAAAACGTAAGGAACCAATTTGAAATTGAAAAATAAGGTAAGAGACTAAATGAGTATTTTAACCCTTTTTTTTATATATATAAATATAAGATTTTTTTTAATTTTTATTATTATTATTTTTTATAGTTACATCCATGTGTCAAAAGGATATGTTAAAATGTTGAAGATGATGAATGGGTTCATATTGGATTTAGTTTTCTTTTGTGAAAAAATGATGAAATAAAAATCATTTATATTTTCTTAATTACTTTGAAGCTCGGAAGGGTTTTGGCATGGCTTGTTCGGTAAAGAAGAAGAATTGCATAATGTCTTTTGTTGAACGATAATGAAGATGAGCAGTGAATAGCCTTCTTTAATTTTTAGGAAAAAATAAAAACAAAATTATGACAAGTGTTACAATTTAGATGGGTATGTGTGAAGATAAGTTTTTTTTAAGCAAGAAGAAACTTTATTCTGAATAATACAATAAATTTTTATTTTATTATTTTTACATATAAAATTAGTTAAATATTGAATTCAGATATAAATCTAGATATCTAGATATTCATATAATACTATAGTTTCATTTTTTCAAGAAGAGCGAAAGCTAATAAGTAACTCACTGGGATTTAAACCAACGTTCGCTAATATTTTATATCCATCATTCAAAAATAAGTAGAAAAAATACCAAAGTCCATTACTTTTCTCTATTAATTTTAATTTGTTGTGCATCTTACTCTCTCTTTCTTAAGATAGTACTCCCTCGGACTTGAAAAAGTAATCTCTCCAACTTGAAATATAAACAACAAAAAATATATTTCATTTGATTTAAAATATAAGCAAAAGTAACTAACCTTCTTAAATTTTATTTCATCCCCAATGCTACTCTTCTAAAATATCCCTAAAAAATTGTTATCTTATTTAATTTTTATTTCATTCTCAATGCAACTTTCCTAAAATAACTATATTCTTTTATAAATTTAGAAAATTAAATAAAATCAACTAATCTCCTTAATAAGCGTAAAATTAGTTGAATTTGCTTATAAATTCAGCCGGAGGGTGTAATTTGTTGTGCATCTTACACTCTTTTTCTTATAAGGATGGTAAAAAAATTGCAAAAGTCAAAAAATTAAGGAGACATGCATTTAATGATTTATCTAACACATCAACCAATCATCAATAACTAATTTAATGTATTTTGCATGGATCAACCAATCACATTCAAAATTTACAATTTCTAAATTTTTCATTAATTACTTTAACTTTAGTTTGAAACAAAATTTTTGATTTTTTACTATCTTTGTGAGACGGAGAAAGTAATATTTATCCACTAAAATTTAGTGATAGATAGAACGTATTTTGTGTAAGCATTTTTAATGAGATATCCAGAGTTGCGTAGAGATTTCTATCAACTATTGCATATGACAAGAGCATCTCCAACATACATACAGACATACAGTAGCATAGAGTTGTACAAAGCTTTGCGTAATTATTTTACTAAAAATGCTTGGTTGGAGTCTTGGAGAGGCAAAAAGTAAATTAAAAGAAATTGTTACTCCACATGTATATCTAATACTATTTAAGTATAATACTCCCCCCGGTCCCTATTAAAATAATAAAAATATTTGATATTAAACTAAATAAACCATTTTTATATTACTCCTTCTGTCTTTGTATATAATATCCTTTTGGTTGAATTCACGTTCATTACTAAAGTTTGTTAATTTAATTAATTGTATTGAAAATGTGAACATATGATATGTTTTTTTTTCAAAGCTATCCTTATAATAAGTATTATTGCGAATCTTAAAATTGTTGAGCAAATATGAGTGTTTGTGGAAAAAAGTACCTAATTGTCATTGAAAATTTGTATATATAAGATCTTATAAATAAGGACAAAATAAAATTCTCAAAATGATGTTATATTTAGGGACAAATGGAGTAAGTTATAAAAATAAAGTTCATAAGTTCACCTATTTATAAGTCAAGTGAGCAAATACAAAAAATTAAAATATTATGCTAAACTATTAATAATTGAAAAATAAAAAATATGCAACTATTAATTTTTTAAATATAAGTACTATAAAAAAAAATTATGAGGCCCCTAAAATTTTTGGGCCCTGGACGATTACCCTCAATATCCACCCTCAAAGCCGGGCCTGGTTAGTAATCTTGTATTCAATTTCTAGTAAAAAACCTTGCTTGGAGAGACGGTCACAAATCTCACACGTAAATAGTCTCAAGACCCTCGTTAGTAGTAGTGAATCTATGACCTATGGGACACCCGGCCACAAAAAGTCACTAACCACGAAAAATAAATATAGAAAATAAAATTACTAGTTCAGCTCGAGGGGTTTTGATTGGCCCTGGTGCAAAGGGAAATTATTTTGTTACCTCATGATTTATTAATGTCATCCTAATATTATAATTTATTTATTTGTGCCTTTTTAAAAAAAACTACTTTTACATGGATCATAAAGATTGCTCACGACCTACGGTCGTAAGAGGATGCTACAACCTACATGTAAGCAACTCCTACAACTTGACAGTTACGAAAAATTGCATATCTATTCCGTTGCTTGATTTCTAGCAAACTTGTGGATTAAAATTGCATAGCATATGAAGATGGTGGCAAAAATGGTCCAGCTCTTGTTATGATTAAAACTTTGTCAGGATATATAGTCTAGAAAATGATCATAAATTGCATATGAAGATGGTGGCAGACAAAAATGGTCCAGCCCTTATTATGATTAAAAGTTTGTCAGGATAGTCTAGAAAATGATCTTGAATTATATATGAAGGAACCGTTTAACGTACGAACTAGCTTATAGTTCGGAGGGATACAAACTATTTTTTGCACCGTTTAAAAAATAAATTGCATATCAACGGTTGTGGTTAAGAATCATCCAATAAATCATGTTGTATACAAAGAACTCCTCTTGGATGCATGTATTTTTTTTTTTTGGGGTATTGAATATAAAAAATTATCATATTAGTGATGATCTCAAATACAAGAAAAAGTTAATTAATCCACCAGTTTCTAAATAAGTTTTTTTTAGAAAAAAAATTGTTTTTATTTATTTTCATTATCTTTAAAAAATAAATGCAATTTCCTCATCTAATCAACATATTATAATCAACATATTATAAAATACGAGAAGTTGAAGGTAAATGTGATTTCCCTCCTTAATCCTATTGCTAATCTTACTTTCCCTCCTAATTTCCCACTTTCCCTCCTAATTTCTCTTCTAATCTTAGTCATCCAATTGCAAATGTAATAATAAATCACATCCATCCATATCCATTCAAGGTAAAATCTTTTCATTTTCTTATCATTTCTATATTATAGTTATAGGTATATCATATTTATTTGTTACTGTGCAAACACGAAAGCAGCCAAATAATTTAAGGATGAGAAACGGCCAAATAATTTATATATTATAATAACGTAAAAAAAGACAGCAAAAGTGAAATAAATTAAAAACACTGAAACAACCAAATAGTATTAGGATGAGAAGCAGCCAAATAATTTTAGGATTATTAATTAGATACTTCCAAATTCAAACGAAGATAGAATATGTGACATGCTAAACATTATTGTTGAGTAAACAATATTGAGTATAATTTTAGGAATAAAAAAAAAAAGGAACAGATATGGATAAATATTCTAATTGTTAAAAGAACAAAATTAAAAGAGCATGCTATTTAAAAAAAACTAAAAACCAACATGGGTTGGTTCAAGTGGTAGCTCACTTGGTCCCTTAACCAACTGGTTTCGAGTTCGAGTCTTGGATATGGAGCAACCCCTGCTGCGAAATCCCTACCGCTTAGTGCGAGCTCAGTTGGGTCGAATCAGAAAAGTCGAATTCTTGGTAAACAAGATCCGAGTATCAATTGGTGTATTAAAAAAAAAAAAAAAACTAAAATAACATGAACTGTTATGAAAATGAAAAAAGAGTAATTTTTAGTATGCAACGGGTTTTATTAGGTGATGTCTTTAATCGAGCCGTTGAGATCCAATTTATTTTCTAAACGGTGCAAAAGGCAGTTTGTACGGCTGCGAACTACTGTATAAGATAGTTTGTATGTTAAAAGGTTGGCAAAAAATGGTCCAGAATCATGAGCAATATTATGAGTATTATTTGAGAAAGGAATAATATATTCATAAAAACTCACATTTCTGCAGGCAAAAGTTTCCTTGCTTTTAAGATCAAATAATATATGTTTTATTTACCAATTTTAAATCCAACAAAAATACATTTTTTTGAAATTTTAGGATCTAATTTCTTTCTATGAGAAGTCAAAGTAGAAGCTGATAAAAACATTCAAACACTTTTATATAATATTTGGATTTTGATTTTTTTTTTAAGAAAGCAAAACTTATATATAAGGAGTACAAGGGCTCACCCATATACAACAGTGGACTACATCAAAGAAAAACTAAGAATACCAGGAAGAAATACATGATAATGGATCATTACACCACATCCCAAAATCAAAAACAGAATTCTTCACTTCGACTCCTAACCACTTCCAAGATGTTAGTTGGATCAAGTTCATAACTTGTATATAGGTTACCGTCTTGTCCTGAAAAATCACTTCATTTCGCATAATCCAGATAGACCAGGCTACAGACATGAAAAGAAGTCTCCAACACTTCCTAGCTCTAGTAGAGCCATACATCCCATCCAGATGCAAAAATAAGTCCAGACATGTATTTGGATTTTTATTGTACAAAAGTTGATAAGTGATTTATTCCAAGAAAAAAGAAGGTTGTTTGTTGATTAAGAAAACATGAGAAATGACATAGTTCCGGAAACATTTTCATAAAGAGGATTGAAACATCAAAGCTTTAGCAACACCTAAAACGTACCGATGTTCCTCTCAAAAATGTCATTTTGTTGAAGAGTTTCAACACCAGAATTTTGATGAAGAATCCCTTTTTTTTAAAAAAAAAATTCAGTTAAATTGAATTATGAGGACCATTATCTAACCTTATGCACTTTAATTATGCTTCAAATTGAGTCTCAATCATAGCAGCAAAATATTCAATGAGCTTAGAAGCTTCAAATTTTAATTTCATGAAGAAGATTCACATATGCCTTGTATAGTCATCATCAATAGTTAAAAAAAAAAAAAACACCTGTCTTAAAGTAGAAGGGATATAAATAGGACTTCAAATATCATTGTTTATTATGTCAAAAGCTTTTACAGAATAATTCTAAGAATTACTAATAGGAAGAGGTAACTTTTTTTCTCAGCAAAATGGCATATATCACAAGGATTTTTGTTTTTGTGTTTTGTACATTGAATGAAAGGAAAATGTCTACTCATAAGAGTAAGCTCAGGTTGAAGAGGATGATGCAGGAAGGCAAAGGAATACCACCACTGATGATGAGATGATCATTCACGACACATGAAATTAGAATTATATAATACTAATTAACAATTATTCCAATTAAGTGGCGATATGAGTTGATTCGAAGTCATAAAATCTACTACATTTGAGTTGTGCATTATTAGAGCAAGAATTAGATATTTTTTTTATTCAGTTTTTTATTCGAATTAATTAATAATAACGACAATGATGCGATTTATTACGGTGACAATGGTTACAAGCAAATGTAAGAAGAGTGATGTTAGCAACAAATAAATGGTGGCAGGCCATGTTAAGCCAGCAAGGATCTCTCTCATATAGCCTGATTTGCAAGAAATGTTCCCTCCATCCATTTCGTGTTATGTGGGCATGTGGCAGTGGTTAAAAACATGAAATGACACACATCTACCAACTACTACCATGAATAATAAAATAATAATATCAAATATTTATTGCAAATCACACACGGTCAATAATTTTTATTATTATGACATACTTCCTTTAATTTGCATCAGTGCATTTTTAGCCTTCCAAATCGTACAAATTGAAATATACTAGGTGACTACACTATTTATTTAGTTTAATGTAAAGTGTAGCAGAGACCTAAGTTCTTCCTAATTAAGCCTTAACTCACAAAGACACCATTAATCGTTAACCCTCCATCAGCAAATATGGTCTGTCCTGTTATGAAAGATGCTGCAGGCAAACACAGGAATGCCACCAATGAAGACACCTCTTCTGCCTCCCCAATCCTTCTAAGAGGAGTTTTTGAAATAAAACCATCAATATATTTATCTTCTTTTAGAATCTGAAAAAGAGAAATTAAATAATAATATCAGCAAATTCAGAGAAAAGTAAACACGTGAGGAAAACAGAACAATAATGCAATAAATTAGGGGAACAAAATGAAGATTTGTAACAAGCCAGATAGCATATCTTATTAACTTATATCTTTTGGAAATTAAAAAAAAAAATACATGTTCTAATGATTTTTCATATATTTGGACTCTTAACATACAAGTACTATAAGTTAGCATTTTCATAGTGTCAAATACAGTAAATATAAGAAATAAAACAAACGTGGGTTGACTCGGTTAGTTTAAGATTTTATTATGAGATTCTAAAAATGAGATACAAATGTTAGTAATTTTATGTTTAATTTCTAATAAAACACCTTGCTGTGAGACAGTCACAAACCTCACACATAAATCATCTCAAGACCCTTGTTAGTAACGGTGAATCCATCGCCTATGACACTTGGGCTCATAAAGTCATTGAAAAAAAAAATTAAAAGTAGGAAATAAAATTACTGGTTCAACTGCAGGGGTTCTGATGGACCCTGGTGCAACACAATTAGTCCTTATATTGTCTTCTGCCCATTCGCATGCTAAGTTTTTTGTCAATTGATTGATTGCACCTGCACATCATATAAATTGAAATTGAAATTACCAGTTACTTATTGTTAGTTATCACCTCCTCTGACTCTTCCCAGAAAAATAAAATGAGACAGTTACCTTTTGTTGCACCATATATGGACCCTATATTAATTGATACCTGACCAGCAATTGAGGATATGAAAACAATGCTTGCAGCCCCTGAAGCTTTGAGGAGAGGATGTGCTAGCTGGCTTAAGTGGAAAGCTGATTCAAGATTCGTACTCAGAATAAAAGAGAAATCTTCCTTTGTATACTCCAGGGTCTGTTTCAGTATGTTTGTTCCTACATTGTTCACCTGCACCCAAATATGCACAAATATAAGCTCATAATCATATAACAACGAAAGGGGACTAACCTACGTTAAAATAAATAAGTTTGTTTAAGTTTTTAGAAATTGATCTTTGAATTTTTATTTTTTTTTTCATGTTTTGGGTTTCTGAATTTTGTTCCATTTTTGGAAAGGGTGTTTTCATTACTTAAGTGATGATTTCGTCGATGATATGCCACTTTTGCAACTTCGACGAGTGACATGTTAGCATCATATGACACCACATGAATTTTTTTTAAGAATTATTAAAAAAATCGATTTTCTCTAAAAGTATGATTTTTATTTTTTTAAAAAATAAATTTGAATCTTTCAAATGGCATCATCCAACACGTTACTTATCGATGTTACAAATGTGACAATTAGTGATATGACATGTCATCGATTATATCATCACAGACCATTTTTAAAATTTGAGCAAAGTTTAGGATCCAAGGCATCGAAAAAAAAGATTTAAAGATCAATCCAAAAAAACACATAAGTTCAAATATTAAAAACTTAAATAAGCCTAATAAATAAAATAAAAAATAAATCCTTGTTAACAAGAATGATAACAACATACGGCATCTTTTATTTATCAAGTTACACACCACATTTTAATGATGGCTTAATTGCATAATTGGTTCTTTATCTTATTTATTAGATTCACTTTGGTCCTTTATCTTTTTTTTGCAATTTACTTGTCCTTTATTCTTTTTAAAAAGATTCAGTTTGATACTTCCGTTAAAATAAAGCTAAATGAGAAGGAATATTCTAAGAATATTCCCCCTCCTAGGCTTAATTACATAATTGGTCCTTTATCTTATTTATTAGATTCACTTTGGTCTTTTATCTTAATATTCCAAGAATATTCTCTCTTCTTCTTCCTCTTCCTCTACTCTCTCCTTACAGCGACGACAGCCAACATGGGCTCACACCCTCTTTCCTCAAAAATCATCAAATTTCTTCAACATTCTTCAATTTTTCATGGTTTTTAAGCTTTATTTTCATTATTCCTCAAACAAATTCGTGTTTTTCGTTCTTTTTTCCTCAAAATCCGAATTTTAGGATCCCTTTTCTAAAACCTTGGTTATCAACAATGATCTCCTCCTCTGAACCTGCTCGAAAACGTGTGAAAACACGTGCAAAACGCTTCAACAACTCCGATTAATTTCTAAAAATAGCGGCGACGGTAGCATGGGCGGTGGCGGCAGCGCCCATGGTGGCTGCCGCCGCTGTAAGGAGAGAGCAGAGGAAGAGGAAGAAGAATAGGGAATATTCTTGGAATATTAAGATAAAGGACCAAAGTGAATCTGATAAATAAGATAAAAGACCAATTATGCAATTAAGCCTAGAAGGGGAATATTCTTGGAATATTCCTTCTCATTTAACTTTATTTTAACGGAAGGACCAAACTGAATCTTTAAAAAAAAAATAAAGGACCAGTAAATTGCAAAAAAAAAAAAAGGACCAAAGTGAATCTAATAAATAAGATAAAAGACCAATTATGCAATTAAGCCTTTTAATGATTTATGAACACAAGAGACTTTGAGAGAATTAGATGTAATCTAATTTAAATTAGTGTGTTATAAAAAGTATTTTTTCTGTCTTAAAAGATTGTAAAAACTACAAAAAAGTTAATTCAAAAAGTTACTAAAAATTAGGGAGAGAATATATAAATTGTGTATAGCTAATCAAGAATTATTTAGCATGAAAATTCAGAAAAGATAGATTCAGTTCATCATGGCATTCAAATTAAGTACTCACAAGGATGTTGAGTTTGCCATCAAACTCAGAGGACACTCTAGTTATGAGCTCCTCTCTTTGTGCACGAGATGACATGTCACAAATTGAACCTGTAACTCGGTATCCCTTTGTGGACCATTGATTTAAGGCTTCATTGAGCTGAGCTTCGTTCCTAGAGCAAGTGTGCACTGTTGCCCCAAGCTGTGCCAACTCCTCCACGATAGCATAACTAGTAGTATATATTATATACACAAAGAGTTCGGATTAGGCATTAAGAATTATTTATTGTATTTATATGAAGTATAAATGTCATGCTGAAACAAGAAAAATCAAATAAGGTGCAACAAGAAATTAAAGTAGAAGATGGTAAGAGAGGAACCCTATTCCTTTGGATCCACCAGTGACAAGAGCTGTCATCCCTTGTAAAGACCACCTGTTATTGCTTCTGCTTCCAATGTTTGCCTCTGCCATTTAATTCTCCCAATTTCTAAACAATAATAATACAAGAATAATTGAGCCTATGGGATATCCGATACTTCTACCTTCTCAACGGGGGTTTATATATTGTCATGTTACTTGAAATTATGTGTTAAATTTTTGAATTTTAAGATTATTTTATTATATATTTATATATTTTTTATTTTTTTTAATATCTGACTTTTTAAAATTATTTTCTGGATTTGTCATATATTCTTGTAACTAATTCCGATCAAATTTTGTTGATGTATTATACCATAATCATAATTAGACGTAGGAATTTAGCCATGTGATACCACGTAAGTGAAGATTTTAAAAAAAATTAAAAAGCTAAAAAAAATTAATACTTTTATATTTTTAGTTAAAAATAAAGAAAAAAAATTGGAGAGATAAGTTTTCTTGACACAACGTGGCTAACCTTTTATGTCTTACTAGGATTTCGAACTGACAAGTCAATAAAATTTGGTCCAAATTGATATAAAAGGCATATGGCAAACTAAGAATCAAAAATAATCTTAGAGGATCAGACATAAAAAAACAAAAGTTTACAATAAAACGACTCTAAAATTAAAAAAACAAAAGATAATTTATCCCAAATTAAATAGGAAGGAGAAGTCACCATTGTTGAAGTGTTAAAACGATGTGATCAATTGAAAGTTTGAAACTATGCCACAGATATTGCGCAATGCATGATCTCATGGGGCAAATTAGATAAAAATGAAAAAAAAAATGTCTATTAGTTGTACTCCTAAAACATCGTAATAATTCAATATTCGGATAAATAATGAATTTAGTTTTCAAAAACATAATTTTTTTATAAAAATACTAAAGAGTGCTCTTAACCATTGTTTAAGGAAAAAAAATATTTTTATCTTAAAAAATGTTAAATTTAAAACATCGAAAATTAATAAACTTAACTTTTCAATATTAATTTATTTTAGAGTGTTTCTTAAATAATATCCTTAGGATATTGGTTAACAAAACCTACTGTTCGAAAGTCATTTTTATATAACAACTTGAGCAATCATTCTCTTATTTGGGTGAAATGAGCAATCATTCTCTTATCTCTACTATATAATTCCCGGTGGGGTTTTCCACAGGCGGGAATAGGGATGGCAACGGGGCGGGGATAGAGCGGGGGGTACTTTCCCATTCCCCATCCTCGGGTCTCATTCTTCCCCCATCCCATCCCCAAATCCCATCTCGGGTAGAAATTGTTCCCCATTCCCATTCCCCACGGTCCCCACGGGGTCCCCAAACATACGCAATTTTTTTTTAAAAAATCGTAACTTCCATTTGACTCGTCATAAAATTAACCCTGCTTAATAATATTTTCAAAAGATGCATAGTACTTAAAAATAATCATTAAAAGTCAAATAATTCAATCTAAGAAATAGAATAAAAATAATCAAAAGGTTAATATTTGTTTTAAAATTAGGCAATTACAAACTTTTTTTTATAGTAAAGGCAGGCTTTATAAAACAGGCAAAGCCACAGGGGCCGAAAGTTCTACAAAGAAATGCTTAAGGAACCATGGGGTGTCAAACCAGGCTGGTATGTAGTTGAAATTAGGGTTAAAAGAAGAAATTACCAAAAAAAACAATTCCTTTAATTACATAAAAGTAAAAAATAAGGGTGTATATGTAAAATAGGCGGGGAACGGGGCCCCACGGGGACGGGGGACATATCCCATTCCCCGCCCCGAAATCTGTACGGGGAAAAAATCCCCCCATCCCCGACTCCGACGGGGAAAAATCCCCCCATTCGGCGTTCCCCATTGCCACCCCTAGGCGGCAACTTACATTAAGGTAAGTAGTCCTTGATCCCACCGGAGTAGTAGTAGGGTTGTCTATATCTATACTTTTATAAAATCCAATGGGATATATTCAGGGGGCAACTTTCAGTCCGCCAATGAAGCTTCAGTCCGCCAATTATTAGCTTTAGGCGGCAAATAGTAGTAAGCTTAGGCCCATTAGTGTAAATAGAGTGTCATACAGTAAATATATTAAAAAATTGTGGCACAAAACTTTTGTCATGGCCCATTTTTAATTAAATCATTTAATCCCACCTATAGTGCAATCGTCTCAGGCATTTGGCATTGCACATTTTTTAATTATTTAACCTCCACCTAATAGATTAATAAGACTTTAAAATTTCTCATTGACAACACTGATAAGACACGTGCACACTGATTCTTCCTTTTTAAAAAAGGATAGTCGAATAATAAATTAAAAACAAGACTAATTCTTCAATGTTGCATTCTTAAGATGCAGCAGTGATGCAGCAAACAATCAGAACCGTCCATTCAAATAAACATAATTAAAAAATAAATAAATGGTTCAGATTAAAATATTATAAAAAGAAAATAACAACTTTGCCCCTTTACTCATTCTTCCCCATCATCCATTATTTGCACAATACACCATCAGCTACCAATTCTTTAACTTCCATTACTGTCTCAGCAATCGCCCACCGCCATCACTGGCAACCGCTTCTCACGTTTGCCTTCTTCGATCATCAACCAATCAAACACACGGGAAGTTGAAAGGAAGCAAACAGAAAGAGAACCTAACATCCCAATCCAACTCATTTCAGCTTTACTCAAATGTGCAACCTATGGAATTTGTGAACATAAAAACTTAAACAGTGTTGCATATTTTTACCATATTTGTTTTTTGAAGTTGCTTTCAAATTTTGATTTTATAATAAGGATGGAAATGAACACAATGGTGTGTCTTTTGCATTATAATTTAAAGAAATGAAACAGAAAAAGGAGATTCCCAAAAAAAATATAAAGATGCGAGCTAAAGCTGAACATGGTTAAGAAATACATCATCTTAAGTATCAACAATGCATCTCTCAAGTAGTGATGGGTTGGATTTGGATGATCGTGGGGAAAAAAGCATATTATTAATTCTTAGTAGTAGTATTAGTGCTTATTTAGTTGATGATTATAAATGAAGTGATGTTAGTACCGGCTAATTGAGGTAGTGTTAGTATCCCCTCTTGGCCTCTTTTTTCCCCAAGTTCATCTTTGCGATTGTTGCGCATTGTGGCAGAAGTGGGAGAATATTAGATGAAGGTTGAAGATGAGGGTAAATATATCTTTACTCATAAAAAATTAAAGCAGCATCACTGCTCTACTTGTGTTAGCGGTATTCAAGAATTGGTCTAAAAACAAAAAGAGGTAAGGGTGAAAACTTAAAACCGGAGGAAAGATAATCAACACACGTGGAAGTAAAGTGTTTCAGACCAAAAAAGAAGAGAAATGTATCCAAGGGGTTTCATTTGGTCTTTGCATTCTCTCTCTCTAATAACTTGAAGAAGCAACATTCTCTCTCTTTCTCTTATGAAGCCATAGGAAAGGAAGTTGTAGCTATTTGTTACTTCAGCAGGGAATGAATGTGTTGCCCAATCAAGCTGGGAAAGCATCATGGAGGTTGAAAGAGATGATAAGAGGAAGAGCCGTGGCCAACTTGAATACATAATAGGTAATAATTTACAAGAGAATATATCTAAAGAGTTTCGTATTCATTATTACTCATTCAGTTTTTACATATTATGCATTGAAGCTTATATATTAGTTTCCCATTTTAAAAGCTTGAAAAAAAATCAAGCTGAATGCAGGATGAAGCTTACAGGAGGACCATCATATTAACAAAATTGGGGCATGTGTATTTATGTTTTGTGATTGGGAACCCGTAGAGATGTTATTATGTTTGGATATTTTCACTAATGTAAATTTTGGATATTTGTTGTTATTGTTACATAATGTTGTGGAGAGAATATTGCTTTCAACATCTTATTTCAGGTTTCTCCTGTATGAACACATTACCAACATGGATAAATGTGAAGGAAATTAGGAAAAATTGTGTCTGTTTAGTTTGTTGGTCAAAATACTTTTATTTTGATATGGATAAATGCGAACTTAATGAAATTTTTTGTTCATTATATATTTTACTTTTGAGTTTATGTATTCACACATGTTTGTCAAGGTGATAACAACCTTGAACCAAAAAGGAAACTTAGAGTTCTTCCAGCTGGAAGAACCATAAAATGTCAAATTGTTTCATCAAGTTTTAGGAAGAGAAAATGTGCTGGAAATGGTGAGTGGGAAGAAGACAGCTCTCTTCAAGGGAATTGTTCAAGCAACAAAAAGAAGCAGTGCATGACGGATATTAGTATGAGTAATTCTTCTCCCTATATTATAGTAACTCTTGCTATCCATTGGTAATTTTGGATTGGTGAAACAATTGTATTATTGAAAGAATTGCATTCTTTTAGTCATATCGTTTGGAATTGTACGTGTGTAGCTAATGGAATCATGAGTGAAAGAGGTAACTCAATATGTCTGCAGTCATCACAATGCGCACACGAGGAAACAAAATTGCAAGTGTCAAATGCTCATGGATCACCGTTTTGTGCTGTAGACAGATGTCATGTTTTTTAGAAACTTGCCTTTCTAAAGTAATTAGTGTTACCTTTGACTAACTTTAAGGAATAGACCAAGTAATAAGAATGGGGGGATACTATGTCATTTGTTTGAAATTAATTACAGATCAGAGTGTTTATTTTTTCATTTTCGAATATAATATTAGTTTACATTGTGAGCTATAAAATAAACTATTGTTCATTTAATGCAGATGATGCATTGAGGCAAAGATGTCATTTGGGTGAATTGGGGAAGACAATACTTGGACAAGTAGGAATGTTGGAAAGAGCAAAATATATGCAGCGATCAGTCACCGCTTCATGAAGCATTATCTCAGATAACACTTTGTGGTGATCTATGCATGAATTATTTTAGTAGCAATGCTTTTGAACTAAAGTTATAATGTCAGTTTAATGATTATAATCTGCTGATTTGATGCAGATAAAGCATTGAGCAGGAGAAGTGAATTGAGGAAATTGAAACCTGGGAAGACCATACTTCGACACTTAAGAAATTGGAAAGAGAAAGAACCCAATAAGATTGACTCAACGCTTCATGAGCCAGTATCTCAGATAACTGTGTCAAGTGATGGTTGAATCATATAATCAAGTATTATTTAAATATGTTATAATATGCTGTCGCTGCACTGAATAAAAAATGTTGTTGCCGTTCAGATAATGCAATGGACAAGAAAATAGAATTGAAGAAATTAAAACCTGAGAAAACCATACTTCGCCAATTAGGAAATTGGAAAGTGAAAGAAGGAAACATGGATGAGTCAATGTTGCTGGAACCATTATCTCAAATAACCCTTTCAGGTCATATATGTAGCATGTCTTATATAATGCATTAATTTATAGCGTCGCTAACATGAATAAAAAAATGTTTGTTTTGTCCAGTATGTGGTGAAATCTGAGATTGACAATTGCAGGAAACAAATATGTAATTGGTTTTAAATTTTGTATTCTCTATACATACATTTCAGGTACTGAATCATGTTTTGGAATTTCTAAATGCAATGAGAAAGGTCTACCGGAGAGGGGAGGTTAGTATTCTTACTTTTAGAATGGATATGATATATTTAACTCATAAAACTGCTAATAAGATAATGGAGTTCATATGGTGTGCAGCCAATCTCCTACGCAAAGAAAAAGAGTTGAAGTCTTACACTTTATGTATTATACGCCACTGTTTCTAAATTTATAGGATACATATCTTTCAATTATTGATTGCTTATTGCATTTTAAATAAAAAAAATTAATATACGCAATCATATCCAACTATTAAAACAATATTAATTTATTTAACCCATGTCAATTTCAAACTTACATTTGTTGATTACCGTTTCGGGCCCGTGCGTGGCACGGGTTAGTTTCTAGTAGTAAACTAATTTCTGAATGGAGTTGTTGGGTTTGGACGTTTGGTATTGCACTATTGACGTGCCGTCTCGAACCTGCAGCATCAATTTTGGTAATCTGAGAATTAGGAAACCAATTGAGGTGAGACCCTGGCAGTCAACCATTAGTATTACTGATCTTTCTTGCAATAGTATTGGGAATTATAAGCAAAAATACGTAACTAATTTTATATTTATTAAGTAGGTTAGTTGATTGTATTTAATTTTTTCAAATTTATAAAAAATAGAAGTATTTTAAAAAAATAGTACCGAAAATAAAACAAAAATTAGATAAGATAACAATTTTTTAAAAATGTTTTAGAAAAATGACATTTAAAATAAAACAAAATTTAATAAAATTAATTAGTTTTGCTTATATTTTAAATAATAAAATGTATGTATTTTTTAATTTTTTTTTTATAATTCGAGTAGAAGAGAGAATCAATCAGAATTTTGATACTTAGTATATTGTATGCTCATCTAACCCAATAAAAAATCTGATGCGTTTTTCAGGTAATTTACACTTTTATACTTGATTTTTTTTTTGCTTACGAGGGAAAATCCACTTTCATTGTTGCACAAAGACAATTATGATGGGCAACACTGCCTCCAGGAATAGCCTGGAAACCGCCTAGAGGAGGTAAACCACTCCCAAAAGAGCGATAGATAGACTCATGCATCCGATGTGCGATTCGAACTTGGTTCCTATGGGTGTCAAGCAAAGTCTTGACCAAGTGTGTCACATCTCATTTGCCTTCTATACTTGATTTTCAAACACTACTTTTACACTTTTTTTCGTAAATATGTTTTCAATTTCAAAAATGTTATGGAACATTCAAATCTGATTTGTCTTATATAAAAACATAATAAAATAAATTTGTAAATTTTGTTAATAAAATAAATCTGTTAATTAAGCGAAAACTAATAACTCGTCGTGATTTAAACCAACGTTTGCTAGTTTTTCCGTCTTATAAGTTATTTCACTTAATTATTTTACTCTAATAAGTTATGTTCATTAAGAAATCCAATATTTATTAATATTTCTTTTTTCAAGCATACTCTTGTTTATTACATCCTTTTTTTCACCGTTCATTTCTACATCTCTCTTCTTTTTGGAACTTACATCTCTTTTCAATATAATCTTCATGCATTTTTTATTACTCTATCCTATTATTGAATAGGGTAATTTAGTTAAAATATATCAAATTCTTACATCATTTATTCATTTCTTAATCTATGTGCAATTTCTAAATCAACTTAACTTATGGGACGGAAGGAGTAATATTTTATATCCTTTCATAAAAAATTAGAAAAAAATATTCCTTTGTTTTTCTCTCTTAATTTAATTTGTTGTGCATCTTACTCACTCTGTTCAAGGATGGTAACAAAATTGCAAAAGTCAAAAAATTAAGGAGACATGTATTTAATGATTTGTTTAATACATCAATTAATCATCAAACAACGAATTTAATACATTTTACATTGATCCATCAATCATTTTCAAAGTTTGCAATTTCGAATAAATTTTTCATTAATTATTTTAACTGGGGACAAAAATTTTGATCAATTTTTACCATCCATATAAGATGGAGGAAGTAATATTTATCCCTTGAAATTTAGTGATAGATAGTACATATTTTGTGTAAGCATTTTTAATGAGATATCCAGAGTTGCATAAAGATTTCTATCAACTATTGCATATGACAAGAGCATCTCCAACATATATAGTAGCATAGAGCTGTACAAAGTATTGCGAAATTATTTTACAAAAGATGCTTGGTTGGAGTCTTGGAGAGGTAAAAAGTAAAAAAAAAAATTGTTTATTGGATATGTATATCTAACATTTAAGTCTATGGGAGATGTTATCATTACTATTCGCAGTCGGTTTTTATAATTTTTTACATTTACTTACCAATATTACCCTTATATTAATATTTACACTTAAATATCTAATACTCACACCCTAATCCTATTATTATCACCCAAATCCTAAAAACCTCCAATTATTATCACTATTCACACCCATCACCTTCAACCTCTCATTATCAACTCATATAATAATCTTCAATCTCTCATCTTTCTCACCCTATTCCATTGAAATTAATTAATGTCCCACAAAAAGTCATAAATCCATATAATTAATTTTGTGAATAAGGTTTAGTTTGATCCTTCTAAAAAATATGATATGTGTATTTTGAAAGTACAGCACGTGGCTAAGGCGTGTGGTTCTGCAATCAAGATGATGATGATGATGAAGAATTTAGATTCTTCATTTCTTTGTGGTGTCAGGTGTGTGCGTGACCGTGTGCTTTTGCGTCAACCACTCTTGCATTTATATGCTGCTCTTAAGGAAATTGAAATTGAAGTTAGTAGAAAATTGGAATTTATTATCATTCTGATTTCTTAAGCGAAAAATGTTTGGACATTTTTTTCCTTGTCTAAATTTTCATTGTCGCATGTCTTATCATGTTTCAATCCAAATTAATTCTCTGGGTTTATCACTTTTTTGGATACTAATTAATTTTCATGAAATTGGGTGAGAAAGATCGGAGGTTGAAAATGATTATATGAGTTGAGGATAAGAGCTAGGTTGAAGGTGATGGGTGTGAATAGTGATAATTGGAGGTTTTTAGGATTATGAATGCAAATAATAGGATTAGGGTATGAATATTAGATATATTGGGGTAAGTATTAATACAAGGGTAATATTGATAAGTAATGCAAAAAATTATAAGAATCGGGTGAAAGTAATAATGAAACGGGTGTTAATAACATCTCCCTAAGTCTATTACTTATTATTTATAGTAAATATGTAAAAAATAATAAAATTGATAAATTGAAGTATCCAACATACTTTACCTAAAAAATAGGTGTTGGATTTAAATATTAAATTTGAATATCCAAATAATATTATTGCAAAAAGTAAATTGAGTTCAATGCAACATTAAAATGTTCTCAACAAGAGAATTAATCAATGATTAGTTATTTAACTATTTCATAAACCTTTTAGTAAAAATAATAGAAGTAAAACGTTTTTGAGTGACACAAATAATAGTAGAAGTATGGTGAGATGGTGTGTGAAAAATTATTTGTTGGTTTTGAATTATATGTTATTTGTGATTCAAGCGAATAATAATCTGACACATAATAAAAATAATAATTTATTTATTTTATTTTTTAAATAATAGTAGAAGTATGGTGAGATGGTGTGTCACGACATGTAATCGAGGGCCATGGAAATAGTGAGAAATCACCTATAAGTGAAATATCACATCTTAAATTAAAGCTTTAAAACAATAATTTTATGGATTTCGTCACTTATAAACTTTGTCACTCATCCCATCTAATGGAATATGAGATTTTATCTCACATTTGAATACTCAGCACCGGAATCATGCAAGGAACATCACTTATCAAATTTTATTAGACAATTCTATTTTTTTTTTCCAGATTTAAGAGTATTACTTTTATACTTTGATCAATTTTTAGCTAGAGTACACTTATTTCTTTAATTTATAATATACTTGATAACATAAAAGATGCTGGTCGACATTATTTGCACTTATTGACACTTCAAATGTTTGTAATATCTCTGTTCAAAATCATAGATCTTCGTTCTTTTATGTAGGAGGATTCAGCTTATGTTGAGGTGGAAGTAGATAGAACAGCTGGCAATGCTCTGGGAAAGAAACCATTAACAGACATCCCTCCATCAACACATATGATTTGCCCTGTCATGTAAGATGATGCAGGAAGGCAAAGGAATGCCACCACTGATGATACTTCCTCTGCCTCTCCAACACGTCCTAAAGGAGTCCTAGAGTTTATGTCTCCCAAAAAATCCTTGTCATTCAGAATCTGCAAAAGTACATACCAGTGGCACAATTAATTAATTTTTAATTTTGCTTTAAGTAGAAATTTTACCTGATTTCTTAACTCAACTCTTTTACTACCTTAACTATATATAACTAAGTGGCTATGGATGAATTGTTTTATATCCGTTGAGGAGTCAATTCAATGCCACAATTGAATGATGTCCACATCATTGAATTGTCCTATGTTCTTAGCACTCTAAAGTTACATGGGTAAAGGCTTGATCTAAGGGAGACTATTTGTCCAAGTTTCATGGGTTAAAATTTATGTGAATAAACTTAATTAAATTTCAGTCTGCAATAACTCCTCCTAATTCCCCATGCCCCCGTGATAATGGATTGATAGCATGAGCATGCGTAGATCGGAATTATGAGGGATTGGATGTGTTGTTTTTACAAGCATAAAACAAATTGATTGAAACTTATGTGATAAAAAATTAGCATTATAAGAAGAACTTACTGCTTCAGTAAGTGGAGTTCTGATGAACCAAGGGGCAACACAGTTGGTCCTGATGTTGTCTCTTGCCCACTCACATGCCAAATTTTTTGTAAGCTGACCGATTGCTCCTGGATAGTCACGGTACATAACAGAATTCAAATATTTAATCACAAGGTTATAAGATTATTAGGATCCGTACCAAACAAAATACTGTATATGATTTTTTATGATTAGGTGGGTGGAGTTGAAGGAAATTAAAGGCAATAGATTGAACTTTCTGATGGGAAAGATAAAATCAAGGTAACTTTAAAAGGTAAGCTTTCTTGCAAATTAGGCCCTCCCGTTCTATTTACCTTATTATTTCAAACAAAATACACCTTTTAAGAAATATAATTATTACTTAAATTTTCAATATATTAATTATGTTTTTCTCATTATACCATTTCTTTCTCTATAATCATTAATTTTTATCATTGCTTACATAAATCAAGACTTATTAAATATGGACAAACATGAAAAATAGCATTTATTACGACAGAGGCTCCAGTGCATGTTAATAGATATGTGAAAATTTTATTTTTGCTTTTTAAATTTTTTTAATACAGATTTATTCAGAATATTTTTTAACACAAGTTCGTTTACAAATTTATTAGAATATGTAAATTTTGAATACATTTTTACTCAGTACAGTTTTTTAAGAACACAAAGTAAAAAAAAATCCAAATTATAAAAATCACTTCATATCGGTAAAAAAAGAAAACGCATAGAATATTTTTTAATTGATTAAATTTTAAAAAAATAAATAAAAAACCCAAAAAGGAAGGCATACACCGGTGCATGTTATCTATTAACATGCATGCACCGGAGCCTCCTTCATTTGTTACACTCTTGAAATCTTAAAAAAGACAAATAAAAATAAACAAAATCTCCAAAAAAAAAAAAAGACAACATTAGAGGGGTATTAATTACTTCAAGGAAACTTCTTTTTCTCCTCTTCGTTGAAGATTAAGACAAATACTAACAAGTGCTCTAGCGATACTTGATAAACAACTAAAAAGAGATAAAAAATATTGGAAAATGCTTTTTTTTTAGATTCTCGAGAATAAAATAAATGATAACTTATGATTGTTGAGAGCACTTGTTAGCAAGAAGCGAAGATTAAAAATTATATAGTGCTTGACATTTCTGTGTCTTGCTTTCCTAAACTCAGTCTTACCTTTGCTAGCAGCATAGATTGATCCAACATTTAGTGATATGACACCTGCAACAGAAGAGATGAAAACAATGCTTCCAAATCTTGATGCTTTCAAAAGAGGATGTGCTAGTTGAGACAGATGGTATGCTGATTCTAAATTGGTAGTCATGATTGTGGAAAAATCTTCTGCTGTTTGTTCTAAGGTTGGTCTCCAGATATTTGTCCCTGCATTGTTTATCTAAATCCAGATGTTAACATTAAAATGAAGATACATTATAAAACCAATTACTTCCTTCTAATTGCAGAGAGATTGAGACTTACTAGTAGGTTGAGTTTCCCATCAAACTCTGAGGAAACTGTCTCCAAGAGAGTGATTCTTTGGGTTCTAGAGGTCACATCACATAGTGAACCGGTTACCTGGTAACCCTTCCCATTCACCCATTCATCTAAACATTCATTAAGATGGGCCTCATTTCTGGAGCAGGTATGTACCCTTGCTCCAAGTGCTGCCAGCTCCTCCACAATAGCACGCCTTAATCACAGTAGCAAAAGCCAACAAAGTTTCCAATCAAAAATTCATTTCAAAATATTACTCATAGTACTTTCTAGCTAAGAGAAAAATGTTAGTTACATATAATCCCTGTCACTGCATATAATTAGACTATAATAAGTGTTATGTAATTGTAAGGATATATATATATATGTATATATATATATATATATATATATATATATATATATATATATATATATAAAAGTGCATGCATGTAACACTCTCAAATACAGTACTATGTAGGAGGAGGGAGAGAGGGATAGAATAGATCATAGAGTGATGGAGATACCCAATTCCTTTGGTTCCACCAGTAACAAGAGCTGTCATTCCTTTAAGAGACCATCTATTCCCTATTTCTGCCATTAATATTGCTCTAATTATTATTTCCTCTTCTTATTGTTATCTCTTGCTTTCAGCTGTTGCAATTTCCTTTCAATGGGATGTCACATATATATAGTTGAATACACAAATCTTGCTAAGGTAAGGGTTTCAGTGAAAAAATGCAGAGTATAAACAAATCTTCTTTCAATATATTAATTTTATTGCTGATAGTCAAAGGTACCAAACTAATTGAAAGAAAAGCAACCATTTTAGAAATGTAGTGTCTATGTTTCTACCGTAAAGTCGTTATAAACTAGGAACCGTGGGTACGAAATCTTCCCAATCAATTTAGAAATTGAAAATGTTTGTTTAACATGACATTAAAGATGACACCTGCTTTTTTGAATAAAAAATGATAAATCCGGTAAGAAAAAAAAACTGCAAAACCACGGTTTTTGCTTGAAAAAGCAAATGTCCCGTATAAAATTTCATATGTTTACGTAAGAGGGTTATTTAGAAATGTAGCCGTAGTCGATAGGAATGACGCGGTGACAGGCTGGCAGCAACTGATTTCCATTGGATTAAAAAAATAAAAAAATAAAAGTGAGCTTGAATTATCAAAGGATAAAATGCCAGAGGACTATGATGCTCACATATTCCAAATATGAAAAGTATTGATATCTATCTCTGTCCGATCCTTACTTGTACTATATTTTTGGATACATGTCTTAAAAGTATTTAATTGTTTTTTATTTAATTTTAAATATTTTTAAAAAATACTTTTAGGATACTTTTATATACTTTTTCGATATTTTCGAAATATTTATTTGACATTATTTTAAATTTTTTAATATTTTTTTATTTAAAAGCAACTTTTTCATTAGTATTTTTAATAAATAAATAACCCTTTTTTAAATGTCCTTTTAAACCTTATTCTAATCTTAATTCCTACAAGACTACAAATATCATATATATAATCACATTCTTGAACCTAACTTATAAACTTTCTCTTTTCCATCAAATGAATAAAAATTATCAATTTATAAACTTTCTCTTTTCCATCAAATGAATAAAAATTATCAATTTATAAACTTTCTTTAAAATTTTTATCGCATGTATATATATTTATTAATATATCACATATCATATCGTATTTTGAATTTTCAAAAATTCTCATATTCTTGTCGCATCGTATCCGTGTGAGTACTAAGTACAAATAATGCTTCCTAAATTATAGATAGCCAATCAGGAACGGAACTTTATAGATTTAAAAACACTCTCTCTCTCTCTCTCTATATATATATATATATATATATATATATATATATATATATATATATATATATAGAGAGAGAGAGAGACACACACACATTAGTGGCTATTAATGTCATTGTTCTATGAATATTACACTTGCTAGGTCCTTGGAGCACATTGTCATGGTTGTGGTGGGTTCGAATCACGCGGTGCACCTAACTTTTTTATTTCTAATTTGGTTTTGAATAAACTTTAATTTAAACATTGGTTGAAAAATACTCACAATCAGATTCGAACCATGGACTAGGTGAAATTATTTTCGGTTACACAAACCACTAGCTAAAGAATTTCAATACTATAAGCTTGTAAAGTTTTATATAGATATTTTGAATTAGCTATAATTTTTTAACCTTAAGAGAAAATATTACTATCTCCTTTCCTAAATATAAGATTCTTTTGACACTTTTATTTTGTCATTATTTATAAGATCCTATACCAATTTTTAATGATCATTAATTACTTTTCTTTTCCACGAACTCCCCTATTTATTTAACACTTTTTAGATTTCCAATATTATTAACATGAGTAATTTTGAAAATACATATAAAAAATTATATTTCCAATACAATTAACTACTTCCTCCGGTCCTATTTATAAGACCCTTTTGGGGTTTTTCACTCCCACCAAGGAGAGTGGATAAATTTGTTAGTGGCATTGGAAATGTGAAAATTTGATATACTTTTTCAAAATTACCCCTATAATTATTATTGGAACTCTAAAAAGTGTTGACTTTATAGGGGTGTAAGTGGAAAGAAGTAATTAAATGTTATTGAAAATTGGAAAGGGGTCTTATAAATAGGACCAAAATAAAAACCCCAAAAGGGTCTTATAAATAGGACCGAAGGGAGTAAATTAATCAATTTTCTTAATATACGTGAAATCTTAAAAAAAAAACACTATATTTCCCTATGCATATTTCTTAAAGTATTCTATTTTTTTATGAACTCAAGAAAATTAAATACACTCAACTAATTTTCTTAATAAGTGTGAAGTTAGTTTTTTTGCTTATATATGAGACCGGAGGGAGTATATATATATATATATATATATATATATATATATATATATTACCAATTTTAAATCCAATAAAAATACATTTCTTTTAACTCTAGGATCTAATTTCTTTCCATGAGCAGCCAAAGTAGAAGTAAAACAAAGACATTCAAACACTTTTAGATCAATAATATTTGGATTTTGATTGTACAAAAGTTGATAGATGATTTATTATCCAAGAAAAAAGAAGGTTGTCTATTGATTAAGAAAACAACATGAGAAATGACATAGTTCAAGAGGATTAAAACATCAAAGCTTTAGCAAAACCTAAAACGTGCTAATGTTTCTCTCAAAAAGTTCATTTTGCTGAAGAGTTTCAACACAAGAAGTTTGATGAAAAATTAATTTTGTTTAAAAAATTCAATTAAATTGAATCTGGTCCATTATCTCAACTTATGCACTTTAATTATGTTCCAAATTGAGTATCAATCATAAAATCAAAATATTGGATGAGCTTAGAAGCTTCAAATTTTAATTTCATGAAGAAGATTCACATATGCCTTGTATAGTCATCAACAATTGTAAAATAAAACATCTATGTCTTAAAGTAGAAGGGATAGAAATAGGACTTCAACTATCAACGTTTATAATGTCAAAAGCTTTTACAGAATAAGAATTACTAATAGGAAGAGGTAACTTTTTTTCTCTGCAAAATGGCATATATCACAAGGATTTTTATTTGTGTTTTGTACATTGAATGAAAGGAAAATGTCTACTCATAAGAGTAAGCTCAAGCTCAGGTTGAAGAGGGAGAAGATAGAACAGCTGGTATTGCTCTGGGAAAGAAACCATTAACAGACATCCCTCCATCAACACATAAGATTTGCCCTGTCATGTAAGATGATGCAGGAAGGCAAAGGAATGCCACCACTGATGATACTTCCTCTGCCTCTCCAACACGACCTAAAGGAGTCCTAGAGTTTATTTGTCCCAAAAAATCCTTGTCATTCAGAATCTGCAATAGTACATACCACTATCAGTGACACAATTAATTAAATTTTGCTTATGCAGAAATTTTAGCTAATTTCTTAACTCTACTCTTTTACCACCAGAACTATATATTACCAAGTGGCTATAGATGAATTGTTTTATATATGTTGAGCAGTCAATTCAATGCCACAATTGAATGATGTCACATCATTGTAGTGTCCTATGTGCCAAAAAGTTAACATTAGGAGAACTTACAGCTTCAGTGATTGGAGTTCTGATGAACCAAGGTGCAACACAGTTGGTCCTGATGTTGTCTCTTGCCCACTCACATGCCAAATTTTTTGTAAGCTGACCTATTGCTCCTGGATCGTCACAGAACATAACAGAACTCAATTATTTAATCACAAGATTATTAGGATCCATACCATACGAAATATCTGATTTATTTATGTATAGGTGGGTGGAGTTGAAGGAGAAGTAAAAGATTGTAATTTCTGATGGGAAAGTTAAAAGACAAGGTACTGTAAAAAGTAACAATTATCACCTATAAAAATAAATGAAATAGCAGCCAGTTTAAAATGTAAGCTTTCTTGCAAATTATTAATTAAGTATACTTCAAGGAAACTTCCTTTTGCTCCTCTTTCCCTCTCATTAAAGATACAAAATTAAATAAGCCTTGACAATTGACATTTCTGTGTTTCTCTTTCCTAAGCTCAGTCTTACCTTTACTTGCAGCATAGATTGATCCAATGTTTAATGATAAGACACCTGCAACAGAAGAGATGAAAACAATGCTTCCAAATCCTGATGCTTTCAAAAGAGGATGTGCTAGTTGAGACAGATGGTATGCTGATTCTAAATTGGTAGTCATG
Source organism: Crotalaria pallida (assembly GCA_037953625.1). Lineage (NCBI taxonomy): Eukaryota > Viridiplantae > Streptophyta > Magnoliopsida > Fabales > Fabaceae > Crotalaria > Crotalaria pallida. The sequence continues at coordinate 135,761,688 of CM075654.1, read as the reverse complement.
ATTGTGGAAAATTCTTCTGCTGTGTGTTCTAATGTTGGTCTCCAGATATTTCTCCCTGCATTGTTTATCTAAATCCAGATGTTAATAGGGAAATGAAGATATATAATGAAACCAATTAATTGCAATGAGACTGAGACTTACTAGTATGTTGAGTTTCCCATCAAATTCTGAGGAGACTGTCTCCAAGAGAGTGATTCTTTGGGTTCTAGAGGTCACATCACATGGTGAACCGGTTACATGGTAACCCTTCCCATTCACCCATTCATCTAAACATTCATTAAGATGGGCCTCATTTCTGGAGCAGGTATGTACCCTTGCTCCAAGTGCTGCCAGCTCCTCCACAATAGCACGCCTTAATCACAGTAGCAAAAGCCAACAAAGTTTCCAATCAAAATTCATTTCAAAATATTACTCACAGCACTCTCTAGCTAAGAGAAAAATGTTAGTTACATATATCTCCTTGTCACTATATATAATTAGACTATTAATAAGTGTTTATGTAATTGTAAGGTCATGTGTATGAAAGTGCATGCATGCAACACTCTCAAATACTATATAGGAGGGAGAAAGAAATAGAATAGATCATCGAATGATGGAGATACCCAATTCCTTTGGTTCCACCAGTAACAAGAGCGGTCATTCCTTTAAGAGACCATCTACACTCTGTCTTATTCCCTATTTCTGCCATTAATATTGCTCTAATTATTATTTCTTCTTCTTATTGTTATCTCTTGTTTTCAGCTATGTTGCAATTTCCTCTCAATGGGATGTCACACATATATACTAGTTCATACTTCATAGTTGAATAGACTAATCTTGCTGAGGTAAGAGTTTCTTTCTGTTAATCAATACGTGGCAATTGTAGACACACAAAAGGTACAAAACTTGGAAGAAGTAACCACTTAATCTTGTAGCAAGATCGGTCTAGTACCTACGCAACTTTCACAAATTTTATATTTGTAGTTTTAGGAATTCAATTGTGCATTAATTAATTTTTTGGTCTTGTTAAGTTTTCTAGAAGTAGAAAAAACATCACAAGTTTTAAGTCTTTCTTCTCTCGTAAATTTAAAAAACTTCAACTTTTAATGCTTAAAAACCATATTTTTTATATGTTATTATATTCCTTTAAGAGACCATCTACCCTAAGCACACTTATTAGCATTTTCCTAATTTTTTTTATGTTTGCTTTTGATATTTCAAAATATGAATCCAGTAGTATTAGTTCAGTTTAGGATATAATGGTAGAGTTATATTGTATTCTTTATTAAATTAATGTAACATTTAATGATTTTCTTAATCCGTTTGTAGTAGATAGAATGACATATACCAGTGGAGGTTGGTACAAGTGGAAGGGGCTTGTGTCTTAAACATGTGGTCGCGGGTTCGAGTCGTACCCGAGGCACATGTGAATGGAGCAAGCCTTACTGGGAGCATTGCCCCCGAAAGGGCCCGACCGTGGTGCGAGGGATTAGTCACACAGTTGTGTGGGTGGATATATATATATATATACATATATATATATATATATATATATATATATATATATATATATATGTAGAGAGAGAGAGATAGATAGATAGATAGATAACGGCGAATGGAGGGAGTATGTTTATACCGTAAAGCGTAAAGTCGTTATAATCTAGAAGCCTGTGGGGTACGAAATCTTCATAATCAATTTAGGCCGCAACTGATTAAGAAATGAAGAAGTGACAGCAACTTTGATTACCGTTGGAAAAAAGAACAAGTTTGAATTATCAAGCATAGAAAAAATTAAAAATATGCCGCCAAGCACGACTACGTCAACTCTATTACATGGTTGAAAGCCTGTTTGTTTAATGTTTGTTTGTTTTTTTTTTTCTCAAAACTAATTCTATAAAAAAAGAAGAACTTGTTTGGATAATATGTGCTCACCTCACCTCATATTAGAAGAACTGAAGAAGGAAAATAAGAGTTTTGTGTATATGGCCATGACATGCCACCGAGAAATAAAAAACACAAACCAGACTTGAAATCTTTTTTCCCCCTTTCTAAAAAGAATGAGATGTTATTTTCAAAACAGTATTTCGTAAACAATGTTATCAAATCAGTTTTTTAAAACAGTAATTAATCAAACAGCCTAAGATTGAAAGGCTAAACACATCATTGTTGTAGAAATGAGTTTGGTGATCGAAACGGTTAGGATACTGAGATGATAATTTGAAAGTTTAATTAGTACTAAACCATTAATTAAAATGTATATCCGTGATATGCATATATCATTGATATGCATTATTTGAAAAACTGAGAAAGATATTAATATAAATACATTGTTTTGCACCATTTGATACATTTAGGATTTTCCCCTCCTCCAGGTCATGGGTTCTAGTCCCAGATCTCCCATGTAAACCAAAAAATGATACATTTATTAAATTGTTCCGGTGACAAAATACATTGTTTTAGTGAACTTCTGGTTGGGCGTTTTATCCTCTTCTCCAATAATGTTAAGAACAAGGCCAATGCCATTTGAACACAAATTAAGAACACATCAAAGTTGGGTCATGTAAAATTTCAAGTTACAGTTATCAATGAAACAATTTAATTAAAAAAAAAAAAAGGAGCTATTGCACTGTAGCAAGAACCAAGAATTAGTGGTTCATGAATCTAGAAGGGATGACACAAAACTTTTGAACAGCCTACCATGGGTTGCTGGGTTTTAAGTTGACTAGTAGCTTGCTTCCAACTCTAGAAGCTTGAACAAGACCAGTGCCTTCGGGACTGTGAGTAATTCTCCACATGAATGGCAGGTGGAGAGGAAAATTAGTAAGAAGCAGGGTGTGCAGCAACTCTTACATTTGAGTTGGGTAGAAACCGTTTACGGTCATCCCTCCATCCACACATATAATCTGACCGGTGATGTATGACGATGCTGGTAAACAAAGAAAGGCAACAAGAGATGAGACTTCCGCTGGATCTCCTAGTCGCCTAAGAGGGGTGCGAGAGTACACCTCTTCCAGATAGTCTTTGTTGCTGAGCACCTAAAAAGAACCAAGGAAAAAGTCAGCAAACATGTTATATCTGATTGCTGCATCAGACGTAAAGTGTTTCGGAGCGTTATGTAAGTTATTGCCAGACTGAGATTTTGGAGTGCAATGCAACAAAGTACAAACACAGCTGCAATGTTCTTATGCATGAACCAATGACACTTTTCACAAAGCTAATCTGAAGCACCAATTCCGAACAGTTTCAAGCCTGGAATTTGTAGTTTTGGAAATGTTGAAACAGAGGGTATTTAGGTAGGGAAGGAGAAAAAGAGAAAATGGAGACTCTGAAATAATGCGAGATTAATATTGATTTGATGCGATGATAATGCGTTTCAAAAGACAAACTCAACAGACCTATTTATACTAATAGTAGTGTGAGTCCTAATCATATAAGTAAACAAATCAGAGATAGGAGATCAATTCAAAGAGATCATTTAGGATACTCCCATATTCTAAGATACAATAGCTATTATGAGATATTCTCCATATATATTAACATGGAATAGGTTTTTCATGCATCCAACCCCTTCCCCACGTCAAAAATATGTTGGTGCAACCATACCATAGTGCAGACTGCAGCATTGTTCCTTTAAATCAATGCCATAGGTAGTTTATTCTTAATCATGGTTATAGGATAAAGAATGAGAGAATTACTTGCTCCACCATCGAAGTTCTGATGTACCAAGGTGCAACTGCATTACTCCTTATATTGTCTTTTGCCCACTCACAAGCAAGATTTTTCGTAAGCTGATTAATTGCCCCTATAAGCCAGAAAACAAGCAAATCCTCAAAATTTGATAAATTTGCCAACATTATCGTCTTTAATTATTTTTTAACCAAGCTTCAATACAGCCCCGGAATAGGTGAATTACCTTTTGTTGCTCCTTGAACAGACATCGACTTCAGTGAGACAAAACCAGAAACAGATGAGACAAATACAACACTTCCCACTCCAGATGCTTTCAGAAGTGGATATGCAAGTTGGCATATATGAAAGGTGGATCCTAAATTGGTATCGATGAGAGTAGAAAACTCTGCAGCAGTGAATTCTGTCATTGGTTTCCTAATGTTTGTCCCTACATTGTTCACCTTCACATCAAATTAATCAGGTTATTAATCCCCCGTTTTTTTTTTTTTTTGTAAAAAAACAAGATTTAATAATCCAAAATGAATATCTATGCATGTTTTGACCAGGAAAAGGTAAAGTAACAACTTAGTCCATATAATTATTCTACATTTTGCAATTTAATCCCTAAATATAATTATGTTAACTGAATAAACAGAACTCATATTTAGTCCTTCCTAAGGATTAAAATGAGATGCAATAGACCAAGGGGGCATTTGGAATTGGAACAGTTTACCTTACTTAGGCTTATGAGAACAACTTAAGAAAACAAACATTAGAAACCAAAAATTATGACTTTCTTATATGCTCTTTTTGGCTTATTTCAATAAGCTCATCAGGCAAGTTTACACACATAAGTTCTTTTTAGATTATTTCAGACAAAAGCTTATTGATCAAACACAAAATTAAGCTATTTACCCAAATGTACCCAAAGTTAATATGAATTTATTAACTAGGGACGGACTATTAGTCTAACACATACATACTGGCAAGGTTTTAAATAGTGGTTGGGGTCGTGGATTGGGAGAGTCTGAAAACCTTGATGTTGCAGACTATTTCTGGCAAATGCAATTGCGGTCGCGCGATTCGGTTTCGACAACTACCTAAACCTTAACATATCGTGTCGTCTATATAGCGATTGCGGATCCAAATTTAAAACCTGCTACTTCGAGTGGAGAATACTTTCAAAGCCAAATTTGCTAATTGAAAAAATAAAACACAAAACTAAACAAAATCTATGCAAAAAATAATAGTACTAAAAATTAGAGAAGCTTACAAGGATGTTGAGTTTGGCATGGAAGAGAGAGGAAACAGCTTCCATGAGCGCCTCCCTCTGCTGCGAAACCGAGACATCGCAAACAGAACCAGTGACCTCAAAACCAGAATCATTCCAATCCTTGAGACACTTGGTGAGCTCATCTTCATTCCTAGCGCACGTGTGCACTCTTGCACCAAACCCCAACAGTTCCTCAACAATGGCGTGCCTTTTACACACACCAAATCACAAGTTAACACGTGGAGATCATCAAAAGGGTAAGAAAGGGAAGGAATAAAGTTGAGATCTTTGTACCCAATTCCGCGAGTTCCACCGGTAACAAGTGCTGTCATTCCGGTGAGGGACCACTTATTATTGTTATTGGTGTGGGAGTGTAACATTGTAATGGTGGTGGTGGGTTGGGTTCTTGTAGAAGGTATGAGGTGACTGTGAGTGGAATATGAGATTCTGAGGTAGAAAGAAGAACAAGTGGTGGTGGTGGTGGTGGCGGCGGTGAAAGGAGAATGAGTGCGGGTTATCAGTGATGATGGATTTGGGAGAGAAGAGAGTTGATGATACATTTTGTTCCACTGCCTGTCCAAACATGCCTTCAAGGAGACAAGGTTGAAGATTTTCAGTTTTTTAAATTTTAGGCTTATGTCATGTGACATGTAGTTTGCACCTATTTTGTCAGATGTCCTTTGACTTTATTTTTCAACAAATATATCCTTACAGTTTGCTCCGGTGAGCCATATACCCCTGCATGCCATTTCCGGTCACCGGTGCTGACGTGGACCGCCGGAGTCAGCAAGTGGCAAAAATAGGAGCCCTTGTACTTTGGGTCTTTTTGTCAGATACCCTTATATATAACTTCAAAAATTCATATCTTTTAAACCGTAAGTCCAAAAATTACAAATTTTATGTCAAAACGATCGTATTGAAATATAGAATTTTAATATGTAATTATTTTATTTTTATGGATAGTTTTGTAAAAAATTGTTTTTTGGGCAATTTTCTATACGAATTTTGAATTTATGAATTATTAAAAATAATTTATGAATTGGATTGAACTAGTTTTTATTGTAGTTTGAGGAACATAAAAATCATGAGTTTTGACTATGCCAGTCTCCGATAACTCATGATTTTTATGTTCCTCAAACTACAATAAAAACTAGTTCAATCCAATTCATAAATTATTTTTAATAATTCATAAATTCAAAATTCGTATAGAAAATTGCCCAAAAAACAATTTTTTACAAAACTATCCATAAAGTAAAATAATTACATATTAAAATTCTATATTTCAATACGATCGTTTTTACATAAAATTTGTAATTTTTGGACTTACGGTTTAAAAGATATGAATTTTTGAAGTTATATATAGGGGTATCTGACAAAAAAGATTCAAACTACAAGGGCTCCTATTTTTACCACTTGCTGACTCCGGCGGTCCACGTCAGCACCGGTGACCGGAAATGGCATGCAGGGGTATATGGCTCACCGGAGCAAACTGTAGGGGTATATTTGTTGAAAAATAAAGTTAAAGAGCGTCTGACAAAATATGTGCAAAATACAGGGGCACCTGACATAAATAAGCCAAAATTTTATTATTATTACGAGGAAATTAAGTTTTTTAGTTTTTTAATTTTTTTTTTTAAAAAAAAATCTTCGTCCAGGGGTACGATATGCTAACCTCCTGCGTCTCACCAAAATTCCAATGTTACATGTAAGCAAAATTTGTCAAAATTGATAGTAGGTGTATATGACAAATATGGAAGTAATTTCGGGGAGTCAGACATTGAAAAAATAAATAAATAAAGGTATATGGCAAAAATACCACAAATTTCAGAGAGTTATGACATACTTAAGCCATTAAGAAATTTATACGATATTAGATAAGTTTGTATAATCAACCATGCCCAACATAGTTAGTTGTCTAATTGGGTTTTTTTTTAAAAAAAAAAAATTATGTAAGAGTTCGATCTATGTCGTTGTATGAAAAATGGTTTGTTGGTAAAGACAAAAACTTACTTGGTGATCTCTACGTTTTGGATGAGATCAATTTTCAGTTATCAACCGAAAAATAGCCGGGAAAAAAAAAGGTAAGTTTTGTATATAAAAAAAAAAAGATATGATTAATGCACTAAAATTTATAAGTGTATCGATTTTTTATACAAATTAATCAATTATAAATATTTTAATAGAAAATGCTGACAATAAGTGCTCTAAATTGTTAAGAAATTAAAAGTATTATTTTGTTATAGAAAGATGTGATTTTTTGAATTTTTGAGAAGTGATTAATGCTAATATATGATTGTTTTACTACTACTAGTAATCTTAACAAATGTTCTTAGACCACTTGTTAGCAAGACCCTGAATCTTAAAGCATAAGTTGGACAAACTCTTTTGATTTTGGGGAATTTAATATCTTCCATCAAATTATTTAATTTAATTTTGTTAATTTGATTTTTGTAGATTAAAAAAATTAATAAGCATACATTAGGTAAGGGCGTAAAATTAATGATGGGTGAAAATCTAAAAAAACAATTATTCCCTCCGGCTCGAATTATAAGCAATTATAATCACTTTTACGCTTATTAAGAAAGTTAATTGATTATATTTAATTTTCTCAAATTTATAAAAAAATAGAGGTATTTTTGGAAAGTACTATTGGGAATGAAACAAAAATTAATTAAGATTACAATTTTCTAGATATGTTTTAGGAAAGTGGTATTGGGAATTAATAAAGTTAGTTAGTTTTGCTTATATTTTAAACCAAGAGTAGTATGTTTTTTGTTGCTTATAATTCGAGCCGGAGGGAGTATCGCTTGGTACTCTATGATTTTTGCTTTTTGGAAGTTTTTTCCCTTTTCACTTATTTAAATTAGCATTTTTTACCAACAAAGTCCAACATAGTTGGTAAATAGCTAAGTTCCTTAAGTATGATGTCAGAGATTCGATCCCTGCCGTGAGTATGGAAAAGAAACTCACTTCGGTGATCTTTACGCCTCTGAGAGGATTAGTATTCGACTGCGGTTGGGAGATACCCTTGGTGTACAAAATAAAAGCATTTTTTGAAATTTCAATAATAATTATAAATGTTATTTTTAAAAATATTAATTATTTATATTTTTAATATTATTAACAAAATTATAGTTCTCATATACTATCCTCCCTCCGGCTCAAATTATAAGCAAAACCAACTAATTTTACGCTTATTAAGGAGGTTAGTTGATTGTATTTAATTTTCTCAATTTTATAAAAGAATAGAGGTATTTTAGGAAAGTTGCATTGAGAATGAAACAAAAATTAGATAAGATAACAATTTTTTAGGGTTGTTTTTGGAAAGTGGTATTGGAAATGAAATAAAATTTAAGAAAATTGATTAGTTTTGCTTATATTTTAAATCAAGAGAGTTATGTTTTTTGTTGCTTATATTTCAAGCCAAAGGGAGTACTATTTTCTATTTACAAATTAATAAGATTTTTTATAAAATCCAATTTGAATTGGTAAGTGTTATCATTTGATAAGTCCCATAAATTTAATGAAATCAAGTGGTGATATTTTGTAAGGATTCTGTTAAAGACTTAAAGTCTTTAAGAAATACCTGGGCTTTTGCCCCTTTGTAAATCAAAAAAAAAAAAAAAAAAAAGTCTTTAAGAAATACCGAATTAAATCTATGAATCATGCTAATATATAATCCCGAGTTATTTTGTTTCTTTTTATATGTCGTATTGAGAAATTCAATAGTGTAATAAATGCTATTTTTCATGTTTGCCCCTATTTAATAAGTCTTGGTTTACGTAAGTAGTGAAGAAAAATTAATGATTATGGAAAGAGAAAGGGTATAGTGGGAAAAAACATAATTAATGTATTGGAAATCTAAGTAATTATTGATTTTCTTAAGGGGCTTGTCTTTTTTTTGAAATATGACAGATAAAAAGGAACGGAGGGAGTAACTGAATCCGTATCGGATATCTAGTCTCAATAAAAAATCGAGTAATTAGTCCTTTTAGTCTCTGAGAGTGTAACCACCAGTCATTTTAGTCCTTCAGAGATCATAAATACACGTTTAGTTCCTGAGGGTGTCTCACGTCCGTCATTTTAGTCCCTCCGTCAACTATGGTTATGTAACGGAGTTAATTTTTTCGTCATTCATTTTGATCCCTGAAACATGCATACATAATTCATTTTGGTCCCCGAAACATGCATATATAATTCAATTTGGTCCTTTTTAAATTGCCAGTTAATTCATTTTAATCCCTGAAACATCCATACATAATTCAATTTGATCCTTTCTAAATTGTCAATTAATTCAATTTAATCCCTCATTTTTTTAGAAAACAAACAACTCAACATTATGTGGTACTCCCTCCATCCCTATTTATAAGACCCTTTTGGGAGATTTCACGTCCATTAAGAAAGTGAAATAATTAAGTTAATTGTATTGGAAATGTGAACTTTTTATATGTATTTTCAAAATTACTCGTATTAATATTATTGGGAATATAAAAAGTGTTAAATAAATATGGTTGTTTTTGGGAAAAAAAGTAATTAATGCTCATTGAAAATTGGTAAAGGGTATTATAAATAGGAACAAAATAAAAGTGTCAAAAGAGTCTTATATTTAGGGACGGAGGGAGTATAACATTAAAACCTGTATGTATATAATATTTGAGCAGCACCTATTCGCAAAATCAATCTTTTACTAATTTTCAAGGAATATTTGAGGCATCAAAATGAAGAAATGAATACTAAATTTAGAGATATTTTTTACATAGTTATTTTTTAGATTAGTTTTGTGAACATGTGCTAACTCAAATATTACATACATACATGTTTTAATGTTATATCCCATAATGTTGAGTTGTTTGTTTTCTAGTCCCTCCGCTTTATTTTGTTTGGCCTTTTAGGCCTGAGCACATATATTAAGAAAGTGTAGTTTTATGTGTATTTTATCTAAAATGTCCCTATTTAATCCTTATTTAAAATTGTAGTAATATTTAATTTAATCAATGTATAGTGGTTTAGAGATGAGAGAGATGATAAAAGTGTAATCAATGATGAGTAAGAGAAATGATTGAAATCAGGGTTAGAGTTGAAAAGAAAAATTTGTTTATGTATCGGAATTGTAAAAGGTCATATAATATGAAATACACTAAGAGAAAAAGTCTAAAAGACAAAACAAAATGAAATGGGTGGAATAAAAAAAATGAGGGATTAAATTGAATTAATTGACAATTTAAAAAGGACCAAATTGAATTATGTATACATTTTTTAGGGATTAAATTGAATTAATTGTCAATTTAAAAAGGACCAAAATGAATGGCAGAAAATTAACTCCGTTACATAACCACAGTTGACGGAGGGACTAAAATGACGGGCGTGAGACACTCTCAGGGACTAAGCTTGTATTTATGATCTCTGGAGGACTAAAATGACTGGTGGTCACACTCTCAGGGACTAAAATGACTAATTACTCATAAAAAATCTCACTTATTCCGAATAGTGCTGGCAATTAGGGCGGATGCCCATGGGCCCCACCCATCCGTCCTACATTTTTGTGGGCAGGGCATCATTTTTTAGCCCAATTTTCGAATGTCCCCGTCCGCCATGCCCATTTTTTTTGTCGGGCATCATTGTGCGGGCGGTGGGCCGCCCACGATCTCCCATTATTTAGTTTTTTTTTAAAAAAATTAGGAGTTGCACAACTAGGAGCCGCCCTACATTTTGTCGGGTATCAAACTTTATTATTATGTTTTTATGAATTTTGATTGTGAACATTTATATGTTGTGCTATCTTAATCTACATTTTATGAATTTTGAAGATAGAATATATGATTTTTTTTTATGTTCCAAAAAAATATATATGATTTTTTTATTTTTTTATTTAAATGGGACGCTCATGGGCATGCCCTGCCCGCATTATAATGGGCGGGCAGGGCATGAATTATCAACCCAAAATATTATAATGGGCGGGCGGGCATGCCCACAAAAAAAGCGGGTCTTTGATGGGCATGGGCAATGCCCGTCCGCCCTCCCGAATTGCCAGCACTAATTCCTAACAATCTCTCATGGGCTCTAGTTTTTTGACCCCCTAGTCAATTAGTTGACCCCTTTGTTTATGTAAAAATCCCATAATAACCTTACTAACTTCCAATAATATCAAAATACCCCTCTCTTATTCCAACCTTACCTCTTCTTAAAAAAAATTAAATTAAACAACTCACGCTTAACCCTCAATGAGGGTTATAAAATATATATTTTAACAACCACGCTAGGGCACAGCGAGAGTTGTAAAATTTTATAATTCTAGTTGAGGGGTCAGCGAGTGTTATAAAATAAAAAATTATAACCCTCGCTAGAGTCAGCAAGGATAATAAAATAAAAAATTATAAACCTCACTGGGGTCAGCGAGTATTATAAAATATTATTTTTATAATCCTCGCTGACCCCTAGCAAGGGTTATAAAAATCTTGAGCCCTCAGCGAGGGGACATTTTGGATAGTTTGGTTTTTAATAAGATTGATAATGTCTTTTCAAAATAAAGCGGATTAACTAATTGACTTGGGGTAAAAAAACTAATTCCAATCTCTCATTGTCATGGTGTTACCAAAAGCCCAGCCCAATTGTCGTGATCTAGAAGGCAGAGGGCCCCGACACTCTACTTCGTACTTCCAACAGAACATGCCACATGGCTCATATATCGCGCTAAGAAGATTTTCACACAGGGAATTGCTTTTTGTCCCCCATTTTCGATTTTTTGGCCCCCATTTCAATTTTTCGTGGACGAAAATAATCCTGTGGAAATTAACAGTTCCGGTTTAGTAAAACCGAAAAATATTTTCCGGTAATACCCAGCCGGAAATCTTCCGGTAATACTGAACCGGAAGAAAGTAGCGGTCCAGTTCTTCCTGCGTGCCTCTATCTCCTAGTCTGTCACCTAAACATCAATTATCCTCTTCTGAACATCGACGTTGATAACATCTCCATTTTGAGTATGAGCTGTTTACAAACACGCAAATCACAATTACATATCTAATAAATGAATATCAAAAGGCAGGATAACTATTATAAAACTACACAAGCCGCTGTTCTCACTTCAGTGTTATCATAATCAATTTCCTTATTCATTCTGTTCACACTCCAACTATTGCTAAGAATTTAAAGAAGTCAGCATTTTAGCCACTCAAGGTTATTAACGAGAACTGATCCATATGGTTCTTTAAACACGGATATCAATAGTATCTCATGACTTGATCCTCTACTTTCTTCCGGTTCAATATTACCGACGATTTTCGGTTGGGTATTACCGGAATTATTTTTTAATCTTTTCCGGTTGAGCATAACCGGAAGTGTTAATCATTTAATTTTTTTTCCTTTCCGACTCTTCATTATCGGAAGTGTACCGGTTTTGTATTACCGAAAGGTTTTCGGTTGGGTATTACCCGAAAATATTTTCCGGTTTCACATAACCGGAAGTGTTAAATTCCCCAGGGTCATTTCGACCACAAAAAATTGAAATGGGGACCAAAAAAATCAAAAATGGGGACCAAAAAGCAAATTCCTTCGACATAAGGGATCCAAACTCCGATCGAAGGTCCATCAACAACCGCTCTCTCCCATATTCATCCCGAAAGAATTGTGAGTTCTAATACCACTCGTTATCACCAAGAAACTAATTCAATAATAATAAAATTTATAACTAATTCATGGATCAAAGTTAAAAACAACAACAATTGGATAAATACGAAGTCTTAACTCAAGACTTTAAAATATTAAGTTCATATATCAAATAACTTATATATTCCTAAATTTATCCATTACATTTAGATGTGAAGCTGGTTATCCTCACACTCATTAATAACTTTTGAATATTGTCATCTTCCTCGATACTCTTTGGCTTTTTATTAATGAGTGTAATGGTAACGAGCTTCACAAATCACAATGTACAAAATTACTCTCATTTAATAATAGGAGAGAGTAATAATAAATGTATGAAAATTATATTGAAAAGAAAGAAGAAATGAGTGGTGAAAAAGATAATGTGATTAATAAGGGTATACTTAAAAAATGTGTAAATAAATATCGAGTTCTAAAATTACATACTCCCTCCGGCTCGAATTATAAGCAAATCTAACCATTTTTACGCTTATTAAGGAGGGAGGTTAGTTGATTGTATTTAATTTTCTCAAATTTATAAAAAAAAATAGAGGTATTTTAGGAGATTAAATTGCGAATGAAACAAAAATTAATTAAGATAACAATTTTCTACAGATGTTTTAGGAAAGTCACATTGGGAATGAAACAAAATTTAATAAAGTTAGTTAATTTTGCTTATATTTTAAATAAAAAAAGTATTTTTTTTTCTTATAATTCGAGCTGAAAGGAGTAACATATGTGACAAAATAAAATAATTAAAAAAACATAACTTATGAAACGGATAGAGTACATTCTCATTCATTTACAATATTTCTTACAAACATAAACACATAAAATCAATAAAATTAATTAATACAATTAACTCATATAATTTTTTATATTGTTTCCATTTTAAATATTTATATCTCCATGCGTTAACCATCATTAATACTATTTTATCAATTATTTTTTCCACCTTTAATATTAATTAATTAACTATTTCTCAATTTTCATTAAAAAATAATTTTTAAGAAAACAATTAATACTTCGTCATTGATATTTTTTTTCGAAACCAGGTGGTGTTTGATTTTCATATTTTTTTTATGGTCCAACTAAGAACTGTGCGAGTCTTTGACTCGACAGTATGGATCCTCCCCAAAAATCGTTGTCCCACTGAACTCGAGTCTTTGATCCCGAAGTCCCTAAACGCCCAGCCAATTTTCGCTAGGGCAATCCACTTGGGTTCGTTATTGATATTTTAAATAGGTCAGATAATAGTAAAAACCAAGGGAGTGGCTTCCTCCAACATCTCTTGTTAATTTAATGAATTCATTCAAATTTATTAATCCAAAATAACCTAGAACGTGGTAGAAACAAATTAAAATAGAAATATGCAGGTTTATATAGAGGAAAATCCTTAGAAGTAACAAGAAATTTTAGCTCAAGAGTCAAGATATAGCTAGTACATATTACTCCATATAAAAACATGTTGGATAGCAAAACATTGTGTTCAGGAGACAATAACATAAGAAGCTGGCGTAGGCAATAAAAAGCTACACGCCACAACTCAAACAAACAAGTTGTTTCCCAACGATATCATGACTAAGTTTTCAACAATTGGGCCATTTTGTCCTTTGCTCTAACTCAAAGCTGTATATATATAATATCATGGAAGTTACCTCACATGCCATTCGTCTATACTATATGATAGATGATTAGATGAAAGCAGGCCTTACCTTTGTATATATAATTTAATTTAATCTATGTACCCCACTTCACATATACATATACATAAAACCACTACTATATATTTGAATTGACCATCTAATCTTCTAATTTCTATCTATATTATTTCATTATTTTACATAGCTTGAAAGTTATTGAAGCTAATTAATGAAATGGAGTCTGATCATGATCTTCCATCATCAGAAAAAAGAACCGATGTTGGTGGAGATGATCATCAAGGTGCAAGTGTAGTGGTGACTACACCTAAGTCCTATGAGTGCAACTTCTGCAAGAGAGGTTTCTCTAATGCACAAGCACTAGGAGGACACATGAACATTCACAGAAAAGACAAAGCCAAGCTCAAGCAACAATCTTCTTTGGACATTCATCATCAGAAGGTCCCTTCCTTGGAGGGCAAGAAGTCCCTCCAGAAAGACCATGTCTCCTCTAGAGACGATGAAACCAAACTTATTCACATGAAGCAGCTTCCACTCTTTGAGGAATCACCAACCAGAAGTGAAAATCAAAAGCCACAGGGTCAAATTCATGATGGTGATGAGATTATTACACGACGGGCTTTGTCATCTAATGGCCAAGGTTCATCGTTGGAGTTAGACCTTGAACTAAGATTAGGGCTTGAGCCACATGATTCATCAGCTGCAAAGAGTACCAGAAAATTCTTTTCATGAGTTTGATGCATAATACATAGTGATTTGTATATTTCCAAGAGGCTTATTGATGGTTCTAGTCCCTCAAATTTGGGAGTGTTTGGTTTTGGTCCATGAAAGTTTTTTTGACTTTGACTCATCCTTAATTGTTTTGAAAATTTGATTTTAGTTTCCGTCATTAGGAAAAATTCGTTAATTGCTTATGTGATTAACGTAATACCACATCAACATACAAATAACATTAAACCAATAAAAGGAGCACAAGGGGTACTCTCATCCCCAATCAATTAGCTTACAATTGATTCAAACACTCCAAAGGATTTAATAGCCAATTTCCATATGAATAAATCACATTATTATTGTGAGCCTTAAAAAGAGTCCAAAATTGAACATTTATTTGTTCCAAGACTTCTTGTGCTCCAACATCTTCATCTTCGAATATTAGTTTGTTTCTTGATTTCCAGATGTTCCAAAGAATGACGAACCATATATTATTCCACCAAATTTTTGTTTTTTATGTAACTTAAGAACCCAGCATGCTGTAAAAAATTCATTTTCCCATCCTTGTGCAAAGGCAGAATGAGACTGAATTGCGCATTATACTGTTGCCAAATTGTGTACACTTCTGGGCAGAGAAAAAGCATATGCTCTAAATCTTCCTTGTCAAGTCCACACCTTGGGCAAATAACATCTCCATCCTGAATTATTTTTCTTTTCTTCAGATTTGATCTTGAAGCAACTCCATCTTCCAATGCTCTCCACGCAAAGCACACCAATGTTGAAGGAGCTGAATTATTCCAAAATTGTCTGTAGAAGTCTATCCAGTTGTTTTCTGTCTGTGCAATGTATAGGCACTTTTCACGTGTAATGACCTTGTTTTTCATGCTTCCACTCCATTCGTCTTTGACACATTGCTTTTTTTTGTTTCCAGTAACCTGCATAAATTTTCATACTCTTCTGTTTCCAAGTATACAATTTTCTTCTCCAAACTAACTTTCATACCCACTCTCCCTCAACCCATTCTCCCATATTTGATATTACAGTATTTTTATATACTGATAATTGAAATAGTTTAGGGAATAAAATTTTGAGTTTTTCCCCCTAACCAAACATCTTCCCAAAACAAAACATCACTACCTACCCTCCCCTAATTCCAGTTTTAAACCTCCAGCAAACCACTTTTCCCTTTCATTCTCCTTCTCCGTTTTTCCTAACCCTCTCCACCACCTCGACCCCTTAGAGAACATAGACAAATCTCCTTCTATCATGTGTTTATTCGAATATTCTAATTATTACAAAATCGTAATAATTAGAATAAACACATGATATTTCGTAATAAAAAAATATTTTGATCGAGAATATTTTTTAACTTATTACTAAAATTATTTTGATGCCATAAATTTATAATTTAGATAAATATCGAGTTGGAAAAATTAAAAGATCCTAACTCAAGTTATGCTTAAAGTGATAAAGTGTTAGGAACTTATTCAACGATGCAAATCGTAAAGAGATATTGGGATGAACCGATGAAGGATGGAGCCATTTCAAGCTCAAAGGTCAGCTCTTCAGTAGTTGGACCGTACATTCAACTAGTTCTGCATCTTACCTGCCATTTGCTGGCCTCACTTGAAGTACGTTGCAGCCACAGCTAATATGGCATGCGAACTACTTCAGCCGGCACATTACAATAAGCATGATTGAATCACCTTCAAATATTGGTCCCCATAGAAATGCATTGCGTCAACTTTTCCTGTGATTCTGTGAATTCAATGGTTCGAATACTACTAGTTAGAGTCATCAATTATGGAAAATCTTTAAATTATTACACTATCACCCCTAAGAAATTATGAGGGGAATATACTCTTTAATGTTACATAAATATTCTAAAACCAACTTATAAAAATAGACAAAAAAATCTACCAAATGAGGAACCGAGGGAGTATTATTTTTCCAAGAAAATAGGATTTATGAAGAAGAAGCAAATCAAAGAAATCATAGCACTAATCAAAAAACTTTCCAATATTTCTCTCTAGTT
Source organism: Crotalaria pallida (assembly GCA_037953625.1). NCBI lineage: Eukaryota > Viridiplantae > Streptophyta > Magnoliopsida > Fabales > Fabaceae > Crotalaria > Crotalaria pallida. The sequence goes on along the minus strand of CM075654.1, from coordinate 135,744,719 downwards.
TTTATCATCAATTCTTGCATTGATTTCTCATTCCTTGAGTTTATTTGCTGCCTAACTTCAAGATTTAGCTAACATGCTCCCTGTAATAGTTATGTAGTTCTTTTTTCTTTTTTTTTTAGAAATTATTAATTTACTATTCATGAAATACGTCCTTTAATTAAGTGAGATGACCTCTTTATAGAATTATAGATCGTTACTTTTCTTGCGGTTCTATGAAATCTAGGCTTCAACTTTATGCAAATTAACATTTATATATCGTGCGTGATAACCGTAAAAGCACATCTTTATTACCACTTTAAAAGGAGACTCGAAACGGATATTAAATGTACTAGTTATAATTCTCCACGTGATCGAATTTCGGTGAATAATCACTACAAGTATTCAAGAATCAAACGTGCTAGGCCTTTACAGCTTAATCGGTCACTTTTAATTTGACTAAATTGATTGCTCATGGTTCAGCTAGTGAAGTGTGAAATAGTGTGTTTGTACTTGTTCACGTGAAAGAACATGTAAGAATGCAATACATGAATGAATGTGCCTCTCAGGGAAGGATGTTAAATGGGAACACATATCTTTTTGGTGCTTATACATTCCTGTTTGTGGTGATTAGTCATGGTAAGTTGAAATGTAAAAGGCTTTTCAAGACATTCAGTGTTTCTATACAGGCCATTAAATTTGACGAGATTTTGAATTCATACAATCCAATTTCTATCTCAGACTTTCTTCTATTCATCATTTTAGAATCAAATTGTTTGAGTCATCTCTCTACATTAGTTTGGTTATGTTAGGACAATACAAACAAACCATGTGAAAGAAAACAAAGCTGTCAAAAATGAAATGATAGCAGCTTATGTAAAGCGTGGTGTGGTCACTTATTAACCAACTCGAGTACGCCCGTGGCCAAAGTTGATGACAATAAAAAGATCAGGTAGTAGACAGAGAAAATCTCCTTTTTTCCCCTGATGTTCTTATTTCAGGGTTCTGAATACAACTTACAAATCATACAAAAATCTTGTTTCAAAACATAGAACTTCACAAAACCATACAAAAATTATCTACGTTAATAGACTTGAACAATAGAGTTTTACACTGTGCAGATATGTTCCACTTCAACTAGTCGTCGTCGATATAGATAGTCTCTTGCTTGAACAGGCCACCAAATACTTTCCTGACCTCCTTCGGTTTCTCTTCTTGCTTTGGTTTTTCCTCCTTTGGTTTACTTGCAGCCCTTCTTGGAGTTGTTTGTTTAACCACTGCTTTGTTAGGCGTGAGGTTCCGAGCCTTGGCCTGTCCCCTTACGGTGGCTAGCTTCGCGTTTGAAATCTCATCCTCATCATCAGGCTTTTGGATTGAGGTAGCAATCTGTGAGCTTAACTTTTGCCAGGAAAGCCCTGCACCAAAATCTTTTGCCTTGTTCAACAGGTTTTCCACAGAAGCCCCGGCAGCCTCTGCCTTATCTTGTGCTTCTTGCTGCGAAAGCTTTTGCACCTTTTCTTCCAGCTTCTTTGTTCCTTCGGCAGCTTCACGGGCCTTCTCAGAAGTCACTCTTGCTTCTTCCTCTTCTCTAGCTTTCTGGAGCACTTCAGCATAGGCTTTTCTTCTGCCATCCTCAGGAATGAGGCTGTAAAGTAACATATAAATCAGATAGAGATACATACTAATAATCATCTCAACGGGAACCAACACCAAAATCATTCAGCAACTGTAGATGGAAAACAGAAACAACTAGCTGATTCACCTGAAAAGTTCATCCACACGCTTCAAGGGGGCATTTGGATCTGTGTACACTTCCACAACCTAATTGAGAGGGGAAAAAATATGTCAACAGAAAGCTTCAATCTTTTAGCCTTGAAATATGTGTGGCTGTGTCCGAGCATGCTAATCATCTCAATTAGATATCTTCGTATCAGCATAGACTCGTATGCATTGCGTTATCTAGCTAATGTAAAACTGATACCTTGTTTTCAGCCACCGCTGTGTTGGAAAAGACATCAGCCACTAACGATGCTATCTTGGACTTCGTTACCTGTAATGACCATCATTTTCAACAAAACAAAATAATAATAATAATTATAACCTACAAATATGGAAATAAGAATGTAAATGGAAAATAGAAAAGATATAATTGCATTTAGATACTATTGCATACATTACATTACTTTATAGTCGTTTTCGCTGGTGCTTCCTTCGCCTAAGACAACCACATTATAGGAACTCTCTGGCGAGAAATCATCAGTTAAACTTGTCTTGATGAAGGTATATGCGATATCCGTCTCGATCACTTTTTGCAAGAACTCTTGTATGGTTAGCTGAGACTGGGAGAACAGGTTGTTGAAGAAGGAGGTGATGCCATCCAGTACATTGTAGGTTGAGGAGGCTGCGCCTGCAGTGCTGTCATCGTAGATAACAGCCACGTGACCTACTCCAGCCAGCTGAGCAGCCTGGACTACTTGCAAGGCGTCTGATGCAGAGACCTCTGCAGATGGACCATTCTCTGTGGCACCAATGGTGACAACCACTTTGCTTGCATTGCCTATTGCTTTGGCTATTGAGTCTGCATCATCAAAGCTTGATTGTACCGCATTGAGACGCTTTGCCTCTTCCTTTGATATGATCTGTAGTACATGCATTAGAAAGCCGGAATATACTCCAATGGATATTCACCTTTGTTTTTGTTTTTTATTTTATTTTATTTTTATTTTTTTGCATACCAAGAGGAGTTTATGATTGATACAAAAATGCCAAAATGGTACAAAAAGTTTGGTGTAGAAAAATCATTTTCCTTTGATGAAAGTTCTAACGAATGGTCATTGTTACATCTTGCTTCGCTTGCTCCATCTATGATACTTAACGCACATTGTATATATAAGGGTGCGTTTTGGTAAATAATTTAATAAAACATCATAGCATTTTTTTTAAATAGCTCATTTTCATGAACTTCTTTGATAACCTAATTGGAAAGAGTTTAAAAAACTTATAAGGATCAGGACAAAGGTTTAAAATTACATTCCTGATTACATTTACCGAAATTGTGGATTATTGCGGGAAAATACGGTTGATCCAACTATAATTGCGATGATGATGCGGCTAAGGAGGCTATCAAAACCATAATGTTCCAGCCTCAATTATGATTGTGGAATCATATTTAAAACCTTGATCATTTTCAAAAGTTTATTTTTGTAGTTTTTCTCATAGTTCTCTATAAATTCTTCCAAACACCTTGAAAACCCATATCCCACATCTTTAGTAAACTTGATTCCTGAAGCTCATTACCGGAAGAAAGTGGCTAAGTTGATCATATTATTCCTTTAAAAGTATAATCAATTAGCAAAAAAGCTTTATGTTAGAATGAGCAAGAAGAGGGGCAAGAGAGGCATTCAATTCAACCATGAGTTCCTTAAGTTTAACTAAACTAAAGTACTGACTGTCTGACTCTTAAGACAGAAATAAGATTATGCACTTCCATTACCTTGTATTGAGCAGCAAGACGAGCTAGTTCTTGAGCAGAACCAAGCTCAGGGACTCCAGCTCTAACACTAAAACCTTCCCTTAGCAATGTTTGCGCAATGCGAATACCGGCCTGTCCTGTTGCTCCTGCAACAAACACCGTTGAAGGATCCTTGCGCCTTGGGTTACCAAATGACAGACCTGGTGAAGAAGGATTACTCACAACAGGTATCAATGATGTTACATCAGGTAACTTTCCAATTTTGATGAAACTAAAGGGGTTGGAATTGGATGGCTGGCCTGCTTCTTCAGGGGAAGAAGAATCATCTTTTGGTTTTCCTAACCCAAGTGCTGATTTCTTGGCAAACACTCTAAGCCTTTGGTTCCGTGTGGTAAACCTTGAATGAGGTGTGGTGGCTAAGAAAGATGAGTTAGAAGTAAGAGTAGGAGCCATGAATGGATAGAATCAAGATTGACCCCTCCCCCTTCAATTTGGAGCATATATCATTTGGTTTGTGAAGCTCATTAACACAATCTATAACCTTAGGCTTTGAAAGATTAATTTTGTTTGGTCTTGTGAGATATATTATCTGAATGGAAGAGGCAAGCAAAAGCTAGCGAATTGGATACGGCCACGTTGGATTTTATCCAGTATAGAAATATCCAACACCAAGCGTTCAAATATCACTGAAAATGACATGCCATATTTCGTCCATTAAAGCATTGTGCAGGCTTGAAAATTTTTATGTTCTTGCTTAAGCCATTTTATTTCATTTAATTCAGTTTTTATATGACTCTTTTACTTAGTTTTTTTTTTTTAATTATTGGATCATTTTAAACTTAGATGAATGAAAACATGCAATGATTAAAATTAGTGAGTGAGAGAAAGGCTGAGTTTAAAAAAATTAAGGATCCGTAAATAAAGATAAAAAGCCAAAAAGAGTCTCCTTGAATTTTATAAGCGACTAAATATTCGAGTCTACTTTTTTTTTTTTTTTCCCGATTCTTGTCAACTTTACATTGCAAGTCAAATTCAAATTCGCAAAGGGTTCAAATTTAAGTCCAGTTTTATATATCTATAAAAAGAAATATACGTTTCAGTAAGATAAAACTGAAGTTATGTTTTGGTATTTTATTGACAAGCAAAATAGAGTGTAATTTGATGTGATAGAATGAAGTTAGGTGGAATAAAATGAATGAATAGTATAAATCGTAACCTTTTTATTTCAATATTAACCTCCTAATGAAGAAATGTTTATATTATTTACTTATAATGTTAAAAACCATTATTATAGTAATATTTTGTTCACGCAAATCATCGACCTAACTGGGGTAGGTCGGAGGAATGGGTAGCAAACTAGCAATAGTAAACGTAACTATTTCCGCTTCCAAATTACTGATTCAAGAGAAAAAAATATTTATAAAAACATTTCCAACTAATTACAGAGCAAACAAGTCCAACAATGTGTGAATATCTTATAGGAAGCAAATAGCTCCTACCAAGAATACTAAGTTAAAAAATAACAAATAACTACTCCCTCCGGTCCTTATTATAAGTCGCATTTCTCTCTCACAAAAAGAGGCTTATAATAAGTATCGAAGGGAGTAATTAATTTCATTCATATTTTTCATTGATTCCTACCATAAGCATTACAATGCTTAAATAACAAGATAACCCTAATCTACTAATAAGATCAACCGAACAAGTGGCACAATCTTAGAGCGCTAGAACATTATAGAAAATATACTAATAAGTGATAATTATAATTATTATTAAAAAATCTAAATAAATAATCATCCTATCCCTTTTTTCCATATGGGCCAAATAATCTATTTCACTATTAATTGATCCAACTTCCTATCAATATCCGATAATGTAAAGCATAAGAAAGAAGGGAATTGCTTTTTGGCCCCCGCGAGTGACTTTTCGGCCCCCATGTAAAAAATTCTGGTTCTAAGCAACCGAAAGGATTTTCCGGTTCTACATAATCGGAAGAATTTCAAACCCCATTCCAGCATAGGTTAACCAGAAAGGTTGAAAAAATTTGATATCCCCATATTGCTCTCATTTGTTGGGGTGGGCTCTGTAAACACGGAGGGTTAATATTGGATTATCACGTGTTTTTCTTTTCTGGTTCTTTATTACCGAAAATATTTCGGTTAAGAGTTGCCAAAAATCTTCCGGTTCAAGTATACCGGAGTTATTCCGGTTGAGCGGAAACGAAAAATCTTTCCGATCGGATATAAACGGAAATGTTAATGCGGGGGCCAAAAAGTCACTCGCGGGGCTAAAAAGCAATTCCCAAGAAAGAATCTTGCGCGTGAAGATCAAGGAACACATTCACGACCGACGCAGTAGGTGCGGTTTAAGCCATGTTGATGTATGGAGCTAAACATTTTAGGATAAAAACGGCCGAGGCTCCGGTGCATGTAAACATGTAACATGCACCGGTGCATGTCTTTATTTCTGGGTTTTTTATTTATTTTTTTAAAATTTAATCAATTAAAAAATATTCTATGTGTTTTCTTTTTTACGGATATGAAGTGATTTTTATAATTTGGATTTTTTTTTTTTACTCTGTGTTCTTAAAAAACTGTATTGAGTAAAACTGTATTCAAAATTTACAGATTCTAATAAATCTATATACAAACTTGTGTTAAAAAATATTCTGAATAAATCTGTATTAAAAAAATTTGAAAAACCAAAAAAAATTAAACCATGCACCGATGCATGGTTTAATTAACCATGCACCGGAGCCTTCCCCGATAAAAACATGGGCGGCCTAAGTATGAACAGAAACTCGAGAAGATATCAAAATGAGTCAAGAAAACAGGAAAGTTGTAAATGACAAGAAATACCAAGGGTTGCTTAGGGTCTGTTTGGTTTGACCATTTTCTATTTTCATTTTTCACAAAAATAGAAATGTTAAGTGAAAACATGTTTGGTAGGGTTATTTTTGTTTTTGGCTTAGATAATGGAGTCCGTATTTCTGAAAACATTGAAAATGAAAGAAAGTGTTTCCATCATTTCAGAAAACGCACGGTGGCAATTTTGCAACATTGTTCATGAACTTCGATCAACCATTTTTTTGCATCAGGTTTAAAAGGATCAATATAAAAACTAAATTGATTCTATCTCATATCCAAGAAGAAAAGGGGTATTGCATGAAAATGGAACACACTCCATCAGTTTCCATGTCTACCATTCCATCTTAACTACAAGAATCCACTCCATTTCAAATTAACTCAAAGAAAACAAACAATGAAACATAACTTCATTCCACTTTCCACCAAAATGGTATGATTGCATATATGACAGTATATCTGTGCAAGCCTTTCAGCATAACCAAGAGAGTTTCACGAAGAATTCCAGAAAACAGTCAATGAACAAACTCCCAAGATGCAAACGTTTCACAGATTTGTAAAATATACAGTGACAAAGGACTATATGTAACAGAATACTTGCAAAGCTCTTCTAGAACCTGTAAAAAAAGGTAAACAGAATGAAAAATTTCACCTGAATTGAAGTTCAAAATATAGGTCTGCACATGATCTGCTCACCAGGTCATCTAGAGTTGAATAAAATTTCATCTACCAATTGGACCAGAAAGCTAATTTAGCATCAACCTCATTATTAAAATTCAAAACACCTTCAGGATAAATCTGGTCTAAATAAGTAAGGAACTAATCAACACTACCAACCACATCAGAAACATAGCCAAAAAGAAAAAGATAGCGAAAACGAAAGAGAAACTACAACAAACCAAGATTGCAGCTATAAAACAATAGAAGACAGAAACAGGACCAAAATGCACCACCTGAAAAACATAAATTCCCAACCAAGGGGAGACAAATATTACCAGTAAATATAGGGCAACGTCTGCATACAGTTGCACTCAACAGATTTGCTCAGAAATCGTCATTAATCCATTTCCGCTGCCAGCATTAAAGATAGACCGACATCAAACATTTACCCAAAAAAAAAATTAATAAACCATACATTTTTAAAGTCATGTTTCTTAAATAAGCTAAGAAATATTTCTCAAGTTCTAAAGGACAAAATGACTAAAAACTCAGAAGTGTCGTATTTAGTTTTCCTTGCCCCTCTTTGCTTTGAGGGATTCAAGAGCCTTTTTCCGCAACTCAATTTCAAGCTTCGTTTGCTCTTCATTATCACTTTGATCCATTCGCTCAGTTTCCTTATCATCAGATATATAATCTGATTTACTCTTCATTTTCAGCTTCTCTGCACGTCGTTCTTCCCTTCTACGTCGTCTCTCATCACGTCTTCGACGCCTCTCCTCCTTCCGCATCTTCTTCTCCTCTTTTTTCCTCCTCTTAGCCTCTTTCCTGTCCTCTAACTCAGAATCAGAACTATAATCTTCGTCTGAAGACACATTTTTTTTCTCAGACCTTCTATGTTTTCTCCTATCCTTTCTATGCTTATCACTTTCCTCAGAAACAGAATCATATGAAGCACCATGATTGACCCAATCAACTTTTCCAGCTAAATCTTGAGTGGCTTCTGATTTTTTGCCCCGATCACTATTTTTGGCATGGGTTGAATGGGAGAGGTCCTTGTCATTGGATTTAACATCCACAGCATAAGATTCACGATGCTTCTTGCTGGCAAAATTTTCTTTATTCATTTGAGCAGGAGATTCATCCCCCTTCAGAGTTCTATCACTGCGATGAGTTTAGAATATCAGAAAGGTATGCACTGTACATGCATTCAAATCATCTAGAGAACTACAATATGCCAACCATATTACCTCTTTATCTCCCGACTTTTCTTTCTCCAATCAGTGTTACCAGCTTCCCTTTCCGGAGAGTACTCATCCTCATGACGAAACTTTGCCGGTGAATCGTTTTGCTTACTGACTGAGGATAAATATTTTGATTTCTTCTGTGATGATGTCATTTTAGGTTCTCTGCTCTCTCTGCCAAAGAGATGGAGAAAAGAATGAGAAAAGCAGAAGATTGAACAAATCTATCACAGTAACTTACATTCAACAAATAAATAAAACCATGTAACAAGTTAACAAATTCTTCTGTTGTGCGTTAATATTGTTTTGTCTATCATCATGTCTATTAAGTTTTTGAATATCTGATGTTGGGGTGGGGGCCATCTCAATTTGTGATGTAATTCAGTTTTCCTTTATTTTGTCTGGTACATTATGTTCTTTTGGCTGAACTGTAAAACGTATGTTTCTGTTTTTTTTGGCCTTTAGCATAACTTATGCTTGGCTGGTGTTGAATGAATTTCTTTTTCTTATAAAAAAAAAAGTTAACAAATTCTTATTCAAACCTAGAATAATAAGTTTCTTCCGCTCCTTCACTCTTCTTTGGGCTGTCATTGCTAGGTTTCTGTGTTCTTGATTTCTTTGAAGGACTCAAGCCTCTTTCATTGGTCAACTTCTCTCTTCTTAGCTTCGGGCTCTTGTGTGGACTAAACATTTTTAGAAACAAAATAAATATGTTAAAACAAGCCAATTCTGTGCAACGATTAGTAGATAAAGGCATTGTATGAGAAGTCTAGAAAAACTACCTTCTATCTTCACTGCTGGTCATACTCCTTGCTTGTGGAGATATTGACCGGATTGGAGACTTATCAGGCGAAGACATTGAGTTTTGTGGTGATTTAAGGTATGAAGCTTTGCGATCCTTGTCTTTCTGTCCAGACTGCAGAGGTCTAGAGGGATGATGAATCTCAGGTGACAATCTTTCTTGTATCCTGAAACATAGGCATGTATCCCCACAAATTAATGAATTTCATTGCTAAGGAAAAAAATAGTTACAGTTATAGTTATAAATAACAATCATTCCTCATAATTTCACAGTTCCATAGAGATTTGAAGTAGAGGCAATGTAATAATACTTTTTTTTTTTTAAAACCCTAAACCTATTTCAAAATTGTACAAATGATTCTATATTTGACATATTTCTTTTAAAAAGCTCTACAATTAATGATCATCACATCAAAATCATGCACAATGAAGACAAGACAAACGACATTATTCAAACATTCCACTGAGTCCCACTCACTATACCTGTGAGGAGAATTCCTCTGGCGTCTTGGAGAATTTCTCCTAACCGGAGATGGAGATACACGCCGTGTAGGGGACCTGGAACTCCATTCATCGGGAGAAGGAGACCTCCGTGGGGAGGGACTTGGTGATCTTTTCTTACCAGAAACAGGTGATCTACGCCGTGAAGGAGATGGAGACCTGTGCCGTGAAGGAGATGGAGACCTGCGCCGTGGAGTTCTACTGTCGTACCTTCGCCGTATGGGAGAGGGGGATTGCACGGGAGAGTACGATCTGCGCCATACACGTGTTGGTGGTCGGCGCGCAGGTGAAGGTGACCTACGCCGCATGACAGGAGATCTTCGCTGCCCAGGTGAGGGCGACCGTCGCCGTCTTATAGGTGATGGTGATCGACGGCGACGTAGTGGAGAAGGTGATCTGTGTCGACGTGCTGGAGAAGGTGATCTACGTCTTTTGATAGGAGAGGGTGTTCTGCGTCGGCGAAAGGGTGAACTGCGGCGATATGGAGAATGCATTCTACGTCGTATAGGAGAAGGAGATCTGTAATTAGAGCGGGATCTGGATCTTCGCCTTGAGTAAGATGACCTCCTGTGAGGAGAACGCCATGGCGAACGCCTCCGAGGAGAAATAGATCGTCGTCGTGGAGAACGGTGAATCCTTTCAGAAGAAACAGAGCGCCCTCGAGATTCTGGAGACTTGGATACACTCCTTGACCTGTGTCTACCACTAAACAACATATACTCATTAATGAAAAATGGCAAATCCAAAGGAAAATTAAATATGTACTTTATAGTCATTAACGCAAAGGGGTGGGGAACAAAACAATGACGCATCAGCTAGCCAAGTTGCGCATTTAATTCCGCTCAGTTTAGGTTAGTGAATGGCAAAGGCCATGGGGGAAAATCAAGTCAAAAGAACATAAGTTAGCATGTAAAAAATCATACCTTGAATAGCTTCGGGAATTAGAAAATGATTTACTCATCGACCTTGATGGCGAAACTCTGCTGATAAGTAACAAACACTAAGTATTTACAATCTTCAAATATAAAATATGGAAATGAAAAGTATATTAATGAGTTGGATCATAAGGCTTTACCTTTGAGGAGAGGTGGAAACAGCAGGAGAATGCGGGGACCTAGAAACCCTGTAATAGTGTGACAGCTAATTAGTAATCGTGCACAATTGAGAAGTTTCAAAGTGCAGAACCGAGATCACTAAGATTCTCTCCATCTACCCAATTAACAACCCAATATTCAAATATTAAAGATTAAACTTTAAAATAAAGTTGACAATAAATGCTCTTGAGAAACTTCAGAGATGACTCCCACCACTTTCTAATACAATGTTCAAAATATCAAATTATCAATAAATAACAATGAATTCAAATTACTTCATAAATCATAATGCATGAATCCTTACAACTTCAATGTAGTGATGTTAATGTCAATTAATTATTAATTATTTTAGGAATTTTAAGGTGTGGTGAATTAGAGGCCTAGAACCCTAGAGGGGTAATACATGGGTTAGGAAAGTTGAGTTTGTTGACTTTTTGGTAAGGTTTAAATTACAAACGTAAAAGGCCCTATTACAGTTAAAGTGAGTTACAAGTTATATTTCCAGTTATGCACATCATTGTTAGGATTCCAAGTCATCTACTAGAACCTAGCCACTTCTGCCTTGCGTCAATTTATAACAACTTGAGGGAATACACAGATATATCCACAGTAAGAAATTGATAGCCCACTTATGTTCAAACTTCAAAGATAGACCCACTATTAAAAAAAATGAAAGAAATATCACCACATATAATGAGTGAAATGGAGGAATTGTCCCATTTACCTGTTCCTTCCTCTAACACCATTCGTCTTGTCGGCTTCTTTCCCGTCATGAACATGGTGACCTGAATCCTTGGGCTTCAAGGTAGGGTCTGTAGCAGAATCATTATTCTTCGCATCGAGTCCACCGTCCTACAGTAGTTTGAGGTAAAGGACATGAACCCAAATAATTGCAGAAGCTAGCTGAATGCCATAAAAAGACAAATGCAAGTTAAAGCCAAATCACAGCTCTATAAAACGTATCTCCAGCATGGAAGAAGTATTACCAGTTTTTTCAACCTCTCTTCCATGAGCTCTCTACCTTCCTTATCTTTTTTCCTCTGAATTTCACTTGTTATCCTATCATTTTCAACCTAAACAACCCACAGGAAGCAACATTAGTCAGAAAACAAAAATAAATAAAAATAACAGCCACTGAGAGCCAACTAATGGCATATAAAGACTCAGGCACCTTCTTCTTCCGTAGTTCTTCTTCTTTGGCATCCAAGAACTGCTGAGGAACACCACTGGCATTTTTCTGCGCACTAAGAAGAAGTGTCCAAAGCTCTTTCATGAACTTTCCAGTGTTTTTCTCCATAAACCCAGTAATTTGAATTTGAACTTCCTTCCCATTCACTTCCTGCATCATAAGAAACAGAACATATCCACTAAAACAAGGAAAGTAGCACAAGGTGCATGCACATTGATGATAGTTCATTAGGAGGATTAACATATAACAACCTCCAATCAAATAGATGATAGGTAAAGAAATGTAATACAGATTTCGACAAATACACATAAAAAAGGAAAAAAAAAAGATTAAAAGAATAACAATAATATCAACATTCAGTTAATAGCAAATACAAAAGTCTAAAACACCTTTTGAATTCAAAGATCACCATCAAGGAATTAAATTGCGTACTGCATCATAAATGATAGTGCATCAGCCCACAGGCAACAAAAGTCGTGAGAAGAACGCAACCGCAATTCAAAACCTTGATCAATAAATAAATAATAATGTAAAAAAATAGCAAATAGGAAATCCAGGATCACAACAACAATAACAATAATATCAAAATTCAGCAGAGAAAAAAATAACAATTTGTTGATCACACATCAATTACCTTCTTATCCAGAAGCCCATGTATGAAGTTAATAAGCACTTCATCTTCAAAACCGAGAAGCTCGGTCACCCTTCTGGTAATCCAAGGCTTCATCACTTCCATATTCACCTTGGTCATGTCCACCTAAAAACCACTTATCAATCATAACTAAATTCAACACAATAAAAATTTAACCAATTCCAATTAAGTTCACCAATTCAAAAAAACCTAACCCCTGTTTTCCCAAATTGCAAAAGCATTTATACATCTTAGCCCTAAAAAACTGAATTATATCAAAATTAACAAAGAAAACAAACCAGATGCTCGAGTTCAGCCGGAAACTTCTGCGATTTCATCAGCTTCGCTTGCTTGTTCGAAAACCGAGTGTCTTGATCCGCAGACGTACCCTACACACATAATTCATCACACTTAGTTCATAACCTAAATATAACACACATCTAAAATGCAATCAAATTACAGAGAATTGAAGGACATGCGATAATTAGAGCAGCGGAGATCTGAGAAATGATAAAATAAGAATACAAAAAGAAGAGTAATATGCAAAGTTAAAAGGTGGCGCTGAACTTACTCGGAAGAAACCACCCGACATCTTCTGAATCGAAGCGAGTGTGAGAGTGAGAATCTGGCGGCGGAGAGAAGCAAATTGTAGTCGCGGAGCAGAGGAGGGTAAAGGCTATGGTACTCCCCGCGGAGCAGTGGCAGCTTTGGTTCAGAAGCTACTCCAAGTATATATGCCCTAATCCACGCTACAATAATCCATTCCCATCATGGAAATTACAATTTTATCCATCGCTCACTATCAGATTTTTATTTCTTCCTTCACCAACTAATTCTTTTCTTTTTTCTTTTTGTCGCTTTTGGTAAAATTTCACACTGTTAGTACATTCTTGGTTGGTGATGGTGAGGATAACAAAAATACTTTTTCGGATTTATGATATAAGACAAATAAATAAAATAATCAACATCAACATATTATAAAATAGGAGAAATTGAGGGCATTTTTGTCATTTTCATTTTCTCTCCTTCATCCTTGTTTTTCCTTCCAAATTTGTTTGTCCGTGAATCGCACGGGAATAAATATTTATCTTAAGTTATTTTTAGTAAATTTTTATTAGTACAATTTGGAATACACATAAATATAAAAATTGTCCGCAAACATACAATTTGCATTTCGATATTATTACAATTTGCACGGGTTATTAATGATCTTTTCAAAAGGAAATAATTTGAATCAAATATTGACATAAAAAATATATAATGCCTAAACGACCCGTCATATGATAATTAACCAGAAAAAAAAACGAATATAATGTTGTAATTTCATAAATTCTAATACAAACAAGTCATAATATAGGCAAATTAGTATTAAACATTTAAACAGAGCATTATTATGAATAATAAATTTTGGGTACAACGGAAAAAACGGATATATAAGTATTAAAGATGAGCTATAATTTCGTATAATGATTTAGCTTAATACAATCAAATATTTACTCAGTCATGAATTCAAATTTAAAAAAAAATCCAAAAATTTATACAATATGTTGCAATTTAAATTGTGAAAAATAATGATGCGTTATTTTATACTTTAGACAATATACTTATTTACAATTATGAAGTTTTAATACAAGCAAGTAATTTGAAAGTTCGAATCTTATAAACACGAATTAATTAAAAGTGTGAAAAAAGGTATTATATTTTGGGATAGATTTAATAATAATGATGATGATGATGATGATATATATGGTAAAAAAATAGTTGCATTTGGACTTGCAAAACGAATTACTAACAAAATGCATTTGAAATGATGGATTAAATAAAACAAAAATCAAAATGAGTTGGATTTTTTTTAATATAAGAAATTATGTTGTTAATTAAAATTAGAAAAAGCATAGTTGATACTTTATTAGTTAATTTTTATTAATGAAAAAGTTGGTAGCTGAAACTAGATTCAAAGGTTAATGTTTATGACTATTCATTTTTAAATACATGTAAATCATTTTTATAAAAAGTTCATATTAACTTATTATTTAAAAAGACATATTTCCAAAATCTATAATCAATTTTTTTAAAAAAAAATTAAACCTGTGCATCATTACTAGTATTTATTAATTAACTTAGTTGATTTTATTTAATTTTTTCAAATTTATTTTAAAAAATTGTGGTATTTTATGAAAATAATATTAGGAATGAAATAAAAATTAAATAAGACAATCACTTTATTGAGATGTTTTAGGTTTTTAAGTAAGTAGTATTGGAAATGAAACGAAAATTTAAAAAATAAGTTAACTTTGTCTTATACTACACCCGTCCCGAAATATAAAACATTTTTGAAACTTTTATTTTATCGCTAATTATAAGACCATATATCAATTTTCAATAAAAACTAATTACTTTTATTCACAAACACCTATAATTACTTAACAATTTTTAGAATCTCAATAAAATTAATAGGGGTAATTAACCAACTTTTTAATGGACGTGAAATGTACAAAATGGTCTTGTGTATATAGGGATTGATGGAGTATTTTAAATCAAAAGAAGTATGTTTTTTTTTTACTCTCTGATTTACAATATAAGGGCAACCACAGTAGAGTTTTGAGTATATTATTTTACAGACTCAACTTAAGACTACATAGGTCGCTATTTTTTTGTTCTTTCTCTTCTTTTACTTTATATCATCTTAATAATAAATAAATAATAATAATTATACTAATTATAATAAATAAATATTGATATTATTTTTTATTCTTAAATAAATATTTAACATTAATATATATTCTTTTTCATTACTATTACTATTAATATATTCTTAATATTAAATATTAAACTAATAATAATATTCTTAAATATATATTTTTCATATTTTATTATTAAATATATTGGATTATTATAAAAAAATAAATATAAATGGATATATTAAATATATTTGAATATATGTATATATATTTGAATATGGATATAATAAAAAAACATTTAAAAAAATGGATTTATAAAAAACACAGAACTAATGAAATTATTATTGCAATTCATATTTTTATTTTATAAAAATGGTTATAACACATTTTTAAACACACAATTGAATATTTTAATT
Source organism: Crotalaria pallida (assembly GCA_037953625.1). Classification (NCBI taxonomy): domain Eukaryota; kingdom Viridiplantae; phylum Streptophyta; class Magnoliopsida; order Fabales; family Fabaceae; genus Crotalaria; species Crotalaria pallida. Next base: position 135,729,193 of record CM075654.1, on the reverse strand, counting down.
TTTAAATATTATTATAATGCAAATATCATTTTTGGAAATTTATAAATATTTATGTCATAAATAAATATTTGATATTGTTTTTAGAAATATATATAATTAACTTTATTGAATTAACATTTCAAAAATATTATCAAAATGAAATTGAGTTTAAAAGAACATGATGATGTAATGTTGATACATAAGTCTCGTGAGTCTTAATTGCTCTAGTGAAATATATGAAAAATCTGAAGTTGAGTCTTATTGCAAAATGATGATGTAATACTAATATGTCAGTGTCTAATGAATTTGATGTTAAGACTTTAATATGGATACCCTAAAAAAAACATACATCCACTTATTTAAAATATATGCAAAAATTGTACTAACCTCCTTAAATTTTCCTCTAATATTTTTATTATTATTTTTTCTAATACAGACTTACTCAGAAAATTTTTTAATACAAATTTTTCAAAATATATCAATATTTAATGCAGTTTTACTCAATATAATTTTTTTACCTGTATCAAAAAGCTTATACTCCTTTTATCGCTAATTATAAGGTCATCTTGGGCATTTTTATGTCTACCAGTGTTGTTGAATTCTATATTAAAATTAATATGTTCTTCCAAAAATACCCTTCTACCAATTATTAGAACATAATAATTTTTTTCATTTTTCAATAATTAATTTAATTCCTAAATACTTCATCATCTATATTTAATGCAGTGAATCAATTTCCAAGTCATTTACAACATTAAACAAGCTCCATTAAACAAGCTCCATTTCATATTCTAATACAATTTTATTTATTTCTTCTCACAAAAACTTAAATTTTCCTCTAATATCAATATTACTTTCTAAAACATCCATAAAAAAATAATTATACTCCCTCCGGTATCTAATATAAGAAAATTCAGACATACTTTTCTTGTACTCTACTATAAGAAAAAGTTAACTATTTTTTTTATTCTCAATACAATCATTCCTAAAATGTTTTTAGAAAATAATGATCTCATTTAATTTTTGTTTTATTCACAATGCAACTTTCCTAAAATAGCAATTTTTTTTTATGATTTTGAGAAAATTAAATACATTCAACTAACTTTCTTAATACGTGTGATTTCAGTTATTTTTTCTTATAATAGAGATTGGAGGGAGTATCGTTTAATCTTTTTCATTTTTAAAATATCTTTACTTTTTCAAAATTTAAAAAAAAATATAATCAATTAATCAGATTAATAAGAAGTTATTTATTTTTTCCTTATACTAACGGGTGATAGAATATTTCAAACGGAAGTACATGCATTCGTTAACTATGGTAGACATTCATACAACACTACTTTTTGGTATTGCTCGCTATAAATTTTGTAAGGAATTTATTTTTTGGACATGGCATTATTTCTTATCAAACCCTTACCTTGTTTACATGGAAATGGATCATGCATTCATTATATTCTTGTCTTTTGAATCAAAAGAAGTACTACCTCTAATTTGAAATATAAGAAAAAAAAATAATTCTCTTGATTTAAAATATAAGTAAGATTATTTAACTTTTTTAAATTTTGTTTCATTCTTAATTTTACTTTTCTAAAACATTTATACAAAATTGTTATCTTATTTAATAATTTTTATTTCATTCCCAATACTATTTTTCTAAAATAGTATCTCTATTTTTTATGAATTTGAAAAAATTAATAACAATCAGCTAACCTCCTTAATGAGCATAAAGTTAGGTTTCTTTTTTGCTTATAATTCAAACCGAAATGACTAATGAGTATTATTGTGTTCAAAAATAAAATAGAATGAATCTATTCTTTCCCATGATGCAGAAGGGTTAGCCCCATCATGTCATGCGGACGAAGACTTTAAAAAAAATGAAAAACTAAAATAAAAATTATATTTTTAATTAGAAAAAAAGATTAAAAAAAAGATGAGAGAGTTCATTTTCATACACCGGCAACACGTAGCTAAAAAAAATTCGATATAACATGCAAACAAATTAAAATTTGGCATAAATTACTATGCAAAATATTGTATATATGATAAACCCATAAATAATTTCGAAAACCAGATACCGAAAAAAAAAACAAAAACCTATGACGATCCTAAAATTCAAATACTAAATACATAATTAAACTTAAAAAAAAACGCTAACAAGTGCCTATACTTGTCAAGAAGTTATATGAAGCAAAAGTTTATTGAACAATATAATTTTTTTTTATCTTTTCGAAAGAAAAAAATTAAGATTTATAATATTTTTTCTTAACTAAAATCCTTAACAAGTGCCCTAATAAAACCCTTAAACTTATTCTTAGTTGATGTGTACGCGTATATCTTCGAATCCTTGCAAAAACAATCTGGGGAACATAATAGTGTAAGAAAAAGTTAGGATAAGTTATGCTAACAAATATTTTAAAGGTATTGTTTAACCATTCCAAAACAAGTAGCTTACGATCGAAAATTCAAGTTTAATATTTTTCGATATATTAAATACATCATTTTTCAAGATAAAAATACGTGTTTTACTTGCGTAAACAATTCTCCTTAAGACACTTGCTAGATTTTTCAAAAAGTTTAAAATGACTTGGTTGAATTTGCATGCATATAAAAGCATTTTTTTTAAACAAAACTCTACCAAATTATAATTAATTATTTTGAATTATGATGAGAAATAAATATAAATATCTCAGCATCAAATGGTTTTTTTTTTTTTTTTTAATATATGGAATCAAAATATGTTTGCACTTTTTTTCTAATAATAATAGGGATACGAGATTACGAGGGAGTATAACAAAAGTAGACTAGTAGGAGTAGAAGGTAGACTGGTAGAGTGAAGAAGCACGGAGCGAAGATGAGGATAAAGAAGCAGATAACCGACACGTGGCTCCTAAATCTTATAATCGGATGCAAACCTATTTATATTCCATCCTTTATTCTCTCTTTCTCGTCCGCTCCCTTCTCATCGTTTCTCTTTCTCTCTCCTCTCTCTCTCTCTCTCTCTCTCTCTCTCTCTCTCACTCCTAACCCTCCCAAACCCTAAGCTCCACCCTCCCAATTTCCCTTCATCTCAGTGTTTTTCTCTGCATGATGGCTGCCTCCACCACCAGCCAGGTCTATATTCACGTTATCGAAGACGTTGTCAACAAGGTTCGCGATGAGTTCGTCAATAACGCTGCTCCCGGCGAAGATGTTCTCAAGGAGCTCCAAGCTGTAATTTTTCCTCCTTCTGATTCTAATTTATTTGATACATTCATTTCTTTGTTTGATTTGATTCGCTTTGAGTAAAAAAACTAATCTTTGATTTAGGGCTTAGATCCGTGGAATGCACGGCCTTTTCGTTTTGTGCTCATATATATCTTTTGTTGTTGAAAATATCGATTTATTCAGATGTGGGAATCAAAGATGATGCAAGCTGGTGCTATTCTCGGTCCCATAGAAAGGTCTAGTGCACCGAAGCCAACACCCGGAGGTCCCATTACTCCGGTTCACGATCTCAACATGCCTTATGAGGGGACTGAGGAGTATGAAACTCCCACTGCTGAAATACTATTCCCTCCTGTGAGTTTCTACTTTATAGCCCTTGAACAAAAATGTATCAAGTTAGTATTTTTTTTTTTTTTTTTAATTTTTAATATGGGCCAAGTTTTTGATGGGGAGGGAAGGGGGAAAATTGTGCGGTTGCAAGGATCGTACCTAGATAGTCACTTTATGTCTTGCAGCTCTATCAACTGAGCTATAAAACAAAGTTCAGTATTAAATTACGAGTTAAAATTGTTGTGTTGTTGATATGGGGCTTTTGAAAAATGCATAGACGCCAGCGCAGACTCCGATACAAACCCCTTTACCAGGAACTGTGGACAACTCAATGTATAACATACCTGCTGGACCTACTAATGAGTACCCCTCTGCTGCAAATGGTTCTGGGGGAAATGCTGAGAGTAAAGGCGGAAAACCGAATCCATACGTGGTAAACCTCATTTTTTGACAACACAATAACTGATTATTGATTTATATGTTTGACCACTCTGTCATTTTTTATTTTCCTCATAATATATATTAAATAGCGGTCTGGCATAGCTGATAAACCGTGCTGCCTGATCAAACCGCGTGTGTGGAGTGTATTTTTCTTTAAATTTTTGTGTTGATTGATCTTGTCCATACACCCTTCTACAGCAACCTCCTTCTCCATGGATGAACCAGAGGCCCACGCTTGACGTCAATGTTGGTGAGTCCCATTTAAATCCATTTAAGTTTATATCATAGTGATTAACAAGATGGGTTTTCAGTAATGACTTTGGGTATTACTTTATAGCTTATGAGGAAGGGCGGGATGAGGCGGACAGAGCAACTTCCAATCAACCTCTGACACAGGTAAGGAAGTTGGTGAGGTCTTCTAGAAAATTGACTGTTGTCAAATTTCAAGAGGTCTCACATTAGGTTCTTTTTTGTTTTGTCCCCGAATGTAGGCAGAGAATACTGTTCCTTTCTTGTTGTGTCATAGTCTATATTTTTGATATTGGATATCCACTCTGATCTTAAAATGATAACATAATATCGGCAATGCCATAACATTTAGATATTATTTATGTTTTGGAATCATCCAGGACTTTTTCACAATGTCCTCGGGGAAGCGAAAACGTGACGAGTTTGCTTCACAATATAATGCGGGTGGATATATTCCTCAGCAAGATGGAGCAGGAGATGTTGCGTCTGGAGTTTTTGAAATCGAGGTATAATGATTTTCTTCATGCTATCAATATCAAATGATTATTTTTTTTTATCAGCTTGGTGTTTGCATATCATTTGTGAGTAGTTTTGTAATTATGTTGATACTATTTTTCTTGTCTAATGTTTTTATTGTTAATAAGCTTGTGGTATTTGTGCATGACTAAATAGGATTTATAGTAAGATCCTGGTTTCACAACATTTAATTCAACTCTGTTCTGCTAGATATCTTTTTTTTTCCATTTAATTCACCATGCATTTATTTGTGTATGTTTTAGAATTTAGTGTCTTGCTTGGTTGATGGAAAGGTTTGTTCATTTACTGAACTGTTGGATATAAATCTTTCAGGTGTATGGAGGGAGCATCTCCATTGATGCAGGTCACTCTACTTCTAAAGGAAAAATGTCCGCAAATTTGGAGAGGCCAGCTTCTCAGATTCCTCAACTAGATGGACCAATTCCTTATGATGATGAGGTGCTTTCTACACCAAATGTGAGTAGTGATCTTCTTTTCCCTCCTTTCTGATCTAAATACAAGATTGTAACTTTATCCCTACTTATAGATATGATATGCAGTTTTTTCATTGTCCACTCTCCACTCATTCTTTTTGTCTCAACTTTCTTGTTTTCCCTCAAAATTTATTTATTTACTTATTTTGGGAAAAAATGTTTTCAACCTTCAAATTGGGTCTTTTATATATAGAACCTCTGCTTTCACTTTGGAGATTCATAAACTGTCGAATTTTGAAAAGTATTTCAATAGCCATTTTTATCTATTTTTTGTTTGCCAATTCAAGTTCAGATCAATTTGAAAAATTCCATCTACCAATATTTCTAGTGTTTCCTTATTTCATAATATTCATACTTAGAATCCAAACTTTCCAAAATTTAGTCATTTCTTTCAGTACAGGTTAGCTATTAATTTTTACTCATACTTTTAAATTAAAGGAGGTTAGTTGCCGAAAATAAAAGTTAGGATTTTTCTAACCCATGCACCACATGCATAGGATAAACAAACTTGAAAAAGTAAGTTTTTTTTTGGGGAATTGATGTACTTAATGAATCAAAAAAAATGTTTTAGCATTTCAATACATCTCCACCTTTTATGCTTATTTATCCCATGTATGGGTGTATAGGTTAGGAAAACTCTAAAAGTTAAGGGGTCTATATGCCAACACCTACAACTTGACGGGTCACATGCAAATTTCTGCATTATTCAGAGTACCTTGCAACTTGTAGCCGCTTAAGTTATACCTATCTAACTCATACTTGATTTATTTCGTGTTGCTTTTGTTGTTAAGAAAATTAAAAGGACCTTTACATGTGTCTCTACCTAAATATATGTTTTTGTAACCACCAAGTAGGAGTAAAACAATATATTTATGTACTTATTTTTACATGAGAACTTTTTTATAACCTGGATTTTGTTACATCGGAGGTGCAAGCACCTAGGTAGTGAAGTGGGAAAGGTGGCTTGGTTCGGGGTTGAATCCGCTGGCTTCATCATCACACCCGATTGAGCTACGTGCTTGTTATCACATGGGTCCGTGAGTCCTTGTTTAATTCAACGTAAATATTTATGGGTTTTGGTCTCCCTGGTTCAATTGGTAAACATGACTATAACTATGCGCAAATCTGCATTATTTAAGTGATTTAATGAATTCAAACGAGTATTTGAAATTCATTAAATGGTCTCTTTTTCAAATGAAGATGGATGTTTTTCCATTTTATATGATTTGGAACCTGAACTAGTTGTCTATTGAACACTGGGGTATATTTAATATTTGATATAACATGACTTGGCCCTACTTTTATTAGCTGAAACCTCCAATTGTTTGGGTGACATTATATTTAGCCCCATCCTAAAAACAAAAGATTGGATGATGGTCGCTAAAAATTTGGTAGTTATGAGCTTGCTGATCCTTTAAACTTTTAGTTTCAATTGTGCTTGATTTGATAGTTGTCTCACCAAGTCTTGCATTCCATTCTTTTGTTTTTTATTATCCCTTGCTGCAGATATACAATTATGGAGGAGTGTATAGTGAAGACTACAATATTGCTAATACACCTGCTCCTCCTGGTAACTTGGATATGTTACTTATGTATGTTTCTCATCGTACATGTATCTATCTCAAGTGTTTCTGATGCACTTCCCCCCCTATTTATTAGAAGTACCTGCAAGTACCCCTGCTCTTGTTTCTCAAAATGAGGTGGAAGAAGAAGATGATGATGATGATGAGCCCCCACTGAATGAAAATGATGATGATGATTTGGATGATTTAGATCAAGGAGATGACCAAAATACACATCATCTTGTTTTAGCTCAGTTTGACAAGGTGGGAACCTCTCTCCTCCTCTTTCTGTGGATTAGTTGTTGTGTGCTGCAGTAATATGTTAGGGTCATGTAGTTAATAATAGTTCACGGTTGGAGAATCATTTCTTGAGACTAATAGATTTCTTGTTACAAATTCAGGTGGCACGTACCAAGAGCAGGTGGAAGTGCACACTAAAGGATGGCATCATGCACATAAATAATAAGGACATTCTCTTCAATAAGGTTTGATAGTCTTGAAAGAAAACAACAGTAATGTTCTTTTTCTTTCAGTTTAGCTTATCAAATTCTGCTATGCTCTTATGCAGGCGACAGGAGAATTTGACTTCTGATTTTGTTGGGATTGGCTCTTCCGTTTAGTGGCATAGCTGTGATACAGCATAATTCAGAGGTGTCATTGAGTGTTTCATAATCTTTCTTTGATTATAATCATTGAATGAAAACTTGAGGAAGAGAAAAGTCCTTAATACACTTAATACTTCTGAGACTGTTATGTTGATGATGTTGGCCTATTGTACATAAAGGATGAGTAAATTTTGGCCTTTACATGGACTTGGTACTGATCCCAAGGCATTTCCTAAAGTTTGCCATTTGTCAAGTGGGATATGTAGTTCTATTAGCTCTGTATACTTGGACATGTTGATTAATTTAAGAGTTGCATTGTATGATAATGGTATAGATTTATTTAGACAGTTTAAATTGCCGTGACACTCTTGGTCAAGCTTTTGAGCCCTTGTAAGGAATGGGCTATAGTGCCCAATGTGTTTGATTCTTTTCTTAATTCCATAGTAATATTGATCTATGAAACTTAAACCAGGAAAAAAAAGACCCTCTAAAAAACAAGTTAATGAAAATTTTGAAAATATGCCATTCCATTATGAGTAAGATACATGTGTGCTTTTCCTTTATTATTGTTATGGTAAACACCAATATGTTTATCTTCGTACTGTGGAGGAGGACGTGCAACCGTGTTGTTTTTGCATGTACCATAAGGTTGGGATAAGTAAGTTCGACTTTGTGAAAATACATTCCTTCGTGATTAATTATCCAATTTGATTCATAAAAAAAACACTGCTATTTTGTTCGAGCCTTCTTTTAAAACGAAATGGCTAAGAGATTTTATTAGAGCAATCATGTTATCCAAAACGAATAAGTGGGATAGGTTTTATTGTTTTAAATAAGGGGTCTGCAGAGAAAAGAATGGAAAGTAAGCCAAGTAGTTGGTGCCAAATCATCTTGTACTATCAAATCACCCTATCTTTAAAAGAATGGTTGCATTATACTATTAGATTGAGTTGTGGGCGAGGCTAATTCAAGTTTCTCAAGTGTATGGTTCGAATATGCTCATGGATAACAATCTTGTTTGGTGGCTAATCCTTCTTAAGATCTCCTTGCACCTAAAATTTATGCCAAGGACCCTCTAGAGTTTAGACCTTCCTTTTTGAGCCAAACTCTACCGCCCTTCAGAATTTTAGCCCTGACTGGCTGTAGTATTTTCATCGGCATTAAGAGTGTCCTTTGCTGACCACTAATTTTGATATCTATTTAAGCATGAAGTTGACAAGTGAGTGTAGCTCACATGGTTATGTACAAGTCTTAAGGCTTGGGAGTTGCAAGTCTCGAGTTCGATCCTGAACGGATTTAAGTCTCCTTCCCCTATTCCCATAAAAAAAATCAAATAAATTTTGTCTAAAAAAAAAAAAAGCATGAAGTTGAGGTGTGTTTTACTTTTATCAATAATTTTTTTTGTGTTCACAATAATGATCAAACTTTTGACATTATGTGTCCACCAATTATGTTAAGTCAGATGGGTAAAATAATCAAATTCTTAAAAAAAAAAAAAAAAATCACCAATGAAAATATAGTGCCTCAACCATCCACGAATCGAAGTATAACGACTCGTCATCTTTTAATTTGAACTTGTATTTTTTGGACATTTGGCACAACGGAAAACAATTATAAGTTAATCACAAAAAAAAAAAAAACAATTATAAGTTAAACTGTGATTTAATTTTAAATTCTTCAACAGTGTTGTTAGTATATTTGTTTTTTTTTTAGTTATTTATTATTTCAATCCCTTAAGTTGTGGTTACCCAGCACATTAATCTTTAATTATAACAATTTTTTCATGTAAATTATGAACATTAGTCATACCGGTCTCTAAAATCGTAACACACTAGTGAAAAAGGCATCTAGAATATATGAAACTTAACTACAACTATGGTAGATGCTCACTATTTTAGGCATCGAGTCTTGGAATTATAACCTAACCTTTCCCTAAACTTAATTTTTTCCAACCGAAAAAGAAAAACATGATAAATTTCCCTAGTCATTGTTGACAATAGCACATTTCTTTTGCAAGAAGCTACTCTAGATATAAGTTCAAGAAATGAAGCTATGGTTGGATGCTCCCACCTGGTGCAAGGTGAGGAGGATAAAGAACTCCTCCTACCCTCATCCGGGGCACCTCAATTTCATAATCAAATTACCAATGTAGTTGACACTTCAGCGTTCACTAAGATATTATATTGTCCGATTACTACGGCAATCTTAAATCCTCAAAAATCAACTCAGTTAGTAAAATTATGACATATAAAGCATGAATATCTATCTAGATTCAAATTTCGTAAGCAACACTCTCCCTTTCCCTTTAAAAAAACTACGCCTATAAAAAATATAAATTATTTTAAAAAAGAAAATAAAACGATTGCACTATCACATTTAATGATAATGTAGATTATTGCAATGTTCATTACACTAGCATGTTGGATGATAACATAGATTATTATTACAATGTTATATTGTTTCTATGTGGCCAATACAAGGATTTAATATCCCAAATAATTTCTTTCTTGCAAGGCCCGAATCATCAAGGATGCAACAGAATTCTCTGCCTGCTTCACCCTTTGCTTCTCTTCCCCAGTCATTTCGAATGCACCAGCTTCAGTTGTTACCCTAACAGAGCAGGTATATCTCCTTTCATGTGGTGGACCCGATTCATTGTCAATGCTGTGAACCAATGCAATAAAGTTAGTTTACAAGCGGAATCAAAAGGGTATGCAAACTGAAAGAACAAAGTGAAACTAACAAGGAAGATATATATATAAGATACTAGAACATTTGCACCAATAACATGTACTAACAGTTGATATTTGACAGACATGATTTATTCATTCAATTCTTGCATACTTCTGCAAATGTAATTCTTCTAAATCAATTCATACTTACTTGACAGCCCTAATAAGGGAAAAATTTAAAAGAAAAACTAAAACTGTGTCTTTCTTCACTCTAGCATTAAATATATATGTAGCTAGATTTTGGATATTAGCTTTATTGATTGATGATTTATCAAATACGTCAATCATAACCACCCATGTAACACAGCTTTAGGAAAGAAACAAATGCACTAAATAAAACAAAAAATAAAGGCATTCCTTCAAATGTACAAAAGTCTCATTTCGGTTATTACAAGGAAGATTGGAGAAATGAGATTATAGATTTTGTGAGTTTCTTCTCAATCTCAAATACATATTTTTATTGTCTTCACATAGGAAAAAGGGTTTAATTTTGTTTCTATGGTATAAATTGCAAATTAAATGATATTGGTTTGGTAGGTTATTAATGTTTACTCACCTGTAATCTGGTTTGGACCACTTTTTCTTCCCACAAATCTCATGCAAAGCCTGCTTGGCAGCTTCAATCTCGAAGCTGCCACCAAGAAAAGGACGAGTTACAGGCACTAAATGAGACAGTTTATGCAAGGCAGCTCTGGCAGCATCCAGCTTTGCAATTTCTCTCTGTTCAGCCGCAGCCGAAACAAGAAATTGCCCGTCCACATGGACACTTACGATGCTTCTGTCCCCATTCCTCCAATGTTCGATGTCAAGTTGTTTCCCATTCTTTTGACAGAGCTCAAATAGTAGTGACACAGGTTGGGGTTTTTGCTCAAGATCATCCGGCGTAAACAGCTTCAAATGATCTCTAATTATCTGCAAAACAAATATTTCTCCTCAAACACCACAAACATCAGCATGAGCCACCACAAAGCACACACTTACAAGTTAGAACTTAGCATGTGTTTGGTATATCCGAAAAAATTAGACTATGATTATATTTACGTAGATTATATTTCTTCCGGTCCTTATTATCTAGCCACCTTTCTCTGATATAATAAGGACCGGAAGGAGGGAGTGATTTGTTTTGTTATGATTATAATATGATAAATTTATAATTTGTTTGTGTTTGGATATTACTCTTGAAAAATAAATTTATGTTAATTTGCTTTGTTTGAATTGTATAAAAAGATTTTTTTTTATAAAATAAATTAAAAAAATAATATGAATATGTGTATAACATGAAGGAAAGTTGTATTGGGTGTAATAGGGATGATGAAATTATGGAGGGATAGAATGAAAAAAGTGAAATATCATGAAATACAATTTTTCTAGAAATAATCATAAACTCATTCTCCATATTGGCTTTTGAGATTATTTTCTTAGATTATATTTTCTTGATGATAAATATTAGCAAATTTTTTTGTCTCAAACTAAAATTAAAGTAATCAATGAAAAATTTAAAAATTATAAACTTTGAATGGTGATTAATTAATTAATGTAAAATGCATTAAATAAGGTATTTGATAAAAAAAATGATTTAGAGACCTATAAGCCTATAAACCTACAATAAGATTATGACATTTGTTATTTTCAAGTTAAAAAAATTAAATAAAAGAACTCAAATGACAAATGTCAAGATCCTAATGTGTATGCTTATGAGTAGGTCTCTTTATGTAAGTTAGTCTCTCAATTATTGCTCGATTGATAATTGGTTAATATGTTAGACAAACCATTAATGCATGTCTCTTTAATTAATTTTTTGACTTTTTCAATTTATTATCATCTTTGTAAGATATAGGGAGTAAAAAAACTTATTTTTTTTTCAAAAAAATAAACTAAAATAACAATTTTAAGCTTTACCATATATACTTCCAACTCCCATTTTAATTTATCACATTCCCTCCAAAGTCCACACCAACCATAGCAAGCAAAATTATATATAGATTGCTTAGAAAACATCCACACTCATGTACTCACCACCCATAATCTTTTAAGGTCAAAATCATTATCCACGTAAATAGCAGCAACCACAGACTCTACAACGTCTGCAAGAACCTTTGGGGCTTTCACCAATCCTCCATAGCAAACAGGATCATCCTCTCCAGCCACAGCATCCTCAAACTCCTTAAACTAATATTCAGCAAATTAATTAGAACGAAATACCTATTTAGTCCCGATATTTTTCTTATGTTATCAACTTAGTATCTTAAAATTTATAAATACACATTTATTTATTCGAGATTTTTGGATGTATTAATTTAATCTCTCAAGCTTTTCAGATATACCAATTTGATTATTAACACATGTGGGACTAAGTTAGTAGTGCGTAAGAAAGTCTTAAGGGATCAAATTGATAGATTCAAAATTTTTGAGGGTATAAATATGTATTTGTAAATTTATAAATTTTTAAAGATTAGATTAGTAGAGTAAAAAAACATTAGGTTTAAGTTTATACTTGATCCAATCAATTATTATTATTATTATTAAAAATTAAGGAGAGTGTGTGCCTTGAGGAGAAGAGGAGGGGAGGTATGACGGAGATAGGTGTGGAGATTGAGGCGGACGGCGACACGAGCGAGCTTCTCGGTGCTGATATTAGCAGCACGGAGGAGAGAGAGTTTACCGGGGTCAAGGTTAGGGTAAGCCATGAAAAGGTGGTTGCTGATGGCGATCCCAAGAATGGGGTCACCAAGGAACTCAAGACGCTCGTAGGAAGTGGAGCCTGGGCAAGAAGTGTGAGTGAGTGCATGTTCTAGAAACTTCCAGTTCCTGAAGGTGTAACCGATCCTCTTCTCCGCTTCAACCACAAAAGACGGTGCAGGAGAAGGAGGAGGATGAACAGAGGACACATTGAAGTAATGAATGGGGGGACTCATGGTGTATGTTTAGATTTGGTGAAGATAGAAAGGGACAATTAACGGTATACATATAGGGGTAGTTAGCACAAATTCGCATGACTAAATGAGTAGGCTCCACTGTACTATTCCTATCCTCTGCAAAACTAGTTTAAAGGTGTGAGCTTATAACTTGTAGTTATGAGTTAGCTATGAAATTAGTTGTGAGCTTATAGCCGTTTAGCTGATTATTTGAAATATTGATATTCGACAAAACTAACTTTTGAAGTAGCTAAAAGTTATTAAATGATCGAAAAAGACACGCAACGTTACATTGTTTATTTTTTATTATTTTAATTTATTTATTTTGTTCTTTATTTTTTAAATAATTAATTAATTAATTATAAAAACTATTAAATTATAATTAATAATAAATTAAATACATAATTAATTAATAATTAAATTATTACCAGTGTAGGTAAATAATTTTGAAAAATTATCGAGGATATATATAATTGGTATATGAATTATTGAATGTTAATTTAGTTTGTTGAAAATTACTTCAAGTAACTTTCTAAAAACTACATTTCAAAAGCTACAAGCTCCCTTTTTAAAAGCAAAAAGATCTTTCTCATTTATGTTCATCGAACGGGACTAGTAACTTATTGACTAAATCTAAAAGCTTCTATTAACCATGTCAAAACAAAGTCTTGAGAGAATACGGCAAACATTTTTAACATCAAATTTTTTATAATACTTATTTATTTTTTTTTGAAATTTAATACTTATTTTTTTAAATTTGATAAAGAATTTTAAGTTGAGATAGTAAAATAAGAGATTTAACTTAAGATTTTGTGAAACTCAATTTTTTTCTTTTCTCTTTTTTTACTATACATCATACAAACAATGAATGATAGTACTCCCTCCGTTCCTTATTATCTGTCCGTTTTTAGAGAAATTTTTTGTTTCTTTTTATGTCATATTGAGAATTTTAAGAGTGTAATAAAATGTTATTTTCCATGTTTGCCCTTATTCAATAAGTCTTGGTTTACGTAAGTAATGGAGAAAAATTAATGATTATAGAAAGAGAAAGGATATAGTGGAAAAAAAACATAATTAATGTATTGGAAATCCAAATAATGATTGAATTTCTTAAAGGGTATGTTTTGTTTGAAATAGGACAGATAAATAGAAACTGAGAGAGTAATTAATAAATAAATGATGATAATAAATAATAATAATAATTATAAATAATATTTTTTAAATAATGAATAATGATAGTGTTAAATATATGCTTTGCTCTTAAATATATTGCTTTACTAAAGAAAAAAATAAAAAGGAAAGCAATCAACATGGATTGGGGCGAGTGATAAAGAGCTCGATCTTGCTTAAGCAAGGTCTCAGGTTCAATTCTTTGTGGATGCAGAAAATTCATGTTAGGAGATTCACCTGTCATAGCCATATACACGACCCAAATCCGGATGTACCGAGGTAATACTTAGGGATCCGAATGAAAAAAAAAAAGAAAGCAATTAATTGTTTTCTCAGGGGTCACTGAAAAAACTAGCGACGCTTTATTCCATCGCTATTTCTTAAAAAAAAATTTGTTTTTTTATTTTCGGCACTATTTTTTTACGCAATTTCTTAAAAAAAAAAACAGCATTAAAAAATCAAATTCTAAAATCAGATAATCTAATAATTGTCGTGAAACAAAGGTCCAATATCTCAAAACACATTGGCATAAAACAAACCTAAGTGGCCACCTATTTAGCACAAACTTAAAAAAATTTAATATCTCAAAACACATTAACATAAACTAATGTAAAAGAAGGTAAATCCAGCATATCTTGATTTTGGCATGGCTCCATCACCACTTGATTTTGGCATGGCTCCATCACCATTCAACCTTCCATCTGAATCTCCAATCCCGGATAGATCTAATTTGTATATGGGAAAAATGGTGGCATCTTCTAGTCCTAAGTGTGAAGATTGTGTCGTGGTTGGTCTCTTTACTGATTCTGTAATATTGCAAGTTCCCAATGATTAGCAGTGATGGGACAAAACAAAAACATATGTATATTTAGCTAAGAGCTAGAAAGTTAGGCAATTCATTTTATATTTTTATGTACTCTGCATCCCAAACATGATATTACTAAAACAATGTACAGGGAATAGATCTAATAGTTGTTAGATGACAATTAATTAAGATTCTTACCAGCAGGACTAGCAATCCAGGGAAGTAGAATAAGTGAAAGAAAGAAATATGATCTCATCAGTGGTTAACACCTCCTGTCAAAGGAAAAGTAAAAGCAAGATGAAAAGGAAAAATATTACTTTTAATCATTGTCAAAGCAAGATGAAAATATTACGGTGAATATAACACATAAACCTGATGGATCACAAGGTAATAATTAAAAAACTTGAGAATGTTTGCATCAATCATATAAACCACAACAAGAGGTACCAATAAACCAAAAAGAAGCATTACCCATGTCCTGCTCAACTATTGTTTACATGCTACCAATAGAACTAACTAAAAGCCAGATAAGGTAGACTAAATCAATTCATAGCTTCTAAAAAAGTAAGAGAATCTGAGAATGATGAAATAATGGAATGTTATAACATGGTTAGACCTTTTATCTCTAAACTAGGGAAAATCTAGGTATTTACACTGCCTCATAGGGATCATCCAAATTCCAAGCATCTAAAGTGTGTTTATTCTATAGATTATCTACACTTACTTAAGACATAAAAGCAAGTGATACAGTATCTATACCACTAGTCTAATTCTGTAAAAAGTCCGGATTTGAAAACAAGCATTACTGGATATAAAACTTTTTATTTATTCAACTATATTTTATTTTTGTGCTAGAGTGCCTAGGGACAAATTAATCATTAAACAAGGTTTCATGTTATGCAAGAACTTCTAAACCAAGGGATTTTTAATTCTCTTTATGTTATCTTCCATTTTATATATCCAACTAAAGATTCGAAAACCAAGGGTAAATGAAGTAAGCTTTTCAAAATCAGCAGTCAAGACTAGAGTACCCGACTTAAAAGCATTTAGCCATTTACTCTTTGAGAGCTTGATCAATGGCATATACTATCATATTCTTTTTCTGCTCCATCACAAGATAAACCAAATCACCAAACATATAGTCCAGGGAAAATATTATACATTTCTTCTATGACTTATTCCGAGGCAAACATAAGGATGGAATTGTATTATAGAAACAACTCACCTCGAGTTTATCTTCTCTAACCTTGTGTAGTTCTTTGGAAGCTGACGGAACTTGTTAGTTAAGTGCAGACACTAATGGACATTTTATGGGGACACGAAGTCTACCGCAACTTTTGTG
Organism: Crotalaria pallida; assembly: GCA_037953625.1. NCBI lineage: Eukaryota > Viridiplantae > Streptophyta > Magnoliopsida > Fabales > Fabaceae > Crotalaria > Crotalaria pallida. The sequence continues at coordinate 135,712,849 of CM075654.1, read as the reverse complement.
CATGACTGTGCAAGGTTGGCATATGGTGATTAGAGCAATAGATACAACAAAATGAATTAAAGTAATGTAATGGAGGATGTGTCAAGACTCGAGAGATGTTTTACCTTGAGATTTCTAATTTGGTGCGGGCATCCAGATGGAATAAATACTGCCTCCCCAAGATTTTGCTCAAAAGTCCACGCTTCTACACTTGAAAGTCACGGTTTATATAAATACTCCCTCCGGTCCTATATATAGGACATATTCTAGAAGCAATCTTTGGTCCTATATATAAGACATTTTGTATTTTCTATGCATCATTTATTGTTTTTTCTTTTTTTTGCCCTTATTAAATGCATGTGTTTTTTGTTGTTCATTAATGAGTGTGAATTTTTCAAGAAAAGTTGAGAGGGTAAAATTGTAATGTTACAATATATTGTCATAGAATTCATAAAACTAACTACTTTTCTTGGTCCGAGGAATATGGTTAAGTATGTCCTATATATAGGACCGGAGGGAGGGAGTAACTAATTACAAGCACTGGCAAAGTGATACGAAATTCTATGTACTAACCAAACTCCTTCAGCTTCTTCTTGTGCTCCGAAGTCAAATAAAAACATTGGTCATGAATTGGATGGAAAACCTGACCAACAAAGACTATGATTTGTTAACCACTTAACTGTCGGCCAAAGAAAATAATGATAATCAGAAATGTTAGTTCCATATCCTGCAACAATTGAATAACATGGTCTTTTGAGAGTTTAGAATTAGCTGCTCTCACCACATATGCCATCGGTATCTGTCCAGTTTCTTCATCTTCAACCCTACAACATATCTTACCACATGATAAAATCACTCAAAGAATGAAAATGAGAGATAAAATTTGGTTCTTTTGCTTTAATGAGTAACCTCAACCTCAAACAGCTTAATTCTTTTATGGTGAAATGTTCTTCACAATCACAAAACGATTATCATTAAAAAAGAGAAATACATAACTTACAAATCTCCAACAAACTCAAATAAACAAACATTATTACTACTACTACTAAGCATATGAACATAACAAAGTTTACAAATCTGAAACAAAATCAAACAAGTAATAATAATGTTAACAAGTTAATCAATGATGGAATTGATCAAATTTATGAACAACACATCAAATGAATTGTATTTTTGTTCTAAGTAATAGCTAACAAATCCAACAAGCAGAAGAATCCAAGATCCAAAATCAACTCGAAAACTTGCTTAGATTCAAAACCTAAATAATTAATAGAGTTTGATTAATCACAATCACAAAACAAATCACAATTTCATAATCTAGTCCCTAAAATACAATTTTAACATAAATTCAGAACCCTAATCCCTAAAATTCAAATTACAAAATGGGAGAGAGAAGACACTGGTGGTTCGCTTTGGTAAGGAGGTGAAATGCGAAGGCGTGAGAGACAACGATGGCGGAGGCGTTGTGGGAAGGTGTCAGAGAAGAGAAGTGTGGGAAGGCTTCAGAGAACAAGAGAAGTGCAAGTCTCGTGTGAGCATGGAACGATGAAGAGTGAGAAGTGTGCGATTCGCATGAGAGAGAGTGTGTGAGGGAGCTCAAATGTTCGAGAGTGAGATGAGAGAAGGGTCATAGAGTGAGAGTAAGTGAATTTTTTATTTTAAAAAATTTCTATTAAATTGAGTGAAAGCCCACGGTAGTTAACTGCGTTAGCCAAAATACCGTTCTCTTGTAGTCACCTAAACTTTCTAATATAATAATAATATAAAAAGAAAACATAATAATATGAGTCATTAGTAATACAGGGCGAGAGAATAAAGACAATAGTAAAATTGTATAGCATGTAGGAATTTTAAATATTTGAATTTTTTTATAATAATTAATGCATATGATATAAAAAAAATATATTTGATCTTTTTATAATTTTTAATTGTGTTATGATATATAATAGAAATAAATTTAAATTATTTTAGCTTTTGTTTCAAAGAAAAACAATTTTCATTGGCAAAGTTGTTTTTTCTTTTAAAAGAAAAACTTATCCAAGACATATTTGAGAAGTAACATAAAAGTTGGAATAATGAGAATGTGAATAGACAAATTCCTTACGCTGACTTCAATACGATTACGTTGTATTCACAAAGATTTGTTGTTGTTCAATTAATAGGGCAATTTTAAGTCCCAAATTAAAGTATTAACTCAATCGATAAATATGCGGAATATTGAGTGTAAGCATCTTAGTTCAAACCCTATAACTACCATTTCCTGTCCCATTATTATAAGGAAAAAAAAAAAAACCCTTTGTGTATGAAAAATAGGGTGATTTCAAAAAGAAAATAAGAGCATTACTCCATCAAGTTTATTGATAATGTAAATTATTACAATGTCAATTACACTATCATGTCTAAGGATAGTGTAGATTATTACAATGCTCAATTGTTTCTAGGTGGTCTACAGAAGATTTAAAATCGTCCCAAACGATGTGATTCTTTCAAGGACTGAATCATCAAGAATGCAGCAGAATTCTCTGCATCCTTCATCTCAGACTTCTCATCTCCTGACATTTCGAAATTGCCAATTCCAGTTATTATCTTAACAGAGCAGATATATTTCTTTTCATCTGGAGAACCCGAATCATTTTCAACCCTGAGAACCAATGCAAAAGTGTTGTTAGTTTACATACAGAATCAAAATGGCATGTAAAACTGAAAGAACAAACGAACTAATAACAAGGAAGGTAGAAAACTTGCATCAATAACATGTACACATGTAATTCTTCTAAATCAATTCATACATGACAGCCCTAATAAAGAAAAATATTAAAAGAAACGTACACTAAAATTGTATGTTTTTCTCTACTCTAGCATTAAACACGTAGCTAGATTTTTTAAATCTCTTCACATAGGAAATTAAAATAGTACTCCTATATTGCAAAATGATATTGGTTTGGTAGGTTAGTTATTAATGTTTACTTAATTACCTCCTATATTCTGGCTTGGACCACCTTTTCTTCTCACAAATCTCAAGCAATGCCTGTTTGGCTGATTCAATCTCAAAGCTACCATCAAACAAATTAGTTTCTTCATGAGTGACAGCTTTGGCAGCTTGTCGTCGTTTCTCAAGATCATCCAGCGTAAACAATGTTGGCTTAAAAATATCTTTAGTTATCTGCAAAAACAGTTATTTTCTCCTCAAACACCACAAAATTAAACTGACAGAATACAAACATCAGCTTGCAAAATAATCAATGAAGCTCGATCGGTTCCAATATATATCCATTTTGTTTTATATATAATATATATCACACTTCCTCTAAACAAACCATAGCAAAATTAAATATCGATTAACTCACTCATCTACTGTACTCACCTCCGATAATCTTGTAGGGTCCTTACCAATATCCATGAAAATTGCACCAACCATAGACTTAACAACGTCTGCAAGAACCTTTGGAGCTTTCACCATTCCTTCATAGCGAATAGAAACCGGATCATTCTTTTCAGCCACAGCCTCCGCAAATTTTTTTATCTAATAATATCAACAAAATTAATTGTCACAATTAATTCATAAATAAAAGGTCATGCATGCAGAATAAAACCCAATGTGAATTAATAAATATATTAAATTTGTCTTTTTAAAAAAAAATAAAAATCAATATTTGATTTATCATTTTTGTGCTTTATCTCTATATAGAGATTGGCTATTTTTCTTTATTTACTATCTCTTCCATTATTAATTAGAAAAGGATAAATTTGTAAAAGTAGTATTAATATTGCCCCAATTTTACATAATAACAATTATCTAAGGACAAATTTATTTTGTTAAAGTGAGAATTTTTTAAGAACGCTCGGAGAGAGTAAAAAACTTAGAGACTATTTGCATTTTCACACAAAGTAAAGTTACATAGTAACATGCATCTTTTGTCTTTTGAGAACTCTTTTCAATACAATAAAAAAACAAGGATAATATAATATAATATACCTCGAGGAGAAGAGGAGGAGAGTCATGGCGGAGATAGGTGTGGAGATTGAGGTGGACGGCGATAGAAGCGAGCTTCTCGGTGGTGGTATTAACGTCACGCAGGTGAAAGAGCGTACGAAAATCAATGTTAGGGTAAGCCCAGACAAGGTGGTCACAGATGGCTATCTTAAGAACATGGTAACCAATCCACTTAATTTGCTCGTACTGGGTGGACTTATTATAGCCTGCGAAAGATTCGTGAGTGAGTGCATCTTCTATATGTTTCTTATTCACGAAGGTGTAACCGATCATCCTCTCTGTGGCAATCACAAAACACGGTGCAGAAGAGGAAGAAGAAAAAGGGGGAGGAGGATGATCGGGATTCATGATAGGTGTTTTGTTGAAGAATGAAAGGACACTGAGCGGGTTACGTTAATATATAGAGAATGTTGTGCACCCAAACTCACGTGATTGAGTAGGTAGGATGAGACAACGGTGTGTAGAACTAACTAATAATTTTTCGAGACGACGGTACAAAAAGTTACAACTGTCAAGTATAACCAACAAAGAAACTTATTTATGTTGAAAAAGAAATACTCGTATATAAAAATAATATCGAATTGAGGTTGGTATCTAACATTTGCTCATCTTATACAAGAAAAACATTAAAATTTTATTATTTTTGCATATAATACAAATAAATGTTAAATTCACGTATATATCAATTTTAGATATTCACACACATATATATATATATATATATATATATATCATCACTCAATAATATATGATGAGATTCTAAATATAAATAGTTTTTAAATAAAAATTTATTTATATATACTTAAGTAGAAACTTAATGGAATAACAGATTCTATATATAAATAGTTTTTAAATGAAAATTATTTATATTTAGTGAAAAGTAAAGCCTTAATAATTGAGTAGAAACTTAATTGAATAAAAGATTCTAAATATCAATAGTTTTTAAATCAAAATTTATTTATACTTATTGAGTAGTAAAGCCTTAATAAGTAGAAAATTAATTGAATAAAATATTCTAAATATAAATATTTTTAAATGAAAATTTATTTATACTTATTGATAAGCAAAGCCTTAATAAGTAGAAACTTAATGAATAAAATATTCTAAATATAAATAGTTTTTAAATGAAATTTTTTTTTTATACTTATTAAAAAGTACAACCTTAATAAGTAGAAACTTAATTGAATAGAGGAGATAGTAGTATCGGATAATTTGCCAATTCAATGTTTGGTGAGTAGAAGAATATAATTTTGGTGTATATTTTGAGATGGAGCCATTTTTAATTTGCTCCATTTTGCCAATTTACACTTTCGATATTTCAACTTTCAAAAAAGATAAATAGATTTATAAAATCAATTTATAAATAGATCTGCATAAAAAAAATGGTATATATATATATATATATATATTTATATATCACATAGTGGAATATATTTTGCTTATATATATATATATATATATATATATATATATGTTGATTTTAAAAGCTTATATGTTACTTCTCAATCATACCTTTGATAAAGGTTTTCTTTTTATTAAAATAAAAAATAAAATTGTTTTTATGCGTTAGATTGAAAAGGCAACAACATTTGTTAACCGGTGGACTCTCTTAAACGTAACATACAAACACAAAAAAAATACTTTAAATTTATTACTTTGATATATTATATAAAATAATTAAAATTAAATATATTTAAATTCTTAATCATGGTGTTAGATATTTCTTTAATAAATTTTTAAAAGCAATATTTTTTACTTTTATTAAAGGGGATAAATAGAAAGTTTATAGTCTTGAACCTAGTCATACTAATGTTTAATGTTTGGTGGCTTTGCTAATTCAGCTGTTTGTTGAGATTTTTTTTATATATTTTTTAAGATATTTTTTGTTATAAGCAAAGTTTTTTTTATGGTATAAAAAAAAAATCACCAACAAATAACCAAATGATGGCACTCAAAATTGAATTCAAGATTTCCAGCTCTTAAACTTTCAAGATACTATAAAAATGATTATATACAACTATATATTTTTTTCGATTGTTGTCGTTTTCTTAAACACTTGTACACATGAATATTAATACATTTTATTTAATATGTTTATGATTCTAAATTAATAAAAATTTATGTATTTTCCTTATTAATTTTTTTATTTATTTATATTAATAGAAGTACTAAAAATATAAATTACTAAACTAAAAAATATATAAATAATATTAGAGGAGTAATAGTATGGATTAAGGAAATAGTAGTGCAAATATTTGTTTATTAATACTGAACTTTCTCATACAAATTATTGCTTTATTTAGGTAAATTTGTCAAATTAATCTTAAAAAAAACTAATAATCCGACTCATTACTAATACATTGGGGTTAAGTGGGTCAAAATTGATATGTGAACCCGCTTAACCCAACCCATATTTAGTATGAGTTGGATCTGTTTATAACGGGTTAGGTTAGTTTTTTTTAAAGCAATCTAACCAAGTATGAATTGGGTCATGAGTTTGTTATTTTAAAAATTAATCAACCCAACCCAATCCACTCATCCCAAATTTTATTTATTTATTTGTTAATGCATGTTATATTTATTAGGATTAGCTACTATACGCTAAAAATAACTAAGTTACTATTTAATATTTATTACTTAAACCTTTCACCTTGAAACAATTATACGAAATATGAAAGACTTAAGTGCAAACAATTCTTTTTTCATATCTTAGAGGATGGTGTATGTGCTACTTTTATTTATCATGTGTCTCAACAATTTAGTTTATCATTTGAAATTAGAGGATTTTAGATTACTGCTTTTGAACAATCTGATTTTGGCTCATGACGTAATGCTAAATTGTGTAGTCGTGTTGTTTATGGATAATATTTAATTATTTATATATGTGATTTTTGTGCTATTTTTAATTTAATTTAATTTTTTTTAAAATTAGGACAAATAGACCCAACCAAACCCAACCCGAATTTGTACCGGTTAGGTTAATTCGGTTTTGACACTCAAATATATACCAACCCAACCCAACTTAATCTATTTTGGTTGGATTGGGTGCTTAGCCTCATCAAAAACCAACCCAATTCAACCTAATCCGTTACACCAATAGACATCAGAAAAACATACATATGTATGATGGAATTTTAAATATTTTTTTTATAATTTGAGTTAATTTATATGATATATAAATATATTCGATTTTTTATATTGTTAGTTGTTTTGTGATATATAATAGAAATAAATTTAGATTATTTTAGCTTTTATTTAAAACAAAAACTTTCTTTGGAAGCAAAGTTGTTTATCAGAATCTCATAAAAATAACAAAAAGGTTGGAATAGTAGTGGCGTGTGAATAATCAAAATGTAACATTTTTCTAATAGTAAAAAAATTGTAAAAGTTAAAAAAAAAATAAAAAAAATATGTATTTAATAATTTGTTTAACATATTAATTAGTCATCGAACAACTAATATAATGTATTTTGTATTGTTTAGTCAATAAAGCTCTGTTCGACATGCCTAGATTCATTCAATAAACTACTAGTCTCATTTGATGAATACAAATTAAAAAGAACTTATAACTTAAGCTTGTAGTTTTTTAAAACAAGTTTTCATAAAGCTACTTAAAGTAAGTTTTAATAAACTAAAATAATTTTCTATAATTCATATACCAATTATAACCTAGAAAATTTTGAAAATTATTTACCTATCATGGTGACAATTTAATTTCCAGCTACTTCAAAAATTAGTTTTGTCAAATAGTACTATTTCAAATCGTTAGCTAAACAGCTATAAACTTGCATCTACAAACTCATAACTCTTAGCTTAATTCATAACTATAAGTTGCAAGTTCACAACAACAAATTACAAATTTATAGCTATAAACTAATTTAGCTTTAAACTAATTTTGTCATATAAGCTAGGTATCAAACATTGGATAATAGAAAAGTACATGTAACCAGAGAGGCTAACACAAATGGTAAGGGATTTGTTACTACTTAAGCAAGTGGTTGGAGGTTTGATCCCCGACTCTTGCAAATGTAAGAGGTCTTGCTGGGATACTAGCCCTCGAAAGAACTCGATAATGTCGAAAGGATTAGTCACCCAATTGCGCGGGCGGATACTTTGGAAAAAAAAAAAAGTGCATGTAACACAGTATTACCTTTCATATCGAGTGAAAATTGTCGAGCTTTTAAAGAACAAAGACAAAGCATTAATTATTAAAAGAATTTATAGCTTTTAAAAATGAGAAAATGGTTGGTGCACCAACCGTCAGTCTATCATCCATCATTCACATGTTTATGGTCGTTGATTTTTAGTTAAAAGTAATACAATTAAATGATGGATGATTGACTGACAATGTAAAGAAGTTTACACCGTTAATGCACAACCATTAATCTCTTTAAAAATTAATCTCCCTTTTTTTTTATTGAACAATTTTCAGGTTTTTTAACCGAGTCCATAAATAAGACCTAAGGACAAAAGATTAAAAAGCAATAAAATCTTATTAAAAACCTAAATTTTTTTTTTTCGGTTTACATGGGAGGTTTGGGACTAGAACCCATGACCTGGGAAGGGGAAAATCCTAAGTATCCTTACAGTCACCAACTGGGCTGTCTTACGTGGTTTGAAACCTAAATTTTTTAACTCTTATTTATAATTCCTTATCTGGGCCATAAACGAGAGTATTATTGTCAAATGGAGAAGAGAGGGAGTATTGTTTGTTGACTTTGGTCTGAAGTCAAAAAAAATAAAGACAAGCTGAACTAATGGTGTTGAGTGCATCATCATCATCATCACTATTCACACTCTTGAGCTTCAATCATAGCATGGCATCAACTTCCTTCTTCAACTTCACTCTCTCTCCCTCATACTCATACCCACCCCACCTTCCTCCTCATCAACGGATTACCAAGCCTCTCCTCTCTTCTTCTCTCTTCAACCCCTCACCACCCTCTCTTCCTTCCATCAACCATCTTTCCAACCCCACACGCATCGCATATCCGCTTCTTCATTTTCACTCTGCTCCTAAGCTCATATCCCACGTCACCACCCTTAAACTTGAATTTCTCATCAAAGTTTCATTCTTTTTTAATCCACTAACTAACTTTCTCTCTTAAACTCTTGTGGGCAGGTTCGAGCACAGAAGGAATATTCTGGCGGTGGTGGAGAACAATCTGAGTCGCGTGTTACTGACGCTACTTATCAAGAGGAATTTTCTTGGTCCTCTGTCATTTTTCCGTACGTTTTCTTAAACCCTTTTTCCTTCATTTTATTAATGCTATGCTAGGCAGTTATAGGTAGGAGTATGGTGTTACTGTGTTGAAGGGAAAGGTGAAAATTTGTTAAATGTATCCAAGTATGTGTTGTGGTTGCTCTATGTCAGTTAGAGCAAGTGTGAGTGAGTGTGTGACAGACATAACCCCTTAACATTTGGATTGTGGTGGTGAATTATCTAATATTGGGTAAGTTTTATGTTACAATAACTCAATATGCGACTCTAACTTGGCCCGGAAAGGTAGTTAACCGAAAATGGTAATAGCTCAAGTCAATTATAATTAAAATCAAGAGCAAATAAACATAGTTTAATGATCAGACAACTGTGAAATTTGAAATTTATGATCTTCCGGTCTACTTGTGCCGATTAATAATTAGTAGTATGCTATTCAAAATTTTAGGTTTTTGTTCCCTGCATTGGGTGGGTTGTTATTTGGTTATGATATTGGTGCCACCTCCGGTGCTACAATTTCTTTGCAGGTAAATTTGTTAACCGACGTCTTTTAACTGAATTGTATTGTGTTTTATTGTTAGTTGTTAGTTGTTACTTTCAATAATGTTACATAAATTATTGATTTTTCATATTATTGATTGGAATTTACAGTCACCTGAGCTTAGTGGTATAACTTGGTTCAATCTTTCTGCCGTTCAGCTTGGACTTGTGGTATGATTTCAGTGTCATAGTTGTAAAAATTCTTGCAAATTTATGGAAAAGTAATTGTCATCTATACTAATTAGGATCTCACTTCTAATGCCAAACATAGGTCAGTGGTTCCCTGTATGGGGCTCTTTTTGGCTCACTTCTTGCATATGCCATTGCTGATTTTCTTGGTAAGTGAGTTGCTTACTTATTTTGTTATCCCCGAAGTGAAGCTTCTTTACACTGTTTCTTATTGAATCTATTAAATTGGATAAAACACAAGGGAGGAAGCGACAACTCATTACTGCAGCTCTGTTGTATTTGCTTGGTGGTGCCATCACTGCCTATGCACCAGAACTTGGTGTCCTCTTAGCAGGAAGGCTACTATATGGGCTCGGTATAGGTTTGGTAGGCTACTTTGACCCGTGATGTTTTTTGTGATGTAGCTGATGCTTGCATCATCTTACAAGTGAAATGGATTGCAGGCTATGCATGGGGCTCCTTTGTATATTGCAGAAACTTGTCCATCACAAATCCGTGGGACTCTAGTATCATTGAAAGAACTCTTCATTGTCCTGGGGATTCTGGTATTACATTATTGTCCTTTGTGTATCTTTAATCAACTAAAGAGTTTACTGAGTTGAGGGCTGAACTACCATGCAGCTGGGTTATTTTGTGGGAAGCTTTCAGATTAGTACAGTTGGGGGATGGCGGTTCATGTATGGGTTTAGTGCTCCACTTGCTATATTAATGGGGCTTGGAATGTGGGCTCTTCCCCCCTCTCCTCGGTGGTTGCTTCTCAGAGCAGTTCAAGGGAAAGGTTCGTTCCAAGATTTAAAGGAAAAGGCAATTTCTTCCCTGAGCAAATTAAGGGGGCGACCACCTGGCGACAAAGAATCTGAGAGGCAAATAGAAGAAACCCTTGTCTCAATGAAATCTTCCTACGCCGATCAGGAATCAGAGGGGAGTTTCTTGGAGGTGTTTCAGGGTCCTAATTTGAAAGCCTTCATAATTGGTGGAGGGCTAGTATTATTTCAACAGGTAGTTCCACTTCAATGCAATGGTCAGTTCATAGTTATTCTAACTGTGTTTGCCTACTTCCACTTTAGTCATGTTATATTGAAGGAAATGTGGAGAATTGTTTCTGTTGTTTCTCTGATTACCTTATTGCAATAGATAACAGGCCAACCAAGTGTTCTGTATTATGCAGGCTCAATCCTTCAGGTATTTACTTTAATCATTAAATTCATTTCCTCTCCCCCAGTGAAATGGAGCTCATTCTATTCCATCTTTATTTTGTTTTTTATATCTAGAGTGCCGGATTTTCGGCTGCATCTGATGCTACTAAAGTTTCAGTTATTATCGGCGTATTCAAGGTACGCCTCTTTAGTGTGTGTGTGTGTGTTTTTTAAAAAAAAATTATTCATAGGAATAGTGACCAATTTGTGATGCTAATGATAATTTTTTATGATTGATTAATTTGTAGTTACTAATGACATGGATTGCTGTCCTAAAAGTTGATGATTTGGGGAGGAGGCCTCTATTGATTGCAGGTGTCAGTGGCATTGTAAGAATTCTGTCAAACTTTAAACTCACAGATTATTACTGTACATTGACTTTAACTTGTAAATTGCAAATGGTTATTCAGTTTTATTTGATTTATGTAGGCCCTTTCCTTAGTTCTCCTTTCTGCATATTATAAATTTCTTGGAGGGTTCCCAGTTGTTGCTGTTGCAGCCTTACTTCTTTATGTTGGTTCCTACCAGGTAAACGTTTCTTGTCATCGACTCTGCTGATTTATTTTTGTCATATTCAACCATGATTGAAATCCTCTGCAGTAGTAGTAATTAATTTCTGCCATAAAATTTAGATGCTAGAATATATGCCAACATTAGCCCAATTCAGAGACCTCTGCTTCGAGAAAAGGAAGAACCTTGCTATAAATGAAAAAGTCTTCTGATTTAGTAAAACCGTTGTCCTTAAGGTCAATCAAATATGAACGTCAAATTGCCTTTGTCTTGCAGATATCATTTGGGCCAATAAGTTGGCTTATGGTATCAGAAGTCTTCCCACTTCGCACTAGAGGTCGCGGGATTAGTCTGGCTGTTCTTACCAACTTTGCTTCAAATGCTGTTGTCACCTTTGCATTCTCACCATTAAAGGTTTAGATTCTTTACTATCATATATATTTTTCATTCAAGGTGGCATTGTCATTTCAACTTTGTCTGACTGCTCTTGGGTTTATAATCTGCATTGACTTCTACTACAGGAGCTTCTAGGAGCAGAGAACCTGTTTCTCCTTTTTGGGGCTATTGCTTTAGTGTCACTTCTGTTCATTGTACTCTCTGTCCCAGAGACAAAAGGCTTGAGCCTAGAAGAAATAGAATCCAAAATCTTGAATTGACAGCTTAAACTAGCACCTTGTGATCAATTCAGTATGTTTTGGTGAGTCTGTCACCTTGTGTATATCTCCAATGAGGCACTTGATGCTCGTGGCAATGTTTTTAGTAAGATGATGTGATTTTTAGTCTCTAACCTAGAGACCTCAAATCATACAAGGGTTCTCTTCATGGTTTTAGAATTCATGATTCAATGGCCAAGAGGGTTTCCACACAGATGGAGGACCTATAGCAAGACACCAATCTCTTCTAGACTTGTTTAAGCATGCTATTTGTGTAGTTTATTAGGATTTTTATCAGTATCCACCCCTCTTGGTGATTTGGTTGTTGTATTTATCAGTGGTAAACATGAGCTACCATTTGTCACTAAATTTATTCTCAAAATTGAAAATGTTATTAAGCAAAGATGTTTTTGGTTTTGTCAACTGAAAACAAGTTGTTAACTGTTTTAGTAAGCTTAAAACCTTGCCTAGGAAGAACTAGATGATTATTTAGAGAGAGAAAAATTGGTCTCGTTAGGTTGATTTAAGCTTTAATCCACAGTGTATTGGAAAATAGAAGGCTTATTCTTGTTTAAATAAGATTATCTAGCATATAAAATTAAAAACAGAGACTTTTAACATGCAACTTTAACCCCTTCAATTGTCTCGCATCGTCACCCCGCCTGAGATCCTTGATAAGTTCACGTGGTAAAGCAACTAATCAAGTTTGATAATTGAGTGAGCATTTTCATATTGTAAAATTATTTCTTGTTAAGTAATAACTAATGGTATGAGAAAGATTGAAGTGCCAAAGAAAAAAAACACAGAAGAATATGTAATGTAATACAAAAGAAAACATTTCTCATACAGATATATACAACGAGTACCTCCTGATCGTCCAGACGGGGCGAACAGTGCTTATTACACACAAATGGATAAATTTACAATTATAACGGAAATTAGCTTTCCAGTTGGTTATTTTGTACATACATAAAAAGATGGAACAAAAATGAATACATATATTGAATAGGGGCTTTCAATTTGTCTGAAGAATTCTGCCATGATTTTCTTCCTGAGCCACTGCATATAGTACATTTAGAAAGGTTGATCACATGAAATGCAGGTTTATTTGGAGACAAAATAGTTGAAAAAAGAAACCCCTTAGGCCTTAAATGTTATCTCTACTTACTGCAGCAACATCTTATCTATATTAACATTAGTTTTAGCATTAATTTAGTTATTAAAATTTATTTTTATTAGATATTTGTATGAAAAAGACCAGATGATACTATGTTAAAGGAAGAAGGAAAAGTGAACAGGTACTTTACCTTCCTCAATGTTGGTTGACACCGGGAGTTGAGATGAAGCACGGGAAGTGTTTCTGTTAGATGCTGGTTTTTGAGATGAAGCACGGGAAGTGTTTCTGGTAGATGCTGGGTTTTGAGAAGAAGTAGCGTGCAGGTAGGTAGATATTGGATATCGAGATGGAGCACGAGTGCTGTTGCTGGTAGAAACTGTTCCCTGAGATGAAGCACGGGCAGTGTTAATGTTGGTAGTTACTGGGGCCTCAGATGAAGCACGAGCAGTGTGGTTGGTAGATAGTGGTGTTTGATACGAAACATGAGCAGTGTTGCTGTTGGTGGATACTGGATTTTGAAATGAAGCACGAGTAGTGGCTGTTGTGTCTGCATATTTTTTTGGTTCATCAGTTCGGAGCAAAGAAGTGACAGCTTCTCTGACCTTCTCCATCACACCAGCATCACCAGGAGTTCTCCTAGGACTCATTGCTTCAGATATCACCTGAGATAGTGCTTTCTCATCTTCTCCTGGCTCAAACTTGTTCATCAAGTACTCTTTCACCGAAACACCCTTATCCCATAACTGCGAGGTTGGGCTGCTATTCTTGCTACCAGCAGGAGCAGATAAGGGTCCAGCTGCTGGAGTTGAATGAGCTGTTGGAGTTCGTGGGGTGTTTGAAGAAACAGTGGAGTGCATCTTGACAAGAGGTTTTGGACCAGAAATGAACAAAGAAGGGTTAGCATTTTTAAGTGTTGATGATGATGATGAAGATGAAGCGTGATTCTCGGCAGGTGTGGAAACAGAAAGGCCTTGTATTTTGGAGGTTATAGAATGTGCTGTTTCTGATGATCCTTCAGCATTAGATGGTTGCAATTTCTCAGCTACAGTTTTGTTTGCACCAGGACGAGTAATAGAAGCAGCAGCAGCAGCTGCAGCTGCAGCAGGAGCTAAGGTTTTGGTTGTAGTTGTGGTTGGTTTAGTTGTTTTCTTGGACATGTGGCGACCTATCAAGTTTTCTCGATCTTGGTCCATTTCAGCTTTTCCATTGTTTGACAAAATATGTTTCTCAGTGATTACTGGACCTCCTCTTGGGTATTGCTGCCTTGCATTTTCATTGTATCCTTCAGGTGATAATGGACTTCGGTGCTGCCTTGCATTTTCAGTGTATCCTTCATGTGCCTTCTCAGATTCATACACTGAAAGATTGAGGTAAATCTGATTAGCTTATTTTGTATTTCAAGTTTCTTATAATCAAAATTGTTTTGCTAATGGAAAATGTTTCTTGGACATCAATATAGACACACCATACAAGGTCTCTTTGCTTCTTAGATATATTTTAATGTATATGCAATGAAGATTAAAAAAAAAGGTGAGATATATAGATTAATGTATATGGTATCAAATATGATATTCAAAACTTGATGTTCAAGTAACTGGGCTCTAAAATAATCCGCATTTTTTCTCAAAAAATTAAGTAATTTCACAAGCATGCATTGAATTGACACAGCAATTCTATCTATAAAAAATAAGAAGAAAAGAGGATTCTAATAAAGTGAGGCATGTGCAAATGATGTTTAGTACTTGGAGCTCCGAAGTATTCAGCATTTTCTTCTGCTCCATCATCTTCTAAGCCTAACCATGATGGACTTGTGACGTTTCCATCTTCATGTTTTTTCTTGCTGAGGCTGTAGCGTAATTTCCTGGCCTTTTCCTTCACTTTGGCGAGAACTGATTTCTTCTGATTCTGGCCTTCTTCCATGTCATGGTGCTTCAACCTCGTGCCGTTAGGCGACGACTGTGGGGAAGAGCCTGAGGAGGAGATTGAGGAGGAATGGGAGTAGGTTGGTGACATCTTATACCCTTCTCCCGCTGCACATCAAAACAGGAACTTATATCAGATTATGATTTAAAAATATGATTTTTCTATAGCTTTGACATTTAAATCATAATCAAACAAAGTCTACGCCTTTCGTTGATTAGCTTTTACTTGCATCACAAGTCATATTATGCATGGTAAAACATTGATTGTTTCAATGGGACATTTGCTATATGCTATCCCACAATGTCTCCCATAACTCTGTATCGTGTTACATTCTCATTAGTCAATTGATCTAAAAATCTAGTAGTAGTAATTAATTGTGAGAGATCACATTTCTTAATCAACCTGGTACATACATATTATGAGACATTGTGGCATGGTTATTAGTTAATGTTGGAAAAGAGATATTACCACGAAGGAGTTGTTCCATGGTGTGGATGGTATGAGGGGAAGTTTGTGAAGTATTAACAGGTCTCTGAGGGCGTTCAAGTTGAGGGCGTTCAAGTTGAGCCATTTTTTCTCTTATTGATTTCTTGGATGAGCAATATGTGTCAAAAGCTTTGAATAACTCTGCGTTTATATTAGTTCTTTCTAGGGACAATAAGAGGCAGAAATTTGAAACAAAAATGAACCGTGCTCATGCAATTGCTTCCGGGGTTGTTGCACTGCTCATTAACCCATAATCCAGTTGAGTGCCACTGATGGACTCCTTTTCTACACGTGTAGACTTAACAATTTTGGTTGCCACAACCTTCCAAATATAAAAAACATAAATAACTAACCCCCTTAATTAGTAAGTTTGTTGAAATCTGAATTAGTAAGTTGACCAGGCCAGGATGAGAAAAATTGTTGAACCGTTTCAACTCTAAATTGTTGAACTGTTTCAACTCTAAATTAATTAGTAAGTTTGTTGAAATCTGAAATGATCAAGAAACTCAAAAGTAAATATACCAGTTAAATATTTAAAATACCGTGAGTTTTTTTTTTTTTTTTTTTTGACAAACTAGTATGACATACGTATAAATAAGTATTATTGGAATAAATAAAATTCTGATGGAAATTGAAATATATTGATATATAGTATATATAATTGTTGAGTTTAATTTATACCTTGTTACATATGAATGACTTAAAAAAATTATTCATTTTAACATTGGTGATTTTTTAATAGGAATTACTATGAGTTAAGAACTTTAAATAATGTGATAGTACATGATTAAAATGACAATGTAAATGTCTTTCATAACCTAACAAATTAGGTGGAGGTGTGAGCGTGAGGATAAATGTCCTCAGCTCAATTTGTTAAAAACCACGAGACATATTATGAGAGCAAATCAAATCTCATAGAGCATTTGCATCTTTTTCATTTCAATTTTAAGTAGTATTTAATTTTTTTTTTCACCGATCTACTCAACACTTTGGGTCCCAATAATAATGGTAGATGTAATTTTGAAAAAGTATATCAAATTTTCATATTTATTACGTCGATAACAAATTTAATTACATCAAAATTCTTTGATGAATGTTAAAAATCTCAAAAGGAATAATATTTAATTACATCTTGGAGGGAAGGGAACAATATTTAGAACAACTCTGTCAGTATTTGACATCTAAGCGGGACACCTGCCTTTTCAGGCAAAAACTGGTGGGTCCTGCAGTTTCTCTTTCTTACGAGACCCACCACTTTTTACCCAAAAAAATAAATATCTTCTTGATGTCAAATACGGATGTGAAGCAAACATTGGGTATAACCATATAAAACTTTAAATTGAGCATGCAGCGTAATTACTAGTACTTCCATAAGTGTTTGTTATTATAGTTAGAAACCGTTACGTTGCTGACATGCACCCACTCATACATACATACATACACTGCCATTCTAACAAACAAACTAGTAACCGTTTCAGTTGCCATTTCTTGTTGCTCTTTACTGAAAGCTCTCAACTAACTCAAACTAACTAACTGTTTCCATTTCTGATCATCCATCACCGCCGGCAGCCATGTCCTCCTCCTCCTCCTCCTCCTTCTCTACTACTTCCAACCACCTCATCTCCACCACCATCTTTTCCCCTCGCCACCGTTCCCACAACCACCCTCCTCCCCTCCTCCTTAACTTCCATCGTCTCTCTTCATCCTACAACTCTCATTCCTCCGCCTCTAACTCCACCCTTCTCAAAACCCTCGCCCTCTCCTCCGCCGTCAAACATTTCCTCACCGGAGGTAACGCCGGCGGCGGCGGCGGTGGAGGAGGAGGAGGAGCCTGGTTCGGAGGCAGCGGCGAAGGTTCTTTCTTCTGGTCAAGACTTTTCACGCCACTTCCCTCCATCGCAGACGATAATAATAATAAATCATCGCAATCACAAGAATTCGATTCTCACGGTTTACCCGCCAACATAACACTTCGAATCAATCGGCTCAGCGGTTCCAAGAAGTACAAGATCTCCGAAATCTCCCTCTTCGACCGAGTTCGAAAGGCGAACGTCGGCTCCGACGATCCTTTCTTCGAAATGCTAACCCTTCGCGCAGGTGACGTGTACACCAAGGCACAACTTCAGAAAAAGCTTGACTATCTCGCCAATTGCGCAGTATTCAAGAAGGTTGACATGCTAGCGACAACAAACCCTGACGGAACGATCAACATCGCGATTTCGTTCGTCGAGAACACTTGGCGTTCGAATGAGAAGTTCCGTTGCATCAATGTTTCTCTGCTTCCGAAAACTGAGGAGATTGGGCTAGATCCTGATGCGACCGATAAGGAGTTGTTTCGGTGGTCGCAGGAACGAAAGAAGGAATTGAAGTCGAGGATCGAGAGGTCTAAGCCGTGCATTTTGCCAATGTCTGTGCATAGAGAGATTACTGATATGCTTAGGGAGCAAGGAAGTGATAGTGTTGGCATTAGGTTTTTCTGGAAGATTAGGGATAGGGTTATGAAGTGGTATCGCGACCAAGGTTTTACCTGCGCTCGGTTTGTTAATTGTAGGAATTTGGATAGAGAGCTTGTTTTTGAGGTTGCTGAAGGGGATATTAGTCAAATGTACATTCAATTTCTCGATTACTTTGGCAATGTTGTTGAAGGGAAGACTCAAATCCCAGTGATCCAGCGAGAACTCCCCTTTCCGGTCCAAATATGCCTCTAACTACATATGCTTCTTTTATTTTAAGAACCAAAAGAATTTTTTAACCTTATTGAAATATTATAAAAAGATTTTATATGAACTTCATAAGCTCTCATGCCGAATGCTTGCTTAAATGCTTATATGATAGTATATTAAGATAAACCCAAATGAGCTTTCTGTATGCTCTTCCAAATGCCCTGTTAATCATGTGCTTATTTACGAGATTGATTAGTTGAGAATGTGATTGGTTGTGTGTGTTAAATATTTGTGCATGGTGTTTGGGTGTTGATAACTTGGTGGATGTTTTGTATTGGATAAACAGCTTCGACCAGGGTACCCTTTGGATTTTGGAGCGATGAAGCAAGCTTTAAGGAACATAGATTTCCTTGATCTATTTTCAAAGATTCAGCTGAAACCGAAGTATGATGAGAAGACTGAGGGAGGCATAATTCTTGAGATTAATCTAAGAGAGTTAGAAAAGGATACAGTAGCTGAATTCAATACTGAGTGGAATTTTGTCCCTGGACAAGGAGGGCTTCCCACTTTGGTATTTCTGTCAAATAAAATGTCCATTTGTCCATTAGTCTTGGAACTTTGTTTCTCAATTTTTTATAATTGCTTTCTGTTCTGCAATGTTGTATGTAGGTTTCGCTGCAGCCTGGAGGATCCGTCATATTTAAACATGGGAATCTGCAGGGATTGAAAAGAACTATTACTGGTCTAATTTCAACTTGCAACTTCTTCAATCCTGAGGTACTGCTATTTTAGTAAATTGGGTTTTCTTCATTTTCTTACCGGAATAGTTTAGATTCAAATCAATGTAAGCATTGGTATTTCGTAGTTGGTACCATGAAACAGCTTTCATGTATTTCTGTAGGATGATCTTGCATTTAAGTTTGAATACACACAGCCATATTTCGATGGTGTACATGATCCGAGCAACCGTATTCTCCGTGTAAGCTGCTTCACTGGCCGAAAGAAGGGTCCAGTATTCACTGGGGGGCCAGATATGGATCACGTCCTCGAAATGTGGGTTGATCGTACTGGTGTTAAAGCCAATATCACAAAGGTAATTTTACTGGTTCTTTTATATAAGTATTGACTTTTCTATTTGGGCTGTTGGTAAGGCTTTTCAATCTTAGTTTAATTGTTATATCTTGCTCGCCAAGCAGAATTTCACAAGTCAGAGTAAATTCACTTATGGACTAGTAATGGAGGAGATAAAAACACTTGATGATGAAGGTGATATATGTACCCATGGTCGAAGAATGTTGGCAAACGGAGACATCTTTGACAAAGGACCTCCAACCACCCTCAGTGGTACTGGTATAGATAGGATGGCATTTTTGCAGGCAAATATTACACGTGATAACACAAAGTTCGTGAATGGAGCTGTAGTTGGTGAAAGGAATGTGTTCCAGGTAACTATCTCTCCCTATGCTCATTGCTTTTTATGTTCTCCAAAAACAAAGATTTTTTGTCTCAAGTAAAGGAATCATTTTTGAAAGATACTCTTAGTATTTTATTTATATATATATATATATATATATATATATATTTTAAGAAATGAAATCTAAGATTTATTTGGGGCAAGAAGCAAGAGGGTGTATGAAGCAGGGGTGAGGCTTAATTTGCTTTGATTAAAAAAAAAGAGGGGCAAGGCCTAATTTCGCAAATACTGTAGGCCTGGCTGTCCAAATGTTTTCAAATTCAAAAATCATTCAAATCAATCATATATGTATTTTATAGTTTATATATGCTTTCTTCAACCTGCATAATATGTTCTCATGGCCCTGCAGAACATTCCAATTCTGAGGGTCTTTTAGCTATAGATTTAGCTTTGATATCAGAATTCCAATTTTTTGTGGACGTTTGGGGCAGTTGATTGGAATTGCATTCAATTGTGACTATTTATAATTACTGTTGTGCCTAATTTTGTTTATCTCATTTAAGAACCAGTGAACACGACTTTGAGGATAAGAAATTGATGTTTTCTAAATTTATGGTCTTAATGTATGATATGTTTTATGCTGATAGTCTGGCACTGTTACCACTATATGAACTGCAGGTAGATCAAGGCCTGGGCATTGGCAGCAATTACCCATTTTTTAACCGTCACCAGTTAACTCTGACACGATTTCTCCAGTTGATGCCCGTAGAGGAAGGGGCTCGTAAACCACCACCTCCTGTTCTTGTTCTCCATTGCCACTATGGTGGCTGTATAGGTGACCTTCCAAGTTATGATGCTTTTATTCTTGGGGGTCCCTTTTCTGTAAGAGGATACAGAATGGGTGAGATTGGAGTAGCAAGAAAAATTCTCGAGGTAAGAATGATTGGATGCATTTTATGTTTCTCTGTGGAGACATTATAGTAGTTAATTCTCGTAACAACCAGTATCTGGTTTCTTGTTTCTTTCTGCAGCTGGCAGCTGAGTTACGAATACCTATTAAAGGTAAACATGTTTACGTGTTTGCTGAACATGGCAATGATCTAGGAAGTTCAAAGGATGTCAAAGGCAATCCTACAGAAGCATATGGACGAAGGGGTCATGGATCCTCATATGGTGCCGGTGTCAAGCTTGGTTTAGTAAGAGTAGAATATGCTGTTGAACATAACACAGGAACTGGTGCAATATTTGTTCGTTTCGGCGAGAGATTTTGAGGTGTAGATTAGCCAGAGTATATTGACCATGTTATGTTCTCCTCCTTTGCAGAAGAAATCTATAATATTGGGGCAAACGGTTACATAGACGCATAAAACTACTTGTACAAATTGGTTTATGTGGACCTGTACTGGCATTATACTTGGTTTTCCTGAATATATGTAGGTTACTCTCAAAATTGGTGCAGGATTCTGTGAAAATATTAAGATGAATGATTTTCTTGCTGCATTCTCCAGACTAGTATCTCAATCAGGCACAGATCAATTTATATCTGCTGCCAATGATCAATGGAAACTTAGTAATTCTGATATTTTTATGTGATTGTTGGATTATTGGGGATTAGAATTTATATCTTGAATTAAGACCCAAATTGACACTAAAGAAACACATATGTGGTCCTTGCAAAAAATAAAAACCTCAAATTGATCTTTAAAAATTTCAAATGATAATCTAGTTAGTTCTTTTCTGGATAAATTTTAGGGATACTTTAATCCCTAGTGTGTGCCAATTTAAGTTTTTTTAATTGTCGGGACTAAATGTGTATATATTTTTGGACCAATTTGAATTTTTATTCTTTTATAGAAAAAGAAATCCCCCTACTAAATCTCGAAAGATCTGGTTAACCATAACTTGTCCCAAGTTAACAGAGACAAGGGAAATTTCCTTGGGATGATCAATTGAGAGCAAGTTTCCTTTTGAGTTTTGAGTTACTACTAGCTAGACTTCATCAATGCATGATGCATGTTATTCAAAGTCATCTAGTTCTAACTGTACGGATACATGTATATGTACTTTTTTACTTTAGTTTTAGCCTCATACCAAAAGTTTAAGTAGTTCCTTGTACTCAAAAGGTTAAATGGGTTTTTACAAGTAAAAATGGAGTTTTGGCCTCATATATAAATAGGTAATTACTTCCCAACCCCTTAGTTTAGGGAGGGTTGGATACCCTCTCATAGCTGTCCCAATTAAAAGATAACAAGTGGTTAATTTTGCCACATCAACTACCAAACTAGATGAATACATAAATTTTATAAAGTTTACAATCAAGTCCTTAAAATCCAATTTGCAAAAATACCAAAAAAAAAAAAAATGCCCAAATTCTCCACCCTTTGTTATTGATTCACCGTACCCTTTTTTCTCCATTCGCCCTCCATTCTCAAATAGCAGTGAATAGTACTCCCTAGTGCTCCATGAGTACTTTTCAAGTAGCTCTTTAACTATAGAAATATCATCCTTCAGTGCATCAATGAAGTGATTCACATCCATTAGTGATAGGATTAACATTCCGAATGAATGAATGATCCACATCTATTTTTTGCGAACAGAGAGAGAAGGCTGAGGAAGAATATAAAAGAGGGTAGAGGAAGAACAGAGTAGATGGCAGAGGAAAATAGATCGTGAACAGATAACAGTTGGAGAATTGGGGGAATTGATTTTTTTTTGGATAATTTTATAAATTAGATCATAAGGACTTAATTGCAAACTTAATAAAACTTATGTATCCATCTGATTTGGCAACTGATGTGGAAAAATTAATCACTTGTCACATTTTAATTGGGACAACTATGAAAGGATACTTAACCCTTCCTAAACTAGGGGTTGGGAAGTAATCACCATATAAATATTATTAAAAAATTCAATAGCGGTTAAATTACAATGATTTTTTCTAAAATTTAATATGAAACTGCATGTATGGACCAAAATATAAAATGAACACCCAATTTGTTCCTTCAATATATTCAAATTGGTTGATGAAAAACCTGAAATTTTAGTCGGTATTCACTCTTGTTAATGCATTTTATTATGTTTATGTAAGAGTTAATAGTCACATGGGTCCCCGAGAGATACTTGTGGAATCAGTTAGGTCCCTGAAAGATTTTTGGAATCTCTTAAATCCTTCAAAGATCATTTTGGAATCAGTTAGGTCCCCAAAAAGATTTGTGGAGTGGGGCCTAATGGAATCCTACGTGGCACGTTAAATGCTTTGTTGACCTAAATGTAGCACCTTCATAACATTTCAACATGACATTGGAGTCAACAAAGTATTTAATGTGCCACGTAGAATTCCATCAGGTCCCTCCTAACTAAATTGGATGGGGGACTAACGTGACACCAAAATGATCTTTGAGGGGTTTAAGAGATTTCACAAATCTTTTAGGGACCTAACTGATTCCGTGGGTATCTTTCGGGGACTTATGTGACTATTAACTCTTTATGTAATTATGTTCTTAGTTCTTACAATTTTGCCTATGAAAAAATATTTGTTCTTGAAGTCAACTTTTTTTATTTGATATATTACCTTAGTTCTTGAAAATTTATAAATACATATATAGTCTCTTAAAATATTCGGATATACCAATGCGATCCTTCAAGGTTTTATAGAACGTATCAATTTGGTCTTTTATAAGAATCAAATTTGCCGGATTAAAATCTTAAGGGATCAAATTGTAACAAACTAAAATCTTAAATTGAGACAGATAATAAAGACAAAAAGAGTATTAAGTGTTACTCACTCTCACTTTTCTTGTTCTCTGGGTTAATTTATCCTCATGAAAATGTATCAATATATGAGTCTTGCTAATAAACATTTTTAAAATTATTAATAATAAAAAATATTATAAATTGACATTCTTTCTTCTGTCGACTGAGGACATACAAATCACACTTTTTAACACTTAATCACTCTCCTTGAAAGGACATGTTAAAGGGAAGAAAAAAAACTTGGAATGGAATGATCTAGATTCTAGAATCGAGCTCATGTTGACGTGGTCAATAGGGTGTACGTATTCAACACGTTTGTAAATTTTGAAAACAAGTTACGGTTAAACTAACAATCCAGTAGTATATATGTAATTAATAAAAATCAATTAAACTCTTTAATGTTTTTTTTTAAATGATTATTGAATTTAGTTAGTGCACATTAATAAGTACATTATTATATCATTTCATTACTTAAATACAATTTAAACACCAACAACGTCCAGCACAGTTGGTAGATAGTTGAGTTCCTTAACCATGATAATGTCAGGGTTCGATATTTGTCGTGGTCATGGAAAAATATATATATAACTCACTTCAATGATCTTTACGCATCGGAGGAGATTAAAAATAGAATTTGAATTTAGGCTTTTAACTATATATATATGGTTTATTTAAGTTTTTAGTCCCTAAACTTATGTGCTCTTTTGAAATTAGTTCTTGATCTTTTTTTTTTTGCTTTGGGTCCCTAAACTTTTTCAATTTTTGGAAAATGACCTTGTTGTTGCTTAAGTGATGATATGACCGATGAAATGCTACATAACCTTCGCAGTATCGATAGATAACATACTAGATGATGCCACGTAAATTTTAAAGATTAAAAAAAATTCAAATTTATTAAAAATAATTAAAATTTGTATTTTTTAAAAAAAGAAAATAAAATCCTTTAATAATTTTGAAAAAAAAATTTAATAAAAAAAAAATCATGTGGTGTTACAAAAGGCTACATAGTACTTCATTCTTCGATGTCGGACAAGTACGTGACATTTCATTGGTCATATCATCACTTAAGCAACAACAGGGTCCTTTTCCAAAAATTGAAAAAGTTTAGGGACCCAAAACAACGAAAAAAAGATCAAGGACCAATTCCAAAAGAGCACATAAGTTCGGGGACTAAAAACTTAAATAAACCTCTATATATATGTGTGTGTGTGTGTGAATTTGGGCTATTTGTCACTATCATGGCAATTATTACCCTTCTAAAATCTATAATCATTATAATTTCGGATATAGTATAGATAAATATTTGTTTATTCTCAATCCAAAAAATTGAGAATAAGTAATATAAAAGATTAAAGAAAAATTAGGAAAATTTGTTAAGGAGTTATATGTAGTTGGAAAATTTAGTTTTTTATATTCTCTAAAAAAGAAAAATCAGGGACTTATGTTATTTTTTCTATTTTTAGAAAGCTTAACAAATACTTTCATAGCACTTATTAGGAAGAAAAAAAATATATTAAAAAGATAATACCTCTAAAACTTTGCAAGTTGAAAGGAAAATCAAAGAAGATTTTTTATGAGGTATTCTCTCATCATATAATCATCGGGATAAAAGATTAATCATGCTTTGCTAACTATAATAGTATAATTTTATCAGGTATTGAATCTTGGATCTCCTATTGAAAATATGATGTACTTCTATGATTATGATAGCACTTTTGTTCATAAAATATAATTAACACTCAGTTTGACATTGCATAAAATAGAAAGAGAGAAAAGAGGAAAGAAAGAGAAGGAGAGAAGAAAGAAATAAAAAACACAAATGAAATTTAAAAAAAAAAGTAACAAGAAAATATGTTTTTTTTTTTAAAAAAAAAAGCAAAAATGATAATTAGTGCACTCATCAAGAAACTAAAACTAAATACAATGAGTCCACGTAAGACAGCCCAGTTGGTGGCTGCAGGGACACTTAGGATTTCTCTCTCCTCAGGTCATGGGTTCTAGTCCCAGACCTCCCATGTAAACCAAAAAAAAAATAAAATAAAATAAAACTAAATACAATGAGAACTTATAAAAAATATGTTTTTCTTCTGTTAAATATTTAGGAGACATGAAAACTTTATACGGTGTAATTATTTTTCCAATATTGAAAACTTTAGCAAATATCTTAAGAGTTCAATTGGTATGTACCAGCAGTGTAAAGATTTTTTATACTATCATTATATACTTTATCATTCATTTGTGTTATTTTTACTTTAAAAAATCAATAATCATAAATTTATGTATTATGACTAATATGCTGATAGTGTAAAAAAAAAAATTTACCTCGTCAATATATAACTTAGGGGTGTTTGTTTCGTGGCATAAAATTGCATTCCTTGAAATAAGAGGTAGTTATAAAATATTTTAGTGTTTGATAAAAATTAAAATAAATAAAAAGTACAAAAATAATATTCCCATTAATAAAACTTTCTTAGGTAATTTTCATTCCTACTTCAACGTTGATTTTCATTTATATCTATTCTCATGAAAGAGGTTAAAAATAATCATTCCCACCTCTCCCAAAGTGCAAAAGTATTATTTTACCTCTGAGAATTCTCTATTATTCTTGCACGATTAATCCCCATCTCCAATGCGTTTTCCATTGCCGTCATTACTCATTCGCCCCACTTCCCGCTACTGCAACAGATCCATCCCCCCACTTTCTGCTCATCACGCCAATTTATTCTAATTCTACAAATTCAACTCTTCTGCAGCCAAAATTATTTTGGGTCTATATATATATCTAGTAGCAAAAGTGGCACCTTCATATCTTCTTGAAGCAATTAACATGTTTATATTTTTATCGAGGTTTTCAATTCATTCTTTCTCTATTATCTTAAACGTCTTTGATATAGAGTTCTAATCGAATCTATCCCATGTTACGAGTGGTGCTTTTGTATGTACAATTTTTTGTAAGTACTATTTTTTCTCTTTCAATTAGTTATTTATTTATTTTTTGACAAATGTTAATAAATGTTATTGGTATATTTATTAAGAAATCAAATATAATATATTATTATTAAAAAATGCATTTTTTAAATTTTCAAAACACTGAACAATGCGAATTCATAATTGTTTTTTAAGTATAAACTTTTAAGCAAGACCCTTAATTTTTTAAGCTTCTACTTTATTGAGGGATCTTTCCAAGTCATGCTTGAGTTCGAAAACCACTTTCCCTTTCCTTAGTAATTTCTCAGTGTTTTTCTTCTTTTTATTTCCTATTCATCCTTCCTTGCTATATTTTTTTGAGTGTTTCGTGGGTTCTTGTTATAGGTATAGCTTTAGCAGCAGCTAATGAACAAGGATGGCTTTTTTAAAGAGTTTTACTTTTTGAACCCGTTATTTACTCATCGGCCCCCATTTTTTCCGCCTTATACAAGGCGGTAGTGCATTTTTCCGCCTTATACAAGGCGGTAGTGTAAATTATCAGTTTTTTCCGCCTCTTTCTAGGCGGAAAAATGGTAATTTTGCACGTCCACTTTGTATAAGGCGGAAAAAATATGATAATTTTACACTACCGTCTTGTATAAGGCGAAAAAAATGGGGGCCGGTGAGTAAACGACGGCGTTCAAAAAGTAAAGCTGTTTTTAAAACTTAAATTTTGCAGCTTTTTTCAAGTTCTGCAGTGCCAAATTTCGTAGACATGTGGTTTATTGTAAAATAACACTGTATAATATTAAAGGTATTTTTGATAATTATACTATATATATTTTTAGGAATATATATTATAAATAAAATAAATATACAAGTTATTTCCAAAAATGTTTAAAAAATTCTCAAAAAGTACAAATATCAACAAAATATGTTATTAATATTCCGGACAATATATATATATATATATATATTTATAATCAATTATGCTAAAAGTCCAAACACAACAAAAACAAACTACACTAACCTAGGAAAAGCAATCTCATAAGCATCTTCACACACTAGGTGAAACAAATTAAATTAGGGGACAACAATCTAAAATTGTACAACTCTAATCACTATCATGATCACAATTCGCAAGAAAATCTGCACACTGATTAGCTTCTCGATAAATGCGACTGAGGGAAATATGCCAATCCATCCCCATGAGGTTCCGAATTTCCCGAACCAAGGAAAAACAATGATGAGAAACATCACAATGATTGGTGACACGAGAGATAGTCACCCTATAGTCCATCTTCACCTTCAAAGCCTTAATATTTAGATCCATAGCCATTCTAAGGTCCCATAACAAACCCCACGGCTTTGCTTTAGTAGATGAGCAAGAACAACACTGCAATAGAAGCCACGTACATACTTGCCCGACGAATCACGAATGATGCCACCACAAGCTGAAGCACAAACATCCCTCTTGAAAGAGTCGTCTATATTAAGCTTGAACGAAGCACTTCTAGGAATGGACCATGCGATTAGCAATTTTGTATTGGCAACTAAGGAACCAGAATTAAATACTAGCTGTTATGGACTCTTCAATGAAACGCGCTTGAGACAACGCTTGAAATAATATATCCAACAACGTCAACTGCACCTTATTAAAAACTAAGTCATTATGAGCTTTCCAAAACAGAGATACCAACCTTAAAAAAAAAATACTCCAATTACAAAACACATCATCAATAAATTGATTAGTTAAATTATACTCCAGCCATCTTGTATTCCAATCAATAAGATTTCCAAAAATGCAATTTTACGCTCCCTTATTTTATTACTCTATCCTAAAAACACTTTAAAAAAAAAAAAAAAAAAGTGTGAGAGAGGTGGGGTGGAGGCGTGGAGCATGGAATGGTAAGTGGGGCCAAGTTGGTCAACGGAACAGCTTGCAATGAAGTTTGTAAACTGGGGCACCACCAAATCCACGTCACATCAGAAGGAGCCAGCAGCAGCAGCAGATAAAGCTCATGCCCTTGCCTTACCATCAAAAAATACAAACTGTTTAATGTGGAAAAGGTAATTTTATAGTAAATAATAATAAATTTTAAATTTTGGAATTTGTAATTTCAAATTTTTTGTTTGAAAAAATAAATTTTTACTACAAATTTTCCCATTATCTAAATCACTAACTGACAAGACCTTGCCCTTTTGCATCGGTGAAGGAATCTTACATCCAGCAGCAATAGCAATGATTAAGGATTTGCTTAATGCTTACCCATGGCTTAAAAGACTCTTCACCATTAGGAGTATGATTCCTCAAACTTAAAAACCGAAGATAAAAAGTTCAAAACTAGTAAGAGATTATACGAAAACTAAATTTATTTAATTTCTTTTTTGAGATGAAGTTTATTTAATTTGAAATGTTAAACGTTTAATTTTGACATGTAATAACACTATGATAAGAGGCAGGTTTAGTATTCACCCATTGGATTTTTAAAACAAAGTTGCCTATTTGGATACTCTCTTCATTTGTTTTTATCTTGCTATCAATTACCTTAAGAAATATAAAACGAGTAAATTAGTATTAAAAAACTAATACCTATTTTATAAATATGATCTAACGTTTTCATTTTCTATTTTTATAATTTTGTATAAAAAGCGGTAAAAATAATAAAAAAAATTATTTTCACTATTTCATGTATAAATATTTTGAAAACATGAAACACGATGAAAACATGTAGTCACATTCGTAATTAATACAAATTACAAAATAAATGTGAGATTATAATATAATCATCAATAGTTTTTAAAAATGAAAACAAAAACAAAAAGCATTTTCGCAAAACAAATAGACCTAAATTTAAAATTCCCTTACACTCATCATTTTTCATAATAAAATAAATTCTTTTACCTTTTTTAAACAAGTCCTAATAGGGACATTTCATCTTTTAGCTTTTTCTTATTCCTTCCAATCTCTATTAAAAAAAACTAATTTCACTTTTATTAAGGAAGTTAATTAAATGCATTTTTCCTCAAATTCATAAAAAATATAGTTATTTTAGAAAAATATATTAGGAATGAAACAAAAATTAAATGAAAGAACCATCTTCAAATAATATTTTATGAATAATTGTATTTCAAATAGAAAATTAATTAACTTTTTTTTAATTTGAAATCACTATAAAAGAGTATGCAATATTAATTAGTTATTATTTGTCTATTTGTTTGATATATTAGTCGTCAATTAATCAATGTCTATTTTATTAAACAATTAAAAAATTAAGTTCTTAAATAAAAAAAAATCCATACTAATTGATCTATGTGCTCAATAAT
This sequence comes from Crotalaria pallida, assembly GCA_037953625.1. Lineage (NCBI taxonomy): Eukaryota > Viridiplantae > Streptophyta > Magnoliopsida > Fabales > Fabaceae > Crotalaria > Crotalaria pallida. The sequence goes on along the minus strand of CM075654.1, from coordinate 135,682,980 downwards.
GGTCGAAAAACGATAGCTTACACGCATGTAAATTGATCCACATCAATTTAAAATTTGCTTTCATATCAATTTTTGATTGTGTTTATTATACTAGTCAATACTTTCTTTACTTGCTCGCATTTAATTTTTCTATAGTTAATTATGGGTCTCTTCTCTTCTCCAAATCAAAATTGGCGTGCATATCTTGTTCTCTCAAGTCTGTTAATTACCTTGTTGTCCACGGTCAACACTCAAAAATGCCCTCGAGGTTTCCTCATGCTCTCGTCAGTCATCACATCTCTGCTTACGCCCACACTGACCTTGATTTTTTTTTTTCATACAAAAAGATTTATTACCTCACAGAGTTCAAAAATATTATTTACAACATAATAAATTGGCTTTTATATTGAAAAACAATATTTCATTTTCTTTAAGTCTTAGTAATATATTAGTCACCCCTAAAAAAAATAGTAATATATTAGTACCATTTTTTGTGTTATTACAAGAAAAGGAGAGCTTTAATTTGCATCTACTAATCTAGAAATTAAGAATAACTTTTATTTACAAGTCAATGGTAATTTTTTTTTAGAGAAATCAATATTTAATTTGCCTTTACCAAAAAAAAAAAATTTTGTTGAAAAAGGTTGTACTTTGATATCTTTCCGTCTCAAAAATGATTAATATATAATTATGCCAAAAAATAGCATTGATTAAAAAAAGAAATCAGTATTTAATTTAATGCACTAATATTTTCAAAAGTTTGCAATATAATTTTCAACTCAAAATTTCTATATTTTCTTGATTAATTACTGTAGTAGTACTGCAGCACTTCAATTAATTCAATCAGTCAAAAAGAAATTAACGTCAAAAAATATAGGAAGGTTATAGTAAAAACAGTAAACAATCAATAAGTATACGTAAAAATGATTAAAAAAACTTACAAAATCGATTTATAAACTAGCCCACGCCATAAAGGAAATAACAAGTGTCATTTGCTGATTATTAATCGGTTAACAAGTGACACATGTCATTTTTTTATAGTATAAATTGATTTATAGGTTGATTTTGTAAGTCTATCTATTAACTCAAATATACGTATGGATTTTTTTAATGATAATACATATGGATCTTTAACAAATGACATTTGTTAATTAATGAGAGTTGGTTCGTTTGGTCAAGTAAAATCAATTGAGATTCGTAGGAAAAATACCCGTTCGAAAAAACACTATCACAATTTCGAAAGGATTAGTCTCGGGAATCTTATTAATAGTGGTGAATTTCTAGAAATAACGTGGGTTTGAAAAAAACATATATTAAAAAATAAATTGTTAATATTTATAAGATTAAAAAAAATATACACATCATTATTTATGTTGGGAATAAATAAATACTAAAATTTATTTTATGATAAATTCTTCCCTGTATTAGAAAGCAAATAACACGTTAGTACTAACATTTTGATTTTGAAATTGCGGAGAATCTTCTCACATCAGAGGTTATACGCGTGAACATACACGCAAACGTTTCTTCGTTTCCCTTTACTTAAATCCACGCTCTCCCCATCCCCTTCCCTTCAAAACCTACTTACTACTTCATTTTTCACTCTCTCTCTCTCTCTCTCTCTCTCTCAAACTCTCTTCAATCCGAAACAAACAACATGAACTCACATACTCAACCCGAAACGGCGTCGTATTGGTGCTACAACTGCACTCGCAACGTTATCCTTCTGAACCACAACAACATCGCTTGCCCTCACTGCGAAACCGGCTTTCTCGAACAGATCCGACCCGATCCATCTCCCAACCACCCTCTCACTCCTTTCCCCGACGCGAACACTTTCACCAGACGCCGCAGACGCCGCACCCTCTCTCCCTTCAACCCTGTCATCGTTCTCCGTTCCCCTGGAGATGACGCCTCCGACCACGACGGGAGCATCTTTGAGCTTTACTACGACGACGGCGACGGTAACGGCCTCCGCCCTCTCCCGTCCACGATGTCGGAGTTCTTGCTGGGATCTGGCTTCGATCGCTTGATTGAGCAGTTCGCGCAGATCGAGATGAACGGGTTTGGCCGGTCGGAGAATCCGCCGGCGTCGAAAGCAGCGATCGAATCGATCCCGACGATCGCGATCGAAGAATCTCACGTCTGCGCCGATTCGCACTGCGCGGTTTGCAAAGAAGCGTTTGCGCTTGGTTCCGAGGCGCGTGAGCTTCCTTGCAAGCACATTTACCACTCCGATTGCATTCTTCCATGGCTATCGATGCGAAACTCGTGCCCCGTGTGCCGCAGCGAGCTTCCTCCGGATCAGAACGCTCAAGTTTCAGGTCAAATCGACGAAGAATCGATAGGATTAACGATATGGAGGTTGCCGGGCGGTGGATTCGCCGTGGGAAGATTCTCCGGTGGCCGGAGAGCCGGGGGTAGCCACTTGCCGGTGGTGTACACGGAGATGGACGGCGCGATGAATAATAATACAAGTGGAACACCGAGAAGGATTTCTCGGGCGGTAAGAAGCAACAGGGTTAGGGAAAGTGGCGGTGTTGGGAGGGTTTTTCGTAATTTGGTATCATTCTTTGGGAGAATGGGGTCAAGGTCTAATAATTCTCTGAGCAGAAGCCGTAGCAGATTAAGTTCTATATTCAATAGGAGACGAAGCGCCACTTTTGTTATGGAAGTTTAATTCATTCAATTTTGCTAATAAATTTAAGTGCTTCATTATATTCAATGTTGTAAATACCAGCATGTAACTAGCAATTTAATCATAGGAGGATCCCTACTTTTGCTTTTGATTCAAATCATCAAGTTTTAAATCCGGGTGGTAAATGAAGTTTCATGATTAGGAGCTTTCAGCATCGCGATCACAATTGTAACTGCAATCTTATTTTACCTTTTAGTTTTATAGGTACTTATTATGATCACAATTGTAACTATAATCTTCCTATTATGATCACAAATTGTGGTTGCCATAGTGCACAACCTTATTATTCTCCACTTCTGCAACGGTAGTTCAAAATTTTGCGAATAAGTAATTAATGAATAGAAGCGGCGTTTTGCATCTTGTTAAGAAGCGTTCATGGTTGATGCTAGAGGAGCTTGCATTTGTTTAAGCATTATTTTGTAGCTGGCACTATCAGTACGTCGCACTGGGACTTGGGAAAGAAGAAATTATGCTCATTCGCCGTCCACTTAATTATTTGATTTGTCTGTATCTTATTAGTTACATTATTTTATTGGCTTATTTGTTTAGTACCTAAAAGTTTAGCGTGTTTTGGTTTTAGTTTCTAAAAGTTGTTTTGATCGAGATTAATCTTTAAATTTTCAAACATTTTTTCCGTTAGTAATAATTTGTTATTTGTTTGTGTAACTAGTGGAACATCACATTAGTAATCTATGTGGTCTAAAGTGATGTCAAATAGGTGATATAACGTGGATGATACAAATCCACGGACGCAAAATGCTCCCTTTACGCAAAATTTTGAGTTCATAGGCTTGAATCATTTATATCACATCACCTATCTAGCGCTACGTCACACCCTGTGGCAGCTGGTGTGGATTTTCGTTAACCATGTCATCAAATAACTGATTTTTTGTAATAGAGAGTTAACCATCTCATCAAATAACTGATTTTTTTGTAATGGAGGGGACCAAAACCAAAATGTTTGAAAAATTAAAGATTAGGCCCGGTAAAAATAACTTATAGAGATTAAAAAAACACGTTGAACTTTTAAGGATCAAAACCATAAATAAACCTATTTTATTCCTATGAGAATTTTCTTGAAGATTGTATTTCTTTGAGATGCTTATCTCAACTTGCAATATAATTCTCTTGAAGATTATTTCTTTGATATGCTTATCTCAATTTGGTTGGAAGAGGAAGTTACATGTGGAATGTAATTTGAATGAATAGCAGCTAAAATAATGTCTAAAGACTTCCGATCTCATCAGAAGTATGCCAGCAAATTGTTTTATGCCCTTGTGTAGTGCTTTCATTCTCTTCCTGAGCTAGCTGTTTAATGTAAAGGGTGTTTATTCGGAATTTGGCAATTTTAATTTAGGATTCTCAAAATCGCTAAAAACAAACATTTTAAATAAATATGTTTTTTTTTTAATATTAAAAATATAATATTTTTAAAATTTTTAAGTTATCATGTCACATAAAATTAATTAATTTTGACTGCTTGGGTTAATAAATTCTTTTAAATTTATTCAATTCATAATTTTAAAACAAATATAAACAAATTTTGCTAATAACAATTTAAACAATTCTCAATTGTTTTGTTTGATGTACTAACAACATGGCCAACTGTGCTCTTCTTTTACACATTTGAGTAAGAATACCTCCTCAATTAGTTGAATTTTTAAATTCAGTTGTCCAAATGTCCACTCTGTTCCGTGTTAAGGCCAACTTGCTTTGTGCTACAGCCCACAGCCTACAGGCCCATGAGAAGAGTTTTGTTCCTTAAATATATATTTGGTGTGATATAAATGTTATTTTGACAACTATATATGACAATTTTAGTTATTTTTATATCTTTGAATGATTTTCCATTTTTATATCCATGAAAATGTAAAGGATGAAAAGTAAGACAGCATTAGAAATAATTAAATTTATCATGAGAGAATTTGTATAAATTAAAATGTAAATATGTTTTATTATTTATGGATCTTTATAAAACAAATTCTATATCATATGATTAATGAATGAGTTATGATATACATAAAACACATATTGATAACTTTCTTTTTAAGATTATTTCATCATCTTAATTATCAAGCGCTTAGATCAATTCACAAAGAGTTGTTTTAGTTTAGTAAGAAGTTTTGAGTTCTAGTGCATATAAAAACTTCATAATGAGAGTTTTATTGCATATAATGATCATAACCAACTCGAACAAGATTGGCTTCGGCCTTAGATGGATGGAGGAGGGTTCTTGTTGTTTGGACCAAAAATTTATATTTCTTACTCACTTCATTCCTATTATCTTTATGGGCAAATATTTTTTTTTCTTTCTTTCTTTTTTTTAAATGGAGGGTGGGGGAAGTGTGGTCATCAGGTTTCCAAACTCTAGGTCATGCAATTCTACCAACTAAGTTATTTTTTGGGGACCCCTCCATTCTTATTTGACTGTTCCATTTGAAGAAATTTTTTATTTCTATTTATTTGTCTTGTTTAAAAGCTCAAAATTGCAATAATTGTTATTTTTCGTATATACACACTTATTTAATACCATATTGACTTATGTAAGCAATGAAAAAAATTAATTACTATAAAGAGAGAAATGGCTTATTGAAAAAAAAAACTATACAATAATTATATATTTCTTAAATTACATGTTTTTACATAACAAGATAAATAAAACAGAATAAGTTTTCTCCTTAGATCAGGAGGCAAAGTTACCTTCTTAAACTAATCATGTTGTGACACCTGGACAATTTAATTTTTTTATTATTTCTACTTCTTAAAATTGGAAACTGTTTCTTCTTCTTCTCCATCTGCATTCTGGACAAGTTGCATATAGAGAAGAAGAAGGAACAATTTCCAATTTTAAGAAGTAAAAATAATAAAAAATTAAATTGTCGAAATGTCACAACATGATTGATTTAAGGAGGTAACTTTGCGTCCTAATTTAAGGAGAAAACTTATTCCGTAAATAAAAAGGAATAAAATGAATAACTTGCTTCTTATTAAACATGGAGTGAATCAAGATACTATCCATTTTTTAAGGATATGACTAACATGTTGGCCATAAATAAAATTAAATATTACATTAAATATAGTTAAAAAACATAATAATAAACAAAGACGAAAATGGCGCACACACCGGCTAGGTGACTCGCATGCGAAGAAGGCGTGGAAGCAGTTCATAATATGCTATCCGAACTATACCTCTCCAGAGTTTAACACCACCTACCATCGAATACTATCATGTCATGATAAAGATAAATTAGTCTTTATTAATTGTATATTTGTTTGCAATTCCTTTTCATATTTTGGCAACCATAAAGTATGAATTCTATTATTTGATCCGTTTATATAATACTCACACAAAATTCTACTTGTCACTCACACAGAGTGAGATATTCTGGAGATTTTAGAAAATGTTTTAAATAGGAATATTTACACTTGTTATGCAGGAAATAACACTATATATTATGAAATGTTATGGAAAAATTATCGTGTAAAACTAATCACGAATTGAAGAACAGCTATGCCTGGGCCGGGTGCACAAAAAGGACTAACAGAGTAACCTGGAACACTTACAAAGTTAAGTTACAACTCTCAGAACCACACTAAATTTGTGTTAAGTGTATTTTTATTGTTGTAATTATTTTCAATTTAATGTTCTGAGTTTCTATCTAGCACTTTCAACAGTGGGCAAATAAAGCTATATCCATTCGTGTCTGTGGCTTCAAACACACAAAAATTATTCACTTTCACTTGCATTAGATAAGAAAAAGGAAATTAAAAATATTAGATATATGATACATATCCTGCCATTTCCACCAAGCTATGAATCTAATCTTCGAAAACAGATCCTTCTCACAAAACTCTACAAGTGTGCTATTTATGGTAAGCAGCACCAACCAACTTTTCTTCTAACAGACTCGCTTAGTGCAGTACAGTCTTCTAAAACTTGCAGTACAAGTTATTATAAGCTGAAGTACTAGCTTAATGCAGGTAATTAATGTGCTGTACTTCAGCGCATGATAAAGCTATAAGTGCATTGCAAAACTAACTTAACTTGTACACACTAATAGTTAATAATGACAGATAGATCTCAGGCATTTCTTACTACATGTCGTGAATTAGCAACTGTTTCTAAATCTTTGCTTCTTCATATGAGTAGGTCTTTAAGTTTTTATACTACTATGTATGCAACTTGTCGTCAACAGCTTCAAGCACAAACGAGGGCTCACGCTGCTGGGTAGTCCCTTGGTCATACTGAATTACATCTTTACATGCCACTGTCCATTGTAATTGCAGAGGAAGATTAATGGGACTTATACTTCATGTTGCATTTCTTGAGGCTTAATCGTGAATTTGATGATGAATAGACTGTGGAACATGTTACTAGCCTTCTTGCTATACAAACATTCATGGGATGTTCTAATATGCTCCGGTAACTTATTTACATCAGTAGACACTTTCAGGTTTTTTTTTTTTTTTTTTTAATTATTATTATTTATGTATATGTTAAGTTAAAAATTATGTTTTGGATATTTTTTATTGCTATACACATTTTTTTAGTATATTGAGCAAATATACATTAAAAATTGACATACTCAGAAATTTGTGTACAATTTTTAATGCAAATTTACCCAATATAATTTTTAATACAGATTTACTTAATATAATTTTTAAAAATATGTCAATTTTTAATACAGATTTATTGAATATAATTTTTTTAACCTGTTTCAGAAAGCATATAATAATCAAAATAACAAAAATATGTGTATATAAAAAAAAAAAAACCCAAAAAAAAAATCTGAGCATCTTAACAAAACTCTGCGCAGAACATAATAGCATCACCCAATATTCATATCATCCTTAACTTGTTTTTTAACTGTAAACCCAATTTTTGACGGGTAGAGGGAAAAAAAAGGGATGAAAAAAAATTATGCATTTGCCAAAAATCAAACCCAAGTGCTACATTTTATGTGTCGCAGCTAGCTTTACCAAGTAAGCTACATGTTAGGAACTCATTTCATCATTCATTTATTTATTCTTTAAGTTTTGCAGATTATGACACTTTGAGGACTCCGAAATTAATTCTAGTATTCGTTCGGGAGCTGAGGAAGAAACAAATGGCTTGCCTGTTCACAGTGAGGGGGTGTTTGGTTTTGATTAAAATTAGGTTGAGTTTTTTTTTTTAAAAAAATAATTATAATTTAATGTGTTTTGTTGACAATGTATTTTAAATTATGTTCTTGAAAAAATAGTCAAAATCTAAGATTTCCCTCGTAAGTGCGGTAGATTATTTTTGGTAAGATTATTTTTTTAGACTCATACATTTTTTCTATTTTACCCTAATCATTTCAACAACAATAACTACCCTTATCACTCCATACCCGTTTTTTGTAATTTGCCTAGTAAAATAATCTTTTTTACATTATCAAAACAAAATATATTAGCTTAAATTCATTTTTCAACTAAAATACTCAAACATAAACAAATTATAAATTTAACATATTATAATATTATAATCAAGTAAGATTATAATTATAAATAAAAATAATCATAATCTATCTTTACCAACCATAGCAAACATGGTTTGTCGGAACATAGTGAATTGTAAAGGTTTAAAAAAGATTGACAAAGAATCTGAAGAAAGGCTTTTCCATTTTTGCCGCATGTATGCGTTTGTTCTTGGCTTCTTTTCCTTCTTCTTCTTGGTGATAGTATTTGGAGCTCCACAAATAAGTTGACATAATTTATGTTAATTGAGGTGGTTCGGTTGATACTATTTGTTATTTCTGTCTGTGCTTCTAGTTTGTTTATTCTCACTGAGAGATTATTATTTGAGTAATGAAGTTTTTTTTGACAGCAATGATGATGATGTTAATATGATGTTGTTAATGTGATTACTTGCTTAGCTAGTTAGCTTTATGATCCACTAGTGGTCTACGTGATGTTACTGCTTGACGACATAAGTATTTTAGGTTAAGTAAAGCCCAGACACATATTTTAGGTTAAGAAATATGATGTGAAATTCTGGAATTTTCTAACTGTGAAGTTCAATCTCCATGGGACTTAGTTAAGTATTCCTCTTATTGCTATTATTTTTAATTTTCAATGTCATTAATTACTTCTTTACCACAAACACCCTTATCTATTCAACACTTTTAAATTTTTAATAGTAGTTATAGGGGTTCTTTTGAAAAAGTATATCAAATATTTACATTTCCAATACTACTAATAATACTAACTAACTTTCTTAAATGATGTGAAAATTAGTTAAAGGAGTTTATAATAAGAACCGGGAATAGTATGAGGTTATATTCCTCATCACTCTAATGTAACGTAGAGATTTTGGCTCAACTTTTGGATAGCTTTTCAAATATTACATCCTTTATTTTTATTTTGGCTCAACTTTGTTGTTTATTTTAGGCTCTGTTAAAGGGGGTGGGCCGGGTTTTTATTTTGATGTATTATTGATTTTGGGAAGGGCAAGAAATATGTTGCTAGTGGGGTTGGTAGTTAGATCGTTTTCATTATCTGTTTTGCTTGTATTGATTTAGCCGGTAGTTATTCTCTTACTTCTTTGCTAATAATTTAAATAAAAGTTTTTCTTATAAAAAATTATTACATATTTCATTTATTTCATATGTATTGTTAATATAACTATTTCATTTTGTTTCATATGTACTATTTTTTTTATAAATTCAATACATAATTAATATTGTTTTTTTTTCAATGACATCCTTATTTTTCACCAACTTTTTTCCACTTCCAATCTCTTTCTCTTTCTTCAATAATAATTGTAGGAACTTGTTATAATAAAAATATCTCAAATTCTTATACTATCATTTAAACATATCTTAAAATACAAGCATGACCTTAAAACATAGTAATACTTTTTAATCAGAGGATGTAAGAATAGGAATAACGTACAATATATTTTTAAGTAAGTTTGAAATATTAAAGGAATACTGAAATTTATTAGATTTGTTAGTGACTTTGTATCTTTATGTTTGTTTGGAATCATTTATGCAACTTAACATTGCTACCAATTCGATGAACTTAATTGCAATTTTGTTTATGAAAGGAATTTTTCTAGTTGAAAAGGAGATGAAGATATAAGAAGATATATACTATATTCCTCTATGGGTTTGTCGTAAAATCATTTAATTAGCACAAGGCAGGAAGTTAGGGGCAACATCCAAATAGAGAGGATAATAACACGTAAAGCTTCTTGTATAGTTGTCCTTTCTCCTTTCTCATGTACCTGTTATTTAATGCTCTAATCCTATCAGCTACACAGAAGTCCCATATTTGGAATCATTTTGAAGAAATAATAAATGTTGTGCCTAATTTCGTTGACTTCTCAGATATGCTGATAGTGAAACTTCCTTAACATGCTTCAATTTCTTTGCATGCCGTTCTAGTTGGAACCTATACCTATTTGATGAACTAAGTATACAAATGCTTTGCACAATTCACAGTCACAGCCCTTCCACATTGCTCGAGCTAGTTGAATTATTAAGACTTCTTCCACTTAATTAAGTCTTAACCATCATGCATGGGAGCTAAATAGACATTGCTACAAGGTATGTAAAATTGTAATATGAGTTCATCAGTTATTTGCTAAGGAAGGTTGAGTTCTGTGGGGGACCCAAAACAAAGACGTACTCATTTCTATCTTATCCAAATAAAAATTAAAAAAAAAAGAAAAAAGATGTACTCATTTCTCAATTCCCATTTAATCATATCATAGTTCATAGTTTGTTGGTTGTCATTGTAACTTTGATTATTCTGATTTTGTAATTAAAGCGTTGATTGGCTTTCTTGCTTTGTTTGTTTTTAGTTTTGGCTAAATTTTGGTTTCTAATTCATTTTAGCTTTTCGAGCTTTAATCTTTCATGGTGTATATATTCTTCTTTTGATTCTTAAGTGGTTTGTTCTCAAGATCAACTTTAATCTGATAAATTTATTTATGTTTAAAAAAAACTTAAAGGTTTATTTAAGTTTTTAGTCTCTGAACTTAGGTGTTTTTTTGGAATTGGTCCTTAAACTTTTTTTCTGATATTTTGAGTCCCTAAACTTTGCTCAAATTTTGGAAATGGTCCTTTTATCACTTAAGTGATGATTTGATCGAGGATATGTCATGTCACCTTAAACACATCGATAGATAACGTGTCAGATGATGCCACATGAATTTTTTAAATTAATTTTTTAAATTTATTAGAAATAAATAAAAATTGTATTTTTTAAAAAATAAAATCGAATCTTTAAATAAATTTTAAAAGAAAATATTTTTTTAATAAAAAAAAATCATATAATGTCCCGTGGCTCTATATAACATGTCACTCGTCGATATTGTGAAAGTGACGTGATATGCATGTCGTCGGCTATATCATCACTTAAATGACGAAAGGACTATTTCCAAAAATTAAACAAAGTTCAGGAACCTAAAACATCGAAAAAAAAGTTTAAGGACCAATTCCAAAAGAGCATTTAAGTTCAGGGACAAAAATATTAAATAAGTCTATCTTAGTGATTAAGCCTGTGGTAGAAATGTTGATTTACACAGATTAGAGACAGTTTAATATCTTAATGCGTGCACTATCTATGAACTGCTTTGCTTTCCTTGCTAGAAGAAATTATAAAAAGTGGTTCTAATGTCCATGTCCTTCTTTTAGGCTCTGACTTACGACTGTTTAGTTGAGAAGGGTGCCATCACCAACCAGCCAGACTCAATTAAGTTTTTCATGAAAACAAGATGATTAATGTGACTTAAGCTAAACTAATTTTTACTGTGTATGATTTATTTCTGGTAGGAAATTGAGTGTAGCACTTTGATATTTATGTCTTGGCTAGCTACCAACGCAAACATATTATACAAATTAGTGAAAAATGGGTGCACATGTAAAAGAAACGTGAGATTAAGGACTACTGAGGCACGTAATTGAGACAATTCATATGAAATTACAAATTAAACTTTGATTACACTCCAAAAAGGTACAAGAAAAATGGGACCATGCATAGTAGGTAAAATTCAATCCTCTTCTGGCATGCTTCGTTCTGAAACATACATGGACACGGAGATTCATATTCGACCAAACACTAATTTGCAATTTGTATTTCTATATATGTATACATCTATATATATAATAATCTAGTCTCTCTTGCAATTAGCAGGACCAATCTTCTTAATAGAGCCAGAAACGCAACATTGGTGGTGAACAAAATGATTACCATTCCTTCATCATGGTCACTTTTAGTGTCTATCCTCTTTACAACTAGTTTCCTCTGGACCTTTCCTGAAATTGTTCTGGCTACTTCAAATCATGGAAGCGTTACAAGGCACTACACCTTTAATGTACGAGTTATCTTACACCCTTCCTATTATAATAGCATTATATGTATATAAGAGAAATCCGTTTACATACACTAGTGCAAGTAAAAAAACTCTTAAATTTAGTATCGGTCGTATGATGTTAATTTCATCCGATAATAATTGATGAAAGTAAGATCAATGACGACTGATATCAAATGTAAATTTAAAAAAAAAAAATAAATAAATTTGCTACACTAGTGTAAGTGGATCCGTGAATTGTGTTTCAGTTTTTAGGTTTCATTAAAAGATAAAAGGTTAACCAAGTGCTAATATTTGAAATGCTATGTATTATTTTTCCAGATAAGACTGAAAAATGTTACGAGGCTGTGCCACACGAAGAGCATGGTCACCGTGAATGGGAAGTTCCCAGGGCCTCGCGTTGTTGCTAGAGAAGGGGACAGATTAATTGTTAAGGTGGTTAATCATGTTCCATACAATATAAGCATCCACTGGTATGAACTTAATTTTCTTTACTAGCTTTAATAATTCTTAAACCCTAAGTACAAGCATACATACACAACAAAAAATCATAAACTACTAGGATATTGTCCATGCATGCAATGGATTTATTAAATATTAATAGACAAATGCTAACAACAAGTGTGCTTGTTAGTGCACTTGTTAATAAGTTATTTATAATAAAAGTTGATTGAAACTTCTATTTTTTAAAATTTTCGAAAAATGAAATGATATGCCATTATAATTATTTTTTTATTGTAATAACCTTAATAAGTGTCTTAAAAACACTCGTTAATAAGACACATATTAATATTGTTTAGCTAGCTAGTAACTAATGTCCTATGATGATCCTATTGTTGACTATAAATAATATAATGGTGGATGACAACAAAAACAGGCATGGAGTGAGACAGCTTCGAAGTGGATGGTCGGATGGGCCATCATACATAACTCAATGCCCCATTCAAACAGGCCATAGTTATGTGTACAACTTCACCATTGTTGGGCAAAGAGGAACTCTCTTTTGGCATGCACACTTCTCATGGCTAAGAGCCACTCTGTATGGACCCCTGATCCTTCTCCCTAGGCGCAACGAATCTTACCCATTCGCCAAACCCTACAAGGAAGTCCCCATCCTTTTTGGTACATGCGCCAATCCTCGTTATTTAGTGAATAAACACATTCTAAATTTAACAACACCATGTTTTTTTTTTTTTAATTTTAAAATTTTATTTATATTCGAAAAATGCTGCTTTCACTTATCGGATGATCTATCTATCACGGCCAAATTTTTAGATGATTTATCCAAAAGTGAAAAATTCAGTGTTGGATAACCTATACAGAAATTTGTATGGGTGAATATTAAAATCTTTTTCTTTTTTTTTTTTAGTTTCTTTACAATTCAAATATAATAAATTTATGTTAAAAAGGAAAAAGATTTGTGATGTTATTAGGACAATGATTGAAAATAGGTGAGTGGTGGAACGTGGATCCGGAGGCTGTTATTGCACAAGCCCTTCAGACAGGGAATGGCCCAAATGTCTCTGATGCCTACACCCTTAACGGACTTCCTGGGCCCCTCTACAATTGCTCCACTAACGGTAAACTCTCAGCTTTATAATTAGGTTTCTAGAACCAAATTAAACCACAAAATCTTATAATTAATTTGCCTAATAATCTGACTGGTATTTGTAGCCGAGGATGAAGTTAGATGACTCGCACCATGTGCCTTCGTATGCTAGGATATTATGATTTGAAAAAAAAAAATCATACTTTATTAATTCTTAATTAAGGTTTTTTTTTTTGATATTAATCAATCATAGTAACATTTTTACATGTGAAGTAACATAAACTGTGAAACAACATATTTGATTTCAAAACTTATATCATTTCTGCCAGGAAAATATTTATGTTGCTACTTTTAATTTCATTCAGATTCCCATTATCCGTCATCAGCCATGTTATTTCTAAAACAATTTTTGTTTAATTTGCATTGACTAACGATGTTAAAGTTTTAGTCAATGATGTGTACTGTTTGATTTTATTTTTTATACTAGCTAGACTAATACTTCTGATTCACCAAGAAAACAGTACTACCTAGACTAAGTTTGGTTGATATTTCCTACTTAGGAAGGTTATTTTCAACTTCTTGTATATATATTTTTAATAAATTATTTTTTGATTTCATTCGCAAAAAAAATAAAAAAAAAAACATATATTTTTGGTCCCCAAAATTTACTAATATTGATTTTGAAACCTATAATTTTTTATTTGGTTCTAATGTTTATACGTTTCAAAATTTTGATTTTGGTTGTTATCGATAATGTGTGAATAACATACTAATTACATGCGGGTATTAGAAACATCATCACTAGAGAGGAAAAAAAAAATGATTTAAATCAAAACAAGTAAAATTCTCTAAAAAACCAAAAACATATTTATATTATTATACTCTTTTTGTCCCGTTATTTTAATAAAAATCAAACTAGTCAATAAAAATAAGAGAATATTTTTTTTAATATAATACATGATTCACTAATTAATTACAAATTACAATTATACAAATTTTTATATCATTACATACAATTGATACATATTACACTTATCTTCCAAAAACATTTAGAGAATGTAAGAATAAAACTTTAAAAATTAATGGATAATCATATATTTTTCTTTATAATTAAATGTATCTTTCCTTACTTACTTAATCATAAATATAATAAATACTCATCTTTAAGATTTTTTTATTTATTATTTTTTACTTTGATTTTGGATTAAAAAAATTTGCAAGTCCGCGTAAGACAGCCCAGTTGGTGGCTGCAAGGACATTTAAGATTTCCCCCTCCCCCAGGTCATTGGTTCTAGTCCCAGACCTTCCATATAAAAAAAAATTTGCAACTTTTATTAAAATAATGAGACGTGGGAGTATGCCTTATTTACTGTTTTTAACCGGCCAGATACTTTGTTATATTTATGTGAAGTTTTATTCGGCTATTTATTTGGATTTATTAGTATATATATATATATATATATTAAATAAAGAAACAAAATACTAGAAAAGATTCTATATGTAAAAACTATTTAAGCAAAATTTGTTGACAATTACATATAATCAAAATTATCCAAACAATAATTTTTTTTACTTAATCATTTTACTAATACAAATATTTAAATACAAATCATTTCACTTCAAAATCAAGTATGGAAGAATGGTGAATTTACTTTCTAGATCCATATTTATTATATTTTGACTTCTTATCATTAACTTAACAACAACTCGTTATTATTTTTTTTTTTAAAAAAAAAACAAAAAACAAAAACTTGTTATTTTGTCCTATAAGTTAAAAGAGGGTTTGTTATGTTGTGAATGATCCTTTCAATTATTTATTCGTGCTAATAAAAGATGGTACTGTATGTATTTAGTCGAATATTAAAGTCAATTAATTTATGAAGTACATCACCTCCGATAAAAACCTTCATTTTTTTAATTAAGTTCCTTGGCTAAACCTTTATTAATTACTATAATAATGTCTAAATTATTTAGGAGTAACAATGAATTAGTAATTTGTTTTGATGTGCATGCATGGTGGATCATGTGACGTACAGAGACATTCAAGTTAATGGTGAAACCAGGGAAGACATATCTTCTTCGTTTGATCAATGCAGCACTCAACGATGAACTCTTTTTCAGCATTGCAAATCACACCTTACTCACTGTTGAAGCTGATGCTACTTACATCAAACCATTCGAATCCGACGTCATTCTCATTGCACCAGGCCAAACCACAAACGTTCTGTTAAAAACAAAACCTCATTACCCAAACTCCACTTTCTTTATGCTAGCAAGACCATATTTCACAGGTATGGGTACCTTTGACAATTCCACAGTGGCTGGTATTCTTGAATACAAGAACCCCTTTGATGTCAAAGCTCCTAATAATAATAATATTAATAATTCCTTGAAACCCACGCTTCCAGCCATCAATGCCACTTCATTTGTTGCTAACTTTAGCAGCAAGTTTCGTAGTTTGAATAATGCTAAGTACCCTGCTAATGTGCCTCAAAATGTTGACAAGAGCTTTTTCTTCACTGTGGGACTTGGAACTAGTCCATGCCCAAAAAACCAAACATGCCAAGGACCAAATAATAGTTCAAAGTTTGCAGCTTCTATCAACAACATATCATTTGCTCTGCCTTCAGTTGCACTTCTCCAACAACATTATTTCGTTGGGGAGAAGAGTAATAATAATGGTGTTTATACTACTGATTTTCCAGTTGTACCCCTTAATCCATTCAATTATACTGGGACACCACCGAATAACACTAGGGTCAGTAATGGAACCAAGACTGTGGTGTTACCTTATAATACACGTGTGCAGGTTGTGTTGCAAGACACTAGCATTTTGGGAGCTGAGAGCCATCCTTTGCACCTTCATGGGTACAATTTCTATGTTGTGGGACAAGGTTTTGGGAACTTTAATTCTAGTAAAGACCCTGCAAAGTTTAATCTTGTTGACCCTGTTGAGAGGAACACTGTTGGTGTGCCCTCTGGTGGTTGGGTTGCTATTCGATTTATTGCTGATAACCCAGGTTAACATATCACTCAATTCTTTATTTATTTATTTTTTCCCTGCAAGTCACTTACTAATTTTGTATTAGTATTATTACTAGAGTAAATTGCACTTGCATCCGCTTAATTACACTCATCATATTTTCTATTTCAACCTTTAAATTGACCAGTATAATTAATGACACTCAACCCACCTCCCTTGAACGAGTTCCTGGTATAATTCATGCAAATAAACTAAGAAAATTCTGCTATGCGATTTCACTAAACCTTATGTTATCGGAGAAATTTTCTCTTATTGTTTAGCAGCGCATAACATAAATTTAATTAATTATTTCCTCTATTCCTTAATTCATGATTTTACGGTGAAACTTAAAGGGAATTAAAAAGTTTGTTAATATTATTAATGATATTAAAATTAATAACATTAGATATATGTTTTCAAAATTATCATTATAATAATAATAATTATTGGGCTCTAAAAAGTTTTGAAAAATAGTTATGCACTGACTGTATAAAGTTTTTTTTACGCATTCATTGCATCATCTATCATTTACATGTTTATATTTATTGAGTTTTCGTTAAAAGTAATTCAAATGAATAGTGGATGATGATCCGACAATGTAAAAAAACGTCAATGCACATGAAGTGGTGGCAATTCGGGCGGGCGGGCGGGCATTGTCCATGCCCATCAAAAGCCCGCTTTTTTGCGGGCACGCCCGCTCGCCCATTATAATATTTTGGGCGTAAAATCCGTGCCCTGCCCGCCCTAAATGCGGGCAGGGCATGCCCATGGGCGGCCCATTTAAATAAAAAAATAAAAAAAATCATATATTTATTTTTTTGGAACATAAAAAAAAATCATATATTCTATCTTCAAAATTCATAAAATGTAGACTAAGATTGCACAACATATAAAATGTTCACACTCAAAATTCATAAAAACATAATAATAAAGTTTGATACTCGACAAAAGATGTAGGGCGACTCCTAACTGTGTAGCTCCTAATTTTATTTTTTTTTTAAAACTAAATAATGGGCGGCCCGTGGGCGGCCCGCCGCCCGCCCAATGATGCCCGACAAAATAAATGGGCATGGCGGGTGGGGCCCATTCGAAAAGTGAGCTAAAAAATGATGCTCTGCCCACAAAAAATGTAGGGCGGGCGGGCAGGGCCCATGGGCATCCGCCCCAATTGCCAGCACTATGCACATCCATTAAACTCAATTATTTTTTTTTGTAAATAAGATCATTTATAAAAAAAAAAAGTAATTAATGCATATAAAAATTAGAAAAGAGATTTATAAATATGATAAAGTGCTTATAGGAGTATTAAGTAACCATGGAGTAATTAACTAAATTCAGAATCTTTATTTGAGTCTTAAGATCAATAAATGTTGGTTTATGTATGGACACGCCGTCCAATTTGACCAGTGGTATATTTGGTTGATAATAAAATTACAGGTGTTTGGTTGATGCATTGCCACTTTGATGTGCACCTTAGTTGGGGGTTGAGGATGGCTTGGATTGTTGAAGATGGGAAGCTCCCTAATCAGAAGTTGCCTCCTCCACCAGCTGATCTCCCTAAGTGTTGATTCTATATATATGGTCCACCTGCCATTGCCAATTTTCCTTCCTGAACATGAAGAAACTATCTTTTGCACTTTTTGCTTTTCCAATTTCTTAGATAATGTAAGGATTTTTCTTTGTTTGCCACTTTATGACTTCTTTATGAGATTGAAGAATAACGACCAGCACTGGTAGCAATATTCAAATTTTTCTTTGTAATTTTTCAATTACCAAAAAAGTTGGGGGAGGTGTTACCTTAGTTTGATTGAACAAATCTGTCAGACTCTCAAGTCTCACCTCTGACGTAGTAATTGTCTCTCTTTGTTTGCAACTTATAGAGACCAATATTCATGGAATATAACATGCATCCAAATTAAACTATACTTTATGATATTTTTGGTATAGAAGAGCAATACAATTCTCTCTGTCAAAGGCCAAAGCAATTGCATTCTCAGAAATGGCCACACCTAACATATTTAATAAGAATAGCTGTGTCTATTAATCTAAGGGTTTTACTTCGATACCCTTTCAAAATAAAGGATTTTGGTACCCTCTCATATTTATTCAATTAAATTATAACAACTTCAATATATTATTATGTGAAAAAAGCGTATAAGTTAATAAAATTTTGTAATTAAATATGTTTGATCTTATTTGCAAGATTTTTTAACTAAATCAATTCACAATCATTCTCAAATTATGAACCTTAATATCAAGTTTTTATTCATCTTCGGGCTAGCAACACCAACAAGCAACACCAACATCAACATCATGCCACTATTATCAATCTTCTTGCTAAATAACGATGAGAATAAAAACACTTCACCGTTATCAGCTTAAAAAATTGTATTACTGCAGTTGAGACATAATCTTCAGCACACAAGAATATATGTTCTCGTCTAAATTTAGCGCAGATTTTTGAGCACCAAAAACATATAAATGGTAGAGAACATCTTAACATATAATCTTCGGTCTTTATTGAGTGCCAAAAATATCTCATTGTAAATTTCATTGGCTTTATTGACATGATAGTATATTGTACTTGTCATGATTTAATTGGAAAAATATGAGAGGATACCAAAACACTTTATTTTGAAAGGATACCGAAGTAACACCCTTAATCTAATTATTTTTAAAGAAAACGCGAAAAACATTCAGTCAATTGATCTATTAGATTGGTAGTATGCTTATTAAAAAATATTGTTAATATACTCTGTTTTATTTGAGTATGACATATTTA
The DNA here is from genome assembly GCA_037953625.1 of Crotalaria pallida. NCBI lineage: Eukaryota > Viridiplantae > Streptophyta > Magnoliopsida > Fabales > Fabaceae > Crotalaria > Crotalaria pallida. The sequence goes on along the minus strand of CM075654.1, from coordinate 135,663,610 downwards.
TTCTACTACCAAATAAGAATTATTTATGTACACTCCTTCCATTTCTAAATGATTTGATTTTTTTATAAGTTCTTATTTTTTTTAATGATATTAATTACTTTTTTTTTTACAAATATTTTTATTTATTTAAAGGTTTTTAGAATCTCAATAATAATTATAAAAATAATGTTTAAAAAGTATATAATATTAAATATTATCAACTCTATTAATCTTCTTATTCCTCTTTCAAAACCACTAATATGAATACTTATATTAAAACGAAAGTAGTAAAAGAAATGGTCATCACCTATCATGAAGACGAACCTCATCACCTATATGCTGGAACCACCGGAGAAGAGTTTTTAATTTGTTGACGTTGACATTGACATTCATTAATTTTTAATTTTGATGTTGTGTTTAGTCTGAGCATAATTTAGGACCAAGCATAACTAGCTAGAGGCTAGAGCTAGCACGCATAGATCATCCCATGTATTAATTCTTTCAGCAACGTCCAGAGGAGGGGAAGTACTGCTAGGTCCAGATCTAGATGCATTTCCACAACCACTGGCTACCTTCTGTTTTGGCGTGCGTTGTTGACGTGATCACACAAATTTTATTTTTATTTTTTTAAAACTCACACATTAACTTATTTTTTTGTTTGCACAGGAAAAGTTTATATACCATAAAGTTTGTTTTTATGGAAAGTCATGATATCATGACCATGTTTTATCTTTGGAGGTTTTTCTCAAGTTTTTTTTTTTAATTATAAAGGAGGTACCTGAGACTAGAACCCAAGACCTGGGACCTAAGCTACCTAGATGTCCCTGCAGCTACTGAGCTGACTTATGCAGACTCAAGTTTTTTTTAATACTAATTCAGTAAACTTTTCTTTTGTTTTATACAAGAAAAATTAAAAGGGTGTTCAGGAATCAATAGATACAGATCATAATTTTTTTTTTAATAATTTTATATGCACATTACTTTTATTTACAGTTCTTTTTATGTCAATTTATCTGTTTGGTGCAGGTTCCAAACAGAAAATGTGCTACATTTATGCACCTTTTAATCTTAACATTTAGAGATACATACACAAATTACAATTTTAACGTACATTTTACATGTTAAAATTATAATATGCTTATGTTTAGATCTTTTAGCTGAAAAATAAATTTAAGCTGATCTGTTTTATGTGGATGATTGACAGTGTAAAGAAGATTAGATTTATTGAGTAAATTACAAAAAAAAAAGTATAGGGTTAGTCATTGTTGTTGGAGTGATAAGGGCATAATAGTAAAATTACATAAATCTAGAAAAATAATCTACAATACCTACGAGGGAGACGTTGGATTTTGATTAATTTTTCAAAAATATAATATAAAATTATAATATACATCAACAACCAAACACATCCTCTAAATTGTCCATTTGTATTTTGCGAAATATTTGAGATACTTGCGGGATTTTTTATTGATAAACATGCATTAAATGATAGATATAACTTTATTTGTTATAAAAAAGAGATAACATTTGTGGTCCTAATCATGTGTCATTTTTTTATCAGTAAAAAACAATACAATTTCATATTTTAATTATTAATTCCTCAAATAAATCAAACAGTAAATTTAAATGACATTTAATTATGGGACAACAAATATTTATAAAAGAAATATATACTATCATTCTAAACTTTTTATCCATCTTCCGGGGCTGGAATGCCCTTCTTTTCGGCTGTTCCGCACCCCTTTATGAGGCTTTTAAAGGCCAATTGATAAGAGATTGGCTTATGATGACCATATTTAACATCTAATGATTGAGCGTGCTTAATATAGCTTGTGCTTTTGTACCTTAGTCAAGAAAGTCAGATTTCATTTTAACTATTACTCCCTCAAGTTCTATTTATTTTTTTTACATGAGAGATCTGGGACTAGAACCCATGATCTGGGAAGGGGAAAATCTTATGTGTCCCTGCAGCCACCAACTGGGCTGTCTTACGCGGACCTCATGTTCTATTTATAAAACCTTTTTACAGTTTTTATTTTGGTCTTATAAAATAAGACAATTTTTCAATTTTCAATAGAATTTAATTACTTTTTCCGCTAACACCCTTATAAAGTCAACACTTTTTAAAGTTTCAATAATAATTATAGGGGTAGTTTTGAAAAAGTATATCAAATTTTCACATTTCCAATGTCACTAACTAATTTATCCACTCTCCTAATTTGGAATTAAAATTTCAAAAGAATCTTATAAATAGGACCGGAGAGAGTACTAGTTTAGTGACTATGGATAGACACAAAAGTAACCTTATAGGGATAAACTTTACCGTCTTTCCATAATCCTACATCCGAGAAGAATGTTAATTTGAGATTAGTGGTGATGGCTTCTTTTCAACAGAGAGAACACAGAGTGCGTATAATTGATTGCAATCTTATTTTTAGTGTAATAATTTATTGTAGGGTGGGGTTGTGAAATTATTTTATATTCTTTAGAAAAATAAAACTTTTTTTTAAAGTAATATATAGTTTTTAATTGGTATATACTTTTCGAAAATTATTAACTAAAGATAATTTAATATCAAGAGGTGTGACTGGGAATCAACTTTATCCTTTATATCATGAATATGATGAAACCGCGGTGCACTTGTTCCGTATCTCAAGCTATTTGGACAGTATAAATAGATAGTTCAATTTGCAAGGGGGTGGCATGATAACATTATTGTCTTATATGTGGTAGCTTTTACACAATGAACAAATGCAAAGCATGGGAGATTCGCGAGTATGATTTGGATGACGATCACTTGGTCAGTGTGGCTTGTTATAAAGTAAGTATTTTTCGAGAGTAGTCTTGCAATGTCATAAGTCTTCTTGATTTAATCAAGATTAGATTTTGGAATAGGATTAATTCTTTTGTAAGGCAAAATATTCCCTTCTCAGATTGATACGTTTTCCTACCGGAGTGTTTTAGGAGGTTATTGGTAGATTTAGTGTGCAAGTGCATGGTTTTGATAATGACAATGTTTTGAAGAAATTCAACCATGATTAAGCTCAACCAAATGACAAAGAACAAAAGCAACAATGATGAAGAGAGAGCAAGTTCAAGGACTTCAATGTATATATTGGTTATATCTTTTGTTTTGAGTCTTAGAGTTTGGGTAGAGTTATTAGAGGGTAGTGAATCTTTATCAAGCGCGTAGTCATATTATATCTTGAGTATTTCACTTAACCAAAATCAATAGGTGGCTTAAAGTTTTTAGAGAAAAGATTTAAATTTAAGAAAACAAGTTTTTAATTGTTTTTTACAGTAGTTAATCGATTAATCTGAAGTGTTAATCGATTAACGTAATATTTGCATCAAGTTCTAATCGATTAACCTAAAGTGTTTATCGATTACCATAAGTCAAACAGTGTTTAATCGATTAGCCTGAAGCCCTAGTCGATTAATCCGTGTCTTATTGGTTTTAAAACAGCATTTTACTTTGCAAAATCAGTTTTTAAGTTTTCAAAACCTTTTGGGTTTTCTATATAAACCTTTCCCTAATCATTATGCTAACTAACTTCATTGTTGCATCATTTTAGAAAAGATTAAAGTCACATTATTCTCTCAACATTCTCTCTCACTTTTACAAAGATCGAAGTTCTTATTTTCATATCTTTGATCAAGAAGCTTTTGGATCTCAAATTCTAATAGTTCATTGTACTTGAAAGAGATTCAATAAGTGTTTTGTTATTCATTGAGTTGTAATCTTTGCATTGAGGCAAATCTTTCTACAACAAGAAGAAGTCTTGATGTTGTTGTTCATCAAGAAAACAAAGAAGATTGTGGAAATCTTGTTGTGAGGTATCAACAAGTAATTGTGGAAGACTTGGTGTGGGGTATCATCAAGCAAGAGAAGATGTTAGATTAGAAGTTCAATAGGATTGCAAGACAAGAGTGGGGTATCTTGAGAGACATTTACTTGTAATTTAATAATTCTAATTCCTTAGTAAAGAAATCTCTCTTGTGGAAGAGGGTACTGGAGGTAGCTCTCAGTGGTTGAGAGTGAACCAGTATAAAATCTTTGTGCAGTATCTCTTTCCCTTATTTCTTTTAGTTTTTGCATTTTCATATTGTTCTTGATTGAAAACCTAGAAAAGATTGTTTTTCATATAATTAATTGAATTAGATTTTGGTATATCAAATTGATTTGAGGAAAACCTTTTACATAATCTAGGTAATCATTAATAATCTTTGTGTTAATCAATTTCGCGTTATCTCTGATATTCTATGATATTTGATTGATTTTTGGTTTTGATTGAAAAACGATTTTTCTCTGTTCTACAGTGATTAATCGATTAACTGGTGTATTAATCGATTAACCAAAGTTCACTTGTCAGGTGTTAATTGATTAATCTCTAGCCTAATCGATTAAGAGCTGAGATTTTTGTGAAAAATATTCGTTTTATTTGTTCCAATTTGATTTATGCAAAATTCTTTCAAGATTTCTTTAACACCTATTCAACCCCCCTTCTAGGTGTTTTCCTAGTGTTCTTTAGTTTATTTCTCCACCGATTGTAGTCCCTACCGATATACTAGCTTATATTTCTCTCATATATTAAAGTTCGAGTATCCGATCCCTAATACTTTCATTTATTAATAAATTTTGCATTAAAAAATGGTTTTTTGCTAACATAAAATTTCTTAAAAATAAAAAAAACAATACAAGTTTTTAATTTTTTTTCTCAAAAATATCAAAAACTACATTTTCCAATACTTTCTAACTCTATATAACTCCTTATTAAATACCCTCAAAACACTTGAACATCTCCCTATAAAAAAAAATGAGATTGATGGTCCTGCCAAATAGGAGAATCATCCTTTGATGTTTGTCTCACATTATCGTATCAGTATTAAGTTGAATGGTTTGATCATAAGCAAAAAATTGTACCTAATCATAAGGATGTTCGGTAGTCAATGATGCTTATCTTATTTGCACTCCTAGAAGAGCACTCAAGACTCTCAAAATTGTGGCCACGTCACCAAATGATGATATTCAAATCCTATGGTTCTAGTGGCTCTCCCTTTACTCTAATTTCAAGACGTGGTAGCATTTCATACATAATGACAAATATATCTCACTAAATTTTTTACCTTCTGTGTAAATACAGAGTCACAAATGTTTATTATGATTTAATTTAAATATGATTATTGTAATGTACACCAACTTAAAGAATGTGCACGAGATCTAATATCAATATGTTAAATGCAAAACACTTCACCCTGAAGGTGATTAGTTGCTTTCTCCTTGAACTTTGGTGGAATTTTGCCAAGTAAAGCCTAGTGCTAATTAAGATGAATGTTGACAGGATGAAGAAAAAGAAAGATTCCTACTCTATGATTACAATACCACGAAATTATTCATGTGTGGCACCTAGGCTCCTAGGTGATCTCACTTCAAATTGCAAATTTTCCCTTTCGGATGTGTCACTTTTTAATTGAAGAGTAAGAAAAGAAAATGGTTGAAAAAGAAAGAAAAAGTAAAACTCAGGTCTGGTAAGTACAACACATTTTGAACTAAACAATCCGGTGTTACTTTTGTTTGTTATGGAAAAACGGAGAAGGAATGTGGCTTGCATTTTCAATGCAGATCTAAATATTATTATAATGGGTAATAAGATGATGCAGTCGAGAATAATATCATATCCCTATGCTCTTCCTGAACCAAACCTTTCATTCTAATGACACAAATATAGTGAAAGAGAAGCATAGATTTATCATAGTTGTTCTTCTTTAATAGGAATCTCAAACAAAAAAAATTACAAGTGGTATAAAATATAAATCAAGATTAGAAGTGCTCTAATTGCAGGGTAAAGATCAGACTGAAGTACTGAACTGAATGTTGTTGATATATATACATACACATCTATTTTGAGCAATGTGAAAATCTTATAACTCACCTTAGATAATTTGTAATTACAAACGAATATATATAACTCAAAAAGGAAAAAAAAAATTAGATCCCTTCTAGATCAGATAGCAAAAAATTGACCATGTTTCTATTATAGCATAAAATCTGAAAAGGGGATTAGTCCAATAGACTTGTTGTGCTGTCTGCTTCTTCCTTCAAGAATCATGCTTGTGCCAGCAAACTAACATAGCTACACACCTTCTCATGATGTAAAATCTAGCTTTCTGTTCCTTAGCTATATTGGTACATTTCTTACCTATAGATGAGTTCTTCTGTGAATAGCTCCTAGGAAGGTTGCATTTGGATGTAGAGGGACTCTTTGAGGATATGCTCCTACTTAGGAGAGGGGAGTTTGAAGAAGGGGCTCTTGTTGAGGAACTCCTTGAGAACAATGACTTAGATGCCTGGCTGCTTGAACCTGTTTCCTTCTTTGATACCTTCCACTTTTCATCCATCAGAAACTGAAGAACTGTAATATGTTGAACTAGCTAGCTAGCTACTATACAAAGAGTGCACTTGACCCTTTGAGTGTTAGTGAGTGGGGGAAAGGTGAATCTGGTAAGAGAGAAGAAATAAAAGTTGGTTGGAGTGGAATTGTGTAGTGTATAAATACAAGGGGTTCATTGAGAGATCACAAACAAAAAAAATGTTGGTAAATTTTGATGCTGTAATGTGCTAATTAAATATACATATTAGATACCTTATAGTTCCCCTACATTCATATTAAAATATGGAGAATGAGAACTAGTGCTTTTAGGATATTGAATAAATAAGTAAAAGTAATTTTATTTTAGAAAATGATAAATTTAAGATATAAAAAAAAAACTAGTGAATTTCTCACTTAATCAATATTATTTTTAAATGTTGATTAGCAAGAACTTTAAAATAGGTAGTATTAGTTTTTTTTTTTTAACTATTCAAAAGTTTGGTTAAGGATATTTATACTATTTTACAAACCAATGATAATTTTATACAAATAAAACTAAAATTATGAATTATCAATGAAGATTGTAAATAGGCAATTAAGAATACAAATAATCTCACCCTGAGACTTTAAGCAAAGATACCGTGAACAGTATATACTACCAACATTTTAGGCAATTTTTTTGGGCACTTTATATGTTCCTACTTTACACTGTAGTATGTAACTGTTTTAGACTTTTAGCTGGAATTTGGAAGTAGAAGAAGTTTTGTGCTTCTGGATGATGTGAGTGGCCTTGGGACTGATATGCATGATAAACCTGTCCCATGGGTAGCCTCGAATAAGCTCTGATTCTTTTCTGAGGCACGCCTCTTGTACGGTTCTAAAATGGCAATCACTTATAAAAAATGAGAGATTATAATGGGATGTAGGGAAAAGGGAGGGAAATTTCTTATTATATATTAAATGTATTACACCAGTTATAATAATATTAAAATGCAGTTAAATCGTGACATAATAATAATGGAGTAAATCATAAACATTATGTATGTAACACAAATTAAATGGTAATATAATCAATAGTCAATTTGTCACTATATATTGCTGCTCAGATTTTTCGTACTACCAACAAAGTCCAGTACAATTGATAAATAGCTAAGTTCTTTAAGCATGATGACAGGGATTCGATGTCTACCGTGGATATAAAAAAAGGCTTTGTTGGTAGAGCCAAAATTCACTTCGATGATCTCTACGCTTCAGATGAGATTAGTCTTCGGCTGGGGATACTCTTGGTGTACACCAAAAAAGAATTTCTCATCACTTAAGTATACCACTGTGTTAGCTGGTTGTCATGTGGAGCGTTGTGCAAGTTTTATGAATGGACTTCCCAATTCTGTATCATTTCATCAGACTAATGCCTAATTCACCTAAGATGCTCTGTTCCTTCAGCACAAAAACGTGCACATGGATGGATGAATCAAACTGGACACTGCTCATAGCAGTATCCTTGATGGTCAAAAATTGTGTCTGAATTAAAAGTCATAACTTACAATTAGCTTAATTAAGAGACTAGCATTCATGATCCTTATCTTATTCGTATGAAGGTGACTATTGTTTGTCAATTCTCACTTATGAAATTGGTTTTGAAATTCGTAACCTATGCTAAATTTTACTACTCCCTCCTTTCTCATTTATAAGAAAAAAAGACACTTTACTAATATAAGTAAAATTTAACTAACTTTTTATTTTCAATATGATCATTCCTAAAATATCCTCATAATGTGGTTAAGTCATTTATTTTTTGTTTCATTCCTAATGTAAATTTACTAAAATAGTCTTTTTTTTTAATTTGAGAAAATTAAATACACTCAAATAACTCCCTTGATAAGAGTGAAGTTAGTTATTTTTGCTTAAAAATGAGACCAGAGGGAGTCTCTCTGTCCCTAAATATAAAGCATCTTTAGGGGATTTTACGTCCATTAAGAAAGTGGAATAATTTAGTTAATTGTATTGGAAATGTGAACTTTTGATATATAACTTCAAAATTACCCTATTAATATTATTGAGAATCTAAAAAGTGTTAAATAAATAGGGGTGTTTGTGGAAAAAAGTAATTAATGATCATTGAAAATTGGTATGAGGCTTTATAAATAGAGACAAAATAAAAATGTAAAAATGACTTTATATTTAAGGAAGGAGGAAGTATTTTTTTTTAAAAAAAAAGTATAGTACTCCCTCCGGTCCTTAATATAAGAGGTACTTAACCGTATTGCCCGGACCAAGGAAAGTAGTTATTTTTACGAATTCTATGAGAATATATTGTAACATTACAATTTTACCCTCTCAACTTTTCTTGGAAAATTCACTAACATTAATGAATAACAAAAAATACATAAATAGTCAAAACATTTAATAAGGGCAAAAAAGAGAAAAAGCAATCAATGATGCATAGGAAATATAAAACCTCTTATAATTAGGACCAAAAAAACCTTCTAGAATACCTCTTATAATAAGGACCGGAGAGAGTACATGATAAGATGCATTAAAAGACTATATATTAAATGATGTTTTTCTCACACCCTTTTCTTAGTTTTCTTAGTTATTTGTAGGTTTTGAAATATGGTCTTTGAGAAAAGGAGCTAGATACTCTCTATCATTCTATCTATATGTCATACTTAATCATATCACATAGACCAAGAAGAATAATTAGGTTTCTTGAAATTTAAAAAAAAATATCTTAACATTACAATCTTACCCTCTTAACTTGCATTAGAAATTTCACAATATATTATTTCACGTTAATGAATAAAGGGCAAATAAAAAAAATAACAATAAATATCTCAAAAAAATACAAAATAACATATATATATATATATATATATATATATGACCAAAGAATCCTTCTAGAACGTGTCCTATAAATAGGACCGGAGGGATTAATTACTGCTAATTGGCAAGTGGCTAATATAGTCAATCATTCTCATGATCACCACAATCACATAGCACTTTCAGTCTATAGATTCGTTGCTAAAGTATCTTTTTATCCTGCTTATCTTTGACATAGATATAGATTTAGATTGAAAAATTTCTAACCAATAACAAAAGGAGAAAAAAAATGCATCACCATCAAAAACTACAAGTCGATCTTGTCAAATTCGTGGCAATCACTGGGGCTGAATATATTCTGGGATTTAAATAACACCCGTATTATTGTAGTATTCATTAACTAATTTTTTTTGTGATATGGATTCATAAGCACATGGCAACTACGTAGCCAGAGCAGTAGTCACCAGATTTCAAGATTTTTAATATATGAAAGTAAGTCTGATGATGAATTTAATATCTTCAACCAAAGTCATATTTAACTTAACATACAAGGGAATTGATTTGTGTTTTTTCTTCTTTTTGTACTAATGTCGTCATAGAATTTGCCGCACTCAGCACTGCTGTTTCAGTCTTACAGAGCGCAGTTAAATATATATCATACGTCGTTAAACCAACAGGAAAAAATGACATGTGTAAAAGGAATCCAATGATTTGGAAAAACACATTTATTTTGAAATTTTTTTTGACCGGTCAAAAAAGTTTCCCAAATAAACAGATGCTTGTAAGTAATCACTATCATTAGGAAACCAAATTGGTGCAAAAAGTATCAGATAAAAAAAATAGTGCAGAATTTATTTTAAAAGAAAATAGTGCAGAAAGCCAGAAAGTATGCAGCATTTTACTTTTTCTTTTCCTTTTTGTTGGGGGCAGATGTATGATAATTTGAGTCAATGTGAAACAAGTGTTTTCAAATTTTTCATTTGAATGCCTGACTAGCAATCTGGCATGCACGCCAGGGAAATTTTGAGCGAACTACAAATGCATCCAAGCTGTTGAAATTAAGATTAAAATTTTTATATGCATGTATGTGTCTACTCAAGTTAAGTATACACAATACCAAAGAGCTATTGGTGCAATGGTGTTAGAGGCTGCACTTGGTAGAACGAACCACGGTTCGATCCCCGCAATAACGTTGGGAGAAGAATAAAACCTTAAGCTCGGGACCCCCCTCAAACTGAATTAGTCGGTCCAGTAGGCCGGATACGAGGGTAGGTGCAAACAAAAAAAAGTTAAGTATACACAATCAATCAAAAACTTAAAATAAAGTATACTTTTATTATATTTTTAAATTATTATTTTAATTAATTATGCCTTCCACAAGTTTTTTTTAATTTCTATTACGTTTTTTTTTAAACTCAAGGTATCTTCATTCTTTACCACTACTAATGGAGACTAATCCATTTTGAGATCACGATGGTGTCTCTCTTGATGAATTGTTTTTCATAGAAATCGAATATGGACTATTAATACTTGAATTTCATTTTTAAGATCTTAGTTGATTTCACAAGACCAACTAAACCAACTCTCATTAACTGTACAAGTTTTACTCTAAAATTAAAAGGCAAAGATATGCAATCAAGTTATAAAGGAGTAAAATAGATTAAAAAAAAGGAGTTAAAATAGTCAAAAGAGGGCCCGGATGGTCAACAAATGTCATGTCACGTGGTGTTTATTGGATCCTTAGTCCAGAATTTGATTTTATGAATTCTCTCACCAATTTACTTTATTTTATGAATCTTATTTAGTCCAAAGAATTTCTAATTAGGTGATTGAGGTGTTTTTGGGTTTTCACAATATAATGGTTTTGCTGGCCATGTCTGCTGGGGAGAATATGATCAATGAGGAATCTCACATGCAGACATGTGAGGTGCACAAGGTATGGTCACTTGTTTCAGGTGGGGAGGAGAGAGCATTTGGCTCAAAATAAATACTACTACCTTTTTTCCACTAAACAATGGCCACTCCATTGCGTACTCAACCAGGGTATAGCTCAGACAGGACTCTTGTTATATTAGTTTGGCACCACATTCATTTAAGGGCTAAGCAATCCTCTTTGTGCTTATTCACATAAAATTCAGACAATACTAAAATAGAAAGGTGGGTTCGTTTTTTTCCCTTTTTTTTTTTTCTTCTTAAATTTGTTTCTTTATTTCTTGTTTCATTATTAAATCTGTGGCTAATGCTAATTAAGTGCTTTACTATATTTATTTATTTATTTATTTTTAAAAAATTATGTTATTTGAATACCTGAAATTTTCAACATTTTTAGTACATACACTGCACTCCCAGTTAAATAGAAAACATTTATATTTGAACTTTAGATTCCAAGTTCACATATGGATACAGTATTTCATGGGATGTCTTTTTGGAGTGTACAAGAAATTACTACTTGTAACGAATATTTTATTTTATGCGCGGTATTATGATAGAGACAGATTCTGTTGGAACGACTTTGAATTTGGGAGATGTTCTTTGACCAGTGACCAATGGGTATGGCAATGACCACCATCTCAACTTTACCCGAAAAAAAAAAAAAAAAAAAAAGAGAACACCGAACCAGAAAATTCTGGGTGACCACAGTGTAATAATATATGTTATTTAATTAAGGGTTATATTTGCTTGTTGATGAAGACTGTGTTGCAGCTAACATATGCTGCAAGCCTGCTAGTGTATATACGATCATTGAATGTGTATGCATTTTGTGTAAGTATGTGTACGATCATTGAATTTTAATTTGGGGACACTTGACATGCAGTTTGACCTGCGCAATTTATAAAACTCTGGTTTGAAATATAAAAGAAAAAATATAATTCAATTGATTCAGGTAAACCAGATCCGGTAACATAGTAAAAAAAAATATAAAAAAAAATCATTTTAACTTTATTTTATTCTCAATATTATTTTTCTAAAATATCTCTATAAAATTGCTATTTTTATTTCATTTTCAATATCATTTTCCTAAAATAATTATATTTTTTATAAATTTAAGAACAAACTATATATAATAAATTATCTTCCTTAATAAATATAAAATTAATTTTTTTCTATTTATATTTCAACAAGAGGTGTACATGTCAAAGTCAGGTACACTAAAAATATTATTTGGGCTCTGGCGTGTGGTCTGCCTTTGCCCAGCCCAACCCACAAGGATCCGTCACACTCCCACAAAAGTTTAGGACCGTACTCATGAAAAATAGCTCTAACTTTGGATGGTAGTTAGGGGTGTGCAGGATCCGGACCGGACCCGGTTGATTCGGGTCGGGTTAGACCCGATCTCATATGTGAAAAGGAGACGAGTTCGGACCAAATAAAGCTACCCAGCATCGGGTACGTGTCAGGGTCGGGTTTGACTCAAGGTCACCCAACCCAACCCGATATATGTAAGCATTTTTTTATATATATTAATGATATAAACATGTTTTTATTTTATTTTTATATTATATATTTATACAATACATCATATATTAAAAGACGTCATTTTTAACTTAGCAATTTAATTACTTTTTATTTATTTATTAAGTAACACTTTATTACTTGACTTTACTACCAAAAGTCCCATTTTCTTATCTTTGTTATACGATATTATATAAATGGCATTTTGTAAACAATATTTCCCTAGTTTAATTATTTTTTGTAGTCATAAGTGAAATCTTGAATCTAAATTTAGCACAGTTTTTTTTGTTTACATCGAAACTTAGTATCTTGCAATGACTTGCTTTACTTTGATCCCACTTTTAGACTTGTGATTCTTGTCCCGGGTCAACCGGAACTCGTCCTCATCTTGACCCGTCCTATTTAGACCCACATATATTCGGGTTTTTCGGGTTCAGGAACGGGTACGAGTTTAAAAATTGACCCTGTTAATATTTACGGGTCGGGTGACGGCCACACCAAACCCGTCCCAACCTGTCCCACGCTCACCCCTAGATGGTACAATTTTGTGGAGATAAAAGAGCTAATTTGATACATGGTTTTATGAATATAAACTTATTTTTTATCTATAAATTTTATTTAAAGTATAAAAATTTTAAAGGCTTATTTAAGTTTTTGGTCCCCGAAAGTTGACCGTGTTTTGGTTTTAGTCCCTATTTTTTTATTTGACCGGTCCTAGTCCTTAAAAGTTCAAAAAAATTTGATTTTGGTCCCTGCCGTTAAATTTTGCCGTTAATGCTGACGTGGCAAACGGAATTTTTAAAAAAAATAATAAAAAATTAATTAAATTTATAAAAAAAATTAAAAAAAATTATTTAAGTTTTTGGTTCCCGAAAGTTGACCGTGTTTTGGTTTTAGTCCCTATCTTTTTATTTGACCGGTCCTAGTCTTTAAAAGTTAAAAAAAAATTGGTTTTGGTCCTGTCGTTAAATTTTGCCGTTAATACTGACGTGGCAAACAGAATTTTAAAAAAATAATAAAATAAATAATTAAACTTATAAAAAAATTTAAAAAATTAACCCCCCCCCCCCCCAAAAAAAACACGTACCCAACCCACCCCACCCACCCCTCTTCCTCTCTCTCTCTCCAACATGAAACCCGTACTCAACCCAACCCCACCCCACCCACTCTCCCCTTTTCCTCTCCCTCTCTCCCCCGTGAAACCCCCCCCCCCCCCACCACCCATCCCCTCCCCTCTTCCTCTCTCTTTTTTCACCGCCAATCTGCCGCCACCGCCTATATTATTATTTGCTATCAGAGTACACCGTTCTCCACCGTCAATTCCATTAATTTAGTTTAAGAATACAAATCAATAATGAAAAAGAAATGATAAAATCCCAAAAAAAAAAAAGAATCAATTCCAAATCAGAGATGCACCATGGAGATTCATCGTTCTCCACCGTCAATTCCAGAAATACATCATATAATCCCAAATCGGAGATGCAAAAGCTTGCATGTGCCGATCGGAGCTTTATAAGGGCGTGATTTGTGAGGGAAGAGACATCACTTTGTGAGCTTGCATGTGTCGATTGGAGATGAAGGAAGAGGCCTTGATGAGGGAAGAAGAGAGGGAAGATGCAAGGAGAGAGAAAACGTGAGTGAGAGAGATGAGACCGTGAGGCCTTGGTGAGGGGTGAGAGAGACGCGATTTTGCCTTGCGAGAGGGAAAAGCAGTGGCATGAGGGAGGGAGAGAGACGCGATTTGTGTTCTTGAGAGAGGGAAGAATGGTGGCGTGAGGGAGGGCGTGAGGGAGGGAGAGAGCCAAGTGATTGAGGGAGAGAGAGAGAGGAAGAGGGGAGGGTGGGTGGGGTGGGGTTGGGTACGGCTTTTGGGGTTTTTTTTTTAAATTTTTTTTTATAAATTTAATTATTTTTTTTAAATTCTGTTTGCCACATTAGCATGAACGACAAAATTTAACGGCAGAGACCAAAACCAATTTTTTTTGAACTTTTAAGGACTAGAACCGATCAAATAAAAAGATAGGGACTAAAACCAAAATACGGTCAACTTTCGGGGACCAAAAACTTAAATAATTTTTTTTTAATTTTTTTTTAATTTTTTTATAAATTTAATTATTTTTTTTTTAAATTCCGTTTGCCACGTCAGCATTAACGGCAAAATTTAACGGCAGGGACCAAAACCAATTTTTTTTTAACTTTTAAGGACTAGGACCGGTCAAATAAAAAGATAGGGACTAAAACCAAAACACGGTCAACTTTCGAGGACCAAAAACTTAAATAAGCCAATTTTAAAATACCCTTAATCAGACTTTTTCTTATTTGAGCGTGTGGAATTTTTTTTTCCATACCCCAACTAAATAAACAAGCATATTATATCAGCATATTTTTTTCTATGGATATTTATATAAAAATTTAAGGAATCGTCGGAAAAGATGCAAGCTCGATCTCGAGGGAAAGTTATGAAAAAATTTAATAATAACCTTAAAAAATGAATAGTTTAAAGTTTTTTTTTGTCTCTCGACTATTAATGAGTCTCAGTATAATAACTTAATTTGTCTTTTTCATTTACTCAAGTGACCTATATATAGATAAATTAATAAACTTTACTTTTGCAACTCAACATGTAAAGTGTTTTTTATTTCCTATTTACTTAGTAACTTTTTATTTATTTCAACTTTATTTTTTAATAATTAATTTTATTATTGATTGTTGTTATTGTTTTAATTAATTAAATATATATATATATATATATATATATATATATATTTATACACCACATGTTTTAATTGGTTTATTTTTAATAAATTTTTCATGAATTACAACCCCTTTTTTTCCTAAGACCCCAATTTTTAATAGAAAGAAATATTAAAATGTTTGTAACATAATTCATAATTCTTCCAAAATAATTTTAATTCATTCCATAAAATTTCACCCTCGTGGGCAAATGAAGTTGGAGATTCATCTTCTACATAAATAAATATTGACATATGATTAAATAATTTGCGTAATTAAATGATGATCAAAATTTGTTAAGCTGTTTTTATATAAAAATTACAAATTTGTCTTACATGTTCACTATTATCTTCTTTATCATTTTTCACCTACATGTTTTTTGTTTAACCATTTACATTTACAAACATCCATAACATATTAACCATGAGATTGGTTTTTTTCTATACAATCAACAATAATGGTTTCGGGGAGCATAGGAGTTGTCAACGATTTTTTTTTAAAAAAGCCTATTGTAATCAAGTTTTCCATGAATCTAACACTACCATATGCCCAAATTTATTGGAATCTAATTAAAAAATGATGATATATTGTAATCTCCTCTAATTCACAACGATTATGCATAATCAACATAATTTAACTTGAGAACTAATTAGACAATTACTCTCGTCAAATGGTCTGAATGTCAAATCAATAAGATTGTCTAAGACTCGTGCTAAATGACAAATATATTTAATTTTCATTTTCCACTATTCTTTTTTTTAATTTCATCACATTTTATTGAATTTCTATTTGCATGAATAATCATTCTCTTAGTTACGTTGCTCACTTCATTTGCTAAACAAAAATATCACTTTAGATGATACAAAATACATCAAGAGAAAATGTTATATCCCATGTTGCTACAAATCCAACAAAAATAGATTACAGTTCCCATTTCTTATAAACATCAAATAACAAAAATATATTTGTATGTGAAATCATTATCCTCAGTTTGTTGAAAAAAGAAGTAATCATTATTCTAAAAAAAATATTTTAAAAAAAATCACTATATATAACATGATCTCACCTTCATTCTTTACCTTTTTTTCACATTCAGATCTCTCTACTTCTAAGAATTCTCTCATTTTACTATTTCGTATTTTATGTTTCTAATTATTTATTTCTTATTTTACATTTGATGTTTGTTGTGTGTTTGTAGGATAACCGCATTGAGAGTTAAATGGTCTGGTGTTAAGGTTCTTAACACATGATGCTTGGATCGTTGCCACTGATGTCCCTTACTCACTTGGCCCACTCGCCTAATTATAATCGCTCCCCAATTAATCATGCAGCTTAATCAATCAAAATCAATGATTCATCACTTTCAATTAATCAAATAGTACAGTTCTATTTGTGTGTAGCTAGCCATTTGATCTTTGTATGTATGCATGCTCCTCAGATCAATGCCTACTACCCTTTTGACATTTAATTATTGTTTCGTGTATCCTTGATTACGGAAAACTCACCAATGTACTATTTGTTAACTAATTTTCTCGTTCTTTGATTTTTTTTCTTCACATACATACTATATATATATATGTATGTATATATATATGTATGTATGCTGCTACTTCTACATTGTTTAATTTGTGAATTCTCCCATTGGTGTGAGAAAATGTTTATAAATTTAATGAAGAGTCCAAATCGAAAAATTAAATATACCAGGCAAATTTTACCATTATTTTGGAACATGCAAATTAAGTTATTACTTAAACAAATATACCTTTATATATTTTCACACCTGACTAATAATCACATATTTTTATTTTTTGAAAAGTTAAAATGCAAGAATAGGCAGGGTTGAAAAAAAAGTTAATTAACTCAATTTTGATTTTCTAAAATAACAAATAATTTGAAATAAGTTAAAAATATTAAAACTATAATTAAATTAAAATTAAAATTAAAATGGAGGGAGTAATTATTAATTGACAATAATATCACTAATATCACCAATCTCACCATTAACTCCCAAACTAAAATAATGTCATTGCAAATTAATTGTGTCCATGGGAGAGATGACGATCTGGATGTGAATCACATAAAATGTACTGGATGATTATTAGATATTACGAAGAAGAATATAAAATAAATCAATGCAGTAAACCAAAAAATAAATAAAAATAAATCAATGCATTTACATTTGTTGTATGGAAGAAAGAAGGCTCACAACAACTACTTTTCCTGCTCTCTCTTATAATAAAAATTAACTAATTTCCCATTATTTAAAAAAATTAATTGAGTGTATTTAATTTTTTCAAATTCATGAATATTATAATTATTTTAAAAATAATGTATTAAAAATGAAATAAAAATTAAGTAAAATAATCACTTTATAAAAACATTTTAAAAATAATTGTATTAAAAATAAAAAATTAATTAATTTTTATTATATGTGAAATTAAAATAATTATATTTTATTTTCTTATATTAATTTTCTTGGCAAAACTGCAAAAGCGATGGGGCTTGGCTGCCTCATGAAGCAAACCACTTACACGTACGAAATTGATACTATTTGTCGAGTACCCTCTTCGTTAAATTACAATTCTCACATGACACTTACACTATTACACATGTTATTAAGTTGATTGATACATTTAAAAAAAAAATGTTAAATTAATTTTTTAGTTATTACGTGCTTGCTACTTCGTGGCATAAGTCAAGGAAATAGATGAACAACAACAACATTAAAAAAAAAACAACATTATCTAAATGTATATTAAAAGATAACAACAACATTAAAAGAAGAAGAAGATACAGACTACAAACCCAAAGATAAAAACAGCTAAATTCAATTTAAATCTCTTCCTATTTTTTCTATAACTACTTTATCTAAATGTATTATCGAGATAAATTTATTTGTTTTTTTATCACAATAATTATGAAAAAATAATAATTAATATAAAAAGTGTTATATTAAAAAACTGAGGGATTAATCTATAAAAAAAACTTAGGGATTATTTGGTTAGGATATTCAGGAATAAAATTTTTTGATGCTATCCACAAATTATAAATAGAAGATAAATTCAATACTTATAAAACATATAAGAAAAAGAGTTTGCATGTTTCATCTAGAAATTTTCCACGTAATCCATGGAGATATCATAAATCTGTATAGGTTGATGAGTTTGGAGTATACATCATAGCTCACAAACTTCCCTTAATATTTGGCACAGTACGTCAACTCTAAAGCTAAATTAGAAAAAAAAATATATTTAAAATTTAAATGATAATTATAATAAAAAATATAATAAAGGTAGATTATCTTATAAAAATGACAATTTTTTTTATACATAATTTTATATTATTAATGAATTTAAAGGGGATTCAATATTTAGAGGATCAGAATCAATAAGTGTTGAGAAGACTAGAAATTATCTTTTTGATTTTTTTCCCTAATTAATTTGCATTTATTGTTAAAATTGTTACTCTCTTAATAAGATACACACAAGTTAGGAAAAAATATGGCAAATGCTAACAAGTGTCTTTGGTGTTAGCACATTTTTTAATTTTACCTGAGACAATTTTATCGAAATTGAGAATATTCCAATATTTTTTCTAAAAGTAAAACAAATTAAATACTAATAAAGTATAGATTTTTTCAAACATTACAAATAACATGGATATATGATTAAATATAATGAATATTATCATTTTGTAAAAAATTTGCAATGGATAAATACTTTAGTTGTTATAACCTCTAAAAAAAAAAACTATAACAGATTAAAAACAAAGGTACATAAATTTCAAAAATTGAAAAAAAAATAATTCGAGATGATTAGAACAATCAGGATAAAGATTTTTTAGGATCAAATCTTATGATTAACTTGAGATAAGATAAACGATGAAAAATATCAAAATATTTAAATATGAATAGTAATAAATGTGATAATTATATTAAAAAGATGATAATTTATATTCAAAAAATACTAAATTATCATGTCCCATAAAATAAGAAATATTTTGATTTATCCTTAAATATACTCATAATACCATCAAACAATAAAAATATAAAAAAAATTTTAATTTTGATTTCACTCCAATTAATCATAATATCATAATAAACGTAATAATGATATATAAAAACGTGTTACTTCATCGATCAACTAAATAAGAAATACATTAATTTAATACTCATCTATCCATAAACAAATATAATATTAAAAATATAAAAAAAAACAGTCATTATATTCCTTATAAAATGCAATGTGTTAATGAAGACAGTCAAGAATAAAAAGTTCAATGTCGTCTTCATATCCTATGAAATAGGAATATTCTAATTTATCCTTAAATTCACTCATAATACCACCAAACAAAAAAATGAAAATATTTAAATATGATTTACTTTTGATTCTTTAAAATAAAGTTGATAATCATATAAAAATGCTAATTTATCTATTAAATAAATAAGGAATATATCAGATAAAAAGTGTTACTTTTTATTTATACAAGAAAATACAATATTTCTCAACAAACTCATTTACATTTTTTTTTAAGTTTAGTGTTTGATTTAAGTCTCTGCCTTTTGTATAATTTTTTTTAAATTTTTGTGTAATAATAATTTTTACTTTAAAATAAAAACAATTTTTACTTTAAAATATTTAATATAAAAAATTAAATTATCAATAAATCGTGCATTGCACGGGGTGAGAGCTAGTATCATATATTCTTGACCCCATTTATATTTTTTTAATATTTCAATAATAATAAGTAAAAAGTGCTTATAAAAAAAATAATAGTATTAATAAATAAAAAGTAATGAATGAAAAAAAAAGAAAAATAAAATCCGTGGGCCGGTACCTTGTTTGCCAAGGCAAATTATAAGAAAGCTAAGCCAACGTGTGCCTTTGTTGACCTCAAAGCACTATGAACGACGTCGTATATCCGCAACCAAACACAGCGTTATACCACCGCGTTCGCTACTGCTAATGCATTACTGTGAGCTAATATCTCCAAAACATCAACAACATTAATCTGTTATAAAGTTATAACAACGTTGTTTCCCATTATCCATAGATATTATTTACTATTTAGATCGATTCATTCCGTTCACTGTTTCTTATTTTTATTTATTTTTTTGGATCAAAATTTTAATTTAAGAAGATTGCATTATTATATTAGTAAGAGCTGCAGTACTATCCTGTGTTTCTCCGAACGATGATTTTTTTAAAGATTGGGCGTTCCCTTTCGCGTTCTTCTAGCGCCAGAGTAAGCTTTTTCTTTCTCTTCAATTCAATTCAATTCCTTCTTTTCTGAACAAACATTTACGAAAAGAACCTAACTTTGGATTTGGGGTGATAGAATTTGTTGCACAGTGATGGGAGATTCGGAACCCTAGTTGGAGCTCAGCGTAGCGGAGGAGAAAGGGGATTAGGGTTTTTGAGGGGTTACATAGCTCCTGCCAGAACTGGAAGCAATGGCTTCAGTTCCAATTTGTCTGATTTTAATTCAATTGGAGCAAACCCTAGGCTTCTACGCCTTTTCTCCAGTGAAACCCCTAAGAAAAAGAGTAAGTTAGGGTTTTTATTGTCATTGGTGTATTGAAATTGGATTTTGCTTCTGTTGCTCTCTTACTTACTCAGCTGTGTTCTGGCTTCACCTAGTGTTCTGATTAGTATTTCCTTTGTTTTTTTTGGCAGATTATGAGAACTTCTACCCCAAGGAAAAGAAGGAAGATCCAAAGGGAAATGATTCAAAACAGGAGTCTAAAGGTAAAACAAGAAATTTCTTGGGCTTCTTGTTTTCTTGTGAACTATATAGGAAGCTATCGTCGCAAATTGCTTGAAAATGGCTGTCATTACCCATGTAATGAGCCGGATGGAAGGGTTGCTATATTGCTAGTTATATGTTATTCAAGTGTTGAGGATATATTAGTTGTTTATCTTGTGTTGTACTGACTTGAAGGGGATTTGTGTTAACCTTTATTTGCTTTGGTTTTATACGTGCTTTTCTGTTAACTTGGCGTTTGAGGACTCGGCACGGAGTGAAGTTGGTTAATTAAACTTGTCCAGAGTTGGACAAATTTTTAAATTGTTGCCATATGATGCGGAGGTCGCATGTTTGAGTCAAGGAATCATCCTCTCGCATATCCAATTTAAGGCTTCATAGTGCCCTACCACAGACCTACACCGTGTGGCTGACTCTTCGCCAGACTCTTTGCGCAGCAGAAGCCCTTTTTTATTTAATACACAAACCTCCCTTATGATGGGAAAATGGAGAATCAAGTAGGATTCTTCTTGCTCAGGGCCAGGGTTCTAATTTGTATTGGAACTATTCCACCACATGTTCCAATACCAAAAACTCTCTCTCTCTCTGTCTGCAGGAATTAATCATATGTATCCTTTCCAGTTTATATTGCAATAAGATGGTGTGTTTTCAACAACTTTTAACACTTGAATTCTCCTTTTTATTGCAGATGACTCAAATTCAAAGGCAGATGACAATGAAAATTTTAAAGAGTTTTTCATGAAGCAACTTCGAAATATATTTCCTTTATTGCTGATGGGGGCATTTCTTACGTTTTCACTTGGTCCTCGCGAGCAGCAGCAGGTAGCCCCTTAGCTTCAAACATATTACCATGACCTAATGTGGTTTTAATTTGCTTATGTGTGTTAAATTGTGTTGAGTTAAAAACTTGAGATAAATGGATATCGCTTTCTATATGATGAATGCGATGGTTGTTTGTTTGGAATTCCCCTTGCCCTTTTTTGATTTTCAAACTCAAGAACGTTATATGAAGCTCCAATAATGTGCAGGCCTTAACTCAAGTCATCACTTATTGCTTGACCAAGATTCCATGACTGAAAATGTGTGTATATCTGCTAGATGAGCTATATGCTGCTATTGTTTACTGCTTACATCGATTCTCCATTGATCAAGATTGCTTTTGGTATTATTCATTGACATTTATAATCTGTTTATGTCCTTTGCTTCATAGCATCCGGTTGCAAGTCTTAAACTAGTTTGCTATTTGAATAATGTTTGACATTATACTAGATCTTATTTGTTTTAGGGGTGTCCTTGCATGATAATTAGAATTTTGGCAATGAGATCATTTGTGTCTAATTTTCATAGTTTGTGATTAGTCAATAGCGGCCTGTAGCGATCGCGGAGGGGCGGAGCGGTGGCTTCCGCCGTTGCGGCGTCACATTTTTCTGTGGCGGCCGCCGTGGCCACTTTCATGGGCAGAATCGCGGCCGTAGTGTCTAATAGTGCCCGCGGCGGAGCTAAAAACTTATTTTCATGTTCGGACCTGTTTTTTGAGCAGCGGCTAATGTTCTTCCCTGTTAGAATTAGTTTTTATTTTTTTCAACATTTCTGATTCCTTAATTTGTTCTTACCCTTCTGCCCTCATTTTAACTCGTCAAAACTCCATTTTACCCTCTTTAACTCACCAAATATCTATTTTGCCATGTCTTGTTTACCCTCACTTAAACTTGGTAAATGTGAACTTTACGCTTACTTTTGCTGACACCTTGACCTTCTTCCTTGCACCAGTGTCAAATTTTTCTCCTTTTCTTCCTTGCTCTCTTCTTTCATGCAGCCACCACCCACCTTAAACCACTTACTCTCCATGGACCATTCTTTTTCTGGTTATTTTATGGCGACTTCTAGCAAACCCAGTTGGTTTTGCATCAGCCGTCCCCAATCCTCTTCTCTTTACTCCCCTGTTCTTCTGTCATGTGACTTGATTTTGTGCTGCAATGCTCCCACCCATTTTTGTTTTCACTTAATCTGAATGCTAAGATTAGTTACTTTAAACTTTTAGAGGGTTAGTGACAATAAATTTTGGTGATTTCGATTATTAATTATAAATGTCTTCAATTTTGTGGTTTTTTTTTTAAATTTATAAATTAAAATTTTGAGCATTTAAATAGGTACAATATTCACTTATATTGTTTTTCTAAATGTCTGAATAGCGGTCATCCCGCCATCCCACTATATCGTATTTGGGATCAGCCTCTCAGCTCTGCTATTTGTGGATTGACTACTTATTAGTTTCCTTTATTTCATTACTATCAATCTATCATCTTGCTGACATGAACCAAAATTTGATTTTTTTTTGCAGATCAGCTTTCAGGAGTTTAAAAATAAGCTATTGGAACCAGGCTTAGTAGACCATATTGTTGTTTCAAATAAGTCACTCGCAAAAGTATATGTAAGGAGCTCTCCCCGTAAACCAGCAGACAGTGAAGTTGTTCAAGGGACCCTGCCTGGACAAAAAACGGGTGGCCAATATATGTACTATTTCAATATTGGTAGTGTTGAGTCTTTTGAGGAGAAGTTAGAGGAAGCTCAAGAAGCTCTTGGCATTGACCCTCATGATTATGTTCCCGTTACATATTCTTCTGAAATGGTTTGGTTGATCGAATTGTTGAAATTAGCTCCTACACTGTTACTTTTAGGATTTCTTCTATATATGGGAAGGAAAATGGGAGGTGAACTTGGTGTTGGTGGTGGCGGCGGCGGTAAGGGTGCTCGTGGCATATTCAATATAGGAAAAGCCCATGTTACTAAAGTAGACAAAAATGCCAAAAACAAGGTTGGTAGCTTTCTTTTTCTTCTATAAATAATATATTTGTTGCTTTTATTTATTTATTTCTTAGCAGCATGTACGCAAGCTGCCTTCATTCCTGTTCTTTTTTTTTTTTTTTGAGGACAGAGTGTTGGTGCATAACTTATCAATGAGTTAATTTAAGACAACAATAATTTTCCTATAAATGCATTTTTGTTCAGATCTTCTTTAAAGATGTTGCTGGCTGTGATGAGGCAAAGCAAGAAATTATGGAGTTTGTCCACTTCCTCAAGAACCCAAAGAAATATGAAGAACTCGGTGCAAAAATTCCCAAGGGTGCTCTTCTGGTCGGTCCTCCTGGCACAGGGAAAACCCTTTTAGCAAAAGCAACTGCAGGGGAATCTGGAGTGCCGTTTCTTTCTATATCTGGTTCTGATTTCATGGAAATGTTTGTTGGTGTTGGACCATCTAGGGTAAGAAGCTTGTTTCAAGAAGCTAGGCAATGTGCTCCAAGTATAATTTTCATTGATGAGATTGATGCAATTGGTCGAGCAAGGGGACGTGGAGGTTTCTCTGGTGCAAATGATGAGCGTGAAAGTACTTTAAATCAAATGCTGGTGGAGATGGATGGTTTTGGAACCACAGCTGGGGTTGTTGTACTTGCAGGAACAAATAGACCTGACATCTTAGACAAAGCTCTACTTAGGCCTGGGCGATTTGACCGCCAGATAACCATTGATAAGCCTGATATTAAAGGCCGTGATCAGATATTTCAGATCTACTTGAAAAAGATCAAACTTGACCATGAACCTTCGTATTTTTCACAAAGGCTTGCAGCGCTTACACCGGGATTTGCTGGTGCAGACATTGCCAATGTTTGTAATGAAGCTGCTCTGATTGCTGCAAGAGGTGAGCAAACACAAGTAACAATGGAACATTTTGAAGCAGCTATTGATAGGATCATTGGTGGTTTGGAGAAGAGGAACAAGGTATGTTTTTAATCCATTTAGTCCTTATTGTATTATCAGGATGGTTTTAGAAAAAGCGGGGCCGGAAGGTACTGGGTGTAGTTTATACAAATCCTTCATGTGACATTGACTGTGGCCTACATTTTTCTCATTTTCTTTTCTGTCATCATCATGGAAGTGAGATATAGTTTTAACATAAGTAGGATATAGTTCTATTGTTTTATAACTTAATGACACATGGTATTGATAAATTTCAACTAGAGAATGAAAATGTTTCCCTTTGCAGCTTTGTTCATAACCAGTTAGTTACAATGGATATGCATATTAGAAAAGTGGAAAGTTTGTGGGGGTTTCATTTATGGAAAAAAATGTTTTCGATTTAAATATAATTATTATTCAATTTCATATAAAATGTTATATCTTTTTTTAGTTTCTGTGATAAATATTCAAATAAAATATCCTTTAGTACTTGAAAGTTGAAACAAAAAAGATATTTTTGAATAAGGCCAGGTGTTCTCATAATTTATAGCGAAGTGATGGTTTGATTGCCTACCTACTATTTTTTATTGGGAGTGGAAAAGCTTTTCTTATCTCCTGAAATAATACATTTCACATATTTATCCAGCCAACTATTATTGTAAGCTGAAGCTTCCATCTACCCATCTTTCAATTTCCATGTATGATAGGACCATGCATTAGATTCTGGATCTTATAGTCTATCTTGATCATTTGACTTTTATGTAAGAACAGTTAATCTTGGGATGTTATTGGAGGTCAAGAATTCAATTCATGATATTGAAAATTACTAGTATATCTGTATATGCCTCAATGTATTGAATATGTTGAGCTAATTTGGAGCTCCCACTTTAATTTTTCATTTACCAGCAAGATTTTCTCTAATACCTTTGTTTCTCAACCAGGTAATAAGCAAGCTTGAACGGCGTACTGTGGCTTACCATGAATCAGGCCATGCTGTTGTAGGCTGGTTCTTGGAACATGCCGAACCTTTATTGAAAGTAACTATAGTTCCACGTGGCACAGCAGCTCTTGGGTTTGCCCAATATGTTCCGAATGAGAACCTTTTGATGACAAAGGAGCAGCTTTTTGACATGACGTGCATGACTCTTGGGGGGCGTGCTGCTGAGCAGGTATTTTCAACGTATCCCTTGATTTATTTTTCTTTAATTGTTTCACAATTCCATCCTTCAAATTCATGATAATGATGGTCTCCTCCCTCTTTACTCCAGGTTCTCATAGGGAGAATCTCAACCGGAGCTCAAAACGATTTGGAAAAGGTGACCAAGATGACATATGCACAAGTAGCAGTCTATGGTTTCAGCGACAAAGTTGGCCTCCTTTCTTTCCCTCAACGAGAGGACTCTTTCGAAATGTCAAAACCATACAGCAGCAAGACTGCCACAATCATTGATAATGAAGTGCGGGAATGGGTTGGGAAAGCATATGAACGTACTGTAGGGCTTATCGAGGAACACAAGGAACACGTGGCTAAAATTGCAGAGTTGCTACTTGAGAAAGAAGTGCTTCACCAGGATGACTTAGTTCGAGTTTTGGGTGAGAGACCATTCAAGTCTGCCGAGCCCACCAATTACGATAGATTTAAGGAAGGTTTTCAGGAGGAGGAGGAGGAAAAGGTAGCAGAAGGCCCTGTCGGTGGGCCCGAGGACAGTGGTGGGTCTTCACCATTAGAGCCCCAAGTTGTTCCCGCTTAGTTAGTCAAGTTTATGTTTGTTATTGTACATGAATCTGTTGTTTTTCGATTCTGTGATATGGGCAAAAGTTGTCTCTCATAACTTCAAAATAAAAGATAATTTATTCACGATTTTTCTCTGATGGATATGTATAAACTATAAAGTATAAACCTTGGCTAGCCTGTTTATGTTGTAGCAATTTTCATGCACATCACTGCCATTGGACAACAGTGCATGTGCATGTGCATCATTTTCGTGCCATCAACTGTTGCATATGAAGCAGTTTCGAGTGATACTTGTGGCTTGCTCGTGTAGTGTTACAAGTGTTGAAAGCACATGACGTGACTGAACTCCTGAGAACTCGAGCTCATTGCAAAACTTGAATGGGAATGCAAGACCGCTTTCTATGTTGGTCGGGGAGACGGCTATGGACTGCAAGCACACTGAACCTGTCCTGCATAACACCTTTAGACAAATCTTATAGAAGGAAAAAATATTACTCACAATATTTGCTCACAATAACCATGCTCACTCGTGATGCGGTCATGAACTTCCTAGTAGAAATTGTTTAAAAAAACAAAATACTAAATTGGTATTGAAGTCTTTAGGTATATTATCATGGCTTCAATTTTTACTTGCACTTCAGTGATTTTATGTTTCAAGATAATTTTTTTCTTTTTTAATTCTAGTATACATATTTTAAGATCCAAAAAGATTTTTTTAATTAAAAAAAAAACTATCATGTATCGGTACAGTAATAACTAATAATGATTTTGATATACTAAGTTCTTAGACTTGAGTTTAAGCATTATAGTATTTCAAAATCATCTTACTATCCTAAATAATCAATATCTAGTTAATAGTATTCATTTATCACTTTAAAAAATTATCTTATTTTTAATTTTTCACAATAACTCTACCAAACGGCCAAACCCAACTTTTATGGTCTCTAAACTACCCTTTTCTAATAGTATAACACTTCTCTTCTCCTTTGTTCTATCATTAACCCTTCGTTGTAAATTGTGCTTGATTATTATTACAACAAATAATGGATAACTTTTATTGATCCTTTTATGTTGTGATTATATTTTCTGTGTACACATACAAGTTAATGTGTAAGTGAAAGTAAAGAAAATTTCATTTGTTGTAGAAAAATTGTCAAAATTTTTTTCTGTTAAAATAATAGAACTCTAACCAATAATAACTTGGAGAGAGTATTAAAAAGAGTGGATCCTTACCCTAATGGCTTGACTTTAATTTTTGATGTTAGTTAAGTGATAACATATCGATCATACTCTTAATCATACTTTTTATACGTCAATCGACGAGTGATGCAAACAAAATAATCAAATTTTAGTTACATTTAAGGAGATTTGGCAATAAAACCAAAATAAACTTTTACCTAGAGAAAAAGCCAAATTCAACTAAAGCTTTATTTTATTTTCTTTGGTTATAACTTTGATGAACCAAAAACCTAGAGTATACTACTATTGTCTAGCAATGAGTATTGATTTATGAAGCTATAATGCTTAATATGGTACTATGATTTATTTTAATTAAATTTTTTCTTTGAATAATACTGTCTATATATATACAGGGGATTGCTAATATGAGTCTTCTCTTATTTTAGAAGAATCATGTTAGCAATGTATCTCAAATTTTTTAGATAAAAAAACCCTTTTCACTTTTGAGAAAATAAAATTATAATCAGGATTACTTTAGTAAAATAATTATTTTCCTAATTAAAAAATTAAAAAAAAATCTCTGTCCTTCCCCAAACCCCAAACTCAATCAGGATCAAATTTTTCTCAATTCCTGAATCAAATTCTCTCTCACCTCTCTCTCAACCCTAGCCCCTTCACACCAGCCACCGCCACCCCTAGCCACCGCTCGCCGCAGTCAACCGGGTTGTTCGCATTCGTCCCAGACCGGCCGTCCCCTGCCGTTCGCGTCCTCCCAGACGTCGTTCGAGTCTCCCACTGCCGTTGGTGTCTCCCTCCTCGTCTTTCATCCCTCCCTCTCACTGCCGCGTTACTCGTTCATCCTCCCACATAACAATTAAGCATACACGGTTAGTTATAAAGCATATTCAGTCACTATATATGTAACACCTTGATCACCCCAATTTTTCTATCAAAGTCTAACAATAATGGGTTTATCCAAAAAGTAAGTGTGTTGTTTACAGACCCGTGAAGGCCATCTATTTAGGCCCTAATAGCAGTAAAGTCTATCTCCAAGCCAATGTCAAAGGTTCATAATCATAATCCATTGCCTTTAAAAAAAATTATTGATATCTGGTTTTGGTTTGAGTGTTTGACATGAAACTGTTCTTATTATATTGTAATGATTTTTTATATTTTGGTCAACGGTAATATTTTTAACTTATTGGGTAGAGAGAAGAGTTTCAGGATCACAGCAAATTCTAGATATGCTATATCTTAGTTCACACTGAAGTAATCACCAATTTTGTGAAAACTACTTGCTTATGTGATTTAGTCATAGATTATTTCTAAAGTTTAGATTTGATATTTGTAGTAAGCATTTGTAGTTGATAATCATGCACACCAACAATGTGTTAAACTATTAATGAGTTTTCCAATTGCAGCTCTACGCTTGACTGGATTTTTTGTTTTTAAAATTTTTGCTTGGTTCTTGGAGTCTCCAATGAGTAATATTGGTGCAAATTCAACAATATTTTTGTAGTCACAAAATCAGGCACTCACAAGTTTTTCTTTAGCTTAGCTTTCTTAATGTAACAAAATGTCCACAACCATATTGTTCAACTATGTGCAGGGGCATGCCAATACGGTGCAAAGAAGGCCAGAGAAACGAAAGATGTAGCTGCAGATAAGGCTGGTGACATATCAAATGCAGCCAAGGAGAAAATAAAAAAATGTAGCAACTGGCACCAGGAATGCAGCAACTGGCACTGTAGGTTATGCCAAGGACAAGGCTTCTGATGGTTCATAGAAGACATTAGAAAGCATACTAAGCAGCACAAGAGACAAATAACAAGCTCAATGAAAAAGCCAATGAGAGATTATGATGATGATGATGAGCATGACTAGAACTTGGGCTCTGATGATGACAATGGTTACAATGGTTATAATGATTAAAAAATATGGTTTATGTAATCACTTTTGATTTACCTACATTTGCTTATATTTTTCTTTTGAACTTTATCGCAATGTATGGCTGTAATGCCTAGTTGGAATGTATTTGATAACAACTTTTGTTTTAATTATGATCTTATAATACAAATACAAATTGATTACCAAAGATTATCTCTTCCTTAATTCTTTTTTTTTCCTTTCATTCTTATCACTCGTTCATTCTTTCTTGCCTTTTTTTATAAGGCAAATTTATCAAAAAGGAGCAATAATATAAGATATACTTTGCTAATAGAAAGTACAATGTTCCTGAAACATCAAAACAGCCTACACTTAGACAGCATATGTAATTATAATGCCCAAAACACCTAACCAATTCACATTCTGCAACAAAGTTATTCTGCAACAAAGTTAGCAGATCATGACTGTTCCCCTCCCAACAAAAACGATTGGATCATATATTATACACGCAAAATTAGATATAGTTAAAGCTCAAACAATACAATTAAAAATAACCAAAAAAACTCCTGTCCTATAATTTGCAGCAGCAAAACCAGTTCAGACCGAGGCACAAATTTGGCACAAACAATGGACAGGATTATGAAGCCATTCATATAGAGACATGTTGAAAGAATTGCATCTCCCCTTAATCCAAAATCATGCCTTTAACTTAATATTGTCCACCACTCTTCTATTGATTGTTCCTCTCCTTCATATATCAATTGGTTTATGCAGATCCAAATAGTTCAAATAGATGACAGTCAAATAATTGACCAAAATTTTAATTGATTTTTCATGCCAAAAGGTGCCACATGCATGTGTTGCATAAAGCAAGATGTTGCATCCCCAAGCAATGATAGAATAAACCCAGCTAATGATATACATGTTGCCAAACATGAAAAATAGACAAGCAGTAGATTCTTCAACTTTTGGATAATACAAAAATACAGAATATGCAATAACCAAAACTATTATTTAATATGAAGCAATGAAGTAAGAGGATTACTTGAAGCTAAACCGAGTACAACAAAGAGAAAATGAAAACAGAGGAGAACACACTACAGATCACCCTTACAGCAAAAACCAAAAGCTTCACTCCTTTAAATAAAACCTAAATAAGGAGAAGAGAGAACAAGTCTTTTCCTCTATACTCTTGTACAACCTATCACCTATTCTGCATAATCTAATAAAATTAAGTAGCTCCATGGGCATATCTTAGTAAGAGTATAGCAAAACAAAAAAAAAAAAAGCAGCCACAATAGGTACATTGTAATCCATAGCAGCTACCAAATGAATGTAGCACAGAGATTTCGAGCATGAATAGAGGTAGTGAAAGGGGTGGGAGGAGATTTGTGCATGAACAGAGGCATGCGGTGAGATAGATTCGAGCATGAACAATGGGAGGAGATCTTGGAGGGGGACAAACGAGTCACGACGGCAGTGAGAGGAAGAGACGAATGACGAGGAGGGAGACACCAATGGCGGTGAGAGACTCGAACGGTGTCTGGGAGGAACGCGAACAGCAGGGGACGACTGGTCTGGGACGAATGCAAACAGCGTGGTGGACGGCGGCGAGCGGTGGCTAGGGGCGACGGTGGCTGGTGTGAAGGGGCTAGGGTTGAGAGAGAGAGAGAGAAAAAGGTAAGAGAGAATTTGATTTAGGAATTGGGAAAATTTGATACTGATTGTTTTTGGGGGGTTTGGGGAGGGCAGAGAATTTTTTTTTTAATTTTTTAATTAGGAAAATAATTATTTTACTAAAGTGATCCTGACTATAATTTTATTTTCTCAAAAGTGAAAAGCGTTTTTTTTCTAAAAACTTTGAGACACATTGCAAACATGATCTTTCTAATTTAAGAGAATACTCATGTTAGCAATCGCCATAAAAAAGAAAAAAAAAACTAATTCTAACTCTAAGAGTGATTATGTTAAAATATGAAGCTTCACTTGGTTTAAAGCCAAACACAACGTTATAAGAACCAAACACAGCTTAAAGCCAAGGAGTCTGCTACTCATGTCGTTGTTATCGTTAATACGGCGACACAACGTTATTTCTCACATTGCTGTTATCAATAAGATTAGGTTTGTTCATTCTCATTCACCCTTTTAATTTTAATTTTAATTTAAGATAATAAATTTTATTAGATTAAATAGCGTTGGAACTGCAGCAGCACAAGCTTCGCGTGTTTGTCTGAAGAACAATAATGATTTTTCTGAAGATTGGGCGCTCCCTCTCGCGCACTTCACGTGCCAGAGTAATCCTTCCTTTATCTTCAATTCAATTCAATTCAATTCAATTCAATTCAATTCCTTCGTTTCCAAACAAACATTAACGAAAAGAACCTAACTTTGGATTTGGGGTGATAGAATTTGTTGCACGGTGATGCGAAATTCCGAACCCTAGCGGGAGCTCCACGTGCCAGTGCTGCTGACGGAGCAGAAAAGGGATTAGGGTTTTTGAGGGGCTACCTAGCTTCTCCTCCGGCTAAGTCTTTTGCAGCAAACAGGAGGCTTTACCGTTTGTTTTGCAGTGAAGCCCCTAAGAAAAAGAAGAGTAAGTTAGGTTTTTATTTTTTTTATTTTTTATTTTTATAAATTTTTTTATTGGTATGTTGAAATTGAAAGTGCTCCTATTGATCTTAGTTTCTTAGTGACTGAACTGTGCTCTGGCTTACGTTAGTGTTCTGATTAGTATTCCTCATTTTTGTTGGCAGATTATGAGAACTTTTACCCCAAGGGAAAGAAGGAAGAACCAAAGGGAGACAAAAATGAGTCTAAAGGTAAAAATAGAAATCTTAGGAAGCTACGATCGCAAATTGCTTGAATTTGTCGCCTGTTATAGACACACAAAGCGTGTTCCACTCTTGCCTAGATTATGCATAGTGGAAGTCGTTTTTTATTTTGTTTGGCATGGAATCACAGATATCGTTGACGTATTCTTGATCGAGATGGATAGGACCACTATGAACGACAAAGTTCTTACTTTGTGTATTTAACACAGTTGCATATCTAGGGCTTGAACTTGAGAACACCGGTTAAGCTGGATCATTCTCTGTCAATTGATCCATACGCTCGGTGGTAGCAGAAGCCTTTTTTTTGGTACATGAATGTCCTTTACTATGAGAAAATGGGGAATCAAGTAGGTTTGATTTTTCTTGCTCAGGGCCAGGGCTCTAATTTGTGCTGGATTAGTGAAACTAATCTACCTCCTTCAAACTTCATTTATAGCTATGGTGAACGTGGGATATGTTGGGGGTTTGGAACATATATTCCAATACCAAATATGCTCTCTCTCTCTCTCTCTCTCCCCCGAATCTTGTTGGACTACAATGATTAAATTGTAGGTCTGTGTGGGTGTACTTATGTAGGAATTAATCATGTATATACTTTCCAGCTCATTTAGCAATAAAAGGTATACCGGCTACAACTTTTAACTTGGATTCTGCTTTTGATTTCAGATAAGTCGAACACAAACACGGATGATCATGGAAATCGTCAAATAGTTTTCGAGATTCATTCAAAAAATATAATACCTCTATTGGTGATGGCACTGTTTATTGCCTTTTCACTTATTCCTCATGAACAGCCACAGGTAGTTATAGCATCAAACATATGACCACTATCTATCATGGTTTTAATTTGTTTATGTAGGTGAAGTTGGGTTGAGTAGAGAATTGAGAACTTAAATGAATATCTGCTTTACATGATTCCACTTTTTTCTTGATTCTTTTGACGAATGGGGAAAAAGGAAAAGAGATAAGAGATTTTCTGAAAGTAAGTTTGAATGTTATATTCTACACTATACTACCATATTATCTGAGAAGCTTATAGAGTTACTGAGTAGCTCTTAGTGATTCCTTTCTTCTTGCTCTCCCTCTGTGCAAGTGTGCATGCATGTATGTTTGTTTGGAGTCTTTCTTTCTTTTCTTTTCATTTTTTTTCCCCATTTTCCAACCTTTTCCACTTTCTTTTCAACAACTTTTATATGAAGCTCTCACAATCTGTAGACTTTAACTCAAGTTACTTGGCAATTTTTTTTTAGCTAGAGTTACTGCTTGACTGAGATTTCATGACTGAAAACATGTGAGTGTGTCTGCTATATGAGCTATATGTTGCTGCTGTCAACTGTTGATATTGAATATCAATAGAACAAGAATACTAGATTGATATTAGGGTATATTTCAGAGATGTTTATATCCCTTTGGTTTTTAGCATCTGGTTGCAAGTCTTAAACTAGCTTGGTTTTTTATTTTTTTATTTTATTTTTTATCAATGTTTGATATTTTACATGATTTTATTTCTTTTGGGGATGTATTTGCATGATAATTAGGATCTGAATCCACCCATCTGCCTTTTAGAAGTGATGTCTAATTTTCGTAGTTTCTTTTATTTCATTATTATTATCATCTTGCTGACATGGACCCAAATTTTATTCTTTGCAGATAAGCTTTCAGGAATTTAAAAATAAGCTTTTGGAACCAGGCTTAGTTGACCATATTGTTGTTTTAAATAAGTCAGTTGCCCAAGTATATGTAAGGAGCTCTCCCCGTAACCAAGCAGACAGTGAAGTAGTCCAAGGGACCCTGCCTGGACAAAGAACTGGTGGCCAATATATGTACCAGTTCAATATTGGAAGTGTTGAGTCTTTTGAGGAGAAGTTAGAGGAAGCTCAAGAAGCACTAGGCATTGACCCTCATGATTATATTCCTGTTACATATTCTTCTGAAAGGGTTTGGTTCCAGGAATTAATGAGATTTGCTCCAACATTGTTGCTTTTGGCATCTCTTCTGTATACAGGAAGAAAAATGCAAAGTGGATTTGGTACAGGTGGTTCTGGTGGTGGTAAAGGCCCTGGTGGAATATTCAATATAGGAAAAGCTAAGTTTACTAAAGTAGACAAAAATTCCAAAAACAAGGTTTGTATCTTTCTTTTTTGTCTATAAATAAGCTGATCGCTGCTTTTTGTATCCATTTTTACACTAGGATGTTCCTCAGTTGCCTTCGTTCCTTTATTTTATTTGTTTAATATTTTTTTGAGGGTGGAGTTGGGTTGCATAACTTGGCAATAAGTTAATTTGAAATAATATTTTTCTCATAAGTTCATTCTTTTTAGGTCTTTTTTAAAGACGTAGCTGGCTGTGATGAGGCAAAACAAGAAATTATGGAATTTGTCCACTTCCTCAAGAACCCAAAGAAGTATGAAGAACTTGGTGCAAAAATTCCAAAAGGTGCGCTTTTGGTGGGTCCTCCAGGCACAGGAAAAACCCTTTTAGCAAAAGCAACTGCAGGGGAATCTGGTGTCCCATTTCTTTCCATTTCTGGTTCTGATTTTGTGGAAATGTTCGTTGGTGTTGGACCGTCTAGGGTGAGAAGCTTGTTTCAGGAAGCAAGGCAGTGTGCTCCTAGCATAGTACTTATTGATGAGATTGATGCAATTGGTCGAGCGAGGGGACGTGGAGGTTTCTCAGGTGCAAATGATGAGCGGGAAAGTACTTTAAATCAATTGTTGGTGGAGATGGATGGTTTTGGAACGACTTCTGGGGTTGTTGTGCTTGCAGGAACAAATAGACCTGATATCTTAGACAAAGCTCTACTTAGGCCTGGGCGATTTGACCGACAAATATCAATTGATAAACCTGATATTAAAGGACGTGACCAGATATTTCAGATCTACTTGAAAAAGATCAAACTTGACCATGAGCCTTCATATTTTTCGCAAAGGCTTGCGGCACTTACACCGGGATTTGCTGGAGCAGACATTGCTAATGTTTGTAATGAAGCTGCTCTGATTGCTGCAAGAGGCGAGCGAACACAAGTCACAATGGAACATTTTGAGGCAGCTATTGATAGGATCATTGGTGGTTTGGAGAAGAAGAACTTGGTAGGTCTTTTAAGCATTTACTTCTTTATTTTACTATTACGAAGGTTTGGGAAAAGGGAGGTGGGGCCCGGTTTAGTTCATAAAAATTCTGCATGTGATAGGGACAGTTATACCCTTCTTCATTTTTCTCATATTTCTTTAATGCCTTCATCCTGGAAGTGAAATGAAGTTTTAGCATAAATAAAATATAGTTTGTTTGTTTTATTAATTTATGTTACATAGTAGTTTAAATTTCAACTGAATGAAAACACTTGCCTTTGCTCATAATGCATAAGTTTTAGTGGATAACTGGATATGCATAGGAACTAGGAAGATGAGGAAAGTGGAGAAACTTTGAGGGTGGTTCAGTTGTGCATAATTATTTTGTTATATGTATGTAATTAGTCAATTATGTATATAATCGTAAACTATCTTCTATTAATTTATGTATTTTGTAATATACGTGCAAACAAAATAATATTTTTAGAACTTCTGAGACAATATAGCAAGGTTTTCTCATAACTTATACGTAAGTTAATGTTTGATTCTACTTGCTATTATTTATAGGGAGGGTGTGTAAAAGCTTTTCTTATCTCTGGAAATAAGACATTTTGCAGAAATTTATCCAGCATTCCAGCCAAAGTTGGCCTTAATGAGAAACATTATTGTAAACTGAAGCTTCCATCTATTTTTCTTTTGTTTCTATGTCTGATAGGATCATGCATTATCTCTGGACTTTCTAGTCTATCTGGACCTTCTGGG
The DNA here is from genome assembly GCA_037953625.1 of Crotalaria pallida. Lineage (NCBI taxonomy): Eukaryota > Viridiplantae > Streptophyta > Magnoliopsida > Fabales > Fabaceae > Crotalaria > Crotalaria pallida. The sequence goes on along the minus strand of CM075654.1, from coordinate 135,627,294 downwards.
TGAAAATAGTTGTTTGTAGGCCGTGGTTTGAAGTCAAGACTTCAAATCATGATGCTGAAAATTATATGCTACCATGACTTGCTAATAATACCTATGTTTTCAACCAGGTAATAAGCAAGCTTGAAAGGCGTACTGTTGCTTACCATGAATCGGGCCATGCTGTTGCAGGCTGGTTCTTAGAGCATGCTGAACCATTAATGAAAGTTACCATAGTACCTCGTGGCACAGCGGCTCTTGGATTTGCCCAGTATGTTCCAAATGAGAACCTTCTCATGACAAAGGAGCAGCTTTTTGATATGACTTGTATGACTCTTGGCGGTCGGGCTGCTGAGCAGGTAGTTTCAGCATATCCTTTGATGTTTACTTATCTTTTTTATCTGTCTCCTTTTTTTTAAAAAAATCTTTTTGTATGATTTGAGCTGATCTTTCTATTCAAAGAATTTAATTAGTTTCATTGTATCACTTATAAATTGTTCAATTGCATATTATTATCCAATCCCATACTTCAAAGCTGTGAGAATTATGGTTTGCCTCCCTTCTTCTTACCCCAGGTCCTCATCGGGAGAATCTCGACAGGTGCTCAAAATGATTTGGAAAAGGTGACCAAGATGACGTATGCGCAAGTAGCAGTATATGGTTTCAGCGACAAAGTTGGTCTTCTCTCCTTCCCTCAACGAGAGGACTCGTTTGGGATGTCGAAACCATACAGCAGCAAGACTTCTGCAATCATTGATAATGAAGTGCGAGAATGGGTAGACAAAGCATATGAACGTACAGTACAGCTCATTGAGGAACACAAGGAACAAGTGGCTCAAATTGCAGAGTTGCTGCTTGAAAAAGAAGTGCTTCATCATGACGACTTAGTTCGAGTTTTGGGTGAGCGACCTTTCAAGTCTGCTGAGCCCACCAATTATGATAGATTTAAGGAAGGTTTTCAGAAGGATGATGATGAAAAGATAGTAGAAAGTGCTATCGATGAACCCGAGGAGAGCGGCGGATCTTCATCATTAGACCCCCAAGTTGTTCCCACATAGTTGAACAAGTTTATGTTTTCTATTGTAAATTAAATTTGTTGTTTTTGGGTTCCCTGGTATGGACACACTCACACACCTTATATCTCATAGCTGCAAAATAAACCTTGTATCTCATGACTGCAAAATAAAAGATAATTTATTTCTGATTTTTCTTATAGGGATATGTTATAAACTAGCCAATCCAGTAGCCAGTTATTCAAAACTTTGACATGAATATCTGGTTTTTCTGATTTTTATTTTTATTTTTTATTTTACTTTTTATTTATTTATTTTAAATCTGGGTATGTTAATTTGTTTATATTGAAATTTCATGTACACCCCTGCCATAGGACAACAATGCGTGTTCTTGTTCATTCGAGTCGCCAAATCTTGCTAATGATGTTTTTCTGAGTGATGCTTATTGCCTGTGTAGTGTTGTTACAAATGTCAGAATGATATTATTGTACTCATGAGAGCTAAATTATCACATAAATTGAAGTGTTACGCAAGGCAAAATAATCTCTTTCCCACTCTGAAGTTCTCTTATTATGAAACTTTTTTACCTTTTTGATGCTTATCTCAAATATATATTACTTTTATAATCTTGAAATATGATTTGTGAGCACTGCTAGGTTGAGATCAAACATATTTTTACCCATAGGGACGGCATTAGGACAGGTAGTATACTAGTATCCACACAAATTTTCTGCTAATACCATGTTATAGTTGAGTAAAACATCCTTTCTTTTTCCAAAGATATAGGGGTTGTCAATTTAATTTTCCAAAAAACGCTTATCAAATACTCTTAAAAGGATTTATGTGGTGACCATTTCCAATTTTTAGGGATTTCTTTGGTGGTCATATGAAATATTTCATTGGCCACGTGATTGTTTTTAAAAATTTGAGGGGATAATTTGATGTTTATTTTATTTAGAGAACTAACACCAAGAATAATGTATTTTTGAGGATCAATACGATATTTTACTTTATTAGATTATTATATTAAAAAAGAGCAAAAAAAGAATGTTACAACCAAATAGATCAAACAAGGAAACATCAAATTTGTTTAATGTGATTTAATATCTAGGGTAAAAATGATGTATAAATCCATATATTTTCATATGTTTCTGTACAAAAATTGGTCAGAACAAATAAAAGCAAGGAAGAGATCCATTTCATTTATGCAGTTTCTAATTGAAGTAAAATTTTATAGGCATATTTTTTTATAGTGACAGTATCAATGGCAAGTGTATCAAAATGAACGCATAATATCACAACTGAGAGTGAGACATATTTACTTCTAATCACTAAAACGTGGACATAAATTTTTTAGTCATGCCAAACTCATGCTCCGGATTTTATTATAAAAATGTAGCCTAACAAAATTCCATTATTTTTTTGTCCGTATTCCTTGCAGAACCATCGGTATCCCCAAGAGTACCATTAATACCAGGGAGCCCTTGAGACTAATCCGGAGCGAGCTGCGTGGCTGGCTCTCCCAGCGGGTTGATTTTAGTGGGAATCGAACCGGGGCTACTAGCACCCGTGTCCTATTTCCAAAATTTCAGTTGGGGCCTTACACCAACTGAACCAAACCCTGTTGGTTAACAAAATTCCATTAGAACTAAGTAAAATAAGTAGATATTTTATTTTTCATTAAAAAAGACCATTCATCATTATTACGAGTGATAATCTAATATGTTTCCTTTAAATATAAGAAAAATGTTAATGAGTGTCTTAATGAAACTTTTTAAGATATAAAAAAAGTAAATGTTACTGAGAAGTGTTGTAGTATTCAATAAATCGATAAATTTTATATGTATGTTTTCAATATAATATTATTTTTTTATTAATTGCTTAAATGATGTCTTTAAGACACTCGTTGGCATGACGCTAAATAATATTTATGTTTGACTAGTTTATTTTTTTATTGCAAACCTCAAAGCACGTGTGAAACGCTCCATCTAGTTCAGAGTTCAACATGAACGCGTATGAAGAAATTTTCTAGAAAAAGAAACATGGTAGGTGCAACTAAATGACTAATGATGAAACCATTGAAGAAGTTTATGGAGGTTGATTATTAAAGAATTTGAAGGATAGAACATGTCAATATGTGAGTAGTTCAAAAAGATGAAAATATTCAATCATATTTCTTCCTAAGATCTTCTAATTTAATCAGACCGGCGTCTTTATCAATCCCTTTCACCAAAAGCCATTCTAAATTATTTTCTTAACGCTTTCTTTTTTCTCTATTTAAACCTGCCTTTCTTCCCTCTTTTCTTCATTCAACATTTCTCTGTTATTCACTCACCTTCTTCCTGCGCTCTCTATATTGCTCTGCTCTCTCTCTCTCTCTTTCGGTATGTACTTGTTTTCCAAAGAGAAAATAGGTGGTGCCATGTTGATGACGTAAAGTTTTTTACACTGTTGACGCATCATTTGTTTGTAATTTTGTATTAGTTTTATTTAAAAGTTAATGATAATTAACACATATAGAAAACAATGTGTTTTGTTTCGTTTTCTCCAATTGTTTTCACTAATTGTTAATTTGACCTTCCTTCTTGTAATAATTAGGACCCTCTAAAGTGAAGTCAAGAATGGAAAACTATATTCAGTTTCAGGAAGTTTCAAAGGCAAAATATAATTGTCTTTTATTTGGTAAGCCATCATCAACAATGATAAATCTTTCTCTTTTCACATGCTTCGTTATCTTCATCAAATTACATATAATTGGTTTTAAATAATAATAATAATAATTTCAGATATTGATGACACCCTTTATCCTTTGAGTTCTGGATTGCAAGGCCATGTGACAAGAAATATTCAAGGTGATGAATTTAGCCTTCAATATGTGAGGTAGGGTAAAATTTATGACATATCTGTTTAATAAGTTTTTAACTTGGGTGTATTCCACAGACTTTATGCTTGAAAAGCTTGGGATAGAAGCTGCTAAAGTTCCTGAATTATGCTATCAATTATATAAGGTTTATGGGACAACTATGGCTGGACTAAGGGTATGATTAAATTTTCGATGAATTGTATTTAAAACATTTTTGTTCATGCAAAGAAAGGTGATGATTATTGAACCGGTCATTTTGTCTCTTTTCCTCTTTTTTAGGCAATTGGCTATGATTTTGACTATGATGAATTTCATAGGTAATTGTCTTTTTTGCATACTTGTTTGCCTATCTTTTTTATTTGCCCACTCATTCAAATGAAATTTAAACCTTTTGAAATGGGCATCTAAGACTATTTTGTGTTCAACAACAGTATTGCTCATGGTAGATTGCAATATGATTTGCTGAAACCAGACCCTACTCTTAGGGGCATTTTAAAGAGCCTGCCTATTAGAAAAGTTGTAAGTATTTCAATTTTTTTTAAGAGTAATGTTCTATGTCACAAGTATTTTGAATTATAAAAATTAAAGTTGTTCCCAAAGTTATTGAGAAAAGTTCTTTTTAATTATTGATAGTGAAAGTAGTGCCTAATTAAGTTGAAACTTCAATTCAGCATGATGTATCGCATAATTTTTATATTTTTTTGTTTCCATTTTCAGATTTTCACAAATGCAGACGATGTCCATGCAGCTAGAGTGCTTCATAGGCTTGGATTGGAGGACTGCTTTGATACTATTATAAGCTTTGATACTCTGAATTCCTCCAACAAAATCACTCCTTCTAATGATAAAGATGACAGTGAAACCAGGCCAATTTCTGCGGGAATCTTTGATTTTTTGGAGTACATGCGCCACTCTGATTCTGATATTGTGCTTCCAAGCACACCAATTATTTGCAAACCCTTTGAAGATGCATTTGAAAAGGTTTTCAAGATTGCAAATATTGACCCTCAAAGAACGGTAAGAACATAATTCCTTTTATCATTAATAGTTACATGCTTTTTCAGTTCTAATCAAATTGTGCAATGAGGATCTTCTTATTTGCATCATTTGTGATTATTGAATATATACCAAAATATCATTGTTACTGTATTATTATTTGCAATTTCATCACTATAGGGCTATTCAACTTTAAAGGGGTCCTTTCATCTTTAAATTTTCAGACATTTGTGACAAATGACATTATACAAAGAATTCAGCCTTGAGGCTTATGTTTTTATTATTTTTCTCCTCGCAGATGTTCTTTGATGACAGCATCCGCAACTTACTAACCGCAAAACGCTTGGGCTTGCACACTGTTGCGGTTAGTACTCTTTAATCCTTGTTTTACACTATCTGATCTATTGAAACATTTTACATTTGAGTTTTTGATTTATTTGGTTAAATGGAATTTAATTTATTCATTTGTTAATTAAATTATTTGATTTGATATCAATACAATGTGAAACAAATTTTTAATTTTAAATCCAAATGGCACATGGATGCAGGTGGGAAGTTCGGTTCGAGCATTAGGAGTAGATCATGCATTGGAGAGTATACATAATATAAAGGAGGCATTCCCAGATCTATGGGAAGCTGAGGAGAAGCATGAGATTACCAAATATAATGTCACAATTGAAACATTAGCCTAGAAGCTTAGCCCTTATGAATCGTTGATGGTGTCTTGTATTTGTAAGCGACCACATGTTTTACTAATGTAATTATCATTTAAATTTAATATACCAATAAAATTAGTTAAGTTAACTTTCTTCATTTTTTTTTTAAAAAAAAAACATATCTCGACATTACAATTTTACTCTCAATTAATATTGTAGTATTTCATAATTAATATTAGTGGAACCAACAAATTTTTAGTTTAATTCCACTGTCTAAGTATTCAATGATTTTTTTCAATTGATTTTTTTTAAATAATGATAAAAAAAATAGCTAGATAATATATAATTAAAGCATTTAATAAGAAGAAATAGTGTAGAGAAAAAATAAATGCTGTTTAGAAATTGTAAAATACAGTAATTTATAAAAAAAAGACCATAATTATTCAAGATGTAACTTATAATACGGATTCAGAGCAAGTATTAATTTGGGTGCCACTCGGTGAATTTAAAAGCATATTTCATCCTGTTCGAATTATAAGCAACAAAAAATATAACTTCTTTAAAATATAAGCAAAATTAACTAATTTTTTTAAATTCTGTTTCATTCCCAATGCTATTTTCCTAAAACATCTCTAGAAAATTATAATCTTAATTAATTTTTGTTTCATTCCCAATATTACTTTCCTAAAACACCTCTATTTTTTATAAATTTGAGAAAATTAAATACAACCAACTAACCAACTTAATAAGCGTAAAAGTGGTTAAATTTGCTTATAATTAGAGTCACAGAGAGTATTCATGTTAAAGTGAGTAAGGTTATTTGTTAATAAAAAAAGTGAATAAGGTAATAATTCAAAATTTATTTTCATATTCTATTCAATTTAATTTCTAAAGAGTAATGATTGAGAGACCTACATGAAGAAACATACTCATAAACCTACACATTTGGATATTGATATTTTTCATTTAAGTTTTTTTATTTAATTTTTTTAACTTAAAAATAACAAAATAATCTTATAGATAGATTTATGAGCTTGATGGTCTCTGCGTCATTTTTCATTTCTAAATTCAGAAACACCGGTGCATAGGAGGAGTAGTTCGCAGGATATGTTGTTGACACACATATTTTGAATCGCGTGAATCATAAAAAAAGTCAAAATAAAACAAAAATAATTTTTGTTTTGATTCCTCTTTTTAATTGTAAAAGCCTCAAAGCAAGTGTGAAAGACTCTCTTCCCAGTTCCCAGTCCAGTCTTTGACGCGTACCAATAATATAATTAGAATAGAAAAATGGCAGATGCACATGTCGTTGTTGTAGAAACTATTAAAAAAGTTGAAGCATAAAAAGTGCCAAAACGTGAGTAGTCAGTAGTCACAATATCGAATCACGTCAATCACTTAAAAGTTAAAACTTGCTTAATCTTCAAAAAGAAATTGCTTACAGATACAGTACCTGGCTTGTTAATGCTTACTTGGCTTGTTTAGTAGTTGAATTTGCAGGATAAAATAGTTGAAGAATATTACTATAATTTTTCTCTTTCCTTTAACACACCAAATATGAGAGATTTGGGTGTGTTTTGCTTAAAAAATTTGATTTATCATAATTTTGTAACTTCTAATATTGAGATATTAATGATATGTATGAAACAGCATTCAGAAGCAATTTAACCCACATCCATTCAACACAACTTTTGAAACGTAATTTTGAAACTTTTTGAAGTAGTTCCAAACACACTATAAGTGTGATAGTTTAGGTTTAAACTAGGTTGCAATTTCTCTTAAAAGAAAATTTTGGCTATAAAAAAAACCTTGTTTATTTTTTAATCAAACTTGCAATTTTTAAATTACCAATTTAATATTTATCAAGCATTTTTATGTTGAGAAATGACATAAATTTCAATTACAAATTGTTAGTGAGAGACAAACTATGATTTTCTATTTATAATAAATAGCTAATTCATAACTTCTCGCCATTTCTTTTAAATAATAGTATACAAATACGAGTTATTCAAGAGAACTAAGGTCAAGTGCACAAAAATGAACCTCCCACATTGAATAATCGAGCAAAACTTTAAGATTAAAAATTGCTTATTTAGCTAAACAAATAAACAATTGTTTACAAATAATTTGAATCATGTGTACCTCTACTACAAATAATTTATCTTTTTATTCTCTTCCATCCAATCAGAACTGAAACAAAATCAAGTGAGAATATTAATAAAGGGTAAATATTATTTAATTTTTTTTTAGAATGAAAAAAAATAAATGCAAGGGTGTTTATTATCTTTAATAAACACCCTTGCATTTACTTTTTGATTTTTTTTGTTAATATATATCTTTAATTTTTTCTTTTTTTACTATTATTTATGTGAATTAAGACAATATTAATAAAGGGTAAATATAAATAACAGCAATCATTAAAATATTAAAATTCTAAATAGGAAAAAAATTATTTAAATAAAAATAGAAGATGATGTAAATATAAATAACAGCAATCTTTTTATTTTAATATTTAGAATGAAACAAAAATTAAATAAGATAATAATTTTTTAAGGATATTTTAAGAAAATAGTATTGAAAATGAAATAAAAATTTAAATAAATTATTTAGTTTTGCTTATATTTTAAATGTTTTTTTCTTATATTTATACGTTATTCTTAAGAAAATGAATAACAAAATTCAAATTAAAAAAAAATAAATAAATGGAGGCTTGCCAAAAAGTGGCTTAATTTTCAGTGAGTCGCTTTCTTTCACGAAACGCGACTATGAATTCCTTTTGAACAACGTCTCCTATTTATTCTCTCTCTCTCTCTCTCTCTCTCTCTTATTTTTGTTGTTCCCCAACGCTCTGCCTCTGCATCTCCCTTTCACCCCCTCTTCTCCTCTCTGTAATGTGTGTTCTCTCATTTTTTCATCTCCTTCCCATCTTTTTCTTTCTTCTTTTCTTTTTACGTGTTCACATCAAATTAAATGATGCTCTTTTTTGTTTTCAACCTTTGCTTTTTAGCGTCGGTTCTTCTTTTTCGTGTGTGTTTAAATGTGAATGTGACTAATTACTACCACCTTGCTACCTCTCATTTTTTTATTTTTATTTTTATTTTTATGTAAAAAAAAACAAAAAAAACTCGCGTGTGTTTAAATGTGACTAACTGTTTCTTTTCTTCAGTTCAGCTTTTTGTTTGTTTTGACTACAAGATCAAGTGAAGAATGGAGAACTCTCATCAGTTTCAGGAAGTTTCAAAGCCAAAGTATGACACTCTTTTATTTGGTATGTAAGCCATCATCATCCTCACCAACATTGTTCAATCTTTCTCTCTCTCTATTTTTACCATTCTTCATTTACCTCATCGATCTGCTTCTGCATAACTTGTTTTTTATTGTTATTTCAGATGTTGATGACACCCTTTATCCTCTCAGCTCTGGTTTGTCTGCCCAAGTGGCAAACAATATTGAAGGTAATTACTTTACTGCTCTCTGTCCTTTGATATGTGTATACAGTGAGAAATTAAGAGAAGGGGTGGTGCCCACTGCACGAGGCTCCAACCTAGTTGGGTTTGGGATTCTGAGGAGGGTAAATGTATGTAGCCTTATTTTCACAAGCGGAGAGGCTGCTTCCAGGATCTGAACCTATGACCTCCAGATCACGAGGCAAGCAGCAACCTTATCGCTGCGCCGATGCTCACCCTCTATTAATGGATTTAGATCATAATGAAATCTAGATTATATCATGGTTGGATTAGAATTAGACCTGTGCTTTGTCATTTTGACCACGATATCGCCTTAGATCAGATTTTCATGTGAGGCTTGGATGTCAGGATGTGTGTGTGTTTAAAACTATCTAGTTTCGAAGCCGAGTTTATGTCCTTTTCTGATTGAATTTTGAATGGGTGTATTGGACAGAGTATATGCTTCAGAAGCTTGGGATAGAGGCTGCTAAAGTTCCTGAATTGTGCTATCAGTTATATAAGGTTTATGGGACAACAATGGCTGGTCTAAGGGTACGATTTGATTTTCACTGAATTGTATTGAAAACATTTTCTTTAATGCAAAGAAAGGTGATGATTAACGAACCACTCATTTTGTCTCTTTCCCTTTCTCCAGGCTGTTGGTTATGACTTTGACTATGGTGACTTTCATAGGTAACTTGTCTGTGCATCTTTTTTATCTGGCCATTCATTCAAAATTAAATCAAGTTTAAACTTGAAACCATGTGAAATGGGCATCTAAATCTGTTTTTGTTTTGAACAGTTTTGTTCATGGTAGATTGCAATATGATTTGCTGAAACCGGACCCTATTCTCAGGGGCATTTTGCAGAGCCTTCCTATTAGGAAAGTTGTAAGTTTTTCTGCTATTTGTTAATGTTGGAAATGATACCTACCCGATTAAGCGGATGTCTCTCTTAGGCATGATATATGTGTATAATCTATTTTTTTCTGTTTCCCTTTTCAGATTTTCACAAATGCAGACGATGCCCATGCAGCTAGAGTGCTTCATAGGCTTGGACTCGAGGACTGCTTTGATACAATCATAAGCTTTGATACTCTGAATTCCTCCAACAACACCAATCCTTCTAATGATAAAGATGGCAGTGAATCCAAACCAGTTTCCGCAGTAATTTCTGATTTTTTGGAGTACACGCGCAACCCTGGTTCCGATATAGTACTTCCAAAGACCCCAGTTGTCTGTAAACCCTTTGAAGATGCATTTGAAAAGGTTTTCAAGATTGCAGATATTGACCCTCAGAGAACAGTAAGTTTATGCTTCCTTTCATCATCAATATTTTAGCCATAGATCTATTCGTTTATCAATTTGAGTATACACTTTTAAATTCTTATTAATTTATGCATTGGGTATCTTTTACATTATCTGCATCTTTGTAATATTGAACCAAATTGTCCTTGTTAAATTTTTTCTTTTTGACAAGAAAAATTGTCTATTGTTATTATTTGCAATTTCACTATATTGCTTGTCAGCCTTAGCCCTTAAAGTATTCCCTTCCTATTCAATTCTTTAGTTGTGACAAATGACATAATGTAGAGTATTAATTTTTTCTTTTTTGATAAGCTCATTATGTATATTAGTATATAGTAGTACTTATGTTTTTATTATTTGTGCTCTTGTCAGTTGTTCTTTGATGACAGTGTCCGCAACTTACTGACTGCAAAGCGCTTAAACATGCACACCGTTGTGGTTAGTACACTCTAATTGTTATGAATGAATAAACAAAATTTTAGTCAAAGGAACATTTTGGCATTTCATGTGTATATCCATTGTATTAGAATTGTTTTACATTTGACTTTTCAATTCAGTTTAATGGAACTTAAATTATTCTTTGTTAGATAGTTAACGGATTCTTATTCTAATAAGAAGGGGTATCATTTGAAGCATACTTTTGACCTAAACTAAATCATAATACAGTTAAAATTAAAATATAAAATAATAGAATAATAGAATCATTTGATTTGATAACTACATAATGTGAGTTTAAATGTCAAAATCCAAATGCCACATGGATGCAGGTGGGAACTTCAGTTAGAGCTACAGGCGTGGATCATGCATTGGAGAGTATCCATAATATCAAGGAGGCATTTCCAGAGCTCTGGGAAGCCGATGAGAAGCATGAAATTGCCAAGTATAATGTTGCCATTGAAACATTAGCATAAAAAGTTTATTACCCTTGGCGAATTGTTGATGTCCTGTACTGTGTTGGTAGCCTGCTTGATTAAATGTAATTTTAGTGAAACTTGACTATTACTATTTATTTATACATACGAATCATTATTCAACTTTTGGTCTCAAAGGCCAATATATAGGCTGAGCTTGCCTTGGTCAAGCTTAAACTTGTTTGATTACTTAAATAAGCTTGGTTATGTATTTGACGAACCATGTTTAAAAACATCTCGCTGGGAGAGCCAGCTACGCAGTTCGCTCCGGATTAGTGTCAAGGACTTTCTGGTATTAAGGGTGCTCTTGGGGATACCGGTGGTTCCGCAAGGAATACAGACAAAAAAAAATGCAACTCATCACCTCTATCAAATATTAAGGGATGTGCATTGACTGTCACGTAAAATTTTTTTTATAATGGATGTGCATTGATGATGATGTAAATTTTTTATTGTTAATGTGTTGCTTTACTTTTACGAGTCAGTGATTAGAAATATATGAATAGTAAATAATGAATTGACGGTGTAAAAAAAAAAAAAACTTGCACTATTTATCCATCACCCGTTTTTTTCTAATAAATTAATGTAGCAAATCTTGTGTGCATATTGGCAATTAGGGCGTACTGTTGTGCGTGCTTACAATTTTGCCTGCCCACGTTCAAAAAATGGGTTGAAATATCCTACTATGCACCCCTAATTGCAAGCATGTGGATGGCTCGCATAGAGGTCACATAAAATGAAAACAAAATAATAAAAAACTGATTTTTTATTGAAAAAATCTAAAATATATGAAAACAAGAAAATTAAAGCAAGCTTCTATCCATAGGATAGAGGATACCCCTGCTTTCAGCTAGTGGCTAAAGCCCTTATTATTGGGCATCAACTCCTAGTTGCATAATGCATTAAGTGTTCTGGAATTTAAACCCTGTTTTTATCCACATATCTCATTTTATTTTTGAAATCCAAAATCGCTGTAATTTTTTGTTAGGTACCTCTGAATGTCAACAAGAAGGGTGATTTGGATAGGGGATTAGTCTACAAACCCCAATTTTATCCTCTAAACCTCACTTTTTTGAATAATTCCCAAAGTATCCTTCCTTAAACCCCTCTTATACTGCCTCCTTTTCATTTCAACAAACCCCACACCCCACTTTTAAAAATAATTCATCTCCCTCTCCACCCACTCAACTTCCAACCTTCCCCAACCTTCTTCCATCTTCTTCTTCCTCAACTCCGACGCTGCCTCCACCACCTTCACCGCCTCCGCCACCGTTACTGCTGTTGTCCCTCCTTGAAGGTAAGAACGTTCTATTTCCTTCCTCCATCTTCGTTCTTTGTTTTTTGTTTTTCCTTTCCTTTTTCGTTTTTCCTTTTTTGGTGTTTCGTTTTTGTTTTTTGTTTTCTTCTTCTCTATTTCGTTTTTTCCTCTTTCGTTTTTTATTCTCTTTTTCTTTCCTCTTTCTTTCGTTTTTGTTTTCGTTTTTAGGTAGGTTTTCTTTTCTCTTTCGTTTTTCATTTTTTTTGTTTATTTGATATAGTGTTTGGTTTAGGTTAGGTTTTGTTTTGTTTTTTGTTTCGTTCTTCAATTTATCGTTTTTGTTTTGTTTATTTGATGTAGTTTTAGTGTTTAATTCCAAGGTTATTGTGTTGGTTTTCCATTCGCCATTGTTGGTTTTCTGCTCTCTGGTTAATTCCAACGAACCAGTGTCGGAAAATTGAAATTCCGACACATGGTTCTGGGATTTTTTTTTTAAAATTTTAACAAATTTTTTCGACATACCCGTGTTAAATTCCGACACTGGTATGTCGGATTTTTTCCAGTAACGTAAAAAAAACTCATATTAAACAGAAGTTACCTTCAACAAGGAGCAGAGAAAGACCACTGGAACTCGTTTACGGATGAAGATGGATAAAGCTTCTTAATTTCAATGACTTTTTGCTTTAGAGAATGTCAGGGAGAGAGGGGTTTGTTATGTGGAACATGAAGAGATGTATGGGGTTATGGAGTTTTTTCATGGTAGAAGGTGGAAAGGTGGAAAGGTTTGGGGTTTCTTCCTTTTTTTTTTTTTTTGAATGCTGAATGACATAATGGACATTTCTCCCATTAAAATGGGGTTTGGGGATAAAAGTAGGGTTTGTAGACTAATTACCATTTGGATATACATTTTTCTTTTTTAAACTTTTTTAAGCCCGATCTAAAAATTCCAAAAAAAAAAGCACGTGGAACTAGTGGACATGTTAGAGACAAGGGGTATAAAATCCATGCCCTATGTGTACATGCTCATTTTGCCAATGCTAGTTCATATAACAAAGTTATTATTGTATGAAAGTTTATACATAGAAAAGTAAAGCTATCCAAAAGTATTCCTTAATCATCAGGCACGATTATATCCAAAAGTATTCCTTAACCATGGTCAGATAATTAGGGAACATATTTAGTTGAGGTAGTCACTTTTCTTATAAATGCAGGCACGATTTTAATTTATTATGGCAAAGTTGAAAAAGGGCAAAGTAAATCAAATAATACTTCAACCAATCCTAAAAACACCATAAATGTAAACACTTTATATGATCATGAACCCTTTGTACTATTAGAAGTAATAATAGCATCTGACTTCTTGAGGCAAAAAAATAAAAAATTGATATGCAAGAGTGACATCAAGGATTTGCTCTGAGCCAATGTTGTTCACTAAACTATACTACCACTCTACTCAAGAGATGGAAAAACATAGCAGTCTGACAATGATCATCTTAATGGATACTTCTTTAATGTGAAAACTTGGAATTTTGGCTCTTCTGCCTTCTGCAATGAACCTTGGCTTGTGCTTTTCTCAATGAATGGCTTGTGCTTTTCGGAGAAGCCTAATAAGCCTAATACGAGAAAATATATAAATCAAGTTAATGAACTAAAGATTGATGGAAAGAAAATCTCTGTTGCTACTCAAAAAAATTACAACATTTAAGACTAACCTTTGGTGGTGTTGGAGTTTTGCGTGCACTTGCATTTGAACCGAACATGAGCTTTCCAGGAGTAGCTCTACATGAAGCAGTATTGGATAGTTTAAAATCAGAGCTCGTATTGGATGGTTTAGAATCAGAGCTCTTAGTTTCATTAAGAGTCTGGTGCTGCTTCAGCATCAGAGTGGGAGTTGTTCCCCTAATTTTGTTGAGGGCTTGCCATCCAAACGCCTGTTCCATTGGCATGCTCAACATTTTTTTAGCTAGTTTTAATTTTTTACTCTTTTTTTATTAAAAAAAAAAAAAACAAAAATATCCTTCGCGTTAAACAATTTCTGATTTCGAGGTATAAAAAAAAATAAAAATACAATTCCGATAAACTCCAATCAAAAATGTGATCAAATTTATTAATGTTGGAAGTACAAAATTTACACTTTCAACGCTGATAAGTCAAAAACATAAAACAGGAACTCTAATCAATGTTTTTATTAGTGTACCTCTCTACTACTCCATGGAACACTATTTATTCCCCTTTTCTGAATCACTGGTGTATCTTGGACTTCTAATTTAATAGTTTAGTCAATGTTACATCAATAATACATCATAATCACATAAGTTTTCTCTTCAATTAGTATAAATATAAGTAGAGAGTGATTTTAAAAACAAAATGAAATATACAAGTATACAAGAAAGAAATGTTTGAAAGGGGATAGGATAAACAAAACATGGAAATAAAGAGGAGTATGAAAGGTTGAGGTGAGGCAATGTTTATGAGTTCAAAATCAAAACTTGCATTGACAACATCCCAAACCCAGCACTTTCACTCTTATCTTAATGATGCACACGAGCACCATCAAACTAAAACATAATCTCCCAAGTTTAACTTTCTGTGGCTCTCATATGCATGGTAACCCAATCCCAACGTGCCAATTATTGAGGTCTCTGTTTACACTTCCGATTTATTACTTAGTGTAGGAAGTATAAAATCAAATATTAGTGAATCGAAATTTTATACTTCCAATCAAATATCAGTGAATCGAAATATATTTTCGATTGAGATGTTTTGAAAATATATTTTTTATTTAATTTCCTACATGCCGAAATCGAAAATGGGAGCCAAAAATTACATGATGGAAATCAAAAATTAAAACTCTTTTTTACCTCCTCCTCACCGGGGGCCTTGTATCCCATAACCAAATCAAATTGGGGTGCAGTGTAAAAATAAAAGTATCACTTTATTTTTAATGCATGAGTTAAAATGTAAAAAAAAAAAGAAGGCAGCTAAAACAAACAAAATGTTTAATACACTTAGTGATATTGAATTTAGCTTCCATATGCCACTTTATCCCTTTTTGACTTCATTAAGAAAACCCAAATTAAAAAAAATGAAAAAGCTAAATTCCAACACTTTAGTTGTTTTATACAATGATATATGAATCAATTCTTCTCAAAAGGAATGACTAACTCTCTCAACGAATCAACAAACCTTTAGCTGCAAAGTAAAAATTTGAAATGTTGGAATCCTTGTTTTGTCGGGCGAGAATGGCTTGAGGGTAAGGATACTCGCGAAGGAAAAAAAATCTTGAAAACTTTTACTTTATTTATTTATTTTTGAAATTTTACTCTTCAAAAGTTTCCTTACTAAGAAGTGAAAAACAAGAAGGGATTATTAACTAACAAGAAAGAAAAGGTTTATTTACGTCTTTAGAGCTTAAAAGTTCAACGTTTTATTTAGTTTTAGTTTTTAAAAATTATTTTGATGAGGACTAATTCATAAATTTTCAAACATTTTAGTTTTATCTCACACCATTGAAAAAATGTCATTTTCCAATGTGCCACACATAGGGTGGGGTGACATCAAAACATCAAAGCAGGTGGTATGACGTGGATGATAGGCCCACGGACGCACAATTTTGCGTATGAGACCATTTTGAGTATGAGACTATTTTGCGTTCGTAAACTTGTATCATGCATGTCATATCATTTGTTACACATCACTTCACATCACGAGGCTATTGATATAGTGTTCCGTTTATCACATTGACAAATTTTCATATTTTTAATGCTATTAACAAGTTTAACTATCTTTCTTGGAGAAGAGGAAAAAAATCGAAAGGGTTTTATACTTTTATGAATAGTATCGGAGGGAGTATAAACTAAGCAAGTAATAGGGGTGTAAGTGGTCCGGTCTGAGACCGCGAGACCGATCGAACCAGACCAGATCGGACCGAAAAAGGACCAAACCGTGAGACCGTGGTCTGGTCCGGTCTGAAAATTTTGGGACAATTATTCAGCGGTCCGGTCCACGGTCTTACAATTTTTCAGATCGCAAAAACCGGACCGGACCGATAGTTAAAATATAAACAAAATGATAAATAAAACATAAAGCACTAGGTCATGGTTCATTCCCAATTTCCCATCATATAATACGTTGTGCAGTGTCCTTCCCAGCCAGCAGCCAATGTTCATCTCCTACCTTCACATAACCCTAGCCGCCGGACCCTAGCCGCCGCCGTGCCGCCGTGCTCCCTCTCCATTCCCTCTCTCTTCCGCTCGCATCGAGCTCTCTCTCCCTCCGCTCCGCTCCACAACCGCCGCCGTCGAGCTCTCTCTCTCCCTCCGCTCCGCTCCACAACCGCCGCCGCTGGCGTCGAGCTCTCTCTCCCTCCGCTCGCCGCTGCTCGCCGCTCGACAACCATCGTCAGTCCTTCTTCCAGATCCGATCAGATCAGCATAAGCATCGCCAGTCCTTCTTCCAGATCCGATCAGTCCTTACATTACCTCTTTTCACTTCTTCTTAATCAATGTTTTTACAACTGCTGTGGTGTCCATCTTTAATAAGTTGAAGTCTATTTCTTGTGTAGTGAGAATTATGCACATCTTTGTATTAACATTTGATAATGTTATAGAGGCCAATTTATGATGACTAAGATGTACTTTGCAGGTTGAGAGTAGCTCTGGATCTTTAATCATAATGGCCAGGCGAGAGATTTCAAGCACCTTGAAGAACCTGAAGGTGAGAAACACATGCAACCAGACTCTCATATATATATATATATATATATTCATGGTTCAGTTTGGAATTTTTCTGAGATTTTGAATTTCTAATTGTTGTTTGATTTTGCAATTGGGTTTTCTTTTTTATTTGTTTTGATAGTTCATGCAAAGGGCCTCTCTGAGAGAGGAGAAAAGCAAGAAAGAAGATGAGGTCAAACCTGATGCAACTTTGCCTACTACTTCAAATATTGCAAGAAAGTGGTATTTTTTTTCTTATTTAATCCTTGGAATTCTGAATTGAATGAATGCATGGTCTTTTTACTTGACTTGTTACCTTAGTTCCCAATCAATTTTACTAAATTCAAGCTGGTATTTTTTTATTTTTGCTGCTATCTATCTTTGTTGTTGCCTTGGACTTGTCAATTGTCATTCCCTTTGTGACAAGGTGTTATGTTGCAAATTTTTTTTTTTGCCAATTTGTTGTTATCATAAGATTATCACATGAAAGTTCTGATTCTAGGCAAATACATTTATGCATACTGCTTCAACACATACCTGTGAAGGATTTCCGGTTAGCAACATAGGCGTTACATATTGTTCTACCGTTTTAGCTTTTTGACTTAGGAAGCACAGTCATTGAGGTGTCCCCGTGTTGGACACATTTCCGATTCCATGTTCGTTCAAAACTCTTCCAACACGTGTCTGACATCCCTCTTCTTGTGTCCAATTTAAAAAATTTGTCAGCTATGACTCCATAAAACGGCTCAACACTTAGCCGACACCCTACACCCTATAACAACTTAACACTTCAACACGCTTTCAAAACAGGGAGAAAATTCTTAAATAGACTAGATCATTTCTTAATTTTTTTGTTGCACATGTGTAGATTCAATTTGAAAGATGTTCATCTCACTAATGTTTTGTGTACAATTAAAATTGTGCTAGAAAGAGAAAAGTGTGGACTGTGGGTCCCTTATTTTATTTTATTTTTTTTCCAAATTCTACAGTTTTAATTGTACATAAAATAAGTTTATGGTTCATTTTTTGTTTTAGAATCTTTTTATTTAGAAATTCAAAATACTTACATTGTAAAATATTGTCTCCTCGTATTTTTTGTGAGCTTCGTTATCCTTAGAATATATGTGTATATATGTATAGTGTGCGCATGTGTGCCTTCCCTCATGTCCTATATTTTGGAAATTGTCTGAGTCGTGTCCAAGTCCACGCTTCGTAGTTTCTGATTTATAATGTTAATAATGCATACAATGCAAGAGCTCCATATAATAATATGATTGTTTTACACTGGTAGAAATTATTTTCTCTATTGTTTTAAGTGGTGGCTAAGTGGCTTTGCATTTAGTGGTAACCAAATGCATATCAAATTTATCCTTACAAGCTTGGTAGATAATTGCCTGCATCTTTTGGTTTTGTTTCCTTCAAAATTTCCCCTCTCTATATTTATGCAGTGTGGTTATAATGGAAGGGGATCCCAGTCCTGGAGCAGTTAAAGGTCGGATGTCATTTCAAAGTTTTAATCCGTCGATTGACGTGAGTATGGAGATCATGAATTTCAAAGATTTTTTTTCCCCGTCCAATCTAAATCTTGTGGCGTTGTTTCTTTTGATTTTCCTAAAATTCTAAGCCTTGCCTTTTTAGAAACTAAATGGGGAAGAAGCAAAACGTGGTCAGGCAGCAGCTGAAACTACTGTTTCTAAAAATCAAAGTGGAAATGTTTCTTTCAGGTGGGGTATATTTACCTAAATATCTGGGTAGAGATATTCAGAAGGTTTCTAGTTCTGGTTTTAATTTCATTTCATGTTTTTTTTCCTCCGATGACGGACAACTGTAAGTCAACTTCATTGGATTGTCATTCACTGATCTTAAATTTGATTCAACTTGCTTTGTTTTAGAGAAAACACCTCTTCAGTAGGTCAGGGATCTGCTAACATGGACAAAAAGAGTCACGAGGTTAATGTCAATGCTAAAAGGAAACAGGTGGAAGTAATCAGTGCAGAACAATATCCTAGTAAATCGCCCAAAAACGAAGAAGGTAGTGGACAGTCATCAGGAAAGAATAGTTTGGGCTCTTTCAAAAAACCAAATGTAGATAAGCTGGATTGGAATGTTCTTAGACAATCCAAGTGTCAAGCAGAATAGACTGAGTATTGTGGTTATTTGATTGTGTCAGGCCCTGGGAATTTATCTGTAATATCGGTTTCTCTTTTGTTCGATTAAGCTTCTTTTTATTGTTAAATTGTCCTTTTTAAAACTTAATGTATTTGGTGTTAAGCTTCATGATTTTGCAAGATGTAGATAATATACTTTTAATTGATAGCCTACATCAGTGTTTTATGTCATTATATTCCATTTATGAAACTTTTGCTCGAGTCTAATTGTTATATATTGTCACACCTAATTACTCCCTTCCTTATCTTTACCCTTTGTTTGGTTTGAGAGAATTTGGGGAGAGGGATTTTGGAGGAAGGGAAAATAGAAAGAAAAGAGAGTTTTCACCTGTTTGGTATTGCAGAGAAAATGAGAGGAGAGAAAAAAATATGTGGGACCCACCAAAAAAAGTTTTCTCCTCTTCACAAGCGAGATTTTGGAGAGAAATGGAGCTGAGATGCTTTGGGTGTTGTGCAGCCTTGTGTTATGCTGCTTCGTTTCATTTTTTATTCATGCTTCTGCGTCCTTTTCTTTTCTTGTTCATTGTTATGCTTTTTTTTTTTATAACTCTACAACAAGCTTAACTCAGTCTGTTTTTGTTTTTTTTATTTTGATACAATTTTTTTAATGAATATTTTTTTAATCAAAATTTTTGTTATGTATTTTTATTTTTATAAAAAAGAATTTATTTATATTTTTGAAAACAATGGTGTAATTGTTTTTTTGACAAATTTATTATTTTCTCTCTTCCCACTTTTCTCTCCAACCAAACAAAAAGAAAGAAAACTCAACTTTTCTCTCTTTCCAATTTCTTCACATTTTCTCTCATACCAAACAACCATAAAATCTACTCATTTTCTCTCCGTAATCTCTCTTCCCTATTTCTTTCTTCTCATTTTCTCTCTTCCTATTTTCTCTCCGTCAACCAAACAAAGCCTTAATGCTGGAGTTGGATTATGGGTAATGATTGCAATGGAAAGGGGATGAGAGGAAAGGAGAACAAGTTCCATTTTTTGTGAAGAAATTGAATTACATCTATTCAGTTCCCTTTTTTGAAAAATTTCTTGTTATGATAATCAATTCTCCTCCGAGTAAGCTACATGAATGTTAACAAAGCTGTCAAGAAATCTTTGTTGTGATAGACAGAAACTGTGCAATGTTAAGAAAATGGAGAAATTTTTTATAAAAGAAGTGGCACAGCATCAAAATTTTAAAATATACAGTCTTAACTATTAAAAGAAGTGTTTACTCCCTAGTAAACCTTCTAGACAAATGTAGTTGAAAAGAATGAGTCAGACTCCAGTTGGAAGAATATTCTTTGCAAAAGAAAAAAGTTTCCTCAGTATGCCTTTTAAGGCCGTTTTGAAATGGGTCAAACCAAAGAGTATGAGATTAACATTTTTCTAGTTTACAGTGCAAGAGTAAGTTAGAAATGTCGTTTGGTGCTAACTTCTTTCTACTGTGCTTCAATGAATATCTCTGGAAAACTAGCAGAAATGAAGATATTATTAATCTAACAGATGTCCTTACCTAAGAGCTGCAATCAGCTGCAGCTGCCAAGTAATACAAACTAGAAGCAAATTTAATATCTAATATCTTCTAATACATAAAACTTGTGAAGAAAGGAAAAGATAACACTGCTAATCTAAGCAGGAACCCAAGAAGAAACAGCATGCAGAGTACGCCCTTTCCAACCCTGCAAAACCCACATGCCATCCTCATCTACCATAAAATCCTTTTTATATTCCTTCTTCACCATCCCTTTGACTCTATTCAAGAGTTCTGGAGCGATTGGAATTTGCTTGAACCCCACTCTCCGGTTCCTAACTTGCCACTGCTTATAAGTCTCTGGCCTTTCAACCCTCTCCGCTCCTTCGCATGCTATAGCATTGATGGCATCCCTTCCAAACAACCCTTGCTCAAACATCAACCTATGAGGATCTTCACGCTGCGTATTAGCCTCGAACATATCAAACAGTGCTGAGAAGTGGAAGAGCGCCTCCCTGAACCTTGTCAAGAAAAATGGTGCATTGTAAGTGCCATTAACTACCCCATGTATGAAGATGTTTGGATTGATCCTCCTGATCAACCTTAACACAGCATCTCTTGGAGAGTTTAAAGACACAGTTTCATCAGACAGGTTTTTCAATCTGTACAAACAGTTAACCACTGTTACTTCACCCCTATCAAGTTTGAGATCCTCAAGTCTAATAGTTTCCCATTTCTGTGCAAGGCAATTGTACTCGAATGGCACATTGAACCTCTTGCAGTAATTTTCTAGGCGCCGCCCCGTCTCCTCAACCCTTTCTGAAGGCCGAAATCCTGGTTGAGGAAAATCGATTCCTGTGATACGAAGCTTTGGAGGGCCACCTGGTCTTTCCGAAAGACGTTGGATGAGGCAAGGCCATTGGAAACCATAGCAGACACCAAAATCAATAATGTGAAGGCTGCTTTCATTTTCCGCCAGCTTCAGAATAGTCCTGTTAGCCAAGAAATTTGACATCCTTTGAAATGGAGACGCTGTAATGTATAATTTGTAAGCTTTCAACATATCTGCAGCAGATGCCACATGAAGTTGCGTATACTTTGGTGTCCCGGCAGCTAATCGCGTCTCAAGGCCGATGGCAAAGTAATGAGCTAGACGTTGTAGTCCATCACCAAGAGCTGAAGAGTTCTGCCTAATCTGATTGAGTATTTCATTTGCATTCCTTTGGTCATAGTTTGCCACTGCCTGTGCACATTGAGTTAAAAGAGTCCATAAATCTACCGTTGTGCTTATGGTGCTTGTCCCCTTGTTGCCACCTTTCTTCGAACGTGTTGCTTTTCCATTAGATCCTCTTGAATCAGCAGCATTCTGTTGTGATGGTTCACGATCAGAGCAGAAAATGGCTGGACTTTTTCCATCCTGACAAAGCAATACCTCATCAAACATCTCTGGTGGTTCAGAAAAATCAGAATACACAGCAGAAACTTTGCTTCCTCTCTCTTTTTCTTCAATTGAGATATCATCCATATGATGGATTCTCTTCTCCCTTGAACCTGTGGTTGCTTCAATTGCATATGGTTTGATCTGAGAATGAATAACATTATTCCAGTTTCCAAGACCTTGTGCCTCTCTAAATGGACCAAGAGCTAAATCATCAAGCAGAGAGTTATGCAATAAAGAAGACTCAAAATAACCACCACCATTAGCCCAATCAGACTCATATGATGATGAATTATCAGTAGTGTAGCAGCTACTATTACTGTCAGAACTAGTTGTTCTACCTGAATTATCATCAGGGTCAGAACTATCATGTTGGAAACAACCTTGGATTCGGTTCGGTGACGAAGGATAGCTGCGACCGAGCGCATCATAGAACGATTTTTCGGCAGCCTGGAGCTTCAAACAATCCTGCAACATACAGGGTTTGCGCTCCAAGTCATCTTCCTCATCCATGAGGATATCACTTATGTATCTCAGAATAGGATTGGAATGTTTAGTGGAATCAGAATGTTCTCCATTTGAGACAGAAAAAGGACCAGAATCAGTGGGAGATTCTGAATGGTTTGATGAAGAAGGGGAAGTTGAAGAATCATCCAACTTGAACCCTTTTCCTTGGTTCTGATTTGTAAACACCGAAAAGGGACCATTTTCAAATACAAATCCATTCATGGAATCAGGAAAATTTTCGAAAAGGGGATCCTTAGAGAGCATGATGATTGCAAAGACTAGATTTTTAACAAGAAATTACACTCTTTTATTATTATTATTATTATTATTTTGCACACAGATCTAACTGAATATTGTTTATGATGAACTTAGCTATAACAGTCATTAATATTTGATGACTCAGGAATCAAAGAGATAACAGGAAGAGATAAAGTAATGAAGCAAATGATATACTATGTTGATAAGAATAATAATAGTAATAATAATAAAGAAATAGTGATAACTGATAAGAAGGAGCAAAGTTGAGAAATCTAAACACTGACCCGTAGTGGTTTTGTTTTGGATAAATATATGTATCAACTAGAATGATACAACTAGGATGTTAACTAAAGAAAAATAAAACTAAAATGGATCATGAAAATAAAAATGAGCCTCTAGAATGAATTGAAGAAGCTAGTAAAAGTATTTTGCGGCACGGAATTAGAGAAATGAAATGAAGAGTGAAGAAGATGGAGAGCAAGTGGCAGCGGGTAGCTGAATGCAGATTATGGGGTTGTTATATAACTTTACATAAATGAACCTTTTTTTAAAAAAAAAAAAATTGTGACACTCGAAGGTTCTAGGAAGGTGTTTTAAGGTAAGACAAGGTAAGCCTCCTCCATCAGCACTCAGCAGCCATACTTTATCACTGCTCGCTCCCTCGTTCCTAAAAGGTTAGTAATTTTTTTAACAAAAATAAGGAAACATGTTATTAATGCATTGTTTTTCCAAATCAATCAATTATCAAAGCAAGTATTTAATACATGTTTCCTTAATTAACCAATCATAGAATATACAATACAATTTCAATTTTTTTATTCACTATTTTAACTTTGATTTGGGACAAAAAATTTCATGTTTTTTACTAATTTTATGGGACGGAGGGAGTATTATTGATGTAATAATGAACCCTCAGCCTCGGTGATTGGCTAACACTTGTCACGGTTACTGTAAGTATTAGTCAACGAAACCTCGGTAGTCAAACTTACACAGATTATGCAAGAAAAAGGGTGTTCTTGACCCCCAAGTCATTGACCAAGACTATGTTAAATTTCTCCACCCAATGTGAACGCACTCTTCGTGGCATATTCCAAAGCTTTTTATACGAGTATCATTTTTTAACTAAAGAAAATATTTATATGTATAAAAAAAAAAGAAAATATTTATTACTCTCTCCTCCCTTAACATAGGGTACCATTTTGGTAGAATTGGTATCCTTTTTATAAGTCGGTTTAGAATATTTAGATAGTATTAAAGAGTTTATTTCAAATACACCCCTCATAATTGCATGGGGTCGGGATGATAGGGTAATAATTACAATAGAGAGAAAAATGAATAGAGTGGTAAAGTTTTTAATAGGGGTAACCTTGGAATGACAACATATTTTTTGATAAATTTGAGAGTAATAATTACTTTTCTTAATCTGCGTGAATTAGATAAAAGTGATTTATATTAAGAGACAGATGAAGTATTATCTTAGCACATGCACACTAGATATTGA
The DNA here is from genome assembly GCA_037953625.1 of Crotalaria pallida. Lineage (NCBI taxonomy): Eukaryota > Viridiplantae > Streptophyta > Magnoliopsida > Fabales > Fabaceae > Crotalaria > Crotalaria pallida. The sequence goes on along the minus strand of CM075654.1, from coordinate 135,602,813 downwards.
AGGAAACAACGTAAATTTATTTTGAGAAAAATAAATATAAGAAATTGATAATTAGTAGACTCAAATTTTTATTACAATATTTTTAGTGTATTCATTAACTAATGTTTTTAAAAGAATAGACAAGTGGGTGTATCCCACGTGGTCATGTACAAAATTTTAAGGCTTGAAAGTTGAAAGTTTTGGGTTCGATTACGGGCGTTACTATTTGGTGGATTTAATTTCACTTCTCCTATCTCCGTAAAAAGAAATAAAAAAATACTTTGCAATAAGACTTAGCTAAATTAAGATTTTTTTTTATTCCTTAAGTATTACTGCTTTAATTTCTATCTATTTGTCCATTTAAAGAAAAAATAATTTGTTTCTATTCAGTTTTTCATTATTGATAGGTGTTTTTTTTATTCATGCCTTAACATAAGAAATTGAAAAATAATTAGTGAAGTAATGTTAATAGTAAAAAAAATAGTCGGTGAGAGTAATATTAATAATATTTAATGAAGAAATAAATGTTAAATATAAAAAGAAAAATAAATAATTTATGAGAATTAATTATATTGATTATTTTTATTTGTTTTTATAAGTTTATATTTGAAAAGACAAATAAATAAAAACAAATGAAATATAATATCATAAGTTTACAAATTTAATATTGGGGCATTTCATTATCAACAGTCTTGCAATCAATAAGATTTTAATTTAATTTTACTATTATTTATGAATTATTTAATGGCAAAAAAATAATGATAATTGCAACATTTAATAAAAGCAAATAGGATGGGGACAAATGAATGTTTCATACCAATCGTAAAATAACTTATAAAAATACCATCCAAACTTTTTAGATGATAACTTATATACAAGTTTTTTATGACGGACAATTTTTTCATATTTTCTTTTAAATGATATTCATGCATTTTTTTTTTAATTTTTGTTCATGATTTTTTTAGCCTTGTTTTTAATCTCATATACCATCAACTTTTATCTTACTAATACATTTAGTCATATACCACCCACCCTACTTTATTACCGTTGTCATCATATCCAACTTCACCTATAACTATCGTTCTACACTTCCACACGCATACCAACATCCTTTACCTCAATAATCTTCCGAAAAATTATGGCAGCTATCTTCATCTCATACTTATTTGAAAGTTAATGTTACAATTTATCATTATTTCAATTTTTAACCTCAATTATCAAGATTTTTAATTACTAAATTAATAATACTATGAAAATGGAGTATTGAAACAAAACTAAAAGGGGAGCATCAGAGAATCACTACTCTTTTATAGTTTCTTTAACGTGTATCTTATAACACGTTTTAAAAATATCTAAATGGCTAAACTCTTGTGAAAAAATTAAAACATCATATCTCAGGGTATTGTATAATCCATTTTCTTACATATAACTTCACTTTGTTAATTTAGAGTTTAATGAGTGTGCACTGAGCTCATCATCCTTTTAATTAAAAATCAATACTCAATAGCACATGAATGGTGAATGATGTACCAACGATATAAAAAATCTTGAGAAAAAATTTACCCACCCCACACCCAAATTAATACACCCCACTTTTAAATAAAAAACCAAAAATACCCCCACCCCTATTTCTATCTCCTTCCCTTCAGCCACCCCACCCCACCCTTCCCCTCCCCTCCCCCACCCCCATCCCACCCAGCCACCCCACCCGTTCCCCCACCACGCACCACCCACACCACACTCTTTCCCTTCCCTTCCTTCTTCTTCCTCTTTTCTCTTTTTTTTTTAAATTTCGACCTCGGGTCGTGAGGCCCCTCACTACTGGGGTCGTGAGGCCTCTCACTACCGGGGTTGTGACCCCACCCCTTCCCCCACCACGCACCACCCACACCCACATCAGCACCCGCACCCGCACCACCCACACCCCACCGCACTCTTTCCCTTCCCTTCCTTCTTCTTCCTCTTTTCTTTTTTTTTTAATTTCAACCTCGGGTCGTGAGGCCCCTCACTACCGGGGTCGTGAGGCCCCTCACTACCGGGGTCGTGAGGCCCCTCACTATCGTGGTTGTGACCCCACCCCACCCACACCCGCACCACTCACACCCCACCTCACTCTTTCCCTTCCCTTCCTTCTTCTTCCTCTTTTCTCTTTTTTTTTTCTTAAATTTCGACATCGGGTCGTGAGGAGCCTCACTACCGGGGTCTTGAGGCCCCTCACTACCGGGGTTGTGACATGGCCTATACAATGGGGCGACCTCGGTAGTGAGGGGCCTCACGACCCGAGGTCAAATTTTTTTTTTTTTTTAAAAAAAAAAAGAGGAAGAAGAAGGAAGGGAAGGAAAAGAGTGTGGTGGGTGTGGATGGTGCGGTAGGGTGATGGTGTGGGTGGTGCATGGTGGGGGAAGGGGTGGGGTGGGTGGTGCGGTGGGCTGGGGTGGGATGGGGGTGTGGTGGATGAAGGGAAGGAGAAAGAGATAGGGGCAAGGGTGAGAGTGAGGGTATTTTTGGTTTTTTACTTAAAAGTGGGGTGTGTGAATTTGTATGTGGCGTGTGAAAATGCCCACTCAAAATCTTTAATATATGTGTCAACATGTGTCCAATGGCACAAATTAGGAAACCCATTTTTTACAAGAAAAAAGAAACCAATATAATTATACGCCATGAACACCATCACCAAATCATAGAACTAAAGGATAATTCAATATTCTTTTTCTTTTTTTAGGGTAGTTGAATATTCTTTATGCTTAATATAATGGATTTTTTTTAAATGAAAAAATACAATGGATTAGTTAGAAGTTATATACTTATATTCAAATAGGTTCATATTAGAAAACTCTCCCCGCGAAACTTCAACAATGTTCTTTTAATTTTTAAAGAGCATTCGGTGTAGATTCATCCAGATACATTCCCCTAATCCCGAGTTTATGCATGCGGTGACTTTTTCTTTGTTTTGTTTATCTTTCAAGTTGCTGCCCTTTTTGACTGAAGATATCTTTTATTATTTACGACAATCAAATTCAATAGTCAAGCTAATAAATCATTATTTATTATTCAAAAGACAACAATCAAGAAACGAATCAGGTGGCAGATCAGATCTGCTGCTGCTGGTGAGTTGATACTCAATCAGTGACCATACGAAAATAATAATCAATTGGAGCAGTCGTATGCAAAGAATTTGAAAATGAAATATTATTATTGCCAAGGAATATTATTTAAGACAGATAATAATCTGCATGGGATTAGGTCTTCGTCTTACATACCAAACCCAGCACATCAAGGCTGCAGTATTACTTTGGTTTAGTTTTCCCTGTTTTTAAGATCTATACAATAATAATATATATATATATATATATATATATATATATATTACTGTTGAGAGTTATAAAATAGTCCTACATTAACTAAAACATGGTAAGTTGAACAACATATAAGTAGAAAGACTCATAAACCTAATTCCTTAAAGTTTTAGGTTAAGACATGAGGTCAAATCATTTATATATATTGTTGTTCAATTAACCTCATTATTGATTTAATTCATACTCCCCAATTAATAAAGGACTTGGACTAAAGACATAATACTAAATATACAAACGCATAATAGTTACTTGTAGATCAGTTTAGTTTTGGTTGATAAGATTTGAAAATTATTTAAGAACACATGGTTGCAGTTCGGGTTTTTTTTTCAAAATATTTTTTTTAATCATTATTTTGCCTAAAAATAAATGAATAATAAAAATTAGTTCAAGGATCCTTTATTAGCCATAGCTTATTAATTGTTCTTCAACCACCGTATAATTCATGGTTGAAGTTAGTAGAAAAAATGACCCATAATAAAAATAATTATTTTTTCATTTTATTTATTTTATTTTTAAATTAAGTTTTGATATGTGTTATTTTATTATTGATCAAAATCATAAATAATATGATGATCTAAAACCAAATAATAATTTCTCCATATTAGACTTTGATCTACTAGAAAATCATATCTTTGTGGATAAAATTTAGGACTTATTCCATAGGTGCATGTGGTATTATTATTATCTGACATTTGATAAACGGCTATTCACGGATAAAATGAATCAAGATAAAAAGTGACTTATTCACGGCTAGTGATCTTAATTAACCAGCTACATGGAAAATACTCCTACTGTATTCCATTTTCTTCTTTGGTGATGTTTGTCAATAGAGGTAAACCAAGACGGCTGGGCCATAATTGGAGCATAAGACTAATTAATTGAGACGCACCCGCAAAGGATCACTTTCCTTAGAGCATCTCCATCGATTGGACCCACTATGATTGGACTTGATCAAGAAAAAATGTGGTCCTTCAAAAATGATATTGCCGTGTAATTTTAATTGGTTGTTTGTCTTTGTCGTCGTTGTTGTGTACTTCTTATAAATATGTGACGCAGAATCTAAACTTCATTTGGAAAATAAAAAAACATGTGGGTCTGTCTCTTTTAATCCTTGCCTTCGATTATTTGGATTGCACCTTTGCTCCACCCACTTTATTTATTACAGTATTTTTAATGTTTCCCACTTCCTTCCTATCGGTTAATTTATGTCTAAGCTTTTACTCGCATATCAAGTCTTTTCTTTATTTAAGGAAATTCACAATAGATAGATCAATAATGCTGTATCTTTCAACACCAGTATGACGTGGTAGCATCTCATTCATGGGTTGGACGAAGGAGACCTTCATTGAAGAAAATAAGACAATCCATCCATAGTCCATACACGTGAAAGGAAAAACATTGAAAAGAATGGAGATAATGTTTCCAAATATCATGTCTCTTTGTCTTTAGTTGATCAAATTTAATCAAATAAGGGTATTATAAAAGTGTCATAATTTTTCACTTTATTTAAATTTGTATGGAAAGAACAAAGAAGGAGACAAGATTATGGAATAGGTGATTTCCATCCGAAAAAATATGCAGATTAAAAAATACAAGAATATATATATATATATATATATATATATATATATATATATATATATATATATGCTTTAACTTGCATTCGGGTACGGGGTAAAATCCGTTAGAATTATGTAGTCTATAACTAACGGGTTTTTTTTAATCTATGTTCTAAAACATATTTCAATAAATTCATGTTTATTATGTTTGCTTAAAAAAAAAATTTAATGTACTTAATAAACATAAATTTTGTAAATATATTAATTTTCAATAAAAACTTTAAATATGAGTTTGTTAACATATATATACATTAGAAAAATCAATTTATAATTACTATTTTTGTGAGCATATTTTTTTCGTAAGATTTTTGTGAGCATAACTGGTAAAGGTTTTTCCCGTATAATACTTGACTGCTTGAACTTCCTGCTTGAACAGCTATTCAAACAGTAAAATGTTCTGGGCTATGTTTGGAAGACATCAAGTGACATCTATTCTATCTTCAATCTATATATAAATTACCAAAGTTTCCCCCCACAAAGCCAAAATCCCGCCCATTCCACCTTTCTTCCTTTTTTTTTTTTTTTTTGTTTTTTATTCTTGCCTATTCCCTCACCCTTTTTTTTTACTACTTTCTCCTGTTTAGACTATCCTGCCCAAACAGTACAAGAATGCTTCTACCATGCACCAGTTTTTGGTGCTCCGGCTCTTTTTTTTATTTTAATAAATATAATATATTAAAAAAAATATGATTGTTATTTTCTGTGTTCTTTTTATGTACATGTTTTTGTTATTTGGATTTGAATTTTTTTATTATATTCTTTCGGACAAAGGTAATGGTCCAAACAAGTAAAAAATGAAATATGGGTGAATCTACCATGCACCAGTTTTTGGTGCTCCGACTCTTTTTTTTTTTTACATAAATCTAATTATATTAAAAAAAATGCTTTGAGTTTTCTGTGTTCTTTTTATGCACATGTTTTTGTTATTTGGATTTGAATTTTTTATATTATATTCTTCCGGACACAAGTAATGGTCCAAACAAGTAAAATATAAAACAAGGCCACAAGTGTGCTTCTACCATGCACCGCTTTTTGCTGCTCCGGTTTTTTTTATTTTTTTTATTTTCGTAAATCTAATATATTAAAAAAAATATGCTTTGGGTTTTCTGTGGTCTTTTTATGTACATGTTTTTGTTATTTGGATTTGAATTTTTTTTAGAGTGAAGGGACACTTTGGTCCCTCAAGTTTTTCGACAGGGACACTTTGGTCCCTCAAGAAATTTAATTCATTTTTAGTCCCCAAAGTTTTCAAAAAGTACCAATTTAGTCCCTGTCCTATTTCTGTTAGCCACTTCGTTGAGGGACTAAATTGGTACTTTTTGGAAAACATGAGGGACTAAATTGGTACTTTTGAAAAACATGGGGACTAAAAATGAATTAAATTTCTTGAGGGACTAAAGTGTCCCTGTCAAAAAACTTGAGGGACCAAAGTGTCCCTTCACTCTTTTTTTTATTATATTCTTCCGGACACAGGTAATGGTCCAAACAAGTAAAATATAAAACAAGGGTGCTTCTACCATACACCGATTTTTGGTGCTCTGACTCTTTTTTTTATTTTTTTATTTTAATAAATCTAATATATTAAAAAAATATACTTTGGGTTTTCTGTGTTCTTTTTATGTACATGTTTTTGTTATTTGGATTTGAATTTTTTTTATTATATTCTTTCGGACAAAGGTAATGGTCCAAACAAGTAAAAAATGAAATATGGGTGCTTCTACCATGCACCAGTTTTTGGTGCTCCGACTCTTTTTTTTTTTTACATAAATCTAATTATATTAAAAAAAATATGCTTTGAGTTTTCTGTGTTCTTTTTATGTACATGTTTTTGTTATTTGAATTTGAATTTTTTTTATTATATTCTTTCGGACACAGGTAATGGTCCAAACAAGTAAAATATAAAACAATGGTGCTTCTACCATGCACCGGTTTTTGGTGCTCTGACTCTTTTTTTTATTTTTTTTATTTTAATAAATCTAATATATTAAAAAATATACTTTGGGTTTTCTGTGTTCTTTTTATGTGCATATTTTTGTTATTTGTATTTGAATTTTTTTTATTATATTCTTCCGGATACAAGTAATGGTCCAAACAAGTAAAATATAAAACAAGGATGCTTCTACCATTCACCGGTTTTTTATGCTCCGTTTTTTTTCATAAATCTAATATATTAAAAAAAATATGTTTTGAGTTTTTTGTGTTCTTTTTATGTACATGTTTTTGTTATTTGACTTTGAATTTTTTTTTACTATATTCTTCCGGACACATGTAATGGTCCAAAAAAGTAAAATCTAAAACAAGGGTGCTTCTACGATGCACCGATTTTTTATGCTCTGTTTTTTTTAATTTTCATAAATCTAATATATTAAAAAAAATGCTTTGGGTTAAAAAATCTAATATTTTTTAAAAATATATTCTTCCGGACACAGGTAATGGTCGAAATAAGTAAAATTTACTCTAATATTAATTGTAACTTTGTGAAATGTTTTATCAATATATTAAAACTAATATTAATTGCAACTTATGAAATGTTTTATCGTTTTCGTATTTCTCCTGTGCATCGCACGGGGTTGGGGGCTAGTGGAATATAATAAGAAAACTTAATTAGGTAAGAGCTTGTTTTGGAGATACTTAAAAGGAATGAGTGCCATGACAAGGACTACATCTACTTTTTAAGTTTTAAATATTCTCTAATATCAGCAAAACAACGAATCGAATAAATTGCTGCTTTAGACCTTGAGATTGCCCTTGCTATTTATTTCGGTTCCTATAATTGCAAAAATAATTTTTTAACCCTAAAATAATATGTAGTAAGTTATTTTTTTTTTGGTTTACATGGGAGGTCTGGGACTAGAACCCATGACTTGGGGGGGAGAAATCCTAAGTGTCCCTGCAGCCATCAACTGGGTTGAATTACGAGGACTGTTGCAAGTTACTTTAGTCTATGCTATTACATGATGTTACTAACATTGTCATAGGCTTTTAACAATTTTGTGACCAAAACGATTTTATTTTGATTTTTGATCCTTGACCTTTTCATTTTAGACCCTAATATTAAATAGGGTTTTACTTCGGTACCCTTTCAAAATAAAGGTTTTGGTACCCTATCATATTTATCCGATCAAATTATGACAACTACAATATACTGCCATGTGAAAAAAGTGTATAAGTTTAATAAAAGTTTGCAATCAAATCTGTGTGATCTTGTTTGCAATATTTTTTAACTAAATCAATTCACAACCACTCACAAATCATGAATCTTAATATCAAGTTTTTATTCATCTTGGGTCAGCAACTTCAACATCATGTCACTAATATCAATTTTCTTGCTAGATAAGGATGAAAAAAAAAAAGAACACTTCACTGTATTTTTATTTTTCTGATGAGCTTAAAAAATTGTATTGCGGCAGTTGAGATATAATCTTCAACATATGTTTTTGTCTATATTTAGCGTAGATTTTTGAGCACCAAAAATATATAAAAAGTGGAGAACATCTTAATATATAATTTTCAATTTTTATTGAGTGCCAAAAATATCTCGGTGTTTTTTTAACATGGTAGCATATTGTACTTGTCATAATTTGATTGGAAAAATATGAGAGGGTACCAAAACCCTTTATTTTGAAATGGTACCGAAGTAAAACCCTATTAAGTAACCGTCAATTTGATTTAATGGCTTTGCCTCTTATGTTTCTTCGAAATCATCTTTGTTTTTTAATATTTTTGCATTAGCCAATTTTTTTTTGAACAGTTTGCATTAGCCAATAACTCATGGTTTTTGAAAAAAATTATGTTTGAACAACATTTATTCCCTTTCAACATAGAATCTTGTTTCATTTCTTGTACTCTAATCAAGTTTGTATAGTAAACTGCATTACATTGTCAAACACGTAAGTTTTGCTCAGTTCATTTAGGGATTTGGATTCTTTGACTTCATCTTTGATGTAGTCATTGGTGCAGTCATCAATCTCATCATTAAAAATTTATCATTTTTCTTCTAAATTTAATTGTAAAATAAAAAAACTTTCAAAGGTCAGGATCTCATGGAGTCAATTTTGTGACCGTAGAGAATTCATTTCCTTCATTTAGTACACAATGAATTTGTGATGAAAATCGTCAAATAATTTATTTTTTAAACTATGGAACTCTTTGTATAATAGAGGCTAATCATGCTCAATTCATACAGCCTATGAAAATAATTAGCAAGTACCATCACTGCAATATCTTTAAAATATTTAGGTCTACACATTCACATTGATCTATACATGCATGGTGTTTTTATTTTCAAAGTGTCCCAATCATTATGCAACATATAATTTCTCATACGAAGAAAACTACTAATTTGATAATGCTATGTAATTCATCACAAAAACTTGATCAAAACTCAAGAAATGAAATAATTTCGTATGTTGAAAAAAATAAATGATACTCTAAGGGTTTGTTTGGATGGGAGGGAGCTAGGGGGATGAAAAGGGATGGAAAGGTAGAAACTTAATATTCCATTGTTTGCTCAAAACGAATCCCTATCTTAGCAACCTCACTTCTGTCAAGGATTCCATCTCACTTTTGTTTCAAGGTAGCCTCTTTAATTTTTCTCATTCTTCAATTAACAAATCCCAAATAAATACGGGTCCATGCCGAAACAAATATGGGCCCGTGCGAGACACGGGCATAGGTACTAGTTGTTACAATATTGTGAGGTTGGCAGTATCAGCAAAAAGAGTGATTAATATTTAATGTACCAGGATGCTTGTTGCGGCAGTGTGAACACACAATTCAAGGTGAAGATTTCATGTTTTAAATGCAACGCGTAAAAGATATTGCCAGCTCCGATCCATGCGTGTGGATTCTCTAGTGTGACTGCATGAAATCTTAGCCATAAATTTTGTTAACGTTGTGGTAAAATTAAAATAGAAAATAAAACTCAAAAATTTGGATTCTTGGATTTTCGACTGCACCGACTGCATCACTTATCTGAAGTCAGACAATCTGAATCCCCGATCCACTGATGTGAGTTTTATCATGCACTGCTGCATATTTCAGTATTTCACAATGTGAATGTGAGTTTTATCATGTACTGCATATTTCAGTATTTCACAGTGTGAACAACAGTCAACAGACTACTTGGAAAGCAAAAAATCAACATCGAGAGCAAACCTTTCTGCTCAAGGCCAAATCACACCATCATATAGATATAGATATACCATATGACCAAAGATTGTTCAAAGAAACAGCAAGCTATCCAATGAAGTTACAGCTTATTAAACTTTGTAACAAGTTCAAACTTGGTATTGCACAAAACGGGAAAAAAGAAAAGAAAAGAAAAGAAGTATCTAGGCTTAAATAAGTTTAGTACCCATAAACAAGGGTGATTTTGTGATTAGTCCCTTTAAAAAGCAATATAAGCTTCATAGTTAAAACCCTTTAAATAGGCAATATAAGCTTCATAGTTAAAACATACATATGTATAAGAGCATAGGGAAAAGAAAGCATTATAAGAGCGTCTAGAATAAAAAAAAACTGTGGCTAATTCTTAGATAGACTCATACATTCAGTCTAGTATGAGTTTGGGAAACAAGCCCAAGTATCTTATGTTGGAACCCAACAAGAGGAAGCATATAAAATCCGGCCTTTCCAACCTTGAAGCATCCAGTTGCCATCTTCATCAAAGACAAAATCTCGGTGGTACCATTCCCTTAACTTAGCCCTGAATTTGGCCATTAATTCCTTATTCAGTGGTAGCTGCCTGAAACCAGCTCTTGTATTCCTATCCTGCCATTGTTTGTACGTCTCAGGCCTCTCAACCCTCTCGAAACCTTCACAAGCTACAACATTCATAGCCTCGCGACCTATAATCTCCCTCTCCATCATCATCCTCCATTCATTTTCATGGGGTATGACAGTATCACACATATCATACAATGCAGAAAAATGGAACAATGCCTCCCTAAAGCGTGTGGCGAAGAAGGGTGCATTATAAGAACCATTCACGATAGACTGAACAAAAATATCAGGATTTATCTTCCTGATCAGATGCAGAACTGCATTTCTAGGACTGTTCGCTTCGATCGTGTCATCCAGTAAGTTCTTAAACCTCATCAAACAGTTCACGGAAAGGAACTGGTTACTCTCAATTTTAAGGTCTTCAACTCGAATAGTTTCCCAGTTCCGTGAAGCAATGGCATGGTACTCAAAGGGAACTTTGAAACGCTTGCAATAGTTAGCAAGACGACGACCAGTCTCCTCAATTCTTTCAGCCGGACGAAATCCAGGTTGAGGAAACTCTACCCCCGTGATCCTCAACTTGGGAGGTCCACCCTCTCTTTCTGATAAAAACTTGATAAGCATTGGCCAATGAAAACCATACATGATTCCGAAATCAATAATATGAAGTGATCCTGCTTTTATAGCTGCTTTCAGAATCATTTTAGTTGCAAAGAAATGTGAAAACTTCTTGAAGGGGCAAGCAGACAAAAAAACGTCATAAGCTTTCAAATACTCAGTAGCAGTTAGCCTATTAGACATCAGGAAGGTATACCATTGTTCACCGGTACCATTACCAACCAAGCGCGCCTCAAGGGCTTTGGCGAAGTAATGAGCCAACCTTTGTGATCCATCTCCGAAGGGCGAAGAATGCTGCCTAATCTGCTTGAGTAACTCATTAGCAGTCCTGTTGTCATTGGCAGACACAGCTTGAGCACACAAAATCAAAAGTGTCCTTAAATCTACGGTTTCCATTTTCTTCCCTGGTTTCTTAGTACGCGTCGTCGCTTTTCCTTCATCCGACGAAGGCTTTCGTTCGTTGCTACACAACGACATGTGGCCTACATTAAGCAACACTCCATCAAACATTTCGGATGATTCACTCTCATCATCATCAACAACACTAGTTGCTGATTGCTTGTTACTTCTCCCTTCTTCTTCGGAATCACTTCCCTCGCGCTCGTGATTCTTCCTACTCTTCAATCCAACAACTTTCTCCATTCTATTAGTCTCTATAGGCGGCATAACCGCCTTATGTGGAGGTGTTGGAAGAGGAAATTTGGTAATTTCCTCTGACCCAAACACGGTTCCAAGGCGAGGAATTGGAGGAAGAAATCTGCTAGCTTCCTCCAACCCTCTATTAAACAGTGACACGGAATCCGCATTACTGAAAATATTCTTTGACAAGAGCTTGGAAATGGAAGAATCCAAATTTGACATTCTATCATCACTAATAGTGAGGGAAATAGGTTGGTAAATGGAATTAAATTCAAAAGCATGATGATGAGCAGAAACAGAGGTATGATCAGGAGAAGGGTGCTTGAACTCACCAGAATCAGAAGAGTTTGTGTTGGTGGTTGTAGAATCAAGAGGGGAGAGGGGTGTGGTGTGTTGGAGAGCTTCAAAGAAAGAATTTTCAGTGAGTTGTAAAGAGAGAGGGTCATAGAAAGGTCTGTGGTCAACGTTTTCTTCCATGAGGATTTGAGTGATGAACTTGGCTGTTTCTGAGAAATCAGTGTCTTCAACTTCCAAGGTCATGGTGGCAGATGATGCAGAAGCAGGAGGAGGAACAAGTGGATCAAGATCATGATCATGATATTGTTGGACATGATCATGATCATCATCATCCCAGTGATAGCTGTTAATTAAATCAAGGGTTGAAGGATCCATGGTCATGGAGGTGTTTGTTTGTTGATGGGTGCTATGTTTGTTTAGTAACAGCATCGCAGGTTGTGATGTTGTGTTTAGTTTTGTTATATAAAGTAGCTTATCAGGTAGCAGCAGCCTTTTGGGTTTTGACTATGACTATCACTAGGAATTTATTGGATTTATTTATTTATTTACTAACTCTCACCCCGTACAATGCACGGATTATTGATAATTTAATTTCTAATATTAAATATTTTAAAGTAAAGATTGTTTTTTAAAGTAAAGATTATTATTACACAACAATAAAAAAAATTATACAAAAAGGCACAGATTTAAATCAAACACTATACTTAAAAAAATTAATTTAAATGAGTTTGTTGAGAAATATTGTACTTTCTTGTTTAAATAAAAAGTGCACTTTTTATCTGACATCTTCCTTATTTATTTAATAGATAAATTAACATTTTTATATGATTATCAACTTTATTTTAAAGAATCAAAAGTAAATCATATTTAAATATTTTCATCTTTTTTGTTTGGTGTTATTATAAGTAAATTTAAGGATAAATTAGAATATTCCGTATTTAATAGGACATGAAAACGACATTGAACTTGTTATTCTTGATTATCTTGATTAATTTACACATTGCATTTCATAAGGAACTAGCTCTCACCCCGTGCATTGCACGGGTTATTGATATTTTAATTTTTTTATATTAAATATTTTAAAGTAAAGATATATTTTTTTTTAATTTTAAAGTAAAGACTACTATTACACAACAATAAAAAAAAATTATAAAAAAGGTATAGACTCAAATCAAACCCTACACTTAAAAAAAATAATTTAAATGAGTTTGTTGAGAAATTTTGTACTTTCTTATATAAATAAAAAGTAACATTTTTTATCTGATATCTTCCGTATATATTTAATCAATAAAATAACATTTTCATATGATTATGAATTTTATTTTGAAGAATCAAAAGTAAATCATATTTAGATATATTTTTTTGTTTGGTGGTATTATGAGTAAATTTAAGGATAAAGTATAATATTCAGTATTTTAGAGGACATGAAGACGACATTGAACTTGTTATTTTTGACTGTCTTGATTAACACATTGCATTTTATAAGGAATATAACGATTTTTTTTTATATTTTTAATATTATATTTCTTTATGTATAGATGAGTATTAAATTAATTTATTTCTTATTTAGTTGATCGATGAAGTAACACGTTTTTATATACCATTATTACGTTTATTATGATATTATGATATTGCGTTTATATTTTGTTTGATGCTGTATTATGAGTATATTTAAGGCTAAATCAAAATATTTCCTATTTCATGGGACATGATAATTTAGTATTTTTTGAATATAAATTATCATCTTTTTAATATTATTATTCATATTTAAATATTTTGATATTTTTCATCATTTATCTTATCTCAAGTTAATCATAAGATTTGATCCTAAAAAAATCTTTATCCTAATTGTTCTAATTATCATGATTTTTTTTTTCAATTTTTGAAATGTATGTACCTTTGTTTTTAATTTGTTACATTTTTTCGTAGAGATTATAACAACTAAAGTATTTATCCATTGTAAACTTTTTACAAAATGATAATCATTATATTTAATCATATATCCATATTATTTGTAATGTTTGAAAAAATCTATACTTTATTAGTATTTAATTTGTTTTAATTTTTAAAAAAAGATATTGGAATAAAATAATATAAAATTAAGTAAAAAAAATTTGTCATTTTTATAAGATATTCTACCTTTATTATATTTTTTTTATTATAATTATCATTTAAATTTTAAATATATATTTTTTTTTTGTACTTTAGCTTTAGAGTTGACGTGCTATGCCAAATATTAAGGGAATTTTGTGAGCTATGATGTATACTCCAAACCCATCAACATGTACAGATTTATGATCTCTCCATGGATTACGTAAAAATTTCTAGATGAGACATACAAATTTTTTTTCTTATATGTTTTATAAGTATTGAATCTATCTCGTATTTGTAATTTGTGGATAGCATCAAAATATTTTATGAAAGAATATCCTAACCAAATAATCCCTAAGTTTTTTTTTATAGATTAATCCCTCCGTTTTTTAATATAAATTTTTTTATATTAATTATTATTTTTTCATAATTATTGTGATAAAAATAAATAAATTTATCTCGATAATACATTCAGATAAAGTGGTTACAAAAAAGTAGAAAGAGATTTAGATTGAATTTAACTGTTTTTATTTTTGGATCTGTAGTTTGTATCTTTTTTTAATGTTGTTGTTATCTTTTAATATATTATGGGACTTATTTATAGGATTTTAATTTTAATTTATTTATTAAATATAATTAATGATGAGATTTTAATGTTGTTGGAATAATGATTTGGAAAATTTGAATAATCTATTTAACTTAATTTTTTCCCTGAATTTCTAATAGTGAGAGGCATTTGCTTATTTGTATTCATCAGCACATACATGCTTTGACTTTGGTTATTTTTGCAGTGTAACTCAGTTAGATACCAGGTTTTGAATAGAGTGGTCCTTACTATTAAAGCAAGTATTGTAAAACTTTGTAATTATGTGGTCATCATTTAAGATTTTATGAAAATTTAATTAGACAATATTGTGTTGACGGCAATGAACAGTGATATACTGATATGACCTTTAAAATGATGAATTATTTTTTAAGGACAATAATATTTAACAATGTAATAATACTTACCTTTTTCTTATATATTCATTGCTATAGATGAAACTTCTGCCAATGCAAATTGACAATGGTGATGAATGCGTGCAGTGGGATTGCAACTTATATGGTGACACATTGGAAGAGACGATGATTCATGAACGGCAATAAAAAAGAGAGGAGAATGATGAAGAAGGTGACTTTCATGACTTGAGAAATCATCATATTTATGGTTTGAAATGTGTGATAACTAAAAAGATATTTGGATTTATCATGAACTCAAGCATCATCTCTTTGGGTTTATCGATCTTTTTGAGGATAATGATTTTATTTTTTTAAACAAAATGAGGATAATGATTCAAAATATTCGACATATAGATAATTTATTTAATTTTAAATATTAATTTTGGACAGATAATTTATTTAATTTTAAATTATAATTTTGATTAAAGACGATGTTATCTACCTACAAATGCTCTAATGCTAGTATTCCTTAAGCGAACAAATATGGTGCCTCGAAAATTTCTCCGAAAACGTGGTACCTCGAAAAGGGATGTTTTTATATAAGTATAGTAGATAGTAGATATAATGACTGCTCTTTTTTTTTAATTTTTAATATTATATTTATTTATGTATAGATGAGTATTAAATTAATGTATTTCTTATTTAGTTGATCGATGAAGTAACACTTTTAATATATCATTATTACGTTTATTATGATATTATGATTAATTGGAGTGGAATCAAAATTAAACTTTTTTTTAATATTTTTTGTTTGATGGTACTATGAGTATATTTAAGGATAAATCAAAATATTTTCTATTTCATGGGACATGATAATTTTGTATTTTTTGAATATAAATATCATCTTTTTAATATGATTATCACATTTATTGTTATTATTCATATTTAAATATTTTGATATTTCATCGTTTATCTTATCTCAAATTAATCATAAGATTTGATCCTAAAAAATCTTTATCCTAATTGTTCTAATCATCTTGAATTATTTTTTTTTTCAATTTTTGAAATGTATGTACCTTTGTTTTTAATTTGTTTCAGTTTTTTTGTAGATATTATAATAAATAAAGTATTTATCCATTGCAAACTTTTTAAAAAATGATAATCATTATATTTAATCATATATCCATATTATTTGTAATATTTGAAAAAATTTATACTTTATTAGTATTTAATTTATTTTACTTTTAATAAAAAAAATTGGAATATTATCAATTTCGATATTGCAATACTGATAAAATATAATCACCAATATTAAATATTAAATTTTTAATATATTGATATATTCTCAATTTGGAATATTTTGTTATAGTGATATTGCAATGAACATTATTCCAATTCATGAACAACAGAGTAAACTATTTCACCGATTCCATGAAAATCACGGTTAATTGAAAAAGGAAAAGAAAAAGATAATATTAAATTTCTGAAACACAAACCTGTTTTGCAAACACACAACAAAAACAAAAATCAAATATAAAATAAGAAATAAATAATTAGGAACATAAAATACGAAATAATAAAATTAGAGAATTCTTGGAAGTAGAGAGATATGAAGGTGAAACAATGGTAAAGAATGAAGGTGAAATCATGTTATATATAGTGATTTTTTTAAATATTTTTTTAGGATAATGATTACTTCTTTTTTCAACAAACTGAGAATAATGATTTTACATAAAGATAATGCTCAAGCATCATCTCTTTGTGTTTATCGATCTTTTTGAGGATAATGATTTTTTTTAACAAAATGAGGATAATGATTCAACATATTCCACATATAGATAATTTATTTAATTTTAAATATTAATTTTGAATAGATAATTTATTTATTTTAAATTATAATTTTGATTAAAGACGATATTATCTGTCTACAAATGTTCTAGTGCAAGTATTCCTTAAGCGAACAAACGTGGTGCCTCAAAAATTTCTCCGGCAAGCGTGTTGTCTCGAAAAGGGATCCTTTTATATATAGATAGTAGATTTTGGTTGCCCATCCGATTCCTCAAGTGCTATTTAGGTTCACCCGGATCCGACCCGGTTAGCGTGTCCGTATATGGCAGGTGAGTTTCCCAACATGAATAATATAATAAGAATTTCTTTTAATATAAACTCACCTAATCGAATTATAAGAAGAATAAAAAAATGCATGTTTATTAAGGATTTTAGTTGATTGTATTTAATTTTTTCAAATTCATAAAAAATAAAAGTATTTTAGAAAAGTAATATTAAGAATGAAACAAAAATTAGATAAATAAATTTTTTTAGGGATATTTAAAAAAATAACATGGAGAATGAAATAAAATTTAATAAAATTAGTTAATTTTTTTTTTATATTTTAAATAAAAAATGTATATTTTTTTTTTATATTTCAAATCGAAAGTAGTAACTTATATGACCTACGGTACAATTAAAAATATGTAAGTAAGTAACGTTTCATGGAACAAACTAAAACTATAATAGTTCAAAATATTAAATATATCATTTTTAAATGTAAATATAATCGTTCTTTTCAAAATATATGATACAATTTGCAAAAGTCCATTTAATAATACTAACAGGAGAGGGACACCTATAGGGGTTGGATAACAACAGTACAACACCATGAGTCTTCCAAGAAAGAGGTCAAATATTGGAGATAGATGTTGCACGGTACTCCCTTTCAATCTATCTTGATTACATATATTAAAAAAAAAATAATAATAACCAACTAACCTCGCACACGTAATTTTATCAAATTAGTAAATAAAAAATAGGGGTATTTAGGAATATAATAAAAATGAAGGATTGAAACAATCAATTTAAATAAAAGTATTTTAAAAATGATAATATTTAATAGAGTATTAATTTTTACATTACGAATGAAATAAATTTTTTTCTTATAATCAAAATTGGAAAAACTACATTTTTTTATTGGATTGTGTCGAGAAGCTAAGTAGCATGACACTGGACAAATTTGTGGTAGGTTTGACAAATCTTAATCTCGACCCAATCAAGATCAATGTGGATTTATGAATGATGAGATGAAAAGGTGAGACCGAAATTCATCTTTGTTGGGTTTGAGAAATTCACAGGTAATTAACTTTGTCCCACTTTTTTATATTTAACTAACTTATTTTTCAGTATTTTTTGAATAAAATATGTCAAATACATTTTGATTTAAATAACATATAAAAATAAATATCAAGAATCTTAATATAAAAAAGCTTAAAAATTAAATCACAACTCTAGCAAAATATGGGGGAAGGCTCCCGTGAAACCATGCATCGGTGCATGGTTTAATTTTTTTTTTTCAAAATTTTTTAATACAGATTTATTCAGAATATTTTTTAACACAAGTTTGTATATAGATTTATTAGAATCTGTAAATTTTGAATACAATTTTACTCAATACAGTTTTTTAAAAACACAGAGTAAAAAAAAAATCCAAATTATAAAAATCACTTCATATCCGTAAAAAAAGAAAACACATAGAATATTTTTTAATTGATTAAATTTAAAAAAAAATAAAAAACCCAGAAATAAAGACATGCACTGAATGCATGCTATATTTTTTATGCACCGGAGCCACTGCCCAAAATATGATAGTGTTTTTAACTTGACTATTTCGGGTATGGTTTAGATGGTACCCACAAATATAGGTTTAGTTGTCGTATTTAGATTTAAGGACATTTTTTAAGGAATAGAATCAACGTGATTTAATATTGAAAAACTAAGTTTATCATTTCTCATTACACAAAAAACATAAATTCTTTATGCAAAATTGTAATGTATTTTTTTATTCCTTAAACAATGCCCTAATGACACTCGTTAAAACTTCTTTTGTTATTTTTTTTTTAAAAAAAGTATTTTGTTTTTCAGTTTTTCCTTTATTACTGAAATTTACTGTTTTCAACATTTTGATATCTTTTGATTCTATTTTATTGCAACTTAAACTTTGTTTTATTGCATTGTTAAATTTTAATACAAATTTCCAAATAACTCATAGCGTGTTTTGATGTACAAAGTTGAAACTAACGTTTGCACAATCTTTCAAAACATAGACATTCTAGAATGCTGGGTTTGCATGTTTTCTTCGCCCAGATAGTGACAAATTCTAGAAGCCAATGGAGGGAGAGATTGGGTAAATAAAATATGGGTATTGGTTAGAACATTTGTTAAAGTTCTTAAATATCCAAAAAAATATCATAGATCTCTATTACTTTTTGTTAGTATTTTCCATACAATATATACATAAAGCCGTACTATTACTATTACAGATCTGCAGAAAATGTTTTTTTTTTTCATTCATAATTTTTTTATAGGGTAATGAATGGTTGGGAACAATGCATGGTTTATGGTGCGTAAAAAATTTAAAATTGATGACTGAGCACAAAGCTATGTCACGATATTGAGGTTGCAGTGTCTGAAAAAAGAGTGATGAGTGCCACTAAGATGCTTGATGCGGCAATGTGAAAACAAAAGGTGAAGATTTCAAGTCCAAAGTGCAAACCTGTAAAAGATATTGCCGGATCCACGGAAGCTAGTTGTATTATGCATATTTCACAATGATACCATGATATACCATACCGTATCAAATATGAAATCAATAGATAGATAGCAGCATACCAATAACAACTGACAAAGATGGAAAGGATCTGTGTTCCTTAAACTTGTGATCACGGATTTGATCCCATACTCACGTGAATGGAAAGCGCCTTACTAGCAGCGTCACAACCGAAAAAGATCCAATCGATGTGCGAACAGATTAGTCAGTAGTCACCCTATTACGCTGGTGGACAGCGTGAATTTAAACAAAAAATAGATGGCAGCATCAAAGAAAGAATTTCATATCAAAGCTGAAAAGAAAATCGATATCACAGACCAAAGCTTTCTGCTCCAGGCCAAATGATACCATGATATACCTTATTATTTTTACAATGGAATTTCAATAAGAAAGTATCATAAATAGATAGCAGCATCAAAGAATAATGGTCATAGTCAATACATTAATAGCTCTTAATTGGAACATATCAAAGATTGTTCAACCAAACGGTGGGTAAAGTTAAGCTTTGTAACAAGTTCAAACTCGGTATCCTAAAAAATAAAAATGTCAAAGTATTTAGAAGGTAATAAAGTGCATAACACGTTTTGGTCGGATAGACAAGGTTCATAACGTTTTGATCTCAAACATTCTAACAAACATGCTAAAAAGACCTTCTTAAGTACTCAACTCCAATGCTTATAAAAAAAATAAAGTACATTCATAAGTCTCCATTCTACTGGAGTAGTTCTGCCATAATTTTGCACAGTAACTCGGTGCTACGAAGCTTGGAAGAATGTTCATCACAACACCTGAAGTTAAAAATAGGCCATACCAGGAATACCAATACCTGAAACCGTTTAGAGACCAAATCAAGCTTCATTGTTTCAACATACATACATGCTAGAATAACTAAAGCAACGTCCAATTATTAGAACGGCAATAACCAAAAACTTTAACCGGGAAAAGAAGGTAATATAACAATGGATAAAAATAAAAGGCTGAGGCTGATTCTTAGATATGATGATACCTTTTGTCTAGTATGAGTTTCTGAAACAAGTCCAAGAATCTTATGCTGGCACCCAACATGAGGAAGCATATAAAATCCGACCTTTCCAACCTTGAAGCATCCAGTTGTTGTCTTCATCAAAGACAAAATCTCTGTGATACCATTCTCTTAACTTAGCCCTAAATTTGGTCATTAATTCCTTATTCAGCGGGAGCTGCCTGAAACCAGCCCTTGCATTTCTCTCCTGCCATTGCTTATATGTCTCAGGCCTCTCAACCCTCTCGAAACCTTCACATGCTACAACATTCATAACCTCCCGACCTATAATCTCCCTCTCCATTATCATCCTGGATTCATTTTCACGGGGTAGGACATTGTCAAACATGTCATAGACTGCAGAAAATTGGAACAGCGCTTCTCTGAAGCGTGTGGTAAAGAAGGGGGTACTATAAGATCCATTCACTATGGATTGAACAAAAATGTCCGGATTTATCTTCCTGATCAAATGCAGAACTGCATCTCTCGGACAGTTCACTTCAATTGTGTCATCATCCATTAGTAAACTCTTAGACCTCAACAAACCGTTCACAGCAAGGAACCCGTTGCTTTCAATTTTAAGGTCCTCCACTTGAATAGTTTGCCAGTTCCATGAAGCTATGGCATTGTACTCAAAGGGAACTTTGAAACGCTCGCAATAGTTAGCCAGACGACGACCAGTCTCCTCAATTCTTTCAGCCGGACGAAAGCCAGGTTGAGGAAACTCTATCCCGGTGATCCTCAGCTTGGGAGGCCCGCCCTCTCTTTCCGATAAAAACTTAATAAGTATCGGCCACTGAAAACCATTCATGATACCAAAATCAATAATATGAAGTGATTCTGCTTTTATAGCTGCTTTCAAAATCATTTTAATTGCAAAGAAAAAACCAAACTTCTTGAAGGGACAAGCAGACATAAAAACGTCGTAAGCTTTCAAAAATTCAGTAGCATTTAGCCTCTTGGACATCAGAAAGGTATTAAATCCTTGTTCGGCAATGTTATTACCAACCATGCGTGCCTGAAGGCCATTGGCAAAGTAATGAGCCAACCTTTGTGATCCATCTCCAAAAGGTGAAGAGTGCTGCCTAATCTGCTCGAGTAACTCATTAGCAGTCCCGCTATCACTGGCAGACACAGCTTTTGCACACAGAATCAGAAGAGTCCTCAAATCTATTGTTTCTTTCTTCTTTCCTTGTTTCTTAGTACTAGATCCTACTCCTACTTCTTGTCCTTCATCGGACGAAGGTTTTAGCTCATTACCACTCAACGAAATGTGGCCTACATTAAGCAACACTGCATCAAACATTTCAGACAACTCAAGCTTATCAACACCATTACTAGTTGCTAATTGCTTGTTAATTCTCCCTTCTTCCGAATCACTTCCTTCGCGCTCGTGATTCTTTCTACTCCTCGATCCAACAACATATTCTATTCTATTTATCTCGAGAGGCAGCGTTACAATCTTTGGAGGAAGAAATTTGTTACGCTCTCCGAGCTGAGGTTTCGGAGGAAGAAATTTGGTAGCTTCTTCCATCGCTCTATTAAACAGTGACACGGAATCCGGGTCACTGAAAATATTCTGAGACAGCAAGAGCTTGGGAATGGAAGAATCCAAATCTAACGTAATACCATTACTAATAGGTTGAGCTTGAGGGTTAAAGTCAAAAGCATGAACATCAGAAAAAGAGGTATCTTCAGGAGAAAAGGGTTTCATCAACTCACCAGAATGTTCAGAGTTGTTAGTGTTGGTGGTGGTTGCAGAATCAAGAGGGTGTTGATCAGGGGAGAGAGGTGTGTTGTGTTGGAGAGCTTCAAAGAAAGAATTTTCAGTGAGTTGCAAAGAGAGAGGGTCATAGAATTGTCTGTGGTCAACGTTTTCTTCCATGAGGATTTGAGTGATGAACTTGGCTGTTTCTGAGAAATCAGTGTCTTCCACTTCCAAGGTTATGGTGGCAGATGATGCAGCAGCAGGAGGAGGAGGAGGAAGTGCTTGATCATGATCATTATGTTGTTGGTGTTGGTGGTGGATATCATCTTCATCCAAGTCAATATCTAGTTGGTAGCTGTTAATGAAACGAAGGGTTGAAGGATCCATGGTGTTGGTTTGGTTGGTTTGTGGAACAGGAACAGCAATTGCACGTTGTGTTTACTGATTAATACTCCCTCTGGTCCTATATATATATATATATATGGCAATTTTTAGAAGAAATATTTGGTCGTATTTATAGGGCACTTTATATTTATTATGCATCATTAATTGTTTTTTCTCTTTTTTACCCTTATACTATGTTTTTTTGTTATTCATTAATGAAGTGAACTTTCCAAGTAAAGTGGATGGAGTATAATTGTAATGTTTCAATATATTCTCATAAAATTTACAAAACTAACCATTTTCCTTGATCCGGAGAATACGGATAAGTATACCCTATAAATAGGACCGGAGGGAATAATGTTTTTTTAGTAATGTTATATAGCAGATCAGGAAGCAGTCCTTTTGAGTTTTGACTAAGACTATGACTATGAGAATTTAATATATGAAAAATTGAAAACACTCAATATTGCTGATCTATGATGATAAATTGTTGAACTTTTTATTTTTATTTAGTTTTACTGTATTATTTTATTTATGCCAATTTCATAAGTCATACGAGTAGTCTTTTTTGAATGATGCATCGCTTATTGGTAGACTTTTAGAGTTTAGAGACTGGAAGCGTCAAATTTGGATGCCCAATCACTTTATGTTGAAGAAGAAACAAAAGGGGACTAGAATTCGGTGTATTCCCATTTTGGTAACAAGTTAAATTTTGTACTCCACAAGTTACTGAAAAAGACATTTATCTCATGGTAACAAGTTAAATTTTGTAGAGTCAATTAATTGAATTATATTTTTTCTTTTTGCCAGAAATTTTAATTTTCTTTTACAATTCACCTTTCAGACAAAATAATCCAATTAAGCAATAACAGAAAAAATAAACCAATTAAGTAACGTTAATATGAATCATAAAACAAAGTGAACCAGACAAATAACATTGCCCAATAATCACAATTTTGTATATTTCCCTTGTTATATGCAATCAAACATGGAATATTTACACTGTTGGTGCTTGATAGTGTATAAGTTCACACTGAGCTGATAGCTGTATGCTGAGCAGCACCGATTCACTTAGAGTGTTTAGGAGTCAGTTATGTCACTATGTGTCAGTACTCCGTGCAAAGTTAGTATACTAGATAGTATACAGGTAGCTAGAGCCATACAGATAATATAACTTGGCTTAAATATCAAATAAGTCCTTATGAAATTAGTCCTTCCATTTTTTTCCCTACTTTTCTTTTTCGTTTTGGTTTTGGTCTCCTCTATCAACTATGGATGAAAAATGCTTAAATGACTAATAGGACAGAGACCAAAACCAAAACAGTATTAAAAAAAAAAATCAGGGACCAAAACCTCCCATAGTGAAAATACTGGTACCAAAATCAAAATTGCATTTGCATTATCCTGAACCATAGCTGATGGCGGGGACCAAAACCAAAACGGAATGAAAAAACAAGGATCAAAACCCAAAAAAAAAATATAGGGACTAAATTCAAAGAGGTCAACATTCAATTTGGTATTTAAAGCATATAATTTTGACCTATACATTCCTCTCTCTGTAAATTACCAATATGTGTGCGGTTCATTTCATCATAGATTCAATTTCTCAGTTATCTGATTTACTCTCTAGCTTTTCTTTGCTGCCTCTCAGTTTCCCTCTTAAACTCTGGCCATGGGGATTCTGAAATCAAACTTTATCTAAGAGATCCTTCCCAGATATTTTTATATACAATCAAAGCAAGAAAATAATAGAAATCTATTCCGTGCTCCACATTAGAACATAGTGTGTCCAATAAGCTTTACAGTGTTACAGGTAGCTTAATTTTCAAACATAAAATGTTGCTATCTCTGGATCCTGCTGCTTATGATTGCCTAACACGAGAAGGAAGAGTCCAACTATGTATCTCAATATGGCAATTGCAAAAGCATTTATAACATTTGCACATACTAAACCAAATAAAAATTATCATGGGTTACTGTTACTGAGTACTGACCTGTGCTGTGCCATTCTAATGGCAGGGATCAGCTTCTAGAATATGTTAACCATAGGACTTTTAGGAAGTCCAACATAAGTTTGCCATGTTCCTGAATTGACCACGTCTGTCCTTCAAACTCATTAAATGCTTCTCCTTAACATTGTCAAGGCCTATGCAGGTACCCAGCAGGAAGAAGCATAAATGATTCGGCCCTTCCAACCTTGCAGCATGAAGTTGCCATCTTCAACAAGCATGAAATCACTGTGGTACGAATCTTTCATCTTGGATCTTAATTTGTTAATGAGATGGTGATCCAAAGGCAGTTGCCTAAATCCAGCGTTCATGTTCCGAACCTGCCATTGCTTGTACGTTGCGGGCCTCTCAACCCTCGTAGTACCCTCACAAGCTATAACATTCATTACCTCCCGCCCAATGAACTCCTTCTCAAACATCAACCTCATAGGATCTTCACGAGCAGTATTCGTGTCAAGCACATCAAACAATGTAGAGTAATGGAAAAGAGCCTCTTTGAATCGCGTCACAAAGAATGGGGCATTATAGCTCCCATTGACAGTAGTATGTATAAACATACTTGGATTTGCTTTCCTAATTAGGTTTAAAACAGTATCCCTTGGACTATTCAAAACAACTGTTTCATCAAGTAGATTCTTGAATCGTACAATACAATTCACAACAAGAAGTTCATTTTCCTTTATCTTCAGGTCCTCGACTTTGATGGTTTCCCATTTCTGTGCAATAGCATTGAACTCAAATGGAACATTAAAGCGGTCACAATACTTTGCTAAGCGCCGCCCTGTCTCCTCGACCCTCTCAGCTGGCCTGAAACCAGGTTGTGGTAGCTCTATCCCTGTCATGCGCAGCTTGGGAGGACCACCAGGTCGTTTTGACAGACGAAAAATAAGGGCAGGCCACTGGAAGCCATAACGGATACCAAAATCTACAATATGAAGAGTTTCCACTTCCTTGGGTTTGGCCAGACCCAGAATTGTATGGTTTGCAAAAATGAGTGAAAGCCTCTTAAATGGGCAGGCTGAAATATACATTTGATAAGCTTTCACCATGTCAGCAGCAGATGTTGTCTTGGAGGATAAAGCAGTGTAAATCTGAATGCCCGTACCTGCCAAGCGTGCTTCAAGGGCATTTGCAAAGCAATGTGCCAGCCTCTGAGAACCATCACCCAGAGGGAAAGAATGCTGCCTAATCTGCTTCAACAAGTCATTAGCAGTTACACGATCATCGGAGGAAACAGCTTGTGCACACATAGCCAATAGCGTCCTCAAATCCACAACTCCTCCTTTCTTACTACCTTGTTTCTTAACACGGCTCTTTCCGCCACCAGACCTGTTGTTTGATTCTTCATTTTTCTGCACACTCGTGTCTGGTCCTTTACTCTGGTCTTCGCCATCACAAATACACAAAGGAGGTTCTTTCTTTCTACACCCCGTACCCAGCAACACCTTATCAAATAATTCTGATAGTTCTGATAGTTCCTCACTCTCATCCCTGTACACTGCTGACTGCTTGTTGCTTCTCCCATCTTGCAAATCCGTTTCATCTTCCCTCTCATGATTTTTCCTTCCTCTCGACTCGGCCGAAAAATGCTCTTTTTCATCTCTCTCCACCTTAACTACCACCTCCTGCCGAGGACCCTTTCTATAAAAAGGGGTAAACGTGCTGCTCTCCAAGTCAATAACCAATGGATTATTATTAGCTTTAGGCAGAAACTTATTCGCTTCCTCCAAACCTCTCTCGAATTGTAGCACGGAATCACTCTTGCTAAGCAATGTCGAATCTAGAAAACCAGCCCTGGAAGTTCCAAAGAATCCCTTATGATCGCTCACAGCGAAGCTTGTCCTATCGTTGATGGACGATGATCGGTCGGGGGAGATTGAACTAGCCTGGAAAACAAAGTTAGGAGGGAAAGTGGCTTTCAGTATAGAAGGCGTGTAGTCTCTTAAATCAACATGATGACTCCAATGGGTGGAATCAACCGAGTTGCTCGTACTCGCCGTACCAAAACTGCTATAACTACTGAAGTTACTAGAGAGACTTTCATTCGGGCTATCCACATTATGATAGTTGTGAATGGATGAAGAAGGGTATGTCTCACCAATGACCTCATACAAAGATTTCTCAGCAGCTTGGAGTGCCAAGGAATCATGGAACATACAAGGCTTCTCTTCCATGTCCTCTTCCATGAGCATTTGGTTAATGTAGCGAAGCACGGTTGTTGAGAATTCAGTCTCCTCATCAAAGGGAGAGTCGTCATCAGCAGTAGTAGTAGGAATTTGAAGGTTTTTTGGATAATAATCAGGTGGAAGAGGAAGAAAAGGGTTGTTATGATCCACGAAACCAAAGCTTGCGGATTGGCCTTCAGGGTATTGATGATCCTCGAAATTGAGAGTAACAGGCACTTGGTTGAATTGAAATCCGTTGAGGAAATTGGAATTGGAATGAGAATCCATGATCAAGGTATAAAATCTGAAAGAAATCACCACTTTCTATCAATATTTAAATGCTATTATCAGTAATTCAGCATGATGCATACCCAGATAAATCAAAACCACTTTAATTACTACTATCTCTGTTCCTTTTTATATGTCCTGATTGAATGATTTTTTTGTTTCTCCTATTTATCTGTCTTGTTTAATTTAAAAAAATAAAAATACAAGGTGCAATAATTGTTGTTTTCCATGTCTACTCTTATTCAATACCGTTTTGATTTACAAGGTGCAATAAAGGACAGTATCAAGGAATAACACAATTAATTTATTCAACACAATCATTATACATTTTTTATTTTAAAGTGCATATTTTTGTGAAGTGTAATGGAACAGATAGATAGATAAATAGATAGCAACTAAAGAGCTAAAAATGTAATGTGAGAGAGGCAAAAACAGTAGAAGATGAAAATTAGAGGGTTAAAACACAGCAAAATTAGAAATTTCAGAAACCATAGGAATGAGTGATATGGGAGTAGTTTAAGTGCAGAAGTGAAATGAAAGGAGCTTCCATACCTGCTGATTGGGAGGGAAAAAATGAGTTGGGGGGAACTACACAAGCAGCATAGGAGGCATAAGAAGAAAGAAGGTAGTGCAGTTAATTTAATTCAAAAATAAAAAAATAAAATGAAAAGGGAAAGAAAAGAAAGAGTGGAAACGAAGATAAGAGAGGAAGGAAGGTTGAGAGTGAGTGATGTTGGTTTACTGGTTGGTCTAATCGGTTAAGAAAACAAGCGTTATAGTAATGGTCAGAGACCAACTTACTTGAACAGCAGTTTACTAAATTCAGTATGCTAAGTTGGGTACAACTAATGTTTTGACTTCGATGATAATAATGATATCCTTCGCTTAATTTTAGTGCACTCATACTGTTTACGGTGCTTCCTCTCATTTTTATTATAGGTTACTCCTTCCGTTCCTATTTAACTGTCCATTTTTGGAGAAGTTTTTTGTTTCTTTTTATCTGTCTTTTTGATTATTTTAAGGTATAATAAATGCTACTTTCCATGTCTACCCCTATTTAATAGGGTATTGGTTTTCGTAAGTAGTGGAAGATAAGTAATGATTATAGAAAGAGAAAGAGTATAGTGGGTAAAAACATAATTAATGTATTGGAAATCTAAATAATAATGGCATTTCTTAAAGGGTGTGTTTTGTTTGAAATAAGACAGATAAATAGGAACGGAGGGAGTATCTTTTAAAAAAAATAATTATAACTTATTTTATTGAAATTCAAAAATTTTAATAACAAAATTTTTTATGTGTCATTTATTATTTTTTTACCCTTATTAAATGTTTTGATTATCTTTATTTTTTTCATTAATAAGTGTGAATTCTCCAAAAAAATTGAAGGGATAAAATTGTAATGATACAATATATTCTCATAAAATTTATAAAACTAACTACTTTTTTTTATATGTGTAATTCAGTTAAGTAGTAGGATACTCTATAATAAGGATCGAATAAAGTATAAATCATTTTTGGTATTGTTAAGGAGATTTTAATATCATCGAGAGAAGAAAAACTAATGACTTGTGTTATTTTTTTTATGGATTTTCTTAACCTCAGCCCATAAACACCATAATTTAGACTTGTTTTCCTGAAAAAATATAAATGTAAAACTTTATCTCTCCTAAATATATTATCTTCTATAAAACTTAACTACTTTTGAACTCTTATATTAGGCAGAAGTTAAGCAAACTCCTTTTCTATTTATAATCTTTACTAGCTCTTACCCTGTGCAATGCACGAGTTGTTGATATTTTAATTTTTATATATTGAATATTTTAAATTAAATATTATTATTAATTTTATTATAAAATAAATATTATTATTAAACAACAAAAAAAATAATTATATAAAAGGGTAGGTGTTCAAACCAAACCCTACACTTAAAAAAAATTAATCTATTAAATGATCTTGTTAATAAATTTTATACTTTCTCATATGAATAAAAATGTTACATATTTTATCTCATATATTTCTTATTTATTTTATGGATAAATTGACATTTTTATATATAATTATCTACTTTATTATGATAAATCAAAATTAAACATTCTAATATTTTTTTGTTTGATGATATTTTTAGATAAATCTTATATTTATATGACAGATGGAATAGTTTTTTTTAACAATTAGTTTTTTTAAATATGATTATCTCGTCGATTATCTTATCTCGAGTTAATAATAAGATTGAATCCTAAAAATCTTTATTCTTATTGTTATAATCATTTTGATTTAAATTTTTTCTGCAAATATGATGTAATCTATTAGTAAACAATTGGGTACTTGTCATTGGAGCTTATAAATAGAAGAATATGCACACGAGGAAGACTCTTATTCTGGAACTCAACAATGTAAACAAAAATTAATATAAAAATCAACAACAACATAATATAGAAAATATTTAATAATATAAATCTTACTAGTGGTGTGAGTGACTAAACATAAATTTGTGTATCAACGTAATTTTTAGTTTTCTTCGCAATTGATATTTAAAATTATTAATTGATCTTGAACTAATTATCCATATCATATGCGAAAAAAATAGAAAGATAATATTGTTAAAAACATTTGGTTTGTTATTAATAGTTTTAATTTTCTTGTGACAATAAAAAACAAAAAACAAAAAAATATTTACATCAAGCATAAAATCAAATCATATTTATATAGGATAAATTTTATCTATTACAATAGACAAAATATATTATAGAAGGAAAATCAAATCATATTATTATATAGGATGATTACATTTGGTTTGTTATTAATAGTTTTAATTCTCTTGTCACAATAAAAAAAACAAAAAAATATTTACATCAAGCATAAAATCAAATCCTATTTTTATATAGGATAATTTTTTATCTATTACAATAGACAAAATATATTATAGAAGAGAAATAAAATCCTATTATTATATTGTTGCAGTCATAAATAAAGTCTTCTTGAATTAAACCTTGAATCTCTCAAGAAGATGAAATGGTAGGAGACCATTGGTGCATATAATAATAAATAACCATCTTCCTTAGTAGTTTATGATGGACACCCTGAAATAATGCAACATTAGATTTTGATGTCCTCTATTGTAACCCACAATTGAAAAAATTAATCACTAAAAAAACTGGTTGAGCATTATTTACAGATAGATTCCGATAGATTCCTCCACTTGTCTTTCTCCACTCCCTAACAGCACAATTGGTTACACCTAGTTCAAAATTTGAACAAACCACATTTTGATTAATGATACACACAAATTGCTGAATTAAAGTAAGTAATTAGAGAGAAACTTAAACATAAAATAATATAAATTAAAATGAGCGGGAATTATTAGAATTAGAAAAATTTAACGACGAAAAAATAAAAAACTTGAAGGCGAATATAATTGTGAGATTGTTGTTTACATAAATATTCATAAGTTTGTGAGCCAATCCACATAAATACTAAAATATTGTTAAGAAGTAGTCATCCAATGCATATTGCGTACTATATATAATGATTTGGAAAACTTGTAAAAATAAGGATATTGATTTCACATATAAGATTAAATAAATTTGAATTATTTATTTAATTTTCAAATACTAAGGATAATTATTTTTCATATAGATAATAATTATCTCCCTACAATTGCTTTGGTGAGAGGAAAAATTTAAATAAAAAAGCAAATTATGCACCTGCAAATATCTATTTCTCTCAATTTGGAATAAGTGATTTTTTATCATTAGATATTTTGGTTTGAATAATGGTAGGTTTAAGTGATAAATATATATATATATATATAATAAATATTTGCATTTGAAATCTTTTATACGAATAAAATTTTAAATGAAAAAATTAGTTCCACTATATATGTTTTAATGATTTTCTTAACATGAATAAGATGATTTATGTGAAATATATTAATTATTTTTTAATTATTTTTTGAAGATAATGATTTACTCCTATTTGTTTGATAAACTTAGGATAATGATTTCACATATTAAAATAATGATTTGAAAAATTTGGATAATTTATTTAATTTTAAATTGTAATTTTGGTTGGAGATAATGATTATCTACCTAAAATCGCTCTGGTGCGATGAAATCTTCAACAAGTGTGGTGCCTCGAAAATTTCTTTGACAAACGTGGTGCCTCGAATAGGCGTCTTTTAATATATAGATAATAGATTAAGCTATTTGTTATCAATAACCATCATTTTTAATCAAATGTATAAGATCAATAAAATTATTTTTCATCCGTTTTTATCTATACGTTCTATCAATATAAACAAAATACAGAGTATATCTTTTGAGAAATATAATTATTGCTCAGATTTGTATAACTATATTAGTTATATTTTTTTACTATACTTTTTTCTATAACTATTAATTTTTCTTTACTATTTACTTAAATCAAGACCTAAAGAATAATGGTAAAGATAGAAAATAACATTTATTATACTCTTGAAATCATCAAAAAGACAAATTAAAAAAAACAATTTCTTCAAAAAAATACATATAATAAAAAAATGGAAGGAGTAATTCAAAATGGTTAATTGTTTAGATATTTTTAAAAAAATATATATAATTTTACACATTTATCTTTATTTAATATTGGAATATTTCATAACTGGTGTACACCAAATAACAATGAGCAAGATAAAATATAGGTAAGATGGCTTCTATATTGTCTATATTTGGTACATATCATATAACCGTGGCATCGATGAAGTGGTAATGATAGTAACAATGTGACGATGGTTGTGGTAGTGATGTTAATACGTAAGAGTGTGAGGAGGAAAACTATATATTTTATCGTGTTTGTTTCAAACACAACTTTTTTTGTATGTATGATAGGAAATACACATACACTAAGCATACAAAATAGGATGTTCAGAAAATATTTTTATGTTAAAGACAATTTATTCTAGTGATCTTTAAGTCTCATAAATAATCAGTCTTTAAATATAGGTTAAATAATACCCTCGATAAAAAAAACAACCAACCATTTTCTTTGAACATTCAAACCCTTAAAATTACTCATTTCATTGTTTTTTTTTTTAAAAAACTTTAAAATCATGATAACTCATTATAGTATTTTTATACATTTGTAAAAAAATCCATTTTATTAAAATATAACTCTATTGTAAATACAAATAAAAAGATTTAGCATAATTATTAGATATTAAACATATAATTAAGTCTTGATAATTCAATGAACTATCTTTATGTTTGGTTACTATTGAGACTATTTATTAATGTATTGGATTTTAATGCAATAACTTTATAGAAAATGGAGTATATGAAAAAGTAATTTATAAAAAAAACAATAAAACAAGATATTTTCAACCTCTAAAAAAAATTCCAACGAAATCCAGTCGATAAAAATAAGAGGATACTCACGAATTTCATACTAAATAAAATTTGTGGATTAAAAATGGGATTTAAATTATAAAACTCATTTGAGCTAGATCTTCCTGACTTGTGTGGAGTAAGCATGAACTAAAGCCCAAAGAATACTTGCCAGCCTAATCAATTAAAAGCCCATTAAATTCCAACAAATGGTTTTTTCATTGCTCCAATTGTGTTAGACATTAGTGGTATATCAATGGTTATTTGTTTTGGAAAATGATTACTGCCGGCATTAAAAAGTTATCAATATAAAATATAGATAGTTTTCTCCTTAAAAAATGGGTTGTCTATTAGTAATCAACTAGTATATTTACCCATGCGATGCACGGTATATAATCGTTTGGTGACGATTATTTATAAATATTTCATACACTTTTATCCGTTATGATCAAAACATAAATATTTTTCTAAAAAATATTCTACACTCTTTTCATTCATTTATCATATTGTGAGAGAAGAAAATCATAGTTAGTTGTCATTATTTAAAAAATTAAAATGCTTAAATTTCTTAAAAACCATAAATATTGAAAATATTATGAATGAATTGTATCACATCATCCATGTAACTAAATTTTTCCAGAAACTAAGATATGGTTAAACAACTATCATCCCCAAATTTAAAAATAATCAAAATTATCTTTATAATGACTCCAATCCCGTGAAAAAATTTCACCTCAAACATTCTTCTAAACAAAATTTCCTCTTGTATCAAGCACTTGGAAATATTGATATGCGCTTGGAATATTTCGTTCAATATAGAACTGATACTTGCATAAAAAATATTAAATAAAAATATATCGCACAAAATTTCAATCCCATAAATAAAACACTACAAAGATTCATGCATTAATTTTTTTTTCTCTCTAACCTATGCATCCATACATAGTTCATCAACATTTGAACAGATACCGTTATTATTTTATTGTTTTGAAAGTTTCGAATTTTCTATATTTTCCCAGAAAAATGCGTTTGATTAACTTACTGTTGCATTATGGCAAGTGTCCATGGCACGCAATATAAATCCATTGCTAAATGAATTGTATTTATACTATTAAAAACATACAGATCTGAAAAAACAAACAATTAAAACTCTTGCATGAGAAGGGGTTTTTTTTTTTTTTTTTAAACTCAGCGAGTCTTGAACTGAAAATAAAAATTTAAAACATTTTCCAATAAATGCATTAAACTTTTGAAATTATATTTTTGATAAAGGTCCAATACACCCGTTCTCATTCCAACAGTCTTGAACTTATAAAAATATATTTTTTATAAAAATTCTATTTATTTAAATTTATATTCCTAAAACAACTAACTACCTAAATCTTTTCTTCGGATACTGACAATTCCATTAAGTTGCACTCGGGACATATTGGATATTTGTTCCTCTTGTATCAAGCACTTGGAAATGTTGATATGCGCTTGGAATATTTCTTTCAATATAGAACTGATACTTGCATTTTTTGTTCACTGTTAGTTTAATTAACATTTCTTTGGATTTCAATACACAACTAATTAGCTGGCTTCATATGCTCCAACCAGCTAAACATTCCACAAATAAACTAAAAAAATCAATATAAAATTAATAAAAAATCCATGATAGTTTAAATCTTCAAAATCCTAAGCTATTTGTACAATTTAATCACTTTGGTATTATTTGTCTTCGTGCATTCTTCAGCTACATGTTCAACGTATTCTTCAATCACTCACTTTTGATTGTTAGTTTGAGAAGAACCTCCACTTAAAACACCAACAACAAAATCCCCAATAATTAGACCAATCAATAAAATTAATAGGCTGCAAGGCACTGCAAATTAATAACTAAATCAGCAAAAAGAAAAAGTAATAGTAGGTAAAATCAAAATGGTGAACGATGAATAGCTGCCAAAATCAAAATAGTAGGTAAAATCAAGTTCATTAAAGAATGATTAGGCTCAAAAATAAACTAAAGTCCCATTCAAAAGAGACTTGAGGAAATGAAAAAAAGTAACGGTGTAAAACTAAATTCTCATTTGAATTGGTAAATTGTAAAATAAAAAAAAAAAAACAATCCTAGTAAGAAGTTCAAGAGAGAAGAATAGAAATAGTGAAATACTAAGAAGCAATAATCAAACTCCGCAAAGCTGCCACAGCCCCAGAACCTATCTTTGCTTAGGCCATGTAACAAAAGCACTCCAAACACTCACCCGGTGCACACCGAGCAAGATATATGGCACACAATGCAATAATGTAAATAATGCCAATTCTAATGAGGTTTTAGTAACATATCCTGCAAAACATATCAACCACACAACATTAGCAATTAAAAAAATGATAATCTGAAAATTCAAAACATTAGTTGAACACAATAGTTTATAATTTATAATTTATAATTTATAATAATGTAATTTTACATGTATTTATACTTCAAACGTGAAACGAATGGTCTAGAAGCTCTTAATAACTAAGACCTCTTCAGAATGCCAAACGGTTGCATATAAATGTGAGATAAACTTGAAAAAGAAGAAACAATAAATATCAACCAATGAAACGGTGAACTCAACCACTAAAAGAATGAGAAACGTCAAAAGACTAAAAGAAGATAAAAAGACTACTAAACTTGAAAAATGATAACAACTTTTATATACAAACTCACCTTGGTAAACTTAATTACTTAAAATAGAAATAAATTCAAAAAATTTCAAATATAATGTTCATATATCATGCCACTTGGCAACCTAGAAATGCCACTTGGCAAAACTTTCCAAAATTGTTCCTTCAAATTTAACATATTAAGATTTCCTATGTGTCTACTACAGTAATTCCCAATTAGATTATCAGCACCAGCTTACCTCTTCAAAGGCTTTTCCTTTAGAATAATGGTTATGATAACTATAAAATAAGTTCAGTGAAGAAAAAAACTCTGACTTCGAAAAAATTGAATGAGGAGCCGTATGAAGTGAAAATTTAAATTATAACAAGCTTGTTCGGGTAATTACAGTAATATATTATACTCTATTTCATAAAAGCTCAGAATTCCCCTTTTTTTTTGTCTCTGTTTTTGTTTTAAGCTTGCGAATGATTATCTGATTAAGCCAACAACATTGAAAGAAAATTAGTAAACAATATATTTTAGAAAATTAAATGGAACAATGAACGGGATCCATTAGAGCATCTCCACTGGGTTGCCAAAGGAGTGGCGAACTTGTAAATTGGTTCATTGCCGGTGGAGAAAATATCCGTTCGTTGCCATTTCACAACAATGAACTATTTGGAAACCGGTTCATATTCACGGAGGAGAGAAAAATAACAATAAAAAACACATAACTCTCCTTTTTTTTTTTTTTGCATTTCAAATTTATTAAATTAAAAAATATATCCTATGTATTTTTATTTTCACATATATATATATATATATATATATTTTTGTCATTTGGACTTAATTTTTTTTTAATCTGTGCTTTCTGATAGAGGTTAAAATGTTTTTCCTTGTTTTCAAATGTACTCAATTGAAAAATATTCTATGTGTATTCTTTTTCGCTGATATGCAATAGTTTTTATGATCTGGATTAATTTTTTTTTACTCTCTGCTCTGAAAAAACTATATTGAGTAAAAATCGTATTAAAAAATGACATTCTAATAAATTTCTATACTAACACATGTAAATAAATATTTTGAGTAAATATGTGTTAAAAAAATTTAAAATGAAGTTAGTTTTTTTTAACTATAAAAAAAATTAGTATATATCCGTTAAAGTGAAGTAGTATATGTGTTGAAGTGAAGTAGTATATGCACATATACTACAACGTTGTGACTGAAAAAATATATACGTTGCATATATCCGCGGAAAAATTTTATTCTAACGTATAATTTTTTGAATCTATAAATATTAGTTTTATTTTCATCCAATTCACACTACAACTCTTCTTCTTCAATCTTCATTCTTCAATTTGAGTGAATTCACATCCCAAATTCTCATTCTTCATTTTTTTTTGTCTACTTTTATTCATCAATTTTACTATTGAATTAGTTTTTTCAACACTCTGAGTTTATGATATTTCATGCTTTTGTGTTTTTGAATTTGTGGGAAAAAAATAGCCGTTGCAAAAATTAGTTTGCAACAAAATAAATAGTTGAAAAAAATTTAGTTGAAATAAATAGTTTAAAAAAATTGGCTGAAAAAATAAGTTAAAAAAAAATTTAGCCGTTGAAAAATAAATTATTCTAAATGTTAGTTTTTTTGGCGGTAAAAAAATATGGTTAGTTGATGATGGTTATATTTATTATAAAATATTAGGAGTGTGGGGTAGGTAGTGGGACCCATTTATGAACGAAAAGTAGGTTCATTGGTGGAGTGAAAAAATGGTTCACGTTTTTAGAGGTTCTTAAAGTATAAAAAGATGTGAAGAATAATAAAATAATATGTGTGGTCCATTTAAAAACGGAAAATTGGTTCACTAGTGGAGATGCTCTTACTTAGGCGGTGACTTGGGTTCTTTATGTTGGCATCTATATGTGTCAATGGATACTGTATTACTGTAAACAATTACAGGCTCTAATAAACCATCTTTTAAAAGAGAAAAGCAACAGCAATGATTGCTTTGGATCAAGCTAGTAAGATTCCATTCTTAAAACGATTTAGATATGGTCATTATATTATGTTTATTACTTGGCCATTAGCCAACGGATCTAGCCCCAAAGGGAGGAAAACACATGTCTACTTCAGAACATCATTAGTTTAACTGTTTATGGTCAATTTTCATATAAGCTTATATCTTATTTTCATGTTTCAACAACACATGCTACCACGTGCTCCTCTAATTATTTGCATAATGGATATTGGATACTGACTGTCGACACATCT
The DNA here is from genome assembly GCA_037953625.1 of Crotalaria pallida. Lineage (NCBI taxonomy): Eukaryota > Viridiplantae > Streptophyta > Magnoliopsida > Fabales > Fabaceae > Crotalaria > Crotalaria pallida. The sequence continues at coordinate 135,565,112 of CM075654.1, read as the reverse complement.
TCCTTGTCTTAAATTGGAATAAGTATCTTTATGCTTTAGAGATTAGTAAAGAGCGGATATAGATTACATTATTAAGCGGTAAGGGAAAAAAAAAAACAATTTAGCCTACAGCAAATTTTATATTTACAGTCAAATTGGTATAAAAATAATTGAGTTAGCAAGCTCTTTATTACATCAACCATTTGCAAGAAGAACCACGTCAAGAGCTAAGATAACTTTACATAATATCTCTCTTTCTCTATGCTTCACTTTCATCCTGACCATTCACTATTTTTTTATACATAATTGATAATTGATTAACAGAGGATTCCTAAATCCTAAATACAAAAGAGAAAAATGTCACACTAATATAACAAAAGTCAGAAACGCAAACACACATGGCCCACCACCACCCCATCTACAAAGCCACGTGCTGCTACAACCCCTCCTTGTTAAAAGGACAAGGCTAGTTTCTGGGTGATGCTTGTGCTGTTTGCTTAGTCTGCTGCTGGGACCAGTATGCATGGGCAATTAGGACCCTGTCCAAAAGTTCTTGGGGGACAGGCTCTCCCCTCCTTTGCTGAGGGGATATTCTTGCCGTGTGCACCAGTGTTTTCCATTTATCCTGCACAATCCCAAACCCAACATCACTTTCTCAGCTACTATGCGTGCTAAATAAGGAAACCAAAATTATGCCAACCAAAGTGCTATTGCACTTTCTCTCTCTCTTTCGGACATCATCCCTATCCTACAGGGATTTTTACATTAAAGGAGAAACAGTAGGGTATCTGTAAATTCTATCCTGGTAAGAGATAAATCATGTAACTAGAAAGAGCACCAGGCAATGAGAAAAGTGTTTCATATAGGAAAAGTGTTTCAAACTACTAGGGCAAGAGAAAGTACTCAAGAAGCCACAAATACTAGCCGCCTGCTTATGATTCAAGTAACTATTTGCCTTGACAAGGAGTACAAAGATGAAGAAGAAAACATGCAAGTTGCAAATCATTGAACAAGAAGTGTGACAGCCAAATTGAACCATTAATTTAGGCTACAACATGGTCCAATAAGCAAGAAGAATGTTTTTCTATCAATAAAATAAAATTCACAAAATACTGCAGTTGCTTAGCACAAGGGTCAAAAGCAATTTTACCTTCAAATCCACATATGTCCGATGTTCAGCATCATCAAAAGCACGAATTTTAACATCACGCCACCTGATTGTATTTATTAAGAAAATAAAAACACGATATAAAGGAATGTCAGAGGAAATTTCTCCCAGTATTAAAGTGCAGCATATATTTGTCAAGAACACCTAATAACAAATTAACAACAATTCTCTCTACACCCTCATACTTGCCAATAAATAGAGTAGGCACAGAATGTAAATCTTACCTTCCAGTTCCGAGTTTCTCAACTGCTTGAACCAGTGCTTCCACTTCATCAACAGAAAAAGGCCTACGAATTCGGCGCTGCATATTCTCAGATCGCTTTGATTTTTGGGGCACAGGTACCATAGCTAATTCCTCCTCACCCATTTCAGGAACAGTATCCAGTGATTTGGAATCTGTCCTCCCTTTGCCAACAGATGCCTTGATAGGAGATGGTGCCGAGTCATGGTCACTTTCAACAAATTTACCTAAACTGGTTACTTGGTGCTCAGGTAACATTTCAAAACTGCCCCGAGTCCTCTGATGAATTACAGCTGGACTGGAAGGATACCTAAATTATCATTTTTGGATATAAATCTTAATAATGGGAATGATTTTTCAAGATAAAAATATGAAAGATAATTATAGAAATATACACTGCTGATACTAGAAAATACATTTAATGCATTAATTTTATAAACACCTCGTTTACAAGGAAAGATATAATTTCAACAGAAACGAGACTGTGTATTCTAGTTCAAGTAATCAGTAATAGTAACAGTAACCTCATTTAATACCATCATGTCTTTCTGAAATCCATTGCATCATCGGGAATTATGCAATACCTTATTGGAGGCTGAGGTATCTCTGCTCTGGGAACATGAGGAGAATGTTCAGCACATGAATGCAGTAGGCTTGGTGAAGAATTAGGTTCCAGGGTGAAACCCAAAGCATCCAGCTGGTTATCATCAAGAGAAATTCCAGTTTGAATAAGAGTTTTACTGTCATCCCTAACTTTCTTTCCCTGTAGACTGACACCAACGCGTAATCCACCTCCAAGTACAGCTGTCACTGCATCCAGCACTGTCTTCTGCATACCAAAATGTTGTAAAAATGCAGCCTTATGATTGAAGAAACACATAAATGGATGCCATTCATCAGGAATATCTAAATTCTGGGGAGAACGATATAGATGTATGGCAAAATACAACGTTATTACACCTTCAAGGATCCAATGGTTGCAGTTTCTGGAATCTCAATAAAAAGCTCTGGGACTCTAAATGACTTGATCCTAAGCTTCACTGGTTATAAAGAAAGACATCTACACGTAAGAGCCCCTTTGAAGACACCAGTTAAGTCAATAATACAAAAAACTGCTCACTCGATTATCACATACCATGAGAACCTCCACATCTTAATGCAGAGTGTTGACGTGCTTCCAAGGATTCTATTCCAAGCCCTGCATCAAAGATTTAGAATTCATTTAGCAAAAGATCCCCTAATCCAATAGATCCAGAGGAGAACAAATATCAATTTGATAAGAGGAAGTCATTAGGAATAAAACCTTTGTCAATCCTGGGAGATGAACCAGACGCATCTTGACTCATACCATTCTCAGGTGAATAATAAATGCCACCACTTCTGATAAATCCGTTGGAATTTGAAACAGGGCTATAATTAAAAAGTTTCCTCTTCTTCAAAGGAATATTCATCTGAGATCTTTGGCGTTTATAGCAGTGCTTCTTACTGCGGTAAGTTGGCTTAAATTCTCCATCTAAAATTAACACGTTTCCATTTAAAAAAAACAGATTAGTAAACTAGCAAAGAAGCATGAGAGATAAATAAACAAGAAAGCCAGTGATTTCATACCATAAGCATGGACTCACCTCTATTAGAGAGTATATCATCCTTTGATTCTTGAGCAACTTTCGAATATTTAGAAGCCAATGTTTTCCTTATTCTATCACCTATACAAGTCATTGTCCTAAAGGACTTTGTTTTGGTACTTGGGTGAGTACACCCAGAAAAGTTTTCATCATCATCTCTACTAACTACAGGTACATTGTCACGACCTTTGGACAATGAACTACAGGGAATCCTGTCATCATGCCCAGACAACTTGACATTGTCAACTAAACTGATTGGTGCAGGAGGGTTTTCATCCAATGGATCCTCGGAACTGCAATTCTTAATCCCAGTTGGCAAATTCTCAAACGTATGCAATTCATCTTTTACTTCACTTGTATCACCATCTAATTTGCAACAACTAACGTCTGCATAACCAGATGAATCTAATTTAGCATTGCTAGTAAAATTCTCCATTTTGTTATGGCCTTTCCCATCCACCAATTTATCAGAAACAACCCTCTCCGAGCAACTAGAACTTGTTATAGAAGCAATGCCCGAATGACCATCAATCTCAGGATGTGGGAATCCTTTCAAAGCAGTGCTCGGAGTGTTTGTTTGAGAGGAAAGAAGAGAAAAACATTTTTTGTCACGACTTCCTTCATCAGAAAGCTCAGCCTTGAACAGTTTATTTGCATTCTGGCACTCTTTATCGAAACCACTCTGATCCTTTTGTGATGATGTATCACTGGACAGGGTTGGACTCCCTTTCTCTTGCAGCAGCTTACCAGCTAAGGTGGCCAACAAGTCAAATGCACACATTTGATTGTCTTCCACTCTTCTTTGAAATTTAGGCCTCCTCTAGAAAAATTTTAAAACAAAAAACTAGTTATATGGATTGTTTTAAAAAAATCTCCAAGTAAATAGATAATGGTAAGCAGCCCCAGACGAAAAGCAGAAAAATATTTACCCTAATTGACCGGGTTCGTCGGGCCGTAGCCGGAACCTGATAGCCGTTAAATCCATAGTCTAATCTCTTGTGCAATACCATATCTCAGGAACCATGCCAAAATAACTTGATCAAGCACAAAAAAAAACCTCAACTTCAAAAGCCTGCCAGTATACAAACACAAGAAGGCTCAGATGCATTACGGAGTATACAGTATACAAGTATAAATATATAACTCAAGTATATTCCAATATTTCATCGTACCATAATGAATGAAATTCTACAATTCCACCCTTCTAGGCACCCTTCTAGCTATGTGGAAAACAACAATCGCTTAAATAAACCCTCCAAAGGAACTGATTTTTGTTTCAAAATCTTGCATTAGAAAAAGAACCAGATTCGGTTACAACATTTAGTTCCAAATCCTCAACAAACAGCTCAGTTGATAGAGTTACGCGACATAAAGTGTGAGCACCTAGATTTGATCCCGTTAACTGCACAATTTTCCCTCTCCCCCTCCCTGCCAAAAAACTTTGCCTATAAAAATTTTTTTAAAAAAAAGCTCTCAAGCTTAAACCTTCTAATTTACCTTGATGAAAGTGAATAAAAAGAAATTTATATTTATATATATAAAATAATATCATTCCACCGAATGGAGAAATCACGTGTATATCAAGGAGGATCAAACAAGGAAAACAAATTCAGATGAAGATGCAGAGTATGACACAGGAAAATTTATATTTAAAAAAATTCAGGCATAAATAGTATGAAAAAAAAAAAGGAAAAAATAAACATTACGAGACATGAAATTAAATGTTAAACAAGAAAAACACAGAATTAAGAAACGTTCATGAGAAGCGATCTAAATAAAAAAAATGAAGATCGATCTCAGAAAATAACCAAACCAGAGATCAAATTATTTGAAAGCATAGAATTAAAAGTGCAAAACGGAACATGAAAATTGAAACAACAGCAAAAAAAAAAAAAAAAATCACTCTCGTTCAAAAACGCCATAATCAACAAACCTCAACTTCTCATAACGTTGGTTGAAACAAAACCATGCTCACCTCAGGAATCACGTGCTGAACCACGAGAACCGAAGTTTTTCCGGCAATGCTTTGAATTTTCCGGCAATGCTTCCTTCCACCACAGAAGAAAATTTGGTTTGGTTAGGTTTGGTTTTTCTTTTTTTTTTTTTAATTCTCTCAGAAAAAAAAAAATTGAAAATAGGAATTGTGTGTTGCTTTGGATTTGGATCACCAAAACCCTTTGAAAAACCACCCAACCTTTGCTTAAACCCCAAAGCTTTATACCATTGTTATTCATCACCGGACCTTCCGGTGACTCCACCGGGTATAGCAGGTTAATGGTAAAACAAAATTACCCCTGACGGGTACTTAGATATCAGATGATGACACGTGGATTCGCTTTTTAATCCTGTGGTTTTTGGTGTGGTCCGAAATTCAGTTATTCGCTTATTTATTTATTTATTTATTTTCCGTTTTTAGACAGCATTCATTTGAATTTGACTTGTAAAGGGGATTGTTTTTTTTGGCATGTCATGACTCATGACACCATGCATGAGAATAGCCTTTTAATAAGTGGATAATAGAGTGGGTGGAGAATAGCCTTTTAGAATTTTTGCTCTTGGATATATCATCACAGAGTTGATAAATTGCATTAATTTCTTCACAAAGTTTCGTGAATTAAGATGATACTCGAATTAATTTTTCCAGTATTTATAGCATGTTTGGTTTTTGGAAATAAAATCAATTATGCCCCAAAATCACTTTAGAGCATAAACAAATGTTAGTACATGTTTGGTTCTGCGGTGAGTTAGCCCGGAATTAATTCTGGAATGTCAACGCTACTAATAGTTGCTTATGCTCCAACGTGATTTTTTGGGCTGGAATTGATTTTCCTAATGGAAACCAAACATGCTCTTAGTAACATTGGCATTCCATAATTGATTATGGGCTAATTCATCACAGAATCAAACATACACTTAAATTATCGGAAAATGTTTGATAATGACATGAAACAAGAAGTAGTTGTTATAATTTGATTTTCATGATTGGATCCGTGCCAAACAAAATAAGAATTTTTTTAAAAAAAAAAAAACAAAGTGTTACAAATTAAATCTAAAATTACTTTTCTAAGCTTGTAACGGGGTAATTTTTTAACTTGGTCAATCAACCTTTTTATGTGGTATGACTTATGAGTGGGTTATCTCAGAATACAATTGGTTCGAGCTTTATCAAATCAGATCAAGTGATGTTTATTCAAAATGACTTTTAAAATTTGTTAAAAAAATGGCACTTAAAATTTTAACTCATCTATTTTACCCATGTTGTTAATTATATATAGCAAAATCATGAGATTGTATTTAAAGAATTTAGTCACCTACCAAATAATAAGCTTATCTTATTACTTTACATTCATAATTTTTAAATTCAATAGGAAAATTCTCAACCTACTTTAGCAAGTAATTAATTGAAGAGTAAAAAAAATCAAAATATGCTTTTTTATGTCAAATAAAAAGGTTGTGCTATATATTATAGTACTTCATTTCATTGTGATGGTTTACTGAAATTAAGAAAAATACAATGCAAGAGATTTGCATTTTTAGTCTAATTGAACAAAATGATTTTTAACTTTACCTATAAGAAATTATCAAATGATTGTTATAGTTAAAATAACTATTTCAGTAATAATATTTATGTTCTATACAAATTCAAGCCTAATTTTTATTTTTTTTATTATCTAAAGTAAAATTTTTAAGTAATTAGTACTAACTTTGGTATATATTCTATTTATGAACTAAATATAGTTTAGATTAAGATTAGAGGGGAGGCATCATGCATCCTAGTAATTAAGCATAGGGGAGTGGGGATCATCATCAGTCCAATGTATGTATGTGGAAGAGAGTAATATAAGGCAACGCAATCAATCAAATTCAAATTCAAACCCTACTTATCCTATAACAATACGTATGGTGAGGTGAGTGAAGACTGCAGGGGTCCATGTTACTTACTTTTTAATCGCCATTCAATTCATTATCATTGTCATTATCATTTTGGCCTTTATCATAATTTGAAGACCAATGAGAGAGGGAATTGTTCAATTTGACGGCGTCAAGGGAATCTCCGTTTGCACTTACATTACATGGTATGTTGTTGACAGACAGTGATACACATACATAGGAAGAGGACAAGGTGGCCCAACAACTCAACATTATCAATCTCAAGTTAATTAATTACGGGCATAAGCTAGCTTTGAACACAAATATATTTTTGTTAATTAAAAGTGTTGATTAGTACTCCTTAATACAAACATAATAAATAGCAAAAATAAAATAAAATAAAATTGTGAAGTCACAAATTCAGAATTGCTGTGGCTTGTGACATGTGCCATTCTCACGAGAAGAGTGGGCAACCAAGAGAAGACAAGACACAGTTTTAACTCTCAGCGACCTCCTTTTAGAAACAACAACAAGCTAAGCCTTCTGCTGCTTTAGTTTGGATTTCTTCTCTTACTAGTTTATCGTTACACGTGGCGGTGTGACAGTGGTTCATCCAGTATTTTGTTTTGCTACTTCAGCATAAAAAGGCTTATCCACGTCCCCTTCCTCTATTTTCCTATCTGCCACTTTCCCTCTAATATGCAACAATTTTTTTTGGAATTTTCATTTTTATACTATTTATTCCATAAATTCTCATTTTATTTTTTAATTGTATTTAATCACTTTTTTTATACATACAAATATTCATATTTATTCAATAATTTTTAGAGTTTCAAAAATAATAATTAGAGTAATTTTGAAAAGATATATCAAATTTTTACATTCTCAATATTATTAACAGTTTTTTTATCGTTGCTTCTAATCTAAAATTTCATTTTCTTTTATCCTTTTGCAATAGTCCAACATTATCCACTATACTCTATTACCTTTGTCTCTGTGTTCAAGTTTACGTAAGATAATCTTTTTACCGAGGTGACAACATTATTCACTTTAACAATCTTTCAAAAAATTATAGTAGATGACATCATTTCTTAGTTGTCTTAAGATTATTACAATTTATCACTGTTTCAACTTTTAATCCTAATCATTAAAGTTTTAATTACTAAATTAATGATATTATAAAAAGTAAGCATAGAAACAAAATTGAGAGAGGAGTATAAAAAAAAATCACCCATGAATAACGAAAAGGTGCTAAAAAAAAGTTAAAAATGTTTTTCAATGGAAAAAAAAAGTGTATGCGCTTTTGTGTGTGTCTCTCTCTGTGTGTGTATAAAATTAATTTTTCCTTGGTATCATCTAAAAAAAGGTTGTTATACCCTTTTTAGGTGATCAAATAAAAAAGCGCACATGTTTTTTTTATGTTACATCAGTTAGGCATATATATAAATTATAAATTTTGCAATTAAATTCCTGGGTTATTTACGTAAAAACAGTATTTTTACCTCTAATAAAAAATAAAAATTAATTGATGGTATTTTAGGTAAATTACATCATGGGTAAAAATATTATTTTTATGTAAATAACTCATGCACCTAATTGCAAAATTTATAATTTATATATATACCTAGTTAACGTGACATTAAAAAAAAAACATGTGACACTTTATTATTGAGCAACATGAAAAAAGATACAACAATTCTTTTTTTTTTCAAAGAGAATACCAAGGGAAAATCGTATAATATAATTAGTCATTTAATTTAAGTGCTCTAGTATTTAGTTTATATTAATTACATCTATACATGCTTTTAGATGTGTATTCACTTACATCTATATATTGCAAAATTATTCGATGGCACGCGGAATTAATAGGTTTTATATAGCAATCGAATATGATAAACATGATCCTTTTTAAAAAAATTTAAAGATGACGTGCGTGTCATTCGTTCAGTTAAATACATTTAGGTTCATAAAATGGATTTAATGGAAAATGTTGCGCGTATCTTTATTTTATTTTTCTCTGCGTATATGTGGAAGATAGTTCGATGGCAGTAGCATATAGCTAGTTCATTCATATACTGCAAACCAAACCATATTTTGATCGCATTGGTGCAAGTTAGATGAATCAAACAGGCAACCTCAATAAACTCGCCAAGCAAAACATGTTGCCGTGTTGCATATATGCTCTTAAGTTATTTTAAATCGTGAATTTCAAAGTTACAGCAACCAGTTAACTTTTCTCAATTATACATTGATAAACTTTTATGTTTCATCATCATATTTCTAACATTTCAATTTGTCATGATATCTTTGTAGGCAGCGTTGTCTTGCTATATACAACTATATGTCTATGAAGGATTTTTTTTCTTTAGGCAAATATACTTTCTTGTTTTTTTAACAGGGAAGGGGATCGGAAGTGCCGTTATCAGGAATTCAAGATAGAAGAACCAGTTCATGTCTATCAAGAATTGATATTAGGAAATTTCTATTATGCAACCTAATTTTGGGTTGTTGCTAAACAATCCTTTGTATGAACCGATGATGCGTTGTCACCTCATGTATTGTTGTCATGTCATTTTTTAAAAAGTCAAAACTCATAAGTGTCAACCCAAAAATATGTGAGATGACAAAGTATTATTGGTTAAACAAAAGATTGTATGACAACAACCCAAAATTAGGTTGCATGGAAGTAATGCCCTTGATATTAAGGGGTCAGACTGAGAATTGGGATGGGTTTAGACTTGTCCCTCTCCTAATCCGAAATATTGGTTGATTCAATTTTTAAATTAAACTTGAATTTGTCAATATAATGAAAGAAACTCGGACATCTGTAGGTCATATTTAGATCAGGACAAAATGGGATAGGAGTGGGTTAAACAGGAATAGTTTTCTCTTGACAAAACGGTTACAATACTCTGACTTGCCTATAAGTATTTTTTGTGCTTCTAGTGCCTTGGAATAAAAGTTTTTCTTATAAAAAAAACGTCACATACCAAATATTTAACACAAAAAGTAATAATCAATCCCAAGAAAAACAAAAGAAAGTGATATTTTTTCAATTAAATTACAAACAAAACATAGTTATTAAATTGTTAAAAAAAAACATAGTTATTAAGCATGCCATTTACATATAGTATATGTATATGAATCATAGTTGCATATTATATCTCTTATTAACAAATAAAAGTAGCTCATATTAAAAAAAAGTATGATTATTAGTAAATATCAAGAATATGTGAAGTTTGAATTAATAAACATTTATATGCGCAATTTAACTTTTTTAATTGCATAATATAAGGGATTAGTAAAGTAACATATAAATAAACAAGAACCCATCCTAACCCAAGTATTGGATTAGTAAAAAAAACCTGAACCCATTATTTTTTTAGCAATGGATCGGATTCTACTTTTCTCTAATTTTGATTGACTTTGGTTAGAAGGGGAAAAGAGAAAAAATGAACGTTGAAAATCACATATGATTTTACTTATTACATGTGTGTTTGGTTTGACGGTGGAAGGGGGCCAAACACGCGTTTGTATAAGCTACCCCTCACAACTTTCACTTTGCCATAGTTTTCAAACGTGCACGTACTCTTACTCCGTATTCATTTTGGTAGCAAGGGGCCATATATAGCAGCACATGATGACGACGAGATGCAAGCTGGCCCACGAGGGGGATAGCGTGTTTGGCCATTTCGTATTAATTTGAAGGCAAAGGAATCAATCCATTCCAGCCCCAAGAAAGCTGGAAAACCTTTGCATTTTTTGACTTTATTTCATCATGATGAAGGTATAATACTTAATTAGTTATATAGCCATACTACTATATATTATACTATATAGTTATAGATCTGGCCGGGTTCGACCGACAGAAAATATTAACAAAGCACGTGAATTTTGGATTCATATAATTTGTTTAGCCCCCAAAGTCGAAAACAACTAAGAAATAAAGAAAAGCTTCTTGATTAAAAGAGCACAAATTGGCACATTGAATTCCAAATCCGAAGCTTATATTGTATTATATAACCCAACTCTCAGTTTTGTTGGAGTGTTCACTCAAGTTAGGAAACTTATTACATTCTGTGCAATAATAATTTCTTTATATATTTCTGATTATAATAATGCAGTTCAACATCATTGCTGTTGCTGGATTATTTTTAGAAACAATTTATTATTATTATAAAGACAAACACCTAGATCAATGTTAGTTGAGAACTTGAGACTGTGACATATGAACTGACAGTGCAGGAGTGAAATCAGGAAAGAGAAAAAGTTTGGAACATATATAAACGATTCTGCCTCCGAATCATATGTTTTGTTTTTTAAATTTTTTTATTGGATTATTTATGTATTTAGTCCCTAAAAATTGAGAGTGTTTTGATTTTGGTCTTGAAAGTTTTTTTGATCTTGACCCATCCTTAATTGTTTTAAAAATTTGGCTTTAGTCCTTGTTGTGAAGAAAAATCCGTTAACTATTGACGTGATTAACGGAATGTCACATCAACATACACGTGTGCAAGCATGGAATGTCATGGTAGGATGACGTGAATGATCCGGACCAGAAGGATCAAAAGGGTCATAGCTCAATCCACAAACACATTTTGGTTGCGTCTTGGCCCTTTTGTTCTTGCGGACCCGGATCATTCAATTCATCCTATCGATAACATGCAATACTTCACACGTGTATGCTGATGCGGCGTTTCGTTAACTACATCAGCAATTAACGAATTTTTCCTAACGGTAGGGATTAAAACCAAATTTTTAAAACAATTAAGGATGAGTCAAGGTCAAAAAAACTTCCAGGGATCAAAATCAAAACACTCCTAACTTTCAGGGACTAAAACTATAAATTAGCCTTTTTTATTTGTATTACTTTTTTACAAATTTAATATATAATTAATACTATCGGTTTTTTTTTAATTACATAGTTGTTTATCATAATTTTTTTTAATAATAATTATATAAAAATTTTATATTTGAAAACTTTTAAATTCTTACCTCATTTAATTATTTTTTAATTTATATACATAATCTTAAAATACCATATTTATAATATAAAAAAAATACAATACGAATGAAACCGAGGTAGAGATATTTGATATGAGGAGCAATTTGGAAATGGAAGGCATCGAGCGTGGAAGTTGGAGGGAGATTGAAGGTCACGTAACTTGAATATAATAATTTACTTGACGTAGAAGCCACATTCAAATCTAAGTTTCACCCACCGGGAAAAAAAAACAGACGGAGAAAAAGAAAACGTGAGAGTAGTGCCATCAGACTTAATAGTGGTATCAGGAAAGAAAAGGTGGGAACAATTGAACAAATACATTGATAAAATTATAAAAATGCATGCAATTAACTGATTCCAGCTCTCAAAAGATGTGCTTGTTGGGTGTAAAATTATTTAATTTTATCGAACTAGTTAAGTCAGTCAAAGGTTTATGATCCATGCCAATTAAATTAATACGTTTATTGCATTCACTAACTGATAAAGGTAATTAAGAAGTGAGTGGTATGTTAATATTCTTTCGTATACCTGACTAAAGTAAAAGAAAGAAAAGGTTTAAACCAAACAAAAAAGGAAGGGGCAATTGCACATTTGCACTCTTGACTTATGCCTATTGAATTTTATTTAGGCTTAATTATGTCACAGGTCCCTGAAGTTTGGGATACTTTTGTCAGATACCTTTATTCTTTTTTTTTTCCAAAGTCTGACTCCCGAAGTTACTTCTAAGTTTGTCATATACTCCTACTATCAATTCTGGTCAATTTTGCTAACATGTAAAATCGGAATCCTGCACCTGGTACCCCGTGGTCGAAGATCCTTTTTTTTTAAAAAAAATAATTTAAAAAACTAAAAAAACTTAATATTTTTATATTTTTAGTCGAATAAAAAAAGAGAAATTTTTTTTGAAAAGAGAGGTTGTCTTCGCACGTGTGACACTCGACATCACATGACCAGCCTCCTGCGTCTGATCAGGATTCCGATATTACATGCAGGCAAAATTGGCCAGAATTGGTAGTAGGGGTATATGACAAACTTAGAAGTAACTTCGGGGAGTCAGACATTGGCAAAAAAAAAGAATAAGGGTATCTGGCAAAAGTACCTCAAACTTGAGGGACTTGTGACATAATTAAGCCTTTTATTTATTCATACTTTTTATAGCTGAGTTTTGGATTCTTCAAACTTTGATTATACCGATCCACCGTCAATGCAATAATACAGAAATGTTCATAGAATATTAAAATGAGTTGTCTTGTTTGCTAAACCTCGTTATTATTCTTCATTTGATGATAAATTATTTTTGAGTAATTAAGAAATAAAATTAGATATTTGTTATGGACAAGATGATTGATCTAAGTTGATCCAGGATTTGAACAATTATGGATATCCTAACTAGTTTTAGGAGTTCAAGATAGCCAAGTTGATTAGGTAGAGTCCATGTAATCCAAAATTGAATTGGTCGACTTAATCACTCAATATGATAATTTTTTTTATAAATAAATTGATTGGGATAATCATAATTTCCGAGATTCTCACCATTCTAACAACCGGATGAGTGTATCTCTCCAAGTTATTGATAAACCCTAACTAGCCACGCTGCTATATATACAACTTCCTTTTCAAATATTTTTAACTTATCATAAAGCTACAAGGTAATTAATATAATTTTGTAAAATTAGGAGGGTATAATTGATACATGAATTATTGAAAGCTGGATTACTTTGGTAAAAGCTTTTTGAGGTAACTTTATATATAAGGCCCGAATGAATATTGATTAAGTCTACAAATTACAAACGAGTTTGAAAGACACAATCCTCTAGTTACACCAACATTGACAAAGTCTAAGGTGACTAAGGTAGCATAAACTAAGAATCCCTCAAACACACACGGCTACGTATTGATCTGACTCAGTTTTAACCACCAACCTTACGTTCATACTTTTTAAGGCTTATCAGAGGATTCATGCTCTAAACATCAAATATGTTCTTACATATTTGTGCCTGGCTCACCGTACAAGTAATGTTCTTCACCAGTCAATGACAGACAATGACATAGGGAGTAATACAGGTGATGTTATATTTTTATTCCCACAGTACTCTAGATTTAGAAGAAAAATATTGGAATAGTAGCCAACTGGTTGCATCGAGCAAAGTATTGAGAGAATCTAATATCTTGCATTGTTACAACTGTTTGATTAGTGAACTGACATAATAACCAGGAAAAACCGCAAGGCAAAAATATCAGATAAAACAACACGCCAAATGTTTCAGAATAATAACAGCAACGGATATATGTACATCTTAAAAGTCTAAAGCCACCCATGCAAAACATTTATCAGAATGAATATACTGACATTAATTAAGGCAGAAACAGAAGTTTAGATACAATGTACACAAGCCAACATAACCGAGAAACAACAGATTTCTTCATGTATCAATAAAAAGTTACATGAACTAACAGCAACATCCAAAAACCAAAAGCATGTTGGACAGATTTCACTCCGCAGACAAGTTAGCATACTGCCATGGATTGAATTCAATTGATTTAACATCAACTTCATCAATGCTGCCTGAGTTATCCACAGCAGCCCGATGTTCAGCATATTTACCATTATATTGGTAGATTTCCAAATCTCCCCAAGGAGTTGGTGTCACTTCTTCAGTTAAATCAAACCACCTTGGTGTGAAGTTATGCCCTTTGGCCTCTCTGGTTCTCTTTTCAGCGCGCTGCTTCTCCTCCAAGCTGGAATAGAGCAAATACAGCATAAGTGCATCGGGAAAGGGAAACAATCACAAAGCACCTCTGTGGTGAAACTCAAGATCAATTCTATTTAAGGGAGGGGGTGACAATGGCACAGAGGCCCAAGAGTTCAAAAATTCTCAAGAGTAGACAAAATGAATTCTCTGCGAACTCATTGACTGTTTAGAAAACGGAACCCCCACCCGCCCAAAAACAAGAAAGGAATTTCCAACCACCTCAAACAAATTATTTCAATGGATGTTGTGAAAATTAGTGGAAGACAACATATATCATGTTAAACTGTTCCTCAATTTAATATTTCTATTGCTTTTGCTTGTAGAATGCTCTATCATATTTACGGACACAAGAAGACAGAAGGAAAATAGTAAAAGAAAGGGTAAAGGACCTGCTCTTTTCATTCCCAGATTTTGACAGATCACCCATCTCAAGTGCATATCTATCTGGGCGTAGTCGAGAGTCTGATGCTAGCAACTTTCTAGGGGCAGTGTCAAAGCTGTTTATTTTATGAGCAAAATGTGTATACTGGAATTTATCATTTGGTGGAACATCAGCAACATGCCAAACCTGCAAAATAAAATTACAAAGGAAATGCCGTTGACAATGATAAGAAACTTTGAAGTATTGGAGCCTTCACCGAGTCAATATATCAGCAAAGTATATAAACAAAATTACTGTACCTTTTTTCAAAGTGGCGTGTCAGTTTCTTGATGGCAGTAGTTATAACTTCTAATCACATAATTTACACCAACATTTAAAAAATTCGATTATAAGGGTATGTGCATCTTATCGACAGAAACGTATACGAAAAATCCCAAAAGATACTTGAATATATGCTTGTCTTCTACCATCACATTATGAAGTTTCTTAAATGATCTCCACTTCAAAGATAAGCTCAAAATTACAAGCACATATTCAGGTTTCTTAAAACAACCATAGATTAATTTGAAAACATTATTAATTTGAAAGCATTCTTTGTTACTCTGTATACAAGAATGAAAACAAACTAATAAAGTAATAAAAGTTGAAAAAATGAGGTGACATATCACCACTTCCACATTTGGAAGAAATAGGGAAGAAAAGAGAAAAAAATGTGTTCTTCTTTCGAAGGGCTAGGGAGATGTAAAGAATGGGCACAGTAGGGACCAGTGGATGATGGACAGATTTTATACACACAGGTCACCGCACATTCTTGTCTTGTGAAAATTGCATCATTGGAAAGTGGACTTAGAAAACAGCTAGAGACCTAGTGTTTGAAGCAAGGTCAACTTGAACTTTAATCACAGATAATTCTATAATCAATGTGAAGATTAAAAACAATCACCTCTTTCAATTCGGTCTCTGGTAGAGGCTCTCCATCTAAATCACAGGGTTGATAACTCATTCTCTCATTCCACTTCCCAGTCATTAATATTTTAGGCTCCTCAGAAGAATTATAAATATATCCATCCACTTCATAGCGACCAGAACTGCAGCAGATCAGGAAATAGGTAGACCTTAATCAGGGATATAGCAAGGTTGTATAAACTGACAATTGTAAGGTACCTCAACAGCTGAATGGAGAAAGATTAAGTGCACAATAACATAAATGGAAAGGGGAACGAAGTCAAGATTCTCTCAATTCTCTTTAAATAATCACACTTAACATGCTCAAATTGATAAGTTACTGGTATTGGGCTACAAAATCAAAAGTCGTCATGTGAGGCAGGAAAGTTCACTCCTATATTAGTATAATACACAATCATTTTAATTCATTATATAATGAAGTCAAACCTGTAATAGACTAAATATTGTTCAAAGAATGAAATCTAGATCCAATATATAACTGCTACAAACATATTAAAAATGCATTAATGTTTAAGAACAATAGTACAGATGGAGATGCTACAAACCCGAACCAACCGCATGGTTGAAAGTATAGTACAGCTTTGTCTCCAGTAGTCAAATTCGTCATTATCATTTCCCCAGGTGAATCAATCCAAGTCCGGCCAAATATCAGGTTATGAACCTTAGTAGGAGGTGGCACCAAATCTAAGACCACACCATCCCTCTTGAGGGTCACACGCGTTCTGCAAACAATAATTCATAAACTTTAAATTCCTTTTTAAACAGAAAATGACAACAAAACATGGTAACAAAGCCAAAAAATCAGATGAGAATAAGGGTTATATCAAGACTAAATTAAATTGAATAACCATATAACACTATAGAGACATCAAGATTGTCTATGAAACTCACATTGGCAATCTTATAGTGAGATCTTCAGATAGCATTATAATTATATTGGAACAAACATGCCACATATTCATCAAATACTACTCACTAAATATGTCTACCCTGCTTGAACATGCTTAAAATCTCTTAAGAGCACAGAGATGGGATGCAAACTCTCAGTTAGAGTGTGACAAGTCAATGCAGCATATGGAATACAAACAATATAGGTAACAACAAGAATAAAACAATTTATCGGATGCAATCTATTATCACCTTCCAACAGGATAAACATCGACAGAATTTCCCAAAAACTTGGTTTTTAACTTTGATGTTACATCATATGTAAAATGCTCATTCTCGGCATGCCCTGCGCTCATTGGGGGATGATGGCTAACCTGAAATTTGGAATTTATAACGTTATATATATATATATATATATATATATATATATATATATATATATATAGAGAGAGAGAGAGAGAGAGAAGCAACATTGAAAAACATCCATAAACTTCATGTTGACCAAACAATTTAGGAAATCAAAAGTTAGTATTTCTTCCAACTCTTCCGTACATATACATATACATATACATATACATATACATATACATATACATATATATATATATAGAGAGAGAGAGTATTCAAAGCCCTTTTCTTATGTTCCCTATGACAATCACACGCTGAAAAGATACCTGTTCTGCAAGAAATGTAATTCCACCATGATTAGCCATTTCATAAGTCTCTCCAAGGATAGGATTAAATGGCTTCCAGGTTCGTTGATATGCAAAGTACACAGATATAGCCCACGATGCTGTGATGAGTTCATAAATTACAATAGTGAAAAAATAGTCAGAAAAAAACATGCCTAAGGCTTATAGTTACTTCAATGCAATAAGAACAAGAGTTACTACAATAAGCCTCGGTTGATCATACTAGGAGCCAGTCATGCAAGTCCTTGATCAAAACTAATTAGAATGCTTCATATACTTATGTTTGTCATTCATTCTTATCTAAATTAGATTCAATTGACAAAAAAAAAGGGGTTAAAACAAAAAATTTACATACAAGGGGGGAAATAACTCACATGCATACACCAACCGCATGTATGGATCCTCTGATTCATCTGCCCGATCTAACAGGTAGGAGTACTCCATCAACTAGTTCATGCAATTTAAAGCACAATCAATTGGCAACAGGAACAAAGAAATCATCAACAATGGAAAAATTTAAAGCTAGCAAACCTCAGCCATTTTCTGGAGCATTGTCATTGGTTCAAAGATAATAACTGGCAGTGTCACCATTGATGTTACATCAGAGCCAATATATTTTTGCATCATCTTCCAGTAACTATCTCTTTCCTTTATAAACAAGAACCAAAGAGAGGAAAAAGGGATAATCATTTTCAGACAACAAGGTACAAGCGCATATGAGTGAGGCATATGCCAAAGAAGAGAAAAAAGTAAATAGAATAATGGCAGTGTTCTTATATCCTTTTTTTTAATGGGTATTCTAATATCCGAAGATAAACCAATATTGAAAAAAACACTTGGAATTGAAAAATGATGAACAAACAAAAAAAAGCACCTCTTGTTTCCATCTTCCTCTCTGAGCTTCCTCCTCTGCGTCTTCTTTACCTCCCTCTGGATTTATGACTTCTACACCTTCATACCCCAGCATCCTAGAACCCAAAGTACAATCAAATATATAAGCTTAATTTCCTCTGCAAATCGGTATTTAAGCTGCTAGAATTGACAGAACTCTCTGGATTTATGTAAGTCATTTCATTCTTTGTCAACTTCGTTTGCTTTGTTCCTTATTGAAAATAGTGTTTCTTTTTTATATTTCCTTCGATTGTGAATGGTTCAGTTTCTTAAAAGAAAATCAATTTTAACAATTTTTCTTACTCTACAATCTAGTGAAAGTAATTTTCATGATTGCGAACAAAATAGTTAAAAGCAAAATTGAAAAGCTTTTCCAGCACAGAGTTGGGAGCTACAAAGCACAAAGAGATGTAAGTATCAATCATTCATAGATTCAATCTAGTGTTGTAATATTCAATGTCCTACGTGGCTAGCATGTAAAATCTATGTGAAACATTGCAATTAATTGAGTGAAAGGGGAGCATAATTTGGCTAATTTCCACAACATGAGTGCAAATTGAAACACACAATTGGGTAAGCAAAATAAATTGAATTAGGGATAAAAATCGAAACTTTAAGGTGAAATAAGAAAGTAAGTACCCATTGACAGATCGGTGCATAGCATTGCTGAACATGGACAAGCCGGAAGACATGGCAGCAAAAAAGCCCTTATTTTCATTCTTCTTGGGGCTACCCATCTTTTTTTCTGTTAAAAACCCTAACCCTAATTTCAGAGGGAGGATCGATCACGATCAGAGGTCAATCGCTGTTTGCTTCCTCCGAACAGATGAAGCAAATCAAGCTCACTATCGATAGAAATAGCAATGAAAAGGGATAATAATAAATATAATATAATATAATTATAATTATAAATAAATAATGGTAAATAAAATTGGGTGGAATTCGAATAAAGCAAAATGAAGAGAAATTGCAAAGTTCGGACTTCAGAAGTGCGGAGGAAGGAAGAGGATCCGTGATTTCGGTTTCAATTTTGTATTTTTGTTTTTTTTTTTTATTGTACTGGGACTGGTCATTGGTGGCAATTTGTAGTTTTGACTTAAAATAAAAATTTGTATAGAAAAAATAAATGTATGGAAAATGTTAAAATGATTATTTAACATTAAAAAATCATTTATTTATTAAATTGAGAATTGAGAAATACTTGTATTTGTTTTTTTAATAAAACATATCTTTTTGAAATTTTAATTAATATCCTTAGAATATGGATTAGTAGGACTCATCATAATAAGATTAAGATAAAGTGTGATAAAGATATGATAAGAGTGGGATAATTCTTATCTTATCTCGTATTCCATGCAAATCATGTAAGGAGATGATAATTGTATCAATAATGTGATGAAAATGAGTGTAATTTTTATCTTATCTCGTATTTTAATGCAATTTATATTTTTTTCGCCCACGTAATCCAATAATTTTATATCACTCCAAAAATAATTTTGTTATATAATGTATCAATAATATTTTTTTGCACAAATATATCAATTATAATTATTATCAATAATATTAATGATTTTATTATTTTTAACCAATTTTCACCCTAACAATAATCTCATGATCCAATTTCAAATTCAATTTTATAGTCAACTCAAGGTGACAAAGGGAGTTGTTTGCTATATAATTTTCTTGTGATCTTTATATATATGAGTGTGTGTGTGAATGCTTATTGGATTTGTTTCCATTCGATAAGTATTAACGTATTTTTTCCTATGTTTCGGATAGGTCGAATGCACGTTTGCACCAAAAGTTATCAAGAGTAACGTTTACAAAAATCATATCCAAAAAGCATTTCTACATAAAACCAAACATAACTTGTGTAGTTTTTGAACTTTTTGTCCGTTTCAAACAAACAGAAAGTGTCACCGACTATATTGTGAAATATGCAAATATTAGTTAATTTATTTTAATTTCGCCTAATTTATTTTTTACATTTTTTATTGTAATGTTAGCTAAGTCCAATCCATTTGAGTCCAACAAACATGTTAAATAGAGATGATGAATGTTTTACTACTTACATTTTATTAATGTATAGTTCCAAAATACACACCAGAAATTTTTTTGTCACCCCATAACATACTTACGCTATTCTGCGACATAAAATTTCACAATCACAATTTTCTACCATCGTGAACTTATTCATGACAATGCAAAACTATATGTTTTAAATAGACGTGGTCTAATCCACGTCAATAATTAGATCATGATGTGAGTTTGGTAACGATAGAAGCAATTTGAAGTGCAACATGAATACAACATGGGATGACAAAAATAAATTTTCATGGATGGACAAAGGAAAAAAAGAGAGTTTTAGATAGGCCCAAATAAAAAAAAATTTATTGGCCCATCACAAAAACTTTTTTTATTTACACACTTTTTTTTTTTGGTTTTAGGGCTGAGGATAAGCACCCCAAAGTGGTTGGTATGTCTTGAAAAAATAAAAACATAAGTCCTTTGGTTTATTATATGCATCATTTTCAAGAAATCTCAACCACTTTGGGATGCTTATCCTAAGAAAACCCTTTTTTTTTATAATCCTATTTAGACACTTTTAATACTTCTTTATGGCATTTATTAATATTTAATTCAATTTAACACTAAGATATAGCCATACTTAATTTAAATTTGTGATAAAATTAAGGTGTGTTCAAGTGGCGTTGCTGGGAGAATACAAGTGACCTCATCCATGACTCTGATTTGAGTCACTACACGGATCCAATCTCAACCCAACAATCTCTTCAATTTTTTAATTCTCTTCACCTTCCCACCTCTGATTTGTTACTACCTTTCTTTACCTTTTTTACTTTCAATTGAAAACCCTAACCTTCTCTTCCTGCGTCGCCGTTTTCACAACCCCAATCATTGCTCATTAGATTCCCAATCACGATTCAAAAATCAAAACTTTATACCAAGCAGCCCATACCCATCACCCAATTTTATTTAATTTTTTTTTTTTTTAGTTTCAATTTCGATTCTTAGTGTGTGCGTTGTTCTCAGTATGAAAGAGGGTAAATCTGTGAAACTCAATTATCAGCCTCAGCACCAGAATGGTCACCTTTCCCCTTCCAAATTCGCCAAATTGTTTGATCCCGAAGCATCATGGGACAAGGTTGTACTTTAGTTATTTTTACTGAGGATGTTTTTTTTGTTAAGTGTTTTTCTTTTCCTTCCTATTTTCATATTTTTGTAGATCCATTCCCACTCCAATTTGACCCTAGAGATGTTTCCAGGAAATTTTTGCTTTATAGTGAATTCAATTATTTGGCTACTTCATTGGTGTTTTATTCTATGCAGTGCAAAAAACATGTTACATATATATAATATGTTCTGGGATCATTTAATAGTGTTTGATTAATAAATCATGTATATATAAAACTGCATTTATTATTAAAGTTAGTGATAATTAAATTATTTTCTTTTATTTATGTTGTTTTATGCAATTGTTGAACTGATCCAATGTTTTTAACAACCTTTTTCTATGTGTCTGTTTTTATTTCCCACCTCCAAGCAGGATCAATTGGGAGACGTATTGCATTGGATTAGACAATTGCTCGGCCTTGTGTGCGGATTTGTATGGGGTTCCATACCTTTGGTTGGAGGAATATGGTTTGTCCTGTAAGTGTGTTTTGTTGTTTCAAATCACCAATATGTTCGACATGTTATAATTGTATATTTGTATTTGTATGTGTCATTATTAAAGCTGTATATTCTCTGCTGTTGTGATACAATGTTGAATAATGGGAATTTTTTTTGAATAGTCTTATTCATGGATTTTGATTGCTTTGTGTCTACGAAATTGGTGAGATGCATAAATCTAGAAACATCTCCTTTGAAAGACCTGTGCTGTCGATAAGAGTTTATTGGGAGTCCTTATTATAATAGGATTAACTTCTGATCGCAACATTTACACAAGACAAGGAAGTTCATTCTCAAGAAGACGAGACCGTTAGAGGATTTGTATTCTTCCAACGATTGATTAATTATGGGAAAATAAAGGTTGGGAAATGACCTGGTAGATTATGTAGATAGAAATGCTCTGTTATTATGTACAAAAGAGGAAACCCGAAAAGCTGGGTGGATAAAACTTTAACAAAATACTGAGAGTTGACAAAATTAGTAAACCACAATAGTGTATGTTATGCATATGAAATTGTTGTTCTAGGTAAAATAAACTCAGGAAATTGCCTGTGGGTGTAAATTTCAATATTCAGCAGCAACAAATTAAAAACATGTGGAGGTTCCTTCTTAGGAGATAGGAACCTTTTGAAGATTTTATTTCCTTATTTCTATTCCTTTTTGTTTTTATCAATTCAATGTACACTTATTTGTGAAGATTTTGTTGTATTTAATGTTTGAAAAAAAAAATTGTAGTAGTAATCTATTGAAATAAATTCATTAATGAGGATGATCACTTATCTGATATGCGGAAAGATTTGTTAAATTTTTGAAACTTTCTTGTTACTAATTTTAAAATCTCTCGGACTTCATCTATTCAATCTCTTGTTGTGTCTATGAGATAGTGACGACTTAGCATTAGAAAAACCATGTCTGTCCAAATTGAAGTCCTTAGTTCATAGTAGTAGTTTATTTTTTGGTACTTTATTCTCCTGTTCTTGAGTTTTAAGTAATAATACCTATCGTTGCGTTTTATTCCGTGACGTGACACCATCTGACTTGTACTCTATACTCTCGATGTTTATTATTTGTTGAAGCTTTGTTTTCCTTTATTTGCAGTTTCATGGTGATGTCTTCTGGGATTATATATGGTTATTATGCAATGATATTAAAGGTTGACGAGGAAGAGTTTGGTGGTCATGGAGCACTCCTCCAAGAGGGGCTTTTTGCTTCTATAACTCTTTTCGTGGTAATATGCTTTGTTGATCATTGCTCTATCAACTGCAGATAATAGACTTTGCAGAAAAAAGATATCAGGGGTCTTTTACTGTTCTATAAGCTGACTTTGCTTTTCGCATCTATGCAGCTTTCCTGGACTCTTGTTTACAGTTTAGCACACTTCTGATTGGCTGGGCATTGGAAGTTTTGCTAGCATCTCCAACACAGTTACGAGACTTACTTGATTACGAAAACTCAAAGATCTTTTGAATCGCAGTTATCTGCTTTTCTTCTATGTAAAATGTTCTGATTTTGCAGTGTATGAACATTAGCTTCTGCTTTCCATGGTAAATAGCTGTTCTAGTCCAGCATTCTTAATGATAGTTTTGTGTTACAGCTAATTGTGGACTGCAGAATTGATGACAATCAAAATTCCGTTTGTTGAACCGTGAAATAAAGTTACTTGCAGGCAAATTCTGAAGGATAATTTATCCTTATGTTTATGTCATACTAGCACTGTGGCTTAGGTTCCCAATTTTTTGGGGTCTTAGTGCAGCTGTTAGAGTAAAGGTATTTTGGTTGAAGCTGTTACAAATTTATTGTTTAATCACTGCCGTGTATTTATGCATGATCTTGCATGCAATTTCAATTGAAGCACGGTTAAATTGGCTCCAAGACTTAGCTTTCATGATCTGGAACACTGTTGTTGACCAAATAAACCAAATTTATCTTCATAAAGTTGTGCTTTCACTTTTTTTCACAATTTTAAAAGGAGTTTTTAGTTTGTGTATTTAGAAGAAATTAGTACATCGGGTGAGTCCAAAGGCCATGAGAAATTGAGAATGACGGTGTGTTTGAAAATAAAACTGTGTTGTAATATTGCAACCAACAAGATGAATTATTATTATTATTTTTATTTTTACTTTTGATGTCAGTTTGATCAAGACTTTGTTGATAGTAAAAAACTTTGACTAAACTATCACTTTAATCTTTCACTTTGTAAAGAGCTTTCATTTTAGTTCCTAACTTTTCAATAATTTTTTTTTAGTCCCTTATTTTGAAAAAAAAAACTACTCACATTAGTCTTTGGCAATTTTCTACATTCATAGACGTTACCGTTTTATACACGTAGCTGTTAAATAACTTATACACATGTGATTTTTAATGTCTTACATATGATGTTGATTTCAAAAGACATAAATTGGAGGAAGAAAAGGGTTAGGACCGTTAAAGAGACAACTAAATTAGTTGTAGAAGCTAAGGCAGGTGCTAAAGCTGTTGCAGAAAATACAAATATGTGACAGCAACACAACTACCAGATGTCATAGATTATTTAACGGCTACGTGTGTAAGACGATAACGTATATGAACGGAGAAAGTCGTCAGGGATTAATGTGAATAGTTTTTTTCAAAGTGAGAGACTAAAGAGGAATTATTGAAAAGTCAGAAACTAAAGTGAAAGTTCTTTACAAAATGAGGACTAAAGTGACAGTTTAGTAAAAAAAAAAAACTTTTTGCAGCTGTGTAAGTTGCACTTCACGCTCGAGAATAGTGTATTTTTTCCAACTGTTAAATGGAGCTAACATTCGCCAGCTGTAGGTGTGGCGTGATTTGAGCTGGTTCCTTAATTATAACATGGAGAGCAAGTGGTAGATTACTCAGCATCTACAAATTGAGCTCTGTTATGGTCTTTTATCAAGCTAACTTTGTAAACTTTGGTTAACACACATTTCTTAACCTTGACAGCAATAAAACTCTTCTCCCCCAAAATCCGATAATGTATTCCCTCCATTCCACAAAGAAGGAAAAATTTGCTCAAAAATGTTCTCCCAGATCAAAGTTAGAATATTGAATAATAGTAAGTCTTAAAAATTGTATACCATGCTTTGATTGATTGAAATGTATTAAATTTTCACTTGATAATTGGTTGATCTGATTGATTAATCAGCATTAACTTATACCAATTTCATAATCATACCTTTTATTAGCATGAAAAGTAAAATTTGAGTTTGTCAATTTCAAAAACATAATTTTTTTAGCATAAAAAATACAAATTTGAGTGGAATTTCAGCCCTTTTTAAGTTTGATTTAAGCCATACCTAACAAAACAAAGATTTAGGTAGAATAATTTTGATGGAAGATAATAATAATAATTTTATAGAATAGATGCAGGTATACGAAGAAGAAAAATTAGAACTCATTCCACCTAGCATGAATTCATCAATTCAAAGTGGAATGAAAATTAATTTTATTTAATTTTAAGACTAGTGCTATGTTTGGATAGAATGAAAATCATCAAAGTGATCTTCCATTGTTTAAGAAATGCTCTGTTAAAGATCACCAAAAAAAAAAAAAGAAATGCTCTGTTAATGGAATGAAATAAAACTCTCCCATTAAGGCTCTGATTGTGAGTTTCGGAGGGGAAGATATGGAAAGAGAAAATTTTCCAATTCATATTCCACTGGCTCTACCTCAAATTGGAGAGAAAAGAATAATAGGTATTTTAAGTGGAGAATTCCATTCCATTCCTTTAATAAAGCAATTCTCAAACAATGACCTATTACTTCATCTGTTTTCATTCTGTTTGATTCCCCTCAAGTGGAGTCAATGGAATGAAAATGAAATTTTTTTCCCTTTCCATTCCATCCCCTCACAATAAATAACTCCTCTCCAAGGTCTCCGCTGGTAACTTCTTTCGCAAGTAAGTGGAAGGACATGAAACCAAATCCCTCTGTCCTGCTTTCACCCTTCCACCTCCTTATGTGGGTAAGACTTGCAGAGCTTTTCGTTGCAACTATCCATGGGAAAAAAAATCTGTTTCCAACATTTCATATTTGACTACGAGTTTCGGAGATGTCAAAACTTTTCAACATTGCATCGATGGGAATTTGGGTTCATGCTTACATGAGATGTCAATTGTCATCAAAACTCAGAACTCCTAGAAATATTATTTTATACCCCCCCCCCCCCCCCCCCCCCCCCCCCAAAATCTTGCACAATACTGACGCGCAATAAAATTAACGACATTGCTGTCCTTTCACTAAAGTGACAACAACGTCTTCCTTGCAAAAAGTATTACAAATTGGTCTTAGGCAAAACTGCCGTACACTAAAAACAAGAAAGAAATTGATGGTACTAGGATCCTTACTGTACACAATCCGTATAGAAGGAGGTCAGAATGTTGGGAAGAAATTTCACAACCGTCTTTGGCGTCGGGATCTATCTCTTAGGGAAACGAGGTAAATTCGCCCATAAACCCATTGTCTACCAAAAGTTGAAACTGATGGCTGCAAAACAAAGAACATGTTTCATGAAAAGTCCAGAATCATCTTTTGGGGGGTGCATTTTTTTCTTGGGAGGGGGGTGGAAGAAGGGAGAAACAAATGTATTCTACCATGCACATAATCAACATGCATAGCAAAATTTTAGCATGGCCAGTTTCAATTTTCACAACTAAACAATCTAGTTTTATGAACTGCCTTTTGCAAGAAGTCAAAACAAGCTAAACATTATTACCTCCACTTTGGTGCGAAATTCTAATAAGCATTCACAAACATGACAGTTTGCTCTATGAGGCGAGTCATCATTCTTATCCCTTCGCACAAATGCAAATACCTGAAAGAATGAATTCATCTCGGTAAGTGAAGTCAAACCTTATACACAGGCATCTCTAGCTCAACAGATAAAACATAAGTTGAGGAACAAGATGGAAAAGAAACCAAAGACTTATATGACAGTTAACACAGTGACTGACCTCTTCTCCACAATTTGGGCATGCCCCTTTTAGTGCCACCAAGTCATTCTTCCACAGGCCTTGAAGCACCTTAACTGTGGAAAAAATGCAGTCGATAATATTCAATATATATGCAGTGAAAATGTCATATTTGAAAATTATCCTGACATTGCAGAAAGAAAACTCTCCGGAAACCAATTTAACTAAATATAGTCTGAGACAAAGAGGAGGAATAGCAGTAAAACCATTTTACCTGAAGCTGAAGCAATTGGGTACCCGATGAGAAAACCCAGCCCAATGAAGATGTTATTCACCAAGGCCAGGAATCCAAGTCCAGATAATTGGCTCCCATGTGATAATCCTGAATGGAAAGCATTTTGATAAGCTCCGCCAACAGTGTATGATATGGGTCCAACACATACTAAACTGCCAAATGCAAGGAACAAGGCCCACGTGCTTGCTAATGCCAAAACCATAGATAGATCTTCCTGCCCTACAACCACATCACTCAATATCCTAATGAAGAAACCAAGAAAAAAAGGCAGGAAAGTAGAAGAAAGGAGATTGGGGACGAAGAACATTCTATCCAGAATTCCATATAAACATGTTGATATAACACTAAAACTATGTACTAGTATGTAGCAACTGCAAACATTCAATAAAAATACATCATATATCGCTCGCAAACCTAACTTTGACATCAAATCAAGATCCAAGGAGTGCAAATTAATTACCACTCTATGCAACAGGATATTACTATTAAGGGCATTATGCAAGAGTAGCTTTGGAAATCAGAGACGACGATTACCTGAGCATCAGAAAATGTTGATTGCCTCCTGATACTGCATCGAGGATACTTGACAACCGACTTTGAACCAAACCATCTTAGCTTTAACTGATTCCACCACATTATTCAATTAATTAAATACAGTGCAACTTAGAAATCTATGTATCAAAAGAACTATATATGTTAATTTAGTTAAAATTAAATATAAACAGTGAAGTGAAGTGAATTGAAGATATAATACCTCTACTCTATCAAACATGTCATCCACTATCAAAGGCTCACCACCATAATAAGCATCCCGTGCCTTATATAAAAAAGAAAGCAAAAAAAACAAAGAGTCAGCATCTTATAATTAATAACCGCTTCAACTAAATAACTAACTAACTAACTAACTAGTAAATAAGGTAGAGTATAAGGAGAATAGTTAGTTACTTGGGAATAGAGAGCTTCGAGGGTTTCTTGATTGGCGGTTTCAAGGGGGCCAACGTAGACACAGTAGGGTCCCTCGGGGGGTTTATCGATGAAGGCGGAGACACGGTGGTGAGTCCTGGTGGTGAAGCAAGGAGAGAGGCGGTTGGTTCTAAGAAGGAGGAGGCGCGTGGATCGGGAAACGTTAGGAGCGAAGGAGGTGCTGCTGCTGCTGCCGGTAGCCATCGACAACAACAAACAAACATCAATCAAATCACTTCAATTGAATTCAATTGCTGCTTATTATGATTATGCGGTGTTAGTGTTCCCGAAGTTAAGTTTTGTTATGTTTTGGGAGCGAACACACTCTCACCACAGAAAAAAGGTTGTCGTTCCTTTCACGCCATAAATATCTTGTGTTCGTCTTTATCTGCTGCCTGCTTGCCTTCGTTTTTCTATTTTCCATCTCCCATCATTATCTCTCACTTCTCTTCTTTGTTTTTGAGTAAAAATTTAGAAATCTAATCTATTTAAAAAAAATTAGAAATCTAATCAAAATATTACTATTCTATTGTGTGCCACTAACACATAAACATGTGGCTAGGAGGCTTTCCTTTCTTCATTGACCTCAACGTTGTTAGTAGGGATGGCAACAGGGGGCGGGAACGCTCGGGGAGGCCTTTCCCATTCTTCATTTTCGGATTTCATTTGCCCCTCATTCCTATCTTCTTCATTTTTTATGTTGGGGTAGATTAACCTCTATCTCTATTCCCCATCACCCCGCGGGAAACCTAACTTCAATTTGATCTGTTATAAAATTCACAACATCGAATAGCATTTTTAAATTTGTATACTGCAGAAAAATAATAGTTAAAATTTAAGAGATTCAATAAAAAAAAGATTAAAATAATCGTTAATAATAATAATTATAATTATAATTATATATATATATATATATGTGAAGTTACTAAAAAACCTATTTTTTAACTATATAAAGCCTAAATATTTAAAGGCATATAAGTAAAATTGTCGGGGACGGGGGAACCAATCTCATTCCCCACCCCGAAATCTGTTCGGGGAAAAATCCCCCATCCCCGCCCCCAATGGGAAAAATCTCCGAACTTGGGTACCTGAACGGCACAGGGATCCCCATCTGTAGTCTCTCATTGCCATCCCTAGTTGTTAGCAGGGTACGTTCAAAAAAAAATGTTGTTAGTAGGGTGTTTTAGGAAAGAATTCAATGCTCCTAATTATGTGGATTATGTTTTGATGATGACAAAATAATTAACAAATCATGCCTTGAAGATATTGCAACATCAACATCAACAAGAAGTCAAGAAAAGAAGACAAGTGCCCAATCATTCTCAATCAAATATTAATTGTAAATTTCTAATTTATGTTGAGAGTGGTTGAGAGTGGGTAGAAATGGTTAGTCTCTTCTAGGAATAAATTTTTATATGTTTATTAAGTTGAGATTGACCAAAAATTAATACTTGAGAGGAAAAATAAAATTGAAAAATAATTTTTCCCATATCTGATCAAAATACTCGAGTATTTTGAAAAAGACTCGAGTATACACACGAGTATTTGTAGAAAAACTCGAGTATTTGTGCCAGGTCAGCAATTATGACCGTTAGTCTTGTTCGTGCACCAATTCACTCGTGACCGGCCAAAAAGACTCGAGTTTTTACCAAAAGACTCGAGTATTTTTGTCCAGTCAGCAAAAATGAACGTTGGAGAAACTCAAAAACCCAATTGAGGGCATTTGAGTCTCATCCAACCCAAGAGAGCAATTCAGAACCTAATTGTAAAATTTCTCTTTGAATTTGTGCAAGAACAAACAAGACAACAACACATTATTGATCACAAGCTTTCATAATTTCCTTTTCTCAAGTGTTAATTCCCAAAAAACTCAACTTCTCAATCATATTGTCATTTTATTCCAAGTTGAGTTTTAGGCCTCAATTCTTACATTGAGCTGTGCTTATTTGTGCCAATCCATTGTGAGATTAGTAATACACATACAAAAAGCTTGATTATTCAAAGTCTTGGATTGTTCCCAAGCAAACCCTAAGTGGCTTAGGGTGTTGGAAGTCTTGAGAGGTTCTCAAGCACAAGACTAGGAGGTTCCTAGCCCGGTGGAGTTTCTTGAAGGGAGTTCAAGGAAGCTTTGTGAAGAGTTCTTCAATCACCGGAATCAGATTGGGGTAGAAATCAAGAGTTTGGTACACTCTTGAAAGGGTTAGGTTGAGTGAGGCCATTCTCAAGCAATCCTTTGTAATTTCTAACAATTTGATTATTAGTAGAAACTCCTAAGTGATTAGGAGGACTGGATGTAGCTCATTGTTGGAGTGAACCAGGATAAAATTGCTTGAGTGTTGGTTTATTGTTTTTAATCTACTTTCTAGCTCAATAGACTTAAATCATTTCAATCAATTAGGATTTATACAATTAGGTAGCAAGTTCAAGGAATCTTTGTGTTTAAAATTTATTTAGATTGCTTGCTATTCTGTTGGATAAGTTCCTGTTTATTATTGAATTGATTTGAGTTAAATTGCTGAATTTTCGTTTCTGGTTTTTCCCATATCTGATAAGAAAAACTCGAGTATTTCAGAAAAGACTCGAGTTGTTCATCCTGAAAAACTCGAGTATTTCACAAAAGACTCGAGTATTTTGTGTCTGATTGCAAAAAATTCAGTCTTAGCTCCATTCTTCAATTATCAATCGAAATATTTGGTATTAGTGCTTCAAAATACTATTCACCCCCCCTCTAGTATTTGCTTAGCCCGCTTGTTGGTTTCCAACAAGTGGTATCAGAGCTCGGTCGAAAGATCGAGTGTAACAACTTTTTCGAAAAAGATCCTTTTGGAAACTTAATGGGCTCTAGCAATAACTTTGGTGGAGAAGGAGCTTCAATAAACCGTCCTCCACTATTTAATGGTGAAGGATATGTTTATTGGAAAACTCGCATGAAAGTTTTTATTGAAGCAATTGATATGGATATTTGGGATGCAATTGAAAATGGTCCTTTCATTCCCAAAAAGAAAATAAATGATGAAATTGTTGAAATTCCAAGGAGTAGTTGGAATGATGATGAAAAGAGAAAAGTCTCATTTGATTTAAAAGCTAAAAACATCATCTTTTCGGCTCTATCCCATGATGAATTTTATAGAGTTTCCCAATGTAAATCGGCAAAAGAAATGTGGGATACTTTGCAAGTCACACATGAGGGAACAAGTGAGGTTAGAGATGCAAGATTGAATTCTCTAACTCACGAATATGAATTGTTCCACATGTTGCCAAATGAAACCATTAGTGACTTGCAAAAGCGATTCTCTCACATTGTTAATCATTTGATTTCCTTGGGAAAAGTATTTCGCAATGGTGAAACTACTAACAAAATTCTAAGATGTCTTGATAGGAGTTGGCAACCCAAGGTAACCGCCATCAAGGAATCAAGAGACATAAATAGCATGGACTTAGCCACTTTGTTTGGCAAACTCCAAGAGCATGAGATGGAGCTTACAAGACTTGGGATGCATGAGGAATCGGACAAAAAGAAAAAGAGCATAGCACTCAAAGCTTCAACCAAAGCTACAAAAGAAGTTGAAGAATGCTCTACAAGTGGAGATTCCGATGGTGAACCAAATCAAGAAGAATTTGGGATGTTTGTGAAAAGATTCAACAAATTCTTCAAAGGGAAGAAAGGTGGATCTTCATCCAATTTCAAGAGAACCAAAGACTCCAAACAAAGAGAAAAGAGTACCAATGATGGAGTTAAGTGTCATGAATGTGGAGGGGTTGGTCACATAAGAATGGAATGTGCCACATTCTTGAAGAAGAATGACAAGAAGACCCAAGAGACCAAAGGGAAGCGTGCATACATTGTTTGGGATGCACCGGAGAAGAGCAATGAATCATCTTCAAGTAGCTCCGGTGATGAAAATGCAAACCTTTGTCTCATGGCCAAGAACAATCATGAGTCCTCATCAAGAGCTAATCATGGCATGAGTGAAAGTGATGATGAGGTAACCTCTAGTTCTTCTTGTTCCTCTTCAAACTCCATTTCATATGATGATTTGCAAGAAGCCTACAATGAAATGTTAATTCAATTTAAAAGGCTTGCTAAAATTAATAAGGAAAAAGGAAAGAAAATTTTGGAGTTTCAACATGAAATTGATGAATTGCAAAAATCTATAAATGAGTTGAAACTTCAAAATGAATCCTTGGAACTTATTAATTCTAGTCATCAAAGTGATTGTGCAAATCATGAGGAAATTATCACTTCATGTGAGAGATGTGATGATCTTGAAAAAGAAGTGAAAGAGTTGAAAAACAAACTCACTATCTCACATAGTGATAGAAACCTCAACCAGTTGTTGAACTCTCAAAGACATAATCACAACAAAACCGGTTTAGGATATGTTCATAAAAAGGACAAAAAGTACAAGGTGGTTGGAACATTTTCTAAGAAAAATTCATCAAAGAGACCAACTTGTACTTATTGTGGAAAAGTTGGACATATCAACATTGAGTGCCATATTAAGAAGTTTGAAATGAATAAGGGCACTTATATGTGGATTAAGAAGGGAGAAAGTCCCAACACTAACCCTAAGGGACCCAACATTGTTTGGGTACCCAAAGTGAAAAAGTGATCTCATTTTGTAGGTGTGTCTTCGAACGGGAAAACAATTGTGGTATCTTGATAGTGGATGTTCGAAGCACATGACGGGAGATAAGCGGCACTTCATTGAGCTTACTCCAAAGGAAAAGGGTTATGTCACTTATGAGGACAACAACAAAGGCAAAATCCTTGGTATTGGTAAAATCGGAAACTCTTCAAACTTGATTATTGATAATGTGCTCTATGTTCAAGGATTAGAACATAATCTCTTGAGCATAAGCCAATTATGTGATGTTGGTAATCATGTAGTTTTTACCTCTACCCATTGCCTCATTAAAAGTGACAAAGATGAATCAATCAAATTTGTTGGTAGAAGGTCAAATAATACTTACTTAGTTGATTTGAACAAAGTCACTTCTTTGGTCTCTACTTGTTTAGTGAGCAAAGAAAATGACACTTGGTTATGGCATCGTAGGACCGCTCATATTAATGTAAACCAATTGAAGAAAATACAATCTAAAGATCTAGTAGTTGGTTTACCAAAGCTAAATTTTTCTATTGAAGGTGTTTGTTCTCCTTGCAAGAAATGTAAACAAACTAAAAACACCTTTGGATCAAAAATGGTGATGTCCACATCAAGGCCATTAGAAATGCTTCATATGGACTTGTTTGGACCATCACAAGTAAAAAGCTTTGGTGGCAACTATTATGCATTGGTGATTGTTGATGACTTCTCTAGGTTTACTTGGACTTTATTTTTAACTACTAAGAGTGAGACCTACAAATCTTTTAAACATCATGTCAAACTTTTGCAAAACCAAGTGAATCAAAAAGTAATTATTATTCGTACCGATCATGGTGGTGAATTCGAAAACCACAAATTTGATAGATTTTGTGCTAAAAATGGTATTGAGCATCAATTCTCCGCACCAAGGACTCCGGAACAAAACGGAGTGGTAGAGCGGAAAAATAGGGTGCTAGAGGAACTTGCTAGAACCATGTTAAATGATTCTCAAGTACCTCAATATTTTTGGGCCGATGCCGTCAATACGGCTTGTTATGTTTTAAATCGTATTTTGATAAGGCCCTCTTTGGATAAAACCCCCTATGAACTTTACAAGGGAAGAAAGCCAAATATATCTCATTTTCATGTCTTCGGATGCCAAGTTTTTGTTTTAAATAATGGAAAAGAACACCTTGGCAAGTTTGATTCCAAATCCGATGAAGGCATATTTTTAGGCTATTCTTCTCATAGTAAAGCTTATAGAATTTTCAATAAAAGAACTTTAACTATTGAGGAATCAATTCATGTGGTTTTTAATGAGTCTTCAAAAGAAGATAGTGTTTTATGTGATGCTAGTGAAGATGGCATTGTCTTTTCAAAAGAAGAAAAAGAGAGAGAGAATTCAAAAGTTGATGAAGGAGAAGTAAGGGAAGAACTTCCTCCAACTTGGAAATCGGTCAAGGCTCATCCTATAGACAAAGTCATAGGAGATATGTCAAAGGGAGTACTTACTCGTAGGTCTATTCAAAACATTTGCCACTATGTCTCATTTGTTTCTCAAATTGAACCCGATTCAATTAAAAAGGCCATTGAGGATGATCATTGGGTTCTTGCTATGCAAGAAGAATTAAACCAATTTGAAAGAAATGAAGTTTGGGATCTAGTCCCTAAACCCGATGATCATACCATAATTGGTACTAAATGGATTTATAGAAACAAACTTGATGAATCCGGGTTGATTATAAGAAACAAAGCTAGACTAGTAGCTCAAGGGTACAACCAAGAGGAAGGTATCGATTATGATGAGACCTTTGCTCCGGTTGCACGTCTTGAAGCAATCCGAATTTTACTTGCTTATGCTTCAATCATGAAATTCACTTTATATCAAATGGATGTTAAAAGTGCTTTCTTGAATGGGTTTATAAATGAAGAAGTGTATGTCAAACAACCCCCCGGTTTTGAAAATAGTGAATTTCCAAACCATGTTTATAAATTGAAAAAGGCACTCTATGGATTGAAACAAGCTCCTAGAGCTTGGTATGATCGATTGAGTTCCTTTCTATTAGAAAACAAGTTTCAAAGAGGGAAGGTTGATAATACATTATTTATTTATAAAACCAAGGATGACATTTTGTTAGTACAAATCTATGTTGATGATATCATTTTCGGTGCTACTAACGGGTCTCTTTGTAGAAAGTTTTCAAATTTGATGAAAAAGGAATTTGAAATGTCAATGATGGGAGAACTCAAGTTCTTCCTAGGCTTACAAATAAAGCAAGTCAAGGAGGGGATTTTTGTGCATCAAGGGAAATATTGCAAAGAGCTCCTTGAGAAATTCGGATTGGACAAGTGCAAGGAAGCCTACACTCCAATGAGCACATCATGCTACCTAGACAAGGATGAACAAGGTACACCGGTTGATGTTAGTAAGTATAGGGGTATGATAGGTAGTCTCCTATATCTCACTGCATCTAGACCGGATATTATGTTTAGTGTATGCATGTGTGCTAGATTTCAAGCTAATCCTAAAGAATCTCACCTATCCGCAGTTAAACATATATTTAAGTATCTAAAAGGAACAATTAACACTGGTTTATGGTATCCTGCTGATGCCAATCTTAGTCTAGTTGGTTACTCGGATTCCGACTTCGCCGGATGCAAGCTTGATCGCAAAAGCACCAGTGGTACTTGCCATCTTTTGGGAAGTTCATTGGTGTCATGGTTTTCTAAAAAGCAAGCTTGTGTCGCTCTTTCTACCGCCGAAGCGGAATATATCGCAGCCGGTAGTTGTTGTGCTCAACTGTTATGGATGAAACAACAATTATCGGATTTTGGTTTGAAACTTGAAAATATTCCGATTAGATGCGATAACACGAGTGCAATCAATTTGACTAAGAATCCGGTGTATCACTCAAGAACTAAACACATTGAAATAAGACATCATTTTTTAAGAGATCATGTACAAAAGGGTGATTGCACAATTGAATTTGTTAGTACCACAAATCAATTAGCCGACATTTTTACAAAACCTCTACCAAGGGACACCTTTTATCATATTAGGAGAGAACTTGGTATTTTAGATGAAGCTAATATAGGCTAATTGCATTGTGTGTCATTTTTGGAAAATCACCATATTAGTCTTACTCTAATGTGTTATTGATTCTTAGTTAAATTGTCCTTGATGATATTTGAAATTGTATATGTTAATTGTGTGTGATTCTGTACTGTATTCCAAGTTGGTAGTGAAGCATTTGTGTTTGATTTGTGTTTGGTCTTTTAAAACTGAGTTTTTACTTTCTGTTCTGTCAAAATACTCGAGTTTTTCCAAAAACACTCGAGTATTTTAATTCAAAATTAAATCAGTTTTAAATTGAAAAAGTTTTTAATCAGGGTCTGATAAAAATACTCGAGTGTTTCTAAAAACACTCGAGTCTTTATTAAAATACTCGAGTGTTTTTCAAAACACTCGAGTCTTTCGAAACCCCCAATTTTTGAACTTTCAGACCAAACTCGAGTATTTTCCAAAAACTCGAGTATTTTGCGTTTTCCTGAAAATTGAACTTTCGGACCAAAGTCGAGTTTTTCAATTTTTACTCGAGTTTTCTGGGGAAATCTGGGCTGAGTCACGACCGACTCGAATATATTTTCAAAAACTCGAGTATATCCTAAAGAACAACTCTAGTATTTATGAATATATTCGAGTATTTTGAACTGTTTATATATACTCTCAGACTCAAGTTTTTTTTGCGACCCTCTTCTCTCTCGGTTTTCTCATATCTCTCTCCTCAAAACTCAGATTTTCCTCAAAGTTTTGTCAAATCTTACTAGTTTTTCATCCTCTAAACTCTTCTCTCGGTTTTATCCTCCTCCAGATGCTCCAGCTCCTTCGATGTTTTGATGATGTTGACCTTTGGATTTTATCTTAGTTTTCATTCTGTTTTTATCTTATTGGTCTTTGTTACATTTTCTGTACTCTGAGAACTTGGTGTTTTGAGACTTTGGGTTTCTTATTGCACCTTTGATTTGGACCTTTTATGATGTTTTTATGTTAATGAATTTGGTCTTCATTATGATGTTTGTGCAAAGCTTCAGGGGGAGCTCTTTATATTTATTATTAAGTCTATTTTTTTTTTGCATAGTTGGTTATGGGGTTTTCCGATTATGCACCTCTCCTCCCTTAATCTTTTTCTAAATTGTTATATCTTTTTGGCGTATGACAAAAAGGGGGAGAGATATTACACTTGTCTTGTCTTGTCTTGATATTGTTGCACCTAAAATCTCTAATTATGGTATATATTCTGATAATTGTTAAATTCTCTAATACCATAGGCTTGGTGCTAAAATTAAATTGTCATAACATCTTGCTCAAGCTGAATTTTTAGATAGGTGAAAAGTATCATATAGTGAGGGGGAGTTGCATCTCCAAGTGGATCAAGCTTAACAAATGGATCAAGTGTTAATTATTTTGTCATCACCAAAAGGGGGAGATTGTGAATTCAATGCTCCTAATTATGTGGATTATGTTTTGATGATGACAAAATAATTAACAAATCATGCCTTGAAGATATTGCAACATCAACATCAACAAGAAGTCAAGAAAAGAAGACAAGTGCCCAATCATTCTCAATCAAATATTAATTGTAAATTTCTAATTTATGTTGAGAGTGGGTAGAAATAGTTAGTCTCTTCTAGGAATAAATTTTTATATGTTTATTAAGTTGAGATTGACCAAAAATTAATACTTGAGAGGAAAAATAAAATTGAAAAATAATTTTTCCCATATTTGATCAAAATACTCGAGTATTTTGAAAAAGACTCGAGTATACACACGAGTATTTGTAGAAAAACTCGAGTATTTGTGCCAGGTCAGCAATTATGACCGTTAGTCTTGTTCGTGCACCAATTCACTCGTGACCGGCCAAAAAGACTCGAGTTTTTACCAAAAGACTCGAGTATTTTTGTCCAGTCAGCAAAAATGAACGTTGGAGAAACTCAAAAACCCAATTGAGGGCATTTGAGTCTCATCCAACCCAAGAGAGCAATTCAGAACCTAATTGTAAAATTTCTCTTTGAATTTGTGCAAGAACAAACAAGACAACAACACATTATTGATCACAAGCTTTCATAATTTCCTTTTCTCAAGTGTTAATTCCCAAAAAGCTCAACTTCTCAATCATATTGTCATTTTATTCCAAGTTGAGTTTTAGGCCTCAATTCTTACATTGAGCTGTGCTTATTTGTGCTAATCCATTGTGAGATTAGTAATACACATACAAAAAGCTTGATTATTCAAAGTCTTGGATTGTTCCCAAGCAAACCCTAAGTGGCTTAGGGTGTTGGAAGTCTTGAGAGGTTCTCAAGCACAAGACTAGGAGGTTCCTAGCCCGGTGGAGTTTCTTGAAGGGAGTTCAAGGAAGCTTTGTGAAGAGTTCTTCAATCACCGGAATCAGATTGGGGTAGAAATCAAGAGTTTGGTACACTTTTGAAAGGGTTAGGTTGAGTGAGGCCATTCTCAAGCAATCCTTTGTAATTTCTAACAATTTGATTATTAGTAGAAACTCCTAAGTGATTAGGAGGACTGGATGTAGCTCATTGTTGGAGTGAACCAGGATAAAATTGCTTGAGTGTTGGTTTATTGCTTTTAATCTACTTTCTAGCTCAATAGACTTAAATCATTTCAATCAATTAGGATTTATACAATTAGGTAGCAAGTTCAAGGAATCTTTGTGTTTAAAATTTATTTAGATTGCTTGCTATTCTGTTGGATAAGTTCCTGTTTATTATTGAATTGATTTGAGTTAAATTGCTGAATTTTCGTTTCTGGTTTTTCCCATATCTGATAAGAAAAACTCGAGTATTTCAAAAAAGACTCGAGTTGTTCATCCTGAAAAACTCGAGTATTTCACAAAAGACTCGAGTATTTTGTGTCTGATTGCAGAAAATTCAGTCTTAGCTCCATTCTTCAATTATCAATCGAAATATTTGGTATTAGTGCTTCAAAATACTATTCACCCCCCCTCTAGTATTTGCTTAGCCCGCTTGTTGGTTTCCAACAGTAGGGTGTTTTAGGAAAATTATTAGTTAGTTTTAGACCATGTGGTCCAGATATCTCTCAACCGTTGATAGTTTATTTTTTAGTTAAAAAAATCAAAAATTAAATAATGGATCGTGGTGATTGTCCAGGACCATGTGGTCATGGACCACATAATAATTGCTCGGGTGTTTTATATTACTCTCTCTGTTAATCTCTCATATTTCGAATAGAACAATTCCTTTAAAAAATTTAATCATTAGTTAGATTTTTATACATTAATTATGTTATTTTTCCATTATATCCTTTATCTTCCTATATTCATTAATTTTTCTCCACTGTTTACATAAATCAAGACATATTAAATAAAAATAAACATGAAAAAT
Source organism: Crotalaria pallida (assembly GCA_037953625.1). Lineage (NCBI taxonomy): Eukaryota > Viridiplantae > Streptophyta > Magnoliopsida > Fabales > Fabaceae > Crotalaria > Crotalaria pallida. The sequence goes on along the minus strand of CM075654.1, from coordinate 135,525,792 downwards.
AGTTGCATTTATTTCACTATTGAAATCCTTAAAAGGACAAATAAAAAAAATCTTTTAAAAAAGAACAAATAATAAAACGGAGGGAGTATGTGTTTTTTAACCTCAACCATTACATTAGAGTTAAGGATAGACTCTTAAAACTAAAAAAATTTCTTCAGAAATTGTGTATTTAAGAAATAATTTTTTTATATATATTTAATTTTTCAAGTTAATAATTGCATTAATGGTAACTTATGACTGAGGTTAAGAAATCTTTGATTTTATAATGTTCATCCAATGAAATTAATAAGTCATACTTGTTTTTTCTTATCAGAAAATATGTTAATGAGTAGTTGTTCTCCTCCGGGCAGTTTGCAGGTTATGATCTGGAAGCGAGGTTGCCCATCAGAATCGTCAATATGCAACAATGACGATGAGTAGGGGTGTAAGTGATCCGGTCCGAGACCGCTCGACCGCTCGGACCGGACCAAAAAATGTAGTCTGGTTCGGTCTCACGGTCCGGTCCGGTCCCAAAAATTTAAGACCATACTTAAATGGTCCGGTCCACGGTCCGAAATATTTTTAGACCGCTGGGACCGGACCGGACCGATAGAGTTAATAATTTAAAAAAAAAAAAAGTAAAGTTAATAATTCAACACCATTTGACATCGTCCAATTATATATTACACGTACAATATATATTACATTGGAATGGAATGACAGGGGGAACAATTATATTACATAATGGAATGATGGGCTATGCATATATATAATATATAAAAGGCTGTTGCACTTCCTTGCAATTGGAATGGAAATGCTTCTGAGATCTGATGACATTTCCTTACAATTGGAATGGAAATAAGAGTTTACATTGTCACATATCTCACATGTATTTATTTATAGCCACTTTAACAGATCTAGAACACAAAAAACAAATTTAGACTAATTTGTCGGGTTTAACTTTTTTTTGTTTTTAGCCTTTCATATTTTTGCTTGGTTTTAAAGAAAAAAGGAAAAAACGCAAAATAGACCGGACCGGATCGAACCGGACCATTCATGAACGGTCTGGTCCGGTCCGGTATTTGAGAATAAATAATGTTGGGACTGGACCGGACCGGACCATACTAAATTGAGCGGTCCGGTCCGTAATATGGCTCAGAGACCGAACCGGACCGGACCGTTACACCCCTAACGATGAGATTTCCCTCGTAAACAAAAAAAATATGTTAATGATCTATAAATAATTAAGGATTTTAAATATGATATTAAAATTCGATAATATATTTATATCTCAAAAGCTCAAAATCAACATTATAATAAAAAACTAATAATAAAAACTTAACGTGTCACAAACATGTAATATCACCTAATTGTCATCATTGTTTATGGAAAAATTATACTTTTACACTTTGTTTCTTGGGTGTAAGAAGTGTAGAAAAGAAATACCTAAAAAATAATAAAGAAGAGTTATTGGTGATGTGATGTAAAAAGAAAAATGAGAAAAAAAAATGAGATGTAAAAGAAAAAAATTGTAAGGATGTAATGATATTGATTATGACAAATATTTTAGGCTTAATTATGTCACAAGTATCTGAAGTTTGGGTATTTTTGCCAAACACCTTTAATTTTTTTCAATGACTTACTTCTAGATTTGTCATGTATCCTCACTACCAATTTTGGTCAATTTTGATGACATGTAACATCAGAATCCTAGTCAGACGCAGGAGGTTGGTCATGTGTGGTGCCGCATTTTAACTAAAAATATTAAAATAATAAGTTTTTAAGTTTTTTAAATTAAAAAAAAAAAAATCTTCGCCCACGGGGCACCAAATACTTACATATCAGCAAAATTGGCTAGAATTGGTAGTAAGGGTATACGAAAAATCTAGAAGTAAGTTCGGGGTCAGACATTGAAAAATAAAAAATAAGAATATATGACAAAAATACCCAAACTCCAGGAACTTGTAACGTAATTAAGCCAATATTTTAAGACTTCGACGTTCCTAGCCGAATACCGCAGTTTGCTTGCTGCTAGGTGTGAAGTAGGCGATGAACCCCCTTAGGAATTGAGATTTTTGCTTTATGTGATGCCAAAGTCTATTTGTTTTAGTTTTTCTTTCATTGAGTTTCAAATATTTGACAGTAATATTAAGTCTAGCAAGGTATCTTAGTATACTTTGCTGAAAGGAAAAATCTTAGTACTTTTTTAAAGGCAGAAGACAATTCATTGATAAGATGCATCAGGAACAAGGACTGGGATCAAGAAGAACTCATGGGTCTGTCAATCCTAAATTATGCGGACACCATATAATATAAATATTAATCTATCATATGCCTGCAGGCTGCAGTGAGGTGTGTGGTAGTGTTCCTTAATGCAAAACCAGGACATTGTGTGCAATTAGGGAAATCATTTTTGAACATCAACAATTGGGACAACATACAGTGACTACTTTTGTGATATAAAGAAAACAGAAAGTAAGTGAAAGATAAATATAATAAATATATACAATATAGAATGATAAAAACATGATTTACACCTAATAGAGTTGGTACAACTACGACCATTATCAATGTTACTAATGCCTAGCAGACAATAAAAAAAAAAAACATACAAGTGCCCACCCTTTCTTTGCCTTTACTCTGCCTATGCATGGCCAATTGGTCTTATACTCTTATCCTGTTTTTCTAACAAAGAAACTGTCCCAATTTTGTTCACCTATTATCTCAGACAAAGTATATTTCCAAGTTAATTCTTCTTGTACACTCAAACTAGAATCCTCTCCCTTCCCCAACTCTCTCCTCAGTTTATCCACTCTTTCAAGGACCTTCTTAATTGTAACATCAAATGCATCTTCAACAATATCCAATCTAAACCTTGGGTCTATATATATGATTCTTGGAATCAGCTTTATAATCTCAGCTCTCATAGACTTTACCTTGGCCTCAGGAATTCCATTCAATATCTTTTCTATGCTCACCTTCCCCTCTTGAACATCCTTTTCAGATATGAACACAGAATAAGTTGTATAATCTTTTGGCAAATGCCATAAATATTGAACATAAGCAGAACCAGGATGAAAGAAAACTGGGATACACCCTGCCAACATGGAATCAAAAATAGACCTCCTAGTGTATGAGTCCCCTGAAGGTTGCAGACAGAACTCAGAACTTTGAAACACCTCCATCACATAAGATGGTTGATGACACTTGCTCTCTTCTTTAACTTGACATTCAAGCAACTTACATTTGCTTCCCAGAACACGACATTGATCGAATATGTGACCTCGTATAGAGTCTTTGCGATCGGGTCGTGGAGCACCGGCAAAACAAAACAAAAATGGTCTTTTCTGCTTCCTCATTTTTCTCAACCATGCAAACACTTGATCAACTCTTGAAGGATGAAAGTAGGTTGGATATGGTATCGCGAAATCGTTGTTATTCCATGGGCTTTTCTCTATCACTAACACTGTCATGTTCTTGGTTTCGGGCAGCGCCAGAAGCTGGTTTCCCCAATCTTCAGAATCCTTTTTAACTCTTCTGAAGTCCCAAGTGATTCTACCAGCAACCATGAAATGATCTCTCCCCCACATTTTTTTCCACTCAGGTTTTTCTCTCAGCCACTTCACAAGATCAAGGGAACCAGCATCTCTCATTGTTGCATTAGAAAACCATAGGTAACGCGAAACATCAAGGCCAGCATAGTATGGCACATAAACTGCAGAAGCTATTGATGAGTCGTTTGTCAAACACTTGTACTGTCTCATTCTGTTATGGAAAATGACTTCTAATAAGAATTGATTTGTTTTAAACCAGCCACTCTTCAAGAACACATTTGTAGAATCCTCAATAACAGGACCAAGACCAAGGTTCGAGACGAAGTCACACATGTTTGCCCACATGTTAAGTGAAGCACAATTTTTTATCATGTCCTCATTGAACCGGCTAGGTATCTCATGCACATAAATGTAGCGACCAGCACATGGATCCTTATCTGTAACAATAGCACCATTCTTCACCCCTTCATCTTTCTTCACCACAGATTTTGAACCAACCAACTCAACCTCATTGTTATTATCTTTGGTCACATTTGGGAATAGACCAACATTTTCAACCTCATGTTTCTTCTTTGGCATGACTTTTCTGTTTTTGTGCCTATGTTTTGTTACACCATTTGCATGCTTTTCCTCGTACAAAGGGGTATTCATCACATTTATAACATGATCCCTAGCATACTGTGTTTCCTCTCCCTTACTATTAGGCAAATGATCATAATGGCTAGATTCCGAAGTAGTGCCAAATCTATGGCCCAACGAGATGAATAGACTGACATCAGCATTTAGCCTAAAATATGTGTAATGTAGAAACAACCATGCAAGGGATGAGACTAAAACCGCTAACCAAATCTTGTTATGCCATTTGAAAGTGGTTAATTTTTCCAGACAGGGTCTCATGCTTCTCTAGTTATCCAGCTTGCTCAAATTCTCTGCATATAAATAGCCTAGTATTAGAGTAAGATACATAATAGAGAGTCCATAATGAAAATGTGCATGCACTTGAAAGGAAATGATGGTTTTGCTGTTACATACCTTATTAGGACAAAACAATCAGGAGAGCAAGGTCAGAAAGTAAAGAGAATACAAAGAACGAGAAAGGAATAATATTGGTTTTTTTAATTATAGGAATAATATTTTTTTTTTGTTGTTGCTGATTAACTGAAAACTGGTAAATGAAAGCAACAGTAATTGCTGTAGAGGAAAATCAGGGGAACTTTGCAATTTGACCGTGTCTGATGCTCATAACAATAACAAATTGTGTTGGTTTAGTTTAAAACGTGTTTGCCACGATCACATAAAATCACTGGTGAAAAGTATATTCACGCATAAAAATGATAATTCTATATTAAAATATGAAAAGAAGAAAAGATAGATTTAAAAAAATGTAAATGAAAATAAAAGAGAAAAAAATTATAAAAATATAAAAGTTGATTCATGTGTTTGATCTTTCTGGTTCATTTACCAAAATAAAATGAAGTATACAGTACTCCCTCCATCCCGAAATATAAAACACTTTTGACACATTTTTATTTTGTTCATATTTATAAAACTCTTTACTGATTTTCAATGAGCATTAATTACTTTTTTCCACAAATACCCTTATTTATTTAACATTTTTTACGTTCCAATAATATTAATAGGGGTAATTAAACAGATCCTATATTTAGAGACGAAGGGGAGTATTTAAGAAAATGTTTTTTTTTTTTTTTTGGTAACAAGCATCTCAACTGTCCAACGTTTTTGGGCTGCAATATACTCCACAATTTAATCTCATCACTTATTACACTATGCAACTCAAAATTTTCCACTTCAATAATAATTTATCGAATGGGCAAAAAAATAATTGGGTTTAACTTATGAGTCGAGATCATTATTTAGATCTTATAGTAAGTATCTAATTAAGTTTGTGATAACCATTTTACTCGTGTATATATATGTTTTATGCATCAAGAATATCTTTCCATCAATAATTTAAAAACTAAAAAAACATCAAAATAAATTTTATTTTTATCAATAAAATCATTTTACTCGTATATGATAAAACAATTAAAATTAATTTCATCCAATAACTTATTTAAAAATAGAGAATTGTCCCAATTATTATAAATGACGTTTAACTTCTATTATCAATCATTCTAAGATTTCAATGCGTTAACACCCATTCACATTCAAGAATGGATCATTCTTGTAGATTCTTTTGGTACACATTCTTGTAGATTCTAACACTATATTAAAAGAGTTTTAGATTCCAAACTCCATGAAGTATCCCAAAATCCCAATTTTAATATAGAAATTATCAAATTACCCTAATTAAAAAAATAATAAGATATGAGAACCCTATAAATTATTTACAAACTCCATCTTCTTCCTCTAACCTTAAACCCCATAACCACTTTGTCTTCTCTCTTCCTTCATCACCATTACCACACCTTGCTTCTTATTTTACACCAAACAATGAGTAACTATCTAGTACGACTAAATGTAAACGAAATTAAATCAAAATAGTAGTTAACATTAGCACACCAAGAAAAAGAACACATTTATTTAAAAAAAATCAAATGAATTCAAACTCAATACAACCTTGCATTGTCTTCTTCTTTAATTGGTTGTTATCACACTACCAGCAGCACATCTAGTCATACATCAAATAAAAATAAAAATAAAAAATAAAAAAAGAGAGAATAATAATGATAACGATAATATGTACATCTACATCTATTACGATGATATTGAGAAGCAGCAGCAACAGAGCCAGAAACTAAATAGAAAGCATGGTGTGGTGGTGATAGAGGAAGGGAGAAGATAAAGTGGTTATGAGGTTTAAGGTTAGAGGAAGAAGACGGGGTTTGTGAATAATTTATGGGGTTCATATACTATTATTTTTTTTAATTAGGATAATTTGGTAATTTTCATATTAAAATTGAGGTTTGGGGATAATTTATGGGGTTTGAAATCTAAAACTCATTAAAACGGTGCTAACAATTGTATTAAAAACATTGTTTAAAGAACCCGTAAGGAATATTTCAAACTTAAAAATTCAAATACATCATTTTGCGAATGATATTGTTAACGAATGCCTTAAATGTACTGTTTAATTAATTAATAAAAAATAATATTTCATTAAAAACATACAAAAAATTTTTTTTTATCAATTTATTGAATACAAAACTTTCCAATAAAATTTTACTTATTTTGGTCCGTTAAAAGTGTCCTTAATAGCGGTGTAACGGTCCGGTCCGGTCCGGTCTTCGACGGACATTGGAGACCGGACCGATCAAATTAACACGTTCGGTCTGATTTGGTCTTAATGTGTTTTATGTAAAAAGACCAGACCAGACCGATACGGTCCAAACTGAATCGGTCTGGTCCGGTCCGGTCTATTTAGAACATTAAATTAAAATTTAAAATGCTGGAAATAAAAATAAATAAAGGCAGCAATACTTAGAAAAAAGAAACTAATTGAACACAGGACAAAAGGAGGGAGATCGAACGCAGGGAGGCAGGAGGTCGAACACAGGGAGGCAGGAGGAGGGAGATCGAACGCAGGGAGGAGGGAGATGGGAGATCGAACGCAGAGAGGAGAGAGATTGAACGCAGCGGAGGAGATCGAATCGCAGCGGAGGAGGAGATCGAATCGCAGGGAGGAGGGACCACAAGCGGCGGCGGCGGGAGAGAGATCAGTCCACGAAAGCGGCGGCGGAGGCATGAAAGGCAAGATCTGAGGGAGAGAGATCGGAGGGAGAGAGAATCGGAGGTGCTTGGATTCCCTGCATTGTCCCTGCTTTGCTACTTTGCTTTCCTGCCTAGTGCTTTGTGGGTGACTATGTGTATTTGTGTGTCAAATTGTTTATGTTTTTTTTTTAATTAAATATTTGAACCATCGGCCCGGTCCGATCTTTACGGTCTGGAAATTAGCTGGACCGTGGACCGGACCATTATAGATCAGTCCACTTGTTTTGAGTCTGGACCGGACCATGAGACCATTCTGGACCGTATTTTTCGGTCCGGTCCGGTTAGGTCTGATCGGTTTCGCGGTCCCAGATCCGACCACTTACACCTCTAGTCCTTAAGACACTTATTAGCATTTTTATTTTGCAAAATGATTTAAAACTTTTAAATATTGGCATTTATTATATTATTGAATTTCTAAATATGCTGACAGCTATCCGCCTTGAACCGGAAAGCAAGCAAAGAGCCTTCGAGAGCCTGGCATACCGCTATTAGAACAAATTAATAAGAACAATTTTATTTTAGGCTTATTTATGGTTTTTATCCATAAAGTTCAACGTGTTTTGGTTTTAGTCCCTATAAGTTATTTTGATTAGTACTGATTTTTAATTTTTCAATTATTTTGGTTTTGGTCCTCTCCGTTACAAAAAATCAGTTATTTGCTGCCACGTGATATGAGGTAACGCCAAATAGGTGATGTGACACGGATAATTCAGACCCATGAACTTAAAATTTTGTGTACAGAACCATTTTGCGTATCAAACCATTTTGCGTCCGTGGATCTATATCATCCACGTCATATACGTCATATCACATATTTGACGTCACCTTAGATCACATGAACTGTTGATGTGATGTTCCGCTAGCCACATAAACAAATAACACATTTTTATTAATGGAGGGGACCAAAAGTAAAACATTTGAAAATTTAAAAACTAGTCCCGATCAAAATAACTTTTAAGGACTAAAACCAAAACACACTGAACTAGAAACATAAATAAGCCTTTATTTTATTTTATTTTTCTTTTTTGCAAAAAATAACATACTAGTATAATAAAGAGCGAAGTGAATGCTTGTCAATACCCGCAACCGGAGAGATTAGACCATCTTAAAAGTCTCATTGCTCCAAAGTCATGATAAGTGTGAGAAGTCGTCAATAAGTAAGATACTACACCTTGAACCAAAACTTTTTTTTTTGGATGAACCAGGGTATTCACCCGCGCAACTGGGTGACTAATCCCTCGCACCACGGTCGGGCCCTTTCGGGAGCGATGCTCCCAGTAAAGCTTGCTCCATTCACATGCGTCTTGGAAACGACTCGAACCCGCGATCACATACTTAAGGGACACAAGCCCTTTACACTTGTGCAAGCCTCCAGTGGTCTTGAACCAAAACTTTAATCATGGATCTTGTTACCAAATAATCTTATCATATTTAATCCACTATAAAACTTCAACTGGCACTTATACCCAACATTATTACTACATTCCGTATATATGTATTGGATCTTGCTAAAATACTTGTTATAATCGCTATAATAAGAAAAACAATGACATATGTATATTTGATCACCTCCTAACAATTTAAAAAGTATACGCTTCAATGGCTTTTTATTACATTTGAATATTTAATGGTTGCCCTTATTTGCCAAAGCTTAATATTGATAAAGATGCAAATATTGATATATATTTTTAAAACTAAACATATTAATATTATTACGAATTTACAAAGAGAAAATGATAAATAGATATGAAATATTGTAAATACAATAATTATTTATCAATTAAAATTGATATAAAATTTTATAAATAAAAACAAAATAAAAATCGTTCCGAATATTATTTTTTTTGTGTACACCAAGGATATTTTCCAGCCGACAGCCGAAGACTAATCCCCTCCGAAACGATCATCGAAGTGGATTTTGTCTCTACCAGCCTTTTACATGCCCACGACAGGGATCGAACCCTGACATTATGCTTAAGAAACGACTAAACTGTCACTTTAGTCCCTGAATTTACACAGCACTTTCACTCCAGTCCCTGAAATTAACAAAAGTGCTTTTAGGTCCCTGACTTTGTAAAAAGTCATTCACGTTAGTCCCTCAAATTAACAAAATTGCTTTTAGGTCCCTGACTTTGTAAAAAATCATTCACTTTAATCCTTGAAATTAACAAAATTACTTTTAGGTCTCTAACTTTGTAAAAAGTCATTCGCTTTAGTCCTTCCCCTAACCTCCATCAACGTACGTTAACAGAATGATGATGTGGCTGTTTGGGGGCATTAAACCACATCGTTTTTGCACAAGAGGCAGATGTTGCTTCTAATCCTAATGTAGTTGCTAATGATGCTACTGCACCTGCACCTGCAGCTACTAATGTTGTTGCTCCTCATTCAGATGCGATAGATATGTCACAAACACAACCATCACAAGATTTCTCCCAACCAGAACCTCCAAATGAAGTGGCTGCATCATCTAGTGTTAGATCTAAACTACCTATCAGGCCAAGATCAGCTACACCAGTCCTATCTAATACAGAGACATCGTCAATGGTGTTTATGCCCACACATAGTTTTAAATAACCTAAAAATTCCTCTGGACCATTTTCACAATCAGCTTTAGGATTTAAAAGATGAAGAAATTAGTTTTTGGTAACCATCTTCACAATCAGCTTTAGGATTTAAAAGATGAAGAAATTAATTTTTGGTTGTGTTTTGCCGACATTTTGGCTTCTTGTGCAAAAACGATGTGGTTTAATGTCCCCAAACAACCACATCATCATTCTGCTAATGTACGTTGATGGAGGTTAGAAGTAGGGACTAAAGCGAATGACTTTTTACAAAGTTAGGGACCTAAAAGCAATTTTGTTAATTTCAGGAACTAAAGTGAAAGTGCTATGTAAATTCAGGGACTAAAATGACAGTTTAATCCTTTAGAAACCCAACTATCTACTGTGCTGGCTTTGTTGCTGTTGGGAAAATTATTTACTTCTACAGAGTCTCAAACTTTTCAATGGCGTGTCATTTTATTTTTCTGGGCATTCGAAAATTGAGTAAAGTAAGCTACTACAAAGTTAGTTAGTAGTTTCAATCTTTAGTCAAATTTCGTCATACCAACCAATCAACCATGATTCCGAGGGACCCATCTTCTTCACTTTCCGGCATCGAGCGTAAAGATCAGACCCCCCGCCATGGCCATGCCCATGCCCATGCCGACACCGCCATCCACCCAGGTCAAGCCCCTGTACCCACTCCTCTGCTGCCGCCACTTCTAATGGACCAAGACGGTACGGCATTCAAGCGGTGGTTCCCATGGCTGGTGCCTTCGTTTGTGGTCGCCAACGTTGCCGTGTTCGTTATCACCATGTATGAAAACAATTGCCCGCAGCATTCTAATTCGAATCGCGATTCTTGCTTTGCTACTTTTCTTGGCAGATTCTCCTTTCAGCCCCTCAAACAGAACCCTCTCCTTGGCCCTTCTTCATTCACGTCTGTTCTCTAATCTCTCTTCTCTTATTTATAAATAGAACTGTTTGTTAAGATTAGTTGATAAACTACATGATGGAATTGAAATTGTTTTGTAAGGTTAGTTGATAAGTTACCTAATAAGTAGTAGATGTAAAATGAGATTAGCCCCTAGCTAATAAGGCACAAGCTACCTTAAGTAACTTATCAAATGTGAGCTTATAAGGTCTTGGCGTATTAAAATAAGCCTATTAGGATCAAATTGCAAGGTTGAGTCCTCGATTGGAAGTACGGGATTCTAACGTAGGGGTTTATAAGGCCTTGGGCTCTCCAACTATAGTAGCTAGCTTTTGCGGTGTGGTTCTCTCGAGTTTCTTATCATAGCATCTTCTATCAAAAACAGTAAGTTAAGCTGATTCTGTTACTAAATAACTCTAAGGTAGCATTATCATACAAGTTTGATTTTTGGGTTTTCCAATAGCTTCCAATGATATTTCGATAAGCCAACATTGTTAATTTTCTCTCTTATTATTAAAAAATGAAAACACAGATGTTAGGACATAAGATGATAGCATAGTGCAAAACACTGTATAAATACTTCTAACTCTTATAATATATATCTCGAATCTATTTGCATCAAGTCACATCTGCTTGGTTTTACTTTGTACATTACTTCGTTTTCTTATTTTCAAGTTTGTGAAATCTAAATTGAAGCTCTCAACCTATATCCAACATGTAACACCATTATATTAACTTGTGGGCAGTTACTATCAAATTTGTACTTACAATTTCCTGAAGGATTGAGGATATGAGTTAGTAGTATATTATTTTATATATGTTGGAGTTGTGTTATTATGTTCTTTTGACATCTTTTTTGTTCTTCAGATTAGAAAAGATGGGTGCTCTGCAAGTGGACAAAGTGGTTCATAGACACCAGGTTTGGCGGCTACTCTCTTGTATATGGTTGCATGGTGGGGTTGTCCATGTGCTTGCCAACATGTTGAGCCTTTTTTTAATTGGAATTCGTCTTGAGCAAGAGTTTGGATTTGGTACGGTTCTGGTAATCAGCCTGGTGTTTGTTCTGTGTGAACTGTGCTTATTAAATTTATTCTATCCATAGCTATATACATAAACAGCTATGTTAAAATATTTCAACCTGCATAAATATGGAAATAGGTTGGTCCTATCTCTTAGAGACTGATAAACTGCTTGAATACCAATTCCGCGTTGTTGATAAATGAATCAATAGTGAGGCTTTCAGGACATATCAGTGTTTTGAACAAGAATTCGATGGATAAGATCCCGTGACACTAATATTTGGCAACAAATTATTTTCTTTATACATTTAATGTTTTGACAGGATTAAACAAAAGTTTGAGACACTAATAATTTCTTTTATGGGGCTTCACATTATTGTACTAATATGCCATGCTGATAAATAAGAAAGCTTCCAATTAATCATAACTCTTTTTCATGGAGAACAAATTTCTCTTAAGGGTGTCTTTCTTACTTAATTCTGTTAAAGGAACTAACCATAGATGTACAACTGCAGTGAACTAATAAAAACAGTTTTTACCTTCTCAGTTTTCAGATTGTAATTGTTTCATTGCTGATCCTTTTACAGTTCGAATTGGGTTGCTGTATGTGATATCTGGTTTTGGAGGGAGTTTACTGTCTGCTCTGTTCATACAATCAGGAATTTCAGTTGGTGCTTCTGGTGCACTGTTTGGCTTACTAGGAGCAATGCTATCGGAGCTCTTAACAAATTGGACGATATATGCTAATAAGGTGAATTAACAAATGAATGTAATGGTGCTTCCGGATAAATAATATGCTTTGCCTTTGTGCCACATTCATTTAATAGTTTCTTTTCCTTTTCCTTTATTGTTTTTGTTATGCAGTTTGCTGCACTGTTGACTCTTATTGTCACCATTGTAATCAATTTAGCTGTTGGAATTCTTCCACATGTGGACAATTTTGCTCATATAGGAGGATTTATCTCCGGTTTCCTTCTTGGATTTGTTTTTCTGATTCGCCCCCAGTATAAATGGGTTAGACAAAGAAATTCTCGTTCTGGATATGCTGCCCCTCCTCCTGTGAACTCTAAGCACAAACCTTATCAATATGTACTTTGGATCGTATCTTTCACACTACTTTCTGCTGGGTAAGCTCCCATTCTTCATCTCTTATTTTCTTTTCTTTTCTCTCTATCTTTCTATTCTGCTTTTTTTTAGTTGCATACACTGACCTTCCACAGACCTCACAATGGTTTGAAGCTGGTGTACTGGGCTGCCCCTTGAACAAATCTATTTTGTAAGGTGGCTAGTCTCTAGTGATATATGTTACAGGGTACTTACTCTTGATCAGGATTTTAGGACCTCAGTACATATTTTCTACTTTCCAAAACCCTCTTCAGTGTTTAAGATTGTAGATATTTGTTGGGAAAGCCTGTTTTTCTAGCTTCTATTGTGTATGATTTCAAATATATCACCATTGTCCTTTTTTTCTCTGTTGGATGCATTGTATCATCATTCTTGGGTCCCTACTCTGAAAGTTGGCTAATTGACACAGATTGATAGTTGGGATGGTTTTGCTCCTCCGAGGGACTGACTTGAATGATCACTGCTCTTGGTGTCATTATTTAAGTTGTGTACCTACCGCAAAATGGAGCTGCAAACCACAAGAAGTTTATTGTGAGGTGAGTGATGCTGCTACTCTTTCTTGTGTCTTCATTTTATTTTATTTTTGAATGCAGCATCTTAAAGCTATAATGTCTAATGATAACTGAATGAATTTTGTGACGGAGTGCAAAGAAAATTGATCCAAAATATATTTGTCTCTGCCCTCTGCCCTCAGCCCTCAGCTTGGTAGTCTAAGATTTAGAACATAATAAGGTGATGGTATATTACTATATTATTCCCATGAAAGTCGAGGCAGAGGAGGAAATGTAAAAAACAAGACTTATACACCTAATAACTTTGAATGTACTCAAATTCATTTAGTTTCCTAGCCTCTACTCTTAAGATAATTTAATGCCTGTCAATTTCAACCGTTAAAGGTTACAGTTTTTGAATTTATTCTTTTATCTAAAGTTCGTTTCAATGCTAACATTTTCTGCTGCCATGCTGCAGTCAACCCAAATAGGAAACCAACTTAACATGACATGCTTGAGCAATGGAAGAAGTGATGTTTTTCCTGTGTCGAATAACAGCCCTTCCCAGGCTCAACAGCTATGTTCTCGACTTTGCAGTTGATAGACACACAAATGCAACATCTCTTGGTGTGATACCATTCAACTAGTTAATGTATATGATTCATTCTTGCAACTGTAGAGAATTGATTTTCTTGTGCATTTTCGATGATGGTTGTTACAATGGTTGTTATGTCCGCTATCAAAAGTACATTCTTGCATTGTTAATACCATCTCCTAGTTATGAATTACTGTGCTCTATAGTTCTTTTGTAATGGGGGAGGGAATAATGGAAGCTGTATATTGCTAAGGAAGAAAATTAACAATAAACGATCGGAAATGTTGTCAAAAGGACAAAATGCATTGCGTTAGATTATTAGTTGAGTATCTTGTTAAAGGTCAGTTCTGTGTGTGTGCCTGTGTATTGGTGGAAATCTGCAATATGATATATCTATTCTCTGGTCATTATTGAATGGATGCATTAGGCTTATCAATAATGAATAATTTTAATTAATTATATTAATTGAGTTTGTTGAGTTTGCAGTCTGCACCTTGCATTGGCTAGGCTCAACGAGTAGTAGTCGGATCGAAATGTGATGTTGCTTTTGGTTAGGTCTGGTGAAATAAAGTTGCTTCACAGTGCAAGAGGTAAGCTTTCAAGAGTACAGGGGTTGTTGGCTACGGGCAGGCCAGCATCCTGACAGATCAAATATCTTGAGGGAAAAACAACTAAAGATTATGTTTCACCAGCCTCCTGAAACAAACAATATTAGCCATTTCATCCTTATTTTTGTATCAATAGTTGGGTGGAGTCATCAATGCTAGTAGGGTGGATCTCTTTCATGTTTTGCTAGAAGTAGTGATTCTGTTGTTTACTTGTTTTACTTGCATATCATGTTACCATTATCCTAGCTGCATTATAAGTCATCAATGCTAGTAGGGTGGATCCTCTTTCATGTTTAACCAGTAGTAATTCTGTTGCTGTGGTTGTTTTACTTGCATATCTAGGTGCATTATACTCCCCGTCCTCCAAACTATGGAGATGGAAAAGATAATATATCTGTTTTAACTTTTAAAATAATTGTCATTTAAGGTTTATATATTAAACAACGCTAATGAATACTGTAATAAAGAATGAGGTGTTTCCGTCACACACACTCACACACACTCTCTCTCTCTCTCTCTCTCTCTATATATATATATATATATATATATATATATATATATATATATATATATATATATATATACACGAGTGTCCCTATCCTTGAGCAATGAGTGGTGGTTAATTAGGTAAAGTGATGACCACAAGGTTCAAAGTCCTGTCCGAAAGTTCATATGGGGGCATTCACATCCACCGCAACCAATCACCTTTTGATATAATTGTTTAAAAATGTAGTTGGAAAATATATATAAGTATTTATTTATTAATCTTTTGAAACTGACACTTAAAATGGGCAAGATATTATTTAAGGACTGAGAGGGTATATAATAAAGAGTTAGAAGAAGTAAAAACTTGGCTATCGCATTAGAAAAAGAAAACTTACGAGATGTATGATGAACATTTGCTTGCTTCGAAAAACTCTGCTTTTTCTATCAAGTAAAGTGTTCTGTTTAACTCTTAATTTGTAGGCATGCAGAATCCCCGGCCCAATGAATGGATAGGATGTAAGGGGTAAGGCATTAGCACAATGGTCAAACGTTGAATCATACCAAGGCTTATGATGCCCGCATGCATGCCTAAGTCTACTTCAGTAAAGTATTTTTTATTATCTTTTCTATCTCCAATTATCCACGGACATAACTATGATGATTAATTTTTTGGATACGGTTCGGCGGTGATCCTCCCAACTAAAATTGTGTACATTTGCAAAGAGTGAAGAATCAAATCCCTAACTACTTGTTTAAATGATATGGTTCATATCAATTGTGCTACCAATTATGCTAATCTCAGTTGGCTCAATGCAGTATTTTTTTTAAACTAAGATTTCATTGTTGATAGAAGAAGATTAATCATTTTCTTTTTGGCTTCAATTAACGATAACAATTCATTCATATTTATAACAGATGAATAGGAATTACTCCGTAAAATGATGACGAATATTACACACGTAATAAAATATTGCACGCATGAATCATTTCACGGTTGTATATTTACAATTTTTCTTGACATAGAATGGTGTATATATCCAGGTCATGGGTTCTAGTCCCAGACCTCCCATGTAAACCAAAAAAAAGAATGGTGTATATATCCACCCTAATTATACATAGTTACATACTACTATACTTTATTTAATAGAAAAGCAGAGTTTTACCTAAATTTTCTTAAAATATTACAAATAAAAAATCTAGATAAGATGAGATTATTGATAATGAATCATTCAATAATTTTTCATTATACTGTGGTATGTAGGAAAGCGTGCATTACTATTTTGTTAGCTTAAGTTAGAATTGAATGAGTTAATTCATGCTGACAAGATTGTTTCCTCTCTAGACAGAACTGGTTTGAGCCCAATCAGTTGTCTCCCCCCTCCGCTCTCAGTCACTTTCGATCATTTCCCAGTGCAGGACGTACTGTTCCACATGAACAATTTTTCAGGTAGGCTTTTGTGTCTCAAAACTAGAATAACAAACTAATAATGTTCCACATGTGATATGTTCTTTTCCATTAGGGACCCTCCTTATTTTGAGTCTCAATTTATTATTACAACAATGTTATGTAAAAATCAAAATTCAATATCAAACATCAAACACCTATTTTTTTTAGAAAATAAAAAAAAATCATTCTAAATTAATTTCAATGCTCATTATCTTTCATTTATTTTTTTATAAAAAAAAAAGTAGGTGTGAGATATTGTGTTGGATTTAGATGTTCATATAATATTGTTGTTATTATTAATCTCATGTTATAAACTAAATTTAGTCAACGAGAAACTCAAGAAAAATGTTTTTCATTGCATCTCTAATATTACATGCTTGTCTATATGACAAGATTAGGGTCAATATAGGGCAGTAAGAAGGTGAATTTTTTTAATTTTTTTTAACTTGATAAAGGTAGGAAGGTGAATCTAATCATAACCAAATAGATAAAAGTTTGTGTAAATATAAGCGCACGTGCTTGACACTACCTAACTAAAAAATTGGTTGGGTATGAAATTGACATCAATCAATCCATACCGTTTCTTGTTGGATGAGAGATGATATAATTCTTAGCCTCAATTTTGTGCGAATTAAAAAAAAAAATGCATTGATGGCCTTATTTCACGGTAGATCACATGGAAGGAATGGGAATGAATGAATTCGCCAACTCAATATTTGGTGGGGGCGTACAATCTTGTCCAGTGTCCACATTGCCACAAGGTTTTCTAGCAGCCATGCCAGTAGCCGGTGTGTGTCTATCTTTCATCTCACCCCTCACCACCACTTGCAAACCAAGGTCAGTTATAAATACCAAATGTCCTACATACATTTTGTTTTTGTTACTCAATGTGTCAAAAGGTTACGATTAGTCATAAAATTATATAATTAATAATCTATTTTGTTTTGACCAATCACAAAATTTTGACTGAAATTGACAAAAATTGTGAAACAATGTGAAATGATACATCACGAGCAGCAACTAACATTGCATCTAGCCAGTTGCATTATAAGAGGGAAATGTAAGGTCTAAAGTTTTACTATAAAATTCACTTATGAGAATATCATATAAGAGGGAAATGTAAAATTTTACAAAGTTAGAATGATTTTTAAGTCATTAACTCATTGAATCATTTTCCCACCAAATCCTATAGCCTGACACAATAGATAAATTTCTGGTTACGTGGAGCAATATTAGTAGCCCACGCGTACCATATTTGGTTTGGAATAGTCTTCTTAGCCGAGGACCAAGTGTGGGAAGCACATGGCATTAGGGTACCTTTGGAAGGAGAAAGCTATGAGGATGTGACAACCCTAAAATCAAAGTTACCCGTCGTCGCACTAGTGTGCCAAGCACGAAGTCTCCCACTACTTTAATTTAATTTACCTTCAAATTGCCTTAGAGAATCATACTATTTCCTCATCACCAAACCTGATTATGGTTGTTGCATTAATACAATTTTGAATTTAAGCCCATGCATGCTTGTTGTCCCCCTTATTTTTAGGGTACAAACAAAGTTAACGAGCAATGGCGTGTGTCACAATTCATGAAAAGAAAACAAATCAGATCCAAGAGTGATATGCATGGACCCTTTCTCAACACCCCACAAGGGACCATTCCTCAACACTAATCATTTTATTAATTATCGATAATTTGTTAATTAAATGCTGTAATGGAGAACTTGTAAATTGCTACATTTTGCAATTATTGTATGCTTAGAATGTGACTTTATTTGGACTTGTGGTCTCTCTTGTTACTATTAAGTATACTAAAATGTACGGTGGCACCTCTTAATTCATTGTTCCCGTTAATCATTTGGGATTCCCTACTATGTGACAACGTAATGTTCAATTAATTATTATTTGACTTTGATCAATTTTCATTTTGTGGTAAAAAAGATTGTCTCTGTCAATGATTTTTTCGTGCTCGTTATGTCCCCTACAAAACATCATCTTTATCAAGTAGGTCTTCCTGTTAGCATTTCAAGTTTCACGTTTATATTATTTGTGTCTTTGATGTTAACTTTGTTGTTTTTTTAAGCAAAGGAATGAATATATTGGAGTCCAAAAAAAAAAGGGCTCGAGCCTCAACCCATATACAAATTAACAACAAAAGATTTAGATCAATGACAAAATACAAGTGATCAGGTAGACGCACCAATTAATTATCTCAACCAAAATGCGGTTGATCGCAGTACTCACATCATGTCTTTAAACATTATCCATTATTTCAGAGTTTTGAACCTTAAAGTCGTTATTTTGAGAAGAGCTGAACTATCACCCCATATATGTATTTTGATCACATAATCTTGTAAACTGATTAAGCTAAGGATATTTTTTTTTTCAGGACATGAATACTAGTACAATAGAATCATATATGCAATGAAATAAAGTAGCACATATTCCAAATGCGATATCCACCGACCCCTATGACAAAGTGGAACTTTTTTCAATTTTACTTGACCTTTACTTCGAATTTGTTGGTTTGGCCGGGAATCCAAAATTTCCCTCCTTTCCATGTGACCTGTTTGATTTATTTTGACAAAATGAGAAGGTTCCTCAAGAGGGACTCAAATGATGAACAATGGCAAACTATACAAGCAAGGAAGCTAGCCATCCAAATTAAAGTTTTAAATCTAGATTGACGCTTGTTATAGACATCACAATTTTAAGGATTTGAAAAGTTGTCCAAACCACTTCCCAATCACAATTGTGTCAACAACATTTGCCGGCAATAATCATTAACAAGTTTTTTATGAATGTTCAAAAATACAAAACCTTGGGAGGATCCAATTTGGTTGACATATTTTTGTCCAATCTTTAATTTATTTATTCAACAAATTGTACTCGCGCTCTGATCCTTGTTAGAAATCATATTATATTTTTCTTATGCATTATTTTTTTTTTATTATTAAATGTTTTGGTTTGAATATCTATGTATTTTTTGTTGTTCATCAATAAATGTGAATTTTTTAAAAAAAAATTGAGAGGGTAAAATTATAATGTTATAATATATTCTCATAAAATTAATTAATTTTTAGTATATGTAATTCGGTTAAATATATTTTATAACATGAACATGGAAGGAGTAATATTTTACAAATAAAACAAGCAGTGCATAAGGTAAAGTTTGAAGTTATTGATGTGCTAATGTGAGAAAAAAGGAAGTGGCATGCATGCGTAAATAGGAATTCGCAGGCAAAACAAAAGTGTGAAAGAGGTTTGATTGAACCTTGACTTTAGCCATGAAACTTTATTATAGTAGAAGGAAGTAGAGTGAAGAGTAATGTAATGTATTTTCGCGGGTGTGGCTCGAGAGAGGGAGAGAGGGAAAATAAGGTATGGGACCCACTTTACAGTTAAAAGAAAATAGGGACGGGTTATGAGGAGCGATGATTACGGGGAATGAAGAGAAGACCCACCTCTCCCGTTGGATTCTCTAACCCCTTTTGTGTCGTTTTGCTTCATCTGTTTTGCTTCTCTCTCCAATCCCTCACTAACAAACCTGGCCAAAGCTGGGCAGCATTTGCATTTTGGTAAATGTTTTAGGGAAATATTTTTTACTAGCTCCAGCTCCGTTCCTAATTATAAGGTTTTCTTGGGAGATTTCACGAGCATTAAGAAAGTGGAATAATTTAGTTAATTGTATTGGAAATGTGAACTTTTGATATGTATTTTCAAAATTACCCCTATTAATATTATTGAGAATCTAAAAAAATGTTAAATAAATAGGGGTGTTTGTGGAATAAAATAATTAATGCTCATTGAAAATTGGTAAAAGACCTTATAAATAGGGACAAAATAAAAATATCAAGAAGGCCTTATAATTAGGGACGGAGGGAATATTTTATACTCCTTCGTCCCGTATTTTTCGTTTTGAGAATTTATCTTGATTAAAAAATAGTTAATTTAATTAATTGTATTGAAAATTTGAATATTTGATATATATTTTTAAAATTATCTTTATAAATAATATTAGAAATCTAAAATGTGTTAAGTAAACATGGATGTTTGTGAGAAGAAGTAGTAATTAATTGTCATTAAAATTTGGTACTTTCTCCGGTCTCATTTATAAGCAAAAAAAAATATTTTATTAATGGTCTTAAATATAAGCAAAAATTAACCAATTTTCTATTCTCAATACAATCATTCTTAAAATATCCCTACAAAGTGATTATAATATTTAATTTTTGTTTCGTTCCTACTGCAAGTTTCTTAAAGTAGTCAATTTTTCTATAAATTTGAAAAAAATTAATTGCACTCAACTAATTTTCTTAATACATGTGCCGGTAGTTATTTTTGCTGATAAACAATCCTGGAAGAAATATATGGTCTTGTAAATAAAAATAAAATAAAAATCTCCAAAAGAATCTTATATATAAAGATGGTGGTAGTAATTTTTTTAACACTTGTATTTATATTTTTGTTTTTTTAAATATTTTTTCCCTTTCATCTAACATCATCATTTACTTCTCTCTCTTTTTTTTTTTTTTTTAAACTTTTGTTTTATATCTTCCTCCTGCGGTCCTGCCTATACCTTATACACTTTTAAAAGAGTTAGTATAAAAATAATCGAAACCTTGATGTTATGTTAAACTTTATTGATTATTATCCTTTAACTATTGGCCATTTTCCATCCTCTAATTTATTTATTTTCTTATATAAATTTTTTTTATCTCTTTAACTTTTAAACCATCCCTATTTTCTTTCTTTACCTTTTTTTTTTGTACAACTATAGGTCTCTAGTGTCCTTTTTTTTTAATATTTCTCTTATTTCTTTTTGTTAACACAATATAGACTCATTTTGTTGTACTAATAAATAATCTTTGCTCTATTATTTAAAAAAAAAAAAAAAACAAATAAACAGTCTTTGCTCTCTGCTACTTTGTCACAACACAAAGGGAGCCAGTACCTTTTCCCACTTGTAACCCTTGACTTTGGTTTCTGATGTCACACAATCTCATCGTGATGTATATAGATTCGCGGGGTACTTTTGTCAATCGATATTCAATTCAAGTTCCCCTAAAGATTTGGTTCATTTGTGTCCTTTTCACATTATCTGTTCTGTTTTCACATTTTATTTTACTTTTTTATAAATTATCTTTACTCAATATTCAATCGGATCATCATAATTCATAACTTTAATAAGTAATAAAAGATTAAAAAAAATACAATTCTTTAAAAAAAAAATCCAAAAGAAATACTCCCTCCGTTTTTTTTTCTTTGGTCCTTTTACAATTCCAATACACATTTTACAATTTCAATACACAAACATATTTTTCTTTCCAATTTTAACCTTTCATCCAATCATTTAATTCACTCCTCATTAATTCTACTTTTATAATCTCTCTCATCTCTAAACCATAAAACATTAATTAATGGACACACTTACTTATAAAAATTAAATACTACTACAACTTTCAATAAAGATTAAATAGGGGCAGTTTTAACAAAATACATATAAACCTTACAATAATCATCATAATCAACACTTTCTTAATATGTGTGCACAATTCCAAAAAGATCAAAGAAAAAAAAAACGGAGGGAGTAGAAGAAATTAAAAAAGGTATTTCTCAACATCGCTTGCTGAGAGCGTAGGTGGCAACCTCCAAAAAATCTAGCAAAAGTGAGTGCTGTGCATAGTGGACCCCGCATCTAATGGAACATGTCTGATTACAATTGGAAGGTGGTGTACACACGCGTTCATGGCTAGAGTAGCTAGGTCTTGATAAAATAACAATAATATATTTGTGTTTCACTTTCAAATTACACAAAGATTTTTTTTTAAAAAAATCTTTTTTATGATCACAGAGATGAAATTTAGCAAAAAACAAAAATGATAATAAAAAATAAATGGCAAATTGAAAATTCCACTCATTGCCCCTACCCTAATAACCTTTCTCCATAAGTACCACCTTCCCCCCACTGCCCAATCACCATTCATCCCCAAATCTCCCTCTTTTCATTCTCTCTAACTTTCTCATTCTTAGAGAGTTTTTTTTTAGGGAAAGAATAACAAAAGAAATGGGTATGGCCAGTGTTGTGTTCTGCATTGCCTCCATTATTATCTCATTAATGTGGATGCAGCATGTTGA
This sequence comes from Crotalaria pallida, assembly GCA_037953625.1. Taxonomy (NCBI): domain Eukaryota; kingdom Viridiplantae; phylum Streptophyta; class Magnoliopsida; order Fabales; family Fabaceae; genus Crotalaria; species Crotalaria pallida. Next base: position 135,503,145 of record CM075654.1, on the reverse strand, counting down.
AGCTAGAATTCCAGGGGTTTACTCTGGTGGTGCCTGGCAAAGTGCTCATGCTACTTTCTATGGTGGAGCTGATGCTTCTGGCACCATGGGTCAGTAACTCACTAACCCAATTTATTTTTCCTCATCCCTAATTTTTGTTATACTTAAAAATGTAGCATGCCCAAACTCAATGTGCCTTATTAAAATTAGAAATATCCTTAATAAGTGTCCTAAAAACATTGTATAATAATAATCTATGCCCTAACTCAATGCCTTATTAAAATTAGAAATATCATTAACAAGTATCCTAAGAACATTGTATAATAACCTAATTATTAACTAGTTTTTGAGATCGAGTTAGGTCGATTTTAATAACGTAATTCCACTAAATTTTATTTATTTATTTATTTATTTTTATTAGGAGGGGCGTGTGGATATGGAAACTTGTACAGCCAAGGGTACGGTGTGAACACGGCGGCATTGAGCACAGCGCTGTTTAACAGTGGACTAAGCTGTGGTGCATGTTTTGAGATAAAGTGTGCAAATGATAGGGAGTGGTGTCACTCTGGAAGCCCTTCTATTTTTATTACAGCTACTAACTTTTGTCCTCCTAACTTTGCACTTCCAAGTGACAATGGCGGGTGGTGCAACCCTCCTAGGCCACACTTTGACCTTGCCATGCCCATGTTCCTTAAGATTGCTGAGTATCGTGCCGGAATTGTCCCCGTTGCTTATCGCCGGTAACCTTTCTTTCACTAGCTACTTGTTTATTTAACTTTTTTCTGATTAGATAATTTTTATGGGTTCTGCTGTTCTTGTCCTTAGGATACAAAATGTCGGAAAATGTATTGTTAATATTAAAAAAAAAACTAGAAATTTTAATTCATAAGTATTAAATACGGAGTACATTATTTTTTAGATTAATTTTCTAATTTAAGTTATTTGTTCATAACAAAACCCTGTTTCTATAACAAGTTAAGTTAAAGGGGCCGACATGAATGTATGGTTAACCGAATAAATGGATGGTAATTAGGTTTGGTAATTATTCTGCACTCCACGGCATGGGCTCTATGTCTGATTCAGGGGAGGTGGGACAGGGTTCTTCAATGCTTTTGTCAGAAATTTTGGTGGTGTCACTTTCAAGTTTTTGGCGATAAAAAATTTGGGGTGTTTAGAGTTCACAACAATTATACGTGAATTAGTTAGGACAAATTTGTGATGCGGATTAATTTAAAAAGGATTAAATTTCGACTATCACATTTTTGTATTTTAAAAAAGTTGTGATAGGTCAGATTGAGCTTTGTTGCATAGTCCTTGAGTTGATTGAGGATGTTCCTTTGGATCTTCTCGGTGTCATTTTTGCTCTTATGGATTGATTTTCACTAATCCCTCTAAACGAACATGTCAATGTCCATTAAAAAAAAAATGTCACTGTCAAATTCAATGTCTTATATAGGTGTTGTTAAAGTTCAAGTAAATTAAAAAAGTGTACTAACAAGTATTTTAGGACACTTTACGGCTTGTTAGTATTTGTTAGGAAAAGAATTTAATTTTAATCACTCTCCTTATAATCATACACTAGATAATAAAGTACTATTAATGTCGTGTTTTGCATTATATAAGATTTGTTGTCATTATACATAAGTGATTTTATCTTTTTTTATTAAATATTTTATTTCTTAAAATTATTTTATTAATTAAGTATGAATTAAAGTATAATGTTAATAGATTTTTTAAAAAGCCAAAAGTTAACTGAGCATCTTAATTTATGTATTTCAATTAAATATAATTAATCACCTTAATTTATTTGTTCCGTTTAAGTGTGATTCTTTAATCTTAGTTAAAGAGGACAAGTTTAGTTTATAAAATTTCTATAGAAATTACTCTTGATAGTGGTGTCACTGTGTCAGTTATTGGGCATGCTTTCTCTACTTTGACCTCACGGTTAGTTAGGAGGAGTCACCGTAGGAATGAGTGGTCAAAAAACGAATCTTGGAAACCCAAAAAAGTCAAAAGTAGTGACAAGTCATTGTTGGTATTTACGCAGGGTGCCATGCAGAAAGCACGGAGGGATCAGATTCACAATCAACGGCTTCCGTTACTTCAACTTAGTTTTGATCAGCAACGTCGCGGGTGCAGGGGATATCGTGCGCTCCTACATTAAGGGCTCTCGAACCGGTTGGATGCCACTGAGCCGAAACTGGGGGCAGAATTGGCAATCTAACGCTGTTTTGGTGGGCCAGGCCTTGTCCTTCAGGGTCACGGGCAGTGACCGTCGCACCTCCACTTCTTGGAACATTGCCCCTCCTAACTGGCAATTTGGTCAAACTTTCACCGGAAAGAATTTCAGGGTCTAACCTTATTATTATAACCAAAAAAAAATTGACCCTCAATTTTAATGTTACCCACTAATTACTACTTATTCCTTCCTAGATGCTTCTTTTTTGACTACATTGGGATGAGTGAGTGACAACTTAATTGTGATTATTGTTGTTGTTGGTTTAATTTTTCATTTTATTGGTGGGTTTGTGTGAAATTGTACTTTTGAATTTGTATGGTAGATTAGAGGGTGCACTCGAAAGGGAAAGTAAGTAAGGCTGAAGTGGCTATTGGCTAAGCAAAAATTGTAGCCCGCAGCTAATATGTAGTAATTTTATAGAAATGGTGGTGTTATATTTCCTTTATATATTTACAATTTGCTCTAGTTTCTTGTGTTTAATTTACATGGCTCAAATTGGAAAAAGTATTTCGTTTGTTTCATTCTTTCATTCCACTACAAGCACTCTATATATTTTGTTTTTATCGCCTTTCTTTGGGGAGGGGTGGGTGGAGTAATATTTTTGGTTGAAAAACAAGATGGGCAAGGACTATATGTAATTAATATTATCACCAAAATAACAATACCAACGACTTTCTTGACAAAGATAATAAATGAAAAGTTATACTCATTGAAGCAGCAGCTAGGCTTAAATTCAAAGTGGTCACTTTACTTTACAAAAAGGGAAGTGGAGCAAATTGGCCTTTTACTAAGACCTTACTAATGGCAAAATAAATAAGTAAATAAATAAAACCCTCTTAAATGTAACTGGTGAAAAAATTTGATGTTCGGAGTCAACATTATTGTGGACATGATGACTACATGAGTTTGAACGAATATGAATGCATGTGCTCTTCTTCTGCCTACTGCCAACAAAAGATATCACCATAGTCCATAGCTGTAAAACCCTAAAGCTGAATACTTATTCTTACGTACGTGCTTTCCTATTACTTATTATACTTGTATCCATTGAACTAACGTAATCTATATTTTTTAACCATTAGATTTATATATGTACTACTCTATGTTCTTATTAATTGGTATACTTAACCGAATTATATACCATTCTAAATTCTATGAGAATATCTAATTTCTAATATTACAATTTTACCCTCTCAATTTTTTTTAAAAGTTTATTCTTAATGAATAACAAAAAATATATATATAATCAAAACATTTAATAAAAAAAATAATAATAAATGAAACATGGGAAATAGTATAAAGTAAGTTATAATTAGGACCAATAACATTTTTTAAATATAACCTATAATAAGGATAGGACGAAGTATATGGTTAGGCAAATTTAATATGAAAATAAATGGCTAAGCTCTTTAATTTTCCATAAGTTCCTACCCCAATATCACTACTATATTTTAATAGAACCAAAAACATAGTAATAGAAGAGACTGAATGATTGTGCCACTACCTTCAACTAAAACCAATTGATACATGGTTCGATTTACTTTACTCATCCAAATTAAATACCAACTGTAATGACGACTTATTATATTCGGTTTAGGTAAAATTTGATCGGTTTTCTCTTTTTTTTTTTCCACTGCACCTGCCACACAAATTTTAACACGTATACACTTGCACCCACTGCCACCCACGTGGAAAAAAGGGAAATGTTTGTTTTGGGTGATTTTGGGGGAGGGGATTTTGAGAGGAAATCTTGTTTTTTCTCCGTTTGATTTAGGAGAGAAAATGAGGGGGGAGAGAATATATGGCGAGTCCCATGATAAAATATTTTCTCTCCCCAATAGAAGAGAGAATAGAGAGAAAACTAGAATTGACATGTAAAATTAAATTACACATCTGTCCTTCATTATTCATTTTGTTTGACATTTTCTTTTATTTTTTAATTTTTTTTAATTTGAAAAAAATAAAGCATTTTTATTTCAATAAAAAAACAATTTTTTTTAATATTTTGGACTCGAAATTTTTATTATTTAATAAATAATTGAATTTAAGAAATTTAGTTATATAAAATATATATACATGTGACAAAGAAAAAATATATTTATTTCTATTTTGTAAAATAAGGGTATAGTTGTCTTTTGATAAATTTATTGTTTTCTCTCTTCCCACTTTTCTCTTCAACCAAACAAAAGGAAAAAAAACTCAACTTTTCTCTCTTCCCAATTTCTTCACATTTTCTCTCGTACTAAACAATCATAAAATCTACTCATTTTTTCACCATAATCTATCTTCCCTATTTCTCTCTTCCCATTTTCTTTCTTACAACCAAACAAAACATTATGCTTATTTTGTCCTTATTTATAAGAGGATGTATCAATTTTCAATGATAATTAATTACTTCTTTCCATAAACCTCCCTATTTATTTAATATGTTTTACATTTACAATACTATTAATAGAGATAGTTTTGAAAATAAATATCAAATATTCACATTTCCAATATTATTAACTAAAATCTACCAAAAGGGTCTTATATATAGGGCCACACGGAGTAAGTTTTTTTAATCGGAAATATGAATATTTGATGTGTAATTTCAAAACTGTTCCTATATATAAATAATATTGAAAATCTAAAAAGTGTTAAGTAAATATGGATGTTTGTGGAAAGAAGTACTCCCTCTCCATCCCATAAGTTATGTTCATTTAGGTTTTTAATTTTATCTCATAAGTTATGCTGTTTTAGAAACTCAATACTCATTTGTACTTCTTTTTTCCAAGTATACCCTTATTTATTACATTCTCTTTTTCATCACCTATTTCTGCATCTCTTTTCAATATAATCTTCATACATTTATTATTACTCTATCTCATGTTATTAATCGAGGGTAATTTAGTAAAAATATACAAAATTCTTATACTCTTATTTACTCATTTATTAATTAATTTATGTGCAAGAGCCTAAAAGAACTTGACTTATGGTACGGAGGAATAATTAATTGTTATTGAAAATTAGTATATGATCTTATAAATAAGGACAAAATAAAATCCACAAAAGGGTCTTATATATAGGGACGAAATAGTATCCATTGCACTTATTAATATTAATATTTTATTTTTTATAATATTTATTAAAATTTTAATAAACTTTTTTTTCATGATATTTATTAAATAGTAATTGTTATTTAATAAAATTTTTTAATAATATTTCATTAATATTTTAATAATATTTGTAAAAATTTAATTTTTATATTAAATATTATTAAACATTTTATTTAAATTATTTTTCCTATTTAAAAAAAATTAGTTAAAAAAAATTCTACAAACTACTCTACGGTGCACTAGTTGTATGTCAATGCTATAATCACTTAGGTAACAAGTAATGAATTACCACGGTGACCTCTTTTCTTTACCAGCCATTAATTCATTGATTAATTTACATTCTCATCCACCTTGGATGAGTATTAGTGGATGAGTATTGTATGCAGAGACTTGATATATTACCCATACCACGAGTGAGTCCAACAAACAAAGACGTCACATCATAGCATTTGCGCTTGAAGTGAAGCACATGGGTGGGGATGAATGTTAATGCTATCCAACAAGAAGAGTGAAGAGTGAAGAGTGGGAGTTTGAGTAGGGTTACTTTACAACTGCATGCACTTGTTTACTGTGTTCAAAAGGGTGGATGCGGCAAATAACTTTGGATACCTACCCACCCTAGAAAAGTAAAAACAAAGCACGGCTTTGGATACCGATTGCTGATATCCAAAAGCTGGATTCCCTCTGTTTCGTGGAAATGAATAAGGGATCAACCTCCTCTATTATGGCCTTTGATTGAGAAATGCAAATTAATCTAAAAATTCTTCTAAGAACATTTCCGCTGTTATACTTGGACAATGTGTACTTAAAATAAATATAAATTATAAATTTTGCAATTAAATTCCTGAATTATTTATATAAAAATGATATTTTTACTCTTAACTTGATTATTCATAATACCTCCATTAATTTTCCATTTTTCACTACTCTCGCATTCGACACAGGCCCCTCTTCTTTCGTCTTCTTTTTATGTTTATGATTATTTTTAATAAGAACTCACGAAGAAGAAGACACAAAAAAGGGGTCTATCTCAAGTAAAATTATTATTTTTCCGTAAATAACCCAGAAACTTACTTACAAAATTTATAAAATAGATGTGACATCAAAATACATGTGGCGCTTTTTTATTAAGTCACCTAAAAAAGATACAACAACCTTTTTTTTTTCAGAAAATATTGAGGAAAATCCATAATTTTTACACTAATTTGCAAAGGGAATGTCGCTTTTCTCATTTTAATTTTAGTTCTCGGTAATGGATAGAATTCTCAATTTATAAATGATTTAAAGTATATATACAATTTCAATTTCAGATGGCAAATTCATTTGAAGGTTGTTATCATTGCAAATCCATATTTGATTCTCTTAAATTATAAGTCTTAATTAATAATCATGATATATAATTTTATTTTGTTTTTCTTCTATGCTTATAACGTTTTGTGAAGGTAATAAGAAAATCAAGAAATGATGAACACAAAAATCATATTATTTCTGCATTATTGTATTCTAAGCACAAAAGTAACTTGCACCTATTTTATTCTATCAATATTGTTTTGGCATATATATGTTTTTGACCTATTCCCACCCCTACATGTGAAATACACTTTACCAAGAAATTACCAAATTACTAGCAATTTTTTAAAAGAAAATAGGCGTACAGAGACAAATTCTTTTTTCTTTTTTGCTTCCCACAGCTGTCTCCTTTGTGGGTATAGCCCACTTTTAATATGAATCAGTAGGCCACGACAGTAGTGTCTTGGCCCATTAATGGGCTTTTTAGTGAACATGAGCAAAACTAATAGGGTCAGAAAACCAATTCCCTTTGTTGTGGTGGGAGCTGTCTCTAGACACGCATAACTAACACTACAATCCAGGGAAATATACGGGCTCTGTCAACATTCAACAACAACAAATCCTAGCTAGCAAGTAACAAACATAAAAACTGATTTTGCCTACACAGACCATAGTAGCAAGTACAGCAAAATAAGGAAATGTATTCCAACATCTTTGGTTAATTGTTTTCAAAATCAAACCAGGAACAACTCACAACATGCAAAAAGAGCAATTATCCCAAAATTACTACTCTCTCCGGTCCTTTTTACAAGAGCCTCTCTTGTAGACACATAAGAGGGTTCGGTAAGAAGGACCAGAAGTAGTAAATAACAAACCTTTACATGCTCATTTCAATAACATATTGATCAGTTTCCCCTTTCTTAAGGACCCTCAAGCCTCAACTTACCACTTCAACACGTTTGCACCCTCCTCCTTCTTCTTCCCTCCAGCATTGTAAAACTGATCACCATTCTCGTTCCTCAAACACTTCGATCTTTCATCGTGTAGAACAATTTTCTCCTGAATTCAACAATGATAACAGATATCAGTGTCTAGAATGATACAATATTTGAATATTATACTTAATAATGTCCTTCTAATCTTGCATTTATTACAATATAAAAAAAAGTTAATAGCAACTATAATTTTTTTTTTTTAACAGCAATAGCAACTATAAATAATCATAGATTAGAGACTTGGAAACACAAACCTTGCTACTTCTCTCAGCAATGACCAAATGCTTGCAGCTATCTTCAAGGTAGTCGCTCCACTCTGAGCACAAATCCAATGCTTTCTTGAATTCTTTCTCTTCAGGATATTTCCTCTTGTTTACAGCACAGATTGGTTTGGAATCAATGCATTGACCTTTCATGACACCTCTTGTGGACATGTTTCTTGAACCTTCCTTCAAACACTGATTAACCTAATTGAAGACAAAAGTTCTTTTCAATTTTGTATCAGCCAAGGATAATATTGGAAGGAATTAGATAAAATGCATCGAATCTCTATGAGCTTCTATGCTGCTGCAGATGCTGCTCTTACTGCTGCTGTTTATAGCTTGCTTGCAGATCAAGTCATTGATGATTGCGAATCAAGTCATTGGTGTAGTGGTAAAATTAGCTTGTAACTAGTGTTAGTTAAGCTACGCTAGATGGTCAATAGCAAGTTAGAACTTTGGCACCAAAAACGGCTGCTAGCTAGTTTACTAACTAGCCATGCATATAAACATTTTCCTTGATTGTGTTGAATGAGAAAATGTCTTCATTCATTTCATTTACTCGTAATAGATAATAGAAGTTGTCATAAACCAAGGCAAAAGGAAAGCGTTAACAAATTTAGCCTTTGGGGTAAAACTAGAAATTTGAATTTTTTTTCCCTTCCGAACTATTCAACATAAGTAACTCACAGTGAGAGCTTGATTCATTGATTCAAATAATCCTTTGTATTCTTTTTCTTTCCCCTTTAGCTGTCTCTGAATGGTGTCCATCTTTTCTATAATTTCCTCATCACCAAAACTTCCTATATGCTTCATTACTCTCAAAGCCCCTCTCATTCTCTCTATATCCAACTGAAACACATGTTTCTCATCAACATCCTTTTCAAAATCAATAATCTTTTTGTGAAGCTCTTCCTTCTCTTTCTGCTGTCACAAGTAAACAGTATTATTCACTTTAATTAAAGTATCCATGCAAGCACACTGTCAACCAATTTAACAGCTTTAAATCACTTATGATGAATCGGAATGACGCTTAACAAACCTTGTGTTTCTCAACTAGTTGCAAGAAATTGCGATCACCTTTTCTTTGGGCCAAAGTTGCCTCTTCAATCTGCAAGTATTATTATTAAGCATCATCATTAAGCATTAGCTAGCCATTCTTACTTCAGACGATATACAACTTTTAAATCACATTGTAACAGAGTTAATACGAAAATATTGGGAAAAAATATAAAAGGGCACTCGCAAATACTTCAACCAATGAGAATGCAAAGGAAGAAGCTTTAAAAACTATGTAAGCAGCTAGAACATATACTAGAGACATGCATCATTTGAAACAAAAAACAATGAACAACAAAGCTATATTGTACCATAAATTTCTCCTTCTGGATTTTGTTAAGCTCAGTTTCGTTTAAGACAAACCCTTCTACTAATTCTGTGCTTATCTCCATCTCTTGCTTGTGAGCTTCCAGTAGCACCGTTACCTTCTCACGCTGAGATATGATCTTCTCCATATGTTTCTGTGCACTTTGATGAGTCTTTCTCATGTCTAAACAGTAGCATTTGTATGAGGGCAGATAACAATTTACATGAAAATTAAAAGGCTAAAATATAAGAATAGAGACCAAACTGGTGTGGCTTAAAAGAATGGAAACACATTTGGTACCTCTAAAAAAGTATACATTTCCCTAAAGATTACAAACATGGACACTAAAGTTTAGCCTTTCCATCATTTTCCTATGGTTTGAGATAATATTTTGACACATACCATTAACAACTGCTCCCTACTTTCAAAAAAAAAAAAAAAAAAAAAAACAACTGCTCCCTACATTCATTGAATTTTATTTGCAAAAAATATTGTCCCAGATATGCTAATGAATAACAAGGCTTGAAAATTGTATATCATGATTTGCGATTGATTGATCAATTAAGATGTATTAATAACTTACTACTTGATAATAGATAAAACATTAAATGCATAATACTTTTTTTTTGTCTATTGAAAAATTTAGAATGAAGTATACACTTTGATCCCTCGTGTTTTTTAGATGAGACATTTTAGTCTCTCAGAACGTGAAAATTCACTTTTAGTCCTTGAAAATTTTATGGAAAACTTAAGTCCGCAGTTGAGGCAGTTAGCGGAGAGGACGGAGGGATTCAAGTGTCCTATAAATAAAATTTTCAGAGACTAAAAGTGAATTTACACATTTTGAAAGACTAAAGTGTCTCATCTAAAAAAATCAGGGATCAAAATGATACTTCACTCTTGTATCATCTTTCTTTTACTCCCACCGTCCCAAAAAAGTTAGTAAAAAATAGTAAAAATTATTGTCCCAAATCAAAAGTTAAAATAGTAAATAAAAAATTAAAAATTATATTCTTTAATCTTTAATTGGTTTGTCATTTAAAGATGCATTAAATATTTGATTTTGCTATCGGCTTATTTGGAAGACAAAACAATAAATGCTTGTACTCTTAATTTTGTTGACTTTTCAAATTTTTCATAAATTTTTTTTGAGAGGGAGGGAGTATCAGGTTTGTGGGAGGGATGGCAGGAGAAGTATGTAATGTGAAGTAGACAATGAAAGAGGATCTTATCAACGTCACAACATCTTTTAACTGAGAACAAAAAGCTTAAATTAAAAGACATGATGAATATATATGAATTAAACCTTCATGGTAGCGCTGAACCATCTCATCCTTCTGCTTCATGAGTCCCTCAACACAAGAGGAAAAGCCACCAACTTGTGAATGCATCGTTTCATTGTAACACATCCTCTTGGACACATCAGCCTTATTACTATTCGAGACTACTCTGAACCTCCTAAGATGTTGACCAACAATGCCTTCAAACTTATAATCAACCTCCCTAGCAACCCAACCATACAACTTAACTTCGGAACAAACCTCATTAGCAGCAGCATTGTTCCATTCCTTGTTCCCACAGTGACTCGCTTGAAAGCTCATATCAAACAAAGTTGCATCCTGTAACCCTTGATAGTCTTTCTCAAACTCCACAAGAGCAAAACCAGAATGGCCTCTGTGGCTAAACAGAATCTCAACATTCAAAGGGTTAAACCCTCTCCGGGATAACTGTTGCTTCAGCAGAAAACCGCTTGGTCCAATGACAGTACCATCTTTCCATTGAAGGGGTATGTTAGCTAACACACCAACCCAAGGCCAAACAAATGGTTGGTCCTCAAAGGGAGGAGGGGAGTGTGGCTCAGCTTTCATCATCTCCAAATGCAAATGCAAGCTGAAGCTATAGAGTGAAGTGAAAAAGAAGTGAGACAAGAAATGAAAGCAGAAATTTGGAAGTAAGTTGAGGATGTTTGAATATTGAACTTACGGAATATAGTAGTACAATAGAGCTAGCTGGGAGTGTGTGTAGCTTGTAAAGGAAGGAAGGAAGATATCTATCTTCTTTGAGATGTAAGAATTTGGAGTGACTGATTGATTGATTGATGGGTTGGGTTGGGTTTCTAGAAAGAGGTACAGTGCTACATTTCATGGGTGAGGGAACTGTACATTTCAGATAGGACTGTAGGAGTATGAGTATCACCTTTTACTTGCTCACGTGTTTTTGCATTATATACACCCTCCGATTTATAATATAAAAAAAAGTTTACTTGTGTTTGTATTTTTTTAAACTTCAATGTGTTTTTGTTTTAATTTCTAACAATAATTTTGATCGAGATTAATATTTAATTTTTCAATTATTTTGGTTTTTATCCCCTTTTAAAAAAATTATTCAATGATGTTATTATTATAAGGAAAATGTTAACAAATACCCTAAGAAGTTAAAAATAGTAAAAACTCATAAAAAAATGTGATTTTCTCTATTCTCGAAACACAAAATGATGCCCACTTATGATTGATTTCCAATAATAGAAACCTTAACAAGTGCCCTAAGAGCACTTGTGAGCACTTGTTATCAATACCCTTACCATAATATCACATCATCAACCACGTGGGGACATGATGGTTCGTAGATAGTGTGACATGAATGACTCAGGCTCATGAACGCGAAATTTTATGTAGGGAACCATTTTGTGTCCTTGAGCCTGTATCATTTAACATCATACCACTTATTTTATGCTAACTCACATCATGCGGCTGCTGATGTGGTATTTCGCTAGCCACATCAAATAAAATTTTTCTTAACAATGAAACTAAAACTAAAACATTTGAAAATTTAAGGTCGGATCTCGATCATAATAATTTTTAATGATTAAAACCAAAATGTACTTAACTTTTAAAAATCAAAAACATAATTAAATCTAAAAAAAATTAAAAAAACACTTATTAAAAAAATGTAGTTGATTGTAATAATTTTTCTAAATTTATAGAAAAACTTAGGTATTTTTAAAAAGTAATATTGGGAAAGAGACAAAAATTTAATGATATATTATTTTTTATGTATATTTTTAAAAAATAACATTAAGAATGACCCTAAATCCACCTAATGGTAGTGCTTTTGATCGAATCCAAGACTTTTAACTCTCACCAACATCCAAGTTTTGAGACTTGGTACATGATCATGTAGGCTACACTCATTTGTCTAAATAATTTTTTTCATCAATTTGTTTAAATAATTTTTTTCGATTAGGCTTAATTGCACTTTTAATCCTTCAATTTTATTAATTTGACAAATTTAGTGTCTACTGTTACATTATCTTTTGGTTTATGTCCCTATTTTTACATTCATCTTTTTTATGTATGTTTCTTATTTGTATTTTAATGTTATTTATTCATTATAAATTTTAATTAAAGTTAGTTGCTCCCCTAAATTTTTAATGGCAATTAATTTCTTATTTTCATAAATATCTTTACTTACTCAACGATTTTTAGAATCTCGAGAATAATCATAAGTAATTTTAAAAAAAAACATATCAAACACTGACATTTTCAATATCACTAACAAAACTAATGATTAATAAATTTAGTCGTTATATATAAATTGGATGTGATTATTGTTTTTTTTGAAATTGTACATAAATACAATATTTTTTATTTAAATTATTTTTTTTTAAATTAAGGCCAGGGATCATATATATTTCTCATCCTTGGGATCAAACAAGTGTATGGTTCCGATATGATTTTTTTTTAGATTACCAGGAGTTACACATACTCCTAATCAATATTCAATATATTATAAAATAGGTGAAGTATGAGGGCATTTTTGTTTTCCCTCCTTAATCCCCATTATTTTCCCTCCTAATTTCTCACTTTCCCTCCTAAGTTCTTTTTTAATCTCAGCCATTCAATTGTAAATGCAATAATCAATCATAGTCGTCCATATCCATTGGTAGATTAAGTCTTTTCATTTTCTTTCATTCATTCATTTTTTGACTGTTATGGTGTGAAAGACATATTACCAACATCAATTAGTAGTTAGTGGTAGTAGTAAATTAGTAGAATCACGATTAGGAAAAGACAACAAAAAGAAATTAGAGACCCGGGCAAAAAGAAAGCATCTGGATTTGGAAGCATTGTTTTCACCTCTTCGGTTGCAGGTGTGAAACAGATATGAGCGTATGAGCAGTTTTTAAATTTTAGTTTTTTTTTTTTATTTTTAATTTTTGTTTAGAATAGGTTTTTTAATTTTTGTACAAGTATGTTTTTTTTAATAGCATAATTTTCATCTCTTTTGTTGCAGGTGTGAAACAGGTATGAGCGTATGAGCATTTTTTTAATTTTAGTTTTTTTTAATTTTTAATTTTTGTTTAGGATAGGTTTACTATTAATTTTTGTACAGGTATGTTTTTTTAAAGAGATTTTTATTTAAATTTTTGTTTATGAGATTTTTTTACTCGAATTTTGTTTAGGGATTCTAGGGTTTGAAGAATCCCCTTTCCTTCTTCTCCGTTTAATTTTCATTTTTTTAGTATTGTTTTTTTAATCTCTCTGATCTGTAATATTGTTTTATATTACTTAAACCTGGGAGACATATATTACTTGCTTCAGGTTCATGGGAAATTGGTGATGTTCAAATTCCAAGAAAGTTTTGTATTTACCATTTCTGATTTTTTTTCTCTTGGATATTTGTTCTATATTTTCGCTGTTCTTTGGTTTCTATTTGTTATATTATTTTCTTCATTTCATTATTGCTTTATTTATATAAGAGTTGTGGTTTTTTTTTAGAATGATATTTTTATTATATTTTTTCAATTTTTTCATTAGTAGGATTGGACAAAACGTGTCTAAAATTATTGTTAATCTGTAATTGATGTTGTTGAGATTGGTGAAAGACAGAGGAAAATTGGTGAGGTTCTCAGGGTCAAACCCTTGGCTGCATTAGCCATGATTGATGAAGGGGAACTTGATCGGAAAATAGTTGCGATTTTATTAAATGATCCAAAGGCATCACTTGTGAATGATGTTGATGATGTTGAGAAGCATGTTCATAGTTGTTGTTGTTACTCGAAAGAAAGATTATCTAAGTTGCATTTTCATAGTTGCTTTCTTTATCTAAGTCTGCTAAATTGTAGTTATTAGAAAGAAAGGTTACTTAGTTGTTGTAGTTTAGGTCTTTCTCTTTCCATTTTGTGCATCATTTGTCTTCTCTGTTTTTAATTTGTCACCTTTTCAGAGAAAGGTGATTGGTGATATAAAGCTTTCATGGTGATGATGTTGTAAAAATAATAATATTTTATTATTTTAAAAATATTTATTTTAAATTGAATTTATTAATTATTAATTTGGGCGGTGGTTACAAAAATTTATTCTTATTAAGTTGGGTGTTTATTCCCATTAATTCTTATTATTTCATTACTTATTATTATTAATTATTCTTTCTAACGGATTCTTTCCGTTAGAGTATATATACTTATAGTAGTATATATTTTTAGCTCCAAACACCTACTAATAGCTATATTCATATTGTGTATATATAGTATATAGTGAATGCTATATAGAATATATGTACGATGATGAAAATTATATATTTTTATATTATTTATTCATAGTCCTTCACTTATTGATAACTAATTTTTTTTATGTTAGATAGACATTAAGATAGCCATAAATATTGAAAAAGATGCTTTTTTTTATTTAAATATTTGAACATTTCTTGCGTTTGTTTTGTGTCTAGCTATTTTATGAATAATATTTATTTGAAGAATTATTTATGTAAAGATTTTTTTTATTAACATGCTAAATTTTAATTATAAGTTGCTTACATTGATGCGTTATTTTATACTTTAGACAATATACAATACAGTCATGAATTCAAATTTAAAAAAATCCAAAAATTTATACAATATGTTGCAATTTAAATTGTGAAAAATAATGATGCGTTATTTTATACTTTAGACAATATACTTATTTACAATTATGAAGTTTTAATACAAGCAAGTAATTTGAAAGTTCGAATCTTATAAACACTAATTAATTAAAAGTGTGAAAACAAGTCTTATATTTTGGGACATATGTAATAAAAATGATGATGATGATGATGATATATATGGCAAAAAAAAATAGTTGCATTTGGACTTGCAAAACGATTTACTAACAAAATGCATTTGGAATGATGGATTAAATAAAACAAAAATCAAAATGAGTTGGATTTTTTTTAATATAAGAAATTAAGTTGTTAATTAAGATTAGAAATCGCATAGTTGATACATTATTAGTTAATTTTTATTAATGAAAAAGTTGGTAGCTGAAACTAGATTCAAATGTTAATGTTTATGATTATTCATTTCTAAATACATGTAAATCATTTTTATGAAAAGTTCATATTAACATATTATTTAAAAAGACATATTTCCAAAATTTATATTCAATTTTTAAAAAAAAAAAAAATTAAACCCGTGCGATGCACGGGTAAAATTACTAGTTGTTTTAAAAAGTGTATCGTCACAACATATTTTATTTGTTATGATTTATTAAAAAAATGTTTATTTATTAAATTTTTAATTAATTTTTTTCAATAATAACAGATAACACGTGAACGACACATCTTTTTAGAAAAAAAATTTGAGCTCTCAATTACTAGTATGTTTATGATTTTTTGGTTTTACTAACGAGTTTTCGGACCTTTGAGCACTTGTTAAGGTTATTACATATAAAAAAAAATTTTAAGTCCATATTCTCGAAAACATAAAAAATTACATTTTCTAATTACTTTTATTCATAAATTTTCCTTTCAAAAAAATAAAAATTACTAGCATGTTTGGGACAAGGTTATGAGAATGCAAATCCTTTGTTCTCAAATATTATGTTTTTAATTAATCAAATTTTATCAAATATTACAAAATGTTACTCCCTCCGGTCCTATTTATAAGACCCTTTTGGGGTTTTTATTTTGGTCCTATTTATAAGATCCTTTTCCGATTTTCAATAACATTTAATTACTTCTTTCCACTAACACCCCTATAAAGTCAACACTTTTTAGAGTTCCAATAATAATTATAGGGGTGGTTTTGAAAAAACATATCAAATTTTCACATTTTCAATGTCACTAACAAATTTATCCACTCTCCTTGGTGGGAGTGAAAAACCCCAAAAGGGTCTTATAAATAGGATCGGAGGGAGTATTTTATTGAAATCAGAGCGAAAGAACCAAGATTACGAGAGAGGTGATCTTTGTTCTCGTTTTTATCCCTGTGAACAATCCAAAGCTACAAATTAAGAGGCCTTTGCTTACAACGGTTAGTTGTCTAGTCAGGGTCAGGGGTATCTAATTAGAGATCGAATTTTATCTAATCACATGGCAGCAACCCTTGGACTTTGAATTAGTCATCATTTAGGTTATAGCAGCCGTTGGATTTTTATGACAGGGTTTTAAGATGAGTTGAAGATTTGCCCCGGCCAGCACAATGCAAGTTGCATTTCCAGCCAAAAACTATCTCCCAAATCCCATGATCAAAAATCTGTCCTGCTCAAAAAATTGGCTTTTTTTAATTAAGCAGAATAGTTTTATAAACAATTTGCGCAAATAAGGTAGTTTTGAAACTATGTACATAATATAGGGTAATCAACAAAATTATTTACGAAAATGGGATAGTCAAAGTCAAAATTACAAAAGTCAATCAAGTCATCTCACATGACTTATTCTTCTACTCCCTCTGTTCTTATTTATCTGTCCTATTTCAAACAAAACACACCCTTTAAGAAATGAAATCATTACTTAGATTTGCAATAATTAATTATGTTTTTTCCCATTATACTCTATATCTCTCTGTAATTATTACTTTTTTTCCACTACTTACAAAAACCAATAACCCATTAAGCAGGGTAAACATGAACATTTATTACACTCTTGAAATTATCAAAAAGACAAATAAAAAAAACAAAAAACTTCTATAGAGAAGTACGGTTAAATAGAAACGGAGATAGTAATTTAAATCTTCATTTTAATAGAGTACTTTAAATCTTCATTTTATATATTTAATTTATTTTTAATTTAGTGCTTTTATTTTTTATTAATGTTTAGCTATTCTAATGGTTGAATCTCGTCTTAGGTGGTTTGGGCATGTGTGGAGGAGACCGGTGGAAGCCCCGGTTAGGAGGGTAGACCAAATGGAGGGTACTACAAGGGCTAGAGGAAGAGGAAGACCTAGAAAAACTATAGGCGAAACAATTGAGAAGGATATGACAATCAATGCCTTATCAAAAGACATGATTTATGATAGGTCTTTATGACGTCGTTTGATCCATTTAGCCGACCCCACCTAGTGGGACAAAGGCTTAGCTGTTGTTGTTGTTTAGCTATTCTAATGCACTTATTTATTTATTTCTAATTTAGTTTATTATTATATTGCACTTATTAGTTAGATTTTTTATGTTTTATACTTTTATTTATTTATTTATTTAAATTTGTCACAATATTTTTTTAATCTATTCATGTTAATATTTTTTCAATCAATTCATGTTTTTTTTTTTAAATTTTTCATGTAGAAGCTTTTAGATGATATAGTATGTTGAAACTTAACCGGTGTAGCTGCAGCAGAATTGTTGTTATGCGTTTTCACTCCAAATATCTATCTTTATAGGCTCAAATCCATTCAATCACCTCAAATAGGTATGAGAAATTTCATTCATATCATTAGAATAATAATTGGCTAACCAGAGTAAAAATCGGAGTAAGGAAACACCAAATAACTCAAATTATTAGAAGAGAAGTCGTCTAATCAGGAAATGATAACGGGTCGAATACCGCTCCAATCGAAGGGCAGACGGTGGGAGAAACGAGCAAGCAATGATACTCACATGTTGGTTCACCAAGTGAAAAAAGTAATTCCATAGAGGTACTGGCTAGAGGACGGGTTATTATAAGCCAAGGGCGATTTCCTATTTGTTCCCAATTTATGATATAGAATTCCCGTCGATTATTATCCTAACGATATGAATGAAATTTTCCATACCTATTTGAGGTGAATGAATGAATTTGAGGTTGCAAAAATTGGATTTGGAGTGAAAACGAATGGAAACAATTCTACTGCAGCTGCCATATATCATCTACAAGCTTCTATATGAAAAAACTAAAAAAATATTAACATGAATACATTAAATAAATAAATAATAACGTGAATAGATTGAAAAAAATATTAACATGAATAGATTAAAAAAATATTGTGACAAATTTAAATAAATAAATAAAAGTATAAAACATAAAAATCTAGCTAATAAGTGCAATATAATAATAAACTAAATTAAAAATAAAAGCACTAAATTAAAAATAAATTAAATATATAAAAAAATTATGTAAATAAAATATAAAACATAAAAAAATTACACCTCAACATTATAATAATTAATAAATAAAAGCACAAAATTAAAAATAAAATAAATATGTACATATAAATTTAAATAAAAAACAAAATAATTAAGAAATGAAATATTAAAAAATTACCTCGAATAATAGACCAAGAATTTGTTTAAAATGAAAATTTAAAGTACTCCCTCTGTTTCTATTTAACTGTCATTCTCTAGAGAAGTTTTTGTTTCTGTTTATCTATCCTTTTGATGATTTCAAAAGTGTAATAAATATTATTTTTCATATTTACCCATGTTTAATAGGGTATTGATTTTTTTAAGTAGTGGGAAAAAATAATAATTATAAAGAGAGAAAGGGTACAGTGGGAAAAACATAATTAATGTATTGCAAATCTAAGTAATGATTTCATTTCTTAAAGGGTGTGTTTTGTTTGAAATATGATAGATAAATAGGAACCGAGAGAGTAGAAGAATAAGTCATGTGAGATGGCTTGTTTGACTTTAGAACAAGTCATGTATGACTTGTTTGACTTTTAGAATAAGTCATATGAGATGACTTGTTTGACTTTTGTAATTTTGACTTTGACTGCCCCATTTTCGTAAATAGTTTTGTTGACTGCTCCATGTTATGTAAATATTTCAAAACTATCCTATTTATGTCAATTGTTTGTAAAACTACTTCACTTAAGTAAAAAAGCCAAATAAAATTAGGAGTTCAGTCGTTGACAGAAAGCAATATATTTTGTGATACACTCACATATAGGTGCTGCTCCCCACACCCTATACATTTTTTTTGTCTGTATTCCTTGCGGAACCACCAGTATTCCCAAGAGCATCCTTGAGACTAATCCGGAGCGAACTGCGTGGCTGGCTTTCCCAACGGGATGTTTTTAGTGCCACACCCTATACATTTGCTTGCATTTCCTAGGCTCAATGAAAACATGTTCACATCCTCTCTACCATAAATAATGTCACCTTGTATACTAGTATCAAACTTATGTAATTCATCAAGCTAAGATGCAATAAATTTAATTTAACAATTTATATTTATTTGACCAATTATAAATTCTTATACATGAAGTGATAAAATCCAATAATTATCACAAGCAAAAGGGTTTATTACATAAAAACTCATCAGAACTCTCAAAAGGATGACAAAATCCAATAATTATAAGGGATCACCTCATTTACATATAAATTTAGGTGAACTTTTTTTAGCTATCAACCAATTCTTTTCATTTGATACCATCCTTAGCTTATAGTGATTTGATATTTTCCAATAGTTCATCCTGTTTCGTATCAAATAAAAATTGGACGTACGACATAATAGTAGTAATATTTTTATGGGAGAACCAATATATAATCGATTTTTGATGAGATTTTTTTTTTTTAAATTTAGTAAAAATGTTAGTTGCATGACCAAATTTAACTACATATAAGAGATTTAGATTTGTATTAAACTAATCACTTAACAGTAAATCAAAATGTGCAACACTTTTAGCCATCCAAATATATAGAATCTAAATTTTTCGGAACTTAATTCAGAACCTCTAAACCAAATATTTATGCTAATAAGGGAAAATTCGGAGGTAATAAGCACAAAGATATGAAGAAAGAAATCATTTACTCAAGAAATAACTGCTGACAGGAACCATGCATGCGTAGTTATCACGGTGTTACCTATCGGAGTCAGCATTACTAAGTGGAAATCATGAGGAAGCAGCAGTTAACTTTAAGTAGAAGTTTGTTGAAATTATTATTATTATGGCTTGGAATGAATGAAAATTCAATTGAAGTGGAATCTATCTTCTTCAGTAATAAGGTACAGTAATAAAAAGCGATAAATTACGCAATTGTAACGGTCTCACTCGGCAGCTTATTATATTCTTGTTATGATTTTACTTTAGGATGCGTGTGTGATGACATTGTGACTTGTGAGTGGTCCAGTTTTAAAATGAAAAAAATGTTACTCCACTTTATCCTATTTATAGAGCATACTTTATTTTAAAAGATTTCTTTGATTCTATTTATAAGTCATTTTGTATTTTATAAAAAACATTTATTGTTATTTTCTCTTATTTCCCCTTTATCCATTAATATGAAATAATACATTATGAAATTCCTAATACAAGATAAGAGGATAAAATTGTAATGCTAAAGTATTTTTTAAAAATTTCAAAAAATTTAAATAAATTCTTTAGTCCATGTGATATGGATAAATATGCCATATAAATAGAATCAGTGGAAGTAGTAAATCTCTTACGGTCTTACTTGGACCAATTAAAGCTCCTTGAATAAGACTTCAATTCAGAAGTTAATTGTATTTAATTAGTT
Source organism: Crotalaria pallida (assembly GCA_037953625.1). NCBI lineage: Eukaryota > Viridiplantae > Streptophyta > Magnoliopsida > Fabales > Fabaceae > Crotalaria > Crotalaria pallida. The sequence goes on along the minus strand of CM075654.1, from coordinate 135,482,231 downwards.
ATCGGGTTTTCTAAACTCAACAAGGATACGTTTTTAAAACTAAATGAGTTTCACGTGAAATTGAATATTTAAAATACAGTAAAAAAATTATTTAGTTTTTCAGAAAAATACTCGTACTCGTGGATGTTTATTTTCGACTTTAAAATATTGAGGTTAACATAACTCCAGTTTAAGTTTAGACAGGAATATTTGACATTAACATAGCCTTCAAAAGTTCAAAACAAAGTACTCCTTTTTACTTTTTATTATTATTTTTGGGTACATTTGTCATCCCATGTTTGATTTTCATATTTTTGTCCTCTAAAATAGATAGAGTTTTTTTAATACATACCCCAATACTAATGTTAAGAATATTTTAAATAGCAAGTATTTGTAAAAAAAACTTAAAATATATTTCAAGGTGTTATACAAACTAATTTCTCATATAATAAATTACTAATTTTCTATGTATTCTTAATATATGTCTTAGGATACATTTTTTTTTTAATCATGTCTTAGGATACATTGTCGTAAATTACTAGTAGTTTTTTTTATGTATTCTTATGTCTAAGGATACATTGTCTCAGGAGTACTCTATTTACGTATCATTGTATTAAAAGTAAACTTTGAAACCATTCATTATTACACGAATTCTAGACAATTAGGTTTTAGAAGTTACGAGCATATATTTTTTGACCCATAAATGAGACTGCGTCAAAGAGAAGAAAGACTCCGCTGAATGCCCTTCAACCCCGCAATGGTGTCCGGAGAGACTAATATTTTAAGAAATTTTTTAACCTCAATTTTTAAAGTTATGGATAAATATTTATAAATGGATATGTTTTATGAAAAATGATGAATCTAATAAACAAAAATATTATAATTGGGAAAATATTATATGCACTGACAGTGTAAAGATTTTTACACTATTAGCATATCATCACCGTTGATAGGTTAGCAATGATGGACTTATAAGTAAAAGTAATGCACATGAATGATAAATGATGTATCAACCGTATAAAAAACTTTACACTGTCAGTGTACAAATATTAAACTCATTATAATTTCATTTTTTTAAAAATAAATTTATTATTGGATTCCTATCATTAACCCTAAGAGCTAAGATTAATAATACTCATATTTTAATTTTTTTTTTGGTGTTTTACAACATACTGTACATTAAAAAATGGTTTTTTTTAACACACATATATACACACACACACATATATATATATATATATATATATATATATATATATATATAAACATTACTCCCTCCACTTAAAAGGTTCTTAAATAAACATCATTCCCTTCTTAATCAATTGAGAATAACACCGTTAGTTATTGAGACTGTTGCTATTTATAATCTCATTTGGATAGATAATCTTGGAAAAAAAAACTCAATATTCATTTATAATTTTTTTCTCAACTTTATTTTTGTTTATCACATTCTTCTTTCCATTGTACTACTAATTTATTCATTTTTCTTCAATATAATCTTTATACTTATATTATTATCCTTTTTATTATAAAATAAGGATATTATAGTCAAAATATACAAAACTTTTACTTCATTTAATCAATTTTTTTTAAATATTTGTACATAATCTTAAATTGTTTAACTTAAAAAACTTAGGAAATAGTATCTAAAAATATTCCATTTGGTTTTTTTATCATAGGTCATATTTAATTAGACATTAAAAAATAAAAAAAATTAGTTAAATTTATTAAAACTTTTAAAATGTAATATAATACTATAATTTTATTTTCATAACTTTTTATTAAAAATTTACAAATGTATTATTTATTGTTAATCTTTTATTTTTTAAAGGATTTGACTTATATACAAGATAAGAAATTAAAGAGCAAGTGATATATTTTCTCTCTAATTAAAGATCGATCAATAAAATTCATAGTAATTAAAATGAATGATAGACAACCCTTTCATTATTTTTTTTTCTTATTTAAATTTTTAGTCCCTGAATTCAGTTGCTATGTTGAAATTGGTTTTTTATTTTTTTTAATGTTTGGATAGTTGAACTTTGTTCGAATATTTGAAATGATCATTTCATTATTAAATTGATAATATAACCGACGACATACCATATCATTTTCGCATCATCGACAAATGACATATTATTTGGCTTCATGTGACATTACATTTTTTTATCAAAAAAATTAATTCTTTAAAAATTATTAAAATGTTTAATATTCTTAAAAAATTAAGATTTTAATTTTTTTTAAAATAAATTTATCTTTTTTAATTTAAAAAATCCATATGTCATCACATATCAACGAGACAAAAATGATGTGACATGTCATCGATCATATCAATATTTAAGTAAAAAGAAACTATTTTCAAATATTTGAATATAGTTCACGATGTAAAACATGAATTTTTTTTCAAAAACTAATTAAAAAAAGGAAAATACTAACATGGATTTTTTAATATTTTGGAAAACTCTTGAAAATTGTAGTAAACTAATTAAAAAAAGGAAAATACTAACATGAATTTTTTAATATTTTCGAGGGAATAATAAATAGTGATTTGTGATTTTTTTAGGGAAGTGCTGCAAGGGTATTAGTTAAGCATCAAATGTAGTTAAATGATGTTGGAAAATATGTTTCTTTAGATTAACAAGAAAATAAAACACGGTGGATTTGTGATTAAATTCCACTTTTTTAGTAGCAAGACCTTTTTTTCTATTATAGAAATTTTAACAAGCAAAATACTTAAGTTTGGGGACTAAAATCTTTAAGAGAAATGTTAACAAGTGTCTTTAAAACAAGTTTTGGGACTAAAATTTTAAAGGAAAATGCTAACATGTACTTTTAGAATACTAGTTAAATATTCAAATGTAATTAAATGTTGTTGAAAAGTGTAAATTTTTAGATTTTTAAAAAATAAGTATGTTAGATTTATAGTTTTTTTTTCTAATAATCTTAACAAAGACACTTCGAGCATCCCAGCGGCACAAAAAAGTCGTTCGTTCATGAGGCCTCAAACGTTCGTCACGTTCGTAACCGGTGGAGATGTCGAAAGTTCGTTCGTAATGCATGACCCGTGCACTATTTCGCAACATGTTCGAATGGTTGGGATGAGAGAAGATCAAATTAAAATAATAAAAAGAAAAAGAGGATGAAGAGAGAGAATATCAATAGCACCAAACAACAACCACAACCCAGAAGATAAAACCAAAAATTCAACAACCAACGCACAACAACACCACCAAAAATCCAAAAAATTAATATTAATTTACACAAATTCAAGATTTAATTTACAATTGCAAAAATTAAGATATCCAGAAATTGAAAAATAAAAAATTTAGGGTTTAATTTTATCCCAATTTTATGCTTATGTGTTTGAGTTTATGGGAAAAAATAGTTTAAAAAAATAGCTATTGAAAAATAAAAAAATTATTCAAAATGTAGTTAGTTTTTCTGTGATAAAAAATTTCGCTATTTTTTTTAAACTATTTTTTCCCATAAACTCAAACACATAAGCATAAAATTGGGATAAAATTAAACCCTAAATTTTTTATAATGGTTATAACCCTGAGTTTATAGTGATTGATAAGAAATTTGTTATTTGATAATGGTTATATTTGATAAAAAATTTCGTTATTTGATAAGAAAAAGGATCTATTTATGAACGAAAAGTAAATTTATGAATATAGTGAAAATATAATTGAAGTTCTTAAAGAGATTTAAATTATAAAAATATATGAAAAATAATAAAATAATATATGAGATCGATTTAAGATCGAAAAATAAAGTGGAATTGCTCTTATTTAGCTGGACATACTATAATCTTATACTGTAAGATTTTTTTTTCCTATGTCCAAAAGTGTCAACAATGAACAACATTGAAGACTGCGAAACACTAATCCTTAAGTTGGTTGAGTAGTCACTCTTCTTTCATCTTCATCTTCATCAATCACTCATCACTGTTGCAAGCCTTCAATTAACAAATGAAATGAAGTGCTTCCATTTCTCAAACGGTGGTGGGGACAAAGAGAAGCGAGAGGACGAAGAAGAAGAAGAAGAAGAAGGCATAATAATAGCTTCAAGCTCTCGCAGTTCTCGTGTCTCATGGGCACGCTCTCTCAGCGTAGCATCAAGTCTCATGGACGCAGCAACGACACGAAGGTCAGAGTTTGACTCTGACTCAAGGGATTTCTCTGACACGCTCCTCTTCCATGAGTTCCTCTCTCAGCGCCGTGCCAATAACCTTCGTCTCTTCTCCTTCTATGAACTCAAATCTGCCACTCGATGTTTCAGCAGGACCCTCCTCATCGGTGAGGGAGGCTTTGGTTCTGTCTACAGAGGGATTCTTACTTCTAATGATGATCATGATGATGATGATGATGATGAACATCATCATCAGATTGAGGTTGCTGTTAAGCAGTTGAATCGTAATGGTCATCAGGCATGTACCATGTTCTTTTTTTCATTAATGCCTAATTAATTCAATTCAAACATGCCCATGTTTCATTTATTAATTTTTCTGAGAAAAAATCGTTTCTTTCCTTTTGTCAAAGTATAATTTTTATTTATTTATTTATTATTATTATTACTCCTATTATTTTATCAATAGGTTAGTTGTTTCATTCATTAGATAAAGCTATCCAAAATTATTATTCTGTAGACTATAATCATTTTAAGAGGGCAAAGCTTTCCCTTGTTGGGTATGGAAAATGCTTAGTTGGCAGAGCCAAAACCCACTTTTGTCTCGAAGGAATTAGTCTCCGGCTATTGGCCGGAGAATACCCTTGGTGCACATAAAAAAAACTTCCCCTAATTTAAATTTACAAGGTCATGACCAACAACTCATTTCGGTTTGGAGGGATTGTCTTTGGCTTTGTGCACACAAAATAAAAATTTCAAGGTCATGGGTTAGATGATGGAGAAAGTAGGCACAGGAAGGTCTTGCCCTCTTAAATGTGGTATAGAAAACATTAGATAGAAAGACAATCCTAATCCTAAGACAATGTGATTTTATTAATAACCTCAGTTCAGTATATTGAAATTTTTCTTTGATAAATTTTAGTTATATTTTTGAAGCATGAATACTTGGATAATTGGTTTGATGGGTTGTTAAAGGAGATCTTTATTTATGGGCTTTTTTTTAAGTGCTATTGCATTTCTAGTTTTCAGGGGCATAAGGAGTGGATTAATGAGGTGAACTTGTTGGGTGTGATAAAGCATCCAAATCTTGTGAGGTTGGTGGGGTATTGTGCAGAAGACGATGAAAGAGGGATTCAACGACTACTGGTGTATGAGTTTATGCCAAATAAGAGCCTGGAAGACCATCTCTTGGCTCGGATGCCATCAACGTCCACACTCCCATGGATCACGAGATTGAAAATTGCTCAAGATGCAGCTCGTGGATTGGCATACCTGCATGAAGAAATGGATTTTCAGGTACAGAATTGTATATGATTTACAGCATTTATGAGGTCGAAACACTTTCAGTTACTGGGTAATAGGTTGTTCCTTCGTCATAAATAAAGAATCATGCAAGAGGGAGATCAGTTTTTTTTTTAATTGTTTTTACAAGAGGGATCAGTTTCTTAGGTCTATGGTCATTTATCTTGTTTTGCCGAACACATGGGTCAATATGGTTTTTGTTTGTGAAATTATCCTAATGAGGACATTCGGATAATGAGCCTTTAAAATAGACATGACACATCAGCTTCAGTTTCAGTATCTAGGACAATAGGACATAAACGACTCTTCAGTATTTAGATGTTCCATTTGCTTTGGCTGAGTGGCCCTCTCATTTCACTTCTCAACCTCATTTTATTATCATAACAAAAAAATGTTGCTGTTACAGAAAAAATAATATAAACTTACACCCTGGGTTGATGAAATGCACCGTGAGACTATATTCTTTTTAATTTTAAGGATGGTTTCTAATCTGGGTTTCTTTTATATCGTTTTGCATCAGCTAAACTTGTATATAACTGTTGTTTCTGGTTTCCATTCTAACTGGTGCAGCTAATATTTCGAGATTTCAAGACGTCCAATGTCTTGCTGGATGAAGAGTTCAATGCAAAGCTTTCAGATTTTGGACTTGCTAGGCAAGGACCGTCAGAAGGGTCTGGATATGTTTCAACAGCAGTAAGAAGATGTTTATACTTTGGACAATATTCATTACACTCTTACTCTTGAAAGCATCGTCGTCGAAATTTGAGAATATTGCATGATAACTTCAGAATAACATGCCATTTAGAAGTTTATTTGGAATTTATTAGATATATTTTCATCATTTCATTGCTGAATGATTTTAATTTATGTGGTCTTAACAAATGTCTGAAGTCATACCTTTTTGTTTGTGAAAGTGATATTTCTGCTGATATGCAAATAAATGACTTATTTCCTCTTCACAAAGGTTGTTGGCACCATAGGTTATGCTGCACCAGAGTATGTTCAGACTGGTAAGCTGACTGCTAAGAGTGATGTTTGGAGCTTTGGTGTGGTTCTCTATGAGCTTATCACTGGGAGGAGAGCTGTAGAAAGAAACCTACCAAGAAATGAGCAAAAGCTTCTGGATTGGGTAAGACCTTATGTTTCTGATCCCAAGAAGTTCCATCTTATTGTAGATGCCCGACTTGAAGGACAGTATTGCATCCAATCGGCTCTTAAACTTGCAGCCCTAGCAAACAAGTGTCTCATGAAGCAACCAAAGTCTCGTCCGAAAATGAGTGAGGTGGTCGAGCATCTTGGAAACATTATTAATGAGACAGTTCCTCAGGATGAAGAGATCTCTCAAACTATTGTAGCAACTGGAGGAGGAAGAGATGTGAAGTTATCCGTAGAAGACGCCGAACCTGAACCAGCTAAACAGGGAAATAATTATCTGAAGAAGGTTTTTGACTTCAGAGACATGGTTAGCTTAAGAAACAAGTCTATTGGAAGGTTGGATTGGAAAAGTTGGGCGCCTGGGCTTATAAGAACTTGGTGATAAGGTATCTCCACATATCTTGGACAGCAAAATCTTCCACTGCAAAAACCCTGCTCATCTCAATGTTTGGTAACCACGTTATTTTAAGTCAATGGAAACAACATTGTCAGGCGTACAGTTAACAACATACTCATATATATTACCCAATTTTGTATTGAATAATAGTAATCGTCTGTAGTACTGTAGTGTGTACAGGTTGATTATGAAAAAAGCTATAAAATTATAAGTGATTTTTGGCTTGCTCCAAAGAGGGACTAATCTTGGTCCTGAAAAGCTAAATTTAGAGTATGTTGGATTTCAATAGAGGGAGTTGCAAGGAATGTGATGGCAAAACCTATTGAAGTATTTTTGGGGTTATTACTTCCATGCAACCTAATTTTGGGTTGTTGTCATACAATTTTTTGTTTAACCAATAATACTTTGCCATCTCACATATTTTTGGGTTGACACTTATGAGTTTTGACTTTTTAAAAAATGACATGACAACAATACATGAGGTGGCAATGCATCATTGGTTCATACAAAGGATTGTTTAGCAACAACCCAAAATTAGGTTGCATAATAGAAATTTCCTATTTTATTTTAACGGTGTTTCTCACCTTTTCACTAAAAACTTCATATTTTTTTTCCCTCAAGAATTGGGTAACTTTTGCCCGGAGTCCTTTACTCCTTTCCCTTCGTTAAATAATCACATATGTCATCAATATGTGCTTGTTCAAGTGGAAAGGGATTGTGTTATTTAAGCATGTTGTTATGGGTTCGATTCAAGAGATCATTAGTCAAAAACTAAAAATATTATCGGAAAGGATTTTCGCTTAGACTTCCAAATATCACAAATTTGTCATTATAGCAAAACATTAAATTATTTTTTGAATTTGTACATTCTTAATATTATACTTTCTCCGTCTCAAAATATTGGTAAATTTTGGCAAAATAAAAATAAAAAAACAATTCCCAAATTAAATTTATAATAAAAAACTTGGAAGTTGTATTTAGTTGGAAATAAATTATTTTGTACCATTAGATTTTCATAGGCATTAAGAAACAAGTCTATTGGAAGGTTGGATTGGAAAAGTTGGGCGCCTGGGCTTATAAGAACTTGGTGATAAGGTATCTCCACATATCTTGGACAGCAAAATCTTCCACTGCAAAAACCCTGCTCATCTCAATGTTTGGTAACCACGTTATTTTAAGTCAATGGAAACAACATTGTCAGGCGTACAGTTAACAACATACTCATATATATTACCCAATTTTGTATTGAATAATAGTAATCGTCTGTAGTACTGTAGTGTGTACAGGTTGATTATGAAAAAAGCTATAAAATTATAAGTGATTTTTGGCTTGCTCCAAAGAGGGACTAATCTTGGTCCTGAAAAGCTAAATTTAGAGTATGTTGGATTTCAATAGAGGGAGTTGCAAGGAATGTGATGGCAAAACCTATTGAAGTATTTTTGGGGTTATTACTTCCATGCAACCTAATTTTGGGTTGTTGTCATACAATTTTTTGTTTAACCAATAATACTTTGCCATCTCACATATTTTTGGGTTGACACTTATGAGTTTTGACTTTTTAAAAAATGACATGACAACAATACATGAGGTGGCAATGCATCATTGGTTCATACAAAGGATTGTTTAGCAACAACCCAAAATTAGGTTGCATAATAGAAATTTCCTATTTTATTTTAACGGTGTTTCTCACCTTTTCACTAAAAACTTCATATTTTTTTTCCCTCAAGAATTGGGTAACTTTTGCCCGGAGTCCTTTACTCCTTTCCCTTCGTTAAATAATCACATATGTCATCAATATGTGCTTGTTCAAGTGGAAAGGGATTGTGTTATTTAAGCATGTTGTTATGGGTTCGATTCAAGAGATCATTAGTCAAAAACTAAAAATATTATCGGAAAGGATTTTCGCTTAGACTTCCAAATATCACAAATTTGTCATTATAGCAAAACATTAAATTATTTTTTGAATTTGTACATTCTTAATATTATACTTTCTCCGTCTCAAAATATTGGTAAATTTTGGCAAAATAAAAATAAAAAAACAATTCCCAAATTAAATTTATAATAAAAAACTTGGAAGTTGTATTTAGTTGGAAATAAATTATTTTGTACCATTAGATTTTCATAGGCATTAAATACAGTGCTATGAGAATTTTCAAAGTATTACTAACATTTTGGGATAGAAGGAGTAATATTATTGACGATTAGCGAAAGAATTATTTTATAAATAAAGTTATTTAAATGCTTTTTAGGTTAACTATTTTAAAAGATGCGATAATAGTTGAATCTTATTTTTGGCAAGTGAGTCGATTACATAAATCAAACGACACTTTATTTCATAAATTATGTCCCTTTTTTAAGACGTTGATCTCTAATATCTTTTAACAATATCGTTATTTGGACATCTACATTCAATATTTATGTCCAACGTTTACTATTTTGGGTAAAGAATGATTGGTCTTTCAATTTATCTTATTATTTTTCACATTTTTATCCAAAATAATAGGTATTAAACTTAAATATGAAATATAGTTTTTTTAATTACTTGACCTTTTGTTTTTCTTGACTTTCTTATGGCTCTAGCCTCTTTTGGCTTTTCCCCCTTGCTGGAACCGTTTTCCTCCATCCATGCAAAGACAAGATTGTACTATTTTTTTTTTTTTAATGACAGGGACTATCCAACTTTCTCGTGGATGTTCTCACTCGTCATCTTATCTAGTCTAATGTATCTCATGTAATACACCATTCTTATCCCCTATCCCAACTTTTTTCCCAATACACTCACTCAGCATTTTATCTTGACCAATATATCTCATCTAATACAACATTCTTATTTATGCTACATAAAGTTTATTCACCTGTTGAAATATTAAGATAACTATTTTAGAAGATAAATTAAACAATTTAGCCATAAACATTAGATAAATTGAATGAACTAGACGTTAGATTTGATTAGATGCTGCCTTTTCTCTTTGGGAAGCCTTTAAAGCAGCTTATGGTACCATACTTCAAAACAAAATGCACGGTTCATTTTGCACCAAGAATTCATCTTCCACCTATTTCTTTTGGGGCCACAAAAAAAAAAAAGAAAAAAAAAAAGCATAAAGTAGGGGTAGTAGAAATGAATAGTTCATCAGCTTTTAATTTTAATTATTTTCACTAGAAGAAAACACAACTTTTGTTGCGAAAGCTTGCACGTAGTAAGTGCCAGTGCCACTCACAAAAATAGACTAGGAAACTTCACTTCAAATATACACATTAACCAAAATGAGGTAAACAGAGCCTAATGCAAAAGTACATGAGATCCCAGACATTATAATTGTAACAACCAATTCACATAAACCAGAATACATGCAATATTAATTTGGTTCTGATTATGTGAATACTCACTATTACTTATTGTAACAAGATATGTACACTATTAGATAGCATAGGATGGATCACTATGAGGAAACATTCAGATTTGTGAAGTTTCAAGATTTTGTATCTGCAATGTTTAAGTATGAGAGGGTCTGGTGGCAATCATTCATCAGACGTCGGCACTTCTTCTACGAGCACGCGTTCTATTGCCTCCATTTACAATGGGAACCTGGAGCTGCTCCAAAATTGTAACAACCTCATCCATGTTTGGCCTCAACTTGGACTCTATTGAGAGGCATCGCAGAGCGAGGGTAGCTACCTTAAAGGCCTCGTCTATGGAATATTGGCCTTCAAGTCGGTTATCCATTACCTGCAAGATCTTACGCTTGTTGGCCAGGTATGGCTTACCCCATTCCACTAAACTTTGCTGTCCGGATGGTCGATTCTTGTCAATAGCTCGCCTCCCCGATAGCATTTCCATCAGGACAACTCCAAAGCTAAAGACATCGCTCTTCGCAGTGAGATGACCTACATCGCGAAAGTTTTGAAGTCATTAAACGACGCGTGCATACTGATGCTGCATTAAAATTAAACTCTTGACCGAAAGGCTATTAAGCTGAATACCCCGATCAAATTGATGAGCTCAAAGGCAAAATAAGAAGGAAATATTAATGGTTCACTAACATGAACCTTGTCATACCAGTGGCTATATACTCCGGAGCTGCATATCCGTAGGTTCCCATTACCCTGGTGGAGACATGACTTTTGTCACCCGCTGGTCCGTCTTTGGCCAACCCAAAATCACAAAGTTTTGCATTATAATTCTGCGGCAATCAAATAAGCAAATAAATAAATTTTCATATATGCTTTATGTTCATCGAACATTACTCTGATGTGTGAATGGGTAAAGGACACATACTGAATCCAGCAAGACGTTTGACGTTTTAAAGTCCCGGTATATGACTTTGGTTTCAGCATTGTGAAGAAATGCAAGCCCTTTGGCAGCACCAAGAGCGACCTTCAAACGGAGGCCCCATGAAAGAGGTTGAAAATAAGAGCCTCCTGTTACAACAATATTGCTAATGTCAGACATGCTTCTTCACAAGTTCAACAAAGCCAAAAAAGGATCGGACTGCAATAACTCACTCCTGAACAAATGATTCTCCAAGCTACCACGAGGCATAAATTCATAGACCAGAAGACGATGTTCATCTTCAAGGCAATACCCGATCAATTTCACTAGATGATGATAAGAAAGTTGGCCTAGATAGTTGACTTCAGCCTAGAATACAGTAAGGCAAACTCGTATTAATGTAACGCTAAAAACAAACCGATTCTTAGTTTTCTAACCAATACTAAGACGATCGCTTGTTATTATTATAGAAATTGTAACACGTTTAAGTTGTACTCATTTATGTAAATTAATTCATTCAGTTTAGAAAGAAACATGGATAAGATGATGCACCTTGAGATTTGCTTCTTGACTTAATAACCATTCCTTGCCTATATATATAAACATTGGCTTCATCTGCTTCTTAATTAGTATGAGCAAAGGATTTAAAGAAGTAGAATAAACTCACCAACCACTCCTTGTGACCTTGGAAGCCATCCTGATCAAGTCTTTTCACAGCAATAACAGCACCAGTGCCAGGTTTGACAGGAGCCAATGATTGCGCATCAATCCATCCCTTGAACACCGATCCAAAACCACCTACTCCTAACACACTGTCTGGGCGGAAATTTCTGGTGGCAGCTTTAAGTTCTATTAAACTAAAGCTCCTTAGATTGGGTGATTGCAAGATCTCACCCTCGCTCCGAGAAGTTTGAGGCACCATGGCCGTCGAGACCTTGCTACTCAAGTTGTCGACATTTTCTCCATCAGTACTCTCATGCTCTGAACTTAACCCTGGCAAAATATATTATATCAATGCAATTAGGATAAAGCTTCCAGCATATCATTTCACACTTGGGAATTGGGATATGTTGTATGCAGCAAAATCAAAGTGTAGGTGTGAAAACATAGGTAGGGTCAGTTGCAATTAGATGGTAAATATTGTGCAGACAGTAAAAACTATGCAGATGTGAGTATGTGTACAAGTGTGTGATGTGTCTATGTAGCGTCATTCGTACAGTCAAACTTTCATTAACAACATACTATGATTTATGTAAACCTTTATTGATCTATTAAACAGGATCTTAATCTTTGTACAATGTTAAGAGGATCGAATAGCGCGTTGAGCATACAAGAGACAAAGTCTCAAGGTTAAGAATTAAGTCTACAACTAAATGAAAGCAGGTGCCTATATTAAAAAGTAAAAACGTGCCAATTTAGCATGAATATAACAACCGGAAGAGTGTCCATAACAAATCGAAACAATTAAACAAGGGTAATGATATATCAATTTACAAATCAAAGACACTACAATAAAGTAACATATGTCACTTGTTCACAAATTATTAGTGAGGAAAGTATCACTTTGTGACACGTCATTTTCTATATATCATTTTTCTTAAACAATTAGAAGTGTAGGGGAGCTAAGCTTAAATCCACTTTCCCTATTCTGATTGATCATTTTAAAAGTAAGAAAGGGAAAAATAAGGTGGAGATCTAGGCAAAGCTAAAGTGAAAATATCAAATGACTAATCCACATATATAATAGCACATCAATCTAAAGTCTAGATTCAATTCAACATCATTCACATCATAAAGGGTCCTGGCGAAGATGAATACAAATATTGCATACCAGTGGTGTTATATGGGCTGCCAGCTTTAATTTTGCTGCTGAAACAAGCTCCCATGCCAGAAACAATTCTAATTCCTTGAGCCTTATAATTGCCTATGTTCACAAAAAAGCAGAACACATAAGAGAAAATCCATGATTAATATTGAAAAGAAAAAGCTGAGGTTTAAATTACAAATTAAAAACAGATGATGAATGAAGGAAAAGCCAAGAAGAACCTGTTTGCAATGAACTTGAAGAAATACAAAGGAAGATATATAGAGAGTGGCGTTTTTTTTTTCTTTTTTGAAATGGCAGTAGGGCTTTTATATTGTCTCGCTTACTTGTGGTGTACTGTGCTGGGATGTACACTTGTACAGAGAAGAGAAGCTCATGAAAGTGAAAGAGAAAGACTATTCAAAAGGGAAGGCAAGGCAAGTTGACCAACTTTGCAGCTAAAAGGTTGGATGAATTATTAATAAAGATGAAGAAATATGAATGGGAGGAAAAGAAGGTGGATATGGTAAGAGGTGTCAAGTGGCATGGCATTCATGGTATGGCACTGTGAGAGAATGGACCCCCTCTCCCCTCCTTGATTTTGGTTGCATATATAGGATGGTCCCTTGCCTTGAACATTCTAGCTTGCTTTATTATATGTACTCACTGCACTTGCAATTGCAAACTGCAAATCTCTTCTACTCTAAATAATATCCTCTCATAGTTTCATCTAATAATAGGGTGACATATAATATAAGGTTTGTTTGTAGTTTGCACACAGCATTCTTATCCGCTGGATTTCATTGGAGATGCATTATCTACTTCTCTAGCATGTGATGATTGTCTTGGCACTTCTATGTAAATATAAATGTTAGGGAAAATTGTTAAGCAACTAACTATAGGGAAATAAGTATTGAAAAATGTAATTTTGAGTTTTCGAAAGGAAAAAGAAATATTAGCTTATTGTTTTTTTTTTTTTTATTTTTAGTAATTTTAATATGTGTCCTGGAATACTTATTAGTCAATATGGATCAGATAAGTAGTAAGTAACTCGATTACGCTTAAGTAAAATTTCAAATTTGATTCTTTGTAAATGGAAAAAATTTATGTTAGAAGACTCATAACCACGCTATTCGGATCAAATCTGAATATAACCAATATATATATATATATATATATATATATATATATATATATATATATATATTAGTCGAACTCATTGACTTTATTATCCACATACATATGAATGGGGCTGAATTGGACTCTTTGGAGTTTTGCCACATGACATCAAGTGGTGAAGGGGAACACGTCTGTCTTCTTCACTATGTTCTAACTTCTCTCTCACGTCAATTTCCGCAAGACAATTTTTAACATAAATAAATAAATAAATAAAACAAGAAAAAGTATACTCATCTAATCTCGAATATATATATATATATATATATATATATAAACAAATGTTAATAAGTATCTTGATGTATATTTGTTGATAATTCAAATATAGAAGTAAACAGTTATTGAAATATGTATAAAATAAAATAACGTGTACTTATCATTATTATTTTTTTATTTTATTTTAGTAATCTTAACAAAAGACATCTACTAGCAAGACAAAAAAAAAGTTTTTTTTTTTTAATTTGCCCACCCGGTTCTCCAAGTACTACCTAGGTACATCCGGATTCGACCCGGGTTGTCTGCCTGGCTATGACAGGTGAGTCTCCCAACATAAAAAAATAAGTTTAACAATCTAATATATAATCAAAACTTAACTACTTTCATACTATTAAATTCTATCAATCTCAAAATATCTCTTATTAAATTTATAGCATTTTTATAATCTCTTAAAACTTGTTCTTTTATTTACTTAAAATTCACATTCTTGTAAAAGTTAATTTAGATAATGATTGTTTTTTTAAATGAAATTAAGAATATTAAATATACTAATAAATGTATTTTAATTATGTTTCTTATATAAATATAGTGCAATGTCAATTTTGTCTCTAGCATAAAAGATGATAATAAATACTATAGCCCAATTTCGCTCTTAGGATGTAAAGAAGATTTGGCCCACAATAATTGATTGATTTGAAAAGAAAATAAAACTTAAAGATTCTCGCACAAACTAAATTGGATTGACGTTTTGTAAAGTTAAGAACAAAAATGAGATATTTTGCGGTCCCAATGTCGTCCGGAAACAAATTGAAAATATTTTGGTTTGCGTATCCGGCCGACTAATCCAGTTCGGGAGATTCTGAGGTTAAGATTTTATTTTCTTTTTCAAACATTGTTGTTGGGTATTGAACCGTCGTTCGCCCTATGAAGTAGTTCAATTCATTTAAATATAAGTATATGAAATTTATTTCTTTCGATCTTAAATATATTTTAAAAAAAAATGATCATATTTATAAGATTTCATTTAAATTTCTAATAACATTTAATTATTTTTTTACCTAAAACATGTTTATTAAATTAACACTTTTTAAAATTTTAATTATAATTATAGAGATAATTTTAAAAAAAGTATATTAAATATTTGACTAAACTGTCACTTTAGTCCCTCATTTTGTAAGGAGCTTTCACTTTAGTCCCTGATTTTTCAATAATTCCTCTTTAGTCCCTCACTTTGAAAAAAACTACTCACGTTAGTCCCTAACAACTTTCTTCGTTCATAGACCTTAATATCTTATACACGTTGCCGTTAAATAACTTATACGACATTAAGTTATTGTGCTACTGCTACATATTCATCAGTTGCTGACCTGCTGTATTTTCTGCAGCTGTTAGAGCTTCAGTGGCTACCTTATCTGCAGCAGCCTAAGATGCCTCTTCAGCAACCTTACTACCTTAGCCTCTTCTTCCTCCAATTTTTGTCTTTTCAATTCAGCATCACGTGTAAGATGATTACGGCCACGTGTGTATATATCATTTAGTGGTTATGTGTGTAAGAGGTTAATGTCTATGAACAGAGAAAGTTGTCAGGGACTAACGTGAGTAACTTTTTTCAAAGTGAGGGACTAAAAAGGAATTATTGGAAAGTCAGGGACTAAAATGAAAAATCTTACAAAGTGAGGAACTAAAGTGACAGTTTAGTCTTAAATATTTATATTTTTAATGTTATTATCAAAATTAACTCACTTCTTTCTAGATAACGTGAATTTTTTTAAAAGTATTTTGTATCCGGAGGGAAGGGATCAGTCTAAAACAACCCATGTTATTTGTTAACTACTAATTATTAAAAAAGCAAAATATTATCTTGTGACACATATTATTTATTTATTTTTTAAATAAATTGATTCTATTTAGATTGTTAAAAAATACTCTCTATGTTCCTAAATATAGGATTTCTTTGAAAGATTTCACATTCATTAAGAAAGTTGAATAATTTAGTTAATTGTATTGAAAATGTGAACTTTTGATATGTATTTTCAAAATTATCCCTATTAATATTATTGAGAATCTAAAAAATTTTAATTAAATAGGGGTGTTTATGGAAAAAAGTAATTAATGATTATTAAAAATTGGTGAAGGATCTTATAAATAGGGTCAAAATAAAAATGTCAAAAAGATCTTATATTTAGGGAATGAGAGAGTAGTATATCTGACTACAATGTAATATTTTTTTTAAGTGGGAGTAACCGATCGAGTAATTTTTTTATTATTTTTTTTGAAATTGACTGAAATTCAAATATTAACTTTATCATATATATACACACAGAAAGAAACAAGAAACTCAAATTCTTCCCATCAAGGGAAAAATAGTTCTTTTTTATTTTGAAGGTTGGAAAAATAGGTAACTGAATAATCTATGTCGGGTTTTCAAATAATTTAATTTTCAAATCAATCTATCTTGTTTTTTTAATTTACTTTAATTTAATGTATCAGTTAAGGATATATACAACTCCCTCCCTTCCTTTTCATTGTAGCAAATTATTTACTATCAAACACCCGAAGATGTTGGTGCAATGGTGTTAGTGGCTGCACTTGGTAAGGCGAATCACGGTTCGATCCCCCGCAATAACATTGGGAGATGAATAAAACCTTAACTCTGAGACCCCCTCGAACTGGATTAATCGACCCAATAGACCGGATACCAAGGTGCAAACCAAAAAATTATTTACTATCAAACAATGACTAAATGATCTAGATAGAACCCAAAATCATCTCTATTTATGATCATAAATGTAACATCTTTTTATACTTTTTTTTATATTATTTGTAAAAATTTATTTTAATTTTTAATGTCATTTAATTACTTCTTCCGTCTTACAATGATAATAAAAAATGACAAAAAAATTAAAAAGATTTTCATTTAATAATTTGTCTAAAAGTTGTTTTCGGCTGTCCCTTACGCATCAAGAAGCCAAGCAGTGTTATTTGCTCTACAATGTGCTACTACTTTTTTTTTTTTTTTATAGACAGGCAAGGTATTTTTTTTTTTTTTTTTTTTTTACGGGATAGGGGAATGAGATTTAAATCTACTAAATGGTAGCGCTCAGGATCGAACTCGAGACTTCCAACTCCCAAATCTTAAAACTTGATACATGATCATGTAGGCTACACTCACTTGTCAATATGCTATTACTTATATTATGGTGGCCTAGAGTTGTTATAGAATGGGATTGTAAAATTTTGGAGGGTGTAATTTTTACCCTTTTACTGATTTAAAATTACTAAACAAACTTTAGTGAATGATTAGTTTGTCAAGTTTGGTTTGATGTCCCCTTATCTTTCCTTTAAAAAAAAAAATCTTACATATAAAATTGGAGGGTATAAATTTTACCCTTTTACTGATTTAGCCACAATAAACTAATCATTCACTAATTTTATTTTTTTTTTTTTGGTTTGCTACGATTTTAAATGTATGTCGTGGATAAATAAGAACCTTTATACGTTGTATCTTTTTTTATAGTTTTTTTTATCATCGCTAAACTATTTTCGGCATCTTTTTCTTTTATTTTCTGGAGCTGTTCCAAATCTTGGATGGTGATCACTTATTTCATAATTCTGTTTCCTCAACACAGATTTTAATAAAGTGGAAAATAATTTCTTAATTATTATGACATTTTTATTATATTTGATAAAATTTGGTTGCTTGAAAACAGAAAAACAAAATATTTGGAGACAGAAAATCCTAATCCACGAACCATAGGGTTGCACCATAGAAAAATATAAGGAGTAGACAACTTATTGCTCGAAACTTGGTCAAGATTCACTCTTCTGTTTACATTCACCGCTTGCTGCATGATTTTAAGATTTATCCGAGCATTCAAATATTTTTAATTAGTAATTATGACAATTTTATTTTCAAAATTATCTTATAAATAATGTCCATGATAATTCTTTTTTTTAATGTTTGTGGAGAAATATCTTACATATTTATGAAAAATTAAAACAAATAAATTCTATTTATAATAAATTCATCTATATATATATATATATATATATATATATATATATATATATATTTGTTCATTAAACTAACACCAACTATATATACTTACGTCCGATTTGGAAACACGTAAGCAAATTTCAAAATGTAATTCAATTAGATTTATTTATTTTCTTTTTGTTGGTAGACTGCATGCCACTTCTACCTATAAAATAATATGCTTAAGAGCATGGTATACATAACTCATGTAAGTATCACATGCACATTGACAGCGAGAGTTACACATTATGAAGGCTATATTCATTCAAGGTCTCCTTTCCGTTGAATCAAAAAAGATTCATTCATGACCGCCACTATAGATGCAGTCACGTTAGGGTTTATAATTTCTCTGACACTGTCATTTCATGCGATATCGTCCACAAAAATATTAACCCCCTTGTCGCTATAAATGGATGCATGTATTATGAGCCACACGAGTGATGGAATTTTAATGGAATAGTTAACAACACCATTAATGTTAATGGATTTTTTTTTGGTAGACTAATGATAATGGATTTTGATTACTTACAAACAATCATCTAGAAATCCGGCGGGAGAAAATTGCTAAAAGTTGTGCTTTTCTAATCTTTAGTACTTATTACTGTACAAAGCATCTTTAACTAGATTACAAAAAAAACTAGTAATTAATTTTTTTAATTCTTAAAAATATAATAACATCACAATTTTACTTTCTTTTATTTTTTTTACTTTCTTGAAAAATTCATAAGTAATGAATGAAAAATTAAAAAAAAACATAAAAAGTTAAAATATTTAATAAGATACAAGAAAAAAATAATAAATATTATAAAAAACAATATTTAATTAGTTTTTTTAGAAAACGTAGAGTAACTTATAAAAAGGACAACAAAACATTCTAGAATAATGTTACTCATAACAAGGATCCAGTGGAGTATAAACAAACTGTTTTTTGCATTTTTTTAAAAACTCATTATATATAATAATATAATTTTTTTAACCTCGGCACTTATGACAAATAATAAGAGAATATAAAGAGTGTTTGTTGAATTTAAAAACTAAAAATTTTAAAAAAATTAAGAATAATGAACTTAGCTTCACAATACATTTTTATCGCTTTTTAAGTTAAGTAAATCCATAATAATAAACTCCCCCAATCCTTATTATTAGTTACTTTTAACCAAATCTCACGTACAAATAAAGTTTCTTTAGTTTTTTTATGGTGTCATTTATCTTGGTGTAAATGTATCTCTCCTCTTTTTAATATTGGACTATTCTATAATTAATAATTTTAAAATCAACAAACTTTTAATTTGAACCTATGGTTTGGGACGTTCTAGTAATTATTTACTTTTTAATCAATAAAAAAAATGGTAATTAAAGCATAATAAAGATAATAAACAAGAAAAAGAAAAATAAGCATTTGATAGAAATTGCAAGGTGACTTGTAAAAAGGATTACCAAAACATGAGTTATTATAACGACCACAAAAATATAAATATAAATAGAGTTTTCTTAACTTATGAGTTCCTAAAAATAAATGGGTTTCATGGAAAATTGTGTTATTAAAAAAATTTAAATTTCTAAATTTTTATTTTTTTTAAATATATATATATATATATATATATATATATTATCATTTGGATACTTATATTTTAAGGTTGAGATTAAGAAAACTAATTAAATATTGCAACACAAAAGCGTAAAAGTGAAAATTTTCAGTTTCTTCCACCAAAAGTAAACGAGACATAGTACACGACCAACTCTACTCAGCATCACAAACCTTATTGTTTAGCCCCCAAACCCCAATTTTACAAATAATCCCAAAATATCCTCATTAACTTCCACTGACCTCTTCCATTATTTAAAGCAATTTCCCAAACCCCACTCTCTCTATTCGACTTTTCCCCTTCCCCACTCTTCCATTGAAGCAGACCACCACCGCATGTTGAAGCAGACCACCACCGCCAACAAACATCCAACTCGTTCTTTTTGTTTTTTTTTTTTTTGTTTTTTTCTCTTCTTCCATGCTTCGTTTTTTTTTGCTTCATTCTTATCTGTTGAAGGTACGTTCTCTGCTTCGTTTTTGTTCCTTTTCTCTGGTTCTCTGCTTCGTTCTTGTCCATTCTTCTCTCGTTCTTCGTTTGTGTTCCTTTTTTTTTTTCAATTGTTCCAGTGTCGGAATTTTGAATTTCCGACACGGGGGTAACGAAATTTATTGGAACATTTTTTTATATAAAATTCTGACACCCCTGTGTTAGAAGTACAAAAAATTTCGACATTGGTTTCTCGGAATTTATACAGTTACGTAAAAAAATAAAAACAGAAAGATAAGAAATTTACTTTCAACAATATGTATTCAAAGTCCATTGAATGAGGAGAAAGATTTTTTTTTTTAAAGATAAGAGTGTTTTAGGATTTCAGCAAGGGAAGAAGGTAGAAGATGAAGGTGGAAGAAGAAGAAATGGAATGAGTGAATGGGGCTTAGAAGAAGAAGAAATGGAATGAGTGAATGGGGCTTAGGAAATGAAGGGTGTTTTCGACTTTTTCCAATTAAAATGGGATTTGGACTTAATGAGTGAGGTTTGTAGGCTAAAACTCTTTGGGCTATATCATGTTTTTCTTTAAGGCCCACACAAATCAATCCGGCTCATATCAAGGCCAACTTAAAAAATGCGTTACCCTGAATCAATTACAGAAATTCACGCCATCTGGAAACTGGAATCATTGCAACACCACACAAGTATACTTTTAACTCATTTCATAATTTCCTAACTATAAAAATATTAATTAACTTAAATGCATTATACACAAATTTTTGTTCAAGTATAATTCAATTATGTCACCAATTCCCAGCCATAGTACCCTTGCAGATCACAATTCACCAAGCTTTTTAACACCCTTGTTTCTCTTGTTTAAACAGTCGAGTCTAAAACTTTGTTTGTGCTATAACTGATCATTATCATTTTAGAGAAATAAAAGAAACAGTAATGTGCTCTGTAGCATGACAGACTCCAATCCAATTAAGGATTACCAAAAACTCGAGTAATTAAGAGTCGAATTGGCACTACATGACGAGATTGTGCACAGCCTTGTCCATCAGGATTCAAAAGCACAGCAGTTGCATCTTTCTAAGCTTATTTAGCAAGCAATAATTCCTGAGCACGTAGCAACCAAAAAATCCATACTCTAAATTTTTTCAAAGCAAAAATATAATTAAACAAACTGAATTTCTAGAAACAAAAAATTCAACAGTTTTCTATAGCAAGATGCTGATAGACATCAATCTTGTGTAGCAGCTCCTTGGTTGAGCTCAGCAAACCTCATTCCAACACGCATAGAATGCTTCAGAAATTTCTCGGCACATCTTCTAACACAGGTTTCCTCTTGCTTTTGAAGGGATTTATGCTTAAATGTGTCAACACAATCAGTAAAGCATCTCTCCACCAATGAATTATACATCCTCAGACTGCAATGAAGTGTAAATCACAATCGCGTATCTAACACAAAGCAATAGATAACAGAAAACTAAAAGAGCAATGATACACTGACAAGCCAAAAACACAGTAACAAATGACAATAGTTTAGTCTTCCTAAAGCAGTAATCTATCACCCTGACCCTACTGTGACAATATATAAAATATAAAGCTATTTTATATGCTCGATTCAGACTAGGTCGGTCGGGTACATAGAACAGATGACGCCATAACCATCAGTCACAAATCATGTCCATTGATAAGGCGATGATCTCTAAGTCCTAATTAATTGTTTCGTCTAGGTTTTTTATTGGCCTCCTCTGCCTCTAATACATGTCTAAAGAAGATAAATAGGAAAAACAATTATATAATCTAATACATACATGTAACTATATGTTCAACCATTTCAAATTTTCAATCTAGCCAAATGGAACCAAAAAATTACAAGTATTCTCCTGAAAACAGGACAGCTTTTGTGCAATAAACACTGCCAATCCTAAGCAAACAAACCAGATTCCGGAACTTAGTTTTAGGTCAATTGCCAATTAAAAACTAATAGTCACTGAGGGCAACAACCAATTTTTATTTTTTTTTTTAAAAAAAAAGGCCCACTACTTAACAAATGTTGTTCCCAAACGTCCAGAAGCAACATTCACAAGTTACACTGGTTTTACGGAGAACTTTCGCTATGGCTTCACAGCAACAGCACCACAACACTTGAAACTATTGTGCTGCCCATCAATCACAATAACTTATGAAGCCCCAAAAATCCAAATCACCACAAATATAATGAATCTGACAACACACAAAAAACGTACCACCCAGAAGCAAAAACAAATAAAAAAAGCAACTTTAAGGCATAAACAATAAAAAAGGTTATGACTTTATAGTGATTGAGGAGGAACCAAACCTGTCACGGATTTGGAGCTGATCGATCATGGTGGACATTCTTTGCTTATCTTCCTCTGGAAGAGAATCCAAATCCCCTATCATGTTCTTATCCATGGTTTGGTTTGGTTTGGGTGATTTGAAAACCGAAAAGGGGTTTTGATTGAAAAGAAATCAAAGCAAAACTGTGTTGTGTTGCGCTGCCGTTGAGAGCATAAACCCTAAGGAAGATGATAAAGTCGCTATTTACCAACTCGCCGTTTGGATCAAAATCCGTATGTAGTAACATATAAGGCCTTAAAAATAGGCCCGGTTTAACATAAAAAATTATATTTTCCATTTTAAATGTAAACTTTTCTTATTAAAAATATGCCCCTTAAAAAAAGTTTTTTAGTATTATTAGAAGCATCAAAAAATTAATATTTAATATAATTTTTCAAAACTATTGTATTGTTATTATTGAGACTTTAAAAAGTATTTAATAAATAAGGATGTTTGTGGAAAAAATAATTAATGTTATTAGAAAAATTATTTAACATTTACATTAGCGATCAAATTTTTTTTTCCAATATAACTAACATTTAGAATTGGAATGAATATTTTCACCAATTTCTCTAACAGATGAAACATAAATAAATGTTTATAAAAAATAAAATACTATATGTTTACTAAAAAATATAATGTAATTCTCTACTATCCATGTTAATGAAAAATAGTTATGACTTTTTTTTTTTGCTTTGTATATCTTGCAATAATAAAAACAAAAACAAAAACATGTTCGAGGTCATACTAATTTTATTTTACCAAGATTATCAATAAAAAAAATTATTTCACCAAATTTCATGAATAATCTAACAACATCTATCTCCATAGTTTTGGGATTTACTATCTAAGAATTACTCCATCCGACCCAAAAAGCTATGGGAAAATTGCAAAAATTATTGTCTCAAATTAAAGTTAAAATAACGAATAGAAAAATAAAAAATTATACTCTCTCCGGTCCCTAATATAAGCATCATTTGACCAATTTCACTCCCTTTAAGAAAGTTAGTTAATATTGTTAGTGGTATTGAAAATGTAAATATTTGGTATACTTTTTCAAAAGTACCCCTATAATTATTATTGGAAATAAAAAAAGTGTTGAGTAAATAGAGGTGTTTGTGGAAAAGAAGTAATTAATGCTATTGGAAATTGGAAATGGAGCTTATATTAAGGGGGAAAAAAAGCCTTCAAAAGGTGTTTATATATAGGACCGGAGTATTATTTAATTTATGATTGGTTAGTCACTTAAAGATGCATTAAATTGTTAATTTTGTAATTAATTTATTTGAAAGACAAAAAATTAAATACTTATCCCTTTTATTTTGTAGACTTTTCAAAATTTTGTCAACTTTTTTAAAGGAGAGGAAGTATATTACAAGTCTTTTTTTTTATAGAACTAACTTATAGTTATGATATTATAATTTATGAACATGTAACTTTTAGTTGTAAGCAAGTAGCTAGCTTAAAACTATGAAAATAGCTATGAAGTTAACTTTTGAATTAGAAACGTTTCCTAAAATTAATTATGAAATTAACTTACATGACAAAAAAGGATATGCAATTTATTTACTTGCTTTTACTTGATATAATGTGGTAATTTGGTAAAAAATAAAATTGAAGGATAAAAATGACATCATATATTAAAAACTCTTATAATGTTCGATTTTATTTTTTTGTCGAAATCAGATGATGTCTGGATTTCACATTTTTTGTGACACAACTAATCCACCTCGGATCCGTGAATTGTGCGAGTCTTTGACTCAACGGTATGTATCCTCTCAAAAATTGTTGCCTCACTGGAATTCGAGTCTTTGACCCTGAAGTCTCTAAGCTATTATTCGGTTTTTAAAAGATACAAAATTCCCTCAATTATTGTTTGTTGAACTAGCTTATTGGTCAAGTCGAAAAACTCCGAGATAAAAAAGTACATAATCTTGTGTTGGGGAATGGTTCTTATACATGTCATTAACAATAGACTTGCCCTAGCTCGTAAATACAAAATGCCATATTATTATTTTAAAGGATTTTTATTTTAAAGGATTTTTATAATGTAGTATGTTTTATGCTAAAATATTAGAAATTGAAACATTTATAAAATTCATAAATATTAATTACATTAATTGTTGATTCAAATTAATAAAATATGAATTTCTAATATGTATGTACACTAAGACACGCATTAATAAAAACAAATTTAAATTGTTTTGTTTTTTTAGTACAGTAGATGCTAAAGCTAAAAGATACAGCATCTGTTATGTTTGTACAGTATTTAAATGATATAAACTGCTATTGAGGTTCTTCTATATGTATTTAATTATTCAAATTAGTCTAGTTCATACGAAAACTCTTGTTGCACATTAACTAATTTGAATGGGGAAATGAACATTTAAGATCAGTTTTCTTCCACTATTTTGTGGATTTATTTCATCATTTGCTCGTTTTTTCCATGCTGTGTTGAGAATTGAGACAAGAGAGAGAATAATATATTAATATGTAGCTAATGGGTGAAGACTTTTTCTTTTTGCCCACACTCATTACTCTTTGGCCCTCATTACTCTTTCCGCTTGAAAAAGGTGAAAACAAAATAAAACAATTTACGCCTTTGAAAAAGCGGAAAATATCTTCCATCTCAATAAAATCGGTAAATTAAGAACAAATAAGGGTAAAAAGAGTAATAAGTAAGAACAAAAATAAAAAATCATGTGTGAAGCATGCGAAACATTGAAGTGAAATGAAACCACGTATTCAAACACCAAATGCACGCAATTGTCAAGGTTGTGATTGGCATAGAACCATATCAAATATTGTGAGATTAGAAAAACAAAAACGCGTATTATTGTAAATTGTAATAATGGTGGCAGGGAGTGGTGTTCCTTGCATGCCTTACGGCTAATGACAATGACCATGCCACATATATATAATGTGTCTAATACCTATCATTTCCCTTAATATAGTCAAATCTCATGGATTGTGTTTGCTCGATGGCTGGCATTTCTCTTCAATAAAATATCCATCCTTATGACTTTTACCTCCTTCATCATTTTCCATCCTCTCATTTTTCTTACCTTCTGGATGATTGCGTTTCTAGCCTATTCCTTGTTGCATTTCGTTTGCTAGATCATACAGGAGTTTTCTCACTTTGAAGATTGAATATCTGACATTCTCTTTGTCTGTTGAATAAGAAATACGACTCCCAACATTTTTTTAAGGGAATAGCGTACCCAATTTTTTTTAATGGAATAGCGTACCCAAAATTAACTATAAAGAGATTGTAAAATAATAATAATAATAATAATATCAGTGTTCGATTTACAACAAACATTTCCAATTTTAATTTTAATTTCTGCTTGTATCTATAATTATAAGTATTTTAATTTGCTTTTATTTTATTTTCTATTTTAATTGGTATTTGTAGAGAAACACTGGAAGTAATAAAAATTTATTTTAAATGTTTACTAAACAGGCATTTAAAAATAGTAAGTAAAACTAAAAAAATGAAACATTTTCATAAACAAGCTAGACTTTCATAATTTTCTTGATTATTTTTCTGTCATTTCAATGGACACAATAATTAGAGGAAGAAAAATGCTAATGAGTACTATATATTTTAGAGCACTTTTTAAGATATCAAAAAAGTAAGATGTTATTGGAAAGTGTTGTATTAAATACATTAATGTAACCGAAGGGAGCATATGTTTTCAATGTACTAATACAAGTATTGGAGTATTTTTTACACCTATTGATTACTTAAAAAATGTCTTTGGGATCAAGAACACTCATTAACAAAAACTCATTACTCGTACTCCATATTTTGTACAGCGGCATATCCAAGAGGATTTGGATTCTCTGCAATCACTTCAATGACGGCATGAAATCTTGACCCTTAAAAGCATTTTCTTTTACAATTAAATTTAGAAAAAAGAATGATAGATAAATTTTTGATGATTAAATTAGTGACTGCACCAATGACTACATCAAAATTGAAGCCAGAGAATCCAGGTCCTATCCAAGATTCAGAAGAAAGAAAAAAATCGAGAAACATTAAATTGGATCAACTCTCTCTTTATTTATCACTCTAGTAATATAATTTTTCTGATTTTTATTATTTGTCATATTTAACTATATTATAAAAATTAAAGATGATAGTTTTTTTTAAGGGAAATGTGTAATCAGAAACCGTATAAGTAATGATAAACATGACAATTACAAGTACAAGATATTTCACACTAATAATAGTTAAAGGAAAAGCAAAATACACTGCAACAACAGACTCTTCCATGTAGACATGGATCATTAACTGTCAAAACCGGACTCTAACAGGAGATTCAATAGTCTTTAATTCCAATATAACAATCTCATTGATGCTAGCTAGGACTAAGCTCAGTTCGACGACAAGGAATCTCAAATCTAAAACGAGAGAGTCGTTGGACGGTAGCCAAATTAACAGTCGGCAAATGGAGATCTGTCTCGACGAGTAGCCTTCCAATTATTGGAGCAAAGAGGATGGCCATCGGATCTGGAAAGTATAAACTATCCAAAGGCATCCCTCCACTAGAAACGCATAAAACAAAATAACTTGCACAAAGGTAAGACAAAACCCAGATAAACTGGGGGAAATAAACCCACACACTTTCCCAAAGGAATGAGAGGGACATATCTCCTTTCCCCTGTCAAGAAACAACAGCTGAAAACAAGCAGTAGCAGAGGAAGGGGGGAGGGGAAGAAATCCTAATTTTTTTTTGTAATTAAAGATGATAGTTACATGTTTTAAAGTACGAAAAAGGTCCCTTTTTTTTAAATGTGAAATATAGAGTAGCATCATTAGAGATATATTTGGTGTATGTTATTTAATGTTACTTAGATATTGTAAAATGACTTATATTAAGGGATAAATAAGTTTTCAAAAAGATGATCTATAAATAGAAAAGATGGGAATAGAAAATAAGGTTTAATCATCTCTCAGGTTGTTTGATATGTATTGAGGAGTTCCATAAAAGTTTCAATGCAGAGTAAATTAATTACTTAGAGTAAATTATATATTGATGATCCTTAATCAGCAATAATTATGATAGATGATAATAAAAATGAAAAATACTATGGAGAATATTTTATTGATTTTATGATTGTTATTTGAGTTTAATATGTGTACATTGACAGTGTAAAATTTTTTACACCGTCGGCATATCATCCATCATTTATTTGCATTATATTGCTTTTATTTAGAAATTAATAACCATAAACCCTTAGATGGTAAATGATATGTTGACATTGCAAAAAACCTTTATATTGTCGATGTACAAACTATTTTATCTTGTTATTTACTCGCAGCATCGATAAAAAACAAAAATAAAAAACATGGGGTCAACTTTATGAGTTTGGCTCGACTAATCTATTTTAATCCATCACACAAATCATACCGTAGATTAATGTATTTGTAGTGTGCATTTGATTAAGCAGCAATACAAATATGTACATGCATGCGTGCGTTGACATTATGGCTGAATTTTAGAGCATTAGGAATTTGGATCATACAAAAGGGTCAGATACTATACTCATCAAAAGTAGATGAGTATAGAAACTTATTGTTGAAATTTATGGCCAATATGCTTATAAGACAT
Organism: Crotalaria pallida; assembly: GCA_037953625.1. NCBI lineage: Eukaryota > Viridiplantae > Streptophyta > Magnoliopsida > Fabales > Fabaceae > Crotalaria > Crotalaria pallida. Next base: position 135,453,768 of record CM075654.1, on the reverse strand, counting down.
TAGATGACTAAGATTGACGGATAAGAGCATGGTGTATTATGTATACACCTGGTTAAGTTGAGTACACCATAGAAAATGGTCATCGGTAGGTTTTATTTTTTTTCGGTAAACTGTTTTTTTTTAATGATAAATTCTCTTAACCAAAAGTAATGACCTTAAAAAATATACTAATCATAATTTTGTGAATACTTTTTTTTGTCATTAATATATATATCTCATTTCTAATTTTCAATGATATTAATTACATTTTTATTTTGTTTATAGACACCTCTATTTTTTTTTTGTTGCTCATCCAGTTCCCCAAGTACTACATGTTGGTTTGCATACCTCTATTTAGTCAATATTTTTTTAGAGTCTCAGTAATATTATAAGGATATTTTTGAAAAAATATACCAAAATACATTTCAAATGCAACTAAAAATACTAACTAACTTTCTTAAAGCGTATGAAAAATGTTTAAAAATGCTTATAATAAGGAGGGGGAGTAGTAATATTCAAAGTGAATTTTTTTTAAAAAAAAATAGTTCCAATTTTAGATTATAAAAAAAATTTCCAATTTTAAAACAGTATCAATGAATAAATTTTTTTAATGAATAAATTTGACATTTTTTAGTTCAAAAAAAAATTGACATCTATTTTTTTAAAACGTTTGCATTTTTTTTAACATTGACACTGTTTTAAAATTGTAACATTGAAACATTTTTCATACGCTTTAAGAAAATTAGTTAGTATTTTTAGTTGCATTTGAAATGTATTTTGGTATATTTTTTCAAAAATATTCTTATAATATTATTGAGACTCTAAAAAATATTGACTAAATAAATGTGTCTATACCAACATGTAGTACTTGGGGAACTAGATGAGCAACAAAAAAAAAATAGAGGTGTCTATAAACAAAATAAAAAAGTAATTAATGCCATTAAAAATTAGAAACGAGATTTATACTAAGGACAAAAAAAGTATTCAAAAAACTGTGATTAGTGTATTTTTTAAGGTCATTATTTTTAGGAGAATTTATCATTTAAAAAAAAAAGTTTACCAAAAAAAGTTTCACAGATGGTGATTTTCTATGGTACACTCAACGTAACCAGATGTATACATACACCATACTCTCATCCATCAATCTCAGTCATCCAATGTCTTAAAAATACATTGGCCATAGATTTCAACAATGAGTTTCTATGCTCATCTACTTTTGATGATATAGTATTCTGACCCCATACAAAATTGCTGTGGGCAGAACCAAAATAAAGCATATTTGCATCATGAAACTAAATATTTGATGCTTTAAAGATATTTCTTCTGGTCCCTAATATAAGCATCATTTGACCAATTTCACTCTCTTTAAGAAAAGTAGGTAAGTTAGTTATTTATATTGGAATTGTAAATTTTAAGTTAATATTTAACAATCTATCCTTTTGATCTTCTAGTCATTAATTGGTGTTTCTTTTCCCCACAAACATGATAGAGTATATTAAATAGGGTTAGTTTTGTAAAATTTTAGAAAATGTGTTTATATTTAGGACAAAAAAATTCTGGTCAAATGATGCTAATATTAGGGATCGAAGGGAGTAATAAATTTAGTTTTTCAATATGTTTTTAAATATTTTTTAATTTTTTATCTTTGGACATTAACTTTGAAAACTAATGTTAATCGAACTTTTGACCAAAATGCAATTGCAATTGTGCATCCAAAAGATTGTTTTGTTTGAATTAATAATGCACAACTAGTAGGTTTTTGGGGTTCAATTGCGCATATACTCTAATAATTGGCATCTAGATTAGTTAGTTTAGTTAGTCACCGAAGTCGTCCGTGTTTAAGGATTGTGAAATCGTTGTCATGGTAAATATGAACTTCCACTTTACTAAACACAATTTTTTATAGAGAGAAATATATGAAACATCTATATTATAGTAATATAGAGAGAGAAAAACGTATCTCTCTATATAATTATATGTGGTTGAATTTTCATCATTATAGTAGTTTATATTATCTCGAAATGGTTTGTGTAGCCGTTAATGAAAGACAAAAGTGTGAGGGAGTAGGTGGGTCATGCAAATGGGGATTGTGGAGAAGGTGGCTTAGGAAGGTGCTGCCACTTGCAAATGATGAATGATGATGACATTGAACTCTCGCTGTGTGTTAAGGACAGTGTAGTTATGCATAACATCGTCGCTAGCTATTAAATTTTCGAATTAATTTTTTAATTCTTACGAACTTATTTTTTGAGATCACAAATAAATTGATATTTATGTAATTTTTTTAAGTAAATTAGTACAAGTTTGAATAAACTTTGACAAAATTGATAAATTTTTGAGTTAAGAGTCTATATTTAGACATTGATTTTGTTTCAAAAAATAATTTTTTCTAATTATTGTTTAATTTGATATTTAGGTTGAATTATACATATATCTTACAATACAATAGATTTATTTTGTTTTGTTGTATCCAACCGCAAAATAAAGTAAGTAATCGATTAAAAATCATATAACAGTCGGGGCAAATATTGAGTTATGATTATACGTTACATTTTTATTGGTTTGATTTTTTTTTGACATATTTTTTTGATTTTTACAGTTTTGTTTGATTTTTATTGGTTTTATTGGTTTGATTATTATAATATTTGAATGTTTAAAAATGTTTTTGGGTAAGTCTATTGAATCTGGTTTTTATGGGTATATCTTGCACCGGTACGTGGTTCTTGTCTATGCGCGCTATTCGTCGATTGCTTCTTTTGAAATGGGAGGTTGTTTCCTTGCATCATACTTTAAGGGAAGGAAACCAAATTGCTGATTAGCTAGATAAGGATGGATCTAATAATACCTCAAAGTTAAGAATATGGAATTTTGCTCTTAGCTCCTTGCTCTTGACAGATGTCTCTGGTACAGCTTTCCTAAGGCTGTAATTTTTCCTTTTTTTTTTTGTTTTTGTTGTTTTATTGTTTAGCTGCGTAAAAAAATGGTTTTGATATACTTAGCCTGAGTTTAAGTACTCATAAATAAGATTCCAAAATAATTAAAAAATATCATAATTAATTAATATAATCATTTATTATTTTTAATGATACAATATTTATTTTTATTTTTCTATTAACTCCTATCAAGTGCAATATTTAGCATTCGCAAATTACCCATTATCTTTGTTCGGCTTCTCTGTTCACCCATTATCTGTTCATGCGGCTGTGTTACCAAAAATCTTATTATTCTAACAACAAGTTCACAACTTCATAAGGTGTTCATGCGGCTTCTGGGTTAGCCAATATCTTATTATAGCTTAAAAACTTCATAACTTCATAAGACACTCACTCTCTATTCACTTTATGATTGGGCTTTTTAGGTCATTCAAGGTATATATGCATTCAATTTCTTTCAATTTTTATTTTTGTTATTATTATCTCTTTCTTTATTTTATAAACAGGCCAGGAATTTAACTTTTTCCTTGTTTTGTTATTATTGTGTGTGTTGATTTTGGCCAGGAATTTAACTCCTTCTCCTTCTCTGTATTAAATGGATGATGGTTGCTATACAAACTGAACATTTTGGGAATAAAGAGAAGTCGAAAGTGCTATCTATATAAATCATTACCGGAGAAGTCGTAACAAAGATAATGAGTAATTTGGGAATACTAAAAATTGGGCTTGATTGGAGTTAATGAGAAAATAAAAATAATAAATTTATAAGATTTTTTTTGAGTTTTTACGTTGGTCCTATTTATAAGATCATTTTTCAATTTTCAATAACATTTAATTGCTTCTTTCCACTAACACCCTTATAAAGTCAACACTTTTTAGAATTTCAATAATAATTACTGTATAAGGGTGGTTTTGAAAAAATATATTAAATTTTTACATTTTCGATGCCACTAACAAATTTATCCACTCTCCTTGGTGGGAGTGAAAAATCTCAAAATGGTGTTATTTAAATAAGACTGGAGGGAGTAAGTATTAATTAATTAGGATATTTTTAATGATTTTGGAATCTTATTTATTGCTTAAACTCGGCCCTAAGGGCTGGGTATAACAAAACCGTAAAAAAAATGATAAGACTTATATTTATTACCTATAATATGTTAATTAGTTATTAACATTTTTTAAATTTGTAAACATTTACGTATTTACCATTTGAGTTTATTTGAACTCTCAAATTTCACAACCATACCACATAATTAACAGTACCACATCGTATTGGTTATAATTTTCAAAAGAGATAAGCCGGTAAAACAAAATCCATAATTTCTTCATGCAGTAAAATGCAATTGTATGTTTTTTTTTAAGTTTTGTATTTTTCAATGTATTAAAATAACGTTTTTTAATATATATAATTTTTTTTCTTAAACAATTCTCTTTTTTTTTTTTATGATTCTTAAACAATCCTCTTATATATCACACTCGTTAAATTCCTCTAATTTGTTATACTTTTTATATATGTTCTCAAGATAATAGCATAAGGGTATTTGTTTTTCCCTTTAATACTTGTTTTGTTTAGTGCTACGAGGACATTAAGTAAAATAATACAGTAGTACATATGTTTCATAATTTTTGTTATTTGAGAACGTGCGAAAAGGATTAAATGGTACTCCTATTAAAGTTCTACATAATTTTTTTTAGATACCATTGGTAATTAACTGTTGAAAATAAATAAGTTAAAAATTTGTAGAAACTATATATATACATACACATTGTTAGAAAAATAGTTGATGTTGGCTGTTCGTGGTAAAATCGGCCACTGCCTTAAGAACAATATTTCCGGATAGCCGAGGTGCAACTATACCAACTGGTTCTTGTTCCCAAGGTCAGCAGAACAGTTTTCTAACTCGCACTCGAGACAGAGAACTTGAATTCTCACAATATTAGATCACTCACAAAGAGAAAGGAAGATAGAAAGAAAAGGAGAAGGGGTCGAATTTTTCTGTGTAGACTGAATAAGCAACATATTATAGCCCTATGCATGCACACACGACAGCAAAGAATTGATGGCCAATCAATTGTCATGATGGCTTAATTGAAAACCACTAAAATACAGACTTAAATTTTGCAACGGCTAATTCAAAAAACGTGGATAATAATAATAATAAAAAAAAAACGTTTGGCCGGTGACCTTCCAAAAAGAGGACCCGTACACCTCGCACCCGCCCGAACGAACGCAACGGCGTGTGTGTTTTGGGCCCAACACATCCACTACCAAAACTCAATAACTTATTTATAAATGTGTATATAAGAATAAAATATGAAGAGTTAAGTTTTACACAAAATGATCAATGTGCGACTATGGTTTATAGTGTGAATGCTATTAATTTCAACGTATATTGCACCAATGGTATTTCAAACCAATAGTAGAAAACTAAACCAACAAAACATATGAAACAAAGTCAAGCCAAGCAATTTTTTAGCAAAACTTTATTAAGGAATACTATAGATATCCCAACCAATAAGAATTACATGGGACGTGATCCTCTTAAGACAATCTATACTATTCATACACCAATATGAAAATAAAAAGAAAAAAAACTTAATAAGTCATAATCGTACCTTCAACCCACATTTAACTTTAAACTTATCTCGAAAATACACCATGAAAAAAGTGACTTGATTAAAAATAACCTCATTTCTTATTTCTTATAAACCAAATACACCAACAAAAATATAGACCAAAGGCCCAGCATGTACATGGGTAGCATCTTAGAATTAGGTAGCCTTGCAAAATTCACGAAGGCTTTATTTGGAGTATGTATTAAAGACGGGGACATTTGCAACCAAAAGAAAAAACACATACACTATTTGCTTAATCACACGTTGATAAGTAGAATAATGTAATAAAACATGCATCGTGTGTGTGCTGCATAATAGAAGAAAAAAAGGGCAATTAGAAATTTATAACAACATCCTTAGCTTTATCCACTTTTTAATATAAGCATTTTTTAGAAATTTTTCTTTGGTTTTATTCGTAAGAGTTTTTCAATTTTTAATGTCATTTATTTTTTTTCCAAATATTATTATTTATTTAATGTTTTTGGAGTCTCAATATTAGAGTAATTTTGAAAAATATATTAAATATGAAAAATTTTAATATCATTAACAATATTAACTATTTTTTTAATTCTTGTATAATACCATGCACTTATATTCCTTATGTTCTTATATATTTGTTCCATTAAAAAAATACACAATTTAAAAAATTGTATTGATTATTTAAACTTTCAATAAATTAATTATATTTTTTTTCTTAATATACTCCTTCTTTCTCAATAATAATGATTTTTTCTACACTATATAACTGAATCAATGTCCTGGTAAATTGAAGTAAACTTATTACACTTTTAAATTTTTAAATAAAACTATTATAAATACTCTCTTCAATCCTATATTTTAAACTCTTCGGAGAAAATCCACGTCGACCATGAAAATGGATTCAAGTTGTTAGTGGTATTGGAAATTGTAACATCCCGAATTTTTATTCTAAACTTAATTAAATCGAATCCTAGTTAAGCTAATGATGATCAGAAGAGTAAGCTGGAATTTAGTGAAGCATTCATGGCCAAAGTGTGTATAGGAGTTAAGAAGAATGTCTTGGGGTTAGAAATCATCAATATACGAAGATTTGGTGATGTAATCGATTACCTTGGGGAGATAATCGATTACCGTCATTTTGTGAAAAACCCTAAAATTGAATTTAAGGAAGTAATCGATTACCTTGTGGAGGTAATCAATTACCTACATTCTGAGAGGAGGCAAACAATTGTGAAATAAGGGGGGTAATCGATTACCTTCGAGTTCTCAATAAAAAAAGGCCAAAAAAAATAAGTGTCATGAGGAAGCTTATTGAGGAAGCCATTCATTTTCCACCACATGTGTCAAGCTTCCTTGGGAAGCCATTAACTCCCAACCACTCCTTCCATTTCCCTTACAATTAAAAACAAAACAAAACACAACACAACATACAAACCAACACAAACACTCTTTTCTTCTTGTTGTCTTCTTCATCTTCCAAGATCAAGAGCTCCAAGAGCTCATCTCCCACCACCACTCCACACCACCACACGCCCTCCACCTCCACCAAGGACTGCTCATCTTCATCAACCAACACCATAACTCCAAGCTTCACCATCATCCTCTCATTTCTTTCAAGAGCCAAGGGTTCCTCCACCTTCAATAGTTAACATCTCTCACTCTCTACCAAGAACCAAGAGCAACCATCCTCAAGATCATCATCAAACCCCAACCAAGTTCTAGGGCTCAAGATCAAGTCTCATCACCCCCTCACCAACAACACCACACGACTTTCCTCCACCACTACAAGGCAACACTTCATCACCCCATTGCCATCACCCCCACACGCCACCTTCCCCACCGTATCCCTTGAGTTTTCAAGCTCTACAACTATAAAGGATCAAGGGCTCAAGCTTTGAAGGGAAGCTAGGGCAAGAAAGTCAAGCTCCAAGAGGTCGTCAAGCTAAGGAAAAGCTAGAGTTCTTTGAAGGTTCCATCTTTCTATCTTTATTGAGGTAAGGAGGTGGTATTACTTGTTCTTAGGGCATGAGTTCTAGCTTGAGTATAGTGATGGCTAGGAGGTTTGGGTAGTAGTAGTGTAAACCTTAGGGTAATGTACTTGAATAGGGTTAAAGAGTATAATTGGGATTATGGAACTTATTGTGATGATTGGTGAATGTATGTTTTGTTATGTTATGTATTTGTGTATGTTTTAGTTGTGTATATAAGCTAAGGTGTAGTATAAAAAACAATAGTGAATCCCTAGGTAAGCTAGGTTGTGAATAGGCTAAGTAGAAAACATTAGTAATTCCATAAGCAAGATAGATTTGTGAGAAAATTATGTAGGAACTAGAAGGTGAAAAAGTAATAGATAATAAAGAGATAATTAAGGTTGTTGGGCTAGGGAGCAACTAGTAAGTGGAATAAGGATGCTTAGGAAACAAATTAAAGAAATAAGTAAGACATAGATGAGCTAAATAGAATAGGTGAGAAGTTAAAGATATGCATAAATAGAATAGAACTAGGCCTTAGGGTAATAGAAAGAGAACATTAAGAGTATAGTGGGAACTTAGGGAGTTAGTCAACTTTAATTTAATGTATATATTAGTGGAGGTTAGAATAAAGGACTTAAATACTATAGATCTAGATAAGACTAAATGAAATGAGCTAAGACATGAGGGAAGTTAATAGGAGATATACCTAATTTAGGGTTAGCTAAAAGATTTAAACATAAACGAATGACTAAGGTGAATTAGATTGAGTTAGGAATTAATAAAGATTAGAATAGAAAACGTAGGCAGGAGATAGGGGTTAAGTTACTAATAGGAAGAACATATGAGAAATTAGAAAATGGTAGAAGGACACAAGAGAAACTAGAAAATGGTAACACATGAGTGAGTTATGGATTAGTAAATTATAAGTTATGAAATGACAAGAGTAAGAATTAAAAGAGAATAAAGAATAAGTAAGTATTGAGAAAGAGTTAAGAATAGTGCAAGAGGATAAAAAAGGGAAAATGTAGTGGGCTTGACCATTGGGGACGCTGGCACACTAGGTGTTCCAAATGACCTGTTAGGACCAAACGACCTATCAGACAAAACGACCCATTAGGTTCAAACGACCCGTTAGGCGTCAGTGTAACCAATGGATCAATCCACTGCTAAATAAAACAGACTAGAGTATGTAATAGAATTAGGGGAAGTGAACTGAATAAATTAATAAGCATAGTCCTAACGGGTGATGCCTAATGGGTGCAAAAATCCTGATGGGTGAAAAGTCCCTAAACGGTGTACCAAACGACCTAGCAGGTGCAATCAAAATCCTAGTGGTGCAACATGAAAAACGAAATAGGAATAGGAGTAAAGAGATAGAAAGGACAAGTACATCGCAGGTTGGTCAGGTGACCCTGTGATTAAAGTCACTCATCCCAGGTTGGTCAGGTGACTCTGTGGATGTGCTAGGCGACACGGGTTGGTCAGGTGACCCTGTGGATAAGTATTGGACACGGGTTGGTCAGGTGACCTTGTGGACAAGAGTCTTAATTGTTGAAAGTATGAATAGGACAGAGAATGAAAATAAGTTGACTAGAATTAATTGTGGATATAATTGTGTATTGTGTGATATGAATTATAATTGAATGATGGGTATGTTCTTAGTTGTTATTATGTCTTTTTTAGACACTATTTCCTAAGTTCTGTGTAATGCTACCCTTCTTGCTATTTTTATTACAGATACAGAAGGAGTTTACACGAGTAATGGCCGAGCAGGAGTGGAGTGTAAATTTAAGTATTGAGAGAACTAGAACCAAAGTGTGTAATTAATACAACTTAGTTTTGTAGTCCACGACTTGTATTATATTTGTATTCGGGCATTAGATCTTTCTGGCTGTATTTAGTATTTAAGTGTAAGCTTTAATTTACTCTGATTCTGACAGGTTAAAATAGTGTAATTTTTGGGAAAGTCCGTTAAATAGAGGAAACTCTGTCGGATTTTATCTAGAAATTTTCAAGTTCTAACTAATCTCAACCTAATTATTAGTAATTAAACTACTTAATTGTGAGGGTGTTACAGAAATAAATATTTGATATACTTTTTCGAAACTAGCCCTATAATTATTATTGACATTTTGAAAATTGTTGATTTAATAAGGGTGTTTTTGGATAAAAATAATTAAATATTTCTCCTTTCATCTCTATATATAAGACCCTTTTGCGTAAAAAATTTGGTCCTAAATATAAGACCATTTTATAATTTTTTCCGAAATTACCCTAGCATTATATTGTAGTTCTCTAGTTTTTAGTGAAAAGACATAAATTGAAACTAGCAATTTCAATGCATAATTAACATAAATGGTACGTAAACTTTCCAATTTCAATTTTAATGCAAAATTTATTTTGCTTGATGAACGTAAAAATTATGAAGAGAGTCACACACATATATATATAGAAAATGAGGTAATATAATAGGGTCTAATATTTATTTGGCTTAATTATGTCTGAAGTTCATGTAGTTTGGACCTCTTTTGTGAGATACCCCTATACTTTTTTTCAATGAATATGCCCCTATAGTTTACTCTAGTTAGGTATTTGCCCTCAGCTCCTTTTCCGGCGAGTTTTTGGGTGAGCTGGAGCGCCGGAGCTCCACCTGGAGTAACACGTGACAGTCACTTAAATTTTTTTAAATTAAAAAAATAATAAAACAATAGAATAAACTAATAAACTAAAAAAACGTGACTTATTATAATCCCTTACATTTCCTTCTAGATCCATCTATCTCCCTCGTTCTTTTTCTCTCACTTACAACCAGCATCTCCCTCCGACGTTCTCACTCCGGTGTAGCTGTCTTCTTCTCCCTCCCGTAGTCGTTCGGTTCTTCTTCTTCTTCTTTTCAGTCATGAAGTCCTCCAGCTCCAGATCTGCAGCTTCTTCGAGGTCACCATTTAAGATCAAGGTGGCATGCGAAAATGAGCAGCACAAGAACAATTGACATTTTTTATTATAAAAATGAAAAAAAAATAGCAAATAGAATAGAAACAGGTGAAGTAGAGGATGAGGCTTTGAAAAAGGAACATACATACATAAGCATATACCCATGTCAAGGGACATATAGTGTTCATATCCAGAAAATTGATTAATCAAACACAAACATTAATCCTTTGACACATCATTTCATTTAAATCATAGAATTCAATCTTTGCAATATCAGCAAATTGATTTTGATTGCTGTTAAAAAAAAGCAAATTGATTTTGATTGTTTTTTTTAGTTTATCAGTTTATTATCCTATTGTTTTATTATTTTTTTTCAATTTAAACAAAAAAAATTTAAGTGACTGCCACAATCACGTGTATAGCACGTGGCTTAAGGTGGAGTTTCGGCGGTCCAGCTCACCCAAAAACTCGTCGGAAAAAGAGCTGGGGGCAAATACCTAACCGGAGTAAACTAAAGGGGTATATTCATTGAAAAAAAAAACATAGGGGTATCTCACAAAAGAGGTCCGAACTACAGGGACCCCGGACATAATTAAGCCTATTTATTTTTACAAAAAAAAAATATTACATATAAGATTGGAGGAAATAGAAACTAATTTTTTTTTTTAAGAAAAAAAGACAAATACTACACTAAGAAACGAAAGTACTCCCTCGGATCCCATTTATAAGATCCTTTTGGGGTTTTTCACTCCCATCAAGGATAGTGGATAAATTTGTTAGTGACATTGGAAATGTGAAAATTTGATATACTTTTTTTTCAAAACTACCCCTATAATTATTTTTTTTTTGTTTGCACCCTGGTATCCGGCCCACTGGGCCGACTAATCCAGTTCGAGGGGGGTCTCGGGGTTAAGGTTATATTCCTCTCCCAACGTTGTTACGGGGGATCGAACCGTGGTTAGCCCTACCAAGTGCAGCCCCTGGCACCACTGCACCAACAGCTCGTTGGTCCCTATAATTATTATTTGAACTCTAAAAAGTGTTGACTTTTTAAGAGTGTTAGTAGGAAGAAGTAATTAAATGGAGTATTGAAAATTGAAAAGAGATATTATAAATAGGAACAAAATAAAAACCCCAAAATGATACTTCCTCCGGTCCTATTTATAAGTCACATTCTAGAAGGATTCTTTGGTCCTATTTATAAGTCACTTTGTATTTTCAAGCAGACATTTATTGCTATCTTCTCTTATTTGCCCTTTGCCTGTTAATGTGAAGTAATACAATGTGAAATTCCCAATGCAAGTTAAGAGGGTAAGATTGTAATGTTAAAGTATTTTTTTAAAGTTTCAAGAAATCTAACTACCCTCTTTGATCCATGTGATATGGTTAAGTATGCCTTATAAATAGGACCAGGGAGTATTATAAATAAGACCGGAAGAGTAGTATAATTCCAACCAGCACATTCCAAATGTCAACATCCAATATTTAATGATTTAAAAAAGTCAATGGAGTAATGGGGCTACATTTGCATCCACATTGGTCAAATTACCTAATGTTCAGGCTGTGTAGTGATGATGGCTGCATTACTGATATTGAACCACCCCACCACAACACATTAAATTAAGAATACCCAACCTTTTCTCCTACCAGTACTCCATTTTCTTGTTTTAAATTGAAACAAAAAGCATAATTTTTTGACAATGTTTTTGATTTTTTCTTTTTTTTTTTCCTTCGAGAGAAGTACTCTAGTAGCATGAGCTGAGCTTCGCTAGGGAAACCTCGAGTTGACAAATTATCACACGGATGCAATGAACGAGTACCACGTGTCGGTCAAACTTTATTTCTTCGACACCATCTGTTTGATCCAACGGTTACCATGGCACGATTTTCAAGATCTTTCTTTTTTTTTTTTTTGAAATCTTTAATTTGGTTCCCCCTTTTCTTCGTGTTGACTTTTTGTTATTACCCAGAATTTATGACCTCATTAATGTTTCAACTTTTTTTTTAAATTTTTATTTATGGGTCTTGTTAACGAGTGTCTTTTGTTAAGGTTACTTTAAGAAAAAATAATCGTAAGTTAATATTTATTTTTTCACCGAGAACATTAAAAAACACATTTTTCAATACTTTTTATTCCATCTGGTCTTATTTTTAAGTTAAAATAACTAATTTCATAGATATTAAAAACGTTAGTTGAGTACATTTAATTTTCTCAAATTAATAAAAAAATAGATTACTTTAGTAAACTTACATTGAGAATGAAATACAAATTAAATGATTGAACCACTAAATATATTTTAGGAATGATTGTATTACGAATAGAAAGTTAGTTAAATTTTGCTTATATTTAAGACCATTAGTGAGATGTTTTCTTTGCTTATAATTAAAACCGGAAAAAAATACCTATTTTAAATTACTTATCAAGTGCCCTAAAAATATTTGTTAACATTTTCCTTTATTTATAAATTATACTGAATCAAATAGTAGTAGATTAACATGTGCTACTGTATATTCAACAATTTTTTTTTGTTTTTTAAATTATCAATTTTATATTTTATATTTTTTTATTTGCATTACTATTTTTTATGAAAAATTGAACTTAGTCAATAAAAATAAAGATAATTTAGAAAAAAAATTAAGTACATATCTTCTAAAAAATATATTTTTCTATAAAAAATTACTTTTTTTCAAAACAATACAAGTATTTTTAAAACACTTGTAAGTTGTAAGATATTGTAAACGAATACTCCCTCCAATTCGAATTATAAGCAAATCTAACTATTTTTACACTTATTAAGAATGTTAGTTGATTGTATTTAATTTTCTCAAATGTATAAAAAATAGAGGTCTTTTAGGAAAGTAGTATTGAGAATGAAACAAAAATTAAATAATATAACAATTTTCTAGAGATGTTTTAGGAAAGTGACATTGAAAATGAAACAAAATTTAGTAAAGTTAGTTAATTTTGCTTATATTTAAACCAAAAAAAAGTAGTATATTTTTGTTGCTTATAATTCGAGTCGGAGGGAGAACAGAGTACTGTATTTTTTTTTGTTTGCACCCTGGTATCCGGCCCACTGGGCCGACTAATCCAGTTTGAGGGGGGTCCCGGGGTTAAGGTTTTATTCCTCTCCCAATATTGTTGCAGGAGATCGAACCATGGTTCGCCCTACCAAGTGGAGCCCCTGGCACCACTGCACCATCAGCTTGTTGGTGAACATAGTACTGTATTAGTACTGGGTAAAGTTTTTCAACCGGCGCGTGAGTATATCAGAATCATTCACAGCTAACTCGTTGACAATTCGCAAGCTACTCTCAGTGTTTTTTATTTCCTATTATTTTTAAATTTGTCTACCTTTCTTTATAGGCAATTTTTCTAGATTCTTAACTTTCTTTTTTATACCCGACCTTTTGTTTTTGTTGGACTATTTTTTTTATTAAATTCACGTGATCAAGGAGCTTAGACAATTTAATTGGTAATATTAAGTTTATTTATTTTTAAAACATTTATGCCTTTTATATCACTTATATCAATAATCCATAATTGAGTTTCAAATTTATAAAATCAAAATAAATCTCATAATTTTATAAATTTCTCGTTAACAAAATTCTCACATAAGTCATACTACTAAAATTTAAACTCACGCCAATTCTTCAAAATCGAATTCTCCTCAGTTGACTTTGCTTCGTGTACAGGAGAGTTAGGAGTGTAGTATATCAAACTCATCCACTTGCATACGAGTATTTAAAAGAAAAAAGAAAAAGAAATAGAAAAATCCACTTGCATAGGAGCGTGAGATGCACGACCTTTGAAAAAGGTACTAATTGACCATAAAACCAAGATAGTTGTAGTAGCACTATTACTAGTAAAACCGAACATCAACCTTGGAGTTTAATTCAATCCCCTTTACAAAGTCAACGCCCCACTCCAAAATTCCTTTTTGATCTACCTTTAAATAATTGAATTTAATAATAAAGTAGTAGTAATAAAAAAAAAAAAAGAGTGCGTTTTCTAAATTCCAAAAAACCTTTATCCCAATTCAACGCTTCTCTCTCTCTTCTCAACTTCATTCAACTCCCCTTTCTTCACCTCACCATCTTCTTCTCTTCTCTCTCTCTCTCATCAAACCAAACTTCTCTACTTCAACATGAATCAGTTGTAACAACCTCCTCACTCATCTCTTTCATTCTTTCGTTCTTTTGTTTTTTTGTTTCTTTTAAATAAAATTTGTTATGGGCAACGGCGTAGGAAAACTAACAGTCTGTTTCACCGGTAACGGCGGGGGACGTCGAAAGCATCAACATGAGATGTCCTTCTGCATAACGGATCCCTTGGACGAGGGATTGGGCCACTCCTTCTGCTACGTCAGACCCGACCCGACCCGTTTATCGTCTTCCAAAGTTCACTCCGAAGAAACGACGACGTTCAGAACAATCTCTGGTGCATCGGTGAGTGCCAACACATCAACTCCACTCTCAACCGCTTTCGTTGATTTATACTCATACGGTTCAATAGACAGAGCCGCAGCTTTCGAATCTTCTACTTCCTTCGCTTCTCTCCCTCTTCAACCAATCCCCAAAGCGTTAATGAATTCGGGTCCCTTCTCCGGGTCGCTTACCGGTGTTCCCGGTTCGGGTCCTTTGGAGAGAGGGTTCCTGTCGGGTCCGATCGAGCGCGGGTTCATGTCCGGCCCGATCGACAACCGGGGGTTGTATTCCGGTCCGATTGATAAGGAGAATAGTTCGGATCAGTTGCAGAGAAGCTTCTCTCATGGGTTCGGACCCGGGTTCGGGTTAAAACAGAGGAAGCGTAAGGGTCGATGGATTCGGGTTCTTCAGAGAGCGGTGTCGAAGACTCTGTCTCGGGGGCAGAACTCGATTGTTGCACCGATCAAAGGGGTTGTGGCAGTGAAGGAATCGCAAGAGTGGATTGCTGCGGCTGAGAAGAATAGTAACGAGAATAATTTGACAGTGACGAGTGTGAATTTCAGTAGCGAGGGTAGTTTGGGTTTGGAAGATTATGATTCGATGGAGAGTCAGAATCTTCAGTGGGCTCAGGGGAAAGCAGGGGAGGATCGTGTCCACGTCGTGGTTTCCGAGGAGCACGGCTGGGTTTTCGTCGGGATTTACGATGGTTTTAACGGTCCTGATGCGCCCGATTACTTGCTGTCGAATCTTTATGCCGCGGTGCATAAAGAATTGAAAGGGTTGTTGTGGGATGATAGCTCTGAACAGGTTGCTGCTAAGGAAGAGGATCAGAATAATTCCGAAGAAGTGCATGATGGTGGTAGTGGTGATTGTGATCGCGATGGTGAT
Organism: Crotalaria pallida; assembly: GCA_037953625.1. Lineage (NCBI taxonomy): Eukaryota > Viridiplantae > Streptophyta > Magnoliopsida > Fabales > Fabaceae > Crotalaria > Crotalaria pallida. The sequence continues at coordinate 135,438,038 of CM075654.1, read as the reverse complement.
GGTGGTGGTGATGTCTTTTATCCGTATTTTGATAGTAACAATCGCCCTTGCACGAGTGGCGATGATGCGAATCTTGGTGATGGTTGCAAGAGAAAGAGGGTCAAGGGTTCGAAGAATAAGTACAAAGGCGCTGCGAAGAAATGGGAGGAGAATCAGAGGAGATGGAAATGCGAGTGGGATAGGGAAAGAGTGGAGCTTGATAGAAGATTGAAGGAGCAGTTGACTCGATCTGGCTCCGGAGGGAAGAATACTTGCTCAATTAACCATTTGGATGTGTTGGAAGCGCTTTCCAGGGCTTTGAGGAAAACCGAGGAGTCTTATTTGGATGCCGCTGATAAGATGGTGATGCAGAATCCTGAATTGGCTTTGATGGGTTCGTGTGCGCTTGTGATGTTAATGAAGGGGGAGGATGTTTATGTGATGAATGTTGGAGATAGTAGAGCTGTGTTGGCACAGAAGGCGGAGCCTGATTATTGGCTTGGGAAGATTAGGCAGGACTTGGAGAGGATCAATGAAGAAACCATGAATGATCTTGAATCTTGGGAAGATGGTGATAGATCAAACTTGGTTCCTACTCTAACCGCTCTTCAGCTTACCAGGGATCATAGTACTAGTGTTGAAGAAGTATGTTGTTTAATTCAATTCGACTGTTTTGATTCGTTGTCGTGTTTAGTTGCATATGTTGATTGTAATATGTCTGATTTCAATTACAGGAAGTCCAGAGAATTAAAAAGGAACACCCTGACGATCCTTGTGCAGTAGTAAATGATCGTGTTAAGGGTTCTCTGAAGGTTACCCGGGCATTTGGTGCCGGATTTCTCAAACAGGTTGGTACCTATCTTTATAGTACCTTTTTTTTCCCCGGATATATCTAAATATGCAATCTACTTTTCGGTTATATATGCAGCATGAATTTCAAGAAATTTTGTAAAATGATGCCATAATTGGTTGGTTTACATTTGTTAGTTTAACATTGTTATTACCCTTTTCTACTAGTATGAAGCTAAATGTGATTCTCTTTTAGCGTGGGAAAAATAATCTCAAAGTGGTTACTTCTTTCAGCAGAAATTGGGATATTGACATCTTAGTCTCGTGATTATGAATTATCATCCGATCTTCTGAAATCTGTCATTAAATCTGAACTGTGCTTTCCAAAGTGCTAATTTTGCTAAACTTCTTGGAAAATGGAAAGTATTCTTAGTGTTGTAGGCTTGAAAATGTCATCAATTTTATCTTCATTTTGCTCTCCATACAAAAGGACATCATTGTGCATTTTTCTCAATGCGTGCTATCTTGTGTATGCTTGTAGCCCAAGTGGAATGATGCACTTCTGGAGATGTTTAGAATAGACTACGTTGGAACTGCTCCTTACATCAGCTGCCAACCATACCTAAAACACCACCGGTTAGGCCTCAAGGACAAATTTTTGATTCTATGCTCCGATGGGCTCTATCAATACATGTCGAACGAAGAAGCTGTTGCGGAAGTTGAGCTTTTCATCACGTTGCAACCTGAGGGAGATCCCGCTCAGCATTTGGTTGAAGAAGTCTTATTTCGTGCTGCAAAGAAAGCAGGTATTTATAACATCAAGAATTTCATTCAAAAGTTGCATCTAAGGAACTAATTAATTGATCAGGATGTTTTTTTACTGATACTTTTGCTTTGCTTAATCTTCAGGTTTGGACTTCCATGAGTTGCTTGAAATTCCACAAGGTGATAGGCGTCGATACCATGATGATGTTTCCATCATTGTTATTTCTTTGGAAGGAAGGATATGGAGATCATGTGTATAAGTATAGTGAAAACCATATCATATATCATCATATAAGAAAAAGAAGGAGATGAGAAATATACACTGCCCAAGGGTGAGGCATTACCTTTTTGCTGGTTTCCCCTCTTCATTGCTCACCGTTTGTAAAATAGCAACTAAACACTGGGAGAGTGCCTAGAAAGTCGGTTGTGCAATTCAGTGAGTGGTGAGGATTGTAAAGTTGAAAGTTGTAAAATCTGGATTTTGTTGATTATTATTATAACTCTCATATAAAACTGTTATTTTTGTAATAAAAATCATTCCTTAAAATCTTTTCATTGTGCATACAGCACTAACATATCACCCTCCATCACTTTCTGTTGCTCTGGTTGGCAAATGATAAAGTTAGTCGTCTGTGCATCAGCATCTTTTTTATTTTCAAAACAAAATCACGCACGATAAGATTCCAATTGAAAATGCCTTCAATGTCAATGTCTTCATGCACGTTATGTGCTTTTTTTTTTCTCCCCAATTTGACGTGGATCAAGCACTATGTGCAAATGCAATATTGCTCCCAAAAGTCATTCTTTTTTGTCGTCAACTATATTCCTTCACCAAATTGGTCTTTTTCCAATTTTCCCTTACATGTATCCAATTTAAACTGCCGTATATGCTTTTGTTCTCCGAATTTCAATTTAAACAAGGAGTATATGCTTTGGTTATCTGATTTCCAATTTAAACTATGTTGATTTAAACTAGGAGTAATACTTAGTTTATTTATCTTTTGATCTCTTGATTTTTTAATGGAAATAGTTTAATTAATATTAACTGTACTCATTTATTATCATAATTAATGTTACTTGTTCCCTCCATTTCATTATACTCCCTCCCTCTGTTCCAATTTATTTATCGTTTTAGGTTCACACGGATTAAGAAAGTCATTTAATATTTCAATTTTCAATAGAAGAATAAAACAATTTTACTTATATTATCCTCACACTACATTAATTATCACACATTTCACATATTTCAAAATGTTTAAAAGTAAGGTTAAAGTTATAAAAAAATTAATTAATGCACTTTTGAATTCATAAAGTCAGAAACAGTTTAGAACAAGTTGAAAATACTAAAACGATAAATAAATTGGAACGAAGAAATTATAGTTTTAACAGAGTTTTTCCCTCTTGTTTCGTAGTATCTATTGTTATTTTATGAACCTAATGCATAACTAATACTCTCTCCATTCTTATTTATATGTCTTATTTCAAATAAAGCACATCATTTAAAAAATGTAATTAATGCTTAGATTTTCAATATATTAGTAATTGTGTTTTTCTCCATTAAACATTTTCTCTCTATATAATTATTAATTTTTCTCCACTACTTACGTGAAACAAGACCTATATAATAGGGGTATATATGGAAAATATCATTTATTACATTCTTGAAATCCTCGGAAGAATAGATAAAAAGGAACAAATTTTTTTTTCTCGAAAAAGGACGAATAAAAATGAATGGAGGGAGTACTATTTTTCTCAACCACTCCCTCCGATCCTTATTATAAGTCCATTTGTCCAATTTTCACCCCATTTAAAAAAGTTAGTTAGTATTGTTAGTGATATTGGAAATGTAAGTATTTGGTGCACTTTTTCAAAGGTACCCCTATAATTGTTTTTGGGAGTCTAAAAAATGAGTCTAAAAAATATGGGAGTCTAAAAAGAATTAATTAATACCATTGAAAATTGTAAATGATGCTTAATTTTAAGGACCACAAAAAAGTCTTCAAATAAGGCTTATATTTAGGATAAGAGGGAGTATAAATTTATATATCAAAAGTCAAAGCTTCTTTTTCATCTTCTATATCTTTCTTTCTCTTGAATAATGATTACATAAGGCTATTATGACCAAAATATCTCAAATTCTTATATTCTTTAATCATTTATGAAAACTCATTCATAATCTTAAAACACATTGTATATAAAATAGAGGGAAAATTTTTCTTATTCTATAGTATATCCAAACTTCAACAATGGAGATAAATGGATAAATCAGATATTCTCTGCTTCTATTTATTTGTCTCTTTGAACATATAGTATAAATTTACATTCCAATTAATTAATCAATACAAAATTTTATAAAGTATTTATTGTTTTTCCACATTTAACCTTTACCAATATTTTTTTAATCCTTTCGCTTTGCCATATAAGAAAAAAAAACAACACATTTCTCTTGATTTAAAATATAAGAAAAAATGAATAAACTTTCTTAAATATTTTTTCATTCTCAATCATAGAGTATATTTTTAGAATATATTTTTTAAGAAGAAAATTTATTTTTTCTAATTTTATAAATATACTCAATGTTGAATTCTATCCGTTTCATAATATAAATTTTTTTAAGAAGAAAATTATGTTCCACAATGGTATGAGTCTTTTTACATTACCAATGAAACATTAATTATGGTTTTTACAATTTTTCCCTTAATTATTACTATAAAGAGAGGACTGGAGAATTAATTATAACGAAATAGTAAAGGTAAAAAAAGAGAAAACAACAAAAAAATTAGTTAAAAAACATATTAATTATATTTCTTAATCTATGTGTCAGGATCTTAAACCACCTACTCTATTATAAAACGGGTGGAGTAACTTAGTAGAAACAAATTTTTTTCTTCTTTTAAATGGAAAATAACAAATAATAATAATAATAATAACAATAATAATAATAATAGTAAGATAGTAAATATTAACAAGTGTTCTAATGTCATTTTTGAAATAACTAAAATTAGAAAAAAAATAATTGAAAAATATATATTTTTTTTAGATTTTTGAAAAAAACAGTGATATTAATTTATGATTAGTTTTTTTATTTTTAATAATCTCAACAAATGTCCTTAAACAATGTTTTAATAAAAAATGGAGGGTGTAAGTTATTTCTCTTTCTCATAAGTTACGTTCTTTTAATCATTGTGTATAAATTAATAAATGAGTAAATGATATAAGAATTCTGTATATTTTGATTAGATAATTCTCATTTAATAATTGAAAATAAAATAATAATAATAAATGTATAAAAACTATATTGAAGAGATTAAGAAATGAAAGATAAAAAAAATAATATGATAAATAAACAAAAAAAAATATACTCCGAATCAAGGGAGTATAAGAGAAAATAAATTTTGAATTTCTAAAAATAAATAAGATATAAAGACAAAATAAAATGAAGGGAGTATAAACATTAAGTAGTGGATTTCCGAATCAGTCACGCATAACATCAAAATCAACATTGAATTTTGGATTTTGACCTCACTTTTTCTTCTTCACCGCTTTTAAGAGTTGACAATGCTTAATGCTCAATACAGGAAAGGATTCAAAGACTGAAGATGGGATATATATGAAACAATTTAAGCAATAAGCATCGGTCCATTTTATGTAACTCCCATCATAAGTGAGATAGGGAAAGTCTTATTGACCAAAAACATATTATCACCTTGAAATCAATTAAGGAAAGAGAAACTATTCCAAACGGGATTTTAAAAGTTTTCAAATGTGATTTCACTGATATATAGTTTGGTTTTTTCCTTTTTACCAAACGTAATTCTCAATACCCAAATATGACTTCAGAAGAAGCTATATAATGTACTTTTGTGTGAGTAAAAAATTTAAGGTAAATTTTGATACAAGCTATTTGCTCTTATTTGTAAGTCATATTTAATTGAAATATATGGGTAATTAAGGTAGATAGTTAACTCATTATTTTTAACAACAACAAAAAAATCTGTCAATTTTACACTTTTGCCCATTTTATTTGCATTAGTATTTTTTTTATGGGAATTAAAATTAGTAAATTGAAACCCCCATTTAATAGAGATAATTTAGAAAAAAAATAATTAAATACCTCATACAATAGAAAATATAAAATAACTTACATATATATTCCTAACTAATATTAATGAGTTTTCAAACATAAATCATTTTACCGCAAACTCAATTTTAACCAAAATCAATTCATTCAAAAAATTTCAAACACACGTACATCATTTTCACACAAAAAGAGAAATGTAGGCTCGATCCGTTAATGAGTAGGGTCTTTACGCTGGTTGAAGAATGAAAAGATGCAACTTTTTTAAAAAATTAATGATTTTTTATTTTTCTTTTAATGTAGGAGTACACACGCCATTCTCCAAGAAAAAGAAAAACCTTAAAAAAAAAAGAAAAACCTTCCTTTATTATTCTTTAATGATTAGCATTTTCCATTTACCTCAGCAGTAAACATTTTTTTCAATGACATACATCACCACCAAATCCATATTTATTCAATTTATATTCATATTTCGTAAAAGTAGTATACTACTATTATTTTTCATAATATTGTAGGATTTTCTTAACCTCGGTCATTAAGACTGAAGATAAGAGGTTTTATAAAGCATTTTTGCATTGAAAACTTAAACATTTAAGATTTGAAATTTAGTAAATCTATGTTTCCAATATATTTTTTCTATTTTTTTAACTTCTTATCCTGCAAACTCATATTTGTAAGGCAAAGTTTGAGGACCTTAAAAAAAAGGTCAAGTTTGAGGTCAATTGGATGGAATTAAATACAGTAGTAACGTTTTGAACTACTGGCTGCACCATTGAATTGGGGAATTAAATGCATAGCAGCAGGTGGAGGCGCGGGCATAAATTCGTAGCCATGGCCATGGTCTGTAAATTCGAAGCCAGTGATTCAGATTCAGTCATGCTCAGCACTACTCTCCTCTTAATGTTCTGTTTACCCAACCAATTACTACAAGTCTACAATCACACAACTAATAACTAACCAATTCTTCACCATTAAATGATGTGGTTCCGCACTGATACAGTAGACTACAAAGCCGTATTTGTGTTACAAACAAAATATCGAAATATTAATTCTATCATGTTCTATAGTACTCCCTCCGGTCCTATTTATAAGATTCTTTTGAGGTTTTTCACTCCCACAAAAAAAAATGATTAAAGTTGTTAGTGACATTAGAAATGTGAAAATTTGATGTACTTTTTCAAAACTACCTCTATAATTATTATTGAAAATCTAAAATGTGTTGACTTAATAGGGGTGTTTATGGAAAGTAGTAATTAAATGCTATTGAAAAATGAAATAGGGTCTTATAAATAGGACCAAAATAAAAACCCCAGAAGGATCTTATAAATAGGACCAGATGGAGTATATAATTCAAAAACGATTAAAAAAAAAACAAGAGTTTTTATACTCCCTCCAATCCTAAAGTGCTTTTGAGGAAGTTCACGGTTGATGAATTAAGAGAGTACTTAAATTAATACTGTATTGTTAATAACGTTAAAATTTTGAAACAAGGTTAATAACGTTAAAATTGATAGGGCTAAATAGTACATAGGCTTGGATTGGCCCATTTACAGCAGCATTCCTTAGCCCGAAATATTCACCTGGTTTGTAATTTGGGCTGACATCCGAAAACATCAATGTTGTAAAAACAACTAAACTCAATATCTAAGGGCTCTAGTCTTTTTACCCCAGTTAATTAGTTGCCTTATTTACGCAGAAATCTCATAATAACTTTATTAATTTTTAATAATCCCAAAAATACTCTCTTCTTATTCCATCCTTGCCCCTCCCCCCCTTTTATTCCATACTTACCCCCTCTTTAAAAAAAAATTAAAAAATGAAACAACCCACGGTTAATTCTCAGCGAGGGTTATAAAATATACTCACTCTATCCCACAAGGATAGTAAAAAATGACTAAATTTTTGTCTCAAACTATAGTTAAAATAATTAATGAAAAGTTTAGAAATTGTAAACTTTGAATTGTGATTGGTTGATTCATGCAAAATGTATTAAATTAGTTGTGTGATAATTGGTTGATGTGTTAGACAAACCATTAAATGCATGTCTCATTAATTTCTTGACTTTGAATTTTTTAACTATTCTTGTGGGACAGAGAGAGTATATTTTAACAAGCACGCTGAGGGCACAACGAGGATTGTAAAATTTTATAACTCTCGTTGAGGGGTAAGCGAGTGTTATAAAATAAAAAATTATAACTCTCGCTAGGGGTCAGCGAGGGTTATAAATTTTTATAACTCTCGCTGACCCCTTATAACCCTCGCTGACCCTCCAGCGAGGGTTATAAGAATTAATTTTATAACACTCGCTGAATCGTAAGGCCTCAAAATAAATAGTTGACCAGCAAAGGCCTCCCATTACTTGAACCGGCGAAAGGCCCCTCCGGGTGCAAGGCTGAGAAAGAAATGAATTGAAACCCGAATCAAGATATCCTCTTCCCCAGGATCCCCGATGAGGAAACCCTAGGAGAGCCACCGACTCCAACTACCGTCCATGGTGGCGCGATGTTCTACGTGAATCCACGCCTCTTTGACATTAGGTCAAATCTGTCTGGCATCGTCCCTTCTCTTGACCCCCCATTCACCCAGTTCAGGAGCCGACTAAATATACTAAATAAAGGTCTTACTCGGAACATTCTTCTTTGAACTTAACTTGAATCAGTGACAAGGATAATTCATTCTAGAGATTCAGTGGGAGAAGAAGGGCTGAAGCAAGGAGTGGAGTTTTCTCCCCATCTCGCCCAACACCAGAAACTATAGATTCTCCAAGAACTTGGCTTACCAAGGCGATGATCAGTAGCTGGTCCGAGAGGATGATCAGCCACACTGGGACTGAGACACGGCCCAGACTCCTACGGGAGGCAGCAGTGGGGAATTTTCCGCAATCTGAGTATGCCGTATGTCTTTGTCCAAGGTTCATCAATAATTGAGGAAATCAACGGTGAAAGGAAGGTTACAAATACCAAGCCTATCCTTCTCTCGGAAACAGGGCATATGGGGCGGTGAGCTCCAGCTTTAGCCCGGATACAGCATGGGGCCACGGGTTCCCAAGGGCCACCTCTGAGAGTGAGACATTGTATTGTGTCTATGTTGCGATTGGACAGAAACGCTCATGACTATAAACAGACTCGCGACTATGGCAGGGCTTTAGCTCCGCTCTCTCCTAAACCTACTCTAATCAAAAAGACTAAAGTCAAGGCACCTACTTACTCGACTGTAAAGTAAAGTAAAGGAGAGGCATCTCATCCAACTCCGTCGGGCTGTCTCAGACCGAGATCGCTCGGTCGAACGAACGAGAAAAAGATAAATAAGAATTCCCTCTCGGGAGATCCCATCCCCGGCGACGGTCGAGCGCTCTCTCCAAGACGAACAACTGGTCTCCCCGAAGGGTCGGATGAATTCAATAATAGACGCCTGTTGGCATTCCAACCCTCCTTCTCCAAGATCCAAATCAGCAGCCACACCAGGTAGCTCCCATCGAAGGCAGGAGCAAAGCCTATTGATTCACCTGTTTGCTAACCTACTTGTCGGCTACCCGCACTCTCGAATAAAGGGTGGATGAGCCCCTGTGTAAAAAGAATATTCTCTTTTTTTTTTGTCGGCGCCCAACTTGTGATGCAGCATCTTTGAGGCTTCATAGACGACATGTTCAGGTCTTCCTGCTCCGGCCGGTGGGGTTTGCGACATCAAGTTGTCAATCCGGGCATCGAGTTTTTTTTTTCAGTATCCCTTTAGAGCAGAGGCCCGAATGCACCCCTATTCTTTCTCTTTTCGAACTTTTTATAATTTGGCTACCCTTTCTCTTAAGAGAATCTCGATATCCTGACAGCAAGCAAAGTTGCTTTCATTGACTACTCTGATTTTTACCCCCGATCAATCACATTCGTGAGTCTTTTTGGAACTCTCTGGGTCTCCAATTTGTTGCCTCTCAACCCCTCCCCCCCCCCCCGGTTCTGGTTCAGGAAAGGGTCAACGCAAGGAGCTTGCAGCGCTTGAATCGAATGCTCGAATGTACTTTATTTCCGATCTTTGTCTCTTTGCTAGACATGAGCAGTACAGAAAGCATCTCATGCCATGGTTCTTGTGAAAGAATAGGCTGCAAGTGGGGTCGAGCGTCTTCAAACCTTAGCCACTTGAGCCGTATGCGGGGGAACTCGCACGTGCGGTTCTTAGGGGCCGACCCGAGGGTACACTTTTCCCGAACCCGCTTTTGAGCCAACTTTAGAACCAATTAGAGCCGAAGGGCAATGCCGCTTGTAAAGCTCTTTCGTCGAGTGCGCGATCATATGAAAGACGACCAGCTCTACAACTTTGAGTGCCATATCTTCCAAAACCAAGTTTTGTTGGTTTGCAACCAAAGTCAAGTAAGTAAGCCCCCCCTTTTGCCTTGAAAGAATTTGGTTTCGCTGCGCCCTGAATCAAAAAGCTTCTTTTTTGCAAAGAGTTACGCTTTCTTTTCTCTTCCCTTGAACTTGAACCGTAGTATTACCGCAAAAAACTAATTGAACCGGGTCTGGCTGAGCCCTCCTGTCCATCCATACAAAGAACCGTGGAAAGCCTTCGATGGCTTCCTTATGAAAACATAAATTTTAATTTGGGTATAGACGGTCTCTCTTTTTTCTTCAGGGCCCTCTCTACTCCTCTTATTATCGACTCGGAAATGAACGAAGTCGCTTCACTACAGCAAGGAGGAGAGGTAACGCGTGTAGTCTTTCTTCGATTCAAGCTAACGCACTTTTGAAGTAAGCAATTAAGTCAGCTTGGCGAACTATCCAGAAAGCGAATCCATAGATAGATAGACTCGCTAAGCCCTCAACGAGGGGGCATTTTGCGTAGTTTGGTTTTTAGTAAGGTTGATAGTGTCTTTTCAAAATAAAGGGGGTTAACTAATTAACTTGGGAGTCAAAAAACTAATTCCCATATCTAACAACAGAAAAATTGAGAGAGTAAAAAAAAGCAACAAAAACTATATCATATATTTCTTTCCCATATACAATGAGTGATAGCTTATTTATAGGCATTACAATGTAACTTAAGAAATGAATTATGATCAATACATGATTAATGCAAATTAGGGAATATTTTAACCTTCTAAAAAATTCAAAAGATAAAAGAATATGGACATCCACAATGCTCTCATATTCATAACAAAAACTACTTATTTTTAACAAAAGCAAAGTAATTTGCCAGTGCTAGTATATATTTGAAGAAAAAAATATTGATATACCTACAAAATTACTAACATATAAATAGATCTATATGACAAAAAAGGATACGTGTCATTTATTTGTGATTGATTGATAATGATGTACAGTACTCCCTCCGTATATATAGGGTACCTTTTAGAAAAAAAAATCTGATCCTATATATATGACACTTTATATTTTCTATGTATCATTAATTATTTTTTCTCTTTTTTGCCTTTATTAAATGCTTTGAGTAATAATTTTTTTTGTTATTCATTAATGAATGTAAACTTTCCAAGTAAAGTGGAAGGGGTAAAATTGTAATGTTACAATATATTCTCATAAAATTCACAAAATTAACTACTTCCCTTGGTTCGAGAAATATGGTTAAGTATGTATTATATATAGAATCGGAGTGAATATATCACTTTTACAGTGTACTTTACTCCTTGAAGAGGAAAAAAAAAGTAGTGTAAAATGGTTTTCAGAATAGACAGTAGACCCACCGCCTTTGAATTTTAAAATTTCATAGTGGACGTGTCATACAATGCGCTATCGAGAGAAAACTATTGTTCTCTCAGCTTGGGCGACATTTCCAATGGATTATGCTACTCATTGACTTTCACTTTCACTGCTTTGTCCAAAAATCTCATCTTCCTTCTCACTCCCTCCGGAGTACAGTACAAAAATAAAAATTAAAAAAATTAATTGCGTGTATTTTTTTTTAAATTGATAGTACAAGATAAAATTATTTTTAAAAAGTTGTATTGAAAATAAAATAAAAATTGAATAAGACAACAATTTTTTAAAAATATTTTATGAATAATTGTATTGAAAATAAAAATTTTAACCTTTTAATATTTGAGATAAAGTTTATCATTTTTTTTATTTTCTCTGGTTTCTATTATAAAAAAATTATTTTCACACTTATTAAAAAAGTTAATTAAATACATTTAATTTTTTAAGATGGATAAAAAATAAAGCTATTTTAAAAATATTTATTGAAAATGAAAAAAAAAACAATGACTCTCTAAAAATATTTAAAAATAAATATATCGAGATTAAAAAATTAGTTATTAGTATTATTATTTTTTTTTAAAGGTGCTCCTTATAGAGCGGTGAGAGTGTATATAAGGCTTTGGACATGTCCATGTTCATAATGTTTAATAGGCCCAGCCACGTGCCTGATGGTTGATACGGCACTTCTGTGATTATGCTGCATGGAGGAAAAAACTAGCATTGGAATTAGCACTGAATTCAAATTTTTAAACTGAACCACTCATTGTCCCTATTGATGACTTAAGAGATGTTGACCTGGGACATCTTACTTGTAAGATCTTTTTGAGGTTTTTTATTCACATGAAGGAGAGTGGATAAATTTGTTAATGACATTGAAAATGTGAAAACTTGATATACTTTTTCAAAACTACTTCTATAATTATCATTGGAACTATAAAAAGTGTTGACTTTATAAGGGTGTTAGTGAAAAGAAGTAATTAAATATTATTGAAAATTAGAAAAGAGTCTCGTAATCAGAACAAAATAAAAATCTCAAAAGAATTTTATAAATGGGCTCGAAGTGATACTACGCGTTTACAATTTCAAAGACTGGCGTGGCACTAAGAAAAAGATTCAGAAAACAAATGGCAATGTGACAAAACAAGACATCATAGTATATGCAAATTAAAGCTTCATTTCATAAGTCCAAAGTCCAAACACATGTCACTGATTTTTTTTCATTTCATAACTCACAGTACTGTTTGAATTGAATGAATAGTTGAATATACTAATTCTTCAAACCTGATCACTTCAGTTGTTAAATAAAGTGAGATTAGGTTTGTATTAGAGGAGTAGTTGTGATTGATTTGTGAGATCAGCTTATTGCCTTATTCAAATCATCTTAGTTTTTTTTTCTTTTTTGTTTTCCTTTTTAGATTCAGATATGTCTATCCAATTGAACCAAAACAACAGTAGCAAAATGAGCACCCCTTTGTTCCATGAATTCAAAAAGCAAGCTTCTTTCTTCCTCAAGGAGAAGATCAAGACTGCTAGATTAGCTCTCACAGATGTCACCCCTGCACAATTGTAAGATTTCCAAATTTTTATTGCATCATCATCATTATCATCAGATTTTGATATTTTATAGTATATTTTTTATTAAGCCTCAATCTGTTTCATAACCAAAACAAAAATGTTATTTGAACAACCAAATCTTACATCTTTTGCGACTTTGTGGCAGGATCTTGTAGTACATATAATTATGCTCTAAACAAAATTGGATTTTGATATATACTTTTTTTTAAAACTGTTTGCAGGATGACAGAAGAGGCAACAAATGGAAATCAATGGGCACCAGACACCCCAACACTCAGATCAATTTCAAAGGCTGCTTTTGAGCTAGATGATTATTGGAGGATTGTGGAGATTCTGCATAAAAGGTGTGTGTTTCTAGCTAGGCCCCTTTTGTTTTTCTTTAACATTCAATAGTTACCACTTTTAAGTTACTTGATCAATCAATCATGGATGAGTGACTGGTAGAATTCTAAAACAGGTTTCTTAAATTTGAAAAGAATAATTGGAGGGCCACTTACAATTCTTTGATTGTGCTTGAGCACATGTTGACTCATGGACCAGAAAGTGTTGCAGAGGAATTTCAGTGTGACAAAGATGTCATTAACCAGCTGAAAGGTTTTCAGTATATTGATGACACTGGGTATGTGTTCTACAATTCTTAAACTTAAAATCTCTGTTAATGAATTCTGTTTTTCTTGACAATGCCATTTCATAGGACTTAGATGGGCTTACTAAGTCTTGGTTTAATGAGAAAAAGACTTACTAGGTTGTTATTGATGTTGTTTGAAATTAGGGAACTAGACTATCACTTCAAGATTTTGAGAACTTTTTTCTGCTGAGTTTTCAGGTTCAATTGGGGCCTAACTGTGAGAAAGAAGTCAGAGTGGATAATGAAACTGCTAGAAGAAACAAATCTTCTCAAGCAAGAGCGAAATCGCGCTCAAAGGTTATCGAGAGGAATTCAAGGATTTGGGAGCTTCTCTCAACGATCAAGTCTGGCGCCGCAAGGTATTCTAAGAGAGAAATCATTGCCAAATTTTGGAAGATGTCACTCTGAAATCAACAACCATGAAAACCATGAAAATTTGTCCTCTTGTTCAAACAATGATGTGGACAAAATAGCTGACAACAAATCTCCTAGCCATCAAGGTGGAATTTTCAAGTCAATGGATAATGTTGAAACCAAAAACTATGATAATGGCAATGATCATATGCTTCAGAAATCTGAAGCAAGTTCTAAAGAAAACATGGAACCTAGCATGGAGGAATTCCACGTATGGAATTTGAGAGGGGAGTCCAATTCACTTTTGGAGGGTAATGGAGAAGATTCCAAACTTGGAAACTTCATAGCAGATGATGACCATCCCTTCAATTCAACGACAGAAATACATGCCACTGCTTCCTTGCTATCTGCTTGAGATGATATACTTCAAAGTTCAAAGGAGTTGAAGCAATTTCGAAGATGTATTTGAAGCCAACAAGTCACTTGCTCCTAAACATTGCATTTTCCATGCACAAGATAATTCTAATGAACGTTTTATATCACATGTATTCATGAGTGTGGTTAATATTTTAGTACCAGCTAGAGTTCACCCAGTTACGATTTTGTTACTGTTCTAAGGCGAGATTGTAATGTATATCTCTATAGTTTGCTCAGAGATTACTTTCCCTAGAATCTTATTCATATGGATGTGTAAGTTCTAGACAACAAATTAAAGCAATTAGCTAAGATTTAAGCTTTTTAGCAATTAATTTATTACAAGATTATACTAATACAGTAAAAAATAACAATTAATAAAAGCATCTAAAACTCATCTCAATACAAATTTTATGAGCTACTTTGAATTTGTGACTGAGCCAGCAAACCAACTAACCCTATTTGACTATATCATTGAACTCTTAACAATGATTTATTTGAACAACAAAGCATTAAAGAGGCTATGCAAAAATAGATATGCAAATATTTACAAGTTTACAACACACAAAATTGAATTTAATAAAACTTCAAGATTTGCAAAGCCAGGCTTGGATTGCAAGTCTAAGTGCACGATTAGGAGTTAGATGGAGGTGACTCAATTTTAAATTAGTCATGGGAGAAGTTTCGTGCCCATTTTCCAGCCATTCACTTATGGCCGCCCCTTCATAAGTAAATCCATCAGCTGCAACTTGAGGATCATGCATTATTTCCTGAAGAAGGAATTCAAAAAACATGATGAGCCACATTGAATAAAATAACTATCTTCATCTTGTAAAAGAAAAGGGTGTCTCTTCAACTCATGAACAACACCCAAGCTTTAATTTTCCACTAAACTTCAAAAAGCCAAGAATGCTAAGGGACATTCAGGTTGACATCATGGTTTAGATTTTAGTTTCTGTTTAGTGCAAATGGTCTTAAAAGACCATTGCACTTCACCTGAGGCATTGTATCAGTATTCCTACTGAACCTAGTTATGAATATAAGCAAAAAGGAACATTTACCTGAAGGATTGGACACAAGAAAAAAGGTGGCACGGGCCTCTCTTCTGAAACATGCAACTGCTCCAATTCCCTCGCTAGAGAAGGTGTTATCTCTGGTCTGTCTCTACGATTCTGTCGACAGCATTGTAATCCCAATTCAAACAATCGTGTTGCCACTACCAAAGGCCATTCTCCGGCTGAAGAATCTAAAATTGAAGTCAATTTTCCGTATGAAACTGCTTTGCGTACTTCACTAGCTAATCCAACTGGAGTTCTACCAGTGAGGAGTTGCAAGATGATGAGGCCAAAGGAGTATACGTCAGACTTAGGTGTTAGTACTCCAGTTCTCTGAAACTCGGGATCTGTATAAGTAAAAGAACACTTTGGCTCAGTACTCAATTGGAAACTAGAAAGAGAGATTGACTCCTCAGTCACCAGCCTGCTGAACCCAAATTCACATATCTTGCAACTAAGTGCAGAATCAAGAAGGATAGTTTCAAGCTTCAAATCACCATGGATAATAGTTTCAGGTTTGGAAGAATGTAAGAAGCAGAGAGCTCTAGCGATTTCAGCAATGCATCGCGCTCGGGTATTCCATGTCAAAGGGGAAACACTGCTTTTTTGGAAAAGGTAGTCTTTAAGACTTCCATTCGGCAAGTACTCATATACTAGTGACCAGGCTTCAGGGCAAAAACCAAGCAAAGTCAATAAATGAGGGTGCTGAAGACTACCAAGAACTTGAACCTGGTCAGACAAGTAAAATGTTAGTTGGAACAAGCTAACACACCATATGCTAGACAATCTAGCCAAAGGAAAGAAAGAAAAGGGGGAAGGTAAACTTAATATCCTAAACTAACACCTGAAAGTTTGAATTGTTGGGTGAAATTACAGTTTACACCATATGTCCATAACAAAACCAGGAATTAAAAAATAGAAAGTTTTTTTAAGTCATTATATAATTTATAATAGTGATCTCGAAGGAGAATTCAATGATCTTAAAGTGCTTTAAGATGACATAAGTTTTCTACTAGTGCCACACCACAGACAATAGAAAAGTGTGAGCTTCTTCTTCATACCTAGATAGTATTTAAGCTATACAAGTCAAGAGCATCCAAAGTTACCAAGGATATACATTTTACATGATTTCAATTATAGCTGCTCAAGTGCGTACAGGACGAGCTAGGATGGTACCTATTCTGATTACCTTCACAGGATTGTTTACCCAAAGCCTTTAAATCATGTTCCCTTCTATGATACTCTGAAGCACTAAAGCATTTATAATAACTATTTCAAAATCATAAAGGCCAGGTTTCGGGAACTGACCTCTTGATGAAACTGTGCTGGTCCTTGCAAGTTATGTGGATGAAGCCTCCTTATAGCAACAGTTCTACCCAACATTTCACCCTTATAAATACAACCATATCCACCCTCTCTCAATTTGAAGCTCTCAGAAAAATTGCATGTGGCATTTTGAAGATCTGATAATGAAAATTCTGCTACCTCTGGTAATTCTTCACCAAACCCAATGACCTGATTAAAGGGACCAGCTTCAACTTGTTCACAACTTTTCCACCGTTCAAGCCAGCGGAGGGCTTCCATTTTCTGTCGCCTGATCTGCTGCTTTTCATGCCACATGATTGAGAAGGATGCTTGAATTAGTGATAGTTCATCTGCAGCTTCATCTCGCCTTCGGTTGGTTTCCTGTGCACAATTGTCTAGAAGGGCAACACTTCTCATGGTCCTTTGTAGTTCATGAGCAATTTCTTCATTCTCACCCAAGAGCTTTTGTTGCTCCTGCACTGTAGCTCTTAGTGTATCCTCAGCCTCTTTTCTATGCTTTACTTCACGTGCAAGGGTAGATTCGAACAAACTGACCTGAATAAAGAGCATGTAACTTGGGTTGGAATAAAAATCATGAAAAAAAAATCAGTAAAAGACTAAACTTGATATTTTACTGCAGCTAAATCATTTAAAATCGTGTTGATGAAATTTTTTACAATACATTTGGGCATTTTAGAATAGATCAAGGAAAACCAGTTCTCAGCGTTGCTTCCCTCATCTCTTTTGAAATTCTGACTAGAAAACTCTAGTTTTGGAAACCTCGTCTATTTTGAAGATGTCTTCTCTATTGAATCTTGATGTAATACTTTGGACAAGTTTATTATACACATAAGAAAGTTTATTCAAATAAACAGCATTCAATAATTTGTTTGTCTGCTTTCCTTTTAATAAACACAGTGAATAAGCTTCCTTGCTAACGAAAGTCAAAAACGATGTCCAATTAATAGGTTATGCTTACCTTCCTTATAGCCTCAATGGCCATGACTTCCAACCTTTTGCACTTCAATAGCTCTGCAAAGGCCTCATCTTTCGCTGCATCAGCTTCTCTTTTGGTTTCAACAATTTTACCATTAATTCTTTCTTCCTCAATATGAGTATCTAAATACCTCCTAGCAGAACTTTGGGGAGAACAATGACTGCTGCAACTTGATGATATGGAGGAAAAAATGGCTTCTGTTTCAATTATTTCACTTTGAACTGAATCTCCAATTCCATTGCATATTGAAGTCCTTGTAGAATGTGCTTGAGAGCTTTCTGAATTGAATAATTCATTCATACCATATTGAACAGATCTACAACTCAAGCTTTCTGCTAATGTAACCTCAGATTGAGCACACGGAGCCAAAGAAGGAGGACTTTCACAAGCGTGCCTTGTCCAAATGTGTTTACCTTTATAGGTAAACCATATTTCACAAGACGGGGGAGCATTTTTGGAAGCATAATTTGCTTTACTGGAATTCCTTTTGACTTTCATGCAACTGCAATTTTCCATTATGATTTTTTGTCAGAGGAAAGAATTAAAGGCAAAAAAGAAATGATCGAAACAGATTGGAGGATTCGAGCTATCAGAGGAAGACACTGATTTGTCAGTCTCTACGGAAAGGATCGACAATAGGGATAAGAAATAGTTGAGGGTTAAAAGAACAAGACCAAAATTTTTCAATCATTAAGAATCTGCCAACTAGAATGAAACAAAAAAGGAAATAAGCCAAGCTCAATGCAGACTAAAGGGACAGTTTTATGCAGGCGTAAGAAATGTTCCCTCTGACTAACTATGCAGTAGAAAAGAACAATCCCCTCACGTATTCGGGTACCGTTTTAGAATTTCAACAAAGAATATACTGATGGCCAATGCACTACTTACTTTTCTGGTGTTGCTCCAATAACAAGCTTCCTGATATTATGCTCAATAACCAAATCAACAATCCCTTTATGGACTATGTCAGCTTCAACTACGACAATGCTTGCCTTGACCTGAAAAGAAATTAGTTTAATGAGAAGTGAGAACCATTAATAACAGGTTTCTTCAAACATATTGCATAATGAGATAATCTTAACAAAAATATGAGTTACAGTCATTCGCATATTCTAAAAGCAGAACTATTTAAATGGTCTAGCTAAAAGAAGTATCAGGTCTGTTTTTCCATCAGAACAAGATTAGTGTCTTCAGAAATAGGTCATGTCACCCAAGAGTCCAAGACTCATGTTTCCGGATAGACAAATGTGATCTCTCAAACCACATTTGCAGTTCCTACACACTACACACATATTTTTTTCTAGATTTTCGCTAACAACTTACTCGCATGGTCGAAAAAATGGTTTCCATTAGAAATGGAATTTATAAAAATCAACCATAATGCAGATGAACAAGCAGAAATCAGCATTAAAATGATGAAAAATTATAATTTACTCCCTCCGTTCCTAAATAAGTGTCCTTTAAGATTATAAAGCTCATATTAAATTGTATAATTAATATGTCTAATAGTATTAAATTTATATAGTAGGAGTACTTACCTAATTTGGCCTTTACCTCTTTCCAATAATTATACTTATGTTTCCCATTTACTACAGTATCTCTTTTATTAACTAGGAGGGGATGGAGTTGAAAAAATAATGATCAATGTTCCATTGGTTTTCTAACAAATTTTGTTCTTACAAAGACAGTTACTATTTAGGAACCGAGGGAGTATAATTTGTAGTGACTATAAACACGCAAAGGTACGTGAACTACACAAACCTTAGCTGCAATGCAAATGCTCAAGTACTTGTCCAAGAGCCTCATGGTTTTTTCTTTTTCCTCTCTTCTAAAAGCAGACACCACTTCAGGATTAGCGTGGGATGCTGGCAACTTTCCTACTGCTCAAAGATATCAACTTTGCATTAATTTAATTCATGGGATATCATCAGAATTTCGAAATAAACGTGATGTATATAACAATTACTCCAATTGTATATAAATTTTCAACCTTCATACCTTCCTAACCAAAAAAGACTAGTTTTTTTTTTTAATATTTTTTTTTAATATTTTAATATAAAAATATGAATTTGTAAACTTACAAAGGGTGGGAATAAGACGAGAAGGTTGATAAACATGAAGCAAGCAAATATGTGAGTTCTTAAACTGAGTGAAACTCCATTGAAGTAAAGTGGCTGCTTTCTGCACCGACTTTCCAACAGCAACATGAACCTTTTCAGCACACTCTTCTTCCATGGAGTTGGGTGGTACATCATCATGGTGAGAAGGAGGGTGTGCAGCAGGCATCAACAAGAGCTCCATCATTGGAGGAGTGAATATTATTTCTTCAAGTTTGGTTTTGATGGGTTTCAAGAGGGAGAGATCAGAGAGAGATTATTCTCATTCTTCCAACTTAAAAGAGGAAAGAGCTTTATGATTGCTTGACTTTTGCACTGACTTGATGTGTCGTGTGGAAACGATTTTGCTGGTTGTTTGAACAAAAAATAAAAAATAAAAACCTTAAAAATAAAAACATTTTTTACTAAGTGATTAATGGGTGTGGACCTATATTATAAATTTTTTTACACCATCAATTCATTATTCATCATTCATTTATATTATTTTTCATCTTAAAGTCAATAACCGTAAGCACATGAATATGATGAATGATGAATGTACTTTATAATGTCACTACACCATCTATTTATTCTCTCTTTTATTAAACCTTAAAAATAAAAAAAAAAACATTTTCTCTTCAATGTTGAGTAAGAAATATGTTAAAAAACATTTAATATGTAGTATCAATTTTAGACAAATATTTATTAAATATGAGTTTTTTAATTTGTACTTTAGGCATATATTAAATAAAATTTAAAAAATTCAATATAAATGACAATATTTTTTCTTTTGAATTTGCATAAAGAAATACTAATATTGCATTAAAAAAGATAAATAATTGCAATAAAACTTTAAGTGATAGAAAACTTTCTTACATAAGCAAAGTCTTTTTTTATACACAAAGTATTTTTTTTTAAAACTTTTTAAGTAAGGGATGAGAAGAAATTGTAATGATCTCCAGTTTTTGTCACTGGCGCTTTCATGCTATGCCGCATTTTCATGCACAAAGAAAATAGTATGATGTCCGTTTTTTATTGCCACACATATTTTCCACGCGAGGAGCGGTATTGTTACATGCCGGTAGGCCCGGTCTTAACCTATCTTGGGCCTTAGGCGAAATTTTTTTTGGGCCCTACTAAAATAATTTATTAAAATGAATCAATTAAAATACTATATATTTATATATTTAATTAATTAAAACAATGATAATAATCAATAATAAAAATAGGTATTATATAAAATAGAGTTGAAATAAAATAAAAAAATTTATTAATTAAATAGGTAATTAAAATTGTTTTCATGTTACTTCTTCCGTCTTTGTATATAATATCCTTTTGGTTGAATTCACGTTCATCACTAAAGTTGGTTAATTTAGTTAATTGTATTGAAAATGTGAACATTTGATATGTTTTTTTTTCAAAACTATCCTTATAAGTATTATTGAGAATCTAAAAATCGTTGAGTAAATATGGGCGTTTATGGAAAAAAGTACCTAATTGTCATTGAAAATTTGTATTACGTCTTATAAATAAGGACAAAATAAAATTCTCAAAATGACGTTATATTTAGAGACAAAGGGAGTAAGTTATAAAAATAAAGTTCATAAGTTAACCTATTTATAAGTCAAGTGAGCAAATGAAAAAATAAATTAAAATATTATGTTAAACTATTAATAATTGAAAGATAAAAAATATGCAACTATTATTTTTTAAGTATAAGTACTATTATAAAAAAATTATGGGGCCCCTAAAATCTTTGGGCCCTGGGCGGTGGCCCTCATTGCCCACCCCAGGGCCGGGCCTGCATGCCGGGAATAAGATATTGATTTTGATTATGTACTATGTATTACATGAATGAATCAACGAACCATAAATTTAATTGTATTATATTTTAAATTTTACCATTAATGTACTCTAATCCTATCCTATGTATCCTATGCATAGGATAGAAAAATAGTTATTTATAATTTACATTTCATGAGTAAAAAAGCAAACTAAGGTTCTTTGCAAAAACGTTTTTTATTTTATTTTTAAGAACTATTAATAGTAATTAGTACTAATTTGCATTATTTTCCTTTTACTAGTAATTACTTTGGTAACTAATATTTAAGGATCATTTAAAAAAAAAACTAATATTTAAGGATTGTAAAAATCCATGCAGGTGTTTTAGAATTCCGTTGATTAAATTGATTAATATATGACTCAAAAACTGAAAATTCAGCTGAATTTTAATGTTTTCTCCATGCATCACAAATGCTAACCGCTGACAAGTAGTACTACGATCACAATTATTTATACTTATACTATTATCTAGCATTTTTATAATTTTCCATAATTTGACTCCCTTTGTCCTATTTAGAATAATTCTTCGATATTATATATATAAATCACTTCATAGTTTTTAGGAGATATTTACTATTTTTTTATCATCTATTTATTAATGTAAAATAATATATTTATGAAAATTTCAATTTAAATTAAAAAATAAAATTATAATAATAAAATACATTTTCAAATTTTCAAGAAATGTAAATACTCTCATCCATCTTTGCAATATGAAGTAAGGATAGGAGGGAGTAACAATTAACTTTACATTAATGTAACGCAAACGCTCAGATAATATAACAAGCATTTTTTTACAACAAAATTCCAATGCAGCTGACCCAAAGAAACAATCTCATTGTTTTCTTTTCTTTGGTACGAATGTTGATGATAATATATGCAGCAGCGATTCGATTCCATATTATTTATAAAGAATATAGGGAAGCAACAAGTATAATAAACTGAATGGCGTTGATTTTTAGTTAAAAGATCAACGGTGCCCATGATAAAAACAAAAGAAATGAAAGAATTAACTCTGCCATCAACTCCACTTTCTCTCCCAGTTAACTGTTTTAACGACATAAATTCTGTAAATTGAAAACAAGGACATCGTATTTTCATTCACCAAGCAAGCCACTTTGCAGCATTTAGAAGCACTTCCTGTGTACGATTGAAGGACCAGCCTCATCATATTCTGCCTTTGCAATCCACATCTGCATTTCATTTCAAACATGAATGTGTTTTATCATTAGTTTCCCCAATAATTAGTATTCAACTCGTGAGAACAATGTCATCACATGACAGAACATAACATTTACCTGTTGGAAAGTGCTGAGAGAAGCCAAGATAGAGCCACCAATCCAGACACTGTACTTTCTCTCGGGTGGAGCAACCACCTTAATCTTCATGCTGCTTGGGGCCAAAGCAGAGATTTCCTTGCTCATTCTGTCAGCAATGCCAGGGAACATGGTAGAACCACCACTGAGAACAATGTTTCCATACAAGTCCTTCCTAATATCGACATCACACTTCATGATTGAATTGTATGTGGTCTCGTGAATGCCGACAGCTTCCATACCGATCATGGATGGCTGGAAGAGGACTTCAGGACACCTGAATCGCTCTGCGCCGATGGTGATGACCTGTCCATCGGGCAGCTCGTAGCTCTTCTCAACAGCGGAGCTAGTTTTTGAAGTTTCGAGCTCTTGCTCATAATCAAGGGCAATATAAGCGAGCTTTTCCTTCACATCCCTTACAATTTCACGCTCAGCTGTGGTGGTGAAGGAATAACCACGTTCCGTAAGGATTTTCATGAGGGCATCAGTGAGGTCGCGTCCTGCTAAGTCAAGACGGAGGATGGCATGAGGGAGGGCATATCCCTCATAAATGGGAACGGTATGGCTGACACCATCTCCAGAGTCCAGAACGATACCTGCACACAAATTCATATAACAAAACATAAAGCAAACCATTAACATTAGACAACTCTAAAAGGATCATTGCATGTGTAAATTTTCTTTAGCCAGCTTAACATATTTAAAATGTAGCTAGCACTGAAGAAATAGAATATTAATCTTAAAGTTAAAGAAGAAGCGACTAACCGGTTGTACGACCACTGGCATAGAGGGACAAAACAGCCTGGATGGCAACATACATAGCAGGGGTGTTGAAGGTCTCAAACATAATTTGGGTCATTTTCTCACGATTAGCCTTTGGGTTGAGAGGTGCTTCAGTAAGCAAAACTGGATGCTCCTCGGGAGCCACACGGAGTTCATTGTAGAAGGTGTGATGCCAGATCTTCTCCATGTCATCCCAGTTGCTCACAATACCATGCTCAATAGGATATTTGAGAGTCAATATACCTCTCTTGGACTGAGCTTCATCCCCAACATATGCATCTTTTTGACCCATGCCAACCATCACACCAGTGTGACGTGGACGACCAACAATGCTAGGGAACACAGCCCTTGGAGCATCATCTCCAGCAAATCCAGCCTAAATGTTGCAAAACAATACACTCGCAATAAATCAACAGAAACTGAATAAGGTGGTTGGCTAGTATTCACATGCATGCGAAAACAGCAAGCCAAAATAAATACTAGCCAATCATTTTTGCAAGCCAAAAAACATGGAAATAAAACCATGCAGGTATTTTACCTTAACCATTCCTGTTCCATTGTCGCAGACGAGTGGCTGAATATCCTCACCGTCTGCCATTTTCTTTTAATAGCTGGAAAAAAAAGGACAAAAAAGCTCAAAACATGGGATTATGGAAGGGAGACTTGTCAGGTGTAAAATCTAAACAGTCTCAAGAGGAGAAAAATATACAACGATTGGACATGCTAAATCGACCATAGACTGATCACAGTTACAATATAGCATTTCACGGAATTATGGAATAAAACGGCTAAAGGCGGAATCAAAAGGAATGAGTATCAAATTCATTGTTTGGATTTGGATCGTTTAAAATAGGATGTAACAGATTCCATTCAGTACAGGAGATGGAACCATAGTTACATGGAACGCGTTATCGGTTCTGGTACACGGTACATGGTTCGTATAGGTTCGTCACTTTTTATGTTATGTTTACAAGACTTCCTTTATAACGAACACGATACGTGGTACGCTGAACCCGGTACGTGGTACGTGCGTTAAATGAGTGAAACATGTAACCATGAATGAACCAGTTTTCCATTCCATTGCATCTTACTATTCAATTAATCCATTCCATAATAAATCTCTAAAGCAAAGCAATTAAAAGAGAATGAAACGACGTGGTTGAGGGAGGGAAAGGGAGAGACCTGAAGAAGAAGGAGAAGAGCGCAGGGGAGGCGTTCAAAGAAGGGAGAGAGTTGAGAGAAGAGAAAAGGGGGGGATTAATAATTTATTTATTTTTCTCCGTTCTCAAGCTACCCGCTCTTTGGGTTCAAAAAACTGTCTCCAATGTTGAACGGAATTAACGCCTTCTCTCCCTTTCCGTTTTTAAATTCCACTTCCACCACATGCCTCTCTCTCCATCCTCATCGTCCCTTTCCCTCCTTCCGCCACGTGTCACCCTCCCATCTCTCTCACTCTCTGTGTGGCTCCCCGTTCCCCCACCCTGTTTTTTCTATTTTCTTTTTTAGTGCTTTTGCCTAAATCAAACGTGCGGTGATTGGTGAATAGTGAGTGAGTGCTCTATCTCTATTCTTTATCTCTCACCCCTCCAATTTTAGCATGCAATTATTTCCGCCATTCATTTTTCTATTCATATTCATCCCTCCATTTATCTGTTAAGTTATCTTGGGGTTTATCCACATTTTATTTTGAAGCCTTATGCAAAATAAAAACAGAGATATCTGTTGATCAAGAATTTTCAACCACGTAAAACTTAAATTTAAAAGAAATTTTCATAATACTTCTTTTAAAGTATGACATTTCATAATAGTATAATACTATCAATATAAGCGAGTTTGTTTTAAAAAAAAAAATAATAATTAAAAGGAAAAATATGAGATATAGTAGTACCATACTTCAACAAAACAACAAACAAAAAAAAAATAAAAAAAACTACTGATACTTTTTTAAATATTTAATTCTTTAATTTTCTTTGACATTATATATATATATATATATATATATATATATATATATATATATGTTTCTTTATATATATGTCTTACATCTTGTGCATGGCTCATTTGCTCATGTTCAAGTGTTGTTGTTGGTGTTGTGGTGTCTGTTATCCGTGTTAAAGTCTGTGCTTCACGTACAAAGAGTATTGTCAATTGGGTTAGTAGTTCACAAGATTTAAACTTATTTTTCCTTTTTTATGCGAAGGGATCAAAAACACACAAAACAGGAAGTAATGAAACAACCATTCTGTGGGGGAAAAATTGGAATCATCAAGGGTTTGGCCTATTTTTTTATTTTTTTTTTATACTCTTTCCTAATTTTATTCTAATTTTAATTCACATGTAGTACTAATTACCAGCAAAGGAAAATGTTTTGAGCCCAAAATCGCATGGGCCAATGCAAACCATTGGTTCCTCTTGTATCTGTTGTTCGTTAACAGCGATCTAGCCCAATCTTTATCATTTCTATAGTATTTACATAGAAATATGATATAATTGAAAGTGGTTAATCTTCATATATCTTTTGTTGTAGACACTTGCGTTTAAATGAGATTTAATTTATTATGGATTAAATTTGCATGCATATCGTTTTAAAATTTATATTCACTGCCAATTTATAAACACATTGTCAACTCATTAAAGCCCCATTCGAGGTGGTTGTCAGTTTCTAGTTTTAGGTTTTGAAATTGGTTTCGGCAAAATTTGAGTTGGAATGGTTTTTTTACTCATTTTCAGAACAATTTCACCTCCTTTCTTTAAAAATAGTAAAATGTTTTTTTTTAAAGTTAAATATGATTGATTGACAATATAAGAAAATTATATTAATATTATTTATCAAAATCAAACTATTTATACAATTTTTTGGTCTTTGACAGATTTCACAACATAAATGTGAAACTAATTCTTGACTCAATGTCAATTCCCCCCAAGGACGGACCAAAAATTTTTAGATTATAATGACAGAGATAATATGTAAGTACGAATGTTTAGAGAATGAGGCAAACACATCAAGCAATATAAATATGTAAGACCAAATAATTATACTGCATAAAGTATAAATTTTAAAAATGAAGAGGAGGCATGTGCTCTCACTACTACTATAAACGTATGTAGGTCCATCACCCATCGCTGGTTAGGATAAAGTTTTCCTAAAAGTGGCGATCAATAACTTCAAAATTCAAATTCCGGGTGTAGTTTTCTTTTTAGGTTAGCACTTACTAGTATTTTAATGTGAATATTAAAATTTAATTTTTTTTATAGAATAATATTAAAATTTAATTTTTAATATCAACATGACCACAATATTATTTTTTTTTTAAACGGAAAGCACACCATTATTTTAAACATTTTAGCTAGTACTCCGTCTGTCCCATAAGTTATGATCTTTTGAAGATTTTTTTTGTCACATAAGTCATGATCATTTAGAAATCCAAGACTCATTTATACTTCTTTTTCCAAACATACCCTTATTTATTGCATTCTCTTTTTCATCAATCATTCTTTCATCTCTTTTCAATATAATCTTCATATATTTATTATTGTTTTCTCTCCTTTTATTAAACGGGGCTAATTTAGTCAAATTATACCAAATTTTTACATCATTTACTCATTTCTTAATCTGTGTGAAATCTCCAAAAAAAATCATAACTTATCGAACGGAGGGAGAATTATTTAATTTTTTTTGCCCGGTATCCGTATCCTCCTATTATAATATACTAATATAGAAGATTAATTTCTCGGATATACTCAAGTTTAATCCCCCAACTAATGTTCTTACCCTGAAATTGAATCTTAGTTCTCCTATAAAATTGCAGTATATGTTTACCACTAGGCTAACATCTTTGTTGTTGGTATTCTAATATTTAATCTTACATGCAATGTACAGTACGAGTCTCATGCTAGTGCGTTAAGTAATTCATAATATTAATTAAAAACAATAATAATGTGGGACATCAGAAACAAGTAGAGGAGGGGAGAGAAGAGAGGGGTTCAAAATTTTTAATATCTGCAAGGAGATCCGTTTCATGATTGTCAGGGATGTGGACGCGATAATCTGAGATGGGATGCAAAATCATTAAGCTTGAGCATGGGATACAATGCAATTATGCTCCATGAGAGTGTGTGTGTGTTTTTTATTTTTTTTTTATTTTTTTTTTTTGAAAGTGTGTGTTCGTTTTGAGCTTTGTTTACTTTTACATATAGTTGGCCTTAGCTAGCTTATTCTAGTAGAGAGTTACTTTTCAGCCCCACCCATTTCTCTTGAACCCCATTTTTTTCCGCTTCTTGAGAGACGGAAGTGTAATTTTTTTTTTGTTGTCGTCTCATGGAAGGTGGAGAAAAAAATGGGGTTCAAGAGAAATGGGTGGGAGCTGAAAAGTAACTTTCTGCTAGTAAGTCATAACCCACATATATTATCAATTTATCTTTTTTTTTTTTCTTAATCTGTAGGCTCATCAGGTAGTAGTAGTTCTCTCAATTAAATAAAATTACGCTATTACCTGCCCCGCAATTTGATTAATAAACTCCAACATTGGCAGAGTGAAAATCGTACTAAGATTGAATTAACTATCTATCCATGCACCTTCGTGTTGTGCTTTTTACTACACTAACACAGTAATACATGTTGCCTTTCATTATTAGCCCCTCTGACTTGATGAGTATTCTCTTATTTTGTTTTCCGAAATGCAAAACATGCTCAAAAAGTAACCCCAAAAAGTTGCACTTGAATATTGTAAATGAGGAAAATGCAAGGAAGAACAAAACAAAATCAGTTTTGGCTTTGTCTTGTAGCTATAGTCTCAAGCCTGATGGCAAGTGAAAACAGGTGCAGTTGTTGAATCATGAATGGATAGTAAACATTGAAAATCTAAGTTGTCGTAAAGAATATTATGAAAATAAAAATTGCATGAACAAGTGATTTTTTTTTATAAGATAAAAATTTATTAAAACTAAAAAGCACAAGAAATGCTCTTACCCCAAATGAAAGTTGCATTATGAACAAGTGATTAATTCGAATAATTTATCTTTTTTTTTAAACTAAAGATTGAGTTCGAATCTTGTAAATACAAAAAAAAAAAAATATTGAAAAAATTATTTTTATTATATTATAAATATTCTTAATTCAAATATGATTGTTTGATCTCTTATGAAAATACGTATTACTAGTAACTTGATCCAAAAGTCATAATAGTGGTCCTCAAAATAAGGTGGATGATGCATGATGTGATGATGATGAAATCCAAGCAATCTAGTAGTTGGGTTCTTGGCTTTAATTTATGCATAGTCAATCTCTACTTAATCTCATGAGACGATAAATATTATGAACAAAAAGGATCCAACTAGCTAGAATACAAATTACACAATAGGTTTGGCTAGCTAATTAATCAATTGGAAGTAATCCTTTTTCTAACTCTCTTACTTTTGATCACTATGGATCATTTTCATTGGTACAGTATCACCAAAAAATGAAACTTACCTAATCTCTTTAACTTCCCCCTGATGGCACACATTCAAGTTTGGGAATCCTAAGTGCAAATAAATCCTCAATTATCAACATCATGAGAAATGGCCGGCAGTAGGACCCATTTGTGAAATCCACCAGCTGAACTTCGATACAGCCAAAGCATGCTAGATTTGAAATGCTGGGATTTGGCTTGATTTTAGTGCCTACTCTGAAGTGTTGTATGGTATTTTAGTAAGTGTTTTCTTAGCCTCAAATTTTAAAGTCGAAAATAAACATTAAAAATAATACTCCCTCCGTCCCTGTATACAAGATCATCTTAGTAAATACATATCTCACATTTATTAAAAAAGTTGGTTAATTTAGGTAATTAATTTTAAAATGTGAATATTTAGTATTATTAATATTATTGAGAATTTAAAAGGTGTTAAGTAGATACTTATTAATATTATTGAGAATTTAAAAGGTGTTAAGTAGATACTTATGAGTGTTTGTGAAAATAAGTAATTAATTGTCATTGAAAATTGATATATGGTCTTATAAATAAAGATAAAATAAAAATTTCAAAAGGGTTTTATATATAGAAACGAAAAAAGTAACTTATATTAAAAGTTTATTTTTCTGGAACTAAGGAAATGCAAAAGGTAGGCAGTACATTTTATCATTAAAAAAAAAATACAGAAGCTATTTCATTAGGACATTGCAAGTAATTTTTTTTAAGGTATTCACCGTGTAATTGGGTGACTAATCTTTTCGAAATTGTCGAGCCCTTTCGAGGTCTAGTCTCCCAGCAAGGCCTCTTACATTCGTAAGAGCCGAACAAGGATTGAACCTCCAACCACTTGCTTAAGTAATAACAGATTCCTTACCATTTGTGCTAGTCACCTCTGGTCAAGTATTACTTATCTATTTCACATTATATAACGGTTATTTATCGGATTTTTCAATTAAAATTAGGTTCAATATTTCAACTTATTGATAAATTATTTCATGTTCGGAATTATCTCCAATTAATAATATAAGAAAATATTTTATCCAAAAAAAATAATATAAGGAAATAGAAAAGATGTTAACTTACCTGTAAGATGGCTAAATAAATTAAAGTCTATTATAACCTATAAAAAAATTCAGCATATAAATTTTATTCATGTTTTTTTAATCCAGTGTGTGTGTATATATATATTATTAATTTTACTCTTGCTGTTATTATTGGGCAGTTCTCTCTCAATATAATTTTGACTTTAATTCGAATGTGTTCTTAGGTAAAAAAAAAATTAAAATAATAACTTCAATTAACATGCATTATCACATATAAAATTTTACTGTAGCTATATTTTAAGAGGAGTCAAGGAATGTTGTTCCACAATGTGTGTTATTTTACGTGTAACTTATTTTTATTGGTTAGGAAAAAAAATTTTGAAGTAGATATATAGTAACGTAATATTTTATGACCAATAGAAAGAGAGTATTACATGAAATGACACATATCATGAGATAACTTATGAGTAATTAGTCATTTTGGTCCCTGAGAATGTGATCATCGGTCATTTTAGTCCCCCAGAGATCATAAATACACGTTTAGTCCCTGAGAGTGTCCCACATCCGTCATTTTAGTCCCTCCGTCAACTGAGGTTAAGTAACGGAGTTAATTTTTTCGTCATTCATTTTAGTCCCTGAAACATGCATACATAATTCATTTTGGTCCTTTTTAAATTGACAATTAATTCAATTTAATCCCTCAAACATCCATACATAATTCAATTTGGTCCTTTTTAAATTGTCAATTAATTCAATTTAATCCTTCAATTTTTTTATAAAACAAACAACTCAACATTATGTAGTAAAACATTAAAACCTGTATGTATATAGTATTTGAGCAGTACCTATTCACAAAAGTAATCTTTTACTCATTTTCAAGGGATATTTAAGGCATCAAAATGAAGAAATGAAGACTGAATTTAGAGATATTTTGTTCATAGTTATTTTTTAGATTAGTTTTGTGAACATGTGCTGACTCAAATATTACATACATACATGTTTTAATGTTATATCCCATAATGTTTAGTTGTTTGTTTTCTACTCCCTCCGCTTCATTTTGTTTGGTCTTTTAGGCCTGAGCACATATATTAAGAAAGTGTTAATAATGGTAAGTTTTATGTGTATTTTGTCTAAATGTCCCTATTTAATCCTTATTGAAAATTGTAGTAGTATTTAATTTAATTAATGTATAGTGATTTAGAGATGACAGAATGATAAAAGTGTAAATAATGATGAGTAAGAGAAATGATTGAAATAAGGGTTAGAATTGGAAAGAAAAATTTGTTTATGCATTGGAATTGTAAAAGGTCAAACAATATGAAATACACTAAGAGAAAAAGCCTAAAAGGCAAAACAAAATGAAACGGATAAAATAAAAAAAAAATGAGGGATTAAATTGAATTAATCGACAATTTAAAAAGGACCAAATTGAATTATGTATACATTTTTCAGGGATTAAATTGAATTAATTGTCAATTTAAAAAAGGACCAAAATGAATTATGTATGCATGTTTCAGGGACCAAAATGAATGACAGAAAAATTAATAACTCTGTTACTTAACCTCAGTTAACGGAAGGACTAAAATGACGGATGTGGGACACTCTCAGGGACTA
The DNA here is from genome assembly GCA_037953625.1 of Crotalaria pallida. NCBI lineage: Eukaryota > Viridiplantae > Streptophyta > Magnoliopsida > Fabales > Fabaceae > Crotalaria > Crotalaria pallida. Next base: position 135,406,253 of record CM075654.1, on the reverse strand, counting down.
AACGTGTATTTATGATCTTTAGGGGACTAAAATGACCGATGGTCACACTTTCGGGACCAAAATGACTAATTACTCTTATATATTCTCTTATAAAAGTCAAACACTTTAATAATATGACATAATTGAACGACAGGATATGCTCTAATAATACATTCAAAATAAATTTTATACGGAGTAATTTTTATCATTTTCCTATTTCAAAAATGCTGATTTGTACTGAAAAAAGGTGTATACTAAATCCAAAAGTTTTATACCTTTTTATTTAATTAAAAATAAAATCTTATCATTGAATTATTCCTTTACCAATGTCGTGCCAAGGCATTTTGTCATGCATAATGCTTTCCATGTCCCTTGAGAGCTTACCATCTACAAATTAAAAACTATAGTGTAATAGAACAACAATGGAAATAGTCACATAGGGTGTATCTATTAGCGGATGATTGTTTCTTGTTATATTATTAAAAAAGAAGAAGCAATAATTAGGTTGCAATTTAGTGCTAAACACAATGAAATATACTACTATCCTATATCAATTGTGTGTGTATATATAAATATGCAATTATATTGTTTTAGAGAAATAATGGGACGACACTTTCTAGACCCACTCAATTAATAGATGAGTCTATGTTCCTCGCGTTATGCTGGGCCTGCATCCAGCAGCAGACAGAATGTTTGTTAATCACCACCTCAACATTATCTGCTTGACCCCCAAAGTCACTCACTCACTCATTTCAGGAAAACTTTTTGAGCTATTGGAAAATATCCCTTTCCTGCCCGGTTAAAAGGAACTCATCAACATGTAATATTTTCTAAGGTGGTACCTCCATTTTTTTAAAGAGATTTATAAGAAAATTTATGACTAAAATATGAGGGGGAAATGATAATAAAGGGTCGGAGGATGCTTTCGGCTGTTTGAACACGAAATTTAAAAATCTAAATCAACGATCACATTTTTTTTCAAAAAAAAAAAATATAATATTTTGATTAGTTATTTAATATTTAATATTTTTTTATTTTACCCTAAATAATTAAAAAAAATATAACATTCCCTACATATTTTATGTAAATACAGATAATTAGCTAATTTATGTATGACTTTTGCTAACATTATGAATAGATCAAATAAATATTTATTTTCCAAAATGTTGAATAATCATGTGATGACACACTACACGAGTTATGACTCTTGATAATATTATAAATCAATCACTAAATAATTATGAGTTTAATTGGTGTGTATTGATGATATAAAGTTTTTTTTTAATCATTCATCGTTTATTTGTATTACTTTTATTTAAAAATTAATTATCATAAATACATGTATGAATAACTGTAGATTGGTGATGCACCACCTATTTTCTCAATACTTATTTGAATTAAAAAAAATTTATGACTCCTTATAATATTATTGTGTAATAAATAAACATAAATATTATGATAAAAAAAATTGTTGAAAAAATATGAGACTATTTGATGTGACATTACTTTGATCTTGAATTTTTTTCGTGAACAATCTTGAATAACTTTGTTCTTGAATGATAGGTGATAAGATTTTGTTTCAAAAATATAAGTGACATATCGTTAATAAATAAATACTTCAATATAAAATATTGAAAGATCAAGTGATTGTGATGTGATTATAAAAGGAGTAATTTTAGTGTGTTTTTGGTATTGCTGAAAAATTATATTATACTTACTTGTTAAGATTATAATTTGTTTATATTTGAATCTTTAAGTTGAAAAGTAATTTTAAACTAATGTGTTTAGTTCAAATAATGTAAAAATTATTTTTTATCAAGTAAATTATTAAAAAAATAAAAAATCTTTTGTAGGTCTTGTTTCTTTTGATGGAATAATATTTTTGCTTAAAAAAAATTCTTGGTACTCTATTGGAAAAAAAAAAGGATTGTCGTACTCTTCGACCTATGTAAATAATCCAATAAAAAAGTAATTTGTGTGCTCACATGCCATGTAAGATAGATACAAACATACATAAATTAAAAATTTTGCAAATCCTCCAACATTTTTATGAAACAAATATTATTAAAATTAAAAACAAAATGAGTAGTACGTAAAAGGGGTGGGTAATCACTAATCAAACATAAATCACTACAGACATTATTTCTTCAACTGGTTTTATATTCAAAACAAAAGGGGTAATCAAATAATATTGTACTAGTAGAATTTAATCACAGCAAATAGAAGGCTAGAAGTTTATAAATTAAATTAAACCACAGCATGATTAAATAACCCATCTTGTCGTCAGAACTATGGGTACATGATTCATGGATCATTTCATGTCAACAACGCAGTCTTGGGATAATGTGGGACGAAGAATTTTCCATCTGTTTGATGTGTTTATTGTTCTTGATTAAAAATTGCTTGAATCTTTTTACAGAAGAGTTTTTTTTAACTAAGGTTTGATATGACTTCTTGAATTAGTGGTTGATGAATTGGGGAAAGTGGGTTTTTAATTTTAAGAATTAATGTTTGTTTACATAAATGTTTTGAGGACATGATTGTAAAATTTGTAATTTTTATTATATTGATCTGATTTGGCATTCATATGATATGCAATCACATATGTTTTTTTTTATTGAATTATTTATAGAGGGTATGGCAATCTTTATTTATAGAGGGTATTGAAGCAATCTTCAATTAATTTTACCAAAAAAAAAAAATTATAATCCTAAATTTTTTTTAAAGATTTTGCTTTTTTTTCTAAGATAAAATATAACATTATAATTTATAATAGTTGTCAAACACTAGCAAAACTTCACAAACAATTTTTTTTTTTTTAAAAAAAGAAAAAATCAAAACACGATAAGAAACTCTACCAAACATGGTCTCAGTAGTAGTAAACCACGTGCACAGGTGCATCAAAATTCGTAGAAATAGAAAAAAGTGAGTGCTTAGGCGAGATTTTATGCTTTCTTAATGACTCACTCGCGAGCTTAGAAAAAGTCTTCAAACTCTATATAGAGAGAGAAAGAAAGATACCATTACATATTTGTTTGCATTGGATCCTTCGCCAAATTTGGTTTCATAATCTCTCCTTCCCCCCTTATAGTAGTTTCCTCCACTCTCCATTCTCTACCTCTCTCTCATAACTCATATTCAATACTACTATTCATTTACGTTATAGAATCCGAAGAATTAGTTGGTCTTATTATACTAACAAGTTGCATCTTTTTCTCTCCTAATCCCATCCCTATAGTTCTTTCTAGGTTTCTTCTTCCTCATCTTTTTCTTAAGTAAGTCATTGATCGTTTGTTTTATTTGCTTAACTTCATGGGTGTGTCATCAAATCTTGAAGTGTTTCTCTCTGAGAAACATCCAAACGAACAAAAAATTGATATGGAATCGACTTTGTTGATAAAGCACGTGCAAGAGTGCAAAAGCGTAACCCCCGAAAAGCACGAGGTCAAACCAAAACAAGAACAACTAGTGCAAGAACGAGATGATAATAATAAAGAAGATCAACATAGCAAGGAGGTGGCTGCTCCAACATTATCTAGTTTGCGTTTGAATTTGAAGCTCGAGATTCCGCAACTCAAAGAAGAAGATGATGATGAAGAGGGTTCGAACGACGGGTTCAAGACTCCAACATCTGAGGAGCACAAAATTCCACCAATGCTACAATGCCCAGGTGCACCCAGAAAGCGGAAAACGTCGCCTATGAAACAAGAAGGTTGCCGCCGCCGCCACCACCGCCGCCCAATAGTTCTTGATTTCACCACCCAAGAGATTGAATCAGCGATGCCGCTTCCGGTGGATCTTGGCGCTGGTGGTAACAATAATAACAAAGACTCATAAAATCTGTTTTTTTTCTTTTATTGGTAATTATTTAATTACCTCTAGCTAATTAATTAATTAATGGATTTCTGGATTGTAGTGAGTTCCTTTGATTTCGATTTTAGGCATGCATCCTATAACTTCTGAGAAATGTAGTTTTTTTTTTCTATCTTATCCAGTACACGGATATTGTACATCTATATAGTTTCTTGAGATACTATTATCCCATTTCTATTTAACTATTTTCGTGATGCATGTTTTTTTTTTTTTTTAATTTTGTTATTCTTGATTTATGGAAAATTAAAGCACTTGTTAAAGAGTTCTACGTAGTTGTTGAAGAGTTATATGTAGTTAAAAAATTAGAAAATGTAATTTTTGATATTTTTTAGGAAAGATAAAATTAAAGACTTATGTTATGTTGTATTTTTTATTTTTAGGAAGCTTAACAATTACTCTTAGCAAGAGCCTTGATTTATATATGCGGTGTGTCTATATATATATATATATATATATATATATATATATATATACATTAATTAAATATATATTGCTTCTTTTACAACAATTATAAAATATATTATTCCATCCATCCCATTATTTTTGGTAAAAGACAAAATAGTCAACCAAAATAAGATGAGTATCTTTTTTTATATAATGTATGGTCTTATTTTCAAAATAAAATATAATACATAATTCATTCATTAATTATAAATTTCTATCACACAAATTTCCATATTATTTTTATAATTTTTAAGATTTTTCATTAATTATTTTTACTTTAATTTGATAATAAAAAAAATACATGTTTTTACTAAAATAATAGGATGGAGGGGGTACTGGTGGTACTTCTTATGCGAGTAATATAAAGTAAAAACCTCTCTCTTTGAATTACTAGTTAGTACTCCCTCCGTTCCTTTTTATCTGTCGTTTTTTGAAGAGATTTTTTGTTTCTTTTTATCTGTCGTATTGAGGATTTCAAGAGTGTAATAAATGTTATTTTCCATGTTTGCCCCTATTTAATATGTCTTGGTTTATGTAAGTAGTGGAGAAAAATTAATGATTATAGAGAGAGAAAATGTATAGTAAGAAAAAACATAATTAATACATTGAAATTTTGAGTAATGATTAGATTTCTTAATGGACGTGTTTCAATGTGATTTCAATGGATGGGTATAATCAGGGCAATGAAGGAAAGATCTTCGGATTCCAATACTGATTTTGATGATGACAGTCACATAGGTGGTCATTTTATTTATGCCATTTTCTTACTATTGATTGCATGGGCATCATGGCATTGACTTTGTGGGTTTCAGAAACTGAAATAATTCGGAAATGGAAATCAGTACTGTAGTAAGAAGCATTGACTTTCCTGACGGAAGCAAGCAAACATTTCCTGCCTTCAATCGATTCCTCGTTGAGTGCGCAAACCCTTGCGTTCCAGGATATATTCCCTTCGATGACACAATATATAAGACCTTTCTTAAACAATTAAGTACAAAAATAAAAGTGGTTAATTTTATAAGTGTGGCTAGAATGTAAATAATTAATATATTTTTTTTTTAAATTGTTCTATAAGCGTTATCAAAATTTTAAAAAAATGTTGATTAAATGAAAGTATTTGTGAAAAGAAACAACAATAATCAAGTTTTTTTATTTATTAATGTGATTGGTTATATGAATCAAACGACATCATATATAAAGATATATCATAAATTATGTCTATTAATAAAACATTTATCCTCATATTTTTCTTAATTTGTGAAAAGAAACACCATTAAAAATCATAAGAAATTGGAAAGTAATTATGTAATAAGACAAACAAAATCCTAAAGATAGGAGGGAGTAATTTGTATCAGGGGTGTAACGGTCCGGTCTGGTCCGGTCTTTGATAGACATTAGGGACCAGACAATTAAATTTACATGGTTTGGTCTGGTCTGATCCAAACATTTTTTATATATAAATACCGGATCGGACAGAAGTTGGTCCGGATCATTCAGTCCTGTCCGGTCTGGTCTATTTAGACCATAATTACTTGGCAATAAATAAAAATGGCACCTATGCACTTGATTCAAAGGGGAAATTAACAACGAATTCACCACAAAGTCAACATAATTAAGGGTAAAATCCAGTACCCTACTTGAACATACAATACCCTACTTAAAAAAAAAACCCAGCAATCAGCATAATCAAGGGAAAAATCCAATTGAAGACCTAATTGGAAAATCAACTAATCAAGTAATACTTCATTACTGCAAGATCTGGATAGAAATAAATACCAAAATAGTAAGACCTTGAGAGATGTTGACTTGCTGAGAGAGACGGCGAGTGGTGGCTTCGATAGAGACGACGAGCGGCAGCTTCAATATAGACGAGAAGCGACAAAGGCGAGACGACTTCGATAGAGAAGAAAGAAGACGACTGGCTTCGATGGAGAAGACGGAAGAAGGCGCCAGTGGGGAGAGAAGAGAGACAAACGTCGGCGGTCAAAAGAGAAGCGGCGCCGACGGTGAGAGAGACGTGAGGGTTGTGTGTTACAGTGAAAGAGGGCCGCTAGGTTTTGATTTTTGAATGTGACTATGTGAGGGCTGTGGCTTGTGTGTCTTACAGTGTTAAGTTATGTGTTACTTAAGTTTAGGTTTTGAGTATGCAGTTAAGTCCGATCTGAACGGTTGGACCGGACCATGTAACAACGGTTCAAAAATTTTGAGATTGAACAGAACCATGAGACTAGACCAGACTGTATTTTTTTATTCGATCCGATCCAACCTGACCGGTCTCACGGTCTCGAACCGGATCATTTACACCCCTAATTTGTATGAATTTTTTGTGGGATGCCTTACCACAAATGTTAAAGAACCCAAAGCCAGTTTCAATGATCCACACCCGCAACAACAAAAGGGTCAATCATTCATCTATTACTTACAATAAAAAACGACCATCATCAAAATCTTCAACTCTACTCCTCTTTATTTCTTTCAAATACCAAAGCACCAAATTCAAGAGAGATCAAAATTGTTTGAGCTTGTTGCTTGCATCTGCCACCACTACTTTTATTTCAATTTATTTATTTTTCAATTAATTTTAGTTATATTCTACCCTTTCTCCATCTTTATATATAAGATCTTTTAGGTAAATTTCATATTTATTAAGAAAGTTGGTTAAAATTTAGTTAATGATATTGGAAATGTGAATATTTGATATATATTTTCAAAACCACCTCTATTAGTAGTATTGAGAATCTAAAAAGTGTTAAATAAATAAGGTTATTTGTGGAAAGAAGTAATTATTTGTCATTGAAAATTGGTATAAGGTCTTATCAATAAGAACAAAATAAAAGTTATTCATTTACGTTATAGAATGCGAAGAATTAGTTAGTCTTATTATACTAACAAGTTGCATCTTTTTCTCTCCTAATCCCATCCCTATAGTTCTTTCTACTTTCTAGGTTTCTTCTTCCTCATCTTCTTCCTCATCTTTTTCTTAAGTAAGTCATTGATCGTTTGTTTTATTTGCTTAGCTTCATGGGTGTGTCATCAAATCTTGAAGTGTTTCTCTCTGAGAAACATCCAAACGAACAAAAAATTGATATAAAATCGGCTTTGTTGATAAAGCATATACAAGAGTGCAAAAGCGTAACCTCCGAAAAGCACGAGGTCAAACCAAAACAAGAACAACTAGTGCAAGAACGAGATGATAATAATAAAGAAGATCAACATAGCAAGGAGGTGGCTGCTCCAACATTATCTAGTTTGCGTTTGAATTTGAAGCTCGAGATTCCACAACTCAAAAAAGAAGATGATGATGAAGAGGGTTCGAACGACGGGTTCAAGACTCCAACATCTGAGGAACACAAAATTCCACCAATACTACAATGCCACAAACCCATTAATAAAACATTTATCATTTATTAATAAAATTGGTATAGGGTCTTATCAATAAAGACAAAATAAAAGTCTCAAAAGAGTCTTATATACAGGTACAGAGGTAATAATTTTTTTCGTTCTTATTTATCTGTCTTATTTTAAAAAAAAAAATATTGTATCATTTATTTAGGAAATGTAATGATTAATTACTTTAATTTTCAATAAATTAATTTGTTTTTCTTTAACATATTTTTTTTATTACTTACCTCAATCAATCAACATTATATCAAATATGAATAAACATGAAAAAAATAAAATTTATTACGTTTTTCGAATTTTCGAAATAAAACATATAAATAAGAAAAAAGTTTTCTTAAAAAGGACATATAGTAAAAAAGGGAGGAAGTATTATCTCCCGTCTATTTTACACATGCGACAATTTACATCATCAAATCATTCGAATACATCCACGTTTCAATTCAAATGAATTTTGTAAATCCATTATCAGCATGTTTGGTTCTCATTTATAAAATCAATCATGATCCTAAAATCACGTTGGAGCAAAAACAACTATTAGTAGCATTGACATTCTAGAATTGATTCTGGACTAATTTACCGCAAAATCAAGCATGCACTATCTACTTAGAGTACTATTGTCATCCGTGGATCAAAGTTGTAAGACATAAAAAAGTACTAAGTGTGCTCGGGTTCAAGTCCATCTGCTCATGTACTATGCTTGATGGCTTGATGCTTCTCCTTTTTACTCACTTAAAAAGATATAAGAAAATATGTTTACATGTAAAGAATTAATTTAGGCTTTGTTTGGTTGAAAAAAAGTGAGAAGAGACAAATAGGAGAAAGAAGTAGGAAAAAGATATTACAAGGTGAAAATGAGTAGATTTTGTAATTGTTTGATATGAAAGAAAATATGAAGAACTAAGGGAGAGAAAAAATTGAGTTTTCTTTCTTTTTGTTTGGTTAAAGAGAAAAGTGAGAAGAGGAAATAATAAATTTGTCAAAAAAAACAACAATAACTTTGTTTTATATAATAACAATAGATTGATATATTTGTCTAAAAATAAGGGCATTTTGATATATTACTCAAGAAGTGATGTATTGAGACATGTGATGACAAATTTCTCTCCATTCTCTTTTCAATGGATGAGAGAAAAAAATTTGCTCAGGCCCCACTTGTTTTTCTCCCTCTCCTCAACCAAACAGGGAAAACCCTTATTTTCTTCCTATTTTCTATTCCCCAAACTCTCCTCCCCACCAAACCAAACAAAGCCTTAAATTGATTAGCTTAAAAAAAATTATCAACTTAAGTCCATTTTCATAATTACATTTAATTAAAAATTTTAATTTAAGTTAATCAATTTTAAGTTTTTAACCACGTCTCCACTTTATTCCATTTAAATCAGTCTCCTTCTATTTGTTATTTTGTTTGTCACGTGAAGCAAGGTTTATGCATGTGAAACTCATGTCGCACGGCATCAAACATCATTATATTAATTTTTTTCTCGTCCAAAACTTGCTTCTAATTTCATTCATTTTTTTTATTAATAATATTATATGATTATAAATCAAAACTTTCCACATGACTTCACTACATTACCTTTTTCAAGTCCACATCAATATATATATATATATATATATATATATATATATATATTAATTAGTATTTCATATATAATACCATACATACAATGATACAATCATTACAATTACTAAAAAAAAAATTAATGTTAAGGTTTTATCTCAAAACCAATTAGTAACGAGAAATATCAAACATGTATTTAAACCATATACCAAGGAGAGTGAGGCAGGTGATGCGAGACTTCCAACAATTACAAGTATCAATGGCAATATATGACGTTCTTTTTTTTAATTGGCAATACAGGAGATTACCTTTTAAATTTTGGGCTTTTTCCTTTGACCTTACAATTGACTTTACGAGGTTGATTGAGAAAGCATCAAAAGACAGAGCATGCATATCATGTAACATAAATAATATTCACACTTAATTAGCTCTATTAGAAAAATTAACGATTTCAACTTCAGTGAAAATTGAGGAGGGTCACCATATTATCCAGAAAAACAAACTTATACGGTGCATCATAGAACAGAGAAAAATTATTAGTGTAATAAACAACACAGGTCAAGAGTCAAGACAAGCTACCCTTTTCTTTCAAAAATTTGATGCTGCAATTGCAAGGCAATGAGGTAACCTAGGCGATTTTGGCCCCATGTTTTGTTGTTAATGCTATCAAGCTAGCGTGTTATATCCTTGTCAAGTATTAATGATTTTCACGTTCAATTCAAAATAGCGATTAGGCTGTGTGGGATTTCTTTTTGGAGATATTATTGTAAGCTGTTAAGACCAAGTATTTAACAAAGCTCTATTTTCGTGAACATGTACTTAAGACATCCGATTAAAATAGAACAATCTTATGCAAATTAAATTGATCTACCCGCTTGGTTGTTAGTATATATTACCATCGCGTATTCAATTCATGTTAATTATTGATTGATTTTTGGTCTACATCATCCCAGCATGTAATAGGTATCTCCTCTCTTTTTTTTTTGCTTCTTTTTTTTTTTTTGCTTCTTAGGTATCTCCTCTCTAGAAAGCAATTCTGGAAGGAAAAATTATTGATTGATTTAATATAATATACACTTCTATAAATAAAGTCTTAATATATTTTTCTCCCCGTTAGACTTCGTTATATATCTATAGCCTCAACACTTTAATTAATTAATATGCTACATGCCTATACAGCCACTAGAGAATTTCTTTCAGAATATGGATTAGTGGCAGGGGGTGTCAATGAGTGATGCAATGAAGTAATGAACTTGTCAGTCTCCAATCTTGTACACATAGGGCTTCATCACCAGCCATAGTATTATAGGCCATGCCTAATGGGCTCTAAGGGCCAAGCACTCACAATTGGATGGGTCTGCCTCCATAAGACCAGGACCAGGGAACCGGGTAACATCAAAATTCACATGTTACATTTTTATCATTCACTGTTATGACATTTTGTTTGTTGGTTTTTTTTCTTAAAGTTTATTTGTTGTTTTTTCTTCCAAAGTTGTTTGTTGGTTTTGGAACTTATTATTTTTGAGAAAATAGGAAAACCATTTTTTTTTTTTTGGTGCAAAGGAAAACCATTTTCTTTAAAGGGGCATTGGACCACTTTTCAGTTAGTAGTCCAACAATATTCTGCAAAGAGTGTATTGCTATTGAAAAATTAAAAATACCCATCGGGCATCGAGCATTAGTGTGATTTTTGGTTTTTTTTTTTTTATTTTTTTAGAAGTGACTGCACACTTTTGAAACACGGGTGATGCTATGGTGCTCCGAGTTTCGATACACTGGGTGCCTTTTTTTCTTTTAAAATAAAAATCTATTATATTAAAAAAAATATGTTTTGAATTTTGTGTTTTTTTATGTGTATGTTTTTTTATTTGGATTTGAATTTTTTTAATTATATGCTTTTTGACACAGGTAAAACAAATTATATTAAATAAATTTGTATTACAAATTGGCATATTTCAATAAATCTGCATTAGAAATCTATATTAAAAAATATTCTGAATAAATCTGTATTAAAAAATTTATAAAAAAAAAACTAAGATATCTAGTGCATGTTATTGCCCGGAGCATCTTAGAATTTCCCTTTGAATCACTTGCGAGTTGTGATAGTCTTTCTAAATTCTAACTTAGCTTTTTTATTTAAAAAATAAATAAATAAATAAACTCTTTTATCTCTTCCCATAGGTGTGCCTCGTTGCAGATTTAGCTTTCAGAATTTGACTTTTGATCTTTGAATAGATACAATTCATGAAATCTAAACGTTATCTTATCACTAAACTAATTCATTTTTATGTAATTAGTGAAGTTTTTTTATTAGTAAAATAAATTAAAAGGAGTTCAAAGTGATTACTGGAGTTGATATCTATTCGGGTCTTAAACGTAAATTCTTTTGAATATTTTTCTTTAATATAAGGTCTTATCGTAGTTTCTGATGGCATTAATTAATTTGTTTTATAAACATATTTATTTATTTTATATTTTTTATAATTATAATAATAATTATAAAGGTATTTTTAAAAAAATACCAAATTTTATTAATGTCCTAATTAACAATATTACTAAATAACTTTCTTAATTTTTGTGAAATAATAAAAATAAAAACTTATATCAAGAATTGATGAAGTATTAATTATTGACTTAACAGAAGCTTAGGTATTCAATTGATAGATAACAAGGGAAAAAGAAAAAAATCAAGAAAGTCAGTACAGCTAGTAAATAATTGGGTTTTTTAAATATGATGTCGGAGATTCAATCCTTGGTTTGGTATAAATATAAAAAAGACTTTATTGATAAATGGAAAATTTATTCCGTTGATCGCTATGCTCAAAAATGATTAGTTCTTGATTATCAATTAAAGAACATCCTCTATGCACATAAAAAAACAGAAAAATCATTTACTTTGCACTGTCCATGGACCATAGTGTGCGACTGTATGTGCATATATCAAATAATTGACTACAGAGAAAGCAAGATGCTCCCTTAAAAGTAAAACACCCCTCGGGCTTTGAGCATCAGCGAGGTTTTTTCTTTTTCATAAAAGTGACTGAACATGAATATTATTTGAGGCACTTGTGATTGTCTTTCCAACCCAACTCAACAAAATCTCTCCTTCTAGTACTTGTCATAGGATCCTTTAATTTCTTTGCTCACTGTGCTTTTGTGATTACGCCGTCTAACTCACGAGAAGAACGTTTCTAGTCTAACTCCGATAAATATATAATTAGGGCTTTGGATGAAGGTGGGCATTCAGATTTCTCATATTTTGGGGGCAAAAGTGTTTTTTAATTTGCACACATGTATGTATGTAACCGCTACATATTTTTGCTCACGAACAAAATGAAAATTAACAAGATGTGAAATTGTATATCTCTGTTTCCTTTTCTCTAATTAAACCAGATGTATGTATAAAGAAGATTATCTATATTTCAATTTTGAACATCACACTAATATAACTTCCTTTTTTTTAAAATGTTAAGTGTGAGAACTAGAAATACGTGCGCTTATCAAAAAAAAAAAAAAAAACTAGAAATACGTGCTTTTGATCTAGTACAATTTTAACAACTTTCCCTTTTGAATATAAGATAGCTTAGCTTCAGTAAAACTAGATTATAATTATAAGTTGTAATTTGTAAATATGAAATTATAATTATGAATTTGAAGCTAATAGCTGTGAAGATGGCTGTAAACTTATAATTGTAAAATTAACTTATTGAATTAGAGCTATTAAACAAAATTACTTATCAAATTAACTTAAATTTGCTAATATATATATATATATATATATAGTTTTTTTTTTGTTTTTATTCAATAAAAAAGTAAAGAGCAAAAATAACATATGATTCATCAGAAACTCTTCTATGTTTTGAAAAAAATTTGCAATTAGGTTTTTATGAGCTACTAGTTTTTAAAGGATACAAATTTATTAACCAAACAATTTAACTAATTTATTGTTCTAATAAAAAAAAACTAAAAACTGTAAAAAAAAAAAAACAAAAAAACCACAAGCTCGTCTTTCCAAACAGTGCCATGGAAAAGAAAAAATAAAAAAGAGAAGTTATGGACAAGTGTGAATTTATATTAGAGATATTGTGGAGCCTTGGTTCACAACTTTCTTACACCTGTTCTTATCAATCAATTATATATTATAAAAAAAAAAATATACCTTCAAACTAATAATTGTTGACCTGGTGCTTCCATAAATTTTAACCAATTTTTTTTTTAAAATAATCACAAATACTTAAAAAGGTGTTATTGAAAAAAAGCAAAGATAAGCAAATTCTGTGATTTTTTAAAATAATAAAAGATGCTTTTAAATCAATCGATTATCAATTATAAATTATAAATAGTGGATATTTTCAAGATCAGACAAGAATTACTGCCATAAAATACCACAAATCTTTACCAAATTTTGAATTTTTAAAAACAATCAAAAATAAAAAATTGTAACATCGTTATTATCCAATTCGATAGGAATCCTAATTTTTTCTTCTCTGTTCCTCAGTCTCCTTCCCCTTGGTTTCTTCTTCGTGCGGAGCGTGATAGAGGAGGAGGGAGTTCAGTCCCTCCCCTTCCTTAGGTTTGGGTGTGGGTTTCAGTCCTTGTTTTTAGGTTCAGTCTTGTCTTTGTGCAAGTTTGTTTCATAAATAAGTGTTTTTTGTTTAGTTGTTTGTGTGTTTTCCTTGGAGGAAGCCTTGTGTGGTGTGACAGTTTTCAGATCTGATGGTTTTCCTCTTTTTTCAAATAACTGGAAGCAAGATGGTCGAGACAAATACCTCTCCACAGTTCATCAGCAGATTTTTGCGTTATTGGTCAGCTTTTGTTCTGTCCTTGCTTCGTCTTGGATCTGTACTTCATCAGAGTTTAGTACCTTTAAACATTTATTTTTATGATATGTTGTCTCTTGTTTTAAGTCTTTGTTCCTATGTATTTAGGATAGGCCCAAAAATTGTTAACAATTGTTCTCAGTTTGTTTTACAGTTTTCTGTAGACAGAGTCAGGCATGATGTCTCCTCTGTCTTTCCATGTAATTCTCCTTTGGGAGGTGTTTATTAATGCTATTTTCTTTTCCCTTAAAAAAAATAATAATAAAAAAATAAAAAATTGTATTTTACCATTAAAAACTGTTAATAAAACAATGATGGGTCCTTAAAATGATTTTAATTAAGAAATTTTTTCTTATTTTGAGCATGTATTCGTTGAAGGTGAGATATAAAATTAAATCTAAACGGTCATTTACAAACAAAATTTTATTCCCTTTGTTTCATAAGGATGGTAAAAATTGCAAAAGTCAACAGTTTAAGAAGACATGTATTTCATGTTTTGTTCAATTCATCAACCAATTATCAAATAACTGAATTACTGCATCTTACATTGATCAACCAAACACAATTCAAAATTGTAATTTCAAGTTTTTTTATTAATTATTTTAATTTTAGTTTGAGACAATTTTTTTGTCTTTTTTACCATTGCATCCTCGTGTGACGAAAAGAGTAATAAATACTACCAAACAATGCAACCCGTGCATTGCAGGTATCACATACTCCCTTCGATCTTATTATAAGTCTCTTTTTTTTTATGAAAATTATAAGTCATATTTAAGAAGAATTTTCAAGCTCTATTTATAAGTTATTTTGTATTTTTAGATGATATTTATTGTTTTTTCTCTTATTTACCCTTTGTTCATTAATGTGAAATAATAAATTTGTAAAATTTTCAATGCAAGTTAAGATGATAAAATTGTAAAGTTATAGTATTTTTTAGAGTTTCAAGAAAATATAATTATCATATTTGATTTTTGTGACATGATTAAGTATGACCTATAAATTGGACAAGAAAATGTACACTTTGGTTTAATATAATCATTAAAGAAAAAAAATTTAACATCTTCCATATATCAATAATAGATTTTTTAATATGTTTTTCATGCCATATATTTTAAGTTAACTTGTTTTGTTAATTTTATAGTAATATTGCTCTCTTTATCAAATGATATTAACATACCATTTTTAATTTTTATTCATAAAAATTCTATTTTAATCCCAATTTTAATTTCAAATTTTATCGATTTTTACCTATTGCAAATATTCAAATACAACACACTTTATTTTATTATCGTTGTCGTCATATCCAAATTTATATATGATTATCGTTCCATCAATATGGTGACCACGACAATTTTTCAAAAAATATGATTGATATAATTATCTTCTACTTACCTTAAGTTTAATCTCAATCATCAAGGTGAGAAATTATTTTGTCACCAGAATTTATCCCAAAATTCCATGAAAACTCAAAAAATACCCTTGTAGTTCAAAACTTAGTAAAAATATAGGTCATAAAACCTACTTACAATCCTAAGTCATAAGCACCCCTTATGATTCGTGTTTTAATGTTAAATATTTTATTAAATATTGAGTCATCGTAAATACCCCTTACAATCTCGTATTTAGTGAAATTTTTAAACATTAAAAACACGGATCGTGAGGTTTTACGACCCAAGATCATAAGGGATGCTTATAGTCCACACTTTATCATAAAAAAAATAGTGTTGGAATATTTGAAACGTTTAAGATGACATTGTCGACTCTCATGATGTCAAAATATATTATCGTCTTTTTCTTTTTGTCCCTCATAAACGACTTTTTTGTCCCCATTTTCAATTTTAATGGACTAAAATACCCTTTTATGTGTTACTATTTCCGACTTTCAATAGTAAAAAAAAATTGACTCTTGAGAGTCGGAAAATTAAACTGCATACTATTTCCGACTCTTAAGAATCAATTTTTTTTTTTATTCTTGAGAGTCGGAAAACTTTCAGCCTTGGGTTCATCTGGAGTGTTAGCAGACCATCAGCTTCAAGCTCAATCACAGGAGCATCGTCTGAAAGGGTGAGTTAGAATTTGAAGTTAAGTAGAGGAACAAATGTCAGTAATTTTTTTTTATGGAAAACATGATTGGTTTGTGCCCATCAAGTTTATTGTATTATGCTTTTTTGACTGCACCTCCCACGATTCTTGTTCTGTGCTTCTTGGTCTTGATTGAGTAGTACTCCCTCCGTTTCAAAAGTATTGTTTTTTTAGCATATGTACCATGTTTCAAAAGTCTTGTTCTTTTACAAAATTCAATACATAATAAATGTTATTTTTCCTAACACACCCTTATTTATTACACTCTCTTTTTCACTTTCAATACTTTTCTCTTTCTTCGATAATGATTATATAGGGGCATTAGAGTCAAAACACCCTAAATTTTTACATAATTTAATTATTTCTTAAAATTCGTGCATATCCTTAAACAACACTACTTTTGAAACGGAGGGAGTACCACCTTATTTCTGAAATTTTCCTATACCACTATTTACTTATGGGGTTTAGTTGCAACAAACTTGATACTTGATAGAATGAAAGTCTCAGGTGCACACCTCAGCTTAGATTTGAGTGTCATTGAGGACAAACTATTGGGGTGGTTTTCTCTAACAAGTTCTGCATATACTTTGATTTTTCGACTGGCAAGAGTAAAAAAAATTTGACTCTTGAGAGTCAGAAATAGTATGTAGTTTAATTTTTCGACTCTCAATAATCAAATTTTTTTTTACTCTTCAGAGTCGAAAATAATAACACATAAAAGAATGTTTTAGTCCATAAAAATTGAAAATGGGAGAAAAAAAGTCTTTTAAGGATCAAAAAGCAAAAGTCTCTTTTCAAAAGATTAACATCAAAGCTTCACCATTGTTATATTGTGATCTACCCACACACGAGAAAAACACTCCACCAAAGTTGCATGCCTGCTCTGTTTTAATTAGACTACGGTTTTACCAAGGGCCCTTCTGTTATATGTGATAGTGAAGTTACACTTTTTCACCTCTTGACCATCAAACCTTCAATTCCTATGCAGAGCACATAAAAACGGGAAAATGACCATTCATGCAGTTGAATCTGACATATAATGTGGCCTTGTGCTCAATTATATCACAAAATTACATTGCAAATACTGACCCCAAACATGGCTCAACAGGTACTTTCCTGACTTACCCTTTGGAATTTTCCTTCTGAGTCATCTTATCTTATTATTATGCATATGGATTATAAGTTTCTTCACCTACTGTACCATTATTTTAGTGGCGGGTCTGTGTTAGTTTTTTTCACGTAATTGCTTAGGTTGTGGGTCTGCATTTGATCCTTACATCCTTGTTTCTTATGAATATACATGTTTCATTTTTTCTTATGTCTGCATGTTACAAAGTTGGAGCTATCTCTGAACCTTTTCTTCTGCAAAATTGATGTTATTAATTATTATAGGTTGAGGGATGGCCTCTTGGTTTAGAACCACTGAATGAAAGGATTGGGTTGGCCAGAAACCGTAGCAATTCAAGGTCAATGTCATTCAACATGTTATTTTCTGGTTCACCATCTTCTATCACAGATTCTTCATCAAATTTTGACACAGAGGTCAGAAAAAAAGTTACATGACTTTAGGCTTTTTTTTAATGTTTTTTTTTTTTTTTTTGGGTTCAGATAAAAATACCTGCGCGTCTGTCGTACCAGAATACCAATGCCAATGATCTTGTTCCTGTCTCCGTAGCAAATGCTGATACAAGGCATGTGACATAAATGACATGATTTGAACGGAATATACCTTTATTTTCGTCTCTTTGAACTTGTCCTTTACTGCAAATGCGTGGTCTGTGACTGTTAATGCTCAGTTATTCAGGTGGGTAGGGCTTGTAGGATAAATGAATTGTATTTTAATGGGAGATTATACTGATATTCAGTAGTGATATTTCATAACAACCATTATTTCTAGCAATGATGCATGGAAGCAATGTTTGTATATATTAAGTTTATGTATATTACATAATCTTCTCCAAATAATGTCTATCACAATTAGGTTTATAGATATGCATTACATATATATTTGATATGGCATACGGTAAATGGGTAATAACATGCCTACGTCATGGTCACCAACAACAATTTATCTTTCAAAAATTAAATGGCACCTCTCTTTTTCTTTTAATTATTTTGCATACTAAAAGTAAAGAATTTCTCTTTAATTTATTATATCTCATTTATATATATATAAGAGAAAGTAGTGTATGCACTTACAGTGTAAAGATTTTTTACACAGTGAGCATCCATCGTTGATTGTTTAGTTACGGTTGACTTATAAGTGAAAGTACTACATATTGATGGTGGATAATACATCGACAATGTAAAAAACTTTACACTGTCAATATACAAATATTAAACTCTATCTGTAATATATTTAAAATAGTTTACCCTGTATTATAATGATTGTTGTCACAAATTGGATGACCGTTATCTCATTCATATAGTTGCTTCGTAATAATAGTATCTTTAATTAGCAGTTTTGTGATGTTAAGTCTATGTTACTAAATCTCATTAATGTTAGGATTTGATACCAGTTCATGATTTATATTGGTAGAAATGTATTAATTTCAGATTGGTTCATAACCCAATCTTTTCGTATTTTGTATATAGGTTTGGATATCCTTAGCTTTATACTCGCTTATATATTCACTATGATTATAAAAAATATATATATATATATATATATATATATATAAAAGAAAGTTTGCACCAGATCATGTTAATCATTATAAAGTGTGATTCGTATGATATATAAATATAATACATATGCGAATAAAAAATATTTGAGTTATGAAGTCTATAGAGTTGGCCCCTTTAAAATCCTCGCGCTGTCCTTGTTTCTGATTGTAGTGATCTTCCTTGATATTTATATTGTGAAAATAGTCAAATAAATGTAATTTTGAAATGAAATTGATGGCAAGTGTATAATACATAAAAACCTAATTTTAAGATGGGCAAGTATAATTTTATATGTACACCCCGTTCTTTGCCCTTGTTTACATCACTACATCAGTACCAAACAAGGTTGATCCGAATAAATCATGAGATGTTATCATTTTCCCTTTCACTTAAGCGTAACAAATACTTTCTCAGGTCCTATTTACAAGATCTTTTTGGGTTTTTATTTTGGTCCTATCTATAAGACCTCTTACCAAATTCTAATTTTCAATAACATTTAATTACTTTTTTTCCACTAACTCCCCTATAAATCAACACTTTTTATAGTTCTAATGATAATTATAGGGGTAGTTTTGAAAAAGTATATCAAATTTTCACATTTCTAATACCACTAACAAATTTATCCACTCTCCTTGGTAGGAGTGAAAAAAACCCCAAAAGAATCTTATAAATAGAACCGGAGGAGTACCAAATATGAAAAATTTGTTTGGGTATCACATTATGTAAAGAAAAAGAAAGGATACCACAAAAGAAAATTATTAGAAGAAGGAAATGAGGAGCAGTTGGTTATCCTTCCATTGTTTGATAATTATCTAACGGAAATAAAGCCTCTTTTCTTTTCGTCCTTTGATTTTATCAAATAATAAATGCGTCGAATTTTTGACAAGTGTAGTTTATATAGTCATGTACAAGTCTTGAGGCGTGTGAGTTGGAAGTCTTGGTTCGATTCCAAACATACATCACCATTTGGTGGATTTAATTTCCCTTCCCTTATTTTTGTAAAATATATATATATATATATATATATATATTTGCCTATAAAAAAAACGTCGAATTTACAAATGTGAGTTGTGAGCAAAGAAAATCTCATATCATAATAATAATTAAGTTAAAAGTATACATAAGTAATAAGGTCCATAGATTCATTATCTTAAAGTTTTAGATCAATATGTAATGTCAAATATCATGTTCTATTGGGGTCCCCTTCCTAAAACATAAATCGAACAATCATTTGAGAACATTTTTTCATGATTATTCTGTTAATGATGCAAAATATTTTGTAATGAATATGTCATGGATTATTTCAGTGCTAATGCATCATTAATTTTGTATTTCAGTCCACCGGCTCTTTTTTCCACGACAATAGCATCACACACTTGGGAGCCTTATAGGTGTTTCACGCCTTTTAGAGCTATCTAGAAGATCAATAATAAGAACAAAATCAGAAGTCTTGAAGAACAAGAAAAGGAAGAAGTCTAATTCAAGCTCTTGATTATTCTGTATGTGCTCAAGGGGTAGTAATTATCTTGACACTCATCAGAACAGTCCACCATCTCTTGCTCAATTTCTGGCTGCGGAAAGAAGAACTGCTAATCAAAATAGAGAAGAGATAATAACCAAAGCCGGTAAATTTACCTAACTAGTGTACTTTGACTTTATTTATACATCTAGTGTAACTTTTTAAAATATTACCGGAATAGTGTATTTTTTAAAAAATCGTGTGTGACATCCACGATTTACATTCTATTAATTTTTTATTTTTTAAAATTGCATAAAAGTCGTAATTGTCATTCACGATTTCACTTTTTATTTTATTTTTTTTAATATATTGAAAGAGTCGTGACTCCTTTTTTTTTTTAAAGAAAAATCGTGTTTCCCATACACGATTCCATGTTTTATTTTTTTCTTTAAAACACATTATTAATAATACTTATAGTACAGTCATGAATTTGAGGCACTACTTATTTTTTAAGGTACTACTTATTTTTTTACAATAAATATTTTTTTTTTCGGAACTACCGGTATCCCCAAGAGCACCCTTAATACCAGGGAGCCCTTCAAACTAATCCAGAGCGAGCTGCGTGACTGGCTCTCCCAGCGGGATGTTATTAGTGGGAATCGAACCCCACTATAGAAAAAACATAGATGGTCAAAATTCACACTCGTTTATGTATCATTTATTGTTTTTTTTCTATTTTTTGTCCTTATTAAATATTTTAACTATCTATGTTTTTTTTTGTCATTAACGAGTGTGAATTTTTCAAGAAAAATTGATAGGATAAAATTGCAATGTTACAATATATTTTCATAAAATTTATAAAATTAACTACTTTCATTGGTATATGTAATTCGGTTAAATACACCACTCCCGTAATATTTTCATTAACGAATGTGAATTTTCCAAGAAAATTTGAAAGGGTAAAAATGCAACATTACAATAATGACTGAAAGGAATATAATGTTATAAAATGCATTTTTTTTAATCCAATTATTGTTGATTATTAAAATTTTATTGTTAAAAAATAAGCAGTACCTTAAAAAAATGCATTTAGCACAAAAATATTAGCACCCGTGCTAAACCTCATATTCACAACTTTACTACGAGTAATACTCTATTCATCCCTAATTATAAGATATTTTTGATACTTTTATTTTGTCCCTATTTATAAGACCACATACCAATTTTCAGTGATCATTAATTAGTTTTTTCCACAAACACCCTTATTTATTTAACACTTTTTATATTCCTAATAATATTAATAGAGGTAATTTTGAAAATACATATCAAAAGTTCACATTTTCAATAAAATTAACTTAATTAATCAACTTTCTTAATGGACATGAATCTCTCAAAGGGGTCTTATATTTAGGGACGGAGGCCGGGATTATTAAAATTTAATAATGTGTTTTTTTTTAAAAAAAATAAAGATTGGAATCGTGTATAGGAAACACGATTTTTTTTTAAAAAAAAAGTAAAGGGATAAGTTGTGCCTCTAAGGCACGACTCTTTCAAAAGATTAAAAAAATAAATAAATAAAAAAGTGAAATCGTGAATTGTAATCACGACTTCTATGAAATTTAAAAAAAAATGAACCGAAGGTAAATCGTAGATGGCACACACGATTTACAAAAAAAATACACCACTTCCATAATACTTTAAAAAGTTATACCAGATGCCTAAGTAAATAGTCAAACTGCACTAGAAATGTAAATTTTCCATGTTTTTCTATAGTGGGGTTCGATTTCCACTAATAACATCCCGCTGGGAGAGCCAGTCACGCAGCTCGCTCTGGATTAGTCTGAAGGGCTCCCTGTATTAAGGGTGCTCTTGGGGATACCGGTAGTTCTGAAAAAAAAATATTTATAGTAAAAAAATAAGTAGTACCTTAAAAAATAAGTAGTGCCTCAAATTCATGATTGTACTATAAGTATTATTAATAATGTGTTTTTTAAAAAAAATAAAATAAAACATGGAATCCTGTATGGGAAACACGATTTTTCTTAAAAAAAAAAGTAAGTCGTGACTCCAAGGCACGACTCTTTCAATATATTAAAAAAAATAATAAAAAGTGAAATCGTGGATGCCAATTACGATTTTTATGCAATTTTAAAAAATAAAAAATTAATAGAATGTAAATCGTGGATGTCACATACGATTTTTAAAAAAATACACTATTTCGATAATATTTTAAAAAGTTACATCAGATATGTAAATAAATGGTCAAAGTACACTAATCAGGTAAATTTTCCCAAGCCCTTTTATTTGCGGCCCTGAAGATGATGAGTTTGCTTTGGCTCAAACCAATAATATATAATACTCCCTTTGCCCTTAATATAAGTCACTTTTACCTAATTCACGCAGATTAAGAAAAGTAATTATTACTCTCAAATTTATCAAAAAATATGTTGTCATTCCAAGGTTACCCCTATTTAAAACTTTAAAATTCTATTTATTTCTCTCTTTATTGTAATTATTACTATATCATCCCTATACAATTATGAGGGGTGTATCTGGAATAAACTCTTTAATACTACCTAGATATTTTAAAATGACTTATAAAAAGTGACATAAATTCTACCAAAATGGTACCCTATATTAAGGAACGGAGGGAATACACTATTTGTTAATGGCACCATTGCTCCCCCTAGGTCCATTACTTCAATGAAGAATATTGGGACAGAGAGAAAAAACAAGGCATTAGGAAATCACAATAAGTGGTTTATTAAGTCACTTTCAGAGATTTTTTCCTGCATCTGTGGACAGGATGCTCGTGGCTAACTCCTAGGTCCGAACATAGCATATCCGTGCGCATTTTATTAGAATTTCAATTTCAATTGGGAAATTTTATTCTCATCTGTTTTTTTTTTTTTTAAGGGTCTCATCTGCTATTTTTTACTTGCACATGTTTGTTTAAAATTTTTTTGCACTTAACTTTCAGAAGTAAGCTTAAGTAAATTTTTATGCTTTTTTTTTTGTTATTGTTGTTAATTCGGATTATAGCTGGTAAAACAAGCATATCCGTCGAATGCGATAAATAAGCTCATTTTAAATTCTTAAAATTCAATTCGAATAAATTATAAATTTTTTTGTCCTACTTTAATACAGCTCGAATTCATCGGATTCTGCAACGATGAACTTTTGCTACTTAAAATCCTACTCGATCTAGATAAAAAGTGTTCTGCTATGGTATTTAGTTAGATGATTTTTGGTCCTTTATAATTTTTCTTTTTTATTTCCATTTTATTTTTTTAACATTCAGATTGACTTTGTATAGATTATCCAAATGTCCAATTTCTTCGGATAATGTTCTCCGTCTCACATCCACATATATTTTTCTCTTTCTTTGCATCCTTGATTGGTGCTGTTCTTTTTTTATTATTATTATTTTAGTTTTTGTTACACTTTTGGATACACTATCCAAAATAAATTGTACATTTAGATAATATATCCGAATGAATAATCTATTCAAAATATACAGCGAATATATATATATATATATATGTATATATATATTTAAAAAAAATAAAAAAAGAAATTTTAAAAGTTTAAGTGAAAAAAACTTTAAAAAATCAAATGCAAGCGACAGATACAGAGTATTTAATAGAATTAGCCTTTCGTTTTAGTCTAAATTGGAATTAGTTTGAATTTATAAATGTTCTGTTTGCTTATAAAATAAAATAGAGTGTTGAATTGTAATTCTAAATTCAATTATTTAAGTTTGTGAATTTTGTTGATGAAAAAAAGTTATTAAAGTTTGTCAATGGCAGTAAGATGGTGGTGATGGAGAATTGGAGATGATGTGCAAATTCAATTTTAATCATCTAAAAGTACTGAAAACAAATATGTGTAGGAAAACATTTCTGGTTCAATTTTTCTAAAAAAATAATTAAAAAAAATTATTTGTAGCTTTTATAAAAAGTTGTTTTGCATATCAGAATTATAAGGTTGTTATTCGTGACCTAAAAAATTAAAAATCATGTCACTGGCGAAAATTCATGTGGAGGGCAAAGTTTGGTTGTCATTATTAATTTTTTTTATTAAATGTCATTATTATTTTTTATTTTTTTCCTACCTAGTTTCCTAGGTTTTGTTTGGTTTGAGAGAAGAAAATGAGGAAAGAAAAAGGGGAAAGAGATTTTGGAAAAAGAGAAAAAGGTCAGAAATGAATATATTTATTAGCTATTTGTTGCGAGAAAAAATGGAAAAATAAATGAGAAAAGTGAGGGTTGAAAAAAATAATAAACTCAAGAAAATAAAATATGCCCCTAGATTTAATTGTCATCAAGTACAATAAATGGGATGAAAGAGATCGAGATGATGCTTCTAAAGGGGCAATTTTGGAATATCACAAAGAGACTCACTTTTCTGAGTTTTCTCTTTGTTCTTTCTCCGTTTTAGGGAAGAAATTTTTTTGTTGGATCCCACGTTTCATCTTCTCTTCTCACCTATTTTCTTTCCTACCAAAGAAGGGAGATTCTTATTAGTATATCTATTCTCTCTCTCCCCTTTTTCTTTCCTTCCATTTTCTCCGGTTTCAAACAGACAAGTATTACTTAAGAATATCCGATTTCGATTTGAAACCTATGTCTGATTATGGTAGGTGAGTCTCTCAACATAAATTTTTTACATTCACAAGAAATTAAACTCGAAACATTACTCAAATAAAATTGAATCGCTTATCACTTATCCCAATCCATGTTGATATTATTAATTTTTCATTCATAGATTGTAGTACCATTTTAATTCTCATTGCTGCTAATGACAAATGTCATAAATATCTGGTTTTGAAATGAGACCCTCATTTCCTAAGATAATGATGCTGGTGTAGTGGTGTACCAAAAGATAAAAATGAGGCAAAACCTCAAAGCCCTCTTCCAAAAAAAAATTATGAGTAGGTTCAGGATTATTACAAGATGGGTCATGATTATTGACTATTCAAAAGGATTATCCAACTGATCAATGAAAATTTTTATTTTTTAATTTATAAAATTATAATTGATAAAAAAAATAATGTGAATAAGAGGTTAGAATCGCTAATAGCCTCACCCACTATTCTGATAGAGTGATTGTTGTAGTAAGGTGCAGCCATTTGACATTTTAGTTATCGGGGTTTTCTTATCCTTAAAGTCAATTCATTTTGGCACAGCTTGAGACCCCATTTTACCCGAATTATAGTAACTAGCCCCTAACTCCCTGCCGTGAATGGGAGAAATACTGAATCGATAAAACATTTCATAAATTTTCAATTAATATTAGTTTTAATATATTGATAAAATATTTTCAAAAAATTAGAATTAATATTATTTTTTAATTTATTATTGAATAATTATAAGGAATTTTAATATAAATAATGTTTAAGTGTAAATAAAGTATAATAATGTAAATATTCTTGTTTAAAAATTGTTTAGGAAGGAGTCATTGAACCGGTGTATGGCAGAAATACCCTTGTTTTATATTTATCTTGTTTGGACCATTACTGGTGTCAGAAAACATATAATAAATAAATTCAAATCCAAATAACAAAAAAATGTACATAAAAAGAACACAGAAAACCAAAAGCATATCTTTTTAATATATTAGATTTATTAAAATTAAAAAAAAAAGCCGGAACACCAAAAACCGGTGCATGATAGAAGCACTTTTGTTTTATATTTTACTTGTTTGGACTATTACCTTGTCAGGAAGCATATAATAAAAAAATTCAAATCCAAATAACAAAAATATATGGACATAAAAAGAACACAGAAAACACAAAGATTATTTTTTTTAATATTATAGATTTATTAAAATATAAAAAATTAAAAAAAAGAGTTGAATCACCAAAAACTGGTGCATAGTAGAAGCACCGTTGTTTTATATTTACTTGTATGGACTATTACCTGTGTCAGGAAGCATATAAGTAAAAAAATCCAAATCCAAATAACAAAAACATGTACATAAAAAGAACACAGAAAACCAAAAACATATTTTTTTTAATATATTAGATTTATTAAAATAAAAAAAAAGAGCCGGAGCACCAAAAACCGGTGCATGGTAGAAACACCCTTATTTTTATATTTTACTTGTTTGAACCATTACTTGTGTCGAAACACATAGTAAAAAAAATTCAAATCCAAATAACAAAAATATATGGACATAAAAAGAACACAGAAAACACAAAGATTATTTTTTTAATATTATAGATTTATTAAAATATAAAAAATTAAAAAAAAAGTTGAAGCACCAAAAACTGGTGCATAGTAGAAGCACCGTTGTTTTATATTTACTTGTATGGACCATTACCTGTGTCAGGAAGCATATAAGTAAAAAAATTCAAATCCAATTAACAAAAACATGTACATAAAAAGAACACAGAAAAGCAAAAACATATTTTTTTTAATATATTAGATTTATTAAAATAAAAAAAAAGAGCCGGAGCACCAAAAACCGGTGCATGGTAGAAACACCCTTATTTTTATATTTTACTTGTTTGGACCATTACTTGTGTCGAAGCACATAGTAAAAAAATTCAAATCCAAATAACAAAAAATAGACATAAAAAGAACAAAAAACGCAAAACGTATTTTTTTAATATATTAGATTTGTTAAAATAAAAAACCGAAACACCAAAAACTGGTGCATGGAAGAAGCACCCTTGTACTGTTTAGACGGAATAATCAAAATAGAAGAGAGTAATTTAAAAAAAAAAAGTGTAAGGGAATGGGCGAGATAGGGAAAAAAAAGTTGGAATGGACGGAAGATCTTACCTAATTCATATATATAAAGATAGTTATAACTTATAAGCAAATATTTTCGTCTGCCATTAGTCATCACATCTCATCAATTTTCGTCTAATTCCAAATCTGGGAATCATTCAATTTTCAAATAAATAACAATCCTTTTCTGATGGCTTAACCTCAACTGACTTTTCTTGATTGGGACGGATTGGTGTATTTGATCAGTACAAAACACTTTTTTTCCGTTTTTATATTATTGCTTATCGATCGTACCTGACAC
Organism: Crotalaria pallida; assembly: GCA_037953625.1. Classification (NCBI taxonomy): domain Eukaryota; kingdom Viridiplantae; phylum Streptophyta; class Magnoliopsida; order Fabales; family Fabaceae; genus Crotalaria; species Crotalaria pallida. The sequence continues at coordinate 135,378,931 of CM075654.1, read as the reverse complement.
GTTCCCACCCAGACGCAAGTGAAATATCTGCAACCACTTTGATTTCATGATTTGGACCCAAATGAGAAAAATTAAGAGTTTCTTGCTAATTTTAACTTTTTTATTATGTGGCAAAGGCCCCATTTGATTTTGAATATGACCCACCCTTTTAGATATTTTTGCACGCAACTTGGTGTCTTAAACCCATGCTAATTTTCTTGATTATATTATATAATACGTACTGTAGACTATTACTTATTTGACTAGCAAATCAGTTTGAACTGGTCCACTTCCTATGCCTCAATTCTCATGTTTTTTATTTTTATTTAAATGAAGTTTTAGGTTGATGAAGACAAGCACATTTACAATGAGGTTAGAAAAATTCACGGTGCATGTCACAAATCGCCTACCAACCGGAAAAATACGATAATCGAAGCCAAATCACACCAAGTTTAGGTGTAAGTAAGATTTAATTAAACGTGTAAACCCGGAAGACTCTCTTTTTTGCTCTATGAGAATATATAATAAAATTAGAGTATAGGTGTATGAAAATACAACAAAAAATATAATCAAATCAGAAAACTCAATCAAATTTTATATGGTTTTTATTTTTAAATGATTTATATCAATATTTGTTAAGTCTAGCACTCCACTGTATATGTATTGGTACCAGAAAAGGTAGCACCACATTCTGTACCTTCACAATTTACTACTATTAAAGCTCAAGAAAACCATATCAATAAACAAACTTTATGCACTAAATACGAATATGAACCAGACTGACTAGAAATTTTAACTAATTTCACATTCAATCGTGTAAAATCATCTCTAATTCAATTTACTAAGGCTTTGTTTGGTTATCGGAGAGAAAATAAGAAGAGAGAAAATAGGAAGAGAGAAATAGGGAAGATAGATTATGGTGAGAAAATGATAAGAAAATGAGTAGATTTTATGGTTGTTTGGTTTGAGAGAAAATGAGAAGAAATGAGAGAGAGAGAGAAAAGTTGAGTTTTCTCTCTTTTTATTTGGTTGGAGAGAAAAGTGAGAAGAGAGAAAACAATAAATTTGTTGAAAGACAAATATACCCTTTGTTTTACATAGCACAAATAAATATTTTTTCTCTTTTTTCTTCTTTCTCTATTTAACATAACCAAATATTTTTTTCTTACTTCAATTATTTTTTAATTAATAAAATTTCTAGATTCAAAAATATATATAAAAAAATTGCATCATTTTTAAGGTTGAAGATAAAAAATAATTAAGAAACATAACAAAAAAAACTAAGGTTGAAGATAAAAAATAATTAAAAAAACACAGTTAAGAGTATTGCAAAAAAAAAAACAAGTAGAAATGTGTTGGGAGCAGTGGTGAATGTTTTTAGGTAGTGGCAATTGAGCATCGGGTAGAAACATAAAAAAAGATAGAGTACAAGGGTAATTTGGGCTTTTCACACATAGTAGTGTTTTTTCCTCCCAAAATCTCGCCTGGTGAGGGGAGAAAAGAATTTTGGATGGTCTTACTGATTTTTCTCTCTCCCCTCATTTTCTTTGTTGTACCAAACAGAGGAAAAGTTAGTTTTCTTTCAATTTTCTCTTCCGCCAAATTCACCTATACCAAACAAAGTGTAAACATCTGGCAAAAAGTTTTGAGGTAAAATTTCAAACTTTCCAACTAATTTTATAGCTAAAAGCTATAATCTGGCAGCTAATTTTCACAAACAAAGGAGTAACCGAGTAAGTCTTTTTTTTTTTTTTGGGAAATGTACCGAGTAAGTCATTATGAGTCAAAGTTAATATGTACGTACTATATGAAGGGAGGAGATGACAATATTCGATTAATGTATTGTATAAAACCTTTGATTTTAACCGCGTATGAATGAATCATAATTAAAATATTAATTAATAACAAAAGCATACTCCTATTAACTAACCTGAACTTGCAGCTCGAATAAAAAATTCAGTGATCTGATTCCAGACATGTCCTTACACGTCTCATTATTTTCGTACTAAACCAAATCAATTCTTACGTATAAAAAAAGGTAATCCACTTTTCTACATTATATTACTAGTACTACTGATACTAAACAGAAAAGTTAGTCCACAGTTTATCAAAAATATAAAGAAAAAAAAAAGGTCAGTTTCGTATTTCTGTGTAGGAAAAATGTTAAGTTGATACTAAATTATAACACTAATACAATGTGTCCTATTTTCAACTTATTTTAAGGAAGCTCGTATACCCAACAAAAGAAGATAAAAAATAACTGAAATTGAAAGATGAAAATAAATGTTCACTTTGTTAAATATGGTGTCAAAAATTTCTTGTTCAAATAACCAATGTTTTCTCTATGTTAATTTTTCTGCGGAGAAAATTAAAGTGACATTTTCATGGGCCAAAGCTATGCACAACATTAGCTTTCCATCTTCCTTTTCTGTTAAGTGCTACCAACTTAGAAGTTAGAAGCGTCTTTTTCAATCCGAAATTATTATACCAGACACAAGATTTGATTCTCTTTTGTATTCTAAGTAGTTATTGGACGAATGATGCCAAATCTGCTTGTCAACAACATGTGAGATCAAAGTGACTTCATCCAGATTCCAGCTCCCAGGCAAATGCAAGTGACCATGACACATGAACTTGCCCCAATTATTTTTTATTATTACGTAACATTAATTCCGAGGTTCCAGTTCAGGGGAGTACACAAATTATTCAACCAACATAGACATGATCACATGATAACCAACACCATACCAAGCATTTCCTTTTCATAATTAATTTTATTGCTTATTTTGTACAAAAGAAAAAAACAATGAATCTGAAGCAAAAACACGATACATTTTCATACGATCTTAGAATTGTACTTTGGAGAAAAAGAATTTCTCACTTTACTACTGAATTACAATTACATAATACCATTGACGTTGCCCAAAATCATTGATATGGTTGCTTCTTCGTTCTCATCAAGCAACAAAGACATTACAATTTACAACAACAAAAACATGACATGCACCAACCACATTTGGTACTTGCTACCAAGAACTTCACTTTAACTTACTTTACTTAGTGCCCAATATTACTACACTATATTCCTTTTCTTTTGCCTATCATTTTTCCTTGCAGGTCAAGCAACTCCTTATCTCACATTGCCAACATGGAATTACTGATAACCAGAAAGAGCAGGCATCAGCATTAGAGCATTACTGCTGTTTATCATCAACATAGTCATTTTCGGCAGCGATCTTTCCAGAATTGCGCCCGCCAATCTTTCCGAACGAACCAACAGTGGATAGCCCCTTGAAGCTGCTGCTTCCGCCGCCTTCATTCAAGTTCCGTGATTTCCTTGACTTGCTTAGCTTGGAACAATCGATATCAACACTGTTGTCTAGATCGATGTCATCATGATTTTCTTCTATCTTGACAACCACGAGCCTGGCTATGGTGCTTCGGCAGAATGGACAAAGTGGCGGGGTAAGAGACGCAGTGGCAGGGTTGGGCTTGTTATGGCAACAGAGGGCTAATGTGCATTGTGCACACATCTGGTGACCACAGTTTTGCACTTCAATTGTGCATACTTGCTCAAAGCAGATGCAGCATAACTCTGTCTCGCTAACCTGAAATTATATTAGACGCCAAAATGAGTACATAGTGGTCTTTTGATTTAATTATATATATTTAAGTAAAAAACTCGAGTTTGTACAAGTTCAAAAAGGGTTTCAAGTTACCTCAGAGATATTGTCATCGTCCCCATCAGAGTGTGATGGGGATGGAAGAGAGTAAGCGCTTCCCTTCAATATGTTCTTCTCCCTTTCCTTGTTTGCGTCCATCAAGGCACGCTCTAATAAAGCTTTTGCTTCTGGATTAAGCTCACTGATGAGTTTCAAAGGTGATGGCCAGACAAGGGGCTCGGCAGATGTAGGATTTAGCAATGCTGCACATGCACCATGTCTGTGTTTCAGAGCAACCATATATGGTATCCTCCTGCATAAACACATACAGTTCAAAAGGCAATTCCATAATTTATGTTCTAGTGTTCTGAGCATTAAAGCTGAAGAAAGAATAACAAGGTTAAATGTGGTAAGTTGCACCCTAAATTGAAAAGTTGCATGGGGAAAACATCAAATAGGAATACAACATTAAGGGCCATCAAAACTAGAACAATTTTCTTCCTAAAAGACTAACATTCTTAATACTCCTATATTTTTACAAAACATAATCAAGTTTCATGCATAAGATTATCTCTGAATGGAGGAATTTGTATTTAGAAACTACGGTTACCCAGATGTATCGCGTTGAAGGCGATCTGCACCCCAAGCCAACAGAGAGCGGATGCAATCCAAAGATCCCCCTCTAGCTGCTAGGTGAAGAGCTGTGCTTCCAGGACAGCTGCAAATAGCAATTTATTAATCGACGGTACAAATGAAAACACCAAATCCAAGCTCATCAATTGTCGATTCATCACCATAAAATTAACAAATCGTCATTTACCCGTATCTCCCGGTAGGAGCACAAACAAGAGCTCCTCTGTCTAATAGAATATGTACGCATTCTGGCCGTCTTTGACGCGCTGCCAAGTGCAATGGCGTTGCTCCTCTACCATCTCTAATATTCACAAACCGAGCAAACCCCCTATAACAAAATTCAATTTTTTTAACGGAAAAAACTCGCAACAAATCACCAATATCAATCAATTGAGGAAAAATTTGATGCTAAAAATAGAAAATTTAGGACTAACCAAGAAGCAGCTACTGGACTAGATTGAGCAGCTGAAAGAATTGCCTTCAGGCAAGAAGAATGCCCATAGTAAGCAGCATAGTGCAAGCAGGTTCTTCCATTAACCGAATCAAACATTAATACCTGATAAATTTTTCAAAAATTACACTCATGTTCACATTTAAAGACAATAAGAAAACAAGTGAAAATTTCACATACATTAGCACCAGCTTCAAGGAGCTTTTCGACGCAGGCAAACTTTCCATGCATTGCTGCCAACATAAGCGGAGTCTGAATGGTTCACAATACAATTGAAGTAGTATAAGTAAAGCAAAAATCTAAAGTGAGAAATAAAAATCAAATTTTTAATGGCAAAATATTTTTAAAAAATAAATATGAATTACCTGCTTTTGACGATTCAGCACATCTGGATTCACAGATCCATCTAAAAGCCTTGTTAAAATCTGCAAGTTGGTCCAAAAGCCACAACACACATGAACCAAAATCCCATTAAAAAGTTTAAAATTCCAAGAGTGACCCACCAATGAGAAGCCAAAAGGGTAAGCAAATCTAACAAGATTAACAAAAATAGAAAGTGAAAAATGAAAACTTTACATGGATCTGGCCATTAGCAGCAGCAATATGAAGAGGAGAGTGGCGATCATAAACAGTGGTGTGGTTCATGAGAGAAGGGTGAGTCTCTAAGAGAGTTGCAAAAGTTTCAAAGTCACCATGCTGGACAGCACGGAAGAGACCATGTTCATGGCTCCCTCTGCAACTCAGACCCTGACCCATCACACACACACTATGAATATTTTTTCTTTGTTTTTCCCTTCACTGACTGCGCCACCCTTTGGCACAGAAGGAAGGAAGGGTGGGTGGGTGGGTTGGGATTGCTCAAGTTTGCAATACAAAGTTGTCTTTCACATTTATGGAGTTGGGAGTAGGAGACAGAGAGAGAAAGAGAGGAGAGAGAGAGAGAGAGAAAGGGATAGCTGACTGTGTCAGTGATGAGCAGTTTACTCAGACAGGGTTGGGTTTGGTTAATAGTGTATCAGTCATATTCCACATTCACATAGGGGTAGACTCTACCGCTCTAGACTCTAGTGTCCCTAAACCTCTTTCAAATTTAACCTCTACTAGTAGTTTTTTTTTTTTAACCGTGTGGGGTGAATGTAACGCATATTTTAATATAAAAAATTAAAAAATTCAATCACCATTCTAAAATTTTTAAAAAAAAAATACTACAAAAGAATAAGTTTTAAAATTATTTATCTTTTTGGATGAAGGTAGTATCATAATTTTTTGTATTTTTTATTTTTATTTATGCATTTTATTAAACAAAAATAACTACTTTAATTTTAAAATAAGTTTAGTTAACTATATTTTTTAAAATATTTTTTATTATTTAGGTAATTAAAACTCATAATAATTATTGCATTTTTAAATATAATAAATAAATAAAACAAATTTTTTATTCAAACTGGACCGGTAAATATGAAGAAAAGAGTAGTACTAGATACTCTATTTCTTTATGCGAACTAAATTATTTTAAATTTATTAACACGTACTTTTTCCGATTTCAAATATAATAAAAATTAATTTCATAATTATTAAAAATATTTTAAAAAAGTGATATTATGAACAAAATAAAAAATAAATGAGATAACCATTTTTTATGAGTGATTTAGGAAAGTAGGATAAAAAATGGAGTAAAACAAATTTTTAGAAAATTAATTATTTTTTGACGTATAATTTAAACAAAATAAGTATATTTTTTTATAACTTATGATACAAATAATAAAAATTAAAAAAAAAAACACTCATTTAATTACATCCTTTGTTCCAACCATCTAACTGAAGGCTCCTTCAAAGTTTTGATTTCAAGCACGTCGTGGTTATTGGAAAATTCTTACATACGCATCAACGAATTTGTTGGGCTGATTTCATACCCTCCTCCGTCGCGTGAGTTAAATTTAATAATAAGAAACATGGAGTACTTGTAAGTAAATGATGTAAAAATTCAGTGCATTTTGATTAACTTAGTATCCACATTTAATAATAAGAAAAAGAGTGATATTAAATGTATGAAGATTATGTTGAAGAGATATGAATAAATGGATGTAAAAAATTTAATGTAATAAATAAGGGTATACTTGAAAAAAGAAGTATAATATAAGTGAGTATTAAGTTTTTAAAAAAACATAACTTTTGAAAAAAAAATTGTTGAATGAATATAACTTATGGGAAGGAGGGAGTATCACTTTATTCCACTTTAATTATCCTTAAAGTTCTTTAAAAAAAAATTATCCTTTAAGTTACTGTAATGTATACAGTATGTATTAAAGTAATTAATAAAAATAGGCGCTTATATTAATTACTAGTATTACTTAAATGACTTATCAATCACGCAGGCTGAGTTGTTAGGGATTTTTCATGGTGTTAAACTTGCTAACGAAAAAGGCTACAGAAAGGTGATCATTGAATCGGACTCCATGTGTGCAACAAAGTTTCTCAAGGATGGCTGTCATCCCTCTCATCCTTGCGCTACTATAGTTAATTCCATAAGGAAGATGATGCAACAGGGAGATTTTCGGTTAGGCCACATATTCTGAGAAGCAAATTTTGTGGCAGATGCTCTTGCTAATTATGCCCACACTATGTAGGAGGGCTTCAAGACCTTTACTTCTGTCCCCAGCTTTCTTAGCTTATTTCTTTTAGCAGATATTGTTGGAACTGTTTTCCTCAGAGGATCGTAGTTTTGTTTTGTTTTCTGGGTTTTAGCCCCCTCATTTAAAAAAAAAAAAGTATTACATATTTACATGGATTAAGCTCTCAACTTGATACACAATAATAACAAATGGGGTAAACATAAAAATAATGATTTTTTTTTTATTTTCTGGCAATTAAAATAAAACGGGAAAAATACTCAATATATCCGCTCTCCATTTGTATCTTGTGGTTTTTTTTAGTCTTATTTTAAATTCTCATATGTGTTTAGAACAATAAAATTATTGATGTACATAGATGAACAAATTATTAATTAAAGTAAAATTTTATTATATTTTGATTAAAATACTTATATTTATGATGTGTATTAAAGAAAAACAAGGGGGAAACTAGAATTATTAATTCTATATTTAACAATACTTTAAAAAAAATTTAAAAGTTTAAAACAACAAACGAAGGGTGAAGGGAAGAGGGACTAGCATGTGCTATGGTCATTTCTACCAACTGAAACTAAATTTTTTAATGTTATATCGTTTAGTTTGATTTGGTTTCATGTTAATGAAATTTTGAAGAAAAAAAACATATTAATAATATTTTTAAAAATGCAAATAAGTTTATGAAAGCGAAAGTTTTTTTTCCTAGGGACAAAAGCCTAAAAAAGAAACGAAACTATAAAATCATTATAGAGAAAATACAATAGCAACAAAATTTAACCTACAACCACATCCAATACATTTCGTGCTATATTGTTTTTTTTAGTGGCTGTTATATTGTTGATTAATACTGGTACTGGATGTGAATGTGATTAACAATTGTTTTGGCTTTTGGGTACAAATTTGATTACATAATGATAATTCTATCTTGTTGCCTAGCCAAAATGTCAAAAAGGAAGACCTGGGTTTCTGGTTTCAAATACGCGTCCCCGATTTGAATGGAACACACTGGTATTATTATTTACTTTGTCGTGAAAAGAAAATAAAATACGCCTACATGTATTGATTATTGTATTTTGCTTTCTAGTCAAAACGTCAACCTTCGTGGATGGGTCATATCGTATGTCTGCAATCTGCATGCTGTTTAGCATTCAATTTTATTTTATTTTATTTTATTTTTTTACAATTTGAAATTATCAGTCGCTTTATTGAACAAATAAAAAGTGAAAAATCACTTCCTGTATTTTATTTTAGGAATTTTCTAAAGTGACCACATTATTATTCTGTTTTATTATGTTAGGAAAAATATTTTATGGTCACTTTTATAATATTTTATTTTATGGAAAAAATTCAAAATATTATTTTTCAAAATCTTAAACAAATCATTTTTTTTAAATGTTTACCATTTGACACTTCGAATGATTAAATTGCATGATATCTATAATTACATAATTTAAATTTATTTTAATACTTCTATGTATTTGGATATCTCGACTTCGGGTTTTTGTGGCTAATAATACACAGCTTAAAGAAACAAATGAGTTTGAATCCAATTACCCGCGTGATCGAAGGAAACATTGACTGGTTAATATGTACATAGTACATTCCTTCACCTCGTGGAAGAGGAAGACAACTAGACAAGTCGTTTTATGCTTTAAGAAATCACTTTGATTGAATAGATCAAATAACAAACAGTTTTTGCTTTAAACTTTAGCTTAAAAAAGATTTTCCATAACATCCGTGGTTCGGTGGTGACTTAAACTTTTCTTTTTTTTGGGTACTCACATTGTTCTTAAGCTTATTTTTTAATACTACCAGCTATCAACAATCGCTGTCTGTGTTTTAATTACTCTGTATTTTATGCAAATGCATGCGTTTTTCTGATATTTATCGAGTGGCATGCTTCTACGCCATCTATAGCTGGATTTTTTTTTTTTGGGTGTACTGGCTGGTTCAATTTAGATACTCTTCCGACATTTAATTTCTTTTTTATTTCTCAATACATGCATCCATGTAAAAAGGATAACTCAATTCTTCGAGAATTGGTTAATTAACTACCTTTGGGGACATTCTTTCAATAAAACCTTTTATATTTGTAAAAGTTAAAAATCTAATATTAAACTACTTATTTAAGTAGCGACAGTTCTGATTGTAAATTGGGCTAACTTCAACCGATTGTTCGATATATAATCTAAGTCTTTCTTTTTTAGATTTTTTTTCCTATTTTCAATTTTTTCAAAAAAATTTTAATGACACTAACTACTTATTTTTCTTAAGTATCTCTACATACTTTTAAAGTGACAACATTAATTATAAGAATAATTTTTTTAAAAATATAGTATCAAATATTATCAATTTCAATGTCATTAGCAATATTAATTAGCTTTGTTAATTTAAAAAAAAAACTTATGTCAAGGATAGAAGATTACATAATTAAATAAATAAAATAATTTTTTTAATGTAGTACATTCTAGGACATATTTTAAGAAACTCTTGCTATGTCTATCCCACAAGAATAGTAACAAAATTCAAAAGTAAAAAAATTAAAGGAGATGTGCGTTTAACGGTTTGTCTAACACATCAATCAATTATCAAACACCTAATTTAATACATTTTACATTGATCAACCAATAACAGTTCAAAGTTTTCAATTTCTAAACTTTTCATTAATTACTATAACTTTAATTTGAGGAAAAAAATTGTGATTTTTCTCATCCTTTTGAAATAGAGGGTGTAACACCTCGATTCGGCAACTTGAAAACCACAGTTACTTAGATTAAATATAGTGAAAATTTGGGCCATTTTTTTTTAAACATGAGAACATTTGAATTTTCAGAACTGAGTTACAATTTAAAAACTCATGTCCTCACGTTGCATAAATTCTTTCAAGTTCCAAACCGAGATGTCACATAACACCGCACCTTGAAACTTGTCCACCAAAACATCATTTAATTACAACAGCTCATTTACTTGTTTCAAAACATCTGTACTGAATAAAACTTTAGCCAGGGTACAGTATGATAAAGCTATGGCAACTAAGAACTTACAATGGAATACAATACTCTGGGGATTACCTATCCTCTAGTCATATATACTAAGACTTGCAATCTAACTCTGAGACCCGGCAGATCAAACTCTCAATCATCCTCATCTGTCGGAAGATCCTCGGGGCCCGGTTACCAATCCTCGTCGCTGGGACACTCCTCCGTGTCAGCCTCAGACCACATCTCAGAATTGTCGTTATCTGTCACCTCAAGAGTCTCATCCGTAGAATCATCTTGTGATCCCTCCTCCTCCATCTCACGAGCTAAAAGCCTCTCCATGATCTCCTTTCTTCGCCGTTTCATCTCTATGTAAACTATGACATAAGCGGACATAGTTATATTATCTCCTTTCCATGGAGATGCTCCTCTCTCCCGAATGAGCTAGAACCTCGCGATATTTTCCATCTAATGATCATACAAATTTTTCCAATACAAAGCAGAAGTGCAAGAGAGAGTGAGCTACCCAAAACAATAAATGTCGACTGTGTGGAATTACAATAGGCAAATATTAAGACAAAACAACAAACATCACAGAAATCATAACAACAACATGATCATCATCATCATACAATTAAACACAAATTTATGCTCACTTTCTCATACTCACATTCTCAATATCTTCCGCATAAAACTTTCACAACTCTTATCAATTCTTTCTTTAGTCAGTGTCTCAGGATTTATCAATTATTCCAAGAATCATTTCTCATATTTGTCTTATGAATCTTGCTCAACACTTAATATCATTACTGTACTCTTCTTTTGATCTTTTCAATCTTTTAAGTCTTATCGTTTCGGTTCACTCAATGATGTGGGGAAAGCATCACAGAGGAAATTCAGTTAGCACACACGTCTACATCTCCTCGGTCATCCACCCAACCTAGTCGGAAGCAAACAGGAGTATAGGACCTTTACCACGCGGGCACGACAGTTGTCTCAACAATCAATGGCTCCAAGCCAGGAGAACTGTAGAAAACTCGGGTACAGTCTCAAATCAATTCATATCATATCAAATCATTAATATCAAGGCAGACTGTAGAAAAATCGGGTACAGTGGCAAATCACAAATGCCTCGTTCTAGTCCCTCTCACTGCTCAAGATTTGCAATATAGGGGGCGACTTGTTGGAAACCAACAAGCGACCTAACAATTTAGTAGAGGGGGGGTGAATAGTAAATTGAAGTAACGATACTAATTTTTCGAATGTAATTTATAATAACAAATTACGCGCTTACTGTTTTAAAACAAAAATAATTTTCTGTCCAAAAATGAATGAACTACTCGATTAGTTGATGGACTACTCGAGTAGTGCGCGTAAATTCAGACAGTGAACTGAGTTTTCAAAATAAGGATTTCGCTAACACGAAACCAAGAACAGAAGCGGATGATTTGCTAACTTAAGGTTCTGAAGAAAGATTAAATAACAGAAATAAACTAAAGCAATAAAAGATAGACACAAGGAATTATTATACTGGTTCACTCTCTACCCACTTGAGAGCTACGTCCAGTCCCCCCTAAACCTTAGGGAGTGTCTACTAATAATCAATTAAATTGGATACAAACAGGATTAATTAGTGAACCTCACTCAATCTAATCATAACCCTTCAAGAGTGTACCAAACTCTTGAACTTCACCCCAATTTCAATTGATTCTCTGTTGAAGAACCTCTTCAACCTTCCACAAAGAGAGATTCTTGAAACCTTCAAGAACACATTCTCCCTTTAGCAATAGAGCCTCTTGAAACCTTCAAGTGCTCCTTCCTTTCTTCAATGGAGTAATCAGATCACAGCGAAGCGGCTCCAACCAATCTCAATTGACAATGAAAAAGAAAGCTAGAATACTAGACAGAGATTGATTCTTAGAAAGGGATTGGATCAAAGGTTCTTTTTGGGTGCAAGGTTTGAAAACAACGTTTTTGCTCAAGATCCGTATCGCTCTTGTTGAAGAGGTAATCATTATATTGAGTTTTTCAAATCGCCAGAATCAGGGAGGAGCCTTAGAAAACTAATTAGGAAATATTCTCCCTTGATTGCCTCTTCAACAGCCATATTAGAATTAAAATACTGACAGATCTGATACGTACTACTCGAGTAGTGAGAAAATTTGTGGACTTATTGTTTCTCAAACTACTCGATTAGTGAAGTAACTAATCGATTAGTTGAGAACTAATCGATTAGTCAACAGACTACTCGAGTAGTTGAGGAGACAGTAAGTAGACTAATTTTCATCAATGCAGACTACTCGAGTAGTGCACCAACTACTCGAGTAGTTACTGCTACTTTTATAAAAATTAAAGACCAAAAATGATTTTCTAAAGCACCTAGTCCCTTTCTAAGCTTTTTCACTATTTTAGCTCAACTAGTATTCATGCCAACTAACTCATAATCACTTGAGTAATCAACCTAAGTCTACCACCCACACTCAACATAAATAAAAAAAATTACAAGGGAGCGGGAAATGGAAAACTTCTAAATGGTTGTTGTTGCTTTGTCTTCATCAAGGACAACTTGTTGATTTATTTGTCTTCATCAAAACCTTTTTGATTCTACAATCTCCCCCTTTTTGATGATGACAAATCCTTGATAATATCAACCTTGTTGTTTTGGCATAAACTCCCCCTGACTTTATGCAACAGCAGAAACCTGCACAACATAAACAACAACACCATTTCTCCCCCTTTTGGCATGATAAAAAAGGAGCCTAAATTAAGAGCAATATGCCAAAGGAAGAACATAATAACACTTTGTTGGATTATGAGCAATGATAACACTTGTTGATTTATAGCCCGAAAAGAAAACTTTTCTCCCCCTAAAACAAATATACTTATGAAGAGGCAATTTAAAAAAAAAAACATTTAAGCACATAGCCCTTCAAAAGTACTTGAAAAAAAATTTAAGTTTTGCTTGAGGGTACCCAAATTATTTTGGGCTTATCGGGATTTTCATCTTTCACAATCCAAACATAATAACCGTTAGGCACACCATGAGATTTAATTCTACAAATATTTGAGGTGTGTCCATGAATGCCACAATAAAAGCAAGTTGGCTTTTTAGAATAATTAACATTTGAAAAAGAACCAACTTTTCTAAAATTCTTTTTATTGGCATTCATGTATCCTAAGCCGGTTTTATTTGTCTTGTTCCTTTGATTTTCAAGAAGTTGATTTAATCTTTGATCACTTCTTGATAAAGTTGCAATAGTGTTTTTCAAATTTGTAACTTCATGTTCATGACTTTTGCAACTTTCACAAGGAGGGATTTCTTGAATTTTCAAAGAATCAATACTTTGTTGTAGTGCTTCATTTTTACTATTTAGCTCATCAATGCATTTTTCTAAATTCAAGACTTGCTCTTTATATTTCAAAATATCTCTTTTTCCTTTATCATTTAATTTAGCAAGTTTCTTGAATTCTTTATGCATTTCAACATAAGCATTATATAATTCTTCATATTCATGAGACTCAGATTCGGAATCGGAATTTACCTCGGTTCCTTGCTTACTTGAAGTGAAACTTGATGATGCGCCTTCATCAAATCTACTCACCAAGCAAAGATTGGCTTCTTCCTCATCACTTGATGTGCTTGAGCTTGTCTCTTTGTTTTCATCCGGTGCATCCCACACTATGTAGGCTCTTTTGCCCTTTTTCTTTTCATCTTTATGTCTCTTAAGATACTCAGGACAATGAGGTCTTATGTGACCTCTCTTACCACATTCATGACATTTAATTTTATCTTTTGAAGAACAATTTCTATGGTAGGAGTCCTTAGGTTCCTTTATTCTTTTTAAATCATTTTTATTTTTAAAACATTTACGGAACCTCTTTGCTAGTTTTTGAAAACTTTCATCATCTAAACTAGATTCGGAGTCATTACTAGAGCTAGAGGAATCATCACATACCTTAGTTGATTTTGTGGTGGTCTTTAGTGCGATTCCCTTCTTTTTCTTATCTGACTCCTCATGCAAAGTTAGACGTCCTAGCTCCATCTCATGATCTTGAAGCTTTCCAAAGAGGGTTGCAAGATCCAAGGTGTCTAAATCCTTTGACTCCATGATAGCTGTGACCTTGGGTTGCCATTCCCTGCTTAAACATCTCAATACTTTGTTAATAACTTCAGAATTAAGAAATGTTTTACCAAGAGCTATGAGATGATTTATGATATGAGTAAATCGCTTTTGCATGTCATTAACTGACTCATTAGGGAGCATGCGAAATAACTCATATTCATGCATTAATTTATTTAATCTAGCCCTTCTAACCTCGCTTGTCCCTTCATGAGTAAGTTGTAGAACGTCCCACATTTGTTTCGCATTTTTACAATGTGAAACTCTGAAGAACTCATCATAAGACAAGGCAGACGTGATGATGTTTTTAGCTTTCAAATCATAGGAAACTTTCTTTTTGTCATCATCATTCCAACTTGCCCTAGGAATTTCTACAACTTCATCATTTATTTTTCTTTTAGGTATATAGGGACCATTTTCAATTGCATTCCAAACATCAATATCAATCGCTTCAATAAATATTTTCATTCTGGCTTTCCAATAAGCATATCCTTCACCATTAAACAGTGGAGGACGGTTTATTGAAGAGTCTTCCCCTCCAAAAGGATTGTTAGAGCCCATGGTTTCCTTAAGGATCTTTTCCAAAAAGTTTTTACACTCGATCTTTCGACCGAGCTTTGATACCACTTGTTGGTTTCCAACATAGAAAACTCGGGTACAGTCTCAAATCAATTCATATCATATCAAATCATTAATATCAAGGCAGACTGTAGAAAAATCGGGTACAGTGGCAAATCACAAATGCCCCGTTCCAGTCCCTCTCACTGCTCAAGATTTGCAATCTAGGGGGTGATAGCATTTTCTAGTTGGCCTGCAGAACTTACCACGGCTTAGGACCCAGTCCCTACCACGTTAGTATACCACATGTGGAGTTTGTTCTGCCTAGAAAACACTCTAGACTTCTTGACGTTTCACCGTCACTGTCCTCCCCTAATGCAATCTCCACCTGATTATCCCTGATACTCATGGTATCTTCCTCTCCACTACTTCGATATCACACTCATAACTCACCGCGTTCGTCAATGTCTTTTAAAGGATTTTAAAGTTTTGGAGTTTTAATTAAGGTCTTAATCCTAAGGTCGGCTCATTCTTGGTGCATCCCTTCAACGAGTCTCGACCACTAATCGTTCAATCTGTTCCCCAAAGAATCACTTTTGACGAAACTTGAATCAACATCTTGCATCACATCTCTTTACTCATGAATCTCATCAGCATTATTCTCATCAACTATTGCTCGCAGCATCATCAGCATCTTTCTCAGCAGCATCATCAGCATCTTTCCTCGTTATCATTTCAGCACTCTCATTCGCATCGTCGGGTATTTCTTATCACAATCTTGAAAATCATCATTTTGTCTCAATTCTATCTCAAACTCAACTATTAATTCTCTTCCATTCATATTTATCTCTTTCACAGTTTCATTCACATCATGACTTATCTCTTTCTCAATCGTTCTCATAATCCTTATCCACACTTCTTTTCTTTTTTAGTTTCAATTCATTACTTTCACAATTTCGTTCTTATCATCTCATGATCAAGGTATAATCAAACGCTTCTCAAATAATATTACAATTACTTAATAGATAATTAAATCATTTCACATACTAAGAAAAGTAAGTAGCTCATACATAATTACTAAGAACATGACATCATACTATCTCAGCAAAGACATATCAACTATAAACAACAAACCAATTTCAGCTGTTCGTGTGGATAGCCAAACAATCAAACAATTGCTACCTCACTACCTCGCTTAATGAGATCGGGGTCCAATCTTTGAGATGATTGGACGCCTTAATATGTTACCTAAATACCACGGCGTCTTAGGGAAAGCCCATCTCTCACCTCAAATGACGTAGGTCTCCAAGAACTTTCCGAGCTTCCCAAGTCGCTACTCCTGCCTCGTTTCCTTTCCGTCTGTCACCCGAACTAAAACATTTTTCCCGTGCGTTAGAAACGATTTCAAGAAATTCATTAATTCGTTCTTTGAAAACACCTTGAAACAATTTCTTTCTTGAAAACACATTGCCAATATCTAAAAGATTTCAAATCCGGAGTAAAGCTATAATTAAAATGTTTCCAAGAAAACTTTGAAACAATTTTAAAATAATCTCTTCATCCAAAATAGAATCCATTCTTCTTAATTTAAAACATTCCGGTTATAAAATAATCATTATCCTTAAGTTTTAAACAGAATACAAAAATTCAAGAAGATAAAATTCTCAAACTTCACAATACTATCAGATACTGATCAAAGAGTGCCATATAAAATTTCAAATCAATTTAAGTTGTTTAAATCATATTTTTCAAATGAAACATTTTTCAAATCCTTTGAAATCCAGACATAGGTTTTCCACCAATAAATCTCACAAACACAATTCAGAACAATTCCAATTCAATCCAAATTTTCTCAAAACACACTTCAATTAGCATAAAGAATAATCATATCAATTTTTAAAGCATTCGCAAACTCATATAATGTAAATCATATTTTAAATCATTCAAAATCACTAATCAAATTATAATCTTAATAGATTAACTCCATTACTCTTAAGAAAATAATTCCTCTAGACCTTGTGACTAATTCACCGAGGACCGAATTACCATGGTCAATACTTTCTAATCACTAATAAATTTTACAACTTGAAATCATTGAATTAACATCACAAAATTCCTTTTTAATTAACTAAATCAACTCATTTACTTTCACATCTAAAACCAAGGAAATTAAAGAAAACAACACATCACTTCCATCAAACACATAGCATCATGCACCTAGGAATATAGCCATTATCCAAGGTCATTTCATGAAGAAAATTTTCCAACTATTTAAACATGCATTGGCCGAATTACATATATACAATCTTGCAAATATCCCTAAAGAATCATTCTTACACCATTGCTTTCATGCATCACTCATTAAACACACATTAAACCAACACATATCACACAATAGATTTATGCCATAATAAAAATTTTATTTTCTTCAAAACACATTTCTCAAAATTCGTACTTTATAAACTCAGGGAATAAATTTTTATAAATCAATCCAGAAAATTCTAAAAGTTACATTTTCAAATTCTACGTTTTAAGACGATCGTTTTCATATAAAGATCATAAAATTCCGAGTTACGGTTAAAAAGATACGAATTTTCAAAGTTGGCAAATCCATAAAGAAATTTATTTCTGATAAGAATCATCCCGAAAAAATCACAACTCATCTCTTGTTGATCAAAGTATTCCAAACTCAACAAAATCATCTATTTCTTGTCTATAAAATTATTTTGTATATAAAATTCCGAAAAAAATCAACACCGTATTTCTTACTCACGTAAAATACTCGTCAGAAAATCCTTTATAAAACAGAATCTCAAAATTCATTTTTATAAAATTCATTTACGTACGTGTGGAAAAATACAGGATGTCACAGAGGGAGTGTTTAATACTCCATTAAAAATGATACATTTACATTAATTATACTAAAAATGATACATTTAAGTCTCTACTAAAAAAAATGATACATTTACATTAATTATATCATTTCTCAATATAAATCTCTTAAAATAGGACCCAAGACATAAAAAAAAAATTACATAAATACATAAATGATGCCTACATAACTAACACATTTGCCGGAACCATTCCTTAGGTTCATAAAAAAAAAAAAAAGGAACCATTCCTTAATTCCTATGCTTATCCGATCCATGCACAACTTTTCGCAACTATTGATCACAATACTAATTATTTCCTCCGACTTGAATTATAAGCAAAATCAACCACTTTTACATTTATTAAGGAAATTAGTTGATTGTATTTAATTTTTTCAAATTGATAAAAAAATAGAGGTATTTTAGGAAAGTGGTATTGAGAATGATAAAAAAAAATTAATTAAGATTACAATTTTCTAGAGATGTTTTAGGAAAGTGGCATTGGAAATGAAACAAAAATTAATAAAGTTAGTTAATTTTGCTTATATTTTAAAACAAGAGAAATATGTTTTTTGTTACTTATAATTCGATCTAGAGGGAGTACTCTCTGTTTTTTTTTAAGGCAATTTTACCTAATTATGATCAATTAAAAAATTATTTATCAATTTAGGGGGTTTCAAAACTATTTTTCTGGAAGTCATTTTTGCCAACGTGAATGAGAGAATAAAAAAAAATCTAATACACATGGTAGTGGCGCTACGCCACCGCTCCCCATTGTATGGGGACTACCACATTAATATATATATATATATATATATATATATATAATAAATAAAATAAATGGTGCAGGGGACAGCCAGCACTCGGAAAAATAGTTTGAAGAATCTTCAGTTGAGGTAAATAATTTTGAGTATTCTAATTTTTAAAATTTTTGTTATCATGTAGTAATATTTAAAATATTGAATATTTGTTATAGTTGTATTTAGTATTTTTTTTAATTTTTGTATTTAGCATTCATTATCATTATTATTTATTTATATATTATTGTTTAATTATTTTTAATCTCTATCATAGAATAATACTCCCTCCAGTCCTATACATAGGGCATACTTAACCGTATTCTCCGGACCAAGGAAAGCGGTTAGTTTTATAAATTTTATGAGAATATACTGTAACATTACAATTTTACCCCCTCCACTTTACTTGTAAAGTTCACATTTATTAATGAATAAAAAAAACATTGTTAGTCAAAGAATTCAATAAGGGCAAAAAAGAGAAAAACAATTAATGATGCATAAGAAATATAAAGTGCCCTATATATAGGACCAAAAATTTCTTCTAGAAGGTGTCCTATATATAAGATCAGAGATAGTAGTATTTTAGGTTAATAGTAGGTTACAGTACTGAATGTGTTTATTTTTAGATTAACAGTAGGTTCGGGTATTTTCGGTTTATTTATATTAAATTTTTGTTATCATGTAGTAATATTTAAAGTATTGAATATTTATTATCATTGTATTTAGTATTCTTTTAATTTTTGTATTTAGTAATTTTTATTTATCATTCATTATCATTATTATTTTTTTATATATCATTGTTTAATTATTTTCAATCCATGGAGTAATAGTATTTTAGGTTACCCCTGTCAGATAAATATTATATTATTCTAATATGTTAGAGTAATTTAATTTTTTTATTTTTATATTATTTATGTTTATTAAGAATTAAATTATTTAATAAAACATTTCAAAAAGTAATTAAAAATGTAATTAAAAAATGAACTTAAAAAATAAACTTGTTTCTTGTGGAGTTAAATTATCAACCCTTATTGATGAAACATGAGTAACCATAACATGAGATGTTAAATGAGACGAAGCGGAATGATCATCATAATCATCACTACTTTCAGCTGAACCGTCATCTAAACTTTCCTCTTCAGTTTCAGTCTCAACAATTTCATTATGCCAATCTATATCTTGACTCATTGCTACTTTAATTTATGTGAAAAAAAATTAGATTGATAATATGGATTTAAATGTGAGAAAATAAATATAAATAAGAAGAAATATTTTGAATGTTAGGTTGGTGTGAAAAAATATGATTGAGGTGTGGCTATTTATAGGGAATTCGGATTTGAGGGGTTGTTTGAGAAATCTGATAGAGATAAGGGGTAATATGGAGTGTTGGGTGTGTGTCACCCAGCCAACAGCTGTCATGTGGTGCTGTTGGCTGTTTGCTTGTCCCCCTGCAACATTTATTTATTATTTATATATATTTTTTTAATGTGGTAGTCCCCCAGTCAATGGGGAGTGGTGGTGCTACCCGATGTAGCTCCACTGTCACGTGTATTCAAAAAAAATTCCTCTCTCATTCACATTGGCAAAAACGACCCTCCAAATTAGTAAATAGTTTTTTAATTGACCCTAATTAGGTAAAAAAGCCTTTTTTTTATAATTAAAAAATTAGATTTTTTAGCAATTCATATCTACTATAAAAGTTAATTGATATAGTAAATGATATTCAAAATGTAAATATTTGATATATTTTTTAAAATTATTTATATAATTATTATTTTTTGAAATGTTCTATATAATTATTATTAAAACTTTAAAAATATTGACTAAATAAAATGTTTGTGATTAAAAATTAAATATTAAAATAATGTCTTATAAATAAAATAAAATAAAGTTTTTAAAAGGGTAATCTTAATATTAAAGACAGGATGA
Source organism: Crotalaria pallida (assembly GCA_037953625.1). Lineage (NCBI taxonomy): Eukaryota > Viridiplantae > Streptophyta > Magnoliopsida > Fabales > Fabaceae > Crotalaria > Crotalaria pallida. Next base: position 135,358,326 of record CM075654.1, on the reverse strand, counting down.
AGTATTATCATTGCTGGACCAGTAGAGGTTTGGGAATACTATTGTTTTATTTTAGTTCTACGGGGGGAAAAAATGTTCTAAAACAGTAAACAAATAATTCATATGATATCTAGGTCGTTTTTATTGTTTGCACGGAATTAACTCAATTCATGGCTCCCATAGTCTTATAGGAGTAGATGACTGTTTTGATAGTGTCCATGCTCAGCCCTGCCCAAGATGGAAACATTGGCAGTAGGGAAGCTGGTTCAGACTCGTTCAATTTTCATACCCAAAAATTAATTCTCATACTTTCCTAATAAAACTCATTGAAAAGTGTAATTATACTAGTATTCCATATAAGATTCATATATAGGGAGCCAGGGAGAGTTTCTGGGTATGAAAATTAAATTCTGCCCAACACATTTTTCTTTTCAATCCTGGAACCCTATGAACATTATCTCAACATTGAGATCTTGAGATTCCAAACCAAAATATCCAACAACTCTCAAATTGATACTTTTGGCCTTTCCTATCCTTTTTCAATGGACTCATGGCTCTCGTGCTGGTTTCCTCCAATAATGAAGCAACTAGATGTCCAATGTAAGGGATGGGAGAAGTTTTGTGAAGGGGTATAGTGAGACTGTTAAACTGGGCCAAAAACTACATTTTTGGATGGCCCATTTTGTTCACTAGCTGGCCTTTTTCCCCTTTTTTTAACCAAAAAAAAAAACAACACAATCTGGTACCATATCCTTTGGATTGGTGGGCTGTTGCCAGTTGCGACATTGCTAGTTCCTATAATGAAACATTAGTCCTACGTGATCTTAGTGTCATCAAATTAATTTATGGTTCAAGTATCTTCAACATATTTTCATCTTTTCAGTTTAAAAATGAATTTTCAATGTTTTACAAATATATGGCCCTTTCAGTCCAAAGCTAGCACTGGTTTGACAGCCGATACAAAGGAATTGTTCTTATATTGATGAATAATTAAAGATCAACCAACGGGGTTTGGTTCAGTTGGTGTAAGTCCCCAACTGAAATCTTTGGAATGAGACACGGGTGCTAGTAGTCTCGTGTTCGATTCCCACTAAAAACATCCCGCTGGAAGAGCCAGCCACGCAGCTCGCTCCGGGTTGCATGAGTACGGGTACTGTACCGGATACCGGTACCGGTACCGGTACGGGGTATGACAATTTCTAAAAAACTAGGGTACGGATACGTGTGTGTATATATATTTAATAATTTATTTTATTAATATAATTATATTTAAATTTAAGAAAATGGAAAAAATAAAATCAGTAAGGTAAAAATTAAGTTAAAGTTAATAATAAACACTTAAAAATTATTTTGATGTAAAAAAGAAAACATTAAGTTCAAATTAATAATAAACACTTAAAAATTAAAGATTTTCCAAATAGAGTTAGCTTACTAATTACTAACAACATTACCATATTTAAAGAACAAGTTGACTCAACCAGTCAATTAAAGATGCAGCAAATCAGTATTATGCTGTGAAAAAATAAACTGAAAAAATAATTGTATGATACTATGAAAAAAAGAACAAGCTTACGAAATCAGTATGATACTATGAAAAAAATTGAAAAATTACATGATGCAGCAAATCTCATTAGATGCAGCAAATGAAATCCTAACTTTCCAAGATGTAGCAAATCTCATTAGAAAAATAATTAAGTAACAGAGTAGAAGTATTTTATATCTGTATCATGAGTATGATGGGTTTGAGCAGCACGACGACGACAACAGCGAGCAGCACGGCGACGGGTTCGAGTAACACGGCAACGACAACGAGCGAGCAGCGAGCAGCACGGCGAGCGAACGACAACTAACAGTAGAGATAGAGAGAAGAGGCAGAGAGGGTGCTTCGAGAGATAGAGAGGAGGCAGAGAGGGTTTGCTTCAAAACTCAACCTATGATAAGATTAAGATGTCTAAGGCCGAGAATTTTAAAAAAAAATTTTTTTTTTTCAATTTTGGTGGTGTTGTGTCGTACTCAATTGGTGGGTACCGTACCTACCGCGTACCTCAGCGTACCCAAATATGTACCCAAGTTTTTTTTGTCCGGGTACGTACCCAGGCGTACCCAAGCCGTACCCGTACCCAAAAAGTACCCGGTACGTGTACGGCTCCTAAAACGGTGTACCCATGCTTCAGAGCGGATTAGTCTCAAGGGCTCCCTGGTATTAAGGGTGCTCTTGAGGATACCGGTGATTCCGCAAAGAATACGGATAAAAAAATAATTAAAGATCAACAAACATAAAAGAACAATATAAATGACAAATGATGAGAGACAAGCCATTGGACTAGACTACTAATAACTAACGAAAAATTAGGGTTTGTTTGGTTTAATTTTTTTTTTCATTTCAAAAAATTATTGATAATTATAATTATAGTTTTCATATTTTTATTCTGTGAGTGAAAACTTAGATAATCATACCTCTCTTTATGATCTTCCATTTTTTAAAAATAAGAACGATGTAGGAAAAATATCTATAATGTATAAATGTTATTAAATGTTTAGCTAAATTTATATAATTACGAGATATTAAGTTTTGGATTTTGGATTTAAAGTAAAATGATTGTATTTTCTCTTCCTATTAAAAAAAGTTTACTTACTAAAACAAAAATATGAAAAAATATTGTACTTTCCTCTTTTATTATAAGGAATGCACCACACCATCATACAAACAGAATCCAGTGTATTGCATTCACTTTAAATTCTTAATTCTCACTAGCTCATTGGCTTGCACTAGTACATGACACTGAGTGCATAAAAATTCCAAGAGCCGCCGAAGATAAGTCCAAAGGATACCACGTTAGAGTTAGAGGCATCTTGGTTAGTTGTCCTTACTCCTTTGTCCTCAAGGGTTACATGCACAATGGGTATCCCTGCTATGGTGGGTCATTGGGATTATATTGGATCATGGTGGACGATCATGATTCTACTTTCTCCACGTATATGAAATGGCCTTGATTCATTAGTATCTTCAAGGTCATGGGGTGCCCTTGTCGTCTCAATCAAGTTTTATTTATTGAGCACATAATTATTCCTTAGACGTCGATGGTGTGATGTAGTTTGCTCATGTTTGGGTCCTACTTTAAGCAAATTGTGTCCAACATGCTTCAAAATAACAATTTAATTAATGGTCAAAAAAGGCATCTGACTAATAAGTAATATCTCATACTTTTGACATTATTTTTAAGAGTAATTCTATATCATTTTTAAAAAATATCTTCTTAATCATATATATATATATAGATGATATGTGAAAAATTAAAAATAGGGCTTGTCTTATCAATAAATGATTCACAAATGACAAATTTCATCATTTTATGATTAATAAAAGTTTTAGGTTTATTTATTCGAAAAATATATCATTTTCTCTTGTTTTTACTATTCCCTTACTTGAATTTCATTAATTCATCTAGTGTTTGCACCTCAAATTTTTCATCCTAATCTCATAAGTTATTGTTAGTTGGTATGACATTCATCTCAAAATTATCTTTATCTGGTGACTTTATTTCGTAAGTTATATATTGTTTGCACTCTTTTCGTCATCGTGCTCCATCGTCACTTTCACCTTCATCTTATAATTGTAATTTATATATTAACGACGACAAGTATTCCTTTTTAGTTTGTTTCGATGTGTATTCAAATCTATTTGGATTCTTATCCACAATGTTTGCAATTCAACACTATTCTTTGGTGCTCCTTTCGTTTTTTTTATTATTTGTTGTTTTTAGAGGAAAAATTTGTTTTTTTAATAAGTTTAACGAGGTATTAATTATTAATTTTATTTTATCCTTTTTGAAGTTCAAAGTATTAATATGGTTCAATAATACTAATGATAATTAATCGAGAGATAAAATGCAAATATGGAAAACCAAAAGAAACTTTATTCCTATTGGGCATATTGGTCTTTAGCTATATTGATTTGTGCTTTTATATAGTAAGAGAACGATAATAAGGGTGGGAGGGAGTATAATCTTCGCTAATAATTACTTGTATATGAAGTACCATCTCTGAATCGCTTAACCGGGTCTATAGGTCATGTAGGTCCATAAATTGTGTATGGCCACCGTTCATCCATTGGCTTTGACTTTTTTATAAAAGAATATAAAGGACATCGAGTCTTTGGCTTCTATTGGTCCTACATAGTTTGCCGTTCTTGCTTGTCTGCGTTCTGTTCTAATTCTAACATTGTAAGCTTATTACTCAATAAGGGAGCTCCCAGGTCTAAATACAATAAGCCTATTCAAAAACCAACTTACAACCGTTCTTAATATATATTCTTCTAATTTTTTATTTTTTCCTTTTAAAGATAGATTTATTAAAATTAAAGCCTTCGAAGGGTGAAGAGAGAAGGGCGAAAAAATGAGAGAAAAGTAGTGATGCACAAATTGTAAACCACAACAAATTTTAGCTAATTTTACTTCATTTAACAAATTTCTATGATAATTTAATTAAATATAGTAGTAAATACTGTTTTAATAAGTTTTTCAAAATTCACTGTAAAACTGTTATTAGTTAGGGTTTGATTATTTTCTCTTCCCATGTGAAAATATTTGTCATTCAATCAATATATCCCCTCCAAAAACAAAAAACGAAAAAAACTCAGGCTACTTTAATTTTCTCCTCTTTTAGTTTAATAATTTTGCTTACCATTTTTTGATGAGGCTGCTAATTAAACAACTGTTGTTCACTTTAGGTTTAGCATTGAACTGAATGAATTTTATATGCCAAACCACCCATTCAGCGTTTTTACGAAGTCTAATTCTAACTCAAGGCAGGTTTTCATACATTTCGGCGATCATGTGATGCGTTAATTACTTGGTGAATTATACTATTATATTGTTTTAATTTTGTAAAAGAAAAATATGATTATTTATCTTTGATTAACATTCTTTATACAATTTTTACCTTAGACGATTAGTGCTTAACTAAATAATATGCATCTCTCATATGAATGATATGATCAAGTTATAACTGGCTAGTTAATTAGTTCATGAAACAAGTTTTACACAGTCCCTACCCAGGTCACATACAGTATACCCTTATACTCTTTCTAGTCTACAATATAAATTTTATTTGGAGTTTTTTTTTATCATATTTATAATTTTTTGTTAAAATTTTTAATAGCATTGATTATTCTTTTTTATAAATAGTTTTATTATTATTTTTTAAAATTATAATAATAATTATATGAAGTTTGTAAAAATATATTTAATATTATCAATTTCAATATTACTAATTTCCTTAACTTTCATGAACAGACCCGGCCCAAAGCAAGGGCCATAGAGTCGACCGCCTTGGGCCCATGAATTTTAGAGACCCAAATAAAAATTAGTTCCCTTTTGTTATGTATATTAAATTTATTTTAATAATTTTTTTTACAATACTTTGTTATTGCTCGATTGGTCATTACACCTTGATTTTATCATTGAGGTTAAGCGTTCAAATCTCATTGCTGACTTTTTTTATTTATCAGACAATAAAAATGAGTTTACTAATGTCATTATTTTCTTCAAATAACATAAAACTCACATTTTATAGTTATTATTTTTTTTTAAGTAAGCTCATTTTGAACATTAAATCGCCTAATCAAGAAAGGAGATAGTAATAAGTAGAAAAATAAAGTAAATATAATTATAAGAGAAATAAAAGACAAATTAGGCAAACACCACATTAATTTAATTCAAAAAGATACTACGGTACATTTCTTAATTTGTGCATTATATTCTAAATGAACCCCTATAGTGAAATGGACGGAGTAGTTATAACCGAGTCTTTCTAACATTTGCACTAAATGTATAGAATAAACAAACAATAATAATAAACATGTGTTGAAAATTTAAACAATCATTTTTAAATTCACTAAACATATATAATTTTCTCATGAATATTTACTTTTTAACATTTGTTTATGATATGAATCTAGCTAGATCATAGGTTAGAAAACCTTATTATAATTATAAATAGTACAAGTATTTATATAATTATACTATTATATAAATTTTTAATTTTATTTCGACTCTTTTTTGACATTTTGTTCAAATTTCGCCTCAAAAGTTTTTTTATTTTTAAATTTTTTAATTATATAATTAATTAATGTTGTAACTCGTGTGAGTTCATAAATATTAATAATATTTTGTGAAAGTCCCTATTTTAAGAAAAATGCTATTCAAATTTTGTTGTTGGAATTTTTTTTTAATTACGAGTTTTTTAAATATTAATAACAAGCTAATATCTTAAATTAGGACACCTGATCTTTTTTCTTACCTTGGTCCTATACAATATCAGGACCGGACCTATTCATCAACGATAAGATTAGCTTATACTCTACTACTATTAAAGACTAAAAATAGTACAATACCCCTACACCACATAATTATTCTCCTCTATTACACGTGCGTAGTGTTATCAAAATCAGACCCGTCAATTCGATCGAAATACTGGTGAATTAATCCCTTGTCCATAATTTTCAAACTAGACTAAACTGATGTGAATCGGCTGAGAATTCTTATCTTGAGACTTTAGGGCATTTCTACGCAAATATTCATAAGGCACCGCTGGACCATACAAATTTTAGTGATAAATTGTTGAAATAAAAATTTATTATATTTTTATTTAAGTTTTCATTTTTTATTTATTTATTTATTTTTTGCATTGTAACTTACGAGTAACAAATACATTTTATCCGAATCTACTATACTTATATAAAAAGATCCCTTTTCGAGGCACCACGTTTGTCCGCTTAAGGAATACTCGCACCACGTTTGTCCGCTTAAGGAATATTCGCACCAAAGCGTTTGTAGGTAAATAACATTATCTCTAATCAAAATTGTAATTTAAAATTAAATAAATTATCTGTCCAAAATTATAATTTGAAATTAAATAAATTATCTATATTTGAAATCATTATCCTCATTTTGTTAAAAAAAAAATCATTATCCTCATTCCTCAAAAAGATAAACCCAAAGAGCCGCTTAAGGAATATTCGCACCAAAGCGTTTGTAGGTAAATAACATTATCTCTAATCAAAATTATAATTTAAAATTAAATAAATTATCTGTCTAAAATTATAATTTGAAATTAAATAAATTATCTATATTTGAAATCATTATCCTCATTTTGTTAAAAAAATAATAATCATTATCCTCATTCCTCAAAAAGATAAACCCAAAGAGACGAGGCTTAAGTTCATGATAAACCCAAAAATCTAACAAAAGGAGTTATCACATATTTCAAACTATAGATATGATGATTTCTCAAGTCTACACATAATCATGGCTTCCATAATCATGAAAGCCACCTCCTTCATCATTCTCCTCTATTTTTTATTGTTCATCAACCACTGCCTCTTCCAATGTGTCTGCCCTCCTCCCAAAAACCCAAAAGAGCTCTTATCTTTGTTTTGTGTTAATGAGAAGGCGTCAATTGAAGACCTAAAAGAGGAGGAACTGTGACCAGATCAACATCAATACAGAATTGCAATGCAAGTCTGTAACGCAAGGAAAGCCGCAGTTGCAACATAATATATGAAAATAATTGTATATAATAGCATTTGCTTATAATTAATTTTGTTTATTGTAATAAATTTGGGTTATAGAGGAGTTTTCCACAATTGTATATAATAGGATTTGCTTATATACTTGATATCTTTGATGCTTTGTAGTTGCGACATTCTTCTTTTCCTATTAACAGGTTTTGCATAAGATTTTAACATGGATAAAGTGTTCTTAATTCTTATTTCTAGATTTGCATATTTTCTGATTGAGACATCGTTTAGTGGCATGTATTTGCAGATGAATGTTTATTTATTATAGAATGCCCTTTTTTAGTGGGTCTTTTATTTATTTTTTAGCTTTTTTTAATGAAAAAAAGATCATTCTTTAAATGGGAAAAAAATACGAGGTACGGATGAGATAAATATACTTTTTCGGATTTGGGAGCTGATAAAAAATAATAATTTTTTTCCTCTTAAAAAAAATATTTTTCAATACCCTTATAAATAAATAAAATCTATCAATGTATATAATAAGTATTATCCTTGGGAATATGTAAATAAAAATTATAAAATATAAACTATTTATTTAAACTATAAGTAGTATAATAGAACTTTTATTTCCTACACGTCAACCCAAAAGCTAAACTTAAAAAAAAACACAAAGTTACATGCATTTCAAAAAGTAAAAAAAAAATCAAAATGATTAGAAGATTAGGATAAAGATGACTTTTTTAGGATCAAATCTTATGTTCAACTTCAGATAAGATAAACGAAGAAAAAATAAAAATAATTAAATATGAATATTAATCAATGTGATAATTATATTAAAAAAATAATTGTAAAAAAAATATTAATTTACCGATCAAATAAATATAAGAAATACTTATATTATTTATTATTTTGAGCTCCTTTTTTGAGCTTTACTTGAGACAATTTTTCCTTACAAACTATTTATAACAAACTAAACAATATTTTATCAATATTGAAATTGAGAGTATCCCAATATTTTTTTAAAGGTAAAAAAATTAAAAAGTTAAAAAATTATATTTTTTTTTCAAACATTATAAATAATATGGATATATGATTAAATATAATGATTATAGTTTTATAAAAGATATTTCAAAAAATTATTTCAAGATAATTCAGATAATTAGGATAAAGATTTTTTAGAATCAAATTTTATGATTAACTTGAGATAAGATAAACGATGAAAAAATCAAAACATTTAAATATGAGTAATACTAATAAATGTCATGATCATATTTAGAAAAAAAATGGTAATTGTAAAAAAAATAATATTAATCTATCCATCAAATAAATATAAGATATATCTTATAATATCACTAAATAAAAAAAATCAGAATGTATAATTTTGGTTTAATTATGACTTTTCATATTAAAGGATTTATTATATTCAAAAGTTGCTAAATTATCATATCCTTTGAAATATGAAATATTTTGATTTATCCTTTAATATACTCATAATACCATCAAACAAAAAAAAAATATAGAAAAGTTTAATTTTGATTTCACTTTAATTAATCATAAAAAACGAAATAATGGTATTTAAAAACGTGTTAATTCATCCATCAGCTAAATAACATCAATTTAAATATTTAATACTCATCTATACATAAACAAATATAATATTAAATATAAAAAAAATTCAATGTCGTCTTCATGTCCTATGAAATAATGGATATTCTATCATAACAAAAATAGTGGATATTCTAATCTATCCTTCAATTTGCTCATAATACCATCAAACAAAAAAAATCAGAATATTTAATTTTGATTTACTTTAAATCCATTATAATAAACTTGATAATCATATAACAAATGTTAATTTATCCATTAATTAAATAAGGAAGGACAAAAATTCCTTAACAAGTTCATTTGAATTATTTTTTTTAAGTATAGGGTTTGATTTGAATCTCAGTCTTTTTGTATGGTTATTTTTTATTGTTGTTCAATAATAGTTTTTATTTTAAAGTATTTAATATAAAAAATGTAAATATCAATAATCCATGCATTGCACGGGATAAGAGCCAGTATATTTATATATCTAAACAAATACAGTTACTAAAATTGACAAATATACCTAACTCAATACTCTGACTAATTTGACAATCGCGCTATTTTTACAACATTGCATGAGTATGTTATTTTTACAATTAAATATCAAATAATTAAATAATATTAAATAATTTACAATTAAACAATTAAATATTACAATTAAATGTTATCTTTACAACTCGAACTGGATTGGTCTAGTGGGACAGATACTAACAAAAAAATATTAAATAATTAAGCATGTTTGTTTACGTTGGAAGATAATACTTTTAACTCTTTTTTTTCAAAATAATCTTAAGTTAACGTATTTGTTTTGCCAATAGTCCAATACAGATTATAATATTAAATTATATTATTAGAAAAATATCAAAATTTAAAAGCTTCAATTCCTCATAACATTAAGAGATTATTTTTTGTAAGATTGTTTTTTAGATCCATTTAATTTTCTTATTCTACCATTATCACTTCAACACATTAACTATGTCATTATCACTTCATACCATTTTGGTAATTTACTCAATAAAAAATAGTCTTTTTTACACTATCCAAACAAAATAAATTAGTTTAAATTCATCTTTAAGTTAAAATATCCAAACATAAACAGATTATAATTTTACAAGGTTATAATAAAAAAAAATATTGGTAATCTCATTTTACCATTTATACAGAAAACATTTAAAAAAAAAAGAAACACAAAATTGCTTGTAACCCCACCGGAGATTCATTTCGTGGGTGGCTCAGTACTTGAGAGGTACTGTACAGTGACACCCTAGTCGCCATCGGAGAGTTATAATGAGAAAGTGTTTACCGTAGTTGGTTAAAACGAATTAACCAACCATTGCGTTGAGTGCTGCTCAAGCTGAAGCCGAGCCACGCTGACTGAACCTTCTAAATCCCAACCCAACTTTGTTAGCTCAATTAGTCTAAGCCAAGCGCCCAAGCCATGGTAATAGGTGTCGGTGAGAACCCCGCGTCTGTCTTGGCGGCGGATCAGGCTGACCCAAGGTTACATGTTGTACGGTTGTCAAGGTGTATCTTTAAAGAAGGCATTTTTTTTTCATGGGGTTTAAGCGTGAATGAATAATAAATGGGATATCATTAGGACATTATGATTTTATTATTTTTTTTTTTGAAAAAAAATAGGGTTAAAAAATTCAATCATTTGGACAAAAAATTAACTCTCTCATTTTTTTTAGAGTGAAAGATTAAAAACTCACTTTTTATACTCAAGCTTCATTTTAATTTCTTCCTCTAAAATTATCCTTTTCTTTTCCAAACCTCAAACTCTAAAGTCTAAACACTCTCTCCCTCAATATCAACATAGACACCACCACTAAGCCATTTCAGATTATACACGATCTTCCTTTCATTCCATTCTATTCCATTTTACTTTGCTACAACACATTCCGTTAAATTCCTCTTAATGAACAAGATTGTAGTACCACTGAAGCGGTGAAAGCATTCAGAGAAGATGGTTTGTTGAAAATAGTTGCTCTCGATTTTGCTTTTTTCCTTCAATTGGAATCTAAACTCAAATAACGAAATCGTCAATAAAAAAAATTAAATAATAAAAATAATAATAGTAATAATAAAAAAATTAAACAATAAAGAAAGCATGAGAACTTGTGGCTAAGGATATTATCATCATGCTCACCGTAATTTGATTGGGCACTGACAGATCTAGCGAGCGTGCGAAATGAGAACCTACCTTTTTGTAGTATTAGAGATTTGAATTGTTACACCTTATCGATTTTTGGTTATATGGAAGATATTAGATGTTTGTACTATCTGACACTGAGGTGTGAATTAGGGATGGCAATGGGTTCGGGTACCCTATTCATGCATTTTCGGACCCGAACCCGTCTCAGATTCGCACGGGTGACCACTATTAAGAGGGTTTTCGAGTTTTCGGGTATCCAAACGGGTTTACGGGTACCCATTATATTTAAAAAAAATATATTATAAAATTTTAAACTTATTTTTTCTTAGCAAACATAAAAGTTTCCTATTTTTACTTGTCAAACACTTGATATATCATTAAACAATTAAAAAAAATCAATTAGAAGCAAAACAAATTCACTTAAAAACAAATCATCTCACACAAACATACTTAAATTCCAAATCAATGGAACAATAAGCATTTTTTTTGCGGGATCCGGGTACTCGCGGTCCGATACCCCATTACCCGGACCTGGACCTATTCCTGGTATTACTTGCGGGTACCAATTTTTATATACCCAATGGTCCTTTTTGGGATCCATATCCAGACCCGTTATGAGTACTATCTGTGGGTACCCGCGAGTACAAGTCCAATTGCCAAGCCTAGTGTGAACTGTGAACTGAAGTATGTAAATTCAATTCTCCAAGTAATTATTTTTTGATGATGTTTTGATGATGACAAAGTAATTAAAAGCAAGTCTTGAAGATTCAAGTGTCAAAGATTCAAGAATCAAGACTTTGGTCAACTCATGCTCAATATTCAATTGTTGTAATTTTCTATTTTTGTTGAGCGTGGGTAGTTTAGTAGGTTTAATCTCTATCTAGTTTGATTATGTTATATTTATGCTTGATTGAGTGAGTTTAACTTAAATTAACACTTGAGAGAAAGACAATCATTTTTAAAGAAAAGTATTTTTGCAAATCTGTTACATGGATATCGATATGCCCTGGCTGATATCGATGTTGGATATCGATATGCACAAGTGGATATTGATATGCACGACTCAGAATTTGATTTTCTGAAATCTCTTTCCTGAAATCATGGAAGAGGCAATGAAGGGATTCGTGGAGGATTTTCTGAAATCTCGTTTCTGACCGTTTTTCTCACTTCCTTAGTTTTAAAACCAAAACCTCCATGAACCTTAAAAACATATACACAATTTCCTTTGAACATTCAAGCTATATCTTTTTCTCTCAAGTGATTTTCTTCGAAAACTCAATCCCTCATTCATATTGTAACATTTTCAGATTAGATTGAGTTAAGACCCATTAGTGGGCTGAGCTTATTGTCACGAATTCATTTGTGAAATTCGTTATACTCATCTCCTATCACTTGTAATCAAAAGTCTTGGGGTGTGCCAAGCTAATCCAAGTGTTCCTTGGATTATTGAAGTCTTGAGAGTTCTCAAGCAAGAAGACCAAGAGTTCTTGGCTTGGTGGTGCTCTTGAATTGGATTCAAGGATCTCTGGAAGTGCATCTTCTCCATCAAAATCAATTGGGGTAGAATTTCAAGAGTTTGGTACACTCTTGGAAATGGGTTAGGTTGAGTGAGGATCTCAATTAATTCCTTGTAATTGTTCTAGTCAATTGATTAATAGAAACTCTCCTAAGTGGCTTAGGAGGACTGGACGTAGCTCATTAGGAGTGAACCAGTATAATAATTTCCTTGTGTTGATCTCCCTTTATTGCTTTCCTTGCATCTTTCATTGTTGCATCAATTGAACCATAGGATAGGCATTGGGGATTTAATTTTCCGCTGTATTTAAATTGTTATTACTCTGTTTTATCAAACTTAGCATCTTTAGATTGTTGCAGCCTTGTATTTCTTGCATTAACCATTTGTTGCAGCAAAAGCAAATCTGTTTCACTGAAGTTCAGACATTGCATATTGATATCCAGTCTCTGATATCGATACTGCATATCGATATCCTCCTTGGGATATCGATATCCTCGTGTCACAGTGAGCAAAAATCTCAGGTTTTTCTGTTTCAGTTATTTTATTTCTCAACCTATTCAATAACAAACGAAAATTTTATATCACTGCCACAATATACTATTCACCCCCTCTAGTAATTGTTAAAGCCCGCTTGTTGGTTTCCAACAAAGTAGTATAAAATGAACAAAGTTTTTCCTCGCGAAAATGATGAACTTGGATGCTTAAACTAAGATCCTAATGGTGGTGGTTTTTCTTGCAGAAATGATGAACTTGAATGCATGAACCAAGATCTTAATGGGTGGTGGTAGTGGTAATGACAACGAAGGATGACGTGAGAGAAACAAATGAAGAGAGTGTGGTGGTGATAGTGGTGAGGAAGAGAGTGTTTAGAGTTTGAGGTTCAAAGAGGGAATTGAAGATTAATTTTGGGAAAAAAAAATTGAAATGCGATTTAAGGATAAAAAAGGAGGTTTGTAATCTATTATTTTTTTAACACTTGAAATCAAATCTAGCTAGTACTGATAATCTGATATATTTTGGGCCGCGAGGAATAAATTTTGAGGTTCATAATTAAAAAAAAAAAAACTTACATTAAAAAAATGGTGTATTTAGATGTAATATCCAAAATAATAATGACATCAATTAATAAAACTAATCATGAATAAAAAATAGATGTAAAATAAAATAATCTTTCTTTAAGAATAGATCCAAAAGTTAGTTAATTAATTTATTTATAGGCCCGATGGACAAGTGGGAGAAACAAATTAAATATAAAAAGCATGTTTTGATTATACCTATACTTAATAGAATTTTATTTTATTTGGTAAATTAATTAAATGTTTATTTGTATCTCCGGTCACTAAAACTTCAGCGTGTTTTGTTTTAGTCTATAAAAATTATTTTGACCGAGACTAATACTTAATTTTTCAAACATTTTGGTTCTGGTTCTCACCGTTAGAAAAAAAATCTATTAACTTCTGATGTCACTAATGAACATCATATTAGCAGTCACGTGGTGTGAAGTGGTGTTAAATAGCTAGATGGTTTGACATAAATTATTCAAGCTCATGAATGCAAAATTTGCTTATAGGACCGTTTTGCATATGGACCTATTTTGTGTTTGTGAGTCTTAAAAAAAAATCATCCATGTCATATTATATATTTGGCGCCATGTTATACCACTTAATTGCTGATGTAGTGTTCCGCTAACCACGTTAGTGGATAACAAAGAAAGGGAGAAGCAAACAAAAGAAAATCTCATTTGACTCCTCTCATTATGTACCACTCTAAATGCTAAAAATTTTCCACTAAACAGAACACAGAAACAAATAATTTGAATTTATTATACCAATAATTAGTTTTAACCTGTGCAGTGTTTAATTTTATTAGTTCCACAATAAATATTTTTTTTTAATATATTGTAGTAATATGTAGTAATATATTTGGTATGTTGTTCACCAATTGTAAAATGTTATGAGCATTAAATTTTTTGAAAGTACAAAGATAAGCAGCGAAACAATTAGTGTGATGAATTTAGTGATAAAATTGACATAATTTTTTGTTTGAGTTTAACCAGCTTTAAGAGCATGAACAATGCATACATGCACGGGGATATCAGCAAAATTGCTCCAAATAATTAAAGGCAATATCTGCAATATTATCTAAAAATATCAGTTATATGAAAAATAACACAAACACTTGTAAAACTCTTAACAGATAGAAAAATGGAACTGTTGAACTTGAAAATAAAATTGAAAACTAAAAAGGAGAAAGAGCAAAACAATTAAAAAAAAGGAAAAGATAAAAAAAAAATCTCACAAATAGAATTATAAGATTTTAAAATAAAAATGAAAGTATCGCCTTTTTGTTTTAATTGTAAATGGAAATGATATTGTGATTTAGATTTTGATATAAATTTGCTCAAAAACCAAGGTTGATAATTGAGTTGCTTAAGCAAATGGTTGGTTCGATTTCTGACATTCGCGAATATAAGAGGCTTTATTAGGAGGGGTTACCTTTTGAACTAGTATTCGAAAGAATTATTACCCATTCTCACGTGAGTGAATACCGAGAGAGAGAGAGAGAGAGAGAGAGAGAGAGAGAGAGAGAGAGAGAGAGAGAGAGAGAGAGAGAGAGAGAGAGAGAGAGAGAGAGAGAGAGAGAGAGAGAGAGAGAGAGAGAGAGAGAGAGAGAGAGAGAGAGAGAGAGAGAGAGAGAGAGAGAGAGAGAGAGAGAGAGAGAGAGAGAGAGAGAGAGAGAGAGAGAGAGAGAGAGAGAGAGAGAGAGAGAGAGAGAGAGAGAGAGAGAGAGAGAGAGAGAGAGAGAGAGAGAGAGAGAGAGAGAGAGAGAGAGAGAGAGAGAGAGAGAGAGAGAGAGAGAGAGAGAGAGAGAGAGAGAGAGAGAGAGAGAGGAGAGAGAGAGAGAGAGAGAGAGAGAGAGAGAGAGAGAGAGAGAGAGAGAGAGAGAGAGAGAGAGAGAGAGAGAGAGAGAGAGAGAGAGAGAGAGAGAGAGAGAGAGAACGGAAATGGAAACAAAATCAATTAATTTATAAGAAAAGATTACATTCTTTAAAAAAAAAATAATGAGTGAAGAGAAAATGCTTGAAAGTGGAGGGAAAAAAATACCAACTAATTTTCTATAAATAATAATAAATTTCTAAAGAAAAAGGGAGAGCAAGAAAAATGTTTTAGAATTATCCTATCAATTATACATGTGGTTGATGGTGGATAACCAATCACAGATGTAAATATTTGAACTAGTAGACATTAACATAGATGACCTTAATGAGAATTGATCCTTAGCCATATGGGAAAAAATTAATCATCTACTTTGTCTTGTCATTAAAAGTAAGAAAATGTTTTAAAAAAATGCTTATAGGACACTAATTAAGTAACCAAATCTAATTAAATATTATTAAAAAAATATTTTTTTTATTTTTTTTTGAAAGATGTGATATAATTAACTTATGATTAATTTTTTTTTTTAAAAAATAATCTTAACTAGTGCTCTCATTAGAAAAATCCTTAAAAATAAAAATAAAAATAAAAATTTGGTCCATGAAATGGACATAATTGTTAGTAAATCTCGGCACATCAAATTGGACGTTTTCGAATCATGCCAGTAGTGACGCTGCTGCTGCTGCTCACTAAAGCGTGAGCCGCGCCGTGAAAGAAAGGAAGCAAACTAGAAACAAGTCATTGCGCGTGTTTCAACATTCTCCTCTCTCTCTTTCTCTCCCTATCTAAAAAAACGCTGTCTCCGAAACATTTCTCCAATTAACAACAACAACAACCATGTGCACCACCAACCTCGATTCCCGGTACTCTCCCACTTTCTTCCCTTGACCCCACCCCTGCCACCGCGACCATCGCTTTCATCACTTCCGCTAAGCAAAACGGTGTCGTATAGCCCGATCTCCGAACGAACAAGCACGACGCAGCCATGGAGGATGAGAAAGCAGAAGCAGGGACGGACATAGCGGAGAGTTTGATTGAGTTAGTGAACGAGATTGCTGCGATCTCCGATTACAGACCTATGCTGAAGAAGCAGTACTGCAACTTGGCGCGTAGGTTGAAGCTTCTCACTCCGATGTTCGAAGAGATTAGGGATATGGATATGGATAAACAAGCTATCCCTCTAGAAACTTCTAAAGCCTTGCTTGATTTCAAGGAAGCTCTCGAATCCGCGAGGGAACTTCTCAGATTCGGAAGCGAAGGCAGTAAGATTTACATGGTTCGTCCCTGCCTCTATTATTTTATTTATTTATTTATTTTAACATTTGAGAATCTAGATTCTTTGTTTTTGCTGCTGTGCTTACTTTAAGAGCTGTTGGAGATGCAAATCCGCTACTACAATTGCTGTGATTTTGATAGTGATTTAATTACGGCTGCATCCACTACTTGACAATTGCGATAACATGTTGCGGTAACTGGAAATTAAATCTATTAATCATAAGAATTTTATGCAATAGTGATTTTCAAGTGGTAATAATAGATTAATTTTTTGTTCATTTGTGGGGGAGGGGATCTTCTTGTGCCTGAGATGCAAAGTACTGTTGGAATTAGATGCATTCTTTTAAGGGTTCCTGTGCAAAAATGATACACAGGCTTGCAAAATCAATATTAAAAAAATAAACCTACACCACAAAGAAAGTGACGTGTCGCAAACTAGTACTTTGCTTACCATTGATTGATTAATAGGTGACATATATCACTTGTGGCGCAGGCTTATCTGTAGGCCTATATATCATTAATCTTTTCTGAAGCTAAAACCACACAATTGTTCAAGAACTTGGACAATTCCTAATACTGGGTTCCTGATAGTTTCTTGGCGTGTGCCTGCTATCAACAGAAGAATCATATCTTTCATTTCTAATTAAAACAAGCTTTTGGTAGGAGCTTGAATAAAGAATTCTGTGTTTTTTTTCCCTTCTTTTTTCACTTGAGATACTTATTAGGACCGGTCCTGATATATTCGAGGCCCGAGGGCGGAAAAAAATAAGGCCCCAAATTTATCAAAAGCTTGTTTTAATAAGTAAAAATAATTCAAGAAAAAAATGTTTTACATCCAATATCCAAAATAGCATCAATAACACAATAAAGCATTAAACAAACTTGATCATGAAATACAATCAAAGTGTTAAGTTCGGATAGAGAAAATAATTTTGGGGCCCGTCGATCCAATAATTCAAAATTTTTGACGAATAACTTCTACCCCGAGCACACGCAACGGAGCCGTAGACAGTCAAGTGAAATCCAATCAGGAAGAAGCCCTGTCAAATAGAGATTTTTTCGCGAACGAGCAAACGAAAAGATTCTGGAGCATCCACTTGTGGTTGCACCTCCTGCCCTCTATGTAGAGCTGGCCCCGGATATACTTTCCCCACTTTACCCAGGAGATTTATAGATATAGTCTTGTTCATATGAGAGAATGTCTCTCTGCTTGTGGCTGGGGAGCGGAAAGGCTGCGTACATCTACCCTGCCCATACCTCGCACTGGGCCGCCCTTTTTGTAGTCTTGCTCATATGAGAGAGAAAAAGAGATGCCAGAATGTAGTGATTCTGTAAGACTATGAAATTTCCCTTTTGAAGTTAGTTGTACTCATTTGTCAATCTAGCATGCAAACATTTTACTGCTGATGTTTAATGCTATTATTGTTAACAGGAAGCCAATGTGCAATAAATGCTAGGTTAAAGAGGAAAGGATGAGTGCTTTTTTCAGTAAGATGACATCAGCTGCCTTAGATGTTGATTCAGTAGTCTTAAATCTTGTTTACAGGTACTTGAGAGGGACCAAATTATGAATAAATTCCATGAGGTGACAGATCGGTTGGAACAAGCATTGGCTGGAATTTCATGTGATAAACTTGACATATCAGATGAAGTTAAAGAGCAGGTATAAATATTTTAATTCTATGTTATATACTATTGTATGTTTTCACCTAAGATATCTCAGTTAATATCATTTTTAAGTAGCAAAATTTGATCTTCTGAGCCTTCTACTGGTTCCTTGTCGTCGAGAGTAGAGTGGGTATTGTGCCTTTGTGGATCTTTATCTCTATTTTTCTTATTTACAAAATTTACGAAATTTCCTCATAAAAATTCAACCATAAAATAACACAAGGTTTTTAATCTTATTACCAATTTCGTATTTCTCCGGTGCATGGCACGGGCTTGGGACCTAGTTTACAAAATTTACATAGTCTTGTTTAATTCTTCCTTTCATTTCAGGTTGAGCTAGTTCTTGCCCAGTTTAGAAGAGCAAAAGGGAGAATTGATGAACCTGATGCCAAATTGTATGAGGATCTGTTGTCCCTATTCAATAAGAACAGTGACACTGATACAGATCCAGCTATTCTAAGTCAAATTGCTGAAAAATTGCAATTGAAGGGAGTAGTTGATCTTACACAAGAATCACTTGCTTTGCATGAGATGGTGGCAGCAAGTAGTGGGGATCCAGGGGCACGCATTGAGAAAATTTCGATGTTATTGAAGAAGATAAAAGATTATGTGCAAACAGAAAATCTAGTCATTGATGATACTGTAGGAGGAAAAGGCCTTTCTTCAAGTGGCTGCAGTCGAGGGACAAATGAAAAGAATCATCAGGCTCCTGTCATTCCGGATGATTTTCGATGTCCTATTTCCTTGGAATTGATGAGGGATCCTGTTATTGTTTCAACAGGACAGGTATGTGGTATCTATGATGCTCTCTGACAGCTAGGTTGCAAATAGGGTGCAGTTAGTTATTATCTTTCTTGACTTGACAAATTAGAAGATCTTACCACCTCTCTCTCTCTTTTCCTGCTTGAAATGTAAAATTGCGGCAAAAGGCACCCTGCTCTTGAACAATTTTGTTAACATTTGAGGGTCTTGTTATATGATATCAAGATACAAAAGCATAATTAACAGACCCTTGTTTTCTTCTTCAATTTTTTCTGAGGCTATTGAGCTTCATATAAGTTGGAAAGATTGCAACATGTCCAATTACTTCACATATTGAAAGATTTATGTGGAGTTGAATTTGGTATAAAAATTGAAGGCTTTTTCTACGACTCACTTTTAATTGACATATGTAATAAAATTCCATTTGCTGATTCCAGTTTACACTTCTGGCAATTTTACCCCTGCTCCAGAGTCAGTTAGCTTATAACTGTCAAGTTAACCACTCAAACACATCTTGTTCTCATCTGCAGACTTATGAGCGTTCTTGTATCGAGAAGTGGTTGCAACAAGGGCATGGGACATGCCCAAAAACACAGCAGAGCCTCACAAGTACTGTTCTCACACCTAACTATGTCTTACGAAGCCTCATAGCACAATGGTGTGAAGCCAATGGCGTTGAACCACCGAAACGACCCAGCAGTTCTCAACCCAGTAAATCAGTATCAGCCTATGCCCCAGCCGAGCAAAGTAAGATTGAAACTCTTCTCCGAAAGCTCACATCCGGCAGTCCTGAAGACCAGAGATCAGCTGCAGGTGAGATCCGCCTTCTTGCAAAGCGCAATGCAGATAACCGTGTGGCCATTGCTGAAGCTGGTGCAATACCTCTCCTTGTTGGTCTCCTCACCATGCCTGACTCCCGCATTCAAGAGCATGCTGTGACAGCACTTTTGAATCTTTCCATATATGAAAATAACAAAGGAAGCATTGTATCTTCAGGGGCAGTTCCAGGCATAGTTCATGTGCTTAAAAAGGGAAGCATGGAAGCTCGGGAAAACGCGGCAGCAACACTTTTCAGCCTTTCAGTTATAGATGAAAATAAGGTTACGATCGGTTCTTCAGGAGCCATTCCACCACTAGTGGCACTGCTGAGTGAGGGTACACAAAGGGGTAAGAAAGATGCTGCTACAGCACTCTTCAATTTGTGCATTTACCAGGGTAACAAGGGAAAGGCAGTGAGGGCTGGCGTTATCCCCACACTGATGCGACTGCTCACAGAACCTGGTGGGGGAATGGTGGATGAAGCATTGGCCATTTTGGCAATATTGGCTAGCCATTCCGAAGGAAAGGCTGCAATTGGTTCTGCGGAGGCAGTGCCGGTTTTGGTGGAGTTTATTGGGAGTGGATCTCCAAGGAACAAAGAGAACGCAGCAGCTGTTTTAGTGCACCTCTGTTCTGGAGATCAACAGTATCTAGCACAGGCCCGGGAGCTAGGGGTGATGGGTCCATTGTTGGAAATGGCTCAAAATGGTACGGATAGAGGCAAAAGAAAGGCAGCACAATTGCTAGAGCGTATGAGCAGGTTCCTTGAGCGGCAGCAGCAGCAGCAAGAGGAAGTTCAAACACAGACTGAAGTTCAAGCTCAGAACGAGGATATCCAACCGCTTTCTATCGCTAATCTCGATGACACCTGAGATGTATTTATTATTATTATTATTATTATATTTTTTTTTTTTTGCACTTTTGTTCATTTTGTTTCTTTTTCAGTGCTGAAAGCAGTTATTTGGGGAAAAGGGTGGAAGATCACCTTCCCTCTGCATTAAGTTGTTCGTTTGTGATACACATAGCTGTAACCCAAAAACAAGGGGCATCAGAGACTAAAGAAAATGGGTGAAGTGTGTCTGACGTGGGAAATGTATAATTGTAACATTGTACTATTCTGATCATCCTTTGATTTTTAATGAAGTGATGTTTTGTGTATTCGCATCATAGCACATTCAACATTCACTCTCAACGTATATGACTAGATGAGATATTGAAAATGGACAACCAACTTGCAATGTATATAAAATGACGTGTATGACGCAAGTGGAATGGTCTAGTGGAAACTGGCTGGGTGCTTAGGGATTTCAGGGTCAAAGGCTCGATTTTCAGTAAGGTAACAATTCTTGGAGAGGATCCATACCGTTAAGTCAAAGACTCGCATAATTGACGATTTTGTTGGATTAGTTGGGCCACAAAAATGTGAAGCCCAAACATCACCTGTTTTCGAAAAAGAAAAAAATGATGTGTATGACTAGATGCAGAATTAAAAAGGGAAATCCAAATAAAAAAATGATGTGTATGACTAGATGCATAATTAAAAAGGGAAATCCAAATTGGGTTATTGCAGAGCCTGGGAAAAGGGTTTAACAAGCTTGTCCTTGAGCCTGAATCGGACGTGGCCATTAACATGGTTCTCAATGCTTGCTATACAACTATCCTAGACTCAATTTTTATGCTCTTAGCTTGATGAACCCTTCCTCAGATTTAGGGAAGGTGACAGCCCGAAAGACCGAGCTGTTGTGTCATGTGTGAATGGTCAATTTTGCTACCGTGAGAGTCTCCAAAGTGAACCAACCTCACAATTATTGAACTTATGAGTCTACAGTTAAGGGTGTGAGTGTGACTGTGACACCAAGCATGTCATGTCCAGAAGATGAAGAGCCCGGTATGGTTTTCAAGGATAACACGAGTGGGGGCTAAACTCTTAGCCAATATCATGAAGCATGCTCCAAAAATAGTCATATGTGTTCTCCATTTTGGGGAAAAATAGCTACCCAACTAGTTTGAATTTTCAGCTCAAATTATTGGCGCCTTTATTCTTCAATACGAAGTTCATTATAGCTGAGAAGCATTGATATAAGATGTCTAAACACGTCTAACAAGCAGGATTATCATATTGGTTAGTTATTGCATTTTAACTGCTTAATGTATGAGATGTCCCTGTTTGGAACTACGTTATACAATCTTGGACATTCTACTCTAAGTTTATAAAATTATGTTTCAATCATGTGTGTACATAAGTCACCTGCAATATGAGGAATCCCGAAATGTAATAGAATTATGGAAGGATCATGAATGAAATGAAGCATATCACGTCAGTAGCAGTTGAACCTATTTCGCCAGAATGTTCTGCTTGGAGGACGTGACTACTCTGTAGTCTGTACAATCCACTCTCTGTGTGAGGAGTCTAATAATGTCTGTACTCTGTAGTAGAGACTACAGACCCATTGATCAACCAAATGGAGGGACCACCAATGAGTCCGATTCAAGCCCAAGTTTATCACACAAATGTAATTTATATAAATATTTAGTGACGAATTGACAATAACATTATACGGTTATTATTTTATAACGGTTAATATTAGAGAAAGCACTAGTTTAAGGAAAAAAAATATTCAAGGACTAATTAGCATTGAGGATGTAGCCAGATAAATCTTTTTTTTTTCTTCTTTTTTTCAAGTTGCCAAATAAATCGAAACATAATAACCGGTATCATATATAATTATTTATTAACGAATATTACATGTCATATACTCATATTCATAAAAAAAAAACAAAAAAAAACTTAGGGACAAAATCAAATGAATTCTCAAAAGTGAGGATGGTTTACGAATTTCAAACAAGTAAAATGACCAAAGTCCAAAATTAATATTCCTTTTTTTTTAATAAATTTTTTAAGCTTGTGACATATAAATTAAATTAAAATATATAATTACCGTAATATTTTTATTTTTTTACAATTGGTACATCCTTTTATTCTCTCTATATATTTAATGTCTTTTCTTCTATAATAATTAGTGATAAAATTATCCAAATTATAATTAATATTGCATTGTTTTTATAAAAAACAAGTCCCTGAAGTTTGAGGTACTTTTGTCAGATACCCTTATACTTTTTTTTTTCAATGTCCGACTCCTCGAAGTTACTTCTAGGTTTGTCATATACCCCTACTATCAATTTTGGCCAATTTTGATGACATGTAACATCAGAATCCTAGTCAGATGCAGGAGGTTGGTCATGTGGTGTCGCGCGATATCATACGGGCGAAGACGACATCGCTGTTCAATTTTTTTTTGTCTTTTTTATTTAACTAAAAATATAAAAATATTAAGTTTTTTTAATTTTTTAATTTTTTAAAAAAAGGATCTTCGCTCACGGAGCACCAGTTGTTTAACCTCCTGTGTCTGATCAGGTTTCCGATGTTACATGTCAGTAAAATTGGCGGCGTATATGACATACGCAAACCTAACTTCGGGGAGTCAGACATTGAAAAAAAATAGAATAAGGACATCTGACAAAAGTATCCCAAACTTCAGGAACTTGTGACATAATTAAGCCGACGGGTAATATAGGAAGTAAGAAAAAAAACTTACCTCGCATAGGAGAAAACACTTACCCGAGTATTTGGTCCTATTCTAGATAATTCATTCACGCGCTTAGATTTACTAATTGGAGAACCTACTCCAATTGAATTTCCACTCTCACATGATTATTCCAAATCCAGAAGATGTGACACTTCGTTTTGGCTATTTGCAGCTTAAAATCTACTTCTAAGTCCACCAAATAGATTCGTTTTTGCTTTAATTCGGCGTCGTTTTCTTGTACATTTCATATCGTCAATGTCAGTAATGTCTTTCGGTTTTTGAGATTAGATTTAAATTTGTTTGGCCTCCTATTTTGTTTATCTGAAAGTGATGACGATGGTCCTTATAGCTTGGTGCGTTTCATACTTTCATTCACACATACATGCATGTCTTCCTTCCTATTCGCAATATTATAAGCTTAAAGAAGCTAAGTAATTTTGTTAAAAATATTCACCTATAGAATTTACTCTCTCAAAATTATTTTTTAATTAACATTAATGAATATAAAAGCTTAATTATGGATTTTCTAGATCATTGTTTGTAACATATACTTTCTGCTATTACTCCCTCTGATGTGGACATTTCAATAAAATAATGCATGCATCAGGACATTCTACTACTAACATCTAGCTATCTCGTGACATAGTATACTTTCGTAGGAGCGTATCATTTCTCATTTCTAAGGAGCTGACTAGAACAAATACAAAACACAAATGATATATATATGCACGTTAATTACAATCTAAAGTTTGTAACGGTCTCTGCCATTGCTATTGATATATGGTTTTCAGGCACTTTGGACCACGTACGTATCTGTAAAAAAGAAAAAGGAATTGAAGGGGAAAGCACAGAAGTAGAAGAAGACGAAGAAGAAAAACAAATGATAGAGGGAAATGAAGCATTGGGGGAAGGAAAGTAAGATGACAAAGGAAGCAAAAATTAGAGACCTTTTATTTTGGCATCTTGCCTTGCCTTGCCACCCATATTCATAGTAGTGCATTATTTGTATTACAATTGATGAAAGCATTTGGCCCATGTTTTTAAATTATGCTTCATGATGAAGTTTTGATTAAGTTATGTATATTTCGATTACAAACTATCATAAGAAAGTGCAATTGAAATAGTTGTGAAAACATCTGGAATATTACACCTACTAGTATACTATTATGAGTATTATCACCACCAACCAATTTAAAATCTTTGGATTGATTTGGGTCTACCACAGCAATTGAGGCAGGAGAGTTGAAGTTTTGAAACTCGCCAAAATTGAATTATCATAGCAACTGCATGGTTGCATCGATCTGAGATTTAGATCGATTTAAATCCACCGAATAGTAGCGCCCAGAATCGAATCCAAGACATGTTATGTTGATATAATTATTTGAGTTCGATTATATATAAAAGTTTTGCTTCCATAAAAAAAATTGAGTTCGATTATACTAATAGGTTTTATCTATAAGTAAATAATTAAATTAAATTCACTATAAATCCTTATGGCGTGTTTTCCCAATACTAAATAAAAAACGTAACCTTGGGTGGTTTGGGGGTCCATTATGTTTCATGCATCAAAGGCACTGTTCAAATACAGTGTGATGTAGGGGGCAGTTCAGACTTGAGACTAGCCCATGAATGAAGCGTGCATGAGTTTCTGAGCCCCTTGCTCCTCTACTTTGATTTCGTACCATAGGCAGGGGAGCAACCCTGCAAAAAATTAACCCACACTGCTACTATTTACTAATATTATTACTCTACTTCTTCTTTTTCTTTTCTTTACTGTTGCAATGTTTCTTCTTTGAGACCCACACGCACCGACATTTTTGGAATCTGAGTAACCATTTACTGCCTAAAACCAAAGACACGGAGAGAGCTTTTGTCTGTCCTGTCCCTGCTTCTCTCTTGTTGCTTTATTCGTTCTTCAAAGTCACCATGACTACTGGAGCAATGGTCCTTACTCCTTACAAATCAAAGTTATCATCACCATCATCATCATCTCAGATTCTCAATGATGCCATTTTCTTTTTTGCATTGTACTATGATTAATTCATTTATTATTTCCCGGTTAGATTAGAATAATAAAGTTTGTAATTATTAAGGTGGGAGATCTGTGCATGTAGGCTATATTTGTTGGTTTGTTTAATCTTTGAATGGCTATATATATATATCACTCCAAAGAGAGAGAATATAACGACCGGACGTAGAAAAAGGTGACACTTATTTTGACCATGGCAACTTTTTCTTTTCTTTTCAAATTCAAGTGCTTAATAATATTATTAATATAATTAACAATCGGTATGTAATTGTAAGTTGCACATATCGTTCCGCTGATGAAGAAGTTCTAGAACACTCACCCCACCCCAGCTTGGTCGAATATAGAATTGCATGATTTTCAGTGGGATTTTGGCGTCTTCTTAGAATGGCTACTTTCAACCCCGAAGCCAACAAATTTGCACGTCCCATCTTATGATTCTAATCCAATAATTACAACATCATAACTTGACTCTTGACTAATGTCCAATGCATAACATTCTTCACTATCTCTCTCTAAGCTATACACCATTATCCCCTCCACTTCATGCATGTCCTTTGTTATTGCGAAAAAAATTTGATGAATCATATTATGAATGATTTCATTTCATGTACCAAAGTATAAATATTGACAAAAATAAAAAATAAACTTAATAATAATTTTTTTTAAATTAAAATTATTTTAATTTAGGAAATAAAGATGCTTGAGGCAAAACCCTCTAAAGATAAACATACAAAAACCTCCAAAAAAATAAAAAACCTACCAAAAGAAACAAACAAAGCAACCAACCTAAAAATTCTCAAAGAACCAACCTAAAATTCTCTAATTAAGAACAAGAAAATAAAAACCACCCAAAGATAATGGAGTAAAAATAAATCTGGATTATCCATCTTGGAGTTGTAATTCAAATTTTTTTATCTTATTTTTAAATAATTGTTTTTATCAATTCTTATATATTGGCATATAGGGTGACACAAATGTAAAATATGTGATATATTCTCTTTAATTTTATATTGAACTTGTAAAGACGAAAAAAAATTTTCAAAGCAGTTTTCCCCCTCTTTTCTTTAAAAATAGACTAATAGGCTAATGGTTAAAAATTAACTAAGTTTCTTGAATTTTCATAAAATTATAAACATTAATTTCAATATCAGAATCGTAGTTGAAAGACCTTAAAATATGATTTTAAGTAATTATTATTTTCTTTTTTAAAAAATAATTATAATTTTCATTGGTCTTTCACTAAGAAATTATATAATTCCAGAAATGAATTTGATATTTAATTGTTGTTCATAATTGCAATTATGATTACAATATTGTGATTTGAGGAATGTTTTCGGCAATATAATTGCGATTACAAGGATATATTTTCACACACATTTGTACTTAATTGAGATAAACGCAACATAGCCACACAAAGATGAGCAGAAACATACTCTAATAAAATCATTTAAAAGCATTACTCGAAACAAATATGGTAAAAGAATGATGCAACGAGCTTCCTTGGAATTCAAAATTTAATACCATTAAGGAAAAGTAAAGAGCTAGCCAGGACATTAAATAACTGTCGCACTCAGCAGTTTCCAAGAATTTCCTCACTTATGAAAAAGTGAGGGTGCAGTACATAGCGCCAGCTTCTGGGACTCTAACAAAGGCTGGCTGAAGTACCCACAGTGATTGAAGAGAAAGAGAAACATCCGCAGAAAAGAAAAGAAAAGAAGCAAAAAAAGAAGAGGAAGAAGGAAAGAGTGAGGCTACTAGTCTTCTGAAAATGAGTGTCAGACTGTCATGTCTATCTTTAGCTGAAAATTTTCCATCTTGTGTATGCTATCTCTTCCATACAGTTATCAATAGTTATAGTTTCATTATTTCAATCTACAATTTTGATAGATTTGCTCTTAAATGGTTACCATTTTCTATAGTTTAATTTTTAAAATATTTTACTATTATTTTGAAGAAAAAAAATTATAGGAAAGTGATATACTTAATGAGTAGTTTTAGCTTTTCAATACAATTTTATATTTTCTACTTGTTTTTTCTTTTTTTTATAGCCAAAATTTAAATAGGAAAAAGGGAGAGAAAATTTTACATTATCAGAATTTGAACCTAGATGCTCACATTATATGTCCAATAATATGTCCAATAATTCTATTAACTAAGTTACCTCAAAAATTTCAGCTACCAAATATATTTTATACTTTAAATTTAAATGAATTAAAAGTGATGTAATAGTTAAGAAAACAAAGAAGTTAGAGAAAGTTACACAAATTTTAAGTTAGAAAATCCAAATTCCATATAAAAACTTGTTTTATTATTCATACAAGCACGGATTGCAACACGATCATCATAGATATAACAAATATTGTCAAAATTACTCAATTATGTATCACTTAAATAACTTTTATCTCGAACTCGATTTTTAATTGCAACACTTCTTAAACTCTAATTTTTTTATTAAAATCCAAACCTCCGAATTATCGAAAACTAATCACCTTTAAATTATTGTGAGTACAACTTCACCCAAGAATTCTTTTCTCGTATTTTTTTTTTCACAAAATGCAAATCGACATATTACCGAAAACTAATCACTTAGTTTGAGTCAAAATTATTACAGTGAGTACTAGTGAGTACGTAATGAGTACTACTATACCTCTCCCAAAAATCCTTTTCAAATGGAACCCTATCTTTGAATTTTGATGCTAAATAAAAAAATTGGGTGCATGAGAAAATCGAGGTTGATATATCCATTATTCATCCCAATTAAGATGCATGACAAACATTCGTATAGCACAAACAGCAGCATGGCATATCTTTATGCAAACCAAATTCACGACTTTGCACTCAAGTTTAATTAAGAGATTTCACAAAGCAAGATAAGAGAAACTTGTATAGAGGCTGCAAAGATGTAGAAAAACAAAGTGCTCAACAAGCTTGAAATTTTAACCAACTTAATAGTATTTCCGGGAGACATTGCCTAGGCAAAAATTAACATGGAGTGGCACGCACATTCTTTTGTACCGTATCAATCTCACTTTTCTTCTTTCCAGATACCTATGCTGCTTTATCGTGTTAGATGAATCTGATTATCATATGTTGGCAAAAAAGTGATAGATGCAATAGTTTTGAGCTATAGAGCTAGCTATGTATGTAGGTGTAGTGTAAGTAAACAAAGGAGAAATACATTTTGTAACCGAAATGAGACAACAACTAACAGCAACAACGTCAGATATATAAATATAGCAAACTCAACAAAACATTACATGCACACATACACGGTTATACAAATTTAATTAAACAAGCCAATATTATAGTACACAAGTTACTTCACTCCTTCAAAAAAAAAAAAAAAAAAACATAAACAAAATCAATAAAAAGAAATTACAAAAAAAAAAAAAATAGAAAAAGAAAAGATAGAATTCTACCATGATATATTGTCTGCGTTAATTTCTGTCAACTCATGAGTTGATAGTGGAATGAACTTAGGTAGGTAAGGGTCATCATGGTTGTTCAGTAGAGCATCCATCCAATTGGTTTGAGAATTTCTCTGATCCATCAAAGTAGCAAGGACTTCGATCTTCAATAGGGATTGATTGATCATTGATAAGGTTATTATTAATAAAGTTGTCACAACTAACTCACAAGAGATGACTAGTGGAAGAAGAAGATGCAAGACCTGATAAATCATTCCATGAATAGAATTGGTTATTTTCTGAGACACTGTTCATTGATGATCTTAACAAATTAAGTGCTCTATTCTCTTCCATTTTAACTGGTGCCTCCTGCTGCTGCTGCTGCTGCTGATTATTAGTAGTAGTACTAACCCTAGAATTTCCAGCTATATCTCCAACAAACCCTGAATTCGCTTCAACACTTTCATTTTGAAAAGGGTATGAAGCAACTGAAGTTGGTTCAAAACCATTCAAGAAAGGAAACTGCTGTAACCGCCACTGCTCCACTCCACCACCAATTGAATTGTTACTACTACCATCACCCATTTGAAACCCCATATGATCCGTTGTTTGTCCTTGAATCTCACGCAAGTTTAGACTAGCCATGTTTGCAACACCATAACGGTTCATATTCTGAAGAGAAGCCATGAAAGGTAGGTTAGGTGGTTGAGGCAATTGACCAATAAGCTCATGAGGAGCGTTTCCACCATCTGATGAAGGAATTGCACTCGTGGAACTTGAGAGGGTTTGTTTATCAGATGATGATGGAGACTTGGATCGGTTCCTTTTGTTCTTCTTGTTCCTGCGGCACCCTCCGCCCACCGGAACGTTTCTGAGGGCACCACCTCTAGTCCAGTAACGCCTGCAAGCCTTGCAGAAGTGGCGCGGCTGAGAGAGGCTGTAGTTGTTGAAGTAGCAGAACTTCGTATTGGTGGACTCGCAGCGAGGACACTTTAGAGCTGCCTCTGGAGGAGGCAGCTTAGCTTGTCTGGCTCGATCTGCCATCGAGCCAGGCCTAATTGACCCCATAGGTGCACCTCCTCCGAGATGAGGTGAAACAGCCTGTGGGGGCAAAGGTGGAAGCAGCTGAGGGGTTTCACTTCCATTTGCTTGATGATGAGGATGATGAAGATGATTTGGTTGTACTTGTTGCTGCAAAATTAAGCAGATCAAGAAGAGAGAAAAGAATTTTTTGTTAACAAGAGTTAGTATGATGATGGAAACAAATAAATCAGGTATATTCAAGGAGATATATTATAAAGGAAGATAGAATAGGAATAATTATCTTTTGAAAAAAAATTTGCTATCTTTTAAAAAAGGTTGAGGAAGCTGTGGCTGAAATTGGGGGAAAAATTAATAACCTTAATTACCTGGTGGTGCCAATTGGGAGGATCTACATAGACTGGAATAGAAGAGAAAACCATGGTGTTTGAAATCCTTTTATGATTTTTCTTTTTATAAAGTTTGATGGCTCTTTAGGGAGATGGTGGAGATAGAATCACACCAAGGGAATACTAGCAGAGGCAAGAAAGAAAGGGAAAAAGGAGCATTAAAGAGGAGGAGGGAGGAGGAAAGCAGGGAGAGGCTTTAATTTTTTTCTTCCTTTACTTTGCGCTTATTCCCTCATTCTATCTCACTCTCTTTTTGTTTTATTATATTTTAGGGTTTTTAGTGGACGAAGTTTCTTAACTTATAAGCTTCTCTTTTCATGGGTTGGTCTGTAAATTTGTTCATATAAAGGGGATAGTGGCTCCCATATATGCATGGAAGAGATAGGTGTGAGAAAAATAAAATAAAATTTTTGTGGTCACAACATTAATTATCACGGTCTATTCAAGGGGATGGTGGAATCAGCTCACGTAATCAAAGAATATTAAGCTTGACCATGGACCAGCAGTAGTTGATATAATGATATATTAGGGTGTATTATTATTATTATTTTTTTTTAAAAAAAAAGATATTATCACATCTTATTTTGAGGTTTAGGAGATTAAAAGAAAAGGAATACAAGAAGAGATTAAGAGGAAAACCACATATGAAAACATAAAACTAAGAACCGAGTTAATTAATGGCAAGTGTAATTTGAAAAATTAAGTTCATTAATTAGTTCCTATAAACATAAAACTGTCTTTTCTCGATGAAAAATTACTCTTTTAAATTTTTACCATTTTCATTAAATGAATAAGAAGTTTATTTCTACAATTAAAGAATGGAATGAAATGTGAAAAAATTATGAAGAAATGTGTTAAAGTGAGAAAGCATAATACTAATGTTCAAACATATATTCTACATGGAATGAAGCAAGCTAGGGTTGAATTTGTTAGAGAGAGTTTTCCTCCATCCATTATGATTGTATCCGGCTCAAGCAATAAAGTTACTTTCAATTGGTGAAAAATACCTATAGTAAGGAACTATTAGTAATCGATAAATTGAGAAGAAAAAAATGTGGAGCTCCCGCTGCACTGTTTTTTATTCAGAATTTTTGAAAATGATTATGTTTCCGGTCCTAGAATTGTAGGGTTATTTTATCATTGGTTTTTGTTTTTTTTTTTAAATATTTGTTCCCTAAAATTACTTTTAGGTTTACTGTATATTCTTTTTATCAATTTCGGTCAAATTTTACTGACATGTTATATCGGAATCTTAGTTAAATGCAAGAGGTTAACTACGTAGGCAAAGATTTTTTTTTTAAATTGAAAAACTAAAAAAATTAATAATTTTTTTGCATTTTTAGTTTTTTTAAAAGAAAAGGATTACAGAAAAAAGGTTATCTTCTCCCACGTGGCACCATGTGGCTAATAACCTCTGGCATCTGACTAGGATTTCGGTATATGACATATTAGTAAAATTTGGACGAAATTGATAGGAGTGATATATGATAAACATTTCGAAAACCAAGCATTAGAAAAAGAAGAACAAAAACCTATGATAAAACGACTTTAAAGTGCAAGTACTATACACATAATTAATTAGTACATGATTGGATGGACGTTGGATTCCCTTGAAATTGGTTCTGGAAGCAGAAGCTATTCACAATTGCTTTAGATCCAACGTAATAATTTTGAACCCTAACATAATATTCTACCACCAAACCAAACATACACTAAACCATTTAAAATGCCTAGCTAATCAAATGAAGAGCACTACTATACTCCCTGTTCATGTAAAGTAGTATGTATATGCAATTACCAATGACTAAGGAGTAATTCATGATTTAAAGAAAAAGGAAAAAAAAAACATGGAAAGGAGGTAAAATAACTCCTTGAATCATTTAAGAGCCAGGCAGGCAAAATGGAAATGCATTCAAAGATTAAACACATGCCACAAATGGTAGTCTTCCGATTATTGAATACTCCGTCTAGGTGGTATAAATTTTTTTCTCTCAAACAAAAATTAATAAAGTAATTAATGAAAATGCTTAAAAATTGCAAGTTTTGAATTATAATTAGTTCATCAATATAAAATACATTAAATTGGTTATTTGATAACCGATTAATGTGTTGAACAAATTACTAAACACATGTCTCCTTTATTTTTTAACTTTTAATATTTTTTACCGTTCTTGTGGAACGGAGATAATCATACTGAGTATGCCTTGCAAACTTTGAACTTTCTGAACATGTATGAAATCCTTCTTTTTCTTTTCCATTTTCCTTATCCAATTATTTGTGTGATATATAATATATATGTTTATTAGAACTGAAATTAGAGAAAATGCTTTGTTTTAATAAGATAGATATATCAATTTTCTCATCACTTTACATTTTTTTGGCATGCATGAAACACACGCCCATTGAGACATTGAGTCACCCACCAATATGTCGGATTTTGGTGAAAATATTTGGCAAAGGATGCGGCAAGTGGAGTAATTAAAGTTAAGATGAGACAAGTAATTCAGGAAGAAAACATGGAAGAGGAAAGAAAGCTTGCAAAAATGTCATATATAACGTCTTACATTATAAATAATTGGCTCTATAGTCTTTAATTGCTTTACTTTTTTTTTATATATACTCAGCATCAATGAATTCAAGACTAAAGTTGTGGTCAGATCCTTTTTGGGCACAGCACCAACACAAGTGACATCAATGCATGAAATGCTATGTTTATCCAACTTTATCATCAATATCTTTTCAAGTCGCTGGACAAATCTTCGGGGTTGCCTCTTAACTTTAATGCTTCAATAATTAATACTTCAAAATTGAGGGTTGCTCGATTAAATTAAATAAAATAAATATCGTGTTTCTTTTGTCTATTTTCGGTTTGCTTTTTCCTTGATGAGCACCCTTTTTTCCCGGTGCTAGACCCCTAAATGTGGTAGATAGAAAAACAACATATTCTTTTTGTAAGTGGGCCGGAGTCACACTCAGACTCAGGCTGCTGTGTGAGTAGCAATGTGGAATGGAATGGATTGCAAACATCATGAGATCAATGTCGTTTCTTCATCGATAAGAAATTTTGGTCTTCCCTTCTACTAAGCTTTGCATTCATGCATGCACTTTCCGTATAACTTAGCTAGCAGTGTTAGATAAAAGTTTTGTTTTTGCACGTAACTTAGTTGCGACTTCAATTTAATATGTAAGATTAATTATTGTCAAATTCCAAATAGAAATAGCAAAAGCAAGCTACCTACCAAGCTCACGTACGTGCAATGTCAAAGACAAACATTCGAGTGAATTATTGCCAATTGATTTAATCAGATTCATAGAGATGTCTAAGTCTTGACTATTGCCATTTGGAAGAGTTTTCTCCCGAAGTGGATTGTATTGTTTTTTGTTGGTTTTGGTCTTTATTAAACACATGATTGAATACCTTGTTTAAACTCTTCGTAGAAGGTGAGGTTCAAGTGTACAATAATATTTATTTTGACCCCGGTTTTGGTGTTAGTAAAATTTTTGCTTTTTTTTTATAAGTTTGTTTAACCTTAATAATTAGAGTTAACCATAAATAGTTAAAAAAAATATATAATGAAAAGATAAACACTATACTTCTCATAATGTAAAACATTTAGTTTTCCAGTGCAAACATGTTATTTATAGTTTCTTAGTTAAAATTAAGATTTTTTTTTTTTTTTAAAGTTGTAACATTTGAGATTATGCCTCTCTTATGGAAAGACAGCCAGGCCAGGCAATTTCTTCATCTATATGTATCGTGGTTTAGTTTTGGGGTAATTCATTGCAGTAAGTATATTAAATTCAAATATTTTTCATAAACATTAGATCAGAGAATTCAAGGTGTTTTTTTTTTAATAAGCAAAGCTAATTTCTTCATTTCTAGTGACTAAATTATGTTGCTGAGGTCATCTTTGCAGCACAAAAAATATTGAATACCTTTATTTATTTTTTGCGAAAAGAAAAATCATATTATCATTATAAGACTAGCTATAGCAATAAATTGGAAACTGTCCTCACTCTCTAAAAAAGGTTGAAGGATGATCATATTTATCATGTGCACCAAGCCAGTCATAGAAATACAAATGTTTAGGAGAGGTGAGCACCTCAATACAGCCAGAACATACAAAAAACTACAATACCTTTGAGGACTAATAACAACCAAAAAGAGCAACAGAGCCAAAATAACATTGCCTAATAAAATAAGGGGGAAAAAAGATTATAGTCCCCAAAAGGCCTTACATAATATATTTTTTTGGGCTACCTTCACAGCCATAATTTGGTATTTCCAAAAAAAAAAAGTTACGCCTGGTTAAATGTTTGTTTAGTTTATTTTTTTTAAACCAAAGGTGTCATTAGATTGATAGTTAGAGACTAATCTTTTTTGAGGTTGAGAGATCATCGAAGTAGGTACAACCTCTCTACCAACAAAGCATTTTTCATTCCCGCAACAAAAGTCGAATCCTAATATCATGCTTAAAGAACTTAGTTATCATCTACCAACTGTGTTGGGTTTGTTGGTTGTTAAATGCTTATTAATTGTTAAAATACCATACTGTTTTCATTAGTAATTGTAGATAAGCGAATGCAAAAATAAAGTTATTTTCATTATTGTCCAAAATATACAAATAATTGAAAAATAAATAAAGAATGAAAATAATGTAACATTTTTATAGTTATAAATTAAATTAGAACACGAAAATAGAAAGTATGATGGACCAAATGTAGGTTCATTCTTGGCCGACCGGAATGTATCACCTAGGATGATGAACCGACTAATAGCATGTTTGTAATGCAATAGATCCTCGTCCAGTGCGTTGTAGACCATCGCATGTGAGAGCTATTTTGACTGAAACGTGCGTTTATCCTCAACCAAACGCAAAAACAAACATGCCATAAAAATTGTCATAGGTTGAGTAGGCCAACTAACAAAGGCTCTAAGTCGACTTCTACCTCGACTGTCAGTGACAACTAAGGGCCTTCATTCGTCTGATCTAGCTATCTAACACCGGAGAGATCAAGTGCCATTAAAGCCAAAAGAATATTCTCAACATTTTCTTATCTAAAAAAAATATTCTCAACATTTATTCCTTAATATTTGTCACATGTTAATCTAACTCAGTTTGAAAATACATATCATCAAGAGCAACTAAAGTTCCTAGCTCCTAATAAAATGTTGGCACTTGCATACACGCTTTTGATTTAAGAGAATTGAAGTGTTTTAACTAGGTATTTTGAATCAAAAGTTCTACGTCAAACTAACTTGATCACTTGGTTTTTGAGTTTTTTTACACTCTTGGATTTTGGCTAAATTAAGACACAACCGAACGCATTTTATCAAACCTAACAAGCCTGATTTTTGTATTAGGGATTTTGGCATATTTTTCCAGGAAATGGGTTTCCTGGGTGACCCCATCATATCCACTTGCGTAATTGGGTGACTAATTTGTTTGCACATTGATTGGGTACTTTCAAAGATGACGCTCTCAGCAAGACATTCTCCATTGGCATAAGTCAAGGATCAAACTAGTGACCACATAATTAAGGGACACAGATCCCATCCATCTATGTCAACCTTCACCAATTTTTACAAAATGACTGAATTAGTGGTTCTTGTTAAAAAAAAATAGTGCCATTACATATTGATCCATTATTAAACTTGAAAGATAGACCATAAACCTAACAATCTTACCCATTTACTCTCTCCGTTTCACTTTAAGTGTTTTTTTAACATCAAAATTTTGTTTCAAAATAAGTGTCTTTCTACCAAATCTAGGCAACATTTAATACTGTTTTTCCTTATTTACCCTTACATTTAATGTTGTTTTAGTTTTGAAATTTGTAATACTAGTAATGATGCATTGACAAAATAAAAATATTAAATAGGGGTATTTTTTACAAAATACACATAAAACTTACAATAATCATCATAATCAACATTTTCTTAATCTATGTGCAAAAGTCCAAAAAGACACTTAAAGTGAAACGGATGAAGTAATTGATAGTAATATTATGTGAATATCTAAATTTGATATCTAAAATTAATATTTGACTTATTTTATATGCATAAACAATATCATTATTATATATAAGAGAAATTAAATATTAAATCTAAATATCAAATCTGAATATCCACGTGACATTTTTGTTTAATTAATTTTCATTTGTGAAACTGATAGTACATGTATGACAAGCAGTAGCCAGCAATCATTAAGTACAGTAATACTAAGTTTGTGTAGCGGCCTTTGGGCTTCGAAAATCCCACCAGATTAATTACTCATTCGGTATGTAAACGGTGAACCTCGTTCAATTGCTTGCTCCCTCTAGCTTGAACTATACCAATTAAAAAAAATACATATTTCTCTTGATTTAAAATATAAACAAAATTAATTAACTTTATTAAATTTTGTTTCATTTTCAATGCCACTTTTTTAAAACATATCTAGAAAATTGTAATCTTAATTAATTTTTGTTTCATTCCCAATACTACTTTTCAAAAATACTTCTATCTTTATAAATTTGAGAAAATTAAATACAATCAACTAACCTCCTTAATAAGCGTAAAAGTGGTTGAATTTGCTTATAATTCGAGGCGGAAGGAGTACACGTTTTGAATTTTGTTTTGATTTTTTTTAAAAAAAAATTATTTCAATTTTTAAAAATACTAATATTTTTTTCCATGAATATTTTTATTTATTCAATACATTTTAGTATCATATTGATAATTAACAGGATAATTTTAAAAAGTTATAGTAACAAATATTATCAACTCAAATATCACTAATAATATTAACTAAACTTTTTAATTCACGTGCAAAATTTTTCAAATAATTATATTTAGAAACAAATAAAATATTACTATTATACATAGACGGATCCGGAACCCATTGAAAGGAGGGAATCGAAAAGTGAAAATATATACTTACATATATATGAAGAGCAAATATTTTTTTTAAAGGGTTTGCTTAAAATCAATTTTTAGGGTTGAGAATAAAATGTTAAAAATAGAAAAAAGTAGTATTGAGAATTTAAATTCATCAACTACTAATTATTAAATTTTAAGTTTTTCAATACAAAAATATTTAAAGTCTTTTATCATCAATCCTTACAAAATCCCTTTTTAAAGGTATTTTTATGACAAAATTGACACACATATATAAATATACTATAACTATTTTTTTTATAAGCACTACATATGTAACTAGTTGTGCAAAATAGATTCAAACATTAAAAACAGACAGACACGCGTCTCTCTCTCTCTCTCTATATATATATATATATATATATATATATATATATATATATATTGGAGATCTTTTAGAAGATATTTTTAAGAAAAAAAACTATTAAATATACAACTAATAATTATGCAAATTAAGTATATGCATCTTTCAATCACAATCTAAACCATGTAATGATGTAACAAAAAAATCTCAATCTAAAACAAATTTTTAGTTTTTGTTTTGTATAAGTTTATAAAGCTAAATTACTGCATACCTAAAACCTTTTTTGATTTATGGTCTTCTTCAATTATCTGTTTTAAGGCTCAGATATTTTGTTGTTTTTTTTCCCCTTTTTAAAGGGGATGAGAGATCGTCACAGCTGTATCGGAGTTCGGACTCCCATACTTGTTATCTAATAACTCAACCAAGTTAGTAACATTTAGGAATAATCAATCACAACTTATAAAGTAGCCACAAGAATTGGGCTAATGATGAGAAGATTTGGGTTATAATGTACTTGAGCTCGATCGTGTTTAAACTTCACTGGCTACCATCGTTGTAAAAGAAATCATCACTACGTACCCAGCCATATCTAGAGGAAGACGTGTGAATTTAAATCTTTGGAAACCAACTTTTATGTGAAGATTGCACGGGTCACTCTTTTACTCTTAAGTTTAAGCAACAATTATTGGTCTTATAAGACGGTTTAAATGGACCAAAATATAAAAATTCGTACAACATGGTAAAAAAAAAAAATCAATTGTACAAACTTGTGTCACCGTTAAAGTCAGCTCAGTTAATTAATCAACAAGACATAAAATACAGAAGGCTTAAATACTGTTTTGAT
Source organism: Crotalaria pallida (assembly GCA_037953625.1). Classification (NCBI taxonomy): domain Eukaryota; kingdom Viridiplantae; phylum Streptophyta; class Magnoliopsida; order Fabales; family Fabaceae; genus Crotalaria; species Crotalaria pallida. The sequence continues at coordinate 135,319,590 of CM075654.1, read as the reverse complement.
CCTTTATCTTATATCTAGGTTTCAATTTGGTCCTCTAACTATTGAAAGAGTCAATTTAATCCTCTATTTTTATGAAGTTTGTCAATGTTGCCCTTCCGTCATAACACCGTTAAAATTAATAGGAATATTCCAGATTCTCACCGGAGATTCCTTCAAACAGTGCATGCGTTGGCGACGGATTTTGCAACGGATTTTGCGACGGATTTTGCTACGTATTAGCGACGGATTTTTTTAAAAAATAATAAAAAATTTGAAAATAGTAAAAAATTCATATTTTTTTTTTAAAAAAAAAACTGAATTTATTTTTTAAAAAATTTTGCAATTTTTTTAATATTTTAAATATTTTTAAAAAATAATATAAATTTTCAGAAAAATTTTAAATAATCAGTAAAATATTTTAAAAACAAATTTTTCATTTTTTTCATAATAATCATCAAAAAAATTTCATTTTTTTCACAGCTTTTTTTAAAATAATTTTTATGATTTTTTTTTAATTTTTATGAATTTTACATTAATTTTTAGAATATTAAAAAACCAAAAATAAAATTTTCATAAATTTTAAAAATATTTTACTGATTATTTACAAATTTTATGAATTTTATTTATTTTTTAAAAAAATATTTAAAATGTTAAAAAAAATAAATTGCAGAAATTTTTAAAAAAATATTTTCATTTTTTTTATTTTAAAAAAAATATGAATTTTTTTATTATTTTTCGAATTTTTTTATTATATTTTAAAAAATCCGTCGCTAATCCTTAGCAAAATCCGTCGCAAAATCCGTTGCAAAATCTGTCGCCAACGCATGCACTGTTTGAAGGAATCTCCGGTGAGAATTTGGAATATTCTGATTAATTCTAACGGTGTTATGACGGAAGGGCAACATTGACAAACTTCATAAAAATAGAGGACTAAATTGACTCTTTTAATAATTAGATGACCAAATTGAAACATAGATATAAGATAAAAGACCAAAACAGTATTTAAGCCAATACAGAAAAATGATACTATTTTTTATATCTCATTTTGAGGTATAAGAGATATGATGAAAAGAGAAAAAAAAAGAGAGAAAAATAATTAATGATGTGATATTAAAAAGATGTATATAAAAAAAGGTATAATAAATTAAAGTGTAACAATATCATTACATTAAAATAAAAGTGTACGAGTACAATCCTATGGAATGCGCTATCTCTCCCTCCTCTAGTTTGATTTAATGCATGAAACGGGAGAGTCGAATGCTATAGAAAATCGTTTGGTTAGACCAGAGTTGTTCCTAATATTTTTGACCCTAGCCAAAATTGGAAATAGAAACCCTTTCCCATAAAATAATTAATTGCATAATATTAATTACATAAAACTTTTGCAATATAGATTACAACACGATAACATAATAACTTTATATTTTTTATAATTAAGAAATTTCAATAATAACGTCAAATTTAAGTAAGTATCATAGTAGATATTCTCTCTACTTTTTAGGAATCGTTAAAGAAACCCACCCAAAAAACACATCAACTATTGAGTCATCTCTATAAAATGTAAACTTCCAATTTTTAAACCATGTCAAATCACCCTTACATTATCATTAACCCCCAATTATCTATATACATGTCGATAATCCTTATTACAAAATTAATAACCATGAACTATAATAACATGATAAAAAATCACCAAAATCACCTTCTCTGGCTCTATCCCTTTGTCTCTGTGTTCCAACTTCCACGGTTTCACCTCTTTTATTTTCCCTTTCTAGTTTCTAGTTTCTAAATTTGATTTGAGTCTCAAAGTCTCTATTTTGTGTGTGGGCTTGTGCCTTTTGGCTTTTCTATGCCTATACCGCTATACGTGCCTTGTTTTATTTATTTTCTTACTTATTTTTTAATTTCAGTTATAAATATTAAAAAAAATTAAAAATTGGGGCAAAAAAATTGGGGACCCTAGGCGATCGCCCTTTTGTCCTGGACCTACGAACCGGTCGGGTTAGACAAACCTTTTAAGTAGAAATTTGTCTCAAGATTGATGAGATGTCATATTTCCTACTTTTCCTACGTTTTAACATGCAACTATGTTGAGGCTTTTGCCATTTAATAGAATGGACCCATTCTAAAAGAAAAAGATTGTATACAATTTTTTTTATATAAATAAATTCATAATTTACAAAGTGTTTAAAACATACTTAAATTTTAATGTATTTTTTAAAAGCAAAAAGCAATTTTATTACAGTATGAATTAAAATAGTGTTAAGGTTTCATCTCAAAACCAAAATTAAAATAATATTAAGGTTTTATCTCAAAACTAATTAACAATAAAAGGAGTAACCAACCGGATATTGGAACCATAATACATATTATGAGGTAGGTGATGTGAGACTTTTAACAAATAATAAAATATTTAAGAACAAATAGATTTTATCAATAATAAATAAAACATGAAAACATGGAACTTTTAATACTTTTTACTTAATTTTTTTTCATCATTTATTTACAAAGTATATATGTGATTGAATTTATCACTTGACATTTTCAAATTATTTTTCCAATGAAGAGGGTCGTCCTAGTTTAAATCACCTTATTTTTTAGTAAATGAAACAGATCTCAACCATTTAAAAAAAATATTTGTAAGGTACTCCCTCCGATCCTATATATAGGGTATACTTAACCGTATTCCTCAGACCAAAGAAAGTGGGTAGTTTTATGAATTTTATGAGAATATATTGTAACATTACAATTTTACCCCCTCCACTTTACTTGAAAAGTTGACATTCATTAATGAATAACAAAAAACATAGTTAGTCAAAGCATAAGGGCAAAAAAGAGAAAAAACAAGGCTTAAATACTGTTTTGGTCCTTTATCTTATACCTAAGTTTCAATTTGGTCCTCTAACTATTGAAAGAGTCAATTTAGTCCTCTATTTTTATGAAGTTTGTCAATGTTGTCCTTCCGTCATAACATCGTTAGAATTAATAGGAATATTCCAGATTCTCACCGGAGATTCCTTCAAACAGTGCATGCGTTGGCGACGGATTTTGCAACGGATTTTGCGACGGATTAGCGACGGATTTTTTTAAAAAATAAAAAAAAAAATTGAAAATAGTAAAAAATTCATATTTTTTATAAAAAAACTGAATTTATTTTTTAAAAAATTTTGCAATTTTTTTTAATATTTTAAATATTTTTAAAAAATAATATAAATTTTCAGAAAAATTTTAAATAATCAGTAAAATATTTTAAAAACAAATTTTTCATTTTTTCATAATAATCATCAAAAAAATTTCATTTTTTTCACAGCTTTTTTTAAAATAATTTTTATGATTTTTTTTTTTAATTTTTACGAATTTTACATTAATTTTTAGAATATTAAAAAACCAAAAATAAAATTTTCATAAATTTTAAAAATATTTTACTGATTATTTAAAAATTTTATGAATTTTTTATTTTTTTAAAATATTTAAAATATTAAAAAAAATAAATTGCAGAAATTTTTTAAAAAATATTTTCAGTTTTTTTTATTTTAAAAAAAATATGAATTTTTTTATTATTTTTCGAATTTTTTTATTATATTTTAAAAAATCCGTCGCTAATCCTTAGCAAAATCCGTCGCAAAATCCGTTGCAAAATCTGTCGCCAACGCATGCACTGTTTGAAGGAATCTCCGGTGAGAATTTGGAATATTCCGATTAATTCTAACGGTGTTATGACGAAAGGGCAACATTGACAAACTTCATAAAAATAGAGGACTAAACTGACTCTTTTAATAGTTAGAGGACCAAATTGAAACCTAGATATAAGATAAAAGAGCAAAACAATATTTAAGCCAAAAAACAATTAATGATGCATAGGAAATATAAAGTGGCCTATATATAAGATCAAAGATTTCTTCTAGAAAGTGTCCTATATATAGGACCAGAGGAAGCATTGAATCAGATTCAGCAAAAAATTATTAACAATCAAATGACATATATTGGACAGAAATTAAATTGTTGAAAATAAAATAAAATTTTAAAGTGTATCTCCACCTTCCCAATAAGAAATTATTTATTGATAATGTACGTACCATCATGTCATCCATATTCAAGAAAGATAATAATTTAATCCATAATAAAATTAAATTTTAAAAAAATAAAATAAAATAATAACATGAGTCAAATTATTAGTAGTGTGAAAAAAATTTAATAATAATAAAAATCAACTCATAATTCCTCCCTAGCAACCCCTTCTACTAGGATCAAGGATCATTGTTTTTGCTTCCAACCTTTATTTAAACACACATATAAATTCATCATACTTGGTCACATCGCTAGTGCACGAATACTGTGACCTTCTTTCACTTTCTAGCTATTTCCACTCCCTTTCATTGTTGTTGAGCTTTTATCCCTGAAATTAGTTTCTTTTTTTAATGTTTTAGGTCCTTAAACTTTATTCAAATAATTGAAAATGATTTTTTTATTATTTAAGTGATGATATGCCATGTTATCTTTGCAACATCGATATGTGACGTGCTATGTGGCATTACGGGACACCATATGATTTTTTTATTAAAAAAATTAATTCTTTTAAAAATAATTAAAATTTCGATTTTATTAAAAAAAAGATTTTTAATAATTTTTAATAAATTTGATTTTTTTAATTTAAAAATTTATCTGGCAACATGATGCGGCTCGCTCGTTACATATGCGTGTGACAAATGTGACGTGACGTGTTATTAGCCATATTATCGGTACTTAAAAAATTATTTTTAAATGTTTGAGCAAAGTTCAGAAATCTAATATATAAAAAAAAATCAAGAACGAATTTCAAAAGAATACTTAAAATTGAGATTAAAAATTTAAATATAAAAATTAAGATTTGTCCGTTTTGTTTAATTTTATCTATATAGATATATCTCTATGGAGGGAAGCGTGTAATGGTCTTAGAGCAAATAGAATAGACTCTAGTGGATTTGCAATAGACAAATTCACAAAGGGGTGGGTTGTGCTAATTGTGCATGGATTATAGTGGTGGGGTCAAGGATACTACCGTGTTATGTACCATAATGCACATTCGTTGGGAATCAATTTCAATCATTTTGTCATGAGATGCTTACGGTCGGAATGGGGAATCCTTATTACCACCTCACCACATTGATGGGTCCCAATATAAGACCACTTTCCTTACATTTGTCTACACTACGGAATATTTACTCTTCTATACGTGCTGAAACTTCAATGGATGTTGACGCTGCACAATGGAAATTTGGAAAACGCCAAACCCATTAGCCCACTAGTCATTTCTTTCCATGCATCTTCTTCCTGCATAGCTACATTATTCAATCTTCTTCCTCTTTTCTTTTTCTTTCCATTCCCAACAATCCAACATGCATATAGCATGTTTGTTCTATCATTTTCTATTTCCAAAATGAATTTCTTTTTAGTTTTCTGATGTTGATTATTAGGTAAAGGATGTTATGGTTGGATTCGGAATAAGGAAAGGGGGTAGGGTAGAAAGTAATGAGAATGAAAATATATTAATAAAGATGAGTAACTTTTAACTTCTGCTACTTGTTATTTATAGAATAAGTTTACAAATAATAAAAAAAAAATACTAGTGTTAGATTTTTATTTATTTTATTTTTTTATTTGATAAAATATCACATTTTTTTTATTCTCTATTTTTAACCTATTTGTGAAAGAATGATGAAAATAATATTTTTTCATCATTTTTATATACAAATTAAAATTAGAAAACGTCCGCTTAAGACAGCTCAGTTGGTGGCTGCAGGGACACTTAGGATTTCCCCCTCCCCAGGTCATGGGTTCTAGTCTCAGACCTCCCATGTAAAAAAAAAAATTAGAAAACAAAACAAAAATAATGTGACATTTTTATAATTATGTACATGCAAAAACATATCCACTAAAAAAACAACCTAAGATCGCTCATTTCCTATTTTAGTAATAATGTGTTTGATTTTGCGTCTCCCATCACAAACTTGAAAGTATGTGAGAACAAATTTTTTGATGAACACGCGTTTGGACAACATAAACGCAAAAACAAACACATCCTAAATAAAAGAAATATTCAAGGCCGGTAAGCTCATGGTGAGAACAGCTCATGGTATATCCATATAGTTTTTCATGTTAAATGTTGAGTCTCTCTCTCCTTTTTTTTTTTTTTTTAATTATAACGTTGAGTCTCTTTTAAACCAATATGTCAAATAAAGTGTTTTAAAGGGACAGCGACAGAAAGATAGTTTAATTAGCATAGGATACTCTTAGAATGTGACGTAGGATGGTAGATTATACTCCCAATAGTCAATTCATCAAAACATCAAAGTCCCATGGCGTGTGCCTTAAACAGCACTATTAGTGCCTCTAGATAATGAGGACTTGATTGATCATCCCTCAATATAATCAATTGTTAAGGTGGAATTGGATTGGTATTGATTTTTTTTTTTAATATTATATTTCTAAAATATTTTTTTTTATAAATTTAAAAAAATTAAATTTACTTAATTATCTTTCTTAACAACCCTGATGTTAGTTTTTTTTTTTTTTCATCTGAGTGAGTAAGCCATAATTAATAACTACCAACAATATTAACGATGGTTGCATATGGCATGGGGAGAAAGGTACCCTCCTCGGCAAATATGAAACGAGAGTTTCTAAGCTTCAGTAATAATATGAGAATTTACTAACTAATAATTTTTCATGGCGAACAATTATTAGGTGATCCGGGATCACATGGTCCAGAATAATCATCACCCTTCATTATTTGAATTTTAAATTTTTTTAAATAAAAAATAAACTACCAACGGTTGAGATGTCCAGGACTAACTAATAATTTTTCATCGCATGAGGATGCTTTGAAGAGTGAAACTAATAACGATTCCTATAGTCTGCTGATAAGGAAAACGACGCTCTCATCATCTCATGGCCATGAAAAAGATATTGATGTGCATGTCTCATGGATCCTTTTTCTACAAATGGAAAAATTAAACTAATTAACGTTTGGCTTCGTTCTACGATCACATAATGCATGAAATTAAACCATGGTTTGATTAAATGAATGATATATTATTCTACATATATAGAATCATGATTTTATTTGTCCAGACTTGAATTATATAATGAATGAATTCACTGTTGTATGTAGTAGTCTCTTTGAAGTTTGAATGCATTGAAGAAATAGAGTAACTGCAAGCTAAGGACGAGGACTCCAACACTCCAGCAAGAGAAGATGCAAATTCATTTGTCTGTAAGAAACTACCATCCAAGTAGCACAAGGGAAGTGATGAAGCAATTTTGGAGTGTCCCACAAGTACAATGTTAAGAAGGGTCTGGTAAAATAAAATAAAAGAGCCGGAGCACCAAAAACCGGTGGATGGTAGAAACCCTTGTTTTATTTTTTACTTGTTTGGACCATTACATGTGTCAAGAAGCATATAATAAAAAAAATCAAATTCAAATAACAAAAACATGTATATAAAAAGAACACAAAAAACGCAAAACATATTTTTTTAATATATTAGATTTATTAAAATAAAAATAATAATAAAAGAAGAGCCGGAGCACCAAAAATCGATGCATTGTAGAAGCACTCTGGTTTTATATTTTATTTGTTTGGACCATTACCTGTATCAGGAAGCATATAATAAAAAAAAATTCAAATCCAAATAACAAAAACATGTACATAAAAAGAACACAGAACCACAAAACATATATTTTTTTTTAATATATTAGATTTATTAAAATTTTAAAAAAAAAGCCGAAGCACCAAAAACCGATGCATGATAGAAGCACCCTTTTACTGTTTGGACGGAATAGTCAAAATAGTAGGGAATAGTTTACCAAAAAAAAGTGGAAGGGAATGAGCTAGATTTTTTAGTTCGTGGGGGGAATGTCAAAAAAAAATATGGGAGGGAATATGAGCGGAATTTTTTAGTAGGGAATGAGCGAGATTTTTCGGTGGATGGGGGGAATGTAAAAAAAAAAAAGTGGGAGGGAATGAGCGGGATTTTTTTGATGGGGGGAGGGGGGGGAATGTTTAGTAATTTTTATATATATGTAGAATATGTAGATTAGCTAGGTGCTGAATTTATTGCAATAGCTTTTTTTTTTTTATTAATCAAAGTTTAATTATTAGAACTAGGTACAATGGGTATATTGACCAATTACAAGAGGGGATCTTTACATAGTCAAAAGGCATAAATTGATGTAAGATTTGAATCTTATGCATCAATTCACATAGAAACTTTTCTATCTAAAAAAATATTATAGAACCAATCAGATAAAGATTCTTAATAAGATTTAAGATAACATCATGATTTCAGGGAACATCTTCAAATATGATGTTGTTAAGATGAAATCACAGGATTGAAAAATTATCAACCAAAAAGTTTAAATTAGTTAATTAGGAGCAGACTTAAAGTTTAAATTTGAACAATTAATCAACAATTTTGAATATATAGATAAATAAATAATTCATAATGTAAAGAAGTCGGTTAAAATAGATGATAATATTAAATTTATTAATGATTAGAGGTATTTTTTCAGGTTTGTCCTTGATTATTAATGGTATATCATTCCACGTATTTATAATTTTATGAGATGGTTGAGTTAAAAGCCAATAAAAAAAAAGAGAGATGGTTGAGTTAAAAGAGTTAAAGTACTAAATTAGTGTATGTTAATCCAAATGTATTTGGTCTAGTGGAAGCATGCTAGTACCATATGGATATTGGGAACCCATAAAACCATAAGGTTAGAGACTCGAATCCTTGTGGAGAACATCCCTTGCGAAGGCACCCCACCCATGTTGCTCCAGGTGTCGGGACTATGAAGTTCCTCCACAGTTTTTTAAATTAGTGTATGTTGATTAAAAAAACGGAGAGCATTTTTGAAAAAAATTAATTAATGCTACAGATAAATTAAAGAATAATGTATTTATAAAAAAAACATTAACAAGTACTGTATTTGAGTCAAGACAAACACTAACAAGTACTGTATTTGAGTTATTGTTTATGGAGATAAAAATTGATATTTTGCATAGGAAAATGATAATTTTAATATTACAAAAGCTTTTAAACTTAATTTTTCAATATTAATCTATCACATTCGTATTTCTTAATAACTGCTCTAAACGTATTACTGGTTAATAAAACGTAAATTAGGATGGAATTTGTTAAATAATTTTCTTTTATAAAATTGTAAATTCAAGTAATAACTTTGGACGCAACTCATCAAATAGAAATTTCGTCCACTCAATTTCTACCCAAAATTGTCTAGTAGACGTAAAGCCTTTAAATTGTCCTTCTTTTGTAAAGGTGAACTTATTATCACTTTTGTGCGAAAACAATATCTTAGGTCATTGTTTAAAAGTATCAAAATGATATATATTGACCATGGATATCTATCTATATATATAATTGAAGATTCAACTCGATCCCACAAATAATTTGAAAAGGAAAGCAAAATCTCTCGAGGTCCTTTTCTTTATAGAAATATGAAAAGAAATTTAGACAGAAAAAACCGGAAATATACTCAGCAGCTAGTTCCTTGAAATGAGTTTAGAAAAGGAAATAAAATGCAACGCAATGAACCTGTATGCCTATCCATAGTTTCAGATTTTGGTTGTTAATAATTTGTTATCATTTTGTTAGTGTTAACTGGAAGTTGAAATCGACAAAAGGGCAAGAATGTCGGATGTATAAGTAACGTCGACGGAAGTGTAGTTAAACATTTTTGTTTAAAAGTGACTTCGAAGGAAGTGAACGTACAACCCGACAAAGGGTCGATTTCGACAAGAGAACGTGTGTCGACAACATAAGTGATGTCGAAGGAGATGTACTTAAGTCTGGCAACTTAAAAGTGACTTCGAATGACGTGTACTTGTGTCGACAAAAGGAAGAAGCGGAAACAGAGGTCTGTGTCGAAGGAATAATGACGCAAGAAAAGAGGAATTCAGAGCTATCATGTCTACATTGGAAACGGAAGAGTAATTATGAAGACATTTAATGCTTCTCATGGCTATAAATTCTCAATTCAGAAACCGGAAAAGCCAGGAGAGAGTATGGAAAAATGCAAAGAATGCCCTCACGAATTCTGGAAAGAAGAAAAAAGATTCAAATTCCACATAGCATAAGTTGATGAAAGATCAAACATGTGGGATTAAGGTGTTCGGGTGTTGAAAAGGAAATGAGGGAATCTTCGCTCCGAATACCTTCCTTATCCTCGTGAATGGGGAAAAACCAAACATGTGGGATTACATGGAACCCATTTCTTATGCATTAGGACAATGCAAGAAACTCCGAATTGGAGGAAGCATTGAACTTGATACATGAGACTTGGTGGAACCTCTGTAATCCCCATAGGCCAAGGTTTGTGCCCTGCTAGGGTCGACTATGGCTGTCTTTCCCATTAAAGAGGGAAAGGAGAAAGACCTCTGATGACATTCTACTAGAATTGTCGGAGGCATGTCTTTTGATTGAATGGTGGTGAAATACCAATTGATCAAAGTACATGTCACCAATATCAATCGAATGCATTTGAGGCCGACAATAGGCCGGAAATCGATTCCGACAGATGGCCTGTTTGTCGAAAGGGACTTGATGTCGGTGGGCATCCCAGAACCAAAAGGCAGGAGCACAACAACGTTAATGCTTCGACCAACAAAAAGACTTGGACAAGAGTCAAATGGTTGCAATCGAAGAGGAGTGCTGGTCGAAGGGATCTCAGCAAAGATGTCATCACGGAGTCCGACAGAAGTGTCCACTAAGCCCAAACCACGACGTGGGCAGTTACATCGTGGGGGATAGCGCAGTGGGTAGTTATCAAGATCGTGGGTTCTGAAGTTATGCAGAACGTGCGAAGTTGCTTTGTAAATAGTTTCCGGATTCCTATACCTATAAATAGGAAGTCCTTAGGTTGTAATCGAGGTCGGTTGCTAGGTTGACACACATAGGCCAAAATCCTAGACATCTCACCAGAGCAGATAAACGGAGAAACGTCATTGTAAAGAACCTCAGCCTTCCACCCCTTTTAAATTCAATGCAATCTTTACGCTTTCCGATTTACTCTTCCATGCACTTTTAATTTGCTGCAATTTACTTTCCACGCAAATTTACATTTCCACGTCCTTTACATTCACGCAAATTTACATTTCTGCGTTTACTTTACTGCAAATTTTAATCGCTTTCCTTTCCATTCCTCACCGCATCGTGTTTTTGGTGTCGGTTTCTATTTCCAATCGCATCTTTAACGCTTTCAACCCCAAATATCGAAAATACCAAAAAATACGGTCAAGTTCCTTTGCAAGATTACCACATAACCTGTCGTTACCCACACCCCTTCCATCACCGTCAATTCGGCAGACGTCGGACGAAAAACCCACAAACAGTTAGTACAAGAGACAAGAACACTAATGTACGTATTTTTATCATTTCATTTGATTAATTTAAACGATTAATAAAAAAAATAATAGTACGTGTATTTTTTCATCTCCTCATGCCTTTATCACAAGTTACATTTTAAAAAAAAGATTCATGATTTTTTCTACAAGTTATTAACAATTTCTCAATAACTTTTTTTTTTCTTTCAACTTTGTCATTATTAACTATCTAAAAATTTTTTTAGACATTGATTGACAAATAAGCAATTAAGATATATCAAAAATAGTGAAATTAAATTAAATTTGTTATTTTCAATATTGCCAATTACGAAACACTTCAATAATAAATTAGGATAAAAATGTAAAATTATAATAATCTTTTTTGTCAAAAATCAATACACAATTAACTATCATTAACTAATTTTATTAATCTATATAGTTCAGTTAAAAAATGACTTATTATAAGTTGATAAGATGAGAGGGAATAATTAACTATATATCTGACGATTTTTAAATATAGCTTTAACTTCCAAAAAGTTAACCATTACTCTCACAATCCCCTTCTACCTCTCCTCACACCTATCTAATTCCAATTACTCACATCCATTCAATCCTGCTTCTTAGTCTCATTCCTCGTATCATACTCTTCTTCTTCCTGGTTCATATTCTCAAACAGTAGTAGTGATTAATTTTGACTCTGAATTGACTAAGTAAACCTAGGAAAAAACCCAACAATCTGGCTCAGTTAGTAAGGATTGAGTCCGGGCTGTGAGAGATACCGGGTTAGAATCCCATCGATCTAAGAACGATGTTGGTGGATAATCTATAAGTACCTGCTCTTTGAGCCCGAAGGCCTGCCAAGGAAAAATTCCAAAGTAAAAAGTTTAATAATTCTCTCCGGCCATATGCTTAGCTTGCTGAGGAGTTGGTTGCATGGCTTAACTACGTAGAGGTAGTATCATTCAATTTGAGCAGATTGACGATGATTGATTTGTCGCGGGAGGAGGATGTTGAGTATGACTCATAGGTGCTGCAAAAGGGCAAAGGGTCACTGGGCCACGAAATGGCTCATTTGTACGGGTTATGGGTCTTAATGTAATCTATTTTTTACTATATAGGCTTGTACTCTGTAACCTGATTAGCACAAGAAATAATACAGAATTATAGCTGCTCTATAGTCGCAGACGTAAGCATAATTGGCCGAACTACGTGACCAATTCTGTGTGTTCTTTCTCTCTCTTACTCTTCTGTTCGTATACTGCTGTTACAACAGAGGAGAAGATCATGTCAAAGTTGTCAATCGAGGTTGCGATGGCGGTGACCTCGTTGGTGTGGGCGCGCATGGTGCCGCTAAGAAATTAAAGAGATTCATTCTATGCCATTTTTAAATAAATTAAATAGTAAGAGAGTGCCTTCTGCTTAGGCGAGGAACGACAGCATGCATATAACAAATGCATAACGAACAGTAAAGTCAAGAAAAATGTTAGTTGTTCAAGTTATCCTCTAAAGCATAATAAGTGATTACTATTTTCCCAGCGGTACAGCTACAACACAAATCAATAATCAGAGCAAATGCTTATTGTTGAGAGGCTAATTTGAAAACATAACAGATTTTGAGGGTGATTGAAATTATGAGCCAGGAAGAGGAAGTGGAAGAGTGTGGTACGGGTGTGAGAATGTGAAAGTAAGAAATTACAGCCTCCATCCCATAAAGTTAGTAAAAAAACATAGAAAAATTTTGTTACAAATTAAAGCTAAAATAATGAATAAAAAAATTGAAATTGAATTGTATATCCTGTGATTGGTTAATTAAGGAAACATGTATTAAATGCTTGCTTTGATAATTGATTGATTTGGGAGACAATGTGTAGGGTCTGCCGACCGCATAAAAACTACAGTCCTATATAAAGGATTTTCCAAGGACCTTTCCCTCGGTTTACTTAACACGAACGTCCCACGCTCGGACACGTTCATTCCGAGCATACGAAAAGATCAGGCTCGGACTTGATGGGACCGAGCCTCAACAACGGTCTTCACTCCATCGGCTCAGGATTCTAGAACCGAGACATAACGTCGGCTGGTAGGTTGACTCAGTCTCACCAAGGCTTCCTATCACTTCCACCCGTCTCTCCTAGAATCTCGCAACAGCCTCTACATGGGATCGTGAGCTGATCCTATCCGGATTCTAAGGGTATAAATCTCCTATATTCCCTCACAGAATCCCGGTTCAGCTCACCTTGATACGGGGCCCATACGGTCCACATCAACTTCCTCCAAACCCTATAAATAGCTCACAACAGCTAGGGTTTCAGGTACGTACTCTCATCCCTAAGTTGACACTCTGCACACACTTGTTGACTGGGGAAACCCTGCTTTTCCCAACTGGAACTGCAGAAAAACCATAAGGTCATACATAGATACTTGACCTTCTCGTGAACTCCTGATTACCATAATCTTGAGGGCTCAGAGGGTTAAGGACATATACTGTTCAAGGACACTACATTGGCGCCGTCTGTGGGGATCTGAATAACCAGTATTCCCACCGCTCACTGCACGAAATGGCAAACAACGACGATGACAACCAAGGAGGAGGTGATCTCCGCCGTCGTCTTAGAGGAAGACCACCAAAGAACGCCAGACCTAGGAATGCTGCTGGCAGGAATGTTAGGGACAGACTTGCTCCCCCTGAGGGTAATCAGGTTGAGAACCCCCAAGTTCCTCCAGTTGTCCACCCTGCTGATCCGCCTGTTCCTCAGGTCCAACCGCAAGCCGCCGTCGTTCCGGCTGTGGAGGGCCATGAACGACGATCTCAGCCACGTCGTGTTTCTGATGGTCATGTGTCGGAATGGCGTGACACTGCGGATTCTGGACCACACCAGTCTAGAAGAGCCCCTGCTGGATCCCGAACTGGGGAGGAGCGACGAGCTGAACGTCATGTTCGAGAAAACTCCCGAACCGAGCGGTCTGGTAGAGAAATACCCTTGTTTAGGGGAGTACCACAATTTACTAGAGGACGCTTCGGAACACTTCAGGGTGGTGAACGTTCCGAGTCTCAGGGAAGATCTTACATGACGACCTCTTCTGCTAGGAGAAGAGAAGAGTCAATTATGGAAATTCTGAGGACTCAAACTTCATTAATCGAAAAGCAAAACCAAGCTATCGCGACTTTACAGCAGCAAAGCATGGCTAGGCTTGCCGAACAAGGCACTCGCATGGCTCTTGGCAACCCAAGTAACCTTCCCTTGCCTCCACCCCTTACTTCGAATGAGGTTGCCGAACCTGCTGCTGCTGAACCGCATCCGGGACACCCGTTCACAGCCGCAATCATGGCATTTCGGACTCCACAAGCTTTCATGGGCCATCAGAACGTCTCTCGCTATAATGGGACGACTGATCCGATGGATCACATTGCATCTTATGAGTCTTCCATGATGTTTTATGGAGGAGAAGATGAAATGAAATGCTGAGCTTTCTCAATGACGCTAGGCCCGGCGCCGCTGAGATGGTTCAACTCCCTACCGGCAAATTCCATCAGTTCCTGGGCTGAGCTTCGGAGGGTTTTCCTCAATCGATATACAGCGAGCATGTCACAGCCCAAATCGGATCATTCTTTAGCTGGAGTCGCACAAAGACCTGGCGAGTCTTTACGCGACTACCTGGCTCGGTATCAACAAGAGGCCAGTGGCATATCTGGTTTACAGTCGGGGGTATCCGTTCTCCTACTTACTCAGGGATTGTTGGACGGAGATTTTAAAGATTGTTTGATCGGGGAACCACCTCATAACATGGCAGAACTTAGAGAAAGGTCCAGGAAATATGTCAATCTAGAGGAGTTCCGAAGGATAAGCACTGCAGCAAGGGGTACTGAAGGACGACAGGAGCAACGGCCTCGCCAAAACGAGGCTCGTCAGAATGATCGTTTTCGGGAAAGAGGAAGGAAAGACAAGAGGGAACATGAAAGAGGTGATAAACTGCCTCCCAAAGGCAGGTATGAGGAATACACTCAATTAACGGTCCCGAGGAGTCAAATCCTTCGTGAGACCATGCATACTGAAATGCGCAACATCACTCGGCCACCAGCCTTAAGAAAGGCGGCCCAAAAGGATAAATCGAAGTATTGCGATCACCATGGTGGATGGGGGCATACCACCGACCAATGTATCCAACTGAAAGATCTAATTGAAGAGATGGTAAGGGATGGCAAGCTTCAGCATTACATCGGGGAAGCCTTGCGCAAGCGTTCTAGAAGGAAGAGCCCCTCGCCTCCCAAAACCGAGCAGAAGAGGAATAAAAGTCCTTCACCACCTGCAAGCGGAGCCCCAATACAACAATCCGAGAAAGCAAATGACTTTCTTATCGGTACTATTGCTGGAGGATTTGCTGGTGGTGGGGAAAAGAAGTGTGACCGCAATAAATACGTGGGGCAAGTTCTTTCGGTGGCAAGCCGACCGATTCAGAAACCGAGAAAGAAGAACGTTGTAATCAGTTTTAGTGATGAAGACTTTGAAGACATCCTGCAAGACCATAATGATCCAATGGTCGTCACAGTTCGGATGGGCAACTATGAAGTAAGAAGAATTCTCGTCGATCAAGGGAGTTCGGCGGACATCATGTTCCTTGATCTGTTTGAGAAATTGAAGTTGAAAAGGTCGGATCTTACTCCATTCGAGGGAAGCTTGATTGGCTTCACGGGACACTCAATCGTTCCATTAGGCCATATCCACCTCCCAGTGACAATGGGTGAACCACCTTCTGCCCGAACTGAAATGGTAAAGTGGCTCGTTGTCCAGGCTCCCTCGGCCTATAACGCTATCTTCGGAAGAACAGCACTCCAATCTTTCGGTGTCGTCGTTTCGACAGTGCATTTGGCCATGAAGTTTCCGGGGTCGGATGACAAGGTAGTAACAGTACGGTCTGATCAGGAGTTGGCCCGAAAATGCTATAACATCAGTTTGGCAAAACTGAAACTAGATGATGAGAAAATTATGAAGGAACCATTGAACAAAGGAAGCGTCAACTTGGCCGATCTTGACGTCAGAGAAGAGGATGAAACTCGACCAACTCCGCAAGGGGACTTTAAAAAAGTAATCCTCGGTCCCGAGCCATCTTACTACGTCAAGATCGGGGTTGGCCTGTCGGAGAAGCTAGAAAAAGAGCTTACTGAACTTCTAATTGAAAACAAGGATTTGTTTGCATGGACATCAGCAGACATGCCGGAAATCGATCCTAACTTCATCTGCCACAAGTTGAGTGTATATCCTGGCGCCAAGCCAGTATGTCAGAAGAAGAGAAGGGTCAGAACTGAGAAAGCGCAAGCGACTGATGAGAAGGTAGCTGAGCTTTTAGAAGCTGGATTTATTAGAGAGGTGGTATACACTGATTGGTTGGCCAATCCTGTACTAGTCAAGAAGTCCAACGGGAAATGGAGGATGTGTGTGGACTACACAGATCTGAACAAGGTGTGCCCGAAGGATCAGTACCCACTACCATGCATTGATAAATTGGTGGATAGTTCGGCTGGCTATCAAAGGTTGTCCTTTATGGATGCTTACTCGGGATACAATCAGATCCCAATGTATCCCCCGGACCAGGTAAAAACCTCGTTTATCACAGAAAACGCTACTTATTGCTATAATGTTATGCCGTTCGGATTGAAAAACGCTGGGGCAACTTACCAGCGCATGATGAACAAGGTTTTTGGTCCTCTGATTGGGCCGAGGATGGAGGTTTATATAGACGATATGATTGCAAAAAGTTTAAAAGAGGAAGATCATGCAAAAGACTTGAAATAAATCTTAGGAAGGGTGAGACAGTTTGATATGAGGCTGAACCCGGAAAAATGCACATTCGGAGTTCCAGCATGATCATTCCTCGGGTTTATGCTTACAGAGCGTGGAATAGAGGCAAATCCGGACAAGTGCAGAGCCATTTTGGAGATGAAAAGTCCCTCGAACATCAAAGGGGTTCAGCAGCTAACAGGTCGGGTCGCAGCTCTTTCAAGGTTTCTATCTCAGTCAGCTAGAAAGGTCCTTCCATGGTACAAGCTGCTGAGGAAAGAGAAGGAGAAGATGTTTGAATGGGATGAAGAATGTGAAAAGGCCTTTACTGACCTTAAACATTATTTGGAATCGCCTCCCATTTTGTCTAGTCCGAGCCATGGCGAAACTCTTTTCCTTTATTTGTCGGTTGGAGATTCTGTGGTTAGTTCGGTTTTGGTCCAGGAGGAATCAGGTAAAGAGTCTCTGATTTATTTTGTGAGTCGAGCTCTCCAGGGACCGGAAATCAGATATCAAAAAGTGGAGAAATTAGCCTTCTGCTTAGTAATAACTGCCAGGCGATTGCGTCAATATTTCCACAGCCACCGCATCACGGTCAGAACGGCTCAACCGATCCGACAAATATTGCAGAAACCTGATTTGGCTGGGAGGATGGTGACTTGGGCTATCGAGCTTTCTGAGTTTGAAATAACTTTCGAACCGAGAAAGGCGATGAAGTCTCAGGCCTTGGCTGATTTCCTTACCGAGTTCACTGAGCCATTGACGAGCTCAAACTCGGATTGGAACATCTATGTGGATGGATCGAGCAATAAGATGGGGGCAGGAGCAGGAATAATTCTGGAGAACTCCGAGGGAGTCACCCTTGAATACTCCTTGAAGTTCGGATTTTCAACATCCAACAATCAGGCGGAGTATGAAGCTGTTTTGGCAGGATTGAGGATGGCAAAATAAGTGGGAGCCCGAGAGGTGAAAATTCTCAGCGACTCTCAATTGATGGTATCACAGGTCAAGGGTGAATATCAGGCGAAGGAGCCAATCCTTCAAAAATACTTGGAAAAAGTAAGATTCTTGTCATCCGAATTTGTGAAAGTCGAAATCTGTCACATACCTAGGGAAAGCAATAGCCGAGCGGATATTCTTTCCAAACTCGCCTCAACAAAAAACTCTGAAAACAACAAGAGTTTAATTCAGGAAATGGTGCATGGACCTAGCGTTGTCCTCTCCATATCACTAGATTCAAGCTGGATTAGCCCAATTGCAAGCTATTTGGAACAAGGGACCTTGCCGACCGACTTGGTGGAAGCCAGGAAACTTGTCAGGAAGGCATCTCAATTTGCACTGGCTGAGGGAGTACTCTTTCGCCGAGGGGTCAACGGTCCAATGCTTAGGTGTCTCGACCCCGCCGAAGCAAAGCTGGCACTAGAAGAAGTTCATGGAGGAATAGGCAGCCACCACATTGGAGGGAAGTCACTGGCTAGAAAAGTCCTAAGAGCTGGGTACTACTGGCCTACCCTTCAACAAGATGCGATAAACCACGTGAAAAGGTGTGATAAATGCCAATTTCACAGTGATGTTTATCAAAAACAAGCCGAGGAACTTCATTCTCTTTCATCTCCTTATCCCTTTTACCAATGGGGAATGGATTTGATTGGGCAGTTCCCAACCGCACCAGGACAGTTGAAGTGGGTGATCGTGGCCATAGACTATTTTACAAAGTGGGTTGAGGCCGAGCCTTTGGCAACCATATCCTCGGCAAAGGTGCAAAAGTTTTTTGAGAGGCAAGTTGTGGCTCGATTTGGGGTGCCACAGATATTGGTAACCGACAATGGAACCCAGTTTGCAGCAAGGGCGTTCCAAGATTTGGTCAGTGCATTGGGGGTTAAGCACTACTCCTCCTCGGTGGAACACCCTCAAACCAACGGTCAGGTGGAATCAGTGAACAGGTCCATCATTCAGGGAATCAAGAGGAGACTCGAAGGAGCAAAAGGAAATTGGGTGGAAAACTTGCACGAGGTACTTTGGTCGTATCGCACCACCATCCAAACTTCAACAGGGGAAACGCCCTATCGGCTCACTTATGGCTGCGACGCAGTCATCCCCATTGAGAAAATTATCCCTTCTTTCCGAGCTATGCAGCAGCCAAACCCCATCAACAACACTTTGCTCTGCGAGGATCTTGTTTTGTAGGAGGAGGTAAGAGATTTGGCCGCCGAACGAGAAAAGCACGCTAAAAGGATGCAGGCGAAGGAATATAATCGCTCGGTTAACCCCAGAGAGTTCGAGGTGGGTGACCTTGTCCTAAGAAGGGCCGATATTGGTCTTAAGAATGCTAAGGATGGAAAACTGGCCCAAAGCTGGGAAGGACCATACCGAGTCACCTTCAAAAGTGGGACGGGAGCCTATAAACTTGAAACTCTCTCGGGAGCTCCTATCAACAATTCATGGAATGCGACGAAGCTCAAAGGATATTACAGTTAGAATCTTTCTTCCATAGTTTCATAATTTCATGCTTTATTTATTCTTTTTAGAATTGTAGATTTGTTTATTACTGTTTAATGATGGTGTACGCTCGGTGGAACTCCGAGCCCATTGTACTTTCTGCTTCTGATTAATAAAAAGACCGTTATTGGATTCATTGTATTACGTACTTTTCCTCATATTCGATTAGCCACCGTGTATGACGCGAACGATTATAAACAGCTCAAACAAGAGCTTATAACTCATCAAGTATTCTACTGAGACTCCCGATTCAAACATGGTTTATTAAAATCATTTTACATCGCGGATAGAGGAACCCACCTTGGCTAAAGCGCTGGAGTTCCGAGGTCTTGACACTCGAATTCTTAACACAAAGTATAAAAAGAAGCAAACAGTTGACTGCGAATACTATAAACGTTCATAATATTTCGAGCAAAGAAGCATAGAAAAAGTTCAAACCCACTACTGGGGCGGTTACAAAAACCCACTACTGGGGCGATCGCCAAAAAAAAAAAAGAAAAAAGATCAAACTATTCTAAATCGGACAATACAATGCTGTCAGCATTGAATGTGTCTTCTTCTTCTTCTTCACCTTCGGCATCCTCGGTTCCTTCCCCTTCAGAGTCTTCGGCCAAATGGTCCGGAAGGTCGGAGTTATTCAGATATATGGGAACTCCACTCGGGCCGACAATTTGACCTTTTTTCACAGCAAAATTAGGATCAGCGCCCTTGGTCACAAGCCCGGGATTCAGAACACGGAGTTGCTCGGCAGTATTGTAGAAAGAATCTTCAATTGCATGGTCCCAATTAAACAGATTCTCCTTAGCTGCTTTTTTATGCTTGAGCGCTTTCGCGCTCATCTTCTCCAAGGAAGCTCGGAGCCTGAGTATCTCGTCCTTAGCATACTCATGTTGCTCCTGAGCCACTGCAGCAGCTTGCTCGGCCGAACGAGCTTTCTCCATAGCCACCTGAAGAGCAGTAGCATCCTCCTCAGCCTTGTTCTGAATTTCCTCCGACCTCTTTATCTATGCCTCGGCAGCTTGAAGTGTTGTCTTGGCCCGAACTTTGGCCCCCTCCGAATCTTGTGCAATCTTTTGAAGCCTCTCGTTTTCAGCCGCCATTTCTTGTATTCTTTTATTCAGACCTTGGACCTGAATTTCCAAGTAATCTTCCCGCTCGTTGGCTTCATATCTTTTCTTCTTTTCCTCGGGAGCCAATCCAGCATAAGCATCATCACCATGATGACCAAGGTGATGGAAAATGCTCGCGCCCCGTAAGAAGCTTTTCACCAACGCTTTACAATTATTTTCCCAAGTCCCAGGGGTCCAAGACTCGATTACTTCAGCATTTTCAGGAGGGAAGACGGTGGCAATGAATGAGTCGGACATCTTCCTACCCCACACCGTCTTGGCAGCTGCATCTTCTTTACCCTCGGGAATTTCAATCCCTTTGTTGGACTTACTCAAATTGAACCAGTCTCCAGCGAGACCTTTTCCTTTATCCAGCCGAGTCCTCTTGAGGGGGCGCTCGGGAACGTCTTGGGGAGATGAATGAGCTTCTACTTCAATATTCACCGCGTCGACAACGCGGCCCTTTTTGATCACCTGTTCAACACCAGTAACCCTGACAGTGGGGGTGGTATTGGGGATAACGGTCGGCCTTTCAGGATGGGTCGGCTCAGAAGATTGACCCTTGATTGGAGAACCGGACGCAGACTCTTTGAGTGCTGCTAGCTGTGACACTCTAGCTGCTCGAGCTTCACTCTTCTTGGCTTTGGTTGCTTTCTTCCCCATTGATTCTGCAAGAAAAATGGATTAACACACCAAAAAAAAATAAAAAAAATTAAAAAAAAATTAAAAAATAAAAAATAAAAAAATACCCAGCTTCGCCTTCACTTCGTCTCGCGTATCTTTCAGCAGAATTCGTTTGGAATCAATTTGACCATTTGCTTGAAGATACTCCCAAACGTGGTCGCATAATCGCCTTTCGGCTTTTGTTAAATCCGCCTTATAGTCGAATTGATACAAGGAGGATCCTCGGTTATAAATGTTAGTCGTCCAACCCAATGGAAACCGAGGCACGACCTTCATCACTCCATCTTCTTCAACCTGTTCCATGAACCAACATACTTCGGCCCCAGTATACTCGTATTGGAAGAAGAGAGGTTTGAAAGATTTCCAAGAGTCTGTCACCTTGGCGAAAAGGGCATGTCCCCTCCGAGCCTTTAGGGACACCCAAAGACCCTTGGAATCACCAAACTTATTTACTTGGGGAGCATATAACCAAAAGAAGGACCGTACCGTCGCGACCAAGTTTTCAACATCGCAGAATTGTTGAAAGGCTCCGACGAAAGCCCACCCACTTGGATGCAATTGGCTTGGGGCTATTCCTAAATGAGTGAGGACTTCGACCTCGAAGGTGGAGAAGGGCAAGCGGATACCGACTTTAGTTACTACTTCTTCATAGAAGTAAAAATATTGACGATTTTCCGACACTTCGAAGCAAATCCGATCGTCGATTCCCAAAGGTCTTAATACGAAATCTGAGGTATTTCCATCGGCTCTCGGAGGTGTCAGTATCGGTCGGAGATGATTTAGACTATTTGTTGTTAGCAATGAAGGTCTCGTCCCCAATACTTCCCGATCAAAAACAGCATCGTACTGCGCATGATTAGGCGGCAGAGGATATTCTTCAGGATTGGTTACACACCTGCGTTCCACCATTTCTTGGGAAAAAGAAAAAGGCTCGGCGTTAGGATTTTTTACAGCACGAGTTTTTACTTTAAATCTAATGCCGAGCCCCGAACTTTTTCCCCCCACCTCAGATGGATTTCCTATAGGTTCTTTATCCCCCATATCATGATCGGGGCTAAGTCTAACTTGGGCTCTACGCTCAGCGAATCTATAGGCTAATAACCACTTAGTCTCGTCGGCAGGATTCAATGGATGTTCTACTGTTAATGGTTTTAACTCGGAAGAACCCGAGTTGATGGGGGGAATAGTAGGGATAGGCGTGGAGCTTTCCGAGCATGGATTCCTTTCGTTCCCAGAATCTTCAAAAACCCCGGAAAAGGATGAAGAACTTGATTCACTGTCACTAGATGGATTTTCTCCTAATCTCCTACAGAGTTCACGATAAACTTCCCTAAAACCTCTCCATCCCCTCATGATTCAAACAAATTGAGGTATAAATTCCTCTCACTTAAAAACAAAAGAAATCCAGAAACTTTACCCAGAAATCCTTGTAAAATCCCAAAACCAGAAAACCCGTTTACAAAGAAAAACTCACTCCAAAAGAAAAACAACCCCAAACGAATAAGGAAAACTGCAGGAATGGAAATAAGAGGAGTAGAAGGGGTTACCTGCGTGAAGTTGCTAAAACTGGTGAAGGATTGGGGGATCTCGATTTGGGAATGAAGACAGCAAAGTGGAACTCGAAGAGAGAATAAGGGGATTATGAGAAATTTTGGGAGTAGAGTGAGTGATGAGGCAGAGAAAGGGTAAGTTTCAATTAAAAGAGAAAACTTTTCAGTTTCCCTCCGTCTTAGCCATTTGGGCCAAAAGCCCATGGACGCATGCAACCAATCATAGGGAGAGACGTGGCAGTTCTAAAAGGTACTTTTTCAAATTTCAAAAACGCAATGATTTGGCACAACTTACAAGGAAACGCACCGTATCTCGGGAACCCAAAACGTCACCTCGAAGCAGTCGGCACGATTACAGTTGTCACGAGGCATGCGGGAAGGTCTATCCTAAGCGCTCATTACCTCGTCACAGACTTTTCAAAGTCTTACGAGCTGGGGGGCTTGTAGGGTCTGCCGACCGCATAAAAACTACAGTCCTATATAAAGGATTTTCCAAGGACCTTTCCCTCGGTTTACTTAACACGAACGTCCCACGCTCGGACACGTTCATTCCGAGCATACGAAAAGACCAGGCTCGGACTTGATGGGACCGAGCCTCAACAACGGTCTTCACTCCATCGGCTCGGGATTCTAGAACCGAGACATAACGTCGGCTGGTAGGTTGACTCAGTCTCACCAAGGCTTCCTATCACTTCCACCCGTCTCTCCTAGAATCTCGCAACAGCCTCTACATGGGATCGTGAGCTGATCCTATCCGGATTCTAAGGGAATAAATCTCCTATATTCCCTCACAGAATCCCGGTTCAGCTCACCTTGATACGAGGCCCATACGGCCCACATCAACTTCCTCCAAACCCTATAAATAGCTCACAACAGCTAGGGTTTCAGGTACGTACTCTCATCCCTAAGTTGACACTCTGCACACACTTGTTGACTGGGGAAACCCTGCTTTTCCCAACTGGAACTGCAGAAAAACCATAAGGTCATACATAGATACTTGACCTTCTCGTGAACTCCTGATTACCATAATCTTGAGGGCTCATAGGGTTAAGGACATATAGTGTTCAAGGACACTACACAATGCATTAAAAATATGTTCCCTTATTTTTGTTCAATTTTAAAAAAGTTACTAACTTTTTGGGACCGAGGGAGTAAACGAGATTTGATGGTTGTGATGAATTTTCAAAAAGGGATTAGAAGGGTGTGAGAAGAGATAGAAGGGAATCAAGGGAATAATAATCAATTTATGAGTATTACTTCCATATAACCAAATTTGGTTGCATAAAAATATTTTGATGAACTAGTGATTAATCATGGGGAGGCTCCGGTGCATGTTAATAGATAACATGCACCAGTGCATGCCTTCCTTTTTGGGTTTTTTTATTTATTTTTTTAAAATTTAATCAATTAAAAATATTCTATGCGTTTTCTTTTTTACCGATATGAAGTGATTTTTATAATTTGGATTTTTTTTACTCTGTGTTCTTAAAAAACTATACTGAGTAAAATTGTATTCAAAATTTACATATTCTAATAAATCTGTATACGAACTTGTGTTAAAAAATATTCTGAATAAATCTGTATTAAAAAAAATTTAAAAAGCAAAATTAAAATTTTCAGATGCACCGGTGCATATTAAGTGTTAATATGCTTTGAAGAACTTGCCTTTAATCATTTGACAAATTATCCAGTAAATACATATCATTGTCATCACATCAGACAATAAGACTAAATTAAAATAATCAAACTTAATTATTGGATCAAAATGCAAAAATTGCAAAAATTTAATTTTTGATTTCTATAAAGTAGTGAAAGTGGCTACTACATTGGTTTATTTAGGAATTGTAACGCAATTATCCAAAATTTGGTTCTATAATAAAAATATTTTTTAATTAATAATATCTATCTAGCATTTTTCACGTATATTTAGAATTCAACTATAACTTTGATCAACCATATATGTTTATACATAGTCATGATTTATTATCATTGTTCTTTTGATTAAAAAATGAATAATTCCTAACAAATTAACCTAAAACCATCTTAACCATATTTAGATAACATATGTGTCTCATTTGTGGATCATTCATCGATAAGGTAAGTACTACTCTATAACACATACGACATATACATATGGTTATAAAAACTTTCAAATTGATTTGTTAAAGAGTACATCATTTCCATTTCTTGAATATGGTTTCAACGTAATCATTTCATTGCAAATTAGCTCAACTACTATGACACGACCGGTTTGTGATAATATCATGCACAAGGTGGAGTTTAGTTGGTATCAGCTCTGTTGAAAATATATAATTACCTGGAAATTTAGTTAAAGGTTAAAAAATAGCATATGATAGTTGAAAATTTGGTGTAATTAGTTATTGAGTATAGTCCATACACTACAAGAATTTTCTCGAACAACTACGAAATATTGCTACGGAATATTTTCCTAGCAATTTCATAGCAAATCAGCTATAAAATACATACAAAATTCATTTCCGTAGTTAGTTTTCAAAACTATAAAATACACTTGTTATATGAAAAACAACTATGGAACAGCTACACTTTAGCTAGGAAATATTGGTAACTATATAAAATTCCGTAGCTGCCGCTGCTCCTTCCTTTCATTTTCACTAAGAAAAAAAGAAAAAAGACGCCTCTCACTCTCTCACCACTCTCTCAATACTTCAGAAAAAAGACATACTCTCACTCTCGATCAATATTGCTCACTCTCTCACTCATCGCCTTTTCTTCTTCGCTCATCGCCACTGACCACCACCCACCACCATTGTTGGTCCCTTCTTCGCCCTCCTAGCCCTTCACCACCGCCGTCATTGCAGTCTTCAACTCCTCCAAGCCTTCTTCGACTGCCACAGTGTGTAAGTTCCCCATTTCTCTATCTTAATTTCCCTTTGTCTTGTTTGGTTTTTTCCCATTTTATTTTTATTGAAACCCTAACCTTCAGCGGCACCACCAATGGGAGAAAGTTAGGGTTTGAGATTCCTCATTTCACCACCACCTCCCTCCTTCACCACCATCTCCCTCCTTCACGGCCTCTCCCTCATCCTTCCCTGCTTCAATTTCACTAAATCCCTAAATCCCTAACTTCCCTGCCACGATTTCACTCTCCCTCCTTGCGTTTTGGTTACGCTGCCTTTTGGGTTTGTTCGCGATAAAATATCCTTCCCTGCTGTGTTTTGTTTTTATTTTTGAGTATTTGTTTGGGTTCAGTTTTCTGTAATTCTTCTTTTTCGTTTTTTGCTTTCGTTTTTAGCTGTGGGTTCAGTTTTCTGTATATCTGCATGTTTCAAATTTCTTTTTTAAACATTTGAACTTGAAAGTCATGAATTAATGGAATAGATATTTTTATGTTATAGTTAGTTCTGATATGATTACTTTCATTTATTATAAATATTTCATTGTTGAGAAACTACAAATCTTTTGTATTAGTTGGAGATAATTATTTAGGGGATGGTCTGTTTACCATCAGATAGACAAAAATGTGTCACATTTTTCAGAATATATTGGTTGCATCACAAATGGAAAACTTACGGGGGTTCTTCATGAAGTTGTCTGTATATAAAATTGATTATTTATCCATTGCTATGATAGATTAATAAATTTTAGTAATTAAAACTAATATGAATATGCAGGATAAAAATATTTATTTAAATCTTACAATTAGTTTTACTTTATTTTTGTAAAAGTTGTTGCAGAGCTCAGCAACAAACTCAAGCAAAATTTAGTGGAACCAATTACAAATCCACAAACAAAACTCCTTGAGCCAATGTCAAATTTATTTTATTTTTAGCTCAAACCAATTTCAAGGTTGCTAGTGTCAGGTAGACACCTTAGTTTCTGATTGAAAAGACTCAAAATGAACATAAAAGAGCCACATTGTGTCTCCCTATGGTTGGTTTTGTCCAAGAGAAAAATCAGAGCAAAGACTTACCTTCAAGAACTAGACTTCTCCAGGTTAAGGTCGGTTACAGAGCATACCCTAACATTGTACACATATGTTTTAGTTACAAAAGTTTTATGGAAAATATTAATTAGTACTACATTTATCATTGAAGGATTTTTATTTTACAAGTTAATTTAGGAATAGGCAGTCCTTTGGTGTGCTTTACATTTTATCTACTTTCATTATAAAACTTTGAGGTCTAACAATCACAAATACTAGTTAATTTTAAGGCAAGTTGCAAACATATCATTGTATTATGTGTAGCATTTTTATCTTGACAGTAACAATTTTATACTATTAAATTTAATGTGTTTAAGTTGTTTAATGTGTTTAAGTTCTCAATCCTTCGAATATTCTACTATTAAATTTTGATTGCCTTGTGGAGTTTGCCTATATGCTAAGTTGCCTGCCCTGTACCATGTCTTATGCTACCAACATCTCTCTTATTACCTTTGAAAAAAAATCAACCTCATTATAAGAAAATAGAAAAAAAAATGAAGTTTTGGTTTAGAAGCTGCAGCATACCCATTTGATGAAAGTTTTGCTGAAGTTAGGTTTCACAAGGCACAACTGTTTCTCTCTATAGTACTCAAATTTCAAACCTTTTTTGGTTTCCTCTCATGTCAAGTTGATTAAAGAATCAATTTTTATTAGTTCTATTCGAAAGGGTTTTCTTGGGATTGAGAGAGATTTGTGTGTTAAATGGGTCACGGTTGTACTGAGTTGAAGTTTTGAGCAATATTAGTTTATGGGGTTTTGAATATTTTAGGGGTCAAAGATCTTTAATTTTTGTTGTTACCTGGTTGTAGGGTAATGAGGAATCTCACCAGCTCTTACTCGTGTAATTGATTGTTGTTGTTGTTGTTGTTTTCTTAACTCACTTTCTTTGTTTCTTAATTTTAATTTTTTTTGGTCAGCAAAAAAAAAAGATTTTATTCTCATGGAACTAAGTTTAATCATGTCTTGTCATATTCCGTCTTCGTCAGTCCATGAACCACATGCTTACCTTAAAAAGGGTATAGAAACTGCAGAATGTGAATTTCTGTGGCACAGTATAGAATAGATTTCAACGAAGAGTTTCGATGGTTTTTTTATATGTATAAAACTTTGACACCACAAGGAATGCAATCAGATTAAGTAGTAGTGCTGCATTCTCTTGTTTTTGGTTATTGTTGAATGCATTTTGTACTAATCATGGTGCATCAGATTTGTTTACGCCTGCTGCACTCTCATAGTTTTGCTACTGCTGCTGTTTCTGTTTAGTCAATCTGATCGTGAAATTGTGCAAAGTTAATTTATTCAAATTCAAGCAAGAGCACTTTTGACAAGAGTTTAAAATTTAACTGACACAATTTTGGATGATTGTTACTCACTTTAGAAATGTTTTTATTCTACTAAGTGCAAACATTAATGATTGATGATTTTTCTGTGTTATAAGCTTGCATGAGGTTGAAAAATGGATTGACAATTAGTTGCAGAAAAACTGTTCTGGTTTTTCTGTTTTTTGAATAGTGTGACAATGACAAATGACAATGTTAAACACTAAGAAAGTTACTTTTTTATTGGTGAGTCAGCTTCTTGCATCTGAGGCTGCTGAAGCAAGTTAAATATTTGATGATCTTCAGAGATCTCTTTCAACTCAGCAAGGTGAATTGGCTACTTTTGCAAGGGAACTACGCAATGTATGTACCTTCAATTCTTCTCTTGTTTATCTCTATAATTTTTTTTAGTAAATCAGGTACATCTGCGGTCTTTGCTTGATAATTACATTTATATTTTTTTTTTGCTCCAAGTTAGTTGCATCCATCATTCTGCTTCTTTTCAGTAGTAATAGTTTGCAGATGACACAACTTTTGGTAAAGAAGCTATGTACTTTTCTTCCGCTGTTAAAGGTCATTTATTATTATCTGTGATTGATAATGTTGTATCTCCATTACTTCTCTGCTAGATTTAGATATGTTTGAAGATATAATTCTCAGCATTGTTTTTAACATTTCATAGGTTCTGCTACCCCCTCAAATATTCAACATATTGCAGATAGGATATGGCATTAGATGCAAATGGGAGGAGACTCTTGGTAACATCCAGTTCAGTTAGAGCACCCGAAGGATTGAGGTTTGAGTATTACTCATACTCCCCCCTTTTCAATCTTTATTTCCAGCATTGTTGGCTCCCAAGTAGGAAATGTTGGGCAGCAAGCATCCTTTCAATGTGGAGGAGCCACAAATGATCATGAAGATGATGATAGGGATAACATAGGATGAATATAGAATTATGTTGTTAGCTTGTTTATAGACTGATTACAAGGATGGTATTTTGAAAACTTGTTCTAAACTGAGTTTAAGTTGGGTTTTTTTGACATGGTTGAGAATTAGAAATATGGAGATAGTGGAAGAGCCAAAAATGACCATTAGGAAATGGTATTGAAGACTTGTTTTGATGTAGGCTTAAACCAGAATTTATGACATTATTGAAAAGTGGCTAGCTAATATAAAAATTATGACATTATTATTTTACTTGTATATTTCTTAGTTTGTGTTCTTTGTTTGAAACAATCTGTATGGAGCTTATTATAAATATGATTTTGATGATATAAAAATTAAGTACGTTAGTAATGTAATATAGCTATTAAATCTAAAGAGAAAAATAAAATATAATCCAATAACGCCACAGAATAGCTAGGAAAAAAAGGTACCCAACTGCTACGGAATTGCTACATTTAACAGGTACCAAACTGTTACATAATTGCTACAGAATTGTGTCGTAACTCAGCTAGGGATTAGCTAGAAAACACCTAGGAAAAACAACTACCGAGTAGCTTCAAAATTGCTAGGGATTATCTTTTACACTTCAGCTAGGAAATAGATGCAACTTAGTTACAGACTGTGAAAATACTAGCTACGGATCAGCTACCGAAAATTTCTAGCTGGATAGCTACGGAAAATACTATTATTACTTTAAAGTGAGAAATTATTTTGCTACAGTATTGCAACGGATTAGCTACGAGATTATTCGGTAGCGAATTAGCGACCTGATTTACGCTAGCACTGTGTTGTAGCTGTTCGCGGCGACTTTGCTAGAGCATAGCAACGGAATTACTACGCAATATTCCGTAGCTGTTCGGGAAAATTCTTGTAATGATATAATCATGTATTAAATCTTTAAGATATAATTCAAAATCTAAAAATATTATTTCTTCAATTCTCCGTGATTTAATTTCTTCTTCCTTATTTTCATCAAAGATTTTGGCTATAAAAATAGAAATTAAAATAATAAAAAAAAAAAGGACCAAGCATGCAAACAACGGGATACAGTATAATTTTGATGAACCAAAGAGGGGTTGGTATAATCTCTCAAAGGAGAGTTTATTTTGAGCAGTTCACTTCAGGTTTGAAAAATTTTAGGATTGGTTCAACTTATGTTTGGGAATTGGGATTGTTCTGACCAATCATAATATTTACATTTTTTGAAAATGTATTCAAAATAAAATAATATGAATTTTTGACTTAAATTATTAACTTTAATTTATGTAACAGATTTATGGGTTGGGTTTGGTGCAGCAAACAGATTTATATATAGTGATATTATTTATTTTTTTCTATACCCATATTATTCACTTTAAATATATATGTATAATATAGTATATTTCTACTTACTTCAGGAAATTATACTTTACTTATACTTAATAATTAAATTTATATATTAAATATATATAAGGCATCTATGTATGATAACATATCGAGCTAATTCGATTTCATTTTGATACTATCATGAAATGACCTGTCAAATATTTGAATGGTTTTAAATTAAGGGAAATCCTATCTGCATTATGTTTTTTTAATTGCAATAGTTTTTTATATGATTTTCAAAATGACTTCTTTTTTTTTTTATATTCATTGTATATTTGAAAAGAGTTTCCGATTGGTAGGGCCTTCCAATCCAAATGTCTTTTTGTATATATAATTTATCTCGGATCATATTATTGTCGCGTTACACCCACACTATTTTTTAACATCCGGAAAATCCTTCCGATCAAAAACCTTCCAATCGAAAAAAGCCTTTCGATTGGAATGTCTTTTCAAATTTAAAAAAACACGTACGAGTATAAAGTCAAATTTAAAAGTTTGTAAAAAATAAAATTAAAAATCCAGATAGAATTAGTAAAATCCATATGCAAATAGAATTTTCCTCAGTTAAACCAAACATGTCTCAATTTGATCTTTGCTCCTTGAACTACACTAATTATTTTTTATTTTTTTCTAAGCAAAAGGAATGAATTTATAGGAGCACAGGGGTGCCCGCCCTTATACATCAAATGGACTCAATCAAACATGGTTCAAAAAAAAATCATCAAATGCACGCCCAAGGGTTTATACACCATTGGCTAAAATTATACACATCTTGAGACTTGAAAGCACAAAACCATCTCCAACCACACTAATTATAAGAATATAAATGATTTTTGTTTCACAAGACTACATAAATAATAGGCTTAAAAATGAAATTAGTCCCTATAAATATTGACTTTTTTTAAATTAGTTCCTATATTTTTTTTGTTTTGGTCCCTGCTTTTTCTTTCCGTTTTGGTTTTAATCTCTACTGCCAACTATGGTTTAAGATAATGCAAATGCAGTTATAATTTTGGTCTCCATATTTTAATTGTTTGAAGATTTTGGTCTTTGCTTTTCAGTGTTGTTTTTGGTTTTGGTCCCTAGCTATCTCGTTAAGCCACTTAATTAAGCATTTTTCATTTAATGTTGACGGTATGGACTAAAATCAAAACGAAACCGAAAAACAGGGACCAAAACAAAAAAAATAAAATATATGAACTAATTTTTTTTTAAAAAAAAAAACCAATATTTATAAGGACCAATTTGATATTTAAACCTAAATAATATAATGTTTACCTTAAACGCGTATGATTCCAACTTTTTAACGGTTAAAGGTGCTATAGATTGGATGAGAGGGGGGTAGTGGTGTTGGAATCTAATTCCCTGTCTGTTTTGACAGGTTCTGCTTTTTTGCTCATTTTGATGCTAAAAGCTTACCACTTAATATTGCGAAATTTTAGTTGTAAAGGAACCAAAATTGCAGCCTTAATCCTGCATCATTCACTTGTTGTCCCCTCTCTCTCTCTCTTTCTCTCTAGAGAGTAGAGAGGCCACACTCAAACACACAGATAAAAGAGAGAGAGAAACAGTAGGGGCACAACTACAAAGTACAAACTACTACTAATACAAAGGAAGGCCATGCACGTGCATGAGAAATACAGATCAGAAAAGAAGATTAGAGTGGGACCGAACTAGTTGCATTGTATTGCATGACCAAATGCATTTCAAGTGGGGGCGTCAAAAAGTAAAGCTTAGGTGGTTTCCCCACACATACAACAAAGACTGCAAAGGAATGGTTACTACGTACGCACCACTCTTCCATGTTTGTGCCAGAATTTGTTGGTTGCCTCTCATGCTCATGGGCCGCAATCACATAAATAATAAATTATTATGTCACAGATTATTAATAGATAGAGGCTAACGCGGCAGCATTTTATTATTGATTTGATATATGATCACTCCCCATTCACCGCACCAGTCACCAATATACTCATCTTCATTCATATTTCATATTCCATTGCTCGCATAATTAACACACACAGATAAATATATATATCATCTTGTACATCCATCTGACTTTACTTAGATTCCCTTGCTTCAGTTTTTAAGAAAGAGATGCAAGATGGTTAAAATGTAAACAAACTCACAATTTTCCTTTCCTTTTCTCTCACTCCTTACAAAACTTTTCCTGTTAAAAAAAATTGCAAACAATCCTGATTGGTTATGATTTGATGTTTTCGGATCAAATAATTTACTAAAAATGATTATCATCTAATCACATATTTAGTTCAGATGGTTAAATTTTCCAACATAAAATATTACAACCAGGTTTCAAATTCTAACAAGAGTATTAAATATCTGCTTATAGAAAGAAAAAAAAAATTTGATCACATTCTTACAAATCCACACCCTTTATTCGAATCATTCTTCTTTTGAATGTGCTGCCTTTTCATTCTATTTAAAAGATAGAAATGTTGATTTAATGGAAGAAAATCGTGCCAAATTTTGGGATTCAATATCCGAAGGAGCATCTCCGCTCAGAGATTTGAAATTCCAACATCTTTATACTCCGTTCAATAAAATTGGTAAACTTTGAAAAGTCGATAAAATTAAAGAAGACAAAAATTTAATGTTTTGTCTTTAAAATTAATTGCATAATCAATCCTTTAATACACCATTAATTGACTTACCAGCATAGATTAAAGAATATACTGCACTTTTTTATTCATTACAAGATTTTTTATAATTTCTCTCTAACATTTTGGGACTGACGTGAGTATTTGAAAAATAAAATAAATTTGTTCACTAAAAAACAGAACAATCAAACGGTCCTAGGTCTCGTGCAGGCTTACTCCAAGCAAGAGCGAAAATAACTCTCCTGGTATATTACGTGCAAAATTGTAAATTTAACAACAGAAAAAAGAAAGAGATCTATTTTCCCAATTCCATTCTAATTATCAATTATGTGACATCTAATGCTGAGATCAACTGGAGTCCGCGTAAGACAGCATAGTTGGTGGCTGCAGGGACACTTAGATTTCCCCCTCCCCAGGTCATGGGTTCTAGTCCCAGACCTCCCATGTAAAAAAAAATAAATAAAAATGCTGAGATCAACTGGCATGAAAATATTTAACTAAATCAAAAATATATAGCTTAGCTTATAGTAGAACACAATTGCGTTAAATACTCACTAGGCGCAATAGCTTAGTAACTCTTAATCCTTCCCGGCTAAAATCCTGATTAATCACACGCCCCTTATATATAACGATTTATGCAAAAAAAATCCACAAACTATTTTTTTTTTCCTGTATCAGACTATCAATTGTTTGAGTTGATGGAAGCAAACAAGCATTATTTGGACCCCTCCCAGTACAATCATTTTCAAAATCAAAATCACTTACAAGCTCACACGCACGTATATATGGACCAGATCCATGTTACTTTGTCTCATAAGATGAATTGGAAACTATTACTACTCGTAAGACTTCTGAGCCCACTGCAAACAAAAGCATGGGCCGAGAGTTACACCTGTATGGGTCCTGAACTATAAGTCAGCGCTTTTAATTTCTGGGGTTTGATTTTCGTAACCTTAATTTTAATTTTCATATTTCCTTTAAAAATGAGAATAATAATCCTTCCGATAAGTCATTTTTTATTATAACAATTTTCTAGTATTATTTATAAGTCATTATGTTTTGTATTTTATTAGTCATTTTTTTCCTTTTATTTGCTATTTGTTCACTAATGTAAAATAATATATTTATGAAATTTTCAATAAAAATTAACATGATAAAATTGTAATGTTTAAGTACCTTTTTTTAAAATTTTAAGAAATGTAATTATCCTTCTTAATTTGTGTAATACAGTTAAGCGTGTCCTTTAATAAAAATACGAGAGAATAATAATTACACTTTGTTATAAAAACATATGGAAGGTTTTCCACTTCTGTATGAATAATATCATATGCTTAGCAAATTGGCTAAAAAGTCTGCTGAAAACTCAAAACCCAGGCAATGAAGGCTTAACTAGGCTATACTGAAGCCTTCAAACCAACGTGTTTGCGAAAAGTAGCTGATAAACCAATTGAGAATTGGTATAGTGGAGTAGAAAAAAAGCTTAAGAGTACAAGACATAAATCACTTTAATGGAGCTCTTCAAATCAGTGTTTTGAATGTCAAGGTTACTCTAAAAATTCCATGTGCATGTTTGTTTTAGCTTAAAGTTTGTAGTTTTGGTTTTTTTTTTAAATAATCATAATATATGTTTGTTTTTGATGTAGATTATCATGTTAGATTATATACTTGAAAAAATAATAGACGTGTAAAAGCTCATTTAGAGCACCTAGAGATTATTTTTTGAAAGATTATTTTTTAGACCATCAATTTTCTTATTTTACCCTTATCACTCCAACACATTAACTACCTCATCATCATTCCATACCCATTTAATAATTTACTCTGTAAAATATAATCCTCTTTACACTATTCAAACAAAATAGATTAGCTTAAATTCATTCTTCAGCTAAAATACCCCAACATAAACACATTATATATACTCTAACAACTAGCTATAACAACCAGCTATAACAACCATGCACGCATTCGAATAAGGCGACGAGCTTATTTTTTGCCACATAAACTCGTTAGCTGGTTTATAATCCCAGCCTTGCCATATACAGTCGAAAGTTATTTTATTTTATTGAATGCCTATATTTTTTTTGTTATGCAATGGGGCCTTGACCCATACGTTGATGTTTTGTAGGTCATACGGAGTAGGGTATATGCAATGAAATTATAATATCGTCAATTGCACAAGTAAATTAAGAATTTTTATTTTAACAATAATATACCGTGTGTCTATATATATATATATATATATATATATATATATATAAACTTTATTCTCTGCAAAAATCATATTCGTATGAACACGCCCAATCTTAGCCTATTTTGAGTTATAGGGCGAAATTTTTTTGGGATCTTTACTCATAATTTATTTATTTTTTATTAAAAACTAACATGTCGACTACCTACTCACATTCCTATTTTTTCATGAATAATTATATTTTGATTAATTTATGTGTTTATATATTGCTTAAAAAAATAAATTATTCATTCCATAAAATTTTTCTCAAATACATTTAACTATTTAAATAATATTTTGATATTAGAAAGAAAAAGTGTTAAACGTGGAGGGTTTTCGAGTTACCCCAAACAACAAAAAATTATTGACGAGATTATAAAAACATCGTGGACAATTTTACAACCATTATGGGCAATTTTAAAATCGTGGAAAATTTGTGGGTTTTTTTTTTTCAAATCTACGTACAAATGACTTTTTTAAGAAGATGTGTAATTATTCCATGCATATTTACTTTGTTAAAAATAATATTAATTTATGATGGTGGACATCAAAACAACTCTAGTTTTATATATAGATACGGATAAATAGATTAAAACATGTAATATTTATACATCTAATCAATTAAACTAATGGCAATAATCAAAAATAAAAATAGTTGTTAATAAATAGAATAGAGGTGAAATAAAATAAAAAATTTATTAATTAAATAGGCAATAAAAAACTCCTTTTATGTTGAGTTGTAAAAATAAAGTTCATTAATTCACCTATTTACATTATTTTCATGCAATCTAATTTTGGGTTGTTGTTATACAAATTATGTTGGACTAGTGATTCTTTGTCACCTAACATATTGTTGGCATGTCATTGTTTAAAAAAGTCAAAATTATATATTAGATGACAAAGTCTCATTGATCCAACATAAGATTACATAACAACAATCCAAAATTAGGTTGCATATTAAAAGTGTTTTTAAATTATTATTATTATTATTATTATTATTATTATTATTATTATTATTATTTCAAAAACTAAGGAATGGGAATGGGAAGGGGGTTTCTTCGGTGCCGTTGTAAAATGGTGGGTTTCGGTGCCGTTGAAGCTTTAGCCAATGAAAGCACGTCACCTCATTTAATTAGCCATGTCATCATAATTTCTAATAAAGCATCCAATTTTATCTTATTGCATTTTAGTCCTTCACATTTTAAATAACTTTTGATTATTTTAATCAATTTAAATCAAATTAAATATTTCCTATTTTATTTAAAGAATTAGAATAAAAAAATGAGGATTTGATTTTGAAATAGTTTTTTCATAAAAATTATGTCATATTTTATAATGTTTGTCTTTACATTGTTATTTTTTTTAGAGATCTTTACGTTGTTGATTATGTTTTTATATTTATCTTTCATTCATTACTGTTGTTTATCAACTATCAATGAAACATCTTAAAGAGATTTAAATTTATAAAATTCAAAATCTTGATTCAAATTTAATGTTTATCCTTACATAGTTGTTTTTTTTAGAGATCTTAACGCTGTTATTTAAATTTGAATTCATAAATTTTTTTTCTTAATTTATGGCTTATAAAAACAATAATAATGACAATTGATTGTGTTTTTATATTTATCTTTCATTTAATACTATTGTTTATCAATTATCAATATACCTATTAAAGAGATTGAAAGTTATAAAATTCAAAATCTTGATTTAAATTTAGTGTTTATCTTTACATTGTTATTTTTTTTAGAGATCTTTACGCTGTTATTTGAATTTGAATTCGTAAATTTTTTTCTTAATTTATTGTTTATAAAAACAATAATGATAGCAATTGATTATGTTTCTATATTTATCTTTCATTCATTACTATTGTTAATCAATTATCAATCATATCTCTTAAAAAAAATTGAAAGTTATAAAATTCAAAATCTTGAACCAAATTTAATGTTTATTTTTACATTGTTATTTTTTTTAGAGATCTTTAACCTGTTATTTGAATTTGAATTCGTAAATTTTTTTCATAATTTATTGCTTATAAAAACAATAATGATAGAAATTGATTGTGTTTCTATATTTATCTTTCCTTCATTACTATTGTTAATCAATTATCAATCATACCTCTTAAAGAGATTGAAAGTTATAAAATTCAAAATCTTGAACCAAATTTAATGTTTATTTTTACATTGTTTTTTTTTTTTTGGTAGAGAGTAGGCTGTTATTTGAATCTAAATATCACAACATCTAAAAATAATAACTTTTTCAAATAATCACTTTTTTGTTGAATTTGTTTTTAGCCTTAATTATGTCAGAAGTCCCTGAAGTTTGGGGTACTTTTGTCAGATACCCTTATTCTTTATTTTTCAATGTTTGACTCCCCGAAGTTACTTCTGGGTTTGTCATATACCCCTACTACTAATTTTGGCCAATTTTGCTGACATATAACATTGGAATCCTAGTCAGACGTAAGAGGTTGGTCAGGTGGTGCAGCGTGATGTCACTCAGACGAAGACAACCTCTCTTTCTTCAATTTTATTTTCTTTTTTCTTTAACTAAAAATATAAAAAATATTAAGTTTTTTAGTGTTTTAATCTAAATTAAAAAAAAGGTCTTCGCCCACGTGGCACCATGCGCCTAACCTCTTGAGTCTGACTAGGATTTCGATGTTATATGTCAGAAAAATTGGTCGGAATTAGTAGTAGGGGTGTATGACAAACTCAGAAATAGCTTCGGGGAGCCATACATTGAAAAAAAAAAGAATAAGGGTATC
The DNA here is from genome assembly GCA_037953625.1 of Crotalaria pallida. Taxonomy (NCBI): domain Eukaryota; kingdom Viridiplantae; phylum Streptophyta; class Magnoliopsida; order Fabales; family Fabaceae; genus Crotalaria; species Crotalaria pallida. The sequence goes on along the minus strand of CM075654.1, from coordinate 135,281,410 downwards.
TGACAAAAGTACCTCAAACTTCAGGGACTTTTGACATAATTAAGCCTTGTTTTTATTTATTTCTAGGTAAACAAATAGACCATAACAATTTCCTCTAATTCAGCAACCAATAACATGATTCTAATTTTACCAATATTATAAAATTTTAGAGCAAGACTACCAAAATCCAAGAAAAAAATATTGAAATTCATGAGTATAATTGTGTGGATGTTGCGATTTATTGCGTCTGTAACATCCCAAATTTAATTCCTAGTATAATTGATGATGGGTCAAGCCTAAAGTGAAGGAAGTAATGATATGGAGTTGAAACTAGTGGTTTGAAGGCTTGATTTAGGATTAATAACATAGGATATTAGGAAATTCAAAATAAAAGATTTACAACTCTAAACACAAATTCCACCGTTGGATGTGAAGTAGGATATGTGGGGAAGCATGTGTCAAAATTTGAGGAAGATCCAACGGTTAACGAAAATGTTATGGCCGTTCAAAGTCGGGGTGCTGAAAATACTGCAACTTAATCGATTAAGCTGCAGCTTAATCGATTAAGACCTGAAGGAGGGGGGAATTTAATTGAGTAATACTCGATTAAACGCTGTAGATGCAGAAAATAATAAAGTGCAGCACACGTTCTTTCTCTTCCAAATTCGAGCCTCACTCTTTCTCTCCCCTAGGTTCCATTCTCCATCATCAAATCCACCAAGAGCAAGTGGGATTTCTTCATTCCGTCAACAAATATCTTCCTTCTTCACTTCAAGTAAGTGTTTAATGCCATGAATTTCCTCTTTTCTTTCTCTAAATTCATTTTCCCTTTCTCTCTCCTCCATCCATGGTGGTTTTTGATTCTTAAGTCATGGAAGCTCCACTTTTCTTGAGTTTTGGCATGACTCATTACATGAATGTTAATCTTTTCTTGCTATGGCTATTATATTAGGTTCCTCCCTCTTCCTTTGGACTCTAACTCAATTGGGGGCAAGGCTTTCAAGTGTAGAGCAAGCAAAATCACCTTATCTCCAAGTGTTTGAGGTAAGGGAGTGGATATAGTGAGCTTGCCTTGTTCTAGAGAGTCGGGTCTAGTTAGTATATAATACTTGTTAGGATTATGTGTTAGAGGAGAAAATTAGACTATAAATCCCTATGTTATTGAATATGAAATTCTAATTAATTAAATATGCATGATGAATGGATGTTAAGACTAGGAAAAGGAAACCCAATAATATAAGAATGAATTATTTGATAAATGAAATTTGGTTAATGACTATATTGAAGTACATGAGGAATTGGGTAATGTGATAGTGAATTTGACATAAATGATAGCTATGATTAGTGACTTTATTTGTAAAGTTGTGAATTAAATGATAAATAATTGTTGTAGCAAATATATGTATGTGTTGTGGAGTAAATTGATAGAGGAAGAAATGGAATGGAAACGAATATATGTGTTGTTAAAGCAAAAATATGAGAAGGTGATAATATGTATGTTTCGGTTGAATATGTTTGTACACTAAATGTTAAATATGTATAAAGGTGAAAATGGAAGTAAAATGGTTATGTGTAAACAAAAGTAAAAGGTGATGTATGTAAATTAAAATGAAAGGCAATCAAAATGTTGGGCTATAAAGGAGAACACTATTTGGCATAATTGTGATAACTGAGAAAGGAAGTGAATGAGGAATTTGCATGAATGATTAGTTGTTGAATGTGTGTTGTTGTGTTTAAATGTGATATAATTGTTGATGTGAGAATATGAAGGTATGTTTTGGCCTCTGATGTGAGGTAATGAATATGGAAATGTGATTAAATGCGTTGGCCTCTGATTTGAGGTGACGAGTAATGGAAAGTGATGAATATGCTGACCTCTGATATGAGGGGCACAATATGAATGGTAAAATGTGTTGACCTCTGACCTGAGGGACACGATATGAATTGGAATGAATGGGTGTTGACCTCTGACCTGAGGGACACCGGATTAAATAATGGGTTGGGTGTTGACCTCTGACCTGAGGGACACCGGATTAAATAATGGGTTGGGTGTTGACCTCTGACCTGAGGGACACCGAATAAAATATGTATTGAAGTGTTGACCTCTGACCTGAGGGACACAAAATGGATTATAATGAATGGGTGTTTGACCTCTGACCTGAGGGACACATAATTTAAAAAGGGAATAAAATTGGATAAGGTAAAGGTAATGAAAACGCGATGTATGTAGGCCTTCGATTTGGTGGAGACATACATCGTGGTTGGTGTATGTATGTAGGCCTTCGATTTGGTGGAGACATACATACACCGTAAATAAAAGGAAATGAATAAAGGAAACAGGGAATAAAATTGGACAAGGTATGGTAATGGGAACCCGATGTATGTAGGCCTTCGATTTGGTGGAGACATACATCGTGATTGGTGTATGTATGTAGGCCTTCGATTTGGTGGAGACATACATACATCGTAAAAATAAGGAAAAGGTAAGGGTTTAAAAAGGGAATTATTTGGAAACGGGGAAAAATAAATACATGGAAACAAGTGGTGAAATGAATAATGAGAATGGAAATGTGGAATAAATATTGTAATGAGTATGGTATGCAATGTGTGAATATATGTTTATTTGCTAAATGTGTTTGACCTAGTGAGTTGTTATGTCTAGTTAGAAACTGCTTTCTATTTCATGTGCAATGCTCACTCCCTTACAGTTTCTGGTACAGAGATTGAGCTGGCACAGCCCCCGGCCGAGCAGGAGTACTTTCCCTTACAGGGATAGTAGGGTGTTATGGGTTTAGAGTACATTATAGACCTAAGTCTCCTATGTTCTGTTGAAGAAAATGTAATGTATACTTTTGAGTGAGGCTTAGGACACTTTGTTTTGATAAAATATCATGCTTTGGCTTTTGATGTTCTAACTTGCTATTTTCCGCTGAAAACTCTGAATAGTATGTATTCTGATATATTTGGAGCCCTTTGGGCCTTGCTATGATTTAGAAAATATAATCTGAAGCCCTGCTGGCTATTAGTTGTTTATTTGAAATTGTTTATCACAGGTTGAATTTTGGATTAGTCCGAAAAACAAACAAAACTCCGTCCGTTTGACGGTTGATTTTAATATAATTAAAAAGGAATTTTTAAGTCCGTATTTTATTATAGGGGGAATTAAGGGTAAAAATCTTAGGGTGTTACAGCGTCTCTATTCAAATATTTCACAAATTTGATTAGTGATTTTTGTTTGGCCATCACTAACGACACTAAGTAAATAATCACACCAACAAATAAATAATCAATTCTCATTTCATTAATCATTGGCACAATTCTTTGTTTTTGTTTTTACAATAAAAAGTCAAGAAAAGGGGAAAAACGAAGCATATGCTTACAAGTGGTTGGGAAATAATTAATCTTTGTTACAGATCTAACAAACTAAAAAAAAGGGAAAAACATAATCAGAGTTGAAAAAGAGGGGAAAACATAAGGTAAAGTGATTTTTTAAGAGAAGATGGATTGGTGACGATGATGACGTCGGGTCGTGTTTGGTTGTGATGTCGTCAAGAATAGTGGTGAAAATTGATATCATAGTGAGATGTGTTTGGTGTGTGCGGCGGAAATTTGATATATAGATGATGAATGTATGTGTTGTACCCTACTGATTTATGGATGAGGCAACTTAATAATTTTATGAAGTGTTGACGAACCATGAAGCCGTGATGAAGCTTGTACTTTGATCAAGCCGTGATGAAGTTTGCCCAGGTGATGAACAGACGTGATGAAATTTTGATGAAGTGATAGATTATGAAAGAAACTATTTCAAAATCAAATCCTATTTTTTTTTATTTTAATTTTTTAAATAAAATATGAAATATTTAATTTGATTTAAATTAGTTAGATTAATCAAAAGTTACCTAAAATGTGAAGGACTAAAATGCAATATGATAAAATTGGATGCTTTAATAGAAATTATGCTGACGTGACTAATTATATGACATGACGTGTTTTCATTGGTTAAGGGTTCGACAGCACCGAAACCCACCCTTTTGCAACGGCACCAGAGAAACCCCCGAATGGGAATGGGAATGGGAATGGGAATGGGAAAGGGAATGTTGAAAAGGTTGTAATGGCGGTCCACGTAGGCAAAGAATGCGTATCAGGAACCAAGTCTTTAGGAGTTTGAACAGGGAAACTGTTAGCGTAAACAACCTTTTCCTTCCAAATCGAATCACGGTTGAACAATGAACATTTTGCAAATTCGCCAACCTCTTCTTTATATAATACAATCACATTATTTATTCCTCCGCCACAGTGCTCCTTTGATTTGAACATCCAACACTATATTATATATATTTATATTCAGAGCAATAAGCACACTCTCTTAGTGTGTTTGTTTGTTACTCACTAGTAGCTAGAGATCACAGACTAGAGAAATGGCTGGCAAAGGTGAGGGTCCGGCTATCGGAATTGACCTGGGCACAACGTACTCATGTGTTGGAGTTTGGCAACATGATCGTGTAGAGATCATAGCCAATGATCAGGGCAACAGAACCACACCCTCCTATGTGGCTTTCACTGATACTGAACGTTTGATTGGAGATGCTGCTAAAAACCAGGTTGCCATGAATCCAATCAACACTGTTTTCGGTGAGTTTGAATTTTCTGCATACTTGCACAAAATATATATATATATTCCAAGAAATGCATGCGTAACACTCTATTTATGAGTTAAAATGAATGTGTATAGAAGAGTCTAGAATCGCTCGCCCTTTGTTTAGAGTAATGACTTTTTCACGTTCTTATTTCTCATGCCTTGTGGCTTTTCTATTTTATAATCATTGAAAAAAATCTTTTGTTCTAGAAAACAATAATAGATCATCAATACTCAATATTTATCCATGAAAGAAAGATATTGAAATAAAAAGGTGTGAGATGATCATTTTCTTTTTGGTTAAGTTAAAGGTATCACGGCACGCATGCTATGCTTGATTAGAGGTACTTGAATAAGGGAACAACCAAGGTATGTTCATTATTTTTATTTTTAAATACTCCCTTTGTCCGACAACAAAGATGGTTAAAAATTGTAAAAGTCAAAAAATGAATGAGATATGTGTTTAATGATTTGTTTAACACATTAATCAATTATCAAACAATCCATTTTGTATTGATCAACCAATCACAATTCAAAATTTGCAACTTTTAAGATTTTCATTAATTACTTTAACCTAAATTTAAGACAAAATTTTGTTAATTTTTTACCATTAGGATGGAGGGAGTACATGTATAGAATGAAGATAAAAAGTAAGTTAGAGATACACCATCTCAAATAACAAAATAATGCGATACATCTATTAATTAATTGCTATATGATTATCAATTACTAACAAGTAACATGTATGACTCTTTAATGAGCATACAGTATGATGTAATTCTGATTGTGATACTATAATGTGGGTTAGATGCAAAGCGTTTGATTGGGAGGAGGTTCAGTGATAGTTCAGTGCAGAGTGACATGAAGTTATGGCCTTTCAAAATCATTTCTGGACCTGCTGAAAAGCCCACCATTGTGGTAGACTACAAAGGTGAAGAGAAACAGTTTGCTGCAGAGGAGATATCTTCAATGGTTCTCATGAAAATGCGCGAGATTGCGGAGGCATATCTAGGTTCCAGTATCAAGAATGCTGTGGTAACTGTCCCTGCTTACTTCAACGACTCTCAGCGCCAAGCTACTAAGGATGCTGGAGTCATTGCCGGTCTCAATGTCATGCGCATTATCAACGAGCCTACCGCTGCTGCAATTGCCTATGGTCTTGACAAGAAAGCCACATCAGTGGGAGAGAAGAATGTGCTTATCTTTGATCTTGGTGGCGGAACCTTTGATGTTTCACTTCTCACTATTGAAGAGGGTATATTTGAGGTGAAAGCTACCGCTGGAGATACTCATCTGGGAGGAGAAGATTTTGATAACAGGATGGTGAATCATTTTGTTCAAGAATTCAAAAGGAAGAACAAGAAGGACATTAGTGGGAACCCCAGGGCCTTAAGAAGATTAAGGACATCATGTGAGAGAGCCAAGAGGACTCTTTCATCCACTGCTCAGACCACTATTGAGATTGATTCTTTGTATGAGGGTGTGGATTTTTACACCACCATAACAAGGGCAAGGTTTGAAGAGTTGAACATGGACCTCTTTAGGAAATGTATGGATCCTGTAGAGAAATGTTTGAGGGATGCAAAAATGGACAAGAGTACTGTCCATGAGGTTGTTCTTGTAGGAGGGTCAACTAGGATCCCGAAGGTGCAGCAACTTCTGCTAGATTTTTTCAATGGAAAGGAACTATGTAAGAGTATAAACCCTGATGAGGCTGTTGCTTATGGAGCTGCAGTACAAGCTGCAATATTGAGTGGTGAGGGCAATGAAAAGGTGCAGGACTTGTTGCTGCTTGATGTTACGCCACTTTCGCTTGGGCTTGAAACTGCGGGAGGAGTCATGACTGTGCTAATCCCAAGGAACACGACCATTCCTACAAAGAAAGAACAAGTTTTCTCTACCTATGCCGATAACCAACCCGGTGTGCTAATTCAGGTGTACGAGGGTGAGAGAACAAGGACAAGGGACAATAACTTGTTGGGGAAGTTTGAACTTTCTGGCATTCCTCCTGCTCCAAGGGGTGTCCCTCAAATCACCGTCTGCTTTGACATTGATGCGAACGGTATTCTGAATGTGTCTGCCGAGGACAAAACCACCGGGCAGAAAAACAAGATTACGATCACAAACGACAAAGGGAGGTTGTCTAAAGAAGACATTGAGAAGATGGTTCAGGAGGCAGAGAAATACAAGTCAGAGGATGAAGAGCACAAGAAGAAAGTGGAGGCCAAGAATGCACTTGAAAACTATGCATACAACATGAGGAATACAGTGAGGGATGAAAAGATTGCATCAAAGCTCAATCCAGAAGATAAGAAGAAAATTGAGGACTCTGTGGAAGAAACCATTCAGTGGCTTGATAGTAACCAGCTAGCAGAAGCTGATGAATTTGAGGATAAGATGAAAGAGCTTGAAGGGATATGCAATCCTGTCATTGCTAAAATGTATCAGGGTGGAGGGGCAGATGTTGGTGGTGGTGCTATGGATGATGATGCTCCTCCAGCTGGTGGAAGTGGAGCAGGACCCAAAATTGAGGAGGTTGATTAAGACCAAGGTCTAATTAACGCATCATTATTTTGTCAGAGCTGATTTGATTAGGAGGTCTTTAGACTGAGGAGAATAACTAGGTATAGATATGTCTAGTGCATGTCTAGAATTATGGCTCAAAACCATGAGCTGAATTGGAATTCTTGCTTTTGTTTTTTTGTTTTTGTTTTAATTCTGTACATAGTAGCCTATCATCATCAACACCAATAACCCTTCATGCCGCCTAGTGATCTATCAAAGTTTTACTTCTCGATTTTTTTCTTTACCAATAAATTTGCACTTTGCTACTTGTTCTGAAAAATTGGAAAAAGAGGTATGTATAACTTGTTTAGGGTAACCTAATGAACATGTCTGATGTCTAACTTCCTCTCAAACTAGTTTTTCTGTGATCAGTTAATGTCTAATGTTGCAGGTAAGTGTTTCAGTGGAAGTAGTGGGGACCAAACCATAAAAATATCAAGCAACTCATTACTCACCAGTTTAAGATATAGCTCCAATACTATACAAGCTGCAACCATGTAATACATGTGTAGCTGATAGTCAGTATTATAATTCACAAAAAACAGAATAATAGGCAAAATGTTCCAAAAGTAAAGGGAAAGGGTGCTAGCCTGCTAGGTGATAGTAATAAAGAAATTTTGACTGATAAACTGTTGGTGAGTATTTTTGTGGATGAACTTTCTGGCATTCCAAGCGAATAACATGGAAAACAAGATAAGCATCAACTTGGACCCACTTCTACTTCGACAACATACTTGTTACATCTCAAATCCACATACACTAGATTGCAATGAGGGGTAGGATGTATTGGAACATCATAATAATAATAATAATAATAATAATAATAATAATAATAGAATAAAAAATCAAACAGCATGTCCCCCAAATTTATTACTCCCTCCGATCCAAAGGTAATGTATTTTTAGCATTTGTACGATGATCCAAAAGTAATGTTCTTTTATAAACTCAATACATAATTATCCTACTTTTTCCAACTATACCCTTATTTATAACAATCTCTTTTTTTATAACAGTGCATTCAAAGTTTGGGAAGTGAGAAAGACACAAGCATGCAGCAGACACAGCAATGAATGCTACTCCACTCTCTCACGCATGAGTTGGATGGCATTTTATATGCATCTGAAGCCCTTATTTATACACAGTAATCTCTCTTCTTCTAAACTCATACTATCTCTTCATAAACCAGTATTTTGGAAGTGTTCTTTCTAGTGCCAACTTTTCACTTTCATCTTCATAAACAAAAATGAGTACTCCACCAAACACTATGGTACTGCTGCTGGTTCTCCATATTTGCTCATTGAAAAGAGTGACAATGGAAAAAGTCACATGGGAAATGTAAAGGTGGTTATTGTTAGGAGTAAATGAATGAGAATGATGTCTAGGGTAATTAATGGTTGAGAATGATATACTAATCATTACAAAAGGGTATTTTGGTCAAAATACTTCAAAATCTTACATCATTTAACTATTTCTTAAAACCCGCGCATAACCTTAAAATACATTACCTTTGGATCGGAGGGAGTACTATTTTAAAACTCATAATACTATATATGCTGGTGGGGATTTGTGATTCATTCAACAAAAAAAAAAGATCAATTTGAATTCAAGAGAAGTTTATAAAGTGGACCCAAGAAATTGACTTCCACCAAGGACCACCCTCCTGGGTCTGCCTTATTTCACATGGAGCCATGCCCGATTTCAAAATTTCCAGCTAATATTATATGGTAGCAATAACAATTTCTTATTCCAGAATTTAAGTTTTCAATCTATTGAATTATTCAAATTCTGAACGTTATGTTAGCACTCACTAAGCAAAGAACATTTTTATCCTCTTCAAGTCTTCAACGTGTAAGGTTGTAAGGTCTTTGGTTTGGTAATCTAACATTTTTTTAATTTCAAAAGGAGGAGCTGATTGAACTTTCCGCCGAATCGCGTGATAACAACGACATCACTTGTTTTTTGGGTAAAAAGTTCATAGACACCCTAACCCATTGATTAAGACATCTTACATAGTCACCTATTAAATTATCTACAATCTAATGACGGTTGCTTCTTCTAATAATTTTATCTCCAACACACTCATTATTTGAAGACTTCCACTTAAAAAAAAAAAATGAGTGAGTTTATACCATATTCGATTAATTAAGAATAAAATAATCTGCAACTTGTTGAGGCAAATACTCACTTTCTTCTAGGTGGTGAGACTAGAAGAAAGGTAAAATTCTCACAAAAGTCTTGGCCAAGTAAAAATTTCCACAAGCAATTTCAAACTAATTGTCTGTACACCACTTTGCTAATAGCGTTTACATGAAGGATTAACATTCGAGTCGTTTGTTTATTCATCATTACAGGGCAAATTCAATAATGCAAACTATTCCATTTGAAATTTGCCTTAGAAAATGCACACATGTTTAGACACTTCAAAATTGGAGGCCAATTGTGAATTTAGATGTGAATAAGCAATGAATTGGGATATTGAGCTTAATTATGTCACAAGTCCCTGAAGTTTGGGGTACTTTTGTCAGATACCTTTATTCTTTTTTTTTTCAATATCTTACTCCTCGAAGTTTACTTCTGTATTTGTCATATACCCCTATTAACAATTCTGACCAATTTTGCTGACATGTAATATCGGAATCTTGGTCAGACGCAGGAGGTTAGACACGTGGTGGCCCGTATTTTTTTTAGTTAAATAAAAAATTAAAAAAAGATTGAAGAAAGAGGTTGTCTTCGCCCGTGTGACATCACGTGGCACCATGCGATCAACCTCTTGTGTCTGACTAGGATTCTGATGTTACATGTCTGCAAAATTGGTCAGAATTAGTAGTAAGGATATATGATAAACCTAGAAGTAACTTCGGAAAGTCAAACATTAAAAAAAAATAAGGTTATCTAACAAAAGTACCCCAAACATCAAGAACTTGTAACATAATTAAACCTAAAAAAAACGCAGGATGCAGCTGGGCACATATGACCTGCTTGATCATGAATCACGAGTCATTCGTGGTTCAGGCTAATAACAATTTGACAAGTATTCTAATAATTAAATTTAGTTTAAAAATTAGATTAAAAAAATAGTTATTTTTATTTGTGTTAAATATTTATTTATACAACAATTGATGTGATGATCGATAACCAACCAATAATTTATGTGCAAGTATACGAAATGATTGATTAAATGTCTAAAAGAAAGGATTAACTCATTGAGGACTTTAATAAATGAAATTAGTACTGCAAACAACTATCATTATTCATTCACATGAATGATTAACTGTTTAAGGTCTTAAGGACAGACATATCAACATGGAGAATGGACAAGAATGCCCCACCTAGTCCTTTGCTCAATAACCAGCATGTTAACCACTTGGAGAGCATGCTAGTTTGCATTTAATTAGTTGGCTTGCCAAGTGCAAATTTTGCAGCAAAGTGACCACAGCAATCATTTAAAGCACACCAAATATAGATGAGGAATAAAAATAAAAAGAACCAAATGCTTTGTAATGGTAAAACATTAAAAATTACTCCTAGCACATAGTAAGTCATTAATTAAAATTAATTAACATGTGAAGAGGAGAAAATTTAACAGAGAGCTCTAGTACTATGGGAACCTAATGTACTATAGATGAATTCTCAACAGGTCTGAATGTTGTAGGAGAAGATGCCAAGGGAAGAACCTGAGATGTACTTGAAGGAAACTGCTTTAGATGTTGTTGAAGTTCTCTCTGCTCTTTCTCTTTGTTGTTGATGAACCTAAGCAAGGACATGTCTCTTTCTTCTGTCACCCTTGTTGAATTAGGGTAATCTTTAACCTCACTTTCTGGCACAACAGACTGATGATTCTTTTGTGCCTTTCTCTGAGCTTCTTGAATCAATCTTCTATACAACTTCTCCTCTGCATCCCTCAAGAACTTGAATTTTGGAGGTGGTGATGAAGATCTAAATCTGTTGAAGTCTGACTCTCCTGATGATTCAAATAGAGGGTTGAATCCTTGGTTATTGTAAGAGTCAAGATTTTCCAAAGAACACTTCAAGGGTGAACAAGCCACAGGGCTAAGGAGAGGGGTGTTAATTGCTACCATAATATCACTCAAGCTTCTTGTTCTTGACCCTTTTCTGCTTCTATCTTCAGACTCCAAATCTTCTTTTGTTTCCTCTTTGATTGTGAATAAAAATCTTGGTGGACCAGCTAGACCAGCTAGATTGTGCAGCCTCATCAACTCTGACTCTACCCCTTCTTCTCCTAAACTCTTCACCACCATATCATTTGACACTTTTGTACCTAACTCCAAATCTTCTTCATCACTTATGTTTTCTTGGTTCATGGCCACACTTGTAGGATTGTTGGTAGATGGTGTTTTCCAACATACTCCATAAAGCACACCCTTTGCATTATTTTCTTCATCTATTTCAATTCCTATGCATGTTCTTCTTTTCTTCCACCATAACAAATAGAAAAGCTCAGCTACCAAACCCAACAGAATGCACCCAAATACAATCGTTAAAGCTATACCTAACACACTCAAAGACATGGCTCCTTTTTGCTTTCACATCCTCATGTCAAAACTACTATAAACAAAATTAGAACCAAATCAAATCCCAAATTCTTTTAAGCAATTTGGATGCTAACAAGTTTACCAGATATTAAAGCTAAGGGTAAAAAAAACTGCTGTGAGACACTGAAACAATAAATATAAATATATTGCTAAGCTAAAACTATATATGCTACATTAGGAAGTACCATTTCCCTTCCAATAAAGTCATATCCTTTCATAATTCAAGTCATGAAACTCACGTTCTAAAGATATTATTAATTACTAGTATATGTTAAATACACGCCTAGTAGTGGAGTGGAGACTTTGCTGAAATTCTTCTACAGAGGGAAAGTCTTACCTTCTAAGAAAAACAAAAGCCAATGAAGAACAAAAGGCTTAGCGTCTAGTAAATCATGTTGTGCTGTCTAAGGAACTGATCAACTGAAGATTAAAATGGATTTTGCTCTAAACAATGAGTTTAACAGAGAGTGCTTATGTTGTGATGTGATGTGATGGGTTGTGTGATACGGAATAGAATATGGTTCAGAGATAAAAGAGCGTGTGAGCTGTGCCTAATATCTGCGGCACTTTGTGGTAAAAAGCTGCTCACATGGGATTGTGAAAGTGAGCGTGTAATTTGTTATCAAAGCCAACATAAAGTAATAATTTCACCAAAAGAAAATCTCAGTTCACTTTTAAGTTTTAACAAAGAGTGGCTTGCTAGGGGAAATAACAATAACTTAATAAGCGAAAGGTTAAAAGCAAAATTTATTTTATATAAATTCGATTCACCGGGTCAATAACGCCGAAGCAAGAGACACGTAATCTGATGTGGTTAGACGTAGAGGACACTCTGCCAAGGAACACAACACGACCGTCACCCACAAAAGATTTAGCTGCGCACAACCTGGTCGAATAAAAATAAAGTGCGTGTATCATTTTTTTTTTATAATTTATTTGCTTTACACGATAGAGAATTCATATCAACAATGTTAATTAAAAAGGCTCTTTAAAATTGTAGTGGAAACTGGCACGACGTTCAGGGAATTCAGGGTGAAAGACTTGAGCTTAAATGAGACAATAATTCATGGGGATGATCCATACCGTTGAGTCAAAGATTCACACAGTTCGCGGATATGAGGTGGATTAATTGAGTCACAAAAAATGTAAAGTTCAGACATCACTTGGTTTCAAAAAAAAAAAAATTACTCCCTCCGTTTCAAATGTAGTGTTGTTTAAGGTTATACACGAGTTTTAAGAAATGATTAAATGATGTAAGAATTTAGGGTGTTTTGACTCTAATGCACCTATATAATCATTATTGAAGAAAGAGAAAAGTATTGAAAGTGAAAAAGAGAGTAATAAATAAGGATGTGTTGGGAAAAATAACATTTATTATGTATTGTATTTTGTAAAAGAACAAGACTTTTAAAACATGGTACATATGCTAAAAAAATAATACTTTTGAAACGGAGGGAGTACAATTTTATCTTTTTGACTTGTATTAAAAATTTTACAAATATATTATTTTACATTAATGAAGAAATGACAAATAATAGGAAAAAATTCAATAAATAACGACTTAAAAATACAAAGTGACTTATAAATAAAATCTATTTTTTTTCTAAAAAGCAATTTATTAATGGGATAGGAAGGAATATTTGATAATCCATGAATTTGACATCTAAGTATGACACACCAAAATTTGATTAAAGATACCAATTTATATATTTGTTAAATAAATAGAACTTAGGAACACGTAATGGTTAAATAACCAAAAACACTTCAATAATTCAAAAGAAAAAACATACACATGTTTGATACAAAGTTGTTATGCTAGAATTCGTTTTTCAATAGCCCGTTTCCTTTGATACGCAAATTTGAAAAGAAGGAAAAAAAAATTGAATATATCATATTTGATAGTGCGACCAAAGTATAAGTATAACAATGAAAAACTAAACAATTTATTAGTTTTGGTGAAAGTACTCGATACTATCACTTGCTAGAGGCTCATCATGGCCAATTTCATTGTTGACAGGCACATTAACTTCTCTAAACATGGGCTTATGCATAATACGTAACATATTAAGGAATTAAATAGAAACAACAATGTTTAATATTAGTTTGCAATAAATTCATATTTTCAATAAGCATATTGCTTTCACCAATTTAAAATAAAAAAATAAGCATATTGAATAGATCAAAAATTACCTGCAATTGATGATGGCTTCCGAGATGAATTATAGGGGAAAGTGATCCAGCAAAGTTTCTAAATAAAGTTTGAAACTTCTTCAACCCACGATTTCTTTTGGGCCATGACAAATATTTCAAAGATGGGTTTAGTTTAAAGAAAAAAAGTTTAGTTAAATAATTATTTAAGTTATAAATATAAATAATAAAATATTAATAAAAATTAATCTTTAGAAAATTTAATTGGAGGTAATTTTAAAAAACATACTCCCTCCGTCCCTATTTATAAGATACTCTTAGAAGATTTCACGTCCATTAAGAAAGTGGAAAAATTTAGTTGATTGTATTGGAAATGTGAATTTTTGATATGTATTTTCAAAATTACCCCTATTAATAGTATTGGGAATCTAAAAAGTATTAAATAAATAGGGGTGTTTGTGGAAAAAAGTAATTAATGCTCATTAAAAATTGGTGTAGTATCTTATAAATAGGGACAAAATGAAAATGTCAAAAGTATCTTATAAATAAGGACGGAGGTAGTAATAAAGATTAGGAAAAGTAGAATACTAATAGGTGATTTGAAGTGTTAATAGACCTAGCTATCAAAACAATCTAAAACTTCAGTAACACTAGGAGAGATTCATAAAGGGACCACGATGGGGTACCAACGAACACAGAGCTTGTGTGTCGCATAACAATTGGTACTGGGCTGAGACTGCGATCAGATGCACATGCGTGGCCCGTTCGGTACATGAAATGGGCCCCTTATCCCGACATTTGACCTTTGATGTATCATTGTATGTATCTATCACACGTCAATGGCTCATGCTTATACTCATGCTTATACTCATGCTTGTCCAATCCTCATCAATTGTCTCCTTTTTAATTTTAACTTATACAATTATTCAAGCCACATCGGGGACGTGTGACTAGGAACAATTAGTGAAGAGCAATGGTTTTGCATTTGGATAACAAGGTGGTTTAGAGCTCCCTGTAGAATCCAATTCCAAAGAAAATTTAAAGTCATGGGCCGTGGATCAGTTTCGCAAGTCCTTAATCAACATTTTAATGGGGGCCAAGTATCCCAATAGAGATAAGAGAAGGGGAAAAAATTATTCAAGGTTTGGGGGTTTGAAAAAACGGAATGCTTAAAGTTTGGGGTTTGAAAAAATGTAAAGGTAATTTTGAGAAAAGATTTAAAATGTGGTTTGGGTTCAAAATTCTTTACTCAAAAATTTATTCCTTCATATTTTTACTTAGTGTAATTTTTTTAGAAATTTTTTGTTTTTATTTATCTATCTCATTTAGAAGTTCAAGAGAGTAATATTTATCATGTTTTCCTTTATTTTATAGAATATTGATATATAGTGTAAGTAACGGAGAAAAAGATTTATTACGAAAAAGTATAATTAATTTGTAATGAAGCAGATAAATATGAATGAAAGTAAGGATTACATTGTTTTCAATATATTAAATATGTTCTACCTTTAATAGTACCCTTTTTTTTTAACTATGATCATTGATTTTTTTTTTCAATTCTTAAGTAAATCAAGATCCCCTTAAATAGAGGAGGTAAATATAAAAAATAATGTTTATTACAAATGAGTGAGTATAATATCATGAACAATTATTAGGTGGTACGAGGCCAATGATTTTGGATAAATTATCATCATCTATTATTTATTTTATGAATTTTTTTTAAAGGTTTGTTTAACTTCAATCCTTAGGACTTAGAGTAAGATGTTAACAAATAGTAAAATCTTATTAAGAACCTGATTTTCTAGTTCTTAATTATTAAATCTTTATTTTTTTAACTAAAACATGTTATTTATAGTTTTTTATTCTCAACTCTAAAAATTTATGTTAATAAAAATAAATAAATTATGAATGATTGAAATAGATTCAAAACCATTGGTCTATAGAAGCAACTAATAATTTTACATAATTCCAAGTATAGAAAAGGCAACAATTCAAAGTTCAAGCTGTTTTGATGCACCCGTTGGAGTTGGAGCCCTCTACCCAAAAGAGAAATACTAGGAGAAAGATATACTCCGCGAATCACTTCTTTCTCAAGACACCCTCCAATTTTATAAAGATGGGCGTGCTTGTAAAACCATCATTCAAGTGTAAGGGCATCGACGACATAGGTCAAAGAGATTTTGGTGGAGAATCTTAAGTTTAAATTTTTTTTTTCAAATTATGCTAATTTAAAAAATTCGATAGAGAGTCTTAAGTTGAGTTTATAAGATTATGTGGGATCCGTGTTTTTGTCCTTTTCTTCCTTTTTTATGTGTAACACCGTAATAAACAAATAAATAAATAATAACAATAAATTAATAATAAATAATTACAAATAATAATAATAATATTTTTAAAAAATAAAAATAATATTTTTAAATATCTATATTTACTTTTTTATTTTTAAATATATTGTCTTGTTATGAAAAAATAAATAGTCTATTTTTTTTATGAATTTGAGAAAATTAAATACACTCAAATAATTTTCTTGAATACTTGTGAAATTAGCTATTTTTGCTTAAAAATAATACCAAAAGAAGTACATATTTTATATTTAAATAAATAAATACTAATAAATAATTTGAAATTAAAAATAGCCGTTGTTTCTAGTATAAACGGTCCATAGTGTGGCCAAATAACACAGGTTTACAATAAATAATAATGGAACATTTGTGTCAATATCTCATATGAAAAATCTGAAGTTGAGCATGATAACTGAATGATGATGTAATGTTAATTATCTCAGTCCCATGAATCTTAATTTATTAAGACTATGCACGGGATGCCCTAAGCACCCGGAAAGAAAAGGTTTGGTCTTTTGAATTGCCATTGGATAAAGGAATCAATCGATGAACATTAGTAGTATATACGTAGTTGTAGTTGTAGAGCGACATTGTCTCTGCTGGGGCCTAGAATGAAGGAGCCTAGGTGTAGGTCCATGAAGTGAAGTTGTTGGACCATACAATCGTTTAGCTTTTATTCTTTCTGTTTCAAAATTTTGAATTGAGAATTGGGTTTTTAATGGGTACACAAACAAAAGATGAATTGTTGAAATAACTTGATTAAACCAGATTAAAGCCAGCACCCCACTTGGCTTCATCCATGACAATCTGTGTCCATATACACCTTCTCACGCAATCTCCAGTTTCAGATACTCTTCCCATCCTTGTATACAAGAATATTAAATTTCATGTCTATTATAAAACTTAATTATATTGAAAATAGAATATCTGATATGTATTTTTAAAATTAAGTCTATTACTAATATTAATGAGGATATAAAAAAGAATAAAGTAAATAAGGGTATTTATAAAAAAAATACTAATAAATTCTTCTTGAAAATTAGTATAAGATTTTATAAATAAAACAATAAAATTGTCAAAAGATCTTATATTTAATGACGAAGGGAAACTTTTTTTTTCATAGTCTTTAAAAGGATTCCATGCATGAAAAAGATGAAATACAACATGTTGACAATGATACGTCAACATATAACAATTGGAAAAAAAAAATCCCAATCTCATTGCAACATAGAAGACCCAATGTGACAAAATATATTAAACCCAATTCCGTGTTTAACAAATGGTACTCGAAGTTACTACTACAAGAGTACAAGTTAGTTACTTTTGCAAAAACCATTCATTATCTCTGTTGAGACCCTTGTCCAGAAGTGAAAAAATCAATGAAGGGTGTATTTCCAAGAGAAGTATTTTCATCTTCATTGACATGATCAGAAGAAGAAGCAAAAGGAGTATCAGTGTAACTATCAGCAGAAACTGAAGGCACCTGGTATGTTGTTGTTTTACCTTCCAAAATGCCAGTTGGATGCAGAGGGAAAAGATCCAACGTTTCTGGGTTACTGTTGCTGAGATTATAATCCAAGATTCTCTGTTGCATGCCTTCATATACCATTCGGTCATTGCAGATACTTGACATTCCCATAGGCATCATCAATTTCTCACTAGGAGTGGGACTCCTCCTTATACCTACTGGTAGAAGCACTTTTGGATGCTGATGAGTAGGATAAAAGCCTATTTCACCTTGTGCTTGTGGCATGCAATATGGGGGGCAGAGAACTGAACAAAAGAAGAAACTTCCATCACAAATTAATACAAATGTACTAATATGTAGTACAAGGAAACTACAGAGAGATACGTATGTCTGTCTAATGAAAAGAAATTTTATCAAAGAAATACATATCATGGATTGGCGAAGTAAAAAATAATGCAAAATAAATTTATATGTATCTGTCTATCTATCATGGATTGGCGAAGTAAAAGATGGCACAGACACTTTTAAGATGATTTGGATTCTTCCTATTCTTTTTAACTACCTAGATTTTATTTTTTTAATGTATCTTTGGTTTTCAAGGATCTTTTAGTTTCAACTTCTAATCAACACACAAACCAAGTTCATTTCATGAAGAAACTGTAACATTTGTTTATCCAATATAGTATTTTAAATGTTTTTGATCATATTGATTGATCCACACACGTTCTCGAGACATCGTTATCATCATTATAATTATATCTTTATATTTACAATTTTGCTTTAAAAAAAAAGAACGGACAAAAAAATAAGGAAAGGACTTGGAATTGAAGAGAGAATCGATGAAGATATATATGATCAACAAAAATAAGGAACAAAATGTGATTAATAATTTCTACTTATATAATAGAGTATCATATATGCAATTATCAATTCAAATATTCAATAAAATGTGACAAATAAAATAAGCAATGAATGGTTGAAGTGTTGAACAAACCATTCGGATAAATAGGAGGAGAGAAAATGGGTTGGGGCCTATTGAGAAAGCGATTGAAGTAAGCAAGAGTTTCTTGCTTCTGCTTCTGACGTTGCCTGGCCTTGTGATTCTGAAACCAGTAGAACACATTCTTTCCTTCGATGTGACCATACACTCTAAGCCTTGCAGTTATGTGTTGTATCTCTTCTGCACTCGGAGTCCTTATTCCCTGCTTGTACAAATTCTCCAACATGCTTATCTGCTCCTTTGTAGGGTTCCATCTTGAACTCCCACTCGACCCTCCCATTCCCATCTCCACTAATTCCTCATGATTCTCATTATTATTCTCCATCTTTAATTTTCTCTAACGAAAATGCAAATCACGAGAGAATATAAAGCCAAATCAATAAAGGGTTTTAGTTGTAGGTTGGAAGATAGAAGAGTAAGGGTTGGCTATTAATTACTACTACGAGTGACCCTTCTTCTCAAGCACTCGTTTTATAGAGTCAATAATGGGAAGGGAAAAAATACTCATACTACCAACAATATCATAGTCAGTGGATGTTTGAATTAATTAACTACTCCCTCCGTCCCTAATTATAAGGTTCTCTTCTGTAAAAAAAATTTGGTTCTAAAATATAAGACCATTTTGTAAGTTTTTCCAAAATTACTCTTGCGTTTAATTATTGTGGTCTAGGTTTTTGTGAGAAGAAATAAATAAAATTCTATTGGAATACGAAATGAAGTTTGTTTAATGAAGCTTGTTTAATGTTGTAAATAACTTGAAAGTTGATTCACTGTATTAAATAGAGATGATGGAGTATCTAAGAATTAAATTAATTATTAAAAAATAAAAAAATTTATTATGTTCCAATAATTGGTAGAGGGGTATTTTTGGAAGAACATATCAATTTTAATATAGAATTCAACAACATTGGTGGACGGAAAAATGCACAAAAAGACATTATAATTAGGGACGGAGGGAGTATGTTGTGACAGGTTCGATTCTTGTTTTGTACCGTAGTACTTCCTTCGGTCTTATTTATAAGACCTTTTTGGAGTTTTTCACTTCCACCAAAGAAAGTGGTTAAATTTGTTAGTAGAATTGGAAATGTGAAAATTTGATATTCCCTCCGGTCCTATATATAGGTCACATTCTAGAAAATTTTCTTGGTCCTAATTATAAGTCACTTTATATTTTCTATGCATCATTTATTAATTTTTCTCTTTTTTGCCCTTATTAAATACTTTGACTATCTATGTGTTTTTTGTTGTTCATTAATGAGTGTGAATTTTCCAAGAAAAGTTAAGGGGGTAAAATTGTAATGTTACAATATATTCTCATAGAATTCATAAAACCAACCACTTTCCTTGGTATGTGTAATTCGGTTAAGTATGCCCTATAATAAGGACCGGAGGGAGTATACATTTTCAAAACTACCCCAATAATTGTTATTGAAACTCTAAAAAGTGTTGATTTAATAGGGCTGTTTGTGGAAAAAAGTAATTAAATGCAATTGAAAATTGAAATGGGGTCTTATAAACAGGACCAAAATAAAAACTTTAAATATGTCTTATAAATAGAATCGGATGGAGTATATGGGAAATTTTAATTTTGTTGGTAGAGACGAAACCAACTTCCATGATCTCTACGATTCAGGGGATATTAATTTACGGCTATCGGTAAAAAAAATACTCTTTTTACCAAAACATGTTTATATTATAAGTAAAAAAACCTTGTACTCATACTCATACTCATATTTATAACATAAAAAGTACTCATATTTACTTGATTTTACTCCCTCTAATATTGTTTATAATTCATGCTTAATCATATTACTTGGTCAAAAAAAGGTAATTATATTCTTGAAACTTTAAAAAATGTTTTAAGGAGTACAATTTTTCCATCTTACTCTCCTCTGTCTTTAATATAATAAAATTCAGACATAGTTTTTTTGACCTCTAATATAAGTAAAAGATAACTAACTTTTTATTTCCAATACAATCATTTTTAAAATGTTTTTTAAAAATAGTGATCTCATTTAATTTTTGTTTCATTTCCAATGGAACTTTCCTAAAGTAACAATATTTTTTACGGTATGATTTTGAGAAAATTAGATACGTTCAACTAACTTTTTTAACATGTGTGATTTCGGTTATTTTTTCTTAAAATAGGGACCGAATGAAGTAACTTGCATTGAAAATTTCACAAATGCATTATTTCATATTAATAAACAAATGACAGATAAAAGAAAAAGCAATAAATGCTTAAAAAAATACAAAGCAATTTATAAATAGAATATTTTTTTAATGTGGCTTATATACAACGAAAAGGAATAGTAACTTTTTATTCTAAAAATTGAAGTAGAACAAATTTTAGAAAATGATGTTGCTACTAGTAACAAGTGTCATGAGAAGCTAAATGGACTGAAAATGTATCAGTGACTTTTTACCTGTTTGAGAGAAGAAAAAAATTGAAATTTGTGTTTTTTTTTTAAAATAAAAAACCCTTTTGTCATGAGGGTACTTATTTGTTAGAAAAAAATGTTAATTAATGCTTTAAAGATACTTCCTTCATCTTTCTATGTAAGAGTTTTTTCAATTTTTTATTTTTTCAATACTATTTATAGCATTAATTTTGAAAGAATATATCAAATATTCACATTTTCATCAAGAGAGTCTTATATTTATGGAGTATAGAATATATCGTACTTATTAATTTTTTTCAAACGATGTATTTAATACTTTAAAAAATGGTACATTTATTTTATTTTTTAACTCATTTTCTCAGGGTAATCCATTGTCTTTTTTAAGAAAATACGAGGATAACCCCGATCCTACATATCCCTAAAGAAAAGGGAATGAAGACATACGTAGTTCTAGAGATAAGGGTTTAGAATCTCTCTGACCCTGTGATAAGCGTTGTATTAATAGGGAATAATAGGTAGACTTGGTTCAAGTGGGTTGTACCTGTTAGGCGGACAATAGAAAGGGAATATGAAAAATATTCTATTGTGTAGTTATTTGATGCGTATGATGGGTTAAGATTAAGAAGCGATCCGGGCACGTTGGTCGGCTTTGTGGCCATGACTTGGCTAACCAATTGTGGTTCATTAGCAATTATTTTATACTCCTTCCGTCTCTAAATATAAGAATCCTTTGGGGGATTTCACGTCCATTAAGAAAGTTGAATAATTTAGTTTATTGTATTGAAAATGTGAACTTTTGATATGTATTTTTAAAATTACTCATATTAATATTATTGGGAATCTAAAAAGTGTTAAATAAATAGGGGTGTTTGTGAAAAAAAAATAATTAATGATCATTAAAAATTGGTAAAGAGTCTTATAAATATGGACAAAATAAAAGGGTCTTATATTTGGGGATAGATGAAGTACTATATTACAGTAGTAACAAATAAAGGATAAATAAGATAAAATAATAATAAATGCCACCTAAAAAATATTTTCCCGGTTTTATTTACAAGATCCTTTTAAGGTTTTTATTTTGATCTTATGATCTCATCATTTCAATTTTCAATAGCATTTTATTATTTCTTTTCACAAACACCCCTATTAAGTCAATACAATACTTTTTAGAGTTCTAATAATAATTATAGAGGTAGTTTTGAAAAAATATATCAAAATTTTCACTTTTTTTAATGTCACTAACAAATTTAATCACTTCTTTGATATAAGTAAAAACTCAAAAAAAAAATTTATAAATAATATTGAAAAGAGTGCTAAATTACTTATAGTCCCTCCGTTTCACTTTAAGTGTCTTTTTAACATCAAAATTTTGTTTCAAAATAAGTGTCTTTCTACCTAATTTAGACAACATTTAATACTGTTTTTCCTTATTTACCCTTACATTTAATGTTGTTTTAGTTTTGAAATTTGTAATACTAGTAATTATGCATTGACAAAATAAAAATATTAAATAGGGGTATTTTTGACAAAATACACATAAAACTTACAATAATCATCATAATCAACACTTTCTTAATCTACGTGCAAAAATCCAAAAAGAACTTAAAGTGTAACGGAGGGAATAAATAAGATCGGAAAATTCATGTGATTTATAAATATAAGACCCGAGTGAAAATTTTTAGCAGCACACAGAAAAATTGGTTGAAAGTTAGAGTGAGTGAGAGAGAGGGGATTAACATGCGTATTGTTTTTGGTGCAGAACATCTCTGAAAACATGGCGGTTAGCGGCAGAGAGATAAAGAAAGCTGGCTTAGGTTTCGTCGTCTTCGCTGTACGACGTGTAGAATTTTGAAGAGAAGACAATAATTGCAAAAATGGCCCCCCCTCCCTCTTCATCTTCCTAGAGTACATGGGATAGATAACTGTAGATGTGGATTTAACGACGGTGATTAAGGTTAACGTTGATATCTTTATCTCTCTCTCTGTTTTCTAAGTCCATAATGTCTTATATCTCGGGAATGACAGAGAGAGAAGAAGGGAAGAACGTAGGATACGCCATTGAAGGAAAGGAAGGGCAAAAGGGTCATTGGAGGGAAAAAGACAGCCGGTTGGGTTGTAAGGTGTAGGTAAGGGCTAGGCTTTGGGAATTGAAGTGAGAGCAGATAGGTTCAGTGTAAAGATATGAAGTTGAGACGTCTAGCTCTCTAGCTATAGCTTGAAGGTGACTGTCAACTCTGAACTCTTGTTAACAACGAAGTCATGCATGCTCTCATCGAGGGTGTTTTAGTCATTACAACTCATTTCTGATTCTGCATCATCATCCTATCTTAAGCAAAATTTTACTCCATCCGTCACTAAATATAAAACCTCTTTGGGAATTTCACATCATTAAGAAAATGGAATAATTTAGTTAATTATATTAAAAATGCGAACTTTTGATATGTAATTTCAAAATTATCCTTATTAATATTATTGGGTATCTAAAAAGTGTTAGATAAATAGGGGTGTTTGTGAAAAAAAGTAATTAATGATCATTGAAAATTGGTATAAGGCTTTATAAATATGGACAAAATAAAAGTGTCAAGAGAGCTTTATATTTAGAAACGGAGATAATACTTTGTACTGTAGGTCAAAAAGTTGGAAACCATACTTTTTGAGCAATTATTTATCCTCCAAACTCCTAAGTCCTAATTACTCCTACCGTAGTAAAATTAACCTTGAGAAAATACTCCATGGTAAATACATAACCAAAATTAATTACTTTTATGTTTATTAAGAAAGTTAGTTGATTATATTTAATTTTCACAAATTTATAAAAAAAATAAAGTTATTTTAAGAAAGTAGTATTAAAAAATGACATAACAAATTTTTATGTATATTTAAAAAAAAATAACATTGAGAATGAAATAATAACAAATTTTTATGTATATTTTTAAAAAAATAACATTGGAAATGAAATAAAATTTAAAAAAATTAGTTTGTATTTTTTTTATATTTTAAACCAAATGAAATATGTTTTTTATTGTTTATATATATTTCAAATCAGAAAGAGTAGTACTTATAAATAAGTCATTCATTGATAAAAAAAAATACTCTCTCCTATTCTTTAGAAAAATTAGATTTATCAATAAAATAGGTAAAAGTTGTTAGTGATATTAAAAATGTAAACATTTTATATATTTTTTCAAAACTATTACTATAATTATTATTGAAATTTTAAAAAGTGTTGACTTAATAAAAATATTTTTGAAAAAAATTTAAATATTGTTGAAAGTTGAAAAGAGCGCTTACAAATGTGATCAATTTTTTTTTTTGGCAAAACTACTAGATTGGTCTCTTAAGTTATTTTTTAGTTGCGATTTCATCCCTTAACTTTTTTGCGTTTCAAATAAGTCCTGAAGTTGTTGAAGTGTAACAAATAAGTTCTTTCCATTAATTTTTTCATTAAGCAACATGTGTCACCATAAGAAAATTTATAAAAAAAAAATCATTAAATCATTTTTTTAATACATGGCACCATTAGTTGAGTGACACGTGTCACTTAATAGAAAAAACTAACGGAAATGACTTATTTGTTACACGGCAACAACTTCATGACTTATTTGAAACAAAAAAAAGTTAAAGGACAAAATTGCAACCAAAAAATAACTTGCAGAACCAATCTAGTGGTTTTGCATTTTTTTCCTATAAAAGTTAGGAAGGAGTAGGTAAAAGTAAAACCATATAATACATTTTATTTATATGTATAGCTAACAAAATTTGACACCGATTAGTTAAGAATATATTTATATATTTAGAAATTGTGTATAAAAGAAATTTATAAATTCACTACTCCCTACGATCCGATTTGCAACATTTGAAAAAATATATATTTCTCTTGATTTAAAATATAAGAAAAAATTAATTAATTTTTTTAAATTCTATTTTATTCTGAATGCTATTTTCTTAAAATATTATTGAAAAATAATTATTTCATTTAATTTTTGTTTCATTCTTAATGTTACTTTCATAAAAATATTTTTATTTTTTTAAAAATAAAATTGAGATAATTAAATATAATAAACTAATCTCTTTATTAAACATAATTTTAGTTTTTTTTCTTATATTGTAAACCGGAGGAAGTACAATACTATCAAATAAGATATCATAGTTTGATTTATAAAAAATAGGGGGGACGTGTTTTATCGTCATTTGATACCTAGGAGAGACAAAATAAAAAATATGAACATCAAAATTAAAAAGGAGTTGATTTATTGATGTAAAACTGTAAGGCCTTATGAATCCTTGAATATCGTATAGGGCTTAAAGAGTCAAGACACTTTGTTTGGCATAGGAGAAAATGGATGGAAAGGAGAGAGAAAATGGACTTATTTGGTTCAATAGATAAAACGGATAGAAGAGAAAAGTAAATATGGAGCCCACCAAAAAAGATTTTAGAGAGAGAAGGGAAATGTGATATACATAGAAATAAGGAAAACTCAAAAAAAAAAATTATTCTCATTTTCTCTTCGAGCAAACAAAATGAAGGAAAACTCAACTTTTGTCCCTTCCTTATTTGTTCACATTTTCTCTGATACCAAACAACCACAAAATCTACTAATTTTCTCACCATAATCTTCTTTCTCGTTTCTCCCTTCCTATTTTTGTTCGTGCAACCAAACAAAGCCTAAAGGTTTTAGAAGCAACAATTGTCGGGTGGACAAATCACACATTCAAATGAGATTAATTCCAAGATAACCTATTTTGGTGCTTTTTATCTTTTGGAAAAGATTAGTCTTCGACTATAGGCTGAAGAATATTCTTGATGCATAAAAAAAAAAAGAGAGAGAGACTGATACTTTTTTTTTTAAGATGAGAGAACACCTTTGATTAACATAAAAAAATAGTATATATAAACATCAATAATAATAAGGTGTGAACTTTAAAAAAAACTATAAGATGATAAAATGTTTTATCCATCTATATTTTAGAGAAAATATACTCGATTAAAGTAAAAAAAAAAATAGATGAAAATAAGTTGAATATTTATGACGTTTGAGAAGTTATCAAAATTTGAAAAATGCAAATCATTGTTCTAAAAGTATTGGTTAAAAAACTTAATAAAAAAATATTTTAAAAAAATGCGTTTAATATTCTTGAGAAATGTTAAATTTGTTTTTTCAATAGTATCTTACTTATTCTGTACTCCCTCCAATTTAAAATTAAAGAAGAAAACATAATTTTATTGTTTTAAAAACATATTTTGCATTACCAAATTGGTTTTTGTGCTAGCTTTTTTTTTTTAAATGAAATACAAATTGTGGAGGGGAACTTTACATTCCTGGCACCTCGAGCAACATGGGTGGGGTGACTCTCCAAGAGATGTCCTCCACAAGGATTTGAGCCTATGATATTATGGGTTCTCAATATCCTTGTAGTCCTAACTAGTGTATGCAACATTGCAACATGACAAAAATTCACCAGGCCACAAGCCCACAACTACTTTTTATTTTTTATAAGCGAATTTATAATAATAAGCGATAAGCTAAGCGATAAGGTGTACGCACACCAATTATAAAAAGGAACTTATTACTTATAGCAGAAGAACAAAAGAGATACAGTATATGATTTGGAGCTCATGCATTAAGTAACAGTACTTCCCCCGGTCTTATTTATAAAGGTCTTTACTCAGTTTTTCACTCCCACCAGGAAAATGGTTAAATTTGTTAGTGGTATTGGAAATATAAAAAATTGATATACTTTTTTCAAAACTATCCTTATAATTATTATTGGAACTTTAAAAAGTGTTGACTTAATAATGATGTTTGTAGAAAAAAGTAATTAAATACTGTTGAATATTGAAATGAGGTCTTATAAATAGTAACAAAATAAAAACCCTAAAAAATCTCATAAATAAGACTAGAGGGAGAAAAAAAACTTTCCTACCCAAAATAACATTGCGCCAATACCAAGATCTCACCACGCCACAACTACTGTATTATCCTTGACTATTAGCACTACCATCATATACCTAAATCATGCTTTACATTATTTTTATTGGGAGGTCATAATCATGTCAACTGTAAACCGTAGACACTCGGGGGAAAAGAAAAGAATATAATGTACACATCAAATTGGACCACAACTGACGAGCCTTGTTAGTTAGATGCAATTTGAGTGTTGAGAAGGGTGGTCAATTCGGCCCACTCTAGCTAGTACACAAATAAAGCATTAGCCTTCAACGTAACAACCCTTCCTAATTCCTATATCACGTCTCCATTTTTTTTTTTCCGTATTCCTTACGGAACCACTGGTATCCCCAAGAGCACCCTTAATACCAGAGAGTCTTTGAGACTAATCCAGAGCGAGCTACGTGGCTGGCTCTCCCAGCTAGATGTTTTTAGTGAGAATCGAACCCGGGGCTACTAGCATCCGTGTTCCATTCCCAAAATTTCAGTTGGGGTCTTACACCAACTGAACCAAGCCTCCTTGGTTATCATCATCTGTCCATCTACATGTCTTTATTATTCAACTATATATTTCTACACCAAAATTCTGATAAGTTGGAATACCATAAGCTAGTACTCTATTTGAATAATTGATTATATGTGTTAATGAGTTTAATTGTAATATAAAAACGGTAACCCCGGTAGTAAATGGTGTATTTAAAAGTGTTCAGATAAAAAATCCTAAAACTGGTGTAGTAAAACCCGAAAGCTACTCTGTATCACTCGAACGCATAAAAACCATAACAAAAATCTAGGGCAAAAGAACCTAGCGGATAATTTTGTAGGAATCTTCAATATGTCAACCTCTCCCTCTATAGGGGTAAAAAAGAAATACTCTGTACGGTATCATAAATTGATACTCCCTCCGGTCCTATATATAGGACATATTCTAGAAGCAATCTTTGGTCTTATATATAAGACATTTTGTATTTTCTATGCATCATTTATTGTTTTTTCTCTTTTTTGCCCTTATTAAATGCTTTGACTATTTATGTGTTTTTTGTTTTTCATTAATGAGTGTGAATTTTTCAATACAAGTTGAGAGGGTAAAATTGTAATATTACAATATATTCTCATAGAATTCATAAAACTAACTACTTTTCTTGGTCCGAGGAATATGGTTAAGTATGTCCTATATATAGGACCGGAGGGAGTAATTGTTTTTAGTTGGTGGTAGTATTTGTAGTAAATTTTGTAAAAGTATCAACACTGTCTCAAAAGTTATAAACAGTACGCCAAAGAAAGGAAAAAGAAAAAAAAGAGAGATCTGGAATATTTTTTGCATACTGTTGTTTTTCTTTTTATAGTTATTTGGTTTTTTATTACTATTTCTTTTTTTTTTTTGGTAAAGGGGGTACTATTTCTTTTGATATACGGATTATTCTTTGGATCATCTGACTTAGTTAATGCGTTATTTCTCCACCTCATATATATTAGATGTTAGATGCTTTTGGTGATTTAAATAAATATAGGGTTTGTATATGATAAACAATCATAAAAGATAAACTTATTTTGAAAAACTAATTAAAACATCACTTTTGAATCTATTAAATACATCATTTCTTCATAAAAAACTTTTTTTTTAAGTTTGATTATTAACCTATACATGTGGTGTATGAGGTAGAACATCCATTAAATTAAAGTAATTCAATGAATGAAAAACTGAATCAAAGAAAATCACAAAAAAAAATTGAGTTAAAGAGAATCACATAATAATTTTTTTGGATCCTCTAACGTCATATTTTAAATTTAACGATTCTTGATATATTAAACTCGTCATTTTTAAGTTTAAAATAACTATATATGTTCTTCTTTTTAAATAATGTGCTGAGATCATCACTTGTTAGTAATATTTTTCAGATGAGCATTTCAAAAAAATATACTCCCTCCGGTCCTATTTATAAGACCCTTTTGAGGTTTTTCACTCCCATCAAGGAAAGTGGATAAATTTGTTAGTGGCATTGAAAATGTGAAAATTTGATATACTTTTTCAAAACTACCCCTATAATTTTTATTGAAACTCTAAAAAGTGTTGACTTTATAGGGATGTTTGTGGAAAGAAGTAATTAAATGCTATTGAAAATTGAAAAAGGGTCTTATAAATAGGACCAAAACAAAAACCCCAAAAGGGTCTTATAAATAGGACCGGAGGGAGTATATATTTTTCATATGAGAACCCTCACACCTTTTTCCCATTGTTTTCACCTAGGAAAAGGTTATTTGCGTAAGATTTGATTTTTTATATTTGGCTGAATGTTCTTTTTGTAAGTTAAGTAGACTAAAAAGTTGAAAACCATGCATACCTTAAAAGAAGTACTAAAATAAAAAGAAGAACAATACTGCAGAGACACGTTAAGAGAGGGAAAGGGAGAGAGAACAAGCATCCATCCAATGCACAAAAAAACTCAAAAAAGTATGAGAAGCCTAGATTTAACTAGCCAAAGCTTTCAAGCTTCAAAGATTGGTCAAGAAGGAACAGCAAACGGTGAGAAGGCAGTGTTGTTGTTGCATGTGACGCGAGGAAAATACATTTGTACATTTATAGTTAGTGATTAAGAAGTTTTGGTTTTGATAATTTAGTACTCCCTCGGTTTCTTCTTATTTATCATTTTTTTAGACTTTTTTTTAATATGTCATTTTGAGAATTTCGATAATATAATAAATATTATTTTTCATGTTTGCTCCTATTTAATACAATATATATTTTTTTATGTAAGTATTGATGAAAAATTAATAATTGTAGATAGAGAAAGAGTACAGCGGATAAAAAAATAATTAATGTATTAAAAATCTAAGTAATGATTAATTTTTTTAAAAGATGTGTTTTGTTTGTAATATGAAAGATAAACAGGAACTAAGGAATAAAAGATTATTATTCTCGACCATTCTTTGAAGCTTGAAAAACTAAAGTACCAGTGCCTAAACATTTTTTTTTGGTAACAAGTACCTAAACATCTTTCTAGAATTGGTTAAATATCCATAAAAAAAATACTATAATTCGTTAAATATAGTACAATACTATAGTACGCAATATTTCAATAGGAGTAAAAGTAAAACCTTATTATATTTTTTATAATTATTTTCAAATAATAAAGTACGGGAGATAACAAAACCGATAACTGAACAACGGTAGTATACTAGTGCTCTCTCTTCTTGTTTATAATCACTTGAAGTAGTAAATTGGTCATTTAATTTTCATTAGTTTTTATCTCAATTTTTAATGTTGTTAATTTTTTTCTTCATAAATACTATAATATTTACTAAATATTTTTTTAAAATACCAAGCTTTCAATAATAATTATAAAAATAATTTGAAAAATATAACAATTTACTATTATTTTCATTTTAAAAAAAACTATTATTTTTAATAACAATAACAAACGAGCAATGATCGAGACCGAAGTCTACATGCAAAAACATACACACGAGATTTTGACACTTGTTATTTTAAAAAAATAAAATAAAAAAACATAAAATACAAGTGTCACAATCGTGTAAATTTACATATATATATATAAGCCTCTCTAAGTAAGTCTTTAAATCATTTTTCATAACTAAATTAACAACTTTACTAATTCACCTGTAAAGACAGTCCAAAGACAAAAAATAGGAGTACCTTTCTCCAAGTAAAATGAAAGAATACCCAAAATTCCCAAAATTCCAAATGCAAACAGCAAGTTGAATTTGGAGTTTGGACGTACACTCCATAAATGCAATCAACAAGCTGAGTGCTGGGTTGGCATACACTGCACGCGGTCAATGAAATATAGGGAGCAAAAGAGGACATGATAGGTGATGAGTCTTCCTCATGCTCAATTCATGCGGAATAACGGGCTTTTGCGCTGAGTTGCTTACTATGATGCTAACTTACTACAATGTGCTGTTGCAGTATGATATTTTTTTTCTTAATTATTTCACAAGTTCCTGAAGTTTTGTGTATTTTTGTCAGATATCCTTATTCTTATATTTTTCAATGTCTGACTAGCCGAAGTTAGTTCTAGGTTTGTCAACCTCTACTACAATTCTTGTCAATTTTGCTGATATGTAACATCATAATCCTAGTAAGACGCAAAAAGTTTGGCACGTGATGTCCCGTAGGCGAAGATTTTTTTTATTTAAATTAAAAAACTAAAAAACTTAATATTTTATGTTTTTAGTTAAATAAAAAATGAAAATAAAGGATTGAAGAGAAAGGTCGTCTTTACTCATGTGACATCACGCGACACCACATGACCAACCTCCCGCGTCTGACCAGGATTCGGAATGTTACATGTCAGCAAAATTGACCAGAATTGATAGTATGAGTATATGACAAACCCATAAGTAATTTCAGGGAGTCAGACATTGAAAAAAAATAATAAGGGTATTTGACAAAAGTACTCCAAACTTCAGGGACTTGTGACATAATTAAGTCATTTTTTAAAGGGAAATGTGTATTTTATTCATAGATTAAAAACAATATAAGTAATAACAAACATGACAATTACAAGTACAAGATATTTCACTTTAATAATAGTTAAAAGGAAAGCAAAATACAATGCAACAACAGACTCTTCAATGTGGACATAGATAATCAGTAACTGCCAAAACTGGAATCTAATAGGAGATTCAATAGCCTTTAATTCCAATATAGCAATCTCATTGATGCTGGGACTAAGCTCAGTTCGACGACAATGAATCTCATATCTAAAACGAGAGAGTCGGTGGACGGTAGCCAAATCAACAGTCGGCAAAGGGAGATCTGTCTCGACGAGTAGTCTTCCAATTATTGAAGCAACGAGGATGACCATTAGATCTGGAAAGTAGAAACTATCCAGAAATATCCCTCTACTGGAAACACACAAAACAAAAAACAACTTGCACAAAGGCAAGACAAAACCCAGATAAACTGGAGGAAACAAACCCACGCTCTTTTCCAAAGGAAGGAGAGGAACATTACCGAAAAACAGCAGATGAAAACAAGCCGGAACAAAAAGGAGAGAAGAGAAAATCCTAATTTTCCTTGATCTCCTATTTTAATTTCCCCGTTCTGCTTTAATATAAGTGAGATCCTTTTTATTGTATTTTTTTTACTAGTAGGAGTATATCAAAATCAATTTCATATTTGTATCGCCAAGCTTGAATATGAATTGGTGATGCACTGTTTTAATTAGGGGTGTAACGGTTCGGTCTGGTTCGGTCTGTGAGCCATATTACGGACCGGAGCGCTCAATTTAGTATGGTCCGATCTGGTCCGATCCCAACATTATTTATTCTCAGAGACCGGATCAGATCAGACCGTTCATGAATGGTCCGGTCTAGTCTAGTCCGGTTTATTTTGCTTTTATTCCTTTTTTTTCTTAAGAGAATGGAACTTTCAGATCTACTAAGAGAATGGATAAATGAGACAAATCCATATTGCAAAATGTTCCAGATCCAGCAAAAAAATGCAAACTTTATGCAAAATAAGCATTGACAGTAAATTAAAGCAAGTGAAAAACTATAAAAATTTCTGAAAGTGAGAACCGGAGCAGGTCGAAATGAAGGAGGCAAAGGAGAAGGCGGAGGACGTCTGGACGAAGGAAGAGAAGACGAAGGAGAAGGCGGAGGACGAAGGAGGAGAACCGGAGGGAGAGCGATAGCGGAGGCACGGGGAGAAAGAGAGAGAACCGACGGGTGAGGGAG
This sequence comes from Crotalaria pallida, assembly GCA_037953625.1. Lineage (NCBI taxonomy): Eukaryota > Viridiplantae > Streptophyta > Magnoliopsida > Fabales > Fabaceae > Crotalaria > Crotalaria pallida. The sequence goes on along the minus strand of CM075654.1, from coordinate 135,248,663 downwards.
AGAGAGAAAGGAGGTGGCGGGTTTCATCGACTCCACGACAGAGGTGGCGGGCTTCATCGAGTTCACGACGGAGGTGACGGCGTCGACGGCCGAATCGCGGATCTAGTTGAAGGTTAGGGGTGATAGGGATGAGATCTGGTTAGGGGTGAGAGGGTATACGGTATCTGTAAGAGTTTTTAGAGTGAGATCTGGCTGAAAGAGTGAGAGTGACTAATCACTATCTGTATTTTTTTTTTTAAAATTATTAACCCTATTGATCGGTCCGGTCCCAACGGTCTAGCATTATGTGGAACCATAGATCAGACCATTCAAGTATGGTCTCAACTTTTTGAGACTTGACCGGACCGTGACCGGACCAGACTGCATTTTTTGGTCCGATCCGGTCTGATCCGAGCGGTCTCGCGATCTCGGACCAGATCACTTACACCCCTAGTTTTAACTTAATCAAAGATTTTGATCGGTTTCTCCAATACTGCCAATTTTCTTATATGACACTTCTTCTAATTTGAAATATAAGAAAGAGATTGGTTTATTATATTTTATTTTATCAAATTTATAAAAAAGATAAATAAAACTATTTTAAGAAAATAATATTCAAAATGAAACAAGAATAAGATGAGATAACCACTTAAAAATGTTTGGCTTAATTGTCCAAAAAAAATGTTTGGCTTATTTATGGTTTAGTCCCTAAAGGTTCAGCGTGTTTTTATTTTAGTCTTTAGAAGTTATTTTGACCGGGACTAGTCCTTAAATTTTCAAATATTTTGGTTTTGATCCCTTTCATTAGCTAAAATCCGTTATTTGTTTGTGTGGATAGCAGAATATCACATCAGCAGTCCATGTGGTCTAGGGTAACACCAAATAGGTGATATGACGTGGATGATACAAATCCACGGATGCAAAATTGTCTAATACGTAAAATGGTCCCGTATGCAAAATTTTGAGTTCGTGGGCCTAAATTATTTATATCACATCACCTATTTGACACTCTTACACCACGCGGTTGCTAGTGTGAATTTTCATTAACCATGTCGGCAAATAACAGATTTTTACTAATGGAAGAGACTAAAACCAAAATGTTTATAAATTCAAGGACTAGTCCAGATCAAAATAAATTCTAAAATCTAAAATAAAAACACGCTGAATTTTTAATAATTAAAAGCATAAATAAGCCAAAATGTTTTAAGCAAAATATATATGGGTTTCGTCCCTTTGGTTATTTGTTGTGGTACTACTACACAATGGCTCAAGAGAGGAAGATGGCTATTGAAGTGCCGCCATCTCTCATCGTAATAGGCGTCTCGTGAAGTGAGGTAAGCAGAGCAGGAGGGGTAGGGAGTGAATGGTTAAGACTTAAGATGCACCAATCTCTTCGCCGGGTTCTGCTGCTTTTTGCAACGGAATTGGATGCAGATTGGTGAAACTATGCATGCTCACCTCTGAATTGGGATTCAAGGAGGACCCTAAAAGTAATCCAAAAGATCCCATGCACACTGCTCGATCTGTCAGGATAGCAATTGGAACCAAATTCAGTGAATTTTCGTAAAAATTATACTCATATTAAGGAGGGGATTTATTCGATGTGTCGAAAATGTCAGGATAGCAATCGGAACCAAATCTAGTGAATTTTCGTAAAAATAATCATTTTATTTTCCATTTTAAATGAAAATGTGTACATAATGAAAAATGAAAAAAATTAACTTTCATCAAATAATAATTTTATAAGTTGAAAATTTATAATTACAAAATCCTTTAAAAGAAAATTTGGTTGGACATAAACAAATGTACATCTCCCTTCCAAGATCACAAAATAGCATCTTGGTGCGGATAAGGAAGCACTACCCATACTCACGCTACTAACACTCCAAGATAGAAATATAAAATGTGTACATAATGTAGATAAATGAAAAACTCTTGCTAAAAAACATTTGCTAAGATTACTTTAAATCAATATGATTTTTAAATCAATATGATTTTTCTGTCGAGAATTTAAAAACGTATATTTTCAATACATTTTTACTATATTTTGTTAATTATGATAGCATTTGCTAAGATTACTTTAAATCAATATGATTTTTTTGTCGAGAATTTAAAAACATATATTTTCGATACATTTTTACTATATTTTGTTAATTAAGAGATTTGTTCAACTTGCTCGTGCAAGTGTATTGACCGCATCTTGTGGTGTAAGTGTGTTTCCTTACCTTGGGAAATAAGAAGACTAAAGATAACAATTTAGTGAAAAAAATTCTTCTCATACAGAACTAGTGGTTTCTTAAGAAGAACATGCAAGAAAACTCAAGCCAACTTTCGGTACAAGAGGTGGACCTTGTGGATAGGAGCAAGAAGAAAGTCAAGGAGAAAGGGGAAGGCTTCTCTGGAACATCCTCTATCCCAGTTTGCTATGCAGCTATTTACGAAGGACATGATGAAGTGGGGCTGCAGGGACCGAGGAAAACATATGCTGATTCGCTCAGGGGCCAGAACCCTGACCAGCCTACCGTGCAAGTACGTTTGGAGGATACTGGAATGAGTTCGGAGGCTAGTGAGGATTCAGAAGCTGAGGAGGAAGAAAGTGACACGGAAGAAGGATTATTAGTAGTGGAGAAAATGGTTGGAGAATATGATTGCCCAGAATTTATGCTAGCAGAAAAAGAGCAAAGACGTATCCAAAAACCTTGGAAGAAGGGGATCATTGTTAAACTTCTAGGAAGAAAGATTGGATTTAGAGCCCTAGAGACAAGGTTAAATCAGATGTGGGCCAAGTGGGGAGTCATCAACATTATTGATCTAGAGAATGATTACTTTCTTGTGAAGTTTTCAAATGAGGATGACCTATCCAATGCTGTTTTAGAGGGTCCTTGGCTAATGTACGATCACTACTTGACAGTTAGACAATGGACTCCGGATTTCAACCCTTTCAAGGAATCCATTGAGAGAGTAGCTGTCTGGGTTAGATTCTCGGGTCTTCCCATTGAATATTATGATTCCAAATTCTTGCATTTCGTTGGTGACAGGATTGGGCGCACCATTAGAGTGGACAAAACTACGTTCCATCAGGAAAGAGGGAAATATGCCAGACTTTGTGTTGAGGTGGACTTAACCAAACCATTGCTAGGAATGTTTCAAATCAAGGAGAAATTCTACAAAGTGGAGTACGAAGGACTTCACCTCTTGTGTCTGAGCTGTGGTAAGTTTGGTCATGCTACGGAAGGTTGCTCCTCTAAGCCAGTAGTTGTGGGTAACCCGAACGTCCCTCCAGGTAATGACAAGGGTGTGGAAGAGCAAGCTCATGCTAACCAAGTGGTTCCAGAAGCAGTAAAAGGTCCTTGGGTGGTGGTGCACAAGGGCAGGGCCAGAGTTAGCAAAGCCCAAGAGAGGGTGGCGCGTGCTAAAAATGATAGTAAGGTGAAGCGTGGTGTGAATGGAGCGAGGAAGGGTGGGGTAGCTGGTGGATCACGGTTTGGGGCCCTCCAAGAGAATGATGGTGACAATTCCTCTGACAATCCTGTTGTGGAGCAGGTTCCGATTGTTGTTCCTGAAGGCCAAGGCCGAAGAAGGAAGGTTGGGGAGAAGGAGAATTATGGTAAGGCCAAATCTGACCACTTTGGTGCAAATAAGGTTGGCAGTGAAGGTACGACTGGGGTCAGTGCAAAAGACAAGCAAGTAGTGACAAATAATGATGCTGCTTCTGCTGAAAAGCAGCTTGTGCAGATGGTTGAGGTCACGGGGGGTCAGGTTTTAGAGGTTGGAGTTAGTGGAAGGTGGGACCAAAGCAATATCAACCAAAGTCAAGGGAGAGGTAACGGTAGGAACAACAGTAGGGAAGAGAATATGATTAATGGGCTGAAAGTGCAAGGGTCTCATGGTATGGCCCAATTACCCCACCCTGGGCTTCATCCAATGAATGAGACTAGGGGGCTAGCCAACCACATCACAAGGCCTCCAGAGAAGCCTTCAGAGGTTTCTTCCCCATCATCTCAAAGTCTTGAAGCCTGTATTGAAGCTGAAGAGGCCTATCAACGGAGACTTCGAGATGAGAAGAGGCCTATGGTGGAGGACGATTATGAAACTTTTCAAGACATGGAACTTGAATTTGTCCCAGAGACCCAAGAGAATGGACTGGAGAATGCAAGGGACACTTTTGACCAATAAGTGTTGTTTTAATGATTAATAAAAAACAGATTTTACTTTGGAATTGTAGGGGGGCTGCCAACCCTGCTTTTCGTCGTTATTGCAAGCAATTTGTTGAAGTCCATCATCCAGATATTTTTGTTGTGATGGAGTTGAGAGTTGATCCTCTGAATCTTAAAAAACCCTTAGAGTTGTTGGGGTTTAATGGTTTTAATTATTCTCCAGGGAGGGGGTTCTCTGGAGGTCTTGTTGTTGCTTGGAAAGAAGACAGGGTGAACATCCAACTCATCAAGAGTGACTTTCAGTTTCTTCATCTTCAAGTTAGTTACCATAATGAGAGACCATGGTCCTTTACCCCCGTCTATGCTAGTCCTAATGATGATCTTAGACAAACTCTCTGGCAGGAATTGGAGTTAATTTCCAGGTCTCTCAATAACATGTGGCTCACTGCTGGGGATTTCAACGACATCACGGGTCAAGGGGAGAAGAAAGGTGGTGCCCCGGTAAATGTTAGAAAATGCAATTTGTTTCTTGAAAGAATAAATGCTTGTGGTCTCCTTGATTTAGGCTCTATCGGTCCTAAGTACACTTGGCGGGGTCCTCGTTTTCAAGGTTTGTTGAGAATCTATGAGAGGCTCGATAGGGCCCTTGCTAATGATGATTGGAGGCTTCATTTCCATGAAGCCTTTGTGAAGGTCCTCCCTAGAGTGCGGTTCTCTGATCATCATCCCATTCTAATTAGCTTGAATGGTGATAACAATGCTACCGTTAATAAACCTTTTCGGTTTGAGAGCGCCTGGCTCACGCACCACTCCTTTACCGATGCTATTAGGCCTTGTTGGGATTCTTCTGCCAATGTTCCTGAAAAAATTAAAAGCATGGAAACTGTCTTAATGGGGTGGAATAAATCCATCTTTGGCCACATTCGGACAAGAAAACAGCGTGCTCTAGCGCGGTTGGGGGGAATTCAGCGCAAGCAGTACATGACTAACTCAAACAATCGCTTTCTGAGTAAGTTGGAAACTGACTTGCAAGCGGAGCTAGCCCATATCCTCTATCAAGAAGAGTTACTTTGGTTCCAAAAATCAAGGGCTAGGTGGCTCGCTGATGGGGACAGAAATACCAAGTATTATCACATCAAAGCTGTCACAAGGAGGAGGAGGAATAAAATCATCATGTTGCGTAACCAGAATGGGGAGTGGATGGAAGATAAGGAGGAAATTAAAGCTGGCATCTCTAACTTCTATAAGGATCTATTTTCCGAAGGGGGCAGCTCAATTCCTTGGTATCAAACTAAATATTCATTCCCTGCTATTGACTCTGATCATATGCAGGGGCTCGGTGAGGGATTCTCAGCCACGGAAATTAAGCAAGCTTTATTCTCTATGTCTCCTTGGAAAGCCCCGGGTCCGAATGGCTTACCAGCAGGCTTTTTCCAATCAGCTTGGGATGTTGTGGGTGGTAGCATGTGTGATTTCCTTCAACACCTTTGGTCTTTCCCTGGCGATATCGGCAAAATTAACAACACGGATGTGTGTTTGATTCCTAAGACAGAGAGACCCGAGTTCATATCTCAATTCAGACCCATTTCTCTATGTAATGTTGAGTATAAAATTATGACAAAAATCATTGTGAACAGGCTAAAAGCCATCATGCCACATGTTATTTCTCCTTTTCAAACAAGTTTCATACCTGGCAGGAGTATTCATGAAAATATCATGGTGGCTCAAGAGATGGTGCATAGCATGCGTAGAATGAAGGGGAAAAGGGGCTTCTTGGCTATCAAAGTGGACCTTGCTAAAGCTTATGACCGTCTCAGGTGGTCCTTCATTCACAATGTTTTGATGGAAGTGGGTTTGCCTAATGTTCTTGTAGATTTCATTATTACATGTATCTCATCTGTTTCTACTAATTTCATGTGGAATGGGGAGAGGTCTAATTATTTTGCGTCGGAGCGTGGTATTAGACAAGGGGACCCAATGTCTCCTTACCTATTTGTTTTGTGCATGGATAAATTATCCCATCTGATTACAGAGGTTGTTTATGATGGTAAATGGAAGGCTATTAAGGCTGGGAGAAATGGCCCCGACGTTTCTCACCTTATGTTTGCGGATGACCTTCTCCTCTTTGGTCAAGCTGATACTAACCAGGTGCAGACTATGCTGGAGGTGTTGGACGAGTTTTGTAGCATGTCGGGTCAAACTGTTAGCCAAGAGAAAACCTCGATTTTATTTTCCAAGAATGTCAAGAGAAATATCAGAGAGGAGATAACTAGGAAATCGGGGTTTCGGGAAACTCATGAATTGGGTAGATATCTTGGTGTTTCCATCACAGGGAAAGTTCCTAAAAGAAAAGATTTCCAGCATGTTATTGATAATGTTAAGGCCAAGCTATCTGGGTGGAAAACCAAGCAGCTCTCTTTTGCGGGTCGCGTTATCCTGTCTAGATCAGTGCTGGATGCTGTCCCCCTCTACCCGATGATGACGAGTTATGTCCCTAGAGGCTGTTTGGAGGAGATTCAAAGATTGCAGCGAAGATTTATTTGGGGGGAAGAGGATAGCATCAAGAAATGTCATTTTATGAGTTGGGACATCCTAATGAAGCCCAAACATCTGGGAGGTTTGGCTGTTCGAAACTTGAAAGCAATGAATGATGCTTGCCTTCTCAAGCTTTGCTGGAATTTCAGGGCCCAATCATCTTCATTATGGGTGCGGGTGCTGCAGGGCAAGTATGCCAAGCGAGGTTATGCTTTGTCTGATCTTAATGCCTTGAATTCTGACTCGTCAATCTGGAAACATCTGGTTCGCCTTTCTCCTTTAGTGGTGTCATCTGAATGCTGGGCTGTGGGTAATGGCAAGACTGTCAGGGTCTGGGACCACAATTGGATTCATGAGGTTGGCAAGCTTTCAGAGTTGGTCTCTTGTCCTCCCGAGAGCATGATGAATTGGAAAGTCTGTGATTTAGTTGATAGCAGTGGCAATTGGAATTTGCAATTAATTCAGAACGTTGTCCCCAAGCGTGTTATTGATTGTTTGCGCAACATCCCGACTCCCTCTAGTTCCAGTGGTGAAGACAAAGTTCTCTGGTCTAGTACTAAATCTGGAGCCTTTACTGTGGCCAGTGCTTATAAGCAGTTGAATGGTTGGTTGCATTCTGAGGGCATAAAAGAGTGGGAACGGGTCTGGAAGATTCAAGGTCCGGAACGCATAAGAACGTTCGCTTGGCAAGTTGCCCATGACAGACTCTTGACGAATAGCCGCAAAAGTAAATGGGGTATGGGTAATCCCTTCTGTTCTGTTTGTCCTGGAATGGTGGAAGATAGTCTTCACGTTCTTAGAGATTGCCCCAAAGCTCAATCTGTTTGGCTCATGCTCCTTAAACCGCAGTTTCGAGGGCAATTCTTTCTTAGCAACTTTCAGAACTGGATCAATATGAATTTGTTTCAAGAGATGGGGAGGCACCAACAGTGGAAGTGGACCTCTATCTGGGCTACTGCGTGTGCATCGTTATGGTTTTGGCGGAATGCTGAGGTTCATAACGTGGCCTACTCTAGACCACCTAACACGTGGTGGCAAATCCTCCTCAAGGTGCAGAACTACAAAGCTGCTAGGAACAAGCCGCCGCTTCCTGGCCAGGTTCCTCGTAACCAGAATATGTGGTATCCTCCTGCCCAAGGCTGGATCAGAATTAACTCGGATGGAGCGTGTAGAGGCGATAGTCACGAGATTGGTTGTGGGGGTATGCTGCGGGGCTCAAATGGTCAGTGGATTAGAGGGTACTCCAAGTACTTGGGGGTGTCCTCATCTCCTCTTATAGCTGAGCTTTGGGGTGTTCTGGAAGGTATGCAACTTGCTTGGGATCTTGGTTTTAAAAAGGTGGAGGCTCATCTGGACTGTCTTGAAGCTTGCAAGTTGCTGTCTGGTGATAATTATGGTTCGTATAAGGGCCATAGTTTGGTTTCCAGAATTAATTGGCTTAAGAATAAAGATTGGAATGTGGTGTTTCAACATACGTATCGTGAGTCTAATATGGCAGCAGATGCTATGGCTAGGCTTAGTTTTAATTGGGATCATCCAAATAATTTAATGTTGTACTGTTTCCCACCTACTGAGGTGGAAAGTTTGCTGCTCATGGACCTTCTAGGTTCCTCTGAATTGGTGATTCAGAGCCATCAAGTGTCTTTGTAATCTCTTTTGGGCCTTTAGGCCCCGATTATTACCAAAAAAAAAAAAAAGATAACAATTTAGCTACTAGAAATTTTATTCAAGGACTCCTAAGCAAACAAAATTGATTTTGATGGCTAATTGTTTTTAACGTCGGTATAGATCTTTCAGTTTACGAACACCCTCGATAGTTCATAATTTTAAGGCCACTGCAAGCTTTTTGGAACAAGCTAGGCCAGAACATATTGGGTACAATGAACAATTATTAATCCTTGATTTTTTAAGATGCCTTGCTGATGTTGTGCATCCAATGCACTATGCTTGCTGTGGCCCTTCACGGTCGTTCATAGCAGTGGCCAAATTTCCACTGGCCTGCACGACAAATCTAAGCCTACCACCAGCAAACACTTACATAGCTATTTCGTGAACAAGCAATCAAAGTAACTACTCTGACTAGAAAAACAGCAAGATAGGAAATAACGAAACATGACTATCAATTAAACACATTGAAGCAAATACACTTGACTACATTAAAACAGTGAGAAGAAAAATACAAAAAAACACGAAAAACAGGAGAACGACACTACACCATCTCAGTCTAAGAGCAATAGCATGTTATTTGTCAAAAAAAGAGTCTTAGCAATAACAAGAACCACCCATGATTAACAAATATTTGCTTAATCCACTTCCTCGATTTTGGGGCCAGCACCACTTCCACTGCCAGCAGCAGGACCATCCTCATCCATGCCTCCACCCACATCACCGCCAGCACCTTGGTACATCCTTGCAATGATGGGGTTGCAAAGACTCTCCAACTCCTTCATCTTGTCTTCAAATTCGTCAGCCTCAGCAAGCTGGTTTCCATCAAGCCAATGGATAGCCTGGTCAATTGCATCTTCGATCTTCTTCTTATCATCAGCAGACAGCTTGGAAGCAATCTTCTCATCCTTGATCGTGTTCCTCATGTTGTAGGCATAATTCTCCAGTGCATTCTTGGCCTCCACTTTCTTCTTGTGCTCCTCATCCTCAGCCTTGTACTTCTCAGCTTCCTGAACCATCTTCTCAATCTCCTCCTTCGAAAGCCTGCCCTTGTCATTGGTGATTGTAATCTTGTTCTTCTGTCCAGTGGTTTTGTCCTCGGCAGAGACATTCAAGATACCATTGGCATCAATGTCAAAGCAAACAGTGATCTGTGGCACACCCCTAGGAGCAGGAGGAATACCAGACAGCTCAAACTTTCCTAGCAAATTGTTATCACGGGTCCTTGTTCTTTCACCCTCGTACACCTGAATCAACACACCGGGTTGGTTGTCAGAATAAGTTGAAAACACCTGCTCCTTCTTGGTGGGGATGGTTGTGTTCCTGGGAATCAACACAGTCATCACACCTCCTGCAGTCTCCAAACCAAGGGAGAGAGGAGTGACATCCAGCAACAGAAGATCCTGCACTTTCTCGTTGCCCTCACCGCTAAGAATAGCAGCCTGAACAGCAGCACCATATGCAACAGCCTCATCGGGGTTGATGCTCTTGCAAAGCTCCTTCCCGTTGAAGAAATCCTGCAACAGTTGTTGAACCTTTGGGATCCTAGTAGATCCACCAACAAGAACAACATCATGGACGCTGCTCTTGTCCATCTTAGCATCCCTCAAACACTTCTCAACAGGCTCCATACATTTCCTGAAAAGATCCATGTTGAGCTCTTCAAACCTCGCACGAGTGATAGTTGTGTAAAAATCAATACCCTCATATAGTGAATCAATCTCAATTGTTGTTTGAGCTGTAGAAGAGAGAGTCCTCTTAGCCCTCTCACATGCAGTTCTCAATCTTCTCAGGGCTCTGGCGTTGCCACTAATGTCTTTCTTGTTTTTCCTTTTAAATTCCTGAACAAAATGATTCACCATTCTGTTATCGAAATCCTCACCACCCAAGTGAGTATCACCAGCAGTGGCTTTCACCTCAAAAATACCCTCTTCAATTGTTAGCAAAGAAACATCGAACGTTCCCCCACCAAGGTCGAAAATGAGAACATTCTTTTCACCAGAGCTTGTAGCCTTCTTGTCAAGACCATAAGCGATCGCAGCCGCAGTAGGCTCGTTAATAATACGCATAACGTTGAGGCCAGAGATGACACCTGCATCCTTAGTGGCTTGACGCTGTGAGTCATTGAAGTAAGCAGGGACTGTAACCACAGCATTCTTTATGGTGGTACCGAGATAAGCCTCCGCGATCTCCTTCATCTTCATAAGAACCATGGATGAGATCTCTTCCGCTGAAAATTGCTTCTCTTCGCCCTTATAGTTCACCACAATCATAGGCTTGTCGGCAGGGCCAGGAATCACCTTGAATGGCCACAATTTCATGTCACTTTGCACAGAAGCATCGCTGAATCGCCTACCGATCAAACGTTTAGCATCTGCACATTTATGCCAAATGATTCAAGTTAACATAACCAGCAAATATGCATTCATCATCATACACAACAATTACAAAACCATTTCTCTCAAACAAAAATAATTAAATAGTAATTACTAGCAATTAACTAGTTTCAAATAAAAATCACCATCCGAAATTGAAATTTAATGTAATCTGCAATAAATTTCAAAATAATATATGAATACCCAACGAAATTCATACTAAACGAAATTTATAGTTTGCTTGCACTTACTGCACAAAATTAGTTTTAAAATTAACAGTTACATAATCTAGAAAGATAGATCGATAAATACAATTTCAAATTACAGAAATCATCACCAACGCTAATTGCTAATATCATTGCAAACAAAGTTCAGAGACTAGGATCTAGGAGCCTACGTTGGAGTTATAAATTTCGATTAGCATTTGTTAAAACCGTAATTAAAAAGTTCTAAGTTACAAAGGCAGTGAAACAGCAGAAAATCAAGGTAGGAGAAGATGAACAGAAAATACTAACCGAAAACGGTGTTGGTAGGGTTCATAGCAACTTGGTTCTTCGCAGCATCACCGATCAAGCGCTCCGTATCAGTGAATGCCACGTAGGATGGGGTAGTCCTGTTACCCTGATCGTTTGCTATGATTTCAACACGATCATGTTGCCAAACACCAACACATGAGTAAGTCGTTCCCAAATCGATTCCGATCGCCGGACCTTCACCTTTGCCAGCCATATGCTCTCACAAATTCGCCTTCACAAACAAGAAACTTAGATTTAGATAGTGATTTGAATTTTGTAAACAAGAATAGTGTATTCGAATTCTGATATGAGAAGCAGACAGAGAAGAACTGTGTTATAAAGAGTGTTTGAACTCTGGAATGTTCGATCGTGTGGCTTTTACACCGTTGGATCTTTGGTTTGGACGGTGAAGATGTTAGGTGAAGAAAAGGAAAGTGTTGTGGTTGTGGCGCGTTGAGTGTAGCGGGATTTGTTTCGGTTTCTCCAGCGTTCTCTAGCTGATTCGAGAATTTTCCAAGTTGCGGATTTGGTTGTGGTGTGGCGTGGCGTGCGATAAGAAGCTCCACGTGTTTAGTCGAATAGTTTATGGCCGTTGATGACGATGAGTGGCGGTGCCTTTTCTTTTTCACTTCGCACAACTTTTTTTTCTGTTTCTCCCGCGCTATTGGCTGCTTCTAACGACGTCGTCAGTTATCACTGCTCCTTTCTTAGCTAACCAATTGGGTTTCCTAACGATAACGGAAAAAAGAATTTTGATAATCTCTCTTTTTTTTCCAAAATAAATAAATAAAAATTAGATTACCTAATTTTACAACTCGAAATATTAACCATTTGTTTTGAATTTTTTTAATTCAATTTATTTAAAAGGAAAATAATAACAAATTCTATTAGGACATTGTTTAAGGATATAAAAATGTGATTTTATTTTAAAAATGATACTATCTCCGGTCCATAAATATAATACTCTTTTGACATTTTTATTTTGTCCCTATTTATTAGATCATATATCAATTTTCAATGACCATTAATTACTTTTTTCCACAAATACCCTATCTCAATAATATTAATAGAGGTAATTTTGAAAATACATATCAGAAGTTCACATTTACAATACAATTAGCTAAATTAATCAAATTTTTTAATGGACGTGAAATCTCCAGAAGAAGTCCTATATATAGGGACCGAGGGAGTAAATTTTAAATTTGCATAACTAGTAAATTTAGATTTTTAATTTAAATTTTCTCTAATAATTTAATATTTAATGTTAATTTAAAACAAAATATCTAGTAAACTTAGATTTTTAATCAATGGTTTTGTGTTTTATGACTTAGCAAAATTCTTTAAAAAATCAAAATAAAAATGAGATTAATGGGTATGTACTAACGGTGTAAAGTTTTTTACACCATCAATTCATTATCCGTCATTCATTTGGATTACTTTAATTTAAAAGTCAACGACATGAACGGCTGAATGGTGAATGATGAACTGATGGTGTGAAAAACTTTACATTGTCGATACATTATCCATTTTCTCAATGAAAATAGGTTTTGAAAAAAAAAAATTGCTACAGCCGCATAATTTTTCTCTTCCTTCCTTTTCGTCAAATAAATTTATATGTTAATACTTCTTTTATGGCTCAAAATCGCTAAAATTATTGAATCCCAAATTTGCCCATCTTTATCAAACATCTCTAAATCGTTAAAATAAATTTTAGCTTAGTCAGGATATTATATGTGGTTTAATTAATAGCCCACCTAAAGATTGAGTATATGTACCTTGATCAATTTTATGATTGGTATGGTTTTAATAACCTTGCCAATTTGGGTGAAACTAATAAAAAACTGTTCTGTTAAAAGATTAAAATGCGGGCGTTTTGCCCCGTTTATTATAAAAAAAAAAAGATTAAAATGCGATAATTTTTAAAAAGCAAATATTTATTGGAAAATGAGATTTCTAAAAAAAAAATTTAGCTTTCAAATATAATTTTACCATTTAAATTATCTTATCCTATACATATAATCCATCGGATAAAAAATCATTTTTTTTAAGTTGCACATATGATCAAAGTTTTTTTTGTCTTAAAAAGTACTCCATCCGCCTTGAAATATAAGCAACAAAAAACACATATCTATTGGTTTAAAATATAAGCAAAACTAACCAACTTTCTTAAATTTTATTTCATTCCCTATGTCACTTTCCAAAAACATCCCTAGAAAATTGTTATCTTATTTAATTTTTGTTTCATACCCAATGCAACTTTCATAAAATACCTCTATCAAACACTATTATATAATTTCGATACCTAATGCTGAATCCAGAGAGCTCCTCATGAAATGGAGCTCTCACAATAAAAGTTAGGAAAATGTAAACCTATGAGATATGTCACGTGTCGATGGGATTTATATTGAAAAGATATGTCTTATGGAATAACATCCTTTTATAATAGTTTTTAAAAAAAATAAAAAATGCTTGAAAAGATATGACTTATGGATTAATACCCTTTCATAGTAGTTTTAAAAAAATTATAAAAAAATCTTGAAAACATATGTCTTATGGACTGACATCCTTTCATAATAGTTTTAAAAAAAAATTTTTTTTAAAAGATATGTCTTATGGACTAACACCCTAACATAATTGTGTTTCTAAATATAATTTTAAAAAATAAATTCTGAAAAAAAAACCATCTGTAGAAAATAATAAATTCTTGAAAAGTTATGTCTTATGAATTAATATCATTTCACAATAGTATTACTAAATACGTTTTAAATAAATAAATTATAAAATAATATTAATGCACATATTAACAAAATTCTGAAACACCCTTGCATAATAATACTAATGTATCTTTACAATTTAAGACTCTATATATAGTCAAATTCTATATTATATTTTTGAACCAAACTTTGCTATCTCCTCATGAAATGGAGCTTTCATAGAAAAAGTTAAGAAAATAAAAAATCAAAGAGACATGACACCTGTCTTTAAAATATTTTTTTTTTAAAAAAATGACTCATAGATTAGCACCCTTTCATAGTAGTTTTAAAAAAATAAAAAAAAATCTTGAAAATATATGTTTTATGGACTAATACCCTTTCATAATAATTTTTTAAAAAAAAAATCTTGAAAAGATATGTCTTATGGACTAACACCCTTTCATAATAGTTTTAAAAAAATAAAAAATTCTTGAAAAGATATGTCTTATGGACTAACACCCTATCATAATCGTGTTTCTAAATATAATTTAAAAAAATAAATTATGAAACAATACTAATGCACCTGTACAAAATAATAAATTCTTGAAAAGTTATGTCTTATGAACTAATACCATTTCACAATAGTGTTACTAAATACATTTTTAAAAAATAAATTATAAAATAACACTAATGCACCTGTTAACAACATTCTGAAACACAATCAAAGAGATATGTCATGTGTCTTGAAAATATTAAAATAAAAGAACTAATTTAATAGTGCAATGTTTTACTCTATAATTCAATACAAGTTTATGGGTGCAATGTTTTGCTATATAATTCGGTTTTTTAAGTATAAGTTGTAACATTACAATTGAAATGATACATTGTTTCAAGTTTCAACCAATGAATCTAATTCGGTACAGGTTCAAGGAAATGGTGCACTGCTTTCTGAGTATTATTAAATCAAATATTATATATATAATATTATATTAAATTTTATATTTTTAAAATTAAAAAAATTATCACAAGTGATATGTCGTTTCAACATTAAAGTGATATACTCTACTAACTTGAAAATTTTTGAAATGAAGATGGTATGTTGTTTTATCAAACTGTTATATTTTCAAACCCAAATATTGAAACCAGAGAGCTCCTCACGAATTTTAGCTCTCACATGAAAAGTTGATAAAAAAAGGTCAATCAAGTATGTCACATGTCAAACATTGAGTTATACCCCTTCACTGTTGAAACGACGTATCATTTCAATGTTGAAACGACATATTACTTCACTATAGAAACGACATATCACTTTATTATTGAAATGACATATCACTTCACTGTTGAAACGATATATCCTTTGTAATAATTTTTTTTTAATTTTAAGAATATTAATTTTAAATTACTCGGAAAAAATAGTATCACCAAGAGATATATAGATTCAAATTAAATATCACCAAAAGATATATTGTTTCAAACTAATGCATGATTGGATGCAATGATTCGATACAATAAAGTGGTGCAATATTTCAAACTGATTATGAAAAAAACAAACTATCAACTAATACACCATATTAATACACATGTACACATAAATTAATGCACCTATTCTATTGCAATAATTTATTGCAAGAGAAAAAAATTCTACTTTACGCACAATTGCACTTCCTTTATTAAAAAAACTATATTAAAAAATAATCCTTGCATTTATAATTTTTTTTTATTTCTTTATCAATTTTAAACAATAATCCTAACTCATGTAATTTTAAAAATATTTTTGACATGAAAAATGTTTAAACTTTAATCATCAATAAATAAAAAACTTATAACCCGTGCAATGCACGGGATAAATGCTAGTTCTTTTATAAATTTGAAGAAATTAAATACAATCAACTAACATCTTTAATAAACGTAAAATTAGTTGATTTTGCTTATAATTCGAGCTGGAGGGGTAAAGTTTTGTTAGAAATTGAGATGCTTAATGAATTAAAAATTAATTGTTTAATTCTTCAATACAATTATACTATTTATATTATCTTATCCTATCCTACGATAGGTGCATGGGATAGAAATACTTTTTCTTTTTTTTATACAAACCAAATTAAATCCGTTGCACAAGCATAATTCCTACTCATTATTCCATGCAAAAAAAAATTGTTTTGGCCGACGTGTAAACTAAAGTGCTGATTGTCCTCAGTGACTTCAATACGTAGGAGTCGTTGCAAAATTGCAATCGCAATGACCATAGGACCCCTAATCTTACGACGTGTCACTCAAACAATGGCTGAAAATCGAAAAGAAAATCCACCCCATGCCTCGTTCTCATTCGAC
Organism: Crotalaria pallida; assembly: GCA_037953625.1. Taxonomy (NCBI): domain Eukaryota; kingdom Viridiplantae; phylum Streptophyta; class Magnoliopsida; order Fabales; family Fabaceae; genus Crotalaria; species Crotalaria pallida. The sequence continues at coordinate 135,232,416 of CM075654.1, read as the reverse complement.
CCATAAAAATTTTAAAAAATAATGGATAATTGAGGAATATTATCTCATTATCCTCATCTCTAATCGTAACCTGTGATGAGGAGCTGAAGCGTGTGTGTCCTTTAAGCTTCTCATCCATGGCGAAGACATTGGTTTCTTATTCATCTTCATTCATAGGCACACCGCTTCCTTCACTCCCTCGCCACCACTTACCTCACCGCACAACCACCAAAGTCAACTTCAGCTTCCACCATATTCCCCCGATTCAATCCATACACAACTCCATAGACTTCGCCGAAATTGTATCCAGAACCGAAGGCCTTCTTTACACTCTCGCCGACGCCGCCGTAGCAACAACAGATTCAGCTGCAGCCACTTCCGGCGATGCTGCCGTTCAGAAGAACGGAGGTTGGTTCGCGTTTATCTCCGAAGCCATGGAAGTCGTTCTCAAGGTAATTATTAAGAAAATTCATAGAATAACTGACTAACTAACTAACTAACTAACTTCTAACCGCCTCAACTAATTACTCTTAAATTTAATTTTGTTATATGTCTGAGTTTCTATTAGCTTAGACCATGGATGACGTGGTAGTACAAGACCGAGTAATAATTTCTTAGCCAATTTGGTTTAGTTTGTTAGTTTGCACTCGGTTGTAAGCGGCAACTGTTATCACTTGATTGCTTAATTGGTTTGTCAATATGAAGTTTAATTTCATTGTTAAGAGATCAATTCAATTCAGTTTTAATTCAGTTCTCGTGAACTTGGAAATTGGATTGGGAAAGAGTAATGTTATATATGTCATGAATGGTTTTCCATGAAACCGTGAATATAGCAATGCACTTGGCCCTTTGTGTCGGTTATAATGCAATAAAGTTAAAGGAGAAGGGAAAAGAAATACTACCTGGCAAAGCATAGTGCAAACATGCGCACTCCATTTTTTTCTGTTTTCCTGTTCCATTCCACGAGAATTGTTTCGAAGGGTTTAGCATTTTCTATTTGGAAATGTTTGCCTGTTATTATTGAGGTACTTGTGTTTTAGATGTTATGTCATGGTTGTTGTTTGATTTTCAGGTGTTAAAAGATGGTCTTGCTGCAGTGCATGTGCCTTACTCGTATGGATTTGCTATTATATTGCTCACTGTCGTTGTTAAGGCGGCTACACTTCCATTGACAAAGCAACAGGTTGGTACAAATTGGAGCAAGTTTCTAGACTCAATTATGGAATGCAAAATTTATTGATTTCCAGAAATCTTTAAATTTTGTTAAATTGCTTTATTTGAAACAGTTTCTTACTTCGTGCATAAGTATTTCGAATATGTTGTTCTTCAAAGCCTGAGATAATTCTTCATCAAAACAATACGAGCAAACACTAAATAATTTGAGCTTTCAATATAAACTTAGGTCGAATCAACACTGGCTATGCAAAATCTTCAACCAAAAATCAAGGCCATTCAAGAAAGATATGCCGGCAACCAGGTGAGGGGTGTTAGTTTTTAAGGATCCAATTTGGTCTGAAGTAAATATTATTTTTGTTTTACCTTGAGCATGGTTCTTACTAAACTACTCATTTTGTTGCCCTTTTTTAAGGAAAGAATACAACTTGAGACATCAAGGCTATATAGCCAGGCTGGGGTTAACCCATTGGCAGGTACCTTTTATCTAACTGATTCTTTCATCTTCTTCTCACCTCTGGTTAGCAGTTCTGTAATAGTGCATTGGCATGTATGCTAATAGTGCCTACAAATCATAAACTTGTTGTGGATGATGAAAGAATATGGTTTTGAAGTAATGGTTGGTTGCAAAGTTTTTTTTTTTTTTTTTTTAATTCACCCACCTCACAGTCCAGGCACAACGACGCAATTATCAGGGGCGCGCTCTACCACTGAGCTAATAGCCCGTCGTGCGGGCCTCCCGTTGGGGCCCGCTATGCCAAAATCATTCCTTGTCCTTTCTTCTACATTGGTGATATTATCTTAATTGGGATTTTGTACATTTTCTATACACATATTAACATACAGCCGTGCCACCATTCTGTATAGGTTGTTTACCAACTTTGGCTACAATTCCAGTATGGATTGGCCTCTACCAAGCTTTATCAAATGTGGCAAATGAGGTAATTTATGTGCATAAACTTATTGAACTTTGAGTAGAGACTTTGATGGATGAATTATACCCAGAAAATGTGATTTTTGCTAATTTTGGAAAATCTTAAACTTGAAGGGGTTGTTAACAGAAGGTTTCCTGTGGATCCCCTCTTTGGGTGGTCCTACTACCATTGCAGCAAGACAGGGTGGATCTGGACTTTCCTGGCTTTTTCCATTTGTGGTAAGAAAGATATCCTACACCTAATTGGTGAAACAATCATTTGCATTTGGTCATTGTCTCCACTAATTACAGCCATTTTCAAGGGAAACATTCGTAGTTGTGGTTCTTTAGAGTTGAGACCATATAATTTGAAGTTGTATAGCACATGAGGTACATTTGGTGACAAAAAATCTTGTTTCCTGTTACGAATTTGACACAGAAAATTTTAAGTTTTATGCATCCACGGCATCCTTTCCTAGATGTAAAAACAATTTAAATTTAATAACTGCTATGTTTTTTTGCTGTATGGGGGTGGGGGTGGGGGGGTCTTTTAATTTTGGTTCTATTTCTTGTACTTCTTGCTCTTTTGGAATGAATATTTGCTTATCCAAAAAAATTTAAATTTTAATAACATTGAGTTTGTTGGAACGCATATGTTAGGAGTCCCACATTGAGTAGTCTAGGAAACTCAATGTGGTACTTAAGCCATGAGGCTCTCCCACCTAATAGACTAGTCTTTTGGGTTGGGCTCTCCTCATGTGCTTAAGTCCTAACAATTGGTGTCTTTCATTGAGAGGTTGAACCACGGAAAGGGCTACCTATAGGCTGGATTAAGGTATATCACCGAATACTGATAGGTGAGTGGAGCCGTCAAAAGAGAAAGGGCTACCATCGGGTCAGAGTCGATAGAGTGAAAGCCGTCGTGGACGTCAGCCCTTAAAGGGGGCGGCAATGTTAGGAGTCCCACATTGAGTATCCCACATTGAGTAGGAAACTCAATGTGGTACTTAAGCCATGAGGCTCTCCCACCTAATAGACTAGTCTTTTAGGTTGGGCTCTCCTCATGTGCTTAAGTCCTAACAGCATATTACTACATTGATCAATTGCTTATTGATTTTTACGGATCTCAATTTTGTAAGCTGTTGTGGTAAATGATTGAAACTCATGGAAAATATTATTACATCCTTGAAGACATATCTCTTCTCTTTGATTAACTAATTTTCCTTATTTTCTTTCTTTTTACTAGAAGAGAATATATACATATATATTTTTTGTTTTGACTGGCTTTGGGGAGGGGGGTTTCTTTTGATCGTTTCCTTTCTTATATGTTAAAATACCTGTAGGGATTGCAAAATTTTGAACCGAGTTCCCTGATAGCCAAAAAAAAAAGGCAGCTTTATTTTCAATTTCATGCTATGATGTGAGCTTACTTGTTTTTGTTGTAAGGATATTATTAGCATGAATCATTAAAAAATCAGAGTTTAAAGGTCTGTTGTCTAGGAATTAACTTGAAAGTCGATACACATAATGAAGTAATATAAACTTATAGACAAAATGTTCACTTCTGCCAGCCATCTAGCAATTGGAAATAAATGCCAAAGTTTGAAGCTGATTTTGTTCTTTTTTAATCATTATTTAGTATTGTAATAGTGCCTGTTTTGCAGGATGGTCATCCACCATTGGGTTGGCAAGATACTGCGGCATATCTTGTTTTACCCATTCTTCTTGTTGTTTCTCAATATGTTTCAATGGAAATCATGAAACCACCTGAGGTAAACATATCAATTCTTCTCGTTTTTCAATTTTTATTGTTTACAAGGGCAGGACTAAATGGCTTCTTTTGACAGACAAATGATCCTAATCAAAAGAATACACTTCTTGTTTTCAAGTTTCTTCCACTCATGATTGGTTACTTCTCACTGTCTGTCCCATCTGGGCTTACAATTTACTGGTTAGTTTCTCACAAACTTCATTGTTGAAGTTCTTTCTAGTCAAGGTTTTCCCCCATATTTTTCTCATAACTTTCAACATTCTTTAGCTGTTTTAGTATGAGTTTCAATTGTATTTTTCTTTTACTCTATCCAAGTTCAAGTTGGTCAGGAAACTTAAATAGTTATATCCATGTAGTTTTCCATATTTTTCTGAATCATTATCCTTGATATGCCTGCCTGATGTGTGCGACACAAAAATACAGAAAAGAATGATATGCACGAGAACTCAAATTATTAATTTTGATGGAAATAATACACATGTCCATCAAGTATTTGATTTTGTATTACCAAATTTGTGTTTTAGATTTTGGAGATTGTTATGACTTATGACAAAATTGCTAGCATGCTCTGCTAATGGAAATAAAAGAAACAATTTCATTGCTGCTTGATTATCTGTTCCTTGTCAGGTTTACAAACAATGTTCTGAGCACAGCTCAACAAGTATGGCTGCGCAAATTAGGAGGTGCAAAGCCTGTTGTGAATGAAAATGCTAGTGGAATTATCACAGCAGGACGTGCTAAAAGATCTGGTGAAAAGTCAGTATTTTATGGTACAAGATTCACACTAATTTTTCCGACTCCTCTCAGAGTTTTCTTATAATAAATTGGTGATCTACAGGTTTAGGCAGTTAAAAGATGAGGAGAAGAAGAAAAAGTTAAACAAAGCGCTGCCGGTGGAAGAAGTTCAACCTCTAGCTTCTGACGATAGCTTGGATGAAGGAAGTAACAAGGTAAATATTCTGACGATATTACACCATTTTATATTGCAGGAAACCTTTATAAATTCGACAGTATTGCACAAGGAACAATTTCTGATTATCCTTAATTTCAATCACGACCAATATGAAACACCTTGTTCAACCACCTACATGAGTAAAAGTAATATTGTATAGCCATGGAATCAGATCCTAAATTTTCTCGTGTTACAATTTTATACTGCACAGTCATTGGGCAACCTTCAAACTATATCTACGTAAAGTGAACCAATGATGTAAACCCAAGAAGTTTTGTTTTTGGTAGGCTTAAACCCAAGAAAGTAAAGTTAGTCATCAACTTGAGTCTTGCATTGCATGTTCATTGCTCCATCTTCAAGGCCTAGCTACCAGGATACTATGACAGAGTGGGTGTAGATTAATTTATTAATAAATTCATGCTAAGTAGTTTATTTGTTGAAAGCCAAACAGCACAGAAAGATATATGGCTTCTTTTTTAAAGAGAAGCTTAGTCCTTTGAACATATTTCCTTTGCCGCCCACGTTGAAATGAGTAGTCTCTCATTCTCTTGCTTTGCTACTAGCAAAGGAGCCAAGATTTGAATGTTTACAACCTTTACATCATAAAATTAACGGAGTCATTACTTCCACTAGGAATTGAAGCAACGATTGTTCTATAACAATGATAGTTCTTTAGTTAAACACAGTAACTTAAGAGTTCTTAAGTCAAATCCTAGTAATAAAATTGAGGAGCTGTGGCCCTGCTTCTTCCCCTCTTCATTTTCCTTTCCTTTTTTAAAACATTTTTTTTTTTAAACTTGGAATATTCTAAGACTGTTATTTGCCACTTTTATTTGTATCCTTTTACCAAAAATCTTCAACGATAAGTCAACTTTATACAGGGACAGGAAGTTGCAGAAGAATCATATGCTTCTACAGTTGGTGAAGAGGTTCCAAGTTATTCTAGGGAAAGAAGAAGCAAGCGTTCTAAGCGGAAGCGTGCTGTATAAAAGGACCAATACGGTTGTTTGTAGCTTATAGTGAGTCTTGTATATCTCAACAGACTGTAACATTTTTGAGTTGGCCATTAATTGAATATGTAATTTAATCCTGTAAAATATCGTTTTGAAAGTAATGCTTCATATGTCTGCTAAAGCTTCTGACACATGCGTAATTTCTACATTCAAGATTTTCTTGTTGTAAACATTGAGCATCAAAGCTTTCATGACAGATACACGGCAGGCTGCTATAATACCTATAGAAAGCTATTATTGGACGAATCTGAATTTGCTGTTAGGAGTTGTTCTTCATGTTAAAAGCCAGCTGAAGGGCAATGATGGTTCATTGTTTTAAAATAATTATGTTGTCGGGAGGGAAAGCTTGTTCCAAGAAGAGAACTCAGTTGTAAAATCAAGGAGGATGATTTATTCAGAGCCAAACGGTCTACAGTGTTAACATCACTGCCTGTTTTACGAACATACAGTACTAGTTGAAGTATTAAAGAAGTGCTTTCAACAAACATTTCGAGCCGGTTTTAAAGTACAGTAAATTGAGATTTGTGTACTTCATGGTCATTAATTAATGGCTTGCAAAGTACAAATATTCAATTAAATACCATTTTGTACAACACAATGCTCCGAAAAACAGAATTTCTAGTCTACACTAATAGATCTTCAATGACTTTAGAGAAACAGCTACGGATGTCCACTGCATACTGATGCCAAGTTGGTGTTTTCTTCTCTTTATGGTTTAGAAGGTGGGAAGTGATTCCCTATGGGGTTAGGCCCTGATGGTTTCTTAGGAGCCCTCTTTTCTTCAATCTGTTATTTGCATTGTTCAAAATAGAATTGTCAGTATATTATAATGCATAAAACTGAATGAAAATATAAATGATTACAATTGACTGAATGCCTCTACTAACCCATGTATGTGAAGGTGTGGCATCATTGACATGTCCAGCATGCGGCTTTGGGACAGTCTGCAAGTTTCTAAGCCTGAAATAAACTGAAGGCAGCAATACAAAGGAACTTGAGATGCAATTTTTTTCAATAAATATTGAAGTCAGCTATTTGATCTTTTCAAATTAGAGGAACAAACATTGGAAAACTAGTAACATCTCAACAAAATGTAATAACCTCACATTTATAAGAATGTTTTTCTCAAGCAAAATAATTCAGAGCTATTTGCTTGAGAATGTGAAATACCTGATTGAGTAGCCTGAACTTTAGCAGTGACTCGAGTGAGTGCAGAAGCTGCAAGCAACATGCATGCTAAGAGAACATGGAAAATTATTTGTCTTCTCATCTTTGGCATGCTTCTGATGAGAGTTGTGAACTTGTGCTCTTTATTGAGTTTGTCACGAGCATGTTTCTGTTTTATATGCTACACCGTTTGGTATATATAATCATGACGAAACTTGAAATTTTATGTGAGAATGTTTGTTAAAACATGCCGGGAATCCCATGTCATGATATCTTAACTATTAAAGATTGAGAATTTGTATTTATCCTCATTATGGATTGACTTCTTATCTGCTATCATTTCTCAGTTATCATTGCTTCCATGATAATTTTACTAGTATTAATTTCACTAATTTGCCACTCCGTATTATTTTTCTCGAGTGCTTCGCTACACTGTCGGCACTCGGCATCCTTCCTGAATGTATTACAGTAATTACTTAAAATTTGAGTTGATGCTTTGGTTATTTGACCCATTTTTTGTACTAAAAAAATTAGAATTTAAAATTAAGCGATACTATAGAGCAATGAATCTATAAACCTTGAAACATGTTTCAATAGAGGTCGTATTGGAAATTTTAGTATTGTATTACTAGGATTTTTTAAAGGAAGGTGATTTATATCATCAAAGCCGACAACAATACTTGCAGGTTTATATATTATTTTTTTTGTTAATAAAGGGTATTCCTGCTTTTAGTGAATGAACTAATCTCAATGCTACTCATCTCAACGAGTGTTATTCTCATAAATCGAATCGAACATTTACCTTTAGATTTGAAAGTTATTTGTATTTTGTAAATTTATATGATTTAATAAGATTAAATATTGTATGCAAAATATAATCGACATACAAAAATTATGATAATCAAATATACAAGAAGATCTTTTATTTAAAGAAGTTGACAAATCGCTATAGTTGGCATAATAGACAGCCTGACTTACATTCGAGGCATGACGAAAATCTTCCTTTACTTCCAAAGCCGAAGTTTATGGGTTTAGACTTTAGGTAGTGAAGAAAGGTTAGAGGGATGGAGGTGGGGACCAGAGAATAAGGGTTTTAGTTTATTAATCGTCCGCTTAAATCACCGGATTCCTTTTTTTTTGTCAAAATCCAAAAACACCCTTATTAAAAGTATTTAAATTAACACACTCGTTGGGGCCTAAACGAGAATTCAAAAAAAAAACAAGAAGAAGCTCGTTGAGGGTCAGCGAGATATGTAAAATTACACACTCGCTGACCCTTGAGGGAGTGAAGCAATTTATGACATTAGAATAGTTCGTTCAGGGGGTTATAATTTTACATATCTCGTTGACCCCACCCATCTCATCACCAACCAAACATGGAGTCAAAAACCAATCCAAGAAGTGGTTTCTGCAGCTCCAATTCCATCCACTACAGCAAGCGCAAACCACCTCACCTTCCAACACCTCTGGCTCTCCGTTGACTCCGTCGCCTCCTCCCTTTCCTCCATGGGAATCCGCAAGGGCGACGTCATCCTCCTCCTCTCCCCTAACTCCATCTACTTCCCCGTCGTCTGTCTCTCCGTTATGTCCCTCGGCCCAATCATCACCACTACCAACCCTCTCAACACCTCCACCGAGATTGCCAAACAGATCAAAGACTTAGATGCGGTCCACCACCCATGAATAAAGCCATGGGTACTTTTCTTGACGCACTTGGGTACGCATCAAAAATGCAGTTGAGTTCCAGCATGCTTCAATTCAATCTTCCTCTCATTCTTAAAAAACTTGATATGGCTTGAATACTTGAATTGGTATATGGTCTTATGTATTGCATAATACTTTCATAAAAATAAAGACCAACAGATAGTGTTATTTATGTTGAGCTCAGTGCTTGCTTCCACATGCTAGAGAGTGTTATTTACGTTGAGCTCAGTGCTTGCTTCCACATGCCAGAGAGTGTTATTTACGTTGAGCTCGGTGCTTGCATCAAAGAAATGTTCACACTCTCGCTGGTACATCAGCGACAATTCGAAAATGAAAAAAAAAAAAAAAACTCGCTGAGGGTCATAAAGATATTTAAAATTACACACTCGCTTATCTCTGAGAGAGGTTTTTTTTTTGTTTTTTTTTTGTTTTTGAATTCTTGCTCAGATCCCACGAGTGTGTTAATTTAAATACTTTTAGTAAGGGTATTGTTGGGTTTTGGCAAAAAGAAGGGGTCAAATAATTAAACTAGGAGTCAATAAACTAAATTGGAGGGGTCAAAAAACTAAAACCTAGAGAATAATTATGACCTTTTTTTCACTTAACTATGGTGATTGGTGAGGCCTAAACAATATCCAAAAACTAATTCATCCATCTCTAATTCATCACAAGAAAAAATGTTTCTTAAATACTCCTATTGTAATGATGTGTTAACTTATACTCCCTCCCTCCTAAATACAGCACCTTTTGACATTTTTATTTTGTCCCTATTTATAAGATCTTATATCAATTTTTAATAATCATTAATTACTTTTTGTCCACAAACACTCCTATTTATTTAACACTTTTTAGATTCTCAATTATATTAATAGAGTAAATTTTGAAAATACATACCAAATATTCATGTTTTCAATATCATTAACTAAATTAATCATCTTTCTTAATAATTAAAATTTTTCAATGAGAACTTATATATAGGGACGAAGAGAATAATTAATTAATTTTTTTCATAATACGCTTTTTTTTATTTATTTATGTAATCCTTAATCATTTTTTACCACCAACAAAAATTAGGATATTATTAAATAATGATAAATGTAGAAAATACTAACAATTACTATCACATTTTTTATTTTCTAAATGAATAAATAAATAGAAACATTTTTTTTAAATGAGACAAATAAATAGGAAAAAAGATAGCAGTATTCTCTTCCAACCGATAGCCGAATACCAATTCCCTTCGAGACATAGAGATAATTGAAATGAGTTTTGTCTCTACCAACAAAGTCTTTCCATACCCACATCAATGATTGAATCCTAACCTCATGCTTTAGAATTTAATTTTGTATCGATTTATAAGATCACAACCCAATTTTCAATATTATTTAATTATTTTTTTCTCAAACATCCTTGTTTATTTAATAAGTTTTGAAGTCTCAATAATAATTATAAAAATAATTTAAAAAAACATATCAAATTTTTTATATGTTCAATATCACCAGGTAAATTTAATCAACTTTTTTGTTAGATGTGTTTTATGTTAAGGATGTGAGGGAGTAATGAGACTATACCGAATATCTTCGCCATAAAGACAAAGTTACTTCTAGCTCCCCAAAAAAAAAAAAAAAAAGTTACTCCTTTGTTTATTCTCTCTTCTTGTATTTTCAAGTGGGTTCTACGAGATTCCAATGATGTGGCCCATAAGCATGCTGAGTATGGCAAAGGCTTCGGTGTTGGTTAATAATGCTGAAGATACATTATTCGTTGATATCCCTTCGAAGTTATATTCTAGACTAGATAGTTTTGTTGTTTTTTATTAGTTATTTTATAGTGATTTTTTGCAATGTTCATATTTATTTATACTTTTTTGCATTAATCGAATTAATCAATAATCTTTATATAGCCATAGTAATTAAAAGTTTGTTAATATTAAGGTGAAATACAACAATATTAAATGAGGATATAATACTTTTTTTTAAATATTGAAAAGTTAAGTAAACTTAAATAATCTTATTAATTTGTGTAATTTAGTTAAATTGAACTTTTATTAACAAAGATGGGAGGAATTAATTTGAAAATATGCATATTTTAAATAGTTAGGATCTGTTGACACCAAGTGTAAGTCTTGCTCAATTGCACATTCAAATAATTTTTTATATATTATGAAATTCTTCCAGTGGGTGTGTAAACCGGGAATCGAACTTGAGACTTCTTAGTCTCGAAACTCATTCCCAAGTTTTTAAGTTGGCAGGATCGCACCACTTGAGCCAACCTCGTTAATATGTATTTAATCGTTTGTTTAACATGTGATATTAATCAAATATCAAATAATTAATTTAATATATTTTGAATTTATCAATAAATCATAAAAAAATTCATTCACAAATCAAAGTTTACTATTTTTAAGTTTTTCATTAATTAGTTTATTTTTAATTTGGGAAGAAAATTCATTCATTTCGGTCATTATTATAGGGCATACTTAACCGTATTACGCATATCAAGGAAACCAGTTAATTTTCTGAATCTCATTAGAATATATTGTAACATTACAACTTTACCCCTCAATTTCTATTGAAAAGCTCACACTCATTAATAAACAGCGAAAAAAACATAAATAGTCAAAATATTTAATAAAGACAAAACAAAGAAAAAACAATAAATGATGCATATGAAATTTAAAGTGATTTATAATTAGGATGAATAATATCTTCTAGAATGTAACCTATAATAAGTACTAGATGAATATAATTTTTCACTATCCTTGTGAGATAAGGAGAGTACTATCTGTTTCTTCGTAAAATAAATAAATAAATATTAAATAGTAATATATAATATAAATAATTAATTTTCCAATCTTAATACAATTATTTCAAAAATAATTTTAGAAAGTTATTATTTCATTTAATTTTATTTCATTCCTAATATAATATTTTCAAATACTAGTTCCATGTTTTTATAAATATAAAAACAATTAAATACATTATCTAATTTTCTTGATAAATTGTGAAAAGTTTTTTTTAAAAAAAATAGTACACCCTCCGTCCCTAAATACATTATCTAATTTTCTTGATAAATTGTGAATAGTTTAAAAAAAAAATAGTACTCCCTCCGTCCCTGGATATAAGACCCCATTGGAAGATTTCACGTCCATTAAAAGAAGTTGACTAATTTAGTTAATTGTATTGGAAATGTGAACTTTTGATATGTATTTTCAAAATTTATTAAATTTTTTTTTTTGCTTACGAGGGAAATCACATCGTCATTGCCGCACCTTGACGATTCTGATGAGCAACCCTGCCTCCAAGATTTTTGGTTTACGAGGAAAATTTCATTGTCATTGTCGCATGTTGACGACTCTGATGAGCAACCCTACCTCCAGGTCATAGCCTGCAAACTGCCCGAAGGAGAACAACCACTCCCAAATGAGTGACAGACTCATATCGCCGAGGTGAGAAAAAGGTGTTAAATAAATATGAGTATTTGTGAGAAAAAGTAATTAATAATAATTGAAAATTGATATAAAATCTTATAAATAAAAAAAATAAAAATGTGAAAATGAAATTATAATTAAGGAAAGAGAAATTGAGGAGTAGCAAAAAAGTTGCTTCGGTCATTCGGAATATTTGAGAGAAAGCAAAGAACTGACAGACAAGGACTTCGTAGACAGAGCTTCTTATCCTCTTGCAAGAGCCAAAGCTTTTGTCGTTACCGACTATGGCCAGCTTCGACTTAACACTTGCCTTAGTTGTCGCGTATGTAGTCTTTAGTTGTTTAACCGGAAATAATAACACCGAAAATGATGTTTTGATTCAAGAAAATCTAAATAATAACATGAAAAATGATGTTTTGGTTCAAGAAAATTGAAAATAGGGGTCAAAAGTTGAGAATGGGAGCAAAAAAGCAACAGTCTTTTATTATAGGTCAATTTTGGAAGATGACTTTACGTTAATTACTCTCTCTAGTTCTATATACAAGACATACTTAACCGTATCCCTGGATCAAGGAAAGTAGATAATTTTGTGAATTTTATAAGAATATATTGTAATATCACAATTTTACCCCTTCCACTTTACTTGGAAAGTTCATATTCATTAATGAATAACAAAAAAAATAGTTAGTTAAAACATTTAATAAGGACAAAAAAGAGAAAAAACAATTAATGATGCATAGGAAATATAAAGTGCCTTATATACAGAACCAAAGATTTCTTCTGGAATGTGCAGTATATAGGATCAGAGGGAGTACTACATACACCCTCCGGCTCAAATTATAATAAAAAGTAACTAATTTTATGCTTATTAAGGATGTTAATTGATTGTATTTAATTTTCTCAAATTTATAAAAGAATAGATGTATTTTAGGAAAGTTGTATTGAGAATTAAACAAAAATTAAATAAGATAATAATTTTCTAGGGAATGTTTTAGAAAGATAGCACTGAGAATAAAATAAAATTTAAGAAGATTAATTACTTTTGCTTATATTTTAAACCAAATGAAATGTGTTTTTTGTTACTTATATTGCAAGTCGAAAGGAGCAAGTGAGTGTGAATTTTTTAAGAAAAATTGAGAGAATTTTTTTTATTTTTATAATAAATTTTCATACAATTCAAAAAACTCTTTTTTTTATATGTATAAATTGGTTAAGTACAGCTATGATAAGGATGAGAAGGAGTAAATCGAAGAAGCAATGTTATTATGATTGTAGTGTTGGTGCTTAAACTGCTATTGTAATATTTGTTTAATAGTTTAATCGGTGTGATATTAATTAAATTGGGTAAATATTAAAGGATTTTTTCTATCTTATGTACTTCATAGATAGAATATGAGAATATAAATAATGAAATTGTATTTAAAATTAAATATATGAGAATATAAATAATGAAATTGTATTTAAAAATCAAATACTGTAATTATTTTTTAATTTATTAAGTGTAATAGTTTTTCAAAAAATATTTACTTTTTAATATTTAATTAATTTTATGCACGTAGTGCTTTGACTAAAAAGACCCAATATTAAAAATAAATTAAAAAAATGTAGATATTATTTTTTTTTTCAAAAACTAATAACTAACGTTATAAATTATTTATGTACCAATTACTTCATAATCCAATGTTTGGCTCAGGGGTGAGGTATAACCATATAAGAATGTTACGTCAACGTTGGTGTTTGAATCTCACCAAGAACATTTTGTAAAAATTTTTGATTTTTCATTCCGATTCATCAATTTTATGATTAAACTGGTTGAAACGATTAGGTTTTAATGCCATTGCGTAAGAGTATGTCTCTCAACCTACTCAAGCCTCAACTAATAAAAATAAAAATGAATTTTTTTTACTTAAAATATTTCCTTCGCTTAATATGTAATGTACGGAGTAATTTAAATATTCGATTTTGTTATTGTATTGATGTTATTTTCAATAATTAAGATTTAACTAAATGTGTAAATAGATCGGACTGGATTGAACATGACCTTTTATTAACAGTCTGGTCTTTATACATAAAATATATCTAAACCGAACTAGATCGAATCATGTTAATTTAATAGGTCCGGTCTTTAATATTCGTCAAAAATCGAATCGGACCATTACACACCTACTCTCAACACTCAAATGATTAGCCTATTTAATAGGACGGGCGAACGGGCTTGGCCCATGCCCCCAAAGGACCCACAATTTTTGTGAGCGAATAAAAATATCTTTATGGTCAAAAATTCGAGTCCTGCCTACCCATTACAATGACGAGTGGACCCCGCAAACACTATAATTATCCATACTATTTAAGAGTGATCTCACATATGTGCAAGTGCTTAACATACCAATCTAGCATAACATTTTTATTTTTTTTATGGATCCAAATAATACTCTTTTTCTTTTGTAAGTTATATTATTTTAGACTTTTGTACATAAATTAAGAAATAAATAAGCGATGTAAGAATTTGTATATTTTGACTAAGTTATCCAAATTTCATAACAAGAGAGTAATGATAAATGTATAAAAATTATATTGAATATGTATAAATTAATTGGTGGTGAAAAAATGCAATAAATAAGGGTACATGTAGATAAAGAAATATAAATATGAGTATTAAATTTCTAAGAGAAAATGAAGAATGCACCGATAGTGTAAAGGTTTTTTACATCATCAGTGTATCATCCATCATTCATCCGTTTATAGTCGTTGACTTTTAGAATAAAGTGATACAAATGAATAGTAAATGATAGACTGATGGTGTAAAATTTTACACACCATCAAGACATACTCATTAATCTCAATTTATAAAATACATAAGTATAAGATAAAATAAAGAGTAATTAGTCATTTTGGTTCCTGAAAGTGTGACCATCGGTCATTTTAGTCCCCAAGAGATCATAAATACACGTTTAGTCCCTGAGAGTGTTCCACATTCGTCATTTTAGTCCCTCCGTCAACTGAGGTCAAGTAACGGAGTTAATTTTTCCGTCATTCATTTTGGTCCCTAAAACATGCATACATAATTCATTTTGGTCCTTTTTAAATTGACAATCAATTCAATTTAATCCCCGAAACATGCATACATAATTCATTTTGGTCCTTTTTAAATTGACAATCAATTCAATTTAATCCCCGAAACATGCATACATAATTCATTTTGGTCCTTTTTAAATTGACAATCAATTCAATTTAATCCCTACAACCTGTATGTATATAGTACTTGAGAACTACCTATTCACAAAAGTTATCTTTTACTCATTTTCAAGGCATAATTAAGGCATCGAAATGAAGAAATGAAGACTAAATTTAGAGATATTTTGTACATAGTTATTTTTTAGATTAGTTTTGTAAACATGTGTTGTGCTGACTCAAATATTACATACATACATGTTTTAATGTTATATCTCATAATGTTTAGTTGTTTGTTTTCTACTCCCTCCGTTTCATTTTGTTTGGCGTTTTAGGCCTGAGCACATATATTAAGAAAGTGTTAATAATGATAAGTTTTATCTGTATTTTGTCTAAATGTTCCTATTTAATCCTTATTGAAAATTGTAGTAGTATTTAACTTAATTAATGTATAGTGGTTTAGAGATGAGAGAGATGATAAAAGTGTAATTAATTATGAGTAAGAGAAATGATTGAAATAAGAGTTAGAATTGGAAAGAAAAATTTGTTTATGCATTGAAATTGTAAAAAGCCAAATAATTTGAAATACACCAAGAGAAAAAGCCTAAAAGGCAATACAAAATGAAACAGATGGAATAAAAAAAATGAGGAATTAAGTTGAATTAATTGACAATTTAAAAAGGATCAAATTGAATTATGTATACATTTTTCAGGGATTAAATTGAATTGATAGTCAATTTAAAAAGGACCAAAATGAATTATGTATGCATGTTTCAGGGATTAAATTGAATTGATTGTCAATTTAAAAAGGACCAAAATGAATTATGTATGCATGTTTCAGGGACCAAAATGAATGACGAAAAAATTAACTCCGTTACTTGACCTCAGTTGACGGAGGGACTAAAATCACGGATGTGGGACACTTTCAGGGACTAAACGTGTATTTATGATCTCTGAGGGACTAAAATGACCGATGATCACACTCTCAGAGACCAAAATGACTAATTACTCGTAAAATAAAATAGCCAAATAAAGATAAAAGGTATTTCTATCATGCAATCCAAAATTGGATGATTGCTATGCAACCTTTTCTTAAACCAATAAGAAGTTGCCACCTATGTCATGTCATTATTTGAAATAGTTAAAATTAGTTTTTTGCAATTTAGTCCAACATAAAAAGTAAATTAAAAATTTAGTCCTTTGTACCTATAGAGAAATTATAACTTTTAATTTTAAATTTAGTCACTTGCATTAAGCCTTTTTACACAAGTGACTAATGTTAACTACTTTTAACTTTTTTTAAATTAAAAGTTATAATTTGTCTATAAGTACAAATGACTAAATTTTTAATTTACTTTTTATGTTGAACTGAATTGCAAAAACCTAATTTTAACTAGGTTTAAGAAAAGGTTGCATAACAACCATCCAATTTTGGATTGCATGATAGTAACTCCCAATATAAAAAGGGAATAGTAGTTTTTGCAAGAACATAATCCCCATTACTAGTTCTCTAGCACCATGGTGGTTGGAAAAAAGTAAATCTGGAGCGCCATGGTGGTTTGGAAGGGTCGAGTCCCTCTGTTTACTTCGCCAGACTCATCACTCACCAGTCACCCCTGACGTGTCTTGTCCACGGTTTCTGACCATTTTTTCAAAATTTGTCTAAAGGGACAAACATGCACGGAAAAGCACCCTTTTCCATCTGTTACTATACCAATTTCACCCCTGCCCACAGCTCATACCAATAGCCTAAAAAATGACTTTTCATTTTTTCAATGCAGAAAAAAATGGCAATCCAGTCACAAGGAAAAAGTACACTGAGAAAGTAAAACAATGCAAAGCAGCTTTTACACAAGGGTAAATGGGTAAATCCAAAATGAATGTACACAGTGATACTTCATCCGATTTTATGCAGAAGACTTTTTTCATTACTACTCACTCTAGTCCTATATATAGGTCATCTTCTAGAAGATATCTTTGGTCCTATATATAAGTCACTTTATATTTCCTATGTATCATTAATTGTTTTTTCTCTTTTTTGTCCTTATTAAATGTTTTGACTAATTATGTTTTCTTGTTATTCATTAATGAATGTGAACTTCCCAAGAAAGTGGAGGGGTAAAATTGTAATATTACAATATATTCTCATAAAATTCACAAAACTAACTACTTTTCTTGGTCCGAAGAATACGGTTAAGTATGGCCTATATATAGGACCGGATGGAATATTATTTTTATTAAGAAAGATGGTTTGACATTGAAAATACGAAAATGGATATATTTTTTCAAAATACTTCTATAATTAATATTATAACTCTAAAATGTATTAAATTAATAAGGCATTTGTGAAAAAAATAATTAAATACTATGAAAAATTAAAATATAATCTTATAATAAAAAACACAAAATCTTATAAATAGGACATGAGAAAACATGAATAATTTGTTAATAAAAAAATATTGTTAACCAACTTTAGCATTGGTTAAAAAATATATTTAATTTTTTTTTATTAATTCAATTATTTTTTTCCAATCCATACACCAGTCTCATTCATTCTGCAACCTCAGTTCACTTCACTGCCTATAAATGACTAAACCCCAAACAAACCTCATACTACAGCAAAAACAACCAAAGCTCTCTCTCACTCACAATATGACTCACTCTTCTTCTTCTTTCACTCTCTCACTCCTCTTAGCATCATTTCTCTTTTTCACCATTTCCTCAAATGCCCTTTTCCTAACCCTTGTCAACAACTGCAAGTACACCGTCTGGCCCGCCATCCAGCCCAACTCCGGCCACCCTGTCCTCGCCGGCGGCGGCCTCCAGCTCAACCCCCTCACCCACCAATCCATCCCCTTCCCCGACACCCACTGGTCCGGCCGCGTCTGGGCCCGCACCGGCTGCTCCTACAACTCCAACCACCAGTTCACCTGCCTCACCGGCGACTGCGGCGGCCGCCTCCAGTGCAACGGCGCCGGCGGCTCCTCCCCGGCCACGCTGGCTCAGTTCGAGGTCCACCACGGCGACAGGGACTTCTCCTCTTACGGCGTCAGCCTCGTTGACGGCTTCAACGTTCCGTTAACGGTAACACCTCACGAGGGCAAAGGCGTGTGCCCCGTTGTGGGTTGCAAGAGCGATTTAGTTGCCACGTGTCCTCCTCCGTTACAACACCGTGTTCCGTTAGGTCACGGCCCCGTTGTCGCGTGTAAGAGTGGGTGTGAGGCTTTTCACACTGACGAGCTTTGTTGTAAGAACCATTATAACAGCCCGCAGACGTGTAAGGGGAGCGTGTACTCCACTTTCTTCAAGCACGCGTGCCCTGCTACCTTTACCTTCGCTCATGATAGCCCTTCACTTATTCACGAGTGTTCTTCGCCTCGTGAACTTAAGGTTATATTTTGTCATTGAAATGATTAAGAGGCTAAGAAAGTGTGTATGTATGCATCTTGGTTACTATATAGTGACCTAATTAGATGTATGGTTGGTTATTCAAATAATTAGTGTGTTTGGTAGTGGAGTAGTTTTTTTTTAGTTTAGATGATTAGGTTGCGTGATTTACTGATTTAGTTTTAAGGGAAAATGTAACCTTGATTTGTGGTTGATTTAAGTAAGGCTTTTGCAGCTTTGTATGGTCAAAAATCAAAATATCTATATCATCTTACTAGTTTGATTATTATTTGCATTTTAAACAACTCCGTTATTCAAAACATCTGTATTTGACATTTATACGGAATACTTTTTTTTTAGGCAAAAATTGGTGAGTCCTGCAGTTTCTATTTTTTACAAGACAAACCATTTTTTATCTAAAAAGGCAGGTATTCTATCCTGATGTCTAATACACATGTTTGTTTAACATTTTTGCATTTTAAAATAGTGTAAGCTCATTCATTGTATTGGTAAGGGAGAAAAGAAGAGGACCGAGTGTGTCAGTGTGAGTGAAAAGGACCAATACACCTTGTTGGCTCTTATCTCGAAAGATCGATTCTTTTTACTGTATTACTCGTATTATGCATGCCAGTATGGCTCCTGTCACGTGCTTACTCCATCGGATTCCTTTTTTAGGGTTTAGCTAATAACTAAACTGCCTGGCAAGATAATAAAAGTGAAAAAATACATACGGTAAGTTATTTATTTTTTCATAATTTTTAATTATGTTTAATCTCTTATCAAGTGTTCTTTTAACTAATGGAGGTTGGTACAAGTGGAAGGGGCTTGTGTTCCTTAAGCATGTGATCGTGGGTTGGAGTCGTACCTGAGGCGCATGTGAATGGAGCAA
This sequence comes from Crotalaria pallida, assembly GCA_037953625.1. Classification (NCBI taxonomy): domain Eukaryota; kingdom Viridiplantae; phylum Streptophyta; class Magnoliopsida; order Fabales; family Fabaceae; genus Crotalaria; species Crotalaria pallida. The sequence goes on along the minus strand of CM075654.1, from coordinate 135,212,867 downwards.
GCCTTGCTGGGAGCATCGTCCCCAAAAAGGCCCGACCGTGGTGCGAGGGATTAGTCACCCAGTTGCGCGGGTGGATACCCTGGTTCATAAAAAAAAATACATTTTTTTTATAATTTTTTAAATGCAGATCTGGTTAAAATAAATAACATGTAAAAGTTTGGATTGGTACATACTTCCTCCTGCTCGCAACAAAAAACATACTTCTCTTGGTTTAAAATATAAGTAAAATTGTTTTAAAAAAAATATAAGCAAAATTAATTAACTTTGTTAAATTTTGTTTCATTCTCAATAACATTTTCCTAAAACATCTCTAGAAAATTATAATCTTAATTAATTTTTGTTTCATTCCTAATACGTAGTACTACTTTTCTAAAATACCTCTATTTTTTGTAAATTTAAGAAAATTAAATACAATCAACTAATCTTCTTAATAAACGTAAAAGTGATTTGATTTGTTTATAATTCGAGCTGGGGGAGTATTATCCACCAAATGGGTTGACATCAATTAATAGAAAAAGTAATACTCCTTTTGGTCCTATATATAGGGCACATTCTAGAAAGTTTTCTTGGTTCTAATTACAAGTCACTTTATATTTTCTATGCATCATTTATTGATTTTTCTCTGTTTTGCTCTTATTAAATGATTTGACTATTTATGTGTTTTTTGTAGTTCATTAATGAGTGTGAATTTTCCAAGAAAAGTTAAAAGGGTAAAATTGTAATGTTACAATATATTCTAATAGAATTCATAAAACCAACTACTTTCCTTGATATGTGTAATTCGGTTAAGTATGCCCTATAAGAAGGACAGTAAAAACAGTAAAGATTGAAAAACATATCAACGTGCTGAATCTTGCAAAGTACATGAGTGACACAACTATTTTTTTTTTTTTGGATTATACGAAATTATAACACTGATTAATAAGAAGATTTTATAAACTCCCACATTTTTAAAATAATTATTTGGATTTACAAAAAAAATATTTATCTTCAAATATACTTTTTTTTTTACCAACGATGCTTGGTTCAGTTGATGTAAGGCCTCAACTGAAATCTTGGGAATAGGACACGGGTGCTAGTAACCCCGGTTCGATTCCCACTAAAAACAACTCGCTGGGAGAGCCAGCCACGCAGCTCGCTCCGGATTAGTCTCAAGCGTTCCCTGGTATTAAGGGTGCTCTTGGGGATACCGGTGATTCCGCAATGACGGACAAAAAAAAATATACTTTTTTTTTAAGATTTTATTCATACATATTTCATTGCTCACAGCCAATTTTTAAAGATGGAATATTGGTTGATCGCTTTTGTTATTTTTCTCTCTATAGTAATCAAAGATTTTTCTTCCTTTATTAATTAAATGAAATATAGTTGTAAAAAAGATTTTGCTGATACTAAGTGATAACTTGTTAAAATTACTAAACATGGAAAAATAATCATAAGTAATATTAACTCTTTTTTCAAAATTCTTAAAAGATGTACTCATGTTTTCTAATAACTTTATACTACACTTGTTTTTTTTTTTTAACAAATGCCCTTATAAAAATAATGATAATTGTTGCATTGATTTTTTTTAAAAAAAAAAATTAAATAAGAATATCTTTTTTCTTGAAATAATGCAGGCAGTGATTTATGAACGGATGTAGTATAAGTTATTCTTATTCCTTGATCAAAACTCATAAACTTATTATCATGACTGCAAAAATTTGCTTTCTCCCAGCAGGGACGACGTGCAATTCCAACTGATTCCACACATAAAAATGGGTTTACCGTTTTCCCTTGGATATCCCATTCGTTGATGCTCTAAATTATGTCCCACTAGTAATGATCTAAACTCCCATATACCAGTGGTGCGAACTAATTCACAACTTGTATGTGTATGTTAAAACGATCCTTTTTATGAATCCAATTATCCAAAGAAGTGATTTCTTTTATAAAATCGTTTATGGATTTTCCTAATGAGCAGTAATCTCTCCGTTAGTTAACTTTTGATTTCTAACGATGGTGTATGCATATTATGAAAATGTTATTATTGTAAGTTTTATATATATTTTGTCTAAAATGTATTTATTTAATATTTGTTGAAAATTGTAGTAGTAGTATTTAATTTTTATTATGAATTATGCTCATTGATTAATATAATAGTTTAAGGGATGAAAAAAAATGAAAAAATAAAATAAAATTAATGAGAAAAAAATTGAATGAAGGGTTAAAATTGAAAAAAAAAATGATTATACATTGAAATTATGAAATAAAAAAAAGTTATGGAATAACGAAAAATGTTAATAAATGCCCTAAAAAATTAAATGAAGTAAAAATTTATTGAAAAATCTAATTTTTTATTTATTCGAGAGAAGGAAAATTGAGACCTGTAATATTTTTTTCATTTTTAAAAACCTTAGCAAGACCTTGAAAAAACTTAAAGACTAAGAGGTAAAATGAAACGAGTATTGTTTTTTTGGAATTACTTCTATGCAACCTAATTTTTTGTTGTTGTTATATGATCTTAGGTTTGATCTGATATTTTGTCACTTATCATGCAATTGCCAAGTCATTATTTCAAAAGTCAAAATTGCATGTTAGGTGATAAAGTATCATTGATCAAACATATGATTGCATAACAACAATTCAAATTTATGTTGCATACTAAAAATATTCTTGTTTTTTACCTTACGAAATTTTTAAAATCTTGGACGATTAATTGAAATGGTTTTGTTAATCTATGTACACACATACTATAAATTTAAAAATGTCACTTTGAACACAAAAAATGTTCTGCTTAATAGATACAAAAAATAATGATATTGTTTTATTCAACACTTATACGGAAATATATAGTACATTAATTTGAAGAAATCCACCAAGCAAATGACAAATGTCAAGATTCTAATGTGTAGACTTATGAGTATGTCTCTTTATGTAGATCTCTCAATCATTGCTCTATCCCTTATTATAAGTCACTTTTACCTAATTCACACAAATTTAAAAAAATAATTATTACTCTCAAATTTATGAAAAAAATATGTTGTCATTCCAAAGTTATCCTTATTTAAAACTTTGCAATTCTATTTATGTAATTATTACTTCATCACCCCTATGTAATTATGAGGAGTGTATTTGGAATAAACTATTTAAAACTACCTAAATATTCTAAAACAACTTATAAAAAGTGACATCAATTCTATCAAAATGATATCTTATAATAAGGGACAAAGGTAGTATTTTGTTATTCATTCATTGTTCAATCCTAAACAAATACGTAAACAACTTTGGCTCATTGTTATCCCTAACTCCCCTATAAATACAAAATCTATTACTCCATCTGTTTTACTTTACATTATTTTTTTTAATCTTATTTCAAATTTTTTCGTCGCTTTAACAATTCGAATATATATTAATTAATTATTTTCAACTTTAACTTTGCATTTAACATGTGGATTACTGTAAATTTTATATATATTTTGTCAATTGTTAAAAATTGTACTCCCTTCGTCCCTTAAGTTATGTTCATATAGGTTTTTCATTTTGTCCCATAAGTTATGTTATTTTGGAACTCAATACTCATTTATAATTCTTTTTCCAAGTATATCCATATTTATTATATTATCTTTTTCACCACTCATCTCTATATCTCTATTCAATATAATCTTCATATATTTATTATTAATTACTCTCTCTACTATTATTAAATGGGGGTATTTTAGTCTAAACATATCAAATTCTTACATCGTTTACTCATTTCTTAATCTACGTGAAATCTTTAAAAGACTTAACTTATGGGACAGAGGGAGTATTAGTTTTTAATTTTTATTAAGAAGTGTGTTCATTAATTAATATATTGTGGTTTAATGATAAGAGAGATGATAAAAGTATAATTAATGAGAAGTAAGAGAAATGATTGAATGAAAGGTTAAAGTTGAAAAGAAAATTATGTTAGTTTATGCATTGAAATCATAAGAAGATAAAAATATGAAATAAAAAAAAGGCCAAAAGATATGAAATGGAGTGATTAATGTTTAGTACTCATTTCGATTCAAAAGACTTAAAAGTATATAATATGCACGAATTTTAAGATTGAATGTAATTTAAAAAAGGAAAATGCTAACATGTGTATTTACTTGTTAGGAAAGTAAAAGTAATATTTTGTTATAGAATATGTGATTTTTGGGATTTTTGAAAGAGTGATTATTGTCAACATACTCCCTCCGGTCCTATTTATAAGTCACATTCTAGAAGGATTCTTTGGTCTTATTTATAAGTCACTTTGTATTTTCTAGGAGGCATTTATTGCTATTTTCTCTTATTTGCCATTTGCCCATTAATGTGAAGTAATACAATGTGAAATTTTCAATGCAAGTTAAGAGGGTAAGATTATAATGTTGAATTATTTTTTTAAAGTTTCAAAAAATCTAACTACCCTCCTTGGTCCATGTGATATGGTTAAGTATGCCCTATAAATAGGACCAGAGGGAGTATAATTTTTTACCACTTTTAGCAAACTTAACAATTTTCCTTTAAGACACATGTTAGCAGGACTCTTTAACTAAAGTATCATTTTGTAATAATTAATTATTGAGAAGAGAGAATGGAAGAGCGAAAAAGATTGGGAGTGAAAAAGAGGTAATAATGAAAAGGATATAACTGGAAAAAATAAGATAATAATTATGTATTGAATTAGTAAACGGTAAAGACATATGGATGAAGAAGAAAAAGTTATACCGTCAAAGTTAATAATACGTATACTACATATTCCCTCCGGTTCGAATTATAAGCAACAAAAAATATATTTCTTTTGGTTTAAAATATAAGCAAAATTAACTAATTTTATTAAATTTTGTTTCATTCCCAATGCCATTTTCCTAAAACATCTCTAGAAAATTGTAATCTTAATTAATTTTTGTTCCATTCTCAATAGTACTTTCATAAAATACCTCTATTTTTTTTATAAATTCGAGAAAATTAAATACAATCAACTACCCTCCTTAATAAGCGTAAAAGTTGTTTGATTTGTTTATAATTCGAACCGGAAAGTAATTGTTTCTATGAAGGAAATAAACAATCGCGTTGAAACTTGAAAAAGAAGTAATTATAAATTAGATCAAAGCTAAATTCCCAAATATGATGTATATTAAGCAAATAATGAAGTATAAGTATTATCTAAGAGCATAGCTTCATTAGTAAGTCTACGTGTAAAAAAAATCAGCCGGCCCTAATTTTTAGAGAGACTATGCCTTCTCTTTGAATTTTTCATTTTTCTTTCTCTTCTATTTGTTTTCTTTTGATTTTCTTGTTTTATCAAAGAAAGAGAGCGGTGGAAGGATCTCCCCCCCTCATCTAGAGGGTGTGTGGTTTTCAACCTCAGTTTTCTTGGTTTCACTCTTGCCTTTGTGCAAGTTTTGTTATATAAATAACTAAATAAGTATTAATGTTTAGTTGTTTTTGGTGTTTTTATTTTGGGGAGGTCTGTGCTTTGTGTTAACTTCCAGATTTGATGATCATTCTCTTTTTTCGAATAATTGGAAGAATTATAGCAGAGACTACTCTTCCCTTGCAGACTTCTAACTTGACTTTTGTCTAGCGGCTCCATCTCTACGAATTGTGAGATTCCTTATCGCCAAAATGTGCTTACTTCCAGCATTGATGAGATTGTTATCTTGAGGATAAAGGCTGTTGAATCTCATGTTAGAGACCGATTTTTGAAGTTGATGATACATGTCCAGAAGGAATATGCTGTTGGTGCAGAACACCTTGCTTTTTTTATCGTTATTTGTGTCGAAACTATATATTTTGTTTGGGTAACGTTGATTTTACTTGTACTATCTTCTTCTATTGAATAGACAGCATATTTTTCTTAAAAAAAAAAAGGTATTATCTAAGAGCATTCAACATGGTACCATGCAATAATACAAAAAACATGGTACTATGCATGCAGTGTAGCAGCACTTTCCCTAAGGAGAAAATTGATTTCTTAGTCGTTTATTACCTTTTACTCATTTCCTCATGCATTTATCATAGGGTCTTCTTAACTAGGATGCCAATAGGAAAACATGTGTCACAAAACTAAAAGAAACATTTTTACATATTTTTTGGATTTTATTTTTCCATTTGAAATATCTCATTCAAATGTCTAATGATATTTAATTAATTGTTTACATAAATATCTTTATTAATTCAAGACTTTTTATAATTTTAATAATAATTATATTTGTAGTTTTGAAAAAATATATTACATATTCACTTTTTCAATAGTATTAAAAAATTAACCTACTTTCTTGATGAAAGTAAGTTTTTCAAAAATAATCTTACAATTAAGACAAAAAAAAACCAATTTCATCGTCTTCTCATAAATTATTTTCCTTTTTGAATTTTTAAACAATATTTTTTGAGCAATGATTAACACTTTCCTTCGTCTCGTTACTATATCTAAGCATATATAAAATTCGAACCACATAAGCTGGAGTATCTAGCTACTTTGCTTGTTTTACTTTATTAATACAAAACATTTTATAATCTATCAAGATAGTAAAATTTAAAATTACTTTTTTCCTAATTTACGGTAACATCATATTATTTTTTTCCATTTAACAACTACACCAAGATTGCCGAAGTACATTAAAAGAAAAAAGATTATCAAAGTAAAAATAACGTCTTTCATAGATGGTTAATCCTACCAAATTTGTTAAATTTGACGTGTACGTCTCTAATTTGGAAAACTAAGTTTGATATTCAAGTGGCGAGCGTTCTTTTTCAATGAGGAAAACGCATAATAAGGTAGCAAAACTAGAAAATGTCAAAGTCACTTGTGCTGTGGGTTTAGGGTAGAGAAGTTGCAGAAGATATGTATTGGAGAAGAGAGCAACCGAAAGAAGCATACATGGAGGAACAAATTGGAAAGTGTAGAACGATAGGCATGGACGCATGGTCAAGACTCGCTACGAATTAGGTTTCTATATTTTTATTTGTAATGTAATTTTACGAAACTGTGATTTGACTTTGTGATTTCAATCTCCAATAATTGCACTGCCAAATATCAAATTTTAAATATTATTGTAAAAATAACAATTTCAAATCCCAATTCTGTATCTAATTTCACGGGTTGAAACAGATTAGTATCATCATTTTGAGTTAACTTCTGCTATTTCACACTTCATGTGATAAAGTAATGAGATTGATAAAATAATAATTTCAATTTAAAATTTTATTTTATAATTTGTAAATAAATTAATACAATCTAACACATGAAATGACTCAAAGTGTCGAACATGTGATATTTACCTGTTTTTCGCTGCAAGCCATTTTACACAGGTTTCTCGTTATTTATGAAATTTTCTAATTCAACTTGTTAAATATACAATCAAGTTTGTTGTTTGGCCAAATTAGTAAGTTCAAATTTGAAGTAGACCTCACTTTTAAATGTAACACACTAAAGCTTTGTATATTTGAAGTAGACCTCTCTTATGATTTTTTGCATATTTTTCACGGTTATGTAAGATCAACGCATGGTCTCAAATGATACCTTCCGTTTACACAAAGACGAAAAAAATTCGGGAGTAAGAAGACGGAAAAATTTCATATGTTTTAAAACGGAAAATTTTCGTCAGTTGGAAGATAGAGAAATTAATATGGGAAGAGACATTTTTGTCCATGAAAAAATGAAATGGAGTCAAAATCTCAATCATGGGCCGAAATTCAAAGCTCGTTTTCTGAGGTAATCATGTGGGCCGACATGTATATAATAACTCAAGATAGTTTTGTCGTATTGATTTAGGTTATTCAGGCCCATCTATTTGCCGACTCTCTCTCTCTCTGTTTTTTTTTTTTAAAGATATTTGTCGACTCTCTACTTTAGCCTTTTTTTACACTAATAAAAGAGAATAAATCAAGGATGTCGTCCGACCAATAATTAGATACTAATCTCTTCTGAGACGAAAAAATATTCTATCTAACTTAATATCTTGCTTGGGAGAAAAGCTTATTGTATATGATTGATTTTTGAAGATATTTTTTGATCAAAGAAGTGATCAAATAAATTGTATTTTTTCACTCTCTATGTTGTTGGTGGTGTTGTTGCATCTATATAAATAAGCCAAAGTGTCGGCTTTTAGAGTTCTCTGTTTGACAACCCCATAGCTGTTTGGTTCCTCAACTCTCCTCTTCCTCCTTCCTTTGATTATGGCGTCCCAAGCCAGCCTTCTCCTTCAAAAGCAACTCAAAGGTATCTCTCTCAATCTTCTTTCTCACTGATTCTAATCCCTGTCTTTGCTCTCTTATTTTGTTGAAACCCCTCCTCTAAAAAAAAAGGTTTATGCGTTGATTATAAGCCATGTTCTGATTGAGATTCCTTTTGTTCCAGATCTTTGCAAAAACCCTGTTGATGGCTTTTCTGCTGGTTTGGTTGACGAAAGCAACATCTTTGAATGGAGTGTCACCATAATTGGACCTCCTGATACTCTCTAGTAAGCTTATCTAATCTTTTTTAGTCCTTATTTTCTTTTTTGGGTCCCACATAAAATTTTTATGTGATTTGTATTTGCAAGTTTGGATTTTTGGTTTTGCTTATTTATATGGTGTTGTGATTATGTGATTGTGTATTTTTTTTGGCAAAGTTTTTTTTTTGGGCTTCTAGAAGATCACGACACAAATGTTTCATTGCTTATTTTAGATTCTTCAAACTCTTGTGGACTGGCAAAGTGTTTTTATTCCATGATTTCATTAGTGTGAAGCATTTGTTATTGTGTTGCGTTGTGATTGATTTTGTTTCTCAGCAAAGATTGTTTTTGATTTTGATGTATGCAGTTGTGATTGATCTTGGTTGGATTCATTTGATTGCACCAGATTGTGCTTAGTTTGTAGTCTTCTTTGATCCCTGAATTTTATAAAATGCTCTCAATCATTTCAAGCGTGCTTTGCTGAGTTTTGCTCGCTGTTATTTTGCTTTCTTATCATGCTCTATATATTACTGGACTTTTACTGATCTCTTCGACGTTTTGTTTGTCAATTTTTTGAATTTCTTATAGTGAGGGGGGATTTTTCAATGCTATCATGAGCTTCCCGTCCAATTACCCGAATAGTCCGCCAACAGTGAAATTCACCTCAGAGATATGGCACCCCAATGGTTGGTTTTTCTTATTTGTGTTATTGTTCTGATCAAGCAACATGAAACTTAAGTTTTCTGTTCAATGTGCAGTGTATCCTGATGGCCGGGTTTGCATATCAATTCTTCATCCTCCTGGCGAGGATCCAAATGGTTATGAGCTTGCAAGTGAGCGCTGGACACCTGTTCATACTGTACGTATAAGTGTGAAGCCATCAGCTTAGTTGTATTTAAACATGTCATACCTTCGATATTGTTGACTAAATCAACTTAGTGGTAGAATAGATTATCTTTAATGTCTCCATGTCCTACCCATGTATTTTTTGATTTATACTTCAGTTAAAATTGTAAAATGTCTAAATACATGCCAAATTCTAACCACATGATGCAATTGTTCGGATCATAAAAAAGATGATGCAATTGTTCTACTGATTTTATCCCCATAGTTTGGTCCTGTACATGTTTGCACATCAATGTTCTTCTGAATACATGCATCACATTCACTTCTTAAGGTGGTATCAGTAGCGGCTAAATGGATCTCACTCTAATATGCATCTTCTCTTGCCAGGCTTCATCTGCCTCTTTTCCCCTAATATGAAAATAATAAATAAAAAAAATGAGATATCGTTACCCTAAATCATTTGTCATATAAATGCAATATACAACCCTTGATGTTGCAGATTACGGTAGTTTAAGATTAACAGTTTTAAGCCTATACCTTGTGTGCTGTTGTTTTGTAGCTGAGTTACAAAGATATTATGTCAGTTTCTGTTTTTGGGTGCATTTGATAAACTACAATGTGCATATACATGTGTAGAAGAAGCTAATCATATGCTGTGATTGTTCACTGAGATTAATCGTTAGGTTTATAGTTAATACCTCCAAGTCCCACTCCTGATGGCATTGTTCACCAGGTCCCCTTGTCTCCTCCTTCCTGCTCATTAAGGAAGGAGTGGCGGCATTCCTCTTGGCTTCACCTGGCCGATAGAAAGTGAGATTCTGAAGTGGAATTCTTCTCTAGACGAAAGAGAAACAAAAATCTTATGTTCCAGCCCTGATGGAAATGAACCCTTGTCTTTTTGAGGAAGTCGGATCCTCTGCCTTTTCCTTTTCTTGAGACAGTTCAGGGGCTTCTGCTGTATTGGATCTTGGTTTCATCTTTCGTGGGAAGAAGGGCAAGAGGACTGAAGGATCAAAGGTCCTTTCCTTTCTTATATAGTATATATATGGTTTCTCTTCGTTAAAGCTCAAGCTGGCAGTCATAGTCAGAGTTTGAACTCCACTCTAGCCAGAGGGCTAACTCGTTGCCCGAGTTGAGAACTTTATGCCTATCCATCTCCTTCGACCTCTAAGTCTTAAAGAAATTAATTCCTGAGGTGTCTTTATGGCTTTCTTTCTGATAGGGCTAGATGAATTTATGCTGGGCTTGAGGGCTTCCTACTGGAACAAAGCAGAAGCCACATCTTATTTGGTTATTTCTACGGAAAGTAAGTAATCCAATTTTTCGGAAGTGCTTTCAGTCCGGAGGGTTGGTTGGCAAAAAAGAGATGAGGGACTGGTAAGAGTTTTTCCATGATTATAGAGATGAGACTCGATCTGTTTTAATGGGAGTAAGGATGTCAGTAATAGGGATATATAGGAGAGGATGAGTTATGGCCAGTTCCCGGTCTCCTTATGTAGTAATAACAAGTGTTGCAGCGGAGGTGAAGGCATTTTTCCAAGCTCTTCTCTATCTGACTCCCAAGCAGTTGTGCTTTGAAAATAGGCATATACATACATACATACTTACCATACACTTCCATAGAAAAGAAAATATTACCAAGCCATTATAACTTAGAAGTCCATTTTCCAAATGCGTTTATCGTTTTGAAGTTATATCTTTCATATATTTTTTTGTAATTAATATGGTCGGACTGAAAACTTGGTTGGGGGGTGATGGATTGAAGAGCTACTCGGTGAAAGACTAAGGTTTAATCATAGAGCTTTTCACTTTTCAGCATAATATATCAATTAGAAATAGCTAGGATGTTTGTAATGACTTCAAATCTTGAAATCTGTGCTGTCTTACAACTAATTTGGAGTGTTAAAAATTGTTTTCTTAGGGAAATGGTATACTGCTGTTTGATGATTTATATACCTGCTATTTGGGAAGCTATTCGAAACCTGCAGATGAATTAATTGTTATATATATATATATATATATATATTATCTTGCAGGTAGAGAGTATAGTGTTGAGTATCATATCAATGCTTTCTAGTCCTAATGATGAATCCCCTGCAAATGTTGAAGCTGCGGTAAGTTTGACGACTTTTCTTTTTGCTTGATTATTTTACCACAACCTTCTTCCTGTTCCTCTCATATGGTACTTATTTGCATTCTAGAGAAGAAAATGAAACCTATAATTTGTCATGAGAAGCTGCAAAAGTCATGTTAACTGTGTTGATTTTAGGCTTCCCTTAAGCTTAGCCGCCATTCAGCATAATGTCATGTTATTAACATATGATCCCATAATTTTTTATATGGGAACCCTGCTTTCTAAAAATTCATATGCTGTTCCTGATATCTCTTTACTCTTTAGTGATTGAAATGCCTAGCCTGGGTTACAAAGTGCTTCTATCTTGGTATCTTTTGTGGTTGTCATCCCTTTGATAGAGTTAATGTTCTTTTGAGTTTGTTCTAAGACCTGTTTGCTATCATTTTGCAGAAGGAGTGGAGAGATAGGAGAGAAGATTTCAAGAAAAAGGTTAGCCGATGCGTTAGGAAGTCACAAGAAATGTTGTGATTTGTTGCCTGTTTAATGTGTAATGGATTGGCCACCTTTTGCTGTTGATGCATGTAGAATGGCATTGGAAGTTGTCGACATCCTTCTATCTTTTTAGTTCAATGTTGTTCTTCTTTATATGGCCATTTCTCATGACTTGGAAAACAAACAGTGTTCTGAGTATTTTGGCCAGTGTTTTGACTAGTTTATTGGAAATTTACTTTGTTTATTCGCATGACCTTTGTTTAGATTTGAGCTTAGTTGCCATGTTTGGTCTTTTTTGGTGAAAATTATGATTGTGGATTTTGCTTTGTGTGCTTCAAGCTCTCAACAGGTTAAGTACTTAAGTTCCAAGTCTGGAATTAGTTTTCTCATCTGAATGAAACTTGAAATGCATTTAATGGTGAAAATACTTGCCTCTAGCCCCTTTTTCATGTCATACTATAAATTCGTGTTTTTCTGTTAATAAAATTTCTATATGACGGTTAAAATCACAATTTCCTTGGATTATTAGCAGTACAAAGTTAAGCATTCCAGTGAACAAGTAGTGACTTCGCTGCAGGATCCCAAGGAGATTAGGAATAATTCATACTACATGGAAAGTAACCATTCTCTTTTGGCTTCTCTCGTTCAATTGTTATGTTTTCTAAGAAATCACTCTCTAATTATCACTCTCCCTGTTGGAAAGTAAACATAATTATTTTTTGTCTAGTTAATAAAATTTAATTGCTAATTATATTTTAGATTGGTTAATTAAAAGAATGTGCACTAAATTATTGCTTGAATAATTGTTTGATTTGGTGGATAATGCATTAAAAATATATTATTTTTATTGACTTTTCATAATTTTAACGTGGAGCAGAGCGAGTACTATTTATATGCCTCATTGTGCATTATTGTTATTTTTATTGCAAGTGTTAGCAAAACATTTGTTTTTGAATGCTGTGTGAAGTGGACGAGCAGGAAAAAAAAAAGAAAAAAAGAAAAAGGCAAGATATAATATTACACCATTCTTGCCTTAGTAACAAGGATTCATGAGTTCACAAACACCGCAGGCACAAAACAACAAATTCAAGCACCAAGTTAAACATTTATGTCATGTGGTATGTTCTAGCATTTTGATGGGGAAATTCATTTATTGATCTCTACAGTTTATAGTGGCATTTATTGAGCAGAAATACACAACCCATATAATGGATTATATAGTAATATAGTACTATTGTTTATACATAAAGATAAGCATAGTAGATTCTTTTGCCGAGTTGCTGCATGCCATGTCCACTTGAAGGTACGATAGATGATGCTCAGTTAAACTACTTTTGTTGGCTTCACATGGCTTCCCATTCTCACCACGATGCCGTCAATATCTCTGACGTACCCAACCTTCTGGCCCCATTCCTTTAGCTCAGGCTCGCTCACTGCCACCGCTCCGTTCTCCACCGCACACTGATCCATTTCAATCCAAAATCAATCAATACAACACATGCTTGAGGGGAAGAATTATTAGGTGGTTTTGGACATGCATCGCCATCATCCATGAGTTAAATAAATAAAATATTGGCTTATTTAAGTTTTTGATCCCTGAAAATTGACGGAATTTTGGTTTTAGTCCTTATCTTTTTATTTTACCGGTCTTGATTCTTAAAAGTTTAAAATTTTTGGTTTTGGTTCATGCCATGTGTCACCGTTAGCCACGTCATCAATTAACGGTGAATCCTGGCAGAGACTAAAACCAAAATTTTTAAACTTTTAAGGATCAAGACTGATCAAATAAAAAGATAGGAACTAAAACCAAAAGTCGGTCAACTTTCGGGGACCAAAAACTTAAATAAGCCTAAAATATTTATGTAAAATAAAACATTATGTATTCTCCTAATAAATCACTACTCCCGTCCAACAAGGACAGTAAAAAAAATTAAAATTTTTTTGTCCCAAACTAAAATTAAAAGTAATTAATAAAAAAACTTAGAAATTAAAATTTTAAATTGTGATTGGTTGATGAATGCAAAATACATTTAATTAATTGATTGATAATTGATTGATGTGTTAGACATCATTAAATGCATGTTTCCTTAATTTTTTTTACTTTTGAAAATTTTCACGTGGGAGGAGAGAGTAATTGGTACTCGATATGATTTTAGAATATTTCTATTGTGCAATCAAAATGGAGATGATAACGCAACATTTCACTAACAAAATCAGTGATTGGGTGACAAGTCATTCAATTTTGATCACTAGATTATAATATACATGTTTCATTAAATAATGTATCACCCGATTATTGGTTTATTAGTGGATTGTTGTGCTAGCATCTCAATTTTGATTGCATAGAAATAATACCCATGATTTTATTTGTGTATTATATTCTAGAAAATTTTCTTTATTTTATTTATAAGTCATTTTAGAATTCCTTAAAAAAACATTCAATTTTTATTTTTTTAACTACCTTTAATACATTAGATTTCTCATAAACTATAAAATATTTACTACTCACATGTCCATGCACCTTGGTACGTGTGAAAAATGGTAAAAGTATAAAAGTAATAAAAAAAAAGTTTTAATAAGCCACAAAATTATCTTACTCCAAAAACACATGTTATTAGTACTAATATGTACGTTATTATTAATATGTTTAAGTATGACTTATAAACAAGAATAAAGAAATATATAACATATCGATAATGGAGATCCATGATACATATGGAACCTTTCCCGGCCCAATAATTTATGGCATTTTTTTGCCCTGTTGTTTATATATTAATTAATTAATTAATTATTATTTTGAGAAGCATTATTAATCATCAGTTAATCAAGCAGGTTACATAACATATGTAGTGAAGATGTCTTGTTACCTTGTAAGCAGAATCAACGTCATTGTAAACAAAACAAACCTCCACAGGTTGTCTTTCTTGGCTAGATCTCGGGGTGTGAACAGCACCGGTTATATCATCAGTCTCGTGCTGGTGCAACGGAGTGAATGCAATAGTTGTGCCCCCGCTTTCCAACTCTCCCCATCTAATTAATATATAATAAGATGACCATTGAAAATTATTCAGTCTTCTAATAATCTTATTACGTTAATTAATTAGTAATTTGGATTGAAAAATGTATTATACCTGTGGGAGTGGTCCAAGTGATGAACAGAAAACCCGAAGGCTTTGGCGTAGAAAGCTACACTCTTGGCTACGTCTTTCACGTAAAACACAGTGTACGCAAACTCTGGGCTTAGATTCGATGCCATAATAGATGATGATGATTTCGGTGATATATGGTATTATTTGATATTTGATGTTAGATTGATTAATAGCCTCTTCCTCTGATCTTCTCCTCACGTTCACCTCGTCGTTCCTCACTCACAGTATTTGATCCTGCAATAAGGACCAAGTCACCAAGCCTCATCTTTCGACGGTGATTACGTACATGGCAATTCATTAAGACTAACACGTGGAGTCCATGCACGCGTTGTCACTTTTTTAATGGTTCTGGTACCAGGCCCAACTCTTACGGGCCACACTGGATTGCCTCATCCTACGTGGGATTTTGTTTTTGGATTTTAGTTTATTAACTCCCACACTGAGCGAGAATTACAATAAAAAAAAATACAGCTCGCTGAAGGGTTAGCGAGTTTTTTTTTCTTTTTTGCTTTCTCGCTATAAAATCAACGGGTATGTTATTTTACAAAGCTGGCTGATCTATCAGCAAGCTTTATTTTATTTTATTTTTTTTTGCTTCTCGTTGCAGGTGCAACGAGATTGTTAAAACAGTGATCAACTAAGACGAGCTATATGGAAAGAGTCCACTTAATTAAAGGCATAATGGAAATTTTATGCTTATAGTCTTCTTTTCTTTAATTTTTTGTGATTACCTTTTTGTGAACAAGGGTAGAGAGGCCCTGGCAAACCATTTATGGTGTAAGCATCAGAACTATTCGGTCCACCTCTATACTTCATTATCTCACCTTGCATTCTGTCCACATCCTTGTTTCACCGTTCACCTGGCCTGTTGTAAAAAAAAACAAACTTAGCCTTCGAGTGAAAAAATTAAAGAGAGAAATTACCAAAAATAGTGGGGACCTCAGCATCAATTGGAGCAGAGAAAGGGTAGGGTATGCGATGATAAATTATAAAGGCACTATGTACAAAAGCTCTTTGCCAAGTATAATATGCATGCCATAAAAGGGTGCTTCTTTGGTTCGCCACCTTGAACTCGTAAGTATAGGAATGTCCTGTCTTAATTGGACACTGTGTTATGTATGTTGGGCCATCTGCCCAATCTCACCATAGGGGGAAAAAAAAATAAAGCTCGCTAATGGGTCTGCGAGCTGTGTAAAATAACATACTCGTTAACCCTGCAACGAGAAGGCAAAAGAGAAAAAAAAAAAAAACTCGCTGACCCTGCATTGGCCTTAAATCCATCAATCTCAGTCGTCAAATGGTTTAAATCCATGTTGACCTTAAATTTAGGCAACGAGTATAACCTAATGATGAGTATTGTATCGTCACCCTTCTAGAATACATACTTTAGGACTCATGCCTTTATTTGGTGTTAAATTACAAGGATATACTCCCTCTGTCTCTTAATATAAGTCATTTTATCCTAATTCACACATATTAAGAAAAACAATTATTACTCTCAAATTTATCAAAAAATATGTTGTCATTTCAAAGTTACTCCTATTTAACACTTTACAACTATATTCATTTCTCTCTCTATTGTAATTATTACCCTATCACCTCTATTTAATTATGAGGGGTGTATTTGGAAAAAACTTATTAATGCTACCTAGATATTCCAAAACGACTTATAAAAAGGGACAAGAAATCTACCAAAATGGTTACTTATAATAAGGGACGGAGGGAGTATTTAATAAAAAAAAAAGTTGCAAGAATTTTTTTTATTTTTATATAAAGAGATTTTCTCTTGTTTTAAATTTTTAATCATCTCATTTATTTTTTTTACATGGGAGAT
Organism: Crotalaria pallida; assembly: GCA_037953625.1. Classification (NCBI taxonomy): domain Eukaryota; kingdom Viridiplantae; phylum Streptophyta; class Magnoliopsida; order Fabales; family Fabaceae; genus Crotalaria; species Crotalaria pallida. Next base: position 135,196,046 of record CM075654.1, on the reverse strand, counting down.
CTGGAACTAGAACCTATGACCTGGGAGAGAGGAAAATCGTAAATGTCCCTGTAGTCACCAAGTGGACTATCTTGTCTCAGACTTTAATCACCTCATTTAGACACGTAACTTAGAGCGAATAGTATTTAGTGGCAATAATTATTTGGGTGCTGTCCGACTCCGTCCATGCATGATGAGGTGGTTGACCAACATATGGGGAGGGTCTCAATCAATGGATCTGGACCGTCCACGTTCCAATCATCGAGCCACTCAGAAGTCAGAATCATGTTCCCGTCCCTCCCTCCCTCCCCCCTTCTCCAGCTCACCGGCAACCACCCCGCGTCACTGATCCATTCATCGTTTTATCAGTTTCATTCCCATTCTCAACACACTCCACCCTTATTTATTCCATTTGGATTACCTATCAATTAAGAGAGAGTAAGTAAGTTCGTTCTTCAATAATCCTTTCCTTTCCAAATCAATCAATTAATTAATTAATTATTTCCTTTTCATTATTTCAGCCATCTCCGTAGATGTAAGATTTGTAATTCTACGTTATAAGACCCTGTGATAGTTTCTTCTTCTCATGATATAGTGTAAAAGTATGGTTTCTTGTTACTTGTTACTTGTTAATATTAAATATTGGCTTATGATTATTAAGGGATACTACCTTTCCTAAATTAGGGCGCTGTATCATTAGGGTTGGTTTGTAAGTTTCAACTTCTTTCGGATGAAAACAATGTTGACTTTGCATGATGGTGTGCTTGTTCAACATGCATCGTTGATTTCTAAATGTGATTGTGTTTAGATATTTACTTATTGCTAGTTACCATTATATATTTGCGTCCCCGATGGGTAGCTCAGTGGTAGAGTTGCGTGACATAAAGTGTGAGTACCTAGGTTCAATCCCCGGTAGCTGCTCAATTTCCTTCCCCGCCAAAAACTTTGTTTATAAAAAAAAAAAAACCATTATATATTCGTGTTCAAACTCCGGTTTGTTACTTCTGATGCCCAAGCATACCATATTTAGACTAATCCTTGACTAATTGATATATTTCACTTCAAACTTTGAAGAAATTTGATTTGATATTAATGGTTGTACCTTTAAAGATGCTCTAATTTTTCCTGTTATGCTGCTTTGCAGAGAGAAATTGACCAGCCATCGGTTTACATGGGAGACACAATCTTCTATGGTAACTCGGGCAAGAGCTCTAAACCAAGCAGTGCTGCCATCACTGGGAAAAATACGTACAAGAAACTATTGGTTGCATCACGGCCTAAAGGTTTTGTACGGAGAAATTATGGTCACCTTGTTTCATTGACCCACGGTGACTTTGGAAGTAGTGTTGTGGGTCGTGCCACATTTTTTTTACTAAAAGTTGCTGCATTAGAGATAGTAAGGAGGGTCTCCAAGACTAGATTTCCAAGTTTATGGCGATGTCTGCAGGGTTTACAAATCCTTGTCTATCCACCGTTTAAATGGATTCAGAGATGGGCACCCTTCAAGGGTTTGGTCAAAAGCATGCAGGTTTGTGATTATAAATTTTTAGAGGTTTCATAAAAAAGCATCTGAGTGGCATTTTAAGGCAGCAAACGTGACTTTCAGTATCATTTTCTGTAAATTTGAATTATTTAGGAACATCATTTTGAAGTTTTATAAATTGACTTTTGTTGTCTAATACCTGTGTGCTACTAGGGCATGTTTGGGACTGCTTTTTGTAGATGGAAAGAAGATTAGTATGGCCTTTCTACAGACTTTTTTTTTTTAAAGTTATTCATGCTTATGGTATTATTTCATCATTGGCAGTCATAGTTACTATTTCATATGACATTTCCTTGCCCCGTTTTACCGATGTGATGTGGTTCAGGAAGATCAAATTGGTTACAGATTTTTCTCTTCTGTCTTTTCCCTTTTCCTGTAATCCCAAGTTTAGCTATATTTACGACAGCAGTTGTGTGACAAATCTTTCTGTTACCAGGTACTATCGCGACCATTACTAGTTCTTTCGGTCGCTACAGCTTTTTCTGATCAATCCCAAGGTAGTGATGGAACATCAGATAGTATTACTGATTCCCCTGATTCAGACGTATCTGCGGAACTGTCTCCTGTGCAGGCTAATTCAAATGCAAGGTATTTGATCCGAAGCTTCATGCTAAGGTTTATCTGTGCTATTTAACCCTGTTTTACTCTGATTACGAACACTTGCCTTTATGAGCTAAGAATGGCAACATCAGAAATCTATATTTTTATACCAAGGATAAGTGGTACTCGTACGGATAAGGGTATGCAATTCTTCTCGGGTTCGTCACTTTTTAAGTAAATTTTCTAAGACATTTTTTTTAGGGGAATCAGATACGGAGTAGGTGAATTTGGTACGTCCTACATTGGGTAAATGTGTGATGAGAGATTGACTTTTGCTTATTGGACATTAATATTTATATCAAATGCATGGTTCTCTTACATTAATATGTTGGAGAATTGATAAAATTTCAGGCTTACATTTAGCCTCAAGAATAAGTTATATATACTATATAAGTTTTATATACAAGAACTAAACTAAACCTTGGAGCCACCCCCAAATTAATCAGGTTTTCAAATAGTAAGGCTAATGACAAATTATTATCTTTACGTTTTCCAGCTCCATTCACGTTCCTCAGTTTCTAATTATTTTATTCAATCCCGCTTTTCTGAAATTTGTTAGTACCAAAATTATTGGTGCCATTCTGCAGTTTCTGGAAATGATTGTTTTCATGAGATCTACTGGTCTAGAAGTTTATGAAGTCAATAATCCATTTATAAAGTTTTGTGCTAAAGGAAAGCAATTAATAGTTGGACTACACTGAGCCAGCTTTCACAACTTGAAAGAAGATTAGAAGCTTAGTGCCTTATTTCAAACTTGATTTAGTATACAGGATTAAGAATCTAACTGACACTTGTTTTATATATCATTTGGACAATCAAAATCCTGAACTTTTTGAATAATTTCTCTGGCATTGTTTGAACATAAAAACACTGTGTAATCTAATTTTTTGGTGGCTTTCCATGTTGGAAATTCTGTTAAGCTAAAAGTGAAGCATATATATATCATATGTGAACTGAAAGACCTTCTATGAAGTTTGCTTACTGTTTTTTTTTACATATTATGCTTGGGGTCTTTCCTTTCTGGGGTGTTTCCTAAACTTGTTGGAGTTGCATTGAAATTGTGATGTTTTTCCTAAACTTGTTGGTTGTTGCAATGAAATTGTATGTGTGTAAATTTAGTACAAAATATCAATCTATTGATATCCGGATTTTTGTCTTCAAGATAAGTGTTACCTGAGGCCTCTAGTGTACCCCTTCAAAAGTTTTTTTTTTCTTTTTTTTATGTTGATAGTATACACTTCAAAAGTAAATGTAGGATATTGATGTTTACTGATCTAAGAATGTGAAGGACTGACTCCAATAAACCATGGACTTTCGTGTTTGATATATACATGTTATACATGAGTCTCAAAAGTAATGATTTCATTTTTTGATTAAAGCTTGAGGTGAATAAAGTGCTGCCAGGTTCTTCAGCAGTAATCTGAGATTAATGTCTTGGGTTTTGGCGTCTGGAGTTCTCTGGTTCTTTAGTTGAAACACACATTTTTCATGAATTTCGCAGCCATAGTGAGAGTGCTCCTCAAGTTTCTGAATATGAGAACTGGTTGACTCAACTCAATCAAGAGCTGGAAAATCAAGGGATCATTTTGCCGGAAAGGTATTTGATGCTTATTATTATGTGAATAATTGAGCCATTCCAAAAAATACTATGACTTGTTACTCTCAGAATTCTGTTTCAAACTAGGCTACCTGATGCTCATGCAATTACTTTCATTTTGTGATTTATGTATACAGTGGAAGACCTGCCCCTATATACATAAATTTTTTTTGTTCGTATTTTGTCATTTTGTTTCTTTCCACAGAGTTGAATATTTTTTTAAGCAAATAAAATTTGATGTAGTCACTCTGGATATTCATCCCCAACTTAGGATTTTTATACTTATCCTGCAGTATTGTTGTAGATAGTCCAACTGCTAATATTGATTGATTACTCTCTTCCAATTGTTTAGTATTTTCTTAATTTTATTTATATTCTTGTGCTTCTTGAGGCAAGTTTCGAAATCCTGACCATAGTTGCCTTATTAGATAGCAATAGCATATTTACTTGCATATTTCTTGGTTTCTCCTGTTGCAGCGGACCATGATTTAGTAGTGTTTATGCAGAATCAATGATGATGAGCTCCACAGATTTTACACAGCTTCAAATAAAGACTTTTCGTGCTTTCTTGCCTCAATCAAGAAGACGATACGCTGGAGAGAGAGTTACGGATTTTTTTCGGAGGAGGAGCTGGAATTATGGTCAAATATGGTGTTCTGGCATGGGTCTGATGTGATGCATAGACCTTGCCTCATTGTAAGGCTTGGACGAGCTTGCAGCTCATTGGCATCTAAAGATAGGTTCCGATTTGCTCAGGCTATCAGTATGTTTTTCTTTTGCAGTTGCAGTATTTCTTTTTCTGACCATTGGTTCTAATGTTTGCTTGATTTCTAGACTGCCCTCCCCCCTCCCCCCTCTCATCCATGCATCTGTTACGGCAAATACTAACTGTTTAAGCTTTTGTTTATTGCCATCCAATGGTCTATACTTTAGTATCACAGGTGGAGTATGGAGTCTTAAACTTGGTTGATGCAGACAACCCTCAAATTACAGTTTTGGTGGACTGTGAAAGGTTATCTCCGTTGAAAATTCCTATGAAAATGATGAGGTCTTGTTCTTCCCTTCTGCAAGACCACTTTCCTAATCGTCTTGGTTGTTTATTTGTCATTCGACTTCCAGCAGTTGTTCGTGTTATTACCCAGACTTTTATTCAGGTAACCTATCCTTTCCATTTACTCAGCCCTCGCAAAGAAGCAAGAGGGAAGATACATCACTGATCATGAAGTGTATGGCTTTCGATGAATTGTTTGATTAAATGCAATTTTACTAATACAGATAATACCTATACACGCGGTTTTTTGTCTGTTTAATAGAGACAGTATTGCTGCAAATTTGCGCTTCCCCAATGAACTAATTCAAACATTTTGTTTAATACATCGGAAAGGTACTAATTCAAGCATTTGAATCAGGTTTTAAAGCCGGCTACTAGGGAAAAGTTGAAAATACATGGAGAGATGTATCAGAAGGTTCTTCATGATAATCTGCTGACACTACCATCGTATCTTGGAGGCAGCTGCACTTGCTTGAAATGTTCTAAAATTGGCAAATGCGATATGGTGCAGCCTCATGCAAACGGAACCAGCAGATTTAATAGCGAGGCGAATATCAGTGACAATGAGGAGCTGCGTCCATCGGATGAATTAGAGAACCACCAAAACAGCAATTATGACCAGTTGTTGAGATCCGCTATTGTAAGTATTATCGTATTTTGGGTTTTCATAGCTGTTGGTGCTGGAATATATGCCCCTGGTAGTCTTCGTTTGCCCTCATAATGTAAAATTGACCAATCAGTTTTATTTCGCTAGGCGAATAAATCTCGAGAAACCCTGTAGTGTGACTGTGTGAGTGTGAGTGTCTTTCTGAATTAGGTGCCATAATCCAAACAGTGATGTTGCACTGTTTCAGATTTTTCATGTTAAAGATGTTCCGCAATGGCTTGCACAGTTGCACTATAAATAAAATCATATAGTATAAGATTCCACGTTACTGTAGAAAATTGTTTCTTTGATTATTATATTGTTTGATCTCTAAATTGAAGTTGGAAATAGGAAAAGGCCAAGGTGTTTGGAATATTTTCTTGTCTAGCTCTAGCTAAATGTTTAATCCAGAAGAGCTTAATTGATTCATTTTTATGGTTCCTAGCAATCTTTTACAGGTTGTTCCTAGTCAACTTTAGAAATAATGATGTTGATAAGATTGATAATCCCAATTTGCCAAAAGAAAATTCACACAAAGTAAATTGAACCAATAACAGAATGCTGTCCTAAATTAGTTAAAATTCATTTTTTCTTCAGACATGCACAATTATTGTCTGAGTTTTTTTTTTTGTTTTTTTTTTGGGTCTGTTTTTTTCAGCTACTTTTCAATTATATAATTTGAGGTTTTTTCTTTATTTCTGTTGGCATCCATGAGAATAAATTTGTGAAAATAATTTACTACCTTCATATAAGCTTTTTTTAGCTGATTTGGAAAATTTTTTTTGAATAAATACTGGTTTATCCAAACATGTCAGTTGCTAATATGTATGGTACATAAAAATAACTTCATTTCTCAAAAGATGGTGCTCAAGGTAGTTTCAGTTCCAAAATTCGTTTGGTCTTGGAGACTAGTACAACAGACATTTCCTACGAGAAACACTTTTTGGATAGTTGACTATACTAAGAAGGCAACTCGAGCTCGCATTCGCTGAGTTTGAATTTAGTTACATCTAAAACAAGATACGATATTGAGTTAAAATAATGTAAGTGGAATTTAAACGTTCAATTTGATTAGCCCCCTTCTCTTACATTGATGGCGTTCTAATGGCTTCGTTCATCCATCTCGCTTCTTTAACACTATTACTGATTTCAATTCTGTAGCTAAAAATCATCTTTGAGAAGTCCAAAGTCGAAAGAGTAGGCGATCTAAGTTGCCAAGCTAGACTCCCAAAAATGTAAATAAAACAAAAAAGGAGCCATATACTTTTACTAGTATCATTTTAGATTTTTTTTTTATCATATCAATAGTTAATATTATTTTATACACATTCACGTACTCCTAGGAGTATTTTATTCTGTCACCTGACTAAAATGAATGGTGCGGTTTCTCCAAATATATATATGCACTTGCATGGAAGATGGAGGCAACTAGTATTTTATGAAGAGCAGACAATCGTATGCCACTTTCTTACATAGGATTCCACCATTGTTAGACACACAAATGATCATAGAAAGGAGCTGCTTCCTAGTTTCATATTAAGAAAATATTTTCCTTCCTAAACCTAAAAAAAATTGTCGTCAGCCAACCCAAAATAAGATGGTGCGTGACTGCGTGGAAGAGTGGTGGGTGGGTGTGCACCATAGTTTTCAACTGCACAGAAAGCTAATTGTCATAGTGTAAGATGAGCAAAGACACACCTTACTTTTTATCCTTTTTGTCATATTATGATATATATCAGATGTTTCGAGAAACATAAAACTATTGTATTTGATAAGGACCTGTGTTATTTGTAGCAATACGGGACTGTCCTTTTTATTTTTCGAGCCACATATGCATTTTTCACCCATTGAAGATAATCATGCTAAAGTAATAGTTAGATAAAACTCTTTCTGCAATGGTAGTAATTCCGTATTCAAACCCTACCTTGCGGATCAATAATGACGCATTACTTCCACGGTAATTATCATGGTTGAGATCAGCATGCAGCCTATGTTATTTGAATTCGTACACTTCCAATATTCTTGCAACATTATTTTTATTATAGCTTTACACACGGTATACAATAATATTCAGATGTATTTTTTTTTTGGGTAGACATATTCAGAATCACTTATGTCGAGTACGGAATCCTATATAAAAAAAATCATTTTCCATTTGATAAGTGCACTGAGGTTGCTCAAATTGACCCTTCCTCCACCTCAAGGGAAAGAGTCTGTACAACTGTGGAACGGAAATTAAGTTGAGTGGAGATCTAAGGACATCCCACTTTTAGTCCCATTATGCATTCGTTGAGTTGTGTGTTTTAGGTCACGAAAGCGGAATTTAAGATTAGAATATATTATAATTTTCAGGAAAAACTTGATGTAATACTTGAAAATTGTATAACAAAAAAAAAATTTGCTTATATGTAGCAAAGCGTTAAGTTATATAAATAAATATAATGTCAGATTTTTAGGTAAGCACAATAATCTATGACGTTATTGTTTAGGCACTCATATATATATATATATTGATTTCATATATCTAACAAAAACTGGCGCAATTTATCATGGACTTCACAACGTTTCCACGTGAAATAATAATGTTACCCCTAACAAATTCAAAAAGGATATATAAATTTATAAAATCAAGTTACACCATAAAAACGAGTATGTTTTTTTTTTTTGAAGGGTAAAAACGAGTATGTTAAACTTTGATCATTTTTTTTTCAAATGGTTAAACTTTGATCATTAAAAAAAAAAGTAAACTGGAATATTTTTTTAATCATGTATTGCAATAAATTTTCGAGACCTAAAACATTTTCCATAGGATTATTGAACCAAATTAAGCCACCAATCACGCCCACAGGCCACAGTAGCTATACACTTTCATATTTATGTGAAACTTTCTATATTATCGTGATATGACATAATTAGGTAAAGCTTGACGACCACATCAACTAACATTTTACGTATGGACTCCTAAATATTTTAAAACCAACATCATGCGTGGATTAAAAAGGATCAATGCTTCTTGCTTTATATTGAGAAATTAGTAATAAATCACAACTCGTGCATTATTTAATTACAGATAAATCAGTCAAAAGAAAAATCGGCGTTAGTTTCAGCAGCACGAGTTAGTGGAGAGCCATCCTCGAAATTAAAAGTAAGGGTGCTTATCAGTTGAGAAATTTCTTCAATTCATAAAACTCCCTACACTGTTCAGCCCAGTTAGTGGGAGACACTTAGAATTTTCCCCTTCCCAGGTCATGGGTTCTAGTTCCAGACCCCATGTAAACAAAAAAAAAAAAAAAAAACTCCCTACATTTACACTCCTAATATATCTTTTAATAACATTAAATTTTCTTAAATTTAACCGTTAAATTATAAGGGTATTTCTATCATGCAATCCAAAATTGGATGGTTGCTATGCAACCTTTTTTTAAACCAATAAGAAGTTGCCACCTATGCCATGTCATTATTTGAAGTAGTTAAAATTAGTTTTTTGCAATTTAGTCCAACATAAAAAGTAAATTAAAAATTTAGTCCTTTGTACCTATAGACAAACTATAACTTTTAATTTTAAATTTAGTCACTTGCATTAAGCCTTTTTACACAAGTGACTAATTTTAACTACTTTTATTTTTTTTTTAAAATTAAAAGTTATAATTTGCCTATAGAAAGGACTAAATTTTTAATTTACTTTTTATGTTGGACTAAATTGTAAAAACCTAATTTTAACTAGGTTTCAGAAAAGGTTGCGTAGCAACCATCCAATTTTGGATTGCATGATAGTAACTCCCAAATTATAATTATTCACTATCTTGATATCTTAAATTATGGAGTAATATAATATTAACAAAGCGCTAAATAATTTTGAACTAATGTACTTAGAATTGGTCGAATTTGTAATATACAAAAGAATATATTGATAAATGTATCACCATGTATTCAAATTAATTAAGTTCCCTATAGAAATAACTCCTCATTGTGAAAGAAGAAAGGTTCCAGTTTAATTAGAGGTCTCTAGCTTTAAGTTTAAAAAAATGCAACTACGATAAAAATCGGCAAGAAGAGCTTTGCGGTTCAAAATGATACAACCTGGCTCGAACAAGATTAACTTCATAGATAGCGGTTCAAAATGATACAACCTGGCTCGGACAAGATTAACTTCATAGATAGAAGATAAATGTGGTTCAAACAAAAATTAAGTTTATCCAATCTTCTCATCTTTAATAAGTAACTCGGTTGGTAAAGTAGCGGAATATAAAGTGTGAGCAGTTGCGTTTTATCATGGGTAGTTAAACAATTTTCCCTTCCTTCCTTCTCCTCAAAGGTTTTGCCTATCAAGAAAAAGTTTATGTAATCTTTTCACAATTTTTTTTAATGCTTAAATATGTTTTTAGTCTTATAAAATATCAGCAGTATTTTAATTTTGGCCTTAGCTTGTGAAAAAAAAGGTCATAATATCAGTAAACTCGTATGGATACACTTTTAGTCTGGTCCTTGCTTTGTATTTGGTTTTTTAATTTGGTGTTGGAATTGAATCCCAGGAACTTATAATTAGCTTGTTGACTTTTTCGATTAGTCCATGTAATGATGAGTTCATGTTTTGGATTTGGTCCGTGTAAGACGATAAGTACTCCATTTGAGTTTTAAGTTTGGTTCAAATAATAAATTAGTTTTGGATTTATCTTTGTTACATTGGCACTTAACAAACATTATTGGCTAATAAGAGGGACTAAGATTATAATTAGCTTATTTCAAGGACTTTAACCAAAATCATTTTTTATATGGAACAAAATAAAAAGAGTTACATTTTATAAGTATTAAAAATATATTTAAACCTATCAACAAAGCCCAGCACAGTTGATAGATAGCGGGGTTCCTTAAGCATGATGTCAGGGTTCGATCCCTGCCGTGGGCATGGAAAAGGTTTTGACTCGGAGGGGATTAGTCTTCGACTGAGGATATTCTTGGTGTACACCAAAAAAATATATTTAAACCTCTTTTTTATATGATGAGTGGTAATATTTGTTCATAACAGAAGATGAACATGTACAACTCTATATATGGTATTATTTGTATCTAGTAAACGAACATCTACACCAGGTTTACCACTTTTCCTCTTACATTGGTTTGATTCAATCCAACAAAAAACACCCTGGGGTTTGATGTTCAAAAACTCTTTCCTTTATTGTATTAATTAATGTTTTCGTCCTTAATGAGAGATAGAAGTTGAATAGTGAGTCTTAAATGTTAAAACCTTATAAAAAAAAAGGGTCTCTTTGTTTATGAGATATGATGGCATATATCTGTCTGTGCCTAGGGTACCTTGGGTTGAATATTACTTTAAAATTATTGCATGAGATATTGTAGCATGAATGTGTCTTGTTCGATGACAAAATTATTTTTCAAAACTAAATTTCAGAAAAATTTAAGCTTATTATAGAGGCCAGATGATGAAGTGCATACCCTACTAATTTAGGATGAAGATCCTCTGTACTCAATTTTCTTGTCTCCTTATCTCTAACCAATCATATACTTCATTAATATTACAAAAATGTCATGCCAATTGAGAAGTTAATTTTCAGTTTTTAAAAATTTGTGTAATGAGTACAAGATTTGGAACAGACTCTAGGACAATTGATATCTGTCCACTAATTTACGGTAATGTAAGTACAAAGAAAAGTAACAATACTACTGGTTATAGTTCAATGATAAAAATAATAATTATTTGGCAATGCATGACGCAAGAATAACGGTTAATTTAGTTTTAAGATTAAATTTCCAAATGAGCCATGGAGCAGCGGCATTCTCCAACTTTTCAAAGCGCTCACAAATAATAATCATAGCTTATTGATATAAACCATTAAAAAAACTGTGGTCTCTCAATAGGTACCTCCATATTGCATGTTGTGTCCATTTCAAATAGGATTTTGCTATTCTTTATTCCAAGTATAATATATAAGCAATTGAAAATAAAAAAGTAAGCTTAAAAAATAATATATTTAATATTTAAAAGTTAATTTATTTAATTTGTCTATATTAATACACTCCTTCATTTTTTATACATCGTCCTTGGAACAATAAATAACAAAATCCTTTTAACATACTCCCTCGGTCCCTCCGATCCTAAATATCATACTTTTTCAAAAAATTTATTTTGATCGTATATATAGAATTTATTTTAATTTTTAATAGTTTTTAATTATTTATTATCACAAATATTTCTACATACGGACCTTTCTTAGAATTTCAATAAAAATTATAAAATTATAGATGTAGTTTTGAAAAAATATATCACATTTTTGTAATAATACTAACTAATTTAACTACCTTGTACAGGGAAATTCAAAAATACCAAAAAACTCATCTTATACAAATTTCAACTTTTATGGTGCTTGCTCATTATCCCCTTATTATAAAACCCAACCATGCTCTCATCTCTCATCACACTCCAAGCCAAAAACCAAAATGAACTTCAAGATTCCATTTGCCATTGGCGAAGCCAAATCCTTATGGAAAGCATGCCTTGTCTCTGCATTCAGAACAGCACTATCATGCACCATAGTTGGTTGTGTCACCCTCTTTGGCCCACCCTTCATTCAACACCTCATAGCCTTCCCAGCATTCTCATACGTCACCGTCATTCTCATCATAAACGACTCTACTTTGGGTGACACATTCCGAGGTTGTTGGCTCGCTCTCTATGCTACCATTCAGAGCATAGGCCCAGCCATGTTGAGCTTGTGGATCATTGGACCGGGCCGTTTGTCGACGGGGACAACCGCTTTGGCGGTGGCTCTGGCGGCGTTTGTGCTGGCGCTGCCGGCTGAGTCTACTCATGTGGTAGCTAAAAGAATAGGGCTTGGGCAGATAGTGATAGTGTATTTCATGGCTTACATCAATGGGGTAAGCATGGATCCTATCATGCACCCTCTACGCGTGGCGGCTAGCACCGCCGTTGGTGCCTTGGCTTGTGTTCTTGCTTTGCTGTTTCCCTTCCCGCGTCTTGCATGTCACGAGGTAATCAAACAAACATCGTTCATTCCTTATTAAACAAAAATTAATTTCTCCACCATCAAAATCCTTTGTATAATTAATTTCTAAATTCTATTAATGAGTTTAAGATGAGAAATGCCATATACTCTGGTATTTCAACGTACAAATCTTTTTTATTATTATTCATATAAAGCTAACATGCGTCCATTAATCAATAACACAACATGTGAATAGAGGAATTTTTTTTTTGTACGAGTTGAATAGAATTTATAAACTAAAATAGTAGTAGAATGATTTAACATTTCTCCTTTTTTCCTCATAGGCAAATATTTTTTTTTTTTAAATAAGGGAGGGGGAGAAAACCGTTGTTACTAATATTTGAATCCGAATTTCGACACTCTATTTCTAACAATTTTATCGACTAAATTGATTCTTAGAATTTTTTTTTTAACTATTTGAATATATATTACAAAGTTTTCTCGCATGTTAGGTAAATGTAGATAAAAAGAGAAAATGTGTTAAAATGAATATGCATGTAGTTATTAAATGGGATTAAAAAAATTATTGGTAGATTTTTAATATCCGAATATCATGATCCTTAGCTGCATAGTCTGCAACTAATACTCCATCTGATCCATATTATAAGCACACTTTCTCTCTCACAAAAAGGATGCTTATATTTTGAACCGGAGGGAGTACTATTTATTAAGAATCAAAATTTTATTTATGATCTCTAACTCATTTAAATCTTGAATTTTAATTTTGTTTGGTACAGGTGAAAAAGAGTTGCAAACTACTAACAAGAAATACGTTAAAAAGGCTGAAGCTTTTGACGAAGGCAATATGTGAAGAAAACAAGAATTTGGCACTCACTTATATCTCTCATGCTGAGTCATTAGCAAATACACGAACCAAGCTCCTTCAAACCATAACACGCTACCAAGTAAGCTCGATAAACTCGGTTCAACAAAAAATCATGAAAACAAGATATAACTATCGATATAATTAAACACTCCCCACACACACACACAATATTTCAAGTGACACCGTATCTAATATTATATACATTTATTTGAAACATGATATATGAGCTTATATTATAGTATAGAAAAAATAATGAGTAAAACAGTAGCAATTTGTTTTTTTGTTTTTTTGTTTTTAAAATGACACGTATAATTTTTTTGGTGTAGCATAAATATCATTTCTCTATTTCTATTTCTCACAAATTTGTTATCCTCTTTTATACCAGGATGGCATGAAGTGGGAGAGACCTCTAATTAAACTTTTCAGATCCTATTGTTTGTGCCCCAAAGAAAGACTTGAAGAGGTAGATACAAACTTGAGAGGGATGGAAATAGCTCTAAGGAGCATCAATTCATTTCCACTAAGCATACTCGAGGAAGACATGAAACGTGATCTTAACACCCTTGAACATCACGTTAGCCTAACCATAAAACAAAACAAACACAATATAATGCATGGATGTTCAATAACTGTTCCTGAACCAAGTACAAAAACCACATCCAACTTTCTCCATTCCCTTCAAACCTTTCCAACAACCCACCAACATTTTCCCATCTATTTCTATTTATTTTGTGCCAAACTCCTCCACAACACATCATTAGGCCAAGCTCAAGCTAGTATACAAGACCAACCTACTAAGTTAAAAGGAGATTCTTCACCAGAGGGTAGAGAAAAGTGGACTAATTGGGTCACAACATTAGTAAGCCCAAAACTTGTGCCAGCTATTAAGTGCTCATTATCTTTGGGCCTTGCATTATTCTTGGGCTCACTATACAGCAAAGAGAATGGGTTCTGGTCAGCACTCCCTGTAGCCATAAGCTTTGCAACAAGCAGGGAAGCCACATTTAGAGTTGCAAATGTCAAAGCTCAAGGCACTGTGTTAGGAACTGTGTATGGAGTGTTGGGTTGCTTTGTCTTTGAGAGATTCTTGCCAATAAGATTCATGTCTTTGCTTCCATGGTTCATTTTCACATGTTTTCTTCAAAGAAGCCGTTTGTATGGGCCAGCTGGTGGGATTTCTGCAGTTATTGGGGCCATTCTAATATTGGGTAGGAAGAATTTTGGCCCACCAAGTGAGTTTGCTATTGTGAGGATCATTGAAACTTTCATTGGACTATCTTGTTCAATTTTAGTGGATCTTCTCTTTAGGCCCAAAAGGGCTTCTATTTGTGCAAAAGTTGAGCTCTCCAAGAGTCTAGGCACACTTGATGAGTGCATTCGCTCGTTAAGTTTGCTTCATGTTGGGGACAAAACTAAATTGGAAGAAAACCAAAGGAAGCTAAATAAGCAAGTTAAGGAGATCAGAAAATTTGTAGTAGAAGCAGAAGTGGAGCCTAATTTTTGGTTCTCACCTTTTCGTGGTGTTTGCTATAATAAGCTTTTAGGGTCTTTGTCAAGACTGGTTGATATATTGCACCTTGGAGCTCATGCATTGAAGTTCCTACAACAAGAATCCCAAAGAAGTGATGGCTCTTGGAGAGAGTATGTGAGTGTGCTAGAAGATGACCTTGGACATTTGAAGGATCGCATTTGTTCTTCAATAAAATGTTATGAGGAGATTTGTAGAATGAAATCTATCAAGTTTCTTGAGAAGGAGCTTGAGAAGAAGAACATCACTTGTGATCTTGAAATGGGAGGATCAATGAAGCCTAGCATTTGCATGTTTTCTGTTTCAGGCCAAGATGACATTGAAAAATTCATAGGCTCTTATCTTCAACATTCAAGAAATGTTGTTGATAACCTATATGACGATGTTGAAGGTGAGCAAGAGTTGAGGAGCCAGGTTGTTCTAAGTTTGAGTGCTTTAGGATTTTGCTTGAGTGCATTCATGAGAGAAACATTAGAAATTGAAGAAGCAATCAAGGAACTTATTCAATTGGAGAATCCATCTAGTGAGATTAATTTGTACGCCATATCTTGTAAGCTTACAGCTTTGTACAAATGAAAATTGAACCTATACCCATCATTTTCAAGTCCATTAATGGTTATGAATTATGATCAAACAGTGATATATTTATGGGGTAAATTTTTTTTCCTATGCACACAATCAAAGCACCACTAAAAAATGTCCTTCTCTTACAACAATTATCTTAAGTCTTACACAAACACAAATATATTCTTAGTTCCATAAAAAAAAATACTAAAATTGAATTAGAAGGAGTTTTTCATGAAAATACATCAAAATTAATCTTTATTTTCAACCTTACAAATATTAATATTTTTTAATGTGTGTTAAAAAATTTATATATGGTAAGATTTTTTTTTAGAATTGATGTACTGAATGGTCATAAATTTTATAAATGCATCAATTCTAATACAAATTTATTATAAATTTTTTAACATATATTTTACGGCATACCTTGAAAAAATCTATATCATTAATATATTTATAAAATGAAAGGAGATGGTATTGAAATTAAGTTATCAAGCAATTGTAAAGATGTTAATTTCACAACAAATATTTAAAAAAAAAATCAATGGAATCTTTAATTTTTGGAAGATGTTAAGCCTTATTACCGACTAAAATATCTTTACGAAAAAATAGTGAGAGAATAATCCGAGTGTATAAGAAAAAATGTACTCCCTCGTTCCAAAAAGTTAGTAATTTTTTGAAAATTCAACAAAAATAAGGAAACATGCTATTAATGCATTGTCCCCCAAATCAACCAATTACCAAAACAAGTATTTAATACATGCTTCCTCAATTAACCAATCATAGAATATACAATATAATTTTAATTTTTTTATTCACTATTTTAACTTAGGAAGATGTGGCAGCTCCGTATACAGGCTACGTGTAGTGTCAATAAACAGACAGCTCATACCATAACATAACATAACATATTACCCCTAAAATCTCCATCTTGTGATTCTTATCCAGTTTTCATCACTGTTATTATTATTATTATTATTATTATTATTATTATTATTATTATTATTATTATTATTATTATTATTATTATTATAACATCCCTTATTATAATTCATCCATGCCCTTTCAATAAAATTCCCGTGTACTACACGTAATCGTAGCCGTTAAAATAATTTTTCATTTTTATTTTTTTTTGTTTGGTTTGTTTGTTTTGGTCTTTAATTAAGTAATTCAAAAAATAAAAATCTAATTTAGCGTTAGGTGGGAGATACAAATTTCAATTTCTTCTGGATCTTCTTTCTTCTATAACTGTGACGTGAGGTTCTGGATTTTGTTTTATTTGCTTAAGTTCATTCGTTCATTTGGATCAGGTTCATTTTCAATTTTTCAGATATTTCTCTAACTCTCTCTCTCTCTCTCATTCTCTTCTTTTGCTTGTTACTGAAGTGTGTCTGCTACTGTCTCCTGAACTCTTCCTCGGTTTAATTCGATTTGATTTTGTAGAATTTTGATAATTCGTGTAATTTATGCCGTTCAACGACTCATGATGTGTGAATTTTTTTTACTGTTTCTATTTGATAATTGCTTCATCAGGATCTGAATTTTAAAGAAGGTTTTGGCGACAATGGCAACAAGTTCCTCTTCTAATGGAGATCATCAAAAATCAACAAAGCAACCTCCCTCCCCATCTCCCTTGCGTTTTTCCAAGTTCTTTCAGGTCAACTCTCTCTCTCTCTCTCTCTCTCTCTCTCTCTGCATTCTTCGAGCCACTCTGCTATTTTGATTGTACTCCCTCCGTCCCTGATCATAAAACCTTTTGACACTTTTATTTTGTCCTTATTTATAACACTCCATATCAGTTTTCATATGTAGTGTGTTTTAAGGTTATGCACGGATTTTAAGAAATGGTAAATGAGGTAAGGATTTGTTGGGTGCCCCTGTATAATCATTGTTGAAGAAAGAGAAATGTATTGGAAGTAAAAAAGATAGTGTAATAAATAAGGGTGTGTTTGGAAAAATAACATTAATTATGTATTGTGTTTATAAAACAACAAGACTTATGAAACATAGTACAAATACTAAAACAACATTACATAGGAAACAGAATTAGTAAATAAGAACGGAGTGAGTTATTGGGAGTATAATGGAATCATGATGATTATTTATTTACAAACAGTTTCTGAAATCATTGAGCAATTCTATTTTATTCTTTTGTTATTTTAAATCCTATTTAATATCTTCTGGGAATATGAGTACCTAAACTCAGGTATCTCTTAATGTGAACTAATGTGCTGGTTGAATCTTGTAGTTGTTAGTAGTATTTATGTTGCTCACTCTCGCAAAATATATTTTATGATTGCAAACTTAATGTTTAATTTTCAGCATAGTTTGTTTTTTTTCGCTACTACATTTCGCTTTACCTATGCTCTTGCACAGCCCGGTTCAGATCATGTGGGATATGTGCATGTAACATCATATTACATCTTATGATTGAGAACTCTGTGATTTACCTGAAGAATGACCTGCCAAGATCACTTCTTTTACATGACCCTTTCTTTTTTATCTTTACATATGTGAATTCTTGTATACCAATATTTCCTACATTGCTGTCAACAGTCTAATATGAGAATCTTGGTTACTGGAGGAGCTGGATTTATTGGCTCTCACCTCGTTGACAGATTGATGGAAAATGAGAAAAATGAGGTTTTCTCTGCACAATTTTCAAGTTTATTAGTGATTCAGCAAGTGGTTTAAAATTTTGGTACAACATGTGACATGACAGTGTGTTTGTCTAATCAGGTCATTGTTGCTGATAACTTCTTCACTGGATCGAAAGACAACCTTAGAAAATGGATTGGCCATCCAAGATTTGAGCTAATTCGTCATGGTATAATTTTATAGTTTTCTCTTTTGAAATCATCCGCAGTCGACTTTGTTCAATATAAGATGCATTCGGGGTTAAAAAAATTGTCTTTTCTTCCCCTGGTATCATGTGTATGGCCGCTTGAACGTAGATAGTAAATGGTCTTCAATACCATGACAGGCCATGCAACAGAAGCTTGTTGGTTGTTAAATACGTAAGATGTTATACAGACAGATGTATCATTTTTTCTTAAGCAGTCATCAATGTAAATCAGCCAGTTCCATGATATTGTTCACAGTTCACAGTTCACACTCAACATGATTGATGATGCTGTCAAGTCATGTGCACAGTTTTCCGTGTTTTAGATGTATTTCAATTTTTTACTTTGTGACATGCATCCACTCTTCTTATTCCCTTTGTAGATGTGACTGAGAATTTGTTGGTTGAGGTTGATCAAATTTACCATCTTGCATGCCCTGCTTCTCCAATTTTCTACAAATACAATCCTGTAAAGGTAGGATTTTTAGTGTCCAGTTTTGTATATTTTTATCGTTTGCCATAAGCTCACCATCTATGAATGATCCTGCCAAAGATACAGAGTAGCTAGAATACCCCCTCCTCAATTTCCTTATGCTTATTAGTCCTGATTTCTTATTACAATTGCATGTATATTGGTCGATTGCTTTGTTTGTCTAGTGAATCTTGAGAATTTATCGAACAGTTTAATAGCATAACTTTACAGACAATAAAGACAAATGTGATCGGAACAATGAACATGCTTGGGCTTGCTAAGCGAGTGGGAGCAAGGTTAGGGACTTTTTTTTTTAAATTTATTTATTTTAATCTAATTTGATAATATCAACTGATGGTACAAACTTGTCATTATATTTGACAGGATTTTGCTTACATCTACTTCGGAAGTATATGGGGACCCTCTTGTGCATCCACAACCAGAAAGCTATTGGGGCAATGTAAATCCTAACGGTACATATCTTAATACAAACCCGTGCACCTTTGGCATCTTAATTGGAGCCATCTTTATTTATAAAAGTTCATTGTATACTATTTAAACTAAAACATGCACCCCAAAGTTTAGTTTTGTAATAGAAAGTGTCACTTTGAATATGCATTATTTCTTAGAATTTACAGAACTGAAAGGAGTGAATACATGCTCTCTTTGAATTTGAATTATATTCTGATAAGATCAATGGCATTCAAATACTTCTAAACCCGTTGGCCGAACATCAATTTTTACGTTATTGCCCATGAACGTTTATAGTCTATACATAAAAATATTTGCATGCAGGAGTTCGGAGTTGTTATGATGAGGGAAAGCGTGTAGCAGAAACTTTGATGTTTGATTATCATAGGCAGCATGGAATAGGTAATTTTGCTTCCTTGTAATGTCTTCTCATTGATTGAGGGCATGGCTGATGCAAGTTTTCCCCTGTCATTAACTCAGCGTGATGCTTATTATCATCTTTTCTCAGAAATACGCATTGCAAGAATCTTTAACACTTACGGACCACGCATGAATATTGATGATGGGCGTGTTGTCAGCAACTTCATCGCCCAAGCCATTCGGTAGGTCCTTAAACATTATAATGCTCTAGGCAAGATGAGCATTCTGATATTTGTTCATGGATTTTACATTACATCTCAACTTTCAAGAAGACATTGGTGCGTTTCTTAAGGAACTAAACACTACTGTAGCAACAATTTATTTTGACATCAATAATGAGAAATTCCCTTCTGAAAAAAATTAATGAGAAATTCCAACTTTTTTACTGTAAGAATGATGTGCTTCGGGAGTAGTAAGCTGTTAATTTGCTAGTTCATTTATGAATAGTTGATTCAAATACCTTAATTTAGTTGACTGGTCTCAATTCATTTTTACCATTTCAAAAGGTGGAGTCTGTGTGATTGTACGACTGATGATATTCTTACACTAGTTTTGCGTTACCACTTTTCACACATGCTTTAACTACTGGTCAAAAGACCATTGCTTTGGAAACAATGATGAGTCGATGATAGAAGATTGCAATTTAGATGTGAAAAGTAGTGTGATAAAAAAATTAAAAAATGTTGACAAACGATTTCTAGTATCTTTATATGCTACTTCTCTCATACTATCTTGTGTGTTACAGTGGTGAACCCCTAACAGTCCAAGCTCCAGGGACTCAAACTCGTAGTTTCTGCTATGTCTCTGACATGGTATATATAATACATGTTTCTCATTTTTGTTTTGTTTGTCTTGATTCACGTAGAAGAGTGATCTGACCATGGTTATATCATATGTTTGAAATCTATTAGGTTGATGGCCTTATTCGCCTAATGGAAGGGGAAAACACTGGTCCCATCAACATTGGGAACCCAGGTAATATTATAATTGAGGCCTTCTTGCACTAATTTTTCTTCCAACTACTAATATAATATGATGATGACACTTTATTCTTTCAGGTGAATTTACAATGATTGAACTTGCTGAGAATGTGAAAGAGGTTGGTTATGAGCCATTTTAATTCTTTTGAGAATCCCACATCCCTCTTCTGTGACAATCTGATTATTGTAGCCATTTCAAGCTTAAGCTTTGATAAAGGGTTGTAGAAATATGGATTACTGTATTATGTTTTGCGTGAGGGATTGTGCATATGTACAACATGCAGTTAACAAAGTAATGGCACAAATAAGTTCATGTTAATTATATTTAGTGTGGATTAGTAATGGAGCTTTTGGTGAAATAATTGAAGTTATCTAATGCTTGAAGGGTTTTGCAGCTCATTAATCCAGATGTGGAGATAAAGATGGTTGAGAACACTCCCGATGATCCGCGACAGAGAAAACCAGACATAACAAAAGCAAAGGAATTGCTTGGCTGGGAACCTAAGGTCAAGTTGCGTGATGGTCTCCCTCTTATGGAAGATGATTTCCGTTTAAGGCTTGGAATCGCCAAAAAGAACTAAACTTGTTTCTATTAGTACTTTGCTTAATGCCATGTTGTAATCCATATACACATTTTCTAATTGGGATGGATCATGTTGAAAATTATTGAGAAAAAAGTTGGAAATTTCAACTGGGGAGGATAACTTGCAATGTAATTGAGACAACATGATTTCTTCTCCCCTTGTAAGACGTTGTGTGTGCACTACATTTAGGACTTTATAAATATAAATGTCGATTAAATGATGGAATTAGTTCCTGATTTTGTAGCCAGATCAAATCATCAAATTAATACCTAAAGTTATGAAAATTTCAAATTTGTTGTCGTCGGCTTTTATATATGTTGATTTGGGCGTGATTTTGGGTGGGGCACCAAATCCATGATAATGGTGTTCTTAGATGAGACAGGTGGTATAGAAATATTATACTCCCTTCCGTGTTATATATGGGGCATATTTAACCATATTTTCCGGATCAAGGAAAATGGTTAGTTTTGTGAATTTTATGAGAATATATTGTAACATTACAATTTTAATGAGAATATATTGTAACATTACAATTTTAATCCTCCACTTCTTTACTTGGAAAGTTCACATTCATTTATGAATAAAAAAAGACATAGAAAAGAGAAAAAACAATTAATGATTCATAGGAAATATAAAGTATTCTATATATAGGACCAAAGATTTCTTCTAAATGGATTCTATATATAAGACTAGAGGGATTACTAGGCATTTTATTTTTTGGGATTTTTTTAATGTATAACCTAGTATATATGTTAAGAATATTAATAAACGTAAATTTAAATAAAAAATGGACGGTTTATACCTTGAATTATGATATTTTTAATTGGTTTTTTTTATGAAATTGGTCCCTGTAAATATTGGTCGTTCTGAAATGAGTCCCTAAACTTTATTTTTTTTCGTTTTGGTCCCCAACACTTTTTACGTTATCGATTTGGGGACCAAAACGAAAAAAACAAAAAATGTTTAGGGACTCATTTCAGAATGAACAATATTTACAGGGACCAACTTCGAAACGTAAATAGTGTTTGGGGACCAAAACGAAAAAAAATAAAGTTTAGGGACTCATTTCAAAACAACCAATATTTATAGGGACTAATTTCATAAAAAAGCCTTTTTAATTTTTTTCATGAAAATTTACTCATTTAGTTATATATGTGTGTGTGGGTTGTCAGAAGTTCAATTTCTGTGGTTGATATAAAAAAAACTTTATTAGTAAATAAGGTAGGGGGTTTGATAAAGGTGGGGTAAGGGTTAAAAAAAAGGTTTTTACGGAGCATCACAAAAAAACGGAGCAGTCTAGAAGCAGCCATAAATTTACTGGTTCTTTAAAACTTTTTACGGTGTGAAACGTGGATGAGGGTGACATTTGCGTGAGAAGTCCATCATTTAACTATTACTATTATTAGCCCCCAACCCCGGCCATGCACGGGAGAAACACGAAATCGATAAAACATTTCACAAAGTTGCAATTAATATTAGTTTTAATATATTGATAAAACATTTCACAAAGTTACGATCAATATTAGTTTAAATTTATTATTGAATAGTTATGAAGAATTTTAATATGAATAATGTTTAAATGTAAACAAAGTATAATAATGTAAACATTATTGTTTAAAAATTGTTTAGGAAGGAATTTTCAATTTGGGCGGGCGAAATTTTCAATTTGGGTGGGCGAAATTTTCAATTTCAATTGGAGATTGGGGAAATTTGGGCAGCTATTGTGAGAGGGGAAGTTAGGAAGGAGGAAATGGACAGTGGGGACCACGCTAGGGAGCAAATGGGCGAGATGCAGTAGTAAATGGGGGGAATCACCGGTGATATAATATTATATAGATTAGTTTTAATTTATTATTGAATAGTTATGAGAAATTTTAATATGAATAATATTTAAGTGTAAATAAAGTATAATAATGCAAAAATTGTTGTTTAAAAATTGTTTAGGAAGGAGTCGATTAATATTATTATTTACGAAAAAGTCAATAAATTGAAATCGATTAACATTCTTGTATGTAATATTTTTAAACTAAAAAATTCGTTTTTAAAAAAAGTGAATAAAATTGTTTTTGAAAAAGAAGTAATTAATGGCATTATAAATTCAAATCCAAATAACAAAAACATGTACATAAAAAGAATACAGAAAACCCAAAGCATAGTTTTTTTTTAATATATTAGGTTTATTAAATAAAAAATTAAAAAAAGAGCCCGAGCACCAAAAACCGATGCATGGTAGAAGCTCTTTTGTTTTATGTTTTATTTGTTTGGAACATTACTTGTGTCAGAAAACATATAATAAAAAAAATTCAAATCCAAATAACAAAAACATGCATATAAAAATAACACAGAAAACCCAAAGCATATTTTTTTTAATATATTAGATTTATTAAAATAAAAAAAATAAAAAAAAGAGCCGGAGCACAAAAAATGGTGCATGGTAGAAGCACCATTGTTTTATATTTTACTTGTTTGGACCACTACATGTGTCCGGAAGAATATATAAAATAAATTCAAATCCAAATAACAAAAATATGTACATAAAAAAACACAGAAAACCCAAAGCATATTTTTTTAATATATTAGATTTATTAAAATAAAAAAATAAAAAAAGAGCCGAAGCACCAAAACTGGTGCATAGTAGAAGCACCCTTGTTTTATACTATTTTACTTGTTTGGACCATTACATGTGTCCGGAAGAATATATAAAAAAATTTCACGAATGTCGGTATAACAAAAACATGTACATAAAAAGAATACAGAAAAGCCAAAACATATTTTTTTAATATATTATATTTATTAAAATAAAAAAAATAAAAAAAAAAGCCAAAACACCAAAATCCGGTGCATAGTAAAAGCACCCTTGTTTTATATTATTTTACTTGTTTGGATCATTACCAGTGTCCGAAAAAATATATATAAAAAAAATTCAAAATCAAAATAACAAAATATGTACATAAAAAGAATACAGGAAACCCAAAGCATATATTTTTTTTAATATATTAGATTTATTAAAATAAAAAATTAAAAAAAAGCCGAAGCACCAAAAACAGATGCATGGTGGAAGCACCCTTGTTTTATATTTTACTTGTTTGGACCATTACATTTGTCCGGAAGAATATATAAAAAAAATTCAAATCCAAATAACAAAAACATGTACATAAAAAAACACAGAAAATTCAAAACATATTTTTTTTTAATATATTAGATTTATTAAAATAAAAAAAAACTGAAACATAAAAAACCGGTGAATGATAAAAGCACCCTAGTACTGTTTGGACGGGATAGTCGAAACAGGAGGGAGTAGTTAAAAAATAAAGGTGAGACAGTGGGTGGAAAAAAAAAAGAAGAAGTTTGGGGGAGGGGGGGTCCACATGGGAGAGAAAAAGGCGGGATAATTTGGGGTGGTGAAAAATGGGGGGAAACTTTGCTAATATAATATTAGATAGACTAGTAAATTTGTCCGTGCGATGCACAGGTCGACAATGTGTGTGGTCGACATATTTGGGGTTTGTTTGTTTTAATATTTTTTTTTCAAAAATATATGTAAATAGTATTATTGTATAGAATGAATTTTAATAAAAAATGTGTTTTGTTGCATCTCAAGCTAAAATGGAAAACTGAGTCTATTGTAACAAAAAAGTGGAGAAGCAGAAAGGACAAAAAGGAACAACAATAAATATAGTATTAGTGGGATAGTGTAAATTCATTATTATTATTATTAGTGGTTAGTGGGCTAGTAAATACAAAATTCAAAAGTCACATGCCATTTATTCAACTATTGGCTCGCTGCTATTTTTGTTAGCATGTTTTCCCGCGTAGCTCTTGCATATTATTGAGTACATTTAGAAATTATGTCTTTGGTTGACACTTCAATTAGGAGGGAAACTAGGAGGAAGATTAAGAAGTGGAAATAATTAGGAGGGAAATTAAGAAGTGGAAATCACTTCTTCAAATTATATATTATATTGATTATCTATCTATTTATCTATATATAAATTATCCCTCTTTCCCCACCACTTTCAAAATCCCGCCCAAATCCTTCATTCTTTTTATTTTTTTTTTATTTTTTTCCTTTTTAATCCCGCCCAAACCCTCACCTTCTTTTTTATATAAATCCCGCCCAAACCCTCACCCTCCTTTTTTTTTTAAAAAAAAAAACTACTCCCTCCTATTTTGAGTATATCACCCAAACAGTATAAGGGTGTTTCTATCATGCATCGGTTTTTTGTACTCCGTCTTTTTTTTATTTTTTTTTATTTTAATAAATCTAATATATTAAAAAAAATATGCTTTATGTTTTCTGTGTTATTTTTATGTACATGTTTTTGTTATTTGGATTTGAATTTTTTTTATTATATGTTTCCTGACACAGTTAATATATCTAATATTAAATTAGCAAAGTTTTCCCCCATTTTTCTCCACCCCCTAATTATCCTGCCTTTTTCTCTCTTATGTGGACCCCAACTTCTTTTTTTTTTTATCCCACACATTTCCTCACTTTTTTTCTTTAAACTACTCCCTCTTATTTTGACTATCCCGTCCAAACAGTACAACTGTGCTTCTACCATTCACCGGTTTTTGGTGCTTCGGCTTTTTTTTATTTTTTTATTTTAATAAATCTAATATATTAAAAAAAATATGCTTTGAGTTTTCTGTAGTCTTTTTATGTACATGTTTTTGTTATTTGAATTTGAATTTTTTTTATATATTCTTCCGAACACATTTAATGGTCAAAACAAGTAAAATATAAAACAAGGGTGATTCTACCATGCACCGATTTTTGGTGCTTCGGCTCTTTTTTAATTTTTTTTATTTTAATAAATCTAATACTCCCTCCGGTCCATATTATAAGCACCCTTTTTGTGAGAGAGAAAGAGTGCTTATAATATGGATCAGAGGGAGTATATTAAAACAAATATGCTTTGGGTTTTCTGTGTTCTTTTATGTACATGTTTTTTTTTATTTGGATTTGAATTTTTTTTATATATTCTCTCGGACACATGTAATGGTCCAAACAGGTAAAGTATAAAACAAGGGTGCTTCTACCATGTACCAATTTTTGTGCTCCAGCTCTTTTTTTTATTTTTTTATTTTAATAAATCTAATATATTAAAAAAAATATGTTTTGAGTTTTCTGTGTTATTTTTATATGCATGTTTTTGTTATTTGGATTTGAATTTTTTTTATTATATGCTTTCAGACACAAGTAATGGTCCAAACAAGTAAAATATAAAACTAGGATGCTTCTACCATGCACCGGTTTTTGGTGCTCCGGCTCTTTTTTTAAATTTTTTATTTAATAAATCTAATATATTAAAAAAAATATGCTTTGGGCTTTATGTATTTTTTAAGTACATGTTTTTGTTATTTGGATTTGAATTTATAATGTCATTAATTACTTCTTTTTCAAAAACAGTTTTATTCACTTTTTTTTAAAAGCGAATTTTTTAGTTTAAAAATCTTACATACAAGAATGTTAATCGACTCCAATTTATTGACTCTTTCGTAAATAATAATATTAATCGACTCATTCCTAAACAATTTTTAAACAAGAATGTTTACATTATTATATTTTTTTTACACCTAAATATTATTCATATTAAAATTCCTCATAACTATTCAATAATAAATTAAAACTAATATTAATTGTAACTTTTAAATGTTTTATCGATTTCGTATTTCTCCCGTGCATCGCATGGGATTGGGGCTACTTTTGAAAATTAAGCAAGGACAAGACAGGTAATTACAATATCATACCTGTTTCACTCTTTCTTTTTTAAGCAAGTTTCAATTTTGGATTTTCCAAACTTAAATGTCTAAAAATTTTGATTTAAATGTTCTAAAAACTTGACAATTAAATCATAATTTTACTGGTCAAATATGTCATTTTGATCCTATCATTTAACTATTATTGTTATAAAAATTATTTAATTTTTATATTAGAATAAGTTTGAGAACGAGGATAAGATAGATAATTACAATATTATATTTGTTTAATACCATTTTTTAAAGTAGGTTTCAATTTTAAATTTTTCAAACGCAATCAAAACGAATTTTTCAAAAAATATCGAGTCAAGTTCGAACAGTACCTGTTTAATTGCGACCCTTGTTGCAAAGGGTGACAACAGACACTATACGATGAAATGAACATCCAACTTGTTGAGCTCCAAACTCAACTCCAACCTTAACAAGACGTGGGTCCATGCAGAACACGTGGCACCCCAAATCGATAGTGTTGTAAACACATGCAGCACCAGCATATTCGGTATCGTCTATAACACGCTGATGAATTTTCTCATTAATTGTGTATATGTGAGAGAATCGGTGTCATCGTGAATTAATTAATACTCCATCTTTTTTTATACCCCCTTTGTTTTATTTATAGGACTTTTTTAGAGTATTTCTTCCGATCCTGTATATAGGTCACATTTTTAGAAAGTTTTTTTTCCTAATTATAAGTCACTTTATATTTTCTATGCATTATTTATTGATTTTTCTCTTTTTTGCCCTTATTAAATATTTTGACTATCTATGTGTTTTTTGTTGTTCATTAATGAGTGCGAATTTTCCAAGAAAAGTTAAGGGGGTAAAATTGTAATGTTACAATATATTCTCATAGAATTCATAAAACCAATCACTTTCCTTGGTATGTATAATTCGGTTAAGTATGCCCTGTAATAAGGATTGGAGGGAGTATTTTTTTTCCATCAAGGAAAGTAATTAAACTTGATAGTGACATTGAAAATGTGAAAAATTGATATATTTTTCAAAATTACCTCTATAATTATTATTGGAATTTTAAAAAGTGTAGAATTAATAGGGATGTTTGTGGAAAAAAAAGTAATTAAATACTATTGAAATTTAAAATAAGATCTTATAAATAAGACTGGAGAGAGTATACGATATGTTTTAAGATTAAGTACGTAGGAATTTTAAAAAAAAAGTTAAATAATAATAAAAAAAGTGTCATTGTGAATTAATTAATATTTCTTCTGTTTTATATATAGAAGGTATTTTAAGGTTATGAATTGAGTTTTAAGAAATAATTAAATAATACAAGAAATTATGATATCTTGATTATAATAATCTCATGTAATTATTATTGAAGAGAAAGAAATATATTAAAAATAAAAAGGAAATTGCAATAAATTAAAATATAATTGAAAAAAATAATATCAATTATGTATTGAATTTATAAAAGAACAATAAATAAATAATTAAATAAATAAATCCATAAATAAATTTTAGACGAAATCTCTATAAATACTAAATATGAAACATAACCGAAGGAATACTATTTTTTGAATTTAAATTTACACTTTTCTTTCAAATCCAAAATCTAAAATAAAGAAGTGCTCCTCATAATTTTGACTCAATCTGTACTCATCTATCTTACTCATCTCCTATATATATCTCTTCTCATCTTTATCTCTTAATAATGGCTGTGTAAACCATTTCATTCATTCCAGATTTGCTTAACTTAACCATTTTCTTCCTAATAGTCTGTCAAATCACTTCTCTTAGGTAATTAACGCGTTTGTTATTTTTATTTTTATTACCCCATTAACTCTGATATCATTCCTTATTAGCTTATTAGAGTCAAATAGTATAAATTTAGGTGAGTGGGGTTGGGTCTATTCAATTCAAATATTATTATTTTTATTATTAGTTTGGTGTGATTTCCATCACTCTCTTCCTCTTGTTGCTCCGGAGCTTTCATCACAACACCCTTCACTTTCCGTAAGTTTCAAGTCTTCCAATTTTAATTGATTTTCATCATTCTATTCATTTTTAATTTTCAAAGTTTCATTCTTTATTCAGAGGTTGGTGGTAAAAGTTTCAATCTTTGGATCTAATTTTCTTTGGGGAGGGTCTATTTAAACGAGTCTATGATCATGGAGTATTTAGATCAGGAGAGAGTTTAGGGTTTTTGGGTTGGTCTCTTTTCTTTTCTGAAGCTCATTGAATCATCAGGGTCATTTTCCTCCCTCTCTATCTCTTTCTGTTAACTCTTGTAGTTGTCATTTTCTATATCTTCCCGAATTGCCTTTTAATTTTGATAGATCTGAAATCACATGATTTTGTTAATGTGATATCTAATTTGTCTGATCTAATCAAAAGGTCTCTGAAATTGGTGCAGAAATTGAATTTGCAATGGCAGCCAATTCTTCTTCAAATGGTAATGGTGAGCAAGCTCCATCAAAGCAACCACCTTTGCCATCTCCTTTGCGTTTTTCCAAATTCTTCCAGGTGAACCTTTTTATTTTGTTTATTAGTAATTAGCATTTTACTTGCCACATTGTTGTTTCATTTGTTATATGGATCATAATGTCATTTGAGTTAAAATTATTTCACTGTCATTTTGCCTCACTAGCTAGACTTTTGTTATTGATATAAAGTTGTGCACTTATTTCATATGATTTCATTGCTTTGTTGTAAGATTCAGATTTTTATTTTTGTTTTCTCCATTTGTTGAATGTGATCACAATAAATGTAATAATATTTTCAATGAGTTGTTATTGTTTACAAGTTTGTTCTTAAGCACGGCAAATCAGTACAATTTACTTCTGCACAGAACAGAACACGATTGTGTGAAACTTCTTACATTGAACCACAAGAGCTTACTCATCAAAATATGACTACAACCCTAATATTTTATAGTACCATGAATCTTATAAGAGAAGGGGAATGATAAAAGAAAACTGGCTTGAAGCTATCCCTTGTATACCTATGGTTAAGAAATAAGATGTGTACTGTGTGTGAACGTATCTGCATCTTATGTCTGCGGATTAGAATTTCCCATGTGATTGTGGATGGGTGCTTTTTCTGTGGACCACTTAGTTCACATAAACATTTTTATTTTGTTTTGATGCCTTGTTTCACCAACATTTCTTTTATTCTTGACAACAGTCCAACATGAGAATCTTGGTTACCGGAGGAGCAGGGTTCATTGGTTCTCACCTAGTCGATAGATTGATGGAAAATGAAAAGAATGAGGTCAGCTTGTTCTCTACATACATACATACATACATACTTATATATATATATATATATATATATATATATATATATATATTATTTCTTTTGCATATTATGTCATAGATGTTGTGTTTATCCGTTTTTTCCTCTGATTCTATTCTACTTATATAACTAAGTATCATCCTATACAATATATCATTATGATAAGATATTCTTCTAAAAGACTATATACTTTAATCAGGTCATTGTTGCTGACAACTTCTTCACTGGGTCAAAGGACAACCTCAAAAAATGGATTGGTCATCCAAGATTTGAGCTTATCCGTCATGGTATTTTCTATCCTTGTTTACTACTATTTACCGATCTGTGTTAAAAAATTGTGCATGTGATGCAGTGGAATTTATTTTTTCGGGACAGTGTTGTTCTCATTTGGTAGTACGGTGAAGTCTGAACACTTATGTTTAGGTTGTTAACTAATTTCTGTTAACTTAAAAGATCATGAAAGATGATGCAATTTGCAGAAACTTTTGAGTCATTACACCACAAATTAAAAGGCTTTGTATTTCTGCTATTTCTGAATCAACTACTATGTTGATCAGTTGTCTGTTTCTCAAGAATCATTAACTATGTGTTATCGAAAAAGAAACACTAACAATGATGCTGTTGTGTGCGTAACATATTATGCTTAGCATTGCCTTTAAATATGTCTGTAAATGAGTGCTAATGTTCTGATCCTTTTTGTAGATGTCACTGAGCCCTTGTTGATTGAGGTTGATCAGATTTACCATCTTGCATGCCCCGCTTCTCCTATTTTCTATAAATATAATCCTGTGAAGGTGTAGCTTTTACTCTTATTGTCTTCCATCATTTATCTTTTGCTTGTGATGTAAACTTATTCATGTCAACTGTTGAAAATTTTCCCTTCAATGTTCAATGCATTGTCACAGACATTGGTTGCTGCATATGCAACCAAAAATAAATGATACTCCTCCATCCCATAAGTTATGTAGTTTTGGTCATTTGTCTTGTCCTATAGTATATTACTGTGTAGTTATAGAAACCCAATACTCAATTATACTTCTTTTTCCAAGCATACCCTCTCTCTTCAATATAGTCTTCATAAGTTCATATATTTGTTATTATTCTCTCTCCAATTATTAAATGGGGATACTTTAGTCAAAATATATCAAATTCTTACATCATTTAATCAATTCTTGATCATTGTGCATAACCTTAAATTGCTTAACTTATGGGACGGAGGGAGCATATTGAATCCCATGCATATGTTCACGTTCTACATTCTGCAGTACATTTATATCCCCTGCCATGCTTCATTGGTTGAAAGTTCTCTCTTCCTGCTGAACCTTGAGAGTCTATCTAATGTGTGTGGAAAATTAATTTTACAGACAATAAAGACAAATGTGATTGGCACACTGAACATGCTTGGGCTTGCAAAGCGAGTTGGAGCAAGGTTGGCAAATTGTCTTTAGAAAAAATGATAATTTCAGATTCTACCTTCAGTTGGTCCTAGCTCTTAAACTTGTTATTTTATTGACAGGATTCTGCTTACATCAACTTCAGAGGTATATGGGGATCCTCTTGTCCACCCCCAACCTGAAAGCTATTGGGGCAATGTTAACCCAATTGGTACGTGCTTTTATCTCAGTCTCAACCTATTAATGGGCTTCTTTTATCGGTTATTATGATTGTGATTTATGATCTCCAATTTAGTGGAGATATCTGAACAATTTCTTTTATACAATATTCTCAAAGATGTAGTCTAAACACTTAACTATATGTCCATAACAGGAGTTCGTAGCTGCTATGATGAAGGGAAACGTGTGGCTGAGACTTTGA
This sequence comes from Crotalaria pallida, assembly GCA_037953625.1. Lineage (NCBI taxonomy): Eukaryota > Viridiplantae > Streptophyta > Magnoliopsida > Fabales > Fabaceae > Crotalaria > Crotalaria pallida. The sequence continues at coordinate 135,164,088 of CM075654.1, read as the reverse complement.
TGTTCGATTATCACAGGCAGCATGGACTAGGTTCTTGTCTTCCTTTCCTTATAATTGCCTCATTCTTTGTAAGACATTTTATCTTTGAATTTAACTGACTTGTTTATATTGTTTCAACATAGAAATACGCATTGCAAGAATCTTTAACACATACGGACCTCGCATGAATATTGATGATGGGCGAGTTGTCAGCAACTTCATTGCTCAAGCACTTCGGTAATTAAACATTTTCGTTTTTTCTGGTATATTGTATCTATGGTTACACTGAGGCCTTTGAATGCATAATGCGTGCAGTAAGCATGCTATGTTGATTGAATTGTTTTAATACCTTGATTTGTTGATTTGCTCCGACTTTTTTCCTGTCTTCTCCCCATTTCCAACTTGATGCTGTGTCCATCATTTCTCACATAACTGTTGGTGTGTTTCAGTGGTGAATCCTTGACTGTCCAATCTCCAGGAACACAGACTCGCAGTTTCTGCTATGTCTCTGACCTGGTATATATTTATCCCTTTCGCATCTTTACTTCATTGAATTATTATTATTGATCAGCTGATCATGTTCACTGTGACACCTCTTAGGTGGACGGCCTTATCCGTCTCATGGGAGGTTCAGACACTGGGCCAATCAACCTTGGTAACCCAGGTTAGTGAGTATCTTCACTTTTTGAATTGTGAAATTTTTTATTTTTTATTTTTTGTCCTTATTTTACTTGTGTCTCTCCTTTTTCAGGTGAATTTACAATGCTTGAACTTGCTGAGACCGTGAAGGAGGTCAGTCAAGCTCTCTTTTTCTTTTTTTATTTATTTTTAAACATAGCATTCATCTAGAAATAGAATTCTTGGAAAATGGTTTTTAATGTGATGAAGTTGTGGTTGTTGTTTTGAACAGCTTATTAATCCAAATGTGGAGATTAAGATAGTGGAGAACACTCCTGATGATCCAAGACAGAGGAAACCAGACATATCAAAAGCAAAGGCATTGCTTGACTGGGAGCCACAGGTGAAGTTGCGTGATGGACTTCCACTTATGGAAGAGGATTTCCGTTTGAGGCTTGGGGTTGGCAAAAATATCTAAGTTTCCTGTGTGCCATGTCAAAATAGATAAAAATAAGTGGGATTAGTATGTCTGTTTTCATGTCTTTTCTGTTTTCATAATTATTATGATGATTATGAAACTGAGGAAGTTGTGGTGCCTGAAATTTGGTTTCCCTTATAGTATCAATGCGATATTTGGTTCTTTGCTGATTTACAAAAGATTACAGCGCTACTCTACAAATTTTGCGGTTGTAACTATTTTTGAGTTTAATGAAATTTTCAAGTCCATGCTTTCGGGTTCTCTTTTCAACTTTCTTTCTATATACTCGAGATAAAATTAAAGGTGCCCTTCACAGTCTGCTCCTACATGCTCATGATTTGTAGAGTTCAGGTTCTATTTACGTATATGTTAAAAACCTTGTGTTTAAAATTGTTTTTAAAAACACCAACAAAGCTCAGCACAGTTAGTACCTGTTGTGAGTATGGAAAATGCTTTGTTAGGAAAGGTTGTACCCACTTCGATGATTTGTCCACCTACAAAAAGATTAGTATCTGATTGACGGTCAGAGGACACGTTCGGTTCAAACCAGGAAAAAAAAATTGTTTTAAAAAATTGACGAGCATAAGAGGATTTCTCTACCACGTTTTTGTTTAGAGGATCTTCACTAATTCATACTATTTCCATATTTATTATTAAACTCTCAAATTTTAGAGACAACATCTGTTATCTTATATTTTGTACCTCACATTTTAACATCTGAAGTATGATGTGTTCTGTATTTTGTATTCAACTTCACATTGAAACCAACTTCAGGTGGAGAAGAAACATGATTCCTCGTCATAAATCAAGCTATTGGAACCACACACACACTTTTGAGTATTGACCCCATTACACGGCCTCTTTTCTTTTCATTCTATCTGGTCCGTATCCTACCATGATGACGATGCATGCAATGTCTAATTCATAAATTCACTACACTAATCAAGATCTATATAACTTCACTAATTTTAAATTATTTATGATTAAGATCTACTCGTATATATTACTTATCTAAATTTATAAACGAAATATATATATAAACACTTAAATTATTTTCCCGGATATTGTTTATCAATATTTTAAGTTTTAACAGAACTCATGGTCTTTTAAGCTATTTTATATTTTCAAGTTGCTCATGCAACTTTTTTCTTGTTTCCAATTGGTTCACTTTTAATTGTTCAGTTTCAGGAAACTAACAAAGAAATCTATAGAAATTTTTATTCAGAACTCAATAACACCAAAATCAAGAATTTTAGTTGAAAGTTGTGGAAAAAAAAAAAAACCTTACCATTTATTTAGACATAAAAGAAACAAAAAATTATAGGATTAGATTGAATATAAAAAAAATAACTCAGAAAATCAATATAATAAACTTCTTTACCTTTCAATAAAAAAAATGAAGGTTACGTAGCCCTCTGGTGAGCACAAAGCAATATTGTCAGAACCGAACCGGAGATCAAGCCGGAAGAAGCTTCATACAAGGTTTAACCGTATTAATCGGTTAAGCCAGAAGGTTAGACCGGTATTTATATATATAAATAAAAAATTAAAAAATACACTAAAAAATTTACGTATTACGAAAAAAATATTTTTATAAACTTTATATAAGTATTATACATATGATATAATACCTTATCAAATATCACCATAATATAATATATTGAAAATAACAAAAGTAAACATATTTGAAGTTTGAACTGTATAGTGTTGTTGCTTACAGCTGGTGTACAACGCCGGTGTTTCTTCGTTCTTCTACTTTCGTTTTGGTTTTCTACTTTTCTTCTGTGACTGTACCGTCTTCAACTCTTCATTGAGTTCATTCTTCAATTCTGTACTGCTCATATTGTTAATTCGTTTGGGTCGTTTGGACTGGTTTGGATGTTTGACGATTGGACTGCTTTTTAGGTTTTAAATTTTTAATTTTTATTTCATCAGTTTTTTTTTAAAAAAAAAATCAGAGATGGTTGAACCGGTACCGGTTTTCTCGGTTCAACCCGGGTCAAAAGCTTTGACCGCCGGTTTTTTCCTGCTGCAACCCAGAAACGGTTTACGCAGAACCTAGAGCCGCCCTTACCACCGGTCGACGGTTCGACCGCCCGGTTAGGTTCGGGTTTGATAACAGTGGCACAAAGCGAACTATTCTAACGCCATTTACTTAAAAAAAATGAAGGTTGGTTGTTTTGGGAGAAATTATGAATTTAATACTCTTTTCATCTCAAAAAGTGATAAAAAATAACAAAAAGTATTATACGAAATTGAAGTTACAATAATAAATAAAAATACTTGAAAATTATAATTTACTGTAATTGGATAATCAATAAATGATTCAATAAATTATTTGATAAAATAATTTAACAAAAAATTAATTGCTATGTTATAAGAAACATTAAAAATATATTTTTTTTTAAATTTTTTTTCTTTTCAAAATTTTATCATCTACTAAATGGCTAAAATTCTTTATACGGGATTTTCAATATGTAAGTCAAAATTAAGTATTCAAATTCTACCTTTTGTAAAACTATCTCAACTCACTCTCAATTTGTTTGAGGTACAATCATGGCCAGATCAACTTTGTTCCTTTATCCAAAGGGAATTGCTTTGGTGTTATTTTTGTTTTAAAAGACACCAATGTCAATTTTAATGTTACCAATCATAAAATGACATATAGGATATTTTTTATGCATAATCAGCACTGAATTGTTTTCTTATTTGTTTAATTATGTGTTATACAATAAGGTCTTTTTTCAAATTTTAAAAGTTTAACTCAAATTACAATTAAATTAACTTTTTATTTTTAATTATAAGAAAAAAATCAATCTTCATCTTTTCTTGTTTTTGTGTTCATCGTCTTTACTGTGTTCATCAAGCTTCATAATAATGGCGTCCAACTAACCAAAGCACAATTCTACCAATCTCTATTGTATTGCTTCGCCCGCACATAGCACAACATTGCTCAGATCATTGAATTTTTAATTTACTCGCTTCATACAAAGGAGGTAGGCAATGGATCATGGGAAGAACCAGGAGGAAGACAATTGGACCTGGACCAGCGTGTACCCGTTGGTAATACCCGCAATGGGTCTGGGTCCAAAAAAGAGAAACGTAGATCTAAAAAATGGGGGTTTTTATTTTGCCACCCCAGTGTCTATGGATGTCACCCCAATTCTTAAAATAATATTCATTATGCCCTTTTAAAAAAACAAGAATTTTACACGGGTCGTAGGGGTACTTACGACCTGCAGGTCGTAGCACCTCCTTACGACCCTTTAAAAAACTAAGTTTTGACACGGGTCGTAAGAAGGTGCTACGACCTCAGGTCGTAACACCCTATTACGACCTGTCTTAAAACATGGTTTTTTAAACGGCCGTCAGCAGGTGTTACGACCTGCAAGTCGTCAGCAGGTGTTACGACCTGACCCTTTTTGTTTTTTTTTAATTTTTATTCTTTTAAAGAGAAAGTCATGTATTATATGTAATATTTTGATGTGTATTATATGTAATATTTTTTAAATTTTTGTCCCTGTGTGGAAGCAATATTTTGATGCTTCCCGAGAGTATTGCTCAACTTTCAAGCTTGAAATCATTGGATATAAGTGACTGTAAAAGGCTTGACTGTATCCCAGAGCTTCCACCATCTCTAATAAAGTAGTTGTTGGCATTTGATTGCCCATACATTAAAACAGTGATATCAAGTTCAAGATTTAAAGTACCGTCAGATTCCAAAGAGGGAAACTTCAAGTTTTATTTCACCAATAGCCAAGAACTGGATCCAAGTGCTTGTGGTAATATTGCGGCTGATGCATGGCTTAGGATCACCCAGGCTACATATAAGTCTGTGTTCTATTGGTTTACAGGGAGTGCAGTTCCTCAATGGTTGTAAAAAAAAAATTTAAAAAAAAAAACAAAAAGGGCCAGGTTGTAACACCTGCTGACGACCTGCAGGTCGTAACACCTGCTGACGACCTACAGGTCCTAACACTTGCTGACGACTTGCAGGTCTAACACCTGCTGACGACCGTTTAAAAAACCATGTTTTAAGACAGATCGTAATAGGGTGTTACGACCTGAGGTCGTAGCACCTGCTTACGACTCGTGTCAAAACTTAGTTTTTTAAAGGGTCGTAAGGGGGTGCTACGACCTGCAGGTCGTAAGTACCCCTTACGACCCGTGTAAAATTCTTGTTTTTTTAAAAGGACATAATGGGTATTATTTTAAGAATTGGGGTGACATCCATAGACACTGGGGTGGCAAAATAAAAACCCAAAAAATGGACCCTCCTGGGTACCTGTTTTGAATGGGTCTGGATCTGGATATGAGATATTGAGACCCGTAGATACCGGATCCGTTCATATTTACATATATCCATTATACATACATAAAATTTTAGTATGTTTTTGTTTGATGAGGTAATTTCTTTGATGTCTACTAGTGTTTAATGGTAGTAGGGATTAATATTAAATAGAGTGTTAAGGATCACTCGGTCTGTTAAAAAACATAGAAATTAATTTAAAAAATAATTTTTTCTTTAAAAAAAATTGCTAATTGATACCGCAAAACCCGTCTGGGTATCAAAGACCCATTATGCAGCGGGTACCCGCCGAATCCGGGTTTCGCGCGAATCCGGATTCAGTAATTTGTGAACGGGACCGGGTCCGGATACCCCATTATCCGAACCCACCCGGATCCACTGTCATCCTCAGAACTATAAAAAGAGAAACTGTGTTCTCGTTCATCCATTGTGTTCTCATTAAAAGAAACTGTGTTCTTATTCACACTTGTTTAACATCATCTTATTCATAGTGATTAATGGCTAAGGCTATCAGTGATGGCACAGACAACGGATATTCCTAATCGGTGTCCCCTTTTGCAGATCAGTGGTCACCCTCATCTCTGGTATGCCGGTGCCATTGTTTCTGTTTGCTGTCCCCGTTCGCAGGCAGTTTCCAACGAGGAAGAAGATCATTTTTTCTGTTTTTTTTTGTTTTTAACGTAATTAACTACCAATTAATAAAAACATAAAGATAGCTTCCATGTTGAATATCTCACCAACAGAGAACAAAGTAACAGGAGCATGCAGGTTTGGTATTTTGTTAGAAATACTTGCTTCTGATTATGCAAGATACTCCCTCCGGTCTTTTGGAATTTTTCAGTTCGATAAATTTGTGAGTGGTATTGTAAATATACTCCCTCCGGTCTTTTGGAATTTTTCAGTTCGATAAATTTGTGAGTGGTATTGTAAATGTAAAAATTTGATATATTTTTTCAAAACTATCTCTATAATTATGAAATTCTAAGAAATGTTGACTTTATAAGGGTATTTGTGGAAAAAAGTAATTAAATGCTATTGAAAATTGAAAAAATATCTTATAAATAGGACAGAAACAAAAATCTCAAAAGAATCTTATAATAAATATGATCAAAAGGAGTAAAAAAATTACGATTAGGTTAGTTTTTTTTTAAATTTAATTTGTTTTTATTTTTTATTTTTAATCATGATTAAGTTAAAAATTTTAAAAATTGCACAATACTCCCTCCGGTCTCGAATATAAGCAAATAAAAACATCTTATTTATGGTCTTAAATATAAGCAAAATTTAACTCACTTTCTATTTCCAATACAATTATTCATAAAATATTTCAACAAAGTGGTTGTATCATTTAATTTTTGTTTCATTCCCAATACATCTTTTCTAAAATGGTCTATTTCTTTTGTGAAATCAAAAAATTAAATACACTCAACTTTCTTAATACTTGCAAAATTAGTTATTTTGGTTTTTATATATGAGACCGGAGGGAGTAATTCTTAAATATGCTACTACATAAAATGATACCTAAGATGATTAATAGATGATGACTGTGTTAACTTAATAAAAGTGTCATCATATAATTGGCCCAAGTGGATTGGTAGATGTCTTATCCAAATCCATTCTCATCCGGGCACAAATATTAAACTAGGCATGGCAAAAAAATCAGAACTGCGGGCATTCGTCCGAACCCGATCCGCCATTAGCGGGGGAAAAACCGTTTTAATCGGGTATCGGGGCGAGGCGGGGAAAACCCGCTTTTTCAATCACGGGGCGGGGACGAGTGTGGTAATTCTACTATCCGTCCCGCACCCGACCCCGAAACCGACCCGCTCACACTATATAGGTCTATTATATTATATATTATATATAATTTATAATAATAGTAATAAAAAAATATTATAAATAATGTTTTGACTCTTAATAAAAATCACATGTGGAAAATACTCTTTTAGAAAAGTTGTTTTTAAAGGAAAAAGTTGGTATATTATAAAAGAAAAGTTCCTTTAGAAAAGTTGTTTTTAAAAGGAAAGTAGGGACGGGTGCGTTGCGGTTTTACCCGACCCCCGACGGGGACGGGGGCGATGATACCCGGCGGAAAACGGGGGCAAGGACGGGGCAATTTTTTGAAGCAGGAGCGAGTGTGGGAAATGCATAATCCATCCATGCACCGCCCCGTTGCCATGCCTATATGAAACACCCCCACCGTGCCACCGCATCCTAATCCAATCCAATAATTACCTATAACTATCGGTAATAATGTCAGAGGGCTACTCTGTGACTCTGTCTCCCCGCCACGCACTCACAACTCACCCCCCTTACCCCACTCACCCCCTTTCTTTTCCTTTCCAGTTTCCACGTTTCTACGCTATTCTCAATTCAAATACTACTTCTTGTGCCATGTATAAGATTTTTTTTGAAGTTTTTACTTTACTAATCCTTTTGGAATTTTTTCTTTATTTTATTTATAAGATTTTTTTTTTCAATTTTTAATAATATTTAATTACTTTTTTCCACTAACATTCTTATAAAGTCAACATTTTTTAGAGTTCTAATAATAATTATAGGGTTAGTTTTGAAAAAGTATATCAAATTTTCACGTTTCCAATGTCACTAACTAATTTATTCACTCTCCTTGGTGAGAGTGAAAAACCTCAAAAAGTCTTATAAACAAGACCGAAGGGAGTACATAATAAATAAATATTAAATAACCTATTCAAGTGCTTCTAATTACTCCCTCCCGTTCTGTACATAGAAATTTTTGAAGCTTTATTTTGATTTTATTTATAAAATTATGTAAATTTTTAATAATATTTAATTATTTTTTACTAATATTTTTATTTATTTAATATATTTTAAATTTTAATGATAATAATTATAGAAATAATTTCGAAAAAGTATATCAAATTTATAATTTTTAATATCATTAATAAATTTAACTAATTTTTTTCCTTGACCGAAGTTAAAATTCCAAAAAAAAAAAAATTGTATACGGTAGAATCGAAGCAAAGGGAGTAATTATTAGAATATTTCAATCATGCAATTTAAATTTGGATGGTTGCTATACAATCATTTGTTAAATTAATAAGAATTTATCATCTAATACATATATGTCATGTCATTATGTAAAGTAGTCAAAATTGATTTTTTCCAATTTAGTTCAACATTAAAAACTAAATTATTTTTTATGTTGGACTAAATTGCAAAAATCAATTTTGACTACTTTAAAAAATGACATAACATACATATATTAAATGACAAATAATTATTAATTTAACAAAGGGTTACATAACAACCATCCAAATTTTAGATCGTAGGTTAGTAACTCTCTGATTATCCTTTAAAAAAAAAAACTCTCTAGTTATTAAGCACGTCAAGGAAAAAAAAAGAAAGAAATGAAAACGGTTGTGTTCGGTTAAGACACACACCAAACTCCAGAAGAAGAATCTCTCTGTGCTTCCGTTTCATAAATGATCATTCATTCAATCTTTTTCTGTTAATTTGATTTCACTTTTAATTTGATCAGCTTCATTGCTGCTCTCTAGGGTTTTGCTCTCTCTCTCTCTCTTTCTTTCTTTGCTTCATCTCCAAGCCTTCTTTCTTCTCTTCCTTTCTCAGATTTGGATTCCGAAAATGTCCCAAGCTCATTCAATAACGCCTCGAAGCTCCGCTTATCTCGACGCTCTCTCTCAAGAGATCCACAAGAAGCTTCAGCGTGTTCGTTCTTTCTTCTTTCTTCTTCCTCTTCTTTTTTTTTTTTTTTTTTTTGTTAATGTTTATAAAATTATTGAACTACGAATCACAGTTCTGTATTGTATTGTATTGTATTTCATGCTACACTGCTTATAAATTTGTGCTTCGATTTCTTCGTTGTGTTATGTTGTGTTTGATTTATTGATTTGGTTGCTGCAGGCGCTAGCGAATTCCTCGCAGAGGCGCAATTTTTTGCAGGAGCTGTTTGCTGATATAGCTTTGGAAGTGGATGACAGAGCCAAAGGTCAGTTTCAGTTTCAAACGGTAGCTTCATAACTTATCCGATTTCACTTTGATGATTGATCGTGGATTAATTAATTCTTTCGCGACAAGATAGGATTAGGAATAAATGTATTAGCAAGAAAGATGGTAGGTGTGGAGAAGAACTGTGAGTAGATTGAACCGAGGGTAGCCTAACCACTAGAGATAGAGGGGGAGACTGAGAAAAACTATAGGCAAATAGAAAAACTATTGGCTGTTATTGTTGTTGCTTGCTCTGTCTATCTTATGAATTGCGAAATTAAAATACAATGATTTCATATGGCAACTTGTGCTTCAGCATTGGAGCAATTTTTGGAAGATAGTTCTCTTGCTTAAAATGGAAATTGTATCACAAGTGAGCTACCATATTTGTGGCTATGATATGATATGGCAACTGATTTGTGAAAACCAGAAATAGGATTACATATATGTCTTGCTAACATAATTAGCTGGTCTATTATGTAATGGCACAGATATAATTGAGAATTTTTATGTTAGGCTATAGGCTTATATGTATCTTGCTGGCATTGTTTGCTTGTCTATTATGTTGTGGTACTCACTAAATACTGGATCATATATGATTGAGAACTTCTTTTCGAAAATGAATTGAACATGTGGTTATTTGAATTTAAAAATTGGTGTCAAGAACTTTCTTCTGAGAGCAGGGATAATGTATGCATTTTCTTTTATTTGCCCTAACAAAAAATATCAAGAGCAAATTTTTCATTTTTCATGACAACAGATATAATTGTTAGCAAGGAAGAAGATGACATTTCTCCTGCAAAGGATGTCAACGGTGGTATGCTATCTTTCTATGATGTGCTTGCCGATTATTTTGTACGAGTGCCAGAGAGTGGAAAACCTATCCTTGACTTGATTGTCCAACAATGGAGCCAATCATTTGCTTCACACATCTTCGCCCTCTTGTTTCACAAATGGGTATGTGAGCTTGTATCCACCATTTTGTCTTGTCACTTTCTTGATAATATTTGAATTATTACACTGGTTTTGATTTTTTTTTTTTTTTTTGAACTTTAATTCACATTACAAAAAATGAATGAGTTACTCAAATAGCTTTACCAGTTTGGTTAGCAAGTCCTATACCATTTTGGGGATATTTCAATGATATTTTATGGATATGTTTTTTTATATTGGGGGAAAGGAGAATTTCTGGTTTCACCTCCCTAATATTCACAAGGTTAATCCTGTAGTCCTCTTAGGTTTAGACAATGGCTTAAAGAATTTGATGGACCACTGTTTATTTGTCCTGCATGGATTCGTATTGTGGTATAGTTCATCAATTAAACATTTTCCCTGTAGATTTCTTTTGTGATGCACAATGACTTATTTGAACCTTTTTGCAGTTATTTGAAATTCATCTTGATAATCCAGAAGTGCTCCTCCGCTATTCATCTGCTCTGGTTCAAGGTGCCACAAATGTTTTCTGGTATGAATACAAGCTGTTATAAACGAAAATGTTAGTTAGTTGGCTATAACTTGCAAAAGCCAAGCTTGGATTTTGGATGGGCTGGTGTTTTCAACTTACTGTATACCATGTTTGGACAAAAATATCACATTAGATTAAGCTTCACTCAGAACTTCCTTTCATGCTCTATTCCCCCTTCTAAATGGGAAGAGTACAATATTTGTGGCTCTCTACATTGTTTCATCTTTTAAAAGATTTGAGATCTTATTTTTTGCTTTATGTCATTTTACCAATAGCTTTTATTCTTTAACTATGCCAATATAATAGCACAACATCCATGTCTATCTCCTATCTAAAAGCAACAAATAACAGAAAGTAACAGTAGATGTATAAAGAGTGTCTCCATGGGCCCTAACCTCTTGGTATAGTTGACATTGTGCCATGCTCATAAATTTAACACTGGATGCTTTGGCATTGCACTAAATATTTTGCTGGATGTACAGGATTGACATTCAAACAAATTCAAGGCATTTCCGATCTCTATTCCGTGTAAGAGTCCTACCCAAGAATCTCATGTTTATTTGCACTAATATACATTGTTTGAATAATGTTGTCATTATTGTTTCCTGTTCTTAATTCTTTTGCATATTGCTTGTGTTTCCCTCAAGTTCAGTACCTTCTGGAAGATGTTGCATTAGACCATACTCGATTAACTAAAATTCCTGTCCAGGTTAGATACCCTATCAGATTTAATTTTTAACATCAGATGAATGCTGACAATAAGTCTTTGTTGTACCTTCATTTAGTGTATCATTGTTGTTACTTGATAATGACGTTTTGAAATCATCTACCGTTCATTGTATCTATAGGCTCAGCGAGATATGTATCTTTTGCTCTCAAGGTTCATTTTATTTTACAATTCAGGTAGGCATTCGGAAGAGTGGATTAGCCTACAATTGACATTGCAATTGTCTTTAAAATAATGTTATTATTCTCTTTGTAGCTGACAAAATAGATAGTTTCTTAAAGCAATGTCCGGCTTTCTCAACCGCTTTCTTAGTTGGTGGTCCAGCAGATATATTTGTTACTGAACTTACTGATCAGGTACATTTAATTTCCCTTTTCATAATTAGGAGAAATGTATTCTGTTTCATTTGAAGTAATGAAGATGTTCCCCTTAATGTTTGGTGTTGAAATAATTTTGTTGTCAGCTTCAAAAGTTAAAGGTAGAACCAGTGCTGCTGCATTACCTCTCAGAAATTAAGGTCCTTCAGGGTACTGTATCAACCACTCAGATGCATAAGTAGGACTTATCTCATCTCGATCTGACCTAGCTATGCCATTCTTTTGATTATGCTAATGGCACAGGTATGGAATTAAGAATGACTACCAGTACAAGATTGAAAACTTGTTTATATAGCTTTACTTCTCCTGGTGGTCCAATGTATCCCACTAGAGCTGTTCGTCATGCTGCTTGGGAAGCATTAGACTTACTTTTTCCGGTGAGTGTCTTCTCATTAATTTGTATTCAAACAAATTGCTACAGATTGCAAGAGCTCTGTTCTTTATTCCCCTAAATAACATATGGCCAAATTATTTTAGTTGCATACCTGTCAGTTGAAATTTTCTTGCTGCCAATAAAACCAGAAACTGCCACGTTGCTGTTATGTAAATTTATTTACTTTAACCTAAATCTTTTTAATATTTTTTAATTGGCAGTATCAAATGATTGATCCATGGTGCAAAAAGTGTTCAAACTGACAATAGATAGATAAAGGAAATATTATTTCTTACTGACAGGTTTCATAGAGACAGTACGCGAACAATATCTGTCTTTTTTCCTTTTTGGTTTTTCAACGGATTTCTTGAAGGACAAGTTGGTTATGCATAGGCCACCTTATTCCTGTTTTATTTTGTGGGGTATTGTCGAAAGAATTCTCGGCGTGTAGACAAGAATGCCAAAATTCTTAGGATTGAGCTGCATGCATAACCGATTGCCTATTTATTCAAATATGCTTATGTTGTTATACCATGATACAGGTGGGACGTTACCCTCGGCATCTTATAAGTTTGTTCTTCAGGTTGCTCTATCCATGGTATTGGCCCTCCTCCTGTTGGAACTTTGTGATTTCTTGTGTGCAGGCCGTGTTTTACTCCGTGATGGGGTTGATATTTTCTACGTGGGAAAAGATCTCCAAGCCAAAATCACAATAGATTCTAGTGTCTTTATTTTAGAAACACGTAGAACTTCCATAGCCAAGTCCATAGCCCTTGATCCACTGAATTTTTTTTTTTTTTTTTCATGTCAGGAGGGATAATGTGTGTAAAAACAAGCTTGTTAATCTCATGTATAATTTGTTGTACACTACGGCTACACAATGTTTAGAATTCAAAATAATTAATCATTTGGAAAATGGAAACTTTGAAAACAAGGAACTGCAATTCATTTCAGTATTTCACCGAAGGTCAGATAGCTTTATCTAGTAACGATTCCAGATGGCGACACCTAAACTAAAGTTAAGGGCATTTGACAGCAATTTATCCTTACCCACAGCGGGTTAATATATCATTTTTGGAGTAGATTTACCCACTGCACAAACATTAGAATATTGCACAGCCAGGTGGGGCACACGTATCCAAAAGGGGAGGGGAACGAGGGATGCAAGGGTTGTGAATCTAACTCATTCGAAGATTCCCCTGTTATGGTTTAACCAAAACAACAAAGCAACTGTGGGTGAACTCTGCAACAGCCCACAGTTTGCAGCCAGATATTTCTTTGCGCAATATAGATAGACTAGGTCACGGTCTCCACTTCCATAATCCACTTGCTGCCAAAACAAATGGTTAAAACTATTGAAAGCAAGCTTGATTGGGTAGTACATGTTGACTTCTGTTTCCTAACGCATACTTCATACCCACGAAAAACAAATATGACAGAAGAAGCATAAATCCGTGTCTAGCATATTTGACTCTAGAAGTAATCCCTTTCCTAAATGGAGAAATATACATGACTGTGTGATTTTCCATCACCGTACCCCTAACAACGACAGATTCATGGCAAGAAAATAAAACATGGGTGGTTGTTTTAGTTCAAATTCAGTGCTTTTGCAAGATACTTGTCCAAATCAGCATCAAGATCTTCTGCAGATATCTTTTCAGCGCGACCCCCGTCACGACCCCTTCCACGTCCTCGGCCCCTTCGAATGCCTTGCTTTCTACCTCCTGACCTTTTGAATTCCACACTCCTTAATTGTCGACTGTATGAAAGCCAGATCAATGATACAGTTAGCATTAGTGCGACAACAGCCCAACAACGTAACAAATACAACCAAGATGTCTACTTGATTCTCAACAAAGTTTTTGCTTAACAATAAGTCAAATTCAAAAGTATTCAAATTGGAAAACCAAATTCATCCAACCAAAAAGAAATTGCAGCAATTCACTGATTAAAGGTCACTTTTTGCAAAAGGAAAATGTAGACAAAGGATAATGATAATCATATCAACAGCAAGCATATCACATGACAGTTAAGACTTCCAATATGGAAAAAGTGATATAAGCAATTGACTCAGAAAAATACAGAATCCAAAAGCTTTCAGCCATTCTGAAGATTGAAAAACAGGTAGGAACAAAGTTACAACTGATAACATTCATCAACTGGTTTAAAACATCATAAAGCGTCACTCAATCAAGTTTTGCAGCAAGATTAAAAACAAATTTCAGATCACACAGCAATAGATACATGCCCAATAACATTGTTCAAACATCCAAAGATAGCCAATCTAAGCAGAGCATATATTACGGAAAGTTTCACACCCCAAAAATTAAGATTATAGAAAAGCAGATCATTACTAAATTACTAGTGCTATGTTTTCGGAGTTTCATTAATTAAGTGCAGACCATTGAGGAATTGCATTTGTTCCAAGACCCCTGTATGCAGGAGGGACCACAACAGGTATGGAAATGTTTGCTCCCACAACCTCTATCTTCATCAGTTTCCCATCTAATTGAACATTGTTGTATCTCTTCACAGCAGCCACAGCATCTGCTCCTCGCAAGAAGACTACTTCAGCCGTACCCTGTGAAAAAGAGTTATTCTAAACAACAGGACAAAGAATTGATCAAAAGGGCCAAATCAGACCAGCCAACTGGATGGACAAGAGACCTTCGATCTGCCACTCTTGTCGTAATGAATTCCATGATTTTTCAGCACGCCAACTTCAGAAAACAATTCCTGCGAATATGAAAATTGAATTTTAAACATCGACAGTAAAACCCTAACGTATTCTCCTATTTTGAAAGATATGTATGTGACTGGTGGGAGACTGGGGGTTGTAATTGTAATCAAAATATTTGCCTTCTTTTCTTAATAAAATAGTAAGCATGACATATTGGATTATGGGTAAAGTAAAAAGCAGTCACCAAACCACACAAAGGGTGGGGTTGGCAACATGTACCAAAAGACGTACAAAGGGTTTAACAAAAACTATGTAAAAAAGAGTCACCAAAGTCCAAATATCATAAACTAATTTAAACTTTTGAAATCGCCAATGCAACCCATAAGATAGCACATTGGTCAAACTTTTTTGAATGGTTCAGATTTAAGAAGCACGGATCTGACACAGAACACAACACAGACATGGGATACGGAAGATTTTTAAAATTACAAGACACTGCATGATTATGATACAAGATGTAAAATTAATACAAGGTTATCATTAAAAGCATAAATAATACTCTGAAAATTAAAATAGAGGAATGATGTTTTAAATTTCTGCATGAGTTGACTGGTATAAAAGTTCAAGAAAGGTAAATGTAACGTTTCAGAATATAGTTAAGAGTATCTGAAAGTATCCAACACGGATAGTGACGCATGCAGATATGTATCCCACACGGATTATTTTTGAGCGGCCGTGCTTCATAAGTTCAGATATAGGTAAATGCAGATATGCAGATTGTTCACATTCACTAGTATAAGTACTGTAATAATATTCAATCAATCAAAGTCCCTAATAAGTAATAAACTTCCAAATATCGATTTACTTAATGACATCTCGCCTATAAACTTTCAATGATCAAAGTTCTAAGTTATATCAAATTATAAACTCAAGCACAATCACCGATCTCTGCAAAAAATAGAAAGTAACAGCACCTTAATATCATCGTCGGAAACACCGTAATCCAAATTAGTAATGTAGAGCTTGGTCTCCGTTTCCATGGAGGAAGAGGCACGACCACCTGAGTACGCTACTACATTCTGTTCAGCATACAAATCATGCTTCCACTTCGTCTCCGGAGCCTAAAAACCAGTGAATGATAAGGTCAAATTCAACGATAATAGTGTTTGAAATCGAAAACAAAACCAAAACACATTGAAATTAAAAAAGGAAAAGAAAAAGAATAGCAGAAACACATGAAATCAATCAATGTACCTCGACGTAAGGTGCGGCGCGGCTGACGGAATGGTTAGGGAAGCGGCGATCGGGCCCGGGTCCGTATCTGGAGGGAGGAGCGCGGCGGCGGTGGTTATAGGATCCGGACTTATGTTTGGCGGTGTTCTTGATGATGATGTCATCGAGTGACGTGTAGAGAGATGCAGCCATGTTTGTGAATGGAAGATTGAGTTTGAATGCAGAGAGAGAAAGGGAGCGAGTGAGAGTGAGAGTGAAGGAGGAAACGTGATTACGTGGAAGTTTAGGGTTTCCTTTTGGAGATACAGAGTGAGCTACGAGCTAAAGGAAACTAACTGAAATGGGTGTTTCTCTCTCTCTCCCCCTCAAAATTAAAGTTCCGGAAAAGGCGCGGGTTTTATTAATTGTAATTATAATTGTTTCTGTGAACCCGTTGTCATCGAAGTGGTTTCGTGGTGTAGTTGGTTATCACGTCAGTCTAACACACTGAAGGTCTCCGGTTCGAGTCCGGGCGAAGCCATCTGTGAATATGTTTTTGGTTTTTCGTTAAATGCAAAATCTGGTCATAATTCTGAAGTTTTCGATCGGGTTCGAGTAGCAGTGGTAGTACTTCTTAAGTTGAAAAAGATAAAAATTAAAAAAGACAGTTGATTCAAAAATGAATCTTCCACTCTCTTGTTTATTTCAATTCACTGTTTTGAAAACGTTATTTAAAAAAATAACATTCTCTCACCCATTATGACACTCTCGTATTCTCATTAATTCAATGTGATATGTATATGGTTTTCGGAGATTCATTTTTTCTTAGTCATACTCGTTACTAGTACTTGATAATTTGGTTGTAATATGTTAAATGTGGATGGAAAATACTAAAAATAAAATGTATTACATTTTATGACAAACTAAGGATGACATTCTTGCATTAATTTTCAAGGATAAAAAGACAACTTCCGTTATATAAAAGAACCAATTCAAAAATCATGATAATAAATGGACCAAAACTTATCAAATTTAATAAAAGACGAACCAAAATTTAACAAGATGGATCAAAACCAAAATATTTTGTAAATGCAAAGACCAATTTTTATTTTTTTTACAGAGACCAATTTTAAAAGAATCAATATTTTCAATAATCATTTTGGCATTTAAACCTTTTAAATGATAACAAGTCAAATTAATTCAAAAAAATATTTGTAATTCTCATCCAACTGCATAAACATTTAATGACAAAAAAAAATCAAAAAGAAAGTAATAAAAAAAATATTATATGAAGAATCTAGATAAAAAAATGTTAGACTCCACATCATTAATTCATTTAGGAGTTACACGTACCACTACATAAACTATTTACAAACCTATATAATTTTTTTAAAAACAGAATGATCTGAATAATGATCGTAAGAATCCATTCCATTTGGAAGCTAAGTCACATGGATCATCGCATAAAATATTCACATCCGTTGATAAAATATAATCGTACTCCAAAACTTGTTTCACTACATATGACTAAAGCCCCACTTTATGTTAGAAGCAGCATATATATCCATGCCCACATACACTCCTACTTCCATCTCAGTTTTGTATTTTGTCTCCAATAATATTAATATGTTAATTTTGAAATTACATACGAAAAGTTCACATTTTTAATACAATTAAATAAATTATTCCACTTTTTTTATACAATTATTTCACTTTCTTAATGGACGTGAAATCCCCCAAAGAGATATTATATTTAGGGACGGAGGGAGTATAATCAAATAAATTAAAAAAAAAAAAAGACTTGATGCAACACCTGGAACCGGGTCCACAAGAACTGCCGACTGACAGATAGGACACGTGTCTCTGACTGATTGGGCGTACGGGTCTCCTAACGGCGCAGCATGAAACTGAACAGGGGAGAGCCGGAGAGGAAATGGCGCTTGTATGTGGCGAGTGTTTTTCACGTGCCTGGAGAAGAGAGTGGGCGGAAAATGAAATGAAAGGGGCAAGGAGTTATTTTTTGTGTTTTTTAAAGAATTTTTGGACACCCCTCTCTCTCTTTTTTTTTTTTTTTTGGGTCTTTGAGTAAGAAAGCTTTATTATAGGAAAAATTATGTTAATAAAATTAAGATTTTTTTAAAAGGTTCTAGAGCAGAACAGAATATACCCTTTTATCTCTCAATTGACAAAATTTTTATTTTTATCCTAAAAAAAATATATTTTTTGTTTTTATTTATTGAAAAAACATTTTTTCTCCTTTATGTTTTTATTTTATTTACGGGAACAAAATTGAGCATCGATGTTGCTAATGCATGCAAGATCTTTCTCTTGTATTGATGCACATTGATATACAAACTTAACATTTTGATAAAGAAGAAAATATGTTGAGTACTAAATAATCTTTCATCATCAAATAAAAGTAATGCACATTAAATAATAAATGATATATTGACAGCGTAAAAAATTTAACATTGCACATGCATTACACTCAAAGAATATTAATACATACAGTTTAAAAATGATTTATAATGCATGTATATTTTTAAATACTCTATCTTCCCTTAAAAAAAAAAACTCACTCTGATCCTTTATGGAAAAACATTTTGATAAATTATTTGTTTATCAATTTACAAGACGGCATTCTAATTTCAAATAACTAATTATTTATTTTCACCAACATATTTATTTATTAAGCATATTTTTAGAACCATGTTAATAATTATTGAGGTAGTTTTAAAAAAAAATCAAATGTACAAATTTCCTATATCACTAATAGAATTAATCAATTTTCATTATGGATATGAATTACTCCAAATGGGTCAAATATATTATAATAATGGTAATATAATAATAAGTAAATAACAATATTACTCCACCTTGTTACCAAAAACGTACTCCCTCGCTCTTTTTAAATATAAGTCTTTCAAAATCATGACACACCGATTTAAAAGAGCAATTAATATATTTTTTGTGTTCAATTTTTATTTTTATATTTAATATATACACTTAAATATTGTATTTAGTTTTGTAAAAAAACTTATATCATGAAGTTTTTTTAGAAAGATTTATATTTATGGATAATTCATTAACTCAATTCATTAATAAAAATTTAATTCTAATATCTTATTTCGTTGAAACAATTACTGTATGAAAGTAAATTATCACATTTTATTAAAGATATTTCTCTGTCTGTTAATCTAAGACCCTTTCATAATTTTTTTTATTTTATTTATAAGATTCCATTTCAATTTTTAATGACATTTAATTATTTTTTTCGCAAATATTCTTATCTATTGAACTTTTTTTAGTGTCCTTGAAATAGCTGTAGGGGTATTTTTGAAAAAAAATATTAAATATTGACATTTTCGATGTCACTAACAATATTAACAACAAAATGTAAATGATCATTTTGTACCACCTGTCAATGTTTTTAAAATATAAATGATAATATATCGTTCATGAAATAAAAATGGTAATATTATTATTAATAATTAATGAATAATAATTAATGAATAATTAATTTAATAATTAAATAATTATTAATGAAATAACTAATGAATAATATAAATGGTAAGTTGTTGTTTATGAAATCAAAATATATTTTTCCTTAATAGATACTCCCTCTGGTCCTATTTATAAGACCCTTTTGGAGTTTTTCACATCCATCAAGGAGAGTGGAAAAATTTGTTAGTGACATTGGAAATGTGAAAATTTGATATACATTTTCAAAACTACCCCTATAATTATTATTGGAACTCTAAAAAGTGTAGACTTTATAGGGGTGTTAGTGGAAAGAAGTAATTAAATACTATTGAAAATTGAAAAGGGGTCTTATAAATTAGATCAAAATAAAAACTCCAAAAGGGTCTTATAAATAGGACCGGAGGAAGTAATAAAGCACCGAATGACTAACAAGGGTGTTAACGTGGTGGCACACCCATGCGATTTTTATATTGAGAATCAATATTTGATTTTTGGTGAGAACGTCAGTTGGGAGAGTAAGTCCTATTATGTTCAAGGGATTAATCTTCAATTCATTCAATTGCATAAACATTTAATGACAAAAAAATAAAAAAGAAACTAATAAAATAAATTAAAGAAGGATCTAGATAAGCAATGTCAGATTTTACTACACGAATCACTGCATAAACTCATATAATTTAAAAAATAATAAAAATTAAAATATTAAGGAAGGATCTAAATAATCGTGGTAAGAATTCATTCCATTAATCTATTTGGAAGTTACACGGATCATCGAATAAAATAAATATTCATAGTCCTTGATAAAATCTAGGCTCTGTTTGGCAATATGAGCTACGAGCTTTTTAGCTAGTTAGGAGCTTTTAGATTCAGTCAATAAACTACTAACCCCGTTCGGCGAACACAAATTAAAAGGAGCTTATAGCTTTTAAAAAAGGAGCTTGTAACTTTTGAAAGCTAGCTAGCTTTTAGAAAGCTACTTGAAGTAACTTTCTAGAAATAAACTAGCTTTCAATAATTCATATACCAATTATATACTCAAACAAATTTAAAATTATTTTACTACCCTTTAATTAATTATTAATTATAATTTAATAATTTTGTTATAATTAATTAATTAACTACGTAATTAATAAATTAAGAAAAAAATGAATTTAATTAATTATAATTTAATAATTTTTATATTTTATTAATTAATTAACTAACTATCTATTTAATAAATAAAGAAAAAAATTTAAAATAATAAAATGTTGCATGTCCTTTTTGGTCATTTAATAACTTTTAACTACTTCAAAAACTAGTTTTGTCGAACAACACTATTTTAAATAGTCAGCTAGACAGCTATAAGCTTCCAGCTACAAGCTCACAGCTCCTAGCTAGCTTAACAGAAGTTCACAGCTACAAGTTACAAGCTCACGGCTACAAGCTAGTTTTGCCGAACAGATATATGGCTAATAAAATAAATATTTCATTAATAACTTTTAACTACTTCAAAAGCTAGTTTTGTCGAACAACACTATTTTAAATAGTCAGCTAGACAGCTATAAGCTTCCAGCTACAAGCTCACAGCTCCTAGCTAGCTTAACAGAAGTTCACAGCTACAAGTTACAAGCTCACGGCTACAAGCTAGTTTTGTCGAACAGATATATGGCTAATAAAATAAATATTTCATTAATGCCCCCCCCCCCCCCCCCCCCCCATGTCAGAAGCAGCATATATATATCCACATACACTTCAACTTCCATCTCAATTTTGTATTCTCATAGCACCTCTTTGTAATTTTACAACAGAAATGGATACAACCATTATTGTAAAGGCTAAGAAAGAAATTGTAGAAAGGAAAAGAGGCGATCCAAGGAAGAAGCCAATCACAAGGTCTGTCAGAGCTGGTCTTGTATTCCCTGTTGGAAGAATTGGTCGCTACTTGAAGAGGGGAAGATATGCTAAGCGCGTTGGAACTGGTGCTCCAGTTTTCCTCGCAGCTGTAATAGAATACCTTGTTGCTGAGGTATAACCATAATTCAAATCTCTTTTTAATTGATTTTGAAAAAAGTCTCTTATTGATTGAACAAATACAATTTATTGTTGAATGATAATTTGAAAATTCCAATTTAAATTTGATTGATTTAATTTGATGTAATGAGGTTATATTTTGTGATTAATTGCTCGTGGATACTTAATTGGGGAGTGTTAGTTTCTTATATGATAATAGAATTTTTTTATTGATTTTGTTTTGTGGATATAGGTTCTGGAGTTATGCGGGAATGTTGCAAAAGAAAACAAAAAAGCAAGAATTTCTCCAAGGCATGTTCTATTGGCTGTGAAGAAGGATGAGGAACTTGCAAAATTGTTTCATGGTGTTACTATTGCTTTTGGTGGTGTTCTTCCAAACATCAACCCTTTCTTATTGACAAAAAAGTCCATGAATTTTGCTGAGAAAACAAGGTCCAAGGACATCATCAAATCATTCGAGAAAGCTTGATCATATCTAATATTAGTTTATTAATGTTGGTTTTTAATTTTTATCATATACATTATGATTATGGTTTTGTTTTTTTTTTGCTTCCTATAACATGCTCTTGATGTTGGTGGTTTAAAAA
Source organism: Crotalaria pallida (assembly GCA_037953625.1). Lineage (NCBI taxonomy): Eukaryota > Viridiplantae > Streptophyta > Magnoliopsida > Fabales > Fabaceae > Crotalaria > Crotalaria pallida. The sequence goes on along the minus strand of CM075654.1, from coordinate 135,141,800 downwards.
TGTGATGCTCATCATGTCATGTTCATCAACAATTTCAATCAAATTCATGAGATTAAGGTTTTTTTTTTTTTTTTTGAGTTTTTTTAGTTCAATTTTTGTTGTGCTTCGGCATTTATCCGTGACATGCACATGAATTTGAGATCATATCCAAACACCATAAACTTAGCTAAGGCAAGATTTTTCGTTTCTACCTATATGCACATTGATATACAAACTTAACAATTTGATAAATTAAAAAGGAAAATATGTTGCCAAATGAAATATCTTTGATTATCAAATAAAACTAATACACATTGAATAATAAATATAATATATCAATAATGTAAAAAAACTTAATACCATACATCCATTAAACTCAAAGAATTATATTAATACATACAATTCAAAAATAATTTATAATGCATGTACACTTTAAAATATTATTTTCGATCCTTTATGTAATAAAAACATTTTGAGATTTTTTTTTAACCAATATATAAGATTGGATTATAATTTCAAATGGCAACTAAGTGCGTGCTTGGTATAATTGATAAAATTATAATCTGTTTATGTTTAAGTATCTTAGCTGAAAAATGAATTTAAGCTAATATGTTTTGTTTAGGCAATGTAAAGAAGATTATTTTTATTGAGTAATTTTTTTTTAAAGGGTATGGAGTGATAAAATGGTAGTTAATGTGTTGGAGTGATAAAAGTAGAATAGGAAAATTACATAGGTCTAAAAGATAATCTTACAAAAAATAATCTCCAACTGCTATAAGGGAGTTTTTCATTTTGATTATTTTTCTAAGAATATAATCCAAGATTATAATTTGTATTATCAAACAAACACGTTAGATTATGATTATTTTTTATAGGCTTAATCATGTCACAAGTTCCTGAAGATTGGGTTACTTTTGTCAAATACCCTTATATTTTTTTTCAATGTTTGACTCCTCGAAGTTATTTCTGTGTTTGTCATATACTTCTACTGCCAAAGTACCAATTATGGCCACTTTTGATGACATATAACATCAAAATCCTAGTCACACACATGAGATTGGTCATGTGGTGCCGCGTGGACATCTCTCTTCAATTAATTTTTTTCTTTTTTATTTAACTAAAAATATAAAAATATTAAGTTTTTTAGTTTTTTTAATTTTTTTTTTTAAAAAATCATTCTCCACGGGGCACCAGGTGTTTAACCTTTTGCGTCTGATTAGGAATCTGATGTTACATGTCAGCAAAATTGATCAGAATTGGTAGTAGGGGTATATGACAAACCCATAAGTAACTTCGGGGAGTCAGACATTGAAAATAAAAGTATACGAGTATCTGACAAAAGTACCCCAAACTTCATAAACTTGTGACATAATTAAGCCTTTTTTTATAAGAAAAAAAAACTACAATTTTAATCTAAAACAAACACGATATAATTATTTACTTCCACAAACATCTTTAATTTATTAATTATTTTTTTAGAATATCAATAATAACTATTGGGTAGTTTTGAAAACTGCATATCAAATATACATATTTCCTATACCATTAACAAAATTAATAATCAACTTTCATGTTAGACATGAATTACTCGAAAAGGATCTAATACTAAATATGAGTGGGAGTACATTATGATAATATAAGAATATAACATTATTACTCCATCTTGTTACGAAAAATGTACTCTCTTTTTTAAAAAATAAGTTTTTCAAAATTGTGACACACAAATTAAAAAGTCAAATTAATGTATCTTTTTGAGTTCAATTTATATATATATATATATATATATATATATATATATATATATATATATATATATATATGCTATATACACTTTAATATTATATTGTATTAGTTTTGTAAAAAAAAACTTATATTATGATTTTTTTTAGAAAGATTTATATTTATGGAGAACTCATTAACTAAAATCAATAATAAAAATTTAATTCTAATATCTTATTTTGTTGAAAAAATTGTAATATAATAACTTATCATGGCTTACTAAAAGGTATTCTTTTGTCTCTTAATCTAAAACCCTTTCATAAATTTTTATTATTTTATTTATAGGATCTCATTTCAACTTTCAATGACATTTAATTATTTCTTTTTATAAAATAATTGTAAGGGTATTTTTGAAAAAAAATTTAAATATTAACATTTCCAATGTCTTTAACAATATTAATGATCTTCCTTTGTAAACATGAATTCTCCAAAAAAAAAAAAAAATCTTATACTATTAAAGGATAAAGGTAGCACAGTATTGACTTAAATTTTTTTTTAAATGTAGGCATAAACTTACTCAACGTAGAGGCCTAGAGGGGCAGTATTGACTTTTTTTAAATTCCCATTGAAAGACGAAAGACCGGTAACAAATAAGCTTTAAATAGAAAACAAAATGACCAAATATGCAGATTGTAGAGGCCTAGAGGGGCAGGAAATGTACGATAGTGCACATAGTAGCTTTGATAAAATAAAAAATTTGCATAATAATCTGATGGACTACCTTGTAAGTTTGGTCACCAAAGAAGTGAATTTCATTGTAATCATCAAGGTAATATGTTTAAACAAAAATTTAAATGATAAATTGAAAGGAAGACTTTCATGATCAACATATTATAAAAAAAAAATATTGAGAAGAAATATTGTGTTAAAGATCAACGCAATATTGAAAAGAATTTCACTTACTTCTTCACGTTCTTTGATCTTCTTTTGTACACCATCAAGCCTCAAGTCTCTGTATTAAGAAATGTTTGAGCAAAATTCAAACAATTAAAAATACCAAAAAAAAAGGAAAAAATACTAATTGAAAGGAAGGCTTTCTACCAATTAAAAAAAAAATTACTAACTGTTCATATACTTAATGTAACCTTTTCACTTTTCAAGCTTTTCATGACTATCAATTGTAAGCGGTCAGAATAGCATTTGTTGCATCGCACATTGAAAGGAAATAATGAAAAATACTAAATGTTTCAATTGTAAGCAGTCATGAAATGAAAGGAAAATGAAAAGATTAAAAATATATGGACGGATGTGATTTACTTGCAATTGATGGCTAGGATTAGAATGAAATTTAGGAGGGATATGAACGAATGTGATTTATTTGCAATGGATGGCTAGGATTAGAAACAAATTTGGAGGAAAAAACTATCATGGAGGGAAAGTAAAAAATACCCCTCAACTTCACCTATTTTAATATATGTTGATATGTTGATAAGTCATTTAAAGTTGTGACACATAGGTAAAAGAGTCTAATTAATATGTCTTTTTCATGTACTTTTGTACTTTTTTCCTTTTTTACCCTTTACTAGCATTTAATTACTTCTTTTCACAAAGATCCATATAAAGTCAACACTTTTTAGAGTTTCAATAATAATTATAGGGGTAGTTTTGAAAAAGTGTACTATTAAATTTTCACATTTTCAATGTCACTAACAAATTTACCCAATTTCCTTGGTGGGAGTGAAAAACCCCTAAAGGGTCTTATAAATAGGACCGGAGAGAATAGTAATTAATTAAAAAGCTCAGAAATTGCAAACTTTAAATTATGATTAGTTGAACAATGCAAAATGTATTAAATTAGTTGTTTGATATAGAATCGATCAAACCAATAAATACATGTAGCATTAAATTTTTTACTTTTGCAATTTTTTACTCTATCTTATGTTCCCTCCGTTTCACGATGTTTGGCCTTTTAAACTTTTTTTCTTGTTTTACAATATTTGGCCTTTTACATTTTCAATACACAAACATATTTTTTTTTCAATATTAACCTTTCATTCAATCATTTCTTTTACTCTTCATTAATTCTACTTTTATCATCTCTCTCATCTCTAAATCACTATACATTAATTAATGGACACACCTACTAATAAAAATTAAATACTACTATTACAATTTTCAATAAGGATTAAATATGGACATTTTAGGCAAACTATACATAATACTTACAATAATTAACACTTTCTTAATCTGTGTGCCTATACCTAAAAGGCCAAACATTGTAAAAGGGAGGGAGTAAGATGGAGGGAGTATCACTTATCGAGGGCAATGTCTCCTTTTATAGCCTACTCCCTCCGGTTCTATTTATAGAACCCTTTTGGGGTTTTTATTTTGGTCCTATTTATAGGAGGACCCTTTTCAATTTCCAATAGCATTTAATTACTTCTTTCCACAAACATCCCTATTAAGTCAACACTTTTTAGAGTTCCAATAACAATAATAGGGGTAATTTTGAAAAAGTATATCAAATTTTCACATTTCCAATGTCACTAACCACTTTAACCACTTTCTTTGGTGGATGTGAAAAACCCCAAAAGATCCTATAAATAGGACCGGAGGGAGTACTTACAACCATTGCATCGACCAAAATTTAATGGCCAATAATTTGTCATAAATCTAGAAATCAATGCGCCATAAAACTGAAATGCAGTAGCTACCATGAAACGGCAAAATCATTGCTTTCTCCGGCTCGAATTATAAATAAGAAAAAAAATATTTTTTTTTGGTTTAAAATATAAGCAAAATTAACTAACTTTATTAAATTTTGTTTCATTTCCATGCTACTTTCCTAAAACATCTCTAGAAAATTGTAATCTTAATTAATTCTTGTTTCATTCCCAATACTACTTTCCTAAAATACCTCTATTCTTTATAAATTTGAAAAAATTAAATACAATCAACTAACCGCGTAAAAGTAGTTGAAATTGCTTATAATTCGAAAGGGAGGAATAACCTCATAAAACAGTTGGCAATGTACAGGAAAATGTGCAAAATATACAATTATGAATTATGATCATATACTAAGTCCTTAGCTTGACGATACAGCACGAAGAAGCGAAGCTGAAGCACCAACAACCAAAGCTGCAAACAACGTTGGCAAGAAGAAATCGATGTGGGACCTTGTCACCACGGCTTGTTGAGGCAGGTACACCATCTCTCTTGGAAAATCCAAAGGAATCCTTACAAAAAAGCCACCAGCAACACCACCATGATGATGACATGGATATGATGAGAAAGAAGGAGGTTGAGAAATCGCCAACGTGAAAGCCAACATGGGAGCCAAAGTTGCAATAACCGCCGTGACAATTAAGAGAACCGTCCACCAAGTGGCATAGAGTAACGGTGAGGAAAGTTTTGATGCAACTAGCCGGAAAGAAGAGAGAATGGAAGTGAGGGACATGGTTTCATAATAATAATGATTTTTTTTTTTTTAAGGATTCATAATAATAATGATTATAAGTCATGAATAGATCTTTTTATATAGTAAGTTCATGTTGTTGAGTGGCACTAATTGTGGAGTTAGTCGGTGAGAGATATAGGAAGAAGTGGATGCACGTTTAACTAACTACTATATACGTACCAATCAAACGTAATTCGTTTTGTAGTACTGTATTGTTTTAGAAACCTTGAATCTTATGGGTGGCACGTAATTGGAAGTTGAAACGTATTAGAGTATCAAAAGACTTCTAATAACGTGGACATGTGGTCAGCTCAAAGAATAAATTAACAACAACAACAAAAAAAAAAGAAATTGCAGTATACTACTAGCACTCTTAGCTTGTAAAGTAATATTCGTCTATGATGCAAGGCAGTCCTAGGGCCCTAAAAACTTAAGTCACTTTTCATTTGACCCTGGATCAATAAGGGTTGAGGAATTCTTACCTCTTGAAAAAAGGTTAAGGAAAAGAACATAATCTCGCTTTTATGTCATTCTTAGGGTTACAATAAGGGCTAGGTTGTGAAAAGCTCAAAAGATCTTTATGTTCATGCTTTATGTTTTATGTTAATGTCTTAGTGAAAATAAAAGTCATTTTAGGTTAGAAGAAAGCTAAGCGTGAGCCTCAAGCCAAGGAAGAGAATGAGTCCAATCAAAGAAGAAGAAGAATTCAAGTTTGAATTAATGCCTTATTGATGCTACGACCAATAAATACTCGGGAGTTTCAAAATGAGCTTTTATACTTCAATTAGAGTTGAAATAATTTACACCAAATAAAGCTGGCTGCACACTCAAGACATAAGGAGTTATGAAGATGCAAACTTGAAAAGGGAATCCAATAAGAGTTACGACCAAGTAATGAGGAAGGAGTTACATTTGCAAATTCATTAGCAATCAATAGTACGACCTCAATAAAAGAATTTAAATCTAAGAATGATTGACACTATTAAGTGGCATTCGGCTATTCAACGAGGAGATTACACTAATCTTTAATTAGCCATTCAAGGAGGTGAGCACATCAAGTACTACGGCTGCATAAATTCAAAAAGGCTACGGTTACAAGGGGAGATTAATTTCAGCCAACTCATTAAGAATGCAATCAGCACAATCATTCGATAGGATTTAAGTTTAGGAGTTACAAAGTGGCCTTAGGATTGTTACGGCCACAACCTAGAGACTTAGGATGCACTTGTACTCCTCTATATAATGCAATACTTTGGCATGAATAAAATTAGTTTTTGGTTTTGTGCAAAACACATTCTCTCTCAAATTATTGACTGTGCGATACGTTCTAAGGTGGAAGCAACTCATCTTTGGTGATCAAAGTGTGAAAAGCTTCCTTGGCTTATCAACCTCTCTACCCCTTTCAAGGTTGTGGCGCCTCTATACTTCTTATTGGTAACCAAGTTCTTTCCTTTATTTGAATGTGAATCTCTTTTGTATGTGTCATATTAGTAAAGAGATTCAAGTTTTCAAAAAGGATTGAAATTATCAAACCAATTTCATATACTAAGGCTGTGAGTTGTTTATGTGTAGAATTCCTAAATTCATAAGAAACATAGGCCATAATCCATTTTAGAATTCTTGTTTGGTATTCATGATTCATTTTGGAAGTTCCATGCTTGATTAAAAGATCATAGAATTCGTTCCTTGAAGCAACAACACAAAAACACCCAATCTGGCAAACCAGATTCCACAAAGAAACAAGAGTCTCAAATCTTGGGTGTATCATTCTAGAATTTTTCAAATACGAGTTTGAATAAATTTCACAAAAAGGTCCAATCTCAATTTCCAAATTCTAAATCCAAACAACTTAAAAATCCTATTTGATTAGGCATAAATGCATTATCTGATGACCAGCGAGAAAACAATAGTATTACGTGTTGTTAGTTGTATTGAAGTTGATAATATTTGTTGTATTTTTTTAAAATTATCCTTATAATTATCACTATGACTCTAAAAAGTGGTGAGTAAATCGAGATCTTTGTGAAGTGGTGAGTAAATCGAGATCTTTGTGAAAAAGAAGTAATTAATAGTTTAGAAATTTGAATAAGGGCTTATATAAAAAATCAAAACCAAAACACTAACTAGTGCTTATATTTTTTGATTTGCACCCTGATATCCGACCCACTTGATCGACTAATCCATTTCGAGGGGGGTCCCGGGGTTAAGGTTTTATTCCTCTCCGCAACATGCTTATATTTAGAGACAGAGAAGGTATTATATAAATATTGTTATATATACATTCAGAATTTACATCAAAAACATGTATATCTATTTGTGTTATATGTAGAAACAAATTGACTTTATAAGTGACCTCGCCTAAAGGATTAGTTATTCACATAGTAAATAAAGAGATACCCAGATAAAAAAAAGCTATGGAATTATTTAAACCTATAATTAATAAAAGTTAATATATGTTTGAATTTGAGTTACAAAGTGTAAATTATCATTTGGTACACGTGTCATTATTGTTTACAATATAAATGATAATAAATTGTTCATGAAATAGAAATAGTAATGTTATTAATAATAATAAATGAATAATTAAATAATTGTCGAATTAGCTTAACAAAATGTTGAATTAGTGTTAAAATATAAATATTTTTTTTCCAATTAAAATAACATTTTTTTTAAAATCTAAATAATAATTATAGGGATAATTTTGAAAAAGAATACAAAGTGTTATCATTTCCAAAAGCACTAACAATATTAACTAACTTTTTAATTCCACGTGAAAGTCTACCCTAAATACTTATATTTAAAGACGAATGAAGTATTTAAGGATGTTTCTGCCTCGAACAAGATTGAAAGAAATTCAATACAAGACAAATATAGAGGATAAAATATTATGTTACATTTTTAACAAGCTTGTTGAACAAATTAATTCAAAAAGTTATTTATAATTTTCATTGTTGAACAATGACGGATCCAGAAATTTTTAAATGTGGGGACGACACATATATAAATATAAAAGATTACAATTATATTTCATCCGTTCTTACATTAGGTCACATTATATTTTTTAGGAGGTATTTAAATTTTCCACCAAATTATTCGTATTAAATGAGTGTTCTGATTAACTAAGTTCAATTTATCATAAAAAAGTAATGCAAGTAAAATAAGTAAAAGTGATAAATAAAAAAATAAGTAAAAAAATAAGTAAAAGTGCAAAATTGATAGATATCTTTTTGCTAAAAAAAACGAGTGAACTGCTTATCTTAATTCATGTGTTTTGGTTAAGTGTGACTTATAAATATTAGCGAAGAGAGTAATATACTGCTTATAAAACAATTTAAAATATAATTAAGAAAAAACATATTAATTTTTAGTGTCATCAAAGAGATACTCAATCTTTACAAAAATGTAAGTCAAATAATAATAATAATAATAATAATAATAATAGCATTGTGCCACAACAATACAATTTCAAAATAGAAAAATATTCAATTCAAAACTAGTTTTATAATTATTCCAGTAATAATATATGCATTTATTTATTTATATATATATAAGTTTAGTAATAATTATATTAAAAAAATTTGTGGGTGCACGTGCCCCCACTTGTCTATATGTGGTTCCGTCCCTATTGTTGAACCAATTAATTTAAAAAAACTAAAGAAGGATCTAGGTAATTATCGTAAGAATCAATTTCATTAGTCTATTTGAAAGTTACACGGATCGCGATATAAAATATTCACATCCATTGATAAAATTTAATCATACGTTCACAACTCGTTTAGCTATAAATCATTAAAGACTCCATTAATATCCGAAGCTACCTATAAATACATGCCCTCACTCTAACTTCCATCTTATTTTTGCTTTTTGTCTTTCTCCAAATATAAAAATCTTAGCAAATTTTTATAAATGGATACTACTATTTTAAAGGCTAATAAAAGAGATGCAAAAATAAGAATTTTCAAGTTCAAGAAGAAGCATGTCACAAGGTGTGTCAAAGCTGGACTCACATTCCCAGTCGGTAAACAAATATGACCCAAAAATTTGCCTAGGGAAATTATGTGTGCGGATCGAATTGTGTCTCGACTACAGTAAAGATAGTATTATTATTTCCTTTTCATATCTTTTGATCTTTTAAGTTGAGATTTTCTTTTTGAACCCACCTCATTGCTCATTGGCCCCCGTTTTATATTTTATGGACGAAGTTATCTTTTATTTTCCGCCTGAAACAAGGCGGAAATATCTTTCCGCTTTGTTAAAGTCGGGAACAAATTTAATATTTCCGACTAGTTAGAGTCGGGAAAATGTCCGACTAATTGAAGTCGGGAAAATGCCCGACTAGCTGAAGTCGGGAAAATGCCCGACTAGTTGGAGTCGGGAAAAGCTCATTTCTACATTAAAGAATTAGCACATAGACATTAAACTAAAACTACTTTATGTTGTTAATTTTTAAAGCCCCTTCGTCCCTAAACTTAGTCAAATGGGTTAATAAATATATCGTGGAAAAAAATATGTTATGTTAAAAAATATATTATAAAGCCCCATATCAATTTTCAGTGATCATTAATTACTTTTTTTCATAAACATTTCTATTTATTTAACACTTTTTAGACTCCCAATAATATTAATTACTCACCCTATCATTGATATGTAATTTTAAAATTTTAAAATTTACCCTATTAATATTATTGAGAGTCTAAAAAGTGTTAAATAAATAGAAATGTTTATGGAAAAAAGTAATTAATGATCACTGAAAATTGATATGGGGCTTTATAATATATTTTTTTTCCATAATATATTTTTTTCCATGATATATTTATTAACCTATTTGACTAAGTTTAGGGACGGAGGGGCTTTAAAAATTAACAACATAGAGTAGTTTTAGTTTAATGTGTATGTGCTAATTCTTTAACGTAGAAATGAGCTTTTCCCGACTCCAACTAGTCGGGCATTTTCCCGACTCCAGCTAGTCGGGCATTTTCCCGACTTCAACTAGTCGGGCATTTTCCTGACTCTAACTAGTCGGAAATATTAAATTTGTTCCCGACTTTAACAAAGCGGAAAACTATTTCCGCCTTGTTTCAGGCGATAAATAAAGGATAATTTCGTCCATAAAAAATAAAATGGGGGCCAATGAGCAATGAGGGGGTTCAAAAAGAAAAACTCTTTAAGTTTGGTTATATAGATTAAAAAATTGTTGATTATTATAAATTTCATGTGTATTTTTTTAAATGTATTTATTTAATTCTTATTGAAAATTGTAGTAGCATTTAATTTTTATTAAAAAATGTGTTCATTAATTAATATATAGTGGTTTAAAGACGAGAGAGAATAAATATATAATTAATGAGAAGTGAATGAAATGAATAAATACAGGGTTAAAATTTGAAAAAAAAAATACTACTACTGTATATTTATGCATTAGAATTATAAAAAAAATTTGGATATAAAATGTAAATAAAAACCTAAAAAGTCAAGAGATATAGAATGGAGGGGGTATTATTTTTGAAAATAAAAAGAAAGTGATCCATTTTTGGAGCTCACACGGATCACTACATAAAGTCTTAACAGCCGTCGATAAGATCCAATCCAACGTCCACAATCTATTCAGCCACGGATCGAGAATCCCCTTTCACGCTGTCCGAACCTCCATAAAGCCCCTACCCACGCAACCCTTCCATTCACTCATTCCAATTTTCCATCTCTTCTTCCTCTTTTGTGAATCTTAAATTCTCTCTCTTTTCAGTTTTTTTTTTGCAATGGATACTCCTACCGGAAAGTCGAAGAAAGGTGCCGGAGGAAGGAAAGGCGGTGGCCCAAGGAAGAAGGCCGTCACAAGGTCCGTCAGAGCTGGTCTCCAATTCCCCGTTGGAAGAATCGGACGCTACTTGAAGAAAGGAAGATACGCTCAGCGTGTTGGAACCGGTGCTCCCGTTTACCTCGCTGCCGTTTTGGAATACCTCGCTGCTGAGGTAACCCTAATTATTATTATTATCTCTTACTCATTTCTTTCAAGTCTTTTATTAATCGTTTTAAAATGTTAAAATAAAATTCAGCGTTGAAACTTAATTTGCTAACCCTAAATTTGAATTGGAACAAGTTAATTGTATGGAAATGGGGTTAGATACTGTGATTGATTGCCCGTTGAAGCCTGATTTGGGAATTGATTAATTAATGAATTTCATTTGCTAATTCTTTCAATTAGGTTTATAATTAGGGTTTTGGTGTTTGATGTAGGTTTTGGAGTTGGCTGGGAATGCGGCGCGCGATAACAAGAAGAATAGGATTATCCCAAGGCATGTTTTGTTGGCTGTGAGGAACGATGAGGAGCTTGGGAAATTGCTTGCTGGTGTTACCATTGCACATGGTGGTGTTCTTCCGAACATTAACCCTGTGCTTTTGCCTAAGAAGAATGCCTCTGCTGCTGCTGCTGTGAAAGAGCCTAAGTCTCCATCTAAGGCTACCAAGTCACCAAAGAAAGCTTGATTGTTATTTTAGTCTCAGTTTATGTAAATTTGCTTTAGGAGTTTGTATCGAACTGGAAGTTTAATGCTTATGATTGAAATTGAGCGATGTAACTGTGATCGTGTTATCTCCCTTTTTGGGATTTTCAATCAATGGAAACAGCTTTTTTTAGTTATATATGGAAATTGTGCTCAATTTGTTTGTTCCTTGAACACGATCTTGCTTTTCTAGATTTGGCTTTTGAATGGTATTTAAGTTGATTGTGATATTTTATTTAAGAGCCTGATCTATGTTTTGATGTTGGTTATTCGTGTCAAGGCCATAATTCAATTACTTTGTTACTACTAACATCTAATAGTACTACTATATTCGAATGAGTTAAAATTACATCATTGTAGTGTCGTCGGCCTAAAATCAATTTGGTAGTTTCACCCATTTAAGTGTTTTAATTCGTTTGAGTTATTACTTGGACTTTGAAGAAATTAGCGCAATTTAACATATCCCTGTGTAGCTGTGCTGATAGAATAAGGGGATTAATAGGTGTTCGGAAAAACAAGGATTGGTGATAGCAAAACTTTTTTTAAAAAAAAATAAAATTTATGAGTGGATAGAGAGATATTAATTTATTGTTTGAAACTTGAAAGCAAACACACTATGAAGTGAATTCGCATATTACTTTTACGGGAGACTTTAAATTAAAAAAACTTGTCAACCACAAAATAGTCTCGTTTGGAAGAGGCTATATTCGGTTGCAGCCAAGAACAGTATTTAGTCCTAAGTGATTTCTCGAATTTGTGTAAGGGAGAATAAGAGCTCGAGTTAGACTCGAGCGTTGGTTTCAAATTTTGATAAATCACTGTTGTGAATCATATTTTTAGCGAGGCTTATTTATGTTTTTGGTCCTTAAAAATTCAGCGTGTTTTGGTTTTAGTCTTTATAAGTTATTTTGACCGGGACTGGTCCTTAATTTTTCAAATACTCCCTCCGTTCCAATTTAACTATCACTTTAGCAATTTCACACAGATTAAGAAAGTCATTTAATATTTCAATTTTCAAGAGAATTATTAAATAACTTTACTATAATACCCTCAAAGTACATTAATTATAACCCATTTCACATATTTCAACACATTAAATGCAAGGTTAAAGGTGGAAAAAATCAATTAATACATCATCGAATTCCTAAAGCGACAAATAATTTGGAACAAGTTAAAAATGCTAAAGTGACAGATAATATGGAACGGAGGGAGTAGTTTAGTTTTGACCCACTCCATTATGATTCTTTGTTGATGTGGTTAACGAAACACCATATCAGCAATCACGTAGTGTGAAGAGACGCCAAATAAGTGATATGACGTGGATAATATATCCATGGACACAAAATGGTCTCATGCGCAAAATTTTGCGTTTATGACCTGAATCATCCATGTCACAATACTTATTTGGCAATCTCACACCACATGGTTGTTGGTGTGAGTTTCTATTAATCACGTCAACAAATAACAATTTTTTTTTTTTATATTGAAGTGGATTAAAACCAAAATGTTTGAAAAGTTAAAGACCGGCCACAGTCAAAATAACTTATAAGGAATAATAACAAAGCACGCTGAACTTTTAAATAAGCCGTTTAGTAAATATCATCGCTTTAGTTTAGAACCCAAGCTTGGCTAACATTTACCGAGTACTCCAAAATGTCATTGCTTTGATGTAGAAGGGTTTAGTTTAGGTTTAGTTTTTTGCTTTTAGGGTTTCGTTCTTATTCAATAATGTAGTTTTAGGGTTTATTTTTATTGTTGTTGTGTTGCTTTTCGATTTCGCCATTGATGTGTTGATTCTGACGAACCAGTGTTGGAATTTTAAATTTCTGACATGGGGGTATCAGAAATATACACTGTTTTATTATTTTTTTCGTTAGAAAAAATTCCGACATATATATGTCGAAAAACTCTTAAAAAAGCAACCTAAAAATTTCCGAAATACCCGTGTCGGAATATCAAAAAATTCTGATACTGGATTGTCAAAATTTTCACAGTAGCGTAAAAAAAAATAAAAGACATGAATTTTACCTTCAACAAATATGGAACATCCATTGGTACTCATTTTGAACGTAAAGGAGAAAAAAACGTGTTTTTGGAGGTTTTTTTTTTTTTGAGTGAAGGAGGTTTGATGGTGGAAGATGAGAAGAAGAAAGAGGGGTTTGTGAGATGGTGAAGAGATGAGGTTTGAGGTTTTGGATGTTGGGGTTTGTGGTTTTGGTTTTTGGAGTTTTTTTTTGTTTTGAATAATAAAGGGCAATATAGACATTTCTCATTTAAAATGGGGTTTGGGGACCAATGACCAAAATAAATTTTGCCCAAGAGCCAACCCACATCTACTTGTAGATTTGTTGAAAATGAGCCAAACTTGATGGGTTGACTCATTTAACTCGACATAAGGATGATCAGGGTCAAAGAATATTCTAGCCCGAACTTTTTGGCCCAGTCCGACAAATCATTGGTCTGAAACGGGCAGGGTCAGCCCATTAGGCTCAAACTCAAATATTTTTTATATGTTATAATATTTTGCTATTGAATTTGGTTGAGCAATGATAAGATTAAATGAGATAGAGCCTTTTACGGTTTTACCTTTTCATTTATTGTTTTCAAGGTTAATAATGACATTTTAATCAAAATAAAATGTTATGAAATTTCAATTTGTTTATGATTAATTTTTTTTATCGGGAAAAAAATATTGGCCCATGGGCCAAGCCCGCCCTGCTCGAAAAACTAATGTGCTGGTTGGACTAGTGAAATGTCTAACCCGATATAAAGTTGGGCCAACCCAACCCAACCCAAAAAAACAGTAGCCCGCAATGGGTTAGGCCAACCCGAATTGACAACTCCACCTACTTGTGACCTAGGATAAAAACAACTCAAACCATGTTAGGCTTTTCGATAAACAAGCCTAGCTCGCATAATATGTTGCAATATGGACCCAATTTATATAAATGCTTTTAAATCAATTTTTAGGCTTAAGTTTTGTCTTTTTAATATTTTGACCTAATTTGTAAGCTTATAAATAAGCCAACATGCTTATCTTTGAATATGCCCAAAGCTTATTCAACCTTTTTTTTATTCTAATTTATTGTAAAAATAATAATAATATAAATATTTAATATACTTAAGTAGGACAACCTGTTAGGCCTACCATCCTTTGTGAAGGCTTAAGACCTAAACTTTTTAACTAAAAGAAAAATATTTTTGTCATCTTGCATTGAGACATTGGCAAGCCAAAATCCCCCCACCTTCAAAAAAAAAAAACCCTCTCTTTCACAACTTATTTTACCTTTCCTTATATTCTTCTCCTGATTCACTCATCTCTCAACTCTTCCACTTCACCACACATTCACAATCACTCATCCTACCACTTACCAATCTCACATCGTATACTTATCATATTCACATCATACACCATGCAGTTTTTTTCTTATAATGTTGGGTCATAATTGTAGTCACAACCTAAAGAAGCCAAAATCCATGGTATTGATTGTGGTTAGTACCATACAGGTGAGTGCAGTGGGTGTGATGAAAAGGGAAATAAAAACATTAAATTAGGTCTATCATAGTAGCTCATGACGAGGTGTCTAATCTAATTTCATGCATACTCGTCATGATCGATGTATTTATCCAAGAAATTATGTGAATCAGTAGATTATTAATGCAATTCTCCAAAAATGTTGATGTAAGCAGATGAATTCGTTGCAACAATACTAGTTAACAACCAAATTAGGATATAGTTTATTCATGTGAATATTGAATTTTAACTTTTTTAGGCTTATATGCAACCTTGTTAAGGGACCCAATGACAAGGGTGGGGAAGGGAACGATAAACGGGCCAAATGTAAATGTAGGAGCTTAAATCCATGCACACAAAATTAATGTCTCGCAATTTAATTGATCGATCCGATTTTAGAGGATATGTAAACTGAATTTCCTTCATAAATAACATATAATGTTTGAGGATATAAAAGTAATAAAAGATATGTTTGATTGAAAAACCAAATACACAAATCTTTTGTTTCCTTAAGAATAATGATTAGACAAAATCTCTTATGTAATCTCTAATTTGCGAAGGAGACCATTCTTCAATAATTGGTTACACGATAACCTACACATAAAAATAGTAGGGCATCTATTTTTTCCTAAATTGTTATCATAATAATCATTTGGATTATGATAACCATGATTGTTTAAAAAAAAAAGATTTTCTTAACCTCGATCATTAGGATAAGAAGCCAAGAATGGGAATAATTTTTTGAAAAACTAAACATGATAAACTTTTAACTTTTTAATTACACAATTTTTCATAAAACATTTTCACTTTTGGTTTCTTATCATCAACCTTTATGATTGAGATTAAGAAAACCCATAAAAAAACACACCATTTGGTTACTTCACTAACTTGATTAATTTAGCATTTTTTTTTTAAATTTATAAATTTTAACCATTAGACATTTTAAGTGGTTTAAATTTTTTTAAAAAACAATCCAAATGATATTGTGATCGAAAAAAGTGAACGAAAGAGTTTAAAAATGAATTCGAGAATCTAAATTCGAGATTGTATTTATAGACTAAATAATCCTAGTATTAAGTACGTAGTAATTTAATATAGTAGCAGGTTAAAATAATTTTTTCCGGTTATTCTGTATGGCGGTAATTTTATTTATTTTTTTTGGTGAACTGTATGACGGGAATTTACTTGTGCTGACTTTAGTAATTCTATTTTATACGACAGCAAAAAAAATAAAATAAAATTCCCATTGAATTCTATTGGCCCATTTCGAAGTCACACGGATCGCTACTTGAAATACTACAAACCGTTGATAAGATCAAATCCAACGTCCATCATTCGTTCCCCTTCATATCCAATCCAGCCCTCCTCGCTGTCCGAAAGCTCCATAAAAGCATCCCATTCCCACACTCCTCTCTCACCAACAACCATTTCTTTCTCAATATCTCTTCTCTCACACACTCTCCCTCTCTCTCTGCTCGAGAAATCTGAGTTAGGTTTCCGACGATGGATGCGGCCAGCGGAAAAGCTAAGAAGGGTGCCGGTGGAAGGAAAGGCGGCGGGCCGAGGAAGAAGGCCGTCACAAGATCCGTCAGAGCTGGTCTCCAATTCCCCGTCGGAAGAATCGGACGCTACTTGAAGAAAGGAAGATACGCTCAGCGTGTCGGAACCGGTGCTCCGGTTTACCTCGCCGCCGTATTGGAATACCTCGCTGCTGAGGTAACCCTAATTTCTAATTCGAACTAATTAATTCGAGTTTTAATTTTAACTTTTGAAATTCAGATCTGAGTTTGAATAAGATAATTGCCGTGATTTTAATTTTAATTTTCATTATTAATTTTATGTTTTTGGATTTAGGTTTTGGAGTTGGCTGGGAATGCGGCGCGCGATAACAAGAAGAATAGGATTATCCCAAGGCATGTTTTGTTGGCTGTGAGGAACGATGAGGAGCTTGGGAAATTGCTTGCTGGTGTTACAATTGCACACGGTGGTGTTCTTCCGAATATTAACCCTGTGCTTTTGCCGAAGAAGAATGCTTCTGCTGCTGCTGTGAAAGAGCCTAAGTCTCCATCCAAGGCTACCAAGTCACCAAAGAAAGCTTAATTGTTTTAGTTTTTAGTTTGTTGGTATTCAGATCTATGTATATCTGTGTTTAGGTGTTTATGTAACTTGGAAGAGCTTCGGTGGTTTGGAAGCTTTGTAGTGATCATTATTATTTTCACATCATGTCCTTTTTGGATTTTCAATGAATGGTTTAAAACAGCTTGTTTTACATTTTGGACTCATTTCTTATGGCTTTCAGACTTAGTATTATACATGAACCATAAAAGTTTAATAACTTGCACCTTGTTATCAAATCCCTTTTACCCAATTTTTTTTTTCATGGATGAAGTGTTTATTAGAATTGGGAAGTTTCGTTACAAGCTTAAAATTGTAATTGAGGCAGAAAACGGATTGTTCAATATATTGCAAGACCAAACAAATTCTAAGATTATATGAAAATTTGTCACCTATCATACAATTTCTGGTGTTGGAATTTTTTTGAGTTTAAGATTAAGATTAATTGTTTACGGTATTAGAAAAACTAATACTGTAATTAAATAAAATTAGGTTTATTTATGGTTTTGGTCTCTAAAAGTTCAGCGTGTTTTGGTTTTAATCTTTAAAAGTTATTTTGATCGTGATCGGTCCTTAATTTTTCAAATATTTTGGTTTTGGTTCCACTTATCAGAAAAAATCAATTATTTGTTGATGAGGTTAACGGAAACCCACACCAACAGCCACGTGGTGTGAGGTAACGCCAAATAAATATTTTGACATGGATGATTCAGGTCCATATCCGCAAAATTTTGCGTATGAGACCATTTTGCGTATGGGACTATTTTGTGTCCATGAATCTTTATCATCTAGGTCGTATCACTTATTTAACGTCTGCTCACACTATGTGATTACTGATATGATGTTCCGCTAGCCACCACATCAGCAAATAACAGTGTTTTTTTCATAATGGAGTGATTAAAACCAAAATGTTTGAAAAATTAAATCACATGAACTTTTAGGGACCAAAAGCATAAATAAACCAAAAAATTAAACAATACACCTATGCACCAAAATAAGTCTCTGATTATAAGTTCTTTTTTTTTTTTTTTTGCTTGATTCTCAGCTTATAAGTTACTGTATAATTGCCGACATGAGCTTGTAGCCAATTCCTTTGAATTACTATTTTCTAAGGATCAACTTAAACGCTAATGTAAAAACTAAACTTTTGGAATGAACTCTTTCATATTTTAACGAAACGAGGTTACAAAACAGTAAACTTTTATTTTTGTCCAAATTTATTTGGGACAAACATCCCAAACAAAACCAAGGCTAAAATTTTGAAGTTGCTGGAGTTATTTAACTTATTAATTGGTTGATAAACCATGGCTTAATCCGTTAAGGAAAAATAGGGGGAAGAGAAAAAAAGTGTTCTATGTGAGACTGGTTTTGCTATGTACATAATCAATCTGAAGCTAGTTTCCACTTCCCACCATTTGCTAAAGAGGAGTGTAAGATACATGTCAAGACTAAAATGCTTTAGGTGAAAATTTGTACTATTCGTGTATCACTTTCATGTTTGAATAACTTGCAAACATTTTTATGTTAAAGTGAAAGCGAAATTTTATGTGATGTTAAGAGCTAAATTGAAAATGAGTTACAATTGTAAGTTCCATGATGAATGTTTTGATAATGACAAAGTATTTTGAACAAGCTACAAAGATGTTGATCAAGTTTCAAGTTCAACAAACAACAACAAACATCAAATGAAGAAGAGAGAAAACAAGCTCATGAAGACTTAGTTTGAGTGTAATTGTAATTGTTTTATCTTTTGTCTCTCAAGCTTCTTAGGTTCTTTTATTTTGATGAGTTTGGTTAGAGTTAATAGAGGGTAGTGAATCTCTATCAAGGTCATGATTAAATCATAATTTGAGTTTTCACTTAACCTAGAATCAATAGGTGGTTTAAAGGTTTTAAAGGAAAGGTTTGGTTTTGAGAAAACAAGTTTTAATCAAGTTTCATCAGTGTCTAATCGATTAAGAACATTGTTAATCGATTACTAATCTATTAAGAAGGGATTTAATCGATTAAGTACTGCAGATCTGATTTTTAAAATACGATTTTCACTTCTCAAAATCAGTTTTCAAGTGCTACAACTTTTGGGTATTCTATATAAACCTTTTCTCAATTATTATGATTATCTAGAATCATTTTCATACAAGTTTTACAAAAAATCAAGTCACTCTATTCTCTCTCAATTTCAAAGATCAAAGCTTTCATATTTTCATATTCTTTGATCAAGAACCTTTGAATCTCTTGTGTGATTTGTCATAGCTATTGAATGAGATTCATAGGAGTGTGATGTGTATTCATTGAGTTGTAATCTTTGCAAGAAGGCAAGCCAACTACAACAACAAAGAAGACTTGGTGTGTCATTTATCATCAAGCAATTGAAGAAGAAAGTCTTGGTTGTGAATCAAGCAAAGTGAAGACTTGGTGTGTGGATTATCATCAAGCAAGTGAAGACTTGTTGTGTGGATAATCAACAAGGGGTAGAGGTTAGATTAGAGAGAAGATCAATAGGATTACAAGGCAAAGGTGTGGTATCCTTTGTAGGCTAGCAAGAAGGGAGTCTTGTGAGGCATTTACTTGTAATTTGAGAACTCTAATGTCTCATAGTGAAGAATCTCTCTTGGTTGAAGAGGAGATTGGATGTAGCTTTCAAGCGGATGAAAGTGAACCAGGATAAATCACTGTGTCGTATCTCTAAACTCTTACTCTTTACATTCTTGTTGTTCATTGTGTTCTTGGTTGAAAACCTAGAAAAAGAGTGATTTTCATAATTGATTGAATTGAATTTTTATTGTTCAAATTGATAAAGGGAAAATCATTTTCATAACTAGGATAATCAATAAGAATATAGGTGTTAATTGTTTCCGCTGAATCTCTGGTTATACGTGTGAATTGATTGATTTTCGTATGCAATTGAAAAGTGATTTTTCTGTTTCTGATAGATCTAATCGATTAAGGACTTTCATAATCGATTAAGACATTTTGAATTTTCTGGTCTTAATCGATTAGACTGCAGTTTAATCGATTAAATGTTGTAGAATTTGCAAAAATCATTTGTTTTGATTGTTTCGATTCATTTCGTTCGAAAATCTTTCAAGGTTTCTTTTACACCTATTCAACCCCTCCTTCTAGGTGTTCTCCTATGGTTCCTTAGTTGTTTCAACCACCAATTTAATCGATTAAATGCCGTAGAATTTGCAAAAATCATTTGTTTTAATTATTTCGATTCATTTCGTTCGAAAATCTTTCAAGGTTTCTTTTACACCTATTCAACCCCCCTTCTAGGTGTTCTCCTAGGGTTCCTTAGTTGTTTCAACCACCAATTGCGGTTTCCTCAACAATGTCTTGAGATTTAGATAATAATACTATTTTATAACAATTGTTGAGAATAAGAATAAATGTGATTAACTTCTGTTAATATAAGAGTAAAATCACCATTCTAGAAACTTAAATTTCAAAGCTAAACCGTGCAAGATGAAATAGAGTTGGCTATCTGGGCGGGCAATGAAAATTGAACGCGAAATGAAATTTAAATTTTAAACTTTTTCCTCGTGGAAGAGATTCCGATCTGATAAAATCAGAGGAAGCATCTCAGCCGTCCATTCCAGCAGGCCTCAAATGAATTTCAACGGGAAAAACAACCGCCAACTCATCCATCTTCATCAGTGTGGCAATTGTGCGGGTGCCTAAACGGCTGCGTTTCACATTTGGTATGCAAAAACTCATAACAGTTATGCGCATAAGCAATCCCGTGGCGAATAGCAGTGCTCTTCTTTCACAAATTTCTCCCTTAGCTCGATTGCTATGCACGCGCCATTCATCTACCAAATTACTCGTCGCAGGTCTTTTTTCCCCAACTGCTTTCTTATTTCATTTAATTTAATAATTTCAGCTTTCGAGTTTTGATTTAATAGAAAGCATGCATTGATTTCTGAAACTTGTTTTGTTCTGGAATGGAAGGGCTCTCCTATGATACAAATGAAACTGTTCTCAGAGATGCCTTTGGCCAACATGGTGAAATCATTGAAGGTAAAACTAACGGTAGTAAATAGTTAGATTAATCACTCGCTATTGTGAGCATCTCTTAAATTAATCATATTGAAATTTCAAAGTAGTTG
The DNA here is from genome assembly GCA_037953625.1 of Crotalaria pallida. Taxonomy (NCBI): domain Eukaryota; kingdom Viridiplantae; phylum Streptophyta; class Magnoliopsida; order Fabales; family Fabaceae; genus Crotalaria; species Crotalaria pallida. The sequence continues at coordinate 135,120,407 of CM075654.1, read as the reverse complement.
GTGGTTCACACAAAATCAAAATTAGTGGGTAATTTGACTGATGTCCATGATCTCATAGACTAATTTGACCGATAGTCAATGATCTTTGTGTTTTTTTAATCGTTTTGATCATTCCGTTAGTCCTTAATACTAATGTGTTCTCTTATGTCAGCGACGAATTTGAAATTTCGAAAATCACATACTCTATTAATTGGTATTCATAAAGTTAGGATTAATATGACATATTACTCGTAAAACTAACCTTTGATTTTTCTAACTTTTATCTATTTTGAATAGTTAAATTGGTTATGTCTCAATTTGCAATTAAACCATTTTTTTATTGGCAGTTAAAGTAATATGTGATCATGTGACTGGGAAATCAAAAGGTTATGGATTCGTGCGCTTCGTTTCTGAATCTGCAGCTGCCACATCTCGCAAACAAATGCACGGCCAGGTTTTTCTTTTCTAATTTATTTTTTATTTTCGGAAATGTGTTTTAGATAATTGATTTGGATATATTCTCCCGAAATTCTTAGTTTTTCTGGTAGATAAAGTTATTTGGTGTTGCGAGAAGTTATCTGAATCAATGGTTCAAAATCATTTATATTGATATAACATCAATCTTAAAAATTGAAGCATTTTGGCTACATTTTTCAGATTCTGGATGGAAGACACATTCGCGTGAGTTATGCGCACAAATCATAGCCACCAAATCCTTTAAGTAATTCGCAGGACAGTCTGCAGTTTGAAGGCTTTGTTTTGTCCCCTGTTTTGGTTTCTAAACTATGAACTCATTGTCCATAGCGGGTTCAGGTGTTCATGTAATAGTAAATAAGTGAATATTATGTTGTTGTGACCATCATATGAAACAGTAGGCAGAGGAAATTGGAATGGTTTTTTAGGTGTTCTCATTGATAAGTGTGTCTTGATTAGTTCGCAGAACTAATTAATTGTTGTAATTCCCTTGCATTGCAAAGCCCAAAAAAATAATTTACTTTTTGTTCAATTTGTTTGCTCTCTGTTGCGAAAATGTTAGATTGCATGTTTGACAATTGACACTGACTATTTAAGTATGAGTGCAATGCTATAAGGGCATCAGACCATAAGACCACAAAGGATCAACACAGAGAATGTCTATATATGTAAAAAAAAAAAAAAAAATTGATTAACTAACTGACACTTGCTGCAGCTTACCTGGGTGATCTTTGGACTTGATGTTTTTGGAGAGCTTCAGGTCCATAAACCTTGGCTGTCTAACCATCGAAGTAAAATGGATGAAATGAGTATTTGCAGGCATGTTCTGACACTCAATTCAATCTCATGCTAGATGGAAACAAAGCAATGATTTTCATTAGGTGGGGATATTTTGTGTGTTGCAAGACACCTATTTTTGTACTCCACTGGTTTATTGCAGAAGTATGACTCATACTTCACTGCATCTTTGAAATAAATTTTTTTGATTTATCCAAAAAAAAAGATTTTCATGGGAAAATAAATAAATCTCAGTTTGGTCTTCCTCGTTCTTTGATGGGAGTCGCATTGAGTGTTTTGAGTGACGATGCACGCGTATGGATCCGCGGCTTCAGCTGTCTTGCAGGTTCGGGCGACATTCTCCTAGCAGAATTGCTTGCACTCAGTTGTGACCTCATGTTGGTGTGGGATCTGGGCTTTAAACACTTAATCTGTCAGTCATATTCTGCTAAGGCGGTACGTGTGGTGAAGCATTATCCCGTGCATCATCCATGGGTATGCTACAATAGGAGCAAAATGTGCTAAGGGAAGTCAAGTTGCAAGATGTGGTAAGGGAAGCTAACAATGCTGTAACAATGCTGCTGATGGTTTGGCAAAATGGAGATCCTCTCAAAATGACCGAGGTTATTTGGTCCAAGCCTCTGTGGTTCATTTACGCTAGGTTCATGCTGTTTATTTCTTCTTTTTTTCCCATGTATAACAAAAAAAAATGGTCTTCTCCCACCATACTAATCCAAAGATTTTCACCTGTCAGTTGCTCAAAGATAGGTGTATAAAGATGTCACTAAATCCATTTTTCTGGAACTTGATTTAGTAGGAAGCAGAAGAACGAAATATTAAAACTGGATGTCCATTCCAAAATAGTAATACCTCCACGCCTTTTGCTTCGCTATATTAGAAACAATAAAATTACAGGATTCAAGATTATAGGTATCAATATTATTGCTTTGCTCAAAAATCGCTCAGTCAAAGGACCTTGGTCAGTATTCTAAATCAATTGTTTTTTCCCTAATAGTGTCTTAAAGCAAAACTTCATAGGTAATTAGTCCTTCACAAAGAAAAAAAAAATGCCACGGAACATATATAAAAAAAGAAATTTGGTAATACAAAAAGAAAAAAGAAAAATAATAATAATAATAAGGGACAAGGTGGTTTCCATTCAACAAGGGTAAGTCAAGTACAGAATGCATAGACCTCAAAAGTAACTTCATTTTCATTTAGAAAAGAACACACCTGATACAGCATAGGATCCTATATCACCAATCTCTAACATCTCCATACACAAAGGAATCTACAAGACTCCATTTCTTAAAAGGAAAATAAAATTAAAGAAAAAAAAACTAATGACTGAAAAATAAACTAAAAACAGATCTAAGAACTGGTGAACTTGGTGACCGCCTTGGTACCCTCAGAGACAGCGTGCTTGGCCAATTCACCAGGCAACACCAATCTGACAGCGGTTTGAATCTCCCTTGAAGTGATTGTTGGCTTCTTGTTGTAGCGAGCGAGTCTGGATGACTCCTGAGCAAGCTTCTCGAAGATATCATTGATGAAGCTGTTCATTATCCCCATGGCTTTCGAGCTTATTCCAATGTCTGGATGCACCTGCTTCAGAACCTTGAAGATGTAGATCTTGTACGTCTCCACGCTCTTCTTGCTTCTCTTCTTCTTCTTCTCTCCGCTCGCCCCACCTTCCTTTGGAAGCTTCTTCCCTGCCTTTGGCTTCTTCTCTGCCGGCGGTGCCTTCTCAGCAACGGTGGATTTCTTCTCCTCTGCGGGCTTCTTCTCCGCCAGCTTCTTCTCACCCTTTGGTGCCATCACGACGGCAAAAGAATTGAGAGAGAAATTGAAATGTTAGGGTTTGTTTAGGAATTGGGATTGGAATAGCGATATGAGTTGTGAATTGGATACGATGTTGCAGGCGTTAATATATAAAAGGGGGCTCGCGTTCTTATTGGCTGATTGCGTTTCACACGGATCGGTGACGTGGATGTTGTCTATCCCTTTGATAATATCTCACCTACCAAAGTGTTCGGCGCACGTTAGTACATGGATTCCCTTTTAAAATGGATTTTTCTTCAACAAAAATAGTTCATCCAGCTTCACGGTTAATTTTAAAATTACATTACTTTTTCCCTCAAAATAAAATAAAGGCTTGTAAACAAAAAAAATAAAATAAAATAAAGGCTTAATTGCAAAATTGACCATTTATCTTATTTATTAAATTCACTTTTTTTTTTTTTTTTTGCAATTTAGATCTTTATCTATTTTGGAAAGTTCACAAATGTTCTTCCGCTTATATCTGTTAAAAACTTAACGGAAAACGTAACGTGTCATTATATGTGTGGCTCCCTATCTTCTTATTCTTAATCAACGTGCTCTATTTCTCTCTCCTTTTCTCTCTCCATCGTCATCTTCTTCCCTCAAACTCCTCTACCTTCTCTTCCACAGCTTCTCCACCCAAAAAAACTTCGACATCACCGAGATTGATAGCGTCAACACCAACAAGCTCTACAACGTCGTCCAACTCTACCTCAGCCACTTTGTCTCCCTCTCCGCCACCCGTCTCAGCCTCACCCGCGCCCTTAACTTCAGCGCCTTCACCTTCGGCCTCTCCAACAATGACACCATCACCGACACTTTCAGTAGCGTCAATGTCCTCTGGAAACACATCATCACCCAGAGACAATCCCAATCAGTGGCGGAGGGAGGGGGCGACCCAGAGATGCCGCGGTCACCCCTACAATTTTGTTTTTTTTATATACATAATATACTACTAGTCTACTATAGGGTCTACTACTAATATTAATATCACTATCACTACTACACGTTTTGGGCCAAGGCAAATAATAATATACTACTACTATCACTACTACAAGTTTTGGGCCAAGGCTTATAATAATAATACTTTTGGCCAAGGCTTATAATCATCAATCAAGATTGCTTTTGCTTATAAGTTATAACAATAGTTTATTGAACCGCCTCACCTCATGGTCAGTTCCTCACTTCCTCTGCTCTGGTCTTCACGCTACTAAAAGAGCATTCAATTTCTTGCCTTAGTTTTTTTCTTCCAAAATGTAATATATTAACTCTTCCTTATTGCTAATAATATTCTAATAAATGTCTTTTATTAAATCTTTTCTTTATGCATCAAAAGCCTTTTTGAGTTTTTTCCCTAAAGTTAATTGAAATCTGTTAGTGCTACTTGGTATGATTTTTACAGTTATTAAATTGCAAAGTATCTATTAGTGCTACTAATGGTCTACTACTAATGATAATTGATGATTTTTACTCATGAAACAACGACGAGCACAACTTAAGAAGTAAAGGTACATGCCATATGTTTGATATATTCATTACCTGTGAACATGTTAAATATATTTTCTTGTATTACGTTAGTTATTATCTAATTTGTTTCATATAATGTACATTTGGTACATAAATTTTCCTTTATTATAAGTTATATATTATTTAGTCTTGGCACCCCTTGTTTTGAAATCCTGGCTCCGCCCCTGATCCTAATCCTTCTCTTGGCGCCCACTCCCCGACGAGAAGCGTGGCTTCACGCTCAACATCAAGAAAAGAGACAAATCCCTCATCCTCAACTCTTATCTCGATTACATCATCGACAAAGCCAACATATTCGGAGGAAGAATCAAGATCGATTTCTTTTCACCAATTCTCGTGGCGGATCAATGAATGCGAGGGGTTACCCTTGGAAATCTGTGTTGTTCAAGCATCCTAGCACCTTTGACACATTGGCTATGGACCCTGAGAAGAAGAATCAGATCATGGAGGATTTGCAAGATTTCGCTAACGGCCAAGGATTTTATCATAAAACTGGGAGAGCTTGAAAAAGACGTTACCTTCTTTATGGTCCTTCGGGGACAGGGAAATCGAGCATGATCGCTGCCATGGCTAATTACCTTGGTTATGATATCTATGATTTGGAGTTAACGGAGGTGCATCATAATTCCGAACTTAGAAAGCTTCTTACGAAGACTAGCTCAAGTCTATTATCGTTATTGAAGACCATGATTGCTCAATTAACTTCACCAACAAGAACAAAAGCAGAAACAATGGCGACGATGATGATGGTGGTTCGAGGAGTTATTATGATTTCGGTGCTCCTGAATTGGGATGTGGTGGTGGCGCCGGTTGGGGGTGTGATGAGTGTGATTTGGATGAGTTTGTTTTGAAGGAATTGGAGGAGATTGTTGACGTGGCACGGATGACACCTGCTGATATAAGCGAGGTTTTGATCAAGAATCGTAGGAAGAGGAAGAAGGTTGTGATTGAGTTGTTGGAGATTTTAAAGCTCAAGGCACAAAGAAATGAGAAAATTGGGGAACAGGTTGAAGAGGAGGAGGAACAGAGGAAGAAGAGGAGCATGAGAAAATATGAACATTCCGTTAAGTTTGTAACAGATATAAACGGAAGGACATATGTGAACTTTCCTAAAATGATAAAGGATCAATAAATTGAAAAAAAAAAAAAAAAAGGAACAAAGTGAATTTAAGAAATAAGATAAAGGACCAATTATGCAATTAAGCCTAAAATAAAATTAACCAAAGGAGTTGACTCAAGTGGTGTGATCCTGTAACTTGAGAACTTGGGAATGGAGCCTGAGACTATGAAGTCTCGGGTTCGATTCCCGGTTAACACACCCCACTGGGAGAGGTATAGGAACGCGACCACGTGCAGGATTAGTTTCAAGGATTCCCTGGTATCAAGGGTGCTCTTGGGGACACCTGTGGTACTGGCCAAAGAGTACAGACAAAAAAAAAATAAAAGGCTTATTTAACATTTAAGTCCCTGAACTTAGGTGCTCTTTTGGAATTGGTCCTTAAACTTTTTTTCCATGCTTTGGGTCCCTGTACTTTGTTTATTTTTTGGAAATGTCCTTTCATCACTTAAGTTATGATATGACCGAGGATATGTCACGTTACCTTCGTCACATCAATAGGTAACGTGCCAGATGATGCCACATGAATTTTTTAAATTAAAAAAATTCAAATTTATTAAAATAATTAAAAATTGTATTCTTTAAAGAAAATTGAATCTTTTAATAAATTTTAAAAGAAATTATTTTTTTAATTAAAAGAAATTATGTAGTGTCTCGTGGCTCTACATAACACGTTACTTGTCGATATTGTGAAAGTGTCATGGCATATCTTCGGTCATATCACCACTTAAGTGACGAAAGGACTATTTCCAAAAATTAAACAAAGTTCAAGGACCCAAAGCATCATAAAAAAGTTTAAGGACCAATTCCAAAAAAGCACCTAAGTTCAGGGACTAAAATGTTAAATAAGCCAAAATAAAATTAGCATACCCTAAACATCTGTTTTCATATACACTAGCAAGATGGGTCTTTCCTTACACTAAAATTACTCTTTTAAATAATAATAATAATAATGGGTCCTTCCTTTTTCAAGTCAAGAAAATTGTTAGCAAAAGTTTTTTTTTCCAACTTTTTTTCAATTAAATCCTAATGAAACAATGATTTGTTCTCTATTTTTACATTTTTGTCTTTTCTCCTCCATGAATAACCTACCAAACACACATTTATACTCATCAAATTAAATTTAACTCTATTAATAATAACAACTTTCGAGATTAAGTGTAAAAAAAGTGATGTAATTTTGTTTTGTTTTGTTGGACTTTCCTAATATATAAAGAGTAATGGATTTTAAACCTCGTGTTTTGAATTCAGAACCCATTTTATTTTCTTTCCTAAAATCATCCTTATCATTTTCATACTCCAAACCGTAAACATTTTGTTATTCAACAGAGCACCATTACCGCAAATCGCGAGGCCACAACCACCACTGCAAAAATCGTATCGTGTGCCACCACCACCATGGTTCAAACTCCATCAGATAAACAAAAGAATGGCACATGATTTTGGGACCACTATTAATGGGGGCGAACAAAGGAGGAGCGTTGGCGGTGCAATTGGCTTCTCAGGGTGGTAGAGGCGGTGGTTCGAGATTCCATCCATGGTGGCGTGAAATATTGGCGGTGACTGATGCGATTCGAACCTATAACAGAGGTTGAAGTATATGCCACAAGGAGGAGACTAAGGTGGTCGTGATTTGCGACAGGGAAAATCTCCAAATGCATAAGAGAAAGAAAACCGAGAGAGAGAGAGACGGAGATGATGGCGTTTAAGGGTTTTTGGGCCTCGAACTCTTTATTTTGCGAGCAACATAGAGAATGGAGAAACCAATGGCAGTGGTTCTATGACGATTGTGGTTAGTCGTGGCTTTAATAGCAAAATGTGATGGTTGCTCTTTTAGTGATTTGAAGAACAGAGGAAAAGACGAGGACGTGAGGGAGAGAAAGAAATGGAGAGGAAGAGACAGAAAGCGGTGGTGTCTAGGCCTGGAGACATCAACTATGACGATAAACATAGAAATTAGGGTTTAACGGGAGAGGAGAAAGAGATGTCGTGAGGAAGATAAGGGGGAAAAAATGAGTAAACCGTCACTTTGGTCCCAAAATTTGTCACTCGCTTTCAGTTTAGTCCCTAAAATTGTCAAAAATTCTTTTTCGTCTCTAATGCTGGCAAAGTTATTTCACGTTAGTCCCTCGGTCCCTCTTCCGTTGATGCCCGTTAACACTTGAGTGACGTGACTGTTTCTTAATGCATTTTAGTCCCTTAGGTTCAAATATGTTATTCTCTATAGTCCCTTAAATTTAGTCAATTATTATATTGTTATCCCTAACACACATACATTATGATAGTTTTATTGAAAGCACACAAGGTAAGGTCAAATGTTACCTATCAGGCCAAGATCAGCTGCACCAGAACCTCTAAACCAATCTAATGCACCAACATCAATGGTGTTTGTGCCCACACCTGGATTTAAAGGATCAAAAGACTCATTTCCTTCAACATCAGCTCTAGGATTTGTACTAAGGAATGAAGATAGTAGTCTTATGTTCTCTTTTTTTTTTGGTGTCATGCCCATGTTTTTGTAATCACCATTTCTGTTTGGTGCTTTTGTTTTGTAATCACTTCCAAACTAATTAAGCTACCTATCAGGCCATGATCAGCTGCACCAGAACCTCCAAACCAATCTAATGCACCAATATCAATGGTGTTTGTGCGCACACCTGGATTTAAAGGATCAAAAGACTCATCTCCTTCAACATCAGCTCTAGGATTTGTGCTAAGGAATGAAGATAGAAGTCTTATGTTCTCTTTTTTTTTGGGTGTCATGCCCACGTTTTTGTAATCACCATTTTTGTATGGTTCTTTTGTTTTGTAATCACTTCCAAACTAATTAGCATTCTGTGATTACTTTTTGTTTATGCTTACTTGTGGGTGGTCAATATATATGCTTATGACAATTTCAATCTTAGTAATTATTCAATGGTGTTTCTCATTTTGCAGCATTTCCTTTTCTTTTTTATTGCATATGCTATTTCTTGATTAAACTGAATTTGTTATTGTGCAAAAAGGTAACATTTGACCTTACCTTGTGTGATTTCAATAAAACTGTCATATTGTATGTGTGTTAGGGGTAATAATGTAATAATTGACTAAATTCAACGGACTATAGTGAATAACTTATTTGTAACTTAGGGGCTAAAATGAATTAAGAAACAGTCATGTCACTCAAGTGTTAACGGACGTCAACGGAAGAGGGACCGAGGGACTAACGTGAAATAACTTTGCCAACATCAGGGACGAAAAAGCATTTTTGACAATTTTAGGAACTAAACTGAAAGCGAGTGACAAATCCAAAAACCAAAGTGACAATTTACTCAGAAAAAAAAAACACTATGAAAAATTAGGAAAAGGGCGTTATTGATATTTTGCAATAAAAATTGAATTCAAGGATAAAAAAACCGGATTCAAATTCCACCTCACATATAAAAAATTAAAAATTAATGAAACCGTGTTGTTACAGAACCTTTTTTTAAATTAGCAAATTTGGGCCAGCAAGCATTGAGGCCCATTATGGCACACTGCAAGAAGAAGATTGGGCTTCCCTCCATAAGGCCATTCACGAAGGGATGACGTGGTGGACCAAAGGGAAGGCTCATATGGGAACTTTCAGGGAGAGCGTGACTTGGCAGGATTTCGGTGGGCGTGCTCCTGAGCTGGGCGTGAGGCTCGAAGGAGATTGTTTCATAGACCTGAGAAGCAGGCGTTAGGTAACAGTGGCCAGTCATGTCCATGAGTCTCCCTACGTGAGAGTCTCATTCACCAAATGGGGTCTTTCACCCCTGAGCCAAAAAGGAAAGTACCTTTTTGACTACCTTAAAAAATGAATAATAGAGGAAAGCATTGGATAGAGTGAGCCACCCATGGGAAGTGGCGATTTGGGAAAAATAAAAATGAAAAGAAAGATCAGAAAAAGTAGAGAGAACATCAAAGTGAAGGGACTATAAAAGGGGAACAAAAGGGACGTAGAAAAGGGAGAGTTGAGTAAGGGTAACATAAGAAAGTAACAAAAACCTTTGGCCACTGTGACTTAGTGCTTGCTTTTCTCATCCTCTCACAAAGGTCTTTGAACCAGACTCATCGGTTCATCCCCTTGCCACCCTCATCTTGAGAAGTTCTTTTGTTGATATCTTGTCCAAAACCCAATCTCATAAGCTTACTGACCCAGATCATTACTACTAAGTATTTCCTTAATTTTGTACTGAAACAATTGGCGACTCCACTAGGGAGATTGGGCAACGATGGATACAGAGCATGAAGAAACGATGAGGGTGCCAGGCGCTGCTACGAGGACAAGAGCGACGCAGGAAGAGGAAGACAGACCAGAGATGAACCTCTTGAGGGGTCTGGAGACGCCCTTGCCTCGAACAGTACCCAACGCTGACCAAGTGACACCCCCATCGCGATGTTGAACTCTCTTATTGCCAACCAGAACGCCCTTGCAAAGATGATGGCAAAAATGCAAGCCCAGGCAGAGAAGAGGAGTGAGCGAGAAGGAGGGAGATAGCGAAGGGTAGAGCACGCCCTGAGAAGGGAAGAAGGGTAGAGCACGCCCTAAGAAAGGAAGAAGACCAACATGATGTGCAACTCAAGTACGAGCATTAAGTGTATGAAGGTTCAACAGACAAAGTACAACGAGGTTGGGAGTTTGTTTGCTCTTAAACATTATAAAGCCATGGTTTGTCATAGTGCAACCGATCCAATTAAGTGGAAGTCATCTGAGCCCAACATCTTCCGTCACATTGAGGTAAGAAAATAACAATGGCAAAATAATAAATAAAAAAACGAAGGATTTGGGGTGCAGTTCCACAAGGAATTAAGAAAAAAAATAATAAAAAAAAAATGGTGAGTCAAAATGGATAACGCAACTCGGTGGAAGACAACAAGGGAACTCGATCCAACTCGTTCACGAACTCGGCTCAACTCGGTGGCAAACAAGAGAGAGAGTTGTTAATTCTTGGGCTGATATAAGGAAATAGACCTTGCGGGAACAAGGAAATGTAAAAGCTGTCAACTGGAAAAGAGAAAAAATGTAGCTAGGAAAGGAAAGTTTGTGCTTTTGTGTAGAGAAACACTCTTCTGCAAATAATAAACAAATGGCACTCGGAAAACGGGGTGAGAGTGACCTTTCAAGAAAGGTGCTTATCATTAACCAATGGTCATTATCCAAACACACCAAGTTACACACCAAGAGTCACCATCCGAGAAAGAATATTCAGGGGAGTAACTTTTACCTTTTACTATAACAATTATTAAATATAAATAAATATAATAATGAATTGTTTATGAATTACTGTTGCTTTATTAATTAATTATTATTGATTTTGCATATGTTAACAACTTGAGCCTGTTTTATTGTATAGATTGTTGCTGGTTGAGCGTTGATTATTATTATCCTGTATATACTAGTATAATAAAATAGTTAAGAATTAAGTTATGTGTGTGAGAGGCAAATGCTTATGGTGAATACTTGTGTGTCATGCCATGAATATTTGATTATTTTATGAGTAGTAGAACTTAAATGTTAGATTAGTATAAGTTTATTGTAGAAGAAATTATTATGTCATGCTAAGATTAGAGCAAAATATTTGAACCTCAGTAGAAAGTCATAGCGGGCAGGAACGCCCTTCACAGCCTAAACGGGCAAGAACGCCCTTCGCGACCGGAGCGAGACGCCCGAGCAAGAACTACGCACCACATACCCAAGAGCAAGAGGCTACGCTCTTCATAAAATTATAAGAAGGGCGTTCCTCCACACATAATTTTGTATGATGCTACGCAATAGTTTTAAGCAGTAGAACCTGAATGTTGAATTGAATAATTGAAAAATTATTATGTTATTAGGTACATAGAGCAAAATATTTGAGTGTTAGTTTATATTGCAGAGATAGCCAAAGTGGAAAGGAACGCTCTTTATGCTCAAAGGCGGGACACTTAGAACGGGAAGGTGTGATCCTCACGCCCAAGAGAGAGAGGCCCAAAAGCGGGACGCCCACCTCCTAGAAAAGACCAAACACTCGCTAAAAAGCAAGATAGCATAAAGTAAGCTCAGCGGAAATGCACACTCTGAACAACACGGCGGAAAGCACGCTCTCGATGAAACAGAAAGGCGTGTATTTTTCTTCAAATGAATATCAGAAGCATAGTGTCATAGAAACGCTCAACAAAGGAAGTGACTTGAAGATATCATTAAAAAAAAAGTTTCAGGGAGGGACACCCGACAGCGAGACACCCAAGGGTGAAAAGAACGCTCTTCACGGACGCCTATAGCAATAAAGCAATCATTGCCATCAATCCCAAAAAAAAAACTAAAAAAACAAATCCATGAATCATGGAAAAAGATGATGGACAAGAGAAGAAGTGGATGACATGCTCAAGAATTTTCAAAACGAGGAAAATGCTACCGCTTTGATGGAAAGACACTCTGGTACTAAAATCAGTTCCCGTTGAAGAGCAAATCGGTGGAAAATATGCTCAGCGGAGAATGGACGCTCTGCGCAGCAAAGAGGAAAACATACTCTCGATGAACCATAAAGGCATGCATGAAGATCAGAAGCAGGAAACTACACTCTCTGAGAAAACACCCAAAATAAAAAAGAACGCTCTCCACGTCTAAAAGTGGACGCCCAGAGTGGGAAAGCAATCGCATGTGTCATCAGATAAATAACAAGTATTCTTCACATCTGAAAGTGGACGCCTAGAAAATCAATTACTTGCTATGAATTGAAATGAGGAGAAGATATGCTCAGCGAAGAATGCACGCTACTCTCTCAAAGAAAATCAGCAAAGAGAGAATTCGGATGGTGCGTGCAAGAACCTTGAGAGTAGGTGAAAGTTACTCCATGGGAAGGACCCTCTCACAGAAAAGATAACTTGCTCGATAAAAAAAAGAAAAAGAATGGGAAAGTAGTAGAAAGCACGCTCAGAGGAGAATGCACGCTCAGCGAAAGGCACACCCTCAATAAAGCAGAAAGGCGTGCATTCTATGGGAAAAACGAAGATAAGAAGCAGGAATTAAGCTATATGTAAGAAATTGACCAAATCAAAAGAACGCTCATCAAACCCAGGAGCTGGATGTTCAAAGTGAGAAAATGCACTCCTCATACCCAAAGCGGAAGTTACATTCCCTATGACAAGACGCCCAAAGCCAAAGGAACACTCCACCGGGATAGAGCGTCACAATAAAAAAAATCAAAAGGAACGAGACATCAGGCAAACACAAAGCTAAGTATTACGTCTAGCCTAATTTTAATTTCATACATTAATTTGCATTATTATTCTCTCACATGCGAAGAAATAAACCATAGAAATGTCAATCATGATAAATCAATTCTAAGACAGTGCTTAGGCGTGATGGTTTACCCCCCTAAGCACGCCCAACTAGAAAACCATGAAAGAATGCATGAAAGAAAATTATTGTTGACATTAGGGGGACTTTATGAGTGATGGTCTTAACCTCCCTCAAGCAAACCCAATTAAAAAGACTTATGCGTGCGTGTTGGTATGAACCTCCCCCGAAAAAAAAAAACACAATAAGAAAGATATAATCTTGGCTTGATTTTTTGAAATTTGATTATTGCATCTTGGCATGATTCAACTTTTGGTTCATTACTGTTATTGCATACTTCACACTGAACATAAATATAGAATTGCTAGAATGAGAGCTTATGTTTAAAAGAGACAAAAAGAAGCTTGGACGTGTGACACAAAAAAAAATGGGGAGAAGGGGAGAGACCCCACCACACGTTTAAAGCAAAGCATGCACCCAAATGGTCGAGCGGGTCATAGTCCCCTCATTTGGAAGATCTAAGTGTCCAGAGTGGTTGTCAAAACCCAACACTTAAGATAGAGATAACGAATCGGGATGGTCGAGCGGGTGTCGTTCCCCGCATCCACGATATTGATAAAAGTCTAAGTGAACAAAGGCCAAACACTCAGGCTCACGTAAGTACCTGAAATGGTCACGCCCTGGGTACTTGCAAGGGTCAATCAAATTCGGGCGTACTAAGGGCAAAAGAATTGTCAATGCGTCACGAAAAGATCAAATACGAGTGATGTAGCTACCGGGTCACGCCCCGGCGCTCGTATAATAAAAAATGTGTTTCAAAATCTAGAGAAAAGATTTTAAATGTGAGCTCTCAAAATAAAGCAAACTATATTTGTGTAATGAGTATGAACCTTTGTTTACATCACATGATCAATTAGCAAAAGACATAGTAGGCCATTGCAGCATAATAAACATACAGGAAGCATTTGGTAAGTTATGTGCAAGCATATTACTGAAACATACTAGTTTAGGCGTGAGCCATTGCAATGCTTTGACATATCTGGCGCATCAGTTCAACAGTTTTACCATATGATATTAATAGAATCATAAGATGCAATATTTTTGAAATGTCGTAGTATATTTGTCATGCATAACTAAATGACAAAGAAAGTGACCAAGTGTTGCCAAAATATATATCTAACAAAAGGCTTGCATTAGCCAAGGCACCAAATGTAGTTTGAGTGTAGGTACATCACAAGGAAAAAGAACATAACCAAAGACAGAGGAACGGATTAGGCAAGCATGCCCCCAAAGCAGGTACCCTAAAACAAGTACTAGATGCGAAGAAGAAGACCAATAGAAGAACATATATCATCAAAAGTCTTTTTGCGCGCAATCATATCAGCTGCCTCCTTGTCCAGTAAAGTCAAACGCCCTTCAGCCTCAACAACTTTTGATTTCAATTCTTGGATTTCCTTAACAATCCCCTCACGGCTGGAGTTAGTAGAAGAAACTGCATCCGCAATCTTCATCATAAACTCAGGAGGAAAAGATTTGACCACTTGTTGCATTAGGTCATGAAGCTTGTCAAACCAAGGACCTCCAAAGCCAAACAACTGTAGAGATGAAAGATGACCAAGAAAAGGATGTTGCGAACAGGAAATTGTCAAGAATAACTCAGTAGGATCAACAACAGTAGTGACGCCCACTGGAGTTGAGGCAATAGCAGCAGATGAAGGAGAAGAGTCAGGAACGATCTTGACTTCACTTGAATTACCCTTAGTGACAATGGGGGTTGAGGGTGCATCAGTAATAAAAATTGGTTCTTCATCAGCAACAGATATTGACTTCAAGTTGATAACAGGGACCAAATCCACATGGGTGGCACAAATTGACCCCACGTTGGCAACAGAGGGCACCCTCACGTGAACAGGTGGAGGGTCAGTCAAAGAGGCACCAGAAGATAAAACTAAAAAAAGAAAGAAAAAGAAGAAAAAGAAAGGAAAGAGAAGGAAATGGAAGAGAAGAATAAAAAAAAGAAGAAACAAGTTGTCAGGAAAATGAATAAAAGAAAAACAACAGAACAGGCAAAAGCATTATGAGACAATTCCACATCCACATGATCCAAGGGGACGAGAGTTGGCATCACCATCACCCAAATCCACATGATCACTAGGACGCCCACTAGAAACGGTAGGGCGTAAAGTTAATTGGCGGAGCGATCTGCGGCAAGGCAAAGCAGGAAGGGAAGTGGCTACGCCACTCTTGTGTTCTTTGGGAGGAGGGATAGATGCTTTCACAGCCTTTGTAGAAGAAGAGGACTTAGCAACACCAATTTTCCTTTTGGAAGAAATAGAAGAGGAAACAACTTGCTGATTGGAAACTAGTGCAGGACCTGTTATGCATATAAAAACAACATGAGAAATGACAAGGACAAGCCAAGATATGAGTCAAGAAACTAAAAGACAACGAAAATATACCTGCAGAATCCCTACTAGTTAAGGGAGTGTAATAAGGATCTTGGCGAATAATCCTAACAGAGGGAGGAGCAGCAGTACTACGAGATGACACATGGCGGCGGATAGCCTGAAATAGGACATCCTGATAATTGAACCAATCTGACAAAGCACCACCAACACGTGACAGGGGAACAAACCGGCGAGGATCAAAGGGTCGCAAATCAGAAGGGGGACAGAACAAAACAACCTCCATGCAAGCAAGTACACCTGACACGCCCAAGTCAAGAGCACAAGGGGGCTGATCAAGCCCAAATTGTCTAGTAACGCAATTAGTCCTGTAAGCATAAGGATATAAGGCTTCACCAAAAGGGCCAATATTATCATTCAATACGAACCTAGGAAGGATGCGGGGGAGGTCATCAGGAGCCACAAATCAAAGGCCCCCTCGGAGCGTTGTGAATGATTGTTACAAGTGTTAAACCTTGCCTCGTCATAAATATCATGGAGACCTTCATAACCAGCATAAAGACAACCTATATAGGGGCGGAGCACAAATGCAGATTCATCATCAATTACTTTGATGAGGGGATGAATGGGACGCGCCCCAAACCAACACCAGGAGCGTGGAAGCAAAGTTGGAGAAACATTAGTTGGCAATTGAGGTTGGGGAAAGGATGAAGCCGAAAGACGAGTAGAGGCGTAAGCAGGAAACCTATCAAACAGAAAGTATTGCAAGAAAATCAAGTCCAGAAAAGAGTTCACGTGGCAACGCCCAGAAGAAATGTGCATCTGATCAGTAAGTTGATCCAGCTTAGCGTAAAAACCGCCTAGGTAAAGGGGAGCTAAAGGGAGGCGTACACCAGTGGAAAGCAGACAAGCAAAAATAGACACCACATGGCTAACAGATTCCCAGGACGGTCCTAGGAAAACAAAGGGTCACACGCCAGAAAGGAATAAAGTCAGATCTTCGAAGGCGAGGGTCCACTGCAGGTCCAGGCTTGAAGGTGTCATCAACAATATCTCCACCTACCCACAATGTGCAGATGACGGAAACGAAGAGACCGGGGTGGACAAAAGTGCAGCAAAGAGAAAACGTGCAACAAAAAAAAAGTTGGAAAAAGAAGAAGAGAAAAAGAGAATAATGGAAGCGTTTCCTCTTCGCTGCAAGGGGGCTTATGTTACAGAACCTTTTTTTAAATTAGCAAATTTGGGCCAGCAAGCATTGAGGCCCATTATGGCACACTGCAAGAAGAAGATTGGGCTTCCCTCCATAAGGCCATTCACGAAGGGATGACGTGGTGGACCAAAGGGAAGGCTCATATGGGAACTTTCAGGGAGAGCGTGGCTTGGCAGGATTTCGGTGGGCGTGCTCCTGAGCTGGGCGTGAGGCTCGAAGGAGACTGTTTCATAGACCTGAGAAGCAGGCGTTAGGTAACAGTGGCCAGTCATGTCCATGAGTCTCCCTACGTGAGAGTCTCATTCACCAAATGGGTCTTTCACCCCTGAGCCAAAAAGGAAAGTACCTTTTTGACTACCTTAAAAAATGAATAATAGAGGAAAGCATTGGATAGAGTGAGCCACCCATGGGAAGTGGTGATTTGGGAAAAATAAAAATGAAAAGAAAGATCAGAAAAAGTAGAGAGAACATCAAAGTGAAGGGACTATAAAAGGGGAACAAAAGGGACGTAGAAAAGGGAGAGTTGAGTAAGGGTAACATAAGAAAGTAACAAAAACCTTTGGCCACTGTGACTTAGTGCTTGCTTTTCTCATCCTCTCACAAAGGTCTTTGAACCAGACTCATCGGTTCATCCCCTTGCCACCCTCATCTTGAGAAGTTCTTTTGTTGATATCTTGTCCAAACCCCAATCTCATAAGCTTACTGACCCAGATCATTACTACTAAGTATTTCCTTAATTTTGTACTGAAACACGTGTCGAGAGATTTCTCTGAATTATATGGTGGATCATTGAAAGTATAACCACAGTCAAACACCTATTTTCTTATAATTATTTTCATTCACAACTTCTTACACTTCAAATTTCTTTTCCCACTATTTAATATTATAATCACTCCTCTGTCTTTTCTTTTTGCCCTGTTTTCTTAGACACTGAGTAATATTTTTCTATTATTCTTCTAAATGGATTGTCATATTGGTTACGTTGCTGACTTGAAATTTAGAACAACATGTGCTCATGTGACAAAGAAATCAAAAAGGTATTTATGCGGGTGCTTCTCTTAGGTGATCTCCAATATACATGCCAAGGACATGGAGACTATAGCATATATGCTAAAACATATGTAAGATCCAATTTATCTAGATGTAAAAGATAAATGAATAAAATGTTGTAAGTGATGGGAGTCCCTTTTAGCTTATGAGAGTATACTAGTTGGGGAAAAAAAACCGACAAGGTTTAATTGAAAAAATTCATTTACAAGAAACACTAATTTTTTCAATTTGAAAAATTTTCATACCACTCCCACCAAATTTTCATACTAATTTTCAATTCGATTTGAGTATTATAAATGAGATTTGGGATCCAATTTAGTGCATGTTTGGATAGAGCCCAAACGTGAGTTTGCTAACCTAAATCTGCCTTTTGGGGCAATTTTAGTTTGTTTGGATGAATTTGGTGAATGTGATTCACTCATCCGAAACCACGTTGAGTCAAAAGCAACTTAAGGTAGCTTTTGCGTTTGATTCAATTTTTTACATTGAATTTTATCACAAAAGTACTTTTCCAATAAAAATATCTAAACATAAATCACTTTACTCCAAACTCAATTGTAATCTAAATCAATTTTTAAAATCAAGTTCATCTAAAATCACGTTTTGCTAACGCTCACCCAAACACAGCCTAAAGGGTTCCTAATCTAATATTCCCACCAAATTGCGTCAATTATCCACTCGAATTAACTAAAAATAGGCCATAGCCCAACTAAACAAACCACATTCTCGAGCATGATCCTGAGTCATAAAGCAGGGGGGTTAGTCTACAAACCCTACCATTATCCCCCAAACCCCACTTTTTTGAATAATACCCAAAGTACCCTCCTTTAAATCCCCATTATACTCATTTCCTTTTCATTTCACAAATCCCACACCCCACACTCCTCCAACTTCAGAAACCGTTCATCTTCCATCTACAACTTTCAACCTTCTTCTTGCTCACTGCCGCCTCCGGCTCCACCGCCACAAGTGGGAGTCCTTCCTTCAAGGTATGAACTTCCTCTTTTTCATTTCACGTTTCGTTTCTCTTTTTTCTTTTGCTATTTCGTTTTCGTTTTCTATTTCTATTTTCGTTTATGTTTTGTTCATTTGTTTTTGTTTTGTTTATTTAATGTTTGGTTTGGTTTAGTTTAGGTTAGGTTTTGTTTTGTTTTTCGTTTGTTTATTTGGTGTTAGGTGTTGTTTTTGTTTCATTTTTGTGTTGGTTTTTCTCATTCGTCATTACTGTGTTGATGCGTTTATTTGTTGCTGTTGTTAGGGGTGTAAGTGGTCCGGTCCGAGACCGCGAGACCGCTCGGACCGAACTGGACCGGACCGAAAAATGCAGTCTGGTCCGGTCTCACGGTCCGGTCTGGTCCCAAAAAAGTCAGACCGTTCTAGAACAGTCCGGTCCACGATCCCAAATAATTTTAGACCGCTGGAACCGGACCGGACCGATAGGACTAATAATTAAAAAAAATAAAAAAATAAAAATAAAAAACCTATTGTACAAACAAAAAAACAGAAAACAAAAAATAAAAAACCTACTGTACTAACAATAATATCACTTCGTGTGGCTAGAAATCAAACAAAAAAACATTGATTTGGCCGATATATCTATTGATTTGGCCGATACCAATAAACAAACTAGACATCAGTTAAAAAAATAGTGTTATTTTAAGTACATGTACCATATTTGACAATTCCAAAAATTTGTGACTTGCCATATGTTTGCTTGATTTATAAAAAAAAAAAAACAGGAAAGAAATGCAAAATAGACCGGATCGGACCGGACCGGACAATTCATGAACGGTCCGGTCCGATTCGGTCTTTGAGGATAAATAATATTGGGACCGGACCGGACCGGACCATAATAAATTGAACGGTTCGGTCCGTAATATGGCTGGACCGGACCGTTACACCCCTAGCTGTTGTTGTTGATACGGTTGAATGTTTTTTTGTTCTGCTCTTTGGTTAATTCCGACGAACCAGTGTCGGAAAATTGAAATTCCGACACATGGTTCTTAGAATTTTAAAAAAAAATAACAAATTTTTCATACATACCCGTTAAAATTCCGACACTTCAGATTTTTTCCGGTAACGTAAAAAAAACGCTCATTAAACAGAAATTACCTTAAACAAGGAGCAGAGAAAGACCACTAAAATTCCTTTACGGATGAAGATGGGTAAAGTTTCTGAATTTCAATGGCTTTTTGCTTTAGAGAATGTAAAACCAAGAGGGATTTGTTATATGGAGCATGAAGAGATCCATGGGGTTATGAGGTTTTCTTAAGGTAAAAGGTGGAAAGGTGGTGGGGTTTGAGCATAATGGACATTTCCCCATTAAAATAAGGTTGGTATAATAGTGGGGTTTGTAGACTAATCCCCGTAAAGCTGATCCTCTAAGCAAAATTGCAATCCCATTTCAACATTCACCGAGTACGCCGTGACGAGGCCTCGTGCAGTACTGCAAACGACCAAGTGACGCTTTCTTCCGTTATCAACCTCCACTCTATGAACTGGTGTTCTAAACGATGAATTTCTTTCATGAAACCATCTTAAATAATTGTACACATCATATCATATGATAAGATACTAATCATAACCAGTTTGCATAGGTTTCCTATCACAATCTTCTACAGCTTGAGGGATAAGAATTTACCGTTTATCAATTAAACATAATAGAAATGAATGGTAACAATGGCCTGCATCATGAGGACCATTCTATGGGCATTATAAACATTCTTATCGATCAAGGCTACACAAAATAATTTTTGGAATGGGGAATCAACATGAGATATAGTATCCGAGACTTAAACATGTTTGCTTCGGCGCTTTGAAGCTCTGGAACGCGCATTTGGTGGAAGCAGCTAAATACATGCCTTTGCGTTTGTGGCCACCCAACACAAATCCATACATGTTCTTATTAAGTCAATACATCACAACGTGGGAGAATTTTGAAGTACACGTATAATAAGATTAGGGAAAATTGGATTTATAGGGGTAAAAACAAGTAAATAACGTAGCTAAGCAAAAGGTTTTTTTAAAAACAAAAAATACAGAACTCGAATTAAACATGAAAATATCTTCTGTTCATTAGAAAGGGTTTTAATCATTACAGAGTTGTGGGTCGTGTATAACCACGGATAGGAATAACTAAACACCATTTCACAATTCTCTCAAAATAAAACTAGCAATTAAAAACTAAACACCGAACAGATAAAGCCAACAAAACGAAATTATACAGATCTAAGAGCTCGTGAACTTGGTGACCGCCTTGGTACCCTCAGAGACAGCGTGCTTGGCCAATTCACCAGGCAACACCAATCTGACAGCGGTTTGAATCTCCCTTGAAGTGATTGTTGGCTTCTTGTTGTAGCGAGCGAGTCTGGATGACTCCTGAGCAAGCTTCTCGAAGATATCATTGATGAAGCTGTTCATTATCCCCATGGCTTTCGAGCTTATTCCAATGTCTGGATGCACCTGCTTCAGAACCTTGAAGATGTAGATCTTGTACGTCTCCACGCTCTTCTTGCTTCTCTTCTTCTTCTTCTCTCCGCTCGCCCCACCTTCCTTTGGAAGCTTCTTCCCTGCCTTTGGCTTCTTCTCTGCCGGCGGTGCCTTCTCAGCAACGGTGGATTTCTTCTCCTCTGCGGGCTTCTTCTCCGCTAGCTTCTTCTCTCCCTTCGGTGCCATCACAATTGAGCGAGATTTTGAGAGAAATTGAAAAACTAGGGTTTGAAATTGGGATTGTAAATGCTGAATGAAAGAGGTGTGTGTTGGAGTGGAGAACGAAGGGATTGTTATATAAGAAGGGTTTCGAGTTCTTATTGGCTGATGGAGTTTGGCGAGGATCGATGACGTGGCTTCTCTTGATCCGTTAAATTACATTCTTAGACGAACGCGAAAATAGACGGGCACGATGTTTTGCTTGAGGGGTAGTGGGAGATGCGGATAGATGAGTTGGCGATTGCTTTAGCCGTTGAAATGCATTTGATGACTCCGGGAATGGACAGTTGAGATGATTTCTCTCTTTGGATTTTCCTAAAATGGAATCTCACTCGGATTGAAGTTTGATGTACTCGACATTTTGTTTTTTTGGAGGGAAGTTTAACATTTTTAATTTAGAGTACCTTTTTGCTGTTCAGTTTTTCATTGCGCGCCCGAATGGGACAACCATTTCATCTTGTGCGGTTTTGCTTTGAAATTGAGGAAACTTTATTTTTCTTTTCAAATTTAAAAAAAAAAAATGAAAAAACTTTATATTTACGCAAGGAATATTATGAAGTGTTATAGGAGTATTATGAAATGCATCAAATATATTTCAACGCGTTATTTTTAACACTTCATAAAAATAACGTATCGAACTATATTTTGAGTTTAAAGAAGGTTAGTCTAATAAAAATGTTATTTTTTTAATTGGTGTTCTCATGACAATCACCACAAAAATAATTTTTTTTATAGTTAAAATTTATGACTCGAGTTTGACTCATATAGTTCATTTAAATTTTATATTCACGAAAATACAACGTACATTCATACATGCACTAAGTAATATAAGATAACATTGAGTAGCAACTCTTATTACATCAAATACTAAAACTCAAGACACTCGAGGAGAAGGTTGATAAAAACCACAAAATTTGCATGAAGCTCACATCTAAGTTGGCCAACATGTCAACACAATGATTAGCCTCAGTATAAATGTATAGTATGTGATCAATCTTCTCGTGCCACTCTTCATGAAGCAAGCTCCCAATTGTAGCAATTACACCTTGTTTGGTTTAGGGGAAATTGAGATGAAAGATTTTGAGGGAGGAGAAAATGAGAAGAAAACAAGAATATCCCTGGTTTGGTTACAAGAGAGAAAACAAGGAGAGAGAGAAATTGGAGTGGAACGTATATCAAATTCTTTTCTCTCCTCATCTGGCGAGAGTTTGAGGACAAAACTCTCTGAAGGCGCGAAAATGATCATAAAAGGGCGCCACTTTTCGCGGAAACCCGAAATTACCCTTGAGCCCTTTCTTCTTCTTTCATTCTTCTCATCTCTCTCTAGCACTCTCCAGTCTCCACCGTCTGGCTTCTCATTCTCCATGTGCGACAGCTGCTTTGCTCCAAATTGAGCACCGCGAAGTTTGCTCCCATCCTTCTTCTACTTGGTATGTGCATCTCTTTCTCTTATTTGTTCTCTATTTTCTCTTTATTTTTTTGTCCCACCATTTTCTTTATATATAAATCTCCACTTTATGCCAACAAATTTTATTTTTTTTTAAAAGGCTTTATTTTCTCTGCTTTATGGTATCAGTCTTGTTCCTGTTCAGTTTTTTCTGCACATTGGGTTTTCTTATGGCTGGTTTTGTTTCATAAACATTGTCCGATGGATGTTTCAATGATGTAAGGGGGAGTCCATTGATTTTTTATCTTCAACATTAGTTTCCCTGCTTTGTTTAATTATTTTTCTGTTACAGTGATGTTATGGGGGTTTCTTAATTATCCTTTGTCTAATTACATACTGCTGCTGCTGAATTCCTCTGGTTAGGAAGTCTAAAATATTTGGCTGTTTTACCTGTATTGGCTTCTTTTTTAGGTGCAATATTTTTTTAGATTAATTTTGAGTACAAGTAAGAGGGTTGGTTGTGGATTAATTTCGAAAATGTTGCATTTATTCGGCCAACTAAAATTTGCAGCACAAAGCAGGACCTACTTAAAAAAGTGTGAATAAGACTTACTTAGTGGCTTGTGTTTTCCTTTCCTATAAAATTTCAATGATTTCTATGGTCATCTTACAAGCATTCAACTTTTCTTGATCACAAGCACTATTGATCATTATTCTTTCTTGCTTTTCAGCTTTTGAACCGCTGGCCCCTTATGCTCTAACTAAAAAAATCAATTTTGACAATACCTTGATTATGTATAAAATGATGGAACCAATTTCTGAAATAGAAACTCAGACCTGCAAAACTTAATCATGTTAGAACAGTGTTTTTTAGTTTTGTCCAAAGACGATACAAGATTGATTAACAATTGTATTGAACATAAAAATTCTATTTAAAAAGCTAATATGCTTATGCAGATTTTAGAGACTTTTAGGCTTAGGAATTATTGACTAAAAGTATAGAGAGATTAAATCACCATGTAAAGTGTAACAGCCCAGCCCCAGCCAGCCGTACGGTACTGGGCATTGGGGCCCAGCGCACCGCCACGTGGATATTGTCCACTTTGGGTTACGTTCACCCTCACGGTTTTGCTCTTGGTCTCACCTTCCGTGAGCCCCAAAACGCGTCCACGTGAGGTAAGGTATCCACACCCTATATAAGGCATGCTTCGTTCACCTTACCAGCCGATGTGGGACTAAGGCTTGCCCTTACATCCACCCCCTTGGAGGCCCAACGTCCTCGTTGGCACATCGACTCGGCCCTGGCTCTGATACCAAATGTAACAGCCCAGCCCCAGCCAGCCGTACGGTACTGGGCACTGGGGCCCAGCGCACCGCCACGTGGATATTGTCCGCTTTGGGTTACGCTCACTCACGGTTTTGCTCTTGGTCTCACCTTCCGTGAGCCCCAAAACGCGTCCGCGTGAGGTAAGGTATCCACACCCTATATAAGGCATGCTTCGTTCACCTTACCAGCCGATGTGGGACTAAGGCTTGCCCTTACATCGAATGTAACATTCCGAAATTTAATATGTAATATAATAGATTTAAGTACAAATTTATTTAAGAATAAAATTGAGTCATAGAAGTAGTGTAAGGGTCGTGAGGATAACAGGAAGCACGAGCCGACCAGATAAGTAAATGACGGATCTCGGACCGATCCCTGCCGAGCTAAATGAAAACGAACGCGAGATCTGGTGTCAACTCGGATTAGCCGACCACAACGAAACCTCGCAGTATTGACTGAGAGGAGACTCGGACCGCTACTGCTTCTTCGTGTCAAGCCGAAGTCCTCATGTTTCTCCGTGACAACTCACGATGAGTTGCCAATTCCTTGATTTTCGTACCATCCGTACGGCTATCCCTATCAACCACTTTATGTCCTTGTCAAGTCACTGTTTATGGCTTCCTTTAGAAGCTAATAAATCATGTCCACATATTCTAAGCTTCTCCAAGAAGCCTCCAATGAGAGCCACACAAATAATTCCCACATTAAGAATAAAAGAAAACCCTCAAACAACACAACAACATTTTCCACTCTCTTCTCACTCACGAAAATCCCTCCTTTCTTCACCATCAAATACTCACGAATTAGAGGCTGCTCTCATTCATCTCTTCACCTCAACAAACGTTTCTGGAGCATTCGGTGTTTGGGGTGTGCAACAAGGAGGAAAGGGTTCAAGGGGTTCTAAGCTCACGAGGTCAAATACCAAGAAGCCACACTCAAGCTCTCAAACATCTCGCGGATTGAGGTAAGGAGTGAGTGTTACCTCTATTTGAGTTTGGGTTGCTAATGTGTTCATAACGGGTGCTAAGAGTGAGTGTTAGAATAGGAAAGAGACATAGGGTAATGTTAGTGAGAAGAGATAAAAGATTAATAAAAATTAATAAAGGAAGTAGGATGATGTTTTCTTGGGAATAAGGTGAAATATTTGCATATCTGTTAAGTGCTTCTAACCATGTTGTTTTGTTGTATCAATATTTATGAGTTGTGATATTCATTGTTTATGTTTCATATTTGAAATCTATCTGGGGCCGACCGTGAGAGGTTGAGTGTGAATGTGAGATGTGGGAAATGTGGAGAGTAGAAGAGATAAGTAAATGAAATAAATAATGAGAGATTAATGGAAAAAGGAATAGCTAAGGGGTTAAGCCGAGCGAGGCCGAGTAAAGAAATGGTTAAAAAGGATAAAAGAGTAATTTAAGAGAAATGGTGGTGTGATCGGGTCATAGAAGACACGTACTAGGTGCGTGCATTGATCGCTCAGACGCATACTGGGTATGTGCCGCTGTAAGACGGGTACTGGGTACTCGCAGTTATGACTCACACAAGGTTCCGAGCACGGAATCGGTGGGATGTGCTCCTGGTCATAGAAGACGCGTACTGGGTGCGTGCATTGATCGCGTAAGAGGCTGAGAGGCCCAGCTGTAAGACGGGTACTAGGTACTCGCAGTTATGGACACTCCTTAACTCCATAGAAGAATCGGCGGTAGTGCTCCTGGTCATAGAAGACGCGTACTGGGTGCGTGCATTGATTGCGTCAGACGCATACTGGGTATGCGCAGCTGTAAGACGGGTACTGGGTACTCGCAGTTATGGACACTCCGGAATCCGACCCTAAATGGTGTAAGACATGCACGGGGTGTATGCATCCGAGAAGAGTAAAAGATTGTAAACTATGTAAAAGATGAATAATGAGTAATGAGACCGAGAGAGAAAAAGGGAATACCGAGAAAGGAAAGTATCGACCGAGCAAGTCAAGGGTAGGAGTTGAGAAAAGAGTACAAGGGAAATTAACTGAATAAGAGTGGTAAAAATTGGTAGGTAATGGATATACTGGATAATGATATGAATCGAGCAAACTAAGGATGTATGCATGTAATATGTTATGTCTGATTATCTGTTATATATGCTAATTGACTATTTGTGTTTGGCTTGGTAATTCGGTATGTCATATTAGAAACTGCTTACTTAAGTTCTGTGTAATGCTCACCTCCTTACCATTTTTCAGGTACTGAGCCCGAGCAGACGCAGTTCCCGGCCGAGCAGGTTCACTCTCCCTCACAGGGAGAGTAAGTCATTAGAGTCGGAGAATTAAGTTAGGCATCGGCCAGTTGGCCGAACGAAAACACTTATTATGTATTTTTAATAATTGACTAATGTAAACAAGTTGTTTTGCTTATCCTACTCGTGCATGAATGAAGTCTTCCGCTAAAACTCTGACAATTCAATATTAATGGAAAGAATTACTATTTTGACTCTTATCATAATTGTGTTAAGAAAGAAAATTTTATGTCCTAATTTTCAGTTTTATGGGTAAATTTAATTAGGGTGTTACATAAAGTGACTGCACAAAGAGGTTTTCATCAAAACACAATTCTCACCTTAAAAAGTCTTTTTTGAATGAAGTGTTACTTATACTTCTTGTTTCTTCCTTTAATAAAATTTGTTGTCTTGCCTTTAAGAAAAATACCAAGTTGAATTAGTTATGTATGATGTTTGTTTATATTTTTAACTTAATTTTTTTATTAACCAAGCCATTGTTCTATGCCAACCTCATGTTGAATGCTTTGTTTTGGAATGGCTCTGTGATTTTAGCCAAACTCATTATTTAAATTTGATGCTTTATTTTCTTGGTATGTCTTCAATTTGTCATTTTATTGGCATTTCAGATTCCTTATTATTGATATTGCCAAATATTTGTTACTATAGTCATATGGAACGAATCATGAACATAAATAACGGTGAAGATGTCAACCGTGATGGTCCAATTGCCAAATTAAATGCTATAGATATGGAAGAGGATGATATAACTAATGTTGATATGCCACTTCAAATGCAAATTATAAATCATGGCCTATAAGAGTTGCAAAGGAGGCAACATATGGGTGCACTAGTACAAAATATATTTTTCAGACCGGTTCCCAACCAATTTTCAGACCGGTTTCGAACTGGTCTTAAAGCCCCTGTTGCTAAAAATGCATGTTAAATGAGACCAGTTATGAACCGGTCTTTTTTATATTAACAAGACTGGTTATTAACCGGTCTGAATAATGATTTTGAACCGGTCTGAATAATAATTTTGAACTGATCTGAAAAATTTTATGAACCGGTCTGAATAATAATTTTGAACCGGTCTGAAAAATTTTATGAACCAGTCTGAAAAATTTTATGAACCGATCCGAAAAATGTATGAACCGGTCTCAAAAATTTTCTGAACCGGTCTGAAAAAACTTATGAACCGGTCTGAAAAATTTTCTGAACCGGTCTAAAAAAACTTATGAACCGGTCTGAATTAACTTCAATATGCCTTTTTTCTTTTACAGCCCCTCCAACACAACTTAACCGCTTCATTTAAATTAACTTGATTTAAATTAAAAAAATATAATATAAATACTCAAAGATAGGTATACAATTACAAACATAACCACTTCAAATTGTTTATTTACATACACAACATATATATAAAAAACCATAAAAACCTAAAATAATAGTAGATAAAAAAATACATAAAGAATTATATTATCACTTAGTTTACTTAGGTTATGCTCTTTGAAGGACGGAACCTCTAACTCTTGTTCAACATCATCTTTGAAGTGTGCAGAGGATCAACACCACCAAAAACAATCTCACCCCCTTGATCTTTTTCTGGTTTACGATTAAGCTAGAATGGAAATACTGGTTCCTTAACAAGACTTTGTTCAATCATATTGTACCTACAACAAGTAAGTGCATCATAAGTCTTAACGAAATAGAGATTAAATAAATATTAACAAAATGACAAATCAAAGTTTAAATGTGGAAAATCAAAGTCATAACGATGCAGATCATAATGTGCATTTTTAGACTTGAGTTCATCAGATGGAATGAAATCTAAATCATCTCAACACCAAAACACAGTTTCAGCCTTCCAGGGATATAATATACAAATAAACAAAATAAACAAGTTTTACTCATATATTACAATTATTACAATTATTTGGTATGACAGGTGTTAATAATCTATATCAGATAGATCATGATACATAGCCTACCCAAGTTTTACTCATCAATAGCTTTCTCAACCAAATAAACAAGTGAATGAAATACAAAATAAATGAGATAGATATAATACAATGGTACTTAATTACCTTATTTAGACTTGATTCAAAATTATAGTCAAGGACTCACTCTCTGCTATTTTCACTAGGTGCAGATCCTGGTTCTACCTCTTCAGGACCCTGAGGGTGCTCATTATTAATTTGACCATTTTCTATTCCCACTTCATTGCTAGGATTATAATTTGGCTCATGCCCTGTGTAAGCTACATACCATTTCTAAGAATCTGCTACTACCATAGGAGGGAAACTTGGGAACCATGTCTTCGAGATTTGAGTTATAATATATATGTTGAACAAGGTGAGAGGTGTTACTCATTCCTTGATTTTCCAAAATAAGAGGGTAGGATGAATTAGCAAATTCACTATAAGAAACCATTGGAGAGCCTCCAAAGTTTTGAACCTGACTCAATGAAACAAGTGGATCCCAATCAGAAGAAGCAAGCTGAAAATGGACTAGCCACAGACATAGAACTAATTTCCATGCCCTCATTTTCATGTTGAAACTCCATGAAATTTTCAAAACCACTCATCTCCTGAATTCAATATAGTACCTAAACAAGCTACTACTTTCTTAATATTATATACATACAGGTTTTATTAACACTTTCTCATTCATGTTCAACAATAGTAACAACTAACAACCTTTTACCATTAGGTGGATCTCAATTATGTACTACGACGCAATTAAATGGTCCAAAATTGGGTGACTGAAAAATTAATGCCCTGCATATTGTACTAAAAACAAAGGGCAGCATGCCTGAGCGATCCTTGTCAGTATCAGTCCAAATATGGTTGTTTCAAGTGTGGGAAAACTCAGATAAGGTACATTAGTAATGCAATCAATGTGAGAAAGTTAACAAATGCATTAGATCTTCGGAGTACCTTCTCAAACTGACAAAACCATTTGGCTTTCCTTCTTTGAAGGGTGAATTAGCAAAAAATTAAGGTTGGTTTGTAAAATAGAACTCAGCTCACAAATCATCATGTCTCACCTGTACAGTGCATGTCCTGAACATCATGTCAAGACCAAGAGTACCAACTTTGGGCATGTAATTCCTCATAATCTCATATCTTCCCTGAACAACAATACACGGTGAGATAGCAAGTAATTGAATCACTTAAGGTTAACAAAGAAGCACTGTCATTGTTCGGTTACCAAGTCAAATAGGCCCACCTACGAGGCCTCCCCTGACATGACTTGCTCATAGATAAAAAGGAAATCAATGACACCACAAACGGGGATCATTGCTACACTATTGAAACGTGGAATATCACTGATTACGATATGAGTAATAACCTTCTATATAGCCATATTTCTGGAATAGAATAAAAAAGCAAAAATACTGAAAAATTGTAGTTTAATAATGACAACTGCTATATACGCAGACACAGTTAATGCATCTGTCAGGAAAAAGTGTGTACTACCACAAATTGTTGAATACCAGATCCACCAAAAACCTCAAAAGAAGGATATTTGTTCATTCAAGTGCAAATTAAGTTATCAAGCCCTTGTGGACAATTTGGTAGACCAAACGTCTGCAACTGAGAGTAGTAGTATCCAAATTTCACATGACTTTCACATCAGGACTCAAGCCTGAATGAACCGAAGGAAAACAGAAGGGGTTTCCGACAATCTAATGAAACCCAACCAAATTCAGCGACACGTTGACCAAGACAGACCCTGGTCTTGTCATTTTAGAAAACAACTCTTATAACTGATGCAGTCAGCAAGTGCATCTTAGCAAGAGTTTTATTTCTAGATAGCATGGAGAAATCTGTTCATGTTTCAGTCATAAAAGGATTTAAAAGATGGGGAGAAAGAAAAACTACCTTTGGCATTATAGGTATGTCTTTGATTGCCCACTTTGGCTGAAAACCAATACCTAAAAATCCAATTCCCATTTCCTCAGCAACAGCTTTAACCTATCAATAGAAGAATAAGGAAGTAATTAACATAACAGATCTGAAGATATATCTAGGTCACTCACCGAATTACATAACAAGTGCTAAAATTTTTTGTAAACTTTCCCCGAGAGCAAGCTTGAGTGGTAGAGCTGTGGGAGATTAAGTGTTAGCACGCCCGGGTTCATACCACAGGGACCGTGCTTTCTCCCCCCAACCCTAAAAAAAATTGCCTATACAAAGAAGTGTTAAAATTTAGCTTTCTATTATGTAACAACATACAAAGAAAAATTAACATGACAATAACAGTGATGATGGTACTTATTTGTTTGAAGATAAGATTAATTTTTCAGGGTGTGCAATGGGGTGGACATCACCCGAAACAGGAAAAGAAAACCAGAAGTTACACCCACATTGGAGAGAAAGAGAAAACAGTGAAAGAAAAAATTCCATATTTCTTCACCTAATCAGAAATCAGCAGATTACTTTAACAAGTATTCATGACCAACCTGATAGAGATGGGAATTAACTTCAGCACAAGTCTGATGCAAGGTTTCAAGAGGAGCACCGCTAAGCTCAAATTGACCCCCTGGCTCCAACGATATGCTCTGCTTCCCCTGGTCCACATAATGCGTGAAAACTTTCACTTCAAATCTCCAACAATAACAAAGCATTGCATTGGAAGCTTGAATCAGGACACATTTTAACAAACAAAAAACATTGCAAATCTCAAACAAAAAGTTTAATATTCTGGTTCACGCAAATATTAGCTTACCTGTTTCAATCCAATGATTTTATCACCCTCCATTATTTTATCCCAATCAAATCTCTCAACAATATTGTTCAGCAATTCTGCTATTTGCTCATACTTCATAGGGCGCAAACTCCCAAACTCAAATCCAAACTTCTCATGTTCAGTACCTATTCTGCAAGACAACATGAACAAAGTAATTGCCTACAAAAAAAAAACAAGTTAACAAATAAGAGAATGTCAAAATTTTATAACTTCACAAGGAACCTAATCAAGTCCTATGTAAACTTGCTGAATTCACAAATTGAGTTGAGCAATAGACATTACGCAACAAGGAAACAAAAACTCTTCATGAGAAAAATGAACATGAGACCCAAGGAAGATATAATTACTAATCCAAAAAAAATATTCAATCATTTCAATGTTCAATTCAAATTGAAACAAGGAAATCACGTAAAACT
The DNA here is from genome assembly GCA_037953625.1 of Crotalaria pallida. NCBI lineage: Eukaryota > Viridiplantae > Streptophyta > Magnoliopsida > Fabales > Fabaceae > Crotalaria > Crotalaria pallida. The sequence continues at coordinate 135,088,916 of CM075654.1, read as the reverse complement.
CTATGCATTGAACCCAAGTATATCATGAAGAAGAGAAAAATATTCCGTAATCCATATACGTTTTAAACTAAGTATATTATACTAACTAGCAAAGAAGAGACAACCAGTTTATAAGGGGAAAAAACTAAGGAACATGCCTAGCAAAAAAAAAGGATCATCGAAGCTTTGCGAAAACACCATATCGTATCTGTATCTGCCACTCATAATCCTTCAACACACCTACATTCGTATTTTCGGCATATCCCCTTTTTTGCGGGTTGGCGGTTGCAGGTTGGCGGCGGCTGGGCGGCGAAGGAAACATGGAACCGAGGAAGAGAATGAGGGAAGAAGAGAAAGGAACCCTAGGTGGAGGAAGGGTTTGGCGGCACAAAAAGGGAACTCCCAGAGTTCTCTAGAACCAGAACCACGAAAAGGGAATGCGAGTTTTTTTTTTTTAATTTATTTTTCAGACTGGACGTATGAATTAATGTTAATTTTTAGACCGGTTTCGCATTGGAACCAGTTTCAATTAATATATTTTCAGACTGGTTATTCAAATCAACCAGTCTGGTTTAAACTAATTCCAACAACCAGACCGGTTCCGTGCGGAACCGGTCTTAATGGACTGGTTTGAAAAATATATTTTGTACTAGTGGTGTCGTGGTCCTTTTATGTTATGTTGTCCATATATTGCATTTATTGCAATTATTGTCAACACATTTTCCTACTCGTGTTGGTGATTTCTCTATACAAAGAGAGCGTAGGCGTAGTGAGTTAATGAGCAATCTAGTACAAACAGAGACATATCGTCACATTATACGAATGGGCCCTCAAGCATTCATTCAATTGTGTGAGAAACTAAGAGGTACTGGTATTGTGAAGGATACCATGCGATCTACGGTTAAGGAGCAAGTAGCAAAATTCTTACACATAGTAGGGCATAATACTAAATATTGTGCCATGTCTTTATACTTTCACCGTTCTAAAGAGACGATCAGTCGTCATTTTCACAATGTGTTACGTGCTATCATATCGTTAGAGGGGCAATTTATGGTACAACCTTCTGGTGGAGAGGTCCATAAAAAAAATACTTAACAATAACAGATTTTATCCTTTCTTTATGGTACCTTTATATTTTATCCAAGTTGGAGTTTTTTTTTAACTCCCAATTTTGACATTCTCGCCACTAACTTAGAAAACCATTTTTTGAGATAAGGATTGCATTGGAGCTATAGATGGTACACATGTTAGAGTAAAGGTCCCAAGGTCAAAGCCCCAAGTTTCGTGGAAGAAAAGAGTGGCCCACTCAAAATGTTTTCGCTGCATGTGATTTTGACATGAAATTCACATATGTGTTAGCTGGGTGGGAAGGACAGCTTCTGACTCAAGAATATTAAAGGATGCTTTAAGTAGAAAGATTCGTTAGTAATTCCTGAAGGTTAGCAGAAAATTAACACAAATTAAATTTTATGCAACGCATTATAAATTTAAACCATTTACTTAAAATGTTGAGGCATATTTTCTGTATAATTTTTGTAGGAAAGATTTATCTTGGCGATGTGGGATTTTCGCTAAAACGGGGGGTAATCACACCACATCGGGGTGTTCGTTATCACTTGAAGGAGTATTCTGCTCGGGGCCCGCAAAATCCTAAAGAATTATTCAACCATAGACTTTCTTCGCTTCGAAATGTCATAGAGAGAAGTTTTGGTGTATTAAAAAAAAAGATTTCCCATTTTAGGAGACGGCTGCCCAGATTTTTAATTTGAAACAATGAGGGACGTTGTCATTGCTTGTTGTATACTACATAACTTTTTAATGGGTGTTGACGATAATCGATCTATAATTGCTGAAGTTGATCGTGAGTTGCTTGAACAGGAGATAGATACATCACAAGCTCTTCAGCGTGATGAAGACTATAGACAAGGAGCACTCTTAAGAGAGAAAATAGAAACTTATATGTGGAATGCTTATCAACATTAATGCTCAGTAATGATGATCTTTTGTGGAATACTAAGACAATATGTAATTTTTGTTGATCTTATGTATTAGATTTGATGTGTTTGGATGTCATGTACATGTTTTATTTGATTTGATTAATGTTATGGGATTAGTTTATGAGTTTCAACCCTTGTCCTATTTGTTATATTTAAAAAATAAATTGAATTGTGAATTTATCTATCTATAATATTTTTGTAATACAAGGTTGAGAAATGATAAAGGGAAAAGGTCGTCCAGCTGAAGGCACTCAAGGTTCTAACAACAATGTCAGGTGGACTAATGAGATGGATCGAGTGCTTCTTAATGGATTTATTGAAGAGGACAACAAAGGCAATAGACATAATGGCAATTGGACTACTGAAGCGTATGCTAATGTATTGGAGATTCTACATTCTAACATTGATCCAAGCATGACTAAGCAACACATCAAAAACAGACAGAAAACTTTGAAAGCAAATTTTGGAGTGACATACGATCTATTTCATAGTATAAGTGGATTAGCATGACATCCAATAACCAAGAAGTTTGAGGTTGAAGAGTGTTTGGGAAGACTTGATTAAGGTAAAAAAAAAAAAAACATATTATTTGATTGTTGTTTTGCATATTTCATTATGTTATTTATTTTCCAAGTAAATAGTAACTCATGGTGTTGTGTTTGGTCCATGCTGTGTTTGGTTACAGGAGAAACCACATGTTGTTAAATGGAAAAAATGGCAAATCAAACACTATCATACTTTGGTGGAGTTGCACAGTTCTGATCGAGCTACAGGAAAACAAGAGCAAACTGCAAGGCAAATACTACGTCAACTTATGAAGGATAACACTAAAATACCACATCATCATCATCACGATCCGATGGACAATGTTCGATGATGATTCAATGCGTTACACAAGAGTTCCTTCATTTTATGAATCTCAACGTTCTCCACAATTTGAATCATTCACTCCTCCATATACACAGTCACAACAATCGAATGGGACATCTGGCTCCAAGGGAGTGAAGCGTGTAATACCCTTATTTTATATGCAAAAATAGTGAGTAAAAGTTTATAATTTAAAAGAGTGTACTTAAAAATTTCTTTTCACAGATCAAATTTACAAATAAATTTGGGCATCCATTTACAATACATGTAGCACAAACATAAAGTTTCCTTCTTTCCAATTCTTCCACTGCGACACTCTGATCCTCAAGCTCCTTGACTTTCACCTAAAATGTTAACCACGAAGGGTGAGACCTTTTCACAACACATTGAATCATAAGATAGTAAAAAGACACATAATACTAACTCAAGTATCATAATCAAACCAAGTCATGAATAACAAAATGCTTCCATTAACTAATTATTCAGTAATAACACATTTTTCCATTTATTCCGAATATCACCTCAAATCAGAGGCCAATGAAACAAACTTAATCATCATAATTGACACCTCACAACAGAGGCCTACAAAATTTTCCTTATTTACATTATGTGCCCCTCAGGTCGAGGTCAGCACCCCTTTTTACTTTATTTCATTTTGTGTCCCTCAGATCAGAGGTCAACACGCAATCACTTTAACTCATTTGGTGTCCCTCAGGTCAGAGGTCAACACCTTAACATTCATTTCATTTTGTGTCCCTCAGGTCAGAGGTCAACACTCATTTACTTTGATTCATTTTGTGTCCCTCAGGTCAGAGGTCAACACATTAACATTCATTTCATCTTGTGTCCCTCAGGTCAGAGGTCAACACTTCATTACTTTAATTCATTTTGGCCCCCTCATAACAGAGGTCAGCAAATTCATCACTTTCCATTAATCGTCACCTCAAATCAGAGGCCAACGCACTTATTACACTTTCATTACGCATTACCTCAAATCAGAGGCCAATTCATACTTTCATCTTCTTACTCAAACAACTTAGCACATATAATCACAATTTCACTTACACACATTTCCCATTCATTCTTTATCCATATTCATTCCCTATATCAATTATCAAATCTTTCCATTAATCGTCACCTCAAATCAGAGGCCAACGCATAAATTTCACATTCACACATAATCATTATTGAGATACAATTGTATACCATCCATACATACTTGTCGCATATTTAACATCATCGTTTCACATTTAATTTACATGTAATTGTTTTATTCCCATTTCCACCGTTATACATTTTCACATCTAGTGTACAAATATATTCAACCTAAACATACATATTATCACCATCTCATAGTTTTGCCTTAACACCACATATAATAGTTTCCATTCCATTTTTTTCCTATATCAATTTGCTCCATAACCCATACATATATTTGCAATAGCAGTCAATTAACATTAAATACAAAACTTCCCAAATAAAATCAATAATCATAGACATCATTTACTCATGTAGTGGACATAGCAAACTTTTAACATACAACAAATATCATCAATCAATTCGACATACTCAGGTATGTCTCAGAGTGCTTTAATATAAGTCAACTCCCTAGGGTTCTTCACTTCCTACATTACCAACATTCATAAGCGATTTTACCAAAATTAAATCAATTAAATATTTAAATTAAAACAAAGATACATTCAACATTCTTAAACCAATTCTATTCCGGTGTTATTTTGCTACCCACAACCCAATTCAACTACTTAACCCAAGTCCTATTATATACCCCAACTATCCCTAACTCAAGGTGTGAAAAAGAGACTCCCCTTACCTTGAAATTCTAGCAATAATGACAGAGTCACGTTTACATCCGCGGCTTGCTCCATTGTCAAGGTCAATAGCGTGTTGGATCTAAATAAGGACATATGATAAAACTAATTATGACATTAAAAATATATATCAAATAAACTCATTTTTGTCAAAACAATAAATATATATCATTATACAATAAAGATACATCATTTTTTCCTAAAACATCTATTTATTTGAAAATATAGGGATAATAAAAATAAAGACGGATCGTCAAATAAATTAGGTAGATGGATAAAGGGAGTTGAGGATATTAATTACCTAAGAAAGATTTGAGATTGAATGGTTGGATCTTGAGTTATTAGACCGGAAAGATAAAGAAAATCAAAATTTCCTTTCCCCAGCAAAGTGCAGCTCTCACATTTTTTTAAGCGCCATACGCTCTTGCACAAGACAAGTGATAAGTTCTTGGGCAACAATCAACACGGCAACCGATGGTTGCTCCTCGCCTCCTACAACGAGTACACTTCAATGCTCTTCCTCTGCCTTTTATTATTCTATTTCTCTTGCTTTCTACGGTGGGGTACAGTGGGGACCTGGGGTTTTCTTTCATTCTGATTCTTCCTTTTTCATTCTTTTCTATTACAGGGGCTGGGTACTTATATGGGCTTGGGTAGAAAATAGGAGTAGTGGGGCGGTGGGGACTTGGGGTAGATTTAGGAATGAAATATATATTTTAACAATATGCTCTAATTTGTGGGTTAATGTGTGTAGGTATTTTGGATTATAAACAAAAGTTTGATGATCCAAACAATAAGATACATTTAAGTAAAACAATATTGTGTTTTAATTACTCAAAACTAATTAGAAAATAATAAAGTTATCGTCCCTCCGGATAGTTATTGCGTAAGAAAAATTATCGAAATTCAAAAGTGAATATATTTTCTCAATCCTGATATTAAACTTGATAAAATATAATATTCAAAATATTAAAATAATAAATTATTAAATACAACTTATACTGATAATATATAAAATCAGTTCCGGAGCTAAAATTAAAGCAGCCACCGAACACTATGAAAATTTATAACAACGCTCAAAATATTAAGTTAAACATATTTTTCTAAAGAAACTATTTATAAAAAGGCCTCTAAGGCTTGTCACTTGAGCTCTCTGTCAAAATGTTAATTAAACTAAATAAAAGTACTACTTTGTTTTTGAAAAACGTATGATAACAAATTTATACTTATTTTGACTAGAAAACATATTTCAAATATAATGATGAAATCAGAATTTTATTCCGAGACTCAAATCTTGAAAACATCATATTAAATCATTTAATTATTTTACTAAAAGTATTAAAAATAAGGGATGTTACAAAGCGTAAAGTTGTTGCCATGTCTGACTTAATCGAGGCTCAACTTAAAAATATGTCATATGGACTTGCTATGGTTGCCGATGTTTTGAAGGATGGTAATTATTTATCTGACAAATTGATTCAAGTTGCTCAAACTCAAGTGGAAGTAGCAAAACATCATGTGGAAAGATCGGCAAGACAGCTGCAGCGGTAGAGAAGCGGAATGAAATTGCCGAGAAGCATGTCATCATCATACAGAACAATACACCTCTTGTCTATACTGAAACATATGTTTGGGAAATGTTATCTGAATTGAATGTGGTGGATCACATTCGCTTGCAATGTTACAAATTCTTATGTAACAATGAGTCAAAGAAGCGTCAAATTTTTGGCGTGCCTTGCGCATGCAAGCTCTCTACACGATGATGGCCGATGGTGGATATATCAAGTAGTAGTGATATGTCGTGGATTGATTTTTTGGGTGGTATATGCATTGGAAAATAAGGACATTTGATACTCAAATTGCGTAGATATTATACTGTTTTTGTAAAGCTAGGTTGTTGCATGTCACTCCCTTTTTGTTTTTGTTTTAGATATGTGACACATGATACCAAGGTTTTTGTTACCATACTCACTAAGGTTGCATGGTGTATGCTATGCTTGAACGATGTTTCATACTATGTTTGTATTAAATATTATGCTTGAATGATCCATATTTTTAATGTGTATAGCATATTATCGTGTTTTGGTAACATGGTAGCATATTATCCTTTATGTGCAATCTTGTTATAGTTTCGTGTTTTGGCTCGTATGCACACGTTTTCTATGATTTTGTACTACCTGATTTTATTTGCTCATACATAAATGGTGTTTGAGCAAGTTGGGTAACTTGTTTAAGGTGATATTGAAGTTTTTTTTATGAAGTTTCAAATTTCGGTCTTTGGTTTGGTTAACATGCATATGGATAATTTGGGATAAGATTTTCGAAAATGTGTGAAGGGCTGCATGTCATATTATGAGTGATTTTCAAATCCACTTCATAGTATTTGCTCATATTGTATCTGAAATTGTTGTTGATGCAGGGGTGTCTATATGTGCAGAGACTTGTAGGTTTTGTTTGGTTGCAGGAAAGAAAACGGGAAGAGAGAAAATGGGAAGAGGGAAATAGGGAAGAGAGATTATGGTGAGAAAATGGGTAGATTTTGTGGTTATTTGGTATGAGAGAAAATGTGAAGAAATAGGGAAGAGAGAAAAGTTGAGTTTTCTTTCCTTCCGTTTGGTTGGAGAGAAAAGAGGGAAGAGAGAAAACAATAAATTTATCCAAAAACAACTAAACCCTTGTTTAACAAAATAGAAATAAATATATTTTTTCTTTTTCATATGTATGTATATTTAACATAATTAAATATTTTTATTTACTTCAATTCTTTATTACATGATACAAATTCTGAGTCCAAAATATAAAAAACAATTTCATTGAAAAAAAATGTTTTATTTTATTCCAATTAATTTTTTTTTTAAAAAAACGATCAGGTAAAGTGAACAAATGAAGAACAGATGAGTAATCTTACCTACGGATTTAGTTTTCCCTCCTTTTCTCCCTAGTTTTCTCTCCTTTTATTTGGTTGAAGAGAAAAGTAGGAAAAGAAAAAACCATAAGTTTTTTAAAAGACCATAAAAAAAATATATTTTTTTGTTTCTTAGTAACAAACTTAACCAAATATTTGTTGCTTATTTTAATTTTTTTCACATAATAAAAATTTTGATTAAAAAATATATAAAAAAATTGTATCAAAATTTAAGAAAAAAAATCACACACAATTAAGCTTGTTGTATTATTATAATAAGAAATAAGAAATTATAAAGAACTAGAAACAAAGAGAACAAGAAACATAGCATAACCATGAATAAAACAAAAAAAATTAAACGAAGCAGTACTGCAGTAGGCAGCAGCACAACAATACTCAGCAAGTTCAGTCCATTTTCTCGGCAAAATCTCGCCTATGCAGGGGAGAAAAAAATTTGGGGTGGGTCCCACTCATTTTTCTTTCTCCTCTCATTTTATCTCCTGTACCAAACAGGAGAAAATCCTGTTTTCTTCCCTTTTTCTCTTCCCTCAAAATCTCTTCTCTCCAATTTCTCTTGATCCAAACAAAGCGGTAGTTTTTTTTCACAAGCTTAGGCTCTAAGCTTTGGTAGGCAATGTACTTTTCTTTTTCACATGTTTCGTTTTGCTGAAGCTAGTGTTATATGTGCAGGCTTTTCTTTGTACAGGTTCTTTAACTTGTAAAGCTATTGAGTGTGTGTTTTTTTTTAAAAAAAAATGATGCAACTTTTTTTACATATATTTTCGAATCTAGAACTTTGATTATTTAAAAAATAACTGAAGCAAAAAAAATATTTGGTTATGTTTAATAGAAAAAGGAAAAAAAAAGAGAAAACAAGAATATTTATTTGTGCTATGTAAAATAAGGGTGTTTTTGACTTTTAACTAATATATTGTTTTTTCTCTCTTCCCACTTTTCTCTCGAACCAAACAAAATGAGAGAAAACTAAACTTTTCTCTCTTTCACATTTCTTCTCATTTTCTCTCATACCAGACAACCATAAAATCTATCCATTTTCTCACCATAATCTCTCTTCCCTTTTTCTCTCTTTCCATTTTCTCTCCGCTAACCAAACAAAGGGTTAATGCTCTAACTAGAGATGCTGCTAACGAATTGACCTCTTTAACTCTTAACAACAATCTCAGAATCAACATTAACCTTCACGTAAGAAAAACCTCTAAATCTTACCAAATGCAAGCCATTCAAAACATCCCAAAATTCAGCGACATAAGCAGTGTTTTGAACAAGGTTACAAGCAAAACCTCAAAACCACTCAGCATCAACAGCTCGAAGAAGCCCACCACAACTAGTAGTGTTCAAGCTTGACTTAGCTCCTCCAACATTATTGAGGTGAACCCAACCTTGAGAGGAAGGCAACCACCTAACCAAATGATTAATATTGGATGATGTGATCTGATTACAAGCTTCATGCTTAGCTTAAAGAGTGGTTTGCAACATATATAAGAAAAACCTTCTATGATTCACAAAATCATCCTTGAACACATAACCGTTGCACCATTGCCATCGTAACGAACATGCTTGAGCGCAAACATCAGACCATGTAAAGCTATCATCATGACCTAGTTGGCTGTTAAATATAATAAAGAAGGAACAATGCTTCGTTGGAGCCCGTAAACGAGAAGAAATTATTGGTTAATCTTTGTCTACCATGTCATCCGTGATACCAACTAATAGTAATTTGACAAGCTAAAAATAATTAATCTATTTTATTTTATTTTTATCTAGATTTTACTATATGTTAAATTGTTATTGGCATGAATGACAAATTACGAAATGACGCAGGATCAACCAATAATTTCTTGTAAATAAGACAAAATCTTGCTATCTCAAGGACAGTCAGGAAGCACATACAGGACACAGCAGTACAATGATGACAATGTGGACTGCCAATACCCCATTTAAGCCTGTAATCTTCCATGAGCAACCATCTAAGCAAAACTCTACTCTCCGCAATCTGCACCGTCAGTCTTCCAAAGGTTTTTCAATGACCATTATCATCAGTATCACCATAATCACATTCACATGACAGTTTGTAGGCACTAGAAACAGAGAATAACCCAAGCTAGGTCCCAAACAAACATCTCTACCAATATAAGGAGAAGGAAGGATAGCCCTAATATGAAATGAGGCATGATTAGGGTCAAGGAAGCAATCATAGACGTTCCATGTTTGCTTGCGTGTCGTGTCGGATACATTGAAAGTGCATATGAGCCGTTTTCCCTTTTATATCAACTTTTAATGTAAGTGTATTGGGTGGATCATGGATGCATTGATAATTCGCACTACTGTCAAAGACATAATTTTCAAATATGTATATACTACCACAAGCTATCAGCAAATTTCTACATTAAAGAAAATCAGTAATTAAAGGTTCTCACTTTTAGTCGTTCACAATGCATTCACCATAATCACATCTAAAGATCAAAGTAACTTGTTGAAAAGTCAGAAACCACTAATCACTCGCAAAATTTATAAAGAATACAAGTAATTTCACATCTAAAATGTTAAGCACGAGTCAGCATCAAGATAATCATACAAGTAATTTCTTCATTCATTCAAGTTCTTCGACAATAATGTCACCTCCAATACTAAATTTTGTTTCAACCACAACAAGAAGATTTTTGTGCGGCCTGCCCTGCACCTGCTGCCTGGTCTTGGTTGATTTTGATTGTTGCTGGCTGCAATTAAATTATCAAATACATTCAACTTGTGAGAGGGATAAGAGGATTCTTGTAGAGAAATAGTACTCCCTCTGGTCCTATTTATAGGGCATACTTAACTATATCACACAGACCAAGGAGGATAGTTAGGTTTCTTGAAACTTTAAAAAAATACTTCAACATTACAATCTTATCCTCTTAACTTGCATTGAGAATTTCACAATGTATTACTTCACATTAATGAGCAAAGGGAAAATAAGAGAAAATAGCAATAAATGCCTCCTAGAAAATACAAAGTGACTTATAAATAGGACCAAAGAATCCTTCTAGAATGTGACTTATAAATAGGAACGGAGGGAGTAACTATTAAGAGTATGAGTTTACATGTAAAGTGAACAAGTAAGAATATATCAACCTTCAGATTTTTTAATAGATTAATAAAATAATGCTCTTTGGATTAAACTAAGAGTTGATACAGTATTTATTTCAGAGGAGTTTTTTTCCTAACACATCAAACGTAGTGGTTTTGCCTAACATATTAACCGGTGAGAAGAAGTTCAAATACCTCTGCCTTGTTGTCAGTGTCAGCAAGCCTTTGTTTGATATCTTTTGCTATGGAGAAGAAAACTTCCTCCACATTTAGATTTGTCTTTGCACTCTGAAATATAATATTTCTCATGAGCTAACGTACAAGTTTAAGGAGTATCCACATTCACAAATACACATAGCTTACAGTTTCAAAGAATTTGATTCCATACTCATCAGCCAGTGCTTGGCCCTTGGACGTTGGCACGGCCTAAAAAGAATGGCAAAGATACATAATCACAAACATATCAAATCAAATCAATAATACATACCTACATGCATGCATGCATACTAGTTCAATTTGATGGTGTCAAATCAGAACTCAACACCTTCAAAACATTGCCATCAAATCAACAAAAAAGTTTCATACATTCAAAGGGACAACATAGTTTTTCTAACATCCGTAATGATGCAATTCAACTACAGCAAAAGTTGCATAACAATGATGGAAGTTCAATTGACGACAGTATTGGTTCATTCTTAAAGCTCTTTTGCTCTTAGCTCTGCAACCGTTGCTCAGAGTCAAATTGGTGTTTTGAAAAAGGTCTTTGATTTGCACGTGTAACCCTCATGTGAAAAAGAAAGAAAAAAAGCAAGCAAGGGTTTCAATAAACAAAGTCAGCAAAGTTTTCTTACCCTTTTGCTTTCATCCATGTCAGCTTTGTTCCCCACCAATATTTTGTTGACATTATCAGAAGCATGTTGCTCAATGTTGCGAATCCAATTCCTGATATCTGAGATTAGCGCAAGCTGGTTAAATATTCCAGATGGAAAAGCCTTTGAAGTTTAAAGAATTTTGCACAATGCACAGAACTCGAAAGTTCAAACTTAAGCAACAGTTGGGAACTTACTGTTAAACGATGCTTCATCAGTAACATCATAGACTAGCAATATGCCCATAGCACCACGATAGTAAGCTGAAAAAAAAAGGAAAAAAATTAGGAAAGGATAAATAGCAGAAAATAATTTTAATAACAAATTCTCTCCTCATGCAAAATTTACTAAGCATTGAAGAATAAAGCAATTACAGAGTAACATGAATGGAACAGTACCCTCTCAATTGATAAAGGACAGATATAACTGAAGTTGAACTCTTTAACTCAAGTCACGTCAAAACTAAAGGAGCCACAAGTTCATCTTATATAGACTTGCTAACATCTATATATCAATAACTAATCAATTATTAAGGCTTGCTAACATCTATATATCAATAACTAATCAATTATTAAGTAAACAAAATCAAAAAGGAAGATGCTCAAAGAAAGTTCTTTACCCATATAGTATTCTACAGGGTTAGTGATGGAAGCAATAAGTATTCATTTTAGGATTAGGGATGAGAGATAACTTCGGGGGTGCAATTTCTGTCTTAATCTAAGGGATATATGAACATTGACTTTATGTTTATCTTTTTCTCTACCTTTTAATCCTACATCGAGAAGTGCCAGAAACCACACACCTACTGCGAACCATTGCATGTCGATGTGTCACATTCAATAATCTAAAACTTGTATGATAGTACCTCTAAGGATCATAAACCTTACCAGTTGTAATTGTTCGAAACCGCTCCTGACCTGCAGTATCCCAAATCTGGAGCTTGATCCGTTTGCCATCAAGCTCGATGGTTCTTATCTTGAAATCGATGCTGCATCAGGAAGGTAGGCCTTGTGTTGTTAGAGAAACCTTTCGGAAACAAGATTATGAGGTTTTACTCCTAAGCCATAAAAAACTTACCCTATGGTTGTGATGAAACTAGTAGTGAAAGAACCATCAGAGAATCGCAGAAGGATGCAACTTTTCCCAACACCTACAAAAGTCAACATTAACAACAGAAGAGGTTATTTATGGTAAATACCAACATATTTTACACAAAAGCAGCACACTTCTTCCAGTGTGAGATCTCTAGAGAGGGAACTAAAAGTCAGTTACACATTATGGAATGAACTATGACATCTATCAACGATGTAACAAAAAATCATGGCACGGTAAAAATTTGATGTGGAGCATCAACTAGTGCCATTTCTTCTTTTTAGGGTAAAAATAGATTAAAGGTGTATACTTCTTTTTTGCTAATATAAAGGTGTATACTTTACCTTATACAAGCAAACAAAACACAAGAGCATCATTAGAAGCAAACCATTAACGGATCACGAAGGAGCTTATCAGATTAACCCAAATCTTCCAAACAATATCAAACTAAGATCAGCACAAATTTTCAGCTCAACCTTATAATAACATGAAAATCTCATACACTTTCTCAATTTACACTAAACCATAACTTAAAGGATAGCTGTACATTACATTTGTCCCAAAGAAAAATGATATATCAACCTTAAAAAACAACTTATAATTCAGCATACACCACAATGAAAGTGACATGTTTTATAAAATGATAATTTGCTTGCCAACGATTCGTTAACAAGTGACACGCGGTATTTTTATGTTGGGATAGGTTAATTTGTAAGCCGATATATCATTACTCGTCCCAGAATTGAAAATTAAACAATTAGAGATTAAAAAGGGTGAAATTAGAAGAAAATTAGCACTTACCACTGTCACCGATCAAGAGAAGCTTGATGAGGTAATCGTAATCGGCACGAGCCCTAGCCGGTGGAGCAGCCATCAGCTTTCAACTTTCTTTTTTTTTTTTCTCGTTTTTAATCAATCGATGTATGTATTGCAAGTTGCAACACTCGCACGCAAATATTATTCCCTCTCTGCACACAAATCCAGAAACAGAAAAATGCAAAGTAACAAAAAATGAAGGAAATGCTTTTAGAGACAGAGAGTTAGGAGGGGAGAAAGAGAGAGAGGGGGGATCTCCAAGCTCAGAAGTGAAGGAGCATGCACATTTTACAGAGAAAGGAACGGTGTTTTTTTTTTCCTTTTTTTTTAAAATTTTTTTAACGTTTGGGATTAAAAAAAGGAAATAATGAATAATGATAGGAAAGGTGGAAAGAGCAGAACAGTAGGAGTAGGAGACAAGGTGGATGTGTTTACAACCTTGTACTTTGTAGTTTCCGACTATTGTGGCTTCCTAAACTCACCTCCTTCTCTCTCTCTTCACCTTTTCTTCTTCAGGTAGTAAAGCTGCCCCATGTGCGCATGCTGGCAGCATCTCCACCTTTCACAATGCCAAGGAGTTCGGTTGTTTGTACGTAGGTTCATACTCCGATTTAATCTCCAATTTGCCCCAACATAATTGGAAATGTTTAGGTACATCTTTAAATTTTAAAATTTGTGAATTTCATTAGGTTCAAATTAATCTCCAATTTGCTCCCACTGAGTCGATTAATCCAGTTCGAGAGGATTTCGGGGTTAAACTTTTTTATTTCTCTCCAACGTTGTTACGGAAGATCGAGTTAGATTTTAATTATTGATTTATTAATTATGTAATTATTTTAATGAAAAGATACTTTCCATTGATGAAAAAAAAGATTTCTGCCTCGTGGATCCAATAACAATTGATTAATAATTTTAGAGACTCAAAATGAGAGGAAGGAAAAATGGGAAGAAACTCAACCTTTCAACAGAGTTTGATTGTCATTAAAAAAATAGAGGGGAAAGGTAGGTGGGAGCCAAACCAAAATAGTTTCATTTTCTTGATTGGACAAAAAACTTGAAGAATGTTGTGAAAAAGACTAAAAAAATATAAGGTCATTTTTGTCTACAATATAATATGTTATACTATGTCAATTTGTTTAAACTGAAAAATTACCTTTTGCATCTTACATTTTTAATTATCTATGCTATAAGTTTTTTTAATAATTATTTATTTTTAAAAAATTATAAATTTATAATTAACATATTTTTACAAAACACATAAGGGTATTTTTGTCTGCAATAATATGTTATACTATGTTAATATGTTCCAACTGAAAAATCATCTTTCTTATATTATACTATTTTTTAATTATATATGTTATAATCATCTATTTTATAATTATTTAATTTTAAAAAATCATAAACTTTTATAATTAATATATTTCTACAAAGCATATAAAGGTATTTTTTTTAGAATAATCTGTAATACTATTATAATTTGTTTCAAATGAAAAATCAACTTCATCATATTATATTTTTTAATTATCTATGTTATAAGTCTTTTATCATTATTTATTTTTAAACAATTATAAATCCCAATTTCATTCATTATCGTGTATTTGAATTAAAAAAATCAGTAAAGAAAATTTTTATTTTTTAAATTTATGATTTAAGTAAAAAAAATTAACAATTAAAAAAAATAAAGGTTTCTAAAATCTTCAAAGATTACAATAATGAATCATCATTTCAAAAATAAAAGATTACAACAATAAATAATGAATCATCATTTCAAAAAATAAAAGATTATAATAATTAATGATGGATAACTTGTTATACTTGTTATAATAGGTAAATAAAGATGGTGTATGTATCCACCAAAACAAAATCCGGTGTAACTTAGCCTTCACCGAATAAGCAAGTCATTTTAGTTTTTTTAAGTCATCATTATTTGGTTGATATATTCCCCCAAAACAAAAGAACTATATGAATTAGGTAATGGTTAAATAAAACATAGAGTAAGCTAATTAGTTTGATTCAATTTTTGAGTCATAGAAGAAGAATAAGAGTTTAATATTATAGGAGTTATATATGCGCGCGCGCACTATTAAGTTATTAAAACATGGTACTATTAAGTTAAAGAAAACAAAGAAAAAAACTTTGAACTTTTTAAATCACCATGACATTTTTTTATGAATAATATAATCAATCTCCATGCACTTTAGAACCTTCATTAGTAGTAGTTAAACTTATTAATATTTCCAATATTTTTTAATTTGAATTACATATATAGTCACCACAATTATATTGTGTAGTTTAAAAAAATTACATTTTTTAATTTGTTATCCATACACCTATTAATTATGAATTATTGATGAAATTATGTAGAAAAAATGACTTTAGATTCATTTATTCTTTACGAAATAAATAAATTTTACTTATTTTATAAATAATATTCCATACGTCCCATTATCTTGGTAAAAGTCAACGAAGTCAACAAAAATAAGAAAATATCCTTTTCATACAATGTCTGATTCAATTTTCAAAATCAAATATAATGTATGATTACAAATTTCAATCACACAACTTTCCATATTATTATAATTAATACATATTTGAAAATATAATGGAGCAGAAATTGCGGCTTAATCGATGAATTATATGAGATTTAGTTCCCAGCCCCCATGTATTACCCCCTAAACCCCCATTTTATTAATAATCCTAAAATACCCCCCACATAACTTCTTCCCTAAATCAAACCATTCCCCAAACCCCACCTAAAAATAAACGACTCTTCAGTTTTATCTCCTTCCCCAAACGACTCTCTCCTTCCCCACCGAAAACGACCCTCTCCTTCCCCACCGCGCCGCCGCTCTCCCATCTCTGGTTCGTGCAGCCACCGCCTCCACTTCTGGGCAAACCGCCATTGTCTTCTTCCCTCCACCGTTCGCCGTCACCCGCTCTCCATCTCTTTTCCCGGTCGCGATTTGCGACCCATTGAGGCCCTAGTTCGCGCCGCCGCCGTTCCTTGCAGTTTCTACCTGTGGAAGTTGCGCCGCCGCCACCGACAAAGAAGCTGGGTAGTGTAACAGTAAAAATAAAATTCCGATGGGATGGGGTCGGAATATTTTTTCTCTTTCTAGTAAAATTCCGACATACCCGTGTCGGAATTTTAATAAAATCCGAGTCTGGCCTGTCGGAATTTTTAACAGTACGAAAAAATCAAAACTTAAACAAATATACGTTGCTTACCTTCAACAACACGTCTACAACGTCGTATGCACCTTCTTCTGAGCGTCAATGATGAAAAAGTGGAAGCTTTTGGAGAAAAAAAGTGATAAAGATGAAGGTTTTGGAGAATGAGAGAGATTGTAGAAGAGGAACATGAAGAGTTTATGGGTATTATGGAGGTTTCTTGTTTATGAAGGTGAAAGGTTGATGAGGTTTGGGTTTTACATAAATTAGGATTGCGGTTTGTGACTAATGGGGTTTGGGGACTAAATTTTGGAGGGAAATTATTAAGTAAGGGCATTTCAGACTTTTCACTATTAAATTGGGGTTTGGGACTAATAGATGGGGGTTGGGAACTAAAACTCAATTATAATTTGCCGCTGATGGGACGGAGGGAGTAAGATATACGTAAAACTACGGTTAATAGATAAATTTATAAACGATCTATAACAAATGTTAATACACTCATGAGGTTATCACATAGAGTAAAGCTAAATACTACATGAAACTTTTTCATACAATGACATACAAAGATGTAAAAAAGAGAAAAAAAAAATTGCGTTTATTACTCACCCCTTTTTCTCTCTATTTTATGTTGATTCTGATTGGTGCAATTTTCGTTTGTAGAATTTGTTTCGTGTTGTTTGCCATTTATCTATTACAAAATATCATTTACAGTAGAAAATATTAATAAGTACGTATTATTTAAGTAAAAACAAAAAAAGAGAAAAGTCTTTATAAATTTTTTTTATTGCACTACTTTACCCTATTCGCATAGCTGTCTCGGCACAAGTTTGAGCAGGTGCGATCGCCCAAGGCCCCCGATTTTTAGGGGCCCCATACTTCTAAATTTAAAAAAAAAAATAATTAATATATGAAAAATTAAAAATATTTTATATAATAATAGGGCCTAACTTTGGGCCTTAAGACTTTAACTAATAGTAAAAAAAAAATAGTTTCACCATGTATTTCTCACATTACAAAAAAGTGGGAATTAACTATTAAAAAATCCTATTATTATATTATCCCTACCAACAACCAATAGTCCAACTTACGCTTTGCGTTTTGACTCTTGCTCTGTTTATTACTACATTTTCAATTTTTATCTCCTTTGTGAAAAATTAGATCCACGCGCCACGGTTCACACCACAGCGACAACTAGTATTGGTAAAACGGGCGGGCATGGCCCGCGCCCGCACTCGACCCGCAAAAAATGCGGGCGGGCCATGCCGGCCCGTAAATTATTTAGGTCCTAATTTTCAGGCCTTGTCCGCCCTAGTGATGCGGGCACGGGTGGCCCGCGTTTAAAAAAATAATTAATTAATATTTTTTCTTTATTTTAGTACAATTTTGCGGGCCTGTAAAATTGTCCGCAAATCACGTTGATACTAAGGTGGTTTTCTTTTTTATTTTTAATATTCAAGCCCGCGGGCGGCCCGCGGCCCGTCCGCGAAAAATAACGGGGCGGGCGGGCGGACATAATTTAATTATTTTTACAAAAACTTGTGCCCTGCCCGCAAAAAATTGCAGGCTGGCGAGCGGGGCCTGCGGGCCAAGACCCATTTTGCCAATACTAGCGACAACGCCTTGCCTCACACCCTCATAGTCACAGCCTCATCGCCGCATGCCACTCCCCCGTCCCCATTGATCGTTGTCGCATAGTCGTAAACTCATTGTCCAGCCCGCGCACAGATCGACAATCAACAAACCACTGAGAGCGCAAACCTGTAATCAACCGACCTGCAATAAAAAAAATAGAAGAATCGTACTTTTCAAGTGAGATTTAATTGTAAAAGTGAGTTGAGAAGTTATGTAATAAAATATTTTTTTATATAATGATTAATTTATATAATATGATTTTTTTAAAAAATTAATTTTTTTTAAGGGGCCTCGTGATTTATTCGTGCACAAGATCCTCGAAATGTTTGAGACGGCCATGCCTATTCGGAGTGTTTTTTACTCGATCATGCTTTAATTTTTGGTTTTTTAAATTGTCCGGATGGATGAATTGAAGTACCCATAATTTTGTCGCACAACAATTATCAATTGATAATTCAGTGTAAAACCTAAAGTGGGAAATAATATAGTTGCTGGGTCTGGTCATATACTTAGAATTCTTCACATGTGCTTTCCATATGCTTCTTCATAGAATCCTTCCTGCTGATTGACTTGGCATGAGCATTATCCAACCAATGCTTGCCATGTGCCATTGCAACTAATCGACATCAATCCAGACCCAGCAACTATATTATTTCCTCTATTAAAAAATTGTTATTTTAGTAAAAAAAAAATTAATTAATGATCATTTTATAAACTCGATGTAATATTAATTTATTTTTTTTTTCAATTTTATTCTCGTTTAATTAATAATAAAAATAATAAGTGGAGAAAATTAATTAATTACTATAGCTAGATAAATGGTAAAAATAATAAAACAAGTATTAATTTAGTATAAAAAAATATTAAATATATATTTATTAATTCATACACTATAACTTTAAACGTCAATTATTTTAAAACTAATATAGCTGATAATATTTAAGTATATGAATGAGAGGACCCATTTTATTTATGGCTTTTATCATTTTGTCATCTTCCTGTTTTTTGAGGTTACGATTTAATTAAGAAGCAAACTCAACGACATCTTCAATAAGTACACGATAAATAAGTACTAGTATTTCATAGCAAAATCTCAAGACCACCAAATTCTTTCTTTGAAGAATAATAAAAAGAGAAAAGAAAAGTTTAGCAAGCAACTGTGACCTTTGTAGGTACATCCACATTCAACAATATAATTATATAATTAATAATTAATAATTCATGGAAAAGATGCCAAAAGCATATATAAAAAAGAAAGGGCCAGCAAGTTAATGCTCTGGGCATATGCTTAGAAGATCCCCTGTCTATACCCCAAACCCCACCTCACCAAAAAGGAATTCCTTCTCTTTATAGTTCATAAAACTATACCCCTTCCTTGTTCTCTTTGTGCAGTCATCTATTCATATATAGTCTTTGTCTCCATAATTGCTTAGCTTAGTGCTCAATTTGCTGTTCTAGATGGAAATTCGGGTATGTAGCTGCATGATCAAGGATGGTGAAGATGAAGATGATGATGATGATGATGACACAGAGCTCTTGATCAACCAATGATAACTGCAAGTGGCTGGACTTGCTTATTAATCATTTGGGCAACTGAAGATCCTTTGGCAGTGACACCTTATAGGGACAAGATATGCAATTGATGATCCTTGTTCCTATATATATTACTACTTTGTTTTCAGAAGAAAGACTGAAAGACAATGTTTTGATAATATTTTCTCTGTGTATGATTGCTAGAGATTCTGATGAGCTTTTTATATGTTTGCTATATTATACACTACCCTTTTGCAATGCTCGCTACCATAATATTTTTCTAGCGTATTTTTAAAATTTTCATGATATAAAATGTTTGATCTGTTGTATTCCAAAAGCTACCAGGAATAATGTGAACATTAATTCACGGGATGTGGTATTTTTGTTTATTTTATTTTGAAGGTGAGATGTGGTAAGTTTAATTATATATTAATGTTTGTTGCATCCTCTCTTCGGTAATAACGTGTTGTGACGATATAAATGCGGAAGTACGAACTCTCGGTCTCAGGGTTGAAATATCACGGGCCATTATATGCTATGCTGGTTATTTAAACTTTTTTTATTATTATTTTTATTTTTTAAGTTTATACTCTATGACAAAAGCTTTTATTATATCAGAATGCTTTTATGATATAAACACTCGAGATTTAATAAGTTTATTGTATTTGGATGTATATTTTGAAAAATATTTATAGAATTAAGTTGTTGAAGACTTGAATGCATAACTGTGAAAATTAAATGCTTATTTCAATTCTTAATAAAAATGATTATAAATAAATAAGTGCTTTTGCATCCAAACCTAAGATTATTAGTAATTAAAATTTTAACAGATTAACAAGGTGGTATATGTTAATACGCTAGTTCAAATAATTGCTTTCTGATATGCTAGTTAAGGTCAATATGTAGGGACCTAATAATTAACCTGAGATATACCACCATACTAACCTAATATTAATATGCTAGTTAATTAACTTTTTTGAATGTAATATTAATCAAAATTCATTGATATACATACCAAAATATCATAATTAAAAATGATTTTTTTATTTTTAAATTAAAATTGAAACTTATATATGATTTTTGTCCATGTATAAATAAATTATTTTGATATCCGTCCCTATAAATATATTTTTTTCCCTATATTTCTGAGTTGTTTAAGTTTTATTTGGTCTCTATATTTATATGTTATTTCTAAATCAATAATTAAAAAATGTTATTACACGAACACGATAAAATAATTATATTGATTAAAAATAAAATTAATATCAAGATTCAAGTATATCTTCTTTTTTTTTCCAATGAAAGAAAAGATAGCAAGACATTCACGTATACTTCCTCCGTCTTGAATTATAAGCAAATCCAACCACTTTTACGCTTATTAAGGAGGTTAGTTGATTGCATTTAATTTTCTCAAATTTATAAAAAAAAAATAGAGGTATTTTAAGAAAGTAGTATTGGGAATGAAACAAAAATGAATTAATATTACAATTTTCTAGAGATGTTTTAGGAAAATGGCATTGAGAATGAAACAAACTTTAATAAAGTTAGTTAATTTTGCTTATATTTTAAATCAAAAGAAGTATGTTTTTTGTTTCTTATAATTCGAGTCGGAGGGAGTATCATTTTATGCTTATGTGTTTTGAGCAAAACGAAATAGGAAAGAATGGTTTGCATGGAGAAGGGATGTCATTTATTCGGCATATATATATATATATATATATATATATATATATGTGTGTGTGTGTGTGTGGAATAAAAGATACTAATTCAAATCGTGAGTTAAAAAATAACAAAGTGCAATATAAGCACATGTTGGCACTGGCACATAATCTAGGTGGATGCTTTGCTGATGAATTTTCCCCCAACGATCACCAGTGGTCGTTTGACCAATATGATGTAATTTTGATTAGGGGTGTAATGGTCCGGTCCGATCCGGTCTGTGAGCCATATTATGGACCAGACCGTTCAATTTAGTATGGTCCGGTTCCAATATTATTTATTATCAAAGACCGGACCGGATCGGACCGTTCATGAATGATTCGGCCCGGCCCGGTCTATTTAGCTAATTAGTTAATTATTGGATTAAAATTAAAAAAAAAACAGATTTGTAATCTCAAGTCTCAACTGCAGTTATTGAATCAAAAACCTAATCTCAACAGCACAATAAATTGCTGAATCAGAACCAGCAATACTATTAGTTAATGATCAGATTTGTAATCTCAACAGATTTGTAATCGCGTTCGATAACTGTGATGAATGGAATCATTGTTTGAGGAGTTATCACTCAGCCAACATTCTTTATCACCTAATGACAGATTTGTTATCACTCAGCCAACATTCAACAACAGATCTGTAATC
The DNA here is from genome assembly GCA_037953625.1 of Crotalaria pallida. NCBI lineage: Eukaryota > Viridiplantae > Streptophyta > Magnoliopsida > Fabales > Fabaceae > Crotalaria > Crotalaria pallida. Next base: position 135,066,775 of record CM075654.1, on the reverse strand, counting down.
AAAATCAACTACAATCAGCAAAGGAGAAGGGAGAAGGGAGAAAGGCAAACCTCTGGAGTCTGGACAGTGAGAACCGAAGGGCGAAGGGCGGAGGCTATAGCGATGGCGGAGGGCGAAGAGGAGAACTGAAGGGAGAAGGGAAGGATCGCGAGTCGCGACCTGAACTGAACCGAAGGGAGAACGACGAACTCTCAATGGTGGTGACGATTTTTGGGATTGATGGTGGTGGTGGGCGATCTTCGGGATTGACAATGGTGGTGGACGATGGGGTGGTTGGGATGATGGCAACGGTGTCGAAGTTGCTGTGTGAAGGTGGTGGTGGGTGGTGGGTGAAGGGCGACGATGGATATAATGGTGGGGGAGTGGTTAGAGGCGACACCACCAGGGAGCAATTGGTGGTGGGCCGGTGGCTGGCAGTGATTGGGAGTGAGAAAGGGGGATGAAGGCGAGGATAAAATGGACAATGCATATTATATGTGAATAAATCATGATCATTCATTGTTGATACTTGATATGAAACATCGTGTGGTGGGCATTAAAAGTGGTCAAACAACCATTCAATGGTTACTGGGCAAATATGACCACTGGGGAATTCCCCCAAAACCTAATGCATGTTAGAATTTTCAATGGGTTGATGAAAGTATAATAAAAAAACATTATATTTTGCAAAGAGATGTTTTTAAAAGATTTTACGAATGTATGTTTTGATAAGTGACTATATGATAGGACAAGTCCAAATAAAATTCTTTTTTTTTTAATTTCTAATAGATTTAAAATAAGTTCTTTCAAATGCAAAATCAAAATATATATGCAACTTGCTAATTTATTTATTTTTTAAATGAATGAGGGTTAACACTTAAAAATATAAAATTTTCATGAGAACTAATTAGGCGTTAGAAATTCTCACAATGTTAAAATAACAACACCTAAATTGATCAACTTGTAAGAGGAGGGCCAAAGCTAACAAAGTGAGGATGAAGCTCACAACTCATATTTGTCAAGATGTTGGCACATTTGTTTGATTTTCTTTTTCTTTCACATATGGCAAAACTCACCTGCCAATTCTTATTAAACAAACCCTGGATGCTACTAATGTGACTTGAACCAGATGAATTGACCACTTAACAACCTTTAATATGCTTAATTATGATATTGGAGTCAGTGGCACATTTTGCCCAAAATTTTAAGGATGCACAACTTTTTAATATTTACAGTTAAAATTTTTGCATATATATTAGTATCAACTAAAATATTTTTGTTTGACGATATTTTGATCTTAAGGCGAAGTCTCCTTTTTGCGAAAATTTTAACTCTTTGATTGAAAGATAAGGTGCCTGAGTCAATCCAAGAACTTTAACTTTTACACAAATAGTCAAATACCACCACACCACAAGCAAATATGGTGTTAAAGTGTGATATTTATATACACATATGTATACAAATTTTAGAATCTCTCTCCATGTCGAGAGTCCACACGATGCTCCACTTTAGTATAACCTTTTGCTCTAGTTTACCTTAAATTCTTAGGGTTTGTTTGATGAACAGGATAAATAAGACATAATAGAATAGTCTATCTTATCATGTTATTATATTAAGTTTGGTAAACCAATAGTATATGATAATGTTATCTTGTCGGCCTATTTTATTTTCTATGCATAATCTTACCATCCTTGTGGGATGAAGGGAGTAAAAAAAAAAAAGGTAAAAAACAAGTCGCAAGTTCACAATGGCAAATTATTTTCCAGAGTGGATGATATCAGATTCGATTCTTTGATTCAACCGAACCAAATTGCATAATACATAAATTTCATATTTGGATCAAACAACATTTTGCATTAACACCAATCTAAACTATACCATAAACACGTTATAAAATGATTTATTATTTTTTTTTTTGGGGGGGGGAGGAAAACTTAAACAGTGTTATAGACCCTTTTTCAAATTGGTAAATTTGGGCTAGCAAGCATAGGGCCCCATTAATTCACGTTGCAAGAAGAAGACTGGGCCTCCCTCCATAAGGCCATTCACGAAGGGATGACGCGATGGACCAAAAGGAGGGCTCAAATGGGAACTTCAGGGAGAGAGTGGCTCGGTAGGATTTCGATGGGCGCGAGGCTTGAAGGAGACTGCTTTAGAGACCTAAGAAGCAGGCGTTAAGTAACCGTGGCCAGTCATGTCCATGAGCCTCCCTACGTGAGGGGCTCATTCACCAAAATGGGGTCTTTCACCCCTGAGCCAAAAGGAAAGTACCTTTTTGACTATCTTAAAAAATGAATAGTAGAGGAAAACACGGGATAGAGTGAGCCGCCCATGGGGAATGGTGATATGGGAAAAGGGAAATGAAAAGAAAGGACAGAAAGAAAATAGAGGACGTCAAAGAGGGAAAAGACTATAAAAGGAGAATAAGAGGGTGTAGAAAAACCAGAGGTGAATAGATAATGATACAAGAAAACAACCTTTGACCACCGTAACTTAGTATTATGCTTTTCTCCTCCTCTCATAGAGGTCTTTGAACCAGACCCATCGGTTCATCCCCTTACCACAATCACCATGAGAAGTTCTTATTGTTTATATCTTGCTCTAAACCCAATCTCATAAACTTACTAACCCAGGTTATCATCACTAAGCATTTTATTAAGTTTGTACTGTAACAAACAGCCTCACTATTCACTTTTTTTATGTTTTATTTTTTCACCACGTGACAAGAAAGGTGAGCAAGGGTAAAGAAAAAGGAATTTATACAGAAAACTACATCTTTAATGATATGAATTCATAATTTTCCAATACAAAATTATATGTTTATTTTGAATTTTTTATTTGCTTCTCAAAGAACATTAATTTTTGCATTCCATTTTTTTTTTTGTTTTTACCTTACATCTTCTCACCTTTTTTTTTTCCCAATGATCATTCTCTCACTTTAGTCCTATGAACAAATCAATCTTGACTTTTTAACTAATATTTTCAACAAGAATTGAATAATGGTTTTCCTGTTGTGCGTCTGTTTGGATCTGCGGTACCTCATCACAAACGCACAAATTATTTTCAGTGAGCTTAAACAAACGTGCTTTATAACATTTTGTTGATATTTACATTACCCCTCTAAATCTAAATATATTTTCTTTTCTTTTACCCAAATGGGTTTGGCCTAGTGGAAGCATGCTAGGACCATAAGGATATTGAGAACCCATAAGACCACAAGATCAGAGGCTCGAATCCTTGTGGAGAACATCCCTTGGGGAGGCACCCCACCCATGTTGCTCCAGGTGCCGGGTCTGTGAAGTTCCCCTCCACAGTTTTGTTCACCGAAAAAAATATATATATATATATTTTCTTTTTGTCTTTTTTGCTGCTGGGAAAAAGTTACTTAACTTAATTTCAAAGTTAAAACCCAAAAAGTTAAAACCGCGGAAGATGAAATGGAGTTGTCCGGTTGGGCGCGCAATTTAAACTTTCATCTTTGATTGTTTCTCGCGGTAAGTAGAGATCCCATTTTGAGAAAACGGAGAGAAACCATCTCAACCGTTCATTCCACGACTCCTCAAATGCGTTTCAACGGGTGAAGCAATCGCCAACTCATCTATCCGCATCTCCCACTACCCCTCAAGCAAAACATCGTGCCCGTCTATTTTCGCGTTCGTCTAAGAATGTAATTTAACGGATCAAGAGAAGCCACGTCATCGATCCTCGCCAAACTCCATCAGCCAATCAGAACTCGAAACCCTTCTTATATAACAATCCCTTCGTTCTCCAATCCAACCCACAACTCTCTCATTCGACATTTACAATCCCAATTTCAAACCCTAATATTTCAATTTCTCTCAAAATCTCGCTCAATTCTGATGGCACCAAAGGGTGAGAAGAAGCTGGCGGAGAAGAAGCCCGCAGAGGAGAAGAAATCCACCGTTGCTGAGAAGGCACCGCCGGCAGAGAAGAAGCCAAAGGCAGGGAAGAAGCTTCCAAAGGAAGGTGGGGCGAGCGGAGAGAAGAAGAAGAAGAGAAGCAAGAAGAGCGTGGAGACGTACAAGATCTACATCTTCAAGGTTCTGAAGCAGGTGCATCCAGACATTGGAATAAGCTCGAAAGCCATGGGGATAATGAACAGCTTCATCAATGATATCTTCGAGAAGCTTGCTCAGGAGTCATCCAGACTCGCTCGCTACAACAAGAAGCCAACAATCACTTCAAGGGAGATTCAAACCGCTGTCAGATTGGTGTTGCCTGGTGAATTGGCCAAGCACGCTGTCTCTGAGGGTACCAAGGCGGTCACCAAGTTCACCAGTTCTTAGATCTGTATAATTTCGTTTTGTTGGCTTTATCTGTTCGGTGTTTAGTTTTTAATTGCTAGTTTTATTTTGAGAAAGAATTGTGAAATGGTGTTTAGTTATTCCTATCCGTGGTTATACACAACCCACAACTCTGTAATGATTAAAACCCTTTCTAATGAACAGAAGATATTTTCATGTTTAATTCGAGTTCTGTATTTTTTGTTTTTAAATTATTCTTTAACTTTCTTTGAGCTAAATTATGCACTTATTATTATTATAATTATTTATTTGTTTGTTTTAGATTTATAAATCTGTTTTTTGTTTAATCTTATGGTATGGGAATTGCAAAACTCTCCCTCGATGCGATTAGTTGACTTAATTAGAATGTTTTTGATGCCCATGGAGTGTGACACATAATGCAGAAGTGGCCTTATTTTTACAATTAAGGCTGAGCTTTGCAAAAGTTGTTATATTCTGAGGTGTGATTTTGTTGAGGAAGTGCTTAAGGGGGCTGGGGCTCCCTCCTTTATCATGAATTGTAGTATACCCATAATTTACATTGAAAACCAAATGCATTGTTAGTCATGTTATTTCCCCAGAGGACCCAATGCCACCATACAATTTTTTTATGTGCATTGATAAACTGTGGAATATTATCCCCAAAGCTGTAGAAAATTGTGATTGGAAACCTATGCGAACTGGTTATGTTTATTATCTTATCATATGATATGATGTGTACAATTATTCAAGATGGTTTCCGGAAAGAAATTCAACGTTTAGAACAACAGTGTTCATAAAGGGGAGGTTGATAATGGAAGAAAGTGTCACCGCACGAGAAATGGGGGAGTCGGTGAATGTTGAAATGGGGTTGCAATTTTGGCTTAGAGGATCAGCTTTATAACTCATGTTCTTGTACGAGAATGTTGTTGTTTAATTGGTCTTTGGCCTGTTTTTAGTTAAGTCATTTATCTTTCACATTTATCTATATAAATTGTACTAGCATACATTAGCATATATGCTATATTCTCCTTGGCATATTATATTGGAGATGACTAAGTAAAGCACCCGAATCAATAATGATTTGATAATCACATATTGTTCTCAATTGCAAGTCAGCAACGAAACCAACATGACAATCCATAAAGAAGAATAATAAAAAAAGAACATTTCTGATGATGTCGAGAAAAGAGGGGAAAAAGAAAAGACAGAGGAGTGATTATAATATGAAATGGGAAAAAAAGAAAGAAAATTGAAGTGTAAAGAGGTTGTGAATGAAAATAATTATAAGAAAATTGGCGTGGAGAGAGTTTATTGTTATACTTTCAAGTTTCAATGATCCACCATCTACGGCGTAATATTCTAATTTGAGGAGAGAGAGACACAACCTTCTCTCTTCCTCAATCTTCTTCTCTTCTCTTTTTCGTTTTCCTCTCTTCTGTGATAGCGGTAGAAGGGGAGCCTTTCCTTTGGTTGGTGTGTGAGTTTTTTTTCTCTCCCAGTTATATCTGGGTTAAATAAATAAATCTTGCCTTTGTGGAAGTGGTGTGGTTTTTCTTGTCCCAGTTTCATCTGGGTTTTGTTTTTGTGTGTTTGAGTGTGGGAAAGCTTTTTGTTTGTCCAGATCTGATGATCTTCCTATCTTCTCTAATAACTAGAAGACTAATATTCGGGACAGCTTTTCCCTTCCAGATCTCTGTCTTCTCCTCTGTCCAGTGGCTCTACCTTCTCAGATCTGAGATTCTTTGTCGCCGAACTGTGCTTACTTCCGGCATTGATGAGATAATTATCTTGGAAACAAAGACTGTTGAATCTCTTGTTAGAGTTCGAAGCTGGATGTTGATGATGATCCTGATCCACAGGGAGTTTGCTGTTATGGCTGAGTATCTAGTCTTTTTTAGCAATCTTTATTTTATGAAAAATATGTGTTTTGTTATTGTCCTATTAGATCTACTTGTACTATTTTCTATTATGGAATGAATTACATATTTTCCTTTCAAAAAAAATAAAAATGATCCACCATCTAATTCAGGGAAAATTATTAGTTAGTTCTAGATCACATGTTCCAGATACATCTCAACCGTTGATAGTTTATTTTTTAGTTAAAAAAAATCAAAAATTAAATATTAGATGATGATTATCCTGAACCATTTGGTCCTGAATCACCTAATAATTGCTTGTAATCTATAGACATCTCTCGACACAGTTTCATTTTTTTTTTTGCACTTAATCTCAAAAGTTGTTATTATTAATATAGGGTTTTTTTTTTTTTTGAAACCTAAGTCGATAATTTGATAAAGTTATTAATAGAGTTTTTTTTAATTTTTTTAATTAATAGAGTTATTATTAACAGAGTTAAAGTTAATTTGATGAGTATAAAATGTGTGTTTGGTAAGTTTATGCAATGTTTTACAAGTTAGTCGATTAGTTTATTTGATAAAAATTAAAAGGGTTAGTAATTCTATTAGGTTAGAGACAAATTTTAAATAAGTCAATCTCACTTAAAATTTTAAAGAAGTTACTATTTAATAAGTCATTTGATATGATTTATGTTTTATGATTCTTTCACTTAAAAATTCATTATAATATTTTATACTTAACATGCGATTGATCAGATTGTTTTACCACTGACTTTTAATTCAATTATCTAACTTATCAGTTATAAGCTTTTGGTCCCAGACTTTTCAATTATCAACTGATTTTTCAACTTTTGGTTAACTTATTTTTCTTGTTTTTAAATGACTTTTCTGCCAAAAAAAAAAAATACTAAATATCATCAATCTAGTAGCAAAAAAAGCATAAAAAATAAATCTTCTAAAGACAAAATGGCTACTCCCTCTGGTCCTATTTATAAAATCCTTTTGGGCTTTTTATTTTGGTCTTATTTATAAGACCTTTTTTCAATTTTCAATAGCATTTAATTACTTCTTTCCACAAACACCCCTATCAAGTCAACAACTTTTAGAGTTCCAATGATAATTATAGGGGTAATTTTGAAAAAGTATATCAAATTTTCACTTTTCCAATGCCACTAACAAATTTAACCATTTTCCTTAATGAAAATGAAAAACCCCAAAATAGTCTTATAAATAGGACCAGAGGGAGTACTAGATAATATAAATTTTTGTGTCTATAAAATTTAAAATATCATCAAATTAATTAGCCCTTGAAAAGATAAAATTACATGATACATTTTTAAATGACAATATTAATTACACTTGTATTATATATTACTCCCAATATGTACTCAACTAGCATTGACAATTAGGGCCAATGGACGGGCATGGACCGGGCTATTATGGACTTTGCAATTTTGCTGGCGGGCATGGGCGACCCTAATTGAGTTTAGGGCGAAAAATCCAGGCCGTGCCCGCCCATGTTTTTTGCGGGCGGGCATGCGAGCTACCCAATTTTTTTTGTCACAACAAGATAATTGCACACGTGCAACTGGGTATTAACACACAACAAGGTTTTGCGTATAAACAGGGGTGCTTTACTATGAAGACAGGCTGGTAATTTCATATAAGTCTACCTGGATCCCTAAACTACTTCTTGAGTATTACACGACTCCACATAGAGGGCACTTGGGTTTTTACAGAACATACCAGAGACTTGCAGCAAATTTGAATTGGAAAGGGATGAACGACCAAAATATATGGCTTCATCTCCAGATGGATTGCTACTTGCTAGAGCTACTGCCATAAGCTCTTTTTCATACACAGATTTGGATAAGTTTCTGCTTTCCTAGTGCTTTGCTGAAATATGCTATTGGCCTCTTGTTATGCATCAGTATCGCTCCAATACCTTTATCCGATGCATCACGTTCGATCTCAAAGTCATGGTCAAAATATGTGAGAGTAACCCTAATTTAGTTTGAGAAGTGAGTGTTTTGGGCTGGGCCAATGAAACATAATTTTTTCGCGGGCGACCCTAAAATGCTCGCAAATAAAACGGGTCGCCTTGCCCGACCCTAATTGAATTTAGGGCTGAAAAATCTCGCCATGCCATAATTTTTGCGGGCGGGCTGGGCAGGCCCGCTGGCGGAGGCCCTAATTGACATTACTAGACTCAACAACTGAGTCACAATAGATCATCGATGTTGATGGTGGAGCCTCGGAGGGCATGATAGAATTTCGATATTGATATCTGAAATTTTGATTGAAATTTTTCATGTTTGTAAATTTTGGATGATTGTTTGATGCTTTGTAAATTTTAATTTAGGTATTGCTAACCAGTGCCCTAAGGGCATTGGTTAACGAACATATTAAAGGAAAGTTTGCATTGAAAATCCAAGTTTACTAATTCTCGAAGTTTTAAATTCACCATTTTTGAAGATAAAACTACCTCTTTTGCATCCTTAACCAATGCCCTTAGGGCATTTTGTATCATTTTCCTTTTAATTTTGCACCCATTTTGATATATGGATTGGTTTTGCAAATTAAAAGTTGAAGATTATTAATTTCTCCTATTTTTTCAACTATTTCATTTATACTTTCTTTCATTTCCTTCGAAATTTCCGCAAGCTTGGGCCATTATTGTGCTATGAACGCGTGGAAGGGAAGTACAAGTTGTGATGAAGAACATAACACATCCACGAACTTTGTTTCCTAAGTCATCACTGTCCACGAATGGGTTTAAGATCCATCGATATAAAAGAATGATAAAAGTAGTAGTCTACAAATCCTAGTCTTTAGGTCTCAAGTCTCGTTTTTTCGATGGGGTTCTATTGAAATATTTTCCGATACTCTAAAGTCGGAAAAATGTATTTTCCGACTTTAAAAATGAAATTTTTAATAAGAAAGTATTCGGAAAAAATGCATTTTCCGACTCAAGGATATCAGAAAATATTCCGTCAGAACCCCATTGAAAAAAAAGGGTCTAAGGACTAAAAACGGGGTTTGAGGACTAAAACTCAAGAATGATAGGCCGCTAAAAGATAATTAGTGTAAAATATGAAGTATAAGAGAGTGTGAGGTAGATTTTGATTTATTTTTTAAAAACAATTAATGGTTTAAGGATGGAGAAAAAATAGTTAAGTTGCTTTTTTTTTTTTGGGTAGTGTTGAAAGTAGCTTTTGTGGTTATTTGGTTTGCACTGTGATCCTGAGAAGTCTGTGCAGATGATTGTTGAAGCAATGCCAATAAAGCTTTGTGTTGGTCTGCTGTAAAGAACAAACTTGAATTCATACCAGTATCATTCTGATTTTGGATTTGAGGTTCATCATCATCTTCATCATTCTGATCCTCATAAGCATCATCACCAGAACTTGCATATTGATTCACATTTCCAGTTCTTCTATTCCAATGAGTTGGAAACCCATGTTTCCTGTAACAGGTATCAATAGTATGTCCAGTTCTATTGCAGTGTGTGAAAATTCGATTATCCCTACCAGTTTGGCCTCTGCCTGTACCAGTATTGTTTCTGCCTGAATTGTATGTTCTTCCTCTACCTCTAAAACCTCCTCTATCACCATTCATCATATTCACAGCACTATTGTTATGATCAATGTTCACATGTAAATTCATCTGTCTTTCTTGCTCAATAGGCAGTGAGAAAACTTTATTAATTGGAGGTAAAGGATCCATAAGCATGATTTGTGACCTAACAGGAGCATACATTTCATTCAAACCATCCAAAAATCTGATAACATGATCATTCTGCCTATACTGCTGAATAGTAGGAACAAATTCACAAGTAATTTCACATAAGCATGAAGGAATCAGCCTAAAATTCTCTAATTCTTGCCAGATACCTTTCATCTGAGTAAAGTAATCACACACAGATAGTTCACCTTGCTTCATCATGTATAATTCTTTCTGTAATGCAGAAATACGAAACATATCACCTTGATAAAATCTTTCATTGAGATCTCTCCAAATTTCAGCTGCAGTCTCCATCCATAACACGCTTTGAACAATTGCAGGATCAATTGAATGATTCAGCCATGATATCACCAGAGTATTGCACCTATCCCAAGCTGCATAAAGAGGATCAGTGCTCCTAGACTTTGGTAACGAACCATCAACAAAACACAGCTTATTTTTCAACTTCAACGCCATTGTCATCGCACGATGCCAAGCATGATAGTTATTCCCTGTAAGAACTGTTGCAACCAGATTTATACCTAGATTTTCGTTTGGATGTAGATAGAAGACACTTGAAGGATCCCTAATCGGATTCAATTGATTATTCATCTTGTTTGATTATCTCCACTTAACAGTTTTGATTAACCAAAGAAGAAAGATTCAATGCAAAAAAAATCAGAAAACTCAGAAGAAACAACAATCAGTGATGAAGCAAATCAATCACGAGATTAAAATCGATCGTGAGAAAAAGAAGAATAACAGAATCAGAATGAGAATCGAAGAACTAGAATCAGAGTATGAATCGGAAGCGTGTACCAGAGATTCTCTACGAAGAGAGCTCTGATACCATGTTAATTTTGGTATCCATGATTGAGAAAAGAAGCTTCAACTTCAGAGAGAGAATGTAAACTGAATTTGCAATATTATTGAGAAAATGTGAAAATGAATCTCTTAAGTTACAAGTTCAGCTCCAATGAGCTTATATACAGAATGAGAAGCAGCTAGAATCATCTAGAAGCTTTTTACAACTACTTTCTATATACAGCTGTCAAGTAACAAACTAAAACTAACTTCTAAACTAAATATGGAAAACTGAAATTGAAAACTAACTGAATTCAGTCAACTCCTCTTTGACCTGCATCTTCAATTTCTACTATTTTCACTTGTTGCTTGGACTTTAAGTCATCATTTCCAGCTACTTTCAACAGGTAGACTAGTTAAGTTGCTTTTAGTTGAATGAAAATGTTGAAAATATTAATAATGGGAGACATATTGAAAAACAAAATTTGATTCAGGGTTGTAAGAGTTTTGAAAGCCAAATATTTCCAGCATACCTCGTTTAGGGTCAAATCCTAGCTATATTTGGAGGAGTATCTTAGCAGGGCGTGATATTCTTATGCGGGGTCTTCGGTGGAGAGTAGGAAACGGCTGCAATATTGGTGTCTGGCGGGATCCTTGGTTGAATTCGGGCTGGTCTTTTAGATCATCATCTCCGAATCCTTTTGGAAATGGTGAGTTGTTAGTATTAGCTCTTTTTGACCCTGTAACTCGAATGTGGAAGGATAGGGTTCTTTCACAATACTTCAATGCAGCTGATATAGATAGAATAAAAAGTATACCCCTCTATGGTACTGATGAGCCCGATGAATTAATATGGCATCATAATAATAGAGGAGTTTTCACAGTCAAATTAGCCTATCAAGCATGGTTGGACCGGAGACATCGAATGTTAAATGCATGTTCTTCCTCAAGTTCATATAGCAGTAGGAATATGTGGAAATGCCTTTGGAAAACAAACGTCCCTGAAAAATAAACTCTTCTGGTGGAGGGTTCTTCATAAGGCAAATCTGTTCAGAAAGAAAGTGGTGGCTGAAGATACTTGTCCTTGTTGCGAGACGGGTAGAGAAGATTTGATACATGTTTTGTGGATTTGTGATAGAGCACAAGAGGTTTGGACCTTGGCAGGGTTTAAAGGAGTTATTGACCCACCATCTGCAGGTTCCCCATCTGATTGGTTCCTTTGGCCAATTTCCAATTGTTCCCCATAGCTGGTTTGCTGGTTTTTCACTATTGCTTGGTTCCTCTGGTGGGATAGGAACTAGTTCATGTTCCAAGATAAGAAGAACGAAGCAATCCAAGTAGTCATTGAAGCATAAAGTTATTGGAATTTAGTGCGCAACGCTCTTCCTCATCAAATCAAGGACCCCGTAGCACCGAAAGCCCCGGTTCGGTGGATACTCTCATTGGAAACGGACCAAAAATAAATGTGGATGCTGCTTTGTTTTCAGAGAGAAACGAAGGTGGAGTTGGTATTAAAATACAAAAAAGAGCCGGAGCACCAAAGAGCCGATGCATGATAGAAGCATCATTGTTCTATATTTTACTTGTTTGAATCATTACATGTGTCAGAAAACATATAATAAAAAAAATAAGTTATCTTTTATCAACTTTGCTTCTCAAAAAAGCTTGATAGTTGGAAAGTCAAATTTGCCCTTATTAATTTCAGGTTCTCATGCCCATGCTGGCCCCTTTTTCACTTCTCTCTTTGGCGGGATTTTTTTTTGCGCAATCAGTCTTGGTCGGATCAAGTGAGTAGAAGACTGCTCCATAGGACCCACTACTTAGTAGATAAGTAGTTCTTGTTGAGTACTAATAATGCGGCCCACTACTATTCCCTCCGGTCCTAATTATAAGATTTTTTTGGGGTTTTTCAATTCCATTAAGGAGAGTGGATAAATTTGTTAGTGACATTCGAAATGTGAAAATTTGATATGTTTTTTCAAAACTACCCCTATAATTATCATTGGAACTCTAGAAAATGTTGAATTTATAGGGGTGTTAATGGAAAGAAGTAATTAAATATTACTCCTTCCGGTCCTTATTATAGGTCACATTCTAGAAGGTTTTCTTTGTCCTAATTATACGTCACTTTATATTTCCAATGTATCATTTATTGTTTTTTCTCTTTTTTGCCCTTATTAAATGTTTTGACTATTTATGTGTTTTTGTTGTTCATTAATGAGTGTGAATTTTTCAAGAAAAGTTTAGAGGACAAAATTGTAATCTTACAATATATTCTCATAAAATTTTTAAAACTAACTACTTTCCTTGGTACTCCCTCCGTTTCACTTTAAGTGTATTTTCGGACTTTTGCACAAAGATTAAGAAAGTGTTGATTATGATTAGGGATGACAATGGGGCGGGGGGTACTTTCCCATTCCCCATCCTCGGGTCTCATTCCTCCCCCATCCCCATCCCCAAACCCCATCTCGGGTAGAAATTGTTCCCATCCCCATTCCCCACGGTCCCCAAACATACGCGATTTTTTTTTAAAAAAAATCGTAACTTCCATTTGACTCGTCATAAAATTAACCCTGCTTAATAGTATTTTCAAAAGATGCATAGTACTTAAAAATAATCATTAAAAGTCAAATAATTCAATCTAAGAAATAGAATAAAAATAATAAAAAGGTTAATATTTGTTTTAAAATTAGACAATTACAAACTTTTTTTTGATAGTAAAGACAAACTTTATAAAACAGGCAAAGCCACAGGGGCCGAAAGTTCTACAACGAAATGCTTAAGGAACCATGGCGTGTCAAACCAGGCTGGTATGTAGTTGAAATTAGGGTTGAAAGGTGAAATTACCAAAAAAACCAATTCTTTTAATTACATAAAAGTTAAAAACTAAGGGTGTATATGTAAAATAGGCGGGGAACGGGGCCCCGCGGGGACGGGGGGACCTATCCCATTCCCCGCCCCGAAATCTGTACGGGGGAAAAAATCCCCCCATCCCCAACCCCGACGGGGAAAAATCCCCGAAATCGGGGACTCGAACGGGGCGTTCCCCGCGGGGATACCCGAATGACGTTCCCCATTACCACCCCTAATTATGATGATTATTGTAAGTTTTATGTGTATTTTGTCAAAAATACCCCTATTTAATATTTTTATTTTGTCAATGCATCATTACTAGTATTACAAATTTCAAAACCAAAACAACATTAAATGTAAGGGTAAATAAGGAAAAACAGTATTAAATGTTGCCTAGATTTGGTAGAAAGACACTTATTTTGAAACAAAATTTTGATGTTAAAAAGACACTTAAAGTGAAACGGAGGGAGTATGTGTAATTCGGTTAAGTATGCCCTATAATAAGGATCGGAGTGAGTATTGAAAATTGGAAAGAGGTCTTATAAATAAGACCAAAATAAAAATCTCAAAATGGTCTTATAAATAGAACCGGAGGAAATATTTACCAAAAGGGGGTGTTCAATTCCCGCCTTCAATTCACCAATGGAGATTTATATAGTATACTCCCTCCGACTCGAATTATAAGCAATTCTAATCACTTTTACGCTTATTAAGGAGATTAGTTGATTGTATTTAATTTTCTCAAATTTATAAAAAATAGAGGTACTTTTGGAAAGTAGTATTGAGAATGAAACAAAGATTAATTAAGATTACAAATTTCTAGAAATGTTTTAGGAAAGTGGTATTGGAAATAAAAACAAAATTTAATAAAGTTAGTTAGTTTTGCTTATATTTTAAACCAAGAGTAATATGTTTTTTGTTGCTTATAATTCGAGCCGGAGGGAGTAGATAAGAGTAATTTTAAATTTTTAAGGATGACGCTGGATGAAATATTTTGGTAGTAGTATTTTTTTTATAATACAAACTGTGGAGGGGAAGTTCACAGTCTCGGCACCTGGAGCAATATGGATGGGGTGCCTCCCCAAGGGATGTTCTCCACAAGGATTCGAGCCTCTGACCTTGTGGTCTTTTGGATTCTCAATATCCTTATGGTCCTAGCATGCTTCCACTAGGCCAAACCCAAACGACAAACCCAAATGGTAGTAGTATTTTAAAAAAAATGGATGCGTGTACAGTGTACTGGCGTGCGCCGAACACTTTGGTAGATGAGATATTATTAAAGGGATAAACAATATCCCCGTCACCGATCCGTGTGAAACGCAATCAGCCAATAAGAACGCGAGCCCCCTTTTATATATTAACGCCTGCAACATCGTATCCAATTCACAACTCATATCGCTATTCCAATCCCAATTCCTAAACAAACCCTAACATTTCAATTTCTCTCTCAATTCTTTTGCCGTCGTGATGGCACCAAAGGCAGATAAGAAGCTGGCGGAGAAGAAGCCCGCAGAGGAGAAGAAATCCACCGTTGCTGAGAAGGCACCGCCGGCAGAGAAGAAGCCAAAGGCAGGGAAGAAGCTTCCAAAGGAAGGTGGGGCGAGCGGAGAGAAGAAGAAGAAGAGAAGCAAGAAGAGCGTGGAGACGTACAAGATCTACATCTTCAAGGTTCTGAAGCAGGTGCATCCAGACATTGGAATAAGCTCGAAAGCCATGGGGATAATGAACAGCTTCATCAATGATATCTTCGAGAAGCTTGCTCAGGAGTCATCCAGACTCGCTCGCTACAACAAGAAGCCAACAATCACTTCAAGGGAGATTCAAACCGCTGTCAGATTGGTGTTGCCTGGTGAATTGGCCAAGCACGCTGTCTCTGAGGGTACCAAGGCGGTTACCAAGTTCACTAGCTCTTAGATCTATCTTCGGGTTCTTTTGTTTAGAATCTATGTTTAGGTTTCAATTTCTAGTTTTATAGTATTAAAAAAAAAAGGTGAAATGGTCTTTCGTTAATCTCTTTTGTGTATGGAGATTATGGTAGTGTTGGTAATATAGAACCTTATGCTATAATGATTAAAGCCTTTTGCTTATGAAATGAAGATATTGTCCAGATCTGTTTAGAGTGCTTTCTAAATACTCCTGGTTTACATCGATTATTCATTTGTCTTAATGGCAACGGTTACGAAGAAAGAGCAATAGATCCTTTTATTTAGTTGTGGAAAAATAATACTAGTACAAGGCAGAAATAAGTGGAATACTTTAGTTAGTTAGTCCAAACAGTAACTACTGTGTTGATAAAGAAATAGGTGCTTATATTTTGTCCTTTAATTCCTGAATTTATTTTTTAAGAAATACATGTTCTCCACTGTTCTTTTTGATTTGTGTTTTGTAGGCAGAAATTTTTTTCACGCAAGACTAATTAGTAAAGAGTGTGTGTGTGTGTATATATATTCCGGTTGATTGGCAAAATTATTATGGCCTTCTGACATCTGAGGAAAAACTCTTCATTTTAAATTGAAGCAACTGATTTCGTAAATTGAAGCAGTAATTGAACTTTGAACCAGAAGGGCAGAAACATTCTCAAACTTCAACTAAGTTACAAACTTACATAACTTCACAATTGACAACGAAAGTACAAAAGAACAAGCAAACGGATGATTAGTTGTCCAACAATTACAAATCAATTTACCATCCTCTCCAAAGATCCATTGCCAAAAGTTACATGTTGCTTCGGTTTAGACTTGTACAGTCCAAGACTCCAATGAACGAAATTAAAAATCCCATGAAGTCGTCATTTCTATTACAGAAAGAACATTAACTTTCTTGATAACGCTCTAGATAATCATGTCTGCCAAAGCACCATATTCCATTGATATGTACAGAAGCTAGCATAAAGTTTCCAATATTTTAAGCAAGGCCAGAAGGGTCCATAATTTATGGAAGGTTGCAATGCAAAAAAAAAAAAAAAAAAAAAAAAAAAGATGAAGGATAAATACTTAAAACTGATATATCTACTATGCACACCAGAGTCTAAACTAAGTTGCCTTTACATGGGCTGAGGACCTATAGGTTAAGCTCTTCCTTTCCGTAAATGCGTTGAAGCTCACGTGTTGCTGCTTGAAAGGATTCTGAAAAAAGTTGGGAAGTAAAAAAATTGGATAAGTGACAAACCAAACAATCCCAAGCAGTAAAACCTTGCTTGCCTTTACAGGCTTGAATGTGTTTGTGTGCAAGGTGGACAGAAGAGGAATTTCTTTACCTTTCCAATTGCGAAATGCTTTCTGATTAATCGGTGCACCAAAAACTGTTTGAATTGTATCAAACAACAAACTTTGAGGAGTACTCTTCAATTCTTGAACTACCTGATAAATAGTCTTACCATTCTCAAAATAAATGTGATTGTTGGGATGTTTTGTTTTGCAACCAGCATGTCTCTCAAGTTCGTAAGCATTCAGGACCTTGTAACGTAAGGTATCAGTTTTATAAGTAAGCAACTAGAATTTAAGAAACAGAAGATCCATAGTTAAGGTGCTTGACCAGGGTGTAAACCGGTGGAGTACAAACCTTGGAATAGTTACATGACTGACACCCACAAAGATAGCCAGAGCCTTTTATAATTCCACCAAGTTCCTGCATCCATTCATGAAGATAGTCAATTAGCCATAACTTATTAGGCAGAATCTATAATCAAAATAATAGACGACAAATAGCAAAATTTACCTCCCGACTCACTGAGACATACTTGACAGGAACACCATCAAGTATACCAGTAGATATCAAGCTCCTGACATTAGAAGGGAAGCTGTTCGGAGCTTCTTTCCTTGCTGGTTTGGACTCTTGTTTACTCTTGGACACAGTTTCAGACCTTACTTTTGCTGTCTGAGGAGTACTTACAACTGCATGAGAATTTGATGCATCAATCTCTTCCTCGTGAGCTATTGTTGACACATGAACTGAAGATTGATTATAAAATTGGCCATAGTCTACAGTGGACCTGGCCACAGAAGTAATATCCCGTTCATCTGAGAACCCACCAAAAGAAATTATATCTGGGTCCTCTTTATTATAGGAATCAATTGATATGACCGGGTCATCTCCTCTGCTATAGGGTGTACCAAATGATCTAATGCGGGCTTCCCCGCTGTTGTAGGTGAGTCCCATTAAAGCGACGTCACCATCCTTGTTAAAGGCCAGATGTAGATCACCATTACTCTGCCTATTAGAATCCCGTCCCTCCAGAGACCGTATACCATCAGAATCCTTAACCTCATTCGTTTTGACCTTTTTTATCCCCTCAAAATTTAGATATGCCTCAGAGTTTTCAACAGAATGAGATATAGACAAGCCAAAAGATGCATCAACTCCATATTGATTGTTGACCATCTTAGATCTCACATTAGAATCATCACCTGGAGCATAAGATGTATTCTTTTCAGAAAAATTGACAGGCCTGGTTTCAGACCCAAATAAGTGAGAAATATTTGGGACTGGGTGGAAGTTGGGATTGTTCTCCCAGGGAGAAAAATTTGCATTCGAAAATCCTGAACTTGATTTTCCTATTGCATCCTCTGCTGCTCTTTTCTTGTTTGGAAAAAAATCTACTTCAGCAGCATCAACAAACCATTGGTGAGGTCGTTTTGGTTCAATCTTGGTAGGATTGCCAAATGCTGTCTCTCTGTCATTAATGTGCCCAGAACCCTTACCCATTAAAAATCCTTTGTTTTGAAACGACTGCAGAAGAAAAATAGTCAACTATGCTTCACATAAAAGTGTATATTTTTAATTAAATTTCTATCATTTATTCCATTCAACCAATAATAAAGATGCCGGATAAAGGAGGTTAATCATATTTTAAAGAAAATGGTGTGGGGTTCAATTCTGGATATATTGATTTTTTGATTTTTATGTGATTATCAATGGGATTTTTGTTGTTGGGTTATCTCAGGTAATTAGAAGTCAATTATGGTGCAACATCTATTGTCCTGCGAAGCGTGTCACGACTCTGTGCCATGCATACTTATTGATCAATTGATTTAAATATTCAATAATTAGTAATGAGAGATGATGTTTCGTGACTAATCAGCTTGTATAGCACAAGGTTGTGTCACACTCTGTGAGACAACAGATCACAAACATTATCCTGTCAATTATACTGTTATTGTAGGATTACAGTCCTATTAGTATATTTTAAGTATTAGTGAAGACCTTGTAGATTGTTTACTCAAGTTCCATAGTGCCTATAACAGGGCTTGTTGTGTGTAAGACAAGATATAACGTATATTTTCAGTTATATATTATTTCAAGGAAATTGGATCACAAAAGGGCAGAAGATCAAACAAATTGAAAATAAGAAAAATATAGGCTGCACCTAGGGATTGTTTGTCTCACTCGAGCAGTTGGATATCAATTTTTTTAAAATCGGATAGATTACTGAACTAAGCAGTAAAAATTTATAACTGTATAAAGTTGTAAACAGACCTCAAAAGCCTTATACCACAAGCACCAATTTCCCAAGTCCCAACAAATTAAAAAACCACTAATTCATGTTTGCTAACTAGCTTATCAGAAGTAGCTTATGGTTTAATCCTTATATCATAAACTCTTTTCCTATAAGCCTTTATTTGAAGGGTTTTTTTTTATTTATTTTTTTATAAATAAATCCAAACAGGGCCTATATATGCCAATGATTCAGTGCATGCATTAGCATATGGTATGGTATACTTTAAGATATAGATTTTGCTTTGTGCAGTGACACATGTCAATATCTGTGCCTTAAGGCAGAATCAAGTGAACCTAGTAATAATAATTATTAATTAAAAAATAAATAAAATAAATCATGCTTACCATTTGCTTCTATTTTTTTTTTTATAAAGTGAAAATTTTCTTAGTCCCACTACAGCAGTGCTTAGCTAATTAACCCCCTGCAACAAAGAGAAAGCCGCTTCAACAATAAGCGTTACAGAGAATAAAATTCATCATAAATTATATATGAATTTTCAAAAGAAAGTAATGAAATTACGAAAATGGGTATCAAGCTAAGGAATTTACCTAAAAAAGAAAATAAAATAATCAAATAAAGTAAGCAACGTTAAAGAGAATAAAATTCAACAAGTGTAGGTATTGTTACCCTGGGCCTAGGAGCATAGAAGCTTCGGGAAGGTTCTAGGATCAGTGTCTTCGACGGTGGCCGGAGAGCGAACCGGAAGCGGCGCGAACGCAGATTGATTTTATATGTGAGAGGTGTGAGGAGCACTCGATCTTTTCCCTGGTTAGGGATGAAGATCGCATGTACATGAATTTACCACAACTCACTCTTGTGCCACTCGATGGTTTACACGTGTATTATATACAATGAATCTTTGCCGTTGATTAGAAGCAGAAACTTTACCTTTTTTTTGTTTTGGCCCCGGAAATGAGAAAATGAAGAGAAGAGAGTAAATTCAATTTTTTAGGTTGTTTGATAAAATAAAATAGGAGAGAATTTTTTTTTTTAAATTTGCTCTCCACTTATTTGGTGAATACGAAAGTGGATAAATAAAAAAATAAATTTTTATTAAAAGCTAATAATGTCCATAAAATTTGATAACGAGTGACTATATAAGAAAAATGGAGGGATATGAATGAAAATTTGTCTTTATTTTTGCGTTTTTTTAGAGATTTTTTTAGATGGCAGGATATATATATATATATATATATATATTATTCTTTACTCTATCCAAACAGAGAAAGATTTATTGATTCTTATTTTCTCTCATTTTAATAAAACATTCATTTTTTGTTTACATTTGCCCCTTCCATTTTACAAGAATAGTAAAAAATGACAAAATTTTTTGTCCCAAACTAAAGTAAAGTAATAAATAAAAAAGCTTAGAAATTGCAAATTTTGAATTGTGATTGGTTGAATAATGCAAACTGTACTAAATTACTTATTTAATAATTGATTGATGTGTTAGACAAACAACTAAATATATGTTTTCTTAATATTTCATAATGCCTTTAAAGAACTTAATTATTTAAAAAACGGAATGAGTATCATAATGCGTTCATAGAACTTAATTATTTAAAAAACTATCTTAGGCTATGTTGGTGTGTTTATTTTATTTTCCCTACTGTTTGGCTAGGTGTTCATAGTTTAAATTAACAATATTAAGCAAAGGTTATAATGGGCTTGTCTGAGCCCAATCAAATCCACTCGGCCATAAAATGGGTAATCGTTGAACAGTTGGAACCCATTTTTCATTATGAGCGGGATTTTTGCCATCGTATTCGTGATTAGGCAGGCACATTTCATTTATTTTATTATTTTAATTTTAATTTTTTTTATTTAACATTCGGAATGGTGAGGTATACCTGGTTACCCAAAAAAAGTTTTGATAATAAAATATTGGCAAAAACCTCACTCTTTAATAATTGATCTGTTTAACGATGGCGTTAGCCTATTTGCATGGGCATCATTTTGCTTACACTAATTAGCTATGTATATTTCTTTTAATAAGTAATCGTTCTATATTTTTTTAGTAAAAGAATTACAAGTGCTATGTATATATGTCATATAATTCAGGTTTGTTACTTTGTAGTTTGTATTTCAATCTTTGGCTTAGCTTGAGTTGAAGCAAACCATATTTTCAAATTACATACAAGGGTAACATTGCGTATATAAAGTGCAGTCAGCAAAATCTATAAGTAGTTTCAAGTAAGCATCATGAATATAAAGAATAATTAATTATATTCTATATTCCTCATAAAATTTTAGCCTAACAATCCGGAGTCAGAGTAACTCAAACTAAAAACACAGAAGAAAAAAAAGAAGAAGAAAGAAAACAATATCTAGCCTAGTGAAAAAAATTAACAAAGAAATTGTACCCAAAATTCTCCAACCAAATCAAATAAAACAATTCAATAGATTAGATTTGGTCACACGGTGCAAGGTTCAAGTCCAAGCACAAATTAAACCCCGCAGTATCATTAGATTTGGTCACACCACAATCATGATTACTTAACAAACCATCATTCAGGGATGCTCTATGCTTTCTCATATGTCCTCCAAGAGCTTGTCCAATAGAAAACTCAAGCCCACAAATCGGGCATATGTGAATCTTACGTTTCCTGGTGATATTGAAACTTTGTAAACCGTTCGAAAGGTGTGCACCCATGAGCTTTACCTTATTGTGACTGGCTCTATGGCCACCAAGGGCTTGAAAAGAATGGAACTTCCTATCACAAGTCTTGCACTTAAAAGCACCACCATCCTTTAACGTGTTTGTTGTGCAGCTTTCACCAACTTTGGTTAGTAACATCAAACAATTAGCCACCTCTTTTGTGCTACTCTTCATGGCTGTGTATAAGTTTATATATCAAACTAATAATAATAATGTTTGAAATTGCTTGATTATTAGAATATGATGAGGGCACTGCACTCTTATATATTAGCTAAGCTAACAAGTTATTAGTCGCGGGAGTGTAACGCGGTGCCAAATGTAAGAAATTGCGGTTGCTTTTCCTTTGAAGTGAAGGAATTAAGTAAACGTGATAGGAGTTAAATTATCTGTGCTGGATTATCATTAGCTATGATAGCGTGACCGCGTATGGATAGTGATAGGTTCTGTTTCGGTTTGTCTATGTTGAAGTATCCAACTGAAACTAGTCACCGAGAAATTTACGAGAGGAACGAATAAATCTAGATTATAGAATAATTTGTTGGAAATTTCTACCAACCTAAAATTGGATGGTTGCTATGGAACCTTTTAGTAAACTAATAAGAAGTTGACACCTAAGACATGTGTGTCATGTCATTCCTTGAAGTAGTGATTTATAATTTTTACAATTTAGTCCAACATAAAAAGAAAATTAATTTATCCTTCGTACCTTAGCAAATTAATTTAACACATGTTGTTATAATCACCTGTTGTTTTAATCTATGTTATAATTTGCTAATAGGTACAAAGGACTAAATTAAATTAATTTACTTTTTATGTTAGACTAAATTGTAAAAATTATAAATCACTACTTCAAGGAATGACATGGCACACATGTCTTAGGTGTCAACTTTTTATTAGTTTACTAAAAAGTTGCATAGCAACCATCCAATTTTAGGTTACATGGTAGTAACTCCCTAATTTGTTTTAATCAAAAGTGGAATTAATTTCCTTATTTTACATTAAAAAATTCTCTTATATTCTCCCTTTCAAGTTGGGGTCCTATAACTTTAAAAAAAAAGGAAAAAGTTGGGGTCCTATATAATTTTATTTGTCCAAATAATTGTGTAGCTTAAATAATTTATAATTATCTATACAATAAAATATTAGATTAAATTTTGGCTAAGAAAAATCTATAACCATATGATGATTAGATGATGGGAAATGAACAGGAATTAAAGAGAAGGAAATGTATAAGATTTACTCAAGTTAAAAAAATAAAATAAAATAGAAATCAACAATCCAACCCATGCCTCATGATTTCTTTTTAGAGAAAATATACTTCATCAAAGCTTTCACTTATTCAGCTAAACGGTAAGCAACCGAATTGTATATAAATAATCAAGTGTCCTTATACAGTACTCATCCTTCGTGGATGAGTGTTGATAATCATTCTTTTATGGAGGGTTAAGATTGGTTATCAAGTGGACGACTGAGATTGATGGATGGAAGCATGGTGTATGTATACACCTGATAAAGTTGAGTGCACCATAAAAAAGGGTCATCTGTAGTTTTTTCCGGTAAACTGTTTTTTTATGATAAATTCTCCTAAAAATAATGACCTTAAAAAATATACTAATCACAATTTTTTGAATACTTTTTTGAATATTTTTCTTGTCCTTAATATAGATCTCATTTCTAATTTTCAATGCAAAATTCTCAGCCCCTGTAGAATTTTTTTTATTTTTTTAATTTTTTTTAAAATATCCTATGTATTTTCCTTTTTACAAATATATATATTTTTTTATTCAGATTTGTTTTTATTTTTATTATGTACTCCCAGAGATTAAATTTTTTTTCCTTGTTTTCAAATTTAGTCATTTCAGAAATATTCTATATCTATTCTTCTTCGGTGATATGCACTCGTTTTTATGATTTGGATTAAATTTTTTTTACTCTCTGCTCTGAAAAACTATATTGAGTAAAAACTGTATTCAAAATTGATAGTATAATCTAATAAATCTGTATTCTAAAATGTGTAAAAAAACATTCTGAGTAAATCTATTTTAAAAAAAATTTAAAAAAAGTCATTATTTTTAGGAGAACTTATCATTTCTTAAAAAAAAACCTTCAGATGACCATTTTCTATGGTGTACTCAACTTAACCAGGTGTATACATACACCATGCTCCCATCCATCAATCTCAGTCGTCCACTTGATGATACAATCTCAACCCTCCATGAAAAAATGAGTATCAGTTATCCTCACCCAGTATTATTCCTCGCCTATTTTTGTATTTTTATTCCTCACCTATTTTTTTTTAAGGGAAAAGAAAATAGCATTAATAAGCATCTCCCAAAGGAGAATTACATGGAAAGACAGAGGGGACATCATGCCTGACTCTGTCTACAGAAGACTGTAAAACAAACTGAGCACAGTTGTTAACAATCTTTGGGCTTGTCCTAAATACATAGGAACAAAGACTTAAAACAAGAGACAACATACCATAAAAATAAATGCTTAAAGGTACTAAACTCGGATGAAGTACAGATCCAAGACGAAGCAAGGACAGAACAAAAGCTTACCAATAACGCAAAAATCTGCTGATGAACTGTGGAGAGGTATTTGTCTCGACCATCTTGCTTCCAGTTATTTGGAAAAAGAGGAAAACCATCAGATCTGGAAACTGTCACACCACACAAGGCTTCCTCCAAGCAAAACACACAAACAACTAAACAAAAAACACTTATTTATGAAACAAACTTGCACAAAGGCAAGACTGAACCTAAAAACAAGGACTGAAACCCACACCCAAACCTAAGGAAGGGGAGGGACTGAACTCCCTCCCCCTCTATCATGCTCCGCACGAAGAAGAAACCAAGGGGAAGGAGACTGAGGAACTGTAAAATTTTATTCCTCACCTATTTAACCAAGAAGAAACGAAAAACATCAAATTCTTTGTCTAGATTAATAGTATCATCATTACAAATGAGTACCTTGCTCAAAAATATAATTCTTTCAATTAAATCAACACACATTAATATTCTTTAATTTATTATTTTTTATAATGTATGAAACGGTGGAATGAACCACCTGACATTTACATGTATCCCACGTAGCGCGTAAAAAACATAGAAATAAGACTAATTAATCGAACTTTTAACCAATTATCGTAAGTATTGTAGATATTTATTTATAATTTTTTTAAGGATTTTCTAAACCATGAGGATAAGAGGTTAAAAGAAGTGCATTTTTATAGAAAAACTAAACATTTAATTATTCAAGTGATAATGAATTTAGTTTTGTTAGGTTTATTTACTACTTTTAGCTTCTTATTTAAGACTAAGGTTAAACATACTTTTTTTTTTTAAACCAAATAAGTTTATGAAAAGCGTAAAAGTTCAGAAAGAAATTTCCGCAAATTATTTAAAATATTTACGAAAAAACCTATTAAATTTTATAGAAGAAAAATTGTGTGTTAACATATACATATGTTTGATCAAATCGAAAGGTCGAGCATATTTTAACCGATAATGCTTTTTTTTTTTAATCATTAAATCATGTGTTCAATATGAATTTTAATTTTTTTTATAAAAACAAAATCTAATTCAATAATCTTATCAAAATTGATTAGTTTTCAATTATCGATTGAAAAACCTGTGATACAAACAAAAAATGGGTATGGCCAAAATTTGGAAAAAAAAATGCAATTATCAAATAATTTTTTAAAAAAATCAGATCAAAACTTTGTTTTCAGAGAGGCGAATCCCATTGCCCCAGCGGCTTTTTTTGACGATTTTTTTTTCCACATGATAGTAGTTGTAGAAAATAATTTATATTGTTCGCGTAAGACAGCTCAGTTGATGGCTGCAGGGACACTTAGGATTTTCCCTTCCCCAGGTCATGGGTTCTAGTCCCAGACCTCCCATGTAAACCAAAAAAATAATTTATATTTTTGCCAAACACCGCATTATTGTTTTGGATCAACAATAGCTTCTTTTTTTTTATTGGTAAAAAAATCTGAACCAAACAACCGCATTTGCAAAACTTTAAGAGATATTAACGCAGAGGGAAAAAAATTAAAAATGTTATGAGAATATCGGATGTGAAATATCTGGTTTGTTTTAAATGTAAAAATAATAAGATAAGTCATATGTTTGATTCAAATATCAAATCTGAATGTTTATACAACATTATATTACCGGAAACAAAAACTTTACCAATCTATATAATTGAACACTCAAAAATGAAGGGTCTGCATTGGACAAAAAACCAACTAAATGGTAATATAAAAGAAAAACTAATAGTTTGTATCGACTTCAACCAAAAAAAATGGTTGGGAAGAAAGAATAATAAGACTGCCAAAACGCGTGGGCCTTTTAAAATCTATTCATTACCACTAGAGAGCTGCAACAAAATATAAATTATAACATTGCCTTTAGAAGCTTCCTAACCAGTACGATACTTAAAGAAGACCAGAAGAATTTAGGTTTAATTGCATAATTGGTCCTTTATCTTATTTATTAGATTCACTTTGGTCCTTTATCTTTTTTTTGCAATTTACTGGTCCTTTATTTTTTTTTTAAAGATTCAGTTTGGTCCTTCCGTTAAAATAAAGTTAAATGAGAAGGAATATTCCAAGAATATTCCCCCTTCTATGCTTAATTGCATAATCGGTCATTTATCTTATTTATTAGATTCACTTTGGTCCTTTATCTTAATATTCCAATAATATTAAGATAAAGGACCAAAGTGAATCTAATAAATAAGATAAAGGACCAATTATGCAATTAAGCCTAGAAGGGAGAATATTCTTGGAATATTCCTTCTCATTTAACTTCATTTTAACGCAAGGACCAAACTGAATCTTTTAAAAAAAATAAAGGACCAGTAAATTGCAAAAAAAAGATAAAGGACCAAAGTGAATCTAATAAATAAGATAAAGGACCAATTATGCAATTAAGCCAAGAATTTAAACTTGGACACTGAATTGCTATTGTAGTATAGTGAACCTCATAGTCATGGAGTCTAATTAGTAGGGTTGGAAATGAGTGTATAAGAATCTTACTCGAAAGTCAATTTGCCAAGCATATTTCAATTTGTTAGATTCATGATTCATGAACCAATTCAATTATATATACACATGCAAAATATTTTATAGTAATTATTATGTATATGTATATACTTTTTTTTAATTAATATATGAATATAATATATATTAAAACTAATTATTTTTTTAAAAAAATCTATTTAAATATTCTCTTTATCTTTATTTACCCACATATGTATATGTATATGTATATGTATATTTATGTATGAATGTATGTGTATATTACTCGAACTGACAAGCTATGTATATTTAATTTTGTTAATCCGATTGAAAACTCGCAAACTTTAATTGAATCAAGTTTCAGCTTAAAAATAGTTTGAATTGAACTCGACTTGAAACTCGACTCGACTCGAGATTTTTTTTTTTTAACAAATTAAGTTAGACGGAGTTAAGTTTAACTTGACTTATTTCCAACCCTAATAACGAGTCACTTGAAATATCATATCTATATTTCTATATTTATTATTTTTTAAAAAAAAATAAAGCTAACACAAAGTATGCATCCTCACTTTTCCATTCTTGTTATTTGTACGTCACAATTGAACAACTTTCCTATTTCCTAATATCTTTACCCTTTCAGAATGCTAAAAGTATCAAGTTCACATGACCCATGCATCATCCGTACCTTACAATCACGTTATATTTATATCAGAATTTGATGACTTTTTCAACAATTTTAATTTCTAGTTTTCAATATAAAAAATAGGCTTATTTATGGTTTTAGTCCTTGAAAGTTGAGAGTGTTTTGATTTTAGTCCCTAGAAGTTTTTTTGACCTTGACTTATCTTAATTGTTTTGAAATTTTGGTTTTCGTCCTTGCCGTTAGGAAAAATTCGTTAATTGCCAATGTAGTTCACAAAACGCCACATCAGCATACACGTGTGCTTGCATGTCACGATAGGATGACGTGAATGATCCGGATCCGCATGAGCAAAAGGGCCAAGGCCCAACCAAAATGTGTTTGTGGATTGAGCCATGGCCCTTTT
This sequence comes from Crotalaria pallida, assembly GCA_037953625.1. Classification (NCBI taxonomy): domain Eukaryota; kingdom Viridiplantae; phylum Streptophyta; class Magnoliopsida; order Fabales; family Fabaceae; genus Crotalaria; species Crotalaria pallida. The sequence continues at coordinate 135,039,046 of CM075654.1, read as the reverse complement.
ACTCCTGCGCGTCCTGATCATCCACGTCATCCTACCATAACATTCCATATTTCCACACGTGTATGTTGATCTGACGTTCCGTTAGCCACGTCATTTATTAACAAATTTTTCTTAACAACATGGACTAAAACCAAATTTTCAAAACAATTAAGGATGAGTCAAGGTCAAAAAAACTTCCAGATACCAAAATCAAAACACTCCCAACTTACATGGACTAAATACATAAATAAACCTAAAAAATAAAGTTATAAAGGATATATGAACATGAAACATATGAGTATTATGCCTCCAATTATTCTATTCTAGAATTTTATTTATCTTGATTAATGGAAAAGAAGTTGCTTTTTCTGATTTTCGGGGTATTCTCATTCTGTGTCCGATTGTTCAAGAGACTAATCTCTCCGGTTATGGTGTCTATGTGATCAAAAGAAGGATAAACAATGGGATTTTATAATCCAAACAGAAACGAATTACCACATAAAGCTGATAGTAACAAGTACAAGCTAGACTTAACTCATTTCTAAGCTTTAGTTTCGGAGATCAAAGATCATGTCTGTAATAAAATTTTTAAAAAAAAATTAAAATGAAGTATGCAACAGCTAATAATTCAGAGTTATCGACAAATTGATGTTGTCATGAGTTTACCACTAACCTCATCCTCAGCCATAATTTGGTAAACGTGCAAAGTTCTACCAGTAAAATACCATTCAATTTACTTACAGTCTAGAAACCATGAAAAGGAACTATAATATTTTTATATGATAACTTCTCTTAGAAACTTTCTGGACTTCAGATAAATTCTTCAGCTACCAAGCTCTAGTAATGAACTCTTGGACATTATATCATGTAGTCAACCTTTGAGTCAAGTAGAGAGACACCTTTTCTCTCAGTGATGCTCCCTTCACATCTGCAGCTTCACAAATCAGTTGATGATAACCGGAATCATGATTGTGAGACAAAGATAATTGATCCTGAACTTCATCTTCCATATCGATGACAATGTTGTGAAGTAAGCAGCAAACGAGAATTATCCTTGGTAACCTGTGCTTGTCAGGCCTCCACATCGATCCTTGAATGATTTTCCACATCTCCTTTAGCCTTACCAGTGCCCTCTGCGCCACCATCCTTGTTGCGGAATGACGCCGGTTAAAATCTGCATTAGGCTCTGGGAGTTCTTTCCCTTCATATGGGACAATGAGGTATGGCAGTAGAGGATATCCTGAATCTCCAATAATATATTCCCTTATTTCTGATCCCTCAGAGAGCTGCATTGTCTTGCCATTCAACCTCTCTCCTCTATCACAAAGTTTGTTGAAATTTGAATTCTCAAAGACCAACCAATCCTTCATTTTACCTGGCCAGCCGGTGACTATGTCCCTGAACCTCATGTCGGGATCCACTATTGCTTGCAAGACCATGCTATGGTTCTTCTCATGGTCAAGCCACACCTTGCTAGAAGGTTCTGTGGCAGATAGACACATTGTGATGTGAGTAGCGTCGATTACACCGCAACAATTGGGGAGGCCTCTTACTTTCTCAAATTTGGATTTGATTTCATGCATTTCCAATTCTGTAGAGGGCCATTGGAGGTGCTTAAGTCCTCTTTCTTCCATTGACTCCACAAATCGCCAAGTGACTTGCGAAACAGTTGAGTGGTTTAGCCCAAATGTATCACCAACCGTGACTAGTGAGTCACCAGATCCTAGTCTTCTCAATGCCACAGCTACTTGATCATATAAACACATTGGCTGGCCACTTGTAAATGTAAAATTCGCAGCTTTTGCCATCATATCTTCATTAACAAGTGAACATATGTACTCAAACGTCTTTCTGGAGATCTTAAAAACCCATTGGAAGCTATCCAAACCCTTTGATGGAGACTGTTGAAGGCCTACAAAGCAACACAGAGTATAAATTCTATATGTTAATAATGCAGATTTAAATTTCAGATTCAGATTCAGATATTGTTTTGTATTGACTTTCAGGTCAAGCTGTATTGAAATCCCACAGCAAAGTAAATTCCCTTCACTATTTCTGAGTGAAGGGTTGGGGGAAGGATCTAACATCAAGTGACAAAAAGAATTGATTACATATATAGACAAATAAAATTATAAAGACTATCATTACCTATATATGTATGCATAAAAGTGATCAAACTAAACTAATTGGAGCAGATGTAGCTTGTATAGTCGATAAATAGACAATTTTGCAAAGATTCATGTGTTTGGTATTTCCTATACTAGCAAAAAGCTGCTTTCATATAATATTTAGATCCACTGTCTACAGAAAACACAGATCTCCAAATAACTGTAATGTCATTCGTAGGGGCTGATGCCACTATCATAGTGTACTTCAATAGTTAATAGCTTCAGTGCTATTGTGACTAAAGAAAATTACTTGCAAAACTGATGTATTTCCCAAAGTTCTTATATTATACTTTGCAATTATCTCTTTAAGCAACTAATCAATATTGACAAAAAATAGATTCCAGCAGGAAATATGAGTCTAAATTATCTGAGCCATCAATTTATCTGAGTTGGAACTAACATTTTTAAAACTAATAAACATAATAAAAGCTTTGCCAATTTGAATGCTGGTTGTAATTTCTTCAAGATGAAGAGGTTAAATTTAGATATCAAGCTATTCAACCGAAATAGGATTTCAGGACAAGTGGTCTGGTATAGTAGAAAAGCATTGGATTGAATCCCACATGCCTGATCATATGCCACAAAGATGAACTGTTTCAAAAAATATGTCCGAGGATAAATGGAAATAATTTATATAAGAGCATTTAACTAAAGGCTTGTAAACATAACACAGTTAAGGTAAAATTTATAGGCAAAAATTAAACATGTCAAGAATACTCTCCATTCTACAACATGATACATATTCAGTACATCCTAACAACATAAAATTTGATTGGACTTAATTCGTTAACATTCAAATTTTATGAACAGGAAGATCGTTTGGCTGAAAAGTTTAAGCATAAGAACACAACAAAAATCAACTTTTATAGGCAGCCACATACAAGATGACCAACTGAGAATCCTTACTCACTTTCAGTTGCTTAAATAATAGTGTTTCTATCATTATCTTAACAAGGAACAACTATACACTAAGCACTACACCTTGAAACTAGCCAATGAAATCATGGCAGTAAAACTAGAACAGAAAGAAGTAGCTCCATTGCTTTGCTAAAAAATTCTATATATGCCAAATGATTTTTCAGTTTTTGTCCTATGTCAAACGCTATATGGAATAATATGATTAGTATACTCAGTATTGAACAATCTATTAGAGGCTTGGATATAAAAATAAAGTTTGGGTTGCCACCGTAAATATTCCCTATATCAAGGTCGGTTTGTTCCGCAATTCATAAGTTGCTTGCTGACTGCTATTTCCTGTTGGACTCAATCACAGAATATTTTCTAGAAACAAGAATTTGTAGGAACTGTCCAATGCGTATACCGTCTCAGTTTTCTCCTCTGTTTCATTCTTCCTCAGTTACAACTTACAGGACATAACTAGAATGCAAATTTTTGCTTCCCTAACAAAGGTTTAATAACCATATGCTAGAATTGCAACTTGTTACACTTAAGGCTTTAGGGCCTGAAAGACCTTAAATTTGAAGTATTACATCAAAAAATGTAAGGCTAACTTGTCAATAGAATCTGTACAAAAGCAAGACCTATGGATGGAAAGCAGGACTGCAATATAGCAATGCCCATAACAACTTGCTCATTCACACTATTTAACACCAATAGTAACATTTTTTTTATAACAAAAGTTTTGAGGCAATGAGAATCACTATTAAAAGAAAGCATATATGATAATCATAAATTTCTGAATCACCCTATTTAGGATCATCAATTTTCCAGGTGATGAGTTGAAAAGGAATACATTCATATACTTCTCCACATCTGTTGGCTCTTTTTTAATTTAATTTAATTTACTTTAGAAAACCAAATAAAAATTAATAAGCATGAACAGTTAGACAGTTTCTAGAAATTCAAAGCCCAATATTACAATTCTGCCATCATTGTCCATCATGAAGAAAAAAGTATCTTTCAAATGAATTTTGAGTATACATCGATAATGTACCATATGATACACCAACCAACCAGTTTAAGCTTCATTACAAAGGCATTATACAATGTGATTCAAGATTCCTTCATTGGTAAGATAACATGATCAGAATAACAGTCAACATTGAAGTCAAATTAGGGATCCTAAGCTTGTATATCAATATGCATTGTCTTGATTCAGCATATATAAATTTCAATGTCAAAAGGTAGCAAAACTTGAACAATTTAAAAGAGAGATTATAATTAAGAAACCAAAGAGCAACACAACAAACCAATTATCAAAAGCTATAATATCATATGAAACATAAAACATGTCACGAATTAAAAACAGTGAAACTCAATAGTAAAAAATCTACCATTGGTTATCCTCTTTGAGAACTCATCCCACCAATCTAAAGGACCCTCTTTCTGAGGGGACTCAGAAGCAGAAGAACCATTCTCATCATGCTTCTTCTCTTGCTTCTTTCTCTTTTTCAACCCTCTCACTGGACCCATCATCAGCCACAACAACCAAATCGAATCACCAACTGAGAAAAAAAAACCCAACTTGCCAAGATTCGGGGTGTGAAAAACCAAACCTGTAAGAATTCACAACACACATATATATAAGAACATGAAAACCGAACACGAAGATTTGTTTTTATGATATACATATAAATATATATATGACATAACAATAATAATAATAATAATACTTATGACAACAATAACACTTACAAACATAAACCTCAGAGAACAATAATAGTGAGCAGTGACATGGCAACTAGTTGTGAGAATAGGAATGGCTCTAGAGAGTGTGTGTATATGTGTGAGAGTGAGAGAAAGAGGCGTTGTTCAAAGTTTAAAGCATGCAAGAACAAAAAAAGAGATAGCTTTGGTGAAAAATAATATAAAAGGAAAGATGATAAATACAAAAGGTAACTGATGAAAAATATAAGCAACACTAAACATGTGGGTTGGTTTATGGTTTTGGTTGAAGGCAATGTGTCAGCACTTATGCATAGAGAGACCTGAATTTATGATAGACTAAATTTTCGGTTGGTTCCTGAATTTATACCACATTTTTATTTTAGTTCTTGAAATTAACAAAAATGTTTTTAGGTCACTGACTTTATAAAAAATCAATCACGTTAGTCCCTCCCCCTAATCCTCGTCAATGAACATTAACGGAGTGATGACGTGGCTGACTGAGGGTCTTAAACGATGTCGTTTTTGCGTCATTGTGACACTTTTAACAGAATAAATTGTCTCGTCAGTCCTATCGGCTGCATCATTGCCATGTTCAGCTACATCAATCGTTTAAGGCCCTCAATCAGTCACGTTATCACTCCGTTAATATTCGTTGACGAGGGTTAGGGGCAGAGACTAACGTGAATTACTTTTTATAAAGTAAGTGACCTAAGAGCATTTTTGTTAATTTCAAGTACTAAAGTGAAAGTGCTGTGTAAATTCAGAGACCAAAGTGACAATTTAGTCATTTATGATACTCTTTCCATCTTCTATCCTCCCTGTTACAAAAATGATAAAAAAAATTAAAAAAGTAAAAAAAAAATTAAAGAGACACGTATTTAATGATTTGTTTAATACACAAACGAAGTATCAAACAATTAATTTAATGCACTTTGTATCGATTAACCAATTACAATTCAAAATTTGTAATTTTTGAATTTTTAATTAATTACTTTAACTTTAATTTAAGACAAAAAAATTATCATTTTTTATCATCCTTATAATACAGAACGAGTGTGTGTATATATATGAAAAATGTCAAAGAATGTCATGAAATTATTGGTCAATGAAGTAAAAAATAATTTTATATTAAAAAGTTTAAAATTTAAAACATCAAATTTAATGAATTTTGATTTTTAACGTGCCTTTTCCTTTAATATTCTTTAATAAATACCTTTAGTATATTCTCTCAGTTTCTAAAAATACACATTAGTTAATGTTATGATTTTGTTTTTTTTATAAGTTTCAATTTCAATTTTTAATAATATTAAAAAAATTTTCATAAATATTTTTATTTACTCACCACTTTATAGAGTTCCAATGATAACGTTAATTATTTCTTTTCTATAAATATTTTTATTTACTAGACATGTTTTAGAGTCTCAATAATAATTATAAAAAATATCTTTGAAAAAATAAATTAAATATTATTAATTTTATTTCTATTAACAATATTAATTAATTTTTTTAATCTTTATAAAAGTTTAATCTATGTGCTCATCAACATAATCAACATAATATAAAATAGGAGAAGTAGAAGGGCAAACAACATTTCCCTCCTAAAACACTCATTTTCCCTCCTAATCTTGTATTTCTCTCCTAAATCCATCATTAAGTGTGTGTTTTGTGTCTTTTAATTTTAGCCATCCATCTATTTTATTAGATTAAATCATAATCGTTCATCATGTTTTCTTAGAAACACACTTCTCTTCATCTTCTTTCTTTCGTTTTTTTTCTGGTTGCCTTCCTTTCTCTCCCTTTCAGTTTCTTTGTCTCTTCTCATTTCTTTCCATCTCTTTAATACATATTTTCAAACACTTTTATGTACAAAAATTTTTGGAAAATAAACTTCTGATTTTGATGTTCGTTAGGCTCTCCAAATATATATCATAAAAAAATATACAAATGAATACTCGAATAAAAAAATAATTTATCTTTAATTTATTTCTTATTTTTTTTCTTTATCTTCAATTTATTCCTTGCCATTTTGAGAGTTGTCATAAAGTTTCAAAAAAATTATTTAATTATATATTTTTTGGTGAAATTAAATATTAAAGATTTTATTTGATCTAATTAAATAACTTATGGTTTCTAACTAAACTAAAATTTATGCCTTTTTGTGGAAGTTAAGGATTTGATAAGACAAGTGCTAAAAACAAAAATATAACATGAAAATTGATGAGTAGAGTATTAGTGATATAACTATTTTGATCATATATATAATTATTTTTTCTATAACACAATTATACATAGATAATTATTCGTTATATTTGATCATATATATTTGTTCGTTCTATAACACAATTGTACATATATTTATTTTTTTTGGTAAACAAATACACATATTTTTTCACACACACACAGAGATATATATATATATAATCTAATAAATAAGAGATGCCAAAAGTCTTTACGAAAAAAACAGAAACATCAATGGTGGATTAGAAAAAGGATTAAGAAAATGAAAATATGAGTGAGGACATTGACACATGTATGATTATTCACACTCTTCATTTTTTTATTTAATAATATTGTTAGTTTTATTTTTCTAATATATCTTTATTAAAAAATTTAAAGTAAAAATTAAATAGATTTATCTTTTGCTCAGTAATTGATTTTTTAATCCAGAATTATATTCCAGAACTCCAAAACCTATATTCTTATGGATATACTTTTTATGATCTTTGAATTCTCATATATTTAGCACTAACTTGATATTTCAATTTTTATATTTATGTCAAAGTTCATGTCAACTTGAGATCATAGAAAGAATAGCAAAATTTAAGATTTCGTGTATCGCATGAGATAATTTTCCTAGTATTTACAAAGGGAGCGGGCATGTTGATATGGCTTTTTGGGCGGACTGAGTGAAAAAAGAAAAGAATATATCGCACTCTCAGAACATGTAGTGTGTGATATACATGAAAGATGCGCAGTTTTTTGAGGTTTGCCAAATTTAATTCATTTACTTTTTGCTACGGTATTATTTTACCAACATATTAAACCAAAAACGGAGAACGCTGAGGGGGTTGATGAACTAATATAGGTTGTTCTACTTTAACTAGAGTTGTCAAATTTGCAATTTTTGAGAATATAACTTTGTAAAATAGTTGGTAGATGAGTTCATTAAAAAAACTCAAAAATGAAAAATAACAAATTTATACTTCCTTTAACTCAAAAAAGTTATTGAAAATTTAGAAAAAAATATTATCGCAAAATAAAGTTATAATAGTGAATAATAAAATTTAAAAATATAATATTATAAATACTATGATTGGATAATGAAATAAGGATACATTAGATGATTGGTTTTATAATTGGTTGATTTGGTAGACAAAACTTATTTCATATTTTTAGTAATTTTTCAAAGTTTTACTAACTTTTTGGACCGGGATGAATGAGTATTTAAATTATACTACTGCGTACCTTTATCTCATTTAAAAAAAAATTGTTCCTATTTCTCTATTTTCTTTAGAAGTTCAAAGTATAATAATTGTTATTTCCTCTGTACCTTTATATAAAACCATTTTGGTAGGAAGTGACAGAGCCTTTGTTAAAGAGCCTTTGGTGCAGTGGTGCCAGGGGCTGCACTTGGTAGGGCGAACCACGGTTCGATCCCCCGCAACAACGTTGGGAGAGGAATAAAACCTTAACCCCGGGACTCCCCTCGAACTGGATTAGTCGGCCCAGTGGGCCGGATACCAGGGTGCAAACCAAAAAAAAAAAAAAAGAGCCTTTGGTGCACATGAAAAACAATTTGTTTAGTTTTGGTAATCTAACTTACAAATCAATTTTTTTTATCAAACTGGTTTGAAATTACCTCTTTATTTGGTTTAGCATTATTTTATTTAAATGAGCGTTTTGGTCAATACATCAAGTTTTAGCTTCTGTGTTCACTATATTGTGAACGTATTATTTTTGCCCAATTCAATTGGCAACCAAACATGCACTATAACGATTTCATCAAAAATGCAATTATGAGCCCTTGCAACACGTAACCAAACACACGCTTAAGCTTAACTGCTTAAGTCTTAACACCTTCGACTATTTGTATTCTTTTTCTATTTACTCCATTTGTACCATTTTTATTTATATCGTTTGGATATTTTTTTTTTGTTTTTACTACTATTTATCTATTTTTTTTAGTAATTTAAGGGTGCAATAATTATATTTTTCATGTTTATCATATTCAATGTTGTCTTAATTCTATGGGAGTAGTAAAAAAAGTTAATAACCATATAAATAGAGAGAAGGCAATATTGAAAAACACAATTATGACATTTTATAAATGATCTTATTTATTTTAAAATGAGAATGATAAATATCAAAATGAGTAATTCATTAAAATAAATAGTGTACATTAGACTGTAAGATTTGCTTAAGAAAAAATTATGTGCAACTAATATTTTTCATGTGATTAACAATCGCAACGAATTAGACGATCAAGCTGAATCTCGCTTCCTTTCTCATCAAGAGTAAGACATGTGCATTCCTAACAACATTTGGCCAATTCTCCTCACAAATTACCTAATAATAATAATAACTTTATTATAATAACTTTATTAGTATTTCCTACCTTGAGTTATTGTCATCATCAAGATTTCCTCCTCAATGGATATTGATCCCAATAGTTGATCCAATACTTGCAAGTTGCAACACCCATATATGCATGATTACGCTCTTCATATAAACCTAAAGCCTAATAATCACTCGGATCCATATCATAATTCACTTTGAACCATGATGCATGCATGTAGAATGTTGTGCTGCACTTAAGGTCACTTTTTGCTAGTGCCATATATAAGGACATTATTGGTCTAGTGCTATGGATGTGTGTTGTTTGGTCTTAATGGGCAACCAATTTTTTTAATGAGATATATAGTTTGGGATCATGTAGTTAATTTATGGGATTGATTTTCTCTTATTATTGATTGAGAAGAAAGTTTCATTCGCGAAATGGTGCATAAATTCAAAATATTGTATCGATGTTTATTATTATATAAAACGTTCTTGTATTTGGTTAGACACCCTTTGTAGTTTGTACCTAGTTCCAATACAATTTTGATTATTAAAAAAAATCACTTTTAACCAAATTAGACCGATTAATAAAGTAAATTAGTTAATTTTTCATTTAAAAACAGTATAACATAAAATACAATTGTATTCTCATTTAATATTAAATCTTTAATTTTTAAATGTAAAAATGCTATTTTAAGTCTCTTATCCTCGGCCCTAAGGGTCGAGGTTAAGAAAATCTTTTAATATAATATTATTCTATGATTAATAGTCTTCAAAATAACTAACTTTTAATTTTATCTCACTATTTAGGGACTATTGATTGTCAATTTTTCTTTAATTAATGACCAAAATATTAGTGATAATCAAAACATTTAATAAAAACAAATAATAAAAAAATGTTTCATAGAAACGGTAAAATGATTACTAAAAAGAATAACCAAAATTGTAGGTGATATCTTATAATAGGGTTTTATTATCCATCGTCTTTAGGACAATAATATATAATCACCTTAAAATAGAACGTCAATTTGAAAAATAATATCTTTAATATTTAAGATTTTTTTTTTAATTTTTCATAATTAACTTTATATTCTTGAATTTCATATACATTATATTTAGAACAATGAATAATTATAATAATCTGATTCGAAGTATAACTATTTATCTTTGCCTGGATTAACTCGTGACTTAAATATTAGTGTCTTTGCATTTACATACATCCCAACCATGGGCTCCGATCCATGGCATTGAATAAACCAACATATTGTTGAGGGGTGAGTTATATACTTATATTTATATTTTTTGCGAAATATTTTCTCCATATGTGTATTTTCAGTAGCTATAAAAGTAGGAGTTACTAGCAACGTGGGGTTGGTCAAGTGGTAACTCACTTGATCCTTTAATCAACTAGTTTCGAGTTCGAGCCTTGGGTATGGAGCAACCCTCGCTGGAAGACCCCTACCGCTTAATGCGAGCTCAGTTGGGTTGGACCGGATGAGTCGGATTCTGGGTAAACCAGATTCGGATACCGGTTGGTGTACACAAAAAAAAGTATGAGTCACTTCCTTTATTTCAATTTTTCTGTTATTTTGGAGGAAAAAAAATTATTTCTATTTAGTTATCTTTTAAAAAAGTTTAATGAATATTAATAGTTTTTTTTTTCAATTTTTATTTATGTTCTTACATGAAAATTCATAATTAATAGAGTAATGGTAATGGTTAAAAAAAAAGCTAGGAAGATAATATTAATAATGGTTAATAAAAAAATAAAATATAAATATGTAAAAAATAAAAAAAATATAATTTATGTGAATTAGTTGTATTATTATTAATTTATGAATTTATGTTCGAAAAGTTAGATAAAACGAACCCTTGAATTCTTTTTTTTGTTTGTATTAATACCACAGGTGTCCCAAGAGCACCTTTAATACCAAGAAATTCTTGAGACTAATCCTGTACGAGGTCGTCTTCTTATGCCTTTCCCAGCGAGGTGTGTTAACCGAGAATCGAACTTGAGACTTCTTAGCCTCATACCCCATTCCCAAGTTCTTCAAGTTGGCAAGATCGCATCACTTGAACCAACCCATTGATAGCAATGCTTGTATTTTTTTTGCATAGATTTCCCTGCTAAAGCTAAACAATAATCGTTTACACCCCCAAAAGGTAGTAACGGAATGAAAAATAATATGGGCAAGATATTTATATTAACCCAAATGTATACATAAAAATTCACCTCCAAGCAGACCAAGACTTCAAAACTAGTTATATATATATATATATATATATATAGCGTTGAAAATTGTTAAGTTTCAATGACATGATGTATCCCCCAAAGTTTACAATCATTTTTGGCTTAATATTATCCCTTCTTTTTTTTTTTCTTTCAATTTATTAAGTTATGATGTACCCGTGTTTTTTCAATCAATTGTGTGTTCTCTTTTCTATTATTTTATTAGGAGTATCAAATAATAAATGGATAACATGTCACTGTCTAATGCAAGCTGTATTTGTTTTTGGTTTTTTTAGTGAAAGTGTTTTGAGCGAGTTGTTAATAAACTATTGAACGTTTCCTTAGTTCTCCCTTATCAGTTCTCACACATCATTTGAAATTTACACAGCCCGAGCAGTCCTCCAGGCCTACACTCGTATATCCCTTTGTGTTGGAATATTTGAACCCCAAACGTGGTTATTTGGCCCCCATTTTTCCGTCTCCCAGCAGACGGAATAATTTGTCTTGAGGGAGACGGAAATTTGGACCCCATTTGTCTTGACCTCTTAAAACGGAAGTTTCCGTTTTGACAAAGACGGAGGTGCATTTATTACTAAAAATGGGATTCAAATTTCCGTCTCCCTCAAAACAAATTATTCCGTCTGCTGGAAGACGGAAAAATGGGGGCCAAATAACCACATTTGGGGTTCAAATATTCCAACACTATCCCTTTTGATCATTGGGCCAACGTTCATGCACCCATATATGACCCACTCCCTATCGAAGTAGACTTCACACCTGAACAAATTTCCATGAAGATTATAAAACAATAAGTATTGGTTCACAAACTCCATTTTTGGATTCCAATTTTTTTTTCCTGTTGAATCTTAATGGAATTTTTTTGGACTGAATCCCATCGGAACTGACATCCCATTAAAAAATGCTTTTTTTTTATTTGGGATGTCGAAAAAAATTTGGATGATGTTCAGTAAAAAAGGGGTTTCAGGATTCAAAGAATGGAGTTAGAGAATCAACACTCTAAAAAAACAACACTAAGGATTTAAGAATGCCAAGGAAAAAAAGTACTGTACTTTAGAATTGAAGAATTAAAAATGTCACCCTCAACTTGTGTTAAAGAGTATGATGAGCTAGTGTTCTCTTGTATTGGGTTTGAATATGGCTAAGCTAGTAAAAAAAAAGAGTGAGACAAGATTATAATTAAGAGGAAGACAAATGTTACAGTCACATATTTCTTACATGTTAGCCATTAAAGAATACCAATATTACAATATACCATAGACCATGGTCCATTCAGGACGGTATCATCAATTAACCAATAAGAAAAAACTGTCATAAAAAATACGGTAAGAAGTAGAACAAAACGTTTTGATGGGAAAAAAAAAGCTTCTGATGTCAATTGTGAAATCCTTGCACGCTAAATAGCTTCTTAGTTTCCAAAATTTATGGGCCACAACAGGTAGTGTAGTTAGAGATTTACGTACCCTTAAACTGAAGATATAAAAATAAACTTGTGAATTGTGATTGTATATATCATATGGTTTCTGAATACACCTGATGTTGATTAGTAACAAGTGCATTCTATTTCTTGGCCTGGTTCATTATCAGTGGCATTGTATTGCCAAGGAACCGTTCCCTTTTAAACTTTTAGTTTACATAATGTTCAACCATTCTATCGAAGTCGTCTGCTTAGATCATTACCTGAGTTAACAGATTGGGATTGCAGATACAGTACATGCCGTCAAACAACACAAATATCATATAAGATCGTTTAGCTTTTGATATAATAACCCTGGATTCTATTTTTACTATTTCTCTGTTTTTGATAAATTCATTGTAATTAATATCACATATAGCATGTTCAGAGAGCTTCTTTAAGGTGAGTGCACCCTAGCAGCAAGACCCTAAATGATTGGAGAGTCTCTGGTCAGAGTTGGGGAGCTCTATATTATAGAGCAGAGCTTGATTTTGCTTAGGATTTTTCAATGACTATATACTCTCTAGGTATATCAAACTAGCTAAGGTCTCTTTCATAAGTTAATCATGATACCAATAAGATCGTTATCAAAAATTGGTCTAGATAATAATAAGGTTGTTATGATAAAATCGATTATGATAACAATAAGATCATTATCATAAGTCTATCAAGTAAATGGTAAAGTTATTATAAGTCGTTTAAGATAATGATAAGGTGATTATCTAAGTCACTTGGTATAATGACAGTATTGTTATCTTTACATTAACTAGTACTTATAAGCAATGAACTTACCCTAAGTTGTTCCATTGGTTATCATGTTTTTATAAGATTTTCTTGCATTGGAACTTATCAGAAATGAATATGACTTTCTTATTGGTGAGTTTTAGCTATAAATAGATTACATTTATAGAGAAATTAAAGTTTTATTAAGTCCATTATCTCATCATAAAAATATGCTATACTACTTTTTAAATTTGTTTATTCTATGCATTAAGTTAAAAAAATCATATAAATAATTGTAGTAAATCTCCATATTGGACTTTGGTGGGAGAGGAAATATCTTTGACCTACTACTCCCTTCGGTCGTATTTATAAGACTCTTTTGGGGTTTTTATTTTGGTCCTATTTATAAGACTCCTTTATAATTTCCAATACTGTAGCATTTAATTACTACTTTTCATTAACACTCCTATAAAGTCGACACTTTTTAGAGTTCTCATAATAATTATAAGGGTAATTTTGAAAAATTATTTCAAATTTTCACATTTCCAATGTCACTAACAAATTTATCCACTTTCCTTGATGGGAGTGAAAAACCCAAAAAAATCTTATAAATAAGACCGAAGGGAGTAATAAATAGACGACCGCTCATCTCAAAAAATAGCTTGTTTGGTTCATATCTAAAATTGTACTCCCTCCGTTTCACTTTAAGTGTCTTTTTGGACTTTTGCACATAGATTAATAAAGTGTTGATTATGATGATTATTGTAAGTTTTATGTGTATTTTATCAAAAATACCCCTATTTGATATTTTTATTTTGTCAATGCATCATTACTAGTATTACAAATTTCAAAATTAAAACAACATTAAATGTAAGGGTAAATAAGAAAAAACAGTATTAAATGTTGCCTAGATTTGGTAGAAAGACACTTATTTTGAAACAAAATTTTGATGTTAAAAAAACACTTAAAGTGAAACGGAGGGAGTACTAGTATTATTAAATTCACGCTCTCAAGGACCCAAAAGGCTTGGTCAAAGTCACATGCAACCTAGGAGTGGATCACAATACATAGACAAATCTCGTCATCTTACAAAGTCAAAGCATTAACAGTGAAAAAGGGTTACCCTAAAATTAAATGGCAATTATCAACGCCCCACCAAGGCCATATAACGCCAGGAAAGGTAACGCATACCAGCCGCTGCAAGCACAGACTTTTGGCCAAAACCTCCAAAATCAAAATGGACAAGAGCTTCAAACTACCAGTAGCATCTTCCTTCATCACATTGCTAACCCTCCCTCAATGTACGTGCCCACGTGCTGTGACTTACAAATTGCAATGCGTGCTCTAGTCCACTATACTATACTACCACCTACTGTACTTGATTAGTACTTAATTGCTCTATGTTTCTCGATATTATACATTCTTCCACGTACACTGCTCAACCTAATTTTCTTCTCAGCTATCAACTTCAAACTTTTTTGTTTCGTTTTTTTTTTTTTCCAAAGCATCAATTTATTGTTGAAAGTCAAATCTTTTGCTCCCTTGTTGGCTACTGCTAGCACTATGAATGGAAGCACTCTCTTCTTTCTTTGTTGGCAGTGTCTTGGACTTCCTTGGTATGCACTTTGCCCGCCCGACATCTTCTTCATGCTCAATGATTTGCAACCGGGAACCGCTGCAAGGAGCAGGGCAGAACCCAAACTTTAGGCTAAATAAATAACAACAATGTACCTAATACAGCAATTTATTGTCTCGCTGAGATAATCATAATTTTACACCATGCCACCCATTATTTATATTTTGTCAGATTATTAAAACAATTTAGCTAGCTTTTCCTCCTGGTGAAATCGTACTACTAGTATAAATTTCTGAAAACGAATTATCATCTCTTTGGATGCCTGAAATAGGACCATACATGGAGCCTGAGAAGTATTAAATGTAACAAAAAAGGACAGGTACAGTTGCATCATTAATTAGAATTAAAAAGAAGCATATCATTTATTCACCATACTTATATACTGGGTACAAGATGGAACAAGACAGGCAGGCTACTGTAAAGCATCAGCATACTAAAATGGAGTAGTAGCTATCTACCTGTTTCCCCTTTGTGTAAAGAAAAATGATAAATCCTCAATAAGCATATGTGCATTTGAATTTTTAAATATCTGATACTTTTCTTATCAATTACTCGTTACGTGCTAAATGAAATTTTTTTAAAAAAAATAATAAATATATTTCAAAAAAATTAGTTAATATTGTTAGTGATATTAGAAATGAAAATATTTGATATATTTTTTGTTAAAATTATCCTTACAATTATTGTTGGAATTCTAAGAAATGTTAGAATAAATAAAAATATTTATGTAAAAGAAATAATTAATGTAAATGAAAATTAAAAGAAAGAAAACATATTATTAAAGACCACATGATTATATATTTTTTTAAAATAAATTTAGGTTTTTCATTTTATTTTTCGCTTTCCCAATTTTCATGTATCTTTCTTATTATCTGTCGTTTTTTAGAAAAGTTTTTTGTTTCTTTTTATCTGTCGTATTGAGGATTTATCTTGATAGTTTTGAAGTCACAAACTAAATTCAATTATGAGATATCATGTCTTACTATTTTGAGGATTGTTGAGCTTTCATTTTCAAGCAGTATGAACAACACCCGGAGACAGGGGAAGCTGAAGGTAACCCTACCTTCTTGAGAAAATGATAGAATGGATAGGTAAAAATCAGAATCCAAGGTCTAACTAAAAAAGTTCTGAATTGGGACCATCTCAGTATTTCTAAATTTTTCTCTCACTAAATTTGTATGCATAAAGCTAAAAAAATCCTAGGAGTAATGACATCTCTGTTAAGGAGCATTAAAAAATTCAGCTATGAAGAATGGAGATTCTATTAATATAATACAATAACAATATGCTAACTTACAAATTACTATTACTAAATAATACACGTATTATTATGTATAACTCGCTTAACATTTTTTATATGTCTTCAATCTCAAGATGCTTTTTATGTACTAGAAGCATTAACATATTCCCAATCACAGTTTTTTAAGCAACTTACGTAAATGTCAATGTCTACCGTCTCAAACTTTGCTAATTACTCCCTCTGTTCCTATTTATCTGTTCTATTTCAAACAAAACACATCCTTTAAAATATGCAATCATTACTTAGATTTTCAATACATTAATTATGTTTTTACCCACTATACCATTTCTCTTTCTATAATCATTACTTATCTTCCACTACTTACGAAAACCAATATCCTATTAAATAGGGGTAAACATGAAAAGTAGCATTTATTATACCTTAAAATAATCAAAAGGACAAATAAAAAGAAACAAAAAACTTCTCCAAAAACGGACAGTTAAATAGGAACGGAGGGAGTACCAACGGAGGGAGTACCAGGTAGATTACAAATCTAATTCCTTTCTTTATAGTAATGAAATACTAATACTAACGTTTCAACTTACAAATTTAATTTATCTTCTCTATGAACTTTTATTAATGCCCATGAAATTTGAAATAATAGCCTTAAATAAAACAGCATATAAATGAGTTTAACATCATCATATCTTAACCCAAAACCTTAAATCAATAGGTTTACTAGCATTATCACTTATGTACACTTTATCTTAATATAGGATGTATAAACATTACAGTTTATATGGAGTATAATTTAATTTAATCATTACTGTATTATACAACATGACACTTCTTTAACTCGTAACTCACGCTTGTAATTCTAACACCAAAACAAACTTAATTTAACAAAAATTTAGACGGATGTAAAAACTGATTATGAATTTTTTAGCTAAACTTGTTTAGTAAAAGGAGATTTGAATTTGGAACACATACGTACCTATCTGCATTGTATGAAGAAGACCTTTTCAGAGAAGAGATTTCCGCTTTCTTGGTTTCAATCAAGCTTCCACTAAAATACTCCTTATCTTCCAACATCACCCTATTCAAATCCGGAATTTCCATCGATGTCCCCACCTCCTTTTGATTCGTTGCTCCACGTGGCAATCTATTCTTATAGTGCCCAACCAACGAGAACCCTTGATCTTTCATCGAGTTGGCCCCACTCTCTTTAAACGACACCGCGCCGCACGATAACAACTGTAGCAGAACCGACGAGGCTCTCATTTTTCCACTACCACCGCTCTCAGCCGTTAGATTATTATTCTCCTTCTCACCAACCGATGCACGCAATCCAAGCCGTCCATCTACCTTCATCAGCGTTTCCAGCGTCTCCGGGCTCGAATCCGACGGTGGAGGAGAGATCTCGTCTCTGCTCAGCTCCGTACTTTGATTCTGACACGTCACGTGCGGGACCCTCTCACCTTCAATTTCAATCTCTTCCGCTTCGATCCCGTTTTTCTGTTCTTCTCCCTCTTCTCTCACCGCCCTCCTCCGCCGTCGCTTATCGTCCGTCTGAGTTGCGGCGTCGGCGGCGATTTTCCCGGACGAGTCACCGAACGATTCAGACTTGTAGTAAACTCGGTACTCGTTCATGTCCATGGATCCCCAAGACTGGTTGCGCCGCCGTGTAGGTATCGCCGGAGTGAAATCCGAGTCATCCTCCGATTTATTGTACTCAAGAATCTCAGATCCTTTGAGAATGTAGTCTTGTCCCTGCGTCGGGTATATAAAATCATCCTCCGATAAATCGTGCCAAACGAAACCGTTTTTGTAGCTCCTGAAAGAGAAAACCATAATTGATAATTTAAAAAAAAAAAAAAAAAAAAAAAACAAAAAATGAGGAATGTGAAGTTGAGAATCAAAACGAAAACGGTACCGTTTTGAAGACCAGGAGTACATGGAAGCCATGCCTTTGCCACGGAGGAGGTTCAAGCGATTGATTACATCTGAAAATTAGACAGAGTGTTAGTTAAGATTTTTGAATTTTGAATGATGAAATAAAAAGTAATTTAAAATCTGAAGTTAGTTTGGTTTACCTTTGAGGTAGAGACCTTGAGGGGAAGAGAGAGGGACTTCCATGAAATGAGGGTGTTCGAGCTGGCCGTTACGGGAGAGGTAGTAAACGACGGAGACTCTTCGTGGCGTTTTGGGCTTTGGTTCGGTCCAGACCTTGTTTCTCTCGGGGCTAGTTTCTCTTCTGTCTGTTGTCCGTTTCTTTTGGATATGAAGGTCCGTTGATTTTCCCCTGGAACTGGAAGAAATGACCGACATTCTGATCTGCTATTGTGTTGGCTTCTATTATGGGATGGTGAAAGAACAAAGAGGAAGAAACTAACTGAAGCTGGGAGTGTAGTGTAAGAAAAATGACCGATATTGATATAGATATAACACAATGATAGGAAAGAGGATAGAGGGGTTTTAATTGTCGGAGAAGAGAGTGAAAGTGATGTACCGAAGCGGCGGGAAAGCAGAGAAACGAATGAGAGGGGGAAGGGTAGTTTTCAAGGTAGTGTTGAGTTGGATTTTTGAATTGGGATTTTAAGTTTAAAAAGAGAGGATGGTATGTTGTGGACTTGTGGGGGGTGCCAGTGTCATGTGCTGTGTGTGCATACCACTGTAAGTACTCCTTGAAGTTCCTTAAATAAATAAAGATTCTTTTTTGAAAAATTCCCTATTCATCAAAAAGAAAGGTTAGTTTAATGGTTAATAAGGCTCTTTTTATCTTAAGCATATCATAGCATGTATAAGGTAATCAAATTTGAAAAAGTAAATTTTTTTTAGAAAAGATACACTTAATTAATTAAAATATAATTATTTAATTTTTTTAATAAAAGTTTACTTTTTATGTTTTATTAACCTATGCATGAGATGCATAAATCATTGTAATTACATTCACACAATAGTTTCTATTATTGTGAATATTTAATCGAATTATATATATTAGTGAAAGTAATTCATTTTCAGAATTATATGAGAATATATTGCAATTTTATCATCTTAATATTTTTAGGAAGTTCACATTTATTAATAAAAAACATAAATAGTCAAAACATTTAATAAAAGGAAAAAAATCATAATAAATAATATATGTGAAATATAAAATAACTTATAATTAAAACCAATAACTTCTTCTAAGATATGAACCGGAATATATTTATATCCTATTTTAAAATTATTTTAGATACTAATAAATGACAAGTTACTATGACATATCAATTATCGATTTCCATTTAATATAGACAAATTAAAAAATAATTAATTAATTTAAAATAAATTTGATACTTTATATATCTTTATGAGAAAATAGATAATGCTTACACTAGTAGTTTATCGCTCATCTGTTTATGGTTGTTGACTTTTAAATAAAAGTAATACCAATAAATGATGGATGATGAACTGACCATCAGTGCATACTCATTAATATATATTTTTATACATAAGTCTAGAAAAATTGTTTGTGCCTATTTGTAAGTTACTTTATACTACACTTTTAAGAGATTATTTAATTATTTATTAAATGAGTGTTCTAATTAGTAACTAAACTAGATTTCTCATAAAAAGAGGAATGAAATAAACGGATAAAAGTGTAAAATTAATTGATTTTTTTTGCGCACCAAAGGTATTCTCCAACCAATAGCCGACAAAGACTAATCACCTTGACACCATGCTTAAAAAACTCAGTCATCCATCAATTGTGTTGGGCCTTGTTGATAAAATTAATTGATTTTTTTGGTTAAAAACAATATTAACTATGCATGCCGGTCCACTTATTTAGATTAAGCTTAACTTATAAATAGGAACGAAAAGAACAAAAAAAAATCAAATATGATCTTATATTAAGAGAGAAAATGAATTTAAATAAACAATTTTTGTAATATTTGTTTTTTGATACCATATCTTAAAAAACTTAAAATCTAAAAATTTGTATATTTAGTTATTGCATTTATAAAATTTATGTAAATCGAAAATATAAATTTAATTTTTTACTCCTTTTGTTCTTTATTATATTTTTTTTTATAAAATTTTTGATTTTTGGATTTGTTTTTTAACGATTTCAAATGTGTAATAAACATTATTTTTCATATTTACCTATATTTAATAGGTATTTATTTGCGTAAGTAATGAAAAAAATTAATAATTATATAAAAAAAAGGATATAATGAAAAAAATATAATTGATATATTAAAAACTTAAATAATAATTACATTTATTAAAAAGTATTTTTGTTTAATATAAGACAAATAGACTATGCTTTGTTTGGTTGTAGGAAAGAAAATGGGAAGAGAGAAAATGGGAAGAGAGAAATAGGGAAGATAGATTATGGTGAGAAAATGAGTAAATTTTATGGTTGTTTGGTACGAGAGAAAATGTGAAGAAATTGGGAAGAGAAAAAAGCTGAGTTTTCTTTCTTTTGTTTGGTTGAAGAGAAAAGCGGGAAGAGAGAAAACAATAAATTTATCAAAAGACGACTATACCATTATTTTACAATATAGAAATAAAAATATTTTTTCTTTCTCACATGTATGCATATTTTATGTAACTAATTTTTTTTAAATTCAATTATTTATTAAATAATAAAAATTTCAAGTCCAAAATATTAAAAAACAGTTTTTTTATTGAAATAAAAATGCTTTATTTTTTCAAAAAAAAAAGTTCAAACAAAATGAATAAATGAAAGACAGATGAGTAATTTTACATGTCAATTCCAGTTTTCTCTCCGTTCTCTCTTCTATTGGATAGAGAAAATATTTTCTTATGGATCCACTATATTTTTTCTCCCCCTCGTTTTCTCTCCTGAACCAAACCGACTCTCCTCCCAAAATTTCAGACTCTCCTCCCAAAATCTCCTCCCCAAAATCACCCAAAACAAACACACCCTAAATAATTGGAGGGAGCTGTATTAAAAAGTTCGCAAATAAAATTATAAAAAAAAAAATAGAAAGAGGGAGAGATTCAAAACGAGGATGCGGAAGACAACAGCTACCAAACAAGGAATGGCTGTTTGGGTTTCAGTACTGCCAGCCCTGTGACTGGGCAGTGGATTTTTCCATAGTTTATTAGCAGCAGTAGTACCACGTAGCAAGACCCATGAAATTAAAAGCATAACTCCGTAGTAACCGTTCTGTTTGTTTTTGCTTCCTTCTTTTACGCCGATCTCCGTTTTCATTTGATTTGAAGTTTTTTTGCTCTCCACTAAAATGTAGTAAAAAATTGGGGCAGGTTCAAATGCATGTAAATATAGAAAATGCTTCAGTGCATGTTGTAACTTTAACCATAGATTTATTAGTAAAATATGTGCTTGGTGAAGATTAATGTTGTTAGTTTTGTGAATTGACCTTTTTGTCCCTCATTCATTTCAACTTTCTTACGTCAAATCATCACCATCACCAGCCAGCCCACCGCCACCGCCACCTCCTTCTCCTCCTCCGCCTCCTATCCTTCGCACCATCTCTTACTATACATTCTCAAACCAGCCACCATCAAGCTCGCTCCTTGCGATCCCAAACTACAATCTTCAATGCTTCAACTTCAATTCCAATTCAACTTGCCGCCACATCCCTTGATCTCCGCCAACACTGACATCCACCTTTCCCCTTCCATCGTCGCCTGCTTTATCTTCACCAAACCCCGAATCCAAAAGCTCCTCAAAGTAACACCAACAACAACCTCCACCTCAAGATCTCCATATTTGAAGATGCAATTAGATATGTGGATTAAAGGAACCGTGTTTGTTGGCAAAGGACCCATGGCGAAGGTTGCAATGCAAGTTCGCCGGTGGAGATGACAATTTGGCTCTGGTTGAGAGAGAAGGTGGAGCCGGTATTAGTAGCTTTTGACCCACAGGTCATGCCCGACGGCTTCTTAATGGTGGCATGGAGTGGCAAAATAGCAATGGACTATGAGGTTTTGAGGTTGGTGCGAAGGAGATAGGAGACGGAGGAGGAGAAGGAGGTGGCGGTGGTGGTGGGCTGACTGGTGATGGTGATGATTTGATGTAAGAAAGTTGAAATGAATGAGGGATAAAAAGGTCAATTCACAAAACTAACAACATTAATCTTCACCATTCACATATTTTACTAATAAATCTATGGTTAAAGTTACAACATGCACTGAAGCATGTTCTATATTTACATGCATTTGAGCCTGCCCCTAAAAAATTATAGCTACTACCTACAAAGTTCAACAAAGTTGGTAGATGATTAGATTCCTTGAATATGATGTTAGGGGTGATTCCTACCATAGATATGAAAAAAACTTTGTTGATAGAGACAAAATTTATTTTGGTGATCTCTATAGAAAAGACTTTGTTCATAGAGATAAAACTCATATCGATGATCTCTATACCTAAAAGAGAATTAGTTTTCGACTATCGATCGGAGGATACCTTTAACGTTAAAAAAAAAATTACAGCTGCTAGTACCACGGTCTTGCCTTCAAAAATCACCAAATCTATTTGACAATGACAGGTGTATGGTAGTAACGTAGATGCCAAAACATTCGAAATACAGATAACTCTATTTTTTATCTCATCAAAACTGGAAATTGCTTGGACTATTTGAAATACTATCCCCATATACTTAATCGAATTATACATATAAAAAATAGTAAGTTTTTTAAAGGCTTATATATGATTTTAGTCGTGGAAAGTTAAAACTGTTTTGATTTTGATCCCTGAAAGTTTTTTTTAATTTGGCATTGACTCATTCTTAATTGTTTTGAAAATTTGATTTTAGTCTCTGTCATTAGGAAAAATTTGTTAATTGCTGATGTGGTTAACAGAACGCCACATCAGCACGTGAGTAAGTGTTGCATGTCAACGGTAGGATGACGTGGATGATCCGGACCAGTAGGAGCAAAAGGGTCAAAACCCAACCAAAATGTGTTTATTTGTAGATTGGGCTTTGGCCCTTTTGCTCATGCGGGTCCGGATCATTCACGTCATCCTATCGATAACATTCCATACTTGCACACATGTATCTTGATGTGACGTTTTGTTAGTCACGTTAGTAGTTAACGGATTTTTCCTAACAACAAGGACTAAAACAAAATTTTCAAAACAATTAAGGATGAGGCAAAGTAAAAAAAAAAACTTCCAGAGACCAAAACCAAAACACTCCAACTTTCAGGGACTAAATACATAAATAAACCTTTTTTAAATTATATGAAAATATGTTATAACATTTCAATTTTACCTTCTCAACTTTTTTTTTTAAAGTTCACACTCGTTAATAAACAAAAAAAATACATATAAATGATAAAAAATTTAATAAGGGCAAAAAATAAAAAACAAGAGATAATGTATAAAAAATATAAATTAATTTATAATTGAATCAAAAAAATATTCTAAAATATGATCTATAATAAAGACCGAAGGTCCTATCCTATATATAAATCTTATTTGAAGATCTTTTTGTGGGTCCTCAATATAAGTCACATTCCCAATTTTCAATGACATTAATTATTTTTTTCACAAACATTCATATTTATTTACTCCTTTCGATCCTCATTATAGGTCACATTTTAGAAAATTTTCTTTTCTTGATAATGATTATAAATTACTTTATAATTCTTATACATCATTTATTGTTTTTTCTCTATTAAATGTTTTGTCTATTATTTTTTTTTTTTTCATTAATGAGTGTAAATTTTCTAATAAAAAGTTTAGGGGGTTAAATTGCAATATTACAATATATTTTCATAGAATTCATAAAACTAATTAATATATGTAATTCGGTTAAGTATACCCTATAATAAAGATCGAAACTATTAATATTTTTTAAATTTTCAATAATAATTACTCCCTCCAGACCTATATATAAGCACATTTTGAAGACTTTTTTTTGTCCTTGATATAAGTCACATTTCCAATTTCCAATAGCATTAATTATTTCTTTCCCACAAACACCTCTATTTACTCAACACTTTTTAGATTTCCAATAATAATTATAGGGGTACTTTTGAAAAAGTATACCAAATATTTACATTTTCAATACCACTAACAATATTAACTAACTTTCTTTAAGGGAGTGAAATTGATAAAATGATGCTTATATTAGGGACCGAAGGAAGTATAAGGGTATTTTCGAAAAAATATATATAGTATTCATTTATATTTTCAATATTATTAACTATATTTATTAATTTTTTAAAAGATGTAAAAATTGGTCGAAGAGACTTCTAATAAAAACAGGAGAAAGTTGTTGATTTAGTACTGGATGTTCTAAAGTAGTAGTATCAAATTACATATATTTTTTTTTTCGTGTTACCGTAGTTTTATGTTTACAAATTTGCAATAGCCAATTAGTCTTACGTGTTTTTTTTTTACTCCCTCCGTTTTATTTTAAGTGTCTTTTTGGACTTTTGCACATAAATTAAGAAAGTGTTGATTATGATGATTATTATAAGTTTTATGTGTATTTTGTCAAAAATACCCCTATTTAATATTTTTATTTTGTCAATGCATCATTACTAGTATTACAAATTTCAAAACTAAAACAACATTAAATGTAAGGGTAAATAAGGAAAAACAGTATTAAATGTTGCCTAGATTTGGTAGAAAGACACTTATTTTAAAACAAAATTTTAATGTTAAAAAGACACTTAAAATGAAACGGATGGAGTATTTTTTTCTTCTTCATTTCTAACTTTCTATGTGCATTTAACGACTTCCGGCAATTTGAAAATTCAAATGATTTTCAGCTGGGTTGACCGCTGTGACTTCATCTGTTGTACAGCGTCTACACCTAACTTTGACTATATTGCATTGAATTATGACAGTTCGATCTGCCCCGGCGTGTTTAAACATCGAAGCTGGTGAATTTATGATCGAGATAAACATTCACATTTCCTCAATTCTGATTTCGAAGTCACGAAAGTCACTGGGTCCCTGTCCACGTGGGATGTATTTGTAAAATCACGGATGTGCTCGTTGACCATCCAAAATGTCTCCAAAAGAGAACGAATCTCATGTTTTAAATGTATTTGTATGAAAAAAATTAATATTTAATATTAAAAATTACAATAGATTTTGTTGTTTAATGTATTTTTACTAAATTTTTAATTTTTATCCTCAATTATTAAGATTAAAGTTAAACAAATAAAAATCAACAAGGCTTGGTTCAGTTGGTGTAAGGCCCCAACTGAAATCTTGGAAATGGGACACGGGTGCTAGTAGTCCCGGCTTCGATTCCCACTAAAAACATCTCGCTGGAAGAGCCAGCCACACAGCTATTTAATATTTTTATTTTGTCGATGCATCATTACTAGTATTACAAATTTCAAAACTAAAACAACATTAAATGTAAGGGTAAATAAGGAAAAACAGTATTAAATGTTGCCTAGATTTGGTAGAAAGACACTTATTTTGAAACAAAATTTTGATGTTAAAAAGACACTTAAAGTGAAACGGAGGGAGTACTTTTTTCTTCTTCATTTCTAACTTTCTATATGCATTACTCTAACTTTCTAACTTTCTAACTTCCGAAGAGCCAGCCACACAGCTCGCTCTGGATTACTCTCAAGGGTTCCCTAATATGAAGGATGCTCTTGGAGATACATGTGGTTCCGCAAGGAATACGGACAAAAAAAAAAGTTAAACAAATAAAAAAAACATAACAAAATTTGTCCCAAATTAAAATTAAAGTAATAAATAAA
This sequence comes from Crotalaria pallida, assembly GCA_037953625.1. Lineage (NCBI taxonomy): Eukaryota > Viridiplantae > Streptophyta > Magnoliopsida > Fabales > Fabaceae > Crotalaria > Crotalaria pallida. Next base: position 135,012,700 of record CM075654.1, on the reverse strand, counting down.
AAAAATTGAAATTTTATATTATATTTTGTAATTGATTAACTAAGAATATATATATATATATATATATATTAAATATTTGCTTTAATAATTGATTGATTTATAATATAATGCATTAAAAATTTGTTCCTTTATTTTTCTTAACTTTTCAAAATTTTGACAAATATTTCTGGATGAAAGGAGTAGTACAACCATAATAATTTAGTGATGAATATTTAAATCCAACATTTTTCAATACACAAAGACTCTATTTTCAACTCTAAGCAATATTTTAAGATACTTGTAAATACTATTTTTCATTAAAAATAATGAAAAAGAAAATGTTTTATTTTTCAAAAACCTGATATCGTTCAATGTTATGAACATTGTTACTAACTAACGTGAATGCCATGGCAAGATCACTTGTTTGTTTATGAGCAATGGTGACGACGAGGATCGGTATTGTCTCTGCGCATATTCGATGGCTGATCACACGGTCGTCGTTTTCTGGAAGACAGAGACCTAAAGCGTGGACGGTGTCAACTTGAGAGGACCCCACAGAAGCAAATGCATGAATCAAAATACTAAAAAATGTGCAATGTTCCGTTCATTTCCTAAGAGGATGGAGGTCGGGCTCTTTCGGGGGCGATGCTCCCAGTGAGGCTTGCTCCATTCACATGCGTCTCGGGTACGACTCGAACCCGCGACCACATGCTTAAGGGACACAAGCCCTTTCCACTTGTGTCAGCCTTCACCGGTTGAAACTACGGGATTTTGATTATGTAATAAAATAGAGTAAATTTTGGAAAGGGGTGAGGTGTGTATAAATTGGAAATGGTCGTTTGGTCCAAATTATCGGCGCAACAGTCCAAGGAGTTGGATCTAAGTTGATGAACAAAGTCATGGGACGGCAAGCACATGCACATGCATTTGATTTGCCAATGGCCACCAAACCAAGCCCACGAGGCAAAAATGGCCCCAATCTGATATTACGAGGCTTCAATAATCACCCTTCCCAATTTCCTTACACTGGCATCGTATGTTCCCACCTGTTGACTCAACCATTTGGAGTAACGGCTACAAGAATTTATTGATTGATTATTTTATATTCTCTCAATTTTTGTAGAGTTTAAATAAGCCAGATCATATTACCAAAAAAAAAAAAAAGCCAGATCAGACACCATTAATTACTAACAAGGACTACTACTGTAACTAGTTCTAGTGGGGTTTTTTACCTAGGTGAGGTAATTTTACAAACAATTTACGAAAAAATGGTAGTTTTCAAACTATTTACGTAACATGGGGCAGTCAACAAAACTATTTACGCAAATGGAGCAGTCAAAGTAAAAAAAAAAGTCTAAGAAGTCATGTGGGATGACTTAATCCAGGTGACACGCGTCACTCTTTGATTGAGTGAGGAGATTTTTTCTGGATAAAATTATTTAAAAAAAAAAACCAGCCGACAATCGCGCCACGTGGCGCAACCCTGTGGTTGCGTCACTGCGGTTGACGCAACACGTAGCGTCAGCCGCAATGACGCCACGTGGCACGCGTGTCCCCATGTCCCCCACGCCCCAGCACCGGATATACCCACCGGATTTCTACCCAATCCCCCCTCCCCCCAGCCCATCCCATTACCCGGTAAATATAAACCCCCCTTATCCTATCTCCTATACTATATATACACCAAAGACCACCAAAGACTCCCTCCCTAAGCAAACACTTCCTTGTGTTGCAAACACTCCCTCCCTCAATATATTTTCTCTTCCCACGTTCCAGTGTAATTTCGGTCAGTGTATTTTTCTTATCACATTCCAGCATACACAATCTACTCCTATTTCAGCATATTTTGTAAGAATATTTATTTTCTTGTCAAATATGGTTGATTGTTCTACACGAATCTTTAATATATTTTCCGAGGTAAACTTTTAATTTATTTATTAGTTAGACTTTTTTATGTATTTATTAGTTAGATTTTCTTTTTTTATTTATTAGTTAGAATTTTTTATATATTTATTACTTAGAATTTTTAGTTAGATTTTTGATTTATTAGTTAGTTAGAATTCTTTATGTATTTATAGTTAGATTTTTTATCTATTTATCAATTAGATTTTATATTTTTTATTTATTTATTACTTAAATTTTTTAGTTAGATTTTTGATATATTTGGTAGTTATAATTTTTTATGTATTTATCATTTAGATTTTTTATTTATATGTTGTTAGGTTTTTTTAATGTATTTATTAGTTAGATTATGTATTTATTTATTAGTTTGTGTAGATACCCAATTTTGTCCCCCCAAACAAAATAAAATAAAAAATGTTTTGTTTTTTTTTAAAAGGATAAAAAATAAGAATAAAAAAATAAGAAAAGATTTTGAAAAAAAAAAGTTTTTTGTGTAAAAAATAAAAAAAAGGAAATAAAAAAAAAAGAAAGATAAAAATGTGTTTTTGATAAATGATTTGTTAAGTTTTTGTGAGGATAAAGATAATTTTATTATTAAAAAATTTGTTTTATTTATAAAAGGATTATCATCAAATTTTTTTTTATTTTAAAAGATTGAGAATTGATCTTTAATAAAGTTATAAAGATTTGATTGAGGAATAAACCAGAGAATATTTCACTGGGCTTTCAAAACCTGTTGAAGAAACCCTATTTTTCTTAACCTAATTTTTTTCCTATAAATAGAGTTCTCTTTCTCACAATTTCATAACAACATTTTACACACACAATTTTGAAAATACAGAAATTTTAGAAGCAATTTAATCTAAATAATACTGTGCTTCCATTTCCGTGCCAATAACTCTTCACTTCAAGTACTTCCTCCATCCACTCCAGACCCCTTTTTTTCTTTCAACTACTCCCTCGGTCCAGTGGTATTTATTTATTTTGTTTAAATTTTTTTTTTCAGTTTTGTTTTTTATATTAAAAATATTAAAAAAAATGTAGGTTTTTATCATTGAGATTTTAATTATTAATTTTTACGAATCCTTTTTGGTTGCTGAATAATAAATATTTTTGCATCAAAGTACATATTTGATATTTAAATTCTAATTTTATCCTCAAATCAATGTATTTGTATTTTAGGATATGTTACGAATTTAATTGTTAAATTAAAATTAAATAATTTGGGATCATAAATTTTAATAATTAAATCTCATTTTTTAAAATTATTGGATATGTTTTGGCAAGCCGATTTTTCTCACCCATTTACTGGAGGGTCTCTCAAACGTCCTTCTTTGTATTCAACAACATGATAAACGCTTTTTTTTTATTTGTGTTTTAAAATAAAATAGATAATTTTTTTATAAAGTCTCTTAAATTTTATTAAGAATTCTAAAATAGATTTATTTATTATTTATTATTTATTAGTTTGATATTGATGTTTAGGTAATATGTATTTATGTTATTAGTTAGATTTTGTATTTATTTATTAGTTAGAATTTTTTATTTATTTATTAGTTGGATTTTTTATGCACTTATTAATGTTTAGGCATTAGTATGATTTTTTATTTATGTATTACTTTATTTCATGTATATTAGTTAGTTAAATTTTTTTTATTTATACATTAGTTTGATTTTTAATGTTTAGGTATTAGTTTGAATTTTTATTTATTTAATAGTTAATTTTTTTTATGTTTAGATAATAGTTAGAGATTTTGTATTAATTTATTAGTTTGATTTTTTATGTTTAGGTATTAGTTTGATATTTTTTTATTTATTTAGTAGTTAGATTTTTTATGCACATATTAATGCTTAGGTATTAGTGTGAATTTATTTAGGTATTACTTTGTTTTTACATCAATTCCGCAACCCAATAAAATCCGGTACTCCTTAACTTATTTTTCAAAGCCTCGGGAATTTCATCAACTGGCGTACCGGATTTTATTGGCTTTGAAATTCCTGAGGCTTTGAAAAATAAGTTAAGGTGTACCGGATTTTATTGGGTTGTGAAATTGATGTAAAAACAAAGTAATACCTAAATAAATTCACACTAATACCTAAACATTAATATGTGCATAAAAAATCTAACTACTAAATAAATAAAAAATATCAAACTAATACCTAAACATAAAAAATCAAACTAATAAATTAATACAAAATCTCTAACTATTATCTAAACATAAAAAAAATTAACTATTAAATGAATAAAAATTCAAACTAATACCTAAACATTAAAAATCAAAATAATGTATAAATAAAAAAAATTAACTAACTAATATACATGAAATAAAGTAATACATAAATAAAAAATCATACTAATGCCTAAACATTAATAAGTGCATAAAAAATCCAACTAATAAATAAATACAAAAATCTAACTAATAAATAATTACAAAATCTAACTAATAACATAAATACATATTACCTAAACATCAATATCAAACTAATAAATAATAAATAATAAATAAATCTATTTTAGAATTCTTAATAAAATTTAAGAGACTTTATAAAAAAAATTATCTATTTTATTTTAAAACACAAATAAAAAAAAAGTGTTTACCATGTCTTTGAATACAAAGAGGGACATTTGAGAAACCCTCCACTAAATGGGTGAGAAAAATCGGTTTGTTAAAACATATCCAATAATTTAAAAAAAAAAATGAGATTTAATTATTAAAATTTATGATCCCAAATTATTTAATTTTAATTTAACAATTAAATTCGTAACATATCCTAAAATACAAATACATTGATTTGAGGATAAAATTATAATTTAAATATCAAATACGTACTTTGATGCAAAAATATTTATTACTTAGCAACCAAAAAGGATTCGTAAAAATTAATAATTAAAATCTCAATGATAAAAAACTACATTTTATTTTTACTATTTTTACACTGAAAAACAAAACTGAAAAAAAAATTAAAAAATAAATAAATACCTGGAGTGGATGGAGGAAGTACCGGAGTACCGGAAGTGAAGAGTTATTGGCACGAAAATTGAAGCACAATATTATTTAGATTAAATTATTTCTAAATTTCTGTATTTTCAAAATTGTGTGTGTAAAATGCTGTTATGAAATTGTGAGAAAGAGAACTCTATTTATAGAAAAAAATTAGGTTAAGAAAAATAGGGTTTCTTCAACAGGCTTTGAGAGTCCAGTGGAATATTCTTTGATTTATTCCTCAATCAAATCTTTATAACTTTATTAAAGATCAATTCTAAATCTTTTAAAATAAAAACAAATTAGATGATAATCCTTTTATAAATAAAACAAATCTTTTTAATAAAAAAAATTATCTTTATCCTCACAAAAACTTAACAAATCTTTTACCAAAAACACATTTTAATCTTATTTTTATTAATTTCTTTTTTTTTATTTTTTACACAAAAAACTTTTTTTTTCAAAATCTTTTCTTATTTTTTCTATTCTTATTTTTTATCCTTTTTAAAAAAACATTTTTTTACTATTTTTTATTTTATTTTGTTTGGGGGGACAAAATTGGGTATCTACACAAACTAATAAATAAATACATAATCTAACTAATAAATACATTAAAAAAAACCTAACAACATATAAATAAAAAATATAAATGATAAATACATAAAAAATATAACTACCTAATATATCAAAAATCTAACTAAAAAATTTAAGTAATAAATAAATAAAAAATATAAAATCTAATTGATAAATAGATAAAAAAAATCTAACTATAAATACATAAAGAATTCTAACTAACTAATAAATCAAAAATCTAACTAAAAATTCTAAGTAATAAATATATAAAAAATTCTAACTAAAAAAGAAAATCTAACTAATAAATACATAAAAAAATCTAACTAATAAATAAATTAAAAGTTTACCTCGGAAAATATATTAAAGATTCGTGTAGAACAATCAACGATAATTGATAAGAAAATAAATATTCTTACAAAATATGCTGAAGTAGGAGTGAATTGTGTATGGTGGAATGTGATAAGAAAAATACACTGAACGAAATTGCACTGGAACGTGGGAAGACAAATACTTCTTTTTTTTAAATAATTTTATCCAGAAAAAAATCTCCCCACCCAATCAAAGAGTGACACTTGTCACCTGGGTTAAATCATCCCACATGACTTTTAGACTTTTTTTTTGACTTTGACTGCCCCATTTGCTAAATAGTTTTGTTGACTGCCCCATGTTATGTAAATAGTTTCAAAACTACACTTTTTTCGTAAATTGTTTGTAAAATTACCCCACTTAGGTAAAAAAGCCAACAAACCAAATATTAGAGCCGCATATCAAATCTGAATGTTCATATATTTATTACAATATCTTCTATTTTATAAGTTACCTGTTGAGTTGTAATAAATATCATATATGTTTTTACTAAAAAAAATGCTATAAATACTATTTAAGAAAAGATTTACTAACCTTGATAGCTTTACTCGACTCGAACAAAATAATTTTATGATGGATAAAGAATATTTGTGATTAAATTTTTGTTATCTAAACCACCATGGGTAACCAACATAGTGTTGGTCAAATGGTAGCTCACTTGGTCCCTTAATCAACTGGTCTCGAGCTCGAGTTTTGGATATGGAGCAACTTTCGCTAGGAGATCTCTGCCTATCAGTGCGAACTCAGTTGGATCGGACCGAACGAGTCGAATTTTGGGTAAACCAGATCCGGGTATTGGTTGGCTTAAAAAAAACACCACGAGTAGCTCAATGATGGAGAATAGTTTTTTGGTGTACACCAACCGGTACCCGGATCTGGTTTATTCAGAATCCGACTCTTCCGGTCTGATCCAACTGAGCTCGCAATAGCAATAGGGATCGAAGATTGAGTTATATATTAATCACATGTCTCAAGTTCGAGTATCAAAACTGAAAATATAATTGCGAAAAATATTTAATAGAGAAAATTTGTTGTCCGTCCTATCTCATAGGGGCATGATTGCTTTTTTTTTTATTTACATGGGAGGTCTGGGATTAGAACCCATGACCTGGGGGAGGGGGATCGGAAATCCTAAGTGTCCCTGCAGCCACCAACTGGGCTGTCTTACGCGGACGGGGCATGATTGCTTTCCCGTATAAAATGCATGTGGTTAAAAAAAAAATTATTTAACCCATCGAGAATAAGGTTCTATTCGATAACACGAGTTGCGAGCTTTTTAATTAGTTAGGAGTATTTAGATTTTATCAATAAGCTATTAACTCTGTTCGGTGAACACAAATTAGAAGGAGCTTATAGCTTTTAAAAAATGAGCTTGTAGCTTTCAAGAAATCAAACTAGCTTTCAATAATTCATACACCAATTATACCCTCAAACAAATTTAATAATTATTTATTTACCCTGAAATAAAACACAATAGATATAATGGAAGTAAAAAACAAATTGTACTGTTCCTCTTCACAAACCCTGCCAAGTGCAATACTCATCTTTCTTCCTCCTCTGCTTTGCTGTTGTAACATATTTCTCCTCCAAGGTTTGTCCTCTTTATTTTTCATATTACTTTTTTTTTATATTCATTGGCTTATCATTTCAAGTACCCTTTTATTCTATTATTCATTGGCTTAAAATTGAGGATAAGAAGCTATAAAAAGTATCTTTGCATTGAAAAAATAAATGTTTAAGACTTTAAAAGTTAGTAGGTTAGCTTTCCAAGACATTTTTTCTACTTTTTCACCTCTTATCCTCAACCCTAAGGGCTTAGGGCTGAGGCTAAGCAATCCCTAAAATTTATAGGAAAATGCTAACAAGTGCTTTAAGGGCACTATTAGGGCACTTGTTAAGGGAGTAATTATAGATAAAAATTATTGGAAAGTGTGATTTTTTATGTTTTCGAGAGAGTGGTGAATGTGGATTTATGATTTTTTTTCCATATGTAGTAACCTTAACAAGTGCCCTTAGGACACTTGTTAGCAAGACCCAAATTTATATTAAAAAAAAACAAACAAACGCATCATAAAACAGCGAGAAGTTCAAGAAGAAACAAGAACATCGATCACAGGAAACATAGAGAAATTCAAGAGTAGTAATAGACCTGTTATGGACCGGATTTAGGAAAATACTTCATTAAACCGGTTTATCGGCTATAAAGGCCCCTTTAAGGGACTTGGACGTCATAAAACCGGTTTACCGGATTTGGGGGTCTTATAAGGGCCCATGCTCCTATTGAATCAGTTTCTCAACTTAAAAGGCTCTTTAGTAGCCCAGTAACCCTTGAAACCGGATTACCGGTATAAGAGGCCCATTAGTGGCCCAAATCCTCTATTCCTCCAAACTGGTGGAGAAGAAGACTTCTCGTTGACTGACATAGGATTCCTTACCTCGCGAAACCGGTATGACGGTTATTCAGAAGACAAAGCCATTAAGTCTGAATACCTTGGATTCCAATATTATGATGAATATCAACTCTCCAATAAAGACCATTATCACTTACCGTTAGCAGTAATTCGGCCGCCCCATTGATGAGGAAGGAAACCCAACGGTGAGGAAATCTGCTTATATAAACAAACAGAGGATAACCAGGTATGTATCCTTCAATCTCACACAAACACACACACCACCCCCCAAACTAAGAACGACAATAGAGCTGGTATCCTGGAAATCAGGGTGCCTATTTGCAGTCTGAAAGCAAATCGTAGAATACTGGACACTTGACCGCTTAGTTCAAGTACCAGACGTTCTACAACAGAACATTGGCGACCACAGTGGGAGCGGCAAACTTATTCCCACCACTTTTGTGAAAGAGATGGATAACCAGTCACAGGGAGAACGTGCTGAACCCAGCCACCACAGTGCGCTGGAATTAAGAAAAAACCCGAGCGGAGAACAAACACCTTCTCGTCAGAAGGACCTCAGGAAACGGTTAAGCGAAGGAAGAAGACGGGCAGAGCAAGAGCGTTCGAGACAAGAGGAACCTTCTCATCATGAACAGGAGAAATCTCGACAGAGGCCCCCCACCAGAGGAGGAAGCCCTTCGCATTCCCGACATGAGAGTAAGGGGTCATCTGGCGGGTGCTCGCAGAGGAAAGCAAGCGTGGAGATAGAGCTGGCTCGTTTGAGTAAGCGGTTAGATGAGCAGGACAAGTTGCTGAAAGAGTTGAGGAAAGGAACATCCCAATCAGGCGTTGGCAAGGGAAATGAGGTGGAGCTGGTTGAAGAACCTGAAGAAAAAGACCACCCGTTTTCTGAAAGCATAATGGCTTTCCCCATGTCTGAAAATCTCAAAGCTCCAGCCAATGTAGATCCATATTTTGGGAACTCAGATCCACAGGAACATATTGACAGTTTTCTGGTGGTAATGTCCTGTCAGGGGGCTAAAGATGCGTATAAGTGTCGCATTTTTCCCTTGACCCTGAAGAAAGCGACGTTACGATGGTATTCAAAGTTGGAACCCAACTCTATCAAATGTTGGAAGGATTTGTCAGCAAAGTTTCTGGGTCATTTCACCACCAGTAAGGCACAACCGAAATATGAACATCACCTGTCTCAGATTAAGCAAGGAAAAGACGAATCACTAAGGGACTTCCTCACTCGATTCAATTCAGAATATTTGTCTACCAGTGACATTGAAACCTCTGTGGCACTTCACTTGCTGATGAGGGCTTTGAGACCTAGTGAATTTGCTGATCATTTGGTAATGCACAAGATTAGAACCATGGATGAAGTCATGAAAAGGGCAGAGAAGTACATCAATCTTGAGGAATATCAGAGGGCCCAGGATAATTACGTCCCTGGAGGATTTGGTAAGGAGAAGGAGTCTGGGAGAGGAGATTCAGGATAAAAAATCCTTGGAATGCAGCTAGACTTCGAATCTACTACAATTGAAAACCCCCTTCTGAGTGGATTGACAAGAGAAAGCAGTTTTTAGGATATTTCAATTCCAATAAGGCCTTTTGAGCCACTGTTGTCTTTATTCAGTGTGAATGCTTTCTCGGTTATAAAGATTTGATGCTATAATAAACAAGAATTTCAGTTGGCATTTGTTGAGTTCTTTTTATCGCCATTAAACCGAACTAACGGTTTAGAAGTGCAATATAAAACATAGTTTACATAAACCGATTAAACGGTTTAACGTCGTTTAACTCCACAAAACCGGTTTAACGGTTTAGTAGTGTAGTTCGGACATTTAATACAATGACAAACCGGTTTAATGGTTTGGACTTGTGAGGAAACATCAGTCTAAACTCACAAAATCAACGCTCAAAAGTCCAACTTCGAGGGGATTTTCCAATCCTATGGAAATTAATAAGACCAACTTAAGTACACCACCTATTTGGCTAACCACCTTGTAGGGAGTGAAATGGGTAAGAGGATGTCCTAAAAATCAATAAGAGACACCACCCATGTACTGATGGTAAGACTACTGTTAGACTTCTTTCGGAGTCTAATAAGGTTAAAAGGAATTTCCTTCGCTGGCTAGAAGAGAAATTACCAAATGTCTACCAAGTATGGGCATAAATTGAATACCAGACTTGAGCACGTTTAAATAAAGGCAATACTTTTTCATTCATAAAGAAGAGAAGAAAGTTCATTTCTGAGAAATAATGCTTGTATAAATCCAGAAAATTTGAATGACATGTACGTGGAGAAACCGATATACCGGAAATACTGCAAATTATCCAAATAAGGACACGTTTACCGGTTTAGCGGCAAGGTTCTTCAAGAACCCAAGTCCTTTCCCGTTTACCGGTATACCAGCTTTATGAGGCTTCAAAGAAAGTCGAAACCAATGTAAACCGGTTTACCGGTTTGTCCCTTTAATGCACAAGTATTGCAAAGCCCTATTTGAGGCCAATTAAATCGGTGTCAGATATTAAAACGATAGAAAATCGGCTTACCAAAAAATCAAGAGAGCGTAAAGATACCGCGTTAAACCGGTTAACCGGTTAACCGGAGTATCGGAGCATCTGTCTTAAATCCTTCAGTAATGCGAAAAGAGAAGAGGTTCATCAGGACCCAGCCTTTTTTGACGAACTTAAACCGGCCAGGAGGTATATTTAGAGGAATTACCGGTGTGATGATATGAGGCTCGAACGCTTCACAAAACCGGTTAAGCTTCTAATTGAGCTACTTCTCATGAAAGCAATAAAACCAAGGTTCATAATTATAAACCATGGTCTGGGGGGCAACTGTTATGGACCGGATCTAGGAAAATACTTCATTAAACCGGTTTATCGGCTATAAAGGCCCCTTTAAGGGACTTCGACGTCATAAAACCGGTTTACCGGATTTGGGGGTCTTATAAGGGCCCATGCTCCTATTGAATCAGTTTCTCAACATAAAAGGCTCTTTAGTAGCCCAGTAACCCTTGAAACCGGATTACCGGTATAAGAGGCCCATTAGTGGCCCGAATCCTCTATTCCTCCAAACTGGTGGAGAAGAAGACTTCTCGTTGACTGACATAGGATTCCTTACCTCGCGAAGCCAGTATGACGGTTATTCAGAAGACAAAGCCATTAAGCCTGAATACCTTGGATTCCAATATCATGATGAACATCAACTCTCCAATAAAGACCATTATCACTTACCGTTAGCAGTAATTCGGCCGCCCCATTGATGAGGAAGGAAACCCAACGGTGAGGAAATCTGCTTATATAAACAAACAGAGGATAACCAGGTATGTATCCTTCAATCTCACACAAACACACACACCACCCCCCAAACTAAGAACGACAATAGAGCTGGTATCCTGGAAATCAGGGTGCCTATCTGCAGTCTGAAAGCAAACCGTAGAATACTGGACACTTGACCGCTTAGTTCAAGTACCAGACGTTCTACAACAGAACAAGACCATAAACTAATTTAATTAATTATAATTTAATCATTTATATACTTAATTAATTAATTAACTATCTATTTAATAAATAAAGGAAAAATGAAAAAATAAAATAAAATATAAATAATATAATGTAGTATGTCATTTTTTTGTCATTTAACAATTTTAAGCTAAATCAAAGGCTAGTTTTGCCGAACAACACTATTTCAAATAGTCAGCTAAACAACTACATGCTCACAGCTCCTAGCTAGTTTAACATGTAAAAGCTTACAAGTTCACAGCTATAAGTTAGTTTTGCCAAACATACTCTAAATCAAAGGACTGAGAATTGTTTTAGTTTAACCATATCTCTCAAATTCAAGTCTTTTGAAATGCAATTACGTTAAATACTTGATAATAAAAGCTTTGTTGCACATAATGAACTTACATTCATACCTAGCTCGGGCACGATTATCTCCAGCAGAAGATACTTGTGGTTCAAATAAAAACAACAACTTTATTTAAGTTTTGAACACAAAATAAAAATAGTAAGCAATGGAAAAAGAGACGGTTTTGTAATTTGGTCATTCTACATTAAATTTGAGGTCTGTAACCAACGAGCTTTTGGTGCAGTGGTGCCAGGGGCTACACTTGGTAGGGCGGACCACGGTTCGATCCCCCGCAACAACGTTGGGAGAGGAATAAAACCTTAACCCCGAGACACCCCTCGAACTGGATTAGTCGGCCCAGTGGACCGGATACCAGGGTGCAAACCAAAAAAAATTTGAGGTGTGTAAAATATTATTCTCGAAAAGAAAATATCATTATGTCAACGCACATTTTGGGCCAGCGAAACTACATGTTTCCTTGTGATGGGCTTGAAACAAACCTTATTGAATAACCTATGCTTATCTTAAAGTTTTGATTTTTGCTCCTAAAAATGAAATTTTAGTTCCCATTTCAATTTTTCGTGGACAAAATTATTTTTTTATGTGTTATTTTTTCCGTTTTTTCTTTTACGGGATAGACGGAAAATTCCATATATAGCGAGACGGAAGATAGAACGAATACATAGTTCAAAAAACCCATAGAAATGATATGAAAAGTTTCTTGATTTACTGTCTCTTTCTCTTCTTTACTGTCTCTTTCCCTGCTTTTCCAATTAATCACTACTTCCACCATACCACCAACCTTTCCTTTCTCTCTTTCTTTCTTCTCCCTCCATTCTATTACCCTACTTTGATCCACCCCCAACTTCTTCATTTCATGGTTGCAAGTAACTCCTTCATCTAAACACTTCTTAGTACTGTATTATTTTGTTTGCTTTCTTTTCACACATAACCACCATTGCAGGATCTGCATGTTTTTTAAAATAATTAAAGACTTTTTTTTTCTTTCCTGTTATGTGATTTTCACCTCCAGTTGTTAAAGTTTCTCTATTCCATTGTGTTCTGAGTGTTTTTGTTTGTATCAGTGGGTTAAGTTACTAAGTCTCTTATTAAAATTTCTGTTCTTTTCCTCTGCTATCTTTTGCCATCACACATTTTACAAAGCATATCAGGGTTTTTTTTTTTTTTTTTTTTCACTTTATGTCATATCCATGTCTCGTTTATTTTATTTTGCTTGAACTTCTTGTCACTCATTTATAACTTCTTCCCGGTGGATGTCTCCCTAGGGACGAAAAAGTTATTCCGTTAAAGAAGAAACGAAAAAAATAACATATAGAAAATTAATCTTATCCATGAAAAATTGAAATGGGGTTAAAATTTTACTTTTGAGGACCAAAAATCAAAACTTTTATCTTATCATGCATGAGATCTCTGCCTGGTACAAACTTACAATATTCATTGTTTAGGGGGAATTCCCTTTTTCAACCCCATTTCTTTGTTGACCCTCTTACGGCGTATGTGTAAAAGAAGTCAACAAAATAAATAATGGGGTAAAAATGAATTTCGTATTAAGGTTTAATAGTCTGAACAGCATTTTGGAAGGATGCCTTGCGAATTTTGCTGAACTAAAAAAACTAAAAACTCCCTCTGTTTTGTCTCAAAGATATGGAAAAAAAATGCAATGAAATTAATTCTAAAATTGAATATCTTTTTAGGATAGAGGAAATACATCATCTGAAAAAAAAAAAAAAAAAAGAGAGAGAGAGAGAGAAAAGAATGTTCTGGTGTTACTCAAAGATGGGTGGATATAGTACCATCATCTTACCACATGGACGTATAAGATTATGTAATTCCACATAATTATTATCCATCATAGTATACCAGAGCAATCCGCTTTTTTAAAGTCAAAAGGAAGTTTTGATAATATACTTAATCTGGTTAGAAAAGGCCACATTGGATTTTTTTTATCAGATTATAAGTCACCTGTAAATTTGATACAAGTTATCATGATTCATGAAATTTCCAAATCACTTGATTATTGAGGGGATAAACTCAGGAAAGTTTCTCCAGTTTGCAGTGAAAGAGACAGGTAGGAAAGTGAAAGAAGATGATAGTGTTATATATTGCAGTATTAGTGTGTGAGTATTTGCCACATGGTGGGCTTAAAGCCTTAAAGAGAACAATGATATATGCATAATCTGCTTTTGAGTTGTGGGCTGAGTGCAAGTGCTTTATTACCGCGCCAATTGTTCCAATCAAATCTTTCATATGTGAGAAGTGACCGATATTTAGTAAACCCATTAGAGGAGACTTTGGCTTTCTAGTCTTTTCTTCCAAGGAACTAACATTAGTATGACTAATATGTAAAACTGGTCTCTAATTTAGTGGATAAAAGTAAAATTAGTTTATAAAATTATCGAAACTTCAAATTAGTTTATGAGATAGTATAATGTGAGTCATGTTAATCTTTGTTCTTAATGGTCCTTTACGATTAACTCATGTTGGCTTAGGAGTGACTAAAATGAATGATCATTAAAAAAAGAAAAATTAAAGCTTAATTTCAGGAAGCAATTTGAATTATTTCATTTGAATCAAAACGACGTTGTTTTGACCATTTAAAATAAAAAAACTTATTCCCTCCGGTTCATATTATAAGCATCCTTTTTGTGAGAGAGAAAGGATGCTTATAATAATGATAAAAACTTCATCTTCAACCTCTATCGTAAAGGACCAATCTTTTTTCATCTAATTATTCTAACTCTTTTTTTTCATCAAAATCATCCAACCTTTTTTATTTTGTTTTAATAATTATTCTAAATTCTACTTTATCCATGACATTTTCATCTAATTTTTAACGTTTTAGATAACAAGCGATCATCTGTACCCAAACCAGAGTTTATAATCCTTTTTACGTATTTTCCAATTCATAACATAAATTAAACATCTTCAAAGTTTTTGGGGTTGTTTCGTACCAAAACGGCCTTGTCTCTTGACAATGAACAAGCAAATATGGAACTGTTTTTTAGTGAAGAATGAACAAGATAATATTTTCGAAGAGCCTCGTAGTGGATGCGTTCATGGTGTTGTTGGATTCTCTGTTTTTCACCGAACCTTAGACCACCATAAATACAAATCACAACGACCACACCAAATATCATTATGTTCTCATGCTTGAGAGTGGCTTATGAAGATTTTGATAAAATAAAAAGTCAGATTGGTCCTTGGATTTAGGGGTTAAATATAAAGTTTTTATTATTGGATAAAAGGAGATGAGATTATAATCATTGGATATGGGATAATTCAAATTATTATCAAAGATTAATTTATTTAAAAAAAAAAGCACAAGGAAGTAATTTTGACTATAAATTAATCAATGTGTGTTGATTGTTAAGGATCATTAATAACAAAAATAACATGATTCACCACTAATTTAAAATTTATTTAATATTAGGAACTAATTTGATCGGTGTCCGTAAATAATGAACCAGTTTGACACGGTGTCCAATAAAAAACCATCATACGGATGATGACTTGATGATCAACGATCATGAATTCATGATCCCTTCCGTTATAAACCCAAACGGAAGCTTAATTTGTTAAGTATCTCATTCTTCACTTTCACATATAAGGACAAATAAATTCAATTACACGAATCATTAGCATGCCCTACAGGAGAGAATAAGCTTGTTAATCCTGTTTTGTTGTCATGGAAACTTCGCTACATTATTGGTTGCGTGGCAATTCTCTTATGTCAAATATTCTTCAAGGGCCACTTTCTAATTAACAAAGGTAGCAAAACTTTTCAACTGCACAAGCATCTCTCTAATTTCTCTAACTCTTTTTCTTTCTTCTAGGAAAATTCCCATAAATATTTAACTCGATTGTTGTTTGTTTCAACCTTCTAGTGTGATTCCTGAAGCATATATTCATCTAATGATCGAATCACGCATAACGAAAGTGGGGTATGGTGTTGGTCACATTCTTAATTATTTTACAATGACAATACCTCTCTGTTCCTTTTTCTTCAAATAACACAGCCTTCTTTTTATTTGTAAAATAAAAATAAAAATAAAAAACTCTTTAAAGATTTGATTTATCTTGGTAATTAATTTAGGGACCCTACCTCGTATACATGATAAGTTGCGTGTGCTATCCACCACCAAGTTTAGAACACCACAATATGCTTATTATGCGGTCGTGTTTTCCATTATATATATGATGACCATGAGAAGCTGACATCAGAGTTATCTCCATGTCCAAGGTGCTCGTCTTTTATTAGTGCTATCAAATGTCATTAAGATGCACTCCCTTCTTCTCCTTCGCTCACTTCAAAGTGCAGTGCAATGCAAAAAATAAAAAATAAAAAAAAATATGTTACTACTATAGATTGATGTACTTCTTTTATATATCACTCATTGTTAATCATTATAGGGAGCTAGCCCAGCTAGTTGCCGAGTGTACGTGCCTCCTTGCTTCAAAGTTCATATGGTCAACATGATAATGATAATGACAATGAAACATGAACTTGAGCAATAAGTCCTTTTTTTAATGATAATTTCGATATCGTTGTTAAAAAAACTTTAAATATGATTCGGAGTATAACTTCTGATTAAAGTATGTATTTTGCTAAGGTTACTAAATACGAAAAATACATCATAAGTATACAATTTTTTTATAAGAACATAAAACCTCACATTTTTTAATAATTTTTTATCGGTGACAACCCAGAAATTTATGATAGTGAGGGCAAAAAAGATATGCAAATATATATATATATATATATAGGCTTAATTACTTTTTTGTTTTATATCTTATTTTCAAGATTCAATTTGATTTTTAACCTTTTTTTTTTAACTTATTTTGGTCTTTTTTTTTTTCCAAAAAAATTCAATTTAGTACTTCAGTCATAGCAATGTTAGTTTTATCAAAATATTCGCATCCATTACCGGAAATTGAAATTGTTGCTAGAATCTGAAAAGATTCTAGACCAACACTCGACGAAGGCTGGGAATAGCACTGTTGCTTCGTTAATGATGAAGCAAACTGACTCGTGCTGGTGGTTGATCGATATGGACAGAGATGACAATGTGATGAGGATATAAACGAAGATAGCAATCGAAACTCTATAAATAAATTAAATCTGTAAGAATATATGTCAAATTCTATCGATAGAAGGAAATGGGTGTAAATAATCAGGGCAAAACTAATATTGTTATAACAGTAGTACCAAATTGAATTTTTTGAAAAAAAAAATTAAAGGATAAAAATAAGTAAAAAAAAAATTTAAGGACCAAAATGAATCCTGAAAATAAGATAAGGGACAAAAAATGTAATTAAGTTATATATATATATTTGGTATAATCAATTGTATATTCCAGCTGTTAGTCGAACACAAATCCATTTCAACATGTAGATACCATTTAAATGAGTTTTATCTTTATCAATAAATCATTTTTCATACACATGACAAGGATCAAGTCCCTAACATCAAGTTTAAAAATCGGAATTATCTACCAATTATGCTAATATATAAATCTAAGTATTTTTGTTAGGAGAAACAATCACACACTAAAAAAATTATACTCCCTCCGTTTCACAATGTTTGGCCTTTTAGCCTTTTTTCTTGTTTCACAATGTTTGACCTTTTACATTTTCAATACACAAACATATTTTTTTCCCAATATTAACCTTTCATTCAATCATTTCTCTTACTCCTCATTAATTCTACTTTTATCATCTATCTCATCTCTAAACCACTGTACATTAATTAATGGACACACTTACTAATAAAAATTAAATACTATTACAATTTTCAATAAAGATTAAATAGGGGCATTTTAGACAAACTATACATAATACTTACAATAATTAACACTTTCTTAATCTGTGTGTCCAAACCTAAAAGACCAAACATTGTAAAACGGAGGGAGTATTATTTTATTATTTATAAGACCAGATTGGAATACTATTGTTTAACACCAAAAATTTAAATATTTAAACATTGAGACAAAATATAACATACAAATAACTAATCTAAAATAAGTATAAAAATATTAATTTTAGTGAGGGAAAGTGCCCTAACCATGGTCAATATTAAATTATTTACACAACAAAGTCACAATTTTTATCGTTCTTCATGCTTGTAGTTCCATGAATTTGTGTCAAGATTTTTATCTCTTGAATTTTTTTAAAATAAATTTTAATCGATTTTTTTCATTATTAATTCTCAAAATCATTCCCATCCAATTTAATACAACATTCCCATGCCATCCAATTTAAGCAAAATTAAATAATTTAAGTTGAAAGACCCCCGAAAAGGCTGAACCATATCGAAGGAATAGTCATCGTAGTCGTGTATGTAGGTAGATGTCGAGAAAAAAAAAAAACCATTCCAACCAATTTAATACAACATTAAATAATATAAATGCATGTTGTGATTAAATTGTTATTCTACTATTTCTCTTAGATAAAAATCATATACTCTCTTGCGTTTTATATATAAAACTCTTTTGAAGAAATTCATGTGTATTAAAAAAATAGATTAAAGTTATTAGTCGTATTGAAAATATAAATATTTAATATACTTTTTCAAAATTATATCTATAATTATTATCGAAATTCTAAAAAATATTGACTTAATAATAGTGTTTTTGAAAAAAAATAATTAAATATTATTTAAAATAAAAATAAAATCTGACAAATAGAACAAAAAAAAATCTTACCTAAAAAATCTTACGTATAAAATCGGAGAGTGATTATAAAGCTGGCAAAATATCTCAATCAATGATACAAAACACATTTCTAGCTATTCGTATAAAAGAAACATTTCTCATGGACAAAAAAAAAAAAAAAACATTTCTCAATTTAGATCACTCAGAACTCCAATTACCAGACATGGTGGCTCTTCTAGCGTAGGTAGAGAGCCACAAGACAACAATATGCGATTCCTCGTTCCCCGAAGAAGTAATGTGCAATCTAAATATCTAATTGTGGTAAAAAAACATGTAAAAAAGGGAGGCACATACGACCCAACCCAAAAGATCCGGATTTCTTTTTCAAATTCTTTTGTGCTTTTGTTCTCAGTAACATAAACAAAATTGTTATACCAATATGGATTAATTAATTAGAGGAGAAGTAAGTAATCCAATCTCGTTTATGCAATGTTTTAAATTTGACATTTTGTTAATGAAAATATTTATGTTAGAAAACTTATCTATTACAATTAATAACAAAACATAAATTGGAAAGACATTTCATTAGTGGTCTTAAATATAAGCAAAAATTAACTAATTTTTTATTTCCAATAGAATCATTTCTAGAATATCCTTATAAAGTGGTTGAATCATTTTATTTTTGTTTCATTCCCAATACAAGTTTACTAAATTAGTCTATTTTTTTTTATTAATTTGAGAAAAATTAAATGCATCTTTCTTAATACATGTGGCAATAATCAAGACCGGAGGGTGTATGTTATTGTACCCTTAAAATTAAGATAGTCCAACCAACAAGGCTTAACATTGTTGGTAAATAGTTGAGTTCCTTAATCATGATGTCATGGTTCGATCTCTGTCGTGGATATGGAAAAATTTTTGTTGATAGAGGCAAAACCCAATTTGATGATCTATACGTCTCAGAGGGGATTAATCTTCGACTATTGACGGAAAGATATTCTTAGATGAAAAAAAAAATTAAGATAGTCCAAGCATATCCAAGTCTATGCCACGTGGAGATAAAATTATATCGACATTACTCGGGACCATCAATCGTTGAACTACAATAAAGGAGAACAGCTTCACACAAAAAAGAAACCAGAAATTAATTAGTGCTTGAGGAAGAAAATTGATTGAATGGCACTAGCTGGACTACCGGAGCGATGAAGTTTCTGTGCACATTGTCGTCGTTATACTCGGTCTTTTGATTTATTTTATTTTATTTATTTAAAAGCGAACACATAGGACCACCTTCCATTATCTTTTAGGATATAGACCCTTAAGATATTAAAATAAAATAAAAAAATCCTACAGATGGAGAGAAAAACCAAGGAGATAAAATTAAGTGGTTTGCCCACGAGTTGGTGCTATCCACGACACTTTGGCTACTCTTTGAATATATTTCTCAGCTAAAAAAACCTCTCCAGTCTCAAAAGAAAGAGGCCACAATTGCCATTTGTTAATTCAATCCCATGCTTCTATTTGTTCAATTAATCCAAAGGAATTTGGTTAAAATTCAAGGCAAGTCTTAAAGAGAGATTATATATGTACGTTTATCTTACATTTAGTTAGAATCCAAGGCCCAGATACTAAATGTCATGTATGTAGAGTATATATAAAAATCATGGGTATGGCTCCCAAGCATTGAAAAAATGAACCATGCACTGATGCATGGGAAGGTTGTAGCCGTTGATTTGAGTTGATGTGAAAAGAAGGGCAGAGATTAGAGTGGAGCACCGGTATATATGGTTAAGTATGCATCGGTGCATGCATTTCTTTTTGGGTTTTTTTTATTTATTTTTTTAAAATTTAATCAATTAAAAAATATTCTATGCGTTTTCTTTTTTACCGATATGAAGTGATTTTTATAATTTGGATTTATTTTTTTTACTCTGTGTTCCTAAAAAACTGTACTGAGTAAAATTGTATTCAAAATTTACATATTCTAATAAATCTGTATACGAACTTGTGTTAAAAAATATTCTGAATAAATCTGTATTAAAAAAAATTTAAAAAGCAAAAAAAAAATTTGCACATGCACTGACACAAAATGACTTATAAATAGGGCTAAAGAATCCTTCTAAAATGTGACTTATAAATAGGACTTTCACTTGGGGTAGATAAATAATACTCCCTCCTGTCCTATTTATAAGTCACATTCTAGAAGGATTCTTTGGTCCTATTTATAAGTCATTTTGTACCGGTGCATGTGCAAATTTTTTTTTTGCTTTTTAAATTTTTTTAATACAGATTTATTCAGAATATTTTTTAACACAAGTTCGTATACAGATTTATTAGAATATGTAAATTTTGAATACAGTTTTACTCAGTACAGTTTTTAAGAATACAGAGTAAAAAAAAATAAATCCAAATTATAAAAATCACTTGATATCGGTAAAAAAGAAAACGCATAGAATATTTTTTAATTATTAAATTTTAAAGAAATAAATAAAAAAAACCCAAAAAAGAAGACATGCATCGGTGCATACTTAACCATACGGGTGCTCCACTCTAATCTCAGCCCTTCTTTTCACATCAACTCAAATCAACGGCTACAACCTTCCCATGCATCAGTGCATGGTTCATTTTTTCATGCTTGGGAGCCATACCCAAAAATCATATGCTGTAACACTTTGCAAGATGAATTAATATGTTTCCTAATCTTTTTTTTTCTTCAAGCTTTAATCCATAATATGTTAAGTTGTAACCCCCAAAAAAATATTCCAAAGGTTAGTTGATATTTGTATCCAACGCATTCTGTTGATTGAAATGCATATATATAAGTGCTTCAAAATTCAAGTAATGATAATTGTGACATGTTTGCGCTTGGGGCAACGATTTACAGTAGTTGATATTTCCTAGAATTTTCTAATTAAATAGGTGTTTATATTAAGAATTAGAGAGATTATTATTATTATTATTATTATTATTATTATTAAGAGTGAAGTGATATTTTTTTTTAAAGAAAAACCAAATACAAGAGAGTGTGACTTATGTCCTAATGAAAACTTACTTTTCTCATAAATAAATAGAAACACCTTAAAATGTAGCGGGTACCTGAGTGGGGGTAGTATGTATAACAGCATGTAAATAATGCCATACTCCACTTTGCATATCGACTTATCATGTTGTTATCATTACTATTATTGAATTTGTTAATTTCTTCTTCATGAATAGCATTCCACAAATTGACATTTGTAATGTACTGTCGAATCACAGAAAAGCAGGCCTGAATTCAATATCCAATTAGAACGTACAAGTGTACAACTGCTCTCGTTGGATTAGATTAATTTGGGGCTTCAATTCGTTTCTGAATACGACCTATTGCAGATCTTACTAGAATCATATACATCAAAAACCATGTTTGGGCAAATCTCAAAAGCCAAAATGCATATGGAATAGATGGTGATGATCTTATTCAATTGTAGTAAATAAATTGATAAATTCATTATTAATAATCGAGGAATTAACAAAATCTATTTTGTCACGAAAACTCATGTAAAAAGCTTACCTGGATCTTCGAAATAGTTTGTGAGAGCAAAAGCCCTACACTCACTGAATTTAAGCGATTAATCTAGTGGAAGACCAAAGTTAAAGAAACTGGAGATGTTTTTAGATACCACTGCACAACATTCAAAAAAGTTTTAGATTTTTGTTTTAATAATCACATTAAAATTATATATTTTTGGCAAAAAAGTTTGAAGTGCATGCAATGTAAAATTTTGAAAATTATCAATTATCAATAAGTTATATTTATTTAAAAGTTAGTTATTACCGACACAAATGATGAATTATACATTAATAATATAACTATTTTCTTACGCTGTTAAAACATATCCAAATTTCCTTTTTTTAAAAAAAAAATAATAATAAACGGGGCAAAAGCCCAAATATCCAAATTTCTCTTTTGACAAAACTATAAAATTCATTTTTTAGTTATTTTTTACTTTCAAATTGATCATATTCATCTTTAATATCAAATATGTACAAGTTATTTTTTATTTTCAAATTGGTAATAAGTTACATTTTCATTAGTTTTTTTTTTTTTGATCAGCACATTTTCATTAGTTAAAAGTTAAAACCCAATGCAACCATTTTTCAATGGTTCAATTTTAGAGAAAAAGTGATAGAGGAATTTAGGATATCATTTCATGTTGAACCCGGTCAAATTAAATAACATCATGACTGAGATTTAGTTGAAAATTGAGATAGATAATTGAAAAGAAAAATTTGGCAAGCAGGGCTAAGGATCTCTTTTGGCAAAACTAACTTATAGTTGTAAGTTTGTAACTTATAGTAGTAAGTTTGTAGTTTGTAGGTGTGAAACTAGCTGAGAGTTGTGAGCTTATAGTTATTTTTTTTGTTCGAATTCCTTGCGGAACCACCGGTATCCCCAAGAGCATCCTTAATACTAGGGAGCCCTTGAGACTAATCCGGAAATAGTTATTTAAACTAGTTTTTGAAATAGCTAAATGTTATAAAATATCCAAAAAAACATGCAACATTATATTACTTATATTTTATTCTTTTAATTTATTCATTTTGTTTTTTATTTATTAAATAAATAGTAGTTAGTTAATTAATAAAGTATAAAAATTATTAAATTTTAATTAATTAAATTCATTTCTTTTCTTTATTTTTTAATTATTTAATTATAAAAAATATTAAAATTTAATTAATAATTAATTAAATACACAATTAATTAAAAATTAGATTATCATCCGGGTAGATAAGTAATTTTGAATTTTTTTTTTGGATTTAATTGGTATATGAATTACTGAAAGTTAGTTTAGTTTCTTAAAAGTTATTTCAATAAGCTTTCTAGAAACTAGCTTTCAAAAGCTACAAACTCATTTTCTAAAAGTTATAAATTCTTTCTAATTTGTATTCACCCAACATGAATAATAATTGAATGAATCTAAAAACTCATAGCTAGACATACCAAACAAAACCTAAAACTAAAAATAAATAAATTACATGATTAAGTTAAAAATTAAAAATATAAAGAAGACCATTCTATAATTAAAAGTTCAAAATAAAAGAAACTCTGTATTCCAAAAAAAAAAAAAGTGTTTAGAATGAAAAAAACTCCGTAGATTACTTCCTAACGCGAATGAGTCCTGAGTTACCATTAAGAGTGCCGATTATTTCATCTGCAGTGTTAACAACAGCTTCTCGTAAAAGTATAACAGCAACCACAAGTTCACAATGGTGAGGACCTGCACACGACAATTTCTTCAAATTTTTGATTTGTCTGCTTCAACTTTCTCTTTTTGGAAAACTCGGGCCTACTGATCTTTATTAAAGTCAAGGGATGCCACAATCGATCAATTTGTATAGGAAAAATCAAGTTGCTTCCTCAAATCCATTTGCGTCCACCTATATTCATGTTGTGAGATTTTTTATTTTATCTATGGCTCTACAATATTTTCGACCTCATGTTTATGAACTTAAAACATTTAAATATAAGTATTTAACTCGATTCACTCTGAATCGCCTAATCAATTATGTTGATTTCATGTATCTACTATAAATAAACTCTATTGTACAACACAAAGTGATACCAGTCCAAGATAAATTAGAGTTAGCTTGAGTCACCTTAAAGCTAAGAAAACAACATATCCTTTCCATTGGTGCATAATAATACCATTGATTAACATGGCATGCTAAATCTTTCATATTGTGAGTATATATATATATATATATATATATATATATATATATATATATATATATATATATAGTAAATCAAGTTTGTTGTTAAAAACAATAGAAAATTAAAAAACGCGTCTTGTCCGTGTGCTCTATGTTGTTTCCGTAACATATGCCACATTGTTGTTAACTACTTTCTATTTTTTTATGTTTCCTACAATATATAAACCCCTCCCCATTTGTAAAAACAATAATGAAAACCCATAAGAATAAGAAATATATTACAAAAGCAAAAACAAGCCTCTGCATCAATTCTTCCGCTGCATTTTTTAATTTCTCCTTGGTGTTCTGATATCAAATTGGTATCAGAGCTGGCTTTGTCCAGCGCCTGGTTTTAAAAATATTTTGTGTGAGGAATAAGAGTGCTCTCATATTTTTTTTTATACACATAGAAAGTGAAAAATGACAAACAATTTTAATATTGTTTGGTCCGGTCCCAAATTAGATAGGAAACTTGATTATAGCTACTGGGAGCTTTTAATGACAACACACTTAAAAGCTCAAAACCTTTAAAGTCTCATTGAACCAGGGATTGAAGAAGGAGCTAATGAAATTGCTCAAAGGAGGGACCAATTGGCGCTGACGCAAATTCACCAAGGAGTTGACTATTTGGTATTTGGCAAAATAGCCCATGCCAAGACTGTGAAGCAAGCATGGGAGACCTTAAAATTATCATACAAAGGAGTGGACAAAGCTCAAAAACTTCTAAGCTACAGTCATTGCGTAGAGAATATGAAAGATGCGAGATGTCTAATTCAGAAAGTGTTGAACAATATTTCTCACGAGTTACCGACCTCGTTAATAAAATGAGGTTGTATGAAGAAGATATTTCAGAAAGTATGGTGGTAGAGAAGATCCTTCGCACAATGCCTATTAAGTTTGATCATGTGGTGACTACAATAATTGAGTCCCATGATACAAACACGATGACGGTAGCAGAGTTGCAAGGGAGTATGGAGAGCCACGTGAACAGAATTTTAGAGAAGACAGAAAGATCAAAAGAAGAGGCTTTAAAAAGCCAAGTCAATATGGCAGAATCTAGCCAAAGTAGATATGGCAGAGATCGAAATTATAATAACGGAGGAAGAGGTAACTATAGAGGCAGAGGCCGTGGAAACTTTCGAGGAAGAGGACGAAGCATTTTTAATCAATGGCGAGACAACAACTATAGACCTCCTGGTCAAGGACGAGGCGAAAACAATTCCGGACCCTCAAACCGTGGAAGAGGACGAGGTAATTTTAATCAAGAAGGAAGTAATTTCACTTGTTTCCAATGTGGAAAATATGGCCATAGAGCGGCAGATTGTCGATCTAGATTTCAGAATAATTATCAGGCAAACCTGGCAGAAAATCAAAATCATGATACTGGTGAGAATTCATAAAACCACGAAAGTTTATTTTGTGCAAGTAACTTTTTTGCAAAAGATGAGAATATTTGGTATTTGGATGCTGGGTGCAGTAATCATAGGTGTGGGAAGAAGGAGTTATTTTCTACATTAGATGAAAGTATTAATTCGATGGTGAAATTTGGCAATGATACTAATATACCAATTTTAGGGAAAGGTCAAATTACTTTTAAACTAAAAGACGGTTCTCAAAATTTTATTTCTGATGTTTTCTATGCTCCTGGACTTCATTATAATCTCCTAAGCATGGGACAGTTGTCAGAGAAAGGTTTCAACATGCAAATTCACCATGGTCTCTATACGATAATTGACAGACATGGTAAATTTGTAGCAAAAGTAAACATGACCTCGAACCGTTTATTCCCCTTAAAATTACAACATGAAAAAATTTCATGTTTAAATTCGGTCATACCTGATGATGATTGGTTGTGGCACATGCGTTTTGGACATTTTCATTTCTCTGGATTAAATTATTTATCAAGGAAAGAGTTTGTTTCTGGTTTGCCTATAGTAAATGTTCCTAATTGTGTATGTGAGACTTGCCAATTGGGAAAGAAGCATCGGGATGCATTTCCAGTTGGAAAGTCTTGGCGAGCAAGGAAGCTATTGGAGATTGTTCACTCAGATTTATGTATGGTTGAGGTTCCAACAAATGGAGGTTGCAGGTATTTTATTACTTTCATTGATGATTATAGCAGAAAAGCTTGGGTCTATTTTATAAAGCAAAAATCGGAAGCTTGTGATGCTTTCAAATCATTTAAAGCGTTTGTCGAAAACCAAAGTGGATGCAAAATTAAAGCATTAAGAACTGATAGAGGACAAGAGTATCTCGCTTGTTCCGATTTCTTTGAGCAATATGGAATTCAACATCAAATGACCACTAGATACACACCCCAACAAGAGTAGCAGAAAGGAAGAACAAGACAATTATGGATATGGTACGATGCATGCTAAGAGCCAAGAAAATGCCTAAAGAATTTTGGGTAAAAGCAGTTGCTACTGCTATATATATTTTAAACAGGTGCGCGACGAAGAACGTCAGTGGTAAAACTCCAGAAGAAGCTTGGAGCGGAAGGAAGCCATCAATACGACACCTAAAAGTTTTTGGGTGTGTTGCATATGCTTGAGTACCAGATCAACTAAGGAAGAAGTTAGACGATAAAGGTGAAAAATGTATTTTTATTGGATATAGTACAAATTCAAAAGCTTATAAATTGTATAATCCCGAAACTAGGAAAATTATTATTAGTCGAGATGTAACATTTAATGAAGAAGGCATATGGGATTGGACCACCACAGCTGAAAAGAAGCAAGTGGTAATTCCAGAAGATCATGAAGCAGAAGACGATGGTGAAGGTCGAGCACCCAATAATCATGATAGTCCACCTCCTAACAATCAAATGTGTCCTGAACGTCAAGATGAAGCATCGGGAAGACCACGACGACAACATCAATTACCAGCCGGACTTCAAGATTGCATTCTGGGGAATGACAATGACCCATCAGACGACGAAGAGATTATTAATTTTGCTTTGTTTGCAGATTGTGATCCTTTAACATTTAAGGAAGCCACTAATCACCAGCATTGGAGAAAGGCTATGGACGAGGAAATTCATTCTATACAAAAGAATGATACATGGAAGCTAACAGATTTGCCTGGAGACAAGAAGCCCATTGGAGTAAAGTGGGTGTACAAAACAAAGTACAAGCCCAACGGCGACGTTGATCGTTTTAAAGCGAGGTTGGTTGCAAAAGGATATAAGCAAAAACCAGGTATTGACTATTTCGAGGTATTTGCTCTTGTTGCTAGACTTGACACTATTCGAATGATTATTTCACTATCTGCTCAACGTAATTGGAAAATATATCAAATGGATGTTAAATCTGCTTTTTTAAATGGTAACTTGGAAGAAGAAGTATATGTCGAGCAACCTGAGGGTTACGTGATAAAGGGAAATGAAAATAAAGTTTATAAATTAAATAAAGCACTGTATGGATTAAAACAAGCATCGAGAGCATGATATAAGAAGATTGATTCATATTTTGTGGAGCACGGGTTTGAAAGATGCCCATATGAACACACTTTATATATTAAATGTGTTAAGTCTGGAGATGTTCTGATAGTGTGTCTCTATGTCGATGACCTAATTTTTACCGGGAATAATTCAAACATGATAAAAGAATTCAGGGAGGCTATGATCCGATCTTTTGAAATGACTGATTTAGGGTTGATGTCCTATTTTCTTGGCATCGAGATTGTTCAACGGAATGATGGAATATTTATTTCTCAAAAGAAATATGCTAATGATATTTTAAAGAATTTTAAGATGGAAAATTCAAAACCAATTTCTACACCAGTAGAGGAAAAGTTAAAACTGACGAGAGAAAATGAAGGTAAAAGAATAGATTCGACGTACTACAAGAGTTTGATCGGGAGTCTTAGATACCTAACTGCAACTAGACCTGATATAGTATTTGGAGTAGGGTTACTAAGCAGATTCATGGAGAAACCACATACTTGTCATTTAATCGGAGCTAAAAGAATCCTCCGATACATCAAAGGTACCTTAGGTGACGAAATTTTTTATGGCAATAATAATGATGTAAAACTTGTTGGTTATACCGATAGTGATTGGGCTAGAGATATAGATACAAGGAAAAACACATCGGGATATATATTTCATCTCGGCTCAGGCGCAGTATCATGGTCATCAAAGAAACAACCAATAGTGGCACTATCTACAGCCGAAGCAGAATACATAGCAACAACTAATTGTGCAACACAAGCAGTTTGGCTAAGACGAATTCTTGAAATGTTACGTCAGAAGCAAGACACTCCTACTGACATATTTTGTGATAATAAGTCTGCTATAGCACTATCCAAAAATCCAGTTTTTCATGGGCGATCCAAACACATTGATATTCGCTTTCATAAAATCCGTGAATTAGTGGAAGAAAAAGAAGTGTCGATCAAGTATTGTCGCACTGGAGATCAAATTGCAGATATATTCACCAAACCATTAAAGACAGAACTATTCTATAAGCTAAGAAGCTTGCTTGGAGTGACGAAAACTTGATTTAAGGGAGGCAATGTGAGTGTATATATATATAGTAAATCAAGTTTGTTGTTAAAAACAATAGAAAATTAAAAAACGCGTCGTGTCCGTGTGCTCTATGTTGTTTCCGTAACATATGCCACATTGTTGTTAACTGCTTTCTATTTTTTTATGTTTCCTACAATATATAAACCCCTCCCCATTTGTAAAAACAATAATGAAAACTCATAAGAATAAGAAATATATTACAAAAGCAAAAACAAGCCTCTGCATCAATTCTTCCGCTGCATTTTTTAATTTCTCCTTGGTGTTCTGATATCACATATGGCCAAAATAACAGGGGGGAAAAAATAACAGAATATTTGTCTTCTAAATTGATAAAGTATCCATAAAGTTATCATAGTTTGTTCCATCTAACACTATATACAACGGCTAAACAGTTAAAATTAAAAAGTCTTCACTGTGGGTGCAAACAAAAGTAACTCTGAAAAAGTTTCATTAACATATCGATATATTCGTCTAATTATTTATTTGAGAAAGGTTTAGTAATATTTTTTTTATACAATTTCTAAAGTATTTTTATTTATTAGGCCACATTTCACATTGTTTTGAACGCTTGATTTAAAATAAAAAATTTAAAATGTATCCCAATAAAAATAAGTATGTTAAAAAAATATTAAAAATGCCTTTCTCCCTCTTTTCGAAAAATTATTACATAATACCGGATCATCACCTCATCATTAGTAATTCAAGCAAGTAACAACTTTCACACAATGCTTTTTCACTCTGATCTGTCTTTTATTTTTTAACTTCATTTTTAGTATGTTTCAACAATAATAAAGATATCATTTAAAAAAAAAAAAACAATAATAAAGATATCCTCTGAAAAAACAAAAACAATAATAAAAGTATTGTAGAGCTGGTAAAGTTTGTCGACTCAATCTCGTCCAATAATTGGATGGATTCACACACATAAAAATCCTTCTTTAGCTGTTGTTTTGTTGTTTGGGCGCTTAGCCCTTTGATAAAAAAAAAAAAAAAGTTCATTCCGAATAAATCCTATATTTATTTGCCTGAATAACTCCAAGGCTTTTGTTGACTTATTGGTGTTTGTTTGGTATAATAGGTAAAATAAGATTATGATTATTTTTTTATTATAATCTTAAGATTATAATTTGTTTATGTTTGAGTATCTTAACCGAAAAATGAATTTAAGATTATCTGTTTTGTATGAATAGTGTAAAGAAGATTATTTTTATTAAGTAAATTACAGAAAATGTATGGAGTGATAAGGGATATTTAATACGTTGGAATGATAAGAGTAGAATAAGAAAATTACACGGATCTACAAAAATAATCTTATAAAACATAATCTCTAACTCCCGAAAAGAGTTGTTATATTTTGATTATTTTTTCATAAATATAATTTGCACTAACAAAAACAAACACATTAAATTATAATTATCTAAAAAAAATGTTTAAAACTACAATCTTCAGTAAAATCAAACATGTAGCCCACTTAAACCCCAGCACCTTGAATTGGAAGCTAGTGCATAAGTACGTAACACTATAAGAAGAGTTCTAATGCCTGTAAAATAATTTTAGAATTTAGTATCCTTCATATAATTATCTCTTTCTATACTGTATGTCTCATTATAAATGTACATGAAACCCTAAGCATTATTCCTATTGCAAATGATGAATGATAATGTGGGCGCCACCTGAACGGTCGATATGCAAACTCACTTATAAAAATAAACACAACTTGCCAATAAAATAATTATCTATAAACAAACACCACTAGTGAATCGTGGTTATACACATATAAATACTACTAGTGCTAGCATAGGTCCCCGCAAGTATCGAGTAAAAAAAAAAATATAATACCCTTGTAAAACAATTGTACTCCTGATAGATTGATCAAGACTCAAGAGTGTGGTGGTGTGTGTTTCCCTACTCAAATCTAAAAATGGATCAACAGGAAATCAAAAGAGGTCCATGGACAGAACAAGAGGACTTCAAGTTGGTATCATTTGTTGGCTTGTTTGGAGATCGTAGGTGGGATTTTATAGCTAAGGTTTCAGGTTTGAAGGTGGCGGGAGACAAGTATATAGGTATGATATAGAAGAAGCAACCTTTAACCACTTTATTTTGTTGTAGGTTTGACTAGAACAGGTAAGAGTTGCAGGTTACGGTGGGTTAATTACCTGCACCCTGGTCTCAAACGTGGGAAGCTGACACCCAAAGAAGAACGCCTTGTCATGGAGCTTCACTCCAAATGGGGAAATAGGTTTGAGATTTATGCAGAAACTAAGTTCATGTTTGGTATATAGTCAAGAAAACTGTTTTCTATTTCCTTTTATTTTTGTTTTTATAAATAATTATAAGTATGTTTTCATTCTGTTTCTATATATCCTCAAATTAAAGACAGTGAAAACATAATTGTAATTACTTACTAAAGCGTAAAATGGAATGAAAATAATGTTTTCTTAAACCAAACATGCTACTGCTCACGAAAACTCAAAAATTTCTTTTACTTTTATATATGAGTCTGTTTGCAAGTTCGGTTTTGAAGAGAAAATTAACTGAGAGAAGAAGACTTGGAAACCATAAGATACTGTAAGAGGTTCCCAAGCCTTCTGTTTCTCTCCATAAACCAACTCGCAAACCGAATTTTAGTCAATAATGATGTCTTTATTCTTCATTTAAAGTTAATCATTGAGTTCTTTCGAAATTTCATTGCTTGTTCAGAATATATAACAGTTTTTTTTTTTTTTCAAATGATGATCAACATTATTGCAGATGGTCAAGAATTGCTCGAAAATTGCCGGGGCGCACAGACAATGAGATCAAGAATTATTGGAGGACTCACATGAGGAAAAAGGCACAGGAGGAAAAGCGTGCGGCTGCAGCTTCATCACCAACAACATCTTCAAGTTGTCAATCCTCAACACTATCCACAAGAAGTAATAATAATCACACTGTGAATTCAGTACATGCTTCCAAAAAGGCCGGAGAAGAAAGCTTTTATGACACAGGAGGGCCTAACAATATGACAGTCTCAAATGGAAATGTTAATGTTAATGGAGCAAATCATCACCAAGAGGGTGAACAAGGGTACTACTACTCTATGGATGATATATGGAAAGATATTGCTATGTTAGAAGAAGAGAATACTTATACTCTGCAGCCAGTAGGGTATGATGAGCACAGTAGTGAAGAGTGCTGCAACTTTTCTTGTCCACCAATGCTTTCTCCATCATGGGAGTATTCTTCAGAACCTCTATGGGTGATGATGGATAATGAAGAAGAAAGTAAGATGTTATTCCCTTCAAGTGACCAATATTTTTCCTGCTATGTACAAGGCAGTGCATTTCTGACAGGCTAATTAGGATTCTTTTTTTTAGTCACTATATCAAATATTTTGTTCATAATATGTGTGGTTGCCATCTCTCATAAATCATAATCATAAGAAAGCCAAACCTGTATAGCAGCATATAGTAGTATGCTTAATTAAGCTTTCAGCAGCATAATTGGTTTTCTCCTTATTTAGTGTGACACAGCTCTAATGGATCTAAAGCATATTATCTGTAGTCCTTTTTTTTGTTTGCACCCTGATATCTATCTGACTCATTGGGCCGACTAATCCAGTTCGAGGGAGGTTCGAGGTTAAAGTTTTATTTCTCTTCCAACATTGTTGCAAGGAATCAAATTATGATTCGTCCTACCTAATATCACTGCACCAACCACTCGTTGGTATATTATCCCTAGTCTATGTCAATGTTTGTGGTTTTACTTTCAAGAAACATCATCCAATATGAGGTTGTCTGTATGTGGTTCTGAATGTAAAATATCAAGCACTTGTTTATTTACATTTATGTTTTAAAATCTTATTACTAATATCTAGAGCACTCTTATCGAGCAATGGAACACTTTTCATTGTTTATGTTACTATCCACTACTAGCTAATGCTGCTTCAATAATCCAAACAATAACGTTACTGCCACTCAGGCAGGCACTACTAGCCTACTGGCTATTGCTTCAATAATAATGCAAACAACTCTCCAATCATATCAATGCACATCGAACAGATCAAGCAGAAAACAAGACTGACAGGCACATTAATAAATTGATTAAACAGTTACTCATTCGGGCTCGAATTATAATCAAAACTAACTAATTTTACATTTATTAAGGAGATTAGTTGATTGTATTTAGTTTTATCAAATTTATAAAAGAACAGAGTTATTTTAAGAAAGTTGATAATTTTCTAGGAATGTTTTAAGAAAGTGGCATTGGGGATGAAATAAAATTTAAAAAAATTAATTAATTTTACTTATATTTTAAACCAAAAAAAGTTTTTTTTTTCCTTATATTCTAAGCCGAAAAGAGTATTTCAATCCTGAACTGATATCAAATTTTCACTTCAGTTTCTAAAATTAATGAAATTACTTTTAAATATCTGATTTTGTAAAAAGTCTCTTATGTTAATTCTTCGCTCAAACATTTATCAAAGAACATTAATGAAAAGACCATATGATAGTGGGAAGCATTTGTGTGGCAACGAAATTGTTTTTGCGGAGACAAATCCAATAAATATATATTAGTACTATTTAAGATCTTGTTACCGAGAATTTTTTTTTTTTTTTGTTTTTATTACCGAGAAAATTATATAGAATAGATGTATATTTTTTTTATTAACTACAGGAAAAAAAAAGAGTTTTTGTGTACCGGAAAAAATGAGAGTTAATTTATTAAGTTGTAAATATATTTTTTTTTAGTAAATCTCGAACGTGTGGTTCAGTGGTAGGGATTGATCCACGCTTAAGCAAGGTCAGGTATTCGAATCCTGCCTTGTGTTCGAATCCATGCCAGCGAGGAGATTAGCCACTGCGATCGGCGGTGGACACTCCGGTCATTGACAAAAAAAAAAAATTTTTTTAGCCTCTTATAATTGGTTCTAAAGATTTAGAAAATTCTTAATAATTAAAAAAAATTACAAAATGCAATATCTAAAAATTTAAAAATAATAATTTTAATTTCAATCTCAAGAGTTGAGAATAAGAGATTTAATAAAGTAGTTTTGCATTGGAAAAATCATTAGTCACGTTCTAAAAGAATTTTTTGATCTTATTAATAAGTCATTTCGTAATTTTTAGGAAACATTTATTGTTTTTTTCTTATTTTTATTTTGTTACTGTAATTAATATAAAAAATAATACACTATCCGGCTCGAATTATAAGCAAATCCAACCATTTTTATGCTTAATAAAGAGATTAGTTGATTACATTTAATTTTATTAAATTTATAAAAAATAAAGGTATTTTAGGAAAGTAGTATTGAGAATGAAACAAAAATTAATTAAAATTACAATTTTCTAGAGATGTTTTAGGAAAATGGTATTGAGAATGAAACAAAGTTTAATAAAGATAATTAATTTTGCTTATATTTTAAACTAAGAAAAATATGTTTTTTTTTCTTATAATTCGAGTCGGAGGAAGTATATTTGTGATTTTTTTTATGTAATAATATTGAACATATAAGCATGAATTAAAAAAAAAAAAAAAAGAAAGAAACGGGTTAGGAGATCTAGAAAGAAGAAGGAGAGGAGAGGATAATGCCTGGTGGGATCTCCACACTGTATCTTCTCGCTTACAACTCGTTTCAGGCCATCGGATGGTAACTTACATATATAACACCATTCCATTCATTCTTTCTTTCTTTCTTTCATTTTCTTTTCTTTTCATTATTTCAATATTAACTCACTCTCTCTCTCTCTCTCTCTTTCTCTCTGTTATAAATGTTCCTCTCCTTTGTTCCTGTTACAGGACTGTTGCCTTAACTAAGATTCTGGCCAATCTTTCCTCCACTTCCTCTCTCAACGGAGCTTATGCTTCTGCCGGCCACTTAATAAGTCTCTCCTTTTTTCTTTTCCTAAACTACCCTCCCATTACTTTTAATATCAATGGTAGTTTAAGGCTTTCCCAATGTATAAGGAGTAATTTTAATTGTACGGTATTGAAAATGTGAATATTTGATATGTATTTTCAAAATTATCCCGTTAATAGTATTGAGAATCTGGAAAGTGTTAAGTAAACAAGATTGTTTGTAGAAAGAAGTAATTAATTCTCTTTGAAAATTTGTATAAGATCTTATTAACAAAGATAAAATAAAAGTCTCTATAGGTCTTATCCATTGGGGTGGAGATAATACTCCTTCCTGTACTTGATATATGGTCTTTTGCGTAAATTCACGTTCATCAATTAAGTTAGTTAATATTATTAATTGTATTGAAAATGAAAATATTTGATATACTTTTTTAAAACTATCTTTGTATTATTATTGAAACTCTAAGAAGTGTTACATAAACAAACAGATGTATTTGTGGAAATAACTAATTAAATAACATTAGCAATTGGAATAATGCCTTATAAATAGAATAAAAAAATTCCCATGAAAATCTTATAAACTCTAGGACAGTTTATTTCCAGGAGTTTAAGGATATACTGGTTGGAAAAATACAATAAATGTTGGGACAGAGGGGGTAATATCATGGAAAAAACTGACTCTAGTTTTTGTGGAAACTTCATCTCATATTTGCCAATAGAATGAAAACAAAAATACATTTTTTTAAGAAAAGGGAAAGTGAACATAAAATGATTTTTTACCTTAACATTCCAAGTGTTTTTGAACTTTATTTAATTTCTTACTTTAAGTATATAATTGGACTGCTTCAACATTTCATTGAAGGTATTCTGCAATGTGCTGCATTCTTGGAAGTTATTCACGGAGCTATTGGTGGGTGATTTTCCTCTAACTAGAAGATGATGATTACTTTAATTTAACAAGCATGACATTACAATGCACAACTGGAACAATTTCAGGCCTTGTGCCGAGTGGAGCGCTGCTTCCTCTGATGCAATGGGGAGGAAGGACCCACTTTCTGCTTGCTATTGTTGCAAAGCTCGATGAGGTTGCATAGTCACTTTGAATTTTTGCGTTTTGGCATAATTTTAAATAATACTATAGCTCATTTTCTACCTATTACTTGGATATGATTCCATTGAAGCTTTTATTGCTACTTTCATATGCTCTTCTTTATGTAATGATCGACAATCAGACACTGATATTAACTCTGACCTTCTCTTGTATGCTTTTTGTAGGTTCAGGAGTTACCTTCAGTTTTTATCACTTTTCTTGCATGGAGCATAAGTGAGGTAAATTATTTTTGCTTGGATGTAGTTAGCTTGATTTACTAGCTTGACCACATACACACGAAACTGCGAAAGATCAATCATAATCTCTATGATGTTTTTAGTTGCAATATGGGAAAAATGACTTCATAATATGTTGACTGTTTCACTGTTCTTTACAAAGTTTTAGGATATTGGATTTGATTTCTATGTTAATCCTTCAAAAATTTCTTTTTAGTCCCTTAGTATTTCATGTCTTTATAAAAGAATACAGGATTCCTATTTTTTATTTATTTTAAGAAAATGAGAATATCCTGTGATCTGTTCATGGTGTGTATAGTAGCTTTTTTTTTTCATAGCACACTTATGGTGTGTTATGTTTGAAATCTATGATAAACAAAAATAACATGACAATTTATCAAACAAGAGTTGCAATCTTTGGAGATGCAGGTCATTAGATATTCACATTATGCTTTCAGTAGCACAGGAAATTGTCCTTCTTGGATCACCTATCTCAGGTATATTTCTTTCTTTTTCTAAGCATGTTTAGTTGTTTACCACTCTTTCCAAGTGTAAGCTTGATACTTTACCTTTTAATTAGGTACACAGCATTTATCGTACTGTATCCTTTGGGAGTGGGTCCTGGTGAAAGTGAGTCCGAATTTTGTTTCTGAATGAATTTAGAATTGCTATCACTATTATGATTGATCACCACTCCTTTCCTTTCTTATCCAAAGGTCATCACTTATTTTTCTTTAAACTAGTGCAACTGATCAGTCAATATCATGCAGTATGGACTATGTACCAGGCACTTCCAATCGTAAAGAAGAAGAACACTTATGCAGATTCCTTTTCAAGCCTCCCATTTAGTTATTATGAT
This sequence comes from Crotalaria pallida, assembly GCA_037953625.1. NCBI lineage: Eukaryota > Viridiplantae > Streptophyta > Magnoliopsida > Fabales > Fabaceae > Crotalaria > Crotalaria pallida. The sequence goes on along the minus strand of CM075654.1, from coordinate 134,975,680 downwards.
TTCCTTAAGGTAAGTTTTACATTTAGGTGTATATGTTGAAAGGTTTAGACTTGTAACTGGTGTGTTCATCCACCATGTGTTTCCAAAAAATTACCAAGTGTGTAATATTTGTTTGTCTTCTGAAATTCCATCTTGGCCCCTACACCTCATCCCACCATCACTCTCGCTACCCACCATCACCCATTTTAGTATTGCAATAATCATATGAACAATGAACTGTTATGGAAATGATGAATGAATAGTTATAGTTATAGTGATACAGAAGGGCATTGTCCAAATTGCTAGACAATAGAGAGTGTTGGCAACTGAATCAAACGCTCTCATCAGTAACATGATGTCTTCCTTCGATCAGTCGGATTGCTCATTCTATACAAATAAAATTAAAAATAATAAATTTCCCTGTAATTAAAAGTTTTTGCTACATTGAATTTTAATTTCAACAAAAACGGAAGTAGGCACTAACCATAGTAGAAGTAGTGGTAGTAATGGATGGTAAGAAAGCTTGAGGGAGAAGGATGGGCGGATGGGGTGAGGGAGGTGGGGATGGCTGGTGGTGTTGGTTCTTTGGAGGTGGAGATGGTCTGGGGTTTCAGCGATGTTGGGGGAAAACAGAGGCGCGGTGGATATATCACGATGGTGAGGCGGTGCCAGCGGTATGAGGATGGGTGAGGTGGCTGAGATTTGAGTTGAGGGTATGAAAGGAATTTTAGAACAAAATAAAACATTGCAAAATATTTTTACACGGTGCATACAAACACCAAAACATAAAATGGTGGTGTGTGTAGCCTTGGCCATGTTGAAACCTGACAGTTATTTACAAGTAGCACATAACCCGTAGCCTCAAACGGAGCTGGTAGTTTGCATCAGTTATTTATTGGATTTCTTGGTTCTCCGCTTCTTCTGTAGACTGAATATTTGATTATTAGTTATGAAGCATAGACACTGACATGAACATGTGACATGACAAGGAAACACCAACTTCTAAAAATTGTATGGAATGGATACGATCTATGCTTTATAGATTGTCCGACGTACATGAAAAAATTAGGAAATAGTTGTGTATGGTCGCTGTTGTGAACTGACTTGTGTAGCACATGTAAAATGGTTTCACTATAGTTCAAATGCCGTCTTTGTTCATTTTCAATTCAATTGTTTGTTTTTTAGATATCTGTTTTCCTGAATTGTTTATTCTTTTAATTTATACTTGATTTTTCTCAATCAGGTTGTACTTGTTATTTATCCATTCCTCTGGCTTAAACTTTATCTGCATATGTTCAAGCAGCGACGTGCAAAACTCTATAAACACCATGGCAAGAAAAGGGCATGAGGGTGTTACTGTTGTTGTTTTGGTGAATTTATGAACTTATACTTTTAGTTCCACACATATCAATAGCGTTTTGCTTAAAATTGAGATAATAAGTTCTTTACAATGGGGACACTCATTCTGAAATTTATTTGCATCCAATATTTTTCCATTGAGTGAATATTATGGAATTGTTACTTGCAATTCAGATTTCAAGTGTAGGAGATGGAAGAAAGACGTTGGTTACTTGTACTATAGTCGCTGCAGCCCGCAGTATTGATATTACACTATCTTGATCAGTTAAGAATGTAAACTCATAAAATATGGTTCTGATTTACCCTTATTCTGAAAGGTTAGATTTAGAGTTGATTATTAATAGATAGTTATGTTATGGACTTAAGATAGTCATCTCCTAGATTCAAGTTGTTCTGTTGGTAGTCTGACATAGGAGAAATTATTGGTTGGTCTTGGATCATCACGTCATCCATGGTTCAAGCCACCAAGGAATTGATTTTTAATAAAAATTATTATTCCCTTATTTTATCACTTTTACTTAACTAAATTTCGGTACTTGCCAAATTGTTATTGGTTTGGTTAGTGGATGACGTGGTGATCCATGCCAACCGTTAGGCTTCTGTCAAGTGCAGCAGTTTTCTTCTCTTTCAAAGGATTATAATGACATATACAACCATTACTTAAATGATATGACCATTACATATGGAACATGACAAAGGTAACTGGAACCAACATTTGAAAACAAGGAAATGCAAACAACAGAGAGCAGGGAAGCCAAAAATAAAACCTGCCAACTTCCAATTTAAACGGAGGAAAAATAGGTTCTAATAATCTGTGGTGGGAAGCTGCTCATGAGTGTTTGACTTGATGAAGAAAGTTTCATACACAACAGCAGCAATAGCAGAACCAATGAATGGGCCTACCCAGTAGACCCAGTGATTATTCCATGACCAGCTTACAACAGCTGGTCCAAAAGACACTGCAGGGTTCATTGATGCACCATCAAAGGCACCACCTGCCAAGATGTTAGCACCAACAATGAAGCCAATTGCAATTGGAGCAATTGTCCCAATGTCACCCTTCTTTGGATCCACTGCAGTGGCATACACAGTGTACACCAAACCAAAAGTCATCACAATCTCAAATACAAGTGCGTTTGATGCTCCCACCCCGGAAGACAGTGCGAATGCAGATGTTTCCTGCAATGGAAAACCTTAGATTCAGCAAAAAAAACTTGTATTTATTAAACTTTGAATGAGAGAATGTAGTATGTGTGAAGTGTCGTACCAGTCCACCAGTGGCAAACTTTAGTAGCAAGCAAGCAACCACAGAGCCAAGTAACTGAGCAATCCAGTACAAAATGGTTCTAAAGAAGGTAATGTGGCCACCAATAAAGGCACCAAATGTGACAGCAGGGTTAACATGCCCACCAGAGATATTAGCTCCAACAGAGACAGCCACAAAAAGAGCTAAAGCATGAGACAATGATGCTGCCACTAGCCCAGCTGGTGTTGCTGAACCATTGTCTGTGAGCTTGTCTGCCAAAAACATAACATAACAGAGTTCTTAGATTACTGCATGCATGGTTCAAATTTTCATCACTAGAAAAACGAAACACAATTTTAGTTGATTGAATGAACTAATTAATTATAGGGCCTTACTATATGCCATGCCAGAGCCTTCCCCTGCAAAGACAAAGATGAGCATTGAGATGAACTCAGCTAGGGCAGCCTTAAGAGCATCAGCTTGGCTGAACTCAGAAGCATTTCCAATGGCAATTCTAGAAATTGGCATTTTCGTTTTTTTTTTCGCTCTAATATTTCAAGCTTAGAAAAATATATAATAAAAATGCCTTATGCTTAATGCTTTAGTTATGCCACTTTAGCCAAGCTTCTTGGTCTAACTCTTTGCTCAAATGCTGGTTATATAGTGAGAACATTCGGCTGTAGTTAACATTGTTTAACTTGTAGCACAACGCAAATAGCTACGAGGGAAAATGTCGGGAGCCTCCGGTTTGTTCTGGTGATGCCACGTGTACGGTGTGATGTGATGTTATGGGGCTGGATCACCGACCGATGACCATATTTGGTGATGGTGGGTCCTTCAATTAGCTTATGGACCGAACCGACAAATAGGACTGCTTACATGGTCGTGATGATGTGGATATTGGCCAGCTTTGGTTGCTTGTGCAGTTGTGCTAGATTAAAAATCATTACTTGGTTCACAAAAAAAAAAAAAAAAAAATCATTACTTGGTATAAAAACTGTGTTTTATTTTTTAAAAAAGAGTGAAGTATCAAAACAATGGTGGATGTTTTTTCATTGTGCCAACTTAATTTCTAAAAATTTATAAATACATATTTAGTTTTTCAAGACTTTCAGTAGTATCAATTTGGTCCCTCAATAATATTTTTTTTACATCCCAACTTGGTCCCTCATGTTAAGGATCAAATTGGCACATTTGAAATCGTGAGGGACCAAATTAGTACACCTTAAAAAAAAATTTTGAGAGACTAAATTGATACCGTAAAAAGAACATCAAAGACTAAATTAGTATTTTACTCTTTAAAAAAAAGATATAGCTAATAGGGTCATGAAAAATCTACATCTCCGGTTCAAAAAAAAAAAAAATCTGCATCTCCGAAAACGTTTACATAGATATTTACACGTTAACAAGATTTTCATGTTAATATTAAATTCATTTTCCCATATATATTAGCCATATTCTTATCAGTTAATCAAATTTCGTATACCCCATTCATTATTTAAATAAGGATTTTCTTAAATTTATTGGGATGAGAATAAAATATCTAAAATGGATGAGCTTCTTTGAAAAAGAAAATATATAAAAACTTTATGTTTTCAATGTATCAATTCTTAAGAAAAATCATATTTTTTAGATGCTTACAATCAATCTAAAGGCTAAGGTTAAAAAACCATTTTAAAAAAAATGCAAACTAATCCAAATTCGAGAAATCGCAAAGGTGACAAAGCTTTCCTATTAGATTTTCAACGCAATAAGTGATGTTGAATAAAGGCTGATAGTTGAAATAAAGTGATCGGACTCTTTTATTATTGCGTGTATTAACGTTGTTTTGCTTTTGCAAACTAAGTTTAACGAATACAAATGTTCTTAGTGGAGAAGATAAGAGAATAGCTATAGTGATTCTGTCAACAAGGAGGCTATGATTGTTTCATAAGTCAAACTCCCTAACCCCACATTAGAAATGGCCCAAGAAATGAATGGCTGTCATTGGCTGTAATGTTGTAGGTGCGTCTTCCTTGAAATTATATTCTTAAATATACATTTTGACTGTAAAAGTGTCACATTTATTGTGTTGCAAAGGGACAAAGGTATTGCAGTATCCATGGAGGAACCTTGATATGAACTAAGGATGATTAATTATGTTGCATTAGTTCCATGTCTTAATACGTTTCACTAGTATTGTTATGGACGACCAGAGTGAGCCAAAGCATTTTCTTGTCATTGGATAAGCTAAATTGAGTTGTTAAGAGCTAATTAAAAATTAAGTAGGTACCGTAGGTCGAAGATGGGATTAGTATATTCCATTTTTCATTTCTAATACCTAATCCTATGTGATCGGTGGTAATCATTCATCAAACTTGTCATGCAGTTTAATTAAAATAATAAGCCATGACTTATCAATTAAATCTGAGCCTCTAATATAACCACCAAGTGGTTATCGAGGAATTATTAGGTGGTTTGAGACCAATGTTCATGGATAAATTATCACTATTTATTACTTATTTTTTGTATTTTTTAACTAAAAATAAACTATAAATGATTGATGAGATAGATTCTGGATCACATGATGCAGGACTAACTCATAATTTCATTATTCTTATATATGTATTTGTCCGCGAGTACACTGGATCAAGAGCGCCATGTATTCCCAAAGAGTCATGTTATATTGCCTCATCCAACACTTCTTGCTCCCTTTTAAATTGTCTTAATTTTTTAGCTTATCCGCTTCATTATTTCATTATTATGGACGGCTTAGAGGAAGCTAAGTATACTTTGGACCAACTAGCCTTTTATCTTATTCTGATCTTGTAATAATGAGAATAAAACTAGAGATGAATTTCTCAAACTTCATATAATTCGTGCAATTAAGTTAATGGATTTTGAAGAATTATAACAAGCCGCGTTTAAGTAGGAAGCAAAAAGTTATTGTAAAGATCGCCGTGAGGCTTTAGTAGTAAGGTTAACGTTTGATGTGGTGCCAGCAAATACGGCACCACTGGTGGTGCCATCATTTTCTATGGTAGATTTTGTAGAAAAATATGATCAATGGTCAAAAATGAATTACTTGCAAACAATCTAACAGGTAAAGAGTACTTTACGATATTTAACAAAAAAATCCATCTAGTCTGACCTCACGTCCTAGGCTATCCTCCTTTGCAACAAAATTGAGTTGACTTTTTTAGTTCAAAGTCCATGTCTTATTGCTTATTACGAGTTGAAGATGGACTTGTAGCCATTGTTGTTAAAGAATGAAATGGGTTGGTATATCTATGAATTCAGTCATCACAACAATAACAGCTAATATCCAAGAAAAGAGATAAAAAATGAATCAGAGAATGAACACACAAATATTTAAAATTATTTATGAAATGGACATAATACAAACATTATCTGAAGATTTACAAATGGAAACAAACACAAACTTAGAATATCTATTGCTATATTGGTTGTGCTCTCTGGGCCTCTATCATTGCAGTTGCAGTGATCCAAACGACCATAGCTCGAGATCTACTTTATCATACATTAAAGCCACCATGTTTTGAGATCTAGCATGTAATAGCTAGGGCTGAGGTTTTCACACATAAACAAGATTCAAGTTCTTGGAGACAGCGGTGGAGGATGAGGCAACAGGCGCCAAGGAGCTCAGGCGGTTTTGGTGGCGGCGTGGTGGTGTGTGACTCACGGTCTAGTGGATTTGTGGTGACCGTCGTCTTGAGGCACGGTGGCAGTAACAACGCTTCTGGACAGGGGTTATGCTTCCGATGGCTTAGTGTATATTTCTTCAATACAAGAGAAGACAAAGGCCTGGCACTAATGGCCATGGATTCAGAAAGATAGAAGAGATAATGAGGGAAAAAAGTTAAAAAAAAAAAAGAAAGAAAGAAAAATAAAAACGCATTATTCAAGAGTCAAGACTCTGCAAATACAATGACAAGAAGATTGCAAACATGGGTTTAATTTTTTACCGGTAATATTTATTCAACAGCCCAATTCAACCTTGTATAGCAGGTAAGAATACGGCACCATTTGTGGTTCCGTATCTATACGGCACCACATTAAAAGCCATCAGTAGTAAGGAGTAATTTGTCCCGCAACTAACGTGCAACTTATTATTGTGCTGTCGTAAAGATCTTCATGCATGAAACTCTCCCTTTGGCCATTAGTAGTTTAGTTTGGCAGTTGGTTTTTGGAGGAACTAAGAGTGAAGGGGAAGAATAGGAAACTTTTCCACGAAATTTGAGAGTTTCTTTTGTATTGTAGTAAAAAAAGTGAATTTTGATATGGTAAAATAACCAACCAATAGAATTATGCTATATTATATTAATTACCATGTCATGTTATTTTTTTTTTTGTTTACATGGGAGGTCTAGGACTAGAACCCATGACCTGGGGGAGGGGAAATCCTAAGTGTCCCTGCAGCCACCAACTGAGCTGTCTTACGTGGACAGATGACGTGGGAAGTAGGAGGAAAAATCTTTTTTTATTTTTGTTTAATATTGTTTTAATTTTTTTAAAATAAAAAAGTAATATTTTATTTGATTTAAAGTAGCTAAAGTGATTTAAACTTACTTAAAATATTAAGAACCAAAATACAATAAATCAAAATAGAATTTTTTAGCAATAAACACAATAATATGACTATTAATGTGACATGTGGCATATTTTTATTAGTTAGTTATTTTACGATACCGAAACCTATTCTATAACTAAGGTACTAGAGAAACTCTCAAAAAATTATTCCTAAACCATCACATTATTCATAGTCTAAGTCAATAAATTTTTTACAAATATCAAATTTTAATTAAAAAATAAGGATAAAATTAAAAAATAAAATTTTTTATCATATATGTATCAACTGCCTATTATTTTGAATCACATAAATAACCCAATGGTCAAAACCAACTAATAATTTCTTGTATTTCACCATTATTAAGCCTTTCATTTTTGTCCTTAACTCTTTAAAAACATAACTCCAAACATACCCTTAAAAGGGTGCAACTTTGCCAAGGGATAAATGGAATTTTTTTATGACTACTTTTTCTATTTGGTTCTGGCCGGTGCATAATTCCTCCGTTATTATTAATTTATTATTATAAAAGCGGCTTCATCTTCCCTCTAATGTAAACAGAAATTACTGAACCAACAAAGTCCAGCACAGTTGGTAGATAATTGGATTCCTTAAGCATGACGTCAGGGGTTCGCCTAGTGCCGCAGGTATGGAAAATGCTTTATTGGGATAAATTGTATTCACTTCGGTGATCTCATCGCCTCGAAAGGTATTAGTCTCCAGCTACCCTTGATTCAAAAAAAAAAAAAATTGCTGAGAAAAAAATTAATTAAAATTTAAATCCAGATTAATCTCTGTTTGGGAAATACCCTTGATACATTATTAAAAAAATGCTGGACTTCTTACCTTTCCAACGTTAGATTTATACATTACTCGTATGCTCTAGGCGTGCCACAATTCAGAAAAGAGAAATAGCCTTTCCCCTTGAAACTAGTACTAAATGTTTGCTTTATAATTAACGTTTTTAGTTAAGTTTTTTGGTCCACTATTTTAAAAGAGGGGACCTATTCACTCTTTTTTTATCTTCATTCATAGCCATTGATTTCTTTGTCATAATATATCAAAGGTTATTTTTGAAACCGGTTATCTGTGAATCCGGTTGTTACAAATCTATGGTTTAAATATTTTTACACATGTGGCTTCCCAATTCAACGCTGAAAAATGCCCTTACAAGACATCTATGTACACACACATGAATTACGGGTGGCAATGGGGAACGCCATTCGGGGATCCCCGCGAGGAACGCCCCGTTCGGATCCCCGATTTCGGGGATTTTTCCCCGTCGGGGTTGGGGATGGGGGAAATTTTTTCTTTGTACAGATTTCGGGGCGAGGAATGGGATAGGTCCCCCCGTCCCCACGGGACCCCGTTCCCCGCCTATTTTACATATACACCCTTAGTTTTTAACTTTTATGTAATTAAAAGAATTGGTTTTTTTGGTAATTTCACCTTTCAATGTTGTGGCTTTGCCTGTTTTATAAAGTTTGCCTTTACTATCAAAAAAAAGTTTGTAATTGTCTAATTTTAAAACAAATATTAACCTTTTGATTATTTTTATTCTATTTCTTAGATTGAATTATTTGACTTTTAATGATTATTTTTAAGTACTATGCATCTTTTGAAAATACTATTAAGCAGAGTTAATTTTATGACGAGTCAAATGGAAGTTACGATTTTTTTTTTAAAAAATTTCGCATATGTTTGGGGACCTCGTGGGGACCGTGGGAAATGGGGATGTGGAACAATTTCTACCCGAGATGGGGTTTGGGGATGGGGATGGAATGGGACCCGAGGATGGGGAATGAGAAAGTACCCCCCGCCCTATCCCCGCCCCATTGCCATCCCTAACATGAATGCACTAATGAATGGCTGAAAAATGCTCATGCCACCTCGCTTCAATTTTTTTTCTTAGTCCACTGTCCACCACCCGAATTTTTTATTTGTTTATTTTGGGCAAAAACGCACAAATCAATAAAATTAATTAATTTCAGTTATTAATATAAAATATTTTACTGTATTTTGTTTTTCATATTCACTACTTCCGGTTTTATTTATCTGTTTTATTTTATTAAAATACACATTTTTTTTAAAAAAAATAATCATTCTGTTGAATTACATTTTTTTCATTTTTTTACTAATATAACCCTTTTTCTATAATCAATGATTTTTTTCTATTAGTTATATAAATCAAGATACTCCCCCTCTGTTTTATGTTTTTTGTCTTTTAGGATTTTTTTTTTTTCATTTCATATCTTTGTCTTTTTACAATTGTTTAACTTTTTTTTTTCCTAATACAATTATACTTATTATTCCTAAAATATTTTTGGAAATAAATAATTTAATTTAATTTTTGTTTCATTTTTAATACAACTTTCCAAAAATAACTACTACCTTCGTCCCTAAATATAAAACTTTCTTGATATTTTTATTTTGTCCCTGCTTTAGGATCCTATACCAATTTTCAGTGATCATTAATTTTATTTTTTTCACAAACACTCCTATTTATTTAACACTTTTTAGATTCCCAATAATATTAATAGGGATAATTTTGAAAATACATATCAAAAGTTTACATTTCCAATACAATTAACTAAATTAATATACTATATAAGGACGGGGGAGTATATTTTTTTTTGTTTTCTTAACCTCAGTCCTTGGAGCTGAGGATAAGCATCCAAAAATGGATGAATTTTATCGGGAGTTGATGCATTGAAGAAATCGAAAGTTTATAATTTTAGTTTTAAAAAAAAAAAAACTTATTATTTTAGGTCTTTTATGGACTGAGTTTAAGATTTTTTTTTTTATGAATTTAAGAAATATAATTACATTCAGCTAACTTACACAAATGTAATTCAGTTAGTTTTTCCTTAGATTAGAGACATGAAAGAATAATTAAAATAATTTTTTTAATAGTAAAAAAGAAGAGTAGATGAAGGAGAAGGTGTGAGATGATGGTAATTACATATTTACAGTGTACAGTAATTCGATTGCATCAAATAAGAGGCATATTTGGGTTTTTCTCCATTACCCACGACTCAACCGTTCTAATTCCTCTCGGTTTCTCTCCATCATTGGTAACCGTCACAATTGCCGCCTAACAGCCGCCGCCGCCACCACCATAAAACTCGCGACGTCGATCTCTGTCGCTCATAGTAGATCTCTCACCGTCGACTCGTGAATCAGAAGAGAAAGCCACCGTAGATCTCTCACTGCACCATCTCAAATTGTCACACCAAAACACTACTATAACAGATATTGAGATTGACGGCAAAACAATAATTACACAAATAAATAAGGAAAAAAGAATTAGGCTTATAATCTGTTGAGCAGGTTATTGGTTTTCAATCCAAAAAAACGTATGTCCAATTCCTATAAATTGCAGTAGGCACATGTATGTGCCCCATCTATGTGAGTAATTGACTCCAGACCTGTTTATTTTGCAAAAAAACCCAAAATGACAGCCTGTAACAAGTTAAAAAAAAAATAAAGGGGATCATTCCACTTCCAAACAGTAAAATCGTTTGCGTTTTCAAGCTTGAAATGTGCTTTTCGTGAAAGTTTCACGTTGCAGTTTCTAGCTCAAACGTGAGTTTGAAAGGCTAGTGTCACTGAGCCAAATACACTATAAATTAGTTTGTGTTATTTGAGTGCCTTTTCTTGAACCGCACAACCCAATCTAAAAGAGTTTCAAAATTTTAATAAAATTTAAAGCTGGGATCATGAGCTACCCTCATGACCAAATAATAAAAAAGATATATGTCGTGAATTGGTCTCACGATCTTGAGGTCGTGAGCAATTCTCGTGACTTACTTTTAAACATGGGATTTAGAAGACAACAAAAAAAAGTGCATTATTTTGAGAAATCAATGGTTGTCAAGGAAGTCGAAACTAATAAATACTAATAATGAATTCTAATGCTCCCTCCGTTCCATATTATCTGTCACTTTAGCATTTTTAATTTGTTCCAAATTATTTGTCGCTTTAGGAATTCGAGGATGTATTAATTGATTTTTTCCACCTTTAACCTTGCATTTAATGTGTTGAAATATGTGAAATGGGTGATAATTAATGTACTTTGAAGGTATTATAGTAAAGTTATTTAATAATTCTCTTGAAAATTGAAATATTAAATGACTTTCTTAATCTGTGTGAAATTGCTAAAGTGACAGTTAAATTGGAACGGAGGGAGTAGTATCTTACGACTCGTGAGAAGTGCTCACAGCCCATATTTTTTTATCATTTGGTTGCGAGGATAGTTCACGACCCGTGCGTTAAATTTATTTAAAATTTTGAAATCCATTATAGTTGGGTTGTGAAGGGTTCTCACGACCTTGAAGTCATGAAACCAATTCACGACTCATATTTTTTTATCATTTGGTCATGAGGGTGGGATAGCTCATGACTCATGCTTTAAGTTTCATTAAAATTTTGAAACTCATGTAGATTAGGTTGTGGGTGGTGATCGTGTAATCGTGAAACCAATTCCTGGCCATTTCAAAAGATGGTGAGACTCATTGTTTTGATATCATTACTCTCTTTGTTTCATATATGATGTATTTTAAGATTATGCACATGTATTATTGAAGAAAAAAATATTGAAAATGAAAAAGATGTTGTGATAAGGATATAATTGAAAAAAATAGTATTAATTATGTATTAAATTTATAAAAGAACAATATATATAAAAAGTTCAATCAACATGTATAAAATGGATGGAGGATTAGTTTGCCGTGATGTAAGCAGAGAAGATGTGCATTTACTATTATGACAAAGAATTAAACAGGTCTTAGATCCAAAAGAAAGGGTAAAGGCGTCTCATGCATGATAATCTAGTTTAATTTAGTTTACAAACTGCCTATTGCTTTACTATTTCATCTAAAACGAAATGCACTAGTAAGCATATATTTGATAGAGATGAAAGATTTTTGGAAGGGATGAAGTAGGAGGAAATAAAGGGATGCATGGTGGAGGAAAGAAAATGGAAGATGGGGTAAAATAAATGAAAGAAAGTGGAAGACAGGGTAACGAAGTATTTTCTCCCACATTAATGGCTACATGAACTGTTAAGAGTCCCGCATTGAGTATTTTATGAAGTTCAATGGGATACTTAAGTTATGAGGCTCTCCCACTTAATGGACTAGTCTTTTGGGTTGGGCTCTCCTCGTGTGCTTAAGCCCTAACAATTGGTGCTTTCATTGAGAGGTTGAACCACGGAAAGGACTACCATACCTATAGGCTGAATTAAGGTATATTACCCTATACTGATAGGTTAGTGGAGTCGCCAAAAGAGAAAGGGCTACCATCGGATCACTCTCGATAGAGTGAAAGTCGCCGTGGACATTGACCCTTAAAGTGGATTGAGCTCTCCCACCTAAGAGATTAATTTTTTGGGTTTGACTCTCCTCATGTGCTTAAGTCCTAACATGGACCCAGCCCAATTTTATTGGGCACTAACAAGGCTGGTGGTGTAATCCGTATTCATTGGGCCTCGAATAACAACTCTGGTTTTTAAGGCCCAATAAGTGTAAGCCTAGTCTGCATTACTTGAGGTGGACGTTTTTCTTAATTACATTCTTGCTCCCTTTCTTTACTAGCTGTACTCAATTTACTTACTGACGTATTCTTCCGTAGAGTAGATGTAGTGATACATTATAAAAGTATAATTTTGTAGTTCAAAAAAAATAAAATTAAAAGGGAGGAAAATTAGCAAATACATTACAGACTACAGAGGAGTGGGAGAAGCATTATTCACCACTACTTGACAGTTGCCATAATTTTAACGAAAAAAGGAGTCATGATACTTTAAAAAAATTTTGACAACAACTTTTTTAAACACTCTTTTCAACATCAACGTTTTATTTATAATTTTTTTAATATTTCTTCAACACAATTTTTATATCTTTTGAGAATATTTCTTCAACACAATTTTTATATTGTAAGGACACTTGTTAAAGAATTAATAAAAAAGTGTTGAAAATATGGTTTTTATATTCTAAGAGAGAAAAAGAAAAATGAACTTATGATTTTTTTTTTCAAATTTAGTAACCTTAACAAGTGTTTTTATTAGCAATTTTTTTTTTATTTTATAAATTTCACTTAAAACTCTTATAAACGCTAAAACGCCTATAATACCGTTACTCTCACATGAAACTCATTTATAAGAAAGAGTGTATCCAGGTAATTCAAGATAGTATTTGGCAACTCAAAAGTATCAAACAAATTATATATTTTTTTTTTTTTCAATTAGAGATTTCGTTTTTTTAAATTATTTTTGGTTTTTAATTTTTTATTATTGTGTTCATAATAAAAAGATTTACATAACATATTCATCACTTTTTCTAAATTATATCATAAAAATGAATTTTGGAAAACATTTATTTAAAGTAAAAAAAATTACTTTTAAGATAAAATTGAAAAAAAAAATTAGTGCCTAATTAAAATATGAAAATAACTTAGACGATGAATTCCCTCATTTTTAATTTATTTTACATGTAAAAAATTCTGCTTATTATATTGTAAATCTCAAGTTTAAAAGAGGCACACTTCGATTAAAAAAATTAAATTAAAGGCTTAAATACTTTTTTGGTCCTGTATCTTATTTTTAGGTTTCAATTTAGTTCTTTATCTTTGAAAAGAGTCAATTTAGTCCTTCATGTTTCTGATATTTGTCAATTTCATCCTTTTGTTATGATAATGTTAAATTTTCATCAAAATATACTGATTTTGTAATAGGTTTCTTATTCCAGTAATCAGAATCTACATTTGCTCGTCAAAATTTACATTTTTCTTCATATTTGATACTTTGATTGATAAAATTTCAATGTCATTCCAGTTTTTTAGGGTAAAAATTCATTCACATTTTTGCCTTTTTTTTAAATTACAAATTACAATGATACAATGCAGATTATAATGATTAGAAAAGGAATTTTAGGCAAAATCAATATATTCCGATGAAAATTTAACATTGTCATGACAGTATGATGAAATTGACAAACATTAAAAACATAGAGGACTAAATTGACTCTTATTAAAGATGAATGACCAAATTGAAATATAAAAATAAGATAAATGAACAAAAGAATATTTAAGCCTAAATTAAAATTGTTGAGTCTTGTGCAAGCTAACCCAAATACTGCTCATCACTCACCCGTACAGCAACATTTTTACATGTGATTTGCGTTTGTTTTTACATCCTTCGATTTCATTTACACATATTCAAAATCGAGTGAAACTTGTACTATATATATATATATATATATATATATATATATATATATATATATATATATATATATATATATATATGCACATAATTAAAGAAGACAATTAAATCATTAATACAGTCATCTTTGAAAGGCCTACCTATATATACTAGTTTTGCACATTAATTCAAAACCTTGGGCAAAGTGATCCTAACTATTGGCATTTGGAAGTGATTTCAGAGGAGCGTTTAGAGTTTAGACTGTGATCTCTTCACTTTCTTCACATTCCAGTCAATTAGATGTTACACTGGCTGGGATTCTAGAGTAATCCTATATATAAAATCATTGCAAATTGATAGTATTACTTTTTGGCATGAACGTGATTTGATTTCGAGTCACTACTATTCTCCCTCTTCTAAGTTACTAAAGTGGTAGTATCAAAGAAGGGTTTAAATTTCAATATCGTTATTTTTCTGGCGCTCTTCACAAATCAAATTAAATCATTTGCCAACTTGTCTCCCATACACTATACACAGAGGAGCCTCATTCTCTGCTGTTAACTTTTCCTGCAAAAAATGTATATCATCATCATTATATCATGTTCGAACATGGAAAAAAAATGACAATTGGTTGATGCTTGCTTTAATTTGGCAAAAGCTTATTTGACTAGTCAATCCGGTATCAATAATATGCTTTGTTAGGATCCTAGGAAAAAAATTATCACCTTTCTGATGAATGGCAATAGGAAACATTAGCCTAAAATTGGTGCATTATGACATATGAATTCATGATCAAAATAGATAAATTCGAAATACCTTGTGTGTACGTCTCTTCTCGTTAAGATATACTAGGATTAAGTTAGTTTTATGTCCACACTTCTAGAACCTGACAGTGATATATATTCCTTCTGGCTCGAATTATAAGCAAAACTAACTAATTTTACGTTTATTAAGAAGGTTAGTTGACGGTATTTAATTTTCTCAAATTTATAAAAGAATATAAGTATTTTAGGAAAAGTTGCATTGAAAATGAAACAAAAATTAAATAAGATAATTTTCTAGTGATGTTTTAGGGAAGTGACATTGAGAATGAAATAAAATTTAAAAAAGTTGACTAATTTTGCTTATATTTTAATTCAAGAAAGATATGTTTTTTTGTTACTTATATTTCAAACGCGAATGAATCCTATGTACCCCAAACAAAATATTGTTGAAAGGGTCAGCGAATGTAATAGTAGTAACTTTAGACTCATAGCAAAGTCCTATCAAAAGGAGATATAGACTCATAGCAAAGTCCTTTCAAAAATAAAAAATGAGATCACTTGTTAAGATTCACATTGAAAATTTAAATTCAGCATTTTTCATTACGTTAAAAATGATATTTTCCATAAACCAAAAAAAAAAAGATATTTTCCTTAACAAAACTACTCCTTCCGTCTTATAAGGATAATAACAAAATGAAAATCAAAAAGTTAAGGAAACATGTATTTAAAAGTTTGTTTAATACATAAACCAATTATCAAACATCTAATTTAATGCATTTTGTATTGATCAATCAATCACACTTCAAAATTTACAATTTCTTAATTTTTCATTTATTAATTTAAAAAAAAAATTTGTCATTTTTTATCATTTTTATACAAAAATATCTCTTATGCATTTTAAGAAAGCCCTTAAGTGACATGTTAGCAAATGATAATAACAGGGCTGCTACCCAAGGAACACGCCAAGTGTCGTGCCAGGAGGGTCATACGAGCTAGGCTCAGCTCATGTCAAATGTTTGTGGTGTGTGAGTGATCGAGGGTGCGAGTGAGACTTCTCCGACTGACCGGGTTTTCGTAAACGTGTCTCAACTTCGGCCTCCCCACATGACATGTACCTAATCGCCATGTGCGTTTCCACAATCAGACAAACTCAGAGGTTCGTTGCCACAGTTATCAGACCCCACACTTTCTTGTGATAAACTGATAAAGACAACAACTGCATTGCATCTATGGTCAAAATGAATATAGGACAATACCACATACATACCGACGAATAAAATTTTCCGCAGCTCCAAAATGCACACCTTTTATTTAGAGAAAAATGCATAAATAAAGAATGAGTTAAAGTTGTTACTATTTGTGTTTGAGATGTAATATTTGGTAGCAACGTGGGGTTGTTAAGTGGTAGCTCACTTGATCCCTTAATTAATTGATTTCGAGTTCGAGCCATGGGTATGGAGCAACCCCTGCTGGGAGACCTCTACCGCTTAATGCGAGCTCAGTTGGGTCGGACCGGATGAGTCGGATTTTGGATAAACCAGATTCGGGTACCGGTTGATGTAAAAAAAAAAAGTAATATTTGGTGTATATTTTCTGATTTATCATTTTACTTCTTGCTCCACATAATTGATGTTCTTTAATTGTCGTTTCCCTTCCTCTGTTTACGTTTTTATATGATTGGATTGACAGGTAAAGTCGTTACCGTTAGTGGCCAAAGAGGTAAAAGCCGCGTTTTTTTTTTACATCAACCGGTACCTGGATTTGATTTATCCAGAATCTGATTCATCCAGTCCGATCCAACTGAGTTTGCACTAAGCGGTAGGGGTTTCCCGGTGGAGTTGCTCCATACTTCGAACTCGAAATTAGTTGATTAAGGGATCAAATGAGCTACCACTTGACCAACCCACGTTGATGTCCTCACGCTTTTTAGCTGCAGTAATACACAACACCTTCAAGGTTGCCCCTAACGCGCGTCCGCACCGATTTCGTAACACATAGCTTTTGTTTGCTTTTTCATGAACAATTAGCTACAAATCCTCGTTAAAAGTGTGCTTACACTAATTTTCTCCGCCAGTGAAAGCGGGTTATTTATTTATTTTTTCCATAACCAGATTGATGATAAGAATATAAAAGAGAATAAATTTTATTGAAAAATATTATCTTGAAAGAATCAAATAACTTTATATTTATTTTTTAATAAAAAATAACCACTTATGTATTCTCTTTGCTAACATCTCACATCTCTTTGCTACAATGGCACTCATTAATTTCTTAATTATTACTATCACATTATATTGAACAATTTTTTTCCATGTTAACAAGTGTCATTAAGAGACTCCATATATAACCTTTTTGGAACTTTTATTTTGGTCATATTTATAAAATATTATTTCAATTTTCAGTAGCATTTAATTATTTTTTTCACAAACATCCCTATTAACTAAACACTTTTTAGAGTCTCAATTATAATTATAGGGGTAATTTCGAAAAAAACACATCAAATTTTCACATTTTCAATACTACTGATAGATTTAACTAGATTTCTTGATGAAATAGAAAAACTCCAAAATGATCTTACAAATAGGACCAGAGGGAGTACTTGTTAAAATTTTTAAGAATGGAAAAAACATCACAAATCCCAATTCATTTTCTCTCGAAAAATAAAAAAACTACATTTTCCAATAAACTTTTACTTTATTTAACTTCTTTAACACTTGTTAACATTTTTCAAAAATTAATCTTATTAAAACATCCTATAAAGAAACATATATATATGAACAATTTTTTTTTTTACTAAAATAACACTTACTCCCCGCCTTCTAGGTGTGGCAATTCGGGCTATTCTGGTCGGGTTTGAGCTGGCCCGCTTTGAGCTCGGGCCATGATCGGGCCGAGGCTAAAAAGACTCGGACAAAATTCGAGTAAAAAACCATATAACTAAACCCAGCCACAGGTCATTTAAAAAAAAAACTAATTCGGGTTTTTAGGCGATCTTAGCAGACGGTCCGGATGTTTGACGACGAGTTCGGGCTTTATAATTGGGCTAAAAAGGCCCAAAATCTATTCGGGTTGTCTTTTAAGAGTCTAAACCCGCTTATATATCGAGCTTATTTGGGTCGGCCTGATTGGACAGGTTTTTTTGCCTGTTCTACTCGGTTTCACTTTATCTGTTATTTGGGCATTTTTGAACTTGTTCGAAATTATTTGTCACTTTAGAAATTCGATGGTGCATTAATTAACTTTTTTCAATTTTAACTTTGCTTTTAAACATTTTGAAATATGTGAAATGTGTGGTAATTAATGTAGTGTGAGGATAATATAGTAAAATTGTTTTTTTCTTCTCTTAAAAATTGAAATATTAAATAATTTTTTTAATATGTGTGAAATTTCTAAAATGACATATAAATTGGAAGGTGGAGTAATAAAGAATGATTGTAATATTAATTAACAATGGAACAAAAAATTTGAGAGACTTACAAATAAATGTTTTTAAATCATTTGTTAAAATTACTGTAATTTAAAAAATAATTGTTAGTCTCTTGGAAATGAAAAAAAAAACTATGTTTTCCTATAATTTTGTCCTTAACAAGTAATCCCTCCGTCCCTAAATATAAAGCCTCTTTGGGGGATTTCACGTCCATTAAGAAAGTGAAATAATTTAGTTAATTGTATTGGAAATGTGAACTTTTGATATGTAATTTAAAAATCACCCCTATTAATATTATTGAGAATATAAAAAGTGTTAAATAAATAGAGGTGTTTGTGGAAAAAAGTAATTAATGATCATTGAAAATTGGTATGAGGTTTTATAAATAGGGACAAAATAAAAGTGTTAAGAGGGATTTATATTTAGGGACGGAGGTAGTATTATAAAGTCATATACTCCCTCCGATCTCTCTTTTAAGCAAAAATAACTAACTTCACACTTAGTAAGGAAGTTAGTTGAGTGTATTTAATTTTCTCAAATTCATAAAAACATATACTACTTTAGTAATTTTACATTGGAAATGAAAGAAAAATTAAATGACTCAACCACATTATTATGAGAATATTTTAAAAAAGATTATATTAAGAATAAAAAGTTAGTTACTTTTTGCTTATATTAGTGGAATGTCTTTTTTTGCTTATAAATGAAGCCGTAGGAAGTATTTGTTAATATTTGCCAAATTTACACCGTCAATAGATTGAAAATTAAACTATATACAGCAAGAATTTTACGTGTGTAGGATGATTGCAGATATAAGGATCAGCCTTTGGAGGTACACAAACTGACAAAGCAAACATTAAAGATTGCATACACGTATAATCACATACAAATGCATGTGTTGAGCCGCTAGGTGCATTGTATTAAGAAGGAGTTATGAGACATATTACGACTTTAATTTTAATTATTACAAGGCTTTCAGCGGCTTTGTCGTATGCAAGCATTGCTCCAGCAGTTTTGTATTATTCTTCCACACCTTGAAACTGAACTCCGAACTACAAATGCGTTCACACTTCACATAACTGCCTGTTGTGCGCGCCAAATGTATTTGGCCCCCAATTGAATATACTCCCTTCGCTTGAATTATAAACAATTTTAACCACTTTTACGTTTATTAAGGAGGTTAGTTGATTATATTTAATTTTTTCAGATTTATACTTCCTCCGGCTCGGATTATAAGCAATTCTAAACACTTTTACGCTTATTAAGAAGGTTAGTTGATTGTATTTAATTTTCTCAAATTTATAAAAAATAGAGATATTTTTGGAAAGTAGTATTGGGAATGAAACAAAAATTTATCAAGATTACAATTTTCTAAAGATGTTTTAGGAAAGTGGCATTGAGAATTAAACAAAATTTAATAAAGTTAGTTAGTTTTGCTTATATTTTAAACCAAGAGAAGTATGTTTTTTGTTGCTTATAATTCGAGCCAGAGGGATTAAAAAATAAAGGTATTTTAAAAAAGTAGCATTGAGAATGAAACAAAAATTAATTAAGATTATAATTTTCTCGAGATGTTTTAGGGAAGTGACATTGGGAATGAAACAAAATTTAATAAAATTAGTTAATTTTGCTTATATTTTAAATCAAGAGAAATATGCTTTTTGTTGCTTATAATTCGAGTCAAAGAGATTAAGCATTTAGAGTAAATTGTTAAAAGTAGATTAAGAAAGTTATTCTCAATATCTTTTTATTGAAAGTCACTTTTACCTCATTCACACAAATTAAGAAAAAAATCATTACTCTTAAACTTATCAAAAGAAAATGTTATCATTACAAAGTTACTCTTATTTAAAATTTTACAACTTTATTCATTTCTTTCTCTATTGTAATAATTACTCTATCACCTTTATGAAATTACGAGGTATATTTGGAATAACCTTTTTAGTACTACCTAGATATTTCAAAACGACTTATAAAAAAGGACAAAAAATCTACTAAAATGGTGCATTATAATGAGGGACGACGGAGGGAGTAGTTAATATTGTTAATAATAATATAATAAATACTCCCTCCGTCCCATAGGGATGGTAAAAAATGACTAAATTTTTTGTCCCAAACTATAGTTAAAATAATAAATAAAAAGTTTAGAAATTGTATACTTCAAAATTGTGATTGGTTGATCCATTCAAAATGGATTAAATTAGTTGTTTGATAGTAATTAGTTGATGTGTTAGACAAACCATTAAATACATGTCTTCTTACTTTTTTTACTTTTGAATTTTTTAACCATCTTCATGGGACGAATGAAGTATATTTTTAAAATTATTATTATAATTATTATTGAGACTTCAAAAAATATTGATCAAATTGAAGTACAGTATTTGTGAAAAATAAATAATTAATGTCTTTAAAAATTAAAATAAGGATTTATATTTAGAAACAAAAAAACTCACTATGTGGTGCTTATATTTAGAGACAAATAAAGTACATGTTATTCCTTCAATCTCTAATATAACAAAAAAAATATATTTATCTCTGTCTCAAATATAGAAAAAAGTTAACTAATTTTTTAATTTCAATATAATTATTCCTAAAATATGGATATCTCATTTAATTTTTATTTCATTCATAATGCAAATTTCTTAAAATAACTTTACATTTTATTAATTTGAAAAATAAAAACATCCAACTAATTTTCTTAACAAACGTAATTTTTTTTTTTTAATACTATAGACCGGAGATATTATTACTATCCAGTTGAGGAATGAAATACCACAATCTAAGGCATATTGGTAATCAGATTCTTAAATAAACTATTATTGTAATTTTAAATTTTTTTAACCTAGACCTTTAATTTAGGCTATCCTTTTTTTTTAAAGGAAAATATGTAATTCATTCCATAACAGAAAATAGTACAGGTAGATCCAACAGAACAATAACAAAGCACATATTTTCCATACAATAAAAATTGCTAAAAAAGACTAGATACTCAGCCATAACAGCAAACTCTCTGTGGATCAGGATCATCATCAACATCCAGCTTCGAACTCTAACAAGAGATTCAACAGCCTTTGTTTCCAAGATAACTATCTCATCAATTCCGGAAGTAAGCACAGTTCGGCGACAAAGAATCTCATATCTGAGGAGGTAGAGCCACTGGACAGAGGAGAAGGAAGAGATCTGGAAGGGAAAAACTGTCCCGAATATCAGTCTTCTACTTATTGGAGAAGATAGGAAGATCATCAGATCTGGACAAACAAAAAGTCTTCCCACACTCAAACACACAAAAACAAAACCTAGATGAAACTGGGACGAGAAAAACCGCACCACTTGCACAAAGGCAAGATTTATTTATTTAACCCAGATATAACTGGGAGAGAAAAAACCCACACACCAACCAAAGGAAGGGTTCTTCCTCCCCTTCTACCGCTATCACGAAAGAGAGGAAAATGGAGAAGAGAAGAGAAGAAGATTGAGGAAGAGAGAAGGTCGAGCCTCATTTAGGCTATCCTTAATATAAACTTATTTTCTCGAAAAAAATATAAAATATAAAATTTTATATCTCCCAAATACACAATTTTTTTTATAAAACTTAACTTCTTTTTTTTTTTAAACGGTTGAAATTATGTATTTAATAGTAATTAAGAAATGATGTTTTTAATTTTTAACACGTAAAATATTTACACTGTAGTTTATTTCTTACCCTTTCTTAAAAAAATTATCAAATATGAAATTTATTAAGAAATTAAGTTGAGTAAAAGTTTAATAAAAATATAATTTTTTATTTTTCCAAAAGAAAGAAAATTAATTTTTCTATTCTTAAAAACCTCCTCAGTTACATCAGGACCCTAACTAGCTAAAGTACAACTATTTTAAACGACAAAATAGTTGTTTGCCGAAACAGCTTGTCGACAATAAAGAAAAAAATCTGACTTTTCAGCCAAATACTTCATCCACGTTCATTGTCGTAGCGGATCAAGGCTTCACTACATGAGAAATAATGGATATATATTTCAATGGTACGTCACGTCATATCTATTTTTAAAATATTAGATCAGAGTAAAAGCATGTAAAAATAAAATGAGATTAACTGCAGTTATGTGATAAAAAATATGTAAACATAAAATAATAAGTTGCATAATTTAATTTTTTTTTTTAATGTTGGCAGCAAATGACTTTAAAAAAAAAACATGATTTTTTTTTCTACCATTTTTCTCTCTTTTTAAACTAAAAGAACATGCTCGAATATGATTAGTTTTATGAATGAAAAATATATGTGATTTATACCAAAATAATATTGGAGAGGCAAATGTTAATCAGGGCACTTGATAAGCAACTTAAAGTAGATAAAAAGTATTGGAAAATGTATTTTTTTTAAAGATTTTCGAGAGAAAAATAAATGCTAACTTATGATTGTTTTTCTTCTTAAAATAATTTTAACAAGTGATTTTATTTAAAACGCTTGTTAGCACGATCTCATTGGAGAAACTAGAAAAGATTAGTGAAATTGTTGCGACATAAGGGGGCGATACTATGTTTCCTCCTCCCATGTTCCTTAATTTTGCATCGACACATAAACAGATCATCTACACGTGACAAACTTAATGATTAATATAGAATGGAGTAGGTTAACCTACGAACTTGCTTAAAATTCGTACCAGTGCATAGTTCTTATCCGACGGATACCAAACAATACTAAAATTTGAGGGTGGAGATTAAAAATTGCTAACCAACACACCAAATTTTGAAGGGACACAAGAAAAGCCCCATAATCATCTCCCTCATCTCAAACCCAAAGAATCACTATTGCTGATGCTTATCTACACTAAGAGCAGAAGCGATGTCGAAACTGCAACATCATTGTTGACGGATAAGAAGTTGGTGGTGGAGGATTGTGTAACAATACCGATTTTTATATCTAACTACTGACCAAGTAAACTTATAAAATGCAGCATCAATAGTAAATGGAATCAAGCTTTATTAATATGGCATTGCCTTTACTCTTAATTCATTAATTCGATCACCAATACAGGAGAGGGGACAATGTACACAGAGAATCAATGAAAAAGGAAACGGTAATGAAAGCATGAAAATAGAAAGTAACTGAGAGGGAGAGGACAAAGGAAGACGGGGAGGAAAGGAATCTCAATTCATCATTCTTCACCCTTTTTCCATTTAGTCTTTTGCCTTTTAACCACTTTCTCATCCTCAAGGCCATGTGGCACTTGTTTGCACCTATATTAATTCCCCAATTCAACCTTAGGGTCGTTACAGATTGGTCGGCGGTGAAGAAGAGGTGGGAGGCAGGGAAACGCTGTTGCCGGAAGGAGTAATTTTGATGGAAGAAATCAGCTCATGAATCACTAAGAATGGAGCATGAGCCTATGTTCGACCCATTTTTGTTTGATGAGAATGAAAAGTTTTAGGGAAATAGAGCAGTCACATTTCAAGAATTGTTAGTTATTGCAGAGATAGTTGCAATGATTAAAAAAATAATAATAAAACTTTAATAACTCTGTGGATTTGTGCAAATTTGTTGATTGAATACCTTTTAACTAAGTGACCTTTCTCACTTGCTATGTTGAAGGTGGTTATGGAGTTGAACATTTAATAAAATGGTGGTGGCAGTGAGGGAGAGAAGAGATCACACGTTTCTCTCGTGTCACTTGCTATGTTGAAGGTGGTTATAGAGTTGAACATTTAATGAAATGGGTTTGAGAAGGGTGTGACAAAAACGATCATGATGCTTCGCTTGTGTCCCTTCCAAAGTTTGTGTATTTTATCAGCAATTTTAAATTTTCACCCTTAAATTTTAGTATTGTTTAATATTATTGGATGAAGAGTTTGCACCAACAGGAACTTTAAGCAGATTCGTGGGTTAACCGGCTCCGATATGGAATAACGTTGTTAGAAAAACATGCGAAGTCAACTATTGTATGGTACAGTTCAGTTTTATTGGGCAGTTCACAAGTCACAACGCAATCTAGTATTGCCACAGTTGGATAATGTTATAAATTGGGTCCCCCTATCGTGTGTGTTACTATAAGAATGCCTACAACATTGTTTTTCTAATAACAAACAAACAAATGGCATAAGAAAAGAAACAAACAAAAGAATATATTCCCTTGCTTAAATTTGGCAGCTTAAGGCATGACATTTTTTTTAATAATTTTTTTAAAGTATTTTTTTATTAATAATTAAAATGTAGAGTGTTCGAAAAATCAAAGGTGAGATTATTATAATATACTCCGTACATTTATATAGTTTTGTTTATAAGTTTAATAAGTGTGCATTGACAATGTATAAAAAGTTTTTTACATTATCAATTCATCGCATCACCTATCATTTATTTGTATTATCATTTTTATCTATTTAAAAATTAATGATCATAAATATGTAAATAATGAATGATGTATTATCCGCGTAAAAAACGTATACATCATGGTGCATCAACTATTTCCTTTTTATTCATATATACGTATGTATAATTAATCATTTAAGGCAATATAAAAAAAAGATGACACAAGTGGAAGGGGCTTGTGTCCTTTAAGCATGTGGTTGCGAATTCGAGTTGTTCCCGAGGCACATGTGAATGGAGCAAGCCTTACTGGGAGCATCGCCCCTGAAAGGATCCGACCATGTTGCGAGAGATTAGTCACCCAGTTACGCGGATGGATACCCTGGTTCATAAAAAAAAAAAAGACACCAGCCGGGTGTTTGGCCACCGTCAAACAATGGATAGAAACAATTTTTTTTTTATTTTTTATAATAGATAAAAACAAATTTTAAATAACGCACTGAAATAAAATACTGAGAAAAAAAGTTTTTAAATTTTGAAATTGGAATAAGCTGAACATATTTAAACTAGAAAAGGAAACAAAACTAATGATAATAAATTTGAAAGACTTATTTATGGTTTTAATTCTTAAAAGTTGGGAGTGTTTTGATTTTGGTCCCTGAAAGCTTTTTTGACATTGACTCATCCTTAATTGTTTTAAAAATGTGGTTTTAGTCCCTGTCGTTTGAAAAAATTCGTTAATTGCTGATGTAGTTAACAAAACGCCACATTAGCATACACGTGTGCAACTATTGTCACCGATAGGATGACGTGAATGATCCGAACGCGCAGAGCAAAAGGGCCAATGCCCAACCAAAATGTGTTTGTGGATTGGGCTATGACCTTTTTGCTCCTGCGAGTCCGGATCATCCACGTCATCATACCATGACATTCCATACATTCCATACTTGCACACGTGTATGTTGATGTGACTTTCTGTTAACCACGTCAGTAGTTAACGGATTTTTCTTAACAACAAGGACTAAAACCAAATTTTTAAAACAATTAAAGATGAGTCAAAATCAAAAAAATTTACAGGACCAAATCAAAACACTCTCAACTTTCAGAGATTAAATACATAAATGCCAATTTGAAATTATGTTTTTCAGATGAGGTTGACTGATCGATCATTTATACATGCTAAAGTGTATTAAAAAAAAAATCTACCATGAATCACAATGGAGACGATAGCATAAAAACCCAATAATAAAACTAATAAGTGGGTAACAAACTATTTAATTTCAATCACTAGATGATGATATACATGTTTCACTGAATGACTTGTTATCATAACCTGTCATTCAATTATTGATTTATTAGTGAATTATTGTTTTACATTCGGAATTTTTTTGTTCACTCAGTTTTCCAGATACTACCTAGGTACATCTGGATCCAACCCGGGTCGCATGTCTGACTATGGCAAGTGAGTCTCGCAACATGAATGTTTTGCATTCACAAGGAATTGAACTTGACCTTGCTTAAGCGAGAGTGAGCCGCTTACCACTCGTCCCAACTCATGTTGGTATTACATTCCCAATTTTTTTTGTGTCCCCAACCAACAGTCGAAGACTAATCCCCTATGAAGCGTAGAGATCACTAAAATGGGTCTACCAACAAAATCTTTTTCATACCCTCGACAAAGATCGAACCTCTAATATTGTTCTTAAAGAACCCAGCTAACTATCAATGGCTTTGTCGGTTACATTCCCAATTTTGATTCTATGGAAGTAGTGCCCTTTTTAATCTATAAATTAACAAATTTCAGTATCGTTAGATTTTACGCTTTTTATTTCTCTCATCCGATTTATCTTATTCGCTATATATTATTTCCTTCCATTTACTATATCAGTCGCAAATTGATCAAAGTGGAGGTCCTCCCCCTTTTTTTAAAAAAAAAATAATAATAAGAGAAAATTTGGACTCAATTGACCAAGCTCCCAAGTTTTATCACTCCTTAAGTAATTAATATGATCTGATCCAATATTTCTATTTCTATTTCGCAATTCTCAATCA
Source organism: Crotalaria pallida (assembly GCA_037953625.1). Lineage (NCBI taxonomy): Eukaryota > Viridiplantae > Streptophyta > Magnoliopsida > Fabales > Fabaceae > Crotalaria > Crotalaria pallida. The sequence goes on along the minus strand of CM075654.1, from coordinate 134,948,787 downwards.
CAATGTTCTTAATCATTGATGAAATTATTTTGGAGTTATGAAAATAGTGCATTATTTCAATTTTTATTCCTCATGAAAACTTATTTTTCGAATATTTCTTTATTTTATCTATCACATGCATAGGTTAAGATAAATCGAAAAATGATTTATAATTTATGAATACAATTTTTTCATGAGTATATTAAAATCCCCAATGGTATGTAGATCTACGAGAGCAAGCACATAGATAGCCGGTGGGATTATTTAAGGAAAGTTTATTAACCGGATTAATAAATCATTGACCTAAGACATTAACATTAGAAGGGACACGGTTCCTGTAATAGTGGGAGGATTTCAGGGATTTCCAAAATCATAAACCATAGTCAGTGTATATATGTATAGAGTATAAAAAGGCAACTCCAATTTTTTCTACAAGGAAGGTTTTGGCATTCTTTGATTTTCATTTAATGTCATTGATAGTGACTCGGTTTTCTGGAATTTTGTGAACTACAAAAATATTTTCTATTTTCTACCACTCTTCATCCCTCCCTAGTCCCTTTTTCCTTGTGTCTTATGTGCCACCCTATTTTTTTTCTCTATAAATAAGATATACTACACTTGTGTTTATTCTCCTTGATCTCGTCTTCTCTATTTTGCTCTCAAGTCTCAAGTACGAGGAAGCTATGGAAGACTTGGAACCTATACTCATTTTCCCTCAGGTGGGTGGGTCATTAGTTCATTGCGTACTTGTTTCTCACTTCTGCTTCATCTCTTTACTCTGCTTCTCCTTCATCCTTTACTGGAATTCTTTCTTCTAATGATATCATTATTTTTGCATCAAATGATGTTTTCACTTCATAAACAAGTTCTTTCTTTTATTTCTTTTTTTCTTGATTAATATTATTGTTTATTATATGGATTAAGTTTTGGTCTGTTTTGAACTGAGTGTGATGCATTCCTTCTTCTCCATTCTTTTCTTTTACTTCTCTGTTCTTATTTTTAGTTTGATTGTTTCTAAGAGAACAAAATACAATACTGTGTAATACAAAACTGCAAGTCTTTCTTTTTGTCTCAGTAAATGGCAATGGCTTGTGTATCCATTAACTAGTGCAGGGTTTTTCTGTTGTATGCCAATAGACACTTGTTTAATAATTTTTTTTAATTTAAAAAAGAGCATTGAGAAAGTATCTATCTATTATGATTTTTTTTGATAAAAATTACATTCTAAAAAAAAGCACTCATGGGTAATGGGTATTCAATAGTAGAAAAACTCAATAGCAAACATGCTTCAATTATTTATATACAGAACTACAACTGTTGAAAAATTTTGTACTGTAGAATTACTACCTTGGATATTTATTGTTTTTAAGGATGTGCTTCTATGTTCATGTACTTGTGTGTTTGGTTGAACCCTGTGCAGTCAAAAAATGACATGATGTATTCACCAAAAAAAAATGACATGACGTGGACAGAGCCAAGATTTATTTTTTCTGCATTAATTCCCCTAGTCCATTTTCTATTTCTGTTTTACAATTCCAAAATTTAATGGTTGACCCCCTCTTTTTCCCCTTAATTTCCTCTTCTTTGTATGTTTTGTACAATTTCGTTTATTAATGATACTTTAATTTTTTGTGATTTTTTTTGCAAAAGAATTGGTTTGCCCTTATTTTGTTTAAGATGCTAGAATTGATCGTGGAGCCATATTCTCCTAATTTGTTTTTACTTCTATAATTATTAACTAAAGACTAATATTATTGTCAAGATTGTGTTAACAAGTGTGCTTAGAGCACTTTTTAAGGAATACAAATTAAGTAATTAAACCGCACTTCAATTTGAGAAACATCAACTAATAATTTCTCCATCAATTTTGCTGATTTGCATTCATGATTTGATTTTTATTCTCGAATATTATAGTAATCGGTTGGCATTAATAACCAAATTGATGTTTGCTAGTTTGCCTAGGGTACTGTGGATGTTGTTTTGTGTAACGTAAGCAAAGCTATTGTCAAAGCTCACTTGAATAAATCATGCCTTTGCACCAAAACTTGTCTCTTTCTTTATGTTCATTTACCTCTGTTTGTTAAGGATCCATAATTATTCGGTTCAAATTTCTCCCTATAATTAGGCTGCACTCAATGTCCATCAATCTATGCATTACTACTTCTTTTATTATCCTTAAAAGCACAATTTCTCCACACACACAAAAAAATTAACTTCATTCAATGTTCCTTGTTTGATTCTCCAGAGTGAACAAGAGCTGAGGGAGAAGCTTCTGAATGTTACACTAGAAATTGAAACTATGAAGAATGTGAACACTGAACTGCTAAATGTGCTGATGATGGCACTTAAAGAGAGGGATGAAGCAAGAGCTGAGCTTCAGAAACTAATGAACATGAACAAGCTCACACCCTCTAACACAAACCATTTGCAAAACAACATATTTGGTTGTGTCCAACATGAAAGCCATAATAATCTCATGTTTCCTGCTGCAAAAGCAAACTCAAGCATTACAGAATCTAATAGCCTTTCACATGGTTCACCAGCTGTTGATTCATTTTTTGAAACTGTTTCTTCTCCTGAGTTTTCAAACAACAACAACAACAGCAACAACAACGTGGGTTATAGTTATCCCAATCTGCATTTGGCATCTCATGATCCTGCTTCTGCAATTATTGATTCTCTTGCCAAAGCTAGACCTTTGCCTCAAAAGGGTAAACTGCTTCAGGCTGTGATGGATGCTGGTCCATTGCTTCAGACAATGCTACTTGCAGGACCTATTCCTACTTGGCGAAACCCACCTCCATTGCAACACATCAAAGTTCCACCATTAACCATCAAAGAATATGGTATCATTAACAATTCCATCACTGAGCTGAATTCATCATATCTGAAACCAAAGCTTCATTCAAATGCTGCTGCTCTTTCTACCACATGTTCTGGTTCAATACTCAACTTTGCTGGTCATCACTCTAGCTCTTTCAACAATGCATGGCAGTTGAATTCAAGTTCTAGTGTCCAGTTAAGGAAGCGGCAAAGGCATCCGTGATTTCGATGAAAGTTTCCTTCTCCCTTGGTTCTATTTTTTTTCGTGGATGTAAATGGAGTTGCAGCAATTGGTGTAAATGGCATACCCCTGCTTTTGATTGAATTGGCCTAGATAGCCTTCCTGATTATAGTTGAAAATATTGGAGATTATAGTCTTTCTCTGAACTTGGAAATTTTGGAATTTTAGAATTTTCATATTTCTATATTTCTTTTACATTTTTGTGTGCTAAAGGCTACCAATAATTATCAACAGAACACTTCAGTTGAAAATTAAAACTTGAAATTCACTCACTAGTTATTTATTTGCAATTTTGTTCGAGAATTTGTTTTTATTCACACAATTTTCCCTGTAACAAAAGCATGATTCTTTTTTTCTAAGTTCAACTCTGATATATCTAAGACAAGGTTTGTCTGCAATCATGGAACCTCCAAAGTAAATTCTCTGAAAGGTTATTATGTTTGTTTAGTAACCTTGTGTACGAAATAGTGGTTCATCTTATGGTTCCGCTTTCCTAGAGACTTTCGCATTCTGTCTCCTAGTATCTGCAAAGTTTTACCTGCATAATTTACTGAGATGAAATTCTTTGCAAACTCTAACTTCTAATTTTTGAAATCTTATCCAATTAACCGATGAGCATTCGCAATGGAGACCATGAGATAATTGTTCAAATAATATTATGGTATCCCCTTTTTCTTAGCTGCAACACTGCAATTTCAATGGCAACTTCTACACGATGATCAATCTCTACAGCTTCAAAGCCATAAGATTGGAATTCTGTGGTACAGTCTCTTCACCAGTATTACTCCCTCCGGTCTTTATTATAAGCCTCCTTTTTCTTTCAGCAAATATTCTTTTTTCTTACCGTTTACGAACTCTATCTTAACCCAAAATTTGCAATAAGAGAACTATACAAAACACAATGGTAACTTGTGACCCACGCCTTCTTTTGCTGCCACCGTCTCATCAAACCACAAATTGATTAGAGGGGAATACAAACCAACCGTTGGCAACACATCACACCAACAAATAAATAAATGGAGAGGACATATACCGACAGCCTTGTGTGAAAATCTTCTCTATTTTCCTCATCACAAGCTTATTAACTTATTATTATTTTTGAACAAAATTCAATATTTTAATATATAAAAAATACTCCCTCCGTCCCTAAATATAAGACCTCTTTTGGAGATTTCACGTCCATTAAGAAAGTGAACTTTTGATAGTTAATTTCAAAATTACCCCTATTAATATTATTGGGAATCTAAAAAGTGTTAAATAAATAGGGGTGTTTGTGGAAAAAAGTAATTAATGATCATTAAAAATTGACAAAAGGTCATATAAATAGGGACAAAATAAAAGTGTCAAAATGTCTTATATTTAGAAACGAAAGAAGTACTCCCTCCGTCCCTAATTATAAAGCCCTCTTGGGAGATTTCACGTCCATTAAGAAAGTGGAACAATTTAGTTAATTGTATCGGAAATGTGAACTTTTGATATGTATTTTCAAAATTACCCCTATTAATATTATTGAGAATCTAAAAAGTGTTAAATAAATAGGGGTGTTTGTGGAAAAAAGTAATTAATGCTCATTGAAAATTGGTAAAATGCTTTATAAATAGAGACAAAATAAAAGTGTCAAGAGAGCTTTATAATTAGGGACCGAGGGAGTATTATTTAACCAAGGTACGGACCATCACCTGAAAAATGGAGAGGATCTAGACTAAGCCCTGCGAATACATTGACGAAGGTTTGAAATATTTGAGTTTTAAATTTTGGCCTCCACTACTGAAATTTTGGCCCTCATTTCGTATTTTTATGGACAAAAATATTTTTATGTGTGTTATTTTTTGCGTCCCTAATGAGACGGAAAATTTCCATCTATCCCTTGATGGAAAATTTTCATCTACCTAGAGATAGAAAATTTCCATCTACCTAGAGACGGAAAATTTTCATCTATCCCGTGATGGAAAATTTCCATCTACCTAGAGACGAAAAAATTCCATCTCCCGAGAGACGGAAGACCACATGCTTAACTGAGCAATCTAGACATAGTAAGACAAGTGCCAAAGTATCAACATACACATCGACTTATAAAGTAGCCTATACAAATACCAAAACACATCACTCAAGAATTCAGAACAATCACCCTTATTTATTTACATACTAGTTTCTGCAGTCCTATTTATAAGACCTTTTTGGGGTTTTTATTTTGGTCTTATTTATAAGACCCTTTTTCCAATTTTCAATAACATTTAGTTACTTCTTTTCACAAACACCCCTATAAAGTCAACACTTTTTATAGTTCCAATGATAATTATAGGGGTAATTTTGAAAAAGTATATCAAATTTCCATTACCACTAACAAATTTATGCACTCTCCTAGGTGGGAGTGAAAAATCCCAAAAGAGTCTTATAAATAGGACCGGAGGGAGTATATGTAAAAGTTAAAGACCTTCTCGACTATATCTATTCAATAGTACTATATGTGTGGTCTAAGTTATAAATTAATAAAATATGTGTAACATTTGATCTCTCACTTCATAATTTCTTACAATCAATCATTGTATCAATTTCAAACCGTGAGATTTCATTACATGCAGTTCATAAAATAAATCACTATCAACTTCAGTTTCAAGCCGTCCAAATCTTCCGTCTCTAGGTAGATGGAATTTTTCCGTCACGTCTCATTAGGGACGGAAAAAATAACACACAAAAGGGTATTTTTGTCCATAAAATACAAAATGGTGGCCAAAATTTCAGTAATGGGGGTAAAAATTTAAAACTCATAAAAAAGAGTGTAAAGACCATAGCCAGGTGTTCAAAATGATTGTACAACAACCATGTCACGACTACACAATCAAGTGTATCACTGCCTCTTTTATGCCTAATGTAAGACCGTGTGCATCAAATAAACATATTCCAGCCCTCACTGTACTTGGGTCCATTTTTTCTATTAAAATACATGGCTGGATTGTACGCTTTATCCGGATTTATAACCAAAGTAAATTTATTAGATTTAGTATTAGTTATTGAAGTTATTAATATAAACGAATTAGATTAAATCGTAAAGGAAGAATGGCAACATGCCAAAAGGAATGACAGTAAATACTAAATTCCAAATGCTCCTCCAGAAGAGTGAGACTATCCCCAAACTTAACATAGTAAAAGCTCCCCAATTGTACAACTTCAATTTGCTTAGCAATCAAGGCCACACCTCGTGTAGTGTTATTCTTAAAGCCGCAAAATGTGCAAGAATACATGTTATGCGATAGATAAATTATGCTGACACCACACATTCATTTCATGCTTTTACCGAAATCCAAGTTGTGGTGGTATCACTGGTATGATCATTAACCTCTACTCATTCAAGGAGTTGCCTAATCACTAAAAACGGAGTAAAATTATAAAGTTCTTTCAATCATAAATTTAAATAATTTGGAGTCAAAATTGAAACACAAGGTCTGCTGCTTAATGACAATAGAACCTAAAAAACACCAAAAAAAACAGAGCACAGAGTACAGAACTATTTGCTGTTTAAAAAAGTTTGCTTCAAAGATTACTTAGTACTGCCTAACAAACTAAACAGAGAATTGACCCTGATATGAAGCCAAACACTAGCTTAGATGATCCCAATCTTGTTTGCAACATCCAAAGCATCATAATCGGGAGTCAACCTGACATAGGCCTTCTTGGTGCCATCGGGCCTGCAACAGAATAAATTCAAAATAAGAATTTGCAGCAGATATGCCTTATGCTGAACTACACTATGTATAAATCATAATCACATTATAAATGGACATCTCAAACCATTTAGATGCAGCACAGTTCTGTATCCTCTAATGCCAACATTCTAAGGATTTGTAGCCGGAGAAGTTGAAAATAAAAAAAGAATCCCAGTCGAGCATGATCTTCAAAATCCATAAATGACATTAACCTTAGCTATATTCAGATATTTGATGATAGGTGAAACGAAATGTAATAGAATGAAGTGAATAATATATTGATTCCATCTACTTCCATCCCATACCCTCAAATAGTGAGGGAAGACAAATAGAGGCATCGGATGAATGGAATCTATTCTATTACAGCAAGTATCATTTCGTTGATCAATTCTATCTCCCGTGAACCAGACAACAGTAAAACCAAAGTTATAAACCTACATTTCTTTAACTTCCACAAATCCAATTATCCAAAGGTGTAAATTTATTAACTCATTCAATGATAATATTGTACCAAACTAATACCAATGCCTGCAACTATGTTTGAACAAAAGTAACAAAAACAGAAAACCGGCACATAAAGTAAAACCAGAGTAGCATCAACATAACATAACCATCAATCAATACGAAATCACATTGTAATTTGCTCGCATTAAACCGAGAATCAATGAATGAGAGCATATAAAGGCTGACCTGATCAGGGTGTTGACCTTCTTGGCCTGGATATCGTACATTTTCTTCACAGCATCCTTAATCTTCTTCTTGTCAGCACGCAGATCCACAATGAAGACAAGGGTGTTGTTATCCTCGATCTTCTTCATCGCCGACTCGGTCGTGAGAGGGTATTTCAGAATCTGATAATGATCAAGCTTGTTCCTGGGTGGAGCACTAACGCGAGGGTACTTGGGGTTCCTATCCTTTGTCAATGTCTTTGGCCTATGGAAAGTAACCTTAGTTCTGATTTTCTTAGCCTTCTTCTTAAATGTAGGCCCCGATTTCACGGCTTTCGCAGCTTTCAAGGCCTGTGCCTTTGGATCACCCTTCTTAGAACTATCAACTGAACAAAAATTAAACAAATAAAAATAAAAATTATAACCCTAGATTAAATTCACTTAAGTAAAATCATTCTGCTAATTTATTTATTTCAATTAATCCGTAAGTTGAGTTGAAATTCTATTCATTGTAATGGAAACAGGGAATATGAAAAAGCGTATGAATCATAATAACACACCTTTAGCGGGAGCCATGGGAGAAGATTTGTGACGAAGAGAAACTTTAGGAGCTGTTAAATGAATTATAAAAATGAAATCATTAACCGTAACGCATGAAACTAAAGAATAAGCAAAATACAATAGCAGTTAGTAGAGAAGGGGAGTGGTGACGGACCTGCAAGAAGGAACGGGCTGAAGCTAGGGTTTCGGCGGCGTGTTCATTATATGTTTATAAACGAAATGACCAAACTATCCCATTTATGACACGAATGGACTGGGCCGGTTAAGTGACATTGAGCAGCCCAAGCCCAAGTTGAGTGACCAGTGACCACCGTGGGGTGAGTCTCCCATGGGTGAGAAATAGGGCAGGGAGAAATTGTCGTGTGGTATACGATAAATGATTCCGGATTTATCACCACCATAATTTTTCAAGAGAATTATGGTGTAGAATATAACCATATGGAGCTACGATAAACTTGTGTGAGTCTTCGACTTTCTAACAAAAAAAATATTTAGTTAAACAATTTAGGTCATAAAAAAAAGGTGTTTAGTTCACAAAAAAAAAAAAAGGTGTTTAAGGCTTTAAGCATACCAAACTGACCTATTTATTATTTTTGTCTGTATTCATTGCGGAACCACCGGTATCCCCAAGAGCACCCTTAATACCAGGGAGCCCTTGATACTAATCCGGAGCGAGTTGCGTGGCTGGCTCTCCCAGCGAGATGTTTTTAGTGGGAATCGAACCCGGGGTTACTAGCACCCGTGTCTCATTCCCAAGATTTTAGTTGGGGCCTTACACCAACTAAACTAAGTCTCGTTGGTTATTTATTATTTAAATAAATATAGTATTGTGATTATTTTTATTAATAAAAATAGTATTAGGTTTTGATTATAGTATTTTAAGTAAAATATTTTTTAGTCTATTTAAAAGTTTAAATTTATAAATCTGCATAAATGTTTAAACACGTGATAAAAAAATGCATTATGACCAAATTTACAAGATAAACCTATAAAATAGACTTTCAGGCCATGCAAGATATTTAAAAAAAGTCATACCCGAGCTTTATAAAAATGTTTATGTCAAGATGAGACCCTTGTGTTTTTGAAACAACCTTCTCAGGAATAGCCCTTTATTGAGAAAAATTTTTGCCACCCTACTTATGGGTCATGACCTAACTCACGATCAATTTTCTAAAGTCATGTGTATGGTCACAATCGTGTAAATACTTTTTTTTAAAGGTCGTGACCTGACTCACAACCAGAAGATCGTGAACAGAGTCACGACCGTGGGGTGGCACACATACGATGTGGGGAAGGTTGTGGGAATAACAAGTTAATGAATGGTTCCAATCGTAAGTAAACCTAGTGCTACTTTTTTTTTTTGGCTTAATCGAGATATTCTTTCGTCACATTATCACTTTAGAAAACTAATTCACTCAGCTTATAACTATTTTTCTCAACCATTGCTTCTTTAAGGATTCAAACTCATGCATATCAGCAAACAACGTGTTGATTTAACACTTCTATTTTAACCGATGAAGGCTAGCATAGATGAAAAAGAGTCTGTTGCTACTTAAGCAAATGTTTGATAGTTTAATCTTCGATTCTTATGTCCGCGTAAGACAGTCCTGTTGGTGACTGCAAAGACACTTAGGATTTCCCCCTTCCCTCAGGTCATGGGTTCTAGTCCCAGACCTCCCATGTAAACCAAAAAAAAAAAAATCTTCGATTCTTATGAATGTAAGAGGCCTCATGGAATGTTAACCCCAAAAGGACCTGACAATATTTTAAAAAATTAGTCACTCAGTTGAGCGGGTGGTTACCTTGAGGGAAAAAAAAAAGCACTTCTGTTTTTAATCACTTATTAATGATGTTTTGATAGTCTCTCCTGAATGTTTTATTTGAGTTTTGAAATTTGATATATATTGCAATGCCTCATACTATAATGCTTTTGTCAATTACTAGTACTTTGGTTTATAAAGGAAAAATAAACACGTTCCTCATCCTTCATCTTCCATGAATCCATTCTAACGAAGAAATTGGTTTTAGTATCGAGTTCCACTGGTTGCTCCGATTAGTCAATTTTTTATTTCACGCACAAAAGGCACCTTTGATGCTCTAAAGTAACACCAAAGCAGGTAAATTTATTACCCTTTCAACTATTTATTTTATCCATGTTTGTCAATCTTTCATTCAAATTGTTGCAGCTAGAAGGAATTATACTGTCATGTGTGGTTTGCCTATCCTCTTAGCTGGGAACAGTGGATTAGATTGGTGGCGTAAGACTTACTTTTCACCTTCAATGTACATCATACTGAATTTTAAGTCATGTTATGTTACATACTTAAATTGCTATTTGGAATAATCAGAAGTTAATGATGACTTCAAGATATGAAAACCATATAATTTCAAGCCCTATCTTGCTCTGCAGAATGTCAATTGCAATGTTGCAATATATTTCTGACTAACAACAAATTAAAGATATGGAAAAACCATATAATTTGAAGTCCTACCTTGCTATGCAGATTGTAGATTTCAATGATACTACATATTTCTGATAAACAGGTTTTTGTACAATACGCAACTACTGCAGTTGAAATCATAAAAGGTTTCTCCTTAGTCAGTCATCCACTTTCTCCATCATACAGTTGCTCACCCACATAAGGTCACGTGCCCGAGTGACGGGACATCGAGATACGGGGAACGGCAAGGATAATTGATAACAACTTGAAGCAGGTAGCAAAAGAGTTGCCACTGAAAGATCATTGACCTCATTCAGACTGTGATACAATAATATTGTTGAAACCCCATAACACTTTCATCACACCAAGCTTTGCTTCAGCCTCTGCAAATGAGTTGCCAGTTGCTTCTGATGGGTAGGGTAGCCGCAACCCCTTATCGACCCTGAGCTCACAAACATCAACAACATAGGCCTGAGATTCCTCCAAGCTTATCCCATGCCACTTACCATGCATCTGAACTACTTTCGCTTTGCCAATATAACCTCCCCGCACATCTAGAAGACTAACATACTGACCTGTAAGACAACGAGCAAGTTTTGGACGGCCAATTTCGGCTGGGGAAGGCTCAGATTTACCACCAGAAGCTATTCTTGTGAGACTAAGAAGATCTTTTCTTGCGTTTGAAGCATCACCAATACTGTCAGGCGAGTCAAGTGACCCTAGGACCAACTCTCTTTGTTTGTCTGGGACTGGATTGTCTACATCCACAGCTCGAACATCCTTTGCGGTGCGGGCTAGCTTAGCTTTTCGATTGTTCAACCTGACAAGGCACACAAGAAATTCCATGGCAAATCAATTCACTGAAAAATAAATTGACATAGCTCTATATTTGTCATAACACATACCAGGCTTCGTATGTCCTTTTTTGAACACCATAAATTAATTAGAAAACTGGAAGAAAATAAGAACAGAGTCTTAAAGGACCAGAGTCTTTCCATGGGAGCATCAAAAATAAGAACATGAATTACTTGATATGCTACGTAAACAAAAGGGCACCCTCACCAATTTTTCAGCTGAGAAGAGGTAACCTCAGGACCCTGGAAAACATAATGTGGGAAAGTCTTAAGAGAAGAAAATATGTCAATAAAATATTAGCAATTGTTTAGATGTATTTCACGTACTTGAAGACTTAATTTTTCAGCCCATGATTGAAGTAAAGGAGCATTTCGATGCATATCCGGCTCGTCCAAGAGTGCCCTCTCAATCAGCGAGACCTGTTCATCATTCATTATTGTTCTTTTTCGCTTTCTCCTCTGTGCTGCTTCTACCTTTTCATCCTCTGGAGTTTCTCCAACTACTTTTTTAAGATGCTCAATAGATTTTGAGAGCCCCCCGTTATCCATAGGATCAACAACTCTCTTTCCTTTTGCTGAACTAGTATCTGAACCACTTGTTTCAGTGTTCTGAGCGTCCTTGTCCATATCTCTTGATCCTCCTAATACAATTTTTCCAGATCTGCCTTTATTTTCTACCTGCTCTTGCTTATTTAGGTCACTGCCTTGATTTGCATTTTTAACTTTGGTATTGTGCTGGACTATGCCTGGTAATGCAGAGTTCTCAGAAATTCCCTCCTTTTGGTTACCACCCCTCTTATTAAGTTCAGCAGGAGGGTCTTTTTTTACTAGCAAAGGCGATGAGCCTCCCCTTGTACTCTGAGTCTCCTACAAGAAATCAAACTTTACTGTTCATTGTGTTGAGGGCAAGCTAAATGATAACCAAAAAAACCAATTTGAGAGTTATCTTACATCGATATTTATAACATTTAAAAGCATTGCCTAGTTCTAAAGTAAAATTAGTTTGAGTAAAACCTTATTTTTGTCATCCAAAGATACAAGTATAATCACTTGGCCCTTGGAAAAATTTTATCATATATTCGGTCCCTAATCATAGTGTTGCCATTTTGGTCCAAGTTTTTTTCCATCAATTTAGTCCCTCAATCATGCAAAATGCCAATAAATTAGTCCCAAATTAGGGCTCCATTACACTCATTTCTTTTGATAACGAAGGCAGACCAATTTGATGACACTGCCATAATTAAGAGGCTGAATTGATGACATTGGTATCTTCAGAGGACAAAAAAAGGTTTTCCTCTTAACTTTAATTACATTTCTATTGGCACAATAATCTCACAAGTTATAACTATTCTTAAAAACTCTAGCTCACAATGTGACAACTAAATGCATTCTGAGTTTAAAAGAACCTAGCACATACCTGATATTGTTCATTGACGTTGAGTTTAGAAAACTTATCCCTGGATAATGACTCCTCAATTCTGTTACCCTGAGTTTCTCCAACACAGTAGAAGGAAACAAATTCAAGAAAATAGAAGGAAATAGGTCAACAAACAACATTAACAGCTTAGATTAAAAGTGAAAAATTACTTGAACATGATTTCCCCGAAAGCCAATAGAAGTAATTAATGATTGTAATTCGCCAAAAAACACCCTGCAAATGATTTGAAACTTAAGCTAAATGTACAAATGATCAGAAGACAAATAAAATAAGATATAATAGAAAAATTGATTTTACTATAATACATTATTCTGAAAAGTGGGAAGTACAAATGTCTATTTCTTTTGCATTTTTTTAAGATAGAAAATTGAATTAATTTTGGCCATCTGTCTTCAAGACAGCAATGAGCATGAAGGTTCCCTGACTCCATCTCGTGTTTACAACAAGATCTCCTTTTTGCTACCAAACAGAATTTAATAATTAATAGCTAGCTAATCCATAAGTATGCAACTACGTTGGAGACCATGCTTGAAACCTCATCCAAACATCTACCCTAGTCACTCGTAATAAAATTTCTGACCAGCTTCGTCAATCAGCTCGAAATGATTATAAATTTTATACAAGTAGCGGCATAAAGATATGCATTAATGCCACAATGATCAGGCACATATTGTTGTATAAAGGTCTGATAGGTGATTAGGCATCAAAACAACTGTTCAAAATCAGTAACGCTACAGTCAACAGTACAAGGGATTGAGAGAGGGACCAGTGACCTTAGAAGTTGTACATCTTCCTGATTTAAAAAGATTGGAACCAAAGATTCTGCATGACTTAACAGCGAGCCTACAAAAAAAAGTTATTTGTAAGACAATAGCAACAGATTGATGGTATTTCAAAAATATTTGAGAACAATCATTACGGAGATTCTTGCTAGCAGTGGCAGCTTTAGGAGCATCAGTGGGGAAAGAAAACCCGGGCAACAAGTTAGATAAATCCATTTGCAAGCACTCTTGGACCTTGAGAATGAAAAGGTTCCTCTCCTGTTCTGGAGATTTTTTATCAAACAAAAGATAAATGATATGAAGAAATATATATAGCTGTAAAACCATCAATTTGCCTTAAAATATTTCAGACTTTGGCAAATAACCAACCTTTACAGACGTCGGGAACAAAACAATCAAGATTTGCAATGACCTTGACAAATAACGATGTTCTATGGTGCGCATAAGAAGCACGGGGCATGCTGTTAGGGATTAGGTTCAATTCCAGAACTGTTGCGTTCTGTCGATCGGTTGATGTAGTATTATCCAAAATCCACCCAGCAGCAGTAAATATATCATATTCTAGACTTGCATCCTCCTCTGTTTCTGGGAGATTGGATGAACACCAACAGGACAAAAAATCTCCATGGGAGAGTGACAATATTGCCGTCAGAACTTCAGTCTGGAATTACACACAGAGGACAGTGTCAAATTACCAAAGATTGGCAAAGAAGAATGTACATTTGAAAAATCAAAGAAAATGCAGATAATGCATAGACTACAAATTAATGAGAAAAATGAGGGACGTGTTTCTTTCAAGATACAAAACAGAAATGCTACCACCAACAAAATTACTTCAATGGCACTATGGGAGTAGATCAATAATACTAAATCAAGTTAACTCTATATTCCGATAATGATAACTTACAAAACAAACTATCATGTAAGATCTGAAGTTCGAATCATCAGATAGGATGTCAGCTAGACGCATGGCATTTAGCTGTACTAACCCCATTGGGCAACGTTTGTCAGCAGCAGTGAGACGCCCGGGATCCCTTCCAAAACCAGTCTTCAACAAGTCAAAAACCTACATCATGAGAACAATTTTGAAAGCATGAACCAGATAGTAAAGACATTGACACACTTAATGCACATACGAAAGCTTATGTTCAAGCTTTCAAGGCCAGCAGATAGTCCGGAGAGACTACACAAGTGTGACTCATAAAAGGCAAAAATGAACCTGCAAGCCACTGTAGAGAAATACCAATTTAAAGATTTCCTGAAAAACTAAATTCTACTCAACAATCCATAGTGGTCGAAAATACAATCAAATTTAAATAATTTCAGCCAATTGTTTCCGTCATTCAATTATCAGAAAAACAGTATAAACAGTGGACCTCTTTGTCGTCAACAGGCTTGCATCACAAACTAACAGCGGAAAACTCACCTGCAACGCAACAGATTTAGCCAAATCCAAACATTGTGATGAACTTGCAACCTCATCAAGAAAAGAAAGGCTTTCGGCTTCACACAAGCTAAGCAGCTGCATAAAGAAATGACATTATTATCAGTATGAGGGGGGGGGTGGCTGCTTCCCAACCTCATGAGGTCTAGGGAGGAGGGTCAAATGTTAACAGCTTTACTCCCACAACAGAGAGCTTAAACCTGTGAGGTTGTGACCACCAGGTAATAAGGCAGAAACCTTACCCTTGTGCTAAGGCTCGCCCACTAGCATGCACAAATTATGCAGTAGATTAAATTCAAAAGCAGGGATCTGTAACAAATTTTGCCATTTGACTCACAATGAATAATACTTTAGCTTTTAGCCTCGAAATAGCAGCCACAATCCTAGTTGCAAAAGTTCGTTGAATGTCTAAATTCAAAATCGATTGGGCCAGAAAAAGAATGCTTCCCTTTCTACATAGTTCCTGGAATTAAATAGAAAACACACATGCAGTTTATATATGTATGTAATATATGTATAAAAGTAATTGATAATTGATTCAACGATTCAATTTATCAATCAAATCAGTCAAACGTCATTAACAATCTTTCACATCGGTGGTTGCCAAATGAAGTCCTTGTCACCTTAAACTCTCACTTATGTTAACTATCAATCGTTTCTGGTGCCCTACATTTAACTTCAGTTAGTAGATTGGTCAACTGTTAAACGAGGTAACAGACCACATCAATATGGGGAAGAGTTGGAAGCATGGAACACACCATTATGAAAAGTGACAATCTAGATAAAGTATGAAAAAATGGCTGGGAAAAAATAAATTTGCAAACCTAAAAGTATTCAGGTTGAAGGGAAAGCAAGAGATACTTTTTTTTCACATAATTCGGTATAAAAGAAGGATATGTGGACCTCCCATAGATCGAAATAAAATTTGTTTGTAGAGATTTGAACATTAACTTTGAAAATATTTAACGAAAATCCTCAATTTTGATCATTCTAAGAAAGGAAGTTACAAACTTACAATACATAGGATCGTGAATATATGTTCTGTTCAATCAAACAGGTGGAAGAGAATAGATGTGCAAGATTTAATATAAAAACAAAAAATAAAATTAAAAAACTGAAGCAATTAGTTTAAAACCAAGTGGGCAAAATGGATACATATAGGGTTTTCCTCAATAGGCGCAGCCCCTGCTTTCTCTCTAATTCATTCCAAACCCTAACCCTATCATGTCTTTTATGTCCATTAATCTAATAATGCAACACCCTCATCTCTACAACACAGAGTTCATGGTTTTGTTGGCTTTTTACTGCTAAATGGTTAGTAGTACCATAAAGCATTGTGGGTCTTACAGTATGGGGTAAAATTTCCCTTAAAGCTTGTTTCTATCACAAATAACATTTGAAGTTCTGCTCCATTTCATCCACCCAACTTAAATCTTATGGTTTCCATCTCCTTCTGTATATATGCCATGTTGTATGATAGACTCGATAACTAACCATTTATCTAGTGGTATGATATGATCTCCAACTCTCACCTCTAAGCTAGTGTTAGTGTGCTCTTGATGAACTTACGTTCCATATACTCTGTTTCACTTCTACTTAAATAGAAGCCACATGCTTCCACAGCTTGCCTTCACAGCTCTAGTCCCAGCATATATTAATGGAGTATAAAATGATTTCAGATATAGTGTAAATTTTTATGGATCTACATCATAGAAACATTTAATCTTACACTAGACTTTGTGAGAAAGTTAATCTATAAACAGCTATTCAGTGCATGTTTGGTTACCAGTTGAATCGGGACAAAAGCATGTCCAAGGGACAGATAACACAGAATCTACAACATGTGGTGTTAGCCAAAACATGCGTTTGAGTGAAAATAACACTGAACCAAACATGCCTTCAATGGGGTAAGATTGATTTTGATTTACACTGATGTGTTATTGCAAATTTCGTTACACAAATTTAGTTGCATAATCGCCTCTAGATGTGTTACTCTAATTTTTAAAGCAAGAGTATTAGTTTGGAAAACCTTATTCCTAAGCAGCCGCTCCTTAAACAACTTTTGTTGGCATAATGACTGGAGAAACTGCAGAGAAGCCTCACACTGCTGGCAGAGATGATAAACTACTTGATCAGCTGTCAGATTTGACTCCATGGAAAAATCTTTGTAGCAAGCTACTAGTGTAATCTCAAGACACCTAACAATCATGCGAACTGATCCAAAAGCTGTGTCCATAAATATTTCAACCTGTCACAGAAAACTCACAGTTAGCCATAGCATAAATGTATTTCAAGATATAACACTGAATTTCACAAAATCTCAAGAGAAATAAGGATTATATATTTTAAAAAAAAAAATATATCTAACTGACTTCTTGATGCACCGACAAGATTGAAACAAATGCTACTTAAGTTGGTATCATGTGTTTTTATGGGTAAAGAAGCAATTTTTGACCCAAAAAATCCTTGTTCAAAGTGTTATGGAAAAATATAAATTTAGTAGGGTACATTTCAGAGTTAAGTAGAAAGGATTTCAAATAGTTTAGACATCATAAAAATCATATTTTTACCAGCTCTGTCTAATGGACCCCAACAGAGTACAAGTTCTAGATCTAGCAACTATAACAAAGGTTGGTAAACTTGTACCTTTGGGTGTGCAAGCAATACGGAAACAATATCTTGCCATTGTGTCGATATAAACCCTGTTAATAGGCATAAGTTGCACGCTACAAGAGTCGAATGCAAAAGGTACATATGACTAAAAGCATTGTCTTCCTGCAGCAAAATGCAAACCTCAACACTGATAAATACACAAGATACAGAACAAAAGAGATAGGAACTGAAGAAAACCTGTCTGTAGCCACTAAGAACAACAAGCATGTAGAAAACCAAATCAATTATCTGTTCTGACATTCTCACATCATCTATAAAAATCTGCAATCACTTTCCAAATATGGAAATCAGATTCTGCCATCACAGGGTTACTATAAGCTAATTTGACACAAAAATAATAATTTATGCATAGGTTATACCAACAGATTATTTTTCTATGAAAATGCCACATGCATGGGAGAGAATACAACCCCCATAAAAGTTTATCATATTTATGTGACTCTTGGTCAAAATATAACACCTAGGTTAGAATAGTAACGAAAAAAAGGGAACAGAGATGATGACTCCATCCAGATTAGGATTAGTCATATATTAAATTTTTCACTAGTCATTAGTCAATAATCATCACTCATTATTTAAGAAGATAGAATATCATCAAAATTATCACTGAATTTACACCCACAAAGAGCCAGTTTCTGGCTACCAAACCATTATTTAGTACACTATAAATGTTTTTCATCCTTTTGAGGAAATTCGGTTATATTCTTTAACTTTGCCACATAAGAAAGCCCCAACATAAATAACCACGAGAAGAATAATACAATAAATGAAAATAAGGCATTTCTAATATTAACCTGATCAAGTTTAGGAAGCCGGGGGGCTACATCACTCAAGGAATGCAACAGACGAATACCACATAACAAGTATCTGAACTTAGCTTCACCTCTACCAGGTGAGATTAGGACTGAAGTAAGGTGCCATGGAAGATATCTTACAAGCTTGTCCATATCAATCTGTACAAAAACACAATCAGAACAAACAGTCAGGTCAAAATGAAATAAAATATCATTATGATGATGAGCATGAGACAACCTTCAATACCGGTTCCTTTTTGGTGGGGTAGTGAATAGTAAAATTCTCTGCATCTCTCAATAATCTATAAATATCCTGTGAATTAAGCCCATTCAGTTCCTTCACTGCCGAACTCAAGTCTATCACCTGTTCAAGCGAATAAATAAAACTTATTCATATTCCTGCTACTAAGAAGGTTGATGTGGGAGTAAAAGAGTATCATGGATCCGAGATTCCGAGTTATTATTGAGTGGTTAGCACTTGCCTGTGCACCACTGCTAGATGGTTCTTCCCTGGTGATCCTCATTCTTGGAAGTTATTATGAAAACAAAACAAGCATATGTTAGCCAGATGAATTAGAAAAAGTAACACACACATGTAGCTCAAGTAATCAGTGTGCTTGAATGAGCATAAGACAATTGTTAACATTGGGATGAGAAGCAGCTAATTTATGTCGAAGTCGCTGAGAATGGCAGACAGTTGCACCAAGAACCAAGTATTTCAAAGGAACATTGTGTTATAAAATCACAAGCATTTGAGCACCTTCTAATTGTTGTATCTGGCACAGCCATCGAAGCAGAGTTAGATCTCCTTCTAGTAGACTTCCAGTTCGCACTACATGTAATCCTGACAAGAAAGTCGAACTTCAGTGCACAAAGTTTTGGAGCATAGAACATCACTAACAAAGCATCAAAATAGCATCAGAAAATAATCTCCTAAACTAACCATGTCCACTTTTAACATTCAAAGTTTTTTAACTGCTTCTTTAAAAGAAAAAGTTTAACTCACTAATTCACTTTTCATGGAAAACCTGACCATTGAAAGGGTATCTAAAATGCTGATCCAAAATAATCAATAGGTCTCAAAAACTCTTTCCATTGCCATCATGTACTTATAATACATTTCTTCAATTCCAGAATATAACCATTCAGTTCATGAACCTCTACATAAAACTGACAAAGTCAAAGACAAGAAAAAGGGGGCCTTTTTCAAGGTTTAACATATATAACCGCTTCAACAGGCACCTATCACTAAAAAAAACACACTTCACAGCTTTAAAAAATCTCAATTACCTTTTAACTGCAGATCAGTGATATATGTATGTAACGAGATTAGAGCAAATAATAAAATGCTATACAAGGATAAGTTCGTGTCATGTCATTACTACTTCACCAAGGAAAAGTCGCCAAAATATATATTCTCAAGATATTCTTCATTAATTCAAGTGATTTTTACTTTCCTAAATTATGAAAGTTTTTTACAAATTTGAGCAAGCCACTTTCCTAAATTATATTTAGTATGAGAAGAAATTACAATTACCTAATGTTGGAAAAACTTGTTATTGGTCATCAATAAGATTGAGTTATGTGCCAATTTAAAATACAGCTTTTGCAGAGTAAGCAGCCAATTCATTTGTTTATTTTTGGTGAAACCAGCATCTAATCTTTTAACCAAACTCTAACATGCATTGAAGTCATCTGTAGAGTTTCCTAACGAAGCAGATGATGCAAAACGTTCTTTTCGCTTCAATAAAAGAAGATCATACAAAAGGAATAAAAGAAATAGATTCATATTTCTTACTGTCATTTTTAAATTCACTACACAAACAAAAACACGATATAGGTCACAACCCTGACCATCGGAAGTTCGCAATTCGGATCGGGAAGGAAAAAAAAAAACCAAGGTATTTTGCGACGTTCGTAGCATGATGGCCAACAAAGGTAGAATACCAACCTGGATGCCATAGACTAGTTACTTTGTTCCTCGCGGTATCTGCCTGTGTTGTTTTGCAGCCAACTTAACACACAAGGAGGGGAGAAGGGGTAGTCGAGGGAGCTAGACAGGTTAATCCAATGGGATAACTGGTGTGAAGGTCTTATTCAGTGTTTTATAACCCAATACCTTTACCATTTGCCCCTGCTGACTCATACTTAATCAACGGACTGTTCTGGTAGGTTAGAATTTCAGGCTACACTCAAAATCAACAAACTATATTACGAAAAAGGCTCCTCTAAAATGAGTTTGCCTTTAATGTAAGGAAGGGTATATCTGCCCTTAGATCAATTAGTGAATTGATATCTCTATGCACTTTATCAAATCAAGGGTGGATACACCCTTACTTTAGAAGCAAATTGACATTAGAGGAGTCTCATCCCTGAATTACTAGGGGTATATGACAAAACAGGGTTTAGTCAGTTTAGTGTCTGAAACAACAAACCTATGATTAGTTGCAAGTTTTTCTTAAACTCTTTTTTCATATTCCAATAAAAAAAAAATGAAAAACAAAGGGGCAGATTGACACGTTCCATAGCATACGTCAAGAGTCAAGAACTAATTTCCATTAAGCTACACCTATGGATTCTAAGTTTATGGTAAATTGCATATAATTCTCATTGTATTTTTTTTTTTTTCAAAAAGTATATTATTAAGATGAAGAGAAAAAATTACAAAAAAGGAGGATAAGGAATCCTAGAACAAAACAGAAAACAATCATGAAAAATAGAAAATCAGGGTATTAAAGCTTCCAAAACCCTCAACATATTTGTTGGAGAAACCACATAAAAAGGGTCATGTTCTTTACACCAAATAAACACCAATCACCTAATCTTATTGTAGACTGAGTGTTGGGCCAAAGAAACCTCCTTAAAAATATGAGAGTTCCACTTGAACCATACCCCGTAAATAAGCATATATTGCACATTAAAGCTAGCAATAAAAAATAGTCTAAGTGCACACCAACATTCACCGAATAAGGGGTGCCACAAAGAGACCAAAGCAGAACAATGTAAGAACATGTGAGGAACATATTTTGAGCAAGCACCAAAAGTAACATACATTTCAGGGGAAATACCATTACATGGCCGACAAACTTGCAACACTGGTATTAACGATATAACTCTATCAATTACCACAGTAAAATTAAAAGACTTGACATTAAAGGGAACTATGGATTTCTTCAAGCAAGGTTATCAAACTCAAGAGTTTACCTAAATTCATGGAGCCAAGGAAAATTCAACTCATAAACTCGTACGAGTTTACTTATATTAAACTAATATGTACACAACATTCATAACATCCATAAAAATGCACCTTGTGAATGTTAAGAGTGAGTAACCGACGATTGAGCGTAATCGGTGGTTGAGACTTGAATCTTTACAGACGAAGAGATGATTGAGACGAAGAGAGACTCGGCATAGAGAAAGAGACGATTGAGGAAGGGGAGGGATTTGAGTAAGGTGTGAAGGGATTTTGAGAAATTGAGCCAAAATGAAGTCGTATTGTAGTTGAATTTCTATTTCTGGGTTAATTCGGATGACTCGCGAGTTTATACAAGTTAACTCGTGATTCTATACGAGTTACCACGAGTTTACCCGAGTTTACTCATCTCCGAGTTTTGAACTGATTTAACTCGATTTTATGGTCTAAACTCGTAAACTCATACGATTCTACGAGTTTTTTTTTTTGGATAAGAATACGATTCTATGAGTTAATTCGCAAGTTTCGCAACTATGTCTTCAAGGGTTTACCAAGAAGAAAAGTATCCCTAATCAAGGAATGAATGAGGAACTAGAGGGATTTAAAAAAAAAAAAAAAAAAAAAGGTTAACGAATTCTCAATGCGCATTTCTTAAAGTAGTCAATTTTTTAATGAATTTGAGAAAAGTAAATGCCCTCAGCTAACTTTCAACTATTTCTTCTTAATAAGTGTAAAGTTAGTTTTTTTCTTATGCTTGAGCCCAGAGGGAGTACTTTGCTTACTAATGATTGATTAATGTAAATGATACGCGTCAATTTCTTGTGAAGTAGGGTGATAATATCATTACTCTTCTCGCATACAGTTATGTTAATGGCCAACTAAAACTAAAAGACATGGTTGAAACCAGTGTTGGACTTTGAATTCAGTGTTTCAAGTGAAGTCAAGAAATTATTCTAATGAAACAATTGACATCATAAGAGGTAAGGTAAAAAAAAAAAAAAAAAAAAAAAAAAAAAAAAAAAAAAAAAAAAAAAACTGAAAGAGAGGAGTAAAGAGTAGTAGTAAGTGTAGTGTACCTTTTGAATAGAGAAAATCGTGATCGAGGTGGAGATGAAGGGGGAGAGGTGTATGAAGAGTTGACTAGTTGCAAAAATAGAAGGAGATGAGTTCGGTTTGGGAATGAAACGAAAGAAGGAGCTGCAACAACCGTGCTAGGCAGCAGTGACGGTGCTATCCTCCTCCTCCTCCTCCTCCGTATTCAGCTCGCGCTTGTGAGTGACGCCGATTCGGTTCGTTGTTCGCTGCGTGCCAGCACCTTGGACCCAGAATCTCATTAGTGGGCCCAACTCATTTAATTTAATTTAATATAATATGTAAAATTCGGTTAACAATTTTTTTTACTCTCTCCGTTCTTATATATAAAATTTTTTTTATTTCACGTCCATTAAGAAAGTGAAATAATTTAATTAATTATATTGGAAATGTGAATTTTTGATATGTAATTTCAAAATTACCCCTATTAATATTATTGAGAATCTAAAAAGTGTTAAATAAATAGGGATGTTTGTAGAAAAAAGTAATTAATGATCATTGAAAATTGGTATGAGGCTTTATAAATAGAGACAAAATAAAAGTATCAAGAGGGTTTTATATTTAGAGACGTAGGGAGTATTATTTTTTTGTTAGGGGACTATTGTCATTCGAAAAATTATTAATTAGTCCCGAACCGTGGTTCAGGCATATCTCAACCGTTCATATCTTATTTTTTAATTGAAAAATTGAAAAATTAAATAATAGAACGTGATGATTACCTGAACCATATGATCTCGGATCACTTAATAATTGTTCTTCCAATACATATATTCATGGTTTTTAATAACTATCATAATTTTAAAAATAAAAAAATATATATAATTTGTAATTGGTTAATGAAAAATGTAAAATAGCACATTGTGATTACGAATGCTAAACCGCTCGATCTCGTTTAAGAAATGTTTCGAGCAAGATCGGTTCTAGGGGTAGGCCCAAGAAGCGACTACTTAGGGCCAAAGTTTAAAAGGGATCCCAAAAAATAAAATAAAATAATACACATAACACACATTTTGCCAATTATACATAAATAATAATTAAGAAAAAAAGAGAAAATTGAAAAAAAAATGACACTAATAATAAATACAATAATAAGGAAATTATAAAATTTCTTATTATTATAAAAATGTCTAAAATTTATTATTATTTTATATTCATTATTATTATGGTTTTAATTTTAGACATTTTTATAATAATAAGCAATTTTATAATTTCCTTATTATTGTATTTATTATTATTGCACATAACACACATTTTGGCAATTATACATAAATAATAATTAAGAAAAAAGAGAAAAATGAAAAAAAAAGACACTAATAATCAATACAAAAATGCACAGAACACGCATTTTGCCAATTATACATAAATAATAATTAAGAAAAAAATAGAAAAATGAAAAAAAATGACACTAATAATAAATACAATGATAACGAAATTATAAAATTGCTTATTATTATAAAAAAGTCTAAAATTTATTATTATTATATATTCATTATTATTATGGTTTTCAATTTAGACATTTTTATAATAATAAGCAATTTTATAATTTCCTTATTATTGTTTTTATTATTAGTGTCATTTTTTTTTTCATTTTTATCTTTTTTTCTTAATTATTATTTATGTATAATTGGCAAAATGTGTGTTGTGTGCATTTTTTATTACTTATTTTTTAATTTAAAAATTTTAAACTTCCAACAATAATTGGATAAGAAAATAAAATACATTTTACGAGGTTATAATTTGTATGTGTTTTATATTTGTTCAAATTTTGTATTTGTTTTTATATATTTGTTCTCATATTTAATGTGTTCTTACAATTTGCATGACTCTAATTTTTTATCAAATTTTAATGTAACAATTTCGCATACTTAACTTTTTATTATACATTAGTGGGCCTCTTTCTTTTTCGTCTATGGCCCAAGAAATGTAAGGATCGACCCTGATCTCGAGTTTGATTCCGTGTGAATGCAGAAAATATTAATGTTGGAAGACTTACCTATCATAGTCAGACACAAGATTCGAATTAGATCCAAATGTACCTAGATGATACTTAGAGAACCAGGTGGATAAAAGAAATTAGTGCCCCCACCAAGTTTTTAGTGTCTTTTTAATATAGGTATTTTGTTTTTAATCATTAAAAAAATAGCTTTTGTTTCATCAAAATTTGTTTATTTAGATTTCGGTCTGTTATTAGTTGACATTTTGTCTTGCGCATGTTTTTGTTTCAGTGATTCATGGAGCTTAGGTGTTTTCAAGGGTTTATCACTACTAATAAGGGATTTTGAGACTAATGCTGGCGAAGTTTGTGACCGCTTCACATGCATGGCTAAAATTTATTATTATTTTATATTCATTATTATTATGGTTTTAATTTTAGACATTTTTATAATAATAAGCAATTTTATAATTTCCTTATTATTGTATTTATTATTATTGCACATAACACACATTTTGGCAATTATACATAAATAATAATTAAGAAAAAAAGAGAAAAATGAAAAAAAAGACACTAATAATAAATACAAAAATGAACAGAACACACATTTTGCCAATTATACATAAATAATAATTAAGAAAAAAATAGAAAAATGAAAAATAATGACACTAATAATAAATACAATGATAATGAAATTATAAAATTGCTTATTATTATAAAAAAGTCTAAAATTTATTATTATTATATATTCATTATTATTATGGTTTTCAATTTAGACATTTTTATAATAATAAGCAATTTTATAATTTCCTTATTATTGTATTTATTATTAGTGTCATTTTTTTCATTTTTCTCTTTTTTTCTTAATTATTATTTATGTATAATTGGCAAAATGTGTGTTGTGTGCATTTTTTATTACTTATTTTTTAATTTAAAAATTTTAAACTTCCAACAATAATTGGATAAGAAAATAAAATACATTTTACGAGGTTATAATTTGTATGTGTTTTTATATTTGTTCAAATTTTGTATTTGTTTTTATATATTTGTTCTCATATTTAATGTGTTCTTACAATTTGCATGACTCTAATTTTTTATCAAATTTTAATGTAACAATTTCGCATACTTAACTTTTTATTATACATTAGTGGATCTCTTTCTTTTTCGTCTATGGCCCAAGAAATGTAAGGATCGACCCTGATCTCGAATTCGATTCCGTGTGAATGCAAAAAATTAATGTTGGAAGACTTACCTATCATAGTCAGACACAAGATTCGAATCAGATCCAAATGTACCTAGATGATACTTAGAGAACCAGGTGGATAAAAGAAATTAGTGCCCCCACCAAGTTTTTAGTGTCTTTTTAATATAGGTATTTTGTTTTTAATCATTAAAAAAATAGCTTTTGTTTCATCAAAATTTGTTTATTTAGATTTCGGTCTGTTATTAGTTGACATTTTGTCTTGCGCATGTTTTTGTTTCAGTGATTCATGGAGCTTAGGTGTTTTCAAGAGTTTATCACTACTAATGAGGGATTTTGAGACTAATGCTGGCGAAGTTTGTGACCGCTTCTCTCAACAAAGTGTTTTTACTAAGAATCGAACACAAGTTTACTAATACTTGTATCCCATTCCTAGGATCTCTAAAAAAAGTCTTGTACCAATTGAGTCAACCCACATTAGTGATAAGTGCAAAACATTAATTATGATCCAGGCAAGTATTTTCCATTTTGGATTTGATAATTAAGAAATTTGAGTTTTGGATTTAGTTCTAATTAAATTATTACTTGACTAACTCAAATTAATGATGGTGACTAAAATAAAAATAAATAATTATACATAAACATTTGAACAATTTTTTAAAGAGAGAACAAATTGAAAAATCCACACTTTAAATAAGAAAATATATTCCAAAATTATGACATTTGGATAATCTACTATCTATATATAAAATGATCCCTTTTCGAGACACCACGTTTGCTGTCGAAATTTTCGAGGCACTACGTTTGTCCGGTGAAGCTTTCCTCGCACTAGAGAATTTGTAGGTAGATAATCATTATCTCTAATCAAAATTACAATTTAAAATTAAATAAATTATTTAAATTTATTTAATCATTGCATGTTTGTAGGTAAATAACATTATCTCTGAACCAAAATTACAATTTGAAATTAAATTAATTATTTAAATTTATATAATCATTATCTGTATGTGAAATCATTATCCTCAATTTGTTGAACAAATCATTATCCTCAACAAAAATATTTAAAAAATATTAAAAAAATCACTATATATATAATAGGCTCTCCCATTCAATTTTTAAAGTTCTATCTAATTCTAAGAATTCTCTTTTCCAAATTATTTCTTTTATTTTTATTTTTCCCCTCATTCCTCTACTTAAAGCTCTTAATTTTGATTTTTGAGTGTTTGATGAATTACTTATTAGATTATGCATATTTTGTTATACTTTTAATTGGCTTTTGTTTATTCCTCTACTCAGAGCTCTTAATTTTGATTTTTGAGGGCGTGTTTGATGAATTATTTATTAGATTATGCATATTTTGTTATACTTTTAATTGACCTTTGCTTAATGCTAATTTCACGAAAAATGACATCAATGAGTTACTTGGCAAGTTGTTTTTTTTTTTAAATTTTGGTAAGTTGTTATACATAGTTACTTTGATTATTCTTTGTTGAAAGAATATGCAAATAATTGATCATTTTCTCTTTTCAAAAAAGAGAAGGGTTAAGGCTTCTAGGATTAAGAAGAAATACCGGTGAGAAATAATTTTGGTGAGTCTTTTGCAAATTTGAAGAAACAATGTTTTTCGATTTATTTATGATTTTTTTTCCGTTTTTGTCATGAGATAAGATAAACGATGAAAAAGATCAAAATATTTAAATATGAATAATAATAATAATAATAATAAATGTGATAATTATATTAAAAAAATGATAATGGTAAAAAAATATTAATTTATCCATCAAATAAATGTAAGAAATATCTTATAATATTATCCAATAAAAAATCATAATTTATAATTTTGGTTTAATTATATATAATTTTTCATATTAGATGTGATAATTATATTTAAAATATGCTAAATTATCATGTCTTTTGCAATAGAAAATATTTTAATTTATCTTTAAATCTACTCATAATACCATCAAACAAAAAAAATATAAAAAGTTTAATTTTCATTTCACTCTAATGATTAATCATAATATCGTGACAAAACGTGTTAATTCATCGATCGACAAAATAAGGAATACATTAATTTAATATTCATCTATAGATAGAGATAAATATAATATTAAATATATAAAAAAAGAGCAAACATTATATTCATAATAAAGTGCAATGTGTTAACCAAGATGGTAAAAAATAACAATTTTAATGTCGTCTTCATGTTCTATGAAATAGTGGATATTCCAATTTATCCTTAAATTTTCTCATAATACCATTAAACAAAAAAGATCAATATTTAATTCTGATTTATTTTTAATTATCATAATAAAGTTGATAATCATATAAAAATATTAATTTATCTAATAAATAAATAAGGAATATCTTATTCTGATTTACTTTTGATTCATCATAATAAAGTTAATAATCATGTAAAAAAATGTTAATGTATCTATTGAATAAATAAGGAAAATCTCATATAAAAAATGTTATTTTTTATTTATATAAGGAAGTACAAAATTTTTCAACAAGCTCATTTTTTATTGTTGTTTAATAATAATCTTTACTTTAAAATATTTAAATATTAATAATTCGTCCATTGCACAGGATAAAAATAAAAAAAAATTAATTTTGATTTCACTCTAATTAATAAAACATGCTAATTATCGATCAACTAAATAAGGAATACATTAATTTAATATTGATCTATACATAAATAAATATAATATTAAAAAACGAACTGTCATTATCTTCCAATAAATTCATGTCCAATGAAATAAGGGATATTATGATTTCTCATTAATTATTCTCATAATACCATCAAACAAAAAAATAATAATAATAATTTTTTATTTATCATAATAAAGTATATTGAATAATCCTTTTTATAATTATTTTTGTTATTGTTTAATAATAATCTTTACTTTATAATAAAAATAATAATAATCTTTAATTTAAAATATTTAATATAAAAAATTTAATATCAACAATCCGTGCATTGCACGGGGTAAAAGCTAGTTTATTATATTTTTTTTCCATGTAACTGGTGCTTACTGGAGTATTGTAATTATCTATTGTTACATTCTCTGACCAAAATATTTTGAGTTAATTGTGACTTTGGTCTCTGAAATTACATACCGCTTTCACTTTCGTCCCTCAAATTACGAAAATAGCTTTGAGGTCCATGAATTTGTAAAAACGTGTGCACGTTAGTCCCTGGAGTTAACCTCCGTCAACGTCCGTTAACGGCGGCGTGACATGCACTTTAAATAATTCACTATAGTCCATGTAATCACTTTAAATAATTCACTATAGTCCCTACAGTAATTTTAAGTTATTCATTATAGTCCCTGAAATTATACAATTTATTCACTTTAGTCCCTATATCAGTATAGTTCAAATTCCATATTAACTCAAACAATCAGTAAAAAACTCAAACAGAACGACACAATTTGGAAAACATACAAAACGATGTTGTACATAGTAAAACAACACTTTGGTTCATGAAATTGACTTTGGATTGATTGATCCTTCATATTGTAAAGGATGGAACTTCATCTCGGATATGCAGATGATGCAGAAGGTATTCATACTCCTTAATCTTTTTGGTTATTCTTTACTGATTGTTTGAATTAATCTGGAATTTAAACTATACTGATATAGAGACTAAAGTGAATAAATTGTATAGTTTCAGGGACTATAATCAATAACTTAAAATTATTACAGGGACTATAGTGAATTATTTAAAGTGATTACAAGGACTATAGTGAATTATTTAAAGTGCATGTCACGTCTCCGTTGACGGACGTTAACGGAGAGACTAACATGCACACGTTTTTACAAATCCACGGACCTCAAAGCTATTTTCGTAATTTGAGGGACGAAAGCGGTTCAGGGATGAAAGTTACAATTAACTCAAAATATTTTACTAGCCAAGAAGCAATTGTCGAACACCGTGAAAAGGGAGAAACAGCGCGAGAGAAAATGGCGCCGCTGAAATCTTTGGAGAAAGAGTATCCAATTATCGACTCCAATTTTCAAAGCTTTTGTGCTTCCCACGCCATTTTCTCTGGTTCGTTACATCATTCTTCACTCCGTTTCTCATTTATCAAATCACAACTCACTTTTTCAATTTCTTCTCAGTTGAAGATTTCCTTCTTCACGATCTCGACGCATTAATCGCTTTTGCCGATAATAATCGCACTTGTTCACACACACTGAAGCAGGTTAGGGTTTTACTTAGTAACTTTCTTTTTTTAAAAATTAATTAATATGCGTGATTCTGACTGATACTACTCCTACTGTCTACCGTGTAGGGAATTGATCAGCTTCTCTCAATTATAGATTCTCAGCAACCACCGTTGCTAAATGGTTTGCAGCTATTGGAAGATGCTAATCTGAATAAACACATTTTGCCCACTGGTTTTGAAGGGTACTTTCACCCTCAACTTCAACGTCTAGTTACAGTTTGAAAATATGCCCAGTTTTTTAATGTTTACAGTGAGTAAAAATTGTTTTAATTAACGGTTCGCGCAACCGCAATTTCGCAATTGTTGAAGCCATGTTGTGGTTTCGGGAGTCTACGCGATGCAATCACGACCACATTTATGTCCTCATTTGGCCGCAATTTTCCACAATTGCATTAAACGTAGTGTAACCGCAACTGAGACGACAATCACATTTTAAAGCACTATTGGTTATTGAACCATTGTTACCGAGTGAGCGGTAATGGTACACGGTTTGTTTAGGTTTACTTTTTTACATTATTATTACAAGACATTCTTTCACATGAACCCGATAGGCAGTTCCGTAAGATGGATTTGGCATAAGGTATGTAGGGTTAATGAGAGAATTCGGTAACTATGATCCGGATAGCGGACACCACTTTTATGTACTCTTTTTTGCCCCCCCTAACAGTCTAATAGTACTTTTTGGGTTATAGTACTACTCAGTGTTTGAGTCTGCGTTATTCAGGATTGATGCATTGCTTGGAGGTGGGTTATATGAAGGGCAATTAACTGAACTTGTTGGGCCATCCTCATCTGGTAAGACACAGGTAAGATCTCCTTTGCTGTAGAAAACTAGAAATCATATTCATATCCTGGGTTTATTCTGTAGATTATATTTCTGCTACCACACAGGTCACAGTTTCATCATTCTCATCATTGACATGTGCATGATGATGATACTACACCATTTCTTGTTTGGTTGATATAATATAAATTGTTATCTTCTATATCTTCGTATGCGTTCTGTTCAAGTATAATTTGGTTATTGACTTTTGTTTTTATTTTCAGGCTTGCCTGCTGTCTGCCTCAACTGTTGCTAAGCAAAAGAGTTCAGTTATATACTTAGATACAAGCAACTCCTTTTCACCTCAGCATATTGCTCATTTGGTTGGTCTGTCCTCTGGTTATGTCTTTGACAAACAGGTTAGGTTAGCTTCAGACTTATTGTACATTGTTTGCTCCTCGTATTCATTAACAGGCCTTAAAATTGTTTTTAATGTGCCAATCTGTTAGGATGATCATAGACCTCTCCAAGAAGTGATGGACAGGATAATTTGCTACTCAGTGTTTGACCTCTATCAAATGTTTGATGTGTTGCATCAACTGAAGATTAATTTGAAATCTCAGGTTCTCATTGGCATGAATATTAGTTGCTGGCACGACTAAGTTGGTTTTGTATATCTTTCTATCAAATAAATGGCTATTGTATACTGGCACAGATATTCCAATCAGACCGTCATGTTCGATTGCTTATTATTGATTCAATCTCTTCGCTGATTACCCCCATCCTTGGGGGCAATGGTCCTCAGGGTATGGTATATATTTGCATGCAAAATTCCTAGCTCTGTTTACTTTAAATGAAGACATCAGTTACCTTTTTCTTCCCTTTTGTTTGCATTTCTATGTTTCTTTATTGTCTAGGCTTTCTTGACATGATCATAATTAAAAGATACTCTTGGGAACTTGGCAAATATATTATGGGTTTTTCTAACTTACTCACCAGGTGCATAGGATAAACAAACTTAAAAAAGCAAGTTCATTTGGGAACATGATATATTCAATGAATCAAGAAATGATTATCTATCTTTCCAATACAAGTTTACTTTGTATGTTTGCTTATCCTATATATTTGGTGCATAGGTTAGAAAAACCCATATATTATAGGTTATTGGATAATTATGGAGCATCCTAGTTGTCCTAATCAAGTTGCGTAATCAGATAACATAGTGGCAGTTTTCAATAAATGTCCTTGAGCATTCATGAAACATGGATCTCTTGAATATTTGTATGATTTTGAAAATGAAATAATGATTTTCCTTTGTTGTGCTGTGTTGCTCATGTAGTCATGTTCATGGTTAGTGATGCCCCATGCCAAATTTATCCACTTTCTCTAATTTACTTGTTTTCCCAATAATTTGTTATAAAGGAACTTGAACTTTTAGTTGCTTGAGTTGATTAAGAAGGATCTAAGGGGGTGGTGTACATCGTGTAATTTACATATCATGTGCCAACAAAACAATTGTAAAGAGCTGGCTTCTTTTGAGCTTTGGGAAGTTCATCATCCAAAGTCAAAATTAAGTTCTGCATTGTATTGACCTATACTGTTAGGAGTCCCACATTGAGTAGTTTAGGAAGCTCAATGTGGTACTTAAGCCATGAGGCTCTCCCACCTAATAGACTAGACTACTCAACGAAAGCACCAATTGTTAGGACTTAAGCACATGAGGAGAGCCCAACCCAAAAGACTAGTCTATTAGGTGGGAGAGCCTCATGGCTTAAGTACCACATTGAGCTTCCTAGACTACTCAATGTGGGACTCCTAACATATACCATGAATGTCTCCTATTATTCTGTAACCATGTATCAAGTACTTCCTTCTAGTTTCAACGTTCAACCAAAATTCAGTCTTTGTTCCATTGGAAAACATAAAAAAACAAAAGAATAGCTAGCTCTGAATAGAGATAGATAGATAGATTAATTGGAATCTTTTGTAATGAGTACAACTCTATGAATTGTTTTTAAAATTCTATCCTATATTTTTCGTAATGAGTACTGCCTATCTTATTTTTGATATTAATCACAATTAATTTAAAACTAAAAATGAATAGGAACTAATGATAATTTTGAACTAGGAATTCAGATCAAATCAAGCAATCTCTGCCTTGATCCAAATTCTATTTAACTATCTTCTTGCTAGGAATTTTGGTCAAACCCAACAGGTGACTAGTGTCGCAGAAACTTACAGGTTTACATATATTGGGTGGTTTTAGGGCATGCTATGATGATATCTGCTGGGATTTTATTGAAAGAGCTGGCACACGAGCATAATCTTGCAGTACTGGTAAGTGGTAACTTTTGCTTTCCTCTTTCACTATGCAAGTGACAATCCTTTCAGTAATTGTATGTAAAGCTTTGTTTGCACTTTGCATGCCTAACACAACCTTATCTTTTATCCTTTCTTGGGACCAGCTATGTATAGATTTTGCGTCAAAGCACAACATAAGACCAAAGCAAAACAGAAGAGTAATAGAAAGTAAAGCAACTAAAATAATTCAATATGGTTGAAAAGGGATATTTCTTGGGTCATCCTTTTCAAGTCTTCTTCTAATAATACTGATATATATGCTCTTTTCCCCTCAAGCCGGACCTGTCAGACTAAAACTTTTCGCCTGTATTCTTGAAAACTTGTGTAAAAATTAAGTTGATTCCCCCTTGAGAATTCTTCATCACGGGGTTTTTCAGTCTTGCTTCTCATTCTTGTTTCTCCTTAACCAGGTTTCTTGAGAAAGTAGATTATGTGCTATTATTTCTTTATGTTTAATTGGTGGTAGTGCAATATAGGATTCAAGCCGGGTGAATGAAATGGAGGAGCGTTTCGAGTGTGTTGTGTGATAGAAAGGTGTCACTCAAACTTAAAAGGGAAGTTCTTCTGCACCGCTATAAGGCTGGCGATGTTGTATGGGACCAAATGTTGGGCGGCAAAATGTCAACAAGAGAACGAATTTCATGTAGCAGAGATGAGGATGTTGTGGTGGATGAGTGTGTACACCAGACAAGATCGAATTACGAATGAGTGTATTTGAGAAAAAGTTTGGGTCACCTATTGTAAAAAAGATGGTTGAATCTCGTCTTAGGTGGTTTGGGTATGTGTGGATGAAACCAGTAGAAGCCCCGATTAGGAGGGTAAATCAAATGGATGTTACTCCATATGTTAGAGGAAGAAGGCTAAAAAAATTATAGGCAAAACAATTAAAAAGGATATGGAGATAAATGCTTTATCAAAGGACATGATTTATGATAGACCTTTATGAAGTCCTTTGATCCATGTAGTCGACTCCACCTAGTGGGACAAAGGCTTGATTATTGTTATTGTTGTTGTTGTTGGTACTCTAATATAGAGGTTTTATAAAGTAACTTTGCATGGTCATTTCTTATCTTACTCCCTTAGTCATTAACCTTGAGTCCTCAAGCATCATCGAAGATTGTTCAGATGACCTTCTATCAGCTGTTGGCTTTTCTTGGCAACTATTAGTGAATGATCTTTAGAGAGACACTAATGTTAAAGTTTATTGCATAACTCATAACTATATCATCATCACCTTTCATCTCTCTTTCTCTCTACTACTTTCATTCAACAATACTGGTGCAACATTATGTTTTACTGATATTACTCTAGAGAGAGATAATTAGTGTCATATATAGACTTGTAATAAATAATTATCTCTTGACATTTATTTCATGTATAAAATGTTTTATAACTGGTATTGTGGGCTAAACAAAGCAATAAGAAGACAAATGAATGAGGGCAGTAGTTAAATACAGAGCTTTAGAAAAAATCAGGCAATGGTCCGGTCATCTCTGGCCTTACTTTATGTTTTGAAATTTACAAATGTAATTGCTGTGATTTGTAGAGTAATGTATGTCAGGGCACCTATACATCCTTCAAATAACGCTTTGAATGGAACAAATGTTGAAGGTAACGAATCACGTGGTGGGTGGAGAAGGTGGTACTTCCAAACCAGCACTTGGAGAGAGTTGGAAAAGTGTCCCACATGTGCGGCTTCTTCTTTCTCATGACTGTGGAAGCAATGTTTGCAATATTTCAATACTAAAACATCCATCTATGGTATGACACTTTAATCAGACTAACTGTTGATTTATGCCAATGTTTTCTGGCACCATTTTAATAGGATATTTGATTCTTCTCTACATATTGTGTATTCTTAAGGAGTTGAATCACGAGAAAATTATTAAGTCTAACTTTACTGTTTTGAGCAGGCATCTGGTAGGGCTGCAAGTTGTATTATGTGTTCTTTTGATGAACAGTGCAGGTAGGGGTAAAAGGTAAATATGATCTATAGCCATATACACTTTCAAAGACTTGTTTGTTAATTATTTTCTTTGGAGTATTATCTTGGTGGTCAATTTATCCTTGAAGGATAAATATGATGCTTTACTCATGCAGGTAGTATTTGATACTCATTGAGAATTAACTG
Source organism: Crotalaria pallida (assembly GCA_037953625.1). Lineage (NCBI taxonomy): Eukaryota > Viridiplantae > Streptophyta > Magnoliopsida > Fabales > Fabaceae > Crotalaria > Crotalaria pallida. The sequence goes on along the minus strand of CM075654.1, from coordinate 134,913,479 downwards.
AAACCGGAAAGAATGTGTTTGTAATTGATGTATTTGAATTTTGAAGTAAAATGAATATAGTTTTAAGTATCCACCTTACATCTAAGTTCATTTTTTTTTTAAAAAAAATCTTTATTATATATATATATATATATATATATATATATATATATATATATATATAAGGCTGTTCATGGTTTGGTTTTTAGGAAAAATCGAAAATATGGTTTGGTTCAAAATGGTTAAAAAACCAAGTTAGATCTGATTCAAGTTTACAACCAATTTTAAAACCGGTTAGCATTCAAACTGGTTTTATTTGGAAAATTGAACCAATTTAAAGCCGGTTTTGAATTTTAAAACCAAAATTAAAATCGATTTTGAATTTGAACCAAATTGTTTAAAAATGGTTTTGGTTTTGAACCGGCTTGTCTATAATGTTTTTTAATTAATTTGGTTCGCTTCGGTTTATAGGTTTGATTCGTTTATTTGGTTTTTTTGACATCCTTATATATGTGTGTGTGTTTATATGTATGTATGTATGTCGGACATTTACACAAATACTATGTTATAGAATTCTTTTTAATTTTTTTTGGATGAGTTGGGTTATGGGTGTGCTTGGCCTGGCTTATTTCTGGCTTAAAAGCTTCTTCAAAGGAGAAGTCAAAAATCAGAGCTTTTAAGATAAAAGCTGTAGTTGTTTGGCAATTTCATATTTTTCTGACTGAAAAGCTCCTTTTAAGTTAAAAGTTGTTTGCCTGTTTAATATGTTTTCAAACTTAAAAGCCCATTTCTAACTATGTCAAAATTAATAAAAAAATTTCACAAATACAAATAAATATCAACAAAATTAACAATTTCTATTTTCCATCAATGCCAATGCTATTTGACTTCGAAACTTTTTCCATATAACCGCAATCTTATACTCCTAAAATCATATGAATTGGTTTCATCATCAAGATTTATTTCTTCTCAATACTCGGACATATATTTAGGAAGATTGTCACATTTGTCAAATTCCTCATCTTCAACACCATATATTAGAAAGAAGTTTCGTAGTGTTATGGTTGCAACTATGATCTTTTGTTGCTTGACCAATGAAAATGGTTTCATATCACATAATATATGCCATTTTTTCTTTCAAACTCCAATAATTCATGAAAGTAATTTTAACAGCTACTGCTTTTATAAATGATATAGAATTCGTGGAAGGAAGTATGGGATGAAACAATAAATTATTATTTGTAAAAATAATAGTAAAACCTAAGATGAAACTAGAAACCATCTTCATATAGAACAGAAATTTAAGAACTAATTCAATTGCGGAAATTAAATGAAAAATTAGAAACAAAAAACCCTGATAAAAAAAATGAAGATAACAAATCTTGGAGGAAGAAGATGCTACAGCAACTGAGGAAGAAGGGGCCGCCTGTCGGAGGTGAAAGGGTTGTGGTTAGAGTGGGTGGTTGGCGCAGCGAGGTGTTGTTTTGAAAATAATATAATGTTCCTCCTCATATGAGGAGAGATCTTATCTCTTCAACCCAATTATATTGTGTCATTTGTCTTTTTTTAACTTATTATTAAAATAAAAAAATAAGAAAAATGCCTAAATCAAGTTATCAACCCCCAACCTTCAGCCCAGCTGCCACCCTTGTTCTGCAAACCCACAGTGGTGGACTTTTAAAAGGAGCCATCGTTGCTCACTCGGATTGCCAAAAATTAAGACTATCATTTTGCCAGTAAACATTATTGTGTTTCTTTGTTATTAGCAATTAATTAAGTAAACGAAAAACTACAGGGGTTTTAATGTGGGGAGAGTAAAAATGAAAAAGGGTTCAACCGGGTCTTGAGTTATCCTTTATCAACCACCCCCACAAAAGCTCTTTTCCTTTGGTACACCCAAAGAAGCCTTTTTACGTTAGACTTGCCACATATGTGCATCACCACCTGGGCCTTGAATTAGAACCAATGTCGCCTTTGTTATTTGCAAAGAAAGTATTCTTGCTCTTGAGTTTTGGTAACTCAAGGAGATCCATCACTTGATTCGTTCTATGATTTTTAGCTATTCATCACGTACCCCCAACACAATCAAAATCACTGTTCGTACAAGCAAAGAAACGAAATGAATGAATAAGGAGATAAAAAGAAAAGTCCACTGCCGTGGGTTGAAGAAGGCGGTGGCAGTGCGAGGATTGAGTTGAAGGGAGTGGGAGGAAGAGAAAAGGGTGAAGGGGAAGAAGGAGGGTGGTTGTGACGGGAGAGGTTGCTGGTTTGGGTGGGGCGAGGAAGAGATGAGGGGCGACGGTTCGTGTTTGGTGGTGGAGGGAAGAAGAACGGTGTTGGTGTTGGGTGGTGGCGGGTGTGTAGCAGCGAGGGTTTACAGAAGAAGGGTCCACGGCTGGGTTGAAGGTTGGGGGGTTGTTCATCACTTGGTTTTGGCATTTTTATTTTTTTTTTTAAATTTTAATAAGTTAAAAAAGACAAATGACACAATATGGTTAGGTTGAGGAGGTAAGGTCTCTCCTCATATAAGGAGGAATATTATTCTCATTTTTTTAATGGACATAAAATTTATCAAAAGGGTCTCAACAAAGCACCTATACGCCATTTTTGCTGTCGCACTGATGTCGAACACGTATCCGTGTCATGCATTTGACACGGATACGTCAATTACATAGTCGTTACGGTGCCCATACGTGTCCTGCGAAATATATAGGCTGTCCCATTTTTTGGAAATTGCTTTTTGGCTTCCACGGTAGATTTTTTGGCTCCCATTTTTATTTTCCAAGGATAAAAATACCCAAATATATTAATATTTCCGGTTCTACAAATTCGGAAAGGTAATTTCGGTACTACAAAAACGAAATACATTTTTTTATATTTTCGGTTTTGCTAAAATGGAATATGATTTCCAACTTTGTGAAACTTGAAAATTTAATAATTTTTGTCTCTGCATAGACCAAAAAGTGTGATCTGCAGGAACCACACTTCCTGTTGTCACTGGCTCTTACAGAGGGAGAGAGATATCAACGCTATAGGTGAGAGAGCATTGTTAGTCAGCTATCATGGACAATATTTCCTTCTTTGTAGCTATCATATATTATGTCCACTAACATATTAAGGACAATATTATTTAACTGGACAATATTACTTCTTTGTAGCTGGAAATAACTGGACAATTATAATAATACTATTGTTGCCACAAAAAAGAGCCATCATGGTAGCAATTTTTTACTACATAGTATGATTTTCTGCTTGTTTTGTTCCCTCATAAAAGACTTCTGCAGCAAGCATTTATGACCTCATTTTTCAACGGCAATAAGATTAAGCGTAAGAAAAAAGTCGGTCTTGTATAGTAAGTTGACAATTATGGCATTTTAGGTCCAACGGCAACAGATTCTGTAAGAGCCACTGACAGCTGGAACTCAGGAAGTGTGGTTTCTGCAAACCGTAGAGACGGAAATTATTACTTTTTCCGGTTCTATAAAGTCGGAAACTATATTCTGTTTTAGCAAAATCGGAAATATAAAATATATGTATCCCGTCTTTGTAGTACCGAAATTATCTTGAACCGGAAATATTAAAATGTTTGGAATATTTTTGTCCTTGAAAAATAAAAACGGTTGCCAAAAAAATCTACCATAAGGGGAAAAAGCAATTTCCCCATTTTTTACCACACGGCCCCGACATTGGCGAGACATGTCCTGGCCCATTTTTTAGGTTTTTCAATAGAAAAAAAATGAAGAAAAATGCGAGGTGAAATATAGTAAGAGGAAAAGAACTGTAGGCAACCGCCATCAGCAAACCAGAAAGGTTTCGTCTTCCATTCTTCATCAGTTCCTTGGTTCCTCTCGTGGCAAACTTGCGGTGAAGGCTTGGTCACAAACTTTACCAACTGAAAATACCCACAAGTGACAAAAGACAAGATACTCTTGATCACTTCTTTTATATATATTACTATATTATTGTATATCGTATATTGTATCGGTGTCATTGTAACTATCACTCTTTTGTCTTTTCTCTTTTCTTCAACATTGTAATATTATAATATATTGTGTATTTTTTTTATAGATAAAGGCTTTTTTTAATTTAAAAAAGGTGATATTTTTTTTAAATATAATGTACTGTATCAATATCACATTGTCAATATATATAACATATTTAATTTTAAGTTTTATTATACAGCGTGTCCTAGTCATGTCATATCCTAATTTTTTTTAGTTTGATGTATCGTTTAATATTCGTGTTCTTGTATTGTGTTCGTATTTTTTAAAAGAATCTTATATATAAGGATGGGGAATATTTCCTACCATTTATCTTTATTTGATTGATATCATTAAAATAAATACTCCTTAGCAACATTAGATATTTTAATAGAAACTTCAAATTGATTCCTTAATAAGGGGTTGCTTAACTTTTGAGGAAAGAGTTAAGTAAAACTTTGGAAAACTAAACCCATTAATTTTTAGAGTTTGTTTGGTTGATATGATAAAAAAATTAATTTGTCTTATCTTATTATTATCTAATGTTTGATAAGTCAGCAGGATAAAATAGTGTTATCATATTAACTTATCATATTATATCTTACAGAGGAAGTTAAATTAAAAATAAGCATGAGAGGATGGTTCGGTTTTGCCTTGATAGTCGCACATTAACCCTTGTGCTATCACCGTCACCATTTTATCAATGTCATCTTTATGTTATGTGGACCAAAAACATGACATGGTTATAGCTATCTTATTCATATCATATTATATCCTTATCTTATCTAGACTATTCAAACGAATCCTTAGCCTTTGTTTGGTTTGGGGAATTTTGGGAACATAGTTTGGGGAAAGCGAAAATAAGGAGAAAATAAGGGTTTTTACTTGTTTGGTTGAGGAGAGAAAATTGAGAGAGGAGAAAAATAGGTGAGATCCACGCAAAAGTTTTTTCTCTCCTCCGTTGAAGAGATAATGAAGAGAAAATTGTCGTCATATGTCTCAATATTGCCAAAATGCAATTATCTTTTGACAAATATATTTATTTTTATTATACAAAATAAAGTTATAGTTGTCTTTTGACAAATTTTTTATTTTCTCTCTTCTCACTTTTCTCTTCAACCAAACAAAAGGAAAAAACTTAATTTTTCTCTCTCCCTTATTTCTTCTTATTTTCTCTCATACCAAACAATATCAAAATCTATTCATTTTCTCTCTGTAATCTTTCTTCCGTGTTTTTCTCTCCCTTATTTCTCTTTTCTCATTTTTTTCGTATAACCAAACATAGTGTCAAAGTATTAAATGTTTATTCTCTTAATAAAAAAATTTATCTTTATTTCTTAAAATTGAAATTAAAAAATTTCTTCAATAATATGAGTATCACCAACTTCTTTTTTTTTTAAAAAAATAAAAATAAAAATAAAAATTATCACCAAAAAATTCTTTCAAAATTTAAAAGTATCACCATATTATGGGTAAATTGCACTCACCTTCTTGTGGTTTATACTAATGACACAGACACCCCCTCTAGTTTGGAAAATGACATTCACCTCTCCTCCTTAGCTATCGGAATTGCACTCAGACCCCATCCTTGTAATAAATGGTTAGATTATCAACGAAAATATTATGCGTAAGATTTAAAAAAAAAAAACTTTTATACCCTCAAGAGGTATTTCATACAAATTTTAAATGTATTTGGTGCATTTTTTACAATAATATGATAAAATTAATTTTTTTACAAGAAAATGTAATGACCAACCAAGTCACTTCTGCAAGCCAATTTAAGGCAACCAAAAATTGTGCTAAGTAGTGGGATTTAGGGTGCATATACACTAGGGATTTGTGGGGCTAACATACTTTTAACACTTTCATGATTAATCATATGCTATAGTAGATATAAGTTCATTATGAATATAATATAATATGTTTTAATTTTGTTATTGTTTTTATGATATATGGATATGAATATAACAAAATTAATCTTTATATAAAGTTTGTATTTTTTTATTGCAAATACTAAGAAGGGGATATGAGTGTTATTTTTCAAATTAGAGAAAATGTTTATGTTATTAGGGCAAACCTCAGGAAAGGTGAGTACAATTTCCCTTGTATTATTGATTCGAAAATCTTACTTGGGGCACTGTAAATCTCTCTAGAATTAACTACATGATGTTTACCGCTTTTAAGAAATATTTTTGGCATGTGTTCAGGAGCATCAATTTTTGTTTTTCACTTTCACACATAGAAAATTATACTTCCTTCATTTACAAGGATGATAAAAATGATAAAAATAATTTCTTCCAAATTAAAGTTAAATTAATAAATAAAAAGTTTAAAATTGTAAAATTTAAATTGTGATTGGTTGATCAATGCAAAATACATTAAATTAGGCTAAACGTTTGATAATTATTTAATATATCAGATAAATCATTAAACGTGTGTTTCCTTTATTTTTTTTACTTTTCAATTTATTCTCCTATCATTTTTGTGAGACCGATGAAGTATAATAATCTTACAACATTTTTCACACATAGGAAAGTCGTTAGGTAGGAGGTTGGTTGATCGAATAAATCTGCACCAACACTAAAATAATTAACCTGGTAGCAGCTGTCATTGGTTTACGTTATCTTAATGAATCGTTTGAAGGCGTGGTCCTCAATTCTCATCCCCGGGTAGGGGTGTAAGTGGGTCAGAATTAACCCGCGAACCTGATGAACCCAACCCAACCCATATTTGACGGGTTGGATCGATTTAACGGGTTGTGTTGGTTTTTTATTTTGTAACCCAATCAAGTATGGATTGGGTCACGAGTTTATTATCTTAAAAACCGATTAACCCAACCCAACCCACTAATATAAATATATTTTATTTATTTATTTATTTCTAACATATTTTATGCTTAATTTATCATAATTTGATGAAAAATTGTGTAACTGTATAGTTTATGGATAATATGGTTCATAATTATGTAATTTGGTTGATTTGGATAATATTTAATTACTTATTAATGTGATTTTTGTTCTATTTTTAATTTTATTTTTATATTTACTTAGATTTTTTTAGTTTTTATTTTATAAAAATCAAAATACATAAACCCAATCACCCAACCCAACCCAACCCGAATTTTCATGGGTTGGGTTGGGTCGGTTTTAACACTCAAATTAAGAATGAGTTTTAAATTTTGGCCCTCATTTCGTATTTTTATGGACAAAAATATCCTTTTGTGTGTTATTTTTTCCGTCCCTAATGAGACGGAAAATTTCCATCTATCTCTTGATGAAAAATTTTCATCTACCAGAGACAGAAAATTTCCATCTACCTAGAGACGGAAAAATTCCGTCCTTGGAGAAACGGAAGAACCCAAAAAAGGATGCAGGCAGGGAATCAGTTACAACATTAAAATATTGGGAAGTTGTAGTTCACATGTTATTATGTAGATTGTAGGCTACTTATATATTTAAGTTAACAACGTGACTTGAAAAGAGAGTTGAATTGATGCTGCAAATCTACTTACGCAAGGAATTAATTATATTTTCTGATCTTAAACAAGCCAAAGGAATGAATATCCATTTTGAACCTGCCTTGTGAAGATAGTCCCTCCGATTTTATTTATAAGCAAAAAAAGACACTCGATTCATTAATATAAACAAAAATTAACTAATTGTCTATTTTCAATACAATCATTCCTAAAATATTCTAACAATATGGTTGAGTCATTTAATTTTTGTTTTATTCCCAATGTAAATTTACTAAAATAGTCCTTTTTTTTTATGAATTTGAGAAAATTAAATACACTCAACTAAATTTCTTAATAGGTGTGAACTAGTTATTTTTGCTTAAAAATAAAACCGGATGAAGTATTTAATTTAGTGATTGTGCTTAGCACAATGTGTGGTGTCTTCTTTCCAACATGCGTTGTATCTACAAATTTAAGAAAATGTTATTAGTGAAAATGATTTTTTTATTTTAATATTTTAAAGTGAGAAGCGTAAACATAAATAATTATGTACAAGGGAAGATAAGTATATGTTCAATATGGTATAATAAAAGGCTGTAACTACTACTAACAAATTAAATAAAACTAACTTGCTAACAAACAATGGTGCACTATATATTAGACCCGATTTAATGACCAAGACAGTACAGTAGTAGCATCTGCTTTTAGAGAATAGAATAAAAAATTCAAAATTATATATTAACAGTTCCAAAAATCAAGTGAGCTTTTGCCTCTGTTAATGTTGAAACCCGTGTGATTCTTCCGTCTGTCCAAGGACGGTATTTTTCCGTCTCTAGGTAGATGGAAATTTTCCGTCTCAATAAAGACGGAAAAAATAACACACAAAAGGGTATTTTTGTCTATGAAAATACGAAATGGGGGCCAAAATCTCAACTATGGGGGCCAAAATTCAAAACTCTTAAGAATAACCCAACCCAACCCAACCCAATTTATTTTGATTGGGTTGAGTGTTAAACCTCATCAAAACCCAACCCAACCCGACCCGTTACACCCCTATCCCCAGGTGGGTAGGGCTGAGTTCTACCTTGGGATGCTTTGGTCTTAGCGGTTTTAATTTATTGACCCCCCATTTAACCAGTTGATCCCTTTTTTTTTTGTCAAAACCCAAAATTGCCTTTTTTTTTTCTGGATTTATGACACGCTCGCTGGGGGCCAGCGAGCAGTCAAAAACAAAAAAAAATATACTGCTCGCTGGGGTCAGCGAGCTGTGCAAATTTACACACTCGCTCACCCCCCAGCGAGCAGTATATATTTTTTTTTGACTACTCGCTGGCCTCCCAGCGAGCGTGCAATTTTTGTGATGTTCGTTGGCGAGTACACGTTTTTTGTGATGTTTGCTTGTTTTTCCATATGCTAGCTCTCTCGGGGGTCAGCTAGCTTGTAAAAATTACAAGCTAGCTGACCCCCGAGAGATGCTCGCTTACACCCTCGCGACAGTGTAAATATTATGCACCTCGCTGACCCCAACAAGCCAACCATAAACCCAGCAAAAAATAGAAACACAGGAATTGAAGTCATATTGTGTAATGGGCTATTGTGGATGGAGAAGATAAACACAACCAGAATTATAGGCTATTGAAAAAACGAACCAGAATTATAAAACCAGAATTATTTAGATTTTTCCTCAGTATTACAAACCTCATTTAAACGATTTTTCACTAGCTCTCTCGAGGGTCAGCTAGCTTGTAATTTTACAAAGCTCGCTGACCCCTCAGCTAGCTAGCTTTCTCAGGGGTCAGCTAGCTTGTAATTTTTACAAGATAGTTGACCCCCGAGAGAACTAGCTTTAAAAATAGGACTTTTCACTAGCTCTCTTGGGGGTCAGCTACCTTGTAATTTTACAAAGCTCGCTAACCCCTCAGTTAGTTAGCTCTCTCCGGGGTTAGCTAGCTTGTAATTTTTACAAGCCAGCTGACCCCCGAGAGAGCTAGCCTTAAAAATAGCACTTTTCACTAGCTCTCTCGGGGATCAGCTAGCTTGTAAAAATCACAAGTTAGCTGACCCCCGAGAGAGCTAGCATATGGAAAAACAAGCAAACATCACAAAAAACGTGTACTTGTCAGAGAATATCACAAAAATTGCACGCTCGCTGGGGGCCAACGAGCAGTCAAAAAACAAAAAAAAAAAAATACTGCTCGTTGGGGGTCAGCGAGTGTGTAAATTTACACAGCTCGCTGACCCCCCAGCGAGCAATATATTTTTTTTTTGTTTTTTGACTGTTCGCTGACCCCCCAGCGAGCGTGTCATAAACCCAGAAAAAAAGGGCAATTTTGGGTTTTGGCAAAAAAAAAAGGGTCAAGTAATTAAATAGGGGATCAATAAATTAAAACCCTTTACTTTTTCTTTTAGTGATTTTTTTTTTTGGTTTCATTTCTTTAAATATACTGTACTTACTACTGTACTTCTTTATGTGGAGCATAGGGATGGCAACGAGGCGGGGAATAGGTGGTGAGAACTTTCTCATTCCCCATTCTCGGATTTCATTTCCTCCCCATCCCCATCCTCAAACCTTATCCTGGGGAGAGATGGTTCTCCATCCCCATTCCCCACCACCCCACGGATCCCCATGGATACCCACGGTGAACCTAAACATATGCGAAATATTTAAAAAGTTTCATAACTTTAATTTGATCCGATAAAAAATTAACCCTGCTGAATAGAATTTTTAAAATCGTACGTATACCGTAGAAAAAATAATCCTTAAAATTCAGAAAATTCAATAAAAAAATATGATAAAACTAAGCAAAGGTATTAAATGATAGTTTTGTCATCCACATACACAAAACATTTAAGGAATCCAAAAGTGTCATCAAAATTGAGATTAAAGCAAAATTACAAACTGAAATAATATTTCAATAAAAAAAAACTTTAAATTCATAGTTGATTTTTGCTTTCAACAATGTGGCTGAGGTTTCCATTAGACGCATTGTTGCTTTAAATTCGTAGAACTGTTGTATGTAAAACCGTAAAAGAGAGAAGAAGGAAGTGGAGAAAGTATAGAACGAAGAAGAAGGAGAAGAAGTAAGATAATATATATGGCATTTAATTTGTGAATTTCTAATTTTCTATTCTAACTTTTTAATTCAACAGTCTAATGTATTTTTTAAGTTATTATTATTATTATTATAGATTTGAAATTACAAAAACACCTAATATTAAATCTATATACAAATAAATTTATAACAGCATATGTGTAAATGTTCGGAGACGGGATCCTCGCGGGGACGGGGAACAGATCCCATTCCCCACCCCGAAATTATCTCGGGGAGAATTTTTTCCCCATCCCCATCCCCACGGAGAAAAATCTCTGCTCGTGGGCCCCAAACGGGACAGTCCCCGCGGGGATCCCCATTCACGGTATGAAATTGTCATCCCTAGCAGAGCATACTCACTTACTGCTCCATGCATACAGTAACGGAAATGAAAGAGCCAATAACTTCGAGGTTTTTGCCCGAAATCACAGCTGTGTAGGCTAGAATAGAGAAAAAAAATTAAACCAATACAGCTTAAACACCGTTCAGAAATGCTAATCAGTACGAAAATTCATTTGGCCAAATGCAACGGTGTTTATCCTCCCGTTTGCAAGGGAAAATTATATATATCCTTCTTTTAATTTGTTTTAGTTTTGATTTAAAATATAAGAAAAAGTTAGTTAATTTTTTTAAATATTGTTTATTTTTTGTGCTATTTTTTAAAAATATTTTTAGAAAGTGGTTATCTCATTTAATTTTTGTTTTATTCTTGATGTTACTTTTCTAAAATATTTATTATTTTTTTATTATTTGAAAAAATTAAATACATTCAGATAATTTCTTAATAAACATAATTTTTAGTTTTTTTTTTGTTATATTGTGAACAGGAGAGAATGTTCCATTATTTTCTAGCAAAAACCAACGAGATTAATGGATATGCACTGACGGTGTAAAGTTTTTTACACCATCAGTCTATCATCTATCATTCATTTGTAATACTTTAACAACCATAAACAGATGAATGATAGATAATACACTGATAGTTAAAAAAATCTTTACACTATCGATACATTCTCCATTTTCTCAAAACGAAAATGTTACTATTGGCTTTTTTATTTTCGTTTCCTATTCTATGTTATGAAAATGTATTCGCTTACATTCGGTCTTTTGCTAACAATTTTTTGAAAGTATTGAATTATCTTTGTCCTTTATTTTGATAAAAGTTAAATAAGTCAATAAAAACAAAAGAATACTCCGTATTTGTTTAATACTTCTTTCTTCCTATAAAGAACGTAATAATACTTCTTTCATCCATTCTCGGCTTAATAAGTGTTAGTTATGTTACTTTTTCTTGTAATAGAGATGGGAGAGAATACCAACAAAGCCCAGCATAATTGGTAGATAGCTGAGTTCCTTAAGCATGATGTCAGGGGTTCGATCCCTGCCGTGGGCATGGAAAAGGCTTTGTTGGTAGAGGCAAAACCCACTTCGGTGATCTCTACGCCTCGGAGGGGATTAGTCTTCGGCTATCGGCTGGGGGATACCCTTGGTGTACACAAAAAAAAAAAGAGATAGGAGAGAATAATATACGATCTTTAAGTTTTTTATTTATTATTTTTACTTTAATTTAGGACAAATATTTTACCTTTTTTTTAAACCAAAATAATGGAATGGAGGAAATAATCAAGAAATCAAAAAAGCAAAATCTTTATTGGAAATTGATACTTCTAATATACGAAGAGTAAATAATTTTTCAGTTTTTAATGAAAAAATTACGTTTTTGATTCCTTAAATATCAAGGCAGCGAAACTAAAATTTAAGAATTAAAATGAAGAAAATGTTAATAAGTGTTCTAAGGGTATTCTTTAAGAATACTCCGTATTTGTTTAATACTTCTTTCGTCCTATAAAGAACGTAATAATACTTCTTTCATCCATTCTCGGCTTAATAAGTGTTCTAAGGGTATTCTTTAAGCAAATAAGAAAAACATATTTATTTTGAGAAATGATGCATTTAGTATATCGAGAAATATTTAACTTGATTTTTCAATATTGACCACTTCTTTTGATATGCTCAAACAATGACCTTAAGACATTTGTTACCGTAACTCTTAAAATAAAAATATGAATATCGTAGGAACTTTTTTAATGTGTGTATTTTTTGGTTTCTCACGTATCTACCGATACGAGTACGGTGAGTCGATGACTACTAATATGTTAAAAATATATATATAAAAAAAACTTACATAAAAAAATTTGTTTACTCCCTTTGATTCTATATATAAGATCTTATAGGGAAATTTACGTTCATCAAAAAAGTGAACGAATGTTATTAATAGTAATATTTAAAATGTAAATATTTAATATACTTTTTCAAAATTATCCTTATAATTATTATTGCGATTTTAAAATATATTAACTTAATAAAAATGTTTTTTAAAAAAATTAATTAAATATTATTATAAATTGTAATGTAGTTTTACAATTAAGACCAATTTTTTTCTTAAAAAACTCTTACATGTAAGACCGACCGAAAGGAGAAAATAATTAGCTATGATATTTGAATTTTCCAATTAGAATTTACTCGTTTAACAAAAAATAGTACCAGGACCGTATATCTAGTTTCTCTGAAATACACTTTCCATCTCATCACATGGATATCCCTCATGTTCTACTTTATTTATTGTTTTAAAAATTTACACAAATTAAAAAAATCATTTAATATTTCAATTTTAATTTCAAGAGAAGAATAAGATAACTTTACTATACTATTCTCACATATACATTAACATTAGGGTACCATAGCAAAAACAAATTATACTACCGTTTAACCATTTATTAATCTTTATGTATAATCTTAATCTACATTATATATGAAATGGAAGCAATAATATATTATTGCTTGGATTTTTATAGTATGCTTGCTTTAGAGCACAAGTTAAAGATACTACTCCCTTTGTCCCAAAATATTAGTGAAAAAACATAAAAAAAAATTGATCCGAATAAAAGTTAAAGAAACAAATAAAAAAATTGAAATCTCATATTATATTTTGTGATTAGTTAACTAAGGAAACATGTATTAAATATTTGCTTTAATAATTGATCGATTTGGAAAACAATGCATTAAAAACATATATTTCTTTATTTTTGTTGATATTTCAATATTTTACTAAAATTTTGTGACGGAGGGAAGGAGTAATACTTTATGAAGTAAATTTACATGAGAAAACTTAAAAAAAAAATTATTAAATTAATATTTTTAAGTATCATCCTTATTAACATGTATCAGTATATGGCATATACCAGAGAAACACATTGCTTCATTGCACTTTTGGAATTATTGAATATGGTCCTGAACCATTCATTTTTCATGAATCATGTTTTTTTAATTATTTATATGTTATCAATAGTTTATATGTGTTTGGGACATAATGAAATTCTCTCTGTTTTCTTTGCCTTATTTGTTTTTTTTTTTTCCATTTTGCACATCTAATGATTATTATATTTTTAATAATATTCAATTTAATATTTTAACTTATGACTAAATTATTTAATGACTAAATTATTCAATTGTTTTTTTAGTCCCTCACTTTGTAAGATTTTTCACTTTAGTCCTTGACTTTTCAATAATTTCTCTTCGTCAGTGTCTCACTTTGAAAAAAGTTACTCACGTTAGTCTCTGACAACTTTCTCTGTTCATAGACGTTAACGTCTTACACATGTAACCGTTAAATAACCTATAAACTGAGGGACTAAAGTTATTGAAAAATCGGGACTAATAAAGTGAAAGCTCCTTACAAACTGAGGGATTAAAGTGACGGTTTAGTCATTGAAATTTTTTCTATTCTCTTAAAAAATGGTGTCCGAGACAACTACAAATAATTCAACCCACTTTTGGGACTTAAGATTTGTTAGCAACTACTCCAAATCTCCAACGGTACAACCTCAATGTCATCAGCTATCTGCTCCACTTTTAATAATCTTCCCCATGTAAAGTTCATAAACATATAAATTAAACTTGTTAGTTAGAAATATCTTCTTCAACATAGGTCATATAGCCAAGGAAACAGTTATCCCCTTTGATAATCCAACGCATATAATCTAGCTTAGCAGGTTTTAATACCTCTATTTCCAGAAAAGAATGATTCCTTTTTTTTTTTCCAAGTAAATTTATTTATGTTTAATCAATTTTCACATTTTCATACATAAAATGATACGAAATGTTAGATATTGTCATCAGTTAGTAAAGTTCACGTGTATGTGTGTGAATTATAGAACTGGAATGAATGGAAAAACTACATGTTCAAGTGAATACCGTAGACTTTGTTCATGTTGCTGCATCTAACAACAGGCACAGTGATAGGAAGTTGAGGCAAGATGTCAAGATAGACATGATTATTAAATTAATTTTGAGACAAGGAGTAGAATAATTAATATTCAATTAGACCATTTAATAATTGTTATAGTTATTCCTTGTTAATATATGTATGGATATTATCTATATTAGGTTTATTAGGTTTACTATCTACTATTTAAAATTTTAAATTTTAAAGTCATGTATAGGTTATAGCTTTTCATGAGATCAATGAAAAATGAAGAAGTCTATTTGTTTACTATCTTTTTAGCTTTCATTAGAAGTAGAATAGCTTTTAGATCAATCTTGGTAGAATACCTTTTCAGCTATTTATCACAAAGTGTTATACAAGGAGAGAGATATCTCATACGCATGCATGGTTGAAATTTGAAACATAAAGGAGACCAAATAGCTGTATAATTTATAAATTTAAATTCATGTTTGGATTCAGAGGACACGAGGAAACAAAATCAACGCAATAAACTTCTCTTAAATTTTTTTTGCATTGTCAAATTCAGGCATAATAATGTCTTTTTCTTTTGAACAGTACAATATGCTCACATCATCAAATTCATTACACGAAATACAAATATTTGAAAGTTGAAACAACGAAATTCATAATATAAGAGAGCCTAATAAGAAAGATAAGCAGTGAGCTGCAGCAGAGTTTCAAGTCCATCAGTGTTATGTTGCTGATCAGTAACAGGAAAGGTTTTAATAATAGCATAGCCCTCAGCATTCACATACTTTCCAGTGCCTCCTATGATGGCAAGTTGTGATTCCGAAACTTGAGTCCTGTGCACACCAAAGAAGCTGAGACTATCAGCATAACCATTCTCCTCAAACTTGGCAGTGAAAGCCATTACCTGGCTGGTTCCATCAACTGCACTTGCTATGTAAAATCCTTGTGCTTTTCCCACCAACCCTGATCCCAACTCATGCCCTTCTGTTAGTTCATCATCAAACACCGTCATTGTCCCAAACATCAACTGTTGCACTGTCATTCCTTCTGGTACCTGATTCGCATTCCCCACTGAGAAACCAATCCCACCATTGTTGTTGCCGTTGTTTCTGAACACATTCCCCGTGTTACCACTGAGACCGGTGAGGAAAGGGAGGTTGTTGTTGTTGAGAATTCCCTCGTTGTTGTTGTTCTGGGGGACGCCATTGTTTAGAGGAATGTTTGCACCGTTGGGCTTAGCAAATGCTACCTGAGCATTGAGTGCTGGATTTGTCACAACTCCGGTCACAGCTCTCGCTGTGGGATTCGAGCCACCGAGAATGTCATGCAAGAAAAAGGACAGAATGTGGTGGTCATGGTCAGTGCCAGTGACCGCAGCACCGGTGGCAGCAGCGGCAGGGGCAGCGGTCACCAGTGGAGGGACACTGGATGAAATAGGGGACTCGGCAGAATCAGGTTCTTGTGGTGCTGTGATTGGTGTTTCAAGCTCGTCAAGGATTCGAGTTGAAGTAGTGGAAGAGGCTGCAAAGAATACAAATGCTAGAAAGACTATGGCATTCAAGGGCATTGGAAGAGATTGAAGGCGTGCCATTGGAGTATTTGCTAGCTGAGTTTGATATTGTGCTTTGATGAGATGATAATGGCTTATGAGGACAGCTATAAATACTAAGACTTCCAATACCCAATTACAGACTGGAATGGAGTTGATGGAGATTGAGAGGAGTAGTTGATGAATGGAACTGAGCTCATTTCTAATTCCCAAAGTTATCATTGGAGTTGTTAGAACTAAACAGCATGCATTATAAGGAAGCTTTAAAATAGTCTCAGAAAATTTGACGCCATAAATTCCTAAAGCATAATGAAAATGCAGAATCAAATTATTTATTCTAAATTTCTAATAATCATTTCCCACGTAAGTTATAATTTCCAATGCCGATAGAGTATTCTCAAACCGAAGAAAGCACCCCCTGTTAACTGATTATTACGCATTCTAAACCATACTGACCCGCTGTGAATATACTAATACAATTATTCAAATAAGCAGATAAAAGATAACAGAACTATGGCAGCATGTGGTAAAAACTCAAATATTTAAAAGAAATCACCCGCTGGCCTCATCTGCTCCACTCCTTCAATTAGTGTAAATTTATCTGTTTGTTTCGTCTAACCAGCTTTTCATCCTTTTCCTTCTCAGTTCTCACTCTTCCCTTCCATTTTCTGGAAAAAGAAAGCACCTGGCACTGGCAAGAAACTGAGGAAAAAAATGAAATCTAGAGTCTAGACCTATAATCCCTTGGAGGACAAAAGAGAAGATATAAAACAACACTAGAAGAGGAGTGCCGCGGAAACAAGTAAAAAGACTAGTTCAAGTTACTACATGAATAACCTCCTAGATATCTCCAGTTTTACTTTCTTTTTTCAGAACATTCAAGGCATTTGCAGTTTTGCATGCAATTTCAGATTTTCTTTACTTTCTTTGCTTTTCTCCTGTGATTTGGTGAGGGAAAGATAAATAAGCGAGAGAAACAGATTGAACAAGTGGAACAAAGAAATAACAGAAAAAAAAGAAAATATGTTCAGTTCAGTTGTATTATCTGCTGAAATCAATACACCAAAGCTGCATTACAACAGCAACCACGCAATTTTTATGTAGTAGATAACAATTCCATAAAGTTATCAAAACTTTAAAACAAGAAAAGATGATACAGAGATGTATCGTATACATGTTCCTTAAGAGCTCTCACCATTTTCCCAACTAAAACGCAGGAATAGAATTTAAAAAAGTCTTAAACCTTTGGGTCAAAGGTTTTGGACTTGACCTTTCAAGTTTCAACTTTCATCAAAACAGTTTTTGAAACTAAACTATTTGTCAGGGATGAATACTAGGCACAAACTCCCAAGTCTCTGCATTCATATTTGCCAGCAAATATGCTCGTCTTCTAAGCTAAGAAATGATGTATATCTGCCCTCTGACAACAGTTTGTTCAATATGAAATGAAACTTTTCATTGCTACCTTGAAACTTATGCGCCAAGAAGACACTTAAACACGGCATCTTGATGTCACATGGGATCAGAACCTGGACAAAGGCAACTCAAAGTGGTATCCTGGAACAGACTCAAAAATCACCCAAAGGATCTAGACACTGGCTTCCTTACCTATTGCATTTGAAGAATGGATGTAAGTTTGTTCATAAGCCTACTTACATCCGTATCCTCACTACAAGCACGTTTTACTGTAGTTCCCCAATTCTCCGGATCAAATGCAACCTTCTTCTTGTTCATCTCTTCTAAAACAAAGCCGGCACCATCAAAATTCCCAGAGTTCAATAGACCAACAACCAAACAATTAAACGTCTCAGAGCGCGGACAATGTCCACTGGCTAGCATTGCGTTCAAAATATTCAGACCGACCTCAAAATCACCAACCCGGCATAAACCATCAACCATCATCCTGTATGTTGCAGCATTTGGTTCACGGCCCCCAATCTGCATTTCAAGCAATACTTTATAAGCCTCCGTCGTCTTACCTTCCTTACAAAGATAGTTGATCAATATGTTATATGTTACAACATCCGGCTTAAGCCGTCTTTTCTTCATCTCTTGGAGTAAAGACTTCGCCTCCTCAATCTTTCCTCTCTTTCCCAAATCATTCATCAAAACAGAAAAATTGATCAGCTTGGGCTTACACCCTCGATATGCCATATCAAACAATAGCTTCTTAGCTTCCTCATACTTATCCAAAGAACACAACCCTTCCATCAACAGCGTGTAAGTTACTTCATTCGCATACTTTCCTTTGTGGTTCATGTCCTCAAGCAACGCCATGGCTTTATCCATATCACCCTTTCGAGACAAAAACCCAATGAGACTATTATAAGTCACAACACTCGGCCGCACTCTCTTCTGAAGCATTTCATCGAACACCTCGCACGCTTTCCCCCACCGATCCTTCCCCAACCACCCCTTGATCATTATATTGAAAGTAACCGTATTCGGTCGAAAACCCATTTCATAGCATCGTCCAAAAACATCATTAGCCTCATCAAACATACCATCATCAACTAAGACATTAAGAAGCGAATTAAAAGACTGCAACGTGCGCACGCAATTGAATTTCGGCATTCTGTGAAATAGTTCAACAGCTTTTTCGTGAAGCAATGATTTACCGTAATGCTGAAAGAGTGCAATGAAAATGGTCTCTCTACAAAGCATGCCCGTGTCTTGAATACGAGCGAGAACGGTTTCAACGGCATGGAAGTTTCTAGAACGAGCGAGTTTGTAGAGTAATGCAGCGTAGGAAGGGTAATAGTGTGTAAAGCCCTGTTCTTCGTAACGGTGAAAGAGTGAGAGGGCTTGTTCAGGGTGTTGGGTTTCTTTGACTTGGGTGATGAAAGGAATGCGAGTGCGAAATTTTGAATTGGAACGTTGAGGTTGAGGAGGTGGGTTACGAGGTTTATTACTATTACCATGATGGCGAGGTGGTGATGGAATTGCTCGTGCTGGGTTTCGATTAATCGATTTCGCTCTTCGGAAAATCATTCATGCAGGAAGAACCGAAAGCTAACGCTAGTCAAAAAAATTGGGGTGGTTTCAACTTTCATGCAATGCTAACACTCGATACTTTTGCATCCCGTACTCTTCGGTCGGAATTTCATTACTTTTGCACTTAGATGAGAAAAATGATTAAGAGAGGCCTACCCAAGAAATTATGAAATTTATTATTTAAGTTCTTTGATGAAAAGTGATTTAAAAACCTACATTTAGAATCCTACAAGAAAAATGTTTTTTTTTTAAAAAATTTCGTCCTCATTTAAATTATTTTTTTAAGTTCAATAATTTTTTTTTTAATTTCATTATAAAAGTTTTTTTTTTCAAATGTATCTTAAAATTCATTATTTTATTGTGAAATTTGGAAAAGATGACGAATGCATAAAATTTATAGGCCAAAATCAAAGAAAAAAATTAAAAACCAACAAGCCCAGAACAGCTGGTAGATAGCTGGGTTTCTTAAGCATGATGTCAGGGGTTCGATCGCTGTTGTGAGTATGACGAAGACTTTGTTGGTAGAGGCAAAACCCAACCCACTTCGATAATCTCTACGCCTCGAAAGGGATTAGTCTTCGGCTGGAAGATACCCTTGATGTAACCAAAAAAATTAAAAGACGAAAATAACATAAAAGACCAAAATCTAACTTCTATATTTAACACTTGGTAATTAATTGAATGATTATTAATTAATATTTTATTTTTTATAGAGAAAGCTTTTGATAAGAAAGAGGAGGGAAAATTGTGCAGTTCGCAAGGTTTGAATTCATGTGCTCGCATTTTATGACATGTTACTTTCTCATTTTGAGCTACATATTGAGTGAGAAGGATGATGAGTTGAAGATAATCACATGGTATGGGTATGAGTATTGTTTGTGAATAAGAGTGAAGGGATGATTAAAAAAAGTTTAAAATTGAAAATCAGTGGTGTATTTTTTAGGTACAAGACAAATATTTTAAACATTTGGTGTGAATAGTAGAGGAACGAGTGTTAATAAAATTTATTTAATTATTATATTTCGACATTTAAAATATATTTATATTTCCCTTAAAAAAACATATATTTATATTTCACATTTAAAAATTATAATATATTTTTTTAATAAATTATCACTTCAATAATATAGTATAAATTAATTCAAAAACAGGTTTAGACATGATATTTTCTATTTAAGCAGCAAATTTGCTTTGAAACTTAAGTTGTTGCAGTGGCTTAGCATCATGCATTTTAATTCAGAAAATATACACGTGTTCCCGCGTTATTGGGCCACATGGACCCATTAAAATTCAGCATTTAAAAAAAGGGATTAGTCTACAAACACCGTTTTTTATCCCGTAAACCCCGTTTTTTTCGATGGGGTTGTGTCGGAATATTTTCCGATACCCCCGAATCGGAAAATTGAATTTTTCCGAATACTCTCTTATTAAAAAAAATCATTTTTTAAAGTTGGAAAATGCATTTTTCCGACTCGGGGGTATTCGGAAAGTATTCCGACAGAATCCTATCGAAAAAAACGGGGTTTGGTGCCATTTAATAGTGAAAGGCATTAATGCCAATCAACAATAACCAATTACACTGTGACATTGATACTAATTTAATACAGTCAGCATATAAGGTATTTCATTATATGTCAAGTATTAGGGATTATTTTGCAAAATTTTAAAATTGTAATTGACCATAATTATAAATAAAAAAAATTAAACTTCAAGAAAACGAGAACAAGACCTAAATCCTTACTTCAATCAAAATTCAGTTTTTTTTTTTATAAAAAAAAAAAGCAATCAAAACAAAAAACCTATGAATTACATAACTGAAAAGAGAGCCGCCGTCACAAGTCGATCATCGTTCACCAGTTATTGTTTCCTACTATCGCTGTTTGTCATTCCCTTTCCCAAAGAAAATCTAAAATGAAACAAAAACAAGACTTTTATCAAACAAAATATTCTTATTCGTGTTCGTGGGTAGTGTATAACCGTACCATGGTATTGTTGGCGGCATTTGGGTTCTTGGTCCTATTGATAGGCCTAGGGATGACAATGGGTCCGGGTGGGTCCGGGTAATGGGGTACCCGGACCCGGACACGTTCTTCAATTACTGGACCCGGACCCGCCCGGGTACCCGCTGCATAATGGGTAGGCGGGTCTTCGGGTACCCAGACGGGTTTTGCGGGTACCCATTAGCAATTTTTTTTAAAGAAAAAATTAATTTTTAAATTAATTTCTATGTTTTTTATAGACCGAGGGATCCTTAATACATTATTACACACTCTACTTAATATTAATCCCTACCACCATTAAACACTCGCAGACATCAAAAAAATTCTCTCGTAAAATACAAACATACTAAATTATATATATATATATATAATGCATATATGTAAATATGAGCGGGTCCGGGTACCCACGGGTCTGAATATCTCAGACCCGGACCCCGACCCGTTCAAAGCGGGTACCCAAACGGGTCCATTCTTTGGACCCACGGGTCTCTTTTTTGGACCCGGACCCGGACCCATTGCGGGTATTACTCGGGGGGTACCCGCGGGTCCGGGTCCAATTGCCATCCCTAGATAGGCCTTACAATATAGACTCCATTGATTGTCATTCTCAATTAGCTTTCATCATAGTTATGGAGATCAGATTTTTGCAAAATACCCAGATCAAAGATTATTGTGTTATATGTCATATTAATCATGGTATCTTTCTCTTGTTGAGATTTTTTTTTTTAAAAAAAAAAAAAACAAGAAGGTGAAGCTCACATACACTTGCACAAATTGGATAAAAGTCTTCATACTTAATTTTTTTCTATCAATTTAGGATTTAGAAATAAGATGATAATTTTGTTTTTTTTTCCTCCTATCATAAGTACAAGATGATGTATAAATTTTTAATTAATTGTAATTATGGATTAGTTAAAAGTTTTTAAAAATTTGCAAAAGAATCCTTGGTACATGACACATAATTGGACACTTCCCAGGACAACTGGGTATTGACTGTGTTCACTTATCATATGTGTCACACTGTGATTAATATATTAAGAAATGGCACGGGCGCCTTTTAAAAGTTAAGTGGCACTAAAGCAAATTTTTCTGATTTTTTAAATATTTTGAGTATTATTTAATACGTTTTAATTATTTCATTTTGAAAAAATTGAAAATTTCACATAGGCTTCTATACAACAATATGTATTATGTAATAGATCGGGTGAGCACTATTAGTGTTAACTTTGACTGAACGAGTAAAATTGCAAAAAATAAATAAAAATAAAAGAATAAGGATTAAATTGACCAAAAAAAACTTAAAAAAAGTTAAATTACTCATTTGGTCTCTTACCTTATTTTTCAATTTCAAATTGGTCTCTTACCTTTTTTGGGTTTCATATTGGTCTCTTATATTTCTTTTCGCTGTCAATTTGATCCCAGAATCATTGTTCATCTTACGTGTCAATATCATATTGGTCCATGGATATATTGTTGGAGAGAGAAAGTGACACGTGTTTAAAATCTCTGGTGGAGTTTTATATAATGAGATATACTTCAATGAAAATAGAAAGCTTTTACATGTTTAAAAATTGAGATTGGCTGGTTCAAAAATTAATTCAGATCGATTCAAAAGAATAATTCAGAGCGGTTCAAAAAGAATAATTCGGAGCGGATCAAAAATTAATTCGGAGCAATTCATTTTTCAGAGCGGTTCATTTTTTAATTCAGAGCGATTCTTTTTTTTTTTCAGAGCGGTTCATTTTTTTTCAGAACGGTTCATTTTCATTTTTTAGAGCAGTTAATAACCAGTCTCGTTAATGTAAACCAGACCGATTCATAACTACTCTGGTATAACATGGTATTTTTAGCAACAGACTCTTTTAGACCGGTTCGGAACTGCTCTGAAAAATGGTTCGGAACCGATCTGAAAAAGCTTATTTTTAGTAGTGATTGTTCCCTAGTATTGAAAATTATTGGCAATATGTAGTATTGTAGCCATGAAAGTTAGAGTTGAATTAAGTATAGACAATTAATTAGATCTAGTATTTACCTTTCTTAGAAGGTGACAGCAGACTTAATTTTGGCGATTAATTTAGTTCGAAACCTTCTTGTAAGATGGCAAACTTGCTAATTGGTTTCTAAGTGTATTGTTGCAAATATGACTGGTTGGTAATGAATTTTTGTTTACCTAGCAAAGAAAATTCCACGTTTAATTTTGTTTTATTTTTTAATTTAATTTAATAAGAAATTAAAAGCCATCTCGAATGTTGTGAGTGTGACACATGTCTGACCTCAAGGCACGTCAGCATCGTCATTTTAGATTTGGACCCGGACCCGTTCTTCAATTATTGGACCCGGACCCACCCGGACCCGCCCGGGTACCCGCTGCATAATGGGTAGGCGGGTCTTCGGGTACCCAGACGGGTTTTGCGGGTACCCATTAGCAATTTTTTTTAAAGAAAAAATTAATTTTTAAATTAATTTCTATGTTTTTTATAGACCGAGGGATCCTTAATACATTATTACACACTCTACTTAATATTAATCCCTACCACCATTAAACACTCGCGGACATCAAAAAAATTCTCTCGTAAAATACAAGCATACTAAATTATATATATATATATAATGCATATATGTAAATATGAGCGGGTCCGGGTACCCACGGGTCTGAATATCTCAGACCCGGATCCAGACCCGTTCAAAGCGGGTACCCAAACGGGTCCATTCTTAGGACCCACAGGTCTCTTTTTTGAACCCGGACACGGACCCATTGCGGGTATTACTCGCGGGTACCCACGGGTCCGGGTCCAATTGCCATCCTAGATAGGCCTTACAATATAGACTCCATTGATTGTCATTCTCAATTAACTTTCATCATAGTTATGGAGATCAGATTTTTGCAAAATACCCGATCAAAGATTATTGTGTTATATGTCATATTAATCATGGTATCTTTCTCTTGTTGAGATTTTTTTTTTTAAAAAAAAAAACAAGAAGGTGAAGCTCACATACACTCGCACAAATTGGATAAAAGTCTTCATACTTAATTTTTTTCTATCAATTTAGGATTTAGAAATAAGATGATAATTTTGTTTTTTTTTTCCTCCTATCATAAGTACAAGATGATGTATAAATTTTTAACTAATTGTAATTATGGATTAGGTAAAAGTTTTTAAAAATTTGCAAAAGAATCCTTGGTACATGACATATAATTGGACACTTCCCAGGACAATTGGGTATTGACTGTGTTCACTTATCATATGTGTCACACTATGATTAATATATTAAGAAATGGCACGGGCGCCTTTTAAAAGTTAAGTGGCACTAAAGCAAATTCTTCTGATTTTTTAAATATTTTGAGTATTATTTAATACGTTTTAATTATTTCATTTTGAAAAAATTGAAAATTTCACATAGGCTTCTATACAACAATATGTGTTATGTAATAGATCGGGTGAGCACTATTAGTGTTAACTTTCACTAAACGAGTAAAATTGCAAAAAATAAATAAAAATAAAAGAATAAGGATTAAATTGACCAAAAAAAACTTAAAAAAAAGTTAAATTACTCATTTGGTCTCTTACCTTATTTTTCAATTTCAAATTGGTCTCTTACCTTTTTTGGGTTTCATATTGGTCTCTCTTATGTTTCTTTTCGCTGTCAATTTGATCCCAGAATCATTGTTCATCTTACATGTCAATATCATATTGGTCCATGGATATATTGTTGGAGAGAGAAAGTGACACGTGTTTATAACATATTGGTTCATATAGGATGAATAGTGATTCTGTGATCAAATTGACAGCGAAAATAACCATAAGGGACCAATATGAAACCAGAAAAACGTAAGGGACCAATTTGAAATTGAAAAATAAGGTAAGGGACCAAATGAGTAGTTTAGCAAAAATAATTGTGTTTACCAACTTCCAAAAATTTGAAGACAAAAATGTAATTAAGAATTTATTTTAAAACACTCACAATTACACATACGTTAAATCCAATGTCCTTTCGGCTTGAAATATAAGAAAAAAAATACTTTTTTTTTTGAAATATAAGTAAAACTAACCAATTTTTTTAATTTTTTTCATTTCCGATGCTACTTTCCTACAACATCTATCCCTAGAAAATTATTATCATATTTAATTTTTGTTTCATTCCCAATGGAACTTTCCTAAAACCTATATTCTTTTATAAATTTTAGAAAATTAAATACTATCAACTAACCTCTTTAATTAACATAAAATTAATTATTTTTGCTTATAATTCAAGTCGGAGGACATGGACATGTAACTTTAAAATGTGGGATTAGCTTTACACAAAGCTACACAAAGCTTACAAATCACAAAGTGAAAAATATCATCATGAACATGCATGTAGCACTTGTGTGCCTCGAAGGTATGTAGTGAATACTCACAAGATCATCATGATCTTTAGAACCTTTGTTTCATAGGGTGAAGTGGGTGATGAGAGAAATGAAAAAAATAAGAGGAAATGAGACAGAGAAATTGAGAGAAATGAAAAGATGAACTAGTTTTTTTTTTTTTTTTTTTAAAGTATGCAAGAGAGTAGTACGAATGAGAATATTTTAGGGGTTTTTTGTAAAATAAAAAAAAGGTTCAAAACTAAAATGGAGGATTCTAGTTTTATCGAAATATTCACACCTATAATCGAAAAATGACAAATGTTGGCAAAATTTAAAAATATTCCAGGTCACCACTTATTAAGAATAGGAACAGTGGTATTGTTTCGTAAACGATGGAGCAATTTGGCTTGCGATATGGTTGATTGATATGGATAGAAATGACAATGTGATAAATATTTGAACAGAGATCATATGACATTAGGAGTTCTATCGAGATAGAGCCATCAAAATTTTGTTAAGCTCTATCATTGAAATGTAATAAATGTGAATATTATAAGTAAAACTAACATGATTATTACGGAATGACCGTATTCAATTTTTTGAAAAAAGATAAAAGACTAAAATAAGTCAAAATAAAAATAAAGGACCAAAGTGAATTTTTTTTTTTTAAAAGGACCAAAGTGAATCTTAAAAATAAGACAAAAGAACAAAAATATAATTAAGCCTTATATTTTTGGTTTTTTAATTTATTTGATTTGGTGAATTTATTTTTTAAAATTTTTTTTTGTCAAATTAAAAACCTAATTTTCAATTTTTGTCAATTGAATATTTCTGTCCAAATCTAAAATGACGATGCTGACGTTCCTTGAGGTCAGACATGTGTCACACTCACAACATTCGAGATGGCTTTTAATTTCTTATTAAATTAAATTAAAAAATAAAACAAAATTAAACGTGGAATTTTCTTTGCTAGGTAAACAAAAATTCATTACCAACCAGTCATATTTGCAACAGTACACTTAGAAACCAATTAGCAAGTTTGCCATCTTACAAGAAGGTTTCGAACTAAATTAATCGCCAAAATTAAGTCTGCTGTCACCTTCTAAGAAAGGTAAATACTAGATCTAATTAATTGTCTATACTTAATTCAACTCTAACTTTCATGGCTACAATACTACATATTGCCAATAATTTTCAATACTAGGGAACAATCACTGCTAAAAATAAGCTTTTTCAGATCGGTTCCGAACCATTTTTCAGAGCGGTTCCGAACCGGTCTAAAAGAGTCTGTTGCTAAAAATACCATGTTATACCAGAGCAGTTATAAATCGGTCTGGTTTACATTAACGAGACTGGTTATTAACTGCTCTGAAAAATGAAAATGAACCGTTCTGAAAAAAAATGAACCGCTCTGAAAAAAAAAAAGAACCGCTCTGAATTAAAAAATGAACCGCTCTGAAAAATGAATTGCTCCGAATTAATTTTTGATCCGCTCCGAATTATTCTTTTTGAACCGCTCTGAATTATTCTTTTGAATCGATCTGAATTAATTTTTGAACCAGCCAATCTCAATTTTTAAACATGTAAAAGCTTTCTATTTTCATTGAAGTATATCTCATTATATAAAACTCCACCAGAGATTTTAAGAAAAATGGGTATTTTTTTTGCAGCACAAAAAGGATGTACCTGAAGCCTGCTGTGAGACCACCAATCCAATCTTGCTTGTAATACATTAATCTCTGCTGAACATCATTTTTTATTCCACGAAATGGAACAAATGTCTCTTCCATAGTTTCTTAACCAGGATTTATAATATACCGATGCTTCAAGTTCAACAACAATATATAGTAGCAGAAATTTAACTAAGTTTAATTAATTTATCTTGCATGTGCTAATGCTAAGAAGAACTATAACTACACACATCTATGATAGAATCAGCAAGCCATAAGTACATCATTTTGATTTATAAGATAATTTATGCGCACACACACAAACAAAAAAAATAAATAAATAAAAAATTCTGAGTTCTAATCTATAGAACTACAATGGCAACTGTGTTACTTCATTTAGTAAAATGAAATAACATAAAGTAATAGACCAAACTTCAAAACCCACTCTTAGAGTACACACAATACAATAATCATCTAGGAACTTTCACAGCATGAGGACACAAAGAAAGGTTGAGAGGATAATGAGAGTCAAAACTCAAATGGCATGGGAGTGAAGAAATGTGATTACTCCTTAGTCATTGCAAAAAAGCAAACTTTGATTGTTATGCATGGAGTAGATTGAGTGAAGGATGCACTCTTGTAGTATAAGAATATAGCAAGTAAAAGGAACGAGCATAACAGACCAACGTAATCATTCTCCATAACTTTCTTCACCAGCAATCAAAGTGCTAGGATAAATAACAATCAAATTAATTCATCACAGATGTTGATGTAACAAATTTTACTGATTTACTTCCAATAAACCAAGATATTTTTCCAACTTCCAAGCATAACTAAATAGCGGCCTATTTTAGTTTAAAAAATGACACTTCATTTCTAGCAAATCCGTGAGTTACAGTGCAAGAATATTAACTCAGAACACCGCAAATAGAAAAACCAAAACTAGCATGCGCAAATTGATATAAAACTACTGTATAAGCTAAAAGAACTAACATCTAAAACAATAATAGATATTAGCATGTACCAGTATCAATTTTACAATTTAAATGAATATTTTTCAACTGAATAGCTAAAAAGACTACTAGAAACAGTGTCCAATTGAAACTTGCTATGGCCATTGAGACAAAACATTACTCAATGCTAACACAAACAAAATCAGTTTAATCACCACAAAATTACACAAACCCTAACTTCAACCAATTTAACACCAAGAGGAATTAAATCTTTAATTAATCAACACAATTAGAAGAAAATGAACCCATTTAATCAATACAAAATCAACAAATACGAATCAAAAGAGAAGACAAATTGGAGAATGGTGGATGAAACCAACTTGGGGAGGGCACTGGTAGCTTCAGGGAGGGCGTGGTGGAGTGGCGGTCGTCGTGGCGGCGCTGCGGATGGAAGAGTGAGAGAGAGAGAGAGTTGAAGTGAGGCAGTGGAACGGTGGAGGGAGGAAGAAACGAACGTTGGTTGGGGACCATGGCCACTGGTAACGACGGTCATGGAGAGAGAGTTGTCGCGAGGCAGTGGAGCACGAACGGTGGAGCACGAGCGGTTTCAGGGCGAAGCGGCGGAAGGGTGGATCGGTGGAAAGTTCTCCCTGGAGGAAGGGTGGCGCGGTGGTGGCTGGAGTGGCGGAAAGGGATAAGAGTGGCTGGAGAGTGGGTGAAAGTGACGAGTGAGAGAAAGAGGAAGAGGGAAGCTGCTAGAGAGAAAGAGATAGACCAGAGAGAGCTAGGGAAAAAGAGGGATGAGAGAGAAAGAGAGAGTTGCGAGGGAAAGAAGAAGAAGAAACGCGAAGAAGAGACCCCAAAAGTAGAACCCTTGCCCGTGTGATGCACGGGGCATTTAATTAATCTATTTTTCAGACTGGTTGTCAAAAATAACCACTCTAGAATAGACCAATACCAATTTCCAGACATCGGAACCGATTTCAATTAAAATTTTTTCAGACTAGTCACTTAATTGAACCAGTCTGATTTAAACTAATTTTAACTTCCAGACTGCGAAACCGGTCTCAATAAGGTGATCTGAAAAATGTATTTTGTATTAGTGAACGATAAAATCTAACTGCTAATTCCTTTTATATGTTATGAAAAACAATTTGTGGAAAAGTACTAGCATTTTGAAATTTCTTCTATTTTTTTTTCCATCCGTGTTATATAAGCGACAAATGCATATGTTACCCAAACCATTTGCTTTCTCACCTTCTTGTTGTTAATAATCTTCTTCCTATTAACCTGGATTTTCCTTAATAATAACATTTTTTTAATTTTGTTTTATTTTTGAATTAAATTTAATTAAAAGAAATCCAAGTCGGCGAATATTCTAAAGTGTGACATGTGTTCGATTGTTAGACACGTCAACATCCTTATTTTGAATTTAAATGGAATGACGTATCTGAAATAAGGAACTTAATTCATTTTTTAAAAAATAAACGAGAATTAAATTCGTCAAATTGAATAATTTGGAAAACCAAATATGCAAACTAAACCTAAAATAATAAAGGGAGTAAACTATGTAAGAAATTAAAATATAACTCTAAATCCGGTGCACTAGTGGAAGATATCAATGCTTTGGTTTCATCTTTTATTTCTCGTTAATTCTTCTACGTTGATAGGCAACACAACACTACATCGTTTTGCTAGTAAAGTGGTACACGTTTTTGGTTCAAAGGTTTGGTTTAACAATCACTACTAGAAAAAAGCAATTTAGTGACCGCAATTTGTGACTGAAATGAAAACGGTCACAAATAATAACCGATATGGTGACCAACTCTGAAAAAAAAAATTTGTGACTGAGTTTGTGACCGAAATTTTCGGTCACAAAATAGGAGTCACCAAATCCGTCACTACACATGCTTTTCATTTAAAAAAAAAAACATAAAGTACAGTTTTGTGACTGAATATATTCAGTCACTAAAAGCAGTCACTAATATAATAAAACCTAAGTTCACTCACAAATACAAAGCAGTCACTCAATCAGTGCACCCGCCGCTCACTCCTCTCACTCACTCACTCCATCGACGATCATCACGGAGGAAGATCGATCCCGCCGCTCGCTGCCACCAGTTTATCCCGCCGCTCGTGTTACCCCCTTCCTAACCCTTCTTCCTTCCTTGTCTCGCCGGCGCCACCACCAACCATCGTCGCGACGACCACCGATTCTACACCGTCACCTTCAGGTATCTCTCATTGTCTTCTCTGATTCTCCTCTCTGTTCGCTGTTCGCTGCTCCGCTACTCTGTTCGTTGTTCGACTACTACTGTTCTCTTCTCTCTTCTCTTCAGTATTCCCTCTTTCCTCTTCTTCTCATTTAATCTCCATCCATTTCTGTGTTTTTATTACTCTCATTTGTTATTTTGATGTTTGAATTAAATAATTTGGGGTTTAGGGTATAAGGGCTTGTGTTTATTTGGATGTTTTAAGGTACTGTGGGGCTTACATAGTTACATTTTTTAGATGAGTTGGAACCCAAAAGCTAGCATTTCGTTCCTCTGCCATTCAAATTGCAAAGACCGATTTCTCATTGGATAGCTGATAAAATTTTTGTGCCCTTTTCATCTTTATTACTCATTTCACAAGTCATGGGTACATAATCTTTTGGATATATTCCAAATGAAGTACAAGAGAAAAGTAAGACTTTGATCTAAAAATTTCCTAACTTTTGCTGCTAATGATATACAGTTCAGAATGCTTCCTGGTATCAAATTATGAATATGTTTATTGGGGTTTACAGCTAACTGGGTTATCTTCATCCATTTCCTTTTTGTGTTTTAGTAAGAAAAAAATTGTCAAGTGTTATTTGAAGAAAAATAAATTAGGTTAATCAAGCACATAATTGATATTTTTTTTTATTACAAGTGTTATCTTCCTGTTCTGTTTTCTTGAAGTGATTTGAAATGTTGGTTGATCCTTCTTTGATTTGTTAAGAACCTTTTTTCTTCGGGTTTAGTGTAAAATATATGCTTTTGCTTTTCCTTTATTATGTTCTTTTAGTGAGGTTGATGATTTTTTCCCTCTGGTTCATGTTATTTTCTTTTACTTGTCATTGTTGTTTTCTGTTCTGTATGTGAGCCAAATGATGATTAGCGTGCTTAAGAGATAGCGGCAAATAAGTTTTTTGGGTGGTCTGTTCGGTCTTCAATGGTGAATTGTGTAGCCTTATACATGGGTACAATCACTGGAATTAGTGACTTAGATCCTGTCCGATGGAAAAGTTCACAGTGGCGCAATCTTCAGGTATTACTAAACCATGTATCTTTTATGGCAGCCATTAGATTATTAGGACTATAATCTACACGTGCTTGGTCCTTTGTGTCTCCTTTGCACTACTGGACCTCTTTGTTATCTTATTCTTTGAACAATGGATAGGTTGGATGGGATGAATCAACAGCTGGTGAGCGCCCAAGCCGAGTTTCACTTTGGGAAATTGAACCAGTAGTATCTCCTTTCTACATCTGTCCACCTCCATTTTTAAGGTCTAAGTTCCCCAGGAAACCAGGAATGCCAGGTAACACTTGTCCCTCAATTAGCTATTTCAGATTATCTCTTGTTCACTCACTGTCTAACGGAAATTTTCTTAGATTATTTTCATCTCTTGTAAATAAATTCTAATTGAAGTATGAATGATTTGAGAAGATAGTATTGCTTTGGCCTTTCTAAGGGGTTCAAAGTTGGTTTCATGGAACTGCATAATAGAGGCCTCTGCTGCTTTATTTGGTTAGAAATTTCTCTTGCATGATTTGAATGATGAACTGAATTAGTTATTATGAGCAGAAAGCTTATGACACATTGCATAAGCTAATGATTCCACTTTGGTTTTAAAGTGTTAGGTTCTTAAACTAGTTCTATGCTATGTGTATGCCAATAGTTTGTATGGAATAGAAGTCAGTGTTACTTTGCAATTGCACAGGAAACGAAAGTTCTTGCGTTGTGCTTTCCAAATGCTTTATTTAAGATAAATATTTCTATTTATAACTATATGATTTAGATCTGTTTTGTTTCCTTAATTTGCATTCTGGAAATTAAGTGTATGCCTCTTTGATTTTGGTTTTCTTTGTGTTATTTACATTGCATGATTCTTGGGATGCGGTGGGTTTATTTTATTCTCTAGTCTGGCCTAGTGATTATTTTTGTCATATGAAACATATTTCTGATTCCCTGCAACTTGTCTTGTATTTCCTCCCATTCGCTTTCCTTAT
The DNA here is from genome assembly GCA_037953625.1 of Crotalaria pallida. Taxonomy (NCBI): domain Eukaryota; kingdom Viridiplantae; phylum Streptophyta; class Magnoliopsida; order Fabales; family Fabaceae; genus Crotalaria; species Crotalaria pallida. Next base: position 134,880,952 of record CM075654.1, on the reverse strand, counting down.
GCTGTAGTTTTGGATCAGAGCCTGAATAATAAGTTTTAGTTTTCACCAATTGCAGATTGTGTTACTCTTCCATGCATTCCAAGTGGTTCCTGGAATTGTAAATATTGTGAGAATGTTATCCAGAGAGAAAAATATGTGGAGCATAATGCAAATGCTGTGGCAGCGCGAAGGGTCGCAGGCATTGATCCTTTGGAACAGATACACCAGAGGTGCATTCACATTGTCAAAACTGAGGAGTTTGACCATGGTGGATGTGTACTGTGCAGGTAACATGCTGTGTTATTTCTTTGAGCAAGTTATTGTATATAATGAATTTGGATGTATTGTTTGTGTTTTTTTTCTCCTGTTCTTTTGTCACTAATTAGCAATAAAAAATGTGCAATTGGTGAATTAATGTTTGTTACCATGCCTTATGCCATGCTCCTTTTATCTTGGAAGTTCCCATTCCACTTCTTTCACGTTGGCTAAAGTTCTGATGGCTATTAGTCTGTACTCTTAGGGTTTTCAATTTGTATGGAAACTGTAGGTGGCTGAAGAGTCAAGTATTAAAATATTCTGCTTGATTATGAAAAGAAGGAAAATAGAAATGTTATCATTGATGCTTCAAGTATGATTGGGTTAGGAATATTGTAGTTCCATTGGCAATTAATGTTATGTCCAGTATTCTGTTTTTTTAGTGGTTTGACTTAGAATCTAGTTTCTGATTTGATTTATATCCTAACATGAGCTTCCCAATACCATATAACCATATTAATGCTATGTCCTTTCTTAAAGTTTTAAAGTTTGGTTTGACTTAAAGTATTATGTTTGTTTCAACTCTTATAATTACTCATTTAGTTCAATATTATAACTTACGCTACTTTATATTAATTTTACAGTACTTTGATGATTGCAAGTACACCATGTACACTGAGGAGTTGTTGGATGAAGTCATGGAAGAATGGGCTGCTTTCATGTGCGATGAAGTACCTTAGATTTAGATTTATATATATATATATATATATATATATATATATATATATATATGTAGTACTTGATAATTTAGTTATATGGTAGACTTTTGAAGCTATTTTGGTCTTTTGGTTATATAGTACTTATAATTTAGCTATTTTGGTATATGTTTCCCAACTTTATGGAGCTATTTTGGTCTGTTGTAGCTATTTTGGATGAAGTCAAGGAAGATATATTTTATATTGCTTTTCAAAATCTGGTTTTGTGTTTGCTGGTGCTGGCTGTTATGTTGCATTTAGGCGTGGGTGTAGTTATAATTAGTTGCTGCTGTTTGGTTTTTAATTTCAGCAGTGTTGATATCTTCTAAATCTTGGTTATTATCTTTTGGGTTGGAAGTATGTCTTTATATATACAGGTACAGGGTATTCTAGTTCCAAAAAAAAAATCCCCTCATTTTGAAAAAAATGTAGAAATCCGTCACTATTAGTGACTGCAAACCGCAGTCACAAAACTTACAATTCGGTCACTATTAGTGACGGTTAGTAATTTGTGACGGATGTTTCCGTCACTAAAATAAAAATTTCCGTCACTAAATTGGGCCAGTTTTTTTTGTCACCGTTTTAGTGACTGTTAATATTTAGTGACAGAAAATTTCGGTCACTAACTTCATATTTTCCGTCACTAAATTGGTCTCCCTTTTATTTGGTGACTATTTTAGTGACGGAATGTAATTTTTTGTGACTGCGAAATTCGGTCAGAAATTAGTCACGGAATAATATTTCCGTCACTAATTTTTTTGTGACGCCACTTTTAGTGACCGCAGCTATTCCGTCACTAATTCGGTCACTAACAGGTTTAGTGACCGAAAAATTCTATTTAGTGACCGAAATTTGCGGTCACTAAAAAGCTTTTTTTAGTAGTGTAATCCCCTGATTTCCTCATAAACAAATATATAAAAGATTAATTGAAAAAACTCTAATTATTTAGAATAAATAATAATAAAATAAAATGAGATAAAATTAAACTTGGAAGGTGTACAATTTTAAAAATTAAAAATAAAACAAATGATGAAAGATAAAATAAAGTAAGAAAAACAATTATTTGAGATGATAATAATTGTCCCGGTGTGGATAAACCTAGTGCTGAAAAAGGGGTCAGTAGTATAACGTGGTAATTGAATACCTTGATTTTACGTATCTCAAATGTGGCAAAATTAAAGGAAATGAAGGCTACATTAGTTCTTTAAAAAGAAAAGGTTAGAAAGTACTTCTGGGAGCAAATATGGATAGCTTTTGGAATGCTGCCTTAAGAATATGATTCCTTGTTGTTTAAGTCTCTTCTTTTGTTAATAAGTTATCACTGATCTTCATACTGTAAGATTCTAGATGATTTATTCATTAAAAACATGGTTTATCTCCTAAGGTTATAGTACTATTGATTTAGCCATGTAATTATGAGAGCACATTTTTATTTTATAAATACATATCACTTTATGTGTCACTCATTTTTATTGATCAAGAAAACAAATTTTTGATTAAAGATATGTTAATTTAATATTTTAATGACCAATAAAAATGAATAATAAATGAAATGACACACAACATAAAACAGAGAAATATTGACTCATGATAACATGATAATATTACTTCCTTAACGTGATTTCTGGATCATGGATAATTCTATGAGGTGACTTAATACTGAATATGAATAAGGTCCGGAGTCGGAAGTGGAATTTGTACTATTCTAGTGTCGGTGTTCGAAGTTAATACTACTAACCTTACATTGAGAACACTCACGAGTAATGATTGGATTTATAGTATTTCAATCCGGTTCAATTTTAAAGTAAAATAAACTAGTACTATATAACAGTAATTTTTCTTTTCGAAGGATAATAAAAAATGACAAATTTTTTTGTCTTAAGTTAAAGTTAAATAATAAATTAATGAAAAGTTAAAAAATTGAAAATTTTGAATTATGATTAGTTAATTAATATAAAATATATTAAATTAAATATTTAATAATTGATTGATATATTAGACAGACAATTAAATAAACATTTTCTTGCCGTTCAAAAAAAAATTTTAATTTTTTCACTTTTCAAATTATTTACCATCGTTTAAAGCGAGGGAGTAATAAAAAAATGAAACCGTAGCCGAATGATAAAAACAACCCAAATATAAACAAGTGCATCTCTTGTATCAGGGAAGTGGAGTAGGTGTCGTACAAAGTTTGGTTTTGCTTGTGAAGTCAATGATTTTGATTTTTTCTTTTTGGTCTCTGTCCATTGTTTTTTTTGCCCCCATTACTCTTTTTGCTTGAAATACGGAAGAAACAAAATAAAATAATTTTCGCTTTATGCAAGTCATATTATCTTTCGTCTTTCAAAAGTCGTAAATAAAATAGAATATTTCGCCTTTCATCACACGGAAACATTAAAAATTTGTTATAATATCAAAATTGTCCCTCCGTTCATTCACTTACAAAAGGGAGGTGGAGGGTTCCCGAAGAGGCACTGAAATTTCAATATTTTAATTGTTTAGCTTTTTAAAAGGTGGAAGTATTTTCGCTTTTAAATAGTCGGTAATTATTCTGCCTTATGCAAATTGGTAGTAAATTAAAATAGTTTTCGCCTTTTGAAAATTGGAAATCATCTTCCGCCTCCGTAAAATCGATAAATTAAGGGCAAATGGGAACCAAAGAGTAATGGTTGGGGTCCAAAAAGAAAAAGTGACGATTTTTTGGGATGAATCTTACTTAATTATCACCTGGGTCCGAAAATTTGTCTCACGCTTATACTAAACTTCGTTTTACCTCTACAATTAGTTGATGGATTGCAAAAGTTTAGACTTTAGACCAAACGTGTAGCAGAAGAACAAGAATAAACGGAATCACAATCTCATATTCTCATATACAAGTTTTAGTTTTTAAATAAAATTAGCCAGTTCTCTCAGTTTCAATTGCTACTATTGTAATAACAATTTGAGTGTTACTCCTTCGTAATATTAAAAAAAAAATTATCTTGATTTAAAATATAAGAAAAAGTTAAACTACTATGACATTTTTAATTTTTTTTATTTTCAATGCTATTTTTCAAAAACAAAACTATAAATGATTGTTTCATTTAAATTTTTTTATTCTCAATATTATTTTTCTATAATATCTCAATTTTTTTATTAATTTGAAAAAATTATATGCAATAAACTAATATTTTTAATAAATACTAGTACTACAGTATCATGAAGAGTATAATTTTACTTTATTACAGTTTTTTTTTTTTTTTTTAAATATAGTACAGTATCATGAAGAGTTGGAGTACAAGTCTTGCGATACTACTCCACCTCAATTTCAATGCAGCTGGGGGTAGTTGGTAATGCCAGGTCTCAATTTCATTGTTATTAATGTAGTCACTATCCAACCCTAGTGGAGTAATACTTCGAAAGTGATAGCAGATCAATCAACATCAAGACTACCCGTACATTGTGGTAGGTAAGACGTGTGGTTGTTATTTTGGGGTTTTAGCCTTTTTCTTGTTGAAATTAAAAAGCGTCTTACTGATTTGTACTAAAAGATACACTAAAAAAATTATATTTGAAATCAAATTTACTACGAGTACTATTTTCTAAATTCCAAATTCATCAATTTTTCAAAAAAAAAATATTTATTTTTTAATTTTCTTAAAAAAAAATGTTCTCAAAGTAATTGTTAACCTTTACCAGTAAAAAGAAAGCGAGAAAGGCATGATCAAGATTCTCAGCATGTTTGGTTTACATTATTAAAATTAATTTTGGTTCCAAAATTACGTTGAAGAAAAAACAATTGTTAATAGTGTTGAAATTTACTATACATTGACTCATTGCAGAACCAGCACAATGTATCCTAACGTGGCCTTTCATGTCAGGAAGCGATGAGGAAGAAATTTTTGGTGACAACCTGCGGTAACGTGGTCAATGATCATCCATGTCTAAAACTTGGCTGCTTATTGAGAGCAACTAAAATGTTTAAAAAGACCCGTAAATTTGTATTCCCTCTTACTGTATTTTTATTATAAAAAAAAAATTAACATAAAAAGATAGTTTAGTGTATTTAATTTTTTAAAATTTATTTAAAAAAATTGTATTAAAAAAAACAAAAATTAACTAAGATAATCACTTTCTATTAATATTTTAGAAATAATTATATGAAAAATAGAAAATTAATTTATTTTTTCTTATACCTGAAATGAAGATAAGTTTATTTTTTATATATATATATTAGAGATCGAAAGGTGTACAATATAATCAAAAGGCTTAATTATCCATTTTTTGTGCTTTATTTATCTTCAAGATTCATTTGATCCTTAGTCTTTTTTTTTGGACTTATTATCGTCCTTTATTTATTTATTTTTTTAAAATTCAATTTGGTCTTTTTAGTGTTAGTCTTATCGAAATATTAGCATAAATTACTTAAAATTGGAAAATGTTATCAAAATTTAGAAAAATTCCAAACCACTACCCGACAAAGGTTAGGAATAGTGGTGTTATTTCGTCAATGGTGGAGCAAATTGGCTCGCAGTGGTGGTTGATCGATATAAACAGATATAACAATGTGATAAAAATATGAATAGAGGTGGCAGTCAAAGCTTTATCGATTGATCAATAGAAATATATGTCAAGTTCCATCGATGAAATGGTAATGAATATAAATATGAGTGAAGTACAACATTGATCCCTTATATTTTTTAGATGGGACACTTTAGTACCTCAAAACGTGAAAATTTACTTTTAGTCCTTGAAGATTAATTTAAGGGATACTTTAATGAAAATATTTTTGAGGAGACAATCTTTGAAACACCTGAACATGCACGTCTAGATAAGCAACCCAATATGTCTAGAAAGAGAAGACGATATAGTGACCCCCTTTTAACAATTTTTGGTGATATATAGAATGTACTCTCAAAATGGCTTATAATTCTGAGACAACCTCTACCAAGGCGAGTGTGGAAGAAATATTCATTGAACTTTAAAAGTATCTAACTAGGAAGAAATGGATTTGCTCCAATCTCTTGATATTCTTTCCAGTAATTCAAGAAAGTATGAGACATTCAAGATTCTTCTTGCTAGACTTAAAAAGTCTTGATTTTTTGTAAATCAATAAATGATTAATTCGAACTTCTTTAATTATTTTTATTGTTTACCTTTTACAGTTGGTCAAAACGTTGAGTTCATATTTTGTTTTTCCATAATGATACTATTAAGTTTTTACGCTAGTACTATTTTATGTTTCACTGGTATGCTATTTTGGGTTTACCATAAAATTTTCAGAATTATACCCTTATTTGTTGGTATTTATGTGCTTTCATCAAATTTCTATAAATTTGTGACTTGATATTAGGAACTTTTTATGATTATCCCTCTAATAATAATATAGGACATATAATATATTTTATTTTATTTTTTGAATTTCAGATTTCATGCCAAACAATGATATTGGAATTGATTTTGGAATTTCAATTCCACACTTAAATTTCGTAAACAAGTCAAACATAGAATCTCGATTCTAGGCAATTGCAACTCCAATTCCAATTCCACACGCCAAATGTACCCTTATGATTATTATCATCTAAATATATGTGCAGTTCAAATTAGATTAATTTATAAAAATCATTTACAATATAATTATGGTTTAATTTAGTAAAATAAAATCAGAATAAATATAATTAAAGTTTATTAATGAAAAACAGGTTTTTTTATTAATAAAAAACAACTTTTAAGTAAATTATAAAACAATAAATTTATTAATTATTTACTATTATTACTTCCTCTGTTCTAATTTAAATGTCATTTTAGATATTTCACACGGATTAAGAAAGTCATTTAATGCTACAATTTCAAGAAAAATATTGGATACTAGTAACTTTGCTATAATATCCTCACAATATATTAATTATAATTCATTTCACATATTTCAACACATTAAATGTAAGTTTAAAATTGGAAAAAAAATCAATTAATACACCATCGATTTCTTAAATTGATACTCCATCCGTTTCAGAACATTAGGCCTTTTAGCCTTTTTTTCTTGTTTCATAACATTAGGCCTTTTACAATTCCAATACATAAACATACTTTTCTTTCCAATTCTAACCTTTATTCAATCATTTCATTCTCTCCTCGTTAATTCTACTTTTATCATCTCTCTCATCTCTAAACCACTATACATTAATTAATGGACACACTTACTAATAAACATTAAATACTACTACAATTTTCAATAAGGATTGATAGGGGCATTTTGGACAAATTATATATAACACTTACAATAATTAACACTTTCTTAATCTGTGTGCTCAGACCTAAAAGGCCTAATGTTCTGAAACGGAGGGAGTAAATAATTTGGAACTACTGTAATAAGTTACTCCATCCGTTCCAATTTAACTGTCACTTTAGAAATTTCACACGGATTAAGAAAGTTATTTAATACTTCAATTTTCAAGAGAATTATTAGATAACTTTACTATAATACCCTCAAAGTACATTAATTATCACCCATTTCACATATTTCAACACATTAAATACAAGGTTAAAGGTGGAAAAAATCAATTAATACATATTCGAATTCCTAAAACGACAAATAATTTAAAACAAATTAAAAATGCTAAAGTGACAAATAATATGAAATGGAGGGAGTAGAAAGATTAAAATGATAGATTTTTTTAGCAACCCAATCAAATATTGTTAAGTCACGGATTTATTATTTTAAAAATCAATTAACCTGATCCAACCCGCTTATTCAAATATTTTTTATTTATTTATTACGAATATATATTACAGTAACGGATAGACAATGTACGAGTTTAAATTAAGGTGATGCATTTAGTATTTTCTGTTTTAAAACATTCCGTTAATAATATCAAGCTCTATTTACTAATTACCTTTTTTTTTCGATATCTTTCATTAGGGTGTATTACTTCTGTTTTTCAAATGTGTCGATAAATTATGTATCATAACAATCCTCTTTGCACAAAGATGTGTCTTTGTCACGTAATCGATGCTTCAAGAACTTAAACAGGGCCAGCCGAGCTAGTTGGAGAAAATGGGCGGAGACAGCCATTGCCCATTAGCCTATTACTCCCTTTGCCTACAATAATTCACTTGTCCGGTTGTCCCTTAATTACCTTGTCCACGTACTTCTCACAGATACAAGTCCCTTTCCAAACACACCCGAGCTCATGTCATGAGTCCCTTTGCATACATTTAAATCTGCATGTCTGTCTATGTATCAGTAATCATTCATTACATTTAAGTACAGGGTGCGGTTAAAATACGCACTAGACTAAAGTTCGTATCCATGCGTACACTGAATATCTATGGAATGTTATTCAGTCTCATAATTGGATGGTTTAGATAAAAAAAGCATACCAACATATTAAATTCAGAGAAAAATACGAGAGACAAATCCATTATATATTATTCATCATCTATGAGTTCTGACATCATGTGATAATATTTTTTTTTAAAATTCATTAATTATTTTAATTAGAAAAATGCTAAAGAGTGTCTTTAGGGCATTTGTTAAGAAATTAAATATGGTTAAAAATTATGAAAAATGCACTTTTTTGGATTCTTAAGAAAATAAATAACTTAGACTTATGTTTTTTTTTTTTTTGTTTAGACATTTCTATGGCACTTGTTAGCAAAATTCAATTAATAATGGGAACATTAACACTCGTTTATATATTTCTTTCGGTCTTTATATAAGATCATTTTGAAAATTTTATTTTTTTACTACCTTTGTTCCTAAATATAAGACCATTTTGACACTTTTATTTTGTCCCTATTCATAATACCATATACCAATTTTCAATAATCATTAATTACTTCTTTAATTTTCACAAACACTCATATTTATTTAACACTTTTTAGATTCCTAATAATATTAATAGGGATAATTTTGAAAATACATATTGAATGTTCACATTTCTAATACCATAAATTAAATTAATCAACTTTCTTAATAGACGTGAAATATTACAAAGGGGTCTTGTATACAGGGACGAATGAAGTAATATTTATAAGATTATATTACAAATTTATTGTCATTTAATTATTTCTTTTCACACGCTCTAAATTAATTAACACTTTTTAAAATTCAAATAATAATTGTATGAGTAGTTTTGCTAACAAGTGACCTAAAAATGTTTGAACCCAAAAAATACATAAGTTTAAGTTATTTATTTTTTCAAGAATCCAAAAAAAGTGTATTTTTTTTTTAACTTTTAACCATATTTATTTTCATAACAAATACTCAATCCGTTTCATATGTAATGTGTTTTAAGGTTATGTACGAGTTTTAAAAAAAGGTTAAATGATGTAAGGATTTGTTGTATTTTGACTATAATACCCTTATATAATCATTATTGAAGAGAGAGAAAAATATTGGAAGTGAAAAAGATAATGTAATAAATAGGGGTATGTTTGGAAAAATAACATTATTTATGTATTAGGTAAATAAAAAAAAGACTTATGAAACATAGTACAAATACTAAAAGAACATTACATATGAAACAGATGGAGTACCCTAAAGACACTATTTAGCATTTTCCTAACTGGAATAATTAATGAGTTGTTAAAAAAAATTATAGTATATTACTGCGTAATGTCCGAACTCGTAGATGATGAATATATAATGAATTTGTCTCGTATTTTTCCCTAAATTTAATTTGTTAGTATGCCTTTTTTTTTATTTAAACCATTCAGTTATGAGATTGAATAACATCCCTTAGATATTAAGTACGCATGAATACAAACTTTAGGCTAGTACGTATTTTAACCGTACCCACGACAATCCCGATACAATAACAAACACAAATCTTAGATGTGGTAGGTGGTCTCAGGGAAGAAGGAAATTTATTTAAAAAAATGTTATTGTTAGTATTATTTTTTTTTAAAATTTTTGATTATAAATATTCCAAAAAATAATCTAGTGCAAATGCTGTACGTGGGAACACATGTCTCACCATACCATTAGATATGTTAGCATCGGTCACTTCGAATTTGAACGAAAGGATCCAATTCGTCAAAAATTAAAAATTGGAAACCAGGTTTGTGAAAAATAATATAAAAGAAATTATTCACTAATTGAGTAGATTGGTAAACAAAAAATACAATTAAATCTATAGAATAAAAGGCATGGATTTTTCTATCACTATCTCTTGCACTAATGATCAAGAGAAAATGGTCTATTTGGTCCCCTAAAGATACACTGAGCATCGGCTTAGTCATTGAAAAATTTTGGCCATCAATTTAGTCCCCCAAAATTAAAATAGGCATCACGTTAGTCCACCATTAAAAAATCTGTTAGTATTATTAAAAAATAATAACAAATTCCGAAAAAGTAATTAAAAAATTTATAAATTTATAAAATATGTAAAAATATTTTAAAAAATTATGAAAAAAGTGTTTTTTTTTAAATATTTATAAAATAATAAAAACTCATAAATATATTTTAAGAAAAGCGATAAATATTTTTTTAAAAAAAACTGAAAAATTATTTTTTTTCGTTTTTAAATATTCTAAAAAGAAATAGAAAATTCATAAAAATAATAAAAAATTCCAAAAATAATAAAAATTCAGAAAATATTAAAAAAATTAAAAAATCTGTAAAATATTTTAAAAAATTATGAAAAAAATGTCTTTCTTTTTTTAAAAAAAAAAATATTCATATAATAATAAAAAATATATATTTTGAAAAAAGTGGTAAACTATTTTTTAAAAAAAATTGAAAATTTAATTTTTTTTCGTTTTTAAATATTCTAAAAAGTAATAGATAATTCTTAAAAATAATAAAAAAATCGGAAAGATGTAAAATATTATTTAAAATTCTGAAAAATAATTAAAAAATAAGAAAAGTTTAAAATTTAATTTAATATTTACAGTAATTTTCAGATAATTTTTAATTTTCTTAAAATTCTGTTTTTTCTGAAAATCTTAAACCGTAATGTTCTAACCCATATAACCCTTGTGGAAAGCAGATTTTGTTTATAAAATTTTAAAAAAGAAATATAATTCATATTTTTTAAAAAATATATTGATGAAATTTTTATTATTTTCAGAATTTTTTAAAAAATATTTTGCATGTTTTTAAAAATTTGTCAGACTTTTTTATTTTCATAATTTTTATTATTTTATAAATATTAAAAAAAAGAAATACACTTTTTCATAATATTTTAAAATTTTCAGAATTTTATTATTTTAGGAATCTTTTATTAATTTTTAACATATAAAAAAATTCAGTATTTTTTAAAAATATTTAAAGATTTTTATAAAAACTTTCTGAATTTTTTTTATTTTTTAATAATATTACCGGATTTTTTAACGATGGGACTAACGTGATGTCCATTTTGATCTTGAGGGGACTAAATTGATGTCCACAATTTTTCGAGGACTAAGCTGATGTCCGATATATCTTTGGGGGACCAAATTGACCATTTTCTCAAAATCAAAAGTAGAAGACAAAGTTACATGATTTTAAACATGTAAATTCCAAAATTGATTATATGTATAACTTATTGGTGGAAAATAAAAACCAAAAGTAAGTTATGTCGTTTAATCAACACATAATAATAGTATTTAATGAATTAATATCTGTTGTTCCAGAAAAATATGTACTCCATTTGCTATTTGATGTGATTGATTAAAAAATATTTGTTTATTTAATTTTTAATTTAAATATTATTTTTTTAAACAAATCATAAGTCATAACAAATAAATGACACATAAAGTGACACATTTTTTAAGACAAAAAATATGCTCCTGTATTTAATTAGTGTTGATTTTGACCATTTATGTATACCTTAATGGTTGCTCTCGCCTCTTATTATAGTATGAGTAGACCAGAGATTCATGTGTAAACCATTTTCATTTGCACGTTCACTTTTGGCCATTCATCCTTCATGAGATGCAAATAAGTTCGGCAACTAATTAAAATTAAGTAAAAATATGGTTTATCCTAATGTAAATGAATCCCTCTATAAATAATATTCCAAATAAAGAAGAATAAATTCAGTTTTATTTTGCACTAAAGTACATTATTAATTAGAAAGAAAAAAAAAGGGATAAAATGTAATTTAATTATAAAAAGATATTTCATCTCATATTCAAAGATTCAAACAATGAAACACTTTAACTAAAGCTCCGCATGCAAGATGTAGAAAGATAAAAATACAGTTTATCAAAAATAAAAATAAATATAAAATAAGATAAAATAAGGAATGAGGTGTGACTCATCCGGTTAAGGGCTTACCCTTGAAACTGAGTGATTGCTTACCCAAAAAAAATACAGAGGTCGCATGGAAGTAATTCCTAATATAACAATAATTATTAATTAGCAATTCCCAAATTTCCTTTTTTTTAATAACCAAAGTTTATTAAAAAGGCACTAAGTGATATAGAGTTGAAATTACAGAATATTATTACAGTAATGTTGTATGAATATCCAAACTTTCATCTCGACAAACATCTGACTTGTCTTGAATGTTCGACACAATATTCTTTAATTATCAAAGACCCCAAGCCAACGCCTACAACTGCATACTTGGGCTGCTAATAGTGCACACTTGAAGAAATTCCCTTAATTAGTTACTAGCTTGCTAATACTAACTACTTGAGAAGAAAGGGAGTGGGATTCAGTCGTGCCACTGGAATACAAACGAGAGGATTGGCCCTAGGAGCAGTCAATCCTGGCCGTTCATCCATATCAATGGTTTTGCCCTGCTCCAAGATTCTACCTTTGGAATCAAACATGTTAAACTCAAAGCACTGAGCCAGAGCTCCAATAATAGTAGGCAATTCCCTCATGGCCAAAGGCATGCCAGGGCAACCTCTCCTTCCAGTTCCAAAAGGCAACAACTCATAGTGATGTCCTTTGATATCTATAGTGCTCCCTTCACCTTCTATGAACCTCTCTGGCTTAAACTCCATTGGGTTTTCCCATATGCTTGGGTCCCTTCCCATAGCCCAAATGTTAACACATGTTACTGTGCCTTTTGGGATCATATAACCATTGACCATGCAATCTTCGATTCCTTTTCTCATAATCATTGTTATTGGTGGATGAAGCCTCATGGTTTCTTTTATGATGGCATGGATGTAAGGAAGGTTTGGACTGTCTGCTTCACACACCAATCTTTGTTTCCCAGTAACTCTGTCCACCTCTTCTTGGGCTCTCTTCATCACCCTTGGATTGTTGAACACTTCTGCTATTGCCCATTCCACTGAGATGGCAGTTGTATCTGTAGCTGCTGTAAAGTAGTCCTATAATATTAAAAACTAAAAACGTTAGAAATTTTCTAAAAGTAGAAGGGAAATTTAATCAATTTCTATATTCAAAGAGTATTTGTTATTTGTATAACGAACTAATAATAGCAAAATAAAAAGGCTTTTTTTATAGCAAATTTATATATTAAAATTTGACAACTTTCTTTTGATAGAAGAAGGGTCAATAATAAAAAAATACTCTGAATTATAAGAAAAAAAAAGTCATTTCGTTAGTGGTCTTAAATACAAGTAAAAATTAACTAACTTTCTATTCTCAATACAATCATTCCTAAAATTTTCTTATAAAATAGTTGAATCATTTAATTTTTGTTTCATTATTAATACAAGTTTACTAAACTAATCTATTTTTTTATGAATTTAAAAAAATTAAATACATCTAACTGTTTTTCTTAATAACTGTGACAATAGTTATTTTTTTAATAAAAAAGACCAGAAGGACTGTATGTTTTTCTAACAAAATTATCCCGGAATCCTCGTGACCGCACTTATGTAAGTGACATAACTGATACGTCATAGGATAATAATTATTTCATCAATGTGTCATAAGCTGACACTTACAGTACAAGTAATTACACAAATAAAAAAAGATAATTATATTCATATTCTTAGAAAAATATTGTTAATATTTTTTATTTTACTCTCTTATTTTAAATTAAAAATATGAATAAAGGGAAAATTTAAGAAAAACGCAATAAATATCATTTAAAAAATAAATATAAAATAATTTATAAATAGAATTAGAGTATTCTTTCTAAAAGGCAAGTACACGAGGGAGTATAGTACTATGAACTATGAAGGACATACAAAAATGCTTACCAAGATCAATGATTTGATATTGTTCCTGGTTAACTGGACCTCACAATTTTTATCCTCAGAGACATCAAGCAAAATGTCAAGAAAATCCTTCACTTTCTCATCTTCAACACTACCCTCTACTTCGATGGCCTTTTGCTTCTTTCTTAGTTCCTCGCGATCCGATATGATCTTCTCCAATAGAGCATCGTACCTTTTATGTATATTCATTGCCCTCTTCCTAAAACCTTGTACATCAAAATTCTTGAAAACACCAATGAAATCCGACACATTAAATTCCCCGAATATTTGAGTCACCTCTCGAACCAAAGCCCTGGCCTCCTCAGACTGGCCATCATCATCATCACTCCCAGAACTCTTGATGCTCAACATCATCTTTGATATTATATTGTTGGAAAGCTTTAGCAACTCTTCAGTGAGATCTATTTTCTCTCTGGCCTCTGATTTATGAGTAAGGTTTTGAATGAATTCATGGATTTCACGTGTCCTTAGGGGTAGGAAATGGCCAATGGTTCGGTTGCCTAAGAGCTCAGTAGTACTAAGTTTTTTGATGAATTTCCAATAAGTATCAAAAGGTGCAAAAGCAAATGTGGCATTGTCATATGTAACCAAGTTAATAGCTGTGCTCATTTTACGCGAAGAGTAAGTGAGTTCATTTACTTTGAGAATTTCTTTGGCAAGTGATGGGGTGCTAGCAACAACAAATCGAGCATAGCCAAGTTTAAGGAATAAAAGAGGGCCATAACGTTGAGATAGATCTCGAAAGGATTGGTGGATAATTGGTTGAAGAAGGTGGAGATGGCCAATTATGGGTAACCCTGGTGGGCTTGGAGGATGTCTCAATTGATTTTTTGAATTATTGGTTAGCTTGGAAGAGTACAAGAGTTTTAGGAAGAAAGCTGAGAGGAAGAGAATGAAAGAAAACAAGATGAATTGAGACATGGCTCTTAGTTGTTGATGATGAGAAGTGATAGATCGTTGTATATCTATTGTGCATTATGCCAACAACTTTTTATAGGACATTATGTGCACAGCTTTGACGAAGATGCTCATCAGCATTGCTTCCATATATCACAATAATATTACCTATCCCAAAATATAAGATCCTTTTATAATTTTATTTTGTTGCTGTTCATAAGACTTTATACCAATTTTCAGTAATCATTAATTATATTTTTTCCACAAATTAAACACTCATATTTATTTAATACTTTTTAGATTTTCAATAATATTGATATGGGTAATTTTGAAAATATTTATCGGTTCGCATCTTAAATATCATTAACTAAATTAATTCACTCTTAATAAACATAAAATCTCCTGAGGGAATCTTATATAGAGGGACCAAGGTAATTATTAAAAATGTTAAACAGTGCGTACTACTAGTAATACCTTCTCAAAACTGCTTCCATCGAGGGTGCATACTAACGAGCAGGGCTGTTCAGATCCAAACAAAAACCGTAAACTGATCCAAAAAGATCGAAAATCGCAAAAACCAAATTTGTTTGGATGTTTTTGGATTGATAATTGAGAAACCGATTGGTTTTTGGTTTTAGTTCTAAAAATTGATTTGGACCGAATTGGACCGCTAGTTATAATTATATGCACAAAAATACATTGGTTTAGGCTTAACACTTACGTACACGTTGTACATATAGACAATGTTATCTTAGTTTGTGCCAATTAGAAATGTCAACAACAAAGATAATTGATTTCATGCATATATGTTTATGACTTGTAGAAAAAGAAATATATGTTTATGACCAAATAATTAATTTTTATAAAAATTATGTAAAAGTTTTAATTATATTAAAATCGGACCGAACCGAACCGAAATCGGATGTTTTATTTTGCACTGGACGGTATTGAATTTGATTGTGTAATTGGACCGAACCAAAGCGCATGTATGTTTATTATTGGATTGGTTGACTTTTTACATAAAAACCGAACCAAATCGGACCGCGAACACCGAGATGTCATTTACAGCTAAAAAATAACAATACTATGTAATACGGAGTACTTAGGAAAAAAAACCTTGTTTTGATTTTAATATCTAAAAATTATTTTAATTGAAACTAGTTCTTAATATTTCAAACATTTTTGTTTTAATCTGCATTAGAAAAAAGATTTGTTATCTACTACCGCATCACTCATCAGTAGCCATGTGGTATGAGGTGGCGCTAAGCGGTAATGTGACATGGATGATTCAGGTCAATAAAGACAAAATTTTGCTTATGGATTATTTTGTATTTGTTGGCCTGTATCATCCACGTTATACTACCTATTCGACATCATCTCACACAACGTTGAGATTGGTGATGCGAGGTTGTCATGTCAGCAAATAATAATTTTTTTTTAACTACAAGAATCAAAACCAAAACATTTAAAAATTTAAGGATTAATTTGATCAAAATAATATTTTGAGACTAAAACCAAAACACCCAAAAATTTTAGGGTCCAAAAATATAAATAATCACAGAAAAAACATGTTTATTAAGGAATTTGGTTATGCGTGTTTAATATTTTTTTATTTCAATGTAAAAGATAAGAAATATTACTTAAATTTTTTGAATTGAAAATGTAAATTTTAAATAAATGTATCGAGAAATTTAAAAGTATTAAAAGAAATTAAAAAATCAATTAAAAACATTTTAAAAATAACACTCCAATATTTAATAAACTTGGCTTGTTTCAACTTTCAATATATTGGTGTGCACTTTTTACGACATTCATTCGGGCTAGTTTTTTCCTTGAAGAAAAATATTCGCCTTATGACTAGATCAGATGAGAGGCGGTTGAACGTAGGTAACAAGTTTTCGTCCCTAAAAAGGAGCCATTATTTGTTGGGGATATCTATCCCCGTCCAAATTTTATTAATTACACATATTATTTTTTATATTTTTATTTAAATTTTTAAAAATATTCTTTTTACTTTTACCATACCCAAACCACTTTGTTATCCACCTTCGAACCCCTTCTTCAAAACCTCCTCTTCTTCTTCAAAATTCCCATCATCATCATGCCTTAGATTTAAATTAATTTTATGTAAAAATGGAAACACCTGTTTTTATCTTATTGGGTTTACTATCTTTTTACTATGGAATTAGATTATAGGGCAACTTCCATTTATTTAAGTGAATGTGGGTGTTCTGGTTTCTACTTTCTAACAGCATTTTTTTTAGTCTAAGTTTTGGCTTCAAATTTTCAAAGCAGATACTGACATCGTATACTCCCATTATTTTTGTATGTGTTTGTATGTCTTTTATATTCATATTTTTATTATTAAATATGAAGATATTTTTTTAAACTAGATTTTTTTTAAATATTATTTTAATTGTCATAATTCTAAGTGGTTTTATATATTGTAAAATATGACAATTAAAATAACATTTTAAAAAAGTCTACTTTAAAAAATATCTTTACATTTAATAATAAAAATATGAATATACAAACACCTCTTTTATAACAAATAGTTATTTTATGCCAAAAAAGACACAATAATAAAATTGTGGATCGAGACCTGTCCACGTATCAGTAATCAGAGGATCAAAATAAAAGACAAAATGACATTGAACCTTTTCGACACCACATGCATCATTGTTCTATCTTAGAAGTGGTTTTGCAAAGTGAAAATTGAAATAGTGTGGCAACAGAAATTTAGGGTTTCACCATGGCAACGACAAAATAGTACTCTTATCTTATTTATAAGATTCTTTTGAAGTTTTATACTTTCACCAAGAAAAGTGGATAAATATGTTCGTGACACTAAGAAAGTATAAAGTTCGCTTGAATCGTGCACTAAGAAAGTTCACTACATAATAGCCACATATTCATTGCAAGAAATCAAAAATTGAAATCTTTATAAATATAGTATAGAAATTTTATTGTATTAGTCCGCGTAAGACAGCCCAGTTGGTGGCTGCACTCAGGATTTCCCCCTCCCCCAGGTCATGGGTTCTAGTCCCAGACCTCCCATGTAAACAAAAAAAAAGAAATTTTATTGTATTATTTTTAATGTATTTTATAATATATATATGTATATATATTCATGTAAATACATTTTTTAACCCGAATATTCTCTCATAGATTTATTTAGAAGATATACTCCATACCATAAAAGATCTTTCAATTATGTTGAAACCTACAAAAATAATTACACCTAATTAGTAATAAGACCACCCCCACCCAAAAAAATAACCAACAATTAAAAAAATTCAAAAACCACATATTTCGGCCAACAAAACAGACGGTAACGTCTTCAATTAATTTATAACATTTTTGTATGTTCAAAAGAGGAAGTCAATAATCAATTTAATTTTGTCCTATTCAATACTGTATTAATTACTAACCATTTCAAATCACATGATTTCCTTCTATCTATTACTTTACTCCCTTCTTTCTCTCATTCTATAGCAAATGATTACCAACAATTGACACCGCACAAGAATCAATTCTCTAGATTTTAATCAGGTTTTTTTTTTCTTCTGACATCTTCAACACTCATTGCAATTTATTTATTTCCCTTTTTAATAACTCATTGTAATTCATTTTATTTTCAACTTCATATTTTATTTTAGCACATTCAACTATCAATCTTTTAAACATTCTTTCAATAACAAGCATTTCAATTTACTCTTGAACTCGGAAATTTCTTTCCATTATTTACGAAATCGGTTAATTACGAATTTAGTAATAATCAATATTTCTTAAACACATCTTTCGAGTTTTTTTTTTTTAAACTTATCTTTCGAGTTTATTAAGAGAGTATATATTTGATTTCATTTATCAACACATTTTTCACTCTTCAAAAAATAAATTTAAGATTGTTGTTTAACGACTCAAATTTTATATTTCTTTCTAAGAGTATGAGTTATTCTCTTCTTTTTTAAGGGAAGTTATTCTCTTAAAAAAAACAAATTTTAAAAATCAATTACATCCTTTTATTTTTTGATTTCCGTGTTAAGATGTGTAATGTGCAAAACTCCAAAATAAATAATACCATAAAAGATATGATTTCTTACATGATTATTCTTATCGACAAAGTCCGTGTTCAAAAATCCATTTAATAAATTCTTAAATCTCACCCTCCCCATTTTTATTTTAGAAGGGAACCAACTCTCTCACTCTTTATAATTTCTTCCTAAATTAAAATATCCTATCTATCTACCAGTGGAGGCTGGCACAAGTGGAAGGGGCTTGTGTCCCTTAAGCATGTGGTCGCGGGTTCGAGTCGTACCCGAGACGCATGTGAATGGAGCAAACCTTACTGGGAGCATCGCCCCCGAAAGGGCCCGACCGTGGTGCGAGGGATTAGTCACCCAGTTACGCGGGTGGATACCCTGGTTCATCCAAAAAAAAATATCCTATCTATCTACATATCGTGCTCTACTATACCAGTTCCATAACAAACAAGTGATGCTATCAGCCACATAATAACAACAACCACCACCGCTTAACCTTACCACCGCTTGCATTAAAAACTTCTTTAGACAAAATCATCTATGACTTTCATTCTATATATTGTATTTTTTTTTGTAAAAAAAAATACGACTTTCAATCATGTATATTTTATAGTATTTCTTTTTTAATTTAAATAGTATTTTACTATATGCCTTGCATTATGTAATCTTTACACAAATATATTTTCCTAAATAATTAAAAAATTATAGCTATATAAATTTAATATATTTAAATACTTACTTTCAAATCTTCATCAATTTCAACAAAAATTCCTACAACCAACCAAGTATTTAAATTTCCAATACAATGTTCAAAAATTATAATGTATGAATAGGCAATATTAGTAATAATAATTTTTAAAGTATTGCCCATTTTCAGGGTGATAAGATACAAGGTATAATAAATGATCAGGACTCTATGAAGAAACATAAGAAATATCTTCAAGAGGGAACAATTATACATCTTTCAAAATTCTATGTTGGTCAAACCATTGGAAAATTTCGCCCAACTAAACATTCCTATCGCATAATCATTAATTTTGGCACCAAATTGGAATCATGCCAGGAAAATATAGCATCTGTGGATTTCGAATTTGTAACTTTTGAAGAAATCAGCCTGTATACCAAACTTGAAGAATCTATAAAAGGTATAACTCCTGACCAACAACAACAACGTTAATCAATGATTTATTCATCGCTCTTAACATCATACATGTTAAAAATTTTCTTATAGATATCATTGGAGTAGTAAAAGAGCATGAAGTCCTTGATGAACCTTATCAATATCAGGGAGAAGTTGTATTTAAAATAATGTTGATCATTGCTAACAAGAAGTGAGATCTCCATCATAGTCCAAATAGTATTGCATATACATATCTTCACATTTTATATACTAATATACTCTATATTATTTCAGGAACGATACCTTACCACTTATTTTCTTCAAAGATCATAGCCAATCCGTTTTTGACTTTCTCAATGGGCCTGAACATCCTAAAATTATAGCATTACAACTTGCAAAAGTGTCAAGTTTTAATGGTTATTATTTCTCTGCACATTCAATATGCTATATAATTAACAAACCAAAATAACTCAATCTGTCATGTAATTTACTCTAATACCTAATTACACATTTCAATCGCAAAATGAAACGTTAATAAAACAATTATAGCTTCACAAATTGGAAAATACTCAAAATTGTTAAAGCTTTGATATCCCATAAAAAAATATATTACACATCTTACACTTAATTTCACTTATGGTTTTCAATTTATTACATTCAAATTAAAACTTAAAATATAATATCGAATTATATTTAGGATTTACCTCTGCTACAACATATTGGGATGCTACAAAGCTTTTTTTCAATCCACAAATTCCACATACAACATCTCTACAGCAAAGGTGAGAAAATATTATTCCTTACAATAATATATAATTCTAAGAGTTTAGGCCTAATATATTCTGTTGCTTTTTATATACAGTGCAATAGGTCAAAAACTACACATTGACTATTCATAATTTAATAACTAAATAGTAATTTAAAATCATACATTACAAATTGAAAAAATTAAACTCATACTATTATAATTTCTAACACAATGGTAATATCTAAAATTATAAAACCCGTACATCGCACGAAAATACTTACTACTAGTTTACACCAAATATCAACACATTAACATCATGTTTCTTTAGTAGAACAGTATGGATACTTGGATAGTATAGATAAGCTGAGAACATGCATGATAGACTCGGCAGGGTCGAAAACAAAAATTGGCCCAAAAAAATCCAAAGGATAACCCGAAACTACAGATAAAATAAAGCCCACGTAGAAATTTTATTTTGCCACCCCATGACAATACAATAATGTCACCCCAATACAATACAAACTTCTAATTTTATCCCCATGTTGTTATGAAACGTATGAAAATAAGGAAGAAGAGAAGAAGAGAGGAAACAATATATTGTGATATATTTAGTGTACATTTTACATCATAGTTGAATCCTATTTATAGGGAGATAGGAAACCCTAATATGGAGTGGTATCAACTAAATATAAACATAATTCACCCTAATATGGAGTGGTATAAACTAAATATAAACACAATCCAATAGATAGTCATCCACTAATTAGATGGATATGAATTGTTTATAACACTCCCCTTGGATGACTATTAGAAAAATTAGCGAAGGAAAAGGAGTACACAAATCTTCTTACGCAATTGGATGTTGTTTCATTAAAAACCTTGCCAGGAAAACACATCGGAAAAAAACCATGACTAAGGGAAAAAGAGTGCAGTGCGTATTTATATCTCCCCCTGATGCGAACAATTATCTCTGAGATTTACACTATTACTTTCGCAGCATAGGTTTCATGATGTACCAAAATTTCATTAAATATTCCATTTGTAATTCAACAAAATTTTGTTCTTTCCAAATCTTTCATTTCAAATTCTTTCTTTAAGCAATATACAACATTTGGAAGCTTTTCAAGAATTCTAATAATATTCAATTTATCATACTAAAATGTGTGTTTAGCTTCATTCCAACATCTTCATGTGAATGAATAACAATATCTTGCTAATAAATTAATATCAGATGACATATTAAGTCACGCATGACATTTAACGATCTAATAGAGATTAACATATAAGTTAGTTGTTATTTATCAAAGCAACTCACTTTAGAAGTTGTTTTCCCCGACTTGATAGGCACAAATTTAATATACTACATAAATACGAAAATAAACACATAACATGAACCATAATCATATAAGTATTCTCAAACAATAAACATACCCATGATTGCATGACATGACATCATATATATAAGTCAAACAATATATAACTAAAAAACATAAATTATTAGCTAAATCTAAATAGATATGTACATGTATATATCAATATCTTTAATTCTTCTGAAATTTCTCATATTGATATAATGATATCATTCTCGAATGAACCATGATAATGGCTGCAAACATATAATGCATTTTATGTTTGCTAGAATTATAACTTCGAGTCTATTAAAAATCTCTTGGAGTTTGAACTATAAGTTCAAAATTATTGCATTTTGCAATTTAACTAATTAAAGTGCATGTGTCGACATATTACACTTTATGCTTCAAACATTTTAATTATCCATGGATATGATTCAACCATATTAAATAGTTCAAGCATATGCTTCGAGCATATTGAGTCCTTAAAGGGTATTCATATATATGTTATTAATCAAGTTAGCCATAAAAATCTGCTATAAAATCATTTGACACAATTTGAATCCTTTATATATTGCCAGACTAATCAAGTATCAAAAAATCCTTGCATCCACCACAGGGAAGTATTATTCCTCATAATCAATGTCAGGCCTTTGTGAAATTCTTTGGGCTATCAATCTTACTTTATATCTCATAATTTCTTATTTCGCTTATGTACAAAAACACATTTGTATCCATCTGACTTTACACCTTTAGGTATACAGACTATAGGTCCAAATACCTGTCGCTTTTCAAGCGAATTCAATTATGGCTCAATTGTGTCTTTCCATTTTGGCTAATCATTTCTTTGTCTATATTCCTTAATAGACTTTGATGCATGATCCTCATCTTATATCATTTAGGCGCTATATCATATGTAAAAGCATAGTCAACGTTGACTTCATTTCAGTTCCATCGTATTTCAGTGATGACATAATTTATTGAGATCTCTTTGTTTTCACACTTTTCAGGTACCTGAGTTTCTTCTTGAACTGAACTATTAATTATGTCTAAGGACTCTTCAGAAGTCTCTACATTCTCGAATTGACCATCTTATTTCTTTGCTCCTTTTCTTTTTCGAGGATTTTTTGTATATTTTTTTTATTTTGGAATCGATGGATCTATCACGCTTCAGGCGTGCCTCATACTCATTTGCAATTTTAATTTGTCCAAGAGGAACATCAATTTCATTGGAGCATTAGCAGCTGGAATATGTGACTTAGTCACTCTTTTTAGGTCAGTAAATGCGTCTGGCAATTGGTTATCTAAATTTTGCAAATGAATTATCTTTTGAACTTACGTTCAAATCGTTTTGTTCGAGGATCAAGATAATATAATGATAACCCTTTCGAAATTATTTCTTTTTCCAACTGCTTATTTTCTCCCCCTAATGTTGGGAAACAAATTCATCAAAGCGATGATCGAAAAGCGATCCATGAATGACTCTCTTATTGTTGGTTTGAGTTATTTTATCATGGATGAGGATTCATATCCAACATATATTCCCAACCTTCTTTGAGGTCCCATCTTAGTGCGTTGTGGTGGAAAATATACCGCACATCCAAAAGTTCTTAGATGGGAAATATTAGGTTTCTGACCAAAAGCCATTTGTAAAAGGGGAAACTCATGATAATTTTAATGGTTTGATGCGAATCAGTGTCATACATGTTCTCAATTAGTAATTGCAATAGACATTCAATAGTTAATAACTAGATTTTGATTGATACAATTGCACAAGTAATCTCGCAAACTTCTGGTTGCGAATTGCCAATGAAGAATCATGTGACCATTCAGTTGATGTATCAATTAAAAATATAAAATACCTAAATGATTCACATGATGGAAGTAATGACACATAAATATCATCTTGTATTCATTCCAAATTTTATGGTGATGACCGAATAAACTTTCTATGGGAACAATTATTAGCACATTGAGATAATCAGATTGAAGAAACTTCGGTTTCTTCATTGGATATCAACATAAATTTTAGTTTTTTTTCACATCATATAGTTGATCTGGGATGGTCTAACCAGTCAAGCCAAACAAAAAAATAATATTATAATTTATAAACTTCTAGTTTATAAACTTTTGGTTTTACGATATGAGGTATTCCAATTGTATGTACTATATACGTGTAAACTGAAAAATTTTCCAATACCTCTGGATAACAACTCTTTTAGAGCTCTAAATTATCATCGTACTCGAATATAGTGTTAACAATGACTTCTAGTAATACTAAATAGAAGAAAAATTTTGTATAACTAGTAGAGTATAGAAGAAACATTTTGTAGAACATTTCAAACAAACTATTTCCGCCATAAAAATACTCTATCAAAGTTAATATTGCAAACTAATGTAAAACAAGTATGAAAAAGTTACATCATAAACTATGTTTTGATTTTTATTTTTTAATTGAGTCTATTATAGACACATACTTGTATAAAAGATTAAAAAATATCAGACTAAAATTTGTTATCATCAAGTTCATTGAACTTTTAAGATTGACCATGGTATTTTCTTCCAAATAATAAATTTACTCACAATCATGAAATATAATCAATAACATCAAGAAGAAATTAAAACATGAAATAAATATTTGAACAATTTAATTTTGATAAAATATACCAAACTATTTTGAAAATAAAAATTTGGCATATACCTTTGAAACTTGGTATATTTATTCATGATCCACTACATTATAACACATTGTTAACCTCAATAAAAAAAATAGGATATGCTATTTTAATATTTTATATCCATAAACTTTTGTTATAAAAATATATTATGTATACATGTGATCAATTATTTATGTGGTTCGTACAATCCAATCTAATTAAGCGGAGACTTAATTTTTGGAAATATAAAAAAATATTTATATTGAAAATAGAATTCAAAACAAGATCATACGAGATCTTGCATAGTAAAACTAGCAAGCATCAAATATCTCAAAAAAACATATGTGATCAATATCATTCAATAATATAATATTCAAAAAAAATATTGACGTCACTCAATGGTATGAAAAAATACGCAAGTATATCCATAATTATATTGGCAAATTTTTCTCTTTATCATAATGACAGTAATCATTTTCAATAAAAAAATATTAGAATTTTTCATCACTAATAGTTTCAATAAAGAAGAACATAAATTTCATGTTGTGAGATTGTCGCATTCTTAAAATTTCATATTCAAAAACAAAACGACAAGGCACATGAACTCATTTAGGATAAATTTCTCCACTTATTCATATTCTTAATATGACAATAGCTTAAAAATTTTATAACTAACCTCGAAAAAAGTACTACTCATCAACATGTGTGTAGAGCCAAGAAAATAGAAGCCGACATAAGATATGAGCCAACGCATAATCTTCCTTATATAACTTTCAAAACAACTCATAGAGAGATCATTAGGGAACAATAACAAAAATTATATCAAATAAAGCTCTACTTAAATGTCAAATTGTCAATGATAGAATATATAAATCATATTAATTTACTTCATGAAAAACATTAATATTTTCATGTTTCAATATAACGTTCAATAATAATTGACAAGAAACGCCATTAAATATATAATGCAAAATAAATAAAATTATTTTTTCTCAAAGTGAAATCATACTTATTTGACTGATCTTTGCATCATAAAATAAATGTGCTAACATTTAAAACTAATAATTTATGACACATGAGCAGTATCATTGATACATCAAATAGTGATTACCACTACCAAAGAAATATTTGCATTAAAATTAGAATTTGTAGATATAATAGTGAAATTATCCTATTTAATAAAATGATATCAAATATTGATTTCACCAATAAAGACACAACAACCTGGTGCGATTGGAATGACCCGTGGGATCCCGAGTACAATACTCGGTGAAAACAACAATTTTTTTTAATAAATTTTTTATTAATTCAATAAGACAATCAACCCAAATGGTTGGAGTTGCACAATGATAAGATGATAAGTGCCAGTGTGTGCGTGTTCAAATTCCAATGATGTATTTACTCTTTAAACTCTCTAGCAATACTTGAAATCCTTAGCACTAGACATGATTATTCACATCTAAGTTCGATGTGTATTCTTCATTTTGTGGAATTTGCACACAGTTGAAGCAAGAGTTAGACATTATAAATTGGAGATGAAGAATGAATACAAGTCCCTCGATTGCTTTAAGAAATTGTCACCATTAATAGTAAGATTTGGGCACTGAGAAGTGGAACAAACCAAGTCCCACATCGGGTTTTATAGATTCCAATCTTAGAAAAATTTTGCTATTTTATTTTTTGATCATTCTTTGGAAAATATATAAAATAGAATTCAAGGATCAGTCTTGAACCCATGACTTGCCATTATTGCTACCGTGCTTGGCATGAAATGCAAACATAATATATATAAATACCACGGTTACTGCAGAGCTATAAATCGCTTCTGCCTTATTTGCATCGATGAGTTCTCCTTTTCAAATCAATCAACACTGCTTATGTTTGCATCTTTTCAAATCTGTTTCGATTTGCATCTTTCTTTCTTTCTTTTTTTTTTTTATGATGGACGTGATAAATGCTATAATTCTCAAGAACTTGTATCTCTTATAAAATGTTCATGTCCACATAATATTGATACTTTGGGAACAATATATAATTTATCAAAAGAAAAAAATGAATAAATAAATAAAACATTAATAATATTAAAATTTACCTTGCTTCAATACTCTTTGATGTATAAGCTTCAACACACCTTTTGGTTAGAGTTTCGTGCTGATAACGTGTTATGAAACGTATGAAAATAAGGAAGAAGAGAGGAAATAATATATTGTGATATATTCAGTGTACATTTTACATCATAGTTGAATCCTATTTATAGGGAGATAGGAAACCCTAATATGGAGTGATATCAACTAAATATAAACACAATTCACCCTAATACGGAGTGGTATCAACTAAATATAAACACAATCCAATAGATAGTCATCCACTAATTAGATGGATATGAATTGTTTATAACACATATTAATATTTTTTATTCATTTTTAATTTCTTTCTTTTTATTTTCAATTCTTCCTTCAATCCAAAAACTCTTTTTTTCCTCCACCTGAAAATTAAACCCTTCAAAAAAGAAGGCTATCCAACTTGGATACTAAATACACATTATAATCAAATAACAAAATCATAGGGCTTGTAGACCATACGAAGAAAGAAAAGAAATGGATGGACAAGAAAAAACTTTAGCTTACATAAAAGAATAAAATAATGATCACAAATTGTGGAAGACTGATCAATTAAATCAAACAAAGCCGAGTAATATTTGAAGGCATTGCACACTCTAGTTTCCAATCTAGGGTCATTGTGTTATGCTTCTTGCTCAGCCATAACAACAATCGTAGGATTTGTGCTACGAATGAAACCTAAAAAATTTCTTAGTTCTCCTCGAGTTCCATCATAAAAGGTCTTATGGAGCTGCAAAGCACAGTTCACAGCTACACTTTCATGTTCCTTCCCATGAAGCATTGGAAGCCTCACATCTTCAAGTCTATCCACAACTGGATGAAACTCAAAGGGAAGGTTCAATGCCTCAGCAAAACCAGCTAGCGTCTCACCAGTTTTATATAGCTCTTGCTTTGACTACCCTATGCCCGTAATTCTAACATGGCTTGGAGGGTAAGCTTTATGAGGGGTCGTGCTTAAATTTATTTTTTTTAAAGCCAAAATATTTTTGATTCTTTTTTACGGGACGGGGGAAGGGGATTTTAAATCCACCAAATGGTGACTCTCAAGATCGAATCCTGGACTTTCAACTTTCAAGTCTTAAAATTTGGTATATGATCATGTGAGTTACTTATACTTGTCACATCTTCTTAATGTATTTTAATAAAACTTAAAGTTTGGGTTGTGAAAGGTACTCACGACCTCAAGTCGTGAGGGATGCTGATAATCCGTACCTGGTTGAGTCGTGAGATTAGTTCACGATCCATGCATCAACCTCGAAGAAAAGACGATTCAAAAATATTGAGAATAATGTCATAGATTTCTTCCCCAAATATTACCGAGGAATTTTTTTAAAAGAATTTAGCATTGTATCCATAGGGTCTGGTTCATGAGATTTATCGTTATCAAAGCTAAGAAAATACATTGCCGGAGTTGGATAATAACAACACTTATTATCATCTTCCTTGAGCCAAGACATTTTATAACGTTGTTGGAGATGGATTTGTTCCTACTTCACAGCTTCTGCATCGAGGAGCCTATGTCGTTTTTTATGCTCCAAAACCACATTATCGCTTTGCTTCTTGCTAGGAAGGTATTAGAATAGTTTTGCAGAATCAAGAATACGTCCCTAGCTCCAACGAGAAAAAAGAAAAAACAGTACCAAGGTCATGACTCATGAATGTGCTTCAATAGTGTTGTACAATAATATTATCCAATCAAATATACCGATATTTTTAACAATGTTATTTGCATAAATAAAAATTTTGTAAAGTAAAAGTTTGATAACTTCCTTTTTTTATTGAAAGAAAGAGAGTTTCATGATCCTAAGAAATTAAACAATTTGATTATGTGTTTTCATATGTTTTAAGAATTCGTGGCTTCAAAATTTCATATTAAAGATTATTTTAAAGCTTACTTACATGACACATGCGGTTTAATTTTAATTTTTTTTTGTCCATGACCGGAGTGTCTATCATCGATCACAGTGACTAATCTCCTCGCTGGCTTGTAGGCACCTCTAATGGGTGGAACAACTGGCCCCGAGATTTAACGCTGATACATGCACAAAGCAGGATTCAAACACTTGACTTTGCTTAAGCGTAGATCAATCCTTACCACTAAAACACACGCTCGGGATTATGACAGATGCTGTTTAGTTCTAACAACTACAACTCTAGCTTTAGGAATTGAAATTGAGCTTAATTAATTAGTTCCATTCATCAACTACTCCTCTCATCAACTCCATCATTTTGTTCTGCAATTGGATATTGGAAGTCTTTGTATTTATACCTATTCTCATAAACCATTATCATCTCATCAATCCACAATATCAAACTTAGCAAATAATCTAATGACGAGAATTATTGAATCTCTTCATATGCTCTTGAATGCAATAGTCTTCATAGCATTTGTAATCTTTGCAGCCTCTTCTGCCACTTCAACTCGAATCCTTGATGAGCTTGAAACACAAACCACTGCACCACAAGAACCTGACTCTGCAGAGTCCCCTGTTTCATCTAGTAGTGTCCCTCCACTGGTGACAGCTGCCCCCGCAGCTGCAGCCACCGGCACTGACCATGACCACCACATTCTGTCCTTTTTCTTGCATGACATTCTCGGTGGCTCAAATCCCACAGCGAGAGCTGTGACCGGAGTTGTGACAAATCCAGCACTCAATGCTCAGGTAGCATTTGCTAAGCCCAACGGTGCAAACATTCCTCTAAACAATGGCGTCCCCCAGAACAACAACAACGAGGGAATTCTCAACAACAACAACCTCCCTTTCCTCACCGGTCTCAGCGGTAACACGGGGAATGTGTTCAGAAACAACGGCAACAACAATGGTGGGATTGGTTTCTCGGTGGGGAATGCGAATCAGGTACCAGAAGGAATGACAGTGCAACAGTTGATGTTTGGGACAATGACGGTGTTTGATGATGAACTAACAGAAGGGCATGAGTTGGGATCAGGGTTGGTGGGAAAAGCACAAGGATTTTACATAGCAAGTGCAGTTGATGGAACCAGCCAGGTAATGGCTTTCACTGCCAAGTTTGAGGAGAATGGTTATGCTGATAGTCTCAGCTTCTTTGGTGTGCACAGGACTCAAGTTTCGGAATCACAACTTGCCATCATAGGAGGCACTGGAAAGTATGTGAATGCTGAGGGCTATGCTATTATTAAAACCTTTCCTGTTACTGATCAGCAACATAACACTGATGGACTTGAAACTCTGCTGCAGCTCACTGCTTATCTTTCTTATTAGGCTCTCTTATATTATGAATTTCGTTGTTTCAACTTGCAAATATTTGTATTTCGTGTAATGAATTTGAACATGAATTTCAAAATTTACAAAAAATACACGGCTAGGGTGCTCGGCCCACTTTACATTTGTACCATGCATGCGTATGATATATCTCTTCTAGTCTTCTTGTTAGATGCAGATAGAGAGATGGACTTAGCCAAAGGTGTTCACTTGAACATGTAGTTTTGCAGTAATAACTAATATGCACTCACGGGTTTTGTTGTACTTGTCTCTACTCTCTAATGACTTGGACATGGTGTTCTCTAATTCAAAGATAAGAGGGAATACAAATTCATAGGTCTTTTCAAACATTTTAGTTATGCCTCAATAAGCTGTACCTGAGCTTTTTGACATGGATGATCACGTTACCGCACGTTGTCCCCAAAAATTTCTTAGTCATCGCTTTGACGTGAATGACACAATTGGGAAATGATGGAAAAAAATCTCATCCGCGTGATATCAAATCAAATTGCTCTGGAACCTATTGAACGGAGAGGACTCATCACCCCTTTCTAGTACTACAAACAACTATGATTTTTGTATAATAAACAGCTACATCAAATATTGTCCCAATGGTTTGTATCATGTACTTTGGGATGTGTATATAAAAATATAAGAAACTAGTGAAACACATATACATGTGTATACAATATATAAAGTATGTTTGAGGTTATTCACATTTTAAAATGCATATTTACATTCTTCCAGGGACGGGGATTGATCTTGGAAGAAGCAGGTGAAAAATTGGCGACAAAAATTACAACTAAGATACAAACCATTGATTTGTTTAACATTCTATTATTACTACATTTACCATTAAGTTAAAGATTATGAATTGTTAGTATAAGCAAATAACTAAATATAAATATTTGAAGAGTTGACTTCCCGAAAATGCAACCCCTGATTTTTTTTAGCCTTTTTTTTTTAATTAAGATCCGTCAATGCATTCATGAATGATTAAAGAGGAGTGTAAATTTGCGTTAAATCAGGAGTGAAAATAGCATTATTACCTATATCATCAAATAATTTAATTTGTTCAAAAAACTAAGTACTCCGTATTCAAACAATGCAACACTTTAACAAAAGCTCCACATGCAAGATGTAGAAAGATGAAATATACTGGGATTAATTATGTCACAAGTTTTTGAAGTTTGGATAATTTTGTCAGATACTTTTATACCTTTTTCAATGTCTGATTATTCGAAGTTATTTATGAGTTTGTCATATATTCCTACTACTAATTCTGGCCAATTTTGATGACATGTAACATCATAATCTTAGTCAGACGCAGAATGTTGGTCATGTGGTGTCTCATGATCTCACACGGGCGAAGACGACCTCTCTTCAATTCTTTTTTTTCTTTTTTTATTTAACTAAAAATATAAAAATATTAAGTTTTTTAGTTTTTCAATTTTTTTTTTAAAAAAAAATTTCGCCTACGGGGCACCAGGTGCTTGAACTCGTGCGTCTGATCAGGATTCCTGATGTTACATGTTAGTAAAATTGGCCAGAATTGATAGCAGAGGTATATAACAAACCCAAAAGTAACTTCGGGGAGTCAGACATTGAAAATAAAAGAATAAGGGTCTCTAACAAAATTAAAGTACCTGAAACTTGAGGGACTTGTGACATAATTAAGCCAATATACACAATAAAGAGTCTTATTAATAATAGTCTTAAAAACACTTATTAATGTTATTATTAGATTTGGAAAAAATATCATAAATTCTTTTCATTCTCTTGAAATCATAAAAACCACATTATTTTCCAACACTTTTTTTATTATATACTCGAATATTTCTTTAACAAGTGTCTTAAAATAAAGCACTTATTAATATTGACCTAAAATAAAAAAATAAAATAAAATACAAAATGATATATAGATATAACAATAATCAGCAATTCCCAAATTTCTTTTTTTTTATAAGCAAAATTGATTGAAGGGCATTACTAACATGCAATCCAAAATTGGATGGTTGTTATGCAATTTTTTTTCAACCAATAAGAAGTTGTCACTTATGTCATGTCATTATTTGAAGTAGTTAAAATTAGTTTTTTGCAATTTAATCCAACATAAAAAGTAAATTAAAAATCTAGTCCTTTGTACCTATAGACAAATTATACAAACAACTTTAATTTTTTTTTTAAATTAAAAGTTATAATTTGTCTATAATGGATTTTGATTAAAATAAATAACCAATAAAAATATCCTCAACAACACATGACTACTTACTTGATATGATACATTTTTATTATTTGATTATTCTGCTGTACCTAAATCCACTCTTTTACAACAGTATGTGAAAAACCATCATTATATAATATTATCAGGGACCCCAAGCCAACGCCTACAACTGCATACATGGCTGCTAATAGTGCAGACTTCAACTGTATGAATAAAACCCCGTCACCAGTACTAAAGATTATTAGATATACGGTATTACATATGCAAGGTTACTTTGCTGTGTTCCTTGAAGACATTCCCTTAATTAGTTACTAGCTTGCTAATACTAACTACTTGAGAAGAAAGGGAGTGGGATTCAGTCGTGCCACTGGAATACAAACGAGAGGATTGGCCCTAGGAGCAGTCAATCCTGGCCGTTCATCCATATCAATGGTTTTGCCCTGCTCCAAGATTCTACCTTTGGAATCAAACATGTTAAACTCAAAGCACTGAGCCAGAGCTCCAATAATAGTAGGCAATTCCCTCATGGCCAAAGGCATGCCAGGGCAACCTCTCCTTCCAGTTCCAAAAGGCAACAACTCATAGTGATGTCCTTTGATATCTATAGTGCTCCCTTCACCTTCTATGAACCTCTCTGGCTTAAACTCCATTGGGTTTTCCCATATGCTTGGGTCCCTTCCCATAGCCCAAATGTTAACACATGTTACTGTGCCTTTTGGGATCATATAACCATTGACCATGCAATCTTCGATTCCTTTTCTCATAATCATTGTTATTGGTGGATGAAGCCTCATGGTTTCTTTTATGATGGCATGGATGTAAGGAAGGTTTGGACTGTCTGCTTCACACACCAATCTTTGTTTCCCAGTAACTCTGTCCACCTCTTCTTGGGCTCTCTTCATCACCCTTGGATTGTTGAACACTTCTGCTATTGCCCATTCCACTGAGATGGCAGTTGTATCTGTAGCTGCTGTAAAGTAGTCCTATAATATTTAAAAAAATAAAAAATTAACTTCAGAATTTTTATAGAGGTAAAAGGGAAATCTAATCAATTTCTTTATTCAAAGAATATTTGTTATTTTTTTTGGATTAACCAGGGTATCCACTCGCACAACTGGGTGACTAATCCCTTACACCACGGTCGGGTCTTTTCGGGGGCGATGCTCCCAGTAAGGCTTGCTCCATTCACATGCACCTCGGGTACGACTCGAACCCGCGACCACATGCTTAAGGGACACGAGCCCCTTCCACTTGTGCCAGCCTCCACCGGTAGAGTATTTGTTATTTGTGTTACTAATAATAGAAAGATAAAAAGGCTCTTCTTTTGTACAACAAATTTATATATTGCTTAATTATGTCACAAGTCCCTTAAGTTTGGGGTACTTTTGTCAAATACCCTTATTTTTATTTTTTCAATGTGTGACTCCCCGAAAATACTTATGGGTTTGTCATATAACTCTTCTACCAATTTTGGTCAATTTTGCTAACATGTAACGTCAGAATCTTCGTCAAACGCACGAGGTAAGGCACGTGGTGCCCCGTGGGCGAAGATCATGTTTTTTTTCAAATTAAAAAACTAAAATACTCCCTCCGGCTCGAATTATAAGCAAATATAACTACTTTTACGCTTATTAAGGAGATAGGTTGATTGTATTTAATTTTCTCAAAATTGTAAAAAATAGAGGTATTTTAGGAAAGTAGTATTGGGAATGAAACAAAAATTAAATAAGATAACAATTTTTAGAGATGTTTTAGGAAAATGGTATTGGGAATGAAACAAAATTTAATAAAGTTAGTTAATTTTGCATATATTTTAAACCAACAGAAGTATGTTTTTTGTTGCTTATAATTCGAGCTAGAGGGAGTACTTAATATTTTTATATTTTTAGTTAAATAAAAAAATAAAAAAATAATGATTGAAGAGAGAGGTCGTCTTCGACCCTGTGACATTACGCGGCATCACATGACCAACCTGCAGCGTCTAACCAGGATTCTAATATTACATTTCAGCAAAATTGACCAGAATTGATAGTAGGGGTATATGACAAACCCAGAAGTAACTTCGGGGAGTCAAACATTTAAAAAAAAATAATAAAGATATCTGGCAAAAGTATCTCAAACTTCAGGGACTTGTGACATAATACCTTTATATATTCAAATTTGACCATTTTTTTAATTAAAAAAAGTCAATAAAAAATGATATATTCTCCAACAGAATTAATCTAAAATCATCCTAACAACACTTATAGACATGTGTTATAAGGTGGATCGGAGAAAATTTCAACTTGTTGAATAATTTAACATTAAGTTAAAATATGATATTAATTATTGTTATAATTATAATAACCATTGGATTAGAGAAATCGATAAGAAATGAAGATAAGGAAATGGAAAAGATCTTCTCCTTCCATGTTACCTATATAGAAAGTTTGACAACTTTTAATTCGGAGCTATTATAAATTTATAAATTTACAGTAATCTATAATATTCTTTTCGTTCCACAAGAATTATATTATAAAAAATATGGCAAGTTTTTATCTAAAACTAAAGTTAAAGTAATTAATAAAAAATACTTAAAAATAACAAATTTTGAATTATAATTGATTGACTAATATAAAATGCATTAAATTAGTGTTTGATAATTAATTGTTATGTTAGCTAAATTATTAAATACATGTTTCTTCTTGGTCTTTTGACTTTTAATTTGCAATTTTTTACCGTAAGAAGAGTATAAAGTATGAAGTATGAAGGATATATATATATACTCACCAAGATCAATGATTTGATATTGTTCCTGGTTAACTGGACCTCACAATCTTCATCCTCAGAGACATCAAGCAAAATGTCAAGAAAATCCTTCACTTTCTCATTGTCATCATCTTCAACACCCTCTATTTCGGTGGCCTTTTGTTTCTTTCTTAGTTCCTCGCGGTCAGATATGATCTTCTCCAATAGAGCATCGTACCTTTTATGTATATTCATTGCCCTCTTCTTAAAACCTTGTACATCGAAATTCTTGAAAACACCAATGAAATCCGACACATTAAATTCCCCGAATATTTGAGTCACCTCTCGAACCAAAGCCCTGGCCTCCTCAGACTGGCCATCATCATCATCACTCCCAGAACTCTTGATGCTCAACATCATCTTCGAAATTATGTTGTTTGAAAGCTTTAGCAACTCTTCAGTGAGATCCACTTTCTCTCTGGCCTCTGATTTATGAGTAAGGTTTTGAATGAATTCATGGATTTCACTTGTCCTAAGGGGTAGGAAATGGCCAAGGGTTCGGTTACCTAAGAGCTCAGTGGTACTAAGTTTTTTGATGAATTTCCAGTAAGTGTCATAAGGTGCAAAAGCAAATGTGGCATTATCATATGTAACCAAGTTGATAGCTGTGCTCATCTTACGTGAAGAATAAGTGAGCTCATTTATTTTGAGAATTTCTTTGGCAAGTGATGGGGTGCTAGCAACAACAAATCGAGCATAGCCAAGTTTAAGGAATAAAAGAGGGCCATAACGTTGAGATAGATCTCGAAAGGATTGGTGGATAATTGGTTGAAGAAGGTGGAGATGGCCAATTATGGGTAACCCTGGTGGGCTTGGAGGATGTCTCGATTGATTTTGTGATTTATTGTTTCTCTTGGAAGAGTAGAGGAGTTTTAGAAAGAAAGCTGAGAGGAAGAGAATGAAAGAAAACAAGATGAATTGATGAGACATGGTTCTTAGTTGGTGATGATGAGAAGTGAATGGAGAAGTGATAGATCGTTGTATATCTATATATTGTGCATTATGCCAACAACTTTTTAGAGGACATTACGTGCACAGTGAGCTTTGACGAAGATGCTCAGCATTGCTTGAATATATATTAAATAATTAAAAATGTTAGTCGATGCGATACCTTCTGAAACCTGTTTACATCTAGGGTGCATACTTAGATGTCATTTACAGCTAAAGAAATACTCCCACCGATTATCCAAAAGAAAAATAAAAATAAAAATGAAAAAAATACTCCCACTGTCCATTCTTTTGCATATAGATTAAAAAACAGCAAGTGATAATATTTAATATATTTTGACTAAGTTATTTTTATTTAAGAAAATGAGAGAAAATAATAATAAATATATAAAATTATATTAAAAAATAAAAAAATAAGTGATGAAAAGAAAATGTAATAAATAAAAATATTAAAAAAAAGAAGTATAAATGAATATGATATTTATTAAAGAATGTACAGTAACATATTAACATATAACACATATAACAATGTAAAAAGATTGAAAATACATAACTTATAGGACAAACGGATTACTCAATACTGTCGTTCACCCTTTATTATAAATTGTTTTTATCTACTTCACACGAAAAATAGTTGAAAGTAATTAATACTGTCAACTTTATAAAAAAAAATACACGTCTACTTTTCAAATAAAAAAGTTTGAGAGTATTGAAAAGATTCAAGAATTTGATGGAAAAGTATTTTTAAAATATCAATATTTAATAACTAATAGTGATTTTTTTTTTAATTTTAAAACATATAACGTTTTTTTTTTCTTTTCAATATATTGATCGATGTGCACTTTTTACTATGCTCATTCGGGCTGAAAAGTGGTACTGTATGTATTTTCCTTTTAAGAAAATTCTTCGCCGTATGACTAGATAATGGGGCGGTTGAACATAAGTAACAAGTCTTCGCCTCTGAAAAGCAGCGTCATTTTCTTTTGGGAATTAGTCCCCAAATCTCATTTTTCTCCTCAAACCTCATTTTAATTTGAAAAAGTCAGAAATGCCAATTTTTTTCCAAACCCCATTCACTATAAACGTCCAACAACCCCACTACCCACTATCGTCATCACCTTCACACACAGCTCCCCACTCCCTGCAACTCCCCCCATCACCACCACCTTCACACACAGCCCCCACTCCCTGCAACTCCCCCTCCTCCCCCACCACCTTCACACACAACCACCAAGACACACACACAGCCCAAAGCGAAGTTTAAGTGGGATTGGGCATCGTCTTCCACATCTCCTCCTCTATCTGCATCACAATTAGCTTCTTCAAACTTCGCTTTTCAACCCCAAAAATGTCTCTCCTGCATCAAATTAAAATGTCATTCTCGCATCTGTTCAAAATTCCGACAACCCAGTGTCGGAATTTTGAATTTCCGACACGGGCTGGTCGGAATTATTCACAACCCGAAAAAAAAAAGAAGCTATGGACGAAGGAGATGCATAGTTTAAAGAAGAAGAAGAAGGAGGAGATGCATAGATGTAGACGAAGGTTAGAAAGAAGAAATTAGAAAAAAAAATGAAAAACAAGGCATGCATGCATGCTCAAAAGAAGAAGAAGAAGAAGGAGATGCATAGCTCTGGAGAAATGAGGAGGGGTTTTACTTCCATCTACCTGTTTTTTGCGGTGGTCAAAGGAGAGAGGGAGCGGCGACTGGAGAAGAAGAAGAACTGTTTTTTGCGGTGGTCAAAAGAGGGAGGAAGCGGCGGCTGGAGGAGGAGGAGGAGGAGGAGGTGAAGGTTGAGTGAATGGGGTTTGTATAAAGGGGTATTATTGGTATTATGAAAAAAGTGGGGTTTGGGGATAAAAGGGAGGTTTGTAGACTAATTCCCTTTTCTTCTCGGAAAACATAAACATTAACAAAAATGTTTTTATAAGAACCTTAACCATGAGAGTACTCATCTCATCCTATTTATAAGCCTTTTTGAAGTTTTTATTTTGGTTATATTTATAAGATCCCTTTTCAATTTTTAATAGCATTTAATTACTTCTTTCTATTAACACCCCTATAAAGTCAGCACTTTTTAAAGTTCCAATGATAATTATAGGGGTAGTTTTGAAAAAGTATATCAAATTTTCACATTTCCAATGTCACCAACTAACTTATCCACTCTCCTCGATGGGAGTGAAAAATCCCAAAAGGGTATAAATAGGATCGGAGGGAGTAATTTATAAGATGCCATTAAATTACTTAATTACTCGGGTTTTAATACAATAACTTTTGAACAAATTCACATTTAATAATAATGAAGTTGGATAATTTTATGGGTCTTTTCAATTTAACCATCAAGTGAGGTTAATTAAATTTTGAAAAGTAAATATTTTCTAAAAAACAATACATTTAGTTTTTCAATACAATTTTATTATTTATACTTATATATATATATATATATTATACATGAGGTACATAAAATAGAAAAACCGTAATTTTATTAATTGGGTTGGTATATAAATATTTGATATATTGTTTTACATTTACTAGTTATAAAAGCTAAAACACATTGATTATCTCTATATTTAATAGTAACCATTTTAAAAAGGAATAATTAAATAGTTGCATTGTCTAATTAAGAGAGAATACAATCTTATAAATTTTGAAGTGAAGAAAATGATATTCCCCCGTCTCACAAGGATGATAACAAATTTAAAAATTCAAAAAATTTAAAGAGATATGTATTTAATGGTTTGTCTAATACATCAACCAATTACTAGACATCTAATTTAATGCATTTTATATTTATCAACCAATTATAATTCAAAATTTACAATTTCTAAACTTTCATTAATTATTTTAACTTTAATTTGGAAAAAAAAAATTGGTTAATTTTTACAATCATTGCGATATGAAGGGAGTATTATATTTGAGTTAGTATTCGGTATACTTGGGACTTTGGGAGTCAATGTATCCTCAATAGCATATCACCCAAAAAAAAAAAAAAAGTAATTTTTGCCGAATACATTAACCCATAGCGTATATATGCATTTTCATAGGAGAGTATGAATATTATCCGGAGCCCTTATGTAATGGAATCACCCTTTTGTTTTATACGATTACTACATGAATTTGGCTTGTGTTGCTTTCATTTCCCTTCTTCTTTTTGTTGTTTGCTTATTCTTGTTGGAGACTAAGCTAATGTGAGCTGTAATCTCATTTAGTTGCAGATAAAATTAATATAGGTTCCGTCTTCCATGAAACCGTTTTAGGATTTAGGAAGGCACCTCGATATTAAGATTGGGTTGAGGGGTGTGTGATTGACCCTGATAAGGGGATAAGGGTGTAAGAAGGTTTTTTTATGAAATTGGTCCCTATAAATGTTGGTCGTTCTGAAATGAGTCCCTAAACTTTGTTTTTTTTCGTTTTGGTCCCCAAACACTTTTTACGTTATCGATTTGGGGATCAAAACGAAAAAAACAAAAAATGTTTAAGGACTCATTTCAGAATGAACAATATTTACAGGGACCAACTTCGAAACGTAAATAGTGTTTGGGACCAAAACGAAAAAAAAATAAAGTTTAGGGACTCATTTCAGAACAACCAATATTTATAGGGACTAATTTCATAAAAAAGCCGTGTAAGAATTACTACTGGAGATATAGTGAATAGTATTTCCTAGCACGAGAACATTTTTTTTGTAAAAATACCAGATTAATTTAAGGTGACACTAATCAATGTAATATGTTAAGCTTTATTACTCGCATATTGTGTCAACTCAGGGACACCCTAGAATAATCATCCAAGTGGATATAATATAGTTGCATCCAAGCTGTTAGTTGCGAGTCAAAAGTCAACTACACAACTAAACCTAAATTATGGGCTAAGTATATGAGCAGAAATATAAATTTATGATAGAGATACTGGCTGGAAAAGAATGTAATTTAGCTTTATATTTCAATTGAAGCACACCATCGCTTGAGAGAGTTGTCCATTAATTACCAGCGCATGTAAACCAACAACTGTACTAACTTGATGCGGGATTAATAAAAAAGGATTGAATAATAGCAGTATCATTGTGTGTGAACCAAGATGCATTCTTTTTTTCTTGGTAGGCCGTACCCAAATGCATATATATTAGGAAAGATTATTAGTTGGTCCTGGACCATGATGGTTCGGACTTATCTCAATCGTTCATCGTATTAAAAAAATTTAAAAATAAATAATAATTGGTAGTGATTGTCCTGGACCATGAAGTTCCGAACCACTTAATAATTTATCACACAGTAGGATGTCTGGGCAAAAGTTAAATTTTTTGCCATCCGCTATTGAGGTAACCTACTATAAAAGTTACGCATATGCTAATCCTTGAATATACTGAGAAAAATTTTAATATTTCATAAATCAGCATATGCATAATTTTAGAACTCGCATATTTATCCTTAACGAATGAACCATAAAAAGAAAAAAAAAATTGATATATAAAAGAATATTTTAAAAAATATTTTATTTTTTGAGATCAGATATGAACCAGAAAAGTTATATATAAATAAATCAATAAAAAAAAAACTAGATAAGAAGATGAATACTATAGCCCAACCACAAGGCCCAAATAATTAAAGATAAGAAACGTCAGACACATAACACAAGGAGTGGATCGATAGAAGGGGAAATTTATAGCTAGTTCTAAATCACTGGTTTAGGTACCAACAAAGCCCAGCACAGTTGGTAGATAGCTGGGTTCCTTAAGCACGATGTCGGGGGTTCGATCCCTGCCGTGGGCATGGAAAAGACTTTGTTGGTAGAGGCAAAATCCACTTCGGTGATCTCTACGCTTCGGAGGGGATTAGTCTTCGACCCTCGACTGGAGGATACCCTTGGTGTACACGAAAAAAAATAAATCACTGGTTTAGGTCAGTATTAATTTCACAAGTAATATAAATAACTTGCTTTGATCCCGTTTTATGCGTGGACTTTTTATTTAGTTTTATTTTTATGTAAGTTTTTTTAAAATGCATATTAGGAATTTAATTTTTTTTATACAAAAAAATGCCTTTTCAATCCACAACATTTATAGTTAAAGTTTTTCTTGCACAAGAACAATAGTAGATAAATAGATTATTCAAATTTTCTAAACTATTATCTCCAACCAAGATACAATATTACAATTTAAAACTAAATAGATTATTCAAAATTTCCAAATCATTATCCACAACTAAAATATCATTTAAAATCATCAAATAAATAAGG
The DNA here is from genome assembly GCA_037953625.1 of Crotalaria pallida. Classification (NCBI taxonomy): domain Eukaryota; kingdom Viridiplantae; phylum Streptophyta; class Magnoliopsida; order Fabales; family Fabaceae; genus Crotalaria; species Crotalaria pallida. Next base: position 134,839,482 of record CM075654.1, on the reverse strand, counting down.
AATACTTAGATTTAATATTTATTTATACATAAAAAAAATGTTCAATATAAAAAAATAAAATGCAAAAACAACGTGGAATGCATTAAGCACTTGAGACAGGTTGTCAAGAATATATTTATCTATTTACTCTTCTTCTACAATCTTTATATATAACAAGAAGGTGCATTTTTGACCAACCAAGTTAAAATCACAAAAACATTTAAATATATATATATATATATATATATATAATAACTATTTTTACATGCCTTTCTTATTTGAGGTAATTTATTATGTTCTTGATTTTTTACGAAAAAGGTATCAATTATCAAAAGTGATTCATTAATGCGTTACAGTCTTCTCTTTAATATCACAAAAATTAATATAAAAATCAGAATAGCAAAAAGTGCAAATTGATGAAAACATTCCAAATTTTAGGTGAAAAAAAAATTTAAAATCTCAAATTCTAAAAAGCTACCATATTTGTCGTTGATGTTTTCCTCTCACAAGAGCAATTGTAAATAAATAATTGATTTCTAACTTATACACGTGTCAAATTATTAAATTCTTGCTTTATTCATTTCGGATAGATAAATACAAGTTATATATATATATATTTATTATTTGTTATATATACATTTAAAAGTTTCACATCATCTTTGTTCATCCTTTTTTTTTCAATTTTTTTGGTATTTTTCTTTATCTATTTTAATTGTAGTTGTAGTTGTTGTATTATTTTTGTTTGATTATAGTATAAAAGTGAGATGCATGAAATTCTTATAAACAAATTGTTAATTATTTTCGTTAACATAAAATACATTACTAAAATTGATTAATATATTAATAAACCAAAAAATGATTTTATAAAACGGAAATAAATTTCTAGGGAAAATTTTTATACCGAAGTATACATAGTATAAGGATCATCTGCATCGATCTTGGACAAATCAAATATCATTATCAACTTTATTATAATTAATCAGAATCAAGTCAAAATTATATTTTTCGGTTCCTTTTGTTTGGTGGTATTATAAATTAACCCCTTTTTATTTTAATGATTATAACTTTTTTTTATGATTAATCAAAATTAAACATTATGATTTTTGTTTGTTTGATGATATTATGAACAAATTAAATTTAAGGATAAATTAGAATATCCACTATTTCATAGGATATCAAAAAGATATTGAAATGATTATTATTGACTACATTGGTTAACACATTGCATTTTATAATGAAGATAATGACTAATTTTTTTATAGTAAATATTATATTTATTTATGTATAGATAAATATTAAATTAATGTATTTCTTATTTAGTTGATAGATAAATTAACACGTTTTTTGATATCATTATCACGTTTATCATGATATTATAATTGATTAGAGTAAAATCAAAATTAAATTTTTTGATCATTTTTTTTATGGTATTATGAGAAGATTTAAGGACAAATCAAATATTCTTTATTTCTGGGGACATGATAATTTAACACTTTTTGAATATGATAGATTATCATCTTTAATATGAATAATAAGAATTATGCATGATTACATTCTAATCTTTTTTATTTGATGATATTATGAGATATTCTTTATATTTATTTGATGGGTAAACTAACATTTTCTTTTGTGTACAATTAGCATTTTTTAATATGATTATCACATTTATTATTATTAATCATAATTAAATATTTTTGATTTTTTTATTTGACAGTATTATAAGCACATTTAAAAATAAATCAAAATATCATATTTGTATTTTTTTTATCAAGACAAGTAAGCTCTCAAGTTGTCCGAGGATACCCTGGCCTATAATCTTCCATGTGGATATAATATAGTTGCATCTAAGCTGTCAGTTAGTTGAAAGCCAAAAGTCAACTTACGCAATTAAATTATGGACTTAGTAACATAAAACTGAGCAGAAATATAAATTTATGATGGCCAAAAAAGAATGTAATTTAGCTTTATGTTTCATTTGAAGTACATTAGCTAGTATGGAGTATAGGCTTAATTGTATTTTTGATCCTTTATCATATTTTTAAGATTCATTTTGATCCTTTACGTATATTATTTTTATGAGTAATTTTGGTCCTTTATCTTTTAAAAAAGATTTAGTTTGGTCCTTCTGTTAAAAAAATTTTAAATTTCATCATAATATTCCGGAATATTTTAGGGATGAGAGGGAATATTCCAAAATATTCTGGTGAAATCTAACTTTTTTGTGATAGAATGACCAAACTGAACCTTTTTAAAAAAATAAAGGATCAAAATTATTAAAAGAAAATAATAAAGAACAAAAATGAATCTATAAAGGATAAAAACGCAGTTAAGCCTTATATATTATGATGCCGAATATGATAGTTTAACCCAACTTGTGACATATAACAATTAGGAGGATGAGTCAACATGTTAGTATATAAGATATGCTTGCACAAAATTGGATGGAGATCAATTTTCAGCTAAATTTTTTTATACTCCTTTTTTTTAAATTATATTCATGCATTTTTTATATTTGTTCTTGAAAATTCTTTTTTAGAGTTGTTTTTAATTTCAAATTTTATTATTTTTACCTTACTACAAATAATCTACCACCACCCGGCCCATTGATAACTAATAACTTCCGGTCTTCTCTGTGTTTTCACTTATGGAGGATAGTTTCATATCACTCCCCATCATTCTCGGTCTTACTTAGATCATCTTGATATATATTTGATTCTAAAAGTGGGTATAATTAAAAAATTCAAAACCACCGGAACAACATCAAACCTGCCCCACGGGCCAGGCCAGGGCAATGGAAGCTGCCAATTTTTGGAAGCATACATCACCTCATTGGCAATCTTCCCCACGAACTGGAATATTTGAACCCCAAATGTGGTTATTTGGTCCCCATTTTTTCGTCTCCCAGCAGACGGAATAATTTGTCTTGAGGAAGACGGAAATTTGGACCCCATTTTTAGTAATAAATGCACCTCCGTTTTTGTCAAAACGGAAACTTCCGTTTTAAGAGGAACGGAAAAATCCGTCCCATTAAGAGACGGAGGTGCATTTATTACTAAAAATGGGGTTCAAATTTCCGTCTCCCTCAAGACAAATTATTCCGTCTGCTGGAAGACGGAAAAATGGGGGCCAAATAATCACATTTGGGGTTCAAATATTCCAACACCTTCCCCACCATCGCTTGAGAGAGTTGTCCATTAAGTACCAGCTAGCCCATGTAAACCAACACTTGTACTAACTCGATGCGGGATCAATAAGAAAGGATAGATAATAGTAGTATCATTTGTGTGTAAACCAAGGTGTGCATTCTTTTTTCTTGGTACGCTGTATCCTCAACCTATGTGCAAAAATGCACATATGTTAGAGGGTTTGTTGAACAAAAATTAAATTTTTTTTGGTAAAATATTGAGGTAATGTAAGTGTAAAAGTTATTGCACATATATTAACTTCCAAATGTATTGAGCAAAAATTTTAATACTTCAAAAAATTAATATAAGAGAAATTTTAAAATTCAAACACTTATCCCTTAATGTATCAATAATAAAAAGAAAAAATAATATACATATGAAAAAATATTTTGGAAAAAAAATATTTTTGAGAGTCAAATATTAACTAAAAAGTCATAAAAAAAAAAAACTAAATCCCAAGATAAAAGCTACAGCCCACCCACAAGGCGCAAACAATCAATATAAGAAAAGACATACACCTAACACAAGGAGTAGATAGAATGAGAATTATTATGTGATTTATGATTTAAATCAATATTAATCTAACACGTAATATAAATAAAAGAATTACTTTCATGTAATCTAATTTTGAATTGTTATTATGCAATTTTATGTTGGATTAATGATACTTTGTCATCTCACATATTATTACTATGTCATTATTTAAGAAAGTCAAAATTGATTTTTTACAATTTAGTTCAACATAAAAATTATATTATTTCAATTTACTCCTTTATACTTTTAGATAAATTATAATTTTAATTTCCAAAAATATTATTTATTTTTATAATATTTTTAATCAAAATTAAAATTAAAAAAAAGTGTTTCAGTTCTTCTTCATCTCATCATTCTCTTTATTAATGTTATTTATTTATTTTTTCTAAAAGTACAAAGGACTAAATAGAAATAATCTAATTTTTATGATGAACTAAATTGCATAAAATCAATTTTGACTTTCTTAAACAATGACATGCCAATCATATGTTAAGTGACAAAATATCATTAGTCCAATATAAGATTGTATAACAACAATCCAAAATTAAGTTGCATACTAAAAATATTCTATAAATAATTACCCATGTATTTTTTTATTTGACAAATTATAACTAATCTGCATAATCATGTATAATATGGTATTCCATGATGATAGAAGGGGAGAAGAAGCACAACCCCAATATACAGAGAGGCCATAGAAAAAGGCTGCCGCGGCTAACCAACTTGAAGATCAAAAGAGTGCCATAATGGGATAATTTGACAAATAGAATACTTTTTCAATTTTATAAGGAGGATAAAAAGTTACAAAATTCAAAAAATCAAGCAGATATACATTTAATGATGTATCTAATAAATCAATTAATTATCAAACAATTTATTTAATATATTTCGTAATAATCATACAATCATAATTTAAAGTTTGTACTTTTCAATTTTTTTCATTAATTATTTTAATTTTAGTTTAAAAAAAATTTTGTTACTTTTCACCATCCTATGACAGAAGAAGTATGATTTAACCATAGATTCTTTTGCTACATAGAATATTTTTAAATTTGCATAAAAATTTTGTAAAGTGAAAGTTTGATAACTTCCTTTTTAATGATCATAATAAATTAAACAATTTGATTATGCGTTTTCATATGTTTTAAGAATTCATGGCTTCATATTTCCTGTGTTAAAGATTATTTTAAAGCTTACTTACATGACACATGCTGTTCAGTTCTAACAACTACAACTCTAGCTTTAGGAGTAGAAATTGAGCTTAGTAGTTAGTTCCATTCCATCCATCAACTCCATCATTTTGTTCTGCAATTGGATATTTGAAGTCTTAGTATTTATACCTTTTCTCACAAACCATTATCATCCCATCACCACAATATCAAACTTGGCTAGCAAACAATCCAATGACGAGCATTGAATCTCTTCATATGCCCTTGAATGCCATAGTCTTTCTTTCCAGCATTTGTATTCTTTGCAGCCTCTTTCACAACTTCAACTCGAATCCTTGATGAGCTTGAAACACCAACCACTGCACCACAAGAACCTGATTTTGCAGAGTCCCCTGTTTCATCCAGTGTCCCTTCGACCCTTCACTGATAACCGCTGCCCAACGGTGCAAACATTCCACTCAACAACTGCGTCCCCCAAAACAACAATAACTAGGGAATTCTCAACAACAACAACCTTCCTTTCCTTACTTGCCTCAGCGGCAACACGGGGAATGTGTTCAGAAACAACGGCCACAACAATGGAGGGTTTGGTTTCCCGGTGGGAAGAGCACATGGATTTTACATAGCAAGTGCAGTTGATGGAACCAACCAGGTAATGGCTTTCACTGCAAAGTTTGAGGAGAATGGTTACGCTGATAGTCTCTGCTTCTTTGGTGTGCACAGGACTCAAGTTTCAGAATCACAACTTGCCATCATAGGAGGCACTGGAAAGTATGTGAATGCTGAGGGCTATGCTATTATTAAAACCTTTCCTGTTACCGATCAGCAACATAACACTGATGGACTTGAAACTCTGCTGCAGCTCACTGCTTATCTTTCTTATTAGGCTGTCTTATATTATGATTTGGGCCGATGTATGTTTCGGCAATTATTGTACTTGTCTTTGATGACATGGATATGGTGTTCTCTAATTCAAAAATCGGTATTCTTTGACTATGTACTAGATGCATAAGATAAACAAATCTTTTAAAAAAAGTTTATATGAAAATATGTTATGCTTATTGAATCCAAAAATGATAATTAGTTTTTTAATAGAAGATTACTTGTTAAGCTTATTTATGTGATCCTATGCACCTAACTTAGAAAAATCTTTCATAGAGAGATTGAAATGCATTGAACTAAAATATTATTAATGTTTCTCTTAACTTACATTGCGTGCTCCAATGAGCTTATATAAAAAATGGTTAACTCAACTAACTACTTGTATGTTTAAGAAGTTAACAACTATCAATTAACATAAAATAAATAAAATAACTAAATATGTAACCAGTTAAATAACACTTCAACTAGTTAACAAATAACTAACTCATCTAACCGATTAACTAACGTCATAATCGGTTATCAAACACTTGCTATTGGTGTGTTTGCTGCTGATACTACTATTGGGCTAAACATTTTACTATGAGTTTGATAATGATATGCTACTATACGGATTTGCTACTATATCAGGTTGCATTATAGTGTGTCCAAAATTGATATATGATGCAGATTTGTTTATCTTATATGCAGCAAAAAGCAGATGTACATCATATGTCAATTCTGGATGAACATGTAACATTATTGTAAATTCAATGGGTAGATAACACGAACATAGGTATAGTAGGATACTAGTATTGTTAACTTCTTTTCCTACAAAGAATAATGCAATTTTTGGCTATATAATATGAAACCACAAAAAACAAAAAACTTGCTAGCTTAGGTAGACGGTAATCTGAAGGAGTGTTTCCTCCCCATAATTAATTGTGTGTTGATCAGGTAAATGGACTGTCTCAATTTTTGCATACCCTTTTGCATTGACATATTTTCCAGCTCCTCCAACTACAGCAAGATAAGACTCACGTGCAATTGCAACAGTCTCGTGCACTCCAAAGAAACTAATAGCATCCTCTTCTTCATCATCATCACGATCTTCATTATGAAACAAAGCTACAAACGCCATGGTTCTGCTACTTCCATCCAATGAGCTAGCCAAATGAAACCCTTGTGCTTTTCCAATAATCAATGTCCCCAACTCATGCCCTCGTGTAATTTCATCATCAATAACTGTTATTCTACCAAACAATATATTTCCTAGTGTTGCAACATAGGGAAATTTGTTGTTCCTATGAACCACCTTGTTTTTGTCTATGTTGTTAATCACAATGGTGGTTGAGAGTGAACCAGGATTATTTGGGCCAATGTTTGTTTCGGCAATTGGAATGCCACCTTTAATGGGAAAGACTCTATTGTTGGGTTTTGAGAAAGGGAGGTTAGTGGTTTGAGAGCTGGCAATAATGCCAGCCACTATTCTCTCTGATGGGGTTAATCCACCAAGGATGTCATGCAGGAAGAAAGTTAAGACCTTATTATTAATATTATTATCTGTTTTGACATAGCTTATGGTAATGGAGATGAGGAAGATGTGGAATACTACGGTTTTCAGCGACGAATAGGTGGCTGGTAGGAAATTTTTGACCATTTTAATTTTTTGTAACTTGCATTATTGTAAGGTTAGAGTTTGCATAATGAAAGAAGATAATGCTCCTGTTGGTTTATAGTTTAAGTTGTGAGGGAGTGGGTTAGATTTGGTTACCAGAATGCATTGAGATTCATTAGACTATTGGAGTAGTTTGTTCAGTGTACCAGATCAACTCAGAAAAGTGGAGTGGCTAATGCTAGCTCCACCTGTGGTCAAGATAAATGCTAGTATTTGTATATTAATTTTTGAATATTTCTATCATGCAATCTAAATTTGGATTGTTGCTATGCAACCCTTTGTTAAACTAAAGAATTTTCCACCTAATACATGTATGTTATGTCATTGCTTAGAGTAGTCAACATTTATTTTTGCAATTTAGTCCAACATAAAATATAACCAATTTAATGTTGGACTAAAATAATCAATTTAGTCCAACATAAAAATAATACATTTATGCCATTCATTTTAGAATATAGTTTTTAATGTTAGACTAAATTGAAAAAAAAAATCAATTTTGACTACTTTAAGCAATGACATGACATATACATGTATTAGGTGACAAATTTTTATTAGTTTAACAAAGGGTTGCATAACAACCATCCAAATTTAGATTGCATGTTAGTAACTCCCTTAATTTTTTATATCATACTTGCACTTCATATTTATTTGAAAAACTAATGATTGGGGGAGGGGGGGGGGGGGGGAAGAAGTTCTTTACTCTTCTTTATGTAAGGAGAAACGGGTTATTATCATATTTCTTTTTTTTTTATAGAAATTTTAATTTAAAATGTTATAAAAATAAATAATATTTTTGAAAATTAAAAATTAAAATTTATCCAAATGTACAATGCACTAAATTAAAATAATCTAATTTTTACATTGGATCAAATTAAAAAAAATGAAATTTTGACTTAAAGTGATATGGCAATGATATATAAGTTGTCAAACACCTATGATTCAACATAAGGTTGTTGACTAGCAATGCAACCATCCAATATCATGTTGCAATACTCTTCTTTATGTAAGGAGAAACGGGTTATTATCATATTTCTTTTTTTTTTTATAGAAATTTTAATTTAAAATGTTATAAAAATAAATAATATTTTTGAAAATTAAAAATTAAAATTTATCCAAATGTACAATGCACTAAATTAAAATAATCTAATTTTTACATTGGATCAAATTAAAAAAAAATGAAATTTTGACTTAAAGTGACATGGCAATGATATATAAGTTGTCAAACACCTATGATTCAACATAAGGTTGTTGACTAGCAATGCAACCATCCAATATCATGTTGCAATACTCTTCTTTATGTAAGGAGAAACGGGTTATTATCATATTTCTTTTTTTTTTATAGAAATTTTAATTTAAAATGTTATAAAAATAAATAATATTTTTGAAAATTAAAAATTAAAATTTATCCAAATGTACAATGCACTAAATTAAAATAATCTAATTTTTACATTGGATCAAATTAAAAAAAAATGAAATTTTGACTTAAAGTGACATGGCAATGATATATAAGTTGTCAAACACCTATGATTCAACATAAGGTTGTTGACTAGCAATGCAACCATCCAATATCATGTTGCAATACAATGGAAATAATGCTGATAATATAATATGCAATTTTAAATTTTTTATTCACAATTTTAATTTTAATTTAGCAAAATATTGAATGTTTTTTTCACGAGACGGAATGGAGTGTATATTTTGTTGGTTTAGCATATCATATATGTCAATGAGTTTAAATTTGTCCTTTAGTTCTTGAAAAGTTGAGTAATATCGTTTCTAGTCTATGAAAATAAAATATTACATATGGTTTTGAGTCCATGCTATTTTCTCTCTCCAGACACTTTCACTGATAAAATTAAATATTAAAATATTTTTTAAAAGTTTCATAAAATGTACTATCAACTTTAATTCTTGAAAGATATATAATAATAATAATAACAACGTATAGTTTATTTTGTTTGCATTCCTAATAAGCTAAAATCCAAATATCCAATAACCACTCAGATTGGGTGGGGCTTCCAAACCCTTTATAATAAGAAATTATTAATTGATTTTGAATCATCATATTGTTCGTGGTACAGACCAATAATAATTTAATATGTAATATAAATAATCAGTCATAAATTTTATTTTTTTTATTTTATTTAAGTATTTGATAAATTATGATTGATCTGGTCCAGAACCAATTAATAATTACGTATTCGTAGGAGGTGTTCTCACTCCAATGCTTAGGCTAGTTTGATTTTCAATAATTTTTACTACCTCTATTTCTTTATATAAAACCCTTTTGAGATTTTTATTTTGTCCTATTTATAAGACCATCTACCAATTTTTAATGACAATTAATTACTTCTTTTTATAAACATCTCTATCTATTTAACATTTTTTAGATTCCTAATATTATTAATATGGGTAGTTTTGAAAATACAGATCAAATATTCACATTTTCAATACAATTAATTAAGTCAATCAACCTTTTTAATGAACATGAAATCTATCAAGAGAATCTTATATACTGGGACATAAGGAGTAATTTTTATATATTAAAAAAAAAAAGTTAAATCTATGAGGCCTTTGCCATGGCTTCATGAGCTTGGGCGGTTGGCCCCCCTAAACCGTCTCGTATTAAAGGCCTTGTTGCGGATCTTGCAGGCTTTTCTTGTACAGACCGAATAAGAGAATGAGTTTCCAAGAAGGGAAATTATTTTGCCACCCTAATATTACAAAGTGTCCTTTAAAAAAAAATTACTTTTACATTGGTCGTAGGGATTGTTCACGACCTGTGGTTGTAACACTCGCTTACGATCCGTTCAAAAACTCAGTTTTTGAACGGGTCGTAAGGAGGTGTTACGACCTGCAAGTCGTAGGAGTTGCTTACGATCTACATGTCGTAGCAACTCCTTATGACCTAATCAAAAACATCAAAAACTCAGTTTTTGATTGGGTCGTAAGGGGGTGCTAGGACCTATAGGTCGTAAGCAACCTCTACAACCTGAGGTCGTAACATCTCCTTACGACCCGTTCAAAAATTCAGTTTTTGATCGGGTCGTAAGGGGGTGTTACGACCGTAGGTCGTGAGCAACCCCTACGACCCGTGTAAAAGTAATTTTTTTTAAGGGCACAAAAGGAATAAATTATAGTATTGGGGTGACAAAATAATTCCCCCCAAGAGATTGGTGGTGCTACATTGTGTTTTAGGGTCATTTGTTGTTGCCTTATAGGTCAAATTTACAAAATTAGCCATTTTCGCCGATAGGTCAAATTTGATGGAAATTTGCATAATCCATAAGAAAAACACTGACTTCCAACGTGTATTCATGTGTTGAAAGTTCCATATTACCTATCTCTTAATATTTGGTATGATTTAATTACCTATTGAGCTACTTCTCTTATTAACAACTAGTTTTGAGATGGAAAATTAACATGATATAAGCCAACACCCAACTTCTTTTCTCTTGTCAAGGGCAAGAGTTAATTTGAGATATTTCGTTGGAGAAGATATAATTTATTAATTGAAATGTAATAATTTTAATTATTTATTATATTCAATGATTTATTTTTTCTTCATAAAAGAGTTGCTCGAATAGTTAATTAATATGTTTAATTATGTCACAGGTCCTTGAAGTTTTGGGTATTTTTGTCAGATACTCTTATTCTTTTTTTTACAATGTCTGACTCCCCGAAGTTACTTCTGAGTTTGTCATATACCCTTTCTACCAATTCTGGCCAATTTTGCTGACATATAATATCGAAATCTTGATCAGACGCAGGAGGTTAAGCACCTGGTGCCCCGTTGGCGAATTTTTTTAAAAAAAATTAAAAAAACTAAAAAAGTTAATATTTTTAGATAAATAAATAAAAAAAGAATTGAAGAGAGGGGTCGTCTTCGCCCGTGTGACATCACCTGGCACCACATGACCAACCTCCTGCGTCTGATTAGGATTCTGATGTTACATGTCATCAAAATTTGTCAGAATTTGGTAGTAAGGGTATATGACAAACGCAAAAATAACTTCGAGGAGTTAGACATTGAAAAAAAATATAAGGGCAACTGGCAAAAGTATCCTAAACTTCAGGAACTTGTGACATAATTAAGTCTAATTAATATAACATGTGTGAACAAAATTGTTGCTAGAGATCTCTCCAACGGATGTCATAAGGATAGTACTTTTGAAAATCATTGAAAAAATAAATTCAACACACCTCAAAATATTAAAAATATCATTTTGCAAGACAAGATCACTTGTTTTAATTCATTAAAAAAGCAATTTCAAAAAATAAAATCCCCTTGTGCAAGAAAAAAAAAATTGACAACACAAAGGAATTACTAGGAAAAGTCATCCGAAGACGGTGAAAGGAATGCGTCCCAAACCTGCCGGGCCTTGATTGCTGCCTGCTACCGCTGAGTCGCATGCGTTACTTTGTCTTCGCAATCATATTCCATCAGCAGAGGATTAGTGCAGTATTTTTCACCAGGGTGCACTTAGGTTCTCATGATTAGAGAGGAAATGAAGACCCATGATTGTATTTCAAGTGCTGAGCCTCACGTGTCACGACAAATTATTGTATGGTCCCTTGCTGATACTCTTTCCGGTTTTGTATATAAATTTTTTTTTTGGTTTTTATTTTTATCTTATTTATAAGATTTCATTTCAATTTTCAATAATATTTAATTACTTTTTTCGTAAACACCCTTATTAAATCAATATTTTTTAAAGTTCTCATAATTATTATTGGAATAATTTTGAAAAAATATATCAAATTTTTACGTTTTTAATATCATTAACAAATTTAAATACCTACGAGAAAAATCCCAAAAAAATGGAGGAAGTAGTTCCGAACAGATTCATACTATTGATCACACATTAACGGGTTAAAATATTTTAATTTATTATTTATAATGGTTTGGATATCTTCCAGACATTACAAAGTAATTTTTCTAAGTGTGTCTACCGCGTGCTCAGGTTCATAATATCACTTAGCGGTTTGTTATCATTAATTAATTTCTTTACTTAATTTCTACTTCACCATACAAATTATTTGATATACTATAACTAATCAATGGTTTCAATTATTATTTAAGTACATTTGAAGTTAGCATTTAAGAATTGTCCTTGAAGTTAATTAACACACTTTTTTTGCAAGAGGGATAAGTTTGAAAAAGAGTTGCCAGTGGCAGTCTCAGATCAGAATGCGTGGTTTTAACGTGAAAAGCACAAAATCCATGACCAAATAAACATTAGTAGTACGCAAATTCTGCTTCATAATCAGTAAACAACGAAAAAAAATATGCTTCATTGCGCTCATGTAACTAAAAAAGGATTGTTTGTTTACACACGACAAATATTAAGCTTTAATATAAATATGTTAGGGATCCTTGTAATTTGGATCTCTTTTGTCAGGTATCCCTGTTTTTTTTTTTAAATAAAATTACCCTTAAACTATTCTCCGGTTTGAAATATATTCCTCTATGCCATTTCCGGCCACCTGACGTGAATGACTGCAAAATTATGTCATCCACTTATTTTTTGACACGTGGATATTATTATTAAAAAAAATAAAATTTGTTTTTATTTAAAATAAATAATTTATATTAAAAAAATTATATTTAAAAAGAAGATCTGGTTGGAAAAAGAAGAAGAAAGAAAGAGGAAGGGGGGGGGGGGAGGAAGACCACCGCCGGCGGCGGAAGGAAGAGGGAAGGCGTGGGTGGTCTTCTTTGTTGACAACATTATCACTTGGTTTCTTTGTCGGTAGTTTCCTTGTGTCTGTTGTGAAGAAAGTAGCTGGGACAAGAGATGGGGAGGGATGGCTAGCTAATAACATAAACAAAAGGAAGGCTTGATTTGTTCTATGCACTATTTACTACTCAGTTTCATTAATTTCATAGCATTTGTGGGATGTGCAATGTGGTACAAGCCTAAAGCATTTCTTCCTTCCCTCCTCCCCTTTCCTCTTCCTTTCTTCTTCTTTTTCGAACCAGATGTATATTTTTTTTAATAATTTTATATAATTTTTAATGTAAATTATTTATTTTAAATAAAACAAAATTTTAATTTTTTATTTAAAAAAATAATAATAATATCCATATGTCAAAAAACGGATGACATGATTTTTCGATCATCCACGTTTGCACCGATGGTCGAAAATGACATGGAGGGATATATTTCAAATCGTTTAGAAGTAATTTCATTAAAAAAAAAAAAGAACAAGCGTATCTAACAAAAAAAGTCTCAAACTACAAAAACCCCGCACATATTTAAGACATGATTAATCATCAAACTTCTAATCATACAAACGTACAAGTATATCAAACAAGAACAATTGAGAGAGTCATAGAGAGGAAAGGATGAATGCGTGGAGGTTTTTTTTTTTTTTTTAATTTTATTTTTATATGTATTTTGCTTATGTTAATTAAGCTGATCATGTAGACCATGGGGAAGATGATGAAGAAGTAGTAGTTGGAGATGGCCATAGCTGTGCGTTCTTCACCATGGATACACTCGCTAGCACACCTAATGGTGTCACGTCTCCGATGATTGTCACTTTCTTTGTCTCCCTGTCTATGCTGAATGATGTCACTCCTACATATATATATATATATATATATATATATATATATATATATATATATATATTACTTCAAACATAAGTTTTGATGCACTTGATTAATGGAAAAAGAAACTATAAAACTTACAAATTAAATCAATCGCGGGTGCGTTACATGCATTGATACAAGTTTACATGCAAAAACATCTAAGCTTCATTTTTTTTTTTTTTAAATGTGCTCGAGCGTGTGGCTATTATAGTATTATTACTACTAGTCTGCTACCACCACCGTTAACATTATTAGGCTTAATTATTTCCCGGGATTGAACTTTAATATCAAAAGCGTGTGTATAGTTGCAGAGCTTACCTTTCATTTTTGAAATATGTTTTCTAACTTTTCCTTCGCAGGCCCGGCAGTGCAATGACACCCTCAAGACCACAATCTGCATAAGGTTTCAGAAGAGAAATCATAACAACAACCATCATGTAATTTAAAACAACATGACATTAAATTGAACCTTTTCATTTTTTTAAATTTGTAACGAGGGCATCTATGACCAAAGACCCTCTAAGAAGTAATGATCACTAAAGTGGATTTTGCATCTATATACAAAGCTTTTTTTTTTTTTTATAACCACGACAGGAATCTAACTCCCGATATCATGTTTAAGAAATTCAATTATCTACCAATTATGTTGAACTTGGTGGTTCAATCTTTTCATTTTAAAACAAAAGTCATAAAAGAATTTGCTAACGCACTCTCCACAACATTGAATCAAATAAAAAGTATTCTATGTAAGCTCCTTTTACTTAAAATGTAAATATATTTTAATTTTTTTTTTAAAATTTGAGTTAATGATCTATTAAATTTTTTTAAAAAAATATTGTTGGTGACATTGAAAATGTAAATATTTGATATATTCTTTTAAAATACATTTATAATTGTTATTAAAACTTTAAAATATATTGAATAAATAAATATATGTGCATAAGAAAATCTTTATTATTATTGGAATTTGGAAGAAAAAGAATTTGTCCAAGAAATAAAATTACCATTAGAACTCGAGGGAGTAAGAAATATTATAAATAAAAGTGAAGCATTTATATAATGTGATTTGTGAATGCGAAAATCATTTCACACTCATTTATTCAAGTGATTCGAAATGAGTAATTTGATAAATAGAATTATAAAATCAATTTACAGGGTACATTTGTTACTTATTAACGAATCAAATAAATAACATATGCTACTTCTTTTATAATGTATATATTTATACGTTAATTTTGTAGATTTAACAATTATTTTTTATTCAAAGGGTTTTGGAATTTCCACCCCATGCTTTATCCCACACCCTAACTTAAACAGTGAAATTACATTTGTATCATTTATTAAAAATGTCAGTTTTTATATCCCAATTGTTATCCCCATACCCCATGAAATTAACCCCACACCCCATCCCTTTCATCTTCCAAAACTCCACTAAACATAACCCCTCCAACACTTCAACACTTCAACACTTTAATCAAATCCTTATTTTCTTAAAACATCTCATAACCTCCAACCTTTCATCTTCCCATCAACCTCCCAACATTCTTATCATATTTTGCTTCATACCAAATTTGAAGATTGCTTCTTTCGGTGCATTGCTCTTGTGCTCCTTGCTACCTAAGGTATGTGCGTTTTTTTTTTCACTATTCGTTACTATTCCGACGAACCAGTTTCGGAAAAATAAGTTCTTTTCCGACTCGGGTATATCGGAACTTGAAAATTTATTTAAAAATAGCAATTTATTATTTCCGAAAATCAATTTTCAGAATTTTATTTGTTTTTCCAACATATATCTTTCGGAAAATCCTCACAGAATGTAAGAATTTGAGGTCAACCATTTTCCGAAAATTAATTTTCAAAATTTTATTTGTTTTTCCAACATATATCTTTCGGAAAAACTTACACGTTCAGGTTCCCTGCTTAAACCAAACAACATATCTGAGGCACATTGCAACAGATTTGAGGATTTTCCGAAAAATATACGTTGGAAAAACAAATAAAATTCTGAAAATTGATTTTCGGAAATAATAAGTTGCTATTTTTAAATAAATTTCCAAGTTCCGATATACCCGAATCGGAAAAGAACTTATTTTTCCGAAACTGGTTCGTCGGAATAGTAACGAACAGTGAAAAAAAAAACGCACATACCTTAGGAAGCAAGGAGCACAAGAGCATTACACCGAGAGAAGCAACCTTCAAATCTGGTATGGAGCAAAATATGATAAGAATGTTGGGAGGTTGATGGGAAGATGAAAGGTTGGAGGTTATGAAATGTTTTAAGAAAATAAGGATTTGATTAAAGTGTTGAATGTTGGAGTGGTTATATTTAGTGCGGTTTTGGAAGATGAAAGGGATGGGGTGCAAGGTTAATTTCATGGGGTGTGGAGATAACAATTGGGATATAAAAACTAACATTTTTAATAAAGGATACAAATGTAATTTTATTGTTTAAGTTGGGGTGTAGGATAAAGCATGGAGTGGAAATTCCAAAAATTAGAAATATGTCTTAAACCAAACTAATTACAATAAATCCCTGCAACCGGATTTGCGGTGCCCCTTACGATGTTAATGTTCGGATATTGATGATTTACGAAGAAAACTAATAGCAAATGTCCGTCATATATTTTCTTTTGAGAAATTTAAAAAACAATGATCTACTAACCGAAAAGTACTCTTTCAATAAAATACCTGGTCCTTAGAGCGAGTTGAAGAAGACCTAAGAGCAGTTCTAGAACTGTTTCCATTCACAACCAAGGGATTCTTGGTATCATGGTGTGAATGAGCAATTGATGGGACTTTATCAGATTCAGACACCCAATCTAAGAAGGGAGCATCACTAAGGAGAAACCTTCTAGATGAACCTTCAGTAGTATTATTAGGATGTGTATATAGATCATTGACTTCAGCAGAGCTTTTTCTACGTATCTCACTGTTATGCTTATCAGATGATGAGTAACTCTTTCTATGCTTCTCCAAGTAAGGCATAGGATTGATAGGATCAAACTGGGATGAACAAGGAACATGAGGCTTTGTTTTCCTTCTATCATGATCATAGTTGTTGGTGCTTTTAGAACGATGGTACATGCTATAGGTCACTGCTGTTGAAGCAGAGGAAGAACAGAACATGTCCGTTATTCCTTTCATGGTGTATTGGTGTTAAGTCAAGTGGATATGTTAGTTTTATGTGCTTGGTAGTAACTAGTAAGTTATTGTGAATCAGAGTAACTAGTAAGTTATTATAGACTAGAGAAAACTGGTTGGAATTTATAAGTTGGAAGTAATGCCTTTTTATGTAGTAGCTGAAGCTAAATTAATGGGATTAACCGAAAGATTTTTTTGTTGGTGTACGGTGTACCAACGTGTCCATGGGATGAGGGATCCAGAAATTTTAAATTCTAAGGGCGATGTATACACAAATATGTAATATTAAAAATACATTTTTTTTTTCGATTTTATTTATAAGTCGTTTTCTAAAAAGAATTTAATTTAATTTATAAATTACTACTTTCTATTTTATACGATACATTTATATATATTTTTTCTTTTATTTTCCTATTGTTAATTAGTGTGAAACAATTTTTTTCTTAAATTGCAAAAAAATTACTAAAAACATTAGTCTTTATAACGTGATTAAATATAACCTATAATATAATAAGAATATCAGTGAGACAGTGAGTAATATATTAAAAAAGACATTATTTAATTACTAGCCTAATTAATCATAAGCAAAGGTTGACAACAAGGAATAGCAAAAAAATTCAATCAAAATAACTGCACCAAAACTCAAATTTTTTTTCATAAGACAAAATTTTATTAAAAAACGAAGAAGTATAAGAAATACTCAAGGCAAAATACAATAAACAGAATCAACAAATCTAAAAGACATACAAAACCAACAGAGAGTAGGGGTTATACAGTTGGATCAGCAAGAACTAACCACTGAGCTAGAGTGTACCTTGGCTTGGATCTTGCATGAAATAATATATAACTTATATACATATATGTATTTTGTTTTTTTTTTAAAAAAAAAGTTTCTGGGGGCACTTGCCTCTATTAGTTACCACCTGAATCTGTCCTTGCACCTGGTAATAGCCAAATACTATTAATTATTTTTAAATTTAGAAATTACTAGACCAATGCAGTTTTTTTTTTTTGGGTGACTAATGCAGTTTTTTTTTATCTACGAAGTTTTACTCCATGCACAATTGAACCTCTTACGCAACTAAGCTATCCTGTAGATCTTGTTGGTAACTAAAAGATCTTTTTAATTAGGTAGAGAAAAAGAGAAAAAAGAGAAAAATGCATTAGTCCCCACTAGAAAGTATAGGGTAATGATACCTTGGAAGATATGCGATTAATCTGGATCTTCAAAAGTTTTATTTTTGATTTTTATAAAGTTCTATATTATTTTTTCAATTGTTGAATAAGAAATTGGACTCATCTTTGTTGTGACATGATTACTACCACTAGTTGTGGAATTAAGAAAGTTAAGCGGGATGGCAAACCACCTTCTATTATTGACGCATCAATGTTTCACCGTGGGGTCTGTTCTACAATTTGGTGGGCTCATGTTCTTTTGTATTAGTAGTACGTTTCATGTATGTTTTGGATGCGGTGGGTGGATTTTCCTTTTGTTTTCTGCGCAGTGGATGCGGATGGTTAGAAATCGGTAACATTGGTTGGTGCATTTCAGCAGCCTACTTAAAAGCTAGTACTAATTTATTTTGCTATTTTTATACCCTTACATCATGTACATTAGTTTGCATCGTTACATTATTGAATACAAGCTAATGATAAATTTATATCATCCAATCAATAAAAGCAAAACTAAATTCTGCCTCTACATAGCCAAATCGTCCACAACTTTGTTTTCCTCTTGTTGCAGAAAACACAGCTAATTAATGTCATGATTTGAGTCAATGATTCCTCTTCCATTAAAAAAACATAGGCTTCTTGTTTTCTTTAGTTTGTCTTCGATTTTTAATTCTATTCCTTTTCCCTTAACATCTACTTTATAATGCAAAATCATCAACCAAAAAACAATTTAATCAGGACCACTACTTTTTACTAATAGTAATAACTTTTTAATTTATTTATAAAACCAAATATTTATCCGTTTGAACTTTGAGCATTAATTAAAGAATGTTGTGCCTGAATTTGAGGATTGCTTGATGAAAGAGGACAAATAATAGGTCAAAGGTCGGCTATATGGTGGACTTGCAAGTTTCAAACAAATGATAAGAAACAAAAAGTAAAAGAAAAAAGTTTGGAAAATCATGAATTCGAAGCAGGAGCTAGAAAAAGCAAAATGATTATTATAGAGCATGCGATCATTAGTATATCAATGCACCATGCGTGCTCGTTGCCTAACAAAGTTACAACTGCCCTGTTATCAAACTCGCGATAGATTATATGAAGTGAGCTATTGTTTGCTTTTCGGAGAAGAAAATAAAGAAAATGAAAGTTTGGAAATCATCGAATACATTTCAAATTAATTCCTAAACCTTCGTCTCTAAGAGCTTACGTAACTCGTATGTTCATGAGGGAATTCCAACCTTCAGTACCTCAAAAATATTTTATTCAATCATATTTTTATCCACTACATGATATAGTATTCCCTCCGGCTCAAATTATAAACAATTCTAACCACTTTTTATTCACCTGACCTTGCTTAAGCGTGGATCATATTTTTCTATTGTTATACGATTCCCATTTTCCTTTTTCACTTTATTTTTTTTTTAAATCCCTTTTATTTATATATATTGTACTAGCTAGTAACTATGAAAGAAACCTGCGGCTTGTGGACCATAACTGTGGTCTGTGGTGGGTCCATCGCTGATAGCCATTTCAATTAATTTCGTTTGAAAAGATACTAGAGTAGTCTACTAATAATATACATACTCTATATTTAAGAGTAGAGTCATCAAGTGCATTGTGATTAGGTCTAACTTAACTATTGTTGATATTTTTGGTAGGAATTAAAGGGGTTATTTAGGCGTAGATAATCTGCATCAACTTCAGTACGTATCAGTATCAATTTCGTTCGTAGGGCAACTAGTTCTAATTACTCACAAACTAATAAGCTTTTTTAGTTTTTTTTTTATACATCAAACTTCGCCTTTTTTGGTCATTTCAATATATGTGACTAACGAGAAAATTCCTTGTATGTGGCCTTTATTTTATTATATGTAATTTATTTTATATTTAATCACTGAAATGAATTGAGTCAGTCAAGCCTGTGATTCTTAATATCCACTAAAATAAGAAAAGGAAGCAAAAGTTCTTTGGGGTGCACATGGATTCTTACCAGTTCCTGAGGAGATGCATAACGAAATAAATTTTGTTACTTGATAGCTTTAAGGACTTTAACCGAACCTTATTTAAAAAATACATAACTTTTGCTGTGCGAGGATGTGGGTGTCCTTTCAGTGATTCAGTCTAAGACTAAGAGTTTTTTATATAATCACGCGTTTAAAGATGTGGTGTCTTTCATCAGTGGAAGGATTAAGGCTTTAAGACCTTTTCCTCTGCTATCCTTAAATTTCTCCTCTTCGTTTACTTCTCCCCTCTTCTCTCTTTATATATTTTATCTAAATATATTTTGTTTGTATATAGATAGTCTTGGCATAAAATAGATGGAAAGTTCTAAAAAATCCTTGAAAATGGGATGATGTGTAATTTAGGCGACCTATTGAAAGGCTATACTTCATTTTTGTCTAACCTATCCTAAATTTTTGCACTTTCGGATAAGCTATTGGACCAGTGCAAAACTAAAAATATCGGGTATTAATAAAATTCCCTAAAAGTTCAAAGGAGGTAGAGTTATATTATGTGTACATCTACACTTGACATTAAACACTAATAACTATTTTTCTTGGTAAAAAATGTCTTGAAAAACCTATCATTTTTTACCTAAAAAAGTAGGTGTTATTGTTAGATTTCAAATACAGGTAGACATAACATAAGTGAAAGAGGTAGCTCAGTGAGTAGAGTTACAAGACATATAATGTGAAACATCTTGATTCGAACTCTCTGGCAGTGCATGTGGAATTCAAATCCCACTCTTTATCCTTGACCTCCATTTTAAGTGTAAAAATACCAAAATCGTCTTTACTCATAATTTTTTCTTGACTATGGGGATTTGGATTTTTTTTTCAATAATCCCTATTCGAAAAAAATAAACATATCAAACAAGTGCATTTGTTTTTACTAAACTCCGTCAAAATAAATTTCCAAATGGTTCCTGTGGGAAAATACATTTTTCCAACTGAACTTCGGTCAAAAATACATTTTTCTAACGAGTTTAGTCGAAAAAAAGAAACAGAAAAAAAAAACACAGAAAAAAAGAAGAAACCTTAAACAACAACAAACCACTTGCATGAGACGGAGTTCATAATCCATCAAAATTCACAGTGAGGGTGGTGAAATAATAACGATGACGGGAGGGAAAATGGTGATTGAAGCTCTCTAACTATATCCTATAAACCTGCCATCTTTCCCAGACGGTCATTCTCCCATTTTCAAAGCCTTCTCTTTTACTATGCTTTTTGCTTATCTTCTTTTTCCACTTCAGCCAGTGAGGGAGTAGAAGAGGGAGGGTAGTTCCAGCTCGGAGATTGAATGATATTTGAAAATAAGTAAGAAATAAAGAGAAAAAGGAAAATGAAATTTGAGTAAAAATTATTTTGGAGTTAATTTAAAAAATAGGTTTGAGAATAAAAATTGGAGTTTATTCACCATTCAAACTTTTCGCCCATCGCAAAAAAATTTCCTATTGCTGCAGCATTCGGTAGGAGTCTGGGCCATGTCTCCATCCCATTGTGGCCGATGAGTTTTAATCCTCAAATTTCGTTTTTAGTCCTTAACCCTTTTTTTCGATGGGGTTTTGTCGGATTATTTTACGATAGGTTATCGGAATATTTTCCGATACCCTATCATAAAATATTCCGATAGAATCTCATAGAAAAAAACGGGGTTTGAGACCCAAAGACTGGGGTTTGTAGACTACTTCTCGTGGCTGATCTTCCTCTCGGACCAGCTATACAACCCTAAACCGCACAAGGGCCCAATTCTTTTAAGAGGCCCAATAGAACTGGGCCCAAATTGAAGTAATATGTTCATTTTTTTTTTTTTTATAAAATTCATATTGTTATTTGATTAAATGAAGTAAGACGTTCAGTTTGGTACAGAACAAAGCAATTTTTTTTCCAAACTTTTATCCCAGCAACAACAATGGGTAGGAAGAAACAAATGCTATTGCATAATATATGCTTTTAAAAATATATATTTTTCTATTGGATTCTAAAAATCTTTTTTTTTTTGTCTGTGTGTATTTTGTTGCATCTTTGATTGTTAAAAGCAAGCATCAAGGAATATGAGCTGAGGAATAAAACGAAACAGAGCTTCTGAACCAAATGAAGAACATGAAAGCAGAACTCTCGCTCTTCTCCGTGTCGCTAAGGTCACTGGCGGAGTTCCAAATAAGCTCTCCAAAATGTACACACTCTCATTCACTCACTCACTCACTTGTACATAATCAAATAGCATTAGATTGTGTTTTTTTTTTGGGAATTTGATTGAATTTTGTTGGGTATTCAAGTGTGAGATGAAGTCCCACATTGGATAGGATGAGATGGGTGAGAATGTTTATAAGTGGCAAGACCCATAGAACCATTGCCTTAAGGTTTTGATTCAGGATGTGGTGTCTCACTTATGAGTGGTTGCTCACTATTCCCATGACCCTGGAGCAATGTGACTCCCCGGTTGAAGGTCCAGCAAATTTGTTGTTACGTGGATACAGAAAAGTGGTTAGGCTTCGCTGCGCAGGTGCTGACCGTGAGTTCGCAGAAGCATTGAGGGAAGCTTACAAGAATAAGAAGTATCTGCCTTTAGATGCGTGTCCCAAGCGGACTAAGCAGGTACCTTTAACTTTTCTACATTGCTATGCTTGTTTAGCCAAAATTTAAGGCCATTTTAACTTTCAAGTGACTTATTTAGCCAAAATCCATGAAAACCCGAAGATTTTAGGCTTGTTTTCCTTCTAACTTATCGTATACATGGTTCAGTTTGTTACTTTTTACGTTATTATTTCTAGACTTTCTTTAAATGAACAGAGTATATGTATGTGATATGCTATATATGGTGAGTTCCTCACACAATATACAAAGTTAATGAGAGAACGAGTTAACTGTGCTTCTAAGTGCCCTAAGCTTATAGTATAACGAAGTGTTAAATGAATAAAATGATGACTTATAGTTTACCTTTTTATTTTAAATGATTTTACCCCTGAACTTCACACATTCAACATAAACTTTAGGGGAAAAAACACTCTAGATACCCTGAATCCCTTCCAAATAACGTACTACCTCTCTTTCTATTTCTATTTTCTTTAATCTT
Source organism: Crotalaria pallida (assembly GCA_037953625.1). Taxonomy (NCBI): domain Eukaryota; kingdom Viridiplantae; phylum Streptophyta; class Magnoliopsida; order Fabales; family Fabaceae; genus Crotalaria; species Crotalaria pallida. Next base: position 134,816,085 of record CM075654.1, on the reverse strand, counting down.
GTGTACTTGCTGTGCTTTGATTATGGTAAGGAATTAGGTTGGAGAGTTTTGCAATTATACTTGATTATGTTTCAAACTCGTGCTAATTTATGGATTGTATATCCTGTTGCAGTGACATATAGAACATCAATATACTACTATTTTTGTTTCGATATGGCTATACCCTGCTTGAAATTAGGGATACTTTGGCGGAGTTCTTTTGGTACCTTCTTTTCAAGGATAACTTCAACAGTGTAGTCTTTCTTGTGATGTTGGCTGTACACTATCTCCGAACCTTGACTTAATCTTGTTACAATATGTAATTAATACTTTTAGGGTTATTTTAGTCCTTTTCTATTTTGTATATACCCCCTTTTTCCATTGGAAACACATATCAATAATATACAGTATTTCACTTTTTTCTCTCTTTTATTATTTCAACTAGCAAGCAAGCCCGTGCACATGCACAGGGCCATTACGCGAAGCCCGTAATTTAAACATGAAATTATTAAAGGTTTCATATCATGACTTAAATTTGATTAACAAACAATTGATTAAAATTTATTATCATGACTTAAATTTTATATTTTAAAAATAATCAAATTCTAAAGAAATTCAAATTAAAACATGATTAAAACATGTCAACTAACAAAACTTTCCTTAACCAACTTAATTTGGTTGTTTTAGAATTTGTTGATTTGTTAGATTATTTTCATGATTTTTTATTTTGTAATTTTTTATCATTTTTTTAAGACAAATGAAGCATTTTAAATAATTTTTTTTTAGTTTTCTTAACATCAATCCTGAAAAGTCATAATCTTTTCATTTTTTCAATATAATAAAGTTTATCCCTTTTTAGATTCTTATTCTCAACCCAAGATTATTAAAAACTCTTTTTTTAACAATTTCCGTAACTTATGCATCAATGCATAACAAAAACCATTAATTAATAATAATCAACTTGAAAATATTCTTTAAATGTTGTAGATATTTCTCTCTTATTTTTCTTCTCAATGATCCAATTAATTTCGGTCTTCTCAATTATCGCATTAAGTTCTCTTCTATTAGTAAATTTCTCTTCTATTAGTAATAGATTTTTTTTTTGTTTGAAAAAGATTTGAATCAGATTTGGAATAAAATAATTACATTCAAAAGAATAATATAATACCCGAAATTGAAACTTTTTAATGGAATACAAATTTTCATAACTTATGCATCAATGCATAACAAAAACCATTAATTAATAATAACCAACTTGAAAATATTCCTTAAATGTTGTAAATATTTCTCACCTATTTTGTCTTTTCAATTATACCATTAATTTCGGTCTTCTCAATACCATTAATTTCGGTCTTAAATGTTGTGGATATTTCTCTCATATTTGTCTTCTCAATAATTTCATTAATTTCGGTATTAAAATGTTGTAGATATTTCTCTCCTATTTGTCTTCCCAATAATCCCATCAATTTCAGTCTTCGCAATGATCCCATTAAGTTCTCTTCTATTAGTAAATTTCTCTTCTATTAGTAATAGGTTTCTTTTTTTTTTGTTTGAAAAAGATTTGAATAAAATAATTACATTCAAAAGAATAATATAATGCCTAAAATTGAAACTTTTTAATGGAATACAAATTTCCGTAACTTATGCATCAATGCATAACAAAAACCATTAATTAATAATAACCAACTTGAAAATATTCCTTAAATATTGTAAATATTTCTCACCTATTTTGTCTTTTCAATGATATGCTATGTTAAAAGATATTCTCAATGTTGTTATGCTATGTTAAAAGATATTCTCCTATTTGTCTTCTCAATAATCCCATTAATTTTTGTCTTCTCAATGATACCATTAAGATCTCTTCTATTAGTAAATTTCTCTTCTATTAGTAATAGATTTCTTTTTTTTTGTTTGAAAAAGATTTGAATCAGATTTGGAATAAAATAATTACATTCAAAAGAATTATATAATACCTAAAGCTGGAACTTTTTAATGGAATAAAAATTTTCGTAACTTATGCATCAATGCATAACAAAAACCATTAATTAATAATAACCAACTTGAAAATATTCCTTAAATGTTGTAAATAAAGTAAAGTAAGATTAATTAAGAAAATATAAGAAATAAAGTAAGACTTAAAAGAACAAAATTTTGCTGCAACTTGTGTGTAATGCATTAAATCAATATGAGAATCTGATGCAACATTACTCCCCTCCTTTTCTGCTTTAAGAACACGATTTGATTAAACCCAAATTGTATAAATTCCTTCTCACAAGGCTACCAAGAGACAATAGCACTGCCCCACCAACTCCAACTGTTTGATCTTCTCTGTCTGCCTTCTGATGGCATATGAATGGCAACTCTTTTACTTTTAAATTGTTTAAACCAATTTTGTGCCTAACAGATTCTATAATTTTTGGGTCAGCTGGGTATCCAATAGCATCAGTTACATAGAAAACATTTGCAGTCATATCCCCTATAGTGGATATCTCAGCCCTTGTTACATTCAACCCATTCTCTCTGAATGTTCTCATCACCTCAGCTAGAAGGCCTTGCTTATCTTCCTTGCATAACTCTAGCCTAACACCCTGTATTCAAATAATTAACAATTAGCAAGTAATTAATAAATATTAGCACGTTCGTAACGAATGTCATATCACAAATTAAAGAAATAAAAGTGACTGAAAGGATGCTATACCTCAGATGCCCTCCTTTCCACTGCAGCTTGCAAACATTGAATCACACGCTGACGTTCTGGTTCCGAACTAATTGGTGTGCCATCCTTGTGTCTTATATAAAACTCCTGAAATAGCAATTTGAATATAACCATTAATTAAGCACGTAAGCCAAGTTAAAGAACAACACATTTGATGTGGAATAATAATTACCAGGAATGCTTGATCACTCGTTGTGTTAATAGTTGCATGAAACACAACATATTCCATGTCTGTCAAATTGCATACGACATCAAATAAAAGCTTAGTTCGATCCTTGCATTGAACATTCACAACCGAATAACCCTTCAAAACATTTCTTAAACGTGCCTCAAGCCTATCAATTTTCTCCAAGTCCTGAATAGCAGACCCTGAGATAGAGTCTTTAACATATATTAGGGAGGCGATACGGCCATTGTGAGTCCAAAACTTAGCCTCAACCACATCACATTGCAACTCAGCCAGTACGACAAACACCAGGACAGTGAGACCATTTGAGCCATTAGTTCTCCCATAGTAAATGCTGCCAAGTGACTGTTAAATAAAAACATAAAAGAATTCAGTGGGTGTTAATAATATAAAACAATAAAAACCACCATAACTATATGGATGAATCAGTCACAAACGATTAATACATGTTCGATGTATTTTAAAACACTCTCATCCGTTAGCTTGTTTCCATTTTGATCCGTAACATGGAAAACTGCATCGAGTGGTCAACTATTAGTTCAATCAGGATCAGAATTATCAGCCATTTTGATCAAAATTAACTTACCATCCATGAACCATCTGCCATCAGAAGAAATGTAAGCCTTCTTGATTGAAAGGTTCAGATCAGTGAGCACTTGAACTGCATCCAAGAGAATCCCATGCTTTCTGGCACTATCAACCTGTGAATTTCATCAAATCAGAAACATTAGTTTAATTATCCATATTACCATGATTCAATTCACATGAAAATTAAAACAATAAAAAAGTAAACTTTATGAAACAAAATGTCAAAATGATTATTTTTGGTGCAAGGTTACCTTCACTATAGTTGTTGTGGAGCAAACGGCATTGTCTATGACAACCCTGTTTCACAATAATAATTTTAATGTCAGTGAAATCACCTAATTTTCTATGGAAAAAATTTCAAAAATTGTATCGCCTCTTATTCTTGGCAACCAACAGCAAAACAACAACAGTTAAAATTGTATCGCCTCTTATTTGAATGTGAATTAGAAACACTCATTTACTGAACATACACCAACAGCAAAACAACAACAGCAAGTCAACAAGAGAACTATTAGGGAGGCAGACAACAAGATTAAGAAATGAAATCTTGCTATTTCCAATCCTTAGCTTATACACAAAACCAGAACTCATACAGGAAATGGATAAGTACAAATGAATGTTATATATTCATGAAAAGGACTTGTGATTAACATTTTCCCTATAGTGACAGATGATCTAATATAATCATAAAAATCTCAAAATATACATGAATGAATCAAACCGGTGCAATCATCGGTGCAATCAATATCGAAGATTTAAGATAGTAAGATGCATTCCTTATTGACGGATAATACTTGTTCATTACTTTTCTTGACCTCCTTATCATCCTACTTCAGTGTTAAATTTCATCTTATCAAGAACAAAAGGAAATCTTTAACTGAAAAGTGCCAAGAATAAGAGAGAAAACCAACATTCCGGTTAAACTGTCACCGTGGCTGATATAACTAACTTCCACAGTAAAGTAACTACCTGACTAACGAAAAGTGTACCTCTAATTAACAAACTTAACTGAAAGCTGAAGCTAATTAAATTATAGTGGCTAAAAACCCCCTGCTGAGTACCTAATCAGCTTCATGTACACAATCCATATCATAAATGAACAAAACAGATCACCTACAGTTCAAACATAAAAGTAGTATCTAACATTCCAAGTACGTAAACAACCAGAAAAGAATGACCAGATTGAATGTCTTGAGAAACAAAATGGAATATTTACAAACTTACAGCAGTCATTTACTTAATTTGTTGCTAAAGTTAGAAATACTCCTGCAGATGAATAAAATCTTTGCTTCTGCAGTCCTGCCCTAAACCAAAACATTTTCATGAACAACCTTCAATTAGAAGCTTGTGAGGAATTTTGTAATCAAAAGTAATCAAAATTTGCAAATATGCATTTTGCTTGAAAAAACAGGTGATAGTGATTATTGACATTACCATAGACATCTTTGCTTGAAAAACAGGTGTGAAAATGTTAATTTCAATATGAAATCTCGACATATGAGCAACACTCACTAATTTTATTAGCAGTGAGGGCATCAAGAGAAGATAAAAAACTAATAGGGGTTCTCCTTTAGCCATCTTTAAGCTAGTATGCAGCTGTTGTGATCTAAAAAACTGGTAGGGTTCCCTTTTTCCCTTTTAAGATTTAATTATTGAATCATGATTGTAGCTAATATATTATACACAACTATCAATTCCAAGAAACAAATAAAAACTTTTCCTAAATGGACACATAATACAAATTGAAAAAATGAAAAAAAAAAGACCTTTATGTCATTGGGGGTATAAATTCAGCAAGAAGGTATTGGTGATTAAAGTATCACTTGTAACAATGAGGGAAAGGTCTTCTATATAATATATAGTAGATAGTAATCAGAAAAAATTATAGTTCACATGCAATTAAAATAGTAATAGTTGCAGCATCAGCAAGACCCTCAATATTAGAATAAGCTCAACACATATAACTTTTTACAGCATCAAAGCTAACAATTCTGATTAAATTATAAGCTCAGCACAATAGCTTTTAAATATGTTATGATAGTTATAAGGGTATACAAAACAGAAATTTGTTCAGAGATGAATGGTTGTAGGGAAAGCAATGTTAACTAAAATATGAGAACTGCATTATGAATAGTATGTCAAGATGGTTTATGATTAAAGAAACATATTTGAGATCTTATTTAATTGTATTCCATTAAGTCAGTATCTCATAGTTTGCAGATAATAACCTGATATCCCCATAGTTGATGGTTGAAGTCTCTGCCTTAAATTTTCACCACAACCAAACCTGCAATTTTGCGCTATAGATACCCTGCTGAATTCTTCATGCAGAAATAAATGAGAATGTATTTTCACAACAACAAAATGAGAATGTAAAGAACAATATGCTTACTCTTAAATCCTGATCAAGAGATTTTTGGCATCATGGTTGAAATAATTATATATTTGCTACTGTTTGCTCTACCATGGTTGCTTGGCTGGATCCAAAATCTCTGCAATCGTTAGAAGCCGTTAGAACTATAATAACCAAACCAAACCCCACAAATATTTCTCTCTTACTTTGCAATAACCAAATCCCATGAGAGGATCTCAAAAGTTTTTTAATTGATTTGTTGAAGGGAAGAGAAATATAGTATGAGATCAATGTGAAGCACACAAATGATATCAAAATATCTCTGTAGCAACAACAAAAAAAATAAAAAATTCCACCTTTTATCATTTATCAAATACCTTCTGTGCATAAAAAAAGGCGAAGCTAACTAATAAGTTCTCGGCAACATAAAGTAACTAATAATTTCACTTTGGTCATATATCAAACATCTTGTGTGCACAAAAAATAATTGCATATAAACACTAACCCAATAATTTCCCTGGCCCTCCACTCATCATCTTCACGGTTGATTTACTCAAATTGCTCAAGCTCCTGCATTTTTTTTTTAACAAAGAACACTGAAAAACAATCAAGCTCCTTCACGGATTTTCCATTGTTATTTCTCTATGAAATGATGGTCAAATTAAAAACACTTAAAAACATCAACTTACTCAATACATGCAACGGAGGAAGCATTGAAAATAGAAATGATCAAAAATAATGAAAGAAGCTAATTAACTTTTTACCTCCACGTTCTTCTACTATACCATCCCCTTCCGAGAACTTCGAGCATTGACTTCCCATTTCGATTCAGAGAGAAAATGCGTTTTTGATTCACACCAATTTTGTTTCTGTGTTGTTAATGGTTGAGAAGAGAAATAAAATGAAGAACAGAGAGCATGGGTCGGAAGAAGACTGAATGATAAAAAAAACGGAGGAAGAAGAGTGGAGAAGAGAAAGTGACTTTACCATTCTTCAATAGCTAAGTTTCACGTTTGGACTTCCTAGGCTAGGAATGAGGCTCTCAATGGCTGCTCCATTAATTACCCAGAGCAATAATAATGAGTTAGTGTGTTACAGTGGATTAGTGGAATAATCAGTCAAAATTAGTCAAAATTAAGACTGATTTTGGAGGGAAAATTGCAATTAATGCAATTTCAGATGTGGTGTGACTGCTTTGCTTTTATATATAATATTGATAATGTGATATGTATATTCAAAATTGATCTGTTTGTCAATTTGTCTTATATCCAATATCCAGATGTCAATTCTAGATATACAAATAACACCGTTCTTACCATTTAACTCGAAATCTGAAATTCTCAATAATAGAAGTCCCTGCTTATTGACAGCTGAAGAGAGAAGTTCTTAGATAATGTTTTGCCTAACTAACAGCAATTAACAGCATAGTCGCGTATGTTTGTGTGTATGTCATGACCGGAATAAATTCTTGATTTTAATGGTAAATTGCTTTATGTACTTTAGTAATAAGCCATGCACAGATGCACTGTCAAATTTTAGTGTGTTACTGGAAGCCCCATTTAATTGCCCAGTGCCAACTTGATTGCAGAGTGAATAGCGCGTGAAGGACTTTGCTCCTTTTCTCTTTGGACGGCAAATACCGGCAACCAGCGAGTTTCCCTTTCCTTAATAGAGGATGTTGACAAATAGTACTGTGAGTTGCCAACAATTTAACTCTTTCCACTTCGTTGTGTTCAATGTTAGCCTTCTTCTTACACCTGTTTTCTGGAAGGTTATAAAGTTCCTTTTCACTTTGGAATGTTTACCGCGTGACCTTAATTATTTTTTCGAGAATGTATTTCCTTTTAAACTTGATGGTGTTAATGTTAGACTTAATTAGGGCAAAAAAATTGGATCGTTGAACCATGAAGACTTGCCACTTGTATTTCCGTTTTCAACTCATTTATAAATGGCTTAATTATGTAACTTATCCCTGAAGTTTGGGGTACTTTTGTGAGATACCCTTATTTTTATTTTTTAATGTCTGACTTCCCGAAATTACTTCTGGGTTTGTCATATACCCTTACTATCAATTATGACCAATTTTGCTAACATGTAATATCGAAATCCTGGTCAGAAGCAGGAGGTTGGTCATATGGTGCCGCGTGATGTCATATGGGCGAAGACGACCTCTCTCTTAATTTTTTTTTCCTTTTTTTATTTAACTAAAAATATAAAAATAGTAAGTTCTTTAGTTTTTTAATTTAAAGAAAAAAAATCTTCGACCACGGAGCACCACGTGCCTAACCTCGTCCATCTTACCAGGATTTCGATATTATATCTCAGCAAAATTAGCCATAATTGGTAGTAAGGGTATATGACAAACTCAGAAGAAACTTCGGGGAGTCAGACATTATTGAAAAAATAAGAATAAGGGTATCTGACAAAAGTACCTCAAACTTAAAGTACCTCGAACTTCAGGGACTTGTAACATAATTAAGCCTTTATAAATTCAATTTTGGTTAAGTTGTAAACAGGTGTCACCACAACGGGAAATTATTGTGTGGTTCGGGACCACATCCACACCGTTGATTTCATTAAATATTTATATTTTTAATTAATTAATAATACATCCAACGATGTGGATGTGACCGGGATCATTGGTCCCACACCACACAATAATTCCTCCACCACAACATGGTGCCAAAGTTCTAAGATTAACTTTTTTTTTTTTTAGACTAACCTTCAAAATAATGCACTGGTTAACATAAAACTTTGTCTATTGAAATCATTAAATTATAGTTTAATCTAATTACATAATTTTAAGCAACATAATATTTTCGATCCTATATGTGAGATTTTTTTAAGAAAAAATTTTGCTTCTATTTATAGGATTTCAATTCAATTTTTGACAATAATATTTAATTACTAGTTACAAAAACACGTCTATTAAGTCAATATTGTTTTAGAATTCTAATAATAATTACAAGTGTAATTTTGAAAAAGTATATTAAATGTTTATAATTTCAATACAATAAACAATATTAATAAACTTTTTTAATTAATGTAAATTTTTTTAAAAGGATCTTATATATATGAAGGGGATAACTTAACTTATGAAATGGATGGAGAAAGTAATTATGAATGGTTCCAAATCTTCCAATAACTCCCTCCTTCCCAATAAAATAAGTGCTCCTTTTGTTTGATAAGTAGTGTATTTTTAGGTTATATATAAATTTTAAAAATTGATTAAATGATGTAAGAATTTGAAATATTTCAATTATAATGTTCTTATATAATTATTATTCATGTAGAGAGAAAGATATTGAAAGTGAAAAAAGAGGATGTAATAAATAAAGATGTGTTGGAGTATTAAAAGGGACTTATATTGAGAGCCACTTATATTGAGGAATTTTTTTTTTTTGGGGTAATACAGAGGGGCAGAGGCCCTTATATTGAGGATTTTATATGATGAAGACATTGTGGATGAGGACATTGCTAATAATGTATGGGGATGCGAGATGGTCTGATTTTGGAAGGAGGAATGAAGGGCGCACCAAGGAGGAAGGGGCCGGGCATAAGCAAGCAATAACTATCATCCCAGTTATAATAGGGCTGGAATCAAAACACAAAGCAAAAGGCAAACATCATGATCAATTTAATACGAGTAATGACTAATCAAAACATAGGCAGATAGAGGCGCCACCATTATGGAACATGATTACGTATCTAATTATCAATAATCAAGTAATCCCAACCGAAGGAGACACAAAAACGTATCCAAATCCAATTACTCCTATATAATAGTATGTACTCTTATCTTCATAAACCGGTCAATGATCAGAGGAGAATAGAGGGGATGCAACTTGATATCCTCTTTCTTCCGTCCTTCCTGAGCACCTGAAGCTCGAACCTCAACATTCATACGCTACAAGGACATCACTGGAGAGTAATCCAAGGTTGAAAATAGTCATCAATTACCACCGTCAATGTATGATACATGCATTGACATGTGACACTCCATGATATTTTCACATACAGAAAAAAAATAAATAATTAAATAATTAAAGGTCTTAGTTGATATCCTCATATATTAAGTTTTCAATTACAATTTTTTTTTGTCACATCTCTTTTTCCAGTGTAAGGAAAAATAGAGATAAAAAGAGAAAGACGAAATATAATTGATATAAAAAAATTGTTTATTCTATGAAAGTGAAAGATAGAAAGGGAAAAAAAATGTAAAAAAATATAATGTATGAGATAAATCAAAGAGAGAATGTAAGAGTTGCAATAATAATATCATGCACGTGCTAGAAAAGATTATCATAACCTTCTTGCGATAAGTTTTACGACGTATATATGAGACTATATGTTATATGCTTCGTCAATTATAGCTTATCCAAACAACGGACAAACATGTATATGAGCAAGTTTTATAGCCAAAATATTATTAAACTACATGGACAACTTACCAAGTAGCTCATATATATATATATATATATATATATATATATATATAGACACACACGAAATGAAATACATTAGAGTAATTCAATTAGACATATAGTGATTTGAATGGATGTGTGGGTGTGACTATAGCCACGTCATTGGGAAAAATTCGCCAATACTCCGTATTTCCTCGGGGAAGGCTCCGGTGCATGGTTAATTAGTGCATGGTTTATTTTTTTTTTGTTTTTCAAATTTTTTTAATACAGATTTATTCAGAATATTTTTTAACACAAGTTCGTATACAGATTTATTAGAATCTGTAAATTTTGAATACAGCTTTACTCAATACAATTTTTTAAGAACACAGAGTAAAAAAAAATAAATCCAAATTATAAAAATCACTTCATATCTGTAAAAAAGAAAACACATAGAATATTTTTTAATTGATTAAATTTTAAAAAAATAAATAAAAAACCCAAAAATAAAGACATGCACCGGTGCATGTTATATATTTACATGCACCGGAGCCTTTCCCTATTTCCTCTTGTGATAGCATCATTGAGACAAATTAATTAGGGCTATGCTAGCTAATTCGTGTTGAAAAACAATTACTACTTCAATTCCTTAAGAATTTTTAAATGTTGTGGATAAAAAAGTCTCGCATTGTATAATAATAAATAAGTTAAAGTGTATATAAATGATAAGGACAATATATATAAATTTATTGTCTTAAAATTTTGGATTAAAATGTGATGTCAAACTTTTTTATACTCCCTCCATTTCATATGTAGTGTGTTTTAACTTTTAAGGTTACTGACGGGTTTTAAGAAATGGTTAAATGATGTAAGAATTTTTTATATTTTGATTATAATGCATGCCCCTATATAATTATTATTGAAGAGAAAAACTTATTGAAAATGAAAAAGATAGTGTAATAAAAAGGGGTGTGTTTGAAAAAATAACATTAATTATATATTGAGTTAATTATAAAAGAACATAACTTATGAAACATAGTACAAATACTAAAAAAACATTATATATGATACGGACGGAGTATATAACTTCATTTAACTTCATCGTTTCAAATCTCACGTTATATATATATACACTAGGCTCTCCATTCCTAACATTACTAAATACTAGTAATGAAATTCATCCGTGGAGGATTTCATTAAACAATGTATATAAACGAATATTGAATTGTCATTTGTTATTTAATACAATCTGACCGGATCATTTCCCATTGAATTTAATAAGTGTTTTTTGACAAAGTTTTTGTTTAATTTGCTATCTTGTGGGATAAAAATAATAGAATGAAAAGGATAATGAGTCCGAAGTTAATAATTTATTAATATAATATGATCGCTTCTATGACTTGATCAAGGTGAAGTGAAGCATATAGGACCCATGTGCACCAGACAAAAACTAATATTTGGATGTAAATTGGTGAACATGATAAAGACGTTAACGATATGAGGTAACAGTATAACAGATTATTACAAGGAAAAAAAAAAAAAAGTTTTAGTTGGTCGACGACAGCTTAGCAGAATGACTCAATGAAAGGATTATAATATGAGACTCAAGGACAAGCAGCACCAATATTTAATGGTTTGTTGATGGATTTTTTTTTTTTTTAAATTGCTTATAAAAAAAGGTGACAAAAGGCATATTTATGTAATTAAAAAGATGCTAGGTCGATTAATTTTGTTAAGATAATCATTATTCATTATTTAATTTTTCTTCTTTTATTCTTGGAAAAAAAAACTTTGTTTATAAAAAAATAAATGCTAACGAGTGTTCTTGATGCATTTGTTAAGTTAAATAAAGTAAATAACCATTGAAAAATGCATTTCTTTTAGATTTTCGAGACATGAAATAATGTGTACTTAGTATTGGCAATTAGGGCCAATGGGCGGGCATAGACCGGGCCATTGCGGGTTTTGCATTTTTGCGGGCGGGCATGGCCTGTAGCTATCCCGCCGAATTTCCTGGAATGTAGATAGACCAAAAGAGGGAATGAAGGGATAAGAATAGGAATTAGAAGACCATTGGAAAAAGGGGCACCTGTGGGAACATCTCTACTGACGAACCATTTCAATAGGAAGGGTGCTGCCGTGCCACGAGGCACGACCATAGAAGTAATGAAAAAAATAAAGTTATGTAGTTGGACCATCTGCTCTATCCGTTCGAGTTTCGCTTCTCTAGAGAAGATGAGACGCTAAAAATGAAAGTGTTCGCAACGCATACCGAAAGGATACAAATGAGACCATTAATGAATGACCAGTTCGAACACCAGGAGCAGTCTGTTTGATAAAGGGATCAGAAATGGAACCTTTGGCGAGATTCTTCCCCACACCCGTTCGGTAGTCTACTTCAGTTACAACACTCTTTCCCCTCCGATCCGGGGCTAGCTTTGTGCTTTGGAATCGATTCTTTATCAATGGCCCACCCTTTCTTTGAACCTTGTCAATGATCGAACTTAAAGATATGAACTGAGTGCCATTTGATGAGTAACTGAGAACAAGGGAGAGGGATATGGAAAGGATGAAGTAAGTGTGCGGGATTTAATCCCCCGGTAGATCAATAGGGTATTTATATATCGAACCGATATAAGCTTCCCAATCTTCTAGAAAGGCTAGAAAGATAGGGGAGTTTATGTCTCTTATGCCTAGAAGAACTTCAGGTAAGACACTAGCATCCATGTCGAGGATGAATGAGGATACCACAGCGCGTACGTCCTCCTCTGTGGGCGTATAAAGCAAGGAGCGTAGCATGTGGGTCGCACTTCTTACCATTCGATTCTCTAAGGAAACCAAGCGGGCGATTGCCCTTTGGTCTTCTACGGGCAGACTCCCAACCAGAGGAACGGTTGGCTGAAAGGGGTGCTCGTTTTGGGGGGATCCCGGCTCGGCCGACAGATTCAAGTCTGGCAGCATGGGTTGGTGCGGTGCCAATTGGCTGGGAAGCGAAGAAAGAGCGTAAGCACGCCAGTGGATGTCTTTCGCATGTTGCCATTCCAGAGGTGAAAGTAGACTTTCTTTATTAAATTTCTTTATTAAATGTCCAGATGGACTAAGGGATTAGCTCTCATTCGTTACAAGGACTCTTGTTTGTCTCACCTTGGTACGATAGCTTTTAGCTCTTCTTTCTGAATTACATCGTATGTAACTGATTCAATCCCATCTAAAGACTAGAATCATGGAATTCCGATTCCCTTTCTTTGACGTCTTCGTAACAGAAGTACTCTTTCTTTGTTGGGATGTTTCCTTTCTTGCTGTCTCGTTAGTTCGTACCTTTAGGCTTTACTTTCAGTTCTTTCTTTTCAAGTATGATCTTCTGAAACCCTCACCTATCAGCTTCTTGCCAAGCTGTTGGCTTGCTGCTTAGTCTTGTCTCTTTCCTTAAGTCTTGTCAGTTGGATTTCCTTTCAAACCTTAATCTTTCGCTTTGGACTTTTCCTTGTCTTGAACTACTTTGCTTTGGACTAAGTTCCTCTTCTGGCTTAAGAATGCTTAAACGAACTACTAGGGAATAAGTATTCGAAGTACTCTTTCTTAGGTTGGGATCTTTCCTTTCTTTTCTTGCACTTATGCTTACTGTTTTAAAGGATTTCCCTTTTCTTGAACTGGAAATATCATATAAAAAGAGTGATTAGACTGATCTTTGTTCAAGTCATCTAGTTGATCGATAAAGAGTAGGACCAAAGAGCCTAGCCAGTGGGACTTTCTTGTTCAAGTCTCCAGCGCAGACCGAAATGGTTTCGCGAAGCCGGTAACCGAGCTCCTAAGATAGACGATGACTAGTTCAAAGATGGTCTATCAGCCCTTAGTATTTTATTCTTCTCCTCCGAAAAGATTAGAATAGTGATAAGGGGAGGTTTGTAAGGGAGGAATCTTTTTTGTACTTTTGTATCGCTTGGACTGACTTTAGTTAAGGGTTCAATTGTTGAATTTATGACTGGAGACTGCTTTTCTGATCGGGGAAGGCTACTTCTTTAGCTAGGCCTCATGTAAAGGCTGTACTAAAAGCTTTCCTCTCCTTTTAGTCTTCCGGACAGTCAAAAGTAGAAACCGGAATAGATTCCCTGTTTACTCTTTATCCTCTGAAGGACTACCTTAGGACTCTTTTATGTGAGTTTGTCTTGGTTTTACCTTCGGATCTTTCTTTTTAGCTTAGTCTTTTCCTGATACCTTCATAAAGTCCCAGATGCCTGTGTTCGCTGCTTAGCTTCATACTATGATTCCAAGTAGTTATCTTGCTTCTATCGAGATAGTGATAGTGTTCAGTACTTGTTTTAGGTAATAGTGTTGTATTGTGTGGACCCAAGAGTAGAGGAACTATGATTTGCTCTGTCAGGCTTAGCCTTTTCTGATGATGGGATTTTCATTGAAATATCTGATCTTCCCTCTATTAGATCTAAATTCATGTTAGGTCTTCAGATCTGGGATTGGATGCATGATAAGTTGTTGTTCTGTTTATTGGAGTATGGGATAGGTTGGTTCCTGTAATGCTTTATGGTTGTTGTTTGGTTGAGTATTATCTTCTATAATGTCTATGCTAAGTCTAAGGAGCAAGGATGCATCCTGAATGGTTACCCCAAGAGCTTATGCATTCACTACTTATTTCCCTAGTTGTTCTGCTATTGGACTCTAAACGAACATGAGTGGGCCCTACCTCTCCTCCTCACCCTACCGGTCGCCGAATAGAACTCTTCTTTGCCGTTCTGGTTGGCTTAGGGCGGTCGAACTCTCCCCTCCTCTCCTTAACAGTCGAGTGATTTCTCATTCTCTCTCCCTCTTTCTATAGATAAGCGGGTTCTTCGATCATTCTAATGAAATAGGTTCGTGAAAGCCAATTGATCGAATTCTGTTTTAGATTCCTATTCCACTCCAACCGGTGCAGAACTCTTCACCTTTCTAGGACCCTCTCTACGGCAAGGTGCTGCTCTACTCTTTCCACTTGCTCCCTCGTGTATAGCGGTTGAGTTCTTCGCCTCACGGTTTGGCTACCCATCGTCATTCCCTCTCACTTTAGACAGAGAGGGGTTCTCTGCGCGCAGTGTCAGATTCCCCTGGATGGGTCTCGTAGGCAGCAGCATTCGTGCTTGCCTTTGCCGTGATTGTCCGTTGTTCCCTTGGTGCGCTGTCATTGACGGTGTAAATATGTTCGTTCGAGAAAACATGTTGATCTCTTTCCATATCCTATCCCCGGTTGTTGCCCTATCAAGATGTGTCCCTTCCTTTTACCCCTTTTCCGATTTCTTAGTGCTGTCCCCCTTGCGTTCCCTCCCTTTGTGAAGAATTCCATTTCCCTTTTTCTCCACTCTTATTTCTTCCTTTCTTATTCTCCTGTTGGAAGTACCTAATCTGCTTTTTGAAATCTTTCCTTTCTTATACAAGATTCTAAGGTCCTTCCCCTGTATATAAGTATGTGCGATTTTTCCCCTTATCTTCTGGCCGACGCTCCCCTTACTGGTATCAGTGCAAGGGCAATTAGTACGGGTTGCCATAGTTGTCTGGATGGATTGGAACGAAGGGATGAAGGAGGGCCGGCCTGCCCAACAAGTAGACCGGAATAACTAGCTTCTAGTCCAACTAGCTAGAGCTCCAGCCCAAGCCTCCAAATCGAAGCTTCGGAGAGCCTTCTCCCATGCGATGAGATGAATTATGTCTCCCCCTCCAACACCAGACCGTGGACATCTCGTCCGAATTCCTTCAATCCTACCAGCCATTTCTTTCGGGACCCCGGACAAGGAGGGAATAAAGGCAAGCTTTGAAGAGTGGATTTCATTCAAAACAAGGCCTTACCAGCTTGACCTAATAGGGCGGGCACCTTTCCAACCCGAAAGCTTCTTGCTGAATTTATCTGTAACTGAATTCCAAAGTTCATCTCTTCATCTTCCCAGCATACCAAAATGAACCGAAATGGAATTGGCTATTGAACAGCCAAACATATTCCGGCCGGCCCTCGTAGTGTGGATGGAGGATGAAGGAAGAACACCTTACTTCTTTCAAAAGACGGAAACAGAGTCATTTTTTCCCACTAGCCTAACTAATGATTTTACCTAACTTTGTTGTATTGTATAGACAAGCCTTACTTTCTAGATAGGAATTAAGAAAAGAGTTCTTACTTACCTTCCTGACTGTGCTTCCTGCTTTTGGACCTATTTGATATTCTAGTGGTAAGACTGTAGTCTACTGCAACAGGAGAAAGGAAAGCAGGCCAATATTCATGATAAGACCCTCTTTACGCTCTCTCTTTCTGCTCGCTCCTGTCAACGAATGAATTGACTACTTGTGTCACTGACATTCCATTAGCATGGTGGACTATAGACCGGCTTTCACGTTCACTCTATAGGAAGGGGACTTAGATGAATCGATTCAATGGGCGAACTGCTTTCCTTTCAATGAAAGGTAGCAAGTGATTGAAATGACAAGCTTGTAACTTATATGAAATCGGAAGACAGTAAGTTGGACGAGGAGCTCATGTACCACAGAGTGGGCAAATGCTCCCCTCTTTAAAGAGACTGTTTCTGTTCTTGTTTCTTTAGTCTCTTTACCTGCGAGCATGAATTCCTGAACCCAATACTAGGAAAGAGCTTCATACCCTATAGAACTGACAGATCGGCTAGCGAAGATGGCTCAGTCTCAGTAGATCCCCCACTCCTCACCGGCTTACGGAAAGAGAGCCCTAAGGGAGAGAGTTTCGGTACTTCAGGCATATCTATCAATGGGCAAAGACAGGAGAGCCTTCTATCTCTTCCAGTCTTATAAAGGAAAGAAAGCAGGATGAACAGGCTTTAGTGTCGATAGGTGACTTTAAGGTAGGCGCCTATCTCTTATTATACTCTAGCAACGGGAGAAGTCGGGATTGGTGCCCTAAATGAAGGGAAATCTATAAAAAATGAGCATTTGGCCCAGATAGAACTTTTTCAATTCATGATCTGCTCTACGAAGGGAAAAGTGAAAGTCTCATTTGACAGCTATATAAGATATACACTTTCGAATTTGAAGAGTCCTCTTAGCCGGTCGATTGGCTTGAATCTCTCTTTCTTTTGAATCGTAACCTACTATTAGTGTATGCCTAAAACTTAACTAATTCCTTTTCTCTAACCAACTTATGACCAAACAAAAAATTACTTAACTAATGGCCAGATTTCCCTCAAAACTACTTCTATCTAGCTCCTCTCTTCACCATCTTGTGGTAAAAAATATTAAGAGTATTCAATCCCAAAAGTCCTAGGAGTGAAGCATGTTGGTGATGAACTAGTTCTCGTTCACCCCAGACTTGCTGGGTGGAATGAGTCAAGCTAGTTCCGAAATCAATCGCCAGAGCCCACAGAGATGTTTCCTCGGAACGGAGATGAGGAATCTGAGTATGCCGTATGTCTTTGTCCAAGGTTCATCAATAATTGAGGAAATCAACCAAAGCATCTCTCCTTACCAGAGGGTGTCCAGTTTGCTTAGGGGGAAGGAGAAGATCAATACAAGGATTGCACCTCTTCACGCTGAGCTGGATCGATGCCCAGTGAGGCTGGTCGAAGTAGAGGATGAACTAGGAAGTCTTTCTGTCGATGACCTAGTGGCCAGTGCCAGAGATCAAGAGAGTCGACTCGCTTTAGGTAGAGTCCCCTGGCTTCCTTTCAGCGTTCAGTTCCTTATCCCTATCAGTCGAGCTAGGGAAGGAACTACTGGGATAGAGTGAGTGACAATTTAACTCCCAGGAGAAGAGTCAGCTGTCCGGAGATCTTACCTGCATGTAAAATCCCATGCAATCCTTATGGATTCTCTCCCGGTGAGTAGTCGTTCGAGTTGGCATGAATGGCACAGATGTTATCAGTAGAGCTTATATGCTCACTAAATCGCTCGCTTGCAAGGAGACAATCTATTCTATTAATGCATGCTGGCTGATCATCTGGTAGCTAGCTCAGCATCCTAAAGTTTGTAAGAGAGAGAACTTCTGTCAAAACAATTAGTCCAATCTAGCTGCAAAAGTCTTCACCTGGTTGTTCTTATCCGATAGGGCGGGCAGCTCAAACTAGGGAAATGGCAGGCAACCACGTAGTTGAGGCATGGCTTTTTTCTTGCTCCGGGACCAGCTCCCTGAACCTAGCTTCGACATATAACTTTTCCAATTGCAAAAGGTAGCCGGGCCTAGCTTGCAATAGATCCCATTATCCTGTGCAGTTTCCGATAAGATAGAGTTACAGGTTCCGGAGCCGGTCTATGCTTGGGATGGGGAATCGGACAGGAAACAATCAAGAAGCAGCCTGTCAGGTAACTGATTGGATACATTGCCAGGCCAGTCTCCCATTCCAATAGCTGCTAGTAGACAGAATCCAGTCAAAGTCAGCTTGCTTTTAGCATGTCACTGGTAACCTGATTGATAGGAGAGTTGCTAGTATAGCTGCCAGTACCTGTATCCTAATTGAATAGATATGCCTAGCAAGAAGAAGATAGCTGACTAGCTTGTTGATTTGAGGTGTGATCGGCATTCTATATAAGAATAGATTGAATTGCTAGTCCTGGTATCAGTTAGAAAAGTGATCGAGAAAGCGGCTTGTTCTATTGGATTGAGCTCGGAGAACTAAAATGAGTCATATGCTTAATGCCTCTTTCACTATCTTTTCGGAGATCAGGTCTGGTAGGTCTACTACTGCTTGACTGGAGTTAGCGAAGCCGTAAAAGGTGGCAGTAGGGGGCTAATAACTGGAGTTAGAAGTAGGAGACGATCAGAGTTATCTTATATATATAGGCTATTTGCGCTTAACGACTTAGAAGATGTTGCCAATGACCGGGTATCGAGAAGAGTTGGATGCGAACCCCTCCCAGGAGAAAGGAGCCTAGCAGCCCCGCGAAACCTCTTATTCCGATCCTTAGGCTAACTACTTTTTGGCTAGGAACGACTTGCCTAGTTGGAACTCTTCTCCGCCGAGTCCTGAGGCTAGAATGGCGTACTACAGATCAGTGCGTTCTTGCCCACTTGGTACTTTTATCCCTAATCTAGAAGATCCCGAGCCTGTAATCTCCTTCTTCTACCAAGAGAATGCCTTTCTTTTGGTAGCTACCGATTACTTCACCAAATGGGTCGAAGCTGAGCCAATGACAGAGGTAACCACAACTCAAGTGATCGGATTCATTAAACGGAATATCATACATTGATTTTGTTTTCCAGAATCGATCACGACTGATCGAGGCTCAGTTTTCGTGAGCAAAGAGATGAAAAGTTTCGCAGCCGATTACGCATTAAAAATGTGAGCATTTTAGGCCCTCTTTTTTATGCTAAGGCAAATGGATTGGCTGAAGTAGGGAAGAAAGTAGTCTTAAGAGTAAGAAGAAGGATGCTCGAAGACAAGCCCAATACAATATAGGCAAGGCACAACATTCTGTCAGAGGTACTATGGGCACACCGAAGAACCTGAAAAAGCAGCACAGGTAAAAGGCCTTATGCCCAACCATTTGGCCATGAAGCACTTTTACCTGCTGAACTGAATAAGTAGTGCCTTCAATCAGAAGAGCAAAGCAAGACCAACAAACTCCACAGGAATATACAGAAGCAATGGCCATGGAGTTAGAGCAGCTGGATGAATTCATTACCACGCTCTAACCTAAGGCACAAAAAGGCTAGCTCGCAATAAGAAAGTAAAGAAGAAAGGTGAGGGTGAGTACAACGAACAAGCTGGGAACGAAGGCCCCTTACACCCTTTACTCTCCTTCCCTTCGAGCTTTGAGCATATAGGCAATTGGCTCTGAAAATGGTCAAAGAAGGTAGGATGCTTAGAGATCTTGACGATGTCGAACTCCAATCTCGCTTTCATACCGACCGACTTTGCGTGGGTCTTATTTATGGCAGCCTTCTATTTACTATGCTCGGGATATCATGATTTGAATTTTCTTCTTTCTGGAAAAAATAAGATCGGCCTTCGAAAGTACCCTCTGTCCCAGCCAGGCCTTGGTCCTTATGATTTGTATTAGAACGGCCTAGACCATGGGAGCTTGGGGATGTCATTTAGGGAGGGGGGCTGGGAAGAGGAGGCTATTGGCAATCGCTAACTATCTTAATCAGAGCTTATTAAGACCCCTGATTAACTGCTTGATGCCTGTCCTGAAGGCCATTCCGATGGATGGGACGTTCAACCAGACTGCCCCGTTGAAGCGGCTGGCTAAGCTGTCAGTTTTATATTCCTTGGAAATTCCATTCAAGATGAGATAGCCAACCAAAAAACGAAAGAGAAGAGGGTAGATTACGTTATAATGAGATAGGAATACCCAACAATCAACATAGAAGAAGACATGATCGGTCAATCAATATGGGTACATTGCATGGGGTAGGGGAAGGGTCTCTGTACTTCAAACTAGGGCATGCAGGTTCAATTCAAGTCTTGTCTCTGCTGGTCTGTCTTGTTCCAAGTATCTCCGCTTCTTTGGAGAGATCCTAATAAAAAAAATGAAATGATGAAAGTGTGTCGTTCACGATAGAGAGATCAGTCACCGGGTGAAGACTCTACCTACCGGGCCTTACTCAGATTAGCTAAATCATCTCGACAATTCACTCCACTAGTCTGGACAAAGACAATCCAAACTCGTATCAAGTATCAAGAAAGTCAAAGCAATCCATGCGCACTTTTTTCTTCAGCTTGAAAGACATTTCAGGAAAGAGCTACTTCAGAAATGTCTTTAGTAGCGGGAACCCTTCCTACTCGAGAATAAGGTCAGGAAGAAGATGAGTGAGCTTCAAAGCACTCAACAAAGCGCGAGGAAAGGGTAACTTGTTGCGAAGAATCCTGTTATCGAATTCACTCTTTGCTTTGAAGGAAGCAGGCGGAAGGGAACCTGTTTGAAGGCGCAGATGAAGAAGGGCTGCGTTCAAGATTTCACCAGGCCCAGGTTCTTGGAGTCACCATTCGCCCTGTTATTATTACCGCTGCCATTTTTCGTGGGAATCCAGCTTACACTGAAACCAGATGCCATAAGGAGTAAAAGAGAGTAAGGGCCAGAGGGAATGCAAAGAATGGAAGGGGAGGACTGAAAGAAAGCAGCAACATACGGGAAATTGAAATCCACTCTATCAATGATAGAATTCAGAATAACCAAAGTGAAATGTTACAAGAAGATCTACCACTTCAACAGTTCTACAATAAGGAAGAACAAATGATTTACAAAGGGAAGCGAGTCCACCCGGAATTGAGAAATTCGTAATCAGAAAGTGAGTCAGTGAAAACGAATTTCCAACCAGAAATGAGGAGGAAGAGGATCGGTCGAAAATCCTCCACATCAGACCGAACCTAACCAAGTTCAGGTCCTTGCGAGTTATCTTCCATGATGACTGCACATGTGGTGCATCAAAAAAATCTTGTATTATTACCATGGGATCCAACCCCTTAATAAAATACCATCTTAAGTCGTTAAGCCACTGCAGTTCTTTCCTTCTAGTATAGGCTTTAGGCCGCATTATCAGGGATCACACTTAAGCTTACTTCGTACTGAATGCCCTACTGACGGTCCCGTCCCGAGAGAACTCGCGATGATCTCTTAGTAATTAGTCAGAATTGGGTCCAGCTAGTCTTTTCAGATTCTGCCTGCAAAAAAAAGGTTTAGTAAGTTGGAGTTTCCTTTCTTGTCCCTTCTGCCTACGAGCTACTGTAAGTTGCCAGTCAAGCAGGACTTTTTTCTACTTCCAAAAGGTCTGACTTCAGTCAAACCTTCACTTGCTAAGCCGCCCTCTATCTTGGATTGGAGCCTTCCTACCCATTTCAGGTAGAACGAGAAGAGAGACATTGAGTGCTGTCCTTGGTTTGTAGGGCCAGGCCAGTTTCCTTACATGGAATTGGATAAGTGGTAATAGGCGGATTGCGTACCATAAGCAAATGAAATGGGGGGGCTTGTGATCTTCCGGGGAAGTTCCCATATTGTTGGAGTCCAGCTAAACCGGGATCGAAACTTCTTAAGCGGAAGTCGGGTTTAGTAGAAGGGTAGGATCCTGTAGGGTTAGAATCTTTTTTAGCAGTCTAGGGCGATCTAATCATAGGAATGATAATAGGATAGGGCGCTCATTCCGTTGCTTGTTCACTTATCTCTCCCTAGAGGGGAATGAAGACTCTTTTATGGTACCGTTCCTGTCTTCACTCAATCTTAAGAGTACTGGTTCTCTCCGGGCCTGCGGGGCAGTTACACTTCTGTCATACCAGATCGACTCAACTATCATCCCATACCAGCTTTTCCTCGCCTTCCTTTCCTTTACAGTTGAGCAACCCTTAACCCTCTTATGGCCCTCTAAGTAGGAGCTAGGAAATAAGGCAAACTGCTTTCTCTAAGGCAAAGCGAAGTGGAAAGAAGTTGACTTATAGCAAGCGTAAGCGATGGAATTTCTTCCTGTGAGCGAAAAAAGAGAATAGAAAGTCATTCTTACAGCTTTGGAATAAAGCATAAGCGCTTACATAGAAGTCGTGTCACTATTTACAATCAATATTCTTTCTTTCCTTCCCCGCTTAGCAGGGGAGAGCTTTTATACCCTCTCCTTCTCATTATCAGTCTTGTCCCTTCCTGCTTTCTTCTTTAGCTCTAGCAGCTACCTTCCTCTATCAATTAAGTGATCACTAAACCAGAGTCTGCTCGTTAGTTATAGGCTTGAGCGCTGCCCCTATCCTGCTTGTTCCGATGGTCTTGCTCTTCCTGTGGTCTCATTCTCCTCTCCTGCTGGTCGAGCAACTTCGTATCCTCGGACATTCCTACCCCGGACTGTAAGGCGCGTTAGCCCTCTGCCTATGGTCGAGCAACTACGTACCTTTTACCTCATGGTTTAGCGAGAGGTCTAATAAGAGCCTCGACCGGAGGGAATATTCATCTTATCTTTCTTTCCATCCCTTGCTCCCTCTTCTATCGGTCTTGCTCTCCTTTCAGTCTTCGCTTCCTCTCACTATCGGATAAAACTTACTCTGCTTTCAGTTCATTACCTGATCGTGCAGTCTTCCTTCTTCTTTACCGGGAGTTGAGTTCAGGCTTCTTTCCTTCTTTGGAAGGTGGGGGGAATAGGCTTCCGTTCCTTTAACTGTAGGCTTGACCCCCTATCCATGTTTCCGGCTTTGCCGAACTTACTGTCCAAGTCTGCTCCAATTCGGCCAACATAGCTATAGCGGAGGAGTAATCTACCACATCTAAATCACTCCCTCCGAATCGATTTTTCGGATATTCCGAGCTTGCCCTTTGACGGTCGTTTGCGAGATTCAATGGATAGTGATTTCTTATTGAGCGAACCCTAGCCTTATAGGATCAGTTAGAAAGTTAGAGAATCATAATCATAGAGAAGCGGCAAGCACAGCAGCAGACTCAGCAGAACGGGAAGATTTCCGTCAGTAGTAGCTAGCCCTATTCCGTTTAAGTCTAATGCTTTCCTCAGTCCAGGGTTTGGCCCATCTTACTAGGTCCCCTTCCCCAATTGAATTTTTCACTCTACGAAAGAAAGTGAGTTCACAGTTTTTAGAATTGTTAGTATAGGCCAGCGCCGTATTCGATGATGGACGTCTTAGGTCAATCGGCTTAATTCCGAACAGCTGACGAGAGCTCTAAGCCTAGGATAAAGAAAGGCATCAATCTCATCCTTTCTAGCGAGCCGCTTCAGGGAGTCCTCCTTCTCTTCCTTCTGGACATCCCCCCAACTCC
Source organism: Crotalaria pallida (assembly GCA_037953625.1). NCBI lineage: Eukaryota > Viridiplantae > Streptophyta > Magnoliopsida > Fabales > Fabaceae > Crotalaria > Crotalaria pallida. The sequence goes on along the minus strand of CM075654.1, from coordinate 134,792,176 downwards.
GTCTGGTCTAGTCCTTCGTCTCATTATATGTAATTTATTATTCTTCTTATCCATCCTCTCGCCTGAGAAAGCTACTTCAATAGAGAAGGCAAATCAGTAACTGGCGCTGGAATTGCGTATGTGAATTGGAGTCGAACTCGTGTAAATAGCTGCTATCCACCTTTCCCTATCTGTTCTGTCGACTCGAACTGGCACGGCTTACCTCACTTCTTCTTCTTCAACTCAAACTGATCTTATTTCTGCAACTAGCAATTGATGCCCTAAGAAAAAGCCGTTTTTTGACCTAGACTCAAGGATAGGAGCGTACAGCTACAGCAGCTATCCCGGCCCTAATTGAGTTTATGGCGAAAAATTCATGCCCTGCCCGGCCATATTTTTTGCGGGCGGGCATGCGGGCCGCCCAATTTTTTTTCCTTTAAAAAAAAACCGCTGTAGAAAGATTGGCTGAGAAATGTATGTGGAGTCGAGGACGGTTCCTTTAAATAAGAAAATTTTGTACTTCAGATCCAGCATTAACATCACTAGTTCGTTACTTAATTCATGATTCTTCTGAATAGGTGTCTAGCAACAATTTTATTGTTGATTCTGGTACTACCTTACCTGGAGTGCCTATTTATTCCTCTCTCTCTGAGTATAACATTGTATACATTGTGGACTGACGATAATTGAGATTGTAATAATGATTTTGGCCAATGGAGTGTATTTTTGATTTGGAGGGAATGTATTTTTGGCTTTTGGCCACTTGGTCCAATTTCCTTTTTTTTATATAACAATGCCCGCGGGCGACCCGTTGGCGGCCCTAAAATGCCTGCAAATTTTGCGGGCGGCCCTGCCCAGCCCTAAAAAATTTATGGGCGAAAAAATCAAGCCCTGCCCGCAAATTTTGCGGGCGGGCCCGTGGGCGGCGGCCCTAATTATCAATACTATGTGTACTCATGATTAACTTTCTAAGTTTAGAAACCTTAACAAGTGCTCTTGACAAGACCCTATTAAAAAAGTGACAAAAAGCATATTTATGTAATTAAAAAGATGCTAGGTCGATTAATTTTGTTAAGATAATCATTATTCATTATTAAAAGGGTAGTAATATATTAACCTATAAAATTAATTTACAAATAAACTTACATCACAATAAAGTGACATGCATGTCATTCTTTTTATGATGTAGGTTGATTTAATTTGTTGTTAATTTTATATGTCAATAAATCATTTTTTTAATTAAAATGAGCTTATTATTTCCCAACTTAGAAAGTTAGGTTATTTTTATCCTCGGTTTAACCAAGCATGTATGGATTTTAAGTTTGGAAAATGCTACTTGATTGTTAACAAGTTAAATGAGGTAAAAGTTTATTGAAAAGTGTGATTTTTTATTTTTCCAAGAAAAGAGAAACTGAGACTTGTAATGTTTTTTCAATTCCTATAAATTTTAACAAGTGCCCTTAAAACACTTGTTATCAAAACCCTTTTAAGTTTTAACCACATTAAATGAACCTACAGCGGATGCATCCTTGCTTTTATATTTTGGAGAAAACCTCATTTTAGAGTTATCAAAAAAGATTATACTTAAAAACAAAATAAGTCTTTTAGCTTGTGACGAAAATAATAGTAGTATCATTTTGATTAAGGGTATGTTTGGGAGTTTTTAGGGGGGTGGAATGGAAAGGGAATGGTTTCCATTCCTTTCCTTCCCCTTGGCTACCCCCCAATTTGAGGTGTAAAGATTATAAGTGTGTTGAATGAAAAAGTTCCATTCCATTCCATTAAGTTAACACTTTCAAACAATGGAAACAACTTTTTTTTCCTTTCCTTTCCTTTCCATCCCCTTCACTCCCTCCCATCCAAACATAGCCTAAGGGTTTTATTGAGATTAAACCTAAGAATCGATGACAAAGAGTATAAAAGTAGAAAGTTTTGAAAAAAAAAATTAACATTTTATATTCGGGACGTAATAAATACTCTTTCTTTCTTAATAAAACGTTTTACTTTTGTATCTTAATTATTTTTACTAGGACAAAACCAAAATATTCTTTCTGCACGTATAATCTAAATTATGTTTTGAACGTTAGTAATAAGAACCATCCAAAAGGACCATGACAATGAAGATGTCAAGCTGAGGTAACCAGAATCGAAAGAAAAATAGTTAATTGAATTCGGCCGACGGTTTTCACTTTTTAATATCATTGAATTTGCAGTGTATACTGCACCTTTGTTGACATCTTCAGTGGAGTATTTGTCACAAGGTTCCTTACTCTGATTGTTCAAACTTTATAATAACTGATATGCAACGACGAGTGGAACGTTCTACCCATATTTTAATTATATATTTCTTATGATCAGCCAGCAGTTAGGTTCATATACCTTTTGTTCATTAATCGTCACTGTTTAGCGTATCCAAACTAGCTCCGAAGGAAATTATTATTTGAAAATATGATCAGTAAATAAATGTTACGGAGTAGTAGTATATTAGAATAATGTAACAATAATTGAATATATAACTAAGAAGGCCCTGCACGTAGATGGTTGAGTATGATGTCCTGGGTTTTATCTGTACTATTATAGATATGAAAAAGATTTTGTTAATAAAAATAAAATCTACTTCAATAATTTCTGAGCCTAAAAAAAAATTAATCATCAGTTGCAAAATATAGTAATATACCCTTGATACAAACAAAAACACAATTAAATACTCCTATATAAAAAGATAGTGGACTTATTATTCCTTCTAGCTATTTCAATGAACAGAAAAGGTAGAGACCCAGTTTAAGTACTCGTATATCAAACCGTTTACCTTGTCAGAACCAGACTTGTAGATTAAAGAAACGAGGTCATGAGCTGAACTTTATTATTTGTGAGCGTTGTGCATTTATGCATGGTGCAACGAACGGTGAAGTATGCTCATTGCTCACCCACCCTTCTGACCACCTTGGTCATTGATTCTACACTTTTTATTCTTTTGGTCCTTAATGAAGGCCAACATAACATTATTCATTGCTGAGTAGATGGAACAAGTCATCATCAAACGCCACAAAAACACATTTATTATTTTTGGATTTTTCCAATTCTATAATAATTAAACATATAAAGTAAAATTGAGTTGGAATACAAACTACTACACCTCCATTCCTATATATATATATATATATATATAAGCATCAGATGCATTTTTATTTATTCAACATTTTTTAAAGTTTCAATGATAATTATAGGGATAATTTTGAAAAAGTATACTAAAAGTTATTAATTTCAATATCTTTAACAATATTAACTAACTTTCTTAATTCACGTGCAAATCTACTCTAAGGACTTATATTAGGGATGACAATGGATTCAAGTACCGTATTACCCGGACCCACCTCGTTAATGTAAATTTGGACCTAAACCCTTCCCGGACTTGTGCAAGTACCCATTTCGGATCTTACCCATGGATTTTAAGATACCCATCAACGGGTTTGCGGACACCCGTTATGAGTGAATATATAAATATGAGTGGTTGTAGGAGAAGATAAAGAGGAGGCGATGAGTGAATCTGGTTGCGATGAATACGAAGAGGAATGTTGGAGCGTGGAGTTGAACGCTCACGACAAATTAAAGATGAAGAGAAAATGATGTTGCTGTGAAGAGGAGGAAGAGGGAAAGTTGAAGACAAAGAGTTAAAAGAGGTCGCAGGGTTTACGAAGAGGAGTGCTCCCGTGCAGAAGCTTAGAGCTACGATCATGCTGAGAAGAAGAGAAGACAAAGAGGAAAGGTTTTCAATTCATATTAAGCGGTGATAAAGGTGATGTTTAAGGTGAAAGAGGGACATCGAATAAAAGGAAGATAAAAGTGAACAACATTAAACAAAAGGACAAAAAAAAATTGAACAAAAGTGAATATGGTAATACACCTATTATAATATATATATAAAAAAGATATTGCCTTAAGTCCAGAACAAAAATTGGTATGTATAAACTAAAATATTTTATATTTAAGAACAAATGGAGTACTAAAGATTATTGTTTATAAGAAAATGGGAAAAAAATATTATAGGTCCATATTAGTTACACTTTCTAAAATAATTAAAAATTATATTTTTCAATAATCACTCACTATATTTATTGGCTTCCTATTATTTTACTTCATATTTTTGTTTTGCTTTAACTATAGTTTAATATACTCCCTCTGGTCCTATTTATAAGTCACATTCTAGAAGGATTCTTTGGTCCTATTTATAAGTCACTTTGTATTTTCTAGGAGGCATTTATTGCTATTTTCTCTTATTTACCTAGCTTTGCCCATTAATGTGAAGTAATACATTGTGAAATTTCCAATGCAATTTAAGAGGGTAAGATTGTAATGTTGAAATATTTTTTTAAAGTTTCAAGAAACCTAACTAACCTCCTTGGTCTGTGTAATATGGTTAAGTATGCCCTATAAATAGAACCAGAGGGAGTAATATACACAAATTAATACAGCGATTGAATGTGTTAATATACATTGTAAATACTCCCTCCGGTTCTATTTATAAGACCCGGCCTTTTGGAGTTTTTATTTTGGTTCTATTTATAAAACCCTATTTCAATTTTCAATACTATAGCATTTAGTTACTTCTTTCCACAAACACCCCTATTAAGTTAACACTTTTTAGAGTTTCAATACTAATTATATATAGGGATAATTTTGAAAAAGTATATCAAATTTTCACATTTCCAATGTCACTGACAAATTTAATCACTTTCTTTGATGGAAGTAAAAAACTCTAGAAAAGTCTTATTTATAAATAGTGTAAATTACTCCTAACACTTTTCTTATTTTGTCATACGTATTACTTTTTCCTTTGTTTATCTCCAAGCTAGCATACTAGTAGCAAATAGTTGTTCCTAATTGTATTTTCAGATAGTACTTCCTTCGATCTTTATTATAGGTCACATTTTAGAAGGTTTTTTTGTCCTAATTATAAGTCACTTTATATTTCTAATGTATCATTTATTGTTTTTTCTCTTTTTTGTCCTTATTAAATGTTTTGACTATCTATATGTTTTTGTTGTTCATTAATGAGTATGAATTTTCCAAGAAAAGTTTAGAGGGTAAAATTGTAATGTTACAATATATTCTCATAAAATTTATAAAACTAACTACTTTATTTGATATGTATAATTCGCTTAAAGGATAGGAGGAAGTACAACTTTTGTTTGTTTCTTTTTCTAATTTTGTGTCTCGAGACAATGAAAATTACTAAGTGGGAGACAGTTTCCTGGCTCTTTCTCAGCGATTTAATTTGTATTTAAAATTGAAATATTATTAAATAAGAAATAATTTTAAAAAATACATATATATAATATTTATTCTTTTAATATTATTAATAATATTATTTTCTACTTTTTTATTGATGAGATCTTTCAAAATCGTCATATATTAAAAAAAAAAAAAAAACTTTACAAAAGAGGCCTTAAAAGTTAAAACTCGTTTACTCCAGTTAGCAATTAGCAAATGATAAGTTGGGATTTCAGTTCCCAACGGCAACAAGAAATTTTGATTACTCTTCCTCTGGCATCCATCTTCGTAGACAACGGACTATTAAAACCACAGGTAACGTATTACGTAGTCAGTCACCCTCTAACCGCGTCTTGTCTTTACTCCCTACCCTCACACCTCACCCATTACATCCCCAACCTCACCCGTCACCATTCCAATGACATGGTCAACCACCAAACCTTTTCTGAACTCACACTTCCCCAATCGTTTCATCTATAAATACCTCACCTAAATTGATCACCCTTAGCAATAACAATAACAATTTTTGTATTCTCTACTCTTCTCCTCCTCCTCCTCTGCCTTTGGCTTAAACAAACACTCAACCTGAAATTAAACACAAACACAAACACACGCAAACAAAATACAAGTTAGTAATTATTCCCTTTTGCTTTATTAAAATGCCAAGAAAAGGAATGAGAAGCATCTTCTTCAAACCTTCATCATCTTCTTCTGCATTGCCACCTTTGTCTCCTCTTCGCACCTTCTCTGACTCCTTGATGGAAGAAAACATCCAAACCGCTGAATCTCTCATAACCAAATGGGACTCTGTCTCTGAGCGTTCATCGTTATCGTCTTCATACACCAAACTTACTCCTCTCTTCAGCGGCACGCGCTTGGAAGCTCAACAGTATCTTAATGCCGTTAGGGGATTGCAAACCGCTATGAAGCACCTCGTCGTACTGGATCCTACCTCCAAGACACTGGTGAGAGCACAATTCTTAATGCAATTAGCGATGAAGACTCTTGAGAAAGAATTCTATCAGATATTATCTTCAAACAGAGAGCATTTGGATCCAGAAACCGTTTCTAACCGTTCCTCTACCGACAGGAGAAGCATCAGCAGCTTCTCCGATTTCGATGACGAGATTTCGGAGGATGATGAGTTTCGCGTCGCTGGGAATTCTATCTCCGAGACTGAGAGGATGTCTATGATCGCCATGGCGGATTTGAAGGCTATTGCTGATTGCATGATTGCTTCTGGTTATGGCAAGGAGTGCGTCAGGGTTTACGTCATCATGAGAAAATCGATTGTTGATGAAGCTCTGTATCATCTCGGAGTTGAACGGTTGAGTTTCTCGCAGGTTCAGAAGATGGACTGGGAGGTTGTTGAGTTGAAGATCAAGACATGGTTGAGCGCGGTGAAAGTCGCCGTGAGTACTCTCTTTCGCGGCGAGAGGATCCTCTGCGATCACGTGTTCGCCTCCGCCGCGGAGAAGAGGGTTCCGGAGTCATGCTTCGCTGAGATTACGAGAGAAGGCGCAGGGTTTCTGTTTGGATTCCCGGAAATGGTGGCGAAGTGCAAGAAAACTCCAGAGAAAATGTTCAGAACTCTTGATTTGTATGAAGCTATCTCTGATAATTGGCCTCAAATTCAATCCATCTTCTCGTTCGAATCAACCTCCAGTGTTCGTCAAATGGCGGTTTCTTCAATGCTGAAACTCGGCGACGCTGTTCGTGCTATGTTAACAGAGTTCGAATCGGCGATTCAGAAGGAATCCTCCAAGGTTCCGGTGCCGGCAGGTGGCGTCCATCCGCTCACGCGCTACGTCATGAACTACATCACGTTTCTCTCCGATTACAGCGGCGTGCTCGGTGACATCATCGCCGATTATCCACAATCTCCGTTACCGGAAAGCTATTATCGCAGTCCAATGCGAGACGAAAATCCGTTGGTATCAGACATATCAGAACGAATTGCGTGGCTAATTCTCGTGGTGCTCTGCAAACTCGACGCGAAAGCGGAATTCTACAACGACGTAGCGCTCTCTTACTTGTTCCTCGCTAATAACATGCAATACGTTGTCTCGAAGGTTCGCAAATCAAACCTAGGGTTTCTTCTTGGGGAAGATTGGTTAACAAAGCACGAATCGAAGGTTAAAGAGTACGTGTCAAAATACGAGCGCGTGGGATGGAGCAAGGTGATGTCGTCGTTGCCGGAGAATCCCGCGGCGGAGATGCCGGCTGAGAAAGTTAGGGCCTGCTTCGTTAGCTTCAACGCAGCGTTTCAAGAAACGTGCAGGAAACAGGCCACGTGGATCGTATTGGACCAGAAGCTTCGAGATGAGATTAAAATTTCAATAGCTTCAAAGGTGGTGCACAAGTACAGGGAATTTTATGAGAAGAATCGGGCCGGGTCGGGTTCGGTTAACGGGTTGTCGCCCGATGATTTGGGGAATTACTTGTCTGATATTTTGTATGGGGTCGGTGATTCCGGTAGTGGTTCGGGTTCAAGTCATTCTTGGTCCGTAACGGCGTCGTCTCATCGCTCTAATCGCCGGTGAAATTGGAGTTAACGTCGTTGTCGCTGACAACGTCACGGCTTAGCTCCTCCTGTATTTAAAAGGAAAATTGTTTGGAGTAAACGATAAAGACAAGATAGAGTTTTCGTGTTTACTGTATATGATTTTGGTGTTAGCTTTGTTATTTGAATATTAAACTTAATGTTACGTAACGTATCCTACAGTATACTACATTAATTTTTATTATTTTGGCTTTATATTTTAAAAACGAGTTTGCTTCACATTAGTCTTAAAAATTAAGGATAAAAAGCTTTAAAAAAAAAATACTAGTAAAAGTTCATTGGTAAGCTTTTCTTTAAATATTTATATTTAGTTTTTCAAATTTAAAATACTCTTTTTACCTCTTATATTTAACCTTAAGATATATGATGTCATATACTAATTTAATTTACCAAGAAAATATTTTTTATTGTTCTTAAACTCACACAACGCATTCACAAAAAGGAAGAGGACCTTTATATTTTAGGTTAAATTACTCATTTGATTCCTTACTTTATTTTTCAACTTCAAATTGGTCCCTTATGTTTCATTCGCTGTTAATTTGGTCCCAGAATCACTGTTCATCATACGTGTCATTAACATATTGGTCCACGTATATATTGTTGGAGAGAGAAAGTGACACGTGTCCATAACATATTGGTCCACATAGGATTAACAGTGATTCTGAGACCAAATTGACAGCGAAAAGAAACATAAGAGACCAATATAAAACCAAAAAAACGTAAGAGACCAATTTGAAATTAAAAAATAAGGTAAGAGACCAAATGAGTAGTTTAGCCTAATATTTTATTATTTGAACTTGTTGTTTCGTCACTGATTGAAATTACCATGTTTTAATTGACCCGTCCTCTTCCTCTGCAATTTCCTCTACATTTGCCTTTATAACTTCCTCTTCCTCCATTATTATAATCACGACCTTTATCATCTGCACTTTGACTTGATTCGGCCATATTCACTTGGCTTTTTAAAGCCTCTTCTTTCAGATTTTCTATCTTCTCCAAAATTCTACTCACATGGCTTTACATACTACCTTGCAACTCTACTATTGTCATTGTGCTTGTATCATGGAACTCAATTATTGTAGTCACCACATGATCAAATTTGATCGGCATAGTGTGAAGAATCTTTTCCTCTATCTTGTTATTTGAAATCTCTTCTCCATACACCCATATCTTATTGATAATATATGTGACTCGTGAAAAGAATTGCTCAACACTTTCTGAATTGAACATTTGGTATCATTCATATTAAAAATACTTTAAAAATAAGTTAATATAAAAAAAAACAATGTTTCACCTTTTGTATTACACCCTCTAGCTTATCAAGAAAATAAAAATAAAATAAAAAAGCAAAAATGTTAGTTAAAAAAGTTGGCACTCATTTCAATTTTATATATAAGTCTTTTTGACTAAAAAATACATTATTTAAGAAAGTTGGGTAATGTTGTTAGTGATATTAAAAATGTAAATATTTTGTATACTTTTTTAAAAATATTCCTATATTTATTATTGAAACTCTTAAATACGTTGAGTAAACAAGTGTATTCGTAGAAAATAAATAATTACTATGCAAAAAAAATATTTCAAAAAACAGATTATACATAGGATCTTAAAGTGTTTTTTTTTTTTTTTGACAGAAGGAGTATATAATTGCTAATCAAAATAAATACTCCATGGAAAAGTTTTTGTGCAAATCTCTTTTGTTTTTTCCAAACCGCATTTTTCTCTCAAACTCCTCTCCCACAATTCTCCCAAAATTACCTTTGTCATAGTTTCTCTCCTCTCTCTACACTTCCAATCTAGAATCTCTCTATTATAATATTGCATGTTAAAGAATTAAATTAAAGTTCCTATAGTCGCATGATATTAAGTCTTGATTGAATGGTGTAATAAATCTTTACATTGACAAAGATAATTTTGGGAGAATTGTGGAAGAGGGGTTTAAGAGAAAAATTTCGGTAAATGGAGTTTATAATCCAATACTCTTTTTCTTTGATCTCATTTTGATCAATGTACATAAACCAACTAACTGAAGTAGTTTTTCTTGCTGATTGTGCAATTTTGGGCTTTCAAATAGATTGCTCAACTATTGGGCTAAGGATGTAGTAACAATTAATTTGTCTGCTCATTTCGCGAGTGTTAGTTTTTAACCCCACTTTTTAGATCTCAAGTTCCATTTTTTTAATGGGGTTCAGTTGGAATTTTTAGACCTTAAACTCATACGCTTCAACATGGACATACCTAATAAATTATGAAAATACACAATACACTAAGATTTGGGCATATCGGAGAAAAAAAGCTCATATATCCTATCAGGGGCTTATAGTCCAAATCTCCTTCCCAAAATCAATTTCCTTTTTGTGAAGAGTACAACCCTCATTTTTTAGTTGTCAGCTTTCATTTTTTTCGATGTGGTTTAATCGAAATATTTTTTGATACGCCCTAGTCGAAAAATGTATTTTTCTGAATATCTCTTATTGAAAAATGTATTTTAAAATCGGAAAATGCATTTTTTCGACTCAGAAATATCAAAAAATATTTCGATTAAACCCTATAAAAAAATGGGACTGGGGACTAAAAAGTGATAGCAAGGACTAGTACTTTTTTTTAAACCTATCTTCATACCCAAAATGACTTCTTAAGGTGCCAAAAGTGAACTCTCTCAAAGCCCGGCCATACTTGGTGAGTCCATTGGGTCATTTAGTCTAATTGAAGTTGTTGATGAAACGGGCTTGCAAGTTAATGAGCTAAGGAAACTCGTTCTTATAGAAGCATAAATTGAGCCCAACTTTTGGTTTTTACCATTTCATGCTACTTGCTATAATTAGATTTCGGGGTCACCGTCAAGATTGGTGGATGTGTTGCATTTTGGAGTCCATGCATTGAAGTTCCTCCAACAAGAATTCGAGAGAGTTGAGGAACCAGATCCGTTCCTAACATTCTAGAGACCCCATGCAAAATTAAAAATAGGGTCCTTTCTTATCAAATAATTAATTACATAAAACTTTTACAATATAGATTACAACATCATAACATAATAATTTTATCTTTTTTGTAATTAAGAAATTTCATTAATAATATCAAGCTTAAGTAACCGTCACAGTAGATATTCTCCCCACCTTCTAGTAAGGGTTGAAGAAACTCACGCTATTATTTGCTTTAAGCTGATTAAAAAAACACATAAACTATTGAGTCATCTCTATGTAAACTTCCAATTATTAAACCATGTCAAACCATCCTTACATTATGATTAACCCTCAATCATCTGTATACCTGTCAATAATCTTTATTACAAAATTAATAACCATGAACTATAATAACATGATAAAAAAAAAATTATCAAAATGATAAACATGATAGCAAAATACAGTAATCCTCCGTTTTTTGCTATGTTTATATCGCTATATGTGTTTTGTTTTATTTTTTAAAAAAAAAAATCAACTATAGGTATTAAAAAAAATTTCGTAACCCAAGACGATTGCCCCTCTTGTCCTAGGCCTGGAGACGGATACGTGAGGAACTAAAAAAATAGTTAGGAACAGTAGAATTAAAGTCTCTTCTCTTGAACACAAGCACACGAGATTTGGACTTTATACCCTGGTGGGGCGGATGAGCTTTTTTTTTTTTTTTTTTTTTTCTCTCAGTACGTCCAGGTTCTAATATATTCGATATTTTCAAAATTTATTAGGCACACCCATTTCAAACATACTTTTTTTTTAGGTACATCCTTGTCAAAGCGTACGAGATCTTACACGTATAAAATCTTGTCATGGCATATTCCTAAACTTTTTTTTTTTTTTTACCATTTTGATAAATCATATGTTTATTAATTTAATTAGCTAGTGTGTGTTTAGGACCCTATACTTACACGACCATCACTCTGCTGCCAGTTCTGCTAACCAGCTGATGCTTGATGCAATCCATGGACCACCACCACCAGTAATTAATTATGTTATGTTAAGTAGCTTTCTTATTAAAAGCCAAAAATTGCCTGCCTTTTCTTCACAGCTGTCATAACATATCAATAAGGTTTGTCTAATGTAGTAATGTGTAAGTTATTTCTTATGGCTGTAATGTAGACGTGCAAGTATATATCAAACTATAAAAGTACATAAAGTTGAGAGTTATTAAGAGGAAAACCATATAAAAGAAGTATTTTTTATGTATTAGATTGTAATTAAATAGTTTTTTTTTTCCGTAAATTAAAATGGTTTTAGAAAAATTCTTAAACAACAAGTGAAATTAAGTCTTTCTATATAAATTATTTTGTTTCATAATATGTTTTTTTTTTTTATACAAAATCTCAATGTATACTTTTTATAATTCATCTTTAGTTGAACATTATAGACATATAATATGTGCAAATTAATTATAAAGAGATACTAAAGGGTAAATAAGGAAAAAAAATTTTTAACACAAACAAACATATTAATTATTTTTCTTAATTTATGTGTATATCCTAAAAAAACTAATATTCAAAAACATGAGAAATACTTTTTTTTTATTGGCACCATTTAATTTCTTGAGAAAGTTAAATTGCAATGAGTCTGGATGTTTTTTTCACTTATTGTAACCATCACACACCTTTGGACTTTAGTAGGCGTTAAAAGAATGGATTCAGTCGTTGTAAAATTGTACATTATTATTAATTAATTGATTATATATTATCACAATATTAAATAATTAATTTTTATAATAATATACCTTAAAATCATGATCCAATCGAATCACATAAATTTGATTGATTGTAAAAAAAGAAAACACTCTGATAATATGTCAAAACTACACTTTTTTCCAAAATTTGAAAACAGAATAAAGTTCCTCCTTATATCAGGAGGAAGCTTATCTTCTTAAGCCAATAAAAATGTGACACATGTCCCATTCAACCACTATCATCTTAACTTTCTTCTTCTTCTTCACTCTCAAACTCCAACCAGCGTCCCTCCACCCACCACACCGCCTGGACCTTCATTTACACTGGCGACCTCCACCCACCACACCACCGTAGCCACCGCGTTAACAACAACAACTCGTGAACCACCTTCATTCACCGTTGCCAGTTAACACGGGCCCAAGATCTGGACCGGACGACGACACAATCCCTTTCTTCGACCAGATCTGAATCTGCGCATAGTTCACCACACCGACATCGTTGCGCCGCCACAATTCGGATCCCCTACCTGTTTTTCTTTACTGTTGTCCCCCACCATTGCTCCACCGCCGCACCGTGAAAAAAGAAAAGAACGCACAGCCCTTGACTAAGTTCTATAATTTCATTTTAAAGTAACTCATTGAAAAATCAAAAAAATGCTTACACCGTAAAATTATATTTTCACGATTCAACCAGAAACTATCCTAATTTGAATCTAATTTATTTTCAAATAACTAACACTTGGAGTGATATTTTGACATTTGGGAAATTGTTTATTTGATGAGTTTTGATATAGTACTTTGTTTGATTAATGATTATTAGTTCTCAATATTTGCTTGTGTCGAACCTTGGGCAAATGATGGTGGGGAGAGGGAGAGGGAGCAGCGCAATATGTAAGGGTGGAGATGTTTGCTCTAATTTTACAGTTTGCAAAGACTGGATAATTTTGCACAAAAAAGAAGAGACTAGGCAATTTTTAACTTTTTATAAAAAAAAAATAAATTATACTAATACAAATGTCATGATTTTATTGGCTTGAGAAGAATAGCTTCCTCCTGGTACAAGGAGGAACTTTATTCTGATTTCAAAAATACTACCATAAAAACTAATTTAATGGACATTTTATTTTTGGTACATCGGGCTTTTTATTTTGTATCCCTCTCGTCAATTTTGATCAAATTTTGTTGACATATTATATTAAAAATTTTATTAGACACGGGAAGTTAATCACATGAGCGAAAACGACCTTTGTCTCCGATTCTTTTTTTAACTTTTTTTAAACAAATTAATAATATAAAAAAATAATTTTTTTAATTTTAAAAAAAATTCACTCACGTGGCACCAAGTGGTTAACCTCTTAGGTTTGATTAGGATTTTGGTATCACATGTCAGCAAAATTGGACCAAAACTGATAATAGGAATATATGTGATATGTCAAATCCAGAGGTAATTTCGAAAATATAGACATTGAAAAAAAACAAAAACAAATGCCTATGACAAAACAACCCTGTTCAAGTACTAAAAACATAATTACACCTTTATTTACGTAAAAAAAATACACCTTTATTTTATCACCGAAAGAAAATTAAGATCACCTCCACAAACTTCCATCTAATAAATCGGCTTATAGCATTATGTACTTCTTGGGTTGCCCTAATAAATCGGTATAGCAATGATTATTTGTAATCTAGAGTTCAAACAACTACGCGGGGGATTTTGGGAAACTCTTAGACTTAATTATTTTTTTACAAAGTCATGGTAATTTATATACTTGAAAATAATTATTTTAATTATATTTTTCTATAGTATTTTAATAAAATGTTCATTAATTATATTAATCTATGGGTTTAATATATGTGCATTGACAGTGGAAAGTTTTTTACACTGTCGATGCATCATCCATCATCCATACGAATTACTTTTATTTGTAAGTAAACCATTATTGCTAACCTCATCAACGGTGGATGATATCCTGACACTGTCAGTGCATATATTATTTTCTCTTGATGTATATCAATATTTTTACTTTATTATAAAACAAATAGAAGTAATAAGTGCTAGCATGTCTTGGTTCTGTTTATTAATTGGTAGCTCAGTAAAAATATAACGAAAATAATCAATTTATAAACTCAATACTATATTGCAACTTATAAGAAATTTTTATAGGAAAAATTGCAACTTATAAATAAATCAACATATTCAATGATATTAACAAAAAATATTTTAAAAGCCAAATCAATATATGAACTCACTAACGAAGAAGTAACTTTTAACACTTCTTCCCGTTGCAACAACCATAGACCCAAACATCTCTTCTTATGCCCTTGTGTGTTTTTAACCAATTTTCCCTAACATTCTAACTATAGTTAAAATTGTAGTCTTCTTTCTCGCATTCATTCTCCAGCATCACATCTCCAGAACACCTCCATGTTTGGCTGTAAGGAAGCATTAGCACTAGGCAGTAAATTCAAGTGTTAGCAGATCCTTTAGAGATTCATGTGTTAGTGCCGCTGAGCCTTCTTTGCAAATGGGGACCCTACTTTTGTGGTTTCTAAATTTCCTTGTTAAGCAGTGATGGAAAAACAATGGTAGTGGCGGTCTATTATAAATCATGTGCTTTGATCGATAAAACATTTATTTTCATATCCTTTCTTTTTGATTGTTTCGCTTATAGTTTTTATTGGACGCCTACACTTCCTTTTCCTCTAGCACATGTAGTAATATCCATTTGATCTACCCTCCTAACACGGCTTCCATTGGCCCCCTCCACACATGCCCAAACCACCTAAGAAGAGATTCAACCATCTTTTCTGCAATAGGTGCAATCTCAACTCTCTCTCGAATACACTCGGTTCTAATCCGATTTCTAGTATGTCAACTCATCCATCGCAACATCCTCATCTCTGTTGCTACATGAAGTTTATTTTCTTATTGTCCCTTTGTCGTCCAACATTTGGTCCCATATAATATCGCCGGCCTTATAGTTGTGCGATAGAACTTCCCTTTATGTTTGAGTGACACATTTTTATCACATAACACACCCGAAACGCTCCTCCATTTCATCCACCAGGCTTGAATTTTATGATTTACATCCCCTTTAAGTTTAAACCTGCCTATGTTGTGTTATGCTATACATAGCCGGTCCTATGCCCGGATAAAAGGTGATGAAGGTTGTGTTAGGCAATCGACAACCGTTGTAAAACTTTATCGAATCTTATTAATTATATGGAGCAATGATGTTATTTGTAGGAACTAAAAGTAAAAAAAAAATAGTATGAGCCAAACTTTTAATTGAGAGACTTACAAGACCTTTAAATATCTTCGGACAGAGTACTGCTAATTCGTTTAAATAATGTATTTTATACCTTATTTTTGGTTTATAAAATACGTACATTTTTTATATTCAACGCGACTAAAATTCATCCTTTTTGGAAAAAAAAAACAAACAAAAAAAGAAAAAATTCATAAACACAACCTAGCAAATCACATGGGAGAAAGCTATAATGTAAACATCTTCACAAACAAATGGAGGAGCTTAGAAGGAAGTTATCTTTAGCTTGATGTCCCTCATTAGCTAGTAAATTAGCCTATCTATTTACTTCACCATAAATATGGATCGATCATGAAAAATACGTACATTTTCTTCTATCTCTCGAAAAATATAAGTAATTATTCATATATAATTAATCTTCTACACTTAACACTTCACATAAATAAAAAAGTGAAACAAATTTTCCAACAATTTATGACTTCAAGGCCAGCAACGTGAGATATTTGTTACAAGTATTTAAGTAAGCTTCCATGGGCAGCACGCCAGCACCGTATGTACCGTGAGATATTTTTGTCGAAAGCAAGGTTTATAATAAGGACGTTCTATTGCCTTTAGCCAAGGTCCCAAGTCGTTAGACTAATTAAGAGTGTCACGGCGAATTATTAAACGGCAAAACTTGGGAGAATGGCTTAGATGTTCGATTGATGTGTACATGAAACTAAGTTAACCCATTTCCATTGATGATAGAAAAAGACATGGAAACTTAGACAAATCCAGCAGCTTATGCAAGTGTTTGTGAGTTACTTTAATTTCCTTTTGATAAAACTACTCGTTTGGTTTCCTAAGTTATTTTTTTTTTCCAATCTCGTCCCTTAAGTTTTTTTTGTTTGAAAGTGGTCCCCTAACTCATGTAACGTTAGCAAAGTTAGTCATTTCGGTCCATAAACTAACTCCCTATCGCGCTCATAACCAACGACAATGTTGCAATTCATTCTCACTTAGAAAAGGCCCTAGCAACCCTCTGTTTTCTCTCCAAAGTTTAGTGTTTTTCTCTCTTAGTTCATAACGACTTCTCATGGAAAAAAGGAGAAGATGAAATGAGTGGCTTCAAGCACCAAAACGGCGTCGTTTGACTCCACCATTTTAAACTTTTAACGTGGTAAAAGGGAGGGTACACGTGGATTGCCTACATTGGACACTTTGGCTGCCATGTCAACTTAAATGGATGATGTTAGGTGGTAATGGACGGAAATGATTAACGATATTACATGAGTTAGAGGACCACTTTCAAACGAAAATGACTTAAGAAACCAGATTGGAACAAATAAATAACTTAGAGACCATACAAACAGTTTTGCCTTTCCTTTTCAACTTGCGATCAGTGAACAGGGTTCAATTAGGACAAATCATGTTCAGGCAATAATTTCTCGGAGATTCATGCATGCGCAAGTACCAATTTGATGTGGAACTGTGGGTCATATAAGCTACAAGTGAAATGATTCGGTTTGGTTTGATTTATGAAAGATATTATAAAAGATATTATATATAAATTAGATCAATCAAAGTAAAGTGGTTTGATCTAATTTGGTTCAAACATAATTCACATACAAAAATACCAAACTGAACATAGATGGTTTGATTTTGTTCAATTCAACCATCTACTTGTTGAGGAAACCGCAATTGGTGGTTGGAGAGACTTAGGAACCCTAGGAAAACACCTAGAAGGGAGGGTTGAATAGGTGTTGAAGCTACCTTGAAAGATTTTCGAATGAAACAAATCGAAACAATCAAAACAACAGATTTTTGCAAATTTTCACTAACTTAATCGATTAATCTGTAACTTAATCGATTAAGTCTGAGAGATCAAAATTACTTACTCGATTAAGCAAGTCGTGTACTCGAGTATTACTTGCAGAAACCAGAAAAATCAAGTTTTCATTCGCATACGAAAATCAATCAATTCACACGAAAGATCAGAGATTCAACGGAGATGATTAACACCTATATTCTTATTGATTAACCTAGTTATGAAAATGATTTTCCCTTTATCAATTTGAACAATTAAAGATTCAATTCAATCAATTATGAAAATCAATCTTTCTAGGTTTTCAACCAAGAACGCAATCAAATGACTTGAATATAAAGAGTAAGGGTTTAGAGATACGACACAGTGATTTATCCTGGTTCACTTTCATCCGCTTGAAAGCTACATCCAGTCCCCTCTTCAACCAAGAGAGATTCTTCACTATGAGGAATTAGAGTTCTCAAATTACAAGTGATTGCCTCACAAGACTTCCTTCTTGCTAGCCTACAAGAGATAACCAACACTCTTGCCTTGTAATCCTATTGATCTTCTCTCTAATCTAACCTCTACCCCTTGTTGATAATCGACACAACAAGTCTTCAATTGCTTGATGATAAACCACACACCAAGGCTTCACTTGCTTGATTCACAACCAAGACTTCTTCTTCTTCTTCAATAAGAATGCACTTGCTTGATGATAAAATCGACACACCAAGGCTTCTTGTTTGTTGTAGTGGCTTGCCTTCTTGCAAAGATTACAACACAATAGAAAACACAAAACAATCCTATGAATCTCAATCAAGAGTTATGACAATTCACCATAAGAGATTCAAAGGTTCTTGATCAAAGAATATGAAAATATGAGAACTTTGATCTTTAGAAAATGAGAGAGAATAGAGTGACTTGATTCTTTGTAAAACTTGTATGAAATGATTCTAATTAATCACAAATAATAGGAAAAGGTTTATATAGAATACCCAAAAGTTGTAACACTTGAAAACTGATTTTGAGAAGTGAAAAACGTATTTTAAAAATCAGTTCAGCAGTACTTAATCGATTAAGTTGCAGACTACTCGAGTAGTACGCGATTAAGTTAGTCACTTAATCGATTAAGTTGGTACTGCACATGTTCAAAACTTGTTTTCTCAAAATCCAACCTTTCCTTTAAAACCTTTAAGCCACCTATTGATTCTAGGTTAAGTGAAAACTCAAATTATGATTAAATCATGACTTATGAATGAGATTCACTACCCTCTATAATAATCTACCCAAATAAAAAACCTATGAAGCTTGAGAGGCAAAAGATAAAAGAAATACAAATACACTCAAACTTAGGTCTTCATGAGCTTGCTTTCTCTCTTCTTCATTTGATGTTTGTTGTTGCTTGTTGAACTTGAACTTGATCATCACATGATAGCTTGTTCAAAACACTTTGTCATTATCAAAACATTCATCATGTTCATCATGGAACTAACAATTGTCACATTTATTTAAAATTAAACATGTTTAATTTGTAAACATTAAATAAAAATAGCATGCTCGTCCTTTTATGTTTGCTGGTGCTAATGCCTAATAATATTACCCCATGATAATTAAGGGATTAAAAAACAAATTAAATAAAAACAATAATAACACAATAAAAAAAGAAAAAAAATTAATTAAAGAAAGCAAAACTGCTTATCTAAAAAAAAATAATAAAGAAAGCATAACTTGAACAAAATGACAATGGAGAGATTGAGTTTAAAAAAATAATAAAGAAAGCATAACTTGATCACAGTCTAATTTAGGACCATTTACACCCTGAAATGAATTGATAAAAGCAAACTTTAATTTTGGGATCACAATTTTTTTTTTTCTTCCATAAATAGAAAACCACAAGTATTGCAGGTACTAGTACTAGGATTTGATCCTGTGACACACTCCCCGTTCAAAATCAGTATATAATTAAGTAAGCTATATCTTATTACGGTCTTGTTATCACAGTTCATTTCAATATATTCTACCAATTGAATTCAATTGCAGTAGTATAAGCTTATAAAAAATATATGACATATATTATAAAGTATTATTTTGTTTATTATAAAAATATTGATTCATAAACAAGTGATACATATTACTTTTCATGATACATGCATGCTTAATTATAAGTTGATTCGTAAATTTGTCATTAGTCTAGCATTATTCATATGATCCATAAAACGGCTGAAGAAGTGATGTACTATTTGACCTTTTACAAGATAAGTGTGAGACAGTAGATTTTTTTAATTTTTTCGATCTGTTTACATATGCAGCTTTATTAAGGCATAATTTTTAGGAAATAATTTTGATGATTTTTTGATCGGCGCTTTTGCTATGCAGTATTGCAGTTGAAGAATCCAACAAATGACTTCTGATAAGAATGCTTATTGGCAAGACATCTCTCAAGAAACCCGTGAGCCTTTAGACCTTCACTGAAATAAAATCGCACAAATTATTATTATTTTTTTTATAAACAAAAAAGAATTATGACCAAGTACCAGGGATACTCAAATTATCTATTTTAAATTAATATCTCGCATGACAACTAATAACCCTATGGAAGGTTGTCTAATTCTATAAATTATTTTTCGATAACTGAAGAAATTTTATTAAAACAGGGTATAAGGAATACCCAAACAAACAGGGTATAAGGAATTTTTTTGGACTTGGCTGAAATAAAAAAACAAACATTTCCCTTACCCTTTTTGCAACTGGTGTTCTGATCCTCTTTTATGTATTAATTGTATCTGATATATGTAATAGGAGTCTGATAAAAGTGATAGTTGTATTATTAGACTCCAAGCATGAATTATTTTAGGCGTTTTGATCAGGGGGACTTTAATTCATTTAGGCCACTGCTAGGATCTGCTTGAGGATATTTTCACTTGTGTCCCTTGCAGTAATAAAATTTCTTTTTTCATAAAAAAAGGAATACCCAAACAACAAACAGAGCAAAGTCTAAAGATAATAGAGTTACAGAATCATAAAAACAGAACCATAAAGACATCCCCCACTACAACCTTCATTAACCCATCCCCATGCTGCTAAAAATCCAGCATATTCCGCCCTCCAATTGAGAATTCCATCAGTACAGTAAATATATCATATCAGTAGCATACTTAGAGCTATTTCTATAAATTAATTGATGTCCAACCTATACAGTTGAAGCTCCGATCCACTGATTGCTTTGCTTGCTGATAGACTATGACTGGTGGAGGATATTAATTCCAAATGGCAACGTCTTGTTAATTACTCCCTCTGGTCCTATATATAGGTCACCTTCTAGAAGAAATCTTTCGTCCTATATATAAGTCACTTTATATTTCCTATGCATCATTAATTATTTTTTCTCTTTTTTGCCCTTATTAAATGTTTTGACTAACTATGTTTTTTTGCTATTCATTAATGAATGTGAATTTTCCAAGAAAGTGGAGGGGGTAAAATTGTAATGTTACAATATATTCTCATAAAATTCACAAAACTAACCACTTTCCTTGGTCCGGGGAATACGGTTAAGTATGCCCTATATATAGGACCGGAGGGAGTAATAATTAGAACGTGATATAATGATACCCTATGAATCTATGATCGATTGATTTGATTCATACATTAAACTACCTAATTAAGCGCGTTCATGTGCTACAACAGTATGCATGTGGGGATGTTTGGCAACATGCATGAACAAATGTGAAATGTGGAAGATGCCAATGCAATTTGCAAATTAAATAGGGCCATCTCATGAATCATGATTACACCAATCTTCTACGGCTCGTAGTAACTGTTGATCGGAGTCTTAATAATAAGCTTGTTTCGGCATAATTTCATCGCCATTTGCCACTCTAGTTGGCTAGTTTTTTTGCTTCTTCTTGCGGTTGATTATTTTTCCTGTAACTTGGAATCCAGCAAATTGGTTCAATTGAATTTTTTTTCCATCCTACATATATAAATATTTCAAATTAAAGTTTAAAAACAATTATAATCTTATACAAATATGGAAATATGTGTGCTATATATTCTGATCGTCTGAAATATTATATATATAAGGACACTTGTTAATGATACTTCAAAAGGAAAATTAATCATAGGTTCACCATTCTTCATCTCTCTAGAATATAAAAAAGCATATTTTTCAACAATATTTAACTATATTTGAATGTTTAACTAGTGTTCTTAGGGCACTTGTTAGCATTTTCAATATTATATATATATATATATATGAAAAGTTAAATTCCCTCTAATTTCATATCCTTTGTTTCATTGACTGTTGCATTCAAGGAAGTTGGAAAATTAGAGTTATTAATGATCAACTAACCAAAAGTGGTTAGGCGTTTGGTTGACTTGATTAACAGCTAGGGTTTGAGCACGCATGTGGAAGTGTTCATTAGAATTAGATTGAAAGAGATAGCAAGAAACTTGTGCACGCTTGATATTTTTATGTAGGGTTGACAAGTACCGTACCCACAAAATACCATGACGCTTAGGGGTGTAAGTGATCCGGTCCCGGACCGCGAGACCGGTTGGATCGGACTGGACCGGACCAAAAAATATGGTTCGGTCTGGTCTCGCGGTCCGGTCCGATCTGGATATTTCTAGACCGTTCTCAATTGGTCCGGTCCACGGTCTCACGAATTTTGAGACCACCAAGACCGGACCGGACCGATAGCTGAAATATAAAAAAAAAAATAAAATAAAAATGACAGAGAAATGGTAACAGAGAGACCATCAATCACTAACCTATGAGATTGTCATCATATGCTGGTGTACTAAATGACAACATACTTTAACCAAACCAATCTCTAGATACTTGCTCTGATTCACAATTATTGCTACTTATATTCAATATGCAGCTTTGTCCTAGCTTCCTAAGCCAATCTCCCAACATAATACAGTAACATATTTTAACCAAATTAACTCTACACCTCATTATATAACCAAATAATATTTATTCAATTAAGCTATGTTTAAGGTTTGTCTGTGACCTGTGAGGCTGTGTGAAAAAAACAGGTTTTTTATTTATTTTTTATTATTATGGTCTAAATAGACCGAACCGGATCGGACCGGACCGTTCATAAACGGTCCAGTCCAGTCCGATCTTTACAAATAGAAAACGTTCGGACCGGACCGGACCGGACCACATTAATTTAAACGGTCCGATCCCTAAAGTCCATGAAAGTCCTAAAATCCATTGACGCTTAACTTAACTTGATATCCATTACGTGTGAGCATATGGAGATAGGGATGGCAATGAGTCCGGGTAATGGGGTACCCGGACCCGGACCCGCCCGGGTACCCGTTGCATAATGGGTAGGCGGGTCTTCGGGTACCCAGACGGGTTTTGTGGGTACCCATTGGCAATTTTTTTTAAAGAAAAAATTATTTTTTAAATTAATTTCTATGTTTTTTTTATAGACCGAGGGATCCTTAATACATTATTATACACTCTACTTAATATTAATCCCTACCACCATTAAACACTCGCAGACATCAATAGAATTCTCTCGTTAAACACAAACATACTAAATTATATATATATATATAATATGCATATATGCAAATATGAACGGGTCCGGGTACCCACGGGTCTGAATATCTCAGACCCGGACCCAGACCCGTTCAAAGCGGGTACCCAAACGGGTCCATCCTTTGGATCCACGGGTCTATTTTTTGGACCCAGACCCGGACCCATTGCGGGTATTACCAGCGGGTACCCACGGGCAAGGACGGATTTATGCATAGGCTAGTGGGGGCAAGTGCCCCCACAAACTTTTTAATTTTTTTAAAAAAATATGAATATATATATATGAATTTCTATATTATTAAGTGCGATTAATTATCAAGGCATTCTTTTTAGCCCAGTGGTAAACAATTTAAAGATAGTTAATGGGGTCGCTTGTTCTACACCTACTAACAACATAACATGTTTTGTTTATTTTTTAAGCTGGAATTATTTTCTATTTCAAAATTTTACTATTTTGAAACAATGTTTTTTTTTATTCTATTTGTTTTTTAATATAAGATATTTTTTTTATCTTTATTTATAAGATTTTTTTTTCTCAATAGGACTTAATTACTTCTTGTCACAAACACCCCAATATACTCAATACTTTTATAGTTCCAATAATAATTATAAAATAATTTTAAAAAAGTAAATCAAATATTTATATTTTCAACACCACTAATAATACTAATTACTTTTCTTAATGGACATAAAATATCCAAAAGGGTCTTATAACAAAGAACAATAATACTATTTACTTTTCTTATATCAGAGTATATATATTGACTATAAAACTGGGAAGACATTACAAATACCATACGTCGATTATTAGGCATGCCAATTTTATATAGCTCATTTAATATCTTTGTATTCCAATTGTTTACATTGGAAGACAATGTTTTTTTTTATTCTATTTGTTTTTTAATATAAGATATTTTTTTATCTTTATTTATAAGATTTTTTTTTCTCAATAGGACTTAATTACTTCTTGTCACAAACACCCCAATATACTCAATACTTTTAGAGTTCCAATAATAATTATAAAATAATTTTAAAAAAGTAAATCAAATATTTATATTTTCAACACCACTAATAATACTAATTACTTTTCTTAATGGACATAAAATATCCAAAAGGGTCTTATAACAAAGAACAATAATACTATTTACTTTTCTTATATCAGAGTATATATATTGACTATAAAACTTGGAAGACATTACAAATCCCATACGTCGATTATTTAGGCATGCTCATTTAATATCTTTGTATTCCAATTGTTTACATTTGATGAAATACCGTTTTAATTTTTTTTAAGCAAATACCCTTTTAATTTTACTAGTAATTATTGTGTTTTTTTAATAAATTTATTAGTTATCTTGTCTAAAAAAATATTTAAAAAATTAAATGATTTAAAGGATATGTTTATAATGTTTTATTTAACTCATCAATCAATTATCAAACATATAATGTAATGCATCTTGAATTTAAATTTTTAACATTTTAATGCAAAAATGTTATTTTTAACCTCTTGTCCTCAACCCTAAAAGGTAAAGTTAAAAAAAAATTAATGATTAATTATTATATATCGCCCCCACAACGAAAAATTCCTGGATCCGTCACTGCCCACGGGTCCGGGTTCAATTGTCATCCCTATATGGAGAATAAATTTTCATGTACGTACGGTATATATATATATGTTTTATCAACTGAGTATGAAACTCGGGCTACGTATTTGGGATTGATATAGCTCGTTTTGGGCTTGGCTTTTAACGGTTAAAAAAGTATATGACCGTTAAGATATTGTATAAGCTCAATAATAAATCAATTTTAACATGATTAGGTTGACAAGTGGTCTAAACAGATTGTTGCCTGATTGAACCAAACCAAGATGACTCTTGCTTTATTCTGGAGGATTATATGCATGAGTTAAATTAATAAATTTAAGGTTTGAATTAATAAATTTTTTGGTCCCTGTACATAAGTTGAATTTTCTGAAAAGTCCCTATAATTTTTTTTTCGGCTTATTTTAATCATTGTATGTAAAGTAACACAATTTTAAAATTTGTCATCGCCCTCTATTAGTATTAGTCGTTAAGTGATAATTGTGATTCACGTTAACATTGCCACATACAACTCAGTTGTCATTCCCACATATTAACACATGTCAATCTTGTGTATAATGATTTACGGAGTATTACTTAATTTAATTAAACCTTTATAAAATATGAAAATAAAATAAAATTTATGCACATGGTTGACACTTGTCAATAAATAGAAAGAAAATTAACTACAATTAGGTGACAATAAGGAGTACTGATTACATCATCACATAATGTTAAAGACTGACGAATTGAATGAGGATGATTAATTTTTAAAATTGAATTTTTTTTTCAAAAATCTGCCATAAAATTAGCCTTATCTACCCGTACCGAAAACTTATTTAAACATTAATTTAAGTAATGACATTATTAAGCTAGTTAAAAAATAAAGTAGTAGTAAGCTAGGTTGGATATTTTTTCTATTATAAAAAATCAAATCAAATTAAATCTTTACTAAAATCTAATTATGGTTCATTTAATTTCTATATATAAGATTCTTATTAAAAAAAAATATATAAAACAAACGCTTTATTCTTCAAACAAAGAAATCCAAAAGCTTTTTATGCTTACTTAAGAGAATTCTTAGGCTTATTTATTTCAATAATAACTTTTTGTTCCGGATGTTAACAAGTGTTTTTTAAGATATTTTTTATGTAGCAAAATATAGTTAGAAGTCATGGAAAATTTTGATTTTTTATATCCTCAAAATATAAAAAATTGCACATGTATAATTCTTTTCGATATTAGTAATTTTAACAAATACCCTAATAAAAATTAAAGGCTTATTTAAGTAATTAGTCCATAAACTTAGGTACTCTTTTGGAATTGGTCCTTCAACTTTTTTCGATGTTCTGAGTCCCTAAACTTTTTTCAAATTTTGAAAATGGTCCTTTAATCACTTAAGTGGTGATATGATCGAAGACATGTCACGTCACCTTAGTCACATCAATAGGTAATGTGTCAGATAATGCCACGTGAATTTTTTAAATTTTAATTTAAAAAAAATCTATTCTTTTAATAATTTTTAAAAGAAATGATTTTTTTAATAAAAAATAATGACACATCACTCGTCGATAGTGTGACAGTGACGTGACATGTCGTCAGCTATATCATCACTTAAATAAAGAAATGATCATTTTCAAAACTTGAGCAAAGATCAGGAACCCAAAGCATCAATAAAAAGATTAAGAACCAATTTCAAAAGAGCACCTAAGTTCAAAGACTAAAAGTTGAAATAAGCCTAAACTTAATAGCAATAACTTTTTCTTCATATAATTTATTGGCAACCATAATTTTTAGCCATCATGTTGCCTTATTATCACTTCCTATTTTTGTCACGCAACACTCATAAACTCTAAGCTTTGACCATTTCATTTATCGTCAGATAAGAACGAACTCGCCATGGATGCATATGTAATTGACTTAAATATTAAATTAATTTTTATAAATATTAAAGTTTTTTAAATGTCTTTATATTTTTTTATCCCATCATTTTTAACTGTATTTTGTTATATAACAACTGTTTTAAAAATCACTGACTATTAGTTATTAATAATGGAAAAATAATTATATACATGTGTATTTTTTATGTGGAAATATAAAAAATCATATTTTTTTTCATGAATTTTAATTATACTTTGTAATATAACAAGTGTTTTAAAAAGCAGTTATTAGCATTTGTCGTAAATGTCTTTATATTTTTTTTTAATCATTTCTTTGCCAGCGGAATGCTAGGGCTTTGTTTTGGGCTTGAAGCATGCTATCTCTCTAGGTTGCACTCATCTGGAGATTGAATTGGATTCAGCTGTGGTTGTTAGTATGGTGAAGAGGTCATGTAGATCAAATCATCACTGTTCAGCTATGATTTGCGAGATTAAAATGCTTCTTTTGCGGGTTCCTTATTCTAGTATCCGTCATGTGTATCGGGAAGTCAACCGTTGTGCGGATTTTCTTGCTAATGTTGGTGGTCATTTAGGCTCTCATAGTATTGTTATTGTTAATGTGGCTCCTCCGCCTCTCTTTTATCTTCTTTGTGAGGATGGTTATGGGACTGTGTTCCCACGTATGATTTTGTAATTTCCTTTGTTTCAATGCTTTTGCCTCGTTGATTATAAAAAAAATATGGTACTTTCTATCAAAAAGATATATGGTACTATTTTATATTCCCAAAACATAAAAAGTACACATATATAATTATTTTTTCATTATTAAAAATGTTAACAAATACCCTCGTAACACTTATTTGTAATAACTTTTTCTTCATAGTATAATTTTTTGCTACACATATTTGCTCCATCATGTTGCCTTATTATCACTTCCTATTCTTGTTAGGCAACACTCATAAGTCATAAATTCTAAAGCTTTGACCATTTCATTCATGGCCGGATAAGAACGAACTCGCCATGTAGATGCATAGCAATTTTTTTTTTTTTGACATTTTCATAGCTATTTAAAGCTACGTATATTTCAAAACATATCACACATTTCACAATTTAATTTGTGCTATTTTATGTGATAAAATATAAAAATTAGTTAAATAATAATAAAGTAGTGAATTGAATTTTCTTAAAATTGGTTGAAGATTGATAAGAGAGTAAAGAAATATTTATACTTTAAATTTAAAAGATGATGAATTTCATTTCCAAACATCATTTTATTATAATTTTTAACTTTTTTTATCCAAGCAAACCCTAATAAAATTTCAATTTAATTCATAAGAACCGGATCTTTGTTGATTGAATTAACTTATGTTGGCAATAACCAATAGAGAAATTATTAGGTGGTCCGAGACTTCATGGTCAACGACAATCACTATCATTTATTATTTATTTTAAAAA
Source organism: Crotalaria pallida (assembly GCA_037953625.1). Lineage (NCBI taxonomy): Eukaryota > Viridiplantae > Streptophyta > Magnoliopsida > Fabales > Fabaceae > Crotalaria > Crotalaria pallida. The sequence continues at coordinate 134,764,189 of CM075654.1, read as the reverse complement.
AAAATTTAACATGATGAACGGTTGAGATGAGTCTGGACCACCATGGACCAACTAATAATTTTCCATAGCGAATACGTTCATTCTACTCATTTTTTTTTTTAAATCTGTTCACAAATAATATATTAGTAAGATATTTATTTTTTATAAGCAAAGAGTGAATATTAATATAGGGCCGGGAGTACCAAGGTAATAGCAAAATATATTCTACTCATGCAGTGTTGCCCTTATGCCTACTCCATGAAGTTAATCAAAAGCTTCCCTTATTGTTAATAGCAAAAGAGGATAAGCATCGGGTCAGTTATCATATTTATATTTATTGGAGTATATTGTTTTTGAACAATCTTGTCACTAAGTCAACTCTTTATTACATTTAAGAGACAAGCTTAGACAGTAGACATGGTAAACGACCTACAATTTCAGGCGCGTCTTAACTTTAATAAGGCTCTCAGAAAAAAAAATTGAATATGATTGCCTAACCAAATTTTTTTTAATGTATACTAACCGGTACCCGAATCTGGTTTATCCAGAATCCGACATATCCGGTCCGACCCAACTGAGCTCGCACTAAGTGGTAGAGGTCTCCCAGCGGGGATTGTCCCATACCCAAGGTTCAAACTTGAGACTAATTGATTAAAGGATCAAGTGAGCTACCACTTGATCAATCTCACACCGGTATTTGCCTAACCAAATTTTAATACTACGTACATAATGGAAGATTACATCTAACATTTACATCTTTCTTAATAAATGTGGATAACTACATCGGGTAATCTACTTTCTGCGTGGATTATAATGGCTTTTCAGTTTCTCTACATTGAGTAAAACTAGCTGACCGTGCCCTAAAGAGTTCAATTAGGCATTGGTTTATGATTATCAAACTTTAATACTAATAAGGTATATCGGATTATTGCATACTCCCTCCGGTCAGACAAACAGGGTGCTTATAATATAAACCGAAAGAAGTATAACTTTTTATATAAAAACACAGATAAAACAACATACCCTGTAATATATATATATATATATATATATATATATATATATATATCCAATATTTGTACAAGATGTTGACGTTGGTGTTCCACAGTTTGACTGTTTTTTGAGACTTGGCCTAGGGACACACGGAACTCATCCTCACACATGCCCAGAGGGCCCGGGTGACAAGTGTTTTTGTTTCTTGTAATAAAGGTTGCTCAAAATATATCTTTATAAGTAGTATTAACTATTAAGGTTCAAGCTGGCGGACACGCTTAGCCCGCCTGCAAAATTTATGGATAGAACCTAATTTTTGTGCCAATTTTTTTTATTAGTGTTGAGCAAGTTTGCTCGCAAAATTTGCGGGCATTTTAGAGCAGTTTGTGGACGACCTGCGGGCAATTAAAAAAAATGATTTTAGACCCAAATTAATTAGTGGCCCAAAAATTACAACCGAAAGAAGCACAAGCTCTTCACTGGTCTATAGATATGGTTACCAGCCTAGGCTTCACATTAGTGACGTTGGAAACTGAAGCTCCGTCTAATTTGCTCCCCCCCTTAAAGTGGAGCATACGATATTCCCCCCTGAAAAACATGTTTTGTTAAAATGCTCCCCCTGTTATAATCGTTGGATGATGTTTAAAAATCATCAACAGACCAGATTAATTCATGGGTAACTGAAGAGTAGGTAACTAAGCTAATACCTACTTCCCACTTTGGACGTAGGTTTTATTATTAAAAAAAAAAACTAAACCTAATACCTACGTCCTACTTTGGACGTGGATTTTATTATTAAAAAAAAAAAAAAACTAAGTACATCCCACTGTTGACGTAGGTCTTCTTTTCATTTCATCTTCTTCTCTGCTTCTTCTATCTACAAAACACACCCCTTCAATTCATTCATGGATCGGAGGAGAACTGAGAGTCCAGTGTACACGGGCCAATGGAGCGGCGGTTCCAGCAGCACCAGATCATCCTCGCGCGGCGATGTCATCGCTCATCCTCAGTCCCGCCTTGGCCCCACCTCCATCGGCCTCTCCACCGTCAAGCTCACCCAAAACGTCGCCGCTAAAGCTGCCGCTCAACGCCTCGCTCGCGTCACGGCGTCTCAGACCATCACCATCGACGATGGCGATGAAGACGGCGACGATCTAGATTTCCGGTTCAGTAATCCGCAACCTCCTCCTGCTCTTTCTTCTTTCTCCAACAACAACAACAACAACAACAGCAACAGTCTCAAGAGTACTGATGCTAGTTCAACGATTCCTCCGATTTCGCTCGCGAGACCTAATAGATCTCCTTCTCCTTCGGTAATTCTCGTAGCAATTGTTCCGATATCGGCATCTTAAAAAAAAAAACTAAGCTAATATCTACTACGTCTTAGTTGAGACGTAAGGTTTTTTTAAAAGAATGAATTAAATTTAAATTTAACCCTACGTCTCAGCTAAGACGTAGGGGTAAAATGTTTTAAAAACACCCTTCGTCTCAGCTCAGTCGTAGAGTGAAAATTTTAAATATTTTTAAAAACACCCTACGTCTCAACCAAGACGTAAGTATTAATTTTTAGCCCTTACGTCTCAACCAAGACGTAGCTTTTGTATATAATTTTAACACCCACGTCTTGATTCGGACGTAGGGGTTAAAAAAAAATTAATACATACGTCAAAGATTAGATGTAGGGGTAAAAAAAATTAATACGTAGCTTTTGTTAAAATTATATACAAAAGTTACGTCTTGTTTGAAACGTAAGAGCTAAAAGTTAATACTTACGTTCATGGTTGAGACGCAGGGATTTAAAAAAAAATAATATATACATCTCAGCTAAGACACATAATAGTTTTATATACCGGTGGAAAATTACCGGTTACCGATTTAAGCAGGGGGAAGCATTTTAACAAAAACTCAAGGAGGAGTAAATTAGCATCTGCTGGAAACTGATTGCCTTCAACTTAAGCAGGTGTGGTACAAAAAGGTAAGAGGGGCATCTTACTTAGAAGAAGTAGTTGAAGAATGTTGGAGAAAGACAAGCTATTTTGATCCCTGCATTTTTTCTCATGTAAAGCGCAATTGTAATAAAGCACCTCATATAGCTGCTTCTTTAGCTTTCACTTTTAAAGACCATGTTTGGGATGATGATTTTCCCTTGGAAGTCATAGCTTGTACTGAGGGTGAATTAGCAGCTTAAATAAAATGAGTTCCATTTAAAAAAAAAAAGAAAAAGAAGAAGACAAGAGCAGCCAATATTATGCACAAGCACAGGAGCCATTGCTGATTTTTTTCTTTTTAAATTCAGGGAAAAAAATCGGCGGCCCGCATGCCCGCTTGCACAAAAATGTGGGCAGACAGGGCATGAATTTTCTACTGCCCTAAATCTAAAATGGGCCTCCCATGCTCGACCACAAAATTCGCGGGCCAATGTGGGCCAAACCCATGTCTGTTTATTGGCCCTAACTGTCAATACTATTTATAAGTAGTGTTTTTTTAATACTAATTCTTTCCCAATGTCTATTATGTTTTAAATTTTTAAAGTTGGAGAGTTTTGGTTTTGATTTTTTAAAAGTTTTTTATCTTGATTCATCTTTAATTGTTTTAAAATTTTGGTTTTAGTACTTGTCGTTATAAAAAATCCGCTAACTGCTGACGTGGCTAACAGAATACCACATCAACATACACATCACTTGTGTGTAAGTATTGAGTGTCACTGATAGGATGACGTAGATAATTCGGACTTGTAGGAACAAAAGGACCAAACCTCAATTCACAAACGTCTTTGGCCCTTTTGCTTATGCGAATCCACATCATCCTACCGTTGTACACAATACTTGCACATGTGTATGATTGATGTGTCATTCCGTTAGCCACATCAACAATTAACAGATCTTTCCAAATGACAGAAACTAAAACCAAATTTTCAAAATAATTAAGGATATGTCAAAATTTAAAAAAAAACTTTTAGGGACCAAAACTAAAACACCCTAATTTTCAGGAAATAAATACATAAATAAGCCAAATAATTTTATCTCAAAATGTCTTCCTTTCTTGATAGGCATTACTCCCTCTGGTCCCTAATATAAACACTATTTGACCAAAAAAATTTGGTCCTAAATATAAGCACATTTTCTAAAATTTTACAAAATTAACCCTATTTAATATACTCTATCATGTTTGTGGGGGAAAAGAAACACCAATTAATGATTAGAATATCAAAAAGATAGATTGGTAAATATACACTTAAAATTTACAATTCCAATACAAATAACTAACTTACCTACTTTTTTTAAAGGGAGTGAAATTGGTCAAATTGTACTTATATTAGGGATCAGAGGAAGTATTAGGTTTCACTTAATTTTATATTTCATTTATGAGCATTTAATTTGCTATATATTACGAAGCATGAGGTGCGAATTGCTTAACAAATTTAGGTGGTATAAAGCTACACCATTGATTTCTAATTACTCCATTTAAATAAAATTAAAAAAAGTCATGATCTAACGACATGGTAGAATTTTAACGAAATTCGTTCGTACTATTCATCAATTCCCTTTATTTATTCACCTATCCTAAAAAATCCTCTTTAAAATACCAAAGGACAACCCATTGTTATCCTAAAAGAAGTACTCCACTATTTGACACCAAAGAAAATGATTTTGATATTAAATTTTGCACACCAATTTATAGTATATGAATTTGTACCACACTATTTGACACCAAAGTTTGATAGTTTTTATTTTTTATTAGTAAAGTTTTTTACAAGAGAATAAAGAACGAAGGCTGAAAATTGTACAATTACCATAAATGGAGGTCAAGTGTTACGTTTACATCAGTGATTACATTTTTGTGAAGTATACTATGGGTAATGTTCTTGTTTGGTTATACTTCCTCTTATCCTATTTATAAGACTCCTTTGGTGGGGTTTTTCATTCCCACTAAGGAGAGTGGATAAATTTGTTAGTGATATTGAAAATGTGAAAATTTGATATATTTTTTCAAAACTACCCATATAATTATTATTGAAACTTTAAAAAGTGTTGACTTTATAAGGGTGTTAGTGAAAAAAAGTAATTAAATGCTATTGAAAATTAAAAAAGGGTCTTATAAATAGGACCAAAATAAAAACCCCAAAAGTATCTTATAAATAGGACCAGATAGAGTAGTATATTTTGAGCACATGATTATATATTCACATTTAAACTTTGTATAGAATGTGAAATTCATGTTTATTATGATGCTCAGATAGATCCATTATTTTATTAAAAAATTTTGACTATAAAAATAAAATAGAAAGAATGATATAGCACCAAGAGTTGGGTAATACTACGAAACTACGAAAGTTTGAAAATTCTTTCTTTGAAAAATTGTTGGATACCCATGATTCGATTTCGAAACCACTAATTAAGGGGGATCAACTTGTTTTGATGCTCCCTCTTAGGTTGGGCTCTTTTTTTTAGTGGGTTTTGGGTGATTTTTTTATTTTTGTTTGCTGGGTTTTTTTTTTCTTTTTTGCTCTCTATATTTCTAAGGTATGTTAGTAGTTTGTCTTGTTTTGTTCTTTAGAAGTTTGTTCTCAATATCTTTTTAATTTAATAAAGTTTATTCTACTAAAAAAAATTACTATCCATTATTGGTACGCGTATGAAAGTGTTAAAAAAACAAGGTCCGAGTATGTTTAGTGTAAGAGTTGACACAAAAAGTTTCAGGATTATTACTTTTTTTTTTTTTTTTTTGGGGTGCTGATATTGACATTATTGGGACCAGGCCTGTTCACATGCTCAACCAATTGCCACCGGAACACTCACTTTCCACTCCCTTATAAAACACTGCTTCAAATTCTAATCTAACAACACTCTCTACACTCAACATTTCTCTCCTTCTCCTTAATTATCTCTCACTCACTCTCATGGAGTTCCTAACTCTACTTTATGCAGTTTCAGCATTGTACTTGTGTTTCTTGGTCTGGAGGTTTTTTGATCAAAGGAGGGACCAAGAATGTTACATATTGGACTACCAATTATACAAGCCAACTAATGACAGAATGCTTGGAACTGAGTTCTGTGGTAAGATCATCAAAAGGACTCAAAACTTGGGTCTCAATGAGTACAAGTTTCTCCTCAAAGCCATTGTTAGTTCTGGCATTGGGGAGCAAACTTATGCTCCAAGAAACATCTTCGAAGGCCGCGAAGCAAATCCGACTATGTTGGATGGCATAACAGAAATGGAGGAGTTTTTCAATGACAGCATTGCAAAGCTTCTTGACAGGTCAGCAATTTCCCCTTCTGAGATTGATGTCCTTGTGGTTAATATCTCTATGCTTGCTACTATTCCTTCATTATCTTCAAGAATCATTAACCATTTCAAATTGAGGAATGATGTAAAAGTTTACAACCTCACTGGGATGGGTTGCAGTGCTAGCTTAATTTCTTTGGACATTATTAAGAACATTTTTATGTCACAAAGGAACAAGTATGCTCTTTTGGTTACTTCTGAGTCTCTGAGTCCAAATTGGTACTCAGGCAATGATAGATCAATGATCCTTGCCAATTGTTTGTTTCGGTCCGGTGGTTGTGCTATTCTTCTTACAAATAAAAGGTCCTTAAAACATAAGGCCAAGTTGAGATTGAAGTGCTTGGTGAGAACCCATCATGGAGCTAGAGAAGAGTCCTATAATTGTTGTGTTCAAAAAGAAGATGACCAAGGTAGGCTTGGTTTTTATCTTGGTAAAAATCTCCCAAAGGCAGCTACAAGGGCATTTGTTGATAATTTAAGGGTACTATCACCCAAGATTTTACCAACTAGGGAGTTGATTAGGTATCTTGTTATGTCCCTCATTAAAAAAGTGAAGCAAAGTAGTGCCCCTAAGTCTTCAAGTGGTGGTGGTGGTAGTAGTACGACTAAATCCCCATTGAACTTCAAGACAGGGGTTGATCATTTTTGCCTCCACACAGGAGGGAAGGCAGTGATTGATGGCATTGGAATGAGCTTAGATCTGTGTGAGTATGACCTTGAACCAGCTAGGATGACACTACACCGTTTTGGGAACACATCTGCAAGTAGCCTGTGGTATGTGTTAGGGTACATGGAGGCCAAGAAGAGGCTCAGAAAGGGTGATAGAATGTTGATGATAAGTTTTGGTGCTGGCTTTAAATGCAACAGCTGTATGTGGGAGGTAATGAATGATTTAGAGGATCCTAATGTTTGGGATGATATCATTGATGACTATCCACCAGAGACCTTGACCAACCCTTTCTTGGAGAAGTATAGTTGGCTCAATGATGTTGAGGATCCAAACACATATGAACTTCCTGATTTTCTTAAGTAATTAAGGCTATCATATCTTATGGCTTTATTTGCTGAAAGAAAAGGGCAAAGGAATTAGCTCATATCTAATTTTTTTAGATCTCTTTTTACAAGAGATTATTGCATGGTTCAGAATTAATGTTTTTAATACTATTTAGACCTTTGATTTGAAATATTTTAAGAGAATTTACATATAAATATTTCAAATTAATAATTTGAATAATATTGAAATTATTGATATTGAACCATACAATATTTTCATTTTTTTAAAGAGATTAATGGTACATTTTCATGTAAACTATATACTTTTCATTATTGTTGAAACCCTTAAGGGTTCATTACCCAATAAGGTGTTAAAAGGGTGCTATGGGTTTTGTTATTGTTTATTACTATTGTCTTTTGCAAAAAGAAAATCGTGTAATTTTTTTTAGTAGTTTTCATTAGTTCATGTTTAGCAGATTATGGGTTTTATTACTTGTATAATGTATTCTTTCTTTTCTTAAAACAACTTCTACTTTTGTGAGACAATATAGTCTATTGATGTGAATAAATTCTCACCAGATTATGCTTTAATTAGTCTCTGCTTTAAGGAATGCCGGTATTTTAGGTGCTTCTCTTATATATATATCACTGCTTGCTATATAACTCCGTGCTTTGAAACCCCTCTGTTCTTATATTTTTGATTTACATGGGAGGTCTAGGACTAGAACCCATAACCTGGGGAGGGGGAAATCCTAAATAATGTCCCTGCAGCTACCAACTGGGCTGTCTTACACGGACCCCTCTATTCTTATACTAAAACTATAATCCCCATACTTTTGCGTGCTAAGGGTCTTAAATTTTGACTCATTTTGCCTTACACGTAATTTTATTTCGCTCCAATTAATCAAATTTCGAAGTATAGTAAAATAAATTTTTTTTGTTTCCCAAGGTATCCAATCACCGGTGTAATTGGGTAACTAATCCTTTTGGAATTAGTCTCCCAACGCGGCCTCTTACTTTCGTAAGAACCGGGGATCAAACCCCCAATCACATGCTTAAGTAGCAACATCCCTTATCATCTGTGTTAGCATTCACTAGTTCAGCAAAATAATTTCAAGTTTAAGCGTATGAGAGGAAATAATAAGAACTCAGACAATAGTGTTTCCATCCAAATTTTCAGCGAGATATGTAATTAATTATGAAGTGCCATTTTATTACGCAAGATATTTAAGATTTCAATTGTAATAACTAATAAGAAGCTAAAAAGTGGATTTTTATTTTCTGCCCTTATGAAGGAGTAATGTTTATTAGGTGTGGTGGGTCGTCTTACTCCCTCCGGCTCGAATTATAAGCAATTCTAATCACTTTTACGCTTATTAAGGAGGTTAGTTGATTGTATTTAATTTTCTCAAATTTATAAAAAATAGAGGTATTTTTGGAAAGTAGTATTGGAAATGAAACAAAAATTAATTAAGATTACAATTTTCTAGAGATGTTTTAGGAAAGTGGCATTGGGAATGAAACAAAATTTAATAAAGTTAGTTAGTTTTGCTTATATTTTAAACCAAGAGTAATTTGTTTTTTGTTGTTTATAATTCGAGCCGGAGGGAGTATCACTTATCACTTATCAGGTTACGGCAAGCCAAGCCAAATGGCTCATAGAGCTTCCCTATTGAAATACCAGTTACAATTATTCATCAACCAAATCCTCACTTCACTGACAAGATTCGAATTCACCATATTATATACTACGGAGTATAAACAATGAGGTGATTTCTTATCATCCGAACCAAGTTTCGTTGACGAAATGGATCTCATCGTATATGCGGATGTGAGAGCACTTTTTTTTTTTAATAATATACTCCCTCCGTTTTACAATGTTTGGCCTTTTAGGTCTGGGCACACAAATTAAGAAAGTGTTAATTATTGTAAGTATTATGTATAGTTTGTCTAAAATGCCCCTATTTAATCCTTATTGAAAATTGTAATAGTATTTAATTTTTATTAGTAAGTGTGTCCATTAACTAATGTATAGTGGTTTAGAGATGAGAGAGATGATAAAAGTAGAATTAACAAAGAGTAAGAGAAATGATTAAATGAAAGGTTAATATTGAAAAAAAAATATGTTTGTGTATTGAAAATGTAAAAGGCCAAACATTGTGAAACGGAGGGAGTATGTCATTTTGTATCATTTATTTTTATTGATGGAAAAAATAAATTTTGAATTAAATATATATTAATTTAATATTGACCAATGAAATGAGTGACACAAATTGCGAGACACAAGATATTGACTCTACGAAAAAAAGTATTTAATTATGAAAGAAAAAAATTACTCCTAACTAATGTCATTACTATCTCAAGGACAAACTTGTCATTTCATCCTTTTTCCTAGTACTATTTCAATCTCAATAATTTACTATTTTAAAAAAAAAACATTAAATAATTACCCAAATGACATTAATCCTAAAAAGTGTCCCGACCATATAGCTCCATAAAAATAAGCTCTCAAAAGCCATATGGTATTAAATGAGGAAAAAAAATCATCACAAGTAGTGAAATAGCTGCAGTGTTGAGACTTAAAATCACATGGTTCTTGAATTTCCTTGCCTTTTATTCATAAGCACAATAAATTAGGTTTTTGGAACATTCATACTATATGGGATAGATGGAAAACCAGGCGATGGACCCAGCACCCGCGGGACTAGTTCCGCTGCGAATAGGCCTCCAAGGACATGCATTCAATTTTCAACAGTGTACCATTATTTAATATTTACTGTCATCCATGGAAGTTACTACTCCAATAATGTCTTACTCATTCTAAAATTTCATTTTTTTTTAAAAAAAATTCAAGGCGTAACTTTGAATCTCACTAGTGGAAGGAGGTGATCAGGCGTTCGTAACTGCTCCCTCCATTCCCTATGTTATCTTTTTGTAGTTTAAGGTTATTTTATATAAAGTACATATTAAAAATATATATTTACCAAAAAAAATAGAATACTGTAAGATTTATATATATTTTATTTATTATATTACTGTATTGTTTAATTTTTATTGGAAATTGTAGTATTATTTCATTTTTATTAGAAAATATATTTATTAATTAATGTATGATAATTCAGAAATGAGAGAAAAATATACAGTATTGAATACCGTAAGATTTATATACTACGTATATTTTATCTTATAATATTACTGTATTGTTTAATTTTTATCAGAAAATATATTTATTAATTAACGTATTATAGTTCAGAGATGAGATAATGAAAAAAAAAAGTAAAATTAAAGAGGAATAATAAAAAATTAAAATGAAGGTTAAAATTTTGGAAAAAAATTTTGACTATGATTTGAAAAGCTAAAATAACAAGAGATATGGAATAAAAAGAAGGCAAATGTTGGTGCACTTATTAAAAAACCAAATGTAATAATTAATTATTAAAAAATACTATATTTTTTTAGATTCCTAAAATACGAAGTAATGCAAATTCATAATTATTCTTTTCAAATATAAAATTTTTAACAAAGTAACCATAAAAAAATATGTTAAAATTAAAAAAAAGTTACTAGTATTAACTATGTTGCACCAATATGGGTACGGTACTGGATACGGGTACAGTACCGGGTACGGGGTATGGCATTTTCTAAAAAACTAGGGTACGAGTAAGACAATATAAATTCAAATTTTATAAATAAATATATATAAACAAGGTGCAAATAAACGATTTTTGCATTGAAATAACATGAGTATCGCAAAATTAGAGGTTGATACTTAAAATAAGTCAAGATATAATGTCGAAAAATTAATTATAACATTTAAATATAAATTTTAAGACAAAAATTACATTATTGGGACAATCCACACTTAAAATATATTCCCTGAGTACGGTACGTGTACCGATACCCAAGACATACCGAGTACGGGTACATCACCAATTTACGAGGTGATTGAGTCATGAGACCTGCAGTTAACAAGGTGAGAAAGTTTTTGATAAAGAAAAAAAAAGAGCCTTTAAACAAAAAAAAGAAAAAAAAAGAGCCTTATCCGTGATGTACTCCGGGGGGTTGTTTGTCATCACGTGTGTCTTGAATGAAAAAAGAAGCTGAAGTTTGTGTGTGGCACATGCAGCTAAACATTCGGCGAGTAATGCAAAATGATAAATGAGGCTGATTTAGGAGCCACGGATTTTGATTTCCATAATGCACTAGATCCTATAAGGTAGGCCACTTAATTGCTTAACTCAGACACTTGTGTGTGTTATGGTCCAACCCTCTGGGTTCCCTTTTTGCAAGCGTTAATTATACTGTTGCGTGGCTTGTGCAAATCCTGATTTCCATATGGCCGACCATAAGAAAGTTGGCATTACACCCTTACTCTAGAACCTTGATGAAACTTTTTTGTCATAAATCTTGCCAGCAAAGGTAGCATTGTATTCCTTCGTGCTTGAAACATACAGTACTCTCTCCCATCATATTTATAAGATCTTTTTTCAATTTTTAATAGTATTTAATTACTTTTTTTCACAAATAGTCCTGTAAAGTCAACACTTTTAGAGTTCTAATAATAATTATAAGGGTAGTTTTGAAAACGTATATCAAATTTTCATATTTCCAATAACACTAACAAATTTATCCACTTTTCTTTGTGGGAGTAAAAAACCCAAAGGGTCTCAAAAATAGGACCAGAGGAAGTAAGTAACAAAAAACATAAATCTTTTGGTTTAAAATATAAGCAAAACTAACAAACTTTCTTAAATTTTATTTCATTCACAATGTCACTTTCTTAAAACATCTCTAGAAAATTGTTATTTTATTTAATTTTTATTTCATTTCCAATGCAACTTTTCTAAAATACCTATATTCTTTTATAAATTTAAGAAAATTAAATACAATAAACTAACCTCCTTAATAAGCGTAAAATTAGTTAATTTTACTTATAATTCGAGCAGTAAAGAGTACTTATCAAAACCTAGATAATTGAACTTTTATAACAATGATTTTTCTAACCTATGCGGATGCATAGGTTAATGAAACATAAAAAGTAAACTATTATTCCCTCTGGTCCTATATAAAGGGTACCTTCTAAAAGAAATCTTTGGTCCTATATATATGGCACTTTATATTTCCTATGCATCATTAATTGTTTTTTCTCTTTTTTGCCCTTATTAAATGTTTTGACTAACTGCTTTTTTTTTGTTATTCATTAATAATGAATGTGAACTTTCCAAGCAAAGTGGAGGGGGTAAAATTGTAATGTTACAATATATTCTCATAAAATTCACAAAACTAACTACTTTCTTTGGTCCAGGAAATACGGTTAAGTATGCCCTATATATAGTACCGGATGGAGTATTGAAGAAATAAATAATTATATTTTAATTAATTAAGTGTATATTTTCCCAAGAAAAATTTATTTTTCAAGCTTGATTATCCTATGCACAGGATAGGAAGACCCTTATAACAATGATATTAGATATTCGATTTTTGATGTGTATGAAATTTTTTTGAGAGATATTATCTTTATTTGGCTAAAATATCAAATTAATCCTTATAAATATTAATTTTTTGAAATTAGTCTCTATATTTTGTTTTTGGTATTTGTTTTTTAGTTTCGTTTTGGCTTTAGTCCTCGTCGTCAACTATATTTTAGGACGATGTAAATGTAGTTTTGATTTTAATCCCTAAATTTTTATTGTCAAGAGATTTTAGTCCCCACTCTTTCATTTCGTTTTGATTTTGGTCATATTTTTTCATTTAGTTTTGGTTTTTGTCTCTATCCTATCAAGCCACTTCAGCATTTTTCATTCAAAATTAACAACAGGGACCAAAAACAAAACGCAGAAAAGCAAGGACCAAAACAAAAAATATTGAAACTAATTTAAAAGAAAAATCAATATTTATAAAAATCAATTTGATATTTATAAACCATTTTAGTTTGATAATCTCTTTTACTCCAAAAAAAAAAGCTAGTATTATTGTTGGCCGAAAACACTTTTAAAAAAGAAACAACTAGCATTCGACTTGTTTGTTTTGTCTTTTCTCCCTTGAGAAGGAGAAATTATTATTTGAGAAGGACCACAAAAGTTATGTACCTAATTAAGTTGTGATGATTTAATAGTTGAAATTGACCCTGAAAGGCTTAAAACTTCTAGTTTGCAGTAGAGCACTTTTTTTTTCCTTTTGAAAGGCGCAGTAAAGCAATTGATATCAGGCATCTTTATGTTTCCATTGGACATATAGTTGAGTCTCTTTTTTATCTTCCATGAGTACGACAATAGTAGTACACTATCATGCTTTCATTGTTTGATTCGTTGTCATCACATGCATAATTACGTCGAATTATGTTGTTTACCCAACCACTTTAGTGTAAATTATTTGAGAAATATAATAGATTAATATATAGTAACTTGCAACTAAATATTGCATCTGAGTAAATACTATCTACGGATTTACTCATCGACTTCAAGGTCTCATCACCTATTTTTTTTTTTCCTAATTATGTTCATTTACACCTTTATATGTCGATCAACTTCAACGGTATGGGTCTACGGGAAGTACGAGTACTTTCCTGAATGAATATATAAATAGCTCTTTTTCTACTCATCATCTAATAAACGGTGTTTTGTGGTGCTAACTAATTCAGTCAAACAGCAGCCACGGATGAAGAAGTTTTTAATTATTAAAAATTAGTAATATGTATATGTAATTAGTTATATGAAATTTATGCAAGAAAGGACTTCATATTTTGAAAATATTTTTTTATTAAAAAAATTGACATATATAAGATAAGATTTAAATATGTTATAAATTTATTAGTCCTCAATATTTTAAATTCATCATTTTTCAAGAATGTATCTTGGATGATCCACATCTCTGAAATCACGCATGGATGAGCACATTGAACTATCCATAAATTATCTCTTCTATTTCTTTAATCAATATCTTAAAAACATTCTTTACCTCTCTCTCTCGGCGTTCTAGGGCTTGACGGCTTCTACGGCCGCCGTGTGGTCTCCATGACCAAGAAGAGGGGAAGACCCCCAAAATCACCATCAGCACCGCAATCGCAAAAGCACCCAGATGCAACGCAACATGAAACCAATCCTCATGTGTTTTACTTATCTCAACTTGATGAAGAGGACCTTGCACTGATCGATAACTTGTCTACCAAGCAACTCGAATCCTTGGTTCAAGGTATTGATTTGATTCGAGCCAGGGTGAAAGGGAAAACACCTATTCAACCTTCTTCTGGGGATTTAAACAATGAGAATCGCTCCACAGAAGCAGAATCATCAAAGAAGGCTAGCGATCAAGATATTCCACCCAGGACTAACAATGAAAATTTTTCAAAGAGGGTTTCTGTTTGGGACTCTTTTGATATCACAAAACTGCGGAACGCAGGAGAAAAATTAAGGTATATCCAACCAAAACTAAAAGAAGGAATTTCTCTTGGTAAAATTGAAAGTGCAGACGTAGAAGATGAAATCAAGTATTGGCAACAGTCCCTTGTTTGTTATGTCCTAGGAGCCAGACCTCCATATCCAGTGCTTCAAGGATTTTTGAAAAAGATTTGGGGCCAACACGGTATTGACAAAATTTTAATGAATGGGGATTAAACAGTGGTGGTGCGTTTTAATTCTCTGGAAGGAAGAGACAAAGTGCTGGAAGTAGGAGTTTACCATTTTGATAAAAAGCCTCTAATCTTAGTCCCTTGGACTGGTAGACCAGTCTCAAAAAGCTTTTTAGATAGTGTTCCTGTTTGGATTTAATTGCCAAACCTTAATCTAAAATTCTGGGGATCAACAACAATGAGTAAAATTGCTAGTTTGGTTGGTACGCCTATCATGGTCGATCAGGTCACTAAGGAGAGAAACAAGATCAATTTTGCTAGAGTTTTGGTTGAAGTTAATCCCTCAATTTTACCAGAAGAAATCCACTTTGAGGATGACAAGGGTAATGTTGTGTCTCAAAAAGTGGCTTACGAATGGAAGCCAGTCCTATGTGCAACTTGTTCCAATTACGGTCATGACAGTAAATCTTGTAGAAGGCATACTAAGCAAGTATGGGTTGAGAAAAAGAAGCCTTCTAGAGAAGACATTGAGAAAATAGATGATCAATTAAGGCTAAAGCAAGATCTGAATAATGGATTGATTCCTATGGAAAATGTAGCCTCAGCCATTGAGACTGTAAAAGATTTGAGTCAAGAGAACATAGTGGAGATTGATGATGTTGCCACTCCTAATGCACCCTTCCCTGGTGCAAATAGAACTAGTCTGGTTATAGGTACCGATGCAAGTCCTGGCTTGATTTCTGATGCAGCCAGGAAAACTGATGCAAATTCTGATGTTGCAACTTCAAAGAAGCCCATAGATGCAAATGATTCAATCCCAGAAGAAGGAGAGTGGACTCGGGTATGTACAAGGAGTAAGGCTCGAAAACAAGTGTCACAAAAGGGAGATGGCTTTGGCCATATTTCCATCCATGGATAGTCTTGCTTGCTGGAACATTCGAGGGATCAACCACCCTCGAAAACAAAGAGAACTAATTTGGTTGATAAATAATCATAATTTAGGTTTAGTTGCTATTCTTGAAAATAAACTTAGAGCTTCTTCTTATGATTTTGTTAGAAATAAAGTGGTCCCTGGTTGGGGTTCCTATATCAATCTAGAGCATCATGCCCTGGGTAGAATTTGGGTGATTTGGAAATTAGGCATGTTTCAGGTCACCATTGAGGATAGTAGCAGTCAATTTGTTCACTGTTTTGTGAAGCATAAACATAAGCCCTTTGAATTTTTTGTCACCTTTGTATATGGATCTAATGAAGAAGAGAGCAGGCATCATCTCTGGGAATCCTTATCCAGTCTAAGCACTAGCATCATTATTCCTTGGTTGGTCATTGGCGATTTCAATTCCCTTTTGAATCCTGAAGATAAGCTTGGAGGCCTTCCAGTTGACATATGTGATATCCAAAATTTCAGAGACTGTATCAGTTCCTGTCATTTGTTGGAAATGAAGTACAAGGGATGTTACTTTACATGGACTAATAAGCAAGAGGGGGAGAGCAGGATTTATTCCAAACTAGATAGGGCCTTTATCAACTCTAGTTGGATACATCACTGGCCAGACACAGAAACCACTTTCCATCAGGCGAGTATTTCAGATCACTCCCCTGCGGTTATTACTTGGAATCAGCTTAGAACCAGGCAAAAGAGCTCTTTCAAGTTTTTCAATATGTTGTCATCTAACCCAAACTTTCTAAACATCATTAGAGATAACTAGCAAAGCAATCATTACGGCACTGAGATGTACAAGTTCATGAAAGACTTAAAAGGTTTGCAAGGTCCTCTCAAGCTTCTGAACTCCTCTAACTATCAGAACATTGACAAAAGGGAAATTGTGTATAGAGATACTTTGATCAGGGCTCAGACAGCTTTAGCAGAAGATCCTATGAATATCAATCTTCAAAAGGCAGAAAAAGAGGCAAATCAAGAACTATTAAAAGTTTCTGAAGTTGCTACCTCTTTTCTTAAGTAGAAAGCAAAGGAGCACTGGATAAAAGATGGTGACCAAAACACAAGATATTTCCATGCTGTGATCAGGCAGAGAGCTTATAGAAATCGTATCTTATCAATCAAAGATGACCAGGGTAATATGCATTCAGAGCAGCACAATATCGAATCTGTTTTCCTTCGTTATTATACATCCCTTCTGTCAAATGGCTCTTCAGCAGACTGGAATATGACCGATTTTGAGATAAATCAAGGGAATGTTCTTAATGTTACTCAGCAAATCAACCTCATCAAGCCTGTTACTAAGGAGGAAATCAGTTAGGCATTTATGTCTATGCACAGTGACAAATCTCCCGGACCGGATGGTTTCGGTGCTGGATTTTATAAAAAAGGCTGGCCTGTAATCAGTAAGGACTGCACAGCTGCAGTGCAGGAATTCTTTGTCTCAGGAAAATTGTTAAGGGAAGTAAATTTCACTGATTTAGTTTTAATCCCTAAATCTGATTGTGCAAATACCGTTAGTGATTATAGGCCTATTGCTCTTTGCAATTCCTTTTATAAATGCATCACTAAAATTATTTGTAACATGTTACAATGTGTTCTGCCTGAGCTTGTCAATGAAAATCAAGCTGCTTTTGTCACTGATAGAAGCATTGTGCACAACATCCTGATAAGCCAAGAATTAATGAGATTCTATGGTAGAAAGAACACCTCTCCTAGGTGTTTTATGAAGGTGGACATCAGGAAAGCTTTTGATGTTATTAGTTGGAATTTTATTCATAATATGCTGCTAGCTCTGCATTTCCCTCTGAAGTTTATTGGCTGGATCACGGAGTGTTTATCTACTGCTTCTTTCAGTATCATTTTGAATGGCAACAGAGGTGACAAACTCAAAATCTCAAGGGGGCTGAGGCAAGGTGATCCAATGTCACCATTAATTTTTGTCTTAGTAATGGACATGCTTACAAGGACTTTGAAGGCTGCGATTAAACAAAACAGATTCAAGCATCATCCTCTTTGCAAGGAAGCTGATCTTATTAACTTGGTATTTGCAGACGACCTCCTTCTGTTTTGCAAAGGTGAAGCTCCTAGTGTGTTGATTCTGAAAGAGGCATTTGACAAATTTTCAAGCAGCTCTGGGCTTTATGCTAATCACACAAAGTCCCAGATTTTCTTGGCTGGCATGTCAGAGGATAGAAAAAAGCAGCTAGAGCATATTACAGGTTTTTCCAGAGGGTCTTTCCCTTTTAGATATTTGGGATTGCCACTTTCTGCTAGAAAGTGGTCTTGCAACACCTGTAATATTCTGGTTGATAAAATCACTAAGCGGTTGGCTTCCTGGAGCACAAGGCACTTGTCCTATCAAGCCAAAATGCAGCTAATCAATTCTGTGCTTCTCTCTTTGCACATTTACTGGGCCAATGTTTTCTTAATTCCAAAGAAGGTGATAAAGGAGATTGAGAAGAAGTGTCGAGCTTTCCTTTGGGGTTTAAACCAAATAGGGAGGCCGAGAGCTATGATTGCTTGGGATCAACTTTGTAAGCATAAAAGATTTGGTGGTCTTGGTTTCCAAAATATTCAAGTCTGGAATGTGGCTGCTATTGGTAAGCAAGTATGGGACCTTGCTAACAAGAAAGATGTGCTGTGGGTGCGTTGGATCAGCAGTGTTTATCTTCAACATACAAACTTTTGGGACTGTCAACTTCCTTCATCAAGTTGGCACTGGTCTCAAATTCTAAAGGCAAGGGACAAGCTGAGGCAAGGTTATGTTAACGGACATTGGCTTGGAAATCCTAACTTGGACTACTCGATCCAGCAAGGTTACAAATATTTACTTGGTAGTCAAGAAACATTCATTTATCATAAGCTGGTCTGGAATCCAGCATCTACTCAGAAGCACTGTTTTATATTTTGGCTAACTGTCAAGGACTAACTCAGAACCAAAGATGCTTTAGCTGCCTTCATCCAAATGAATCCAGCCTGCGATTTGTGTCACAGTTCCTTCGAAACTCGTGATCACTTGTTCTTCAACTGCCCCTGGAGTAGAGATTTGCTAGAGATGGTTTGTAATTGGTGTTGTTTGAATCTTAGCAGCAATCGGTTCGATAATTGGTGTCGTTGGCTCCTGCATAGTTTCAAAGAGAAAAACCGCAGCCAGTTAGTTTATTCTGCTATGGTTGTTACTGTCTATCATGTGTGGCTTGAGAGAAACAGACGAGTTTTCAAGCGTATTTCCCTACGGCCTGATCAAGCATTTGTCATTCTTAAGAAGGAGCTTGCTCTTAGGATCTCCTTATTTTTTCATGATTTTAGATCGTGACCAAACAGAACTTTGGTCAATAGAATTTTGCAAGAAATTTAATTGCACTGGTTTGTAGTGCACATTTTTTATTTTTTGAATCTTTTGGCTCTTTGAACCCTTCCTAGAAGGTGGCCTTGGGCTAAAAGATTTCCTGATTTGTTTCTTGAATCTGTTCGTTGGTAATAAAATTTTTTATTTACCAAAAAAAAAAAACATTCTTTACTATTTTCTTTTTTCAATAATACATGTACTTATTTGATTCTTGATACATAAAGTTTGTATGCTTGTTGAAACTTATTAAAATAATTTAAAAAAAATGTTGCATGCTTCTTGATACATCAAGTTTCTATCTAATTTTTTTAAAAATTGCTTACAACGTATCCCCGAAATTCACCGTCCAATATAAGTTTCCACTTTCCAGTATGTTCTCCCTTACAATGGCAGCGGGCTAAACAAATTTTATGGGTTAATATAAGAAGAAAAAAAAACTAATTTTACATTAATAAAGATGATAGTCAATTTTTTTTAAAAATTTTAAAAAAATAAAGGTATTTTAGAAAAGTGGCTGGTATTGAAAATGAAAAAAAAATTTGGATAAGATAAAAATTTTCTAAAGATTTTTAAGAAAGTAGCATTGAAAATGAAACAAAATTTAAGAAAATTAGTTAATTTTACTTATATTTTAAACAAAAAAATACGTTATATATATATATGTATATATATATATATATTTCAAACCAGGGGTAGTCAGTTTAATTTCTTTGCTGGCAAATAACAACATTCTTTAACTCTGCAATACAACAAAGATCCATTTGCGTAAAAAAGTTGGATACTTATTAGTGTGTTCTCTACAAAATGCACACATACACCATAACATAGTGAACTTAAGAAACATTTGTTGTAATACTATCTCCAAAAGCATCCCGCTTAAGAAGAAGTGCATAAAGAATCTCATTCCATGAATCAGGAACGCCAGGTAGACACCAATGACTACAATCTTGCTTCTTAAAAGGGGCAGTGCCTTTGCCTGGCCCAAAATGATAAATAGATGCATGCCCATCTTTTCTTCCTAATGACATTTGAGTGATATTTAACAAGTCCAATTTCATCACTACTTCTGATGATTTACTCATCATTCGCTCTTTCAAGACATCAAATATTATTCTGAAGTAAATTTCAGTTATTGCTGGCAATGTTCCTAAATCAGGTAGTGTATCCAAGTGACAGCCACCACCAGTGTTCCAGTCACCACCCCTGCTACATCAACCGAAATGTGTCATGATTCAATTTCAATCATTTCTTGTTCCACATGTTAGTAACATTATATTATTAAGAGAAATTTGGACAAACCTGAAATGCTTAGGAGCAAAAGTTCGGAAAAGAACGTAAGTTTTGTTCGTGTTCACTTTACTTGCGATCCAATCAAATATTGTCTCCACGGATTTTCTATATGCATCTTCTAATGTCATATTGTATTTCACTTCGTCCCCTACTTGGAAGTAAGAACCCCTAAGTAATAAAATGAGATCAAAATTAAAATCACATATAATTATTTCAACTTCAGCTTAATCACGGAGTAAAAAAAAATTATTTATTTTTTGATAAGTCACATAGAGTGAAAATATTGTTGTAAACTCTTCAAACAAAGTAATTTATGTCCAAGTTTGTATATATATTCCCATCGTCCTTATATATAAGACTCTCTTTGTAACACCCAGGCTGGTGAGTGCGGGGGAGTGATCGCTGGTGCAAGAGGCACAAACAAGGAACGACTCTTGGCAGACTTCTAAGATAGGGATGCATGAATGAACCGACACATCGGAATGAGAGGGTGATCCTAAGACTGTGTAGGTATGAGACTACGTAGTACAGGAATGCTTAAATGAATTGATTGATACTACCCGTATCAACAAGATGCATCTTCTTTTCGGTAACCCATCACTTAAGAACTTCATAGTTAAGCGTGCTTGACTTGGGGTAATTCTGGGATGAGTGACCTCTTGGGAAGTTTCCCGGGAAGCGTACGAGTGAAGACAAAGTATGCCGAAAAGATTCGGGTTGGTAGGTGGGATAGTCGCAATCCATTTGCCTCCTAATGACGTTACAAATGGCTTTTCGGGTTGGTATGTGGGATAGTCGCAATCCATTTGCCTGCTAGTGACGTTACAAATGGTATCAGAGTGGCTCCTCTCCCAGTACGGTGTGGTTCGGGGACGAACCAGGCGGAAGCTGGTGGGCATGTAACACCCAGGCTGATGAGGGCGGGGAGTGATTGCCAGTACAAGAGGCATGGACAAGGAGCGGGTCCTGGCAGGCTTCTAAGGGAGGGGTACATGAATGAACCGACACATCGAAATGAGAGGGTGATCCTGAGACTGTGTAGGTATGAGACTACATAGTACAAGAAGGCTTAAATGAATTGATTGATACTACCCATATCAACAAGATGCACTACTGGAAAAAAGACTTTTAAAATTGGTTGTTTTGGACTTTTAAAATCGGCCGTTGTGATGATGTTGAAAACGATGATTTTAAAAGTCAAACTTTTAAAATCGGTCAAACGACCGATTTTGAAAGTGGGAACATTGAAATCGGTCAAAAGAAATGATTTTGAAAGTGGAACATTGAAATCGGTCAAAACTCAAAACGACCGATTTTGATTCTTCTTTTTTTTTTCGAACAAACCCATTATATTCAACTGATTCTTTTTTTTTTTCGAACAACCCATTATATTCAACTGATTCTTCTTTTTTTTTTCGAACAAACCCATTATATTCAATTGATTCTTCTTTTTTTTTGAACAACCCATTATATTCAACTGGTTTTTTTTATCATCATATCTGATAAATCATCAATCTAGTATTTAACTATTTTGAAACAAAAAAATAAGTGGGAAAAAAATCATTAAGAATCAGAGTCCAGAAGCAAGAATCATTACAGAGAATCAGCACAAACATATTTCAACATTGAATCTGAAAACCATAACAGAGTATGCTCAAAAAAGAAATATAAGTAACTCATAACTGAGAAGTGGATCTGTGGAGGTGATGACCCACTTCTTCTTCGCTTTGGACTTGGATCTGTGGCGGTGAGGAGGGTGTGGCCGAGGTGGTTGATCTCTGGATCTGTGGCGGCGACCGGCGAGGAGGACGTGACCAAGGTAGTTGGCCTTGGATCTGTGGCGGCGTAGCTCCTCCTCCTCCTCCCGATTCGGATCGCGATCTTTCCACCTCGGTGAAGGCGGCTTCGTTGTTGACGGCGCCAGGCGAGAGAGCGAGGGACGGCGCAGGCGAGAGACGAGAGAGAACGGAGATGGTGAGAGAGAAAGAGAGATGAGTTCGAAAATGAAAGAAGAAGAAGAATGAGAATTATTGGAGATGGGGCGCCGCACATTAGGAATAAATGGAAATAATTAGGGTTTCCTGGAGTGACCGGTTATTTACAAAAATGCCACCGCATTTCTACATTCTAACTCGGTCAACAGTGACCGCTTTCAAAAATACTTACGAAATCGGTCGTTTTGACTGATTTTAAAAGATAAAAAATTAAAAATTTAAAAAAAAAGAAAAAATACTTACGAAATTGGTCGTTTTGACCGATTTTAAAAGATAAAAAATTTAAAATTTAAAAAAAAAAGAAAAATACTTACGAAATCGGTCGTTTTGACCGATTTTAAAAGATAAAAAATTAAAAAATTTAAAAAAATAAAAAATACTTACGAAATCGGTCGTTTTGACTGATTTTAAAAGATAAAAAATTAAAAAATTTAAAAAAAAAAGAAAAAATATTTACGAAATCGGTCGTTTTGACCGATTTTAAAAGATAAAAAATTAAAAATTTAACAAAAGAAAAAAATACTTACGAAATCGGCCGTTTTGACCGATTTTAAAAGATAAAAAATTAAAAATATAAAAAAATAAAAAAATACTTACGAAATCGGGCATTTTGACTGATTTCAAAAGATTAAAAATTAAAAATTAAAAAAAGAAAAAATACTTACGAAATCAGTCATTTTGACTGATTTCAAAAGATTAAAAATTTAAAATTTTAAAAAAGAAAAAATACTTATGAAATCGGTTGTTTAACGACCGATTTCAAAAGTTAGATTTTATTTACAAAATTGTCACCGCGTTTTTTTTTAAATCGGCTTTACAACGACCGATTTTAAAACCCCGATTTCAAAACCTTATTTTCTAGTAGTGATGCATCTTCTTTTCGGTAGCCCATCACTTAAGAACTTCATAGTTAAACGTGCTTGACTTGGGGTAATTCCAGGATGGGTGACCTCCTGGGAAGTTTATCGAGAAGCGTACGAGTGAGGACAAAGCATGCCGAAAAGACTCGGGTTGATATGTGGGGACAGTTGCAATCCATTTGCCTGCCAGGGACGTTACACTCTTAGTAAATTTCATGTCCATTAAAAAAGTTGGTTAATTTAGTTAATTGTATTAGAAATATAAATATTTTATAGGAATCTAAAAATTGTTAAGAAAATAAGGATGTTTGTGAAAAGAAGTAATTAATTGTCATTGAAAATTAATATATGGTGTTATAATTAAGGACAAAATAAAAGTCTTAAAAATAAGCTTTTGTAAAATTTTGGTATTTCAAATAATTAGAGGTCAAGGGAGCTTTTAAAAAAAAAAAAGGAAAATGCTAACAAGTTAGAGCACTTGTTAAGAGAGTAATTATAGATAAAAATTATTGAAAAGTGTGATTTTTTATGTTTTCGAGAGAGTGATGAATGTGGACTTATGATTTTTTTTTCCATATGTAGTAACCTTAACAAGTGCCCTAAGGTTAGCGAGACAAAAAAAAAAAACCAGAAAATTGGGTTAGCTCTTCTCGATAGATATTCCAAATAGTTAGAGGTCAAGGCACATAATTGTTTGCATGGAAAACTTAAAGGTTTTTTGCATTGTTTGAACCCGATGCAAAGAAATTTTTTTTGGGTATTCCAACTTTGGTCAAAAAATGCTAAAAGATTGATTATTAAGAAGAATATTTCTATCATGCGATCTAAATTTGAATGATTGCTATTCAACCCTTTGTTAACTAATAAGAATTTGTCACCTAATACATGTATGTCATGTCATTGCTTAAAGTGGTCAATATTGATTTTTTGCAATTTAGTCCAACATTAAAAACTAGATTATTCTTTATGTTGACTAAATTGCAAAAATCAATTTTGACTACTTTAAACAATGACATGACATACATGTATTAGGTGACAAATTCTTATTAATTTAACAAAATGTTATATAGATCCAAATTTAGATAACCGGTTACTAACTCCATATTAAGAAAAACAATCCAATCCATTTTAAATAACGTCCATAAAAAAATCTTACGAACTGAAAATCTTCGCTTTATTCCACCAGTGTGCTGTATTGAGAATCACCACATCAGCATCTCTCCAACGAGGAAAAGTCCAATCCATAAGATCCAATCTTATAGTCAGTTTGACCTCTTGAGGTGCTCCAGGAGGAGGATGTCCCTGCTCTACTAGAAATGAAGATCTGTAGTATTCAACAGTGCAGTTGTAATCTTCAAACTTGAATGACAAGAAACCCGAGTGTTTTCTAATTGGGTTCCCATTGACTTCATAGACAGCACTCTTGTTTGTAATTGAAGAAGAGAGCATACAGAGGAGGGATTCCCATTGATTCCTTCCAATTGAATCACCAACAAAAACTAACCGCTTGTCCCTTAGCTTTTCCAGCATCTTCCTTGCATCAAATCTGTTAAAACTTACAAGAGTAAAGCACCACCGCATACATAAATAAAAAAAACTAATATATTACTCTACTACTCCCTCTAACTCGAATGATAAGCAACAAAAAACATACTTATCTTGGTTTAAAATATAAGTAAAATTAACTAACTTTATTAAATTTTGTTTCATTCCCAATGCCACTTTCCTAAAAGATCTCTAGAAAATTGTAATCTTAAATAATTTTTGTTTCATTCACTATACTACTTTTCTAAAATACCTCTATTTTTTATAAATTTGAGAAAATTAAATACAATCAATTAACCTCCTTAATAAGCATAAAAGTGGTTGGATTTACTTATAGTTCGAGTTGGATGAAGTATATTACAAGGTCGGAGCCAAAAATAATCGACATAATATTGTACGCACAAGCTCAATGCTCCATAAGATGCTAGACAAAAGAAGGTAATTGATGGCACAAGATGAAGAAATACCCATACGACCAAATTTCAGTGTCAATGATCTCACCCTCTTTTATATATAAATACATGTTCACAATATATATATGTGTGTGAACATCCAGATTTGACATGTTTTATATGCAGTTTTATTGTTTCGCATACAATATGACAAATTAAATGTCAGATCCAGATATCAAATTTGGATGTTTACTTGGCATTATTCTAATTGTTTAGGCTCGCTGCACACTATATATCACTAATAATATTGCATGTGACTTCTAACTAATGGAAGCTCCAAATAGCTAACTAACGTGGGACTTCAACGATAAAAGATGGCAGAAATGAAAGAAAACGGGAGATTGGAATGGAACCTCGGCAAGTTGCAAAGTTTGGGCTGCCATCGCCACTTGGTGTACGAAGTATCTGGTCTACCATTCTCATAGCATCGAAAACCATTATCCATGAATGAACAGTTTTCTGAATGGTAGAGGGGATAGGTGTCATCCCAAACCCAGTTGCCATCAAACACATCACAGTAATCAACATCTTCAAACTCAACAGAAGGTGGCAAATAAGAAGAAGAAGATGAAGAAGAAGAAAAAGGGTGAAAGCCAGTTCCCTTAACAATAGCAATGTAATCAAGGTAGAAAAAGAAAGCAGTGAAGAGAAGGGCAAAGAAAAAGAAGCTACGTGTGCTTGAAGAAGGTTTATGCAGAAGGTCAAATCGCTTCACTTTCTTCACAAAATAATAAAAGTGGTACTCATCATCATTGGTGTGGGAAGAGTCATCATGTGAAGCTTCTGCTTTGCTCATTTCGTTGCCTCTTGCTTACAAATAATTAAGAAGATCAACTCAATGCATCATGGTATGTATATATATATATGTACAAAGCATAGTGAGAGTTGGATATAGATCAGAGAAGGTGGAGTCGTGAATCTTTGAGTAGCAGGTGGAAAACAAGAAAATGAGTTTGAAGTTGCAACAATTCAAGAATATTGGTGAGGTGATAGAGAGAGCAAGAGAGTAATTAATAAGGTGATGTTAAGGAGCATGCATGCATTAACTAATATGCTTAATGTTTGATGGCTGACAGAAAAACGAGAGAAAATGAGTGCTTAGAGTAATCTCATCAAAATATAAAAGTAGTATGTTAGATGTGATAATAAAAAAAAAAATGTTTAACGTTTGACAAATTGTCATTATTATTTGATTGGATATCCAACAAACAATAACGATTTTTACCATCCACTTGTAGCTAAAAACACCCCACTTATTTAAATATTTTCAATTTTATCTTTTTTTTACTTAACGTTCGGGTAATGAGGTATACTTCACTACCAAAAAAAATTTTATACCTCACAACCGACACAACCGAAAAAAAGTACCGGTCGTGAGGTATCTCTTTCTCTGAAGCCATCCCTCCCTCCACTCTCTCTCTCCTTCCTCGAGCCCTCCCTCCACTCTCTCTCTCTCTCCCTTCTTTCAAGCCCTCCCTCCTCCTCCTCCGCTCACTCCTCTCTCTCTCTCCCTTCTCTCAACCCCCTTCATGATCTTCCACTCTCCTTCCTTCGATCCACCATCGTCGATCTCTAAACGGCGTCGATCGGCTCATCTCCGCCGCTTTGATTTCCTTACCACCTCCATCACTCTGATCTTCGATCTGCGATCTCCAATTCGATCTGCAATCTCTGATCTCCGAATCAGAAGAAACTCTTCCTTCTTTTTGTTTTTTCTATGTCAATATTCATATTTTCTTGTTTTATTTTCATTTTCTCTGTAAATTCGTA
This sequence comes from Crotalaria pallida, assembly GCA_037953625.1. Classification (NCBI taxonomy): domain Eukaryota; kingdom Viridiplantae; phylum Streptophyta; class Magnoliopsida; order Fabales; family Fabaceae; genus Crotalaria; species Crotalaria pallida. The sequence continues at coordinate 134,737,168 of CM075654.1, read as the reverse complement.
AAAATATATCTTTTTTTACTGATGATGATGAGTTTATGTGTATTTTTGGTTGTTGATGATGCTGTTTTTTTGGTTGCTGATGAATTTTTGGTGTTGATGATGATAATTTTCGTTTCTTGTTGTTGTTGTTCTTATCACCGTTGCTATCTTCCTCTTTTTTTTTTTTCTTTTTGCATATTTTATTTGTTCAGAGTCCATTTCTCTCTCCATCCTCTCACTTTTCGCTGTCCCAAAATATGGACAGTAGCTACAAGCCCAGCCCTGGGGTGAGCATTGAGGGCGACCGCCCAGGGCCCAAAAATTTAAGGGGCCCCACAATTTTTTTTAATATTACTTATACTTAAAAAAAATTAATAGTTGCATATTTTTTATCTTTCAATTATTAATAGTTTAGCATAATATTTTAATTTATTTTTTTCATTTGCTCACTTGACTTATAAATAGGTTAACTTATGAATTTTATTTTTATAACTTACTCCCTTTGTCCCTAGATATAACATCATTTTGAGAGTTTTATTTTGTCCTTATTTATAAGACCTAATACAAATTTTCAATGACAATTAGATACTCTTTTCCTCAAACATCAATTTTTAAATTCTCAAAAATACTTATAAGGATAGTTTTGAAAAAAAATCAAATATTCACGTTTTCAATATAATTAACTAAATTAACCAATTTTAATAATGAACATAAATTCAACCAAAAAATTATTATATAAAAAGACACCGATGTCCCAGTTTGTTAACGATCCCTGGAAATTTCAGGGACAACCGATGTGGATGCTCTTTGAAGCCCCATTATACATTTATACATACATGCCACATAGATATGGGGAGCTTGAGAGGAAGACAAGTGAGAGTTAATTGTCTTTGATTGTTGGTTGGGGAATGGCGAACGAAGAAGAAGAAGAAGAAGCGAGTGGCTGCATCTCACCTTCTTCCTTTACGCTTCTGGTGTCGTGTCCTTCCGCTCTTTCCCCTTCACAGGTACTATCTTCCTTCTCTCTCAACTCCCACCTCTTATGAATTATGATTCATTACTCCGTTTGCAATAATGTGCCTGACTTTACCCTAATCAATCAAAATTTCTTTTATGATTGAATTCAAGGTATCTGTGGCATTTTGTGACACCTACGATCGGATCCCCCACCCTGACATCATCTTGGAGAACTCCATTTCTCAGGTACAGTACTAGATCCCATTCATTAATACTCATTTCTACTTATTCAGTAATAGTACTGTTATCCATCCATTCCTGATTAGTTACTTCAGTATACTATTTTCCAATCGGAAATGTTTATCTAATATCTGTATTTAACATCTGTACGGTACAAACTGTACCGGACCCACCAGTTTTTACCTAAAAAGGCAGGTGTCCCGTACAGATGTTAAATACGGATGTTTGAATAACAGGACTGATTTTCCAATTCTGTTATTGCCACCTGTTACGTTAGTATTATACTCCCTCTCTTTCTTATTATCTGTCCGTCCGATTTTGGAGGAAATTTGTTTACCTATTTATCTGTCATTTCCAGAAAAAGCTCACCAGTGTAATAAATGTTTTTTTTCATTTTTATCATTGAGTATTGGTTTACGTAAGTATTAGTGGAGAAAAAATAATGATTACATAGAGGGAAAATGTATGTTAGGGAAAAACATAATTAACTTAAGGGCACTTGTTAATGATTCTAGTATTGGAAAAACAATCATAAGAGCACATTCTTTTATGTCTCGGGAATACAAAAAACCACATTTTTTTTATAAGTTTTTACTATGTTTGGCTTTTTAACAAGTGTACTGAGGGCACTTGTTAGCATTTGCCATTAACTAATAGGGAAAAAAATTAATGATTTCATAGTAAGACATGATATATTACGTAAAAACTAAAAACACAATTAATTCATTGAAAATCAACACAATTATCAAAAAAAAAAAATTAAATAGTGTGTTTTTGTGTAATGGGATAGATAAATAGGGAGGGATAGAGTAGTTACTTAACATAATATATAACCTCAAACTACATTGTTAACTTAATGATTATGCATTATTTGTACACACATATTTCATTCTCTACTAAAATTCAAATATATTTAACTATCTTGTTACTCTTTTGTTTCCTTTATGCTTATTTTTCAAGCTCCATGTGTAGATATGGGAGCAGAGGGCTCAAAACAACAAATCACTGTTCAATGGAAAGAAGTTCAGGGTATGCTAGCTTTATTTGATGAAAATTTGTTATGAATTGTGTATACTACTTTTATTTTGATGGCCACGTATTTTCGTTATTTGGTTTCTGTAATTGCTGCTGTGATATAGAATATAGAAGTTGATCAGATGAACAATATAACTTAATTGTTATTGTAGCAACTTCCCCTTTGTGTATTTGGTTTGAAATTTTTCTTAGCACGAGCACACTTGGTCAAGGACTATCCCTAACAAAGCGTGTCTATATTTTTTGTTGTTGCATTTGCAAATATCGCAGTATGGAGGATATACTTTGCACAATGGAAGTGGATCTGACCCTGAACATCATTTATGCATCCACCTAGGTTTGACAGATTATAGGTCTCTTCTCAATGCCCCTCTAGTGAATTTTAAATTCTTATTTAGCACTTTAGTGATCTTTCCTGTGATCACCATTGACATGAAAATAAAAGTTCGCAAGGTGTTAAATTAGTTGGGAACCTATTTCCAACACATAAAGGTGGTCTTTGGCTGAAAAAGCATGTGCAAGATATATGACAACAATTTCAGAAGTTATACGTAGAAAATATCATTTACACAGTATATCTTTTGGGTTAGTCTGAACCCAATTGAGGATATTTCTCTGATCTGTCTTTAAGCATAATTTAATAATTCTACTGTTTGCATATTTTTGCTGATAAATTTTACTGTCCCTATCTTTAATAACTATCAGTTAAACATGTTTTTCCAGGACTTTTGTGGGGACAAATTTAAGTCCTGTATGGGAAAGATTCCTGGTTCCGTCAGAAGGTAAATTATCATAATTTTTTTCTTTTTAAATCAAGTACTACTATTGTGGAGGTCCTATGATCTTCTATTGTAGGCTCCTTGATTTCGGGCAATGTTGATTCCCCAGCTGAAGTTGCATGACATTAATGTCCAATAATAATATTATCAAGAAGAAGCAAGGGCATGAAGGTTGAGATAATGAAAATTTGCATCTAGTGGTGGCAACAGGGAATCTCTTTCTGTTACCTTGCTCTGACACAGTAGACCTTCCCTTTATGTTGGAAAATATGATAGTCTCTACTCTTTCCCTCTCTGTTCCTCCTTTCTGTTCCTAAAGTAAAGCAGGTATCACTAGAGCCAGAAATCATTAGCTAGTTGAATATTATTGGTGAGCTTTGAATCAACTTGAACATCTCATCAACATATAGATGCCCAATTCGAGATCTACTGCGACTATGATAACAAAATATCAGTCACAGTGGTATGAGATCTCCCTATTGGTTATCTTGGTCCAAACTCATACTTCTTCCATGAACATTGGGTTGCTGTCGAAACTACAATTGCCGTCCAAGTCATAAGTGTTTAAGGTCCTGTGTTCTTGGTGTCTTGTTTGAATTTGATTTTTTTTATTTTATTTTTTTTGGCCATTAGAAGATTGAATAGAAAAGAGAAAATGAGTGTTAAAGTTGCTTTTTTCCACCTCAATAGTCACGTAAGTGCATAGAATGGCAAACCAAGGGAATATCAAAGAAGGAGGAATATTACATATTTGTTGCTTCATGAGCTGGTCCTGTTCATTAAGAAGATAACTTATTATTTTACAGCAAGAAGATAGCAAAGCTCATCTGTAATTAGTAATAGTTACAACTTACAAGAGTGCACACCTATTTCAGATTGCCATATATTTGCAGTCTATGCGACAAAGTAGGGATGCAGTAAAGAATGAGAATAATTAATTCATTTTAGTTATATTAGTAAAAAAAAGGCTTAATTATGTCACAAGTCCTGAAGTTTGGGAGTATTTTTGCCAGACACCCTTATACTTTTTTTTCAATGTCTCCCCGAATTTACTTCTGGGTTTGTCATATACCCCTACTACCAATTCTGGCCAATTTTGATGACATGCATCAGAATCCTAGTCAGACGCAGAATGTTAGTCATGTGGTGCCGCGTAATGTCACACGGCCGAAGACAAATTCTCTCTTCAATTCTTTTTTTTCTTTTTATTTAACTAAAAATATAAAAATATTAAATTTTTTAGTTTTTTAAATTTAAAAAAAAAATGATCTCCGCCCACGGGCACCAGGTGCTTAACATCCTGCGTCTGATCAAGATTCCGATGGGGTATATGACAAACCCAGAAGTAACTTCGGGGAGTCAGATATTGAGAAAAAAAAAAGAATAAAGGTATTTGGCAAAAGTACCTCATACTTCAGGGACTTGTGACATAATTAAGCCTAAAAAAAATGGGGAATGCTAACTTTTAAAAAATGAGACAAAGTAAAAATAACATCTATCAAATGTTGCTCAAGCTTTAACTTCATAAAGGGTTAGATCTATTGATTATTGAATTGATTTATTATCTTCCATTAAAAGTTGTTGAACAATAATGGATGGAATCAGGAGGTCTTAAATAGCAAAGCCTTTATGTGACCTTTGCCACCCCTTCCTTCTTCCTTTTCCTTTGGGTTGGTAGCGTTTGTCTTGATGTTTTAAAGTGATCAGATCTTTCTTTTTCCTCAGATGATCCTGTTCTTTGCCAGCATACCTCTAGTCCACTGGGAAATGGAGCAGTGGTGGAGACACTCGACAAGAAGATACTTGTGTTACAACGAAGTAATAATGTTGGTGAATTTCCTGGACATTTTGTTTTCCCTGGAGGCCATCCCGAGGTATTCAATAGTGAAATACGAAATTGGAATCCTTTCTATAGCAGTTATCTAGTAGTGTGTGATGTATTTCTTTGTCATGATATCTATTCATTTTGGCAGTATTTTATCGTCTTCTATTTAATGATTACTGATTAGAATGTAGAAGCGCATAAATTTTCAGTATATGAATTTTTTGATGTAAAACTCCTAGGTACACCAACTTCAAGCTGAAACTTTTTTATGATTGTCAGCCTCAAGAAATTGGTATAACATCCCATCAACATGATAAGGAGTTAACGGAGTCCACTAACAGTGACGTTTCACGGGAGATGTTTGACAGCATAATTCGTGAAGTAGTTGAAGAAATTGGAGTGCCACCCTCATCCCTTGTAAGTTTAAGTTATGTATGCAATATGTGGTTTTTTCCTTTTGAGTGAACTTTAAAGCCGATTATGTTATCTTTGGTAGACATTGTAATTTATATTTATTTTGGTTTGTTATAGACCTTCTGCTGTTTGAGTGATTGTGAATTGATTGTTGAGAAATTTACTTATTGTTTTGCTTATCAACCGTGTCTTGTTTCCTTTATAATTGGGGGTTGGATGGGTTGAAAAAGTCTTACTATCTTATTTTGATCTTTTGACAAACGTTCATTCATAAGAATTAAATCTGGATCAATTCGTTTTAGGTTAGTGGTTCCTACTTGTTTTGGGTTCAACCAGGTTTGTTATTATGACAATGGTCAGAACAGAGGACGTGGTTTTGGTGGTTAACGAAGTTGCATTAGTCGTCGGGTGGTGGTGAACAGTGGACATGGTGGTGGATGTTGGGGACAGAATGGTTAAGGTAGGGTTTAGGTTAAAGTTATTCCCAATGATGACAGTGGATAGGGTTTAATTTGTGAAAGTAATCATGTTAGTATGGATTTAATTTAGGCCGAGATATGATCGATACTTGTGATTTAGGGTGCAAATATATATATATAGATAGAGAGAGAGAAAGAAAGGTTTCTCCTTATATAAGGAGGAAAAGTTATATCCTTGCACCGTTAAGATTGTGACGACACTTGGAAAAATCATAAATTAAAACCAAATCATTTTTTAAAACAAAAAAAAAACAAATATTAAAAAATTAATTATCTGACACCATAAACATTATATTCTGACGGATCTATGAAGGAATTATTCCTTGCAAACTTTATTCCATTAAAATGAATATGTAGCGACGACTTTGCGAGCAAACTATTCTCTCGCCAACAATTTGACTACATAAAGGAATTTGTGGCGATGGATTTGAGAGAGAAATATGTCCTCGCAAGCTTTATTGTTTTAGAAAATGCATACGTAACGACGGCTTTGCTAGGAAAATATTCTCTCACAAACAATTTGATAGCATAAAGGAATTTGTGGCGACGGATTGGCGAGGGAAACATGCCCTTGCAAATTTTATTGCATTAAAATGCATACCTAGCGACGGATTTGCGAGGACAATAAAATAATAAAATTAAAAAAAAAATGTTGCATGCTTCCGGATACATCAAGTTTCTATCTCGTTTCTATCTCTATATTTTTTTTTTTTAAATTGCTTACAACGATATCCCCGAAATTCACCATCCAATATAAGTTTCCACTTTCCAGTATGTTCTCCTTTACAAATGGCAGCGGGCTAAACAAATTTTATGGGTTGGAAATATAAGAAAAAACTAATTTTACATTAATAAGGATGATAGTTGATTATATTTAATTTTTTTAAATTTATAAAAAACATAAAGATATTTTAGAAAAGTGACCGGCATTGAAAATGAAACAAAAATTAGATAAAATAACAATTTTCTAAAGATTTTTAGAAAAGTAGCATTGAAAATAAACAAAATTTAAGAAAATTAATTAATTTTACTTATATTTTAAATAAAAAAATTAGGAAAGATCCATTTGCTTAAAAAAGTTGGATACTTGTTAGTGCATGTGTTCATTAAAAAATGCACACATACACCATAACATAGTGATGAACTTAAGAAACATTTGTTGTATTACTAGCTCCAAAAGCATCCCGCTTAAGAAGAAGTGCATAAAGAATCTCATTCCATGAATCAGGAACACCAGGTAGACACCAATGACTACAATCTTGCTTGTTAATAGGGGCAGTGCGTTTGCCTGGCCCATAACGATAAATAGATGCATGCCCATCTTTTCTTCGTAATGACATTTGAGTGATATTTAACAAGTCCAATTTCATCACTACTTCTGATGATTTACTCATCATTCGCTCTTTCAAGACATCAAATATTGTTCTGAAGTGAATGTCAGTTATTGTTGGCAATGTTCCTAAATCAGGTAGTGTATCCAAGAGACAGCTACCACCAGTGTTCCAGTCACCACCCCTGCTACATCAACCGAAATGTGTCATGATTCAATTTCAATCATTTCTTGTTCCACATGTTAGTAACATTATATTATTAAGAGAAATTTGGACAAACCTGAAATGCGTAGGAGCATAAGTTCGGAAAAGAACGTAAGTTTTGTTCATGTTCACTTTACTTGCGATCCAATCAAATATTGTCTCCACTGATTTTCTATATGCATCTTCTAATGTCATATTGTTTTTCACTTCGTCCCCTACTTGGAAGTAATAACCCCTAAGTAATAAAATGAGATCAAAATTAAAATCACATTGTTAGAAATATTCATAATGTGAAATATGATTGATTCAATGTGTGTTGTGATACAAGAGAAAGGTTCTATATAAAGATTAAATTACCCTTGACTAAATACCCTAATTACAATCTAATATATATTCTAACATCTCCCTCAAACTCAAGTGGACGAAGTTCAATTTGAGTTTGCAAACTAAAGTTGAAAGTGGTCAGACTGCATCCTGGATGGGACCTTACTGCATCTGAACCGGAACGAGCAAACCATACAACCAGACTGCATCAGGAATGAGACCGCACTGCATCTGACCAGACTGCATCCGGGATGGGACCTTACTGCATCTGATTAGCTAGCATCCGGGATGAGACATTATTGCATCTGACCAGCTAGCATCCGGGATTGGACCTTACTGCATATGGGATGGGTGACCAGGCGGAACTGATCGAAAGCAACACTAGAATTAGGCGAAACTGATCAAAAGGCGACGGGGTGTGCAAACTTAATTAACTTCTCCAAAATAAAGAGCCAAAACTGAATCTTCGGGGCGGATTTGACGAAAACCGACTAGCAAAACAAAAAGAGCACGCGAAAAAACCCTTGGGAAGGTTAGGCTGAAAATTTTGGTCTGGACTGATTGAACCGAAAATTTTTTGTCTGGACCGATTCGATTCACGGGTTGAACCAGTTCGGTGTTGAACCGGTTTGGTTCACTGGACCCACCGGTTCATGGGTTGAACCGATTCACTGTTGAACCGGTGAATACTGGTCTGGCCATCTGCTGGGACTGGGGGTCGTGCAGCGAGCTAGAACAGGAGTGAATAGAGGAGCCTTTGCAACTCACAGGAGGAGAAGGGACCTGGAGCCCGTGCAGTGATGTTAATTAGGGTGGATGCCCATGGGCCCCCCCGCCGCAATTTTTTGCGGGTAAGGCATTGATTATAAGCCCAACAAAAAAAAATGCCCGCCCGCCCTGCCCATTTTTTTAGTGGGCATTCTCGGGCGGGCGGCGGGCCGTCCATTAATTTAAAAAAAAAAACATATGTCATATGTTTCCTAATTTCTAAGTATTGATTACTTTAAAAAAAATTGATTGTTATTCTGATCCAGCACAAATTTTAATTGATTGCTCAATTTTTATTTAACTGCTTGACCGATTTTTTTGCTTTTAGCCTTTCATTGATTATTTTTATGTGTTTTTCGAGTATTTTGAGTAATTTACAGCCTTACGTTAGTTAGTACCGTTAGCATTTTTCAATTTTTTGCCTCTTTATGGGTTTTTTTTTTTCAATTTTTAAAATTTTTTTAATTAAAGCGGGCCGCCCACAAGCCTGCCTGCAGGGTCTCAATTTTTCGTCCACGAAATTTTAATGGGCGGGATCGCGGGCATACGCCCATGCCCGCCCGTCCGCCTAAATTGTCAATGCTAAGCCCGTGCAACACGCGGGTGCAAATGGGCTGGGCTGTTGTGACTGGGCCGGACCTGGTGGGAAACGGGTTAAACGGGTTGACCTAACCCGTTTCCCACCAGGCGCGTGGGAGAAGAGGGAGCAGCGGTAGGCGACGTGGCGGGGGCGCGTGGGCAGGGCGGCCTGCAGTAGTGGGGGCATATTGTCGGTCGGAATCTGGAGGTGATGCTGGTGGGGTCGGCGGTGGTGACTAGCGGCAACGAGAAACTGGGCTAATCTAGGTGAGAAGAAATAGATCTTGAGGGGAGGAGAACAAGCAGTGGCGGTCGCTGGCGGGGGAGCTTGGCGGCGCGCGGGAGGGCCGCGAAGGAGTTAAACACTGTTTCGGGCTCGGAATTTGACGACGATGACGGTGGTGTCGGAGGTGTTGATTGGATGTGGCGGGAACTTGACGAATCGAGGCCACAAAGTGAGGAGAAAACGGATCTGAGGGAGGAAACGAAGGCAGCGTCAGCGAGCAGAAGCTCACAGTGGCGGCGGCTGCCATTGTGGACGAAGATCACACCAGCGACAGCCGGCAGGGAACGCCGGAACGGAAGAAGCTTACAGTGGAGGCGGCAGCTAGAGCGAAAGCGGAAGAGGAACACAACGAGCGGCAGCAGGTGGAGGCTACGGTTGCTGCAACTAAAGGAAGAAAGGGAAAACAAGAACAGAAAAGAAAAACGCCATCGATCTAGAAAATGGGATCGGGCGACGGATCGAGAGTCGAAACTCCTTCAAGGAGGATATCATGGCTCTGATACCATGTTAGAAATATTCATAATGTGAAATATGATTGATTCAATGTGTGTTGTGATACAAGAGGAAGGTCCTATATATATAGGACAAACACATAATTATAAAGACTAAATTACCCTTGACTAAATACCCTAATTATAATCTAGTATATATTCTAACATATAGTTATTTCAACTTCAACTTAATCACGGAGTAACAAAAAAATTATTTATTTTTTTAATAAGTCACATAGAGTGAAAATATTGTTCTAAACTCGTAAACAAGGTAATTTATGTCCAAGTTTGTATATATATTCCCTCGGTTCCTGTATATAAGATTCTCTCATTAAGAAAGTTGATTAATTTAATTAATTATATTGAAAATGTAAATATTTTATATGTATTTTAAAAACTATCCTTATTAATAAAGTATATCTAAAAAATGTTTGTGAAAAAAAGTAATTAATTATCATTAAAAATTAATATATAGTCTTATAATTAAGACAAAATAAAATCTTAAAAGCGTCTTTTAATATATATATATATATATATATAAGACGGAGGTACTATTATGGATAGAGAGATAAACTGAGCATAAATATTCACAACTTTTCCGCATCCAAATATTGATAAGCTTTTGTAAAATTTTGGTATTTCCAAATAATTAGAGGCCAGGGAGCCTTCAAAACCCAAAAAAAAAAGAAAAATAATAATAAAAAATAATAAAAATAAAAAATTGGGTTAGCTCTTCTCCATAGATATTCCAAATAGTTAGAGGTCAGGGCAGATAATTATTTGCATGGAAAACTTAAGTTCTTTTTGCATTGTTTGAACCCGATGCAAAGAAATTTTTTTTTGGTATTTCCAATTTTGGCCAAAAAATGCTAAAAGATTGATTATTAAGAATAACAATCCAATCCATTTTAAATAACATTGATAAAAAAATCTTACGATCTGAAAGTCTTCTCTTGATTCCACCAGTGTGCTGTATTGAGAATCACCACATCAGCATCTCTCCAATGAGGAAAAGTCCAATCCATAAGATCCAATCTTAATGTCCTTTTGACCTCTTGAGGTGCTCCAGGAGGAGGATGTCCCTCCTCTACTAGAAATGAAGATCTGTAGTATTCAACAGTGCAGTTGTAATCTTCAAACTTGAATGACAAGAAACCCATGTAGTGTGTTGTAATTGGGTTCCCATTGACTTCATAGACAGTACTCTTGTTTGTAATTGAAGAAGAGAGCATGCAGAGAAGGGATTCCCATTGATTCCTTCCAATTGAATCACCAACAAAAACTAACCGCTTGTCCCTTAACTTTTCCAGCATCTTCCTTGCATCAAATCTGTTACAACTTACAAGAGTAAGGCACCAACGCATACATACATAAAAAAAAACTAACCGCTTGTCCCTTCAACTTGAATAAGCAACAAAAAAAACATATTTCTCTTGATTTAAAATATAAGCAAAATTAACTAGCTTTATTAAATTTTGTTTCATTCTCAATGCCACTTTTCTAAAACATCTCTAGAAAATTATAATCTTAATTAATTTTTGTTTCATTCCCGATACTACCTTTTTAAAATACCTCTAATTTTATAAATTTGAGAAAATTAAATACAATTAATTAACTTCTTTAATAAGATTAAAAGTGGTTGGATCTGCTTATAATTCGAGACGGATGGAGTATATTATAAGGTCGGAGCCAAAAATACTCAACATAATATTGTACTCACAAACTCAATGCTCCATAAGATGCTAGAGAGAAGAGGTTAATTGATGCCACAAGATGAAGAAATACCCACACTACCAAATTTCAGTGTTAATGATCTCACCCTTATATATATATATATATATATATATATATATATATATATATATATGAACATCCAGATTTGACATGTCTTATATGCAATTTTATTGTTTTGCACATAATAAAACAAATTAGATGTTAAATTTGGATGTTTACTTAACATTATTCTAATTGTTTCTGCTCGCTCACAATGTATATCACTAATAATGCATGAGACTTATAACTAATGGAAGCTCCAAATAGCTAACTAACGTGGGACTTCAACGAGAAAAGAAATGAAAGAAACGGGGGATTGAAATGGAACCTCGGCAAGTTGCAAAGTTTGGGCTGCCATCGCCACTTGGTGTACGAAGTATCTGGTCTACCATTCTCATAGCATCGAAAACTATCATCAATGAATGAACAATTTTCTGAATGGTAGAGGGGATAGGTGTCATCCCAAACCCAGTTGCCATCAAACACATCACAGTAATTAACGTCTTTAAACTCAACAGAAGGTGGCAAAGAAGAAGAAGATGAAGAAGAAGAAGAAGAAGAAAAAGGGTGAAAGCCAGTTCTCTTAACAATAGCAGTGTAATCAACGTAGAAAAAGGAAGCAGTGAAGAGAAGGGCAAAGAAAAAGAAGCTAAGTGTGCTTAAAGAAGGTTCCAGAAGGTCAAGTCGCTTCACTTTCTTCACAAAATAAAAATGGTACTCATCATCATTGGTGTGGGAAGAGTCATCATGTGAAGCTTCTGCTTTGCTCATTTCGTTGCCTCTTGCTTACAAATAATTAAGAAGATCAACTCAATGCATCATGGTATATATATATATGTACAAAGCATAGTGAGAGTTGGATATAGATCAGAGAAGGTGGAGTCGTGAATCTTTGAGTAGCAGGTGGAAAACAAGAAAATGAGTTTGAAGTTGCAACAATTCAAGAATATTGGTGAGGTGATAGAGAGAGCAAGAGAGTAATTAATAAGGTGATGTTAAGGAGCATGCATGCATTAACTAATATGCTTAATGTTTGATGGCTGACAGAAAAACGAGAGAAAGTGAGTGCTTAGAGTAATCTCATCAAAATACTGTACTTGCTTTAGCCTGAATTATAAGCAACAAAAACATTTTTTTTTAAATATAAACAAAATTAACTAATTTTATTTAATTTTGTTTCATTTCTAATGTAACTTTCCTAAAACATCTCTACAAAATTGTAATTTTAATTAATTTTTGTTTCATTCTCAATACTACTTTCCTAAAATACCTCTATTTTTTTTTATAAATTTGAGAAAATTAAATACAATCAACTAGCCTTCTTAATATTTGTAAGAGTGGTTGAATTTGCTTATAATTCGAGTCAAATGAAATATACAATAGTATGTTAAATGTGATAATAAAGAAAAAATGTTTAACGTTTAATAAATTGTCATTATTATCGGATTGGATATGCAACAAACAATAACTTCATGAGTAAGGCTTTTACCACCCCACTCATGGTTAAAGACACCCCATTTATTTAAATATTTCTAATTTTATCCTTTTTTTTACTTAACGTTCGGGTCGTGAGATATACCTTACAACCAAAAAAAATTCAATCATGAGGTTTACCTCACTAAGAAAAAAAGTACCGGTTGTATCTCACGACCATGAAAGAGGTAGGAACCAGTATGTGTGGTTTGTTGTGGTCAGAGACAGGCGTTCAGATTCTCTTCGTTACTCCAATGTAATGGAGATCTCCATTAGTTGCAAAGAGAGCTTGACACGTGGCAAAAAGAGAAATCAACGGTTGAGATTTAAAAAGATAAAAATTATTATAAACCCTTAAATCCCTTAAATCCTTAAACCCTTAAATCCCTAAGACTTTGTTTGGGAGTTTGAAGGGAAGGGGATGAAATGGAAATATAAGGATTCTCTTTCCATTCCACCCTTTACCTCCTAAATAGGGGGGTAAAGAATTTGGGGTTTGGAGGGGAAAGTATTTGGAAAATTAGGGATTTGAGATTCCCTTTCCATTATACCCTTTATTCCCAAACAACAACAACAACAACAACTAAGCCTTTGTCCCACTAGGTGGGGTCGGCTACATGGATCAAATGACGCCATAAAGGCCTATCATAAATCATATCTTTTGATAAGGCATTGATTGTCATATCCTTATTAATTGTTTCACCTATAGTTTTTCTAGGTCTTCCTCTTCTTCTAGCCCTTAAAGTATCCTTCATTTGGTATACCCTCCTAATCGGGGCTTCCACCGGTCTCCTCCACACATGCACAAACCACCGAAGACGAGATTCAACCATTTTTTCAACAATAGGGGCCACCCCAACTTTTCTCTCGAATATACTCATTTCTAATCCGATCTTGTCTGGTGTGCCCACTCATCCACCTCAGCATCCTCATCTCAACTACATGAAGTTTATTCTCTTGTGTGCCCTTTGCCGCCCAACACTCCATCCCATATAGCATCGCCGGTCTTACAGCAGTGCGGTAGAATTTTCCTTTGAGTTTAAGTGACACCTTCTTATCACATAACACTCCTGAGGCACTCCTCCATTTCATCCACCCTGCTTGAATCCTATGATTTACATCCCCTTCTATTTCTGCATCCTGCTGTAAGATAGATCCAAGGTACTTAAACTTTGGGACTTGTGCTAAGACATGCTCTCCAACCTTCACCTCCCGGGTAGGGCCTATGTGCCTCTTGCCAAAATTACACTTCATATACTCTGTCTTGCTTCGGCTGATCTGGAAACCAGACCCTTCTAAAGCTTGCCTCCACATTTCAATCTTTCCATTTAATTCTTCTCTAGTATCCCCAATAAGAACAATATCATCCGCAAAGAGCATGCATTTGAGCACTGGTTCTTGGACATGCTCAGTAAGCACATCCAAGACCAGTGTAAAGAGGTAGGGGCTCAAACTTGACCCTTGGTGTAGTCCTATCGTTATGGGAAAATCTTCTGAAATCCCACTTTGTGTCCTCACGCTCGTCTTGACCCCGTCATACATATCCTTAATGGCTCTAATATAGGCAACCCACGCCCCTTTCTTATCCAGAGCCTTCCATAGTACCTCTCTAGGCACTCTATCATAAGCTTTCTCCAAATCATTAAAAACCATATGCAGATCCTTTTGTTGCTTCCGGTATTCCTCCATCAACCGACGCAGTAAGTATATCGCCTCCATAGTTGATCTCCCCGGCATGAAGCCAAATTGATTCTCAGTAACAGGAGTCTCCTGTCTCAATATACGCTCTATCACCCTTTCCCAAAGTTTCATGGTATGACTCATGAGCTTAATCCCTCTATAATTCGCACAATCTTGTATGTCACCTTTGTTCTTGTATATAGGGATTAAAGTGCTCCTCCTCCACTCATCCGGCATCTTCTTGGATCTCAAGATCTCATTAAACAACTTGGTGAGCCGACTGATACCCTTCTCTCCCAAGGTTTTCCATGCCTCAATGAGGATACTATCTGACCCAACCGTTTTACCATTATTCATCCTTCTCAATGCTTCTTTTACCTCAGTCTCCCTAATTCGTCGGTAAAAGGTATAATTCGCCAGTAAAAGGTACTCCCTCCGGTCCTATATATAGGTTACATTCTAGAAAGTTTTCTTGGTCCTAATTATAAGTCACTTTATATTTTCTATGCATCATTTATTGATTTTTCTCTTTTTTGCCCTTATTAAAT
The DNA here is from genome assembly GCA_037953625.1 of Crotalaria pallida. NCBI lineage: Eukaryota > Viridiplantae > Streptophyta > Magnoliopsida > Fabales > Fabaceae > Crotalaria > Crotalaria pallida. The sequence continues at coordinate 134,722,003 of CM075654.1, read as the reverse complement.
GCTTTGACTATTTATGTGCTTTTTGTTTTTCATTAACGAGTGTGAATTTTCCAAGAAAAGTTAAGGGGGTAAAATTGTAATGTTACAATATATTCTCATAGAATTCATAAAATCAATCACTTTCCTTGGTATGTGTAATTCGGTTAAGTATGTCCTATAATAAAGACCAAAGGGAGTATAATTTTATTCCCAAACAATGGAACATTAAATTTTTCCCTTTCCATTCCTTTCCATCCAGTTAGCTTCCTCCTATCCAAACAAAACCTAAACCTCCAAATCCCCCTTCCCCTTCTTCTTTGACAGAGAGACAGCAACGCCCATCGTTCCGAGTACCGCCGCACTACTCCGTTGCCGTCTCGTCACCGGGTATAGGTCCCGTCGCTCTCTCATTCTCCCTCGTTCTCGCTCCTCTTCCACTTTCCTTAACACTTTCCCCCTTCTCGTTTGTTCTTGACCCGCCCCACTAGAGGGGTCATTTCCGTCACCACTCCATGGTCGTGGCCCCCTCCACGCCATGAGCCAAATCACCTTCGAATCAAGGCGGAGTATAATGAATTCAAAACTAAGAGAGATCAGAGCTCTTGAATTTAATGTTATTTCCTAAAGTTTCAGTTTTGATTCTATTCTTATTATTTTATTTTAATTTCTAATTTTTTAATATCATGCTTTGGGATAATATTTTAGAATCCTTCACTTGTTTCTTGATGAATCATGAATGTAGCCTACAAAATTATAATTTGCATTACTGTCTCAACTTAATTGCATGGAGCACCTTTGGGTAAGCATTTCCTATTCTAATTTTATTTAAAGAATGGTTGAAATGATATCATAATACCAATGTTTTTAGTCATCAGCAAAATAGAAGAGCAAAATAGAAGAGAGAAGAATGATGTTCAAATATGTGATCAGATGTTTTTAGTCATTGGCACTGAAGTTTTGTTTGTATCATTATTTTTTCTGCAATTTTGACAATTTTAATTTTTTTACTTATCTGCTTTGAAATGGAAGTAATCAACATTTAATTACATAGATAGCGGAGCTTGAGAGGAAGACAAGTGTGAGTTAATTGTCTTTGATTGTTGGTTGGGGAATGGCGAACGAAGAAGAAGAAGAAGAAGCGAGTGGCTGCATCTCACCTTCTTCCTTTACGCTTCTGGTGTCGTGTCCTTCCGCTCTTTCCCCTTCACAGGTACTATCTTCCTTCTCTCTCAACTCCCACCTCTTATGAATTATGATTCATTACTCCGTTTGCAATAATGTGCCTGACTTTACCCTAATCAATCAAAATTTCTTTTATGATTGAATTCAAGGTATCTGTGGCATTTTGTGACACCTACGATCGGATCCCCCACCCTGACATCATCTTGGAGAACTCCATTTCTCAGGTACAGTACTAGATCCCATTCATTAATACTCATTTCTACTTATTCAGTAATAGTACTGTTATCCATCCATTCCTGATTAGTTACTTCAGTATACTATTTTCCAATCGGAAATGTTTATCTAATATCTGTATTTAACATATGTCTTTTTAGATAAAAACTGGTGGTACATCTTGTAAGAAAGAGAAATTGCAGGACCCATCAGTTTTTACCTAAAAAGGCAGGTGTCCCGTACATATGTCAAATACAGATGTTTGAATAACATGACTGATTTTCCAATTCAGCTATTGCCACCTGTTACGTTAGTTTTATACTCCCTCTCTTTCTTATTATCCGTCCGTCCAATTTTGGAGGAAATTTTTTTACCTATTTATCTGTCATTTTCAGAAAAAGCTCACAAGAGTAATAAATGTTATTTTTCATGTTTATCATTGAGTATTGGTTTACGTAAGTATTAGTGGAGAAAAAAATAATGATTAGATAGAGGGGAAATGTATGTTCGGGAAAAACATAATTAACTTAAGGGCACTTGTTAATGATTCTAGTATTGGAAAAACAATCATAAGAGCACATTCTTTCATGTCTCGGGAATACCAAAAACCTCATTTTTCTATAAGTTTTTACTATGTTTGTCTTTTTAACAAATGTACTGATGGCACTTGTTAGTATTTGCCATTAACTTATTAGGGAAAAAAATTAATGATTTCACAGAAAGACATGATATTGATATATTAGGGAAAATTGGCCCCCATTTATTTTTCCATGGCCAAGGAGTAAACAGGGGGTTCAAAAAGAAAAAGTCTTTTTTAAAGTAGTGTGCTTTTGTGTAACGGGATAGATAAATAGGGAGGGATAGAGTAGTTACTTAACTTAATATATATAACCTCATACTACATTGTTAATTTAATGATTATGCATTATTTGTACACATTTCATTCTCTACTAAAATTCAAATATACTCCCTCTGGTCTTATTTATAGGGCATACATATCCATATCACACGGACAAAGGAAGGTAGTTAAGTTTCTTGAAACTTTAAAAAAATTCATTTACATTACAATTTTACCCTCTTATCTTGTATTGGAAGTTTCATAATGTATTATTTCACATTAATGGATAAAGGACAAATAAGAGAAAATAGCAATAAATGCTTCATAGGAAATGCAAAATGCCTTATAAATAGGACCAAAGAATTCTTCTAGAATGTGTCCTATAAATAGGACCGGAGGGAGTATTTAACTATCTTGTTACTCTTTTGTTTCCTTTATGCTTATTTTTCAAGCTCCATGTGTAGATATGGGAGCAGAGGGCTCAAAACAACAAATCGCTGTTCAATGGAAAGAAGTTCAGGGTATGCTAGCTTTATTTGATGAAAATTTGTTATGAATTTTCATTATTTGGTTTCCATAATTGCTGTTGTGATATAGAATATAGAAGTAGATCAGATGAACAATATAACTTAATTGTTATTGTAGCAACTTCCCCTATGTCTATTGGTTTGAAATTTTTCTTAGCACGAGCACACTTGGTCAAGGACTATCCCTAACAAAGTGTGTCTATATTTTTTGTTGTTGCATTTGCAAATATCGCAGTATGGAGGATATACTTTGCACGATGGAAGTGGATCTGACCCTGAACATCATTTGTGCATCCACCTAGGTTTGACAGATTATAGGTCTCTTCTCAATGCCCCTCTAGTGAATTTTAAATTCTTATTTAGCACGTTTAGTGATCTTTCCTGTGATCACCATTGACATGAAAATAAAAGTTCGCAAGGTGGTAAATTAGTTGGGAACCTATTTCCAACACATAAAGGTGGTCTTTGGCCGAAAAAGCATGTGCAAGATATATGATAACAATTTCAGAAGTTATACGCAGAAAATATCATTTACATAGTATATCTTTTGGGTTAGTTTGAACCCAATTGAGGATATTTCTCCGATCTCTCTTTAAGCATAATTTAATAATTCTACTGTTTGCGTATTTTTGCTGATAAATTTTACTGTCCCTGTCTTTAATAACTATCGGTTAAACATGTTTCCAGGACTTTTGTGGGGACAAATTTGAGTCCTGTATGGGAAAGATTCCTGGTTCCGTCAGAAGGTAAATTATTAATAATTTTTTTCTTTTTAAATCAAGTACTACTATTGTGGAGGTCCTATGATCTTCTATTGTAGGCTCCTTGATTTTGGGCAATGCTGATTCCCCAGCTGAAGTTGCATGACATTAATGTCCAACAATAATATTATCAAGAAGAAGCAAGGGGATGAAGGTTGAGATAATGAAAATTTGCATCTAGTGGTGGCAACAGGGAATCTCTTTCTGCTACCTTGCTCGGACACAATAGACCTTCCCTTTATGTTGGAAAATATGATAATCTCTACTCTTTCCCTCTCTGTTCCTCCTTTCTGTTCCTAAAGTAAAGCAGGTATCGCTAGAGCCAGAAATCATTAGCTAGTTGAATATTATTGGTGAGCTTTGAATCAACTTGAACATCTCATCAACATATAGATGTCCAATTCGAGATCTACTGTGACTATGATAACAAAATATCAGTCACAGTGGTATGTGATCTCCCTATTGGTTATATTGGTCCAAACTCATACTTCTTCCACGAACATTGGGTTGCTGTCGAAACTACAATTGCCATCCAAGTCATAAGTGTTTAAGGTCCTGCGTTCTTGGTGTCTTGTTTGAATTTGATTTTTTTTTTTTTTTTTTGTTTGGCCATTAGAAGATTGAATAGAAAAGAGAAAATGAGTGTTAAAGTTGCTTTTTTTCACCTCAATAGTCACGTAAGTGCATAGAATGGCAAACCAAGGGAATATCAAAGAAGGAGGAATATTACATATTTGTTACTTTATGAGCTGGTCCTGTTCATTAAGAAGATAACTTATCATTTTACAGCAAGAAGATTGCAAAGCTCATCTGTAATTAGTAATAGTTACAAGAGTGCACACCTATTTCAGATTGCCAGATATTTGCAGTCTATGCGACAAAGTAGGGATGCAGCAAAGAATGAGAATAATTAATTAATTTTAGTTATATATGTAAAGAAAATGGGGAATGCTAACTTTTAAAAAATGAGACAAAGTAAAAATTACATTTATCAAATGTTGCTCAAGCTTGTTAACTTCATAAAGGGTTAGATCTATTGATTATTGAATTGATTTATTATCTTCCATTAAAAGTTGTTGAACAATAATGGATGGAATCAGGAGGCCTTAAATAGCAAAGGCTTTATGTTCCCTTTGCCACCCCTTCCTTCTTCCTTTTCCTTTGGTTTGGTAGGGTTTGTCTTGATGTTTTAAAGTGATCAGATCTTTCTTTTTCCTCAGATGATCCTGTTCTTTGTCAGCATACCTCTAGTCCACTGGGAAATGGAGCAGTGGTGGAGACACTCGACAAGAAGATACTTGTGTTACAACGAAGTAATAATGTTGGTGAATTTCCTGGACATTTTGTTTTCCCTGGAGGCCATCCTGAGGTATTCAATAATGAAATACGAAATTGGAATCCTTTCTATAGCAGCTATCTAGTAGTGTGTGATGTATTTATTTGTCATGATATCTATTCATTTTGGCAGTACTTTATCGTCTTCTATTTAATGATTACTGATTAGAATGTAGAAGCGCATAAATTTTCCAGTATATGAATTTTTTGATGTAAAACTCCTAGGTACACCAACTTCAAGCTGAAACTTTTTTATGATTGTCAGCCTCAAGAAATTGGTATAACATCCCATCAACATGATAAGGAGTTAACGGAGTCCACTAACAGCGACGTTTCACGGGAGATGTTTGACAGCATAATTCGTGAAGTAGTTGAAGAAATTGGAGTGCCACCCTCATCCCTTGTAAGTTTAAGTTATTTATGCAATATGTGGTATTTTCCTTTTGAGTGAACTTTAAAGCCGATTATGTTATCTTTGGTAGACATTGTAATTTATTTGTTTTGGTTTTGTTATAGACCTTCTGCTGTTTGAGTGATTGTGAATTGATTGTTGAGATATTTACTGATTGTGTTGCTTATCAACCGTGTCTTGTTTCCTTTATAATTGGGGGTTGGATGGGTTGAAAAAGTCTTACTATCTTATTTTGATCTTTTGACTGTCATGTAGAGCTTTCCAGCTTTCATTGGTATATCTCGCAGGAATTTGAATGTGAGACCGGCCGCATTTTTCTTTATCAAGTGCTGTCTTGACTCGAAGGATGTTCAGCAGTTTTATTCCAGTGCACAAGATGGCTATGAATCAACTCAGCTATATGCCGTTTCAATGGTAATTCTAAAGCTTGTTTTTATTGTGTTGACATGAAACTCTTATTTTAAAGCTTAAAAGATAGTTTTTCACTTTTTTGTTACTAAAATTTTAAGTTGGTCATTTAAATGCCTATATTTACAACCAACCTTGAGCAAAATTCACGTCAATTGGCATGCTTGATGGTTAGTTAACTGGAACTTCTTGTTAAACCTGAAAAAGTATTCATTCATTTGGTATTTGTCAGGTTGATTTAGAAAACATGACTTCTAGGATGCCTGGCTGTCATCGAGGTGGATTTGCTCTCTATAAATTGATGGTCGATACCAGGAAGAGTATTATTACTTGATGTCTTTCCTGAGTAATTTATGCTGACATTGCTGGGTTAAACATCCCATTCCCCATCCAGAAGGAATGACAGAGTATTTAACGGTGCTCAAATTTTTCCGCGGAATTTTATACCGATGTTCTATTTCGTCACAAAAGATTATCTTAATGCTTGCCTGCAATTCATGCCCAAATATTAAAGCCAGTTTAATGCTCTATTTATAGGACAGGAGGCCGTGGCCTCTCAAAGCCAAAAATGTTCCTTTGTAATTTTGGTGTGGGTCTCTATAATTTACTCTTTGTTATGCTTTCATAGTTAAACATTTTTAATGTAATCTCACCTAATATTTTGTAATTATACCTCCCTGTTGAGTAAATTTTCGCTGTGGCATTGGCATGGACACAGTTACTTACATACATACTGCCAAAAGTGATTATTATACTATATGCTGTATGAATGGTGCGTGCCTGATAGATGCTGCCAGTGCCAATGACCAATAGGTAGACTTGGAAAGTTTGCTCATTGACGCGCGATATCAGTTCCACGTGCATCGTTTATAATTCGCAATTTAATTAATTACTTTCATTAAATTAATTAATGTTGTTTTCAATCTTGTTTCACTTACCAGCAGTTTGTCTTGTTGTTTTGCACCTTCGTATATTTTTTTTTTCATATCCTCAAATTGTTGATTTTTCCCATCTATCTATCTATCGACACGAGCATATTGACTAACCAAGAGTTGGGCCCTTTCGGAAACACACCGTACCGTCACAATAACGTTTTGAATAATTCTTATTTTTGAAAAATGACTTGCCAATAGAAAAGTTGTTGGATGTGTAGTTACTCTAATTTACACCACTCTGCTCCGTCCCCTCTCTTCTGTCTTAGGTACAGAGGTTTCGTAGGGGGTAATTTTGGTTGAATTAGGTGGGGTCTTATGTCATATATGGGATAGATGGAAAACCAGGCGATGGACCCAGCACCCGCGGGACTAGTTCCGCTGCAAATAGGCCTCCAAGGATATGCATTCAATTTTCAACAGTGTACCATTATTTACTGTCATCCATGGAAGTTACTACTCCAATAATGTCTTACTCATTCTAAATTTCCTTTTTTTAAAAAAAAATAAAATAAAATTCAAGGCGTAACTTTGAATCTCACTAGTGGATGGAGTTGATCAGGTGATCGTAACTGCTCCCTCCATTCCCTGTGTTATCTTTTTTTAGTTTAAGGTTATTTTATATACATATTAAAAATATATATTTACCAAAAAAAGAGACCTGCAGTTAACAAGGTGAGAAAGTTTTTGATAAAGAAAAAAAAAAGAGCCTTATCCGTGATGTACTCCGGGGGGTTGTTTGTCATCACGTGTGTCTTGAATGAAAAAAGAAGCTGAAGTTTGTGTGTGGCACATGCAGCTAAACATTCGGCGAGTAATGCAAAATGATAAATGAGGCTGATTTAGGAGCCACGGATTTTGATTTCCATAATGCACTAGATCCTATAAGGTAGGCCACTTAATTGCTTAACTCAGACACTTGTGTGTGTTATGGTCCAACCCTCTGGGTTCCCTTTTTGCAAGCGTTAATTATACTGTTGCGTGGCTTGTGCAAATCCTGATTTCCATATGGCCGACCATAAGAAAGTTGGCATTACTCTAGAACCTTGATGAAACTTTTTTTGTCATAAATCTTGCCACAAAAAGTAGCATTCTACTCCTTCCGCCTTGAAATATAAGCAACAAAAAACATATATCTATTGGTTTAAAATATACTGTAAGTAAAACTAACCAACTTTCTTAAATTTTATTTCATTTTCAATGTCACTTTCCTAAAACATATCTAGAAAATTGTTATCTTATTTAATTTTTGTTTCATTCTCAATGTAACTTTCCTAAAATACATCTATTCTTTTATAAATTCGAGAAAATTAAATACAATCAACTAACCTCCTTAATAAGCGTAAAATAAGCTAGTTTGGCTTATAATTCGAGTCAGAGGGAGTACTTATCAAAACCTAGATAGTTGAACTTTTAACAAGGGTTTACCGGGATGAATAGGTTAATGAAACATAAAAAGTAAATTTTTATCGAAGAACTAAATAATTATATTTTAATTAATTAAGTGTATATTTTTCCAAGAAAACTTTACTTTTTCAAACTTGATTATCCTATGCACAGGATAGGATGACCCTTATAACAATGATATTAGATATTCGATTTTTGATATGTATGAAATTTTTTTTAAGAGATATTATCTTTATTTGGCTAAAATATCAAATTAATCTTGTAAATATTAATTTTTTGAAATTAGTCTCTATATTTTTTTGGTTTTGGTATTTGTTTTATCGTTTCGTTTTGGCTTTACACTACAAGAAAAATGCAAAATAGCGACGAAAAAATATCTCACCAATCCCTCGCAAAATCGAATTAGCGATTTATTTGCGAGCTATGCGGCCGTCGCGTACCATTCATCGCTAATTAGCGAACAAATGTTTCCCTCGCAAATTCCTCGCCAAAATCATACTTTGCGAGGTAAATTTTCCAAGCAAATCCCTCGCAAGGAGTGGTTCAAGATATTGGTCAAACTTATCATTTGTCCATCGCTAACTAGCGACGAAGAGTTGCTCAAAAATTCGTCGCTGGTTACTTTTATTTGCGAGAGTTTAATCCCTCCCAAATCCCTCACAAATGATTGTTTATAAATTTTGTTCAATTTTGTCATCAAGCCATCGCCAATTAACGACCAACAGTTCCTCGCAAATTCGTCGTCGGTGAATTCTATTTGCGAGGGCTTATCCCTCACAAATCTCTCGCAAATTTTCATCCCTCGCTAATTGGTGACGAAGAGGTCCTCACTTACTACAAAAAATCGGACATTTTGTGACGGTTTTTGAAGGATTTTTGTGTCTCTAATATTTTGTTAAAAAAGTTTGCAACAGTTAAAACTGCCGCAAAGCCAGAGAATGAATTTAAAAAAAAAAAAACTGTCGCAAAATGTCCTTCTACCCTTATATCTGTGTTTCCTGCTATGTTTTCTCAAATTTTATTATTAGCTATGTTTTCTCAAATTATATGATATAGACAAACGTTCATTCATAAGAATTAAATCTGGATCAATTCGTTTTAGGTTAGTGGTTCCTACTTGTTTTGGGTTCAACCAGGTTTGTTATTATGACAATGGTCAGAACAGAGGACGTGGTTTTGGTGGTTAACGAAGTTGCATTAGTCGTCGGGTGGTGGTGAACAGTGGACATGGTGGTGGATGTTGGGGACAGAATGGTTAAGGTAGGGTTTAGGTTAAAGTTATTCCCAATGATGACAGTGGATAGGGTTTAATTTGTGAAAGTAATCATGTTAGTATGGATTTAATTTAGGCCGAGATATGATCGATACTTGTGATTTAGGGTGCAAATATATATATATAGATAGAGAGAGAGAAAGAAAGGTTTCTCCTTATATAAGGAGGAAAAGTTATATCCTTGCACCGTTAAGATTGTGACGACACTTGGAAAAATCATAAATTAAAACCAAATCATTTTTTAAAACAAAAAAAAAACAAATATTAAAAAATTAATTATCTGACACCATAAACATTATATTCTGACGGATCTATGAAGGAATTATTCCTTGCAAACTTTATTCCATTAAAATGAATATGTAGCGACGACTTTGCGAGCAAACTATTCTCTCGCCAACAATTTGACTACATAAAGGAATTTGTGGCGATGGATTTGAGAGAGAAATATGTCCTCGCAAGCTTTATTGTTTTAGAAAATGCATACGTAACGACGGCTTTGCTAGGAAAATATTCTCTCACAAACAATTTGATAGCATAAAGGAATTTGTGGCGACGGATTGGCGAGGGAAACATGCCCTTGCAAATTTTATTGCATTAAAATGCATACCTAGCGACGGATTTGCGAGGACAATAAAATAATAAAATTAAAAAAAAAATGTTGCATGCTTCCGGATACATCAAGTTTCTATCTCGTTTCTATCTCTATATTTTTTTTTTTAAATTGCTTACAACGATATCCCCGAAATTCACCATCCAATATAAGTTTCCACTTTCCAGTATGTTCTCCTTTACAAATGGCAGCGGGCTAAACAAATTTTATGGGTTGGAAATATAAGAAAAAACTAATTTTACATTAATAAGGATGATAGTTGATTATATTTAATTTTTTTAAATTTATAAAAAACATAAAGATATTTTAGAAAAGTGACCGGCATTGAAAATGAAACAAAAATTAGATAAAATAACAATTTTCTAAAGATTTTTAGAAAAGTAGCATTGAAAATAAACAAAATTTAAGAAAATTAATTAATTTTACTTATATTTTAAATAAAAAAATTAGGAAAGATCCATTTGCTTAAAAAAGTTGGATACTTGTTAGTGCATGTGTTCATTAAAAAATGCACACATACACCATAACATAGTGATGAACTTAAGAAACATTTGTTGTATTACTAGCTCCAAAAGCATCCCGCTTAAGAAGAAGTGCATAAAGAATCTCATTCCATGAATCAGGAACACCAGGTAGACACCAATGACTACAATCTTGCTTGTTAATAGGGGCAGTGCGTTTGCCTGGCCCATAACGATAAATAGATGCATGCCCATCTTTTCTTCGTAATGACATTTGAGTGATATTTAACAAGTCCAATTTCATCACTACTTCTGATGATTTACTCATCATTCGCTCTTTCAAGACATCAAATATTGTTCTGAAGTGAATGTCAGTTATTGTTGGCAATGTTCCTAAATCAGGTAGTGTATCCAAGAGACAGCTACCACCAGTGTTCCAGTCACCACCCCTGCTACATCAACCGAAATGTGTCATGATTCAATTTCAATCATTTCTTGTTCCACATGTTAGTAACATTATATTATTAAGAGAAATTTGGACAAACCTGAAATGCGTAGGAGCATAAGTTCGGAAAAGAACGTAAGTTTTGTTCATGTTCACTTTACTTGCGATCCAATCAAATATTGTCTCCACTGATTTTCTATATGCATCTTCTAATGTCATATTGTTTTTCACTTCGTCCCCTACTTGGAAGTAATAACCCCTAAGTAATAAAATGAGATCAAAATTAAAATCACATTGTTAGAAATATTCATAATGTGAAATATGATTGATTCAATGTGTGTTGTGATACAAGAGAAAGGTTCTATATAAAGATTAAATTACCCTTGACTAAATACCCTAATTACAATCTAATATATATTCTAACATCTCCCTCAAACTCAAGTGGACGAAGTTCAATTTGAGTTTGCAAACTAAAGTTGAAAGTGGTCAGACTGCATCCTGGATGGGACCTTACTGCATCTGAACCGGAACGAGCAAACCATACAACCAGACTGCATCAGGAATGAGACCGCACTGCATCTGACCAGACTGCATCCGGGATGGGACCTTACTGCATCTGATTAGCTAGCATCCGGGATGAGACATTATTGCATCTGACCAGCTAGCATCCGGGATTGGACCTTACTGCATATGGGATGGGTGACCAGGCGGAACTGATCGAAAGCAACACTAGAATTAGGCGAAACTGATCAAAAGGCGACGGGGTGTGCAAACTTAATTAACTTCTCCAAAATAAAGAGCCAAAACTGAATCTTCGGGGCGGATTTGACGAAAACCGACTAGCAAAACAAAAAGAGCACGCGAAAAAACCCTTGGGAAGGTTAGGCTGAAAATTTTGGTCTGGACTGATTGAACCGAAAATTTTTTGTCTGGACCGATTCGATTCACGGGTTGAACCAGTTCGGTGTTGAACCGGTTTGGTTCACTGGACCCACCGGTTCATGGGTTGAACCGATTCACTGTTGAACCGGTGAATACTGGTCTGGCCATCTGCTGGGACTGGGGGTCGTGCAGCGAGCTAGAACAGGAGTGAATAGAGGAGCCTTTGCAACTCACAGGAGGAGAAGGGACCTGGAGCCCGTGCAGTGATGTTAATTAGGGTGGATGCCCATGGGCCCCCCCGCCGCAATTTTTTGCGGGTAAGGCATTGATTATAAGCCCAACAAAAAAAAATGCCCGCCCGCCCTGCCCATTTTTTTAGTGGGCATTCTCGGGCGGGCGGCGGGCCGTCCATTAATTTAAAAAAAAAAACATATGTCATATGTTTCCTAATTTCTAAGTATTGATTACTTTAAAAAAAATTGATTGTTATTCTGATCCAGCACAAATTTTAATTGATTGCTCAATTTTTATTTAACTGCTTGACCGATTTTTTTGCTTTTAGCCTTTCATTGATTATTTTTATGTGTTTTTCGAGTATTTTGAGTAATTTACAGCCTTACGTTAGTTAGTACCGTTAGCATTTTTCAATTTTTTGCCTCTTTATGGGTTTTTTTTTTTCAATTTTTAAAATTTTTTTAATTAAAGCGGGCCGCCCACAAGCCTGCCTGCAGGGTCTCAATTTTTCGTCCACGAAATTTTAATGGGCGGGATCGCGGGCATACGCCCATGCCCGCCCGTCCGCCTAAATTGTCAATGCTAAGCCCGTGCAACACGCGGGTGCAAATGGGCTGGGCTGTTGTGACTGGGCCGGACCTGGTGGGAAACGGGTTAAACGGGTTGACCTAACCCGTTTCCCACCAGGCGCGTGGGAGAAGAGGGAGCAGCGGTAGGCGACGTGGCGGGGGCGCGTGGGCAGGGCGGCCTGCAGTAGTGGGGGCATATTGTCGGTCGGAATCTGGAGGTGATGCTGGTGGGGTCGGCGGTGGTGACTAGCGGCAACGAGAAACTGGGCTAATCTAGGTGAGAAGAAATAGATCTTGAGGGGAGGAGAACAAGCAGTGGCGGTCGCTGGCGGGGGAGCTTGGCGGCGCGCGGGAGGGCCGCGAAGGAGTTAAACACTGTTTCGGGCTCGGAATTTGACGACGATGACGGTGGTGTCGGAGGTGTTGATTGGATGTGGCGGGAACTTGACGAATCGAGGCCACAAAGTGAGGAGAAAACGGATCTGAGGGAGGAAACGAAGGCAGCGTCAGCGAGCAGAAGCTCACAGTGGCGGCGGCTGCCATTGTGGACGAAGATCACACCAGCGACAGCCGGCAGGGAACGCCGGAACGGAAGAAGCTTACAGTGGAGGCGGCAGCTAGAGCGAAAGCGGAAGAGGAACACAACGAGCGGCAGCAGGTGGAGGCTACGGTTGCTGCAACTAAAGGAAGAAAGGGAAAACAAGAACAGAAAAGAAAAACGCCATCGATCTAGAAAATGGGATCGGGCGACGGATCGAGAGTCGAAACTCCTTCAAGGAGGATATCATGGCTCTGATACCATGTTAGAAATATTCATAATGTGAAATATGATTGATTCAATGTGTGTTGTGATACAAGAGGAAGGTCCTATATATATAGGACAAACACATAATTATAAAGACTAAATTACCCTTGACTAAATACCCTAATTATAATCTAGTATATATTCTAACATATAGTTATTTCAACTTCAACTTAATCACGGAGTAACAAAAAAATTATTTATTTTTTTAATAAGTCACATAGAGTGAAAATATTGTTCTAAACTCGTAAACAAGGTAATTTATGTCCAAGTTTGTATATATATTCCCTCGGTTCCTGTATATAAGATTCTCTCATTAAGAAAGTTGATTAATTTAATTAATTATATTGAAAATGTAAATATTTTATATGTATTTTAAAAACTATCCTTATTAATAAAGTATATCTAAAAAATGTTTGTGAAAAAAAGTAATTAATTATCATTAAAAATTAATATATAGTCTTATAATTAAGACAAAATAAAATCTTAAAAGCGTCTTTTAATATATATATATATATATATATAAGACGGAGGTACTATTATGGATAGAGAGATAAACTGAGCATAAATATTCACAACTTTTCCGCATCCAAATATTGATAAGCTTTTGTAAAATTTTGGTATTTCCAAATAATTAGAGGCCAGGGAGCCTTCAAAACCCAAAAAAAAAAGAAAAATAATAATAAAAAATAATAAAAATAAAAAATTGGGTTAGCTCTTCTCCATAGATATTCCAAATAGTTAGAGGTCAGGGCAGATAATTATTTGCATGGAAAACTTAAGTTCTTTTTGCATTGTTTGAACCCGATGCAAAGAAATTTTTTTTTGGTATTTCCAATTTTGGCCAAAAAATGCTAAAAGATTGATTATTAAGAATAACAATCCAATCCATTTTAAATAACATTGATAAAAAAATCTTACGATCTGAAAGTCTTCTCTTGATTCCACCAGTGTGCTGTATTGAGAATCACCACATCAGCATCTCTCCAATGAGGAAAAGTCCAATCCATAAGATCCAATCTTAATGTCCTTTTGACCTCTTGAGGTGCTCCAGGAGGAGGATGTCCCTCCTCTACTAGAAATGAAGATCTGTAGTATTCAACAGTGCAGTTGTAATCTTCAAACTTGAATGACAAGAAACCCATGTAGTGTGTTGTAATTGGGTTCCCATTGACTTCATAGACAGTACTCTTGTTTGTAATTGAAGAAGAGAGCATGCAGAGAAGGGATTCCCATTGATTCCTTCCAATTGAATCACCAACAAAAACTAACCGCTTGTCCCTTAACTTTTCCAGCATCTTCCTTGCATCAAATCTGTTACAACTTACAAGAGTAAGGCACCAACGCATACATACATAAAAAAAAACTAACCGCTTGTCCCTTCAACTTGAATAAGCAACAAAAAAAACATATTTCTCTTGATTTAAAATATAAGCAAAATTAACTAGCTTTATTAAATTTTGTTTCATTCTCAATGCCACTTTTCTAAAACATCTCTAGAAAATTATAATCTTAATTAATTTTTGTTTCATTCCCGATACTACCTTTTTAAAATACCTCTAATTTTATAAATTTGAGAAAATTAAATACAATTAATTAACTTCTTTAATAAGATTAAAAGTGGTTGGATCTGCTTATAATTCGAGACGGATGGAGTATATTATAAGGTCGGAGCCAAAAATACTCAACATAATATTGTACTCACAAACTCAATGCTCCATAAGATGCTAGAGAGAAGAGGTTAATTGATGCCACAAGATGAAGAAATACCCACACTACCAAATTTCAGTGTTAATGATCTCACCCTTATATATATATATATATATATATATATATATATATATATATATGAACATCCAGATTTGACATGTCTTATATGCAATTTTATTGTTTTGCACATAATAAAACAAATTAGATGTTAAATTTGGATGTTTACTTAACATTATTCTAATTGTTTCTGCTCGCTCACAATGTATATCACTAATAATGCATGAGACTTATAACTAATGGAAGCTCCAAATAGCTAACTAACGTGGGACTTCAACGAGAAAAGAAATGAAAGAAACGGGGGATTGAAATGGAACCTCGGCAAGTTGCAAAGTTTGGGCTGCCATCGCCACTTGGTGTACGAAGTATCTGGTCTACCATTCTCATAGCATCGAAAACTATCATCAATGAATGAACAATTTTCTGAATGGTAGAGGGGATAGGTGTCATCCCAAACCCAGTTGCCATCAAACACATCACAGTAATTAACGTCTTTAAACTCAACAGAAGGTGGCAAAGAAGAAGAAGATGAAGAAGAAGAAGAAGAAGAAAAAGGGTGAAAGCCAGTTCTCTTAACAATAGCAGTGTAATCAACGTAGAAAAAGGAAGCAGTGAAGAGAAGGGCAAAGAAAAAGAAGCTAAGTGTGCTTAAAGAAGGTTCCAGAAGGTCAAGTCGCTTCACTTTCTTCACAAAATAAAAATGGTACTCATCATCATTGGTGTGGGAAGAGTCATCATGTGAAGCTTCTGCTTTGCTCATTTCGTTGCCTCTTGCTTACAAATAATTAAGAAGATCAACTCAATGCATCATGGTATATATATATATGTACAAAGCATAGTGAGAGTTGGATATAGATCAGAGAAGGTGGAGTCGTGAATCTTTGAGTAGCAGGTGGAAAACAAGAAAATGAGTTTGAAGTTGCAACAATTCAAGAATATTGGTGAGGTGATAGAGAGAGCAAGAGAGTAATTAATAAGGTGATGTTAAGGAGCATGCATGCATTAACTAATATGCTTAATGTTTGATGGCTGACAGAAAAACGAGAGAAAGTGAGTGCTTAGAGTAATCTCATCAAAATACTGTACTTGCTTTAGCCTGAATTATAAGCAACAAAAACATTTTTTTTTAAATATAAACAAAATTAACTAATTTTATTTAATTTTGTTTCATTTCTAATGTAACTTTCCTAAAACATCTCTACAAAATTGTAATTTTAATTAATTTTTGTTTCATTCTCAATACTACTTTCCTAAAATACCTCTATTTTTTTTTATAAATTTGAGAAAATTAAATACAATCAACTAGCCTTCTTAATATTTGTAAGAGTGGTTGAATTTGCTTATAATTCGAGTCAAATGAAATATACAATAGTATGTTAAATGTGATAATAAAGAAAAAATGTTTAACGTTTAATAAATTGTCATTATTATCGGATTGGATATGCAACAAACAATAACTTCATGAGTAAGGCTTTTACCACCCCACTCATGGTTAAAGACACCCCATTTATTTAAATATTTCTAATTTTATCCTTTTTTTTACTTAACGTTCGGGTCGTGAGATATACCTTACAACCAAAAAAAATTCAATCATGAGGTTTACCTCACTAAGAAAAAAAGTACCGGTTGTATCTCACGACCATGAAAGAGGTAGGAACCAGTATGTGTGGTTTGTTGTGGTCAGAGACAGGCGTTCAGATTCTCTTCGTTACTCCAATGTAATGGAGATCTCCATTAGTTGCAAAGAGAGCTTGACACGTGGCAAAAAGAGAAATCAACGGTTGAGATTTAAAAAGATAAAAATTATTATAAACCCTTAAATCCCTTAAATCCTTAAACCCTTAAATCCCTAAGACTTTGTTTGGGAGTTTGAAGGGAAGGGGATGAAATGGAAATATAAGGATTCTCTTTCCATTCCACCCTTTACCTCCTAAATAGGGGGGTAAAGAATTTGGGGTTTGGAGGGGAAAGTATTTGGAAAATTAGGGATTTGAGATTCCCTTTCCATTATACCCTTTATTCCCAAACAACAACAACAACAACAACTAAGCCTTTGTCCCACTAGGTGGGGTCGGCTACATGGATCAAATGACGCCATAAAGGCCTATCATAAATCATATCTTTTGATAAGGCATTGATTGTCATATCCTTATTAATTGTTTCACCTATAGTTTTTCTAGGTCTTCCTCTTCTTCTAGCCCTTAAAGTATCCTTCATTTGGTATACCCTCCTAATCGGGGCTTCCACCGGTCTCCTCCACACATGCACAAACCACCGAAGACGAGATTCAACCATTTTTTCAACAATAGGGGCCACCCCAACTTTTCTCTCGAATATACTCATTTCTAATCCGATCTTGTCTGGTGTGCCCACTCATCCACCTCAGCATCCTCATCTCAACTACATGAAGTTTATTCTCTTGTGTGCCCTTTGCCGCCCAACACTCCATCCCATATAGCATCGCCGGTCTTACAGCAGTGCGGTAGAATTTTCCTTTGAGTTTAAGTGACACCTTCTTATCACATAACACTCCTGAGGCACTCCTCCATTTCATCCACCCTGCTTGAATCCTATGATTTACATCCCCTTCTATTTCTGCATCCTGCTGTAAGATAGATCCAAGGTACTTAAACTTTGGGACTTGTGCTAAGACATGCTCTCCAACCTTCACCTCCCGGGTAGGGCCTATGTGCCTCTTGCCAAAATTACACTTCATATACTCTGTCTTGCTTCGGCTGATCTGGAAACCAGACCCTTCTAAAGCTTGCCTCCACATTTCAATCTTTCCATTTAATTCTTCTCTAGTATCCCCAATAAGAACAATATCATCCGCAAAGAGCATGCATTTGAGCACTGGTTCTTGGACATGCTCAGTAAGCACATCCAAGACCAGTGTAAAGAGGTAGGGGCTCAAACTTGACCCTTGGTGTAGTCCTATCGTTATGGGAAAATCTTCTGAAATCCCACTTTGTGTCCTCACGCTCGTCTTGACCCCGTCATACATATCCTTAATGGCTCTAATATAGGCAACCCACGCCCCTTTCTTATCCAGAGCCTTCCATAGTACCTCTCTAGGCACTCTATCATAAGCTTTCTCCAAATCATTAAAAACCATATGCAGATCCTTTTGTTGCTTCCGGTATTCCTCCATCAACCGACGCAGTAAGTATATCGCCTCCATAGTTGATCTCCCCGGCATGAAGCCAAATTGATTCTCAGTAACAGGAGTCTCCTGTCTCAATATACGCTCTATCACCCTTTCCCAAAGTTTCATGGTATGACTCATGAGCTTAATCCCTCTATAATTCGCACAATCTTGTATGTCACCTTTGTTCTTGTATATAGGGATTAAAGTGCTCCTCCTCCACTCATCCGGCATCTTCTTGGATCTCAAGATCTCATTAAACAACTTGGTGAGCCGACTGATACCCTTCTCTCCCAAGGTTTTCCATGCCTCAATGAGGATACTATCTGACCCAACCGTTTTACCATTATTCATCCTTCTCAATGCTTCTTTTACCTCAGTCTCCCTAATTCGTCGGTAAAAGGTATAATTCGCCAGTAAAAGGTACTCCCTCCGGTCCTATATATAGGTTACATTCTAGAAAGTTTTCTTGGTCCTAATTATAAGTCACTTTATATTTTCTATGCATCATTTATTGATTTTTCTCTTTTTTGCCCTTATTAAATGCTTTGACTATTTATGTGCTTTTTGTTTTTCATTAACGAGTGTGAATTTTCCAAGAAAAGTTAAGGGGGTAAAATTGTAATGTTACAATATATTCTCATAGAATTCATAAAATCAATCACTTTCCTTGGTATGTGTAATTCGGTTAAGTATGTCCTATAATAAAGACCAAAGGGAGTATAATTTTATTCCCAAACAATGGAACATTAAATTTTTCCCTTTCCATTCCTTTCCATCCAGTTAGCTTCCTCCTATCCAAACAAAACCTAAACCTCCAAATCCCCCTTCCCCTTCTTCTTTGACAGAGAGACAGCAACGCCCATCGTTCCGAGTACCGCCGCACTACTCCGTTGCCGTCTCGTCACCGGGTATAGGTCCCGTCGCTCTCTCATTCTCCCTCGTTCTCGCTCCTCTTCCACTTTCCTTAACACTTTCCCCCTTCTCGTTTGTTCTTGACCCGCCCCACTAGAGGGGTCATTTCCGTCACCACTCCATGGTCGTGGCCCCCTCCACGCCATGAGCCAAATCACCTTCGAATCAAGGCGGAGTATAATGAATTCAAAACTAAGAGAGATCAGAGCTCTTGAATTTAATGTTATTTCCTAAAGTTTCAGTTTTGATTCTATTCTTATTATTTTATTTTAATTTCTAATTTTTTAATATCATGCTTTGGGATAATATTTTAGAATCCTTCACTTGTTTCTTGATGAATCATGAATGTAGCCTACAAAATTATAATTTGCATTACTGTCTCAACTTAATTGCATGGAGCACCTTTGGGTAAGCATTTCCTATTCTAATTTTATTTAAAGAATGGTTGAAATGATATCATAATACCAATGTTTTTAGTCATCAGCAAAATAGAAGAGCAAAATAGAAGAGAGAAGAATGATGTTCAAATATGTGATCAGATGTTTTTAGTCATTGGCACTGAAGTTTTGTTTGTATCATTATTTTTTCTGCAATTTTGACAATTTTAATTTTTTTACTTATCTGCTTTGAAATGGAAGTAATCAACATTTAATTACATAGATAGCGGAGCTTGAGAGGAAGACAAGTGTGAGTTAATTGTCTTTGATTGTTGGTTGGGGAATGGCGAACGAAGAAGAAGAAGAAGAAGCGAGTGGCTGCATCTCACCTTCTTCCTTTACGCTTCTGGTGTCGTGTCCTTCCGCTCTTTCCCCTTCACAGGTACTATCTTCCTTCTCTCTCAACTCCCACCTCTTATGAATTATGATTCATTACTCCGTTTGCAATAATGTGCCTGACTTTACCCTAATCAATCAAAATTTCTTTTATGATTGAATTCAAGGTATCTGTGGCATTTTGTGACACCTACGATCGGATCCCCCACCCTGACATCATCTTGGAGAACTCCATTTCTCAGGTACAGTACTAGATCCCATTCATTAATACTCATTTCTACTTATTCAGTAATAGTACTGTTATCCATCCATTCCTGATTAGTTACTTCAGTATACTATTTTCCAATCGGAAATGTTTATCTAATATCTGTATTTAACATCTGTACGGTACAAACTGTACCGGACCCACCAGTTTTTACCTAAAAAGGCAGGTGTCCCGTACAGATGTTAAATACGGATGTTTGAATAACAGGACTGATTTTCCAATTCTGTTATTGCCACCTGTTACGTTAGTATTATACTCCCTCTCTTTCTTATTATCTGTCCGTCCGATTTTGGAGGAAATTTGTTTACCTATTTATCTGTCATTTCCAGAAAAAGCTCACCAGTGTAATAAATGTTTTTTTTCATTTTTATCATTGAGTATTGGTTTACGTAAGTATTAGTGGAGAAAAAATAATGATTACATAGAGGGAAAATGTATGTTAGGGAAAAACATAATTAACTTAAGGGCACTTGTTAATGATTCTAGTATTGGAAAAACAATCATAAGAGCACATTCTTTTATGTCTCGGGAATACAAAAAACCACATTTTTTTTATAAGTTTTTACTATGTTTGGCTTTTTAACAAGTGTACTGAGGGCACTTGTTAGCATTTGCCATTAACTAATAGGGAAAAAAATTAATGATTTCATAGTAAGACATGATATATTACGTAAAAACTAAAAACACAATTAATTCATTGAAAATCAACACAATTATCAAAAAAAAAAAATTAAATAGTGTGTTTTTGTGTAATGGGATAGATAAATAGGGAGGGATAGAGTAGTTACTTAACATAATATATAACCTCAAACTACATTGTTAACTTAATGATTATGCATTATTTGTACACACATATTTCATTCTCTACTAAAATTCAAATATATTTAACTATCTTGTTACTCTTTTGTTTCCTTTATGCTTATTTTTCAAGCTCCATGTGTAGATATGGGAGCAGAGGGCTCAAAACAACAAATCACTGTTCAATGGAAAGAAGTTCAGGGTATGCTAGCTTTATTTGATGAAAATTTGTTATGAATTGTGTATACTACTTTTATTTTGATGGCCACGTATTTTCGTTATTTGGTTTCTGTAATTGCTGCTGTGATATAGAATATAGAAGTTGATCAGATGAACAATATAACTTAATTGTTATTGTAGCAACTTCCCCTTTGTGTATTTGGTTTGAAATTTTTCTTAGCACGAGCACACTTGGTCAAGGACTATCCCTAACAAAGCGTGTCTATATTTTTTGTTGTTGCATTTGCAAATATCGCAGTATGGAGGATATACTTTGCACAATGGAAGTGGATCTGACCCTGAACATCATTTATGCATCCACCTAGGTTTGACAGATTATAGGTCTCTTCTCAATGCCCCTCTAGTGAATTTTAAATTCTTATTTAGCACTTTAGTGATCTTTCCTGTGATCACCATTGACATGAAAATAAAAGTTCGCAAGGTGTTAAATTAGTTGGGAACCTATTTCCAACACATAAAGGTGGTCTTTGGCTGAAAAAGCATGTGCAAGATATATGACAACAATTTCAGAAGTTATACGTAGAAAATATCATTTACACAGTATATCTTTTGGGTTAGTCTGAACCCAATTGAGGATATTTCTCTGATCTGTCTTTAAGCATAATTTAATAATTCTACTGTTTGCATATTTTTGCTGATAAATTTTACTGTCCCTATCTTTAATAACTATCAGTTAAACATGTTTTTCCAGGACTTTTGTGGGGACAAATTTAAGTCCTGTATGGGAAAGATTCCTGGTTCCGTCAGAAGGTAAATTATCATAATTTTTTTCTTTTTAAATCAAGTACTACTATTGTGGAGGTCCTATGATCTTCTATTGTAGGCTCCTTGATTTCGGGCAATGTTGATTCCCCAGCTGAAGTTGCATGACATTAATGTCCAATAATAATATTATCAAGAAGAAGCAAGGGCATGAAGGTTGAGATAATGAAAATTTGCATCTAGTGGTGGCAACAGGGAATCTCTTTCTGTTACCTTGCTCTGACACAATAGACCTTCCCTTTATGTTGGAAAATATGATAGTCTCTACTCTTTCCCTCTCTGTTCCTCCTTTCTGTTCCTAAAGTAAAGCAGGTATCACTAGAGCCAGAAATCATTAGCTAGTTGAATATTATTGGTGAGCTTTGAATCAACTTGAACATCTCATCAACATATAGATGCCCAATTCGAGATCTACTGCGACTATGATAACAAAATATCAGTCACAGTGGTATGAGATCTCCCTATTGGTTATCTTGGTCCAAACTCATACTTCTTCCATGAACATTGGGTTGCTGTCGAAACTACAATTGCCGTCCAAGTCATAAGTGTTTAAGGTCCTGTGTTCTTGGTGTCTTGTTTGAATTTGATTTTTTTTATTTTATTTTTTTTGGCCATTAGAAGATTGAATAGAAAAGAGAAAATGAGTGTTAAAGTTGCTTTTTTCCACCTCAATAGTCACGTAAGTGCATAGAATGGCAAACCAAGGGAATATCAAAGAAGGAGGAATATTACATATTTGTTGCTTCATGAGCTGGTCCTGTTCATTAAGAAGATAACTTATTATTTTACAGCAAGAAGATAGCAAAGCTCATCTGTAATTAGTAATAGTTACAACTTACAAGAGTGCACACCTATTTCAGATTGCCATATATTTGCAGTCTATGCGACAAAGTAGGGATGCAGTAAAGAATGAGAATAATTAATTCATTTTAGTTATATTAGTAAAAAAAAGGCTTAATTATGTCACAAGTCCTGAAGTTTGGGAGTATTTTTGCCAGACACCCTTATACTTTTTTTTCAATGTCTCCCCGAATTTACTTCTGGGTTTGTCATATACCCCTACTACCAATTCTGGCCAATTTTGATGACATGCATCAGAATCCTAGTCAGACGCAGAATGTTAGTCATGTGGTGCCGCGTAATGTCACACGGCCGAAGACAAATTCTCTCTTCAATTCTTTTTTTTCTTTTTATTTAACTAAAAATATAAAAATATTAAATTTTTTAGTTTTTTAAATTTAAAAAAAAAATGATCTCCGCCCACGGGCACCAGGTGCTTAACATCCTGCGTCTGATCAAGATTCCGATGGGGTATATGACAAACCCAGAAGTAACTTCGGGGAGTCAGATATTGAGAAAAAAAAAAGAATAAAGGTATTTGGCAAAAGTACCTCATACTTCAGGGACTTGTGACATAATTAAGCCTAAAAAAAATGGGGAATGCTAACTTTTAAAAAATGAGACAAAGTAAAAATAACATCTATCAAATGTTGCTCAAGCTTTAACTTCATAAAGGGTTAGATCTATTGATTATTGAATTGATTTATTATCTTCCATTAAAAGTTGTTGAACAATAATGGATGGAATCAGGAGGTCTTAAATAGCAAAGCCTTTATGTGACCTTTGCCACCCCTTCCTTCTTCCTTTTCCTTTGGGTTGGTAGCGTTTGTCTTGATGTTTTAAAGTGATCAGATCTTTCTTTTTCCTCAGATGATCCTGTTCTTTGCCAGCATACCTCTAGTCCACTGGGAAATGGAGCAGTGGTGGAGACACTCGACAAGAAGATACTTGTGTTACAACGAAGTAATAATGTTGGTGAATTTCCTGGACATTTTGTTTTCCCTGGAGGCCATCCCGAGGTATTCAATAGTGAAATACGAAATTGGAATCCTTTCTATAGCAGTTATCTAGTAGTGTGTGATGTATTTCTTTGTCATGATATCTATTCATTTTGGCAGTATTTTATCGTCTTCTATTTAATGATTACTGATTAGAATGTAGAAGCGCATAAATTTTCAGTATATGAATTTTTTGATGTAAAACTCCTAGGTACACCAACTTCAAGCTGAAACTTTTTTATGATTGTCAGCCTCAAGAAATTGGTATAACATCCCATCAACATGATAAGGAGTTAACGGAGTCCACTAACAGTGACGTTTCACGGGAGATGTTTGACAGCATAATTCGTGAAGTAGTTGAAGAAATTGGAGTGCCACCCTCATCCCTTGTAAGTTTAAGTTATGTATGCAATATGTGGTTTTTTCCTTTTGAGTGAACTTTAAAGCCGATTATGTTATCTTTGGTAGACATTGTAATTTATATTTATTTTGGTTTGTTATAGACCTTCTGCTGTTTGAGTGATTGTGAATTGATTGTTGAGAAATTTACTTATTGTTTTGCTTATCAACCGTGTCTTGTTTCCTTTATAATTGGGGATAGGATGGGTTGAAAGTCTTACTATCTAATTTTGATCTTTTGACTGTCATGTAGAGCTTTCCAGCTTTCATTGGTATATCTCGCAGGAATTTGAATGTGAGACCGGCCGCATTTTTCTTTATCAAGTGCAGTCTTGACTCGAAGGATGTTCAACAGTTTTATTCCAGTGCACAAGATGGCTATGAATCAACTCAGCTATATGCCGTTTCAATGGTAATTCTAAAGCTTGTTTTTATTTTGTGTTGACATGAAACTCTTATTTTAAAGCTTAAAAGATAGTTTTTTGTTACTAAAATTTTAAGTCGGTCATTTAAATGCCCATATTTACAACCAACATTAAACAAAATTCACGCCAATTGATAATTGGCATGCTTGATGGTTAGTTAACTGGAACTTCTTGTTAAACCTTGAAACAAGTATTCATTCATTTGGTATTTGTCAGGTTGATTTAGAAAACATGACTTCTAAGATGCCTGGCTGTCATCGAGGTGGATTTGCTCTCTATAAATTGATGGTCGATACCAAGAAGAGTGTTACTTGATGTCTTTCCTGAGCAATTTATGCTGACATTGCTGGGTTGAACATCCCATTCCTCATCCAGAAGGAATGACAGAGTATTTAACGGTGCTCAAATTTTTCTCTGGAATTTTATACTGATGTTCTATTTCGTCGCAAAAGATTATCTTAATGCTTGCCTGCAATTCATGCCCAAATATTAAAGCCAGTATAATGCTGTATTTATATTCTATTGTAAACCTTCAAAGATTGAATAGTGTTCTTTAAGGGCTTTTTGGTATGATGTAAGCCTAAGTTAATACAATACATTACATTGTATGAAAATGCTTTGTTTTGTGTTACTTGAAATTATTGTACTGTATAACTGTATAAGTTTATACATCAAACCCTTCTTGTATAGATACCATCCAATGGATTCTGCATTGTTTTGTTATTGTTAAGCATGGAGAGAAAAATCCAACCCAAAACAAATAAAAATAGGGAAAATAATGGAATAGTTTATAAGCGGTTCTGAAAATGAAATCTTTTAGAAGAATATGTTTGTTAGCAAGCCATATGAATCACAAGAGACCTATTTGGAGAGACCTATGCAGTAAGCAATTGTATTGTTGTTTTTTCACCTTAAAGTTAGTGAATTACTTGTTCTGGCTTCGTGTGGAACTTCAGCTGCTGCTTCCTTGTTGAGACTTTAAGCTAGAATGGATTTTTACGTGTGCTAGGTAACACTGTGTTTGTAAAGTCTCTGGTAAACGTGAGACTTATTAAAACTTAAGTATAATTAGGTACTTGTAGTACTGTTTTTCAATTAAAAAAATTACGTAATGATTATTACATATATTATTATGTTTTGTTAAAGAACTATTTCACATGTTATATTTTTATGTAAAAATATAAATACCACAGAATTGTTGGTATTGTTATTCATCATCATTTGCTATGTCTTAAAACCTAATAGCTTTTTCTTTGGGATTTTCCATTGTAAAGGTGATAATATATCCAAAAGGATGACAAATCGCTTTACAGTTGAAACAAATTATCCCTATTCATGATTTAGGCTACTAGTATTTTTTATGTCTACACCAGGGGCTAGTTGAGGACAGGAGGCCGTGGCCTCTCAAAGCCAAAAAAGTTCCTTTGTAATTTTGGTGTGTCTCTCTATATAATTTAATTCCTTTGTTAGGCTTTCATAGTTAAACATTTTTTTAATGTAATCTCACCTAATATTTTGTAATTATACCTCCCTGTTGAGTAGTAAATTTTAGCTGTGGCATTGGCATGAACACAGTTACTCCATACTTACTGCCAAAAGTGATTATCATGCTGTGTGAATGGTGCCTGCCTGATAGTAGATGCTGCCAGTACCAATGACCAATAGGTAGACTTGTAAAGTTTGCTCATTCACGCGCGGTATCAGTTCCACGTGCATCGTTTATAATTAGCAATTAATTAATTACTTTCATTAAATTAATTAATGTTGTTTTCCTTCTTGTTTCACTTACCAGCAGTTTGTCTTGTTGTTTTGCACCTTTATCATTTATGTACTTTTTTTTTTGGGTCATATCCTCTAATTGTTGATTTTTTTCTCCCAGGTAACTAATAAGAGTTGAGCCCTTTTGAGGTGACCCTCCAAACTGAAATTATTTATATTCGTAAGAGTTGGGAATCAAACCCCCAACTACTTGTTGTTGATTTCAATGTTAGACAGGATATCGGTAACAATGGACAATAGTGTCTTTCTTTTAAAGCAAATGTTTGGGCATTTTTTTTAGATAGAAATTGTTGAAAAATGTGAATTTTTTTATGTGATAGCCCAGTTGGTAAAGGGTGAGCATAAAAAAGCCTAAGATTTCGTGTTCGATCTTTGGCTAAGTTGGACATGTTTCGATGAGGGGAGCGCTAAAGTGGCTAGGTAGATACTCCCCTAGTTTGGCAAGACTCGCCATCGTCAGATTCAATGTGGCCGGGTGGGTTTCAGGTTCTGGGTATTAAAAAAAAAGGAAAATAGTCACATTAAAAAAGGGGGGGGGGGGGGGAGGGGGGGCAAATAAGATAAAAAAAAAAGTAATAATTGCTTTCTAGAAAAGTACAAAATAACTTATAAATAAGATTAAATAATTTTTTAAAAATGTAACTTGTAAATAATACAGTGTTAGAATATAATATTGTCTCTGTCATGATGACCCTAAATCTTATTTATACCGTTGCTGCCATTATTTTTTCAATACCAACACAACTTTTTTTTTTTTTTAGTTACCAACACAACTTGCATCTTCTAAGTTTATTAAATAAATCAAAAGTCTCGCTAACTGATGTATAAGATTATTGATCGAGAAATACGGAATATAATAAGAAAAAATTTATATTGAAAATCTAAGTTCAATAGTTATGGATGTTTTAAATTCAATATTTTCTAAAATATAAATATCACTTTTACTTCTTTAATTAAAACACTCTTTAACATTTTTTAATCAAATTAACAAACACTGAATATATTAATGGGAGTCTGCCACAATGTATAAATGCAGGATATGCGTTGGTCAAGTGGTAACTCACTTGCTCCTTTAACAAGTTCGAGCCCGGGTATGGAGCAACCACTTCTGGAGACTCCTACCACTTAGTGCGAGCTCAATTGGATCGAACCGGATGAATTGGATTATGAATAAACCAGATCCGGTACCGGTTGGTGTATAATATATATATATATATATATATATATATATATATATATATATATATATATATATATATATGAGGCGGCATTATTGAAGGAATTTCATGTACATGTACAGATAGATGCCTTCTTATCTTGTCAGCAAATTGTGAATAGAGATTAATCATTATAGGCGGAAATTAAGGCAATATTCTCTGAGCAGAAATCTTGAGGAAATATCATACTCCTACAGTGATGTTAGTTTTTGGTCGTTTGGCGTTAGGATCTGTTACACACTTGCAGTTGCATGGATTAAACAAACAATTTGCATTTTCAGCATTTGTCGAGCCAAATGGAGCATCCCAACACATCAACGCCACTTCTAATTTCGCGTGTTCTGCACACGAAGGACGAGTTTGATACTGTACTTTGCGGTTTGTAACAGTTACAGTAGTATTTAAAAATGATTTTTTTTTAATAATAATAGTACAGTATTATTTTTATTATGAAAAAAAATAAAAAATAGTATTAATTTAAATAATAATTATTGGGCGACACGTATTTGTTATTATCTTTGAAGCATACATAGTCCTAAATCGATGACGTATCCGTGCTGGGTATGTATTGGCAATCAATACACGTATGTATTCTTGGATACTTATAAATGATATGTCAATGTATATGGATCATATCAATAATGTCTTTTTTGTTAATGTCATCATCAATCTATGATCCTTATATTTAGACTTATTTTGAAACTCAACCTCTAATTTTAATATATTCATATTTTATTTCAAAGCAAAAATTATTTATTTGTACTTTATTTATATATATTTATTTATAAAATATGAATTTAATTGTTGTACCTGTGCTTTAGTTATTTTAAAAAAATCGTGTACCATGTAGTATCTAACATTGTATCTGTATCCCGTATCATACCTGTATTGATGCAATATAAGTTACTACTACATTACATATGTTTAAAAATAATAAGAATAGATTAAGATGTCAAAAGTAAGTTCTAATGTTAATGATAAGATGTCAAAAATAATAGGAGTAAGAATATATTTAATATATAAGTTCATTATTTCACCTTGGAGACTTGGCGACTTTTATTGGATTTAGCCAAATTAATAAGTTACATTAGAAGAGTAAAATTTTGGCAGTTTGGTTGAACATACTCTCTCATCTATTGGTCATGTAGTCCAGCCATTGGAACAATTATACAAAGTTAATTTAATTTGGATCACATGTTTTATGTTTGGCCTCTCTAAAAATTGTAGTTGTGTTAAATATTTAATAGAAAAAACTTTAATTCCTTCCCTTTTTTTTTTCAAAAAACCTTACTTTAAAATATTGAAAAAAATTCCTTTCGAGAGGTAAAGATCACCGAATTTGTTTTTGCCTCTATCAAACAAGCATTTTCCATATATCCACAGCAGGAATCAAACTCCTAACATTATACTTAAATAACTTAGTCATCTATCTATTATATATATTGAGCCAGCTGGTTGGTTATTGATATTATGTTTGGATTAGAAAATGGTTAATTAAGTTACCACTAGGCTATGCTCAACTATGGGATTTTAATTTTTTTTTTTAAAAATGAGAATTATTTATTATGCTACTTACAATGATAAAAAAAAATAAAATTAAGTTTTATATGTACATGTGATTGTTATGCACAGCAAAGGTTAAAAAATACAAAGTCAACTTTAAAAGACTAAAAATATTGATTTTGAATGTACTTTTTTGAACGTAGACTTTACATTTTTAGATTTCTATCTATAATCATAAGAGCAATGTATAACAAATCCCTAATTATATATGTATACACTCAATGGGATCTTAAAGATAAATCAAATATAAAGTAATATAACAGTTTTTAAATTATCTAATAGGTCCCTGAATTATTTGAAAATTTTCAAATGCGTTTTTAAACTTTAAAAAATTGTAATCAAGTCCTTAAATTTTAAAAGTAATTTATAATTGGATCCTTAATTTGATTTCCTTAAATAATAATTATTAGTGTTATGATAGATTAGATAAATAAATAAAATTAAAGGTGCATACTTGATTTTTTTATATATAGCCATAGCTATCCCCTTTTTGCAAATAATTATATTCAAGTTGGGAATATTCACAGTATAATGGGCTAAATTTTGTATAGTTTTTTTTAAAAAAAAGAAAAAGGAGACTTCTAAAATTGTAACTTGCATTTTGAAGTTCAATGTGCATGAATTCTGAGCGAATTCTTGATGTAGGTTAATTTATCGAGTATAATGATGTTAACCATTCCTCATATTCAATGATTTATATTTGTACACTTTAAGCAAAATGTATTTTAAAAGACGCTTATGGGATTGTTTTTCCCCGTTTAATTTAAGTTCCTTTGGGCGGTAGCCCCGTTGATGATAAAAAAAAAATGTATTTTAGAAGAGTCACGTCTTCAAAAGTAATATAATTTAATTGATTTTATTTTTTTAAACAAATACATTTATTTTAAAAGCAACTAACAACCTAATTAGAATGATTTTAAATATTAGGGACCCAACTATAAATTTAAAGTTCAGAGATCCAATTATAAATTATTTTAAAGTTTAGGGACTTATTAAAAAAAATTTATATAGTTCAAAGACTTGCAAGATTTTTTAACCTAAATTATATATACACTCTATCTGATCACTTTTATAAAACTCTCTTGTATTTTTACAAGATAGTCCTTAAAAAAAAAAAAAGGAGTGTATGCTCAAATTAAATCTTAAGTATAATATATATCAAATAATAACAAAACAAACAAATTTTAAAAATATTGAATTTAAAATCTAATAAATTTGTGATAATTTAATATTCATAACAAGTAAATTTAGAAAATACTACTTCCATTCGTCATTGCCTATTGTTTTAGTAATGCGCATGAATTAAGAAAATTATTAAATATTATAAATTTTAAAAGAAATATAATGTATTTTTATCCTTGCATCTCTAAATTATATATATATATATATATATATTTCGTATTTTGAAAATATTAAAAACTAATATTTAATTTGAAAAAAAAAAGTAAACCAATGCTATCTCAAATTTCTAAAGTAACAAATTATATGAGATCAGTTAAAAATACTATAGAGACCGATAAAATAAAATAGAGAGAGCACATATATATTTACTTTTAAATAATGCCGGTAAAGTCCGCATAAGACAGCTCAGTTGGTGGCTGCAGGGACACTTATGATTTTCCCATCCCCAGATCATGGGTTTTAGTCTCAGACCTCTCATATATAAAAAAAAAAAATAATACCGGTAAAAAATTTTCAATAATCTAACCATACCGGCCGGTATGGATATAATCATGTAAATATAGAAATTCAGATATGGAAATACTGAAAGTGATAATAAAAGACTTAAAATTGCCCTTTGGGTTTTCATATTTTCTGATTGTTCGATTCTAGTTATTTCATTTTATTTTGATGACATTTAGTTGGGGAAGGCTCCTGCATGGTTAATTAAACCATGCATCTTTGCATGGTTTAATTTTTTTTTTTTTTTCAAATTTTTTTAATACAGATTTATTCAGAATATTTTTTAACACAAGTTTGTATATAGATTTATTAGAATCTGTAAGTTTTGAATACAGTTTTACTCAATACAGTTTTTTAAGAATATAGAGAAAAAAAATAAATTCAAATTATAAAAATCACTTCATATCCATAAAAAAGAAAACACATAGAATATTTTTTAATTGATCAAATTTTAAAAAAATAAATAAATAATCCAGAAATAAAGACATGCACCGGTGCATGTTACATGTTTACATGCATAGGAGCCTCAGCCCATTTAGTTCTCTAATTTTTTTAAATTTGTGCACCAATAGTCTATTTGTTCATCTTTTGATAGTCAAGTCATAGTAGAACTAATTTATATAAATATCATATTGTCAGTGGACTTATTAACCATAGCACCCACATTATGACTGTTTTTTTTTTTTTTTTTTTTTTTTGAAACTTATTATGACTGTTGTTAATGTTACTGTCAAAGTGTGCATCCTTAGTTGTCTTGACTCCTGCCCATCATTTTTCAAGACAGTGAAGACGTCACTCATAAACTTTTTTTTTAATCATCAGTTTTATTATTTTGATTATTAAAAAATTATGCCAACACACAACTTGTAATAAATTTACTCCCCTTGTATGTTTTTCTAGAAAAAATAATTGTTCCATAATATAAGTTTTTATATAAAATCAGTGTAACATTAATTATCATTTTTAAAATTTTACTCATGTTTAATAATATGTATTTAATTATTGGTGAGGAGATGACAAGTGATCAATTCATTATAAAGAAACTATTCATGAGCAAAATATGAAAAAGATAAATAAATATTATATTAAATTAATTACATTTCTTAATACATGTGTTATAACTTTAAAAAACTTTGGGTAAAGAAACAGATAGAGTAATAGGAGTAGTTTGTTGGTGAAAAACAAGTTTTGTGACCCAAGGTGAAAAAATGGATAAATAATGCACAAGTTGAAAAGTCATCGGAGAATAAATTTCATCAAAATAGAAAAGAATTTTATTCACATTTAGGAATTGATACTTGAATTGGTCGATTCACTTACTCGAAAATGTAATTTTTTTTAATAACCTATCAAAAAGTAAAAAAAAAAAACACTATTGTATAATTTAACCAAAAAAAAAATGTACAAGTGCATGTAAAATTTCTCAATTAAATGCTTTAAAAAAAATCACAATTCAAATACTAGTAGATACTAAAATCGCACTATAAAAAAATGGGCTTATTTATGCTTTTGGTCCCTAAAAGTTCAGCATGTTTTGGTTTTAGTCCCTATAAGTTATTTTGACCGGGACTGGTCTTTAATTTTTCAAACATTTTGGTTTTGATCCACTTCGTTATGAAAAAATTATTATTTGCTGATGTGGCTAGCGAAACACCATATCAGCAGTCACGTAGTGTGAGGAGACGCCAAATGAGTGACATGGCGTGGATGATACAGATCATGAACACAAAATGGTCTCATTCGCAAAATGGTCTCATACACAGAATTTTGTGATTATGGACATGAATCATCCATGTCACAATACTTATTTGGCTCTATCTCATACCACGTAGCTGTTGGTGTGGGTTTCCGTTAACCACGTCAACAAATAATTAGTTTTTTCTAACTAACAGATGAAACCAAAACCAAAATATTTGAAAAAATTAAGAATCAGTCGCGGTAAAAATAACTTTTAGAAACTAAAACTAAAACACGTTAAACTTTTAGGATCAAAACCATAAACAAGCCCAACAAAAATCAGAACCAAAAATGCATCTAAGTCAAACTAAAAGGCTGAGATGAGGAGAGAACTTCAAAGTAGTAGTAAGAGTCAACGGGAAAACTATCCCGTCAAGCGAAAGCAAGTGCACTCGCGCCAGTGGGAAACAAAGTGCGCGTGGGTTCTGTTATTTCCGTTGCCATATTCATTGGACATATTCGTTTTTGGTCTAATGGTTGTCCTTCATTGGCCACCACCATTGGTTATTAATTATCGTTATTCCCACTCTTACATTTTCTTCTCCTTTATTATTATTATTATTATTATTATTATTATTATTATTATTTATTACTCCTTCCGTTCCAATTTAACTGTCACTTTAGCAATTTCACACATATTAAGAAAGTCATTTAATATTTCAATTTTCAAGAGAATTATTAAATAACTTTACTATAATACCCTCAAAGTACATTAATTATCACCCATTTCACATATTTCAACACATTAAATGCAAGGTTAAAGGTGGAAAAAATCAATTAATACATCCTCGATTTCCTAAAGCGACAAATAATTTGAAACAAGTTAAAAATGCTAAAGTGACATATAATATGGAACGGAGGGAGTATTATTATTATTATTATTATTATTATTATTATTATTATTATTATTTACTAATTCTCATCAATTATATACTCTCTAATTTCATCATCACTACCACCACCAAGTTTGGTTCATATTTATATATGGATATGAGATCTCCGCCTATGTTTTAGATTCACATATCAAAGTTGTTGTTTCCTTGCATGTGCGTTTCTTATCTTAATTTTTAATCCTTATCAACTCTAATATTATTACTATATATCTATGTGTCCATTACCATGTTTAATGTTTTTCCATGTCTTAACTTCTTGTAAGTTGTAACTTCTTTTATCTTTCACAATATTGATTGGCTTTCTGAGATCACTTTTCTTTTTCTTTTTCTTTTTTTGTGCATAGCTTACCTTATATATCTCTATCTATCCTGAATGTTTTGTTACAGGTTGATCCACCTACCGCCATGGCTCCCTCTAATGACTAATCTAATCTCAATCATTAATCATATTCATGATTTTCATGGTGGTGGAAGTTGAACACAACAAGGTTAGTTTCTTCAATCAAACTTCAGCTATGTGATTTCAACATAATCATTTGATGAATGCTTGAACCCAGCTATGATTGTTTATTTATTTATTAAATTATGCAGCTTCTTTTGAAAGTTGAAACTTTATATCAATTATATGCTTCCCTTTTTTTCCTCTTTAAACAAGACGAAGAAAATGCAATTAAAAAAATATAATATTATATCTTGGTGGAGTGGTTTTAAGTTTTAACCTTTTTTTTTTGTGTGTGTGACAACAGCAATGATTATGGAGACAAGAAAAGGAATAACAGGTTTCTTTAAGGCATGAGAGAGGAGAATTAGTCTTGAAGATTTTGATTTTGATTTTTCTTTGTAATGTTTTGGAAGATCCCTCCTCTGAGTTGCTTCAAGGAGATGATGAAAATTATTATTTCTGATGAAAGATGGTAGTTTTGATCTGGGTTTTTGCTGGAAGGAAGAAAAGAAGATTGTGATATAATAACTAATTAGAGTGAAAAGTAGAAAAGGGTTCTCATAAGTTTGTGAATCCAATGGCTCAGCCACAAGCTGTGCCAGGGTCGGGGAGCACTCCTAGGAAAAAGATGACCAAACAATTAACAGGAAAAAGGGATGATACACCTCTACACTCTGCAGCAAGAGCTGGAGATTTGGATGTAATTAAGGATACACTTTCTGGTACCGATGAGAGTGAAGTGCACAAATTATTGGCTAAGCAAAACCAAGCCGGAGAAACAGCACTTTATGTTGCTGCTGAATATGGTCATGTTGATATGGTTAGGGAGATGATTCAATATTATGATCTTGCTGATGCTGGAATCAAAGCAAGGAATGGTTTCGATGCACTCCATATTGCAGCTAAACAAGGGCATTTAGGTATGTCTTCAATCTTCAATGTACAAGTTTCTCTTTTTTGTTGTTTTGTGGTGTTTGATTTTAAGGGTATTCACTTTTTTCAGTTCTGTTTTCTCTATTGCAGATGTACTAAAGATCCTTATGGAGGCTCGTCCTGAATTGTCGATGACTGTGGATCCATCGAACACCACGGCTTTGCACACAGCTGCAACACAAGGGCATACTGAGATAGTCAATTTTCTATTAGAAGCAGGAAGTAGCCTGGCAACCATTGCTAGAAGTAATGGGAAAACAGCTTTGCATTCTGCCTCGAGAAATGGACATTTGCAGGTTGTGAAAGCAATAGCGGAGAAGGAGCCTGGGGTTGCCATACGGACCGATAAGAAGGGTCAGACAGCACTTCACATGGCAGTGAAGGGACAGAGTCTTGAGGTGGTAGAGGAGTTGATAAAAGCTGAACCCTCATCAATAAACATGGTTGATAATAAGGGTAACACGGCATTGCATATAGCAACCAGGAAGGGCAGATCTCAGGTAATTAGACTATGCTTGCTGTAAATCAGCTAAAATATAAACAAGAACTTCACATATATATATATATATATATATATATATATACATGTAACGTTATGATGACAAGAAATGGATTGTGTCATTTAGATCACCATCCGATGCTGCAATGAAAACTATTGATAGCATAGTAGTCTTAGGAATTGGTGACAGCAATCAATCAGCTTGAATGATTTCTTCCAAGATAGTGGAAAGTGTAGTATTCTTGAGTTTATTGCTTTAAAATGAGTCCGTAATCTTTATTAACGTATGATAACAAAGGAAGCGAAAGTCCAAATTTTTATGATATTTGGCTAGTCATTTTGGAAACAGCCATCCATCTTAAGTTCTTGAGTCATACATTTGGCTAACATTTGGATTGGAATCTGATTTAGAGTTGCTATGACCAATTGCCTAATTGGTCCAATGAACTGTTTATATTTGTGCTTAAAAGATGTCCAATCTTTATAGAACAAGATAAGGAGTCAACTTCGAAAAGATTTTATTTGAATAATTTTCCTGCTCCAAGAATTTGTTATGCATACATACCAGGTCTTCTGCTTCGTTAAGCGTCGAAGCTGTTGCTCAATCAGGCAATGTTTTGATTTGTGATATCCTTAATATTGTCCAAGTATAGTTACTGATAAAAAACAATCTGACTGAAAAATTGAGTTTTGTAATATTTGTTTCAATGTTATTGGCTTAAGGGTAGAGACTGAGTCATAATTTATGTTTGTGCAGATTGTTAAATTGCTTCTTGGGCAGAGTGAAACAGATACCAAAGTGGTTAATAGATCAGGTGAAACTGCATTAGATACTGCTGAGAAAAATGGGCAATCTGAAGTTAAAGCCATTCTGTTGGAACATGGTGTTCTAAGTGCCAAAGCAATAAAGCCTCAACCAACAACAGCCACAGCCCGCGAATTAAAACAAACTGTGAGTGACATAAAGCATGAAGTCCATCACCAATTGGAACACACCCGCCAAACTAGAAAACGAGTTCAAGGCATTGCCAAACGTCTCAACAAAATGCACGCTGAAGGACTCAACAATGCTATCAACTCCACGACTGTGGTTGCGGTCCTGATTGCCACTGTTGCATTCGCTGCTATTTTCACGGTTCCTGGCCAATTTGTTGATGACCCTAAAGACATTCCTCCAGGGATGTCTCTTGGAGAAGCAAATATAGCCCCACAAGTCCCATTTATCATTTTCTTTGTCTTTGATTCCGTTGCCCTCTTCATTTCTCTGGCGGTCGTCGTGGTGCAAACTTCGGTTGTGGTAATAGAAAGCAAAGCAAAGAAGCAGATGATGGCCATCATTAACAAGCTAATGTGGTTGGCTTGTGTTCTTATTTCAGTGGCCTTCTTGGCATTGTCATTTGTCGTGGTTGGGAAAGATGAGAAGTGGTTAGCAATTGGAGTAACCATTATAGGGACAACTATAATGGCTACAACATTAGGCATCATGTGTTACTGGGTCATTAGGCACCGCATTGAGGCCTCGAATTTGCGGAGCATTCGGAAATCTTCAATGGGAAGCAGGTCAAGGTCTTTTTCTGTGTCGGCGCCTTTGTCCGATTCTGAGATACTAAACAATGAGACAAAAATGTATGCGATTTAGAAGTTACTTAGCGTTGTGCTCTTTTTCATTTACACTCTTTTTTCCAAGACCTGGTGGATCAATATCCAACTAGAGTGAAACTTCCCATTGTATATGACCAGACTAGGCTAATGTTAATAATATGCTTAGTCAATGAATAGTCTCCTTTTTACCATATATATATATATATATATATATATAGTCTCCTTACCCTACACACCATATAACAAATAAATTTTATGTCTGTTCATTGAAAGTTACAATAACAATAGGAAAAGATGAACGGCAGAGAATAGTAGTCCCAATAATGATCATTGTTGACTTCTCTAGCTTTCTGTATATAGGGACATTTAAAACAAGACATGTGGGAAGAAATCAAGTTAAAGCTTTCTTGCTGTTTGAATTAATTTGTGCTTGTTTGGATTGGTAAATTTATATATCAGCTTTACTGAATAACCAGATCAGGACCACATGAGACAGGTTGAATCAGTGTTGTTGAATTCATATTTCTCTTTTTCTTCAGTTTCTTCTTCTATCTAATTTTCTCTTTTATATTTCTTCAATACAAAGATGAAAAGGTTTTATTCCTGTTATGCTCAAACCAGCTTATTAAGTGCAGTTGTTGATTTTTAGAAGCTGCTTCAGTAAGTTAATAATAAACAATTCAAATTACAATTTAGTCATTGATAAATAATATGCTGCTTCAAGAAGTTACTAGAATCAAAAAAAATGTGAATGTCATCTCACTGGAATTCTTTGAAAATATCAACTACTATATTATCTGTGAAAGAAATAAGAAGGGAAAAAAAAAATAAGAGTAGCCCAAAGAGGACAAAGGCCAATGAAAATTAGCTCCGTCTAATTTGCTCCCCCTAAAAGTGGAGCATGCGATACTCCCCCTCAAAAACATGTTTTTTTAAAATGCTTCTCCTTCTCTGTACCGTTGGATGATGTTTAAAAAGAATGAACGGACCATAATAATTCAGGGCTTTGCATCAAGCCTTACGTCTTATACAAGACGTAGGTGTTAAAATTATATACAAAAGTTACGTCTTAGTTGAAAGGTAAGGGCTAAAAATTAATACTTACGTCTTGGTTGAGACGTAGGGGTTTAAAAAAAATTAATACATACGTCAAAGCTTAGACGTAGGTGCTAAAATTATATACAAAAGCTACATCTTGGTTGAGACATAAGAGCTAAAAATTAATACTTACGTCTTGGTTGAAACGTAGGACTTTAAAAAAAATTAATACATGCGTCAAATCTTAGACGTAGGCGTTAAAATTATATACAAAAGCTACGTCTCAACCAAGACGTAAGGGCTAAAATTATTATCACCAGTGCGTCACAAACAAGACGTAAGAACTTCGAATTACCAAAAAAAATTTGTTTTCACTATAATGTTAAAAACAAGACTTATGTCACAAACAAGAC
Organism: Crotalaria pallida; assembly: GCA_037953625.1. NCBI lineage: Eukaryota > Viridiplantae > Streptophyta > Magnoliopsida > Fabales > Fabaceae > Crotalaria > Crotalaria pallida. Next base: position 134,683,607 of record CM075654.1, on the reverse strand, counting down.
TTACATAGGTTTTGTATTTTTTTTTTTTATTATTATTATGTACGTCTCTATTTAGGCGTAAAAATGTTAAAAATTTTCACTCTTACGTCTGAGCTGAGACGTAGGGAGTTTTTAAAACATTTAACTCCTACGTCTTAACTGAGACGTAAGTGGTTAAATTTAAATATAATTCATTCTTTTAAAAAAGCGTTATGTCTCAACTAAGCCGTAGGGGTTAAATTTTTTTTAATAAATATGTATTAGAAATCTATATTAAAAAATATTATGAGTAAATCTGCATTAAAAAAATTTTTTAAAAAAATTGACCAATACGTCTTAGATGAGACGTAGGGTGCTTTTAAAAAAATTTAATACCTACGTTCATGTTAGGACGTAGCGTGTGTTTCAAATAAAAATGTTCATACGTGGGACGTAGGTGTTTAAAAAATTACCCCTACGTCTTAGTTGAAACGTAGAATATTACATTTACCGGTAAAAAGTCACCTATTACCGATTCTGACATAAGGGAGCATTAAAAATAATAAAAATTTAAAAGAGATCAAATTAGCATCTCAAATTAGCATCTGCCATGAAAATTGCTAAACGAGTAAACACTTTTTACTTAGAACAACACAATTGAGACTTTACTTTTTTATAAACTAATACACTTATATTTCTCATTTTCTTTTTTCGCCACTAATTAATTTTTAAATGAAAGTATTTTGGTAAAAATATATCAAATTTTTTACATCATTAAATCATTTCTTGAATTATCTATATAACCTTAGACAATATATTTTCTCTACTTTGTAAGTTATATTGTTTCAATACTCATTTATATTATATACCTTTTTGATTCATCACCAATTTCTTAATATTTACTATTCCATATAATCTCCACAAATTTATTATTACTTTCTATTCAATGATTAAATATGTTATTTTAGTCAAAATATTTCAAACTTTTATATTATTAAATCATTTCTTAATTTATATACATGACCTTAAACAACATAATTTATGAAATTGAATTAGTAGTAATTTATGGAGTATTGTAAGTAAAAATAAAAATATATTCTCTTCAATTCTAAACGTAAGCCTTTTAAAAAAAATTGACCCTTAATATAAGTCATTTTTTATATTTTTAATTGCATTAATTATTTATATTTCACAAATACCCTTGTTTATTATTCACTTTTTAAAATTTCAATAATAATTATAGGAATAATTTTGAAAAAAAATACTTCAAATATTTACATTTTCATCACAATCAATAATACTACATATTTCTTTTTTTTCTTAAATTGAGTATCTTTTGGTCAAAGGTTAAAAATATACAAACCCCTTTATCCAAAATCTGCTCAACAAACAATTGAAAATTTATTTGAAACCCACACACCCCAATTGCATCGTCCCCGGAAAACCGAAGAACATTTTAATCTCAAGAACCAAACCAAACGCAACGCTCCATCAGATTTGAAGAAGGTTTTGGAAAAAGCAAAATCGAAACCAACGCCAATCATTTTCCGTGATCGAAACCATGGACGACGAATTGCTAGAACTGCAGCGACAATTCGAGTTCGCTCAGCAAGCCAAGTCCAGCATCCGTTTATCGGAACGAAACGTCGTCGAATTGATCCAAAAACTTCAGCAACTCCAAATCATCGATTTCGAACTTCTCCACACCGTCTCCGGCAAAGAATACATCACTCTCGTAACATTTCAATTTTCATTTTCATTTCGATTAGGTTTCACCGTTCACGATTAATTAACCAATCGCTTTTTTATTTAATTTTATTTTATTTATGCGATCGCGGATATTATTAGGATCAACTGAGAAACGAGATGGTGGCTGAGGTGAACAAATTAGGTCGTGTTTCTCTGATTGATCTCGCTGATGCTACCGGAGTCGATTTGTTCTACGTTGAGAAGCTTGCTCAGAGCATCGTAACCGATCACCGAGAATTCATGTTGAACCAAGGGGAAATCATCTCCGAATCTTATTGGGACTCGATTGCCGAAGAGATTAACGAGAGGCTTCAAGAATGCAGCCAGATTGCACTCACGGAACTTGCTGCGCAATTGAATGTCGGTTTGGATTTGGTTGCGTCCGTGTTGGAGCCACGCCTTGGCACTATGGTATGTTAACACGTCAGTACACATTGTTCTGTTCACTTTTTTTGTTTGGAGGTGAAGGCTGATTTGTAGGCTAATAGATTATGTTTCTATATGTTAACATAAGAGTTATTTTGATAAGAATTATTTCAAACTCGTTAAGGGTGTGCTTGTTGGGTAAACAACTTAAGTAAATGTTTGTTCAATTAGCTATTCTCAAATTAGCTTTAAAAAACTTAGGGTTTTGGCAAACTAGCTGGTTGAATTAGACATCTATCTTTGGCAAAACTAGTTGTGCAACTAGCTGAAATTTGTTAAAAGATTTATAAGGACATGTAATATTATATTGGAATGAGGTAAAATTGTCATATGTTGGACAAGTTAAGGGGCAAAAAGGAAAATTCAATTATAGGAAGCTATCAACACTAGCTTACAGCTTTTGGAAAGCTACTTAAGCTTCTTTCGTAAGCTACAATCTCCCTCTTAAAAGTTACAATCAGCTTTTATTTGCCATTCAGCGAATAACTCTTCAAGATTTTTGTCTGAGTCAATAAGCTATCATCTACTTGTAGGCTAGTGTTGCCAAAGAGACTCTTACTTTATAAGCTTCTTTGACAAACTTATTGAAATAAGCTAAATTGAGCTTACAGGAAGGTCTTAAACTATTTTCATAAGATGTTCTCTCAAGTCCGAATAATTTTTTTATAAGCTCTTTCAAACACCGCCTATATAATTTGGCAACATGATATTGAATGGAAGAGCAAATTTTTCTTTTTACTAAAAGTGTCAAAATTAAATTCTTATAGGTCAAAGGCAGGCTTGAAGGTGGCCAGTTATATACTCCTGCCTATGTTGCTCGTATTAGTGCCATGGTTCGAGGTGCTGCACGGGGCATCACAGTTCCCACTAATTTGACAGTGTTGTGGAGCTCTTTGCAGCAGTTACTGCAGGAAATGGAAGGAGCCAGTGGTGTGGCTGTTGAAGGATCTTTCTTCCAGTCTTTGTTTAATGGACTCGTGAAGGGAGGGGAGATTCTAGGATCAGTTCGTGCAGGAGTGCACTGGACACCAGCTGTAAGTGACTTGTTTTGACATCACTAGGACATTTTTCAAGCTATGCGTTTTGTATTTGTTTTGGGTCTTTGAACTTGTTGTCCTCATAATCCATCAATGTTAAATTGGCAATGATCGGGAAGATTTCTGAATTCTTTTGATGACTGGCATATTCCATTTTCAATTTATTATTCAATAATTTTTTGATTGGTAATGCCTATGCGCAGCAGCAGTATTCAACTGCTATGGCATATACCTTGGTGCAATTATTAACTTAGTTCCTATTTCAATATTTAGAATGTAATTATTATGATTTTCAATTCTTTTGTCACATGACAGGTATTTGCCATTGCTCAAAAGGAATCTGTGGATTCATTCTTCTCACAGGTATAGACTCCTGCTTCTCTCATGTCCTCCTTTTATTTAAGATGAGCTAGATAACTTCCTTTATAAATTTTTTTGGATTGGATTTTTATACTGGCTTTTCCTTATATTCTGTCCTTGCCCCTTTTACCTTTAATTTTTGGGGAAAATTTTCTAAACTGCTGCATTCATTTTTTGCCACCTTTGTGTGTGTGCTATAGAATTCTTTTATCAACTATGAGGTTCTGCACAAACTTGGAATTCCCCAGCCCATTCAATTCTTGCAGGTAACTAAATTGTTCCTTAGTTGATTCTGATTTTGTAACTATGTACTTCTTGTTTCCTTAGCTTCATTAATAAAGCCTAAGTTTGTGCAATCCAATTTAGTCCAGGTATCCTGAAGGCAAACCTCTCGTTACAACATTTGTTCACCCGTCTATGATTGAGATGCTAGATGCTGCCACCGAGGATGCTATCGAGCGTGGTAGCTGGTACGTGCCTCTTGTTCTTCATTTTCTTTATTCCCAGTTTCTCTGTTCATTCCATTCTGCTTTACTAAATTAAGCCAGGTTCAATACTGTCAGTTGATCTCCTCCTTTAAGTTGTAAACAAAGAAATTTAAATTGTTATAGATATGGTAGTGACTTCCTAACCAGATAGACAGTAGTTGTGAACTAGTGATCTTTCTTTTCCCCTTATTCCCTCCCATTTATTCTAATTCATACTTCAGTATCAACTAGTTATTGGAACAAATCCAAATCAAACTATAGAACATGTTCTCATGTTAGCTCTTATTTGCTAGTTGTTGCTCAACATCAGTTTATATTTAATATGCACTACTTTATTTAGTGGTCTGGAATGAGTTGATGGAGAGGGGTGGGCATTCACTAACAGCCAATTTCTCAGGCCTCCCTTGTTACTTGTAAATGTCTTTCTTCATATTGATAATAATTGAACACACTTCATCTTTTCTCTGTGGACCTCAGGACCTCCTATATATACTGTCTTATGTTGCGACTGTGCCGTACTCCTTGGGTTCTAAAACATTTATGCAATGAAAGTTTGTTAGTTAGAAGCCTTATGTTATGTGAGAAGAGATATCTTGATATTCTTTCTGAAAGTTATATGAAGTTATGTTTATTCTTTGGAAGAGAATTTTTTTTCCGATGCATCCTGACTCCTAAGATAACAATGTTGCAGGAGTGATTCTCTTTCCTTATTGCCATCGTCTTTCTCACCTCAAGATGCTTCTAAAATGTTGTCCCTGTGTCAATCTGTTCAATTGGCTCTTAAGGTGATCTTGAACCTCCTCATTAATTCATGCCCAACTCTGTTCATCCATGTGTTGACAAACCTCATTTTCTTTGCAGTCCAACAAAGCACACATTTTTGGGGATTTTTATGTGTTGAGCAGCAGCTTGATGAAGGTATGGCATTTGATATAGTGATGTAAGCATCTACATGGGGGGTTAATTTTACTAACAACATTGCATTTTTTAGTGCAAAATACTACTGATTAGGTCCAGTTTCAATATTGGTTCGACAATTTAGGTTAGGTTGATGGACATATGTTTTTCAGCCAGTATTATCGATGATAACAAAAAGTAAGATCCTAGACATATATTATGAAGTTTGCTTACAGGAAGTTCGGCAGTTTACTGAATCAAAAGTTTAGCAAATTACTGCTCAGGAGTCAGTTCACATCACATGCTATCAATGGGTACCCAAAGAAAAATCTGGTGATATAAAATGTCCTCGATATTATGTACTGTACATAACCGAGTTAGATTAGACACCAATATTGTATACCCTCTTGGGGCTAAGATTTCTTTCTTGACTTCTATATCCTTTACTATATGCAGCTTTTGGTTTCATTATCTCGACTTCTATATCCTTTATTATATGCAAGCCAAGAAAGAAGGACCCCTAAAAAATCTGTGTCTGCTACTATTTTTTCCTCTTTGGTATCCTAATGCCTGTGTGCTTTTCTCTTCCTCATCAACTAGGAAATTTGCGATGGCATCATGAAAGAGTTGGAGACATTAGGTGTTTCAGGGTCTTCTGGCACTACGTTGCCTGGTGACGTATATGCAGCCAGTGAAACAAAAGTAGGGCATCATTCAAGCAGGTTGAACGAGTACAATGAAGTGGCAAGTGATGGTGGTGCCAACAGGCATGTTGATAAAGGTTCAAAGAAGAAAAAGGGTAAAGCCACTGGAAATGTGGCAGCAAATCTATCTGATAGCGGTCCAGATAACCAGGACCAGACTTCCACAAAATCTAAGAGAAACCAGAGAAGGGGTAAAGATACATCTTCGCAGACAACAGATTCAAAGCCAGGTTCTAGGAAAGAATCACTTAAAGTGAAAGAGGATAATCTCAGTAATCCCTCAGAAGAATGGATAATTCAGAAGATCAAAACCTTGGTTCCTGATTTTGAAGAACAAGGTCTGTTGATTTTGACTTCTGGTCTGTTCTTTCTTCCTCTATGTTACCTGAGGTTCTCAAATACAGTGCTACAATTTGATAGGTGTAGATGATCCTGAAACAATTCTTAGGCCTTTGGCTAACCAATTAAGACCTACAATAATTAGTTCTTGGATGGAGAAAAAGAAGGCATTGCTTACAGATAATGCTGAAAGAATGAGACGTTTGCTTGATAATTTGCAGAAGAAACTTGATGAGGTTTGACTGCTAAAGCGGAATTCTTTTTTTACGTCACCTATTTTCCATCTTTATTAAACACCACGCCCACTATAGGTTACTTATTCTGACTTGTACAGTTGTACAGTTTCTGGCCTTCCATATGTTCAGTTTCCTATATTGATTGTTTATTTTTTGGCAGTCCTTCTTGAACATGCAGCTGTATGAAAAAGCCTTAGAGTTATTCGAAGATGATCAATCAACTTCTGTAAGTTTGTTAAGTTATTTGATATTTGAGGATGTTATTTCCACTGATGAAATTAAAGTTAGCGTGTCTATGTTGCCCAGGTTGTTTTGCATAGGCATTTACTAAGAACGGTGGCAGCTCCTATGGTGGACATGCTTCTTTCTAACCTGGTATTATATACAGCTAGTTATTTGTTAATGTAACATATATCGCGAGTTTAATTAGATCTAACATGTTGGGTTCATCATCTGCAGGATGAACACAACAAATTAAAGAGTGGAATTGATGTGAAGGACGAACCAAATTCTGAACCTGTTTCACTTAATCCTGGAGACAGAGTTGCTATTGTAAGGATTAGTCATTGTTCTCATAAGTCATAAGTAATTAATTATTAGTTATATGCATATTTTTTTTGTTTTCTAGCATATCAAATTTTGTGTTAGTCTCTCATATGTTTGCTGAAGATCATCATTGGGGTGGAGGACATAAAATGACTTTAAATTATTTTTTGTTTGCAGTCTAGGAATTTTCCAGGAGCTCTTTCAAAAAAGGCTCTTGCTGTTGCAGAAGCATTGGAAGGAAAGGTTAACATCTTTAATTCTCAAACAATTCTCCGTGTTGAGGTTTACACATTTTAAGGTTCATTGTACAGGTTTATTTGACCTCTTTTCAAATCACAATTGCTGCCAGCTAGATGGAAATATTTTTTTAGCTTTAAATGTATTGTTCTGTATGATTTCATAATGGTGTAAGTGTGTAACTGACATTTGAATATTCAATGCAACAGAGGGTGGAAATATTCATGGATGCATTTAGAACATTAACAGAAGAAAGGTAAGGCATCTATTTTTGTTTAACTTTAGCTTTGATTTGACCTCCAGATCTTCTGTCTTGATGTCAACCTTGATACTTGTTTTTATCACTAATTTTTCCAGTGGGTTACCTTTGAAAAAGCTTGACAAGAAACTAGAACGTACACTGTTGCATTCATATCGTAAGGTATTTTTTTTACATTTAAGTAAAATTTTAGCAGAATTTATTTGAGGCTATATCCTCAAATTGTTATTCTCCCTAACATTACTTAGTGACATGACTCTACATAGAACTTTCAATCCATTTTGTAATGACGAAACTGCTTCTAATTTTATTGTTATCGACAGGAACTGACATCTCAAGTTTCTGATGAGACTGACCCTGTATCTCTTCTGCCAAAAGTTGTATCTTTACTTTATATCCAGGTAACTTAAGTGCTGTTGCTGCTTCTTTTATTTTTGCCCCCTTTTTTCCCAATTAAAAACATGGATACTTGTATAATAATTAGGTTCACCATAAAGCTCTTCAAGCCCCTGGTAGGGCCATTTCTGTCGCTATTTCCCGATTGAAGGTATGTTCTTTTGTCAGCTGGTTTCCTTACGTATCTTCATGTAACTTAAAAATATAAATTAAAATGGCAAATATCAGGTGGATTGCTCAATTCAAATTAAGAGTAATATTGACACCATGTTCACCAACGTAAAAATCAATTAGTACCATGTAATTAATCAAGCTTGAGTTAAATACCTGAAATAGACAGTGATGTCAATTGCCAAGTCTATTATCAGTATAATTGGAAAGAGACCCAGTGGTAATATTCAATTAAGCGAAGTGAATAGAGTTTGTAATAGTTTACAATATATCATTTTTATACACATCTTTTAAAAAAAAAATTAAAAAAAATTGCAACACTTAACGCTATACATCGTGGATACAAATATTTGGGCTCATTATTGCTGACTTTGAGAATCATGTGTATTGAGAGAACCAATAACATTGGATCCTTGGGGTTCCGACGAGGTAGGATTACTTCGGATCGGAAAACTCAATAATCTGCTTAATTTAATCAATATCAAAGGCTGAATAACATAGGGCACCTAAATTAGTTTTATAACCCAAAGGTAGTCAAAAACCTAGTCGAATCCCTGCATGCTTGCAATCCATAAAATATTTTACCATAACACTTTTCAGAACTTCTCTCTAATTTTGTCTATAACATGTTTTGGTTGTTAGGATAAGCTGGACGAGTCAGCACACAAGATTTTAACTGATTATCAATCTGCTACGGTGACTTTATTGGCACTATTATCAGCTGCACCCGGTGATGTGAGTAATTACGAATCATTCTTCTTAATGTACATGTCATATCCAGTTTGATCTAATGAAATCTTGTTTCAGCCTTTCGCTATTGAGTAAAACATCAAAGTACTTCCAGTTTTGCACTAATTTGTTAACTGCCAATCTGCCATGGATACTGTTTTACATTTTTGTACATTCGTTGACTGGTTTCAAATAAATTTTCTCATAATCTTCTCAATAACATTTTTAAATAGCTAAAAAGACAGTCTGGTGCTATAAAGCCTCTTTTATGTGCAGGATCACTTACTGTGACAATCTATAGTATAATATTATGACATACCTTGAATTTATGAGGTTGATTTTATGAACTTAAAAAAAATAGACAGATAGATAAGAAATAGCATTTCCCCAGCTTTTGCATGAGCCCTTTTCCATTAACATTTTTTTTCCCTCTTTCTTTTAATAAAAAGAGGTGCCAAAAAACAGCTTACTCAGTTATTTTAAAAAGCTTATATCCAAACAAAAAAAAAAAGGCTATATTTTGAGAATTATTTTAAAAGGCAATATCCTCTCTCTTTTTCTTTGAGAGGGAATGTCATTTCTTATTTTGTGAATGTTTTCATCACCCAATTCCATATTTGGATTAGTTTTGAATGTATGGATAGTACATTACGCTTTTCCCTTCACTTTGTGCAGGAAGATGATTGCACATCTGATAGAATTTTGAGTAAAAGGGAGCTTCTGCAGGACCAAATGCTTGATCTCAAAAGCTTGGTTTTGACCACAGTGCAACCTTCATAAATATTGTGAGTCAAGGAACACCCGTGTCAAGCATTCAAGCTTCAATGCATGGATGACTTTGAGCATTCGAGCTTCAATGTAGGGGTGGCTAATTTCACACTGACTATTCCCTGAGGTGCAAATGCCCATGACTTACATTTTGCTATATCTGCGTTGACTATAGAGTAGACGATTCTGGGTAATTTGATTAGGTTTTCTTGTGACAATCAATTTTACTCTTCCAAGTTCACACAACAAATGTTGTCTAGATAGTCTTTTGATAACAAGACTTCTTGGGTGACGGGTTCACTTGTTTGATAACTGGAAGGCACATATAGTTAAGCCGTAATCAACGAAATGCAGCAAAACGTTTCCCCAATTTTTGGATGCTACAATGTTGGTCTAACTGGTAATAGTCATGATTCCCTGGAAGCGAGGGTTAGGTTGAGTTTGGTGACTGGAACAAAGACGAATTTTTGAATGCATCAAATTCATTTTAGAAGCATGGATACACTTTCAATCTGAATCATTAATTTAAGTTTAATAAAAAAAAATAAACAAACGATTCAGATCAAAATAAAATTAATAACAACATTATAGTTTTACCCTTCTTTATTTCTTTGTTCTCCATTCTCGCACTATGCCGCCGCCACAGCCACCCCCAAATGATCCCCAAATAATTAGCTTGTTTATGGGCCAACTTAATAACTTCTTTCAAAAAGTGCACAGCTATTTGGTGCGAATAGTGTATTAGGGTTAGCAAATGCTCGATTCTTGCTTTGCAAGAAAAAACTTTGTTGATAAAATTAAAACTCGTTTTGATGATGCTTCGAAGAAGATTAGCTTTTGACTATAGAATCATGCGCGCACACAAAGGTAATTATGAATTAGACAAATAACTCGATATTTATTTATTTTTAATTATTATTATTATTAATTATTTACTTAGAATATTTAAAATATAGTTATTTGGATTCTCAAACATCGCAAGTCGGTTCTCTTCTTCATCCCAACACCTTGTTGAATATTTGTAACATGTTCACAAATCACAAGTTGGGTTAAATTTCCAATCTCTAGAGGAATTGATCCTGATAATCCAAAACCTTCAGATTTCAATGTACCCAACTCTATAGGGATTTTTTCAAGGAAAATTCTTGAGGCAAAAAGCATAGCTTCTCATGCTCTTTCGACAGTTTGGCAACGAAAATATTACGGTTAAAGGATACAAATAGCAAATACAAAATCTTCTTTTACCGGCTGAAACAGCCCAGTTAATTACAAAATTTTGCCCAAAGTATTAAAGCATGTAACTTGTTTCAACAAGAATGTTGCGGTGCAAAATTCTACAAACACAAGAACTAGAAATCAGTTTCATGTTACAATGAATTACTACCTCCCTCCCTAAATATAAAGTCCTTTTGACACTTTTATTTTGTTCGTCAATGACCATTAATTACTTTTTTCCACAAACACTCCTATTTATTTAACCCTTTTTAATTCTCAATAATATTAATAAGTATAATTTTGAAAATACATATCAAAAGTTCACATTTTCAATACAATTAACTAAATTATTCCAATGGACGTGAAATCTTCCAAAGAGGCTTTATATTTTAGGGACAGAGGGAGTAATTGATTAGGAAAAACGATAACGGATGGTAAATTAGCATCTTTCAAGTCGATGATTTGCCCCCAATTCTGTGTAAGATGAATCAAATCCTCCTAATCATTACTGGTATTAAGTAAGATTTAGGTATGTGGTAACTTAGAAATTCATGTCAACAATAGTTTGTTGCAGCCTGTAAGGCATAAGCCACGGTATCATACAGCTTTATTATATAATCTCTAGCCATAGCGCAATTGCATTTGAAACGGTTTAGGATGACTCCCCTATTGTTCCTTTATCCATTCTCTCCACCTCTTATTTTCATGTGTTAATTTAATTATCTACTTTGAATTATTCCCTTCCGTCTTATATATAAGTCAAATTCTAAATTATTCCCTTCCGTCTTATATATAAGTCATTTTATATTTACTATACATCATTTATTGATTTTTCTCTTTTTTCTTCGCTTTGACTATCTATGTGTTTTTTGTTGTTCAAATACGAATTTTCCAAAAAAATTAAGGGAGCAAAATTATAATGTCATATTCTCGTAAAAACCAACCAGTAATTCACTTTCCTTGTTATGTGTTATGTGTAATTCTGTAAGCATGTGACAGGCCAAAGAAAACATAATTAGAGACATAATAAAATTTTAAAATTCTAATTCCAAGATAAAGTCACATAACATGAGTAGTTCAGTGACTGATTTACAAAAGCACTAGATACTCTCTCTACTAACATAACCCTTGCTTCTTTCTTTCTTTCTTTTTTTCATTTTTCTTGACAGCAAGACTTATAATCAGATCTGAACAACAAAAAAACAGAAATAAAACCCACCCCACAAACACTCCATAAAATGAAACCCTAACCCCCAAATCCGTAGAGGGTCCTTCCCTGACGCTTGAGCGCGTAGACCACATCCATGGCGGTGACGGTCTTCCTCCTGGCGTGCTCGGTGTAGGTGACGGCGTCACGGATGACGTTCTCGAGGAAGATCTTGAGGACGCCACGTGTCTCTTCGTAGATGAGACCGCTGATACGCTTCACTCCTCCTCTGCGAGCCAATCGACGAATTGCAGGCTTCGTGATACCCTGGATGTTGTCTCTCAACACCTTACGGTGTCGTTTTGCTCCTCCCTTTCCCAATCCCTTACCTCCCTTTCCACGCCCTGACATTTTTGGTATTCACTGATTACAGCATAAACGAGAGAGAAAATAAAGAGAGGATGAGAGTTTTGTGAATGTGATTTGAAAAAGAAGGGATTATTTTGTGTTTATATAGGGTCGTGTTGGGGGTTGGGGATAGGAGCTCGATCCGTGGGACGTGTTTCGAAGAGGCGTTTTGGGCCGTGGATGGATTGTTAGTGTACGGTTATGATGAGAGATGGGTGTGGGTGCGGATCGATGACGTGGAAGTGGTAAGTGAGTTGAGTGACCCCAATTGCCGCTTTTTTTTTTTTTTTTTTTTTTTGTAAACTACTATATACCGTATACGAGTAAGAAATTTAAAAAAGTGGCTCGTATGGTTGGCGCCTTACCAGATTTCAACCTTTGTCCACATTTTCACATGATTTTGAATAAAATTAATTTTGTAATACTCGTTTAGATTATAGTTGAGTTTAAATTAAATTAATTTAAGTGATGTTTGAGAGTTGCAAGTGATGAACTAAAATGTTACTGGGTAGTTGAAAATGCTAGCAAATATTATAAAGATATTGTTTAAAGAAGTTTAAAAAAATATTCCCTCCGTCCCATTATTTTGGTAAAAGTCAAACAAGTCAATGAAAATAAGAGAGTATTTGTTTAACATATTGTTATGATTCACTCAATTATTATAAATTGATACTACACAAATTTTCATATTATTACAATTAATACATATTGCAATATTGCCTAAAAAAAATCTTTAAATGTGTTTTCCTTATATACTTATCAATCATTGATATAATATACAAATTTATTTTTTTACTTTAATATGGGACAAAAAAAATTTGCATTTTTTTACCAAGATAATGGGACGGAGGGAGTATTTTTTATTTTGAAAATTGATACGTTAAATATATTGAAAAGTGCTAAACTCTATTTTAATCCCAGATTTTAATTGGTGGGTTAAAGAGTGCAAAAAAGCGGGTTTTTGTTCTGAATTCAAGCTTTCAAGAGGGTAAGTTTCCAGTTCGATATATTGGTGTTCCCTTTTTCTCCAAACAAATGACTGCTATTGATTGTTAGCATGTTATTGATAAGATTGTTGCTAGATTGAAATGTTCGGTTACAAGACATCTATCATATGCAGGCAGATTGTAGATGATTAATTCAATCCTTTTATCTTTTCATGCATATTGGACTCAAATTTACTTAATGCCTCAAAGTATTATAAGGAAAATTGAGAGTCACTGCAGACACTTTCTTTGATAAGGGAATCGAGAAGGCAAGCCTTTGTCATTGGTTGGATAGGATGACATTTGTCAAGAAAAGAAGCATGGTGGTCTTAACATCGGAGATATTAGAAGTTGGAATGAAGCAGTTATTGGTAAAGCAAATATGAACTCTGGTAAATGATGGTAATAGTTTCTGGATTAAATAAATTGCATGGTTTCTACCATAAAAGGAGCACCAATTTGGGACAGTAGCTATTGTGTGCTACTGCTTCTTGGCACTAGAAGGATTGAAGGAGCTAATTAAAGTCAAGGAGAAAATCAGAAATGGATTCAATGGGAGCTATTGGATTCTTAACCAAAATGGCCATTATACAATTGATTATAGGTATGATTGGGTTATTGGTAAAAAAACAGATTTTCTTTTGTTTGAATGCTATGGAGCAATTTCTTTGTTCCTAAGCATTGTTTCATCACTTAATTAATGCTAAAGGGGAGACCATTAACTAAGGAAGACAGTAGAGATTCTACATGAACTTGGTGGATTACAATTGTAGATTTTGTGGTTTGGAGCTGGAAACTAGTAAACACCTTTTATTCAATTGTCCTATTGCTTCTAAGTTGTTGAACCTAATAAGTTGTATAGTCGGGATGGTGATCAAAACTAAGTATGATTGACGGATTAAACAAGCTCTTCACTTGTGGAAGTTTCAGAAGGTGAAAAAAAAAAGATTTTTTGGGTCGATTTTGATAGGGTACCCGTGGATATGGGTTTTATTGTCATCCCTACTAATAATGAATTCACTTATGTTCCATTTGATCATTGTTAAAGGCAGATGTTATTAAAGATTTTTTTTTAAAAAAAATTATATTATTTTTTTGGATATCCTACATTTATTCCAAAATATGTGTTTTTTTGGGAAAAATTTGTTTTTATCTATTTGTCTTTTTAGAATATCAATTTAACAATGGGATTAATTAATAATTTTATAACTATATCCTTACTTAGTTTTTTTTTTCCCGTACCAAGGGTATCCTTCAGCCGATAGTTGAAAACTAATCTTCTCCGAGGCGTAGAGATCACATAAGTGAGCTTTATCTCTACCAATAAAGTCTTTTTCATACCAACGACAAGGATCACCTAATTATATCCTTACTTAGTTAATAAGAGAGATAATGAGTGAAAAGAAAAAATTATTGTATAATTATTAAAGAGAGATAAAAAAAAAAAAGGGGGCTGAGTAGAATATGATACTGGGCTTGGCCTGGTTTAATCCAGTCTTCCTAATATTAGACATGTTCACTTACCCTTGAATTTATATTTTTTTTCCATGATCAGAGTGTCCACCGTCGACCGTAGTAACTATTTTCTTCGCTGGCTTGTAGACATCTCTAATGGGTGGGACAGCTGGTCCCGAGATTTAACGTTGTTGCATGCACAAGGCAGGATTCGAACACCTGACCTTGCTTAAGCGTGAATCAATCCCTACCACTGCACCACACGCTCAAGGTTGAATTTATATATTTTTTTTAATTAAATTATCCAGGCTGATATCACTAGTTAAGTTATAAAAGACCTCTAAAAAAGGTGGAAATCAACATCAACGTGTAAAATTTTAAGCAAGAGTATGCATATTTTCAGTTATATATTCTTCAATTAATATATTTTTTTTATTAAGGTAGGAGTAGGACTTCACTCATGCTTAAAATTATAGTAACAGTAAATGAAATTATATTTTCTTTAAGTCTTTAAAAATTCTAAACACAATGATAAAAAAAAAATAAAATCTAAACACATGGTTCTACCAAAAAAAAATTCAAAATTGATATAAACGTTCGTGGAATTGCATGTGTCATACACCATTTAGGTGTCACTTTCTATCTGTTTATTTGCTTTTCTTTCTCTAAACATGTGGCAATATACTATAGCATGCATTTTTTGTCTGGAAACTCAATACAAGTATTTATTTGATTTGTATTGCTGAATTCGCTCTCTCTCTCTCTCTCTTTTTTTTTTGTTGGAATTGTTTATTCTTTCGCATAGTTTTGAACAAATTTCTTGGAGGCTAGGAAAGCAGTGTTTGGCTTCAAGATGACACATCATAACAATTAACAACATAGTTGCGTGCCACGACATTCTCCAACACTACTGTCACATTCATCAAATACATTTCATTATAACTTGCTTGTCTTTTTTTGTGCATAATTTTTCAAATTAACTGCGTGGTGAATATGGGTAGAGCAAATAAAATAGAATGAAGACATGTCATGAGTATCGAACGATGTTTTAATTAATTGTGGAAATTTTCATCTTTGGACATATTAGTGTGTTACTTAAAAAGTGTTTATATATATACAAGGGAGCTAATTTTAAGATTACATGATTTATTTTTGAGTTGTATTACATGATTTATAATATACTCGTAATTTGTTTTAAATATATGAAAAAGATTAAGTTATGGGTTGGGTTAGAGGATATGTCATGAAATGAAATGAAATAAAATAAAATTTTGGTACACAATTATATGACCATTGACCTGCATGACTTTACCCATCTTTTACGGTTCATTGATGATAATCCCACAGGTCCACAAGTAGAAAGAGGCATTAGCAGAGAATAATGGTTTACACATTCATGATTCATCTGTTACATCACACTCCTTGTTACTATCTCTCATTACATAACAGTATCAATAACTCTTTCCTTTATTGCTTTTCTCGGTGAGTTACCAACTCACCTCTCTTAATTTATTTCCTTTCATTATTTTTTCCCCCTTGAGACACATGATATTCTTCTTCAATCATGGCTTCATCCCAAGAACCAGATCAGCCCACTGAAGCATAAGTTGGTATTTCAATCTTGCACCGACCCTTCTTTTATATGCATGAATGTATCTTTCTCACTCTGATGAAATAAATAAATTAGTTCATAAAAGAATACAAGACTTTCTTTTTTGTTTCGTGCTGTCATCAGTTTATACCAGCTTGTCCTGAACATGCTTCTGATGTTCTCCTTTCATCATTTTCATTGAATTCTTTTCAATATAACAAAAGGGTACTTCAGATTTGTCTTCTGCTCTCTGGTTTGGGTCTTTCCAGGTTCTGGTGGAGGAGGAGCTGAACTCTAAGGGTATTAAATTTAAATTTGCCACCATCTGCACTCTTCACTTTTCATTCATGTTCAATTACTGTTTTATATTTGCATCTCTTTGGTTTTGTGATTGATGTTTTATATTTGCATCTCTTTGATTTTGTGATTGATGAGTAGTTTATTGCTTTCTTTTCTTGTTGTATACTAGGATTAAATTACAAGGCTGCAAAGAGAAAATTTTGAAAGAGAAGAAAATACATCATTCTCGGTGGTTTTCATTGAATTCATAGATATGTGGAATTGCAGAGGATTTGGCTTGTTCGTCTGTGCCTTATCAATCTTGCCCTTGGTATGTTTTTCTGCCAACTTTGTTCCTTTAGACAATTACCTTATAGACTGTGGAGCACCACACAATACAACAGTTGGTAGCCGCAATTTCACAGCAGATAACTTCTTTAAAAAATTCCTTTCCACTCGACAAGAAATTCTTGCCAGCACCTCCTTAAAATCAATTAGTTCGGCCGGCGATGATTCGCCTCTCTATCAAACTGCGAGAGTTTTTGTTGGATCCTCAAAGTACACATTTCCAATTAACCAGAAGGGGAGACATTGGATCCGCCTTTATTTCTTTCCATTCTCAAATGAGAAATATAATTTAGGTGCTGCAAATTTTGCTGTTACAACTCAAAACAACATCCTGCTCAGTAATTTCAGTGTGCAGAAAAAACCTGTTATGAAGGAGTACTTGGTAAATGTGACCTCGGACACCCTTGTGATCACCTTTACCCCTTCGGCCAATTCAATTGCTTTCGCGAATGCAATTGAAGTTGTTTCAGTCCCTGATGACCTGATTGCTGACGATGCCTTCAACTTAAATCCATTAGCAAGCTACTCCGGATTGTTGACACAGGCACTGGAGACAGTTTTCAGGGTTAACATGGGTGGTCCAACTGTGTCATCTAACAATGACACACTTCATCGAACTTGGGTTCCTGATCAAAGCTTCCTTATACAACCTAACCTTGCTGCTAATGTTTCAAATATCAGGGCTGTTAAATATGTAAACGGCGGACCAACACAAACTATTGCTCCACCAAATGTCTATGGTACTCTGACAGAGATGAACTCAAAAGATGATCCACGTAGTAATTTCAACGTCACCTGGCAGTTTGATGTGGAACCTGGGTTTCAGTACCTTGTTAGACTTCACTTCTGTGATATAGTCAGTAAGGGTCTTAATGAACTCTACTTCAATGTATACATAGATTCCTGGTTTGCTGCTAAGGATCTCGATCTCAGTGTGTTAACCAATAATGTTTTGGCTACTCCGTATTATAAGGATTTGGTTACAACCCCAACAATCGGCAATAAAATTATTGTGAGTATTGGCCCTTCTGCTCTAAATAATGATTATCCTAATGCCATCTTGAATGGGCTTGAGATCATGAAAATGAACAACTCTATGAGCAGTCTCAGTGCAGCAGCAGCTGTCCCTTTGTCTAGTACTTCTAGTTCAAATTCTAAGAAAGTTGGCATGATAGTTGGGGTGAGTGTTGGGACACTTAGTGCAGCTGTACTGGTTGGAGTTTTCTTTGTACTGTGCATGAAAAGAAGAAGACGGTTGGCACGACAAGGGCATTCGAAGACATGGGTTCCCTTGTCCATTAATGATAGTATTTCTCACACTATGGGAAGTAAATATTCTAGTGGCACAACCGCAAGTGCTGCTTCAAACTACGGGTATCGCATCCCTTTTGCAGCAGTTCAGGAGGCTACAAACAATTTCGATGAGAGTTGGGTTATTGGCATAGGTGGTTTTGGTAAAGTATACAAAGGGGAATTAAGTGATGGCACTAAAGTTGCAGTTAAGAGGGGCAATCCTAGGTCCCAGCAGGGGTTTGCGGAGTTCCGAACTGAAATTGAAATGCTATCTCAGTTCCGACATCGCCATCTAGTGTCGTTGATCGGTTACTGTGATGAAAAGAATGAAATGATCTTGATATATGAATACATGGAGAAGGGAACACTCAAGAGTCATCTGTATGGTTCAGGTTTCCCAAGCTTAAGTTGGAAGGAGAGACTTGAGATATGCATTGGAGCAGCTAGAGGACTTCATTATCTTCATACCGGCTATGCAAAAGCAGTTATTCACCGTGATGTGAAGTCTGCAAATATCTTGCTTGATGAGAACCTCATGGCCAAAGTTGCTGATTTTGGGCTATCAAAGACTGGTCCTGAATTTGATCAGACGCATGTGAGTACAGCCGTCAAAGGGAGTTTTGGGTACCTTGATCCGGAGTATTTCAGAAGGCAACAATTAACAGAAAAGTCCGATGTGTATTCATTTGGGGTAGTTCTATTTGAGGTTCTTTGTGCTAGACCTGTTATAGATCCATCCCTTCCGAGAGAAATGGTGAACTTGGCAGAATGGGCAATGAAGTGGCAGAAAAGAGGGCAACTGGAGCAAATCATAGACCCAACACTTGCAGGAAAACTCAGACCAGATTCTCTTAGGAAGTTTGGAGAAACTGCTGAAAAATGCTTGGCTGACTTTGGGGTTGATAGACCTTCTATGGGGGACGTGTTATGGAATCTTGAGTATGCTCTACAACTTCAAGAGGCTCTTGTTCAAGGTGATCCTGAAGAAAACAGTACAAATATGATCGGTGAACTTTCTCCGCAGATCAACAACTTTAACCATGAAACAAGTGTTTCTGCAGTACAATTTGAAGAATCAAGTTTGGATGATCTATCTGGTGTTTCTATGAGTAAGGTATTCTCACAGTTGGTGAAGTCTGAAGGGAGGTGACTTTGAATATTGTATCTTCTTAATACTGCATTACACTACTCTAGTTGTATGATTTTGGTGATTTGGCTTCTCAACATAGTTCTCTGCCCCTGCTCCTGGCAAAGGAACAAGGCACTTTATACATTTGTGAACAAAGACCAAGATAATGTAAACATGTTTGCTCAGTCAGTAACCAAACAACTCCTAGTTAAATTTCTGATTTGTGAGGTTTGGACTGAATCATCTTGTAATTAGTGAAAATATATTCTATAGGATCCTTATTGGCCAGAGGAACATCTGAACCTAAAGATATCTCGGTGTGTGAAAGTTCTTCCAACATGACTATGTCTGGCAAACCTTATTTCCATAATCTAAAATTATGTGATTCATGCATTTAGCATTAGGGAAATTATACAAGGAAAAGATATATTATTGATTCACGTTCAATTCAAGCAATATACAACTGTGTGCATATTGATATACATAGAAGCTCTAACAACTTTGAAGAATCAACAACAGAGTGACAGATGCTTATCTCAACAAGTATAAAAGAAATTTATCTCTTTCAATTCAAAGGATTAATTACTATCTTGCCTCGGTCAATATATAAAAGCTGAAGCAGAAGATTGAAGAAGTAATAAACAGTAAAACCTACATTGTTCAAACAACAACAACAACAACAACAACAACAACCAATCCTTTGCCTCACTACGCGGGGTCGGCCACATGAATCAAACAACGCCATAATGGTCTTCATAAATCATATATCTTTCTTAATTATTTCGCCTATGGTTTTTCTTAATTGTTCAAACATTTGCATTATAGCATAGTGATGAAATTCTAACCTGAGAGACTGAAACCAAATTACGAAACTCACAAGCTACGACACACTCTCGAAGATATACTGATCAAACAAAACAATCAATTGCACGTTCCTCGTTTCTTTCATATAATTCATTTACGTAATTAAAATAATTAATCAAAATGACACGAAACATGTACATGGAAATACGAACTTGTGAGCGAGTGTGAACTCGAACTCGAATGCCAAAAAGGAAGGGAGAGTGACTGAGGAAAAGATCAGAGCTACGGTTATGAGTCAATGAGGGAGTTGGAGACCCCAAATCGGAACAAAACAAAGAGAAAGAGAAAGTCGAGAGCTACAGAGTGGGAGAGAAAGAAGCTTCGGGGTTGGGTTTGAGAAGAAGAACCAAAGACGGGCTTTATAAATAAATGTGAATGTGGACTTGTGGAGGGGCCTAATTGCAAATACGGATTCTTGTTATCTCCTTGCTTCCACTCTTTTGCAAACTTTTTTTGAGGACAGGAATGCTAATAATGAATTTATTTAGGGTCCATTTGAGTATTTGACCACCGTTGAGGGCACATGTTTTATTATTATTGTTATTATTAAAGATTCAAAAAGAAAAAAGAGCATAGAGATCTCTGGAACTTGATACTTCCTCCGGTCCTATATATAAGCCCCTTTCAAAACTTTTTTTTGTCCTTAATATAAGTCTCATTTCCAATTTTCAATGACATTAATTACCTTTTTCCCACAAATACCCCTATTTACTTAACACTTTTTACATTCTCAATAATAATTATAGGGGTACTTTTGAAAATAATATCAAATATTTACATTTCCAATACCACTAACTAACTTTCTTAAAATGAGTGAGATTGGTCAAATGGTGCTTATATTAGGGACCGGAAGGAGTATTTTTTTTACAAATAATCATCATGAATTGTTTTTTTCTTAATAATTACCATTTAAACTTTAATTATTGATGAAATTAGTCCCTCTATAGAGACACAAGATTTTTTTTTAAAACATGGCTTCATCCCAAAAACCAGGTCAGCCCTGTGAAGCATAAGCTGGTATTTCAATCTTGCACCGACCCTTTTGAGTTATGACCATATTTCAACATTTTTGTTTCATATATATGAATGAAGCTTTCTTTCTCTTATGAAATAAATAAATAAATGTACCAGTGCATAAAAGAATCCAAGACATTCTTTTTTGTTTCGTGCTGTCATCAGTTTATACCAACTAGTCCTGATTCCTAATCATGCTTCTGATTTTCTCCTTTCATCATTTTCACTGAATTCCTTTTAATAATAACAAAGGGGTACTTGAGATTTGTCTTCTGTTCCCTGGTTTGGGTCTCTCCAGTTTTTGGTGGAGGAGCTAAAAAGGTGCTCTATTAAATTTGAAGTTGCCACCATCTTCACTTAGCACTTTTCATTCATATTCAATATCCATCTTCACTTTATGAGCAGTCTCGGTGCAGCAGTAGCTGTCCCTCTGTCTAGAAGTTCTGGTTCAAATTCTAAGAAAGTTGGCATGATGATAGCTTGCGCGAGAATTGGGACACATAGTGCAGATGTATCGGTTGCAGTTTTCTTTGTAGTACTGTGCATGAAACGAAGAAGACGGTTGGCACGACAAGGGCATTCCAAGACATGTGTTCCCTTGTCCATCAATGATGGAATTTCTCACACTAAGGGAAGTAAATATTCTAGTGGCATAACCACAAGTGCTGCTTCAAACATTGGGTATCGAATCCCTTTTGCAGCAGTTCAGGAGGCTACGAACAATTTCGATGAGTTGGGTGGTTATTGGCATATGTGGTTTGATAAAATATACAGTGGGGAATTAAGTGATGACACTAAAGTTGCAGTTAAGAGGGGCAATCATAGGTCCCAGCAGGGGCTTGCCGAGTTCCGAACTGAAATTGAAATGCTATCTCAGTTCCGACATCACCATCTAGTGTCGTTGATCGGTTACTGTGATCATGAACAGAATGAAATGATCTTGATATATGAATACACGGAGAAGGAAACACTCAAGTGTCATATGTATGACTGTATGGTTCGGATCTCCCAAGCTTAAGTTGGAAGGAGAGACTTGAGATATGCATTGGTGCTGCATAAGGACTTCGTTATCTTCATACATGTTATGCGAAAGCGGTTATTCACCGCGATGTGAAATCTACAAATATATTGCTTGATGAGAACCTCACGGCCAAAGTTGCTAACTTAGGATTATAGAAGATAGGATCCG
Source organism: Crotalaria pallida (assembly GCA_037953625.1). NCBI lineage: Eukaryota > Viridiplantae > Streptophyta > Magnoliopsida > Fabales > Fabaceae > Crotalaria > Crotalaria pallida. The sequence continues at coordinate 134,661,389 of CM075654.1, read as the reverse complement.
AAATCCATCAGAGGCATATGAGCACAGTTGTCAAAGGGAGTTTTGGATACATTGATCCTGAGTTTTTCAAGAGGCAGCAATTAACAGAAAAGGCATATGGTTATTCATCTGGTGTAGTATATTCTATAGGATCCTTTTTAACCAATACAACATCTGAACATAAAGATTTGGCCAAGTTCTTCATACTATAATGCATATGAATATATGATGCACCTACTTAAATATGCCATGCCAAACCTTATGTAATTTAAGCATTTAGATTTAGTGAAACAGCAAAAGAAAAAGTTATATTGATTGACAATAAAATAAAATCACCTGCACAACGGCAAACATATACATAGCAACTGTAACAACCTTGAAGAATGATAATTCATCACAGAGTAACAGCTAGAGGACGAATTGAACTTATATCAACACCTCACATCAAAGAGGTTTATATTATCTTATAAAATTCCAAACAAGTTCATATCTCTGTTAATTCAAAGGAATTCATTACTATCTATCTTCAGTCAATGTATAAAAGCAGCAGCAAAATAATTAACACTAAAATGTAGATAATTCAAACATTTGCATAATATAGTGTAATGATGAAATTACAGAAATGCCAGTTCCAGATTCCTCACTACACACGTACATTAAAGTCCTCATATCCCTAAAACACCACCACTAACTAACCCCTTACCCCAAACCTCCTTGCTCTTTTGCTTCTTTCTTTTTCTTGACAGCAAGACTTATCCTCAGAACTAAAATAACACAGAATGCTAAAACAAACCCCAAATTACAAATAAAGAACCCTAACCCCCAAATCCGTAGAGGGTCCTTCCCTGACGCTTGAGCGCGTAGACCACATCCATGGCGGTGACGGTCTTCCTCCTCGCATGCTCGGTGTAGGTGACGGCGTCACGGATGACGTTCTCGAGGAAGATCTTGAGGACGCCACGTGTCTCTTCGTAAATGAGACCGCTGATACGCTTCACTCCTCCTCTGCGAGCCAAACGCCGAATTGCAGGCTTCGTGATACCCTGGATGTTGTCTCTCAAAACCTTACGGTGTCGTTTTGCTCCTCCCTTTCCCAATCCCTTACCTCCCTTTCCACGCCCTGACATGTTTATAGAGAAAAACAAATTAACAAGAAGAGAGAAAATGAATAAAGGAAGAAGATTAGTGATGTGGTTCGAGGTAGGAGGCATTTTTTGAATTTATAGGGGATGTGGTTTAGAGGGTTGGGGTCCATCGATCCGTGGATGTGTTTCTTTGAAGCCGTGTGTACCGTCGATTGATGAGTAATGTACGATCGCAATTTGACAAAGGACTGCACGCGGATTGATGACGTGGACTCGATTAGTCAATGACCAAATTGCCATTCCGATTGAGTTGTTTGAAATTTGAACAGCGGAAACAAAAAAAAAATTGGCTCGTGTGGTTGGCGCCTTGGAAGTTTTGACCCCCCGCTTTCCATCGCTACTTAGTAGTACACCCTCCAGCTCTGAAATGACTACTACTATTAAAAAAATATACAGTATACTATTGGTTTAAAATTAAAAAAATTAATTGATTTTCTTAAATCTTGTTCATTCTCAAAGTAATTATTCTAAAATATGTTTATTAAAATTTCTATTTTATTTAATTTTATTTTCAATATCAAAACTACTTTCTTAAAATATTTTTATTTTTAAATAAATTTTATAATATTAAATACAATCAATTAAGATATTTAATAGGTGTAAAATTAGTTTTTTTTTTACTTATATTTCAAGTCGAAAGAATTATTAATATTTTTGAGTTTTGTTCCATATATAAGGGAAAATTATTATTTGGGCACAACCTCACAAGCATCAAGTCATTCGTGATCAAGGTTAGCACTAGTTTAACAAATAATTATTCATTTGTTATGAGCAATTTGTATTTATCTAATAAGTAAATGATTCTATTATAGTTTCAGTTTATCCCGACTTTATGTTTATCTTTAGTTGAAACAAATTCATGATGGAGTTTCATCTTTTCTTATAAAATAGAACTCGTATGTATTGTAAACTTGGTCCTAAGAAGTGAAATACAACTTCTCTCTGCTTCTCTATTCTCTCAATCTCTTATGTCTTCTTATCTTCATTACTTCGTAACGAAATGAGTATTAATATTTTTGAGTTTTGTTCAGTATATTAGGGAAAATTATTATTTGGGCACAAGCATCAAGTCATTCGTAATCCAGGTTAGCACTAGTTTAACACATAATACAAATAATCATTCATTCATTTTATCTTTTTTAATTTCATTTACCTATTTAAAAAATTATAATTATAATTAACTAGGACACGAATAATTTGGTGATTCAATATCAACTAATAATTGCTCGTAGCTTAGAGTATCAACAATGGCAAAATGTTAAATAAAAAATTGTAAAATAAAATTAAAAACCTTAAATAAATGAAGCGAAAATGAAAGTGCTTCTGTCTTGTTACTGTAAGTGATTCCATCTTATTGCAAGCGTTATGTTGGGTATTTTTTTTAAGGAAGAAGAGCGTACACATCTCTTAAACTATTTGTCTTTAGCAAATAGTCACTACAAATTATTTTTTTTACACATTTATAGAGAAAAACTAATTAACGAGAAGAGAGAAAATGAATAAAGGAAGAAGATTAGTGATGTGGTTCGAGGTAGGAGGCATTTTTTGAATTTATAGGGGATGTGGTTTAGAGGGTTGGGGTCCATCGATCCGTGGATGTGTTTCTTTGAAGCCGTGTGTACCGTCGATTGATGAGTAATGTACGATCGCAATTTGACAAGGGACTGCACGCGGATTGATGACGTGGACTCGATTAGTCAATGACCAAATTGCCATTCCGATTGAGTTGTTTGAAATTTGAACAGCGGAAACAAAAAAAAATTGGCTCGTGTGGTTGGCGCCTTGGAAATTTTGACCCCCCGCTTTCCATCGCTACTTCATTATTACTCTTAGTAGCACTTAGGGGTGTAAGTGGTCCGGTCCGGGACCGCGAGACCGCCCGGATCGGACCGGATCGGACCGAAAAATGTGGTCTGGTCCGGTCTCGCGGTCCGGTCCAGTCCCAAAAAATTGAGACCATACTTGAACAGTCCGGTCCACGGTCTCACATATTATTAGACCGCTAGGACCGGACCGGACCGATAGGGTTTAATAATTTAAAAAAAAAACTACATAACCTATTAACCTAACCCAGCAGCCTCACCTCCTCACACTGCAGCCTCTCTCCCACGACTCTCTCTCTCCATACTAACCCAGCCTCACCTCCAGCACTTTGTTTCTCTCTCTCCCACGACTCTCTCTCTCTCTCCATACTAACCCAGCACTCCAGCAGCACTGCACGGCGCTCCTCCACTCCACGGCGTCCTCGACCCGTGCCTCGATCTGCACTCTCAATCTCCTCCACTCCATGGCGTCCTCGATCTGCTCGCGTCCTCGATCTGCGCCACTCATCTTCCTCAATCTACGCCGATTCTCTCTCTTTCACTCTCCCTCTGTTCTCTCTCACGGATCTTCGTCCGCCGCCGCATTATGTTGATCCGTGTAAATGAGATGGACCAGACTGCATTTTTCCGCCAGCCCCTTCTCCTTCTCCGTCACCGAGATCCACCAGCCCAGAGTTCGCCACCGCCTGGATCCGCCTCCCATCTCTGTCGCAGTCCCTTCTTTTTAGGGTTTTTTAATCTTGCTTCTGCTGCCGTATTCTTGCTGTTTATTGGAAGAAACCAGAGTTCAAGTTGATTCTTGATCTGTGCTGGTAGGTGGGTGTGCTTTACATTAGTGATGACTGATGCAGACTTCTCTATAGGAATGTGTGTTTGCAACTTTATTAAAAGATTATGAAGCACCATTTTTGTTTGGTAGCTGACCCACAATTATTTATGTTCAACGATTTATTATTGTTCAACGTTTCATTTTTTCTCTATTATTTTGTTCCACATATTTTTTATTTAGTTTTTATTTTTTGGTCTAAATAGACCGGACCGGACCGGACCGGACTGTTCATGAACGATCCGGTCCAGTCTGGTCTTTACATATAAAAACGTCCAGACCGGACCGGACCGGACCACATTAATTTAAACGGTCCGGTCCCTAAAGTTCATGAAAGACCGGACCGGACCGGGCCGTTACACCCCTAGTAGCACTCCCTCCAACTCTGAAATGACTACTACTACTAAAAAAAAATAGTACTCCCTCCGGTCCTATTTATAAGACCCTTTTGGAGTTTTTCACTCCCACCAAGGAGAGTGGATAAATTTATTAGTGGCATTGGAAATGTGAAAATTTGATATACTTTTTCAAAACTACCCATATAATTATTATTGGAACTCTAAAAAGTGTTGACTTTATAGGGGTGTTAGTGGAAAGAAGTAATTAAATGTTATTGAAAATTGGAAATGGATCTTATAAATAGGACCAAAATAAAAACCCAAAAAGGTCTTATAAATAGGACCGGAGGGAGTATACATTATCCTATTGGTTTAAAATTAAAAAAAAATAATAATAATTAATTTCTTAAATCTTTTTTCATTGTCGATGTAATTATTTAAAAAATGTTTATTAAAATTGCTATTTTATTTTATTTAATTTTTATTCTCAAAACTACTTTCTTAAAATAGTTTTATTTTTAATAAATTTTATAATATTAAATACAATCAACTAACATATTTAATATGTGTAAAATTAGTTTTTTTTTCTACTTATATTTCAAGTCGGAATGAGTATTAATATTTTTGAGTTTTGTTCCATATATTAGGGAAAATTATTATTTGGACACAAGCATCAAGTCATTCGTGATCCAGGTTAGCACTAGTCTAACACATAATACAAATAATTATTCATTTGTAATGAACAATTTGTATTTATCTAATAAGTGGATGACTTTATTATAGTTTGAGTTTATCCCGACTTTATGTTTATCTTTAGTTGAAACAAATTCATGATAGAGTTTCATCTTTTCCTATAAAATATGGCTCGTATGTATTGTAAACTTGGCCCTAAGAAGTTAAATATAATTTTTCTCTGTTTCTCTATTCTCTCAATCTCTTATATCTTCTTATTTTCATTACTTCGTAACGAAAGGAGTATTAATATTTTTGAGTTTTGTTCCGTATATTAGGGAAAATTACTATTTGGGCACAAGTAGAGGTGAGCATGACCCGGCCCTACTCGGAGACTCATCAAAGCCCGTCGGGTTCGAGTCGGGTCAAACTCGTCTTCAATCATTCAAATGGATAAATCCGAGTGAGAAAAGGACAGACCCGGTCCTACTAAGGATGAGTTCGGGTTCATGCCCGGGTCACCCGAACCCGGCCCGGACTTATAATTAATTAATTATATATATATATATATTAATTATAATTATTATTCTTATTTCTAAAAACTAAAACATGAATAAAAAATATAAAACAGTAAAACACTAAAACTAAAAGTATACTACGGTGTGTGTGTGTGTGAGAGATACAGACACACTGTATGAACTTGCCAAGTTGTCAGGAGTTTCCATTTTTTATACAGGAATTCCTTATACTTATTGAAAAAGGATAAGCGGAATATGCATGGTGCATGATCAACAGTACAAAGGCGAATTCTTCTCTTCCGTGAGTAATGAATTATAGAATTATACTTTGTTGTTGATGAAGGAATTATATTAGTATTAGTATACTTCCTGTGGTTAGTTATAGAATTCTAGAAAGATTATGCAAATTTCAAAATTTGAATGGTTTGAATTTTTTTTTAATGTTATTCATCCGTGTCCCGGGTAAACCCGGACCCGTCCCTATGAGGACCCGTCCTATTTTGGACTCGTCCTTACCTTGTCCCTCCCTAATTAGGGACGGGTTCGGGTTGAAAAATTGACCCGTGCAACATTTCGGGACGGATAAGGGTCAAGCCCAACCCGTCCCAACCCGTCCCATACTCACCCCTAGGCACAAGCATCAAGTCATTCATGATCCAGGTTAGCACTAGTCTAACACATAATACAAATATTTATTCATTCATTTTATCTTTTTTGATTTCATTTACCTATTTAACAAATTATAATTATAATTATAATTAACTAGGACACTGATAATTTGGTGATTCAATATCAACTAATAATTGCTCATAACTTAGAGTATCAACAATGGCAAAATGTTAAATAAAAAATTGTAAAATAAAATTAAAAAACTTAAATAAATAAAGCGAAAATGTAAGTGCTTCTGACTTATTACTATAAGTGATTTCATCTTATTGCAAGCGTTCTATTGGGTATTTTTTTAAGGGAAAAGAGCGAACACATTTCTTAAATTATTTGTCTTTAGCAAATAGTCACTATAAATTATTTTTTTTACACATTTATTCCTTAAACTTTAACATTGTTAACTCAAAGTTAAAACTTAACGATTATGACATTTGACCATTCAGTTTGTTATAATATCAACCATCATATCTTCACAATTTATTTTTTAATTTTAATAATATTCATTTATCCTTATTTTAATTACTATCTCGGTAAAAAAAACAACGAAACAACGTTTTCTACTTCTCAATTTGTGCCGCATTAATTTCTGCACAACACGAAAGAGACACATCACCCCATTGCACTCACTTCTTCTAAGTATTGTGATCAATTTCTATGTTATCAACCATAGGAAAAAGGACCAGAAAAGGCTGTGGCCTTGTGGATTCAATTTGTTGAGGACCAGACAAGCTTTTGCAACAAGACAATAAGATGGTTGATAAAGAAGGCTGTGGGCATGATGGTTTGCGCAATCGGGTGATGTGCCATTGTCACGGTGTATTTGGAAGAAGAGAAGAGAACAAGTTTTTGAAAAAAAAAAAAAGATTAAATGAATACTATTAAAATTATAAAATAAATTGTAAAGATTCAACGGTTAAGATTATACAAATTCAATGGTCGGATTTTTTACCGTTAAAGTTTGATTTTGAGTCAAAGAAAGTATTAATTTTGGCAAATGTTGAAGTTTAAGGAATAATTGTGTAGGAAAAATAGTTTGTGGTGCCTATTTGCAAAAGGGAAATAGTTTAAGGGATCTCTATACTCTTTTCCCTTTTTTTTAATTACATTTGTTTATTTATTTAAGTTTTTTAAAAATTACTATTTTATACTCCCTCCGGTCCTATATATAGGGCATACTTAACCGTATTCCCTGGACCAAGGAAAGTAGTTAGTTTTGTTAATTTTATGAGAATATATTGTATCATTACAATTTTATCCCCTCCACTTTCTTGGAAAGTTCACATTCATTAATGAATAGCAAAAAAAACATAGTTAGTCAAAACATTTAATAAGGGCAAAAAAGAGAAAAAACAATTAATGATACATAGGAAATATAAAGTGACTTATATATAGGATCAAAGATTTCTTCTAGAAGGTGACCTATATATTGGACCAGAGGGAGTAATATTTTTATTTAACATCTCAAATAAGTATTGTTAAATAGCTTTATAACACATGGAGAAACATTTAATGGTTTGTCTAACACATCAACCAATCATCAAACATCTAATTTAATGCACGTTACATGGACCAACCAATCAGAATTCAAAATTTATAATTTCTAAATTTTTATTAATTATTTTAACGTTTGAGATAAAAAATTTAGTCATTTTTTCACTTGAGACAGTATGAAATGAATAAATAAATATACTAGTGCATAAAGGAATCCACCACATTCTTTTTTGTTTCGTGCTGTCACCAGTTTATACTTGCTTGTCCTGATTCCTGATCATGCTTCTGATTTTCTCCATTCATCATTCTCATTGAAATCCTTTTATGGGTACTTGAGATTTGTCTTCTGTTCCCATGTTTGGGCTTTTCCAGGTTCTGGTGGAGAAGCTAAAAAAATATTAAATTTAAAGCTGCCAGCCTGCCACCATCATCACTCTTCAATTTTCATTCATGTTAAATTTCCATCTTCACTCTTGAGATATGCATTGGTGCCGCTAGAGGACTTCATTATCTTCATACTGGTTATGCTAAAGCAGTTATTCACCGCAATGTGAAATCTGCAAAATATTGCTTAATGAGAACCTCACGGCCAAAGTTGCTAACATAGGATTATCGAAGATAGGGCCTGAAATCCATCAGACGCATGTGAGCACAGTTGTCAAAGGGAGTTTTGGATACATTGATCCTGAGTATTTCCAGAGGCATCAATTAACAGAAAAGGCAGATGTGTATTCATTTGGGGTAGTTCTGTTTGAGGTTCTTTGTGCTAGACCTGTTATAGACCCAAGCCATCCGAGAGAAATAGTGAACTTGGTAGAATGGGCAATGAAGTGGCAGAAAAGAGGGCAACTGGAGCATATCATAGACCCAACACTTGCAGGGCAAATCAAACCAGATTCTCTTAAGAAGTTTGGAGAAACTGCAGAAAAATGCTCGGCGGACTTCGGGGTTGATAGCATTCTATGGGGGACGTGGTACTGAATTTGGAGTAAGCTCTACGACTTCAAGGGGCTCTTGTTCAAGGTGAAACTGCAGAAAACAATACCAATATGATTGGTGAACTCATTCCATTGATCAACAACTCCAACCATGAAACAAATGTGTCTGCAGTACAAGTCGAAGAATCAAGTCTAGATGACTTTGTGAGTAGGGTACTCTCAGTGGGTGAAGTCTAAAGGGAGGTGACTTTCAATATTATATTTCTGAATAATGCATTACACTTGTCTAGTTGCATGATTTTGGTGGTTAATCTTCTCAACATAGTCCTCTGCCCCTGCTCCTGGCATAGGAGAGAACAAATACCAAGCACTGTAAACATGTTTGCTCAATTGGTAAAACAATTATCTCCTTGATTAAATCTCTACGTTTAGACTGAATCATCCTTATTAACCAAATAAACATCTGAACCTAAAGAATTGGCCAAGTTCTTTATACTACCATGCATATGATGCCCCTATTAAGTATGCCAAACCTTATGTGATTTCGGCATTTAGATTCAGGTTTGAATTTGTTTAATTAAAAAAATAAACTATGGATAAGCCACATAATACAGAACTAACTGATAATTTCACTTCAATTCGGCGAAAAACCAAAACAAAAAGTTATAATATTGATTGAAAATAAATACAGACATAAACATAGCAGCTGCATCGACCTTGAAGAATCATCATTCATCAGAGAGTAACAGCTAGAGGATGAATTAAACTTATCACAACGCCTCGCATAATACTGGTCTTACTATCTTAACAAGTTCATATCTCTAATAATTAGAGAAGATTCGTTACTAACTAGCCTCCGCCAATGCATAAAAGCGGCAGCAGAAATAATTAACACTGAAATATAGATGGTTCGAACATTTGCATAATGTAGTAAAATGATGAAATTACAGAAATGCCAGTTCCAGATCCATCGCTACACACATTGACACATATTTAATTCCTCATACCCCTAAAACACCACCACTAACCCCTTACACCAAACCCCTTGCTCTGTTTTTTTTTTCTTTCTTGACAGCAAGACTTATCCTAAGATCCAAAAAACATAGAATGCTAAATCAAAACCCAAATTAAAAATAAAAAACCCTAACCCCCAAATCCATAGAGGGTCCTTCCCTGACGCTTGAGCGCGTAGACCACATCCATGGCGGTGACGGTCTTCCTCCTGGCGTGCTCGGTGTAGGTGACGGCGTCACGGATGACGTTCTCAAGGAAGATCTTGAGGACGCCACGTGTCTCTTCGTAAATGAGACCGCTGATACGCTTCACTCCTCCTCTGCGAGCCAAACGCCGAATTGCAGGCTTCGTGATACCCTGGATGTTGTCTCTCAACACCTTACGGTGTCGTTTTGCTCCTCCCTTTCCCAATCCCTTACCTCCCTTTCCACGCCCTGACATGTTGCGATCGAAAAACTTATTAACGAGAAGAGAGGAAATGAATGAGAGAAGATGAATTGTGAGATTTGTGATGTGGTTTGAGGTAGGAGGCATTTTTTGTATTTATAGGGGATGTGGTTTTCGGGGTTGGGGTCGATCCGTGGGATGTGTTTCTTTGAAGCGATTTGTACCGTCGATCGATGCGTAATGTACGATCGCGATGAGACAACGGACTGCACGCGGATTGATGACGTGGATTAGATTAGTCAGTGACCAAATTGCCATTCCGATTGAGTTGTTGGAAATTTGAATAGCGGAAACTAAAAAAAATTGGCTCGTTTGGTTGGCGCCTTCGAAGTTTTGACCCCTGGCTTACATCGCTAGTTCATTACCAGAAACCAACCTGTGCTACACTTAGCCACTAATAAAATACTTTCTGTTTCGGGCCGCTTTGTGCGATAAGTGAATGATTAATGAAAAATAAATAGGTTCATAAATTTAGTGAAATTTTAGGCTTTCATTATATTGAAATGAAGTACAGAGAAGTTGATACAAGGAAATGGCTCCCACACTTGTGGTATTTTTACAGAGGGAGGAATGTGCGTTTTGACTTTACACTCTCATTTATGTTGCTAAGCTTAAGTTTCAGAGGGAGCCTCCATTCCTTTTTCCTCATTGTACCCTCTCTGTATTGTGATTGTTGTTGGTTGTTGTGTTTTGGGTATTCTGATCACCATTGTTCTGGTTTTGATGGTTGAAGTCGTTGTTATGGTGGTTGCTGGAGGTGTGCGCTCTCGGAATCGCCTCCTACTTTGGATCTCTCTCGTGTTCCGTCTCTTGCTTCTCTTCGATGTTCCTCCTCTGAGACTTAGAGAAGAGAACCAGTGTTCCATGTGCTTGCTGTGTTGTCTTCCTCCGTTGAGTTCCTCCTTTCCTCCTTGTCCGTGTTCTTCCTCTAAGTTGCAGAGGAGAAAACTTTGTGTTTTGTGTATATTGTTATTGTCGCTCTAGTGTGTTGTTTCCCTTCCCTCTCTTCGTCGTCCCCTTGGAAGGAGAAGAACCTCCTATTTATAATGGTGCTTTAGACCAGTGGTCACTGGTTGCTCACCTTTTGTTCGCTGGGTAATAGCACTTTTCATTATGTGCTCAGGGCATCTTCTCAGTAGTTTTGTCCTCTTTACCATTCTTGGCTTTGGCATTAATGGTTGCAGGGAGGAAGTGTGCAAGTCATGTCATTTTTGACTTTGTCCTGGGAAACTGGAATACCTTGTCTGCATGTGTGCGCCTCCCACAGGCCTTATTCCCTGTTCGCTCTCATTTATCATGACTTTCTCCCCAAGTTTCTATGACACCTGGGACGTTTTGGGAGGGTATGTCATACTCATTGTTATCAGTACGTTTGGCTCTTTTCTCTGGGCACAACATCAAAATGTGACGCCTTGGCGACTGACGCTCTGAATATGTGACGCTCTGGGCGGTTCTTGGTGTTTGCACGCCTTTCTCAGTGTCCTTTATTGTTTTATTTTTGTTTGATGATTTTGGGCCTTCATATGGATTGGGCCTTGTAATTTGGACCCGGATTCTCTGCAGTCGGCTAAGTGGTGCAGTCACTGCAGTCGAAAATCCAAAGGTCCAGATTTTTTGAGTTTTATTTTTTATTTTAACTTTATCCCAAGTTTTATTTTTTGTATGGTTAAGATCTCATGCAGTCACACAATGTGACTGCAGAAAATCCAGGCCCTTGTAATTTGGGCTACCAAATATTGAGGTATCAACACTTTCTAATTACGATTCTGATGTATATGACAAATCCAGAAGTAACTTCAGAGAGTTAGACATTTTTTTAAAAAAAATAAGGGGATCTAGCAAAAGTACCTAAAACTTCAGACACTTGTAACATAATTAAGTCCATATAATAAGTTGATCATCTTAGTAATAGCATGAACCAAATATAGAAGAAATTACATGATATTTAAACAAACGAAATTTTCACTATAGTTCCGTCCGTGTAACTCAGCCCAGTTGGTAGCTGCAGGGACACCTAGGTAGCTTAGGCCCCCAGGTCCGAGCGGAGTGTGTGATAAAGTGTATCATGGAAAGCCCTGTATAAGGAGGTGCAAATAGCAACTTTAATGTATGGCATAGAATAAAAAACTTATTCTAAAATTAGTAGGTATTGCTACATACTTTTGGTGATCTTATCTATCATCATTGATGCATTTTGAACCTTCTGAATGCGTGCACGCTCCTGTGAGAATATGGGTTTGTGTTCTTTAGTCAAAACTATGACTTTCAACACACTAACTCCTTTTGAGTGATCTTGGGATCCATCAATTATAATTGATCGAGCTAAAACTGCTTTGGCATCTCCTAAATTTGAGACAAAGAGCTAAACAAATGCTCCCTCCGGCTCGAATTATAAACAATTCTAACCACTTTTATGCTTATTAAGGAGGTTAGTTGATTGTATTTAATTTTCTCAAATTTATAAAAAAATAGAGGTATTTTTGAAAATTAGTATTGGGAATGAAACAAAAATTAATTAAGATTACAATTTTCTAGAGATGTTTTAAAAAAGTGGCATTGAGAATGAAACAAAATTTAATAAAGTTAGCTAGTTTTGCTTATATTTTAAACCTAGAGTAGTATGTTTTTTGTTGCTTATAATTCGAGCCGGATGGAGTATTCATCAAATAGAAGAAGGTAAAAAATTATATCATTGGCCCGACTGAATACCGAAACAGACCAGGGGCATAATTTACTAAGGCTCTGTTCGGCAACACAAGCTATGAGCTTTTTAGCTAGCTAGGAGCTTTTAGATTCAGACAATAAGCTATTAGCCCCGTTCGATGAACACAAATTAAAAAGAGCTTATAGCTTTTAAAAAAGGAGCTTGTAGCTTTTAGAAAGCTACTTGAAGTAGCTTTCTAGAAACTAAACTAGCTTTCAATAATTCATATACCAATTATATCCTAAAACAAAATTCAAAATTATTTTGCTACCCTTTAACTAATTATTAATTATAATTTAATAATTTTGTTATAATTAAGTAATTAACTACGTAATTAATAAATTAAAAAATGAATTTAATTAATTATAATTTAATAATTTTTATATTTTATTAATTAATTAACTATCTATTTAATAAATAAAGAAAAATTTTTGAAAAATTTAAAATAATAAAATGTTGCATGTCCTTTTTGGTCATTTAATAACTTTTAGCTACTTCAAAAGCTAGTTTTGCCGAACAACATTATTTTAAATAGTCAGCTAAATAGCTATAAGCTCCCAACTACAAGCTCACAGCTCCTAGCTAGCTTAACAGCTACAAGCTAGAAGCTCACAGCTATAAGTTACAAGCTCACAGCTACAAGCTAGTTTTGTTGAACAGATCCTAAATAAAATACCAATATTTGTGAACAGCACGTTTTCCAAATTTATTGTAAAATTCCTCAGCAAAATTTCCATAATTATCCTACTCATGATGTTTAAATACAATTACCAAGATGGCGCAGCTAAGACATGATTCGTATGATGGCATAAACTACTCACAATGTAATTGAAAATAAGTAATTGCAAGCTTATTTTATGTCCCAATACCCAAATGCATTCAGCTAAATATACTTTATTGGAATGATCCACACCTAAAATATACTTTAACATACCAGTTACAAGTATAATGAATACGGTACGTGTACCGGTACCCAAGATGTACCGGGTACGAGTACGTCACCAGTTTAGGAGTACCATGTTTCATAGAATTCCAATATTTCTAATCACATTTTCACTCTCTTTATTTTTATTTGTTCTTCCAAATTTATCCTTATTAAACTTCATTAATTTCTTTTGAAAGTAACCTCTTTGAAAAAAATTAATAGAACTTCTTTAAAATTATTTATAATAAAACATATATTGATTTAATTTGCTGATATAATTTACTCCTAATATTCACCTAAAATGATCAAAATACAGATCCTTCTCTCATTTTATCCAAAATATTAAAGCAATAAATATTTCTTTCATTTCAGAAAGATGATAAAATATAACAATATTTTTTGTTATTTAAGTTTTTGGTCCTCGAAAATTGACCGTGTTTGGGTTTTAGTCCCTATCTTTTTATTTGACCGGTCTCATTCATTAAAAGTTCAAAAAAATTTGGTTTTGATCCCTACCATTAGACTTCAACCGTTAATGCTGACGTGGCAAACGGTATATTTAAAATAATAATAAAAATTAAAAATTTAAAAAAATGGTTCCCCTCCCCTCTTCCTCTCTCTTCCGTCCCTTCCTCACGATCTCCTCCATTGAACCACCACCACCACCACCCCTACACCTCCCTTATTCCTCTTTTTCCTCTGTCCCTTCTCTCTCCTCCATGAAACCGCCGCCGCCACCCTCCCACACCTCTCATCTTCCTCTCTCCTTCGTCCCTTCTCTCTCCTTCTATGTCAACGGCGAACCAAGGAAACCGAAGCGCGTTGCGTTGCCGCCGCCGAATGAAACACGACACGTCGCCGCCAACACATTGCATGTGCGTTTGAACCGCATCTCGCAGATGACACTGACAGCCACATACCCAGTTTGCGACATGGTTTCATTGCTCCGTGTGTGACTATGTGAGAGCAGATAGAATGAGAGGGGTTTCATGGAGGAGAGAGAAAGGACGGAGGAGAGAGAAAGAGAGGAGGTGCGATGGTGGTGGTTCTCATGGAGCTGGAGAGAGAAGGGACGGAGGAGAGAGGAAGAGGGGAGGTGTGGGGTGGCGCTGGCCATGGTTTCATGGAGCTAGAGGAGAGAGGAAGGGACGGAGGAGAGAGAGGAAGAGGGGAGGGGGGGGGGGACATTTTTTTTTAATATTAATTTTTTATTATTTATTTATTATTTTTTTGAAATATTTCGTTTGTCACATTAGCGTTAACGGTAAAAGTCTAACGGCAGGAACCAAAACTATTTTTTTTTCAACTTTTAAGGACTAAGACCGGTCAAATAAAAAGATAGGGATTAAAACCAAAACACGGTCAACTTTCGGGAACCAAAAACTTAAATAAGCCTCAAAATAATTAATGAAAAAACTTAAAATTGCATACTTTGACTTGTGATTAATTAATCAATACAAAATGAATTAAATTATTTATTTGATAATTGGTTAATGTGTTAAACAATCCAGGTCATCAAATACATGTCTCATCCATTCTTTCACTTTTACAATTTTTTATCATTCTCTCAAAACAGAAGGAATAGATGTACTTTAACTTCTCTATTCAAAGTAAGAATTCTTTTATCCACATATCAATCACCCACATATCCTAACAATGCCTAAGCTCAATATTATATATCAAGAGTGAAGAAGTCAAAGTCCCAAAGTATAGAAATATAAATGCAATAGATGGTTTAAACAAAATGACAGTTAAGTGTGTTTAACATCACATCTTATCCAAAATCTTAAAATATTAGATTCATAGATCTTATTATCGCTTATTTACACTTAAATATTTCATTATTATTCAATATGAAACTTTTACCCACATATCATTCACACTTCAAATCCGAACATCTAATTTTGCTGGCGGCATTGAGGACAACTAGGTATGTGCAGAGCCGTTCCTGAATTTTTGGGGTCCCCAAAAATTTTTTTGACCCATACTTGAATGAAAAAATTAAGGAAAAAAAAAAGATAGATATAACGCTGTGGAGAGTATATGATAGGTACTTCATCCGATCTCTAATATAAGAAAAAAAGAATATACTTATTTTCATATCAAATATAAGAAAAAGTTAATTAACTTTATATTTTCAATACAATTATTAATTTTTAAAATAATCTTATAAAGTTATTGTGTCATTTAATTTTTGTTTTATTCTCAATGCAACTTTCCTTCAATAACTATTTTTTTAATGAATTTGAGAAAATTAAATGCACTCAATTAACTTCTTTAATAAGCGAAGTTTGTTATTTTTTTTAATAGTAGAAACCAGAGGAGTATATAACTGATTGAGAGCTAGTGATAATTATATAAGGGTGGTCTGACATGGTTTAAAAACTGGGAATTTACCTTGTATGAAATTGTACTATGTTTTTTTAATCTTGCTTGAAGCAAATGATATGAGGGAATAATATATATTATGATGCCTACTTAAACTTGTTGTGATTAATGAAATTTCTTAATTAGAAAAGAAAATCGTTAATGTTGTATGTTATTGTGTTGTAGTGTATATTATAAAAATTTTACGTACTCGTAATTAATTTTACATAATTATTTTTTATAAGATAGGACCTCTATTTTTAATTTTGCCTAAGATCTTAGTACGTGAAGGAAAATGATTTTCAGTTTGATTATAAAAATTTGCATTGATCTAATAAAGAACCACTATAAAACGAATTTCGGGTTCTATACAATAACAGGGTCTTGACTAATAATATTCAGATTTCAGATCCCAACAAAGAAAAAAAATTACTACATTTTTTTTTTTAATTTTGGTATTTGATTTTTCTCATTCATAGCAAATTTAAAGAAAAATAAAAGCTAAAATATACAGTGCCTAGAGATTCCATATTATATAAATGACATTTACCCATTTATTATTCTCTTGATCGAAAAGGTAGAATGAAGTGTTAAAAACTAAAAAGTTGCAAGATTTTTCACAACTGTAAACCTTGTTATTCGATGATATGGATGGGTACAGGGTGTGATACTTCCAAGAGACTGTTCCGTAACAATTCAATGATGGATCACTTTTGTAATCAGAAGGTAGAAGAATTTCAGTTTCATTTAAAGGAGGGATGACTTTTGATACATAATACTCCTTGCTTCCTAAACATCTTAAGTAGACCTTTTCATGTGTCTGGTTGTTGTATACATGAATTTTCACTGGGATAGACATGCCCCAATCCCAACATGTAAATAGCAGAAACAACGCAATGGGAATTGTTGAGTGATAATTTTTCATGGTTAGATGCATGCTATTTTTTTCCTATGCTTTTTAATGTGAGATCACTTGCCAATTTATGTTCAGTGTGTAAGAACCTTGACGTTAAATTGTTTCTATTATAGCAGGCCAAGAGCGTTGAGTAATAGTACAAGCGTTATTGAATTGGCAATTTAAATTTTTTCTCTTTCTATTATTATTATTATATATATCACTAGTACTAGTTCCATGTAAGTTATGAATAAATGTAGATGAGAAAGTCCCATACAAACCCAATTTTGAGTTTAGGAGTTTAACTTTAAAAAACTATCCCCAAACCTTAATTTTTTTAAAAATTTTCAAAATTATATTTACTTTCGTCACCCTGTTCTTTGACACCCATCAGTCATTCTATCCCGAACTCAAAATTACAGCTACTGAAGGTTGAGTTCATAGTAGAGTGGCGGTGAATGTGTGGAAAACATTACGACCCTCGTCTCTCTAAAAAAGTTTTGATAAACCCAAGTGGATTGCCCTAGTGGAAACTGGTTGGACACTTAGGGACTTCAGGGTCAAATGCTCGAGTCCCAGTGAGGCAACAATTCCTAGGGATGATTCATATCGTTGAGTCAAAGACTCTCACAGTTCGCGAATCCGAGGTGGATTAGTTGGGCCACAAAAATGTGAAGCCTAGACACCACCTGATTTCGAAAAAAAAAGTTTTGATAAGGCTTCTTGGAAACTTGGTGAGATGAGATGAATATTTGAATGAAGGTATCGCAATAGAGAAGAGATGCCGGAGACGGAGACAAAGATGAGATTAAAAAAAAAATAAATAAGAGAGAGAGAGGAACAAAGTGGTGGTTTGGGGATTTAGAATTTGTGATTGAAGGGTTTGGTGGTGGCTTGGGATTTGGGGTTTGGTGGTGGTTTGGGATTTTAATGTGGTGGTGACGACTATGGGTTCGAGCTTTCGTTGTGGTGGTGGCTACGGGGTTTAGGGTTAAAAGAAGAAGACTAGAATTGGGGTTTGGGAGATTAGTTTTATAACATGGATATTACACTCATTTTATAATCAAAATGAGATTATGGAGATTAAAGTCCAAAACTCCTTTTTTTTTTAGTTGCGAATTGGATGGATTGTGGACATGCAAGGGAAGAATGACTAAAGCCCACTAATGTGTTGTGGGATTCTTGCAATTTCAAATTTTAAAAACCTTCATAGTAACAAAGACTAAACTTTATTTGTGCATGATTAATATATGGGTTTCGCTAACAAGTGTCATAACAGTGCTGGTTAAGATTTCTAAACTTAGAAAATTAATAATGAGAGCAATCACTCCGTGTCTTGAGAATATAAAAAAATGCATTTTTCAATGGTTATTTACTTCATTTGACTTTTTAACAAGTGCGTCAAGGATACTTATTAACATTTGCCTTAATATATATATATATATATATATATATATATATATATAGACACACACACATACATATAACTTTGATTTACACTACTATTTTTTATAAAGAAAAGTATAAGTATTGATGTGTAAATTACACTACTATTTAAAAAATTGTTTACTTTGTTAGCAGAGATGGTGTAGAGATGAGCATTAGGCCCAATATAACATTATTGATGTTAACGGTAGACATTACCACATAAGATAAGATAGTTTATCGTTATTCAAGCAAGTGATTAGATGTTTGATTTCTGACTCTCGTGAATGTAAGAGATTTTATTAAGAAAATCGGCTCTTATGAATCCTTCGGTAATCGAAATAATTAGTCACCAAGTTATGTTATTGATAATTGGTCTAAATCAAAAAATAAAAAATAAAGAGTTGTGTAGATGTTGCTCTTCTCGTGCATCTTACCATTCCTTTTAATCGCCTTCCCTCAATCAAATTCCATTAACCGGAAACCGAAATGAGTGAAAACAACCTATTAGCGTAGCTCCTTTCTTATATATCCCATAATATAAAATTCAAATTGAAAAAACTCCAAAAACTAAAAATAACCTAGAGCCTGTTGTAAAAAAAAAAAAAAAAAAAAAAAACCTAGAGCCGTTAAAAAAACAAAACAAAACCCTAGAGCGTTATAATACTTTCCCTTAACAAAATAATTGCCATGGTACCGTCTTTCCCATATACCTGCATGTTGGTTTGGTATTGCTCTCCATGTGCTCTTTAAAAAAAAAAAATTGTTTAAAGGCATTAGTTAAAAAGTATATTTTTTATGATTTTTATTATAAGTTATATTTAACTATATTACAGAGATAAAAGAGGGTAGTTACATTTCTTAAGACTTTAAAAAGTTATTTTAACATTACAATTTTATCTTTTTAATTTGTATTGAAAATTTCTCGAATGTATTGTTCTTTTTTTTTTAATTTCTAATGTATAGTTTTTTTTATTAATGAGCAAAAGATAAATAAGAGGAAAAAAAGTAATAAAGACTTTGTACAAAATACAAAATGTTGTAATTTATAGATAAAACCAATGCATTCCTCTAGAAAACGATTTATAAATGAGAAGAAATGAATATTATTAAAGAAAATTTTACACTAAAAATCTAAGTTGATTACTTATCGAAATCTGATATTCATTATTTTTTAAGATAAAATCACTGGTTTAATTTTATTTAAAATAATATCCATTAACATTTATTACAGAGGAGCAACATTTTTCTTTTTTTATTTTTTTTTGGTGAATACCAATGGTATCCCCCAGCCGACAGCCGAAGACTAATTCCCTCCGAGGCGTAGAGATCACCGAAGTGGGTTTTGCCTCTACCAACAAAGCCTTTTCCATGCCCACGGCAGAGATCAAACCCCTGACATCATGCTTAAGGAACCCAGCTATCTACCAACTGTGCTGGGCTTTGTTGGTAGCATTTTTCTTTTTTTAGTTGTTTCCGCTAACCACTTTGACACTTTCGGCCTTCTTTCCTTGGAAACATTTATGGTCTCTAATCATAATAAAATCTAGGCTTAATTATGGTTTTGGTCCTATAAGTTGACCTCGTTTTGAATTTAGTCCTTAAATCTTTTTTTGACCTTGAATGGTCCTTAAATCTTTTTAAATTTTGTTTTTAGTTCCTAAAATCTTTTTTTGACCTTGAATGGTCCTTAAATCTTTTTAAATTTTGTTTTTAGTCTTTCTGTTTGTTTTCTTCCGTCATCTGCTGACATGGCAAACGGTGTACCATGTCAGCCCTTACATTGACTGCCAACGATGCATCTGATGTGGACCTCCTGCTCATGTGAGCAGGAACCAAGCATTAACCGATCATGAACCGAGCATGACTTGCCAAACCGAGGGGAGATATCGACCGAGCACGATGAACTGAGCACGAACCAAGCTATGTCGTTACCAATTGCATCGTACTTGGTCGATATCTCATGCACAGTTAATGCTCGGCTCATGCTCGGTTCATGCTCGATTCCTGCTCACATGAGTGGGAGGTCCACATCAGATGCATCGTTGGCAGTCAATATAAGGGCTGACATGACACACCATTTGTCATGTCAGCAGATGACGGAAGAAGACAAACAGAAGGATTAAAAACAAAATTTAAAAAGATTTAAGGACCATTCAAGGTCAAAAAAAGATTGAAGGACTAAAAACAAAATTTAAAAAGATTTAAGGACCATTCAAGGTCAAAAAAAGATTTAAGGACTAAATTCAAAACGAGGTCAACTTATATTGACCAAAACCATAAATAAGCCTAAAATCTATACTATACTACTGTATTATATAAAACAAACTTTGTTTCTACATAATTTTGTAATTTCCCATTATACCCTTTCTAATGGGAAGGGAAGTTACTAAAAAAATAATAATAACTGTTGCATCAACAAGTAAAGGCAGTTACACGTGTCAGTTTCAAAAAACAAAAATCAAATGGGAAGGGAGCAATTTTAAATGGAAAAAAAGCAGTTTACACATGCTTGGGATGGGTTGATTGTTTTACCACAACCAAGCAAAAAGAAAAAACGATACAAAAACTGACTTTCCTACTATATATGAGGAGGGTTTGACAAGGACAACTACGGTAGAAAGGCATGAAACTCAAGTTATGTCCCATTTTTATGGTTAGTAGCACTTCTCAATATATACCAATCTTTGTCTTTAATATGTTTTTTTTTAACATCGTTCAACTATGATGGTTATTCGCTGAAACTTATTAAGTATTTTTATGGCCTTTTCAAATCATCATGTTATAACAAGGGAGTCATTGATTTTCAGAAAGTTGAATATGCAATGATTTTGTAAGATTGACAAAAATTTTCTTGCTAATAGCCTAACTCATGTGTTGTGAATGATGTTGATATTTCTGGTTTCTATAATTCTTGGAAAACTAACAATAAGGAACCTCTCAAGTTTGTTAAAAAAAAACAATGTAAAGTGATTTTCTTTCGATTTTTTTTAAATTTTAAAAATAATTGTCCCCATTGTAAATCGATTGGTGCTTCATTCTTTACTAAATTTCTTATACTATTGTCTCCTTTTCATCTTTAATATAAAAAAACATGACAAAATGAATGTCGATTTACAAATATAATATTTTATGACAAACAACACTTTTCAACGAAAACACGACAAAAGGAATGCGGATCGATAGGCACGGGAGTGCCTATCGAGACGCTAGTCATAATAAAAAAAAACTAACTTTATATTTATTAAAAAAGTTAGTTTATCATATTTATTTTTTTCAAGTTCATAAAAAATAGAAATGTTTTAGGAAAGTTATATTAAAAATAAAATAAAAATTGAATGAAATAATTATTTTATAAAAATATTTTACGAATGATCGTATTAAAAATTAAAATTTTATTAACTCTTTTTTTTAATATTTGATAATATTATTTCAATTTTATGAATTTTTAATTCAATTTTCAATTTTCTGAACTTTTTTTTTTTTTTTGAATCCAGTCCATTGGGCCGACTAATCCAGTTCGAGGGGGGTCCTGGGTAAGGCGAACCACGGTTCGATCCCCCGCAACAACGTTGGGAGAGGAATAAAACCTTAACCCCGGGACCCCCCTCGAACCAGGGTGCAAAGAAAAAAAAAAGTTAGTACAATATTACAGTAGTGACAGTGTTACTTTTGGAAGCGGGGCCCTCTTCCGACCGTTCGGTCTTTTTAGGCGTTAACAACTTGAATTATCATGATTAACAAAGCCTTTTCCAACATTGTAGGTGTTGTATTCATATATAGCTTGTAGCTCAGTATCATGGCATCCATTTTGGTTTGCACCCTGGTATTCGGTCCACTGGGCCGACTAATCCAGTTTGAGGGGGGTCCCGGGGTTAAGGTTTTATTCCTCTCCCAACGTTGTTGCGGGGGATCGAACCGTGGTCCGCTCTACCAAGTGCAGCCCTTGGCACCACTGCACCAACAGCTCGTTGGTAGTATCATGGCATCCATTGTCCGTATATCATGCACTTATTTGTTATGAATATGTTATCTGGACATAAAAATTGATATCTAGATTAGATATCTATTATTTTAGGAAAAGAAATAAGAAAATGATAAAATAATACATTGAGTTTATTTCCATTCTTTTTTTTTTTAAAATAATAGTAAGTGTTTCATTTTGATGTCTAAATTTGATGTTTAAATAACATTATTGTCTGAAGATGATGTGAACATTTTTATATTACCTTGATTGTTGGTTAGTTTTAAATATCTCCGAAATTATCATACTACAGATATTGAGAAGAATTATTAAGGATCAAGTCATAATTATGATTATGATGTTGTAATGGAGACCCTTCATATCTTAAAATTATCATATCATTTAAAAGTTGTTCATCGTACTATATTGCCGAAATATGATGTGAAATACTTGTAAATAATTGTCTGGTAGTGGTTATTTCACTTGAGAAACCCTAATTTGAGCTTCAAATTTCCGTCTAAAATGAATACTAGCCAATGAGAATTAACTCGACTAGTGCTTAAATTACAGGTGAATTCTTTGATGGTCTAAAGTGAGACGTGACCAGCCATGTTCTTTTACTACAATGGTGTGCAAAGAGATAAAAGAATCAACTGATCAGTCATGACACATGCGATAAGACTAACATAAATAAATAAAGAGAAATTAAATTTTAATTTTTAATTAATTTGAACTTATACTTGATCAAGTAAAATGAAACAAAAGTGTGGGAGTGGGACAAGACTTAATTATATACAACTCATGAGATCTAAAGTTGCATGATTGAAGATGCTTGAATTTTTATTCTTAATTTTAGAGGGGGAAAAAGAGTTAGGTTTGTTTCATTACAAGTTTATAACATGTAATTATGTGAGGTGTGGTTAGCCATGAAACATGCGTGTTTCTCTTTAAACATTAGAGTTCAAGATTTATGAACGAAGACAATTCCTGCTAAAAGAGTGATTATGAATGTTCCATGCTCAAACAAAATTTTCCTCGTATAAAAAAATACTTGTTGCTAAACTCAAAAAACCCAAATAAAAAAGTTTAGATTAAGAGCGAATTACACCTTTAAACAAGGTTATAATAAACATTTGAACCATTTTTCGATTTCAGCCAACTTATTTTTTCTTTCAAAGATTCTATAATATATAGAAAATGTTTGTACCACTCCAATTATCATCATTTATTTAGGTGTAGGTGCTGTAAGGAATATAATTGTAGTGTCCTAAAACACTATGTTCTTAACCCTCTAAGTCCTCAAGATTATGGTAATCAAGAGTTCAAGAGAGGATCAAGTGTTTATGTGTGACCTTATGGTTTTTCTGCAGTTCCAGTTGGGAAAAGCAGGGTTTCCCCAGTCAACAAGTGTGTGCAGAGTGTCAACTTAGGGATGAGAGTACGTACCTGAACCCTAGCTGTAGTTAGCTATTTATAGGGTTTGAGGAAGCTGATATGGGCCGTATGGGCCTTGTACCAGAGCTGAGCTGAACCAGGATTCTGTGAGATAATATCGGAGGTTTATGCTCTTAGAATCTGGATAGGATCAGCTTACGATCCCATGTCTAGGCTGTTGCGAGATTCCAGGAGAGATTTGCGGAAGGGATAGGAAGCTGTGGTAACTGAATCTATCTACCAGCCGACGTTATATCTCGGCCCTGGAGTCCCGAGCCGATGGGTTGAAGACCATTGGCGAGGCTCGGCCCCATCAAGTCTGAGCCTGGTCTTTTATTGTACTCGGAACCAGCGAGTCCGAGCGAGGGACGTTTGTGCTGAGTAAACCGAGGGAGGGGTCCTTGAAGAATCCCTTATATAAGACTTAGTCCTTATTCGGTCGGCAGACCCTACAAGCCCCCCAGCTCGTAAGACTTTATAAAGTCTGTGACGAGGTAGCATGTGTTTAGGGTTGGACCTTCTAGATGTCTTAGTTCGAATGTGTGACAGCTGTCCGAGGTGACGTTTTGGTTTCTCTAGGTACGGCGCGTTCTCTTGTAAGTTGTGCCAAATCATTGCAATTTTTGAAATTTGAAAAAGCGTCTGTTGAAACCGCCACGTCTCATTCAGCGAGTGGTTGCATGGGTTGATGGGCTTTCGGCCCAAATGCGTGTCATGGAGGGAAACTGAAAAGTTTCCTTCATTAGTTCGAACCCTATTACTACCCCCACTCATTTTCCTTCTCACTTCAGGATCTTCTCAAATCATAATCCCCTCATTCCCTCTTCAATCTCCTTTCCACCGTCTCCGCCTCCAAATCCTTAGCACTCTCTCATCATCCTTTCCAGCAACCAAAAGCAGGTAACTTCCTCTACTCTTCTCATTTCCGTTTCTGCGATTTCCTCCTTTTGTGCGATTTCTGCTTTAGGGATTTTGGTTTTGGGGGTTTTGCAGGGTCTGGACTTTAAGTGATTTCTAGATTTTGAGTGTTGTTTAGGATTTCTGGGCAACTTAGGATTTCTGGGTAAGTAGTTAACTAATCATGAGAGGATGGAGAGGTTTGCGGAGGATTTATCGTGAACTTTGCAGGAGATTAGGAGAGGAACCCTCTAGTGATAGTGATTCGAGTGCTTCAAGTTCTTTTGGTTTTTCTGGGAATTCTGGGAATGAGGGAAATTTCAATATGGATGATTCTATACATCCTTCTACTACTCCCCCAACTAACCAGGGATCCACCGAGTTAAAACCATTAGCTGTAGAATACCCATCGAATCCCGCAGATGAGAATAAGTGGTTGTTAGCTTACATATTTGCCGAGCGTCGAGCCCAAGTTAGGCTTAGCCCCGATCCTGACACCAGGGGGAAAGAACCTTTGGAGAGTCCACCGGGGGAAGGGGGAAAAAGTCAAGGGCTCGGCCTTAAGCTAAAAATAAAAACTTGTGCTATAAAAAACCCTAACGCCGAGCCTTTTGCTTTTTCCCCAGATATGGTGGAACGCAGGTGTGTTACCAACCCTGAAGAATATCCTCTGCCGCCTAATCATGCGCAGTACGATGCTGTTTTCGATCGGGAAGTACTGGGGACGAGACCTTCATTGTTGACAACAAATAGTCTTAATCATCTTCGGCCAATATTGACACCTCCGAGAGCCGATGGAAATACCTCAGAATTCGTATTAAGACCTTTGGGAATCGACGATCGGATTTGCTTCCAAGTACCGGAAAATCGTCAATATTTTTATTTCTACGAAGAAATAGCAACTAAAGTCGGTATCCGCTTGCCCTTTTCCACCTTCGAGGTTGAAGTCCTCACTCATCTAGGAATAGCTCCTAGCCAATTGCATCCAAGTGGGTGGGCTTTCGTCCGAGCCTTCCAACAATTCTGCGACGCTGAAAACTTGGTCGCGACAGTACGGTCCTTCTTTTGGTTATATGCTCCCCAAGTAAATAAGTTTGGTGATTCCAAGGGTCTTTGGGTGTCCCTAAAGGCTCGGAGGGGGCATGCCCTTTTCGCCAAGGTGACAGACTCTTGGAAATCTTTCAAACCTCTCTTCTTCCAATACGAGTATACTGGGGCCGAAGTATGTTGGTTCATGGAACGGGTTGAAGAAGGTGGAGTGATCAAGGTCGTGCCTCGGTTTCCGTTGGGTTGGACGACTAACATTTATAACCGAGGATCCTCGTTGTATCAATTCGACTATAAGGCGAATTTGACAAAAGCCGAAAGGCGACTATGCGACCATGTTTGGGAATACCTTCAAGCAAATGGTCAAATTGATACCAAACGAATTCTGCTGAAAGAGACACGAGACGAAGTGAAGGCGGAGCTGGGTACTACATCCTTTTTTTTTTTTTTGGTGTTAATCCATTTTTCTTGCAGAAGCAATGGGGAAGAAAGCAACCAAGGCCAAGAAGAGTGAAGCTCAGGCAGCTAGAGTATCGCAGCTGGCTGCACTCAAAGAGACCGCATCCGGATCTCCAATCAAGAGTCAGTCTTCTGAGCCGACCCATCCTGAGATCCCGACCGTTATCCCCAATACCACCCCCACTGTAAGGGTTACGAGTGTTGAACAGATGATCAAAAAGGGCCGTGTTGTCGACGCGGTGAATATTGAAGTGGAAGCTCGTTTATCTCCCCAAGGCATTCCCGAGCGCCCCCTCAAGAGGACTCGGCTGGACAAAGGAAAAGGTCTCGCTGGAGATTGGTTCAATTTGAGCAGGTCTAACAAAGGGATTGAAATTCCCGAGGGTAAGGAAGATGCAGCTGCCAAGACGGTGTGGGGTAAGAAAATGTCCGACTCATTCATTGCCACCGTCTTCCCTCCTGAAAATGCTGAAGTAATCGAGTCTTAGACCCCTGGGACTTGGGAAAATAACTGTAAATCGTTGGTGAGAAGCTTCTTACGGGGTGCGAGCATTTTCCATCACCTTGGTCATCATGGTGATGACGCCTATGCTGGATTGGCCCCCGAGGAAAAGAAGAAAAGATATGAAGCCAATGAGCGGGAAGACTACTTGGAAATTCAGGTCCAAGGTCTGAATAAAAGGATACAAGAAATGACAGCTGAAAACGAGCGGCTTCAAAAGACTGCACAAGATTCTGAGGGGGCCAAAGTTCGGGCTGAGAAAACACTTCAGGCTGCCGACGCACAGATAAAGAGGTCGGAAGAAATCCAGAAAAAGGCTGAGGAGGATGCTGCTGCTCTTCTGGTGGCTACGGAGAAAGCTCGTTCGGCCGAGCAAGCTGCTGCAGTGGCTCAGGAGCAACATGAGTATGCTAAGGACAAGATACTCAGGCTCCGAGCTTCCTTGGAGAAGATGAGTGCGAAAGCTCTCAAGCATAAGAAAGCAGCTAAGGAGAATCTGTTCAATTGGGACCATGCAATTGAAGATTCTTTCTACAATACTGCCGAGCAACTCCGTGTTCTGAATCCTGGGCTCGTGACCAAGGGCACTGACCCTAATTTTGCTGTGAAAAAAGGTCGAATTGTCGGCCCGAGTGGAGTTCCCATAGATCTGAACAACGCCGACCTTCCTGACCATTTGGCCGAAGATTCCGAAGGGGAAGGAACCGAGGATGCTGAAGGTGAAGAAGAAGAAGAGGACACATTCAATGCTGACAGCATTGTATTGTCCGATTTAGAATAGTTTGATTATTCTGCTATCTTTTTTGTAATTGCCCCAGTAGATGGGTTTAAACTTGTATTACTGTTTCATTTGGAATATTTTATAATATCCGTAATCATGTTATGCTTCTTTTTACGCTCTTTGTTAAGAATTCAAGTGTTAAGACCTCGGAACTCCAGCACTTTAGCCGAGGTGGGTTCCTCTATCCGCAATATAAAATGATTCGAAAAAAAATCATGATTTAATCGGGAATCTTATTAAAAGTACTTGACGAGTTATAAGCTCTTGTTAGAGCTGTTTATAATCGTTCGCGTCATAAACGGTGGCTAATCGAGTATGAGGAAAAGTACGTAATACAATGAATTCAATAACAAGTCTTTTTATTAATCAGAAGCAGAAAGTACAATGGGCTCGGAATTCCACCGAGCGTACACCATCATTAAAAAGAAATAAACAATACAATAAAAACAATTGTCACTATAAAATTGAAATGAAAGAAAAATTCTAACTATAGTATGCTCTGAGCTTTGCCGCGTTCCAAGTGTTGTTGATGAGGGCTCCCGAGAGAGTTTCGAGCTTGTAGGCTCCTGTTCCAGTCTTAGAGGCTACTCGGTATGGTCCTTCCCAGCTTTGGGCCAATTTTTCGTCCTTTGCATTTTTGAGACCAATATCAGCTCTTCTTAAGACAAGGTCGCCTAGCTCGAACTCTCTGGGCACAACCGTACGATTATATCCTTTCGCTTGCATCGTCTTGGCATGCTTCTCTCGTTCGGCGGCTAAATCCCTGACTTCCTCCGACAAAATCAGATCCTCACACAATATAGTGCTGTTGAGGGGATTCGGCTGTTGCATAACTCGGAATGAAGGGATGATTGTTTCAATGGGAATGACTGCGTCAGACCCATAAGTGAGTCGATAAGGTGTTTCTCCTGTTGAGGTTTGTATGGTTTTGCGATACGACCAAAGTACCTCATACAAGTTTTCCAGCCAATTCCCCTTCGCACCTTCGAGTCTTCTTTTGATTCCCTGAATGATGGATCGGTTAACGGATTCTACTTACCCGTTAGTCTGGGGATGCTCGACTGAGGAAAAATAGTGCTTAATGCTCAGAGCGTTGACCAAATCCTTGAATGCCTTTGCCGCAAATTGGGTTCCATTGTCTGTTACTACCACTTGCGGAACTCCGAATCGAGCTACGACCTGTCTCTTGAAGAACTTCTGAACCTTTGCTGATGAAATGGTAGCAAGCGGCTCAGCTTCAACCCACTTTGTGAAATAATCAATGGCCACTATCACCCACTTGATCTGTCCTGGTGCGGTAGGGAACGGTCCGATTAAATCCATTCCCCACTGATAGAAGGGATATGGAGATGAAAGTGAATGGAGTTCCTCAGGGGGTTTCTGATATACATCACTGTGGAACTGACATTTCTCACATCTCTTCACATGGTGGATTGCATCTTGTTGAAGGGCCGGCCAGTAGTATCCTGCCCTTAGGATCTTTTTAGCCAGTGATTTCCCCCCAACATGATGACTTCCAACCCCCCCGTGAACTTCCTCCAGCGTTTGTTTTGCTTCGGCAGGGTCCAAACATCTGAGCATTAGGCCGCTAACCCCTCGGCGAAACAGGACTCCACTTACAAGGGCAAACTGCGATGCTTTTCTGACGAGTTTCTTGGCCTCGACTGGATCAGTTGGCACAATCCCTTGTTCCAAGTAACCTACAATTGGAGTGATCCAGCTCGGATCCACTGAAATGGAGAGGACAACACTAGGTCCATGCACCATTTCTTGAATCAGAGTTTTGTTGTTTTCAGACTTTTTTGTTGATGCGAGTTTGGAAAGAATATCCGCTCGGCTATTACTTTCCCTCGGAATGTGGCAGATTTCGACCTTCATAAATTCGGAGGATAGGAACTTTACCTTTTCCAAGTATTTTTGAAGGATAGGTTCCTTAGCCTGAAACTCGCCCTTGACCTGTGAAACCACCAACTGAGAATCACTAAAAATTTTTACCTCTCGGGCCCCCACGTCTTTTGCCATCCTCAATCCTGCCAAAACGGCTTCATACTCCGCTTGATTGTTCGACGTTGAAAATCCGAACTTCAAAGAGTACTCGAGGGTGACTCCCTCGGAGTTCTCCAAAATTATTCCTGCCCCAGCTCCAAGTTTGTTACTCGATCCATCCACATAAATGTTCCAATCCGAGGTTGAGCTCGTCAATGGCTCAGTAAACTCGGTAAGGAAATCAGCCAAAGCCTGAGACTTCATCGCCTTTCTTGGTTCGAAAGTGATTTCAAACTCGGAAAGCTCAATTGCCCAGGTTACCATCCTTCCAGCCAAATCAGGTTTCTGCAATATTTGACGGATCGGCTGGGCCGTTCTGACCGTGATATGGTGGCTTTGGAAATACTGGCGCAGTCGTCTGGCAGTAACAATCAAGCAGAAAGCTAATTTCTCCACTTTTTGATATCTCAACTCTGGTCCTTGGAGAGCTCGGCTAACAAAATAGATGGGCAACTCTTTACCAAATTCCTCCCGAACCAAAACCGAACTGATCACCGAGTCTCTCATTGATAAGTACAGGAAAAGAGTTTCACCATTGTTCGGACTAGACAAAATTGGAGGTGATGCCAAATAATGCTTAAGATCAGTAAAGGCCTTTTCGCATGCTTCATCCCATTCAAACGCCTTTTCCTTCTCCTTCCTCAACAGCTTGTACCAGGGAAGGGCCTTCCTAGCTGATTGAGATAGAAACCTTGAGAGAGCTGCAACCCGACCCGTCAGTTGCTGTACACCCTTGATATCTGACGAACTCTTCATCTCCAGAATAGCTCGACACTTTTCTGGATTTGCCTCGATTCCGCACTCAGTAAGCATGAATCCGAGGAAGGACCCTGCCGGAACTCCGAATGTGCATTTTTCCGGGTTCAATCTCATATTGAATTGTCGGATCCTTCCTAAGATTTCCTTCAAATCTTTAGCATGATCTTCCTCCTTTAAGCTTTTTGCAATCATATCGTCTATATAAACCTCCATCCTCGGCCCAATCAGAGGACCAAACACCTTGTTCATCATCCGCTAGTAAGTTGCCCCAGCATTCTTCAACCCAAACGGCATCACATTGTAACAATATGTGGCGTTTTCTGTGATAAACGAGGTCTTTACCTGATCCGGGGGGTACATTGGGATCTGATTGTACCCCGAGTAAGCATCCATAAAGGACAGCCTTTGATAACCTGCCGAGCTATCCACCAGTTTATCAATGCAAGAAAGTGGGTACTGGTCCTTGGGGCAAACCTTGTTCAAATCTATGTAGTCCACGCACATCCTCCACTTCCCATTGGATTTCTTGACTAACACGGGATTGGCCAACCAATCAGTGTACACTACCTCTCTGATAAACCCTGCTTCCAATAGCTCGGCTACTTTCTCATCCGTCGCCTGTGCCTTCTCAATTCCGACCCTTCTCTTTTTTTGACACACTGGCTTAGCGCCAGGATACACACTTAACTTGTGGCAGATGAAGTTAGGATTGATTCCCGGCATGTCTGTCGAAGTCCAGGCAAACAAGTCCTTATTTTCCATTAATAATTCAGCAAGCTCCTTTTCTAGTTCCTCAGATAGGCCAACTCCGATCTTGACGCAACGAGATGGCTCGGGGCCTAGGATTACCTTTTTGAAGTCCCCCTGAGGGGTCGGTCTAGTTTCATCCTCCTCTCTTACGTCGAGATCAGACAAGTTGACACTTCCTTTGTTCAACGGTTCCTGCATCACTTTCTCATCATCCAGCTTTAGCTTCCCCAAACTGATGTTGTAGCACTTCCGAGCCAACTCCTGTTCGGACCGCACTGTTACTACCTTGTCATCCGACCCCGGGAATTTCATGGCCAAGTGTACCGTCGAAACAACGGCGCCGAAGGACTGGAGTGTCGTTCGGCCAAAGATAGCATTGTACGCCGAGGGAGCCTGGACAACTAACCACTTCACCATTTCAGTCCGAGCAGAAGGTGGTTCCCCCATGGTCACTGAGAGGTGGATGTGGCTTTTCCTTCTGGAACGCTTGCGCAACGCTTCTCCAATATAGTGTTGAAGCTTACCATCCCTTACCATCTCTTCAATCAAATCCTTTAGTTGGATACATTGGTCGGTGGTATGCCCCCATCCGCCATGATGATCGCAATACTTCGTCCTATCCTTTTGGGCCGCCTTTCTTAAGGCTGGTGGCCGAGTGATGTTACGCATCTCTGTATGCATAGTCTCACAAAGGATTTGACTCCTCGGGACTGTTAACTGGGTATATTCATCATACTTGCCTTTGGGAGGCAGTTTTTCTCCTCTCTCTTGTTCTCTCTTATCTTTCCTTCCCTTATCTCGGAAACGATCATTCTGACGAGCCTCGTTTTGGCGAGGACGTTGCTCATGTCGTCCTTCGACACTCCTTGCTGCAGTGCTAATCCTTCGGAACTCCTCTAGATTAACATATTTCCCGGACCTTTCTCTCAGTTCCGCCATGTTACTAGGTGGTTCCCCGATCAGACAATCCTTGAAATCTCCATCTTGCAGTCCTTGGGTAAGCAGAAGGACGGATACCCCCGACTGCAAACCAGATATGCCACTGGCCTCTTGCTGATACCGAGCCAGATAGTCGCGTAAAGACTCGCCAGGTCTTTGTGCAACTCCAGCTAATGAATGGTCTGATTTGGGCTGTGACATGCTGGCTTTATATCGATTCAGGAAAACTCTTCTAAGCTCAGCCCAAGAACTAATGTAGTTAGCTGGTAGGGAGTTGAACCATCTCAACGGCGTCGGGCCTAACGTCATTGAGAAAGCTTGGCATTTCATTTCATCCTCTCCTCCATAAAACATCATGGAAGACTCGTAAGATGCAATGTGATCCATCGGATCGGTCGTCCCATTGTACCGTGAGACATTCTAATGGCCCATATAAGTTTGTGGAGTCCGAAATGCCATAATTGCTGCTGTAAAGGGGTGTCCAGGATGGGGTTCTGTAACTGCCGGTTCGGGAGTCACATTCAAATTGAGGGGTGGCGGTGGGGGAAGGTTAATTGGGGTGCCGAAAGCCGCGCGAGGGCCTTGCTCGGCAAGTCTAGCCATGCTTTGCTGTTGTAGAGTAGCAATAGCCTGGTTTTGCTTTTCAATCAATGAAGTTTGGGTTCTCAGTATTTCCATATTTGACTCCTCTCTCCTCCTGGCCGAAGAGGTTGTCATGTAGGATCTTCCTTGAGATCCGGAACGTTCGCCACCCTGAAGCGTTCCAAAGCGGCCTCTAGCAAACTGTGGTACTCCCCTATCAGATCGCTCGGCTCGGGAGTTATCGCGAGCGTGATGTTCGACTCGTCGGTCCTCCCTAGTTCGTGATCCAGCAGGGGCCCTCCTAGATTGATGTGGCCCAGAATCCGCTGTGTCACGCCATTCCGACACATGGCCATCAGAAACGCGACGCGGCTGAGATCGTCGTTCGTGGCCTTCAACAACCGGCGGGACGGTGGCTGGCGCTTGGACCTCCGGAACAACTGGATCAGTAGGCTGGACAACTGGAGGATCCTGGGGATTTTCAACCTGGTTGCCCTCAGGGGGTCCTCCAGGGGCAAGTCTGTCCCTTACATTCCTTCCACCAACATTCCTTGGTCCAGCGTTCTTTGGTGGCCTTCCCCTAAGGCGACGGCGAAGGTCTCCTTGGTTGTTGTCATTATCATTCGCCATTAGTGCGGTGAGTGGTGGGGATACTGATTATTCGATCCCCACAGACGGCGCCAATGTAGTGTCCTAGAACACTATGTTCTTAACCCTCTAAGTCCTCAAGATTATGGTAATCAGGAGTTCAAGAGAGGATCAAGTGTTTATGTGTGACCTTATGGTTTTTCTGCAGTTCCAGTTGGGAAAAGCAGGGTTTCC
The DNA here is from genome assembly GCA_037953625.1 of Crotalaria pallida. Taxonomy (NCBI): domain Eukaryota; kingdom Viridiplantae; phylum Streptophyta; class Magnoliopsida; order Fabales; family Fabaceae; genus Crotalaria; species Crotalaria pallida. Next base: position 134,628,234 of record CM075654.1, on the reverse strand, counting down.
CCAGTCAACAAGTGTGTGCAGAGTGTCAACTTAGGGATGAGAGTACGTACCTGAACCCTAGCTGTAGTTAGCTATTTATAGGGTTTGAGGAAGCTGATATGGGTTGTATGAGCCTTGTACCAGAGCTGAGCTGAACCAGGATTCTGTGAGATAATATCAGAGGTTTATGCTCTTAGAATCTGGATAGGATCAGCTTACGATCCCATGTCTAGGCTGTTGCGAGATTCCAGGAGAGATTTGCGGAAGGGATAGGAAGCTGTGGTAACTGAATCTATCTACCAGCCGACGTTATATCTCGGCCCTGGAGTCCCGAGCCGATGGGCTGAAGACCATTGGCGAGGCTCGGCCCCATCAAGTCCGAGCCTGGTCTTTTATTGTACTCGGAACCAGCGAGTCCGAGCGAGGGACGTTTGTGCTGAGTAAACCGAGGGAGGGGTCCTTGAAGAATCCCTTATATAAGACTTGGTCCTTATTCGGTCGGCAGACCCTACAATAATATAGAGAAAATAAGTAAAAAAATATTACTACTCTTGTACTACTTCCGTTTCTCTCTCTCTCTCTATCTATATATATATATATATATATATATATATATATATAAAAGCATTTAATTTTAATTTTTTTGGGTCTTTTTTATAAGTTTCTCTTTCAATTTTCAATTACATTGATTATTTGTTTTTCACAAATACCTCTATTTACTTAATCATTTTAAAAATAAAAATAAAAAAAATCCCGTACTATTTAAAAAGAAAAACTTACTATGACAAAGTGGGTTCAATTTTATATTTTTTTTAGAGGGGGCCTTAGGCCGTCGTTTTTTTGGCCTATCATTTGGGTCAGACCTAAATATTAGTTTTCAAACCCATTCTTTAGACTCCAAATCTTATTTTAAAATTAAAATGATTATAATATCTCTGATGCATAATTTTCCCTTCGAATTTCAAATCCCCACACATTCTTATTTAAATCCCAAACTCCCTTACTTTATCTTTGCTTTCCTGCCTTCTTTTTTTTTTTACGTAACCAGTGGCTTTTTGACACAATAGTGTTGAAAAAGTAAACACTTTTTTAATAAGGATATGTATTGTTAACATTTTTCCGACACTCTTGTCAGAAAAAACATCTATGTTTATTTGAATTGAAATGAAATTCCAACACTCTTGTATTGGAAAAAAATATTTTCCTATACTGATTTGTCGAAAAAAACATTTTTTAACATAAATTGTGACGATGACACTTTTTGTTTGCGACAAAGAAAGTATTATGCGTAAGAGAGAAGTTATGGTAAGTAGGGAAATTTAAGAAGGAATCGAGATTTGAGAAATTGAAATAACGAAAGAAAAGGAAAGAAATATTATAATCATTTTAACTTTAAAATAGAGTTTAGAATCGAAAGAGGGAAATTTGGGAAGTAAATGTCCTTCAGTTTTATCCTTTTTTGGTTTGCATCCTGGTATCCGGTTCACTGGGCCGACTAGTCCAGTTTGAGGGGGATCCCGGGATTAAGGTTTTATTCATCTCCCAACGTTGTTGCGGGGGATCGAACCGTGGTTCGCCCTACCAAGTGCAGCCCCTGGCACCACTGCACCAACATCTCGTTGTTCCTTCAGTTTTATCCTTGCTTGTATTTTTGGATATTTAAACACCCATAAACCTAGTGGCTAACACACCGCCGGCTGACAAAGACCTTTGGTGAAACTGTAGCCTTTATCTTTGAGAGGAACATGGTGTCCAAACCCCATCGTGCTTAGAGTTTAATGTAATCATGAATTGATCCTCAAATTTCACAACTTCTTCGGGTAATGCATATGGCTCCTAAATTAATGATTATTAGTAGTAGTACTCAATAAGAAAAAAATCATTTTTATTTTTTATAAAAAAAGTCTTGCTAAGTTAGTATTCATTCTTCTATCAAAAATCTCAAAAAATGCATTTTTCAATACATTTTATCTACATTTAGTTACTTATCAAGTGCCTTTAAGGATCTTGTAGTCTTGTTAGCATTTGCCAAAAAATTAGTATTTGAGTGAATTTAATTTTCTCAGATACATAAAAATAAAGTTATTTTTAAAAAAATTATGCAGAGAATGAAATAAAAATTAAATAAAACAATCATTTCATAAAAAATATTTAAGGAATAATTGAATAAGAAATAAAAAATTAGATAAATTTTTCTTATATTTGACATCAAGATAAGTATATTTTCTTATTAAATGTCTGAAGGATCGGAGTAGTCTTTGCAATACTAAATGTAAGTTTTTTATATTATGAATGTTTTTTTTTTTGTCTGTAAGCTAATTTTATTTTTTAATATCATTAATTATTATTTTTTTCACAAATACTTTTATTTATTTAACATTTTTAGACTTGTCATAATAACTTATAAAGATAATTATAAGAAAAATTTACCAAATATTATTATTTGTGATACAAATAACAATTTTAACTAACATGAGTCCCTAAGAGTTAGCTCAGTTTGTAGAACTGGAGGACTTGAAACGTTGAAACTAGAGTTCTGTAAACGTTGAAACCAGAGTTCAAATCCCGATGATAATGTTAAATATTTGTTTATAAAATAAAAAAAACTTTAACTAACTTGTTTAATTCATATATTTTAAACTGAATAGATTTATATTTATTTGGAGGGAGTAAAAACTTAAAAATATAAAATAAGGAAATTCCGAGTTTAAATTAAGTAAAAATTAACCATTCTCTATGGAAAAAACAAACTACTATAAAATTCGCAATACACAATAATGGGAGGCCGGTTGCTTTACTTGGTAACATATTACTTGTATAAAACAAAACAACTTCAATTTCAATTTTTTTGGGAAAGTTAAGATTGTTGAAAAGATTTCAGACACACTTAGGTGGATTAATGGCTTAAATTACTTACTTTCGCAAACGAGATGCATTTGGTGGGGCCTAGTGAAGGTTCATCTCCATTTACATCAACTAGGTAATAAACCCGTGCCACGCACGGGTCCACGCACGGGTCCAATACGGTAAGCAATAAATTTAATTTTGAAATTTGTATACTTTGGAATAAAAGGTTGGATTAATTTAATTCTTACATGGGTCAATGGATTGATACCGATGCAATTTATAAAAGTTAATACCTACCAAATTTTAAAAGCAGTTTTAGATTATTTTATTTAAAAAGAAAAGTGTGTAATTCCGTAAAATATTTAATGTATAGTATAAGATTATATTAAAGAAAAACGAAATGGGGTGAATGTATTTGTGTTCTTGCAGGAATTTGTGTCACTTTGGTATGTGTATCAAAAAAGGTTAATAATTTGGAAATAAAAAATTGATTAAAAGAAACCAAAATTCACATTGCATACTAGAATTAAACATAGACCTAATTAGAATCCCAAATACATAATGAAAAAGCAGAAATAGAAATAAAGTTAAGAAACGGACGGTAGGTAATTGTTTCTTTTAAGTGATATAGCCAAATTATATAAACAAAAATAGAATATAAACAAAGTAGCTTCCATATGTAAGACTATCAAAATTTGCAAAATGATTGATCTTGTTGTTCATTTCTGCTTGTGATTGCATATCCTCCAATTTGAACAATTATCAGTATTAGGTAATGGTAGCATGGAATTGGTAAATTTATTAATTTTGGTTATAGATTTGCTAAAAGTAGAAGCAACTTGTACAATATATTACCTGATAGTAGAATGATTGAGCTATTGAAAGGGGAGACAGATCATTGCGGTCCTATTTGGTTGCAATGCAAAATAAGCAATATATAGTAAATTTTAGTATATTATTATGTATCCTTAATTTGGTTTTAATTTGGAATCACATATTTCATACAAAATTGGACATTGAATATGCGTGTGATGTAAATGAAATATAACTATGAATTAATAATATAAGAAATTTGTACCAATGTAGTAAATATTTCCGAATTCGGAAAGATTTACACCGAACTTGATGCGCTCTCCTCCTTGCAAATTATGTTCCCTGCAGAAATTACGCCAGCCATCCGAAAGATAAGCTTCATTTGGGTTTCTTTCAGATCTCAACATCTTGCATTTGTATGATATTCCTTGTTCATCGATGACATTATAATATATCCTTCTTGTCTGAAATGCTGTTGCGACAAATTGATATGGCAAAGGCTGCAAAATTAGTGCAAAGTAATTTAGTATTGCAATTATAATACTTGATTTTCTAATCTGCATACAATTGCTGGAAAGAAAATTTGTATACCATAATTCCTTTTTGGCATTGATACCGTGTCACTTTTTTTTTTCAGTTTCAATGTCAAAGTGTGGTGGTACATTTCCTTGCTCATTGGGTGCGTTTGCTGGTTGGACAATTGGTGGGACAATGGCTGGAATATGTGCTTCTTCGTTGACTTTAGTATTTGGTTGAACAATAGGTTCCACAGGTTGATGACGAATTTCTGAAATTGAAGCAAATGTTAGAAAATGTTAAAAGTGGAAGATTTTTTGCATGTGCTGGAGTTAACAATTCTTACGAAGGAAACAGTATGCGCATCTGCAAGCAGGCAAAATTGTTTCCCTCATCGGTTCAGGGTATCGCATTTCAATGCCATGTGGTTTGGTTATCAACATATGGTATAAGTCTCTGTCAGACCGCATAAAATCGAAGATGACATGTCCTCTTAAATCATAAAAGACCATAAGTGTATCCAATCCTTGGGTTATTTTCAGTATTCGAGTATTAGCATTCCCTTTAAGTTTGAGTTGGTGGGTGTTTCCATTTGGATATCTTACTCTGATTGTTTTGCACGGAGCATAGCCAAGGAACTCAGATATAGTATGGGAAAGCGTTTTTGGACCCTGTGCAATAGACAATGTTCCTACGTTATACATTACAAAGAATGATACTGATATGGGAAATAATAATTTATATTTGAAGTCTTATACCTCTAATCTGTTGTGGGAGAAAGAAAATTGTGTCATCTTGGCTTTGTTGGTTGAGTTTTGGAACTACCTGGGTGTAAAAAAACAAATATTAAATAGTTGTAATTTTTCAAATATTCAGTGCAGTATTATAATGACAATCAAATAAGTTGCATATTACAGATTTGTGATTCCAGAAAATATGAGAAGAGGATCTGCTATTTCTGTTGTTTATATAATGTAGTGATTCTTAAATTGCAGATAGTCATGAATACAGTAGCAAAATAATGTAAGAGATATTGAAGAAAGGAGAAGTTCCATGGTATGATTCGCCTAATATCTGTTAAGAATGAGTAATTCAATGTAAAGAAACTCTTATTATAATGAAAAAAAGATGGAGCAGTTGATAAATGCTTAACAGTAACGTCTTTTCAATTTTTGTAGTTGAAAAGGTACCAATATTATTGCAATTGTTGGAAGTTATAAAGCCTACCGATAAATTTTTTTTGGGCTTCTTATACACGTTTTATTTGTAACAGGCCCGTCTGTTGTAATGAGCCCATTTAGTAACTGTGAATGTCCAATTTTTTTGCAAACGAACTTATTATGTAATTGTAATGAGCCCAAGTATTATTTTTTTAAAAAGGTATAATTGAATCCATTTAAAATAAAAACGTTAATTTCATTTGTCAATCTGTTACAGTTGCATTATTTAAGGTGAATTGATATGAATAAAAAATAAAGGAAAATACGGATGAGAATAGGGGAGGTTGTATACTTTTGAAATAGGGTGCATTTTTAGGACTGCATTTGATGGAAAATAAATTGGCGGAAAAAAAAGTTAAATAAAGTTTATTTTATAGTACTGGAATTAAAAAAATTGCTGAGAAAATTTAAAAAATTAGTTAAGATCAAATATAAATTTAATGTATAAGTGTTTAAAGAAATATAATTAGTGTGCAAATAAATCTTATGTATTCTAAGTGTACAATGAAAAGAATTTAGTTTTTTATAAGAAAAGATCGGTACATGTATAACAACAATAAGATAAGAAATACGGAAGAAGAATAAGGGAGAAGAGTTATGGTAGATTAAATATACCTTAACAAATATGGAAGAATAAAGGAGTAAATAGGGTGCATTTTTAGGACTGCATTCGACAAAAAATAAATTGACGGAAAAAAAAAGTTAAATAAAGTATATTTTCTAGTGCTGGAATTAAAAAAATTGCTGAGATAATTTAAAATATTAGTTAAGATCAATTATAAATTTGATGTATAAGTGTTTAAAGAAATATAATTAGTGTGTAAATAAATCTTACTAATAGTTGATTATAATAATAATAAGATAAGAAATATGGAAGAAGGATAAAGGAGTAGAGTTATGGTAAATTAAATGTACCTTAACAAATATAGAAGAAGAAAGGAGTGTGTTCTGCTATTCTCCTTCAACTTGAAAGAAGAAATGTGAATGAGTAAACAACTTTTACGGTGGAGATAAAGAAAGAAGATGTTGAAGTGATAATAACTTGCCTGGGTAGAAGTAATTGATAAGTCATGTCATGTTGGGCAGTGAAATTTCAGAAGTATATTTGATATGCTCTGACCGGAAGATATGCATACAATCCATACCTTTTTGTTGGACCGAAACTTGCCATAGTGAATAAAGACCCATTTTAATGACAGAGTTTGTGTTGTTGCTTTACATGGCCCAGTTCCACTTTGAGCAGATAAAGATAAAGATAATAATATTTACATATTTAATATTGAATATCAGTAAGGAAGTCTACAACATATATATTTTTAGGCTACACGTCCAGTTCATAATTAATTAGGCCAAAACAGTACTGAATCATATATGATTCATCAGCTGAAGTACATAAACATAATTTATAATGGTTCAAACATATACCCTAAAAAAATGTGAAATATTTCAATATGGCTTCTACTTCATGAATTTGAGAGATATCCATCCGTTACTTTTCTGTAGAAATATAAAAGCACGGTGGTATTAGTTTTTGAATCCACTATTAAAGCACAACCAAATCATTTTTTGTGATTTGCCCAAATCATTTTTTGTGATTTGCCCAAATCATTTTTTGTGTTTTATGTGTAATCATTAAGTCGAAAAAAATTTACCATTCTTAGTCTTGCTTATTTTGTTTCCTTCTTGCTATCTCTTTTGTTGTGGAGAATTGAGGTGTTTGCATTTGAGATAATCCACAAGTATCATCTTGTTTATCTGTTAATGAGCTACTCCTGTTCTGCATTTTTGTCTCAGGAGTCTTTAAAGCAGAAGGATCATTTTCACCAGACATAGAGACAAATTCCTATAAATAATAAGTATCAGTGAGCATGTTATAAAAGCCGATTGAGATATGATCTTAGTTATTTGAAAATATTCAGAATTTTACAAAGGGGTTGTTTTGTGTTGATGAAGGGGTTGAAGTTTGCAGGTGAAATGGAGAGTGTGGTGCAAATTGGTCAGCCTGCATGAGGGCAAAAAATATTCAATTATTGAAATGAATATTTTGTTTCAACCAATTTTTTATTGTACTGAATACCTGATTTGCATTGTTGCTTTCATGAAATGCTTTCAAAATTTCCTCATCATCAGTCATTTAAAGAATTGTGTAGGAGTCTTTTCTTTTCAGAATATTATACTGATGGCTAATATCAATCAAGAATGCAAATTCTCTATCACACAGAGTGTACAGAGCTGGGGGAAAACCATACGGATCCCCAATCTGTCAGTGGTCATTGTGTTGGAATTAGAATTAATATAATTCATCTTACCATGTCATTTTAAAATGTGATGAATGGAAATAATTGGAAGTATGAATGATATTGTATTTTATACCTCTTCAAGTTCTTTCAGCATTTCCATTGCTGTTTATGAAAGAGTTTGAAGGCAAGAGAATCGAATAAAGTGAAGCATGTCTCGTCTGTAGAGTCTTGAACTATGAATTGTACCTTGTATCTAAATTGTAAAATTTAAATTCATGACATGCAGGCAGTTTAATAGTGCATAAAATTGTAATTAATTTCATGTCTTAAAAAAATGATTAAATCATACTTTGGTATGATTACAGTAGGTGTCTTGTTGCATCTTGGTTCAGAGCAATGAAAATAAGTTCCACTTCCATCTTCTGTGAATGATATTAATAATGTGTGATTAATAATGTAGAATCAAAGATGTCATAGTGAATTTGTTATATAATATACATCAAACAAAATAATTGTACCTTTTTGCTTCTCAACTACTTTTGTTTTGCATGATCCACATGAGTTGTAGTACCAGTTATTATCTTCATTGATATAGGTAATTGTTCCAATTGTAGCATATTTTCCAGCCTATATTAATGGCAGTTTATGTACGACTTTTTGCATCGGTATTTGACAATAAAGTTTCAGAAGTATAATTTATTTAAAATTTCAAGTAAGTTCTCATACCTCAGTTGCATTTTTGACTTCCCAGATTGACTTCCTAATAGAACTATCAGTTATTGAAGTTGAAGTTTCACTTCGAGATCCAACAGTGTATTGCGTTGCACTTTGCGTCAGCATTGGAGGTTGATAGTTTTTGGCTTATCCTGCAAATTTGTAATTGAGAAGTCAAATTATTACAGGAATCGTAAGTAAATAATGGAAATCAGATATGTATATCTTCATTCTTACATGGACTGAAACTGTTCTATCTCAGGGAATTTGGGATTGTAAAGTATTCTTGTTGTTGTCCATGATGTGTTAATTGAAATCACACCTTAAATAATAATAAAAATAAATCATCAGATCTGACTTCAGTATCTAAATTATATAGGAGTAAGAAGAGAGATATCATGCCAATTGTTTATTTTGGCATATTCCATGATCACCATTTTAGGATGAACATCTGTCTTGATAAATTCAGCCATTTCTTCTGCAATGTTGTCAAACAAACACACCTTGACAAAATTTTGGCTGCATAGAAAAAATTTGAATCTAATTATTTAACTTGCATGAAATATTTAGAAAGTATATGTAAAGAAAATAAAAGTAAGTTCAAGGTGTCATTGTAAACTTGTTGTCTGAAAGGAAGAATGTCAATCTCTTTCCAGATTTCCACTCTTTTTGATAGTCTTCTAATTGTCCATGTTCTGAGATCACTCCTAGGACATCTATTATATAGACAAAAATCAGTCAGTTCATAGAAATTATGAAATAGAAATGTCAGGTTATCCTGCAATATAAGATTAATATTAATAATAGAAATTGTCATTATTTTACCTATAAGAAATTCAGACTTAAGATTATCAGGTGTCTCTGGTGTTATGTCTTCATATTTTGCAAAGTTGAATTTGTACCAAGGTAAATTCTCTTGGCTCCATTCAACATTTGTTGCATATGTGAATTTCAATTTCCACTTGTTCTTTGTTGCCTTATATGGTCCTTCATTGTTCTCAACAATAAATTTGGAAACCTTCATACATCTTCCTTCTATAAACCATTTTTCCAGCTTATTGATTGCATCTTGAAGGTTCATATAACATTGCACTTTTCACCCTGAGTTAATATATTTGAAACAAATGAAAATATTATATATATGCAATTCAAATTACTAAAATGTAAACCTCTGGACTGCTTGATAAGCTGAACAATAATGCACAGAAGTGACTTATAACTATTTTAACCTGTTCATCAAGGAGGACCACATGCATGTATCTGACATTTTTCCTTGGTGCATAACTTTCCAAACTCGATTAACTCTGCCATGGAGGAATCTAGTTTCTCGTCCTAATTTCAAGTCTCTTGTTGAAAGATTGGCCATCAAATATCTGTTATAGATAATTTGAAATAAATTATGACTAAATAAGTTGAATAGTAATGGGTTATTTTTTTCCTTCTAATTTGGTACTTTTGTTACAGTTAATGGATAAATAGCAGCTTATAGAAATTAGAAAGATAGTACCGCATTATTTGAGGTAATTTTTTATAAGGACTTTGTTCTAAGTATGAAAGAAGAAAAATATGCAGCTACAACATAAAGATCGCTTCTGTGTAATATGGTAGGAAGCTATGATTTGTCAATTTAATTGCATAAAAACCCACATATTTATGTTTTTATTATACCATAACTGAATATCTTTTTTTAAAAATCGCACCTTCAATCCTAGGATTTTTATTTTTAAGTGTTTGTATTTAACTTTAGCAGTGGATTTACCTTCGATGGTGCTTTTCCTTGCTTGAAAACCTCTCTTCTGCTATTCGGTGGAGTCTTTCCAGCTCGACTCTTGCGTCTCTGCTTTGTAACTTGTGGGAAATGAGGAAATGAGTGTTGATATAGAGAATGAGAAAGAGAACTTGCTAGAAGGTAAAGTGTAGTTGTTGATATAAAAAATTGGAGCATTGATAGTTGGAAATTGATATCGGCCATTGCTCAGGCGCAGAGAAATTGGATTGATGGGACTTCTCTTTTAGAGTAGTGTCTCAGAGCTATAGCAGCTACTACTACCATTTGGTGGGTGATGTAATCTTAATGTTTAAGTAACATTTTTGTCCCTTAACATATTTGTTATTTTAAAATTTAAAATTAGTCATAATACATTTTTTCAAAACTTTAGGTTCTTGAACTTTATTTAATTTTGAGAAGTGGTGCTTTCGTTGCGTAAAAGAAAATTTTATCAATGACATTTAATGTCACTTTCACAATATCAATGAAGACATTTTATGTAGAGTCTCGAGACATTACATGATTTTTGTTATAAAAAAAGTAATTTCTTTCAAAATTTATCATATAGATTGGGCCTTGTAAGTAAAGTGAAAAATGATAAATCAGTAAGCCAAAGAATGTCATGTTACCTTTATGTTTATATATTTTCTCCAATAACCAAACAAAGCCTTAAGGTTTTGTTTACAATTCTTCAAAATTTTAATGTCTACCCATAAAATTTTTAAATTCTAAATCTGACATACCAGTTCATTGACATATCAGCTCATGTTTTACAATTTTTTGGATATTACAAATTAAGTCTAATATAATATTGAAGAAGATCAAATAACATGCAAATGATTAAATAATAGTTGTCGTTATCGATTCATCACTGCAAAGGTTGGATATTACATGGAGAATCGTTTGTTGGACAAAGTTGAAGTAGAAAACATAATAGACAGTAATAATAAAGCATAATAAGCAGTCATAGTACAGTGGCGTGGATTAAGAGCTAAAACAATGCTAAAATTTAGCTGAAAACAACTACTCTTCATTTTGTCACTTTTAAGCAGCATTTTGGTTTGGCTCTTCTTTTATGTAGTTGAACTTTCGGAAAATCCAACGTATTGGAAAACAACTCTGTCACCATCATTTATGTTTTCCTCTTGACAAAAGTGTTTCCATCCTCCAAGAACTTGTCCAGTAATTGTTACCAATCCTTGGTTGAAATAGAACTTGTATCTTGTTCCTTCAATTGTGTAGATATTCCAATTCACACCTAGTGAGGTATGGTGTTTTTTGAGAAATTTTTTATCAACATCAAAGTAATCCTGCATTAATATGTTAATCATACATTTAGATGAAGATGTAAAAAAATTCTTAATAATAATTAAGTATAATGTATTTCCTTAGCCAGTAAGTGTTCAAATGTAATATATTTAAGTTTTATTTGTACAATTCAATTTAATTATACTTCATCATTAATATATACAGCTGAATTAATTTATCGAGATACAAAAATATGACCTTGGATGCATCATAGACAACAACCAGTTCTCCCAAAACTCTTGGTGCTTCCGTTGCGTGATTGACAACCATGGAACTCTGCTATGGCATGGGGAAATTGCAGTATGACATTAGTATGTTATTTAAAAATATTAAGAATGGAAAAAAAAGGAAGTTCAGATTTGAACTGCAAGTGATTGATGTTTGAATTTTGAAATCTCAGCTTTGCATTATAACATTAAGAAGAAGAGAGAATACCTTAATAATGTTTGAAACTTGAAATATAAGAGAAGTAGAGTTTTTATTTTGTGACTTTCAAAGGAGCTATGCTATTGGCTTTTATAGAAATAAATTAGTATAAATAATTTATTATTATTTAATATATAATGTTACCAAACCATGGTTTGAAAGAAAAGCATGGTTGAGTATTCTATTGGTACTATTTTGGTATAATAGTACTCACTTATTGCATCTGAAAAGTTTCTGAAGTGTGATGGACATGTCATGAAAAAAGGAGGACTCTTATTTTGTTTCTATACTATTCAATAATTGAGTGAAAGCAAAATTCTACGGCGCGTAGTATATTGCTGATATAAGTTATTTTTTTTAATAAGTAAAGGAAAAGAAAAGTTTTTATCTTGGAAGTCTGCCATCGATTTGGTATTTCTTCAACACAGCTTATTTAAATAACCTTTCAAAAGTGAATAAAGTTGCAGTTTAACTTGAATGGCACAATTCAACACCTCTTTGTTCCTAATATCCAAAACCCAGCCTCTGCTATTGCATAAGTTTGGTAACATTACAAAAGATAGCAGTTTCGAAAAAATAAGCTGAGAAAATAATAAATTAAACTGACAGGTAGGAATTGATTTAATGCACCATCTACTATGGGTAGTAATATAATGAATCATGTAAAAAGATTAATAATATTTGACAATAGGGTAAATTATAGGGAAGAGTTAAGTTACCTGAAACTTAGTTGTTGAAATCAGAATGTTGTGTCAAAAAGTTGCAATCAGATTGCATTCCAGAAGAGATAAGCTTTTAGGCCATTTCTTTAGTTATGCAAAAGGCATTGATATTGTTGCCCAAAAATATATTTGTCTGAAAAGAACACTGAAAATGCATAATCAATTATCCTCATGACAGCTGAGAATCCTACATTTAGCACAACTGTTTTGAGAATTGAGGTATTCTTAGCATATAATCTGATTAATAATCTTATCATATAGTTATGCAAAAGGCATTGATATTGTTGCCCATAAATATATTTGTCTGAAAAGAACACTGAAAATGCATAATCAATTATGGTCATGACAGATGAGAATCCTAAATTTAGCACAAATGTTTTGAGAATTGAGGTATTCTTATAATATAATCTGATTAATAATCTTATTGAATAGATATTTGAATGAAAATACAATTAATCATTGATAATTAAATGAGACAACAGGGCATAGTATAGCAAAGGAGAAATGTTACCTGATCCGTTATCATTCTTTTGATTAAGCTCAAACAAAAAGTGGTAGTGACATTTGCATCGATGAGGCATTTCTTCTGGACATATATCTTAGTTAAACAGTTGGGATATTGAAGTGGCAATTCTGATTATTTCTCTATGTTTTTCTAATTGCCCAAAAAACTATTTGTCTGCAAATAAGAATCAAAATGCATATTCAAAATTATCACTAACTTGGCAATCTTAAATTTACAATAAATGTAAAATAGCTTATTCAAATAGTATAAAACGTATAAAGAAGATGTAATTTGAGAAAGTTTTGTACCTTACCAAAATACTAATTAGCTTTAATACCTGAAGCTGAAATTACTTCACATTTGCAAAAATTTCTTTGTAGACCACATTTTTGGTACTCTTCAATGATTTGCCATCTTTATCCAAGATTAAAAACTTCAGTCCTTTTCTGGATTTCACTCTGGATACAGCTACATATAGCTGTCCATGGGAGAATACAGGTTTTGGCAAGTAGACAGACACATTTGCAAGTGATTGTCCTTGAGTTTTGTTGATAGTCATGCAATATGACACTGTAATTGGAAATTGTCGTCTTTTCAGTCGGAATGGAAGTTGTGAGTCAGATGGACTCATGTTCATCCTACTGATAAATATAGTCTCTCCCAAGCTGACACCTGATATCACTTTAGCTCCAATAACATGTTCTCCTAGTTGTGTAATTATCAGTCGAGTACCATTGCACAAACCTTTGTTTTGGTCTACGTTTCTCAACAGCATGATTGGTATCTCAACCTTTAAATTTAAAACATGGTTTGGAAGTCCAGATATCTTCAATTGATTCAAAATTGGAGGTGTAATATACTGGCTTGATAAGTCCAATTCATTTGCTGAATTGGATAATGAATCTGAACTTAGGTAAGCTTTTGCTTCTCCAGGCAGTTGCATCAGACAGTATTCATTTACTTCGTGCACTATTTCAAGTGTTGGTGCCAAAATAGCTCTATCTTTCAAGTAATTCGCATCTGAATATTGACTTTGGAAATTTGGATATGTACTGTTGAATACAGCTTCCAAAGGACAATCATGATTTTGAATTAATAAGTCATCTGGAATGTCAATATCAACCTCACCATCGTTAGGCTTTGCTAATTTCCCATCTCCAAGACTCAGCATCCATTCTGAAAACTGCCTAATTTCATTTGCATTACCATTGTTTGCTGCAGACTGAAGTCTCATATTTTTCGTCAACTTCAGAACTTTGAATGATTCCATAAGTAGGATGAATTAATTGAAGAAAAAACAATATCAGACCTTGTACCGCCAGGAACCACTGGTAGTATTTGCCGAAAATCTCCTCCAAGAACAATACAAATGCCTCCAAAAGGTTTCAGATCATTAACTGGCACATTATTTTGCAGAATATCTTTCAATGTCCGATCTAATGCTTCAAAACATTTTTTGTTAACCAGTGGAGCCTCATCCCATATAAATAGGCAAGTTCTCTTGAGCAATTCAGCTTGCAATGAACCTTGATTAATGTTGCATGTAGAATTTTCTCCAATTGCTATCGGAATTGACAATATCGAATGTGCAGTTCTTGCAACTGGAAGTAAAATAGCTGCTATTCCACTTGAAGCAACACAAAGCACAATTTCACCTCTGGATCTCAATTTTGCCGTGAGTGCACGTCATAAGAAAGTTTGTCCTGTTCCACCATAGCCATTTAAGAAGAATAATCCACCTATTGTGCAGGGAATTCCATTTTTATTAATGAACAGCACTAATGCATTAGATATATGTAAATCTGAAATCTTTTAATAATTTAAATTTTCGTCTTATCTTAAACTTGTACCTTTTTTTGTATCAATTGAATCCATGATTTGTCCAAAAGCATTCTTTTGTTCATCAGTCATTTTGTTGTTCAAGAGACAAATATTCTTCTACCAACTTCTCTTGATTGAAATCAAGTTGCTCTGCAATTAATGTGTTGTACATGAATGCAAAAGGATCACATTCAGGTATAGGCATATTGGGATAATCCTGCAACGACTTGCCAGATTTTTTTAATAGTCCATCAATCTCCACTAAACATCTAGCTTGGATTTGTTCTTCAGTAATATGCATCGCTGTAATACAGCCAAATTTTGGACAAACAGTAAGTGATAAAAGAATTTATAAATGAATAACTAACATCACGTAAAGTAAACAATTATAACTTACTTGGGCGCCTCAATTCTTTTCTTATAACAACCTCCATATCTTCACTAAGAATTTCACATGTATGCTGCCACACATGCTCTGGTTTGCTTACTGTGTTTGACAAAAGTATGGAAGCAAATAATGATCTCAATTGGTTTTCTGTTCCCCAATGTGTTGCTTCTTCAATTGCTTCGATAAATTCCTTGTCATCGTCAAGCAGGCCAAGTCTATAGCAAGCCTCTTTGAATGAATCATACTGAACTCCATTAACTGTTCTAATCTGAGCATAATTTTCAGCACCTCTTATTCTATGCAACAATATGTTTAAATAAAAGAGCTCTCCAGCGGTAGGTGGAATAAAAGTTAATCTTCCAATACTAAAACCTTTCTTTCTGGGACGCCATGTTGGTGGTGATGCTGTATATACAAACATTGTTGGAAATTGAACGTAAGTTAGAGTTTTAGCTTCTTCATAGATCATATTTGCTTCCATCCATGCCAAAAACATAGAAGATTGGTTCTTTTCTTCTTCAACCACCTTTTCCAAATCATCATCGTCTGCATATAGTACTGGTTGTTCATTCTCTAAATGGAATCTCAATCTTTCAACGGCTGGTTTCCAATAATTTATTTCAAATCCATAAATTCTCCACATTGCTTCACATGGAGAGATATATCTGCAATCATAATATGCTTTGATCTCATCAACGTCTTGGCCGGTTAGACCTTGACTTTGTTGGTACAATGCAGCAGTCACTCGATCATTACCTTTGCTGATATATTTGAATAAATATTTGATGCTTCTGCCTTGGTTGCACCATTCAGTATTTTATGTGTGATGCATTTTTGACCAATATGGTAGGATTGTATGGAACTGGCCATCGATTGTCCAATAACACACCACCCTTTTCAATCTGTCGACCATTGTCTCGCCTTCTATAGACAGGATATCCATCATCATTTATTCTTGTGTTTGGCTCGAAGCTTCTTGGATATAATTTTGAGCAACACCCTTCAATCATACATGGCGATCGCGGATTAGCTACGCCACACGGACCATGGATCATGTACTCTTTCACAGCTGCATACAACTCAGGTTGTTCATTAGGATCTGGTATTTCAGCACTGATTATTTTGTCAATATCTTCAGGTGTTGGATGTTTTGAGTCTTGTGCAAGAAATAACAATATGTGTGCATGTGGAAGTCCCCTTTTTTGGAATTCTATTGTGTATATTGCTACATGGAAGAAAGACAATTACATGGCCATATGGAACACATTTATCAATACGAAAACAAATGTGTTGTATATTAACTTATTGAGCAAAAGATAGTATTGCATACCAGCTTTAACTGAGCCAAATATTTTTCCAGATTGCAAGTCTTTCATTAATGCATTCAACTTCATTTTAAAAACCCGAATCACAATATCCGGACGATCCTCTGGTTTAAGTCCATTTCGTTCCACAAATCTTGTTATTTCAGGCCACTTAGGATTGCAAGTGAAAGTTACAAATATGTCTGGATAACCATACCACCTGCATATGGCCATAGCATCTTGATAGTTTTGTACCATGTAACGGGGTCCTCCGGTGAATGTTGAAGGAAGGACAACTCGTTTACCCAGTGCGCAGCTCTGTGTTTCACCTTGAAATACAACATCATGCAAACGGTTGTAAAATTCAGACCGCAGACCCTGCTGATGTTTTCTAAAGAATGACATTCTCCAACTCTCTATCATTGTGTAAGAATCAACAACTAACTGCTGGAATAGTCTCCTACAAATCAATGTTACGTCTTCAAATCCATCCCTGTCTTGATATCGGAAATCAAAATACTCCCTTAGAGTTGTCTTGTCTTCTTTTTGTTTACCTAAATTTCGAACCATATTGTGCGGTATGTCATCAGAGAATCCATCTTCTCCGTTAGGATGGACAATAGGATATTGCAACGGGAGATAGAGGGGATGCAGCTCATGAATCCTTTTCAAATATCCAGCTTGAGATTCTACAATTATGTCTCTATTATCAGTACATTCGTCCACGTCACCGACCACCAATGCAGCAATTTCATCTGCAATAGGCAAATCATACACTCTTGAATCTTTTCTTCTCTTCCCAATCAATTTCAATTTGAAGTCCAGAATTGGTTCTTCTTGAAGCATATCTCTTGCCATCCTAAACACTTTGCATATAGGATTATACGTGTCCAACATAGCCTGCAAGTTTTGTACTATTTCAGAATCCAAATCCGATTGGCCTTGTTCAGTGTTGCTTCTGCAAAGTAGTTGGAAAAAATATTTAGATATGCATGAAATAAAACTGTGTAATGAAGAATTAACACTGAACCATATAAAACTGAACATGTAGAAAATCAACATTTCTCACCTGAATGAGTTCATACGGTTTTGCACCTCATTATGTGTGTCATAAATGTAAAGTTGAGCAAACCGGGGCACATGACCTGAAGCTGGCAGCAAGCTTCCTATTCGATGATGGTTCTGTCCAAATAGTCGATACACAAACCGCCCTCTTCCATCATTTATTGCAGTATCAAGCTTGCCACCCATTGACGTAAATGAAAACATCATATTATATGCTCTTATATTTTCCTGAAAATGTTTCGCCTTGCTATTTTCAGGATCTTTTAGCAAAGACAACAAATATGGCGGTGACCTCTTCATTGGCGGAATGGTGATTTTCCCCTTTGAACAACACAATGAATAAATGAGATTTCTTTCAGATGATGACTTGAGTCGTTCTAATAACCAAAAATTAGCACCACACCATCTACATGAGAATTGAGGATCGCCAAAATTGTGGCATACTTGTGTTTCACAAAATTGTACATATTCACCACAAAATTGTGGCATATTCACCACACCATCACAAAATTGTACATCAGATTCCAAAAGTAGTTACTAGTAAATATTTTGACCTTGTTGTAAAGAAAGAGATATACCTTCCAAATGAAAATGTCCATTGTTAATGGTGAATATTTGGTTCTTATGAGAATCATCTGCTGGTTTTGATTCATTCATGGAGCTTTTCCTATGCAGTAACATTTCCATTGATTTTTCAGAATCAGATGGCTGAGCAGTATGCATTCGTGCACCTTGATTGCTGCATTTATCATCCACCATACCATTGATGCACTTCCTCAAGGTTGACACGTTATCATTTCCAAACAACAGTTTCATTCTTTCCCGACTTGCTGCAATAGCGTTGGTTATGTCTGAAAAAGGATTACTGGACCTGGAACTACCTGCACCTATTTCATTGTGAGAGTGATAGGGAATAATTAAATGTATGTATTGAATTCTTTCACATATTTTCTATTTAGAATGTCATATTCCCTTGTTCTTGTCTCACTCGCACTATCTGTAAAAATAAAATAATACAATAAAAAATTGACCAATTTGAATGTGTGCTGCAAAATCAAAATTACATAATTAAATTTTGACAAGTAATCTTTAATATACCACTTAATGGCGGTTCCTGGTTTTTATCAGTCGCTATACAATTTCCAAGCTGTGTAAGAATGGTTTTCCCAGGTGACAATTTCTTCATGTTTGTATGCTTGCTGGTTCTATTATCTGCAGGAGTTAAACAAATTTAGGAGGAACCACATTCATTTACAATTGAAATACACCACCGAAAAAATTACCATGAATTTTTATCTGAGTGAAAACTTGATGAAGGTTTGCTTCATGTATCACAGATTCTTCAGATTTCATGATCTCAATATGTCCTGAAACACAGTTGCTCCGTTTCTTCCTACTCATTCGATTCTTTAGATCCAATGGATTTTCTGCAGATAAAGAGTGTGAATTACAATATTCATTAATGCAAATAACAACCCATTTTGTATCAATATGCATGATATTTTAGAAAAAGAAAAGTAAGAAGGCTTCACCTGAAATTGTTAACCACGACAATGGTTCATCAAGATTTGACTCATCTATTGTTCCTTGACAAAATAATTCTTTATCTGCGCATACTTGCATAAAATATTAGGTTATAGATATGAATGCAGACATAATTTGGCAGACAACAATTGCTTCTTTCATGAGTTTGCAAAACTACAAATTTATGCAGTTATACATAATGCAACTATTAAACTTGTCATGTCCGAAATTTAATTCTTGTTTCTAAACTTGTCATCTACTTATTTGAAAATTCAACTTGTCATCTACTTATTTCCAAAAAGTACTATAAACAATAAGCGAGGTTAAATGAAGATCAAAAAATTACTCAACAATGGAGAGGCCAAGCTCTGCCTTTTTTGGTTGCTAGAACATGATTGTGAATTCGAAGTTGCCCCATCACAGCCTTGAACTGCCACATCTTCTCTCTTTCTAGAATTCAATACACTTTGAGAAATTATGGTCTTCCTTGCTGGAAGAACTGAAACTTTGGATTTGGATTCAAGGTTGGTATCACCTTGAAAAACATGCGTGAATAAATAAATGCTACCTTAATTAAAAAATTGAAATATACAGCCATATAATAAAGAAATTAGAGAGCAAAAATTATTAGTCAACGTTAAATATCAACATGACACAGCAACTGCTGTAACCAAGAGTAATAAAAGGTAATAAACCATTAACCATAATTTTAACAGCAACACTGTTGGATAAGCCCGTATACTTTTTTGGAATATGCCTGCTTCTGCTTCTAAAAATAAACAGACAAATGAAATTAGTGAACAACTTTAGTTTTTTCAATATCCCATGAGGCACAACATACGACCACCGGTTGATTGTTCAAAACAAAGGCACACTATACTCATTGCACTAAAAAGGATGATCCTCATCAATGCTTCCCCCTGCATTTAGCTTGGAATGATTCAAGCTTTTAAATCGGGAAACTAAAACATAAGCTCATAGAAACAATTTCCGAAAAATTACTCGATTTAAATTAACAAATGAACAATTTTTAGCTTGAAATAAGCTTCAAATAGGATACCTTTTATACATTGTAGGGCATGATATTACTGGTTGGGCTTTGAAGGTGCTAAATGAAGGAGTTGATCCCAGTGATGTTAATGAGACGTTGATCACACTAATCCCAAAAATAAAGCGCCCAACTGATCCCAAAGATTTTCGTCCTATCAGCCTGTGTAATGTTGTAATGAAGATTATCACAAAAACAATTGCCAATAGATTGAAGCTTTTCCTCCCTCATCTGATAGATGAAGCTCAGAGTGCATTTGTGGCTGACAAACACATCACAGATAATGCGCTCATTGCTTTTGAATGCTTCCACTGGATGAAGAAGAAA
The DNA here is from genome assembly GCA_037953625.1 of Crotalaria pallida. Lineage (NCBI taxonomy): Eukaryota > Viridiplantae > Streptophyta > Magnoliopsida > Fabales > Fabaceae > Crotalaria > Crotalaria pallida. The sequence goes on along the minus strand of CM075654.1, from coordinate 134,607,699 downwards.
ACAAAAGGAAAGAAAGGTGTGATGGCTCTAAAACTGGACATGTCTAAGGCTTACGACAGAATTGAATGGTGTTTTTTGGAAAACGTATTGACAGCCATGAGATTCCCAGGTACCATGATTAATCTTATTATGAAATGTGTCTCCTCTGTTTCATATAAGATTTTGCTTAATGGTGTTCCTGTTAAACAATTCTGGCCTACTAGAGGAATTAGACAGGGTGATCCCATATCTCCTTACCTTTTTATTCTGTGCACTGAGGTTCTTTCTTGTATGTTAAGAAAAGGAGTAACGGAAAAAAGCATTCATGGGATTAAAATTGCTCGTTCAGCGCCAATAATTTCACATTTACTGTTTGCAGATGATAGTCTTCTATTTGCCAGGGCATCTATGGAAGAAGCTTCCTTTATTGTGTCAATTCTTGATCAATATCAATTAGCTTCGGGTCAAAAGATCAACTTGGAAAAATCTGAGGTCTCTTTCAGTCGAAATGTTCTTGATAATACTCAGCAGATGATCCGTGATCGGATGGGTGTAAAGACGGTAGACTCTCATTCCAAGTATCTTGGCCTCCCAACTGTCATTGGAAGATCAAAGAAGATTATCTTTGCAGGGATTTATGAGCGAATTTGGAAGAAAATTAAAGGTTGGAAGGAGAAAGTACTATCAAAGGCTGGCAAGGAGGTCCTCATCAAATCAATAGCCCAGGCTATTCCTACGTATGTTATGTCTTGCTTTAAACGGCCTCTAAACACTTGTCAAGACATTGAAAAATTAATTAGAAATTTTTGGTGGGGTCACAACGAAGATGAGAAGAGAATTCACTGGATAGCTTGGGACAAGATGTGTAGACCAAAGAGGTGTGGTGGCTTGGGATTCAGGGACATCTCTCTTTTTAACCAAGCAATTTTGGCAAAAAATATTTGGCGTATACAATCCAACCCTGACTTATTGCTTTCCCGTGTTCTTAAAGGAAGGTATTTTCCTAGAGGGACCATTATGACTGCTTCACTTGGATATTCCCCGAGTTATACGTGGAGGAGCTTGTGGGAGTGCAGGTCATTTGTCAAGGATGGAAGCTATTGGCATATTGGAAATGGTTTGACAGTCAAGACTTGGAATGATAATTGGCTACCACCACCGGGAAACTTAAATACTCTTTCGCAGGTACCCAGTGATCGTGCTTATGATACAGTAAACTCTCTCATTGATGAAGATACAAGAGGATGGAATACTGCACTTATTGACACACTTTTCCTGGCTGAAGAGGCTGCCCGAATTAAAAGTATTCCCCTTAGTTGGTCTTTATGCCAAGATAAATTAATTTGGCCACATACAATTGATGGACAACTCTCTGTAAAGAGTGCGTATTGCTGGATTGAACAACGTAAATATGCATTAGAACCAGGTCCGTCGCACCTCCAAGATGTGAAGCTGTGGAAGACATTATGGAAGGTTAAGGCACAAATGAAAATCAAAAATTTTATCTGGCGTTTACTAAATGATGCTATTCCAGTAAGGAGGAAGGTAGCAAGCAGAGGAGTGTTGATTCCACTTGAATGCCCACTATGTGAAAAGGAGCACGAATCAATTGATCACCTTTTTTTCTTATGTGATGCGGTGAAACCAGTATGGTTTGCATCACCAATCAGTTTCAGGGTGCAACCAAATATTCATTTTCAGCAATGGTTGGCTGATATGGTATTGCATGATAATCATGAAGTTGCTGCTATGGTCTGTGGGTTATGCTGGAGCATTTGGAAGGGTCGCAATGATGTTATTTATAATAACAAGCCCTTTCAACCAGTTAAGGTGATGATGATCGGTGTATCTATGATAAATGATTTTGTCAATGCAAACTCACAGATGCTGTGCAATAATAGAACAAGACAGGTTAGCACAAGAGTACAATCTTGGGAACTCCCTCCTAGTGGCTGGCTGGCGCTTAATACTGATGCAGCTTGTCCTTTGCATGGTGGTACGGGGCTGGGCATGCTGATTCGAGATGATGCTGGCTCTATTGTGGTATCTGCTTGCCATTTATTGGATGAGGCCCATGTCCCTTTGGTGGCTGAAACATTGGCATTGAGATGGGGCTTAAAGAATGCAATTGAAGCTGGTTACAAGAAGCTTGCATGCTATGTTGATTCTTTGGTCCTCTGTAGAGCGTTAACATTGGAGAATGCTCACGTCCCTTATAGTATTAGTTTTCTTATTAATGATTGCAGTAGTCTATTCAGACAATTAGAGGCTTTTACTTTAGCACATGTGCCTAGAAAGATAAACTATCCAGCTCATTTGTTAGCTGCTTGTGCTGTGGATTATCCCAATGGTTTTTGGAGCTTGAGTGCTCCTTATCATGTAATTCAGGCAGCTTTTGCTGATCTTATTGGTTAAATAAAATCTATCTTTAACTCAAAAAAAAGAGATTATAATGCGCTGTGCGCATATTAAGAAGTATAATTATTATGTAATTTATAATTATATTTTTCTATTTATTAATTTTTTTTCCAACTATGTGAGAATAGAATTGTGGTAAAAAGAATAATTAATGTTGTATTTAGATTTTCTAAAAAAAACAATTATATAAAAACAATTTAAAAAACACTTAAAGTTAAAGAAAGACCATGAAAGATCAAGTCCAAAGGTTATTAACAAGCAAAATCAATGATGTTAGTAAGTTTTAAAGGCTAAATCTACTCAAAATGCTAATCAACATATATTAAAATAGGTGAAGTTGAGGGGTATTTTTTACTTTTCCTCCATGATAGTTTTTCCCTCCAAAATTGTTTCTAATCCTAGCCATCCATTGCAAATAAATCACATCCGTTCATATCCCTCATAAATTTCATTCTAATCTTAGCCATCCATTGCAAGTAAATCACATCCGTCCATATATTTTTAATCTTTTCATTTTTCTTTCATTTTATGACTGCTTACAATTGAAACAGTTAGTATTTTTCATTATTTTCTTTCAATGTGCGATGCAACAAATGCTATTCTAACCGCTTACAATTGATAGTCATGGAAAGCTTGAAAAGTAACAAGGTTACATTAAGCATATGAACATTTAGTAATTTTTTTTTTAATTGGTAGAAAGTCTTCCTTTCAATTAGTATTTTTTCCATTTTTTTTTTGTATTTTTAAGTGTTTGAATTTTGCTCAAACATTTCAATATTGCGTTGATCTTTAACACAATATTTCTTCTCAATATTTCTTTTTTTATAATATGTTGATCATGAAAGCATTCCTTTCAATTTATCATTTAAATTTTTGTTTAAAGATATTACCTTGATGATTTCAATGAAATTCATTTCTTTGGTGACCAAACTTACAAGGTAGTCCATTAGATTATTATGCAAATTTTTTATTTTATCAAAGCTACTATATGCACCATCGTACATTTCCTGCCCCTCTAGGCCTCTACAATCTGCATATATATATATATATATATATATATATATATATATAAATGTTTGATCATTTTGTTTTTTATTTAAAGCTTATTTGTCTATCTATATTTATCTATCTATCTATCTATCTATGTAATATTTCCCACTCCTCCTAAGCAATAAATACTTCAAAGATTATTCAATAAAAATAAATAATACAAAATTAGCTCGATAAATCTATCTATCTATCATAAAAAAATTAGAAAGTTTCTATCATAATATTAATATACTCAAAAAAATATATTTGCTACTAATAACTAAGTAAAGGTCATTATGAATTCAAAAAAAAAAAAGAAGTAAAGGTAATAATTAAATTGCATATCGGAAATTACATTAATATAATATACTAAAAAATATATATTAATATATCACCTTCTAATAACTAAATAAAGGTTATATATAAAAAAGTGTATGTATATATACATACACACTTAAAATATACTCAAAAAAATATATTTGCCACTAATAACTAAGTAAAGGTCATAATTAAATTGCATATAAGAAATTACATTAATATAATATACTAAAAAAATATGTTAATATATTACATATTAACATTAGCGGGTTTGGGTGAAGCTGGACGATGTGTCGCAAAAACACGACGGAGGAATCAACCAGGTACATCCCCACCCTTTTTCCGTCACCTGTCGTATATTGCTTCCTCCTTTATTAGTGTGTAGGCAACATGTTTGATTAAATGCCACTGAGATCTAATGAAATCTTATTACTTGAAGATGTGGTTATCTTTTTTCTATATTCAATATTTTGAATCTCTATGTTCATACATGTTTAATTGTTGAAAGATTTTTCAGATATGCTATTGGAAATCTCATGATTAGAGACGATTTTAGGCTATTTTATTTTCCTTTAGTAAGTGTTTTGTAAGGTTATCTTTAGTTGCAGTTCTTACACATATTAATCACAATTGGCCCCCTATTTAATGAGCAAGTTCTTACACTTACTTTTGAAATCAGCAATTCATGACTAATCATGCAAATATTTTCTTTACATGCCGTTTATCCTAGGTGAAGCCCTTAAACGATTAACAATTATTTTTCAAATTTGAAACATCTGGATATCTTACCACAAGATATCCAAAAATAAGTCATGTTCCTGTAATAGCTAAATGCCATTTTTTCCTTCTTTTTTGGTTTTATTTTAGCTCAAGCAAGTTGAATTGAGTTGTGAATCAACAATGGTATGCTCCATGTGCTTTCGTGGACAACTAAAGGTATTGTTATTTAGCTACCACTATTTCTATGCACACTTTATGAGAAAAGATTAATGTTGCTAAGGTCAGTTTTGTCTTATTTAACTCATTTTTAGTGACCATGATTTATTCTTTTTGTCTTTTTACTTGACATGAAAAAGAAGGTCTACTGTAGATGGAAGTGAGAGTGAAACATTAGATATGAACAATTACTACCATTCATGATAAAAATGGACAAAACTAGCAGGTTTGAAAGCAATGGTAAAACTCATGTTTATCATACTATCCAGACACTTAAAAGTTTCAAACTATGATTTACTACTAATGATGCTTCATAACTTAGCAAGTAGATACAACAGTACTAGGCCTACTTGCTCTAATTGTTTCAACTTTCGTTTAACCTTACAATATATGGCTACTAGATTTGTTGGTTTTAGACTTTTAGTGATATGTGAGACATTATAATGACACATTAGCTTTTGAGATCAAGGTAAAAGAAGTTCCTTAAATTTGGTGTAAGGAGATTGGGTTTCGTCCATAGTCAACATATATATATATATATATATATATATATATATCTATGTGTGTGTGTGTGTCAAAAAGCACAGTGACGAGGGGTTTCTTTTCCTAATGGCAAGACAATATGTGAATGAAAATGATGGATGGGTAGAAGAATTGACAACTCCATCATAGCTATCTTTGCCCTGTTCATGCTTTGTGATATCTATCATAGATAGATGCATTTCTCACACCAATGGCATATCTGATTCCTTTTCTATTTTTTTTTTTAAAAAATTTAGCATTCTTATTGGCTATTATTGGCATATATCTAATCCTTTTTTAAATTTAGGTTTCTTTGGCTTTTGTTGTTGTCTCTGATTTGAACATGAAACTCAAGTAAATAAATTCTTCAAAGTTGCATTTCATCTGGGTGCAGAGCAATTTAGATGAACTTCTAAATTGATAGGTTTTGATTTGAGATATTGGATATCGGGTTGAACGGAGTAGTTAATGGCTCTCCACTCTCCAGACAGATGATCTATGCAACCAACTGCAAGAAAGAACAGGTTGGTTGCAAGAAAGATGTACTAATCTTTGTTAATATTTTTTAAAAAGATATTGCTGTTTGCTGGGTTGAATGTGGATATCTATGCCTCTCCTCATTAATCCTATTTCACATATGGATTAACATCTGCAAGGGAATCATCTGCTGTATAAAGACAGGTTGGTTTTACTTAAGCATTCTTATTTAATAAAATGATAATGTTAGGACAGAAGGGTAGTGAGGAACAGTTAGTCAGTTGAAGTGCGTTCAGTTAGATAAATAGGGGAGAATAAGATAAGGGAGAATTTTGAGAATTACAGTTTGTGAGAACAGAGCTATCCCTTAATTGCGATTGAGAGCAGAGCATTTTGAGAATAATGAATTTCAAGATTATTTAATGTTCGGTGAGTAAAATATAATTTCTGATCTTTTTGCTTTATGTGTCTCCAACTCTTCAAATCATTTTTACTTTGTCCCAATTCATGTAATACATATGGCAATCTAAATGAGATTATCTCCTAAATTTTGGTTTTGTTTTGTGATAGTTCCCTTTTGCACCAGTTATTTGCTTGCCAGCATTAAAGATATCTTGCTTCCACTACTTTTGTTAAACATGACAAAAGCATGAGTCACTCTGTAAGATGAAACTTATACAATTTATATTCATATAAATAAGTTCTTTACTGTTTGCAGCTTGGTATTGGACTGTATGTGGTGAAGCTTATGAATAGTGGAGCATAATGAGGGAGCAGAATGTTGTGAGATGGTAAAGTTGGAAAGGTTGTCAGACATAACGGGAAGTCTCAAATTGCAAGCGTTACACATTTGAACACACCTTGAAATGTATCTATCACAAAGAAACTGCGGGTAATGGTTTGTTTCCTATGTCTTTGTATAATAGAGAAAATAAGTGTTAGGAAGAGGTTTTCGTTTTTTTTTTTGCTTGGTCCAATTCCACGTAGTCGTCCACTTCATCTGGTGGAAAATGAATTTGGTTGTTGTTATTGTATTTTTTTTTATTTGTAAATCCACCATAGTTATTAATTGGCAAATTAAGGAGATACCTTTGTTAAGGTATACCTTTCCTTTTGATTGACATCTTGGCCCTTGGTGAATGAAATATTAAAGAATAGGTTGTTAAGGATTAATTTATACATTTTGCTGCGGTTGCAAAATGAATTTTACTAAGTAGCCTATGCAATGCAACTGAAATGTTATTTTGGATCCAGTGAATTGGTTCCTAATATCTTAACCTTTTTATTTCTCCTTTTGATCTCCAGTAATTATAGTTGCCTTTTAATCTCCTATAACCATAGAACATTTTGAATTGTATAATCTCCTTTTGAAATTTGGTGTATTTTTAATTTATTATGTTCTTTTTGTGCATTTTCTATGTTCTCCATGGGTGCTATGTTATTTTATTTATGTATCTTAGAACATATGATTGATAAGTTTTCTGCATATTTGTTTACATTTAAATTACAAAAGGATGTAGTGAGACCCCTTTTTGGCACCACCACGGGTTGTCTCCTCTCTTTTTTTTTCTTTTTCGAGTGAATGTTGTTGTCGTTTGTTATTCTCATTATCTTCTGTTGTGGTGTCCTGCGGTTGTTGTTGTTGTCCTGCTATTGCTATGTTGTTGTGCTATTATTGTTGCCATTGTGCTAATTGATGGTAGCATGTTTGTTCAATTCTGTGTATTTTTCCTAAAAAAGCTTAGGGTAGCATACAATCTCAATTATATCTAAATGCTTCTCCCTTTGAGTGCGAGGTTAATTTATAACAATTCCGTTGTGTTTAATTGACATGTTTTAATTTTGAGTTTCACTTTTCTTGGAGTCTTTTTTAGGAGAGTTTAATATTTTTCAGTTTTGTCTATTTTAAGTGTTTTACTTAGGGTTTTGAATCTCAAATCAGTTGGCTGCTCTAAAGGCAATGGTGAAACTGAAATCAGTAATTATATGACAAGATTAGCTCCCAAGTTAGGAAGGTGAGACTTTTTCTGCATTTTTTTCGCTACATGCTTTCTTAACTATAAGCATTGTTGCTGTCATCTAGGAGAATGCAGATAATCTTCTACAGGTCTGTCTCTTCTTCCATGTGTATCTTTAATCTCTTTAGTCTCTTCTTAATGGATAATAAAAATAAAAAATGTGAAATATTTACTGTTAAAGGTAGAACTTTTGATTTCACCCATACAATTATTAGAATTAAGATGGGAAATTATATCATTGGATGAGACAAAAGATATAGTATCTATCCTGACAAAAGAATTTCAAACATCGAATATAAGTATTTCAAATACTCTAATATATGCTTTCTTAGACTTTTTACTTTATTTATTGACTTAATTATCTCGATTGTATGCACCTTATCAATGTTATCTTTTAACTTCACACACACTATTTGTATTGCAGCATATGAAGCACCAAATTTAAGTATGATCCCACTATATCTCATTTTTTTTATATACTCCAATTCGGTTATCATTTAGACCAAATTATCTTTACTACTTCTGTTAGAATAATTTAGTAATATATGTTATGGTTTAATTTTTTAACGATTGGTGCCTGCTAATGATAACACTAAAGTATTAGGCTAATCCTCTATGTTGTTAACAGTATATTTGTATAGTATGTGGTTTGGATAGAATCATGTCCTTTATGGTTTATACTTTATAGTCTGTATACCACATTCTAAACTGAATATGCTTTTCAATCCTTAGCATAACATTTATTCATTTAATAAACTAACACTTTGATTCTTATATGCAGATTTTAAAAGAATATAGGCATTAGTAATATATTTATTTTCCTCTGTTTTTGTATTATTCAGATTTTTTCTTGATTACCTTAGATGAATGAGTGAGTGGCAAGGATATTGAGTTCGTATGATTTTGACTTCTTGATTTACCAATATGGTTTTTGTGATACATGTTGTGATTGAAAGTTTGAGACAAATCTTAGAAACTATGTGTACAAAAGTTATCAAGGTAGATTTTGGTCATGTATGCATTATGAAACATGAGAATTCAATCTTTATAAGTAATATTTCTACTCTCAATAAAACAAACTAAGGGTTTTCTGCAAAAGAATTTTAACACAGAAAATTGTAGCTTTCTTGATTACATGAAAGGATAATTTTCCCACCAAATTGAGCTTCTTGGTGTTGTCTTTAAGGTGAGCTTTCTGCCGCACAAAAACACTACTAGAAATTGAGCTGTTGTCTATTGCTGCCACAGCTGCCTACTGCTGCTGATGCTGTCGCCTGCTACCCCTCCTACTGCTGCTGTCCAATGGTATTTTACTAAGAGGTGATACCTCATTTTTTTATTAAGAGGATGACAACATTGGGAATCTACCTACCAAGTGTTTTGTGAAAAATCTTGAGAGAATGGTATAATTTTTTAATTTGATACCAAGCAAGTTTAATCTTTTTTTAGTTTAAGTTTAATTTTCTTTTGATTTAAGTTTTTTTTTCAGTTTAATTTGATACCGGTGGCTTTTCTTATCGACCTTCATTCTTGATCATGTAGGTTCATTGTGGTCAGTTCCATTAAAGTATTTAGAGAACTATTTTAAGTGTATTTAAGCAATTTACTAATCTTTTTTATTATATTTAATTGGACAATTTTCATCTCTCTACCACATTACTAACTCTTACTACTTATCACTTGATGGTGGAGCTTTGCTTCATGAATGATTTTTTGTTCTTTTTCTTTTTTTATTTTGTGAGAAGAATTATATGTGCTCCTAATTGTTTGTAATCATCTTATCTTCTCATCGTCATATCGAATTTCTTAATTTATGTAAAGAAGAAAAAAACTAACAACATATTATAGCAACCACAAAAAAAATGTTACTCATTCTGTCTTAAAATTGACAATCCTGATACAATAAAGGAAAAACTAGGTGGTCTTTTGCGAGATAAAAAAGGGAATCCAAATATCTCATTGTGACATGAGCAATGCATAAGCAACATATAAATTGATCTTATAAACATGAACTTTAGATAATAGAAATTGTGGATAGATGCAATTTTGGATGGTTTTATCAAATTATAAATTAATCTTTTGAAGTTTTATTAACTATTCATATTCATAACTTATGATTCAATTTCTTGGCTATTCATAACTAATCTAATTATCTAATTATAATTGTGATATTTCTTGGCTACATGATTCTAAACGAAAATATATATTAACCTTCTCTTAATAATTTATTTAAATTCAGTATACTAATGTAAAATTATTAATTTACCAAATTGATAAAATTTCAATAGTTTAATATATTATTTGAAGTTAGTGTACTGATTAAGTTATTACTTTTGAAGTTAAGACAAATCTAACCACATTTAATACCCGTGCATCGCACGGGCAATTTTCCTAGTATAAATTTAAAATAATGCTTCAATGAATTTGTTAAATTAACTTTGTAGCGGTTAAATATTAGTAATACGCTCTTGTCGATAATCCAAGTACATTATGAGCCTAGTAAATTAAATTAAAATCCAAAAACTTAACATTAAAATGTCTGATTCTTGGCAATTCCTCAATTCTTAAATACTCGTGATTTTTTATTTTTTAAAGGTTATAACGTGTGTATTAAGAATATAATTAATATGCCAGTGGAGGCTGGCACAAGTGGAAGGGGCTTGTGTCCCTTAAGCATTGGTCGCGGGTTCGAGTCGTATCCGAGACGCATGTGAATGGAACAAGCCTTACTGAGAGCATCGCCCCCGAAAGGGCCCGACCGTGGTGCGAGAGATTAGTCACCCAGTTGCGCGGGTGGATACCCTGGTTCATAAAAAAAAATATAATTAATATATTCATTAGTATCAAATGTATGTAGTATTACTTATCTAATTTAGCTTTTTATTTTATTTTTGGTTTGCAGCCTGGTATCCGACCTACTGGGCTAATCCAGTTCGAGGGGTTAAGGTTTTATTCTTCTCCCAACGTTGTTGCGGTCCGCCCTACCAAGTGCAGCCCTGATATCACCGCACCAACTTGTTGATGATTTACCTTTTTATTTCTTTGATGATTATTAATTACACTTGTTTTTTTTCACTTATTACACATTCATTAGGTGATAGTATAGTTATAAAAATGAAATTAATGTTGCATTAGTTTTCTAGAGAGATAATTAAATAAAAATAATTTTTTTCTTCTAAAAAGTCAATTATTTAGAAATGGAGGTAGAAATTGAGAATTTGAAGTACTCTATCTTTAAATATAAGCACTAGATAATATGTTTTTTTTTTCTCTAAATATAAGCCTCTATCTCAATTTTCATCAACTACATTAATTACTTTGTTGTTTTTTTTTTTTATAAATACCCTTATTTACTCAATACTTTTTAGAGTCTCAATAATTATATAATAGTAGTATAAGAGTAAGTTTGAAAATGTATACCAAATATTATAATTTCCAATACCAATAACAATATTAACTAATTTTATTAATCCACGAAAAAATCCATCTAAATGCTTATATTTAAAGACGAATCGATGGTTAACTTAGACATTAAACTTTTGCAATTGCTAGTTTTGAGAATATGCTTTGCAAAAACTGTCGTAGTATGTAGGCATATTGATTGAACCTTGAAATTATGCTTGATCAAACTAATAGTCACTTGAAATTTTTGGTACTACTACTTCGTGGCTGAAAAGCAGCTTATGAGATAGTACCATCAAATTGAATGTCTATCTTTTTGTGACTTGTTTTGTGAATGCTTCTCGCCGCTTTACAGTAGTTAGTTAATTATAAATCACAATGCAGTTAATTCTTGCATTTGTGAAAATTGTCAAACCTTTGACCTCAAATAACACGAAGCATTAGCACGAAATGACCTGATTTTGATCCCTGGCTTAACTGCTTCAGTGAAAGTGCATTATCCCCAACCGTCCTTGCTTTTTGACTCTTTTGGTCCATTTTGGAATATATGCAGCAAATTCATACTAAAGTGTGAAGGTCTGTAAAAAAACTAGTACTATTTTTTTAATGGCTTATTTATGTCTTTAATTCCTCAAAGTTGAGGCTATTTTGATTTTGGTCATTAGAAGTTTTTTTTGACTTTGACTCATCCTTAATTGTTTTGAAAATTTGGTTTTAATTCATGTCGTTAGGAAAAATCTATTAACTGTTGAGGTGACTACCAAAACGTCACATCAATATATACATGTGCAAGTATTGCGTGCCACCGATATGATGACGTGAATGATCCGAACGCGCAGAAGCAAAAAGGTCAAAGCTCATCCGATCCCAAATGTGTTTGAGGATTGGGCTTTGACCCTTTTGCTCCTGCAGGTCCAAATCATCCACGTTATTCTTCGAGTGACACACAGTACTTGCTCACATGTATGCTTATGTGACATTTCGTTAGCTACATCAGCCGTTAGCGAATTTTTTGTAACGGCATGTACTAAAACCAAATTTTCAAAACAATTAAGGATGAGTCAAGGTCAAAAAAACTTGTAGGGACCAAAATTAAAACACCCAAACTTTCAGGGGCTAAAGACATAAATAAGCCTTTTTTTAATTAATTTTTTTTTATCAATTTCATACTTTAACATATAAAATAACATAATACCACTAGATATTGAGTCTAGAAAAAACAAGCTCAATTTGTATTTTCTAGCCTCAAATAGTCATCAATATATTATAAAATAGGTGAAGTATGAGGGCATTTTTGTTTTCCCTCCTTAATCCCCATTATTTTTCCTCCTAATTTCTCACTTTCCCTCCTAAGTTCTCTTTTAATCTCAGCCATTCAATTGTAAATGCAATAATCAATCATAGCCGTCCATATCCATTGGTAGATTAAGTCTTTTCATTTTCTTTCATTCATTCAGTTTTTGACTGTTATGGTGTGAAAGACATATTACCAACATCAATTGGTAGTTAGTGGTAGTAGTAAATTAGTAGAATCACGATCAGGAAAAGGCAACAAAAAGAAATTAGAGACCCGGGCAAAAAGAAAGCATCTGGATTTGAAAGCATTGTTTTCACCTCTTCTGTTGCAGGTGTGAAACAGGTATGAGCGTATGAGCATTTTTTAAATTTTAGTTTTTTTTTATTTTTAATTTTTGTTTAGAATAGGTTTTTTAATTTTTGTACAAGTATGTTTTTTTTTAATAGCATAGTTTTCATCTCTTTTGTTGCAGGTGTGAAACAGGTATGAGCGTATGAGCATTTTTTTAATTTTTAATTTTTGTTTAGAATAGGTTTACTATTAATTTTTGTACAGGTATGTTTTTTTAAAGAGACTTTTATTTAAATTTTTGTAATATTGTTTTATATTACTTAAACCTGGAGGCATATATTACTTGCTTCAGGTTCATGCGAAATTGGTGATGTTCAAATTCCAAGAAAGTTTTGTATTTACCATTTCTGATTTTTTTCTCTTGGATATTTGTTCTATATTTTCCTTGTTCTTTGGTTTCTATTTGTTATATTATTTTCTTCATTTCATTATTGCTTTATTTATATAAGAGTTGTGCTTTTTTTTAGAATGATATTTTTATTATATTTTTTCAATTTTTTCATTAGTAGGATTGGACAAAACGTGTCTAAAATTATTGTTAATCTGTAATTGATGTTGTTGAGATTGATGAAAAACAGAGGAAAATTGGTGACGTTCTCAGGGTCAAACCCTTGGCTGCATTGGCCATGATTGATGAAGGGGATCTTGATCGGAAAAAAGTTGCGATTTTATTAAATGATCCAAAGGCATCACTTGTGAATGATGTTGATGATGTCGAGAAGCATGTTCATAGTTGTTGTTGTTACTCGAAAGAAAGATTATCTAAGTTGCATTTTCATAGTTGCTTTCTTTATCTAAGTCTGCTAAATTGTAGTTATTAGAAAGAAAGGTTACTTAGTTGTTGTAGTTTAGGTCTTTCTCTTTCCATTTTGTGCACCATTTGTCTTCTCTGTTTTTAATTTGTCACTTTTTCAAAGGATGGTGATTGGTGATATAAAGCTTTCATGGTGATGATATTGTAAAAATAATAATATTTTATTATTTTAAAAATATTTATTTTAAATTGAATTTATTAATTTTAATTAATTTGGGTGGTGGTTACAAAAATTTATTCTTATTAAGTTGGGTGTTTATTCCCATTAATTCTTATTATTTCATTATTTATTATTATTATTATTATTATTAATTATTCTTTCTAACGGTTTCTTTTCGTTAGAGTACCGTTAGAGTATATATACTTATAGTAGTATATATTTTTAGCTCCAAACAGCTACTAATAGTTATATTCATATTGTGTATATGTAGTATACAGTGAATGTTTTATAGAATATATGTACGATGATGAAAATTATATATTTTTATATTATTTATTCATAGTCCTTCACTTATTGATAACTAATTTTTTTTATGTTAGATAGACATTAAGATAGCCATAAATACTGAAAAAGATGTTTTTTTTTATTTAAATATTTGAACATTTCTTGCGTTTATTTTGTGTCTAGCTATTTTATGAATAATATTTATTTGAAGAATTATTTATGTAAAGATTTTTTTTATTAACATGCTAAATTTTAATTATAAGTTGCTTACATTGATGCGTTATTTTATACTTTAGACAATATACAATACAATCATGAATTCAAATTTAAAAAAATCCAAAAATTTATACAATATGTTGCAATTTAAATTGTGAAAAATAATGATGCGTTATTTTATACTTTAGACAATATACTTATTTACAATTATGAAGTTCTAATACAAGCAAGTAATTTGAAAGTTCTAATCTTATAAACACGAATTAATTAAAAGTGTGAAAACAAGTCTTATATTTTGGGACAGATGTAATAAAAATGATGATGATGATATATATGGCAAAAAAAAAAAAAGCTGCATTTGGACTTGCAAAACGATTTACTAACAAAATGCATTTGGAATGATGGATTAAATAAAACAAAAATCAAAATGAGTTGGATTTTTTTTAATATAAGAAATGAAGTTGTTAATTAAGATTAGAAATCGCATAGTTGATACATTATTAGTTAATTTTTATTAATGAAAAAGTTGGTAGCTGAAACTAGATTCAAAGGTTAATGTTTATGATTATTCATTTCTAAATACATGTAAATCATTTTTATGAAAAGTTCATATTAACATATTATTTAAAAAGACATATTTCCAATATCTATAATCAATTTTTTTAAAAAAAAAAAATTAAACCCGTGCGATGCACGGGTAAAGTTACTAGTGCAAATCAATGTACTAAGTTAAGAATTTAAAAAAAAAATTATTGAAAAATTCAATACATCAGTTTCATTTAAAAAAAATATTTATCATAATGAATTACGACAGGTCAATTGCACGAGATTTTTAAGTTCAAATGGATGTAGTAACATTATTAAATATTTAACATTTGTCAGTAATTAAGAATTGAGTTGCTTATAACTGGAGCAAAATTATCTCCAAATATATGCATATGGTTTAGACAAAATGTATTTATCAAATACTACATACATCCCTCCAATTTTCCAACCGTCTTTTTCTAAAAAGGAAAATTGTTCTTATGTAAGTCTCTTTTTATCAAATGCATATTATTTAAAACTACTTTTACTTCTTTACTCATATTTTGACCTTGAAAATGGTAGTCGTAATTAAGAAAAAAATTGTAGATATTAGTTTAGGGTAAATATATAAAATACATAAATTTAATATAAATAGATACATTAAATACATTTTTTAAGTCATGCATTATAATCTTAAAAAACATCCAAAAAGAAATAGAGTTAGTTTTGTTTTAATTTCCAGCTAAAACATGAATTTTTAATTTTATTATTTCTTTAATTAATTATATGGAGTGCTTAGTCATGAATAGAGTTATCAAAACAAGCTACCTAATCGAGTTTAGATAAATCATATCGAGATCGAGTCTTAATTAACCTAGGTCAAAAAATCTAGAGTTTAATCGGATCAAAATTGATTCACTTAATTAACCCACTGTTTATTTGAATCAAAGTTCCTTTATTCAAATCGATCAATTTATAGAGTTTATTCTGGTTGACCAATTTCAAAATCTCTCCCCAATGTCAACCACCATTCATAAGTATATAAAAAGACAAAATCCCAAGTGTAATTAACTTACATCCATGCCCATATCAAATCCATAAATCCAAGAGTTTTACAAATTTATCGTTCTTTTTTTATTGGTCATGTCTCACATGAATATGTACAAAAGAATGTGATCAAAGAATGTGAGAAAGAACATGTGACTATTCTTTCTCATCTAATAATCATGGTTCCAATAGAATGATGCCAGTATCCTCCCAGAAAAGGGGAAAAAAGGTTGAAAAATAACCACACTTAAATGGCAATAATCAATAATGGGCAATGATCATGAAGCCAATTATTCACTCCTCTGCTCTGCTTTTATGCCTCTTGAAATCTAAATATTCTCTTGTCAAGTGGATAGCCTTTAATTTATGGCTGAGCTTAAATACAAAGTAGAGCACTTCAGTTGTGCTAAATTTCATTCACTGTAAAGAAGTGATAGCCTGATAGAGTGATAGGTATACACCACCCGCTCCACCCGCATAGCGCACCTAATGCTTCAGCACTTCAATTGCTACCCTTCTCTTACATTTCTTATCATTTTCAATATCCACTTTCAAATTCACTTTTATCAACCTTAATATTATATTTTAGAACCTAAATATTTCAATCAGAGTTCTTCACGAAATAGAATTCTTATGATCAAAGTTGTAAAATTTAAGACTCATATAGGAATATAGGATATATCACATGTAATTATTAAAAAATAACATTAAAAAGGGACATCATTTCACAATATTGTAATTGTTTTTGTTAAAAAAAAAACCCCTTTTGACACCCTTTCATCTACGATCACTCAATGATACCATTTTTGTTGGAAGGAAAATAATTTTTTACCTTTTCACAATATTGCAATTACTCCCTTTCATAATATTGCAAGTGTTTTCATTAAAACAAAACATAATTTTGAGTTAAAAATCTATTTTTTTTAAACAATAAGACACAAATAACACACTAATACATAATAAAAAATAACATGCACATACTTTTTGTTTAAAAAAACAAACAAATACTTTAATTTGTAACATGTAAACAATTGAATGTAAAGTAACTCTTATGTATTTATCTTATTATGAAAATTTTGAAGGTTGAGGATTTGCCATAATTAATACTGGCAACGTTGAACATTTTATTAGATTGAATTTTTCTTTTGAAAAAATTTTGTTCCATTGAAAATCAACGAAAACAACTACAATGCAACATGAATGTATGAACATTATAATCATTTTTTAATATCAAATAACACTTGCTTCAAATTAAATATAAAGTATAAGGTTGTTTTCATCTCTTCGAGTACATAACATAAAACAAATTAAGCTACTCATTTGATCCTTGTCTTATTTTTCGCTAACAAATTGCTTTCTCACATTTTCTTTTATGGTATTGACCCCTAAGGCCCTAACATTTATTTCTTTTGACAGTGAAAAATAAAATAGAGGACCGAATAAACAATTTCGCCAATAAAAACCAATAGTTAAAAATTTAGATATCATCAGGATTTTGCACCAGTTATAAGTGAAAATGAATTGACTTCCACTACTCAAATGGAAATGGAAACTACAACAACAAAAAAGGGAAACAGAACATAATTGAAATTGACGTCCAGAACTTCACTGCCAAAACCCTCAAGACAATTAAAAGGATGAAGAAAAAATGACTAACTACTATATAGATAATTGAAAAAATAAGTAAAACAAACATCGATTTACAACAAAAAAGACACATTAAATATATTTCTTAATTGACACTCCATATCCTTAAATGACAGTTATAGAGAAAACAGAAGTACATTAGAACCTTTATAAATTAATACTCATAAAGTAGTAACAATCTCTCTAAAATAATATTTTTTCTTGATCCCTACTTGGACCGAATGGCTAAATTAATAATTTCGATAAATTAATACGATAATAATTTTGCTAAGACCCTTATATAAATTTATGATCCTTCAATATTATAAATTAATAATTCTATAAAATAAGAAGTATAACTAGTTAGGACAACTTAGTAAAATATGATTTTATTATTGTTTTCTTCTTCTTAACATTTAAATCTAGTTGTATTTCATCTCTAATTTTTGTTACTGCATCCAAAAACTCAGTGTTGCGTTCTCATATTGCAACACAAAATTGCAGAGAGTTGTTGTCGCTATGAGTGCTTTTTTCCGCATAATTGATTGCAAAAGCTTTATATCATTTTCAATTTCATTCTCAATAAGATTTTCAATAACACTAGCTATAATTTATTCTAAACTTTGGACCTCTGAACTTGAATCATTCAATTAGCCAATACAATGTACATATGTTTTATTCATGAAAAATAACGTAGATTAGTTGAATTGGAGAAAATTTCTTTAAATTAATAATTATTAATTTATGGATTAATTAATACCTCGTTAAGTTAATAAAATTACATAGTCTCGACATTATTATTTTATAGATTTTATTATAGTAATAACTATTGCATAATTTTAAAAAAATTAAATTACTTGCACAGGCTAAATACTAGTATAATATGAACTTGTAAATACATTTTGTGGGAATTAGTAAAACCTCAAGTTCAACATGTTTAAATTATTTTGCAACAATACATGTACATCGCTGCCTTCAGGCTTCTTGCCTAGTCTATAAAAAGTTAAAGGGTACTTAAAAAAAACTTCACCCTAGGTCGAAGTCTAAAGTTGCACATGGTCACATCCATGATTGAGATAAGTATATTTACATGACCTACTTTGGTCACAAGGGCACCGCAATACCTTAAAAAAAATTTAAAAGCAAACAGGTAATTAATTATTCTAATAGAATATACTGCAATGGGGCTCCTGATCAAGATTTGCTGGAGCAATGGAATTAAAGTAATTTTCCCATTTCTCATCTTCCTCATCCTCTTCCTCCCCTGCACCGTTGATCCACTCAACCGGAGGGTTTATTACTATTTCATCATTCCTTGCAAATCGTCCTCTAATACGTGGCCTGCTGTCTGCCAATGTCTTTCTGCAAGCATACTAATTAGCACAAGAAAATTTGTTAACATTTCTACACTGTGAGTTCCAACTATAGTCATAACTCAACAATATTGTGGATTTGTGGTACACTAATAGAGCTATACACTAAAAAATTATTCCCTTTTGATTCTTAATTTCCTCTGAGATTTGGAAAGTGATTGATGGGGTTACAATAACTCAATAGAATAAGATATTAAGATGCCACAAGATTTTGATGCTTCACAAATCATAAATCACAAAGTCAGCTCAGGGTCCTATTGCAACAAACTACACTAAAAACTGAATTCAGAATTATGTACAATAGAATATCTTGCATGCATATCTTATGTGACACAACCAATCAAATACTCTGAAATCATTTAAATAACAATTAAAAAAACAAGAAAACCATTATTAAAATTGTTTTAAAGTTATCTTTACAGTTTAATTGGTTATGCTCAATGAACACTTGTTCATGCAAGATTTATTCATCTAATAGATACTATCTTATTGTGAGGTAAGCATAGAGCTCTGTTCTTCAAAGAACAAAAAAATTAAATTTAAATGGAAAGAATGGTAGGATTTGTGATCATGGTTCCGCCGCTCTGCACTTTCCATTTAATAATGTTACTTAGACATCGGTATATAATATTCAAGTCCAATACTTGATATTTTAGGAAAAAATGTAAAAATTATAAAAAAAAAAGATAAATTGAAGGATCCATTATTTTTTATCCAAAATAAAATAATAAGTGTTGAATTTGAATATTAGATATAGATATCAAAATAAAATTATTTCTTTCCATCTAACTTATTTAAGGTTTGACAAATCTTTTTGTTGTTTCCCTTACCTTTTACTACATCCTAAATTTTGTTTTTAGCAAGATCCATGATACTAATTGGGTAACGTCAACATGGTTATTCAGCAGTATTTTTCCTCTTAATATAAGTTTGATTAGATATAGATGTCAAAATAAAATTATTTCTTAATTTCCATTCTTTTTGTTGTTTCCCTTACCTTTTACTGCATCCTAAGTTTTGTTTTTAGCAAGATCCATGATACTAATTGGGTAACATCAACATGGTTTTTCAGCAGTGTTTTTCCTCTTAATATAGTTTTGATCATTACACTGGAGACTTTGATTCTCAGAAATTTGTCCTATTATCCAAGTCTCGCTTTCTTTTATTTTTTAGTGCATACATATTTGTTTGGTATATACATCTTATTCCTGGTTTATTTTGATGCGATATACGAGTATATTCTAGTCCATAAAAAATAGAAAATGAAAAGCTTTTATGATCTGCTAATATATTAATAATTTATAAAAAAATAAATTAAAAGAGTAAACCTTAATTTTCTTGTTGAAGTTCCTCTGGTTTCTCTTGCTTCTATATCTCTCTATCCTCTCCTTCTTCTCCTCTGGGCTATAAGGAGTGGCCCTGCTCATTCCTTCTATGATCATACTACTTTCACTTGACAATGGACTATCTGAGTGATGATAATGTTGCATTGCATTGATTCTCTGTACAAAGACCACAGTAAAACAAAATATACGACTCAATTCAATGGTTAATTTATACAAAGTTAAACTTGATAAAATTGGCATTAACCAAGTTCATTCATATGTCAATATTGTTCCCAAACCCATGCGATTTTTTGTTTGTGTGCAATCATTACACGATTGATTTAATGATAGGTCACATTCACTTTTCATATCCAACAAAAGTAGACTTTGATTTAAAAAAAGGGAGTTACTATCATGCAATCCAAAATTGGATGGTTGCTATGCAACCTTTTCTCAAATCTAGTTAAAATTAGGTTTTTGCAATTTAGTCCAACATAAAAAGTAAATTAAAAATTTAGTCCTTTGTACCTATAGACAAATTATAACTTTTAATTTTAAAAAAAATTAAAAGTAGTTAAAATTAGTCACTTATGTAAAAAGGCTTAATGCAAGTGACTAAATTTAAAATTAAAAGTTATAATTTGTCTATAGGTACAAAGGACTAAATTTTTAATTTACTTTTTATGTTGGACTAAATTGCAAAAAACTAATTTTAACTACTTCAAATAATGACATGGCATAGGTATCAATTTCTTATTGGTTTAAGAAAATGTTGCATAGCAACCATCCAATTTTGGATTGGATGATAGAAATACCCTTAAAAAAATCACTATTTGTGCCGACTAAAACCTTGTGAGTGGAATCTTATATGCATAACAACAAACTTTTTTTTTTACAACCTTTTAAGGAAAAGAAGGATACGATTTAGAAGAAATATATTTTTTTTCCTCTCCTAAACAATAAGTGATTCATCATTCATTTAACTGATATATGCAGACTTCAAAATAGTTTGCTTAGTTTTGTTAGACAAAATTTCAGGTTGCATAATTTCAGGCTTGGCAAAATTGAGCAGGCAAAATTTTATACCACATGAACTTAAAACATTGATCTAACTTTCTTAGCAGCATACTTCAATTTTCTATTTTTGTATGTGTTTGTGGGTGTTGTGCTACATAATCTCATTTTTATTTACCTATCATTTTAGCTTTAATTTGTTGTTGAAAGCCTCGTGATAAATTATGCACTTATGTTTTCTGCTTTTAAAATTTTGTTGTTTCTTCTCGGTTGTATATCTTTATCTCTCATACCTTGGGTATGAGTTTTGCTGACATATTTGTTTTATATGTGTGTGTTCAATTTTATAGTCTATTTTTTCTTCCCACAACTAAAATTTTAATTTTTTTTATACATAAATAAAGTCAAATTAATTAAACAAATTATTGTGACATCGGTCAAACTATCTTACTTCCAACTATTTTTTTTTTCATTCTTAAAAAAAAATAACTAAATTTAATGACGTGTGCATCGCACGGACATATATACTAGCTTAAGATAATTGCCCACTCAAGTTAGTGCACGCATAACATAATAGTATACATCCTCTAAAAAAAATATTATTATATATATAAAAGGAAAATTTATCATGTGAGAAAGATGTCATTAATTAATAGTATATGAGTTTTCTTAATCTCAGCCCTCATAAACACCCCAAAGTGGTTAGAATGTCTCGAAAAAAAAATTATAAATCCTTTGATTTATTAAATGCATCATTTTCAGAAAATCTTAACCATTTTGAGATGCTTATCCTCATATTAAACTAATAAAATTATAAGTCTTTGGATTAAACTAATAAAATAAAGTAAAATTAAAAGCTATAATAGTCCAAATGATAAAACTGCGAAACATAAAATGTTATCGAGTCCTAATTCAAATACCGATTATTAAGCTTCTTCCTTAAAAAAGAATCATATAACAATCATCAAATTTTCTAGGTGAAGCTAGAATCTTAAACTAACAATAGTACAAACTAGTTACACCTGGCAAAACATATAGGTCTGAATTTCCTTTTTAATTAAGAGCAAACTTAACCACTGTACAGATCTTCTAAATGGGCATTGATTCATTTTGGCCCAATTCTAATAGCCGAAATTGGGGGGAAAAATCCATACGTAGTAGTTACCCGGTAACCCATCAGTTTATTCAATACATAATTAATGCTATTTTTCCAAATACACCCCTATTTATTACACTCTATTTTTCACTTCTAATATCTTTCTCTCTTTTCAATAATGATTATATACGGACATTTTAGTCAAAATACAACAAATCCTTACCTCATTTAACCATTCATTAAAACTCGTGCATAAACTTAAAATACATTACCTAAGAAACAGAGGGATTATCTTTTTTCGATTCAAATAATCTATGAACTTTTTATTTTTCCCTGACTTGATCAAGCATGATCAGAATTGCCACCTGTAATGCAAACTCTGTCATGCCGACCACACCAACAAATGGCTAATTAGCGAGTTGTCACCTTCATTACACCTAACTCTTACTCTACTCCATCCGCATCAATAACAAATCTTAACCATTATAACTATAAATTGAATTACATTAAAGGATAGTAAAAGATCACGACGATTATGGTAAGGATTTAATTAGGATGCGAGTGAGTGATCAACTTCGGTGAATAGGAAGAGAGAAGGTGAGAGCAAAGAAGTGAGGGAATATGAAATTCGTCATTTGAATGCGAGTAGTATATTTTTGGATGTTAATAATGAAGTTTAATTTATATGTACAAATGATATAAGATTTTTTACCAATTATTTGCATTATTTTTTATGTAGAAATCAATAGTTGTATATTCATGAATGATCACGGGATGACATAAAAAAGTGGTTGAGTATAAATAACAAAGATACGAGTGTGAATATCATCTTTTTCTTGTGAATTAACAGAATTAAAAATCTCTAGATTATATAATCAACATTTATAATTACAATTGACTGTTCTAACACGTGTTGATCTAATTTTTTACTCCCTCTCTTATAAGGATGGTAGAACTAATTTTCTTCTCTCTTTATGTTAAAAAGGGGATGAAAAATTGTAAAAGTTAATGAAAAATTAAGAAGTACTCCTATTTAATAATTTTTTTAACACATCAATTTATTATTAAATTAATTAATTAATATATTTGCATTAATCAACTAATCACGAAAAATTAATTTATTAAGAAGTGAACATATGGTTAAGGTTCCATCTCAAAACTAATGAGTGGAGTAGTCCAACAGGTATTTAAATCATGTCATATATTATGAGGCAGACAATGTGGGACTTCTAACACGCCCCTCCAACGAAGCCTGCCGGACCAAGCAAAGGGTATCTATTGACCTATAACAAAGAGCAACTTTTGGCACATAACAACCGGAAAGAAGTTGGGCTCTGACTCTGATACATGTTAAGGTTCCATCTCAACCAATTGACAATGAGTGAAGTAGTCTCATTATTATGACCATGCCATATATTATGAGACAGACGATGTGAGACTTTCAACACATACCTACGATACAATACAATAAACAAGTATGTAGGTATATAAATATACCTGGAGATCACCGGTACTGCAAACTCTCCTGACTGGACCATCATCCTCAAGCAGCTCAACAAAGAAAGCGGAGAAGGGATGCTGATGCTGGTGGTGGACCCCACCATTATTATTATTATTTGTCTTCTGCAGCGAATGACTGCTAACGCTCCTTTGCATCAACCCCGGATGATGATGGAGATGAAGATGAGGAGTAGTAGCCTCGTAACTCGCCATCGAACTCGGCGACCCCGCGTAACTACTGCTACCACTTCCACCACTGCTGCAACCATTATTATTATTATTAATATTAATATTGCAACTCATCTCCGAGTTGAGTTGAGGAGGAATGGTGGTGGAGTAGTGCATTGGTGAAGCCACAGTTGCTGCATCTGGAAAATGGCTAATGGAGCCAGCGGCGCGTGAGGTTGAGGTGTTATAGTGTGTATACATGGCCCGCGTGGTGGTGGGAAAAGATTGAAGGAAGGAAGGAAGGAGTGGGAATTGTAGTAGAAGAAGCAGAGGAAGATGCAGGGTATGAATGATGAGAAAGCTCAAGGGAGTGTGCCAAGTATTTATTATAAGAGACACAGAATAAAACAAAAAACAAAAAAAGACTGTAGACATGAAATGTCTTTTCTTTGAAAAAAAAATATATGAGGGGGCTCACTGCTCAGCTCAACATTCAACTTGCTCTTTAATTAAATTAAGAGTTTTCTTAATATAAGCATCTAAAAAAGTTAAAATTTCAACCAAGAAATTGGTCTAGTGATAGCTCACTTGATCTCTTAACCAACTAGTTTCGAGTTCTGGATAAACCAGATTCGAGTACCGGTTGATGTACAAAAAAGAAAAGGTTAATTTTTTTTTAAAAAAATAAAAATATAAGTCCTTTAATTTATTACATGCATTATTTTTAAGAAATTCTTACCTCGCTAGAATAATTATCCTCGGTTCTTGAAAAACTTTAAATTAATCACTTTATTAAGTTATTTAGGTTTGAGTGAAGACCCACTTTGGTCTATGTCGATTTTGCACAGTACCAATTTAGTCATTGACAATTTATAATACCACATTTAGTCTCTTAAAAAAAAATTCATACCAATTTGGTCCCTTAACTTTTTTTAATATCAATTTAGTCCCTCAAGATTTTCAGATATACCAATTTGATCCTTAAAATTGAGGGACCAAGTTGGTATAGAAGAAAATCTTGAGGGACGAAATTGGTATGGAAAAAAGGTTAGGGACAAAACTGGTATAAATTTTTTTTAGGAACTAAATATAGTATTATGAATTTTCAGGGACCAAATTGGTATCGTGCAAAATCGACAGAGACCAAAGTGGGTCTTCACTCTTTAGATTTTTAAAAAGTGATGGATTACATTCATTGAACTTTTAACTGTACCTTTGGTGGGTTGGGCTATCTACTTGGCTGTTTTTTTTTAATTATTATTATTGTTGTTGTTGTTATTATTATAAATTTATGGTTTTTTAAATGTAAAATAAGTTTAATTTTTTTTTGTAAATTTAGTTTGGAACTTTACCCAAAAATAATAAAGTAATATATACATGTGTGTGTGTCTGTGTGAATTTTTCTATTTTATGTACCATACTTTGAAAAATAATTTTTTTATCAAAAATGTTATGTTTAATGAACCGAGAAATAAATATTTAGTTTTTCAATATAATTTTACCTTTAATGCATGTTTATCCTATGCATAGGTTAAAAAGTATATATATTCCGGATGTTCTTGTTCCTACTTGTTGTTTGGATTATTAGTCCTTGGGATTTTTGTTCTAGTAGTTCTTTTTTTTTTGGTAAAAAAAAAAAAACTTGTCTAGTAGTTGTAGGTCCAAGGAAAAGTTGTTGTTTTCATTTTTTTTATATACTTTTTGTAATAGTAAATTTGAAAAATAGATAACATAACTAAGAAGTTTTTTTTTTCATATTTTACCAACACATTTTTTGGTAGGTAGCCGTCAAAAAAATATTTTGACATAGTTCAATAAAAACAACATTAGTTTAATAGGCTTACTTTTTTAAATATGAGATATAGCAAAGAAAAATTTCAACATCTTCAAATTAAAAAATTCTGAATAAAAGACATTTTTAAATTTTTACACTTAAAATAAAATATGAGATTTATATTCCAAATTTCCATTTTTATATGAAATGTTACTAATCGAAGTCACACAAAAATGTTCACCAAAAAGAAAAAAGAAGTCACACAAAACATACCCAATCTTGCGTTCAATGGAATTGGGCTTTCCACCAATATGTGCGCACCATTTCACTGAGCGGTAAGCACAGAGTAAGCTTTGGACTTTTCTTTCAATCTGAATCTCAAATGTCTTATGGTGGGTTCCAACAACAAACTTTGTTCTTAGGATCTAGTAGTTTTCTTTGGCTTAGTTATGTCATAAGCCCCTGAAATTTGAGGTATTTTTGTCATATACCCTTATTTTTATTTTTTCAATGTCTGACTCCCGAAGTTACTTCTGGGTTTGTCATATACCCCTACTACCAATTCTGGTCGCTGACATGTAACATCGAAATCCTGATAAGATACAGCAGGTTAGGCACGTGGTGCCCCATGGGCGAAGATCCTTTTCTTATATAAATTAAAAAACTAAAAAACTTAATATTTTTATTTTTAATTAAATAAAAAAATAAAATAAAAGGATTGAAAAGAGAGGTCGTTTTCACCCAAGTGATATCACGCGCCACCACATAACCAACCTCCTGCGTCTGATGAGGATTCCGATGTTACATTTCAACAAAATTGGCCAGAATTGACAGTAGAGGTATATGACAAACCCAAAAGTAACTTCGGGGAGTCAGACATTGAAAAAATAAGAATAAGGGTATCTGACAAAAGTACCCCAAACTTCAGGGACCTGTGACATAATTAAGCCTTTTTTTTTAACCTTTCTAAATATTTTTTATTAACAACGTGAGGTTGGTCAAGTAGTAACTCACTTGATCCTTTAATCAACTGATCTCGAGTTTGAGCTTTGGTATGGAGAAACCCTGGCTGGGAGATCCCAATCCCTTAGTGCGAGCTCAGTTGGGTCGAACCGGATAAGTCAAATACTTGATAAACCATATCCGAGTACCAGTTGATCTAAAAAAATTAGTTTTTTATTATATTTTTTCCAAATGCCCTCACCCATCACCTCTTCTTCCTCTTCCACACTTACATTCACCCTTAATCACCCTTTTTCTCTTTCAATTCGTACTCTCCCTCACCCATTCTATACTTCAAACTCTCACATTCGTGTCTTGATGTTACATTCCGATGTCAATTCTAAATATTCATATGACATTATTGTATTTTATTTTACCCGCTCCTTCGTTCAATTTTTTATTTTCCAACTCAACACATACTTTTTTAAGGTAACGAAAGAATGTGACAGTAAAAATTTATTAAAATTGCTAAACCTCGTTATTCACAGAGCTCCCGTGAGAAAAATTCTTCAAAATTGTTTAAAGAATTCTCAAGAAATGTATACTATTTAGAAAAAGGATTTTTTTTAAAACAAAAATCTAAAAAAAAATCTTTTCATTATAAAATTAAATATATATTAATGATACTTATGAGATAATGAACTTAAGCTTTTCAATATATTTTTTTTATTTCTTATTCTCAATCCTTAAGATTAAAATTTATTAAAAAATTGTAATAAATATATATTATTAAAATTTTTCTTAAAAAATCTTCAAGTCACTACTTTATATGTTACTATATGTATGATATATTAATTGATTTTTTCAATATTTTTATTTTTTTTTCTTAAATGTATTAAACAAAGTACTATTTTTTTTGGATGAACCAGGGTATCCACCCGCGCAACTGGGTGACTAATCCCTCGCACCATGGTCGGGTCCTTTCGGGGGCGATGCTCCCAGTAAGGCTTGCTCCATTCACATGCGCCTCGGGTACGACTCGAACCCGCGACCACATGCTTAAGGGACACAAGCCCCTTCCACTTGTGCTAGCCTTCACTGGTTTAAACAAAGTACTATAAAAAGGTTAGTTTTTTCTAAACAAAGTACTATAAAAAGGTTAAATAAACTTCACACTCATTAAAAATGGTGATGAGATTTTATTATGTGTCAAATTGTATTAATCTGAACCAAAGTAGGAGTACACCTTTCTTGAGTTGAGGAAAAGTGAGCGAGGATCCCAACTCCTACCAAGTAAGATGTGTTGGATCAAAGTAGGTCCAATATATCACCTTCAATACAAGCATATGCGTTACTTAGAGGATTTAAAAAAAAAAACAAAAAAAAAAAACAACCAGTGTGACGAAATAGTAATAAATTTTGCTTATACCTTGACTTGAATTGCTTGCTGATAAGCTGAATACTAGTAGTACAATATAATGCACAAAATGGTACTCCCTCTGGTTCTATTTATAAGTCACATTTTAGAAGGATTCTTTGGTCCTATTTATAAGTCACTTTGTATTTTCTAGGAGGCATTAATTGCTATTTTCTCTTATTTGCCCTTTGCCCATTAATGTGAAGTACTCCCTCTGGTCCTATTTATAGGGCATACTTAACCATATCACATGGAACCAAGGAGGATAGTTAGGTTTTCTGAAACTTTAAAAAAATACTTCAACATTATGACCGGAGGGAGTAATACATTGTGAAATTCTCAATGCAAGTTAAGAGGGTAAGATTTTAATGTTGAAGTATTTTTTTAAAGTTTCAAGAAACCTAACTACCCTCATTGGTCTGTGTAATAGAGTATGGTTAAATATGCCCTATAAATAGGACCAGAGGGAGTAACAATAACAGTAACTAAGTGGTAATGATCGATGCGGGGGTTTGTTGAATTAGAAATCGATCAGGTTGAAGGCTGCTGCAGGTTGAGCCAATTGACAACTGCAATTCTGAAAGTGTACAACACAGGGAACAGCCCATTTACACAGATACATCTTTGTCATCACCACTCCGTAGTCTGCACCACTATAATGAGTTTCTTCCGTGCAGCACATGCAACTAACACCTCCATTTCATAAATTTCATTTCTCTCGAATATACACCCCTGTGGTTGACATTCGACCCAACGAATCATTTGCTACTGTATTGTATATGATTTTTTTTTTTTAAAAAAAAACTTTGTGCATCAATAAATCGATTACATCAGATAAACAAATTTTAAAAAGTACTCCATACTTCTTTTATTTATTAATTTTGATGTTTAAGAATGTTAAAATGTGTTAATTATTAGTGTAAGTTTTGCATGTGTTTTGTTCAAAATGTTCATTTTCCTTTTTACTATTAAAAATTGTAATTATATTTAATTTTTACTAAAAAATGTGTTTATTAATTAATGTTTGATAATTTAAGAATGAAAGAATATAAAAATATAATTAACGAAAAGTAAAAGAAATGATTCAAAAAAAAATTGTTAAAGTTAAAAAAAAAATATTATATTTTCAAATTGAAAATAGTGCAAAAGTCTATCGGGTTCGAAAAATTATGAGTGCTCATCCTTGCACACAGCCTCTTACATAGGCATGGAAAAAAAAAACAGAACCGCGGGCACCCGCCCGAACCCGATCCGCCATTAGCGGGGAAAAACCGTTCTAATCAGGTATCGGGGCGGGGGCGGGGAAAACCCGCTTTTTCAATCACGGGACGGGGGCGGGTGTGGTAATTATACTATCCGCCCCGCACCCGGCCCCGAAACCGACCCGCTCACACTATATATGTATATTATATTATATATTATATATAATTTATAATAATAGTAATAAAAAAAATATTAAAAATAATGTTTTAACTCTTAATAAAAATCACTTGTGGAAAATACTCTTTTAAAAAAGTTGTTTTTAAAAGAAAAAGTTGGTATATTATAAAAGAAAAGCTCTTTTAAAAAAGTTGTTTTTAAAAGAAAAGCGGGGGCGGGTGCGGTGCGGTTTTACCCGACCCCCGACGGAGACGGGGGCGGGTGGACTTTTATGATACCTGGCGGGGACGGGGGCGGGGGCGGGGGCAATTTTTTGAGACGGGGGCGGGTGTGGGAAGTGCATAATCCGCCCCCGCACCACCCCGTTGCCATGCCTACTCTTACAGTCTTACCCCTCTCTGTATGTAAGAAGCCTCATATGATCCTTTCCCTTAGACATTAAATAAATAATCACTCCCTCTGTACTATTTTAGAATCTTAGATTTCTTTTGTGTTATGACATTCAAGTTATAGTATATTTTTAGCTAAGTCAAACATGATAATAATGGTCGAACTAAATAGTTGAAAGCATGGCAAAGTGTTAGACGGATTTACTCTGATCATATTACACTCTCTCTCTCTCTCTCTTATAAATAAAATGGGCTTTTTAGGCCCTAAAAGTTCAGCATGTTTTGGTTTTTGGTTTTAATCCCTAAAAGTTATTTTGACAGAGACTAGTTCTTAAATTTTCAAACATTTTGGTTTTTGTCCTTTCAATTCCATTAGCAAAAATGTGTTATTTGTTTGTGTGGATAGGGAAATATCACATCAGCAGTCCATGTGGTCTAGGGTGAAACCAAATAGGTGATAAGACGTAGATGATAAAGATCTATGGGCGCAAAATGGTCCCGTACGCAAATTTTTGAGTTTGTGCACCTGAATCATCCATGTCACATCACCTATTTGACGCTACCTCACACCACGCGGGTGCTGGTGTAGATTTTCATTAACCATGTCAGCAAATAACAGATTTTTACTAATGGAAGAGACCAAAATCAAAATGTTTAAAAATTTAATGATTAGTCCATATCAAAATAACTTCTGGGGACTAAAATCAAAATACGCTAAACTTTTAGGAACTAAAACCATAAATAAGCCGATAAAATTTTATAAATTTTGATGGGGAGCTCACTTATAGAAAAAATTATTGTATGTCATTGTTCTTCACGTTATCATATGACCTCAGGGAATCAAATGAGTTATCTTCAAGAGCTGTTTACTTAAAGACTGATGATATAGAACAATGGATCAGAAAATAATGATTTTGACTTGATGATCTCTACTTAATATTTTTGTTACTAATTAAAGAAAAAGCACGCAGCCACAAGTCTTGATTTGAAGTGACGAAAGTGTCATCAGTGAAGTGTTAATCAACATAAACATTCGTAATTAACACCAACTTTAAAATCTTACGTATGTATAGAAATTTGTTGCATAAAATATATTATTCTTTGATTCTCACTTAATAACATAACATATGTAAACGTTTGTTTGATTTCTTGACAACAGTAGATGAAGAATTTGTTTGGCAAAATTAGCTTGTAGTTGCGAACTTGTAACTTGTAATTATGAGCTTCTAACTTGTAGCTATTAAGCTAGCTAGGAGTGAGCTCGTAGCTGAAAACTTATAGCTATTTAACTGACTATTTGAAATAGTGCTGTTCGACAAAACTAGCTTTTGAAGTAGCTAAAAGTTATTAAAATGACGAAAAAGCACATGTAACATTTTATTATTTTAAATTTTTCAAATTTTTTCTTTTATTTATTAAATATATAGTTAATTAATTAATTAAATATAAAAATTATTAAATTATAATTAATTAAATTCAATTTTTTTCTTAATTTATTAATTATGTAGCTAATTAATTAATTAATTATAACAAAATTATTAAATTATAATTAACAATTAATTCAAGGGTATTAAAATAATTTTAAATTTTGTTTGAGAGTATAATTGGTATATAAATTATTGAAAGCTAGTTTAGTTTCTTGAAAGCTACTTGAAGCTTTCTAAAAACTAGCTTTCAGCTACAAGCTCCTTTTTAAAAGCTACAAACTCCTTCTAATTTGTGTTCACCGAATGAGGCTAGTAACTTATTGACTGAATCTAAAAGCTCTTAACTACCCTTATCGAACAAAACCCATATGGTAAAAGCAACCCCATTCTTTTACTAGCTTAGTCAACGAGGAATTAAAGCACAACAAAAAAAATATAACATAGACATGTGCCTGTGTATCTAGCACATCGATTATTATCATACTTAAGCAAATAATAAGAGTCTAACTAACCGAAAAAACTAATTTATTAGGTGAGAAAGTTTCATAACTTAAGTATCACGTTGAGCTTATTAAATTTCACGATGGTAAACTCCTAACTACAGCCAATAATTATGTATGAGATTGTTTTTGAATCTGTGATTTCTACTTGAATTGGTTCACACTTATGAGTTATGACTTTGATTTAGCTCATTCGGCAAAATCAGTGATTATCTGCACTAATAAGATGAGCATATTTGTTATTCCATTGAAATTCACTCGTAATTAGTAAATGTTAAGTCAATTCAAGAAAAGCATCTTTGGAGATAGCTAAGTAAGAACGATAATGCATGCCAAAAAATCACACTATGCAAAAATGTACTCCTACCAAGTTTCATTCATGGAACAGGGGAGAAATGGTGTGGGGTTGTGGTTTGTATGGAAAGTTGAACTTTTACAAATTAAGATATGGAGTGGGGTTTCTGCTTATATGGAAAGTTGAACTCATGCCAATGCAGAGAAGACAACGAAACTAGTTATGGCCCAACAAAATCCTTTGTAGAAGTTTGTGGCTTCTTTTCAACAACGTAACAGCATAAACAGATTCTCTTCTAGAATAATAATCACTCATTCGTTCTTTGACCTTGCTGCCACTGTGCAATATCTAGATATACACATCGATCAGGTCCAATTCACTAGCCTGCTATATATGATGTAGATTGACAATGATAATTCAATAAAATAAGGAGAAATAAATATAGTAAATGTGTTTGACACTGTTACCTTAGCTTCTTATAGACGGCTTCTTTTAAAGTGGCAATATGTGTTAAAAGAAACTCATCACATGCTTCTTCCAGCCTGGTTGACTTCAGTTTCAACCCAATTAATAATACCTTCCCCAGAAACAAAATTAACTAGTAAAAAGAAACATCCCTTTTCCTCAGTGCAGTGGGGGGGGGGGGGGGGGGGGGGGGGGGGGGGGGGGGGGGGGGTTCAGTGTTATGACTATAATCATTATAAGATATGGTTATTCGGGATTACTATGATATTCTTTTAGTGATATGATTCCCTGTCAAAATGTCAAAATCAGTAGGCGTTTGAATGCATATAATCCACATTTTTTTTGTTTATTAGGAGCATATAATTCACTTCTATTTGACAGAAATCACCCATCTGGAATTTTTATAAAAAAAATAAAATTATAAATAATGATTTGGTTGATTACAATGAAAGTGAACTGCATTGTACTATGCCCCAAAATTACCTTAATCATTACTATGGAAAATCTTTATACTGGTTCTCGAGGCTTTGTCTCGTGGCTATATTATGGGAATACTGAAATTTTTTATGAATATTTTCTTGTTATTTAAATTTTTTTTGTTTAGACTATTATATCATTTTTTTGGTAAGCTATTATATCATCTATTAATCGAAAATAATTATGTTTGAGTCAGGTAGCTAGATCATTATATATTATATACGTATCAAAGTTTTTTTTAACAAATATTTAATGCAAAGTATTATTAGGATTTTAAATTTGAGATATTTAATTAAGTCAGAACAATTCTGTATCGGTTGTTATGTGAGTTTGTTGGATTTTGTTATTTATATGGTTACAAGAAATAAAAGAAAGTGAAAGGGAAAATCAATTCATGGTCGTTGTATTTTATTTATTATTGAACTTCTTCTATGTTCTCAATACCACACCCAGATTTTGGATTGAGTTCTATTATTTGACCACTAAGTTAGTGCGTTGATTAGGTCTTGTGTATTAGAGTTGTACCAAAAAGAATGTGTATGGGAGAAAGTGGGCAGTGTATGAGATTGGCAACTAAACCCAATCCTGTATTGTCAGGCTGTTACGCCTGAAGTGCTTTTGTTCCTCCAATAGATCTATTAGCTGCTGCCTGCTGGGGATTCACACACTAACCA
The DNA here is from genome assembly GCA_037953625.1 of Crotalaria pallida. Taxonomy (NCBI): domain Eukaryota; kingdom Viridiplantae; phylum Streptophyta; class Magnoliopsida; order Fabales; family Fabaceae; genus Crotalaria; species Crotalaria pallida. The sequence continues at coordinate 134,574,063 of CM075654.1, read as the reverse complement.
ACAGAGATAGAAAAAGTGAAAAATAAAATAAAATAAAATCTGGCCTATTGCTTCAACTTTCAATTACTTCCATGTATGTAGGGGCAATTTTTTTTTTTTAAATAGTTGTATATTTGAACTCGTTGCAATTGAATGAGAAACAGTGACATACATCAATTTGACACGCATCAAAGAGTAACATCAACGCCAAAATTCTCCAAAGAATGATGTGCATGTAATACGAGCGCTCCGTGTCAAGTCCTTATAGGATATGTTTTACTTGATTGTTCTGATTAATGCGTTATCATGTTACATAGATAGATACCTCTGTCACCATTAAGAGGTTCAATCCAATGTCTATGCCAATTATTAAGATAGGAAGATTGAGAGTGAGCATTGAGAGATGGATAGCGATGGATCGAATAAAAGAGGAAATGAGCATAAATAGTTTTATTTAAAAATGTCATCTATGTTGCTAGCTATCACTTTCTAATTTGTCAATATCAAAAACTTTAATGTGTTATGTTGCCATTGGATCGAGAGGATTCGAGAGTAATAAAAGGACAAATAACTCAATTTAAGAGGATTTAATCAAACTAGGAAAATTGCCCGTGCGATGCACAAGACTTAAATTTTGCTATCCTTTATTTTTTTGAAGGGCTTTCCATTTTTCAAAACATTAAACATTAATTTTATTTACATGTGAATTTTTTTAGCGGACAATAAATCTATCATTTTTTGGAATTATATTTTATATGGTATTTTTTTTAATTATTACAAATTTACATTGAAATTTATTTTTTTATGATCAGACAAATTTATGTAATCAAATCGGAATACAATACTTATAATTAGATAAAATGCGATAAAGATTTTGAAAAATATTTATAATATGTGAAATAATCATGTATACTTTAAAAATAGTTATGAATAACTGTTGTTAATTTTTTTTCGTGTTTTTTTGGTGGGACAATTATATAATATAAAATTGGTATAATATATAATACACAAACTTCTATCTATATATTAAGCAAAATGTAAATATTTAAATATGTCTTTTGTCACACACATATCATTATCAAGGAAAAACCATAGTTATTTGACACATGTTGAAGTGAAAAAATATATTTGTAATGACCAATAAAAACATGTTGAATTGAAAATTAAAAATGTAAATAAACAAAACAAAAACCAATTGTACTTCCAACTTCTAAAGTTTAGACATGACTTAAGAACATCTATTTAGAAAGAACCATGAACAAACTTATATATGAGAAGCAAAATACTTAAAAGAGAAAAAGATTTTTATCCTTACATCACCGGCGAGAACACGTTACCTTTAGTTGCCTCAAGCATTTTAAAGGCAGTCACCTTCATTAAATGTTTGTCTCCTTAATATTTCTTATTTTTGTGATTTTCTACCATCCTTGTGGTCGGGAGTATTTCCTTAATCCTTAAATGAGACGAAGGCCGGGAGTATTCCCTCAATCCTAAATTTAAAATCTTTATGAGAAATTTACATCCATCATGAAGGTAGGTTAATTTAGTTAGTAACAATGAAATTGTACAAATTTAATATACTTATTTGAAGCTACCTCTAAAGATATTATTGACATTTTAAAAGGTGCTGACTTAATTGAAATATTTTTTAAAAGAAGTTTTTTTTATAAGCGTTTTTTGGAAAAAGTAATTAAGTTTTATTAGAAATTGAAATGAGTTTATGCAAATTGGAAAAATAAAACTATAGATACAGATGGATAAATATATATGGATTAAATGATAATTTTTTACTTTAATATTTTGAATTAAACTTTTTAGTTGAAATTTCACACACATTGACAATTTCTTGCTAAATATTTTGGATATTTTGTTTAATTTATATTTTTCTATCATTTTTATTAGTTTCGTTTAACGATATTATGTAATGCATTATATATAAAGTATTTTTTTAAAAAAATAGTTTTTTATTTAAATTTAACATTTTTTACCCATAATATTGATTGATCGCATTTATTATAAATATGTAGTGAAGAATACAAATATATATATATATATAGAGAGAGAGAAATGAAAAGATTAGAAATGATATGGACGGATGTGATTTACTTGCAATGGATGACTGCGATTAGAAAAGAAATTAGGAGGGAAAAAATATCATGTGAAGGGAAAGTAAGATTAACCATCAACTTCTCCTATTTTATAATATAATATTGATGATTATGTTGATGATGACTATTATTAATTACTAATATTGTGTTTCTAAGAAAACATGATGGGCAGTTATGATTTAGTCTAATAAAATATGATGGACGACTAAGATTAAAAGATACAAAACGGGCGGTTATGATTTAATCTAATAAAATATGATGGACGACTAAGATTAAAAGATACAAAACACACACTTAATAATGGATTTATGAGAGAAATACACCATTAGGAGGGAAAATGAGTGTTTTAGGAGGGAAATCTTTTTTTGCCCTTCTACTTCTCCAATTTTAATATTTGTTGATAAGAAAACCCGAGAAGGAGAAACATTTCCAAAAATTCGCCATAATCACTTATTGGAGGCTGACCATTATACATTAGGGGATCAAGATAACCGAAATGAGTTACGTTTTCATGGGCACTCTGAATTCTTATAAATAGGATTAAATATCCATAGTAATGCTAGATTCACTTGAAAGAATATGACTTGAAAGTATTGTATATTTTCTTGTGTAATATTCAAAATCTTGTTCTTGTTCAGAACATGTTATATTATCTTTCTAGCAAAAATTCTAGCACAAACTTATTATTATCCTCATTGGGTGTCGATATAGGATTCGGCAAGCCAACCTAATGTCCTAATATTTACGAAAACTTAAAAAATGAACCTAATGTAACTCTATATGTTGATATGTCATTTCAAATTGGACCTCACCGGGGTTTCAGCCCTTCAACTCATACCACCCTTAATAAACATATGCCACTTTAATGGTCATATTTGGTTGGAAAATTCATCAAGTGTATGTCTTAGACTTTATAAATTTGTGGCTGGACGGTTGGCAAATGATTATGAGGAATAAAGTTATCGGATATAAGGGGGATTGACAAGCATTACGTCCTTATCATATGTAAGTGCATATTCATCTAAACAATGAATTGAAAGAAGGGCCTGAACCCGAACCATGAGGCTAGGAATAACTACTAAAGACACTATTATGGCATTGAAGATAAAGTGTGGGCAGAGGTCAACTCAATATATTGTCCATTAGACAGTTAGGCTCCAACTAACATTACTAGTAAGATACCAATGTGGAATGTTGAGTCAAAAAGGACCTTAGCTGACTAGGAATGCTTAAAAATAAAAAATTCACTATATGCACACTTAACACTTTGCACCTACAGATCGCTGCGTCCAACTTCTATGTGCCTATTGGTGTTGCCATTGTGACAAATCGTGGTCTTATTCTATATTTTACAACTATGATAATAATATTTATATTTAACAATTTGCAATAGACAAATTTGTCACTCTGGTTCTCGACATTATAAGGTTTCATTTTTGTTCTTAAGATTTCGAAAATTCATCTTTAGTATATGAGATTGTAAAATGTTACTTATATTAATCCCTAGAAAGTGATGTCGTTTAATTCTTCTTTTAGTTTAATCACTAACTTATAAACATTTAATTTAATTTGATCTATAATATTGCTAAATCTATTTCAATTACATCATATGACACTACTAACAACTCATGTGTGACTAAATTGAGTAACGTTTTACAATCTCAGAAATTAAAAAGGAATTTTCCAGATATCAAGAACGAAAGAGAAACCATATTACAATGTTGAGGACCAAAGTGATAGTTTTGTCATTTGCAATACGACAACCAAAGAAGGAAAAAAAAAGAAATGATAATGCCAAATTTCTCATGTACAAGAATAAGTTCTGAAGATGTTAATTATTTCATTCGGTCCTAATAAATATGTCATTTTTTATTCAAAATACATTATTTAAGAAAGTTAGTTAGTATAATAACATTGAAAATATAAATTTTTGATATACATTTTCAAGATTACACTTATAATAATTATTGAGACTTTAAAAAATGTTGAGTTAATATATATATATATATATATATATGTATGTATGTATGTAAAAAAAATAAAATTAAAGCCATTAAAAATTGAAAAAAAAAATACATTAAAAAAAAGTCCAAAAAGTCTTACTTTTAAAATCGAAGGAAATACATACTGTGGTAAAACATATAGCGAGCATGCCTAGTGATACCATGTTATAGGTGGGACAAATACCCATGTTCTATGTTCTTGATCCAAACGGTAGAATGAACCGTCAAATACCCTAAAGTAACAAGAATTTTCACATTTGTCGGTTGGGTAATTTGACATAGATAGATACAAGAGGTGATCCTTGGAGGAGACTTTGTCAATTTTTCCATTACATTTCACATATGGCCAAACGTTCTGAGGAGGTAGAGGAATTTCAATTTGATTTAAAGGAGGAACAATCTTTGATACCTCATAAGCGTTGTTGCCTGAACAAGTGATATAGACGTTTTCATGTTCCTGGTTATTGTATACATGAATTTTGGTAGGGGCAGAAATGACCAAATCCCAAAATGTAAAAAGCAGAAACAGCACAAAGAGGATGGTATTCATGGTCAGATATTGTTTTGTTTTTTCCCTAATGAAAATCAATTAGCAAGTTTATACTCAGTTCAAGGCCCCATACATTAAATGTTTATGTTAGACTTGAATAGAAACGTTTTTTCTTTTTTTTTTTCCTGAAAGATGGATAGAAACGTTGAGTTATATACCTAGCGTTAGTGAACTACATTAAAGATAGATTTACTGAGCCCGTAAAGAAAATTTTTTATTGGTAACATGTAACTATGTTACTTACGTAGATTGGTGTAGCAAAAAACGAAAGTTATGACTTATGTAGATGAGAAATCGTCAAATTAAATGAAACCCTGGAAACTACCAGAAATTATTACATGATTAAGTATCCAAAATCATAATTTCATCAAGATTCTTGATTTGAAATATTCTAATAGAATTTATATAAAAATATTTTAAACTAATAATTTGGATGAAATTAAAACTATTGATCCTATACCATGTAATAATTTCTCATGAAATACCCATTGTTTGGGCTCAACTAAGTTACGGTACTAGTGAAGAATAGATTGGGGCATAATTTGCTAAGATTGGCCCATATTTGAGTTGAAAATGAGTGAAGAGAAAATGTGATGAGAGATTTTAGAAAGATAATTTCATTTTCTCTTGTTTGATTCAAGAGAGAAGAAAAAACTGAGAATTTTTCTCCTTTTTAATTCAAGAAAGAAGCAAAAAATAAATAAATAAAATAAAATAAAATAAAACCACAAGACTCACAATAAATGTTTTTCTTCAAAAATAGGAAAAGAATAATGAGAAGATAAAGATTTTTATGCTATTGACAAAAATGCCCCTCTCTTTTACTATGTATCTTTTATGCATTTTTTCTTTTACTCGTATTCATCACTTATTTCTTCCCATCATAACGTTTTTAGTATATCTTGTTTTTTTATTACTTTCTCCATTTCACAGTATATGTTTTTTTAGAGAATTTTTTTCCACGATATACATTGATTACCAAATATTTTTATTTTTTAGAAAAAATTTACGTTACGAATTCAATTCTTTCACATATGCATATGTACACTTGATAGATTTAAATCTTAATCCTAATATACTCGTAGTTTTTTATTACTATACGTAGCTGTCATCCTTTATCATTAATAACTTTCTCATGTTGCTTTTGAAATACAGTAAACATGTATATCAAATTATTAATTCAATTATCTATTTTATTTACATCATCGGTGCACGTCTATTAATCTCTTATTTATTTATTGTATTTGCATCATTTCTTGTTTGGAGCTCCCTTCCATTCAAAATCAACAGTCTAAATAGTAATTTAAGTTGTGAACTATTTATTTGTTTGTAAGTCTTGACGCTATTGTTGGGGACTTGTCAAATAATTAAGTATAAAAAATTAATTAATGACCATGAACACATGAAGTCCGTCATTCATTATTCTTGTATTACTTTTATTTGGAAGTCAATGATCATAAACACATAAATGGTGGATGATGCACTAATGGTGTACGTAAAAAAAATTTACACTGTCGACGCACCATCTACTTTCTCAATAAATATTATTGTTTTTTTTTTAATAAAACTAAAATAAAGAGAATAAATGTAAAGATAAAAGTATAAGGGTTAAGTTCACTTGATTTTAGCCAAAAACCTTTCAATTGAAATCAAGTCAAGTATGGATTCTATTTTAAAAACTGAATTTCTCTTGAAAATACCCAATCCCATATTTCTTAGAAAATTTAGCCTTTAATCCAGAAATAAAACCCTAATTTCCAAAGTGATTTAATTAGAGAAAAAACATTAAGCATAAAAATTCAAAAGGTTGCTCAAAACTCCATGATCATTCCTAGATCAAAGAATCACAAGCTAAGGCTAATAATCTCACGATACAATCATACACCAAGTTTCTATTTGAATGAACGATCAACAAATCATTTAAAGAGTGATTTAGTCTTAAAAAGCATTTATTTCTTATTATTTTTTTGTCCGTATTCCTTGCGGAACCACCGGTATCCCCAAGAGCACCCTTAATACCAGCGAGATGTTTTTAGTGGGAATCGAACCCGGGACTACTAACACCCGTGTCCCATTCCCAAGATTTCAGTTAGGGTCTTACACCAACTGAACCAAACCCCGTTGGTGTCTTAAAAAGCATTTAGCATGAATATTATTAGCTCAAAAATAAAAATAGAAACATTTATTAAACAACTCAATGTCTAAGACAAATAGTATTCATCAAATTCCCTGAACCCTGTCAATATAAACTAGCTACTCATGAATAGAACCAGTTCACCATCTGTAGAACCAAAATAAACTAGCTACTCATGAAAAATGAAAAATAGTAAACACTAAAAATGCCATGGAGAGAAATTCCTTGCTCTATATATTATTAAAATGATGCGTCTTCTTTCTTTTTTCCAAGCTCCAAGAGCTGCTGCCAATTCCCCTAGCTTGCTGGGCAGATTCTTTTTCTTTTTTTTTTTTTTTTAAATTCTTCTCCTGGTGGTGCTCTGTCCTCGAGGAAATATATATACGAGTTCCCCACCGTGATTGTGTGTGTCTGAATGAGGAGTTGCTCTCCTTTGATCGTGGGCCAAGCTCTCTTGATTTACAATTAGAAGCCCAATTCAATTATGATCCAAACCATCATGTGGAAGCTTCGCATGCTGCAGTATGCGTCTTGCACCATTCCACACTTTCATTCAAATAATATTTGCTTTAGTTCCATCTATGAGCAAAATAAAAACACTCTTAAGTTTTTTTATTTTATTTTTTTTCATCAAGAGTATCCTCCAACTGATAGTCAAAGACTTATTCCCTTCGAGGCGTAGAGATCACCGAAATGAGTTTTGCCTTTACCAACAAAATCTTTTTTATACCCACATAATGAATCGAACTCCTGACATTATGGTTAAGGAACTCAATTATTTATCAACTGTGCTGAGCTTTAAGCTTTAAGCTAACCGTAAAAATATAGAAATAAACCAACATAGGTAAATTATTATAAAAATATAAACTATCTAAACTTAGAGACAAAAATCAATCCCTTGGCATATTTAAGAGTGAAATCTACTGAATAAGCATCTGAAAATCACATGATATAATAGATTATCACTAATTAATTAATAAATATTAAACAAATAAATAAGAATAAACTTGAAATCATGAATAATAGATGATGCATGTATAAGCTTTTTTTAACCAATTAATGTACGCCCATTAAATTCTATTTTCATTATTATCACTTCATGTGCAAATGTAAAAAAAAGTAATCCTCTAGTTTTATCTTTAAGTCACTTATAATGAAATTCACAAACCAATAATGCAACTGGTTAAAGTTTGTAACTTTATCAATTAAAAAAATATATCGTATTATAATATTCACAATTTTACTTTCTATAATCTTAAAGAAGAGAGAGGTTGGATTTTAAGTAATGCAAAACAATGAAATAAAATAAGAGAAGATGATAGATAATACATCGACAATGTAAAAATATTTATAATGCTAATACATACATTTTTTTAAACATAAATAATCGTGAAAAATGAATTTTCTCATTAAGGATAAACTACTAATAAATAGGAATAGATTAAGAAAAAGAAATAAAGGCTTTATAAAAATGTTAATGTCTTAGAGAAGAATATCTGTTAGCGTATAAAGTATAACTTATGAATAGAACTTATATAAATGAAACCATAAATCAAATTCTAAATTGTGCCTTAATTTTGGAAAAATTATTGCATGGTCCAATATTAATAATTTTAAATCTATCCAGATCCTTGATTTAGAATATTTTAAGAGAATCCACATGAAAATATTATAAATCAATGAATTGAATGAAATAGAGGCCATTGGTCCTAACTCCTAAGTCGTACAATAATCTATTGCAAGACCCACTTATTATTTGAGCCGATAATTTATATTACCCGTGAAGTTAGATGAAAAACTTTAATATTATAGTAGTTAATTAATTAATTAATCGAGTAAGAAATGTTTGGTAAAATTATTTTTGAAAGTAGTTTAAAGTTATTAAATATCTGAAAAAGACATGAAATATTATAATATTAAGTTATGTACTTTTCTGTTCTTACATGTAGGTTATATTTTAAAAGAATTGGCTTCTTCTTTTTTTTTTTTACAATTAGAAAATAGTGTGTTTTTATATGTTTGTAACTTTATATATTTTTTTTTTAATTTTTTTTTAATTTTTTTTTTAACCAACGAGCTGTTGGTGCAGTGGTGCCAGGGTCTGCACTTGGTAGGGCGGACCACGGTTCGATCCCCCGCAACAACGTTGGGAGAGGAATAAAACCTTAACCCCGGGACCCCCCTCGAACTGGATTAGTCGGCCCAGTGGGCCGGATACCAGGGTACAAACCAAAAAAAAACTTTATATTTTTTTTACCATGTATTTAATTATCTTTTCATAAACTAACCTATTAAACAAGTGAATGTTAAAATTAATTAAGTTCAATTTTTCATAAAAGGATTGATGTAATAAGTAAATGGGTAAAAATATAAAATGATAAATTTTTTGTTAAAAAAACTAATTAACTACTCTCATTAATATGTATCTTTCGATTGAGTGTGGCTTATAAATAGGAAAGAATGGAGTATTATTTTCACATCTTTATTTTTATTTCTTTATTTATTAGTTAATTAATCGAGTGTCAAAAATATTAATTAATTAGAACTTAATGAAATACATGGATAATTAAATTACTAATTAATTAAATATATAACTAAATCAATTTATAATAAATTAATTAAATTATTATTTAATTTAATAAAATTACAAATAAATTATTAGAAGCTTTGTTTTTTCAATACTTTTCCAAAATCTCTTTCAAAAGCTATCAACTTATTTTTTTTAATAGTTACGAGTTGTTTTTTTGTCTTTATTCGATGCAAAACAACACTGTTAACTTATTAATTGAATAAAATTTTTTTTATAAAATATTTAAAAAAATATGATTACTTGTTTTCGAAAATTGCCTTCTAATGGTAAATCCTGATAGAACGTTCTATTATCTATAAAATGATATTTTTCTATCTTTAATACTATAATATTTTTTCAAAAAATTCATGTTTATCATAGAAATTAGTTGATATTATTAATGACGTTAGAAATATAAATATTTCATATGTTTTTCAAAATTATTCCAATAATTATTATTGAAACTTAAAAAAGTGTCTAAGAAATAAGAATTTTTGTTTAAAAAAGCAGTTTTTTTTTCCATGACCGGAGTGTCCACCGCCGACCGCAGTGACTAATCTTCTCGCTGAGTTGTAGGCACCTCTAATGGGTGGGACAGCTGGCCCCGAGAGTTTAAAAAAGCAGTTAAACATTATTTGAAATTAAAATTATATCTACGTTAAAAAAATAAATTAAAATTATATCTTATAAATAACACTAGTTGTTTTTTTATTTAAAAAAATATTACAATATCAAAGAAAAGAGGGAATAACACATTTTAAGGGGATAAAAAATCCTTGTCATGTTTACATTTGTTTTCAACCTGGTTGTTGTCCGTAGCAAATTTTGTAAAGGGTCTTTCGGCATGCTATTTGGGGCCACTTTTCCTCAATAATTAGGAACCCCTCCCACCTTAACACTCTCATCTTTGACTTATTTTGAGCGATAAAGAGCCAAAAGTAACCATCAGCTAAATACTTGCTGAAGAAGAAACAGAGAAATAGCAGTTTTCAGATTTTTTCCACAGAGAATCTTCAATTCACGAGCTTGTCGTGTTGTAACAGTAACTTGATACAAACCAAAAAAAAAAAAAAAAAACCGTCCCCATTAGGTCGCCGTTATCAGCGTTATTTCACTACCTCCTATCAATTTGCCGTCCCGTTATTTTCAAACTCCCCATTCATGTCATAATATAACGCCATCTTCTCTTTCCCTCTCTTCTCTTCATTTTTCTCTTTTTACTATTCTTTCCATTTTTTACTTGCTTCCAACAGAGACACTCCCCCCGCTTTCCTCTCACATTTTTCTTTCACTTCCCTCTGCGTCACTCTAAGTTATTTTTATTATATCAACCTTAAATATTAACATAATAATAAATAAATTTAAAATTCCTATAACTTCTTCTTCTTCTCTCTGACTTCAATTTCCTCACTGCAAAACAAAACAAAAACAAAACAAAACAACGAAGCCTCTCCTTTCAAGGGCGGCAAATTTTCTTTTCTTTTCTTTTTTTTTTTTGTTTTAATTATAATCATTTTCGGCTGAAATTTCGGAATTCAATTCCAATCAAGTGATTCTATATTCTCATTGCCACATTAGAAAACAAACAGAGAGAGCAGAAATGAGTAAATTACCGATAGCACCATAATCTAAAATTCATAGTGATTAAGTAATTATTAATTAACAGTAATACATTTGCTGAACGCGGTTTGAACCGCTTTTTCACTGATCATAGTTTGAAATTTCGAATCGTTTCAGAGAGAGAATTGCTGAGTGCAATGGAGACTCAGCAGAGGAGAGGTGGATTGATACAGTTATCGCCGTCGCATACTCCGCGCTCGAGCGAAAAGCAGCTGAGAGATCTGCGAATTTCGGATTCGAATTCGAGTAACCATAAGAATGATAAGGAGAAAGGTGTCAATGTGCAAGTCCTTGTTCGTTGCAGGTAACTGACTCAAATTCAGTTCATTCACTGAGTTTGTATAAATTATTACGTAACTGATTGTGTTTTGTTTTTGGTTTCGTGTTTTTTGTTTTGTTACAAGGCCATTGAGTGAAGATGAAGCAAGGCTGCATACACCGGTTGTGATTTCGTGTAATGAGGGTAGAAGGGAGGTTTCGGCCGTACACAATGTAGCAAATAAGCAGATCGATAAGAATTTCGCATTCGACAAGGTTATTTGACTTAAATATGTTTTCGGACTTTTGGTTTTAGTCACTAGAATTTTTTAATTTTTAAATGTTTCAAATTTTTGGTTTTAGTTTACGATGATACGTATGTGACACGTGTCCGCATGTGACACTTGTCATATTAAGGGATTACGATTATGATGTTGACACGTCATTTTTATAACTAAAATCAAAATTACGCTTATATGAATTAAAATCAAATCTCGTTAATTTTTCATCGACTAAGAACATATTTAAACCTTATGAAATTATAAGCATTCATCATATTAGTTCTTTGAAATTATTGGCATACACATTTAAAAAGGTGGATCTATGAAATTATAAGCATTGATGATATTAGTTCTTGGTGTCAACCATTGTTGAGTCAAACTGGTCCTTATATAAGGATTAATTTGATTGACATATTGCAGTGTCAGGAACTAAGACTTTAATTTCCTAAAGTCGGATTTATTTATATGACATGTGCTTATAATTCAGGACATAACTATGAGTTAATCAATCCAAAGGAATTGCTATTTTATTATTTTAAATGAGTAACTTTACTTGTGTACAGTCAGTGTTGGAGAGAGAATTTATGAATTTTAAGTTCAGATTTTAAAGAAGATAATACATTCTAGCTCTAGAATTGAATATGAAGTACTCATTCTCTGTTTAACACAAGCATAACAATGAGCTATTGGCCTATTACGGATTACTCATTTTTGCTGTTATTTTATGATTTTGGGTTGGTTTGGTATAGGTTTTTGGTCCTAACTCTCAGCAGAACGAAGTGTATGAGCAGGCAGTGTCTCCTATTGTTTATGAAGTGCTTGAGGGCTATAACTGCACCATTTTTGCATATGGTCAAACAGGAACGGGAAAGACATACACAATGGAAGGAGGTGCAAGGCAAAAGGTTATTCATTTTTCCTGTGTCGCTTTTTATAGTATTTCTCATTGCTTTGTGTTAAATCTGATCCTCTCTACGTGTTCTTGATTTTGCAGAATGGAGAATTTCCGAGTGATGCTGGTGTCATCCCAAGAGCTGTGAAACATATTTTTGATATATTAGAAGCTCAGAGTGCCGAGTATAGCATGAAAGTAACGTTTCTGGAGCTTTACAATGAGGAGATAACAGATCTTTTGACCCCTGAGGAAACATCAAAAATTGTAGATGACAAATCTAAGAAACCTATAGCTCTTATGGAGGATGGGAAGGGAGGCGTTTTTGTTAGAGGTTTAGAAGAAGAAATTGTTTGCACAGCGAATGAGATTTACAAGATATTGGAAAAAGGTTCTGCTAAAAGGCGAACAGCCGATACTCTTCTTAACAAACAGAGCAGTCGTTCTCACTCCATATTTTCTATCACTATACACATTAAAGAGTGTACTCCAGAGGGTGAAGAATTGATTAAATGTGGGAAGCTAAATCTTGTGGACCTCGCAGGATCGGAGAATATTTCACGTTCCGGTGCAAGAGAGGTATCAAATGATTATGCGAGCTTTAGTGTTTGGCCAATCTACATTAAAATTATATAATTTGGAATAATGAGACGGCATGCTTGTTTTGTGCACATGTTATGGAAGGCTACTTGTTTAATCCAACTTGTAAGAGAACGGTAATTGCAGGGTAGAGCAAGGGAAGCTGGGGAGATAAATAAAAGTTTGCTTACACTTGGTCGAGTGATCAATGCTCTAGTTGAGCACTCAGGTCATATTCCATATAGGTATGAATAAATGCAACTTATCTGGTTAATTCTCATAGGTATAGGTTGATTATGTTTCCAAAACCGGAGAGAATGACTTTTTTATCAAGATGCCTTGGTATTCTAGGGATAGCAAATTAACAAGACTATTGAGGGATTCATTGGGTGGTAAAACCAAGACATGTGTCATTGCTACAATATCGCCATCTATTCACTGTCTGGATGAAACCCTTAATACCTTGGATTATGCACACCGTGCTAAAAATATCAAGAACAAACCAGAGGTAACTTTGTTCATACTTCTTTTCTTGTTAATGTTATTTTGTTTCTTTATCATGGATTTGCAATGCAATATATCTAATAGTTTGAATTTGATTGCTTTGTCAGGTGAATCAAAAGATGGTTAAATCAGAACTCATCAAGGATTTGTATGCTGAAATTGACAGACTGAAACAAGGTTGTTGACTTTTTTGCAGATCATTTTAGTTTCCGTTAATCATTTCACATTCTCCTTCTTTCACCTTTTCTCTAAAGGGAGCAAAAATGACATATTAATAAACTATTGTTCCTTTGACAGTTCAGTGCTAAAATGTTTGTATGTTTTATTTATGCCACCCAGAGGTGTATGCTACAAGAGAGAAGAATGGAATATATATACCACGGGATCATTATCTTCTTGAAGAAGCAGAGAAGAAGGTTTTTTTTCCTGTGTTTGAATATGAATTGTGATTACGGTTATACTTCCAAAAAATTGCTAATACTAAATCTGCATTCTCTAGGCAATGTCTGAAAAGATTGAGCGCATGGAACTGGAAGCAGAGTCTAAGGATAAGGTATATTCCATCATAAGTTAGTCATATATAGTTAATATGACTGCTTGGTTATTGAAACACGTCTTGTAACTTGTGAGCAGCAACTGATTGAGCTTCAAGAACTCTACAACAGTCAGCTACTTTTGACTGCTGAATTAAGTGATAAACTGGAAAAAACCCAGGTACAAAGTTCATAAGATGCCATACGGAAATGGTCTTTATGCTCTTCTAAACTTTGATCTTGTTCAAGAATCAAACTTGCTTTTGGCATCTGTAATCTCAGAAAACTCTAGAAGAAACTGAGCGGTCATTGTTTGATCTTGAGGAAAGGCACAAAAAAGCAAATGCAACAATTAGGGAAAAGGAATTTCTGATATCAAATCTATTGAAATCTGGTAAGTGAAGTTATCAAAATTTTCTGTATCAACCTGCTTTCTGTTTGGGTATTCCATTTACCTTACTTTGTCTATGTTGGTTCTCTAAAATCATTAGTATTGTCATGCCAGTGTAGTAATGTTTTATTATCTATTTTTTATGATTTTTCCAGAAAAAGCACTTGTTGAGCATGCAATTGAGCTACGAGCAGAACTTGAGTATGCTGCATCAGATGTGTCGAACCTGTTTTCTAAAATTGGTTAGCATTAATCTCTAGTGTTTTTTCTTGTGGGTACTGGGGTATCAATTTGAGGGAATAGATGCCTTTGACATCAGGGATTTGTTTGCTCATAAATTATTTTATCCAACCATAGAGCGGAAGGAAAAAATTGAAGAAGGAAATAGAATACTGATCCAGAAATTCCAGTCTCAGTTAGCTCAAAAGCTTGAAGACTTGCACAAGACAGTTGCAACATCTGTAATGCAACAAGAGCAGCAATTGAAGGAAATGGAGGGGGATATGCACTCTTTTGTATCAACAAAGTCACAGGTGGGTATAGGAGGCAAGTTTGCTCGTTACTTAAACTTAAAATGATCAGATTGACAAACTTTGTTTTGATATTCTTCTTGAAGGCTACTGAAGATCTTAGAATACGGGTTGGAAAATTAAAAAACATGTATGGTTCTGGCATTAAAGCTTTGGATAATTTAGCTGAGGAGGTTAAAGGAAATAATCAATTAACTTTTGAAGACTTAAATTGTGAAATAGCTAAGCATTCATCTACCTTGGAGGATGTAAGTGTTAGCTACCCTTCTATAAATTGGTTCTACCTGAGCTTTCATGCTGTGTTTAACTTAATTTATGTGCTTCAGATTTTTAAAGGAACTGCCTTAGAAGCTGATTCATTAATAAATGATCTTCAAAGTAGTTTTCACAAGCAAGAGGCCAAGTTAACTGCTTATGCTCGTCAACAACTAGAGGTTTGTGATTTATGGTTTGCTGAGCGAACTTCTAAGTAAGAGATGCTAAATTTTCTTGTATATGTAGGCACATGCCAGATCAGTGGAGACTTCACGTGCAGTATCTAAAATAAATATGGATTTTTTTGAGACATTAGACAAACATGTAACAAATCTTACCCAGATTGTCGAAGAAGCACATTTTGCCAATGATCAAAAGTTGGACGAACTTGAAAAGAAGTTTGAGGTGACTGCAGTGCCTTTTCTCAGAATTGAACAAATCATGTTTGGAAATTTTTTATACTCATTTTCTTTTTAGATTTTGACTGTACATATTTCATTTTGGGTCTAGGAGTGTACGGCTTACGAAGAAAAGCAACTATTGGAGAAGGTGGCGGAAATGCTAGCAAGCTCAAATGCAAGAAAGAAAAAACTGGTAGCTGTTCTTTAACAAACCATGCTTACCTACAACCACTTCCATAACTACCTGGGTGTTGGTTCTTAACATTATTTTCCACTTTATCAGGTTCAAATGGCGGTTAAGGATATTCGTGAGAGTGCAAACATTAAAACTAGTAGACTGCAGCAAGAAACATCAACGATGCAAGATTCCACTATTTCTGTGAAAGCAGAGTGGAGTGTTCACATGAATAGAACGGAATCCAACTATTGTGAGGCTACTTCTGCCGTGGAATCTGGAAAGGACGAGCTTGTAAAGGTTCTTCAGAATTGGTACAGTGTCCTGGGATAACTTATGCTTTCAATTACATATTTTCATCTGTTTATTGATCTGAGTCTGATCAAACAAATGCAGTGTCCATAAGGCAGAAGTAGGTGCACAAAATTGGAGAAATGCTCAAGAATCCTTGCTTAGTCTGGAGAAGAGAAATGCTGCTTTTTTGGATGTTATTATTAGGTCAGTTTTTCATTCCCTATTAAGATCAAAAGGGTCAAATGTTTTCTTAACTTCCTTTTTTCCAATTGTTTTTTTCGTTCAGGGAAGGAAAGGAAGTTAATCAAAGCCTACGAGCTGAATTCTCAAGTGCTCTATCAACTACACTTGAGGATGCAGAGATAGCAAACAAGGATATTAACTCTTCTATTGAACGTCAGTATCTAGTCTCGTACATATGCATAAAAAAATGCCTAAGTAAGTCATACCATAAATAAATAAATATCTATTGACAAGTCAAAGCACATGCAGATTCATTGCAACTTGATCACGAAGCTTGCCGGAATCTAAACTCCATGATTATACCGTGCTGTGATGACTTGAGGGAATTGAAGGGCGACCATCACCACATAATTGTAGATATAACCGAAAATGCAGGGAAATGTCTTCTCAGTGAATACGTGGTAAGAGTCTTTAATCATCAATTCCGATATAGAATGAACCAAATTATAGCATGTATAAAATTACTAGACTTAAAATGCAATAAGGAGTATACAAAAGTATCCATTAAGCGTTGGATATGGATATATTTTTCAAATAGTCTAGAGGGCAAGACAAATATTTTGAAGTATTGAACTCGGGTATGGATCAATAACAGTGTTATATATCTAAACCAGCTGCGACAAATTTGCGAAAACTTTAGACTTTATAAGCGAAATATCGTATTCTACCTTATAAATCCAAAAGTTGTTGCATCTAATGAAGCACATATCGTTAACATGTGAAATACAGGTGGAAGAACCAACTTGTTCAACTCCAAGAAAGAGACCCTTCATCAGTTTACCCGGTGTCTCATCCATAGAAGAACTAAGAACACCATCATTTGATGAACTACTGGAATCATTCAGGGATGCTAAATCTCCAAAACATGCAAATGGAGATGTTAAATACGCAGGGACATATGAAGCTGATCTCTCATTGCAATGAACTAGAATAGTTGAAATTCTGTACATAGCATATTGTTCGAATGTAATTCTATAATAAAAAGAGACGAATTCATTTATTTCGTTTTTGTGAAAGAGCAAAAACTAAGCATATATATAATCTTTGACTCTTTGTGGAGGCAACGGATATATGTCAAAAAGGTTATTGCCATTTTTTAATTTAGTTCTGCTTCGGTAAAGGGTAATAATGTAATTGGAAGTCTGGAACCATATCACTTGAGTTTTGAGCTACTCTAACAAGAAATTCGTTATAACATTAAAATATATTTCATCGGTCTGATTATAATTATTTTGGTTAAAAAAATATAAAAACTTTTGTCTTAAATTAAAATAAAAATAATTAAATGAAAATTTTAAAGATTGTATTCATTGTTGAGTAAATAAGAAAATATACATTTAATTAAAAAATATTTCATCATTTTCGTATGTATTGTTTATGTAATTTTTCTTTCTTATTTTATAAGTATCATCCTCTTACAAACTCAATATATAATTATCTTATCTTTTCAAATATAGTGTTATTCATAACGATCACTTTTTCACCTTCAATGTATTTCTCTTTCTTTAAAAATAATTATATAGAGAAAATTATAATAAAAATATTTCAAATTCTTATATCATTTAACAATTTTTTAAAACATGTGCATAATTTTAAAATATAATATTTTTGAAAGGAAGGAAGTATTTTTTTGCGAGAGCAAAACAAATCTTTTAGAAGTAATATTGCAACATATATTAACTATAATATGAAATTTGTGTAATAATAATTTGTAATTAATGAGTTACTCGTGCATTACATTAAAAAAATATTTTTATTTTCATTAACTAGTTGAACTTTTACCAAAATTTTAGAATAAAAGAATTAATCAATTTATGATATAGAGAGTCTACTACTACGATTGTAAAGCTAGTAGATAAAATTAAATAGGATAGAAGAATAATTAAATCATGATGATGATTTTGTAAAACTCTTTTAGAAGTGATAAAACAACGAATCTAGAATTCAAGAATTTCCTTAACCTTGGTTAGAAGAGTTTAGGATAAGGACCTTCTTTATGAATTATGTAATGGAAAAATACAAATTTCATGTTTCAAGAAACGTGAATTCGGTTTTTTTAATATATATTTATTTCATATGTTCCCTTAACCTCGGTCATAAAAGTTGAGGATAAGAAAAGAAAAAGGGTAAATGTTAATTGAAAAATTAAATCCATTATAACTATAGTATCAAATTTTTAGTTTTTTAATACACGTACTTTTTTCAGTCTCTTATCATCAGCCTTATAGCAAGGTCGAGGTAAACAAATCAAAAACTCAAACCTCAAGGGCATAAACCATCCATTGAGTAAAGATTATCACCTTCTTGCCCTCATTTAATCAACACCATCAATACCACTACTATTTTGAGGGTTCATTTCTTGCGGGCCAAGTTTTTCCTTTTTGGGCCTTGGTCCAATTTATGTCAAAATATTGAAATTTCATTTCATTCCCACTATGTCACGTGCGTTCTGAATGAGGGTTTTAGCCACACCCCCCATCACCACCATCATCATCACCAAAACCTCTCTTCTTCCCCAACCTTTTATAAACTGAACAATACTATCCCCACCCCCGAGTTTACTCCCTCCCTCTTACCCCTAACCCACGCGCTTCACCAACTCACGCGCTTCAACCTTCATCCACCACGAAACCCGCACAGTGTATTAGAGACGATGAACAGAGTAAAAAAAGCCGAAGGCATAAACTTCACCAAGGAACCCTACATCGAGAATTCAGGCCCTCGAAAGATGTAGTAACCATCTCTTAACTGCAGCAGCAGATTACTTTTTTTTTTTGTTTTTGTTAATTATTATTCAATTGTAGATTATTAATCTTTTTTAATTAACTAATTGATTGATTGCAGAAAGAGCATAAAATTCTCAACGTTATCGGATTCGGAGATAGCGAAAACCGCTGAAGTTCAAGTATGGAAAGGGCAGTACTACGATTCATCCAAAAAACCCATACCCGGTGGGTTATTGGATCCACGCATGGGTCCCGCTAATAAGTTTGTTACTTGTGAAACTTGCCATGCTAAATTTCAGGATTGTCCTGGCCACTATGGTTACTTGGTTCTTGCGCGCCCCGTTTACAATGTTGGATACTTAAGCAAAGTTGTTGAAATACTAAAGTGCATTTGCAAGGTATGCAACATGGCGATTCTCTACTACTATTAGGAGAATGGATTTTGGAGTGTTTGTTATGTTTTTACCTATTATGAGATGTTAAGATCACAAACAAAGTATGAGTGTGTTCGATTGGTAGAACTGCCACGTAGTTTGTAAATTAATCAGTCAACTAGCTTTTGCTTTTTTTTTTTTGGAATGTTTTTGTTAACGCTGCCGAAGAGCTTATAAACCATTCAACTAACTTCTTTGACCGAAAATTAAGTTATCTGTTGGTGTTTGTTTGGTAAAGGGGCTTATTTCGATAAGCGATGAGTGTGTACACTTGTATTTGATAAGTTGCTTGTGGTAGCTTATGGGCTTTTAAGTTGAGTGCTTATTTCATTGTGTTTATCAACTAATTTTACCAAACAATATTCAATCAGCTCTCAAACTTTGATTCCTACCTTATAATAAGCTTCTTAATAGCTTAGAAGCCTTTAGCAAAAAAATAGGCTACCTATTGGTGCTTGGTAAAGGGTCTCATTTCAATAAGCTAGAGTTTATAAGCTCATATTTTATAAGCTACTTGATGTAGGTTATGACTTAAAAGCCAGGGGCTTAGGTCATTTTATGCCTATCTTCTAGCTTATTAGCTACTAATCTTACCACACAGGTCTGATTCAATTAGTTACCTTATCATCTAAACCTTTCTGTTTCCTAGGTTGCAAATTTCCAGCTAGCTTATCGGCTAGTTATGCCAAACAGAACCTATAGTGTCTTTGGGCCTTTGGTTTGATGGTCATTCACTTGGCAATAAGTTGATGTTTCCCCTCACCGCGGGGTTTGAAATTTTAGCCTCCTTCTGCACAAAAAAATTGCCTCAAACTTAAGTTATTTCTTTTCTCTTAGAAAATGAAATTTTTGCACTGCTGGATCCAATTTGAGGTCTATTTATTCCAGGCTTTTGTGGTCTGTCATGAGTGAGTGGGCTTACCTGTCATTCTATCTCAAAAATGCTTTGTTTATAGACATACATAGGACTTTGACAAAAGGCAACAAAAAGTAAGGTTATAATACGTTCAAATTTTATGTTAATGCATAAAACCCAGATTACAAGCTTGCTTGTCATGCTCAATACTAACAGAAATTCTATGTTACACAAGCATTTTTTTTTCCACACTGTCATCTGAATTGAAATTTTGCGACTTTGTGTATAGTATAGTGTGCTTTTCAATATTTAGTAGTCTTAATTTCGTGATTGAGTGTTCTGCTAGAACTACTTGTCAATGTTATGTGTTTTATTTACAGAGGTGTGCTCGTGTTCTCCTGAATGAGGATGCCTATAGAGAACAGTTGAAGAAAATGCGAAATCCCAAAACTGAGGCAGAGATGAAGATTGACTCAGCCAAAAAGATCATAGAGAAATGCAGCAAAACAGCGAAGTGCCTGAGATGTGGATACATTAATGGTTTGTTTATGCTTTTTTTGGAATATCTTTATCATTTGAATTTGTTTAAAGGTTGTATACTTGAATTTTTGGTGACATAATTTCTATATTTTGTGAAAATATATTGCTTCCTTATATTTGGAGTTAATTCCATCTTTGTGGATATCATGGATTTGACCTTACTAAATATTTATTTTGCTTTTGCTTATTGTGAAGATATATTGCTTCCTTATATTTGGAGTTAATTTCATCTTTATGGATGTCATGGATTTGACCTTAATATTTATTTTGCTTTTGCTTATTGATTCTTGGCTATTCTTTGGCATGTGCTTTCTTGATCATTTATTATGTGAAGAATATGGTTTCTCAGTGTTCTTGTTTTGATTCTATGAAAATAACCAATGATACCAATATCTGTGGCTAGGTTGGTCTGATACAGTCAAACAAGTAACCTTTGCAACTAAGCATGAATATCTTCTAGTGTTATTTAGGCCATCACTTGTGGTAATTTATTATCGAGTTCTGCAGTTAGACATTTTCAAATTACAACCATCCCCCACAAATGAAAAGCCTATGCGTACTAGGATGATCAATGTTCTGGATTGTCTGTAACATAAAAGACTGAGAGTGTGAGTGTCTTTGTTGCCAACCTATTTGTTCTAGACTATTTTACCAAATAAACAAAAGAATGGAAAATAAAAAAAATGTAGATTTTGAGGAGGGAGAGAATTTGTCATTGCTCTGGGTATGAGTTGTGCTCCTAATCTTTTATATATTATTAAATATAAAAGTAGTTGTTTGTTGACTTTAACATGTGTAATTTGACTTTTTGCCGTTTGGGCCCGAGCGCGATAGCACCTTATATCCTGCAAATCTACCACTTGAGCTTCTCTTGAGGACTGAATAAGTATAATATTATGTTATTTTATTTCTTCAATATCTCCCCATCACGAAGGAAAATATGCTAGTGTACCTCTAAAAAATGCTGCTAGTTAGGAATACGAGTGTGAGCTTGGCCTCCCAAAGCAGGCCAACAAATTTTAGTAATCTTGGGAGAATCGAAGAAGACAGGAATGAGAGTATATAGTATGTATGAGATGACAATGATGTCTGTGACTTTCTTCTTATGAACTCGTGAATACCCTTCTATAACTCATACATATTGACTGCCATGTAAGGGTTATGGTCATGCTAGGCACCATCCTTGAGCAATAATGTTGGGGGTTAGAGAATTGAAATAACTCTTTATGCTCTTCTTAGCTTGGATAGCAGTTGATATGATGTTATAAGCTCAACATCTGGTAGGTTTTTGTTGTAGGATCAAACATGGCATAAGTAAAGACCTTTTTTATTTTTTTTCTCTACTCCTTAGAAAGTGACCATCTTGTTCTAAGAGAAGACTGAGTGTTAAATTCCTTGCTTAATGCACGTTAAGATATGCATTTTTGTGTATGTTGTATGATGTTATTGACTATGTCTATTGTGAAACAGGTTCTGTGAAGAAGGCCGTATCTGCAATAAGAATTATTCATGATCGCTCAAAATGTGATAACAGTAGTGTTGAAGAGTATCAATCAGCACTTTCTCATACAAGAGAGCCTAGGGCAGCCATTCACTCAGATACTCAAATTATTAACCCTTCTGAAGTTCTTTCCCTGTTTAAAAGGATGCATGATGAGGTGCACCTTTATATCTGTATGGTTGTTTGTTTTTTGGGTTTCATTTTCCTTCCCTTTTTCTTTCTGAAGAAGCGATTGCAGCATCTGCATTTTTTAAGACATCATGCATGCCACACAGAGGTTTACTTTTCTCTCAAGTTGAATATTTTTATTATATTTTGTTGCAGGACTGTGAATTACTTTATCTTGCTGAAAGACCGGAGAAACTTCTCATAACAAATATTGCGGTGCCGCCTATAGCTATTCGACCTTCAGTTCTAATGGATCAATCATTGAGGTAATGCCTTCACACATTTCGCAGAATTTATGTCTTTTTAATGTTCACTATTAACATCATTTGATCTCATCTTAAATTAAAGTTAGTGATCTAGTGATATAACTGATGCAAAGGTATTCTGGAGTTGTGCTCTCGTTATAACTTGGAAGTCTTAGAAAGCCATTCCTGGGCAATGGGCATCCTCCTATCGGCTTAAGTTTGTAGGAGAGTTGGTCCTTTTTTTTTTGGATAAGAAAGGAGAGTTGGTCCTTGGCAAGGTAGGAGTTCGACCCTTGGTGCCCATTCTTCATTATTGAATTAAATTTCAACACAAAGTAAATTTGGTCTGTGCATTATCTGTTCTTCAAGCTAAAGGGCTCTCTGATGAGGGGACACATTAGAAATATAAAGTACCGTTCATTTGCCTCCTCCCTACTGCTAAGCTTTGACTGACAGCAAGGCGCAAGCATGCGTGTATTTAGCTTGAGCAAAATGCCAGAATTTTTAGCCACTGATTTGGGACATGATTAGTTGTGCTTCCATGCTGGATTATGCACATGGTGTTCTGAAAGGGTTTTCTTAGGTGCACATTTTTAGGGACTAAAGAGCTCTGCTGAGCTGTTTCTTGAATTTTCTGGCATTTCTTTTTAAACTTCCTTCCTCCTCTTGTTTTAGGAGGATTTCTGATCCCATCCTCTCCTTTTTGAGCTTCTTCAATAATAGTCTTATGAAAAAGGGTATATAACCGATGTGCATGTTTTTCCTCTTTATTTGCGGCAGCAACGAAAATGACATAACAGAGAGGCTAAAGCTAATACTTCAAGCTAATGCTGTTTTACGTCAAGAATTAGAAGAATCAAGTGGTTCATTCAAATCCCTGGTATTGTAGCACACTTTGAGTTATTTCCTTGTCAAGCTTCAGTTGATGTGAAATATTTTGATAAATTTTTGTTAATATTATGAGTTGATTCCTTTATTCATTAAGAAAGACATGCTTTCCCATATATTTTACACTTGAAACAGGCTCTTTCATTGGTTTTTTTAGATATTATTATGCCTTGTTTATTTTAGTCTTTTTGATTTCACCCTTATCTTTGTTTTAGTATACTATCTATTAGGGATTAGTCCCTGTTTGTGCATAGGATTTTGCTTTGGCTATAAGGGGATTCAGTTGAATTTGAACATTAACATCTGCTCCTCTAGTGAAGTCACACAATGGAGTTCAGTTTGCCAACTGAGCTTCATGTTGTGATTGATTCATTGATGTTTCTTTTTTCATTGAATTTGTTGGAATTCGTACAGTCTTGAGGCTTTCTGTTGTGCAATATTATACTTCTTAATCCATTCATGATTAATGTTGATTAGAACTGTATACAGTCTAGAGGCTGGTTTGCAGTTTGCTTGGGATCGTTTACATTTATCTGCTCTCGTGGGAATATTTTTTTTTCCTGATTCCAAGATGTAATGGTGCTGTGGTTGTTTGGTTGATTTTGGTTTAGGATGGTTGGGAAATGCTCCAAGCTGAGGTTGCTCGATTTATAAATAGTGATGTTCGTGGTGTACCATTCAATATGCAAATGCAAAAGGGCAAGACATTAGCTGGCTTTATTCAGCGCCTTAAAGGGAAGCAGGGGCGTTTCCGTGGCAACTTATCTGGGAAACGTGTTGAATTCACTGGCAGGACAGTTATTTCACCGGATCCTAATCTAAAGATTTCTGAGGTTAAACATTTAAAGCTTGCCATGTATATTTATTTATTTACTTGAAGCATAATAAACTGATAAACTATAAGAATATAAATACTTATTACACAGATAAGTTAAGCTAATGTTCCCTGAAAAGATTTGTTATCGCTATAGTTTCCATGTAAACAATAACACTAGGAAGTTCCTTCCCCTTTTCAACTTTCTTTCCAGTTTATGCTTCATAGCTTATTTTTTTGATTTAGGTTGCAATACCCATGCGTATGGCATGTATATTGACTTATCCTGAGCGTGTTTCACGTCACAACATAGAGAAGTTGAGACAATGTGTGAGAAATGGTCCCGACAAGTATCCTGGTGCAAGGATGCTCAGAGATGCTGATGGTAACTCATGGTTTGTACTGTTTCATTATTCCCCATCTTTACTATTCTCAAGCTAATTATTTCTTTTGCCGATAATCAAAAATCAATTTCATTTTTTCTGCAGGTCCTTACAAAATTCTTCTAGGAAGCGACGTGCAGATGAACTGAGATATGGTGATATTGTTGATCGCCATTTGGAAGATGGAGACATTGTTCTTTTCAATAGACAGCCAAGCTTGCATCGCATGTCTATAATGTGTCATAGGGTAAGTCATAAAAACTTAAATGCATTAGTGTCAGGTTTGGATCACATTGCCTTAATCTCTTTTTTGCACATGCAGGCAAGGATTATGCCTTGGAGAACTTTGAGATTCAATGAATCTGTATGTAACCCATATAATGCCGACTTTGATGGTGACGAGATGAACTTACATGTCCCACAGACTGAGGAGGCTCGAACAGAGGCCATTTTGTTGATGGGGGTAAATCAGCAGATCCCATTATTATTTAGGATTGTGTGCTGTTTATAAGTATACTCCCTCCCGTCCTTACTTTGGGAACTTTTTTTTTGTCCTGCTTAGAAGACCCAATTCCAATTAGTCAACTACATTAATTAATCTCTTCCAAAATTGCCCCTATTTGGTGGAGAGAGATAATTAATGTGTCCCAGCCCTCAATGATTAGTATAGGGGTAATTTTGAAACAATATATCAAATGTTTACAATTCAAATGCAACTAACAAAATTAATCACTTTTCTTGGTGCACGTGAATTTTTCCAAATGGGTCTTACATTTAGTACCGGAGGGAGTAATGCTTTAGGGTCCAATTCTTACTTTCCAAATACTTTTATCCAAAACGAATTTCATTATACCTATGTGCTATGATATTTTGATTTTCTGCCTGGATGATTCCATTTATAGCCCTTCCTATTATCTGTCTCCATTTTACTGCCAATTTAGCTGTTTCTTCTTTCACATGTTATATGATTTCTGTTGTATTTTCAATGTACTGCTTTTCCATAGTGTATCTTGTAATGGAATTCTTAACCCATCACTGTAAGTTTGTGATAATAAATTTGAAAATAACGGAGTAATAATACTGATATGCATGGAACACAATGCGATAAGGTAATAGCAGCACCATGATATAAATTTATACTTATAGAAGCAGAAGTTTGTTAGTGCTTGCACAGTAAATGCCTTCTTTATCCTTCCTACTTTTATTTTTTATTTTCCATGATTCAAAGCAGCTGTTTTATGCTTTGTTTGAACCACACTGAATGCATGACAAAGTAGGTTCATTTAATTTTGGTTAATTTTTTCACAATCTTTTGACTAAAAGGTCACTCTGCAACATTTTGATTATGAGCTTTTTTTAACATAAAATAAATTATTCCATTCCAAACACACTAGATTAGAAGATTATGGTTATACATACTTTGAAATTTTAAGTATCATTATTTCCATATTTAAATATCGAGTGATTTGTTCAATTGATTGTATGTAGAATGTTGCTCAATAATTGTAAGCATTTCAAGAACTTCACATTTGGTACGCTGTTTTGTTAGTAACTTTCATAGTTTCATGTAGATCTTAGTAAGATTTTACTTATTTTCAGGTGCAAAACAATTTGTGTACACCAAAAAATGGCGAAATTCTGGTTGCCTCTACTCAAGATTTTTTAACCTCTTCTTTTCTCATAACTAGGAAAGATACTTTCTATGATCGTTCTACTTTTTCACTTATTTGCTCATACATGGGGGATGGCATGGAAGTTGTTGATCTGCCAACTCCTGCAATTATCAAGGTGAGAGCCGGAGCTTAATATATGGGAGTATGTATGCAGGATAGACTCACATGTTTCTTGGCATGTTCAAAATTCGTGTTTATATACAAGTCTTGCATACTTACACCTTTGAAATACTTTTGGTAATATTCATATTTGACCAATCCTATCATTGAGTAATGTGAAATTATTTTGATGATTATGCAGTATACAAAATCATAGATAAATTCATAGGTAAATATTATACTACTCATTACTCAACATCTACTTATCTACTCATGTTTTATAAAACCATATTGCAAGTTAAAATAAAGTGGTGCAATGAAATATCAACTATTTAAATTGTACGAAATTTTATAGGTTTTATCTACCTCGTGAAATTTCAAGCTAATGGTTGGATTGATGAAATTCAATTTTTATAAAAAGTTATTAATCGGAGTAAATGTGCTAAACATGAGTGTGTAAGTTAGTCTCTTTCTCTGTCATTAATGCATTCCATTTTGCATTATATTTGTTTTTAAGCCGAATATATTTTAAATTTTAGGACATAAAATGCCTCATAACATTTTAGAGTACCTTAGGTGATTTCTAGGACATAAAATGCCTCATAATATTTTGGAGTACCTTAGGTGATTTCATGGGCAATACTCCCCTTATGAGTTACGGTGGAGTTAGGTCCCAATTATTCTAATAATAGTATAAGCATAGTCTTATCCAGGTAAATCAACATTTTTTTATAACATGCTTAACTAGTTATTTGGTTGAGTTCACCACTTCAATATAAGAAGCTGCATGTCCCTAATAGGTAGCTCAGTTGGTAGAGCTGCGAGACATAAAGTGTGACCTTGGTTTGATCCATAACACCTGCACAATTTTTCCCCTCCCCGTAAAAAAACTTTGCCTGTTAAAAAAAAAAAGCTGCATGAATTTAAAAGTTGTCTGAACTATTCAAATCATGTTTGTTGGTTTATACAGCGAGTATATTTATTTTTCTTGATGCAATTGTTCTTTTGCAGCCAGTTGAGCTCTGGAGTGGTAAACAGGTATTTAACATTCTATTACGCCCCCATGCAAATGTGAGAGTCTATTTGAATCTTACTGTTACAGAGAAAATATACAGCAGCAAAAAGACTGATGCAAGACAATTGAAAACAATGTGCCCGAATGATGGGTTCGTCTATTTTCGCAATAGCGAGTTGATCTCTGGACAACTTGGAAAGGTGACTTTAGGTTAGTTATTCAAGATTTACTTTTGACCTTTTTATTGTAAACTCAGGAAGATTGTTTATATGTACAAAAACATGAATAAACATGACTAACATGTTACTTGCATATATTTGTCAAGAAGCAGCTCTACTTAATTTGTTCAAAGCTTTCCTCAAGTTGTTGGAATTTGGCCTGGGTAATGAAGTTTTGGGTTGGTGAAAGTCACTGCCATCTGGGAAAGTAATAAATATTGGTTTTTTGTTATTTTTTTTATCTAACCAGTGAGCAGCCACGAGTGGGTAGATACAAAGTGCAAGGCATAATGTCTGTCAGAACATTTTTAGTTGTGGATTGAGAGTGTGGTTATTTCCGTTCTGGTTTCTTTCAAAGATTGATATGGAAAGGAGGATTGTCTGTGAGTAGAAGAAAGTGAAAAACTTGATAGAACTTACTACCGACAAGGATTAGGAACTATTATGGTTCATTCATGTAAATGTAGAATTGAATTCGGTAACTGGATTGCTGAATGTTTTAGTTTCATTTATCAAGTTTTCTGAGTTCTGATAGTCAATTGAAATCAGAAACTGGATTTCTGAATGTTTTAGTTCCATACTTCATTTATAGTTTTTCCAAGCTCTGATAATTTAGGTCAACTAACCATTAATATTACTACAGTGATTCTTTGAATACGAGTCTGATTTAGTACTCTATTTAACTTTTCATTCTCGTGTGCCTAGTTTGTTATAAATAGTAGTTATTAAATTCCCAAATTCTTTTAATTCTTTGTGGCTTCATGCTTTTGCATATAAGTTCGTTACCTGCTTTGTTTTGCTTGAATTCAGGAAATGGCAATAAGGATGGACTTTTCTCTGTTCTACTAAGAGACTATAAAGCACATGCTGCTGCTTCTTGCATGAATCGTCTAGCGAAATTGAGGTAAATATGTCTGCTTGTGGGTGGTTTCATTGATGTCTACCTTATATATTTTTATTGTTTTTTTTTTTGGGTTTTCTAGAGTATCCTCCCACCAGATAGGTGTGAGACTAATCTCCAGGTGTAAGATCAAGCACCTACCTGAGGACCCATTCCAATATTGTTTTTTCACTTGCACAATGAATCTAGAGATTGAAAAATTTATTAAATTAAATAAAAAATAATGTTAAAGAAATGCTGTTAAAGAACCTGTTTGGGGTGGCTCAATTAGGAAGCGAGTATAGCTCAACAATTGAGGTGCCCTTGCAATGTCAGGGTTCACACTTGCAGGAAAACTCTTATGGAGGAGGGTTGTATGAAAAAAATGGTGTTTAAGAATATGATCTGTTAATGGCGCTTCCAATTCATGCATTTTCATGTTCTATTTTGCAATAAATGTTGCACAAATACGGGTACGGTACCAGATACAGGTATAGTACAAGGTACGGGGTACGACATTTTCTAAAAAATCGTGGTACGGGTACGGCAATATAAATTCAAATTTTATAAATGAATATATATGCTAAATTACGTATTTGATCCTATACGTTATTTTCACTTTCAAATTGGTCCCTTACGTTTTTTGGTATCATATTGGTCCCTTTTGTTTCTTTTTCCTATCAAATTGGTCCCTAAGTCACTGTTCATCCTACGTGACAATATCCTATCGGTCCACATTTGCAATGTTGGAGAGAAATATGACACGTGTGCATATCTTATTGGTTCACATATCATGAACAGTGATTCAGGGACCAAATTGATAGTAAAAAGAAACGTGAGGGACCAATATGATACAAAAAAAACGCAAGTCACCAATTTGAAATTGAAAAATAAGGTAAGGGACCGAATACGTAGTTTAGCAAAATATATATAAATAAGGTGCAAAAATGATTTTGACATTGAAATAGTATGAGTATCCTAAAATTAGAGGTTGATGCTCAAAATGAGTCAATATATAAGGACGAAAGATTGATTATGGCATTAAAATATAAATTTTAAGGCAAAAATGATATTATTGGTATGATCCATACCCAAAATATATCTTAACATATTAGTTATAAGTACCCAGGAGTACCGTACGTGTACTGGTACCCAAGGTGTACCTGGTACGGGTACATCACCAGTATAGGAGTACCCATGTTTCAGAATTTGCATCCATTGGGCGGGTGGATTTAGAAGCTTCACTAAGCATGTGATCTTTTTGCTTGGATGCAGTGCACGATGGATAGGGAATCATGGATTCTCGATAGGAATTGACGATGTTCAACCAAGGGAGACATTGATCAAAATGATAGATGAAACAATTTCTGGTGGTTATGAAAAATGTGATGGTTTTATAAAAGCTTTCAATAAAGGAAATTTAAACCTCAGACCTGGTTGTGATGCTGCGCAAACATTAGAGGCGGATATAATGAAAGTATTAAATCAATTACGAGAGGATGCAGGAAAGGTATCCATTTCTTTTTTCCTGAATTATTCTGTTCATTTGTTTCAGCATAAGTGACTGAGTAGAGGGTGAATCTCACAATGGTAATGTTGCTCCCTTGACCTTGGAGGTCACAGTTTAAAATCCTAGAAATAACCTTTCTGCTTGCAGAGTTAAGGCTGCATATATCTACAATTCTACCCTACCATACCCCACCAGGTGGGAGCTTTGTGCACCGGTCCACTCTTTTCACTGAGTGCAAATGGTTAATCTTATCTTATATTGGTGGCCTTTTTTTTGTTTCACCTTTGTTATTAAATCAGTTTTCTTGGTGTTAATATCATTTTCCACAATGGTGGAGTCATGTCAGTTTTATTCTAGTTCCCTGATCGATAACTTTCTATATTTTCTTTTAAATTTTCCCAGATCTGCATGGAAACTCTACACTGGAGAAATAGTCCGTTGATCATGTCGCAGTGTGGCTCGAAAGGATCCGCTATTAATATCAGTCAGATGGTTGCCTGTGTTGGTCAACAAATAGTTGGCGGTCAACGTGCTCCTAATGGGTTCATAGATCGGAGCCTTCCCCATTTCCCCAGAAATACCAAAACTCCTGGTGTATGTTCTGTGCCCCACTATTTGGAACTCTATTATTGAATGTTTATGCTCATAAATCTCCCTGCTTGTCCTTAATTGCTTATTTTATTCTGTTTTTTTAACCATTTTTCGTATTTAATTGTTGATATTGTTATCATCAATAATTTGATAAAAAATAGGTGGCTAACAGGCAGAAAATCTTTTCAAAAAGATCATTATTTGTCTATGAAGGCTGCTTAGTTCCTCTACATTTCTTTCTTTAGTAGCAAACCATGAATTAGACATATCAAGAATTGTTCAACTATTTGGTGCAGACCATCAATTTATGTTTTTAGAAATAAGAAGTAACTGGACAAAAAAATTCTTTGTAGCACTAGAGATTTGGGCTTGTACTAGTAGGTACCAATTGATACTTGACCTAATTACTAGTATAATAAGTAGAAGTTCTTGGTTGATGTATTACAAAGCATCAGATATCAATCTCATTATTTTGTTCAGATTCGCTTCTTTTCTTCTACAATAAGCAAGGATGAGGCGAGAAATGACTAAATGAGTAATTCTGTTTTTTGACGAATAGTGCAAACCTGGGTTCAGAGAAATTGGGCTTTGTCTATGGGAGATAAACCAGTTATTAAGTATAGTAGATGGGCATAAATGCTAAAAGTAAAGATCTAATTGCATTATTAAAAAAAAAGATCTAATTGCATTATTTAGCAAAACAATATAAGCATTTAAATGGAAGCTATTTGTTAATGATGTATGAGTCCTGTGTAATATGGCATTTCCTAAGAAAAAACGGATAGGAGACCAGCTGAACACATGTTCACACGCCTTAGATCGAATCAACACAGTCACATCACCATACAGTTTTTAATGCATTACTTTGAATCCTTACTGCATATTGCCATCAACATCAATTGCTTTCACTTATATTAGCAGCAAAGTAGTCAATCACTGTTGTTGGTAGTCGTCACTCAATGTTGTACACTTTTTTGTGTGTAACTGACATCGAAACTTAAGATGGAAACTTGAGATGCTAAATTTGCTTTTGCATGTTCACCTTCATCATATCTTTGAATCCTTATTGCATATTGACGTAAATTTCTGTCACTTTATTGTATGTCTCTGGACAGTCACGGTTGGCTATTAACTTTTGTTCTGCATTTACTGTTCATCATTGTTTCTACACTGAAAATTGTTATGTTACTCTTGATGCAGGCTAAAGGTTTTGTTGCTAATTCCTTTTACACTGGGTTATCTGCTACTGAGTTTTTCTTCCACACAATGGGAGGGCGAGAAGGGCTTGTTGATACCGCGGTAGGGTTCATATTTCAAATATACTATGCAGAATATATTCTTAAACAAGAGCTTGTTTCATTTAAATCAACAAATAAAAATTATTAGCTTATCTTATTAGTGCGATGATAATCTTTAAATAGAGGATTTATTATTTATTCATACATGGGCTTATCAGTAACGGGGTAAGATATGTTGTTTACTGAAATGAGTTATTATTTTTGTCTACTCTAATCCATGAAGCATGAATTAAGGCTCCAAGTTTTTTGTAGGTTATGAAAGGCTCGAGTAAATTTGAGTTTTTCCAATTGGTTCTTGTTACTGGACTTGTTGAGCTATTTATTTATTCTCCCTGAAATTGTTTTGGATTTCATTTCTTATATTTGGTATTATTGGTGGAGCATAGCACAATATGTATCTCTCTTGGTCTTCACCTGGGGCATTGGTGGTTTGATCCCACATGTCCCTATTTCCCATTCCCTCTTAGGTTCAATAGGTTAAATATTATGGATGTAGCAGTAACTGGCTCTGGTAGTGATCATTGTTGAATTGAAGGGTTTTTAGATATGAAAAGGAAAAGAGAGAATAGACTAAAGTATTGTGAATTGCTTGAAATGCTTCAATGGCTTAAGTGCTGAAGTTGCTTGAGTGATTTTGTACTTAGCATTTTGGTATTTATAATCACAAAGTACTAAATGCAAATTATAATAATGCTACTACCCTAGATATACATGAAATCTACTAGTTCATGTACTGAGAATTAATGTCTTCCATTTTCAACACTTTTTGACTATGATATTTCCAATGGTAATACATGGAGCATTCATTTTGGGATGTTGGTCATTAAGTAATTTTTTATTTTTTTATTATTTGCTGCGAATAAAAGTTACGGAGTCCTTTATATGGTTGCCTCACTGCTTGTGATTTGCAGGTTAAAACTGCTGATACTGGATACATGTCTCGTAGATTAATGAAGTCTGTAGAGGATCTGTTTTTACATTTTGATTACACTGTAAGAAGTGCTAGTAATAGTATTGTTCAATTTTGTTATGGAGATGATGGCATGGATCCAGCAGGCATGGAAGGAAAAGATGGAAAACCATTAAATTTCGAGCGATTGTTTCTGAAAAGCAAGGTTTCAAATCTTCCTTTGTTGTTTTATGTAGTTTCATCATTATTTTCTCAACTCTTGCAACTTCCTAATAAAAATGTTTTTTTTTTTGTTTGATTGCTATATGTTTTTTGGTAGGCCATATGTCCCAGTGATGGAGATGACATATTGTCTTGCTCAGATGTGCTTAAAGTAGTTCAAGAGAAGCTTTCAGAAGTTGGTATGTCTAGGTTAGTTGGGAAAGGGGTTTCCGAGGATGATGTAGTGTCAGAAATGGGCTCCTCTGCTGGCTTCCTAAATTCTCTACAGTCTTTTATCGAAGATAGTACAGAATTAACAGTAGATGCTTCCTGCAAGGATGATTCTAAAGATCTGAGAAAGTTTATTCAGAGGATATCTGGGATCACTCGTAGACAACTGGAGGTATTTATGGTCTCGTTTTTAATATTCCATCGAATTTTCTTATTTCTTGTACTTTTTTCCTTAAACTGTTAAGACAGTGCTAATTTATTTTTATATTTCTAATGATGGACAACTAACAAGTACTTGCAAATATGAATAATATAAAATATTTCACTTGGAACTGTAACTATGATCTAGCCAAGGTTATTATTACTATGATGTAGCCAATTTTATTACACATAAAAGTTAATCTATCATGTATGCTTGTTGAACCTTATCTTTTCTGTATTTTTGGTGATGTTATCTCCTGGACAGTTGTTTTTGCAAAGCACTTTGTTTTCTGTTGGTCTTATTATCGTTCCTTTAAGTAATTCTTTGTTCTTACTAGTTTGTGGGTGTATTCTACATATTACTCTGTTTTCCAGGTTTTTCTGGATCTTTGTCTATCTCGTTACTGTTCTAAAAAAATCGAGGCGGGAACTCCAGTTGGTGCAATTGGAGCTCATAGTATTGGAGAGCCTGGGACCCAAATGACTTTGAAAACTTTTCATTTCGCTGGGGTTGCAAGCATGAGTATCCTTTATATTTCTGTGTTGCCTTCTTTTACAGCCATTAATGTTGTACTAAATACTTTATCGTAGTTATGCTGCATATTGATTGGTTTTAATGTTATCCCTTAATCTATTGTTAGATGTTACTCTTGGAGTTCCTCGCATAAAAGAAATTATAAATGCAGCCAAAAATATTAGTACACCAATCATCACTGCAAAACTTGATAACGATGATAGTGTGCACACAGCAAGGATGGTAAAAGGTCGCATAGAAAAAACAAATTTAGGCCAGGTATGTTTTTGCAGGAAAAAGAAAATATTAGTAATAAGCTTATACCCTTGTCATGTGTCAATTACGTGGTTATTTATATGCTAAAAACAGTCTATGCATTTATTCAAATATTTTTCCGATGCGTTAGTTATTCTTTCAGAAGTTTGAATTGTAATATATATAGTTCATATTTTGGTATTTGTGGTAGGGGTATAATATCAACACGGACTACTATTATTTTTATGTGCATTATTAGTTTTCTACAACAAAAATAGTAAACTTAGTTGAAAGTTGCCCTGCCCTTGAGAACCCATCTTCTGGTCTATCCTTGAAATGCCTGTTCTGAAACACATGTATTTTTGGCAATTGATACAGGTTGCAAAGAGTATTAAAGTTGTTATGACTTCAAGATCAGCATCAGTTGTTATAACGCTTGACATGGAAAGAATCCAAGATGCACATCTGAATATAGATGCTAATATTGTTAAAGAATCAATTTTGCAAACTAGAAAAATAAAATTGAAGCAAGAGGTGATATGAAGAGTTTCTCTTGTACTCATGATTTTCTTCTCCTTCCATACTTGCAATATTTAAAGTTTTTGTTGGTATGCAGCATGTTAAGGTTTTGGATATCAAAAAGCTTGAAGTTGTTCCCCAGGATGCTGACAGAAGTAAAATCCATTTTCAACTTCACTATCTCAAGAATTTGCTTCCATCAGTTGTTGTAAAGGTATTTTCAGTTGTACCTGATGAAAACAATATCGTGCTTGCTTTCTCTCATTTTATAGTTTTATTTATCTTCAGATTGGAAAATGCATCGTAATTTTATTTCCTTAATTGCAGGGAATAAAAACTGCTGAGCGTGTTGTCATCGGTAAAGAAGAAGAGAAAGGAAAGGCTGATACGTTTAAGCTACTGGTGGAAGGGTTAGTTATGTATACCTTTAATTTTCACTGTAGCGTATGCTTTCTTCATTCCTTTAAGGCATAGAGGCTGACGTTGGCCGGAATTCCTGCTTCATTGTGGGCACTATCTGAGCTTTCACTAAATGTATATGAACAGTCCTCTTTATGTTCTTCTGTGATTTGTTTAGGAGAACATGAAATTTGAATCATGTATATGAACATGGAGGAAACTATCCTTCTTGACTGAAAAGAACCTTGACAGAGGATGGTCCAGGTGCAGTAACAATAAGCTGTACTTTGCTTTGTGAACACCAGGATGACTTTTAGGTTATATGGTTGTCTGTATAAAGGGAAAGTAATGGAAAAAGGAAAAATATCCTTGTTCTGAAGTAACAGTTTCCGAGGGTGAGCCTTGTGCAATGATAAGGTTGCTCTACCTTGTGACCTAGACATAACCTCTCCGATGGAAGGTTAAAGCTGGGTACACATACCCTCCCTAGATATCCCACGAGGTGGAACCCTTGACAGTACTGGCCTGCCTCATTTATTTATTTATTTATTTATTTTAAGTAATGGTTTTGTTGTCCTGGTATTCCATGATACCAATATGCTGCTCTGATCGAAGGTTGTTACATTTTGCTGCTTTTTATTTTTAATATAATTTCCTAATCTCTAATTTTATTTTATTTTATTTTTGCAGTACGGGGCTTCTAGAGGTAATGGGAGTTGAAGGGGTTGATGGTAGTAAAACTGTTACTAATCATATCGCTGAAATGGAAAAGGTTCTGGGAATTGAAGCTTCTAGAACTTGTATTATCGAGGAAATTAAGTATATAATGGGAAATTATGCGTTGAGTATAGACATACGGCATATGATGCTTCTAGCAGATATAATGACCGCCAGGGTAAGTTATTTGTAAATTTCGGCTAATTTTTTTTTTTTTTTTTTAAAAAAAAGACCATATCTTTGTTTGTGCTAAACTTGTATTTCAATTTTGTGATTTATCAAACCAGGGTGTAGTCCTTGGTATAACGAGATTTGGAATTCAAAAAATGGGCAAAAGTGTATTAATGCTTGCATCATTTGAGAGGACATCAGATCATCTTTTCAACGCATCGGTGCATGGGAGGGATGACCTGGTTGAAGGAGTAAGTGAATGCATAATCATGGGTATACCTATTCGGATAGGCACTGGATTAATCAAGGTCAAACAAAGGTGAGGAATGAATGCAATTTATTATTCCATTTATAAATTATAATGCATGGATTATAAGTTTTACTTGTCGTGCATGTATCCGTTAACTCCATTTATTGGGAAGATATTTTGATAGGAATCTAGGTGCCAGTTTACAGTTCATAGTATGAGCAGGGCTAAGTTAATAACGTCTATTAATAGATAATATGGATTAAAATAGAAAAAAAAAAAAAAAAGGGTAAAAACCAGTTCTTGTAAATCTATTCATTAAATTGTTAGAAAAAAGTTACTCATTCATGAACCTCTACCAAAAAATTAGGCTTCAATCTTTAGAGTTTCAAATGGTCATGTGTACAATCCTACCTTAGGGTGTGTGTATATATGTCATTTCTCTGCAGTAATTTACACTTTTTATCCAGTTATAGAAAGTTACTTGTTTCTTCCTTTTCTCAACACCTCCATTTTTCTTCTCTTATTCGCTAATTATTATGCTCATTACAATGAAACTTAAGCTAATCACTCTCTTAGGTTGGATCCTCCGGAGTTGTCTCAAGGAACCGAACCAATTCTATCTTGAGATTGAAGTTGTATATTGGCTACAAGAATATGGATCATCCAGGGCAGAGTGCTTTGCTTATTTTGCCAGAAAATTGCAGACCTTTTCGTGGCCCAACTACTCCTCGGATATGCTTACAAGATTTTCTGGCACCAAGTGGTCCTTAAGCCAAAAAAAAATATAGCTTTGATTGTTTATTGAGAATAATAGGATAATGGAATTATTATTAACTGTAATAGGCTGCCCTTCAAACAAAAAAAAAAGTTGTAGGCTAGTTGCGTTGTTGTTATCTGGATTAACATAATTGAAGTAAGGAGGCATATTTTTAAACCTCATGTACAGTTTCTTTCATGTTACTGGTCAGAGAATTTTGATGTTAAATTTTGGTATTGATTTGCCGAGTTGTCTACTGATTTTATTCCCGCCGGGTAACTACAAGAATATTTGTTCAATATTATAGAGAAAATGGGTGGTAACGGGAGTATCAATTATGTGCTTGATTTTCATTGACTTTTAAGTAAAACTGTTCCCCTTGTTCCGTTATCTTGGGGAAAAAAAATCTAATCCTAAATTATATTTATAATGATAAAGAAACTTTGAAAATTGTATAATGATAAGTAAATAATTAGGGAAATACATATACCTAGAAAAAGAAGATTTGATTCATTAATTGTAAAGGAAAAAGTGTAAATACATGCCTTGTTCAAAAGAAAAAAAACATGTTACTACTGAAAATTTGGGTAAGTGTAACATATAATTAATGGGTGAATCATGCTTTGCTAAAAATATATTCCTTGTTGACATTTTGATTGACAATATTCAGTGGATTGTTGACATTTTGATTGCCAGATCGAAAATGGTCTATCTGAGGGAAATATGATAGACTTAAAATATACGACTATACAAAAATAATCGAAAAATCTGTACTCTTTTTATTTAAATATACGTACTTGTTATTCTCATATTTTCCAACTCTAGTACCCTTCAACTACTTTAGCCTACGGTTTTTCACTGAGTTCAGGCTTCGGTGCTTTCACCTAGGTTCAGGTAAAATATGGCAATGGACAAAAATGTGAATACAAAATGATAATGGCGGGGAAAAAAGCAAAGTGGAAATGTAAAATATCCCTCTTCTTATTTACAAATGCAAATAATTTCTTTTGCTCTAAGGTCTCTTGCATACCTTTCAGTTAGGGTAATCACAGAGAGTTATTTGCAACTGGGAATTATCAGCCTCGGGTGAATACTGTCTGATGAAAGCTCTTCTCCACCAAATCTCAAATGCCTTCTGAATATTCGGACAGTCATCTCCTTTATTAAGAAATCGATCAAACCATTTGAGCAACACAATCTGCTGTTGGAATAAAGGCAGTGTCAATATAGTCTGGCTTAGTCCATCTTCCACCAATTTCTTATCAATTGTTCTAGAAGCTCTCCTCATCCATCCAAAATCTTCATATAGAGCTTCTAGCCATGTTGACAACAAGGAAAATCGAATTTCTTTTGGCACCAATATGTGTCCCCTTCCGATGGCAATACATAGCTGTGCTGTGATTCTGCTGATCTCATGGCGGTAAATGGTTGGAACTTTGGAATGAAGTCTAGCAAGTTCTGTCTGATCTGCCCATATTTTCACAAATTCGTCACCGATCTTTTTTCCAATCAAAATGTCAACAATCCACTGAATATTGTCTGCTTCGCGAGTTATTTCACTCATTATAACCCCTCGATCTGGCCTCTCTTCCGTGCCAGTTGCTTCAGATAGGCATAGGACAAGAGAACTAATGCACCTGTGGCAAAGATGATAAAGTGCGCCTTTGGAAACATCAATTCTGCTGCTATCATTAGATGCATCCTCTTTAAGCAATCTATATAGCAGAGCTTTCATTTCCCTACGGGATTTGTCATCTTTTGCTAGTAGAACACTGCTGATCAGGGTCGTGAAGATATCATCAGCTCTCGCGGTGGTAGACAGATCAGATGATACTCTAAGAAGAACTTCAGATGCATAGTCATGATGAAGCTGCAAATGACCTAGCTGCGATATGACTTCTTCCTGTTCATCCTCGGTCCAAGGAATAGCTTCCAAATATTCAAGACATGACAGAACTCCAAGGTCAAACATCATAGCTGCTGATACCTACAAAAGAACCATAAATAATATAGTAAGTCTTCTCTGCCAAGAAAACAGAAGCACCAAGGATAGTAGTAGTAGCTTAGCGGAGTACCACCCTTAGGTATGCGGATAGAATGATATAGAATGTGCTGTTCCGTTCCATTCTCTTTAATTCCATATCTTTTAATATAAACCAAAATGCTCTACTTGTTAATCCCATGTGACCATGTCCTTTTTTTTTTTTTCTACTTGTAAAATACATCAAACATTGATAAAAAAAACATAACTCATTTTCTAAACCATCCTATTCTAACGTGTCTACCAAACGCTAGTTACACTGCCTAAGTGTTCCCATGGTGTAAAGCTGATTATTATAGATAAGATTCAAAAGAGCTTAAATTTCCAACAATGGGCAAGCGGCATAAGGAAGACTACTGGCCCTTTGAAGTCTGAAGGGGAGTAATTCAAGAGACACAGACATCCTATGTTTGATGTATTTAATAAATGTAGTAGAACATGCTATGCAGTCAAAAAGTGAAACATTTTTTTTTCTTTTGTTCCACTAAAAGCATGGAACCAAAGAGAACAAACAAGACAGTACACCTTGTTTTGTTTTGTCTATGCCCAAACACTACCATAACATGTTTTCTTAGGAACCAATGTGTTTATAACTTCACAAAAAGGACCAACTAAGCCAAGCACTAACGTCGTCAGCTATGATATGAATAATTAAACACTTCCTAAATTATTTGTAATTTTAATTCTTAAGATAAAAAATTGAAGTAATAAATACATAATATGTGCAATGAAACAAACAAATCATCAAACATGTTAATGCTATCGACACTTCAATTTGTCTATCCACACTCCACATTATCGAGTAATATGTCAAATTGGTCCTTGGTCTTTGACTTTGTGGGTACTAATCAATTTAGTTCCTGTGATTTTCAAAATTTCAAATTGGTCCATGAGATAGGAAAACGTGAATCACATTAGACCCCGACATTAATGACCATCAATGGTCCTTAACATGGACTAATGGAATGACCAAAACGACGCGATGGTCATTAACATGGATTAACGGAATGGCAAAAACGACCATTGACTATCAGTCAAATTAGTCTTTGAGATTGTGGGCATGGACCAAATTTGTCACTGACTTTGTGGATCACTAATGGAGTAACTAATGTGACTTATGTGACTCACATTTTGCTATCTCGGGGATTAATTTAGAATTTCCATAATCACATAGGACTAATTTGATCGGCAGAGCAATGAGATATATTACTCCCAGAGTATCCCTTAACCATTTCTACTTTACAAAATAAAAGTTTAGTTAAATAAAAAAAAAATGTAAATAGAGAAATTGAAGTGCGAATATACCTTGAGCAAGCTCAAAACCTTAGAAACCCTTTCAGCAGTGAACCTGAACCTTCTCTTGAGATCCTCAGAGTCACAGTACATCAAAACAACAGCCTCCACATACACCTCCACGTCATCACAATCACTGATCTCCACGGAATGCGAGATCCCACTCTCACCTCGTAGCTTCTCCGCGAAGAACCGGCTCTTCTCGGCGAGAACGCTCTTATGCACCTCCATCGAAACCTTGAAACCATCCCTCGCGATAACGGTGAGCTTAACGTCACCGCCGAATGGAGGTTCTTGCAGAAGCTTCGATAACCGATCTTGCAATTTAATGCGGCGGTGGTCATCGACGGAGAGCTTGGATTCGCGGCGGGTGTGGTGGTCGGAAATCAATTGGAAGAGGGTTTGAGGAGGAGGAGGAGGAGGAGGAGGAGAAGAGAAGGTTCTGGAAGGTGAAGAGGAGGAGAAAGGGAAGGAGGTAGTTAGGTGAGGGATGAAGCCCTGCTTAATCATTTGTCTGGTGGATGATTTGAGTGTGTTGTCTGCAGTAGCAGCCATCGAGTGAGTGAGAGTGTTCTTTGACGTTAGTAGTTGACAGTGGAAAGAGAGAGAGAATCGAAGAAAGAGGTAATGTGATTAGATTAAATGATGATAAAGAAGGGGTAACTGATGGATTCATTCTTTGAAAATGATGGGAGGATTATTGCTGCCATGTGCAGACACCTGCCTCCTCCTCTGCCTCCTTCATTCATAAACTTCTAACTATGTCATTTTCCTTGATACTATTTTTATCACATTGTTATCATTTAGGTTCATATTATATAGATCAACCATACATAGTCAAAAACTCAATTTATTAATGGAAAAAAAATTATTTTTTTCTCTACTCTTTGGCCACTATCACAGGTGTCACCTCTGATATCAGAAAACCCTTGAGACTAATTTTGCACGAGGTCGCATTCCTATGCCTATCCCAGCGGGACGTGTTAACCGGAAATCGAATCTGAGACTTCTTAATCTCAAGCTCCATTCCCAAGTTCTCAAGTTGGCAGGATCACACCACTTGAACCAACCCTATTGGTACCTCGCCTTATTAAAGGATATTTGTAACCTTAAAATTTTTTTGTAATAGTAGTTGCTGGATACTTATTATATGTCATTTTTCTTTATAAACAAAATCAAGAACGAAATTGTCATTAGATTAAAATAAAACATTGAATTAATTGGTGCTTATAAAGTCAAAGATTAATCTAAATATTTTGTTCAATTTTTATGTGTTAATTTTAGTCCTCTACTTTTTTTTTTAATTTTTTATTTTTGAAAAATAAAAAAATTATCTAAGCTTCTGAATGTGTGTCAAAGGGTTTTTTCTTTTAACAACCTAGCATCGTTAGACATTTATTTGGATAGAGTGACTGGAATTGAAAATGTATATTATAAAATTATCAAATTAAAACAAAGGGAACTAAAATTACTAAAAATATAAATAATGTAATTGTAATTTTTTTTAATACGCGAGGAGTGTTATCCAGCTAAGTTAAGCCTTTTTCTCTATTAGTTCTGTACTTACATTTAATTGCACTACTTAATTAAGAATTATTAAACCATAAGATTTGGATCCTCTAAGTGATTTTTTTAGCGTGAGTATCTAAATTTATTTAGTTAAAATTATTTGGTGGATTAAGATTGTACAATTTTAAAATTAAGAATGAATTGACACTTATTATAATAATCGCATTTTAGATAATCTTAACCTTTGAAGAATAAGTTCATTGGATAAAACTTAGTATAAAGATAAGCTTACAACGAATTGATCGAATAAAGATGTATCAAATCGTAAAATTATTGGTGAGATAAGATTTTGATATAGTTTACTTGATATTTTATATGCAAACTCATTTAAGAAATACTAGTACATTTAGAGCAAGTATCGTTTTACCACCCGAAAATTAA
Source organism: Crotalaria pallida (assembly GCA_037953625.1). Taxonomy (NCBI): domain Eukaryota; kingdom Viridiplantae; phylum Streptophyta; class Magnoliopsida; order Fabales; family Fabaceae; genus Crotalaria; species Crotalaria pallida. The sequence continues at coordinate 134,531,516 of CM075654.1, read as the reverse complement.
TTTAGTTATTTATTCTGGAAACTGAGTTTATCAGTATTTGCTTATTAGCACCTTTTCCACCTGTTGTAAACAATGAATTTTTTCGTTTTTCGGAGGATTCGTATCAAAGTTGGGTCAATTCTATTACTACCCATGTTGCTTGCATCTTTATTATATAATCGAAGGTTCATCTAACGGATTGCATCCAACATTTTGCATTGTTTGATGGCTCTTCCAACAAATGCAATATAATATCGGCCTTAAAGTTATCTACAGCTTTGAAGGTCACACTGCCAAGTACTACTGCACGGTTGCCCCAACAAAATTTTAAGGCCAGAATCCAGATATCTTAAAAGCAGCAAAAACTTTTAAAATGGTTGCAGATCTCCATTATATTTTTTTTTCCCCAAGGTATCCATCCGTACGTGACTAATCATTTGGATATTGTCGGACCCTTTCGAGATAGTCTTTCTGCGATGCCTCTTGCTTTCATAAGAGTCCAATCCCCTACCACTTGCTTAAGTAGCAACAGATCCGTTTCCGTTTGTGCTAACTTCCAGATCTCCATTATATACGTACGTTAGGGCATCCACAGCAGAGTCTGGTGGAGAGTCTTAAGTTCAGATTTTTTTCCAGACCCTCTTAAGACTATGCTAATCTTCAAAATCTGGAGAGTCTTAAGTTGAGTTTGTAAAATAACATATTCAACTTAAGACTACATACTCAACTTAAGACTATGTGGGATCCGTTTTTTTATATTTTTCTTCTTTTATTACTTTATAATATCCTAATAAACAAATAATAATAATAAATTAATAATAACAATAAATTAATAATAAATAATAATAATATTCTTTTTTAAAAATTAAAAATAATATTTTTAAATATATACTTTTTCTCTTCTTAAATATATTGTATTGTTATGGAAAAAAATACATATTTTTATATTTAAATAAATAAATAATTTGAAATTAATAGCCATTAATTATTGAAATAATAAATAAATCAATCAATTGCAAGCGGATTTAATGAAGCATTTGTGTCAACATTTTGGAGGATAAGAAGAAAGCGTTAATTAAATTATAAGAATTTGAATTATATTATATTTTTATGTACTTTATAATTTTTAGTAGGTACCATTAATTATTGTAATGTTAACTTTTATTTAATTTTAATATTTAAATATTATTTGGGATTATTTTTATAAATTCTACGTAATTAATATTATTGAAATTGAATTATAAAAGCATTATTGAAATAAAATTACGTATAAAAGTACATGATGATGTAATGCTGATGCATGTTTGGTGAGTCTGATGTTAAGACTCTACTATGATGGAAAATATGAAAAGTTTGAAGTTTGAGTCTGATAATTAAATGATGATATAATATTGATGCGTTTGATGAGTCTTAAATCAAGGCTCTACTGTGATACCCTTAGTACAATGTCATGATTAAAGGAGTTTACAACATACATCTTTCGGTTGGAAATCACTTGTCATTATCCTACCATAATTAATTATAATTTCTTTTAGGAAAATGCTAACAAATGCCCTAAGACACTTGTTAAGATACTAAAAGTAGAGTATATTGTTATAAAAAGATGTGATTTTTGAAATTTTCAAAAGAGTGTTTAATGCTAATTTAGGATTGTTTTACCATTCCTACTCACCTTAACAAGTGCCAAGCAGAGAAGTAAGGAGTTGCTGAAATTAAAAAGGAAAAGAGGTGGCTGAAACAACTTTGAACGCTCAAATAAATGAATTGTTGGTGTAGTACGGTGGAAATAATGAGGCACGGATATTCAACTGCATTTGTTGTTAGGAACTAGGCACACCGAAGAGGAGACGGGGGACAAGGGGAAAACACAGAACAAATTTAATGGCAAAAAATTTGTAGCATCACTTAGCAAATTAGAAACATCACACCATTCCATTCATAAGTTAGAATGAATATGTTACATGATCAAACTTTGATTACTTAGCAGGATGCATGCCACCACCAAAACAATTTGATCCTAACTTAGATATAACTTCATCCTTTATTAAATTAACCTGCAGATCAGAAGATACTAACTTAGCTAGTAACTAAAATGGAATGAACACAAATTAGATATGAGGGATGTTATTTGTACAACCAAATTCGATTGACTTTACAGAGAACTTTACATTTTATAACACAGTTTATAATGACGAATTTTATGACACAAGGACATACATTGTTGCGTTATAAAAATCAAAGTTGTCTCTAGCATAGATGTTGGTGAATCATTTTCTGATAGAGATATTAATAGATAGACAGTACTATTACATAAGATAGAGACATTTTAGAAGACATTTATCTCCTCTAGCCCAGGGCCTACATCTTTGACTTCCTTTTCTTCTTCAGTTGTCTTCAAGAGAGGAGCATCAAGTTCAGGAGGATCCTGGTTAACAAACCAACGTTTCACTAATTAAACAGGTTCTCACAACATGAAATAGGGGTTGAAGGAAAACATTGCATAGCAACATGGAAGGCACACAGCATTACTAAAGTTCACTTAAGTTACCATGCTACGAATTAGTGCCCAGTTGATACCCTGGAAGAATGGCTGATTCTTAATTTCATTTGCTCCTCCCTGTGAACCCAATCTATTTTTGGGGTCTCTTTGTAACAACATGTACATTAATTGCTTTGCACTTAGACTTACCTGCATCAACACACACAAGATTATCATTTAATTCGTTTGCTTGTATTCAAGCTTTTGAGGTTTTATCATTCTGCATGATGCATATAACTCCAGACTAGAATTTAATTTGATCAAACGATTTTCATAAATATTTCTTGTAATTAGTCCACTGTGACAGTTGCCGCGATTAAACCTATTGTGTTATTATTTTGCAGCATATTTGGTAGATAACTATTGGTAAGTATTCCATGCAAATGATTATCAAATGTCAGATTGTTTGCATTCTCATAAAATTCATCCTAAAATTAAATGATTAAGCCTATTGTTTTATCGTAAACAGTCCACTATGTCTTCGTGCTATTAAGCTTGTTGTTTTATTGTTTTGCAGCATACAGTAAGTAGCTACTACCTACTAGCTAGTGTGAAGAATGAACGGTACGTTGTGCATGGGAACGATCTCACCTGTTTACTTTTGGGGAATTTTAGATCCTTGTGGAGAATATTTGCAAATGTTCTTTGCCTTGTTTTACCCCTGAATGGTGAATATCCATAAAGCATTTCATATAGAAGAATACCTGAAAAATAATAATGCATGCAGTAAAAATATGTTTCAAATATGTCCACACTTATCAGACTGGTGACTATTTATATGAGAAAAAGAGCAACAGGTTAGGAGGTGGCCAGTGATTTAGTGATATCAATTAGTTACAACTATTAATATGAGAAATACTATGCAATAAGGATGAAAGGTTGATATTTATTTCTCGCATTTCAAATAGCTCTTGATTACTTTTTTCATTGTCTTCCATCCATATCATAAAGTTCAATCAATTGTTAAAAAAAAAGGCATAGCCTCAGCGAAAAAAGGCAAAGGTTTAAGAAGAATGAAGAAAATCAATCTCAGTTTGAGACATGCAGCAAAAATGAATTCACTCCCCCCACCCCTAAATATGTTGAATTTTTTAAATTGGTTTAGAACTTTATTTATTATATACATAAATTACCAAGAGCCCACCAATCCACAGCACTAGTATGGCCTGAACCAGTTACAACTTCCTGCACAAATATTAAACTGTCAAATATAACAAATTGTGAGAAATGCATGACAAATCCATAGAAGTTTTAGTAGCATAATGAGATTAACGCCTCTCTACTTGTTAAGCGTATCAAGAACTCTTTACATGGCAAAGAATTCAACTTTATCTTTCAAATTACAGTGTGAAAACACATGTTAATTATATCATTCGGGCTTAAAGAAGAATTTGAATGTCATATCTATGCACAGAAATAATTTGCTTTTCAATAATGATATGTCCAGAAATAACAGACCGGAGCTATGTACTCTTCTGTGCCAACAAACGAATTTGATGCTCTCATAGGTTCAGCCATCAATATTGGAGGCTGCAGGGGTTTCTTTTGTTTCTTTTTTTCATCTATCGCTGGAATTAGAAGCTGTAAAGAGTGTAATCAGAGTTACAAAGTATTACTTCTAATTCAAAACTTCATTATCCGGATTACTTGTCTTAAGATACCTGTGGTTTGCAAGAAGTTAAACATGACAAATCAAAATCTGTTAGAGACACATGTCCATTGCTCTGGAGTAAAATATTTTCTGGCTTCAAATCCCGATATATTATCCCTGCAAGTTCTCGCGAAATGATATCATTATATTAGATTTTGTCCGTCGTAGTATACATATATAAAATAGTAAAAACTAAAAAGTGGCTAGATATCTTGCTAGGACAGAATTTCTCAGTAACTATAGATGATTGCAGCCTGGTAAATTCATCGAAAAAGTTTGAAAAGATTTTGTCATTTAAACACTTTCCAAGTTGAAAGAAAATCATTAGTTAAAGGAGAAGGTAGCAACTGACAATTATAACTCGAGACTGAAAAAAAAAGATAGATTATCATCATGTTATAGATGTTGAATAAAAGCCTAACCTTGACAATGAAGGTACTCCAATGCAACCACTACCTCAGCAGCATAAAATCTATCATATTAAGCACTACATATCAGTAAAAGGAGAGTGGAGAAAAGCTCAACAAGGATTACAAGAATGGTCTGGGTAGGATTAATAATGAAAGGTATGATGGCACAAGGATTACACGACGTAGTTTTTGTTTTTATAATGAACTCATATTGAGTGAGTCATTTTATTATGATTGATAATTTGAGGCTTGAGCCGTGCTGTTTCTGTTGTGGGCACTCATGAAGATAATTTAGCATTTACTTGTATGTGTGTTTGTGTATATATACATACATGTATCACAAAATAGTATGATATACCTAGCCGCGTCTTCCTTGAGAACCTTTGCCGGCTGCCGGTCAAGAAGCAGAAATAGTTCTCCACCATTGCAGTAATCAGTTATCAAACAAACATGTGTTTTCGTCTGCAAATCAATAGTGTCAAAGAACTGGAAAATTCATTCATTATATAGTAAGAAGTAATAATTAGTAATGTAGCCATGTAATCATAAAATTATGTTCCTGTCAATTTCTCTTTTCACTAAATGATTGAAAACTATCTTAAAATAAAGTAATATGGGAGTTTCAAACCTGAAAGGAAGCATATAATGCAGGAAGGAATGGGTGGTCCAACATGTCGAGGATTTCTCTCTCTGTGCAAGCTCTATGCACCTGCAAAAAAAGTGTAGCAAGACTGTCTTATTACAACAAGCGGAAAAGACTGCTGTATAACTACTTTATTAATATGATGATGAATGATGATATGACAGGAGGTGACAAAGTAGACCAAAATAATAGCAGTAAAAAGAAAAATATGCACATGTCAAATGATCATATCGTCTAGTACCTTGTTACGATTGAGCATAACACCCTTCTCCATAGCCTTCATTGCAAAATAATGACCAGTTCCACATAGCTCTACCAGATGCACACTGAGAGCAAGTAAGCAAGTCATATAATAATATCACTTACCCAGCTTGATCAGAGAAAAGCTTTATTATCACACAAATCAATGGTAAAATTCTGATTAACGTTTTAGAACTTTAGTTTTCATTTTCAGTTAAACTACGGACCAATATCTACAAGCATCCTATATATGCTGAAATTCCATTGATGAAATATCGCACTTACTAGTTAAAAATTACACATTGACTTATCTGGTGAATTGTAATGGCTGGTCTAATGATATCATAAAAAGCATGCAAGTTCATAAGTGGTTGCTGCAGCTGAAATTCATTGTGCTGAAAGGTATTGAACATTCTTTGAAAGTTCAAGAGCGTCATAAACATATGGTTACGATTCATTTCAGCTGCCTATTAATCTGACCCTTTGTTCAAGTACATTTGAAATGTTGGGTAGTTGAAAAGAGAAACAGGAAAAAACACCTGCCAGTATCTCCTGATCCCAGAGGTCTAACTGGCCTAAAATGCTTTAAACCTATCTGTTCTCCACTATCTATGATCTGCAAACCAAGGTCACATCATCAATAGACAGAACATAACTTACATGAGATATTCAATAAGTGACTGATATGAAAATCCAAAATATTAATAATTGTACGGAACAAAGAAGGATCCACCATGTCATGTTTTCCAACTCAATAATCTTCACTAAAATCCACATTATTATTATATGATCACTTTATAGAAATCTAAAGAAACTGAAGAAAAAGAAAGACACCAAGGAAAGCCAGCACAAATGTCAAATGAAAAATCCTGAAAGCTGAACCACATCTATCAGTGTTATAGTTCATGGCCATATTTTATTCTAGTAATTCTTTTAATCTTTAATTAGGTAATGACATTTTTTTCCAAAAACAAAAGTATTACCTTCTGAATAGCTCTCCAAGCGGCATCATCCCTCCTATGAGGTTTTGGAAGGACAACTTTTGAATGATTTATCCATAAATCTTCTGGTTTCTGTTAGTAGACAAAAGGTCATGTGTAACGAATTGAATTCAAAAGCTCTTTAGAAAACAAAGATTATCAGGAGACATTACCAAATTAGCATCTGGAAGTTCTCTAACTGCATCATCAACATTTTCTGCAGTTTGTTTTACCTGTGAAATAATAAACTTTTCATAACTTGAAAAATTACAAAGCATAATAAATAGAACTAAGTTTGTACTGTTACCAACAAATATTATATCCAAAACTTTCTTTTTGGATATAATTGAGATATAGTAGTTTTAATGGGAACTACAGGCTTTTTTAATGCTTTTTATAGACTTTCAAATTAAAAAATTCTGTTCGGAAATGTAATGATGTTGATATCCAAAAGAAAATTGAGATATCAATAAATGTTAGAGTATTGAAGCACTTGAATTGAAACCAAACCAATTGTTCTCCCTCTTTTGCAGTATCTTCTGCAATGCGGTTGTGAAGAGGCTCCACATATTGACTGCCATCAAGTTGAACACCAATAAAGTACTGTACTTCTCCCTATTAAACAAAGAAAGAAAAGGTAAACAAGTTAACCTTTGTTTCTGCTCTAATTATTGGTAAAAGGATAACTATCAAAAACAAATGTACCTTCTGATCATGCATAGGTTGCAAATGAAAGAGGTTCCAGAACTTTTTGCCTGGATTGAACAGAAATTTTTTCAACAAAAATTGGAAAAATTATTGAGCTTCACCTTCTTATCTAGTTATTTTCCTTTGCAGACCAAGAGAAAAGGACTCAGGATTTATAAACCAGTATATATATGCAAATATTGTGAACTACTATTCTTTATCTATTAGTTCTCACTTCTCATACAGGTTATTCGTGAAAATATTCAGAGATGACAACCTTTTTTCTTTCTTTCTAATAAAGAAATACAGTGTGACATTGAATATCTTGTAACTTTCTTCATCAATTAAACGCAATAGTATACTACACAAATTAGTCATGTAATACCTACAATTTCCTATCCAAACTAAATTAGCTAATTAAATGGATTTTCCTGTAGAATATTCAGGCTAAACTTACCAGTCTTAGTGTAATTAATGAGCTGCACGGTAACTTCTGTTTGGTTGTCAATTGCCTCTCTAATTTTTCTTACTGTTGCTGGATCAGTTTCAGGTCCTTGCAGAAACCTAAATCATGGTATCACAGCAACAACTTCTAGATCAGTCGTACATCAATCTTTCGAAATTTTAAGAAAGGAATTTAAATTTGTATTACTAGCTTCCATCTTTTTTTTTTAAAGGCATTACTAGCTGCCATCTAGCATTAGTATACATGCCATCATGCAATTTCTTAGTTTTTGGTATTTTGCTGCATATAGCGGAAGCACCAATTTACAATGTTTTATGTAAAATCAATTTCAGTTAGATATAAGTAAAATTATGCTAATTTTTTTTCTATTCATTTTATGTTAGTGATATGTTAATTAAACTATATAGCATACCTGCAATTCCTTCCCAAGATTTCTTCACGACTATACTCTGTAAGCTCCAAGAAACTATCAGATGCAAAGATCTGAAAAACAAAATACAAACTTTACCCACCTAACAGAAGTGCAACATTTTTGGTGCAAGTGCAACATAAATGAGATAAAGATTAATTCTTACTACGGGGTTATCAGGCAGCCTAGGATCAGAGATGACAAAATTCTTCTCAATGCGCTCAAGCGTGGTAGCAAGATCAAAACCCTTCCGCTTTTCTTTCTGCTGTGTTTTGTCATCAAAACTATCAGACCTCTCATCATCCTCACTCTCAGAGCTGTCCTCAACAACAAGTTCATCGTCGAAGCTTTCATAGTTGGACCGACTTTTCCTGATCAACCCGAAGCATAGAAATTAAAAGATGAAGTTGTGATATATAGGATCCTATATAAATTACATACAGGGTTAATTATGAACTGACAAGAACATATATGTAAGTTAGTGAGCTACAATGTATAAATAAATAGGTCATTGAGAACATATATGTAACCAAGTAGAGTTGAACATAAGAGCATCTTTAATGATACAATTTTCTTAACTTAAACAACTCATCTCATTTCTCTCTTTATTTTTACACAACTCAAACAACTCTTTGTCGCAACAATATAACTCTCCTTATTACCAGCATTTTTTATATTTCATTAACATTTATTTTAATTTTAACTTAAAGCTGATCTTATTACAAACTTTGTGCAACAGTTACTTGACTATGCAACTCTAATGAGAAGCGTGTAACTCAAGTAAATAGCTTACCCCATGAAAGAAGGGTGATGAGAGTTACTGTTTTTCTTTTCAGGGAGCTCAGTGATTCTCTGCATTGAGTTTCTGTTTCCTCCTGCATATGATTTGCGTCTAAATGAAGACACACTCTCAGATTTTCTTCTTGCAGGGTCACTGCTTCCTACTGACTTTGTTCTGATCAAGGGACGATTTCCTGATTCACTGAGTGCCCGGCCTCTGGGCCTTTCCACAGCATGCACTAATTCCAATACTGAAGTGCTAGCCTTCTCTTTCTCACGAGCTGCAGTACACTTATACAAAATATGTCAAGGGCAGTCCTTAAAATATTAGGTTGAAAACCAAATATGCTAATAATGTACACTTTGCTAATGGTAAGTACTAACTACTACTCTTCTCCATGTTATTAAGTACTTATTCTTATTGAATCCCAAAATGTTACCGGTATAAAAATTAAAGTTAAGTTAGGGAATAAAAAAATTGAAATTAAATACTCCTTCCGTTCCTATTTATAGGTCACATTCTAGAAGAATTTTTTGGTCTTATTTATAAGTCACTTTGTATTTTTTAGGAAACATTTATTGTTATTTTCTCTTATTTGTCCTTCGTACATTAATATGAAATAATACATTTTGAAATTCCCAATGCAAATTAAGAGGGTAAGATTGTAATGTTAAAGTATTTTTTTAAAATTTCAAGAAAGCTAACTACATGTGATATGGTTAAGTATGCCCTATAAATAGGAGCAGAGGGAGTATTATATTTTATGATTGGTTGCTAAGAAAGCATGCATTAAATAATTATTTTAGTAATTAATTGATTTCGGAATCAATGTATTTGAAGCATGTTTTTTTATTTTTGTTAAATTTTCTAAATTTTATTACTCCATCCGTTCTAAAATAATTAACGTTTAAGGTTATAGTACATGGATTAAGAAGTGTATTTAATGTTTTTTAGCAAATTAATGCTTGTTTGATCACTTTTTCCCTTTATCTTTTTTTTTTTGGTTTCCTACCGGTTCGGTATTGGCCTTGATGCCACTGGCCCGAGGGAACCTCCTCTGGACCAGCCTTGTCCGGTTCGGTCGGGTGAGGAGATTAAGGTTGAAAGCCTCCTTGTGGGTGTTGTGGGGGGATCAAACACTTGTTCTCCCTGTCAAGTCTAGTCTCCCTTAATCACTAGACCAACACACCATAAGTAAAAGTAATTGATCATTTTTTCCTTTATCTTTTTATAGTAATAGATCTTTTGTTTCACTTATTATCTCTCATATTAATTAGATGAGGGTAGAGTTGTAAAAGTAATAATTAATATTATATTGAGTTTCTAAAGTGACAATTATTTAAGAACAAATCTATTTTGCTAAAATGACACTCATTTAAGAACGAAAAGATAAATATTTTGGTACGAAGAGAGTATTATTTTTGACTTAAATTACACAAATTAATGAAAGATACGTTGGAGGGTTTTGGAGGGGGCAAAAATAAGGGCATATGTTTAATTTTAAATAACTAGTCTTCTATTCAGAATTTTTCAAATTATTATGAAACTGAAATCTATCTTTTCATTCCTTATTTACTTTTATACAAACATTGTATACGTTTTTTAATTTAAGAATGACAAATATGTTGCCCTTTCCTTTTCCATTTTCCTAGCTAGCTACTTTGGAAAACTCATCTGCAAATAGACCTCAAATAATTTTTTATTTTTTTTAAATGTTATTCCTTCTTATCTTTATTATAAAATTCTGTCTAGAAACTTTCGATAGTCTCTTTTACAATTTATTTTACATTTTTTATGAATTAGTATTCATCTTTTTATTTCATATTTGCTTTTATTAAAAGCTTCAATTATTTACAAATTTTTTAGGTCATCGACTAACCAAAAATCAATTGGATAAATCAATAGTTTCTAGATTGTGAGATTCAATTTAAAGTTTGTTGATTTCAAAACTATCAAATATCAATCATAAAATACTTCTAGTATAATACTCCCTCCGTCCGTAAATATAAGACCTTTTTAACATTTTTATTTTGTTCTTATTTATAAGACCTTTTACCAATTTTCAATAATCATTAATTACTTTTTTTCACAAACACCCCTATTTATTTACCACATTTTAGATTCTCAATAATATTAATAGGGGTAATTTTGAAAATACATATCAAAAGTTCACATTACCAATACAATTAGTTAAATTATTCACTTTCTTAATGGACGTGAAATCTTCCAAAGATGTCTTATATTTAGGGACGGAGGGAGTATTAAATATGAATAAAATTGTAATGATATAATTTTTTTAAAAAAATAGTTAACTAAAGTTTATAGAGACTAATGGATGTGTACTGACGTGTAACGTTTTTTACATCATCAGTCCATCATCCATCATTCATTTGCATTACTTTTATTTAAAAATCAACGACAATAAACACATGAATGATGGATGATGCACTGGTAGTGTAAAAAATCTTTACACTGCCGGTGCACTATCTATTTTCTCATGTTTATAAACTTTAATTATAATAATAACTTAATAATTTAGTTAAATTTTTTGCCAAAACTTATGCCCTGCCCGAAAAAATTGCTGGCGGGCAAGTAATTTCTATCAAATGTACCATTATTTTGAAACTTTTGTATATTATTGCTTATAATAATAATAATAATAATAATAATAATAATAAGGCTTATTTAACATTTTAGTCCCTGAACTTAGGTGCTCTTTTGGAATTGGTCCTTAAACTTTTTTTCCGATGCTTTGGATCCCTTAACTTTGTTTAATTTTTGGAAATGGTCATTTCGTTACTTAAGTGATGATATATCCGACGACATGTCACGTCTTTTTCATAATATCAACGAGTGACATGCTATTTAGAGTCACGAGACAATACATGATTTTTTTTATGAAAAAAATAATTTTTTTAAAATTTATTAAAAGATTCAATTTTTTTTATTAAAAGCATAAATAATTTTTTTTAAAAAAAAAAAAACTATAACCAAATTAAGGAAGATGAAAAATACAATAAAATGAAAGCGTGTAAAATTATAAGTCCAATACACACGCACCATCATATCGAATCAAGGACTCAGGCAATCCATTGGGGCGTAGCATCTTCTCCTTGGACCCCTCTGTATGCTTGCTAACCTCCACTTGCATTCTGCCACAATATCACCCATTTTTCCAACAGAAAGAAAAGAAGACATACTTGGGATGAGCTAGCTTACAGTATATATATGAATACCACCGTTCCATTACATCAAGACTCACATGCAAGCAATGTCACTTTTTATACCCTCTTTGGCAACCTCGCTCATGCAATCAACTAGGGATGGCAATTGGACCCGGATCTGCGGGTACCCGCGGGTAATACCCGTAATGGGTCCGGGTCCAAAAAAGAGACCCGTGGGTCTAAAGAATGGACCCGTTTGAGTACCCGCTTTGAACGGTTCTGGGTCCGGGTCTGAGATATTCAGACCCGTGGGTACCCAGACCTGTTCATATTTACATATATGCATTATATATATATATATATATATATATATATATATATATATAATTTAGTATGTTTGTGTTTAACGAGAGAATTTCTTTGATGTCTGCGAGTGTTTAATGTGGTAGGGATTAATATTAAATAGAGTGTGTAATAATGTATTAAGGATCCCTCGGTCTATAAAAAAAACATAGAAATTAATTTAAAAAATAATTTTTTTCTTTAAAAAAAATTGCCAATGGGTACCCACAAAATCCGTCTGGGTACCCCCCGCCTACCCTTTATGCAGCGGGTACCCGGGCGGGTCCGGGTGGGTCCGGATCCAGTAGTTGAAGAACGGGTCCGGGTCCGGATAATGGGGTACCCGGACCCACCGGACCCATTGCCATCCCTACAATCAACGAATCAATGCCAAGTTATGAATGTTTATTAATAATTAATGCATGGAGGTCCATTTGGCATTTTGGCCCAAAAATATTTATATTTAAAAAAAAAAAAAAACCCACCAAAAAGCATGCATTATCTACAACCTCATTGCCTCATTGGCTCCTAATGGGATTATTCTCATAACCCAGCAATTTTCCATTTTCTACTCAAGCTTTATTTGAAAGAAATAATTCAAAAATACTAATATAATTCAGTAGCTATTTATCAAAACAGTCTTCTTATAAGAATATTATTTGTGCATATACCTACCATGATAAGATTATAAATTAAAATACAATTGTACTATAAGCTACAGTATTAACAACTGGCCAAATACTTTCAATAAATTAAACAGTGATAGAATATATCTTCAAATGAAAAAAATTGACAAAACTAGCTATGTTTGGCAAAATTTTTTTGTGAACGAAAGAGGCAAAAGCCCAACTTGTTTGTCAGTTTTAACTAGTTTAAAATCTAAAGAAAACGATATAGTGCAGGAGTGGTGTTATCATATATAATTACTCTCTCCCGCTCGAATTATAAGCAACAAAAAACATAATTCTCTTGGTTTAAAATATAAGCAAAATTAACTAATTTTATTAAATTTTGTTTTATTCCCAATGTCATTTTCCTAAAACATCTTTAGCAAATTATAATCTTAATTAATTTTTGTTTCATTCTCAATACTACTTTCCTAAAATACATGGCCTCTATTTTTTATAAATTCGAAAAAATTAAATACAATCAACTAACCTCCTTAATAAGCGTAAAAATGGTTGAAATTGCTTATAATTCGAACCTAAGGGAGTAATGGAGAGTGTGAGAACTGAAATTCATCTAGCATATCTTTGAATTGAATTTGCATAAGACACCTTAGCTTGTGTACTTTGAACTATGAAGAGTCAATTTTAATTGTCACTATAATTTAAGGTCCCAACATTGTCATAAAATCAACACAAAGACAAAAAAGTAGTACCAAGAAAAGAGAACTATATATGCTAGTTTCAATTACAGTAAGAATTTAATATATGTACACTTACAGTGTAAAATTCTTTGCACTGCATCATCTATCATCAATATATAATACTTTTATTTATAAGTCAATTAAAGCTAACCAATCAACAGAGTGTAAAAATTTTTTACATCGTCATTGCATGTATTATTTTCATAATTAGTAATAATTTAGTAATAGATATAAAGTTATAAACGCCAAAACGGAACTATTGATAAGAAAAAGAAAGAGTGGACCCCAAGTTGATGCATTATTATATTACCCGATAAATTTGAGGAGTTTGCCATGATCGTCCTTGATGGGTGCAATAGTGAGAAGGTTCCAAAAGGGAGTCCCATCCTTCTTGTAATTAAGTAACCTTCCACAATAACTGGTCCCTGTTTGTAGGGCTTCCCTTATCTTTGCCACCTCCTTTTGATCCGTATCCGCTCCCTGTAGAAACCGACTTCACCCAACCCGACCCGTAATTATAATTAGTTGTTGCCGTTACTTTTCACTTTTCAACACTGTTTACAGTTTAAAAGATCTTGCAATTTTTTTAAAGGGGATTTTTATCGAGGTTTGAATTTGGATTCCAGCTTTATCAACTTAGTTGTTTTTCGGGAACTAGAAAGGTCTTGTATACTTTTTTATGTGTTCATTTTAATTCACATCTTAACATACGTTAATAATTTTAGGATGTTGCTAACAAGTGTCATAACCTTTTTCACAATACTTTAACAGGAAAAATAATTAGCATAAACATTTATTTTTTCTTGAGAATATAAAAAAAAACATTTTTCAATACTTTTTATTTCATTTTAATTGTTTATCAAGTATCCCAAAAACACTTACTAGCATTTGCCATATTTTTATAGGATCATGTTAAAAGCATTCTAAAAAACAATATTATATATATATATATATATACTTATCAATTTATTAAACATAATATTTCCCAATAATATTTTATTTCTTTTGATCTCGCGTAACCAAATAATTAATTCTTTTGCACATTGATTGAGATCTTTCAGAAGTAGCGCTCATAGCAAGGTATTCTCCAATCTCCATTAGCATTAGTAAGGGATTGAACCCGCCACCACATATTTAAGCAACACATTCCGTCCATCTTTGTACGCCTTGGCTAATTTTTTTATTTTTATATAATTTTGTAATTTGAAGACATGTCCGTTAAACTATTAAATGGTGAAAGAAAAATATTGTTGTGCCACAAATCACATTAAGTGAAGAATTTTTTTTTAGAAAAAAAAAACTCATTCATGTATAAATTAAAGATAACTTGTCTATCACAACCTAATACAGTACAAAGTTTAAAGGGAACCGTTAAAGAATTCAATTTTCATTCAATACATTAAGTACTACTGTACCTTTTTTTATACAAAAAATCATATTTTGAATTCCTAAGATATTTATATATGAATCTTTTTAATTAATAAATAGCACTTAAAAAGGAAAGGTGGATGCACTTAAGTGCATATCATCAAACCTCATTTTGCTTGCATTTTGTTACATCTTTTTTTAGGGGGCAATCTGGAATTTGATCCCCTGCAGCAGATTTTGTATGCGGCTCTCTACAAAACCATAACGTTAGTTCGTTACGTTGTTGGATTGCATGGCTGAGAGCTTACAAGAAAAAAAAAAACAAAGACACTCCCATCCAATAGCCAAGATTGATATGCAGAAAGAGTTACACACAAAATCTGCTTGCACGGGTTCAATGCGATCAATTGTGTCAGCATCAAAAGTGGAGAGGTTTTGATGCCTTACACGAGTTGGCATCCTCTTATGAAATTTAGTGTGGAAAGTGACATAGCTTTGTTAAATAGAAGATGGACAACGAGTGCTCTTACATTATTTAAGGTTTTTTTTTTTTTTTTTTTTGAGTTACATGATTTAAGGTTAATATAATAGTATATATACGAGTAAAAAAAATATAATTATTTAATTTTTCAATGCAATTTTGTTATTAATGTTCTCTTATCCTATGCATGGGGTGCATAATATATAAAAACCAATATATATTATTATATTTGCTTATTACTTTCTCCATTTATATTTATTTGTCTTATTATACAAAAACATATTCTTTTATAAAAGTTTAGTGATTATGTTGCATTAAATTTCATAAAATTAATTGTGTTTTTAAATTACATACGGACTCAAAGCACTCCTTAATATTGGTTTCGATAACCTATGTGAGGTTGGTCAACTGATATCTCACTTAATTCATTAATCAATTGTACTAGTCTTGAGTTCGAGCCTTGGGTATGAACAACCTCCGCTGGGAGGCTCCTACCGTGTAAATTCAGTTGGATCGAATCGGATGAGTCGAATTCTGGGTAAACCAGTTTCGGATACTGGTTGATGTATAAAAAAATATGGTCTCGATAACCATATGCCATCAATAATAGATTAAGATGAGTAATAACTCTTTTATTTTTTATTTTTAAAAAAAAAACCTATCAATGTCACATTTTTATCCATTTTATTTGCATTACTATTTTTATGAAGAATTGAACTTAATTAGTAGAAACATTGGTTTAATAAAGATAGTTTAGAAAAAAAAATAAATATCTAATAAAAATATAAGAAAAATAACTTCGATACAAGAACAAACAATACTTTTTTGGAATGTTTACCTGATACCTACGTTAGCTTTTTCAATCTTCCCGTAGCAAATGGAAATTCTTTTTTTTTATTTATTATTATCTGGAAATTCTTTTTCGGTTAAAATGAATCCCAGCTTTAAAATAAATGATCTAGCTAAATACATTATAAGTCTGCGTAAGACAGCTCAGTTGGTGGCTGTAGGAACACTTAAGATTTCTCCCTCCCCAGGTCATGGGTTCTAGTCCAGACCTCCCATGTAAAAAAAAAAAAAAAGCTAAATACATTATAAATTTCTTATTAGAAAATGAATTCACAAGCAAGTTATAATGAATTAATTACTTTTCTTTAAAAAAATATTTATTTCGTCCCTTATTATAAGACACTATTTTGATAGAATTGATATTTTTTATAAGTCGTTTTAGAATATCTAGGTAGTATTATAGAGTTTATTCCAAATATATCCCTCATAATTGCATAGAGGTGATATGGTAATAATTACAATAGAGAGAGAAATGATTATTTTCTTTGATCCACTCAACTTACTAGACGTACACATACACCATGCTCCAATCTATCAATCTCAGCCGTCCACCTGAGGTCACAATCTCAGCCGTCCATGAAACAATGAGTATACGTACTCATTCGAGAAAAAAATGAGTGTAAAGAACGGTTCCAAGAGGTAACTTTGTAATGACAACATATTTTTTTAGAAATTTGAAAGTAATAATTATTTTTCTTAATCTACGTTAATTAGGTAAAAATGACTTATATTAAAGAGATAGATTTAAAGTTTAAAAGCAAATAAAGAGAAAGGGAAGGAACAAAGAAGCATAAATACATACCAGTTCCTTCCGATGACCTCCTTGGACGTATAACCAGTCATCTTAAAGAACCCCTCACTTGCATACATTATCTCCTTCCCTTCTTTTCTTGCATCCGTCACCACAAATGTACTATTTCCAAACGCTGACAATGCATCCCTCAATTCCTCTGATGAAACCCTTGCTTTTCCCCTCCCTCCACCGCCGTCGCCGTCGGACGAGTCCCCGGAGCTCCTCCTCACCGAGTTATTCTTCGAATCCCTCCTCGACAAAACAACCTCCGTGTTCGCTTCCTCTACTCCACCGGAGCTTCTCACTTTGATTCCCTGCGGCTTCCCTGTCTCCGTGTCCGTTTTCAGCACCAATCCCCACTCCGCCGCCCTCTCCACCGAGGAGAAGGAAGTGTTTGAGGTTTCATCGGAATTATGAGCAGTGGAGTTTGGATTGTGAGTTTGATGTTGCTTGTTGTTAACAGCACTGGCACTGCGTTTGTCTATCAAGGTTTTCCGTGATGATGAAGATGATGATTTGGGTTGTTGAGAACGCAACGGTGGCGAGGTGATGAGCTTCTTCGCCGTGGAGGAGGAGGAAGGGTTGAATACTTCCAACGAGCCGCGAGGATCTCTTCGAAATGGTTTTCTTGATGATGATGATGATGATGTTGATGATTTCTCTGACTGCTTCATCGCCGTCCTCTTTGCCTTTCTCTATCTGTTGCATAAATATTTATGTAAAAACTAGCTGAATTTCATTCTTATAGGTTTTAACTTGCTTTCTGAAAGATTTATCGGTTTTTACAAGTTATTTTATACTTCCTCTTTTCTTTGTTATAGGGTCCATTTTGATAGAATTGATGTTATTTTTATAAGTAGTTTTAGAATATTTACTTAGTATTAAAGAGTTTATTTCAAATACACCCCTCCTGATTATATAGGGGTAATAGAGTAATAATTACAATAAAAAGATAAATTAATAGAGTTATAAAGTTTTAAATAGAGGTAACTTTGGAATGACAACATATTTTTTTGATAAATTTGAGAATAATAAATATTTTTTTAATATGCATGAATTAAGTAAGAGTGACTTATATTAAGGGACAAATGGAATAATTTTTAGAAATATTTATTAATAATTTATCTTATCTGTTTTTTATTTGTTTTTTCTTATTAATATGTAATAATTCATTGTGATTTTTTTTAATTGACATTATGAATTTTTTAATACAAGATAAAATAGTAAAATTGTAACATTAGCTTACCTTTTTAAAATTTCAAGAAAGATGGTAACTATCATTTTCTTTGATCCTTGTGATATATTTCATATGTTTTATATGTAGTGTGTTTTAAGGTTATGCATAGGTTTTAAGAAATAATTAAATAATGTAAGGATTTGTTGTATTTTGACTATAATGCCCTTATATAATCATTATTGAAGAGAGAGAAAGATATTAGAAGTGAAAAAGATAGTGTAATAAATAGGGGTGTGTTTGAAAAAATATCATTAATTATGTATTGTGTTTATAAAACAACAAGACTTATGAAACATAGTATAAATGTTAAAACAACAGTACATATGAAACGGAATGAGTACTTTATATATAGTTAAGTATGACCAATAAATAAGACTAAAAAATATTCTCTGTATCCCTAAATATAGGACCCATTTGGGAGATTTCACGTTCATCAAGAAAAATGGAATAATTTAATTAATTCTATTGGAATGTGAATTTTGATATATATTTTCAAAATTACCCCTATTAATATTATTGGGAATCTAAAAAGTGATCAATAAATATGAGTGTTTGTGTAAAAAAAGTTATTAATAATTGTTAAAATTGGTAAATAATCTTATAAATATGGACAAAATAAAAGTGTTGAAAGAGTCTTATATTCAAGGAGAAAGGGAGTATAATATAATGTCCATGGAGTGGAAATACTCAAATACCAATACAAAATACTATGCATGGAACCAATTGAACCTTCTAGCTTGATAGGCTCCGTTCGGCAAGAGTAGCTAGGAGTTTTTTAGCTAGCTAAGAGCTTTTAGATTTAGTCAATAAACTACTAGCCCCGTTCGGTGAATACAAATTAAAATGAGCTTATAGCTTTTATAAAGAAGCTTGTAGCTTTTGAAAGCTAGTTTTTAGAAAGCTTTCAAGAAACTAAACTAGCTTTCAATAATTCATATACCAATTATACCCTCATATAAAATTTAAAATTATTTTGCTACCCTTTAATTAATTATTAATTATAATTTAATAATTTTGTTATAATTAATTAACTGATTAACTACATAATTAATAAATTAAGAAAAAATAAATTTAATTAATTATAATTTAATAATTATTATATTTTATAAATTACTTAATTAATTAATTAACTATCTATTTAATAAATAAAGAAAAAATTTGAAAAATTTAAAATAATAAAATGTTGCATGTCCTTTTTGGTCATTTAATAACTTTTAGTTATATTTCAAAAGCTAGTTTTGCCGAACAGCACTATTTCAAATAGTCAGCTAAACAGCTATAAGCTCCCGGTTACAAGCTCTCAGCTCCTAGCTAGCTTAACAGCTATAAGCTAGAAGCTCACAACTACAAGTTACAAACTCACATCTACAAGTTAGTTTTGCCGAACAGACCCATAATCTTAGACATAATCTGAGAATTTTACTATCAAGTCAGAGGTTATTCTTGTTGTAAAAAAAAAAAAAACAAACAAACAAACTGTGCATGGATATACACTGGAGTTCGAAATGTAAAAGGTAGATGTTCGGCGACGATTTACTTATTGAAACCTCAACAAAGTGAATGAACTATTTTCAGATTTGAACCAATGACTTGCATGTCAAAGGTAATACTCGTTTTATTATTAGATACTATTCACTCAAATCCTATTTATAAGATGTTTTTGGGTTTTTCACTCTCATCAAGGAGAGTGGATAAATTTGTTAGTAACATTGAAAATGTGAAAATTTAATATACTTTTTCAAAACTAACCCTATAATTATTATTGGAACTCTAAAAAGTGTTGACTTTATAGGGGTGTTAGTGGAAAGAAGTAATTAAATAATATTAAAAATTGAAAAAAAGGTCTTATAAATAGGACCAAAATAAAAACCTCAAAAGAGTCTTATAAGTAGGACCAGACAAAGTAAAATGATAATAAAAAAATGTTTAAAAAATACTCTGTCTCTAATTATAAGACTCTCTTTGATAAAAAATTTGGTCCTAAAAATAAGTATTTTTGAAATAATTGCTAAATAATTGTAATAATTGCTAAATAAGTATTTTTGGAAGAATATTCAACAACATAACTTGAGGTAAAAAGAAGTAGGGAGTAGTATTTTTTCCAAAATAGAGTAATACTCAGTGGTGCAAACAAATGTCAATTTGTTTTATCAGGTTTGCTCATTTGGTTATTGAATTAGATGTGGAATTCAATTCAAACTTGTTGATGCGTTTACTTCCTTGAGGACTACTCCTCCGGTTTGAAATATAAGCAACAAAAAACACATCTCTCTTAATTTAAAATATAAGCAAAACTAACAAACTTTCTTAAATTTTATTTCATTCCCAATGTCACTTTCCAAAAACATCCCTAGAAAATTGTTATCTTATTTAATTTTTGTTTCATTCCCAATACAACTTTTCTAAAATACCTCTATTCTTTTATAAATTTGAGAAAATTAAATACAATCAACTAATCTCCTTAATAAACGTAAAATTAGTTGGTTTAGCTTATAATTCGAGTAGGAGGAAGTATGTAGCATCATTTTAGGTATCAGAATTGATGTGTGTTGCTATCAAAATTTAAAACTCAGGTTCGCGGCTTGTTCTTCTAGGGAGCAAACAATTGGGTAGTGTTGGTAATTGGTCGTTGGTGGAGAGTGATATATGCCTATTTATGGTGTTAGGAGAATGATAATGGCATGTGAATGTGACCCGTTGCTCTCCGCCCGAGAGGGGACTCGTAGGGAGAGTACTAAATGATACTCCTCCGACTCGAATTATAAAAAAAAAAAACATATTACTCTTGGTTTAAAATATAAGCAAAATTAACTACATTAAATTTTATTTCATTCTTAATGTCGCTTTCCAAAAATATCTCTAGAAAATTGTAATCTTAATTAATTTTTGTTTCATTCCCAATACTACTTTCCAAAAATACCTCTATTATTTATAAATTTGAGAAAATTAAATACAATCAACTAACCTCCTTAATAAGCGTAAAAGTGGTTAGAATCATGGTTGTCAAAAACTAGTGTTAATACTTAGAAACTTACGAATCTACGAATCCACCTATGGAAAACGAGTTGAAACTATTGGAAACTCAGAGTGAAGTGACTCGGGTAGACTCGGGTGAATACTGGTAGACTCTTGTAAACTCGCGAGTTTATGGCCGAGTTAGCGAGTTAGCATTCTTGAGCCCTAAACGTCCAATTCGACATCGTTTCTCAATTTTTTTTTCAAATAAAAATCTTCTAGGTCATTTTTATCATATTTGTTACGCTTTTGGGTTAAAAAACCTTTAAATTAGTTTTATCTTCTCCTTCTCATTCAAAAACTTCTTCAATTTTCAATTCTTCTCCTTCTGTCGCACGCACGCACGCCCAACCCACACCTCATGCCCCACGCCTTTCTAACTTTCTCCCTTTATTCCTTTATTTTCGTTTTTCCTGTTTTCTTCTTCATTAAGTTGGTATGATAATATGATGAATGCTTGATTATGAGCTATGACCTTTATGAAAAGATGGGTAGCTTTATAGAAATCATTTTAACTTTTAACTTTTAAGAAAAAATGCATTCTCCGCTTTTCAATTTTTAGTGTTACTTTTTTTAGTGTTGTTCTTAAATCAGAACTCATTTACTTTGTCAGTATTTTTAAGTGTTACTTTGACTAAAGAGCACTTGCTTAGAAATTGATAATTGATTTTCATTATTTTTTTGTGAAGCATTATTATGTTATTTGAAATTAAAATTACACCGGATATTTTATCTTATTATGTTTTGAATTTGAAGTTTGAATATTGATGGATAAATTAACTTATATTACTTATTAGTATCAACGAATAATATCTTACCATATTTTGTTATTACTTTAAGTTTGAAATTATGAATATTGATTATTAATAGGTCACAAGTCATTATAATATAGACGTAATTTTTTTTAGGTAAACTCGTACGAGTTTGCGAAACGAGTTTACGACTCGAGTTTACCTAGGCAAAACGAGTCTACGTAGACTCTCGAATTTGACAACCATGGTTAGAATTGCTTATAATTCGAACCGGATGGAGTAGTACTCCTAAGATGTTTTGGATAAATTCAACTTGAGCCATAAAGTTACTCCCTACAAACACGTATGCAAGTATGGAATGTCGTCGGTAGCATGACGTGAATGATCCGGAACTGCATAAGCAAAAGGGCTAATACCCAATCCACAAACACATTTTGGTTGGACCTTGACCTTTTTGCTCTTTCGGGTCCGGATCATCCACGTCATCCTACCGGAACATGCAACATTTGCACACGTGTATGTTGATGTGGTGTAACCACATATTAACGAATTTTCTCTAACAGTAGGGACTAAAACCAAATTTTCAAAACAATTAAGGATGATTCAAGATCAAAAAAACTTTCAGGGATCAAAATCAAAACACTCTCAACTTTCAGAGATTAAAACCATAAATAAGCCTAGAAAATAAATTGTCTCCGAATCTGGTGATTGATGTAAATTGTGAACCTGATTATTGTTGTAAACTGTGTGATAGGAAGTTAATTAATGTTGTTAGTAGTATTGTAAATGATAATATTTGGTATATTATTTCAAAATTACTTCTATAATTATTATTAGGATTTTAAAAATTGAGATAAATGATTATATTTAAAAACAAGAAAAATCTCACCGTGCATATCCAGAAACAAAGGGAGTACGATTAATAAGAATAAGAAGAAAACGTTGGAGACATGCTTTACAAGTTACAAGAAGTACAAGAAAAGTTCAAAAGCGAATTACTCTACTAATTTAAAGAATCAGATCATAGTTTATACTATTTACATACGTAATTGAAAATAATAATATGCGAGATCGAGTATAATGCATGACCAGACTAGGAAGTTAAATACCTCAGGTACTGAGCTGAGTACGTGTTGGATCAGGAATTCTGAATTTGAAATCTGGATGGCTTTGTATTCTCCTTATATATTCTTCCAAAAAAAATATGTAAATAACGATTAAGTATAGAAATGGCTTAGTTTATAGAAATGGCTCGTAAGTTTTTACATAAGGAGAAGAAAATGTAAAAGAAAAATATATGTAAAAGGGAGAATCTGATGAATCATTGTTTCGGTTCCCATTCCCGTGGATCCATCGGCTCCACAAATTTCACATATCTCTTGCACGTATATAATAAAAAAACTATAACCTTTTTCGCTCACTTCACTCTTTTAAACACTTTAAAACATTTTAAGCAAGCCTTCAAAATTTTACTCTCGGTTGAGCAACCAAATAAAAGAAATGACCTATATTATGTTGCTTACTAACCTCTTATCTTCAATGATTTATTTTTGGAGTAATTTGACAGTCTGGAAATGGTTGTCCAGCAATAAAAGCAACAAGAGCAGAGAATGTATGTGTTCAATGGTTAACACTTAACACAGGTTTTTGTGTTTGCATTGTGTGCTTGATTTGGTTGAATTATAGGCATCAGTGGACAAAAGCAAAATAAGATAAACAAAAATGTCAAATACTCCCTTCGCATCGAATTATAAGTAACAAAAAACATACTTATCTTGATTTAAAATATAAGCAAAATTAACTAATTTTATTAAATTTTGTTTCGTTCTCAATGCCACTTTCCTAAAACATCTCTAGAAAATTGTAATCTTAATTAATTTTTGTTTCATTCTCAATACTACTTTCCTAAAATACCTATATTTTTTATAAATTTGAGAAAATTAAATACAATCAACTAACCTCCTTAATAAGCGTAAAGACTGTTGAATTTGCTTATAATTCAAGCCGGAGGGAGTATGTTTTATAGCTAAGATATTTTTGGAATTTTTCACTTCCATCGAGAAATGTAGTTAAATTTGTTAGCTATATATATTAAAAATTTGAAAATTTGATATATTTTTTCAAAACTACCTTAGCTATAATTATTATTACTGAGATTCTAAAAAGTATTGAGTACATAAGGGTATTTGTGAAAATAAATAATTAAATATTTTTAAAAATTGAAATAAAATATTATAAATTAGACAAAAAAAATTTATATAAAAGATCGGAGGAATTATCATTTTATTTTGGTCCTTGAAATAAAAGAGAACTACTAATATGTTAGGAGACTCACCTGTCATAGTTAGGCACGCGACCCGGATCGGATTTCAGGCCCGGTCCAGGGGCAGGGCAATAAGGACGCCCACCCTGGGCCCATGATTTTCAGGGGCCCAAAAAAAATTTATATTTATATATGTATATATTTAAAGTTAGAATTACTAACATAAATGCTATCTAGTGCAGTTGGTTATCAAGATTTATAATTCCCTCAATGACCAAAGTTCTAGTCCCACCATAGGCAGGTTTTATTTCTTACTCTCCGTCCCTTAATATAGGGCACTATATATTTTGATAGAATTTGTGTCATCGTTTTAGAATATTTAGGTAGTATTAAAGAGTTTATTCCAATTACACCCCTCAATATTGCATAAGGGTGATAGGGTAATAATTACAATAGAGAGAGAAATGAATAGAGTTGTAAAGTTTTAAATAGGAGCAACTTTGGAATGACAACATATTTTTGATAAAATTTAGAGTAATAATTAATTTTCTTAATCTGCGTGAATTAGGTAAAAGTGACTTATTATATTAAGGGACAAAGGGAGTATATATTATCCTTTTTACTTTGACCAAATTGAATGCACATTTTTTTTTCATTTTTATTATGAGTCATACTTAACTATATTATAAAGATTAAGAGAAATTTTATTTCAACTTTATTATTAAACATTTATTTATTTATAAGTTTTTTATAGTTTAAGGGGCCTAAAAAAAATTCGCCCCGAGCTTACAACATGTCAAGACCGGGCCTATCGAATTTGAATGTACTTAAGTACTCCCTCTGGTCCTATTTATAGGGCATACTTAACCATATCACATGGACCTAGGAGGATAGTTAGGTTTCTTGAAACTTTAAAAAAATACTTCAACATTACAATCTTACCCTCTTAACTTGCATTGGAAATTTCACATTGTATTACTTCACATTAATGGGCAAAGGGCAAATAAGAGAAAATAGCAATAAATGCCTCCTAGAAAATACAAAGTGACTTATAAATAGGACCAAAGAATCCTTCTAGAATGTGACTTATAAATAGGACCGGAGGGAGTAATACCTAGAAGCCGGGTGAGAAAAACAAACTACTAATAATATGCCCACTGTCTTCCGGTTCACAAAAAGATAGGCTTGGACAGCGCACACGTGAAACCATGTTGGTAGATGCTGGACGATACATTCATGACCACAAATTATCCTCAAGAATTAATTAACATGAGCAAATATACAAATTTTTCCCATAAAGTTGGATGGGAACGGACATTGATGTTAACCTGATTTGATGTAGCTACGAAGAGAAGAAGCCTTTGATGTTTGATTAACTTGTTCAACTTCAGGATGGAAGAACCTAGGATAAGTTATACTCCACCTCAAATTAATATCGACCATTCACAAATAGGTCGGAATATTGCAAGAAGAAAAAGGTCAGTAACAACTAACAAAGCAGTCCAATATACATAATTAAAGTTTATTTGCTTAGGATATGGAACGTTCAACCCAGAGTTTAAATTGTGATGTCAACGTTATATATTTATCTATAAAAGAAAAAAATAATTGAAGTTTATTTTTGCTAAGCGTTTATAAGTTTGAATTAAGTCAGCAAACCCTTGCATGCTAAATTGCAATGATTCATTGATGCAATGGCTGGACTTGATGAGGAAGAGGCTAGAATAAAGTCATAAATTTCACTAACATTAACAACTCCCTAATGTATTAAAACAAAATTACTCTATTTAGGAAAAAAAAAATTCATTATATATTGATTTGTATAATTTAAGATTATGCACTTAAAAATATTAAATGATGTAAAAATTTAAGGTATTTTGATGATAGTATCCTTATGTAATTATTATTGAAAAGAGAGTGAAAGATTAGTGATAAAAGAGAAATTATGATAAATAAGGATATAAATAAAAAAATAACAAAAAAATATGTATCGGATTTCTTTTTTGGTTTACGAGGGAAATCCGATCGTCATTGCCGCACATTGACGACTCTGATGGGCAATCCCGCCTCCAGGACATAGCCTGCAAACTGCCCGAGGAGAACAACCACTCCCGAAAGAGCTACAGGTTCATACCGCCGAGGTGAGATTCGAACCCGTGTCCTTGCGGACCGAGGACAAAGGTCCCGAGTCAGGTGTACCACACCTTGTTGGTAATATGTATTGGATTGGTAAAACAACAATAATATATATATATATATATATATATATATATATATATATATATATATATATATATATAAGTTGTGAACCCTAACCCTCAAATAAAAATGTAAAAACTGTCGTGTTTCTGTATTAAATAGAAAAATGGTAATGAGTAGCATTAGGACATTTGTTGGAAAATGTTGAATTTAAGACATCGATTCTGTAACATCCCGAATTTTAATTCCAAGAATAATTAGAATAATAATAAGATTAGGAAATTAAAAATAAAAGATTTATAGCTCAAAACGTAGATTCCACCGTTGGATATGAAAATAAGGATTTTAGGAAACTTGCCTTCAAATTTGAGCAAGATCCGACGGTCAACGAAAAAGTTATGGAGTTTTAAGTGCAAAGAAAAATAGAAAATATTAATCAGACCTATGCGCCTAAGCGCGCCCAGGCGTGAGCTGCCTCGCTAAAGCGCACTGGCGCGTCGCTGCCACACAGAAAGGGGTGCAAAAATGGTGTTTAACACGCCTAAGTGCGCTCAAGCGCGATTGGCGCACCAGCCCCAACCAGACGCACCAAATTGGCGTGCCAAAAATCAATGCACCAGGCGCACCAGGGACGTGTGCTGGAGCGAGCCTGAGCGCGCGTCAGAATCTTTTATTCTCAACCACTTGTTTTTGGCTTCTTAGGCAAGCCATTAATTTTCCACCACATGTCATTTCCCTCCATGCAAGAAAAACGAAAAAAAAAGAGGCAACAATACAACAACACACAACACACTTCATTCTTCATCATCTTCTTCATTTCCTCTCCATGGTCCAAGAGCAAACATCATTATCATCACTCAAAACCCTAAAATCAAGCCCCATAATCATCATATTAATCATCATCATCAAACCCTCATCAAGGAAATAAGCTAAGAACCACCCATCACTCCCTCATAAAATTCGAACCACCCTCTCTCTCATCTCCCTTGGATTTTCGAACTCCATAGCCATGGAGAAATACACTTTCATGCCTTTTCTCTCAAGACCAAGTGAAGGAAATTAAAGAGGTTCAAGCTTAAGGGTCTAAGAACACAAGAAGAGGAAGCTAGGGCAAAGGAATCAAGCTAAGGCTTTGAGGGTTCTCCATCTCTCTACCTTCATTGAGGTAAGAGGATTGTATTACCTTTATTTAGGACCTAATTTATAGGTTGTTTATAATGGTGGCTAAGAGTAGAGAAGATTATAGGATGATAAACAATAGGGTAGTTGATGACTGACAATAAATTAAGAATGAAAATAGGGAAAATGAAACTATTTGAATGTTGTGAATATATGTGTTTTATGATGATGTTTTGTAAAGCATGGAATTATTATGGAAATGTTAAATGATGGAGAATGAGTGAGGAAACTATAGGAAAATAAAGATAATAAATAGAGTAGAAGAATAAATGAAATGAACCAGCTTATTTGTTTGTAATGTTGTGTGGAAATGAATTGTGTGATGGTGTTTTGAATAATGTTGTGTATGTGAATGAATGTTGAAATTACTTACAGTCAGGAGGATAACCTTGAGTAGTGAAATAAATTATAATAAGTAATGATTAAAAGAAAGTGTTTGGGTGAATGTGATGAGTGTATGTGTAATGAATAATGAGAATAATACTAAAGAGCTTAAAATGATAGAAAGAGGTGTAAACAAGACTAGGAATTAAGTAATTAATTAATAAGATAAAAGAAGATGTGAGAAAATAAAGAGAGTAGGGCCATAAGGGCCCAATAGTTATGGCGCTAAATAATGATCCGGTTGGGTGACACGCCCCATTAGGTGCAAACGTCATGTTAAGAGACAAAGGTCCCAGTAGGTGCAAAGGTCCTGTTAGGTGCAAAGGTCTCATTAGGTGCAAACGTCCCATTAGTTGAAAAAGGTCTTGTTAGGTGTAGAATGTGTCACCATAGATCATTATGCGCTATTAAAAGAATAAGTAAAAAGATATGTAGGGGAGATGAATGATTAAGAATGGCAGAAGATAGTGAAAGGTCATAACGGGTATAAAACGTCCTAGTGGGTGTGGAAAGGTCCTGATGGGTGATAAACGTCCTAACAGGTGAAAATGTTCTATTGGGTGAAAACGTCTTAACATGTGTAAAAGTCCTAATGAGGGAAAACTAGGGAAAGTAAATATGTGTGAATATGTTTGAATATGTGTGAATGTATGTGAATATGCTTGTGATTTCTTTGTTTTGTAGCATTACGTCAGGAGTATAATAGGTTTAGTTTATTACTATGACTTTTTAGAAGTTATTTCTTAAGTTCTGTATAATTCTACCCTTCTTGCTATTTTTATTACAGGTACAGAAGGAGCTTACATGAGTCATGACCGAGATGTAGAGTGTAATTAGTTAGCTGGATGACCATATATTGTTTCGGGGTTTTATTTTGAGAATTATGTTGTATATATTTACTTTATCTTTTGGGAGCTAAATAACTCCAATAACTGATTCATATTTTTGGAAATGATGTGATGAATGGACTATAATATATATTTTGATCATGCTGGCCTACTGTTGTTTATATGAAAGTCTTATACAGGTTTTTCAGGAAAAGTATATTTTGGAAAAGTCAGTAAAACAAAGGAAACTCCGTCCGATTTTACGGAGATTTTTATAAGTTATATAATTAATTAAAAGTTTTAAAAGAAAATTTAAAGTCACTAATCTAATCGGGATAATTAGAGCATTAATTAAGGTAGGATGTTACATATTCGATACAAATTTTATCCTAATGTATTCATTAATAAATGTCTTTAAAACACTGATTAGCAATACCAAATTAAATATTTACTTTGAATTAACAACCAATGACAAAATATATTGTTATCAAATTCTCACTAATTCTCGAATCTAAATTATACTATCTCAAACTCAAGTGGGTTAATCTACTAGTAATTGGTTGGGTGCTAAAGGAACTTGAGCTTTTAGGTACGAGACTCGATTCTTGTTGAGGCAAGGTGCCATATTGTTTACAACTCGCGACACCGGGTGGATTAATCTAGATATTCAAAGTAAACTCATGATACCACTCAAGTTCAAAGACAAATATATATATTGTCTTATAAAATTAATAAATGTTGAGAAGTCAACAAAAAATAAAGGTACATACTTTTATCTACCAAATCAATCAATTATAAAAACAATAATTTAATTCATGTTTCATTAATTAATCAATCATAAAATATGATATGCAATTTCAATTTTTTTTATTCACTATCATAATAATGTTATTTGATAAAAAAATCTATTTTTTTCTAACGTTATGAAAGGAAGAAGTAACTTATTCATTTCCTTTCAATTTTAGTAGTTGAAAATAAAATATCAGTGAATTCCATTCACCAGCACCACGGAATTTGATATATAGTTCTTAAAGGAAAAAAACAAATTGTGAAGCTCGATAAAACAATGAAAGACTCGTATAATGGTATTGGTGGAGTTGTGTATTGTAGGCCTCTGAAACTGAATTCCAGTAAATGAAACACGTTGGCAAAGCTACAGAGCAGCTAGTTGGTTACATTACTAATTAGTCGATTATTTATTAGCAAGTGTCATTGGCCACTTAACACTAGCAACTAAAAATGTTTCTTACAAATTGTTGTAATGTCAAAAAAAAAAAAAAAACAAAAACAAAAACAAAAATTTAAGAGCACAAATAATAAAACAACACATTTATATTTAGGAGTAGTTCTTTAATCTTGTGTTTAAACTTTAAACTTATCATCTCCATGCCAATGGACGCTAAATTGTTTATCCTTGTTGGGACAGCAATAATAGAAACAGAAGAGAAAGAGAGAGAACACACAGAATTGGTCACGCAGTTCGGCCAATAATGCCTACGTCTGCGACTATAGAGCAGCTATAGTTCCGTATTATTTCTTGTGCTTATTAGGGTTACTTCGTGGCCCATGTGACCCTTTGCCCTTTTGTAACACCTATGAGCCATATTCAACAATCCTTCATGAAAAACTAAGTATATGTTTAGATGCACCTTATGTTTTTTTATAATTGATTTTGGAAAAAAAAAAAGTTATTTACAGTTGCTTCACTTCAAACGTAATTTTGGAACCTAACGTGATTTTCTACCGCATAACTAAAGATGATGCTTAACTTTGAATATATATATGTATATATATTTGAATCTGTTTGTCATATATGCAAAAATATTGTGTGTTTATACATATAAGACAAACAAATATATATTCAGATGTCAATTCTGGATTTACATATAATATTACTCTAAACTTTTTTATTTTTAAAGTAAAGCTGCAAAGAGTTACTTATCAAGCCACACCTTCCTTACGACCAAAGCTTCAGCTCCATGTTTAACTATGACATGGATGTAATCCTTAACGAAGCCCTCAGTGTTTCAGGAGGAGCTTTGAAAAAAGATGTTCGTTAAGTCTATAATTTCGACACATTATGTCCAGACAACATTCAATAACTCTCTCATTTCCTTTGCTGTCTTACGCACATTGCAGAATTATCAAGACATTTGGGTGCAGAAAAATTGTCATCATCAGAGAAAAGCATAAACTTGTCCATGTACAAGGTAGCTAGGGATGGCAACGGGGGCGGGGAACGCTCGGGGAACGCTCGGGGAGACCTTTCCCATTCCCTATCCTCGGGTCTCATTTGCCCCCCATCCCCATCCTCATTCCCCATGTCGGGGGTTGATTAACCCCCATCTCCATTCCCCATCACCCCACAGGTCCTCACAGGAAACCTAATTTCAACTTGACCTGTTATAAAATTCACAACGTCGAATAACATTTTTAAACTTGTACACTACATAAAAATAATCGTTAAAATTCAAGAGATTCAATTTAAAAAAATCATTAAAATAATCGTTAATAATAATAAGAGTGAAGGGACACTTTGGTTCCTCAAGTTTTTCGATAGGAACACTTTAGTTCCTCTAGAAATTTAATTCAATTTTAGTCCCCAGAGTTTTCCAAAAGTACCAATTTAGTCCCTGTCCTATTTCCGCTTGCCACTTCGTTGAGGGACTAAATTGGTATTTTTGGAAAACATGAGCGACTAAATTGATACTTTTGGAAAACATGGAGGACTAAAAATGAATTAAATTTCTTGAGGGACTAAAATGTCCCTGTCGAAAAACTTGAGGGATCAAAGTATCCATTCACTCTAATAATAATTATAATTATAATTATAATAATATATGTGAAGTTACTAAAAAAACCTATTTTTTAACTGTATAAAGCCTAAATATTTAAGGACATATAACTAAAATTGTCGGGGACGGGGGAACCAATCCCATTCCCCGCCCCAAAATCTGTTCGGGGGAAAAATCCCCCCATCCCCGTCCCCGCTGGAGAAAAATCCCCAAACTCGGGTTTCCAAACGGGACGTTCCCCGCGAGAATCCTCATCTGCAGTCTCCCATTGCCAACCTTAAAGGTGGCCATTGATAACCCTGTAAATAGAGGAAAACTTTGAAGGTGAATAAGAAGAACAACACAAAAGAAGAACTGTATTACTGTACTAATCTTTCCGTTTTTTTTTCTATATACAATTTTTTTTTAAGGGAATCGAAAGGGGGAAAGGAAATTTTGAGCATTCAGGAATCAAACCCAAATACTTTCATTTTATGAGCTAATATATTACTAAATGTATATCATACTACATGAAAGAATATTTTTCATATATACGACATGATAAAATTTTTGGTACTATTTTAAAGAAAACTCAATCAGTCAATCATTAATACAAACAAACAAGATTTAACTCTAAGCAAAAACATGAAAAATTGCCTCCACATTGAACTAGAATCAAATTTGATGGTAAACTTCAATTTGCGTCAAACATGTTGCACGATTGAGGTAGATTTGAAGTTAAATGGATTTTTGGGTGATATAGACGCCAATCCAAACAAGGTCGGGATAATGAGTAATAGTTCTCGAACTCAATTTTTTAGATCCTAAACTTCATTTTGTTCAATGGAATTCAGTTTGAGTTTTTTCTTGATATTCTCGAGTCGGAAAAATGCATTTTTCGATTTTAAAATGTATTTCCCAATGGGGCTTAATTGAAAAATGCATTTTTTGACTCAGAGATGTTGGAAAAAATTCCGACTTAATCCCGTAGAAATAAAGGGTTTGGGATCTAAAAAAGAGTTTTAGTTCTCAACCTCTATTTTTTTCAATGAGATACGGTTGGAATGTTTTTCGATACTAACAAATTGAAAAATGCATTTTTTCGATTGTCCTCATATTAAAAAAAACATTTTTAAAGTAAAAAAATACATTTTTTCAATTTGGAGGTGTCGCAAAACGTTGGATAAAAAATGGGGAAAGTAAAAGGGAGATGACAACTAACTCTCCTATATAATGGAGCATGTTCCAGCCCAAAGGCTCAATGTCAGCTCTTAATAAAGGGAAAAGGAAAATGCAATGCAAGATTGGGCTTACTATATACTACTAATCTACTATTAAAAAGAAAAATGAAAGCATGCAATTTTCAACCATGCTCCCATTTTAACCGCATTCAACTTCGCTTAGTACCATAACAAACTTCATTAAACAACAGAAGGAAACAAAATAGAAGGAAAATGCCCCCTGTCTCTGTCTCTCCCTTAAGTGTGATCCGAACAATTCTGAGTTTGAATCTCTATCCTACCACCACCTTTCTCCATCTCCCCACTTTGAACAGGAATAGAAAAACAACCACCTGAAAGGAATTGAAGACTCTTATTAGAAAAAAAATAATAAAAAAAGTTATCTTAGCATTGCTAGAAGAACCAAATGTACTCTCCTTCCAAGCAACGCATCATCCCTTGGATCATCCTACTCATAATTATATTATACATTTTTTATTCTTCCAACCTTCTCCTTAATACAAATAAAAAGCGTGATTGTTCCACCACCTCCATCAAATTAGATAATAATGTAGAAGAACAAGAAGAACAAGAACAAGAACAAGTTGAGATTAGTAACAATACAACAACCTCAAATGCAGATGTTGTTGTTGAAAGTAATGATGATGATGCTGTTCAAGAGACGAAAATAAAAGAGGTTGCAAAAGAAAAGGAGAAAGAAGAGGAAGAAGCGGAGGAAGAAGACGAAACAAACCTTGAGCAGTTATCTCAAAGACAGGACACAGAGCTTAAACACATTGTTTTTGGGATAGCAGCTTCAGCAAGTTTGTGGGACATGAGAAAAGAATACATCAAGGTGTGGTGGAGGCCTGATAAAACAAGAGGGGTTGTTTGGTTGGATGATAGAGTGAGTACTAAAGCAAACGAGGGGTTACCGCAGATTCGAATATCCGAGGACACCACGAAATTCAAGTATACCAATCATCAAGGGCAGAGATCTGCATTGAGGATCTCGAGGGTGGTGACGGAGACATTGAAGCTCGGGTTGAAGGATGTGAGATGGTTTATGATGGGAGACGATGACACGGTGTTTGTGGTGGATAATGTGATCAGAGTTCTTTCCAAGTATGATCATACTCAGTTTTATTACATTGGGAGCTCATCGGAGAGCCATGTTCAAAACATACATTTCTCGTATGCCATGGCATACGGCGGGGGAGGATTCGCTATAAGCTATCCATTAGCTAGGGAGCTTGCGAGGATGCAGGACCGTTGCATTCAGCGCTATCCTGGTTTATATGGCAGTGATGATAGAATTCAAGCTTGCATGGCAGAGCTAGGGGTGCCATTAACCAGGGAAGCTGGTTTTCACCAGGTAATTAGCACTACTCATGATTACAGTCGCAGATGTGATTCTGTTGCCTTTATCATAATTGAAGAGACAATTACAAGAAAATGCGGCTGCAATTGCGGTTGCAGAAACTATCAAAACCACAATATTGCGATTACAGTTGCAGCAATTTTGATGCTAATGACCAACAATAATGTTATTTGCATAAAAAGATAGTATCCTTATTAGTTTATTACTAAGAATGGTTGATGATTTTATATTTCCTGTATTTTTTGAAAGGAATTGAAATGTGTCTATATCTTTTTGCTTGTGCAGTATGATGTGTATGGGGACCTATTAGGCCTTCTGGGGGCACATCCTGTGACCCCACTAGTGTCATTGCACCACCTCGATGTAGTGCAACCGATATTCCCAAGTATGAACAGAGTAGACTCCCTGCATCACCTAATGAAATCAGTCAAGCAAGACTCGGGGAGTATAATGCAACAATCAATCTGCTATGACCGTGAAAGATATTGGTCCATATCTGTTTCATGGGGGTTTGTGGTTCAAATCCTAAGGGGAATATTGTCCCCTAGAGAGCTAGAAATGCCGACACGGACCTTTCTCAATTGGTATAGAAGAGCAGATTACACTGCATATGCATTCAACACAAGGCCAGTAACTAAAAATCCCTGTCAGAAAGCGTTTCTTTTCTATATGAACAGAACTCGTTATGATTCAGCCAGGAAGAGAATTATTGGTACTTATTCTCGTTACAAATCTAAACCCCCTTACTGCAACTGGAGAATGGAGTCACCAGAAGTAATTGATAATATCATAATTTCAAAAAGACCAGATCCTCTTCGCTGGCAAAGGGTAAGGATGCTCCAAAACTCACTGATACATGGGTGACATGTAAAGAGATAAAACCCAGAGTTTTTTTTTTTTTTTTAAACTCCATCCTATCATATAAAGTGCACTGTACAATTTTTCATGTGTGTGCGAGAATATATTTAGATACTGAAGCATGTATTTTAGCCTGAAATGGCTGTACCATTTTGCATCACAAACAAAAGAATGCAAAACCTTTAATCTTAACTTGAAAATAGAAATTGCTAAATTAACAATCAATATTGAAATGGATCCTTTTACTGATTGATTCATAAACTTGTTTTTGCAGTCACCAAGGAGGGATTGTTGTAGGGTTCTGCCATCTCGCAAGAACTCAACGATGCGCCTATGGGTGGGAAGTTGTCAAGAGGGAGAGGTCAGTGAAGTACTGAAGTGACACATTTAGGTGGAAATTGAGCTTCCAAATTACAATGGTGTTCCTAATTTCTTGGCTGTAATTGCATCAGAAAGTCCACAGAAAACAAATTGAACTAATGTCATTGATCATAATGTCTCAAGCTAACTTAGCTACATACAGTATTGTCACCTTCTACAGTTTTTTTACCCATCTTTTTCTCTATGTAAATTTTGCAAAGCATACCGGTAGTTGTAGATTGTCATGAAATGCATTCTATGTAAGAAGTTCATTATTCTTCCCACTGTGATGTGAAGGACACCTAAGTTGTCATACTTTCAATGAAAAATGACACACAGATTAAGATGGTATTTCTGTCAAAAGAGAATTGACTGATTCAAGTTCCTCAATCTTTCAGCCTCTGCCCATTTTATTCTTCTTAATTCAGTAATTGGTTCTTCAAATAGGTGAACTTGCTGGACGCAAGTTAGTTTGGTCCTCCTCCTCAACACCTGAAAGATTTAGAGGGAATGGTGGAATTGGTGATGCTGCAGCAGCTGCCAGTATGGTAAGATCAATGCGGGTATCATTCTGTAGAAGTGGTGGTCCAAGTGGTCTTATGGCTGCAATCCTACCATCCTTGATGTCAACATCCACTGTTTTCAAAAAGATCAAAAGATTTTATCAACAAATTGGAGTTGATTAAGTTCCAAATGAACACTTATTAAGTGGGATTGGCAATAGTAAGATTTAATTTAGCAGCATGAAAAAGCAACATTCCTTTATGTAGGATTTTAAACTTAGTTTCACAACCTCAATTTCTCAAACAGCAAGGGGTAGAGGGTAGCATAGTTAGGCAACAGCTATTAAGTATACTCTTTCCAGTGCTTAATGTAAGTTTTTGTTTGGGAAAATCACGAAAATTAAAAAAGTTAGTTAAAATTGTTAATAACATTAAAAATGACAATATTCAAAAATATAAAATGAGTTTATAAATTAAAAAAAGTTCATAAAAAAAAACTTATATTAAGAATCGAAAAGAATAATTTTTTAACCTAATTCCCGTGAAGTATTTGTTTTTTTCCTCATCACTAAAACTCTTAGAAATCTGCCTATGACTTCAATAATTACAATTTGGATATCTCAACAATCCACATTACAATTTCAAGCACGATTACAACAGATCAATAGACTTGCTTCTAAAAACTAGATTCAAAATGTTTTTAAAATAGGATTAAAATATATATAAAATAAAAAATAATATTCTACATACTCGTAATATTATACTAACATATTTACATTATTATTATTATTATTTATTTATTTAAAATATTTAGTAAAATGCAATTTTTTTAATCCGTGTCAAAAATCTTAACCTCATTTAGGTTTTTTTTTTCCCTCTTTAATTCAATTTGCATAATATTCACGTTATTTTTTTAAATAGAAAATATGAGTAAACTCAATTCTGTAATAATCTAACTAATAACAACCGGGGTGGTATTTGGATTCTATCAAATCAAATAATAATAAAAATAAAAATAAAAATCCGATTAAAACTATTGAATGCAATTCGCATAAAAAATCTTGAAATTAAACTAGGTTCTGCTCTTATTATCTATCTAAGTTCTTCACTCAATCTTTACCTCTTTCTCTCTGAATTCCTTAATTATCTCATTATATAGCGATAATGGAAGGTACGTTCGAACCTGGGAAAGAGAACCACCAGAGAGAGAAGAGGCATAACAGCACGATCACTGGAATCGCGTGAATCCATCTCGCGGACGACGATCGTGTACGGGGTAAGTCCCTCCTCGCGGTGGCGCTCCGGTGATGGTAAACGGGAAGGCCGCAGGCGTCATCGTCGCCGGATCTTCTTCGCTGGGCACTGTTGATCATGTTGATGGATCTATGGTGCTCGTCACGTGAACTACTAGAACTTGAGGATCTCAGTTGCATTTCGATTTGGAAGCACTGAGTTTTTGTGAGGAAACGCAGTGTGAAGTGGTTCGTTTCGTTCTGACTGGTTGGTTGTTGGTTAGTTAGTTCGTTAGGCTCTTCTTAACCGCTTTTTTTTTTTTTTTTGGCGCGAAAGTGTTTCCTCGTGACACCCACGTGCTTTCAGCTCACCTTCATTCCATAAGATAAGAAGTAGTGATTTTGAGATACATCTATCTGGTGCGCGTTATAGTATATCATTCTTACACCACACCATGGAACAAGTTAGTTACTAAGTTAGGTTATTATTCATCTCTTTAATTTTAAACTTGTTTAATTTTTGAAATATGCTGATATACTGTACTAATAATAAGTTTTTGTTTTTTGTGTTTTTACCTAAATTGTCTCTTAGATTACTTGTGAGATATTTAAAATTGTTCCCTTCTATCAACCGATTAAACCACCTTTTGCCCTTGATGATATGACGGTCAACATAAATTACTTGCTGAATGGCGTGCATCTCACAATCACGTTTTGATTCTTCGTGCGTGTTTGCTATAATCACTAAAATAAGATTACAATTATTTTTTTTTGTAATTATAATATGGTATAAGATTATAATCTGTTAAAATTATAATATATTTATATTTGAGTATATTAGCTGATGAATGAATTCAAGCTGATCTATTTTGTTTGTTTGGATAATGTAAAGAAAATTATTTTTTTACTAAGTAAATTATCAAAAAGGGTATGGAGTGATAATGAGACAGTTAACGTGTTGAAGTAATAAGGGTATAATATGAAAATTATATAGGTC
Source organism: Crotalaria pallida (assembly GCA_037953625.1). Classification (NCBI taxonomy): domain Eukaryota; kingdom Viridiplantae; phylum Streptophyta; class Magnoliopsida; order Fabales; family Fabaceae; genus Crotalaria; species Crotalaria pallida. Next base: position 134,493,184 of record CM075654.1, on the reverse strand, counting down.
TAAAAAAATAATCTTGCAAAAAATAATCTCCGGTTGCTATAAGGGAGCTTTTGGATTTTGATTATATTTTCAAGAATATAATCTAAGATTATAATTTACATTGACAAACAAACACGTTAGATTATGATTATTTTTGGAAAAAAAAAGCCAAAATTACAATCTTAAACAAAAACAAACATGCTCTAACTCTAATCAATTTGAATATAAATCATGAAAAAAAATCATTTATGTCAAATAAAATTAACCTACAAATCAAATTACACTTTAAAAAAAGTGACATGTCTCATAGTAATATTTTGCTTGCTAATAATTATTTAACAAGTGACATATGCCACTTTTTGTGATGTAGATTAATTTGTAGTTTGACAGTATAAGTTGGTACTATAACATTACTCTAAAATTAAAATTTAGACAATTTAGTCGATAAGCTTTAGAATCAATTGAATCAAAACAAGTAAATTGTTAATGAAAAATGTTATGTTTGTGTTTTCAATAAAAAGTTATTTTTTGATTCCTTAAAGAATGTCCTAAGGACACTCATTAACAAGACCCTTATAGCAATAATTTTTCTTACATCATAAACGTTATTTGTCAACACACGCTTATATTTTTTTAAAGGTGTCATTTATCTTTGTTTCGATTTATTTTAATCATTTATCTTTTTAAAAATATTCGATTTGATCCTTCTGTCGTCACACCGTTAGTTTAGATGAAATATTCTAGAATATTTTTCCTTCTTTCATCTTTCAGACCCGCCATTGTTGCAATCTGCAAAGCTTTCGAAGCTCGGAAACCGATGAGTTATGAGTGTTGTGAAGTGGTGTGGGATGGTGGGAAAAAGAATGAACTTGACGATTTTTAGTGTTGTTTGGTTTTCGTCGAAAAACTCCACGAGGTTGAAACAATGTCAGAACTGAAAAATGAAGGAAGAAGAATGATAAATATTCCATGATATTCTATCTAAAATAATGGGCTGAAAGGACCAAAGTAAATATTTTGAAAAGATAAAAGACCAAAATAAATAAAGGATCAAATTGAACATTTATAAATTGATAAATGATCAAAAGTGTATGTAGGCATTTTTTAAATTAATAGGCAACGCACGCCTATTATATGGCAACAATATGTATATCATGGAAACAATTAAACAATCTGAATCAAATCACTCTGCACATCATGGAAACATTTAGGTACAACAGGGTCTTCTCAACTAAGCAACGTTATGCTATACATATCGAAAAAACATGTCAAGAAGACATCCTGATCCTTCAGCCCATCAGCTAGGTGCCAATCCATTTGAGTGAGACTTGTGTGTTGGTGTAAGGATACTCAAAACCAAGGCAGGTTTAGCTAATCATATCTGACCTCCAAATGCTTACTAACTAATTGCCATACAATCTCGGGTTACTCTACTTTTCAATATTCTTCCGAAAATTAAATAGAATTATAATGTATTTTGAGTATATAAATATTTTTAGCATTTTTTTAGGTCATGGAAGTTTATAAATTCATCTTATTTAGAGCATCTATCAGAGAATTATACTACTGGGTTATAATGCCACATATTATTGATGTGCTGTATACCACTCATACAAAACTATTTTGTGCAAACATTTGGGATGGAGTCTTGGATGGTATCTAATGAAGTTGGTTAAAAGTAAAGATCAACATAAAGGATGTCATTTATTATAACTGAATCTAAATTCTAAAATATGGGCAAAAGAAGAATCCTATGGAGAGGCATCTTAAATACAAGAGAAGACATCAGCTCAGGTTATACAATGAGGGGATGGGATGCTAAAAGGAAGGAATTTTCATTTTATGTTAAAGACTTACATTTTCAAGAGCACCTGTTATCTGCTATGAAACAAAATTTGATAACTAGGCACATCGCATATAAACAGACAAAAACAATCTACCTTCCTAATTTACAGATCTGTCTGTCTCATTTCCATCACTAGCAGTATGCTTATGACCACCATCCTTACTCGCTCTCGGAGAAGATGGGCTTCTACATCTCTGTACAGGATGAATTTGGGGATCATACTTCTGAGAAGCAAGGTAATTTAGAGCTGTAACCACATCAACTATAACGGGACGCATATTAGGCTGCTCTTGAACACACATTGCAGCAATAGCAAGAGCTTGGTATAAACCCCTCACAGGATAATGACCTTCAAGCAACGGATCAACCATTTGGGAGAATTTTTTCCGATCTCTGAATAATGGTCTTGCCTGCATATTCACAAGCATGATAAGTTAAACATTTTTGGAAGAAATAGAATGAATTTAAGATTGGTAACTTAACAAGTACACAATAAATTGGCAAAGTTCATAATTGAGACACTTGTTCTTCTTAATATATACTGAACGAAATAGAACATGGAGCTTGTGCCCATTAAAAGAGAAATACGGAGCTTGTTGTTATGTTTCTAAGGGTACGGAGGTTGAATAGAATTTTTATTTATTCTCAAGTTATATGACATTATTAAACAATAAAGACAGTAACTTTGGGCTTTCCATACCAATAGTACTAGCTTAGCAAGAACACAAAATATGCAAAAGAAATTTCTTGTATGTGAAAAAACCCACTCAAAGCAAATAAGGGATGAAATTTAAAGCATGCATTATTTCCAATGACTAGACAAAGGAAGGGCATACCACCAAGCATTGTGCTCAATGTGGTAGAGGATTGTTCGCTTCGCCATGGGAGCTCAGGTTAGATTCCTCACCAAGATGCTTGTTGAACTAACCAAGGCAAAGGCACCATTTTGCAGGGCATTGTATTGCTCAAGCTATTCCTCTGATGGGCCCATGTTGTAAGCTTTTGCCATGGTTTTTGCATTAAGGATACAGTCACCATGCTTAGTATTGGGACCCACACTCCTTGATGGGTTTGAAGGGTACAATCCCTGCATGCCCATTTCTTCTAACCGAAGGTCCAAAATAAAAAGGAAAGGCATGCAATGATATGTGTAGTATCACTTTCTTCAAACAGCTTAAGATCTCGAGAAAAAATAATTCAACAATACTAGGCTCTTAACCAATGTCAGACGTGAGTTTTATTTGAGTTTATGGAAGGGAAAATGCATGAGCAGACAAATTCATCAGATGGCTTAAGAAAAATGTCCAGCTACTGAACTTCACAGTGCCTAAGAAGATAATCACAATAAAACAGGCTGGTCTGGCTGAAATTGTTGACGAGTCTCGGTAAAATTTCCTACAAATCCCTATTTCGAATTTTGGATACTTTAACTTACTGCCCACCTTGATGCAAAGAAACAGCTCTTGAGAAAATAATAGCATAGTACAGAAACAAAGGAGACAGTAACACCACATACCAAAATTCAAGCTTTAACCAAAAGAAGCACGTGTTTACAAGTAATTAAACTTGCAAATCACATTCTCAGCCACAACAATTTGATAAAAATAATTTCTACAAAAGTAAATCAACAACCAAGAATTCCATATTAAACAATAAAGATAGGTGAAGAGACATGACGTACCCATGCAACCAGATTTTGTTCTCTGGGAGGTTTTGTTTGGTCAATGGCTTTCCTTCCTGTGATGAGCTCCAAAAGAACAACGCCGAAGCTATAAATATCTGACTTGAATGTTAACTGACCTGTCATTGCATAATCTGGGGCACAATACCCATATGTTCCCATAACCCTTGTTGAAACATGGGTCTTATCCCCACTTGGGCCTACTTTTGCCAAACCAAAATCAGATAACTTAGGATGATATCCCTCTCCTAACAAAATGTTAGAGCATTTCAAGTCACGATATATGACAGGAGGCTTCATTTTATCATGCAAATACTCCAAACCTCTAGCTGCACCAGCTGCTATTTTCATCCTCGTATTCCAATCAAGTGGTTTTCTACCAGGTGGAAGATCTACAGTCACAGGGGAGAGGAAATGTGGTGAGCCAGTGATAAAAAATGCTGATGGCAGTATACTGATTATATTCTATGTATGAAGGTAAAAAAATGAGATATTAGAATGATAGTAGTATATACCAAGCAAATGGTTCTCCAAAGATCCCAATGGCATGTACTCATAAACCAATAGCCTCTGCTCTCCCTCAGCACAAAAGCCAATCAATTTCACAAGGTTAGGGTGATCTGCCAAACTCAATGTCAACACTTCAACAACAAATTCCCGAATTCCTTGAACTCCATGAGGGTCGAGTTGCTTTATAGCTACAACCTATATAAACAATAACAAATCAAAATCGCACCACAAATTGAAAGAAACCATTAACACCTTAACGGACATGAAACCATATAAATTCATTAGCAAAGCCACACATTGACAATATCTTGATCAGGTTCAATGCATTAATAATTTCCGTTTATTACTCATTTTTTAAAAACCAACCTGATCTATTTTCTCCAAGTGCCCCTTGTAAACCTTCCCAAAGCCTCCTTCGCCCAAAAAGCAATCCGACCTGAAATTTCCTGTTGCCGCTGCAAGTTCATCAAAGCTGAATGTCTGTGCACGGCTACCATTATCATTTCCATCCGGAGAAACCTCCTCTTTCATATTCAAACTCTGCACATCCAGAGCTAGTTGGTCACTCTTAGAACAATCTTCTTTTTTACCATTCACTTTTAAATCAACTTTGACCTTATCTACAGCACATACAAAAACAAAACACACATAAGGTAATAAGGTAGTGATAGAGATAGAGATATCTAACATAACAAATAACTTGAATCCAAGGTGACCGCAAAACCAAAACTCCAAAAACAGCCACCAAATTCTGAAAGCAAACAAGGCACAAAATGACAAGTTGAAATTTTGGACTATGGATCAGACTTTTTCAACCACGCAGAAAGCCAAAAGAAACAAGAAATTGATTTAATTATCCAAAAAAAAAAAATCCATACATAATTAAAACTCATTCAATATAATTTCCAGGAGAAAGAGAAAGCTAAGAAGAACACAAAACGCCACCAAACTAAATAGAGAAACTGATTGTGATAATTGAAAACAAATTAACCAAAACTGAATTTTCTGTTCAGATATGCCTGAAGGAAAACGACGAATCCTGGGAAAAGAAACGTTCAAAATGGATACTAATGCATTCAAATGAAACCCAGTACACGATGACCCCACCCTTAAAAAAAACTTTTTTTTTATGGTAAATCATTAATAATTTAAAAAAAATGAACTTTCATCAATTTAGAAAATACCCATCACAGAAAATCACTTGGAAAACAAAATAACAAATTTTACAATCAACATGATCAAAGAAATAGAAAATGGGTTTAATACAATACAATACAATACAAGAGATTTTTTTTTTTTTTTTTGTGATAGTAAAGTGCATTCAATCATGAAATTCAAGTAAATAGAATCAAAAAGTAAAAAAAATTAACCTGCAGAAGTGTGATTAGTGAGTTTGTTTGACTGGCTATTATAGTCTTTTGAGTCTGATTCTTTGGTTGATTTCCCTGCGCAACAAAAGCAATTCATATTCTCTCTCTTCTCTGTGTTTTGAGCTGCGAGGAGATAAAATAAAGCAGAGATGAGAAGAGAGATCGTGAATGAGAGAAAGCACAGGGAAATCAAAAGTAGAGTGTCACGAAATCTCTGTGTGTAAGAGAGAGAGAGAGAGAGAGAGAGGGAGAGAGAGAGAGAGCTGTGTTGTGTAATAAGTGAGTTGTGAAAATTGAGATGTTGTGTGTGGTAGGCAATGTTGGACTTAAGGGGTGGTGCTTTTAATAAAAATGTGAGTCAAAATATGAGGTGGAAAATTATTGTAAAACAAATGTCCCATGGTCACCAGCAAGCAATGAAAAAGACAAAGGAAACTAGATAGGGTGTTTCTGTCTTTTCATGTGCTAATATGCTTGAGATATTATCACCGTTTTGCATTCACAAAATGTTTCATGCTTCACTATTCACAAAATCGAATTATAAGAAACAAAAAATATATTACTCTTGGTTTAAAATATACGAGTAAACAAAATTAACTAACCTTATTAAATTTTGTTTCATTCCCAATGTCACTTTCCTAAAACATCTCTAGAAAATTGTAATCTTAATTAATTTTTATTTCATTCCCAATACTATTTTGCAAAAATACCTCTATTTTTTATAAATTTGAAAAAATTAAATACAATCAACTAACCTCCTTAATAAGCGTAAAAGTGGTTAGAATTGCTTATGATTCGAGCCATATTGTAGAGCAAATAGCCACGTCTTAATAGTAAGATAAATGAGTTGAATTGTTCGTAAGTTATTTGAACTTTTTTGATTGTGTATTTGATGAACTTTATTATTAAGTCAAATAATTATTTAAACTCAATTTAGGTTCAATTATTTAAAAGACCTTGCTGATAAATGTTTTAAAAATATTTTAAAAATTAAGAAATATATTTTTTATCATTTAAAAAAGGCAAATTTTTTATTTGTTGAACCATTGAAATATACTCTTACAAAATACTCCCTCCAGACCTATATATAGGACATACTTAACGTATTTTCCGGACCAAGGAAAGTGGTTAGTTTTGTGAATTTTATGAGAATATATTGTAACATTACAATTTTACTCTATCCACTTTACTTGAAAACTTAACATTCATTTATGAATAACAAAAAAAACATAATTAATCAATGACTCAATGCATTTAATAAGGGCAAAAAAAGAAAAATCAATTAATGATGCATAGGAAATATAAAGTGCCGTATATATAGGACCAAATATTTCTTCTAGAAGACGTCCTATGTATATAGGAGGAGAGGGACTAATTATGATTTTGGTTATTTAAATGACAGGAATTCTAACTTTGTAAAATTAGCATGAAGAACACTTTAATAGCTCATATATTTGTATTACACGTTGAGTATACGTCTATTTGTCACTATTGTAATGAAATTATAGTTTATCAATTTAAAGTTGTACTATTTCTTTTAAAAGTTAAATCATCATCTAAGTACGAAACCGATAAAGTAAAATAAAAGCAATCAAAGAGAAATTTAATTAAAGAAAAAGAAAACTAAGGTAGCTTTGAATGATAAAATTAATTTTAATGAAAAAAACGCCTTAAAAAAAATTAAAAACACCTTAAAAGATCAAGCACGCCACTCAATTGTGAAATACAACCGAATGCATGTTTGATTTCGCAAATTAGTCACGAATTATAAATTGTAGGGTTGAAATCGCCAAATTAAAAATTAGGGGACCAAAATAGCTAAATAATCAAAAATGGGAGACCAAAAATACAATTAAGCCAACTGCACATGTTAAACATGTTAAACAAATTACTCATTACGTTCTCATTTATAAGTCATTTTATTGAGGATTTATTTGTTCCAAAATATAAGTCACTTTACAATATGTCAACAACATTAAATAACCTATACCAAATATACCCCTAACAATTCCAATTTATATTCCATATTCCAAGAAACCTTTTTACTTGTTCATAAAGATGACAACATCATTTTAAATTGTTTTGAGTTTTATGTATGGGTAATTTTGAAACTTTGATGTAGGAGTATTTTATTTTTATAACTTTGAGAGTAATAATCTCTAACTACTTTCTTATTCTATGTGGACTTGATAAAAAGACCTTATAAACAAGGATCAATGGAGTATATTGAGTCTACATTGAAAATTAATATATTTAAAAAATTGTGTGCATTAATTACAATAATTCCTGATGCGCACTTATCAAATATGAATTTTTTTAGCATGTGTCATATAACTCACATTGGAAAAATCCTTTGATAACTTTTTAAATATTGTATAAATATTATTGTTATTAAAATGATTTTTCTCTTATGTATCGTAATACACTTATAAAAAAACTCATATTGAATAAGTATACACCACAAATTTAAAAATACCAAAATTTTGATAATTTGACGATTTTGGTCCCCCAACTTTTAATTTAGCGATTTCAGTCCTCCAATTTACAATTTGTGGCTATTTTGGTTCCTCTGTCAACTCTTCCATTAACGATACTGACGAAGGGACCAAAATAGCCACAAATTGTAAATTGGAAGACTGAAATCGCCAAATTAAAAGTTAGGGGACCAAAATCGCCAAATTATCAAAATTGGAGATAAAAAATGCAGTTAAGCCTTTTTAAAAAAAGTTGTGACTATTTTGTATTCCCTATGTTCTATTTATATGTCTCATTAAAAAAACATATATTTTTTTTTATAAATTTAATAATTACTTTAATTTTTAATAAGTTAATTATGTTCTTTTTAACACACCCTTTTTTATATAATTATTATTTTTTCTCCACTGCTTTACGTAAATTAATACCTTATTAAATAATGATAAACATAAAAAATAACATTTATTAAATTCTTGAAATTCTAAATAAGACAAATAAATAAAAAATCTAAAAAAATAAATAATAAGAAACGAAAAGAATAGTAATGAGAGTGAACCGATTTAGATAATCAATTACTAATCAGTAATCACAGTCTAAAGTTGATCCAGTCCAATTCTTTTTATTTGATCAAATATAAAAAAAAAGGGAGTTCGCAGAAAAAAGAATATAATTAGTTTTCATTGAATTTTTAAATATTACTACTATTTTATACTCCTTCCGTCCCTTATTATAAGACTCTTTTGGGAGATTTCACGTCCACTAAGAAAGTCGATTAATTTAGTTAATTGTATTGGAAATGTGAACTTTTGATATCTATTTTCAAAATTACTCATATTAATATTGTTGGGAATCTAAAAAGTATTAAATAAATAGGGATGTTTGTGAAAAAAAGTAGTTAATGGTCATTGAAAATTGATACAAGATTTTATAAATAGGGACAAATTATAAGACACTTTTGAGAGATTTCATGTCCATTAAGAAAGTTGACTAATTTAGTTAATTATATTGGAAATGTGAACTTTTGGTATGTATTTTCAAAATTACTCATTAATGTTGTTGGGAATCTAAAAAGTGTTAAATAAATAAGGATGTTTGTGGAAAAAAGTAATTAATGATGAAAATTGATATAAAAATTTATAAATAAAGACAAAATAAAAGTGTCAAAATGATTTTATATTGAGAGAGAGTAATTTGAATACTGTACTTATAATCTCCAAAGTCTAACTACTCCCTCCGTCCCTAATTATAAGGTCCTCTTAACACTTTTATTTTGTCCCTATTTATAAGGCCCTTTACCAATTTTCAATGAGCATTAATTATTTTTTTCACAAACACCCCTTTTTATTTAACACTTTTTAGATTCTCAATAATATTAATAGGGGTAATTTTGAAAATACATATCAAAAGTTCACATTTCCAATACAATTAACTAAATTATTCTACTTTCTTAATGAACGTGAAATTTCTCAATATGACCTTATAATTAGGGACGAGGGTAATATTTTTTTTTTTCCCAAACAAACACAGGTTTGATGCGGAAGGAACAATTGTGCGAGTTGGCTCGCAAAGATCTTTGTCTTTCGAAGAACCTGCCGGGGGCACGCAAATCACATTTATTAAAAACTGTACATCTCTCTCTCAGAAAATATTTAAAAAAATAAATATTAAAAGTAGTCAACGTCTCGAAAATTTCATCCGGGCCCACTTGATGACGCGACAATGTGGGACCCAGTTGCCTACGTATTGCACTCCTTCGGTTCTTAACTTTTCCTAAGAAAAATTATTAAAAAAATAAATAAAAAAAGATGTGAATCACCGAAAAAATAAAAATAAAAGATGTGTTGCAACGGTGATCCACGCGTTCCATTTGCGCTGTCGTGACGGAGCCGTCACCCGTTCCCGGAAAGGCCAACCAACCAATAAGGGTTGGGTATATATATCGACTTTTTTATCCTATGCACCTCATGTATAGGCTTGACAATTGGACTCATAGTAACAAGTTCGGGTCCAGATCCAAAAATGGATCCACGGGTTTATAAAAAGGGGTACCTTGCTAGTTATATCCGAGATAGGTCTGGTAATGAGCTATCGGACCTGCACGTATCGGGACCAACATAAAAATACTTATTATTCAATTGATATGGAATTTGTTTATGTGAGAGAATTTGTTTCTAAGTGAATCTATTTTGCGTATAGTGAATTTGTTTGTAATTGTTTAATGACATATTAAGTGTAGTGAAAATAGAGAATTTTTATTTTTGATTGTTAAAAAAAAAAATAAGTTAAAAATTTTAATAATTTATTTTCTTTAAATATAATGGGTACCCTTAATCCGTTTGGGTACCCGAAGGCTCGCTTACATCGGGTACCCGTGTAGGTTCGGGTATGCATGAACGAGGGGGGTCCATTACCCAAACCCACCCAAACCCATTGCCATTCCTGATAAGATAACATTAATGACAAAATTGTATTGAAAAACTAAATAATTATTTTTTAATTTATTTATATGTATCAATTTTCAAAAAATATTTTTTTTAAGATTTCATTAACCCATGCACCTGGTGCATAGAATAGAATATAAATACCATATATGTGTTTTGCTAACTTACGTAAAGTGTTTTTTCTGTTGGTACATTTTAGCAAAGTGTACCAAATTTTGATAGACATAAATACCCTCAATAATAAAAAGATGAAGTTTTAAAGAGAGGGATATTTCAATAATTCTCATTTTGGAAATTAAAAAAAAACCAGAATACCCCATACCCTTCTCTCATCTCTCATTTTTTCTATCTCCTCTCTTTTCTCAGCAATGGCAAACATATTCAATCATTGTTGTGCTCTAGTACTCAGAAAAAACATTTAACGTAATCACTTCATTACAATTCCAAGATAGGTAGCAAAGACTAAATTTAATCACAATAACTGAACTTATATGTGAGCAATTGCTGCATAGCCCAAGTTCAAGCATACTATTCACAAGATTTTGTTAAGAAGCATTTTCACAAACACATCATGTGCTTGTTTTCAAACTTTACTTTTAACTAATTAAACACATTGAGTGGAGCTGTTGGTGATTATGGATCGTGGTGGTTGGGTCATGGTGGTTCCTGGGTAGTGGTGGCTGGGTCATGGTGGTCGATGGGTTGTGATTTGTGACTGGAGGAGGCTGTTGAGGTCGCTGATGGCTGCACCTGGATCCATGAGCGATGTGGTTCGCAGCCATGGGGTGAAAGGCGATGGGTTAGCCAGTCGGTGATGGGGTGAGCGACGGTGAATTGACTGGCCAGTGATGGGATGGGAGTGAGAAGACAAAAGAGAACATAGGTGAGAGAGAGGGGAGAAAAGAAATGCGAGATGAGAGAAGAGTTTAGGGTTCTGAACTTTTTTTTTTTTAAATTTTCAAAACAAAAATTATTGAAATATCCTTATCTTTGAAACTCAGCCTTCTTCATATTAAGAATTCTACTAAAATTTGGTACCAACGTAAAAAAACACTTTACACGTAAGTTAGCAAACCAATATATATATATACACACGGGAGTTGGATGCAGTTGATCAATGCTCCCCTGATATCGTGTTGATCTTGTTCTGTTTGGTTTGATCGAAGGCATGGAATAGAGGATTGGAAACTACTCAAACTAGTACAAAGAGTAGTAATGTTTTGCTTACATTATTGGAGTAGTTATTAATTGATGTGTGTTTACAGTACTTTCTTAATTAATGGCATATGTTATTTTATAGGTTACTCATTCTATAAGCAAGTAGTATTAGATAACACTGACCAAGTCAATCTCATCTCTGGATTAGCATCTCATCAGTTGTAACAAACTAGATATATTAGCATACTGTTATTATGTTGTTCCTAGTTTATAGCTAAACTCAAATGTATATAATCAGTACAATTATTCATGAATGAATCATCACAGAATATTTTCCTATATGGTATCAGAGCCATCAACCGGAGAGCCAATAATGGCTAATTCATCAGCAAGTGCTTTGATATTATGAAGGTAAGTAGTGACATCAAGGTCACCTTTTTGGACATTGAATAGACGCTCTTTTAGAGACATCATACGGGACCGGGATTTATTAGCAAATGCAACTTGGAGGGTGTCCCACGCCTGTTTGGAGGTGGTAACACTTCCTAGCATGGTGATAACCGTGTCTGACACGGAGGAAAGGATGGCAAGGAGGATGAGTTGGTCCTGCTTAATCCAATGGGTGTAGCCAGTAGCGGTGGACGCAGGGCACACCGTGGTACCATCAACATAGCCTTTAAGGCCGTAACTGACGAGGAGGGCGTTGAAATGAACACGCCAAGCTGGGTAGTTGGTAGCTGAAAGCTTGATGGAGGAATGGGCTCCAGCATTAAGGGCAATGAGTTGGGTAGAGTCATTTGTGGGAATGGTAGTGGTAGTTTCAGAGTCGGAGGCGGAAGACATGATGTGGATCGGTTATGCGTTTAAGTTTAAGCTTTTAGCAATCTGAATGTCTAGGCAACCGTTCCTTCACGTCCGGTCCAAGATGAATGTCTTCGATGGCGACTTCATCTTGCGGGGGCATATTAGATAACACTGACCAAGTCAATCTCATCTCTGGATTAGCATCTCATCAGTTGTAACAAACTAGATATATTAGCATATTGTTATTATGTTGTTCCTAGTTTATAGCTAAACTCAAATGTATATAATCAGTACAATTATTCATGAATGAATCATCACAGAATATTTTCCTATAAGTAGTATATCATTACATATATGTTTTTAGTCAATGAAAAGCATAATTTAATTACCAACAAAGCCCAGCACAGTTGGTAGATAGCTCCCTGCCGTGGACATGAAAAAGACTTTGTTGATAGAGGCAAAACCCACTTCGGTGATCTCTACGCCTCAGAAGGGATTAGTCTTCGGCTGTCGGCTGGGGATACCCTTGGTATATACCAAAAAAAAAGCATAATTTAATTTTATTCTTGTAAAAAAATAATTATAGATTCGTTTATTTTTATTAGAAGTCAGAGTTGTTAAATTGTGATATAACATACATTAACATGGAACCAAATTCAAAACTTAAATGAAATCAAAAGAAATTAAAAAAAAAATCAAAACTTAAATATAATACAGGACCTCAAAACGTGTAAACATTAATATTGAGAACAAATCCAAAGCAAAAACAGCACTAACCCTAAACCAAAAACAGCATTAAGCAACAGAAGGGACAAAAATCAAAACAAACAAGCGCCTTATATGAACTTTAATCAATTTTTTTTTCCACATGAATCATAATAGAAGATTTTTTTTTTTTTTTATAATTTCAACCTTTACAACTATCCATGATATAAGAAGTTTAATATAACTTTTTATATATTGTAAAACTAAACTTTTGACACATTGAAAAATAAGGTTGTATCTTTTAATACTTTTGTATTTTTTATTGAAGTTAAGAAAATAAAAAAATATAGTGACTTATACTTTGCAAAGACAAAAAAAATATATTTAAATAAATGATCAATGGAAAATGCAAAATTTTCCTATTATTTCAGCTTGCAGGTTTTTTTCAGTCACAGGAAGAAGATAACATGAGTAACTTTTTTTAAGGGAGGATGTGTAACTTGTAAAGTGTAAACCAATGGTAAATGGTAAAAATATTATTTTATAACTCTTGTCATATTTAAATAGATAGGAATATTTATAGTTTTTTTAAGCAGATAAAAATAACATGTGCAACTTGTAAACTGATAGTAAATGATGAAAATATTATTGTACCAGTTACCACGCATGTCAATTTTAAATTTTAAATTAATTTTAACATTAAATACCTTAGTATATGCTAGTGTAGTACATTACATGGGGATAATAAGTAGTGCATAATATTTTTTATTTAATCTTTCTGTTCTATTTTTTTTTAGAAGAAATCAATTACTGTAGTAAACTACATCAATTAAATATTTTCAAAATTACTCCTATTAGGTGGAAAAGGATTATTAGTATATTTTGAATTTTTTCTATAAGCAAATATTTAAGGTTATCATGATGATTTTTGAATCGTGGTTTTAATGTTTCAAGTCTTGCAACTCTACCAACTAAATTAGTTTTTGGGGACGTTCACATATTTAAATAATTTTGAAAAAATTTATCAAATATTTACAATTTTAATGACATCAACAAAATTAACTATCTTTCTTTTAGACGTGACGATGGTATGATTTTAATTTCTTATGCTTACATGACATCGGTTAGATGTTAAAATACTAAGACAACTATGCACGTACAGGTATTAACATTAGTTTTTAACATTAGTAACTCATTATTGTGTTAAAGTATTTCCCTTACAGAGGGGGTTCATTTTGAGTTATGAATAATTTTGCGTTTGATACTGGAAGTGCACAAGTGTCTTACCATGGAACGTTAATCAGTGGCCGGCACACCAAAACAGAGCACATAATAACGAGTAATCTAGAAAGTTCCACTATTCCAACTTCAAATATTATTATTAGCCATAAAGTAATGAAAAATGAAATGGGGTGTCAACAATAAGCTAAGCAACATCGGGTTAGTTAAGAATGACTTTAGATAATGGAAAACAATAACGTGGAAGAAAATAATTGAAGGTTTACGTGCGCACAGGCACTTATCAGGACAAAACAGCAAACCATTAATTCAAATAAAATGAGATTCTTTTTAATTAGTATTATTTCTAAGATAAGAAGGTCATCAGGAGCAAAGTAGGACTTTTTGAAAGAGACACTTGAATGGTTTGGTTGTTTGATTTGGCACACATTCTTCCATTTTATCCAATGTTGCCATATTTTTGGTTTGTGATCGATCGGTGCTAAAAGACATAAAAGATGACAAAAATACATACACTTGTCACTGAACCTAAGGAAAAGTCTAAAAGTTTAGAATAATGATGATAAATATATGAGTAACTAAATGAAATTATAATGTCATTACCTTAATCTTTTAATCTATATTTCAAACCTGTTGCTGTCATATCATTGCACTCCTTCCACTCCTTTTTTTTAAAAATAAATAAAAAAAATCACTTTAACGTTGTTTGAATTTCAATATTGTCTATCAACATAGGTTGGGACGAGTGGTAAGCGGTTCGGTCTCGCTTAAGCAAGGTCTCGAGTTCGAGTCCTTGTGAATGCAGAAAATTCATGTTGGAAACTCACCTACCATAGCCAGGCATGCGACCTGGGTCGGATCTGGATGTACCTAGGTAGTACTTAGGGAACCGGGTGGGCACCAAAAAAAAATATTGTCTTTTTAATCGGCCTATTCGTTTGAATATATATTGTTTAGCACTTCCCTTGTTATTAGTATTACTCTTCTGCTTGCAAATTACTCTTGGCCATGGGTTTTCATTTTCCAAACAATCACAAGATTTTAATAGGTAAATTAATTATACTTAAAATTTTATTGCTTTAAAAAATGGAGTTCATTTTTTCTATTTTATTATTAATCACATGAGAGGAATTTAGAGGTACATAAGTTTTTCAATCTATCATTATCTAGAATTACTATAAATTTTTACATAAACATAAATTAATTAATATGTTTCCTCAAAATGGCTGGTTTATTTGTCCAACGGACATATAACAGATTAAACAAATGTTTGAGTTGTGGAAAAATTGATGGTTAGATTTTTTTACATTGAATTAGTTTGGATTTAGACATTTCTTTACTTCATTTTCAATTCTTAATTGTCTTTTACCATCAAATATGAAATTACAATCTATTTATGTATAGACATTCATCATCAATAAAATGCTATGAAAAGGAAAAACTGAAAATTTTTATGTACTGCGTTTTAATAATTTATTTTTGTTGTAAATTGTAAGTTTGGAATAGGGATGACAATTGGACCCGGACCCACGGGTAATACCTGCAACGGATTCGGGACTGGGTCCAAAAAAGAGACACGTGGGTAATACCCGCAACGGATCCGGGTAATGGTAGAATGAACCCGTCTGGTACCCGCTTTGAACGGGTCTGGATCCGGGTTTGAGATATCCAGAGTCGTGGGTACCGGACCCGTCCATATTTACATATATGAATTATATATATATATATATAAAATTTTAGTATGTTTTGTTTAACGAGATAATTTTTTTGATGTCTGCGAGTATTTATTAGTGGTATGGATTAATATTAAGTAGAGTGTGTAATGTTGTATTAGGACCCCTCGGTCCATAAAAAAAACATAGAAATTAGTTTAAAAAATAAATTTTTCTTTAAAAAATTGCTAATGGGTAGCCGCAAAACCCGTCTGGGTACTCGAAGATCCGTCTACCCATTATGAAGCGGGTCCGAATCCAATAATTTATGAGCGGGTCCGGGTCCGGGTACTCCATTACCCGAACCCACGGACCCATTGTCATCCCTAGTTTTTTTGGTTTGCACCCTGGTATCCGGCCTAGTGGGCCGACTAATCCAGTTCGAGGGGGGTCCCGGAGTTAAGGTTTTATTCCTCTCCCAACGTTGTTGCGGGGGATCGAACCGTGGTTCGCCCTACCAAGTGCAGCCCCTGGCACCACTGCACCAACAGTTCGTTGGTATTGCCATCCCTAGTTTGAAAAGTTATATAAAAAATTCCAATTTTAGTTTTTTTTTAAAAATAAAAACAACCACAAAATAAATAACAAATTTACGATTTTATGGTAGTTGCAGTGAATTGAAAGAAATCATTACTATAATAGGTGTAAGGGAATATGAATACGAATAGATAATATACAAGAATAGCTGTTAAAAAAATAGATTTTGATTTTAAAAAGAGTAATTTTGGAAGTAATAATAAAAATTGTGAAAGTGGAAGTGTTAAGGGGCATATTTGAGTGCTAATTAATAACCCAATCCATCGTAGAGATAGCTACTTTTAGAAACTCATTTTTAATTATATCATCTTTCTGTCCAATTAAGCAAAAACGATTACTACCAAGCGGGCATATATAGATTAATGCATGGATACGTGATTATTCTAATTTAATTATAGATCTCAAATTCATAAGAAAACATTTACGTTAATACTTAATAAAAGATTTTTACCATCAATGATCATATTTTACTTAAACAATATCATCTTCCGTAAAAATACTTTTAATGCATACAAAATTCTTACTATTTTTTCAAGTGGCATGTAAAATATACAATTTACAAATTACAAATAATAATATAAAAGGTCAAAACTTAGAAATCATTATATACATCAACGTATCACGTATATGCGTTAATTGGCATCTTCAAATTTGATTTTTTTTTGTCCGTATTCCTTGCGGAACCACCGGTATCCCCAAGAGTACCCTTAATATCAGGGAGCCCTTGAGACTAATCCGGAGCGAGCTGCGTGGCTGGCTCTCCCAGCGGAATGTTTTTAGTGGGAATCGAACACGGGACTACTAGCACCTGTATCTCATTCCCAAGATTTCAGTTGGGGCCTTACACCAACTGAACCAAACCCCGTTGGTTAAATTTGATTTTTCAAACATACTTATTATAGGATTTCATTACCACTAATGTTAATTAGTTCTATGGCATGTCATTTGTCAAGGATTCAAAGTATAAAGTAGGTAAAATAATTGAAGTTTGGATCTTGCCAATGAGTAATCTAAGTGTATTTATTAAATATAATACAAAAACAGCAAGTTAGTGTTGAAAAATCAAGTTCAAAAATTCCCATATTAAATTACAAAAAAAAAAAAAAAAAATCTCACAAAGCGCATTTTTTTCTTAAACAATGTCTTATGTACATTTGTTACTTTGTAAGCATTTTTTTCATTAGTTTATATTATAGAGAAAAGTTTTTTTTTTTAAAAAAAAGGAATATATTTTGAGTTTAAAAAAAATCAAATACAAAAAATAGGATGGGGATCATCTCTTGTGCCAAAACAGGATATAATCTGAATTCTGAACATCATATCTCTATCAAATAAGTCTCTAGTGAGATGAAGTAAATTAAATAAAGTTCACATAGATTAAGATGAATAATATTTGTTGTTTCATTTTGCATTGTGTGGCACAACCATATGCTATTTGTTTTTATTTGTTGGTTCATTCAAAAAATTAATAATTAATAAAAAAAATTGGGCTTATTTATGTCTTTAGTCCCTGAAAGTTGAGAGTGTTTTGATTTTGGTCCCTGAAATTTTTTTTTTTTACTTTAACTCATCCTTAATTGTTTTGAAAAATTGGTTTTAGACTTTGCGGTTAGAAAAAATTGTTAACTGCTGACGTGGCTAATGGAGCGCTACATTGACATACACATGTGCAAGTACCGCGTGCCACAAGTAGGATGACGTGGATGATCCGGGCCCACAGGAGCAAAAGGGCCAAAGCCCAACCCAAATGTGTTTGTGAATTGGGCTTTCGTCCTTTTGCTCCTGCGAGTCCAGATCATCCACGTCATTCGACCGATAGTATGCAATACTTGCACACGTACGTGTATCTTGATGTGGCATTCTGTTAATCACATTAGCATTAACGGATTTTTCATAATGGCATGGACTAAAACCAAATTTTCAAAATAAGTAAGAATCAGTCAAGGTCAAAAAAACTTCTACTATACAGACTAAAATCAAAACACCTCCAACTTTCGGGGACTAAAACCATAAATAAGCCAAAAAAATTTATAGTTTTTTCGAATAACAATAAGAGGAACAAATAGTGATAGAGGATAGGATAATATATATATATATATATATATATATATATATATTCATGAACTGATATTTGTTAATCACAGGACTCTCTTGTTTTGGCACAACAAGTGATCCACGAAAATAATACTACCGATTTAGTTTGATATGGATACAACATTTAGTTATTCAAATGACTCTCATAACTAATTAATTTGGTACTAGTTGAGTGGATTTTCCACTTTTGTAAAGAGGATAGTATAATGAATATGCTTTTTCTAAAACATGCGTCCACCAAGAGGTGCCTTCTGGCTCCGGGCTACGTTGATAGGGGAGGAAATCTTTTATGTAAACCATGATTGATGCCAAATTAACGAAGGGAAATCATGTAATATCAAGCCATATCCACCTTTGTTTAGATAATAATACTTAGATACTAGGGGATATCCATATCCATCCATGTATATGGACCATGCATATCTCCCACTTGAATTATTATTGCATGTATGCAGATAATGACTCTGCCCATATCTTTGCCTCAAGAGGTAAATCCAGCTCGTTCTACAACGGTACATCTTAGTGGCACGCATTTGTGAAATTTTCATATCCAAAACCTCCTGTTTTCCTCGTCAAAGGGTAGGATGTGTAGGGCTTTATGATCATTTCATCATTCAAGTGGACAACATAGGAAAAGGGAAATTTTTTTAACATCCATTAAATTATATGTCAGAGCTTAGGTAACCACATTAATTCAACTTTATGCATTGACCAAGAATCCAGATATAAGCTGTTTTAGTTATATTAATGCGCTCAGATCATATAGCAAGTCATTCAAGCAGCAACATTTTGGTAAATTATTTTATTGCTAACAATTGATAAGCTTCTTAGACATAGAAAAAAACAATATAAGCTTTTAATTTTTGTTTTCTCGAGAATTTTAAAACTATTTTTCAATGTTTTTTAATTATATATATGTAGCTCATGATTTGAAATCTGATTGCAACATTCCATGTTATGTAATTTTATGAATAATGATATATATCAACTTACAAAATCAATCTATACCACAAGAAAGTGACATGTGTAATTTGTTAACTCATCAATACTAGTAAGTGACACATGTCAGGTTCATTTGTAAATTAATTTTATAACTCTATAAATATTTTTAATTTTATCGACTAAGTTGATTCTTGAAGATTTAATATGATATCCATTTATTCAAGTTTCTTTTTCCTCCAGTTTTTCATTATCCATGTGCATCTATATATACATACATACACACACACATATTCTTAGCTTGAGATTGTGGTTTATTCCGCAGAATCTTTTCTTCTACTTTTTTTATTTTTCGAAATGGAAAACTACCATATTCAATATCCACCCCACCCCTCGCAAAAGTGGTAACAATACTTATTTTGAGTGCAGAAGTATGAGCTTTTTCATCTACGTTACTTGTTCAGTGAACGGATTCTCCACCATCTTTTGAATGGTTGAGCCAAATTGAAAATTTCTGGCAGTAGCACGCACTAAACAAAGAAAAAGTGTATGTGCACCACGATGAACGGTATGGACCTTATTTTAGGGTCAAAGAAAGGAACTGCTAGTGCTAGGCCATTTTTGAAGAATCCCTTTGCCCTATTTTTGTCCTTCTGTGGGACCACATACTATAGCCATAGGAAACTTGCTGGATTCCCGAATGTTTAAGCAAAAAAATTCTTATATGTAGTTAGTTACTTAACTGCTTGAATATGCTATTAGTTATGATAGATACATAAAGATATTTTTTTTTTCAATTTACACCATATTCATGGTATCTCATAAATTGTCCTAAATTCATGACAAAAAATTTATACAGTCATAAATAAATTTACTATAGTAGAAAACCGGTTGTAAGTAAGATCATAATCGATCGTATTTTTCTTTATTGTGGGGTAACGTGATTAACGATATAGAATGAAAAAAAAAATTTATTTATAAATGTATGAATTACTAATGATATAATATATTAAATATTAATAATTATATTTTAGTATCTATTGGTGGTATAATCAGTCGACTACATTTTGATATTTTTAAACAAATTTATGTACACAACCAAGTGCATGAATTAGAAGTTTGATCTAATTTAACAAGTCGTCTCAAGTTACTCGGGAGAGAGAGAGAGAGAGAGCAGTAGAGCAACGGATATGGAGGATAAGGATTAAGGATACCTATGGTCTCAAACTAAAAAATATATATTTTTAAAATTTATATCAACAAGGCCCAGAAATTGATAAATAGTTAAATTTCTTAGACAAAATTTTGGCTGGAGACAAAACATTTTAGGAGATTTCTAATATGCAATCCAAAATTTGATTGTTGCTATGCAACCTTCGCTTAAACCAATAAGAAATTGTCACTTAATTCATTTTTGTTCAAGACTATCCTGAATGACCTTCATCCTAGTTTCCTTCTCTGCTCTGTTCGAACTCAAATCTTCCTTAAGTTTAGCATTTCTCTTCTTCATGTACTTTTCATAATATTTTCCTCTAGAATCATCACCAAAGCTAAGATCGGAGAAACTTTTCTGTAGAGCATCAGCATATTCATGACTATCCATTGTCTTCACAAGTGGCTTGGCATCACAGTACTCGCATCGCCTAGTAACTCAGAGTTTTGCTTGGCAACAAGTGAATTAAGTGACAATTTTTTATTGGTTTAAGAGAAGGTTGCATAGCAACAATCCAATTTTGGATTGCATGCTAGTAACTCCCAACATTTTATTGGAGGGTCGGTACATGAAACATGGTCCGCCCAATGGAGTAACCAATAAAAATGTTCGCCGTGCACGTAAAAATGTATTCAAGACTGACGATCCAAGTATCCAATGATAGGTTTGTGGAAGGAACTAAGGCTTTGGTTGCGCGAAAGAAAATGGGAAAAGAGATATAGGGAAGAGAGAAATGGGGAAGAAAAATCATGATGAAAAAATGAGTAAATTTTGTGGTTGTTTGGTATGAAAGAAAATGTGAAGAAATGAGGAAGAGAGAAAAGTTGAGTCTTCCTTCCTTTTGTTTGGTTAGAGGAAAAAATGAGAAGAATTTTTTTTTTGAGTTTTCCTTATTTCTATGTCTAAATATTTCATATCTCCCTTTTCTTTCCAAAATCTCTCCACTTTTGGAGAGAAAACTTTTTTGGTGGGCCCCATATTTACTTTTCTCTTCTCTTCCTTTTCTCTTTTGAACCAAACAAGAGAAAATGGAGTTTTCTCTCTAAAATCTCTCCTTCCATTCTCTTTCCACCCATTTTCTTCTCTATCAAATAAAGTGTAAGGCTTTGTTTGGTTTGGAGAATTTTGAGGAAAAAGAGTTTTGGGGAGGAGAAAATAGGGTTTTCCCTTGTTTGGTTGAAAAAACAAAACGAAAGATGAGAGAAAAATGGGTGGCCAGGGTGGGATCTACTAAAAAAAATTTTCTCTACCCAAGTGAAGAGATTTTGGAGAGAAAATGGGAAGATGATAGATTTTCACATAGTAAGAAGGAAACTCAAAGGAAAATTTCTTTTCTTTTCATTTTCTCTCTAACCAATCAAAAGAAAGGAAAACGCAACTTTTCTCTCTTTCCTATTTCTTTACATTTTATTTCATACCGAACAATCACAAAATCTACTCGTTTTCTTACCATAATCTCTCTTTTCTATTTTTCTCTTTTCTATTTTCTTTTCTCATTTTCTTTCGTGCAACCAAACAAAACCTAAAAGCGAAACGAAGTTAAGCTAGAAACTAGGATGGGTAGCTATGCATCAATATTAGGTCGGCTGATGAACCCAAATATAGTCTGGCCTGTCTTTAGGTAGGTGGCTGACTATTTTGTGGTCCCATGCTTCCTCTCCTAACATAGCAAAATGATAAGAAGTGTCAAAAAAATTTGTATAAGTTTGTAATATAAGAAAAATAAAACGTAATTTGTTTAAAAAATTTGTGACATTCTTAATGTTATATTTAAAAATATCATTAGAAAATAATTATCTTATTTAATTTTTGTTTTATTTTCAATGTTATTTTTCTAAAATATCTCTTTTTTTTTATAAATATGAAAAAATTAAATACTCCTACAATAACTAATCTTCTTAATAAATATGAAATTAATTTTTTTATATATATATTTCAAATTGGAAGGAGTATAAGATAGATAAAAATAATATTTTCTTAAAAAATAATGTATTTTGTAAGCGAACTTCAATTTTTAAGATAAATTTTATCTTATTGCATTCCTTAAACAGTACTCTCTACATACTTTTGGCTTTTAATCATCAATTGTTCCTGGATAGATTACCTACTTGTGATAATCTCCTAGCGCGCAGGGTGAATGTAGGCTATGCATGTTGTCTTTGTGGGGTTGATAGTGAAGATGCTATTCATCTGTTTATCTGCCAACGAGATTTGGACGTGGTTCTAGTGGACTCAATTGGATATGGTGTCTTCCCTTTGCCTTTTCATGTGTTCCTTCAATTTTTTAAAGACAAGACTTTATGCATATATGCTTGTGGGCTTTGGCAAATTGTCACATAGAGCATTTGGTTAGTGCTGAATGATATATTACTTAACAATGCCAATTTTAGTATGATAAATTTCTGTGATACTCTGTATATTAAGTCTTGGTTGTGGATGAGCGAGGGCGCTTTATAATCATAGGTTTAACTTTGGCAGTTGGTGTAAGAACCCTAAAGCTTGTCTAAGAGGGTTGGCTTGATTAATGTTTGTCATGTTTTTGATGGAGTGGGTTCGGTTAGTTAAGTTAGCTATGATTTGCTATACTCCTTATTCCTTGTTTGGTTTTTTCCCACTAGGTTTTGCTAAATAAGGTCTTTAAGGAAGTGAAAATCCTAGCTATGTCATGGTTGGAATGTAGGACTTTTTGGTTGTGTTGTTTAGGTGTGGTTGGGGGCTTCATACTTTCCTGAAGTATGTTCTATTGTAACTCTTTGAATTGGTTTTGTTATATTTTGAGCAAATGATTGTGTATATTTATCTTTTAACAAATTCATTACTTTATCTCTTTTTACTTTTTTCTCCCACCAAACAAATAGAGAGAAACTTCGGCGGTTCTCTTTTGTCTTATCTTTCACATTTTTGTCCTTATCAAATAACCACAAAATTTTTTCATTTTCTTATCATAATCTCTTTTTCCTGCTCCTTCCTCTCCCATTCCTTGACCGTGAAAAATCAGACAACCATCAGATTATTCCTGAAAGATGAAAATCCCTCACTTGGGATTTCCCTCACAGGTCAATTCACTCGTCAGTTTGGACTGTCTGGTCCCCATACCGTGTCACATTACTACATTAGTTCCCAACAAGGAACTAAACTAATGATCTTTCAGGGACCAAATACAATGGTTACTCATCTTTCAGGGACCAAAATGGAGGTCCAAACACCGAAGACGCGACACTGTCAAAATTCCTTCCATATTATCACCAACACAGACATGACTCATTCCCTGAACTTAGAGCAAAGAAACTTCTCTCTCACCTTTCAACCGAATCAGCAAACCATTGTAGATCTACAGTGAGCATGCTAAAAATCCAAAAAAAAAAAAAAAAAAAAAAAAAAAATCACCAATAACTGCTGACCAAATGTAACCGATGTGCATGCTAACATGATAAAATTTATTTTATCAGAGGCTAACCCATAAATAAGGCAACCACGTCCATTCGAGTTATTTAAGCTGACAGCCATAAATAGAACTTAGAGCATTATCTTAACAGTCTCAAATTAAAATTTTATCTATCACACAACAAAGGTAGTACCTAATTAATCACAGATTAACCTAGCACAAACTTCCAAGCTTCTTCCTAAATAAATGTGTAGAGAGCTGCTGGTCTGATAACAAGAAGCTAGAGGTAGTTACACGAACAAATTGATGCACTCAGCAATTTGGCTGGTGCTATTGTGGAATGTCGATAGAATTATCCAGAGATACAATGTTGCTTTGTTTATCCTTTTCTTCTTTGATGTCAGCGCTGAGGGAAAACAATTGGTCACAAGTTAACCCATCACATCTATAACGAAATATAAATAAATAAAACGAATTCAACCATGCAGGCAACTTACGGCATCCGTCGAACAAATTGACCCCTAATACGCGGCCGCTGCTCTGCCAGTTTTTTCCTGCTGTGGTATCGAACCTGGCAAAATAAGGCAAATTCCATAATATTGAAACAAGTCAAATTTGTGTTGGCAAATAAAACATCGTGTACTTATCAATGATGGAGATCATGTCATTGACTCAAACGTGAAATCTCAAATCATGAACATGAAAACTTACTTTCAGCGGCATACAATATCTTAATGGTAAATAAAACGAAAATAGTTTGATTAAATTGCACAAATATAACCCAGAAAGGAGTAGATTACTAGGCAGAGGAGATAATCTCAAAGAAAAATATTTGCAATGAGTCACATAGTTAATTAGTGATTAACTATCAGAGGCAACAATATCGCAATTTTATTGCCATAGTTTGGGTGTGCAAGGTTTATTAAAGCTTTTCTTGCCATGAACAGTATTTTCCATCATGGCGGGATCGCAGTAAGCCATATAATTCAGCTATAGAAATTTCATTTTAATAACATAATGAGCATGGTATAACTACATCTTTATATCAGACTGACAAAATCCTCATGATAATGATCTTCAGCAAACATACGGACCATATAATTAAAAAAAATTACCTTCTTCTCAAAGCATCTTTCTTTTCTCTTTTGACGAAATTTGGTCAAGGCAGCCTCCCTCAATGCAATCCTTCCTTCATCTACCCCATTCCCAAAGTTTTTTCTATCAATGTCAGCAACTCCAATGCTCCCAGCTGCCACGTTACCGTTTTCCACATTTATGGCTCTGATTGTCAAGGTGTTGCTGCTTCCATCCTGTCCATTGCTCCCATGGTCACTCTCAGCTATATTTCCATCCGTGCCAAAGTTTGCAGCATTACTTTCTGCTGGCCCTCCAAACTCATTTGATGATATACATTGCTGAGCAGCTATAGCTGAGCTTTTCAGTAAAAGATCATTATGATCTGATCGTTGATCTGGTGTAGCTTTGTGGGCAATGTGATTATAATGGTGAATCTTATAGTAATTGTGCTTGACTTGGAGCACTTGTTCAGAGCATCCCACTTGTCCTTTAACAACTTCTGCAGATTCTTCCTGGCCCGAAATTTTCTTCTGAGATGAAGAGATACTATTGTTCTGCACAGTGTGGAATGCAGAGGAATTGAAAGAGCCAAGCCTTATTAAAGACTCCGGATTGTTAACAAAAACTACGGGTTTGGTGCCAAGATATGTATTGGTGGAAGCCATGTCGTTCATGTTGTTGCTCCCATTAGACTGCTGATTTGGAGGAGTGCCATTTGAACAAGATTTAACATTGTATACTGTCTCTGTATTCTGTGCAACGGAGCTATTGTCAAGTGGGGAACACCTTCCAACATTTCCAGTTTGAGCCTGATAAAAAGTACAGAATATAGATAACATAAGGCTCTGCCAAAGTTTAGGGTATCTAAACGCTATTCCCCAGTCACCAGTGCCAGCTTTGGCTTGCCAATCAATGAGAAATAACTAAGACAGGAAGTTAAAATTTTGTCTATGACAGCATGTTGACATAATTTGTTAACATAAAAAATTAAACATTTTTTTTTTAATAATTCAGTAATCCTTGCCCACTCCTGCTCCTTGTTGGATAGGCAGAAATTCACATATTCATCCATGGATCATGCACAATGAGGAGAATAGACATAACCATATAAGTTTGATGAGATGACTAGGATTTAGGATGAAACATGCAAGTGTAACACACAAATCATAATTTTTCTCAATATATAAAGTTCCTGATTTCCTGCTGTCTAGGACCATATATAGTACATCACCTGGTTAGCAGAAGAAGCAGTATTATATCTGCAAAATGAAGGGGGAAATGTTAATAACCAATGTAATGCAACTAATATTTACTTCGTATATAAGGCAGTTATGCTAGTAAGTTCCTCTTACTTTGAGAATGCTGACAGATCTGAATGTCTCAAAACATTGCTTTCATCACCTGTGACATTTTTATCTTCTTTTTCTTCTCCCAGCCTACGCAAAGTTAGTTCAAGGGATGGATGCGGTTTAAAGGAACAGCTTGCTTTAGTTTGTGAGAAACCAGAAAATCCATTTAGAGTGTTCAAGTCTCTGCTTTCAGCCTGTGGACTGCTGTCAGTATCATCAACAACATTCATGGCCTGATTTTCTTGTGTCCTGGTTTTATTGCTGTTGTATTCCAGTTGTCCTGTATCACAAGCATTACCATGTCCTTTATTCAGCTGCTTACCATTTACATCAGACAACTTATTTATCCCTTTACCCATTGGATTGATAGACAACTCAAGTTTATGCTCTATTTGCATATTCGAAGACATTCCCATAGCCAAGTCTTTACCCATTGCAGCATCTGGAAAGTAACTAAGTGGTTCATTTGGGTGAAATATCAAAACCGAGATGGATTAGTCTTAAAAATATATACTACAAAGGCATACCAATATGATCAATCAGTTCAAGGCACTCTTTTTCTGTCGCAAGTACCCGCTTACTACTAACTTTATCAGGTTTACTATGCATCACTTGGGCGCACGTGCTATCAGCAGCACCAACCATTTGTTTGTGGGATGAAGCTGGATAAGGGTTGCCAACTTGAGCTAGACATTTAGTCCATGAACTCTACATAAAATTGGAGCTTTAGTATGATTTTTGGTTATGTAGATAAAAGTTAAATAAATAAGTGGAAATAAAAAATTAGGAATTCCTAGCTAATATATTTACAGTTTACTCATTTAGGAAAAATCAATCAACAAGTTCTCAATTAAGTCAAAATACATTAACCTGTTTTTAATACAATAGGAAGAGCGATGGTGCAACAAAAGGGAAGTAAGATATCCAAAACAGAAAATACAGTAATAACTTAGTGACTTAAGTCTCTGGAATTCTGTAGGATCCAACTGCAAGGTATGGGACTTGAGTCCTACATTGGAAGTATGGGATTCTGATGTGGGATTTATAAAGCCTTGGGCTCTCTAACTACATCAGCTAGCTTTTGTAGTGTGGATCTCCCAAGGTTCTTATCAATTGGTATCGGAGCCTTCCACCATTTCTCTCAGCTGCACAATGGGTGGCCCGGGTGGTGATGCCGACATTGCAGTGTTTGAGCCCTGCATACTGCATCTCCGGTTGTCTTGGTACCGATGCAAACAAGTACTCAAACTCAGAGATGTATTCTTGTACTCCTTTTTGTTTCAAAGCTGCAAGTTCCTTATAAGGATTTTGAATTTCTAATCTGTTGAACCCTTCTGTTAGCTCCGCCTTGAATTTTCTCCCATGAGATGGCTGGATCTATCTCCAACAGAATGGAGAACCAGTGAACTGCTTGACCCTTCATGCACACTTTGGCCAATGGTATCTTCATCACTGGGTTTGTTCCATGGATAAAGAAGTACGTTTCAGCTCTTGTAAGCCACCCTCGTGGGTCACTGCCGTCAAACGGTGGCAGCTCCACGCGTTTGGCCATCACGTGGACGTCATCCTCATACTCACAGTGTCATTCTAGCGAGTCCTCCCAGTTTGATTCTTCTTCAGTGTCGTCATTCACGCGTCTCCCTTGTTCCTTCATGAACTTCATGAAATGATGACAGAGCTCAATTTGATCCTTCTAATCTGCGATCAACTTTTCTTTCAGATCGTGGAAAGCTTTGGTCATCTCCTCCATTCTTCCTTCCACCTGAACCAAACGAGCCTCATTAGCTTCCACACAAGCTTGAAGACGGGTTTCCATGGGTATCCGGCAGGTCGGACCAATGATAGGGCTTTTGTTTCTGTAAAAGAAAGCTCAAGAAAATTACTACTACTCACACCAACAATACCTCTCCACTCTCGGAGTACGAAAAGAAGGATAAATGGACAAAAGAAGGAATAAAGAGTAAATACCTCACTCCTAGAGTGTAGGTCCCAAGCCCCGGGCCGTTTAGCTCTCTATTCCTCTCGATGATTCTTCTTTGTCCTCTACCAGCCTTTTTCAATCATTTTCTCAACAACTGATCCCATGTGGATCCTAACCAACTCTCCTCCCATTTGATTGCCATGTGTTCCCATTCTCTTCCTAGTGTAGATTTGCCAAACCTTTGGGCTGTGTGATTGTTTTGGTCCAATAACTGACCCCCTTGGTTACGGGCCTCATCAGCTTCCAACGCAGATTGACAATTAGGATAACTTATCTATTGCCAAAGCTGGGAACAGCGGGATCAGCTACGGTTCTCAGCTTCTCATGGCTTTTATCCTCATTGTCCAATAAACTTCTCACACAACTTTGTGGCAACTCTGAGACAACATCCACGTCTTCGCCAACTCACAAACATGAAGAAAAGAGTGAGAACCATTTATGAAAATATGTTAAGGATAACAGATAAAAAGGCTTAACTCAATTCTCCGATTTCAATATGTGATCTGGTTTCCACAAAAGTACACTTGGATGTGATCCATGAAGACTTATTGGAGGAGTATGACGTTTACATAACCTCCATTGAGTCATATGGGTCCTTACTTGATTGGGGAAGTTTAGTCTCTATTGGTTGCTCAGGACATGACTAAAAAGGATTAAGAATATGCAATCTCTTATGCGCTTACACTGAATTGGTAGCGAAAGCTACACCTGAAGACAAGCTTGCCTTTCTCCACTCCAAATCTGTTTCAGCAGTCATATTCTCAAGATCCTAATTTGCATCTTCAAAATTCTTTTCCTTATGGACTCAATTTTGCTCCTCGAGCACCCTAGTGTTAAATATATAAAACCATTCATGTGACTTATTGTGACTTCACCCAACTGCTTAAGCTTTTGGTACCAGTTGGTCCTCGACATTGTTTCCAAAAATTGTACGAGTCGGCAAGTATGGTGCTTTGGAGGCCACGTTGATGGCTGTTTAGGTTCGGATAATGGTGGAGTGTGAACTGTGTCATAAATCAGGGCATGGTGCCTCAGTTACAACAAATTTGATCCATCATTTATTTAATCTGGTTAATATTCACAACAGTTTCTACCATATAAATTGGCATTTTCCATGCAGAATTAACCTCAATTTCAGCCCTCAGTACCTGCTTCCTACCCACCACAACTGTTTCAGTAGCAGTCATGGCAGCCTCATGGCCAACTGCTAGTTCAAACTCGTCCTTTGTTTCTCTGCAGTCCCTCTACTTGGCAGGTTTCAACGAGGTCCATCTCAGTGTCGGTCTTCAGCTGGTTTTCAGCAGTTCTGGTCTCAATTTGGTTCCACTGCTTCTTATACGGCAGCAATGGCAATGCCTACCACACCAGTTGGGTTCGACCTCAGGTTTGGTAACAAGACTCTGGGGATAAACATCATCTGTCTATAAGCCCCAATACTTAGCTACAGAGGACTGATCTCTCTGGCACCAGTCAGATTCTAATGGGGATAGACCAGGATAGACCGCAGTCTATCCTAATAAAGTGCACTATCAACTATCTCAGCACTACCAGTTTCAATCTCTTTCTTATAACTCCAAGTACTGTATAACTCTAGTCTACATACTTAAAACCCGTATATCCAAGCTGCTTAAAATTATCATGACTGAATTTCTCCAGTTCGGTATCTCATTTTAAATTCCCATATATGAAATTACTACTATGTTTAAACTCACCACATGTTTGAATTCAATTCTGAAAACCACAAAATTATCACTGTTGATAAGCAGATCAATGATCCTAAATCCTAATGGTTCATTAATAGAATATACTGATATAGTATTCCATGCGGACTGGCATACCACATCTACGTTGAATACTAAACAAACATAAATAACATTTGGACGTTGGAGTTTGTTTTCATGAGTAAACAATGAATTGACATAGCATACTGCATAGTTTTGCATTCAGATAGAGAAAATTTATTCAAGGCCAAGGGTAATTCAACAAGGAAAAATCAATATATGTCAAGAGATATGCGCAATACCCGAGTCTCACTTCCATTGTCACTTCTATTGTCACTTCCATCTCGAACACTCAATCTTCTGCTTCCACAGTCATTCTCATCACAGCTGTCACTACTATTTTCAGATGCATCATTGCTTCTTGATTTTGCAGTTTTTCTACTGTATGTCCCACTTTCGCTCCCACTACCACTAGACTGAGGAAGGGTGTTAGTCCAAGTTGAAGGTGACATCAATTAATTAATAAAGCAAAAAAAAATTGATAGTTAAGTTTATCAAAGACTAGATCCACAAGATAGATATCATGCTTCTTTACGGCATAGATCTATATGTAACAGAAACTTTAAATTCAGTAAAAAGGAGGTAATGAAATAATTCTTTCGAATTTGATGTTAATCCTTACATCGGTTAAGGGGAGATATTAATTATGGAAGATTGGACTGGATTGTTGGATATTTAAGTTGATCAAAGATACAATGCACAAGATAAATTGTGATGCTGCAGGAACTAGTTAGGTTACATTAATTCATATCTACTGTTTCTTCAAGGCATTGATATCTATGTAAAAGAAGCTCCATGTTGGCTAGGAAGGAAGAATTGAAATAGACACTTTGCCTAATTACTCAGTTGATCCTAAAATACAACATACCCAATTGTTTGACTACATGCATGAGACAAATGTAAAGCAACTCACACTGCGACATCTTCTCCAAACATGCTGCCAGAGGTTTTTAAGCTCATTCCTCCGAATAGGTTTCACTAAAAAATCAACGGCACCTTTTGACAAACACTTAAAGACTACACCCATAGCATCATGAGATGACATCACTGAACGCATTTCAAAATGTGGGGGAAAACAAAATATCAGATGAGCAAGTCATTAAAAAAATATACTTACATTTAGTGCAAGGTATTATTTTGGGATGACACTTACTAATCACAGGGATATTCTTTAGAGTTTTATGGCTCATGATCTTGCACAGAAGACCTATTCCAGATAAAATAGGCATAGCTACCTCTGTCAGGACCAAATCAATGTGATTTATGGGATCTTCTAGGATTCGCCATGCTTGAAAACCATTGGAAACAGCAGCAACTGTAAATACCATAGATGAAGAAGATATATTTTAAGAATTATGGCCTTCATTGTTTAAGCACCTATTTGTTAGAGAGACGCTTGAGTTTAGACCAAAATAAAACAGATATAAAGATGCATTTAAATGAACCCAAGGCCCAAGTCAAGAAGCATTATTGCTGAGTCCCACAATAAGTGAATAAGGAAACTCAATTTGGAATTTAAGCCATGAGCCCATCTAACGAACTAGTCTTTTGGCTAGGCTGATCTCATGGGCTACAGTCATAACAATTAGAGCTCTGGTTGAGAGCTAGGCTATGAAAAGAACTAACTATAGGCTGAATTAAGGTGCAGTAATGAGAGTGAGCCCCGAAAGGAGGACTACCACAAGATCAATGTCGATATAGTGAAGCTGTCGTAGACATTGCTCTTAAAGGGGGTGGCAATGTTACGAGTGGCATATTGAGTAAATATGGAAGCTCAAGTCATGAGGCTCTCCCACCACATGGATTGGTTTGGGTTGAGCTCTTTCGTACGGGCTCATGTCAATTATCCTCACAAAATCAAATTCATTTTGGCCATTAACATAAGGGATTCTTTGCTCTATGTAAAAGGTTCCCATATGTCAACATAATACATACACAAATATCTCTAGGACTACTGGAGAACAGAGTAAAACACTTGAGTTCAAAGGTTGGACACCAATATCAGGACTTTCCAGGTGGATCCATAGCCAAGGAAATAAAAACATAAAGCAAGATTGTACAATAACTGCATACAATATAGAACCTATAAAAAAGTTACAAACTTACAAACTTCAATTATATGATGTATTAGAAACTATTACTTAATCATAAGGGCATCCACAGCAGAGTCTTAACATCAGTCTCATAAGAACACATCAGCATTACATCATCATTCGACTTTTAAAACTCAATTTCAATTTTGTATTCAATTGTTATTCATAAATTCAAATTTTAGATTTCCAAAAATATAATATTTGCATTCAAATAGTATTTATAAGTTCAATTTTTTATATTTTAATTTTATATTTGCATTCAAATAATTTTTACAAGTTAAACTCTGATAATAGTTAACTAATATTACATATGGTACCTACTTAAAATTATAAAATGAGTGGAAAAAAAAAAATACAACATAAATAAAAATATTATAATTCAATGAACACTTCTTCCGACATAATTCAAAATCTTGTATAATAACATATATTTAAGAATAGAAGGCAAAATAATATTTATTTTATTGTTATTGTTATTATCATCATCACAAAAAATTTTGGATCCCACGTAATCTTAAGACTCTCCACCAAATATATAATAAACTTCAAAATTGGATCTCCACAGAGTCTTTAAAATAAGAGACTTAACTTACGACTCTCGAAAAGATTTTCAAGAATAACTAGTCTTATAACAAATTTGATGTTAAGACTCTCTCTCAAGACTCTTTATAAAATTTTAACTCAGAAGAACTCTCAAACTAAATTGGATGCAGAAACTAGTTGAAGCTTAGTGACTGAAGTTCAAATTTCAATTCCATAAAAGAGAGCTAGAGATTGTAGCATGATTTTTTCTAGCAAGTAAAATGTAAAATTGGAATGGGAAGGCGAATCTAGTTTGTACGGTTTATGTATCTCAATCATGTTCATAGTAGTCGTGTTAACCAAAACAGCAGCATTAATACCTTCATAACTACACTTTCGTAACAGAGCGCACACAATATGGCGAGTTGAATCATCATCTTCCACCAGCAGAACTTTTATTGATCTTACAGGGAGAAATCTATCCCAGCCTATGACTGGACCTTTGGGTGGTTGTTGCGATATCTGAAAGCTCTCATGGATTTGAATCATTCCCCTCAACCCATTGTTTACATCTTCAGCTACCTTATTTGACCTCGTATCATCCTCGAATGATGCTCCAGAACCTAGCCCTCCATTAACTACTCCATATTTCGGTCTCTTACTATCAAAAAACATATGATTTTGGTCTGCGAAACCTCTTTTCCTGCCATTATTGTTCATCTGACCACCCTATATCAACCACACTCAAAAAACATGGGTGAGGAATTAAGAGGATTACACAAACTTAATATCCTCTTCAAGTCGTTCATGGATTCTCCCACTTCTTAAGCATTTCAATTGTCAACTTCTGCAAACATAACTCTATATTAGTCAAGTCAGTGCTTTTTCCAACAACATACTTCTGAAAGAAAAAAATATCTTATACCTGGGGATACTCCTCCACCCTAGAGGCCCAAGCAATTTATACATATATCAGTAATGGATTATGGCAATTGTTAACACATTATTATATAATGTTACAAAAAATATAGACTTGATAATACAAATAATTGCCTTTTGAAAAATTTGAGATAGAAGAATATAAAAATCCATACCTCCAAACTCCAGCACCCAGACAGAAATGTAAAGCTCAAAAACACAAAACTTACAAATCAAATGTAATGAAGTGGAACGAAAACTTGTTTCTGATTCAAAGAACCTCAAAGCTTCTGTCTCAGCAAAAAGTGACCTGAGAATTGAAAATGATAACCAAACTCACTCACCATCCTTACAAACACCGATAACGGTATCCGACACGACATGCAGATATCACCACAAACTCCAAAAAAAAAATCAAATACAGCAGTTAGTGTCTTGCTATAAAATAAGGCAAAAGCCACAAAACATAACACAAGCTCCAGAACTAAAACCTAACTTATCTTCTTACTTCTTTTTTTCTTTCCATTTTCTTTTATTTTCAGTAATTTTCTATCCACCTAACATCAAACACAAGATGCACTCCAAAATTAAACATCCAAAATTAAAAATTAATAAAAGTAAAATTAAGAGACTCTTCACTAATTATCAACACAGAACAAAATTCATAAATAAACCAGATTCAAAACGGTTAAGTTAATAATGTCTCATACAAATACGGAAGTGAAGCTTCAAATACGATTCAAAATAGTAACTTCCCTTTTGCAGTAAAATCTGATCCATAAGAGCAAAGTTCATAGAAGGATTATACAAACCTTCAGAGCTTCAACCTCGATACAGCAACTTGGAAATTTTTTAAAAAAAAAAACAAATTCCCGAAAAAAAGAAGAAAAAGAAAATAGTCAAAGCTCCGTGTCAGATTTTGAAAGAAAAATGGATATATGTAAAAATAAGCAAACAGAAGTAGCAATTTATTTAACGAGGCGCAAAGGTTCTAACATTTCTTTCAGAGCTTTTCCGATTGGGCGATGTTTTAATAATTTTGTTTTATTGTTATTTTATTTTATTTTTTGGGGGAATGAAAATCACTTGACTGGTAGAGAAATAACGAAGCCAAAAGGTTAGAGAGAGTGGGTGGGTTGGGAGAGAAGATATTATTCTGAAGGGTGCTGACGTGGACAAAATGAAGGTGAGAATGGCTCGGAGGGTCCACGTAGGATAGTGGGGCCAGGTGACGTGGAGGGTGCTAGAGGCATTAGATTGGTGTGAGCTGGATAAAATCAAATCTAATAGTAAGATGATCTTCTACAAAATCAAGATCCCACAACGTGGCTCACTCATCTCTCGTATCAAGGTTCGCTCTTCAAATCCACATACCAACGCTGCCGCTTTAATCACATCATTCTACGGAACCTGGGCCCTGTTTAAGACTTTTCTTTTTGGCCCACTCATTATTCTCGTTACTCTTTTTGCTTGAAACAATGTGAAAATAAAATAAAACAATTCTTGATTTATGCAAGTCATATTATTTTCCACATTTTCAAAGTCGTAAATAAAATAGAGTATTCCGCCTTTTATCAGGCGGAAACATTAAAAATTTGTTATAATATCAAAATTGTCCTTCCGTTCATTCACGTACAAAAGGGAGGTGGAGGGTTCACAGAGGGACATTTCTGGGATTTCAATATTTTAATTGTTCCGCTTCTTAAAAGGCGAAAGTATTTTCACTTTTAAATAGTCGGTAATTCTTCCACCTTATGAAAATCGGTAGTAAATTAAAATAGTTTCCGCCTTTTGAAAATCGGAAATCATCTTCCGCCTCCGTAAAATAGGTAAATTAAGGGCAACTGAGGGCCAAAGAGTAATTGGTGAGGGCTAAAAAGAAAAAGTCATGTTTAAAATCCTCATCATTACTTTTTTTCTACGGTCTTATTTATGAGATCTTTTTGGGTTTTCATTATGGTCCTATTTATAGGACATCATTTCAATTTTCAATAGCATTTAATTATTTCTTTCCAAAAATGTCCCTTCTAAGTCAACACTTTTTAGATTTCTAATAATAATTATAGGGGTATTTTTGAAAAAGTATATCAAATTTTCACATTTCCAACATCACTAACAAATTTAATCATTTATCTTGGTGGAAGTGAAAAATTCCAAAAGAGTCTTATAAATAGGATCCAAGGGAGTAGTTTTACTCTCCAGTTTGAGATTTTGAAGATTCCTATTTAGTTTTTGAGGCTATAAAATGTTACTCATATTAATTTCTAGAAATGATTTCATTTAATTCATCTTTCAATTTAATTCATAACTTATAAATATTTAATTTAATTTGATCTTGAAATTGTTAAATCTATTTGAATTACATTCTTGTGATGACTGCTAACAATTTATGCGGGACATAGGTGAGTAATATTTTACAATCTCGGGAACTAAAGAGAAATTTTGAAATCTCATGGACGAAAGCGAACACCATATAATGTCGATGACCAAAGTGATAATTTTGTCTTTTTCAATACCTTGATTAGTATTCCGTCCGGTCCTGTTTGTAAGATTATTTTGGGATTTTTTTTCTTCCACCAAGGAAGGTAGTTAAATTTGATATATTTTTTTCAAAACTACTCCTATAATTATTATTGGGACTCTAAAAAATGTAGAGTTAATAGGGGTGTTTGTGAAAAAAAGTAATTAAACGATATTGAAAATTGAAACGAAATCTTATAAATAAAAAAAATAAAAATCTCAAAATGATTTTGTATATGTATTATCATTTCAGGTTTTGATGATTACTCTTTATCTTATGTTTTTTTTTCTTATTATAAGTTTTTATATGTAACATTTTAAAAAATACTAAAAAATTATTTCTATTCGTAAGATTTTATTATGATTTCTAATAATATTTAATTATTTTTTTCAAAAATATTTTTATTAAGTTACTATTTTTTAAAATTTCAAAAACAATTATAATGGTACTGTAGTTTTGAAAAAGTATATTAAATATTTACATTTCTAATTTAATTAACAACTTTAATCCACTTTATTGGTAAACGTGAATTTCCTCAAAAAAGTCTTACATATAGGATCTGACAGAGTATAAAAATTAAAGAGATAGTTTTACAGCATTTCTTAAATACTTTAACATTATAATTTTACAGTCTTAATTTGTATTGAAAATTTTCTAATGTATTATTTTATATTAATGAACAAATGATAATTAAGAAAAAAATTAAACATCTTTTCAAAAATATAAAATAACTTATAATAGAATTACAAAATTATTTTAAAAAATGACTTATAAATAAAACTGAAGAATGTAAAAAATAATGTTTGCTAAAAAACTTCTAACATAGGTCTAGCTTTTTAGCATTTCGGTGGGAAATTTTTTTAAATTAAAAAAAATTTAAGCTCAACTCTTAAAAATGAATTTAATAAAAAAAAATAATTTTTTTTTTCTTACGAGGGAAATCTCACTTTCATTGCAGCACTACGACCATTCAAATGGGCAATCCCGCCTATATGACTAGGCTGCAAAGCGCACGTAGAAAGTCAATCATTGCAAATGAGTGAGTGACATTCGAACCTTATATCCATAGATTACAAGACTAGGTCACGTGTCAGACGAGTCACACCTCTTCTACAATATTGTTGTATTAAGAAGTTAAATATTTAAAATATTTTCTAGTAATAAACTTAGCTAATCCAAAGATTTTTATTATTTTTAACTCTTAATCACCCATTCTTAAAATTGAGATAAAACAAAGTCTAAAAAAATATAGTAAATTAATCATAATTGTTTTGGGAGTGACTAAAAAGTATTTATTTCATTTAACAATGATTTGGATCATATCTCACACTAGGGTTAGATTGAATTTCATTAACGATGGGAAGACATATGTTATTTCAAAAGTGTGCCTGCAAGTATAAGTTATTTTAATTGGTCAAAATAATTTGATTATAAGATTTTTGACTTAAATAATTTGGAATATTAGTTTTCAACCAATTACAACAGATAACATATGTAATGAAAATTTTTCCAGTGCTTGATATTCTAACTTCATCTCTGCACTAAACCAATTGAATTACCTTTTTCCATTGGAAAGATTCTCATATGTCTTATGGAAAATCAGAAGACACATGGGTTATATTTTATTTTTTTCCAATTACATTATTTAGTGTATGGGTTACATTTTATTATTTTTTTAAGCCATATTTCATTTTAATACGATATAATTGCTTATATAAAAATTAAATTAAATTAAATTAAAAAAAATTCATCCGTGATCGCCAGCTGCTTGCAATGTATGAGGAAATTGGCAGGGAGATGATGTTACAATACTTTTACATTAGAGGATGAGAACCAGAAGTCTGTCTTTATTCTGATGGTCCTAGGGAATTTGTCCTAGGTTAGAAAAGAGTTGTGTCTATGGAATTCTTCTTTTATGGTGCCAGTTTTAGATTTTTGTTGTTTAGTTCAGAAATGTAGTGCCCAATATGTAGGTTTATTTCTTTTGGTTAGAATTTTATGTCTACTTTACTCACGACATATTGTTGATTAGGTTCATATGAAGTATTCTGAACTTTAGGGCAGAGGGATGCATGGCTGATTTTTTTTCTTACATAATAAAACTCACTATATTCATTTTAGTTACCAAGAATTTGGTCAAAATATACTCCTATTTTTTAAAACTTATGCTAGATGTACTCTTTCTTTTTTTTTTTTAACATGTCCTACTTAGTCAGGGGTCAAACACAAAACCTTAAATTCCTTTATGCTCGCCCTTCACCAACTCGGTTATACTTGGTAAACCTTACGCTAGATATGACTATTATTTAGCTAGCCTAACCCTTACTTCCTTCAACTCAATTGTTGAAATTTACTTGTGGAGTTGCCAATTGTTATGCTAGTCTTTTTGGTATACATGGAGCCTATTGGTTGAGGAGAGTATTTCGGTTGTTAATTTTGCACCTTAATTTCAACTTAGTTCTGGGATATTGAATGTGTAATGAAATAAAGACACCTAGATGCCAAAAGATTACTATAAGTCTATAATGGATTAAAATGAGTACTGAATTTGCACATGATAACTTCACTTGACTGCTTAAAAGTTAAAACAGAATGAAATAGATTTCAGAAGCTCTGATCTATACTCTTATTTTCTCATTGTTGTTGCTAGGAATATTTAAAACTTTAATATATCGCAATATTCAAAATAGGAAATATATTCAAGTTGAAAAGTAGCAAAACTAAAGTAAAGTTGGACCATTAGCATTGGGACTTATTTGAGCTTTTACCTTTTCAATATCACGTGCCTCTGCTTTGCTAGAATTAAGATGTGACCAAACTCCAGAACCACGTATTTGGAGCAACTTTTCTATACAGGATTCTGGTTGCATAGGTGGATGACCACAGATAAAGTAGAACAGACAAATGAGAGACAATCTTTAGATATAATATGAGATGGAGAATTAAAATCTGAGCATCTCATGAGAAGGAAATATTAATAATATGGAAATTAATACTCACCCCACCAAAAAATTGACATTGATGCACTGAATAGTAAATAACTCTGTTATTTAAAATATTACATGAATTTTCATTGGATATATGCTATGGTTACACACGTCTCCCCTCAAATATGAGATTAAAATTACATAAATCATCCCTAAAAGTGATATGAGTGTAATTTTTTAAATAAGAAATGTGTCAAATGTAACTATGTTTATGTTCAAAATGTTAGTAACCCTATGCAAGATGGAATAGGTTTCAATTGATGAATACAAAATAGCATTATATAAGGGCAAATTTATCAAATTAAGATCAATTTAAAAATTGATTACCAATTTAGAGGAGTTTCAAAATTATTTCTTTCACAGAGATCGCTTTTGTTTTTTTTTTTAACTTAGACAACATGGAAAAATTTACATATTATTTTACCACATCATAATTGGGTAAAGCAAGTTGAGCCACCTAAAGCGTTACCGACATTAGAGTCTCCTACTTTCTCCTTGATGGAGGGATTGCCACTTTGTTCGAGTTTTTTTTTAAAAACAAATAGCTTTATTTGCGCCTCCCCTTTCAGTTGTCACATTGGTTGTCCCCATGCATACACTAAGTGTTGCTTTGTTTCTCTTATTCCTTCCAATCTTAAATATAAGTTTTTTTTTATTTATAAAAAACACATCTTTTAGATAAGTTAATTATTTCTTTGTGTAAATATAATCATGTTTTTTCTAATTAAAGAGACTTCTTTTTAAAAACGGAAGGAATGAATAAAAACAACAGCAAAACAACACTTCAATACAATTGGGAGGGGGCAGGGGCAACGATTGTGGCAAATGAAAGGGGAGGTGCTACTTTCATCTACGCCTCCCTAATGCTTTTTTTTTTTTTTTTAAATTTTGGGGCAAAGTGACAATCCCTCCACCAATCAGGGAGGAGGCCCTACTGCTAATAGCGCCTTAAGCGATGGCGCTACTTGCTTTAGTGCCACTGTCACGTGACCAAAAAAAAAACGTGTTATTTATGTTGTCAACAATGATCCTCGACAAAAATAGTTTTGAAACTCTCCTTAAATTGGTAATTGATTTTTAAATTGATCATAGTTTGATAAATTTGCCATATATAAGGTCCTAGCCAAACTAGAGAGCCAGCCTAAGCAAGTGATCAAATTTTAAAGATTAATTAGGTGAATTTAAGGATTGTGACTGTTGACATATAAATATTGGCCCAGGGGAGTTGTTCTATATTTTATCTGTCATTTTTATTGCACTGTTAAGTACAACAGATCATGTAGAATCCCGTTTGACCAAATAAAATTGTTTACCATGCCATTAACCTTTTTTTTTCCAGGTTACCAGCAACCACATGCACTTAGTTTTCATGTAATCATGCTTAGATACAGGTTGTATCTTTTGGCATATGCTTCAAATTCATGCATTGGAATTGGATTCTTTATCGGTTGATCATCATCCCTAAGATTCATGATAGAGGCATCAACTGAATAAGTATACCTTTTACTAGCTGGCTAAGGGTAATTGCTAATATGTGCCAGGTGTACTATTTTTTTTCTATGAAAGGGCAGAAATTAAAGAATATGGTCGTAATTTTATTTATTTAAGAGGAAATATTGGTTTGACTCTTTGCATGTTTTCTCAATTTGATTCCTTAATTTTAATGTCTAAAACAGAAGGCAGAGAATTGTTGAGCGGAAAATCACTTCAAGATAAGCACATGATCTAATTCCTACTGAAATGATAAAGCACATGATTCAAATGTGCAAGATAATGATTTTTTAGCATTAAAAATATTAATATAAAGACACTTGATTGTGAGTATAAAAAAATTAATTTTGCTTGCTCTGGTAGTACACTATTCGGGCCTATTTGTAAAACTCTCTTAGAAAAAAATATGGTCCTATTTGTAAGACTTTATTCTAATTTCTATTAACATTTAATTAAATTTTTTTAAAAACATCAATGTTAAGTCAACATTTTTTAGAATCCTAGTAACATAATTAGTTTTGAAAAAGTATAATAAATATTTACATTTTCAATATCACTAACAACTTTAACTCATTTTTTAAATGGACGAAAATTTTCCAAAAAAAAATTTATATATAAGACGGAAGGGAATAGTTTTTTTTTTAACGAAAAAATTTAAGAAAGAAAAAAAGTTTTTCGGTCTAGCGGACAGGATGGGCATCGTCTTCTATAGGAGCCAGTGTGTTTGTTTCCTTCTTTTTCTTTCAGATGTACCCAAAAAAAAAAAAAAAAAGTAAAAACAAGCCAGTCTTGGGAAAGATTTTCTGTCCCAACTTTGTGTGCCACAATAATGTTTGACTTATTTTATGTGAAAAAATATAGTAACTTCTTATTTTAATTATTCCTTCCGTCCCTAATTATAAAGTTATCTTAACACTTTTATTTTATCCCTATTTATAAGGCTCTTTACTAATTTTCAATGAGCATTAATTATATTTTTCCACAAACACTCATATTTATTTAACACTTTTTAGATTCTCAATAATATTAATAGGGGTAATTTTGAAAATACATATCAAAAGTTCACATTTCCAATACAATTAACTAAATTATTTCACTTTCTTAATGGACATAAAATCTCTCAAGAAAGTCTTATAATTAGGGACAGAGGTATTACTAACTATATGAATGAATCAACCAATCAACCGATGAAAACATGGTTGTGGAGCATAAAATAAAACATCAATATTGTCCCTTTTGAGGAGACTTATATTATTTAAAAATAAAATAATCATATAAATAAAAAAAATATGTATTAATTAAGACAAAATGCATTTTGTTTGAATTGTCTTCGGCTGTTAACCGTGGAGCAACTACTCCTTCCATCCGTATCCATTTGTTAGATTTTATGTCTTAAAGAAAGTTGGTTAATTGTATTAAAAATTGTAAATATTTGATATATATTTTTAAAATCATTCTTATTAATAGTATAGAAAATTTAAAAAATATTAAATAAATGAGAACGCTTGTGGAAAAAATAAAAAATTGGCATAAGATCCTACAAATAAGAATAAAATAAAAGTCTCAAAAAAGTCTTATATACAAAGACGGAAGTTCGAAGTAGTATCTTTACACATAAAATAAAATTAAAAATGAATTCAAGAACTATCCAAAACCAAAAAGTGTGTGGTCACGTGAATGTGGTGAACCCTAGGCACACTTTGCTTGCAATGTGAGGATTCCTAAATTCGTCAATCACCCAGCCAATCCTATTGCGACTTTTGATTCAACTGAACTTCTGGCTTTATTCTTTGATAAAAAAATTTTAAAAAAATTGCAAACTTTAAGAAATTCAAACAAATAAATTGTCATTTAAAAATGTTGCATTCAATAAACTGATTATTAGTATGTGCATGTTCAAAATAAAAAATTATTATTTTGGTGATCCTTAAAAAAATGGGTTTTGCTAACTAAGATTTCTAGATTTTGGAAAAATATCATAAGTCTACCTTTTTTTTCTATTGAAAAGAAAAAAACTACACTTTCTAACATTTTCATAATATATTTGGTTCTTTAATCAATGTCTTAAAGACACTTGTTAACATTTCTTTTAAAAAATATATATAAATAATTAGGATATTTGTTAAGAAGATTCATTAAAAACATCTAGGCACATAAACTGTTATTATTCCTCGGCAATCAACATCACCTATAGCTTCCAACATAACATAAATTGTTATTATTCCTGAAAATAATTAGAGCCATGGACAAGGCATATTCCTTTGTCAAGATGTGGTTGGTCCACAGCTTCTTCCGTTGCTAACATTATGCGGAAGAAAAGTAATATCTCAATATGTTCCTTCAGAAATGTTTGTTTGTAAAGTCTGGCAATTTCTAAATTGCCAAAATTAACGCTAGCGCACCACAGATTTCACAACAATTACAGATTGGACATTCTGGTGCAAGATAGATCATGAATTCATGATCATAGCCAGCATTTCCTTCTAGTGAGACAACTGCTCCCTCCTGTCCTATTTCCATGACCCTTTTGGAAATTTTTATTTTGGTCTTATTTATAAGATCTTTTTTCAATTTTCAATAGCATTTAATTACTTCTTTCCATAAACATCCCTATAAAGTCAACACTTTTTAAACTTCTAATAATAATTATAAGGGTAGTTTTGAAAAAATATATCAAATTTTCACATTTCCAATGTCACTAACAAATTTATCCACTTTCCTTGGTAAAAGTGAAAAACCCCAAAAGGATCTTATAAATAGGACCGG
This sequence comes from Crotalaria pallida, assembly GCA_037953625.1. NCBI lineage: Eukaryota > Viridiplantae > Streptophyta > Magnoliopsida > Fabales > Fabaceae > Crotalaria > Crotalaria pallida. The sequence goes on along the minus strand of CM075654.1, from coordinate 134,449,610 downwards.
AGGGTGTACAGTATACTAGTTTAATTTTCTCATGAAACTAAAATGAAAACAGAAGTACACAAGATTTCAATTGAATCCGGTGAAAGACGAGCAAAACAAAACCACTTTATATATATAAAGTACCAAAGTACCACAAAAACACTTATGTTGTGGCTCATCTTCAGTAACTACAATATTACTAATATATTTGGATTTATACATTGGAAACCTTAGTCAAAGGCTAGAAAGGGATATGATCCTCAATCATTTATAACATTTAAGGATGAACGATACTCTGCGGTTTTAGAATTCCGCCATGATTGGGAGAACCTATCTCCCTGATTACTCTAATAGTAGATTACAAATTCTCATACCACTTTCTCTTCCAACTCCAAACCTATAAAAAAACCTTTTTATAACATGTTTTATAGAGCAAAACCATTTTTCCACTGAACTCCAAACTTGTATTATGAAAATCCATAGAATTACAAGTAAAAGAAGAAGACCATTTTGCCAGAGGCTACTCCAGCATCTGACCCTGGCTGAAGTTCAGAGACTCCCTCCATATGAGCTCCTTTATATCTTCTTCATTCAGAGTTGCTTGTTCAAAATCAAAGATGAAAGGAGTTGGGCAAGTGGGCTCCTCATTGATCTCATGAAGACTTGATAAATATGGGTGATTCAGTGCTTCCTCGACTATGCAACCATAGAGTAGAAGTAAAACTCATAAGGAAATGACTAACAGTAAAACAAAAAGGATTACTAAACAAACAAAGTAAGTACACATACCAGTTATGCGTTTGGAGGGATCGAAAACCAACATTTTCTCAGCAAGATCAATTGCCATTGAGGACAATTCAGGAAACCTCTGTGCAAAGGGCTGCTTTTCAACATGTGGGAGTTGCTTAACATATTTCTTTGCATTATCACTTCTGAGGAATCCAAGATCTGAGTCATTTGGTGAACCTAACAACTGTTTTGGGAGATAATTATGAGAACTTTGTTCAAGATTTCATTATTCGGAAACAACAACCAAGTGCTGCTGCTACTACTAATTAAAGCAGATTTCAGAATATACTGATCCTAGCATACTAAATTGTTCTGCCAAATGGGCAAACTTGTAGCATTGAAGAGAGAGGAGAAATACCTTAGTTATAAGCGCCAACTGCTGAACATAATCTTTACCGGGAAATAAAGGCTCCCTTCTAATTATCTCCATCAAAATGCAACCAACTGACCATATGTCAATAGCTGCAGTATACTCTGAACAATTCAGTAGCAATTCAGGGGCTCTGTACCAACGAGTCACAACATATTCCGTCATAAAGTCTGTCTCAGATGTTGTTCTGGCAAGCCCAAAGTCACATATTTTGAGATCACAGTTTGCATTGAGAAGTAAATTGCTTGGTTTTAGATCTCGGTGCAAAACATTTGCAGAGTGTACATACTTCAATCCTCTCAATAGTTGATATAGAAAATACTGCAATGACATTAAACATGATCATTAAGCTTCAACGTTACAAATCGTATCGAGATTTGCAAATTGCAATGAATAGGTTTGAATTAAGCTAATATTCAATATCAGTTCCGGGGAATTATCAAAACTTCTGACACTTAACAATCCATGTGAAGTGTGAACAATAGAAGGCATTATAATTGAGGTAACACTACATGACCATTGTAACTGTTTCCGAGTAGCATTCTGAATAAGTTATATATAAATAACAGGTTTCAAGTATCACTTAGGTATTAAGGTTGCATTTGCAAATGAGAAGTAACATTTTGTAATATTTTGTTACTTTTCCAATCACCCGCATTGACAAAACCCTGGTAGTATTTCACAACAAAGCAATAGTGAGATCTCCCAAATTACAGTATGATATTGCAGAACTTCAAGGGTCTGCACTTTCCTATTCCCAAAGGGCCCAATTCTCTCTACAAATGATAGGATACCTCTCCCTCTCAACCCCTCTTCTTTTTCCGAAGGCAATCATGCCTTATTATTACTCTAATCTCAGCCACAACTAACAACTACTTAATCATAATAGTAAGTAACACATACACAGTTACACACAATAACCAAATTACATCACTGTATGCATCAAACTTCACAATCCAATTTCAAACACACAATTTTTTCACTTAATCATTTCCTCACAGCAAACAAACCGCTCAATCTCACATTATCAACTCTCACACAAACTCTCATATAGTCATATACACACTTTATTTTCTTTTCTTTTCATGTATGTTAAGGCAGAAGTATAAGTAGTAGTTACCTGACAGTGCTCATCAGTAAGAGCCTGGTTAGACTGAATAATCTGATGCAGATCAGTATCCATCAATTCATACACAATGTACACATCATTGAAATTTTCCTTATCCGGTGGCTGTATTATGTCCTTGATTTTAACTACCTGCACGTAAAACAGTCCAACACTAACACATATTGTAAGTTGTAACTTATAATTACACAATGCAGAAATCATGATTATCTCTTCCCTTTTTCTTGTGCAGACTGGTACTTTTAACGGCATAGTGAACACCAATGTCAATTTTTGACTCTACCAACAACAAAATATTTTACTATTGGATTAAATATTAGATTGATTGACATCTATGAAATTAGTCCCGACATTTTATTTTATTTTTGTTTTGGTCCATGCTTATTGTTTTTCCATTTCGTTTTGGTATTTGTTCACACGGTCAACTTGGGATGCAAAATGTTGAAGTGGCCTAACAGGATAAGGACGGAAACCAAAACGAAATGGAATAGCAATGACCAAAACGAAACATAAAAGTAGAGACCAAAAACTCTCGACAATAAAAATATGGGACCAAAATCAAAACAACATTTGCATTATCTTAAACCATAGTTCGCGGCGAAAACCAAAATGGAACGAAAAAGCAGGGACTAAAAGCCAAAAAAAAAATGTAGGAACTAATTTCATATAGGTCAAATATTTATAAGGTCCCATTTAGTATTTAAGCTTTTACTATTTTACATACACACAGCAAGATCAAACCCTCGACATCATGTTCAAAGATTAAATAAATAAATAGATACATACATTATCATGGTCCATGTGACAAAGGAGTTTGATTTCTCGGAGAGTCCTCTTGGCATCAATCCTGTTATCAAAGGCATTCCCAATCTTCTTAATCGCAACCCTTTCTTTGGTCTCCGAATCCCTTGCACAGCTGCATTCAAATTAATTAATTAATTAATTAAATTAATAAATTATTTAACTAAATTAAACTAAACTAGGATTTCAATTATTTAACCAAAATTGTGGAAATAATGAGAAATGAATCAGCTAAAGAGAGAGGTGTTACCAAACGATGCCGTATGCGCCGCGTCCGACGGGTTGGATAGGGGGAGAGTACTTAGAATAGACATCAAAGAAGTTGCCGAGAACGTTGTAACGCACGAACTTCCCTCCGTGAATCGGAACCCCTTTACCACTGCTTTTCTCATTTTCAGCTACTCCTCCATTTTCCATCTCTTCTTTTTCTCTGATCCCTTTCAAAATGAAGAGTAGGGGAAGAAGATACTACTACTATTTAACTTGAGTTTTTGAGAGAGAGAGAGTGTGTGTGAGCGCACGCGCTTTTGAAATTGGTACTTGAGTTGACGGCTGACTCAATGGGTCAGGTGAGGAAATGACTCGGTGGTATGATGGAGGGAGGGAGCCTTTCCATAGCTTTTCCCTTTGATTCAATTTTCAAATTCAATTTCAAATTTCGATTTCCACGTCTAATCTTTGACGCACTATTTCTAAAGTTTTATACCACTCCTTCCTGTCTAACTGTGTCCGTATTTGGTAGTTTAATTTTTTTTAGTAGTGTTAATAAAATGAGATTATGATTATTTTTTTATAAAATTATAATTTATTAAAATTATAATTTATTTATATTTGAATATCTTAATTAAAAATAAATGCAAGTTGATTATCTTTGTTTGGATAGTATAAAAAAATTATTTTATATTGAGTAAATTATCAAAAAGCGTATAGAGTGATAACGGGAAAAATTATATGATCTAAAAAAATAATCTTTATGGGCGTTAGCCCCCTTGTTCCACAAAAAAAAAATAATCTTTAGTTGCTATAAGAGAGCTCTTAGATTTTGATTATTTTACAAGAATATAAGTTAAGATTATAATTGACATTGATAAACAAACATAGTATTAAATTATGATTATTTGAAAAAAACAAAAATAATAATTGTTAAACAAAACATGTGTTAATATCCTTTTGATACGCTTACTAACAAAAAAAAAATTGGGATAATGTTGTTGGTTGTATTAAATTAAATGTTACATAAAATTAGAATGAAATCTTATAAATAAAATCACATTTTTTTTATTAAAAATATCTTACATACAGAATTAAAAGAAATATATTTTTTTCACCAAAAAAAAAGAAATATATTTTTTTTTAGAATAATAGAGTTTTGGAAATTTTATAAAGTTTGGAGTTTTTCACATTTAAAAGAAACTGTATTCTCAAAATCAAAATCCTTATAAAAACATTAAATATTACTCCACTGTCCCTTAATATAATTCTTTTTTATAAACTATTTTCTTCTCTATTTATAATATTACATTCAACTTTCCAATAGCAATTAAATATTTAATTTTCACAAATACCATATTTACTTAATACTTTTTAGAATTTCAATAATAATTATTGGAGTAATTTATATATATATATATATATATATATACATATTATATATTTACATTTTCAATAATACTAACAATAATAATTAATTTTCTATTCATTTTAAAAAATCTAATCTGATTCGGTTCAAAAATTATATGCGGTTTCATTTCGGTTTGGTACACAACTTCATACTTCATGCACAAATTGCAATAGTGCAAAGGTGTTTAGTGTATTTGATAAAAATATTTAATGACAATTTAATATTATTTTTATATTCTAATTACCCCTATTTACTTAACAAGTTTTAGATTCTTAACAATATTAATATGGATAGTTTTGAAAACACATATAAATATTTACATTTTGAATATCATCAATTAAATTAATCAACTTTCTTAATGAACGTAAAATCTACCAAAAGTTTTATATATAAGGACGGAGGGAGTAAGAAAATATTAGGGATATGTTCGGCAAAACTAACTTATAGTTATGAGTTACGAGTTTGTAATTGTGAAGCTAACTGAGAACTGTTAGCGTATAACTATTTAGCTAACTATTTGTAATACAATTGTTCGGCAAAACTAGTTGTGAAAGTAGTTGAAAATTATTAAATGACCGGCTTTAATCACATTTTTTGTCATTTATCTTATTTTCAATATTCACTTTGATCCTTTATTATTTTTTTTAATAATCTTGGTCATTTATTTTTTAAAAAATATTCATTTTGGTCTTTCCGTCAAAATAAAGTTATATTTCACCAGAATATCCCAAAATAATCTCTCCCCTCCCCAGATTCTAGAAATGGTCGTCAGATTATGAAAAATCTGTCGGAAATAGCCGTCGGATTCTCCTTATTCTTCTTCTCACAAATTCATTTCGTGCTCCTTTTCCTCCTCCTTAAATCCATTATTCATCCTTTCACATATCCATTTCTTTTTCCTCTCTCTTCTGTTTCCTCCTCCTCCTCCTGCTCCCACAGCATTTCTGAAAGCACTTTTCAGAATCCGGGGAGGGGAGAGAATATTCCGAAAGATCATGATGAAATCTAATTTAATTTTGACAGCATGATCAAACCGATTTAAAAAAAATAAATGACCAAAATTATTCAAAAAAATAATAAAGGATCAAAGTAAATCTTGAAAATAAGATAAAAGACCAAAAATCTAATTAAGCCTAATGACTGAAAAAGACATGCAACATTATTTTATTTATATGTATATTTTCATTTATTCTTTTTTTCTTTATTTATGGATATTATAAAAAAAATTATTGAATTATGATTAATTAAATTATTTTTTCTTCATTAGTTAAATATGTAAATAATTAATTAATTAAGTATAACAAAATTATTAAATAATAATTGATAATTAATTAAATACACATTTAATTGAGCTAGGGTAATTAATGTAATTTTAAAAAATGTTAGAGGGTATAATTGGTACATGAATTATTGAAATATAAGCAACAAAAAACACATTTCATTTGACTTAAAATATAAACAAAAAAATACTAATCTTCTTAAATTTTGTTTCATTCTCAATGCTACTTTCTTAAAATATACCTAGAAAATTGTTATCTCATTTATTTTTTGTTTCATTCCCAATACTTTTTTAAAATAACTCTATTTTTTTATAAATTTGAGAAAATTAAATACAATCAACTAACATTCTTAATAAGCGTATGTAAAAGTAGTTAAATTTGTTTATATTATAAGCAGAGAGTATAGCATATTTAAACGTACTTTATGTATGCTATTAATGGAAAAAAAAAAAAGAGATGCTCTAAATACGCCTAGATGATGTTAAATGCTAGGCCAGATTCATTATTTGTAAACCTTTTTTTTAGTAAATGGTTAATTTATTTCTTAACAAGTTGGTGTAGTTTACATGATCATATATCAAGTTTTAATGCTTGAGAGTTTGAAATCTCAGTTCAATATTGAGGGCTACCATTTGGTCGATTTAAATCCCCCTTATCCTGGAAAAGAAATAATCAAAAATACTTTGCCAAAAAAAAAAGGTTAATCTATTCCTTAAAAGATGATGTTGTTATTAATTTAGTTGCCCAAAAATATTTGTCACCAATTTAGTTCCTTAAAAATCAGTTATGTTACCAATTTAGTCTCTCAAAGATATTTGTCATCAATTTAATTTATCAAAGATCAATTGTGTCACCAATTTAGTCTTCCAAAGATATTTAGCATTAATATAATCCTTCAAAAAAACACTTTTGCCATCAATTTAGTCCTATAAAAATATTTATCATTAATATAGTTCCTCGAAAACCAATTTTGTCATCACGATAATCCCTTGTACTGCTCTAAAAAAATCAGTTTAATTTTGCTTACTTAACACATTAAAAAGAAAAATGTAAAATTAAATTAAGAAAACTTAAATATATAAACAAACATAATTTATATATAAAAAAAAAAATCCCCGCTTCAAAATTTTGACACCTCAACCCCGTTCCTTATTTTGAGATTTTCTTCCAACTCCCTAATTAATAATGAACTTACTGATACGTTCAAAAAAAAAATAATGAACTTACTGATATAATATACTTTTATATATAATAATTTTCTTTGCAGTTTCTTTCAATTTCTCAAAAAATCATTGCCTGCATAATTTTCTTAAAGATTAAGAGCATTTTATTTTCAGATTGGTGTTTGTGCCTATTTTATCCATCTCAAATATGTAAGTCCAATTATAATGGGTTCGGGTACACTTTTGCGGGGGTATATATTTATTCAGTGTCATTTATTCATTCACTTTGCTTATATATTTTCATCGATATGGTTATATATTTATTTAATTTCCTCATTGTTATGGACCAATAAGGATCGGTTTTACGGACCAATAAGTGTGGGTATCACAGACCAATAAGCATCGGTTCGATAGACCGTAATCCGATATCAATAGCCTTCAACGAGTAATTGTTGTAACAATTCGATATTATTGCTACTCATGGTGGCATTCATGGAGCCGTTACATTGTGGATTCTTCTGTCACCTTAATGCCCTATCATGGTTCATCATTCTAATGTCTCATATTCCTCCCTATATGAACAAGGTAAAACGCCAAGGTATGGGGTCTTTCAATCCTGTTGTTTTACACGACACACATATCACCCCACCCTCAAACATTTTGACTTGACCGGTAGAATTCTCTTGATCGAAAACTCATCACAATCTTTATACATCAAGAATCCGGCTTGACGATTTATGTGGGATAACGTCTCACAACACTTATAAAAAAATTATTTATTTTTGACTTATTTATGGTTTTGGTCCCTAAAAGTTCACTGTGTTTTTGTTTTAGTCCCTATAAGTTATTTTGACCGGGACTAGTCCTTAATTTTTTAAACATTTTGTTTTAGTCTCCTCCGTTACAAAAAATCAGTTATTTGCCGACATGGTTAACGAAAATTCACAACAGCTGCCACGGGGTGTGAGATAGCGCCAAATAGGTAATGTGACATGGATGATTCAGGCCTATGAGCTCAAAATTGTGCATATGAGACCATTTTGCGTATCGGACCATTTTGGTCCATGGATTTAAATCATCCACGTTATATCACCTTTTTTGTTTCACTTCATAGCACATGGACCGCTGATATGATGTTCCGTTAACTGCACAAACAAATAATAAATTTTTACAAATGGAGGAGACCAAAACCAAAATATTTGAAAATATAAGGACCAGTCCCCGTCAAAATAACTTTTAGGGATTAAAACCAAAACTTTTATGAACTAAATAGATAAATAAGCCTTTATTTTTTTAAAAATTTCAAACACTTTTGCGAGCAGATTCCGCGAGTTAGATAAGATTGACACGAAAGCTGCACCATAATTGGACTAATGAAATATTGCTTCAATTGGGGAAGGTTTTTGTGCAAAGGTAGCTATATTGTTTGGGTTTTTATTTTGGTTTTATTTATAAAATATTTTTTCAATTTTCAATAGTATGTAATTACTTATTTCCACTAATATTTCTATAAAGTCAACATTTTTTTAGAATTTTAATAATAATTATAGGGATAGTTTTGAAAAAGTATTTCAAATTTTCACATTTCCAATGCTACTAATAAATTTATCTACTCTCGTTGGTGGAATGAAAAATCCCAAAAAGGTATTATAAAGAGTATTGGTCGTAATATCTTTGGCACCAAGCCACCAATGAATAAGGAAGAGAGTAAGAGAAATCCAGAACATTGAACAAATCAAATTGGCATTAGGACATCGCACCAGCTATTACTTAACTCTATCTTTTTTCGTGGCTTAATCTTTTGATACCAGCAATGCATGTTGATGACGATTGATTTTATTTAATTTTTTTAATTTTATAAGCAAAGTCGATGACAATTGATAACTTGATTATTACTATATTATTGAAATTTCAAATTAAATTGTTCAAAAAAAAAATCAAATTAAATTATCTATTCACATACTCTACTTCCAGGTTGCATGACTGCATCTACATATCACCAAGTTCTGGTAACCTACAGACTGGAGCATATGATGACCCCATCATTACTAGCAGATATAAATTTACGCTGTTACGCATAATTACCTCGTCTACCTTGGATATCACTTCATTACCATAAGGTATATTTTTAGTTTTTTAATATTCACTTAATATTTTTAAATTGCTTTAAACAATTAATAACAAAACCATGCCATAATAATGCCAAAAGTGACAAAACTCGTGCAACCCAATATCATGTTTGGTTTGACGGTAAAAAAAAAACATGTTAAAGCTCAAAATTATGAATGGCTTCTGTTCCTCAAAATCAATTTTAGGATAATCTAACTTATATCCATGCACTCTTCTCTTACAATATATTCATAGAAAATTAAGCAGAGTAACAACGATATAAAAGAAGATAATCTGTTCCGCAAAAATTTTATTTACAATTTACAACCATACGCTTGCATATACATGGCACACAATTAACTTTGTTTCTTACCGAATCTTATGAGACTACTCTCAAGTCTCTGCTGAAGATTAAAAAAAAAAAAAAAAAAGTAAGATCAACAGCTACCAGACCCTGAACCCAAAAAAAAATACCCCAAAAAGAAAGAAAGAAAGAAAAGGTTTTGCGGTCCAGCAGATTAGGAATCAGGCATCTGAAGTATATCCAGATGTTGAAGGAGATGAGGTGAGAGGAGCAGCATGTGCATCGAGCCTCCGTCCAGAGCCATGTACAAATGAGGTTGCTGATTTAACGAGGGTCTTGAGTATCCTGATCTTGATTTGGCCTCTCCTTGGTGGCAGCGTGGTGGTGTTGTGGTTCTTCTTTGATTTGGCTTCTACTGTCATCAGCTCCATTATTATTATTATTATTATATTTCTGAGAAGGAAGGAGTTAATGAAGAAAGGAAAAGAGTGAGAGAGAGAGAGAGAGAGAGTGGTGAATTGAGTTATATAGAACAGAGGAAGTGATAAAACTTAGCAGTGAAGAGAGAGTTTGGAGTGCCGTCATTTATAAAGCCCCCGGAACTGAGCAAAGGGATGCTGAGCTGGCATTGGGGGGCGAACATGACACATGGATGTTGGAAGTTTGAAGGCGTGCGGAACAAGATTTCACTGGCCAGACCGGACAAACAACTCGGTCCGTATTTTGCGGGATGGGTTTTTTTAAAAATAACAAGAGAATTGCTAACCAACATGGCAAGGGTATTAGTTAAGGAATTTATTAAAGAAAAATTTGCATTGGAAATTCATGTTTATTAGTTCCCGATATTTTAAATTTAGCATTTTTAACATAAAACTATTTCTTTTATTACTTTCTTAACCAATGCCCTAAGGGCATTCTTTAGTATTTTCCAAATAATAAATCACCCTTGTATGTTTGGTTCGACTTAAAGTTATACATTTTTGACTTTTTTTTTAAATGATCATAATTTAATATGTTTGTTTGTCAATACAGATTATAATCTAGATTATATTCTTGAAAAAATAATCAAAATATAAAAGCGCTCTCATAGCAGTTGACATTTATTTTTTTAGATTTATGTGATTTTTCTATTCTTCGCTTATGACTACAAACATTAATTATTCCATTATCACATCATACCTTTTTTTTTTATAATTTACTTAATAAAAATAATATTTTTACACTATCAAACAAAAAGGATTAGTTTAAATTCATTTTCAACTAAAATATCAAAACATAAACGGATTATAATTTCAACAGATTAAATCACAAAAAAATAATCATAATCTTATTTCATTAACTATACCAAACACACACTAAGTTGGCTTTGGTGTATATTTAGTTAAAGATGACATCAGGTCTGTTCGGCAAAACTAACTTGTAGTAGTTGTGAGCTTGTAACTTGTAGTTATGAACTTCTAGCTTGTAGCTGTTGAGCTAGCTAGGAAATATGAGCTTGTAGCTGGGAGCTTGTAGTTGTTTAGCCGACTATTTAAAATAGTGTTGTTCGACAAAACTAGCTTTTGAAATAGCTAAAATTTATTAAATGACAAAAAAGAATATGCAACATTTTATTATTTTATATTTTTCAAAATTTTTATTTGTTTTTAAATAGATAGTTAATTCATTCATTAATTAATAAAATATAAAAATTATTAAATTATAATGAATTAAATTTATTTTTTTCTTAACTTATTAATTATGTAGTTAATTAATTGATTAAAGGGTAGTAAAATAATTTTAAATTTTGTTTGAGGGTATAATTGGTATATGAAATATTGAAAACTAGTTTAGTTTCTAGAAAGTTACTTTAAGTAATTTTCTAAAAATTAGCTTTCAAAAGTTACAAGCTCCTTTTTTAAAAGCTATATGCTCGCTCTAATTTGTATTTACCGAACATGGCTAATAGCTTATTGACTTAATCTAAAAGCTCATAGCTAACTAAAAAGCTTATAACTCGTGTTACCGAACAGAGTCATCTTTTATTTCACAATTTGTGTCCATTCATGTGTTGCTAATAATTTTGTTTATTTAAGGATTTTTTTTTCTACAGAGTGTATTCTCGCGTCTTAAGAAATGGTAACATTTTGAAAAGTAAAAAAAAAAAACATATTTTTAATATTTATATAACAGATTAATCAATAATCAATCCGGTAATTTAATGTATCATTCATTTGTTACCGGTAATTTAATCAATCCCCCAATTGGAGCACCGAATTCTTTCATAAACTTTTGTCATCAGTATTAAATAAAAGGTTTGCTTAACCTCAGCCCTAAGGACTGAGGATAAGAGTCCAAAAGTAGTTAAGTTTTATAGAAAATAGTGTATTTAGGAGAGATAAAACTTTATATTTTTATTTTTTCAAGAAAACAAGTCTAGATTAAGGTGCTTATCCTCAGCCCTAAGAAAATCCTTAAATAAATGATTTTCTTAACCTCAGCCATTAGGTTGAGGATAAAGGACTATAAATGACATGTTTTCGTTGAAAAAAGAAAGATTTAATAATTAAGAGTTAGAAAACTTAGGTTCCTAATAAGATTTTATTACTTTTTAACCTCTAGGACCGGGGTTAAGTAAACCCTTAATAAATAACTTAAGGGTTTTCTTAACCTTAAAATTAAGAACCCAATAGTAAATATTTATCTAAAAAAATAAAAGTATAAGCCCTTTTATTAATTAAATTTATCATTTCCCATGAATCATGTTAATTTATAGGTGTTTATTATTAAGAAAACCCATAACTTAAAGGCCTTCACTTCAGATTTCAGACCGGTAGTTTTTTTTTTTTTTTTTCCATTTTTATGTGCTAAACATAAAATACAACCATGAAAAAGATGATAATCGATATGCTTCGTAAGTACTTATTGATCTTATTTATAAAATTCTTTTGGAGTTTTTATTTTGGTTCTATTATCATAATATCCCTTTTCAATTTTCAATTGCATTTAATTATTTCTTTTCACAAATACCCCTATCAAATCAACAATTTTTAGAGTTCCAATGATAATTATAAGGGTAATTTTGAAAAAATATATCAAATTTTCACATTTTCAATGTCACTAACAAATTTAACCATTTTCCTTGGTAGAATTGAAAAATCTAAAAAAAATCTTATAAATAGGACTAGAGAGAGTATATGTTAGCTTGCCGCATACTCCACGAGCGAAAAACAATAATCTTTAATTTGTCCACGTTTTTTTATATTGGATAGTTTTATGCGGGTGGGGTTGTGAGGATTCCTTACACGAAGAAAAAGATAAAACTAATAAGTTTTGGAAAAAAACTTCATATTGTATTAAAGAAGTTAGTCAAATATATTAAATTTTTTCAAATTAAAAAAAAACATAATTATTTTAAGAAAATTGTATTGAGAATGAAACAAAAAATTAAATGAAATAATCATTTTATAAAAATAATATTTTAAGAATAATTACATTAAAAATATAAATTAATTAACTTTTTTTATATTTAAAATTTAAATAAGTATATTCTTTTTTATACAGTATTAAAGATTAGAGGGAGGGAGTATAATCTGCATAAAAATATTTTACAGTACTATTTTAGAGTGCCAAAAAGCTGCTCAAACATTTGTTTGCTGCCTGCACGCGATGAATTGCAATAAAATATTCAAATGGGGAATCTAACCAACATAAACTAAGCATCATGGTGATTAACAAATATTTCAATATTCGTTGCTCATTTTCAACAAAGTGCCGCAATCAATTGGTTGAAGAATCCACATTGGGTGTGCTTGTCATTTTCTTTTCTGTTTCCTAACCGAAATAATATATCAATGTTAGATTACTATTTTCTATGCTCGATTCAAAGTTTTAACTGTACTACCTAAATTCGGCTTTTTATCCATTCAGAAATCTCTTCTCAGCTACATATTTCATTCAGGAATCTATGATCATTTGAGGAAAACAGATCTAATTGGCACCTTTTTACTAGTTACTAGTGTAAAAGCAAAGCTGTAGAATTTTCGCTCACTGAAAAGTAAATGAGTAAATATCTAATTTAGTCCGTTAGATATTTAATTTGCATGTACTGATATTTTTTAGGTTTTCTTAACTTCAGATTGAGAATAAGAATTTAAATGACAAGATTTTTTATTGAGAAAATATATACAAAATATTTTTATTCTAACAATATAAGTATATAACACTTCCTCATAAAAAATGTCAACTTTTAAATTCTTAATTATCCTCATCCCTTGAAACTGTGAATAATAAGAAAATTCACTTGTTTTACAAAGAAAAATTATTTGCATGTACAAATATGATCCATATAAAAAATTAAAAGTTTGAAATGGTTTTTAAAAATTTAAAATTCTTTCAAATTACTCCCTAAATTTGTTCCGAAAAAGACATATGAAAACAAGAGAATAAAATTCAACACTTCATTTGCTCCATTCTCTATCATTATCTTCTAATCCAGCCCTTCCTTTTTTCCAACCACCCACCAATCTTGCATCTCTTTCTTCTCAGTACAGTGTTGATAGCAGGATTCGCAGCAATCAGTGTAAGCAAATTAAGGATCTTGAATTCATGATTCTCACATAATTTGTTTTTTTTTGGTGAACTCTCACATAATTTGTTTGCTATAATTGAAGATTACAATGAAATGAAACTTATCCGGATCCATCGCTTGAAGTTTCTCTTGAATCTCTTAAATGTATGTTTGTGTTCCTTGATAAAGAAATGGTTTTCTCTCCTCTGTTCTTTTCTCTTTTCTGGTTTCTCTGATGATAGGAGAATCCTTTCTTCCTGTTATATGACTTAACCACTTAACTGCCCATTTCATTCCTTGAACTGATACTGATATATATATCAGTATTCTGGACAGTTGCACCCTTTCGCCCAACTGTTATGTGGTTTGATAATTACTTCTTTATAAAGGCAGAGGAGAGGGACTTTAAATTATAAAAGACCCAATTGATTCTAAATGACTTTAATAAGGTTAACCATCATCACATTGAACCCTCTTTAATAAGAATCAATCCTTTAAATTACATGAGTCACTATAGATTATTAAAATAATCTAACAATCTCCCACTTGGCTCATGTGATGACTTGACTGTTCAACTAACTATAATTGTACACTATACATTGAAACTATTAAGCCATCATCTTTAATTGAATTAAGATGATCGGATCATGGCGGTCACAAGTCAATTAAAACGACATGATTCCTTCCATGTATCACATAACCAACTCAACCCAAAATGACTTTTATCCTTGATGTCTTTCATAGACACAATTCATCATCACACTAAACAATACATATATATAACATAATGTGGATAACAAATAATAAAAAATGGAAACATAACTTTAATTGAATTCATAAGTGTCATTACAATACGAGCAATATAACTATAAATATATGTACATATCTTACTTTTATGCTAACAAGGTCTTATCTATGATGCCCATCTCTCTAACATGGCCAATGAATGTTTTGGGAGGCAACCCTTTGGTTAGCGGATCCGCTATCATCATATCAGTACCAATATGCTCAATCAACACTCTTTGTTTCCAAACTTCTTCTTTGACACTCAGGTACTTCAAATCCATGTGTTTCGCACATTTAGAGTACCTATCATTCTTAGAGAAGAAGACAGCTGCAGAATTATCATAATACATTCTCAGCGGCCTAGCTATACTGTCGACAATGCCAAGTCCTGAGACAAAGTTCCGCAACCACAATGAATGAACAGTGGCCTCAAAGCACGCCACAAATTCAGCCTCCATAGTAGAAGTAGCAATCACAGATTCTTTTCCACTCCTCCATGAAATTGCCCCTCCAGCTAATAGGAAAACATAACCAAATGTGGATTTCCTAGAGTCCACACATCCTGCATAGTCTGAATCCGAGTATCCGATTACCTCCAGGTAATCTGACTTTCTATACGTGAGCATGTAATCTTTGGTGCCTTGTAAATACCTAAGAACTTTCTTTGTAGCTTTCCAATGATCCATTCCGGGATTACTTTGATACCGGCCTAACACTCTAACAGCAAAACTGATATCTGGCCGTGTGCAAGTTTGAGCGTACATCAAACTCCCAACAACTGATGCATAGGGTATAGACTCCATTTCCTTTCGTTCCAAGTCATTCTTGGGACATTGCATTTCACTAAATTTATCCCCCTTTTGAATTGGAACTATTCCAGGAGAACACTTTTCCATTCTGAATCTTTCTAGCACTTTATTGATATAGCCTTTCTGAGACAATCCCAAAAGTCCTTGTGATCTATCACGAAATATTTCAATTCCTATCACATAAGATGCCTCTCCCATATCTTTCATTTCAAAGTTCATAGAGAGATACTTCTTTACATCATGTAACAATCTAGTGTCATTAGCAGCAAGTAGGATATCATCAACATATAGAACTAATATAATG
Source organism: Crotalaria pallida (assembly GCA_037953625.1). Taxonomy (NCBI): domain Eukaryota; kingdom Viridiplantae; phylum Streptophyta; class Magnoliopsida; order Fabales; family Fabaceae; genus Crotalaria; species Crotalaria pallida. Next base: position 134,433,620 of record CM075654.1, on the reverse strand, counting down.
AACTTACTCCCACTGACCTTCATGTAGATACACTTGTCAACAACATTTTCTACAAAACCATATGACGTAATGGTATCATTGAACTTAAGATACCATTGTCGGGAAGCTTATTTCAATCCATATATTGACTTCTTTAACTTACACACTAAGTTTTCTTTTCCTGTGACCACAAACCCTTCTGGTTGGTCCATATATACTTCTTCTTCCAAGTCACCATTAAGAAAGGCGGTCTTTACATCCATTTGGTGAAGCTCCAAATCATAATGAGCCACCAATGCCATGACAATTCTTAAAGAGTCCTTCTTTGAAACTGGAGAGAAGGTCTCTTTATAATCAATGCCATCCTTTTGAGTGTAACCTTTGGCAACAAGCCTAGCCTTGTATCTTTCAATGTTGCCTTTCGAGTCTCGTTTGGTCTTACAGACCCATTTATTTCTGACCCGTTTAGACTTTTCAGGCAACTCGACTAGTTCCCATACATTGTTGTCATCCATAGATTTCATCTCCTCTTTCATGGCATTGAACCACTTTTCAGAATTGCTACATTCCATGGCTTGTCTAAATGAGACTGGATCCTCATCAATGCTTAAGTCACATCCATACTCAACAGAATAAACCACATAGTCGTTTGGAATAGCTGATCTTCTATGCCTTTCAGACCTTCTTAATGCTACTTCTTGTGGTTCATCTATCGCTTGCTCATTTGAAACTTGCACATCATTAGCTGGTTCATTACCTATATGTTCATCTTGTGGGTTTGGAATATTAATGTGTTGTCTTGCCGTGTTGTGTGACTGTGATACAACAAGAGGGACAACAACTTGAGGAGGAACACTAGATGTAGGAGTTTCTATACGAATCTCTCTAATATCCACATTTCGTGGTTCTCCACTCCCACTGAACTGACCATTCTCAATGAACTGAGCATTTCTAGACTCAGTTATTCTCGTACTATGGTTAGGACAGTAAAATCTATACCCCTTTGATTTTTCCGAATACCCAATGAAGTAACCACTAATGGTTCTTGCATCAAGCTTCTTTTCATGTGGATTATTTACCCTTACTTCTGCCAGGCAACCCCAAATGTGAAGATGCCTCAAACTGGGCTTCCTTCCTGTCCACAGTTCATAAGGAGTCTTAGGAACTGCTTTACTGGGAACCCTGTTTAACAAATATGTAGCAGTCTTTAATGCATGCATCCACAACGAAATAGGTACAAGACCATCACTATTACTTAACATACTCCTAACCATATCCATGAGCGTACGATTCCGCCTTTCAACTACACCATTTTGTTCTGGTGTACCAGGCATTGTATAATGTGCACATATGCCTCAACTTTCAAGAAACTTTGCAAATTGACCTGGACATTATCCACTTTCATTGAATTTACCATAAAACTCACCACCTCTATCAGACCTCATTACTTTCACTTTTCTATCTAATTGCCTTTCAACTTCATCAATGAACACCTTTAGGAAGTCCACTGATTGGGATTTTTCATGCAAAAGATACAAATAACAATATCTAGAGTAGTCATCAATAAAGGTAATGAAATACTTTTCACCGCCCCATGACGGAACATCAAATGGGCCACAGATATCAGTGTGTATTAACTCAAGTAATTGACTACTTCTTGTGGCAGGATTGTTTGATCTATTTTTTTGTTAGTTTGCCTTTAATGCAATCTACACATATTCCCCAGTCATCAAAATCCAATTGAGGTAAAATTTCATTTCTCATTAACCTCAGTATCCTTTCTCTGGATATGTGACCTAACCTTTGATGCCACAAGAAAGCAGAATTTTCATTATGTGCACTACGCTTAATACCAACATTATATTCAACATGAAACAGGGAATCAATAAAATTAACATCAAGATTAAAACGATATAAACCATTAATTAATGTACCAGAACCATAATAGTACTTGTCTTTATATAATGAGAATACACCATGTCCAATCTTAAAGTTAAAACCTATATTATCCAACATCGGAACAGAAACTAAATTTCTAGCACAACCAGGAACATAAAGACACTCTTCAAGATCCAAATGACAGCCAGTGTCCAAGACCAATCTATACGTCCTAATTCCTTCTATTCGTGCCTTCATTCTGTTCCCCATATACAAAAACTTTTCATTTCCTTTTATGGTTTGGATCGAAAGAAATCCCTGTGTAACATGAGAAACATGAGTAGTAGCACCAGAATCTAACCACCAGGTACTATTAGGTACTTCAATAAGATTTGATTCAAAATTTACTGAAACATAGTAAATACCTTTCTTTTCGAACCAAGCCTTCCTTTTAGGGCAGTCTTTCTTGAAGTGACCTCACTTCTTGCAGAAATGGCATTTCTGCTCCTTCTGGATTCTGCCTTCATTGACTTTCATTGAGGCTTTCTCCTTCTTTTTACCCTTCGAACCAGGCTTTCCCTTGCTACTGCTAGCACCATCATACCCCACGAGATGGATGAATTGATCCTTCAGTTTCTTTAATCTCCCTTCCTCCTGAACCAACATTGCCTTAAGTTCCTGGAAGCTCCACTTTTCCTTGATAGTGTTGTAGTTCACTTGGAATTGTCCAAATTCTGGAGGAAGTGAGTTCATAATAAACTGAACCAGAAATGTCTCATTCACCTCCATATCCATGGTCTTTAATTTTGCCGATAGATTTGCCATACTAGTTACATGATCATGAATGGGCTGTGACCACTCAAACTTCTTTGTTGTTAACTCACTCATTAGGCTCCCAACAATGGACTTGTCAGTAATGTCCGATTGAGAGTACTCCTTAACCTTCATCATAAATTTCCTAGCATCATCGGTTTTGAGCATTGACGGCTTTACATTTTCTGTCATCGTCATCCTCATTAAATTCAAGCTCAACCTGTTAGACCGCTCCCAAGCCTCATAAAGAGATTTGTCAGCCTCTATACTAGTCTCATTAATGGTCGCAGGCTTCTCATCCATAATCAGTGCAAGGTCCAAATCCATCACACCAAGTTGAAACTTGATTTGCTCAGACCAATCAACATAATTTAGCCCGTTGAATTTAATGACTCCACTGCCCATACCATATAAATTAGCGGAAACTGCAACATTTCACATGCTCATACTATTAATGCTTTGAGTAAACGTAATAGATTCAAACATATACTAACTTTGACAATGTATTTAAGTTCACCTTTGGGTTACACCTAAATCCATAACTTCTAACAATAATGATGCTAACTCCAACATACTTAAATAGACAATTAGTCCCGCTTAAATGAACATGCAAGTTATCTTTGGATATACAAACATATTCTCCAAGTATGTCAAATAATTCTTTAATATTATTAATTATAAGCAATGGTATACCTTTGGGCAACACATGGAGACCTTATAATAATAAATTTCAATTATTCCATAATTCTCTTTTATATAGCATCAAACTATAATTCTCTTTTATATATAGCATCAAACTTATGGGTAATTGGAACAATCATACAATTTTGAAATTAAAATTCTAAGACTCGATCACTTTGGTGATTAATGAATCTAATGTATAATATAATTTCAAAATAAATTATCCAAGATGTATGTATAAATATATAAAAAGTAGGGCACGTTAGTTTATATATATATATATATATATATATATATATATATATATGAAATGGTATACTATCATAATATATGTAAAACTTTGACAACACAATTCAATAGCATATACTAGTAACAATCCTATACATTCGTATATATCTTATATATACAGTACTAGTTTGTGTTAAGTGATGAATAGAGTCTGGTACTATCATAATAGAGTCTGGTACTACTTATATATACAGTACTATCATAATATATGTAAAACAACATGAACCAGAGGCGACTACTCCATTAGGCATTAAAACACAACATTTCAGTATATAATGATACGCCAAAATAGATGTGCAGCGGATTCATAAACCCCATTCAAGTATGTAAAAATTTTTTGGGAAAACAATAAAATAACGATGTGCCAAAAATTTACTGTGCAGCGGAAGCAATAACTTTCAGATATATATATGGAACTAATAAATTTCTAGATGCAGCGGAAGCAATAAATTTATTTCTAAGTTCCATTATCAAGGTTCACATAATATTGAAAAAATATCATCAATGAAGAATCACAAAATTCAGAACCTTGCTCTGATACCAATTGTAAGCAAATTAAGGATCTTGAATTCATGATTCTCACATAATTTGTTTTTTTTGGTGAACTCTCACATAATTTGTTTGCTATAATTGAAGATTACAATGAAATGAAACTTATCCGGATCTATCGCTTGAAGTTTCTCTTGAATCTCTTAAATGTATGTTTGTGTTCCTTGATAAAGAAATGGTTTTCTCTCCTCTGTTCTTTTCTCTTTTCTGGTTTCTCTGATGATAGGAGAATCCTTTCTTCCTGTTATATGACTTAACCACTTAACTGCCCATTTCATTCCTTGAACTGATACTGATATATATATCAGTATTCTGGACAGTTGCACCCTTTCGCCCAACTGTTATGTGGTTTGACAATTACTTCTTTATAAAGGCAGAGGAGAGGGACTTTAAATTATAAAAGACCTAATTGATTCTAAATGACTTTAATAAGGTTAACCATCATCACATTGAACCCTCTTTAATAAGAATCAATCCTTTAAATTACATGAGTCACTATAGATTATTAAAATAATCTAACAATCAGATCTCATCGTCCACCCACCATTGTCTAAGTTTATGATTGCGGATTCCCTTGTCACGCTTGCATTTTGAATCTGCCGTCACATGATACCTCCTCGGCGGCTCCTCCGATTTTGCATCTATTTATATGAAAAAAGTGATCTGATGAAAGGACTTCATCCTCTACAAAGATAATTGAATGATATATTCATCAAAAGAAGCTCATTATCCAACGTCCATCAGTTCTATTATCGATAGGAAAATATTAACAAGTTAAAAAATCAAATGTAGTTTGAAAGCATTGAAAAATATAATTTTTTTAGATTTTCGATAAAAGAAAGAATTGAGATTTGTGTTGTTTTTTTCGCTCTTAGAAAGTTTAACAATGACATTTCTTAGCATGAGCCTTGTGGATAATCAGATTTTTTGAGTCTCATGTAAATTCACTCTTCAATACCATGCATGGTACATTTGAAACAGGGATACACTTGAATTGGTGATGTACTTGGCTTGGGTATTTGGATACCACTACACGTATGATACTCTTGGAAACTTGTAACGAATATGTTAAGGTATACTCCCTCAGGTCCTATTTATAGGATTCTTTTGGGGTTTTTCACACCCACCAAGGAAAGTGGTTAGTGACATTGGAAATGTGAAAATTTGATATACTTTTTCAAAATTACCCCTATTATTGTTATTGGAACTCTAAAAAGTGTTGACTTAATAGGAGTGTTTGTGGAAAGAAGTAATTAAATGCTATTGGAAATTGAAAAGGGTCCTATAAATAGGACCAAAATAAAAACCCCAAAAGGGTCCTATAAATAGGACCGGATGGAGTATTTTAGATGTGAATCTTACCAATAATGTTGTTTTTGCCTTAGAAATTATATTTTAATGTCATAATCAATCTTTAGTTCTTACTATATATTTTGACTTATTTTGAGTATGAACCAATTTTATGATATACATATACAATTTCAATGCCAAAATAATTTATTTACACTTTATTTATAAATATTTATTTATAAAATTTGAATTTACTGTGTATCGCTATATTCATATATACCTTAGTTTTTTTAAAAAATGTCACATCCGCATCCGGTAGTGTACCTTTAATTTATTGATGCAACATTGCTCGACACACATTGAAAATTGCAATACGTTAAACCGATTTAAAGACCAACACACTCATCAACAACTCACAATTAACCAACCAAAATGACAACATTTCAAATATTATCAATGAAAAATGCACCATTCCTTGGGTTCTGAATAGATGATGCAGGTGTGAAGAAGGTTAATTCGAAAATTGTCCTTACCGTAAAACCATAACAGCACATACATGAAGATAAAATAAAAGAAGGTTGGTAATTAAGCAAAATGGCATTAACTTATCAAATTAAATAACTAATTCAAGTTAACTTAACCTAAAGCATGATTAGCAATTGCATTTGCAATACTTTCAATACATTGGCCTTCAAATTTTAAATATGAAGATTAAGATTTTCTTAACCATTGCTCTTAAGAGTGATAACAAGAGGCTAAAATAACATTTACATATTAAAAAAACTAAAAATTTAATATAAAAAGGTGATAGATAGATTTAATTTCTGAATAATTTCTTACTACTTTTTTACTCACTCCGATCTTATTTATAGGACACATTCTAGAAGAATTTTTTGGTCTTATTTATAAGTCACTTTGCATTTTCTAGGAATCATTTATTGCTATTTTCTCTTATTTGTCATTTGTCCATTAATGTGAAATAATGCATTATGAAATTCCTATTACAAGATAAGAGCGTAAGATTGTAATGTTAAAGTATTTTTTTAAAGTTTCAAGAAATTTAAATATCTTTTTGATCTGTATGATATGAATAAATATGCCCTATAAATAGGACCAAAGATGTTAAAAAAGTCTTTTTCTTGTATATACATATCATCAATAAGTTGGTATATGAGATGAGACCACATTAGATCTTTAAATATCAATCGTTCAAAGTCAAATACTCCATTAAAGGTCAATTCCCGAAAATCAAAGCCATATTTTTAGCTGCTCCCTCAAAATCATTTAATATTTTATACTAGTATTTTATTTACCATTTTAACATATTTAATATTTGATATTTTATTTTTCTCTGTACTCTTTGGTCAGTATCACAGTGTTTTCACCTTTAATACCAAGGAACCCTTGAGACTAATTCAGCACGAGGTCGCGTTCCTGTACCTCTCCTAGCGGTGTGTGTTAACCGGGAATCGAGCCTAAAACTTCTTAGTCTTATATCACATACACAAGTTCTCAAGTTGGCAGGATGACATCACTTGAGTCAACCCCCATATGTTATATTTCACATTTTATTTAGCATTTCACATTTTAATTTTTTTGGTTGAGTTTGTTTGATAGGTGCTATGTGTCTTTAATAGCGGAGTTGTACCATGTTAACAATAATAATTTGCTCAAATAATTAGATTTTTCGCATATGAACATTAAAATATTCTAATTATTCTATTTTTTATAATAAAAAATATAATTGATAAATATTAAAATCTAATTAAAAAATTGTGTAAAAAGCAACCCAAATATTCATAGCATAAAAAAATATTTTATGCTTTATTTTCTTTAAAAATCTTTTAAAAAAAAACTCTATGTTTTTTTAATTTACTTTGTAAAATAATATTTTTTTAATACATCCAAAAGAAACAAATTAGTTTAAATTTACTCTTCAACTAATGTATGTTCCAAAACATAACTATATTATATTTTGGCTTAATTATGTCACAAGTCCCTGAAGTTTGTAGTACTTTTGCCAGATACTTTTTTTTTCAATGTCTGACTCCCTGAAGTTTATTTTTGGATTTGTCAAATACCCCTACTACCAATTCTGATCAATTTTGCTGACATGTAACATCAAAATCTTGGTCAGGCGCAGGAGGTTAGGCACGTGGTGTCCCATAGGCGAAGATCTTTTTTTTTAAATACTAAAAAACTAAAAAACTTAATATTTTTATATTTTTAGTTAAATAAAAAAAGATTGAAGAGAAAGGTCGTCTTCGCGTGTGTGGCATCACGCGGCACCACGTGACCAACCTCCGTTTGACTAAGATTCTGATGTTACATATCAGCAAAATTGTTCAAAATTGATAGTATGAGTATATGACAAACCTATAAATAACTTCGGGGAGTCAAAAATTAAAAAAAAAAAGGAACAAGGGTATCTGGCAAAAGTACCCCAAACTTCAAGAATTCGTGACATAATTAAGCCTTATATTTTTATCGAATTTTAATTATAGTGTTAAGATTCTATCTCAAAACAAATAGACAATGGGAGAAGCAACTCAACAGACCGGCCAAATGGTTGCTTTTGACCCATCATGAAGAAAAAATGACATATATATATATATATATATATATATATATATATATATTAGCCCGCGTAACTATTGACCCATGATAATCGAAAAGAAATTGGGCTCTGATTCTAATATCATTGTTAAGGTTTCATCTTAAAACTAATTGATAATGAGAGGAGTAACAAATAAATATTTAAGTCGTCATACCACACATATTATGAGGCACACGATGTGGGTAGGGTCTGTCCTAGGGGTAGGCCCAAGGAGCGATTGCCTAGGGCTCAAGATCAAAGTGGCCCAAAAAAATAAAAAATGATTACCTATTTTTTAATTTAAATTTTTTTAATAGTGAACAATAATTAGATAATAAAATAAAATGCATTTTACAATGTTATAGTTTCCATTTCCTCTTATATTTGTTCAAATTTTGATGTATAAATTTACACAATTTTTTTATACATCAAGGATTCTCATTTATTTCATTCTTAAGATTTTCATGATTCTCTAACTTTTAATCAAATTTTAGTGTATAAATTATACATTCTTAATTTTTTTTTATACATTAAGGGCCGTTATATTTTTTTATTCCGTCTAAGGTCTAGAAAATATTATGATCGACACCAAATATGGGAAATATAATCTAAATAAATATAATCAAAATCGATCTAATTTGTTTTCAACTATACCAAATACACAAGCAATTACAAAAATACATCAAATTAAAATCAAATTGATTTTTTTTTACAAACTCATAACATGATTATATTACTAGAATAATGTGTAGTTGTGTACAAGGATTTGTACATTACTCCTTTTCCTTAAGTGAACATCTATTTCTCATGTCATTGGTTGTGGGGGTTCTGTGTAAGGCTTTTTTCGCTTGTATAATTATCATTTTGTCCACTCACATCTCCCGATTTTGCAGTCAGCATGCACATAATAATAACAATAAATAGAAAGGGTGTTTAAGTCATCACCCACCGCCCATGGAGGAATATCTGGTCATGTTGATTCTTCTTCTATGGTATGCAGCACTGCACTTGCTCGCTAGCATGTTGACCTTATCTGTAGAACAAAAAATGCTAGTCGGCCCACACTGGTTTTTATTCAGTTTTAGCTGACCCTAATAAATTATGGTTCGTTGGCTAATAAAGGTAGTGAAGGATTATGTGAGTGACAAATATTATAGTTTTATAGTATTATATTAAATAATAGTACATATGAAAGGTATTGAATGAAGAAAATGTGATCACCGGTTCAGCAACTTTAGGACTATATGACTATATTCATCATCAAAACAAAATGTGCCCCACCCACCCTCACCTTTATTTATTTATTTATTTTATTTTATCTATAAAAGAAAATTTATTAATTAGTAGAAACCAAAAGAGTGCCTAAGATACTACTTATACAACAAGAAAAACAGCAACCAAAAGCATTCCAAAGCAATTGAAAGAACTATATATGTTGATTGATGTTGCAATTTGCCAATAGATCAGATCAAATTCCACCACCTTAATTAAGAGGATGATACTTGATACTTGAATGCCCGTTTAACAAAAATAGGGTTCAAGGAAGTGGACTCGGCATTAGGGGTGTTCAAAACCGAACCGGTCCAATTAAAAACCGCAAACCGGTCCAAAAAAACTGAAAACCGAAAAAAACCACATTTATTGGTTTTTTTTTGGACTCATTCTCTGAGAACTGATCGGTTCGGTTCGGTTTTCGGTTTCAGTTGAAAAACCAAACCGAACCGAACCGAACCGCTTCATGCCTACAGCCATGGAACGCTGCGTTTTATTTTTGTGTTGTACTTCAGAGTTCAGACCTAATTTCACTTCTCACACATTCACTTCTCCAATCTCCACAGAGGCAGAAAACCAAACCCTATCGTCGCTCCTAATTTCAGTCCACACTCGACAAACCCTACCGCCGCCGCTCCTCCACCAGACCACCACCGTCCACCGATCGATCGCTCCTCGCCTCCTCCCCTCGCTGCCGCTGCTCCTCCTGGCGCCTGGCTCCTGCTCCTGATACCTCGACTACTCTCCGCCGAACCCGCGCCGTTGCCGACTCTCCGCCGAACCCGACGTCGTCGCTCCTCCGCTCCTCCTGAAGCTTCATCCCTCGCTGCTCCTGCTACTTCAATGGAGGTAATTTCAACACCCATTTCTGATTTCACTAATTTTTTTTATTATTTTTCATATTTAATAAATAATAAGATCTTAATAGGTAATATTCATGTAAAAAAAAGGAGCCAGGAAGCATAAAAAAAAAGACAAATAATCTTTTTCAATAAAAAATAAACATGAAACTCGTATGTCCTCTGTATTTGACTGATTGTTGTGGATTAAAGTATTTGCCACTGTACAATGTAAGGGATTAACTATTCAAGTATTTACTATTGCACTATTTGAAACAGGGGGAAACGAAATTTGATTCAAAACAGGGGGAAACGAAATTTGCACTATTGCACTATTCAAGTATTCAATATTGATTCAAAACAGGGGCTAACGAAATTTGAAACCGATCCAAACCGGATCGAAACCGCAAGGTTTTTTTTGGATTGGATCTAATTGGATTGTCTAATATAATGGACCGATCCAAACCGAACCGCATGTATATTTTGTAATCGGTTCGGATCATATTTTGCCTCAAAACTGAACCGAACCGATCCGCGAACACCCTTACTCAGCATAGTATCTAGAAACTAGGTTTCTCATCATATTGTCAAGACTCGTTTTTCCTAAATTGCATGATTGAGCACGCGGCATATTGCTTTATTTTTTCTTGTCAATAAAGTAATCCAATAATAATACTTAATCCATAAAACCGTTGACTACCAATTATAAAAAATGATGTCTTTAGCAAATTGATGTCACTGAATATGACGTGACCTTGGTGTGTATCGTGGAAAAAATAAATCTTTTTTTTTTGGTGAACAATGGTTATTTTTATGTTTTATTATAATTAAATAAGAGAGCGAATTGAAAAACTCTATGGAGTTTCTTTAATCAGAACTTAATTAATATTAAATGAAAGTATATCTTAATTCTTAAATGAATTGATAAATGAAGTTATTGAACATGTGTACTAAAATTAAATCACGGTGGGTTTACACAATAAATTTGGTGGCTCTGATCGAAGTAACTCTTCCGCATCATGACCATTGACTATTTTCAGTTCTGAAATGGTTCTGCGGGTTGCTTCCTTATCTTGGAGGACGATTATTGCTAGGGTATACTTCCTCCTGTAGTTATTATAAGTCATTTTGATTAATTTTTATACATTCTCTAAGAAAATTTAGTTAATATTATTAGTGATATTTAAAATGTAAATATTTGGTATATTTTTTTAAAAATACCCATATGATTATTATTGAGAATCTAAAAAATGTTGAATAAACATGAGTGTTTATGGAAAATTAATAATTAATGTCATTAAAAATTAGAAATGAAGCTTATATTAAAAATCTAAGAAAAATATTTAAAGAAAACTTATACATACGTGATACGACCGGAGGGAGTACTTATTATCTGAGAATGCAAAAGCAGATTTTTAATCGTTTTCGGCTTGCAGCGACCTTATACAAGCTCACCACTCACCAGGTGGTGAAGATTCAATGTATATAATCCATGTCATGTAGAACCTCCACCACCAAGTGCCATCGTTATTATTTTAATTGATTGTGATGTTGCTAGGTACATCTCAAATTGAATATATGGTCCAAACAACATTAAATACTCCGGTGGATCTGGCCCTCATTGCTTGTTGTACTTTTTCTCTATGCTTTTTTTTTTATTTGAGTTCTTTTTAATGTATCACAAAAATACTTAAAAAATACTAATTTTCATGAAAAATTGGTTATTTAATATTTTGTGATGTGATATTTTAAATTTTCGTTACGCAATTTAAATATTTTTAACATATGTTCTAAAGTATATATATTATAAAAAAAATATTTTTATTTTAAAGAAAATGGTATAATGATAAAGACATACTATGATCAAAGATGATGAAAATACTAATTGTGAGAATAGACATAATTTTGTTTGAGAGATTAATCTTCTACACCAATAACTCATGATACCCGATTAAAAACTAACTCATGATACCGGATTAAAAAAAAAAGCTACTCCCTCCGTTTCATATGTAATGTGTTTTAAGGTTATGCACAAGTTTTAAGAAATTGTTAAATGATGTAAGGATTTGTTTATTTTGATTATAATGCACCCATATAATTATTATTGAAGAAAGAGAAATGTATTGGAAACGAAAAAAAGTATAATAAATAACGATGTATTTGGAAAAATAGCAATAATTATATATTGGGTTTATAAAAAAAAGATTTATGAAACATGTACAAATACTAAAACAACATTACTAAAATGGAGGGAGTATTTGTTTCTTTCCCAAAAAAAAAAAAAAAAATACTGGCAAGGTACAGCACCATTGCCATGTTTGAGACATCGAATCACAGAGGAAAAATGAAACTGAGGCTTGTCTAGGTTATCAAGGCACCAAGATGCTAAGGTCAATGAAATGAAACCCGTCCCCACATGTCCTCTTTTCCGCTAACAAATTGCTCTGAACTTGGATTATTGGAAAAATGTTTTTCATCATTAGCTTCAGAATGAGTATTAAGGCATATGATATATATATTTTTTAATTGTAATGGATTATTTATAGTGATGAGGTAAGAAATATGTTATTTCAGTCTTATATCACGAGGGTTCAAATAATGAATATTTTATCTGATCTGATCTTGAATTAGAGAGATTCAACCAAGTCAAATTTTTGAACAGGTACAACACCATCGAAGATGAATATACATAGGATCCAACCAAGTACAATTAATTAGACTTTGCAAAAGGGCATATTCTGTGTTGCTATTATAATTTATTTCTGCAATGGAGATGGATTTATCGAAGGGACCAAGTCAAATCACCAAACCAACGTAACCAACAACCAATTTATAAAGCCAGCAAAAACACTAAAATAGCAGACAAGACAATCAATACTGATTTTGATTTTTGCATACTACTACTACATATACTTATAAGAAATTACATATGAGAAACCAAAGATAAGTAGATAACACAAAAGTAGTTCAAAGAAAACAAAGATTACAGACACATAAGACCAAATAAAATAAGGTCATACATGAGAAATAAACAAACAACAACAACAACCTCAACCCCAGGTATATATATTACAGCAGTCCTGCTCAACCACTAAAACACTGGTCTTGCAGGATTTTATTATTCACACCTCACAGCACACGCAAACTTCAGCCCTCAGTAAAAAAAAAAAGAACAGACATAGATGCATGCTTCACCTTCTTTGATGAGTAATTTCTCTTTACTTGAAAAACCATTGAAAGAGAACCATGATGAAGCATGTATGTGTTGAGATCGATAGGTTGATTATGATGCATGGTAACATCATAATATCACATGATGGATGGATGGTGTAGTCTAGGTGGACGCATCAGAGTTGTAATGACTTGGTAATGGGGTAGAAGAAACAGAGCCACCATCACCAGCTTTGTTGTTGTTATTGTTGTTGTTGTTGTCACCGTCTCCAGTAACCTTTTCACTACCCTTTGAGACAGTAGTCGTCACAAACTTAACAAAGCTGCTAAATATTTGAGCTTTGATTTGCCCTCTTCTTGGAGGAATGCTTGCTTTCTCCTTGTGAGGGGTGGAAGAAGAATTTGTGGCCATTCCTGTGAAAATAAGATGAAGAAACAAGCAAAAATCAAGTACATAATTTATGATATATTATGATGATGGGTATCGAATACAATGATTAGTTATAAAAAAAAAATTAGAAAAAAAAAAAAGAATACAATGATTTAAGAAAGAAACAAAAATACAAAAAATTTAAGATTACTTGGGAAACAGGAGCAAAGGATTTGAAAATTAAAAGCCTCTGCCCAACAAAGATTTGGAAGAGAAAGGGGAGGGATTTTTTCTTTTTTGTGTGGACAAGTTTAGGCTTTTAGCTTAGGGAGTATGAGGCTATATATATAATTATTCTATATATTACTCTTATTACACGAAGCTGACTCATCTTCATATAAATAATAATAATAAAACTATACCTTTAAAAAGTGACTATGTTAATACTAAATTACGTGGAAAAAGTGTTGGTGTGGTAGCCGCTGGGTGGGAAGAAGCTGTCCTTTATTCATATATTTTTTTCCTAGAAATTGCACTTTATTCATAAAATATTATACTCCTGCTTGTTTTGTTTTGACAAAAAGGAGAAAAGTGCGTGCCTTTAACATCATCTGTTAAGTGTTTAGTGAGGACACAATGTCACCGCCCAAAACCCTCCAACTTGCAAATCACAATACTTCTAGACAAATTGAAGCACACATGAAGGAACTTAGGAACCTCTTCTGGTAGACATGAAATATGAATTTTAGACACCGGTTAATTCACTATCAATTGATTTTGTTGCTGTTAAATCATTTAATTATTTTTAAATAAATTGATATAAATGTTAAGTTATTAATTTAAAAGGTTTTTTTTTTCTGGTTTCAAAGATATACTCAAGAAGGTACAACTCAATTAAGCATATACAATCAACTCAGTTATTCTTATGCTTTGTTTGTCCGGAGAGATTTTGAGAAGAGGAAATCAGAAAGAAAGAGAATGCGAAGAAAAAGGGAATCTCATTTATTTGGAAGAACAAATAAAAAGGGAAGAGAGAAAAAAATTATGAGGTCCACTGTTATTTAATTATTTTCTCTTTTTGCATGGAAAGAGAAGGAGATGGAAAAAGACACAATTACAAAAATATTCAATCTATCTTTCTTGTCTTTTTTATGTTTTTCATATGCATATAATAATTATTATTTTAAGTTTAAAATTAGATATGTCTTTTACTTTGATTTAATTTTTCTTTCTTCTCATTTTTAAAACTTTTTTCTCTTAAATCAAACAACAACAAATCTACTCATTTTCTTATATTTTCTTTCTTCCTCATTCTGTTCTCTTTTTTATTTTCTATTGTGTAACCAATCAAAGTCTTACACGAATCTAAGAGAAAGATAAACAGTTGCAAAACAGTAGTTATTAAAACGGTGAATCTAAACCTTAGAGACCACATGGGTTCTATTATAACAACCTTCTCTTGTTGGTTAAATAATTGTTTCATCACTCGGGCAGAATTATGGGCTACTTCCCTAGCTTGCGTCTTGCGTTTGAGAGAGGTTTCGTTAAGTGATGGTGGAGTTTGACTCTCAGGTGGCTATTCGATTTCCTCGAGATGGATGCTTACACACTCATGGGCGTGTCTCTTTAATTAGTTAGAGATATTAAAAATCTTACTCAAAATAATATTGTTATTTGGACTCATGTTTACAGAGAAGCCAATGTTGTTGCTCATTGTCTAGCTAAACATAGTCATTCCTTGAGTGTGTCTATATATGTGTATATTTGATGTAGTTCCCTCTTTCATTAGTATGCCATTCTTAGCGGATACGGCGGATACTCTCTTTAAAATAGACGTGTAGTTAATCTTGTTTTGTTTTGGGCTCTTGCTCCTTTCATTCATAAAAAAAAAAAAAAAAAAAAAAAAAAAACAGTTGACACTAAATTTTTAATTTTTTTTTTAAATGCTGCGAGACATGAATATACCTTGAACTCTTGAAGCAGTGTCAAAAAGGGTTGACTTCGGTTTATACTATAAAACTAACGCCGATGAAGACCCCTTCCAATTTCGCGTCCACTTATCTATCTTGTAATAGCCGTGGAAGCGTATCGTAGACTCTGGTTTCTGTCTCTTTAGAAAGCAGAATAGATTGCTTATGTGTCTAAGTCAATCTATTATCCGGGAATATTGTCAAATAGATTAATAAACGAGACAATAAAAGAATTTTGTGACACTTATTATAAACGAGACAATAAAAACATCTTGTATCGTGAAATTAAGATATCACTAAATATAATTTTTCGTGAATTACCAAACATGATGTTAGAAAAGCTACTTCAATATACTCTTTTATGTTATACTTATAAGTCTCTTTCTAAAAGAATTCTTTGATAATATTTACAAGTCATTTTGTATTTTTTATAAGATAATTATAGTTTTTTTTGTTCTTATTTGTCCTTTGTTCATTAATGTGAAAAAAAAATACATTGTGAAATTTCTAATGCAAGTTAAAAGAGTAAAATTGTAATATTAATTTTTATTTTTTTTTTATTTTCAAGAAATTTAACTACCATCCTCAATCTATACGATATAGCTAAATATGATCTATAAATAGGACCTCAAAAATTACTATTATTTGCATGTTTTTTCTAAAAAATTTGTAAGTATATTTTCATTCAAAATTCACAGGAACTAAGTTAGAATTAAACTAAAAGTATGCAATAACTAAAAATACGAAGGTACTCAAGTAGCTCAATTAGTAAAATTATGAAACATATAAAAATACGAGTACTTGAATTTGATATTTGATTGATGCACAAATTTTTTCATTTTTCATTCCTCGTCAAAAACTTCAAGAATAATAAAAGAAAGGCTTATTTAAGTTTTTACTTCACGAAATTAGGTGCTCTTTTGCAATTGGTCCTTAAACTTTTTTTTCGATGCTTTGAGTCCCTAAATTTTGCTCAAATTTTGGAAATGGTCATTTCATCACTTTAGTGGTGATATGATCGAGGATATGCCACGTCACCTTCGCCGCGTCGATAGATAATATGTCAGATGATGCCACGTGAATTTTTAAATTAAAAAAATTCAAATTTATTAAAATAATTAAAAATTGTTTTTTTTAAAGAAAATCAAATCTTTTAATAAATTTTAAAAGAAATTATTTTTTTAAGAAAAAAATAATGTAGTATTTCATAGCTCTATATAACATGTCACTCGTTGATATTGTGAAAGTGACATGACATGTTGTCGGCTATATCATCACTGAAGTGATGAACCATTTCCAAAAATTAAACAAAGTTCAGAGATTCAAAACATCGAAAAAAAAGGTTTAAGGATCAATTCCAAAAGAGCACCAAAATTCAGGGACTAAAATGTTAGTAGTGAGCACGTTAATTTTGAATAAACTAAAATATGAAGAACCTCCCTAAAATCAAACGTGATATTCAATTAAAAAAGAATAAAACGAGAGCCCATGCTTAGATCCAAAAAATCTGCTGGTTATGGTCACGTAACCCAGTTGATAAGTTTTCGAACTTGGCCCAACTCTATCCATCTTTTGACAGTTTCATTGCTACCCCCTATTTTAAAGGGTTCATCACTTCGAAGTTTATTCTTTTTAACAGTTTTTATTGATTAAATGATAATTAATTTTTTTTTAATCAAGGGGGCTAACGTCCAGAAAAACTAATTATTAGAAATCAAACGAGGAAAGCATTACAAAGAATCAGGTGGCGAACTAAAAGCATTACAAGTAAAAAATATTCCAACATATAAGAGAAGGACTATAAAGCAAAATAACACTATACTCTATAGTCCTTACTCTCATGTAGTGCACTATATACTTACTATGTTTCCCAAATCTGATTGTAAAGGATATTTATGTGGAAGATAAATAGCAACTATTTCATAATATGTCTCGAGGCTACAGTTTACATGAACTGCAATCAATTATCAAATTAGTTAGTTGTGAGCATTGGATAGTAGCAGGAATCTCACTTTTTGTTACTATGAATCTATATTTTTGTTAATTTGCTTCTACCTTAGGCCCCCTTGTGTCAACTAACTCTATTATTGGGTATTGTAGGGAAATTATTGTGAAAATTGTACCAAAGACATGCATAAAAATTCTAACTGCGGATGTAATCAAAGACTTTTTTTTTTTGGGTGTGTGCAACCTTCGATAATATTCTATCGGTGCATATACTTTGATAAAGTCCAAAACATATGAGAAAGCCTAGATGCATTAAGTATATATACCTGCATATCTCAAAGGTTCTTTTTGGGGCGTGGAGGAAGGGGAGGTGCAATTTGCAAGGAACTTCTGAAGAAGATTGAACAGAGTATTTGAAGTCCCAAGCCCATATATATGGGCTTGGGATCAGAAGCACTTCTATATTCAAAATGGGCTGCCATTCAAAATGTGAGATATACTCCACTTCAGTAAGGAAACAACTTTCGATTGTTGTTCACCTTGGTTTGCCAAAAAAAAAAAATCATTTTCTTTTTATTAGTAATTAAAATGCTTATAAAAAAAAAAGTAATATGGCACTCATGTAATTTATTAATAAAAGTAGGAGATGGAAGCAAAAAGTATTTTCCCAAATCAAACATACAGGCTAATTGTCCTCAAAATTTGGTTGAGTTGATAGAATTACAAGACAGAAAGTATCGAAACTCGGGCTCAAACCCTAGTAACGATAAAATATTTGCCTATAAAAAAAATACAGGCTAATGTCTTCAGATTTAACAATAAGACATAGCTCAAGAATGCATAAAATGTTGCCAATAACATTATACATACATTACATTTATATTATTTTTACCATCTGATGTTAACAAATTAATTTTATTTTATTGCTTATATATTTGTATTTTAATTTTATGAAAAATGCTAATAAGTGTTATTAGTGCACTAGTTAAGAAGTCAAACGTGATAAATAATCATTAAAAAAATACCTTTTTTTAGATTTCCAAGACATGAAATAATGCGTATTTATGATTATTTTTTTAAATATAAAAACCTTAACAAGTGTTCTAATAACACCCTAATTTTATTACTATGTACCAAAAGAAGTAAAGTGAGCAGAGAGAGTGTAGATCAAGCATTTTCCAAAAGAATTAGCAAAGAAGAAAATGACATTATAGTAAAAATAGCATGTGATATATTCGATTAGATCAAAGGTCCATAATTTTGTATGTAGCTTGATCTTCAAAATTTTCATTCATATTATAACAACCGTTTAGCGCTATCGAGTTTGATTAAGATTTGTAAAAGAATATCTTGCCACGCACTTCTTCCATATTCAATTTTTAAATTATACTCCATATGTTTGGAGAATTGAATGTATTTTTTTTATTTATTCAATCATGAATGTAATTTATAATTTTCTATTAATTTATTTTATTTTATTTTGAGCCAAATTTTTTTATATATTTTTTTTTTATCAAAATAATGTGATCGAGGGAGTAACTCATTTTTATTTTCCTAAAGAACCGACTAAAGGGAGCTTATTATTATATTAAAACTTAAAACAATCAGGACTTCTTTACTTGTCCTCAGCTAAAGAAGTCATAAATTTACAATCTTTAATCTGTATGTATTGTCTTCATAAAGGTGTCTCGTTGGCTAGGGGCTCATCTTGCTGGGTGTAGTTTGCTACTAAATGCAGCAGATCGATTTGCTGGATCTTCTTCTTACAATTTTTAAGCATTTATTTTGTACCAATCTTTTGGTAGCAGTTGAGGCTACTGTTGATATTTTGATAGCTGATTTGTCAAGTAATCAATGATTCACTGAGAAATTGTTATGCAATTCTCTAAAATTTGATTATATGGAAGTAGTGCCCTAATATTATAAGGACATATTTATAGTTTTATTTATGCTGGTCGAAACTGAATTTGAATTCAAATTAACCTAACCAGAAGATAAGAAATGCTACGCGCGTGCAGAGCACAGGTACTGGAATCTTACACTTTACCTTTCATTTGGAAGAATCCCATTTAAGTCAGATTTTTTTTTCCAGCTGTTAATTAAGTTTAGAATCTCTGAAGTTTAACACGCATGCTTCATCTTTCTTTTCCTTTTTTTTGTGCGCTCGTGTTTCACACATGGACTTCTTTGAATCTTACTGGTTTGATGGAAATTTAAAGTTGATGGTAGTTCAAAAGTTTAAAAATAGTTTGTCTCGGTTAATATACATAATAAAAACTTATTAACGAGTCATTTGTATTATAGTTTTTTTTTTTTAATGGACACATGGGGTTAAAAACCCAAAAAACAACACAGAAGCAGCAAAACTACCCACCTCTCTCAAAGGTTATGCCTATAGCATCTTTCAGGAGGTGTAAACTGAGAAAGTCAGGAACACAATCAAAAATCCTAAAATTATAGTTCATGGTATGCCCATATTTGGTCAAAGCGCCCGCAGCTGAATTTGATTCCCAGAAGGCATGGTTACAAATAAAATCATCTTGTTGCATCAAGTTTCTTGTTGCACTAATGATAGAATGACACAAATGAGCAGTGAGATAACCATCATTTATTTATGACATAAATTTATAGTGAAGTTGAAAGCAAAAGAAAAAAAAAGTTTAGAGAATCCAGTGACGTGTATTTCACATTTATTTATGACATAAATTTATACTTACCCTATTTCATATCTTTTGACTTTTTAAACTTGGGCACAACTATTAAGAAAGTGTTAATTATTATAAGTTTTATATGTGTTTTGTCTAAAATGTTCCTATTTAGTTTTTATTGAAAATTGTAGTAATATTTAATTTTTATTATGAAGAATGTTCATTAATTAATGTATACTATATGGTTTAGGGATGAAAGAGAAGAAAAATAAAATTAATAAGGAATAAGAAAAATGATTGAATGAAGAGTTACATTAGGAAAAAAATGTTTATGTATTAAAATTATAAAAGGACAAAAAATATATAATAAAAAGAAAGTCTAAAAAGCCAAAGAATATAAAATGAAGTGAGTAATAAATTATAAATGGGATAAAATCTAATGTTTGATTTATTTCATACTTTATCATACATACGGGTCAAAATGTGATGATTAATTAAAAAAAAAATAACAATGCTCACACTTTAACACATGACATAATTCAGAATATTAAATAATAAATTTTGTCCCATTAAAAATGAGTGAAAGTAAAATGTAATATAGAAATTTCATGTATGAGAAAGACACGGTAAAAAAGTTTCATATAAAAATGAGTCACATTTAAAAAGCATATAAGTTTTTTTTTTTTTTTTGCAAATATTTCTTTTACTTTTCTTTTTTATGAAGTGAGGAAGAAAGTGTTGTTATCAAGTTGTTAACCCGAATTTCAGCATTCTATATATGTTTCGACAATTTTATCAAACGAGTTGACTTTTGACAACAAGAAAAATAATATTAGTGAAAAAATACTACTTCCTCCGGTCCTAACTATATATAAAATATATTTAATCGTATTTTCCGAATCAAGGAAAGTTGTTAGTTTTGTGAATTTTATGAGTATATTGTAACATTACAATTTTACCCCTCCACTTTACTTGGAAAGTTTACATTCATTAATGAATACTCCCTCCGTTTCACAATGTTTGACCTTTTAGACTTTTTTCCTTGTTTCACAATGTTTGGTCTTTTACGTTTTCAATACATAAACATATTTTTTTTTCAATATTAACCTTTCATTCAATCATTTCTCTTACTCCTCATTAATTCTACTTTTATCATCTCTGTCATCTCTAAACCACTATACATTAATTAATGGATACACTTACTAATAAAAATTAAATACTATTACAATTTTCAATAAGGATTAAATAGGGACATTTTAGACAAACTATACATAATACTTACAATAATTAACACTTTCTTAATCTGTGTGCCCAGACCTAAAAGGCCAAACATTGTGAAACGGAGGGAGTAACAAAAAAACATAGTTACTCAAAACATTTAATAAGGGCAAAAAAAGGAAAAAAAAAATTAATGATGCATAGAAAATATAAAATACCCTATATATAGGACCAAAAATTTCTTCAAAAAGGTGCCATATATATATATAGGACAAGAGGAAGTAACAAAATACTGTACTAACAAATAGTCAAAGAGTTGATTAAGTCATATAAAGTCAGCTAATTACTCTAATTTAGTTAATTGTATTGGAAATGTTAACTTTTGATATCTATTTTCAAAATTATCCCTATAAATATTATTGAGAATCTAAAACGTGTTAAATAAATAGGTGTGTTTGTAGAAAAAGTAATTAATGATCATTAAAAATTGATATGAGATCTTATAAATATGGACAAAATAAAAGTGTCAAAAAAATCTTATAATTAGAGACAGAAGGAGTATAAGATATTATAAATATCAACAATATAAAAATCTTAAAAGAATTTTATATATATCTCCATTCTAACATTATTAATCAAATGTTAAAAATATCAGATCATGCAAATGAAAAATGTTGCTCAACTTAAAATCCTAATGTATACTTAAGGTATAAATATCTGTCATAACCTGAACGTGTGATTCAGTGATAGGGATTGATCCACGCTTAAATAAGGTCAGGTGTTCGAATCCTGACTTGTGCATGCAGCAGAGTTAAATCTCGGGGTCAGTTGTCCCATCCATTAGAGATGCCTATAAGTCAGCGAGGAGATTAGTTACTGCGGTCGGCGATGGACACTCCGATCATGAAAAAAAAAACTGTCATACGGACATGCATCGTTGTTTCTTATATTTAATTAACGAGGTGGGGTATATACGGAACTATGGACCTAATTAGCGAGGTTCACGTGAATTTTGAACTTTCTGGTTTCTAAAGATGGCTCCAAATGAAATTATTGACCGAGTAACTTTGTACATTTTTGCTGTGCAAACTTCATCCACGAAACAAAATTAATGTTAAGATGACATCATTATTTGTATTTCATCGAGAAGCACTGAAGTCTCAACTAAGCCACCCATTGGTAATTTCATCACTATTATTTTTATATACACCAAAATTTCCTTCAATCAATAACTTTAATTATTTTTATGATACGTAAAAATTATTATAGTGAAATTTACTTCTTCTGACAAAGGTTTTTTTTATTTTTTTTATTTTTTTTATATATACATCATAAATCGGACTTGTGAAACAAAATAAAGAAAAAGAAAATTGATCAAAATAGAAGATGAGATGTGGTGGAATAATATATTTAAGAAGTTTTTTAGAGTTGACAAAAAATAGTTATATATTTAACCAAAAAAAAAAGTTGTGTTACTTCAAATTTAGAAAACTGTGAACAAATATAAAAAATATTGTGGAGCCAGTTAATTAAGCAACATTACTGAAGTGATTATGATGAGAACTGAAAAGGTAGTAAATACGGAAGTACTACCAGATGTTAGATTAACGTTAAGAAAATGCTAATTGACGAATGTTTTTATTACTCTATGATAATAGTACTATTAAGGAGGAAAAAAAAATATTTTATATTAAAATTTCAGTATTTACTTATCACTTTTTGTGCATTCATTGACAACATATTAAAGTGGCAAACTTTGACAAAACGACATTATAAGAGGACTTTCCATTAATGGAAGAGAAGCATCCACGTCTACGGTCTATCTAGGCTCAAACCTCGTACATCTTGCCGACAACGTACTCGACGAAACCTAATCTTCTTATTTAGCTTTACTACTTTCTTGACCCGTACGAGAACGGGTCTTAATGGTAAAAGTAATTAAAAATAATAATAGTAGTTGAAAAATTATGAAAATAAATCATTTGAATCAGAAGTATGATCAAAATATTTTTTTTATTATTATAAAAATATATTACTAATATAGAAAATTATTTTGATGATAGTGTTAATATAAATAAGTTTGGATTAAACTTATCAGTATTAATATAAATAATTACAATGAAAAGTCTTTGTATTAGTATAATATTTTATTTGTTTCATAAAATTGGTAAAAAATTGTAAAAGACAAAATATTAAAAGTGACATGCATTTAAAGATTTATCTAAAACAACAATAAATTATCAAATAATTAATTTAATGCATTTTAGATTAATTAATAAATCATAATTCAATGTTTACTAATTCTAAAATTTTTTATTAATTAGTTTAACTTTAATTATGAAGTTTTTTGCTATTGTTTTTTTTTACCATTTTTATAGGAAAAAAAATAGTATTGATGCTGATATTTATATAAATAATTTTAATGAAAGCACGTATATATTATTAATATAAATACAATAAGTTTGTATGCAATTACTCCGAGTAATTTTGAATAAAAAATCCCAACACATTTATTTTTGTCGATTTAAAAAAAAAAATCCCAACACAAAATGTATTCCCGATCTTAGTTAATATAAAGCCGTTGTATTTTTTTTACTACTTTTGCATTGGGATTTTCAATTTAAAAATAATTTACACCTACATCATCATAATCTTCTTATTTAGCTTTACTACTCCTACATCATACATTTTCTGTCACACAAAGATGATAAAAAATTGCAAAAGTCAAAAAATTAAAAAAAACATATATTTAATAGTTTGGCTAATACATCAATCAATTATCAAGCTAAGCAACTAATTTAATACTTTCTGTATTGATCAATCAATCATAATTCAAATTTTATCATTTCTAAGATTTAATTTACAGCTTGCCAATTAGAAGTCCTGGATTCGATCATGAACGCCATCATTCAGTGGATTTAATTTTCCTTTCCAAATCCCCGTTAAAAAATGCCTATAAATTTTTTAAAGAATTTTCATTAATTACTTTAACTGTAATTTAGGATAAAATTTTTTGTCATATTTTACTTTTATTACAAGACGGAGAGACTATTTAGCTTTACTCCCACACCTAATAATTTAAACCTACATCATCACAAAATATCAATTTGAACCTAGTTTTCTTATTTAGCTTTACGACTCCTACATCATAATTTCACAGTGGGTGGAACTCTTGCAGAAGGCAAGCTGCGCTGCAATTATAAAGATTATCAACATTTTGTGCAGATTAATTAATTGAAAGATAATAATTTTGATTTCTCATATTTAATAGTTTAAATTATCCCAACTTCATTTTTAAAGTGAAAAATGGATTTTAGAAAAAATTAATTTTTGTACATGTTCAAAATGGGATCAGAAAGAGTTAGGTTAGGTTAGATTTCCAGTTGTCCAATAAATAAAGCTGGGTTTGATTTAAAGTATTTTGTATTGAATCTAACTTAATTATATAGGATCTTCTTGCCAAGGATAATTGTTAATTAAGGTTACTAGAAATGTCATTATTTAAGTTTTTGGTCCCCGAAAGTTGACCGTATTTTGGTTTTAGTCCCTATCTTTTTATTTGACCGGTCCTAGTCCTTAAAAGTTCAAAAAAAATTGATTTTGGTCCTTGTCGTTAATGCTGACGTGGCAAACAGAATTTTAAAAAAAAATAATAAAAAATTAATTAAATTTATAAAAAAAATTAAAAAGTTTAAAAAAATATATTTAAGTTTTTGGTCCCCGAAAGTTGACCGTGTTTTGGTTTTAGTCCCTATCTTTTTATTTGACCGGTCCTAGTCCTTAAAAGTTAAAAAAAAAATTGGTTTTGGTCCCTGTCGTTAAATTTTGCCGTTAATATTGACGTGGCAAACAGAATTTTTAAAAAAATGATAAAATAATAATTAAAGTTATAAAACAAAATTAAAAAATTAACCCCCCCCAAAAAAACGCGTACCCAACCCAACCCACCTTCCCCTCTTCCTCTCTCTCTCCCAGAAACCCGTACCCAATCCAACCCCAACCCACCCACTCTCCCCTTTTCCTCTCCCTCATGAAATCCCCCACCACCACCCATTCCCTCCCCTCTTCCTCTCTCTTTCTCCACCGCCAATATGCCGCCACCGCCTATATTATTACTTGCTATCAGAAAACACCGTTCTCCACCGTCAATTCCATAAATTTAGATTAATAATACAAATCAATAATGAAAAAGAAATGATAAAATCCCAAAAAAAAAAGAATCAATTCCAAATCGGAAATGCACCATGGAGATCCACCGTTCTCCACCGTCAATTCCAGAAATACATCATATAATCCCAAATCGGAGATGTAGAGGCTTGCATGTGCCGATCGGAGCTTTATAAGGGCGTGATTTGTGAGGGAAGAGACATCACTTTGTGAGTTTGCATGTGTCGATTGGAGATGAAGGAAGAGGCCTTGATGAGGGAAGAAGAGAGGGAAGAGGCAAGGAGAGGGAAAACGTGAGTGGGAGAGATGAGGCCGTGAGGCCTTGGTGAGGGGTGAGAGAGACGCGATTTTGCCTTGAGAGATGAAAGAACAGTGGCATGAGGAAGGGAGAGAGACGCAATTTGTGTTATTGAGAGAGGAAAGAGCGGTGGCGTGAGGGAGGAAGAGAGCCAAGTGATTGAGGGAGAGAGAGAGAGGGGGGAAGAGGGGAGGGTGGGTGGGGTGGGGTTGGGTACGAGTTTTGGGGTTTTTTTTTTAAATTTTTTTTATAAATTTAATTATTTTTTTTAAATTCTGTTTGTCACGTTAGCATGAACGGCAAAATTTAACGGCAGAGATCAAAACCAAATTTTTTTTGAACTTTTAAGGACTAGGACCGATCAAATAAAAAGATAGGGACTAAAACCAAAGCACGGTTAACTTTCGGGGACAAAAAACTTAAATAATTTTTTTAATTTTTTTATATATTTAATTATTTTTTATTATTTTTTAAATTCCGTTTGCCATGTCAGCATTAACTGCAAAATTTAATGGCAGGGACCAAAACCAAATTTTTTTGAATTTTTAAGGACTAGGACCGGTCAAATAAAAAAATAGGGACTAAAATCAAAACACGATCAACTTTCGGGGACCAAAAACTTAAATAAGCCAAAAATAAATAAATAACATAAGTCAACATTATTTTTTGTCTATGAATATAAAAATTTGTCTCCTTAATTAGCAAGTGACGTACGTCCGTATAAAAATCCAATTGACTGTAAAATCTATTTATATTTGTGAAAAATATTGTGGTTTTATTATATAGGTTGATGAACTTTAATATATGTTGGGTACACTTGATTATTTTAAGTTAAAGTTTGGTACAAAAATAATTTGGTGCTTAGAGAAAGTAATCAAAATATGCTGTTTCATATTTTATGTTTGACCATGTGTCAAAATTAAATGATTGATCAAAATAAGATAAAATAATCGAATATATATAATTTCTCAATATTTAGACTCGTGTCACAAAACTAATTCCTCTTTTTGTGTATAAAATAACATAAGGGGTAAGACAAAAAAATTATTTAAATATTTTTATTATACAATTAAAATTAAGATTTTTTGGTTTGCACCCTGGTATCCGGCGCAATGGGCCGACTAATCCAGTTCGAGGGGGGTCCCGGGGTTAAGGTTTTATTCCTCTCCCAACTCGAACCGTGGTTCGCCCTACCAAGTGCAGCCCCTGGCACCACTGCACCAACAGCTCGTTGATCAATTAAAATTAAGATGGTAACATAATAACTCACTAATAAAATTAATGGTTGGATGATAAATCATTCAATTTTAATCACTAGATGATAACACACATGTCTCATTAAATTATTTATCACTTTGTCATTATTCTATTAATGGGTTATCGTGCAACTATTCCAATTTTTATTACATGGAAGTAGTCTCCTTATTTAGTTTTAAGAAAAGACAACAATAAATAATTTTTTTCGTATTTTGGAGGGGTTGTACGTTGGTATTGCCCGTTTGAGGTCAAATCAAACGTGGTGGCAGCAGGTTGTATTGGTAAAGCTAAGGTTACCCAAATTAGAATTGAAGTTCACCAAAAGGTTTTAAGGTTGGAGGATTGCTATAAACGGAATACTCGTTGCGTGAATGCAAAAGCATTACTACCATTGCCTTGTGCTCCAAAAGCTTTTAAATTTACGAGTATCCACGGCCACGTGTAGGTTTCATTTTTGTGTCTTCGAGCAACTATATAGTAAGAATTTTGTTATATACTGTATTGTTTTAAAGACAATATATAAATAACTCAAAAAATATAATTTTAATCTAAAAAAATAAAAAAAATATAATTATTAAAAATTACATACATCAATTTTAAGTTAATTTTAGAGATTAATGGATTTTTTACACCATTAATCCATCATCCATCATTAATTTGTTTTACTTTAATCTAAAACAAATGAATGGTGAATGCACTGATGGTGTAAAAAACTTTACACTATCGATGCATTAACCATTTTCTCTATCACTAATATCGATTATTATGTTTTATACTTCATCAAAAATTTAAAATTTTAAAAGTAGAAAAAAAAATCTTGCTAATTACTGGCAATAATAAGGACATCAGTCAACCAACAAAGCCCAGCACAGTTGATAGATAGCTGGGTTCCTTAAGCATGATGTCAGGGGTTCGATCCCTGCCGTGGGCATGGAAAAAGCTTTGTTGGTAAAGGCAAAACCTACTTCGGTGATCTCTACGCCTCGGAGGAGATTAGTCTTCGGCTATCGGCTGGGAATACCCTTGGTGTACAAAAAAAACCAAATAATAAGGACATCATTCAAAAATTCATAAATACTAGCATGTTTGTTTGAGTAGAGAGATTTTGTAGAGAAAGATTTAATCATGCATCTTTTGCCCCCGCTAATATTGTTTTGCATTTTTTTTAATATTGTTTTGCATTGTTATTATTGCGTCATGTTGTTTGGTGAGTATGCAATACTCACCAAAAGTGGATGAGTATGTATACTAACTGCATAATCCATGGTTGTGGTGCATTATGGAGAATGGAGGGTGATGATTAAAACCGGTTACCTGGAATTGGGTTACTTCCAGGTAGCATAGGAGTACCAAAGATGTGCCCCTCCACTTTCCTTAAATTTTTTTTCTTCCCATTTTTGGTGGCTTTTAAAATAATATTTTTTAAATAATTTTTTTTTAACTAGCATAGTCTTTGTGTTATTTTTTTTTGTTAAGATAATTTTTTTTAAAAAAAAAAAACTAGCATAGTCTTTGTGTTAATTTTATTTCTGTTAAAAATAAATTAAACATTAGGAAAAATAAATGAAAATAATATTAAAAATAAATGATTCCGTCTCATAATTTAAGTCTTTTTAGCTTTTTTATTTGCCTCATAATATATGTTCTTTTAGAAACTCAATACTCATTTATAATTCTTTTTTCAAGCATACCCTTATTTATTGTATCATCATTTTCATCACTCATCTCTCCACCTCTCTTTAATATAATCTCCATACATTTATTACTCTCTCCGTTTCACAATATTTGGCCTTTTATCTTTTTTTTATTGTTTCACAATGTTTGACCTTTTACATTTTCAATACACAAACATGTTTTTTTTCCAATATTAACCTTTCATTCAATCATTTCTCTTACTCCTCATTAATTCAACTTTTATCATCTCTCTCATCTCTAAACCACTATACATTAATTAATGAACACATTTACTAATAAAAATTAAATACTATTACAATTTTCAATAAGAATTAAATAGGGACATTTTAAACAAACTATACATAATACTTACAATAATTAACACTTTCTTAATTTGTGTGTCCAGACCTAAAAGGCCAAATATTGTGAAACAGATGGGGTATTACATATTTCAACGCATAATCTTTTTAAGGCTTATTAAACATTTTAGTCCCTCAATTTATGTGCTCTTTTGGAATTATTCCTTAAACTTTTTTTGATGATTTGGGTTCCTGAACTTTGTTTAATTTTTGAAATGATCTTTTCGTCACTTAAGTGATGAAATAGCCGACGACATCTCATGTCACTTTCACAATATCTACAAGTGATGTGTTATGTATAGTCACGGGACAATACATGATTTTTTATTATAAAAATAATTTCTTTTCAAATTTAATAAAAGATTCGATTTTTTTTAAATACAATTTTAATTATTTTTAATAATTATAATTTTTTTTAATTTAAAAAATTTACGTGGCATCATCTGACACGTTACATATCGATGTGGCGAAGGTGACGTGACATATCCTCAGTCATATCACCACTTAAACGATGAAAGAATCATTTCCAAAATTTGAGCAAAATTTAGGGACTCAAAGCATCGAAAAAATAAATTATACAAAGACTATGTTTGGGCCGAACATGAACGAGCAATTTATAATGTTTGGACCCGTAGAGTACTATTTCATAATGAAAGAAATTAATAGTAAAACCTTAAATAACACTATTTTTGAAACGGAGGGAGTATAAGACATTTTTATGGCTTTTATTTTGTCCCTATTTATAAGACCATATACAAATTTTTAATGACAATTAATTATTCTTCTGTCCCATAAGTTAAGTTCTTTTAGGCTCTTGCACGTAAATTAAGAAATGAGTAAATAAGAGTATCAGAATTTGATATATATTGACTAAATTACGCTCAATTAATAGCAGGAGAGAGAGTAATAATAAATGTATGAAAATTATATTGAAGAGAAATGAATATACATGTGGTGGAAAAAATGTAATAAATAAGGGTATACTTGAAAAAAAAAATATAAATGAGTATTGTGTTTCTAAAAGAACATAACTTATGAGACAAAATTAAAAACCTAAATGAACATAATTTATGAGATGGAGGGAGTACTTCTTTCCACAAATACTCATATTTACTTAACACTTTTTAAATTTTTCATATTATTAATAAGGGTGGTTTTGAAAATACATATCAAATATTCACGTTTCCAATTAAAAAACACTTAAATATTTATCCATTTGAAAGAAAAAATCCATGTTTTCACGAGGGTGGCACTGTAGCAGTGTGCAATGGGTGCACGTGTCAGGTGGAAGGGTGCAGTGGAGGAAAAAAAAAACAGAAATAATTATGTTTGTTGGGCACGAGGAATAACCGAGATTAGGGGGTAGCAACTAGTTAGTATACAAACTCACCTTCTTTCGGTGAGTACTGAATAACGACCCAAAAAATATATATATATATATTTCAACGTTGATATGCATTTTTTAACTGTTTTTTTCTCTATGTAAGAAATGGTATGCCTAATTTTTCTCTCGTAGTTATTTTTCGTAACATGATAGTAATTATCACATTAAATTGACGATGATTAATTAAAGAATTTTGCTAACAAAGTACTATTTTAAGGAGACTTGCTAATGTTACTAGGGTTGAGGAAAAAATCATAAGTGTGCATTTATTTATCATTTTCTTGAGAAAATAAATTACATTTTTGAATAAATTTAATTTATAGGCCAGTGTAGTAAGGATATACATACTATTTAAAAAAATTTGTCATACATAACAAAAACATGTCTTTCTTTTGACAAATTTAGTGTTTTCACTCTTCCTATTTTTCCATTCAGCAAAAAAAAAAAAAAAGGCTAAATTACTCATTTGGTCCCTTACCTTATTGTTCAGTTTCAAATTGGTCCCTTATGTTTTTTGGTTTCAAATTGGTCCCATATGTTTTTTTTATGTCAAATTGGTCCCTGGTTCACTATTCATCCTACGTGTCAATATCTATTGGCCCACATAGGATGAATAGTGACACGTGTGCAAATCATAGTGGTCTACATGGGATGAATAGTGACTCAGAGACCAATTTGACATTAAAAAAACATAAGGGACCAATTTGAAATTGAAAAATAAGGTAAGGAATCAAATGAGTAATTTACCCAAAAAAACGCAACAATTTTCTTTCTCCAATTTCTTCTCTTTTTTTTCTCCATCCTCTCACCTTTTTCTCTCCTCTATTTCGCTATATTTGTTTTCATTTTCCAAACAAAATCAAACATAAGGCAAATGAAAGTTTATATTGAAAAACTAAGTTTTTTATTTCTCATAATATGAAATTTACAATTTACTGAGATAAAATTGCTCATTTTTCTCCCTTAACAATGTTAGCATTTTTCATAAAGGAATGTGTTTCTAATGTTTTATTTAACAAATCAATTAATTACTAAAACTATAATTTAATGTGTTTCTAATGTTTCTTAATTTATGGCTTATAAAAATAATAATGATGACAATTGATTGTGTTTTTATATTTATCTTTCATTTAATACTATTATTTATCAATTATCAATGATACCTCTTAAAGAGACTGAAAGTTATAAAATTCAAAATCTTGATTTAAATTTAAGGTTTATCTTTACATTGTTATTTTTTTTAGAGATCTTTACGCTGTTATTTGAATTTGAATTCGTAATTTTTTTAATTTATTGCTTATAAAAACAATAATGATAACAATTGATTATGTTTCTATATTTTTTCTTTCATTCATTACTATTGTTAATCAATTATCAATTATACCTCTTAAAGAGATTGAAAGTTATAAAATTCAAAATCTTGAACCAAATTTAATGTTTATTTTTACATTGTTATTTTTTCGTAGAGATCTTTAGGCTGTTATTTGAATTTGAATTCTTAATTTTTTTCTTAATTTATTGCTTATAAAAACAATAATGATGGAAATTGATTGTGTTTCTATATTTATCTTTCATTCATTACTATTGTTAATCAATTATCATTCATACCTCTTAAAGAGATTGAAAGTCATAAAATTCAAAATCTTTAACCAAATTTAATGTTTATTTTTATATTGTTATTTTTTTTTGTAGAGATCTTTAGGCTGTTATTTGAATCTAAATATTACAACATCTAAAAATAATCACTTTTTCAAATAATCACTTTTTTGTTGAATTTGTTTTTATTTATTTCTAAACAAATAGACCATAACAATTTCCTCTAATTCAACAACCAATAACATGATTCTAATTTTACCAATATTATAAAATTTTAGAGCAAGACTATCAAAATCCAGAAACAAATATTGAAATTCATGAGTATAATTGTGTGGATGTTGCGATTTATTGCGTCTCTATTCAAAAATTTCACAAATTTGGTTAGTGATTTTTGTTTGGCCATCACTAACACTAAGTAAATAATCACACCAGCAAATAAATAATCAATTCTCATTTCATTGATCATTGGCATAATTCTTTGTTTTTGTTTTTACACTAGAAAGTCAAGAAAAGGGGAAAAAACGAAGCATATGCTTACAAGTGGTTGGGAAATAATTAATCTTTATTACAGATCTAACAAACTAAAAAAAAAAAGAAGAGGAAAAAACATAATCAGAGTTGAGAAAGAGGGGAAAACATAAGGTAAAGTGATTTTCTAAGAGAAGATGGATTGGTGACGATGATGACGTCGGGTCGTGTATGGTTGTGATGCCGTCAAGAATAGCGGTGAAAATTGATATCGCAGTGAGATGTGTTTGGTGTGTGCGACGGAAATTTGATAGATGATGAATGTGTTGTACCCTACTAATTTATGAATGAGGTAACTTAATAATTTTTATGAAGTGTTGACGAACCATGAAGCCGTGATGGAGCTTGTAATGTGATCAAGCCGTGATGAAATTTGTCCTGGTGATGAACAGACATGATGAAATTTTGATGAAGTGATAGATTATGAAAGAAACTATTTCAAAATCAAATCCTAATTTTTTTTTTAATTTTAATTTTTTAAATAAAATAGGAAATATTTAATTTGATTTAAATTAGTTAGATTAATAAAAAGTTACCTAAAATGTGAAGGACTAAAATGCAATATGATAAAATTGGATGCTTTAATAGAAATTATGCTGACGTGACTAATTATATGACATGGCGTGTTTTCATTGGTTAAGGGTTTGACGACACCGAAATCGACCCTTTTGCAACGGCAGCGGAGTAACCCCCTTGTATCAATTACTTATTTTCCACTGATATTCATATTTAATAAATATTTTTTAAGTCCAAATAATAATCAAATAATAATTATAGGGATAATTAAAAAAAAAGGATTCACTCCGTTTCTATTTATCCATTCCATTTCATATAAAAACACATCATTTAAGAAATATACAAATTGTTTTGATTTCCAATAAATCAATTTTTTTCCATGCATGTCATTTCTCTTAAATCTCTATAGTCATTAATTTGTCCAGTTTTACTTATTTTTTTCTGCAAAACAAAGATTATCTTTTGCTTATATATATTCGGGACAAAGATCACCTGTCCTGGAGTCTGTTCCTAACTCTGTACCCACTACACAAATTTTTAAAAACTAAAAATTAATTTCCCAACTTGCATGATATTTTTGTAATAATTAATGAAATATGATTGGCCGGAAATAGAGAGACAGGAAAATTGGGGACAGAGGATCCTCATACATATATTCGAGATTGGAAAAGGGAATAAAGTAAAGAATTTGGCTGTACATTGTTATTATTAAAAAAAAAAGAGTGTAAAGTTAACAAAAATTATGCATTTAAATTTTAAAGTATTGAAAGTTGAATATGTAATTTTTTTAATATTGATTCAACATTTTAAAGATTATTAAGCAATATGTTAAACGGATAACAAAACTCTAATAAGACGAAACATTATTCAACTTTGTTTTCTTCTATCTGCAATATAATGAGCATGTGTTATAAAAATTAAATATAGATTCGGCATGAGCACCAATCTGAGGCCAAATTAAATAGATAGAAACCAGAAGGTTAGAGATAACGAACAGAAATAGCTACAACCAAACGTCAATGTGGTCTGTCGCACACCCAAACTCCATAAACTATATGTGTATTCAGATAACGATTAATATCTAAATGAATCTGGCTAACTATTATCTTAAAAAATATGAATAGTTAAGAAATGATACATTAAGAAAAAAGTTGAATTTGAAATTTAAGTCCACAAATTTTTAAGGTTTTTAATTTCAAATAAAATTTTTATTTTTCTTTTCTTAACTAATACCCTAAAAATATTAAATAAGATTTTCTTCATTGAATTATCGGTTCAAGTTCAAACAAGTCTTAGGTACTCGATGCAAGTTATAAAAACGACCACATACTACAAATAATTGTAGTTTAAGACAAACCTAATCTAGCAAATGTTAGTGATTGCTAGTAGTCAATCACTGGTACCATAAGTTTTTCTATAGGCACAATTTTGACGAGGAAAGAAAAATGAGAAAACCATATGCATTGTTAGGATTTGAATCCAAATTATCAATTGAGCTAACTTTTGGGAATATTGACACTACAAATAATACTAAAATAAATCCAAAATCTACTTTGCTTATATATATATATGTATGTATATGTATATGTATGTGGTAACTCATCTTTTCTTTTATACTATATTTTAATGGTATCCCATCTTTTCTTTAATTTTATTGGACAAAATTTTTTATTGAAAAACCATGGTTGATTTCTTGGGGTTGGAGTAAATTTGGGTTAGAGTTGTTTAGGATACGGGGAAATGTGAAATAATATAAAAAATGTTGTGGGGACCACCTAAAAACCAAAATTATTGATTATTGGCATTGGAGATGCTTTAACATAATATTTTTTTAATTTTATCCAAAGAAAATTATTAGTTAATACTCCCTCCGTCCCTGAATATAGGACTCTTTTGGGAGATTTCACATTCAATAAGAAAGTTGACTAATTTAGTTAATTATACTGGAAATGTGAATTTTTTATATGTATTTTCAAAATTACCCCTATTAATATTATTGGAAATCTGAAAAGTGTTAAATAAATAGGGTATTTGTGAAAAAAAGTAATTAATGATCATTGAAAATTTGTATAAGGTCTTATATATAGAAACAAAATAAAAGTGTCAAAATGGTCTTATATTTAGGGACGGAGGGAGTATCTTATTTGATAAATTATCTGTTATATTAGAAATAATTTATCAACAATTTGACCTTGGTTAAACCATGAATCGGTGCTTTGCCCGATTCACTGATCGATTCGATTTTTAAAATATTGGGTAAAAGATGAAAGAGCGACTCACAATTTTTTTTATCTCATTATTCCCCATATTATTTGATTAAAAAGGAAATTATGAAGTTGGCTGTTGGAGTTTGAATATTCAAATACTAGTAATATAATTGTGTGTGTATATATATATATATATATATATATATATATATACATACATTAGTATGTTATTCGACTACAAATTATTTATTTGATCTGGTCCACATAGAAAAGAAAGAACAATAAAACTAGTAGTACTATTCGAGAACACTTGAAACGATTGGAAAACACATTTGCATACATAAAAGTTGCCCAAAATAAAGGAATTTGATTAATTAATTATACATTCGGTGGTTCTTAGGATGCCAATGTTTATGGGATACATATGGACTTTTTTCTACATTTTTCTGGAGCAATATTAGGAATCTCGAAAATCTCATGATGAATTTAAGTGCTATTGCTCTGTCCGTGCACTGCTTATATATATTTTGGTACAGTGATGTAAATGACTAAATATAAGAAAAAAAAATCACATTTTTTATTTAAAATATAATTAAAATTAACCAATTTTTTAAAATTTTATTTCATTTCTGATGCTATTTTTCTAAAACATTCCTAAAAAATTGTTATTTTATTTAATTTTGTTTCATTCATAATGCAACTTTTCTAAAATATTTCTATTTTTTTTATAAATTTTTAAAAATTAAATATAATTAACTAATTTCCTTAATAATTACTACTATAAAATTAGTTATTTTTCTTATAATTCTAGGAGGAAATAATTAACAAGAGACATTAAACGGGCGGAAGGATGATAACTGATAAGCATGTGTTACTCATGTTTGGGTACGGGTAAATGTGGACGGCAGATGTCACTTTCAGCTTAACTGTAATGTCAATAAATATTACTGTTTTTTTTTTTTTTTTATACTTACTTTCTCTGTTCTTAAATACAGGCACTTAGAATCAAAAGATTTAATTAATATTATTAGTGATAATGAATATTAACAAGAGGATAAAAATTGTAAAATTGTATTAAATAACTAAATAATTGATTTTTAAGTCATTAAGTATATTAGTTTCTCAATAAAGATTTATTTTCTAAGGTTTTATTAACCTATGCACATGGTGCATATATTAAAAATACCCAATTTTTTTTGAAAAAAAAAGAAGTAATTGTTTTTTATTTTAAAAAAAATTTGATATAAATATTTTAAAAAAGACTACAACTTAAAAAAGACTACAATAAAATTGAAACATAGGAAGTGAGTGAGTATACAGCTAAAACTTCAAGAAAACCATTGAAGGGTGAAAGTATAAACATCATTAGGCGTGAGCAAAACCCAACCCATCCTTTGAAACCGTCTTTTCCCAATGATTTCGGATCGAGTGTGACTTGTCATTATTGTCATAAAAGGGACAAATAAAGACAAAAAGGGACAAATCCGATACAGGAGGTGATAGGTTCAGGTATACTCCAGGATCACCCAACTCGTCCTCTTATGCATATCAAGGTTCTGTTGTTCTTCTCTCGTTTACTTTTGTCTAAAATATTATGTCACAAGAATAATAATTGAAATGACCACAACTTCAAACATGAAAAAACCTTATATTTCTTTATTGTATAGTTATTAATATAATGTGAGCGTCTTGTTCAAGATGTTTTATGCTAATGATATATTAAAATTCTATTGATATGCATATGCTAAATCGTAGTGTGGTAGGTACTTGTTAGCGAAGTATATATCTTTGTCTCTATTGAATAGTAAAGTCTATTAATATTCATTTTTTAAGTTATGCAAAATGTTTAAATCATGTTGAGACAAAAGTAAATCATGTTTAAATCATGTTTGTTGACTTGTCTCATCATTATGCTTAAATAATGATGAGACAAGTCAACAAACATTACGCAATCACATGATATTTAGATGTTAAATACTTTCTCTGATTCTATATATAGGGCACCTTTTAGAAGAAATTTTTGGTCCTATATATAGGGCACTTTATATTTCCTATGCACCATTAATTATTTTTTTTCTTTTTTGTCCTTATTAAATGTTTTTTTTTATTGATGAATGAATATGCACTTTCCAACTAAAGTGGAGCAGGTAAAATTGTAATGTTACGATATATTCTCATAAAATTCACAAAACTAATCACTTTCCTTGATTCGAGGAATACAGTTAAGTATGCCCTATATATAGGACCAGAGGGAGTATCATTTCAACTATATGACAAATAAAAGAAATTTTATGATGAAATACTTACTGCATTATATCAATTATTATCATTTTTTGTCTCAATGATAAATCCATATTTTAATAAATTTTATATTTAATATTTTGTCTCGATTCAACCCGACTCATCCTAATCTGGATCAATTTCAATTTGGACATGTCCCTACCATGTCCTTTCTTAATTAGAGACAGGTTCAACCGTTCAAATTCAAAAATTATTAACCCGAACAATCTTTAAAAATAACGAGAAATAAGCTTAATCTGTCTCAACTAATCTTGTGCTCACCCCTATACATCATTGTAGAAAGAATTCAAGTTTAAATAAAGGTCTAAGCTAGGTTCTAGAGAGCTGCGGGCATATATATAAAGTGTTTAAAGACCTGATTCTGAATTAGGTGTATGTGTGTGTTTTCTTGATCCTCTCTTTAAAAAAAATAATAATATTCCGTATTTGCCTACCAATACTTTTTTTTTAAGGTTCCTATCAATATATATGCAGATGCAGATGTTACTATTTAAATTTACTTTTCGTATTATTAATTCTTTTACTACAAAAGTACTACAAAGTATGAAGTCATTCGAATCTATCTTTACGTGAAAAGTGTGGAATTTTGACTATTTTGCCACCATTGTCATAGCATTTTTGGGGTGGTAGTGATTGAGCGATGGCTGTCGCTGATTTCTAGTGTTTATTGGCACAGTGGTTATGGTGGAGGAGTAGGTGAAAGTAGTGCTAATTTGAGTTATGTTGGGTTGAAAATAAGGGTAGGATTGCAATTTTTATTTTAATTTGTTTATTTTTTATTATTCTGAGCCATTATTTTATTTTATTAATAAAATTAATTGTGTTAATTTGCTTAACTTTACATAAAGTATCAATCAATCAAAAAATTTATTTGATGCATTAAAGAGATTGCTGCGAAAAATTGGCCACCGATTAAAATTTGGCATGAAGCCTTTTTATAGTCGATTCAACGTAATTTGATCGGTACTTAGCAAATTGGCCAAAACGACAAACTTTTCTTCTTTTTTTGAAATATAGTAATATACTCCCTCTTGTCTCATTCATAGAACACGTTATAAAAAAATTCTTTCATCCTATTTATAAGACATTTTGCATTTTCTAAGAAGCATTTATTATTATTTTCTCTTATTTTCCCTTTATCCATTAATGTGAATAATACATTATGCAATTCCCAATACAAGATAAGAGGGTAAAATTATAATGTTAATGTATTTTTTTAAAGTTTCAAGAAATTTAACTACATTTCTTGGTCCGTGTGATATGGATAAATATGTCCTATAAATAGGACCAAAAAGAGTATTTTTTTTAGGGTCTTGCTAACAAGTATCCTAAAGACACTTGTTAAAATTATTATATGGAAAAAAAATAAGTCCAACTCACCTCTCTCTCGAAAACATAAAAAATTACAGTTTCCAATAACTTTTATCTATATTTACTTCTTTAACAAGTGCCCTAATTTTTTTTTAATTATTGAGACCATTTGTTTAACTATTTATTATTTGGTTAATTTGCTCTTTTGATTTTTTTATCTTATTTTATACTATTAAATTGGTCTTTCACATCTGTTTGATATCATATTATTGTAACTTTTATTTTCATTTGCATAGTTTGTTCGAAAGTTACTTTTTCATCTTACATGAACTAATATAATTTACACATGCGTCATTTCTTTCTTTTTCTAATATAGAGACCAATGTGTTATAGACAGGCAAGATGAATAGTAATCTCGGAGATGAACTATGCAAACGTAAATAAATGTGAGCGATCAATAATATATTGCAAAAAAAAATATGAAGAATCAATCTAATAGAAAAAGATACTATAATAATACATAAAAGACCAAATTAACAATTTAACCTTATTATTTTCTATTAAAAAATAGTACTACTACTAAAAAAGAATCGCATAGGGGTAAGGAGAAAAAGGGGAAAAAGAAGTTCAACTTGGCATATGGTGTTTCCGTCCATGAGACCACAAGAAGAGAGAGAAAGTAAACAAAATATCTACACACTTTGGCAATACTATCAGTGACCGGATACCTAACCTACCGGTCACAATGGGAGAAAATGTTTATATATATTCATTCAAGTGTTTTCTTTTTCTTTCCAATTTCCATCACTTTTTTTTTTCTCTCTCTATATATGTAATCCAAAATAATCATCGCCGACGTTTTCACTCTCCCTCCGGTGACGCTGAACTCATCGCCGGGGAGATGATTAATGTAACTGCCACACTTCTCGTTGCTTCCTCTTCACACTTCCTTCTTCCGTTTCCATTTCCGGTTGCCGGCGAACATCTCCGGTGATCTTAAAAACATTAAACTAGCTCGTGATTCTGTTACTCTTGGCGCGTTATTTCCAATTTTATCTCTCGATAACGAGTTCTTCAACCGTTTTCCTTACAATAACTGTATCATTCGATTATTTACGATCGGATCCATTTTCTCCGTCGAATTGGTGAAGTTGGAAGTGAAATTAGTAACTGTTTCAGTGTTGTTCAGCTTCGTTGAAGATATTTAGCCATGTTCGATCTCAATCTAAACGCTGACTCGGCCGATTCGACTCAGAACTGCAACTCAGTAACGGTGCTGGAAAATTTTCCAGGAGGTTCTTGGAACAAAATGGCGGAATCAGGGACCTCGAATTCATCCGTTGTCAATGCGGACGGGTCCAGCAACGACGAATCGTGCTCCGCACGCGCCGAAGAAGCGTTCAAGTTCGATTTCGGTATCCTTAAGGTAGAAGGAAGAAACGACGTCGTGACGAAGGAACTGTTCCCGGTGAACGGAGCTAAGGC
The DNA here is from genome assembly GCA_037953625.1 of Crotalaria pallida. Taxonomy (NCBI): domain Eukaryota; kingdom Viridiplantae; phylum Streptophyta; class Magnoliopsida; order Fabales; family Fabaceae; genus Crotalaria; species Crotalaria pallida. The sequence continues at coordinate 134,393,028 of CM075654.1, read as the reverse complement.
CATGTCGTTTGGGAATTGGAACGCTGCGTCGTCGTTTTCAGAGAGGAACGGTTTGGTGGAGTTGTCGTTCAATCGGCAGAGTGAGACGAAGGTGGTTCACGTTGAGTCTCGACCTCAACCGCAAGCCAGGAAGAGTAGAAGAGGACCAAGGTCTCGGAGCTCGCAATACAGAGGTGTTACCTTTTACAGAAGAACCGGAAGATGGGAATCCCATATATGGTTCGTGATTTCTAAATATTAATATCGATTAAGGTTTTACGGTTATGTTAGTTTAGCTTGATTATGGTTATGGTTGTTAATTTGTTATTGTGATTATGATTCTGAACCAATGTATGTTTGTCTAACTGGAAGGGGCTTGAGTTACTTAACATGAGATTCGAGTTTGACGTGTCATATTTCAAATTTATTAAGGAAGTTAATTGAGTTCATTTAATTTTCATAAATTCATAAAAAAAATTATTTCAGGAAACAAAAATTGAATGATACTATAACTTTACATGGATATTTTATGAATGATTGTATTAAAAATAAAAAGATGATTAACTTTTGCTTATATTTAAGACTATTTAAGACCACTGATGAAGTATTTGATTTTCCCTTATATTTGAAATGGGAGGTGGTATCTATTTTTCAGGCTATACAAAGTTGAACCATCTTTTAGGAGATGGTATATTGTTGGTTTTATTCATTATCATTACCGGTTTACCAGGTGAAATTTGATTTCATTCATGGTTGAATTGCAACTGACTTTTTTTTTTCCTTGGTTTTGTTTTTTAATTATTTGGTTCAGGGATTGCGGGAAGCAAGTCTATTTAGGTATGGGTTTATATTTACGCATTTCAAAGCTATTTTAAATAATTGATTTACTATTTTTAGCATATTTTGACGAAGTTACTTTTGGGGCTTGTAGGTGGATTTGACACTGCTCTTGCAGCAGCCAGGTAAAACCTTCGCAAGATATTTTGATTTCATTTGTTGTGATTTTTTGAGAATTTGATTGTAGTTGACTTCGGTTTTTGAAATTTTAGAGCCTATGATCGAGCTGCTGTTAAGTTCCGGGGAGTTGATGCTGACATCAATTTTAATTTGAGTGATTATGAGGATGATCTTAAACAGGTTGGAAAAACTCACAAACACTTGATTAATATGAATATAGGTGGTGCATGTCAATAGAATTTTCACCATTTTGTTGTTAATGCACAGACTAAGAATCTATCCAAGGAGGAATTTGTGCATATACTCCGTCGCCAGAGCACTGGTTTCTCAAGGGGGAGTTCAAAATACCGAGGAGTAACACTCCACAAATGTGGACGTTGGGAAGCTCGGATGGGACAATTCCTTGGCAAAAAGTGAGGACCTATTTTTTTTTTATATAGATATCGGTCCCCTAATCTTGCTTACATGAGATGGCATACCAATTGAGGAAGTGATATACTATGATTATAGTTGGATGTATTATGAGTTCAAACACCTATTGGCCTGCAAAGCGAAATGGTTTTAACCTTGTTTTCAATGGATCTTTATAATTTTTATGTGTCTGGAGAAACATGAATAAGACTAGTATAGTAAGATACATGTTTCAAAGAAATGATTGGCAAAGGTGTTTTGGTTATAGAGATTGCAATGCTTCCGTGCAGGTATATATATCTTGGGCTATTCGACAGCGAAGCAGAAGCTGCAAGGTCCTAATGATATATGAATTACATTCTACCTGCATTGAATTTATTACCCTGAATTATATCAGAGGCTCATTAGGTTTCCATACAACACTTGTGTCCCTTTTCATTTTCTGAAATTCAGGGCTTATGACAAGGCAGCTATCAAGTGCAATGGAAGGGAAGCAGTGACTAACTTTGAGCCAAGTACATATGAAGAGGAGATGAATTCTGAAGCCACTAATGAAGGTAGTACTCCATAGCAAAGAGGGTTTTTTTTTTTTCATTTCCATATGAATTTCTGAGTAAAAAATGTTTTCTCTGTGAAATGGGGTTTTATATTTGATTTCTACACAGGTGGCAGCCACGATCTTGACCTCAATTTAGGCATAGCAACCCCTGGACATGGTCTCAAAGAAAATTGGGAGCAACTTCAGTTCCCATTCACCCCTTATAATATGCACGCTGAAAGTTTAAGGGTATATATTTGAACTACATATCTCCAATATTTATTTAAAGCCACTTCCAAATCATGGGGAACAAAAGTTGATAGATCTATTTATGCCCTCAAGCCAGTTTGATAACACTCTTCACATCTTGATAATTAATGAGGGTATATTTATCTGGAAGCAGAGCTCTTGTGGCCTTTGTGGGTTTGAGCTAATTACAACCTTTTCCTTGATGTCCATGATCTTCGGTATTGTTTTATTAATTTACTACAATTGATGTCCTACTGACCGCTCGTCATATGCTGGGTTCTCTGTATTTGCAGATAGAAACCAATGTTAATTCAGTAATCGAATCTTCGAAAAGGCTAGTTGCAACTGAAGAGCGCCCTTCTGTATGGAATAGCATGCACCTTAGTTTATTTCCCAATAAGGTGATTTCACTATCTGGTATTTAGTTTTATAACGGAAGCTGATTGCTCATTGCTTTATTGAGTGCTTCATATAAAACCTTAACTATTTCCTTGCTTAGTGTCATCATTAGAACAAAGAAGAAAGCTTGACTTTTGAATGTCATACACTTGATACTCAACAGTGAGAGATGATTTTTTTTGTTCAGAGAGTTGGTAATGAAATTTCGTAGAAGGCAACACCATAATGATCAATGTAATGATCATTATACTAATAAAAAATTAGATGAATATGAAGTATGGCTATGAAAACAGCCACAAGCCCACCCTCACAGCATTGTGAATCTGTGATAACATTTTCACTGGAACGTTCTGCTGCATTCAATTTATTTTAGTAGCCAATCTAGAGATTCTAGAATACTCAACATTGTGAGTTCATTGTAATTTGAGTGTAAACAATTTGCAAGCCTGCCTTATGAAGAATTTTGAAATATTTGACAGGAAGAATTTTGAAATATTTGACAGGAAAGAGCAGGGAGAATCAGCATGGATCCTTCAAAAGGACTTCCCGACTGGGCCTGGCAAACACATGGCCAGGTCACTGCCACCGCAGTTCCACCGTTCTCTGCAGCTGCAGCATCATCAGGATTCTCCATTTCAGCTCCCTTTCCATCGAGTGCAGTCTTTCCAAAAACTTCCATGTACTCAATTCCCAACGGTCTCTATTTTACTTCATCCATAGCACCTATCGGCAATGAATCTCAATACTGCCAGGTTAAGCCCACACAAGCACCACCTTAGCTTGGCTTGTAAATACAGATGAAAAGGCAAACCATTAGGAGTGTGTTTGCGTCCAAAATTCTTTGCATACTGACTGATGTAAACCGAGACTTGACACCTGAAAATTACATCTTCCTTAAACCATGTTCGAAGGAAATGCAATTCTTTGAGTGCACTGAAACATCGATGGTGCCCATATCTTCAGATTAGTAGTTTGCGGTCAAAATTCTTGTTATTTGTCCACAAATCTTGATAAGTGAAATTACAGGCTCCTTCTTGTAAATGAATGGGAGGTAGCCAAAGACTGCATTGTGGAACTATGTTATTTCTTTCGTTTCATATTTCGTAGTACTCTACCAACATTCAATATTTCCTATGGGATTTAGGTGGTCCAAGCCACTTTTCCCTAAGATCTAAACATAGAAGATGGAATAGGTTTACAACTTCACATTACCCAGTGTCGTATTCAGAAACAGGAGTTTAATCAGTTTCACTTGACGAGAACGAATCATCACTAATACGAATAAATCATTTAATGTCGCTGCTTTTATTATCTGCAGGTTCAAAAGGAAAAGAGATAACTAATTAAAAAGGCTATAACAACAATTAATTTTGTTATTGCTTTACTGAGTGGTAGTGATACTGACCCATCAGTTAGCGAAGTCTGTGGTTACTAATGAGCCACCCTGCAATTATGTTTATCAGCCACGTCCAATGGCAGTGCCAATGGAGGACAAAAGTCATAGCACTAGTACCATGTTATTATGTTCACGCGTGGGTTTTATTGTCATCCCTGCATTTTGTATTAGTTAATCCAATCAAATATAGCACTACAAGATCAATTTTTTTTTGTAACATATATTAAATTATTGCTATGATGATTAATTGACTTAGTAACCTATGTATCAAAAGCATGTTTCGTTTTATCAAAAAAGTCTAACACATATGATAGATGGTTGGGTTCTTTGAGCATGATGTCAAGGATTTGATCTCTACGTCTTGAAGGGGATTGGTAGAAAATTGTGTATGTTTATCTCAGTGCTTGCTTTGTACAGAGTATTTAAAAATTGTAGAATCACTGAAGTGAGTTTTGTCTTCATTAACAAAGCATTTTCCTTATCCACAATAGGATTGAATCCCTAGCATCATACTTAAGAATCCAATCATCAATCAATTGTGTTAGGTCTTGTGGTTGGTTGTAAAATTATTCTTTAGACCTTAACTCAGCCCAATAATAGTCATTTTCCTTCAAAAAGATTTACGGTATTTTTCTGTGAATTAAGGAAGATGATAGGGGCAGTCCTGGAAAAGGGTAGTTTACGGGAATTTTGGGAAAGAGGTCTTTTTCTCAGGAAGAGAGCAGAGGAAGGAAGTATGGCATTTACTATTATGACATGCACACTTCTTAACAATTCCAAATATGGAGTACAGTAGGATAATGGATAAGTGCAGCACAAATGTCGACCACTTCAATTAAACACATTTAAAATACCACATTTAAAACATGTGGCTCCGAGGAAGGCAGACACCCCCGATTGGGATTGGGATTGGGATTGAATTAAAGAGCCACTGAGTGTGAGTGAGTGTGTGGCAGACCCCTGTTTTCCCTATATTTGTATTGTTTGTTTGGTTGTGAGTAGTACTAACAGAGTCATCATGGTACGTTTCACAGCCACTTGCATCTCATCCATTCAATGCTATATTGACATCCAGTACGCTAGGGGTGTAACGGTCCGGTCTGATCCGGTCTATGAGTCATTTTACGGATCGGACTGCTCAATTTAATATGGTCCGGTCCGATCCGGCCCCAATATTATTTATCCTCAAAGATCGGACCGAACCAGACCGTTAATGAATGGTTCGGTTCGATCCGGTCCGGTCTATTTTGCTTAATTAGTTAATTATTAAATTTTAAAAAAAAAACAGATCTAATCAGCAAAACCAGATGCAGCAACGCATTTTGGGCTGTCAAATACCTGTTCTCTGAAGAAGTGCAGTTTTGAAATTGGAGGCTTCATGCATTATAAATTGCCATTCTCGGTTGATAAATCAGTATGAAGTTTTTCTATGCAAGCACAACTGTAGTTTTGGTATTTCAACCAAAGTCAAAAGCCAACGCCTTAAAATTGCCAAAAGCACATGCAACAACACATTTTGGGCTACCAAACACATGCAGCAACACATTTTGGGCTGCCAAACTTGATCTATAGGTTTTTTTTTTTATAATTATTAAGCCTATCGATCCGGTCCGGTCCCAGCGGTTTAAAAATGTCTGGGACCATGGACCGGACCGATCAAGTACGATCTGAATTTTTTGGGACCAGACCGGACCATGAGATCGGACCGAACTGCATTTTTGGTCCGGTCCGATCCGAGCGGTCTCGCGGTCTCGGACTGGATCGCTTACACCCCTAGTACGCAATACTCCCTCCACCCCTTATTACATGCTCCCTCCAGTCTTTATTATAGGGCATATTTAACCGAATTACACATACCAAGGAAAGTGGTTTGGTTTTATGAATTCTATGAGAATATATTGTAACATTACAATTTTACCCCCTTAACTTTTCTTGGAAAATTCACACTCATTAATGAACAACAAAAAACACATAGATAGTCAAATCATTTAATAAGGGCAAAAAAGAGAAAAATCAATAAATGATACATAGAAAATATAAAGTGACTTATAATTAGGACCAATAAAACTTTCTAGAATGTGTCTTATATATAGGACCGGAGGGAGTAACATATTTAATCGAATTATACGTATCAAGGAAAATGATTAGTTTTGTGAATTCTATGAGAATATATTACTCCTTCCGTCCCTAAATATAAAGCCTCTTTGGGGGATTTCACGTCCATTAAGAAAGTTGAATACTCCGTAATTTAGTTAATTGTATTGAAAATGTGAATTTTTTGATATGTAATTTCAAAATTACCTCTATTAATATTATTGGGAATCTAAAAAGTGTTAAATAAATAGGGGTGTTTGTAGAAAAAAGTAATTAATGATCATTGAAAATTGGTATGGGGCTTTATAAATAGGGACAAAATAAAAGTGTCAAGAGAACTTTATATTTGGGGACGGAGATAGTATAACATTACAATTTTATCCCCTTCACTTTACTTGAAAAATTCACATTCATCAAGGAACAACAAAAAAACATAGTTAGTCAAAACATTTAATAAGGCAAAAAAGAGAAAAAATAATTAATGATGCATGGGAAATATAAAATGTCCTACATATAAGACCAAAGATTTCTTCTAAAGGTGCTCAACATATAAGATCAGAAAGAGTAGCAATTTTTTTAAAAAATGTTTAAAAAAAAAACCCATGCTCTAAAATAGTGCAGCACTTGCTCCAATTCGAACTATAAGAAAAAAAATCACGTTTATTAACGAAATTTGTTGATTGTATTTAATTTTTTCAAATTTATAAAAAATAGAGGTATTTTAGAAAAATGAAAATGAAACAAAAATTAAATAATATAACAATTTTTTAAGAATGCTTTTAAAAAATAGTATTGAGAAAAAAACAAAATTTTAAAAAGTTAGTTAGTTTTGCTTATATTTTAAATCAAGATAAACACATTTTTTTTCTTATATTTCAAATTGAAGTGACAGAGTGAATGTATTTAATGCACACAAGTCTTATATACTTAGAAAAATAATCATAATGTGCATTATTTTGTGTCTTGGATTTTTTTTTAAAAAAAATGCATTTTTCAATAACTATTTATTATATTTGACTTCTTAATAAGTACATCAAGGACACTTATTAACATTTACTTATTTATTATAGGTTTCTTAAAACGTATCCTATGACTATGACATATGTTTTTAAAAAAAAAACATTAAAGAAATATATTACTCCTATCCTACCTGTAAGATTTTTTTGGGAAATTTACTTCAATTAAGAAAGTGAATTAAGATTATTAGTGATATTGGAAATATAAATATTTAATACTTCCTTCGTCCCACAAGGATGGTTAAAAATGTCAAAAGAATTTTGTCCCAAACTAAAGAAATAATAAATGAAAAGTTTAGAAATTGTAAACTTTGAATTGTGATTGGTTGATCAATGCAAAAGACATTAAATTAGGTGTTTGATAATTGGTTGATGTGTTAGACAAATCATTAAATGCACCTCTTCTTCATTTTTTGACATTTCTAATTTGTAACCATCCTTATGGGACGAAAGGAGTATATTTGTTTCAAAACTACCTCTATAATTATTATTGGGATTCTAAAAAGTATTGACTTAATATGAATATTTTTTTAAAAGAAGTAATTAAATGTTGTATTGTAAATTGAAATATGGTCTTACAAATAAGACCAATTTTTTTTAAATGATCTTATATATAAGATCGAAGGGAGTATATTTAATTTTTAATAAATTTTTTACTTCCCTCATTCCTAACTAATTGTCACTTTAACAAAATAAATTTGCTTCTAATATTGTCACCTTAGAAATCATATACAACATTAATTACTTTCTCCATACCATAAGTTATGTAATTTTACTCATTTTACTTTGTCTCATATATTATGTACTTATAGAAATTCAGTACTCATTTATATTTTTTTTTTCAAGCATACTCTTATTTGTCAGATTCTCTTTTTCATCATCCATTTTTTCATCTATGTTCAATATAGTTTTTCATACATTTATTATTACTCTTTCTCCAATTATTAAATAAGGATAATTAATTTCATAAAAATGCTTCAAATTCTTACATCATGTTCATTTCTTAACCTTTGTGCAATAGCTAAATAGAAAAGATAATAAGTTGAGGAAAAATGATCAATTACCATACAAAGATAAAGGACAAAAATGGTAAAGCGCATTAATTTACCACAAAAAGAAATATTAAATATATTTCTTACTCCTCGCGTTATAACCTTTAATGTCAATCATTTTTAAATGGAGGTACTCCATCTAATTCAAATATAGTGTATTTTAAGGTTATGCACAAGTTTTAAGAAATAGTTAAATGATATAAGAATTTGGGATATTTCGAATATAATGCCTTTATATAATCATTTTTGAATAGAAAAAAAGATATTGCAGGTGAAAAGAGAATGTAATAAATATGGATGTGTTAGAAAAAATTACATTAATTATGTATTGGGTTCTTAAAAAAACAATACATATAAAAACAAGAAAAAAACTATATGAATAATACATATGAACGGAGGGAGAAGTATTTTTTTTTAATGATTAATTTTTACAATATTTATATAAATCATGTCGCTATTAGATATAAATAGATATGAGCAAGGTTGTCAAAAACTAGTATTAATACTTAGAAACTTACGAATCTACGAATCTACCTATGGAAAACGAGTTGAAACTAATGGAAACTCGGAGTGAAGTGACTCGGGTAGACTCAGATGGATACTAGTAGACTCTTGTAAACTCGCGAGTTTATGACCGAGTTAGCGAGTTAGCATTCTTGAGCCCTAAACGTCCAATCCGACATCGTTTTTCAATTTTTTTTTCAAATAAAAATTTTCTAGGTCATTTTTATCATATTTGTTATGCTTTTGGGTAAAAAAAACCTTTAAATTAGTTTTATCTTCTCCTTCTCATTCAAAAACTTCTTCAATCTTCAATACTTCTCCTTCTACCGCACACACGTCCGCCCAACCCACACCCATGCCCCACGCCTTTCTAACGTTCTCCCTTTATTTGGTAATTGTTTACTGATTTTCTCCCTTTATTCCTTTATTTTCGTTTTTCTTGTTTTCTTCTTCGTTAAGTTGGTATGATAATACGATGAATGCTTGATTATGAGTTATGACCTTTCTAAAAAAAAAAACAGCTTTATAGAAATCATTTTAAGTTTTAACTTTTAAGCAAAAATGCATTCTCCGCTTTTCAATTTTCAATGTTACTTTTTTAGTGTTGTTCTTAAATCAGAACTCATTTACTTTGTTAGTATTTTTAAGTGTTACTTTAACTAAAGAGCATTTACTTAGAAATTGATAATTAATTTTCATTATTTTTTTGTGAAACATTATTATGTTAGTTTGAAATTAAAATTACATCGGATATGTTATCTTATTATGTTTTGAATTTGAAGTTTGAATATTGATGGATAAATTAACTTATATTACTTATTACGTTAAGTTTGAAATTATGTATATTGATTATTAATAGGTCACATGTTATTACAATATAGATGTATTTTTTTAGGTAAACTCGTACGAGTTTGCGAAACGAGTTTACGACTCGAGTTTACCTAGGCAAAACGAGTTTACGTAGACTCTCGAATTTGACAACCTTGGATATAAGTAGCAATGATTGCATTCTTAACTTTTTAAACAGGAACACGTAAATAAAAACAAAAGTTTTCTTAAAAAAAACACATATGGATAAAAATTTAAGGAGTGTATTTTTTATGAGTTTTATATTTTAAATTGAGAAATAATTGAGAGACCTACATGCATGTAAATCTACACATAAGATTTTGAAAGAAAAAAGAATATAAAATACAAGTGTCCGCGTAAGACACAGTTGGTGGCTGCAGGGACACTTACGATTTCCCCCTCCCCAGGACATGGGTTCTAGTCCCAGACCTCCCATGTAAACCAAAAAAAGAATAAAAATACAAGTGTCGCAATCTTATAAATAAGTTTGTATGTAGATCTCTTTAAGTAGGTTTCTTAATATTTTTCAAATCATTTTTCTATTTTAAAAACGAAAAATCAAAGCAATGAAAAATTTGGTCACTTAATTTTTGAGGGAACCATAAATAAATTAGATTAAAAATGTTGACTTATGTCCTAAGCAAATTTGTTAAAGAAGTAAAATGAGTAATAATGTTTACATTATCTAGGAAACTTTCATCTTTAACGTATCAAGAATGTTACTTGTACTTAGATTTTGATTTTTTATGCTGATTTTTTTTTTGTTTGTTTCATTTTAACCCTCTCCCCAATTATAAGATTTTTTTTTAAAAATTTTACTGTGATGTTATTTACAAGATTTTAAAACAATTTTCAATGACAATTGATTATTACTTCTTTTTCATAAACTTTATAATTTATTTAACATTTTTTAGAGTTCCGATAATACTTTATAACAGTAGTTTTAAAAAAACATATCACTAACTAAATTACAAACAATTTTCTTGGTAGACATGAATGTTACCAAAATAATTTATCTTTAGAGACAAATAAATATTAACAACTACTTTTAGAGTGCTAGTTAGCGATGCCCAAATTTGATAACTAGCTCATCAATGGAGTTTATGATTTTAAGCAAAAAAAAATAATAATAAAAAAAAATGATGCTCTCCTCTGCATGATTTGTTAGAACAAAACAATAATTAGATTTTAGTCAATGGACCAGCCTGATTTCAGGCAAGACTAAATTAAATTAGACTAACCATACTTTTTATCTGACAATTTCGCCCATTGTTAGTCTCAACTCTAGGTGCCATTTCTGTGCTTCCAAAGTCCATTTTGAAGACAACCTCGCCATACATAGGTCAAGACTCAAGATCGAACTTGAAGGTAAATTTGATTAAGGATTATAGGTAAAAACTTTCAAGTCAAGATTATTCATGAATCATGATAAATAAATTAAACCACTTCTTATAAATAGTAGAGTTTCTACTGGCCAATCATCACTTGAATGCACGATACTTCAATATCTTTTTTGTTTTACTCAATCACATTTATCTTATTTAGAAGATGCATTTTAGTCCTTTATTTTTTGAAATTACTTTGGTATTATATTTTCTTTCAAAGAGACGTATTTTGATCATTTAATTTTTTTTTCAATTTTTTCCATTCTTTAGTTTTTTTTAATCAATCTTCCTCTACTAATTACAGTAAAAGTTTCAATTTGACTATTTATTTTCATCAAAAGATTCATTTTGGTCTGAAGTTTGCAGTCATTATGATAAATTCTAGATTAAATGTCATGGGAATCGGTAGATGGAGAATTGAATGCCTGATCTAACTCATGGTCCGAAAATCTCAAAATAGGACAGGCTTGGTAGAAAAGGAATAGGCGTGACTCTTTAGTTCAGCTTGAGTTGATTTTTGTACAGTTTGATACGTATATTCATTTTTCTTTATTATGCTTATGACCAATTAGCCAAAGATAATTCCAAAGATTTCGATTATGTTATGCATATAACAAACTATCCCGTTGATAAAGTGAGGTAGCATTATTTGGGCCATGTGGCTGAATGGTGTTGGGGAATGACTGGTGGAAAGGGGTGTGATCATGGGGTTTGTGTAGAGGTTGAGGTGGTACGGCAGCGGCATTGCTGAATGAACGGTTTGTCAATGGTGGGGTAGCAACAACGACAATGTGATGTTGGGGGTGGGGTAGTGTGTGGGTTGGTGGCGAAGCAACCTTAGAAATGATGACTGTTTTAATAGTGGTGGTGCGGAGAATGTGGTGATAGGGGTGGTGTAGAAATATTTGAAGGCGAGGGACAAGAAGGAAAAACAATTCACTATTATGTACTCTACTCGTTCCTAACCATGGATAGAAAATACGCTACGTATCCAATCTAGTTAGCTCACAAGACCATGGACAAGGACGGAATAAGCTAGGCCATAATATCCAATCAAGCCCTAAAGTTCTCAACATAAAAATATTGCTGTAGCTACAAAAACTAATTAGACTTGATTCAAAACAGCAGCATTGCACATGAATACACAGCGTTCCAGCGATACTCCCACAAGAACACAAGTCCAGATTATTTAAATTAAAATATACACACACGTGAATGTGTTTGCTTTCTTATTTTCTTATAAGTGGAATTGGGAAATGTAACATGCACAATCATCGTGGCCATGCACAAAAATACAAATTCTTAAGAGTAGCATTGAGAAGGGCAACTCTTATAAACATATCATGACATGATCTGAGTTACACTTACGACCAATACAGCAACTCTTATCATTCTTCGCAAGTTTTTGTAGGCTTTCTAACAAGATTGAAGCTAAAACACCATGCAAATGCTGAATGTTAAAAAATCTTAGTTCATAATCATATACTATAGGAGTAAAGTTTGGATGAAAAAGGTTGCTACAGACCAAAAGTCCGTAGAAATTTGATATCAAGAAAGCCAAGCTTATTACAACAAAATTCACATTATCAGATACAAAGATATCCCAATAAAAATAGTAAATTCAACCGTCATACCAACAAAATTCATATTCTCTGGCAAGAAGCAGACCGTGTAGAAAAATAAAATTAAAGGGTAAGTCAATTGATACCACAACCGAACTGCACTTGTATGATAGCGTTTTTGCGTTTTCCCGGTACAGGGGAAAAAACAACTTACGACAGTGTTTGGTTAAGGGTTAAAACTATCTACATTAATCTAAAAGGTCCCTCGAGGAAAGAAGAAAACCCTCACAATTCCTTGTCTTTGAAAGGCTTGCAGTTGCAAACCACTAATCCAAAAGTATGGTTAAGAATCCAAGAGCTGCCAAAGCCCATGAGAGGATAAAAACTCATTGGTCAGTTGAAAATAAACACAACAAAAAATAAAACTCTGCCAAAGCAAACAGATTGAATGAATAAATTATACGCATCCCCAAAAATAAACAAAAAATCTTCAACAGATGGGAGAATAACCCATCATAGTTATCAACCCCAATATAAACCCAAGAACATTAATGTTCGCCGTTAAATAATATCCTCAACATTATGTTCGAATACATCAAAAGACCTTCAGCTGCGTCAGAAAATTGATAGCTGTGGCCCAAGTCATTCACAAAGAAGCAAGGATTACCACGTCTTACAAGGTATATTCAGATAACCAGTAACAATCACAGAACAGCACCCAATAAAGGGTACAAAGTGCATTTAAAAGCTAATCTCACCAGAAACCATGATCAGACTAAGCGATCAAACTCAAACCTTCCTGGGGATATACTAAGGGATAAACAAGAATTTATGCAGAAAAAGAAAACAGAATATAAAGTCTTGGAGGGGAAAAAAGCAACTTGCTCCTCTGCGGAGAGAGGGTCATTACACAAGACATGCATTTTCCCAGTTTAAATTTAACTTTGATCTATCCCATACCCAATTCCATTATCAAACTAACCAAGATGTAAAGCCACTGCTAAAATAATTTCCCTTTAACAACTGTCTTCAAGCCTCAATACTTTCACCAACAAGAGCGGTTAAAGTGACAGAAAATTTTAAACAAATAAACACGGGATTGATGTATTTGATTTTGAACGAACAAGTTTCATTCATGCTCTGTACTTTGAAGGGAAAACACTCAACTACGGTCTACCTGCCCATTCGATCAAGTTAGCATTGACGGCTGATATCTTAAAATCCCAACACAACTGACTCCTGCAACTCCACAACTACAAGGAAAAAAAAGGGCGAAATGAGTGCACAATTGCAAAAAGCAAATATCTAAGTCATTCTTGACATATGATAATATAAAATGCAGAACAAAAAGAATAGGAAAAAAAACTCTCCAATCTCATTTAGTTACAACAGGTGATACATCCTTGCACATGCACAAATGCCAATATAAGCCAACTAAACCATAAAAATATACTGTGCCCTAAGGGCATTGGTTAAGGAATCCAAGAACAGAAAACGCAATGTTTGAGTTTTCAAAATATCAAATGCACCTCTTTCCAATGTAAGCTTTATTTTTTTGAATCCTTAACCAATGCCCTGAGGCCACCGGTTAACATTCCCCAAAATTAAAACTTCTTGGGAGTTTCATTAGGTAGCCCAATAGAGAAAGTTTGACAAGAGAATAGAGGAAGTTTGCTAATTACCAGATGTGGTATAAATTATACTTCTTGGGAGTTTCATCATTAGGTAGCCCAATAGACCAGTGAAGAGTAATCCCGACATCTTTGGCATTGCAAAATAAATTGTTAGTCAATTTCTGCTTGGCTTTACAATTGCCAACAATAAGGAAGCTAACAGAGCTTGCAAATTCAAATCCCAAATGTTCTGTTGTAAAGATCCCCAGAATTTGGCATCCGGTATTTAGAATCATCATATCCTGAGTAGAACTTGTTGAACCCAAGCCTTTCATTTCTCAAAAGCTCAGCAACATCCAGACTATTCCCACTCTGCACCTCATTCCAACCATCCCATTGGCCATTTGACAAGACTGCATTTGTTGACTGCTGCAGAGACAACTGAGGGAATGGGGCTAAATTATTAATTTGTTGATCTAACCTTGAAGAAATACCATAAGAATCACCAAGTTGAGAAAAAGTATTCCCAATTTCGGGAAATCTACTGTTTTGCTGTGGTGAGAGAGATCTTTGCATCAATAATTGAAGTCTGGCCTCATTTTCAAAGTAATTCAGCTGTGGCATGAAACTTGATCGCATGTCCATTGCTGGGCTGTTTAAAGTACTTTGATGTCTCCCCTTACCAACTGCCAAAATAGCAGGATCCATAAACTCAACATCCCCTATGCTGCCAATATTTCCAGCTGAGGGTGTCTGATACGAATTTCTCAAGCCGGAGGAATGGTCAAGCAACGAATTCCCTGTCAGAAGGATAACAATTCTACTCAACCAAGATGTGAAAAAGGGCAAGTGCAAAATTAAACGAAACCATAACTAACCAGACATGGAGTCGAAAACCTGCTCCACCCTCTCATGAGAAGAAAAACCAGGTGGTGGAGGCCTGCTTGGAACTGAAAATCCTGGCGGGGCTGAAACTTGTGCTCTTGAAATGGCTGGAAAACATTTTTAAAAAAAAAGGAAGATCACCAACGGAACATTCAAAGCTGACACAGCAGCAAATGAAGTAACAAGCCAGCTGAATCATGGATTAGAAAGAATATATCTCTATCATACAGACAATTTTTTAAACACATTTTACTCGAACTTCAAGCAAGAATGGGACAAGCAATTATTGAAACACAAAAATGAAATCAGTAGCAAAGGATACGACAAGAAAAGCTATTAAAAACAATATAAAAGCTACGGTAGCTAGTGTAACTGTAAGTCAATACTCACCAGAAAGCTTATTGGAAGAAGCGGCAAAATGACCACTGCCTATATTTTCAGCTTCCTCAAAGTTATTGGTAGGAAAGCCATTTGCAATGCCAAATTTATCCATATACAAGTCTCTTTCTGCAAAATCTTGGATCAATGGGTGGCTCTTTGGCTGTTGCTGGCTGACAGTATAAGATGGATGTACATCGAAGGTTTGAATTTTGGATTCCTCCTGCCTTGCAAAAGAGAATCTTGATTGATTGTTACTTTGAACTTTCCAAGAACTAGAATTTTTTAATGGACCAGACTGGTTATCAGTGTTGTCACCCAACAACTTAGCTAAGTTATGAGGTGATGTTAGTGAGTCATCCCAGGCGTCAAAGTCCATGGACAATATATTTGAAATTATACTACTCTCACCCTTATCCATAGCAGCATCATGCCCAGCATTAACTACTTCACTAACTAAACTTCCAATATTTTGCCCATTTCTTTCATCATGAAGCAAACCATAAGAGCTGCTGCTGACCAATTTCTCAGGGTAGCCATTACATAATAAACTAGATGAATGCATCAGAGATTCACCCCTAACTCTATCATCCGTAGACATAGAACCAGCATTTACATCAATAAAGGGTTCAGCATGCTGCAGAATACGAGGTGTAGAATGGTTTGATACATGAAGGAAACTTGTTGACTTCGGCAAATAAGAATGACAAACAATTTCTGGATCCTTGAGCCTTTGATTATCAAAAGATGTTACATCATCTTCCACTTCAGTAGTATCTGATATTACTTGAGATTGAGAATCCAATCTCCACTCAGACTGTACCCTTGAATTACAAACCCCGTCATCTGATATAGCAGCTTTGACATTTCCAGTATCTATACATCGGTCAGCAGTATACTGTGATCCTTGAATTTGAGGAGATTTAATGAAGATATCATCACGAGGCGGACTACTAGGTTTGGTTATACCGCAGTGTTCATTTGAGGTATTTATATGAATGTTAATTGAGGACAAATCATAGGACAAATGCCTAATCTCTTCATTGGTAGCAGTGACTGCTTCCTCAGGATCAGAGCTGTGAGACTGTCCAGTCATGTCAGTAGAATTTAATGTGTTCGCAGTAGTACAATTGCCTCTATCACTATCTCGGGATAGTGGTAGAGAAGACAGCTGGCCATTCAAATTCATAGGCACAGACGAATCGTCAGAAGCCAAAGTTTTTTCACCCGCACTAGGACTGTCCGTGCTACTGTATTGTTTAACAGGTTTCATCAATTCATTTTTCACTCTAGGCATCATGCTATTACTCCCATCACTTGATGGTGGCCTCTTCGTCACATCCGAATGCAACGCAGTAGCTTGACTTGTTCCTGCAACAGCTGCTGAAAAGGCTCGTGTGCTGCTAACCATATCTGGTTTTGGCTTGGACGGCACATTTGGATATGATAGACCTCCAGCAGTGGGCTGATTATTTGCACCCTGCGTACCCCTAGAAAACATAAAATATAGCTTGGGAACATAATTATCTTTGGATTACTTAAACCTTCAAATCCAAGTAGAAAGGTATACACGGTACATACCATGCAGCATTAGCAGGAAGGCTGACAGGCCTCCCACTGATTCCATTTGGAGGTGAACCTCTTACTGTGCTAACAGAGTTCTGCTTCATAAATAAATAAAATAAAGTGTCAATTTTTTCGTGTATAGCTGCTGGGGGCACAAATACATTTTCCCAGTACTATAGCAGCCAAAAGTCAAATGAGAGCACAAAAGCAACATAATGAAAGTTAACTACCAAAAAGAAGGGTTGTAGGAAACATAAAAAGGTCTTACAGTTGGAGCACTGTTAACAATGGGCTTTCCTGAAGAATTATTCATGCTATCATCCACTGGAGACGGCAATACATTCCCCGACCGCCTTTGAATGTTGTATGTAGCACCAGTAATCTGTTGAACTCGACTTCTTCAAACAACAAAGCAAGTCAATAAATTATTTTCTCATAAGCATAAGAAGTAAAACAATCCTCAGTTTATCCAATTGAAAAGCTTGAATATCGACAAGATCATAATTAACGAATTGAAACAATCAGCAGAATCATCATAAGTCTAGTCAAAATTATAAGAAAATTACCTAGTATATGCTGAAATTATTTCATCTTTAGAGAAACTATCTTCTTGAGAGCCAATCTCATGCAGATATAGACAATCAGGATTGTTGCATGGCTGGTCACAAAAAACTCTACTCAATCAAAATCAAAATTAATTGAGGCACAAAGTTAAATATTGACACAATAATTTTCATACCACATTCCGCAGCCATGCATGGCAATATTTTGTGGTTCCAAAACAAGCCCTGAAAAATACAAACCAAAAACATTTAAGATTAACAAGAGTCGGCCAAAATATTACATCCATGCCAATTTAAGCAAATATTTGTTGTACCTTAAAGGTCTACCCTCCAAAACAAATCCATGTACATTTTGAATACAGCGAATTGCTTCTTCTTCCTTTGAATAAGTAATATATCTGAAACAAAACATTTGATCAAGAACTGCGTCGTTGTTAATGATACTAATATCAATATATTATAAAAAGTTAATCCGACATCTTGACATAGCAGCAGGAATAAAACAAAAAGGGGCTAGGTACCCCATTCTCAGTTTTTTGTAATACTATGCTATGTACATAAAAGGCCTTTGCCCTTTTTTTCGCAAGTAAAAAATGCACTTGATATAGTCTTTCTGCTGACCTTTTGCTTCATCACTTCCAGTTTGAAAAGGATAACATTCAATCAAAAAAGCTCTGGCAATGCGCACACTGTACCATTGTTTGGTACATTTGGTTGGAGTATAACTCTAGAATCTTTACATAGCGTTGATTGTCTCTTGATTTCAATTGGGATGAATTAGTTTTTTAGCCTCTTTGTCATGGACTTTTTAGGGGCCGTTTCTGACAGTGCTGCAGAGAGTTAGGCATGCTCTGTCTCATGTTTCCTGTTAGATTTTCTGTTTTTCCTTGTACTTTCAAGAATTGTTATTTCTCGTAGTTATATAGAGAGGAATTCTTATCCTCTTGCATTTGCACTTTTGCAGTTTTTTCTTCTCTCTTAATGAAATCTTTTATCGAAAAATAAAAAAATATCGAGACTCATGATTCATCCAATGGCAACAAAACAAACTGTAAAAGGTATACTTATAGTAGTGACAAGTATCGCAAGGCACACAAACTAACCAAAAACCATGATAATAATAATATGATTTAAGAAACAGCTAAGCCACAAAATGAAAGAGAATATACTTACACACTGCATGTATCATTTGGAAACTGTTGAATGACACCAGCTGCAGTTCGAGACATTGACACTTTTAAGACCTTCCCATACTGACCAAAATAATCTCGCCGCTGTAGAAGCTGCATAAATATGGTGATGAAATAAAAACTTCTACAAGAAAAAAGACCAAAAAAATCCAAGGAAAGCATCTCAGGGAGAAGGTAAAATTCAGGTACTCTAGAGTGGAGGAAAAAATATTACATCTTCATCTCCCAGATTGAGAGGCAACCCAACTATATAGACAAGATTCCGCTGAATCACTCGCACACTACTGAGGGGTTTCCGTCCATCAGATGATTTGGACTTGGCTTTCTGATTCTTCATCTTTTTCTCCACAGTAATCTCATTTACCAATCTACAGGAAATATATCATGAAGAGAATGAATACTCGATAAAATAAAGAAAGAACTTGGTATGAATGAGTTGTAAAGGAAAAGGAACAAACAAACCACTAGTAAATAACTGATATTTTCCTTCATTTCACGAAAACATAAAAATTTGAAGTTTTTCATGTAGATGTTATCTAAAAGGAAAGATAAATAGGTAAACAGTTGCATGAGCACGTATTAAAAAAGAAAGTGAAGAAAAGGCCTATGGAAACAATATAAATATACTGTTAATATAATTAACCTCTCGCAGTTTGAAGCCATTCCAACAATCTTTTCCTTATCATAAGCGGAACGACACGCAGGGCATCGCCCCTCTGTGTCATCCTTCTCGGCCATCTCCATTATATGGTGCCAACACCAGACACATATCTGCAATCAAGGAGAGTTGAAACTGACATTCATCACAATGAACCTTTGCCATAAAGACATATCATTGGGAGAATAAATACACGACATAACCTACATCTCAGGTACAACAGTTCAAGTTAATTCACAAAAGATGTAATGCTTAATTCTAACCATCATTCCCACATTCATTAAACTGAAATGACTACAAAACTCAATAATAACTATGGAAAATAACAACAAAATTCAGTTAATGACATGATGCATTACTCAAATCAATAATATGTGCCAAGTTGCAACAAAAAATAAAATTTGAACCTAATAATAGAGCAGAGCAGGAAACGACAAACCATAAGCTCGGAAGAAAAACGAATGGCAAAAGATCAAGATAAAGGAAAATTTAGATCAAAGAATAAGTGACCGGACCAACAGGGAAATTAAGTAACGAATCAGTTAATGACACGTGTTTTACCCAATTCAAAAATAAATGCCACGTTACAGAGTTAAAGGCTACAACAAAAAACAAAATTTGGACCGACAAGTAAATTTTAGATCAAAGAAAAAGTGACTGGACCAACAAGGAAATTAAGTAACAGCTCGATTAACGACACGTGTTTTACAAAAAAACAGAATCTGGACCTAATAATAGAGAGCGGGGCAGGAAACGACGAACCATATGATCGGAAGACTAATGAGTGGTAAAACATCAAGATAAGGGAAAATTAAACATCTGAGTGGACAAACAAGGAAATTATGTAACGACAAAATTCAGGTAATGACACAACGTAATACTCAATTCAATATTAGTAATACGTTGCGGAGTTACAGGGAGCAACAAAAAACAAAAGTTGGACATAATTATAGAACAAGGCAGGAAACGACAAGCCATAAGCTCGGAAGACTAACAAATGGTAGAAGATCACGATAAAGGGAAGTTAAGATCAACGAACAAGTGACAGGCTAGCAAGGAAATTAGTAACGACTAAATTCAGTTATTGACACGATGTATTACTCGATTCAATAATAAGGGGAATGTTGCGGAGTTACAAACGGCAACACAAAACAAAATTTGGACATAATTATAGAGCAGGGCAGGAAACGACAAGTCATAAGCTCGGAAGACTAACGAATGGTAAAAGAACAAGATAAAGGAAAGTTAAAATAAAAAAAACAAACGACTGGACTAACAAGGAAATTAAGTAACGACAAGATTCAGTTAATGACACGATGTATTACTCAATTCAATAATAAATGACACGTTCCGGAGTGACAGGTCTAATAACAGAGCAGGGCATGAAATAACGAACCATAACTCCGAAGACTAATGAATGCAAAAAGAAATGGAAAATTAAGATCAAAGAACAATTGGCTGGATAAATGAGGAAATCAACTAATCTATTTATAAAAAAGTGTTTTCTTCTAAAGCAGACTATATGAAAACGTCAACTCGTTGCCAAACAAAACATAAATGTAGAATTAAACCTCATAACCACATTTGCAAGGTTTCAACTGTTGATCTGTCAAATCCATCTCTTCAGCGCAGAGAGGACAAGTCCTTTCTCCTTCGTCACTCATGATTGCCTCGAACAAAAACTAGATAAACCAAAAAAAACCACACATGTCAAGTAAACATGATTACATTAATCATAAACACCGTGCATCAAAAATTTAAGCCCTGCATTATTTTGGCATGAATTAAGCCTGAATTTTCTTCTAATAAAAATTATTTAAAAAAATTGAACAAAAAAAAAACTATTTTGACTCAGAAAACCATGTAACTAAAGGTACTAAACCACAGATGTGACAGTGAACACTACCATCCATGCCTCAATTCAAAAAATGAAAAAAATTCACAGTCTCTATGCACTGAAAGGATTCATTTTAGGGATGCTGTGAACAACAAAAAAATAAAACAACACAAATTCAGAAAATTCAAATTTCAACATTGAAAACAAGTTAACAATCGAGCTACAAACAAATCACAAAAATAAAAAAACACAGTCTTTCGACTCTCCCTCCGATTTCATTAATAAATTAATACAGTAAATCTCTTCAAAATAATTTTTTATTTTTTTTTTCATAAATCAGTGCAGCGTAGCCGAGACACCACGGATCAGCTAAACTCATCAATCAGAAGTTCAGAACACAAAAAACAGAAAATTTAAATAATAAAAAGAATTTGAAAATTGAAAATGGAATAAAAAAGCGGAATCCAGAATGCAACAAATACCAAAAAGTTAGAAGAAGTCTAAACCATTAAAACCATAAAAGGGAGGGAAAAATTTTGCGATGATGTGAATAGCAAACAAAATTTCAGAATCAGTTATGGGATCTATAGAAAGCTAAAATGGATTGAGAAATTAGGGTTAGGGATTGGGAGTGGGTGACTCACAGTGATGAGATCGATGAAAAACTGTGAGGAGGAGATTGTTTGCACGATAACGAAGACGCAACAAAAAACGCGAAAGGGTAAGAGAGGCAGAGAAAATGCACAAAGGTGTGTTTTATATAAGTGACGAAACGACGCTGTTTCGATGGCGTTTTTGCGTCGCTGTCATACATGCATTATGGGGATTAGAATAATGGGCTTGGATTTTGAGTTAATTACCGGATCGTGCCACTCGCTTTTGTTCATTTTCTCTTTCTCTCTCTGTTCTGTGGAGCTACACAACTGTGTCAAGTGTTTGGTGTTCTGCCTAACTCTTTTGTTATGATGTTATTGTGAAGTGTTCGGGTTCTCTACATTACACGTAATCCTTGTGACTTTGTAGCTGCTTTGGATGTGCGGCACGTGGCCTCATTTTTCATCCTACGAATGTGCTTGCTGGCAATTTGCTGTTAATGTATGGAAATAAATCAGAAAGGATTTAAACTTTTAAGTGATAGTAAGGTTTGTAAAATCATTTGGATTTGGATAAAAATAATATTAATCGTGAGAAAGGTAAATTCTAATCCAAACAATAACTTTTCATATTTGATATTTGATACTTTTTATCTTTTTACCTAAAAACTCTTTTTGTTACTTTTTATTTTTATCTTATCTTGGGTAACCATTTTTGCCTTTTTGTGTTGGTATTAAATACTCTTTTTCGTGTTCTTCGAGATTGCACCAAAGCAGGTTTCTCGATTTTTTGTTACAAGTTATAAGACACTCAGACATGATTATGTTCTTTAATAGTGGCTTGATTAATTGGATGAGGAGTAACTTACTCCCTTCTATCCTATTTATAAGATCATTTTGGGGTTTTTACTCTTATAAAAAAAATGATTAAAGTTGTTAGTGACATTGGAAATGTGAAAATTTGATATATTTTTTCAAAACTACTCCTATAATTATTATTAGAAATCTAAAAAATGTTGACTTAATAGGGGTGATTGTGAAAAGAAGTAATTAAATGCTATTAAAAATTGAAATGAGATCTTATATATAGGACCAAAATAAAAACCCCAAAAAAATCTTATAAATAGGACCAAAAGGAATACCAGAGAACCTTGGTGTGGGTATTCCTTGAGCAATTGATAAACACTTTTCATAACTGTCATTACTATGATTTGAAATTGAGAAATAAACTCGCAGTAGACCCAAGATTTGTTCATCCTATCTATCAACATGCAATTGTAAGAAAGATAAGCGAAACTCGAGAAGTGTATTCTCCGGCTCCTTAACTTTTGTAGAGTGGATATATAAATTATTAGCTCTTACTTCATACAATGTACGGGTTGTTGATATTTTAATTTTTTATATTAAATATTTTAAATTAAATATTATTATTAAAAACAACCCAAAAATAATTATATAAAAAGGCAGGGGTTCAAACCAAACTGTACACCTAAATAAAATAATCTAAACGATTTTGTTGATAAATTTTGTACTTCCCCATATAAATCAAAAATAACACTTTTTATCTAAGATATTCTCTATTTATTTGATGAATAAATTAATATTTTTATATGATTATCTACTTTATTGCGATAAATCAAAATTAAACATTTTGACATTTTTTGTTTGATGGTATTATGAGCATAATGAAATTAATGATAAACCATAATGTCTCTTGTTTATTTTGAGTAGGAATGTCGAATCTTGGTGTTAATATAAAAAATTATTTAATTTTTTCAACTTTATCTTACCGATTTTTCTATATTTCCTTAAATTATGGAATTTGTATTTGGTTACTTACCTTAACAAATTTTATAGATTTAAGTTATATTTATCCAAAATAAATAATCTATTTATTTATTATCTATTTAATTTCAAATTGTAATATCTTCAATGGGGGATAATGATTTAGAAAATTTGAATAATTTATTTTATTTGAAATCATAATATTTTGGTTAGAGATAATGATTATTTACCCATAAAAATTTATCCAAAATGAAAAAACAAATTCAACTTATTTAATATGTGTTTATCTAAAATAAATTAATGATCTGAAAAACGTGATTATTATCTAATTTCAAATTGTATTATTTTAGTTGTGGATAATGATTTCAAATTGTAGTTTTAATTCTATTATACAAAAAATTTAAAAATATATACACATCAAGTATAAAATCAAATCATATTATTATATATAATTATTTTCATCTATTTCAAAAAATATATATATTATCGAAAGAATTGCAGCAGTCGTAGATGGAGTCTCTTGAAATTAAAACTTAAGCCCCTCAAGAAGATGCAGTCTTCTGCCACATAAGGTCTTCAAAATACTGAACTAAAAATAAGATTAAAGATGAACTTAAAAATCATATAATATAAATTAAGATGGGTGAGAAATATTAGAATTGGAGAGATTTAACGACGGAACAAAAAATTGACGATTGACATATTTAGGAGATTGTTGTTTACGTGAATAAACATATTGAATTGAAGTAAGCAATCAAAGAGAGAGAAGAACTTAATAATTAAATAATATAAATTAAGATGAGCGAGAATAATAAGAATTAAAGAGATTTAATGACGAAAAAAAATGCAAAGCTTAAGCGTGAATATAATTAGGAGGTTGTTGTTTACCTTCATATTTTGAAGTAGCTTTCTTTGATAGTGTCACTCCGTCTTTTCTCCATAATATTATTAAGCAATGCTGTGAAAACTGGAGAATGACTAACCTGATTCAATTAAAATTTTTAAAAACTCAATAAGTTACATAATAACATAGAGCAAATCTCGTAAAAGAAACTAAGTTAGACAATTTTTTATGGATTAAATTTATAAAAATATAAAGTATATACATGATACATATTCAAGAAAGATAGAAACGAAAAATAGAACCGAAAAAAAATAAAGACCAATGCAAAGATGAAAGATGAAAAAAGAAAAATACTCATATTATATATAATGATTTGGAAAACATGTAAAATTGAGAATAATGATAAACTTGTAAAATTGAGGATAATGATTTCACATGCAGATAAGATAATGATTAAATAAATTTTAATAATTTATTTAATTTCAAATTGTGATTTTGTTATGAGATAATGATTATTCACCTACAAATGCTCTGGTGAGAGGAAAACTTCAACAGCAAATGTAGTGTCTCGAAAATTTGGTGTCTCAAAAATTTCTATGACAAACGTGGTGTCTCGAATAGACATCTTTTTATATAAAGATAGTAGATTAAGAGGTATATTATTGAAGGCTAGACCAAGTTAAATACCTATCGACAATGCCTCAAGGAAATTTATGTATGGTTGATGGTAGAGGTCTCTTTCACAATTATGTTCCCTCTTGGATTTCTGATTTTACAAGGATCATTTGCAAATATAAGTGATTATACTGGAATCATGGGGTACTTAGGTAAGTCTTTAAATTGCTTGAGAGTAGAGATGACAACGGGGCGGGGAACGCTCGGGGAGACTTTTTCCATTCCCCATCCTCGGGTCTCATTTGCCCCTCATTCTCATCCTCATTTCCCATGTCGGGGGTTGATTAATCCCCATCCCCATTCCCCATCACCCCACGGGTCCCCACAGGGAACCTAATTTCAACTTGACCTGTTATAAAATTCACAACATCGAATAGCATTTTTAAACTTGTACACTACAGAAAAATAATCGTTAAAATTCAAGAGATTCAATTTAAAAAAAACAGTTAAAATAATCGTTAATAATAATAAGAGTGAAGGGACACTTTGGTTCCTCAAGTTTTTCGATAGGGACACTTTAGTCCCTCAAGAAATTTAATTCATTTTTAGTCCCCAAAGTTTTCCAAAAGTACTAATTTAGTCCTTGTCCTATTTCCGCTAGCCACTTTGTTGAGGGACTAAATTGGTATTTTTGGAAAACACGAGGGACTAAATTGGTACTTTTGGAAAACATGGAGGACTAAAAATGAATTAAATTTTTTGAGCGACTAAAGTATCCCTGTCGAAAAACTCGAGGATCAAAGTGTCCCTTCACTCTAATAATAATTATAATTATAATTATAATAATATACGTGAAATTACTAAAAAACCTATTTTTTAACTATATAAAGCCTAAATATTTAAGGACATATAACTAAAATTGTCGGGGACGGGGAACCCGCGGGGACGGGGGAACCAATCCCATTCTCCGCCCCAAAATCTGTTTGGGGGAAAAATCCCCCCATCCCCGCCCCCGTTGGGGAAAAATTCTCAAACTCGGGTCCCCAAATGGGGCGTTCCCCACGAGAATCCCCATCTGCAGTCTCCCATTGTCATCCCTACTTGAGAGCGAGGGTTAGAAAACTTGAGGTAGAATGTTACTCTAAGGCCGTTATTCAAATGTTGAAAAAAGTTTATGCGAACCGCGTACATGCACTGATGGCACTTATTAATTCCATGCGTACACATGCATGGGAGATTGTTTTCAAACACATGAAAAGGCATGGGAATTTCTGTGTAGACAAGTTATCAAATTTGAACCTCGACAAGGTATTGGAATGCATGAAGTACAACATTCAGATCCATCACTTACTATATTTTTTGCCAATGATTTTTGTTGGAAGTCCCATATCGCTTGCTCAAAAAATGTGGCAGGGTTTAAATACTTGTTGGGTTATTTCACTCATTGCCAATTGTTTTTGAGATAGAACCTTAACATGGTATCACAGTCAGAGCTCAACCCTTCGTTGGGGGCGTGTTGAAAGTCTCACACCTGTGGCGTCGCCTTTTCGTCTCATATGGTATGTGTTAACGGAAAATTGAAATCGACAAAAGGTTGCGACTGTCGGATGTATAAATGACGTCGACGGAAGTGTACTTAAACGTTTTGTTTAAAAGTGACTTCGAAGGAGGTGTACGTACTATCCGACATTGGGTAGATTTCGACAGGGAAAAGGATGTGCGTCGACAACATAAGTGATGTCGAAGGAGGTGTACTTAAGTGGCATGACTTAAAAGTGACTTCGAAGGACGTGAACGTGTGTCGACAGAAGAAAGAGGCGGAAACAAGAGGTTCGCGTCGAAGGATTATTGGCGCAAGAAAAGAGGAGCCAGAAATGTCTTATCAACATTGTGAACGGCAGAGTAATTATGGAGGCATTTAATGCTACTTGTGGCTATAAAATCCTTGGTTTTTACCAAGAAAAGTCACGAGTTACAATGAGAATACTTAAGGAATGCCTTCATGATTTCTAGAAAGAGGAAAAAAGATTCATATCCCACATAAACATGAGTTCACCAAAGGTTAAACATGTGGGATTAAGGTATTCGGGTGAGGACAGGGAAATGAAGGGATGTCCCCCCCGAATATCACCTTTATCCTCTTGAATAGTGAAAGGATAAACATGTGGGATTACATAGAATCCATTTCTGATGCGTCGGGTCACAGCAAAAACTTCGAATTGGAGGAAGCAATGAACCTGATAAATAAGCATTGGAAAGGTCTTTGTAATCCCATAGGTCAAGGTTTGTGTCCTGTTAGGATCGACCAAGGCCGTCTTTCCTATTAAAGAGTTAAAGGAAACAAGTCCTTTGACGGCATTCTACTAGAAATGTCGGGGGCATGTTTTTTGATCGAGTGCTGGTGAAACAGCGTTTAGTTGAATTACTTGTCACCGAAATCAATCGAATGCGTCTAAGGCCGACAACGGGTCGAAAGCTTATTTCAGCAATAGCCCCGTCTGTCGAAAGGGGCTCGATGTCGGATGACATCTCAGAACCAAGAGGCTGGAGCACAACAACGTCAATGCTTCGAGCAACAAAGAGACTTAGACAAGAGTCAAAGGTTGCAGTCGAAGAGGTATCAGCAAAGATGTCACCACGGAATCCGACAGAAGTGTCCACTAAGCCCAAACCACGACGTGGGCAGTTACATCGTGGGGGATAGCGTAGTGGGTAGTTATCAAAAACGTGGGTTCTGCAGTTGTGCAGAACGTGCGAGTAGCTTTGTAAATAGTTTTCGGATTCCTATAAATAGGAAGTCTTTAGTTTGTAATCAGGGTTGGTTGCTAGGTTGACACACATAGGCTAAAATCCTAAACGTCTCACCGGAGCAGACAAACGGAGAAACGTCATTGTAAAGAACCTCAGCCTTCCACCCATTTTTAATTTCAATGCAATCTTTACCTTTCCGTGCACTTTAAATTTCATGCAATTTATTTTACTGCACATTTTTAATCACTTTCCCTTTCAATTCCGCAATTTACTTCACTGCACCGTTTAAATTTCACCGCATCGTGTTCTTGTGTCGGTTTTACTTTACTCGCATTTATTGCTATTCTCGAACACCCAAAAATACCAAAAAGACGGTCAAGTTCCTTTTACAAGATTACCACATAACTCGTCGTTACCCACACCCCACACATCACCGTCAGTTCGACAGGCGTCGGACGAAAATCCCGTAAACAGTATGTAGCTTTGTGTTTGTGCTTTTAGCTCTTTAGTGATTAAAAAAAAAATCCTTTTCATGACTTGTAAAAAAAAATAAGATTTTAATATGAATAATAATTTATAAATGAAGTGTATTTTTTATATTCTAAATATAAATGATGTACTCACTTTTTGTGTTAATCGAAGGAACCCTTCAGTCATGTAAAAGAAAAAAAAAATCAGCTGCATGATTGAACCCTTTCAACAAGTGTAGTATCCAAGAATAGAATATTTAACCTTTGTTTCACTACGACACATAGAGATTTAGTAGAATCGTATGCTATTAGCTAGCAATGGCGATACTTGAGAATAAATTTAGGGGAGCCAAAATTTAATAAATATATCATAATAAATAAAGAATTTTATACATTTTGACTCGTGAATTTGAATAGCCTAGTGGCACTACTAGTAACCTTGCTGTATTTCTCAAATACAATGTTCAAATCTTAGTTTGCCATTGATGTTCCTTCTATTATGTGCTTCTGGTTATTACATCAATTATTTGTTATTATGTATTACAATTTTATTTAGTATTACAATTTACAAATTTTTATAAATTTGTATTGTGATGATAAAATACAATTAAAATTCAAATCTAGCGGAACAAGAAAAGATGGATTAATATATTTTTAATTGTAATTTTGAAATCGCCTCAATTCATGTAAATTTAACACTTTAAACATGATCTAATCCACATACCAATTCATGTATAAGCATTTTTTTTTTGGAGGGGGGGGGGGGGGGGGCAAGATTTCGAAATAGTTTTTTTTTTAAAAAGAAAAAAGGCTAAGATTTCAAAATAAAGTTAAAAATTTTAAAAGCAATTTTTTTGGCACATATTTAGATACAATATTTGATAACTTCTTCGCATCGCCCAAAAAAGTTTTTTTTTTAACAAGAGATACGAATATGGAACACCTTTCATATATGTCCAAATTATAAAGAGCAGTGACATATCAACCTACAAAAAAAAAAAAAAGTGAAGCATGTCACTTATTAACCAATTAATAATATGCAAGTGACACATATCACTTTTTTTTTTTAATGATTTCAATTGATTTGTAGATCTATAAATCAATTTTTTTTATGATGTCAGTTGATTTGTAACCAATCAACCATTTTAATTAGGGGTGTAACGGTCCGGTCCGGTCTGGTCTGGAAGTCATATTAAGGATCGGACCGTTCAATTTGGTATGGTCCGGTCCGATCCCAACATTATTTGCTCTCAAAGACCGGACCGGATCGGACCGTTCATGAATGGTCCGGTCCGATCTATTTTACATTTATTTCCTTTTTTTTCTTTAAAATCAAGCAAATATATGGAAAAAAGCATAATACATACTGATTTCACGACATGCAAAAAAGCACAATACAAGGGACTAAAATACATGGTGAGTGCCACCGGTTGGAAACAAAGTCTCCCTGTATGAGCTGTTTTTGCTAGTGTTATTGATAACACGAGTTAATAAAAAAAATGTGTGGTCAACTTGTTGGCAGGTTCTCTAACTTTGTAAAGGAAAAATGATGAATATAATATCGGTATCAGCAGCAGCGTGCAAGTCCCTAGTGAATTTCCAACTGGTGGCACTCACCATGGAGGTTTTTTACTTTTTTTTTTAAATTATTAGTCTTATCGGTCCGGTCCGGTCCCAGCGGTCTAAGAATATCTAGGACCGTGGACCGGATCGTTTAAGAACGGTCTGAATTTTTTGGGACCAGACCGGACCATGAGACCGGACCAGACTGCATTTTTCGGTCCGGTCTGATTCGGTCCGAGCGATCTCATGGTCTCGGACCAGACCACTTACACCCCTAATTTTAATAATATTCGTGATTGTAATTTTTAAATAATCATGGAAAAATAAATATTTTTTTTTTTGGAAAAAAATTGTATTCAAATTAAACCGTATTTTAATATTTATTCCAAATTTAAAATATATTATGAACATAAATAGGTAATTTAAACCATAAAATTTTGCATCCAGAAAAGATCATACTCAAATTATTAATTAACTCATATATAATCATGAAGACATTGAATCTATTCAGCAAAACTAACTTATAGCTGTGAGTATGAGTTTGTAGTTGTGAATTTGTATCGTGTAGCTATGAGGCTAGCTGAGAGTTGTGAGTTTATAGTTGCGAGTTTATAATCGGTTAGCTGACTGTTTAAAATATTGATATTCGGCAAAACTAGATTTTGACGTAGTTAAAAATTATTAAATGAACAAAAATGGCATGCAACATTATATTTTTTTGTATTTTAGTATTTTAATTTATTATTTTTGTTATTTATTTATTAAATAAATAGTTAATTAACTAATTAAGTATAAAATTATAAAATTATAATTTATTAAATTCGTTTTCTTTTCTCTATTTATTAATTGTGTCATTAATTAATTAATTATAACAAAATTAATAAATTATAGGGTGAAGTACCACCTTAGTCCCTGATGTTTTTCGTTGTACCAACTTAATTTTTGAAAATTTATAAATACATATTTAGTCCTTTAAGATTTTCAGACGTACCAATTTGGTCCTCAAGATTTTTTCACATACCAACTTGGTTCTTCGTGTTTTTTTTTTTTGGTTTACATGGGAGGTCTGGGACTAGAACCCATGACCTGGGGAGGGGGAAATCCTAAGTGTCCCTGCAGCCACCAACTGGGCTGTCTTACGCAGACTGGTTCTTCGTGTTTTAAGGATCAAACTCGAACATTTGGAAAGCTTGAGGGACCAAATTGATACATCCGAAAATCTTGAAAGATTAAATGTGTATTTATAAAATTTTAGGCTTAAGATGGTACAGTAAAAAAAATATCAGGAACTAATTAATTAAATCGTTGCTAGGATAAGTAAATAATTTTGAACATTTTTTTAGGGTATAATTGGTATATAAATTATTGAAAACTAGTTTTGTTTATTAAAAGTAATTTTCTAAAATCTAATTAACTTTCAAAAGCTATAAACTCATTTTTTAAAAGCTAACTAAAAAGTTAAAATTTGTGTTCATCGAATGATACTAATAGCTAATTGACTAAATCTAAAAACTTCTAACTAACTAAAAAGTTCATAGCTAAGCATGCCAAATAGAGCCATTATATCGAACAATAGGTCATCACGGTATTTTATATAAAACAATAATAATCATCCTTAATTCTCTTTTCTCTGCCTCAAGCCCTATACCTAAAGAGAAAAACTTATATGAACGTGTATTCATTTGACACAAATAATGTTAATTACAGTATTGAATTTCTTAAAAGTGGTAATTGAAATAACAATGAAGTCAATAACAGAGTAAAGTGATGCTCTGTAGTTCTAGAATTGTTGTTCCAACTAGGGGTGTAAGTGGTCCGGTCCGAGATCGCGAGACCGCTCAGACTGAACCAGACCGGACCAAAAAATGCAGTCTGATCCGGTTTCACGGTCCGGTCCGATCCCAAAAATTTTAAACCGTTCTCGAATGGTCCGGTCCACGATCCCAAAAAATTTAGACCATTCTCGAACGGTCCGGTCCACGATCCAGATATTCTTAGACCGCTGAGACTGGACCGGACCGATAGGGTTAATAATTTAAAAAAATTGGTAACAAACGTACTTATTTCTTAAGCACTAGCACATTAAAAAGTTACATACACGGTAAGCAAAAAATTTCAGCATTTACTCACAATTACATAAATATATTTTACTATGCATTTTATTCTTTCGCAAAACAAGACCATCAGCAACCTGCAAAGCGTAGGCAGCTTGGTTTCCTTCAAACAAAAGGGATAATTCTCTTGTTTTTCTTATTTTCCACAATTTTATTATCCTGGAATCATGTTCTTTCTCAAACTGTACAGACAAATTTAAATCACTCCTTCTCACTTCTTCATACCCTTCTCACTTCTTCAACCACCAGCCCACCACTCCAGATCCGCCAGATTCAAACTCATCAGATCCGCCAGATCCCTCCATTCTCGGTCCCCCTCCGTTCGTTCTTCTCTGTTCATTCTTCCTCCGCTCTCGCTATCCCTCCGCTCGATCTCCCTCCGTTCGCTCGCTCCTGTCCTCGCTGTGTTGCCACTGTTCATTCTTCCTCCGTTCTCGCTCGCTCCGATCCTCGCTATGTTGCCGCTGTTCATTCTTCCTCCGTTCTCGCTCGCTGTGTTGCCGCTGTTCCTTGCGGCTGCTGCTTTGGAGTTTGCCGCCGCCGTCGCTAGTGTTGGAGTCTCTCACTGCGCCGCCGCCGCCGCTAGTGTTGGAGTCTCTCACTGCGCCGCTGTCGCCGCCTCTTTATCCGGTAGCAGCTGCTGCCTCTTGGAGAAGGGAACCCTAAGTCCTAACAAGTGAAAAACGGGCCAAGGCCCAGTTAAAAAAAAGGATTTTGACCTATTATGGTCTAAATAGACCGGACCGGACCGGACCATAACGGTTCGGACCGTAACGGTCCGGTCCGGTCTTTTCATATAAAATCATCGGGACCGGACCGGACCACATTAATTCAATCAGTCCGGTCCCTAAAGTCCATTAAAGACCGGACCGGACCGGACCGTTACACCCCTAGTTCCAACTTCATGGTGATAGAAGCGGTTTCTACCTTTGTAACCTATTGCTTCAATTTTTGGCGTTGGAGATATAAAA
Source organism: Crotalaria pallida (assembly GCA_037953625.1). Classification (NCBI taxonomy): domain Eukaryota; kingdom Viridiplantae; phylum Streptophyta; class Magnoliopsida; order Fabales; family Fabaceae; genus Crotalaria; species Crotalaria pallida. Next base: position 134,360,241 of record CM075654.1, on the reverse strand, counting down.
ATAAGGGTGTTTTTCTTGTGTATAGTACAGTTTTTCTATTGTTTAACATCTGGTGAAGAGTCTTGAATTATGTTTCTTATTTTAATGATTTAATTCAACATTTTGTGAGATCTAATTTTTATGTATTTTCTCTTTTTACCCTATATCACCCTCATAATAATAATAATAATAATAAATAAATATAAACATACGTTTTTATATTCAATATGGTAGCCCTAATTAAATTATAAGAATTTGAAATACGCAATTTTTTTTCATGCACTTTGTAATTTTAAATAGGTGCCATTATCCAATTTCAAATATCCTAATGTTAATTTTCATTCAATTTAATTTTTATATTGGTGCTTGTGGCTTACTATCTAATTATAACACCGAACCAAATACTAGTGGAAGTTAACACATATGGTAAGGGATCTGTTGCTACTTAAGCAAGTGGTTGGGGGTTCGATTTTCGACTTTGTGAATGTAAAATGCCTTACTGGAAGATTACCTCCCAAAATTATTCGACAATGTCGAAAAGATTAGTAGCCCAATTACGCGGGTGATACCTTAAAAAAAAGGCTGAACCAAATCCTTCCCATTTGCAAGACCCTGGTACCATTGAAGATTTTTTTTTTTGTGCACCAAGGGTATCCCCCAGCCGACAGCCGAAAACTAATTCCTTCCGAGGCCACGACAGGGATCGAACCTCTGACATCAAGCTTAAGGAACTCATCTATCTACCAACTGTGCTGGGTTTTGTTGGTTGAAGATAAAAAAAAAAAAAAAAAAAAAAACTAATCCCTACATTAATGTTCGGATGCATGGAAAAAAGGAAAGAAAATATTATGTTTACCGGTATGATTGATTTGTCGTTATCATTTACGAATGGTATATACAATGCTGATTTGCAGTACGAAGATCCTTGTTAACTTTCACTTTTTTTAAAAGTGAATACTTCCTCTTGCTCAAATTATAAGCCAAAGTATCCCATTAAAAATATCCCACTTGGAGAGCCAGCCACGCAGCTCGCTCCGGATTAGTCTCAAGGGCTCCCTGATATTAAGGGTGCTCTTGGGATACCGGTAGTTTCGCAAGGAATTCGGACGAAAAAAAAATTATAAGCAAAAGTAAATAATTTTAGGCTTATTAAGAAGGTTAGTTGATTGTATTTAATTTTCTCTAATTATAAAATAATAGAGATGTTTTAATAAATTTGCATTGAGAATGAAACAAAAATTAAATAAGATACTGTAACAATTTTTTTCTATAAATGTTTTAGGAAAGTAACATTAGGAATAAAATAAAATTTAGAAAAGTTAGCTAATTTTGTTTATATCTTAAACCAAAAAAATAATGTATTTTATGGGAGTACTTTTCACGTTTATTTGAATGCTATTTTTGTGACTTTTTGAAATGTATAAAACGACAACACACGTTTCTTTTCTTTTTTTTTTTACATGGGAGGTCTGGGACTAGAACCCATGACCTGGAGAAGGGGAAATCTTAAGTGTTCCTGCAGCCACCAACTGGGTGTCCTTTCTTTCTTTGTATTCATGGTTGAAATATTTCTTTTTTGAAAGCCCATATATATGATTTGGTTATCATTGATTACCATCGATTATTGGATTAAGGTCAGGTTTATAAACATTTTTTGGAGCAACCGCAAGATTCAGTACAAACAAATCCGTTGATTTTTATTTTTTTTTAAATGCAGAGATTCAATACGAACAAATCCGTTGATTTTTTAATTTTTTTTAATGCAGGGATTCAATGATTCAATATACATGTGTCAATTTTCACCAATCTTCTAATTAATAAAAAAATAAATTTAACTGTAGGGTAATCCAAGTCGATTGTCTTAGTGAAAATTGGTTGAACGGTTAGGGACTTCAGAGTCAAATGCTCGAGTCCCAGTATGACAAAAATTATTGAGGAGAATCCATACCGTTAAGTCAAAGACTCACACAGTTTGCGAATTTGAAGAGGATTAGTTGGACCAAAAAATATAAAGTCCAAATATCACCTAGTTTCGAAATAAAAAAAATTAACTGTATGGTAGAAATATTTTTAATAAAAACTTTTTATTTGCCCTCTCCAAACGGTACTAAAACGGAGAGCATAAATGTGTCCCAGTAATCTTATCTTATGAAAGAATACATGTCTCGGTGATTAGGGATGACAATGGGAAACTGCAGATGGAGATTCCGCGGAGAACGTCCCGTTTGGGTACCCAAGTTTGGGGATTTTCCCCATCGGGGCGGGGATGGGGGGATTTTTCCCCCGAACAGATTTCGGGGCGGGAAATGAGATTGGTTCCCCCGTCCCCGACAATTTTACTTATATGCCCTTAAATATTTATGCTTTATATAGTTAAAAAATAGGTTTTTTAGTACTTTCACATATATTATTAACGATTTTTTTGGAATGAATCTCTTGAATTTTAACGATTATTTTTCTGTAGTGTACAAGTTTAAAAATGTTATTCGACGTTGTGAATTTTATAACATGTCAAATTGAAGTTAGATTCCTCGTGGGGACCCGTGGGGTGGTGGGGAATGAGGATGAGGTTAATCTACCCCCGACATTGGGAATGAGGATGAAGGGCAAATGAGACCCGAGGATGGAGAATGAGAAAGGCTTCCCCGAGCGTTCCCCGCCCCGTTGCCATCCCTACCAGTGATCTTATCTTTTACTGTAGCATTTAATTTTTAATTTGCAGTATTTTTTTACATTATAATAATATTATATATATATATATATATATCATATATTTGAAAAACTCATAACAGTGATTTTTTTAAAAAGCTTTACAAATTTATCGAATATATATATATATATATATACACACCAATTTGATATATTCGATATCCATTTTAAATTTTACAAGAGTGTTGGATTAGGAATTTGCGATTTTAATGAATTTCAAATATTTAAAGTCTTTTCAAAATAAGGAACATGGATGCAAGGTAAGAAAAGAAGATTCAAAGAGTGTTAAGAATACAAGTTGATGAATGAATGATTTCGAAATTCCACATATTTCAAAATTCTTTTTTTTTTTATCATGAAATTTTAAAATCATTCATCAACCCCTAATCTTTACATTATCCAAATCCTCTTTTTTTTTTTACATTTTTTTCTTGCTTCCTACTTTGAATTAACTTGAAATACTTTAAATTTTTAGGAATTTAAAATCCTTTATTTAAACACATACTAATTTAATAATTAATATCTACTATCTAAAAAATCATGGTATTAAATAAATATTTGTTATTCATTGTCCCATCGAATTATTTTTATTTCTTATTCCTTATTTATTAATCTCATCAATTTTTTTGAAATTTAGAGAAAAACATAAGAATGACACGTGAGCAATTCATTAATTACAAAACATGTATTATAAATAGTTTATTTGTTTTTATTTATCTGTTATATAAAAAAAATAATGGCTGTGTTGATTTTCAATAAAATTATTGTTTTTTTCTAATATTATTAGAAAAATAACAAATATTACACTGTTGAAATTAAAAATAAAAACAAACTTTTTTTCAAATGTAATAAATAAATAAAAACGAATGAAATAATTGATAATTGATACTCTCTCTTCTCCTATTTATAAATTATATTTAATAATCATGCACACATGTTTTTTAAATGGATCATATCACACATCTCAAAATGGTTAGTTAAAATAAATTATTAAGATGTGTAAAACACATGTGAAGTAAATGTTTTATAGTTAAAGAAAAATCAAATTTATTGGAATTAGTTGAAGAAAAAAAAATGAAATAACTATTAAACATGTAAAAAAATACTCCAAAACAATGTACTTCATTCGGTTTGAAATATAAAAAATATATATTTATATACTTCTCTTTGTTTAAAATATAATAAAAAATTAACTAATTTTTTAAATTTTGTTTTATTCGTAATGCTAATTTCATAAAACATTTTTAGAAAATAATTATCTCATTTAGTATTTTGTTTTATTCTCAATGCTACTTCTCTAAAATATACCTATATTTATTTTTATAAATTTGGTAAAATTAAATGCAATAAACCAATCTCTTTATAAATATGAAATTAATTTTTTTATATTTCAAATCGGATGAAGCAGTAAAAAAAAGTTATTAATAGGTTTAAAAATCTTTTGAGAGTTTTATAAAAATATAAATTTAAGAGTAGCTTATAAATAATAAATAATAAATATAAATTTAAGACTTGTTTATATTTTTCGTCCCTGACAGTTAGAAGTGTTTTGTAGCATATGTACTATTTCCTTGTTAGTTTGTAATTATTTTAATAAATAATCATGCATTTTATCTTAATTTAACATGCATTTAATTCAAAGATTTTCTTGTGTTTTTTATACGTAGATAATTAATTTGAGGATTGGAGCTTTGAAAAATCAATGAATAAATCAAATAAGATATGCTAAGAGATATTGTGAGAAAAATCTATAAAAAGATAAAGAAGGACGCATGTGAGAGGGAGGAAATTGCTATTTGGCTTATTTTGCTATTTGAGCCCAACACTTGGAGGGAGAAAAAATTATAAAAGGAGGAAGATAGAAACCCTGTAACATAACATGTAGTAGTAGAATATTGGTCATATTAGGATATTAGTAGTAGTAGGATTAGAATGAAAATAATGATTATTTTCTCTATTATAGCCAGAAACAAATTAGAAAATAAGAATTCAAGGTTGCACAACTATCTCTATGAAGAACTAGAAGACGATTGAAGACAGAAGAAATTCTTCTCCTTTCATTTTTTTGGTTATTCCTACTCTATTATGCCTTATTCCTATTTTTTTTGGTTTTTATTATGTATATGATTGAGTAGTTTTCCGTTTCTGAGGATTAGGATTAGCCCATTTAGACATTGACTTGATGTTTTGATATTTTATCTCTTATTAATATTTATTTATTTTAGATTTAATTATGGTGTTCTTAATGCTTGTGATTGTGTCAGATCCAACTATTGCATGATCCCAGATAGTAAGGGAAGTACCGAAAGGTGAACCTTAATATTAGAAAATACATAATTAAATTTAAGGTTTTAGATCACGAAAGTAGTTCTAATCCTTGAGAGGATTCAATGAATTATCAAAAATCTTAATGAATTTAATGTACCCTAATTACCACGAAAGTAGGAATTAGGCCTTATTAGGTACGGTGCCAAGAGTCTGAAAGGAATTAGTATTCTACGTTAGGATAATTCACCTTCAAAGTAAATCTATTTTAATAAGAAATATATCTTTAATTGATTGTCAATGTTGATATTGTGAGAACCTACAATCGGTGGATGAAACAACTAGGACACACTAGGAGAACACCTAGAAGGGGAGGTTGAATAGGTGTTAGAGAAACCTTGAAAGATTTTTGCAAGAAACAAATCAAAACAATCAAAACAAATGATTTTCACAAAAATTCTTTAGCCTTAATCGATTAATGACATGAACTAATCGATTAATGCCTCTGTTAATGAATTAATCACTTTTCAATCAAATACGAAAATCAATCAATTAACATGTATAACCAGAGATTCAGCGGAAACAATTAATACCTATATTCTTATTGATTACCAAGATTATGAAAATGATTTTCCCCAAATCAATTTTGCACAATTAAGATTCAATTCAATCAATTATGAAAAATCACTTTTTCTAGGTTTTCAACCAAGAACACAATTAATAACAAGAATTGTAAAGAGTTAAGAGTTTAGAGATACGACACAGTGATTTATCCTGGTTCACTTTCATCCACTTGAAAGCTACTCCAGTCCCCTCTTCAACCAAGAGAGATTCTTCACTATGAGGAATTAGAGTTTCTCAAATTACAAGTAAATGCCTCACAAGACTCCCTTCTTGCTAGCCTACAAGAGATACCACACCCTTGCCTTGTAACCCTATTGATATCTAATCTAACCTCTTCTCTTGCTTGCCGATACCCCACAACAAGTCTTCCAATGCTTTGAGATTCTTCAAAGACTTCCAATTGCTTGCTTCACAACAAGACTTCCAAGTGCTTGATGAAATGCCACACCAAGGCTTCCAAATAACTTTGCTTGATTCACAACCAAGACTTCCAATTGTTGTAGATAGCTTGCCTCTTGCAAAGATTACAACTCAAATAAAAACAAAATAACAATCCTATGAATCTCTTTCAAAAGCTATGAAAAGATCAACATGAGAGATTCAAGGTTCTTGATCAAAGAATGTAAAAGTTAAAGCTTTGATCTTGAGAAAGTGAGAGAGAATAGAGTGGCTTTGATTCTTTGTAAAATTGATATAAAAATGATAGGTAATTGTAATTATGATTCACAAAGGTTAGGAAAAGGTTTATATAGAATACCCAAAAGTTAGGAATGGTTAAAAGTACTTTTGATAAGTGAAAAACTCATTTAAAAACAGTAACAGCTTGTGTTACTCGAGTAGCCAAGTCATTACTCGAGTAACAAGTGTAATCAGTGTTCACTACTCGAGTAATCTGAGTTACTACTCGAGTATTTACGCAAGGCTTCAAAATTCTACTCGAGTAATCAGCCCCTTAATCGAGTATTTGCGCAAGACTGCAAAATTCTACTCGAGTAAACAAGTGGCTAATCGAGTAGTCAGTTCAAAAAACACTTAAAAACTTGTTTTCTCAAAATCTAAACCTTTTCTTTCAAACCTTTAAGCCACCTATTGATTTTAGGCAAAGTGAATACTCAAAATATAATATAATCATGACTATGATAGAGATTCACTACCCTCTATATAACTCTACCCAAACTCATAAACTAAGAGACTTGTGAGGCAAAAGATAAAACAATAAAACATAAACTACCAAACTAAGTCTTCATGAGTTGGCTCTCTCTTCATCACTTGATGTTTGTTGTTGCTTGTTGAGCTTGAACTTGATCAACACATTTAAGCTTGTTCAAAACCTTTTGGCATTTATCAAAAATTCTTCATGGATCTTACAGATATGTGGTGAAACTAATCCTCAGAAGATTTAATTCTTATCTTATCTCACATCTTTAGATATATTTTATTTTATTTTATATTTCAATCCAATCTTTTAATTTTTTTTCATATCTCTAATAGATTCGTTTAACTAATCTATACTTGTAATTGGTAATTAACAACAAAATCCCTGTGGAGACGATACTCTTATTATACTACTACTTGACATAACTCGTGCGCTTACGGGGTGTATCAAGTTTTGGGCGCTATTGCCGAGGATTTTGTTTTTGTTAATATTGACTGTTCTTATAAGTTGTTTAGACTAAACATTTTTTTAGTTTCTAATTTTTTAGATATAGTATGGGAGACAATAGACCAAGATGGACACCTGACATGAGTCTTGAAGAATACGAGTAATATTTTTGTGATTATTATCTTCCTACACCATGTATTGCACGATCACCTCTTGATGAACCTCTCTTCAAGGAGTTAGCTCGACAAGAATACATGCGAAAATTGGATGAATGGGAAGAAGAGCAATATTGGAATTCTCCTCGGAAATATCCTACACCATAATATCATGCACAAGGGGTTGTTGATGAGCTTTCATATGTGGATTCTTATTCATATCTTCCAACACCTCAAAAGTCCAACTTGGAAATCACGCTTGAGAATTTCATGACTCAACAAATGGCTCACAACAAGATGATAGAAAACCAAATTGCACAACTAGCGACTTCATTCACATAAGATCTCAACACGTTTCCAACTCACATCGAGCCTAAAGAGACAATTGAAGGTAGTGAGGACGAAGTGATTGAAAAGTTCCAAATGCAAGGCATGAGTCATGAAGAAAGCAAAGAGCAGTTGATAGAGGAGTCTTGTCAAAAAAATCGTTGTGCATGGTGTGAGTGAAGAGGTAATCCAACAAGTGCATGATGCGAGGGAGGAGGTGATCAAAAAGAAAAAGAATTTTTATTATAATTTGCTTATGTGAGACTGTGTAGGGAAAGTAAAAAATTTGGAGTTATACACATGTATTGGTTTCCATGCATGTTTCGACTTTTCAAAGTTGGTTTTTCATAATTGTCTATCTTCCTCCTTTGTGAGTCAATTGATTTTGGAGTCTGAATCATTGCTGAAGTACTATGAGATCCCATCATTAGTGTCACTATTATTTCCTTTGACCCAGGAGGAATTAAAGAAGAATTCGTATCAATTATCCAAGATGGGACCCAAGAGGACTCATTTGTTGTGCTAAATTTGTCACTTGGCACTTGTGTCATAAGATATGAGATCCAGGTGGAAGTTTCATAAGTGGCTCAGGACCTTAAATAAGCGCTTATTGGGACACAACCCAAGTTTTAAATTGTTTTTGAATTTTATTTTGTTTATTTTTAAGATTTAAATATGTTTTATTACTGGTGGATTTCTCCTTGGAACGACATTTTGAAATTGATAAGAGAGAATTTGGAGCAGCGAAAAAAAAAAGGAGACACGGTCTAACCGTGGCCAGTACCACGGCCACGGGGCGTCACAGCGCTGCAAGGAGGGAGTTACGGTATGCTCTACGGTCAACCCGTGGCCCGAGCCACGCCCGGGGCGCTCTGGAGCTATGATTCAAAAAAAAAAAAAAATCCCCATCTTCAATCCCTTGACCCACAGCCCCTCTTCCCCGCCAACAATCGCGACCTCCCTCCTTTCATCCCCTTCACTGCCGCAGCAATGCAAACCAGTCCAGCAGCCTCCATCGTTCCTCTGCGACTTCCGCCCCCATCTCCTCCAAACCCCAGCAGCCCACCTCCCCTTCCTCTGCAGCAGCGACAACCACCCTTCTTCTTCCCTGACCCCAATCGCGACCCACATCACCACCGTCACCAAACCACACCACCGTCGCCGACCGCACCCAAACATCCCAACCCCTCCCTTCGACCCAGTTCCTACCACAGCAGCAGCCCACCTCCGTCCCTCTTCAATCTCATATCTTCAACTGATGGCACATCGGTTTCTTTGTTGGGCTTGTGAAACAACAATTGTTTGCTTATCAAATTGCCTTCTAAATTCAGTGTTATCTATATCCTAGAGCATGACCATAACTGACGAGATCTTCAACTGCACTGAGTAATTTGGTGGAGACGAAGACACTCCATGTCTTCACATAGCCACTGCTTGATATTAGAGGGACACTTCAACACAACATTGCAAGACCTTTCCACTTTATTTTTATTATTTTTTTTTTCTCTCTTAAGTTTTTAGTTTACATTTAGGACAATGTAAAATTTAAACTTGGGGGAGTGCATTGCATTTTGCTTTTAGTTTAGGATCATGTAGTATATTTTTCATTCATCGCACATTTTTTATTTTTTATTTTTTTTTCATATGCATGTAAAAAAATCATTCATTTTGCACGCATTTAATTGACTCGTCCTTTAAGCAATTTAACTTATATCTGTTTTCATATGTACTGGATGCATTTTTTTAATAATATTTTTTATAGTGACTTAGCCGCCTGTGACGATCTACTTGTTTTAAATGATGGTTACATGAATAATCATTCGTACACTGATAATTAGCTAAGATTTATTATAATTTTTGCTCTTCATTGAAATAACCAATAAATATGAGTTTTGAGCCTAATAGGAGTAACATATAATGAATATTTTTAAACCCTCCTTCTTTCATGAGTAGTGATGTTCACTTTGATTGTAGATTCTAAAACTTGACCTGCGACCCTTTTGAGACTGATAATTGTTTGCATGCATGAATATGATTAAGGCACCTAGAAATGTTTTTTTTTTTTGCCTTCAACACTTTTGATAAGCACTTTCCCTTAATTTCTCATTTTGAGCCTAATGAAATAATTATTTTCCTTGATACCCTTTCAAAATGTTATATATTTTTGGTATCATTTGGATTGTGAATGGTGCAATTGGTAATATAGTTATTTAAAATAAGATGTTAAAGTGATATCATTGAGCTTAAAGTATTAAATGTATTATCTCTATATCTCTTTTGATTAAAAAAAAAAGAAATAAAAAAGAAGAATAGAGGAAGAGAATAAAGAGAATGAGAAAAAAAAGAAATGAAAGATCATCATATTTTGGAGTTGATATGTAATTACAGTGATTGTATGATCCATTCATATATTCAAAGGGATATTCTGTATATGATTATTTTGTTTAAACCCTTTGTATGATCGTTTGTTTCTTATATCCCACCTGACATCTTTAGTCATAGCTCCATTACAACCTAATTAAGACCTTTTGATTTTTGCATGTATTCAATAATTTCAGTGGAGATTTTGGTCTATGGGCAAGCTTATGGTAATTCATTTTCATAGATGAACCTGAGTGAAATGTCTTTACCCTCTTATACACATTGAGAGAAAGTGAGCGGAGTGACCCCTTTAACGATGAGCAAGATTGTGATAAGTTTAAGATTCTAATTGGGTGAACTTTTGATTATTTCACGATGGTTAAAGGATGTTAGTTGGAGAGAATTGCAGGTTATGTCACTTGATGGAAGTTGTTTTGAGGAAGTTGTGTTTTGTGCATGTCTTTATTGGATTGTAAGTTTTGTTGCCTGGATGATGAGTTATTTTGATTTTGATCCTTGTAAGTCTTTTTGACCTTGAATCATTCTTAATTGTTTTGAAAATTTAATTTTAATCCCAACCGTTAAGGAAAATCCGTTAACTGCTTGTGTGGCCAAGAAACGACACATCAGCATACATGTGTGCAAATACTGCATGTTATCGATAAGATGACGTGGATGATCTGGGCCCGTATGAGCAAAAGGGCCAAAGCCCAACCCAAATTATCGACGTCATTCTATCGATGACATGCAGTATTTGTACACGTGTATGCTGATGTATCGTTTCGTTAGTCATATCAGTGGTTAACGGATTTTTGCTAATGGTACAAACTAAAATCAAAATTTCAAAATAATTAAGGATGAGTCAATATCAAAAACTTATAGGGACCAAAATCAAAATATCCCAAATTTTCAATGACTAAAAACATAAATAAGACTAAATAAATATAAATGTGCAAGAGAAAGTAATCGATGTCGCCCTGCAACTTCCTACTAATAATGGCTTACTTTATGAGTTTTAAAATGCCACATAACTGGCAGGGACACCACAAAAGGCATATACTCCCCGATCCCTCGTGGACCAATCCAAATTACGTGAGCGAGGAGCTGTGCGATATACTTTGTGCCTCAACGGGTGATGTTAACAATGCTCAAAATGGAATCTTCTGAAGCGCAAGGCGTTCACACCGTGGATGGAGCTGAACGTATTTAATAATTTTCCATCACACTAATAATCCCCAAAATTCAAGCTCTGTTCACAATTTCAAAGTCAAGTCACGTAAATACCCTTCGTCGATGACATTGCAGACTACAAGTATCTATGAGTAGCATTTTTTTAAGAGATTAATAGGTGTGCACAAATGGTGTAAAGTTTTTTATACCATCAGTCCATTATTTACCATTTATTTATATTACTTTAATTTAAAAGTTAACAACCATACACGGATAAATTGTGGATGATGCATTAATAGTGTAAAAATCTTTACATTGTCGGTCCATTCTCCACTTAATGGGTATGCAATGACGATGTAAAGTTTTTTACACCATCAATCCATCATCCACCATTCATTTATATTACTTTAATTTAAAGGTCAACAACCATAAATAAATAAATGATAGATGATGTATTGATAGTGTAAAAATCTTTACGCTGTCGGTGCATTTTCCATTTTCTCTTTTTTCAAAATGCTACATTATATGAAATTCATCGTGTAATGCTAATACTAATACACCGTAGCATTATTGTGTATTTGTTAAAAAGATTTTTTTTTAAAGGTTTTTTTTTATGGTTGAGGATAAAAATTTAAAAGAGGATAAATTTTCTTGGAAAGTACTCCTATTGTCTTGAAAGAATAAAAAGATTTCATATTTATTTATTTTTCAATAAAATTTATTCCTTTACAAATTTTTATCCTTCCTCGACCTTCAAGAAAACCCTTTTTCTTATGAGTAGTGTAGGATATAGGTTAAGAAATTTATATTTGTTAAATTTGTATTGAAAATGACATATTTATCAAATTTATATATATATATATTAATTATATCAATTTTTGATGTATATATCCAATAAAAACTTTTTAACAAATGGCTCAAAACATACATTATAAAAGTTCTCACTGATATTATTGAAAAAGATTTTCTTAACCTTAACCCTTAATGCAAAGGATAAGAAGCTTTATAAAGCATTTTTACATCGAAGACTTAAACATTTATAACTTGGAACTTAGTAAACTTGTGTTTCCAATAATTTTTTTCTATTTTTTAACCTCTTATCCTCAAACCTGTTAAGCAAACCCCTTTTGCATTGTTTAAAACTTGGGTTTGCTTAACAGGACTGAAGATAAGAGATTAAAAAATAGAAAAAAAAGTATTGAAATAATAAAATTAGTACAAAATATGTACCAAAATCATACTTTTGTATAGCATATTCACATATGTATAAAATAAGCATATATATATATATATGCATTATGCATTTTGTTTTTAGGCAATGTTTGTGAACACGAGTTTGTGTTTGTTTTAGCTTGTAGTTTTTTTACTTGATTAATAAGTTGGTAGTTTCGTTTTGTGAACAAATAATTGACGAGAGCTTGTGATTTATAAAAAAAAAAATGAACTTATGATTTTTGAAAACTAATTTATATAGAATAAAAGTGAAGTATTGTCCGCGTAAGACAGTCCAGTTGGTGGCTGCAGGGACACTTAGGATTTCCCCTTCTCTCAGGTCATGAGTTCTAGTCCCAGACCTCCCATGTAAAAAAATAAATAAATAAAAGTGAAGTATTTTTAAAAATATTTAAAAGTTTCTACTCCAATAAATTAGAGATCGTTTTCGCCATTTAGCTTTTTACTAAATTATATTAATAAATATAAAGAGACAAATAAATATTATATATCTTTTAAAGTTATTTAGCAAATTTTTGTTAATTTTGACAAATAACTCTAATTCAATTAGCCAACTTCACAATTAAAACTTTTAACTTTATAGTTAAAAGCTTACAATTACATGCTATGAAAAAAAAAACCCTTACAATTACATTTAAAGTTATAAATTATAAACTCGCCACTATAAATTAAAAACTTATAACTCTAAGTTAGTTTTATTAAACATATCCTTAGCCTTATTCAACATTATTCATCCTCAAGCTCAAATTTTCCAAATAATCACATTTTTTTAGTTTCCCCGTCAATGAGGGTGCTTTCGTCATTTACGATATTTATATAATCAAGTGGCTTATGGTTCACCGACGCAAAATCCGACTTCACATGCTTTGATAATATTTGGCCTTTTGTTTTTGAAAATGGGCATCTATGGCCTTTTGAGATTTAAAAATTATTTTTTACATGCCCGCGATACAATATAATACTTATTTGAATTTAACATATAGTAGTAGTTCATTTAAAAAAAAACATATTTGTTGATTGTTACGATTGGATTTAGATGTTTTTGAATGAAAATTTTATATATATATATATATACACACACTAAAATTAGGATATTTCTCTCGAGTATTTTAGAAAATTGTGTGTAAATATAAAAAGATTGATGACAAATATAAATAAGGAAAATGTTTTATGAGCAACAATAGATAAAAAAAACATATTTGTTTTTGAATGGAAATTATATATATACTAAAATTAGGATATTTCTCTCGAGTATTTTAGAAAATTGTGTGTAATATAAAAAGATTGGTGATAACTAGGGAAAATGTTTTATGGGCAACAATAAATACTATATTCGATATTTGAATATAAAAAATATAAAATTAGGTGAAAGATAAAATAAATAAAGAATTTTAAAATATAATTCGGTGAAAGATAGAAATAAATATACTACAGTACTACAATACTCCTATTTATTGAATAAAAAAATAAAAAACAAAAAACAACGCATAAAACGTACTCCTATTTATTGAAAAAATAAAATAAAAAATGCAACATAAGTAGATTGCTCTAATGAAAACTGATTGCTTAGGGATTTTAGGGTCAAAAACTTGAGTCTCAATGAAGCAACAATGTTTGAGGAAGATCAAGATCATACCGTTGAGTCAAAGAATATAACAACCTATTTAATAGATAACAGTTTGACATCCTATTTTTTATGTCTATTTCTATCTAATACTCGTAGTAAAATCTTAATTTAGGCAAATATTGAAAAAATTAATGATTACGAAAACAAAGAAAATGATTTATTAAAAAAATATAATTAATGTCTTAAAAATAAAAATAATCACTCGGTCTTATAACTAAGATAATTTCAAAATATTAATTCATGTTATTTTTTTAATTGAGTTAATATTGTTAGTATTATTGAAAATATAAATATTTAATATATTTATTTTAAAATTATATTTATAAATATCATTGATATTTTCAAAATAATTGACTTAATAGAAATATTTTTAAAAATGATTGTATTAATAGGAAAATTAGAATTAATTTTAGAAATAAAATAAAAAAAAGTTTTCTGTCCTCGTAAGACAATCCAGTTGGTGGTTGCAGGGACATTTAAGATTTCTCCCTCCTCCAGGTCATGGGTTCTAGTCCCAGACCTCCCATGTAAAAAAAAAAAAAAAAGTTTTCTAAAATGAATCTTACGGATAAAATCCCAACAATCCCATGAAGTAATTTTTTTTTTTTTTTGGTAGAAGCCTTGAAGTAGTAATTTTTAGTGAAACCGAAAGAGTAGCAAGCATAAACATAAATAGTGTATACTAAAATAACTCTTGGTATTCCTATCTTCCCACCTCACTCTAATTTTTTACTGGTCAGCGACATAAACTTTCCTTCACCTACTCCGAACCGTGAATCAACACGTGCAGCGCGCTCATCCTCATCGTCAAATAACCACCCATTCCAAAACCATCCAACGGCTCACAATCACCCACTAGAACTTTCTCATCTTCCACCCCACCCCCTCACCCCTATATCTATCTCCCTTTCTCCCTTCCCCCTCTCACTCCTCGCTCGCTTGTGTTCACCTCGTGCCTTGACCTGACCTACCTTTCGTTTCCTCATTCAAATTTCAGGTTCCATTATTCCCCAGCTTTCTATCACTCACTCAAATCTCACCCGATCCACTATTCTTTTTCTCTGATCTACATTTCGTAAAATAATTTGATTTTGATTTTGATTTTTTTGTTCTGTGCGCAGAATCGATCGTTCGCTATGGGAAAGTCATACCCAACCGTGAGCGCTGATTACCAGAAGGCCGTTGAGAAGGCCAAGAGGAAACTGAGAGGCTTCATCGCTGAGAAGCGTTGTGCTCCTCTGATACTCCGTCTAGCGTATGATCTCTGGATCCCTCTTTTTTTTTTTTCTTTTTTTTTTTTAAAAAAATAATTTTTATTTATTTGTCTAATTTTTATGATTATTATAATTATAGATGGCACTCTGCTGGGACCTACGACGTGAAAACAAAGACCGGTGGTCCGTTCGGAACAATTAAGCACGCATCTGAACTTGCTCATGGCGCTAACAACGGTCTCGATATCGCTGTGAGGCTTTTGGAGCCTATCAAGGAACAGTTCCCTATCCTCAGCTACGCTGATTTCTACCAGGTAACAACATATTATTTTTTTCTTTTTCTTTTTTTTTTTTTAAAAAATTATTTATTTTTATAAATACCGATAATTTCTCTTTATGTTAGTATTAGATGGGATGTGTAATGTTGTGGGGATAATGTTTTTTATTATTTTATTTTTATTGTGGTAACGCAGTTGGCGGGTGTTGTGGCTGTTGAGATCACTGGAGGACCCGAAGTTCCATTCCATCCAGGAAGAGAGGTATCAATTTTTTATTATTCTTTTCGTTGGTTTTGTCACTCTTGTGTGTAATAATTGGACATTTTTTTTGTTCTTTTTATTGGTTTTGTTATGTGTGCTGTTATTGTGTATTTTACCTGTCTTTTTTATTTTGGCTGCTTATTTTGATTTGTTTTTCATAATTAAGAATAATTTCTTCTATTTGGTTCTTCGGTTAATTTCTCTTTAGATATCTCATGATGAGAATTACCTGGTTTATTGTAATTGCAATCAAATAATATTTGAAAGTTTTTTCGTTAAATTTAGTCTTATGATTCTGTGTGAAGGTGTTTTGTATCTGTGATTATTCCAAATTTTTTTTTCTTAGAAAATGTTTTTTCGCATATATTCTTTTTTGTTTTGGGTTCAAGGCTTAAATTTGTTAAAATGATTTTATTTTTGAAAATAGTCTCTTTTTCCTCAAATGTGGCATTGAGGACATGTAGATTTGTATCAATTTGTTTGTTTTTTGTTTTTTGCAAAATACTATTACAGCCTCATTTTTGAACTATTCTTACTTTCTCAAAGGCCAATTTTTTTGGGTAATTTACAATGTAAAAGCACTTATTATTTACATAATTCTATTGAAACATATTATTTTCAAATCGCTTTTTTGCCATACATTACCAAATATAAACATATTCATATTATAATTTATCATAATTATGATCTATTTTTTTTTCTGTTTCACCGAACAACACCTAAATTTGCACAAGTTATTGTAATTGAGTTTGTTGAAAAATTAATTAACTATGGAGATTATGGACACAAATTGCTCATGTATTTGTAACGAGCTGTTTATGTTTACAAGAAAATATTTTGACAGTCAAATAATTTACTATCTATAAGGCTATAACCACCTAAATGATATCTAACTATTTAACTGTAATCTGTTTTCTTTGTTTTCCCCCTCAACACGTGTTCTGTTTTTTTTTTTTTTCATTTCATGAGTGACATTTGATTAAGTCATTGTACAAAATTTGCTGTTGTAATCTATGCATCAGCGCTGAAACAATGTTTTGTTATTTTGTTGGCTAATTAGTAGTGTTTTCTTTTAATAAGGACAAGCCAGAGCCACCACCGGAGGGCCGCTTGCCCGATGCGACAAAAGGTCGGTATTCTGGACTTTAAATTGTGACATAATGGTTTGATGGTTTTTTGTTTGGCCGGTCTTTGATCCTTGCTTACTTCAGGTTCTGACCATTTGAGGGATGTGTTTGGCAAGGCTATGGGGCTTAGCGATCAAGACATCGTTGCTCTATCTGGTGGTCACACCGTTGTATGTTAACAATTAATTTTTATTACTTATTTTTTGTGTTGTTTTAGCCGCATTGGATCATGGCACTGGTATGATCATAGATAAATGAATCTAATCACTTAAGATTGTCTACAATTTTGTAGGGAGCAGCGCACAAGGAGCGATCTGGATTTGAGGGCCCATGGACCAGCAATCCCCTCATTTTTGACAACTCATACTTCACGTGAGTTTGTTTATTGTCCTGCACAATACATTGTCTTCTGTTGATTTTTTATTATCTGTTTTGAGATGGTCGTTCTTAATTCGCATTGGTGTTCTTAACGTATGTAGGGAGCTATTGAGTGGTGAGAAGGAAGGCCTCCTTAAGCTGCCAACTGACACGGCACTTTTGAGTGACCCTGTATTCCGCCCTCTTGTTGAGAAATATGCTGCGGTGTGTATATTTTTTCCTACTGAGATTCTGAGCATGAGATGATGCGTTTTATTATATTAGTTTCTTATTTTTCTCATTTGCTGCCTTTTTCAGGACGAAGATGCCTTCTTTGCCGACTATGCCGAAGCTCACCTTAAGCTCTCCGAGCTTGGGTAAGTCACCTAATTGTTTACTTTTAAATGCTGTATGATCTTGCACAGATTTCCTTGTCTGTTAAGTAATGTGCATCATCCATCGTGAGCTGATTCATGACATGAACTTTTTTTTTACCTTGCAGGTTTGCTGAAGCCTAAGCAATGCCCGTGCGGGTTTGTTGGAGAAGCATGGTGCCGTTGATCTTTTTCTCATAATTTATTTAGACATGGTTTTTTGATGCCAATGTTGGTTGCTCGAATTTGGGATATTTTCTGAATGTATTTTGCTGGACATGGATGGGAAATCTGGTTGTGTTATTTTGTTTTTATGTTAAATAACGTTGTTCAATGGTAATGCTTAGCTATCTTGAAATTATGGTCATTGCATATTTCACTGTCCATAGATATTGCATTTCTCTGGCAACCACAGTATATTGCACGTCTTAGATAAAGTAGTTCTTAATAGTTAATTCTTAACTCCGGGTCAGCTTTTTCGCTGGATGTGTGCCTGCGCCCTCATTTTTGCCGAGGATTCGATATTTTTTACTCCATACAGTATTCGATACTTTTAAATACTATAAATCACAAGGGTCGACCATGGTTCTCGGATGGATCTAACAATCTACGTTACATTATTTTTATTTGAAATAAAAAATTGGTATCAATTTTTTTTTTCGAACCTTCACAAGCAATGAAGGAAAGAAAAAATTTACTCTCACTCTTATAACTCCAGAAAAACACTCAGACTCACGCTCGTTTTTCATTTATCCCTCATATTAACCCTTCCACTTGTTCCTGATCTATAGTTTCTCTCATTCTTGATCCTGTTGTCCCTCTTTCCCGTTGTCCATATGGATAATTTGATCTTCCTCTCGATCCTGATCTCCCATTGTTGTATTTTCGATTGAGATTTTGGGTTCAAGGCAAGGAGGGATCAAAGCTTCTTGGCGCATAATTTGAGATTTTGGGTTTGAATGAGGTTGTAGGTTTGAGATTTCCGCTCTTTCTTCACCTTATTTCAATTTTTTTGCTTCGATAGTTATGGATTTCATTGTGTACAAATTCTGGACCGGGTGTTTGATTGAATTCGATAGAGTTTGATTCAAAGTAATTTTTTGTTCAACCGAGGAAGATGAAAAAAATGGTAAAAAAAAGTGGAAGATGAAACAAAATTGCATCTTTATGTGCTTTTAATCTCTTCTTCTACTACACTAATGGAGGATGGTTGACCCCTACTCTAATTAACTTTTTTGGATGTTCTTATAAAATTAACCGTACCAATTCATTGAAAACTTAACTTCCAAATGCATATTTTTCGGCAAACAGCGGAGATTTTTTGATGGGTTTTAGAATATCTCAAACCTTATGGCAAAGTAGGGGGTGTTAAGGTTAGGGGTGTAACGGGTCGGGTTGGGTTAGATTTTGATGAGATTTAACACCCAACCCAACCAAAATAAATTGGGTTGGGTTGAGTTGAGTTATTCTTAATTTGAGAGTTAAAACCGACCCAACCCAACCCATGAAAATTCGGGTTGGGTTGGGTTGGGTGATTGAGTTTATGTATTTTGATTTTTATAAAATAAAAACAAAAAAAATCTAAGTAAATATAAAAATAAAATTAAAAATAGAACAAAAATCACATAAATAAGTAATTAAATATTATCCAAATCAACCAAATTACATAATTATGAACCATATTATCCATAAACTATACAGTTACACAATTTTTCATCAAATTATGATAAATTAAGCATAAAATATATTAGAAATAAATAAATAAATAAAATATATTTATATTAGTGGGTTGAGTTGGGTTAATCGATTTTTAAGATAATAAACCCGTGACCCAACCCATACTTGATTGGGTTACAAAATAAAAAACCAACTCAACCCGTCAAATATGGGTTGGGTTGGGTTGAGTTCATCGGGTTCGCGTGTCATTCTGACCCACTTACACCCCTAGTTAAGGTGTTAAAGGCTGGGTGAAGGTAGTGGAAACATAATGATATTGAGTATAATAATGATTAAAAGAATTATTGGGCTAATTTGGAGAAAAGGTATATGATAAATATTAGTTGTTTTAAATAATTAAATAAGAATTAGTATTATTTTACATTTTTTTAGAATGTTCTTCAAGCATTGACATTTTGCTATTTGTATGGCCAATCTCTACTCTAGGATTTCATACCATTTTATCATTAGGAAACAAGGAAATGAATCAAGTCTTTTTTATTTAGTTTTTTATCATCTTCTTCCTTAGATTTTTGGAGATTGATCATCTCATATCCAGTCTTATCTTTGTTATCAATTCTATTCATTACAGTATAATAATAATAATAATAATAATAATAATAATAATAATAATAATAATAATAATAATAATAATAATAATAATAATAATGCTTACTTAATTATTTAAAACAACTAATATCTATCATATACCTTTTTTTCTAATTAGCCTAATAATTCTTTTAATCTTTATTATACTCTATCATTACAGAAAAATTATGTCAGGCGAGCTTTAGTTATTATGTGTTTTTTAATATGCTGACTTGGTGTACCGTGTACGTGGTAAGCCAAAATGAGCTTGAGTAAGCAGCTGAACTTGACCTTAGTGTTAATTTAAAGGTAAAATATGCTACGGGCAAAACTATGGAATGGATTCCTGGCAAAATTTTTGAAGATTTAGTTTGAAGTGGTTTTCCTTCTCTTATTTTGTCAAATCTCTACCATGACAATGACAATTTGTTCGTTCAAACTAGACTTGATTTTAATAGATAAAATTTATGACAATTGAGTTTGACAATAATTTAAGTCCACTTAAACAAAATGGGTGAGAGTATGAGATTGAAATTTGAAAGTATTTATCTTCGATAACAAATTTGCCCTGATAAAGAAATAAATGAAATAATTTGTCCTGAACTTAAATTAAAATATTTAGCTAAAATTTTAATTTTTTTTAATTTTATTCTTTATTCATTTTATAATGTATTTACTATATGTTTTATATTTTTAGAAAAAGGGATGGATTATCCGTGAACTTTTGTGAATCAAATGGTGGATGAGTTTGAATCTCATTCTTCATTTCTGCCCTCCTTAAATTAACTTCAAACTCATCCCAGATTTGATGGGTGCTTGATTAGGATTAACAAAATTTTTCTCAAACCCAATATGTTATTACGACTAAAAAAACCCAAAAGGGACCCAAGTGGATTGGTTGAGTGGAAATTGGCTGGGTGCTTAGGGATTTCATAATCAAAGTCACGAGTCCCAGTGAGACAACAATTCCTGGGGATGATCCATACTGTTGAGTAAAATATTAACACAGTTTGCAAATTCAAGGTAGATTAGTTGAACCACAAAAAATGTGAAGCCCAAACACCACTTGATTTCGACCAAGATAAAATAAAATAAAAAAACCCAAAAGGGAATTTTTTTCATTTATTTAAATATGAAATTTAATATAATTAATTGAATGTATAAAAGGATTCAAACATTCAATTTTTACATTCAAACCAGCACAACTGGATAATTATAAAAATAAAACATTGGTATGTACTCCCTCCGGTCCTATATATAGGTCACATTCTAGAAAGTTTTCTTAGTCCTAATTATAAGTCACTTTATATTTTTTATGCATCATATATTGATTTTTCTCTTTTTTGCCATTATTAAATGTTTTGACTATCTATGTGTTTTTTTGTTGTTCATCAATGAGTGTGAGTTTTTCAAGAAAAGTTAAGAGGATAAAATTGTAGTGTTACAATATATTCTCATAGAATTCATAAAACCAACCACTTTCCTTGGTATGTGTAATTCAGTTAAGTATGCCCTATATAAAGGACTAGAGGGAGTAATAATGTCTAAGTAAGTAATGTTGGGGTCATTAATATTTTGTTACGTTAGAGTTGTACTAACTATTTATTTGTATTCTCATGAAGTATACTCATGTGTATTGCTCTTAGATGATTTTGTTCTATTTGAGTACATGATTGTATACTCGTGTTCAAATCATTCATAGAAGGTGAAGTTCATATGTACTATGATATTTAGAAAGATCCCTTGTATTGGAATAAAAATTTTTATTTATAAAAAAAGTGCTATAAAAATATTGTTTAAATATTTCAAAAGAAAAAAGTCAATATTAAGAAATCAAAATTTAATATTTTTTGATATATTAAATATATTAGTATTTTTTAAGATAAAAATATCTGTTTTACATGTTTTACTTACGTGAACAATACTGCTATACTGTTAACATACTTAATACACCATCTCCCTTTAATTTTTGGTGAAAGGGTGACTTTAGATGTAGTTAGGCAAAAGACGAGACGCGAGGTGGAGTTGTTTGTTGACTAATGACTAGGCCTTTATTTGTTAACTGGGCCTTTGCGCAGCACTTAATTACTAGTTCATTAGACTTCCAAGTTTACTCAAATTTTGTGCATATCTTACATGCTTAGTCCTTACAAAATTCAGATTAAAATAAGAAACATGCATCTCAACTCTATTACATTGTTTGCGACTTGGCCAGCGATGTTACTTGGTCATTTCATGATATAATTTGATTGAGTAATATATATAGGTTATAAAAATAGCTTACAAATTAACTTATATGGGTAATATGTCAGATAAATTTATGACTTTATAAGTATGATCAATTTAGTTCTCGTGATTTTTAAATTTCAAATTGGTTCATGAGATAAGAAAATGTGAGTCACATTAGTTCCTGACGTCAATAACTGTTAGTGATCTTTAACATATGGACTAACAGAATGATCAAAACAACGTCGTTTTGGCCAAAAAAAAAAAAACTATTGACTATCGATAAAATTAGTTTCTGAATTTGTGGACCACTAACGATAAAGACTAATGTAACTCACGATTTGCTATCTCGAAGATTAATTTGAAATTTCGATAATCTCATGGACTAATTTGATCGATTCCTACAAAATCAAAGATCAATCTGACATATTACTTTAACTTATATTATGAAAAAATAATATGCGTTAGTTATTAATCAATCATATATATATATATATATAAGTAAGTGACATACTATTTTTATTTTTATTTTTTTGTGTAAATTGATTTTATAAATTTATGAATGATTTTTGAATTTGACTATAACTTTCTCTTGCATGGTCTGAAATTCAACAATTGTTGTAGCAGGACTCTGGCGTGTCAATGCTAGACGCGTAAACAAGGTTCGAAGTCAATGGCCAATCCTATTACACACCATGCAAATTAGGGGCATGGTTTCCATGGTGCATTTTGAATCTCGATCAGCTATGCAAAAATAAAGAGAAAGGCTACTGTGCATGTAAATATATAACATGCACCGGTGTATGTCTTTATTTTTGGGTTTTTTATTTATTTTTTTAAAGTTTAATCAATTAAAAAATATTTTATGTGTTTTCTTTTTTACGGATATGAAGTGATTTTTATAATTTGGATTTTTTTTACTCTGTGTTCTTAAAAAACTGTATTGAGTAAAACTGTATTCAAAATTTACAGATTCTAATAAATCTGTATACGAACTTGTGTTAAAAAATATTCTGAATAAATCTGTATTAAAAAAATTTGAAAAACAAAAAAAAAGTAAACCATGCACCGATGCATGGTTTAATTAACCATGCACCGGAGCCTTTCCCAAAAATAAATCTATGCAATAATAAATTTTAGGGAATGTATCATCTGAGATGAAAAAATAAAGATAAATGATTAAAAGACTTGCATAAAAAATTTACACACAAATTTATAGATAAAATTATGATACTTTGTTACTTTTTAAATTAAAAAAACAGCACTGCTATTTGTCAGGAATATTTTTTGTTAAATTTTCAAGAAGCTAAGAATTTAATGGCAATTCAAAATTCATGTGCTGTTCTCGTGAATAAATTGCTTAAATGCATAACGAATAACACTCCTACTATTTATCACGAAACAAAGTTAGTAAAATGAAGTAATATTAGAAGTGTTAATTATTATGTGTTTAAGCAATTTATTCACATGAACGACACATGAATTTTAAACTGCCATTGAATTCTTAGCTTCTTGAAATTTTAACAAAAAATATTTGTGACAAATACATTGCTGATTAGGGGTGTTTAAAACTGAACCGGTCCAACTAATAATACAAAGCGATAAAAAACCGAAAACAAAAAAAAAACCGCTTTTATTGATTTTTTTGGACCCATTTTCTGAAAACCGATCAGTTTGGTTTGATTCGGTTTTAGGTTTAAGCTGAAAAACCGAACCGATCCAAATCGAACCGATCCTTCCTTATGTACACATGAAACGCAGTGTTTCAGTTGCCCGTGCTAGTTGTGTTTTTACTTTTAAGGCAATTGTCGGCGTTGAGTTCTAGACGCAGATAGAGGACTATGGGAAGGGAGTGAAGGCTCACCACGTACAAGAGGCAAGACGACAAAATCTGGCCACATACGACATCAAGATCTGTCGGCAGTACAACTACCATTAGCAAAGTGACTTTATCGCAGCAGCA
The DNA here is from genome assembly GCA_037953625.1 of Crotalaria pallida. Classification (NCBI taxonomy): domain Eukaryota; kingdom Viridiplantae; phylum Streptophyta; class Magnoliopsida; order Fabales; family Fabaceae; genus Crotalaria; species Crotalaria pallida. Next base: position 134,336,084 of record CM075654.1, on the reverse strand, counting down.
GCAACACTTTATCACAGCAAAACGCTATATTATTTTATTCACGTGCTCAATAGTAAGATTACTTTGCTTTATTATTTTATTCATGTGCTCAGTAGTAAGATTAGTTTTATTCACGTGCATAATGCAAAATATGTGCCTATTCAGTGTAATATGTGCATAATGAATTTAACAAATTAAAGTATGTGCCTATTCGGTGTGCCTAAGAAAAAAATGAAATTTGAAATCAAACCAAACTAGACTGAAACCGGATGGTTTTCTTTGGATTGGATCTAATTGGATTTGCTAATATAATGGACCGATCCAAACCGAATCGCACGTTTATTTTGTAATTGATTCGAATGATATTTTATCTCAAAACCAAACCAAACCGAACCCGATCCACTAACACCAATTCAATGCTGATAGCATTATTTCAAAATTTATGGGTTCATACTTCTTTTCCAACTTTGCTTCTACAAAACGTCACGTCAATCTACCTTACTCGCAGTTACTCTAACATTTCGTCACTCTTCCACTATTTCACGGGGAAGGCTCTACATAACATGCATCGGTGCATGGGAAAATTTTATTTTTGATTTATATTTTTTTTAATACAGATTTATTTAGAATATTTTTTAACATAAATTCGTATACAGATTTATTAGAATATGTAAATTTTGAATACAATTTTACTCAGTACAGTTTTTTAAGAACACAGAGTAAAAGAAAAAAATAAATCCAAATTATAAAAATCATTTCATACCGGTAAAAAAGAAAACGCATACAATATTTTTTAATTAATTAAATTTTAAAAAAATAAATAAAAAAACTCAAAAAAAAAGCATGTACCGGTGCATGTTAATCCGTAGCCTCTCCGCTATTTCACACCCTATTTCACTCTCTTTATTCTCTTGTCATTTTTCTCCATCCAGCACAGGCTCATAGTCTAGTTGATTTATATTCAATGAAACATTAATAACTACTCCCTCCGTCCCTAAATAAAGGATCCTTTTGGGAGATTTTATGTCCATTTAAAAAGTGAAATAATTTAATTAATTGTATTGGAAATGTGAACTTTTGATATGTATTTTCAAAATTACCCTTATTAATATCATTGAGAATCTAAAAAGTGTTAAATAAATAAGAGTGTTTGTGAAAAAAAGTAATTAACAATCATTGAAAATTTGTTGAAAGGTCTTATAAATAGGGACAAAATAAAAATGTCAAAAGAATCTTATATTTAGCTACGGATGAAGTATAACTATATAATAGCGACCCTTTTAAACTAGTTTTGAAGAATTATAAAGTGATCCTGCTTTCTATACAACAGTTCTCTTCGTCTTCCCTGCCCATTAACGCCTTAAAGGGTAATCATGAATCACCTTCTGTGTAGTAACGAAGTTTATAGAAGTAGAATTTTGACAGACTATCAAATTATAAATGTTGCTGTATTAGTGTATTCAAGTCTATAATATACGCACTAATTTTTTAATTTCAAAGATTTTACACGTGACATAAAATACTTTTTGAAAAAAGATTCGTACTCGAGTGAAATCTAGAAAATCAGCATCCAAACATTAATGTAGGCCAAGCCGCAAAGAATGTGAATTCTTACGTTAATAGAAAGCGGAATGGACATGGGCTCGTCGAACCCCTTCCTCCTCAGTTAAATTATTGTAATAGATCTATTATATGTATAGAGTTGAAGTATAAAAAAAAAAAAAAAAAAAATTATTTTGGAGGAATTTTCGTTTTGAAACCAAAATTCTAATCTTGTATTTAACATTAGGATAATATATAAACACAATACCCTTGCTATTGTCACCTCACTCTTTGCCTTTTGAAGAGGCATAACACATTACTCCCTCCGGTCCTATTTATAAGTCACATTCTAGAAAGATTCTTTGGTCCTATTTATAAGTCACTTTGTATTTTCTAGGAGACATTTATTGTTATTTTCTCTATTTGTCCTTTGCCCATTAATGTGAAGTAATACATTGTGAAATTCCCAATGCAATTTAAGAGGGTAAGACTGTAATGTTGAAGTATTTATTTTAAAGTTTCAAGAAATCTAACTACCCTCATTGATCCGTGTGATATAGTTAAGTATGCCCTATAAATAAGATCAGAGGGAGTAGCATTCTAACTAATTACTGGTAAATTCATTTCATTTACATTATTAACATTTACTTCATCAAATATTCAAATAAGAGGTTGAGAAAATCACTGTTAATATTTTTCTTTCCTTCTTCTACTCTATTATTGTTTCACATTCCATACTATATATAATTTTTTTTTTCTTTAAAGGGCCATACTATATGTCTGGTTCTGGGGTCTTGTAGTTTGACCCTATTTTGTGAGATACTCTTGTCTTTTTTTTTTTCCAATGATTATACCCTTACATTTTACTCTGGTGAGGTTTTTGCCATGAATCCCATTTCCGGCCAGTTGTGTTCTGAGTTGGACCACCGGAGTCCTAGTCAGCACTACTGCATGTCAGCTAGGTAGTACACGGTTGCCCACGTGGCACTAACTTAATTTTTTTTTATGTTAGAAAAAATAAAAAAAAAAACCCCTTAAATCCCATTTACCCCTTACTCCCTCCCATTTCCCTCCTCTCAAAGTGTTCATGGCTGTCGCTGTTCACGGTGAGGAGCGGTGCGGCGGTGTTGTCCATGGCGCCCGGTGCTGAAACAGAAGGAGAAAGAGATCGACACGTAGTAGCTTCATGAAAGAGGAAGGAAGGACAAGGAGATCTAGGCTCCTGTTCCAGAAGCGTGACGGTGGTTATGGTCACTCCTTGCTACCAAACAGCCACCGTCCTCGCAACCCTGCTTCATCTCGTCTTCTTCTTCACTGTTATGTTGTCTTCTTCTCCCTGATCTTCAAACTGGAGCAACCATCAACATCCATGGCAGCAACCTAGGTGTAGAACAAGGTCATTTCGAACCACCACCATCAACAACGCGATAACTCATCGCTTTTGATTCGTAGGTACTAAGGGTCAAGATTGAGGTCTCCCTTTCATCGTGAAAGACGATGTCGTCACCGCTCACCACCGTCCCCCTCTAGCCTTGCGACCTCCGAGTTACTAATCCAAGCTCGACGCACGAAAAGGAAATGGGGAAGACGAAGGGAACAATGTTGATCTCTGAACCGCCGCCTGTGGTTGTTCGGAACCTGCTGAACCTACGAAGGGATCGTGCTTAAAACACCCACCACCAGGGGAACGCAAGCTTCACCGTAACGGTTTTAGGGTATTTCTTTTTTAATTTTTTAACTTAAAAAAAATTAAGTCAGTGCCACGTGAACAACGGTGTACCACGTGGTTGACATGCAATAGTACTGACTAGGACTCCGGTGATCCAACTCAGCACACAACTGGTCGGAAATGGGATTCAGGGCAAAAACCTCGCCGGAGTAAAGAGTAAGGGCATAATCATTGAAAAAAAAAGGACAGGGAAATCTGACAAAATATGGTCAAACTACAGGCCCCCCAGACTAAATTAAGCCCACTATATATCTAAACTAAGATAATAGTACTATTTTATATTTTTATTTTTATTCATCACGTTAAAAAAACTAAACCCCTCCCTCTACCTTGTACTGGACTCGTCCCTGCTTGACATTTACTTTCGGGCATTAGTCCCAAACTTCCTTTTTATCCCCAAACCCCATTTTAAATGGGAAATGCCTATATTGTCATTTATTATTCAAAACATAAAAAAAAAACCCAAAAACCAAAACCTCAAATCCCAAACCCCAATATCCAAAACCCCAAACACCATCCCTTCACCATCTCACAAACCTCTCTTTCTTCTTCTCATCTTCCACCATCAAACCTCATTCACTTTAAAAAAAAAAAATTCCAAAAGACAAGTTTTTTCTCCTTCATGTTCAAAAGGAGTACCAATGGACGTTCAATACTTGTTGAAGGTAAAATTCATGTCTTTTATTCTTTTTTACGTTACTGTGAAAATTCCGACAATCCAGTGTCGGAATTTTTTGATATTCCGACACGGCTATGTCGGAAATTTGTAGGTAGTTTTTTTCAGAGTTTTCCGACATATATATATCAGAATTTTTTCTAAAGAAAAAAATAAAACAATGTAAATTTCCGATACTCCCGTGTCGGAAATTTAAAATTCCGACACTAGTTCGTCGGAATTTTACAACGCAAGAATAAAAAAAACGCTAACAACGAAAAGAAGACAAATCAGTTTGCTTAAAACATAACAAATGAACAAAAACAACTACTAAACAAAAATGAAAATCTAACTTGAAACGACCTATTAATCATCTACATCAAATAACAAAATGCAAAAACGAAAAACCAAACAAAACCCTGCATGAACATGAAAGAGGAAGTTCATACCTGAAGGAGGGAGTCCCAAACGCAGCGGCGACGGTGAAGAAAAAGAACGGTGGAAGTTGAGTGGGTTATGGAAGTTGGAAAGTTGGAGGAAGTTGAGAAGTTGGAGAAGGTGTGAGGTTTGGAAAATGAAAATATGAAATGGAGGGAGTGTAAATGGGGTTTAGAGGAGAGTAATTTTGGAATTTAAAAAAAAAAGGGATTTGGGGAATAAAAAGGGAGTTTGTAGACTAATACCCTTTATTTCCTCCATTTCTGAACATAATTACTTTAAAAAAGATACCCTTAAAAAAAGAATCACCCTCTAATCTCAAGCTCTTCAGAAAAATGATTTAGAGACTTAAACATCTACAAACCTACACTAAAGATTATGACACTTGTTTATTTTCAAGTTAAAAAATATTAAATAAAAAAATTTAAATGACAAATATTAAGATCCTAATGTGTAAGTTTATGAATAGGTATCTTTATTTAAATCTCTCAATCATTACCCAACCGTTAATTAGACAAGTAAACGTAAAGTGGTTGAGGATTTAATGTCAAAAGGATATTCCCTAATTAAAAACTACTTTATAAAAAAATACTTAGGCGGCCGGCATGATATCCAATCGATAATTAGGCTCACCCTCAGATTGAATATTTGAATGGGGTTGATATTATTAGTAGTATAAAACACCCTTGGACGTATATTAGGTTAACTAATAAAATTCTCTATTATTATTTTTTTTGTTTTTGGTTTACATGGGAGGTCTGGGACTAGAACCCATGACCTGGGAAGGGGAAAATCCTAAGTGTTCCTGCAGCCACCAACTGAGCTGTCTTACACAGACAATTCTCTTTTATTTTCAAATTCAAATATTTGGGAGAGACAACATTATCTTGTGGGTCAATCAAATTTCACAAGTAATACTTAAAAGCAAATGCTTTGACTTAATTTTTCTGTTTTATTCTGGCTCGGGATATATCTTACTTAATACTGTAATTCCTTTAACCTCGCAACATCTTAGGAATTAATTTTTCAATTAATTTATGTGAAACTCTTTTAAGTGATGGATAAATTAGAATGTAGAGTATTTCTTATCCATTGTTATTTTTTTCTCTTTTGTTCTTATTAAATGCTTTGATTATTTTTTTTTCTCTTATTAATGGGTGTGAATTTTTCAAGAAAAGTTGTGATAGTAAAATTGTAATGTTATAATATATTCTTGTAGATATCATAAAACTAACTATTTTATCTGGGACTCCGTATGTGTCTTTCGATTAAGTATGACCTGTATAATAAAGATAAGTAAAAAAAATATTTGATTTAGGTACTAAATAAATTTTTCAGTATTTTATAAAGGCTTATTTATTTTTTTCCTTAAAAGTTCAGCGTATTTTGGTTTTAGTCCCTATAAATTATTTTGACCTGGACTAGTCCTTAAATTTTCAAATATTTTGGTTTTGATCCACTACATTATGAAAAAATTGTTATTTGTTGATATGACTAGCGAAACACCATATCAGCAGTCACCTAGTGTGAGGTGACGCCAAATAAGTGATATGACGTACATGATATAAATCCACGAACACAAAATGGTCCTATACGCAGAATTTTGCGTTTATGGACATCCATGTCACATTACTTATTTGACGCTATTACACATCACGTAGTTGTTTGTGTGTGTTTCCGTTAACCATGTCAACAAAAAAATGATTTTTTCTAATGAATGAGACCAAAATCAAAATGTTTGAACAATTAAGGACTTGTCACGATCAAAATAATTTTTAGGGACTAAAACCAAAACATGCTGAACTTTTAGAAACCAAAATCATAAATAAACCTTTTATAAATTTTAACCCTCAAGTACACCCATACGGCCATACTCATTACGCTTAAAAAAAACCATAATTGTTACTCGTTTCGATTCAAATTATAAGCAACAAAAAACATACTTTTCTATGTTTAAAATATAAGCAAAATTAATTAACTTTATTAAATTTTGTTTTATTCCAAATACTACCACTTTTTTAAAATATCTCTAGGGAATTGTGATCTTATTTAATTTTTGTTTCATTCTCAATACTATTTTTCTAAATATCTTACTTTTTATAAATTTAATAAAATTAAATACAATCAACTAAACTCCTTAATAAAAGTAAAAATATTAAATTTGATTATAATTCCAGCAAGAGGTAGCATAATGTTAGTATATCCAACCGATGACAACGTGCAAAAGCCTTTTATTTCTTGATCTTCTAATCACACACATAATAATACTCCTAAATCCATAGGTGGGACCGACGACAGTTGAAATAATTGAACAAACAGATACCGTAGATCTATGGCTGCTACAATATGAGCCGTCCGATTATCATCCCCAACGCGTCCCTCGTGTTTTATTTTTCTCTCTCTCCACCTCGCGCGTTTTCGTACCTTCCTTCCTCGCATCTTACTTTACTCTCAAAGAAAGAAAGAGAGAGTCACCATTCACCAAATAAACTAAACTCAAACGTGCTTTACCGAGCCGAGTTGACTCACTGACTCGGTCCAACCAAAAATAATCGCTATATAAAAATCTCTCACCTCCTTCTTCAACACACCTCCATCACCACTTCTTCTTCTTCGTTTCTTCAACGGTTTCTGGAGAGAGAAAGCTTATCTAGAGAGAGAAAACAAAAACAGACTCAATTATTTCACGAGCGAGAAAGTGAGTGAGTGAGTGAGTGAGAAAGAGAGAGAGGAGAATCGAAATAATGGCCGGCGTGAATCCGAACGGTGGAGCGGGAGATTTTCCGGCGATTCCGACGCACGGAGGACAGTTCATACAGTACAATATATTCGGAAATCCGTTCGAGGTTACGGCCAAGTATCGGCCTCCGATCATGCCTGTTGGTCGCGGCGCTTACGGAATCGTTTGGTACTGTGATTCATAATTTTCTTTCTCTCTTTTTTTGATCGATTTGGATTTTAAATTTTTGTTTGAAAAAAAAAGTGAAAGTGTTTCTGTGCATGATTTAATAATATTAATAGACTTCGCGAGAATAATTTGAATTTTTTTGGTTCGTTTTTGTTATTTATAACTTTGATTTAGGTAAATAAACTTAGTTCCTAAAATTAGCATTCCTTAAATTTAATACTAAATTTAACTGAGCAAGTAGAGATGCACGAAGCTGGATTAGTTATAATCAAGCTTATGAGCGTTTTTTTCTTTTAAAAAAAATTAAGCTTAGAAGTGTTTTCTTTTCCATGTAATGATATGCGTTGACTTTTATCCGTACAAAAAAAAATGTTATAGTTTTGAACTATGAGTATTTGTTAGACTTTGAATAACATTAAAGTTAAACATCGGAACCAAGTCTACAACTCTGTCAACTGAGCTGCCTCTAAATTTAATAAGCAAATCTAGTACTACAATTTTGTTTATGTATTATACATAGTAATGCACATAATTAAGTTTAAAAATTAATTTGCTACTTAGGGAATAAATTTAGCAAGTTACTTAACTCTGTTGGTTGTATAAGTAGCGAATAAGTGGATATGGAATGTTGATTTTGGGAAAATGAAAGAAAGCTGAATGTTGTTGTTGATGTGAATTATGAAGTTCGCTGTTGAATACGGAGACGAATGAGTTGGTGGCGATTAAGAAGATAGCGAACGCTTTCGACAATCACATGGACGCTAAGCGCACACTCCGTGAGATCAAGCTTCTCAGGCATTTGGATCATGAAAATGTGAGTATTCATGTTTTTAAAATTTTTTACGGCGCTATCTGTCATTATAATCCTAATGTTTACGCTATAACTGAGAAGATATTACTAAAAATGAAGAGTTTACATGAATGTCTGATTCGTTATGGTTAAATTCCATGTTTCATAAAACAGATAATTGGTTTAAGAGATGTTATACCTCCACCTCTGCGAAGAGAGTTTACTGATGTCTACATAGTCACTGAACTCATGGATACTGATCTTCACCACATTATTCGCTCCAATCAACAACTGTCGGAGGAGCACTGCCAGGTGAGCTCTCAATTTGTTCTTTCTATTTATGGACTTCTTTAAAATCTTCAATGCTTAATCTTTGGAATTTTTTATTTTTTATTTTTTGTGTTTTGTTTTTTGATTTTACTGATGATTGGATGCTCTTGCACTTGCAGTACTTCTTGTATCAGGTTCTTCGTGGATTAAAGTATATACATTCTGCAAACATAATCCATAGGGATTTGAAACCAAGCAACCTGTTGCTGAATGCAAATTGCGACTTGAAGATTATTGATTTTGGTCTTGCGCGGCCAGCTTTAGAGAGTGACTTCATGACAGAATATGTTGTCACAAGATGGTATAGGGCTCCCGAATTGTTGTTGAACTCCTCTGATTACACTTCTGCCATAGATGTTTGGTCTGTTGGATGCATCTTTATGGAGCTTATGAATAAAAAGCCTTTGCTTCCCGGTAAAGATCATGTGCATCAGATGCGCCTATTGACAGAGGTGAGAGATAGCATGCATAAAATGTTTTCTTAAATTCTATAATTTGATAAGCATATGAATATGTCGAGTTATTTAATATCATGAACATAATCAATAATTTAATATTACAAAGTAGTTTTGCTGGATTTATGCTTACGCATGTTGTTCTTATCTTTAGCTTCTTGGCACTCCAACTGAGGCTGACCTGGGATTAGTGAGAAATGAGGATGTGAGAAGATATATCCGACAACTTCCTCAATATCCTCGCCAACCTTTAGCTAAGGTCTTCCCCCATGTTCATCCCTTAGCCATGGATCTCGTTGATAAAATGTTGACAATTGATCCCACTAAAAGAATCACAGGTAATTTTCTCGTTCCTTTCTTTAATTAACGTTTCTATAGTTGCAAGATGCAACATGTTTGGCTCAATTTGAACATTATCCGCAGCTGCATTAGCATCAGAATAAAGCTAGAGTCAGGTGAAGAGTAGCAAAAGCCGAGCTATATATTGAACAAAATTGTGCAAAATTTCATTTCTATTTGTTTACATATTGACAGTTGAAGAAGCACTAGCCCATCCATACCTTGCAAAACTGCATGATGAAGGTGATGAACCAATCTGCATGGAGCCATTCTCATTTGAATTCGAGCATCAACAATTGGACGAAGAGCAGATAAAAGAGATGATTTACAGGGAAGCATTGGCACTCAATCCCGAGTATGCTTAAAGCGAAAGGATGCAAACATATTTAAAAAGTTTAGAAGATAAAAATAATTATTCGTTTTTGATTTTTTCATTAAAAAAAAAGTTCACTGCAGGGAAAATTTTCAAGCAGGAAAGAATCAAGTTGAATGAAAATTCAATCTTGTTTCCTATCAAACTTCTTTAATCCTGTTGAATATGTACCACTAGTTAGTTACTGTTTGTAAACCAATGAGTGCCCCTCTGTTGTAAAGTGCCATGTAATAATTCCAGTCCCCATAATTTTACCCTGTACTGCCGGGTTTTTTTTAATTATTTTAGGGGGGTAGGGGATGCCCTGTTTTCTTGCTTAACTCAATTTATTTTGCTTAAGTTATTTGCATTGTAACTTCTTGCTACCATGATTTACAAATATTCTCTGCTATATATTATCTGTATATTGGTTTAAATTCTGTGAGCAAATTATTTTTGAGAAATACTCCCCGTCTTCAGAAAATTGGATGCAAGGACCTTTAGTCTGACACGTTAGTAGTTTTAATGTGCGTGATAAGCTTGAGTTTATGAATTACTTATAGATTTTTCTTTCATGTATTAGTCTTACAATAAATGAATGGTAAGCTTAGGTTGTCAGTACTCATCAGGGAGAAGAACTAGATCCAGATTCTCTCCAATAGACACCTTTCTCCAGTCCTCTCCAACCGAAATATGACCGCAATCTTCATTAACATTGATTAATCTTGTCGCCAACTGATCAGTCGTGAAACCAATTTCCACTAACATTATCCAATATTGATGTCAATTGATCATTACCTATATTTGAACAATCTTCACAATATTGTCCAATCATACGATACATTCCATCTCAAAATTGTATTCCTATTTGGTGTTAAATTTTGTCATAAGAAAATATATTTTCATTTTGAATGTGATTTAAGAGCTACACTATGTTCATTAGAGGAGTGGGGGATTTTAGTTTTTTACCCTGCATGAGAAGCACTACAAAAAGATTAATAAAAAAGAAAAAACAAGTACACAAATATCATTTAAAGTTGTCTAATAATCAGTTTGCAAGTTATTTGTCTTCCGAAAACATCTTCAGAGTAGGGCACTCTATCTGCATACATTATGCTCCATACAACGTGTTCTAAATCAGTTTGAAGGGCTTCAACCAAAAAATGGCAAAGATATTAGAAAAATGGTTAGTGAGTAAAGATGCTAGAATCAAATCTCAGTTTTGCTTATGAATTGGAATGTGGAATATTAGTGTGTTTGGTACAATCAAATGGTCCAATCGATTGACTTTTCCGCTTCACCTGCAAACCAAAATGAAACTAGGAAATTAAAGTAATACACGCAATATAATATGAGAAAATGGATGGTGCACTGACAGTGTAAAACATTTTTACACCGCCAATACATCATCCATCATTCATGTGTTATTGAGCATTGACTCTTGATTAAAAGTAAAACAGATGAGTGGTGGATGATGAACCAACGATGTAAAAAACTTTACACCGACGGTGCACACTCATTAAACCCAATACTTATAATATATATCATCAAAATACAAAGCATCAACAGAACTAACCACAAACATTGGGGAAATAAAACAACAAAGACCTGATCTACTCAAAATCGCCAGGACTGTAGCCAGTGGAAGTGGAAAGTTTTTTCCTCCATTTTTAAACATTTTTATTTGTTTATTATTATTTTTTGCTTATGTTATGTTGTTTGTAGTATAAGCAGGATTGATGTACCTTATTATTGAGTTACCCAATAAAAAAAAAAAGAAAAAGTTTCTTTTAGGGTGTGCCTAGGACACATGATAAATATACTTAAAGGAATAAATTTTCATGGGAGAAAATAGTTAACACGTGAGCACAAGCTAAAATATTCATGAAAAATCCAAATGAGTTTGGCCTAGTAAGGATATTCCATAAGACTATAAGGTCAGAAGCTCGAATTCTTGTGGAGAACATCCCTTGGGGAGGCACTCCACCCATGTTACTCTAGGTGCCGAGACGGTAAAGTTCCCCTCCGCAGTTTTCGGTCAATAAATATTCTTAAAAAAATTGACCCAAGAAAAAGCACACTAGGGCTTAATGTTGAGAACTTGAAAAAAATTTAGATAATGAAGGAGGACCCTACCGGGGACCAAGGACTTGGTTCATGCTGAGGCTTTTCAGGGGGAGAATTTTGTACTGCACCGCCTTTCATCGTTAAAATCTCCTGCAAACATTAAGTGTAAAATGAATCAAACATTAAAAACCAACAGCCTTTTCAAATAACTAATGGTATTAAATAATGTTGTGACTTGTAAGGCTTAACCTAAAATATAATTTGTTTTGTTTTGTTTTGTTTTCCTTAGACAATACAAACAATTTGACCAAGTTAAAATTCAACGTAAACTCATAAAAATAAATTAAAAAAAATTAAAGGATCAAAGTTTAAAGCCCAAAGAAGGAAACATGAGGTGGCATGAAATACTAGGTCATGCAAAGAAAACTCTTGATCAGACATTAAAATTATGCAGTGTCAAGAAATCTGAGTCACCTCTCCAGCAGCTTCAATTGCAGCTAGCCACTCATCAGAAAAAGGAGCAGCATTTGGTGGAGGCTTCAGTGTAGGAACTTCCTGCATGCTTTTGGTGTCAGATTTCTCCCTGTCATTCAAAGAATTAAAGGTTACATCACTGACTTTTGTCAAGCATAAAAACTGTGCCTTAGACGTAAAAATGGATGGGTTGCCAAAGCATAGATGACCAAATTTTATCTCAATGTAAGATACTCACGTATCAATTATTTTGCTGCCGCCTTCCGTCTGATGCTGCATGTCTGTACTAGGAGACTCTTCTTTCTCAAAAATATTAGTTTCAGCTTCCTCTGACTCTTCTTTCTCAAAAAATTTTAAAGAACAATGCTCATCAGATTTCCAATGGTCTATTTCTGCAATGAGATCTTCGCTCACTCCTGCAGAATAATTAAATTCAGCAGAAATAACTTTTTGAGGGAGTAGAACTTCGACTAATGGCAATATGTCACCAGAATCCTTTTTTGCATCACCCATTTCTAAACACTCCACATCAAGATTTGCATCTTTGTTTTCAGGCATGACCGGAATATATTGATCGGAAGCATTGTGCTCACTGGTACAAGTATCGCATCCTTCTAATGCACCCGCAAATAATTTTTTTTCCTTGATTTCTTCAGAACAAGCAGTATTTGCGGACAGCCATTCACCATCACCCTCCAAGTGAAGCTCAGAAAGACGAGGTTCTTCATTTATATTATCATCACCAGCCAATGGAAACTGATCATTACTAACTGAAAGACTTTTTTCATCATTACAGTAGTATATCACGGGATCTTCATTAAAGGTCTGCGTTTGTGTATATTCAAAATGTGATTCCTCAATTTCTCTTTTAGTGTGATCAAATCCCCCAATTGGTTGAACCAGTTGTGTATGTTGTAAAAGGCCAGAGGGATACTCAGCTCCACTACCAATAAAGGCTGCAGAAATTTCAGAAAGTTCACTCTCAACAAGTGAGTGGCCATGATTTGGCACTAAACTCTCATCTTCGCATAGCATTTCAATAATTTCATTATATGCAAGCATACTAGCTTGTTGCTCACAGCTTTCAGGGTCATCATGCTGAACATCACACTGCATTGACATATCCCTAGAATAACCGTCTTCTCTTAGCTGCAATTCAGAAATCGCACAGCTGTTATGAACTGACATATCATTTCCTGTGGAATCACATTCAGCATTCACCATTGGACACAGTTCAGATATAAAGTGTAGATTTTCTATATTATTTTCATAGAAAGGTCTGCTTTCTGGAGAAACATTCTTTATCTCGGTGCTGCAAGCAGCTGTAGAAACAGTCATGCAATCTTCACACATAATATCCAATTCAAATGCTTGACCTATGTCATGAACTGCTTTTGAGTCAATAACCTGGTCATGTCCTTCATCCACTGGTCTTCTCTGAATACAACCTAGTTCACCGTCAGCTGAATGTTGGCAGTCTTCAATGTTAGCTATTTTTGGTTCATTTTCACAAGCATATTTGATTTCTGGTATAGACTTTACAGGGGAAGCTTTGGAATATAAGGTATCATCAACTGGTCTTCTCTGAATGGAACCTGATTCACCATCCAATGGATGCTGGCAGTTTTCAATTCGAGCTATTTTTGATTCATTTTCACAAGCATCATTGTCCTCTTGTGTAGACTTTTCAGGGGAATCTTTGGTGTTTGCAATAAAATCTGAAGACACTTCAGAAAATTCACTCTCATTAACTGACATTTCATTTCCCCTGGAATCACATCCAGCATTTAACATTGGACATAGTTCGGACGTAAAGTGGGGATTTTCTTCAAAATTTTCATAAAAAGGTCTGCTTTCTGGGGAAACATTGTTTACCTCAGTGCTGCCAGCAATAGCAGAAACAATTATGCAATCTTCACACTTCCTATCCGATTCATATGCTTGACTTTTATCTTGAGCTACTTTTGAGTCAATAACCTGGTCATATCCTTCATTTACCGGTCTTCTCTGAATGGAATTTGATTCACCATCCCCTGGATGCTGGCAGTCTCCAATTTCAGCTATTTTGGGTTCATTTTCACAAGCATGGTTGATTTCTGGTATAGACTTTTCAGGGGAACCTTTGCAAGATAAGGATGTCACATGAACAAGTGGGCAGCTATATACATGAGACTCATTTTCATCTTTTGAACTAACTTCTCCCACAATACAAGGATTTGGAGTCTCGAGTTCTTCTCCCCGTAACTGCTGATTAGCTGCCTCTAAAATACTTTCAGTGTTGTCATTGCAATGGACTAAGAGATTCACATTCAACAGATGCACCTGTTCATCTAATCCACATTTACTGAAATCACCAGCACCATCATTTACCCATTCAGTACTCTTAAAGGGAATTCCTTGTAGATGTTCACCCAGCATAGTTTCACTAGAGTCAATAAAACCAGAATTTACTAGTGCAGTCTTCATATGATTGTATTCCATGAACTCTCCAGAGTGGTTACTACAGTCAGAAGAGTTGCCATTCTTTGCCTGCAGCACCAAGCTTTCATTAGAAGTAATAACATCACAAGTGAGCTGCTTGATTTGCTCATCATCATCTTGTTTGGTGGCATTGCCCATGGTATTGAAATTATTATCTCTCCCCATTGAAGTTCTCGCCATGCTATGATGGTGCATAGACTGTGGTTCCTGAAATACAGACTGATCCCCATTTGACGAAACATCATCTGATTTGTCTTCTAAAGAGTGGTTATCCTCTTTCTCCAGCTGCTCATGGGTATGACACTTTGAAAGAAGCGTCTTTTCATGAGTAGGGAATTGCACATCCTCCATATTAGAAATATTGTCAATTTTATGTAGTTCAGCTTCAGCATGTTCTTTAGAATTTATGTTGATATGCTCGAGAATGTTTTCTACCGTTTCTTTCTTACTTCTTTCTTCAAAACCCAAAGAGTCACGTTCCTCTTTTTCACTACCGATCTGCTTATTATCTACCATTTCTTGGTCACTTATTTTTTCACAACCCAAAGAATCACATCTGACTTCTATACCAGCCATCCGCATCTTATCTTCTTGCATGCTTGTTTCTGACTTTACATCTGACAAGCTTAATTTTTCAGTGCAATGCTTTGCCATGCCTTCAACAATTTCAGACTTTTTCATGGGTGCATGTGGGAGTCTTGCATCGTCAACAGAATTTGTTTCCAACTTCCTTAATTTAGAAATGTTACACTCAGCAGGTTTGCTAGGTTTAGTGCTTTTCTTTAATTGGCTATCTGAACTGGAAGCTTTTGTCTGCGAAGCAATGACAGGCATAAACATGAGATCATACATATTAGCAAGCAATATTTTACTGGTGCATGCACCTAGATATGAAATGAAATGTGGAACCAAATAGAGCAATCATACCTGAGAAAAGAATCCCAATGAGGGAGATGGCATTCTCAGACCGGATGGTTTTGCTGATTGAAACTGTGTCTGCTGCTTTTTCTCACCAGCATGAGAAACACCCTGTGGAAGACAAACCTCTGAAATCTTATTTGCTCCGATTCCAGGTTGATGCTGTCTGGATGGTGGACGTGTTTCGGAGATCGAGTTAACCTATGCAGGTTAAAAATGTTTCAAGATTAGAATCATATGTCTGCTAGTTAAATAAAAGGAAGTGAACAATTTGTGGATCAAATAATGATTGTTCAAAAACTACAGCCTATACAAGGTTAAAGTTCCCACCAAATGTTTTCCAGCCTGCTTGGAAAGAGTTCTAGTAACTGAAGGTTTATCAGCCCGATCAGCTTTAGGGTTACTTGGCATAGTTCTAGGATTTTTTGACGGGATTTTTGCTCCAGCATACTTCTGAACGTTCATGACTGTAGAAGACACAAAATTAACAAAATCATCTTGTCATAGGTTTAGAATTTGATGTATTTGCGAAGTTCATAGAGAGTACAGAACTCAATAAAAATCAATTTTGTTAGATGATTCTGTTTCACAATGTATAACAATAGTACATGAAACACGCTAGTTTTTTTTAAATGTAATACATAATCATATTTATGTTTGTATATTTTCTCTGATTACTAAAAGAATAAATAAATGCAAATTACAAAACTTACCAGGATTAGCATTCTGATTTCTCTTTGAGGAACCAATGCTCAACATTCCACTCCTAGCAGCTGTTGTAAACACAGAAGCATTGGATTTCGGAGCCGGTATCTTACTGAGTTTTGATTCTTTACTTGGCGCCTTTGTTGTGTCAGGTCTTTTAAGTTTTCAAAGGAGTTAAGGTAAATCCTTCCATAATTCAATCACAGATATAGGGATACAAATAATTCAATTTTTAAAAAAAAGATATCAGAAACAATGAGACATCCTACACTTCATATCTATTTCTAAACATGCAATGGAAAAAAGGATATGAGGATGAAGCTACCGGCCGCGGACAAGCATTGCGTTTAGATCTGTTTCCAGCCACATCATTAGTTGCAATCACCTTCCGCTTCGCCTACCAAGCATGCACAAAAAAAAAAAAAAAAATAAAGTAATCATCAAATACCACATACATTAACCATATAAATTAAAAAGAGTTTAATTTTGATGCACCCATAAACTAACCGCGGAAGGTGGAGCAGCAGGCTTGGGAGACAAGCCAACACAAGCAATGTTTCTAATTTCACGTGAAACATTATCTGATGATTGCTTAAACAAATTTTCTTCGATTTGCCTAATCGCAATTGAAGCGCTGGTAGGCTCTTCTTCTTCTTCTTCGTTGATAATATTCAATCTCAATTCAGTGTTAGTTCTACTAGGAGTTGAAGTTCCACTAATCATAGAAAGCTCCACAGGGTTCAAAACACCTGAAGGAGTTAGGGTTCATGATTAATCGATCAATCAATTAATTATTATAACTAATTTTTCACTAATCATAACTAATTATCATTATAGAGGAAAAGAGAGAATGCCTTGTTCGGTGAAGAAAGCTCGATCCCATGCTAAACTCTTGCGCAAATTGTAACCGCCGCCTTTCTTCTTTCGTTTCTTCACATTCTGAGGCTCCACGCTAAGCTTTGGTGCGCCGCCGCTCCAATTCGTGTTCTCTTTGTTCATATCACCATCGTCGTCGTCGGTGAGCGAGGGTTTCAGATTTTCCGAATCTACTGCACCTAATATACTCTCTGCGTTTCCAATGATGATGATTAATATTATTAACGAGTAAGAGGTAGAAATGAAATAATTAAGAAATAGAAGAAATGAAAAATGAAAAAGGAAAAAAAAAAAAAACTAACGAGAACGTGGAGTTTGAGATCTGAGAGAAAGGAGAGGAGAGCAAGAGAAAACGTTGGTGGCGGGGGAGGAGAGGATGCTTCTAGAATCATCAGTAGCAGCAATAGCGGCATCTCTGGTGGTAAGTAAAAGAGAATCGTCTTCGGCGGCGATCTCTAAGAGTGGGAGGTCGGAAATGGAATCCATAACAACCAATCACGAGAATCTGTATTGTCTTGTATGAGAGTGTGAGGTTGGAAATGGATTTAGATTTGGTGTTGGAGTTAGTTAATGATGGTGACTGTGGGTGGGTGGGTGTGAGTGTGGGGAGTGTAGTGATCTGTGATCTGCATTTGAATTGAAACGAATGGCGAGCGGGAAGGGAAGGGAACACAATTCAAGTACTGTTGCTTCCAACGGTTCTGAATGACTGTGATTGGGTTGTTAGTTACTTGTCTCCTTTTCATGGGCCCGACGGCCCGTTATCATGGGCCTAGCAGCCTCTCTTTTACTTCTTATCATAGTGTTATATACTTATATTTATAATTTTATATACATGCACTTCTAGTTTTTTCTATTTTTATTTGTGTGTAACATTTATTTATTCATTGTAAAGTGGCGTAAATGATGAATTTAGCCGTGTGAGAAGAATTTGAGGAGAGTGTACATTTTGAAATTGAGAAAGTAACATAAAAGGAAGAAAATATTTGAAACGAGGGAATAATAATTCATGATTCATAATTATATTAATTCAGGATTTGAGTAATTTTAGGATTAGTTTTAATAAATAAATTGTTTGTTTTTGTTTTTAATTACTAACATATATGACACATGGTATTATAGAGAAAACTCAATTTTTTTGACTTTGAGAGCTCCATTAGCTAAGAAGTTCTTTGGTGCAAGGATAAGGTCTTGATAGCATATAATAGGTGTTGATTTTAAGATTAGTTTTAAGAAATTGTTTAATTTTTTTAATTACTAATAGAGAAAGCTCAATTTCTATGGCTTTTGTTGTGAAAGCTCCATTAGCTAAAAAATTCATGATACAAGGATTCAATTTCAATAATATATCATTTCAAAAAAAAAAAAAATATCAATAATATATGATAGGTATCAATGGATTAGAGATGCGAGAAAGAGAAAAAATCACGTACAAATTTTTTTATGACAAGGTATTCATATATTTAATTAGCAAAATAGAAGACTAATCCCTCAGGATTGGTTGCGATTGCTTCTCTAAAGATTCAAATTTGTGCATGCCTTAATATTTACCATTGAAAGTATTTATTTTCCAGTCAAAATGTGCCTTATACGTATGAGTTAAAAGGATTATAACTAATGAAAAAATAATGATTACAAGAAATAGAGCAAGTACTTTCCAGGAAAACCCACGCACATTGTGTGTAAACCCAAAGAACCAAATTCCAATAGCTACACTATGGTGGAGGACTCTTTACAAAAATTAGTCTAACACTAAACATTCCCTTCACTTATCTCTTCCCGTTTCCTACTTCTAAGAAAGAAAAACTACAAGGTATATATTCTGTTGGCCGAAGTCTGTCACACAGGAAAATGAGCCACAATTTTGTTGCTGCTAGGTCAAACATCAAGCAAACTCAATGTCCACAGCCTGATTGAATTCCTACAAATTATCTTTCTGTGATCCTACTTCTGTGTATATATACTTCATGTCTATTTGCCAATAAACCAAGACAGAAAGGAATGAGTGGTCAATCTTCATCCTCCTCTGTGAGGGAGGCAAACGAAAAAGGTCTGAACTTATAGCCATCGCCATGGTAGAATTTATTTTGAAATTCTACCCAGTGAAGACGTAGGGCGTGAAGGAAAGCGCTGAGAGTCTCCATCATAAGTAGTATAAAGGCAGTTGCAAAGGCAAAAACAACTAGTCCAACCAACCGAATGACGAAATTGTCATACCTGTGATAATTGATTTCAGCAATGACATCAATGAATAAATAAAGATAAACAAATAGATAATTAATAAGTAAATAAATATATGCAAACATTGGATAATTCTGGAGCCTAAAATATGCAACTTAAGAAAATTGATGGGGTAAAATATTTTACATTCAAAGTGCATCAAAATTAAACTCTAATTTCATTTAGCATTGCTATAAATGATAGTTTAGTCTACAACGAGATGCACGTTTATAAAAGGGGAAAAAATCCAAAAATGATAAAGAAAACAGAAACATTCTCAACGAGGAGCTCGAAAATATATGTCATATGAATGGTTATAAGTCTATCTCACCCCCAAGCAAGAAGCAGGACTTTCTCATAAAAAACAGTAGAAAGTTCTGAATGAGCCAAGCTGCAAAGTGGAAACAAAGTCAACCAAGGAACAAGAATTTATAAAAGAATTCGTTGCAATGAGGGAAAATCATGATTGATCAAACCTTAATGCCCAAAGTCGAAGATATGATGCCGTATTTGAGACTGAACCCAGAACAAACTCAATGGAGTGAATCATTTGGTGAACAAAGACTTCACTGAAATTGAACTCCTCATGACGTTGCCTGGCAGAATCTGGCTCCACTTCAAGATCCATCTCAGAAGCATTTAGCATACCATAATTGCGTCCTTGAAATCTCTATTATAATATCATCAGGATAAAATATTAATAATCTTCACAAAGTCCGTTGGTATTGCTTCCTTAATAACTAGCAATCAACAAAAGTATGGGAAAAGGGCACTGGGCACTGGGCACCTAAGCCACCTATATCCAGGAAAAAAAGAACTCTTGAGTACCCAATGGAAGTTTTAAGTAATTTAACACTAGCATATTTTAGTCCCAAAAAAAACAAAAGGAAAAACTATCCGAAACAGATCTCGAAGAGAATTGAGGTTCAACAACCCTAAGGAAAAATCTGGCCATAAAGGGGAAACTCCAAGAAACAAGCATGTGTAAATAATGTAGACATATTTTCAATTGCATGTAATCAAGAATTTGGTGAATAAAATTATCAAATTAATCATACACAGGGAGGGAGAGGCAAAAGTAGGACCTCGTTATGAAGCTTCTTTAGCAAAAAAGGTTTTGGAAAGAGCATCCATGGAACTGCAATTACAGCCAAAAGCAATAACACAACCTGCATTTCGTGAGCAGTAATTCAGAATGACGAAACCCACGAAATACAGCAAGTTATAAAGCAAACAAAGAAAAGAAGCAGAAACATACTTGAAGTGGTCTTTGGCCCCACAACAACTGATTCTCACCAAGGTTGTCAAAGGGGCTTAAAAACATGTAAATCATTACATGATAAAGGTCCGCTTGAGATCCAGTGCACCACTTAACAACAATGAGAAGGGAAAGATACCCAAATAGACTGTTAAGGAAAATCATCTGCGGCACAAATTGGTACCTAAAAGCAGCATGAAGAGTAAGTAAAAACATTCTTCTCAAAGGATAGGAAAATAACAGCTACAGGGGGCAGTTAGAAGAGTGAGAACCTTATATCCAACGAGTTACCAAAGAAATGAGCATTGAAATAACTTAATATAATTCCTAAGTTCATATGCACCACGCCAAACAGAATGGACATTTTCATTTTGAGAGAGTTCAGAAAAGGCAACTCTGAACGACTTCCTCGCCAGCTGGGATCCACTCCAAATGGGTATGGTCCTCGGTATTTGACTAAGCCAATAGTATGTGCATCCCTGAAAAGAGGTGGAGAAGATGAAAAATCAAACAGCACAAAATTAAAACCCGGCTAAAAGTAACTTTCCAATGTATATATGCTATGGCAATATAAATACCCATATCAGCACAATTTTGAAGGAGGAAAGGAATAGAAACAGAAAAGGAAAACAGGAGAGCATCTGTGCAAGAGATGCCAATCAAGTGACTCTTGATGACATTATCTAAAGGTGACAATTTTTAAGTGAAATGTGAATCAATTCAAAGAAATTGCACAACTTCTTATTGGCATTAATCCCAGGTGATAAAAAAATAAAAAAATAGCAAGGTTCTGAAAACCGGACTGATCATTGAAGTGGTGAAGAGACGGATTCTCGTTTGATGGTCAAACAGTGATTGAAGTTCAAACCTCTTTCTTTTGATATGTACAAGAGTTCTTAACAATAGTTGGAGATAATGAATGTACACGTCAACTGAAGGAAATTAACAAGGGAAGGTAATTGGAATAAAAAACATTCAACAGGCACAAAAATCACAGGCTCTAAAGGGACATATAGACGACACCTGCATGAACTATCTCTGCATTTGTAAGCAGACGCACCAAATATGTGAAAAGGAACAGAGAAGAATTCATTGTAGATTAACCCACAATAGATTGAAAATAGTGACATCAAAAGAAGCACATAGCGGCCGCCAAACAGCATCTCCATAAAGCTTCCAAGTTTCTGGCAGAAATTAAATAGAATCGTTAGGTATTAAATTCCAATGCACTTGTATGTAGTATAGCAAATTTATTACCATGTAACATTTCAATTTTCAAGATATTTGATAGGAATCTCCTTTTCTATTACAGAAAACTGGAAATCCAACCCAGAAATAACAGAAACAGAAGGAAAATAACAGCGACCCCCTGCCTAAAGGCAGTAATTCATTATTGCCACCTCGTTATTGCAGTCTAACACACCGGATGCTCAAACTTTGAAAAATGTGCTTATCCTATTAAACAATAAAAATCAGATGGACAAAGAATGTTCAAATTTGATACATCACAATTCATAAATAAGCTTTTTCTCCAAGAAGATTAACCATGTTATATGTCAAAAGTCCTTTGATTTATGATAGACCTTTATGATGTTGTTTGATCCATTTAGCTGACCCCACCTAGTGGGACAAAGACTTGGTTGTTGTTGTTGTTGTATATGTCAAAAATCCATTATGATTTTGGTATAATTCTTCCACTGTTACTTTTATTTATGTCACAGTTGAAATGAAATTACCTGAGTGCTGAGTTTGTTTTGACGTGCAATAAGAATTAATGCGCCCAGCAAGAGGCAAATTCCATGGCCCCAGTCCCCAAACATTACAGCAAAAAGAAATGGGAATATAATAGTAGTGTAAACTGCAGGATTTGCTTCTTGATATCTTGCAACACTGCCAAATAAAAGAGATTATTAGGAGTCTTTTCTGGCTTTAATAGAAACACTGCAAAATAAAGGAGATGTCCTAAACTAATTTTCTCCAATACTATTTCTATGTAAATTAATCAGTAGTTTTTTGACCTATTGACATGAGCATAGCACATTTTCGTGTATTTCTGACATCATGAAAAGATATTTCATTTCAATACATTAATGTATTCATATTGATGCTACTAAAGACAGTAAATATTAGGCCCACCCATATGCATCAACAATTTCCTGATATGGATGTGTGAAACCATTGGTCCTAAAATATGTAGGAGGTGACTCCACTGCATCCATTGAATGAAAGATTACGCCAACTTGAGAATTGCTGTCAAAAGTTGCTCGTTGCAGTGTCTCCTGAATCTGGAAAATCAGTAGATGCAATCATTTATTTACCAGAAATATAAAAGAATTTACAATTTCCTCAATGTCAAAAGGACATTGGAGTTAGTGAGGAACCAAAAATTTGACGAAACAAATAAAAAAAATTAGTTACCATTGTTTTTGCAAATATAGGGCACCATCCCTCTCCAACAAAACATTTTTTTGTGACATCAACATTTAACATGTTCAGTGTATCATACACAGCCTTCTCTCTTCTTACCTAGGAAGAGATGATAAGGATGAGAACTACTGGTTCATGACAAATATCCAACATTCGCAAACAATGACCAAATATTAGGACTGCTTTGCAGCAAAAATGCAAAGGAACAAAGAAATATCAAACACCAAGACATTCAAAAAGTATATCTTACCATGTCCATCCATTGTGGTAAATGACCTCCTAAAGAAGCTAGAGCCTTATTCCAATGCCTAATCCCGGCATCCAAAGTTGCCTCTAAGTCAGCAAGACGTGATGAAACCTGTAACCCAAAACTACATATTTCAACTTTGAATCATACAGTTTCCAACTTCCCATATGTAAGGTCACCAATGATGACATGGAATGATAAAAAGCAACATAAAACTCCTAAACGAAACTGCATAGTTGCTTTGAATTGAATGAAAACTACTCTTTTTTCTCTTGATACTGCTCAATATGCCCCTGAATAAGGTTGCTGGAAGCCTGGAACAGATCGCCCAAAAAAGACTATGGTGCCACATGTTACTGCATAGTGCATACTGTCATCTAATGAAATCCCAAAATAAATTCTCGGAATACTATGGCAGGGTTTGAAACAAAATATCGAAGTTCCCTAGTATGTCACTTGGAAAGTATATTTTTCCCGTTGAAACTGTAGCTGCAAAAAGTCCAATCTTATCTAGAGAATAGAGCACACTTGGCCCCTACCTTATAATACCAGAGCATACATAATTTTATTTTATTTTTTATAGGTAAACATTTTTTCTTTGTTTGGGGAGGGGGTAGAAAGTGCAGTCACCTTGGTTTGAACCCAGAATCTAACACTTAATGTCCTCCACCTCTACCAAGTGAGCTGGCTCTTTGGGACAAGAGTATACATAATTGAAGAGGAAATAAAAAAAATGTCTTCTTAAGCCAAGCATACTTACCTCCCTAGTTATTTGCCTCTGTTTACTTATATCTTCAGGGACAGGGTAACAATTTGCACCAAATGCATCACAAATTTTCAGAATCTTTGTTCTTGCCTGCTCCCCAGAGAAAAACACAACAAACACTGTTTTCTCAATCTGAAAAGAATAGTTCGTGAGTTTGAGTCAATATATGGACAGAGAATAAATAAACCAACATGCTGTATGGATTGGCTACAAAAAGAAACCAAATTTTTTTAAGATACAGATCAAAAAAAGAAAAACTACAGCAAAATTATGAATGTTTTTTAAAGTGATAAGAAGGAAGAAAACCATCTCAGCAGAAATAGGATCTTTGATAAGTTCATCAGCTGGTGCCTGATTGAAAAGCATATTGCCTCTTGTAGCGCGAAACAACATCCTTTCAAACCTGAGAACTTTGGATTTACAAATTATCCCACTGATAAATCTTAAACCAGATTGATTTGACGGTCCAGGCTTCATTTGCTGTCAAATAAACAATTTATTATCATGCACTTGCAGGATAATAAGATTGACAAAAATAGTAACAGAGTATACACTTTAATTTTCATCGAAGAAAAATATTAAAGATGAGAAGGGATATTACAAGGAACCTGTTCAAACAAAAATGGTGTCTCAACATAGTCTCCATTTGAGTAAACATTCTCCTCTAGTTCTCTCTCTTCCAAAACAGCATGGCCATGACTTGAAACAAGAAAATCAGATGCCTGGAATTTACACGGCCAAAATTATATCATGCACACATGAAAATGAAAGAAGGTATAACGGAAGTATTTTATAAAAAGAACAGGATTGCAGCTATAATCAAGAACAAAGTACAATATTATATTTGAAATAATAAATTAAAATCAAAACTATAGTAAAAACATAAAAGAACAAAAAAAACTAAATAGCTAATTCTAAGTAATGATCAGGAAGACTGATATTTGCTAACTGAATTCAAACAGTTAAAACTATTATAACAAAATGGACACACCTCTGGTACTTTGAAAGTAACAAATTAATATGCTCACCACAAATAACTTAGAAAAATACCTTTTGCAATACAATCTTGAACTCCAGTAGTTCATTATATGATTGCCGAAGTTTCTCACTATTAGAGTTCATTTCAATTAGCTCATGTTCATGTTCAGCCAAATGCATCTGGTTTAAGAGAAATCCAACAGAACTTATAATGTCAGATTCAAGTGTGCAAATCCCCAAACTTGGAAAACTACAGGCAACCAACTTAAGTTTCAAGTTACAACATCATGTTATTGGAGCAACCTTACAACAAGTAACTTGAATGCATGCCCAAGGAAAAGCAATAAAATAGAGAAGGACCTCTAAATCGTCGAAGACAATATCCGGTTGCAAGACAGGAGGGAAAGACATTACACCGGATTTATTGATTTGGTCCTTGAAGAACCGTAGCTTTCGTGACATTTCTGCACATCGCTTTACCTGTCAAAAGCAAAATGAAGTTAATATTGGTAAATAAAAATGGTTTTTCTAACCTGCGATCAAGGGCACGTTTCAACTTACCTCAAAAGGGTAAGTTTGTATTGGGGATATGTGCATTTATAAAATTCATGTCCATCAATAAATGTGTGTTCCCCAATTTCCAATACAAACTTACTTTTTTTGGGTCAGTTAGAATGTGCCCTTTGGCACTCATTTGATTAACCCTAAAAAATGAAAATATTATCAATACCATGACTTCGGAAGATAGATAACACTATATCAGGTCCAGAAATGAACTATATGAAGGAAATTAATGTATCAATATTCTATAAACCAAATTCATTTGGCCTAAATTCTAGAAAATAGAGGAAAAACATAATTTATTAAAAAAAATTAATAATAATAAAAAAAATTAAAAAACTCACTATATTTTGAATCTACTTCCTTTTCTTTAAACCAAATATTGACAATTTAATAAACTGAGAACACAGTGTCATAACAAACGGCTCAAATCCCAACTCCATCCCAGTAATCAGTTCAGTGAGATTACCTGGTTAACAAATGTTCTCTGAAAGGGACTTTTTTCTTCATTCAACTGCAGATGAGAAATTAGTGTCCATAAAAAGTGCAGTGATTAACGATCATATAAGAATTTTACACAAACAACAACCAAACCAGAAATTTTAGAAGGCCAAAAATTACTTCTAGAATCCCACATATGGCAGCAATGAGGAAAATAAAAATAAAAACGAACTTTGAATATTTCCTAACACACATGCAAATTTCCACCCAAAATATCATTTGTAACGACAGACAGCATCATATAAGATATTGTAAAAAGACAAACGATTGAAAGTTTACTAACAAGCCCACTTTTAGTCTCTCTCCCAGTGAAAATGTATGAAACAATAAATCAGAGTTGGAAAATTGACATTGAAGATTTTGCCATATATTGAAATATCGAGATCCAGATACCCAGGACTCTAGACCCAAAATATCTACAGTTCTCAATACGCTCAGCAACTGTCACATGTTCGTTAGTGTATGGTTCTCCAACAACAGTTTTATCCTGAATTACCCATGGAATTACCATATCAACAATAGTAGCAGCATACATCGACACGCAATCTAACTTTAAAGGAAACCAACTATCCGGGGTTTAAAATTGCAGTCTACAAAAGGAATTGAGTTTGCAAAGCTATGGTTTCAGCTGTCTCCTCAGCCATGAAGCAGCTTAAACAATGGCTGCATCGGTCGCATTATCCGGCAAATGTGGTAAACGCAACCTAACCACAACAGCAATTTAGAACCTTGCAGCTATCGAAAGTTTCTAAAATTAACCTTATGAAGGTGCATGAAGGTGTCAACTATATGCAGAAAAACACAATGCAAGAGTCAAGACAGTGGACAGAGTGGGATAGTTTTAAATTGCAGTCCACAAACTACAGTTACAGTCTCAATATTACAGTTCCGTAGTCTCCAAAACCGCAAGCGCAAAGCAACCACAATTTTCTGCAATTGCGGTAAAGACAACATAACAGCAACCGCAATTTAAAACCATAAAAAGTCTTAACCAAAGAGAAACTTATTATCAAACAAAGCTCGTCGCACATTTCACGTACAACAACACTAAACATAAGCAACCTATAATTCGACCAAATTTTTCACCTCTCAAGCAACTATCTAATGATGTTTAGATTCAAAATGTAAGTAAGTTTCAAATACAAAACAAAAACAAAAATCACTTGAATGTCGGATCACATTACGCATAAATCGTTCGTGGCAACGAACAAGAGAACGCCGGTTATCAACAAATCCTAAAACATTTCCATTCCACATTGAATTGAATTCAACAATGCTACATTGTAGTAATAATATAGTAACATTTCTTGACGCAAACGCAAGAACTTGAGACTCAAAACAAAAAAAGTCAAAACCACGATTCCACGAACTCCTCCGAAACTAACATTTCCTTTTTCCTTTTCCGCATTCGAGGCACGAGGAATCAAAAACAGAGAACAAAATGCGGCAAAGTCGGATCTGAGAGGGGAGAAGAAACTTACGTCACGGAATTGGAGAAGGCCGAGTTGGCCTAAATAGGAAACGGCTCTGTGAGCGGACTCGACGGGAATGATGAGTTGAACGAACGACATCGTTTCGGAGCGCATCAGATCCATTGGCGGTAACTTGTCGATTAAGCGTTCCATTTTTTTTTTCTTTTCTGTTTAGATCTGAGGAAGAAAAACAGAAATGTGTGTAAGTGTGAGGTTTTGAAGGAGAGGGGTAATGTAATGTGTTTAATTTATTTCAGTAATTTGGTGGAGGCGTTGAATTGAACTTGAAGGCTCTGTGCTATAGGAGAAAAACTGGAGTTTCTTCTCCCGTTCGCAACTGCCTTTGGAATTGTGAAATTCAGTCTCAGGGAATAAAATAGTGGTGGTATCTGGTTCAAAAATAAAAAAACACCACTTTCTGTTCTCAGCAAAATTCCAAAACACAAAGCTAGTCCTAAAAAGAAAATTTAAAGTTTTTTTTTTTCCAAAGATACAAATGTAAATTTATTTTGTTGGGAATATTTTGTTGACATTTTTATTGCAATAATTGTAATAAATGAAAATGAAAATTAAAATATATGAAAGTGACAATTATTGATTTAGTTATTTCTTAAAAAAAATTCTAATGATACAAATGTAAATCAATAATTGTCATTTTCATGTATTTTAATTTTCTTTTATTCTTCTCTATTTTAATTTTAATTTAAATATAAAATGAAAATTAGTATGTGATAGTTTTTAATCAAAAGCAAAATCACTCTTTTTTTTTTATTTGATGCATTAAGAAAAATTAAATGATTTTAATTATGTTTTGATGATACATTATCTATACATGAAATCTTACATTACAATATTGAAAAAAATATTTAAGATAGAAATTAAAAAAAAAAACATCACCACCAATCGTTTGAAAAAATAATTGAAAAAAAAGGGAGAATAACTTTTTATCCATGTTCAAGAAGAGAGTAAGATGATAAGATTCTTTGACATAACAATTAAAATATGACATTTAGATATTTTAATTTGGTTTTGTTATATATTATCCTAAATGTAACATTTAAATAACTAAAAATACAAAGTTTATCTAAGAAATAGTGCATTTAAAATATTAAAAGATAAATTTTTAATTTTTCAATATTGATTTGACATACATTTTTAGATTACTTGTACAATTTTTTAATCAAGGGTGCCCTTTGGTCGGCAATCAAGGGCTATTCTCTTTCGAGACGAATATTAATTAATATAGTTAAAAAAACTAGATTATGATTATATTTATACAGATTATAATTTGCTGTAATTAAAATATGTTAGAATTATAATATGTTTATATTTGAATATTTTAGCTGAAAAATGAATTTAAAAATAACATGTTTCGTTTGGATTGTGTAAAAAAATTATTTTTTATAAAGTAAATTAAAAAATATATAAATGTGTGCAACATAAAAGAATATTAAAGTGGTGAAAGAATAGAGTAGAAAAAAATGAAATATCATAAAAAAAAATAATATTTCACAAAATAATCATAAACTCCTTTTCTTTATATTGGTTTTTGAGATTATCTACTATCTATATATAAAAGGATCCCGTTTCGAGGCACCACGTTTGCCGAAGAAATTTTCGAAGCACCACGTTTGTCCCGTGAAACTTTTCTCGCACCAAAGAGTTTGTAGTTAGATAATCATTATCTCTAATAAAATTACAATTTAAATAAATTATTTAAATTTATTTAATCATTATATGTATGTAAAATTATTATCCTCAATTATTTGTTGGAAAAAAAAGTAATCATTATCTTCAACAAAAGTATTTAAAAAAATATTAAAAAATCACAAATTTATTTAATCATTATCTATACGTGAAATCATTATCTCCGATTTGTTAAAAAAAAAAGTAATCATTATCCTCAACAAAAATATTAAAAATTTATAATAGGATCTCACATTCAATTTTACATTTTTTTTTTCACCTTTAGATCTCTTTAATTTTAATAATTTTGTTCTCCTATTATTTCTTATTTTATATCCTAACTAGCTCTTACCCCGTACAATGCACGGGTTGTTGATATTTTAATTTTTTATATTAAATATTATTTTAAATTAAAGATTATTATTAGCAACAACTAAAAATAATTATATCAAAAGGTAGGAGTTCAAACCAAACTGTACAACGAAATAACATTATCTCTAACCAAAATTACAATTTGAAATTAAATTAATTATTTAAATTATATAGTCATTATCTGTATGTGAAATCACTATCCTCAATTTGTTGAACAAATCATTATCTTCAACAAAAATATTTAAAAAATATTAAAAAAATCACTATATATATATAATAGGCTCTCTCATTCAATTTTTAAAGTTCTATCTAATTCTAAGAATTCTCTTCTCCAAATTCTCTCTTTTATTTTTATTTTTTCTCTCATTCATCTACTTAAAGCTCTTAATTTTGATTTTTGAGTGTTTGATGAATTACTTATTAGATGATGCATATTTTGTTATACTTTTAATTGTCTTTTGTTTATTCCTCTACTTAGAGCTCTTAATTTTGATCTTTGAGTGTTTGATGGATTACTTATTAGATGATGCATATTTTGTTATACTTTTAATTGATTTTTGCTTAATGTTAATTTCAGGAAGAATGACAACAATGAGTTACTTCAAACAAGAGCATGACCTTGGTAAGTTGTTTTTTTTTTTTTTGAAATTTTGTTAAGTTGTTATACACTTACTTTTGATTATTCTTTGTTGAAAGAATATGCAAATAATTGATCCTTTTCTCATTTCAAAGAAGAGAAGGGCTAAGGCTCCTAGGATTAGGAAGAAATACCCTGATCGTATTCCGGTGAGAAATAATTTTGGTGAGTCTTTTGTCTGTTTGAAGAAACAATGTTTTTCGATTTATTTATGATTTTTTTTCGTTTTTGTCATGAGATAAGATAAATGATGAAAAAGATCAAAATATTTAAATATGAATAATAATAATAATAATAATAATAATAATAAATGTGATAATTATATTAAAAAAATAATAATGGTTAAAAAATATTAATTTATCCATCAAATAAATATAAGAAATATCTTATAATATTATCAATAAAAAAATCAGAATGTATAATTGGTTTAATTATATATAATTTTTCATATTAGATGTGATAATTATATTTAAAACATGCTAAATTATCATGTCTTATCCAATAGAAAATATTTTGATTTATCTTTAAATATACTCATAATACCATCAAACAAAAAATTATATAAAAAGTTTAATTTTCATTTCACTCCAATAATTAATCATAATATCATGATAAAACGTGTTAACTCATCGATCAACTAAATAAGGAATACATTAATTTAATACTCATCTATACATAGACAAATATAATATTAAATATATAAAAAAAGAGCCAACATTATATTCATAAATAATAAAATGCAATGTGTTAACCAAGATAGTCAAAAATAACAATTTCAATGTCGTCTTCATGTTCTATGAAATAGTGGATATTCCAATTTATCCTTAAATTTTCTCATAATACCATTAAACAAAAAAGATCAAAATATTTAATTCTGATTTGTTTTTAATTATCATAATAAATTTGATAATCATATAAAAATATTAATTTATCTATTAAATAAATAAGGAAGATCTAATTCTGATTTACTTTTGATTCATCATAATAAAGTTAATAATCATGTAAAAAAAATGTTAATTTATCCATTGAATAAATAAGGAAAATCTCAGATAAAAAATGTTATTTTTTATTTATATAAGGAAGTACAAAATTTTTCAACAAACTCATTTTTTATTGTTGTTTAATAATAATCTTTACTTTAAAATATTTAAATATTAATAATCCGTGCATTGCACATGATAAAAATAAAAAAGTTTAATTTTGATTTCACTCTAATTAATAAAACATGCTAATTATCGATCAACTAAATAAGGAATACATTAATTTAATATTGATTTATACATAAATCAATATAATATTAAAAAACGATCTGTCATTATCTTCCAATGAATTCATGTTCAATGAAATAAGGGATATTATGATTTATCATTAATTATTCTCATAATACCATCAAACAAAAAAAGTCAAAATAATAATAAAATTTTTTGATTTATCATAATAAAGTATATTGAATAATCCTTTTTTTATAATCATTTTTGTTATTGTTTAATAATAATCTTTACTTTATAATGAAAATAATAATAATCTTTAATTTAAAATATTTAATATAAAAAATTTAATATCAATAACCCGTGCATTGCACGGGGTAAGAGCTAGTTTTTTTAATAATTTAATCTAAGTTATAAAAAAAAACCATAAATTATAAAAGAAGTTTATTTTCGCTAAAAATAATCTAAAACAACATTTTTGATCTACATGCTATAAAGATATTGAAACACAAACAATTTTAATCTTTAGAGAATATAATCACTATTAAAATTGCTAGCGATTATCCTGATGGCATTGGTTAAGAAATATATTAAAGAAAAATTTGTATTGAAAATCTAAATTCACTATTTCTCAAAATTTTAAATGTATTATTTTTTAAGATAAAATTAACTTTTATTTTCTTAATCAATACGTTATGAACACTCTTTAACATTTTTTTAAACGTAATGGTAATCTAATATTTTTTTTTTAAAGATATTTTCCTGCATCTTCGTTATCTTAATTCTTATACTATTATCTTATCTTTTCTTCCACCCTTATATAGAGTACATGACGCACTTGTAAATTGCAATGTGCGGAGAATCTGCGTCCCGCCCTCCGTAGCGGTTTCCTTCGATACCCAACTCAAGTCAAGGGCTCTCTCTTCATTCTTCTCTGTTTCGACTTCACTCCGTGAGTCTTTTTCTCTGATCCCATCTCTTATTTTTAATTCTCTCTTTATAACATAAAAGATACAAAAATAAAATAAAATAAAATAGGTATTTCTTTTCCAATTAAATTTCAAGTTTAAGGATTCCCCTAATTAACCGAAGCTGGAAGTTAATCATACATGCATCCCCAAAGAAAGGGAATGATTTGCGTTCTAAATTAATTCTCTGATTTTTTTATTATTATTTTTACTGTTGAAGATTCAAGGTAATTAGTAATACCATTAGATCACATATTTAGTTACTGTGTTACCTAAACAAAATTAGGTTTAAGGACCCTAATTGGATGGCTTAGTGCATGTCTGGTTTCGCGGTGGAAAATCACCTTTAGGTCTCAAAATCACGTTGGATGTGAAGCAATGTGAGTAGGAACTTCTGCGCTTCCTAGAATCAATTACAGGGAAATGCAACGTGCATTCAAACATGCACTTATTCCACTGTTTCAACCAAGTGGGTGCAAATAGCCGAAAAATCATTCCCTCCGAAGTGTAGAGATCACTGCCACAGGAAGCAAACCCTTCTTATTATGCTTAAGAAATCCAGTTATCTACCGACTGTTCTGGATTTTGTTGATGTGCGAGTATTTTTTTTATTGGTGCTAATAAAATTTCTAAACTAGTTTAGGAAATTGCAGAATACTGATTCTATGTCTGTGCTTTTTGTGTGTGTGTGTGTGTGTTTTTTTTTTTTTTTACATTTTTTAGAGTAGTAGCCGATAATTATCTATGGCATATCCGAACTTGTTTTTGTTAGGCTAACCGCTAATCTATATACAGGATGGAGAAATCAAAAGCGGATGAGAAGATTCTCAGCTACGAGGATGTTGTGCTTAGACGATCGGATTTAGACATCCTTGGTGGTCCATATTTCCTTAACGATCGGATTATCGAGTTTTATTTCAGTTATCTTTCTTCGTGCCATTCCTCTCAGGATATCCTGCTGGTTCCACCATCCATTGCATTTTGGATAATGAAATGTCCTGTCGTTGAGGCTCTCAAAGATTTCCTAGATCCCCTTCATTTGCATGATAAGAAATTGGTTATATTTCCCATCAATGACAACGATGACATTGATGTGGCTGAAGGTGGATCACACTGGAGCTTGCTTGCATATTATAGACATGCTAATCTATTTGTTCACCATGATAGCAGCAGAAGCTGCATGAATACAGTGCCTGCTAAACAGCTCTATAAAGCTGTTGTAGGATATATGGGATTCTCGGGATCAGCATCATCCAAGGCCACCTTTCTGGAATGTGCTGATTTGCCCAAGCAAGTGAATGGTCATGATTGTGGCTTATATGTCACAGCAATAGCAAGAGTGATATGCAGCTGGTATGTAAATGGCAAAAATAGTGATACAAATGATTTGTGGTTCTCTGGTGTGAAGGAAAAGGTTACTCCATCTGCTGTTGCCGAGATGCGAAGAGAGATCCTGGCCTTGATTAGAGATCTAATGGCGAGACAGGTAGACCGGTGTGCTCCAGAATAAGAACCGTCTTCTTATTTGAAGTCTTGAATTGAGCTTTCTCTAACTCGGGATTGAGCATACATCTGATTTAGTTTATAAAGTATTTTTAAACCTTTGCCTGCTTTGTTATTGCTGATGCAGATTTCATCTTTCACCATTTTGATGGTCGTACAGCAGTAAATATACAAAGAAGTTGTGTCTGGAAAACCTGTATAAACTAGCATTGCCATTGCACATTTAATGCAGTTATAGGCTCTTTTTTATTTTTTTTATTTTTTGCGCTCTCCCCATGTGTTGAATATTTGGTCTCGTCTGCACTGATATATAGCCTATTTTTTGTTATTATTTAGTTATTGTTTATAAAATACCTTTTTTTTTTTAATTATGTATGCTTGTTTACTTTTCCCCAATTTTTCTTTAACAAAATATCATCTTCAATTCGCAACAAAGTAGCAATGCATGATGTTCAAGTGGTGATATTATAGTACGTAATTACGTATGAGATTTTCAGTGTGGAGTTACTAAGGTGTTGGGCTCTCCAACCTCAATACTTCCTCCGGCTCGAATTATAAGCAAATCCAACAACTTTTACGCTTATTAAGGAGATTAGTTGATTGTATTTAATTTTCTCAAATTTATAAAAAATAGAGGTATTTTAGGAAAGTAGTATTGAAAATGAAACAAAAATTAATTAAGATTACAATTTCTAGAGATGTTTTAGGAAAGTGGCATTGGGAATGAAACAAAATTTAATAAAGTTAGTTAATTTTGCTTATATTTTAAACCAAGAGAAGTATGTTTTTTGTTACTTATACTTCGAGTCGGAGGGAGTAATTACTTTTTGGAATGTGGTTCTTCCAAGATTGCTACCAATTAGTAATATCTCAAGAGTTTTGAATTAGGCCCCCATTGTCGAAATTTCGGCCTCCATTTTGTATTTTCATGGACAAAATTGTCCTCAGTGTGTTTAAAATTTCCGTCTTCCAAGAGACGAAATTTTTCCGTCTTCTTACTCACGGAATTTTTCAGTCTGTGTGTAGATGGAAGATGCTTTTGTGAATTTAAGGGAATGCTTAACTGATTCGATTCTTATGCTTGAGGTTTTCGGAAAATCTAAGAAGAAACAGGAGGGAAGTTCAGATGAGTTTTATGCAAATAGGGTTCTTCAAATGCTTGCAGCTGAATTTGGTTCATGCTGGGGAAGAAAACCTGCACCGGTTTGGGAAATCCTACCGAGTATTCTTTACAAAGAACGTTTCTGGGCATTGGTATCTCTTACGTATGCCAATGGTGGTTTGTGTATGGATATTGCTTGTGATTTTGGTGGAGCAAATGTGGCTGAATATGTGGACAATGGACGTCGCTGAGGTTTGCAAAATCATTTGTAAACTTCCGTCTTATCAAAGACTGAGTAATTCTGTTTTCCCTAATACAGATATATTCCATCTCGATGCAGACGGATATTTTTCGTTTCCATAGGGACGGAAATATAACACAGTGAAGGGCATTTTTGTCCATGAAAAAGAAAAATGTGGGTCAAATTCTCAATTTTGGGGGCCGAAATTCAAAAGCTTTACATCATTTTTCCCCGTAGGCCATAGCTAACGAGCAGTGTGGATGGTGATGGGTAGCAACTAATTGCAAGATGACTCTGGTCCCATAAATAAAATAAAGTATACCAGAGTGGTACTTTCTAACCACAATGGTTGGCTTCATACTACCGTTCCAATATCGAGAGTTCCTGATGGCTACGTCACGATTGCCATCAGCTACGCAAGTTTAATAATAAGAAGTTTATTAATGTGTGCCCCATAACAATGTTAAGAATATTTACACAAGTAAACATATGTGAAAAAACTAAAAACATCATACCCAAAGATATTAAATAAATCATTTCTGTTTTTAAGTATTCTTTACACATTTGAAAAACTCTAATAATAATTAATCAAGGAAAGCAAAAAAATTAATAATCCACCAAGAGTTGATCACTTGAAAAATACCCGATGGTACAGGACACGTAGGTTCCTTTTAATTAAGTGTTTAATCGTTTGGTATTGATGAGACAATCCGGATGCCGAGTTCTCAAAGATGCATCACATGGCATGGACACTTTGAAACATCAAAGAATTCGCCAAGAGGAAATATTTGAAGGATTCATTCTGGTAAATACTAAATACTAGCGTGACAACATAAATTAAGGAACATGTACATCCAATATGATTTGTTCTTTTTGTATCTATCCTATCAAAGAAATGTAAACCTTGTAATTTCCATTAACATCATTTGATAATAGAAGAGGGATTTTCTTATTAAACTCAGCCCTGAAAGATTAAAAAAAAGGTACATTTGCGTCGTAAAACTAAATGTTTAATCCTTGAGAAGTAGTGGACTCAGTTTCCTAATACTTTATCTCTATTTTTTTTAAAAAAAAAACTTCTGTTAAGCAAAACCATAGAAGAATTACCCCGTCCCAAAAAAAAAAAAAAAACCTGTTACTATATCCAAGAGTCCCTGCATCAACAGCAACACAGAGCAAAAGCATAAGAAATGACAGCTTCAAAATAAAAGGGTAACATAAGCGGATACAAAAGACTTAACAGAATCCCAGATATACATGCTAACCTATCTAAATAGTAAATACCCAGATTATGTTACCAATCAGAGCAACAATGTTGCCCTCTTTGTTCTAGTTAATCCAATAGCAACAACAAGTCACTTCAACAATTTTGGCTACAAACGATCTATGGGTGGGAGGGTCAGGGTTCTTACCAAGCAGAGAGAAACAGAGAATAATGGCACATGGGTGCTGAAAGAACAGGGATTCCTGTGACAAGGCACCCAGACACTAAAAATCATTCAAGAAATTTCACTAAAAAAATT
This sequence comes from Crotalaria pallida, assembly GCA_037953625.1. Classification (NCBI taxonomy): domain Eukaryota; kingdom Viridiplantae; phylum Streptophyta; class Magnoliopsida; order Fabales; family Fabaceae; genus Crotalaria; species Crotalaria pallida. Next base: position 134,299,376 of record CM075654.1, on the reverse strand, counting down.
CATTGTAAAAAAAGTCGATGTGTATTATGGTTTTGATTTTAAACTCATATAGTTTATGCACGGCACTTAAAAACAGCAAAAGATAAGCTGCTTCCATCAAATTCAGATAATTTGACATGAATTTCCAAAAAAATAAATAAATCGAATATATGATAGCTATCTCGTATTCACTAGTGCAATGATGTAGAGAACAGAGGTACTCAGATAAAGTTCTATATAACATAAAATAACAAGGGTACTGGTTTCTAAGTTTTTAAGGCAAGGCAATCATATCCAGTGAACTTACTGTACTGATCTCAGAGGTAAATTATTCAGATAAATGGTGCTCACCTCTTTTAGCATTTAAGTACTATGTACCAGTGTCCGCAGGATAACTCCCGAGCACCCGCAAGAATGTAGCAAACTCCTGTAAAGTGTACTGGTTTTAGAGTGTTCACTCAGTCACATGTAATCCTTTTGAACACATTACATTAGTTTAAATTAAAGCATACGTTTAGATGGCTTAGGGCATTTTTTGCTTTCTGATCAGCCATTGAAGCTTCAAAGTCAACATAAAAATGATAATCGAAGTACCTGTATAAGAGAAAAACTATGATCAACACAACAATCATTACCAATATAACCTTTAACTAGATGCAATACTAGTTACAGTTTGAACTAATTTGTCTGAAAGAAGCATGCATTATAGTTCAGAAAAAGAACTATAGCTATGGCCTTCAGTATTATACTTGACATTGTTGTTATCATCGGACAATCGTAAAGGCTGCTTCCGCAAAGGACGACTTTCAATCTGTTGGAAAAGCCAACAAATTTTACAATTAGGAACATCTAAAAGGCATACTTGCAAATATAACTTCTACAAAAGAAATGACAACTGATCACAAGACAGCAAACCTTGGTAAGGTTAATTTGACGCAAAGCAAAAACAGCAAGGGCCTTGAAAAGTACCCCAGGACCCTCTTCCAAAGAAAAAACTATGCTTGTCTGCGAATTCAATACCACAATCAACCACGGTATTAACATTGATAAGTAGGTAAGCGTAAAGCCAACCAAGGAGGGACTAGGGAGAAATATGATGTTTCAGCTATTCATTCTATTCGAGGTACCTTAAACGGCCTATCTGTGCCAGGAATTATAGGTTCTCGTGCTAACATTAGAAATCGGGTGATATTATCACTATCATCCTGCCAATGCAAATCCATCAATGATCAAATCTACCACTAACATGAATTACTAAATGTGTAAGTCAAAACACTGACAGCAATAGACTCAGACCTGAATGTCTTCAGCAAGTATATTCAAGCCATAGATCTTTGCAGCGGCAGCACTAGCAACTGCTCCAGCATCTTGTATTTTATTGAAGGCAATATGCTATAATTTGGAACTATGTTAGGATAAGTGATATTAATAAACAAGTCAACAGTATCAGAAAAAAATGAATTCCAATCCTTATGCCTAACTGCACCTGCGTACCTTTGCAGCACCGGCTGTATCATCAACTGCTTCTCTAACCAATCCCCACTGTGTCAGTGTGTTCTCACATTGTGCAAGAGCCTAAAGCACGGCCAGTCTTTGAATGAGTTCATGATTGTGGGAAAAAAAGTTCAATATAAAATGTTGGAATCAAACCTGTGGATGACTAAGAACCCGGTTCAAATCCTCACGTTTAACACCATGATTGGCCATCAGGCAATGGTGGACTGCGAATTTTAATTCTCCTACTATTCGCAACTTGTGCCGGAGTAAAAGGTCATAATTCCTGTGGATGCTCCCTCCTAAGGAATTCTCAATTGGCAAAACTGCTCTGTCCACAAGCCACTTTTCAACAGCCTAGCAAGGGGGAACCAAGAATGAAAGCAATAAAGAGATCAGTGACAGTCAGAAACGTCCCTCTAGGAAAACCATCTAGTTAAAAAGCTAACCATGATGAGAAAACAATATATTCAAACAAATAATTTTTAATTTTAAGTGGTTATAACTGTAATGCAAAACTATATGGTTTGATTTGTAAACATCATAGGTGTTTTGAGAACCTTGTGCTTAAATACATCAAAACACAACAACACAAATTAATCAAGGTTCAACCACAGCTCAGGCTACTTATGCCAGTGAAACACTGAATCAATGTCAAAATAACACAAAGTTTCATAATGAAAGTAGAGACTGTAATATCGAATTCCTCCAACGATACAATGGCCACCGAGTTTGTCCTCCAAAAAAAATTGATCACCACATAGTGTAAATTTTAGTGTTTAAAAAATTCACATGGCCACCAAATAAGTCCCTAGAAGAACCAATGTGATACCTTAAACTTTGAAGGCTTATTTGGTGTCAGTTTTCTTTGGAGGACTAACTCAGTGATCATCTTATCTTTGGAGCAACAAAATTAATGACCTGAAACCTAATAGTTCAACCTAACAAACAATGACGCCAATTACCTCATTAAGTGTAAACAATTTCAAATTTTCAACAATAACTAGGGAATTTGAATATTTGATCAATAAATTTAGGGAGGGAAAAAAACACATTTCAGTAAAATGCATAGCATAAGGTTAGGTTGACAGTAATTTACTTCAAAAGCAGTATCAAATTGATCACAAGGCACAGGTTCGCAATTCGGATAAGCCTTTCGTGCAGCTGATTCACTGTAAGCACCGGGAACCCCCTGAAACACACACAACACTAATCTCTATCAAAAAATTAATTTAATTTTATTAAATTTGTTTTTTTTAAAGAGGAGAAAATAGAAAATGGTATGCATGCAAATGCAAGTAAAGTACCTGATATGCAACACGAAGGCGCGAATTATCGGAGACTGTACCAGCGAGCTGCGACGATGACAAAGGCCCTGAAATTAAAACCAATTACAACAATTAATAAAATTAGTTATTTTAAAAAAATAAGTGTGCATTAAAGATTGATGCAATCCTAATATGAATTTCATAAAATGAGTTTAAAATAATAATAATAATGATGAGTGGAAATGGTACGCGGAAGAGAGAGGAGGTCTTTGGAAATGACGTGGCTGGAAGATTCATGGTCCGGGAGAGTGGAAGCGCGAATGGTGACGTTACGGTACCGTTTAGGATTAGGTTTTTGTTTGAGGTTGAAGGAGGAGGGTAACGGAGCGGTTTCTGACGGAAGAGATTGACGGTGAGGATGAAGAGGAGGGGGATTGGATATTATTCGTGACGCCGCCATCGTAGCTGTAGCTATGAAAAAAAAGACCTTGGGAGCTTGGGTGAGTCCCTATTACTACTTGTCTGGTTGTTTTTACGCGGTACACCGCAGTACGCGATTACTGTTTGGTTCGATTTTGCACATTACAACAGGATCTGTTTAGTTTGTTAAACAACCATGATAACACGATTTTTCCGATTTTTTTTTCCCCTTCTATATCAAACTCTATAGTATATTTTAGAGACTAAATGCTAGATTGAGAGATATCCTTAGAAGTGAAGCTCTCACGAAAAAAGTCAGGAAAATGTAAAATGAGAATTTGTGAGATATCAATTGTACATGATATTTACTATTTAAAAAAATCTTGAAAAGATGTGTCTTTTGAACAAATAATTTTATTTTTTAAAGTTATGTCTTTTGCACTAAAAAAACTTGAAAAGATTTATCTTCAAAACTTTTTAAAAAAAACTTGAAAAGATGTATCTTCTAGAAAATCCTTAATCTTGTAAAACACTTTTTCATAGGGATGGCAATGGGTCTGAGTGGGTCCGGGTAATGGGGTACTCGGACCCAGAGCCGTTCATAAATTACTGGATCCGGACTTATCTGGACTCGCGCGGGTACCCGCTGCATAATGGGTAGGCGGGTCTGCGGGTATCCAGATGAGTTTTGCGGGTACCCATTACCTATTTTTTAAATTAATTTCTATGTCCTTTTTGATAAACCGAGGGATCCTTAATACATCATTACACACTCTACTTAATATTAATCTCTACCACCATTAGACACTCGCAGACATCAAAGAAATTCTCTTGTCAAACACAAATATACTAAGATTATATATATATAATGCATATATGTAAATATGGTCGGATTCGGGTACCCACGGGTCTGAATATCTCAGACCCGGACTCAGACCTGTACAAAACAAGTACCCAGACGGGCCCATTCTTTGGACCCGCAAGTCTCTTTTTTTTTACCCGGACCCGTTGCGGGTATTACCTGCGGGTACCCGCGGGTTCGGGTCCAATTGCCATCTCTACCCTTTCCGAATAGCATTATCAAATATCATTTAAAATAAATAAATTTCGATCCAAAACAATAACAAAGCACCTACACAGAAAAAAATTCTGAAACACGCTTTCATAATAATACTAATATACCTAGACGTACAATTTAGAACCCTATATATAATTGTGACATTTTTCTTGCAACTCATTTTTTTTTTCATTTTAACTTTTACTTTTTAAAAAAATTATTAAAAAAAAATCTTGAAAAGATGTGTCTTCTGAACATTTTTTTTTTTTTAAAAATTATGCCTCTTGAACAAAAAAACATTTGAAAAGATTTATCTTCAGAACTTTAAAAAAATAAAAAATAAAAAAACTTGAAAAGATGTATCTTCTAGAAAACCTTTAATCCTGTCAAACACCCTTTCACAATAGCATTATTAAATATCGTTCAAAATAAATAAATTTCGATTCAAAACAATAACAAAGCACCTGTACAGAAAAAAAATATAAAACACTCTTTCATAATAATACTAATATACCTGGACATACAATTTAGAACCTTATATATATATATATATATTTTGTTTACATGGGAGGTCTGAGACTAGAACCATGATCTGGGGGAGGAGAAAATCCTAAATGTCCTGCAGCCACCAACTGGATTGTCTTACGCCGACGAACCTTATATATAATTGTGACGTATTTTTGTTGCAACTCATTTTTTTTCCATTTTAACTTTTACAAGAAAAATCTTTCAAAAGAAAAGCAACTACAACAGTGCAACACCTTATTTTTTAAGGTATGGTCAATTTTTGCGTTAAAAAAATAAAAAATACAAAATTATCACTGATAGAGTGTTGAGAATTTCATAACCGAATTCTTGATTAAAAAAAAATCAAAGCATCATATTGCCGAGCAAATGTATACTATGCACAAAGCCATTTAGGAAAAATTGTTTACAATATCTACTTAAGTTAAGCAATAATAATTAATAATAATATTAATAATAAAAACAAACAAATGATTGACCGTGTAGTTTATGAGCTCATAATTAGAAAAAAGTTATAAAAATAAGAACTTATAAAACATGTCATGTGTTGATGTTATTAAATTTAAATAAATGCAGGGGTTAAAAACTAGTTTTAAACTAATTTCAATCCATAAATATTCAAAAAAATTGACTTGGATTCCTTTAGTTAGAAATCATTGTTGAGCATTGAGGTGTAAGTGTGCATGAAGACCTATTATGTAAATTGGGCCGCTTTGCCTTCATCACAGCCCAATCCATCCAAATTGATCAACTAACAAATCACATATGGTCTATATAAAAACCATGATATTTGCTAAACCTTGCTCAACATGGGACTAATAATTTCCATGCATATCTCTCTGCTTTAAGAATGCTTTCTTTGAGTAATATTTCAATGTTGAACTGACATTTTTAAGTTTCTTGAGCATTACTTTTGATAGCAAAATCCTTGAAATAAAAGGTAAAAAAATGATTAAAAAAACATTGTAAACCAAGTTAAGAATATTAAAATATTTAGATTTTTAATACAAAATTATTTTATCTGCCTACCTGTATACTTAAAGTACTAAGGGAATTGTGTAATTGCTTATGAATCAAATATAATTTAAAGTTATTGGAAAATATAATTTTTTATATTTTTAAGAGATGGAAAAATATGCACTTATAATTATTTTGCAAATTCTAATAACTTTAGTAAGTGCCATTAAAAAATTTGTTAGCAAAATCTTAAAAAAAAAAAGATTTTCTTAACCTCAACTTTTATAGATAAGAATAAGAATCCAAAAAAGGATATCAAATTCTGAAAAACTAAATATATAAGTATTTTATTTTTTTAATGCATTATTTTCCAACAAAAGTTATCCATTTATAGGTTGTTATCCGAATGTAGTAACTCCCAACTTCCCAACAGGTTGGATGGTCAATCTGGTTAGACCGAATTAAGGATTAGGCCGAATTAGTTAGAAAACTCATTATAACTAAGGATTAGGCGGCAAATTTTTGTGATGCTTTAGGATAGTCACTACTCTTTTTATTCCGTATTTTTTTTTCAAATTTAAAAAATTCAAAAAATAAATAACAAATTGTGGTGATTATGTGGTCCGAAACTATCTGATAATTGCTCACTTACAAGAACGCAATGCAGTTTGCTTTTTTTATTTGCCATTTATGCCGTTTTAACACCAAGCAACGTGGGACTTTCAATGTCATGCAGCTGTTTGGAATTGGAGCTGATTTGCACTTGTCGATGGAAAATAAGAAAATTCTCTTGGTTCCCTTCTCCGCATATTCACTACGAATCAGTCCAGAACTCAACCTTATGGAGGCACAACTGTGATGCAATCTCGGTAGCAAATCAAATACATTTAACTTGGGAACATTTGATGCCAAGGGATGATGCCAAGTGAAGGGGTATGTACTATGTAGTGTGTATGACACCAAAGTAATGTGTATGTATGTGTGTGCGTGAATCAGGGGGATTTGAATTCACCGGGGGATTTGAATTAATCTGGGAACGTGTTTTTATTCTCATAGTTTTTTCAGTAACTTTAGTGCTTGCATCACAGGGTTGGCCTTGCAAAGTCATTCTTTTGACAATATGGAACTTACAATAATTGTTTATTATGAAAGAGTTAAAGTGGTTTACAATAATGTTATAAGTTTGAAGTTCAACATAAATTCTCTATTATTTAGCTGATATGCCATTTGGTCTCATTATCCAATTTTTCAAAAAGTTTGTAGCTTAGGTTCCAGTTTCCACTGGTATGCTAGTTATATGTCCAATCTTCTTAAGGGACCATTTGTGGTTTCCCCATATATAATTTTCCTCCTGAGGCCCTGTTCTCCATGTTTACAGTTAGTTAATCCTCAAATCCTTCTTGTTAGGATCATAAAAGAAGTCAAACGTAATTCTTGGCACTCTATCAACTACTAGTCTACTACATCAGGGAGTTGTAAATAGAGTTTTCTCTAAGGCAAGTTTTAAAATCATGGTACAATTAAGAACTAATCTTGCGTTTCAAACCCACATCTAATTTGGTGTCACCTCACATCATATTGATACATGTAATATAACTTAGATAATACTTTACCTACCGCATCAACAATTGTTAGTTTTTTATGACGACAAGAATAAAAAAATTAGTCTAAATCAAAATAAGTCAAAGACTTAAATAATTTTAATCAATATAATATATAATTTGAGAAATTAAATGAGCATGCACTGATTTCCTTTCTTGATTACCAATATTCCCTCTCAAAGTTGTTCATACTATTATTTACGTAATCAACAACTCTTTGACTTCCATCTGCGTGGGCCCATGTGCATTTACGTGGTTTGGAGCCAAATGATTATGTGTACCAGAAACAGTAACATATCAATTGATGTGGAAAATAAAATGGTAAATGAAAATAAAATTGTAAAAGTAAAAGAAAAAAGTCACATGTGAGTGTGTATGAATAATGTGACCTGAACTCAGAGAGGGAATCAAAAAACTTCTGTGAGAAGCTTTGTGGCTCATACTTCAAAATATTGATACTTTTTGTCTTAATTCAGTAATTTTTATCCACGTACCTATACAATAATACTATTTACATATATTTTTAAACAAAAAATATCGGAATCCACAATAATAGCTATCAACAAAATTCATTCATAAACATTATTCTATCATACACAATTGAATCATATGCATAAACGCATTTTCACCGAGTGCTATATTTCTCAATATATTTTCAACAAACAATTAGTATGTCTTTATAAATATATATTCATGTACATATTAATTTCTCATACACTACAACTAATACTCCCTCCAGTCCTTATAATATCACATTTCTCTCTCATAAAAATGATGTTTATAATAAGAATCGAAAGGAGTATTATTTTCAAAGCATTAAAACAAACAAACATCGTCGGTCTGTGCATCGCACGGGCAAATTTGCCAGTTATAATAACAAAATTAATATCCGAATACTATACTGGACTACAATGTCTAAACACAATCGCTGCAAGGGTCAATGAGAGACGGCCCAGGTGTTGTTCATCTTAGTCAGAACATAATCTAACATATGACAATATTTGTATATTTTTGTATATAGGAAATGATATTCACAAACAAAGTGGAGCATCAGAAAAATCTGAATCGAGATTTTGAAAACGATTTGATAAAGATGCTTGTGCGTTATGTACGCAGTTCACTAGACATTCCTTAAACCTTTTGTCAAAATTCTCTTGTAAAGTATTACCAAATGGACAATACACGCATGCTTAGCTCACAATATTTGAACTGTACGTGGCGCAAATAAGCCAAGCCGATAAGAAACAAAATGCTAGAAGACAACTTGGAACAACGGACATACAATTTCCCATTATTTTTAAAGATCCTTCACCAATAATTTATTGGTATGAACAATCCGTTCCAATCTATTGGTGCATGTAATCGTGGGGAAGCAAAACCTTAACGATGAAGAGTATTCCTTTTTGGCTTCTTTCCTTAACCCTCTCCATTTCAGTTTTCTATAAGCTAACTTAGTGCTTTATTTGTAGTAGGGAAGCCACTGGTGAAAATATAGGATTACTTTTCTCATTTCATATCTTATGTAGTTTAGAGTTTGTATAAAGACTAGAAAAATGTTAAATAATATAAAAATTTGGAATGATTTAACTATAATACTCTTATTTAATTATTATTGAAAGCCAAAAACAAATGTGAAAGATAAGAGTACAGTTTGAAAAAATATATACATAATTATATATTGAGTTTGTAAAATAACAATATATATGAAATAAGACAAAAAAAAAAGTAAAATTACATTACACATGTACGAAGGGAATATAAATTATCATTGCACCACACAACTTAAAAAGTCCCCCCTCTATACCTTAACATAAGACCCTTTCATAATTTTTTATTTCATATTTATAAAATTTTATTTCAATTTTTAATAACATTAAATTATTTGTTTTCACGAATATTTCTATTTACTCGATATTCCCTCCGTTTTATATATAGTGTTCACGAAATTTTCCTCTATTATTTCATAAGTATTATTAAATTCAATGCATAATTAATACTTTTTGTCCCAACTATATCATATTTCACCACAACATCTTTTTTACCTCTAATATCTTTTTTCTTTATTCATTGATGATTATATACGGGTATTATAGTCAAAATAACCCAAATTTTTATATCATTTAACCATTTTTTAAAATTATTATATAACCTTAAAACATGCTATATATAAAATAAAGTGAGTACTTTTTAGAGTCTCGACAATAATTATAAGGGTAATTTTGTATTATATATCAAATATTTACATTTTCAATAATACTAACAATATTAATTAACTTCTTTGAAAGATGTGAAATATATAAAAAAAAATCTTATATCAATGGATGGAGGGCCGGGAACAACATAAATGAGAGATCATTTCTGACTTTGGGTAGGTGTAATTTTGGATCTTTGTTAAACCATGATTATTTCAATAAAAAAAATTGATTTTTTCTGTCCCAAAATGTTAAAATTTTGAAAAATTAACAAAAATAATGGAGCATGCTTTTAATGCGTTACTTTCCAAATCAATCAATTAATAAAGCAAATATTTAATGCATATTTTATTAGTTAATCAATCATAAAATATAATATTTCAATTTTTTATTCATTACCTTAACTTCAATTTCGAACATTTTTTTTTAAAATTTTTTTTACTATCATTTTGTAACGAAAGTAGTATTTTATTATAATTTTTTTTTTACACGTAACCTTTTTTGTTTGGGTATAATATTTAAATTTGTAAAAATGCTTTTATTCCTGAAAAACCATTTTTTCCCCAAAATTTACGATTGAGGAGTGGATGAATTTTTGCATTTTGATTATATTGTCAAATTGTGCGTTGTATCCTCACTCCAACTAGAAAAAGTATTTTTTTCCCTAAACCTAAGCTTGAGGACTACATACTATTTTTTTTGTTTTTAATGTACTACGTATAGATAATATTTTTAACACAATTCAAACGAAAAATTTAGTTTAAAGTCATTTTTCAACAAACACATCCAAACAAAAACATATCCAAATTTAATCCATGATGCGGTTGATAATGGTTTGTGGACACCTTTGTCTTTTGGAAGAGGAGGTCCGAAAATCTCGCAGCTTTTCTTTGCAGATGATCTCATTTTATTTGCTGAAGCTTCTATTCAACAAGCTGCTGTTATTACTGATATCTTGGACCAGTTTTGTGAAGCCTCGGGTCAGAAGGTGAGCTTGCAAAAATCTTCTCTGTTTTTTTCTGGTAATGTCCCTTCTTCTTTGACTACCCAAATAAGTCAGAACATGAATATTCCAGTTTCGGATGAGATTGGCAAGTATTTGGGCATTCCTATGCATCATTCTCGGGTATCCTTATCGTCCTTTTCTTTCCTGATTGACAAAGTGAAAAAGAAGTTGAGTGGTTGGAGGATGCGTTCTCTCTCCTTGGCTGACCGTATTACTCTTGCCCAATCTTGTATTATGAGTCTTCCCACTTATGTGATGCAGACAACAGTCATTCCTGTTGGTATTTGCAATGAAATAGAAAAATTATGCCGCAGTTTTATTTGGGGAAGTTCCCAGGAGCATAGAAAATGCCATCTGGTTTCTTGGGAAACTATTTGTTCTCCCAAGTCTCAAGGGGGGCTTGGTTTTCGTACCCTTCGTGTTGTCAATGAAACTTATATGATGAAATTGGCTTGGGGTTTTTTGAATAATCAAGATGCTCTTTGGGCTAGAGTTCTTCGTTCAAAGTATAAGGTTGGCAATGTTCACAATGTTGGAACTAATCTACTTGATGGAGCTTCAAATCTTTGGAGAGGGATGGTTAAAGCTTTCCCTAAAGTGTACAATAATATTCTATGGAATATTGGTAATGGTGGAACAACAAAATTCTGGAGAGATAGATGGATTCCGGGAATTCCTTGTCTTGCTGATTACATTGGTCTGGATATCCCAGATTGGTGTATTAATTACCCGGTTGTACACTATTCTATTAATGGTGAATGAGACTGGTCTATTCTGCAAACTCTTTTGCCTCAACAGATCTGTGACAAGATTGCTGCTATTGTTCCTCCAAATGCTGATTCGGGTAATGACTGTTTGGCGTGGATAGCGGATAACAATGGTTGTTTTTCTGTAAAATCAGCCTATTCTATTCTCATGCAATCTGATATAGGGACACATCCAACAGTGAATGATAATTTTAATTTAATTTGGAAGTGGGAAGGCCCTCATTGTATTCGCTCCTTTATGTGGCTGTTATGTCATGGCCGGCTGCTGACAAATGATGAACGCATTAGAAGAGGTATGGCCATTTCTAATCTCTGTCCCAGGTGTAATGCTGCCCCTGAAACTATTATGCATATGATTAGGGATTGTCCCCTGGTTAAGTCTTTCTGGAATTCCTTTCTGCATTCTAGTCAATCTGATTTTTACCTTTCTGATAATCTTCAATCTTGGATTAATATGAATCTGAATTACACGGGTTGTGTTAATAATATTATGAATTGGCAAAGAATTTTTGGTATCGCGGCTTGGATGGTTTGGCGTGACAGGAACATGTGGGTTTTTGATGGGAAATCTGATCTTCCTTCCAGCCTCTTCCTACAGGTGCTAGACTACTACAATGTTCTAAAGGATAATGTTGTTAACAACATTTCTGCTTCTATATCTGGAAGGAAAAGGGAGGTGTTAGTTTCTTGGTTAAAACCTCCTATTGGTTGGATGAAGCTTAATGTTGATGGGTCGGTGTTATCTACTGGGCCTAGAGCAGCGTGTGGGGGTTTGATCCGTGACAGTTCTGGGGCTTTTATCAAAGGCTTCAAATGCAACCTGGGAGTTTCCACAAACATGAAGGCCGAGCTTCGGGGGCTGGTTTGGGGTCTTCGTATGGCTAAGGAACTTGGCATTCCTAAACTTCAGGTTGAAATGGACTCACAGGCGGCTGTTAATTTGATTAATGTTGGGTGCAGTTCTGCTCACCATTGTTCTAGTCTCATCAGAGAGGTGAATGCTTTGAAGACTTATGGTTGTGAGATAACCATATCTCATGTCTATAGGGAGGCCAACCGGTGTGCTGATGCCTTAGCGAATGCGGGGCACGGTGGTGATTTCAACTGTATTTTTTATTCTTCTACACCTAATTTTATTTTTTCTATCCTCTTTGAAGAGGCTTATGGGATTGCATTCCCAATAATGATTCCGTAGGTGTTTTGTTTCGGGCTTTTAGCCCTGTTTAATATTAAAAAAAACACATCCAAATTATATTATAATGGATTGTAATTCAATCGCCTTAACTTCACTAAGTACTCCTTTTATTTCTAAACGTTTGTTTTTTTTTTCCAAAACTTTTTGTATTTTCATAATTTCAAGGCATAGTGATATTTATAATTAAAAACAAAAAAAACAAACAAAAAAACAAAAAATTATTGTATATTCCCATCAGTGTATTAGATAGCAGAGAGTATGGTTGCTACTCATAGCGTTCGTCGTTCACTCGTTCAGCATGCCATGAGTTAGCATTTGCCATTTATCATGTTGGGAATCCTTGTTACGTTAGCAAAACGAAACAATGTAGATAGGTTTGTAAGTTTGGAAGTTAGCAAAGAATAACAGAAGTTCTGTTACAGAACCATCACGATAATAACACCGTTTTGTTTACATGACGTGCGTTTGCCCTATTTCCTATTCCTAAGTGTAACAAGGATTCATTCATTCACCTTCATCATCATCATCATTATTTCCCACTTGATATATAGATTGGGATCCGACAAAACCCAATCCGTTACCAAACTCTACCACTGACCTATGACGTGTCTTCTTCGTTCTTCCTTCGTGTATCGTGTGACCCCCATCATTTTGTTTTGTTCACGTGACATATCCTATCATCATCTCCTTACCAAAAACCCCCCTCACGCATTTTCAACTTTATGGCTTCAAAATAACGACATACTGTGCTTTTCAATTGGTTTCTATGCACTGAATAGTACTCCCACAGATTTTTTTTTTTACATCAAGGGTATCCCCAGCCGACAGTAGAAGACTAATTCCCTCAGAGGCGTAGAGATCACCGATGTGAATTTTGCCTCTACCAACAAAGTCTTTTCCATGCCCACGGCAGGGATCGAACCCCTGACATCATGCTTAAGGAACTCAGCTATCTACCAACTGTGCTGGGTTTTGTTGGTATTCCCATCGATCTTTGGTACAAGAACAGTTTCCGATCTTTGGTATAAGGACAATTTTTAAATTTGTGAATTAAAAAAATTAGTTAGTAGTATTATTAGTGATATTATGATTGGTGATATTTAAAATATATATTTTAAATTATTTCTATAATTATTGTTAGATTAAAAAATGTTAACTAAATATGTATATTTATGAAAAAGAAAGTAATTAATGTTATTGAAAAATTGAAATATTACTTATATTAATTATAAAGACAAAAAAAATGTTCAAATCAACATTATATTTAAAACCAAAGAGAAGTTTAAACAATGCTTACCAGTTCAAATATTTCTGTATTTGCTGAATGATGATCCAAGCCAATATTAAACAAGTTCTTATCCCAATTCATGTTATCTAGAATTAATTAATAAGTCATGTCTTTCATCGTGAATCCAATATGATAGTTTATCCCATATGATAAATTGGTTGGATTAGAACAGTCTCTAAAATTCAAGAAATTATTAGTTGGTCTTGAATCATCATGTCATTTGTGATCTAGACCAATAATAATTTGACACATTGTAAAAATAACTACTTCGTACCCATTAATTTTATTTGATTTATTTTTTAAATTTATTTTAGCATTTGACAAATTATGATTGGCCTAAATCATGAATGACATGGTGATTCAGAACTAACTAATAATTACTCATAAAATTCTCAATATCCGAACAACTTGATAAATTTTATCTCGCAAGAGAATAAACTATACTCATACACGTAGTCCTATATATATAATTGAACTCACATATATTTCTAACTTATTTCACACCAACACACATTCATACTAACCTAGGTTACTACATTCTTTCACTAGGTAGCATAATCTTATTTCAAATATACCATTACAAGTGATTTTGAACTTATGGTCACAATTAAATATTTGTTAAACTTAGAGACCAACTTAAAAAATTTAAAATATCTTTTATTTTTCTAGCCACAAGTATCGTCCATTTTATAATATAGTATGGTTAATTTTTATGTTGGGAATTTTCTTCATACACAAGTTTAGAATTTGACTTTTTTCTTAAAAAAATAAATATGTATCAATTGAATTAATAATCTTACTGATAAATTTTAATATAGTTCCATTTCACAACCTATAGGCTAATCTAGCAGATTAACAAAACACTTTTTAGTACAATATTCTTTCTATTCTTAATAAAAAATTTGACTCTCAACGTACTAATTACAAAAACTGTCCATATGGATTAATTTGAAGTCATAAGCATGCACAAGTAGGTCCTCTTTTAAAATTACGACTAAAGTCCAAAATTTTAGATCAAACACTTGTCAAAGGGGAGTCTATTTTGTACTAACCATACACAATTAATACTCATATTACGTACTACCTCCGTCCCTAATTATAAGACCTCTTGAGAGATTTCACGTCTATTAAGAAAGTGAAATAATTTAGTTAATTGTATTGAAAATGTGAACTTTTGATATTTATTTTCAAAATTACCCCTATTAATATTATTGGGAATCTAAAAAGTGTTAAATAAATAGGGGTGCTTGTGAAAAAAATAATTAATACTCATTGAAAATTGGTAAAGGGCCTTATAAATAGAGACAAAATAAAAGTGTTAAGAGGACCTTATAATTAGGGACGGAGGGAGTATAAGATTAGTTTTATAAATACTGTACATAAAAAGAAATAAAAAAAATAGAAGGTGGTGACTGCAGACGTGTCAGTAGGAGGGAGGATTATAAATACAGTAATTGGGATGAGAACAACCTCACTATAATAGAACTGAATGTAAAGGATGACACTGGTGAGACAATTTTTGTACTTTTTGATGCTCAGTCGTTTAAACTATTTCAAAAAACTTGTGCAGAACTAAGAAAAGAAATGACAATGATATAAATTTAATCTTTAATTCATTGTTACCATTTTTTCTTTTTACTATCGTAAATTATTATTCTAAATTACTCCTCTCATTCACAATGCTACAATGTATATATTCAATAATGTTTCACATTTCTTTTCAGGCTGGTGGAGAAGAAGACAATTTTGCTTTCCCTAATCTACTGTATACTTTGATAGATGAGGAATTTCAGTTTGTGGTCAATGTGCATCCACAATTCAACATAGAAAAACAGAGAAACAATTATGGAATACTTTCCATTATCAATTATCAAAGAATGGTGCAAGAGTTTAAAATGCATATGTTGGAGGTTTAACTTCTAGAGTGTTAATAAATTTGCAATTGCTATATACACATTTAATATGAATTTTGCTTACTCATTTATATGTTTCTTTTTCAGCACCATTCTCATAGTGTCATTTCTTGCATTAAAGGTGTTTCTCAAAAGACTGATGCTGCAATATTTTCTTCGTCTAGCAATATTGGTCCGTCAGCCACACAAGATACAACCTGTCACTCATATGATAATTTATCAGACACTCAATTATTGTTGTCTTTGAAGGTATTTGATAACAATGCCTGTAATTTATGACTAAAGCAAAATATCTTTGTGGTCTATTCCATTAAATTGGTTTTTAAAGAAATAATAAATTTTTTCATACTTCCCATGTTACAGGATCAAATTCTCCTTTGGATGGGCAGAAAGTTGGTGACTTCTCAACTCCCACACCAAAGTCCAAAAAAGAAAAGGTGTTTCAGGATGAAGAAGAAAAAATTAAAGGTTTATCTCAATTTGAGACTCCACAATTATCCACAACTAAGAGAGTCTCAAGGATTAAAATTGAAAAACCCAATTAAAGTACCTCACAAGTATTCACCTCTGACTTATTCTATTTCTTAACAATTTTTTTCTGAGTTTTATACATAGCTTCTAATTACAATTTATTTCTATGTACAGGTTGACAAGACACATATGAAGGACTCCATCTGATCAAACAAACTTTCAGTTGTTTATCTTGGCTGTTTATAATATATATATATATATTGAGAAAGTGTTTGATATCATGAAATCCATATGCTGCAATCTTTTGTAAGGACTTAAATCTATATAAATTGTGATTCGTAAATATGGATGTAGCTGCACTCATGTAACTGTGTGTTTTTGTTGGGATTCTGGCAAGTGTACCAGATCGTACAAGTAATATAGACAATGAAGTCCGAGTATCGTACCCAAGGGAGTGACCGTTTAATTAATTCCACCTAATTAATATTACTTAGCAGACGAGACAAAGGATTTATGAATTTGTAAATAAAAACAGAAATTAAAATAAATGATTCTTTGACAAGGGGAAAGGCGGGATGTAGTTTCGATGCAGGTTCCTAAATATTCTATAACAAATTAATTTATTTTCCTTGAATTCCGAATTGGTTTTGCAAAAGTAGAAAACGCCTAATGTCTTAGTACGTTTCCGTATTTTAGATATTAATCTCTTAATGATGTCTCAAGGGAGCCTTAAAACCTAACCCTTTCATTAAGTTCAGTCAAAACCTCTTTTTATAAAATTACCCAATTCATAGAAAACATGTCTGTGCCTATGCAATTGAACTGTTTGATTAATGACTAAATCCTAAATTCATATGTCTATTCATAAAGGATTTTCAAAAGTCATGAAACAGCTTCTTTCATGAGAAACAAATAAGAACAATCAAACACAAAATTCAATAACGGAAAATAAGATTAATTTATTACTAGAAATATTGAAAAGGTTTCATTCATCTACTCCTACATCCCAAGGATGGAATTAGTTCATACTTACAAGAGAAAACACAATAAACATGATAAAAATAATTACCATGAATCCTTGAGCTAACTCCGTGTTCTTCAAAAAAACCTCCAATCCTTGTTCCTTCTCCAAGTCTCAAATCCTAATCTACTATTATTCTATGGAGTTGTATGAGTGTCTCTCCTTTTTTCTTTGAATGAATCATAATCCTATTATTATATAGATAAAAACTAACCTAATTTCCAATCTAATGTGATAAGATAAAACTAATCCTAAATCTGAATATAATATGATAAGATCCTATTAGAATAAACTAATCTCTAAGAATCTGGAGAAAATATGATTAAATCCACCAATGCTTGACGACGTGCGCTTGGGCGAGATTGACCACGCCTGGGCGTGATGGCCTGCGCTTGAGCGCAAATTCCTGCGCCTGGGCGCACGACGGTGACTTCAAAATTGTCTTCTCAGTTCCAACTTCAAGGTTTTATTACTTGCTTCTCTTTTCTTTTTCCAATTTAAACAAATTAAGCTCCAAAACCTGAAATTAAGAACAAAAAGGCACAAAATCCACAAGGATCTCGTTCCTCGTCATTAGTAGATAAAATCAATCTTTTCTTAACACTTACTTGAGAAACAAGCCAAAATCACTAAGAAAGAGGGTAAATTATCACTAAAAAACATCATATTTTTTGCTCCAATCACTCCCCCAAACTTAACATTTTGCATGTCCCAGGCAAAAGTAAAACAAAAATTCAGAGCCTCAAATCCTCCCCAATCAAGACATAGCAACTCAATCATAAACTCCGACTCACCTACCCAAGATTCCTCTCTTCACTAGCAAATCACCTTAATGAAAACCTGTTGATAAGACAAACTCAAAGTGAATAAAAGATTAGTGACCACACTATCTCACAACATCTCTCATGTGTATGGGTAATATTTATCAATTCACTCAAGTTCAAACAATGAAAGCATGTTACCATAAGCTTGACTATAGACCTATATCTCCACTGAATTATTGACAGCACGCACAAATCAAAAGGTCTTTAATTTGGTTGTAATGGGACCATGGCTAAAAGTGTCAGGTGGTATAGAAGAAGCAAAGGATAACACAAAGGGCTTATTTTAATAAAATCACGAATCTTCCCCTTTGAATCATGAAATGAGCAATGAAAGTGGCTACACAAACACAACTCAACTCATTTGTTTCCCTTTTTCTTTTTTTTCTTCCTATTCTCTTCTTTTTTTTTTCTTTTTCACTTTTTCAGCATATTTTTATTATGCTGTTCTTTTTCTTTTGAAGCACATTTTTTTTTGCTATGTTTTTTTTTCTTTTTTTTCGAAGAGAGATAAGAATACATTTTTTCAACATTTAACACTTTCACCATTTTTATGTAACATTTCACTCAATTGCTCATTCAAAAATTCAAAGGTACTTCATAAAAATATTTCAATTAATGTTGGGTACCAAAGAAAATCATATCTCATCAAGCTCAAAGTGGGCAACTAAGGGAACATTATTTCTCAAAAATTTGTTGAAGGCCACAAAAACACAAACCTAAGTGCCTTAATCATGTTCATGCATACAATCAATTGTCAATTTTGAAAAGGTCACAAGTCAAGTTCTAGAACAATCAACCAAAGCGAACAACACTCATGAAAGAAATAGGAGTTTCATCACAATATTCATTAAACATTACTCCTTCAAGTGTATAGGCTCAAATCTCACTGGTTAAGGTCAATTCACTAATCAATCATTCACAACAAGTTTGCCAAACAACTAATTTCCAAAAATTTTCAAAGCTAAATCCAATTAGTATCTGGGTAAAACAAGTCGGAAATCACAATCAAGCATTTACACCTATCAAAGGGACAAATCTAACACCTAGAATTAGTGCCTACTCATGCCAGGACACAAACCAACACAAAGCCAGGGGAGAAATCAAGTTCAGAAAAATTTTTATTTTGTTACCCTCCCCCAAACTTAGTATGTGGCTTGTCCTCAAGCAACAAATCTATCCTAAACTACAAAATAAAAATCAAAAACTAAAAACAAAAGCAAGGAGTTGGAGACTTCCCTTTGTAGCACAGGATTCTCTCTTGATGCACCATGGAGGAGACTCCCCCAAACTTATTCACCTGTGTCACATGAACAACTAAAAATAGTGTTTGAAGCACCCCATTAGCAGTTACATATAGAAAACTCAAAACTCTTTATTCAATCTCCTAATTAAAAATTTAAATCCTACACTACTACAAAACTAAAGAGAATCCACCAGGATCCCAAATCCTATAGCACAACTTCCATGTTATGCAGCAATAACAAGTTATTCCTGGATCTCATGGAAATATGCACGGATGATGTTGGAGCAAATGTTTAAAAATAGTTTTAAACCCTCCCGGGTCAAATGGTGCATTTTTCACTCCAAGCATCATCACATGGTGCTTGTCTTTTCCATCATGCATGGAGTCTATGAAAGTGTAAACTCCATGGCTTAGCAAGGTTGCCTTTTCAGGCTTTGAAAAGGAGAACAATGGCTTATTATTATCATGAGCATCAGGGAAGTCATAAAAAATTAAGGGGTAAATTGATGGAAAATTTTTTGAGGGTTTCACATATTCATGCAATCCAATACATTTAGCAAGAGCAGAAAATTCATCATGCAAAGTGGACCTTAATTCAACCCCTAGACTCATCCCATTATTCAATTTATCTTGTTTCACTTCCTCAATCTTATAATGCACAATTTCAATTTATCTTGTTTCACTTCCTCAATCTTATTATGCACAATTTCTTCTTTTTCTATGGGTTTATAAAAGGAAGCACTTTGATCTTCCGTAATAGAAGATTTTTGTACCACCTCCTCTAAAAGACCATCAAAAACTTTAATCTCATCAAAAACATTTTGTGCAAAACAGGATGGAATAGGTGACGACAAAATAAAATTGATACATTCTATGTCATCATGAGAATAAGCCATGTTACATAATAATAAAATAAAGAAAAATAAAAATATATACCCAAGTTATACTAAGTAAAATTAAATTAGTACCGAAATTAAATAAAACAAAATCACTCCCCGACAACGGCGCCAAAAACTTGTTGGGATTCTGGCAAGTGTACCAGATCGTACAAGTAATATAGACAATGAAGTCCGAGTATCGTACCCAAGGGAGTGACCGTTTAATTAATTCCACCTAATTAATATTACTTAGCGGACGAGACAAAGGATTTATGAATTTGTAAATAAAAACAGAAATTAAAATAAATGACTCTTTGACAAGGGGAAAGGCGGGATGTAGTTTCGATGCAGGTTCCTAAATATTCTATAACAAATTAATTTATTTTCCTTGAATTCCGAATTGGTTTTGCAAAAGTAGAAAACGCCTAATGTCTTAGTACGTTTCCGTATTTTAGATATTAATCTCCCAATGATGTCTCAAGGGAGCCTTAAAACCTAACCCTTTCATTAAGTTCAGTCAAAACCTCTTTTTATAAAATTACCCAATTCATAGAAAACATGTATGTGCCTATGCAATTGAACTGTTTGATTAATGACTAAATCCTAAATTCATATGTCTATTCATAAAGGATTTTCAAAAGTCATGAAACAGCTTCTTTCATGAGAAAGAAATAAGAACAATCAAACACAAAATTCAATAACGGAAAATAAGATTAATTTATTACTAGAAATATTGAAAAGGTTCCATTCATCTACTCCTACATCCCAAGGATGGAATTAGTTCATACTTACAAGAGAAAACACAATAAACATGATAAAAATAATTACCATGAATCCTTGAGCTAACTCCGTGTTCTTCAAAAAAACCTCCAATCCTTGTTCCTTCTCCAAGTCTCAAATCCTAATCTACTATTATTCTATGGAGTTGTATGAGTGTCTCTCCTTTTTTCTTTGAATGAATCCTAATCCTATTATTATATAGATAAAAACTATCCTAATTTCCAATCTAATGTGATAAGATAAAACTAATCCTAAATCTGAATATAATATGATAAGATCCTATTAGAATAAACTAATCTCTAAGAATCTGGAGAAGATATGATTAAATCCACCAATGTTTGACGACGTGCGCTTGGGCAAGATTGACCACGCCTGGGCGTGATGGCCTGCGCTTGAGCACAAATTCCTGCGCCTGGGAGCACGACGGTGACTTCAAAATTGTCTTCTCAGTTCCGACTTCAAGGTTTTATTACTTGCTTTTCTTTTCTTTTTCCAATTTAAACAAATTAAGCTCCAAAACCTGAAATTAAGAACCAAAAAGGCACAAAATCCACAAGGATCTCGTTCCTCGTCATTAGTAGATAAAATCAATCTTTTCTTAACACTTACTTGAGAAACAAGCCAAAATCACTAAGAAAGAGGGTAAATTATCACTCAAAAATATCATATTTTTGGCTCCAATCAGTTTTGTTTTCTAACATTGAAATCGACGTTTCATGTTTGTTAGCCAAATTCCTTAGTAATAGGCAATTATATGTATGAATATCTATATTGGCAATGGTGGTTAACTATTGCAGACATTCGAAAGCCCCATGTTTTAGTTACTCCAACTTCAACAATTGCTCCAGCTTTATATACATTATATTTCGTTAACTTTAAACCAATTTCATTGCAATTATTTATATCTTGATTCAATATTTACAAATATTTGGTTTTATTAATATCCAAAAATTTCATGACAGGATTTCTAGTAGCTATATTAAATCACTTATATTCTGATTTATATTCTGAATCAATTTACCTTTTGAATTTTTGTTGCTTAAATTTAATTTGGAAAAACCATTTATTACAACCCATCCTTAGGACGGGTCTACTTACTAGTTTTAT
Organism: Crotalaria pallida; assembly: GCA_037953625.1. Classification (NCBI taxonomy): domain Eukaryota; kingdom Viridiplantae; phylum Streptophyta; class Magnoliopsida; order Fabales; family Fabaceae; genus Crotalaria; species Crotalaria pallida. The sequence goes on along the minus strand of CM075654.1, from coordinate 134,277,390 downwards.
AAATACTCCTACATAAAAAGAAATAAAAAAAAATAGAAGGTGGTGACTGCAGACGTGTCAGCAGGAGGGAGGATTATAAATACAGTAATTGGGATGAGAACGACCTCACTATAATAGTATTGTGTTTGAGTGTACCTAAGGTTGTTGGAGTTGGATTATGATATATGAATATGTTTTGTGATGCTTTGCTTCACAAGGGAGTAGAAGTTAGTGAGGGCCCACTCACATCCCACTAAGTCTAAGATTTGACAGTGCTGTTGTGCACAGTGCATGTCTCTCTCTCTATCTATCTCACTCCACTGCTCTTTCTTTTTTTTTTTTTCCCTTTCCTCGTAAACTGCAATATTCGTCTTATAAGCCGCATTCCTCATGCCACGTGTTCGACCAGAGACACCTGGATTCGTCTTATGGGCCCACCTCACACCGACCAAATCACTCTCCTCGCCGATGTTTCTTTTGTTTTTTCCTTCCTCCTCGCCGCGCTGGCTCTTCTACAACGTCCCGCGTTTTTGGTTTCAAACACATACAGTTCAGAATCTTCAAATCCAAGCGTCTCCAATGGTTCGTTCGTTTACAAGTGTTTTGATAATAATTAGTACGAGACTCTCATAATTTTAAGAGGGCTAATCTCGGCAAATGACACTAAGCATTTAAAATTGGATATATTTTATAAAAAATAATTTTAAAGTTTATATTTTTATGAGAAAATATATCTACTTTTTATTTGGTGTTTATTTTCATCTATTAGGTTTAAAAAAATCTTTTTTAAAATAATTGAAGTTATAGAATAGTTTTAGACATTTTCTTTTTTAAGAAAATCAAACATATAAGTTTTTTCTTGGAAACTATTGTATTTGAGTTTTCCAAAGCTTCAATATGATATTATAAATGTCATTTTCAAAAAAGTCATTTTCTATACTTATTGTTTTCAAATGAGTATGTATACTCATTGTTTCATGGATGTGGTAACACGTAGACGGTTAAGATTGATGGATGAGAGTATGATGTATCTATACGCCTAGTTAAGTTAAGTGTACCATAGAAAATGACTATTTGTAGGTTTTTCTTTTTAAACTTTTTTTTAAGAAATGATAAATTCTCCTAAAAATAATGACTTTTTTGAAGGAAAAAATAATGACATTAAAAATACACTAATCACAATTTTTTGACACTTGTCCACTAATAAAACATTACTTCCTCTATTCTTTAACTTTTGGGTTTTTTTATTTCATATTTTTTTGTCCTTTTACAAATGCATAAACATACTCACTCCGGTCCTTATTATAGAGCATACTTAACCAAATTACACATACCAAGGAAAGTAGTTAGTTTTATAAATTTTATGAGAATATATTGTAACATTACAATTTTACCCTCTAAACTTTTCTTGGAAAATTCACACCATTAATGAACAACAAAAACACATAGATAGTCAAAGCATTTAATAAGGGCAAAAAAGAGAAAAAACAATAAATGATACATTGGAAATATAAAGTGACTTATGATTAGGACCAAAAAAACCTTCTAGAATGTGACTTATAATAAGGAACGGAGGGAGTATCTTTTTTTTTTCATTTTAACCGTTCATTCAATTATTTCTCTTTCATCTCATTAATTTTACTTTTATCATCTCTCTCGTATCTAAATCATTATACACTGATTAATGGACACACTTTCAAATAAAAATTAAATACTATTATAATTTTCAACAAGAATTAAATAAAAATATTTTAGACAAAACACATTTTGATATACGCTGCGATTTTAAATTTGTCACTTTATTTATGAATTAAAATTGTCACCGTAGTGTTATAAAATGCTACACGGTAAGTTCAATATAAAATACTATTGTCCACTTCAAAAAATATAAAATACTACTGTATGGATTAAAACTGTCACCGTTAAAGAATAGAGGAAGTAATGTTTTACTAGTGGACAGGTGTCAAAAAATTGTGATTAGTGTATTTTTAAGGTCATTATTTTTTCCCTTAAAAAAAGATCATTATTTTTAGGAAAATTTATCATTTAAAAAAAACAGTTTTTTTTTTAAAAAAAAACATACAGATGACCATTTCTATGGTGTACTCAACTTAACCAGGCGTATACATACATCATTTCTGATCCATCAATCTCAATCGTCCATCTGATGCCACAGTCTCAGTCATCCACTCATCCATGAAACAATGAGTATACATACTCATTTGAAAACAATGAGTATAGAAAATGGCTCCTGAAAATAAATAAAAATATTATCAATGTACATTTACCTTAACCAATGCTTTTAGTGTATTGATTAACATTCCTATTTTAAAATCCCACTCCCTCGACTCTTTCATATAAATTTTATTTAGATTTTATTTATAAGATTTTTTCTAATTCTCAATATAATTAATTATTTTTTTCATAAATATCATTATTTGCTCAATATTTTTAGATTCAATAATAATTATAAGAGTAGTTTTAAAAATATATATCAAATAATGACATTTCCAATGTCATTAATAATTTTTTGTATAACTTTTTGATGGACTGAATTTCTCCAAATAATTTTATAGTAAAGATAAGATGGAGTAAGATCTGTGGTGCAAATGAATAACTTAATTTGCTTTTACTAATAGGAAACAACTGTTATCAAGTATCACAAGATATTGTGCGCTAATTAATGTAAAAAGGGATATTATAGTTGATCCTTTAACTAGTTAATAGCTATTGTAACTTGGGCACATTCAAATGAGGTATTGTAGAGGTATTTTTAAGTCACATGAAAAACTTGCAAGGTTTTGATACTCCATATGTGTGGTCCAATAAAATGTATACACCTATTTTAATTTGTCACATCATCATGTTTTTAGATTTTAGTTTAAAAAAAATTATTTACAATTTAACCCCCCATCTCTCTCTTAACGTAACACCCCCTTCAAGGATGAATTATTCCCATTTCCTCTTCTTTTTCTGGAATACGCCCACCACCCCCTCCCCCTTCAATGTCACCTTCCCATTTCCTCTCCTCTTTCTGGAGTATGCCCTCGGCCCCGTCCAAGAATGAATTCACCCTCGTTAGTTTATTGGGAATTTAGGGTTAACATCAATGATTAGTAAATAGAGTGTGCATTCTTTGGGTTATTCTTTATCATCTGAGATGACACTATCATCTCTCACTTTTTGCAGTAGGTTAGAGAACAGTTTGTGTGCATGAAAAAATCCATAAGTAAATGAGTTGTGGGGGTGGGTTAAGACAACCATGTGTTCTTCGAACATCCAAATACAATAGTTGTTAGAGCTATTATTAAGCATCAATGTGAAGAAGGCAACAAAAATAAAGAAACAATTGTTGTTAGCAGAGTGATCTTATTCATCGTAGGCCAATGATTTGCGCCAATTTAGATGTCTCTGATTTCCATGATGACATTGTTTATTAGTTAGATTGTATTGAATTAATAAGGACCATATTGAAATAAAAAAATACTTACCATTTAAAAATTAAAAAAAAATGATGTGGCATTGATATAGCATTTGTCATTTAATTATTGGTTTATATATATATATATATATATATATATATATATGATATCAAAACCTTACAACTTTTCAAGATGTGGTGTTGTAAAATTTTTTGAGATGAACATAGGTATTTAGAGACGTATAAACAAACAACAAAAATGTCTCAGTTAATTTAATTGTAGATGTTAATTACAGGGATGGTTTTTGCCTACATAAACCATTAAAAGAACAACAAACAAGGATAAATCAATTAAAACTTAGAGCCAATAACTTCAGCATTCTAATTGTAAAATTAAAGTCATAGGCAACGTCAATGTTTAAGAAGCTATAATCTATTTAAACACCAAACTGCCAAAATCGATGTTCAAGAAATCATCAACATTGTCTATGTGTATCATCTATGTGCCCTCTCCGATCCTGATGGCAGTGTTACCTGAGTACCAAATTGATCAACTAAAGAAAATCACTAACCCAGATACAAGTTAATAACCAACCCTAAACCCATAACAAAGAATCGAAGATTAAATTAACAAGATATGCACTCACGAAAACAAATCTGGAAAACTAGAATCTTAATGTGTTAAATTTGAAGGAAGAATTTTGGAAAGTTTTGTCAAGTGGCATTTCTAAGTTGCCAAGTGGCATAATATATGAACATCATATTTGAAATTTTTTGAATTTATTTCTATTTTTAATAATTAAGTAATAAATACTATTTCCTTGAAATTTTATATATTAAGATTTTTTTTTATCAAAACCAAAACAAATACTACTAATAAAGAACTGGAGTAGACCAACATGGGTTGGGACGAGTGGTAAGCGGCTCGGTCTCGCTTAAGCAAGGTCTCGAGTTCGAGTCCTTGTGAATGCAAAAAATTCATGTTGGGAGACTCACCTGCCATAGCCAGGCACGCGACCCGGGTCGGATCCGGATGTACCTAGGTAGTACTTAGGGAACCGGGTGGGCAACAAAAAAAAAAAATAAAGAACTGGAGTAGTATTTCCGAATATCTATAATCTTGAGCACCGCATGCAATTAAATGATGACCCAGTAAACAAAAAACTAAGCGGTCATCAACCTAGAAAATATAAAACTGCAATTTTCAACTTTTAATAATCAATTTTACTTACTTTCTAAATTAGTTTTAAAATAATAATTTTCTAGGAATAATGTTTTAAAAAAGTTGTATTGAGAATGAAATCTTAATTCTTAATATGTTAAATTTGAAGAAAGAATTTTGGAAAGTTTTGTCAGGTGGCATTTCTAGGTTGCCAAGTGGTATGACATATGAACATTACATTTGAAATTTTTTGAATTTATTTCTACTTTTAGTAATTAAATTTACCTAGGTGAGTTTGCATACAAAAGTTGTTATCATTTTTCAAGGTTAGTAGTCTTTTTATCTTCTTTTAGTCTTTTATTAAGATAAGATTCCCACCTCCTTGCTTGGACCCTTCTTTTGTGAAGACATTAATAAAAAAATTTCAAAAACAAAAAATTTGAGAAGACATATATTTAATGATTTGCTTAGCACATCAAACAATTATAAAACAATTAATTTAATGCATTTTGTATTGATTAACCAATCACAATTCAAAATTTGAAATTTCTAAACATTTTTATTAATTACTTTAATTTTAGTTTAAGAAAAAAAAAGTTGTCTTTTTTTACCAATCCTTGTGGAAGGAAGGAAGAATTATTTTGAAACTAACCTTTTGGTTTTATCAAGCAAATTTAATTATAGCCCTTTTATGGCTCTTTATATGCCAATACAGTTGTGGAGTTCCCCGTGTATATTAAACTTTTTTTCATTTACGAGTCATTTATTGATATTTTCAATGCAGACACTCATGAGTATAGTAAATTGGTGTTGAGCTTTTTAACTACTTTCTTTACTTCTCAGATATAAATAGAAGTAAGGTTAAAGGATTTTGGTATTTTTGTTCCAATCCAATGTGTTCCTTTTTTCATATTGTTCAGTGTTGAGATTGTCACATTGCTTATGTGATAGGATTTCTAAAGACTGTGACTCAAAGAAGGCTGCTATCCAAGCAACTTATGGTGGCTAGAAGAGGGATTGAGAGTGATAGAGAGACAAGGCAGCGTGTATGTGGTGCTGAGTGGTGTTTATCCCACTGGAACGATGGGCAAAATAACGGTGGACATGGCTGGCTTTGCAGTGGTGATGACAAGAAGAAGCACGAGAAAGTGAGAGAGGACTCTGCTTTTGGTAGTGTGTGTATATTGTTTGGATTTATGTAATGTCTTTTGTGTAAAAGCTAAAACTCTATTTTTTATTTTATTTTTGAATCTGAATAAATTATTTTATGTTCTATAGAGATTTATTAATACGTAATTGTAAAATTTAACTTATGTTAATAGTTTGTTCTTAAAGTGGGAAGAAATTGTTTACTTCACAAATGCTTCATTCGGCTCGAATTATAAACAAAATAATTAATTTTATGTTTATTAAGGAAGTTAATTGATTGTATTTAATTTATTTTCAAGTTTATAAAAAATATGAAGGTATTTTAGAATAGTAATATTGAAAACGAAACAAAAACTAAATTAGATAATAATTTTTTATGGATGTTTTAGGAAAGTGACGTTGAGAAAGAAACAAAATTTAATAAAGTTAGTTTGGTTATAATTTAATTTTTTTTATATAATTTGAGTCAAATGGAGCATATACTTTCAAAATAAAATGAGATTTTTTCTCTCATAGATTATTAAACAGGGGATGAATAATAATGGGGAAAGACAATAAAGGATTTTGATTTTGAACTGATACAATCTCTAAAAAAATAATTTCACGAAAAAAAATACCCATACCGCAAAAAAAATTAATTTCAGTAGTGCAATATCACTTTCTTAAGGGATGTTGATTTTTTTTCAAGATTCCCAATGCGTACTTCGAAATATAAGAAAAAAAATTAATTTCACTTTTATCTAGAAGATATGTTGATTATATTTAATTTTATTAAATTAAAAAAATAAAGTTATTTTAGAAATATGTGGGAATGAAACAAATATGTTTATTTATTGAAATTGTAAAAAAAATAAAAGATATTAAATAAAAAAAAAGTCTAAAAAACCAAAAGTCAAGAAACTGGAGAATAATTAGTTTTTCGGTGCATCTTTACTCACTTTGATTTCTTTAACCAAAGATAATACTCCATCCGTCCTTAAATATAGGACTCATTTGAGAGATTTTATGTCCGTTAAGAAAGTAGAATAATTTAGTTTATTATATTGGAAATGTGCATTTTTAATATGTATTTTCAAAATCATCCCTATTAATGTTATTGAGAATCTAAAAAATGTTCAATAAATAAGGGTGTTTGTTGGAAAAAGTAATTAATGATCGTTGAAAATTGGTAAAATGTCGATAAGATAAAAGTGTTAAAAGAGTCTTTTATTTAAAGACAGAAGAGTAATCTATACTATTATATAAAGCAAACATTGTTTTAGGTTTGTACGTAATTTTGTTATGCCCAAAATGCCCTTATCATAATACTAATTTACAAAAATGACAAAGATATGAAACTCCCAACAATAACTGTTACTTCCTTAAAAAAACTGTCCACTGTTCATTCATTGAAAAAAAATGTCGTCCTATTTCTAATTAGATTTGAAACAGATTTTAGCACAATGAAAAGCTTCACTACAGAGGAAAAAAAACTGTCTCTACTACCATTTATACCCGTGCACCGCACGGGGTGTGTTCTCTAGGAAAAAAAAAAGGAACTTCTTACTTTAATAATATCCTTATTTATTCTCATTTAAATTTTTTGAAACACGTGTAATCTTTAAATACTTTTGAACAATTTCAGTTACATGCACATAGAATAAGAAATTAGAAAAGATCAAGCTCACTTTCCTTGGTCATTTTGTTGCTATCGATTAGACAAAGGGTTTGGTTTACAACTCTTTTTTTTTTTGTTTTTAATTTCTCGAAGGTATTCGTTCGTGCAATTGGGTGACTAATTATTTTAATATTTGTTTTTTGCACGATGAAAATAGGAGTAAAACATATTAACGATATACAGTATATATTTCTCTTATACAATAATTTTGGCTGCTTAAAACAAATAAAAGACATTGTAGAATTAAATAATACTCCCTCTGTTCCATATTATCTGTCATTTTAGCATTTTTAACTTTATGATACCGAGAACTTTTGAGAGTAATAGTAAGAACAACGATTTTATTTTGAGATTAAAAAAACAATTTTTGTTTATGGTTTGAAGAGGTTCTGCATTTGTTTCACTCTCTTCTTATACTTTATGATACCGAGAACTTTTTTTTTTTTGAAAATTGTGACTTTTTTAATTCCTATAATTATTACTAATTATTATAAACAATTTTTACATATTTCTCCAATTGACGTAGATTTGTGTTAAATCTATTTATATTTATTTTTACGACTATCTTCTTTATAACGATGTCATAATGAAGTTAAAAAATTGGATAAGGAATTAGGGAAGCCAATAATAGAGAAAACTAAAAATCATCGACAGAAATCAATCGAACAATGAGTTGTGCACAATTTTGAATAACTTAAAATGTCGGTTTTATATAAAAGATTTTTTATTGGGATATAATTGTTGTAATGTTTGGAATATTTTAGATATGATTGGACTTTTTTTTTATTCTAGATAACTTGGTTTTTTTTGGAAGATTTTAATTGCATAAATGTTGGGGTACAATTTATTAACAATGTTGAAATTTTCAAAAAGATAATTTTAGTAATTTTTTAGATATATGGATGATATTTGGCCTTGTAGAATCAAAGAGATTTTGATGATGTCAAATATATACGCTCGGCAGAATCAAAGATGTTGATGATGTCAAGTAAAATAGAGCTCGGCGTGGGGTCAATGTCTAAAGCGTCAAACTTAGTTCTGCGCGTGCATTCCGCCAAAGTCAGAAGCTCGGATATCTTCTTTTGTAGTTTCAACTCGGATTGAGCTTGGCTTTTGATCACGGTCAAAGTTCATCCAAGTTTGAAAGCTCAGCTCTTCACTTCAAGACAGTACGCTCGGATATTGATCAGCTCGGCACATGCTCAGAAGGCTCTGAATACTGAACTAAGCCACACCATAAGAAATATCAAATTAGCTCGGATTGAACACGCACCCTGAGCAAAGAACAAAGCTTGGATCTGTTACTTCAAGTTTCAAGTCTGGTTGCCAAGGAAAGCTCAAGGCTCGGTAACATTAATCACAGACCAAGCTCGAACAAAGTTCAAGGCTCGACAACACCAATCTCAAAACTCAAGCTCGAAGCAAAGCTCAAAGCTCGAACGAAGCTCAAGCTCGACTGTCTCTGTTCACTCTTCAACAACACATCATCTTCGACCTTCAGACTCCGCTCAGCTGTGTCGTACCTTTTATTACCGTTGAGTCTGGGTAGAAGTTCTAAGTTTTAACTCCAACGCAGTAACAAGTTTGAAATTCAAAATGAGTTAAATATCAAAGGTTGGTGAAGGGTCACTATCACTGCTCTGCTGTCAAAATATAGCCGTTGAAATCCCCATGAGTTTTGCGTACGGCTCTCTCTCTTTCTCTGGGAAATAAGAGGAGCTTATAAAAGGGAGTGCTTTCAACGGTTACAGAATATAGTTTTGGGAACAATTTTCTGGAAACCTCATTTTCATTCTCTTTCGAAAACAGAGCAGAATCAAACTCACAGAAAAGAAAAAGATCATTTGAATTTTCACAAGAACTTAGAGAGTTTAATCTCTCAAATCCAAACTCTAAGTTCAACACATTTCTTTTCTGTGATTCCCCTTCACAAAATCTACTCACTCTTGAACTTCATACTTTCATACTCATTCGAAGAGTGTTTCGAATTGGAGCCATTCTCTTTCATTAATCTTGTTCGTTGTAATTGCTGGAGTGAAAAGCTGGTCTCTGATCGAGAAAGCTTTTTGGTGTTGAAAAGGTTCCAAAGAGGTTCTTTGGTCATCGATTTGTCGTGGGTAGTTTGTCACGAGTTTGGTATACTTGGTTGACTGGATAGGTTTAGAGGGGTAGTCTCTTGTAAATCCTTTTGTAACCCAGAAAATCGATTTTTAGTGAAAGCTCTCTAAAAAGTTTTTAGAGGGGGCTGGACTAGCTCTCAGGGTGAGAGTGAACCAGGATAAATTTGTGGTGTTAAGTTTTATTTCTTTACTGTTTTCTTATTGCTCGGCTTGCTCGACTGATTATCCGCTGACTTAAGCATCAAGCTTTTAATTTACTCTGTGATAGCTCGGTTTCAAGTGTTGTTCGGAAAGCTTAGCTTTGAAGCATCTATGTTAACTGATTAACCAGTTTATTCATCTGGTTAATAACTTAACATTGTTTGCTCGGCAGCTCGGCCTTGAACATTATTATTTAAGAAAACCAACTCTCATTGAGAGGCAGCTCGGTTAATCAATTAACCATTCTGTTTATCTATTTGGTTAATCAATTAACCGTGTGTGCTCGGATAGAGCTGGAATTTTAATTTAAAACCGTGAACAACATTCAAACTATTTTCAAGAAATCGAAAAATTCCCATATCACGTTCAATCTCCTATTCACCCCCCTCTACTCGATTGTTAGGCCTCTTGTTGGTTTCCAACAAGTGGTATCAGAGCTCGGTCGAAAGATCGAGTGTAAAAACTTTTTCAAAAAGATCCTTGAGGAAACTGAATGGCTACTAACAATCCCTTATGAGATGAAGGTTCTTCCATAAACAGACCACCACTATTCAATGGTGAGGGTTATGCTTATTGGAAAGCTCGAATGAAAATTTTCATTGAAGCTATAGATATGGAAATTTGGAAATCTATTGAAAACGGGCCATTTGTCCCTAAAAGAAAAATTAATGAAGAAATTGTAGAAATCCCATGGGAAAGCTGGGATGATGATGATAAAAGGAAAGTATCCTTCGATTTAAAAGCCAAAAATATCATCACCTCAGCTTTGTCCTATGATGAATTTTTTAGAGTGTCAAGTTGCAAATTTTGGTTACTTTCTAGATTAGTAATCTCTAGGTTGATTTCTTTTGGAATTTGGTTGCATAATATTGTAGTAGTACAATATATCAATGATAATTATGATTTTCTACAAAGTTAATTACTCTAATTTTTATCGGATATAATAATGTTTATTTTTTCTGAAGTGATTCTGACAAATATATTAAAAAGTTATGTATATATATTTATGCTTTGTGCATAAAAAAAAAAAAAATTTCTGCTTTTGATTAATATAGATAAAACTTAGTGAAAATATTTATCTAACAATTCTCCACCCAAGAACTATACCCCGTGCGATGCACGGGTATAGATACTAGTACAATAAAAGAACAATAATAATACTTCAAAACGATTGGGAACAAATGAACTCGCCGATTAGTAAAAAACGAACCCACAAGAGATGGACTCGACCTCGAAGGTTTTAAGCACCAAATAAAGCGTTGAGTCTGAAGGTGGTTGCTTTAAGCTCAGCTATTGAAGCACGAAATGAACATGAGTTAACAAGCTTTGTTCGACACAGACGGGATTTGATGGAGAATGAGCTGTTAACCATGGCAAAGGCAGCATTGATTCAGATTTCGTGAGAAGCTTATTCAGAAGGAAACAAGTTATTATTCACATGTGATGGAATTAGAAGGTGTCATTTCCGTCAATGGCACCTATCAGCAATTTGTAATTGCAAGGACTTGTTATGAAAATTATTTAAAAAAGAAAATCAATTTTATGTATATTGAACTATAGAAGTATGTTCCTTTTTTTTCTCTTTTCTTTTTTTGTTGCCGTATATATCTAGAAAATGGAAGTATTGTTCTACAATATTTCATTAACATTTCGTGCAATTAACAAAAAATAACATGAGCACTACTCTCCAATAAGATGGAAACAAGCTAAGAACGGTGTTCATGAAAGGAGTGAATAGATTAAAGAAAAATTCAAATATTAGTAATTCTTAGGAGTACCCCTCGAGCAAAATATTGGAAATAAAACTCATTATATTTTAACAATATTTCGCGTCTTTCTATAACCTGAGCTATTCAACGACCATATCATGAAACATTTAACTGTATTGGACTATTAGTTAAAAAGGGGTTTGCTTAAGATTAATAGAACCTAAACGTTGTACTGTTGCATTGTAATTGGGCGCGACAAGGGAACCAATTGTGTAAAAAGTAAAAACTTATACAAATTAATGGCTATATACTTCGATAGGTAAGTATAAAGTCACAGTAGTTGATAATTAATTGAATTGTTAGCTTAAACATAATGCAAGAGATCAAATCTCTTGCTATGAGTATAGAAAAAACTTTGTGGTGGGTAAGAAAAAAAACTCACTTCAATAATTTATGTGTCTAAAAAAAAATAATCTTCAATTATTGACCGGTTGATATTACGACTAATACATTATGAATGAATTAATGAATATGTTTTCAATTAGTTCTAAGAAAGAATGCTTGTTGCTTGTGATTTACATAACATATTGCCCTTTTTTTGTTGATTCGATACTCCAATGAAATTGTAAAGTGCACCTCTCACCATATATGATCCACTAGCTAGCTTGTTTCATTCGTTCATCACGTCTTGCTTTTATGTCTTTCTCTTTTTTGTATAAAACCCATGTCACATCCTACATACTACTTGTTACTAATTACTACTCCATATGTTTGTTTTTTTAACCTTTTTTTTCTGTTTTATATTGTTTAACCTTTTACATTTTTAATACATAAACTTTTTTTTTCTTTCCAATTTTAGCCTTTCATTTAATCATTTTTATTACTCTTCATTAATTCTACTTAATTAATAGACACACTTACTAATAAAAATTAAATACTACTAAAATTTTCAATAAAGATTAAATATAGATATATTGGAAAAACTATTCATAATACTTACAATAATTAACCATTTTTTAATATGTGTCCTGACCCAAAAGACGAAACTCAGGAATAATTATTAGCATGATTTCTGATTTTTAAACTCCAACAAGCGCACAAATTCAGATGATATATCAACCTCGACCATACAGACAAAGATTCTGCGTGGAAGAGAAACAAATTGGAAGTGGGAACACCCGATTCTTTTCTTCACAGAATTGCTAATACAAACAACATTACCGTATGTATTGTGTGCTTTGGGATGTTGGCACGGTTTTCTATCACTTGCTTTAACTTTATATTTTCGTCCTCAGTGTTTCCTTTGACTGATATAAATTTGACCAGTCAACCAACATGACTGATCCCTATGATGTTCATGCTCATAACCATACCTACATTCCATGGCCCACCACATATTTTTTGCATCCTCCAATAATATTTGATCCACTTAAATTAAATATCCTCAACATCATCCATTCTCAATCAGATGCATGTTTATTTCAATTTAGCTTATACTAATAACATATCCATACACCCTCGTCCCTTCCAATTTAACTATCACTTTGTAAATTTCACACGGATTAAGAAAGTTATTTAATGTTTCATTTTTCAAGAAAATTATTAGATAATTTTACTATAATATCCTTAAAGTACATTAATTATCACTCATTTCACATATTTCAATACATTAAATGCAAGGTTAAAGTTGGAAAAAATCAATTAATACACCATCGAATTCCTAAAGCGACAAATAAACAGATAAAATGAAACAATGGAAATAATAACATATAGTTAGCGTGCTACTCCCTATATATATTCTTTTTCTTTCCACTAATATAGGGCTTCTTTAAACACTAACTAGGTTAACTTAGGGTGAACCCAAAGCTAAATTTTCCACTACGGGATCCAAAGGATATGTCTCAAAGTGGAATCAATCATTGTTTGCTAATTACTCCCCTCGTCTTATTTATAAGAATTTTTTTTTTTGGTTTTTATTTTAGTCTTATTTAAAGAATCTCATTTCCATTTTCAATAGTATTTAATTACTTCTTTCCACAAACACTCCTATTAAGTCAACACTTTTTGGATTTTCAATAATAATTACAGAGGTAGTTTTGAAAAAGTATATCAAACTTTCACATTTCCAATGTTACTAACAAATTTAATCATTTTTCTTGGTGAGAGTGAAAAACCTCAAAAGGATCTTATAAATAGGATCGGAGAGAGTATTTTCCAAAAAAATAAAAAATAGACAGATCATTTTTTTTCAAAGTATTCACCCATGCAACTAGGCGAATCCCGAACTACTTGTTTAAATAGAAACAAATCCCTTACCATCTGTGTTAGTCGGTGACAAAAATCAATTTACAAATCAATTTATATCGTAAAAAAAGTGATGTGTATCCTAAAGTAATATTTTATTGGAAAATGCTAACAAGTGCCTTAAGAAAACTTGTTAAGAAACTATAAATAGTTGGAAGTCATTGAAAAATGTAGTTTTTGATATTCTCAAGAGAAGAACTAAAGACTTGTGTTATTTTTTCTATTTCTAATAAGCTTAACAAGCACTTGTTAACAAGACCCTATTTTATTTACTAATGATTGATTAATATATAATTGACACATGATACTTTTTTATATGGTATAAATTGATTTTTAGATTAAAAAAATACTATTAAGATAATTGAGTTAGAAGATCCAAATCCAAAATAGTTAGTTTGTAAGTGCTTCAAAAAGCAATGACAGTATATATGAAAGCTGAAAGGGTTAGAATATGTTGTGTATGGTATATGCCACTGTCATTGAATTTGATAACAATATTAAATTATTCACTATAATTATATCAAGTAATTTAATCTTGATTTTCTTAAATTAATCATATTCCTAAAAAAAATGGTACAATTACTAATACTATTTTCCTTTTAACTGTCTTTTTAACAATAAAATTTTATTTTTATATAAGTGTTTTTTATTTACAAAATTCAGACATCATTTGAAAAATATGTTACATCAATATATATACGTGTACGATGTTGGGTCCATGGTACGATATTTTCAAAAAATTTGGGATGCCGGTAATATGAATTTAAATTTTATAAATAAATATATAAATAAAATATGAATAAGCAATCTTGGCATTGGAATAGTGTATGGATATCTTAAAATTAGATATTGAGACTCAAAATAAGGCGAGATATAAGGACGAATTGAAAGATTGATTATGACATTAAAATACAAAATTTAAGGCAAAAATACATTATTTGTATGATCTACACACAAAATATACTCTAACATATTAGTTACAAGTATACAAGAGCAATGTATGTGTATAAATACTCAATATGTACCCGGTACTAATACGTCACCAGTTGAGTTATACCCATAAAATTTAGAATTTGAAAATTATTTTTTACTTCTTTACTCTTTGTTTTGAATTTGTAAATTGTAGTAGTGATTAAAAAATTAGTTAGTATTATTATTACATGAAGAGCAAAATAAGCAAAATATTCATTGATTTTATACAGTTAGATACATTGAGGAGTATATTTTTGCTAAAAATGCTTCAAAAAGAACGGAAGAAGTTTAAGACAATATATTCCTTATTATAATTAAGTAGTTGCGGTAGTGTCATTATTGTATTTCCCCCCGGCTGCCACTCATAAGATTCACCTAAGCAATGGCAATGGAGGCATAACACAAAATTTAGGAACATATTATACAATGTATGCACTTGGATTACACAATTATAGACCGGTAGCGTTCTACTTTTTTTTTCCCCTTTATTATGAGGAGAACACTTTCTTTTTTATGGATGGTGAGGAAAACTCTTGAAACTTCAAAGCCCCCTAATCGTCTATGATATATTGTTTAGTTTGAATCGCTGTCTATGTCCATCTATGGTCTATCACATGCAATATTTGTTTCTCATTTTTAATTAATTTTCCGGGATCTGAACATAATAGCAATGATTTGTTAGGTTAGCAATCAGATTTGGTGGTTTGCATGTTCATCTTAATTGGTAACTGATGGGAAAGAAATAATGTACCCCATCATTCATTCAAACTTAATTGGGCTTAAAAAATTGATAAAATGCAATGATGGCTATTAACTTTAGCCTAATTATATTATGTTTTTCCCATTAAAGAATGACCTCAAAGATACAGATCGCTTAAGGAAAAAGGAGAGTTGTACCTTTTTTTTTTTATAGTTTTCCTACCAGCTAAGCGACAAAGTGGAATGTTTTGATATATTGTTAAATTTTATAATACTATTTCTTTGATTAATTAAGTTGCAGGTCGATTAAATAAACAAGAAGACGAAATTAATCATTCAGTTCTATGTATTGGCAAATAATGGTGACTGCCATACAATCATTTTCCAGATACTAGATGGATCAGATAATCTGCGAGTATGTTTTTTTAGGGTAGTTTTTGTTGAATATAATTGGAAATTAAAGAGAAGGGTCTATTGAGCTTTATTTGCAAGATATGCTCTAGTGTGTGTATAATATCTTGGTATGAATGAAGACATCATATCCATAGGTATACATAGTATATGTTAGGGAAAATAGTAACGAGGTTTTGGGTATTATTTTATCAGATGGTTATTTTTTATTTTTTTTATTTTTGGGTTTGCAGAGTGTTTTTTTTTAATGATGAAATATTAATCTTTTAATTTTAATTGCTGATACAATCTCTCATAACCTACAATTTTTAAAAAGCGAATTTGAGAATACATGAATAGAACCTAAAACCACACAATTTAATGATTATGCATATGAATGTTTATAAATTGTTATGCAAGATTTTTGGAGTAGTGAAGTGACTAAAATGGGAAATTATGTGTGTGGAGTGACAGTGAAAACAAAGCCTAGGGGGTTCCATCCCAATAGTGGGAGTTGAGTAAGACAAGTCAGTCGCTGTAGACAAATTATTATTGATCATGATCAGCATGAGGGACCACCAACACCAAAACGAAGGGGGCCAAATGACCCAAAACAAGCAAAGCAAAAAATTGACCGATGAATATTGAGAGTGGTGAGTGGTGACAGTAGCTAGTGATGAGGTATGTGTGTCTTATATGTATATGCATGTGTACCATACCAAATTACCAATTACCATAGCTAATGTGAATGAGTATATGAGTAGTATATGTGGCAGGCACAGCATGTTATTCCCTTCCATGTAGTGTAATAAAAAACGATATAACAAACGAAATAGGGGAACATTGAGGGAGTGAGCAGGAGAGAAGGAATGCACCAAAAATATGAAAGAATTTAAGCTAAGGGGGGTTTGGTTAGATGAAGATGAAAAATGGAGATCCTCTGTCACTGTCACTGGTGTCCCCCTTGCCTGTCCCAAACATCATTACCACAAGTCCACATCACCCCGACATTCAACAAACGACGACAATAATCCTTCCCTTCTTCCATCTATTTCAATTTCATAATATCTCATTGCTTCCTTCTTCTCTCCTAAGGTCCCACCACCTCAATGATCATACACACCAAAAACATCCACAGTACTGTCCTTGAACTAAATTTATGTTTTCCTCATTCGTAACAATATACTCCCTCGTGAATAAAAAAAAAACAATATACTCCCTCCGGTGCTATTTATAGGACACATTCTAGAAGAATTTTTTGTCATATTTATAAGACATTTTGCATTTTCTAGGAAACATTTATTACTATTTTATCTTATTTGCTCTTTATCCATTAATGTGAAATAATACATTATGAAATTTCCAATACAAGATAAGAGGGTAAATTGTAATGTTAATGTATTTTTTTAAAGTTTCAAGAAAATTAACTACCTTCCTTGATCCATGTGATATGAATAAGTATGTCCTGTAAATAAGACCAAAGGAATAATGTCAAAGGTACACAAAATACAATTGTTTATACTTTATACCAACAAAGCCTAGATGATTTAGTTCTTTAAGTATGATGTCAAGGGTTCGATCACTATTGTAGGTATGTAAAATGTTTTGTCGGTAGAGACAAAACTCACTTCGATGATCATTACGTCTCGGAGGGGATTAGCCTTCAACTATCGAAAGATACATTTGATGTAAAAAAAATTACAATTGTTTATGGGAAAAAATTGTACTCATATTTTTGTTGTATTTATGAGATATAAAAGAATATGGATATAGATTACGTTTTTAAATTTAGTAATGGTAATAAATATTAGCAAGATCGTTTATTAAATTGTGTTAAACACATACTATTTTTAATGTCAAATACAAGAAAAAAAAACCTTAAGTTCTATGCTTTAAAATATTATTATTTATGTCCGCATAAGACAGCCCAGTTGGTGGCTGCAAGGACACTTAGGATTTCCCCCTCACCCAGGTCATGGGTTCTAGTCCCAGACCTCCCATGTAAACCCAAAAAAAAATATTATTATTTATAAATATCTCATTAAATTCATACTCGACTACTCTTAAAATTTGTTCCAACATTTACTAAAAATCCACCTTCCATTTTAGTTTTTTTTTTAATGTTTTCTTAGCAGTGAAGTATCAAGAATAATTTAGATAATGAAGTTTATTTTTTACGTGAAATGGAAAAAAAATTAAATTCATTTAAATAATATTCTTAATATGTATGATGTTACTTTTATTTGCTTATAAACAATGCCAAAACTAGTACCACCTATCACAATAATAATAAATTTTTAAAAAAATTAAGGGAACATATTTTTAATACTTTGTCTATCTTCATCAACTATTAATTAAAGTAGTAATTTAATAGCAATATGCAATATCTAAGTTTTTTTTATTATCTTAAGTTTGATTTGAGCAAATTTTTACTATTTTTTGAGACATGGAAAGTTTATATTTATGAAGATATTGTTTCATGTTTGTATAAGGTGTTGAGTGTTTTTATTTAACTCTAACCATGGCAGTTAGAATAAGGATATTGTTAAGACAAAGTTAAAAATTGATGAATTCTACTCCGTTTAATGCTTAAAACTTTAAATATTTAAGGTTTTTCTTTTTTTAAATTTCCATTAATCTATTTATTGATCCTTGGCCAATAAGAATGCATTTCAATATTTAATGATATATTTAAATATAATAAATAATGTATCATTTCATCTATTTTGTCAGTGATAACAATTTGTTTTAAAAGTTACTTTGAAATTTGATTTGTTAGTTAATAACTCATCAAATTTGATTCATGAATCAAATAAATTAAACTTGAGCTCATTAAATAAATAAACGTTTTACTCTATATCATTTTTATGTGCCAAATTTTGTATTATCTATCTTATATGATTATAAAATTCAAGGTAAAATATATATATATATATATATATATATATAATGTATTTAAGAAATAAAAATATCACAATTCAAGCCGACAAATTGAACCAATTTGAGATAACTAGCCGAACAAATCATTAACACAAATCTAGCTGACTTCGAGCTAAACTATTTCTTATCAAGGCGAGCTAACTTTGTTTCGGCTTAACTAATTTCTAGCCTTATTTTGTTTTATTATGTATTCTTATTATGTATAGGAGAACAAAGTAATTACTTCTTAATATTGGGAATGAGACAGTGATGCTAATAGTCACGTGTTCGATTCTTACTAAAAACATTATGCTGGGAGAGCCAGCCACACAGCTCGATCTGGATTAGTCTCAAGGACTCCCTGATATTAAGGATGCTCTTGGGATACCGGTGATTCTGTAAAGAATACGGACAAAAAAAGTAATTACTTCTTAATTCATTAAGTATTTCAGTTTTCAAATACATTGGTTCACGTCCAATATTATATAACCAAACCAACTCCTTAGCTTGTTGAATTTTTGTTTTTACAATATATCCATTTTCATTTATCCAAACACAATTAACGATTATCCCTAAATATTCAAATGATTCTAATATTAAAAAAATTATCCAAATCTAAAATGTTAAAAAAAATTGTGGATCATAGCACAACTTGAAGATTTCATAATATTTTTTGCAAAATAAACATAAAATTAATCAGGATTGAATACCAACTATCAAATTTTTGAATTTACTTTCAAGAAAAATTGATTCTGCTTCGCAAAATTTAAAACCTAATTTATAATTCAAATTACAAAAATTTTAAATTCCAAAATTTGAATTTAATTTTGAAACATACTAGAATTTTGAAAAATCAAACTAATGGATAAGCTTACTTGATTTGTTAGACTCAACAATTTAGTTAACAAAATAACATCTCCTTTGATGATTCCATTTTATCGAATATAATATTTTGAATTTTTTAAAAAAACAGCAATTTGATTTCATTTTTGATAGATATGATATTTTAAATTGAAAAAACAATCTACAATTTCAAATCAATTATAAATAATATGAACTAACTTATAGTTTAACCAGTAATTAAGTTTGATTCAATCTAATAACAACAATTCTCATATAAATTAAATTATGCAATTTATTCAAATTGTCTATTGAATTTTTTGGTTTGAAATACTTATTACATACGATGGGATGTGATCTAATATATTTGTTCATTCTAGTGCATCGCACGGGTAATCTAAACTAGTTATAATATAATAGAAAAGCGATATATCAATCTACCTAAAAAATCAATTTATACTATAAAAAGTGAAATATGTCACCTGTTAATTAATCATTAGAAGTAAAAAAATACTACTTTGTAGTTGCATATATCAGTTTTCTTGCAATGTAAATTTAATGAAAAGAAAAATGAAATATCAACATACAAAATCAGCTTATAATTCAACCAAGCTATAAGGAAAGCGACATGAGTTACAAGGTGGTACTTTACTTATTACTAATTAGTTAAGAAGTAATATATGTCATTTTTGATTGGGTGTGCTGATTTGTAAATTAATAATTTGAATATATCATTACTCATTTATAAATTAATTTTCTAAGCTGATATTTTATTTTCCTAATACTTCTTCTTGTCCTTATTATACTACTTTACAAAGATTAAGGAGTAGTTATATATTTCTTGCAACTTTAAAAATGTATTTTAACATTTCAATTTTACACTCTTAACTTATATTACGAATTTCATAAATGTATTATTTCACATTAATAAACTAAGGAAAAAAATAAATATAAGCCATTGGAGTGAAATTACAATCTATCTATTCCTAAATATGAGCTCTTGGAGAAAATGTAAATTAAGGAAGTTAGTTAATATTATTAGTGATATTGGAATTGACAATATTTGATATATTTTTTGAAAATTACCCTTATCATTATTATTGAAACTCTAAAAAAAATATGAATTAAATAGGAATGTTTATGAAAAAATAATTAATATTATTAAAATTAGTTCAAATACTTAGAAAAGTTATCAAAATACTCCATTATTTGATGCATATATTCAAGGAAAAAAGGGTACTTAATACTTCCACCGTTATTATGTATAAAGCTTTTTTGGTAGATTTCACGTCATATATTTTATTAAGAAAGTTGATTAATTTAGTTAATGATTTTAGAAATGTTAACATTTCATATATATTTTCAAAATTATACATATTAATAATTAATAATATTGAGAATATAAAAAGTGTTAAGTAAATAAAAGTATTTGTGAAAAAAAGTAATTAATTGTTATTAAAAATTGATATATGAACTTTAGAATAGAGACAAATTAAAAATTTGAATAAAAAAATCTTTTATTTAGAGGCAGAGCGCAAAACTTATAAATGAAACTATATATATATATATATATATATATATATATATATATATATATATAGTTAGGATTCGTTGACAACATGTGTAAAATTTGGTCACTTGCACCTTCATATAACATTTTATATATTATAAAATTTGACAATCCAATCGTTGAATTATATGTTATTATCAAGTAGATCATGTCTATAAAATTTCATAGAATATAAAAATTATTTGATACTTCATCCAACTATTTTATTTTAACGTATAATATGTTATTTAAAATATAAGTAAATATGTATTATTATATGAATTTCCGAATGATATGAAATTTGGTATGTATGATGGTCATGATAATAATAATAACATATCTACTATCTATATGTAAAAGGATCCCTTTTCGAGACACCACGTTTGCCAGAGAAATTTTCAAGGCACCACGTTTGTCCCGTAAAGCTTTCCTCGCACCTGAGAATTTGTAGGTAGATAATAATTATCTCTAATCAAAATTACAATTTAAAATTAAATAAATTATTTAAATTTATTTAATCATTATATGTTTGTAAATAAATAACATTATCTCTAACAAAGATTACAATTTGAAATTAAATTAATTATTTAAATTATATAATCATTATCTGTACGTGAAATCATTATCCTCAATTTTGTTGAACAAATCATTATCCTCAACAAAAATATTTAAAAAATCACTATATATATATATATAATAGGCTCTCCCATTCAATTTTTAAAGTTCTATTTAATTCTTAGAATTCTCTTCTCCAAATTCTTTCTTTTATTTTTATTTTTTTCCGTCATTCCTTTCTTTAAAGCTCTTAATTTTGATTTTTGAGTGTTTGATGAATTACTTATTAGATGATGCATATTTTGTTATACTTTTAATTGACTTTTGTTTATTCCTCTACTTAGAGCTCTTAATTTTGATTTTTGAGTGTTTGATGAATTACTCATTAATTAGATGATACATATTTTGTTATATTTTTAATTGACTTTTGCTTAATGTTAATTTCAGGAAGAATGACATCAATCAGATACTTCAAACAAGAGCATGACCTTGGTAAGTTTTTTTTTTTTTTGAAATTTTGGTAAGCTGTTATACATACTTACTTTGATTATTCTTTGTTGAAAGAATATGCAAATAATTGATTCTTTTCTCTTTTCAAAGAAGAGAAGGGCTAAGACTTCTAGGAGATGGAATGTTCCATTCTTTTTCATTTTTTGTCATTACTTTTTTATGTTTTGTAAGATAGTATATATATATATATATATATAGAAGACCCATATATAAAGATTTAAGTGAGGGATAGAGGAAATAATTATTCTGAGATTAGTTGTCACACATTTCATTATTAAAAACATTGAAAATCAATAATAATTAACTTTTGATTAAGTATATTATATTATATCCATAAATTTAGTTACTTTTATTCCTTTGCCTTTACCGGTAGCATTCCGTTGTATTCTTCTTTATAGGATTTTTTTTATATGCCCTTTTTATAGGATTGATGATACAAGTTCATGTAATATTTAATAAATCAATCCTAATTAAATTTTATATCTAAACTAAATATATTAATAAAGAGTTGGTTCATTGCTGTAAAATATCGATAAAACTTCATATAAGTCAAGATATCAAATATCGGTTTGTAAAAAAAGTATGTTCCAACCCCAAATTTTTTCGAGGCACCACGTTTGTTCGCTTAAAGAATACACGCACCAGAGCATTTGTAGGTAGATAATATCGTCTTTAATCAAAATTATAATTTAAAATAAATAAATTATCTGTTCAAAATTAATATTTAAAATTAAATAAATTATCTATATGTGAAATATATTGAATCATTATCCTCATTTTGTTAAAAATAAATAAATCATTATCCTCAAAAAGATCCATAAACACAAAGAGATAATGCTTGAGCATTATCTGTATGTAAAATCATTATCATCAGTTAGTCTTATGAAATATTTTTTTATTGGGATTATTATGTTATTTTGATTTGGTGATTGGCGAACGTTTTTAGAGTGCAGCTTAAAGATTTTATTGGTTGGTTTTGTGTGCTTCAGAGTTTAGATAATAGCAGTTTGACCAGTCACAAGAGATCATGATTAAGTGCATTGGATGTATGTTATATCTATTATCTACTGTACTTATATAAAAACATCCCTTTTCGAGACACTACGTTTAAGGCACTACGTTTGTCTTAAAGAATACTCGCATCAGAGCATTTATAGGTAGATAATATCGTCTTTAATCAAAATTATAATTTAAAATTAAATAAAATATCTGTCCAAAATTAATTTAAAATTAAATAAATTATCTATATGTGGAATATGTGGAATCATTATCATCATTTTGTTTAAAAAAATCATTATCCTCAAAAAGATCGATAAACCCAAAGAGATGATACTTGAGTTCATGATAAACCCAAATATATTTTTAGTTAATTATCACATATTTCAAATTATAAATATGATAAATCTAAATCTCTTCCTACTTTTTCTGTAACCACTTTATCTGAATGTATTATCGAGATAAATTTATTTGTTTTTCTATCACAATAATTATGAAAAAATAATAATTAATATAAAAATTTTATATTAAAAAAAGGAGGGATTATATCCTGTTTTTTAAAAATATAAATTTTTAATATAATATAAAATTATGGAATACGAGATATTATAATAAAGGTAGAATATCTTATAAAAATGACAAATTTTTTTTTTACATAATTTTATATTATTTATTATTATGAGCTCATTTTATAATTTTACCTGAGACAATTTTTAAACCAAACAATATTTTATTAGTATTGCAATTTCCAAATTGAAAGTATTCCAATATTTTTTTAAAAGTAAAACAAATTAAATACTAATAAAGTATAGATTTTTTCAAACATCGCCCCCGAAAGGGCCCGACCGTGGTGCGAAGGATTAGTCACCCAATTGCGCGGGTGGATACTCTGGTTCATCCAAAAAAAAAAGTATAGATTTTTTCAAACAATACAAATAATATGGATATATCATTAAATATAATGATTATCATTTTGTAAAAAGTTTACAATGGATAAATACTTTTTTTTTGTTACCGAGGTGGTATTTGGGCTTCACTTTTTGTGGCCCAACTAATCCACCCCGACCTCTGGAACTGAGTGAGTATTTGACTCTATGGTACGAGATCTCCCCAGGGGTTGTTACCTTAGACAGGAGTCGAACCTTTGGTTCCGCACTCCCTCAGCACTCAGCCAGTTAACCACGAGGGCCAACCCTATTAGGTTAATAGATAAATACTTTAGTTGTTATAATCTATAAAAAAAATGTAACAGATTAAAAATAAAGGTACATATATACATTTCAAAAATTGAAAAAAAAATAATTCATGATGATTAGAGCAATTAGGATAAAAAAATTTAGGTCAAATAATATGATTAACTCGAGATAAGATAAACGATGAAAAATATCAAAATATTTAAATATGAATAATAATAATAAATATGATAATCATATTAAAAAGATGATAATTTATATTCAAAAAATACTAAATTATCATGTCCCATGAAATAGGAAATATTTTGATTTATCCTTAAATATACTCATAATACCATCAAACAAAAAATATAAAAAAATAATTTTGATTCCACTCTAATTAATCATAATATCATAATAAACGTAATAATGGTATATAAAAACATGTTACTTCATCAATCAACTAAATAAGAAATACATTAATTTAATACTTATCTATACATAAACATATATAATATTAAAAATATAAAAAAAAGCAGTCGTTATATTCCTTATAAAATGCAATGTATAGATTTTTTCAAACATTACAAATAATATTGATATATGATTAAATATAATGATTATCATTTTGTAAAAAGTTTGCAATGGATAAATACTTTAGTTGTTATAATCTTTAAAAAAAACTGTAACAGATTAAAAACAAAGGTATATACATTTCAAAAATTGAAAATAAAATTAATTCAAGATGATTAGAACAATTAGGATAAAGATTTTTTATGATCAAATCTTATGATTAACTTGAGATAAGATAAACGATGAAAAATATCAAAATATTTAAGTAAGAATAATAATAATAAATGTGATAATCATATTAAAAAGATATATTTTGTTTTATCCTTAAATATACTCATATTGCCATTAAACAAAAAAATATATAAAAAAAGTTTAATTTTGATTCCATTCCAATTAATCATAATAACATAATAAACGTAATAATGGTATATAAAAGCGTGTTACTTCGGACAAAAAAACGTGTTACTTCATCGATAAACTAAATAAGAAATACATTAATTTAATACTCATCTATACATAAACAAATATAATATTAAAATATAAAAAAAGAGTAGTCGTTATATTCCTTATAAAATGCATTGTGTTAATCAATACAGTCAAGAATAACAAAATTCAATGTCGTTTTCATGTCCTATGAAATATTAAATATTATAATTTATCCTTAAATTTACTCATAATAGCACCAAACAAAAAGGATGAAAATATTTCAATATGATTTACTTTTGATTCTTCAAAATAAAGTTCATAATCATATAAAAATGTTAATTTTTTTCATTAAATAAATACGGAAGATATCAGATAAAAAGTGTTACTTTTTATTTATACAAGAAAGTACAAAATTTCTCAACAAACTCATTTAAATTAATTATTTTAAGTGTAGGGTTTGATTTGACTCTATATATGCTTTTTTGTATAATTTTTTTATTATTGTGTAATAATAATCTTTACTTTAAAATATAAAAAAAAATATTTACTTTAAAATATTTAATATGAAAAAATTAAAATATGAATAACTCGTGCATTACACGGGGTGAAAGCTAGTAATATATAAAAAGTTATGTGACGATAACTAAATTTTACTCCGATATCAACTATTCCTAACTCGTTAAAGTTATTTGGAAGTTTAAATGCCTTATAATAATAATTTAAAAATGGAACATGGGAAGGCGAGTGGAGTGTTTGATAATCGCAGAGGTATTGGGTTTTGTCGTTGTTGGAAACGCGATGAATTGGAATTGGAAAACGAGGGAATGGTGTGGTGGGGTGGGGACCGTGATGGGGCAGGCAAGGCCAAGCAAAGGGTGGGGTCCACAAATAGTGTCAATCCACGCGAGTGTGGGACCCTCACACAGTCCGAGGGAAGGGAAGGAGGGGATGGATTTCTTCCTGCTTCGTATGAATACGAAACCGTTGCACAACAGAATTTCGGGAAGTGAAAGGAAGATACACGTTTTTCCTCTTAATATAAAATTATTTTTAAACAATTTCACACATTAAAAAAAAGGTTTAGTTTATATCATCAGTATCTTAAAATATCGAATATAATTTATTTTTTAAAATAAAATATATTTTTTAAAAAATTTAATTAAATATCATTAAAAATTCTAATAAAATATAAAAAATATTTAAACAATTCTAATAAAATGTACTGTATTAAGCACATGAAATAGTAAATGGTAATATATTTGAATTTTCTATTTTTGTTATGGATTTTTTAATTTATATCTTAAAATATATATTAAAAATTTATATTGAGATAAGTTTGAATAAAAAATTGATATGATTAACACATATAAGTTTTATAAATGAACTAATTTGCAATATAAACTTTCATAATATAAATTTGTTAAATATTAAAAATGAAACTCACTATTGTTATTCACATATTTCATGTTCAGACACACAGAGAATGCTTTCTCTGCGTGCAAGCTAACCTCATCCATCATCTCTTGTACGGCATAACCCATCATTACCCTCTATTTTTTTTTTCTTTCTCTCTCTCTTGGGATTGCTTGCTTTATATATAACCAGTTATTCACCTCTTGTTTCCATTACCTCACTTTCCTTAACAACAACCCTTCTTCTCTCTATACTTTTCTCTCATCCCTCTCTTTCCCTTTTTCCTTCTCTCTATTCACAACATAACACTCACACATACACAAAAAAAACCACACACCTTTCAAGCTGAATTGATTTAGAAGTGTATAACCTTTTCAAATGGATATGGATCATCCTTCTAGTGCACAACACCAGGTAGATTATAATCCATATCATGCATCTTTTCTTTCTTTTCTTTTCTTTTATTTTTTTAAAATTTTATTCTTCCTTTAGAGCTAACACCAATTCATAAGAGTGAACAAGGAAACAATCTAGCTTTACATGCAAAAATTGTTTTTTCCTTACATTTTTTCTTACAAAGTAAAGCCTTTTAGAATAAAAAAAAAAAAAAACATAGTAAAGTCAAGTAACTCCTTTGTTATTATGTACTAATACTAATACCACCATATCTTATTATGCTATACCATTTCATGTGTATCTTCAATTTCCTTTGAAGTTTCTAAAACAAAGTATATACAAATTAAAGATTGGAAATTTAAGCTTTTTAATTAGCTATTTGATTTCATGTAATAATTAATCATGTCCACTGATTTAATTGGATTTTATTTTATTTTGTGTTATTAGCAGCAAATGTCTAACCAGTCACTAGAGAACATGATAGCTTGTTCAAAAGCACAACAGGACAAGAAACCAAGGCCACAGCCAGAGCAAGCACAAAAATGTCCAAGATGTGACTCCACCAACACCAAATTCTGTTACTACAACAACTACAGCCTTTCTCAGCCAAGGTATTTCTGCAAGTCCTGCAGGAGATATTGGACAAAAGGAGGAACCTTGAGGAATGTTCCAGTGGGTGGAGGCTGCAGGAAGAACAAAAGATCTTCCTCATCCTCATCATCAACAAAGAGGGCTCAAGATCAAGCATTCACACCTAACCCAACAAACCCACTCATTGGCCTCACACCAATGCCTTATGACTCAAATGACCTCAGTCTTGCTTTAGCTAGGCTCCATCAGAAGGGGTCAATGGGTTTTGATCATCATGACCATGATAATAATCTTTCCATCATGGGAAACCACACAAACACAAGCACAAACACAAACACAAACACAAGCACAAGCACACTACCTTGTGATAACATCCTTGGCATGAACCCTTCAAACCCTGGTTTCTTAGATGCACTTAGAAATGGGTTCCTTGCAACTCAGCAGAACAATAACAACAGCATGCAGAATATGTACTATGGTTATGGGAATGGTGAGATGGGTGAGGTGGAGAATGGAAACAACAATGGTTGTTGTGGTGGAGAGATGATGATGCTGCCTCCTTATGATCATCATCAACAACAACAAATGAGTATTGCATCCACTCAAGCAGTGTCTGTCACTACCATGAAGCAAGAACTTTGCAATGCAAGGGAACAAAGTGAGAATAATAAGGTTTTGTGGGGTTTCCCTTGGCAGCTCAATAATGGAGACACAAACATGGTTGAACCAATTGATTCTGGAAGAGCAAGTTGGAACAATGGCTTCACTTCATCATGGCATGGACTTCTTAATAGTCCCCTTATGTAAACAAGTGCGCTTGAGACGGAGGTGGCATCAGAAAGGAACTTAACTAGAAGAATCACAATACAATTAAAGCACTTATAATTTTATTCTCATGTTTTATTATATCAGTCTTAAGACTTTTAATCCTCTTGAGTGGTGGGTTAATAGGGGTTTTTTGATTCACTTGAATCACTTTTTTTTTTCCCTTTACTAGTAGTTTGTATCTTTTTTCCTTTTTTTATTTGCCTGTTAAATTATCAAATTTTTTGTACTAGTGTCTTTTAATAGGTGAATTAATAGACTAATGAAATTTCTGATTTGTTTGGTAATTTAGTCAATGCAGTTGGAGAGAAGTAGACAAAGCACCATTTCCTTATTTGACAATGAGAGAGGGAGAGAGATTGGGAAATTGAGAGTGATGTTTCATAGTTTTGTGCAGCATGAACCTGAACTCTCTGAACAGTTAGAATCAAATTTTCAGGATCTTTGTTTGTTTTTTTTAATTAGTGCTAGTTTCAAGATATTCTGCCATCTTTTATTCACCAGGTAGATTCTTAGAACATGTTTGTACACATTTCCCTTTTAATTATTAATTACAGAAATGGCAGTATTTTTAAATCAAATTGAAATATTACCAATGTAGTAGTACTTTCTACCATGTATGAATATTAATGGTAGTGGAACTGCATCAGCAGATGAGAATTTCTCGTGTCTCTTAATATAGAATTAGAAATTTCAGTGAAGCATGAGCGCTAAGTTCGGGAATGATTTTGTTCACTTGGCAGACCAAATCCAAGTTAGGATTTGGGCGTGACAAAATTGTCAGTAATAGGTTTGAAAATTATTTCAATCTGCCTAAGTAATCTATGACAATGAGCTACATTTGTTGCATCATTGTTTGAATTTTTTATAAGGACAAAGATTCTTAAGCATAAAAAATTCAATTGAGTCAGGGAGAGAAAGAATCTGGTTTGTTTGGCTGTCACTCTTGAGAATTTAGGTATGAAAATATGAAATAATTTTGCTATAATAGAGGCAGCTGTATAGCATTGAACAAGTCATTTTCCTCTTAGTTGAGATAAGGTTACATTTTTTTTTTTGTCCTTGCTAGTGAAACAAGAGTAGAGAGATTGGTGGGAAGAGATGGGCCATTGGTTAATTTTCTAATTAGATGATGATTGTGGCAAGTAATAATATAATTAAACGAACTATAGATATCAACTATAAAGGATTGTTTAAATTGACTGACGCAATTACCTCAAAGCGCAACAAGTAGTGGACCTACTTGGGTTGGAGCTTCAAATGAGAACGAGGTGGAGCAAGTACAGTTGGTCAAAAGTCTTCAACTAGCACTATCTTTTGTTTATCTGACATGCACATGGCATAAAAAATGAATGGTGGTATATTTTATATAAAATATGGTTATAGTATATTTTTTCTAAAAATGATTCAAATCATGGCCTTTCCCTGTGTTTAATTTGTTTGAAGGGATTGGATAGATTAATGAAATGTGCTTTTTGTTTAATAGAAGTAGGAAGAATGATTAGATTCTAATCTTCTTTGAAAATCAAGGGTAAGATTTTGTACAAGCTCAACCAATCTGAAGATAGCACTTGAATATATCAACCTACAAGAGTTTAGAGTTTCATTATAGCCGAACTCAGTGGGGCCCGGTACGAACCTTGAGATTCAAGTTGAGACGTTAGGCACTGTCTATTCAAACTTAAACAACCTTAGGGCCCAAGTGATTATCACGTTTCGCTCGAGTCTAAGAAAATGGGTAAACAAAAGAAAAATCAGGAAAATAGAATGAGGACATGACACGCACCGAGTGAGAGAGGGTATTAATAATTTTAAATGGCGTTTTTGTTACTCTGAATATAAAAGATTTCGACTTCATTTTTTTCTTTAGGTTTATGTCCTTCAATTTTTTTAAAAAAACTTTGAGTTTAATCCTTGTTAATGACTTGTCAACACCACAATTAGTCACGTAAGCAATTTCATGACACATGCTATATATAAGTATTATTCATGATCGTTATCATTAAAGACTAAAACCAAATTTAAAACAAAATAAAAGTATTTTCAAAAATAAAAAAATAAAAGAACTAAAATCAAAACTCATTATATTTGCAAGAATAAAAAGATTGATTACCATAAAGTGTGGATGGATAGAGAATTTAATGAAGGATACTATACTTCTATCATTTTGTTGATGTTGAGACACTGATCTTCACCCAAGGAATCGTAGTTAAGACCTTCTAGGCATAAATGAAACAAACTACAAAGATATGTTTAAAGTTATATTTAACTACTTTACAAAGATTTTTTTTTTTTATAAAAAAAGGCGATTATTATACGTTAAATTTAACTATTTTACAAAGATTAGAAAAATATTACATTTCTTGAATCTTTATAAATATACTTTAAGTGCAATATTACCTTTTTAATTTGCAATAAAAATTTCATAAATATATTATTTCGCATCAATGAACAATGGACAAATAAAAGACGAAAACAATAAATATTTCCTAAAAAATATAATACAAAATAACTTACAAATAATACCATAGAATTTTTATAGAAGGCGAATTATAAATAAAAGCAATAAACATCTCCTAAAAAATACACAACTTATAAATAAGAACAGAAATTTTTTTTTCACGATACTGTCAATAAACAAGACTGGAGGGAGTATTAACTTTGGAAAATGCTCAGCAAAACAGGAAAAAAAAATCCTGGAAAAAAATTTTTCGATGAAGAACAGCCTTTG
This sequence comes from Crotalaria pallida, assembly GCA_037953625.1. NCBI lineage: Eukaryota > Viridiplantae > Streptophyta > Magnoliopsida > Fabales > Fabaceae > Crotalaria > Crotalaria pallida. Next base: position 134,246,131 of record CM075654.1, on the reverse strand, counting down.
ATACTTTAAAATTTCAAGGTTACTACTTGGATTTTTTTTCCAAGTATGGTAATAACAAGCGGAAGGGGAATTGCCTTCATGCGGTTCTATAAAAGCAATTGCTGGATTTTACATTATCCGTTCAAGTACCATCAACAAAGGTGACTGACGAAAAGACAATATTAATGGGAAAAAAAAAAAAAAAACCAAGCCAAGTATCACATAACAATGAATAAACTAATAAATAATTATGATTTCTTGCAAGACAAGCAGACAACACAAAAGAATGAAAATAGCATGTTCCAGTTCCATAAAGCTCTTAAAAGTAATTAGGCCAAAAGGATCCAGAGAAAAGAAGCATGCTCTACTTCTCCCAAATTCTACAACTGAAAACCTAAAAAAATAAAAAAAAAAAAGAGAGGGACTAAGACGAAATAATTTAAGACCTAGGCTTCTCCTTCTTCTCTTTGAAGAGTGCCAAAAGTGATACACCTGAAACCTTCACAACCTTGAATCGGACTCCAGGAATATCTCCAACAGCATGTCCTTTACGACCAAAACCAGCAATCAGCACTTCATCCTGCATAACAACAACCATATCAACTTTTAAGTGATAACGAAAAGGGCACAAAACATAATTCACCCCAATGCCTCTCTTCACATCTTGTTATAGGAAAACTTACGTTTTCTTCGATGTAGTTCAAGCAACCATCGTTTGGCACGAAAGCTGCAATCTTCTTACCATTCTTGATTAACTGTACTCGAGCACACTTTCTAATAGCAGAGTTTGGCTGCTTAGCCTCAATACCACTGTAAAAAGACAGTCGGTCAAGTCAAACATTTTGTTAAAGTAATATTAAACTTCTCGAAACAAATGGTATACCGGCAATTAAACAAAGTATAGAATAGAGATAATTGGCCAACATTTTTTCAAGGACAATGCCTTTGGCATGAGATGATCCAGCAAATGGTTTTTTCCATTCATTTCCGAGATGAGATTTCTTGTAGGACTTGTCAGCCCACCTCTGCCTTCTACGGTGGGACTTCAACTTGCGAGCAGCTCCCATACCATGTGTTTTCCTGATAACAGAGACAATGCCAGCAATCGTGAATTAATTTACAATTTCAAGGAAACCACTATGTATACATCTAACTAAAAAAATTCACAATTCGTGGTCCACCCTATGAAATTGGAAAAAATTATTACTTGGTCCTGAACCACAACGTCATCCATGGTCCAGGCCAATCAAAGATTTGACACATAATAAAATTAACTACTTCTTAATTTATTTATATTTTGCTTTTTTAATTAAGGTTTGCTACCTATCAAATCTTGATTGGCATGGACCACGGGATGACTTGGTGGTCCGGGACTAAGTAATAATTTCTCATGAAAATGGGCCCTTTAGGATAAGGACATGATAGGATAGAGAGCAGGAAAAAGTAGGATAGCTCTTATCCTGTCCAGTGTTTGATACACACGGGATTAACGATGGCATTGATGAGGTGGTGATTGTGGAGACAGTGTGATGATGATGACAGCAATGGTGTTAATGTGTGAGGGTATAAACGGAAAACTGTATTATCACATTATGCTCATTTCTAACCCCAACTTCCGGAATAAGATAAAAATTACACTAGAACACTAGACAGACATGATAGGATAGGCCAGGTGAACATGAGAACAGTATAACACTATCCTATCCTTGCTCACCAAACTCGGGATAGTAACATAATATCCTGTCTTTCTTATCTGCCCACCAAACGAACCCTTAGTTCATTACCAATGATTGGATAGTAAACAGGGATTCAATTGACATAAGCAATTAGCAGCACGCATGAAAATGGCTTAGGTGGCACTATTAAGACAACCTTCAAATTGATCGAATGAATAAGTTTATTAGATCTTTGATTTATATACAATTACTTAAGACACACTCCTTAACTATAAACAAGGATTAGACAGCTCTCTTCTAAGTGAAACATTAATTTCTGTAGAAATTCCACAACAACAAAAATTTGCAAGTAAAAAGAAGAAAAACACCAGATTTAAATGGAACCAGCATGCGATGAATAAGAAAAATAAAGTAATATAATCTGAAATAACAAGATTAGACAGCGCTCACCCCATGATGGCGAGTAAGAATCAGACACTCTGCAGCTTCCGAATAAGTGAGAAAGAGATAGCTACTCAGGCCGCCACACCAGGAGATGAAATTGCAAACCCTAACCTAAATAATCTTCTCTTTTTTTTTTTGTTTACTAATTTTTTTTCTTCTTAAAACCAATTAAAGCCCGTCTATCTACGCAACCTGCTTGATGGCCCAAGCATATATGGGCTTAGTCTAAAACACACTTGTTCAATTTTAGGATATTATTTTAATTTTTTTTTTGTGAACTTTATTTTGATTTTTTTTTTTAACAAAAGGTGATTTGTTTCCCGGTTTCCCAAGTTATCAACCGCACAAATGGGTAAATAATCCTTGCTTAAGTAGAAACAAATATCTTACCATTTGTACTAGCCTCCACTGATAAAGGTGATTTGATTTGTTGAACAGGTATTTAGGTATAGATATTGTTATTCAGTATTCAAAGAATATAGGAATACATATTTCTATTTTTTTTTATAGAGAAAGTATTTCTATTAAAAAACTAAACACACCACTTTCTCATAAAAACTTATGGGTTTCATTATGAGGACCTAGTTTCTATTTTTTTTTAACAAGAATTAGTTAAACGGAGTTTCGGGTTTAGCCAAAAAAAAATTTAATGGAATATAATTTTGTATATTTCTATTCTGCAATTCAAAATTGGATGGTTGCTATGCAACCCTTTTTTAAACCAATAAGAAGTTGACACCTATGACATGTCATAGCAACCATCCAATTTTGGATTGTATGTTAGTAATTTTACAGTTATATCCTCCATTATCACCCCGACCATTCCACACGCAACCACTGCAGCCATTTTTGTTGATCAACGATGACAAAGAAAAAAAAAATTATGTTATTTCAAGTGATAATTTCCTCTTATTTTCTCGAGAGGCTCGCAAAGGTCTTACAAGTATAGGTTAGAGAAAAATAAGAAACAGTCGGATTGCCATTCCCAGTGGTTAAGCTCGGAAATCTCACTTCATGTCTCGTAGCTTTGTTAGCAGGGTACATAATGCATTTAAAGTGAAAATTCCATTAACTTCTATGCAAAACCACCAAAAAAAAAAAAAAAAAAGGAAGACTAGTTTCACTATCGTTTTTAATCAAGATGAAATCATGAGGTTAGGCAGTAGCTGCCTCACCACTTGATCGAATTTCAATTACATGACGGATTTTCTATGTTAGGTGATTCATAATCTCATGATAAATTATATTTTCTCCGATCTTTATTATAGGTCACATTCTAGAAGATTTTATTGATTCTAATTATAAGTTACTTTATATTTCCTATACATCATTAATGTTTTTTCTTTTTTTTTCCTTATTAAATGCTTTGAGTATCTATGTGTTTTTTATTATTCATTAATGAATGTGAATTTTTCAAAAAAAATTGAAAAGATAAAATTGTAATGTTATAATATATTCTCATAGAATTTATAAAACTAACTACTTTCCTTTTTTTTTTAACGTACTAACTATTTTCCTTGGTATGTGTAATTCGGTTAAATATACCCTATAACAAGGACCGGAGGGAGTACTAGATGACTTTCACAATTTGCTTTACCTTCAAATATATTTGCAAAATTGCATAGACCAGGTTTGAGTAATGTGGTATTCTCACAAGTACTATGTGGACAAATGTATAATCAATGACACATTTTTGTAGTTGTAGTAGGTCTTATAATTAAGCTTCTAATCATAAAAGAGCAGAATTCATCCAACAACTAAAAGCCAAATTTTCCAAGACAGTTCAGAGTTTCAGATACGAGAAGGATTTACAGTGCACTGCATGAGAAGATAGTAGTCAGTAAAACAGAAAAAAACTCCAAAACATAAACATAAATAAACACAACATTGATGGACATTTCAAAGCACAATATCAGTGAGTAACTATTTTTGAGGCTTCTTCCACAAGACTCCAATCTTCTTCAGCATGTTGCCATTTTTCTTTCTCTGGAAATCATCATCATCCATGTCTCCGGCATACGGCGAGCACTTATAGCTATCCAATGACATGGTTCGGTCCGTGAGCTTCCCATTGTTTCCTGCTGAAAGCATAGCAGCCGCTGCCTCTGCAGCCTTCCTCCACTGATCAGATTGTACCTTCAGTCTTCTCAGTTCTGCTTCCATTTCCGAATTCGCTACTTGTGCTGCTTCCAGCTGCTCAGTCGTCCTCGCAGCCTTCCTGTTGCTCTTATCTGCCTCTTCCATCACAATCCCAAGTTTCACGAGAGCATCACGTTCCGCAGCCTTAGCCGCCTCTACTTGAGCAGCAACTTCCTCCCTCACTTTCCCACCGTCCGAGAACCTCTTCTTCATTTCCGATTTCAGCATTTCATTCTCTTCGGATATGCTTTGCAATGTTGTCTCTTTGTCCATCATATCAGCCTTTAATTCAGCCACACATTCATCTAATCTTTTAAGTTCCTTTTTAAGTTCATGTTCTTTTCGGGATGACATGCTCTCGCCAAGCTTTAAATTCAAGTTCTCATTTTCCTCCATTATACCTTGCAACTCAGTTTCCTTATCCATTAGGTTAGCCTTCAACTCTTCAATATCAGCTTTCTTTCTTTTCAACTCATCCTCTAACTCACATCCCCTCTGACTCGATTCGGATTTTATCTGCTCAATCAACTCGTTGGCATTCCTGATCTGCACCATGCTCCGAATCTGTTCTTCTTGGTGATTAGTCTCAGCCGTCTCAATCGCAGATTTCAATCTTTCAACCTCGGTCTTCAAAGAATGAATTTCTACTTCAGCCTGGTTAGGATCCTCATCCTCTTTCAACCGTTCAGGTTCCTCCGCAAATTTATTATCATCGACAAGATTCCGAGACTGAACGCCTTTGTTACTTGTGAGGTCTTTCTCGAGTTTTCTTACAAGTTCTTCTAGTGAGTTCACCCGTGCTCTAGACCAGTCTAACTCTAAAGCAATGGAGTTGTAGGCATCTACAGCTTTTGCAGCATCAGAATGTAGGAGCTCCACAGCTTTTTTCGCAGCCTCAAGTTGCAACAAAGTCTCACTGACCAAGTCATGGGCCTGAGATTCAGATTCTTTGCAATTCATGAGTTGGTCTTTCATGTTCTCCACAAGAGAAAAAGCTTGTGACAAGTTTTGCTTCAGGTTTTGTAACTCCACATCTGCTGGTTCCGAATGTTGTGTCGGTGCACTCTCAGTATTAGCTACCAATTCAAGTTGGACCTTGAGCTGCTGAATTTCATTCTTCGCAGAAGCCAGGGCAGCAGATTCGGCTTTCAGCTGTTTTTGGGAAGCCTCAAGCTCCGATTGCCATGCTTCATCATGTTCTTCTGAAGATTTCTGGAGCTCAGAAACACGAACTTCACCAGTAGCAGATAGCTCTAGAAGTTGCTTTTGTGAATCTTCGAGTTTTGCAGATAAAGCTAAGAGCTGCTCCTTGGATTCCTCAGCATCCTGCTGAGCTTGCTTCTTGCATGATTCAGACAAAATGAGCTGGTCCCTCACCACCTTCAAATCTTCTTGAAGTTGGGAAATTTGAGATTCCAATTCAGATATTTTGCTGGGGCGCTTCCTCTAAAGTAACAAAAAAAAAAAAAAGTAATGGTTCATATTATATACAAAATTCAAGACTAGGAAAATCATTATCGGGAATTTTAGAAAACAACAAACCATAATGGTGATTCAAACGCTGGTTACTGAAATCCGAGTAGAACAAAATTGAAAATGATAAAAGACAATGGCTACTTGATCATCAGACTCATAGGCTCAGGGGCATATAAACATGTTTTTCACTAGTCCTTGATGTACAATGCCATACACCGATAAGTTAACATATGGATTCTCTCCACTGCTTTTGTTTTTGGTACCAATCATAAAACTTATCTTATACACAATCCTCTCCACAGTAATGTGAATACACTTCTTCAATGTTGAAAAACAGAATCCATTGAAGGGTCCATTCATGATCTATCTGCTAAAGTGTAGTTTTTAGGATAATTTATTTATTGCGTAAATATTATGAAGTGCTTACTAGGATAATTTACTAATAGACACTGCATGCATTTTCCATGTAGCCTGATCAGTATATTATACAAAAACAATTTGAAAGAAACTCAAGCCTACTTCAAATAATTAGTTAAAATTTAATAGGAACCACTAGCAAGTAATTTTGAAAGAAATCCAAAAAACAGACGTACGTTACTAAAGTATCTGGATGTGCCTTTTTGGCAAAACTCAAAGGCGCTTTTGCTGAAAAGTTAAAGTTTTCTGCTTTTACAGAAAAGAATAATTAGGAAATAGGTTGTTTGTCTGCTTTTCTTAGAAGTTAAAAATATGCCAAATGCTTTTTCCTTCCAAAAAAGGAAAAAAAAAAAAAACTTTTTGAACAGAAAAAAGGCTTATCCCCCACAGACATTACATGTAAAATACTTTAATAAGTTCTCTGCAAATGTATTACTTGTAAAAAAAAAAATGTTACCTCAGGAACTGGGCTTCTAGGTGATCTACGGTCAGTGACTTTGGGACTTCTTTCCTTTGATATTTTATTAGCTTGACTTGAAGAAGATACGGAGCTGGTGTCTATAGCAGTAGTCCTGAGTTGGCGTACAGCACGGGGAGAAACCTTCTGTGGTACTTCAGAGGAGCCACTTCTGAAATCACAAGAAGTGGTATGATGAATTGATGATCATATTAACAAGTGAAGATGGGAAACCATGTTTCTTAATTCTAGCAATAAATGCCCTGAAGGCATATAAAATAATATCATCATATAAAACTTGCATTTATTAGATGTTTAGATGATGAGATTAAAATACAATGCATTTTCTATCATGGCTAATAGCTTGTTATAGAAGTGGCATGAATTCAATTGTAATTTTGATAATAGTAAGGAGAGTTTTAAATAATCAAAGTTAAATCAAACAGGGAAATTTGTGAGGAGTTGAGAAACATTTGGTGGCATTAGCTTCTGCTAATCACATTCACATGTATAGTTATATGGAGCTTATTAATTAGTAACATTTAACACTCTCTCCTTCTGTTTTAATCACATTTAAAAACCAGATATCCATTTGAGTTAGGGAAGTGCAAAAAGCAACATTTATAAAACAGGAAAAAGAGTTGATGGCCAAAGCATTTCAAGGTTACCTTGTCTTAGGGGTCTGCATGGCTAAGCTGCCTTCAATCCAAGTAAAGAGAAATGTGTCAATATTATGGACCTCACTACTTGAATGCTACCTGACCCACAGAGACTGTAACAGTTCAGAAAAAATATCACAGACTGAGACAAACGAATCCAATGTGAAGGATAATGATGAATTATTTGTGGTAAAAATAAATGTGCTCATGCAGAATGGGATGCACTTCTTATCATCACACCCCTTAAGCCATAAATGCAGAAGATTTTACTTACTGTGATTTCCACTTCTAGATGCACTACTCACAGCCTCTTCCCCCTAACCTAAAACTGTGACCAAGTGGTACCAAAAGATATCACTAGAAACTAGAAAGATGTATATGATGGGTATCACTAAAAAGTCAAGCAGATTTGTATCAAGTATTAATTTATGTAAACCAAGGTCCATACATGAGGAAAAAAAAGTTCTCTTTTCACCTACTTATGCTATTATAAGGTCTTATAGGCTCTAAAAGTCTCTAATAGTCCCCCGATTATAATCAAGAGGGACCTACAATAACAACAATATTAAAGAAGGAAATGACATAAGTACCCAAGATCCTCTAAAATTAGATAATGAAAAGACCAATTTACCCATATGTGTTATCCCATGCCATACAAGCGCAATGGGCATTTTTGTAAATCAAAAATAAAAAATTTTCCTAGCCTCCAATCTTGCCGTGAAAGAAGGCATGACTATGGTATGAAGAACACAAATATGTCCTTACCTAAAAAAGATTTAATCTTTCTGATTCTGTCTGCCATAGATGAAAACAATATGATAACTAGGCTCTAACCCTTTGACATTTTTCACATAATTATTTCAATGGAGAAACAAACAAGATGACCTTGTGCAGTGACGGATCTTTCTAACAAGACAAATGCTAACCAGTGCCCTTGATGCACTCGTTAAGAAGTAAAATGACGTAAATAACCATTGAAAAATGCATTTTTTTAGATTCCTGAGACACAAAGTAACTTATGATTAATTTTATAAATTTAGAAACCTTAACAAGTGCCTTAAGTAAGACCCTTCTAACAATTCATGCATAACATGTAGTAAAAGCCAAAAATGGATAAGGTAAAGTAAAAAAGAAAACAACCATTGATGAAGTGAAACTCACTTCAGATAAGGATATTCATTGGAAACAAAAGGAATCAGAATATCAGATCCACAACAAACGAGAAGAAAGCATGCAATGCAGCATCACCGTGTATTAAAACTCTACAACAAAAGTAGATAATGGAAGACACAACTTTTGAGAGTATAAATAAAAAAGAGAGAGAGAAGGAAGAACCAGTGCTACTATTTCGAGAAATACTTATAGTATATTTATTAAAGCATTTGAAAAAAGAAGAAGAAGCACAGAAGCAAACAGACAAGAGTAAGTACATTATGGAATCAACTTTCTTATTTTAAAATATATTCCATTCACTTTTATCATGTATGAAAGGTACAAAACGTTGCAGCTCCTGAACTTTCTTTTGGTATAGCTAGCTAGCTTTTTAACTTAAATAAGCCCTTCAGGAAAAAAAATTGCTTTTTGAAAAAAACAAAGTAGGGAAAGCTTGAAAAGAAGAATCATTTAGGTTCAACACGAACTTTGGTTTATCTCAAGTTAAAGAACAAAAAATTGTACAATGCAGAAAACATGAGATGTGATGAGGTAACAAATGAACAAGTAATGTATCATGGACTAGTCTCCTTTTCTCATTCTCACTCAGCTCACCCCTTTGCTTCTTTTTCCATTTTTCTGAAGTTATATAAAAATAAATAAAAACAACTACACACAATGTAAATGCAAAGAAAGAAAAGGATGCATTAGTTAGTTGATGAGTCCAAACCTAGTGAAGGAGTTAGCAAGTTGAGTAAGCTAAGTAAGGTTGTAAAGTGTTTGTTCAATGCCACCGTGTGCTTTCAACTATCTCCTCTGTGAAGAGAACACTTGTGTAGTGGTGAGTGGTGAGTGTGTAAAGTGTTTAATTTCCTGTGGATGAGGAGAGGAGATAGAGTAGTAGTAGAAGTACTTCAGTTAATAGAAGAGAAACCAATGAATTAAAAAGAAGGTAAGGAAGGAGGAAGGAGGAGACAAAGAGAGTGACAGGGGAAGCAAGTAGTAAATAGTACAGCTCTGTCGTCTCACTCTCACTCTCACTCTCACCCTCCCATAATTAAACTGCTTTTAACTTGGACTTTGCGTCCGCATATTACTATATACTCGATATGTACGAAATACAAGACTTTTTTAGATTTTTATTTTGTCCTTATTTATAAGATTTTTTATCTATTTTTAATGAGTATTAATTGTTTTTTTCACAAACATCCATATTTATTTATTAATATTTTTTACATTCCCAATAATATTAATAAGGATAACTTTGAAAATACGTACTCCCTCCGGTCCTACATATAGGGCATACTTAACCGTATTCTCCAAACCAGGGAAAATGGTTAATTTTGTGAATTTTACGAAAATATATTATAACATTACGATTTTATCCTCTCCATTTTATTTGGAAAGTTCGCATTCATTAATGAATAACAAAAAAACATGATTAGTTGTCCGCGTAAGACAGCTCAGTTGGTGGCTGCAGGGACACTTAGGATTTCCCCTTCCCCATGTTATGGGTTCTAGTCCCAGACCTCCCATGTAAACCAAAAAAAAAAACATGATTAGTTGAAACATTTAATAAGGGTAAAAAAGAGAAAAAACAATTAATTCTTATGCATAAGAACTATAAAGTGAACTATATATAGGATCAAAGATTTTTTCTAGAATGTGTCATATATATATATAGGACTAGAGGGAGTATCAAAAGTTCACATTTCCAATACAATTAACTAAATTATTCCACTTTCTTAGACGTAAAATTTTCCAAAAGGGTTATATATCTAGGGAGGGGGTATTTTTTTTCCCGCTATATATATGGAGTCATGAAGAGATGAAAATATGTTCCATCTTTATATTTTTTATATTTATTTTTGTTATTGCATCATACTACTATTATCATAAAATAAAATAAATTCTTCAATAATATTATCAATCATCAATTGTTATTAACATAGTTGGTATAGGGTTATGTGAGTTAAGCACGTGGTTATAGCTTGGTCTTCCATTCTTCCTAATATAAAGAATTTCAGTTAGAATGGTTAACTTCGAAAAAAAAAACAAAATGTATTCAAAGAATTAGTCATAAAAATATAATTATACATATTTTTCTTTTTTGCGAAAGAGGGAAAATACAATTATCCCTACATCTCTAACACTTAAAAAATATGATAGTTGGAAAATTCTTCCATACTACCTTTTAAGTTTATGAAAATGATGCTCCCTCTTTTATTATCATTAATTAAAAAAATTAATGGTGGAAATTGAAAAATAAAAAAATGTAAAATACTTCTTCTGGTTTCTATTATAAGCCAAAAAAAAAAAACTTTATTAATGGTCTTAAATATAAGTAAAATTTAACTAATTTTATATTTTTAATACAATAATTCCTAAAATATATCTATACAGTGGTTAAATCATTTAATTTTTGTTTCATTTTCAATGTAAATTTACTAAAATAAACTATTTTTTTTATGAATTTAAAAAAATTAAATATATTCAACTAATTTTTATTAATACACGTGAAGTTAGTTTTTCTCTTAAAAATAAGATAGTATTAATTATACCTTTCTTATCTTATCTCATTATTCTTCCTAAACCCCAATGACCTTGCTAATGTCACATCAGCATTCTCATGTTTCAAAATGGGTTGTGAGATAGTCGCACTCATGCTTGGATGACATATCAGCCCATAATGAAAAACCCAAAGCCGACCTACAATTCAACCACTTCCCTTCATCCTTCCGGTCTATAGCATTTAGTTTATTTTTAAAGAAAATAAGATTATTTTTTTTAAATTTAAGTTTTTTTCGTAAGATTAAAAGATTTCATAGAAAAAGTTATTTCATATTTGATATTCTGCAAAATTAAAAAAATTAATTGATTTTTACTGGTTCCATGGCATTTAGTTTTTTACTAGTAAAAATTGATTTTTACTAGTTCCATAGCATTTAGTTTATCTTATCTCGTTATTTCATATTTGTTTTCTAATATTTCATAGAATAAAAGATTTCATAGAAAAGTTATTTCATATTTGATATTCTATGAAATAAAAAAATTGATTTTTACTAGTTCCATAGCATTTATTTATTTATTTTTAAATGTCACACTAATGCCCTTGTATATTGCTGAACAATTAAAAAAGAAAAGTTATTTCATATTTGATATTCTATGAAATACGGTACTTTCAATCGATACACTATATATATGAAATTAAAATAAATATATTACAATCTACTCTCTCTAGTCCTATCTATAAGATCTTTGCGGAGTCTTTTACTCCACCAAGAAAAGTGATTAAATTTATTAGTGGCATTGTAAATGTGAAAGTTTGATATACTTTTTCAAAACTATCCCTATAATTATTATTAGAACTCTAAAAAGTGTTGATTTAATATAGGTGTTTGTGAAAAGAAGTATTAAATACTATTGAAAATTGAAATGAGATCTTATAAATAGGATCAAAATAAAAATACCAAAAATATATTATAAATAGAATATGAGTGAGTAATAAATTGGTTTCCGATGGGTAACTCATATTGTACAACAGGACATAAAATGCGAGTGCCCGTATTTTTCCTTTTCAATTTCCTATCAAAATTTTATTTATAATACAAATAAAAAATATTATAATAAAAGTTGAGTATTTTATCATATTTAAAAGATTTAAATACCAAATTAGTTACCTTAAAAAAAATACCAAATTAGTTATTATAAATGTACATGCATCTTTTTGAAATTAGACTTTATATTTTTTTTTTCTCTGCTTTAATTTTTTGTTTGTTTTTGACCCTGATCCATAGCATCAACTATGAATGAAACTTGCTAAAGTGATTTAACGAGACATAGATTAAAACCTACATTCGCTAATAAAATATATAAGATCGAAACTTACACGTGCTAAAAATATAATAACCAAAACTTCGGACAATGTAAATAGAGATTAATGTGGTGTGTACTGACGGTGTAACGTATTTTACACCATCAGTTCATTGTCCACCATTCATTTGCATTACCTTTATTTGAAAGTCAACGACAATAAACACATGAATAGTGGATGATGCACTGATGGTGTAAAATAATTTTACTATGTAGGCGCACCATCTATTTTCTCATGAAAATACAGGGACCAAAATCAAAATCATATTTGCATTATTTTTAACCACAATTGATAGTGGGACCAAAACCAAAACCAAACAAAAAATAAAAAAACAAAACCCAAAAAGTTAAGGCCCCATTCGGAATGGTTGCAAGTTGTCAGTTTTTAGTTTTAAAATCATATTTTTGAAACAAAACTTGTTCGGCTAAATGGGTTTAATTTTGGTTTTTAACATATTTTCAAAACAAATTTATCCAAATTTGTAAAACATGAAAAATAGGTTTTGGGATATTTGTTGTGGTTTTTATCCTCCCCTATATTAAAGTTATCAATAATAACGTAAATCCTTATCACTTCTTCACTCAGGATCAATCACTCCATCACCATCATCAAGTGTTCTTCATGCTAAAAAAATAAGGCTATTTATGGTTTTGGTCCCTAAAATTTCAGGGTGTTTTGGTTTTAGTCCATAAAGTTATTTTGACCGAGACTAGTTCTTAATTTTTCAAACATTTTGGTTTTGGTCTCAACCGTTAGAGAAAATCAATTATTTGTTGATATGGTTTACGGAAACCCACATCAACAGCTACGTGGTATGAGGTAGTGCCAAATAAGTATTGTGACATATTCATGCCCATAAACGCAAAATTCTGCATATGTGACCATTTTAAGTATTAGACCATTTTGTGTCCGTAGAATTGTATCATTCACGTTATATCACTTATTTGGCGTCACTTCACACTACGTGACTACTGATATGATATGATGTTCCGCTAGCCGCATCAGGAAATAACAGTTTTTTTCATAATGGAGTGGATCAAAACCAAAACTATATGACCAACCTCCCGCGTCTGACCAGGATTCCGATGTTATATGACAAACCCAGAAGTAACTTCGGGGAGTCAGACATTGAAAAAATAAGAATAAGGGTATCTGACAAAAATACCCCAAACTTCAGGGACTTGTGACATAATTAAGCCAAATCTACTATCTATATATAAAAGGATCCCTTTTCGAGGCACCACGTTTGCCGGAGAAATTTTCGAGGCACCACGTTTGTCCCGTGAAACTTTCCTCGCACCAGAGAAATTGTAGGTAGATAATCATTATCTCTAATAAAATTACAATTTAAAATTAAATAAATTATTTAAATTTATTTAATCATTATATGTATGTAAAAGTATTATTCTAAATTATTTGTTGGAAAAAAAAGCAATCATTATCCTCAATAAAAGTATTTAAAAAAATATTAAAAAATCACAAATTTATTTAATGATTATCTATACGTGAAATCATTATCCCCGATTTGTTAAAAAAAGTAATCATTATCCTCAACAAAAATATTAAAAAATTTATAATAGGATCTCACATTCAATTTTACATTGTTTTTCACCTTTAGATCTCTCTAATTCTAATAATTTTGTTCTTCTATTATTTCTTATTTTATATCCTAACTAGCTCCTACCCCGTGCAATGCACGGGTTGTTGATATTTTAATTTTTTTATAATAAAATATTTTAAATTAAAGATTATTATTAGCAACAACTAAAAATAATTATATAAAAATGTAGGAGTTTGAACTAAACTGTACAACGAAATAACATTATATCTAACCAAAATTACAATTTGAAATTAAATTAATTATTTAAATTTATATAGTCATTATATGTATGTGAAATCATTATCCTCAATTTGTTGAACAAATCATTATCTTCAACAAAAATATTAAAAAAATATTAAAAAAATCAATATATATATATATATAATAGGTTCTCCCATTCAATTTTTAAAGTTCTATCTAATTCTAAGGATTCTCTTCTCCAAATTCTCTCTTTTATTTTTATTTTTTCCCTCATTCATCTACTTAAAGCTCTTAATTTTGATTTTTGAGTGTTTGATGAATTACTTATTAGATGACGCATATTTTGTTATACTTTTAATTGCCTTTTGTTTATTACTCTACTTAGAGCTCTTAATTTTGATCTTTGAGTGTTTGATGAATTACTTATTGGATGATGCGTATTTTGATATACTTTTAATTGACTTTTGGTTAATGCTAATTTCAGGAAGAATGACAGCAATGAGTTACTTCAAACAAGAGCATGACCTTGGTAAGTTGTTTTTTTTTTTGGAAATTTTGGTTTGTTATACACTTACTTTGATTATTCTTTGTTGAAAGAATATGCAAATAATTGATCCTTTTCTCTTTTCAAAGAAGAGAAGAGTTAAGGCTCCTAGGATTAGGAAGAAATACCCTGATCGTATTCCGGTGAGAAATAATTTTGGTGAGTCTTTTGTCTGTTTGAAGAAACAATGTTTTTCGATTTATTTATGATTTTTTTTCGTTTTTGTCATGAAATAAGATAAATGATGAAAATGATCAAAATATGTAAATATAAATAATAATAATAAATGTGATAATTATATTAAAAAAATAATAATGGTAAAAAATATTAATTTATCCATCAAATAAATATAAGAAATATCTTATAATATTATCCAATAAAAAAATCAAAATGTATAATTGGTTTAATTATATA
Organism: Crotalaria pallida; assembly: GCA_037953625.1. Taxonomy (NCBI): domain Eukaryota; kingdom Viridiplantae; phylum Streptophyta; class Magnoliopsida; order Fabales; family Fabaceae; genus Crotalaria; species Crotalaria pallida. The sequence continues at coordinate 134,231,099 of CM075654.1, read as the reverse complement.
TAATTTTTCACATTAGATGTGATAATTATATTTAAAATATGCTAAATTATCATGTCTTATGCAATAGAAAATATTTTGATTTATCTTTAAATCTACTCATAATACCATTAAACAAAAAAAATATATAAAAAGTTTAATTTTCATTTCACTCCAATAATTAATCATAATATCATGATAAAACGCGTTAATTCATCAATCAACTAAATAAGGAATACATTAATTTAATACTCATCTATTCATAGACAAATATAATATTAAATATATAAAAAAGAGCCAACATCATATTCATAATAAAATGTAATGTGTTAACCAAGATAGTCAAAAACAACTATTTCATTGCGTCTTCATGTTCTATGAAATAGTGGATATTCTGATTTATCCTTAAATTTTCTCATAATACCATTAAACAAAAAAGATCAAAATATTTAATTCTGATTTGTTTTTAATTATCATAATAAATTTGATAATCATATAAAAATATTAATTTATCTATTAAATAAATAAGGAAGATCTAATTCTGATTTACTTTTGATTCATCATAATAAAGTTAATAATCATGTAAAAAGAATGTTAATTTATCCATTGAATAAATAAGGAAAATCTCAGATAAAAAATGTTATTTTTTTATTTATATAAGGAAGTACAAAATTTTTCAACAAGCTCATTTTTTATTGTTGTTTAATAACAATCTTTACTTTAAAATATTTAAATATTAATAATCCGTGCATTGCACAGGATAAAAATAAAAAAGTTTAATTTTGATTTCACTCTAATTAATAAAACATGCTAATTATCGATCAACTAAATAAGGAATACATTAATTTAATATTGATTTATACATAAATCAATATAATATTAAAAAACGATCCGTCATTATCTTCCAATGAATTCATGTCCAATGAAATAAGGGATATTATGATTTATCATTAATTATTCTCATAATACCATTAAACAAAAAAGTCAAAATAATAATAATAATTTTTGATTTATCATAATAAAGTATATTGAATAATCCTTTTTTTATAATCATTTTTGTTATTGTTTAATAATAATCTTTACTTTATAATGAAAATAATAATAATCTTTAATTTAAAATATTTAATATAAAAAAAATTAATATCAATAACCGGGGTAAGAGCTAGTATAAATATATGTATATAGACCAAATTGATATTTCAAAATAATGTTCTACTGCTACAATACAAAAACTGGTTTAAGCTTCGGAGGCGCTCTTCGGCTTTGAAGGACACTATTGAAAATTGATCTTCGAAAAACAAAATTAGTGAAATAGAGAATAATTAATCAAAAGTTCATTTTTATGTGAAGCAGCTTCATGAGAATTTGCTACTGATGTCTTTTTCTCTTACCGAAACAACCAGCTATACCAACATCAACCTTGTATATATGATGAGCCTGTAATATTCCATTTATTTTTAAGCCAAAAGAATTAAGCGAGAAAGATAATAAAAGGGATATAAAAATTATAAAAGACCGTTCGTGTAAGACAGCCCAGTTGGTGGCTGCAGGGACACTTAGGATTTCCCCTCCCTCAGGTCATGGGTTCTAGTCTTAGACCTCTCATGTAAAAAAAAAAAAAATTATAAAAGACCTGATAACTTCTCCTACTATACGTAACCTTGCTTATAGCCTTATACTACTACGTTCTTTCTCTCTCTATCTTACTTCGTATGTATCGCAAGTTCTAATAAAAACAAAAATAGTCAAAGAAAACGGAGAGCTAGATTATTGATTTAATAGTATTACAAGTCTTTAACTGCTCCCTTAGCTTGTTTCTTAGTCCAAAGAAAATAGTACTCCTATTACATTTCATTTAATTTCCTATTGCGCTTTACTTTTGCTCTTGTTTTCTTTACGTAACCTTCAAAATTGCAACCGTTGAAGAAATTGAGTGAAGTTCACATATATATCTAGCCTTCCGTCATCCACATAGTCTTTTTTTTTTTTTTTAAACATTGAATTATTAAATGATTTTTTTAATTCACGTGAAAAGATTAATGAAACATACATTTAATGATTTGTCTAATTTATCAACAAATTATTAAACAATTAATTTAATGTATTTTGTCTTAATCAACCAATCATAATTCAAAGTTTAAATTTTAAACTTTTTCGTTAATTACTTTTACTTTAATTTATGATATTGTAGGACAGAGGGAGTATTCATTGTGAAGGCCAATTTTTTGTTGCTAATAATGTCATTATACGTATCTAATAGTGTATCATAATCATTTGTGTATAGATAAGAAAACTGGTACATTTCCAGAATATAAAAAAGGTTTTGACCATACATGCAATCCTCCGCTTTTAACTTGCCATGATCAATTTTATCTAAACATTTTATTTAATTTTTTTTTTATGTAATTTATCCAGAAATATTTCAAATAATAGCTTCAATGGAATTGTGATGAGAGATAAACGGCTGTGCCTTGGTGGTATAAACTTGTTTACACTATTAGTTCATCATCCGCCGTTTATTTATATTAGTTTTAACTAAACTTTAACGACCATAAAAATGTAAATGATATATATAGATGATACAAAAACTTTATACCGTCGATGAAAAAAAAAATCTATTATTTAAGTTTATAAAAAAACATCTATTATTTAAGCTCAACAACAATTATTCCAAGCAAGGAAAATGCTAACAAGTGCAACATACTAAAAGTAGTTTATTGTTATAGAAAAATGTGATTTTTGAGGTTTTCGAGAGAGTGATTAATGTTAACTTATGATTGATTTATCATTTCTAGTAACCTTAATAAATGTTCTTAGAACACTTGTTAGCAAGACCCTTCAAGTAAATATATGAAAATTAATAAGAAAGAGAAATTGAAAGACACATTATTCTTTACTTAAAATGATAATCATTATTATTTATTTATCCAATTTCAAATACAACACGACTTTTAAGAAATATAATCATTACTTAAATTTTCAATATATTAATAATTTTTTTTCCATTATACTTTTCTCCCTAATCATTAATTTGTTTATCACAATTTACGTAAAACACGACTTATTGAATAGAAGTAAATATGAAAAATAACATTTATTACATTATTGAATTTCTCAAAAGTACATATAAAAGGGAAAAAATTTCTCAAAAAAAGATCATTAATAAGAAACGAAGAGAATAGGTTTTAGACTTATACCTCTGTCTCTATATATAAGACCTTTTTGAGAGATTTCACGTCCATTGGGAAAATTGGTTAATTTAGTTAATGGTATTGGAAATGAGAAAATTTGATATGTATTTTCAAAATTACCCCTATTAATAATATTAGGAATCTAAAAAGTGTTGAGTAATTAGAAGAAAAAAATAATTAATGGTCATCAAGAATTGGTGTAGAGTCTTATAAAAAGGGACAAAACAAAAATGTCAGAATAGTCTTATATTTACTATTTAGAGATAGATGGATGGAGTATACTCCTATTAGTTATAGATATTCAAATAATATTATTGGTTTTTTGTTTTTGTTTTTGTTTTTTTTTTAAATCACTACAGTAATGGGCTGGGTCACTACGTGAACATAGAAACTTGAAACTTTACCCAAAATCACATCGGAGTTGCTTGGCTCAGTTCGCTGCATGTTGCGTTGAAGGCGTTTCTGTAAACGTAACTTCCCCCCAACTCTCAAGTAATGACCAAGAAATAACCCACATCATCTGACATCTATGCTGTTATCAAAATACACATTTTAGATTATAATATACTTTTTTTTTATTACTATCGGCCCTTTTTTAAATTCTTTTTATGAAGATTTTAAAAGTATGATAAATGTTATTTTTTTATATTTATTTATATAAAATAACTTTTGATTTATGTAAGTAATGAAAAAAAATTTATAATTATAAATAAAGTAAAGATATAGTGAAAAAAACAGTCAATATATCAAAAATTTAAATAATGATTATAATTTTTAAAAGGTGTATTTTATTTGAAATATCAGAAATATATAGTAGTAAGAGAGATAGTAACTTTTATCTAAGTCATTTTAATCTTATACTAATTAATACAAGTACCCTTCAAGTTTTTGTTCATCTATAATGCTGAATTTCGATTGATTCCCCAATAAAAAAATTGGTTTGATTTTACGTAATTTCCAACTTTAGAACAAATTACTATATTTTTCACTATATGTTAAGAAAATGCTAATGAGTTCTCTTAAGATGTTTTTCAAAAAACTAAAAAAAATGGTATTAAGAAATATCATACTCGATAAATTAATAAGTTTTATATATACATTTTCGATATAATATTGATTTTATTGATTACTTAAAAAATATTCTCAAAACATTCTTTAAGAAAACTTTGTCATCACATTTGAACAAACAAACGATAATGAAGCTCAAAAAACTACTCTCTATATCTTATTTGTAAGGCATTATTTTTAAGTAAAAATTTGATCTATTTGTAAGATTTTTTTTTTCAATTTCTAATAACATTTAATTACTTATTTCAAAACACGCATATTAAATCAACACTTTTTAAAATTTCAGTAACAATTACAGAAATAATTTTGAAATATACGTAAAATATTTACATTTCAATAAAAAAAAACCTTAATCCACCTTTTGTTTTAGTGAATTTCTCTAAAAAAATGTATACATATAATATCCGAGGGAGTAAATTACACATCTGTCTAGGAAGAAGCCTAAACATGATAATGTCCTTAGCATTAACGTAATATAACATGGAACCAACCTAGCAAGTGCCAATTGCCACATCATCATTTTAAAATAAACAAAGGCTAATTCAGTCATTTGGTATGCATCTAATGAACACATGGCTTTGTTTACTCACACCCAAGTTTCACACGGCAAAATAATAATAATAAAAATAAACCTACACATTTCTTGCATATATACTCTCATAAGTCATAATAATAAGTAACTCTTCCTTCCTTAGCTTTGAGCTTGAACTACTCCTTGTTGCATAGAAACAAAGAAACAAAAATGAGAACAAGCAACCACTTGATAGGTGCACTAAACTTCTTAACCTTCTTGCTCTCTATCCCAATCTTAGGAGGTGGGATATGGCTAAGTAGCAGAGCCAACAACACTGACTGCCTCCAATTCCTACAGTGGCCACTCATCATCATAGGTATAAGCATCATGGTAATCTCCTTGGCCGGTTTCGCCGGCGCGTGTTACCGCAACACCTTCCTAATGAGGCTATACCTAGTGGCCATGTTCATCATCATCGCGGTGCTCATCGGCTTCATAATATTTGCTTATGTTGTGACGGATAAAGGGTCAGGGAGAAGGGTGTTGAACAGAGGTTACTTGGATTATTATCTTCAAGATTATTCGGGTTGGCTTGAGGAGCGCGTGGCGAGTGATAGCTACTGGGGGAAGATTAGTTCTTGTGTTAGGGACTCTAGGGCGTGTGCTAAGATGGCAAGGAATTTTAATGGGGTGCCTGAAACTGCTGATATGTTTTACCAAAGAAGCCTTAGTCCTGTTCAGGTACATATACTAAGCCCCACAACCCTAAGTTTGAGTTTTTTTTTTCTTTTTTTGATTATTTAGTGATGTCTAGCTATTGCTGAGTTGTTTCTTGAATCTGGATTAATAAGTTCTTGGTCTAATAATTGATAGATTAACATTTACTTTTTTTATGAATTAGAAAAAAAAAAAAAAAGGAATATACTCTGAACTTGGTAATTAGGATTTCAGTTTGGAGTTTTTTATTTGTTTTTTTAAGGGAGTTTTTTATTTCTAGGGGATGGTTTTATTGTTTTCCTTGTTTTTTTTAAGCATTGAGATGGGAAATTAACCACTTGATAGTTGATACTTGCTTAATTATTGTTCACCTGCAATTTATGAGTTTTTAATTTGATTATTGTGTAAAAAAAATTAGTCCAATTTACAAACTCAGTAAAGTCAATAGTTTCTCAACAATAAAAATTAATACGTAGTCATAAATTAATTTTATATGAATCTTATATAAAAAAAATATATCACCAATATAATTAGTAAATAGTTGTGTTCTTTAAGTGCACAAGAAAAAAACTAGAGGAAGATGTTTTACCAGCTGTTTCGATGATTTTTTCATCACAAAATAAATTAGTGCATATTTGATTATGTGATGAAAAATCACGTAAGACTCTGAAATCACGTTTGAGATGAAACAACGGTAGTAACTTCTTATTTTCATAATCAATTTTAGGAAAACACAATGTGCATCCAAACATCCACTTAATATTAGGGAATAGATTGATTGAGACACATAAAAAAGTTAACTCATATAATAGTTGAATTTACAAATTAATATGTGGCTAATAATAATTTAAAGAGTTAGGATCCGTTGACATTAAGTGTAAAACTTGGTCACTTACACATTCAAATAACTTTTTATATATCATGAAATTTGTCAATCCAACCGTTGAATTATATGTTATTATCACGACGATCAAACATACCAAATTTCAGATCATTCAGAGATTCAAAGGTATGTAATCTAATAATGCATATTTACTTATATTTTAAATAACATATTACTCGTTAAAATAGAATAATCGGATGAAGTATCAAATAATTTTTATATTCTATGAAAATTTGTAGACTTGATCTACTTGATAATAACATATAATTTAACGGTTGGATTGACAAAATTCATAATATATAAAAAATTATGTAAAGGTGTAAGTGACCATGTTTTACCTCTGATGTCAACATATCCTAAAAAAACCAAAGTATTTTTTTAAAACACTTGAAAAGAGTGAAGATTTTTCTTTTCATCATTCGTTTTTAATATTTCTTTTGTTTAGTGTTTTTAAAGAAAGCATGGGTAGAACGTAGATGGGAAACAAGTTGAATGAAATGAAGTGCATGTGTTCGATTTAATGAGTAGATCTGACTTCTGCTCTAGATCTATATGAAGGAAAGCTGCGGCATGTGAGGATGATGGGTTTGGACTCGTCAAGCCCCGAAAATTGAGGTGGTCGGTGGTCCAATTGATTGCATTGCAACCAATATGTTATAGGGGGACAAAATAATATTTAAAAAATGGACTCACAATAAATAATACTAGTACTAATAATGCTCTAAAAAAAAAAAAAACTAACAGGGATGATATAATTGATGACCATTTGGAATGGTGGGAGCGTCATTGCTAGATACCAAATGTGTCATCATCACATATTTTACTATGATTTTACATATATTAGAATACGTTTTCACATCACCTAAAAAAAAGGAAGATGCTGACCCAAATATAAGATTACTACAATGGAAAGATTTTCTTAGAGACCATGAGTCATGAAATATTTACTGTGATTTGTTGTCGTAGGACCATGTATATGAAGTGGTGGCCTTGTTAGTTGGTAAAGTAATGGATTACGTGGTTGAATAATGGTACTCATAACCAACGGGGCTTGGTTCAGTTGGTGTAAGGCCCCAACTGAAATCTTGGGAATGGGACACGGGTGCTAGTAGCCCCGGGTTCGATTCCCACTAAAAACATCCCGCTGGGAGAGCCAGCCACGCAGCTCGCTCCGGATTAGTCTCAAGGGCTCCCTGGTATTAAGGATGCTCTTGGGGATACCGGTGGTTCCGCAAGGAATACGGACCAAAAAAAAAAAAAAAATAATGGTACTCATAAAGCATAATTGCAACCTATCACTATCAATATAATTAATTGTCTAAATTTTGGATGGAAATTTGTTAATTGTATGCAATTGTAATGTAATATATCTTAGTTATGTGTGTTTACTTAAAAACAAGGCCTTGCTACACGAAAATAAAAGGCTTTGAAACTTTTTTATTTTTTAATATATAGGCTGGATTTGAATCTTTAGCCGAATACTTTTTTTGAACCAGTGAATTGAGAATTTGAAACTTGTGAGACATGGTATGATTTTTTGATGATTTAGTATACTCTATTATTTTAATAAGTTTTTCAGCATTATTTTGGGCAATATAACCGACTATGCTTACCCATTTAAATCATTATTGATTTATTTTCTGTTTATGGCTTGGCTCCATTTTTACCATTGTCCTTTTTCGGTGGCAAACATGATGTGTATGTATAACCTACTAGGTGTCGCTTTCTGCTTTTTCCCAACTCATAAGAATGTTCTACAGGATACTCTTTAAACTTTTGAAGTGTTGAGGGCACCCTTTATACTTCCTTTTATCCGTATGAATTATTTTTATGGGACATACACATACTTTCTCATTTGTGTTTGCTAGTTTAGTAACAGTACGTATGAGGCTGGACGCACAAGATTGTAAATGAAGGGATCCTAACCATGATTTTTTCTCCACCCAATTATTATCCAGTAATGCTAATTGTACTTGGTCTTATTAGTTGTTATATTTCATTATATTTAAATAGTGATATAAGAGCATCCACGATAGTTAGACAAATTTTTTTTCCTAAATGGATCCACTCATTATTTTTTTTTATATATTTTCTTATACTTTAAGTACTTATCATCTTTTTTTCATCTATAAACCAACTTTTTACCGTCAAAATATGTTTCTCTCCAAACCAAAAGTTATCCTTATTCAGGACAATTCCTGAATAGGAACAAAAGTTTTGTCCTCCATATTCATAAAATGCAGTCTTTAATTAGAGAGGAACAAAACATCCATGCTCTAAGTACCATTTTATTATAAAAATATATATATTTATTAGTACTGTGGTAAAGATATTTTAGTGGTGTGTAAATGTTATGCAATATAATTTCTATCAACGAAGTAATAATTCATTTATATCAATGATTAATATGACTTCCTACCTTTCATATTGATTTGGTCAATGTTTTCATGATTTAAGCTTGTGACATGGCACAATATAATGTTAGTTTTACTGTCTCACTCAGCCTTTTTCTTTTCAGCTCACATAATTATCATCTTTTAGAATGACTAGACAGTATTCTTATCTTATTATCTTGGCGTGTTTAGCTTCAATTGGTACATGAAACACTTGCCATTCGGTCCTTATATATGGCTTGGTGCCTGGTCGGCACGCATAGTAATCCATGCTCAAAGGATTGTGCAACAAACAAAGCACCTTTTGATTGCACGCCACAACATTTTTCTAGGAAAAGGGCAATTATAGAAACGAGAGCAAGAGACAAAGAGAAATAGGAGTACAAAACTATACTATTTCTTTTCAAAACACAAAATATTCTTAAAACTATCTTTTGCAAACTTATAATCAATGGCAGTTTCTAATATCTTATTTCATAGTATTGTTCAAAATTCAAATCACTTCCCTTGAAGGACCAAATTACCAATGTTTCATTCTCCAATGTTTCTTATTTTCCTTGATACATTGGTTTCCAGTTTCTATGATTTTAAACATTAAACCCACATGTCATGTGAGTTTCTGAAGTATTGTTCTCCTTTTGTGTGTGTAGTCTGGTTGCTGCAAGCCCCCAACAGATTGTGGCTATATCTATTCGAATGAGACAATGTGGTACCTGGGAAGTGGACTGATGTCAGCCAACCCAGACTGCACTAGGTGGAGCAATGACCAACAGCAGCTTTGCTATGCTTGTGACTCTTGCAAGGCTGGTGTGCTAGCTAGTCTCAAGAAGAGCTGGAGGAAGGTCTCGGTGATCAATATTATTGTCATGATCATTCTTGTAATTGTTTATATAATTGCTTATGCAGCATATAGGAACAACCGCAGGATGGATAACGATGAACCTTATGGCGAAGCAAGGATGACAAAGGCACAGCCTAGCCATTTTCATCTTTAATATGCTTAAGGCCAGCAGAGCCATTTAGATATCAAAGGGTTTCAGTTTCAGCATATATTTAGGATTTTGGGGCTCTTTCCCATGTCTGTATCAGACCCAGTACCATGAATTTGGTTTTAATCTTGAAAGGATGAATGTATTTATTATATTTACTTCAATACAACTTTTGTTTTGAAGAAGATACCCAGTTTTGTAATTTGATGAAATTAAGTATTGGTTGCCTTGTAAATTAGGAAAAATATCACAGTCAAACACTAGTAAAGTGTGTTTATTTATAAGCAGCTATACTACTAGTAAATACTAATGAAGGAGCAAATTCTCACGTGATATCAATTTTTAGGTAGAAAAATTGGAACCGAATCTACTTCAATTTATGGAGTAGGAAGTAAATACCGTGTCTACCAATTCTTAAGTTTAATACTGGTTCAAGTGCTGGCTAACACAGAACAAGCATGACTGCAAGAGAACAGTGGTACAAAATTCAACTGCTAGACGTAGAAGATTGATTTCTGCATTTTTTTAGGGGCCAGATTTTTCATATTCATACCCTTAAGCGAATGATTTAAACATTGGAACAAGCATTGTCCATTCTTGAATACATCTTGCACAAACCTTATGAAATGAAACATATGTGCTAAGGTTAGTAGCAAGGAACTATTCGGTAGGTTTTCTCTTTCTTTTCAGAATAGAAGCTATCTGAAATCTGGCTCCCCCCATTCGCCATTTCTTGAAGGATGCCATTGCGGATTGAGCTGTCTCATACACTACAAAAAGCAGTAGAACAAAAAAAAAAAATGGAATTAATATCTCCCTGCATCAGAGGAAAAAGGATGTGACCATGTAAATGAAGATTAGCAGCATGTTTCATTCACTAAGTAGATCAAGTCTTACATTTGATCTCTTCTTTTGTCAGAATAGTCCAGAATTTGGAACCGGCTGCAAATGCTGCAGTATGTGCCTTGGTGAGGACTTCCTTGTATCTACTCTTAAATGCAGACAACAATAGAAACCCGATGGTTCTATCGGCAACTCTGCCATAAATGAAAAATAAATTAAAAATGAATAAAATTCAGAAGAAAAATAATTGGACATTAGAATTTAGTATGATAATGCAAATAGATATTAAATATATTTCAACTGTACTTTAAATACTGTAACCAAAAAGATACAAACGCATCACTAAAGTCTGAATTGATCTATCTATTTTTTTTTTTTTTTTAAAGTGAAAGGAAATATGCATTCCTCCCTATTTTTAGTGACATTAGTTGCGAATATACACACTTGCAGAATCATTTCTCCCTATGGATTTACTTTTAAGTCAGAGTACGCTAAATATGAACTCTGATGTCTGGCCAAACTGATGAAGGTCTATGTCAAGTGTTGTTTATTTGCACAAAGCTTGAGTCAGATGGAAATTGTGTAATAACTCTATGTATGATGGTGCCACTAGGGTGGGGCTATAGAGGGAAATGCATAGCAGAAGTTAAGACTTTATTTTTATAAGTGACGCTTACATGGGCGCTATCTTGCAACCAAATTCATAGAAGAATTGACATCTAGACCTCAAATCCACACTTGCAGAATCAGCCTGGATCTCTAGCCTTGTTCTGAAATCAAGAAACACCAACTATAAGAGCGAATGCAGGAAAAATAACAGTGAACACTTTTAACATAAACCATAACCAATCTAATAACAACACCATCAAGCTATCAAGCATCAACATTCCTCTAGTACTTTTTGGATGTGAACATCAACGCAGGCTTGCAAGAATGTGCTGTTATAACTTCTATGAAAGCAGAGTTAATGGATTATAGAATAATCTTGTTGTATCCATAGTTGCATACAACATCATGCACTTAATGTCAACTTGATTTAAATGCTACATGGACAACAACTAAAGAAAATATATTCCTTATAAGTTGCAAAGAGGCATGAAATGATCATTACTTTTGGTTGAAACAAGGGGGAACAATGACAGACACTGCTTGTCTCAAATGCAATTCATGAGCCAGCCAAAATGGAAGCTCAACTTTTGAACCAGCTTCAATCTGAAAATCAAACAATCCAATGTCAAATAAAATTGTAGAGTTCCACCAAGCAGTGATCTGGTGCCACTGCCAGCAATTCTCTCATTCTGAAATGTAAAAAGCAGTGTAGATAGCTCTTACAAAGTCCATTTCAGAACTAGGATCTATACCCACTCCAGATGCCGACTTTTGAAATATAACCGACACAGTCTGCGACCAAAAACATAACAAATCAAATTATCATAATAAGAAAGAGTTGGGTTGCATTTTGTCATCATCATTGTTTCAACAACATCTGCCACATAGCATCTCATAAGGTAAGTAATGTAGTAAAACATTTTCACTAGTTTTCCAAATTTACCCACAAATTAAAGCTATAATCCTTCCTTAAATTGACACACGCACGCACGCACGCGCGCACACACACACACAGATATATATTGGGGATCCGAATTCAGAGACTTTGCAATTTGATGAGATCAGACCAATATAGAACACAATTGACCAAAATCAAATCGGAGTTGGTCAATTGAGTTCAACGTTGGTCAATTGTGTTCCTTAATTGGTCTTTTAAGCTAACAAATAGCAAAGCCAATTAATCAATTTTCAATAAAATGGGAGCAAATTGCAAAGAGAAATGAAAGAGTGAGAAGTCCACCTCTTCCTCGGTGATAATATCATCGAGATCGTAGTACTTCGCCATTGTATCCTTCAGATTGCAGCTCTATGACTAACTTTTTAACTAATCGAAAGAGAGAACTGTATATACAGGAAAAATTTGAGCTCAAAACATATACCATTACATTACAAAAAAAAAAAAAAAATGCAGAAAATCGAGATCTCAGTTAGTGTGCTGCAAACAGGAAGAAATGAAAGTCCAAAGCAAGAGAAGCCGGCAAAAAGATATTAGGTTCCATAGCCTCCAATTAGTCCTTAATGGTGTTACATTGACTACTCCATTTTGAGGTGTAGCTCACTAGCTCATATTAAAAAAAATTAAAACTATATTTTGACTCTGATGCAATGCACGTGCAGATCCTTCATCATCTTTGGGCATAAATAAGATAACGAGCATCAATAACCTTCACTACCAGTTTCATATCTTTTTCCTTTCTAGTGTTTCTGCCACAAGTAGCCCCAAATCTATGTGGCTATGCAGAAGGGAGGAACACTATAGTAACTGAACTGGTGAGAGAAATAATAACAAAATGGAGTCTTGAAGTCTTGAATGCTTCATGCAAGTAATAACAAAGTAAGAAATGGAAGGGCAAATACAAACCGAAAGTGGATCTTCACATCAATCAACTACAAGTTCAAGTGCCCCAAATACACAAATTACATAAAATCTATCAAAGGTTCTTCGCATCAATCCAAGGTATACACATATAAAATACACAAATTACAAAAAACGGAGTTCAATTCAACACATTCAAATTTACAAATTGCAACAAAATTTGGAGAAAAAATGCAGAATAAAAAATTGCAAACATGTTAAAGTACCTCAAAGAAGACGAAGAAGAACAAAGGATCTGCGAGAGGAGCGGAGAGAGAAGAGGTGTGATGATCAGCAACAGAGAGAAGCAGTGAGAGAGTGAATGCTTCAATTTTTTGCGTGCTTTAATTCCAAGTTCTTTTTTTTTCTTTTAATTTTTAATTCAAAGTTGAAGAAATGAAGTATGTTAAATTTATTTGGGAAAGGAAATTGAAATTAAAGATTTTCAAAATTGGCGGGTGTTTTTCAAAATTAGGGATTTTCGTTCCAGCAAAACCTTGAAAAGGTCTCTTCTTTTTTTTTGCTTGTAGTTTTATAAACAATTTACGTATACAGAGTAGTTTTAAAAACTATTTAAATAACATGAGAACAGAACTGTTTATGAACATGAGACAGTCAACAAAATTATTTACGGAAATGAGATAGTCAAAGTGAAAATTCCAAAAGTCAAACAAGTCATCCCACGTGACTTAGGCTCTCTTCGGCAAGGGTAGCTATGAGCTTTTTAGTTAGTTAGGACCTTTTAGATTTAGTCAATAAGCTACTAGCCATGTTCGGTGAACACAAATTATAAGGAACTTGTAGCTTTTAAAAAATGAGCTTGTAGCTTTTGAAAGCTAGTTTTTAGAAAGCTACTTCAAGTAGCTTTCAAAAAACTAAACTAGGAGTTCACCGGAAAAAGAAAAAAAACTAAACTAGCTTTCAATAATTTATATATCAATTATACCATCAAACAAAATTTAAAATTATTTTCTACCCTTTAATTAATTATTAGTTATAATTTAATAATTTTTTTATAATTAATTAATTAATTAACTACATAATTAATAAATTAAGAAAAAATGAATTTAATTAATTAATTAACTATCTATTTAATAAATAAAGAAAAAATTAAAATTTAAAATAATAAAATGTTGCATATCCTTTTTGATCATTTAATAACTTTTAGCTAATTAAAAAACTAGTTTTGTAGAACAACGCTATTTCAATTAGTCAGCTAAACAGCTATAAGCTCACACCTATAAGCTTATAGCTCCTAGCTAGCTTATCAGCTAGAAGCTCATATCTACAAGTTACAAACTTACAGTTACAAGATAATTTTGTCGAACTGACCCTTATTCTTTTACTCCTGGATTCCTGCTTGTCTGTCATGTTTCAAACAAAACACACCCTTTAAGAAATGAAATCATTACTTAGATTTCCAATACATTAATTATGTTTTTTTGACTATACTGTTTCTATCTCTGTAATTATTATTTTTTTCACTACTTACAAAAACCAATTTTGTGCTTTAATTTTTTTATATATTTAATTTATTTTTAATTTTGTGCTTTTATTTTTTTATTAATGTTTCCATGCGTTTTCACTCCAAATCCAATCTTTACAGCCTCAAATTTGGAGTGAAAACACATGGAAACAATTCTGCTGCAGCGACACCGGTTCGATTTCAACATACTATATCATCTATAGTCTTCTACATGAAAAAATTAAAAAATATTAACATGAATACATTAATAAAAAGTAAATAATAACATGAATAGATTGAAAAAAATATTAACATGAATAGATTAAAAAAATATTGTGACAAATTTAAATAAATAAATCAATAAAAGTATAAAACATAAAAAATCTAACTAATAGGTACAATATAATAATAAACTAAATTAAAAATAAATAAATAAATAAGTGCGTTAGAATAACTAAACATTAATAAAAAATAAAAGCACAAAATTAAAAATAAAATAAACATGTACATATAAATTTAAATAATATAAAATAAAATAATTAAGAAAATGAAATATAAAAAAAATTACCTCAAATAATAGACCAATAATTTGCTTAAAATGAAGATTTAAAGTACTCTCTCCGCTTTTATTTAACTGTCCTTTTTTTGAAATTTTTTTTTTTTTTCTTTCCTATTGATGATTTCAAGAATGTAATAAATTATATTTTCTATGTTTACCCATATTTAATAGGGTATTGATTTTTGTAAGTAGTGAAAAAAAGTACTCTCTTCGTTTCACTTTAAGTGTCTTTTTAACATCAAAATTTTGTTTCAAAATAAATGTCTTTCTACCAAATCTAGACAACATTTAATACTGTTTTTCCTTATTTACCCTTACATTTAATGTTGTTTTAGTTTTGAAATTTGTAATACTAGTAATGATGCATTGACAAAATAAAAATATTAAATAAAGGTATTTTTGACAAAATACACATAAAACTTACAATAATCATCATAATCAACATTTTGTTAATCTATGTGCAAAAGTCCAAAAGGATACTTAAAGTGAAACGGAGGGAGTAATAATTACATAGAGAAAAATGGATAGTGGAAAAAAACATAATTAATGTATTGGAAATCTAAGTAATAATTTTATTTCTTAAAGAGTGTGCTTTGTTTGAAATATAACAGATAAATAGGAACCGAGGGAGTAGAAGAATAAGTCATGCGTGATGACTTGTTTGATTTTTAGAATAAGTCATGTTTGACTTTTAGAAGAAGTCATCTGGGATGACCTGTTTTACTTTTGTAATTTTGACTTTGACTGCCCCATTTTCGTAAATAGTTTTGTTGACTACCCCATGTTCGTAGATTGTTTTGTTGACTGCCCCATGTTATAAAAATAGTTTCAAAAATACTATATTTACGTAAATTGTTTGTAAAACTACCTCACTTAGATAAAAATGTAGTTTGAAAAGAGTATCGTTTTAAAAATTGGATTGATCGGATCAAATGACGGGTCCTAATTAGCTAAGAAACCAAACTTCTTAAAAACCACCTTAAAACCGGATGAACGGATATAAAACTGAGAGGAAGGGAAAAGGAGAAGGATTTTGTATTCTTTAACTTCATATTTTTATAACTTCATTTCATATTTGAAAATAATTTATTGTATTTAATCAATTAAATAAATGTGAAAATGGAGAGCGAATAATATTTCTAATTATGGAATAAATTATAAAGTAATTAAAGTTACGAAATTTGAAGGTAGAGAATCCAAATTCGGAAAGATGATTAATTCTTTATTACATATCTGTTGATGTTCATTGAGGGTGCCCTGATTTTGTTAAGTGGGCTCGTTATTCTCAACTGCCAAAGCCCAAATACTTTCCTCAGGGTTTCTATTTTTATTGTCTAGGATTATGGTTTTAATTGAATCCAAAATTTAAATAAGCTTACAAAGAAAAATATGTTGTACATCTATGGTGTAAAAAGATTTATATTAATGAACTTTTTAAAAAAAAATTGCACTATTGAATTTTAAATAAAAGTAATACAAATAAATGTTGAATAATATATATACAGTGTTGAATAATGTTGAATACTAATCAACCTCTAAATTATATTTTTTAGACCAAATGCTTCAACAAGAGAGCTTGTCGTTAGGGGTGTAATGGTCCGGTCCGGTCCGGTCTTTCATGGACCTTAGGGACCGGACCGTTTAAATTAGTGTGATCCGGTCCGGTCCGGTCTATTTAGACCACAATAATAAAAAAAATAAAAAACCTGTTTTTTTCTTTTTTTTCCATTGGATACCCTATTTTTCTAAACCCGAAATCTTCGAGTGAGGGAGAAGAAAATATCGAACAAAGAGGGAGAGTGGGAGAGAGTGAGTGAGAACAAAAATTCGATTACTAATAGAGAAAATTCGATTACTAAGAGAGAGGGAGATGAAGTACCGAAGGCAAGAGGACTGCAAGGCGAATGCAAGAGTGGCGGAGATCTTCGCGTCTCACAGGAACAGGTGGCAGGCGGAGGAGAAGAGGCTTGTGATGCCGGCGGCGGCGGCGGAAGAGGAGGTAGGGAGGCAGAGGGAAAGAGAGTCAGATAGAGAGGAAGAGGTATAGTGAGTAAGTGAGGCTGAAGGCTTGTGTTGTGTTGGTCCGGTCAGATCTGCGGCGAGCGGTTGAGGGTTGAGCGGCGAGCGGCGAGCAACAGCGTAGAACGGAGGGAGCTTGAGAAATGAGAACGAGGGAGAGAGAGGGAGCGCTTGAGAGGGAGGGCGGCGGCGGAGAACTGTAAAGGGAGGGCGGCGGCGGAGGGAGAGAACTGTGAAGAGAGAAAGAGGGAGAGCTTGAGACGGCGGAGGGAGGGAGGGCGGCGGTGGGGTTGTTAGTGAAGGGAGAAAGTGAAGTGTGTAGTGTACTGAGAGTGAGAGAAAGACGTTTTTACATTTTAGGGATTTAGGGTTTGTAACTTTGTAGTTCACTAGTTTGTATACTGTGAGTGTGTGTGAGTTTTTTATTTTTTATTTATATATATATATATATATATATATATTTCAGCTATCGGTCCGGCCCGGTCTGGGTGGTCCCAAAATTTTCCAGATCGCGGACCGGACCAATGGTAGATCGGTCCAGATGTTTTCAGATCAGACCGGACCGCGAGACCAGACCGGACCGTATTTTTTGGTCCGGTCCGGTCCGATCTAACCGGTTTTGCGATCCGGGACCGGACCACTTACACCCCTACTTGTCGTGCAACGGAACTCTTACAAGAAAAGTTAAAAAAATAGAAGTCACATGCCATGTGTCACTCCGATATTTAATATTTAAAAAAAATGCATAAAAGCAAAATTTGTCTCTTATTAACACACTCTTTCATACCAATGCACCCTTACATTACATATCGCCAAAAAAACCAAAAAAAAATGTCTCTCAACACACCCTTTCATTTTTATTTTTATTTTTGAAATAACACACCCTTTCATACTAATGCAAAAGTTATAATTTTTTTTTTTAAATTATAAAAAAATTTATATAGAAATTAGCAAATATTTTTTTATAGAGGTTGATTTAAATATAAAAATTTCAAGATTTTATTTTAATTATAAGTGAAAAAGAATTGATCTCACTCTTTAATTGAAAGTTAAACAACAAAAAAAAAGATAATATAATATCATGATATTAAATTAGAAGTTCAAAACTCCACTATGAAAACCCTAATCAAATGTTTTTTTTTTTTTTAAGAAAAAGATGACTAAGTTTATTTTAAGAGAATTTTTTGAATAAAGTAGTATGCAAATATTATCATTGAATCCTTAAAATACCTGTGTATTATGCGGGATAAAAACTAGTGTATATTGAATTTTTTTTTCCGAATTCCTTGCGGAACCACTGGTGTCCCCAAGAGCACCCTTAATACCATGGAACCCTTGAGACTAATCCGGAGCGAGCTGCGTGGCTGGCTCTCCCAGCGGGATGTTTTTAGTGAGAATCGAACCCGGCGCTACTAGCACTCTTGTCTTATTCCCAGGATTTCAATTGGGGCCTTACACCAACTGAAACAAGCCCCGTTGGTGTGTATATTGAATTTTAAATCGCAACACAAAGAGCAAACACCCCTAGAGTTAGGTATCAACTATGAATGGCAAAAATAAATTAAGAATGTTGTTTCTTTGAGTGAATAAATTAAACTTATCGCATTTGGAAATTAGAGATAAATTAGTTTCGAACTTTGGATTAATCAAGATCTTTGTAAAAAGCTCACCGCAACCTGCTGCAGTAGGGGAGTTCTTAGCATTTATCTGTAGTGTCAGGCTATACTTTATTTATTGTATTATAATCTTTTGTGATCAACCATACATTGAATTGTGCTGCAAGCTAGTCGTAATGTTCTGCTGCATGGTTATCATGGAAATATTGTGTTAGTTGCAACTGCAATCTTATTTGATTTTTTTATGAGACCAAGCAATTGAATAGTTTGTTGGTTGTTATGTTGGTGACTTGGTGCCGCACTGAATAAATGAGGTATTTCACAGTAGTGCAGTGGGGATCTATATGGAAGACAAATGATAATTCAATGTATGTGTTCTTATTTTTAGGAGGCAATTTGCAAGTGCATGGAGCTTTAACCTCGCTCCTAAAAAAATTTGGACAATCATGCTCTTTTAAGATTTTGCACTTTGGAGTACAAATTCATTAATTATATTGAAATATAATGGTCTCAATCATTCATAATATTTCAGGATTCAAAATAGTATACTTTAATTTTTGAAGAGGGGTCACACTATCCTTGTAATTTCATATAACTAGATAAACTCAAGGCTTATTTATGTTTTTAGTTTCTAAAAGTTGGAAGTGTTTTGGTTTTGTTTCCTGAAAGTTTTTTTGACCTTGATTCATCCTTAGTTGTTTTGAAAATTTGATTTTAGTCCTTGTTGACCAGAAAAATCCGTTAACTACTGACGTTACTAGCTAACGGAACGTCATATCAACATACACGTGTGCAAGTATGAAATGTTATCGGTATGATGACGTGGATGATCCGAACCCGCAGGAGCAAAAAGGTCATAGCTCAATCCACAAACACATTACCAAATTTTCAAAACAATCAAGGATGAGTCAAGGTAAAAAAAAAACTTCCACGAACCAAAATCAAAACACTCTCAACTTTCGGGGACTAAAACCATAAATAAGTCTAAACTTAAAGTAAGATATACTATTAACTTAGACATTTAAATTAAGATGTAATGTAAAATCAACTTATATGATTCTCAATTTCGCCAAACTTCTGTAAATAACTTAGATTATGGGAATGGTCCACTTCCTGCACGGTATAAAGAAGTGATAGATATGGTAAAAGGAGCTTCCTCTTTGCACAACAGGTAGATATGGCAAAGGGGATTGGGCTGAATAAGTAGATTTAGGTAGCGAAATATTGATCCTAATAGAACTAGAGGCATTTTGACCTGGTTCGATAGGGTTTGAACTCGACTGGCAAATAGAAAACTCCCACATCAACGAGAGTTGACTCAAGTGGTGCGATCTTAATAATTTGAGAACTTGGGAATGGGGCCTGAGATCAAGAAATCTCAGGTTCGATTCCTGGTTAACACCCTGTCAAAAGAGGCATAAAAACGCGACCTCGTACATATATAATTAGTCTCAAGAGTTTCCATGAAAGGTAAATTAAATGAATTTGCCACCAGTCTCCAGGTGAGGATCTTTCCTTATCCAAGATAGTGAGTTAGGTTAGGATAAGGTGTTGGAGTTAATATGATAAATCGCTCTGGTTGGATTGAACATAAAATTCTTAAATTTCTAGTAAAGAACAAATTTAATATTCAAAATTAAGGTATGGGCTCCTCTAATATACAAGCTGTACAATATATTTCAATGTGTATGAACCTATAACAAATTTTTATGTTGATTTATTAATAGAGTTTTTTTTACAGAGACAATTCTGTCCGAGCTCAATATAGAAAGGTTAATTTTTTTTAGGAGAATTTTCTCCGTATGTAGAGCTTTAACTTGGTTTTTAAGTTTGTTTATCCTTGTATGTATAGGTTAGAAAAAACAAAATTACAAGGGAGATGTTAACAAATGCTTTTAAAGCATTATTTAAGAAAGTAAATAATGTGATTCTATTCTGGGAAGTAATGAATTTCAGCCTTCAAAAATTAATGAATTTAGATTTATATTTTGAATGCAATTTTTTTTTAATATATTTTTTAACCACTATCCTTAAAACGCTCAAGACCCAAATTAAACTATAAACATCAATGGTCTGTAAAGTAGCCACTAATCATTGCAAATGCATTAAAGCATTACTCAACCAAGAAGTTTTGGTCCAAGTCTTGAGAATGTGTCTGTCTGATCACGTCCTCTTCGCACAACGCCTCACCTGGCTCGGTGCCCTGAGCCACACGACTTAGTTTTTCGGTCATATTTGATCAAAGACCAACTTAAAGGCCTATGTGGACTTTGCATTTATTAAGTGTGCTGAGGGGAGGGCTAGCTAGCTGGCCAACTAATCAATTGTTGAAATTGCTAATCGCGAAGAGTAATAAAAGAATGAGGGATGAATCAATGCCAAAAGGTACGTACTGATGACAACATTCTAACATTAACAAAAAAGCATTTGGAACTTGGGAGTACAATGGCACGTGTTATAATGTTATAGTAAGACCATAATTCAACATGATTTCTAGACATTCCTTGCATGGCAGGACAAGTAGTAGTATTGATGACAATGATGAAAGCCAAGTAAGGACTAGATAGGGAGTTTGGACCCTCCCTTTCAACAACAAGTTCGAGGCCAATGCCAATCTTATCTAAGAAATGTAACAAGTTTTAGTTGCAACATATACTATTATACTATCATTTTTTATATTTACTTATCATATTTCACTGAAGTTGGCTGATGTAATTGACATGTGACCACACTACTACACTTATGGAGTACCACTACTACGCAACCCAAAGAATGGTCCTTATCTCTTTTCTCACTTTAAAGATATTTACCTTCGCTAATAACTAATCAAATTACTCTGTACATTATCCACTGCTTCATCATCATAATATGAACGTGTTTAATTTAAGCAAGGAAAAAAGATTGCATAGTTATAGTGGGAGTAAACCGTAAAGTGGAGTTGGCTAATGTTTTCCTTTTGTTAAGGTCCACACGCTAAAGACTCTTAAGATGGCTAGAGCAGCAAATGGAGAAGAAAAATATTACTCCCTTTGAAAAAAAAATGGGCATTACTTCCATGCAACCAAATTTTGAATGGTTGCAAAACAATCTCTTAGTGGACCAATGTTTGTTTGACAAATAAACTAATCTGAGCTGACATGGCAGTAACTTAGAACTTCATTAACTGACGTGTCAAAAAATTATTGGTTCATTTAAGGGATTGTTGTGCAACCATCCAAAATTTGGTTGCATGATAGAAATATTCTAAAAAAATTGTCCTTCATGTCAAGTCTTTTTTCCAAAATGCATTAGTTACTTTTTTTTCAGGAATATCTTTACTTATTTTATATTTTTTAGAGTTTTAATAGTAATTTACAAGATTAAATTTGAAAATAAAAAATATATCAAATATTATCAATTACAATATCATTAATAATATTAAGTAATTTTTTAATTACAATAAATTTTTTTTAAAAAGATTATATTAAGTGCAAGCACATGAGGCATGAGGTAGTACTAATTACAGAGGTCCAACTACTTCCACCGCAAAGTTGAAACCTCAAATTAAAATTTTCCAAGTCGTGGAAAACTTCGTCACTTCAGGATAAGCTAGAATTCCAATGTTCAAAATAATACTTAATTTAACTTTAAAATACAGTAATGCAGTAACTATATATATATATATATATATATATATATATATATATATATATAATATTATAGTAATTCTCAATATATTTGAAAGGATCGCTATGGTTAATTGCTTCTTAAGACTTTGTTTGCAGAGATTCCCTTTTGGTGCATGGTGTGTCCAACGAGCTGAACGACTCTGCACCAACCTTGTCCCACCTTGTGGCCTATTAACTCTCTCCCACACACGTGCACGCACGCATAGATATATGTATGTAGATATATATTGTGCAAAAAGACACTTACTGCAAAGATTTTTTTTTTTTTTGGTACTAGTAATTAGCAGAGTCAATTGGTGGTGGTTGATTAGAACTAGATAGAAAGCATTGTCTCAGTGGTGGCAACAACCCTGATAGTAACTCACTTAAACACACTGAAGTGAAAATAATTGAATTTCCTAGATCAATTTAACATGCAGATTCATACTATAGCTAGTTCATATAGACAAGTGTTGATGATTAAAAAAAAAGCTTAGTCTATCACATCCATTTTGTTGGAACAATCCAGGAAACTGAAAATTTAATGACCAGCAATAACAAAGATTATTCAAATCCAGAGAGTATATGTTTAGTTTTGCTTTTTATTTGTCTTCTGAGGCTGTTCTAATTTTTGTTGTCTGTTACGATATGGTTTAAGGAAAGGGAGGAAAAAAATCAATAACAAACAAAATGAGAAAGAGTAATGTCACAATGTCTAATTTATAATTTTACTTTTCTTGGTTTGAAATTTAAGAGTAAGGCTATTTAGAGTCTAATTTTATGGGTTTTTATTTGTTGAATTAATGCCATGACTTGGATCCAGTAAAGCTGGAGACTGAAGAGGACATGTTACCCTCATTGGTTTCTTTTTATAACTAAGGAAAATAACTTAACAGAAAGTTAGGCAAACCACAATGGAAAATTCAAAAAATTGCTTCCACGTGTAAAGAAATTACTTGTGGTGATTATCCTTATTAGTATTTAGTATTATTGATCCTTGTACATAGGTTATTATTGTAAAAACACTAAGGCAGAATATGTTTTGAAAACGGTTTTTCAAAGTTGAAGAGTTTTCACACTATCAGCCAAGAAAGGCATCACAATCCATACACCTAACGAAGAAGTGGGAAACCGCTAGGAGCCACGTTGGCTAACGCATTTCAATTGTAAAATCACTTTTCTTTACGATGATGCTTTTGCTTCCTCATCTTTCCCTTTATAAAACCCCTACAAGCTGTGGCTTCTAAAACAAACCACTTCACAATACACAAACCTTTGTGTCTCTAGAACTAGGAAACACAAACTAGAAGCCAAACATAAAAGAACAAATAAGGTGAGAGACAAAATGGAGAGTTATGACACAACTACCCCTGCTTCCTCTGCCCTACTTTCTCAGTCTCCTACTAATTCCTCCTCATCTTCACTTCCAACTACTCAAGTTGTTATGAGCCCTTGTGCTGCCTGCAAGATTTTGAGGAGAAGATGTGCTGAGAAATGTGTGTTGGCACCTTATTTCCCTCCCACTGAACCAGCCAAGTTTACCATTGCTCACCGTGTCTTTGGTGCCAGCAACATCATCAAGTTCTTACAGGTAGTTAATTAGAGGACAATATAGTACTTGTTTTCTTGAATATCTTGAAAATGTGTTAAAACTATGCTACCTCCATCCCGCTTGAATTATAAGCAATGCAACTTTCCTAAAACATCTCTAGAAAATTGTAATCTTAATTGATTTTTGTTTCATTCTCAATACTACTTTCCTAAAATACCTCTATTTTTTATAAATTTGAGAAAATTAAATACAATCAACTAACCTCCTTAATAAACGTAAAAGTGGTTAGATTTGCTTATAATTCGAGCCGGAGGGAGTATGTTATACATAAGTCTTCGTACATTATTAACTAGGATGATTCTTTGACGCTCCACTTCTAATTTTGTTTCAATGCTCACTGTAGTTGACGCGTGTTTGGTTCAAATTCGAGGATAGGTCTTGATATCAGTTATCGAAGAATATCGTACTCCTAAGTTAGTGACGAATCTTTACAAAAGTAAATCGATTTGCTTAGTGAACTCTGGGATTCAAAGTTGGATTTCAAGGTTAATAAAAGGCATCAAAAGCATTATGGCAAAGAAATTCAGTTGCAATAAGTGCAAATTATTATCTCTAAACATTCAAATTTGGCTCCCTAATAGTACCTTTTTTTGTCACATCCCTAATAAATTTTAATTAAATATACCTACATCTTTAAAATCTTTGGTCAAGATCCGTTAAAGCCACCTATGACAGTATCTTATTCAAGAGGACAAATATAAACTATAAAGCTAGTATGCAAAGAACACCAGTGTCTAATTTTTAATCCTATCTCAAACTTGAACAGTGACTACAAAGTCTACATTTACATTGTAAACAAAATAAAACACTTCAATGGTGGAGACACAAACGATAGTGGTGCTTAATTTAGAAAAGATGAAAAGCGCCTACCTTTTTTTAGTCAATAGGCCTGATAACCCTTTCCTAATTGGATGAAATGGAGCTCCATACATAGCATTATAATGCCTCGAATAAATGCATTTTCAACCACCTAATTTTAACGAATAAATAGCTAGTGGGGGCCTCCTATAGTAGTTATACTTAACCCTACTTGGTTCTGTCTTTAGCTCTAAAATAATGTTCCGTATAGTGTTCCAAGTCTTCACATTAAAAAGCTAAGAAATAGTAGAATTTACTAACATATTTTACCAACAAAATTTAGCACAGCCAATAAATGAATCCATCAATTCGTAAGTATGATTTTGAAAATTTGATACATGTCGTCATATCTATAAAAAAATGTTTATTAATAAAAGTAAAAAAATTTCGATGATTTTTATATTTTGAAAAGATTAATCTTTTGCTGTCAATCAAAAAGATCAATTTTACGTGTACACATAAGAAACTAAACAATTTATATTTCTTAATTAAATTTGGTAATCAAATTCATTGAATATTTTTTGTCTATTGTAATCTTTGAAGGGTTGAAACTTAATGCAATCTTTTATTAGCATGTAAATTATTAACTTTTTGTTGCTTGTTTGATTTTTCAGGAACTTCCAGAGTCTCAAAGAGCTGATGCAGTGTCCAGCATGGTTTATGAGGCTAGTGCAAGAGTAAGAGACCCAGTTTATGGTTGTGCAGGTGCAATTTGCCACCTCCAAAATCAAGTCAATGAGCTTAAAGCACAATTAGCCAAGGCACAAGCTGAGGCTGTAAACATGCAAGTCCAGCAAGCCAATCTTATGGCTCTTCTTTGCATGGAAATGACACAAAGTAGTCCACAAGAATTATCACCACAACAATCAATGGATAATTTCATTACAAGTCCTCCTCACAGCAGTGGCTATCAAAGCAGTCCTAATTTCTATGAGGACAACATTAGCCTCAACTCATTGTGGGAGCAGCCTCTTTGGACATGAAGGATAACTATATTAACATTATTATACACAGGCTATAGCATATATAGCTAGATAAACATTCAAAAAATTGTTCCATTGACTGTTTCCTAAGGAGAAGTTGAAGGAATCAATTAGTAGTATGAAATTAATTAGATTAAATCCCTGTATGAGAAAAATTCAGAGGAAAAAATGCAATTTGGGATCTAATTAATCTCTTTCCGCTAAATATCTAAGCAAGTATAAATGAGTCTCACATCATCCTAAAAATAGTAGATGATGGTCCACGCACTACATGTAATATTTGCAATAAATTGAAGGCAAACAAAAGATTATGTTATAGAATAATTATTTGTTGCTATTTTTTGAATTGTATATATATTATTTTTACCCAAAAAAATATCAGATACCAAATCGCAAGGGAGTAGAGGGTGATAAACTGTTGTTGTCTATTACTATATAATAATAATAATAATAATAATAATAATAATAATAATAATAATAATAGTAGTAGTAGTAGTAGTGGGAAAATTCACTAGATACCCTTAGGTTTGGTCACAATATAATAATAGTACTTCTTTTAATTTAGTTTTAAAAATGTCAATTACGTCCACAGTTTGAGCCATATTAGCCAGTTTCAATCCGTTGAAACTAATCAAAATTTGGTATGTGCTTTAATTAAGGAAAGAGGGGAGGAGAAGAAGACTGTTGTTAATTCTATATCGTTTTTTTTTCTTTCTAATTTTAAATTGGTACTTTGTTTTAAAAATTTAAAATGGTTATTTTTTCATAAGAGATTTGAAGGCAACGTAGAATACAAAATAAGTAAGTGTTCTTGTTAAAAGCATATCACTTCAAAGTAATCAAATTTTGGATACTTGCAAAAATAATTCACTAATAAACCAAAGATTGGGTTAGAAGTTATTTAATAAGTTATGTTGCTTTCATATCAACTTCAAATCGAATTATTTGTCACCAGCCCAATGATTTATTAGTGGATTGTTGTGCTATTATCCGAATTTTGATTGTATAGTATAGATATTCTTGCTAAAAACTCATAATTGAAATTGAGAAGGTACATGTGGGGCGGCTTGTGAAGTATGGATACTCTAATTTTTAGGAGCACGAGCACCGGGTATATATTGGATATGGGCACAGATACGACTTTAGTACGCATGGGTATGTACCGGATAAAAAAAATGGTACGACTTGGTATTGCTTGGGGTCGGAGTACATTTGAATATGATTTTTTTGCTATTAGAGACGGAATAGCTGATATTGCAATTTTCTCTTTTATTTTTCCTGTACTTCTTATTTGAGTTTGCAGCTCCTTCACCTATTCTTTATTTAAGTTCACATTTTTTTAAATTTTATATATATGTGTGTACACGTACTTACTTTTTTGAAAAAATGTCATAATAACTCGTATCCATAACCATACCACCATATTGTACATACCCATACCCATTCACCATATATGGCAACAAATCTGATGGTATCCCATGCAATAATGATTTGCACGTCGTTTTCTTCACATTTTTCTTTTACACTCAATCCTTTTCTAAAGGCTGTTTTTTTTTTTTTAATTTATAAAAGTTTTATACTCGATCCAGCCATGGAGAGTATAAATTTTCTTGTCAGAACCGAACCGGACAATAAACCAAAAAAGATTTCGTATAGGGTTTGATCGTATTAACTGTTTGAGTCGGAAGGTTGAACCGTTATCTATATATCTTATAAAAAAAAATAAAAAAAATCAATACAATTTGCTACCTAAAAAATGCACTATAATAAACTACTACTGTATTATCTATCTATATTACTCTTTCTATAATAGCAAGGAGTAGTTATTACTCTTTCTACCCATCATCACGTGAAAAGGGGAAACAAATCCCTTAAACTTCTCTTTCTTTTATGAGTAAAGATCCAAATGGTTCCAAAAAAAATAAAGTCGTAAAATAGTCCTTGAAAATTGTGCATGCGAGACAATTTGGTCCCTGAAAAAATTAAGTCACCAAATAGTCCCTAATGTTTTTTCTATGAGACAAATTGATCCTTGAAAATTTTGACTTCACGTAAGGCCGCCGTCAATTGTGTCGTCAATTGTGTCGATTTGAGCTTGCTCAATAAACCTGATCGAGAAACCCAAATCAATACCTCTAATTTCACCCGATTTAGTCCAAATTTCTAGGGATTAAATTGTCCCACAAAATTATTTTAGGAGACCAAATTGTCTCATGGAAGAAAATTTCAGACACTATTTGGTGACTTTGTTTTTTTAAAGGATGAAATTCTCCAGCAAACAAATTTTTTAAGGACTAATTTGGATCTTTATTTTTTTCAGGGGCTAAATGTGATCACATGAAAAAATTCAGGTACCAATTTGGGCATTTCCTCTTCTTTTATTTCTTTCTCTCTCAGCCTCTTCCTCTTCAAAGCTTCTGTGACACTTCAGATTTGAAAATTAATATTCTTAAATCTAAAGCTTTTTATTCCTCTAATGTCACTAACAGAAGGAAAGCAGCCTTTTCTAGAATTTCAGGTATGTAGGTGGTCAATAATCTGGGAAATTATTTAGGCATCCCCATCCTTCATGGCCGTGTGAAAAAAGATGTTTTTAATCCTTTGATTGAAAAGATTAATAGTCGTCTAGCTTCTTGGAAATCAAAACTCTTGAATAAGGCTAGAAAAATTTGTCTTGCCCATTCTGTTGTGTCTTCCATCTCGATCTACACCATGCAAAGTTTGTGGATTCCTGAAGGCATCTGTGATAAAATTGACAAGATAACTAGGAACTTCATTTGGAGTAGGGATGGTGAATCTAGGGGTTGGAATTTAGTAAATTGGGTGACCTTGACTACCCCTCTTAACAGTGGAGGGCTTGGTGTAAGGGAAGCTCGCCTGGCTAACATTTCTCTGCTTGGTAAATTAACTTGGAATCTTCTCCATGAGGAGAGCAAACTCTGGGTCGATGTTTTATCTCATAAATATTTACAAGGAACAAATATCTTGAATGTTGTGGCTAATCCTGGCTGCTCCTATGTTTGGCGGGGCATCATCAAAGCTAAGGACGCTTTACGGAAGGGTTTTATTTGGCGAGTTGGCACAAGTTTCATGTCCTTATGGTTTGATCATTGGCTTTCAAAAGGAAAACTTTGTGAGCTAGTGGATTATGTCCACGTTACAGACACGGAGATGCGTGTTTGTGATGCGTGGAAGGATGGTGCGTGGTTCCTTAATGATTGTTATACTCCAATCCCTGATACTATTAAAAATCTTATTCAAGTTGTTCCTATCCCTTTGGCTCATGTGATGGAGGATGCTATCGTTTGGTGTGAGGTTGTTAGGGGTGTTTATAGTGCGGCTCCGGGTTATAATTACCTTTGGCTTGGTAAGAATTACAGGGATTGGAATGTCACTCCAAACTTCAGTTGGATCTGGAGGACTAATACTCAACGTATAATTTAGTTCTTAGGTTGGCTAATTGGTCAGGGAGCTCTCCCTACAAACAACTTACGGTTCTAGAGACATATGGCAGATTTAGCTAAGTGCAGTCATTGTCCCGCAACTAATGAAAATATCTTGCATGCTCTTCGTGACTGTCCTCATTCTTTGGAGATTTGGATGCATCTAAGTATGTGTCATCATGTTGAGTTTTTTACCACTGATTATGTCCTTTGGTTTTGAAGGTTTGCGTGTTGTGATCTTGCGGTTCTCTTCCGATCTGCTGTTTGGTGGATTTGGAGATGGCGGAACGAGATGGTCCTAGGTGATGGTGGTTGGAGCCCTCAAACTTTGTTGATGAAGATTAGAGGTGATGTTGCGGCTCAAGAGTCTATCACTACTCAACCTAACTTAAAAATGCAAAAAGTGGTCACTTGGAATCCTCCTCCTCAAGGTACAACGAGAATCAATGTGGATGGCAGTTTCGGGAACCATGACTTGAGGAGGGGATACGAGGGTGTCTTGCGGAACTCCAATGGGAGATGACTTGTTGACTTTTCCAGCTTCTGTGGCAATTGCCAAATTTTGTTGGCTGAGCTGTTTGCAATAAGACGAGGCTTGACGATAGCTTGGAACATGGGGTTTCGTAGAATAGAATGTCACTCTGACTCGCTTGAGGCTGTTAGGCTTGCTAATAATTAGGATTGTTCTTCGTCTCATCATTATAGAGCTGTCATTACAGATATTCATAAGCTTTTGGATAGAGGCTGGGATGTGAAGATTGAGCATACTTTTCGCGAAGCGAACTCAATAGCGGATTACATGGACAAGTGTGGATCTAATGGTGTTGATCAACTTCTCGACAGACCTCCATCAGGGTGCTCTTTACTCCTTACTAGTGACATACTGGGGATTACCTACAGTCGTGGATAGTTTTGCTTTTTTTTTTCTTTGTCTTTCTTTAGCCTTTTCCTTTGTAACCAAAAAAAAAGTCTCTTCCTCTTCCATTCCTTCTTCTCACATGACATAACCTAGATCTACCCAAACCAATTGGCCCCTCACCTTCATCACCCTTCTTTCCACTTCCCTTCATTGGTCACACCCTTGTTCCACAATCCTTTCTCCTCATCTCTATCACTCCCCTCCATTGCTAATGATTTGTTGCCTTCCAAGGCCATTCTCACTTGGTCCCACAACGAGTTCGTAGCCACCGCCAAGGCCATCATTGACGCCCTCTGCGCTCACTCGCTAACAATGGCGCGACCTCCGATGACGACTCTGTTTTTGCTGCCATTCACTGCCGCGGGCTCAATGGATCCAAATCCTTAGGGTTTTTGCGTTTTTTATGTCTTTGTATTTTTAAGTTTCTGATTTTTTTTTTATTTTATGGGTTGACCGGTACCGGTTTTCCCGGTTCAACTCGGTTTTCAAAGTTGACTTACGATTTTTTTCGGCTCAAACCTTGTAGCGGTTTAGGCCATTGAAACAGGTCGGAACCGTCCGGTCCGGTCCGGGTTTCATAACACTGGTTTTATAATGCAAGCTTAGTTTTTTTTAATAAAATCATTGCAAAATTAATTATTATTTTTATTTATCCATTAATATGTACATAGTTATTGATAGTCAAACTATGAGTTAAAAGCTAGTTATTATATTATAAAGATAATACATGAATATTCTTACATAAATTTAAATCAAGCAAATATATTAATTATATTTCTTCTTAATTAGTATGCCATAATCATTATATATATATAGAGAGAGGAGCTTTATAACTATCGATTTAAAAAAACACTTTTAATCAAAACGCCAACAAATAGTTGATACTCTCTCTGATCCTATTTATAAAATTCTTTTGGAGTTTTTATTTTGGTCCTATATATAAGACCCAATTTCAGTTTTTAATAGCATTTAATTACTTCTTTCCACAAACACTCAGATTAAGTCAACACTTTTTAAATTTTCAATAATAATTATAGAGGTAGTTTTAAAAAAAAATATATCAAATTTTCACATTTTCACTAACAACTTTAATCATTTTCTTTAATGGGAGTGAAAACCCCAAAAAATTCTTATAAATTGGAGTGGCGGGAGTAATCTATACTATAATAATAGACAATGGGACATTGCCAAGCGGGAAAATCAAATGAGTTTTTCAATTGGGCGGTAATATAGATGTGTGACCCCAAGTATGGATTGAGAGCGGGATTTTGCAATTGAAAAGGACTTCCTAGCTGGGAAAAATTAAAAATAAAAAAGACACATCAATCAATTATCATCAAAATTTATAATTTATAAACTTTTCATTTAATTATTTTAACTATAGTTTGAGACAAAAAAATAGTTGTTTTTTATCATCCTTGTGGGACAGAGGGAGTAAAAAAAAGACACAGGCTCCTCCTATCCGTCTATCACCATAAATATTTGGTATACTTTTTTTCAAAAATATTCATGTAATTACTATTGAAAATCTAAAAAGTGTTAATTAAATACTGTAGGAGTGTTTATGGAAAAAAAAATAATTAATACTATTGAAAAATGGAAAATTGGCTTATATTAAGGAAAAAAAGTTTTCAAAAAATGAACTTATACTTAGGACCACAGAGAATATAAATTAAGCAGAGCACACTGAATTAACATAATCCACAACACCAAATGCATACAAATTTATTTATTTTCATTATATTGATAATAATAATATTTAATTTCATTATATTTAAATTATTTATATTAATATATCATAAATCATAAATAATACTTTCTCGATACCATAAGTATAATAAAAAAATAATAAATTTTTTTGTCATAAATTAAAGTTAAAATAATTAATAAAATTATCTAGAAATAATAAATTTTGAATATTGATTGAGAATTATAGGTGTTTAAAATTGATTGTTGTATTAAATAATTCATTAAATATATATTTCTTAATACTCGAAGTTTAACAATTTTTTCCCATTTCCATGAAATAAGGGAAATATTAAATTATATCTGTACTATATTTCCATTGAAATTATTTATATTATTACTCAAAAGTACAATCCAGACAAAAATTTATTTATATTAATAATATCATTAACATAATTCTTTATATTAATATGTTTTCAAAAGAGAAAATTGGCTTATATTAAGGGGAAAAAGTTTTCAAAATGAACTTATATTTAGGATCACAAAGAATATCAATTAAGCAGAGCACACTGAATTAACATAATTCACAACACCAAATGCATACAAATTTATTTATATTTATATTGATAATAATAGTATTTACTTTTATTTAAATTATTTATATTAATACTATCATAAATCATAAATAATATTTTCTCGATCCTATAAGTATGATAAAACACTGCCTCCGCCACCGTCGTCGCCGCCACTGCTATCTCTCACGCCTTCACATTTCACCTCCTTACCAAAGCGAATCACCGTTGTTTTCTTTATTGAACGATATGTCTTCTCTCTCATTTTGTAATTTGAATTCTAGGGATTAGGTTTCTGAATTTGTATTGAAATTGTAAAATTTTTTGTCATAAATTAAAGTTAAAATAATTAATGAAAATTTCGAGAAAATTTATTTATATTAATAATATCATTAACAGAATTATTTATATTAATAAAATATGTTTTTAAAAGAGAAAAAAGATAAGATTTTGTCTATTATATATCATACAACAAGCTATGGAATAATAAGATAAATAAACTATTTAAAAATTACATTGTGATATGTATTTTTATTAGTCTATAATAATTAATTAACAATTAATCTGTGCATCACACCGATAATTTCATATTTAACTTGGTTAGTCATCTTATTGGCCCCGTGCGTGGCACGGACTGTTTCTAGTTGATAATTAGAATGTACTCCACCTACTGGTACGAGATCATACACCTATTGTTTTGTGAACGATTTCTTCCTAGTCAAAGCAGTAGCTTTTGACCTATTTCTTGGCTACCTATGGATTCGTTATATGTATGGTTCCGTTACTTCCGTAATAAAATTTTCAAATTGTGAATAGTTTTTATGCCAATCAATAGATAATACTAGATCCCGTTTTTATTATAAGATATATTTAATCAATTTACATATATGAAAAAAATAGTTAGTTTTATAAATTTTATGAACTGTATATTACTATAATATTACAATTTATCCTCATATTTTTTTTTTAAATTCACACTCATAAATTAATAGCAAAAAAAGTTGATATTCAAAGCATTTTATAGCAAAAAAAAAAAAGAAAAAATAATACATAAAAAATATAAAATGAATTATAATCAAAACAATATTTTTTTAAACGAAAGATGGATGAAATACGAGACAACATCAAAAATCAAAATGGAAGACTAAACAACCGCGAAGTGGCACCGGTAAGTACTATCTTCATTTTCTTGTTGTGGATTTTTACCAAAAATTAAGAAAGTTAGTACTTTCTCTGTCAAAAAACGAATTTAGTTACAAAACTTACTGAAATATTATGCGACGTTAAAATAGATAGCATTTATTATATTTTTTAAAATTATTTTCATAATTAATATTAAAATCATAAAAATTATTGAGTAAACGAGAGTATTTATAAAAAAAAATCCATAACATTAAAAATTGAAAAAAAATTATAAATAAAATCAAATAGGAGTAAAAGTTTTCAAAAAGTGCTTATTTCAAGGCACGGAATAGCTGGCTAATCTTCAATATAATGCGAATTTTTTTTTAAAAGAAAAGTCAATTATTATGATACTTAAGAGGAGCAGTGATTTTAAATATAAATAAAAATTAAATAATTATCTACTAGTATAAAATACATACTACCATTCCTGAAATACTATTATTTAAACTAGTTGTCTAAATTAATTTTTATTTCATTTAAAATACTACATTATTAAAATACCCTATTTTTTATAAATTAAATACACTCAAATAATATTTTTAATACCTGTGAATTTTAATTTTATTTCATCAATCTTTGTTGTATGTATGAAAAAAAATTTGTTGGTAAAGGTAAAACTTATTTTAGCTATCTTTACGCTGTCTTG
Source organism: Crotalaria pallida (assembly GCA_037953625.1). Classification (NCBI taxonomy): domain Eukaryota; kingdom Viridiplantae; phylum Streptophyta; class Magnoliopsida; order Fabales; family Fabaceae; genus Crotalaria; species Crotalaria pallida. The sequence goes on along the minus strand of CM075654.1, from coordinate 134,196,851 downwards.
AAAGGAATCAGTCTTCCATTATCGATTGGATGATGTTCTTAGTGAAAAAAATTGAAGATACAACATTATAATGTTTAAAGGTGTAGAAAGTAACATTTTAATGTTAAATTTACAGCCAAACGAGAGGTAAATTAAACTTCAACATCAAGATCTTCCGCCTGATTTTATTCCCTCGCTCTATATCACCCTTTTGACTTTTTAGTTTGGAGTAATCTGGGTGGTATGTACATGCTGTAATTCAAGAGATGAGTTTGGAAATCAATCTCAAATTTATTGGGCAGACACTGAGTTCCAAGTTCAAAATTTAGAAAAGAGATTAATATTTTTTTGTTTTTTATGTGTACCAAGGGTATACTACAGCCGATAACCGAAGACTAATCCCCTCCGAAGCGTAGAAATCACCACCAACAAAATCTTTTTCATACCCACTGTCATAATATTTGTGCACTGACAATGTAAACTTTTCTACACTGTCATAAATTTATTAAATATATAAATGTTACTTACACAACAAATTTATTTATTATTGAGATTTATATTTGCAAATTTATTAAATATATAAATATTACTTACACAACAAATTGTAGATACACACAATTGTTCAATTAGCACATAATGCACTCAATATTTGATGTTTTTTTAGCCCAAACCAAAAAAATGTTGTGAGTTCCTAAAATAACCAAAATATTACCTAAATTGCTTAAATAATTGTGCGTCATAAAAAAAATTGAAAAACTATAAAATTATTATAAGATTTTTATCTTCTGGGGATGGTGGTGAGTGGTGGCGGTCTCACAAAATTGATCAAATCATTGGCTTCCCATGTGAATTGATCTCAAGCAACCCCAATCGAACAATGACACTAGTCGGCGATTCGTTATACAGCTTGATATTATTTGTTATGGTCATGGATTCTTAGTAGCGTTGAAGATGAGTTTAGAAGCTTGACTCGTTTAAAACTCAAACTTATTATTTAGCTTAATGTATTTAGTTTATGAAGCAAATAAATTGAATTTGAGCGAAAAATTGAGCTTATGAAACAAACGAGATAAACTTGATTCGTGCATAGTTCAACTCGTTAAATTTATGTAAAATATATTTACATATGTAACATATTTTATATATATATATATACATTTTATAATAATTTATGAATATAATATTTACAAAAAATTAAACTAAAAAAATTATAAAAATTGATTTAAATGCCATTTCTATCTTTATTTATACACATATATGCATGTATGTATTTATGATGACTATCATTCGAAATGACTAGGTGTATACATTATTTGAACTTATTAACTATAATTCGAAAACTCACAAAATTTAATCGAATCAAATTTGAACTAAAAAATAGTTCGAATTCAGCTCAACTCGAAACTCGACTCGAGCTTTTCCTTAATAAATCATGCCAAACGTATGAAGTAAGCTCCACTCCCACTCAACTCATATTTCCTTCCCTAGATTCAGGCATATTTGTGTGTGGATTATGAACATATACATCTTAGTCAATCAAGTTTTATCTCGTATTGCTTTGATTTATTACCATAAATCAAATAAAGGTTCAAAGCCACGTTTTTTTAACCCATTCAATCAAATGTTAGTTGTCTTTCTTAGTTTCTCAGTCATGATTTGCAAGCTTGAAAATGGCAAGGAATTATTAATAAAACAAAACAATGTTCATCACATACATACACGTCGCGTGCAACATGAGGGTGTGAGAGCAGAGATTTCATGCATTCCCATGTGCTTGTGGGAATAACTGTTGGGAATCTACTCAGTCAAGTACTCAACTTCTGAACATGGTAAGCGATCATTTTGCAGACTTAGAAACATAGCCCCACTTTATTTCCCCTTTGTCATCTTTAATCATTCGTGTCCATGAAGTTGATCTTTCTCTCTCTAATAACGTGAGTCGTGACTAATGGAATGTGTTTAATACCTTCATTCCAAATTCAAAAAATGAGGGCTGTCGTTGTGCCAAGAAACAAAAAAAGCTGTTACTAAGGAAGATCCTAGAAAAGGCTCTGTAATCATCAACAAAGATCCCTACAATATGCGTCAATGCAACTCTATATTCACACCGTTACTAAATAGTACTCCTCTTTCCATCCCCTAATAATGATAAAAATTTGCAAATTTTTTGTTCTAAAATAATAAAGTCAAGTAATTAATGAAAAGTTTAGAAATTGCAAATTTTGAATTGTGATTGATTGATTAGTGCAAAGTGCATTAAATTATATGTTTGATAGTAATTAATTGATGTGTTAAACAAATCATTAAATACGTATTTCTTTATTTTTCTTTACTTTTTGTAATTTTTTTACCATTTTATGGCGGGATGAAGGGAGTATAAATGTTTTAAATTTGTGTCTCATAAATTAAGAAATGTATTTCCTCCATTCTATGAAGTTAATAAAAATTAGAAAGGTTAAAAGAATTAAGAAAACATGCTTTTAATATATTGCTCACAGAATTAATACTTTAATGCATGTTTTATGGAATAATCAATCGTAAAAATATAATATGTAATTCAATTTATTCTATTCGTTACCATAATTTTGATTGGGACAAAAAAAATTATATTTTTTTACTAGTTTCATGTTGTTTTAGATTTTTTATCTTGTTTGATCACATATGTTATGTTGTTTTAGAAGACCGATCCTCATTTTTATTTGTTATTCTAATTATTATACCCTTATTTATCACATTATCTTTTTTACCATTACTTTCTTCATCTCTCTTCAATATAATATTTTTCAAACATTTATTATTATTCTCTCTTGAATTATTAAATGATAATACTTTAACCAAAATATACCAAATTCTAACATAATCTAAGCATTTATTAGTCTATGAGCATAACCATAACCTTAAACTTCTTATGGAGTACATATTTCGCTTTGTTTGTTTTAAATATCAAATAGTCTAGGGTGACATTCACTCATAATATGGTCGTGGCTTGTTAAAAAAGTGCATTTTTTAAAAATTGAAAACCGAGTGGTGAGTAAACCGTACCGCACAAACTCCACCTGGCGTTAAAACAAATAACCATGAACAACATTATGCATGTACATTTTTCTTCACCGAGGATGAGGGTCATGACTTCAATATGTGAAGTTGATGTATGTTTTCAAGTTGGTTTGTATGAGTGATTGGGTTTGTGAATTTTGGAGTTTGGGGGATGGGCAAGGAGTAGTTTTGAGAGTGAGAAAAAGAAACTTTTTTTAGATGAAAAATGGTTTTTTATTCATAAGTTGAAAAATAAAAGATTTTAGATTTAACTATGTGTCGGGTCCTTCAATTTTGGGTTCAAACACATGCAAATTTCTATCAAACTAGATAAACCAGGTAAGTACCATAAACAAGCTAAGCATGTTGAATCACTAGAGGAAAATGAAAAAGAACTTGCATAAACCAATCTGCCACATTTTTAGTGTCAAATGGCTTAACTAAATCAAACAAACCAGCCTGCCCCAAACCTCTTTAGCACATGGATGATCCCATGATAAATGAAAGAGATTTAGATTCCTCACCCCACGTATTATCCCCACGCTACATTTGAACAGTAAAATGACAAAAATATCCTTTGGTTTTTTCCAACACAGGACTCTCGGAATATTTTCTAAAGTGTTTTTCCGAGAAATATCTCTCGGAATTTTGGATACTTCTAGGAAAATTCAGCAAAAAAGAGACATGGCCACATGGGCAGACACTAGTGTTGCCAAAACAGAAACTTATTGTCTGCAATAGCCAGGTGAAATTTTTGTAGCTTATCTTTCATAGAAAACTTATCACTAAAATAGATTTGTCTCTTCCTAACATTTTGCGTTTATTGCTTGTTGCATATACACTTGATGATATTTATTTAGTTACATAAATATCACATAGTAGATGGTACTCATTGACAAACACATAGTTCATAATAAACAGTGTGAATCATTAATAAAATCCAAGAAGTTGTTTATCTTTTGAGAGGATTATTCATAGTGGGCTATCATCGCGAGCGACTTGAAGTCGCCAAGTGGCATATATACTGGATATATGCATAGTTGATGCCCATAGTCATTCCAAAACCAAAAACTGATGAGAGTAGTATTGCATAAATTTCGTCTATGCTAAACTTGTGCAGATGGTACAGCTGCAAACGGTGAAAAGATTTGACCTCTTCATTTTTTTTTCTCTTTTTTGCTAATTTTTTAAAATTCTGAGAGGTACATGTTGGAAAATTCTTCACTTTTCCGAGAGGTACCTCTCGGAAAAATATTCCGAGAGTCCCGAGTCGAAAATTTAATGAAGGATAAAAATGAAATTTCACTGTTTAAATTGGGGTGTGGGGATAATAGTTGGGGTGAGAATTCCATTTCTCTAAATGAAATAACCAAAAATAAGGCAACCCAAAAGCTTAGATTAACCAAAAGAAATGGAAAGATGGGTTTGAACTTTGAACTACCATGACTTAAACAACCCACTGGTGATCAAATGGGCCTTTCCTTTTAGTACACAGCAGAAACAAATGTGGGCTTTAATCTTGGGACAATCATCCATGTATTATTTAGTATTTACACCCTACAAAAAAGGAAAATTAAATAACTTTAATTTAAAAATTTGTTATAAGTTAATCAAATAATAAAAAATGTTTTAAGTATAAATATTATTAAAAAAATTTAATGGGTTAGAAAATATATAAGATGACAAATAATAATTAAAAAGATGAATTTGATTTTTTTTTAAACACATGTATGATGCATCCTTGAGATTTTAACTTCATTAATAATTAACCATTCAAAAAATAAGAAAGATTTCTTAACCTCAACCCTAACCTTAAAATGATTAGGATTTCTAATACTTGAAACGCATATCTTATCTTTAAGATAATACTTGAAAATAATTTATCTATTTGTTATTTTTTAGAATTTTCTTAACCTCGATCCATGGTACTAAGAATAAGTATCATAAATTAGACATGTTTTCTTGAAAAAATAAATATATGAAATTTTATCTCTCCTAAATGCATTATTATCTATGGAACTTGGTCATTTTTTAATTCTTATTTCAACCCTAAGAACCGAGATTAAGCAATTCATATTTTTTTAATACAAAGTTTTCAAATGAAACACTTATGTCAAATATTAGTTCATCAAAAATAAATTGGTTAATCCTTCTAATCTCATAAAAAATAAAAATGCTAGACTATCTAAATATTAAAAAAAAAGGACAAGATATAAGATACAATAATATGATACAAGTGTGTAAAATCATATCAAATCGTTTATAAACCTTTTTCGACCAATTTTCAAATGTTCAAACCATGTACTCTTTTTCTTTTTGGTTATTGATTGATTTTTTTTTAATTTTTTTAAATTTGGATATATTGTTTATATGGTACAGGAGAACAATTCAACCTTTTACTTTCCTATTTGAAATACAAATTAAATACATGAAATTATATTAATAAATTTGTATTTTGAATAGCTAAAAAATAAATAACCTATCCGAATCAAATCAAATCGAATGACAATATTTTTTTTATCAAGTTAAATTTGATTTTTTTTTTGGTCTAACCAAAAGCAGAAATAATTTTTTTCTTCAAAATTGATCTAAATCGAAACGTGAATACCCTGCACGAGCTCCTTGCATCCCCTCCGACTAGGCAAATATGTAGCTTGATGTTGGCCGTGATGCATAAGATTCCAAACTCCTATCAACCACTTGCCTAAAGGTCAAGACACACGTAACACATTTAAACTTAATGAACGCAGATTAAACATATGACTACGTATTACTATCAACATTAATTTCAACTGTATCGTTAAAAAAACAGGATCATGTTATGCAACGAGTTGTATATCAATTAAGTAAACCAGTAATATTAAGAGTTTTACTTATACAGTGTCTCGCATCTTAATTATGTAAACCTAATGGTGAAAGTCAATAATAAGGATAATGAATTTCGATTTTTAACTTAGTTTTTTAAAATTTATCTAGTTCAACTTTTTCAATCATTTAATTACTTTAAATCCATTTGGTATTGAACCCAATAAAGAATATGATGGTTATAATTTTTGAGTCCTATAAACGATGAATTAAAGAAGTCTGAGCATTCGAATTTGAGTATAAGAGATAAAAAAATATTTAAAATATAGACCTATTATTTCCAATGAAAAGTTGCTTTTTTTTAGTAACCTTGATCCCAAAATTTTTAAATATTTTGTTGAATTTTCTTAGCCTCAATCTTAAGAGTTGAGGATAGGGTGATATTGTATGCACATCCAAAATTGATATTCAGATGTACATTTATTTGTTTTATATGTAAATACAAATACTCTGAATATACAACATTTATATTAAAAGAGTATAGATCTAATACTTTGAGAACCTTGAACTTAGTTTTCTGATACATATTTATTTGAATCAGCTTCAGAAGATGGAACCTTCCATGCATCTAGCTTGCCTCCAAGCAAAACTTGCTTAGCTGAAGAGAAACCAATGAGAAAGAAAAGGACAAAAAGAGAAGTAGAGAGAGTTTTCGAAAAACCAACCATTGTTTTTGTGATAGTTGAAGTGTGTTTGAAGTTTTGGCTTCGATAATGAGAGAGATAGAGGAAGTTTTCATGAGTTTGGGTTCTTCCGTTTGTCCAATGATGAAATTTTTCCGTCTCTAGGTAGACGGAATTTTTCCGTCTTTAGGTAGATGGAAATTTTTCATTAAGGGATAGATGAAAATTTTCTGTCTCATTAGGGAGGAAAAAATAACACACAGAAGAGTATTTTTGTTTATAAAAATACGAAATATGGGTCAAAATTTTAGTAATGGGGGCCAAAATTTAAAAGCCTTAACCAAAAGAAATGGAAAGATGGGTTTGAACTTTGAACTACCATGACTTAAACAATCACTGGTGATCAAATGGGCCTTTCCTTTAGTGCATAGCAGAAACAAATGTGGGCTTTAATCCTGGGACAATCATCCATGTATTATTTAGTATTTACACCCTACAAAAAAAGGAAAATTAAATAACTTTAATTTAAATATTGTTATAAGTTAATCAAATAATAAAAAAATGTTTTAAGTATAAATATTATTAAAAAATTTAGTGGGTTAGAAAATATATAAGATGAAAAATAATAATTAAAAAGATGAATTTGATTTTTTTTTTAAACACATGTATGTTGCATCCTTGAGATTTTAACTTCATTAATAATTAACCATTCAAAAAATAAGAAAGATTTCTTAACCTCGGCCCTAACCTCAAAATGATTAGGATTTCTAATACTTGAAACGCATATCTTATCTTCAAGATAATACTTGAAAATAATTTATCTATTTATTTTTGTTTAGAATTTTCTTAACCTCGATCTTTGGTACTAAGAATAAGTATCATAAATTAGACATGTTTTCTTGAAAAAATAAATATATGAAATTTTATATCTCCTAAATGCATTATTATCTATGAAATTTGGTCATTTTTAAATTCTTATTTCAACCCTAAGAACCGAGATTAAACAATCCATATTTTTTTAATACAAAGTTTTCAAATGAAACACTTATGTCAAATATTAGTTCATAAAAAAAAATTGGTTAATCCTTCTAATCTCATAAAAAATAAAAATGCTAGACTATCTAAATATTTAAAAAAAAAGACAATATATAAGATATAATAATATGATACAAGTGTGTAAAATCATATCAAATCGTTTATAAACCTTTTTCGACCAATTTTCAAATGTTCAAACCATGTACTCTTTTTCTTTTTTGTTCTTGATTGATTTTTTTTTAATAATTTTTTTAAATTTGGATATATTGTTTATATGGTACAGGAGCACAATTCAACCTTTTAGTTTCCTATTTGAAATACAAATTAAATACATGGAATTATATTAATAAATTAGTATTTTAAATAACTAAAAAATAAATAACCTATTCGAATCAAATCAAATCGAATGACAATATTTTTTTTATCAAGTTAAATTTGATTTTTTTTGTCTAACCAAAAACAGAAATAAATTTTATCTTCAAAATTGATCTAAATCCCCTACACGAGCTCCTTGCATCCCCTCCGACTAGGCAAATATGTAGCTTGATGTTGGCCGTGATGCATAAGATCCCAAACTCTTATCAACCACTTACCTAAAGGTTAAGACCCACGAAACACATTCAAACATAATGAACGCGCACGGATTAAACATATAACTACGCACTACTATCAACATTAATTTCAACTGTATTGATAAAAAAACAGGATCATGTTATACAACGAGTTGTATATCGATTATGTAAACCAATAATATTAAGAGGTTTACTTATATAGTGTCTTGCATCTTAATTATGTAAATCTAATGGTGAAAGTCAATAATAAGGATAATGAATTTCGATTTTTAACTTAGTTTTTTAAAATTTATCTAGTTCAACTTTTTCAATCATTTAATTACTTTAAATCCATTTGATATTGAACCCAATAAAGCATATGATGGCTATAATTTTTTAGTCCAATAAATGATGAATTAAAGAAGTTTGAGCATTCGAATTTGAGTATAAGAGATCAAAAATATTTAAAATATAGACCTATTATTTCTAATGAAAAGTTGCTTTTTTTAGCAACCTTGATCCCAAAATTTTTAAATATTTTGTTGAATTTTTTAGCCTCAATCTTAGGAGTTGAGGGTAGAGTGATGTTGCATATGTACATCCAAAATTGATATTCAGATGTATATATATTTGTTTTATATGCAAAAACAAATATTTTGAATATACAACATTTATATTAAAAGAGTATAGATCTAATACTTTGAGAACCTTGAACTTAGTTTTCTGATACATATTTATTTGAATCTTGCTAACAAGTGTAGTGTCCTGTGTTCTAAGGGCACTTATTAAGAAACTATAAATAAATAATTTAAAAACATTAAAAATATATTTTTGATATTCTCAAAAGAAGAAAATGACACTTATTAGCATTTTCCTATTTATTTTATTTCAACCTTTTTTGTTTTTACAGTTGCAAACCATATTTTATTTTTTTTAAAAATCGTAAATATTCTTCACTGATCCCAAAGCGAAATTACAAAAATACAAACAAACATTCTCACAGTCACAGGCTGCTTCTTTACTCTACTCCTTCACATGGACTCCGCCCAAGACTTGCACCGCCTCCTCTCGGAGCAACGCCGCGAGCTCGCGGCGGCGGAAGCCATGGACTCCGACCTCGACTTCGCTTTCCGCCTCCAATTACAAGAAGCCCTCGCCGCCTCCATCGCCTCTTACCCCTCTCCCTCCTCTTCCACCCTCCCCAACGTACTGCAACAACAACCACCATCACCACTCCTCCCCGACGACTCCGTTTTCAACCCCACCGCCCTCCAACTCGAAGAGCTCTCTCGCGCGGAGCGAGAAATCAAAGACCGCGAGATGATCGAAGCCGAAACCCGCAAAATGAGAGAAGATCTCTGCCGTCGGATTCACGATCAACGAGTCGCGACCGAGATCATGAGAATCCCCGAGGAGGAGTGGGAGGAGTGGGGCGATGAGTTCATGAAACCGTTCGGGGAAGGTAGCTCCGGTTCGAAGGGTCCGGTTCGGTTGGACGAGAGTGCGATTTTTAGGGTTTATTTCAAAGGTTTGGTTAGCGAGGAGAGGGTTAGAGGTGAGAAGGTTGTGTTGGCTGGGATTGGTGTAGCGGTTTGCGATCCTTGTGATAATTTGATTCTTGAAGTGTCGAAACCGTTGGTTGGGAATGGATTCAGTAAGGTCGCTGCTGATGCTAAGGCTTTGATCGAAGGTTTCAATGCTGCCATTGCTTTGGACTTGTCGCGTGTTGATTTTTACTGTGATTACTTTCCCCTGTTTCAATTTGTGAGTCCCTTTCTTTCTTTCTTTAATCTCTTGTTCTTTGTTTTATTTGGTTATTTCTTTTATTGCTTGTTGCACATGTTGGAGAAGAAACTTGGTTATTTCAATTATGCAGCATATGGTATGTTTGTTTTGTTTTTGGTAATTTGCTGAAGTTGTATACTATATGGGATGTTCCAACTAGTTCACGCCGGCGATGACAATGCCGGAGGTAGGTGTATGATAACGGACCTGCGAAGGGCCCTCAGTGGGAGAACTCATTCAACCTTGACCGTATTAAGTCTGCGATGATGTAAGGAGTAGGTGATCACACCTGAGGACCTTACATCGTATATTTTGCATGATGAGTCATTTGAACTTGATTGACCTTTATAGAGTATTTAAAAGCCGTTATGGATGTTTATGGTTATTGAATGATATTATGAACCATGAAAGTCATGATTGGAGGAGGTGTTTACGAGGTTCGAGCCCTTGAGGTAGGCCGTTCAGCTTTGGGCCGCTCGGTGGTGACTCGGCCCAGTGGTAATATGGTCCAAGCATGACCCTAGGTCCCAGAATTTGTCCGGAACAGTTAACAAAATATGATATGCTTCTTGGGTAAAATGGACTGGCAAGTGAGTAGATATCACTTGCAACAACTTCCACCGTTGTAATGAATTTGGGCCGAATTCTAATTAGATTCATTAACTAAGGTATAATGATCTCATCCATTTATAACATTCAATGGTTTAGGCTGTGCACTTTAACCTCTATGTAAGTGTTTGTATAATACTTAACAAGGGGAGTATATCCTGATCCTCTCACGCGACTGGCCTTGTCAAAATTTGCATGACCCTGCTTAGGGTATTTGTGTATCTATCTCCTATCATGTGAAAACCTCATAGTATGTCTGTATGTAGGTTCTATTATACTCCATGCATTCCTTATTATCTGTCCTTTTTTGGAGAAATTTTTTGTTCCTTTTTAACTATTTTGGTGTCTTTAATCTCTCCCATATTATGACCGAGTGATTCTTGCACGAGCATGTGTCTACTTGGCACAACGAATAAAATCTGTAGATAACTTTAAAAAGATTGTAGGGCATTATTGTCTTTTTAAATTGCTACTTTAATGACTAACAAATATTTTGTTGTCTATTTCTTCGTCTCTCTGCCAATAAATCTGAACATTGTGCCTAATAGGCATTGTGCTTGTTTTGCGGTGGAATTACCTTTTCCTGTAAAGTCATCTTGTTGGGTTTGAGACCTTGATCCGGCAGCATCTAGAGCCCGAGAGGGATCCTTGAAATGGCATTCCGACGCCCAAGTCAATTTGTGAAAGAGGTAAGTTAGTATATTAGGTTTGTGTCTTGCCTGGGGTATTCCATCCTCGTTCAATAGGTCCCTGGCCTTAGGTTATGTGGGATATCTGGCTGTTTTCACTTTTCAGGATGGCCGGGTTGGTGAGGGTGCTGATCGTGAGATCTAGCTATTAATCCCGCTGGTGTTGTGGACTCATGGCTTGGGGCTTGGTGGATATCTCGGGATAATGGCTCAGGCTAGACATGAAGGGAATATGCATTACACTCTAAACCGGATGTCTTGGTCAATTTGTCCCATCCATAACAGCGCTCATACAGGGTTTATTCAATTATTACCTCTCTCATTTGTTTTGTGACTTCGCCGGGAGGATCTTGTTCTGTATGTAATGTATAATGCATAGTTTAAATGGGTGCAACTATGACTAGGAAAGATTGGATTTTTTGAGATCCCTATGCCCAATTCTGATTTTTTATTTTTTTTGGTCCATATGTTTGCTTGAATTTCATTTGAGATTTTAAAATTCTTATTGGAGAATTTTTGTAATAGATTTGTGGTTTCCCTGAGGTGGAAGGGGCCAGAGTTATTTTGTTTGATGCATTTGTCTAAGATGTTAGGAACAAGTGAGGATATTATTCTGCTATTAATTTCATCCTTTTATGGAGGTCATTAATATATTGTTTTGCTTGTCACTTGTCAGGTGAGTGGAAGATGGCCTGTGAAACAGCGGAAGATTGCTATGCTAATTAATCAGGTGAAACTGTTGCGAAGAAAATTTACATACTGCAACGCAGTCCATGTGGCAAGACAAGATGTCAAGTTTGCATTTAAGCTTGCAAAAGATGCAATTGTTTCTCAGTTCACAAGGCCTGCAGAATCTGGTAGTGGAAAGAATCTGTTTGAAACTTGTGTCATATGTTTGGAGGATACTGATGTGTCTCACATTTTTTCCGTTGATGGCTGTCAACACCGGTATTGCTTTTCTTGCATGAAACAACATGTGGAGGTGAAGTTGCTTCATGGGATGGAGCCAAAATGCCCACATGAAGGTTGCAATTCTGTGCTTCTAGTTGATAGCTGCAGGAAATTCTTGCCTCATAAATTAGTTGAGACCATGCAGCAACGTAAATTGGAAGCTTCAATTCCTGTCACTGAAAAAATTTATTGTCCTTATCCAAGATGCTCTGCATTAATGTCAAAAACTGAGGTTTTAGAGTACTCTAAAGGACTTATTGGTGACTCTGAACAATTGGGGCCCAAGAAATGCATAAAATGTCACGGTCTTTTCTGTTTTAGCTGCAAGGTCCCTTGGCACAGTGGTTTGACATGTTCTCTTTATAAAAGGTTGAATCCTAATCCTCCTGCCGAGGACGTGAAGCTGAAGTTTCTGGCAACAACGAGTCTATGGCGACAGTGCGTGAAGTGTAACCACATGATTGAACTTGCAGAAGGCTGCTATCACATGACTTGCAGGTACTCTAATAATATTTTGTTGTATTTAACCTATATTATGATCACCATTCTTGTATATTCTCTCTTTTTTTTTTTTCCTTAATAAAAAGTCAGTGAGCTTATGTAGGTCTTAGTGGACATGATTGTTTGCGAGTAGTCTAACCGAGTGATATTATATTATTATATGAGAAGCAAGAATGGTTGGATGGGTGATATGGACATAGTCATTTTTTTAATCTTTGATTCACTAACCAAAGTTTATTTATAAAAATATATCCAAAGAATGCCGAAATCTTGAAGCTGTGAAGAATCCAAGATCTAATGATAGTCTTTAGTTCTTGATACTATGTTCATTTAATTAATTTATAGATTTCCATTTGTGATGTAAATAATCAGATTTCTCTCACAATGTTTTTAATGGTAAGTAACGATATGTTGGCCACTTTTACTTCTGGTCCATGTCACCGTTACATACTAGTATTTCCTTACTTATCTTGTGATTGCAGGTGTGGTAACGAATTTTGCTATAACTGTGGAGCTGAGTGGAGGAACAAAAAAGCAACATGTTCTTGTCCACTTTGGGCTGAGGACAATATTTGGTTAGAGGATCATGACACAGACGAAGAAGAGGAAGATGATGATGATGATTATGACTCTGATTATTTTCAGCTTTTGTGAATGAATAATCATCATCAGAATATCATCTTTAGTTTTTTACTAAGTAGCTGGCCTCCTAATGGGTTGACTAGTGGTTCTTTTTTTCTTTTTTAGATGTACTTATATAAATTTTCATGATAATATATCTTTAAGAGGCCATAGATATTTGGTGTTATGATGTTAAGAGATTTATCGTTATATATATTCAGGGATTTGATTTATAATTAAGGTTTTTAATTTGTTATTTTGTATGATTTGTGATTTTATTATTTTGGGCCTATTTTATTATTTGGGTTCTTTGGCACATGGATTGGCAAAGATCGATAGCGTTTGATGATTGAGAAAATAGTTGGTGTACCTATAGTGTAAAGCTTTTTTATAGTATTATTAGTGTATCATTCATTATTTACACATTTATAGTTGTTGATTTTTAGTTAAAAATAATAAAAATGAATGATGAATAATAAATCGATAATATAAAAAACTTTAGATCATCAATACATTCGGATCATAGGTATTGCCAAAGGGAGTGTATTTGGGTTGCCCTCATCATCTAATCCTTGGTCAGTACCGTTGTCTGTTTCGGATATTGTGCATTGACCATGGCAATGAAGTTAGAAAAAAGATAGTCAAAACACCATCGGATTACAAAATAGAGAAAGTCTAGGATGTAGTCAAATAAAGTGAACTCGAATTATAAGCAAAATCAACTAATTTTATGTTTATTAAGAAGATTAGTTGATTGTATTTAATTTTTTCAAATTTATAAAAAAAATAGAGGTATTTTAGGAAAGTTGCATTGAGAATAATCGATAGCATTTGATAACAAAAATTAAAAATTAATGTTTTTAGAAAGTGACATTGAGAATGAAATAAAATTTAAGAAAGTTGATTAGTTTTGCTTATATTTTAAAGAGATTATGTTTTTTGTTGCTTATATTTCAAGTTGGAGGAAATATTCATCTCAAAATTTTATATATTAATAAATCTATAAATATCTTTGAGATATGTGGATGAAAAATGAGAAAATAATATAGATATCAACGGGTGAAGATGATAAAGTTATGATAATAATTGATAAGATTTTAGGAGAATTATACCACAAAAGCTAGTGAGATTTTGTTTTTGGCTGTTGTGTTTGAATTTTTGGCCTACTAATCTCTGGAAAATACCAAGACATATTTATCTCGAAATATTTTTTGGCATTTGGATGTCGAAAAAATAAAAAATGCATTCCAAACCTATGCTCTCTAAATGGAATTCATTTTAATAAAAAACAAAACAATGGATAACCTCAGTTTTTTTTGGTTAAGGAGGATCAAAATCTTGTTTAAGTTTAGATTACTAGTTATGATTTTTGACTATAATCATGTTTGAGGATACGCCAACGTGAAACCAAATTTGCTAATAATCCCATATATCTACTATCTATATATAAAAGGATCCCTTTTCGAGGCACCACGTTTACCGGAGAAATTTTCGAGGCATCACGTTTGTCCCGTGAAGCTTTCCTCGCACTAGAGAATTTGTAGGTAGATAATCATTATCTCTAATCAAAATTACAATTTAAAAATAAATAAATTATTTAAATTTATGTAATCATTATATGTTTGTAGGTAAATAACATTATCTCTAACCAAAATTACAATTTGAAACAAAATTAATTATTTAAATTTATATAATCATTATCTGTATGTGAAATCATTATCCTCAATTTATTGAACAAATCATTAATCTCAACAAAAATATTTAAAAAATATTAAAAAAATCACTATATATATATATAATAGGCTCTTCCATCCAATTTTTAAAGTTCTATCTAATTCTAAGAATTCTCCTCTCCAAATTCTTTCTTTTATTTTTATTTTTTCCCTCATTCCTCTACTTAAAGCTCTTAATTTTGATTTTTGAGTGTTTGATGAATTACTTATTAGATGATGCATATTTTGTTATACTTTTAATTGACTTTTGTTTATTCCTCTACTTAGAGCTCTTAATTTTGATTTTTGAGTGTTTGATGAATTACTTATTAGATGATGCATATTTTGTTATACATTTAATTGACTTTTGCTCAATGCTAATTTCAGAAAGAATGACATCAATAAGTTACTTCAAACAAGAGCATGACCTTGGTAAGTTGTTTTTTTTTTTAATTTTGGTAAGTTGTTATACATACTTACTTTGATTATTCTTTTTTGAAAAATATGCAAATAATTGATCCTTTTCTCTTTTCAAATAAGAGAAGGGCTAAGGCTTCTAGAATTAAGAAGAAATACCCTGATCGTATTCCGGTGAGAAATAATTTTGGTGAGTCTTTTGCCTATTTGAAGACACAATGTTTTTCGATTTATTTATGATTTTTTTTTCCGTTTTTGTCATGAGATAAGATAAACGATGAAAAAGATCAAAATATTTAAATATGAATAATGATAATAATAAATGTGATAATTATATTAAAAAAACAATAATGGTAAAAAATATTAATTTATCCAACAAATAAATATAAGAAATATCTTATAATATTATCCAATAAAAAAATCAGAATGTATAATTTTGGTTTAATTATATATAATTTTTCATATTAGATGTGATAATTATATTTAAAATATGCTAAATTATCATGTCTTATGCAATAGAAAATATTTTGATTTATCTTTAAATCTACTCATAATACCATCAAACAAAAAAAATATAAAAAAGTTTAATTTTCATTTCACTCTAATAATTAATCATAATATCATGATAAAACGTGTTAATTCATCGATCAACTAAATAAGGAATACATTAATTTAATACTCATCTATACATAGACAAATATAATATTAAATATATAAAAAAAAGAGCCAACATTATATTCATAATAAAGTGTAATGTGTTAACCAAGATAGTCAAAAATAACAATTTCAATATTGTCTTCATGTTCTATGAAATAGTGGATATTCCAATTTATATATCCTTAAATTTTCTCATAATACCATTAAACAAAAAAGATCAAAATATTTAATTCTGGTTTGTTTTTAATTATCAGAATAAAGTTGATAATCATATAAAAATACTAGCTCTTATCCCGGTGCAATGCACGGGTTATTGATATTTTTATTTTTTTATTTAAATATTTTAAATTAAAGATTATTATTATTTTTATTATTTTTATTATAAAGTAAAGATTATTATCAAACAATAATCAAAAATAATTATATAAAAGGGTAGGAGTTCAAACCAAACCCTACACTTAAAAAAATTAATGTAAATGATCTTGTTGATAAATTTTGTATTTCCTCATATGAATTAAAATGTAACACTTTTTATCTCATATATTTCTTATTTATCTTATGCATACTTTGTCATTTTTATATATGATTATCGACTTTATTATGATAAATCAAAATTAAATCAGAATTAAACATTCTGATCGTTTTTGTTTGATGATATTATGAGATAAATCTTATATTTAAGTGATGAATGTAGTTTTTTTTTACAATTAGTTTTTTTAAATATGATTATCACATTTATTCTTATTAATCATAATTAAATATTTTATCTTTTCATCGATTATTTTATCTCAAGTTAATAATAAGATTGAATCCTAAAAATCTTTATTCTTATTGTTCTAATCATTTTGATTTAAATTTCTTTTACAAAGATGATGTCATCTATTAGCGAGCAATTGGATATTTGTCATTGAAGCTTAGAAATAGAAGAATAGACGCATGAGGAAGACTATTTTTTTGGAACTCAACAATATAAAAAAAATAATATAAAAATCAACAACAACATAACATAGAAAAGATTTAATAATATAAATCTTTATATTAAAAACAACAACAATATAACATAGAAAAGATTTAATAATAGATAAATTAATATTTTTATATGATTATCAACTTTATTATGATAATTAAAAACAAATCAAAATTAAATATTTTGATTTTTTTGTTTAATGGTATTATGAGAAAATTTAAGGATAAATTGGAATATCCATTATTTCATAGAACATTAAGACGACATTGAAATTGTTATTTTTGATTATCTTGATTAACATTTTGCACTTTATTATGAATATAATGTTGGCTCTTTTCTTTTATATATTTAATATTATATTTGTCTATGTATAGATGAGTATTAAATTAATGTATTCCTTATTTAGTTGATCGATGAATTAATATTATGATTAATTATTAGAGTGAAATGAAAATTAAACTTTTTTATATTTTTTTTGTTTGATGGTATTATGAGTAGATTTAAAGATAAATCAAAATATTTTCTATTCCATAAGACATGATAATTTAACATATTTTAAATATAATTATCACATCTAATATGAAAAATTATATATAATTAAACCAAAATTATACATTCTGATTTTTTTATTGGATAATATTATAAGATATTTCTTATATTTATTTGATGGATAAATTAATATTTCTTTACCATTATTATTTTTTTAATATAATTATCACATTTATTATTATTATTATTATTATTATTATTATTATTATTCATATTTAAATATTTTGATCTTTTTCATCGTTTATCTTATCTCACGACAAAAACGGAAAAAAAATCATAAATAAATCGAAAAACATTGTTTCTTCAAATAGGCAAAAGACTCACCAAAATTATTTCTCACCGAAATTTCAAAAAAAAAACAACTTACCAAGGTCATGCTCTTGTTTGAAGTAACTCATTGATGTCATTCTTCCTGAAATTAACATTAAGCAAAAGTCAATTAAAAGTATAATAAAATATGCATCATCTAATAAGTAATTCATCAAACACTCAAAAATCAAAATTATGAGCTCTAAGTAGAGGAATAAACAAAAGTCAATTAAAAGTATAACAAAATATGGTTCATCTAATAAGTAATTCATCAAACACTCAAAAAACAAAATTAAGAGCTTTAAGTAGAGGAATGAGAGAAAAAATAAAAATAAAAGAAAGAGTTTGGAGAAGAGAATTCTTAGAATTAGATATAACTTTAAAAATTGAATGGGAGAGCCTATTATATATATATAATGATTTTTTTAATATTTTTTAAATATTTTTGTTGAGGATAATGATTTGTTCAACAAATTGAGGATAATGATTTCACATACAGATAATGATTATATAAATTTAAATAATTAATTTAATTTCAAATTATAATTTTGGTTAGAGATAATGTTATTTACCTACAAACATATAATGATTAAATAAATTTAAATAATTTATTTAATTTTAATTTGTAATTTTGATTAGAGATAATGATTATCTACCTGCAAATTCTCTGGTGCGAGGAAAGCTTCATGGAACAAACGTGGTATCTTGAAAATTTCTTCGGTAAATGTGGTGCTTTGAAAAGGGATTCTTTTATATATAGATAGTAGATTGATTTTTTTTAAATATTTTTTTAGGATAATGATTACTTCTTTTTTCAACAAAATGAGGATAATGATTTCACATACAGATAATGCTCAAGCATCATCTCTTTGTGTTTATCGATTTTTTGAGGATAATGATTTTTTTAACAAAATGAGGATAATGATTAAATAAATTTAAATAATTTATTTAATTTTAAATTGTAATTTTGATTAAAGATAATGATTATCTACCTACAAACTCTCTGGTGCGAGGAAAGCTTCACGGAACAAATATGATGCCTCGAAAAGGGATCCTTTTATATATAGATAGTAGATTAATTTATCTATTAAATAAATAAGGAATATCTAATTCTGATTTATTTTTGATTCATCATAATAAAGTTAATAATCATGTAAAAAATGTTAATTTATCTATTGAATAAATAAGGAAAATCTCAGATAAAAAATGTTACTTTTTATTTATATAAGGAAGTACAAAATTTTTCAACAAGCTCATTTTTTATTGTTGTTTAATAATAATCTTTACTTTAAAATATTTAAATATTAATAATTCGTGCATTACACAGGATAAAAATAAAAAAGTTTAATTTTGATTTTACTCTAACTAATAAAACATGCTAATTATCGATCAACTAAATAAGAAATACATTAATTTAATATTGATCTATACATAAATAAATATAATATAAAAACGAACTGTCATTATCTTCCAATGAATTCGTATCCAATGAAATAAGGGATATTATGATTTATCATTAATTATTCTCACAATATCACCAAACAAAAAAATCAAAATAATAATAATAATTTTTTATTTATCATAATAAAGTATATTGAATAATCCTTTTTTATAATTATTTTTGTTATTGTTTAATAATAATCTTTACTTTATAATGGAAATAATAATAATCTTTAATTTAAAATATTTAATATAAAAAAAATTAATATCAACAACCCGTGCATTGCACGGGGTGAGAGCTAGTATATATATATATATATATATATGCTCTTGAACTATCCCACAACACTATAAATTTGTGCCTAAAATACTAATTTTTGTTTGTCATTACATGAAAATGTTGCGTAAATAAACACAATTTAAAAAGAAAAATAGTAATTAATGTAATTGATTTGATCTTATAGACAATGCATGTTTTTTTTTTATGAACCATGGTATCCACCCGCGCAACTGGGTTACTAATCTCTCGCACCACGGTTGGACCCTTTTTGGGGCGATGCTCCCAATAAGGCTTGCTCCATTCACATGCGTCTTGGGAACGACTCGAACCCACGACCACATGCTTAAGGGACACAAGCCCATTCCACTTGTGCCAGCATCCACTAGTTATAGACAATGCATGTTGATCCAAGTAGAAGGAAGTTTGAATCACTTAATCGTGTATTTATAAATTCGATTATTAGATTCGCATATATAAAAAAAAAAAAAAATTATTGGGAGAAATCTCTACTTGAAAAAATTAGTCTCTCTTATATTAAACTCAAATAGGACAATCTAAATAACTTAAAAAAAGAATGATGATCTTATAATAAATAGTAATAGTAAATAAATAATACTCTCTTTGTCGTTATTATAAGTCACATTTTGGAAGATTTTTTTGTCTCTTATTATAAATCACTTTATAAAATTCAGATAGTGTTAAAGATTTTATTCATCGAGGTGATAAGATAATAGTACAATATAGAAATAAAAAAATTGTAAAGTTTTAAATAGATGCAACTTTGAAATGTCGACATATTTTTTTGCTAAATTTGAAAATAATAACTCCTCTCTATGTCTCTGGTTTGAAATATAAGAGAAAAAAACATACTACTTCTTTTTGTTTGAATATAAGAAAAAGTTAACTAACCTTGTTAAATTTTGTTTCATTCTCAATGCTATTTTCTTAAAACACCTTTAAAAAATTGTTATCTCATTAAATTTTTCTTTCATTTTCAATATTACTTTCCTAAAATACTTATACCATTTTATAAATAAAAAAAATTATAATTAACTGATTTCTTTAATAAATATGAGATTAATTTTTGCTTTTCTTATATGCTCTCAAATTCGAAGAAATACGAGTACTTTTTGTAATAAAAAATGATTTAGAGACCTACAATTTTTACAAATCTACACATAAGATTAAGACATTTGTTATTTTCAAGTTAAAAAAATTAATAAAAAAACTTAAATGACAAATGTCAAAATCCTAATGTGTAGGCTTATGAATATGTCTCTTTATTTAAGTCTCTCAATCATTGCTCATGATGAAAAATGCCTAAATCAGATAGGATTGACTTGTATCAAAGGACACAGACTAATAAGTAATACCTCCGACCATAAATATAAAGCTCTTTTGACACTTTTATTTTGTCTCTATTTATAAAGCCTTATACAATTTTCAATGATCATTAATTGTTTTTTTTTCCACAAACATCCTATTTATTTAACACTTTTTAGATTCCCAATAATATTAATAGGGGTAATTTTGAAATTACATATCAAAAATTCACATTTCCAATATAATTAACTAAATTATTCCACTTTATATGAAATCCTAAAAAAAAATTATATTTGGGGACGAAATGACAATTGGTGGATCTTGGAAAAAGAAAAAAGGTGGAAGGAATATACTCCCTCTGGTCCTATTTATAAGATATTTTTGGGGTTTTTTACTCCCAAGAGTGGATAAATTTGTTAGTGACATTGGAAATGTGAAAATTTGATATACTTTTTCAAAACTACCCCTATAATTATTATTGGAACTCTAAAAAGTGTTGACTTTATAGGGGTGTTAGTGGAAAGAAGTAATTAAATGTTATTGAAAATTGGAAAGGGGTCTTATAAATAGGACCAAAATAAAAACCCCAAAAGGGTCTTATAAATAGGACCGGAGGGAGTATTATATATACTCCATACTGGGTGACGTAAGAAGCACGGTAGGTTACACGTGGCCAACTGTACAGTGTGCCGTTTCTCCTTCCACAAAAGCGATTTCTAGATCACACTCACACACTACTCATTGCTGTCCCTCACTCCTCCCAAAATTAAGATCCTTCCGCTTCTCATTATGATTACCCCCTTGACCTATAACACTGTTTTATCGCACTTTTAGAAAGAAAAGAAAAATAATTGTTCTTACATGATTATTCCAATTTCAAAAATATTTTTATTAAATCAAATATTTTTAGAATTCCAATAATAAATAATATTTTTTTAATCTCGGTCTTAGAATAAGAGGTTATAAAAAGTTTTGTTTAATTAAAAAACTAAATTTTAAATATGTGAAAGATGATAGATTTAAATTATCAAAAAATTTTCAAGTTTTTTTTTTTTTACAATTTTTGAACCCTTTATCCTCGATCATGAGGACTGAAGTTAAGTAATTCCTAATAATTATAGGGACAATTTTAAAAAAAAAATATTAAATATTTCCATTTCCAATATCATTAACAACTTTAACCGATTTTTTTGATGGATGTAATTTTTTTTAAAAAGATCTTACAAAACCCAAAAAAAGGATATTGCAAGGATAATAAAAATTATAATAGTAAAAAAATTACAAAGACATAATTTCAATAATTTATTTTAACAATTTATCAATCATCAAATACTCCCTCCTTCCTAATTATAAGGCCCCGTTGATACTTTTATTTTGTCCATATTTACAAGGCCCTTTGCCAATTTTCAATGAGCATTAATTATTTTTTTTCCACAAACATCCCTATTTATTTAACACTTTTTAGATTTTCAATAATATTAATAGGGTAATTTTGAAAATACATATCAAAAGTTCACATTTCCAATACAGTTAACTAAATTATTCCACTTTCTTAATGGATGTGAAATCTCTCAAGAGGGCCTTAAAATTAGGGACGGAGGTAGTAATTAATATAATACTTCATCCGTTTTATAAGGATGGTAAAAATTACTAGTAAAATCTTGTGTCCTAAACTAAAATTAGAGTAATTAATGAAAAATTTAGAAATGATTAAATTTGAATTGTAATTGGTTGATTAATATAAAACATATTAAATTAAAGTTGTGGGACATGAAACGTTGAAATCAGGGTTCAAATCCCTATGATGATGCTAAATACAATATTTACACCCTCCGCCTTACAATATACTCCGTAGTTGATTTTATTTAATTTTCTCAAATTTATAAAAAGTAGAGATATTTTAGGAAAGTGGTATTGGGAATGAAACAAAAATTAAATGGGAAAACAATTTTCTAGGTATATTTTAAGAAAGTAGCATTGAGAATGAAATAAAATTTAAGAAAGTTAGTTACTTTTGCTTATATTTTAAACCAAATGAAATGTGTCTTTTTGTTTCTTATATTTCAAGTTGAAGGGAGTACCTATAAAAAAATGTACTACCTTTATCCCTAAATATAAGACTATTTTGACACTTTTATTTTTTCCTATTTATAAGACTCCGTATCAATTTTCAATGACAATTAATTACTTCTTTCCACAAACATCCATATTTATTTAATAGTACTTTTTAGAATTCCAATACTATTAATAGGGTACTCCCTCCTGTCCCTGTTATAAGAAAAAATAACCGAAATCACACTTATTAAGAAAGTTTGTTAAATGTATATAATTTTCTCAAAATCATAAAAAAAAATATGACTACTTTTGAAAAAGTTGTATTGAGAATGAAACAAAATTTAAATGAAATCACTACTTCCTAGAAACATTTTAAAACTAATTGTATTGAGAATAAAAAGTTGGTTAATTTTTTATTATATTTGGAACCAAAATATGTATGCACCCCTTTTCTTATAATAGTGACCAGAGGGAGTAATTATGAAATACATATCAAATATTCACATTTCCAATATCATGAACTAAATTAACCAACTTTCTTAATGGACATAAAATCTACCAAAATGGTCTTATATTTAAAGACGAAAAGAGTAAAATATAGTGTTTAATTTATGTGTTTGATAATTTAGATAAATCATTAAATCATGTCTCCTTAAGTTTTTACTGTGGTTTTTTTTCCAGTTTGTTACTACTATTTCTTGAGAAAAAAAAAGCATATTTTATATTGATCAATTAATTATAATTCAAAATTTTTAAAATTTTTATTAATCATTTTATTTTTAGTTTATTTAAGACAAAATTGTTTGTCTTTTTGAGTGAGATTGAGAAAGAATTTAATTTTAACCAAACACAAGTAACTAATAAATCCACATCACCGAACCTAACGCAGGAAGGCAAGTAGAGTTGGTAGCAGTAAGAAATGGCAATGTGCCATAACCATTAACCATTAACCAATCAAGTAGTAGTTAAACTTAAACCAATTAGTTAGACTTTTTAGGCCTCGCTCGGGGTGGTTATCGATTTCTGGTATTTGGTTTCGAAAATGTATTTTTAAAACAAAACATGTTCGACAAAAAATTTAGCTGAAATGGTTTTTACCATTTTCATAACAACTTCACCTCTATTTTCAAAACAATAAATAATGGTTTTATAATTTCAGTTTTGAATTGCAAACTTATATCATCTTATCATCAATCTTTTGTATCATTTAACCACCTCCACCATCATCATCACTCCTCCCTCTACCATAATCATTGTGATCACACTGCTACCACCCTAACCACTACAATTTTTGATGATAACCACCACCTTATAGTCACCTCAACCGTAACCACACCCTCACCTGTTACCGTTACACCTCCTTGTACAACCATCACCACCACTCGAACAACCACCATAATGATCATCCCAGGCACCATTGCCCTTGCATGACCACCACCACCACCAACACCTCGATGTCCACCCCAACTATCACATTTCAACACCATCACCACCACCACATTCTCACCCCTCTCTCCCACCATCTCTCCCTCTACCAATACCACAAAAATTACTACTCTAGACTGCAACCATCATAACAACGACCATCGTCTTTAACTAATAATGACAACAATCACATTGAAGTTATTATTATTAAATAATGGTGGTAGTATAAAAGATAATGATGCATAATATGGTAAACGCACTATAAAAAATTATAAGTTTAGAAATAATTTTGAAAACTGAAAACCAAAAATATTTGAAACCAATATTATAAAATTGAAAACAAATTTTGGTTTTTTAATATTTTAAAACTCAAAACTAAAAACATGCCGTGCCTATGTTTTCATAGATGTCCCTCTTTAATTTTATCGAAATAAAGTTTAAAAAAGGGGCACTGCTCTTCCAATTTTCTTACCCACCACACCTTTTTTCTCCTTCTTCTTCGTCATTTCTTTTTTGGTCCTTTTCCTTTGTCAACCAACACTTCACTTTTTACTCCCACCACTATTCCGCTTCGCCGTTACGGTACCACCTCTCTCACTCCCAGTTCAAATAAAATAAATAAATAGTAATTCCAATTTATTTATATTCCAAAAAAATAAAAGAAAGAAAGGAAGAGAACTTACTTTCTAATCCGAGAGAGCAAGCGAGTGAGCGATGGAATCTGGGGAGTGGGGGAAGGCGAAGGTGTGCGTGACGGAGTTTATGAAAGGCGCGGCGGAGATGACGGTGGAGTTATGGAAAGGGTGCAGGGACATAGCGAAGCAGAGTGTGATGAACCATGACTCCTTCCTTAACAGATACTTGGGGAAAGATTCGTACGTTGGTAAGAAAGTGAGAGGTCCGTGCACCAACTTCTTCACCAAATTGACTCTCTTCAATGATTACTTGCCCGAGGATAAGGATCCTCTTCACGCTTGGTCCGTTATCTTCTTCGTTTTTTTCCTTTCCTTTGCAGGTACCTTACTACCATCATTTTCTTTTTTTAATGTATATTTTTAATTTTATTTTATAGAATTGACCTTGAGAAGAGGATTTTGTAGTGGAGGATTTTTTTTTTTGTCCATGACCGGAGTGTCCACCGTCGACCGCAGTGACTAATCTCCTCGCTGGCTTGTAGGCACCTCTAATGGGTGGGACAGCTGGCCCCGAGATTTAACGCTGCTGCATGCACAAGGCAGGATTCGAATACCTGAACTTGCTTAAGCGTGGATCAATCCCTACCACTGAACCACACGCTCGGGGTTGTAGTGGAGGATTCTTAATCAATTAATTTTATGCTCAAATTACTAGTATCATTTACATAATTACATTGCATCCCTAGATATTGGAGATTCAAGTAATACTATTATATTACATCTGGTCCTTAATATAAGTTCATTTTGGGGAAATTCACTAGAATCAAGAAAAAAAAAATAGTTAATATTGTAACTGGTATCGAGATTGATTAAGTTTGGTTTCATTTTTTAAAATTCTACCTTATAATTATTATCGTTATTCTAAAAAATATTGAGTATTCAGGTGTGTTTGAGGAAAAGAATTATTTGATGTCATGGAAAATTAGAAAAGGAGCTTATAAATAAGGCAAAAGAAAAAAATCTCAAAATGGGCTTATATTATAGTTACGTAGACCACTCCTATAGTTGTTATTCAAGTTATCAAGTACTGTATTTTACTGGCTGCTAGCTGTATTTAATAAAATTTAAGGTTATGTTTGACAAGTTAATTGAAAGTTGATATGCTAGCCGAATTTAATCGGAACTGTTTTTTTTTTTTTTTTGGTAAGATTAGCTGATGAGATAGCTGATTCTGATTTGTGACATAAGCCTCTAGCTTAAAGTCATAAGTTACCTCAAGCAGCTTATCCGATACGAGCTTATTGAAATAAGCCCCCTTTAGCGAACACCAACAACTAGCTTAATTTTGCTATAATCATCTAGCTTATAAGCTACTTCATGGTATTTTCGGCACGCACTGAATTGTTTATTACGGAATCAACATTCAATACATCTTTAACAACTCCCTTTTCCCTCCAGTTTTAGTTTGATGGAACTGTAGGGGCATGTCTTCTTAAGCCCGAAGAATTATTCCCTGAAGTTTATTCTGCTGAACTTCTTGATTATACATGATTGAATTATTTGCAGTGTTATGCGTAAATTTTGAGCATGAGCATGATCATGATCAGTCCATCACAACCCCATTGATGAAGGAAGTATTTGTACATCCTCCTACTGCTGACTGTATAGTGCTTCCGGATGGAAGATTCATGGCATATAAAGAGCGAGGTGTTTCAGCTGAAAAAGCTAGATTTTCAATCATTGCTCCTCACACTTTTCTTTCGTCTCGCCTTGCAGGTTGTTTTTTAGTGTCAACTTTGAGCCTTGCTAGTTTTTTTAGTTAAATTTCTTGTCCAGCTATGTTTGATGCACATTTGAACCTTTTTATTTATTTATTTATTTTTTTATTTATTTATTTTTAACTAGGAATTCCCGGAGTTAAAGATTCACTGCTTGAAGAGTTTGGCATTCATTTGCTGACGTATGATCTTCCTGGTTTTGGTGAGAGTGATCCACATCCCAAACGAAATCTGGAATCCTCAGCAACAGATATGGCATTTTTGGCAGATGCTCTTGGTGTGATCAAGTTTTGGGTTGTTGGTTACTCGAGTGGAAGTATGCATGCTTGGGCTGCACTTAGATACATTCCTGACAGACTTGCAGGTAGTAGTAGTTCTTTTACTTATCCTGTACATTATACCCAGTCTATAGTTCATTCACTTTTTTAAATAACAATTATCATGTACTTATGTTTTAGTGAACTATGTTTTTTATAGGCATTTTGCTCTTTCCTACCATCTAAACCGCTTGAATAACTTGTTTCAAGTCAACATGAAACTCAGAGTTATGAGTCAGATTATGTCTGCCTTTATAAATAATATATCGTACATACATTCACAACATGACACATGTGTCACTGTTTGCATTTGCATAGAACCAAGTTTTTCAATTTTCAGATAGATGAAATGTCGTACCATGTATTCTGGGATTGACCTTTCACGTATCAACTCTCAGGTGCAGCCATGTTTGCTCCCATGGTGAACCCATACGATCCTATCATGACAAGGGAAGAAAGACGAAGAACTTGGAGCAAATGGACACGAAAAAGACAATTCCTGTACTTCTTAGCTCGGAGATGTCCTAGATTTCTTGCTTTCTTCTATCGACGAAACTTCTTGTCAGGAAAACATGGGCAGATTGACAGATGGCTGTCATTATCTCTCGGAAAGAGGGTAAGGGGAACTTTGCTTATCTCTTTTTGTCCTTTAGTCAACAAGTCTACAATACTTGATATCCATATAAGACTTATAATTATAAAGTCTTCTACATTTATATGTGATGTCTGTCCTGTATCTGAGTGAGATAGATTAGGAATTGGAGCTGCAACTTGTTGCCGGTAAGAGTATATGGAAGATAGAGGAGGAGGCTTCTATTATTGCTCAATAAAATTCTTAGCATGTTCAAATATGATTCAGTTTTGCCACGGTCTTACTGAAATATCAAATATAAAGCATAGAACTTTTGTTGAAATTGATAGGAATACAAATTTTTTGTAGAGGTCTTAAAATCATGCTGCCCAAGCTCACAAATCAAGCTAGTTATGTGTAATGTATAATTTCCGAGATTCCGAAGTTGGTTCTGAAGGCTTATGCTATATTTTGCTTGTATGTCTCCTCATGGAAGATCACAATGCTCTTTTCAGGATAAAGCACTGATGGAAGATCCAATCTATGAGGAATTCTGGCAAAGGGATGTGGAAGAATCAATCAGACAAGGAAGTGTGAAACCATTTGTGGAGGAAGCTGCTTTGCAGGTCTCAAATTGGGGATTCAGCCTTTTAGACCTCAAGTTGCAGAAGATAAAACAGAGTAGTAATGTGCTCACTTGGTTAAAGTCGATGTTCATTGAGCCTCAGGATGAGTATACGGGCTTTCTTGGCCCAATACATATATGGCAAGTGAGTGAATATATATGTTTTGATCCCCTGACATCATTTACATAATCATTCAATCATATTTCTCCATAGTCCTCTGCATGCATTGTTCTACTCCAGTCCATTTTAACCCAAAACTTTTATCAGCAGTGATACATTAATAGGATATGGAAACCTTTAGACAACTAATGATAAGTGCACAATATCCTGTCTTAAATGCAAATATTAATAGTAATATATACATATAGAAATTGACAGACAAATATTACACACTATATTTTCATCTCAAAGAGCACAAAATTTTATCAATTCTAAATGTTTAAATGATTTTAAATGTTTTCTTGAGTTCTGAATTCATTTCAAACGTTTTCGAAGCCAATTTGTCTATTTTGACCAAAAAATTGAAGGAAGATAGAAATGATACCCATGCAGGCATATGATAGGCTGAGTGGCAAATATGCGTGTGACATGAATAAGTATGATGGAAATTTTGAAGTAATTTATTTTACTCTCGAAGTCAAACATATTTTTGTTTCAATTTTGTTAAACTTTTACATTGAAACATCAGTGGGATCATAAATGCTGAAACCTTCCTAGGTTAATTATCCCTAATTTATCTTCAATTAAAGCAACTTGCTACATGTATACAAAAATTGATACACCCAAGGAATTGGACCTATGATTCCAATATGGATTCTCTTGAATTATAAGGATTCAATGAACACTTGGGTGTTGATTCTTGTTAAATCCTTAGAAACTCTTTCAATAGATTATGTCTTGAAAGGTAAGAATGAAAAATGAAATCAAAAGAAGAAGGATAATGAAGGAGGCGCCACTCTTGAAGGATCAAGGGATAAGCCTTTGGTCAAACCCAACTTGCATCACACAAGTTGAATTCCCTTCTCACAACCAAAAGTAAGAGAATCACTCTCTTGGAATTGTGAACTAAGTCACGATTTTTACACAAACTCCAAAACTATTTTATTCCATCAAACAAAGCTCCTTATATAGGAGTTTACAATCACTAATCTCAAGCCTAGTTTTGGCCATACAATAGCTAGGAATAAGTGATGGAAAGTTACAAATTAAATCCTATACATGATGACTCTTAACTATGGGAATGGGGGTTACATAATTCAATGCAAATGATGAGTAATTAAAACAAGTTTTAATTCTCTTCTTCAAAAGATAAACTTGGCCGTGTGGAGATGATTATCATGATGGCCTCTTATTGTAACCACACATTAACTCCTTCATGATGGAGAATTAACTTTGTAACTTCCTCTCTTTAATGTTTGGCCGTGGCATTCATTCTCAATATGAATTCACAATTAATGGCCGAATTCTTCATGGCCTCCTTTGTAACATCCCTTTTGTCTTGATGCTCATAAATGCCTCTTGAATTGATGGCTTCAAATTGAAACTCCTTTGCATTGAAAGGCCGTAGACTTTATTGTGGCATTCATTCCAAATTGATGTCTCTCCTTTTACTATGGCCGTATGATTCAATGGTGTCTTCATTTGAAATTGTAACTTCCCCCGTTAATGCACATGATTGGTTTTATTTTGTAACTCATTCTCATTAATCATGAGTTGAGAGATCATCATGGCATGGCTTGATGGCTCATCATGTAGCTTCTCCTTCTTATTCATGACTTGAATATTCCTTTGATTGGAATGATTATTCTCTTGGCCTTGAAACCATAAGCTTCACTTGAGAACTTCATGGTTGGCCTAACCTGATCACAACATTTTTAAGAAAATAAAAAACTTAAGTAAATCTTCCTCCTTTTTCCTCTATAGAAAGAGAAAAAGGATTCCTCAGCATGGCATGATCCTGGATCAAAGGGAAAGTTGCTTAAGTTCTTAGGGTCCTGGGACTGCCTTGCATCACTCACTCCCACTTCAAGAGGATTTGCCCTCAAATCTGGAAGTTCCTTAACTGCAAATAAAACTTCATAAGAAACAGATATGATTATGGTTATAGGACTTCCTCTTTTAAAATTGCATTTGAAAAGAATGATTGAAATGAAAACTTCCCTTGATCTGAGATCATGATCCCTTAAGATTTTAACACTTGGCCAAGTTGTCACCCAGATGGGCTTGGTCTCATTGATCACAGCATGGTTGGTCAAGATTCCTTCTAGGTGTTGTTCATGCTTCTCCTCTTTACTTTGACATGAGGAAGAAGTATAAGATGCTCCTTTGTAGTTATTGTCCTTCTTGGAAACTTCAAGAGGAGGCTCAACCTAATCAGGGGTTGACAGCATGGGACTACTCAAAACTAGTCCAACTTCAGTTCTTTTCCTCTGAGGCCTCTCTAACTCCATTGGTATTTGAGGTTTAGGAACAACAACAACATTTAATTGTTCAACAAAGGAATCAGTAGTTATAGTGTTTGGTTGTCCCCCATTTTCATCATTCAGGAGAGTTCTTCTTTGGAAGCTTTCTTCTTTCTTTCCATTGACCTTCATGGGCTCTTCTTTTACCTGTTGGGAAGTCTTGGGCAACATGATTTCTCCCTGAGGTTCTTGACTTTCAGTAAATTTTCTTTCATTTTGATTTTTACCTCCTCCCAAGATAAACTTATTTTGCTTTGTAGGACATTCAAAGGACCAATGATCCTTTCCATGACATCTAAAGCATTTGAAATGTTTCTTTCCTTTGGAGGTTCTTAACTGGGTTTCCAGTTTTTCTATCTTTTGACCAAAACACTCAGAGGTTTCTTTCTTTTGACCAAAACACTCAGAGGTTTCTTTCCACATCTCTTGTAAAGTTGATGTGAGTGCTTCACAAAAAAGTTTTTGTTGGTCATCAAGGTTCTTTCCTTCCATGGTTCAAAATCAAAAACTCTTAAAACCAAAGGGCTTGAATAAGAAAAGGACAATTCCTAATTTTGCTCTAGACTCAAAACAACAAAGACAACTAAAACTCAGGACTAAAGATTAGAGACTCAATGAGAAACCACGAATGACCAAAAAGAAAAGACCACAAACTTGACACCCAAAAATTAAGACTCTAAAGACTAAAGAATGAAATTTTAGCAAATCTAGGACCTAAATAACAAGGTTGCATCAAAGGACAAACACAAATGAATTGAAAATAAAATTGAATAGAAATGATGCAACAAAACCGTATGCAACCAGTCTTAGCCACGGTTTTAAAAACTGATTCGGTTTAGGAGCGAATAAAATCGTGCCCAAGAGACACCAAATCTGCCACGGTTTGGAAAACTGAATTGTTTTAGGAACAAAACAAGAATTCGTGACAAAGAGAAAGACCAAAGAAATTGCCACGGTTTTGGTATCACAACAATCAGCGACGAAAATTAGAATAAGTCACGAATTTGATAACAGAAACGGTTTTAAACAGTACCGATTTAGTGACAAATAAAATCGTAACAATGAAATATCAAGATTGTCACGGTTTACAAGTCACAAATAATCGGCGACGCTTTCTGAACAAAAATGAACAATGACAAAAGGATCCAAACAACAACGATAAAAGAAAGACACATAGAACAGCGACGGAAACAAAGAGGACACAAAGGCCAAGAAGATTGCAACAACAATGGCCAAAACAGCCACGTTTTTGCAACAACAAAAACAACGACGACTCACTAACTCAATCACGGAAATAATTTGTAGCGACTTTTGTGTAAACACAAACACACCTTGACACAAAACTTAGAAGCAACAATGCAGCGAAACACAAATTTGTTGCATCAACAAGATTGCAGCGAAAAATTTGTTGCATCAATTGATAAAAGCTATTCCAAAGAGGTGATGCAACAAGACCTTGCTCTGATTACCATTTGATACACCCAAGGAATTGGACCTATGATTCCAATATGGATTCTCTTGAATTATAAGGATTCAATGAACACTTGGGTGTTGATTCTTGTTAAATCCTTAGAAACTCTTTCAATAGATTATGTCTTGAAAGGTAAGAATGAAAAATGAAATCAAAAGAAGAAGGATAATGAAGGAGGCGCCACTCTTGAAGGATCAAGGGATAAGCCTTTGGTCAAACTCAGCTTGCATCACACAAGTTGAATTCCCTTCTCACAACCAAAAGTAAGAGAATCACTCTCTTGGAATTGTGAACTAAGTCACGATTTTTACACAAACTCCAAAACTATTTTATTCCATCAAACAAAGCTCCTTATATAGGAGTTTACAATCACTAATCTCAAGCCTAGTCTTGGCCATACAATAGCTAGGAATAAGTGATGGAAAGTTACAAATTAAATCCTATACATGATGACTCTTAACTATGGGAATGGGGGTTACATAATTCAATGCAAATGATGAGTAATTAAAACAAGTTTTAATTCTCTTCTTCAAAAGATAAACTTGGCCGTGTGGAGATGATTATCATGATGGCCTCTTATTGTAACCACACATTAACTCCTTCATGATGGAGAATTAACTTTGTAACTTCCTCTCTTTAATGTTTGGCCGTGGCATTCATTCTCAATATGAATTCACAATTAATGGCCGAATTCTTCATGGCCTCCTTTGTAACATCCCTTTTGTCTTAATGCTCATAAATGCCTTTTGAATTGATGGCTTCAAATTGAAACTCCTTTGCATTGAAAGGCCGTAGACTTTATCGTGGCATTCATTCCAAATTGATGTCTCTCCTTTTACTATGGCCGTATGATTCAATGGTGTCTTCATTTGAAATTGTAACTTCCCCATTAATGCACATGATTGGTTTTATTTTGTAACTCATTCTCATTAATCATGAGTTGAGAGATCATCATGGCATGGCTTGATGGCTCATCATGTAGCTTCTCCTTCTTATTCATGACTTGAATATTCCTTTGATTGGAATGATTATTCTCTTGGCCTTGAAACCATAAGCTTCACTTGAGAACTTCATGGTTGGCCTAACCTGATCACAACATTTTTAAGAAAGTCAAAAACTTAAGTAAATCTTCCTCCTTTTTCCTCTATAGAAAGAGAAAAAGGATTCCTCAGCATGACATGATCCTGGATCAAAGGGAAAGTTGCTTAAGTTCTTAGGGTCCTGGGACTGCCTTGCATCAAAAATGTCTACTTTTGCTTGTCTTTCCATTACTTGTCATGTGCCTACCGCTGTCCAATTATCATGTTTATTACATTCCTTGTCACCTGATTACTTGTTCATTATAAAATTGTAAAGTAACCTCCTTAAACGTATGATTACTCCATCTGGTAGTGAAATTTGAAGTCTTTTCAGGTTTACTGTAGAATCATTAAAAGACACTTACATTTCAAGTAAATGAAAAAGGAAAAGAAAACTATAGTTAATTGCATGCTCTAGTTTTATTTCAAATCAAATGTTTAGAAATATAGCACAAAAAACATTTATCTTCTATTTTCACCAACACATTTTTATTTTTTTTTTGAGGTGAAAATGTGACTTATTTTTGTGCAATGTTAACAGGGAATGGATGATAAAGTGGTTCCCCCATCAATGACTGATTTTGTGCACCGCATACTACCTGGAGTTGCAGTACATAAACTCCCTTATGAAGGCCATTTCACGTATATATACTTTTGTGATGAATGCCACAGACAAATATTTACTACACTTTTTGGAACCCCACAAGGCCCACTCAACATTTCTTTGGAAGTAGATCAAACAAACGTAGAAGCCAATATTGAACAGAATGAAGTAGTAAACAATAGTGATGAAGCCACAAGCTAGAAGTACATATAACAGGATAAATTGTCCTTCGTTTTTTTTCCTTTTTCTTGTTTCCATTTTCTAGTGGAAAATGAAATCACAATTTTATGATGTATATACCATATAGTTTTGCTTCATCACCAATGGAGCTGATATAGGAAAGAAAATAAAATCAGTGATTCTGCACGTCCTTCAAGATTTAGGGATTCATTCTTTACTCTGAACTTAGTCCATTCTCTTCCACCTCTGTATAACTGAAATAGTACAAGACTGGTTTTTTTAGTAGTCAGATATGTCAACCACATGAACTAGAGTATTGTAGCTGTGATTTGTGATAATTATGCTTATTTACACAATAATTTTGGAATTTCGATCATAATTATGAGTAGTTTTAAAAAAATATCAAATAAAATTAACCTGCTTTCTCATATTGAATCAGTTTGGCTTAAGCTGATTTTTCAACTTGTTTTTTATTTTATAAAAACCATTTAATTTAATTAAAAAATATATGTTAACTACATTTTTTAATCCGAGTGTTATATGATAAGAAAACACTTAAAGTGAAACGAAAGAAATAATATTTGTCATTGGAAAACTTAAGCAATTTAACTCATTTGAAAGGACGGAGACATCTTTGTCATGTGGTAGCAAAGAAGGGAAGTGCTACTATCCTTAGCACCTCCCATTGGTGCCATTGCTCATGCACCATCAGTTGCCACATGACATTGCTGGTTGTTGGTTATCCCTATCTTTTTCATTTTTTAACTAGTCAAATGATATAGTTTTTGAACCAATGAGGTGCATGACTCAACTACAAGTAACACCTCTTTTGGCACTGCTCCTTTTAGCGCCATTGTCACGTGGAAAAAGAAAAAAAAGTTAATCCGAATCCATGTAAGCAAAAATAATTCCTGAGAGAGAAATAGTTTTGAAACACCCTTAATTTAATAAATAATTTTTAAATTGGTCCTACTTTGATAAATTTGCTCCGGATCTAGTTCAATTTAGAATTTCGATTTATGGTTTGTTTGGTTCTGCGTTAGAAACGCAAGTTGACTAATATTTTCAGGTTCAGCAGAAGCATATAATACTAGCTTCTGAGTTCCCAAACGTGCGTTGAGGTTCCGTGTATGCGGCACCAAACATACTATTAAACAGACCGGTTTGAGTATGATAACAACATGTTTTACCCGCTTTAGCTTGTTTAGTTTTCAAAGCATTGTATAATTTATTAGAGGTTGAGAGAGATTTAGCCAAGAACAGTTATTAGGTTGTCTCTGATATAAATTATTACAGTACCTTCTATTATCTATTTTACAGTATTTTAAAAAAAAATTATGAGTGATTTAGTGCATATTTGGTTTTGTAGTGAGTTTGTTCAAAATCAATTTCAGAATACCAACACTACTAACAGTTTTTTATGCTTTAACGTGATTTTGGAGACAAAATTGATTTTATGATTAAAAAGGAGTCCTGAAAAAATTGATTCATTATGAACTACTTTTACGTTTTGGTATTTAATTAAGCGGCAGTGGCTACCAAAATCCACGTAGCCCCCTTCATAATTTCGGGTCTTGGTTGCACTAGCACTGCTGCGAACTCCATGAAGTGCTAAGAGGAGGGGTGTAAAAAAAACCGGTTCTCTTAAACCAAACTGAATCTGGACCAAACAGTATTTTGTATATTCGATTTTATCCAAGATGGATTCAACTGGCCGAAAAGAGGTCTAATTCCCAAACCCCACGTTTTAGTCCCAACCTTCGTTTTAAATGTAAAATGATAAAAAAAACTTTTTCTTTTTATTCTTCTCGTCAAACCCCAAATTCCCCTTTGTTCTGACCGTCGATCTCTTTCCGGTGGCAGCTGCAGACGGCACAGTGAAGTGTTCAACTATTCCAAAGTTATAAAGAGTCTCGCATACTTGTCACATGATTACAGGGGCTGTGCTCTCTCTCCCCCGTCACCACCACACTTTCTCTGTCTCTAGTCATCGTCGCACTCTCTTTTTGTCACCGTAGTGCTCTCTCTCCAGTCACCGCCGCGCTTTCTCTCTCTTCCGTTGCCGTTGCGCTCTCTCTCCCTCCAGTCACTGCTGCTCTTTCTCTATTCCGTCACCGCCGCTCTCTCTTCAGTCACCGCTGTTCTCTCTCCCTTCCGTCACCGCCACTCTCTCTCTCTCTTCCTATGGTTCTTTTTCTTTTTCTCGTTCGCTCTTCTCTGAAAGGAGCCAGAAAGCAGTTGAAACAGTTATGAACTGGTTTTTTAAACTGAACCAGTTCAAACCGATTACTAACCGATTTTATTCCACTCTCTCAAACCAATTCGGTTCATTTGTAAATAACCAAACCGTTAATTTGGTTCGGTTCAGTACAGTTTGGAATTTACATATATCCGACCCATGAACACCCTACAGGGCAAATTATAAATCAATGGCTGAGATTTAAATAAGGAAAATAAGAAAGAAAAAAAAAAGGATATCCCCTTCTCCTTGGCTTTTTGGTTACCTTTATTTCAAAGGTTCTCCACCTCCGTCCTGTGTTTTTGCCATGCTTCGTCACCGGGATGCCACTTCACAGTTGCGATGTCACTCTGCGGATGATAGGCCACTTCTCCATCGCGACGCCTCGTTTGCCGGCAGCTGTCCACCGTAGTGACTCCTCCCCCTGGTACAGTGGCTTTGCACGCGACGCCTCCTCTTCCGCAACCGTCCCCGTCGTGACCCCTCCCCTCGCGCAGCACCACAGTCGACAATCCCAAAGATTATTTTATTGAAAATTTATTTTATTTTATTTTTAAAATCTGAGCCATTGATTATTATCTGTGCCACGTGTCGCAATCCTAAAGATGCACTAGGACTGGTGAGGATCCAGACTCGCTAAGACCCATAGCAACCACGGTGTGTGTTTATTTGAAATCCACCTGTCTTCTCTCCCACGAAAATCTAATTTCTCATCTCCCCTATTTACCGGTAGTAGTAGTAAAATCAGTAACCGCTACTACCGCACTTGAATGTCGGCACCGCAGAGGCTTCTATGCACACTTCTTCATCATCATCATCACCATCCCTCTCTCTATTCCAGGACCTTCCTTCTTCTTCCCTTCGCTCGCTCTTTCACTCTCCCTACCTCCATACGCACCTATCGTCCCTCTCACTCCTCACAAATGCCTCGCAATCAGGTAGTATTTCTACCATTTCAACATTTCATTTTCTAAACTTCTCGTTTTCATTTTTTTATTTATTTAATCTCTAGCTTCATTTTTTTTGCGCGAATTTGATTATTCTTTTGTTCGTTTATTATTTGTAGTAGTGATTGTTAAATTATCTAAACTAGAAACTAGAAATCACCGTTGTTCCGTTCGAATTGGAGTCTGATTATTTATTCATGAACTTGATCGTACTACATGGTTTCACTCTTGATCGCTGCGATGTCGTTTCACTTGTTGAATTTGTTTGGTGGATTTGGAGTTTTGTTTGTTTGTAAATTTGTGACTTCTCTAAAGTACGTAGTCGAAATCACTGTAATCCGAAACGGAATTTGAGAATTTAGTCGCGCCGGACCTTGTTTTCACTCTTGATCGGTCTAATTGCTGCGCAGTCGTTTCTCTTGTGTTCGATGTTAGAGAATGTGATCATATTTGGCGATTGTGGAGTTTTTTGTTTTTTCTAGCTTCATTGATTATTTTTTGCTAAATTAAGACGTTGTTTAATTGTTCTCTTGTTTTCGATGTTAGAGAATTTGATCATATTTGGCGATTGTGGAGTTTTTTGTTTTTTTTCTAGCTTCATTGATTATTATTTACTGAATTAATACGCTGTTTAATTGGTTTTGCAGCGAAGCGGACAAAAATGGAAAGAAAAACCGAAAGCTGATGAGAAATTATCAGCATCGAGAGATGCCGAATCAGCAGCTGCATCTGCTGTGGATACTATTACGAACAGAATGGCCTTAATGCATATAGCTGATAATGGCGGAGCTGTTCTCCAAGGTTCGAAGGCAATATGGAAACCTAAATCTTATGGAACTGCGAGTAGAGCCGCTACTACTGCTGAAGCTGAAACAAAATCAGCTAGTAATGTGAGCGGTGATGGTTCTGCCACTCAGGTCGTTGCGGCTTCAACTAAGAAAAGTAGGGGCGCTGACTTGAGTAAGTTATTTCGAAGTGATTTGTTAGAGAGTTTTACGGTGGACAACTCAACATACTCGCGCTCACAAATCAGAGCGACTTTCTACCCGAAATTTGAAAATGAAAAGTCTGATCAAGAGGTGTATTCTTTATTTCATGTTTGTTATATCTATCATGTTAACATCTCAAAACGTTTTCCTAGTCTTTGTGCTTTTTCCTCATGCTATGTTTTTAAAACTTAGGGCTTGTTTGCTTTTTCTCCATTAACCTCATGATCTGTAGTTGTGCATGATTCAAACTTGAATGAAAAAAAACTAGAGTAAAATCATTTTATTTGGCTGTATCTGAATCAGTTTTTCGTATCTTCGGCTTTGTTCTTTTCTTCTTTGGAAGTTTTTTTATAGTGTATGATTGCATTCTTCTGGATGATGAGATCATTTTCCCTTCTCTGCAATTGCTCAAGTATGTAGTTTTGAAACTGTTACTTATCTCTGTTTTATACATGCCTTAGGTGAGGACAAGGATGATTGAGATGGTATCTAAAGGTTTGGCAACATTAGAGGTATGGGGGCTGCACTGAATCTTACCGAAAGTTTCACATTTTTTTTAAAAAAAAAAAATAATAAACTACTAGCTGGATGAAGTTTGATTTGATTGATTTTTGATGGTGAACTTAGTTTTATGGACCTGCATGTGCAGATTTCGCTCAAACATTCTGGTTCTCTTTTTATGTATGCGGGTCATGAGGGTGGAGCTTATGCAAAAAACAGTTTCGGAAATATGTATGCTCATGACGGATTACGTCTTCCTTTAGGTTTCCCTTTTATATTTTGTGTACGCTTTTTTTTCTTTTTTGGTGTGACTAATGGTCATGCGGTAATAAGGCATGCTGAAATCTTATGGCGTGATAGTTTATTATTTATAGTTTTATACATCATTAATTTGCTAGGAGTATTATTGCTGTTGTGTTCTATTTCTCCCAAGGCATATATCTTCATTATCCTGGTTTATTTGGTTATTTTGTTTTTTACATTTCACCATTTTTTTCCTGGTGCAGATATACTGCTGTTGGTGTATTTGTTCTTGGACGGATGTTTCGTGAGGCTTGGGGGATTGAAGCTTCGAAAAAACAAGCTGAATTTAATGAATTTCTTGAGGTTATTTTTTGAAGAAAGTTTAAAGAGGATCTAATTCAGTAGCATCTCTAGGCTTTTGTGTTAGTGTTAGCAAAAGTGTTTCCAACGATGGGATTGATTTATGCTGTGAACTTGTTTGGCTAATGCAACTATGTTTGGAGCATAAAAATAGAAAAGAAAGTACAGAATTATTCTTTTTTACATTTTTATACTTTTTGCTTATGTATGCTCTGATAAAATATTTTCAGATATGGTTAATATAGTGGGTTAAAGATTGTTATATTTTCTGTCCCAAACATTTTATCACTATGTACACATTCAGGTCTTTAAGTTTATCTGCAGAATTCTGTGTGCATGTCCTTGTTTATTTTGTTGTGGTTTGAGGAATATAAAAATTAAAAACCTTAATTTTGAATATCTATTATTAATTGCTATTCTTAATTTGCTGAAATTTCTCCCACTTGCTTTTATGTTGTGCTTTCCAATCACTTGCAAGGTTGTTGATCAAAATTTATCAGTGATTAGCTTCTTAACAATTTGCCAGTCTTTCAACATGCGTGTTATGATGATTTTGTTCATTGTTTTTCGTGTTTTCAGAACTAGGCGTACACCATACCTGCATTTTATGCATCAGTTCAACTGATGTCTTTCTACGGTTCCCAGCATACACTTTTCAATTCATGTGACTGTTAATCATATTCATCATATTCATATGTAACAATACATCAATACTAGTGCAGGATCTGTTCCTGCATTTATTTAGCTTGCATTTTTAAGTCATACTCTAGAACTAAACATGATTATCATCTTATCTTTCAGAAAAACCATATGTGCATATCAACGGAACTTGTAACTGCTGTTCTTGGAGACCATGGACAGCGTCCACGGGAAGATTATGGTAAAAATCTTTTATACTTCATTGGTTCTAGATAATTCTTTGTATTTTGAACAATTTATTGTTTTTAGCTTCGTTCAAAATAACAAACAAATTTGGAAAAAAAATAAAATCAGACTATTATCCATAGAAGGATGAATTTCACTTTATTTCAACAAATTCAGCCCAAATATCATGTATAGGATTTTAAAATAAGGTCAAATTATCTGCTTGTGGGGTTATATTAGAGTTCAGATGTTGAATTGCGAGGAATATAAGTATATGCTGGACTGCATGGTTAGAACTATGATTACAAAGTTTTCATGTGTATATTTTAAACTTTTTTCATTA
This sequence comes from Crotalaria pallida, assembly GCA_037953625.1. NCBI lineage: Eukaryota > Viridiplantae > Streptophyta > Magnoliopsida > Fabales > Fabaceae > Crotalaria > Crotalaria pallida. Next base: position 134,156,263 of record CM075654.1, on the reverse strand, counting down.
TCAAATTATGGTATATGCCTGTCTTTGTTCTTTCTGCAACTGTGACTCAGAAGCTTTACTATTATTAGTTTAATTGAAAGCAGCATGTTTCTCAGTTTTCTACATAACCTGGAATTGAAAAAGAAATAATTCTTTATACAAGTGTCTGAGTTAATTATAATATGAAAATAGTTTGCTGAATTTATGGCCCAAAGGATGCTTACAACCTCTAATGTTTGTGTTAAAAGATTTGTTTCATGTGGAGTTTTGCGTAAGCATTATTTCATGTCATAAGCTCGTTGGTTTTTCTTGTTCTGAGCAGCTGTAGTTACGGCAGTTACTGAACTTGGAAAAGGAAAGCCAAAGTTCTATTCAACTCCTGAGATAATAGCTTTCTGTAGAAAATGGCGCCTACCAACAAATCATGTGTGGTTGTTTTCAACAAGGTGAAATGTAATATGTATTTTGACTAAAAAGCAAACTGTCTTTCATAATGAATACCTTTTCATTTCTACTTATTTTGAAGCACCAAACTGTCTTTTGAAATGACTACCATTTGTTTGTGAATCTATAATTTTATGTGATTAAACTTATTATATTTTATGTATTTGTTTGTAACTTTGTATTCTGTTTCTGAAGTTCTTTGAGGTTTGTTACATTAATGGTTCCTTATAAAATGGTAAAGCCTTTTGACAGGGAGCATTGCTTGATTTGATCATTAGGTCTTATTTTTATTAGTATTGCAAGCGCACAAGTTACTTATGATCTGTGTCTCATTTTCTTTTATTTTCTTATGATGACCGTATATTCATATATTACATTTTGCTGACCTAATTTTATCATTTTACAATTCTTTTGCTATTTTATTTCAAGCTGTACAATTCGACTTTGTTTTCACTATCACATTTTTATGCAATGTATAGAAAATCAGCCTCATCCGTCTTTGCTGCCTATGATGCTTTATGCGAGGAGGGTACTGCAACATCTGTGTGCAAGACTCTTGATGAAATAGCAGATATATCCGTACCAGGTATGAATTTTACGCATAGCATGACTTAATTAACTTGATCTTTGTGTCCCATGGCTCAAAGCTTCTAAAGAAATGTTTTTTGGTCATAAAGTTGGCAAACTTCTTTGGCAATGCTCTGTTTTTGGGGTCCTTGTTTACTTCCACCTTAGACAAAGCAATATATTTGCTGATGCCATCTTCTAGTAGCTTATGAGTTGTGATTATATTTGCTGCTTTTACCATAAAAGGGATTTCTGAACTAGAATTCTACTTATCTGTGTTTTGAAGTTTGAATGTAATGTAATGTTTTATAGTTTTTGTTTTCATGTTGTTTCCTTTTATCCAACCTGAAATGTTATGTTAATTTCAGTATTTCACTCTCTTCTATTGTTAGTCTTGTTTAACTACTTAATTCTCTCTGCATGAGCTATTTGTCTAGTGCACTGGCATGTTTACATTTGTTATAATTAATTCAGGATCCAAAGACCACATAAAATCCCAAGGTGAAATTTTGGAGGGTCTTGTGGCTCGTCTTGTCAGTCATGAGAGTTCAAACCATATGGAGAACGTTTTGAAAGAATTTCCTGCACCACCTGCTGATGGGGGTATGCTTATTGACTCTATATATTGTGGGCCAGCTACCATGTCATCTTCGTAAATGAATACCTTGTTATTTCTTGTTTATTTATCAATATATTTTTCTTTGCACTATGTCATCTATGCTCGATGGTTGAGGAAAGATGAATGGATATGCCAAAGCTGAGGATCATAGAACTAATGTTTAGTCCAAGCATGCCTGAAAATCAACTTTAGTTGCAAGCAAAAGTAGACCTTTTTCTGATGTGATAATTACTTACCTCTCCCCCCTCTACAAGCATACTTTCTTGATCCTCCTGAATGTTAGGCAAGGTATGAATTGCAACTTAAAGTAACATGATTGTTCTTTCCTCTTGCAGTTGCCCTTGATTTGGGACCAAGTCTTAGGGAAATTTGTGCAGCAAATAGGTCTGATGAAAAGCAGGTGCAGTGTAAACTTCATTATCTGATTAGTAGTTGTAATTTTGCAATTCTCGTAGTTTATATGAATCCATTCAATTTAGCTTATGACGCCATCTTGTCAATATAGGAGAGATAGACTGAGAGACAACGCTGGGACCCTATCTTGTAAAGGGGGACCGAGTTTAGGAAATGTGGGAATGGTTTATTTAGAGGGTTTGAGATAGACTGAGAGACAACACTGGAACCCTCTCTAGCAATGACTAGTTTATTTAGGAACGGTTTGAGAGGATCCAAATCAGATGGATTTAAAGTAATCAAGTGATTATTGTGTTTTTTTATGCTTCTGCAGCAAATAAAAGCACTTCTCGACAGTGTTGGTAGTTCGTTTTGCCCTGACTACTCAGATTGGTTTGGGAGTGAAGCTGCTGATTTACATTCAAGAAATGCCGACAGATCTGTTCTTTCAAAGTTTTTACAAACCCATCCTGCGGACTATTCAACCAAAAAGTTGCAGGTCTGCCTAGACTTTCTTAAATTGTAACCTTGTACATGGAAATATCACCGAAGTCTATGCTCTAAATTTTGTTCATGTGTAATATTGTAAATAACTATTTTCATGTCCACATATCGGATCAATTATCTATCGTTTAGTTGTTATTTTCTTCCATGCTTTGTTGAAAGGGTCTCCCAATTATTAAGAATTCCTTTGTAGATTATGCACCTGCCTTTTTCTAGCAAATGCTTTAGTGTCTTCAATTTAGTTCATGGTTATAGCTTTGTATTGAATATGCATCAGGAAATCGTACGGTTGATGAAGGAAAAACGCTTCCGTGCTGCGTTCAAATGTTACCATAACTTCCACAAAGCTGATGCCATATCAAGCGACAATCTTTTCTATAAAATGGTCATTCATGTACACAATGATTCTGCCTTTCGGCGATACCAAAATGAGATGAGGTCTACTTTCAATCTGATTGCTTCTTGAATAATTAGCTTTATTTTTCTGAAAATTCTTTGAGCCTTTTCATTAGTTTGCATCATGCATTTCTTTGATAATCTCGAGTTTCAACTTATTTGGCACTTTCAGGCATAAACCGGCATTGTGGCCACTATATCGAGGTACATCTTTTTTCCCTTTCACTCTAGTGATATCCTATTAATTTATTGTGAGATTTGTAAGTTAATGGTTTTTGGGTGCTTTTGGTAACTGTTGATTATGTTGTTATGTAGTGGAAGTATTTCTTGCTATATGTTTAGGGGTTGGAACTTGGAAGCTACATTTGGGAAATTTAAATGGTTTGTATATGATATGTGTATTTGACCATGACCGCTACACCCATTTTTTGGGAGAATGGGGGTGGGAGGGATAAATTTGAGCTTGAGTGAATTATTGAGTGAGATTAGTCTTTGTGCTTTGGTACGTGACTGGGTCTGGGATTTCCACTTGACTATTGTAAGTTTCAAATTCGTAATATGCAAACCAACTGTAGGCTTTGGCAATATAAATTCCAAGCTGCAACAGAAAGGTAGGAACATTGTTGCATAGTTCAATAAAATCTCTTGGAATTGTGAAGGCTAGACCTAACTCAACCCCAAAAGAATTAGCTCATGGGGTCATTGCTTATAAAGGCTTAGGCATCCCTCACCCCATCCATTTGGAACTTTCTTCAACAAATACTAGGTAGGAAGTCAAATTATTGTACCAGTTTCTGATATCTTAATGTGTTTCTAGGATTTTTTGTTGATATCAATTTATTCAAGGCAAACAAAGAGAGAGCCACTGAAATTTCTATGAGCAACAGTATAAGTGAAAGTGGTGATACCAGCTCTGAGAAAGATGACCTTGCTGATGAAGATGCAAATTTAATGGTCAAATTGAAATTTCTTACTTATAAGGTATATGTCTATGTCTGTGATCTCTAAAAATTATATTTATCAAGTCACATTTCGCATGCATTTATTAGGTAACATGGTGCTTGTAGTACATGCCTCTTGTGTTTATCCTTATCTTTTTGGATAATAGTGTCTTTGTTCTTTTCTGTGGTTCAAATACATCAATCTTAAACAAAGTAGCTTGCTTTCTATTTGTTATGTAGACATTTTATTTTATGTAATCCACTAATTTTACAACAATGGTGCCCTCAGGTGTAGGGCTTAAATTAGAAACCAAAACACAGTTTTACTTGTAATGTGCATTTTGGGTGAAAGAATTATTGGTTACACAATTTGTTAATGTGCTCAAAGTATCATCCTAAAAAAAAGTCTCTGGAAGTGTCCACTTTATATATTAGTTTTAAATAACTGTTTTTTCTTGAAATATTTTCATTGCTTTTTACTATTATCTGCATGCCTAGATTTTGAATCATATCTTACTCTGGGTGCCTTTTGTTTTTCCATGATTTCTTTGCTTTCTTTGAAATTACATTGTAAAAGTTCTTGTTTCTTTCTTTTATTACTTATTGCTTGGAATTACTCCGCAGTTCGTAGTTATGTCTAAAATTTGACACTAACTGCCATATGTTTTTGTTAATTTATTGTTCTTATTCTTATTTTGGATTTCTGTCCAGTTGAGAACCTTTCTCATTCGAAATGGCTTGTCAATTCTGTTTAAAGAAGGTCCAGGTGCATACAAGGCTTATTACCTGAGGTAAGTTATGGGTGGCTTGCACTTGATGCATGAGGTCTTGTTCCTAGAAAATTGTTGCTTTTGCCTAGCTATATTTTTGGAAGTTGTTTAGCAATTGCCTAACTGCTGAAAACTTTCATTATTTCATATGCATTTTCCGGTTACAATTCATCAGTGCGGTTTGAGATTTAATGTATATGAACATGTGTAGGCAGTATGTGTAAATAATTGTTTCATAAAGAAAGACAGACTTTTTGGTGAAAGGCTTATTGATTTTCGAACTCCCCATCACTTCCCATAACAGTACCAGATGCCCATTAGGATATTAGAAGTCTAATTCTCTGTTTGTTTATTTTGTCTTTCTACTACATAACCTTTATGATGTACCCAAACAAAAAGTACAGTTTTTGTTGAACTTTTTAAAAAATCATAAAAGCAAAGTTTTCATTAATCCCTAACCCATGGTGTATCCCATCCACTACAGTTTCTTCCTACGCACAAGATTTTATCATCATCATAGTTGTGCTATTCCGGTTCAATAACTCCGGGCATAGTGCATTATTTAGCTGCTTAACATGTTCTTGATGTTGAAAAATCGTAAATGTGAATTCTGACATATTACTGTTGCAATGTTCATTATACTGTTGTAAAAGATATAGAGTTGCAATGTTTGTATGCTTATCACCAATTTTCATTAATCTGAGCAACTTTTCTTTTCAACATCACAGGCAAATGAAAATATGGGGAACATCTCCAGGAAAGCAGAGAGAACTTAGTAAGATGCTCGATGAATGGTATATCTCTCTCTCTACCTGTCTGACTGTTTATCTTTTTTCCTGATATGGATGGTGTAGCTGATTAATATCTTATCTCTGCATACAGGGCTGTGTATATAAGACGGAAGTGTGGAAATAAGCAACTCTCATCATCAATATATCTTAGTGAAGCTGAACCTTTCTTGGAGCAGTTCGCAACACGTAGTCCACAGAACCAAGCTCTTATAGGTTCTGCTGGTAATTTAGTTAGAACTGAAGATTTCTTGGCAATTGTTGAGGGAGGCCAAGATGAAGAAGGGGATCTTGTGGCAGAGCGGGAGGTAGCACCTCCTGAGCCTAGTACCTCTGTCAAAGACAAAGTTCCCAAAAATGAAGGGTTGATTGTATTCTTTCCTGGTAATTCTTTTACTATGCTGGTTATCATTCCCAAAAAAGTAGATTTATGTTTGCTTGGTCAGCAACTTCAAAACCATCGAAGATCAAAAGATTTTCAATTATGTATTTGGAAATATGAACAGGATTATAATGGGAACATTTAGAATAGATCTCCTACACTTGCACTGCTTTATGGGAAACAATATAAAAAATATGCCTGCAACTTGGTGGATTGGCTGCTTTTCCAAGTGTCCGAGAAATGATTTCCAGTTGCTGCTTGATGAAATTAATATATGTTTGTGGGATTGATCAGAAGTAATTAATTGTCCATGAAGTTAATGTTTCCTCCTTCTCCAGTATCCCTTCGAGAACAAGGCTTTGGTGTTAACTTACGGTTCCAAACTTTATTAGATGCTTATGTTTGAGTAATTAATCAACATAAAAGTAAGATTATATATGGTAACTGAAATTAAAAACAAGGGACTTCAAATTTTGGCTTTCTAGAGTTCAAGGAAACTTCAAATATTGACTTATTGGTGTCATATTGTCTAATTATTGTTTACAGTGGTGGTGTTGGATTAACTCATGCTTGTGGGCGTGCAAATTGGGCATAATTTGTTCTGATTTTCATGTGGTTTTACCTATACTTGGCGCAAATTTCACTATTGTGAAGTTATGCAAAAGTGTTTGCTTTTTGAGCCTAAGATCTCCACCTTCAAGGATTTTTCCTCCTTTTCCAGGAATACCTGGTTGTGCTAAGTCTGCCCTTTGCAAAGAATTGCTAAAGGACCAAGGAGGACTAGGAGATGAACGACCAGTATATAGTCTCATGGGTGATCTGATCAAAGGTTAGTATTTTCATGAAGATGCAATAAAAATACCATGATTCTAATCTATTATGTAAGAAATGATAAGAAGAAGATAGAGAGAGAGAGAGAGAGAAGAGAGAGAGTGTAACTGAATTATGTTGAGAGAGAGAGAAGAGAGAGAGAGAGTAACTGAATTATGTAGAATATTATTTCTGAATCTAAAAGTAAAGCTAAAACTATTACAAGAGAGGATCTATCTATTTATAAGAAGCTGAGCTGTGTAGCTTACTTGACAGCTGTCAAGTTAAGCAACACACCAGCTGTCAAGTTAAGCAACACACCAGCTGGCACACTTCACACCACACAATCTATCTAATGTAAAGAAGCAAAATACATGCTTAAGTATATACTCTAATACACCCCCCTGAAACTGAAGTGCCTAGCTAACAGATTTCCCTTGAACAACTCTGAGTCTTGGCTGAAGTTCTTTGAACCGAGCTTGAGATAAAGGCTTGGTAAGGATATCTGCTGTTTGCCATTTAGAAGGAACATGAGTGACAGTAAGAGAACGATTCTGAACCTTTTCTCTGACAAAAAACAACTCCAACTCAATATGCTTTGTTTTATGGTGTAACACTGGGTTATGAGCCATAGCAACAGTGCTAGCATTATCACAGTATACTGTAGGGACTAGGGACAGTAAAGGGGAGTTGTAATTCACTGAGAAGGGATTCAACCCACATTAGTTCTTGTGAAACAAGAGCTAAACTTTCTGTATTCAGCCTCTGTGCTAGATCTGGACAGAGTATGCTGCTTCTTAGACCACCAAGTGATGAGGTTAGAACCAAGAAAAACACATGCACCAGAAGTAGACTTTCAATCATCTTGATCTCCTGCTCAGTCAGCATCACAAAAAGCATGCAACTTCAAGGGAGAAGGTGATGTAGGCTGAAACAGTAAACCATAGGAAACTGTCCCTTTTAGATACCTCAGAATTCTCTTTACGGATGCCCAATGTTCCTCAAGAGGTTTGGAGAGATATTGGCACACTTTATTACTCCCTCCGGCTCGAATTATAAGCAAATCCAACAACTTTTCCACTTATTAAGGAGGTTAGTTGATTGTATTTAATTTTCTCAAATTTATAAATAATAGAGGTATTTTAGGAAAGTAGTATTGGGAATGAAACAAAAATTAATTAAGATTACAATTTTCTAGAGATGTTTTAGGAAAGTGGCATTGGGAATGAAACAAAATTTAATAAAGTTAGTTAATTTTGCTTATATTTTAAACCAAAAGAAGTATGTTTTTTGTTGCTTATAGTTCGAGCCGGAGGGAGTAACACTAAAGGTGATGTCTGGTCTAGTAATGGTGGCATATTGTAAGGCACCAACAATAGACCTATAGAAAGAGGGATCAGAGACATCTTGTCCACCAAACTTGGAAAGTTTACAGTTGCTCATCATAGGTGTAGAAAACTCCTTAGCAGTAGACATATTTGCTCTTTCTAGAAGATCCCTTATGTACTTAGACTGATTAAGTAAAATAGAGCCATTAGTGAGATGTTTGACTTCTATACCAAGAAAATAGTCTAACTTGCCTAGTTGTTTGAGTGCATAGACTGTGCTGAGATTGTGAATAAGAGTAGTAATATGGGCTGAAGAGGAGCCTGTGACAATTATGTCATCTACATAGACAAGTACGTAAAGGACATATGTAGAGGTTTTGAGCAAAAACAGAGAGTTATCACACTTGCTAACAGTAAATCCAAACTATTGCAAGGTGTTTTTCAAGCTCTCAAACCATTGCCTTGGAGCTTGCTTTAAACCATATATGGCTTTGTTTAACTTGCAGACTAGAGTTTTGTCTGTATGCTGAAAACCAGGAGGTTGTTGCATGTAAACCTCTTCATTGAGAGAGCCATTGAGAAAAGCATTATTTACATCTAGTTGTTGGAGATCCCATTTGTGTGTTACTGCTAGAGTTAGTATAATTCGAATTGTGACAGGCTTAACAACAGGAGAGAATGTCTCAGTGTAGTCTTGTCCGTGTTTTTGGTGATAACCTTTAGCCACAACTCTGGCTTTATATTTCAGAATAGAACAATCAAGATTCTCTTTGATTCGGTACACCTATTTGCAACCTATAGCTTGTTTATCAGGAGGCAGAGGGACTAGAGTCCAAGTACTTAGATGAGTAAGAGCATCATATTCAGCCTGCATAGCTGCTTTCCACTTAGGATTGGAGAGGGCAAATTTAACAGATGTAGGTTCTGTCTCAGAGTGGGTCAGGAAAACTCTGGGAACTATAGCCTTTGAGATTCCAGATTTGGATCTTGTTTGCATTGGATGAGTGGACGGAGGCTGAGAAGGTACAGCAACAGTATTAGATGAATCAGAGAGAGAAAGTTGTGTCTGTGAAGAAGTAGAAGATGAAATAGGTGCAGCATCTGGACTGAAATTGTCTTCAGGTGCAGAAGGTGCAGCACAAGGAGATACAGCAGAATGAACTGGAATTGATGCCACAGCAGGTATTGGAATAGGTGCAGGAGGTGGAGCACAGGCAGATACACAATTGTCGTCAGGTGCAGTAGGTGCAGCACAGGGAGATACAGCAGAATGAACTGGAACTGATGCTACAGCTGGGTGAGAAATAGTTGCTGAAGTAGTAGGTAATGTTGAAGGAAAGTAGGAGGAGGTTGAATTTGATGCCACAGAAGTATCTGATGGAATAGAGGATAGAGTTTTGGAGAAGGGAAAGCCATACTCATTAAACACTACATCTTTAGAAATGTTAATTTTTCCTTCAGCACTCAAGCACTTATAACCTTTATGAGAGGGTGAGTAACCCAAAAAGGTGCATTCAGCTGAGTGAAAGTCAAGTTTGTGTTGATTGTAAGGTCTTAGTAAAGGATAACAGGCACAGCCAAAAATTCTCAGTAGTGAATAGTCAGGTTCAGTTTTAAACAAAACTGTGAATGGAACCTGTCCATTGACTGAAGAACCAGGGAGTCTATTGATTAAGTATGTTGCTGTCTGAAAGGCATGATCCCAGTAGCATAAGGGTAAGTTGGCATGTGCTAAGAGTGATAAACCTGTCTCAACTATGTGTCTGTGTTTTCTTTCAACTGTCCCATTCTGATGATGGGTATGAGGACATATTAGTCTATGAGTAATCCCTAAAGATTGTAGATATTGGGTTAGGGGCCTGAATTCACCACCCTAGTCACTTTGAACAGCCTTAACAGTTTTATTAAATTGAGTCCCAACCATAGTTAAAAATGTTTTGAACATTAGCATAGCATCGGATTTCTGTTTTAAAAGAAATAACCAAGTGTATCTTGAGTATGCATCTACAATAGACAGATAGTATTTGAAGCCACTAGAGGATAGAGAAGGAGATGGTCCCCACACTTCAGTATATACCAAATCAAATGGTGCTGAGTAAACAGTAGTAGTAGAAGGAGAATGAAGTTTATGAGCTTTACCATAACAACAAGAGGAACATAAATCAAAAGCTGTTTTATTAGAATGAGGTATCTTACAATGAGTAAGTATCTTCTTAACTACAGTCTCACTAGGGTGGCCTAACCTACAATGCCACAAAGTGTACACAGAGGTACTTTTATTCAAAGCAGTAAATGGTGCAGATGATACAGCAACAGTAGGAATGGAACTACAAGAATTACAACTAGTAAAACTAGGTTTAATTGATATAGAGCATGGAATAAGAGTTGGAGTGAAACTATAGAGGCCTTCAGGAGTTAGAGCTCCCTTGAGCAGCACACGTTTGGTGTCCTGACATTGCACAAAGCACTCATTAGCAGTGAATACAACGAAGCAGTTATCTTTTGCAAATTGACTGACACTTAAAAGATTTAGTTATGGTTGGAACTAATAAAAGTTTGTTTAAGGCAAGTGACTTATTGGAGTTAAAAGGTGAAGAAAATGCTATACAGCCAATAGACTTAATAGGCAAACCAAGACCATTGCCCATAAAGATTTGTTCATTGCTGAACTGTTCAACAGGATGCTGAACAATAGCAGGATATGCTGTAAGGTGATTTGTTGCTCCTGAATCTGGATACCATACAGGTTGAGTTCTGGAGATAGGATACGTAGCAATCATGGCTAGTGGACTAGGACTGAGTGTTGGCAGCAAGGGTCCTGAGTCAACTGAAGAGGTAACAGATGGTGGTGCACGATTATGAGAATGATAGTAGACTTGAGGAGGTTGGTGTGAATGAGGTACTGTGTTAGGTCTAGATGCAGAACGTACAAGTTCATAACCAGGTGGTATAGAGGCCTGAGAAGGATGATAGAATGGAACACCATAGGCTTGAGGAGGTCCATATGTTATACTTGCATCATGAGGTGCATACCAGCATTGGGACAGGTCATGACCAAATCTATCACAGTAAGCACAGTAAGGACACGAACCTCCATGGCCACCACCATGATAACGACCACTACGTTCACCACGATCACCATGAAAATCAGGATTATCAACTCGATTATCATTACAATAGTTAGAATTATCATTACGATTCTCATTGCGATAGTTATAGGAATTACGATTATCATTACGCGTGTTATAATCACCATGATTATCACGAGAATAACGAGAATCAATAACATAACGCGAGTTTATCGGAGATCAAGAATCTGACCGAGCTTGAGTTCCGGCAACGTTCACCGACATCGCATCAGAAAGTGTTTGTTGCTGCGCACGTTCAAGGCGCGACTCGTAAGTGAGAAGAAGCGATTCGAGTTCAGAAATTGAGGGAGCAGTGCTTTGACTTTCAACCGCAACGATGAGAGGACGATAATCAGGTGGAAGTCCTTCAAGGATTACATCTTACATGTTCGGTCACAGTAATCGGAGATCCAATCGAGATGAGAGAGTGAACAATCATCTTAATCTTCATCAAGTAGTCAGAAATTGATTTTCCCCCTTTAGTTAGGGTTTTTAGCTTAGCACGCAATTGGCGACTGCGAGCACGTGTTCGCGATTGACAATAGTTGTTTACTTCATCGCAGACTTCCCACGCATGCAAGCATCCAACCACACGAGGTTGAACCGACTCGGACAGAGTGTTGAGAAGCCACGCAAACACCGATTGATCATGTTCTTCCTAGCGCAAGAACTCAGGATTCACTAGTCGGAGATTACGATCGTCGTCGGAGAGATATTCCGGTGGCGTAACAGGGAGATTGATGAGATACTCAACATGATTCAGACGAAGCACGAAAATAACGAATTGCTTCCAACTAAGAAAATTCTTGTCATGAAGCTTGACAGAAGGTAGAGGAAGATTGAGAGAAGAAGACGGTGGCGGAATCGTGTTTAGCGGCGGAGCAGAAGTCATGGTTGAATCGCAAATGATACCATGTAAAAATGATAAGAAGAAGATAGAGAGAGAGTGTAACTGAATTATGTTGAGAGAGAGAGAAGAGAGAGAGTGTGTAACTGAATTATGTAGAATATTATTTCTGAATCTAAAAGTAAAGCTAAAACTATTACAAGAGAGGATCTATCTATTTATAAGAAGCTGAGCTGTGTAGCTTACTTGACAGCTGTCAAGTCAAGCAACACACCAGCTGGCACTCTTCTCACCACACAATCTATCTAATGTAAAGAAGCAAAATACATGCTTAAGTATATACTCTAATATATTATGTCTGTCATCGCCCCATTCTTCCTATCTATAGATTAGTTGTAAATAGTATTACCTGTTAATCTTGACAGATAAATAGTATTACCTCAATAATATGTTTCATAGTGCCTATAATTATTTAATGAACAGATATGTTAATCAAGTTAATTCTACTCAGGTGACCGATGTGTTACTGTGTTTCAACAGGAAAATATTGGCAGAAAGTGGCTGAAGAACGCAGGAAGAAGCCAAATTCTATAATGCTTGCTGACAAGAATGCTCCGAATGAAGAAGTTTGGAGACAGGTTAGTTCTCAAACTAATTCTATTATTTTAATTTCTTCCCTCCTCTCCGTGTTTCCCTTTGTCTTTTTTTTGTCCTTTGATCTGGTTTAGTATTTTCATCCTTCTCTTGATGGTAGCACTAGTATTAATATTTTAATTGGTTGACGGTTGTATTTTCATCCTGGAAAGTGATTATCAATTCATGTGATGGAACAAATTAAAACTAGACTTATGGTAACAATAAAAAAAAAATAGTGGTTGAAAATTCCATTTTTCAGTCTGCTAAAATCTCATACCAGGAGGTTCCTCTTGGATGAAAAAGATAGTGGAGTGACATAAGAAGATTGATCTCTAATGTTAAAAGCATAAATTCATCATGTTCATGCATGTTTCCTTAAGTTGCCCTCAATTCACCTTGCAACATGAGGAACAGGACATGATCTAACTGAATTTCCAGGTCTTTTATCGTGAAAGAAACTGTAAAGGGTATGGAGGTTGTCCTAATCTAATGTCAGGGCCCACCTCTGGTTCAGCATGGGTGTACAATGATGCTTGCAGAATTTTAGTAATATTGTAATAACTTTCACATGGGAGAAATTATTTTCTTGTAAATTCATCCTTGGCTGACTATCAACTTTTGTATCATATAATTACTGTAAGTCTGTAATTGCTATACTCTGACCAAATCCCCCTTGATGAATATGCAGATAGAAGACATGTGTCACAGAACCAGGGCATGTGCAGTCCCAGTTGTTCCAGAATCTGAAGGTTATGTTTATTGCCAATTCTGAAATTGTTTGTATTGACCAAGTCTGTAGTTAACGTTTTGTATTGACCCAATTTGGACCCATTTGCTTGTCCTTTTTGGGAGATATGCTTGAGTCCTATTAACGTTGAGTGAACTGAGTAATTTTTTTTAATGTGTATACATAGAAAATGCTATCGATATGGCTTCATCACAATAAGAAATGACTACAGTGGCATGCTATGTCTCAACTCTCAATAATGAAGAACCTGACATATTTTTAGTTTCATTTTCATCAGAGTTCATTCCTTTTTTAACTTTTATTGTGCAGGAACTGATTCAAATCCATTTTCACTTGATGCATTAGCTGTTTTCATTTTTCGTGTGCTTCAACGAGTCAATCATCCGGTATATGTTGTTTTGGTTTTCTGAATATATAATTCCTGATCTTTCCAAAAAATTTATTACCTTTCACTAATTTTATTTGAATTCTTCACAATTTTCAAGGGAAATCTTGATAAGGCATCGCCCAATGCTGGTTATGTGCTGCTAATGTTTTATCACCTGTATCAGGGCAGGGTATGATGCTTCTTTTCTTGACACTCTGTTTTTATGTTTTAAATATTTCCTTAACCAATTTTGCCAATGCTGCTTTTCAGAGTCGTAAAGAGTTTGAGGGTGAATTAATCGAACGTTTTGGGTCCCTTATCAAGATGCCTCTGCTGAAATCAGATAGGTACTTTAGTGTCATCCCAATCTTTATGTTCATTGTTTTATGCTTCCATTATTGGCCGCAATGCCATATACCTATGGCGAACTTTTGACATCCACCATCAGACAAATTTTATCCCTCCTATTCTAGTCCTAGATTCAAATGCTGCTTCCAACCAGGAAGCTTGATTAATAACAGATAGATTTAGGCGAAAAAACTATTGACAGCCTTGACCCTTCTAATAAGGGTTTCTAGTGAATTTCACTGAAACATGATAAATATGAAGGGAGTGTAACGTGTTCTTAAATTGTCTGAGGAACCGTGTAAATGAGATTATTCAATAGGATTAATCTAGTGTCAAAGGACAAACTTTCGTAAATGCTCAGGCTTAGCTTTTAGGCAAAGGCTCTTGATTGATTTGGTTTTATCACAACATGTAGCTCTGTAAAATTCTACTTGGAATGCCTATTGTGTAAAGCACAAATTTCAGTTTACAGTAACGCATGTAAGAGATCTTAGATGTGATTATAGTCTATGCTTCAGCTGATTCTGCTCTAACATTACTTCCATACTTAATTAAGGGAATTATTAATCCAAAGGAAAATTAAAACTGAACAGCGTTGAGATAGCTGGTCTCTAGCTGATTATGGACAAGAGTAGCAAACAAAACCTAGTTCATAGCTGATCAGAAGAAAGAGGAAATACAATATTAATCTGTACTGAATGCCCAAATTTAAAAATAATAACTTTGAATACAGTTGCACAGGTACGGATAGTTCATTGGTTAACATTTTAGAATGCAGTGTTATTCTATCATTTTCATGAACCAGCTAGCCAACATATTAGTCTTGGTCTACAATAATTGTACTAAATTTAATACTTTGTTATTTCTTTTTCATTTGTATGGAATTTCTTATTATATCCCTTGCTTAAAGCCAAATTTGCCATACCAATAACCACGCAGTAAGCTTTTGGGTTCTGGGGGTGTATTCAATCTGTCTGCCAAATTTTGTAACCTTCTCATCTGTCCACTTTCAATTCTTTAATCTTTAAGGGAGATAAGGAGTGTAAGGCATTCTGGAGTTATGGTCATCTTGGGGACTGTATTAAATCTGGTTCGAGTGGCGATGCTAGGGCGGAGTCAGCGTTCTTTATCCTTCTGGTGTAGGCTAGTTTTTATAGCCTTACGTTTTAGCCTGGGGTTCTTCTTTTATGTATGCAATGTACTGGAAGATCCCCGCCTCTTTAGGAGAATTCCTTTTTTTCACTTATATCTGTCAAAATATTTTGCCCCCTAATGTAAAGGTAAAAGGTTAACTTTTTCCTTTCTGCGTCAATATGTCATGGTATTTTTGCACTACTACTAATTTGATGACTATTTAGTATTTACATCTGTGTTGTGGTCTAGTTTATCTACCAGTTTTCCTTTTTGGTGTATTGCTTTATATATAATTTACTATTGTTATGGGATATTTGGAATACAATTTCATCTTGTAAGCTTACTAGAACCATGAACCAGATTATTAACATATGTTCTCTGTTTAATTACTTATTTTGTTGTGCATTATGCGCAGGGATCCCCTCCCCGCGGCAGTGCAATCCATCTTGGAGGAAGGAATTGATCTATATAAACTTCACACTAAAAGACATGGAAGGTCAGCTTTATGAAATGTCACTTGCTTACTATGTAAATTATTGCACTGTATTTTCTGTAACATATTTTGTTTGGTGCGTAGTGGCTGCTAAAGCACCCACAACAGTGAGATTTGTGAGCCATTCTTTTAATCTATTAAGTAGTTACGTATTATGGTCGCATCATATAATTCACTCGTGACTGATACTGAATGATTAAAATATATGAATTAAATTAGGGTGCCGATAAGTCTGCCAATAAGATTTTTTTTTTTTTTTTAAAAAAAAAAAAACTGACTTGCCTTTCAGCCATCAATATTTCTTCAATTTAATCTGAATCCCACTGCCTGTGTGTGGGATTCAGATTTTACCTATTTTTTTACCTATATTTCTTCAATTTTACCTATTTTTTTTTATCCCTATTAAGTAGGTATATATTAGCATGGAATTCAGATTAAATTGCGTATATGGTCACTACCATATCCATATACTTCACCCTTGACTGATACTAAATGATTAAAATATATAAATCAAATTAGTCAGCCAAAAAAATATACTGACTTGCCTATTAGCCAACGTTGTTTTTTGAGTTCTCAATGCTTCGCTAAGTTCTGAAAACTGTGTTCCAAGCTGCAGAAAACGTTTTATTTTGTATTTAAGTTAGAACTGCAGTCATTTAATTAAAAAAAAAGAAGTTAGAACTGCAGTCTCTTGTTAGCTGGCTTCTTGTTTATTTTGTTAACTTCTTTTTGAGATGTTTGTTTAAACTGAGAAGTTGACACTAAAGTGTTTGTTATTGGGATAGGGTAGAGTCTACCAAGGGATCCTACGCAAACGAATGGATAAAATGGGAGAAACAACTAAGGGATATTCTTTGTGGAAATGCTGAATATTTAAATTCAATTCAGGTTAGTACATCTGGCATCGTTTTTCTGTTGTGATCAGTGTTATTTTTGTAAATTGTTATAAACTGTGTTCCTTTTCTACTAGTGATTGTTTCTGAAATCCATAATTATGCTCTAAACTGCTATTGTTTCCCCTCACAACATCTGCAGGTTCCATTTGAGTTTGCTGTCAAACATGTATTGGAACAATTGAGAAACATTGCTAAGGGCGATTACTCTCCACCAGATACCGAGAAGAGGAAATTCGGAACCATTGTTTTTGCTGCCCTCAGTCTGCCAGTTTCAGAAATTCTAAGTGTTGTAAATAATGTAAGGGGAAATTCTGCTCTTCTATTCTCTGCACTCGATATTATAACTGAAATTTGATTCTTGCTTTGCATTACTATTTATTAACTTTTTGACTATAATGACCTTCAATTGCCTAAATAGCAAGGCAAAACAAATTTGAAGTTGAGCAGAGAAGGGGAAAAACAATTTTTCAGAACTATTACAAGAAAATACTACGTTATATATTCTTTTCTATAGCTATAAGCCTGTTTGTATCCATCAACCCACATCCAATGAACCAAGGGACTAGACCAACTGTGAGCAATTTTTTTCATAAAAGTTGGCTGAGTTTTACAAAGTGGGTCTCATGATGACAGCTGAGTGATTTTTAATTATTCAAGGGAAATTTTATATCCGAAAGAGGGTTTATTCAGTAGTTCCATTTCAAAGATGCTATGCGGAAATTAACTATGAACAAAAGCATGCTCTAACGATTTTATGGGCAATTCCTACCCTTCTCGATGTATTTCCCCCATTTGGGTACCAAGCGTGTTTCTCATTATGTCCATTTAACTAGGATGTAGGAAATAATGGTGCATTGATATTTGTGTATGCAGTTGGCTGAGAATAATCCCATGATTGACGCTTTCCTTAAAGACAAGCATTTAGAGAAACTTACTCGAGCTCATTTGACTCTTGCCCACAAGAGAAGTCATGGCATTAAAGCTGTAGCTGATTATGGCGTCTTTCTGCATAAGACGGTACCGGTGCAATTGACAGCACTGCTCTTCTCAGAGAAAATGGCTGCATTTGAAGCTTTTCCTGGCTCCGTGGAAGGCGAGAAGATAGTTTCAAAAAATGCGTGGCCTCATGTTACTGTATGGACCGGCGAAGGGGTTGCAGCCAAGGAGGCCAGCATGTTACCGCAGTTGTTTTCAGATGGGAAAGCGCATCGGATTGACTTCAATCCTCCCATCAGTATATCTGGCACAGTAGAGTTCTATTGAGTTCTTTTTGCTACTCATCTTTTTAGAATTTAACACACTGAAAATAATGCTCATGCTGTGAGTGGATTTACATCTAATATTTAGAGAAGATGATGGAGGAATTTTTTTGTAGGCTTCTCCGGATAAATTTTGTATATATAGGCAGTTTGGAAATCAAAGTATGATTTATGGAGTTTCGTATACTTTAACCATGAGATCTCTGCGTGATTGTTCTCCTTCTAATTTCTTTTTCATTCCCTGTGCCAACTTGCCTGATTATCTCTGTTTATTTTCTTGCATCCAAACTTTGGAGAAAGCGATTGACAGTCATTTTGTACTAGCGAACATTTTCTTCCAAGAAACTTTGTATGCATAGCTGTTTAGAAATCAAAGTATTTGGGATTCATTATGAGTATAATAAAGATCAAAAGAATTATTAGGTTAATTTGGAGAAAAGGTATAGGATAGATATTAATTGTTTTAAATAATTAAATAAGCATTAGAATTATTATTATAGATTTTACTAGAATATTCTTTAAGCTTGAGATGTTATTTGGATGGCTAATCTTCACCTAAGGTTTTTTTTTTTGTTTGAACTCCACCTAATGGTTTTTTCTAATTACTATATAAGCCTTGTACTTATCATCATTAGGGGTACAATGAAATGAATTTAGTTTTTTTATCCTATTTTGATTTCTCGATATTAACCATCTCAAATTTGGTCTTGTCCTTGTTACCAATTTGAATCATTACGGCTTTGTTTGGATTGATGGTATTGAATGGAATGGGATGGAAACTAAGTTGATTCCATTGTTTGGATTACATTAAAGACAATGGAGTGGAATGGATTATGATGGGAAAGGTTCCATCCAATTCCACCAAAAGTCTCATTTTTCATTCCTCCCAAATTTGGGGTGTACCTGATGGAACATGTTTTTTTTTTCTTTTATAATTTTTCAATACCCATTTTAGCCTTTAAAAAAACGTTATATATTCTACTTGACATTACAAATAGCTCTTCACTGTGCTCATTCTTGTTACCAGCGTCAACTTCCTCTCTTCATTGTTCAGTGTCACAAATTTTCTTCTCAATTACTAGTGTCAACTTCTTTTCTTCACTGTTTAGTATCGCCATCTTCTTCTGCTTAACACTTCTCAATTTCACTGAAATTTCCAAATTGTTGTGGATCCTTCAATTCATTAGTCACTTTGGATGAAATGTGAACAAGTGAACACTGAAAGTGAAATACTAGTTGAAACCTATCAGATATAAAACGGATTGCTTGCAAGACTGTTGGTGATTTTGTATTCTTGCATGTGTCTGTGTTTGTGGGCAGAATAGATATCTAATGATAATTAGCCTTGGTTTTTTGTTGAGTAGCTTTTTTTTTATTATGGTGTGATTGAATAAAGTTGAAGCAAGGTAATATGGGAATAATAATGTTATAAGTGCTACCTTTCCATCCCTTTTCCAAACAATGGAATGGAAATTTTGTTCCATTCCATCCTAAGATAACCAAACAATGGAATAAGAATTTTATATTATTCCATTCCACTCCACCCCTTACCATTCCATTTTATCCCATTCCGCTCCATTTATTATGGGATATCCAAACATAGCCTACAATTCTCCCTTAAGGTTTACGTGCTTTCTTTCTTGCCTTTTTTTTCTTAAAAAAAAAAATCTTGGTAGAAAGTGTTTCTTTTGGGTCACAGGATTGAACTGAAAAATGTATTATTTCATTAAGCAAAAAAAGATGTAAGCTAAATTACGAGATAGCAACACGTGTGGTCTAGATTGTGTGTTTCCCAACTTTGCGAGGACTTTCGAGTTCAGTTTCGCATATTAACTACTCAACCAAACAAGACATCACTACAAGTCTAGCCAGCCGCCTCTGATTTTCCTTCGAAAGTACTATAAATATAAATTTTGTACTAATGCTCCATTGACAAACTAGCTCTTGTAGTACATAATGAGTGATTTTTCGGTAAGCCCAGCCTAAATTTTAATGTAGAATTATTAGTTGAGGTATGACGGGCTCAGTCATTCATCATATTTCCAATGGAGTTTTACGCGTTTGATGAGCAACACAATTTCTTACTTTAAAATTAATTAAACTGTGGCTACAAGAATAACGCATTTATAATAAATAAATGAATGAATAATTACAACAATGCTTACACTAGAGGATGCTTTTGGCTTTTGTCAACTTGATTAACTAAAAGCTTTTTTCTCCTTCTAGAGGTATGCCAACTAACATTAGACAGCCGGAATTCACGTATTCAGGCGTCTGTAATATTTGAATCATTGCTCGTATCTGTCACGGTTCTCTTATCTGTAATATTTGAATCATTGCTCGTATCTGTCACGGTTCTCTTACTATTATCGGTGTATAAAGGACACACGGTCGCATATTGACAGAAACCACATTTCCAGCGCTCCTCTTCGGGAGCATAACTGGCTTCTCGCTCTCCATGCCAAAACTCAAGACTGCAACGTATTTGATTCTTTAGCCAATCAAAATCATATGCGAATTTATCTTCACCAAGCAGTGAATGATCTTTCTGATACTCGTATCTGACATCAAGCAAACATATGTATGTCCTTAGAAAGTTAAACTTCAAGTTCAAGTAAAAACAAGGTGTATTGTAACATGAATATACTAACATGACTTCTAACCATACCTCATCTTGGTATATTGAAAAAATTTGGTTAACGTTCAAGTTGTTAGTTGTTACTCAAAATAATAAGCAACTCGTGTGTGTGTTTGAGAGAAGGATGAGTGAATGATAGCCTTCTTCAGGAATTGAAACTGACAGGTGATGATGACTGATGTAAGATGCATTTAAAACCCATATTTCTTGAGAGCTATCATGAGGTGTTGCTATTATCTAATCTAGAACAACTTTCGATTTTGTGATTACCTCAATAAAAGCTGATCATGAGCAGGGGCCAGCATCTTACACGTATTCATGTAATATCTCACCACATCATCAAGGGTCTGCATTTACCAAGTTAATGAAAATATGAAAGAAAATTCTGTAATGGCATGCTTCACATATTAATCAACTTCAATCTTAACAGCGAATATTGTGATAGTGTAAATTTTTTAAACATTTTCCTAAACGAAACACCATTGCTGACAATATACAAATCAAGCAGCGCTCAAATTGTTATCAGTATGATAATTCAGTAATTTACTTATATTATGAATCAAATGCCTCTCTATTTTTATTTTATTTTTTGAATAAAAAATGTATCCTGATTTTGTGCAATGCAACATAGCATTGCAACCTAGATTATCAAAAACCCAAACTAAGAGAGCATTATGAAATTAGTTACCCAATTTCCACTACTTACCGATGCAGAAAATCCAGAGTCAGCACTTATCACTTTCAGATCCTCACATAGATGATGCTGAGGGTTTAAGCCAAAAAAGGTGAAAAACTTTTTTGAAGGGAAATCATCAGCAACTAAATTGTCCCATAAATACTTATAGCACATCAATTGAAGCCTGCCAAAAATAAGAGCATGTAATGATTCAATCAAAACGCATTTCCGAGCTATTTCACATATTGAAACAAATGGCAGAAGAATAAGCATGCCTTCCATTTCTTCGTTGTGGTTCAGAAGGAAGTGAATATCGAGAGCGAGTCTTCGTGTCAATTAGAACTGGATTATGTCTGTCTTCTGGCAATGGCATCCGAATCTCATCAATCACTCCCACCATCCATATACCTTCAGCCATGCCCAGTCTGAAATGAGAAGAACAGTTCAATTGCTCCAAATCCCATCAATAAGGGGCTTAGGTATCTGAAATCTGACGTTACCAGTAACGGCAGTAGCTTAATTTACTAGATGATGGTAGGTTTGTATTCAATGGGTTGAAACAAATAACATTTGTAGCATAATTCAATGCATAACTCAACAGGAACCTAAACCAGATTATCTGCTAGATTAATGTAGAATTCAAAGCCTCTTCCAACACTCATTAATATGCAGAGGATGCACTTTATCACAATTACTTACAAAAGGCAGAATACAACATAATCTATATTGTTGTTAGGTTGATTTTCATACTTGCCGAATGTAAGTAATTACTCTTTCCTTTCCGATTCATAAATTTACAGCCAATGAGAACAAGATTATAAGCTTGTGTTCTGATTTACGCATTTACAAACTGATTGGTATTGGTATGTGTTATAAAAACCCATTTAACCTATGAGAACCTGGGAATTGACTAAAAAAAATGTGATTAACTTACATCGGCAATTCACGAGTTAATCCTTCAAACAATAATTGATTCACACCAGTTATAAAATTAAGAAACTTCAGGGCCCATCCATCTTCTCGTGATTTGATCTTCACTTCCACCCGCGTTATAACCTTTCCATATACACAATCAGTTCTGATAAATCCAACTTAAAATATAGCACAGTTAACCAGATAGAACACAGAAAAGTTCAAAAAATCATAAAAGTTTACGATCCAATATTCATAAAACAAATAAATAAAAATTAACTAGGATTATCCAACTAATAAAAAGAAACTTCTGTGAGTTAGCTATTTGGAACTATCATTACGCATCACTAAACTCTAACTAGCAGCTATTGATAGATGTAGATGTATATAGAAGTGACTAAGTGAAGATGAGAGTGAAGTAAAGTTATACAGGGAATGAAGATTATCAAGCTAAAGAACTGAGGAAATTAGTGATACGAAACTGCATATTGAATTAGCTTCTCAAAGAATAAGAGACGGTACAGAGGTGCATAAGACCAGAGAGGTTAGAGAAATGATATATCCTTCTAATAAATCAGTCTAAAGACGATCCTCTTGATAGGGAAAAAAAAGTGACATGTGTCATTAGAAATAATGCAAACCTTAATCAGCTGAATGCAACACTCAGTAACTAACACTAACAGAACTAACTGTTAACTAAGTAATTAGTAAATTAAAGTATGATAAAATATTTGATTGATAAAGATAGTAGTTGGTACCTACCTCTTGTTCAAGTTTGGCATGTCTGGCAATACCAGCTTTCATAACTTGAGTCACCTTCCTTCCTCCAAGCTCAAGGGCAAATTCCATTTGTTTTTCGCACCATTCCTATCACATCACATAACATAAATCATTCACAGCATCAAATACCAATCTAAAAGCACTTAATTTTATAGCACCACCAACAACCCTTTATGAAAAAGATTGAAAATTTGATTAATAATAATACCGTGGAAGTGAGATCAGTGACAGACAATCCTCTCTTGGTCCTGAAGCGGCGAAGAAAAGAGTCAGGGAGCTTGGTTTTGAGTTTCTTCTTCTTATTCTTATTGAGGGTAGTGGGGACCACCAGTTCTTCAATATCGGGAGGATGGGCCCCACTTCCACTCCCATTGGATGATGATGATAACCTTCTCTTTGATAAAGCAGTGATTGATTTTATGGAGAGTGAATTATTCTTGGTGAGAAGCAAAGGGGAAAAAGAAGAAGAAGAAGGAGAACGAAGAATAGCAGAAGAAGTGGAAGTAGCAGAAGAAGCGAAAGCGAAAGCAGCTTCGATGAGAGCCATTTCTTGGTCACTCACGATCTCTATCGGAATGAGGATGTTGCTGTTGTTATTAATATTGTTATGGTCCGAGGATGTCTCAGCCATGTTTTGTGGTGGTGGTGGAGGATTGAAGAAACAAGCACGTCTTCAGGGTCGTGGGTAAAAGGGAGCGTTGGAATAGCCACGATTCAGGGGTGAGCGAGTCTGCCCACTTCTCACGGTTTGGGTTCCGTCCCTCGTTTGGGTTCTAACATCTTTACATCAATCTTCCTTTCTACGCTTACTCTTCTTCTTCTTCTTCTTCTTCTTCTTCTTTTTCTTTTTCTTTTTCTTTTAAAAAAAATTGAAATATACTCTCTTCATCCTTTGTTTCATGGTTGGGAAATATTTTCATACCAATTCTATTCATTTCCATCTTTTATCTTCTATATTTATTTGTTGGTTTAAATAAGTTTTTAATTTTTTATCCTATATAAATAGGTCTAATTTTATTATTAGTCATCTAAAAAATTTCGGTCTACTTTTATTCTTTTAAGAATTTTTAATTTACTTTAGTTCTAATAAAGTTACATAATTTTAAAATTCACTTTCTTCTGTTAACTTTTGTCCTGATGTGATGATGTGTCTGACATAATAAATGTTAGTGTCATCAAAGATGATTGTTTCACAACCCTTTAGTTTTAGAAGGGTTTAATGCCCTCTCTCAATTAAATAGTGACAAGTGGATAAATATTACACATAAAATATTTGACCAAGCTTTTTAAAATTTTACAATACAATCCTAAGGGCTTATTTGCAAAACTGCCAAACTAAATCAATTATCCCAAATCATTCGACTTTCAACCCTAACATCTTCTTCTTCATCTTTATCGGAATATCCAATTGCTATTCTTTTTCCGGCCAACATAGCAATTAGAACCTAACAAAAATAACCTTTGGACCAAAAGTTTGTGAAGTTTTATTATCGAAGTTTTATTTTTTTCCTCTTTTTATCTCATTATATTATGAAAAAAAAAGCTTTTTTTCATGTCTGTGATTTTCCCTTTCTATCTTCTGCGACAAAATCTTAGATTGGAGCTAAGTAACAATAGCAGAAAGCTTGCTTTTTCCTCCTTGGCCATAAACCCTTCTTCATGTTGAATGATTTATTCCTTTATGCTTCTCTCACATAATATCATTGGAATGCAACCATATCACGGTGGCGCATCCTCCACTCTTTCATCTTCTTTAATTTGATACCCGGACCCACCCATACCCAGCAATGGAGGAAGTAATTGTTTGTATGTTGAACATAACAGTTAAAGAAAAATCTCTGTTTTGAATCTAAGACAACACAATAGACTGGATGATTAAATTGAAAAGATGAAATGTCTTTTTTTTATTTTAATTTTAATAAATTTGGAGGTTTTGCAGAAAGAGCCTTAGAATTTAAAAGATAAAATCTTAAATCTTTAGTTTCAATTCTGATATGGCAATGTAAACCACAAGGCATGAGTTTATTGGACAATAATGAGAGGGTATCAAACCCTTCTAAAACTAAAGGGTTATGAAGCAATCACCGTCATCAAATTGTAATTAATATTATTATTTGTTGGACAGATGTCAATCACGAGTATAATTATTATTTTTAATTGTTTTTTATCTTTTAAATATTTAATTTAATTGCTTAAAAAATAATTAAATTTAAAATATATACGTGTCAATATGTGACAATAATAACTGATGTGACCACTCTAACATGAATTGTAATTAGCCATATCATTATATTACCTCCTTTCCAAAAAAATTAGTAAATTTTTGAAAATTCAAAAAGACAAGAGAACATGCTTTTAATACATTGTTCCCTAAAATTAACCAATTATCAAAACAAGTATTTAATACATGTTTTTATTTAACCAGTCATAGAATACACAATGGAATTTCAATTTTTTTATTTACTATTTTAACATTAATTTGGAACAAAATTTTTCTATATTTTTATTAACTTTATGCGACAGAGGAAATATAACAATAACAATCAAAAGTGACAAAGAAAAAGAAAGATGTATTTCAAAATTTGAGAAAAGCGCAATGAAAATGCCTAATTTTTTATGAAAACCGATTTGAAAGATTTTTTTTTCCTGAAAGAACTTAAAGAAAGGAATCGAGGGAATAGGTTCCTTGGCTTGTTCTCGGAGAAATTATTTTGCCACCCAACGATCTACTAATGTCACCCCAATACTATAATTTAGTCTTTTTGTGCCCTTTTAGAAAAAACTACTTTTACAACGATCGTAAGGGTTTCTCACGATCTGCGGTCGTAACACCCCTCGTAAGGAGGTGTTACGACCTGCAGGTCGTAGAGGTTGCTTACGACCTACAGGTCGTAGCACCCCCTTACAACCCAATTAAAAATTGAGTTTTTTTACGGGTCGTAAGGGGGTGCTACGACTTGCAGGTCGTAAGCAACCCCTACGACCTGATAGCTACGGAAAATTGCGTATCCGTTCTGTTGCTGATCTCTAGCAAACTACGGATTAGCAATGGAACCGCTACAAACAGGTGCGTAACTGTGGAAAATGGCTTCTGTTGCCATTTATTTCACTTAACCCTTCATATTATTGATCAACAACACAATGCAACTCCAATCTGAATACTTGTTTTATTCCCTAGCAATGCCTCGTAATCGTAGAGAGGTTTCATTTCATTTTCTAAACTTGTATTTTAACTTGCACCTATATTATATATATCTATTTGGCTTAGATTAGTTGTTCTATGTTCAACGGAAGACATTGGCATAAACTATTATAAATGAAAATTCATGCATCCAGTGCACCTTTCTTTTTGATTTTGTTAAATATTTGTTTGCAGTTAATTCAATCTCATATTGAAAATAAAAAATCAATCCACAAGTTTGCTAGAGATCAGCAACGGTATGCAATTTTCCGTAGCTGTCAGGTCGTGGGTCGTAGCACCCCCTTATCTGTCAAAAACTTTTTGAACGGGTCGTAAGGGGGTGTTACGACCTATAGCAACCCCTACGACCTGATGTCGTAACACCTTTTTACGACCCGTTCAAAAATTCAGTTTTTGATAGGGTTGTAAGAGGGTGTTACGACCGTAGGTCATGAGCAACCTACGACCCGTGTAAAAATAATTTTTTTTTAAAACGATAAAATGAATAAATTATAGTATTGGGATGACATTAGTAGATTATGGGGCGGCAAAATAATTTCCCTATTCTCAAGCGAAAAGAGAATAGAAAGCGGTAAACAAAATTATTCATTTTAATGAATTATAACCTAAGACTCATGTAAAATGAATAATAAAATATACTATCATTTAACATTTTTTTTATTTATTTATATATTTCAGGCGATGACATCAAACACACTATTAATATTTTCATTGAAATAAATCAAGAAACTAACATGGAAATGATAATCAAATATGAGATCAACATATTAACATAGTTGATAATTGAAATCATCATTATTTAAGTGAATGGTTAGTGATTTGATTTCTGATTCTTAACAATGCAAGAGATTTTGTTGAAAGAATCACCCAAAAATTTTATGAAGAAAATCATCCAAAAAAAACGAGTCAGTATGTGATAGGATTAATCTAAATGTATTGGAAAAAATGAGGTCATCACAAATTGTTTTTGTCTAATTGTCTAAACCGAAATATTAGTTAAAAGATGTCTTAAAAGGGAAAGTCATTTAAGCGATACTGTTGTATTATTGTACTAATATGAGAATGTTTCAAGCAGATGGTATGTGTATGTGTATGTGTATGTGTATGTGTATGTGTCTGTGTGTGTCACTTGATATTCTTGCCGAACCTAACTTGTCTAAACAATACATCGCCAGCAAACACCCAAGATTCTACGTGCACTACACGTGTCTCCCTGCATTCTCTTCATAAATATAGCACCATCATCACCACCTTCATCCTCATCCCTCAAACAAAGCCTTAACTACAAGAAAACTATATGGCAAACAGAATTAGAAGCAGCACCCTTTTGCTGCTCTTCTTGCTCCTTATTGTTGTTTGCAATGGAGTGGCGATAACAATGGGTTTGACTATTGAATATGAAGATGAGAGTAGGGGAGGTATTAGAAGAGAAGAAAGGAGGAAGCATTATTATTCAAAGTCATCATCATCCACTGAGAGAGAGAGCAGTAGTTTGTTCTTGATGCATGACTCAAAGAGTGTGGTGAAGACTGATGCAGGGGAAATGAGAGTGGTGATGAAAAGATTTGGCAGTGGCAGTGGCAGTGGTAGAAATTTGGAGAGGCGCATGCACATTGGATTCATCACTATGGAACCAAAGTCCCTCTTCATTCCTCAGTACCTCGACTCTGATTTGGCCATATTCATCCGTAGAGGTATCACAATCTCTCTTTCCCGCTTCCACTTTTCATCTCTCTACATATATCAGATTCCTCACTTTGTGCGTAGCAAATCACGTTCAACAAAAAAAAAACGAGAAAATGAAAGAATATTCCTGGTGAAATCTTCATAAAAGCTATAAAATGAAGAATATTTTCGCACTGGAATCAAAATTGAGATGGTAGCACAACAATTCAGTAATAAAATCAATGGTTTGGCGATAAGTCATTTAATTTTGACAAGTCACAAACACTTTGATGAAGTGCATGCAAAGAGACTAAAAGAACTTTGGACTTAAAAAAAATGAATTTTAACTTGTAACATTTTGGAGTATTGGGAGTCAACTTAATTGGATATTGGTTACAGGGGAAGCAAATTTGGGAGTCATATACAAAGATGATCTAGGAGAAAGAAGATTGAAAGCAGGGGATGTGTATATAATTCCAGCTGGTTCACCTTTCTATTTGGTAAATGTATGGGAGGGTCAAAGACTCCACATCATTTGTGGCATTCAACCCACTGAGAGCTTTGGAGATACTGTCCAGGTATTATATATATATCCATAATTTAGAAATTGTGCTATAATAAGACCTAGTTCTAATATTCTTGGCTTTCTTCTTGGCCTTGCAGTCCTTCTATTTAGGTGGAGGAGGAGATTCATTGCTTTCTGGATTTGGGCCTGAGATCCTTGAGGCTGCATTGAATGTAAGCTAATTTAGTAATACTACTTCTTTTTCATTATCTATATAGCCATAGCAGTAGTAGCTCAACACCATTTTTACATAAAACTATGTATCAGAATTCAGAAGACTTTGGTTATATCCAAAACAAAAGTAGTGTTAGACAAAACTAATTATTATAAAATATGTTTTAAAAAAGGGTATTGGCAAAACTAATGGATGATTAACATTTTTCGATTAAATTATAACGAATTTCTGTCATCAATTATTATCTCACTCAGACATCAAGCACGGAGCTAAGGAAATTATTCAGAACAAAATTAGAAGGGCCAATTGTGTATGTGGATGAATCTCATGCCCCAAGCCTATGGACCAAATTCCTTCAACTGAAGAAAGAAGACAGAATGCAACACATGAAGAAAATGGTGCAATTAGACCAAGAAGAAGAGGAGGAGGAGGAGAAGCAAACAAGTTGGTCATGGAGGAAGATCTTGGAAACTTTATTATTAGGGAAGGAGACCAATAGGCATAGGTTTAAGGGTAAGGACACTGGTGATTCCCCTGACTCAATTAACATGTATGACAGAAAGCCAGATTTCAGAAACAATTATGGTTGGAGCACTGCTTTGGATGGTGATGATTATGCTCCACTCAAAAGAGCTCGCATTGGCATTTATCACGTCAATCTCACTGCGGTATGCATTCAAATCCTTCCAAAGCAAAAGTTTATGATGATTTTATATTAGTCCAAAGAAATTATAAGAGATTGTCATAATAACTCAATTTTATTTCTTCAATTGAATTGTAGACCTATAATAGACACTTGCTTTCGTATAGGGATTAGAATGAGATTCTCATGTCTTTTTTCTAACACTCTTTTTATTACTCTTATATATAGTCTTATTCAAAAGACTTGAATACTTTTGAAACAATAATACTACATAGGAGTAGATTACCAAATATCATTGTGTGATGAGGATGTTCATTTGGGAAGGATCTCGGATGAAGCTGTAGAGTTCTCGGCCATTGAATACTAACAAGTGTTTTAGAGATATTATTGTTTAAGTAAACAAAGAAGATATTTTTAGCTTGGAAAATGATGCATTTAATATAAGTTTCCAATGTTAACCTAGTTGTTATGTTGTTATGGAATGCTTAAACAATGCCATCATTTGGACACTTGTCAGCGTAACTCATAATAAAATTGTTTAAATTTGCATGGATTATTTTGTTGAATGATGGCAGGGATCTATGATGGCACCTCATGTGAATCCAATAGCAACAGAATATGGCATAGTACTAAGAGGCTCCGGAAGAATCCAGATAGTGTTTCCAAACGGGACAAGTGCTATGAACACTGAGATCAAACAAGGGGACGTGTTCTTTGTACCTAGGTACTACCCTTTTTGTCAAATAGCATCAAGAAGTGGACCCCTAGAGTTCTTTGGGTTCGCAACCTCTGCCAGCAAGAACAGGCCAATGTTTCTGGCGGGTGCAAACTCCATCTTCAGGACCATCATGGGGCCTGAGCTTGCGGCGTCGTTTGGGTCGAGCGTGGACACGATGCGGCGCGTTGCTGATGCTCAGCCTGATGCTGTGATATTGTCTTCACCATATGCTGCACCAGGAGATGTAGACACAGCAGGAAGAAGCATTAAATAAGAAAGGGCATGCATGCATGCATAATGAAAAGCTTTGGCAAGTGATATATATGGTTGTGGATTATGTTTTAATTTGGATGAGAAACAATTAATTTTGGAAGAGTAGACTTGTTAGGGTAGTGTAGTGTATTTGCTAATATGTTATGTTTTTTCTTATATATATGTTCGGATCATCATGTGTATTATTTGTTCTCATCATCAACTTTGAGCTGTATGTGAATAAAATCAACTCATCCTTTTAATTCGATCATTCACGTTTTTCTTCAAATTTTGGTGATTCTTCAATGATTTGCTTGTGCAAACATCTCAATCAGGCAGAAATATATATATATATATATATATATATATATATATATATATGACTGTTAATAAGAATCACCGTGACTGTGGATTAAAGAAAGATACATATTGCTGCTTCAATCACTGAATTGTAGAATGAATGTGAACCGTATTACCCCCTTTGGGTTCAAAACATGCATTGTGTTATCACTCCGTTATAACGGGTGCAACTGAAGCTGATAATGTGACAATTTATTCTGTTATAAGTGCACGGGGACACAAAAACGACGTCGTTTAAGGTCCCTAGTAAGCCACGTTATAACTCCGTTAATGTCATCTAACTCCGTTAATGTCAGATGACGAGGGTTAGGGGCAAAGCTAACGTGAGTGATTTTTTACAAGGTCAGATATCTAAAAGCATTTTTGCAAATTTCAAGGATTAAAGTTGAAATGTTGTGTAAATTCAGGGATCAAAATGATAGTTTACGAAAATTGGTTGTAATAGCGAAAGGTGCTTTCTCGCACTAATCAAGTAGTGGAATCAGTATTACAGTAACAAATTCAATAATACAGAGATTTTTTTTTTTTTTTGGTGAACATAATACAGAGATATTTGTGATGTGATAAATTCCCACAATCAAACTAAAATGCTCAGACCAAAAAGTAAAGGAAAATAATCTCACATGACAATTTAGCCACGAGGTAAGAGAGGTTTTTCAGGAAAATGGATTTGCCAGCGTGCAATCACAAACATCCACATAGTAATTTTTTTTTCCGTAAGTCATATGTATTTTCTATTCATAGGAATCGATCTTGTTTAAATTGCACAGAATGGCAAAACTCTCTTTTTTTTTCTTTTTTTTTTTTCCACCCGGTTCCCTAAGTACTACCTAGGTACATCCGGATCCGACCCGGATCGCGTGCCTGACTATGGCAGGTGAGTCTCCCAACATGAATTTTTTGCAAAACTCTCTTTATCTAACATTCTCAGAACTCCATTTAAAAAAAAAATAAAAAAATAGACATTCTCATGACTCCGAAGTTGAAATTTTATTTGAGGTAAAACAATACTTTGGATAATTGACCGCAACAAATCCAATCCAAGTTCAGTTTTTCACTATTTTAGTTTTGGCTTATTTATGTTTTTGGTCCCTAGAAGTTCAACTTGTTTTGATTTTAGTCTCTAAAAGTTAATTTGACCGGTGGTTTTGGTCCCTCCGGTAGAAAAAATCAATTAAACCCACGCCATCAACCACCACGTGGTGTGATATGGCTCCAAATAAGTGGTGTGACATGGATAATTAAGGTTCATAAATGCAAAATTCTGCGTATGAGATCATTTTGTATCCGTGAATTTGTATCATCCACGTCATATCACCTACTTGGCATCCCTCACACCAAATGCGGTGTTCCGCTAGACACCAACAAATACAGACTTTTCATAATGGAGTGGATCAAAACCAAAATGTTTGAAAAATTAAGAACCAGTTCCGATCAAAATAACTTATAGAGATTAAAACCAAAACACACTGAACTTTTAGGGACCAAAAGCATAAATAAACCATTAGTTTTTTATAGTGAATTTTTAATTTTGTTAATGATTCTTCAAAAATGTATTTGTTTTATTTAAAAAAATTTATTTTTATAATGATTATTTTGATTTTTAATAAATTAATTATGTTTTTTTAAACATATCCTCTTTTTGTAATTATATACATAAATTAATATCCTACTATTAGATAGGGGTAAATATAAAAAATATCATTTACTACAATTTAGAACTTCTAAATAGAAGATATAAAAAAAATTTAAAAAAATTTTTAAAAAAAAAAGAAGAGGAAAGTGTATATACAAATTCATAACTCAATTGAAGGAGGATCTGAACAAACGTTGATAATCTAATAAACATAGAATAAAAATATAAAAGTTATTACATTATATCACCAAAGTTAACACAATAACATAAATAGTTGGTCGAACAATAATAGTAGTAAGATGGATTTCTGTAGTTTTATTTTTTTTTATATATAATTGTAGTAAGTTTTATTGTTGGTTGAGCAATGATAATATGATATTCTGCTACAATTGCTACAATTGAAAATGCATTGTAATTGTAACTAATAGCACAAAAAACCATGTAAAGTCTCAAAAGATTTTTTTTTTTCCATGTTGAGGAGGAATTATGGTCTTGGGTCCATGCTTGCCCCTCCATCCCTGTTTACACATATATGCATTTTTTTTTTTAAAGTCCATAAAAAGTATGCATTTTATTTCTGAAAAATAAAAAACCTCAAATGTCGACCACAATTAGCATTTTTAAAACAAATTTTAGAGTCAATTTTAGTTCTTATCAAAGACCAATTCCACCTGCATTCCACATTTTTTTATGGATCAATTTTGATCTTTATTTTTTTTCCTATTCTATATTAAATGCTAGAGATATATAACTACTATTTCTTTTTTTTTTGTGAAAATATATAACTACTATTTCTGGTCCAATGTAAGACTCTTTTAGAGAAAAAAAATGGTCATATTTATAATATACTATTTCAACTTCAATAATATTTAATTACTTCTTTCCAAAATTATTCTTATTAAATTAACGCTTTCTAAAATCTCAATAATAAATATAGAAATAATTTTGAAAATGTATATTCAATGTCATAACCTTAATAAATTTTATTGATGGACTTAATTTTTTTAAAAAAGGTTTTACATATAATATAAAAATGATGAAAGGACTAAACAAAAGGGACAGAAGCAGGAATTATTCCCAACCCCCCTTCCTCAAAAGTTACAATTTACAGAATTACAGCCACTTTAATAATTTGTCGTCATTTTTAGCCATAATAAATGGTTCGTGGATACGACGAGGGACACAAATGCTCATTAAACGAGACTGTACTAGCTACCCTTTTTTCCATCCCTTGTTTCCTTCTCCTTCTCCTTCTCTTTCTCTTTTCTTTCTCTTCTCTTTCCACTCTTCCCTTAACTACTCTAGGCTCTAGCTACATACTACTTCATATAAACCAAAAAAAAATGCAGTCCATGTTAAACCTTCGTGCTAATCATGGTGTTCCTCTTTGTCTTTCAGGGATCACTAACCCTCTTACTCTTTCTAAAGAGTAAACTAAACTACACACCCTTTATTTATCATTTTTTATCTCACTCTTTTAGATTGACTTTTCTCTTTTTAATTAATTACTTTATGAGACTTTAATTTTTTATATTATATATTTTTTCTTTTTTTTTTTGTGTGTGTAGGATGGCAGATCATGACCGTAGGAGGAAGGCCATGAGGAAGCAAAGATCACTAGCAAGAGAGGTTGTGCATGCAAATCAAGAAATAAGAAACTTTGTTGAGGAGATCAAGTTTGATGATGAGGAAGATGGAGATCTGGCTGATATCCTCAATGATCTATCCCTTAGTCATCTTGATTTAACAGCAAAAGCAGCTTAGCACTAATTTATGGACTCTCTAATATAGATTTTTATCACAACTATGTTGTAAGTAAGTACATCATTTCTAAGTTTTCTCTACTACTATTTGTTTAGTCAACAACTACTTTTATCTTGTTTATTATTGCATATGTGGATTTGTTGTTGTGGTCCTTTTATTTTATTTGTTCCTCCTCCTATGAAGAATTATATATTCTGGTGTAAGATATATGTATATCACCAAATTGTAATGTAATAGAAAGTAGTGAAGGGTGTTAGTCCGTTGATTATAAAAAAAAAAAAAAAGTATTGAAGATTTCTTTTTTTTTAAAAAAAAAAAAGGTTTCGAGTTATTTTTTCATCCGATAAGTGAGAGATCAGTTTTTCAGGTAGGTTGAAATAGCTAAATGAAATTCTTTTATATATATTAACATTTTTTTTATATACACAATCAAAAGTTTTACATTAATATTTTTTTTTTTGTATACACAATCAAAAGGTGAGATCAAATCTTGGATCTCATGTGCATACTTCACCTTGACCACAATATTGTGATGTCAAATTTTCCAATTTGTTAAAAACATTCCACTAGCAATATACTGAATCTTACATAGGAATCACAGAGGATTCAAATCTAAAGCAGGTGGTTCAAGGTTGTGTTATCTTTATATTTTAAATCTAAATTTTCAGGCTCAAGCTAACCCTCAGTTTTTTGTTACCATTTACAATTTCAAAACAAGACCGATTCCAAAAAGAATATTGAGAAAAGCTAAGCACGGTAGAATATGGAAAGCAACAAGATAAACGATAAACTTTAATTTATTCTAATCATTTTATTTACATATTACTGTATTAAGCATATTTATTTCATTACATTCAACATTGACATTTGGACATATATCATTTTGTCTTATATGTAAAAACAAATTGTTTATGCATATAAAACAGACAAACAGATATATATACAAATATCAATTATGCGAAAACAAATTGTTTATGCATATAAGATAAATAAATGTATATCCAAATGTCAAACGTAGATATAACATTACTCAGTTTATTTCGCAGCTTGTGTATGTTAAGGTAAAGTTAGTAAAGGAATCGAAACGTGAAACACCAAAACCATCGTAAGGATTATTATTCTCTAAATGAGAACGACAAATTCAAGAGTAAATTATATAACTTCGATCTTTGAAAAGTAATATTGACATATTTATTCGCGCTATACTGCAAGGATTAGGAGGTAATCTTTGCTCAGATCAAGTACGGAGTAGATAAGATTGACATATTTAATAGTACAAGAAAAAAAATTTAGTCTATAAAATGGGTGCAACTTCGGTGCTCAACGTTTGTGTTTGGAGTACCAACTAGCGATGGGCATGGTACCCGTACCCGTGCCCATACGTGTTCGTATTTATGGGTATATGTGCGGGTAACGGGTATCCACGAGTATGCACGGGTTTTAAACTTTTATTATATACTTATATATTTTGTAATAATCATTATACATAAAAATAATTATAAGATGAAGAATTACATACATGTGATAAATGTTTATCATTATAATTTTATCTTTAAAATTCAATATGAAATATAAATAAAATAAAATTTATATGTTCTCAAAGTAATAAAAAAATATATTAATATATATATATATATAATATTTATTAATAAAATATTATTTTATATATGTGGGTACCCGAAAATCCGTCTCCACCCACAAGGGCATAGTGCGGGTACCCATTGTGGGTATTTTTGCGGATACCCGCGAACATGGGTATTTTGCCCATATCTAGTACCAACTCTATGAAATGAAAAAATATTTAGTAAATAAAAACAGCTACTATTCATTTTGCACTAAAGGAGTAATGGTATTAAACTATTAATGGTGTGAATGATCTAATATATAATAGTGAAAAAAAAATTACAGTTGCACAGAGAGCATTTTCCAATTCTTGCAAAAGCAACTTTCAACTCCTGCAATCAACACCGAACAAATTACTAGTAATTTTCAATTCATTGAGACTTTAACCTTACCACAAGAGATTTTTTTTAGCCATCATTACTGTGTTGGCGTACCTCAAGGGGTCACCAACTGTTTGGTCTATTAAATCAATGGTTTAGGTACGGCAAAAATATCATCTACTAGTCATCAACCGTTCAACCGATTTAATGTGTGCCTTTGTGTGGCAATTGCAATATCACTGTATGGTCCATTTGGCCATGTTCATCGGAAAAGTTTTGCATTCAATTTTGTCTGCTTTGTATTCTGGTGACCTCCAATGCATGCTTTGATGTCACTTTCAACGAGATGAGTTTTTGTTAGTTACATCAACTTTGTTAACCATGTGGTGCATACTTTTTAATTTCATGTTCGTTTATATTAGTATACATAACCACATGCATAGGTTAATTTTTAATTTTTAATTTTTTTGTTATTTATATATGCAGCAACAACATTGTAAATGAAAAGTTTGACGAATTTCATTATAAAAAAAAATGAAGATACACAATTTCTCTTCATTGTTCAACAAACTTTATAGTATAAATTAAAGTTGTTGGAAAAATAAATTTTTGTTTTTGTTAGAGCAACTACTCTAATGTGCTAAGCTTGCATCATGTAACCTAAAACATATGATTCTTACATTTGTTGTGTGAGAGTTTTTTCGCCTTTGTAATCTTGCGGTGTTTGGACATTATCAGATGATTTATGAAAATAATTTTGAAAAAAAAAAAAAACCTATTCCCAAACGAAAACATTAGCTTTTTCACCTAATTAGGATCAATTAAAAAACTATTTATCAATTTTGGGGGTTTCAAAACTATTTTTCAGGGAGGAGTTGTTTTTGCCACGTGAAAGAGAGAGGAATTTTTTTTTATTACACACGGCGCCACTGATCCCCATTCGCTGGGAGACTGCCACCATTTTTTTAAATATTAAAAAAAATTGCATCAGGGTGGTGCTAGAGCAGTAGGCGCCACCCGTTCCCATTTGCTAGGGACTGTACTGCTACCATGTTTTAAATAAATTTTTTTTTAAAAAAAAGAAAAGAAGCTGTAGCAGGGTGGCGCTAGAGCAGTAGGCGCCACCACCGGTACTTCTTCACCTAACAAACACGTCTAAACTCTAACGTACATACTTCCTCCGCCGCACAATGATGATAAAAAATGACTAAATTTGGTTGATCCATGTAAAATGCATTAAATTAGGGGTGAGCATGACCCGGCCCTACCCGGAGATCCGTCCCAACCTGACGGGTTCGGGTCGGGTCGAGCCCGTCTTCAATCAATGGACAAACCCGAGTGAGAAAAGGACAGACACGATCCTACTAAGGACGGGTTCGGGTTCATACCCGTGTCACCCGGACCCGGCCCGAACTTATAATCAATTAATTAAATATATATATATATATATATATATATATATATATATTAATCATAATTATTATTCTTATTTCTAAAAACTAAAACATAAATAAAAAAATATAAAACACTAAAATTAAAAATAACTACGTACTACAGTATGTGTGAGATACAAACATATTGTGGCATATGTAGGTTTGATTTTTCCTTTATGCATATGTGGTTGATGTTTCTTGTGACTTGGTATCTTTGTTTTCTAAAAAAAAGGATTTTTTTTGTTTTGAAATGATGATGGAAATCTGAAGTTCTTTATAGATGCCTTGTGAATAAAGAAGATTCCATTTGTTATACACGAGTTCCTTATACTTATTAGAAAAGGATGGACGGAATATGCATGGTGCAGGATTAACAAAGGCGAATTCTTCTCTTCTGTGAGTAACGAATTATAGAATTATACTTTGTTGTTGTTGAAGGAATTATATTAGTGTTAGTATATTTCTTGTGGTTAGTTATAGAATTCTAGAAAGATTATGCAAATTTCAAAATTTGAATGGTTTGAAATTTTTTTTAATGTTATTCATCCATGTCCCGGGTTCACCCGGACCCGTCCCTATGAGGATCCGTCCTATTTTGGACCCGTCCTTACCTTGTCCCTCTCTAATTAGGGACGAGTTTGGGTTGAAAAATTGACCCGTGCAACATTTCGGGACGGGTAAGGGTCAAGCCCAACCCGTCCCATGCTCACCCTGGCATTAAATGCATGTCTCCTTAATTTTTTGACTTTTGAATTTTTTTACTCCCTTCGCCTCGAATTATAAGCAAAAAAAACTCATGCAAATTTTCTCAAATTTTTAAAAAATAGAATTAAATAAGATAACAATTTGAGAAAATTAAATACAATTAACTAACCTCTTTAGAAAAGTAATATTGGGAATGACATAAAAATTAAATAAGATAACAATTTTCTAGATATGTTTTACGAAAGTGGCATTGGGAATGAAACAAAATTTAATAAAGTTAGTTAATTTTGCTTATATTTTAAATCAAGATATGTATGTTTTTTTCTTATAATTTGAGCCGAAGAGAGTAGTATTTTAGATAACTAGTACTCCATTCGACTCGAATTATAAGCAAATCCAACCACTTTTATACTTAATAAGGAAGTTAGTTGATTGTATTTAATTTTCTCAAATTTATAAAAAAAATAGAGGTATTTTAGGAAAGTAGTATTCGGAATGAAACAAAAATTAATTAGGATTACAATTTTTTAGAAATGTTTTAGGAAAGTGACATTGGGAATGAAACAAAATTTAATAAAGTTAGTTAATTTTACTTATATTTTAAACCAAAAATAATATGTTTTTTGTTGCTTATAATTCGAGTCGGGGGAAATATGGGTTATAGTATTAGACGTGTTTGTTAGGTGAAGAAGCAAAACCGGGAGTATGGGATATAGTATTTTGCGTTACAGCTTCTTTTCTTTTCTTTTTTTTAATATTTAAAACATGGTGGCAGTTCCCCAGCTAATGGGGGGTGGTGCCTATTGCTCTAGCGGTTGCTGCAGATTTTTTTTTTTAATATTTAAAAAAATGGTGGTAGTCCTCCAGCCAATGGGGATCGTTGACGTTACTGGCAACGACGCCACCGGTAGCACTACACCATTGTCACGTGTGTAATAGAAAAAAAAAATCCTCTTTTTTTCACGTTGGCAAAAACAACCCTTTCCTAATAAATAGTTTTGAAACTCCGAAATTGATAAATAGTTTTTTAATTGACCCTAATTAGGTAAAAAAGCCAAAAACATTAGTGTTGAGGAGCCTGTAGATGAGCAAAACGTGAAGCTGCCTCTATGAAGCACCTAGCTAACTCGGAGACAAAGTGTGAGACTTAAGAAACAGTGATTATTGTTTAATTGTCTTCAGATATCTCAGTTAATAAAGCTGTATGCCTGTATAACATAAATCGCGAACAACCACGTTAGAATCTGGTTTAATCCTAGCACACAATTGCGCAATTTTTCTGGTTCCTTATTATTAAAAACTTTGCTTATAAAAAAATTAATTGTTTAATTTCAGAATTAAAGTTCAAATAATACTAAGGGTGATTCAATGTTTTCCTTTAAGTTTTTTTAATTTTATGCTCTCTTTTTTTATCACCATTGATATACTCCCTCCGGTCCTATATATAGGACATATTCTAGAAGCAATTTTTGGTCCTATATATAAGACATTTTGTATTTTCTATGCATCATTTATTGTTATTTCTCTTTTTTGCCCTTATTAAATGCATATGTTTTTTGTTGTTCACTAATGAGTGTGAATTTTTCAAGAAAAGTTGAGAGGGTAAAATTGTAATGTTACAATATGTTTTCATAGAATTCATAAAACTAACTACTTTTCTTGGTCCGAGGAATATGGTTAAGTATGTCCTATATATAGGACCGGAGGGAGTATTAATTATTCTCTTTGGTCCTTATTATAAATGTCTTTGACAATTTTTCACACCCTTTAAGAAAGTTAATTAGCATAGTTACTGGTATTGTAATTGTAAATATTTGGTATACTTTTTCAAAAATACTCCTATAATTATTTTTTGAAATATAAAAAGTGTTAAGTAAATAAGAGTGTTCGTGGAAAATAAGTAATTAATGTCATTGAAGATTAGAAATGAGGCTTATATTAAGGACAAAAAAAGTCTTCAAATGAGATTTATATTTAGGACCGGAGGGAGTAAAATATTTGAGGGTTGAGATTGAAAGAAGAAAAAACAAAATGACAACTTTGCCCTATAGTTCTAACCAACCACAACCCATCACCATATTCGCCGATAACCGTTGCAACTATATATAGCATCGGCCACTAATGCTGCCATCTTCATTCACCATCTCAAACCGCGCTGAACATCATTGTTATTGCCATCTCCACCCATCACCTTAAACATATTGATTTTTAAAGATAAAGGTCATGGAGTTGAACTTGATAGTGATGAAGATGCTCGCGAGGTGAAAGTGGCAGAAGTAATAGGGGCAAGTGCCAATGTTAGTGGAGTAATGATAGTGGAGTTGAGTGATGGATTAGTTGGTACGAACACTACTAACTAAAATATGGAAATAAGATAAAATTGGAAGATAAAAAAAAAGTTCGCATATAAAATTAGAAAGCCT
The DNA here is from genome assembly GCA_037953625.1 of Crotalaria pallida. Lineage (NCBI taxonomy): Eukaryota > Viridiplantae > Streptophyta > Magnoliopsida > Fabales > Fabaceae > Crotalaria > Crotalaria pallida. The sequence continues at coordinate 134,115,996 of CM075654.1, read as the reverse complement.
ATTAAAATAAGTTAAAAATGAGAGTATTGAAGAACTTCCCTGTTACTAATTAAAGCACATTGAGAAATTAAGTTTAATATTCTCAAATCACTAAAATATTTTATTTAATTTCTTATTCTAAGCTTTTAGGGTAAATGTTAAGAAAATTGTCAATTAAATAAAGGCTTAATTATGTCATAAATCCCTGAAGTTTGGGGTACTTTGCTAGATACCTTTATTTTTTTTTCAATGTCTGACTCTCCGAAGTTATTTCTGGGTTTGTCATATACCCCAACTACTGATTCTGGTCAATTTTGCTGACATGTAACATCGGAATCCTGATCAGACGCAGGAGGTTAAGCACCTGCTGCCCCGTGGGCGGAGGTCCTCTTTTCCAAAACTTTAAAAAACTACAAAACTTAATATTTTTATATTTTTAGTTAAATAAAAAAAAGAAATAAAAGAATTAAAGAGAGAGGTCGTCTTCGCCAGTATGACATCACGCCGCACCACATGACCAACCTCCTGCGTCTGATTAGGATTCTGATGTTACATGTAATCAAAATTGGTCATAATTGGTAGTAGGGGTATATGACAAACTTCGGGAAGTCAGACATTGAAAAAAAAAGTATAAAAGTATCTAACAAAAGTATCGGATTTGTGACATAATTAAGCCTTAAATAAATATAAACTCAAAATCAAATTAGACTTACAGCAATCACAGTGAGACACCGTGTATAAAGCACCCAAGTATGACAAGTAGGAAACAACACGATGAATTATGATCGTGACGAGCAACAACATATAAAATAAAACAAAGTAACTACTATAAAATTATGACACCAATTCAAACCTTCGTTGTCACAATAACACCCTCCTCTATAAGGGTCTGTTTCTTTCCCCCGGCCTTAATGACTCCAACTACCACCATTTGACTCGTTCCTCAGTCCTCTCACCAATTAGCCTTATATTCTTATGGTTATGATGAGGTTTTTAGGTTGTTTTAATTCGTTAGAAGGATATATTATTATTCTATTAACTCAGATGTTACCAACAAATTATTATGACAACGCATTCTTAGAATCATTAGGTGCATTTTTATTGTTACCGTGACTTTGAGAGTTTGAGTTAATTTATATATGGAAATATTGTCAACAACTAAAAATAATGTGTAATTTCTTTTTATCAGCAAACAAAACCATTTCATTGAACATGAGTATTAGTTGTAGTTGTAATCAACACAGTACAAATACATCCATATTTACAAAAAGGATTGGATACAGCTTCAGAAACTCATACACCAGTCATTACATGAAATATTATTATTACCTAAGACATTAAACCAATGTCATGTTCTAACTTTTAAATATTTGCAACCCACACTGAGAACATGTTTAATTTGAGTCACCGCTACACCTCGCTTATTTAGATTTATCCTGGTAGGTATTCTATCATAGATAAGTTGAATTGCCCGGCAAAAGCACGAATCTTTAAGGAAACCTTAGCTTTCCAAACCGCCTTTAATATCTCATTTATCATCAAGAAGCTAAGTCATCCTTCACAGATTGCTTCATTAAGAAGTTTAAAGCCATTTTACACGAATGGATCCCTCTGTTGACTAGGACCCAGCACACCTTGTCCTCTGAGTTTGGATTCGGCCTCATCACATCGCAGCAAGTAGGGTGTAACGGTCCGGTATTTGATAGATATTAGGAATCAGACCAATTAAATTATCATGATTTGGTTTGATCTGATCCAAACATTTTTTATATTCAAAGACCGGACCATTCATGAATGGTCCGATCCGGTCCTTTTAACTTTACTTTTTTTTTTCCTGCTTTATTCAAGCCAAAATATGCCTTTATCCGATACTTATGTTGTTATCCCTTATAATTCTCTTATTATTTTTTATTCTTTTATTTGTTGTAATTATCTCTAACAGTAATTTCAAAAAAAAATTAATAATAATAATTATCTCTAACAGTATCAATTTGTAAAGACGTAACTGCTACTTATGGTATATGTACTACACTACTACTACTTACATATAGTACATGCATGTATAGTAGTTTGAGTTAATAAAACATAATTATATTTTCTCTACACAGCACCTGTAGTTTAAGTGCCAACTTGATTTAACTATCTTTTCTTTTTTAATTTTTTTTATAAACTACCGGTTCGGTCCGGTTCCAACGGTCTCAAAATTTATTGGATCGTGGACCAGATCATAAAGAAACGGTCTAAGAATTTTCGGACCGGACCAGATCATATTTTTTGGTTCGGTCCGGTTCAATCCGACCAATCTCGCGTTCTAAGACCGGATCGCTTACACCCCTGACAACAAGTGTAATTGAACATGTACATAAGTCATGCACATGGACAAAAATAAAATTTACTTAAAACTTAAAAGTCATAGATAATTGAGAAATAACATGATTTTATATTTTATACCACTAGCCATTATTTAAGATTTTAAGGTCTTTGGTCAATTTTGAAAATATTCTCTATCTTTTTATTAAAAAAATTTAATCACATTATGCATGACCATTTAGAATAAACATTAAAATTTTCATTTTAATTGTTATTTTTTAGAACATAATTATTATTAGTATATGCAATAACCTATACTTTCAAGAAATTTACTAATTAATTAATTAATAATATAAGTGTGCTTGTAAATAAAAAATAATATACGTATACTTTAAGATTAAGGTAGTGCCACGCAAATGAGATCCAAGGCCGGTCCTGAGGAAGGGCGACGAGGGCAGTATATAGCCCTGGGCCCAAAAAAATCAGGGGCTCATAATTTTTTTTAATACTATATTTATTTTTAAAAAAAAATTAGTAGTTGCAAGTTCTTTTTATCTTTTAATCATCAATGATTTTTAGCATAAAACTTCAATTTGTTTTTTTCCTTTACTCACTTAATTTATAAATAAATGAAGTAAAGTAATGAACTTTAACTTTGCAACCCAACATAAAAAAAGAGTTTTTTATTACCTCTTTACTTGATAGCTTTTTATTTTATTTCAAATCTTATTTTTTAATAATTAGTTTTATTATTGATTGATGTCATTGTTTTAATTGATTATATGTATATATACTACATTTTTAATTGGTTTTTTTAATTTTTTTTTTTTTATGAATTAGGGGCCCCAAAAAAGCCAAATTCTTTTTTCGTCCTAGGACCCGAAATAGGTTAGGACCGGGCATGATGAGATCATAATATATACAGAGGAAAGTCGTGCATCGACATTCACGAAACCAGGTAAGGTGATCAAAAGTTCAAAACGTTAGTTCAACAAAAAAAAAAAAAAGTTCAAAACGTTATTTTGTTTCAATTCTTCAGTAATAATTATAAGTATGACACTTTATTTCCATGCAAATTTGTATCATTGTATTTACGATTTTTTTTTTAAATGAGAATAAATGAAACCAGTGCGATATACTTGTAATTATTGAGCTTCTTTATTTGAACAATAGACAAATTTTTCTTGCAACAAAACAAAGTTTATTTTTATCTCTTGCTTATTTTTTATGTTTTATATTTATACGCATAAAAAAAAACATACAAGAAAAATCAAAGACACCAAAATAGTGTCCCTCATTTGTTGTACACTTGTACATAAAAGGTTGTTGATAATTACTAATGAAAACAGCAAATATAATTAATACCATAAAAAAGTAGAGAGTCTCTAAGCCTCCTCTTAATCCTTTTAGATTTCAACAAGCCCAAGAGTATGGAGTGGAATTTGACTTTGCTCAAGGTTTTTACCTGAATACAAGTCTCTAGATGTAATGTGCTACAAGTCTACAACGATAAGGTCGTCATCATAAATCGGTTATGATCATGACAAGATTGTTATCATAAGTCGATCGAGATATTTATAATTAAGGTTGTTATCATAAGTCGGTTGAGGAAATAATAATATTGTTGGCATAAGTTGATCGGAATAATAACGATATCGTTATCTCTAGTGATTAACTAATAATTGATAAGCCATGAGGTTATCCTAAGTTATTGTGTTGGTGATTCCATATTGAACCTTAGCTGTAACTCAACTACGCCTAGGGAGGAAGACATGTTACATATTCAACCTGTTGAGAACTAGATTCAATCAATGTTTTGTGGCGTAATGTAATTGTATTGCATTTAGTTTAATATTATTTGATATGCTTCAAAGTCAATTTTGAAATCATGTGCAGCCACACTTTCTTAAAAATATGATACCAGGGAATTAATCAAAACATCTGTGTTCAGTGATCATGATCTGGTTTATTACATGTTTTAGACATTACCACGGAATCAACCATGTGGCATGTGCCATTCCTTCTTGCACGGTTTGAGAAATGGTTATGAACAGAATGTATTCATCATTTTTTATTCCAGTATCTGTTTTCTTTGACACTATAGCTTTCACATTATCGCTTAGAACATCAAATACTAGTTAGAGAATTTGCTTATAAAAGCCTCATTCTTTCATTCTACCAATGCAATATAGAAAGAGAGAAGAGAGTGAAATGGCATTGCACACTGCTACTCTTGTTAGAAGTTCAATGTCTAGCCATAATCTTCTCAGAATAACTTTATCCCTTATATTCATCTCAACCCTTTTTCTTCATACAGCATCTGCTGCATCAACCTCTTCCAATGCCCTCAACACCTACAAAAAGTTCATAAAAGATAAGTGCAACTCAACCACTTACTCAGATGTTTGCTACAAGTCTCTTTCCCCTTATGCATCAAAAATCAAAACAAACATTCTCACACTCACCAAAACATCTGTTTATCTGGCTCTGAATGCAGCCAAAAGTGCATCTACAACATTGAACAAACTATCCAAATCCAAGGGGAATCTAACACAAGCAGAGACTGAGGTAATTGCAGACTGCAAAGACAATATTGGTGACACTGTGGATCTGATTCAACAATCAGCTGATGGCCTTGAAGGTTTGAATGGCGTCACTACGGAAGAAGAGAGATTCCAATGGGATGACATAAAGACATGGATGAGTTCTTGCATAACAGATGAGAGTACATGCACTGATGAGTTTGATGAAATGGTAGTGCGGCCTTCGCTGCAGAAGAAGATCAAACCAACTGTTGCTATTGTTGCTCAGAAGAGTAGCATTGCTCTGGCTCTCGTCAACAGACTTTTCTATTAACTTTTTCAGTAATATTGTGGCTGCTAGTTTGTGATTCTTATGTCATTTGTGGTTTATAAGAGTATGTTACTAGCAAAAGTTCCTACATAGATATATTATGCTTATATTTGAGGTACAAGTACTTAATGGATTCCTCACTCATATAATCTGTAGACATGTGTAATTAATTCAATTTTAAGTTGGCATAGCCTTCAATTCTAAGATGCTCTATTACTGAGTAAGATAGAAGTATGATATGACTGACACAGGGTTGTGAGGAATTTTTTGAAATTCAAGATACATGTTATAATCTAAATATGTTAAACAATGATTTCTGGGTACATAAGCTTTAAATAAATTTGATTTCAAAATAGAAATACTGAAACTAAATGAAAATTTATTCTCACCCAGTATAGGCAGATAGCATATCGCAGTATATCAAATAATTAGTAAATTCCAATCATATCACAGAATAGCATTTGAACAAGATTAGTTTGGTTCTAGTTCCTCCCATTGGCAAGCTTCTTGGTGGTATATCCATGAAGATAAATGTTGGTGGCAGAGATTATGGCAACCCTGGCAAAGGCTGGTGCAAAGAATGAACCAAAGCTAATGCATAGCATTGGACACCCTCTATCTGAGAACTAGTCTTCCCACATACATATACCAAACAAGGTCTAAAAGTTTAGCAAGGCTAAGAAAATTTTCTAAAAACTGCATCGCACAAAGCAGAATGGCATCAACCAAATCAGTAAATGAACTTCTGTGAGCATTACATTTCAGCATCATCCTTCAATGTGGCTTACTTTGTACTCAGGGAATCATTAGATATTTCACAAAAAAGGACAACCATCCTACACAACCTTTGCAATCTTCAAGCCTACCAAATCCAAAAAAACTTCACTGCAAGGTCGGATTTCCATCCTGACTAAGAAGGCAGCAGCATTTGAAGCAATATGGAAGGATTTGCTATCAAGTTTTATAATTAATCTGATCACGTGTGGCAGAGAATGCAAGCCTGAGACATATTATACAACCTTGCATTCCGGAATTATGCATCCTTCAAAAGCATATTGCAAGGACAACAGTCAATATTGATCAAAAAATGGTTGCTTCTTCAACAATTTGGGAGGATTCGCTTTCAAGCCAAAATTTAACAAATCTGATCTACACAATTCATTTCTATAAGCTCAAACATGAGTATCCAGGTTCGAAAGCAGGAGATCTTTGGACCAGAAATTATGGATACCTACTACGGATCCTTGAAATCAAGTTTTCAACCTTAAAGTCAATTAAATTCCTCACAAGGGTCTCTGGCATCTTTATGTCACTGAGGGGAGATGGATGCATGTCATATTCTAGACAGGTCCTATGTACTTTCCCAACTTAAGTTTGAGTTTTCTCTAGATTATGGGTTTTGACTTCCGACAATTCCACAGCTTATGAGTACTTCATGGCTTCATGCCATACAGATCCAGGACATCACCAAGAGTTTTTAAGTGAGGTTAAGGCTGGACCTGAAATCATAAACATAAAAGTTTCATTGTCACTTATCTAAAATACTGCACATCTTGCTTCTGGTAAAGCAATGAGCCATTGGAGGAAAAGAATTTTTCTTATTGACGTTTTATGTCAACATGATGGTATAATGTGTTTAGGAATCGTAAGTATCATATTTAATTTAAGTAATAAACCCACTGTTAGTCGCAACTCTTGGTTAGGGTGTGCACTTGCTTTACACGCGTAATCAAAAAGTGTTTATGAAACATGGCACATAGCAAGAAAAAAAATTAAAAGAACCTCTTAGTTTACAGAATACTCCATTAACTATAATGCTAAAAGAATGGAAGATTGCAATACCTCAATCAATTCTGCTCACTGAATTCCCATAGTCATCTTCAAGTACATAACGAAGTTTTCTGTAATCATGCCCTTCTACGAGGTCCTTCTCATGCAACTCCTGCAATAATCTCATGGCCTCCCGAACTTTGCCTCGTCTACATATCTCGTCTAGTACAGTCCTATATGTAATAAAATCAGTGGACCTCTGCTTCTCGATCATCTCCCACATATAATTTACTGCCTCCTCAACCTCTCCACCAAGAGCCAAAGCATTGACAAGAGAGTTATAAGATTTACTACTAGGGATGAAGCCTTTGGTCTTCATTTCATGACATAATTCTTTGGCATTATCCGTTCTGCCTTGGGCGCACAACCCATGAATCAAGTAATCATAGGTATAAGAGTTGGGCTGGCAATCATAAACCCCGCCCATCTGATGGAATATCCTTAATGCGTCATTAACATGAAGAGAAAGTACATAACCTTTTATCAACAAATTTATCGTATATATATCAGGTTCAATCCCATCATTGACCATTTGCCTGAAAAGACTTCTAATTGTCTCCATATACACATAGTTTATATAAGTATTATTCCCTCTACTCAGAAATGCAGCAAAAAGAATATGATAGGTTCTAATTGAAGGCCTGCAATTCAAATTCCTACTACTTTTCATGTGCTTAAATATACTAACCGCTCTACTCAACTTCCGCACCTCAGTGAAGTAATAAATGATCGTGTTGTACATCGCCTCCGAACCAACGGAAGGAACTGCAAGCACTTGATTCACTATGTCATCCATTTCTTGGTACATTTTAGCAGCACCAAGCTTCTTGATGGTGACATGATAAGTCGAAACGTCGTGCCGAAACCTGGGCTGCTGAGAAGCCCAATGAAACAGTTCCAAACAAACTAAAGGATCTTTCTGAAGAGTCATCACATTGCGAAGTTCTTCAGGAGTGAACCTTGGTGGAATTTGGGAAATTGCTAATTGAAATTGAGCTTGGTCTAGAGTAGGCTTTAGGGATTTCAAAACCCTCTTACGAACTCTTCTTCTATAAGACCTTGAAGGAGCCTTAGTTGAATAGCAACAATGAGAATTAAAGCCAAAGGGTGAAAATTGTAGAGGAAATTGAGTATGATTAGCAATAATTTTGAACAAAAAGAAATTAATTTTTTGGGAATGAAGAAAAAAATGCATCTTTTGAGGATTTGGATCAATGGGGTTGGGAAATTTTGGCCAAAATGAGTTTTTGGAAGATGAGTTGAAGTAGCTGCGATATTTGAAACAATTTCTACTAAAAGATTGCATTTTTAGTTTGATTTTGGTGAAAAACTAAGTGGGGTGTTGAGGAGTGGTTACTTACCGACAACCTCGGAAGTTTTTTCGTCTTCTCCGATGATTAGTTGTCTTGAGCTGTTGTTATTAGCGGCAACCTATATAAATGAGAGAATAATGAAGGAGAATGTGTTGCAGATTGGGTTAATGACGAATCATGAAACGGGTATGGAAGACAGCATTGCGGGTCGAAAATATTGGCCCAAAAACCAACAGTGAAGTAGATACGGTCATACACTCATACGGACCTCTATTTTTTTAAGCGCATAAATATATATATATATATATATATATATATATATATATATATATATATTATTGTTTTCACTATAAATAAATGTAGTTAGTTTTGATTCAGTTTTTATATTTTTTTTAATTTTATTTTCTGAAACTTTGGTTTTTGTGTCACATGTCAACATTACAATTGATCACTTCAATAAATAATATTGTAATTTATATTGTAAATTCGGTGAGAATATTGGTATCTTTTATATTTGAAATATTGGTACTTAACTTGCCTATTCATCATTTCAAAAAAAAAAACTTGCCTATTCACAAATTTATATTAGAAAACTATAAATCATAGAAATGAGTGTGAATAGAGAAATTGAAAATGTATAGTCTCCATTCTAATAATCTAGAAATATCATTAAAAGGATTTTTAAGAGGATCAGTTTGGAAGATATTTTGGACCACTTTGTGTAAAAAGGGTTTAATAATAAAAATGAGATTCTAGGGTTCGTAAGCTTGAGAGATGTATGTAGAAGTACTGAATTCATGCCTCCGTGGCTTGGAGAGAACGAATGGAGCATCATGAAGAATCATCGGGAGGATCGACCGGAGTGTTCTTGACCCGACACTGGATCGATAATAATGAGGGGGTCAATATTATGACTTTGTTTTGTGGTTTTGTTTGTGGGTTGCCCTGGTCATAGCATGGACTGCAAAGTAATATAAGTGCGAGAGTATGGAGAGTATTCTGAGTGTGATGATAGTGACGAAGTTATGGTTTTGGGTTTAGAGAGTGGTGAGAATTTGTAGAGTCTTGGGGTGCTGAGGGTGAAGGTTAATAAATGAGAGTGAACTTGGTGACCAAGTCTTAGGAGAAATGGTGTCAGCCTACACTATCACAATAAGTGTGTGAGCGGTGAGCGAGGTGGGCTGTGAGTAAAGGTGTTCAAAACTGAACCGGTCCAATTAAAAATCGCAAACCGATCCAAAAAAATCGAAAACCGAAAAAAAACCACTTTTATTGGTTTTTTTGGACCCATTTTCTGAAAACCAATTGGTTCGGTTCGGTTTTCGATTTTAGTTGAAAAACCGAACTGGTTCAAACCGAACCGATCCTTTCCTATGTACACATGAAACGCAGCATTTCAATTGCCCATGCTAGTTGTGTTTTTACTTTTAAGGCAAGTGTCGGCGTTGAGTTCCAGACGCATATAGAGGATCTATGGGAAGGGAGTGAAGGCTCACCACGTACAGGAGGCAAGATGGCAAGATCCGGCCACGTACGACGTCAAGATCTGTCGGCAGTACAGCTACCATTAGCAAAGTGACCTTATCGCAGCAGCAGCACTTTATCTCAGCAAGACGCTTTATTATTTTATTCATGTGCTCAGTAGTAAGATTACTTTGCTTTATTATTTTATTCATGTGCTCAGTAGTAAGATTACTTTTATTCATGTGCATAATGCAAAGTATGTGCCTATTCAGTGTAAGTATGTGCATAATGAATTTAACAAAGTATGTGCCTATTCAATGTGCCTACGTGACTTCTTCTCTTTATTATCAAAACAGGGGAAATAAGACTTATATTAAGGATAAAAAAACTTCAAATGAAGATTATATATAAAACCAGAGGGAGTATTAAATAAATACATAAACTAGTATATGTAGTAGAATAAAAAAACTTGGGAGGTCCTTAGTTACTTTTTCAAGTTTAATCAAAGTTGAACCGGTGAGTCCCTTAAAAAAAAAAAAGGTTGAACCAAGGGGTATGTTAAAACTTAAAAGTTTTTTTAAAGAAAGTACTCATGTATCTTCAAAGATTTTTTAACCCAAGTGGGTTGGCTCGTTACTAGTTTGTTAAGGGGAAAGGAACTTGAAGTTCTAGGTATTAGGCTTGATAGGCAATAATCAACATTGTTATAAAAATGTGGATCCACTTGTGTCCACTCCCGCCTAAATTTACACTGAGCAAATGGCCCACTAGCTGAGAGTTAGTACTGTTTCTATTAAACTGCAATATTTTAATCCCATTAAATTAAACATTAAAGCTAACACTCTTTTATTATTACTGAAGTTATATTAAATGGCGTATGTAAGAAGATTCCCCCGTTTCTCTCAGCTTGGCCCGTTCACTTCTCTTCCTTGAGAAGACTCTTTGCCCGTGTGATTTCAGTTGGCGCCCTCCTCTTTCCCTCCGTTCTTACACACATACCCAAACTTTGTTCATCTTTTATATTTCTGTCCTCACTGTTCCATCAATTTCTTTTTTCGCTCATTCTGGGTAATATCTTATTTTGCAGCTTATCATCCACTTCATTTTCATGCGCGTTTGTTCTTTGGAGCTGCTTTTTTTCCTTACCACCAGTTGCATGCAGGTTCGAATCCCATTTTCTTCTAATTTCATTTCTGTAAAGCTTTTTGCGTGTTGATGTACGTGGATTACGATTCTGAAGCGAAGGTCTTGAAGGACCCAAAGTTTGTGTTTATTGCTTTGCTAATATTTATTCGTCACTTCCAGCTTTGGCTTGATCAATTGGGGATTTCTGTTTTTTAACTTTTGCAGTGGGAATGGTGGAGTAAGATAAATACTTTCCTCATATTTAGCTTTTGAGCATATCAATTTTAATTATTCTGTTAGTGTTGATTGACTTGGATTCGGCAATGGAGTGGTGAGTAATGAACTTGCTAGCATTTTGAAGAGGTCTGTAGGTGAATTTCAGCGAACTCATAGCTGTTTTGGTGGTAAGTGTTTGCTATTTCATTATTTTAGAAGTTGTCGTGTTGTATTACTGTTGATTTCATGGTTTTGCTGACTCAACGAAGTGATGAATGACTCCTTCCCACAATTATCTAGCTGGTTTTGTTTGGCATGGTGCTGTGGTTAAAATCCATATTAGTAGTAAGATTGTAATTTATAGCTATACATGTGTTGTTGATTGTGTGATGAGGCAGTGAAGACTGCAGGAAGGTGATCAATTTTTATTCGTTTAATATGGATTTAAATGATTGTGTGCATACCAATTTATCTCTGTGTTTTTATGATGCAAGGGGTCCGGGTCTTAAAAATCTGGGGTAATCTTGTGTTATCGGGTCAAATGTGAAAGATAAAATGAAGGACTCTGTGAAAAGACGTTGTTAGGGTGTTGTGATGCCCTGACTCAGGAAAAATCTATTCCGAATATGAAACTGATGGAGGCAACGAATGGAGATTGCAATCGTTCCTCACAAAAGCGCAAAAGAGTCAGATTAGCAATTAGTCGTGGCGAAAACTCAGCAGGTAATGCAGTTAGCTAACATTGTCTTCCTTTTTTGAATTTTTGGTTATATTGTCTTCTGTTTACAATGTTTGCCATGTCAATTTAGTGTACATGAAGTCTGGATGAATTGGTTTTGTTTTAGTTTTATTTTTATCTAAAAATTTACTCATATATAAATTTACTTCAGGATTGCATGATGACAAGACTCAGCAGACTCCTTCTCCAAATATTAAACTGATCGAGGTACAAGCTGGAGATTTCAAAGGCTCCTCACAAAAGCGTCAAAGGCCGGGTTTGTCAATAAGTGCTGATCAAAACCAGCGAAGTAAGATAGTTGTGCTAAATTTGCTTTCCTTTTTGTTGACTATTTAGACGTATTTTCATGTGATTCTGTCACAGGAATGATAAATTATTTTTTGAGAAATTTTGTCTGATCTAGGATGTGAAGGAGTAAGTATGTTGCACGCAGATGCGTGTGAAAATATCAGTATGCAAGAAAGGAAACTTGTGGCAGGGAACAGCGTGGATAACATGAATTCGGGAAAAAGGAAGCAGTTGTCAGACATTACAAATTTGCCACTGACACCGCAACCACCGGAACAAGTTGTGCAGTATCCTGCTAAGAAGTGTAGAGCTGCAGCGTTTGGTTCAGGAGGACAAAGACCTGAAAAGGGTGTTTCGCAAAAGAACCAAAAAAGGGTGTCTGGTATGAGATTGGTTTACTTTTCTGCATTTAAAGTATTTGATGTGTAGTGAATTCTCAATGGCGAGATGGATCTGTAATGGACACTTGAAAGTACCACTTGCGCTTATGTTTCCTTCCAATATGCAGAGTCTTGGACATGTAATTCCAATCCAAGATCTCTGCGTCCTGGAGTGCACGTGATCAATTTGTGGCAGAGACCTAATTTAAGCGAAGCTCCAATTTTAGTTGACTCTGGTTTTTTAAGTCTTGGTTGTTATAGTGTAGACCATCGGGAAATTGGGGTTGGCAATGTGTTACGATACTGTGGGAGAGCTGAACATCCATGTAGTAATTGTTTGTTTGGTTCCAAGTTGCCAAACCATTCTGGAATTCCAGATTTGTCAAATCCGAAAGATCTGAATCCAAACATGGCTACTTTGGTTATGAATCCTTGCTATGATCAGATTGAAATATCTCAAACCAACACTCCTCGATCTGATGTGTTGGACATGGATTCTCGAAGTAATCCTGCGAAGGCTGTTGTTAGGGAAAAGAGATTTAAAGTGGTTGCTCAAACAACAACTGTGAGAGATTTGTCGGCTGTGTTTGAAAGGCATAATTCATCGGGTCAATTGCAAAACAATGACACAGAGTCCGAGACAGGTAGAAATTTTCACATTGTTTTCAATATTTATATTGTTCGTGTTTTTTAAAGCAAGTGTTTACCGATGAATTTCATATGATGCATTTTGGTAGATGTTGGTATTGAATATTGTGAGGATGATGAACAAGACTTTGAAGATTTTGAAGAGGTTGGAATGTCATCCTCAAGTGCACTAAATGATGGTTATGATGATGTTGGTGATCCTGTTCATTCTTGCCAATATTGTGGAGCTAAGTTTTGGCTATTGGAGAGAATACATCAGAGAAAGAAGAATGATCGCCCAATCTATACTAAATGCTGTGCAAGAGAGAAAATAAAAGTGTCATTTATGACAAAACCGCCTGATGAGCTTTTGAAACTATTCATGGATAAAGAAGATCCTCAATCTAAAAACTTTCAAGAAAATATTAGAGCCTATAACATGATGTTTTCTTTCACATCGATGGGGGGTAAGATTGATAGAAGTATAAATGATGGTAATGGCCGCTATGTTTTTCGATTGTCTGGGCAGAATCATCATAGGATCGGTAGTCTTCTACCACCTGAAGGTCAAACACCAAGATTCGCTCAATTGTACATCCATGATACTCAGAATGAGGTCCAAAATCGCTTGCATGTTTTGAGGTAGTTATTAACCCTCTTATCGTGCATTTGCTGGATCGGTCGTTTGTTTGTATAATTGTGGAAGTGTTCCTATTGTTTTTCATTCTAGGGGTCGTACGTCTGAAACTTCTACAAGTCTTGATCCTGAAATAGTGGAGAAATTGCAAAAGTTAATTGATCAGTACAATCCGATTGCGAAGGTGTTCAGAATGACAAGAGATAGACTTGCTGGTCAAGAGGTTCCAAACTTGAAGTTGCGGCTATTGAGAAAGAGAAATAAAGATTCAAGGCTTTATAACCTCCCTACATGCGATGAAATTGCTGCATTGGTTCCAGGAGATGTTGATGTGGACAATGGTGATCGGGACATTATTGTGGAAACACAGAGTGGGCTGTTACAAAGGATCAATGAGCTTCATCCTTTATATGTTCCAATGGGGTATCCGTTGTGTTTTATATTTGGTGAGGATGGATATTGTGCTGACACACCACACACCGAAATGTTTGATCCTAATGTTAGGAGGTATGGGAAGTTGACTTTGCGGGAAAATTTTGCATATAGGCTTCATGATAGGGATGAGGAGTTTGCATTGTTATTATATGCTCGAAGGCTGCTACAACAGTTTGTAGTTGATGCGTATTGTATGGTGGAAGCTTGGAGACTTAATTTTATTAGATACCATCAACCGAAACTTCGACAAGATTTATATAAAGGCCTGAGTGACGCTGTGTTCCATGGAGAAAGAGAGGGAGCAGCAGTTGGGAAAAGGATAGTCTTACCTTCAAGCTTTACTGGAGGAGCACGATACCTAATGCAAAACTATCAGGATGCAATGGCCATTTGTAAATGGGCAGGGTATCCTGATATATTCTTGACCTTTACATGCAACCCCAAATGGCCTGAGTACACTCGATACACATCAAGTCGAGGGTTAAAGCTTGAGGATAGGCCTGATATTGCTGTTCGAATATTCAAAATGAAGCTCAAACAGCTCATGACGGTTCTCAAGAAAGGACACATTTTTGGGCGTTTAAAAGCAGGCAAGCTGAATTTATTGTTACTTAATCAGGTCATTTATTTTTGTTAGTTAAGAGTGGTTTTTTGAAATATTATTTTTTCCATGTTGTTACTATGTTTATTAGCGACTGATTTAAAATTACTCTTTGTTATCCTATGCAGTTGTTTATACAATCGAGTTTCAGAAAAGGGGATTGCCACATGCTCACATCCTTTTATTCCTACTTCCGCAATATAAGCATCCACATCCCGATGACATTGACAAAATTATCAGCGCTGAGATACCAAATGAGAAGGATGATCCTGAAATGCATGAATTGGTGAAGGAGTTTATGGTACATGGACCATGCGGAGTTGCAAATAGGAAATCGCCATGCATGATTGATGGTCGATGTTCAAAGTACTATCCAAAAGAATTTGAGCCTGTCACAAAGATCAACGAAGATGGATATCCAATATATATGCGAAGGGATGATGGTGTAGTATTCATGAAGGGTGGCTGTCAGTTGGATAATCGAAATGTTGTTGCACACAATCGAATGCTTTTACGCATGTTTCGGTCCCATATCAACACTGAATGGTGCAATCAAAGCCGTAGCATCAAGTACTTATTTAAGTACATCAGTAAGGGAAGTGATAGAGTCACGGTTGCCTTATACAACCAATCAAGTGGTGATCCATCAACAGTCATTGATGAGATAAATTGCTATTATGATTGCCGCTACATTTCTCCATGTGAGGCAGTGTGGAGGATTTTTTCATTTGAAATCAATTATAGGTTTCCTTCAGTTGAAAGATTGAAATTTCATCTTCCTGGTGAACAAAGTGTATTGTATAAGGATGATGACAATTTAGAAGAAGTTGTTGCAAATCCAGCTAATCAAAAATCAATGTTTATGGCGTGGATGGAAGCAAATCAACGGTATGATTTGGCAAAAAACTTGACTTACTTGGAATTTCCTAGACACTTTGTGTATAGGAAAAAAGACCGTTGTTGGCTATTGCGGAAAAAGGGTTTGTGTATAGGTCGCCTTACTTTTGTCCCTCCCAGTGCTGGCGAACTCTACTATCTAAGTCTTTTAATTAATAGAGTCAAGGGCCCTGAGAGCTATGCTGAATTAAGAACTATTGATGGCATTGAATATGATACTTTCAGAGATGCATGTTATAAACTTGGATTGCTTGATGATGATGCTGAATTTATTGATGCAATCATAGAGGCCAAAGATTGGGCAACAGGAAGTCAATTGAGGAGTTTGTTTGTAAGCATTTTGATTTCATGTAGCGTAGCTCGACCGGAGGTCGTTTGGCAAGCTACTTGGAGATTTATATCAGAGGATTTGATTTACTCACATAGAAGGTTAATTTCAGGAAATGGTAGGTGAAAATTTTTTCCCTATACGATATAGTAATTATTATTGTTTAACATCATTTTGAATTTGAATATAAAATATCAATTTTTAACATTAACTAATATAAGCATTCTTTGTCAGCTATTCAATTTAGTGATGCTCAAATTCAGGCCATAGGCTTGGTGGAAATTGAAAAGTGTTTAATCAGAAATGGCAAGTCTTTGAAAGATTTTCCGTTCATGCCTCAAGTTGATTATGATGCAATAAGGTCGGTTAGAAATTCATTAATTGCAGAGCAACTGAATTTTGACAAGCCACTATTGGAGAGTGAATTTTTAGAGCTATTCAAAGACATGAATGAAGAACAGAAAATAGCATATAATAAAATAATGAATTCTGTTGAGCAAAACACAGGTGAATGTATAAATCTACTAACCTTTGGTGTATACAGCATTTATGTGGTTAACTTATTTTTCCACTTATTTTGAATAAATCATTATCAATTTATTAAAAAAGGATCTTTTGCCACATTGGCCACTCCACTTTTACTAACCATATGATGCATGGATAATTGTGCAGGTGGTTTTTTCTTTCTCAATGGATATGGAGGGACTGTAAAAACTTACTTGTGGAGGGCATTGAGTGCCAAACTTAGATCGCAAGGGAAGATTGTTCTCACGGTTGCATCCAGTGGCATAGCTGCAACTCTCCTGCCAGCTGCAAGAACTGCACATTCTCGGTTCCACATTCCAATTGCGATTACGGAAGACTCCACATGTAATATTAAAAAGGGAACATTGGTTGCTGAGCTGATAATTGCATCTTCCCTCATAATATGGGATGAAGCTCCCATGGTTAGAAAATTTTGTTTTGAGGCATTGGATAGGACAATGAGAGATCTATTGGCAGAAACCCAACCGCAGTCTGCCTTTGTACCCTTTGGAGGCAAGACTGTTGTGCTTGGGGTGACTTTCGACAAATTCTGCCTGTCATTCCTGGAGGCAAAAGGTCATATATTGTTTTCAATAGTATTAATTCATCAACTCTTTGGTATCATTGTGAGGTTTTGAAGTTGACAAGAAATATGAGATTGCAAATGGTTGGAAATGAATTTGAGCTGGCTGAATTAAGAGAATTCTCTGACTGGATGCTCGACATTGGTGATGGAAATGTCGGACAAGTCAATGATGGGGAGGCAGAAATAGATATTCCCCCTGATCTGATTATAACTGAATTTGATCATCCGTTGGAGGCAATTTTCCAGCAAACATATCCGGATTTTCAAATGCATTATTCAGATCCGCAATATCTTAAGGATAGAGCTATTTTAACACCAACTCTTGACATTGTGGACGAGGTTAATAGCTATATAATGGACAAGCTTCCTGGAGATTACAAGACCTTTCTAAGCTCTGACTCAACTACATTCAGTGGGGAACATTTTGATCCTTCAGTTCAATGCATTACTCCAGCAATGCTTAATGACATTAAAATTTCTGGCCTTCCAAATCATGAACTAAATTTAAAAGTTGGGACGCCAATTATGCTTCTTAGAAATATTGATCAAGCTGCCGGTCTATGTAATGGCACCCGACTGATTGTGACTCACTTAGCTGACCATGTTATTGGTGCCAAAGTTATATCTGGTGGTAGTGTTGGCAATACTGTTTTGTTAAGTCGAATGAATATGAGTCCATCAGAATCCCGGTTACCATTTAGACTTCAGCGTAGACAATTTCCAATAACTGTGTCGTTTTGCATGACCATCAATAAGAGTCAAGGTCAATCACTCTCCAATGTAACTGTCTATCTCCCTAGGCCTGTGTTTAGTCATGGACAATTGTATGTGGCTGTATCGAGGGTGAAGTCGAAGAAGGGTTTGAAGTTTGTCATTCTGGATAAAGAAAAATCTCCATGTACTACCACTCAAAATGTGGTATACAAAGAGATTTTTCAAAACATCATGTAAAAATTGGCTCACTTTTTTGCAAGTTGGCTGTTGGCTGACTTTTTTTTGGGACTTAATGTATTTTTGAAGAGGGAATAAAAGACAAGCAATGCATGGTACGTCTTTATTTGATAGTAGTGTATTGATTAAGTTAGTACTTAGTTTTGTTGGATATATACTCACTTCATATTTGACTGAGTTTGCAGATATCCTAAGTATGTGTCTTGAACCCAAATATATATTTTGGAGATCAGTGGTACATCAAGATGTTGATTTTGGAACTGTGAGCATCTTCAGCCACAGCCATATCTTGGTGAAATTGCAGGGATTGATTGATTTTTGCAGGTCAGGTTATGTATTGCATTTTTTAGTTGGGCCATGTTTAGTATTATTAACTATCGACGTGTCAAGTGTGAATTAGGACACTTTAGGCTGATCACTGTCTATTTATACTTCAGGTCATGTATTAAGCATATTCAATATAGTGTTTAGATGCATCAGGAGAAAGACAAAAATTCATTGTGGGAATGGTAAAATATTCAAATGTAATTTCTTTTTAGTATTATTTCAGGTACTGCTTACTCCTTGATAGTTAACATGCCTATTTTACGTCTGTTAAATTGATTAAGTTAACATGCTTTTAATTTTGGTTAAAGCAGAGGAACAAAGATACATTTAATTTTTGATTTTTGATTTCAGGCACAATTTTATTTCTATTATGTTCAGTCAAAAGCATGCACTAAATTTAAATAGGTAGTTTGTTTTGCATCTTCAGGGAACTGCTAAGGGTGAGTATATTGTTGTTGCTATGAATACTAATTAAGGATTGAATGGTTTAGCTATTCTACCTCTTTCTTTGGCACACACATCTGATGTCTATAATCATGTTTCTTAATTTACTTATCTTTTTTCGTGTGTGATTTTTTGTCCTCATTTATACTCATTTATTGAGCAAATTCAATATAGAACTTATATGATTCAAGAATGAGAGCATTTTATCGTCCCTCATATGTGCAAGATTGTAGTGCAATTGCTTCTTAGTCCTTTTGCTGTTCTTGCTTACTCCTTAACAGGTAACATGCATTTTTTAAGCATGTTAAATTTAATGGATATATACTCACTTCATATTTGACTGAGTTTGCAGATATCCTAAGTATGTGTCTTGAACCCAAATATATATTTTGGAGATCAGTGGTACATCAAGATGTTGATTTTGGAACTGTAAGCGTCTTCAGGCACAGCCATATCTTGATGAAATTGCAGGGACTGATTGATTTTTGCAGGTCAGGTTATCTATTGCATTTTTTAGTTGGTCCATGTTTAGTATTATTAACTATCGACGTGTCAAGTGTGAATTAGGACACTTTAGGCTGATCACTGTCTATTTATACTTCAGGTCATGTATTAAGCATATTCAATATAGTGTTTAGATGCATCAGGAGATAGACAAAAAATTCAGTGTGGGAATGGAAAAATATTCAAATGCAATTTCTTTTTAGTATTATTTCAGGTACTGCTTACTCCTTGATAGTTAACATGCCTATTTTACGTCTGTTAAATTGATTAAGTTAACATGCTTTTAATTTTGGTTAAAGCAGAGGAACAAAGATACATTTAATTTTTGATTTTTGATTTCAGGCACAATTTTATTTCTATTATGTTCAGTCAAAAGCATGCACTAAATTTAAATAGGTAGTTTGTTTTGCATCTTCAGGGAACTGCTAAGGGTGAGTATATTGTTGTTGCTATGAATACTAATTAAGGATTGAATGGTTTAGCTATTCTACCTCTTTCTTTGGCACACACATCTGATGTCTATAATCATGTTTCTTAATTTACTTATCTTTTTTCGTGTGTGATTTTTTGTCCTCATTTATACTCATTTATTGAGCAAATTCAATATAGAACTTATATGATTCAAGAATGAGAGCATTTTATCGTCCCTCATATGTGCAAGATTGTAGTGCAATTGCTTCTTAGTCCTTTTGCTGTTCTTGCTTACTCCTTAACAGGTAACATGCATTTTTTAAACATGTTAAATTTAATGGATATATACTCACTTCATATTTGACTGAGTTTGCAGATATCCTAAGTATGTGTCTTGAACCCAAATATATATTTTGGAGATCAGTGGTACATCAAGATGTTGATTTTGGAACTGTAAGCGTCTTCAGGCACAGCCATATCTTGATGAAATTGCAGGGACTGATTGATTTTTGCAGGTCAGGTTATCTATTGCATTTTTTAGTTGGTCCATGTTTAGTATTATTAACTATCGACGTGTCAAGTGTGAATTAGGACACTTTAGGCTGATCACTGTCTATTTATACTTCAGGTCATGTATTAAGCATATTCAATATAGTGTTTAGATGCATCAGGAGATAGACAAAAAATTCAGTGTGGGAATGGAAAAATATTCAAATGCAATTTCTTTTTAGTATTATTTCAGGTACTGCTTACTCCTTGATAGTTAACATGCCTATTTTACGTCTGTTAAATTGATTAAGTTAACATGCTTTTACTTTTGGTTAAAGCAGAGGAACAAAGATACATTTAATTTTTGATTTTTGATTTCAGGCACAATTTTATTTCTGTTATGTTCAGTCAAAAGCATGCACTAAATTTAAATAGGCAGTTTGTTTTGCATCTTCAGGGAACTGCTAAGGGTGAGTATATTGTTGTTGCTATGTATACTAATTAAGGATTGAATGGTTTAGCTATTCTACCTCTTTCTTTGGCACACACATCTGATGTCTATAATCATGTTTATTAATTTACTTATCTTTTTTCGTGTGTGATTTTTTGTCGTCATTTATACTCATTTATTGAGCAAATTCAATATTTGCTTTAGATGATTCAAGAATGAGAGCATTTTATCGTCCCTCATATGTGCAATATTGAAGTGCAATTGCTTCTTAGTCCTTTTGCTGTTCTTGCTTACTCCTTAAGAGGTAACATGCATTTTTTAAGCATGTTAAATTTAATAACTTAATATCCATTTTTTTCCATATTTTTGATTTTAGCGAAAGTTTTTTTTCAGTTCTACTCAATCAAAAACATCCACTAAAGCGTTTAAACTAAATGGTTTTGCTATTTAGCGGAATGCCAAGGGTGAGTGTATTGTTTTTGATCTGAATTGTAATTAAGGATTAAATAGATTAGCTGTTTTCCTTCTATCTTTGGCACACACAATTGACTTCCATTATAATGTTTGTGCTTTCTGTTTATAGAAATGATTAGATTTTTCTTTGGCATTAAGTGAATTGAATTTACTCATATGCAAGTTGGTTATACTGGACGGATTAGTTTTGAACCCATTGAGACAGTGTTTTTATTATTGGAAGCATAGGGAATTATACTGTAGGAAAGGAGGAAGCTAAAAAATCACTTGGGAGAACTATGATGATGATACATGTTTTTAACGTTAATGTATATGTTATTGTTATAAATTTTTCTTATGGTTTGGTGCTCTATGTTGTTGCAGATAAAATTGGAACAAGAAGCAGGAATTAGTTTGAAATGCCTAACTTTAATGCTGCACTCGAAAAAGCAAGGTATGCATTGTGTTTTTTATGGTAATGACTGTTTCCTTCTAATTCAGCTAAATTAACGAACAAAATCAATATAGCCTTCAGATCCATAGAACCAATTAGCGAAATTTTTTTTTTCCAGAGGTAAAATATTGAGATGCCAATTTTTTAAGTCTTCTTCCATTAGTTATTTACCACTTGATAGTGAACATGTATTTTTTTCTTGGTTCTTAAATTCAATTTAAGAAAACATGCATCTTCTTTTTAATTAAAGTGAACAACCTAACTTGCAATTGTTTTTTGCTATGTCAATTCAGGAGCATTTTTTTTGCAGTAATAGATAGTCAAAGGCATTCACCGAAGGTTTTGGAGAAATTGGTTTTGTTCTTCAAGGATATGACAATGGTTAGTGTCCTGAGATATTGGTTTTTTTACCTATAAGCTATGCACAACGCAAAATAGTTATATGATTGGTAACCAGGCAATTGAACATTTGACGAAACCAAATATATAAATACACCACATTCTTGAAATAAAGTTAGACAGAAATTCAAACCAACTTGACATAATTTCATAGCCTGGCTAAATAAATAAGTAAGCAAACGAAGGGTAGTAATTTCTTGGAATAGGTGACATTAGAGTAATATGTAATTTAACAAAGCAATAACGGAAATTAGCAAGCGTCTCCTGCAGCAGCAAAACTTTCAGGTCATGATTTGGGCCGCCTATATCTTCCTTATATTGTATATCCTACAGTTTTTACAATAAACGAAGTTCAGGAATTGAAGCATGCAAATGAGAATGTTATTAGTCTAGATTATAGTACGGTAAAGTTGGACCAACTTAACAAAAAATTACCTTATAGTAGGTTGCCTTTGGTTTGATAGGGGACATTGCTTCAATGCGGTCCTATTTGGTTCCATCCAAAATTAATAAAACATATTACAGTTTAGAATATTGTTGTATTTTAATATGGCAGCCAATAGCACATACAGTTTTATTTAACATAAAATAAGGATAAGCATGTAATGTACGTTAGGTATAGCTTAAAATTAAGAAAATAAGATCTTAGTACCGAAGTAGTAAATATTTTCCACTATGGAAATATTTACAGCCAATTTGATTCGCTCTCCTCCTTTTAGACCATGTTCTCTGCAGAATTTACGCCAACCATTTGAAAGGTAGGCTTCATTTGCACTCCTTTCAGAAACCACCATCTTGCATGGGTATACTACACCTTGCTCATCAATCAGATTGTAGACCAATCTTTTGTTCTCAAAAGCTTCTGCCACAAATTTGCTTGGCAATGGCTACAATATTGATGAAAAATGGATAAGTATTTCAATTATAATAGAGTATTTATCTGACCTAATATGCATAATTTTGTAATGAATTTTAAATCTGGATACCAAAACTCCCTTTTCGCACTGATTGCGTGTTAATGTTTTCTCAGTTTCAAAATTAAACTGTGAAGGCATATTTGCAAGAACATTAGTTGCAAGTGGTTGTTCGTTAGTTGCAGGATGGTTTTCAGAAATGTTGGCTTGCTCAACTCTATTTCCTGAAATATAAAGATAAAGATAACTTAGAATAAATGATTATTGCATGATAGTTATGATTGTTAATGGTAAAAATTTCTTACCAAGGAAACAATAGGCACATCTACATTCGGTCAAAATAGTTTCCCTTATTGGAAGAGGGTATCTCATTTCAATGCCATGTGGTTTTGTTATCATCATTTGGAATGTGTGTTGATCAGATCTCAAGAAATTGAAAAGGATATGTCCAGTTAATTCATAAAAATCCATCATTTTGTTCAACCCTTGTATAATTGTTAGAATTCGATTATTGCGCCTCGCTTGAAGTCTTAATTGGTGAGTATTTCCAACAGGATCAATGACTTTGATGGTTTTGCAAGGTGTGTAGCCAATGAACTCAGATGTGGTGCTGGACAGAATTTTTTGTCCCTGAGACTCAAAGAATGTTTATACATTAATTAATACAAACATTTATGATGTTGTGTGATTTTGTAACATGAATAGCAGCCTATACCTCTGATCTGTGATAATAGAATGAAAATCCTGTCATTTTGTTGTTCCAAAGTTTTTTTGCGAAATTTTCACCTGCCAAAAAAACAACTAATTAATTGGTGTTTTGTATTCATGGATGAAAACAATTTTATTCATGACATTGAAATATATTCCATGAAACATAAAATTAACTCCACTTTCATCAGGTGAAGTATAACATTAATCTTATTTTGCAGATAGAAAAGAAGTGAAGCTACTGAAGTGAGAGAGAACTTACATTTGGAAGAGCACAGTAAAAGGTAAAAGGGAAATCTAATCTTTATCATGTTAGTCAGATGCAATAAAGCAAGTTAAATATAGGACATAATTTCAGCATATAACCATTTTCTTTGGAGTAATATTGTTATTAATATGCAAGTGTTCTAAAGACAAAGCCATTATCAATTTTTGGTAGAAGAAAATATACAAGGATTTCTAATGACAAAGGCATTTTCAATACTGAGTGTGAATCGTTTTTTTTTAGTATGGAATGAAAAGAAAAAAAATATCATCTCTGGAATAGTAGTGGAACCAACTGAATGGAAGCATGAACAATGACAGGTTCTAAACATGTATGGAGAAGAGTAGTGGTGGAGGTATTACCTTATCAATGTGTATTAGGACTTGGAATGCCAAGATGTAGCTGCTGGAACGAAGAGGAATGAAAGGTGAGAAATTTTGGAGTTATAAAAGTGTAGAAGTTGGAGAGGTAAGAAGTGATATTATATTCCTTTTCAGGACTATGCAGAAAAGTTTTGTCGTTTGGTATTGATTTGATGAAACCCTGAAAATGGTTTGCCACTTTTGAAACATACATAGCCCACGCTTAGTTTATTGTGTTTGAGCTTCTGACATATACTTTTTAGTTGGCCATTTTCATTACTTAGCCCAACTACTAATTTTTATTATTCTCTAATGGCCTCATTGTAAATGCAATGGCACAGCTCAAATTTTGTCTTTTTTTGGCCAAGTTAATAGTGTGAATGATTTAAAAAAAAGATATTATATAAGAAATATTGGGCTGTATACCAAGTTTAAAAATATATATAAGAGATTCAAAAAAAGAAAAGGGAAGGTCATTTGTGACCTGAACACCAATTTTAGGTTGAATAGGTTAGTTTTTTACCTCAACCATTTGCACACTTAAATTTTTTTTTATTATCATATTTCTTTTCCCCATTTATATTTTAAGTTTTTAGAATTGAGTAGATTTATGTTTTTCATTAAGCATGGTGATTTTTTTATTTTAAAAAAATTGGGTAGGATTTTTATTAAAAAGTAGGCATGAAAAAAAATTCGAACTTCAGATTATATAAGAAAGTATACCTCTACCATTTGGGTAGAAGTGGCACGTTGTCATTGCATATTACTACCTCCGTTTATTTAATTTTTT
Source organism: Crotalaria pallida (assembly GCA_037953625.1). Classification (NCBI taxonomy): domain Eukaryota; kingdom Viridiplantae; phylum Streptophyta; class Magnoliopsida; order Fabales; family Fabaceae; genus Crotalaria; species Crotalaria pallida. The sequence goes on along the minus strand of CM075654.1, from coordinate 134,090,941 downwards.
ATTTGATAAAGTTTTGCATGCCAGCTGAAAAGTAAATAGTGAGAGTGCATGCCTAAAGTTATAAAGAAGTCTATCTTCATGCATTCAAAGACCGTATATTGTGTTCTTGGACTTTAGCTGCAAGTAGCATCCGTCTCTCTCTTTTTCACACATGACCTCTTATACACTGACACACCAATGCATGCATTGATTTTCTTTTCATTCATTAGTTACAATGGCTTTCAAACTGTTTTCTTTAATACAATACCAACCAAACCCTTTGAAACAGCAATCTTTTATTACAATACCAAGGAAAACATTCAACGAATATTTTAAGTAGCATAACATAACACACATAAAAATAACGAAAGGTCACTATTGGTCTGAACACCAATTTTAGATTGAATAAGTTAGTTGGTTACCTCTACCCTTTGCACAGTCATTTATTCTAAAAGGATCATGTTTCCATTCCTTATTTTATTGTATTCATGTGTGTTATCTTTTTCCCCATTATATTTGAGGTGTCTAGAATTGAGTAGATTTTTGTTTTTTATTAAACAAGGGGATTTTTTTATTTTAAAAAATTTGGGTAGGAGTTTTATTCAAAAGTATCCAAGAAAAAAAAATTATAAATTCAGATTTTAAAAGAAATTTTACAATATTGTAGTCCTTCATATAATAGATAAAAAATAAGGAAGATTTAGAAGTAAAGTCCCTTTTTTTGTGTGTGTTAAAAGTAAAAACATGACCTGTTCTTGGATGATATGCAGGAAGATTTTAAAAGTAAAGTCCTGTTCTTGGAGTTTAGCTCCAAGTAGCACCCGTCATTGATTTTTCACACATGACCTGCATATCATGTTCTCTCTTTTCCACATGACCTCTCACACACTGACACACTAATGCATGCATTGATTTTTCTTTTCATTCATTAGTTCCAATACCTGTCAGCATGGTTGGTCTTTTGAAACTGCTTTCTTTAATACAATACCAACCAATGCCTTTGAAACTGCTCTTTTTTATTATAATACCAACCAAAACATCCAACTAATATTAATAGTAGCATAACATATTCCATATATGTTTCACATTTGATCTTTTGTTTGGCTATAAATAGCCAGCTAACAAACACGCTTACTCATCTTCTATTGCTTTCTTTCATAGTATTTTTTTTCCTCAAAGAAACTCAATCTCTCCTTGGTGAATTTTCTTTCTTCTTTGCAGCATTCCTTTCTTTCACGATGGCAACATCTACGCACTCTGATGGACCAGAAGAGAAGGGAGTGCAGTATAAACTTGTGCTGCTGAACAAGGCTGAAAATGTATGTGAAAATTATCTTTATCATGTTGTTTTGATATTTTTTAATTGATAACCACTTTTGTTTGATTTTTTATTCAGCCTTATGTTGATGTTGAGGAAGACTTCATAGGCCTGTATGGCAATGAGTTAGGAGTCCATTGGAATATTTATAATACACATGGAACAAGATATGTCGTATACTACTTTCAAGGAATGGTGATACCCACAGGGAGGATCAATCATGGATGGGAAGAATTCAGGCATGCTGAAGGTATTCAAGACGGAGCTGAAGTTCACCTCAACTATATGGGGAATTCAAGGTTTGAATACATTCCAAACAATGCTTAAGCCAAAGCAAAAGACCTGAAATTTACTAAGATGTGTGGTTGTTGTAATCTGCCAAAGTATACTTGGCTTTTGTATTTTGTGTTCTTCTGGTACTATATTTGGAATAATGGAAGTGTTATGTAAAATTAAGCAATTTATAACCGTGTAGTTTAAGGTAACATGTATGGATCTTCATAAGATTATTTATTATTTATTAGTTTTTTGGAATTAAAATCTGAAATGTTGCTTTTGGTTTGGGCTGTTAATAAATCAATATTAATTACGTATTAAGAAATCGCAAATGTAATTTTGGCTACCTTTTGTGTATAAGAATAATAAGATTAATTATTAAGTTACTATCATAAACCCCTTAATTATGAAATCTAACTGTTAGGCAAAGAAATAAGTAATATTAGTCGGGGTGTTACTTTTGTTAATAATCTTAATATGATTTTTGAGAAGTTGAATTAATTTTTTTGAAATAGGTCTTTTTGGGAAAAATAAATTAGTCACATTTGCATAACGGAGGATAGAATGGTCTATAGTTTGGGATGGAGAAAGCACAATTAATCCAAATAATTTTCTCAATATTATATTGCAATTAAGTTTGTAATGTAAATAAGCCACTAAGTGCAATAAGTTTGTAATAATAATAATAATAACTACGTGCAATAAGTTTGTAATACTCCCTCCGTCCCTAATTATAAAGCCCTTTTGACACTTTTATTTTGTCCCTATTTATAAAGTATTATTAATAGGGGTAATTTTGAAAATGCATGTCAAAAGTTCACGTTTCCAATAAAATTAACTAAATTTTTCCACTTTCTTAAAGGACGTGAAATCTCCCAAGTGGGCTATATAATTAGGGACGGAGGGAGTAATAATAATAATAATAATAATAAGATTTCTAAATTTTGTAGTCCACTCATATTCTTTAGTAGATTACATTTGACACTTCTCTCTCACTATCTTACTCCTTCCACCACACGTTTCACCCTCCTGAGTGAAAAGGTTAAAATATCTCTGACACAAGCAATATTTTATTGACTTCTTGGAGCCAAAAGTTACAAGTACTAAAGTTGTTTGTCTTCAAAACTAAGGAAAAGGTTAAAAGAGGAGCTTTTTGTTATGTTCATGAAAGCTACGGGTATCTGAACCAGCAAGGACTTTCTTTTTTTATCCTGTAAGCATTACATTGGCTTCATCATAGTTGGACGTTTCCAACAATGAATCTTGAACTTGGAAGGAGTAAAAGGGCATCTCACTGACAAGTACAAAGGTAATAACATTCCCACAATAATATTGATCTATTTTAAAGTTATGGATGTTGACATTTTTGTAGCTAAGGAATTTTTGGGTTATCTCTTTTTATTTTCTGTTCTGTTACTTTTAGTATTGACGTTTGAGTTATGAATGCTGCTCATTATCTTGCCATGTCACTGAAGGTTAATATTGTAATGCAAAATAGTCTCTAACATGTTCATACCTTATTATATAAAAATTTGAACTAGAATTCTTGATCAGAAAATTGATGAAGACTGCTATATCTTGAAAGCTGCGAAATTTTAACCTTTACTTTTGGAATCTTATGATGATTTAAGTGAAAAAATTATTCGATCCTTTTTCATCAAACGTTAAATAGTTGATCTTATGGAAAGTTTTGGCTAAGTGCAACTTTCTTATTGAAGAGTATTGATTACTGTTTCATAGTAACAGGTATGGCTACTCTAAGGACTGTGCAAGTAAATTTTTTTAATCATTAAGCCTTGAAAAAAAAAGGCACAACGAAGTTGCATGCATTAACTTTTTTTAGCAAATATTGTCAGATTGGGAATAGTTTCACTGAAGGAATTGAAAAAGGGAAGAGAGACTAAAACACTCAAGGCTAGAGTTTCTAGGATTTGGTTCAGGAAAAGAGAGAATGGAACTGTATCCTCTTTCCATATGCTGCTCATTGATGAAAATGTAAGTAGACAAATACTACTTACTTTAGTTGATTTCTTGATTATGTTGATAAATTTGGTGGTTAATGTATGACTAATTTCTTATCTTTACTTTCTATAGTTAGACAAGATACAAGCAAGTATTTATCAAGAACTGATTATACAGAAGCATGAAAAGATACTCATTGAAGGAATGTGCTATGAGTTCTCAAAATTTGTTGTCGATGATAACAACAAAGAATACAAGACTTCAAAACACCCTTTCAAAATCACTATTAACTTTGCAACCATGATAGAAATGTGTGAAGCAGACATCCCTTTCCATGCCTTCGATTTCATTCCAATTAATAAGCTGCTCACTCTGACTAGCTATGCCGAATACTTAATAGGTATTGCAGTTATTACCACAATGATACTTTACTTAAAATAAATTTTTCCCTGCACAACATGACAGCCAGTGATCAGCATATTTCTTTTTTTTAATTGATATTTATGCAGATGCAATTGGAGTAGTATCTGAGTATGGCTCGCTTACTGAATACCAAAATCAAGGTGTCTCACATAAGAGGCTGACATTCAAAATCACTGACCTAAGGTGAAACTTTGCTTTCAATCTTCTTTTGTAACATAATCCATTATTTTATTTGCTTTTAACCTGAACTTTACACAATGTTTTGATTATGAATAGCAACCAGTCCATAAAGGTTAGCTTATTTCAAGACAAAGCGATTGAGATGTATAACTTTCTTAGCCAAGGAGATGATGTTAAAGTTGTTGCTATACACCTTGCAAGAATCCAAATTTATGATGGTACAAATGTTTAGAATTTACTTTTTAACTATCTTTTGAATCACACTCACAACCACTTTAATTATACTCAAACACTATTAAGCATTAATTATTAAAGAGATCTTGCACATTAATATTTTCCTTTTTGTTAATTGCAATTCTTTCATACATATTTTGCAAATTCAGGGGTAAGATCATTGGTTCCATCTTGGGATACAACCAAAGTGATGCTAAATCCACAAATCCCTCAAGCGAGTCAGCTTATTGAGGCGTAAGGAAAATTTATCTTATTCGTTATTTTCCTAAATTACATTGTTTACATTTTTGAGTAGTTAAATTTTGAACCAAAAATTATCAAATGCATTTCTTATAGAGGTGATCAGCTTCCAATGCTCACACAAGCTCCTTCGCAAGCACACTCTGAGACCTCTGCTGACATTCAACTTGCTCTATCGAACCCTCTTAATTGCAAAACTGTTCAAGAAATCCGAGAAGAGAAACAGGTTTATGCTAAGCTAAATTAGAAAATCAGCGAGACTAACTTATTGATTAAAATTTTTTTTTAAAACAAAATCACATTACTCATGGTATGATGCAACTAATTATGTAATGGAATATTAGGCTGGAAATTATCGCACTGTTGCAACTGTTATTGATATTATCGAGGACAATAATTGGTGGTATCGTGGCTGCACTCAATGCAAAAAGACTGTTATCAAGAACCCTGACACTAATCAGCTATATTGCAAAGGCTGCAAGGATGAACCTAAATGTGTGATCCCAAAGTATGAAAAAATAGTACTAAATAAGACAGTTAGCATTTTATTCATCTATCCCAAAGTATGTAGTAAACTATGACCATCATGTACAAAATAGAACTGAATGTAAAGGATGACACTGGTGAGGCAATTTTTGTCCTTTTTGATGCTCAGGCGTTTAAATTGTTTCAAAAAACTTGTGCAGAACTAAGAAAAGAAATGACCATGGTATAATTTTAATTTTTAATTCATTGTTACCATTTTTTTCCTTTCACTATCATTAATAATTATTCTAAATTACATCCTCATTCACAATGCTACAATGTATATATTCAATAATGTTTCACATTTCTTTTCAGGCTGGTGGAGAAGAGGACAATTTGGCTTTCCCTGATCTGCTATATGCTTTGATAGATGAAGAATTTCACTTTGTAGTCAATGTGCATCCACAATTCAACATAGAAAAACAGAGAAACAATTATGGCATACTTTCCATTAGCAATGATCAAAAAATGGTGCAAGAGTTTAAACTGCATATGTTGGAGGTATAACTTCTACAGTGTTAATATATTTGCAGTTGCTATAAAGAAATTTAATATGAATTTTGCTTACTGATTTTTATGTCTCTTTTTCAGCGCCAATCTCATACAGCCATTCCTTGCATTGAAGGTGTTTCTCAACAGACTGATGCTGCAATATTTTCTTCATCTAGCAATACTGGTCCATCAGCCACACAAGATACAACCTGTCATTCATATGATATTTTATCAGACACTAAACTTTTGTTGTCTTTGAAGGTAATTTTGATAACAATGTTTGTAACTTAGACTAAAGTCAAATATCTTTGTGTTCTATTCCATGAAATTGGTTTTTAAAGGAATATTAAATTTTTGCATACTTCCCATGTTACAGGATCAGAATTCTTCTTTGGATGTGCAGAAAGTTGATGACTTCTCTACTCCCACACCAAAGTCCAAAAAACAGAAGGTGTTTCAGGATGAAGAAGAAGTTAAAGGTTTATCTCAATTTGAGACACCACAATTCTCCACAACTAAGACAGTCTCAAGAATTAAACGTTAGCAGAGCATAACCATGTGTTTGTGCATTATAGCATTATATTAAAGTATTATACCCTCTATACTAATAGTTATTAAACTGAATAGTGTTGTGGTGTTTTATTTGTTAATTGAATTGTGAATTGTATAACTGTTATTGTTGTGTATGAATATGACTCTTTATGATTTATTACTGTTTTTAAACGTTTTCTCTAATCTGGATTTCAAAGTACTCCCCCTTACAGTGGACATATTAGGTACACCAAGGAGACAGGCACACGGAATATCAAGGCCGACTAAAGTAACTCACAAGTATTCACCTATGACTTATTCTATTTCTTAACAACTTCTTTTCTGGCTTTTGCACATAGCTTCTAATTACAATTTATTTCTATGTACAGGTTGGGAAGCCACATATGAAGGACTCCATTTGATCAAACAAACTTTCAGTAGTTTATTTTGGATGTTTATAATATATATATATTTTTGAGAAAGTGTTTGATATCATGAAATTCATATGCTGCAATCTTTTGTAAAGACTTAAATCTAAAAACTGTGATCTGTAAATATGGATATAGCTGCACTCATGTAACTGAATGCTGTCTTTTGTTTTGTAACAGAGAAACCAAGGTTTCAGGTTTGTTAGGCAAATTCCTTAGTAATGGGCAATTACATGTATGAATATCTATATTGGCAATAGTGGTTAACTTTTGTAGACATTTGAAAGCTCATGTTTAAGTTAATGCAAGTTCAACAATTGGTGCACCTTTTATACATTATGTTGCGTTATCTTTAAACTAATTTCATTGCAATTATTAATACCTTGATTCAATATTGGCAAATATTTGATTTTATTTATATCCAAAATTTTAATAGCAGGATTTCTCTTTGCTATATTAAAACACTTTTACTGTGGATCAATTTACCTTTTGAATTTTGTTGCTTAAAGTTATTTTAAAAAAACATTTTATTACAACCCGTCCTTAGGACGGGTCTACTTACTAGTTTTTATAATTTTTGAAGAGATGTTATAACGTATACAACTCGAAAAAGTAACAAAAATAAAGACTTTTTAACTTAAAGGACCATATGATCCTTAGTAGGGTCGGCTCTTTCTAGTTATAGAGACCGTTCATATTGGGACACATTGTCTCACACTTTCTAGTTAACTCACCAACACATGCATACTAGTGGTGTATATGACTACAAGAAGTAATACTGATATGAACGGTTTGGTGAGTTCATGGGTGCATGGTTTCGAAGCAAATGGATTTTTTTGCATGAGTCATAATGGATTTTTCCAAGACTAAAAAGTATTGAATTTAAATTAAAATTCTGGTAGCCTTCTTCTGAATAGCAGAACTACAAATTACTTTGAAATAGATGTCAAGACAAACCAAAAAAAAAATGTTAATAAAACATAAACAAGCATTGGCTACTTCATTCCATATCCATTTAACACATGAAGGAATAATCCTTTGGAATTGGAAACCATTTCATATCCATTTAAGACTTCAGTTTCATTTGAATCATATCCATGAAGCTACCATGAACCTTCAGCACCTACTGTTGGATTCTTGAAAGCAGAGAACTCCCAGTATGTTTTTAACGAGAATGGTGGGTACACAGTAGCACCTTCTTCAGTTATTTTAGATATCTGAAAATTCAACACAACAGATTCAACGAAAATGATAAAGCAACCACCACTCAATTCAATTGAAAACTATATGAATCTCAAAAATATATGAAGCAAGAAAATCAGAAAAGTCATTCGGCTCAGATCTAGGCTTTTGACATACACAATAAAAAGGGTGCAATAAACCTTCCCCTTCAACATCCCTAAAGCACATAATAAGATAAGAAGCAGCACTTCTTATATGTAAACTGTATGGGTAATTAGAGATCTAATAGTCCTCAGAGAAAGAGAGATGGCAATGCAGCGCTGATGAAAGTATGCACTTAATAATAATAGGTTTTAGACAGTATGCTGAGATTTCACTTGTATTAGAAAGTTAATGTGCCCTTTAGATGATGATACTTTGATTCCTTTTGTATGCAGTCTTTTCATTTAAACTATAAGTAGAGTGCATATACCTACAAGGCTACAACCTCTATATGGATTATGCTCCCTTGCAGATTTCTAAAGATTTAGCTACACATCTGGTTCTTATGCAATTGAAGGAACGAGGGTGGAGGAAGATATATGCAGAGAAATAAAAAGGAATAAGAATAAAACCTGTATCTTGTTGACAGCAGACCTATCACGATATAAAAGCACACGCATGCATTTTTCCAGTAACTTGACGCCATCTTCAAAGGTCAAATCTTCATGCCACTCCTCGCGGAGAATTGGCCTGGCAAGATGATTTCCCAGCCCAGTGGCCACATGGTTGTCTTCATAATTAATCCCAATCATGTTAACCTGGATAAGATTCATAAGTATGAAAAATTCAAAACTTTCAAGGTACCACTCACTGTTGAACAAAATATTGAAGAGAAGCCAATACATACTGTGCCAAGGTACTTTTGTCCATTCTTCACACCACCAAGGATAAGGGAGTTCCACAGAGGGTTGAACTTGTTCCTCCTATTATACATAACTCGAGTCAAATAGTTGTGCACCTCCTTCGGCCCTAGAGAATTCCCATCATCCCACATGTTGTCATAAAGGCTGAAACAGTCAAAACTCAAAATCATAAGCTACATACAAATAATGAAGTAATCAAATCTGAAATGGTTGGGAAAGGGGGTGTGCAGCTGGACTTATTTCCTTGAAGTTTGAAACAAAATAAACAAACCAAGCGACAAAGTCAAACGCAGATTCTTATGGACTTAAAGAGTTACTGTAAGAGAAATAACCAGGGCTTACATAAGTTCGTCAAGGTAGCGTAGAATCTCCTGAAAATCACTTATTTCCCCGCTGGCACCGAGAAGGGAATGCTTCCCAATAGGCTTCAAACGCTCAATGCTCTTGTATCGTAAGGTAGAGCCATAAGAACCTATCAATGAATCCATCATATATACATGAATAAGAACAATGAGGCTATTATGTAATTTTATTTTATTTTTTTAGGGGAGGGTGAAGTGTGAACTACGCAGAACTGAAACATTTACAATTCATACCATGACTATTCAAACCTGCACTCCTAAGGAATCACTATATACTTAAAAAGCAATACTCAGCATAAAAGAAGGCATATTTATGTTCTAACAAAATAATTGAAATGATGGTCAAAGAATCAAGAAATAGAAACTTCACATTGGAAATCATAAGATTTTCAATATTTGAAATAAGTCATTTTCCCAATGGCAAGCTTCTATCTTTGAAACCTTAAATGAAACCCTTAGGAGCTCGTAAGCATGGGTACTTCAAAACAGATGATGTACCCGTACCTGGTACATACCGGGTATGTACCAATTTATTATTATTTTACTTTTTAGTTAGGTACACAGTACATGCATCATTCCAAAACTATGTCATATTTGCATGACAACTTCGGTATTTTCTCTGTTCTTTCCTACATTCACACCATGATTTTAAATTTAACTTACATAATTAGTACCCCTTCCTTATATCTTGCTAGATTTTGAGCATCAACTTCTCGTCCAAATACACTTTATCCTACTCTAGTGTCAATGCGATTTGTTTGTATATTTTTTATTTAAATTTATCTGTTCTGATTTTGAATTTATAATACCATACATGTACCCGTATCAATGCAACATAGCTTAGGAAAAAAAGAGACAACTACAACTACAACAACAACAACAACAACAACAAAATAATAGGAAAGAAAAAGAGTTGGATCAGCATTCTGACCTCCCATATCAGCAGCCATGAGAATACCATCTTTAAATTTGATTGCGACCACAGAGGATCCCGTCACATAAGGGTACCTGAAAATCAAATCAAAAACAACAAAAATTAGGGTTAGGTCAACGAAAACCAAAAAGCTTATGAGTTTCGCAGTTTCAGGACTGTACAAAAAAACCCTTCAACTTTGGAACATAAAAATTAACAAGATAGAGGGAGAAAAAAAGGGCATACAAAGTTCGCTGTGTTTCACCCATCGGAACACGAGTCGAGCCTAATAAATTCAACAATTGCAGAAGAACACAAGAGAGAATGCTTCTTCGAAAAAACACTTTTATTATTGGTTTTTTATTTTTTTATTTACTGCTTTCACTCTACCCTTTGTTCAAGAAAACAACTTAATTTATTGTCCGATAATAAATAATAAAGAAAATAATATTTTTTTCCTGAAAAATAACTAATAATGGGCTTTATCAAAAAAAGCATAAAAGAAAAGAATGGGCTAACGGCCTACAATCATTAATGAGTTTTAGAATTCTCGCCCCCGTACTATCCTCATACCCCATTTTATGTGTGATAAGACAAAAATGCTCCTTTTCAAATTTAAACTAAAACCCCCTATTTTTCTTCTTCTCTTCTCCATGTTCTCTTCCTCTTCTCTTTTCTTCTCAACTTCTTCAACTCACTTCTCTTCTCCATTTCGCAGCAGCAACCCTTCTTCTTCTTCACAACCCCGAACTGCCACTTCTCTTTTTTTTTTTGGGGTTTAGGGTTAATTTTTTTGCTTAGGGCTAGGGTTGTTGATTGGGTATTGATTTGGGGTGGTTTGTGTTGGTTAGTTCACGATATTTTTTGTTTTTTATGTATATTAGTATAGCCTATAGCTATAAGTGTAATATTAGGTCTTTTGTTGCATTGTGCTTTTAATTAGGTGTTTTCGAATTTGGAGTATCTGCATGAGTTTTCTGACACACTAGTTTCGGAAATTGAAAATTTCCAACTCGGGAGTGTCAGAAATTTTCATTTCTGAAACTGGTGTATCGGAAATTATAATTTCCAATTTTTTTTTAAAGTTTTTTCCAATTTTTCGAGACCTTGTCATCGGAAAATATCACAACAAACAAGAAATTCCGAGACCTTGTTGTCGGAAACAATAAGTTCCGAGACCAAGTTCTTGGAATTAACACTTGAAAAAATTTTCAATTTTTTCCGACGACCCCGTGTCAGAAAAATATTTTTTCGACACTGGTTCGTCAGAAAGATAACGCACAGTGAAAAAAACGTACATTAAACTTGGTAGGAGAAAATGTAAAAGAATAACAACAAAAAGTTGGTTAGAAGATGAAAGGTTGAAGAGTGGGAGATATTTTGAGAAATAAGGATTCGAGAGTTAAATGTGGGAGTATATTCAGAATGTTTAGGAAGATGAAAGAGTTAGGGGTGGGATGTGGGGATAATTTCATGGGGGTGTGAGGATAATCTCATGAAGAGTGGGAATGAGTTTTGAGGTCCAAAAACTGATATTTTTTAATGAAGGGTAAAATGGTTATTTTATAATTTAAAATAAGGTGCAGAGATAGTGTAGTGGGTGGGAATTCCAAAACTCAACATTAATCTACCCATTGGACACTAACCTTCCTTCTCTCACCTCCACTTCACATATCAAAAAATAGTTCTAATTTTTTTCCGTTTATTTATGAAAAAGACTAATATAACATCAACATTAAATAGTTTCCGATTTTCGAGATATCCAAAACTTCAAAAATTTCGCTTTCAATACACCCTGTTGAAAATATGTCCATACTCACTAATATTTAGAAGTACAAATTTTTTACACTTCCCACAAATAAGTGTCGAAATTTTTTTAAAAGATCATATCTAGTTTTCCAAGCTTCCAATCTTGGAAGTGCAACAAAATAACTATGAAAAGTAACTTGTAGTTCTCACACTAAAACCACATACGCTTCACCTCTTACCATCTTATATCAAAATAAAGGAAATCATCTATCTGACTATCTCTAACAAAGTTCCTTGACCCACAACAACTTGGTCGAAACATCACAACCTTATCTTTCATTCAATAACCTCGACTCTCAGCTTGGTCGAAACATCCCAACCCCACATTTCATTTAACAACCTCAACTCTCAAAATCTATAGAAAATAAAATATATATCGTCTGTGCAAATTGTTTCCACTATTACACATCACCATTTGGTTTTGAATAAGCTAAAGGTCTCATGTGGGTGATGAACCTACTTGCTACTATGGTTACAAGAGAAATATCTAGATCCGAAGGATAAGTACTTGATGAAGCTTAATTGGAGTGTCGAAATATTCATTTTGAGAGTTTTTAATGGGATGTGTACAAATTTTCACTCCCAACATTGGTGAGTTGGAAGATTTTTTGGATAGATAGTATTCAAAATGCATTTTCAATTTTTCCGACACCTCAAATATGAAAATTATTTAATTTTGAGGATGTTTTGGTCTTTTACATTAATAAAATAGGGAGCCAGAATTAAAACTCGCAAAAAACTTGTAAACAACCACATAACATAAGCATTGTTATCCAACAAACCAAAAAAAAAAACAATCAAATGCAATATTGTGATACCAAAAAATCAATAATTGCTTAACGACCAGTACCCTTATGTATAAACTTGGTGGAGTGAGAGGAAGTTCCGAAAGAAAAGTCCTCTCTATCTACAAGACAACCCCATAGTTATTGATTCACAACGTCTAGCCTTATGCTATAGCTCGTGACGAACCACTGATGACCAATATATTGAGAGGGTTGATCAAGTTGGTGCCGATACGCGATGATCGTTGGACTTCTCTCGAGGATCCAATTGAAAAAATTAGCTTGTTTGGGATGCTAATTTTTTTAAAATAAGGGATATCAGGGGAACAATTGTGGAAAGGGATATTTTGGGATTTTCACATTTTAAATGGGTTGAAAATTAATTCTAAAGTGTTCCAAAACCATAACTCCTATGCAAATAGTGAAAGGGTGGTAGTTAATATTTACATAACCCACTTTTGTCATCCATTTTTTTTTTTAAATTAGACTTTCTTAATAACCTTTCCTAACTTATATACAAAATATAGTCAAAATTGCGAGATAACTCGTAAACTCGATCTCGAGCAAAATTGGGTAGAGTCGAATAAACTTGAACAACATTTTGAATTATATCGATCAAACTCGTGAACTACACTTTTGTATTAAAAAATCTGCATTCACACATGTAAAGGATTTCATTTTGGATTTTTTTCACCTTTGGTTAGTGTTCATGTCTCCATGATAAAATATTTTTTGCTTATAAATGATGTATGATATACTATCTTAAGAAATTGGTTTAACATTCTTCAAATCATACATGAGGTGGCATGTGTCACATAATAAGTATTATCCTCATTAATAATTGCTATACAAGTAGCACATGTTAGCATTTTTGTGGTCGGTTAATTTTCACATAAATACTAATTTCTGCAAAAGAAATTCAGGCAATAGGCATGTGAAGTGTTTCACAATTGCAAAAGGAAATGTCGTGTTGCTTTTGTTTGACTTTTCAAACCGAACATAATTTAATTTAATTAGTTACAAATTTGGCACCTCATTCATTATTTAGAATTTCTTAACATATGTTAGTTTGTTAGGAGAATATATTATTTCTCTCTCTTTCACAACAATGGTTTACAGAGTTGATAACCAAAAATTAAACCCTTTTGAAAGCAAAAATCACATAAATATTTTTTTTGCTTTTACCAACAAAATCTTTTATATATTTAACGAGAATCAAATCATCAACATCAAATATAATGAACCCAGCTGTTTATCAACTATGTCAAACGATGTTTTTATCATTTGTTGTCTCCTAAAACGAATCCAATTAATTAATTTGAGATATAAAAATGTTAGTAATCTAGCTAAAAAACTTACTCCATTCCATTCCATTCCTTTCCGTTCACCCTTGTAAAAATTCCATGCAGACATGCAGTGTTATTAAAATTGGATCGGACTGGACCAATGAGTTCGACCGGAAAACTCTTGAATCTTTCAAGTCTCTAACCTGGATCAATGATTTCTTGGATGCGTTGCATATGAACCTTAAACTTGAAGATGTTATATGCAAATCTTTTCTTTTTTGATAATATACACAATCTTTTCACTTAGGCATATCATTTATTGTGTCGTATTTAGCAAATTATATTATATATATATATATATATGCTCGCACATAGTCACATAGTTTTTAAAAATTATTCATGCTCATTTTATTATATATAATTAATATGTGGTTTAATTAGTGATTCACTTGTTGAGCCAATGTATCAATATCCACCGGTTCAATAATCAATCCGATTTTAGTAACATTGATTCCATGTGCCTCCTTTCCTTTGGGTAAAAATAAATAAATAAACAAAAAATAAATTTATTCTAGAAAAATGAGGAGGATGAGTTGCATGAACCTTTCACACCGAAACCAAACCCGGACGTGTATGGCGTAAAAAACCGGATTGAATAATCCGCGATACGTCCGATTCATTGTATCGTATTAGGAGAAATTAGTTCTCACTTCTCTCTGTTGTTTCGGTCAAAAAACAACACGCTTACCTTACCAGCCACCACCTCCACCAGCCACCACCACTTTCACCACCAATCAAACCGTGTTCGTAAAGCTCCCTTCACCTCAAACCCTAATTCCCAACCTTCTCGATCCTTCCTCCGACGTTTCGATTCATTTCTACGGTTTGTCACTTTTTTTAAAAAAAAATTCAGCTCAATTTCCTTCCTCTGATTTCACTGATCATTTACGTAATTCGATTGATTTATTTGTTTGTTTGTTTGATTTTGATTAGATATGTTGCTGTTGATGCCAAGCTGCTTCCGGTTGCTTTGATTATTGATTTTCTGATTGATTCTGTGGTGAATTATTCGATTTGAGGTTATGGAAATGGATTTGGTACCCAGTTGCAAGGTATACGCTGAATTCTTCACTTTTTCACTGTATTATGGTGGGTTTATGAGGTTTTTGATGCGTTCTAATGAATGCTCTGATTTGAAACCGTGATTTCTGCATCTCCTGGTAGCATGAAGTGTATTTTACTTTTGGGATTTAATTTAATTTTGCTTTTATTGAAAAGTCTGTGTAATTTTACCAACGAATTCCTTTGCAATTGACTGGTTGCAAATTGTGCTTGCTAAGTACTTTTAGTCAACATTAACGCAGAACACACTTTTAAGTTTCTACTATGTTTTGTTTATACCATTATGATACTGGATAATAGTTAAAATCCGATATAAATAACGTGCATATAATAATACTTGACTTTCATTTGCGTTTATTTTACTTCATTTTTAAAAATTTTATTCCAGCATCAGTTTTATGGTCTGATATGTTATTAGTAATCACTGGGGTATGTCTTCTCTTGTAGGAAAAATTGGCATACTTCCGCATAAAAGAGCTCAAAGATGTGCTCACTCAATTAGGACTTTCAAAGCAGGGAAAGAAGCAGGTGAGATAATAAAAATATAACTGATTCTGCCACAGTAGGCTTTCTCCATGATCCTGAATGCTAGTATTGACACCTCATTGAACAGTGTTAGTCGCTTGGTTACTGGTTCTTGTTGACGATGGAAACCGCTCATTCTTATTCTTCCTTAATTTGTTAATCTTTTCTTTTCCATTTTCTCACTAGGTTACATTCAATTTGGATTATTGTATTTGAATCTTATATGGTTAGACATCATACTTTTCATTTATCAATAATGAGTTTGCAACTCTTAAAAAGGATGGTTACAGTCAATTTATGATTTGAATTTTCATAATTGTTGTAATTTGGGGTTGGAGTCCATGTGTTATTTCTTTAAAATTCTTAAGTTAACATGTTGTCTTGGAGTTTTAGGATGATATAATGATACCGATGCTTCATCTTATGCAGGATCTTGTTGATCGGATATTGTCCATTCTCAGAGATGAACAAGGTAAAAATATACACGTATGCACAGACACACAGAACTGAACCTCTGGGTTGGGTCTAATGCTATCTTACATCTCTATATTTATATTGTTAGAATGCTTCTGTTTGGATTGTCATAAAGCCCCCTATATTGACAATTCAGACTATATCTGCATTTCGAAACATGTATAGATTATTATAATGGAATTGGTAACTAAACTAACAATATCTGAAAGGTTTATATCTTTTTTCTTTTCAATATCTCATTGAGATTGAAGTTGTAGTTTGTGTAGTAATCTTCTTTCATTCAAGTTTAGATGGGAATGGTCGGATAAGGCCCTGTAATTTTTTCATTTGATCCAATACTAAACCCTTCTTGACCAGATAAATTTGATCTACTTGTTTTTAACCTGGGCTTTTGTTTGTTCCCTAAATCTCCTTTATTTCCCACTTCTCTTTGTTATATTTAAAGCTGGCTTGGCATATTTTTTAATTTTTTAGGAATGCTGGCAACTTCTTTGTCCTCATAGTTCATTGAATCATAAAACTTATAGTATTCAGCAGTTATGAATATGCATCTAACTTAATTTTGTGATTTTAATATGTGAAGTTGATCCACCTCCTTTTCGCCTGTAAACTAAGCAACTTTTTGCTTTTTTCCCAGTTTCCAAAATGTGGGCTAAGAAGAATGCCGTCTCGAAAGACCAGGTGGCAAAATTAGTGGATGACACATATAGGTCGGTGTTAGCGAGAAAAGTTGGATGATATTTTCTTCTCTTAGCTTTTGGCATGCTTTGGAATTTGTACATTTGTAAAGACTAATGACCTAAATACTTATATGAGTTTGTATAAATGGTTTGGTACTTTACTTTAGGTTTGGTTTAGGTTGATTATACTGCTCCATATATGCTGTATTATCTTAGTGCTGTTATTTTCCATTGACATGTTTTATTTTCTTTCTGACCAGAAAAATGCAGATTGCTGGTGGGGCTACTGATCTGGCATCAAAGGGACAGGGTGCCTCAGATAGCAGTACTGGGAAAATTAAAGGTGAAATTGAAGATTCCTTTCAATCAGATACAAAGATTCGCTGTCTCTGTGGAAGCACATTGGAAACAGAGCCACTAGTCAAGGTGTAATATTCGATTAGTTTCTTCTTTCTTCATGTTCTATAAAAGTTCTATGCATTCTTGCATGGTCATGTTATTTGATTGATAATCAGCAAAATTATGATCTAATGTTCATTTTCTTCGGTGATCATGCATGTACTTTTCATTAAGACCTCCATCCTGTATGTTGCTTAAGTTTGATAGTTAAGGAGTTTTAATTTTTTTCATCTTATTGCAGTGTGATGATCCAAGATGCCATGTGTGGCAACACATCAGTTGTGTTCTTATTCCAGAGAAACCTATAGAAGGCACCCCACCAGTTCCGGATAAATTTTATTGTGAACTCTGTCGACTCAGCCGTGCAGACCCGTATGTCATGTTCCAGTCTTATTTTAGCTAACACCTAAGTGTATATATCCTTCATAGTTTCGTGTGGTGTATCTTTTTTATGCTAAAGGCCTTTGTGTGCAATTGTGTGTGTATATATATATTTGTTAAGGAATATTTCTAGATTGAAGAAGAGAGCAGTACAATAGCAAGAGGATTAATAATCCTCAAGAACTAAAGAAATAAACTTAGCGGAAAATACAAAATGCAATTGCGATGTTCAAGGGGTTGTGTTTGTTGACATTATTTGCTAGTGATTTTCAATTTTTCAGCTATGCTATCCTCTGTTGGTTCAGTGAACTGGACTTAGTTGTGAGACTATACTATGTTGTACTGCTATAATTTTATTTTTTATATGATGGCTCCTTAATGTGGCGCATATATAGTTGTAGCATTGTTGAATTTGTTTCTATCATCTGATGACATTCGTATATCTTAGTCTTTGGTTGTTGTTGTTTTGCTTCAAAGATTAGATTGTTTTGTTCTTTTGTATGCTGAGTCATGTTGAATGGCTCTTCCGTCATTTTATCTGTTACATGCTCTCATGATTAACTGAGGTTTTGTATTCCTTCTAATATTTTTCATTTTTATGTCCTTGCCACTTAAATTTGAATTTTCTACTGTTTTCTGTTACAGGTTTTGGGTTTCTGTGGGGCACACCTTGTCTCCTGTGAAGTTGACCCCTACTAGTATTCCAACTGATGGGTGAGTCCATGCTGTTTATTTATTGAAATTAGACTTAGTTTGCATAATGCTGACATACTGCAATTGATTTGTTTGTTCATTCTGACCCCTACTCCTTCATTCTGGCTTGAACACTGGCAGTTTTTTTAGCACAAGGTCCTTTGCTTTATGATAAGCTTTTGATTGCTTTCTTAGATGATTTAAAACTGTCATTTTATGCTATTTACAGGCAATCACAGTGTAAGTGTTAATGTCATTTACTACTAACATTTTTTTAATGAAATTTTTTTGTGTTGAATTTGAATTTGCATTTCCGAGATGGGATTCCCTCTGGATACGAACCTATTGAGATATGAAAATTTCCGCTCTTCTTCCTTTTATCTCAATTTTTTTTCTTAAATCTATAAGATGGAGCTCACCTAGTAAACTTATTTTTTCTGTTCTGGAGTGAAGACACGATCTAATGATCTTATGCAAACAATTATTTTTGTCTATGGTTGAAACCTAATTTTCAATGTGGCTTTCTGCTTGATTGGCTTAACCACATCCCTGTTTGAATTGTTTAGGACCAACCCAGTGCAGTGTGTGGAGAGAACATTTCAACTTTCAAGGGCAGACAAGGACTTGGTATCAAAGCCGGAATTTGATATTCAGGTTGGTCTGGTCTTTAAGTGCTACTAGGTTAATGCATAACCTCTTATGCATTGAGTATGTTTCTAGATTAAAAAAATTTGACCTCATATGCAGGCTTGGTGTATGCTTCTGAACGACAAGGTTTCATTTAGGATGCAATGGCCTCAGTATACAGACCTGCAGGTCAATGGTATGTTAATAAGTCATATTGTTGTTACTGGCTTGTGGTTTTATGTTGTCTGTTTAGTTTAAATTATTATTTTATGGTATGTTGTGTGTAACACTTGTCCTTTCTTATTGTAGTATTTGAAATTTGTTCTCATTAATTTGACTCTCACCATGTAGGTGTTCCTGTTCGTGCAATTAACAGACCTGGTTCACAATTGCTTGGTGCTAATGGTCGTGATGATGGTCCAATTGTGAGTTTGCTACCATTTATGTTTTATGACTTACGATAACTACTTGAATTTTTCTGATATGGGCTCAATTACTATGTTTATTTTATTTGTATTAGTTTTATTCAAATTCTTATTGTATTTCTCCTTTGCCAGATCACGCCATACACAAAAGATGGAATCAATAAGATTTACTTAACAGGATGTGATGCTCGGGTTTTTTGTTTAGGGGTCCGTATTGTTAAAAGACGCAGCGTGCAACAGGTAGATTGCATCTTAAGCTTGAATGGTTTCTAAGCAAAACTATTTTCAATGACAGTTGGTTCCTTTAATCCAATGCAACTTGCAACTAGAATTCACATCATCCACATTCAAATCTGGCCTTGTGGTATTGGATTAATCAAGTTTGATGTTAAGTATTTCCCCTGTTTGAAGTCAGTGCAAAGTACTTAAGATTGATTCTGTTTGGTTGATTTCTTAAAATTTGAAATTTTATAAAACTTGGTATTCTTTTGTGATTATCTCTTCGTCAATATTGAATTGAGCCTTAAAAAAAAGTCAGACCGATAACCGATGTCCCACATACCCTGGGGATCAAGGGAGTTGTTTTTTCTGCTATTTTGGAAAGGATAACAGTAAAGTGTGAGGGCCTCATACGGTGTTGCTTCCTGAATTAATTTAAAATGTCAAAACAAAATCTGGTTTATGGTTTTCAATCGAGTTCTCTGAAGGCTGAGGCTCCGGTGCATGTAAACATATAACATGCACCGGTGCATGCCTTTATTTCTGGGTTTTTTATTTATTTTTTTAAAATTTAATCAATTAAAAAATATTCTATGTGTTTTCTTTTTTACGGATATGAAGTGATTTTTATAATTTGGATTTATTTTTTTTTTACTCTGGTATTAATTTACTCCGATTGGTTCGACTCTCAATACATCTCTGTTCCTTAACGAGGTCTGGTGTCACCTGTTGAACTGACCAGTCGGCCAGTCCAGTCTGGTTTTAGACCATTGATTGCATGTGTGTTGCTTCTATAAAGTTACTTGTTGTTCCAGTTTGAATATTTCCACACACAATTGCTTCCCTTACTATAATTTCTTAATTTGATGTTAAATAATCGAGTTTCTGTTATCTAGGTCCTAAACATGATTCCTAAGGAGTCTGCTGGTGAGCGTTTTGAAGATGCTCTTGCACGCGTCTGTCGATGCGTTGGAGGTGGAAATGCAGACGACAATGCTGATAGTGACAGTGATTTGGAAGTGGTTTCAGATACTTTTACCATCAATCTTCGTTGTCCAGTAAGGCTTTCATTAGTATTGGATTATTTTAGTAATCATGAAGTGCTTCACATCTAATCAGCTTTTCTACATTTGGCGAATTTTGTAGATGAGTGGTTCAAGAATGAAGATTGCAGGAAGATTCAAACCTTGTGTTCACATGGGTTGTTTTGATCTTGAAGTTTTTGTGGAAATGAATCAACGGTCAAGGAAGGTAAGATTCTAACAAATGGTGCATGCTTTGTTCATACCCTCCATCATGATTTTTTGCCTGAAGAATTTAATTGTGTCTGCCAGTGGCAATGTCCCATATGCCTTAAAAACTATGCGTTGGAGAATATCGTCATTGATCCTTATTTCAATCGCATCACTTCTAAGGTAATTCTTTTTTTGTTCCAACTTTTTAAAACCAATTATGTCTGTTTGTAAATCGTACATTTGATGAACCAATAGTTATTATTATTTAAATTGGTTTACTGGTACAGATGATACATTGTAGTGAAGAGGTCACAGAGGTTGAGGTTAAGCCTGATGGTTCTTGGCGTGTGAAGACAAAGAATGAAAGTGAATGCCTGGATTTAGGGAATCTTGCACGATGGCACTCTCCTGATGGATCCCTCTGCACTTCTACTGATGGAGAAGTCAAAAGATTGGAAACATTGAAGCAGGTTAAACAGGAAGGTGTTTCAGACACTCCTACTGGTTTAAAAATTGGCATTAGGAAAAATCGCAATGGCATTTGGGAAGTCAGCAAGCCTGAGGACACAAACACCTCTTCCGGTAACAGATTGAAAGAGGTCTTTGGAAACAATGAACAGGTGGTTATTCCAATGAGCAGCAGTGCCACTGGAAGTGGTCGGGATGGTGATGATCCTAGTGTAAATCAGGGTGGCGGTGGGCATATTGATTATTCTACTACCAATGGGATTGAGTTGGATTCCCTGTGTCTCAATAATGCTGATTTAGGATATGGATATACTGCTCATAATACTTCTGCTCAAGCTGGTGGTGCTGAAGTTATTGTTCTGAGTGATTCGGAGGAAGACAATGACATATTGGTATCTGATGCAACTGTGTATAAGAACAACCAACCTGATACTGCCGGAGATGGTTACTCATTGCCACCACCTGGAATTATTGATCCATACTCTGAAGATCACACTCTTGGTGGAAGTTCATGCTTGGGACTTTTTCCTAATGAAGATGATTTTGGGATGCATTCCTCCCTTTGGTCGATGCCTTCCGGAACTCAGGCTGGTCCAGGATTCCAATTATTTGGTTCTGATGCAGATGTATCAGATGCTTTGGTCCATTTGCCACATGGTTCTATTAATTGTTCCTCCTCATTGAATGGTTATGCATTGCCTCCTGACACTGCTCTGGGTTCTAGTACACTCATACCAGAATCCTCTGCTGGTCGGTCTGATGCTGATTTAAATGGCGGTTTGGTTGACAATCCATTGGCGTTTGCTGGAGATGATCCCTCACTTCAAATTTTTCTCCCCACTAGACCAGCAGAATCATCAGTTCAGCATGAATCAAGAGATCAGGCAAATGTGTCCAATGGTGTCTGCACTGAGGATTGGATATCTCTTAGTCTTGGAGGTGGTGCTGGTGGGAGTAATGGCAATGCTTCCACACAAAATGGGTTTAATTCTGGACTTGAAATCCCAACCAGAGAAGCTACCACAAATAATTTGGCCGATACTGGTTTGTTACTTACTAACTCTAATTCACAAGTGTTATGTTTGTTGGAAACTTCTTCCTAGTTTCTATTACATGACAATGGGGCATATTTTTAATGAAGAGTGAAGTTAATAAAAGTTTCATCTAATGATTATATTTAATGAATAGAGGAAAATGACTATTCTTCTAAATGATAAAAGAAATAAATAACAGATTTTTTTATAAAATAAAAGTACATATTTAAATAAAGTTTTAATAAAATGTCTTCATTAAGAGATATACATATCTAGTTTTTTTTTGGTCCTTGCCAGGGTATCCCCTGCCCTTTGGACGAGGGACTACTCCCCTTCGGGGTTCTGCGGCTGCCCCTCCCAGCAAATGTTTGTTCCCAGGGATCGAACCTTGGCCTTTGGATCATTTAATTACTATTTTTTAAATAAAATAACATCAAATTCAAAAAATTATTAAATATTTTGATAAAATAACTTATAGTCTACAAATTTAAAGATCATGGCCTTATATATCTCTACTAAAAATGGAATTTTTTGATTATATAAAGAAATCTGTTATTTGTATGTTACTTTTTATTTTAACTGGTTTTCTCATTCTACCTTAAATTCAAATTTCACTTCTGTCTTCATAAAAATTATGGTTCTCATTCTTCATGAAATTGTGTGATTTAAGGCACTAGATTAAAATGGTAACAATGTGAGAGGTAAGAGGTAAGCGTTCTGCAAAACTTAAGAAACTAATTAACACATTTTCTCCTGATTTTCAATTAGACAAACTGACAGAGTAACCATTTGCTCTATATAAAAGGAAAAAAAAATACTATAGGAATTGACAAACTCTTTTTTATAGGCAAAGTTTTCGATGGAGAGGGTGAGGGGGAGGGGGGAGATTGTTCAACTGCCAGGGATCGAACTCAGGTGCATCTCCCTGCAACCTCCCTCTCCTTCCTCATTGTGTTTTGACTGCTGAGTCACTGACAATTAGTGCAGTTCTGCATGTTTATGTTTTTTAATTTTATTTCTTGACTGATTAATCCTCTCTACGCAACAGCTTCTTTGCTTCTCGGAATGGACGATGATGCTAGATCGGACAAGGCAATTAGGCCAAGATCAGATAACCCTTTCTCATTTCCTCGCCAAAAGCGTTCCGTGAGGCCCCGCTTGTTTCTCTCTATTGGTTCAGAATCGGATTAAAGGTTTCAGGCCTTTTGTCTCAAAAACTTTGGGTACTTTGTATTTTAGAATTTGAGAGGCGTTTTTGGTCCTCATGAAATGGCAGTTGATGTGGTTTGTGGCATCACTGGTGGAACAGAGCTCTACAAATTTGCCCTACCTAGTTGCTTGGACCTACCCTACTGGCAAAGATGGCTGTAAAGATTCTCAATTCTTTATTATTGATAATTTTAGTTCTCCCGATGACAGATTTTAACAGGTCAGGCTCAAGTTATTATTCCGTTTAATTTTCAACTAGTATCTACTGGGGTTATTATAGTGCTGGCTTATATTGTACAGTTGGCCATTCAAATCTGGTAGTTTAAACATTTTTATTTGGTTGGGGAGTTCCCCTTTAGGATTATTATATCTGCATTTTTGTCTCTGTTGAGAGCAAATAACATGTAAATGTTTAGCCATCAGATTCTATAGTGAAATCTAAAATCGTTTTTCTTATCCAATGGATAATATTACCCGGATATTTTGTGCTTGCTTTTTATCATCCTGACTTATTGTTTGCCCAGGAAGACAACCAATTTTATATTCTGGTGTTCAATATTTTAATTGTAAAATATTTAGGCACTAAAGATGCCTCCTGGAATGAACTTGCTGATGAAGATCAATATTTCCTGTCTGCCTATGTATTCTGTCCAAGCCAAGCTTCTTGTCATTGTATTGTGTTGAACTAGCGCATCATCCGTGCAATGCACGGGAATCAGTTCAAATTTAATTA
Source organism: Crotalaria pallida (assembly GCA_037953625.1). Lineage (NCBI taxonomy): Eukaryota > Viridiplantae > Streptophyta > Magnoliopsida > Fabales > Fabaceae > Crotalaria > Crotalaria pallida. The sequence goes on along the minus strand of CM075654.1, from coordinate 134,066,887 downwards.
TTGTTTTAGGTAAAAAAAACCACAATTATAGATAGCTAATTGTAAAGTTAAATAAAATAAATCAAAGATTGCACTATAATTTTTTTTTAAGAATAGAAGTCATGAGACGAACAACAAACAATAACCAGAGAAATGGTATCCATATGTTTATGATAGAAAATAGCGTATAGTGTCTTATTCTTCTTCAGCAGTTTTTTTATGGCAAGTTACATCAAATAACATCATAGCTTAATAATAGTAGATAGTCTAAGAAATGCAAGATATGTTTCAGACTAAACAACATAACATAATTAAAAAAAAATATTATTTAAAAATTACGGGAAAAAAAAATCTTCCCAGGTAGTGCCTTCTTTACGGTAAGTTTAAACTTAAATCGTTCTTTAATCCCATGTTGGCTGCAAAAGAAACGTCACCCCTTGGAAATATACGCTTCATTTTTACTTCTGCAACACCTAATTACTTTACAACTGTATGATTGACCGTCTTCATCAACAATTTCATAATTCTTGCGCCTACCAGGCAGTGCTTCGGAAACAAAGTTTGAAGGAAGAGGCTATATTCAGATAAATTTGACAATAGCATTAGCAAGGGTAAGAAAGTTGAAAAATTTAACAGTTTATTGTACAATATCAAAAGAAAGTAAGAAATCATATTACCAATAATGCTTTTTCGGATTGATACTTTGTAAGCACTTTTGATGTTGAAAAGTCATACTCTCTATTAAAAGCTGTAATATTAAAATCGGTTTATACTCTATATCATATGAATGTGGGAGGAGAGTACCACCACATGACACGTCATATGGAGTATTTGTAGACTAATTTTGTGAGAGAATATATCATTACTCAATTTTGCATTTGGTATTGGTATTGGTAGTAGCGACTGTCTCCTGCAAATGTTGCTCTGAGTAGTTGTCGTCGTTGCCTTGCCTTCAATACTAAGCACGCAATTATCGATTGGAGAATATATCATTACTCAATCTTGCATTTGGTATTGCCTTCAAGTCTCGTTGCTTGAAGTTATCCTCCAGCGGGATCGGGTTGAATGTGGATGCTCTTGCTCGTTATCGATTTAAGCTGTGCACTAATGATTTTCACTTTCATGTGTAATTGTTATTGGGGTAGCTAAGAAATTTAACTCACTTAAACTTTTGAATATTAACAAATAAAAAAGGTTCAATGGATATATAGTAATGGCTTAAATAAATTTTTGGTTTTTGAAGACCAATAAATATTTAATAAACAAATTAGTATATCTCTTCCTATAAATATGTTGATATGCCGATATAAATATTAAAATGTAAATTATAAATTAAGAGTTATGATATGGGACATTTATTTGAATAGGTTGAAACTTTGTCTGCATAATTAGACAAATCTTTCATAAAGCCAAACTCTAAATTATTTGCTATAAAGATTGAACCTATATAGGCCCAAAAAGAAACTAAGCCATATATATAGGTCACTAATGAGCCATCTTGTGAGTCTCTCACCCCTGTCCCCTAATATTTGTTTCCGAAATTGGAGAAGGATGGAAGAACGTTCTGTAAGGAAAGGAAATGATGGAGTGAAAGGGGGTTGTTTGAATGTTTTCATTTCATTGATTCTACCTCAATTTGAGGGGGTAAGAATTTGAAACTGAAGGAAAATGAAAGGAGAGGTGTTCCCTTTCTACTCGAACAATACCAAACAAACAATTATATCATTCAACATAGCATAAGTGTAGCATACATGTATGTAAATATTGATTCTTTTTTTGGTGAGCATGAAAATATTGATTCAAGTTATATTTATAAGTCATTTTCTAGAAGAATTATCTAGTCTTATTTATAAGTCCTTTGTATTTTTTAAGAGGTATTTATTGTTTTTTCCTCTTATTTACCTTTTTGTTCATTAACATGAAACAATACAATTGTAAAATTTTCAATATAAGTTAAGAAAATATAATTGTGATATTAAAGTATATTTTTAAAGTTTAAAAAAATGTAATTAGATTCCTACATATTTGTAATAAAGTTAAATATGACCTATAATAAAAACTAGAGTGAGTATATAGCAACCATTTTGAAATTTGTATAGATTTTATGATCATTCGTTTTTTTTTTTAATTGGACAATCATTCGTTAATCATTATCTTTAGAAATAAATAAATAAATACTCTATACAATTCTGAATCGTAAACATTAAGTTATATCAAATTTGGATCTTGCAATTTCTAATAGCATATCGACATTATTACAGCAGGAAAACATTCTCCGAATTGAAAAACAAAATCATAAAGAAACATAGTACAAAATAATTAAATAACGCCCACCGTGGGGCTCGAACCCACGACCACAAGGTTAAGAGCCTTGCGCTCTACCAACTGAGCTAGACGGGCAAGTTATTAGTTACTTAATACATAAAATAGAAATATCTTAATTACGAATATGTCTGTTCACTAAGATACTTTACTTCTGTCTATCCTTGACTTAATTTTAATAGATGCGCACAAGAATTACCTAATTTTAGCCTTTTGATTAATGCCTCACAAAATAGCTGAAAATGAGAAAACCAACCATCATTACATAATATTTTTTGCTTGACCAACAAAATTTAAAGGTAAAAAGCTTGATTTATCGTTGGAAAAAACAAATCAATTCCAGTAGAATATTGTTTGTAATTTGGTATGAAATACCACGTATCAAGCAAATTCATATTATAACTTCATTGGGTGGTGCTTTTTTTTTTTTTTGCATGGGAAATAAAAACAACTAAGTACGATGGTAAACAAATAGAAGACACCAAATAGGCAAAGTATCCCATTCTTAAGAACGTGCACCTTGAGCACCATGCGTAGCCAAACTATCAGCAACATTATTCGCTTCTTGAAGAGTATGAATTATATCTACTTGCCAATTTCTCAAAGTATCCCTATCTCTTAATATCATGTTACTCTGCCAATGAGCCACCATATAACTGTCATGTTCTCTCAATATCATGCACCACATTGGCCTACTGGGTGGATGTTTGAAGTAGCTGATTTTGTTGTAAACTTGAAAATTAATATTCAAAATGTGCAAGAGAGAGCTTCAGACTAAAAGCTTTTTTTAGTGGAAAAAGAAAAAGCCAATCCAAACACACTTTACAAAAAGGAAGCCATAGATAAATAACAAAAATATGTTCCTCTTTGATCTTTTGGTCATGAGTTCTCCAAATTTAATTTTTAACAGAGAGCAAGAACCCAGATACAATGAAACCAATAAGCCGTGAATTCTGAAGATCTCTAGAAATGATACAAGAAAAATTAGCTGGTTCTAATATAATTCTAATCAACCCTCAATCAGATGGAATCAACACCAGCAAGTTCTTTCCTCATATGTCTGAGTGCAAGGAATGTGAGTTACCACCAAAGTTGAAGTCAGCATACATAATGTTAGTAGAAGCAAAATGGTTGGTCAGTAGCACACAACTCAATCCTCAGCTTCTGTTTCCATAACGGGAAGAATGCTTAAAGCTGAAGCACCTAGATGCAGGCCCCTTATAATACTTCCATATCCAACCTTGATGTTATAGCACAAAAGCAAGATGGAATCCCATAGTGCCGTTCTTCCCTGACATAATAAATAGCATAACTGTCAGCAAACCGATATAACAAGATAACTGTGCTGGTTTATATGAGCATCACCGGCAAGAGGTATGCATAGCATGCTAAATCACAAAGCACACAGAATGAATGTATATGGTTCAATGATAGCAGAAGTTTTAGAAGGAAAAAAAAAACGTTCAATAAAATATGTTGTGTTCATAACCTGAGAATATACAAGCATTACCAACCTGGAGAGAAAACTGGAGCTTCTTATCCCAGTACAACGCGAAAATTGGGGGACCCTGCTTTCCAACTGCCAGTATACATGCTCCAGGGTGCAGCACAGAAGGGACAGCAGCCACTACAGCAATGTATTTCTCTGGAAACCTTTCCTTCGGGGGAAGAACTCCTATGAATAAGGGGTTTTTGCTAGACTGAGCTCCAGCGTAAGACGTAGCATCCACATGTAGCATCCACTTTGGATGTTCCAGGTAAGCACAAAACAGATACAAAAGCAAGTGAGAATCAGAAGGTAATTCAAGAGTCCACTTTTTATTCTTTTTATCATAAACTTCCCCACTTCCAAGATACTCATAATTCTTCAAACAGGTTCCTTCTGCAAGCTCTGAAAATTCAGAGTGTAATTAAAAGTTAGATTATATAAATTTACCATAAAACAAATTTCAGATTAATGTAGTCCTGCTTCAATTTACTACAGGAAATCTGAAGAAGTGAAGGTGATGACTGATAAGCAATATATATCCATAAAAAATTATCTACCTCGGATCCTTTGGACAGTGTAATCAGCGCGGACACTGCTTTGAGGTAGTAAACCTTTAACCCACTCTCCTTTAACCAATGCTTGAAGTCTTTGGTGTTCAGTGATAGCATTCAGACAATCCTGCATGACAGGAACCGAAGGAATCTGCTGTGGGGACTGTTGCATATTAGATACAGGCAAGCTGGCTGTGTGCAAATATAGACCAACAGGAATTTGTCAGAACTCTGAAGCTATAATCAAATATAATCAAAACTGGAAAAACATAAAATCATATTTAATTGAACATTGCAGAGCAACATACATTTGGAAGCCTCAATGGCTTGCAAAAGTGTAGAATGTAACTGATGAAGCAACCCATCTTCGAGAAGATTTGGTGCTGGTTGCCACTCTTGAGTCTTATCACTTGCTGGCAAAGTACCAGGGGTTCCATTAGACGGTGTATCACGGCCCACTTGGCTGACTGTTATTGAAACACCAAGTTTAGCAGCTGCTTGCATAACCTATGAATATGAAATCTTAAGGTCAGGGGAAAAATAAATAAATTAGTTGATGCTCCAGTAATGTTAGATGTTTGTGCCTCTAACTTAATCTTTTTAAATCATGTATGGACCTACACCAATACTATAGAACTTGAACCACGTTGCTGAAGCACAAGCTTTAACATTATAAAATGAAAACAAGCTTCTTTGGACCCATGGCCAAATTAAGATTTTAACTGGCTTTGCTTTGTATGGGTGGTTCATCCAAAAAATATTTTGGGTTCCTAAGACTTCATGAATGAAGTTTCAGCAGAAGTGAAACATCCTTTTGAATGTTCAGCCTTTGGAGGTAGTATTACCAGTCATACTAGTTAAATAATTGTGCACTATATATTCCATTCGCCTTTTCATGGTAATTACATGCCACAAGTAACTTTTTAGAATTAACCAAACAAGACTTATTATTCATATAATAATTTTGGGTAAACATGTCCAAATATAAAACTAATTCTCTAAAAAATAACTAACTCCAAATTTACTCTCAAAAATAATTCTACACCAATTATCTAAATTCCAAACATGCCAATTAGCGGTCCTGAAACCCTGCATGAAAGTTTGAGTCAAACATTCCCATGTGACAATTGAATGTTGTTGATACCAACAGATATATTGACTTCCATGGTTGATATTTTGTGGTTTGTTTAATTTTCTATACTATGCCAACATTGTTTCAAACACAAAAGAACAAATGGTGAAGATTAAAATGAACCTGAATGTGACTCGTCTCGATCTTGTTAAGCAAAGGATTAAGCAAAACTGAAGAAACCCATTGCCTGAGGTGGTCACGCCACTGCTCAATCTGAGGATATATACCCAGATCTTCAAAAGCTGCAATAGATTCCTCCATAGACATTGGTGGAGGAAGCTCCCCCTCACCCTTCTTAGGGGGAGTTTTAAACTTTTGGGAGCCTGGGGACATCCTCACAGGCCTCAACGGTGTCAACCTCGTAGCTCCGGAGGTAGGAGCTGAGCCTGTAACTCCACCAGGGCTCGCGATGCCAAAACCAGGGACAGTAGGGGGTGGAGTAGACAGCTTCCCTGCTGATTCAGTGAACCTTTCATCAACTTCTGCTAAGAACTGCTCCAGCTTTTCCTCTGATGTTATCTTATTCGCAGAGGAGGCTCGCCTATTAGACCAAGGGCTCGACACAACCGAATCTATCCCTGCTGAATTCTTAACAGAACTTGACGGCGAAATAACTCCTGGCACAAGATATAGAGACGATGAAGAACCGGGCGACCTTGAGGGGGTGGTGCTAATAGAACGCGCTGCAGCTCCCCTGTTAGAATTTGAACCATCAGCATCAATTCGCGAAGAACGATTCGGACTGTTAATCGGTTGATGAAGTGGAACAAGCAATTCAGAAGAACCTGAGTGTGGTTTAGACTTTGGAGGCTTCTTCGATGAATCAGATTGAACTGATTCGACCTTCGGCTTTAACCCTAAAAGCCCTAGTTGACGTTTAGTGAGAGACACCTCATTTTTATTAGCATTGGAATAAGGAGCAACAAAGCCAGCGTTATACGTAGCTCTACGCAGAAACATAACTTTGAGGAGGGCTAACATAGTTGCTACGAAGACGAGACCAACTAAAGATTGCAGCATCTTGGCAAGCCAATCTAAATTTGAAAAATAATAATAATACTGTTAAAACAAACCACCTCAAACAAATACTACTTAAAAAAAATTAAAAAATAAAAAATAATGGTAACAGTTAGAGGGTTGAGAACTTACAAGCAGTGACAGGAGAGAGATTTTTGAGCTGCAAGATATCAATGAATCCATCTTCTCTGCAATATTTGAAAAAAGGAGGAAAAATTAAGAATATAAAATTGAATTAACTTATTCTGCATTCACTAAACAATTAGCAGTTTATAAAAAAAATAAAAAAAGAAGAACTTGAACTCGGAATAATTAAAAGAATGATTTTTTTTCTTTTTGTTGCCGTAGAAAAAGAATGGAAAGTACCTGAAGAAAATGGCGAGAAAAAGGAATGAAGAGGCAGAGAAGAAGGAGAGGGCGGAGAAGAGAGTGAAATTGGAAGGTTGAAGGCTGGTGGAGGTGAGGGCTGAAGAGAAAGTAGGGTTTTGATATACAGAGAACTTTATTGAAGGTTTCGAATGTGAATTTGAATTTGAATTTGATGAAGGGGAAGAAGCCATGTTTCCCCAATTTCGATGATTAGGGTTTCACGTTTCCAGTGCAGAAACAAAGAAAGAAAGAAAGAAGAAGAGGCTGCTCCTTTTCCCGGGTTTTAGACCACTACATTACTGAGGTTTAAACTTCAAAAATATTAAAATACATAGGAGTATAAAACAATGCAAAGTCCATTACCGTACAATTTCTTCTTAAATACTCCCTCCATTCCTTATTTTTTTTCCTTTTTTTTTTTTGAAAAAATTTTGTTTGTTTTTGTCTATCCTTTACACAATTTCAAGAGTTTGATAAATGATATTTTTCATATTTGTCCTTATTTATTAAGTTTTTATTTATGTAAGTATCAGAGAAAAATTAATAATTGCAAAAAAAGAAAGGATAAAGGGGAAAAAACATAATTAACGTATTAGAAATGTAAGTAATGATTAGTTTTCTTAAAATATGTGTATTGTTTTAAATAAGATATAGTAAATAAATAAAAACAAAGAGTGTACGTACTAATTAATTTTATAAAATCAAAACTACTGCAAATTTTTTTTATAGACATAGTTTTTTTAGAGGGGATAGAAGACAGGAAATTAAATTCAACGACAAACTATCAAATGGTGGTATTCAGGATCAAACCTAGGACTTTTAATTTTTAAATGCATATTTGGATGTACATTCCATTTCTTTGGGATTGATTCTAAAGAGCATAAACTACTAACATAAACTATTAACAGTTGCTTCACATCCAACGTGATTTTGAAGCTTAACGTGATTTTCTATCATCAAACCAAATATGCACCAAGTCTTAAGATTTTGTACATGACCATATAGGTTATACCTATTGCCAAAACTACTAAAATAGTCTCTAACTTTGAAAAACTAATACTCCATTCGTCCCTAATTATAAGGCCCTTTTGGACATTTTTACGTCCACCAATGTTGTTGAATTCTATATTAAAATTTATATGTTCTTCCAAAAATACCTTTCTACCAATTATTAGAACATAATAATTTTTTTCATTTTTCAATAATTAATTTAATTCATAGATACTTCATCATCTATATTTAATGCAGTGAATCAATTTCCAAATCATTGACAACATTAAACAAGCTCCATTATAAGCTCCATTTCATATTCCAATACAATTTTATTTATTTCTTCTCACAAAAACTTAGACCGCAATGATTAAATGTAAGAGTAATTTTGAAAAATATTACAAGAGGGTCTTATATTCAGGACGCTATTTTTATTTAGCCAAAAATGCTTTATAATCAAGGACGGAAGGAGTAATAATTCTCCTAAGTTGTAACAATGCTTTTAATCCATTTTGATTTTATAGGAGAGAGCTTGTATTTGATAAGATAAGTTTATAGTTTGTCAGGTGATTTTTAGGTTGTTGATTTGGTCTATGAGTTATTAATTTTGTTTGGTGAAAAAAAAAATTCCATTTTGCCCTTTATCTTTTTTTTTTATTTTGATTATATATTTTGGTTAAATTATACTCCTTCCGATCCTATTTATAAAACCATTTTGGGATTTTTATTTTAATCCTATTTATAAGATCCCTTTTGAATTTTCAATAGCATTTAATTACTTTTTTTCACTAACACCCCTATAAAGTCAACAATTTTTAGAGTTCCAATAATAATTATAGGGGTAGTTTTGAAAAAAATATATCAAATTGTCACATTTCCAATGTCACTAATCAATTTATTCGCTCTCCTTGGTGGGAGTGAAAACGCCAAAAGGGACTTATAAATAAGATTGGACGGAGTATCTTTTAAGTCATTTAATAAATTTCAGCTAATTACTCAACTATTTTTATCTAAGAACTCTATTTCAATAAGTTAAACACTTCCTCTGACTCGAATTATAAGCATAAAAAAATAATTCTTTTGGTTCAAAACATAAGCAAAATTGACTAACTTTATTAAATTTTGTTTCATTCCTAATACCATTTTACTAAAACATCTCTAGAAAATGTTATCTTATTTAATTTTTGTTTCATTCCCAATATTATTTTCCTAAAATACTTCTATTTTTTTAAAAAAATTGATAAAATTAAATACAATCAACTAACCTACTTAATAAACGTAAAAATAATTAAAATTTGATTATAATTCGAGTCGATGGAGTATACAACAATGAGTTTTGAGCTACTTGAAATAGAGCTATCAGCTAGGTTTGGTAATCCCAATGAAATAGAGTGAGGCATCTATCAGGCATATCGGACATCTACATTGTGTTGTGTAATTGGACTTTTTTTTATCTGATTAGGGTCAATTAAAAAACTATTTATCAATTTGGAGGGTTTTAAAACTATTTCTTTAAAGGGGGTCGTTTTTGCCAAGCTGGAAGAGAGAGGACTTTTTTTTTAAGCACACGAGGCAGTGGCGCGACAGGGGGTAGCACCACCGGTGGCACCCGGGCCAATACCGCCACCGGTCCCCATTAGCTGAGACTGCCACCAATTTTAATTTTTTTTTAAACATAGCAGGGGGACAACCAGCAGCACCACGTGGCAGTTGCTGGTGGAGTGGCGCTGGCCAAAGAAAAATAAAATAATGAAAAGATACTAAATAAAAATAAAATATAATAAAAAATATAATATAATAAAAAATAAAATGAATGCTAAATAAAAATTACTAAATGCAAAAATTTTAAAATTACTAAATAAAATGATAACAAATATTCAATACTTTAAATATTACTATATGATAACAAAAATTTAATATAAATAAACCTAAAATAATCAAACCTACTATTAACCTACTATAAACCTAAAAATCTAAAAAAAACACATTCAATACGTTAACTTACTATTAACCCTAATTAGGTAAAACTTTCTTAATTGATCCTAATTAGGTAAAAAGCATAATTTAAGGTTAATGGTAAGTTAGAGTATTGAATGTGTTTTTTTTTTAGATTTTTCGGTTTATAGTAGGTTAATAGTAGGTTTGATTATTTTAGGTTTATTAATATTAAATTTTTGTTATCATGTAGAAATATTTAAAGTATTGAATATTTGTTATCATTTTATTAGTATTCTTTAAATTTTTGCATTTAGTAATTTTTATTTAGCATTCATTTTATTTTTTAATATCTTATATTTTTTATTATATTTAAATGAATAAAATATTTTTTATTTTTATTTAGTTTTTTTTATTTTTTATTGTTTTATTTTTATTTGGGCTGCTAGGGGGCGACAGCGTGACTAGGGTTAATAGTAAGTTAGAGTATTGAATGTGTTTTTTATTAGATTTTTAGGTTTATAGTAGTAGGTTTGATTATTTTAGGTTTATTTATATTAAATTTTTGTTATCATATAGTAATATTTAAACTATTGAATATTTGTTATCATTTTATTTAGTATTCTTTAAATTTTTGCATTTAGTAATTTTTATTTAGCATTCATTTTATTTTTTATTATATTATATTTTTTATTATATTTAAATAAATAAAAATATTTTTTACTTTTTATTTAGTATTTTTTATTATTTTTTATTGTTTTATTTTTCTTTTGGCTGCTAGGGGGGACAGCGTGACACGTGAAGAGGTGGTGCTATTGGCGTCGGCGCCACCCGGGTGGCACCACTGGCCCCAGCGCCACCCCACCAGCAGCTGCCACGTGGTGCTGCTGGCTGTCCCCTATGTTAAGCTTTTTTATTAAAAAAAAAAAACTGGTAGCAACCCCAGTCAATGGGCCCCGACGCCATCGGTGGCGTTACCCCCTGTAGCGCCACTACCACGTGTGCTAAAAAAATTTGTTTGCCTCTCTCTTGGAGCTTGGCAAAAACAACCCCTTCAGAAAAATAGTTTTAAAATTCCCAAATTGGTAAATAATTTTTTAATTGACCCTAATAAAGTAAAAAAGCCGTATGATTGAAATTGAAATAGTAGATGATAAACTTGAAAAAAACTTAGCGGATATGTAATTAACTGAACATTGAAGAGACATCCTTGAATTTCAAATGCAATAAAGTAGCTGATAAACCTGAAATAAACTTAGCTGATAGAAAATCGAATTACTGTCATGTTGTGCTATGTGTCTCTAGAAGGGGATGTTGTGTGTAGGGATGTCATTACATCTTACCCTCAAAAGCAGAGTCTTAGTTTTTTTTTTTTTTTTTTTTATGATTATTACTACATAAATACATCCTGATTCGTTTTGGGTCGCGTGCGTGACTATGACAGGTAAGTCTAGTCTTTCAACATAAATTTTATACATCCACAAGGAATCGAACACAAAACATTGCTTAAATGATGCCGAATCACTTACTATTCGTCACAACCCATGTTATCAAAGTCTTAGTTTTTTAATGCCTTTCCAATGTCAATTGTCAAATAACCCAGAATAGATGCTTGGCATTGTTAACCATTTAACATGATCAACTCTCCCAACACTGTAAGAAAATCGAATGGTGAGCCTGCCATCATTTAATCGCCGGTATTACCAAAATGGAGAAGAACCGTGGCCATGATTTTATCACAAACATTGCTAGCTAGCAATCAAGATAAAATTTGTATACCAAATGTTAAAATATTAAAGAGGAAATTTGGTATATTGGATATGTTTAGAAAAAATTTGTGTAGTGATATGTATATTTTTTTATTTATTTTTTTTGGTTTACATGAGAGGTCTAGGACTAGAACCCATGACCTGGGGAGAGGAAATCCTAAGTGTCCTTGCAGCCACCAACTAGGCTGCCTTACGCGGACTATATTTTTTATTTTTGGAAAGTGATTTTTTTCTATTGAGAGCACCTTTTAGTTCAAAATAATATATACTACTTCAAAAATAAAATATGTTTATAATGTTTTCTCTATCAAATTACTCCCTCTGTTTCATTCAATTTGCCCTTTTAGACTTTTTTCTTGTTTCACAATGTTTGACCTTTTATATTTTCAATACATAAGCATATTTTTTTTCCAATTTTAACATCGTTCACTCCTAATTAATTATACTTTTATCATCTCTCTCATCTCTAAACTATTATACATTAATTAATGGACACACTTACTTATAAAAATTAAATACTATTACAATTTTCAATAAGAATTAAATAAGGACATTTTGGACAAACCATACATAATACTTACAATAATCAACATTTTCTTAATCTGTGTATCCAGACTTAAAAGGTCAAACTCAATGAAATGGATAGAGCAATCAATTATTACTCCCTCCGTCCCATAAGTTATGATTTTTTGAAGATTTTCTTTGTTTCATAAGTCATGATCATTTAGAAATTCAATACTCATTTATACTTTTTTTTCCAAACATACCTTTATTTATTGCATTATCTTTTTCATCACTCACTTTTTCATCTCTCTTCAATATAATCTTCATACATTTATTATTACTCTCTTGTTTTATTAAATGGGGTAATTTAGTCAAATTATACCAAATTTTTACATCATCATTTACTCATCTCTTAATCTGTGTGAAATTTCCAAAAGATCATGACTTATGGGACGGAGGGAGTAACTAGTAATTTTATGTATCTTTCAACTACTATCCCTAAATCATAAATCACAATGTACATTTTTCAAGCATTGTTATTTATTATTATAACTTTATATTTGATAATATTTTTGGCAAAAAAATTCAACTCACATATGATGGGAGGAGTATTTTTTTTTTGGTAAAGTCACCTAAATATCATTACAAGTATCTTTAGAGATCATCATTCATTGATGAGAGTATCTTATACTAATATAACTTCGAATGACCGAAATCTATTCCAAGATTCTTAAGCCGATTTAGTATGTTTGTTTTAGATTAAGAGTGTATTTTTAGCTTATTTTTAAAAAATAATCATACTCTAATGAGTTTATTTATGAATGCAGATTATATTATTGGAAAAATAATCAAAATATAGTTATCTCATAGTAACTCGAGATTATTTTTGTAAGATTATTTTTTTAAATTCATGTAATTTTTCTATTTTATCCTTATCACTTCAACAAGTTAATTATCCTTTATTACTCCATATTACTCAATAAAAATATCATTTTTACACTATTCAAACAAAACAGATAAGTTTAAATTCATTTTTCAGTTAAGATTTCCAAACATAAACAAATTATAATAAAAAAAAATAATCATAATCTCATTTTATCAATTATACCAAAACGCATATACTCTCGCTATTTAAAATGACCTAATTGGCAGAGGGAGTAATTTACTAATGAGAAAAAACGAAAAAACATGCAAAAAGGGCATATAAGAAATTATACTCCTTGGGTTACGTTTCGTGATAAAACAAGTCTCCTGCTGGCTGGCTGAAGATGATAATTGATCATGGACATGGTGTCGAGCATCCACCGCCATCCATCCTTATCTTAACTCCTAGTATAACTATAATAATCTGGTTTTAATTAGGCATTAATTTTTATCGTTGACATCATTTCTCGGATCTAGACACTTATACTTTTGGATTAATGTGTATGCAATAACGACTTATAATTTTTTACATAATCAATTCATTATCATCATTAATTTATATTATTTTAATTTAAAAATTAGCAACCATAAATAAAAATAGATAAACGATAAATGATGCATGCATTGATAAAATTTTAAACTGTCATACATTACCCATTTTCTCTAAATATAAATATCCACTGTATATTGTATCTTCAAATAATTTAAAATATAATATATATGATTTTTATAATAATATTATATAATTTAATTGTTAAATTGATTAATTTCATAATTTCATAATGTATAAAAAATTATTATAAGCAGGAAGTATCCAAAACTTGTGCCTTATGCGCATGTTCCTAACTGTTTTTACTTTTGGTAGCTTTTTTATTTAAAAGAGTGAAGACCAATTTTGGTCTCTGAGGATTTTGTTCAGTACCAATTTAGTCCTTGATAATTCATAATACCACATTTAGTTCCTGAAAAAAAAAATTTCATACCAATTTGGTCCCTCAACTTTTTTCGTATCAATTTAGTCCCTCAAGATTTTCAGATGTACCAATTTGATCCTTAAAATTGAAGGATCAAGTTGGTATGGAAGAAAATCTTGAGGGACGAAATTGGTATGGAAAAAAAGTTAAGGACGAAATTGATATGATTTTTTTTGAAAAATTAAATGTGGTATTATGAATTTTCAAGAATCAAATTAGTATTATGCAAAATCAATAAATAAAGGTTCGCTTTCGCTTGGATGCCATAGCCATACCCGGCAGAGAGAGTGACAGCAAGCATTTTGTATAGTACCCACCTTTATTATTCCTCCTATCATTTTAATTTTAATGTATGAAATATTATTATTATAGGACCATATAATCCCATTTCATCAATTTTCTCCATTCTTCTTCTTCTTCATCCTTATTCCTTATTCCTTGTTCATACCATACCACACCATGTTGCATAGGATCAATACCGCCAGGTCCATTTCTTCTGCTCTTTTCAGAACCATAACTCACTCTTCTTTTTCTTCTTCTAATTCTGCTGCTTTCTCTACTTCCTTGCTCTTCGATGATACTCAGATACAGGTTCATTTCTTATTAATATATCTTCACACCTCACTCTTTCATGATTCTGCTCTCAAAATACTTTACCCTTTTGCTTAAAGATTGTTTTTTTGGATACCCCTTCTGTGTTTTTCTAGAAAAAACTATTACTTGGACTTGAATTCTTCTGCAGAGGAAAGAAAGCACCGATGTATCATATATAGAACAGTGTTTGTTTGTTTGTTATGTTTTGTACTTTGGTTTAAATTATTATATGATCAATAAAATAATAAATTATTTGAGTAGGAAAAAGTTTGCTTTTGATGTTGAATGTTAGGTGGAACCCCCGTTTCTCACTAGTCATTTAATTTTAGTATTGGTTATTTGCTTCTATACGAATGCTATTGATATCAGATTATACTGTATTCTGTTTTTTGTCCCCCTTAAGTTATTTTTATGTTACAAATTAGTCTCTTAGGTTCTTTTATTTCAAATAAGTCTTGTGAGTTGTTGCAATCCAAAAAATCAGTTTTTCGGTCGTTAAGTGATACATGATATCATAAGAAAATTAAAAAAAAAAAAATCATTTTTTAACAGGTGACATCACTAGTTGAGTGACACGTGTTACTTAACGAAAAATATTAACAGAAAATACTGACTTGTTAGACGACAACAACTTACAAAATTTAGAATTTATTTGAAAAAAAGAAACTTAAGGGAATAATTTGTAACCGATATAGTAGTTTTGCTTTTTTTTTTGCCTGGCTCAAGTTTTGAATTTTTCAAGTGTTTTGAAGATATTGAGATCCTCCATCCCTCAAAAGCCTTGTATTCATGAAATTCTTTATTTTGTAATAAAAATAACTTATAGCTGCAGGTTTGGTTTTACAATTTCTTAGTGGTTTGAAAATCGAGAGATCTTGTTTGCTAGCTTCTTGAAAAGCGCATTATGTCATGCTTTTAATGATTTCAAGGTTTTATTGAATGATACAGTTTAAAGAAAGTGTTTCTCAGTTTGCAACGGAACACATCGCCCCTCATGCTTCAAAAATTGACCACTCAAATTATTTTCCAAAGGTTTGTATGAGGATCTATTTTTATTATGTTCACCAGCATAGCTCTGTGCATTGGATATTCTGACTTATGTTTCGATCCGGTTTTAGGAGGTTAACTTGTGGAAAAGTATGGGAGAATTTAATCTCCTTGGGATTACGGCACCAGGTAGTCCTTTTTGCCTTACTTCACTGCTTACGCTTTCTGATATGTCAAAAGATTGCTTTTTTAGATTTGTAACCTGTTGGTTTACCTGCAATAGTAATTTCCATTTGGAAACTTTTATTTTGCCTGGTATCATGTGTGATGATTGTGAAGTTAATACACGCTAACAAAGCATTTCGTTCTGCTACACTTGACTTTCAGTCACCAAAATAATGTCTAGTATACCCTTCCCACCAAAAGGGATAGATAGGCTGTCAATAGAAATTATTTATCTATTCACAAATCATGATGTTCCTATATATTTCATGAATGGAATTATATGTACTAGAGCCCTGTTTATGCTGATTTTGTTCTTCTTTGGGTGCCCTGAACTTCTGATTAGTGTGTGTGGAATCTTTATTAAAAAATCCAATATGACCATTTCGTGTATGTCAACAAACTTTTCGAATGCTATTTCTGCTATGTAGAGGAATATGGAGGGCTTGGTCTAGGATACTTATATCACTGTATAGCAATGGAAGAGATAAGCCGTGCTTCCGGATCTGTTGGTCTTTCCTACGGTGCTCATTCAAACCTGTGTATCAATCAGCTGGTAATTGAAGGGAACTTAAGTCTCTTTAATTGTATGCTTGATGATCTTTTGATGACTGATGCGTCTTTAGGACCGTCCTTTTTGTTTTGTTTAGGTGAGGAATGGAGGCCCTGCTCAGAAAGAGAAATACTTGCCAAAGGTTCTAGTTCTGCCGATTTTTATCTTATTTATCATCGGTACAATATATTCTGCCTTACCCTATTGCCAATGAGTCGATGGCATGTAAGGATCGGGTTAATTAGCCAAAACTGCTCATAGTTGGTCTTTGCTTTCAACCCATTTCTTGTGCTCACAACAGCTCTTCTCAATTTTTCTGGGTCTATCTTTTTGTCTACCTGTCTATTTGTTTATCTATCTGTTTATCTATACGCTAATTTTTAAAATTCAATCTTGAAGCTTATCTCCGGGGATCATGTGGGAGCTTTGGCTATGAGTGAGCCCAATTGTAAGATATGTTAAATCAAACAGTTTTATCTCACTTCTTTACATATTTCAAGGAGTGAATTGGTCTTTTCTTGCAGCTGGTTCTGATGTTATCAGCATGAAGTGCAAGGCTGATCGTGTAGATGGGGGCTATGTAATTAATGGGAACAAGATGTGGTGTACTAATGGCCCTGTTGCTCAAACATTAGTACGTTTCTTTAAATTTCATTGCATTAACCATGCTAATTGCATTGATTGTGTTCTTGTTAACGGAAAGGTTTACATAACTTGTGCATTCATCGGATTATCTTTTCATGTAAGTGATGTAAAAATATGTCATTTTCATGATCAGGGTGAAAACATTAAAGAATGCTAAGGATATTTATCATACCTCTGGATTCCAAATAAACTATCTATCCATTTAAATATCTATTGTGGATCACATATTGAGTTGCACACATCTCACTTCGGCAGAGCTAAGAGGTCTATTCTTTGCATTGTTGATTAATTTCTTTACCTCTAGCTGATATGGGGATACTGAATGACCATTTAGTATAAAACTAGATCTAACATCTACACATATATGCTGAGAATCCATATAACATATCTGATTGTGTCGAATTGATTCAGGTTGTCTATGCAAAGACAGACATAACAGCTGGGTCAAAAGGAATCACCACATTCATCATCGAGAAGGGAATGCCTGGGTACTTACACTGAACCTTGACAACATGTTATATGATCTTGAGTGGACAGGAACCTGTGTGTTTCACCTTAGTCTATGCTTAGAGTCTTAGACAGTAATATAATCACATGCTATGGCCAATCCAGCAATAGGATGTCGACCTTTACCACCATCACATGAGTATTGTTTCACTTTGACAAGTAGTGCTGCTCAAATTACTATATATTAAACTGCATCTTAAACCAAATTTCTTGCCTGTCTTTCAACTCTAGACTCACGTGATGGAACTAACCGGATGCTATAGCAGGAATGCACGATAATTTTTAGTAAAAGATAAAAGGCTGGTTACTGTTACCTTATAGTACCCATTGGTTCACCTTTGTCAAAAACCCTCTGAAAACGAAAGGGGGAAAGAGAGTCATGATCACTCACAAATTGTATGCATTTAACATAAGAGAAGAATAAAAAGCTTTTTACATGGTTGAAAGGTTGAGATCTCTTTTGAATTATAAATCATTGGAACCGAGTGAGAAAGTTAGATATGACAATATGAAATTTATTTCTGTTTGGCTACAGATTCAGTACTGCCCAGAAATTGGATAAACTTGGGATGCGAGGCAGTGATACGTATGTATGAATGTTCAATTAGAAGTTTTCTATATTTAATCCATATTCAACCACTTTCCCCCTTTTTTTACTGATAAAATGGAATTTTGTTGTGTGGCAGATGTGAGCTTGTCTTTGAGAATTGTTTTGTCCCAGAAGAAAATGTTCTTGGGAAAGAAGGGAAAGGTCTAGCAATTGCTTTGGTAGTTGTTCTTTTTTTGGATAAGCAGCTATCCAGTGAAGTAGGGCTATTAAATTTTGGTGATACCATTTTTTTTTCTCTTCCATTTTTTTCAGGAGTCTATGTCATGATGTCTGGCCTGGATCTGGAGCGACTTGTTTTGGCAGCTGGTCCCCTGGGTATTATGCAAGCATGTCTTGATGTTGCCCTTCCTTATGTTCGACAAAGAGAGCAGTTTGGTCGTCCTATCGGGGAGTTTCAGTTTATTCAGGTTCATATTATAGACAACTTTTTTTTCTTGTATTGTCCTGTACTTGAATTGTAAGTGAATCTTAGCCATCTCACTGGTAATTGATCTTTGGTTGCAGGGGAAAATTGCTGACATGTATACTTCATTACAGTCCTCAAGGTAGAAGGTTCTAATGTCACAGTGCTCTTGACTTTAAAAACTAAGTTTGCATTGCAGCATATAACCTTCTTCATTTCAGGGCTTATGTGTATTCTGTAGCTCGGGACTGTGACAATGGAAAAATTGACCCAAAGGTGCCTACATATCTTTATCTCGTGGTTACTGGTTAATATAGTGTTTATTCTTCTTCTTAAATGTAAGTTTCACCATAAGGTTCTTTTAATGTATTGTTGCCTATTTTCTATCCACGAAACATCTTCTATAAAGGATTAACCTTTATGTTAGAAACTATCTTAAAAGTTAAAACCAATTTGCATTAAGAACCTCACCCTAGGAATTGAGGCAGGCATTGCTGGACTTCGACACTTTATTCTGTTACGTGTTTTTCATTTCTTAACCCTGTTTACTTGTGGCATTTGTAAATAATAATATTATGTTGCTGTCATATGACATACCATTATACCAAGTACTATTAAATTGTGATTCTTTAAATGTTTGAATATTTTTATTTCAAATGTTTTAACTCGAGAATTGAAGCTAAGATGTTGGTTTACTGTAATTCTACTGGCGCTGACACAGATTTTGGTCCAGTTCCTCAATGCAGCAAACTTTTACACTTTTTTTGCTTTTCATGCTCACTTGGCTGCTGGTTTCAGGATTGTGCTGGAGCTATACTATGTGCCGCAGAACGAGCAACACAGGTTGCTTTGCAGGTAAATGAGTTACTGTTTTTTTTTTCCTGCATCTGTTATAGCTGTTAGCCTGTTACTATTGCTCTATGATTCTCATTTTAATCTCCACCTTCAAAATTTTCAGGCCATCCAATGTTTAGGTGGGAATGGCTATGTGAATGAGTATCCAACCGGTCGTCTCCTGAGAGATGCCAAACTCTATGAGATTGGTGCAGGAACTAGTGAGATCAGAAGAATGATTATTGGACGTGAGCTCTTCAAGGAACAATGACATTCCAGCCTATATTCTCTTTTCATCTTGGCTGGTGGCACTGAGCCCCTTGGAGATGATTCCTTTGCATATAGATATGCCTGTGAAGTTAGTTAATATTCATTCATCAAATGAATATTATAGTCATGAGAATAATTGATTATTAATGCAAAGAATAAAAAGCTTCCATATCATATCACCTTTTTTTTTTTTTGATGAACCGGGTATCCACCCGCGCAACTGGGTGACTAATCCCTCGCACCACGGTCGGGCCCTTTCGGGGGCGATGCTCTCAGTAAGGCTTGCGTCTCGGGAACGACTCGAACCCGCGACCACATGCTTAAAGGACACAAGCCCCTTCCACTTGTGCCAACCTCCACTGGTCATATCACCTTTTTTAAGTATGCAATAGAAAATCTTTGAACTTATCCTATATATTAGAAAATTCTTTACACTAGAAAAATCCAAAATATAATGGCATGTGCATGTGTGAAAAATGTGTCTGGCCACTTGGTAAAAAGAAAGAAAGCGGTGTCTTCCATTCCATTCCCAACTTCCTGTTAGTGTTTTCAAATCCAATCTTCTAATGTTCTTACTTCTAACTAGTTTTAGTTCCATTCATTCAACTCTATACTCTATTTTAAGTCTTCGTATCAGACCAACCGATTTAAATTTTAACCTATAATTTGGACTTAACTCCCTAGTCACTAGTGTCAAGGTAAAAGTTTTGCTACTTCGTATTAAAAAAAAAAAAAGAATATTTGGATCTACGCTAGCATTTTCCATTTATTTATTATTTTTCACTCGAAAGGATATATTATTTATATGCATGCATGATGAATGCATGAACAGATATTATTATTGCTGTTTTTTCCTCTGTCACAGTCCACAACGCATTCTTAGCGCTGGGTAATAATATTATTTTTTAAAGTCAAAATTAACAAAATAATAGTTAAGGAGCCATGTGATGTGACAGAAACCTTCATGTTTATCACACGGAGTTGTCAGATCCTTTCTTGAGTTTCGAACATTGGGATGGCCAAAAACCTATATCCGTGGGTATCTACTTGAAACCGACCCGATTTTGGTGGGGAAAATTCGCTTTGATTGGGTTTGGAGAAACTCGAAACCGAAATTTGTTTTAAAAAGATGGAGGTGGAACCCGCCCCCGCTCCCAAACCCGCTCTGATATAAAATTAAAATAATTTTCATTATAATTATTGTTAAAGTGGTAAAGCAAAACTAACATATTTAGTTAAAACCATGATTTAATTCTTAAGTTTTTAGATATTTTTAAAATACGGTTTATTATTATATATTATTTGAATTATAGTGTATCTTATATGTGATTTTTGTTTAATACAATAAAAAATAATTTTTAAAAAATAATTGGATGGATTACCCGTGGATGAGTTCGGTTTTTACTTTTTCATACCCGACCCGCACCCGAATTCGCCCCGCTCTTGATGGGTGCGGGGTTGGTATTGTCAAAATCGTCTCAAACCCAACCCGTTGCCATGCCTATTCGAACAGCTACCTGATACAGTATAAGCCAGTTGAAAGTTGAAAACCGATAATCTTTTTGGTTTGTACCCTGGTATTCGGCCCACTGGGCCATTAATCCAGTTCGAGGGGATTCCGGGAGATCGAACACCGTGATTAGCCCTGCCAAATACAGCTCTTGGCACTGTTGCACGAACAACTCGTTGGTTGAAAAACCGATAATCTAACCGATTGAATCCGTTTATATTTTATTAAGTAAATTACCAAAAAATAAAATATGGACTGATAAGATAATGAGATAGTTAATGTGTTACAATAATAAAGGTAGAATAAAAAAATTACAAAAGTCCAAAAAACTAATCTTACAAAAAAAATTCTCTAACTGTTATAAGGGAGTTTTGAGACTTTGATTATTTTTTCAAAAATATAATTTAAAATTATAATCTGCATTAGCAAACAAACACGTTAGATTATGATTATTTTTGAAAAAAGTAAAAACTACAATTTTCATCCAAAACAAACACGCTAAATACTCGTAGCAACTACTTTTGTTTCATTATCTTGTTAAAAATTAAATAAATCAATAGAAATAAAAGAATATTTTTTTAATATAATGTACGGTATTTTTTTAATATAATGTATGATTTATTTATTAATCACAAATTTTCATATAGTGACAAATAATACTACATTTACAGCATAAACGGACCTTCTCAAGAGCAGGTGAGAGCTTCTGCTCCCCTGAGATTTTTAAAACAATGTATATATTATAGTGGTAATTTATTGGCACAGGCTTGCAGTTTGTTTAGCGGCAGCGTGCGCGGTCACTTAATGTGGCTTATGGGTGCTGGGTTCGAACCCTGCCTATGCTATGCTTAATAATCGAACCCTCAACTTTAAGTGAATGATCGAATGCCTAACCAGTTAGCCATATCAAATGTATTGTACTTGATAATTATGCAAATTGTTTAATATATATTATAAATTAATTTTGCCATAATTATGTTTACACTTATATCATTGCTATTCATATACTTAGGTTATTTTATCATTTGCATCCCCTAAATTGAATGTCGAGATCCGTTACTGATTTACACTAATCTTTCATAAACATTTAGAGAATTGAAAATAACAATAAAATTTTAAAAATTAATAGATCATCATATCTTATTTTTTTTATAATTAAATATGTTTTTTCTTACTTACTCATGAATATAATATACAATATTTAAGATTTTTCATTTATTATTTTATTTTAATTTGAGACAAAAAGTTTTCCATTTTTTAATCAAGATGAGACATAGAGAATATTTGATAAGATTCACCAATAAGCTAATAGAAAAATCTATATTATCATTTTTTTAAAAGAAAATCTATATTATTATTAATATTATTATTATTATTTTCTAAAAACTAATAGAGATAAAAAGGAAAATTTATAATGCAATAATCCATAGCTTATTTTTTTTTATTTATCTGTCCAATTACATCAAAATTTATCATTTAATAAATGTAGTGATTGTGTATGTTTTCAATAAAATATTCATATTATTCTTTAATAAGTTCTTTCTTTCTCTATGATTATTTTTTTCATTGTTTATGTAAATCAAGTTTGTATTGAATAAGAGTGAACATAAAAAATATCAAATATTACACCTTAAACTTTTAAATAGGACAAATAAATGAAATAAAAGAATTTTTCAAATAAAACATAAAAAAAACCCGGAGGTTGTAAACTATAAGCTACCTCAAATATCTTATTGAATATGGGGGTTTAATAGAGAGTTTATAAGCTGGCAGTAGTTAATATTATTTTTTAAAAAACAGGCAATGAACCATTTTCAAAAAAATTAAATAAGATAAGGTAACAAATGAAAAGTTTTGGCTTTTTTTTTTTAAAAAAAAGTATAGAGACTCCTTAAATTTGTTTTTTTCTTTGCAAATAGTCATCATAATTTTTTTTTCCTAATTATCTCTTGAATTTTAATAGAGAATAATTGGGGAAATAAATCATTTTATTAAGTTCAGGCTAAGTAACTGAATCTCAACTATTCCTTTTGTTTTAATTTAAATCGTTAATTCATTATCAATATTCTTAAAAAAATTCATTATCAATTAATTTTAACTATTTTTTATTACAGTTTTTTATTATTATCCAAAACTTGAAATATATTAATTATCAATCACATTATTGATTGTTAAACCATTGTCACTAAAATATAATTAATGTTTTGTGATTAATTGGTATGGAAAAGGGTAAAATCAATATATGATATAATTATATAAAGGCATTCGGAAATTGTGATGAGAAGAAAAGGATAAATAGATTTCTAATTTAATAAGTAATATTGTAAAATTAGAATTAAAAATAATTAAAATTAATTGATAATAAACTAATAAACTAATAAACTAATAATATAAATTGAAACAAAAGATTCAATGATGAAACTAATTTCACCAAAAGTTAGAGCATAAGGAACACTTAGAAAGAAAAAATAGTTCAAGATCACCATAGCAATAATTTGGATTTAACTCCCTGGTGCCAAAGTTGTCCTACTACATAAAAAAAAAATGCAGGCGCACTTGTTGCAGATTTGTATTTTTCTGCTGTATTTTTTTCCCCCTCTCTATCAGAGTCGATACAATATTTTCCCTTTTTTTATGCATCAATGCTATTCTTTAGGCGATAGCCGAAGATTAATTTTTAATGAGGCGTAAGATCATCGAAGTGAGTTTTGTATCTACCAACAAAGTTTTTTCCATACCCACAGCAGAATCAAACCCCTAATATTATGGTTAAGGAACCAACTATCTACCAACCAATATTTTTATTAATTGGTAGATATAAGGGCCTCTAAATATATAACAAGAAGTCAAATATTTGAATTCTGGGGTTTGATTCTGCCGTGTGTATAGAATATAAGGGCCTTAATTATGGTTTCACAACTCTATGTCACATGGCTCCTTAATTATAACTATTTTTATTAATTTTAACTTTTAAAAAAGTTAATATTATCACCAACAAAGTCAACACAGTTGGTAAAAAACTCCCTTAAAAAAATTTAAGGGCCTCTAAATATATAAAAAGAAGTCAAATATGTAAAATTTTTACATTAAAATTTGATTAAAAATTAGATAGTCGTGAAAACTGTAAGAGCGAGAAAAATATGAGAATTTTTAATATATAAAAAATATATTATGTAAAATTTATACATCAAAATTTGAACAAATATAAATATAAATACAAATTATAACATCATAAAATACATTTTATTTTTTAATTCAATTATTGTTGATTATTAAAAATAATAAAAAATAAATAATAAATAATAATTTTTATTTTTTGGGATCCCTTTTGATCCCAGGCCCTAGGCGATTGCCTCTTGGACCTACTCCTAGGGCCGACCATGCTTTTAATTAAAAATCAACAATCGTAAATATGTGGATTGTGAATGATGCACTAACAGTATAAAAAAGGTTTACACAGTTAATGTACCAATTATTTTCTCTTTCTACAATAATGTAATTTTTATACATTAACAGTGATCTCACATATTAAATTGAATATTTATATAACTCATTTCATTTGTACAATACTCCAATTTTTAACCAATAAATGAGTGTTATTTTTGGTTAAAGGCATCCACAGCGGAGTTTGGTAAAAGTCTGGTGGAGAATCTTAAGTTATGTCTGTAAAATAAGAGACTTAACTTAAGATTTTGTGGGGTTTATTTTTTTTGTCCTTTCTCCCTTTTTACTTTATAATAATGCCCTAATAAACAATTTTTTTTTATATGCAAAGTATTTTTGATTTTTTTTTTACGAAGATAGAGGAAGGGGATTTAAATCCACCAAATAGTAACGCCCAGGATCAAACCTGGGACTTCCAACTCCCAGGCCTTGAGACTTGGTACATGACCATGTGGGCTACACCCACTTATCAACCAAATAAACAAATAATAATAAACAAATAAATATTATTAACAATAAATAACTAATAATAATAATAATAACAATAAATAATAATAATTACAAATAATAATAATAATATTCTTTTTAAAAAATAAAATAATATTTTTAAATATATATTTTTTCTTTTTTATTCTTAAATATATTGTCTTTTATTCATTTATCTCTTCTTATTTTATAATACCCTATAATAAATAAATAATTTTTTTTTTATTTATGATCGAAGTGTCTACTGTCGACCGCAGTAACTAATCTCCTTGCTTGCTTGTAGTCACCTCTAATGGGTGGGACAGTTAGCCCCGAGATTTAACGCTGCTGCATGCACAAGGCAAGATTCGGACACCTGACTTTGCTTAAGCGTGGATCAATCCTACCACTGAACCACACGCTCGGGGTTATAAATAAATAAATAATAATAAATAAATAAATAATAAATTAATAATAATAACAATAAATTAATAATAAATAATAATAATAACAATAAATAAATGATAATAAAAATGAATTAATAATAAATAATAAATAATAATAATTAAAATAATAATAATAATAATTTTTAAATAATAAAAAATAATATACTTAAATATATGTATTTTCTCTTTTATTCTTAAATATATTGCCTTGTTATGGAAAGATAAATATTTTTATATTCAAATAAATAAATTAATAATTTCAAATAAAGAGCCGTTGAAATAATGTTCTATTGCATTATTCATCATTATGTTGTACTTTTTTATGCACTTTATAATTTTTAGTAGGTAAAATTAATTTCAATTATTGTAATGTTAACTTTTATTTGATTATAATATCTAAATATTATTTGGGATTTGTTTTATAAATTATAGGTAATTAATATTATTGAAATTATCTTTCAAAAGTATTATTAAAATAAAATTGTGTCTAAAAATACATGATGATGTAATGTTGATGTATGAGTGTGGTGAATTAAGTGTTAAGACTCTGTTGTGGTTAAGATATGAAAAGTCTAAAGTTGAGTCTTATAACAAAATGATGATGTAACGATGATGTGTCAGAATTTCGTGAATCTAATATTAAAACTCTGACGTGGATGCCTTAAGCATATTTGGGTTGTCTTCACCTAAGTGTCTTAGGATTGAGTATAAACATTCTTAAGTGGATAGGTTTTATGGAAAAATGTGTAGTTAATAAATAAAAAGCCTTATATTTTTATTCTTTCAAAAACATTTATCCGTTTAAGGATGCTTATGCTGAATCCTCAAGGTTAAGATTAAGAAAAGGTTATAAATTTATTCAACCATATTAGATGATCTGATTTTACCGAATGAATTATACTTCCTTCGGTCTTATTTATAAGTCACATTTTAGAAAGATTTTTTGGTCCTATTTATAAGTCGCTTTGTATTTTCTAGGAGACATTTATTGCTATTTTCTCTTATTTGCCCTTTGCCCATTAATGTGAAGTAATATATTGTGAAATTCCCAATGCAAGTTAAGAGGGTAAGACTGTAATGTTGAAGTATTTTTTTAAAGTTTCAAGAAACCTAACTACCTTCCTTGGTCCGTGTGATATGGTTAAGTATGCCCTATAAATAGGACCAGAGGGAGTAACTATGGTAAGATTGATTGATAAGCTAATATTTTATTATTATTATGATTATTATTATTATTAATTCCTAAAAACAAACGATAAAAAGGAAAAAGTTATCATGCATAGAAAAGAATCCTTCAAGCAAGACATATAAAAAAGAAAGGAGTAGGTAGTAAACTACTCCTATAAGCTACCTCAAATATATTATTGAATGAGATTGTAAGCTGGCAGCAGCTAGTAATATTTTTGTGTGAATATTGTATTGTAGATACATCTATTACCTCCATTCTTGATCCTTATTCCTTGTTGCTGCTGCTGCTGCCGCCATGTTGCATAGGATCAAGACCGCTGGTTCCATTTCTGGTGCACTTTTCAGAACCAAAAATCACTCTGCTGCTTTCTCAACCTCCTTGCTTTTCGATGATACTCAGATACAGGTTCCCCTACACCCTCATGTTTTCTCCTACATGGATTAGCTGTTCTTAATAATGTAGCAGCATAACTCACTCTCATTCAGTGTTGTCTTTCTCAGAACTTGGTTTGCCTTCTAATGCTTTGCCTCTAGGTGAAAGAAAACACACTTTGTATGGTATAGAAAAGTATGTGTGTGTGTGTGTCTTTTTGTAAGTTGGTAGGTGGAATTTTTGTTATCTTGATGGAAATGAAATTATTATATCATAAATAAAATAAGAAGAAGAAAATATTTTCAGTTGGAAAAAAACTTGATTTTATATTAGCTTAATTATGTCAGAAGTCTATGAAGTTTGGGATATTTTTGTCATATACTTTTACTACCAATTCTGACCAATTTTGATGACATCTAACATCAAAATCCTAATCGGATGTAGAAGGTTAGTCATGTGGTGCCGCGTGATGTTACACAGCCGAAGACAAACTCTCTTTTCAATTCTTTTTTTTATTTTTTTATTTAACTAAAAATGATCTGCGTCTGATCGAGATTTTGATGTTACATGTCAGCAAAATTGGCCAGAATTGGTAGTAGGGGTATATGACAAACTCAGAAGTAACTTCGGGGAGTCAGACATTGAAAAAAAAAAGAATAAGGGTATTTGACAAAAGTACCCCAAACTTCAGGGATCTGTAACATAATTAAGCCTTTTATATTTTACCTGCTTAAAGGTGAACTATATATGTCATGCTTTTTGTTGATTTAAAGGTTTTTTCTTTTGCTTGATTGATACAGTTCAAAGAAAGTGTTGCTCAGTTTACAATGGAAAACATTGCCCCTCATGCTTCAAAAATAGATCAGACAGATTGTTTTCCACAGGTCTGTATGAGGACCTATTTTTTTCATTTTCATGAGCTTAACTCCTAGTATATTACTATACATTTTGATTTTGTTTTTATCTAATTTTAGGAGTTTAACTTGTGGAAAAGAATGGGAGACTTTAATCTCCTTGGGATTACTGCACCAGGTAGTCCTTTTCCCTTCCCCGCCTTGCTTTCTGATATGTCAGAAGATTTATTTTTTCAGATTTGTAACCCAATGGTTTATCTGCTACATTGATTTCCATTACCAACGTTCATTTTGGTCTCCAAAATTAAGGAAGTTATTTTTAGTCATTCAATTTGTAAATCGTTACTCACTCAATGATTATGTCACAGTTTATATCCTTTAGCGACAAGTTTATATGACCCGTTAAATAACCAAAACGAGTTTAGGCCAAATCAAAACAATATGGTTTTGACTTTAAAAAAATGTTAAAAATTAATGCACAATAAATAAATAAAAAAAAGACCCCTTAGTTTCGTCCATCTTTCTACTTCTTTACCAACATTAAGCTACAATCAACATGGATGGTTATCTGTTAGTTATCTGCACAATCTAAAAACATCCATGTACGAGATTAAGGTGTTTTTTTTTTTTTAAAATTAATTTTTAATAATTTTCGTCACCTAAAACAAAGTTGTTTTGACCATTTGAACGACCATGTCAGCTTGTCGTTAACGAACAACAATGGCGACGTAACCGGGGGACTAAAGTGAGTAACTGAAATCACACTTATTAAGAAAGTTAGTTGAATGTATTTAATTTTCTCAAATCTATAAAAAATATAGCTACTATATGAAAGTTGTATTGGGAATAAAAAAATTAAATGAGATGGTTACTTTCTAAAAATATTTTAGGAATAATTGTATTGGGAATAAAAAGTTAGTTAACTTTTTATTATATTTAAGACCAAGATAAGTATGCCATTTTTTTTCTTATATGAGAGATTGGAGGGACTAACAATTTACGAATTGAGGAACTAAAAACCAATTTCTTTAATTTTGAGACCAAAATGAATGTTGGGTGCAAATTTATGTACCAAAGTGATAGTTTAGTAGATTTGCATTTGGAAGCTTTTATTTGCTTTTTATGTTGTCCGACGATTGTGACGTTAATACATGCTAATGAAGCATTTCATTATGTTAGACTTGACTTTCAATGACCAAAAAAATGCGGTATCCCACTCCCTATTAAAAAGGGTAGATACTGGTTTATTTCACAGGATGAGTTGAAATTATTTATTTTTCCTCAAATCATTACTATGATCCTGTATTATTTCATGAATGTAGTCATATGGACTAGGACCTTGTTTACGATGAAATTGTTCTTTGGTTGTTGAGGTGTTCTGAACTTCATATTAGTACACTTACCGGCTTTATTAAGATCTGCAATGTGACTAATTTCTTGAATGCCAACAAACTTTTCCAATGCTATTTATGCTTTGCAGAGGAATATGGAGGGCTTAATCTAGGATACTTGTATCACTGTTTAGCAATGGAAGAGATAAGCCGTGCTTCAGGATCCGTTGGTCTTTCTTATGGTGTTCATTCTAACGTGTGTCTCAATCAGCTGGTAATTGAAGGGAACTTAAATCTCTTTCATTGTATGCTTGGTGATTGTCTGATAAGTCTTTAAGTATTGCCATTTTTGTTTTGTTTTGTTCTGTTTAGGTGAGGTATGGAAACCCTGCTCAGAAAGAGAAATATTTGCCCAAGGTTCTAGTTCTCTACCTATTTTGATGTTATTCAATGTCACTGCAACATATATGCTGGATTGTTCTCTGCCAAAATTGCTCATAGTTGCTCTTTCCTTCCACATATTTCTTGTTCTTACAAGTAACCTTTCGCAAATCTCAGAAACAGTGTCTCCGCATGCGGGGCTAAGACAGCGTGCATCGAGTCTTCCCGGATCCCAGAAGCTGGGAGCCTTTTATCTGTATACCTGTTTGTCTATCTATATACATATCTCTTTATTAATAGTCCAAATATTTTTTTTTCTTCAATCTTAAAGCTTATCTCCGGGGATCATGTGGGAGCTTTGTCAATGAGTGAGCCCAATGGTAAGATATGTGAAATTGAACACATGTATCTTGCAATTTTTTAGATATATTACACGGTCTTTGTTGAGTGAATCGGCCATTTTCTTGCAGCTGGTTCTGATGTTGTCAGCATGAAATGCAAGGCTGATCATGTAGATGGGGGCTATTTACTTAATGGGAACAAGATGTGGTGTACTAATGGTCCTATTGCTCAAACATTAGTACGTTTCTTTAAATCTCATTGCAATGACTGTCTTCTTTTGATCTGCCTTTAGAGAAATAGAAGGGAAAAATGTTTCCTCAACTCGCAAAATCCTGTACCAACATATCATCATCATGATCTGTGGACCTGATAATGATCTGTATCTATTTATCATACCGCTCGGTTTCAAGTAAACTATCTATTTAAATATTTAATGTGGATCACATTCACGTATTCGTTGCACATATTTCACTTCTGAATTCTAATTTAGTATAAAGTTAGACATGTAGACATTGACGTATGCTGAGAATGCATGTCACATATTTTATTTTAATTTGCTGAATCTAATCAGGTTGTCTATGCAAAAACAAACATAACAGCTGGATCAAAAGGAATCACTGCATTCATCGTCGAGAAGGGAATGCCTGGGTACTTGCACTGAACCTTGACAACAAGTTGCATTATCTTGAGTTGACCGAAACGTCAGTATTTCAGCTTAGTTAACTCTTAAGCAATAATGTGAACACATGCTATGCCAGTCCAGCTATGGCTGTATTGCATGGGTGTCATAGGTTAGAAAAACCAAATATAAGAAATGAAAAAAACTTCTTAGATGGTTGAAACCTGTTTTAAATGCCAATTCATTCGAGTACAAAGATAAAAATTAGAAATTAGAGGACAATCTGACATTTATTTCTGTTTTAACTGCAGATTCAGTACTGCCCAGAAATTAGATAAACTTGGGATGCGAGGAAGTGAAACGTATGTATGCATGTTCATTGAGATGTTTTCTATATTTTTTTTATCCCTATCCAGCCACTTTCCCTTTCCTTTTGTTGATAGTATCGGATGGTGTTGTGTTGCAGATGTGAGCTTGTCTTTGAGAATTGCTTTGTTCCTGAAGAAAATGTTCTTGGGGAAGAAGGGAAAGGTCTTGCAATTGCTTTAGTTGTCTTGATTATTATTTTTAAAAACAAAATCATCTTTAAGTTATTCTTCTTAAGTCCAGCCTGCAAAAGTTTGCTTCAAGACAATGGTTATTCTGATGTAATATGCTCATGTTAATATATCAAATCAGCCTCCACCTTCTTCATTTACTAAAATTTAAAAATATTTAAAGAAATCAAAGAAATTATCATAGTTATATTCTCATCATTGTTATATCTGAATCAGAAATTTGTTTCTAGTAGCAGCATTTTCCAGACACACCTAATAATTTTGTGTATAATAAAAGCTCTCGAATGAAATCGGACCATTAGTTTTTCTGTCAATTTTTATGTCGTAGATGCGAATAATAACCACTTCTGTTAACCATTTTACATCAAGCGTCTACAATAGTTTGGTAATACCACTTTTTCCTTTTTTTTGTTCAGGAGTCTATGTCTTGATGTCTGGGCTGGATCTGGAGAGAATTGTTTTTGCAGGTGCTCCCCTGGGTATTATGCAAGCATGTCTTGATGTTGCCCTTCCTTATGTTCGACAAAGAGAGCAGTTTGGTCGTCCTATCGGGGAGTTTCAGTTTATACAGGTTCATATTATAGACAACATGACTTCTTTTTCACTTTTATTGTCCTGCACTTGAATTGTAAGTGAATCTTAGTCATAACACCGAAATTGATCTTTGGTTACAGGGGAAAATTGCTGACATGTATACTTCATTACAGTCCTCAAGGTAGAAGATTCTAATGTCACAGTGCTCTTGACTTTAAAAAATAAGTTTGCATTGCAGCATATAACATTCTTCATTTCAGGGCTTATGTGTATTCTGTAGCTCGGGACTGTGACAATGGAAAAATTGACTCCAAGGTGAATCTTATGGTTCATATAGGATCTTTAATTTTTTGCCCGAAAATGTAAACTTCACCATTGGGCTCTTTTAATGAATTGTTGGTTATTCTCTATTTATTAACTCAATCATAATCTTAAGCTAAGATGTAGTTCGACAATAATTGTAGTGGGCTTATTTCGGTCTAGTCCTCAGCGACAGCGAAACAAAACTTCTACAACTATAGTCTGTTTTTTTAATTGTAATACATGCTCACTTGGTTGCTGATTTCAGGATTGTGCTGGAGCTATACTATGTGCCGCCGAAAGAGCAACACAGGTTGCTTTGCAGGTAAACTAGTTGTTAGCATCTGTTATAGCTGTTACTGTTGGTCTTTGATTATCATTTTAATCACCACCTTCAAATTTTTCAGGCCATACAATGTTTAGGTGGGAATGGCTATGTGAACGAGTATCCAACCGGTCGTCTCCTGAGAGATGCCAAACTCTATGAGATTGGTGCAGGAACTAGTGAGATTAGAAGAATGCTTATTGGACGTGAGCTCTTCAAGGAACGATGACAGTAGCCATTGATTTAGCTGGTTCTGAGAGACTGATACATACCATTGCTGATTCCTTTGCAAATATTTGTGAAAGTAGAGTATTCATTCATCAAACATCAAGAGATTTGATCAATAATACCAAATGATAGAGGCCCTCTTGCTTCCATATTTGATGTTATTACAGTGCATTAGACAAAATTATACCAAACAGTAATTTTTTTTTTTTTAATATTAATGTTACTACTAAACAGTACTGAGTATTTTACATGTTCTTTAAAATGTCATTTCCGAACTCTTTGGTAATAAAATCTCTTTTAAATGTCACACCACCACTACCATGTCATCAATTCAGTATGCTACATAGTTCCTAACTCTTGGTAATGGCTTGTTATATAGTAATAATTACTATATAATGCCATGACTAGCCCTTATTTATTAGGTTTAGTGCACTTAATTTCCATTCTTCCTAGCACTGACCATGAAACTTTTGCAGGGCTTATGAGCTTTAAAGGGTAATAATCAAACATAACAAAGCATAAAAAATATGCAGATAATTCTGTAGTGACTGGACCAGAGAATAACACTCAACACAACCCTTGAACTTAGACTCTAACTACTGTTGGAGAATAATCTGGCTGACCCACTGAGGATGACTTTGAAGCCTCCATGATCACTGGTGCCTGTTCCAAACAGCTATGAGTATCATCACTGGTCATCCCAAGTGTCATATTCTTCACCTCTTCTTGGGTATATATATAGATCTTGGACACCACATTGCAAAACTCACTGCAACCAAAGGCAACAGGCATTGTCTTTTAGTATCACTGAGAAGTGAGAATGTGCAACACATTTGACACTAGAGACTAGACAGTAGATCACATAGAATACAATTGTGTTATTTGCACACCAAAATTGGTGTAAGCAATCTATACACATTGACCAATAACTCAGTCATTTAATTGTTGTAAACAAAATGGTTTAAAGTTTAAACCAATCATTTTTTAAATATATTTTCCCATAAAAAATGTACAAAATTCATACATCACTTCCTTTTTAGATAATAAAACAAGAAAAACACACTCCAATACACCTCTCTACCTTTATTTACCCAAACAAGCATAAATTGATGTTGAGTTTTTCTTTTTTGGTATGAATAGCATTACTCAAATTCTTCAATAAGTGTTGAATTGAGTCTAGGAAGAACAATACTTACTGCCAAGGGTCATCACCAACAACCATTATGTCATTCTCACTGTCAGTGTACAGGACCCTCCACCCCTTAACAGGATCTCTTAGAAGGCCTTCCATTCCAAATAGTCTCTCTAATTCACTCAGCAGGTCATTGTAGCAGCTCAATCTTGAGAGATCAATGGCTCTTCCAACTAAGCTTCCTTGCTTGTGAACCTTCATTTAAGTGTATAGTACATTGGTGAGGAAAACATCAAAAGAAGGAAAAGGCATATCATAATGTAATTTTGTTGCTATCATCACTCACCTTTGTGCAACTCCTTTTAGCAGAGTTCTGTAAATTTTGGCTAGTAGTTTCCCCAGACAAAGAAAATCCAAATAGTTTGCAGGCATTTAACTTCTCCTTGTCATTGTTGTCATTTGGAATCCTCATATTTGCTGCCCCTAATGAAGCAGCAGAAGAAATATTGTCTTGCAGCTTATGATCATGTGATAGACCTGATAGTCCAACTTCATTTCTCATGATCCTAGCCTGAGTTGAAGTTGTGTTAAACGGACTATTCTCTGTCTGTAGATTTGTAGGTTTAGAGCAAAACATGCTAGCTTGACCAGATTTGTGAATATCTCCGTAAGGAAAATATGCGGATTGAAGAAGTTTTGGTTCTAAAGATTGAAGGTTGGGTTTGGTTGCCTGATGCAAGTTGAAAGTTGTGCAACTAACTTTAGAATTGCCCCAAGCACCAAGGTTGAAACCAACTTTTCCCGTGAGGGATTTCATTGGACATATTTCTTGACCTTGCAAGACCCTCGGAAACCTATCAGTTTCCATGAAGGCTGCATAACTGAAAGGGTGAACACTCATAAACTCAGCAGAGGTGCCCTTTCTTACTCCAGTTGATGCGAGATTTGGACGACTTGGAGAATTCATCTCAAAATCTGGTCGGTTAGTTACCGTATCACGTCCATAATAGTGTGACGTACAACCTGAATTTTCTTGACCTTGCAAGACCTTGGGTGATCTTACAGACTCCACAAAGTCCATCAATCCACTGCCTCTTGCTGCCGCCACCCCCAAACACCAAGAAACCAAAAATGAAACAAAGAAGAGGATAATTAGGATGCAATAAGTGTTAACAGGTAGTAAGGAATAAGGATGTATGCTTAATCTCAGCATTAGGATGCATACCAGTGAAGAGGTGACTGGGTGAGGTAGCCTGCTGACCCGTTCGCAGTTTTTTCAGTCTTGGTGAAGACTGAATGCTCAACTGAGGGAGAGAAGCAGAAGGATCAATCTCCCATGGACTTACGCGGTCTTGATGATTAGTCTCAATATTCTCATCCCATCTGACCTGTTGGATGTCACAGCAAGCTTACATTCATAAAGACACCACTATATCGTCATTACCTTAGTTTAAAAAAAAAAAAAAAACACACTAGCTTTTGTAGGGAGATTGCAATTGCTGCCTTAAAATTAAAGATTTTCCTGGATAGATATGTAAAACAATTTAAGGTGAAGCATAAAGAAAAGAAGTTGGTAAAGCATATGAGCAAGCCTTTTTTAATGAAAATTCAGTTGATTGAGCACATGCTTCGATTGCAAAGGCAAAGTTGGTAAACACACCAACTAAACTCAGTAAATTCAATGCTAAATGTATAATAATATGATCAATTATTATATGATCAAAATATATGCAAAGTGTTATAAAGCAAATTGCAAATGTACCATCAAGCACCTCCATTTTGATTTAGGCCATCTATAGGGATCCAAATCACTCATTCCAATCACCATACCACTATTACATCTGCAAAATAGGAAGATAATAACATGTTGCTCACAAGGAACATTTTCTCATGAAGACATAGAGCATAGAGTTAAAGATTTATAATTATACCTTCTTTCTGGAGATTCATCCATTTCAAATCTCATTTTGAATCTTGTCCCAATGATCACTTCATTCTTGATGCTTTTAACATATTTTTTGTAGGGCACAATAAAGTCTGGTTGACTTGCTCTGTATCATAGCAAATTCAAATGCATTACAGCTTTATTTGTAGGTCTCATAGCAAGTGCCAACCATGAGTTAGCACTTAGCAGTGGAAGAGATAAATAAGCAAAGCAAGAAGATATCATGTGTTATTATTTGTACCTTGGACTGTAGAAAACATGAAACATGCTTTTTGTGGATATAGCATTGGCCACAGAAGAAAGGAAATTGGGATAACAGTTCTGGTTACCAACAATTGATTCAGGAAGACCATTTCTAGGCCGAACAGCTCTTCTGATTCCCAATCTCAACTCTCCATTTTCACCCCTTCAAATACATTAATAAGCAGTGAGGATCTGAAAGGTATTACAATATTTGAATAATCTTATTATATGAAACGGAGAGAGTACTTTACAGTCACTAAGACAATGAAACTCGTCAATATCAGTAACACAGACAAATATTCATAATTGAAATAAAACACACATATAGGGATTAAATACTAATGTTTGTAATATTTTTTTTTTTATGTGAGACTAAATACTAATCCTCCCCAGTCATATAGGGATTAATATCAATTGAAAATTCAACACACATACAAAAGGACACATATTGATATTATACCTTAGAAAGAGCACGGCATCACCAGAAACAAGATTCTTTCGGCTAACAAAAATACTCCAGCCGGTAGTGAGCAGATGCCGCCTTGGCTGACCTGACGCGATACCACATTGATTTTGAGTATCAACTGATCAATATATGAAGACAGAGTTTGTTTTTTCTTGTTACATTACCTCTGTAAATATGACGAAATTTCCACTCCACGCCGTGCAGGTCTTTGGCAACAAGCTCTTGAGAGGGTCTCAGCTGTTTATAATCCTGCGATAAAAGTAAAAAGGAAGAAGATTATACAATAGAACTTTGTACTAAACATTATGTTTGAAAAGAACAGTGAAAGATGTCACACCAAAGGAGGAAAACAGTCTTCGGCGGCTCTACGAGGAACAGAGAATCCTCCATGAGTACTTGTATCAGAGGCAGTGAGAGTTTTGCAGAACATGTGAGGGGTTGATTTAGTAGGTGATCCCCCATTTCCCTCCTCATCTTCTCCTAATTCCTCAAGCTCTTTACCTTCCAGATTCATTCCTTCCAACTGAAGACAATCCAAGATTCTGAGTTACTTTATGGTATGTATCAAAGAAGCTATTGTTGTATCATATTTCATTTTAAGCTAGTTGCAGTATATAAACAAATATTCTAAGTTTGTGAGATATATTTTGCTTTCCAATCAAAATTTACATTTTTTTAATTCTTGAACCGAGGGCATTGGTTAGCAGTACCCTGTAATTTTTTACATATAACTTGTCTACTTCGCAAAAGAAGAACCAAAATTAACCCCTTAAAATTTAGAAACACATACAACACACCAAAACATAAATAACTTAAAATAAAAACCAACCTCAGCCTGAGGAAGCAAAGTAACCTGTGTATAAACCTCATCATTCTCCTTATTAGCCTGTTTCATAGGGAAATGACAACTTATCAAAACCAAATGAGTTATAGAGCCTAATAATATTTCATCTTTCATTAACTAAGCAAATAATACTGGTCCATCTAGGAGGAGAATTCAGTACTCACAAGTAATTGGACATTGACAACCCTGCAAAAGATCTGTGGGAGAAGATCATAGTTGGGAATCTCCATTGGAGTGAAAGATGCAACAACCTGTTCTAAGTGACCTTGTGGAAAATAGACAACCACATTTCCTTTCTTTGGAAGTGAAGTGAGAGGGCCAGCACAAGCATGCCAAAGCTCAAGATAAGAAGAAGACAAATGAACTGAAGAGGAATTAGTACAAGATGAACAAGTTGAATTAGTGGATGATGACAGATAACAAGCACAAGCACCTTTCTCATCACATTCCTCATTACAAAATGAATCTTTCTTCTCAACATCATCAGTCACTGCATGGTTCAGATCAATTTCCATGAACACAAGCAACCAAAACACAACAACAGAAAGATTTCACAACTTCAAAGGAAGCAAAGTTAGTAACAAAAAAGTGGGAACTTATTATAATATGAGGGGAATTGAAGTAAATCATGGACAAGAATAATTCACAAGAGAGAAGGGAGCAGAAGGAAGTAGTGAGAAAAGGGTATCAAATAATAACAAGCTAAGGAATTGAAAGTGTGATTCCAGCAGCATATGGAAGTGGTGAGAGGAGGGAGCAGAAGGAACAGACATAGACAAATGCAAAGGAAGCACAGAAACAAAAGGCAAGTAAAGCCAATGTGGTAGTGGCTTTTGGACTTAAACTGTTATTAGAGATAGAGTGAGAGTGTGTTGGGTGGAGGGGACAAGGCCAAGACAGTACAGAACCCACATCACTCTCCTTTGCTTTGCCTTTGCTTTTATTTCTCTTCATCTTTATTAATGATTTCTTTCACTGTGATTGTGGGGTGATTGAGACAAACAAATTTATCATGGACATGGTTTCTTTTCTTTTCACTGACACCAAAAGCTAATCAATGTACATCATAAATAAACGGCTTAATTATATCACAAGTCTCTAAAGTTTGATATTTTTATTCTTTTTTTTTTTTTGCAATGTCTGACCCTCCGAACTTACTTCTGGATTTGTTGTATACCCTAGTATCAATTCTGACCAATTTTGCTGACACGTAACATCGGAATCCTCCTTATCAGACGCAGGAGGTTAAGCACCCGGTGCCAGTGAGTGAAGATCATTTTTTTAAAAAATTTAAAAAACTAAAAGACTTAATATTTTTATATTTTTAGTAAAAAAAAAAAAGAATTGAAGAGAGAGGTCGTCTTCGTCCGTGTGAGATCATGCGACACACCATATGACCAACTTCATGCGTCTGACTAGAATTATGATGTTACATGTAAGTAAAATTGGTCAGAATTGGTTGTAGGGGTACATGACAAACCCAGAAGTAACTTCGAAGAGTCAGACATTAAAAAAAATATATAAAGATATTTGATAAAAATATCTCAAACTTCAGGAACTTGTGAAATAATTAAGCCTAAATAAATAAACTAACAATTAAGTGTGAGTCCCTTTTTTTTTTCAAGATTGGAAGTTGGCTACAATTTTGAATATACACATAGTAATAGTAATAATGTTCAAGAAGAATAATATGTGTCATACATATTTGGGTTAATGTCACTTTACAATTTACATTTATGAAAAATGATTGATTTAAGTGATACATGTTTATTTCTCTTAAACATGATATTGGGTTCGACTCTTGTGTATGAAAAAAATTTCTCACAAGAGTTAATCCTACGATGATGTGAATCTCAACTCGAACATAATTAAAGGATATTTGTGATCTATAAAAATAAATATCACCTAACAGAATTAAAGTTTACATCCCGAATGCCAACGTAAAAAAGTACAGGTGTAGAAAAAATATTATAGTTTTCAATTTTATGGAAGTACAGGGATGGAATTAAATTTGTAGTCCTTGAATATTCTTTCTTACTATCTAGGGTATAACCGTATAAGTCTCTATACTTTTGAATATTGATCCTTGACTCAAAGATGACCTCAACGTATTGGCAGGAAAGTCACCATATGACAATGATGAAATCTAAATAATAGTGGTTGAATTTTAACACCTTTTCTTGAACTAAAATTTTTTTAACACGTCATGTTAAGATCACGGTTATAAGAGAAAGTGATGAATTTTATTTTGAATCTTACATTAAAGATAAAGTTAATTTTTTTTAGCAAAACACATAGGAGTATATCACAAGTCCTTGAAGTTTGAGACATTTTTGCCAAATATCTTTATTCTTTTTTTTTTTCAATGTTTGACTCCTTTGAAGTTATTTCTGAGTTTGTCATATACCCCTATTACCAATTTTGTCCAATTTTGCTTACATGTAACATCAGAATCTTAATCAGACACAAGAAGTTGGTCATGTGGTGTCGCCCGATGTCAACTGGACGAAAACAACTTCTCTCTTCGATCCTTTCTTTTCTTTTTTTATTTAGCTAAAAATATAAAAATATTAAGTTTTTTAGTTTTTTAATTAAAAAAAGATCTTCGCCCACGGGACACCAGGTGTCTAACCTCCTGCCCCTCTGACCAGGATTCTAATGTTACATGTCAGCAAAATTGGCTAATAATGGTATATGACAAACTCAGAAATAATCTCGGAAAGTCAGACATCGAAAAAAAAAGAATAAGGGTATCTAGCAAAAGTATTTCAAACTTCAGAGACTTGTGACATAATTAAGCCTTAATAATAATGAATTCTAACGTGAGGTTTATAAAGATTTTAGCTCTCCCACTACTCTAATTAACTTTTGTGATGTAATTCTTCCAAAATCCTTATCATATCCTTTCTTTGAACTAGTTGAATTTTGATCCTTAACTAAACTACCAACTTTCCTTGAACTGAAATTCTTTTAACTCCTTTGAGTTAGTTGGAATGGTTATAAGTCATGTTATTGTTTGATTGATCAAGCAAAATATGAAACTATAATATATTTAAAAACTACGCAATTATTTTAAAAAAAAAAATCAGACATAATAAGTGACACACGTTTATATAATAGGAGTAACCAGTTAAACATAATGCTGGAGTTTTATGTTTACTGTGGGTGTGAAAGAAGTAAAAATTTGGATTCATGATTTGCGAGAAGTAAAAATTTGGATCCTCGTTTTTTAATTTCTTAAGCGAGAATATTTTTAGATTTTTGAGCATCACGTTCTCAATAATATAGTTTGAGCTTCACTTTAATTCTAATTCTGATTAACTAGTTTTTTTAGTACTATTTCATCAGTACCACAGGTGTTTTCAATAGCACATTTAATACTAAAAAACCATTGAGACTAATTTTGCACGAGGTCGCGTTTCTATGTCTCTCATAGCTGGGCGTGTTAATCGGGAATCGAACCTGAGACTTCTTAATCTCAGGCCTCATTCCCAAGTTCTCAATTCGCTCGTTGGTTGATTAACTAATTTTTAAACTCCGCTACTAATTGATTTCTCTCTTATGCATTCCATTTATAAAAAAAATACTATTAATAATTAAAAAGATTTTGTTATTCAATGAAAAAGTTAGGACAATGGTTAAAAAATTAATATTGAAAAATTGTAAAATTAACCCTTAATCTATTAAACACATTAATTTTTAGATAAATTAACAATTTTTGTTAAGGTTCCATCTCAAAATCAATTGACAACCATGAGAGGAGTAGCCCAACATGTGTTTAAACCATGTCATATATTATGAGACAGACGATGTGGGACTTCCAACACGCTCCCTCCAAAGAAGCTTGTCGGATCAGGCAAAGGGTATCTATTGACCCATAACAAATGGCAACTTTTGGCCCATAACAACCGGAAAGAAGTTGGGTTCTGGCTCTGATACCATATTAAGGTTCCATCTAAAAACCAATTGACAATGAGAGGAGTAGCCCAACATGTGTTTAAACCATGTCATATATTATGAAGCAGACGACGTGAGACTTCCAACAATTTTAATTTCTTAAACATTGTCCTTGACAACAAAATAGCAAAATCCTAATTAAAAAACCCTCTCTTTAAAGCAATAATTAACTTTTGAAAGATGTCCACAGAAAATACATGTATCCTTGCATGCATACAAATGGATAGAAGACAGTTCGATATGGACATCGCTTAATCGTTTGTCTGTCCTCGTGCTAATTAAAGTCATGCAAGTTTCTGGATACCTAAAAAAAAAAGTCGTGCAAGTTTCACAAAAAAGTTTGTTTAGTCCACATCAAAAGTGGGGATTGATTGAATGACAAATTGGGTTGGGCTTCATTTTTCTAAGCGAATATGAATGATATGGAAAGAAAAAAAAATTGACAATATGTTGCTTTATAATGTATCTCACTCTTTGCTTAAAGTCACTATTGAAATTTTTAGCATGTACATTTATATATAAGATAAATTAATTTATATGAGATAATAGAGAATGCACCGACAGCGTAAAAGTTTTTTTTACACCATTAGTGCATCATTTGCCATACATCCGTTTATGGTTATTGACTTTTAAATTAAAGTAATACAAATGAATAGTGGATGATGGACTGATTGTGTAAAAAAACTTTACACCGTCAGTGCATACTTATTAATCTCAATTTATATTGAAAAATATTTATTCTATTCATAAGACACGTAGGTTAAAAAAATCCAAGTAAATAAATCAATAAAAAAAATTGTTGTAACTCTAGATCAAAATAATCCGATTATACCTTCAATATTTCAAATTATTGGTCTTAAATCTTTCAACAAAGAAGCACCTCAAAACGCAATCAAAGAACCTAAATTTAAATACTAGATGCATGTGTTGTGATGGAAATCTCAGACCCAGCTCATGATGCACGGAATGGATGCATCCCGCAAGTGAATGCAATCATGAGAAAACAAGCTAAGGTTGCATTTTAATTAGACAAAATTATTAAATTAGTCTTCCAATTTATTTTTTTTTTTTAAAAGCTTTTCCAAGTTATTCACTCTTTATAACTTTTTTAATTCCCAATTAAAATTCATAATTTTGGTATTATTAAGTTTTGAATATAAATTGTGAAGTGGGTCTAAATTTATTTATTATCCACACTTAGCTAGCCTAATTAGTCAGCGTTGTATATAAACTTAAGATAAAAGACATCTCAACATTAAAAATTCCACTTTTGCTGATAAAATAAAGAATAATAGAAAGTTCTGATTAAAAATTTAGTCATACTTATAAACTTGTCAACACATGATTTAATAATGCTTGTAACACATTCTTTGGTGGAGAAATTATACTCCTTTGTTTTGAATATAAGTATCTATTGCGAACTTTTTTATCATATTTATAAGTTTATTTTTAAATTTTCAAATATATTAGTTATTTCTTTTGCACAATTATTCTTATTTAGTACAAAACAATTTTTATAATCCAAATAATAATAATAATGATAATAATAGGGGATTAAAGATAATTTAGAAAAGTATATCAACAATTACAATATCACTAACAATTTAACCAATTTTTTTAATTCTCATGAAGTTCCACAATAAATTTTTTTTATTAAGGCATGAAGGTAGTATTATAAGTAAGAAAATGATAAATCCTCTTACAAAATTGATTTATAAATCCTCCTACAAGTATCACAATTGTGACACCTTTTTATCATTGATTTCTTTACAAGTGACATACTATGTGCCTGTGTAAGTTTTACTATATCTGTTTTTTTTTTAATAATTATCTTTTTAGTAAAAATATTTTTTTTACTAAATACTTTGACCTTCTATAAAATTTAGGTTAAATTTAAGGTTAATTTTCATTTTTTTTTTACTGTTTTCCTCATTCCCACCACATTTATTTTACATAGTTACAGTATATCATAAAAAAGTTTTGCTATACATTGACCTAAAGTCAATGGATAAGGAATCTAAAAATGTAAAGTCAACATTAAAAAAACAAGGTTGACTCTTAATCTATTAAACAC
The DNA here is from genome assembly GCA_037953625.1 of Crotalaria pallida. Classification (NCBI taxonomy): domain Eukaryota; kingdom Viridiplantae; phylum Streptophyta; class Magnoliopsida; order Fabales; family Fabaceae; genus Crotalaria; species Crotalaria pallida. Next base: position 134,023,749 of record CM075654.1, on the reverse strand, counting down.
ATCATTTTCTAGGTAGACTTAACATTTTAGTTTCTTAAATTTCATCCTAAAGGCCATGAATAACAAAATCCATCATGAAATAAGTAATTTATACAAATGGCAAAATAGCTAAAATAAGCATTGATTTACTATAAAACAACATATTAAAAATTGTACTTCTTAATCAATGTGTTGCATCCATAAAGGACATTTATAAGTAATAAATGTACTTTTTTTCTTATTTTTCACTTGAAAATAAAAATTATCTAATTTTCACATTTATCCTATTTAATAAGATATTGATTTCATAAATGGTAAATAAAAACTAATAATTACATTTTAAAAAAAAAAGTATGTTAAGAAAAAATATAATTAATTTATTGAAAATATAAAAAATTATCATATTCTTTTAAATATTTTTATGTAATGAAACAAATAAATAAAAATGTTGGAGCAGTATTTGTATAAAGAGGATAGTGTAGAATCGATGAGGATAGGGATGACAACTGGATCCGTACCCACGAGTAATACCCGCAACAAGTCCGGGTCTAGGTCCAAAAAAAGAGATCTGTGGGTTCAAAGAATGAATCCGTCTGGATACCCGCTTTGAACGGATCCGGGTCTAGGTATGAGATATCCAAACTCGTGGGTACCTGGACCCGTTCATATTTTTACATATATGCATTATATAAATATAAATTTAGTATGTTTGTGTTTAACTAGAGAATTTCTTTGATGTCTGCGAGTGTTTAATAGTAGTAGGGATTAATATTAAATAGAGTGTGTAATGATGTATTAAGGATCCTCGATTTATAAAAAAACATAAAAATTAATTTAAAAAATAAAATTTTCTTAAAAAAATTGCTAATGGGTATCCACAAAACCCGTCTGAATACCCAAAGACCCGCATATCTATTATGCAAAGGATCCGAGTGAATCCGGGTCCAATAATTTTTGAACAGATCCGGATCCGGCTACCATGTCATCCCTAAACGAGGACTTTGATGGGCCTTAACACAAACCACAAACAGCTATAATTACAAAGTTGATTCATGATTTGATTAGCTCTTCTCTTTTTTATTTACGAAAATTAAGGATGTTTCTTCCACCCACTGAGTGCACGTGGGAGCAAGCAGTAAAATTCTTTTGTTTTCCCCCCCGGATTTCTCTGAACTCTTTTTCAGGAGGGTAGAAAAGCTAGAAAGCATTATGCTACAGAACAGGCAATAATAATGACTTTATTAAAGTCATAGCAAAAGCGTCCATATGAGCTATCCATTGCAGCCTTGAACAGAGAGAAATGAGAAAGTGTTTTGTCTCTGTCCGTTTGTGTTACAAAAACAACATTTCCAGCTACCTAAATACAGTACTGACTAAAGAGAAAGATAAAACTGACATTGTGGATAAATTAAAGCTAAAGCATGAAGGACACTGTATTACTGTAATTCCTCTCATCTTATTTATAAGACTTTTTAGGAATTTAATTTTGGTTTTATTTATAAGATTTATTTTTAATTTTTAATAGCATTTAATTATTTTTTCATTAACATTCCTGTAAAGTCAACACTTTTTGAAATTTCAATATATGGTTATAGTTTTGAAAAAATATATCAAATTTTCACATTTTCAATGTCACTAACAAATTTATCCACTTTCCTTAGTGAGAGTAGAAAATTCCAAAAGGATCTTATAAATAAGATCGGAGGGAGTAATTTCTAAAGTTTTAAACAGCGATTATGAAAATTTTCCAAAATTTTTACTGTACAAAATTATTACAGATAAATATGTTCAATACATATATATAATTAGTTATGATCGTGATAAGATTTTGGTAATTTCTAAAATCTTAACTCTGCATCATATGTAACAATACCAAACTCATGTTTTGGAATTTGTTGATTACCAATTACTTACTGTATATGTTTATAATTTATTGCAGTGAATTAAATGAAGATCGTGATTGCACCTTCTCGCTGTTCATTTTTTTTCTTCAGCTTATTGACACACAACACAAAAATTTCATATACGCAATATATATTTTGAATTTTTTAATCTCAACTCAAGCACTATTTTTAAAAAATTAAATCTGTTAAATTCATTATTTTCCATAAGATTTACTTTTAAAGTCCTTACGGTAAATTTAACAGAACCCATATATCTTTATCTTTTTCTCTACTTTAATCATTGTGACTTTGTCTGCTCCATTGATTTTGTCTTTGCATTGCAATAAGCAACTTTTCCTTGTTTCGCTTTTAGTCTTATTAATCGCCCGCATTCATCGTACCCCTCATCATATGTCCATGTCTCCCTTCGCAAATCTTTGGCATTTTGTATAATAATGATTTCAGTTCATCTAATGAAAAAAATTATTTAGATGCCCATGCTACTTGATATTTTCAATTAAGGATAAAATTCCATTTCCATGATGAATATGCCCCATTATTTGGAACCAAACCTGGCCCATCAAGAAACGGTTGTTTTCTCGTATTTATAAATGTATGGAGGCATCCAAATTTAGAAAGAATTACAATATTTCAACCCAAAAAAGAAAAAACAAATCCATGACGATGACAAGATTTGAAACAATTTTTAGTCAATTTTGAAGCATTTGTTTTTTATTCTTTTTTTTTTTTGGGTACATATATACAAAGAATTTGTTTGAGTACGTATAAAAATCGAAAACATTTAGCGACCAAAGAGATTATAGGTTAAGTAAAGCAAAATTCTCATAATATTTTGGCCTGAAAAGTATTTTTCATACCAAATAAAGGACATATAAAATAATAGAGTAAATATATTTAATGGATTGAAAATATAAACAACATTCGATCCTTACTTTAGGCTTTGTTTGGTTGCACGAAAGAAAATGGGAAGAGAGAAATAAAAGAGAAAGATTTTGGTGAGAAAATAAGTAGATTTTATGTTTGTTTGGTATGAGAGAAAATATAAAGAAAAAAGAGAAAAAATGTTTCACATAAGACAAAATAGTTAATATTAAAAAAATAAAAAAGAAACAGAGTCGTGTGATTGCAAGTTTACTCATTAACATCTGGTTATTTTTGTCTGGTAGTGCATGTCCCCATTTTCTTCCCATTCTCTCGCGAGGGAAGAAAAAAATTTTGTATGGGTCCCACCCTCTTTTCTCTTCTTCCTCATTTTCTACCCCCAACCAAACAAGAGAAAACATGTTTTCTCTCTATTTTCTCCTCCCCCAATTTCTCTTCCCCCAAAATCCCTCAAACCAAACAAACTCGGAGGACTTAAAATAATTCATATAGGTTAGATGAACCAAAGTGATGATGGCTGTTATAAAGTAATTCACTACTCCCTTCGGTCCTTATTATAGGACATATATACTTAACCGAATTACACATACCAAGGAAAGTGGTTGGTTTTATGAATTCTATGAGAATATATTGTAACATTACAATTTTACCCCCTTAACTTTTCTTGAAAAATTCACACTCATTAATGAACAACAAAAAACACATAGATAGTCAAAGCATTTAATAAGGGCAAAAAATAAAAAAAAATCAATAAATGATGCATAGAAAATATAAAGTGACTTATAATTAGGACCAAAAAACTTTCTAGAATGTGACCTATATATAGGACCGGAGGGAGTAATTAACATGAAATTTCTACATCTCTAAATAACCTCGATCTCCTCCTATGCAAAAGTATACATATATACTTAATTACATTATTGGCTGGCTGAATATAAATTTAACCCTGTATTTTTTGAGAAATTCTATCCTCGGCTAGGATGAGTGGATGCAGCATTAGCTAGGTAGAGTGTCTAATAAGGATTATGTGTCATGGAAAGGTGCCCTATGCTTGCTTAGTTCCAAAAATTCAAAGAGCTGGTGGGTCCACAATAGGAGACAAAGGGAATCCCATGAGGCCATGATCACTGACTTGCGATTGAGGTATCACAGCTAAAAACAGGTGATCTTATCAATTAAAGTTGAGCTTAGACAAAACAGCAAGGAAGAATAGAGCTCATTGTCATGATCTCTAGGCTCTAGTGGTGAGCCTTGGATTTAATTCAAGATCTTTCATTATTACTGAATCACGATAAAACTATCTTAAACAAAATTGATCACTAGTTCGCCTAATTTTCTGGTCTATAATCAAGTATCAATTAACATGAGCACAATGATTAATTTATTTTGGAAGTATTTGTATAAACTATAAAGTGAACGTTTTTTCCAAGTAACATTTTTTATTATATACAAGTTAGGGTTAAATTACGTATTTGTTTCTTTAACTTATTTTTTAATTTCAAATTGGTCCCTTACATGTTTTTGGTATCGTATTGATCTCTCATGTTTCTTTTTGCTATTAAATTGATCCTAAGTCACTGTTCATATGACGTGTCAATATCAAATTGGTTCACATTTGCAATGTTGGTTCACATAGCATGAACAGTGATTCAGAGATCAAATTGACAGTGAAAATAAATGTGGGAAACAATATGATATCAAAAAAATGTAAGGGACCAATTTGAAATTGAAAAATAAGGTGAGAGGTTAAATACGTAGTTTAACCTAAAAATTTAAAGATTTAATCATTTACTTAAATGAATATATAGACAAACGTCATTAGTGCTAATATCCAGACAGGGTGGAATTTCTGTCCCGGTCTCATTGAGGACAATTTTTAACCGGTGTTGAGGATAATTTTTTGTTTTTATTTAGTGATTGTCTTTAAATAAGGATAATTATTATTTTGAAGAGAGAAGTATTTTAATGAAAAAAATAAAAAAAAGGATGAGAGAAAAAAAATATAATTAGTTGCGGTAGTTTTTATTTATTGTTAAATATTATAAGTATGAGACCTATTTTTTTTAAAAAAAAAATATTTTGTTCATGATGAGTGTGGTGAAAAAATGAAATAGTCCTAATATCTGTATAATATATATATATATATATATATATCATAAAATAATATGTGTGATCTATTTAAAAACAAAATTTTCGTTCATCTAGTTACTCTAAGATCTATATAAAATGAAGTCAACCCCTTTAAACTAGGACAGGGAATTAAGTAGATACTAATAGCATATTTTTGAATCAAATATATTCTCTCCATTATTTAATATAGTTCTTTTAAGATTACGGTAAATGTGTAATTAATATATTTGTTTAAACTCCTTCCGTCCCTGTATATAAGATCTCTTTGGAAGATTTCACATCCATTAAGAAAGTGGAATAATTTAGTTAATTGTATTGGAAAAGTGAACTTTTGATATGTATTTTCAAAATTACCCCTATTAATATTATTGGGAATCTAAAAAGTGTTAAATAAATAGGGGTGTTTATGGAAAAAAGTACTCCCTCCGTCCCTAATTATAAGGCCCTCTTGGGCATTTTTACCTCCACCAATATTGTTGAATTCTATATTAAAATTGATTTCCAAAAATACTCATCTACCAATTAGTAGAACATAATAATTTTTTTTATTTTTCAATAATTAATTTAATTCCTAAATACTACATCATCTATATTTAATGTAGTGAACAATTTCCAAGCCATTTACAACATTAAACAAGCTTCATTAAACAAACTCCATTGCATATTTCAATACAATTTTATTTATTTCTTCTTACAAAAACTTAGTCCACAATGATTAGATGTAAGGGTTATTTTGGAAAGGGTCTTGTTTGTTAAGGTTACTACATATGGAAAAAAAATCATAAGTCCATATTCACCACTCTCTCGAAAACATAAAAAATCACATTTTTCAATAATTTTTATCTATAATTACTCCCTTAACAAGTGTCCTAAGCATTTTCCTTTTGGAAAAAATTACAAGAGGGTCTTATATTTAGGACCAAATTTTTTTACCCAAGTGGGCCTTATAATTAGGGACAGATGGAATATTAATGCTCATTGAAAATTGGTAAAAGGTCTTATAATAAGGACAAAATAAAAGTGGCAAAATGATCTTATATTTAGGGACGCAGGGAGTATTAAATATGTGCACTTTTTTTTATTGTTTTGCTCTTTACTATCATTTTCTAATAAATTTATCGCTGTTATAAACAATTCATATCTATCTAATTAGTGGATGACTATCTATTGGATTGTATTTATATTTAGTTGATACCACTCCATATTAGGGTGGATTGTGTTTATATTTAGTTGATACTACTCCATATTAGGGTTTCCTATCTCCCTATAAATAGGACTCAACTATGATGTAAAATGTACATTGAATATATCACAATATATTGTTTCCTCTCTTCTTCTCTTCTTCCTTATTTTCATAACACGTTATCAGCACGAAGCTCTAACCAAAAGGTGTGTTGAAGCTTATACATCAAAGAGTATTGAAGTAAGGTAAATTTTAATATTATTAATGTTTTATTTATTTATTCATTTTTTTCTTTTGATATATTATATATTGATCCTAAAGTATCAATATTATATGGACATGAACATTTTATAAGAGATACAAGTTCTTGATAATTATAGCATTTATCATGTCCATCATAAAAAAAAAGAAAGAAAGATGCAACAGAAAAAGTGTTGATTGATTTGAAAAGTATGCAAATCGAAAAAGATTTGAAAAGATGCAAATAGAAGCAGTGTTGATTGAATTGAAAAGTATGCAAATCGAAACAGATTTGAAATTGCAAACAGAAGCAGTGTTGATTGATTTGAAAAAAAAGAACTTATCGATGCAAATAAGGCAGAAGCGATTTATAGCTCTGCAGTAACCGTGGTATTTATATATATTATGTTTGCATTTCATGCCAAGCACGGTAGCAATAATCACTGCAATAATGGCAAGTTATGGGTTCAAGACTGATCTTTGAATTCTATTTTATATATTTTTCAAAGAATGATCGAAAAATAAAATAGCAAAATTTTTCTAAGATTGAAATCTATAGAACCCGATGTGGGACTTGGTTTGTTCCACCAGTCCAAGGAGTTACAATCTATTTAATACTATGCCAATGGATGACAAGGTTCTCAATGCCCAAATCTTACTATCAATGGTGACAACTTCTTAAAGCAATCGAGGGATTTGTATTCATTCTTCATCTCCAATTTGTAATGTCTAACTCTTGCTTCAATTGTGTGCAAATTCCACAAAATAAAGAATACACATCGAACCAAGATGTGAATAATCATGTCTAGTGCTAAGGATTTCAAGTATTGTTGGAGAGTTTAAAGAGTAAATACATCATTGGAATTTGAACACACACTGACACTTATCATTGTGCAACTCCAACCATTTGGGCTGATTGTCTTATTGAATTAATAAAATTTTTATTAAAAAAAAAATTTGTTGTTTTCACCGAGTATTGTACTCGGGATCCCACGGGTCATTCCAATCGCACCAGGTTGTTGTGTCTTTATTGATGAAATCAATATTTGATATCATTTTATTAAATTGGATAATTTCACTATTATATCGACAAGTTCTAATTTTAATGCAAATATTTCTTTGGTAGTGGTAATCATTATTTGATGTATCAATGATACTGCTCATGTGTCATAAATTATTAATTTTAAATGTTAACAAATTTATTTTTATGATGCAAAGACAGTCAAATAAGTATGATTTTACTTTGAGAAAAAATATTTTTCTTTATTTTGCCTTATATATTTAATTGCGTTTCTTGTCAATTATTATTGAACGTTAGGTTGAAACATGAAAATATTAATGTTTTTCATGAAGTAAATTAATATGATTTATATATTCTATCATTAACACTTTGACATTAAAGTAGAACTTTATTTGATATAATTTTTGTTATTGTTCCCTAATGATCTCCCTATGAGTTGTTTTGAAAGTTATATAAGGAAGATTATGCTTCATCAAGTTGACTCATATCTTATGTCGGCTTCTATTTTCTTGGCTCTACACACATGTTTAGTAGTAATTTTTTCGAGGTTAGTTATAAAATTTTTAAGCTATTGTCATATTAAGAATATGAATAAGTGGAGAAATTTATCCTAAATAAGTACATGTGCCTTGTCGTTTTGTTTTTCAATATGAAATTTTAAGAATGCGACAATCTCACAACATGAAATTTATGTGTTTCTTTATTGACATGTTTTAAAACTATTTGTGATGAAAAATTCTAATATTTTTTTTATTGAAAATGATTTCTGTCATTATGATAAAGAGAAAAATTTGCCAATATAATTATGGATATACTTGCGCATTTGTTTATACCATTGAGTGACGTCAATACTTGTTTGAGTATGATATTATTGAATGATATTGATCACATATGTTTTTTTGGAGATATTTGATGCTTGTTAGTTTTAGCAAGTAAAACTATGCAAGATCTCGTATGATCTTGTTTTAAATTCTATTTTCAATATAAATATTTTTTTTATTCCAAAAATTAAGTCTCCGCTTAATTAGATTGGATTGTACGAACCACATAAATAATTGATTGTATACATAATATATTTTTATAACAAAAGTTTATGGATATTAAAATTTTAAAATAGCATATCCTATTTTTTTTTATTGAGGTTAACAATGTGTTATAATGTAGTGGATCATGAATAAATATACCAAGTTTCAAAGGTATATGCCAAATTTTTATTTTCAAAATAGTTTAGTATATTTTATCAAAATTAAATCGTTCAAATATTTATTTCATGTTTTAATTTCTTCTTGATGTTATTGATTATATTTCACGATTATGAGTAAATTTATTATTTGGAAGAAAATATCATGGTCAATCTTAAAAGTTCAATGAACTTGATGATAACAAATTTTAGTCTGATATTTTTTAATCTTTTATACAAGTATGTGTCTATAATAGACTCAATTAAAAAATAAAAATCAAAACATAGTTTATGATGTTTTTTTATGGCGGAAATAGTTTATTTAAATGTTTTACAAAATGTTTCTTTTATACTCTACTAGTTATACAAAAAATTTCTTCTATTTAGTATTGCTAGAAACCGTTGGTAACACTATATTCGTGTACGATGATAATTTGGAGATCTAAAAGATTTGTTATCCAGAGGTATTGGAAAATATTTCAGTTTACATATATATAGTTAAAATACATCATATCATAAAACCAAAAGTTTATAAACTAGAAGTTTATAAATTATAATATAATTTTTTTTGTTTGGCTTGACTGGTTAGACCATTCCCGATCAACTATATGATGTGAAAAAAAATAAAATAAAACTTATGTTGACATCCAATGAAGAAATCGTAGTTTCTTCAATCTGATTATCTCAATGTGCTAATAATTGTTTCCATAGAAAGTTTATTCGGTCATCACCATAAAATTTGGATTGAATCTGGAATGAATACAAGGTGATATTTATGTGCCATTACTTCCATCATGTGAATCATTTAGGTATTTTATATTTTTAATTGATGCATCAACTGAATGGTCACATGATTCTTCATTGGCAATTCGCAACCAGAAATTTGCGAGATTACTTGTGCAATTGTATCAATCAAAATCTAGTTATTAACTATTGTATGTCTATTGTCATTTCTAATTGGGAACATGTATGATACTGATTCGCATCATGCCATTAAAATTATCATGAGTTTCCCCTTTTACAAATGGTTTTTGGTCAGAAACCTAATATTTCTCATCTAAGAACTTTTGGATGTGCGGTATATTTTCCACCACAACGCACTAAGATGGGACCTCAAAGAAGGTTAGGAATATATGTTGGATATGAATCTTCATCTATGATAAAAATAACTCAAACCAACAATAAGAGAGTCATTCATGGATCGATTTTCGATCATCGCTTTGATGAATTTGTTTCCCAACATTAGGGGGAGAAAATAAGCAGTTGGAAAAAGAAATAATTTCGAAAGGGTTATCATTATATTATCTTGATCCTCGAACAAAACGATTTGAACATAAGTTCAAAAGATAATTCATTTGCAAAATTTAGATAACCAATTGCCAGACGCGTTTACTGACCTAAAAAGAGTGACTAAGTCACATATTCCAGCTGCTAATGCTCCAATGAAATTGATGTCCCTCTTGGGCAAATTAAAATTGCAAATGAGTATGAGGCACGCTTGAAGCGTGATAAATCCATCGGTTCCAAAATAAATAAAAAAATACAAAAAAATAAATCCTCGAAAAAGAAAAGGAGCAAAGAAATAAAATGGTCAATTCGAGGATGTAGAGACTCCAGAAGAGTCCTTAGACATAATTAATAGTTCAGTTCAAGAAGAAATTCAGGTACCTGAAAAGTGTGAAAACAAAGAGATCTCAATAAATTATGTCATCACTGAAATACAATGGAACCGAAATGAAGTCAACGTTGACGATGCTTTTACATATGATATAGCGCTTAAATGATATAAGATGAGGATCATGCATCAAAGTCTATTAAGGAATATAGACAAAGAAATGATTAGCCAAAATGGAAAGACACAATTGAGCCATAATTGAATTCGCTTGAAAAGCGACAGGTATTTGGACCTATAGTCCGTACACCTAAAGGCGTACACCTAAAGGTGTATAGTCAGATGGATACAAATGTGTTTTTGTACATAAGCAAAATTGTAAAGAAGAAATTATGAGATATAAAGTAAGATTGATTGCCCAAAGAATTTCACAAAGAACTGACATTGATTATGAGGAATAATACTTCCATGTGGTGGATGCAAGTATTTTTCGATACTTGATTAGTCAAGCAATATAAAAAGGATTCAAATTGTGTCAAATGATTTTATAGCATATTTTTATGGCTAACTTGATTTATAACATATATATGAATACCCCTTAAGGACTCAATATGCTCGAAGCATATGCTTTAACTATTTTATATGGTTGAACCATATCCATGAATAATTAAAATGTTTGAAGCATAAAGTGTAATATGTCGATACATGCACTTTAATTAGTTAAATTGCAAAATGCAATAATTTTGAACTTATAGTTCAAACTCCAAGAGATTTTTAATAGACTCAAAGTTATAATTCTAGCAAACATAAAATGCATTATATGTTTGCAGCCATTATCATGATTCATTCGAGAATGATATCATTATATCAATATGAGAAATTTCAGAAGAATTAAGGATATTGATATATACATGTATATATGTATTTAGATTTAGCTAATAATTTATGTTTTTTTTAGTTATATATTGTTTGACTTATATATGTGATGTCATGTCATGCAATCATGGATATGTTTATTGCAATTGTTTGAGAATACTTATATGATTATGGTTCATGTTATGTGTTCATTTTCGTATTTATGTAGTAAATTAAATTTGTGCCTATCAAGTTGGGGAAAACTTCTAAAGTGAGTTGCTTTGATAAATAACAACTAATTTATATGATAATCTCTATTAGATTGTTAAATGTCATACGTGACTTAATATGTCATCTGATATTAATTTATTAGCAAGATATTGTTATTCATTCACAGGAAGATGTTGGAATGAAGCTAAACACACATTTTAGTATGATAAATTGAATATTATTAGAATTCTTGAAGAGCTTCCAAATGTTGTATATTGCTTAAAGAAAGAATTTGAAATGAAAGATTTGGAAATAACAATTTTTTTTTTTGAATTACAAATGGAATATTTAATGAAATTTTGGTACATCATGAAACATATGCTGCGAAGGTAATAGTGTAATATCTCAGAGATAATTGTTCGCATCAGGGGGAGATATAAATATGCACTGCACTCTTTTTCCCTTGGTCACGGTTTTTTCCCGATGGGTTTTCCGGGCAAGGTTTTTAATGAGGTAGCATCCAATTGCGTAAGAAGAATTGTGTACTCTTTTTCCTTCAGGGATTTTCTTATGAATGTTTTTAAAGAGGCATATTCTCTTAATAGTCATCCAAGGGGGAGTGTTATAAACAATTCATATCTATCTAATTAGTGGATGACTATCTATTGGATTGTATTTATATTTAGTTGATACCACTCCATATTAGGGCGGATTGTGTTTATATTTAGTTGATACCACTCCATATTAGGGTTTCCTATCTCCCTATAAATAGGACTCAACTATGATGTAAAATGTACATTGAATATATCACAATATATTGTTTCCTCTCTTCTTCTTTTCTTCCTTATTTTCATAACAATCGCTGGTTATTTCTCTATATATAATAGATTTATTTAAGTATTAAGTCCCCAAATTTAGAAAGTCATTTGAAAAAGTTTATCTATTGTTTAGAGTTCAACTTCCAGCTCTTTTGGAAAAGGTCTTTTTCTTTGGTGTCGTTGTCAGCTAAGTAATTTTGGAATTTAAAATAAAAAATATTTAACCGATGACACCAAATGGAAGGACCTTTTTCAAAAAAATGTAAAAGCTTCGGAACTCTGAAAAAAAAAGGAAAATGACAATTTTCAAAAGACACACTAAATTTAGGGATTGAATACTTCAATAATCCTATATAATAATTAAGGGTAAAATTGTAAAAATCATAATTAATTTTGTATTGGTTTTGTAAAAAAACTTATATTATGAAAAAATTCCGGTCCGCGTAAGATAGCTCAGTTGGTGGCTGCAGGGACACTTAGGCTTTGTTTGGTTGACGGAGAGAAAATAGGAAGAGAGAAAATAAGAAGAAAGAAATAGGGAAGAGAGATTACGGAGAGAAAATGAGTAGATTTTATGGTTGTTTGGTATGAAAGAAAATGTGAAGAAATTGGAAAGAGAGAAAAGTTGAGTTTTCTTTCCTTTTGTTTGGTTGGAGAGAAAAGTGGAAAGAGACAAAATAATAAATTTGTCAAAAAACAATTATACCACTGTTTTCAAAAATATAAATAAATTCTTTTTTATAAAAATAAAAATACATAATAAAAATTTTGATTAAAAAAATATTCATAAAAAATTGTATCAAAATAAAAAAAAAAAAACAAAAACAGACTGAGTTAAGCTTGTTGTACCATTATAAAAAGAAAAAAAAAGCATAACAATGAACAAGAAAAGAAAAAGGACGCAGAACCATGAGTAAAAAATGAAAGGAAGCAGCATAACACAAGGCTGCACAACACCCAAGGCATCTAAGCTCCATTTCTCTCCAAAATCTCGCCTGTGAAGAGGAGAAAATTTTTTTTGGTGGGTCCCACATATTTTTTTCTCTCCTCTCATTTTCTCTGCAATACCAAACAAGTGAAAACTCTCTTTTCTTCCTATTTTCTCTTCCTCCAAAATCCCTCTCCCCAAATTCTCTCAAACCAAACAAAGGGTTAGGATTTTCCCTTCCCCAAGTCATGGGTTCTAGTCCCAGATCTCCCATATAAACAAAAAAAAAAAATTCTTTAAATATACTAATTATCTTCAAAGGGTAAATGAGTTTACTATAAATACTTATTTTTTTATATGATATGATATGGTAATTCATACTATAAATTTGTATTTGGTTGAATATGAAAATAGTTGCAATGAATTAGCCTCTCGAAGCTTATCTCATTTTTGTTGATTGAGCTCATTAGCAAATGAGTTGATCATGAGCTTGAATTTCAGATATGCTTAAATTATGAACTAAGCATGCCCTTAAAAATGCTCAACCCATTTGCTCATGATCTTATTTGGATGATTATATATGCTATTGTAAAAATTAAAGTCCAGAAGTGAAATGAGAAAATATACAAGCGTATGTGAATTTTGTATGATTTTTTTTTTTTTTTTTTTTACAAATTCATTCCTAAGTTCTTAAGACTAATTTGCTACGAGGTGTGTTTGGTGCTCCCCACCGAAGCATTTTAATTGGAAAGGTAACACAAATCTTAGAAAAAAAATTGCAAGTTGTATATCTTTGGTTTGGTGGGTATTATTCACCGACATGAGCATAACGATTAATCCTTTGGATATGTTTTCGGGGTAACCCTCTCAACTGATATTTGTTACATTAGCAAGAATTGAATATTGAACCACCAATTACTTGCTTGAATGACACAAACCTACAACAACCATGCCATTTTCAGTTGGTTGCATGGGAGAGGTTATAAGAAAAAAATTACTCTCTCCATCCCTAAATATAAAGCTTCTTTGGAGGATTTTACGTCCATAAAAAAGTGGAATAATTTAGTTAATTGTATTGGAAATGTGAACTTTTGATACGTAATTTCAAAATTACCCCTATTAATATTATTGGGAATCTAAAAAGTATTAAATAAATAGAGGTATTTGTGGAAAAAAGTAATTAATAATCATTGAAAATTGGTATGAAGCTTTATAAATAGGGACAAAATAAAAGTGTCAACAGAGCTTTATATTTTAATAAATATTTAAGCTAAATAAAAGTTATAAATACTTAAACTTTATGATTAAGCAACCAGCATTGGGCATTTGGTCTAGTGGTATGATTCTCGCTTAGGGTGCGAGAGGTCCTGAGTTCAATTCTCGGAATGCCCCTTTTTTCTTCTGTAACCAGAATAATTAAAATAGAACATGCTATAACCAACTACTGCCAACACGAACCCTATTAAGAGTTACAAACAACAAATAAGAAGGACTAATTGAAGATAGTGGATGATTGAATTTTTTACATTTTGCTACATCAAGAATTTTTCCTCGTACATTAATCAGGAATTGTACGTTTCTAGCCCCACATCACTCTGATTTTTCCTGCATGCATGTGCCGGACAACTTGGTGCTTGAGTCAATTCCACTAGTGTTGCTTTCAACCTTCAATAGCCCATATCTAGAAGCAACTTCTCTCCATTCCTGCTGCTCCACTGATAAATACCCATGCCTCAACAAATACCTTTTAAGCTCCATCCTAAGCTCCCTTATTGGCTACTCAACACGCACACCAACAGACATTATATTAAAAACATCAGATACAGAGTCTTAATGATTTTATTCAACAAATTAAAATTAGAAAGAAAGAAGAACAAAATTAGCATAGCATACATAGTCACATTGCCAATAGATAGAAAGAAGAACTAAACATACAACACTACTAGACAATGATATGACACAAAATTAACAATAATATTAAGCGAACATCCAAAATTAACATCTGCATGTAACAGTTGTTTATCTTATATATATAATTTATTGTTCTTGCATATAAGACAAACAGATGTTTGATCTATATGTCAATTCTGGTAACACTGTTCCAAAATTAAAATGATGATAGGACACATTATGGTACTCCATCAGACACTCTATCTACTCTGCATAGAAAAAATACAGTAAGAAATATTTGAGAATTTAGATGCAAATTAAAAAGGGCAAACCTCAGCCTGAGACTCGAAGGCAAGCCTAAAGAAGGCACAGGCAACAAAATGCTTGCCGACAGACTCTGCCATTTTGATATGACCAACCCAATACGACGACGTCTCAAACTTATCAAAACGGCACTTGCTACAATGCGCTGCGGTGTAGAATGGCGTGGTGGTACTGGCAGGTGGCACTACTTTAGCCTTCGTTGCTCTAACCACTGGAGTTTTGGGCTCTTCGGAACAACTATCATTCTCTTGCTGGGAATTATTCTTTGATGATATTATTGGTTTTTCTACCACTCGTTGTGGAAATAATGTATCACTTTTCTTATTCATTCTTGGGTTAGCAACAACTTGAGGAGAATTTTTATCAGTGATAGTAATTATTTTGGTGCTGGTGTCAAAAGGAGGTTGAGTAGTTGCTCTAATAGATTTGGGTTTTCTATGTGGAACACCGATTTTTGGTTTGGTAATAGACACGTCTGACACATACTTTGATGGAATGTTAGTGCTCCTTGCCGTGCCAAAAACCCGGTTTTGTCTGAAACCATAACAAAGGTTAATATATATATATATATATATATATATCAAGGTAAATTATGACCTAAAAATTTATAAATACAGTCTAGTCGCTCAAGATTTTAAGATGTACATATCATTTGTTTTTTCAAAATTTTTGGTCCTTAAAACATGAAGATCAAGTTATCATGAAAGAAAATTTATCTATTTAGAGAAACCAAATTGTCCTATTTAAAATTTTTGAAAAACTAAATATATATTTATTAATTTTCAACCAATAAGTTAATACAATGAAAAATGACGGGGGCTAAGTTAGTATTTCACTTGCAACATTTTAGAGTAATATCATAATTTTGATTAGAACTTGGAGTTATTATGTCCTCTTACTTGTTGTTTATAGTACTTGAGTAGGTAATGATATTTTTGCAACAATTTTGAACATTTTGTTTAAAAGCAATTGATCGAGATAATGAAAAAACGAGATCCAGGAGAGGAAAATTGGTGAATATTAAAAAAAAAATATAAATTACCTTTGAGGTTCACCGGTGGTGGCCAATTTGGCCTTTGGGTTGATTTTTGGTTTTGAATTGTTGGCTTTAACTGTTACCACCACAAGGGAACAATTAATTTGCATTTGCATTGAAATAGAGGAAAGAATTGTCATTATAAAAGAAAAGGGGAGGGTGATATATAACTTATTAATTTATTATATATGCAGTAGTAGAATAATAAGGAGTAATAATAAGATGAAAAAGTTGCTTGGGGTACATACGTACCTGGAAGTGGAGAGGGAAGAGGATCCATGGGAAAGAAATCAGTGTTGAAAGTGTGTGATTCTGGGTTGGATAGGATCGGAGTGGTTGGACAAAGTACAACGTGAGACTTGGCAGTTGTGTAACCGTTGGAATGCATTAGCGGGAACAGTTCCTAGATTAGCCTGAAAAATTAGATAAGACAAGTTAATCATTTTTTTAAACAAGTTTAAAAAAAAATCATATTTAAAATGACTTGTTTGTATATTAAATTAAATATATAAAAAAAAATTGACTTGTTTGTTTCTAGAATAAAACTTATCAACCAGTAAAGGTGTTAGCTTAATGATAAAGTCACACTATTAAGAGAAAAATTATTGTTTGATCCCGATAAGATTATAATTTAAGAGCAAGTAGTGTGTGTTTGATATAGCTAATAAACTGAGATTATGATTATTTTTTCTGTGATTTTAATCGGGTGAGACTACAATCTCTTAAAATTATAATCTGTTTATGTTTGAATATCTTAGCTGAAAAATGAATTTAAGCTAATCTGTTTTGTTTGGATATTGTAAATAAGATTATTATTTTTTTTTACTGAGTAAATTACAAAAAAAAAAGGTATGGAGTGATAAATGAGTAGTTAACGTGTTGGAGTGATAAGGGTAAAGTAAGAGAATGACATCGGTCTAAAAAAATGGAGTTTGTATATTTAGATTATTTTTGCAAGATATAATCTAAGATTATAATTTACATTGACAAACAAACACGTTAGATTATGGTTATTTAAAAAAAAATCAAAACAATAATTTAAGAAAAATCAAACATGCTCATGTCATGTTCAAAAGATTAATCTTTTACCATGATTACAGTGAGAAGATGCACGATAAAACTAAAAAAAGATTTTATTTCTTAACCTCAATTTTAAGAGTTGGCGATAAGAAACTTAAAATAATATTTATATTAAAAAATTAAAGATTTAATATTTAGACGATAGTGGATTTCATTTTTAATGTCATTTTATACTATTTTTTTATTTTCTTATTCTCAACCTTAAGGGCTGAAGTTATGTAAAAAAAAATAATATTATAGTCATGAAACATCAACAACAATATTTCTAAAAAACCTATATATTAATATTCTCAACAAGATTTCAAAGGAGAAAACTTTTAACCAATTATCTCTTCACAACAAATTTGTCATAAGTTCAAGCACGTTTGTATTGAAAATTTTTAAAAATCATTATTGCAAAAATCGAATTTAAAATATAATTATGGTTTGATTTAAAGTATTAAATTTAAATCAGAATACATATAAATCAAATATATTAAATAAATTATACACCAATAAATCTACTACTACTACTATTATTATTATTAATAATATTATTATTTGATTTTTTAATGCAAAAATAAATATTTTTTAATTAAATTTCTCATGTTTTTTCATTATAGAAAATACTCAATATAAGTCAAAATAATCTTTTCTCAACTAAAAGGATAAATAAAGAAATTGCTTCTTCAATCTTCAGTTCCCGAATACTTTACTGGTCAACTTGATTTGGGTTTATCCTTTGAAACTACATATTATCCTTTGATTAATTGATTAATTTACGTTACTGGTCATATAACAAAAAATCAAATCCCTCGTGTCTTATTCAAATAACCTTAATGTAAATTTAATCGTTCAACTTGATGACCACCTACCTGCTATTCAGTATTAATTTATAACACATATATTTTTACAATTTAATTATATTTTATTTTTCTTTTTTTCTCTTTTCTTCCATTATATCACATCATCAATCACTTTTCTCTTCTTTTACTATTTCTCCTTTTTATACACCTCTAAAAAAGAAGTAAAAGTATCATTTTTCATTAATTTATACTTATTTTTCCAAGGCAAAACTACTCGTTTGGTCCCTTAAGTTATTTATTTGTTCTAAAGTGGTCCCTTAAGTTTTTTTTTGTTCTAAAGTGGTCCCTCAAGTTTTAATAAGTTATCACTGTTAGTCCTTCCATCAATTTTTTCGTTATCTTCTTCCTCCGATCATCTTCTCCGGCGAGCTTCATATTTTCCGGCGAAAATTTCGGCCACACCTGATTTTTTTTATTTCTCTCTCCTCCTCTTCCACCACCGCTCCTCATCCTCATCCTCCTCCTTTTTCTTCCTCTTCTACGTTTAGCGGCGACAAGCTCGTTGGATGGAAGTGCTCGCCTACATCGAAGGCAACGATGTCGACGACGAGAGTTGCCATTAGCAACGGCGGCAAGCATGGAGGAGTTTTGGAGGCTGGAGTTTCTTCACCGGCGTTGGGTTCGACGGTCTTCCAAATGGGCGCTGCGGTGGTTCCTTCCATGTGCAGCGGCGAAGAAGAACAAGCCACGTTAGCAGTGGCGGTGACAGAACTGATCACGATGGTGAGGGAGATAAGAAGACGGTTCAGTATGAAGGAGCTGGAACAGAAGAGCCGAGCTTGCCGCCGCTGCACGCCAGTTTTGATTGGAAGAAGAGGAGGAGGAGGAGGAGCGGGCAAAGTAGCAGGAGAGAGGAAAAAAGGATAAAAAATCATGTGTGGCCGGAATTTTTGCCGGAAAACATTAAGCTCGCCGGAGAAGATGACCGGAGGAAGAAGATAACGGAAAAAATGACGGAAGGACTAACGGTGATAACTTATTAAAACTTGAGGGACCACTTTAGAACAAAAAAAAACTTAAGGGACCACTTTAGAACAAATAAATAACTTAAGGGACCAAATGAGCAGTTTTGCCTTTTTCCAACTATACTTTTATATAGCTTATTCTCCTTTTCACCACAAAATTTTCACCTATTGAAAATAGACTCAAGACATTAATTATTACTCCATCTTCAATTATTAAACTAGGATATTTTATTCAAAATATTTTAAATTCTTATGTCATTTAATAATTTTTAATTTATGTGCATAATTTTAAACTGATAAACAATGCATTTTTTTTTCAAAATTTTACTATTTTGATGAAATGAAATGATGAAGGGAATATTTAATTAATGAGTTTTGATATCCTTAACCTTAAAATTGATGTTAAACAACCCAGATGTGTTATTTTTTAAATGCAAAGTACATTTTTTAAAACTTCTTAACTTCAACCCGAGCAAAATATAATCCTTGATTATATATTATCATTTTTTAATAAGAATTATATATTATCATGTTATTGATAATATTTTACTCTTGAAAAGTAATTACATTAAAAAAAATCAGCATATAATATAGAATTAATTATATTGAGTTATTTAATATGTATGTAGTGACTGTGTAAAATTTTTTGTATAGTCAGAGTATCATTCATCATTTATCTATGTGAATTACTTTTACTTGCGAGTCAACCAACATTAATTTATGGATTGTGGATGATATATGTATTGACAATGTAAAAAAAAAACTTTACACTATTAGTGTACACACTATTTACTCATAATTATTTGTATATTTTGAGTTACAATTCTATATTTTTTTTATAAGAAAAAGATTTCAATATTTTTTTTATAAGAAAAAGATTTCAATATTTTTTTTATAAGAAAAAGATTTCATTCTAAAGAGAGAAAAAATATAAAAAATACTTCAAGCAAGCACCCAAATTACAAGATTTTACATACAATTCTATATATTTACACATGATCACTCTAATAGTTTAATGGACGTTTCTTTAGGAGGTAAAAAACAAAAATAAATCGTATATCAAACCCATAATTTCCAAGTTTGCCTAAACAACAACCTCACGTCCATTTTCTTTTAAAAAATATTGAAATTCAACTCCACACGTTCCCAAACTAACATAGACATTTATTTATTTTAAAATTTTAAATTTTTTAAAGCATGTTTAAATATTTAATTTTATTAAAAAATATTTTTTTCCGATTCAGATATATAAATTAAATAAATATGCATGTTTAACTCTCTTCGAAGTTCGAAGTGCCCAATAAATTAAAGCTAAGCAACTATTCAAAACTCTTGTATATGTTTATTTCTACGTTTTAGAACATAATGCACACAACTTAAAAATGGGATATGTTATGTTGAAACCGAAGTTAGACTCCAATACAATACAATATTAAAAATACAACCCTTATATATATTTACAACTTTTTTATTTATATATTTTTTTTTCTATTTTGTTTCTCAATTATTATTAGGTTTTTTTTAATGTCTCGTGTTTTCGAGTTGTGAGATTATTATTTTTCTTTAAAATGCAGTGTGTCAAATCTTATAAAGGAAAAATACATGTAGCATTGTAGTGCATGAGAAAATTTTATATTTATATCTATGAATAAAATTAATGAATTAATGAGTGTGTAAAACAGATGGGTTCAAGCATGAAGTCAACAATATTCAACGAAAGAGTAGCCATGGCTCTACGCAACTGGCACCATACAGCAAAGAAGAGAATAAAACAGAACCGTGGTGAGTCATTATCAGTAACACCAACGTCAAGCAGAGGAACAACCCCGACCCATTATTCTATGTCCCCTGTCCACCTTTTGCGCCACTACCGCACTCAAATAGATAGTTTCCCTGCTTCTCCTAGAAGATCCACTGAAATTGAAGATTCTCCTTCTTATTCCTACGCTTACCACCAAAAGAATAAAAAGGCTAAGGTTGATGTTTCATTAGATCCTGCTCCATCTACTTCTACTACTTCAAATCCTCACCATGAAATTGAAATGGACCAATATACTAATGAAGAACTCACAATTACCCAGCATGAGATTGTTATAACACATCATAGCAAGGAGTTTTCATTTGATAAAAGTACTAACGGTACGTCAAATTAAATGCCCAAAAGGATTATTGGCTAGGGAGATATGTGGGTGCTGCCATATCATAAGTTCATAGAATTATACATCGCCATTGCATGTGCCGAGGGATTTGCAATGGATTAGTTTTATTAGTTTCATTTTTTTTTTCTTTATATGATTGTTGTGTTTTCGTTACATTAATTATTAATTGTTGATTATGTTTAATTTATAAAGCAACGTGCATAGTTTCATTGTTGGTTCAATCCGTGAATACATATGGTTTGTTTCACAAAAAAAACTTTTTTTTTTTTAGCTTAAGAAAGAACAATCTTCTTGGTTTAGATCCAAAATTCGACATATAATGTCTCTCAACTCTACCCACTAATCATGAGGAATAAAGATAAAGAATTGTATGTGTAAATTCATATGCGTGTACAAAATACTATCGTGAGGGGTCTTCACACGTGTTTGAACGGCAACTTGTGATATTTGCCTCTCATCATATGTTACTGGAACATACTCCAGGAAAAATAAAAGTTCCTATTTTTCCAATCCCAAATCTTTTTCTTTATTGAATCCCATCGAAATTTTTTTACACCCTCAAGTCGATTTTGACTTGAAATATGCATTTTTCATCGGGAGCAGTTAAAAAAATGCATTTTTCAATGATGTTAAATAAAAAAATTCCAATAAAGTTTAGTACAAAAAAAAATTTGGGATCTAAAAAACGAAGTTTGGGAACCAATTCTAAGAAAAAAATTATTGCTAACCGGTATCCTAATGATAATGGTTAATGAATACATTAAAAAAAAAAATTACATTGAAAATTTAAGTTCCCCATTTCTCTCAAGTTTTCAATTCAGCATTTTCAAATATAAAATTATCTTTTTTTTTCTTCCTTAACCAATGCCTTAAAGATTTAGCATTTAAAAAAATTATGAAGTTTAGAGCTGATTATGAATTACAATCTACATTATTAAGCTTATAAAAAAGGAAAAAAAAAAAATCTACATTATGAACCCTTCTCGTTTGATCTCCAGAGTGGGTTTTGTGGGGAGTAAACTTGTGGATCTGGGATTGAAAAGGCCCATATGTCTTAATTGAAGTGATTAGGTCTAGAAATGGGAGTTACGTTGATATAGTCAAGTGACAAACACCAGGGTCCACTATTGTAAAGGTCTTTCTTCGCAAGTTGGTGTTGCATGCTAGTAAGTAGTAACACAAGTAAGAGCAATTATTAGGTGGTTCGAGATCACATGGTCCAAAATAATTACTACTACATGTTATTTATTTTTTAAAATTTTTTAATTAAAAAATAAATTGTGAACAATTGAGATGGGTTCTTAACGATATAATCAAGGACTAACTAATAATTTTTTCCTAAGTAAACCATCCGTGAATACATTGATACTTGATCTTAAATTATTAACAAAAGATCCAACTACACCTAATTCCCGATGTTTGATGTTTCCTTCATTGTGATGAATTTTCTTAAAAAATTATTCTATAATATATATATATATATATATATATATATATATATGAAGGTGACATATGTGATAAAATGTTAACTTTGTTTTATTCAATAATTAATTTATAAGTGACACAAATTCAAAAGATTTTTAAATCAATTTTATACCAAAATAATGACTTATTAAAATTACAAAATACAAATAAATACATGAGTAATAAACTCAATCGTGTTTCACTCTCCAAGATTCTCTTCTAATTAATGAAGATAATAAAAGCGGGTAAAATAATAATAATTAACCTAACTACCTAATAGTTTATCACAAACTTTTGAAAAACTTAAGATACTACTAGCATATTTTTTCACTTACTAAAAAAAGGGTAACACTTTTTGTGTGTTAAAATAAACATTCTCTCAAAAAATAACAAATATTTTAACGGTCTCACAATAATAATAAAAAATTATAAAAATAAAAAAAATACGTATGTATATAATAATTTATCTAATACATTAATGAATTACCAGTCAAAGTTTGTATTTTTTAATTAATTATTTTAATTTTAATTTAAGTCACAAAATTTGGCCATTTTTCACTGAAGGGAGTATAAGAAATTCTTCTAGTAGCTATGATTGTTTGATCTCCTTTCAACCGTGTCTTTGTTTCTGCTACCTTTCACTTCTCTCTTGGCTCTTTCTCCCACACAACTCAACAATTAACATGGCGAGAGGCGCATCTCAATCTCAGTCAACGTCATCCGCCGGCGCCACCCGTCCCGGAGTCATGGCGGCTCCCCGCGGATCCGCTGCTGCCACCGCCGGCATGCGACGCCGCCGTCTCGGAGGAGCCGGCGGAAACAGCTCAGCCGGAGTCGGAGGCGGATCTGGAGGCGGAAGTAACATGCTGAGGTTCTACACCGACGACGCTCCCGGACTCAAGATCTCGCCGACGGTGGTGCTCGTGATGAGCCTCTGCTTCATCGGCTTCGTCACCGCTCTTCACGTCTTCGGTAAGCTCTACCGTTACAAATCTGGCGCTAACGTTTGATTCCGTCTCTCCATCGTGATCCTCTGTTTTTCCACTCGTTAATCGAAATATGCTCTGTGTTATTTTTAATATTTTTGTTAATTTTGTTTGTAGATTATTATGCTTTGACTTGATTAGGTTTGCAGTTTTCTGTAGCTCTGAAAATTGTTGGATCTTGTTGTTGTTGTTGTTGTTTAAGGAAGTAATCGATTTTTGGTACTGTATTTGCGTATTTTATTAGTAATTCATCAAGTTATTATTAATTTGAGTGGGCTATTTATTGTGTTAATTAATAAAATAGCTTGATTGCGTTCGTTAATTTTACTTTCCATGTTAGATGTAGTTTCTTCGTAAAAGGCATCAATCTTTTCGGATATCCGATTCAGCCCCCCGAAATGCATTTGTGCATCCCAAATTCCGTGTAAAGTCACTTGTTAGGAATAGAAATGAATAAATAGTCATATTGATCATTGACTTTGTTAGCATCGATCAATTTAGTTCCTAACCCTAATGATCACCTAATACCAGTAGCAATTTTGTCCCTGACTTTGTTCATCTTGAGCCACGTTTGTCTCTGGCGTCAGGCACATCAATCCTTGACTATGGTTTTAAGGGACTAATGTTCCTAACCATGAATAAAGTCGATGATGACATTGCTATTAGGTGAAAAAGTCCAGGACTGAATTAATCGACACTTACATAGTTAGAAACCAATTTGACTATTTACTCGAATAAGAATTGATTCATATGTTACAAAGTCGTGATTTCAATACAATAATTGATGATATAATCTAAGATATAGGATATGTAAAAGTAAATCAAAACTGGTATGAATTATGTTTGGAACCTCTTCCCGAGCTCTGTCTGCGTTCACTTTCACCCAATTCTTCCCTGAGGTCCCTAGTAGCCTCTCTTTAATCCAAGTTTGAAGGAGATATCTATTAATGGATTAAACAGTTATATCACGAAGAACTAGTTTTTTGTTGGAATTATATGTTAGCTAGCCTCTATCTAACCTCTATTTCATGGTGGGTTCGAGTTAAATGGAGTTATATGTTTCTTTCTTTTTTTTTTTATAGTAACTTTTATATTTTTATATCCTTTTCTTTTAAATTCTCATTTACATTTATTTCGGCTTTCTTTTTTTCCTTTTATTTCTTGTCACATCACATCATCAATTCTCCTTATCTCTTTTCTTGCTACATGTCAAAAAGTGGTGTAGGAGACTAGGAGTATCGTTTTTCTTTTAGGGGTGAATGTTTTGTCAATATATAAGTGGGTTTTTTATTTTATCTTATTTTAAATATGGCTTATTTATGGTTTTAGCCCTTGAAAGTCGGGAGTGTTTTGATTTTGGTCCCTGAAAGTTTTTTTGACCTTGACTTATCCTTAATTGTTTTGAAAATTTGGTTTTAGTCCCTACCGTTAGGAAAAATTCGTTAATTGCTAGTGTAGTTAACGAAACGTCACATCAGCAATTCAGCATATACATGTGCAATTATTGCATGTCACCGATAGGATGACGTGAATGATCTGGATCCGCAAGAGCAAAAGGGCCAAGGCCAACCAAAATGTGTTTGTGGATTGGGCTATGGCCCTTTTGCTCCTGCCGGTCTTGGATCATCTACGTCATCCTACCATGACATTCCATACGTGTACACGTGTATGTTGATGTGACGTTTCGTTAGCCACATTAGTAGTTAATGGATTTTTCTTAACAACGAGGACTAAAACCAAATTTTCAAAACAATTAAGGATGAGTCAAGGTCAAAAAAATTTTCAGGGACCAAAATCAAAACACTCCCAACTTTCAGGGACCAAATACATAAATAAGCCTTTAAATTTAAATATTGGAATTTGGAAGTTGGTTGTGGCCTTGTGGGGAATGGAAGCAGTGTTATTAAGACCCGACCTGATCGGCCGGTTCAATTGGAAAACTGGTAAACCGAACCCATGATTGGTCCAGTTGGTTAAATGCTCGGACGTGCAAGTCAACGGTTGACTTCAATCAAGAACTAGATTAAATCAGGGCAAAGCGGTCAAATACCAAGTTGAACCGGTCCAGGGTCAAAGCGGTTCTTTGGTGTCAACACACATCTTTTGAAAATCATCTTTAAATAGAAAAAATATTCTTGGTGGGATCTAATCCTAAGTTTGCTGCAGACTTAAGAGTTAAGGAGCTTGTTCCTACTAGATCACTACCTTGCTTGTGTCTAAGTGTGAATATTACTCTCTCCGGTCCTATTTATAAGACCCTTTTGGGGTTTTTATTTTGGTCTTATTTATAAGACCCCTTTTCAATTTTCAATACCATTTAATTACTTCTTTTCACTAACACCCCTATAAAGTCAACACTTTTTAAAGTTCCAATAATAATTATAGGGGTAGTTTTGAAAAAGTATATCAAATTTTCATATTTCCAATGCCACTAACCAATTTATCCACTCTCCTTGGTGGGAGTGAAAACCCCCAAAAGGGTCTTATAAATAAGACCGGAGGGAGTAGTTTTTATTACATTACATAAATGCTTAGCTTTTTATGAAAACAATTATACTACCTTGTTATATTAATTATATACAAAAATAATTATGTAACATGACCGGTATGCGATTTAATTAATGATTCACTAGTTAAACCAATAAATCACTATTTCAATACCTTGACCGGTTTGATAAACGAAACGGATTTAATAACATTGAATGGAAGAGTGAAAGGTAGGATTTTCTATTTGTTTGTTCATCTACGTGGTGATTGAAGCAGGTCATTGTTTCATTTAGAAATTGGTGGGAATTAGTAGGTGTTGAAGGTTGATGAAGAATGTCCTATATGATAGGAATTGTGTGTTGAACTGTTGATAGGGCTGCAGAGAAGAAGAGGGAAAAGTAGGAAGATGGTGTGGTAGGATTTTTATTTTTATTTTGTTGTTGATTAAAGAATTTTTATTTTGGCATCTCCTAATTAAGGAATTTTAATTTTTAGGCTTTGCTGTAATACCCAAGTGTTATTAACGTGGCGCTCTATCGGCCACGTAAGCACTTAATAGTTAATAGCTAGAGGAAAGCTAACATGAGGGATTATAATTAAAATAAAATAAAATTATTTCTAATGCTAATCAACGCCCTTATTGGACATTAGTCAAGGGATCAAAAAGAGAAATTTTTTCGTAGGGATCCACAGAACCACCACCCTTGCTATGTCACTAGTCACTGCTATCGTGAGCTGATGTTGTTGCTCAAGCTGCTGTCGCTGTAAGTGGGAAGGGGTGTGGAGTTCTGAGGTTCAAGATAAAAGGATGGTGGAGGAGGAAGAAAGAGGGAGAGAAATTTGTTTAAAAATTAGGGATCCAGAACTAATTTATGAGGTTCAAAAAATAAATCTCATAAATCATTGCCAAAAGGCCAAAACAACAAAGGCCAACCATGTGAAAACCATCGGGATCACAGTAGGCCGAAAACCCGTTTCCCATATACACTTCATGCTAAGAAAATATCGGTCAGTAAATATTTCTTATTCCTTCAAAAAAGCAGGACAAGGTGATCAACGACATCGACCTCATGTACTGTGTAGTGTGTACTGTGGTTGAGTAGCTATTGTACTCTAAAAAATGAATTGGTTTGCTAATAAAAAAAATGGACCTCATAATTAATCATGCACATCAAGAATTTACGGTGATTAAAAAGAGAAATCATTGTTAGAAAATAACATTATTTTGGTAAAAAAGTTTGTGCATCAATTATATCTTGCGGCCAATAATAAAAATTAATCTTTTTTGAGCATTAAAAATTGCCAAAGTAATTTTAGCATTTATTAATAAAGCTTTTTTCATTCATGACAATAATCAAACTTCTAACATCATATTTTAAGAAATTTGGCTCTCTACCAACCTTTGTGAATGTCATTACTCCATATTATTCTATCATTTGAACATATGCAATCACAAACTCAAATATCTCCACCTCGCATTTGAACTGTGAAATCTATTATATATAGGTCAAAATTAACTTACAAATCTATTATTGATTGGTTAATAAGTGACACATGTCACTTTTTTATGACGTAGGTTTGTTTGTAAGTTGATTTATTATGACTACTATTGATTACTAATAATAAAGGATAAAGTCTTGGTTTTTATTATCAGCCAAGGATAAATTAAGTCCTGTCACTTACCATGAATTACAGTATTATTTTTTTCCCAAAGTTGCCGTTAAAGACTATCCATCTTTAATGTTAAAAGCCATTTGCACCACAGCAATTAAAAAAAGGTGGAGATGGACAGAACTGTAATTGCACTAGTATAATTTTAGCATTCTAACCCTTGAAAGCTGGTATAGATGGACGAGAAAAGTTTGTATCCCTTAAGCATATATGTAGGCATGAGTTCGATCCCTAACTCATGTGAATGAAGAGTGCTTTAGTGGGAGCGTCACTACCGAAAAGATCTAATCAATGTGCGAACGAATTATTGGTCACCCAATTACTTAAGTGAGAATACCTTGGGTTCACCCAAAAATTTCAGCGACTTTTACCATCAATAAACTGTAATTTCAAGAAAATTCACCACTGCCACAGTTCGCACTAAGCATACCTCGCCTACTTTCACAGTTCGGACCAATGCAAAATAATGCTATGAAAAATTACATTCTTTTACTTATCAAAATAATCATAGGGAATGCAATTTCTGAGGTCAGGAAATGAAGTGAATTAGACACTTAGACGTAGACCCGTAGTAATAAACTTAAAAAATTGCAAACTATTTTAATTACCAAGGCAAATAGGGAGCTGAAGAAATAAGTAATATATATACCCAAAAAAAATTAGGGCACTGAAGAATTGTAGCTCCTTACAGGATCTAGGGGAATAACATAATGTTATTCTTTTACTATAAGTCTATAATTAAAACAAAAAATCGCATTCGTGTCCCTTGAGTGAAAGATACGAACACCGAAGCCAAAAGTAGTTCAATACAATATCACTAACGTGTGCTACATACTATTTGTTCAAAGCAATCTTGTGACTAAATCCTATAGGTCTCTAGCCACCATTATTGGTGTCTCTTTAATCAAGCCCACATGCATATCTTCATCATTTGAAGTACTTCAATTAACCGCGTATACACATAATAATGACATAAATAAATACAGTAGTACTGTGCAGTACTAGGCATACGACTTAATTATTTTAATGGCTTTGTTACATTCATGATTAATTGATTATCTTTTTATCTATCTTTCTTATTAAAAAAATATAATGATTATTTTAATTTTTGATAAATTAATCATATTTATTTTTCATAATATATCTTTTTTTTGTAATGATTACTTTTTTTATTATTTATGTAAACTAATACTCTATTAAATAAACACAAACATAAAAAATGATAAGGCTTATTTAAATTTTCAATTCCTGAACTTGGGTGCTCTTTTGGAATTGATTCTTCAACTTTTTTTCGCCATTCTTTGGGTTCTTGAATTTTACTCAAATTTTTGAAAATAGTCATTTCGTTACTTAAGTGACAGTATGGTCAACGGCAACGATATGCCATGTGACCTTCATCAGGTCAATAGGTAATATGCCACGTGATACCATGTGGATTTT
Source organism: Crotalaria pallida (assembly GCA_037953625.1). Taxonomy (NCBI): domain Eukaryota; kingdom Viridiplantae; phylum Streptophyta; class Magnoliopsida; order Fabales; family Fabaceae; genus Crotalaria; species Crotalaria pallida. The sequence continues at coordinate 133,994,460 of CM075654.1, read as the reverse complement.
TTTAATTTTAAAAAAATTAAATTTATTAAAAATAATTAAAAATCATATTTTTTAAAAAAGAAAATCAAACATTTTAATAATTTTTAAAAGAATTGTTTTTAATAAAAAAAATCATTTGGTGTCACGCAAGGCTATATAGCACGTAACATGTTGATGTTCCGAAAGTGATGTGGTATGTCATAGGTCATATTAATAGCTAAGTGACGAAATGACCATTTTCAAAAATTGGAGCAAAGTTTAGAGATCCAAAACATGGGAAAAAAAAAACTTCAATAATCAATTCAAAAAAAGTCATAGTTTAGGAACTAATAAGCCAAATAATAATTATTATATTTTTGATATTCTAAACAAACGAACTAGATAAATAAAAAAAGATGTCAAAAAAAAAATATTGATAACGAACTGAGAGAGTACTACTATATTAAGCAGTTATCCATGTCGAAGCAAGGATGCATTTCTTATGTCACATCACATGCATGGGGTTACAGTAACTAGCTAGCTAGTAACTACTGACAGTAAGGATTGTTGAACATACATAAACAAAATCATGTGTTAGTTGTTGATAATCTTTACATAATACTAGTACCTGGGCCGGTACTTACACTTTTTATGTCTAGGAAAAAAATAAAAAAGGCCCCTAATGTATTTAAAAAATGTTAAGAATGTGAAATTTTTATATTAAAATTTGATTAAAAATTAAAAAATCGTAAATACGAAATAAATATGAGAATTATTAATATATAAAAGGAATTATAGAGAATTCATATATCAAAATTTGAATAAATAAAATTGCACATACAAATTATAACGATGTAAAATATATTTTTTATCTAATTATTTTTAATTATTAAAAATTTTAAATTAAAAGATAAATAATTATTTTTTATATTTTTGGGCCCTAGGCAATTACCTCAGACCTACTTGTGAGACTGGATTAGTCCACATATTAAGAATTAATGACTTTCACCAATAATCCTATATTTATTCTTACTAGTGATAAAGCATGTGCATTGCAAATATTTTCTGTTATGAACAAGAATAAGATTTTGAATATTATACAAGGAAGTATATAATACTACTCTCAAGTCCTATTCTTTCAAGTGAACCGAGTGTTTCTATCTATTTCTAACTTTATTTATAAGTATTTCTCTATGTCTAAGAGTAATTATGGCCTTCGTAGTGAGTGGTAATTGTTTTCCCTCGTTAAGGGGTTATCTTTTGTACTCTAGAATATTCCTTTCTTTTTGGCGCTTAGCGTCTATGTTTAAACCAATCTTTATCCTCTCATTGGGATATCCTCTCGGGCTAGATCATACATTTTTTATTAGACCTGTTACTCTCGGATCTTCTCGGCCCAACTGAAAGGATATCTAATTCCTCTCGATCGGAATGAAGCTATTAATTCAAGAAAAATGTTACTCCTTTCAATTGGGCCGAGAAGATCCGATATGATTAACTTAGTCTTTAGTTTAAACGTTAACACTTCTGCATTAGTCAAAGATTGGAATGCAAACTAGCCATCTACTTGCATACTAATAAAAGATAAGTTTCTTTCACATCATACCTACGTGCACGTAAATTTTAAAGGTCTACTACTTTTTTTTGGTGACCTTTAAAGGTCTACTACTAATTGTTTATTAATTTGGTGATGACCATATCCTACGTTATTCCTACAAATTAATCCAAACCATGTACGTATTGAGTTAACCGGTTTAATAAATAAAATTTTATTCTTGATATGTATCCAAATGATAGCTAGGGCCTAGGGGCGTTCCGTCCACGTGTTAATTTTTTTTCCTCCGGGCTAGTAAAATCGTTTGTGAATTAATTTTTATTAAAACAAATATACGAGTTCTTTTCAAAAAAGAGAGAGAGAGAGAGAAAAGCTAATATCTGAGTTTTGCTATATACTACTATTAAATAACCCAAAATATAAAGATATTAATTTTTTTTAATTGAAAGATAACATTAAAAAACTACAAAAATTGATACTCCGTATTTAAAAAAAAAAAATAGACATATCAGATCTTTGAACATCATTGATCATTCTAAAAGCAATGTATAACAAAAACATTTTGCATTTGGATGGCAACAGTTTTTTTTTTTAAAAAAAAAAAAAAATCTCAATTCAGTAAATGTAGAACAACGGATTTATGGATCAATTTCAAGAATGAGAGTGGTGGTTGGTGGTTGACGAGTCAAGAACGACGACGACGTCCGATATTTGCGGGGGCACATGCAGGACCGAGTCAACTCAGTGAAAAATGGTGTTCTTTGCTTGCTTTGTAATAATACTAATTGATTTTTATTGGCAATATAATTTGGCAGCTTGGGTCACAATGCATTTTATATCATTACTCTTTGCTAAATGTTACTTTTAGTTTTGCTTTTAATAAAAAAATTTATACTACCTATTTTATAAGTAATGTATTTTAAGTTTTAACGTGTGCTATGCACAAATTTTGAAAAATGATTAAATGATATAAAATTTGAGATATTTGGATTATAATACACAATCATTTATGAAGAAAGAGAAAATATTGAAAATGAAAGAAAAATGTGTGATGAATAAGTGAATAATTAAAAAAAATGATTAATATGGAAAAAATAATACATACTATAAAACATGGAAAAGAAAAATCTATAAAGAATACATATGAAATGGGAGAGTGAGAAATAACAACCTGCGGTCAACCAAAATAGAAGTGAGGCAGTGTTAATGATAAAGTATACTCTTTTGGACCTTATATGAAAGATTTTTTTTTTTAAAAAAAAAAATCATATTTATCAAAGAAGTATATTAAGGTTGTTAGTTTCAATCTTAGCCATCTAATATCTTAAAAACACATCGGTCATAAATTCAGCCAATGAACATATGTACTCATCCACAAACGATGAGTATAGTATTCAAACCCATATTACAAATAGGACCAAGCTTTTTACATAAATGAGTATTACAAATAAGACCAAAGATACGGCAGTGCAGTGAAGTATTTCATACTCTTCTCTTGCTCTCTCTCTTTTTTTCTTTTTTTTTAAAAGACGGGGAAAGTCTTCTTAGTTCTTATACTAAAGAGATTTGATTCAATGGTTGACTTATATATTGTATATTGATTGAATAAATCTTGGATAAATATAATTAGAATAACATGTTAGATTGGTTTTTGACTTTGTGATATCGATCAAATTAGTATTTGAGATTATCGAAATTCTAAATTAATTCCCGAGTTAAGAACGTGTCAGTTATATTAGTCATTGACACTATTGGTCCATAAAGTCAGAGACTAATTTGACCAATTTTAATAATCTGAGAGACTAATTTTACTAATATTTAATAGTCTTTATTTATTTTTATGTCAAAACGAATTTATTTTTTTTTGCCAAAATGCTTTGTTTTTGCCATTCCGTTAGTCCATGTCAAGGACCACTAACGGTCATTAGTGTTAGAGACTAATATGACGGTCATTAGTGACAGGGACCAATATGACTGACGTGTTCCTATCTCAGGGATCAATTTGAAATTTCGAAAATGAACTAGATTGATCGATGCCTACAAAATCGGAGACCAATTTAAGATATTGACCCATTTAATTACGTCTTAGCTTTTTGTAAAATAATAAATTTGTTTGATTAGATAAATTTGTTCTATCTATACTTGTATTTGTATAGCGGGTCTATTAGAATTCCATAAGCGACTGTTATAGTGTTCTACATAAGTAAAATGTGCACACGATTTTTAAAGTGATTTTTTAAAGGATTTTTTTTAACCTTGGTCCTAAAGGCTGAGGATAAGAGATTAAAAAAAGTGTATTTTTATAGAAAAACTAAACATTTAATGTTTGAAGTGATAGTGGACTTAGTTTTTCTAGGTTTCTTTACTATTTTTAATTTCTTATCCTCTAGCCCTTAAGCAAACCCTTTTTTTAAAGGGTCTTGCTAACAAGTGTCCTTATAGTATTTGTTAAAGTTACTAAAGATATAAAAAAATACAATAAATCAGCATTATCTTCTCTCTCAAAAACCCTAAAAGCTATACTTGGTTATTAAACATATGCTCGAGACGCATTTGATAGCATTTCCCTTTTTAAAAACATCAAGTATCCTGGATTTACCGGGACAACCATACTGAAGCAGTCAAGCTATGTAAGAACACTTGAATAGTCAAATTACTATAAACAAATATTCAACCCAACTACAATTCTAAATAATCGAATTCGAGAAGTTAGAACAATCCTTGTCCATCCATTTAAAAAAAAAAATCCTTGACCATTTAATTTAAGTATTTGTTATTTTTTAAAATGAACTTTTTATAAATAAATCCTCAAATAAGTAAAAGTAAAGAAAAGTGAATAAAATATTATATATATATATATATATATATATATTAAATCGAGGGGATGATATTTTAATAATTCGGGATTGTATACAACTATTAAATGAGAAAATTTAAATATTTTTATGTTTAGAAAAATATTTGTGATGCTATCTCTTTCATTCAAATGTAGTAAAAATTGACAAAAAAATTTAGCAAATAAAAAATAATGCTAATAAATAATTTTTTCTAGAAATATTATAGCATAAATTGTGATTCATTTACTATTAATGCAAAATGCATTAAATTACGAGTTTCATATTTACCATCCCACACAATTATAATGCATGTTAATAAAACAACCGGTATAATTTAATAAAATATTAGATAGTATTTTTTAAAAATAAAATTTAAAGTGATATATATTCCATTTGATCCTTAATATAAGCTCTTTTTGAAAATGAAAATCATGAAAATAAAATAAATTGGTTAATAATGTTACTAATATTGGAACTAATATAATTTGATATATTTTTTCAATTTATAATTGTTATTATTATTAAGATTTTGAAAAGTTATATTGAATATATATGTGTATTTTTGTAAAAAAATAAAATTTGATTAACATCTTTGAAAATTGTAACAAAGGCTTATATATAAGACTGATTTTTTTTTTTTTAAAAAAATATCTTATCGAAATTAGCAGGGAGTAATATGTAATAAGTGAAAAGCCCTAAAGTTATAATTGATGCGGGATCGAGGGAGTACTAATAAAACATAAAATTTATTTTTTCTAAGGTCTTATAAATAAGATATTAGAAATTATTATAACACTATGGTCTTATAAATAAATAAAAAATTCATAAACGTCTTACTAGCTATCTTCAATCTCAATTACTGCAAGAAATTTATTTTATTAATGATTTCAGATATAAGAAAAATCAATTTATTCTTTTTTTATAGATATAATTTTCTTAATATATATATATATATATATATTTTTTTTTGAACATATATATATATATATATATAATATAATAGTTATCTTAATTGAATTTTTTATCCTTAATATTATTTTTTATAAAACCTTATTTTTTTACAAAATTTTTAATGTATAAAACTAAGGGTAATTTAATTAATCTTTTTATAAGATGTGAAATTATTTTCTCAACCTTTATAATTTTTATAATTGTTTTTATACTTTTATTTATACCTTTTTTATTCTATCACGTCACTTGAACAATCATTCTCTCTCTCTCTTTTATCTTTCCTTCTTACACATTTCATTCATAAAAGAATAGATAGCATAACGAGGATGAGCTGGATTTCGGGAGGAAAAAAACCAAAATCCAACTCAAATGTGTTTGTAGATTATGTTTCGATTATTTAGCTTTTGTGGGTCCTGAATATCCACATCACCCTACCTATGGCACACAATATTTGTACACGTGTTTGCTGGTGTCATATTTTGTTAACTACATTAGCATTAAACAAATTTTTCTTAACAACAAGTACTAAAATCAAAATTTCAAAACAATTAAGGATGATTCAATGTCAAAAAACTTCTAAGGATAAAAATCAAAACACCTCCGACTTTTAGAGATTAAATACATAAATAACATTTTTTTTGTCTTGTTAATAAATGTCCTTTAAGGTACTTATTAAGTTTCCTAAAAATAGAAAAAGCCTAATTTTTTTTATTTCGACTATCAAATACCACATTTTACAATACTTTTGAACTATATATAGTCTTTTAAGGACACTTCTTAGATTTTGTTTTAATGGAAAGTATAGGAAGGATTAAGGCTTTGCTTAGCTGTATAAAATAAAATAAGAAGAAAGAAATCGGGAAAAGAGATTATATGAAGAAAATGAATAGATTTTGTAGTTGTTTGATATAAGAAAAAATGTAAAGAAATAATAGAGAGAGAAAAATTGAGTTTTCTTTACTTTTGTTTGGCTTAAGAAAAAAGTGAAAAGGGATAAAATAATAAATTTGTCAAAATAATAAAAATAAGGAAAATGCTGATAACAATGGTTTAGGGCACTTGTTAAAATACTAAAAGTGATTTATTGTTATAGAAAGATGTGATTTTGGGGGTTTTCAAAAGAGTGATTAATGCTAACTTATGATTGATTTACTATTCATAATAGCATTTGTTAGCAAGACCCTAAGAATAAATATATTTGTAAAAAAATAAGAGCATTTCGATATATTCCCTCCGTCCCACAAGGATGGTTAAAAAATTCAATAGTCAAAAGATTAAGAAGACATGCATTTAATAGTTTACTTAACACATCAATCAATTATCAAACAACTAATTTAATGCATTTTATATAAATCAACTAATCACAATTCAAAATTTACAATTTGTATATTTTTCATTAATTATTTTAATTGAAACAAAAAATTTTGTCATTTTTAACATCCTTGTAAAATGGAGGGAATATTATTCAAAAAGTAGTGATGCAAGAAAAATTTATTTTCATTACTCCCTCTGTTTCATAATATTTGTTCTTTTAGCCTTTTTTTTCTTGTTTCATACTTTTTGTCCTTTTACAATTCCAATACATAAACATATTTTTCTTTCCAATTTTAATCTTTCATCCAATCATTTCATTCACTCCTCATTAATTATACTTTTATCATCTCTCTCATCTATAAACCACTATACATTAATTAATGGACACACTTACTAATAAAAATTAAATACTACTACAATTTTTAATAAGGATTAAATAGGGGCATTTTGGACAAACTATACATAATACTTACAATAATTAATATTTTCTTAATCTATTCGTCCAAATCCAAAAGGACAAATATTATGAAACGGGGGAGTATCTTTCTAATGTAAGAGAGAAAATGTTTTTTTCGCACCAATCCCACCTATTTTTTTTTTTTTTTCTCAATTTTCTCTCCTCGATAAAACAAAACAAGAACCAAAAAGAAAGACGACCTCGCGGAGACGAATTTCTAGAGAAATGTGAAGCAACCGATAGTCTGACTCAGTGGCAGAGAGAAGTGGCTGCTGGCTTGACACATCAAACCAATAATGTCGTCACTCATCTCTTGTCTTTCTACCTCGCTAGCTACAGTAGCTACGGTATATGTACTCAACTTTTTATTGAATTACAAGAAAAATAATTAATTTTATGTTTATTAAAAAATTACTAATTATATATATTCGTAACTTTTCAAATTTATAAAATATTTCAGAAAATTTATATTGAGAATAAAATATAAATTAGATAAGATAATAATTTTATTATAAATTTTTTATGAAAATAATATTGAAAATAAAAAATAATTAAAAAAATTCTTAATTTTGTTTATATTTTAGATGGAGAAAACCAGATGAAGTATATCCTACCATATCATTTTCAAATTCTCTCTCTTATTCTGACAATTTTTTTGTGGGCTCCCACTCTCAACCAGTGAGCCCTCACGGACGGCACCACTCCCCTTCCTCTTTCTTCTGATTATGATCCTAAACGTACAATTACTTATGCCTTAATCATCATTTTCATATCTGGCTGTAAAGCTCTTCCACTTTTCCTTTTTAATGATTACTTTATCCCGTTCACAAAAAATAAAATAAAAAAATCTTGTTAACAAATGTCTTAAGGTTGTAGGAATGTTAAATCAATCATAAATTAATATTAACCAGTCTTTCGAAAACTCCAAAAATTATATATTTTTACAACAATGAACAACTTTTAGTATGTTAACGAGTGTCTTTTTTGTAAAGTACACTTGTTAGTAGCATTTTCCAAATAAAAAATAGAAAATGTTACTTTCTCAAAAGAACAACGTACCAGTAACACTACTATTCTTTGTTCTAAACTCCTAATTTGCATTACGTTCTTGGTAAACTATGTCTAGAATAGGTGTTTCTTTTGATTAAAATCAAGATTACGAAAATACATAATACTTCTCTCAATTTTTAATATAATTCTATTTTAGAATCAAATTTATTTATAAGCTCATATTCTAATTTTTAATAATATTAATTATATATTTTTTCTTTTTATTGACACTTTATTTATTTAAACATTTATTAAAATCATAATTATAAGTATAGATATATCAAAATTGCTAATTTTAATACCATTGATATTACTTTCTCTAGTCTAATATATACGTCGCGCGCATTTTATAAAAGAGTTATGATAAAAAAAATTAAAAAATCAACCTATAAACAAGTCTATATCATAAGAAAGTAATATGTGTCACTTGTTAACCAATTAATAATAAGCAAGTAACACATGTCATTTTTTTATGATATAGATCTACTTGTAGGTTGATTAATCATTATTTTCTAATCATATTTATAAGTTACTTTATATTTTTTAGAAGACATTATTTATTGCTATTTTATCTTATTTGCCTTTTGTTCACTAATGTGAAATAATACATTGTAGAATTTCCCATGCAAGTTAAGATGGTAAAATTGTAATGTTAAATACCTTTTTACAGTTTCAAAAAACCTAACTATCATCCTTGGTTCGTGTAATATGGTTAAGTATGACTTATAAATAGGACCCAAAAACTATTAATCAATTTCCTTGATTCCAATAAATTTTCCCAACAAAAAACTTACTTCATCGAATCTCAAAATATGAACAAATAAAAATACTTTATTAATGATTTTAAATATAAGCAAAACTTAATTTATTTTCTATATAATCAGTTTAAAATATTTTAATAAAATTGTTGTATTGTTTAATCCTTATTTCATTTCTATTGCAAGTTTCTCAACATAATTTTTTTTATAAATTAAAAAAATTAAATATATTCAATTAACATTTTTAATAAATGAATTAGTTTCTTTTCTTCTTATAATATTTAAAACTGGAGTGAGTAAATTAAGAATGGACTAGTGATACGAGGTAGCAATAAAGTAAAATAATGACATGTAAATCTTCAAAGATACTTTCAAAGTCGAGAGTGGAGACCAACGCAATGCATGTTCTTCCGGCTCTAACTGTAGTTTTACCCAGCTTATTTGTTCGTTTAATTTACAGTAATTAACTTAAGTACCCAGCTTAAAACGAAAACATGGTATTCGATCATTTTTTCGGAGTTAGTTTAATGACAAAGCTATGGTGTATATAAAATGTGAGTATTTAAATTTAAATTTTTGAAAGTATGTCAAATTCATGTTTGTTTATTTCTTTTAATTTTGCAATGAATGTCAATTTTTACGTCAATGTAATATAGTAATATTTTTAATTGATTTTGTCAAACAACTTTATTATTTTATCATTTAGCTAGTTATACCACCGTAAGTGTTGAGCTACAATCTCTTGATTATACAACCGTAATCTCATGTATTCAAACGAGTGTCGGAGAATGCAATATATATATATATATATATATATATATATATATATATATATATATATATATATATATGAGGTTTGCTAACATGCGTAAAGTGATTTTTTAGTTGAAACACTTTAACATTGTGTACCAGATTATTTTAGACAAATGCTAAAAAGTGTATTTATAGTACTTGTTAAGAAATTAAAAGTAGTAAAATATTATTGAAAAATTTAATTTTGATAACGAGGTAAAGTGTATAATAATTGTTTTTAAACTATAATAATTGAAAAATAATTGTTTTTCGAAAATGATTGAGTAATATCATATATATATATATATATATATATATATATATATATATGTGTGCGCGCGCGCGCGCGTGTGTGTTTTTTTTTTTCAATTTTTAAATTTAGGGTATTTCTATCATGCAATCCAAAATTGGATGGTTGCTATGCAACATTTTCTTAAACCAATAAGAAGTTGACACCTATGCCATGTCATTATTTGAAGTAGTTAAAATTAGTTTTTTGCAATTTAGTCCAACATAAAAAGTAAATTAAAAATTTAGTCCTTTGTACCTATAGACAAATTATAACTTTTAATTTTAAATTTAGTCACTTGCATTAAGCCTTTTTACACAAGTGACTAATTTTAACTACTTTTAATTTTTTTTTTAAATTAAAAGTTATAATTTGTCTATAGGTACAAAGGACTAAATTTTTAATTTACTTTTTATGTTGGACTAAATTGCAAAAACCTAATTTTAACTAAATTTAAGAAAAAGTTGCATAGCAACCATCCAATTTTGGATTGCATGATAGTAACCCCTTAAATTTATACATAGCACCAATTATATGTAAAAAAAAAAAAAACCAAACAATATCTAAATTTTGCGATAATGAGTGAGAGAGAGATCGAGAGAGGAGAAAGTGGTCCAGAGGGCTCCAGGCTGAGTCTATGGCTCACTGACTCCCAGAGCAGCCGTGTTGGATAAGGAGAGATAGAACGAAAGAGATCGAGTGACAAAGATATTTTATGTTTTTTATTATTCTCCTCTCTTCATTTATAATCTCATTCCAAACAAAGACTTTATGCTTTCCGCGCGATTCACATGCATAATCAATTTCAACTTCTTCTAAGATACTTTATTTGTAAATTCTTTTTTTGGATTTTTCATTCTCATTAATGAAGATGCTAAAATTTATCAGTGATATTGAAAATGTAAAAATTTAATATGTTTTTTCAATACTACATTTATAATTATTATTAAAACTCTAAAAAGTGTTAACTTAATAAATATGTTTATGAAAAGAAGTAATTAAATGATATTAAAATCTTAAAAACTCTTACTCCCTCCGTCCCTTAATATAAGGCATTATTTTGATAGATTTTTTGTCCCTTTTTATAAGTCGTTTTGGAATATCTAGGTAGCATTAAAGAGTTTATTCCAAATATATACACCTCTCATAATTACATACATAGGGTGATAGAGTAATAATTATAATAGAGAGAGGAATGAATAAAGTTGTAAAGTTTTAAATAGGGATAACTTTGGAATGACAACATATTTTTTGATAAATTTGAGAATAATGATTAATTTTCTTAATATATGTGAATTAGATAAAAGCGACTTATATCAAGGGACGGATGAAGTATAAATAAGATCCGAGGAAGTACTGTGCATTGATTCCCTTTTTCTTTTTAATCTCAAATGACAAAATCAATAGAATGAAACTTATTATTACTATATCTATCTAGCTAGTTTCATTTTTACCATCCCCTCAAGGTTGTTATCTTTTCCCCACCGGCAGATGCAATAAAGCACATATACACAAGTACACAACCTTATAAGCTTTTATTGTTTTTATTGTTTTGTTTTGGTAGTGCCTCCCTCATCCACCTCAAAATACTTTTGCCTTTGGAATAATTCGTTATATAGTTAGCTACTTTAGGACAAACAAGTTTTCTTCCCTTCAAAAATGATGTCTGATGAAGAACTACTCTTTCCTCTTCCTTCTAATAACACCACCAGAGGTACCTTGCTTCAACATCATGTTCATGTTCAAGATCCAAACTCAAACTCAAACCCTAATCCTAGCCCTAATTCAAATCCATCCAAGAAAAAGAGAAACCTACCTGGAAACCCAGGCAAGTAACCAAGTTCTCAATAATTCTCATATCTTTGACTATATAAAGTAGCTTCTAAAGTTCTATATATGTATCATATTTTCCTTTTTAATTTCTTACTCATTTTCATATTTGTGAAGGTGTCCAATAATATATATTATAGTAATAAACTTACTATTATTTATTCGTTCGATCTGTGTTGATCGAACTGAATATGGGTTAGAGTACTCCTTGTACTATTTATTTTTTATTAATAATTTTCTTGTCTTACAAAAATATATATTAATTGAATGATATGAATATGCAGATCCAAGTTCAGAAGTGATAACTTTATCCCCCAAGTCCTTGATGGCGACGAACCGATTCGTCTGCGAAATCTGCAACAAGGGTTTCCAGAGAGACCAGAACTTGCAGCTGCATAGGCGAGGGCACAACCTGCCATGGAAGCTGAAGCAGAGAACAAACAAAGATCAAGTGAGGAAGAAGGTGTATGTGTGCCCTGAGAAGAGTTGTGTGCACCATGATCCTTCTAGAGCATTAGGGGACTTGACTGGGATAAAGAAACACTACAGCAGAAAACATGGGGAGAAGAAGTGGAAGTGTGAAAAGTGTTCCAAGAAATATGCAGTTCAATCAGATTGGAAGGCCCATAGCAAGATTTGTGGGACTAGAGAGTACAAATGTGACTGCGGCACACTTTTCTCCAGGTAACTCTACTGCTTTAGCATTTTAGACTTATATACATACATGGAGTTGGAGTTTCATTATTTAATGTCATCATTCTTATAAATAGTCCTATTTTGTTGTTTTAATTCATGGATTGCATTCAAAATCCACACAATTTATTGTGAAAATAAATAATATGTCCTTTGTCAATTGAATTGTTTTTCTAACTTATGTCGGAGTTGTATAAGATAAGGGGTTTGTTTAAGCTCAACCTTATAAAAAGCTAAAAATAGTAAAGAAACCTAGAAAAACTAAGTTCACTATCACTTGAATCATTAAATATTTAGCTTTTCTATAAAAATGCACTTATTTTAATCTCTTATAAAATCCTAAGATAAATCATCTTTAAAAATATGTTAATATAGAAAATGATATATTATTTAATGAATCAAGAATTGATACTGTATTTAGTTTTGTCAATACAAGTTTACTTTTTTATGATCGGTTTTTCTATTGTATATATACATATGTGTGTGTGTTAGAAAAGTTCATTTAATACAAGTGAAGTTAATACTGTATTAATTACAAGGAGCCATGAGAGAATATTTGTTTGGAGTAAATTAAAGAATGAAGGTGGTTAGTTAGTTAATTGATGTTCATTTATTATATATTGTTCAAAATTAATCAGGAAGGATAGCTTCATAACGCATAGAGCATTTTGTGATGCTTTGACCGAAGAGAATGTGAGAGTTATTCCAGCTGCTTTAAGTAACTTGAGAAGCAATATTCATCACGTGACCAATAATACTGCTACTCATCATCAAGTGCCCAGAATCCCTCAGATTTTTCAAGGGTTTCATTCAGAATTTGGTGCTACATCATCAGTTTCAGAATCATTGGAGATCAATTATGGCAACAATTCTCATCATCAGCTTCATTGCTTCCCAACAAGCAAATTAAGTGCTTTCTCATCAAATGGAAACTCTGTTGGCTGCACCAACAATATGCAAGATTTAGTGCAAACAATGAACATGTTTGGGTCACCACCAACACAACAACAAACACAATGGCTGAATAATAATTACCAAGCACCATTATTCACAAGTAGCAGTGCTAATAACAGCAACAACTTATTATCTATGTCATTGCCTGCACTACTACTGCCACATGGACTGAAGCAAGAGCAAGAAGAAAACAAAGAACACTTGTCTCATCATAGTAATAATGCAAACTCTTTGTACTTCACTAATCAGAATTCACAGGGTGGTGGTATAGGAGGAGGAGGAGGAGGCCCAACTCATCATCACATGTCAGCCACATCATCACTGTTACACAAAGATAATAATAATAATGCATCATCAGCAAACTTCAACAACAGCAATAACAACAACATCTTTGGTTTGATGGGCTCAAACAATATTCTCTCAACCTCAGACAACAGTAGAAGCAATAATCATCATGATGAGTTGGTGATGAATTATGAAGGTGGCATCAACAGCACCAACCTTGGAGGTGGGTTTTCGTTGAATAATGAGTCAAGCTCAAATAGTAATAACAATAATGATCAGCTCGGTTTAACGAGAGACTTTTTGGGGGTTGGAGATGAGTCAATAACAATTAGCAGACCCTTCGATTTGGCTGAGTTTAATGCAATAGGTTCAGCCATTGAGTTGCATGCATGGCCAGCACTATGATAGTGGACATTACTTCTAGAGTTGGGATTTGATGAAGCTAAGGTAGCATACAGCTAAAGAAACTATGCAGATGAGAAGTTAGTTGTAAGCTGTTTCGATATCGATCAATAATGTTATTTGTACATCTAAATATTTATTTAAAATTAGTACCTGTTTTCATAGATAAAGGAAAATAAAAATAAGAAGGACTAAATTTTTTCTGTCAAAATGTTAGTTATAAAGTTTAGATATATACACAATACATTTGTATATATAGCTAGTTCAGCTCCTTCTATGAATGTATAATAATGTGTAGTGAAGAATGAATGAATTGGAGAAAAACATATAGTAGTGCGAGATGGAATTCACGTGTGATGTATAAGATAGGAGAGGTGTCTCGTGAGGGAGGTAGTGTGGGCCACAGCTGCATGTTGGAAAAGACAAAAGAATAGAAATTAGATGAGTCCAAATAAAAGTCACAAGCTCCGTTATGGAGGGCCCTACCCTTCTTCATGCATGTCGTAGAAGCAGTAGTAACACTAGTAGTAGCAGTAGTAGTACTACTATAGTATGGTAAAATAAATTATTATTTCACCTAACCTTTGCCTCTTAGGCTCTAAGTAACCAAGTAATGTTACGTTGATACACTACTGTACAAAAAAGTTAAGAAAACGTTATGTTGATAGATCATTACAACGTACGGTACGACCTACCTATTTTTCAGTTACAATTGAATGTACAACCTACTACTGTACACAATTTGTCTTAACACAAACTAATTTATTTTTATGTCATTTACTTTTTATTTTTGATTCTAACATGTATCTTAAAAAACTCACCCACTTAAAAATCAAAAGAGAATTTTCAGTTATCACCACTTGAATGTCAAAAAAATGACACTTTTATTGTTTTTTTTTTCTTATTTGGATAAGCAGTATAGATTTTCGTCGGTTGGCAATGGCAGTGGTCTTGCCTCTCAACTGTACGTGGAGGCCGTGAAAAGGGAGCAATTATTAGTGTGAGATGCTTTCCACGTTGAAATTAAATACTACGTGATGGGGTTAAGTGTGATGCTTTCTTTCCTATCTAATGTGTTTTCATGAATCTCTCTCATCTTATATATTTATTTATTTAGAGATCCAAATCTTGCTATCAGGATTGTTTCATAACATGGGCAAAAGTGTGTGATCGCCTGATCGAACAGGGTATTTTAAGGGGTCTTATGCTTTATTTTATTTTAAGATAAAAAGGATAATATTTTTGAAATGAAACTTCAACATTAATTTTGAAATTAAGTTAAGATATTATAAAAAAATAAATTATTTTGTAATAAAAATTTGAAAAAATAATTTAAAATAAAATAATATTTATTAATAATCAATAATAAATAGAGAATAATTTATTTTTGACTGATATAAAAAATATGTAAATATAGAAACATTTACTATATATAAATTTACAATCAGAAATATATTCATATAGAGTGGTATCGTAAAGATAAATTTACAGTCAGATTCTAATCTACATGGTAGCATAAAAATAAGTTTGTTGTTTGTGTGAGTGTCATGTGATATTCATATATTATGTGTGCAATTTGTGTGTGCAATGCTTGTGCGAAAACCAAACATTTACAATTTTCTCCTCGTGGGCCCATACTTTTTATTCAGCAACTCTGTCAAATGAGTTACCTAATAGAAACCTTAGGATAGGTTTGGTTTGTGAAAATGTTTCTCATTTCCATTTCTTGTTTTAGTTTCTTGAAAATAATTTCCATTTTCAGAAATGAATTTAAAAAAAAATTGTTTGGTTTGGTTTGTTATTTTTTTATTTCAAAAAATTTCAAAAAACAATGATAATGTGTTTGGTTTAAACTTTTTTTTAATGATGAAGAAATAAAACAATGTTTATATAATAATGTAGAGCTTGATTAAGTTTTGAATGAATTATTCTCATTCCCCTTAGGTTTAGTGAAACCACACATGTTACTCCATTTTTCTCCCTCTTTACTGTCTAGTTAAACAATGAGTTAGCTTAGTGGTGCATATGAGATATTGATGGATTTTCATTTATCGTATCAGATTAAAAGTAATTTTTTTTAATATTGGGAGCGAAATTTGTTGGATGAGCAATCATTTCGCCTCAAAAGAAATGAATTAACTCATTCCTTTTGATATCAAGAGACAACTCAGTTGGTATGACTGTGGTACGTTGAATGTCAGAATTTGGATTCGAACTCTGGTGTTGACGCTTTCCCCCTTCCCATTAAAAAAAATAAAAAAATAGTTACCGATAAAAAAACCCTTTCTTCTCATACAATGAAAATATACACTTGGTTAACATCAAAATTTCTTACAATTTTAAAATATGTTAACCTACTTCAAAATAAATATCTGTTAAATTTATATACATATATATAAGTAAATAAGAACTCTCCTTAATCATATATAAGTACGAGTGTATAAAGAATAAGTATGTATCGCGATCGTAAAAAAAAAAATGAAGAACGTAAACATGTAAAGATAGCTATATAGTATATACTACCTATCAGGCTATCTTATTGTTCAATTGTTTGCGCAAAATCAGTTCTTTGTACCTGAATTCTCTTTTGAGGCTATTATTTTTTTTTGAACTTAAAGACATTTTATTAAGGCTTACAAAAAGCCAAACAAGAAGGCAGGGGGAATCAAACCAAACCCTGTCTACAGAACCATGCTTAACCCACCTTGCTAATTCGTGGGCAGCCACGTTGCCTTTCCTATTTATATAGGAGAAACGGCATTCAACAAAATTTTTTGCTAGGCGCCTAATACTATTTTTGAAAGATCCCAACTCTGAAAGATCAGTTTTTGGAACAAGTAAGGAATCAATCAAAAATTTACAATCTGATTCAATAACCACTTTAGGCCACCCATAAGTTAGAGCACACTGCAACCCAAATACCATAGCTTTTGCTTCTTGAATTATAGGAGATCCATGACAAGATTCTTTAGCACCACCACACAGCAACACTTTCCCAGCTTTATCTCTAATAATGAAGCCCGCACCACACCTCTTGGACACCACATCACATGCTGCATCAGTATTTATTTTGACAAAGTCCTCATTAGGTGGCTCCCAAACTATAGCCTTATTCGGCCTGCTGTTGCTGCTAATAGAAACCTTCTGTTTTGTTTTATGCCAAGTTGTCCAAAATGATACCGCTGCCGCTATGGTTGCAGATCCGCTCTGCACAATATTCTGGAAAATTGATGCATTTCTGGATTGCCAAATAAACCAACACACAACAATTATCCATTCAATCTCCGAACAGGAACAAGTTGAGATTATATAATTGAACCAATTGAAAATACCATTCTGAAAATCATCCTTAAACACAAACTCCAATTCAAGATTTCTCCAAACATTTTGGGCAGCTACGCATTTGAACAGAACGTGAGTATCGGATTCAGCTTGAGCAGGACAAACACTGCAACAGAAATCTAGAGGAATTTTTTTACGGTGCAGATTCGTTCTGGTTGGAAGAATTCCCTTTAAAACACGCCACCAGAAAAGCTTGAATTTTTCTGGAATTTTCAGCCTCCAAAGATACTTCCAGACTGACTGATTCCCTTCCTGTGTTGATGTAGAGCCCCGTGAACCACTGCCATCTCTCCAACTCATTTCTGCTCTATAAGCACTCTTTACCGAAAAAACTCCATCATTGCTAAAATGCCACATTAATAAGTCAGGTTCATTTCTCTCAATCAGGGGAATAGACAAGATGACATCACTGTCAACAGGTAAGAAGAGCTCCTTGACTTTGTCCGAATTCCAACTGATACCATCTGGATTAATCAAATCAGCCACTAGCATATTCGGGTCATTATTCTTCATTCTTGTAACAGGTTTGAAACTCCACGGTCTTGGAATCCATGGAGAATTCCAAACAGAGATGCTACGGCCATCTCCAACTCTCCACCTGATCCCTTTGTGAAGAACCTCCCTTCCTTCCAAGATGCTCCTCCAAGTAAAACTGGGATTATGACCCTTGACCGCTTCAAAGAAATCCCTATCCGGGAAATACTTGGCTTTGAGAATTCTAGAGACCAAGGATTGAGGATTCGTCACAATGTTCCAGCCCTGTTTAGCTAACATAGCTAAATTAAACACCTCCAAGTCTCTAAATCCAAGCCCACCGCCCCCTTTATTAACACACATCTTCTTCCAGCTGAGCCAGTGAATTTTCTGCTCCTCCTCCGAAGAGCCCCACCAGAATTTATTGAACATGCCTAACAGATGATTACACAGCCCTATAGGAATTTTGAAAACATTCATGGCATAAGAAGGTATAGCTTGGGCAACTGCTTTGATAAGAACTTCTTTACCTGCTATAGATAAAAATTTCTCCTTCCACCCTTGAATTCTCTTCCAAACTCTGTCCACTATACTCTGAAAAGATGCATTTTTTTCTCTACCAAGATGAGTTGGCAGCCCCAGATAGTGCTCGGAAAATGCTTGCGTAGTGATTCCCAGTTTTCCCAGTATTGTTTGCCTGATAGTGTCACTGCAATTAGGACTAAACATAATTGAGGACTTGTCAAAATTAATAACTTGGCCTGACGCCAGGCTATACATATCAATAATATTCCCCAAAATATCAACCTCCTCCGTGCTTGCCTTAGCAAATATAAGACTATCATCAGCAAAAAACAAATGAGTAACTGAAGGCCCATACCTCGAAGCTTTGGCCCCATGAATCATGTTATCAACTTCAGCTTTATGGAGCAAACTGGAAAACGCTTGGGCAACAATAAGGAATAAATACGGTGAAAGAGGATCACCCTGCCTAATGCCTTTCTTTGGTTTGAAATGGCCAAACTGTTTTCCATTTAGAATAACTGAAAATGAAACAGATGTTACACATTTCATAACCAAGGAAATCCATTGAGATGAAAAGCCTAATTTAATCAACATATTTTCAAGGAAACTCCACTCCACCCTATCATAGGCCTTACTCATATCCAGTTTTATAGCCATCATACCATCTCTTCCTGACTTCCTATTCTGAATCATATGAGTCAATTCATACGCCACCAGAATATTATTAGTGATATGTCTCCCTGGTACAAACGCACTCTGAGGCTCAGAAATTATGTTTGGGAGAATTACTTTCAATCTATTGGCAAGCATTTTGGAAATAATTTTATAGAAGACATTACATAAACTTATCGGTCTAAATTGAGACATATTATCAGGCTCATTAACCTTCGGAATTAAAACTATGTGAGTATAGTTTAATTCATCTAAAAAATTACCTTCATTCAAAAACTTCAAAATGCTTTGTGTGACCTCAAGACCCACCACATGCCAATAATTCTGATAAAAGAACGGAGGAAACCCATCTGGACCTGGGGACTTTGTTGGGAACATCTGGAAAATAGCCACCTTAACTTCTTCCTCAGTAAAAGGTCGATCCAAGTCACTATTCATCTCTGGGGTCACTGACGTTGCAATAGAATCAAAAATCTCAGGAACAAAAGGAGGGTCCACCGAATCGAAAAGAGCAGAGAAATAATTAGTAGCAACAACACCCATACCCTCCTCATCAGTTATCTCAACTCCAGCCAAATTTTTCAGCTTCTTTACAGCATTCTTCTTCTTTCTCTGGGAAGCTCTTTGGTGAAAAAATTTGGTATTTTGATCTCCCTCCTTAAGCCAATGAACCTTTGATCTCTGCTTCCACTTCTTTTCTTCTAAATCCAATAACTCATTCATCCTCGTAACTAACTCCTTCCTGCGTTCTAGAGAAGTAGAGGAAATCCAGTTTTCATCAAGTTTAACGAGTTCCTCCTGGATACCTTTGATTTCCCTGGGAATGCAAGGAATAGTCTTCTTACTCCACTCCTTTAGATTAAGGGTTGTTTTTTCTAGTTTACTACATGTCTCCCTTAACGAAAAAGGCCTCAAGCCCAACTCCCAATTCTCCTTAATTTTATTTTCACACTCCTCATAATTAGCCCAGCCCAATTCAAAGAAGAACCTCCTATCCCCAGCATGAACCTTACTTAGCAAATTTGAATTAGTCAGCTTTATACAAATAGGATTGTGATCTGAAGCAGGAGTTGATAGATGATGCACCTCATAAGCAAACCTAGTAACCCACCCATTGTTGGCAAAAAATCTATCAAGACGCTCAAAAACAAACCTTCCATCCCCAATGCCTTTTGCCCAAGTAAACTGATTACCTGAAAATCCCAAATCGGTGAGGCCACAACAATCCACTGCATCTCTGAATGATTGGATGAGCCTCATTGACCTTGCTCAACCACCCATCTTTTCATACTGGTAAAGAATTTCATTAAAATCACCACCAATCAGCCAAGGAAGATCAGCCTGAGAATGAAGTAGATTCAATAAGGACCATGACTGATGCCTTAAAGAAGACATAGGATTCCCATAGAAACCAGTAAATCTCCAGTCACCATTAATGTTATCATCGACAAAAACATCAATGTGACCTTTTGAATAGGATTGAAGGGAGATCTGGACACTATCTTTCCATAACAAAGCTAAACCACCACCCCTTGTATCTCCACACTCTACAGCCACCATATTTGGAAAACCACACCTTGACTTCAATGCATTAACCTCTCTCTTATAAAGTATAGTCTCCGAGAGAAAGACTAGCTTGGGAACATGGAGCCTTAACAAAACCATTAAGGCTTGTACTGCACGAGGACTTCCCAATCCCCGACAGTTCCAGCATATGATATTCATTGGGTTCAGCGGGACTGAGCCTCAGTCCTCGCCGCTTCAGAATCATCACCTCTCTCATAGGCCATAAGCTTCAACTTCTGGGCAACTCCTTGGCGATTCACCCCCATTTGAACCCCATCATATGTATTGCCTACAACCTTACGCTTTAAGCCAGAATTTGGACTTATCGCTGGGGATGCACCAGATGCCTTCCTAGCCAACTTCTTCCACCCAATCCTCCTTTCACCCCCTAAAACTTCTTTTCCTTGCATATCAGAAGACATAACCTCCGTGACAGCAGGCATGACTTTGACAGCAGGGAACACTTCCACCTCAGATACTTTGTTCTGTGTCACCAAGCCACTATTCACTTCCGCTTCACCCTCCCCCTCCTTCTCTCCAACCATATCCCGCTTCGACCCCTGGCTCTGTTCAACTTGAGATCCTAAGGGGTTATTTTTGGATCGGAGAAGAGTAGGGACCAATTCATCAGGATCTCTCACCCCATCAAACTTGCGAACGTCTCCCCCCTGCCTCTTACTAGATAGAAACCCTCCACTAGAGGACACTCTCATAAACTCCCCATACTGCTTCTGTCCCTCCACAGGTGATCCTTCACAATCCTTCTCCCCGTGCCCAATGATACCACAGTTATAACAAAAAGCTCCCAGGCGCTCATATTTTAGCCAGAACCACCTTTTCCTCTCATTGGTATTCATGGACAGAAATATTCCTCTTCGCAAAGGTTTAGTAATGTCAATTCTTACCCTTATTCGTAAGAATGACCCCCATGCAGAACCATCTTTTGTTGTATCTACATCAACCACCCCCCTATCATATCTCCGATAGCTTCTCCGATTTTCCTTGTCACACACCCAATAGGGAGATCATAGATTCGAACCCAGAACACCACAAAGGAGAAATCAAGATCAGATAAACTCGCTGTTGGATCATACTCTTGGAAAGCTATCATGTTTCTATCAAATGCCCATGGGGAACCATCCACTACCTTCCTCTTGTCCTTCATATTTCGAAACTTGAAGACAAAAGTATTCTCACCTAGTGGTCTTATCATGACGCTACACTGCAACCGCCAGACTCGCTTCAAAGCATCAGCAAACCCTGTCACATTCACAGGTTTACTAATCAACACTTTCCCTATAAGCGTGAGAGCTTCTTCTCCCCCGTCCACATCCTTTTCACGATCCACTAAGACTCCCTCACTCTCCTCTTCTGTTAGACTAAGTCTACTCCATAACGCCTCCAGATCGTCTTCCATCACGGGATACTGATCTTACACTAGGTAAGACTAATCACGTACAGGAAAGCCTCTCCCCTAGAACCCTAGTTTTGCAAACCCTAGCAGAGCGGCTTGACGTGTTCAATTTAAAGTCATTTAATTTTTAAAAGAATAAAGTCTTGAGGCTATTATTTTTGAATAAATTATATTTGACTTATTTTATAAAAAAAAAAATTTGTTTTGGGCAAAAGTTTTTTTGTATATATATATATATATTAATTAAAAAAAATCCCATTTTTGTATAGTTGATGTGAGCCAGAAGGTACCATTATTGATAGGTTTAAAAAATCTTGTATTTACATGTTACGCAACCGCGCTTTCACCGACTCTATGTTTCCAAAATAATTTACCGATAAGGATGCATATACTTTTTCATCATTTTTACGAAACATATTCACAAAATACTTTCATAAAAACTTTTCCAAACATGTTTTCAATGTATTTCCTATTTTCAATTAAAAAGAAAACAGAAAATGGGCAAACAAACAGGCCCTTAATTTTTTTTATTGGTAAAAAAGCTCAATGATTAACATTGAAGTAGAACCATGCCGATTAACAAAATGTACTTTATTATGAACATTTTTTGATCTTTGTACCGATTTCTATGTTTTTTTCCCCTCTCAACATTCCATTATCCGCTTGAAACATAGTACGTGTAATATCCTGTATAAGAATAAACAGTTGAGCGCTGCATGAGAGCGAGTTAGCATACGTATTTTTGAGCAATGTATGCAGTAAAATGGTTCTTAGGACTTTGTTTAGCTGCATTAGAGAAAATGAGAAGAGAGAAATTAAAAAAAAAGAAAAAAAATAAAAAAATTGGTAAATTTTGTAGTTGTTTGATTTTAGAGAAAAAATTTAGAATGAAAAGAGTTGAGTTTTCTCTGGTTTCATTTAGTTTAATAAGAAATTGTGAAGAAAGAAAAAATAAATCAAAGTAAAAGATATATATATAACCTTTAAACTTTTATAACTTAAAATAATAATAATAATAATTATATGCATATGAAAAAAATACAAAAAAGACAAGGATAAATTAGATATTTTCGTAATAAAAAATGATATATGGTACGAATACGAAATAGATGAACATCTATTCTTAACTGTGATTAGTTATTTGTTTCTCTCTCTCAAACTACTAACATATCCTTATACTACATAATTAGTTAATATTTCGTACGTTACAATTCGTGGCCAAATATTTCGTACCAAATAGCACAACTCTTTTGTAATTGTGTCTTTTTTCCTTAAATTCTCTTTCCATGTGAGGAGATAAAAATAAATAGCAATGGGTTCCATGATTTTTTTCTCTCTTTCCTTTTTCTTTGCTTTTCCAAACAAGGGAGATCTCCCTTTTCTTCTCATTCCCTTTCTTTACAATCTCCCTCTTCTCGAAATCTCTCCAAATAAACAAAGCCTAATAGTTACTGAGTTGATATAGTTGTGGGATATAAAATGAGAATATATGGATTTAATACTTAGCACTTGCACAATTTTTTTCTCTCCCTTCCTGTCATAAAAACTTTGGATATATATATATATATATATATATATATATATATATATATATATATAATGCAGTAAGGCTATTCTAAGATGATCGTTTTGATTCTTAATTGCTCTTGCAGCTTGCTGTTTGATTGTTCAGTGGTATAGACATGAATGTATTATGAATTTGTTAATATTTACTCTCATAAATTTCTCAATAATAATAATGATAATAATCTATGTATCATTTTCCCCCCAAGTGCCAAATACCAACTATTATGATTTCACATCATGGGTTATTAATTTATTATCAATTAGATGCATTTAGTTTGAAAGGAGGCGGCTGGTGACTCTTTTATATAGAGTCTATATATAGGTTAGATTGATTCATGGTTTCACCTGTCATGGAGAGGTGGCAAATCACTAAAAGATAGAACCAATTACTTACCTGACATTATTATTTTTAAGACAAATATACTTTCGCTAAAGAGATTTCATCATTGGAACCTGCTTCCAAAACTATAGACCCATGCAATCAGTGAAAACAACACAAACAAACCTGCAATTTTTAGTTGAAATGGCCTATCAATGGATTAGTCCTTCATGTCTGCCACTCACCCAAATTCTAACCTCTGCAGCAATATTTCTCACTATTTGATTATGAGACATAAAAAAATCCACAAAATCAAAAGTATTGTGATTATTAATTGATGTGACACTTCAATCCCATACCAGGTAGGAAGACATGATATGTTCACAAATCACATTTTAAGGTTTCAAAACATTGCCTTTCACCAACCTGTTACTACCTCCCAGCCACTATATAAGCCTTCTGCATTTCACCAATGCATCAAGTGCTCATTGCAACAAAACATTCCTACAATTTGCACACTTTTCCAATATCACTTTAGCATTCTTCCTTTACCAAAAACCAAAATGATGTTAAAGAAGCAATCTCTCTTCTCCTTCTCACCAGGACTACTAGTTTTCCTCTTGTATTCAACTACCAGTACTACTTTAGCTCAATTATCACCAGCTGCTGCTCCAGTAAAACCTGCTGCACCGACTCCACCTGCCGCAGCCCCTAAACCATTGGTTCCCTCATTACCACAGTCACCTTCACCTGCTGCAGATATCACCCCTGATACTCCCACCGTTGACATCGTTGGAATCTTTAGAAAGGCCAAATCATTCAACGTCTTTATCCGTCTTTTGAAAACAACACAATTGATCAACCAACTCAATTCACAGCTCATTACTACTAAATCTGGTGGCATAACCATTCTCGCACCCGACGATAGCGCTTTCTCAGGACTAAAAGCAGGGTTCCTCAACACTCTGAATGATGGCCAAAAACTTGAGCTATTACAGTTCCATGTTATTCCTGACTATGTCTCTAGCTCAAACTTTGATACCCTTACCAACCCTGTGAGAACACTGGCTGGAGCTAAACCCGGGAGGGTGGAACTGAATGTGATTAGTTATGGTGGAAGTGTGAACATCTCAACAGGAGAGGTTAATACCACAATTAGTGGAATCATATATACGGATAAGCGCCTTGCTATTTATAAGGTTGGGAAGGTACTCCTTCCTACAGATTTCTTTGCAGTTGCCAAGGCACCAGCAAAGGCACCATCTTTGGCACCAGAGCCTTCAACCGATACAGCAAAGGCGCCTAAACCTGATAATGATTTGTCATTATCATCGGATTCGTCTCAGGCTAATCCCACTGAAGAGAACTCGGCCACTGTGAACATCAATGTGTATGGAAAGTGGGTGTCACTTGGACTTGCCTTAGTGGCAGCAATAGTGCAAGCCTGATGGATACAGCTGATATTTATTCTTTCCTTTAAAACATTATGTCTTCTATTATGTTTATTTGGTTATGTCTTGTTCTACACTCCATACTCCATATGCATTAGATTAGGAAGTATACCTCGAGAGCTTTGTGAATCTTTGCGTGATTGTATTGTTTTCTTTAGATTTAAAATTGTATTTAGTTAACATATATGCCTTTATTAATGAATGAATTTATCCTTGCAAGTTACAACCATTGTGTTTGTACTTTGTATCACTTTTATTCCTGTTAAATGTATAAATTATGGTTATCAAAAGAAAAATGCTTATTAAAGAGAATTACTCACTAAAGCAAAGCAAAAGCACTTTCTGTGGTTTTACGACTCATTTTTATGAGGCCTTCAATTTTGAATCTACTCTATATATCAGAGTACCAATTCGCAAGGTTTAAGAGAGAATGTATGGCAATTGGCAGATATCAAAATCTCAGCTAGGATTCTATTTTGTTCCTTAGTCCTCACATGCTTTATTAAACCATAAATTCGTTAGGCAATGACTAACAATATGGCCACATCATGTTTCTGCTCAAGTCATTATCGATATGTATACACAACCTAAGTACAGAGTTGCCAGCCACCATGCACCTTTTTAATTAAGTTTTCATTAATGCATGCAACCTAATTGATGTACAGTGATAACCTATGACTTGAGAGCAAAAAAGTTTTCTAAGTTCACGTTTTAGGTTCTCTTCGGCACAACTAATTGGAAAGTTATCTTAAAGATGGAAAACTAGTTAAAAACGTACGACCAAGAAGCTACCTGACTTCAATTGGAAATGTTTGGTTAAACTAGCTACTATAACTAATAAGTATACATTAAATGACTTAAAGTACTCCTATTGACTTATCAAATTAGCAATTGTAAGTCTGGGGCTTTTAAAAAATCTCCCTAACCAAATTAGTCTACTATCTTATTTTAGTTCAAATAAGCTTGTTAACTAGTAGCTAACAAGACCCTCAAGAGTGTAGTAAAACTGACATATTCAAGCACTTAGCAATTAGCATACATGTAACCACAGGACTAGGATATATTGAGTAAAGAGTGCTCCTGAGGTATCTCAAGCCTTTTGAAATGGGAGTAGCTGCAGGAGGGGAATCATAATCTTATAATGCCTATGATTCAATATCAAGGGAATACACTATCCTACTTTGTTGACAGTAGACACCAAAATAACACAGATCTCTTAATGTGCAAAATCTTATAATTCTGTCATCCCCTATGTGCAAAATAGACTGCTAGCAAACTAAAAACCTTAATATTTCTGAACTTAAAACTATTAATCCCAAGAAGATGCTTAATTAAAAGCTTTGATGCCCTTCGCAATAAATGAAGAAACATGCACTATAATCACACCTGAACCCAAAATCCTGAGTGCCTTCAGTTGTGTAGGGTCTAGGAAAACCATGCATGTTTTACTAGTTATGGAACACAACCTTGTTTTATGTACAACTAACATCCCCCATATACATACACACTCATAGTGCTTAAGAATCCACTATTTCTTCACCTTTTAACCTTTTCAAATCTAACCATATACAATGCTATTCATGATAAAAATTTATAAATACCTAGATAAGTGGTATAAACAAAATGGTGTAATAAGAATAAATTTTCATTGATTAATAAACACATTCATGCTTATAAACATCATATTCTCTCATGAAAACAAAACAACACAATCACTCAGAGGTTCACACATATCTCTCAAAATATGCTTCCTAAATCAAGTCTAACCGATGATAGAACACGAAAACATAACCAAATCAACATAATAGAAGATATGCATGCTCTTAAAGAAAGAAATTTAGCTGCCAAATTCATGTGTCTCCATCAGGCATGCACCATCGCTACCACTAAGGCAAGTCCGAGTGAGACCCACTTTCCATACACATTGATGTTCACAGAGGCAGCGTTCTCTTCAGAGGCATTAACCTGTGAGGAATCTGATGACGACGATGAATCCTTATCAGGTTTAGGTGCTTTTGCTGTATCAGTTGAAGGCTCTGGTGCCAAAGATGGTGCCTTTGCTGGTGCCTTAGCAACTGTGAAGAAGTCCGTAGGAAGAAGTACCTTTCCTACCTTATAAATAGCCAGACGCTTATCGGTATATATAATGCCATTGATTGTAGTGTTAACTTCTCCTGTTGAGATGTTCACGCTGCCACCATAACTGATCACATTCAGTTCCACCCTCCCGGGTTTAGCTCCCGCAAGTGTCCTCACAGGGTTGGTCAGTGTATCAAAGTTTGAGCTAGATACATAGTCAGGAATAACATGGAACTGTAATAGCTCTAGCTTTTGGCCATCGTTCAGAGTGTTGAGGAACCCTGCCTTTAGTTCCGAGAAGGCGCTATCGTCGGGTGCGAGAATGGTGATGCCACCAGATTTAGTAGTAACGAGCTGTGAATTGAGTTGGTTGATCAATTGTGTTGTTTTCAAAAGACGGATAAAGACGTTGAATGATTTGGCCTTTCCAAAGATTTCGTTGATATCAACCGCGGGAGTATCAGGGGTGGTATCTGCAGCAGGTGAAGGTGACTGTGGTAATGAGGGAACCAATGGTTTAGGGGCTGCGGCAGGCGGAGTCGGTGCAGCAGGTTTTACCGGAGCAACCGCAGGTGATAATTGAGCTAAAGTAGTACTGGTGGTTGAATAGAAGAGGAAAACTAGTAGTGCAAGTTTTAAGGACAAGAGAGATTGCTTCATTAACATCATTTTGGTTTTTGGTATAGGAAGAATGCTAAAGTGGTATTGGAAAGGTGTGCAAATTGTAGGAATTTTTGTTGCAATGAGCACTTGATGCATTGATGAAATGCATGAACTGGTTTTATAGTGGCCATGGGTACAGTAACAGTTAGGTGAAAGGCTTTGTTTATAAACCTTAAATTGTGATTTGTGAACTGATCATATCTTCCTACCAGGCATTAAGATTGAAATGTCCCATCAATTAAGATAGATGAGGGTGTAAGAGATAGGATGTGAGATGTAGCAACCAGTTTTTGCTTGAAGGCTACACCAATCTCCAATCACAGTTATATGATTTTGTTGATTGTTTTCTTTCACTGAG
Source organism: Crotalaria pallida (assembly GCA_037953625.1). Classification (NCBI taxonomy): domain Eukaryota; kingdom Viridiplantae; phylum Streptophyta; class Magnoliopsida; order Fabales; family Fabaceae; genus Crotalaria; species Crotalaria pallida. Next base: position 133,965,906 of record CM075654.1, on the reverse strand, counting down.
AAATATTTTTCACGGAGAAATATATAATTTACTAATCAACAATTGCCCATTCAAAATAAAACAACCAAATGTTTTCACTTTATCAATACAGCATGGTTAAGCTTAAGCTAGCTATCTTTTTGGAAGCAAACCCTTCTCATTACAATCTTCTTAACCTCTTACAACAGAATAGTATGTCACAAGAGTAAAGTTTTCCATTTAAATATCTTTGGACAGAGGAGGATGAATCCTTTACATTTCCAATATCTTAAATGGCTTTGACAACTAACTTGAGTAGCTAAAAAATTGCTAACATCAATGAAGCAAAATGCGTCACTAATCAAGAAACATTATTTTACACTAGTAGCACTTGCGTGGTATTACAAGTACAAGAAATGTGGAGACGGAATCAATGAGATATGGTAAAGACTAAAGCATTAAAAGGAAGGAACTTTGCTAAATATGAATAAAAAACATGTCAAATGCTAGAACTATGAGTGATTTTTATTTATTTTTTAATTAAGGATGTCTTCAACCAATGCTAATCTTTTTTGAAATTGAGAAATCACCAAAGTAGATACTATCGTGACTTTGTTAATAAATAAGAAGAAAATTTGAAATAAAAACATCCATTATTTATTTTACTCACAATTCATAACATGAGTCATCTACATTTGAAGTATTTGTATTTACATGATTGCAAAAAAAAAAAAAAAAGTTAAAAAAAAGTTGAAAACATTGTAATTTTCCTTTGCTTCTCACAATACAATGCTACCAAGTTACATTTTGCAACACTTTATATAAAAGTGAAGTGTTGCTAATGTTAATTAAATAATACTTTTTTGCAACACTTTTCAAAAAATGTTACTCTCTCTGGTCCTATATATAGGTCACATTCTAGAAAGTTTTCTTGGTCCTAATTATAAGTCACTTTATATTTTCTATGCATCATTTATTGATTTTTCTCTTTTTTGCCCTTATTAAATGCTTTGACTATCTATGTGTTTTTTGTTGTTCATTAATGAGTGTGAATTTTCCAAGAAAAGTTAAGGGGATAAAATTGTAATGTTACGATATATTCTCATAGAATTCATAAAACCAACCATTTTCCTTGGTATGTGTAATTCGGTTAAGTATGCCCTATAATAAGGACAAGACGGACTACTACTTAATGCCTACTTTTTTTTTTTCTTTTGAATATTTATTTCTAAATGATTCGTACGTGTCGGCTTCACCGGCTGCCGCTCTCTGCCGCCGTGTCCTAATCCACTCTCCGTCATCTTCGCCGCCTTCTGTCTCTCCCTCGATTATCTCATCCTCTAAGTCCGAGAATGACGCCGTATCAAATGGCTTCTCCCTCGCCGCCATGAAAGCTTCTCCTTAATCTCTCTCGTCTGAACCGGTTTCTAAAACCGTGAGTTCTAAAAACTTCATTTTTTTCATTTTTCATTTTCCATTGAGATTTTTTTTTTTAACTTATTTGTGCTCTGATGCTGAATCTCCAGCCTCTGTGATTGCAGGGTTAGAAGAAGTAACTGATTTGGTTGATATGATAACGAAGTTGCAGATTGAGCTCCAACTATTCGATAAAATGCCCGAACAAGAATATTTGATTTTTTAAAAAAATTAAAATAAAAATACAAATCTGCAATTTTAATTTTAATTTTAATCTTAAAGGAAGGTTCTACCGCACTGCTGTAAGACCGGCGATGTTATATGGGACACAGTGTTGGGCGGCAAAGGGTACACAAGAGAATAAACTTCATGTTGCAGAGATGAGGATGTTGCGGTGGATGAGTGGGCATACCAGACAAGATCGGATTAGAAATGAGTATATTCGAGAAAAAGTTGGGGTTGCTCCTATTGTTGAAAAAATGGTTGAATCTCGTCTTAGGTGGTTTGGGCATGTGTGGAGGAGACCGGTGGAAGCCCCGGTTAGGAGGGTAGACCAAATGGAGGGTACTACAAGGGCTAGAGGAAGAGGAAGACCTAGAAAAACTATAGGCGAAACAATTGAGAAGGATATGACAATCAATGCCTTATCAAAAGACATGATTTATGATAGGTCTTTATGGTGTCGTTTGATCCATGTAGCCGACCCCACCTAGTGGGACAAAGGCTTAGTTGTTGTTGTTGTTGTTGTTGTTTGTGGTTGATGTTTTTTGTTAGATTGTTAAACTGTGAATTCATGACTACTGTGGTCATTATTAAGTGCATGATTAATTGCTTAAGTAACACAGAGAGATTCTGATGTTAGTTTACTTGCCTAACTATAGTTTTGCACTTTGTAAAATTAGTAAGAATAATTTTTCATTTGTCAACAAACAGTAAGCTCATACTTGCTAATTAAATATCATATATTATTTTTTTTAATGAAAATAAAAATCACAATCACACAAAGTTTCACACAGCTCTCAGACATATGTATACTTCCTAGGCTAATGCATATGAAGTCCACAACAAGAAGACATAATCAAATAAACTTAATAGAAGACATGATGTTTTAAATAAAAGAATGAATATCAGATGTCTCCACTCTCCATCAGGCTTGCACCACAGCTGCCACTAATGCAAGTCCAAGTGACACCCATTTTCCATATGCATTGATGTTCGCAGTGGCAGAGTTCTCTTCGGTGGGATTAGCCTGTGAGGAATCATCTGATGATGTATCCTTATCAGGTTTAGGCGCCTTTGCTGTTTCAGCTGAAGGTTCTGGTGCCAAGGATGGTGCCTTTGCTGGTGCCTTAGCAACTGTGAAGAAGTCCGTAGGAAGAAGTACCTTTCCTACCTTATAAATAGCAAGGCGCTTATCGGTATATATAATGCCATTGATTGTGGTGTTAACCTCTCCTGTTGAGATGTTCACACTGCCACCATAACTAATCACATTCAGTTCCACCCTTCCGGGTTTAGCTCCAGCCAGTGTTCTCACAGGGTTGGTCAGGGTATCAAAGTTTGAGCTAGAGACGTAGTCAGGAATAACATGGAACTGTAATAGCTCTAGCTTTTGACCATCATTCAGAGTGTTGAGGAACCCTGCCTTTAGTTCTGAGAAGGCGCTGTCGTCGGGTGCGAGAATGGTGATGCCACCAGATTTGGTAGTAACGAGCTGTGAATTGAGTTGGTTGATCAATTGTGTTGTTTTCAAAAGACGGATAAAGACGTTGAATGATTTGGCCTTTCTAAAGATTCCGATGATGTCAATGGCGGGAGTATCAGGGGTGGTATCCGCAGCAGGTGAGGGTGACTGTGGTAACGAGGGAACCAATGGTTTAGGCGCTGCCGCTAGTGGAGTCGGTGCAGCAGGTTTTACTGGAGCAGCAGCCGGTGATAGTTGTGCCAGTGTAGGTGTGGTGGTTGAATAGAAGAAGCAAATTAGTAGTGCAAGTGAGAAAGACAAGAGAGATTGCTTCATCATCATTTTTGTTTTGAGGAAATAAGGCGGCTCGGGTGATATTGGAAAGTGGTGTAAATTGTAGTATTATTTTTGTTGCAGTGAGCACTTGATGCATTGATGAAATGCAGGAGAAGGCTTTTATTGAGGCTGCGAGGGAATGAGATTATAACAGGTAGGTGAAAGGATGTGTTATTGGACCTTAAATTGTGATTTGTGAACGTGTATCTTGGTACCTGGCATGGTGATTAAGGTGTTGTATCAATGATGATAGAGATACTTGGCGCAAGAGATTTGTTTGGGTGATGGAACTATAAGTTCTTGCTTGACAGGGACATGAAAAATAGTGAGAAGCAGAGTTCCATAAGTTGATTCTGGTTTTTGCATGAAAAATAGTGACTAGGAGATTGTGGTATTGGTGGTGCATCAGTGAACATAGAAACGTTAAAAGGTGAGAGCTCACTTGAATGTGGGCAAATAATGGAGTTAGATGGATGTATGTGTTGCTTTCAGTTAGGATTAATGTAAAATACATCCCTTTTTAGCTCAAAACAACTCATTTTCAGGTGGATTTGGATCAAGACAAGTGATGTTGATAGTTGAAGCCTGTGGGACTTACGCATACAACATATGGTTGAGTGTGTTCTAAGGAAGTAATTCCTAAATTGGATTTATTTTTGGTTAAGCACTACTTAATAATCTACTTACTAGTAATAATTATATTAAACATGTGTAGTATTGCAATTTGTAAGGCCTGTACTAAATATTCACTAGTCTTTAAAAGAATTCACTTAATCTTCTTTTTCTAGTATTTATTAATAGAATACTTAAATAGATGTGAGAAGATAGGCATAGGCTGTAGGAGTACCTAATTAGAAAAGTTCTCCTAAAGATGACAAGTTCTCCTAAAGATGACACGTTTTTGTTTGGATTTAAATTCATTTTAAATATATTGTTTGGAGTTAGAAATGTGGAATTGACATAGATAAATGATAATGCTTATATACCAAAAACTTCTTCGGTGTAAATTTTTAATAAGTGCAACATTTGAAATAATTAATTTTATTAATATATATATATATATTATGAGATATATTATTAGGGGTTATAAAACTTCTCACTCAACTTGTGACATTCTTACATATGGGATAAATCAGCTATTTCACAAAGTTTGCTACAAATACAATCATATTGATGCATTCTAATTGGACAAGAAATATATTTTATCTTTTATCATCTCTTTGAGACAGACCCACTTTCCATACACATTGATGTTCACAGAGGCAGCGTTCTCTTCAGAATATGAGTATGTATTTTTGTTGTATTTTTAAATGGAAAATACTAAACAAGTGTTCTAAGGAAATATATGTAGTTGGAAAGTATTAGAAAATGTAGTTTTTGATAATTTCGAGAAAAGAAAAACTACGAACTTGTGTTGTTTTTTCCATTTTTGAAAAGTTTAACAAGTGCCTTTAGAACACTCGTTAGCAAAACCCTTTTTAAATTACTATTTTAATTGATTGTGCCTACATTCACAATTGCCTATACAAAATTTATTCTGCATCTTACATAAGCGAATGCCATATAATGACTCTTCGTCTCCTTACACTTTAAGTTAGTAAGCTGTAAAATCTATCTCTATCCTACTGCCCCATTTTTTTTAAATTTTTTTTGTTATTGACATTTTATCTGAATTATTTTTACTCTTTTTTGTTCTTCTATGCTTACCTTGCTCTTCCTTAATTTACCACCTATTATTCAATCAATTTTAGTAGTCTTGTGAACTCCATTGATATTGTCCTTTTAACAATAAGCACATATCAGAAAGCCTTTCCATGTCCCCAAACTTCAAAATCCAAAATCATGAAAAGCTTCCTGTAAGCCAATTGTTTAAATTGGAAGTAGCAGAAATTAATCATCGCATTTGATGCATATAATTTTTAAGTATCAAATTCCTCAAATCAAATCGAATCAAACTTCATTTTTTACAAGAAAATCATGGAACACCAATACACAAGAAACCAAGCATAACATAAAAATTTAAATTAAAAAAAAAAAAAATGGTGTGCAAGGTGCTGGAATCTTGATATAGAAAATGCAGCTTCCAAATGAATCTTCTTCTTCTTCTTCAGGTCCACATCATTGGCACAATGATTAAAGCTATTCCAAGCAACATCAATGTTGTTCCATGAAAGCAGTCCAAACTCACTGCTCCTGACTTATTATCTTGATCCTGAGTTGTGTCATCTTGATCTTGTGCAGCAGTATCAGCCTTAGCAGCTTTAGGAGCCTTAGCAAGAGTTGGAGCCAAAGCCGGTGCCTTGGTTGCGAAGAAATCCAAGGGAAGGAGCACCTTATCCAAACGATAAATGGCGAGCTTGTTATCCGAGTACACGACCCCAACGATGGTTGCGTTGACTACGCCAGTCGAAATGTTCACACTGTTACCTAATGCATTCACATTCAATGGCAACCTTGTTGGGTCTTTACCCGCAACCGTCTGCACAGGGTTGCTCAGGGAATCGAAGTTCGAGCTTGAAACGTACTCGGGTAGAATGTGGAACTGCAATAGTTCGATCTTTTGGCCTTGGTTCAAGGAGTTGAGGAAACCTGCTTTGAGGTTTGAGAAGGCAGCATCATCCGGTGCAAGGATCGTTATGCCTCCGCTCTTGGCTGTTATGAGCTGCGAGTTGATGTTGTTCATGATTTCTGTGGTTTTCAGCAATCGGATTAGGACGTTGAATATTTTGGCCTTTTTGAGGATTCTTGTGATGTCGTCAGGGACAGAATCCGGGGAATCTGGTGATTGAGGTAATGTAGGGACTAATGGTTTTGGTGCCGGTGCAGCGGCCTTTGGTGTTGGGTGAGGTTTTGCTGGGGCTTTTGGGGCTGCAGCAGGTGCAGGTGAAATGGCCAAGGTGGTTGAGGAAAACAGAAGGAAGAGTGATAAGGAGAATATGGCTGCTTGTTTCATCTTCTCTGTGCGAAATGAAACTCTCTGATGTCTCAGAAAGAATGTGAATGTTGGAATGCTTGTTGCAATGTGTGTTTGATGTGTTGGAATGAGTAGAAGGGTTATATAGATGCCAAGGAAATGATAGGTAGGTGAAATGTTATGGTTGTTAAATTTGATGTTGTGTTATGTGAGGTATATCATCCCATCTATGGTGAAGAATAAGGATCTTTTATCTAATTATTATTTGCATCATTGCCAAAGAGATTTATTACATATCATATATTAAGATAAATATTAATTAAGTTACGATATGGTGAGAGGTTGAGAATTGACATATGAGATGCCTGCTCTTTAACATCTATCTATGTGCAAAGAATGTAGTTGGAAAAAGGGTAATGACTGTGTACAGAAGTTACATACAAAGCCTGAAAAATGGCAAGAACTTTGCAACTATAATATGTATCTATAAGTACTTCAGTAACATGGATCAGTATTAAAACATTTTTAGACTCGGTTTAAAATGAATTTTGATGACTAAAAACACTTAACATGGATGTAAAATCTGGTTTCACACCTTCTTTTTTACATTCAGAGTGGATAGCTATTCAACACACTCTTATTAGCATTTTCTTCATCACACAATACTTCCCTAAATTCACAAACTTGAGAACAAACTTGGGATTTCATATGCATACAAGGGTCAATATATACACAGATATGGACATTTTGATGAGTTTATAGATTCTATTAGAGTCTGTTTATATTGGCGTTTGGGAGCTCCTAACGCCCGTTTGGTTATATTCAAACTCACATTAAAAGTTTGTACGGAAATTAATTACAAATTTATTTTTTGAAATATGAATTTCAATACATGAATCACTTTACTTCATATTCAAGTTCAACTAATAGCAAATTTATAAAATTAAGTTTAGTTAAAATCATACTTGTAAGCGCTTATCCAAACACACACAGTGATGAATTTCAAACCACATGAGATTCTTTACACATGATCATAATTTAGGAGTTCTTTTAGACGACTCCTATAAATTGAGCATGTAAGAATGATTTCACACATGGATATTTATTAGATTAAAATCATAATATACTTTATCAAGTCAAATGTTATACGCCCTTATTTTTTATAGGACACAAACTCACGTTTGAGCAACACAATACATTCTTTCATACTATTTAGCTGTGAAGGAAAGGAACAAAAAATCATTGAATGATAAAGTTTTTAATTTGCAAATAAAAAAGCTTTATGTGACTTCACTTTTTAGTTTTTATAGCTTTAACTAGCAATTGTGATTGCGGTTGCGACCATTGAGATTATGGACTTTGTGGTTATCATGTTGTGGATTGCGGTTGTTGCAATGTGAAATTTTTTTGGGGATTGAAAATTTGTGTTGTCGAACCAGATAGGGTCTGATGTGGTTGCAATGTGACCACCCAATGTGGCTCCATCACTGTGATTTCAATCACACTGGAATTGTGGGGTGATGCAGTCATGGCAATCACCGCAATTGCAACATTCCAGAAGCATCAGGTGAAGTGGTTGCATTTATTCAACAATCGTTGATCAAAACATTTGGCCTACTGATTTTAAAATATAGTTGACAGTTGACACTTTATATTAATGTGAAGAAGCACATGCCCCGGTTGAATCTCCGGTGAGTCTTAATAACATCTAAGGAACTAAAAGTGTTTAGCCTTTGGGAACATAAGCATTCCCTGACGAGTAATTAATCATCAGAATGGATTTGCTAATCAGTTATAAAATCAAAATCAGGCAAAACAATCTTACTTACATAAAAAAAGAAAAACATGTCAACAACTTAAAGCTTCAGAGTCTCTCTCAAAGAACACTCATCCCACACCAATAAATACATAGGAAGCTCACAAAAATGAACATAAAAAGAAAAAAAAAAAAATGAACAAATTCAGATAACATAAGGCTCATTCATCTCTTGTCTTCAACTTCACATGGTTAGTACTGCAACTACAGCAACTCCAACTCCAATAAGGGATGCCAACATTGTTCCTTGAAAATTGTTCAAACTAATTGAACCAGAGCTGTCCTTGGATGTCCCAACATCCTGATTACCATCATCACCAGAAGACGCTTTTGGTGCTATCGCAATAGCGGGTGCAGGCGCTGGTGGCTTGGGCTTGAAGAAATCCAAAGGAAGAAGCACCTTGTCCACGTGATATATTGCAAGCTGTTTATCCAAGTAAACAACACCAGTGACAGTGGCATTAACCACTCCAGTTGAAATATTCACGCTGTTTCCGAAAGCAGTCACGTTAAATTGTAACCTGCTAGGGTTATCACCGGCCAGTGTTCTTACTGGATTTGTCAGAGAATCAAAGTTTGAGCTTGAGACATAGACAGGAAGAACGTGGAACTGCAAGAGTTCTATCTTTTGATCATCGCCGAGAGAGTTGAGGAAACCAGGTTTGAGTTGTGAGAAGCTGTTATCATCTGCTGCAAAAATTGTTAAGCCGCCACCAGAGTTTGTGGTTATGAGCTGAGAGTTGATTTGGTTTATCAATTGTGTTGTTTTGAGAAGGCGGATTAGAACGTTGAATGATTTGGCCTTCCTCAGGATTCTGATGATGTCGTCGGTGGAAGAATCTGAGGCATCTGAAGAGGGTGCAACAGAGGCAGGTTCTTGAGCTAATGTGGCGGTTGAATAGAAGGAGGAAATAAGCAATAGCAGTGAGAAAGAGAACAAAGCTTGGTTCATTTTCATACTGGGAGTTGAAAGTTGCTTCGATGTTTTTGGAGGATTGCAAGTGATAGGTTAGTGATTGTTATTTTGATTGGTGTTTGATGTGGAGGGGAGTGTTTTTTATAGATACAAATTAGTGAATGACAGGTAGGTAAAAGGTTTAGTTATGAAATTTGCAATTAGTGTTCTGTGAAGGGTGTCATGGAGATTAAGGTGGTGTGTCAACTTGGATAAAATAAAGGTGATTTAGAAGGAGATTTGCTGCCTTATGGATTTTGCTTGGTAATGCAGGAATAACAAGATTAGAAGTTGGAACTCAATAGGGTGTGAGATGCACATTAAAGAAATAGTGATGCTTCCACTCAAAATAACTGTTACTGATGAATTAAGCGGAGATTAAACATAGCTGCACTTTAAATACCTGTCTATAAGGTAACTCTGATACAATATCACTTGATTTTTGTTACCTAAGCAATCCATACAAAGTTTATTTTTAATATCAATCATTGTTATTGTATCTACAAGGATGACATGTGCGCATTGGTAATATAGAAATGAGAGATTTGAACAAGATTCTTTGGTGTTATTCTATTATTATGAGTATCAGGTAAATTAAATCTAAAGTGCTTGCTTTGCGCATGGAATTGGTGCTTGGAATTGGAATCGGTCTTTGGAATTTTAATTATCATGTTTGAAGTCCATTTGAAATTGAAACCATATTTCCAATGAAAAAATTCCATGCAATTGTAATGTAAGTAACTCAAATCATTCTCAACTCTTAGCCAGAATTTTTGATTTTTCAAGTATAGGGCAATGTTTTAGCTAGTTTGAGTGTCTTTTTCATGTGATCCTTACCTTCGTCTCGGTTAGATCCGTTGCTGGCTTTGTATTAATTTGGATTCATTATACTTTAATTTCAGGGTGGCCACTAGGAAGATCATGAAGATGATGATGATAGAGCAAACTTGGATTGATTATACTTTTATTTTTATCTTTTTGCAAAGATGTTTTGAACTATTAGTATACGTTAGGGTTGCTAAATCAATATTGATATTTTGTTGCTTTATTTGATCAATTTGTTGGCTTTCCCTTGCTTTGTTTGAAATTTTTATACAGGTTATTAGCTCCAGAGTGGCTAAAGGCTAGCTGCCAGTGTAAATGTTGCTAAAGAAGTACAGATTAGAAAGAGATTTGCTATGGAAACTAGTATTTATCAATTTCACAGATATGGGGTAGTACCCAAATAGCTACTGATTTGGTAAGAGATTAGCTAAGGAATAGCTAGGAATTGCATGGGGCTAATAAAACTGCATCTCATCCTACATAGTTTACATCATGATTAACGGTATCTAATCCATAATTCAGCCACGGAGCCACCTTTCACGTGGATCAGACCGTTCTCGTGAAGAGCTTCACTCTGAACAAATTTTCCTGATTTGCAGCCGGTTTTGGGAGAGATGCCTGGGACTGAGACTCCGGTGTAGGGTAGGTGGTTGTTGATGTTAATTTTGGCAAAAGAAAAGAATCAGCCTCCAGTGAGACTAGTGTAGTCCAACAAGGAGAGTGGCACAGAAACAATATATGTTGTTTTAAAATTTTTTATATTAGTTGATAATGTTTAATTGGTAAAGATAAAGGGCACAAAAGATTTCTATCAGATCATCACTGAGAAATGCAAATAGTAGAACAAAACTACACAAACTTATGTCTCATTTTCTATTAAAAGTTCTTTGATTACAAAAATTCTGATATACAATACACAATATATGAAATTTTTTCTTTTTTGGGAAGGGGTACTAGTAGAAAATAATTGGAATTCAATTTTGACCACAAACTGACTTGGTTCATAAGATTTTTTTTTTTTTTAAAAAAGAAAAAAGCAAAAGAATTCAATTATTGAAAAGCACTGCAAATCTGCACAATGTTGATCATGGCTTTTTCAACACATTCCAATTGATAGCTTCATCTTCAATCTCTTATATTCACAACAAAAATGCTGCCACCGCGACCGAAGCAACTGCAATAGAAACAATTGTCCCATGCAACTGTTTCACAGAGATAGCAGCAGAGTCATTATCTGCTGCAACTGCAGCAGGACCCTCAGCAGATTTCTTCTTAGAAGCCTTAGTCTTTGCCGGTGCTGGAGCCGGTGCAGGAGGCTTAGCGACGAAGAAATCGCGAGGAAGAAGCACCTTGTCCACTTGATAAACCGCGAGCTGGTGATCACTGTAAACAGTGCCACCAAGTGTGGCATTAACAATGCCTGTTGTGAAGTTAACTTGGTTTCCTGAACTTGTTACATTCAGTGCCAACCTATCAGGGTTTTCTCCAGCTTGTGTTCTAACAGGGTTGCTCAGAGTGTCGAAGTTTGTTGTGGAAACAAATGTGGGTAGCAAGTGGAATTGGATGAGCTCATTCTTTTGCTGATCACTAAGTGAGTTGAGGAGGCCAGGTTTGAGGCTCGAAAAGGCGTTGTCGTTTGGTGCAAATAAGGTTAAACCGCCGTTTGAGTTTAGGAGTTGGGAGTTGATCTGGGTGGAAACTTGGGTGGTTTGAAGAAGACGGATAAGTGTGGTGAACCCTCCAGCCTTTTTGAGGATTCTGATGATGTCGGTAGGTGGTGTTGAAGGTGCGGGAGCCGGGGCCGCCGCGGGTGATTGAGCTAATGTAGATGTGGAATAGTACAAGACCATTAGAAGTAAGGGAATGAAGGATGGATGCTTCATCATGGCCATCTTTTCTTGCTTTTTTTTTTGGTTGTTGAGTGAGGATCAAGATGGTGGTGAGGAAGAAGTGGACAATGGAAGAATGGTCTTTGTAGTGAGTGTTTGATGTGGGAGTGATGGAGGGAGGGGAAATATATACTGAAAAGGGTTTTCTGGAAGTTAGGTGGAATGTTTATTTGGAAATTAGAAAACTTAGTTGGTAATATTTCTGCTTATACATCATTGAAAGGTGGTATGTCAATGGAGACATTACTGTATTAGCCAGTTGGATTTTGCTTAGGAAGGCAGGAAGAACAGTGAGTCGGGTTGGTGTGTAAGGGGAAAAAATGAGCATGATTGTGAAAGGATTCAATTGTAAGTTGTATAATTCTTCTGGAATAGCAAAACAACCAAGTGATTGAAGTGCTTGCCGTTAACTTAAGGAACAAGTTCCTAATTTGCTTTTGCAAGACATTTTGATAAAGTTTGATGGATGATATATTATTGGGTTGGGAGTGTTACGTGACTAAACCAGTTACAGTTTCTTGGATATTAGCCTATGAACTACAATGCATTGCTATTTGCAGCGTGTTATCTTGGTCTTATTGCCGACAGAAAAATTTATCATTGCCTAGATTCTAAAATGAGGTTTTACTATAATTGCAAGATGTGTATTCAACCCTTCTTTTCTAGAAGTAAAAGAATGTTTGATGAACGTAATTATGAGTAAAAATGTAAAGATGGTTATTTTAAGTCTTACTTGGAAGTTCTGTTTTGATACATCATATGATCATATGATTTTTTTGGTCTCAGTACATCTATGATCGAGTGAGATATCCAGCACACTAGAGATTCAAAGTATGGGCATCTAGCTACAGTACAGGAAAATGGTGTTGAAGGTTTGAACCTATTTGAAAAGGGGGAAAAAAATAGTCTCACACCTCTTTTTGAGATGTAGGAGGTGTAAGGAGAGAAAGATAGGGGGAAAAAGGAGAAATGATTGATTGTATGATATGAAATGAAGAAAGATAAAAAGAAAATTAAGATGCAGATAAAAATATAACAGAAAAAGTTGTAAAAATATAAAAGTTATTAGATTTTAAAATTACTAGCATGTACTTAAATTTTTCACAATGCTATCTCCTCATGACTTGCTATCTCAGCTTCTCAGGCTGTTGAAAGGTCCACCTCGAGTTACAGTACTGCATTTCGGAAAGAATTCACAGGTGTGCCATGATAATTTTAAAAAAAGAAAACAAAAATAGGGGTTCAATCACAGGGTTCTGAGTGTATATCAAAAGGAATCAGTTTCTGTGGTTCTTAAAAATATTTAGTATGGTGGCTCATGAAAGTGACTGACTTTCAAGTTCTGGAAGGGGTGGATATGCTTTCTGAGTCTTCGTTGGTTCAACTCTTGCTTGAACAGAGGAAGCCATATCTAGAGGCACCGAGTTACTGATTTATCAACGAAAATGAAATTTTCACAACCTTAAAAAACACAAAATAAAGTAAAGCAAATGTATTTTCATACGGAGTTAAGAAAAAATGGGTGGCTCCAAGCAAAAGAAAGATTATACACTACTCTGCAATGTTTCTAGAGGATAACTGAAACGCAAATAAGCTTCTAGCCAGTACAGTTAATAAAAATTTGGCTGATCCAAATAACACAAATTGTGATTCAGATCTGCATCTTTCTATACTTTCTGGCATCATCAGATGCTGTGCAACAACTTCAAATAGAATTTCCTTTAAACTTAAAAAGTGAAGACATGAAAGCAGCAGCAGCTTGCAATGGGCCTTTCCATGAAGCGAGAAGGACTTACAGAAGATGGAAGATGTGAAAGTGTTTCTGCATGACTGCAGCATCATATAATAATAATAAGAATAACATTTAGAAAAAACTGACCAAGCAACCTCCTCTAGAAACTATCCCAGGAAGTCTACCTTCAAACCATTTTAAGAAATCTTCAAAGTCGATTTGTGAGACTTGTACATTTAGAATTATCAGTAGTTTGTGCTGTTTTCTATTTTTGCAGGGGAAAATTAACTTCAGGTGTGTTGCCTGATTTTTCATCACATAAGGAAACCGATGGCTGCTGCATGTTGCTACCACAGCTCTTCCAATTTGCATATATTGAGGACGCCAACAGAATAAATTGCCATGAAAAATTTAAAGCGATAGGTGGCTAGTGAGCCAGCAAAATGGTTTTCATCTATCATCAAAATGTGCATTCAAGTTGAGCATAACCATGCATATTGAAAATAAGCATCTAGGCATACCACATATGGGAATGTAAAGTAGTGCATGACTCACCATCATACATTTTTTCATTACAAAATGTAAGATTGCATAAAGTCTAAGTTAAAATTCTCCCCAGCGATGCTTTACATTTTCTAACCTCCTCCATTCCCTACTGAATTTCTCTCTCTTAATGCATCCTCTGCTTTCACTTTCCCAGGAACAAAATCTGAACAAGCAAACCCAATGTAATCAACCATGTAGTGTAAGGAAGGGTAAACTATAAATATTCCAATAGGAGTTGGATAGTATTTCCATAGGGATGAGAAATTACCTGAAAGAAAGTCATATCTCCTCTCCTTACTAACAACATATGCTGAAAATGAAAAGCAAGTGCCCAATCAGTAACTTGAAATCATTTAATGGTCTCAATAAAAGCACACACGCAAACATACACAAGGATTAATTCCAATGGACCTAAATTTTGATCTTTCCAAAAAAAAAATCCGATGGATCTAAAATTAATAGTTCCACAACCATTTAGGTCATGGGTCTATACTAAATCACAAAAATGATATACAATATTGGGTTGTTGAACTCACCCACCTTCTCACTTCCCTCTTACTGATAGAAATTAATAAAACCATAGCTTTCAATCAAATGCTGGTGCCAAGTGAATGGCTTAAATTAGTGAGTTTTCAGGATAAATGTTTCCTTCTGTACTGCACAAGGAAACAAAAGGCAACAACATCTGCAAACTGCAATAGCTTGGAAGGACAAAGTAATTCTAAGAGGGAGCAATGTCAAACTTTAGAAAAGAAAAATTGAGATTCCCTTTGCCGTCCCTTATCAAAGATGAAGATGAATGATTTTAAATACCTCTAACATCAAGCCTGCCATAATAGTATTAGTTTAGTTAGAATTTTTATTACATTTAAATCAAAATATAGGTTTTCGGAACCACGTGATGGTGCTGAGCCAGTTGTTGTGGCCAAATATGGTTCTCCAGGGTTATTTGGCTCCGTGTATTTTCAAGTTGGAGGTCTGCAGAATTTGGAGGGTTGGCAATATTTGTAAGTGTATGCCTTGAAAACCTCTCGTAAGTGAATGGAAGAAAAAGTTCAGCAAGTGAGGTCTAACATAATGTTCCCCTATATTACTTGGAGAGAAATTCAATATTTTACTATTGTTGGACTTGATATGGCCTATGGGGCAGCTGCTATGATATTCCCTGCCTAAAGCCCTTTCAAAGACTCACCCACCCATTCTCGACCTCAAAACGTGTATCCAACTAATGACTATGAAATCAGAATTCTGCTCAAGAAGTTCATATATAAGTACACATAAAAAAGGGATCTATCTGGTGCGAGGGGTGCTTCTATATGAGCAATGAGAGGACTTGTTAATAACCATTGGATGAAAAACAATTGCTTAGATTAGAAGACTCATTAAAGACCCACATGACCCGATCTTTCACTCCCCAATGCGTGTTCATTCTGCATCAATATTTCCTTTTGGGCCTCTGCCAAAGACCTCAACAACGTGGAGGAGCCTGTTGCGCTATGAAATCTTTCAATTGGTTCAGAAGCTCTTCTTTCATTTTGTTCCTCAACTCGTACTCCTTTATTCTAGTTTTATTTTATTTTTACATTCAGAAAACAAAAGGGAATAAATAAAATTATAACCCAATCAATGGAAAGTGAAATTAGAAGCATGTAGAGTATTAGACATCCCGGTATCTATTACTGGTCAGAAATTTTGGTCCATACTGGCATCATAATATCCGATTGGGCCTTGTGTGAGTAGGAAACATAAAATATCTATTCTAGTTTTGTCGTCCGCTATGGGGTCGAATTCATAATTCATACCCATTGTGATTGCAATTGCGAAGCTCCTGTGTCACTCTGTGTGTGTGAAGTGATCAGCACACATTGACATATTATAATGATATGTCTAAAAACTTAAAAGCCTTCAATTTTCAACCAAATATCAAACAAAGAAAAACATTGCTAGATTCCTTATAAAAAGGGAATTCGGTACTATATAAAGCTACTGTCATGTGCATGGAAAGTGTCGGAACCACTATACGGCTCTATAGCAGGCAGTCTTACATTACATTTGCAAGAGATTAATTCCACAACTGGAATCCAAGAGACCATGACCCGATGTCACAAGGTGACCACGTCAACCTTTGAGCCAAATAACGAGATGAATAATCAATTATAAATTCAATTTCGCTTCAACAATGAAGAAGGCCCTAAACTAATCCGAACTTCGCTTCAGCAAATAGTGAATCAAATTAACCATAGAACTCAACATATCATACATGAGAAAGCACTCACATTCTTAACTAACTAACAATGTATTTTCCAATAATTCAGGAAAAGCATACCTAGGTGCATGTAGCTCAAAGATTTCTTACGGTCCTGAACACAGCGAGTATAAGCGTCCTGCGTGAATTGTTCTAGAAATTTCTCCTGCAACAAAAAACAAACATCGAATAAGAAAATCGAAGCAGAAACCCTAAGAAAAACACAGAAATTGTGGAAAAAGTGGAAAGGTACCGTAGCTTTGTTGATAGCAATTATGGCTTCGTGAGAAACACGTGAATCAGGATCTTCGCCTTTGATCACCGTCCTGATACGATTAATCGGGAACGCATGCGGTTTTGCGTCTTCTCCTTCTTCTTCCTCTTCGTGCTCCTCTCGCTTTCGTTTCGGCTTCTTAGGTTTCGTGCCACTGATTCGACCGTTAATAACAATAGCATTGTCTTCTTCTTTTCCTTTTTCTTGTTTTAGGTCATGTTTTTGGACCTTGGAGGTGGAACATGGAGCAATTAGTGGTTTATCATCGTGGTGTTGCTTCAAATTGCCATTGCCATTGGAGAGATTGAGTTTTTTCTTCTCTTTCTCTTTGGTGTTGTTTTTCTGCTTCTTCTTCTTCTTCTCCTCTTTGTTTTTCGGATCCTTCTTCTTCTGCTGCTGCTGCTGCTCTTTGTTTTTCTGCTCCTTCTTCTTCTTCTCCTCCTCCTCTTCGTTTATCTTATTCTTCTTCTTCTTCGCCTCTTTGATTTTCGGATCCTTGTTCTTCACCTCCTCTTTCTTTTTCTTGTTCTTATTCTCCTCTTTGATTTTATGCGCCTTCTTTTCCTCTTTGATCTTTAGCTCCTTCTCCTTCTCCTTCTTCGGTTTGGTGACATTTTTGGAGGACTCGGCGACTTTGATTTTCTTTTTTTTATTAATATTATTATTTTCTATTTCGGTTTCGGAGTTGTGGTTGGAGGGAACCATTGATGATGACGATGACGATGACGATGACGATGACGATGATGATGTTGTTGCAGAGAAAGTACTTCTCTCTCTCTCTCTCTCTCTCTCTCTCTCTCTCTCTCTGAGTATATTTGACACAGTACCCACGGTGGTGGGCTTTGTCTTTCTGTACGTCGGCGACTCGGAGGATTTCACGAAGCGGAGTGTGCGGGTGACCGACCCGAAATCCTATGTATTAAACCGGGTCAGAAATCTTGGCTCACTGACTGGATGGGCCTGTTGTTGGTTGGACCGGAGGAGAGCGCTTTCTTTTTTGGGATTTAGAATTTTCACCCCAAGCATTATCCACACACCCCATTTTAAACTGTGAAATTACATTTATATCCTTTTTTAAAAATTAAGTTTTTACACCCCAATTGAGTTATCCCCACACCCCATGAAATTAACCTCACACCCCATCCCTTTCATCTTCCTAAACCCCACTAAATACAACATCTCCAACACTCCAACATCTCATAATCAAATCCTTATTTTCTTAATACTTCTCATAAACCTCCAACCTTTCATCTTCCTATCAACTTCCCAACAATCTTATCATATTTTGCTCCATATCAAATTTGAAGGTTGCTTCTCCTGTGCATTGCTCTTGTGATACTTGTTTTTTAAGGTACGTGCGGTTTTTTTTTCACTGTTCGTGAATTTTCTGACAAACCAGATTCGGGAAAATAAAAGATTTTCCGACTTGGGTATTTCAGAAATTTGAAATTTATTTAAAAATATCATTTGATAATTTTCGAAAGTATGGTGTCGAGAATATTTCTGAAAGATGAAATTCGGAATTTTTTAGATATATTCCGACTTTTAGGTTTCGGAATTTTATCTGATATGTGTTTTTTTTATGTTTATTATGCAGAAAATTATCTGATATTTAAAAGAAGTCATGGATAAAACTGAAGGGCACAATCTTGACAATTTTGAAATAGAAGTGGTAGGCCTTGTCGATTATGGAGGTTCATTTTGTACTAGTCAATTGTTTGGTAGTCGGGAAGAAGTAGTTAGATTTGTGAAGAATGTTGGGAGGCGACAAGGCTTTATTTTGAATATTACTAGATCAGACGGAGGAAAAGGTTCTAGTCAAAGGGAAAGAGTTGTTTTTGGTTGTGAGAAAGGAGGCGTGTACAAGCCTTCAGGCAGCGGCAAATACGTTACCGGATCAAAGAAGTGTAATTGCCCGTTTGTTTTGTATGCTAGGCCATTGTAAAAGGCGAAGGTTGGAGATTAGAAGTGAAATGTGGAAACCATAATCATCCTCCATACGAGTCTTTGGTTGGACATGCTGAGGCTGGAAGGCTAACAATGTGAATTCAATGCTCCTAATTATGTGGATTATGTTTTGATGATGACAAAATAATTAACAAATCATGCCTTGAAGATATTGCAACATCAACATCAACAAGAAGTCAAGAAAAGAAGACAAGTGCCCAATCATTCTCAATCAAATATTAATTGTAAATTTCTAATTTATGTTGAGAGTGGTTGAGAGTGGGTAGAAATAGTTAGTCTCTTCTAGGAATAAATTTTTATATGTTTATTAAGTTGAGATTGACCAAAAATTAATATTTGAGAGGAAAAATAAAATTGAAAAATAATTTTTCCCATATCTGATCAAAATACTCGAGTATTTTGATAAAGACTCGAGTATATACTCGAGTATTTATAGAAAAACTCGAGTATTTGTGCCAGGTCAGCAATTATGACCGTTAGTCTTGTTCGTGCACCAATTCACTCATGACCGACCAAAAAGACTCGAGTATTTACCAAAAGACTCGAGTATTTTTGTCCAGTCAGCAAAAATGAACGTTGGAGAGACTCAAAAACTCAATTGAGGGCATTTGAGTCTCATCCAACCCCAAGAGAGAATTCAGAACCTTATTGTAAAATTTCTCTTTGAATTTGTGCAAGAACAAACAAGACAACAACACATTATTGATCACAAGCTTTCTTAATTTCCTCTTCTCAAGTGTTAATTCCCAAAAAGCTCAACTTCTCACTCATATTGTCATTTTATTCCAAGTTGAGTTTTAGGCCTCAATTCTTACATTGAGCTGTGCTTATTTGTGCTAATCCATTGTGAGATTAGTAATACACATACAAAAAGCTTGATTATTCAAAGTCTTGGATTGTTCCCAAGCAAACCCTAAGTGGCTTAGGGTGTTGGAAGTCTTGAGAGGTTCTCAAGCACAAGACTAGGAAGTTCCTAGCCCGGTGGAGTTTCTTGAAGGGAGTTCAAGGAAGCTTTGTGAAGAGTTCTTCAATCACCGGAATCAAATTGGGGTAGAAATCAAGAGTTTGGTACACTCTTGAAAGGGTTAGGTTGAGTGAGGCCATTCTCAAGCAATCCTTTGTAATTTCTAACAATTTGATTATTAGTAGAAACTCCTAAGTGATTAGGAGGACTGGATGTAGCTCATTGTTGGAGTGAACCAGGATAAAATTGCTTGAGTGTTGGTTTATTGCTTTTAATATACTTTCTAGCTCAATAGACTTAAGTCATTTCAATCAATTAGGATTTATACAATTAGGTAGCAAGTTCAAGGAATCTTTGTGTTAAAAGTTATTTAGATTACTTGCTATTCTGTTGGATAAGTTCCTGTTTATTATTGAATTGATTTGAGTTAAATTGCTGAATTTTCGTTTCTGGTTTTTCTGCTATCTGATAGTAAAAACTCGAGTATTTCAGAAAAGACTCGAGTTGTTCATCCTGAAAAACTCGAGTATTTCACAAAAGACTCGAGTCTTTTGTTTCTGATTCCAGAAAATTCAGTCTAAGCTCCATTCTTCAATTATCAATCGAAATATTTGGTATTAGTGCTTCAAAATACTATTCATCCCCCTCTAGTATTTGCTTAGCCCGCTTGTTGGTTTCCAACAAACAAATGAGGAGCATAAACTTGTGATTGACATGACTAAACGTGGAGTGAAGCCTAAGGGGGTAATCACCACACTGAATGAGAGATTCCCAAATAATGTGACAACGGTTAAGAAAATCTACACCGTTCATAAAGATTATCGCAGAAGTATTAGGCTTCCAAGAACGCAGATGCAGCATCTATTGAAGTTACTAACGGAAGCAGGGTATGAGGCGTGGCACACTACCCATGAGGGATGCGATGAGGTGAAAAATATGTTTTGGGCCCATCCTACATCAATACAACTTTTGCAAAATTTCAGCAGTGTATTGATCATGGATAGCACGTACAAAACAAACAAATATAAGATGTCATTGTTTGAGATTGTGGGGCAAACATCGACATGGAAAACATTTACGGTTGCATTTTGTTTCATCTCCAATGAGACCGCAGAGACATTTGTTTGGGAATTAGAGAGATTGCGCAATTTGCTTCCAGATCCAGCATACTATCCAAAAGTGACAAATTTGTGGATGCTTTTGTTGACAAACACATGCATCTTGGTAACACAACATCAAACAGGTAACAATTACATTGTATTTTAGTATCATTAATTTAATATTTTCTTTAAAAAAATATTGTTAATTTTTTTCATGTTTAACAGAGTGGAAAGTGCTCATTCTAACTTAAAGAGGATGTTATCCGATAACAGAAGAGATATAGCTACTTGTTTTGAGTGCATGAATAAATTGTTGTTGTGTCAACAGACGGAGATTTTGGCTTCATTTGAAGAAAGTGTGACTATATTGGAGCATAGAGTCAACACGGCCTTATACAAAAATTTGCACTTCAAGGTTTCTCGTGAGGCATTGAGTCTACTTTACAAGGAGGCTCGAGGTGTTGACAATACTGATAACAGTCATGTTTCGTGTGATTGTCGTATCCAAAGGACTCATGGCTTACCTTGCCGATGTGAGATTGTCAAGTACATGAGGTTGGGTCAACCAATTCCACTAAGTGCAATTCATCCGCATTGGCAAGTGTTATCTATGGCCACTAAAGTGAGTGTTCGTCCAAGAAATGTAGAAGATCCTGAGATGCTTTGGGAGGAATATAAGGAGAAATATAATAACTCTGACCTTGATGGGAAGAAAAGGCTTTTTGAAAAAT
This sequence comes from Crotalaria pallida, assembly GCA_037953625.1. Classification (NCBI taxonomy): domain Eukaryota; kingdom Viridiplantae; phylum Streptophyta; class Magnoliopsida; order Fabales; family Fabaceae; genus Crotalaria; species Crotalaria pallida. Next base: position 133,944,553 of record CM075654.1, on the reverse strand, counting down.
TTCAGGAAGTTGTTGAACCTCACACAACACCATTGCAACCACCCAAGGTACCAGTTAGTACGAAAGGGCGAAAAACTGACAAGGACAAGTCCACGAAGCGTGATCCATCATTTTTTGAACATGTGGATTCATCGGTGAATGATATGTTAACCCAAGAGCTTCGCAAAGGGACTCAAGATTCACAAAATTCTCAAACTTCTACGAAGAGGGCACAAAAAACCCCGTCACAAGGTTCTCAAAAACGTAGTCGATCCTCATTTGGGTTTGCACCCCACCCTGCATTGGATCATCTGATTGAATCTGTTAATAATGTTCAGAGTGATGGTAATTGCGGGTTTCGTGTCATCTCAATGCATCGTTACGGTCATGAAGATAACTGGGCTATGATTAGATATGATTTGATCAACGAAATGTGGGTTCGTAGGGCATTATATACTTCCCTTTTAGGTGGTGCTGATGAATTTGCGAAGGTGCTTGATAAGTTACATGTTTCGAAAGTCGGATCGGTTGGGGCAGATAAATGGATGGAGTTGACGGATATGGGTCACATAATTGCTTCACGATATAATGTGGTTGTTGTGTCAATACCCAGTCAAACTATTGGTGAATGTTTGACGTTTTTCCCTTATAACACAGGACCACCGGCCACTATTCGTATATGGGGAATTGGTCGAAATGTAGCAAAAAATCACTTTTTGCAGGTATAAATTTATTTCCTTCATACCACTTGTAATACACATGATAAATTATTTGATATCATATTTGTATATGTATAGGTAAATTTAAAACATGGAGCACCATTACCACCTGTTTGTCCGCTATGGCATAGACATTTCAGTGGAGATGCAGCTGCTTGGGAGGCTAGGCTAAGTGACCAGTTGAATAGCTTCAGATCTCTTTTACCAAAAAAATTTACTAATGGTGGGATTATTGATCTTTCAAATGACGGTGAATAAGTACTTTGGATGTTTGATTTTTTGATATTTTTGGATGTAATTGAGGCACTTATGATTTTTTGATATTTTTGGATGTAATTAAGCCATTTATAAGTTTGTCATATTTTTGGATGTAATTGAGTCAATTGAGCTAGTTGAATATTTATTTTAATATGTTTAATATTTATTTTCGTTCTTATTTATGTATTCGTGGTATTCTGGAGTGAAAGAAATTATTGTTTGCTCCTTCTTCATTGTCCTCTGCTCACCCTCATCATCATTGTCCTCTTCATTGTCCTCTTCATTATCCTCTTCATTGTCCTCTTCCTCCTCATCATTTTGCTCAACATCATTTGCATCATCTTCACTTTGATTTTGCTCATTTTGACCCATTTGTTCTTCTTTGGTATCCTCTTGTGCAACTGGTGCCTAAGAAGATTCTGCCTCTTTTTGAGACTTGGCAGATTTCCCTCTCTCACGCCTATAAGAAGCTGTTGGTGGCTGGCGTCCTTTATCATTCCCTGCTATCGGACCGGTGGTTTTGACTCTTGCCATTCCTTAAAACAAACATTATAAAGCATTTTAATTTAACATTTTAAATTAACAATTAACAACATCTATAGATACAACACATAAAAAAGTAAAAAAAAAAAAAAAAAAAAACACTGCCGACCAAATTCCAAGACCTATAATTCGGAAATGTATATTCCGACACCCACGAGGCGGAAACTGATATCAGTTTCCGAAACTGGTTCGTCGGAAAAAAGACCAGTTCCCTGCCTAAACCAAACAACAGATCTGAGGTGCATTGCAAAGAAAAAACCTTATGTAACATTCCTAGGCTATACTATTGTGCATAAAAAACAAAAAAAAAATGCATCAACTAACATGCATAAATCACTAAAAATCAGTGCCCCTAAACCTCAACCCCAAAACCCTAAAGTCAAAACAATAACCGCAGAGAGATGATAAGCATTGTATGTGACACTAAAAATCGAATACCTTTGTATGTGCAGAGATGGAAGTCGAATGTGCAGAGAGGGAAATCGAAAAATAAAAGAGAAACCGAATGTGCATAAGAAAAACCAAATACCTTTGTTTGTGCAGGAGAAACCGAATGTGCAGATAAGTGTGAGAGATGCTTGGTATGTGGAAGGAAAATGTGCAGAGAAATGCAAGAGAAACCGAACGGAAATGTGCAGAGAAGAACGAAATGTGAAGAGAGTGGAAGGTGAAGATGAAATGTGAACGGTTTTGGAAGAAATAAAGTGGGGTGGGGTGGGGTTTTAGGAAGGGTAAAATGGTCTCTTTAGTATATTATTGGGGTGGGAGGATAATATGTGGGGTGAAAATTCCAAAGCCCTTCTTTTTTTTTTTAATGAGTTTTGGAATTTAAACCCTCATTTTATTTTTGAATCTTAATTTTAATGTAAATTAAAATTTTGAGATGATCATCAACATAGTCACGATCATGATATAAAGTTTAAAAAAAAAAATTCAAATCAATATCTCTCACAACCCATAAACTAAAATTCATCTAGAATTCAAGATAATGGATTTAAAAATTCATTCATTTCATACATAAGTCATGTGTGGTGATATGTTGTGAGAGAAATTTAAAAAAAAAAAAAACTTTAGTCTTTATGGTGTTGATGTCCGAAATTTTTGAACAGGTCATCAACATATATAATCACGATCCAAGGATAATTTTGAAATAAAAAAAATATAAAGTGAGGTGTAATGTCCAAATGTGATGTGCCAAAATCCATATATTCTCTCTAAACAAATTAACTTAAACACTTTTTATGAAGATAAAATTTGTTATGAAGATAAAATTTCTTAAACAAGCTAAGATTCGATATATTGAACAGTAGACAAAAATTATATTGGAGTATACAAAAAAAAAATAGATTGGACGAGTGTGTGTCTTCTCAATTTACACCCTACGGGCTTGACTCATTTTCTTTCTCTGGGTTTCAGAGTGAGTGGGTTAAGGAGCCTTTTTCCGCCTTTCGTCTTTCCAGTCAAGCAGTGGTTCCTGCTCTTGCCTCTCATGAATCTACTCGACCATTCCGGAATGAGTGAGCTTTTGTATCCGTATTGAAGAATCCGGTTATCGACTCGGCAGCTATTGAATCTAAGCCAATTGAATCAGCAACTGCTGGTACAGTAAGCGGTGTTCAAATAGTCGGGGTACGGCCAAATATATAGATGACATCATATATATAAACTTTCTTATGCATGTATTCAAAGAAAAAACATGCACATGGTCATTGAAAAAAAAAAGATTAATAGGGGTGAACTTGATATTAGAGAGACGTAGATATTATCAAACATGGCTAACATAACTTTGTAGTGTTGGATTATTTGGATTTGAGTCATGTCATATTTGAGGTAGTGTTTTTTATCTCAAAATGGGCGTTCAACTCAAAGCTACCAAAGGAAGTTTTTTCTAATGCCACTAACCCAAACATACGATTAATAACGTGGTAATAATGCCACAAATTGCTTTAATTGATTTGTTCATCATCTTAACTTTATTTTATTGCATTTTTCATTGGGGTTGAACATGTCTCTATTGTGTGTTGCTATCATTCATTCATTATCATTTCTCCCCACTTCTGTTTTTGAGTCGCAAGGATATGTGAAGTACATATTGGAAAGGTAACACCAGCTTGGAAAGACCCATCCTCCTAGTACTCCTAGGTAGGTCCTAGACAAGTTTGTATTGTTTGCAATGTTAAGGTAGATATCATAATTTAAAGAATATCGGATTAATAGTACCTGATTGTTGGTTGGGACTTGGGAGTGTGGAGTTTTCAAGTTACTTGTTAGTGAATAAAAAGTGTGGGTAGAATAGATACCTATGCTTAAGTGATTATGTATGTGACATTTTTCTTGTATTAATTATAGGCTTAATTACTTAATTACATGTTTACCAACGGGGGTTGACTCAAGTGGTGCAATCCTGTCAACTTGAGAACTTGGGAATAGGGCCTGAGACTAAGAAGTCACAGGTTCGATTCCCGGTTAACACACTCCGTTGGGAGATCCCTGGTACAAGGGTGCTCTTGGAGACACCCGTGGTACTGGCCAAAAAGTACAGAAAAAAAACTAATTATGTGTTTAATCTTTGAATTTTGGAATAGTTTAGTCACACGTTTTTTTTTAAATGTTTGACTTTCTGAAGATACTTTTGGGTTTGCCACATACACTTGTTACTAATTCCAACTAATTTTGCTGACATGTCATACCAGAATTCTAGTCGAGTTCAATAGTCACGTGGTGTTATGTGATACCACATGAGCGAAGGCGAAGACGATCTCTTTCTTCAGTAATCTTTTTTTTTCTTCGTTAAACTAAACTTGTAAAAATATTTATTTTTTTATTTTTTTAATTGAATAAAAGAATCTTCCCCCATGTGGCACGACATGGTTACCTCTTGTGTCTGATTAAGATTTTTGTGTGACATGTTTGCAAAATTTGATCGAAATTAGTAATAAGGATATTTGGCAAATCCAAAAATAACTTGAGGAACCAAACATTAAAAAAAAAACAAAAACCTAAGATGAAATAACCCTAAAATTCAAATACCAAAAATATAATTAAGCCCTAAAAATATAAAGAATTTCTTAACCTCAGCTCTTAAAGTTGAGGATAAAAACCCCAAAATGAATAAGTTTTTTTAAAAAATTAAAAATTTAAACTTTTTATTTTTTCAATGCATCAACTTCCAAGAAAAATCATCTATTTTTGGAAGGTTATCCTCAACACTCAAGAGAACCCATAATACAAACAAACGTTACAGTATGATCTATTGCATTCAGGATATATAGTATCTCCTCGTTGCTCACATCACCACCCCCTCTCTATTAATTGTAACTTCTTATATCTAAATGTCAATTACCAATGTCCAAAAGGAACATACTAAAATGTGATGCAGCAGCATTAAATCTCGGGACCAGTTGTCCCACCCATTAGAGGTGCCTACAAGCCAGCAAGGAAATTAGTCCGATCATGGAAAAAAAAAGTGATCCAGCAAGGGAAAAGAAAACCGGAACTGAGTGAGCTCTTATGCATGGAAAAAGACAACACAAGCATGTTTCATGACTCATAAATGAAGCATTAGAGAAAGATAATTTTTTTACAATTTGATTCAATTCTACCGTGATTCAATTGGAATATATATAATGATAATTTACTAATAATATATCTTTAAGCAAATATATTTTCTATTTAAAAAAAATTCTTAAAGACTTAAAGTAAGTTTATCTTTAAAACAAGCAAGGAAGAGTTTATATACTTTTAGATTATATAATAGGTTACCAACGAGCTGTTGGTGCAGTGGTGCCAGGGGCTGCACTTGGTAGGGCGAACCACGGTTTGATCCCCCGCAACAACGTTGGGAGAGGAATAAAACCTTAACCCCGGGACCCCCCTCGAACTGGATTAGTCGGCCCAGTGGGCCGGATATCAGGGTGCAAACCAAAAAAAGATTATATAATAGGTTGAGATCTCTCTCTCTCTCTATATATATATATATATATATATATATTTAAGGGTATATACACTATATTAAATCAAGTGTATATGCACTTTATTTGCTTGATTTAGAGATAAACATTCTTAATTGCTTTAGATTAAAAATTTCTTATTTTCAACTATTCTAATTAGTTATTATTGATACTAGACCCCAATTCCGTGCGATGCACAGGAGAAATACGAAATCGATAAAACATTTCATAATAAAGTTACAATTAATATTAGTTTTAATGTATTGATAAAATATTTCACAAAGTTACAATTAATATTAGTTTTAATTTATTATTGAATAGTTATGAGGAATTTTAATATGTATAATGTTTAAGTGTAAATAAATTATAATAATATAAACATTCTTGTTAAAAAATTGTTTAGGAATGAGTCGATTAATATTATTATTTATGAAAGAGTCGATAAATTGGAGTCGATTAACATTCTTGTATGTAATATTTTTAAACTAAAAAATTCGCTTTTAAAAAAAAGTGAATAAAAGTGTTTTTGAAAAAGAAGTAATTAATGACATTATAAATTCAAATGCAAATAACAAAAACATGTAATAAAAAGAACACAGAAAATCCAAAGCATATTTTTTTAATATATTAGATTTATTAAAAAAAATAAAAAAAAGAACCGGAGCACCAAAAACCGGTGCATGGTAGAAGCACCATTGTTTTATATTTTACTTGTTTGGATCATTACTTGTGTCAGGAAGCATATAATAAAAAAATCAAATTCAAATAACAAAAATATGTACATAAAAAGAATACAGAAAACCCAAAACATATTTTTTTTGATATATTAGATTTATTAAAATAAAGAAAAGAACCGGAGTACCAAAAACCGGTGCATAATAGAAGCATCCTTGTACTATTTGGGTGGGATAGTCAAAATAGGAGGGAGTAGTTTACCCAAAATAAAAAAAGGTGGGAGGGAATGGCGGGATTTTTTAGTGGGTGGGCAGAATGTCAAAAAAAAAAAGGTGGAAGGGAATGAGCGGGATTCTTTAGTGGGTGAGGAGAATGTTTGGTAATTATATATATATATATATATATATATATATATATATATATGTTGATTATCGTAACTTGAAATCATACATATGACAAAATTTGGGTAGTGTTTGGCGCATAAAGATGATAAAATGGATAAGTTGAATGAAAGAGGATAAGACATACGTGTGTCACCACCTTCATTGTGTTTAATTTGGTGGTTACAATGTTGGATATTCAAGTATGAGATGAAGTTTAAAATATTGAATAGGATGGAATAAGTGAGAATGGTTATAAGTGACAAGATCAATAAAATTATTTTTTGATTCGTGATGTGGTATCTCACTTATTAGTGACTCTTTACTATTTACATGATTATGAAACAATGTAAGTACTTAATAGTTGAAACCTCCTTGATTGCATGTTTTGTTGGACATTAACTAGAATAAAGGACATGGAAATACAACCAATTATATTTAAAATAAATAAATAAAGAAGATGAAGAAGAAGAAATCAGCTCGAGTGTGGCTGCAAGACGTTATTAGCTTGTTCGAGTTCAATCTTGGAAGTTGCATTTTCTCTTCCACCTCTTATAAAAAAGGGAAAAGAAATTGTTTGTTTAGAAAATAAATAAAAATTCGTGTATATATATATATTATTGTTTAATGTTTGGTAAGATATTAATTAAAAAACTAAACAAAATGAATTTTTTATAAGTAATTTAAAAAACAAAATTTAAACATAGCTTTATGCTAAATATTTTTAATGTTTAGCTCTCATCAATACCTCATAAATTTGTCATGGTATGGACGGTCAATAAAATGCAGAAGAGCTTATGGCTTTTTGTTATTCGTGTGTCGTTTTGCAATTATAATTCGTATCATCGAGCATTTCGTAAAAGAAAAATGTTGTTAATTTTAAATAGAGTATGTAATAAGGGATGTGAGCGAAACAAGCAATGCAAAATAAGAGAAGTTATTATCATTTTTTAAAGTAGAGGTAATACATGCCATCATCATATCAAATAATCTGAGATAATCGCCACAATTTTACCTAAAAATTAACCATAATATGCTTTATAAGGTATTATGTTTATACTCTTTGTTGTCTCGTCTTACAAGAATGATATAGAATGATAAAAACTTTTTTTAAGATAAAGTTAAAGTAATTAACGAAATAACTTATAAATTATAAATTTTGAATTGTGATTGGTTGATTAATATAAAATGCACTAAATTAATTGTTTAATAATTGATTGATGTGTTAAACAAACTATTAAAATTTATATACATATCTACTTAATATTTTGACTTTTTTAATTTTTTATCACCCTAGTAATGTAAGATGGAGAGAGCATTGTTATTGGAGGATATGTAGATAGCTTCAAATTGTAGGAATGGCTAATTATGTAATGGCAACAATATATCTGACATATTACCCTTTAATCTTAATACATTGCGTATATATGAGAATTGAATTTTTTTTTATTGTCAATAACTTTTTTTTATGCACCTAAGATATCTTCTGGATTACCTAAGTGGGTTTGATATTATGGCTAAGAAAACCAGCTATCTGTCAACTATGCTGGGTCTTGTTGGTTTTTATTGTCAATAACTAATACTATATATTATTACCTAATTTTCTATATATTTATATGACTTTAATTAACTTTTGTATAATTAAAATTACAAATATATATCTGTCATATTACCATTATAATATATTGAAACTTATATAATATAGTAACATTACATTACTTTTTTTATTAACTTATATAATGGCCGAACATCTATATAATATGATTTTTGTTATTTATTATTTTAAGAGTAATGTATAAATAACTTAAAGTATAAGATTAACCTAAAAAATGATGTATTAACATTTAAAAATTAATTTTTTTAATATTCCAATACTAACTTTACTTTAAATGCAATGAATAGCAAAACTGATATAAAATACACAATTTTATAAAATTTATAATATACCAAATATATAAATTTATATTGAAAAAAATATTAACCAGTATAAAATAATTTAATCCCTAAAAAAATTATTTAATAAACAAATAAGAAAATGTCAAATTAATTTTCCAAAGATACAAATATCACCATTTTGGTTCTTCAAAGAAACGCGTGTCAACAGATAATTAAGTTATCCGAAGTTAAAAAATGCTAATCATTCTGCTGGATGATTAATTATTGGGTAACATTTTAAAAGTTCATGGTCTTTATTTTAGATTATGTGACATTATAAATTTTCGAATAGCATTTCCAGCAGGCACTAGTTGTTGTTCGTTTGTGACTTAGTCACGAACGGTTCGTGAAGTTCATCACCATGGAAGAGAAAGGCGTTAGTTCGTTTTTTACCACTATACCTTAATTGATGCAAGTTCTTAGCATAGATGAGTTCAATAAAAATTGAATTGAAAAATAATATAAAAACAATAAATAAAAAACATAATTAATATTAAACATTTTTAAATATTATTCTGTGCTATTTTTATGTTAATTTTCATGTGCTATTTATAAGTCACTAATGTATTTTTTAAAAATCACGTTTTGATGGTTTAAGGTTTTTAATTTAAAAAATATTAAATAAAATGTAAAGAAAAAAAAGATACTGAGACGGTTTGTACCTAACCAACTTCTCGACTAGACTTAAAAGAAGCTACCAAGTCACTTTTTTTTTTGTTCGTGTTTTTTATTTTTAGGCATTAAAAATAATATAAAAATAATAATAAATAAAAAAATAATTAATTGTTAAAATATTTTTTGGTCTTGTTTTAAAGTTAATTTTTAGGTCTTATTTATAAGTCATTTGCATACTTTTAGCGGTAAAAGAATTTGGTTATTTGATGGTGATTTATATTTATTGTAAAATATTATAAGTATAAGATAGGTAATTGGACATATTTATGAAAAAAAGTATATTCAGGGGGAAGTGAACAAATGGTTAATGTTCACAGTATATAGAAATAACAAATTAAAGGGTTTGCTTAACCTCAGCCCTTAGGGCTGAGGATAAGAGTCCAAAAGTAGTTAAGTTTTATAGAAAATAGTGTATTTAGGAGAGATAAAACTTTATATTTTTATTTTTTCAAGAAAACAAGTCTAGATTAAGGTGCTTATCCTCAGCCCTAAGGGCTGAGGTTAAGAAAATCCTAAATTAAATTGTGAGATACAATAATCTCTGGAGATACTCTTAAGGTGTGTTTGGTTGGAGTGATTTTGAGGGAGGAGAGTTTGAGAAGAGAGAAAATGGGAAGAAAACAAGGTTTTATCTTGTTTGGTTGAAGAGAGAAAATGGAGAGAAGAGAAAAAAATGGTGGGACCCACTCAAAAAAATTTTCTCTCCTCCATAGGCAAGAGAATGGAGAGAAATTGGTAGCATACTTACCAATGACACTACTTTTAATTAATATACAAAAATGCCCTTATCTTTTGACAAGTATATTTATTTTTTTTATTAAATAATAGTATAATTGTCTTTTCACAATTTATTATTTTCTTCCTTCTCGCTTTTCTCTTCAACCAAACAAAAGGAAAGAAAACTCAATTTTTCTTTCTCTCATATTTCTTCACATTTTCTCTCATACAAAACAACCACAAAATCTACTCATTTTCTCACCATAATCTTTCTTCTCTCCTTCTCTCTTCCCTATTTCTCTCTTCTCATTTTTTTCCGTACAACCAATCAAAGCATTAGACTTACTTCCTGACACATTTCTTAAGCTGGTATAACACTTGTATCTTTGGAGCAGAATTTAACGTTTTGCTTTAAATAAAAGATATTGTATAAAAAACAAACTTGTACAGCGCACAATCTGCTAGCTAGCTAGTGCTGAGTAGTTTTTTTCCTTAATCTTTTAACTCCATCCTGTAGCCATTTTTGCTAATTAATTAGCTTCAGGATAATTGAAAACGTGTCATATATATATATATATATATATATATATATATATATATATATATATATATATATATAAGCTAAGAGAGCTTCATGCATGAGCCTTTAAATACAACAAAGCAAAGGCAAAGAGGTAATCATTCCCGGCTGTGCTGGTTTGAACCTTAGTTCTTTCACTTCTTTGAGTTTCGTTCAATCTATCAATGAAAGCCACACAGACTCTGTTGGTTTTGCTTTGGTTTCTTAGCATTTATGCCCCTACTGCTTCATTTTGTGCCAATGTAACATATGATCACCGAGCATTGGTCATTGATGGCAAACGCCGTATCTTGAACTCTGGTGCTATTCATTACCCTCGTAGCACTCCTGAGGTATCTCACTAATATATATAATATATACATAATATAACGTATATAGTATTACTGTACTATAGTGGAGTAGTATGTTACGTTATTTATGTACACATCCATGTGTATTTCTTTAACTTTCTACATTGTCTGATTAGTTGTAATATTTGTTGCTGTAGATGTGGCCAGACCTTATTCAGAAAGCCAAAGATGGTGGACTTGATGCTATTGAGACTTATGTTTTCTGGAACTTACATGAACCAAATCAAGGACAGGTTTTTTTCTCTTTTACCTTCTGTCCTATTAACTTTTTTTTTTTTTAATTTTCATATTGCTGTGCTCTTTCTTCACTCACATTCTTTTTATTTGCATTGTAAACTCTAAAACTCATGGTATACAAGTTCTAAATGAAAATAATCATTTCTTTATTGTATATTTGTTTACATGGGTGTGAATAAATCGACTTATTCGGGAATTATTCAAGCTTGATTCATTAAATATTCGATCAAGCTTGTTAAACAAACTCAAACTTGAAATTTAGCTTTGGTTATTCAAGCTTATTCCATATCTACAATAATTACCATGTATTGGGATTTTATGAATACAGACTGATATTTTTATTTCATAATTTAGCATAAATTACTTTCTTTGTCCCTTGATATAAGATTAATTTGCGAATTTTGTTTTTGTTTATAAGATTTTGTTCCAATTTTTAATGACATTTAATTACTCATTTCTATCCATTCAATACTTTTTATAATCTTGACAATAATTATTAGAATAGTTTTGAAAAAAGCTTATTTATGTGTTTAGTTCTTGAAAGTTAGGAGTGTTTTGGTTTTGGTCCTGAAAGGATTGTTTTTTTTTTTTTACTTTGATTCATTCTTAATTCTTTTGAAATTCGGTTTTAATCATTGCCGTTAGCAAAAATATGTTAATTGCTGAATGCTGATGTAGCTAACACAATGTCACATCAGCATACATGTATGCACAAGTATTTCGTGCCACCGGTCACCCACCGGTAGGATGATATGGATGATCCAGACCTACAAGAACAAAATGGCCAAAACCCAATCCACAAACACATTTGGGTTGGGCTTTGGCCCTTTGCTCCTGCATGTCCGAATCATCACGTCATCATACGATGACACATGTATGCCGATGTGGTCTTCCGTTAGCCGCATCAACATTTTAAAGAAATTTTTCTAATGATAAGAACTAAAATTAAGTTTTCAAAAACAATTAAGGATGATTTAAAGTAAAAAAATATATAGGAACTAAAAACAAAACATTCACAATTTTCAGGGACCGAATACATGAATAAAACTTTTAAAGAAGTATATCAAATATTTACCTTTCTATTTTATTAAGTGAGAGAAAGAGCACTATGTTTGTTTTAAAAAATTGACAAAAAAAACAAAAAAAAAAACAAACTTTAAAAAAGTTCAGCGAATCACCCTCAAGTTTTATATATTTTAAACAAGTTAAGCGCAAACTTAAACTTGGCTTGAGCAACCTACTATTTTGTTTAGGAGCCAAATTTAAGCTTTAAATATTTGCCTAGCTTATCTCACTGTACTACTATTTTTACATGCTTAATTGGACTCAAAATACACACACTTTAATCTCATAACATATGATTATAATATTATATACACGATGGATTATTGGCAGTATAATTTTGAAGGTAGAGTAGATTTGGTGAGATTTGTGAAGGAAGTAGCAGCTGCAGGTCTATACGTGGTTCTCCGGATAGGTCCATACATATGTTCTGAATGGAACTACGGGTAAATTTGAGGAATAACAACATATGTATAATATTTTATGTCAATTTCATGTATCACTCTTTTTTACTACTCTATTAGTTAGTCAAGAAATTTAAATTTCATACACATTTAAATTGAGTATATAGTTTAAATTTTACTAATATTTTATTAAAGGGAGCAAAGTTGACAATGCTTAATGGTACAATGCAAGTCATTCCTTTTTATCTGCATATCTTTTTTTACAGTGAAATTCATATCTTAATGGTTGGCTTCTATTTTAACTTGTGAACAGTGGTTTCCCTCTTTGGTTGCATTTTATTCCTGGAATTCAGTTTAGAACTGATAATGAGCCATTCAAGGTATTCATTCCTTTCCTTACTCTATGTAATACTATCCTCATGCAGTTGCTTCTGCTATAATATAATGTAAACTTGAATTGTGTTCAGGCAGAAATGAAACGATTCACTACTAAGATTGTGGATATGATGAAGCAAGAGAATCTATATGCATCACAAGGAGGACCTATTATTTTATCTCAGGTTTTTTTTTTCTCTTATTATTGAATATATGCTAATGTATGTTTTCTAGAACCATAATATTGGTTGTACAATTGCTTTTCTTTAATATGAAAATACAAGTACTTTCTCATGCCAGATTGAAAATGAGTATGGAGACATTGATACGGAGTATGGCGCTGCTGGTAAATCCTACATTAAATGGGCAGCATCAATGGCTACATCCCTTAATACAGGGGTCCCCTGGGTCATGTGCCAGCAATCAGATTCTCCTGATCCAATTGTATGTTTTCTATTTTCAACTGTCCACATCAACTGCCATGCTATGTTTTTAAAACATTGCATGTATTCTTAGATAGAGCAATCTTATTACTATTCTATTGTCTGCAATCATCTTAATTAATTGATTTTTATGTTCACTATTATTCACAGATTAACACTGGGAATGGATATTACTGTGATCAATTCACACCAAACTCTTACACGAAACCAAAAATGTGGACTGAGAGTTGGAGTGGATGGTCAGAGTCCCTTTCTTGATGAATCACTTAGAAATTTGAGTTCCATATTCAAAATAGTACTACCTGATTGATTGTTTACTTCCTTTTCTCATTCAGCATTCTTTTACTTTTCTTATAACCTTTTCAATTCTGCGCAACGGTAGGGTTCTTTTATTTGGTGGTGCTGTGCCTTATAGACCTGTGGAAGATCTTGCTTTTGCCGTGGCACGCTTTTACCAGCGAGGAGGAAGTTTTGTAAATTACTATATGGTAATGCAACTTTACTTGTTGTTTAAGGTCAAAATTGCTAGTTATAAGAGAGGGAATTAGCTGATTCCAAAACTATTTTTGGTTGTTTGCGATGGAACAGTATCATGGAGGGACCAACTTTGGCCGGACTACCGGTGGACCCTTCATTTCTACTAGTTATGATTATGATGCACCAATTGATGAGTATGGTACGCAGTTTTTCAACTTTCATATCGCATAACGATTGTTGTCACTTTGGACATTACAAATAAAATAGGCAAGCTTGCTTCCATATGCATTCAAGAACATTAGTAAACAGTATTGCAACTAGAGATAACATGCTTTTTTTTGTGTGTGTAGATAATAAACATGCTTACTTTATATGTAGAGAACAAGAAATATTATAAGAGTTTTTTTATTTAAATGTCTTAATTGCATGATGCAGGTATTATTAGACAGCCTAAGTGGGGCCACCTTAAAGATTTGCATAAGGCCATTAAACTTTGTGAAGAAGCACTCATAGCTACTGATCCAGCAATCACAACTCTTGGTCCAAATATAGAGGTATAATTGTATAAATCATAAGTGGCCTTTTTAACTATTTATGATTTGATTAACTTCTGCATCAATACTTGTTTTCAAAGCTATTTCAAAGGATTAGCCTCTGATCTGTGCATACCGGTTCTTATGTAATTTACGCTCAGGTCGCGGTTTACAAGACAGGAGAAGTATGTGCTGCCTTCCTAGCCAACATCGACACCAAATCAGACGCAAAAGTGAATTTAGCGGCAACTCATATCACTTGCCTGCATGGTCTGTGAGCATCTTACCAGACTGCAAGAATGTAGTGTTTAACACTGCAAAGGTTTTCCTCTTCAACTTCCCAATCAAAATAGATAGAGTTACTTTTCTGTTATTTTCTTGTCAAAGAAGTAAGTAGCATAACCCTTTTTTTTTATGACAGATCAATTCCGTATCTGTGCTTTCACACTTCACATCTGAGCCTTTAAAAGGAGAGACTGGTTCTTTACAAGATTCTAGTGTTAGATGGAGTTGGATAAGTGAGCCAATTGGTATTTCAAAGGCTGATTCATTCTCAAAATTTGGATTACTTGAGCAAATAAATACGACAGCCGATAGAAGTGACTACTTGTGGTACTCTTTAAGGTATATAGACCTCCAAGATTGATAAAACTTTCATTTGATCTTTGATTCTCTGCCCTACGATAACATTTTCATGATTTTTTTTTTTTTTGGAAGTATTGATATTGAAGACAATGGCATAGCTCAAACTGTTCTTCACATTGAATCCCTTGGTCATGCCCTTCATACTTTTATAAATGGGAACCTTGCAGGTAAAACAAAACATTAAAGCAATTATAGTATATCATAAGTTATCAGAATTGAAATAACAAAGGTGTATGGTTCAGGGAGTGGAACAGGGAACAGTGATGACGTTAGGGTTAATGTGGACATCCCCATCTCACTTGTAGCTGGGAAGAACACAATTGATCTCCTGAGCTTAACCGCAGGACTTCAGGTTTAGTTTTTCTCAATATAATGTTTATAAGCATTTGGAATTTTGGTTCGAATTATGCACTGGTTTATTATTTCCTCCCGACACGATTTCGCTCTAACATCAAATTGTTTTACACTACCACATCAGCTAATGTAAACCTTAAACTTGTCAGAACTATGGATCTTTTTTTGACACAAGGGGAGCTGGTATCACTGGTCCAGTGATATTGAAAGGTTTGAAGAACAATAGTAATCTCGATCTCTCCTCCCGACAGTGGACATATCAGGTCAGTCTCAACTTAAAGCCTAGTGTTTTTTTATGTCTGCTGTTGATGGCTTAATTAAGTGAAGATATGTAACTGAAATATATTGGATTCCACTTTTCCTTTTTGATTGAAATAGCAATATAGCTTGAAATTTTATGAATTCAGGTTGGCCTTAAAGGTGAAGACTTAAATCTGCATGGTGGAAGTTTCGGACAGTGGAATTCACAATCTACCTTACCTAAGAAGCAGCCCTTGACTTGGTACAAGGTAATTTTTTTATAAGAGTAATTTGTCACATTTTAACTGCTCACATCCACTCATTGGTATTATGTGGCAAAACTAGAGCATCAATGTATGCAAAATAATATTAGAACAATTGTAATCCGATAATGCAACGGAACTTAGGGAATGCTAGCTATTGCAAGACAGATTATTTTGCTACTAGCTAACTAATGGTAATACCGCTTGGATTAGACAAACTTTGCGGCTCCCTCCGGCAGCAATCCAGTTGCAATTGACTTCACGAGGATGGGGAAAGGTGAGGCTTGGGTGAATGGACAGAGCATTGGGCGATACTTGCCTACATATGTCGCACCAAATGATGGCTGCACCGACACCTGCGACTATAGAGGGGCATATAGTGCAACCAAATGTCTAAAGAACTGTGGAAAACCATCACAGACATTGTAAGCATTGCATATTCTATATTAGATGAAGTTGAAATAATCTGTTAGACATTATCAATTATCTAGTTACTAATCCTGCAGATACCATGTACCACGTTCGTGGTTGCAACCGCATAATAACACTCTAGTATTGTTCGAGGAAAAGGGAGGCGACCCTGCACGAATCTCTTTCGCCACAAAACAGATAGGAAGTGTGTGTTCACATGTATCAGAGTCTCACCCTCCACCTGTAGACTTGTGGAATTCGGATAAAGCAGGGCCGGTGCTGTCACTTGAGTGCCCTTATCCTAACCAAGTGATCTCTTCCATTAAATTCGCGAGTTTTGGAACACCTCAGGGGACTTGCGGGAACTTCAGCCATGGGCAATGCAGCAGCAAGAGGGCTCCATCCCTTGTGCAGAAGGTATTAACCAGCTTCGTCTTTTTAAATAAGAAGTCCGTAGGCCCTTTGGCGCATTTGCTTTGACATATTTTTTTTTTCGATTCGTTTCTGTTTAGACTGATTATAATGAGCTTTAACAGGCATGCCTCGGATCAAGAAGCTGTAGTATTGGAGTATCGGTTAATACATTCGGAGATCCTTGTATAGGAATGGCAAAGAGTTTAGCTGTTGAAGCTACTTGCTCATACGCTTCGAGATCATAGTACAGAAGATGATTCTTTATCAGCAAAGATGAAATGGAATTCGAGTAGCGAATCTGTAAACGTTGAAGGTCAAATAAAAAGAAACAAGAGTCTTCTTGCTATTGCAAGAATGTGCATACGTAATAAATGGTGTAACTTTTACTACAAAAGTCTGGTTTATGAGTTACACAGGAAGTTGTTGTCATGCATTTTTGTGTTGGAAAGCTGGACAATGAAAAGTATAAGGACTATTCCCTGATGAGAGTGGGAAAGTTTTACTTAATTGTAAAGTATCGAATAATAATAAAAATTCTAAAAATAAAAGGCAACATGGTGTTATAAAGTTGCATGATTTGTAATCTCTTCTTTTCAATTGACCAATCTTCCTTAATGGTTTTCTTTCTAAAATATAGCTCTATAAGCGCTGATGGCAGATAAATAATCAAGGATCAATCAATAGCTGATATAAGAAAAAATGCATTAATAAATAAATAAATAAAATAAATTTGGATCAGTAGGTTGGAATGACACGTAACACAACCTATATTTGATTAATTTGTAATCACACATGCATGCTTGCCACACACTGAATTAGCATAGGCCATAATTGTTCATGGCAATACATCTAATAGATTAAGCCAAAATTATGTAATCAGTTTAATAAAAACTTATAGTGGAGGTTTGGTGAAAATTACGAGAGAAGTTATTTTATTGTATGATCATGGAAAAAGTAGATATAATCAGTTCTAGTTTACTAAACCCTACTTTTTTGGCTTGAAATATAAGCAACAAAAAATATTCTTCTCTTGGTTTAAAATATAAGCAAAACTTAACTTTCTTAAATTTTATTTAATTAGTAACGCTACTTTCCTAAAGCATCCATAGAAAATTGTTATCTTATTTAATTTTTATTCATTCTCAATGTAACTTTCTTAAAATACTTCTATTCTTTTATAAATTTGAGAAAATTAAATACAACCAATTAA
This sequence comes from Crotalaria pallida, assembly GCA_037953625.1. Taxonomy (NCBI): domain Eukaryota; kingdom Viridiplantae; phylum Streptophyta; class Magnoliopsida; order Fabales; family Fabaceae; genus Crotalaria; species Crotalaria pallida. Next base: position 133,926,724 of record CM075654.1, on the reverse strand, counting down.
CCTCCTTAATAAGCATAAAATTAGTTACTTTTGCTTATAAATTGAGCAGGGAGTATAAATCTAGAACAATCAAGAGTGGTTTGCTTGTACTCCCTTCGGTCCTTATTATAGGGCATACTTAACCGAATTACACATACCAAGGAAAGTAGTTAGTTTTATAAATTTTATGAGAACATATTGTAACATTACAATTTTACCCTCTAAACTTTTCTTGGAAAATTCACACTCATTAATGAACAACAAAAACACATAGATATTCAAAGCATTTAATAAGAGCAAAAAAGAGAAAAAACAATAAATGATACATTGAAAATATAAAATGACTTATAATTAGGACCAAGAAAACTTTCTAGAATGTGACATATAATAAGGACCGGAGGGAGTAATGATTATTGAGCATGGCATACAACGTTTCAGGCAGCTTCATGACACCTGGCATAATATAATTAACAGTTGACACACTATAGTTATCATGAACATTTAATTTAGTGTTGCTTTGCTTATCTTTACTAATTACTGTTTGTTGCTAAACATTCTGTCATTTTATCGCTAGGTGCTGGACATCTTTGAAGTCAAAGGAAGCAAGTCCAAAGGTCAGCAATAATGAGGCTTCTGAGGAGTGGTGAACTTGTTTATGAAGGACCTTGTGCATCTCTACTTAAGAGGGAGAAGCAGGATATGGACACTGTAAAGAAGGGAAATGAGTGTGGACTTGTTATCAGTGAATGGCAGGATTTTCAGATTGGAGATGTTATTCAGTGCTTGGAAAAAGTTGTGAGAAAGCCAAAGTTTATTAAGTCAGAGAGTGGTGCTGTTAACCAACGAGGCTTGGTTCAGTTGGTGTAAGGCCCCAACTGAAATCTTGGGAATGAGACACGGGTGCTAGTAGCCCCGGGTTCGATTCCCACTAAAAACATCTCGCTGGGAGAGCCAGTCACGCAGCTCGCTCCGGATTAGTCTCAAGGGCTCCCTGGTATTAAGGGTGTTCTTGGGAATACCGGTGGTTCCGCAAGAAATACGGACAAAAAAAAGAGAGTGGTGCTGTTAGGATTGAGTGCTGATAAAGTTGATTATTCTTTCAATACACATATTCTGGATGGTGATTAAATTATATATATGGAGCTGGTAAAATTACTTAGTATGGATGTTAGATCAATTAATTTTTGTTGTAGTATAAAGAATAAAGAGTTATCAAAATTTTGAAGTGTACTTTGGATCGTTTAGTATACAATTTTTTTGACATATGCTTTGTGTTGCACATGTACTAACTAAATTAGTACTACATGAGAATGACAGCTATATTATCGATCAATCCCTAAAGCAGGATTCAATTTTGTTTCTTGTGCTAATTTTTCCCTGAAACCTTTGAAGAAATTGCGATCATGTTTTCTTGATTTCTTCCATGTAAATTACAAATATGCAGAGTAGGAATCTTAGAAAATGTAGATTGTACCGATAAAAATAAGGGGTGAAGTAATTGCTTAATTTCGGAGTGTTTTTTCATGCTAACAATTTAATCCTTGAAAATTTATATATATTTTAACCTTCAAAATTTTTGAATATATTTATTTGATCTTTTAAGATTTTCTTAAATATCAATTTTTGTTCCTTATGATTTAAAAACCAAATTGATAAATTCAAAAAATTTGAGAAAGCAAATTGATATACTCAAAAATCTTAAAAAACTAAATGAATATTTATAAATTTTTAAGGATTAAATTGACACAGACAAAAATATCAAGACTAAGTTTGTATTTCTATATATTAGTATTTATCAATTAAGTCGTGTAATTCGGATTTTGGTCGTTGCATGGTTTTCTTTTCTCGGCTTTTGGTTTTGATGTTGTAACTATATTTAGCATTTGGGCAATTGGTTGAACTATTGTTGTTACATGTACCAATCAATTAAATCAGCTGTTACGAGTATTTAATTAAGGGCAAAACTAATATTTAAAATGAATAATAAAAAAAGATTAGATTGAAAATAAAATAATGAACATTTTGTACCCTTTAAAAAATAGTTTAATTGTACTTTTGATTTTCCAATTTCATTAATTTGATAAATATAGTCTCTCAATTGTGAATTCATGGTAGATTTTGTCATTTCGTTAAAATCCAAAATAAAGGTGCAGGCTGTAACGCTCTGATTTTTCGCATTATTAATTTCAGTTTTTCTTTATTGAATGAAATAATTAATTCATTGTAAATGATTAGTCAATCTTTGGGTATTTTCATAAAATGCCTTGCATTATTTTATTTATATATTTTCAAGCAAATTAATGTAAAAGAAAATTTTCGTATTAAAATAATGTGTATATATACTTTCTCTACTTTGTCTAGCTTTTGATATACTTAACAATGAATTATGTTCAGTACTTTCAAATTGTGACGCTATGGTCTCCTTATATATCTGTAATTAATATTTTAATTGATGATTAAATTTATTTGATGATACTCTTTAAAGTAATTACCCTATCTGGAAAATATATATATATACAGCTTATAATTTTACCTTGTTTTTGATATATTCAAGATAATATGAAAATTGGTTATTTTATATTTCCTAATATTTAACTAAGCTCTAACCTTGTAGTTTTCCTAAATGAATTTAGATGATGTTTAATTATTATTACCAATAGTATTTTTTTTTACTTAAAGTAAATAAATAAACAAATAATAAAGAAATAATAATAATAATGAAAATAAATAATAATTATATTATTAATATATTAAAAAAATGAGAAGAGTAGGGGTGGGAAAAACCCTATCTTCTTGTTGGAAGGAGGGAGCTCACGCCGCCACCCCCTCCCCCTCTCCTTCACTCGATCTCTCTCTATCTCTCCTCCGTCCCCGCTCTCTCTCTCTCTCCATAGCGCTCTCTCTCTCTTTCCCTGTTTCACCGGCGTCGCTTGTTCATCGCCGTCACTGGCCGTTGTCTCGAGCTTGAAGGCCTCCAGTCGCGTCGCAAATCGCGACTCCCTCCTTGCTCAGATCGGACCGCCAAAGTCGAAGGGAGATCGCACTTGCTCGTTTTCTTCCGCTCCACCGTGCGCCGCCATCACTCGTGGTCGATGCTGCTGCCATGGAGGAACCCGTGAGCGCCGCTGTCCTCCCTGGTTCGTGAGCTGCTGTCGCCGCCGGTCATTGAGGTCACAGTCGCCGTTGCCGCTGATAGTGGAGGCCACGACCACCGCCGTCGTGGATGGGTTGTTGCTTCCTTGGAGGAGTTGGTGCTGAACCGGGCTGGGTGCGAACCGGATGGGACCAGAGCAGCTGTTATAGCTTTGTTTGGAGTCAATCGGTCTAGTCGTGAACCGAATCAGAATCAACCTCCTTGCTGTGCGTTAAACCAGGTTTTAATGGAACCCAAAAGGTAAGGAGGAGTCATTTTCTATTATTTAGGCACAAGGATTATTATTGGGTTTATAATGGAATTGGGGAAAAGTAGTAAGTGAAAGCTAAAAATCAAATTCATAATCTCAATTTAAAATTAGACCATAATTAATAAGTATATAATTAAGAATTATACTATTATTTGTTTTCTTTAATGAAAAAGTAGGAAGTGAAGAACCCTGGAGAATTGCTTTATTTTAAAAGTTATCTAATATTGAGACATCCCTGAGGATGTTGAATAATTGTGATTCTTGATTGTGAATGGTTGTTTGAAATATGTGATTTGTATCAATTTGTTTTTATGGTATCAGTTGTGTTGACTAAATTTAATTGTTGACTTGTATTATTGCTTACTTTTGGTTGTTTTTAATATGTTGGTTATTAATTGGAATATGGTGGATATAGAATAATACAGGTAGTTTTGATAATAAGAACAATTGAAAATGAATACTTATTCATGAACTATGTGATCTTAGACTTGGCAATGCTATTATGATAATGAACTGAATTATGGTAAATGTATAATTAAATTATGTATTCTCTGATTTTCATTATGCTCTCTTCTAATCCTTTTGTTTAAATAATTTGAAAATGTCTCACTCCTTGTGGTTTAACATTTTAGGTAACATTGGGGCAACGGATTCTGCAGCAGAGCAGGCAAAAAGGGAGAACTATATTATGTAGTCCTGAATATCAATTTTGTAAAATCCCGCAAATTTTTTTTTCAACTTTTATAATAATAAACTTATATTTTGTTAAGTTATTTTGTATTAAATAAATTTGGGATGTTACACTGGCGTAATTAATAACAGACCGGATACGTGTTAATACCTAGTTGTCCTATGTGCAAGAATCAACAAAACAGTAATAACTCGTTATTGATTAATCAGAATATATTTTCGACTACGATATGTGAAAGTGTATTTTTTTAAATTTCTAACAATCCAAAATCAAAAATTATTTAACGCGAAGAATATCTTGATACTCCCGTTGTCCCTTATTATAACTTACTTTTACCTAATTCACGCATATTAAGAAAAATAATTATTATTTTCAAATTTATAAAAAAAAATATGTTGTCATTCCTAAGTTACTTCTATTTAAAACTTTACAACTTTATTTATTTATTTCTTTCTCTATTATAATTATTACCTTATTATCCCTATGAAATTATGAATGATGTATTTGGAATAAACTCTTTAATGCTACCTAGATATTATAAAACGACTTATAAAAAAGGACAAAAAATTTATCAAAATGATGCCTTTTTATAATGAGGGATGGAAGAAGTACATATATATATTTTAAAAAAATGGTAGCCAAAAGTTACATGATGAGAACAAAAATTAAAACTCTCTTATTTCTATGCATGGGATTATATTAGCAATGCAGACATAAGATAGAACAGTCGAACCTCTCAAGATTAAACAAGTACAATAAAATCAAAACTGATCTGAAATCTACTTGTCCGAGGTAATTTTGTCTGATTAACGCGTTAATTTGCATAAATTAATTTTATAATTGAGCTGCCGGAGAATCCATGTCGGCTATCCTTGAAAAAATTATTACTAGTTGATTCTGAATCCTCGTATTATTCATGATTCAGGTCAATAACAATTTTATTTATAATAAAAATAAATATTTTTTTTATATTTTATCTCTCTCACTTTTTAAGTAAATAACACTACTTATTAAATTAATATCAACCAAAATCATAAATAACATGGTTCCGAATTTACCAATAATTATGCTGTACCCATTAAAAAAATTGATAAACAAGATACGCTAAAATTTTGTTTGTTGAACCACAAAGATTCGTCGTGATATATAATCATATTTCAGCTAAGCGGAACTCGGGAACTAGTATGAGTATATGACTTATGAGCAAGCAACAAAGAACTTTAAATTATTTTATGTCCATGCATTTGAGAAATGCACTTTTTTTCCGTTAAAAATAAAAAGAAAAAAGAATTTGGTTTATTTCCTCCCTCCATGTGTTTAACACAAATGCATGGACTCGAACTTATAATAATAATAATAATAATAATAATAAATAAATAAATAAATAAAAACCTGATCAACCAAGTTGGTTTATACAGTACACTTTAAAAAAAAAAAAAACTTGGTTTATACAGTTGTTTATTCAGTCCGGTAAGACCCACCAATGATTTAATAATGAGTTTTAGTTCCCAAACCTCATTGTTTAGCCCCAACCCCCAATTTAATTGAGAAATGACAGAAATATCCCCTTCTTCTATTTTTTCCACCAAACCTCAAACCTCTTCTTCTTCTATTTTTTTCCACCAAACCCCAAACCCCTTCTTCTTCTTCTTCACCAATAGCCAACCAGAGCCGCCATAGCCAACCACTGCCGCATCTTCGCTGTCACCGGAGAGGAACGAAACGAACCAGAAAGGAGAACGGCGGAGAAGACGAAATCGAACCGGAGAGGCGAACGGCGGAGAACACGAAATCGAACCGGAGAAGACGAATGGAGAACGGCAGAGAAGAGAACGAACCGAAGCAGAGAAGACGAAAATCCGAAATGTGTTCGCCATTGCAACTGTGTTTTTTTTTTCTGGGTCTGACAAATTTCCGAGAACCCCGTGTAGGAATTTTTCAGAATTCCGAACCAGTCGGAATTGTGGTAAAAAAAACCGTAATAAAACTCCGAGAACCCCGTGTCGGAATTTTGTCGGAATTTTGAAAAATTCCGACACTGGTTCGTCGAATTAACGCAGAAGACAGAAAATAAAAAAAAATTTAGGGTGGTGGTGGTGGTGGCACCGGTGGGAATTGGGAGGGAGGCGAGGGGAAGGGCCAACGAAGGAGTGGGACATGTTGTAGATCAGGTGAGGGGGGACAGTGGCAGTGGTGGATGGAGAAGGAGAAGAAGGAGGTGGGTGGGGACCGAAGAGGTGGGTGGGCAGTGGTGCTCGCCGGTGAAGGAGGTGGTTGTTGGATTGGTTTTGGCGGTGGTGGTAGGAAGGGTACTGTTGCATGGTGGTCACATGGACATGTTAAGTTGAAGAAAGTATGGGGTTTGGGAAATGTATAAGGGTAATTTTGGGATTAAAAAAATTTTGGGGGCTGGAGGCTAAACAATGAGGTTTGGAAACTAACACTCTTTAATAATTAATAGTTCTTGAAAATAAAATTATTGTACAAAGTTCATTCTCACTAAAAACATCCTGTTGGGAGAGTCAGCCACACAGCTCTCTCCGGATTAGTCTCAATAACTCCCTGATATTAAAGTGCTCTTGAAAATACCGATGATTCCGCAACAGTACAGACAAAAAAAATTTATTGCAGAAAGAATTAGGGCATAGTTGCCCGGAAGCTGCAGCCAGCCCTTGTCTGTCTTGTTTATCAGCCACATCCCAGTTCCCACTAATTTTTTTGGACAACTGCAGCCAACCCTCTCTGTCTTGTTGCCACATCAAAGTTCCCACTAATTTTGCTTTGACACAGACCATCATTTATTGAATGAATGATCTAACTCCCAACCAATTTTTTCTCCTCCGAATATTTAATCAATAATATTATTTGAATATTATTTCTAACATCCAAATATAATATCTACTGTATCATTTTGGCTAAAAATATAAAAAAAAATAATAAAAAATATAAATTTAAAGACTCGTCATTCATTATCCAAAATAATAAGGGTTAAATTTAAATGTTAAATATAAATATCCAAATAATATTATTAATATTTAATCAGTGTTATTTTTATATACACAGAGTAACTATGAAAACAGAGAATTTTTATATAAATTTTTCCACAATAAATCAAATTATTTTTATTTTTATTTTTATTTACTTTTAATTTTTTATTTCTATACATATCTAAAAAAAACTCATAACAAAATTTTCAAATAACATTTTTTTATTTAACAATAATGTTATATGGATATCTAAAATTGACATATGTATTTAATATTTGTTTATCTTGTATGTATAAACAATTATGTTCATAAACAATTTTGTTTATGCACATAAAACAAGCAGATGTTAAATGCAAATATCAAGATAAATATTCATATAACATTACTCACCTTTGTTTATTTTATACGCAGAAATATTACTCTCTTCGTCCCTAAACATAAGACCTTTTGACACTTTTATTTCGTCCCTATTTATAAGACTCTTTATCAATTTTCAATGATTATTAATTATTTTTTTCTACAAACTCCCTTATTTATTTAACACTTTACATATCAAAAGTTCACATTTTCAATACAATTAATTAAATTATTTGACTTTCTTAATGGACGCGAAATTCCTGGATAACACACATATATCCATGTCTCAATTTTAAATGGGCATGTAACATTTAACCAAAAACAGTGACAAAGTTAAGTTTAAGCACTGATCGAAGAAGACAACACAAGCATCAGAGAACACACAACCCACCCGTAGTTTATTAAGATATAATATTATTGCTATAGACGTAGCTTACCCTTCTCTGCAACCTCTACTCTTCACTCTTCTTCTTCCATTTGATGATTATATTCCATTCTTATCTCTTCACAAAGCGGCCAAGCAACAACATACTACATCTTTTTACACTTTCTACACATGTCAAACTAATTTAAACACAAGAAACATATAAAGCCAGAAAACAAGCTAGCTATATATCTCTCCTTTGCTTTGCGGTTTTGTTTTTATTTTTGTCTTAAGAAAAGCAACCCCATTTAACATATTTTTTTATTAAAATAATACTATAAACATAACAGTATCTTGAACAAGTTTGTGCCATTTTGCTTCAAGATAAGTACTGCATGTACGTGTCTTTAAATATATATATAAGAACCAAAGGCAAAAAGAAGGGAATCATTATATTGCCTTCTTTGTTTATTTTTTTCTTTCTTTCCGTTTAGAAAAGGCAATGAAAACTACTTCTCAGAAGAATATTGTGTTGGTTTTGCTTTGGTTTCTAAGCATTTATGCCACTGCTTCATTTTGTGCCAATGTGACATATGACCACCGAGCATTGGTCATAGATGGAAACCGCCGTGTCTTGATCTCTGGTTCTATTCATTACCCTCGCAGCACTCCTGAGGTCTCTCACTCTATATATATAATATATGCACTTCTTTTAACTTTCTACATTGTCTTTCAACTTTGAAGTAGTTAACATGTGTAGTACTATTTGTTGCTGTAGATGTGGCCAGACCTTATTCAGAAATCCAAAGATGGTGGACTTGATGTCATTGAGACTTATGTTTTCTGGAACTTACACGAACCGGTTCGAGGCCAGGTTCTGTTCTGTTCTATTCTATTACCAGACACTTAAACATTGTTGGTTTATTTCATGATAAAAATGAATGATATTGATAACATATGGTTGGTTGAATTGGCAGTATAATTTTGAAGGAAGGGGGGATTTGGTGAAATTTGTGAAGGCAGTAGCAGCTGCAGGTTTATATGTTCATCTCAGGATTGGTCCATATGCATGTGCTGAATGGAACTATGGGTAAATTTGGTTTCTTTCTATCTATCTATGTATCTATCTTTTTACTGAGAAATTCATATCTAATAATATTGGGTTTTTTCTTTTATCTTGTTCACAGTGGTTTCCCAGTATGGCTTCATTTCATTCCTGGAATTAAGTTTCGAACCGATAATGAACCATTCAAGGTAGTCCTTCCTTTCCTCTCTCTCTATGTCTTATCTTGATGCACCTCATCTGCTTCCTGCTATGATGTAAAACTTGAACTGTGAACTGTGAACTGTGTTCAGGCTGAAATGAAGCGATTCACTGCTAAGATTGTGGATATGATGAAGCAAGAGAACCTGTATGCATCACAGGGTGGACCTATTATTTTATCTCAGGTTTCTTTTCTTATTTTTAAGGAAGTTATTAAATACAAGTCTACAGTTTCTATTTTTCGGAAAATCACAGAAGTATGTCATTTCTTAAAATATACTCCTTTTTTTTTTTTGTGTGTTTTTCGATATACCCTTTGTTTAGCCCTCTGTGTATTTTTTGAGGGAACAATTTCTAATGCTAGGTTGAAAATGAGTATGGGAACATTGATTCGGCCTATGGCGCTGCTGCTAAATCCTACATCAAATGGGCAGCATCAATGGCTACATCTCTTGATACAGGGGTCCCCTGGGTCATGTGCCAGCAATCAGATGCTCCTGATCCAATAGTATGTTTTCTTATGTCAATTGTTCACATCAAATGTAATGCTATGTTTTAAAACATTGCCTGTCTGCAATCTTATTATTATGATATTCTCTAGTCTCTACAATCATATTTCTCTATTGTTGTATTAATTATTCACAGATAAACACATGCAATGGATTCTACTGTGATCAATTCACACCAAACTCTAACAACAAACCAAAAATTTGGACCGAGAATTGGAGTGGATGGTTAGTGTCAATCATTTCTTAATTTCATTAGCAGACACCAGCTATGATCTGATTGATTTGTTTATTATTTTTCTCTCAACCTTTTGAATGCTTTGCAATGGAAGGTTTCTTTCATTTGGAGGTGCTGTGCCTTACAGACCTGTGGAAGATCTTGCATTTGCTGTGGCACGATTTTACCAGCGAGGTGGAACTTTCCAAAATTACTATATGGTAATGCAACCTTACATTTAGTTTATACTCGAAATTAAAACGCAAGAACGAAAGCAAGCAAGCTTACCAAGACTTTTTGGTTTGATGCTTTGAAACAGTACCATGGAGGAACCAACTTTGGCCGGAGTTCCGGTGGACCTTTCATTTCTACAAGTTATGATTATGACGCGCCAATTGATGAGTATGGTATGCAGTCTTTCAACCTTCATGTTCAATATTTTTTGTTGATAATGTGAACATTGTATATACTCTAGTCAACCTCGCTTCGATATACATTCAAGGAGATTACTAAATTACCCGCTAAATTTGATGCAGGAATTATTAGACAACCTAAGTGGGGCCATCTTAAAGATCTGCATAAGGCCATAAAGCTCTGCGAAGAAGCGCTGATAACCACTGATCCAACAATTACATCTCTTGGTTCAAATATAGAGGTACAATTGGCCTTTTAAAAAATTTAGGATAGAATTTGGGATTAACTTCTACCTTAATAGTACTTGTTTTATATGTTATTCGAATGATTAATCTCTGACTCTCTGCTCTTTGCATAATGTTCTTTTGTAATTTAAACCTAGGCTGCAGTTTACAAGACAGGATCTGTATGTGCTGCCTTCCTTGCCAACATCGGCACCGCATCTGATGCAACAGTGAGTTTTAATGGTAATTCATATCTCTTGCCTGCATGGTCAGTGAGCATCTTACCAGACTGCAAGAATGTGGTGCTTAATACTGCAAAGGTTTGCCTCTTCAACTTCCTCATCTAAGTACATATTTCAATTGACTGGAATTTCTTTTGAAATTTAAATTAAGATTCATCGTTTGATTAAGGCATTAAGCTATCCGCAGTCATGTTATGTTCTCATAAGCAGAATAAATGAAGTTATTTTTTGCAATGACAGATTAATTCTGCATCTACTATTTCAAGCTTCACAACTGAGTCTATAAAAGAAGTGGTTGGTTTAGAAGATTCTAGCACGGGATGGAGTTGGATAAATGAACCTATTGGCATTTCAAAGGATGATGCATTCTCAAAACTTGGATTACTGGAGCAAATAAATACCACAGCTGATACAAGTGACTACCTGTGGTACTCATTAAGGTACATCAGTGCTCAAGGTTGAGAAAGCTTTCTTCTTACCTGAAAATTATCTGCAATATCTATAATAACACTTTTCATGATAATTTTTTGAAGCATTGATTTCGAAGATGATATCGGTGCTCAAACTGTCCTTCACATTCAATCCCTTGGTCATGCCCTTCATGCTTTCATAAATGGGAAGCTCGCAGGTAAATAGAAATTGATCATGTTCTCCCTTCCTAAAATGTATAGTTCTTTCTTTCATTTCAATTAAATATTTCATAAATTGACTAATGTTAATCTGTGATATTTCAGGGAGTGGAAATGGCAATAGTGGCAATGCAAAGGTTAATGTGGACATCCCCATCACACTTGTGGCTGGGAAGAACGCAATCGATCTCCTGAGTTTAACTGTGGGACTTCAGGTTCAGCTTTTCTGATTATAATCTGTATAAGCATGTAGAGTATCTTTTGTATTATGTATTTCCTTGTTATTTCGTTCCTGCATGATTTCGCTTTATCATCGAGTCGTTTCTCGTTACTACATCAGCCTAATGTGATCCTTACACTGTTATACACAACAGAACTATGGAGCATTTTTCGACACATGGGGTGCGGGGATCACTGGTCCAGTGATTTTGAAAGGTTTGAAGAATGGAAGTACTATTGATCTTTCCTCCCAGAAGTGGACATATCAGGTTAGTGTCAGTTCATCTTAACGCCATTTTTTTTCCCCATTCTCCTTTTGATGACTTCATTAAGTGAAGAGATACAGCTGAAATAACTTGAAACCCATTTTTCCTTTTTGATTGAAGATGTATAATACACTCTTTAATTTTGTGAATAATGCAGGTTGGACTTAAAGGTGAAGACTTAGATCTGCCTAGTGGAAATTCTGGACAATGGAATTCACAATCTACTTTACCTAAGAATCAACCCTTGACTTGGTACAAGGTAATCTGCATAACAAAATAGATCTATTAAAATTCTTAATTCTTGTTCAATTATCATGACTGCATAAGCAGATCAAGTCTCCTTGCACCTCTTAGGTTCAACGTTCAAGTGGTGTTTGATTTGAGTATGGATTGTCCAAACCTGGTTCAATCTATTTCGAACTTATTAGTGCATAAGTCTTGCTCATGTATTTGCTAGGAATAGCAAGCATTTTGGACTTTCTGGCATTCAAACAACTACATATGACTTCCCTTTTTACTTGTTTCCTTGTAAAAACAGTTTAATGCTTCACCTTATCCTAGTCCCTTTTTTTGGTGACTCGAATCTTTTTTAATTTATGGTTTTACTTAGCAGCGTTTGGATCTGATATATTCACAATGACATACTGCAACAAAATAATTTAACTACTAACTAGAGGTTTTACATGTCGAATTAGACAAACTTTGCTGCTCCCTCCGGCAGTAATCCAGTTGCAATTGACTTCACGGGAATGGGAAAAGGTGAGGCTTGGGTGAATGGACAGAGCATTGGGCGATACTGGCCTACAGATATCGCTGCAAATGGTGGTTGTACAAACTCATGCAACTATAGAGGGTCATATAGTTCATCCAAATGTCTCAAGAACTGTGGAAAACCATCACAAACATTGTAAGCTTCAGATATTCTAAAGTCGAAATAATCCTGAGTTGTTTGTGGATAGCGGAGTCATTCCTATTAGATAGTACTCATTGAGTTACTAATCATGCAGATACCATGTACCACGTTCGTGGTTGCAACCAGATAGCAACACTCTTGTATTGTTTGAGGAAAGTGGAGGAGACCCTACACAAATCTCTTTTGCTATGAAACAGATAGGAAGCTTGTGTTCGCATGTATCTGAATCACACCCTCCACCCGTAGATTCGTGGAATTCGGATACAGAATCTGGAAGAAAAGTAGGGCCTGTGCTGTCACTCGAGTGCCCTTATCCTAATCAGGTGATATCTTCCATAAAATTTGCAAGTTTCGGAACGCCTCATGGGACTTGTGGGAACTTCAACCATGGAAGTTGCAGCAGCAATAGGGTTCTATCTATTGTGCAAAAGGTGTTTAACCATCTTCCTTTAGACATGATATAAGTTCATTTTCCATTTGCTAAGTTACTTAAGGTAATTTTCATTTCGGTTTAGACTGATTGTAATGAGTTTTAACAGGCCTGCATTGGATCAAGCAATTGCAGTTTTGGAGTATCAATTAATACATTTGGAGATCCATGTAGAGGAGTGGTGAAGAGTTTGGCTGTTGAAGCTGCTTGTGCATAGACAATGTTGTTTCAAGCCTTCCAAACTTGGACTCAGATTAAGAGCATTCCCCAAAGTGTCTTTTAGACTCTTCTTTTAAACTAAATTAGTATTCTATTAGCAAATCAGGAAAATAATTATGTCAAATAAAACAGTGTATGGTTACTTGCAATATAAAAAAAATGTGTTGCAGTAGCTAGATCTAGATGTATGTTTAGTGGTAATTTTCACTTAGAAGAGTGGTTTCTGTCTTCATTGACAAGAAATTGTTCTCATACATTAGGTGGGCAAGCTGGATAATGAACAATTAAGGCTATTTCTTCTAAGAGAAGTTGATCAATTTATTTACTTACAATGGAAATTTTACTCAATTCAAACATGCAGTGGGTCTCTTAATTGTTTTGCCTAACATCCATTATGCATTGTTCGGTTTTGAGTTTAGTGGTGTTACCAATGCCACTAATTCATTCATCCCTTATCTCAATTTTATACTATTATTCTTTGTTCCTCTCTGGTGCAACACTGGTCACCATCAATTGTGGAGCATTTTCTCCCACCAAAGGATTTAAAACAAGTAGTTTATGGTATTTGATCAGAGCTGACAATAGGCTAACTAGGATTGCATATTTGGAGAAAATTTAGGTAATTAGGTGGTAGCTAGGCTAGTAGTGGCATCATGATGAGGCACAATTCACTTAATTTTTAATATGTTGTTTTGGTCGTTTAGGTTCAATTTGCATGGTGGTGATGTTCACACAAAGAGCCCACTGTGAATTGTTGGTTTGGCTCCCAACATTCATTTGATATGGACTAGTGTCATGTCCACTATGTTTATTCTATCATTGAGTATTAACTATTAAGCTCCCCACTTTCGTTTTATTGTGTCAGAGTGCAGTAGTAGTACATATTTGCATGGTGGATAGTGGTTTGGAAGGAGTTATCCACTTATCCTCCTGAAAAAAATAGGTCAGTTAAATACCAATATCACATCTGCTAGCAATTACTATAAACTTCTCTATTACCTAGATATTATGTTACTATTGGCCAACCTCATATGTCCCATACTATATATAACAAATGTATTGTTGACTTTTTCACACTCTATCAACCATACCATTCATATTTTAGTTCAACTTAAGAAATTATATTACTTTACCTAACTAACAATAATGATCACATTTCATAACTGTATCTAAAGCGGTTGATCGCAGTTGAAGTGAACTACGTCCTAAACAAACTTTTATATTATTTATAATTATAAATAGGATTTTGCTAACAAATGTCCTTAGGGCACTTGCTAAGATTACTAGGAATGGTAAATCAATCATAAATTAGTACTCCCTCCGGTCCTATATATAGGACATACTTAACCATATTCCTCGGACCAAGAAAAGTAGTTAGTTTTATGAATTCTATGAGAATATATTGTAACATTACAATTTTACCCTCTCAACTTCTCTTGAAAAATTCACTCATTAATGAACAACAAAAAACACATGCATTTAATAAGGGCAAAAAAGAGAAAAAGTAATAAATGATGCATAGAAAATACAAAATGTCTTATATATAGGACCAAAGATTGCTTCTAGAATATGTCCTATATATAGGACCAGAGGGAGTATTAATTATTCTCTCGAAAACCCCAAAAATCACATCTTTCCATAACAATAAACCATTTTTAGTATCTTAACAAATGCTCTAAGGACACTCGTTAGCATTTTACTTATAATATAACAAATGTATCATTGTTCATCTTCTTATCACATTGTATCGTAGAACCATATCACACATGTATTGGCTTAACTTAAGATATAACTACAATTGACACATTTGGTAACTATTTCCAGGCCCGATCCTGCCACGTTATAGGCCCGGGGCAAAAATTTATTTTGGACCCCTTAAACTATAAAAAACTCATAAATAAATAAAATTTTAACAATAAAGTTTGAATAAAATTTGTCTTAATCTTTATAATGTAGTTAAGTATGACTCATAATAAAAATGAAAAAAAAATGTGCATTCAAATTGGTCAAAGTAAAAAGGATAATATATAATAAATAATTAAAAAAATAAAACCAGCCTATTGTGGGACTAGAACTTTAGCCATCAGGAGAATTATAAATCTTGCTAACCAACTGCACTAGATAGCATTTATATTAATAATTCTAACTTTAAATATATACATATATAAAAATAAATTTTTTTTGGGTCCCTAAAAATCATAGGCCAGAGCGGACGCCCTTTTTGCCCTACCCCTAGGCCGGGCCTGAATATATTAAATGTGATTGATCGCATTGGAAGTGGATTATGCCTCAAACAATCTTCAATATCTATAAGGTTAGAGTTTGAATCTTGGAATCATCATTTTAAGGAAAACTTTATTCTAATTACCACCACGGCTCAAAATTTAGTCTCATGACTATGTTGCATGATAACTAGTCTAAAGACCAAAAGCATGCCTCTTAATTACCATTCCTAAACGCACCCCAGTAGGGGCCAAGGATCAGGGGCTGACTCTAACATCAAATTAGAACAATTGATCATAACTTCATGCACAAGCTAACTAGTAGACGAAGTATGTTCAAGTTATTTTTGGTTCGTATTCTTAATTGATGTGGGACTTTGATACTTAACCATTTAAACCCTTATCACCATATTAATACAAAGAGAACATACAAAACAATGAACCAAATAAAAACAGTGAGCTGATTAGTAAGCTCAGAAGCAGCAAGCTAGCTCTGATCGAAAGAAGACAGCAGAATTGAAGGATCCGAGGAAGAAATGACAATGACACATTGGCTTTGGCTCTAACAAATATTTACCTTAAGATATTGGTTGAGGTGGCATAGCAGCAGGCCCCTTCTCTGCCTGGAATAAATCGCTTCCCTTGGCCTTAACTAAATTTCCTCCGCTCATCACTCTTCCCTCACAGTCCCACTCTCCAAGGTTTTTTTTTTTTTTTTTTTTTTTATTTTTATTTTTAAAAGAGCTTATATAACATTTTAGTTCCTGAATTTAGGTGTTCTTTTGGAATTGCTCCTTAAATTTTTTTCTATGTTTTAGGTCCCTGAACTTTGTTTAATTTTTGAAAATTGTCCTTTTGTCACTTAAGTGATGATATAGTCGATGACATGTCACGTCACTTTCACAATATCGGCGAGTGACGTGGTATCATTTGGCACGTTACTTATCGATGTGGCGAAGGTGACGTGACATATCCTCGGCCATATCACCACTTAAGTGAAGTGATGAAAGAACCATTTCCAAAACTTGAGCAAAGTTTAGGGACTCAAAGTATCGGAAAAAAAGTTTAAGGATCAATTCCAAAAAAGCACATAAGTTTAGGAATTAAAAACTTAAATAAGTCAAAAAAAAAATTTTCAACTTCATTTCCATCATTATCTCTGTAAACAAATCAGCTAAAAACAAACATTAATAATTACTACCTCGGGTCTTATAAGTAACATCCATTTAGGAAAAAAAAAATATCTTATTTGTAAGATCTCAATTACTTTTTTTCATAAATATCTTTATTAACTACTTAACACTTTTTAAAATCCCTATAAAAATAATAATTACAAGAATAGTTCTTAAAAAATATTTTAAATTGTATAAGATTATTTTCAATGTCATTAACTAAGTTATGCGATGATCGCAAATTTTCCCAAAAATTCTTATGCATAGGATTGGAGGAAATATGTGCTAGTTAAGTAAACAAAACAAAGACACAAGAAACAGATAAAACTAAGCGTGCAAGGGTAATTGTTTTCTTTGCTTCAAGAAAGCAACCCCATTTCTCTTTTTCTTTCTTTCTTTCTTTTTAACTGTATCCTGAAGCCATATTCATATATGCCATCTGCTACAAGATAAGGTGTCATATATAATTAAGTCACAACAAAGAATGACTGAATAATGACCCTTTAAATACAAGCTAAGCTGCAAAAGAAAGTGGGAATTAGAATTTTTCTGGAAACATTAACCCAAAAAGGCTATATTATGAGAGGGACTCAATATATTGTGTTGGTTTTGCTTTGGCTTCTTAGCATTTATGCCACTGCTTCATTTTGTGCTAATGTGACATATGATCACAGAGCATTGGTCATCGATGGAAAGCGCCGTGTCTTGATCTCTGGTTCTATTCATTACCCTCGTAGTACTCCTGAGGTCTCTCTATGTATTTTGTTTATACTTTATATTACATGCATGCACTTCTTTTTAACTTAGCTTTCTACATTGTCTTTCAACTTTGAAGTAGTTAACATGTGTAGTAAAATTTATTGATGTAGATGTGGCCAGAACTTATTCAGAAATCCAAAGATGGTGGACTTGATGTCATTGAGACTTATGTTTTCTGGAACTTACACGAACCAGTGAGAGGCCAGGTTCTGTTCTGTTACCATTTCATTGTTCTGTCATTCACATAGTAACACTGTCATGTTATTTTATATATATTTGTTTCCCTTTTTCACTTATTTTTATTTTACTTTAGTGTATATAAATTTCAACAATACATTAGATAAACCAACAAGCTGTTGGATTCTAAGGTGTTTCCTTGCAAAATATGCCGGGCTTCTTCTGCCTTAGAGTAACAATTGCTACAAGGGGTAACTAGTTACTCATTTATTTTATTCTAAAGTAACTAGTTACTCACATACGTTCATGTCTTTATCCCATTTTAAAGCAAATACATCCTTACGATAGTGACGACAGGGACTAACTTGATCGACGTTCTCCTATCTCAGGGACTAAATTGTTATTTCGATAAAATCAGGGACTAATTTGACCGACGCCCACAAAGTCATGGACCAATCTGATCAATTACTCATTTATTTTATGAGTAATGATATATAAGCTTACAAATCAACTTACAAATATGTCTATACTACAAGAAAATAACATGTATCATTTTTTAACCAATCAATAAACAATAGTAAGCAAAATACCACTTTGTGACACATATTATTTCTTTTGCGATGTAGACTTGATTATAAGTTAATTTTGTATGTCTATATATCATTTTTTTTTTATATTTATTTCGAGAATTCAACACAATTATTTTTAGTAGTGGGCATAACATATTTTTAGATAATATGATGCATAACATATTTTTATTATAAAGTATATTTTAATTTTAATGTCACATTTTTATTTTTATTTCCTTAAAAAAACAAACATTTTTATAATTTAATGAATTAGATCTAAAAGTGGTGGATCATAATATGTACTTGAGTTGGAAGAAATTAGTCTCATCAGTCATCACACCTATGATGTGGAATATCCGTCTAAAACTTAAAGAAAAATGAGAAATTATATTTGCACACCTCGCATTTTAATGGACATGCCCCATTTCTTATTTGTTCGTGACCCTGTTCATGTGTGTTGTGACTTGTGAGTAAAGTCACGATATATATATATATATATATATATATAGATATAGTTATAACTGAGAAGTAGAGTTGCACGCACTATTGCTGTTCACTTTCACTCTTGAGCATTAACTATACTGTTCATATAATTTTCTCATTTTCAATAAAAATATACATAGATTACATAGTTGGTGACATCAAACAAATGATGGATTAAATGCATGGCAGTATAATTTTGAAGGCAGG
Organism: Crotalaria pallida; assembly: GCA_037953625.1. Classification (NCBI taxonomy): domain Eukaryota; kingdom Viridiplantae; phylum Streptophyta; class Magnoliopsida; order Fabales; family Fabaceae; genus Crotalaria; species Crotalaria pallida. Next base: position 133,907,810 of record CM075654.1, on the reverse strand, counting down.
GGAGATTTAGTGAAATTTGTGAAGGCAGTAGCAGCAGCAGGTCTATATGTGCATCTTAGGATTGGTCCATATGTATGTGCTGAATGGAACTATGGGTATAATTCACTCCTTTCTACTATCTTTGTAGTATTTTTTTACAGTTGCATTCTTTTCATCTCTAATAGTGGTAGCTTTTAACTTGTGAACAGTGGTTTCCCTCTTTGGCTTCATTTTATTCCTGGAATTCAATTTAGAACTGATAATGAACCATTCAAGGTATCAATTCTTTTTATTACTCTATGTCCTATCCTCATGCAGTTGCTTCTGCTATAATGTAAACTTAAATTGTCTTCAGGCAGAAATGAAACGATTCACTGCTAAGATTGTGGATATGATGAAGCAAGAGAATCTCTATGCATCACAAGGAGGACCTATTATTTTATCTCAGGTTTCTATCTTTTCAAATGTATTATTGAATACATGCCATGTTTGTTTTTCAACAAAATCTTCGCATCCACCTGTAGTTAGAGTAAAATATCAATTTGGTCCACGGTCCACCGATCAGTTTAGTCTTTGAAAATACGAAAAAGCAAATTTAGTCTCAGATCCTGAACCCTCAGTGAATTTAATCTCTAATGTTAATGATATACTTATATCTGTCTTACAATCAACTTGGCATTTCCGTTGCGAACTTCAGTCAAAATGGTGTTTAACCTTTTAAGCAAATAAATCCAAAGACAAATGTTGTAGCTTTGCAATGGCAGAATTGAACATTGGACCAAATTCCAGGGACCAAACTGAAGATTAAATTTTTTTTTTCCTCGTAATATTAGTGACCAAACTGGCTGCTATTTGGTTTCATGGACGAAAGGTTATCTGTTTTATCAATCCTGCTGTTTGTAAGTTATTATTCTCACCATTTTAACCATGGTTAACAACAGATAAGTATATGGTTATAGAAGTTACAAATTAATTATCAAATGGTAAATGATTGTTAATCTTGTTAACCACATAACATACCAGATATTTATGCAGCATTAACCAGTGTCAGAATTTCGGTGTATAAAAATTACTTTTGTTGTTTTATAGATAATCTTTATGACCTTCTGCATATTTTTTGTAATATGAAAATAACAAGTTCTAATGCCAGATTGAAAATGAGTATGGGAATGTTGATGCGGCATATGGTCCAGCTGCTAAATCCTACGTCAAATGGGCAGCATCAATGGCTACATCTCTTGATACAGGGGTCCCCTGGGTCATGTGCCAGCAGCAAGATGCTCCTGATCCAATTGTATGTTTTCTCTTTTTTTTTTTCCTGTCCACAACAAGTGTTAAGTAGTTTATGTTTTTGTAGTTAATCCTGAATAGAGCAACCTTACTATACTTAAATGCCTTTCAACCATCTTCCATGATTACTATATTAACTGCTCAGATTGACACATGCAATGGATTTTACTGCGACGGATTCACGCCAACCTCTAAAGCGAAACCAATAATGTGGACCGAGGGCTATACCGGATGGTTAGCACACTTTTCCAATATAAATCATTTGCTAGTTATTTGAATGTCATTCTCAAGTATGATCTGATTCACTGCGTATCTCCTTTTAATGTAAATTTTTGTTGTGACCTTTTGATTTATCTGCAAAGGTAGGTTTCTTTATTTTGGTGGCGCTGTGCCTCACAGACCTGTGGAAGATATTGCGTTTGCTGTGGCACGCTTTTTCCAGTTAGGTGGAACTTTTAAAAATTACTATATGGTAATGCAACCTTTATAATTATATGATTCTTCAAGCATAACCAGACCAATCTAACAAACTAACAAAGGAAATGAACTGATACCAAACATTTTTTTGGTTTTGTTGCTCCGAAACAGTACTTTGGAGGGACCAACTTTGGCCGGAGTAGTGGTGGACCATTTGTTGCTAGTAGTTATGATTATGATGCACCAATTGATGAGTATGGTATGCATTCTTTCAACCTTCATATTCCATATTTATTGTTGACGAAGTATACATTATTAATAAGCTCTTCAACCATGCTTCCATATGCAGTCGAGATCAAGAAGACTAAACAGAATTGTAACTAGAGATTTATGCTTATTTTATATATAGAAGACCAAAAGTTATATTAAACAATATTATGTGCATTTTTTTTTAAATATGTGAACTTCATGATCCAGGAATTATTAGACAGCCTAAGTGGGGCCACCTTAAAGATGTGCACAAGGCCATAAAGCTTTGCGAAGAAGCTTTGATAGCTACTGATCCAAATGTTACATCTCTTGGTCCAAATGTAGAGGTAAATGTAGCCTTATTAAAAAGGGATTTAGATTTTGTGGATCAACTTCATCAGGGACCAAATTTCTCATATTTTATCAAATGTCAAGTTTCTGCCCCTAGAGCTGTCCTGCATAGTGTGGAATTTTGGTATAATTACCTATTGATCCACTTTGTCATTGCCAATTTTTCAAAAGTTTGACTTGGTTACCTCTTTCCCAATTTTGTGATAGTTGCTTTTAATTGATTGTGTAAAGGTGCGGATGAACATTAATACTCATTTTATAAGCTTCATGAAGTATTAGTCTCTACTATACTATACATAATGTATGCCTTCTGCTATTTAAATCAAGGCTGCAGTTTACAACAAAGATTCTGCATGTGCTGCCTTTCTTTCTAATATCAACACCACATCTGATGCAAGAGTGAATTTTAATGGCAATTCATATGACTTACCTGCTTGGTCTGTGAGTATCTTACCGGATTGCAAGAATGTAGTGCTTAATACTGCAAAGGTTTGCCTCTTAAACTTCATAGTTCAATTGACTGGATTGTTACTTAAAAAGTTTAAATTAATATTCATTGTATGATTAATATGTCTATGGTCGATATCATTTCTCCTATTTTCTATTTAAAAACAGTTTTTAATATGACAGGTTAATTCTGCATCTATGATTTCAAGCTTCATAATTAAATCTTTAAAAGGAGAAGTTGGTTCTTTGGAAGATTCTACCTCAGGATGGAATTGGATCAGTGAACCGATTGGTATTTCAAAGGCTGATTCATTCTCAAAATTTGGATTACTTGAGCAAATAAATACGACAGCTGATAAAAGTGACTACCTGTGGTACTCTTTAAGGTACATATGACCTCCAAGGTTGACAAAGGTTTCTTCTAATCTACAATCATTTTCCCACGATAACATTTTTCATGATTTTTTTGTAGCGTTGATCTTAAAGATGATGTCGGTGCTCAAACTGTCCTTCACATTGAATCCCTTGGCCATGCCCTTCATGCTTTCATTAATGGGAAGCTTGCAGGTAAACAAAAATTAAAGCCAGAACAGCCAATGAATGGCATTTTACTTAGACTATGCATAAGTAGTCAGCAGTTTTATCAGAAGCAATTGAAAAATGAAAATATCTGTTACCGAATCTTAGATCCATGAAGTGTCTAAAAGAAGGATTTTAAGAAAAATGTTAATTTTGTGCAATTCTTGTCATGCAAAATCTGATCTCTTTAAGGATGCAAGGGAAAATAAAATCAAGGTTGATTTGAAATAAACCAAGATCAATTGTTCATGGTTTTTCCTTCCTAACATGTTCCTTCATGGCTGTTCCTTGCTTTCAATTTAAATTTCATGGATTATCTAATAGTACTTATATGTAATATTACTGAAATTTTTTTCAGGGAGTGGAACAGGCAATAATGACAATGCTACTGTCATTGTGGACATCCCCATCACACTTGTGGATGGGAATAACACAATTGATCTCCTGAGTATAACTGTGGGACTTCAGGTCTGTTTTTCTGATTATAACATATATAACTAATATAAGCATTTAGAAAAGAGGAAATTTTGGTCTATATTACGCATTGGGTTATTATTTCCTCCCGTAGTGATTTGGCTTTATCATCAAGTCATTCCTCATTACTAAGTCATCTTATATAAACTTTAAACTCACCAGAACTATGGAGCTTTCTTTGACACATGGGGTGCGGGGATCACCGGTCCAGTGATATTGAAAGGTTTGAAGAATGGCAGTACTCTTGATCTCTCCTCCCAGCAGTGGACATATCAGGTTAGTTTCGGTTTTACTTAAAACCTGCTCTTTTCCTTTCTCCTTTGATGACTTCATTAAGTGAAAGAGATGCAACTTCAACAAATTGGATTTTATTTTTTGCTTTTGATTGACATCATAGAATACACGGTTCATAATTTTTTAATTGCAGGTTGGACTTAAAGGTGAAGACTTAGATCTGCCTAGTGGAACTTCTGGACAGTGGAATTCACAATCTACCTTACCGAAGAAGCAACCCTTGACTTGGTACAAGGTAATCTTCATAAGAATATGTTTAATTTTGAGGCAACAACTGCCTGTCTATGATAAAAACTGCATCAAGCATTTTTATCAGCAGCAGGTGGCTTGCTTATAAATTATAAGTTTATAACCGTTAAGCTTCCATCTCAAAACCAATTGCCAATGAGATAAGCAGTCCAACAGGTATTCAAAGCTTACCACAGAGAATGACACATGCATGGTGGGAGTTTCAACAATGCTTCTTGTATTGCTCCATCACAGAAAGGCTATTCTATTCCTAGATGCACCTGATAGCATCCGTTAAAATTCTGAAGTTTCTTTTTTTTAAAGGATTCTCAACTTTTTCTTAATTAACCTCCCATAATTATGATTTGATAAGCACACAAAATCCCCTTGCACCAATTTTTGGTTTGCTTGGTTTTAAGTAGGGTGTGAATTTTCAAACTTTGTGGCCCAATCTAATGAACTTCTAAATAGTACTCCCTCCGTTTCACAATGTTTGGCCTTTTAGGTCTGGGCACACAGATTAAGAAAGTGTTAATTATTGTAAGTATTATGTATAGTTTGTCTAAAATGCCCCTATTTAATCCTTATTGAAAATTGTAATAGTATTTAATTTTTATTAGTAAGTGTGTCCATTAATTAATGTATAGTGGTTTAGAGATGAAAGAGATGATAAAAGTATAATTAATGAGGAGTAAGAGAAATGATTGAATGAAAGGTTAATATTGGAAATAAAAATATGTTTGTGTACTGAAAATGTAAAAGGCCAAACATTGTGAAACAAGGAAAAAAGTCTAAAAGGCCAAACATTGTGAAACGGAGGGAGTATGTGTTTAGGGTTTAGGGTCTGTATGTGGCTTCTGTTATTACTAGTCCCATGGAAACCTGCAATTAAATGCTTCGCTTCCTCCTGCACCCTTCTTTTATGGCTCTAATTCTTCTTTATATATAATATGACATTTATAGTTTTACTCAGCTAGTCTTGCATCTAATATCTTAACTCCCAATGTGGCATACTGCAATGAACAATAAGTGAATGCTATAGGACAAAATGACAAACATTTTTGCTACTAACTAATAGTAATACAATGTTGGATTAGACAAACTTCGTAGCTCCCTCCAGCAATAATCCAGTTGCAATTGACTTTACGGGGATGGGAAAAGGTGAGGCTTGGGTGAATGGACAAAGCATTGGTCGATACTGGCCTACATATGTCTCTTCAAATGATGGCTGTACCAACTCATGCGATTATAGAGGGCCTTATAATCAATACAAATGTCTCAAGAACTGTGGAAAACCATCACAGACATTGTAAGTGTTACTTAAGATAAAAGTAATGCTGAATTGTTTGAGGAAAGCAGAGGTGATCATCTTACATATTCATTAAGTCACTAATCCTGTAGGTACCATGTACCCCGTTCGTGGTTGCAACCAGATGATAACACTCTTGTATTGTTTGAGGAAAGTGGAGGAGACCCTACTCAAATCTCTTTTGCTACAAAACAGATAGGAAGCATGTGTTCACATGTATCTGAATCACACCCTCCACCCATAGCTACATGGAATTCAGATACAGAATCAGGAAGAAAAGTAGGGCCTGTGCTTTCACTTGAGTGCCCTTATCCTAATCAGGTGATATCTTCCATTAAATTTGCAAGTTTCGGAACGCCTCATGGGACTTGCAGGAACTTCAACCATGGAAGTTGCAGCAGCAATAGGGCTCTATCCATAGTGCAGAAGGTGTTATCCTTTGTCCTCTTTGAATAAAATGCTCTTTTGCCTCCTTTGCCTATTTACTTTTTTTTTTAAACCTCCGTTTAGACTGACTTTTATGAGCTTTAACAGGCCTGCATTGGAACAAGCAGTTGCAGTATTGGAGTATCAGTTAATACATTCGGAGATCCTTGTAAAGGAATGACAAAGAGTTTAGCTGTTGAAGCTTCTTGCACATAGACATGTTGCTTCAGGCCTTCCTACCTTCCAGCTCTTAGTTGAAGATGTTTCCGGGTTGCAAAAACTAAACTACGATAAAAATGTCATATAAAACATTTTATTGTTTCTCGTAAGGATTCACCTTTTCAATCTTCATTATTTCATACTGTTATGAAGATTTTGTGAACATGTTCAGATAAAGATAAGTGTAGGACATGGATCAGAAGATTAAAAAAAACGGTTCTTCATACCATTAGCACAAGTTAAATATCACTATAACATTTAAGAAAATAATATCAGGGGCAACATTTATAGCCCTTATTGGTCTGAATACAATACAAAGATAGAATCCAAAAACAATTTAATGACTTAGAACATTTCTTAATTATCATGATTCATGATATCAGTACTGAGCAATCAGTCCTTCGCTGGAAGAAATCGTGGATGGCCTCTTGAACCTGCATTGGTTGCAGGATGTCGAATAGAGAGACGGTGTCTGGTACCTGTCCTCTCCACCCATCATTGGCATAGCAACGCCTCTCTTGACAGGGCTAACATAGCCTTGCCTATAAGTCTGACCCAAAACTCCCTCAACAGAATCTGAAAGGTTCTTAAACCTGAACTGTGTCTCCAGATGAGCAAAAGAATCATCTGCTGGCAGCTGATAATTGTGAGCCTTGTTTTCTTTCTCTCCAATAGGCCTTACGGTTATGTCCATTTCAAGCAAACCTGCAACTGTGACTCTCACACTGTTGACATCATCTGTTCTCTCCACAACCACTTCTCTTTCATCACCATTAGCCCTCCATTCATCACCTACTTCACCATCATTAGGGATGTTGATTGCTTTACCATTCCACTTCACTATAAGAGCATCAACCTTGTCATCCCATTGAGACACTCTCTTGGCTGCAATATCAAGAGTGTGTGTGTCGAACATAACAGCGAGTGCTTGCACCCATGTATAGTCACGAGTCCTTCCTTGTGGTCTAGTTCCGATGAAGTGAGCATTGATTTGGAATTCATCATCAGAAACAATGGCAAAGTTCCCTCCCTTGGCACCGTGGAAGTAGAAAATCACACCGTCACCACCAACGAAGCGAGGATCGTAGCATAGAGAACCATAACCATCGCAGTTGGCTTTTCTAACTGCCAATGAAACAAACATACAAAACATGAGTTCAACACTCACTTCTCAATAGTCACTATATATGCAATACAAATTAAAACTGATATTATTTGTACATCAAAATCTTTTCATCATTTTTACACTTCACTTGTTTGGGAAATTAAATGTAGAAAAAGTGAGTGCTGGAATGTATATCTCATATAACTTTTTAACTGTGAACTTACCCTTGCAAGTGGCTTCACATTTGCTGCTGCAGTCCAAGAAACAAGCCTTATGCTTCTTGTTCTTCTTTGGCTTCCTCTCTGGGCACTCTGGTGGGCACTGGAGGGTCTTGAAATTACAGCTAGTCTTTGCTTTGCAGAAACCTCGTTCATGCCCGTTTGAAGGTGCCAAGTTCTCATAATCTGATGATTCATCATATCCATGTTTTGGCGCTTTCGCTGGCTTTGGTGCTTTCGCTGGCTTTGGCGCTTTCTCTGGCTTTGGCGCTTTCGCTGGCTTTGGCGCTTTCTCTGGCTTTGGTGCTTTTGCTGGCTTTGGCACTTTCTCTGGCTTTGGTTTTTTCTGTTGTTCTTTGCCATTGTTGCTGTTGCCCTTCCCTTGGTCCTTACCACTGCCATTGTCATTACCCTTGGAAACGCCATTACCATTACCGTTTCCTTTGCTGTTACCTTGACCATAAACAATGGCAGCTTCCATAGCAATAAGTAAGATGAAGATTGCCACCAAGATGCTCCACTTTCTTCCAGCCATGTTTTTTAGTAATATGTAATGCAATTTGAACTGTTTGTTTGTTTCTTTGCTCTCCTTTAATGATATTCAATAATGAAACTGAGGAGAGATGATGGAGATGGCAATGCAGTGAAGAGATTATATATAGAGTATTTAGTGTGCCAATTGGCCTAGAACTTCGGCTTAAGCTTTGATGGTACCCTTTTATTAAACTCAACTCATTAGTCTGTGTTTGCTTACTTTGTTTGTACCCTTTTTTTTCCGATGTCTGATTCCCCGAAGTTACTTGTGAGTTTGTCATATACCCCTACTACCAATTCTGGCCAATTTTGCTGACATGTACCACATGATCAACCTCCTGCGTCTGATCAGGATTCTGATGTTACATGTCGGCAAAATTGGTCAGAATTTGTAGTAGGGGTATATGACAAACTCATAAATAACTTCGAGAAGTCAGACATTAGAAAAAAAAAGAATAAGGGTATCTGACAAAAGTACCTCAAACTTCAAGGACTTGTGACATAATTAAGCCTTGTAATTTTATAACACTTGTTACCAGTTTGCTTGTTTAAACATGTTGCTTAATTATTCTATGAATTCATAGAAACTGATTTGCATCTCTTTTGGCAAACAAACAATAGAGGTCTAGTCTGTAGAGAAGACCATGACTGCATAGAAATGGAAGACTTGCAATTGGAAGACTAATAATAGAGCGTGAATTTAGCTATATGGCATGTGAATGCCGAAGGAAGCATGCATTTTGCTACCCTTTTATAAGCTTCAATTGTAAGATACTCGTAATGGTTATGGACCATGGTTATTAAGGTTATTATTTTATGCAATTAAAGTTAGTTTGTAACTTAAGCTAGGTATATTTGAAACCTTTAAACGTTCGGATGATTGGCAATTAATTTAGCTGTATGTGGGTTTTATTATGTGTGTTGTTGAGTTGAGATCAAGAAGCTTTCAAGATGGCATACGTGTTTCATTTCCCACCCCTTGTGCTATTTGATTTACTAGTTAATTGACATTTCTTTGTACGGTGAATGTCATATTTAGTGATAATTAAAAAACATTATTCTTTATTTGTATTGCACGTAACAGCTCCTTCTCTAACTATTATATATATGAATGTCAAGCGCAAAGTTGACGCAGCTGAAGTCGGCCACCCTTGCGTCCTTTGATGTTGATTGACTTGGTATTTGGCAACAGCAATGATTGAGAGACATACTCATAAATTTACACATTAGGATCTTGACATTCGTTATTTAAGTTTTTTTATTTAATTTTTTTAACTTAAAAAAATAACAAGTGTCATCTTATGTGTAAGTTTGTAGATCTCTAAATATTTTTCATTTGGGACAAATGATCGATGGAAGTTGGAAGCATTTGGCATTTTCACTAGGAAAATCATTTTTGCACGAACCATTTCTAATGTACTTGTTTGGAATAAAGAAAATAAAAAGAAATAAACATATATTTGTAAACAACTAAAATACAGCGCTGTAATTGAGAGGGTAAAATGTCCTCCCATTAACAACTGAAGATTGAGATGTCAATGGTCAGAAACTTTCTGGTTTGTTGGCTCTTGTAGTTCAAACTACTACTATTTGTATTTGAGATAAATGGCAAATTATTTATCACATTATTTATCTCGAGTAAATAATAGTATTTAAACTATTCAAATTTATTTTAGAAAAGATTCTAAATATGTGACTTTTTTTTTCCACCCGATTTCCTATATATTACCTAAATAGATCCAAATCCAGTCTCAGTCGCATGTTTGACTATAGTATGCGAGTTTTCCAACGTAAATTTTTTGCATAAATAAAAAAATTAAACTCAAGACATTGCTTAAACAAGATCGGATCATTTATCATTCATCTCAATCCACGTTGATACTAAACATGTAGTTTCACCATGCCTGAGCATAAGACTTTTTTGTAAGTTTTATTTTATTTATAAAATATATTTAATATTCTAACAATATTTAATTATTTTTTTACAAATATTTTTATTTATTCAACACTTCTTATAATTCAAATGATAATTATGAAAATAATTTTAAAAAATATATTAAATATTTATATTTTCAGTATTATTAATGATATTAACTATTCTTTTAACGAAAATAAAATCTTACAAAAGAAGAAAATGAAGGAGTAATCATTATGATGATGAAGAGAAAGCAAGAAACTAAACACAAACTAAAATTAATATCTTGCTGCAGGCTTGCAATTAGGGGTGTAACGGATCGGATTAGGTTGAGTTTTGATGAGGTTTGACACCCAACCCAACTAAAATAAATTGGGTTGGGTTGGGTTGTTCTCAATTTGAGTATTAAAACCGATTCAACTCAACTCATAAAAATCGGGATTGGGTTGAGTTGGGTGCTTGGGTTTGTATAGTTGGATTTTTATAAAATAAAAAAACTAATTAAATATAAAAATAAAATTAAAAATATAACAAAAATTACATAAATAAGTAATTAAATATTATCCAAATCAATCAAATTATATAATTGTGAACCAAATTATCCATAAACTATACAATTACACAATTTAACATTAATTCATGATAAATTAAGCATAACGTGTATTAAAAATAAATAAATAAATAAAACATATTTATATCAGCAGGTTGGGTTGGGTTAATTGGTTTTTAAGATAATAAATTCGTGACCCAACTCATACTTGATTGGGTAAAAAAAATCAACCTAACCCGTAAAATATGAGTTGATTTGGGTTGGGTTTATCGAGTTTGCAGAACGATTCTAACTCACTTACACTTCTACCTACAATAAAGCAACTACGCCAACAGTAATGAGGACACAAATCTATATAATACTCTCTCCCGCTCGAATTATAAACAAATCCAACCACTTTTACGCTTGTTAAGGATGTTAGTTAATTGTATTTAATTTTCTCAAATTTATAAAAAATGGAGGTATTTTAGGAAAGTAGTATTGGGAACGAAACAAAAATTAATTAAGATCACAATTTTCTAGAGATATTTTAGGAAAGTGGCATTGAGAATGAAACAAAATTTAATAAAGTTAATTAATTTTGCTTGTATTTTTTTTTTGTGTACACCAAGGGTATCCCCAACCGACAGCCGAAGACTAATCTCCTCTGAGGCGTAGAGATCACCGAAGTGGGTTTTGCCTTTACCAATAAAGTCTTTTTCATGCCCACGGCAGGGATCGAACCCCTGACATCATGCTTAAGGAACTCAACTATCTACCAACTGTGCTGAACTTTGTTGGTAATTTTATTTATATTTTAAACCAAGAAAATTATGTTTTTTGTTGCTTATAATTTGAGCGAGAGAAAGTATTGAATTACTGGTGACTCCCTCCCATTTACTACTCCACAAATAGTACTCCCGCCCATTGACTCCCTTGCATGATTTCCACCCGCTCCATTTACTCCTTCGTAACTCCCCCTTCCATGATGGCTACCCAAATTTCCCCATCCCCAATTGAAATTGAAAATTCCGTCTTGCCCAAATTGCTCCGGTTTTTTATTTTTTTAATAAATTTAATATATTAAAAAAATATGTTTTGGATTTTCTGTCTTTTTTATGTATATATTTTTTGTTATTTGGATTTTAATTTTTTTATTATATGCTTCCTGACACAAGTAATAATGGTCCAAACAAGTAAAATATAAAACAAGGGTGCTTCTACCATGCACCGGTTTTTGGTGCTCCAACTCTTTTTTTATTTTTTTTTATTTTAATAAATCTAATATATTAAAAAAATATGCTTTGTGTTTTCTGTGTTCTTTTTATGTATATGTTTTTGTTATTTGAATTTCATTTTTTTTTATTATATGCTTCCTGACACAGGTAATAATCCAAAAAAGTAAAATACTCCTATAAAACAGGTTGCTTCCACCATCCACCGGTTTTTAAATAATAGGTACGATTACCAAGGTATGATGTTTTACACTTATGTTCTATATTTTTTTAAATGACTTTGTTTAAAATTAAAGTTTAATATACTTTAAAGATTCCTCACTTTCCTATGTTATTTATTTCATTTTTCTTGCTTTGAATGATCGGTTATTGAATGAATAGGAAGACTAAAAAATAAATGTGAAGAAGCATGAAGTTGCATTGGATTTTGGTCATTTTTAAGGTATATGAAATTCTTTTTTAGTACAAATCAGATTTGTTGCACTAAGAATAGCATTACACTTTAAAAAATAGTACAAATCGGATTTGGTTTACCAAAAAATCCAATTTTTCTTTAAATTAAAAAAATGAATTTTTAAATTAAAAAATATATGGAACGGAATGAGTAAATAATTACTAAAAATCAATTTTTTTTTGTCTTTCATATAAATTTTATTTTTAATTTATAATGTCATTAATTACTTCTTTTTCAAAAACACTTTTATTCACTTTTTTTTAAAAGCGAATTTTTTAGTTTAAAAGTGTTACATATAAGAATGTTAATCAACTCTAATTTGTCGTCTCTTTTGTAAATAATAATATTAAAAATCGACTCCAATTTATCGACTGTTTCATAAATAATAATATTTATCGACTCCTTCCTAAACAAATTTTTAACAAGAATCTTTACATTATTATACTTTATTTACACTTAAACATTATTTATATTAAAATTTCTCATAACTATTCAATAATAAATTAAAACTAATTTTAATTGTAACTTTGTGAAATGTTATATCAATTCATTAAAACTAATATTAATTGTAACTTTATGAAATGTTTTATCGATTTCGTATTTCTCTCGTGCATCACACGAGATTGGGGCTAGTATATCAAATAATTGTATTAAAAGAAAGGAAACAAAATGGAAATGACCAAATAACTTCCATTATTTAAACAACAAAATTTGACAATAATTTTTTTTTCACCATCTCTTACTTTTTTTCTTTATTAAGGCTTACTTGATTTCAGTTTTTAGAATTGAAGAAAATAGATAAAAAAATTGGAAAACTAAATATATTATCTCCAAACTATAATTTTTTTTTTTGCAAAAATCCTTTATTTCGGCTGAAAATCCATGTAGGTGTATAAAAAACTATCTAAAAATTCAAAAGATAACAAAATGTTATCCCTGTTTAATTTTAGGATGATGAGGGAGCCCATCCAAAAATTGGGATACAAAATGAACCCAAAAAAAAATATACTCGAGTAAATTTGATAAAGTCTTTATTAATATGTATTTTAAATCATTTTAAATTTTTTAGAATTAAAAAAATAACATAAATTCATTTTTTTTATCAAGTATCCTAAAAACACATATTTACATTTTCTAACTTGATATCATATTTCCACTAAAAAATTTAATGCATTATATTTAGGATATCATCTACTGATAAGATTTTAAACTTTCTATAATATTCTCACTACAGCAACAAATCGGACTTGACTACACCAATTTTTTTCAATAACTTAACATTGCCTTCAAGTGCATCACATCATTATCATTGGACCACTAATTTTTTTCAATAACTTGTGGTTGCCTTAATGACTTAATGTGCATCACATCATCATCATGGGACCAAGGCAAAGAAGGGGGTAAATCTCCCTGTCATCTCTTTCTTGTTTGATTATTTTGCTGTGTAGAAAATACAACAAATTAGATTAGTTTTGACAACTAAATCTCTGCTCGGGGTGGTTTTTAGTTTTTAGCTTTAAAATTTAAAAAAACCAAAACTAGTTGTTGTTTTATAAATGTTCTTTTCAATTTTTTTTTGTTTTCCGTTTTCAAAATTATTTCCAAAGTTATAATTTTTATAGCGTTCTTACCGTGTTATGCATCACCATATACACCATCATCTTATATTACCACTACTATTTAATAACAACTTTCATATGGTTGTTGTTATTATTAGTTGGAGGTGGTAATCATTGTTATAGTGGTTGCAATTTAGAATGGTAATTTTTGTTGTGTCGGTGAAGGGAGATAAGGTGGGGGAGGGGGTGACGATGTGGTGGTGGTGGTGGTGTCCTTGAGGGATAGTGATGGTTGAGTTGGTAGTGATGGTTGTGATGATGGTGGTGGTCATGCGAGGGTAATGGTGGACGGGGTGGTCACTATGATGGTGGTGGTCCGAGTGGTGATTATGGTGGTAGAAGGAAGGGCAATCATAGCAAGTGAGAATGTGGTGGCGGTTGCGGTGGTTATAAGGTGGACGGTAGTGGTTAGGGTAATTGTGGTGGTTACGATGGTGGTTGGGGTTTAGACAGTCATAGTGATGTTAGTTAGGTGACAGTCATGGTGATAACAGTAACCGCAGCGATTATGGTAGTGGAAGTAGCGACGATGGCGGTAGTGGTAGTAGTTTAGTGACACAAAATATGAGGTGATATAAGTTTGCAACTCAAAACTAAAATTATGAAACCATTATTTGTTGTTTTGATAATAGAGATGAAATTATTTTGAAAATGAGTAAAAAGTCATTTCAGCTCAAATTTTGCCGAACAGGTTTTATTTTGAAAGTACAATTTCAAAACCAAAAACCAGAAACTGGCAACCACCCCGAACGGGGCCTAAGTTAACTAATGTTTCTTTTGCTTTTCTCTCACATTGGCAAGATATGTTACTTTTTCTTATACTTTAAACAAAATAAAAATATATGATATCAATTATATAATATAAGGGAGATGTTATTTGCACCCTTATCATTACTCCATACACCCAACTTTAATAATTTTTTATACCCAATTTCCAATATTACCCTTATTCTAGAAAACTAAACCTTCTTTTCATTTTTACTTACACTCATTACTTACTATTAAACTATCCATTTCCCTTCCACACCCACTCTATCCAAACACTAAACTTTAAAACATTTCTTCTTCACTGACTCCTCTTCTTCTTCTTTGCTGTCTCCTCCTCTTCTTCGCTACCTCCTCTTCTTGAACTTCTTTAGTAAACTCCACGGTTGAATCTAGCACGCTTTGCTTGAATATCTACGAATTCAATATATAGATATGCCTTAATGTTGTAAAGTGGAGCACCAGGCCTCTGCATTTCCTCAAAAACGTGCCCACGTTTCTGGTTAAGAACACTGTAAATGCCACCAAGAGCTTGCTCCGGTGCTTGGATCTCGACGAGGTAAACAGGCTCCAGAAGCCTGGGCTTGGCAGTTAATTGTGAAGCATAGAAGACTCTTCTTGTGGTTGGAATGATCTGACCACCACCTTGGTGGATAGCATCAGCGTGCAGGACAACATCACAGACTTCGAAGCAGATAGCTCTCATGTTTTCTTCAGCCAGTGCACCTTCCTTTGATGCCCATTGGAATCCAGCAACAAGAGAATCCTTGATTTCATTCAGATACTGGACTCCCTTATACATATCAACCACCATGTTGGGTCCAAGTGTCTCAGGACCAGTGTGACACCCTTCGTAGTTACCCAAATATAAATATAAAAGTATATCATATTGGGCAATATATATGGACTTGTGAGTGTTAAGAAAATATGGTAAATAAAAATTTTCTTTAGATCGGGTGCACAAATCGACAGATGAAGTTCTTGGAGAATAAACTATATCTATTTCAAAACGTTTGTATCGAGTTCGGTGTTGTACTAAAACCTTTTCACAAACAGGGTAATCTTCGTCTTTTGAAATTGTACATACATTATTGAAAGTAATTGTAGTTACCCTTGCTTTTCTTAATAAAGCTGATACCATTGAGTTAATGGGTGTATCCGAACCCTTAAGTAATCTAAATCAGAGTAAGCGGAAAGTGTTGGACTATGCAATAGTTTGAACATAAGATTTATATTTATATATATAGATGATAAAAGTGGTAAGTACATAGTCCATCATCATGTCTCCAAGTTTCAGAATATACAAGTCCATAATAGATCTACATAGTCATGTAACCCCAACCCTAGAGTACTACAAAAGTATATCCACAATATATACATAACCAAAATACAACTCCAGGGATAGTCACGTAGATCCATCAGCATCAGATGCAGTAGTAGTAGCGGTAGTAGCTCCCAAAAGTAAAGTGAGTAAGGTAGTAGCATCATCATCACAGCAGCAGCAGCAAATCTCCTCCACACACCGGATCCTCAGATCCACACCATACACCATATACATGTACCTAGGGATTGTCGTCCCTCAAGTCACTCCCAGTAGAATGCACGACAGGCTCGCCCCCACTCTCGTCCTCCACCGGATCCTCCTCGATCTCATCCGAGGGAGAGTGTACCCTACCACTGGGTACCGGGTCAGGTGATGGTGAAACCCTGACTGGGCTTCTCGGATCAGATAGGGGAGTCTCCTCGCGGACGACTCTCGAAGTAAAAGGGTGAGAGCGGGTAGGTTGAAAACGAAAACTATGGTAAGAGCGAGCTGGTCGCGTGGGAGGTGGTCCATGGTAAGTGTAAAACGGGGGTACATGCATAGTGTATATGATGGAATCCTAAACCTACGAGGACGAAATCGCATCAGCGGGTTCGGGTGGTAGAAGGTAATCTCTACCTCCCCCTCAAACACCGCGCGATGGTCCTCATAGATCCATATGCCACTAGGAAGTGGCCGGATCTCGATGCAAGCAATGTAGCGAGACATCACCTACAAGGGCATAGGGGTAAGCAATTCTATACCCATAATCAATAGAGAATAAATTATGCAACATAAATATGTAACATGCATCAATTAATAACAATCACACTTAACACTTAGCAAGTAGGTTATGCATATAGGATGCTCACACTTAATTCAGGTATATCAATTACATTAAATGAATGACATGATGCATGATTTTAGCTCTCAAGCCTATCTCCATCATAATACTATGTCACTCTCTGACGTCCATCCCTGACAACCCAGCACTCAACAGTGCGTTGTATTCCTAGGTATACAACCATTCGTACATTCACCTAGAATGTACACGACAAGCTTGGTATCCATGCCACCCGAGCATATCCCGTCATCCAAACGGATCGTCATCCAAACGATATATCCATATCGGCATCCACTAAGCCGACCACGTCAACGACGTGTCATCAAGCAAGCGTATTGGCACTCCCAGAGGCCCTCCACATGTTTATCAAAACATGAATACGTCCTACCATCCAAACTCCGGGATGAATACAATTTATCTTTTAGACTTAAGGGAAGTTGATTAATACTTTACAAGCCACCTAGGCTTATTTTCTTTATCAAAAAGGACCGTCACCAAACGATCTTTTTGTATTAATCAATTTCTCTAAGTCTTGATCCCTTGGACTATTATTAATAATTCCTTAATTTAATAAGTTAGAATTGAAAATGGTGTTTTCAGGTTCTGAACAATTTACTCGAGTAAACTTCAGGACACTCGAGTGTTACTCAACTTTTCCAGATTACTCGAGTGTTCTTAAGACTACTCGAGTGTTCATGACTTTCTGAGGATTTGGGTTTTCAATTCAACAATTTACTCGAGTAGTTCATGGGTTACTCGAGTGTTCTTGAACATTTCCAGAATACTCGAGTGACCTTGACTGACTCGAGTGTTTGGCCTATAATGGTCCTCAGGTCATGCTCGATACTCGAGTACCAGACAAAATACTCGAGTGTTCTTGTTCATTTTACATTGTTTTGAAAGCATTTTACTCGAGTACCCTGTCTTTTACTCGAGTGTTTCGTAGCAGATAACACTGAAACTTGGTTTTAACATAACATTTTCATTTCTACTTAATTCCAGTCCATTCCAGGGATCCACAGAGTTCATACAACATAATTTGAACATGTTACAACATTCATTCCATATCAAAACACAGATTTGACAGAGAATTCAGTAATCATGCATTAAAACACATTTTCACAACTCAATACCTCAATTTGCAGAATAAGCTCAATACTCATGAATTAAAGTTCATTTAAGCTTGCATGCATGATACATAACTTGCTCAACGCAGTTTTAGAGCATGGATTAGTCTCCAAACCAAAGTTCCTATTCAATCTAAGCCCTTAGAGCCTCTTGGTGGCTCTCTAACACAATTAATGGAATTTAAACTCTATCTAGTGAATATAATTGCTTCCCCTTACCTCTCAGACGTGAATCAACATAAAGAAATCCAAGAAAAGTGCTCCAACCCCAGAAATCACTTTGAGCTTCACATGCATGACAGTTTTGAGTGCACCACCAAAACCGAATTGGTTCACCCATGAAACAGAGATAAGAATTGGGGAAAATTATATTTCTAAACTCTATACAACATGTTCTAACTAAAGGAATTGAGTTTGAGACTCAGGAGCTCGAGAGCTTACCAGAAATCAATCTCCAAGTAAGCTCCAGAAACCAACTTTGACAGAATAACTCCAACTTCCAAGCTGTCGTTCTCCCAACACACTCGCTCAATCCTCACGATTTTGGTGTTTATACAAAGCTCGTGATGTGAGCTTTATATTCGTGTATCACTCCAACCTTAACACTCAGAACTGACAGAGAATCGAAGAGAATGAATTCGAAACCCTAGCTTCAACAACACCAACAAGAATGAGCAAAATTCGTAGCTTAGGGAGGTTGAAGAGCTTAAATAGACGTGGAGGGGCATCATGCATCACGACACGACACCCTTGGTGTTGGCATGGAGGCGATTTCGTGTCAACGAAGGGAAATCGTTGGCTGTGACTCACCAAACGCACTAACTCGTGCAGTTTGACCCAGAATACTCGAGTATTCCAGAAAATACTCGAGTGTTTACCCATTTTTTGAAAAATAATTATTTTATTTACCTTCCCTCCAAAATCTTTCCTATAATTGCTTCTAGGTCCCAACCCAGAGACTAATATGCAAAACTCTTATTTTATGCATTTAAATTATTTATTAAATAATTTCCACACATCAACTAGTTATATGAACACAGATTTTAATCAAGGATTAATTTAGAAACTATTAATTATAATTAAATTATAATTAACATTTCATTAATCGGGGATTAAACTTTTGGGGTGTTACACTACTCCCCCACTTACAAGGAATTTCGTCCCCGAAATTCAACTCATACAAACAAGTCAGGATAATCCTGACGCATCTTATCCTCTAATTCCCAAGATGCTTCTATCACATCTCCATAAGTCCAGACGACTTTGACCAAACTAATGTCCTTCGCTCTAAGCTGCTTGATTCTTCGATCTTCAATACGAACTGGCACAGCTTTGAAGGTTAAGTTTTTATGAATTTCTAAGTTATCAGGTTGGATGCTAAGAACAATGGTGGGGTCATGGACATATTTCTTCAATTGAGACACGTGGAATACATTATGGAGGTTAGCTAATGACGGAGGCAAAGCTAATTGATAGGCTACTGGGCCGATCCTTTTGAGAATTTGATAGGGACAATAAACTTAGGTGATAGTTTCTGGGTTTTCAAGGCTCTACTAACACCTTTGGTTGGTACTATTCTAATGAACACGTGGTCTCCTTCAGCAAACTCTAAGGGTTTTCTCCTTCTATCAGCATAGCTTTTCTGCCTACTCTGAGCTGCCCTCATCTTCTCTTGTATCATCTTGATCTGCTCCGTGGTCTCTTGCACAATATCTGGTCCAATCAGAGAACTCTCCCCCACTTGAAACCAGCATAACGGCGTCTGACACTTTCTCCCATACAAAGCTTCAAATGGTGTCATTCCAATGCTCGTGTGATAGCTGTTGTTGTAAGTGAACTCCACGAGTGGCAACATCTGCTCCCAATTTCTTTGTCCTTCCAATGCACAAGCTCTTAAGATGTCTTCCAACGACTGAATAGTCCTTTCTGTTTGACCATCGATCTGAGGATGGTATGCAGAACTTAGCTTCAATTTTGAACCCAAGGCTCTATGCAGATCTTCCCAAAACTTTGATGTAAACCTCGGATCGCGATCAGACACAATGCTTGATGGTACTCCGTGCAGACGAACAACTTCCTTGATGTACAACTGAGTGAGCTTTTCCAATGAGTAGCGCATATTCACGGGAATGAAATGCGCTGACTTGGTCAAACGGTCCACGATCACCCAGATTGCATCATGACCAGTAGATGTCTTTGGAAATCCCGACACAAAATCCATCGAGATGCTATCCCATTTCCACAACGGGATCTCTAAAGGAAGTAACTCTCCTCCTGGCCTTTGATGTTCCACCTTGGCCTTTTGACATACCAAACAACATGCCACATATTCAGCTACATCTCTCTTCAAACCAGGCCACCAAAATAGCTTCTTTAAGTCCTGGTACCATTTTAGTAGCTCCCGGATGCATACTCATCTTACTCTTATGCGCTTCATCCAAAATCATCCTTCTTACTTCCAAATCATCAGGCACACAAATCCTCGTTTTAAAGCGAAGGATTCCATCCTTCCCTTCTTGAAATTCCAACTCCTTACCTTCTTGCATCAACTTCCTCTTTTCCATGAGTTTCCCATCCTTGTGTTGCAATTCCCGTATCCTTTGCAGAAACTCGTTAGCAATCTGCAGCATCCCCAACTTGATACTTGTCGGTTCCACTTGCATCGTCAGACTCAAATCTCGAAATTCCTCTATCAGTGCAGCTTCTCTGACCATCATCGCACTGATGTGCATTGCCTTTCTACTCAATGCATCCGCCACAACGTTTGCCTTCCCAGGATGATAATGGAGCTCAAACTCATAATCCTTCAAAAACTCCATCCATCGGTGTTGCCTCATATTCAACTCCTTTTGATCAAAGAGGTATTTTAAACTCTTATGGTCACTAAACACCCGGAACGTAGTACCATAGAGATAATGCCTCCAAATCTTTAAGGCAAACACCACAGCTGCCAACTCCAGATCGTGAGTTGGATAGTTCATCTCATGAACTTTTAGCTGTCTCGAGGCGTAGGCGACAACTTGCCCCTCTTGCATCAAAACACACCCAAGACCTTGTTTCGACGCGTCACAGTACACATCAAAACTCTTCTGTGTATCGGGTAACACCAATACAGGAGACGATGTCAACCTTTCCTTCAGCTCTTGAAAACTACTTTCACATTTCTCATCCCACAGAAATGGTTGATCTTTCCTAGTCAACTTCGTCAGAGGCAGTGCAATCTTCGAGAAACCTTCGATGAACCTTCTATAATACCCAGCCAAACCAAGAAAACTTCTGACTTCCGTGACCGACTTTGGTTGCTCCCATTGCAAAACCGAACTTACCTTCGTTGGATCAACGGCTATTCCTTTGTCTGAAATCACATGCCCCAAGAACTTAACCTCCTTCAGCCAGAACTCACATTTTGTAAGTTTGGCGTACAACTGCTTCTCCTTCAAGATGCTTAACACTATCTTCAAGTGTTCAACATGCTCCTCCGGGCTCTTAGAGTAAATCAGAATATCATCAATGAACACAACCACGAATGAATCTAAATAAGGTCTAAAGATTCGATTCATGTAGTCCATGAAGATAGCTGGTGCATTAGTCAATCCGAACGGCATTACAACATATTCATAATGTCCGTATCGAGATCAAAATGCAGTCTTAGAGATATCCTCTTCTCTAATTCTGATATGATGGTATCCCGACCTCAAATCAATCTTGGAAAATATTGAAGCCCCACGAACTTGATCCATAAGGTCATCTATCCGTGGTAACGGATACTTGTTCTTGATGGTGACCTTATTCAGCTGCCGGTAGTCTATACACATCCTCATGCTACCATCTTTCTTCTTTACGAATAAGACAGGAGCACCCCAAGGTGACACGCTTGGTCGAATCATATGTTTCTGCAGCAACTCTTCAATCTGCTTCTTCATCTCTGCCATTTCCGGTGGTGCCATTCTATAGGGAGCGATAGAAATAGGACCAGCTCCCGGAACTAGGTCAATACCAAATTCAATTTCTCTTCTTGGTGGCAAACCAGGGATCTCATCAGCAAAAACTTCCGGGAAATCTCTGACAACGGAAATCTCTTCTATCCTCGGACCATTCTCCCCGACCTCAGTGTTGAACAGACATATGTAACCAGAGGGTTTTGGGTTTCTATAGGTCACGAGTCTTCTATCACAATCAATGATCACTTGGTTTTGACTTAACCAGTCCATTCCCAAGATCACATCCAATTGTGCTAAGGGTAAGCAGATCAAATCTACTTTAGAGGTTTGTCCTAACACTTCTATACAACAGTTAAGACATGCTCTAGAAACAATTACAGGAGCATTGGTAGGAGTTTCTACTCTGAGAGTATAAGGCATCTCAGACACAATCAAGCCTAAACGGTCTACACATTCATGCGAAACGAATGAATGCGTTGCACCAGAGTCAAATAAAACATGGCAAAACTGACCATTAAGCAAGTATTTACCTTGCACCAGATCAGAAGATCGATTAGCTTCCACACCGCTAAGGGTGAAGACCCTTCCTTGAGTCACCGGTCTATCTGCAGTTCCTCTTGAGTTGGCCTTGGCTGGTTCCTTGCAATCTCTTGCAAAGTGTCCCGGCTTTCCACAGTTAAAACATCCACTTGTCCCCCAACACACACGACCATAGTGGTTGCGCTTGCACTTGTCACAGAATGGAGCCTCGCTCCGATAATTCCTTCCCTCAGAACCACCAGCTTTTCCTTTGCCTTTTCCCCGACGATCATACGGACCTTTGCCCCGGTTGTTGAAACCTTTACACCTTAGAGGTCCATAGCCTTGATTGTCCTTCTTCTCTGAGACTGGCATCTCCTCAGCTTTGGTGTCGTCTTCATACATCCTACACATGTCCACGAGTGCAGGAAAACTTTGAATCCGCTGGTAACTGAAGATCGACTTCAACTTTGGCCTCAAACCTCCTTCAAACTTAATGCACTTGCTTCTCTCATGTGGATTGTTCTGATAGTATGGAGAGTACTTCATCAGCTCCTCAAACTTTGCCGCGTACTCACCCACACTCATGTTACCTTGCTTCAACTGCAAGAATTCCACTTCCTTTTTCCTCCTTAGATCCTCAGGGAAATACTTTTGGAGAAACTTCTCCATGAATACACCCCAACTTATCTCCCTTCCTTCATATTGCAGAAGCTGCATGGTGTGATTCCACCAATTCTCCGCTTCATCCTCCAACATATAGGTTGCATACGCCACCTTGTGAACATCAGAACACTCCAAAGTCCTTAAAATCTTGTCCATAGTATGAATCCATTTGTTGGCTTCCTCCAGTTTAAATCCTCCTTCAAACTTTGGCGGATTGCAGCTCCTAAAATCAGCCAGAGTCTTCGCCTCAGTGTTACCCACATTACACTGCTGAGGCGGATTTGCCGGTTGAGAGGGTTGCTGAGACTGCCTTTGCATCGCTTCCAGTACCGTGGTGATTCGCTCCAACATCGCATTGGTGTGATTTTGGTTTCTAGTTGCCATATTAGACCTGCGCTATGGGCTTATGGTCACATATGTTGAACTAGAGAAACTTTCTATTACACCACCTATACTACGGCTCTATCCTAAACTTATTGAATGTACAATCAATTGCATCTTGTACTCAAAAGAGACAAGATACAAACAAATCAGGGGTAATACAAAATTCAATAAGTAATTTAATAACATTCAAAGTACTAAATACTTTGGAGATACCTGCTTGATGTTGATGGCTACCTTTCTGGAACCACTTCTACTACTACAGAATTTGACTTTTGCTCTGATACCACTAAGTGTGACACCCTTCGTAGTTACCCAAATATAAATATAAAAGTATATCATATTGGGTAATATATATGGACTTGTGAGTGTTAAGAAAATATGGTAAATAAAAATTTTCTTTAGATCGGGTGCACAAATCGACAGATGAAGTTCTTGGAGAATAAACTATATCTATTTCAAAACGTTTGTATCGAGTTCGGTGTTGTACTAAAACCTTTTCACAAACAGGGTAATCTTCGTCTTTTGAAATTGTACATACATTATTGAAAGTAATTGTAGTTACCCTTGCTTTTCTTAATAAAGCTGATACCATTGAGTTAATGGGTGTATCCGAACCCTTAAGTAATCTAAATCAGAGTAAGCGGAAAGTGTTGGACTATGCAATAGTTTGAACATAAGATTTATATTTATATATATAGATGATAAAAGTGGTAAGTACATAGTCCATCATCATGTCTCCAAGTTTCAGAATATACAAGTCCATAATATATCTACATAGTCATGTAACCCCAACCCTAGAGTACTACAAAAGTATATCCACAATATATACATAACCAAAATACAACTCCAGGGATAGTCACGTAGATCCATCAGCATCAGATGCAGTAGTAGTAGCGGTAGTAGTCTCCCAAAAGTAAAGTGAGTAAGGTAGTAGCATCATCATCACAGCAGCAGCAGCAAATCTCCTCCACACACCGGATCCTCAGATCCACACCATACACCATATACATGTACCTAGGGATCGTCGTCCCTCAAGTCACTCCCAGTAGAATGCACGACAGGCTCGCCCCCACTCTCGTCCTCCACCGGATCCTCCTCGATCTCATCCGAGGGAGAGTGTACCCTACCACTGGGTACCGGGTCAGGTGATGGTGAAACCCTGACTGGGCTCCTCGGATCAGATAGGGGAGTCTCCTCGCGGACGACTCTCGAAGTAAAAGGGTGAGAGCGGGTAGGTTGAAAACGAAAACTATGGTAAGAGCGAGCTGGTCGCGTGGGAGGTGGTCCATGGTAAGTGTAAAACGAGGGTACATGCATAGTGTATATGATGGGAATCCTAAACCTACGAGGACGAAATCGCATCAGCGGGTTCGGGTGGTAGAAGGTAATCTCTACCTCCCCCTCAAACACCGCGCGATGGTCCTCATAGATCCATATGCCACTAGGAAGTGGCCGGATCTCGATGCAAGCAATGTAGCGAGACATCACCTACAAGGGCATAGGGGTAAGCAATTCTATACCCATAATCAATAGAGAATAAATTATGCAACATAAATATGTAACATGCATCAATTAATATCAATCACACTTAACACTTAGCAAGTAGGTTATGCACATAGGATGCTCACACTTAATTCAGGTATATCAATTACATTAAATGAATGACATGATGCATGATTTTAGCTCTCAAGCCTATCTCCATCATAATACTATGTCACTCTCTGACGTCCATCCCTGACAACCCAGCACTCAACAGTGCGTTGTATTCCTAGGTATACAACCATTCGTACATTCACCTAGAATGTACACGACAAGCTTGGTATCCATGCCACCCGAGCATATCCCGTCATCCAAACGGATCGTCATCCAAACGATATATCCATATCGGCATCCACTAAGCCGACCACGTCAACGACGTGTCATCAAGCAAGCGTATTGGCACTCCCAGAGGCCCTCCACATGTTTATCAAAACATGAATACGTCCTACAATCCAAACTCCGGGATGAATACAATTTATCTTTTAGACTTAAGGGAAGTTGATTAATACTTTACAGGCCACCTAGGCTTATTTTCTTTATCAAAAAGGACCGTCACCAAACGATCTTTTTGTATTAATCAATTTCTCTAAGTCTTGGTCCCTTGGACTATTATTAATAATTCCTTAATTTAATAAGTTAGAATTGAAAATGGTGTTTTCAGGTTCTGAACAATTTACTCGAGTAAACTTCAGGACACTCGAGTGTTACTCAACTTTTCCAGATTACTCGAGTGTTCTTAAGACTACTCGAGTGTTCATGACTTTCTGAGGATTTGGGTTTTCAATTCAACAATTTACTCGAGTAGTTCATGGGTTACTCGAGTGTTCTTGAACATTTCCAGAATACTCGAGTGACCTTGACTGACTCGAGTGTTTGGCCTATAATGGTCCTCAGGTCATGCTCGATACTCGAGTACCAGACAAAATACTCGAGTGTTCTTGTTCATTTTACATTGTTTTGAAAGCATTTTACTCGAGCACCCTGTCTTTTACTCGAGTGTTTCGTAGCAGATAACACTGAAACTTGGTTTTAACATAACATTTTCATTTCTACTTAATTCCAGTCCATTCCAGGGATCCACAGAGTTCATACAACATAATTTGAACATGTTACAACATTCATTCCATATCAAAACACAGATTTGACAGAGAATTCAGTAATCATGCATTAAAACACATTTTCACAACTCAATACCTCAATTTGCAGAATAAGATCAATACTCATGAATTAAAGTTCATTTAAGCTTGCATGCATGATACATAACTTGCTCAACGCAGTTTTAGAGCATGGATTGGTCTCCAAACCAAAGTTCCTATTCAATCTAAGCCCTTAGAGCCTCTTGGTGGCTCTCTAACACAATTAATGGAATTTAAACTCTATCTAGTGAATATAATTGCTTCCCCTTACCTCTCAGACGTGAATCAACATAAAGAAATCCAAGAAAAGTGCTCCAACCCCAGAAATCACTTTGAGCTTCACATGCATGACAGTTTTGAGTGCACCACCAAAACCGAATTGGTTCACCCATGAAACAGAGATAAGAATTGGGGAAAATTAGATTTCTAAACTCTATACAACATGTTCTAACTAAAGGAATTGAGTTTGAGACTCAGGAGCTCGAGAGCTTACCAGAAATCAATCTCCAAGTAAGCTCCAGAAACCAACTTTGACAGAATAACTCCAACTTCCAAGCTGTCGTTCTCCCAACACACTCGCTCAATCCTCACGATTTTGGTGTTTATACAAAGCTCGTGATGTGAGCTTTATATTCGTGTATCACTCCAACCTTAACACTCAGAACTGACAGAGAATCGAAGAGAATGAATTCGAAACCCTAGCTTCAACAACACCAACAAGAATGAGCAAAATTCGTAGCTTAGGGAGGTTGAAGAGCTTAAATAGACATGGAGGGGCATCATGCATCACGACACGACACCCTTGGTGTTGGCATGGAGGCGATTTCGTGTCAACGAAGGGAAATCGTTGGCTGTGACTCACCAAATGCACTAACTCGTGCAGTTTGACCCAGAATACTCGAGTATTCCAGAAAATACTCGAGTGTTTACCCAGTTTTTGAAAAATAATTATTTTATTTACCTTCCCTCCAAAATCTTTCCTATAATTGCTTCTAGGTCCCAACCCAGGGACTAATATGCAAAACTCTTATTTTATGCATTTAAATTATTTATTAAATAATTTCCACACATCAACTAGTTATATGAACACAGATTTTAATCAAGGATTAATTTAGAAACTATTAATTATAATTAACATTTCATTAATCGGGGATTAAAATTTTGGGGTGTTACAACCAAAACACCATATTTTCTTAGCAAGATCCTTATCCCAACCAAACTCCTTTGACAAGATTTTAGAACGAACCTTGGGGTCATCCCTTGGTCCAATCTTTCCTTCATCGATAGCCTCTGCGAGCCCATCTTCAGTGGGTCTTGCTTCCATGTAGAGACGGTTGTGCTTGTTGGGGGACTTGCTCATCACATTACGGCAAGACCTCTCTAAGACAGTTTCAAGGAATGACATAACAGGATCAAATTTAATAATCTCAGCTCCACCCATGAAATCTTCTTGCAAGTCCTTCAAACAGATCTCAAGATGAAGTTCTCCTGCAACAACAATAACAACAATAAAAAAAGCATCATTAGATGAGGAAAGGATAGTAAAGAAAATGAAAAGACATGCAAGGTTTTGAGTGAGCAAAGTAGTGAACAAGATTTTTATGGAGAAGAGGATCTGTATGGAGAAGAAGAAGAAGTTGGGTGTAAGTAGTAATATATAGGGTGTGGGTATTGATATATATAGGTTTTTAGGATTAGGGGTGTAAATATTAGTGATGGGTGTAAATAATAGATGTACATGTATGAGTAGTAATGATTAGGGTAATATTGGAAATTTGGTGTAAAAAATTATAAAAATTGGGTGTATGGAGTAATGACAAGGGTGCAAATAACATCTCCCATAATATAAAAAGACAATACTTGCAATTCAAAAAATGCTGAGGTGTCGCTTCCATCGTTTTTTCTAATTTTTTTGTTTTTTTAAATAATTAAAAACATTTAAAAAATATTGCTATATATTGTGTGAAGATAAAAATAAAAGAAAAGCAAAATTTTAGGAAT
Source organism: Crotalaria pallida (assembly GCA_037953625.1). NCBI lineage: Eukaryota > Viridiplantae > Streptophyta > Magnoliopsida > Fabales > Fabaceae > Crotalaria > Crotalaria pallida. Next base: position 133,879,714 of record CM075654.1, on the reverse strand, counting down.
CCATTAACTACTTTTTGCTATCATGCGTTCAAATTTTAAATATTTAACTGATTCTAATATTTAAAAAAATGATTTAAATCTTAAATATTAAAAAAAATATTGAGATTATATAGTAATTCATTAACTACTTTGTTGGTTTGATTCCTAATGAGTCGAGATCAATTATATACTATACAAAATCAATTTATTCCAAGTTTCCAATTTTATAAATAATAAAAATCCTAAAAAGAATTATGGATACGTAGATTAAACGATGGAAAACTACTTGATTTTAACAAATATTCCTCAACTATGAGATTTTTTTTTTGATCCGAATTCCTTGCGGAACCACCGGTATCCCCAAGAGCACCCTTAATACCAGGGAGACCTTGAGACTAATGAGATTAAGATAGTATAATTTGAAATTGTTTTCGAATATTAGAATGAAGATAAATGTAAATCTGATTGATTCAATTTAAATATTAATAATCTCATATATAAAATTATGCAATTCAGTTAAAAAATTTTATTAAATTTTTAGTTTGAAATAATTATCATATATAAGAACATTATGCTATCTAATATTTTTTTTTGGTTTGCACCCTGGTATCCGGCCCACTGGGCCGACTAATCCAGTTCGAGGGGGGTCCCGGGGTTAAGGTTTTATTCCTCTCCCAACGTTGTTGCGGGGGATCGAACCGTGGTTCGCCCTACCAAGTGCAGCCCCTGGCACCACTGCACCAACACTATCTAATATATCTGTTCATTCCCGTGCATCGCACGAGTAATTTAAACTAGTTAAATAAATAAGTAATGAAAAACCATATTTTGTATTGGATTGCAAAAGTAAAATTCATTAATTCATATATTTACAGGTTTAGTGAGCAAATTAAAAAAAAAAAATTGGGATGATATGATGAGACCCATCAATAGTTATAATTTTTTTTCACTAATAATTTCTTTTTTAGAAGTAAAAGTACTATAAAAAATTTCAAGACCCCTTAAATTTTTTGATAAGGGCAATCGCTTTCATGATCCCCTATCCCTCAATCAAGATGGGGCTGACCACGGCGACAAAAAAACTTGCATAATTTTGGTGACAATACTAGAAAAAATTATAAGTTTGTCAATAGTGGTGGAAAACTAAAAGTTGCCAAATTTTGAAACTAAAATCATAAAATTTCATATTGTTTTGGTTTTAGTCATTAAAAGTTCAGCGTGTTTTGGTTTTAATCCCTAGAAGTTACTTTGACCTGGACTAGTCCTTAAATTTTCAAACATTTTGGTTTTGGTCCATTTTATTAGGAAAAATTTGTTATTTGTTTCTGTGACTAGCGGAACATCACATTAGCAGTCCATGTGGTTTGGGGTGACACCAAATAAGTGATATGACGTGGATAATACATATCCACAGATGCAATATGGACACAAAATGGTCCCGTACGCAAAAATTTGAGTTCATGATCCTGAATCATCCATGTCACATTACCTATTTGGCACCACTTCACATCATGTCACAGTTGGTATGGATTTTCGTTAACCATGTTAACAAATAACATATTTTTACTATGCAAGGGACTAAAACCAAAATGTTTGAAAATTTAAGGATCAGTCCCGGTCAAAATAAATTCTAGGGACTAAAACCAAAACAAGCTGAACTTTTAGGGACTAAAACCATAAATAAGCCAAAAATAAATAAATAAAATTTCCTTTTGCTTTTGTTACAAGAATAAGGAAGGGTAATTAAAACAAAGACTCAAAACTAAAAATCTTTCCGTAGGGTCTTATTTAACACAACACTAACTAATTTCAGTCTTTCAACAACTACTATTTCTCTTTTTCACTTCCAAAAGCTCAAACCTTCCTAACAAGACCAAATTATTGACAACAACGTTATGTCTGGAACTTTATAGGAGTATATCATAATTTGATAATTACCAAAAAGACAACATAATCTCTCTTATAAATATCCCTTAAATACTACAGTAGTAGGAAAGTTCTTTACATTGGTTTAAAAAAAACGTTAAAAGGAAATAGAGTAAGTAATTTTATTTTTAAAAAAATATAAATTTCAAAATTTTAAAACTACAGTAAGCCAGGAACATGGATCTTGGAAAGCATATGGGAGCACCTCCTTTCCCTGACATATGTATGTTTGGAAAAGCGTTTTGTTGTCGCAAACGTGCATTTGTCCAAAAACTTCATCTTACAAGCTTATGGCTAAACGCGATTTTGCCCCCTCCAACCATAGATTCAAACACACACATGGTGGTTTGAAACTGACATGAAATGTGGGAGTCATGGGCTCGACTCCTTCAAATAAAAATTGGCATAAAAAGGTTACATTAAGATTCAAATCAATGACATGTCTAACATAATAAAGCTGCATTTATCACTATGCTAAAGATCACAAGTTGTTAGTCTAAGCAAATTACTAAATACAAACATTTAAAAAGTCGATCTCTCAAAACTTCACCCCTAACTTTTTTTTATCAAAATTTGTCACTGAGTAAACTTTAAATTTTTAATACAAACTTTGAAATATTCATTAACCAATACATCAATACACTCAAAGCATTGGTTATAAAATTGTGAAATAAGGATAGGGAGTACTCCTGTATGTCTTTAACTAATTTCGTATTTATTAAAAAAATTAGTTGAGTCAATTTAGTTTTCTAAAATTAATAAAAAATAAAATTATTTTAGAAAAGTTGCATTGAAAAAGAAACAAAAACAAATAAGATTAACATTTATTTATTTATTTATTTTATAATCAACTGGGCCAACGCCCAAAGAAAAACTAGATCATTCTAGGGAAAGCTATCTCATAAGCATCTTCGCAAACAATGTGAAATAAACCAGAAGGACATGAATCTAGAAAAACACAATCAAAAGAACCTTGGTGACCATAATTAGCCAGTCAATTCACACAACGATTTGCTTCTCTGAAAATATGGTGGAGAGAGAGATTCCAATCCGAATGAAGAAGACTCCTTATCTGACGAACAATCAAGAAACAACGATGGGTTGAAGCACAGTGATTTGAGACCATACAAATAGCAACTTTTGAATCCATTTCAACCTCCAAATCATGGATATTAAGTTGTTTTGCAAGACAAAGACCCCATAAAAGGCCCCAAAGCTCAACCTTAACAGAACAACAAGATCCAAGATTACAATAAAATCCGTGAATAAAAGCCCCAGAGAGGTCCCTAATTAAACCACCACACGTAGAAGTTCGAGAATTCAACCTAAAGGAACCATCAACATTTAATTTCATATAGCTCAGATTAGGAGGAAACCAAGAGATGAGATTCTCCTTCTTATAAAGAATGCAAGTATTAGCGGAAAAGGCTAAAACAGCTTCAATAAAACGGGTTTGAGCAAAAGCTTGGACAATCAGATCAGATAGCTTTGTGCGATTATGAGAAAAGACAAGCTCATTTCTACTATGCCATAACATAGAAATAACAACACCAAACAGTATACTCCACTTGAAATCAACAGCACCAATGCAATCATCAGTAAGATTACATTTCAGCCAACTAGACGCATTTATCATAAAAAAATTTTAGCCCACACCTGTTCATTAATTACACCAGTCCAAAGCTCCCTAATATCATCACAATCACGAAGCATATGCATAATTGTTTCTGGAGCTTGTCGACGTCTCGGACATAAATCATCCACCGCCATATTGCGATGAACTCTCTCTTCATTAGTAAGCAATTTGCCATGACCAATTTTCCAAAGAAGGGATCGAATCCTCTGAAGGCCCTGTCATTTCCAGATTAAATCAAAAAGATTTAAATTACCATTAACACAAACAGGTAAAACAACTCCTTGAATAACATTAACAGTCGAAGGGATAGAAAAATTTCCATCAGGCTCTTTAGACCAAGCAATATAGTCAGTGTCAGATGAGTTTGAAAGAGGTACAACAGCTGCAATGCGGCTACAAATGTTGTCTTAACATTTTATTAGAATATTTTAAAAATAATTTCATCGAGAATAAAAAATTAATTATTATTTTTTATTTATTTAAGATCAATAAATATGTTTAAAAAAAACAAAATAAAAACTTGAAAATAAAATGGCCAACCCGAACCGTTACCGTTTTTGGCCCAAAACAGGTGCACACATCTTCTTCCTCATCTGCTGTTCCAAAATATATTCCTTTTTTTGTTCTCTCCCTTTCTCTTCTTCTCCCTGAGCCTCTCCATTCAATTCCATTTAATTCAAATCATCGTCGTTTCTAATCACCACCCCCTATTTGTTTCACTCAATTGAAATTTATTCCTCCAATCTCTATTTTTCTTTTCAACTCCTATTTCCCCATTTCGATATCTCCGATTCAATTTACGCTTTAGGGTTTCTGACTCTCCATCGATTCGTCCCTTCCCAAATTTCAGTTGTTTCCAGCTGGGTATAATAAAAATCCCGCAGATTCTCAATCTCGAACACAAAAAGAAGGTAACTTTATCAGCATTTTTCATTATAACATTGTTTCTGAAAAATCCCCATTTCAATGCATCTTTCATTTTTTTTTTCATGCCTATAAATTTGTCATTTTTATTCTACCCATTTGATTTTTTCGTTAATGGGTATTTTTTATTTGTTTTAATTTGTCCTTTTTTCAATGGAAAAGGTCAACGAAGTTTTATTGTTTTTTTTTGCGGGTGAGTTGTGGGCTGAGCCTGCAACGATTGATATAAACTGGAGTTATCACAATGTTGGGTGTGAGTCGTAGCGGGTTTAACATCTCTAGCCGTTTTCGCCATCTCGCCGAATGGCACCCTTTAGAATTGCAACGTTGATTAGGGCTTGAAGCCCTTTTCCTTCCCTTGAAAATCAGGTAACAACTTTCATATTTAAGTGTATTTCATTCATTTTATTCGATTATTTGATTTTAATATTTGATAACAAAATGTTTTTGTTTTGTCTTTCAGATTTTCAAATTTTAGGCCGAGTGATATATATCAACCACCTTTTAGGTCCAAGCTCCTAATGTTAAACAAGACTAGTTCTATTGCCAAAGCGATGGGCTGTTGTAATTGCTTCGGGTTTATCAGGAGATCAAGACGCCAAAGGCCTAAGCCCGCAGTCAATAATTATAATTACAATAATTATAATAATAGCAATAATAATAATCTCTCCCAGGAGCTGTTGTTGGACGATGACATTGACGAGGATGATGATCATTCGTATAATAATGGCAGTGGTATTAACACCAGCAGTGGAGATGAGAGTGAGGTGCAAACTCGTCCCAAGCGATCGGAGGAAATTTTGAATTTGAGAGTAGAGAACGGCATGATTTGTAGGCAGTTTCCTGTTAAGGAAACACACAAAGTCGTTCGCACAGAGGTAATTTTTTGGTTGTGGTCTTCACTCAATTTGTTTTAAGGGTGATTTTGATGTCCAGCGAAACATCAAGACTAGGGGGGATAGTGATATTTGATACATGCGAATGATGTTGAGATGTTCACTGTAGTATAGGTGAAAACTGCTGTCATTATGTTTCTGAGTTATTGATTACTCTCTTTTTCCAGATTCTGACTCTTATCTCTTTATAGTATGGTATGTTTATCATGACTAGCAATATAAAGCCACAATTTTTTTTTTAAATTTTAATCCAATGAAAAGTTTTCACTTTTATAAATGCTACGTTACAAAAGAGTTTGGGGTTCGTTTTAATATCCTATTTAATACCATTTTTAGTGATTTGGCATGAATTTGAGGCTTATTGTTGACTTATCCGGATCTTGCTTTCTTCTCAGTTATTGTGTTGTTCTCCATTTCTTCGCTTGTAGCCATAAATTGCCAGAGTTTGTATCTTTTGCGGAATCGTATATCATAAGTTTATTTGTGTTTTTATATTCATGATGTTAATTTCACAATGTTTGTTTCCATTTGAATGGTTATCTGTATTCAGTAAACTTCTCTATTGCATTCATATTTTTTGAAAAAACTTCATTCAAAATTTTATTGCCCTTTCAGGATGAAAATGGGAACAAGATGATAAATGAGTATATCCGCGAGTGTAAGATTGGTTCCGGTAGCTACGGGAAAGTGGTAAGTATAGTATTCATTGTACCATCTTGTGTCTCTTAACAAAAACAGTTCTCCTTACCCTGTTTCGTTAAATTCATCACAGGCCCTCTATAGAAGCTCTGTCGATGGAAACCATTATGCAATAAAGGTAAGGACACCTTGGTGTGGGTAGGCAGATAATTGTGCAATAGCAAGCCATGTGGGCATTATTTTTGCCACAGGGTTGTAATGAGTAATTTGTGTTCTGGTAATTGTCAAGATAAAGGTGCAGGTCATATATTGAGCTGAAAATATTTGAACTGCAGGCCTTTCACAAGTCTCATTTACTGAAGCTTCGAGTTGCACCCTCAGAAACTGCCATGACTGATGTTCTCCGTGAGGTATATTTCTTATGTATATCTTTGGGTTTTCCATAATCAGATGATAATATGATTTAAACATGAATACTAAGATTGAAAACAGTAACATCCATTTAGGTCGTGCTTAGAAAGTAGAAACCTTTATTCGTTTCCCAAATTTGCGTATCAGATTCTCATTTAAAAAATAATAATCAAATAGGAAGCCTTTTGCCAAGGTTTTACATATTATTTTGCTCCCTCGTTTATGGTTTTATGATATATTAGATTTGCTAACTTCATTGTTTTAGCTGTTTTGCTCTGTCCCTGCGGTTAAAAGACATGAATACTTTCATTTCAGGTACTCATTATGAAAATGGTGGAGCATCCTAATATAGTCAATCTCATTGAGGTGATTGATGACCCAGAGTCAGATAACTTCTACATGGGTACTGATGACTAGTTTTTGTTTGGTTTGGTTATTTAATGATTCACTGCTGCTCTTGAAATTTCTATTTTGTATCTCTAGCCTTAGCCCTTGTGTTTAAGTAAGAATCTTTTTGAATGCCTATGCTTGACAACTTATTTTTTCTTATACAGTACTTGAATACGTGGAAGACAAATGGGTTTGCCAGGGTACAGGTCCTGCTTGTGGCTTAGGTGAAGAGACTGCTAGGAGATACATGCGTGATATAGTTTCTGGATTGACATATCTCCATGCTCACGTAATATTTCTCAACCAATCTATTTGAGCTTACTGTTGACTGAGATTCCCCCAATCCCCTTTTCCTCTCTCCCTCTCTCTCTTCTCACACACAGGCGCATCCTGTTTATCTGTGGAAATATATCATTAGATATGAATGCTAAACAAAAAACAAAAGTTAGAAGCTTTAAATTGACATCATATCTTGAAATAATTTGACCGTGTTACTATGACAATTATTTAATCATTTTTTATTTGGAAAGCAGCGTATAGTACATGGGGATATTAAACCTGATAATCTGTTGGTTACTCGACACGGTACTGTGAAGATAGGAGATTTCAGTGTCAGCCAGGCTTTTGAGGTAATGTCGTTACTGAGCCCAAATGTAAATTTGATTACTTGAAAATTGAAATAGATGAAGGCTGATAAGTTTACTTGAACACTTTGCTGGACACCTTTTCTTTGTGAAAAATGTAATATCATTGCACTCTATGGGTGAAACTTGAAATATGCCTTAACAACTTTAACCTTTTATTTTCTTTTGAGCTAAGATATTTAAAGTTATAACAAGTGATTGTGGTTGTTAGAGCCAAGTGTCATGGCATAGTGCGTAATCTATGATATATTATACTAGTTTTTAGCCCGTGCAATGCACGGGTTGTTTATTATTAGTTAATTATTTATTAGTTAATTAATTATCTTGGGAGATATAAAAAAATTAATTTTGAATTTTTTTAGTAATTCTAATAACTTATAATCATTTTGGGTTGAAGAATTGAATCGTTACCAATTATTTGTTGCAAACATAAAATATTTTATTTAAAACTCAAATGATTAAATTCAAAATTTAGGAAAGCATAGAAGTTAATAATAGGCATGAAGATTGAAAACTCGAAATCAAGAAATTCAAATAAAAATGGGCTAGATAATGGACGGTAAATTCTAAGTATTATTTCCGTCAACAAATTTAGCTCATCGTTCATTAGTTCAGATTTAAGATATAATCTTCACTAAATAAAAAATTTCATGTACCCAATAATTATAGCAAAAAAAAAAAAAAGAAGAAAGAGAGCAGAAAGATTCTAAATTAAAAATGAAAGTAAAAAACAAAAGTAAAACTTCCATTAACATGCAAAATTCTAAATTCTGAAAAAAATAAAATATGCAAATAATTTTATTTTTTATATATAAAAAAGGATATATATATAATATAAATCTTTTAACCTTTCCTTATTGATTATAGCATATATATTTTTTATTATCCTTTAATCCTTTATAGGTGAGACGTGATATATTGATTAACGAATATATTTGTTGAATATATTAATTGTGTCAAATTTGTTATAACATTCAAAATACAAATTTCAAAATGCTATTCATTTTCCAAATCACGCATGACTTTCATTCTATACTATCTATGTTTGCCTCCTTTCTTGTATAATAATTTTAATCAAATTGGCATATAGGTACAGCAAATTAGTGCGTATAGGTACAACAAGAAAACCAAAAAGAAATATTGGACTTTATCAGGGAATTCAAAAAATAAGTAACAAAGTAAGGACGATAGACAATTACTCCCTTACGTTAATAATTAAAAAATAAATCATTAATATTTTGTTGTCTAGCTTCTCAAAACGCTCAGTTTATGTTATTTAGTAAAACCCGAACAACTTGCAAGTGACTTAAGTGGTTTTTGAATCAAAATCAAAATAACGAATAATCACTTTTTCTGTGAGAAACAAAAAAAATAAAACCCCGGGCCCTGAATTCATATACGTAAAAAAAATAAAAAAAACTCTCTTAACTCTTTTCTTCTTATATACTTTTTTCTCAATTTAATTATACATAACCAATTATTCAAGTCATGAATAATAAAGCAAAACGAAACAAAGCAAGTTCTAAAAAAAAAAAAAAACCAAACTTTCAACTGATGTTAGTAAAAAAATAATATCATCAAAGAATAACATGAAAAGAATAATTATAATTATAATAATACCAAAATAGGAAAACCGCCATACTTATTGTTCTTCTATCTATATAGGGATATGATATAAAAAATAAATAAATTTAAGAGGATAGAATAGGATAAACATAATTTACAAAGGCAAAGGCAGCAAAAATAAACATGGAACGGGGAACCGCCATATTGATTCCCAGAGGCTAACCGCCATACTGAGGGAACGGAAATGCAGTCGCAAAGACAACCAACAAAGTGTGTGTGATTTAGGAGTTTGTCTTCTTACTTTATCTACTTTGTTCATTTTTTTTTTTTGGAATCCAATAAAATTGAATAGAATAGAATACTTACAACGAAGAAGGACCAGAACATGGACACCTTTCTCTTTTTCATGGCTGTTAGACATGGTCGGCATTTGCGAATTGGAAGTGGAGAATGAAAAATTGGAAGAGGAAGAAAAGAAGAAGGGAAAGGAAGAGTGGAGAGATGTGTGATGGAGAGAGGATCACGATATGACGGTTTTGATTTATGAGTGTCTTAAGTGTTAACCACCATAAATATGAGAAAGAAAAAAGGGAAATTAGAGGGATTGAATGCAGTTTGTTTAGCGAAGCAGTTACACCCATAACTCAAAAATAGTGCCACGTGGATACCCTGATTGAAGAGAAAATGCTAACTTTTGCTGTGAAGCCTTTATTTTGAAAAGGTTGAATGAGAGAACAGCATTGGGTGACCTTTTTATAATAAATAAATAAAAGGAAGGATTTTAGCCTAATTATTGTTTTTGACATGCCCACACACACTCTTCTTGATATAGATGTTTGTTAGTGACATTGCATAGGTATTACAATATTACTTGGAACTTACATGGACCCTGTATTTGTTCAATTTGCAGGATGATAATGATGAACTTCGTCGATCACCAGGCACTCCTGTTTTCACTGCACCAGAATGTATTTTAGGTACAGATTTATTTTCAAGTTTGCCCGATATCTTTGCTGTATGGACTATGGGGTCCATATTCTCATTGTTGTTTTGGGTTTTGTTGATATTTTAGGTCTTACCTATCATGGTAAAGCTGCAGATACATGGGCAGTAGGAATTACTTTATACTGTATGATATTGGGTGAATACCCTTTTCTTGGAGACACTCTTCAAGATACATATGACAGGGTAAGACACTAACTCACATACAACTTTTTCCTTCTCTGGTATTATTATACCTTATCCTTCATGTTACTTTCAGCCTAGTATAACATAAATCTCATCATATTTTTTTCTTCATGCTTCAGATAGTCCATAATCCTATAGTACTCCCAAATGATATGAACCCACAATTAAAGAACTTAATAGAAGGACTACTTTCTAAAGGTACATGACTTTCAACACTTGTGTCTTATCACTCTTAAAAGAGCACAAACATGACTATACATTCTTATTTATGGTTTTGATTTTAAATTGTGCAGATCCAAGACTAAGGATGACGCTGAATGATGTTGCGGAGCATAGCTGGGTTATTGGGGATGATGGGCCAATTCCTGGTTACCTGTGTTGGTGCCAAAGGAACATCTTGGAAAGGGAAGACAGTGATGAGAGCAATATGCTTGCTTGACCTATATACTGACTGAACTTATTTTTAGGTTGGATTTGTTTTTGTTTTAGGGAAAAGGCCACGTATTGTTTTTCCCTTTTTGACCATTGGCTGGTATGTTATGATTGTTATAGGGCTAGTATTGAATTAAGGAATCATGGAATTTAAGATAAATATGGTTCATGCAAGTGATGATCAGCAACAACGGCAGAAAAATTGTGATTTTTGTGTGAAAGAATTTGTTGCCTAGTGACTAAGAGAAGTTTTGTATCCGGCTCATTTACATGCATAACAAAATCAGTTTTGAGTTCAACCTTGGCATATAGATGCTCAAGTTTAAAGTTAAATCCAATATGAATATACCAAGGAGTGTTTTGTTTTTGTTTAAAGAATTTGGGATATACATTCACTGCTCTTCATAATTGCCAATTGCCATGCCAAGTGTGATGATTGACACTGACTCTGCCTTGATATACTGTATCTTCTATTACTATTATAAAGAAAAGAGGGTTTTTTTAAACTATTTTACCTATAATAACTAAAAAAAAGTGTACGTAATTTGGGTTTTCCAATTTGATCCTCAACAAGTATTAAAAATTACAATTTGTAAAATTGGAACAAATTTAAAACAAGGGTAAAATAATAATTTAAAAGCATAACTGCTCCCATCACTTTGTACTATCTCACTGGCCAGTTTTTCTATTGTGGTTTTGATTAGTTTTTCTACTACTCTACAAGGGGGTTTTGATTAGAAACATTTTTATGCGTTTGGGTTTTAGAACCCAGTTTCTGTATGTTGTTCACGGTAATAGCTAATGCACTCAGTGAAGTTGAGCCATGAAGATTGCGTCTCATACTCATACCATGCGAATACAATATTATATAGATACAAAACTAACCTTCGGGTGGCTCAAAATTTATCCCTTGTTTTGATTTGAACCTTTTGCATTATACTTCTTCCATAGCACTTAAACTTGACCAAATTCCTTATTACAAAAAAAAAAAAAAAAGAAAGAAAAAATCAAATCAAATTTTTCTATTTGACCAAATCTTGAAACCAGATGCTCTCATATGCTCCTAAATCCTAATCGAGTTTTAGTCTACAAACCCCTTAGTTTAGCCCCCAAACCCCAATTTTACAAATATTCCTTAAATACCTTTTTTCTTATTTAAACTAATTTGCCCAAAATTTTTCCAAACCCCACACCCAACCCAACTGTTCATCTCCAACCTCCCTTCTCCGTCTCCTGCTTCGACCACCGCCGCACGCCGCACGTCGTAGATCAGTACTCGACGGATCTGCACATCGTATACAACACCGTATTGGTTCCTTCGTTTCCTGCATCTGCACATGGTTGCCTCTCTCTTCACTGTACTCATGACCCCTTCTCTCCTGCATCTGTACATCATAGATCCGTCGCTGTACTTTGTCTCTGCTCCCTTTTCTGTGTTATGCGTAAATCCGACGAACCAGTGTTGGAATAGCTAAATTCCGACACTCATGAAATTTTATACAGTGTTTATTTTTTTAAAAAATTCCGATATACCAGTGTCGGAATTTGTCAATTTGCCAGGGTTGTAAATAACTGTACCGTAAAAAAAAAAAGAAAAGATGATTACCCATGTGGGAAGAAGGTGGAGGGTCTTGGGGTTTTTTTGTTCTGCGTTTTTTTTTTCTTTTTCTCTGTTATGCTATGTTTTTGTTCTTCGTTTTTTTGTTTGTTTTTTTTCTTCCTTTTTTCTTCTTTTATTTTTTTTCTTCTTCTCTGCTATGCCATGGATTTTGATTTTAGGGGTTTGTTTCTGTTTTTGTTATTCTTGGTATTTTTGTTGTTCTTGGTTCTTAGTTTTTTTTCTCGTTTTTTTGTTCTGATTTTAGGGGTTCATTTCTGTTTTTGTTGTTTCTGTATAGTGGTTGCTCAAGAAGATGAAGGGTTGGGGTTTGGTTTTTTTTTTTCCAGAAATAGGATTGGGGTTTGGGGCTTGTTTTTCTATTTTGAAGGTAAAATAGTAATAAGGCCATTTTAGTAATTTCCCAATTAAAATGGGGTTTGGGCCTAATATAGGGGGTTTGTAGACTAATACTCATCCTAATCAATCTCCACTAACAGTGATCAATCTCAACACTTACCATTAATGATGGGCTTTGATTTTCTAATCCCCTTTTGATTTTTTGACCCCCTTTGAAATTTTCCAAAAATGCCCCCAATCCACACTTCTCCTTCTCCTTACTCACCACCACTCACATATCCACCATTTTGTAAATTTACGTTCAAATAATATTATTGTAATTTTAATCTAAATCAAACATCCTCTAAATCCCCCCTTGTAATGATCGCTAATGAGTTGTGCTTCGAGGATTTATCAAGATCAATACAGATCTCATAGTTCAAAGAGTGTTTATAGAGATATTCCAACACCGTTCTCATATCAATAGGTATCCAACTCGGAATATGTAGCCTGTTGATTTAAAAAATTAAAATAAATAAAAAAATTGTCGCAGAAAATTAAACGAGTCCATTTATTGGTGGGTTGAGGAAGTTCATGGGCTTGAATTTCCGAAGGGCCCAATTCACATGTAACGTGACTGAAAATGTAGTTACTAAGTTAGTTACCATTTTACAGTTCCCAGTTCCAGTCACTCAACACAATGGCGGAGCCTCTCCTCAACACGGATCTCTCTCCTTCCAAAACCCTAAACCCAATCAACGCTCACGATTCAACCTCCGACTCACATCCAACGCCTCCCAATGAATCTCCACAAAACGACGTCGTCGTCGTTCCCGGCGAGAAGCGGAAGAGAGACGACAACGACGACCGTTCTCTCCATCCGATGTGGAAGACAAGCCTCTGCTCCTACTTCAGGCGCCAAGACAAGGCTTGCAGCCACGGCGACACGTGCCGCTATGCTCACAGCGAGGAGGAGCTTCGTCCTCGCCCCGATAACACGTGGGACCCAACCTCCGAGCGTGCGAAGAAGGCGCTCAAGACTGAGACCGAAGAGAAACGCAGCGTTTCGGATGACGTCATGGTGACTGAGGCTCTCGTCGACGATGGAGGCGACAACGACGCTGGTTCCAGTAACGCGCTTAGCAAATGTTTGGTGCATTTGCCAATGAGGTGGTGCTCTGAGAAATTGAGAAGTTTTCTCAACGACGAGGTAAGTCAGTTTCTCAGTTACGGTTTTTTTATTTTATGAGTATGCGATTTCGCATTATGAAGATTTTGTTTCGTTTTTTGTAGGGTATACCTTTTAAGCATGCGAAGAAAAAGAAAGGTATGATGATAGGTTTTATCACTTTCGAAGATGAAGAACAAATGAAGAGTTCATCACAGGTACTAGTTATTATGAGTTTATGGATTGTGATAGTTTTACATTGTAAGCTTCGTTGGTACGTGATCGAATTGGCTATTGATAATATAAAAAATCTGAAATATAATAGGATTTAGATGGAAAATCTGCTGGCAACAAGAGGATAAAGGTTGCTGATGTCATTCCTCGATCATGCGATAAGAAAAGTGAGAATGATGGTGAAATTAATGATGATAATTTAAAGACGAGAAATGTGCGTGATGCAGTGACCCCTCTAGCTCACATGGCCTATGCTGATCAGTTGGAGCAGAAAAAAAACACTCTCATGCAGCTTCTCAAAAAACTTGTTAGTCGAGATTGTTGTTGTTGTTTTTTATTTTTTTTTTAATTTTTTTTAATTTTATCATTGTAGGTTTGATTAGTTATAATTGAACCATTGAAATTTATTTTGGCAGACTAGAAATGCTCGTAAAGCTTGTCCAACTGGTGTTTCTCTTCCTGAATGGATTCTCAAGTCTAGGGAAATAGGTACTGTTTTATTTCTTAAAACCTTCCTTCGATTTTCCATGAACAAATTTAATACAATCCTGTGGTTTTAGACTAGATTAAAGGTGTTATTTTGTGAATATCTGATGCAAATGTGTTTTTTCCATTCAAAATTTAGTGTGCTGCCTCTGTTCCCTTTCTGTAATTTTGTTTAATTTGAAAGTAAAGTGAGAATATTTTTTTCTCATACTTCTGCAGGTGGTCTTCCATGTAAACTAGAGGGTATCATTGCATCACCTAGTGTAAATGGATATCGTAATAAGTGTGAATTTTCTGTTGGGTATTCTCTAGAAGGCAAAGTAACAGTGGGCTTCATGCTTGGAAACTTCAGGTAATCTGCTTAATCTCTGTTTGGAGAGTGCTTTGCTTGTAAGTTACGTACTAAAATATTATAGCAGGGAGGGTGTAACAGCAGTTGAGGAAGCAGTAGACTGCCCAAATGTTTCTACAATTGCTCGTAAATTTGCTGCTATCTTTCAGGAGTTTCTGCAGCATTCTGATTTACCAGTTTGGAACAGATTTAAAAATACTGGATTTTGGCGCCAATTGACAGTATGATTTTGCTGGACTTTGTGTTGAATTTGTCATCCCTTTAATTTCCCTACATGGTGCTGAATATTTGATTTTATTATGCAATCATTTACCCATATGGAAACTGATGTTTTTGTATGTTTGTCATAAGGTTCGTGAAGGGAGGACAAATGGAAATGCTGTTGTTGCTGAAACTTTTGATGGTATTGCGGAGGTCATGCTTATTGTGCAGGTCAGTTTCTAATAAAAAATAATGTTGGCAAAACCATCTATTTTTTTGCCATGGTTTAGTTGTCCATAATCCATACTCATGAGAAATGAAGGGAGGTCAATTGGAGTTTGTGGTACATGTACCATCCTTTCTTTAAACATCATTAATAGTTTTTTCCTCCTGATCTTGATTACAGGTTTCTACTGCTGGTATTGCTGATGCACAAGTTGATACTGAATTTAAGAACCTTGCTGAGGCATTTGTTGCAGGAGCTACTTCACATTGTCCAGCATTGCCTCTCACAGCCCTGGTTGTACAGGTAGTAGCCCATCTAATTAAAGTTTTTGTTGTCATGATTAGAGTTTGATGCATCAAGTATTAGTTGCAATATGTATGTATAGTCATGCAATATAAATTGGAAGGTACTATTGTGTTGTTACTGTTCTTATGTTTGCTAGATAGTGGATATTTTCTCTCTCAACTTTCAAATGCACATTAGGTTGCTACTTTGGAAGGATCCATATTCAATGATCTAAAATGGCTGGTTAAAGTATTACAATGTCTTACATTGCTTTCGGGTACCGTGAAATGCGTTTATCATTTCAGCCATATAACCATGTAACATAGCATTATCAGAAGCACTGATAAATTAATGTTTCTGATACATGGGTGATAAGAATCTAGCGAAGTAGCTTAAAGATTTTACAATTATTTCCATGAAATGATGGTTTCTCCTTGAATTCTTATGCCCCTTCCACTGTGGCCACTATAAATTTGTGCATATTTGGTGGATGATATTGGATGGTTTGATTTCAACTTTGATGGCATGTTATGTGGCACCTTAAATTTTTACATGGCTTTTAATTTGATTGTCTGTTTTACATATAGGATCACCAAGGAATATCCAATGTAGCACCAGCTGATGCACCACTGCGTACACTTTCCATCCCTAAAGCAGTTGGTGATGCTGAGATGGATGAAAAAAATAATGCCAAGGATGTTCGAATCCATGACTATATAAGCAATCTCAAGTTCTCTATATCTCCAACAGCATTTTTTCAGGTTGGGATGCCGATCATTGATTTTATTGATTTCAATAGTCTCACCCTCCCCCTTGGTGGTAGGAATTCTGAGCCTACTTTTACTGCAGGTTAACACTCTTGCTGCTGAGAAGTTGTACTCACTTGCTGGAGATTGGGCATCCTTAGGTCCTGATACATTGCTATTTGATATATGCTGCGGGACAGGAACAATTGGCCTGACGTTAGCACATCGAGTTGGTATGGTAATAATCACTATTTAATTTCCTTTCTTCCCCCTTCCTTGCAGGGCTTATATTTGGGAAATTGACTGTTCTATTTGGTGCTTTGGGAAGTTATAATATACGATGTTATGATTACTTTTGCAGAGGTTAACTTCTTAAATGAAACTTCCATGTTGGACTTGTTTCCCTCACTTTTATCCCTGAAGAGCTTATTTTCCAAATTTCCTATTTCTTTTTATTGCTTGAGTCTGATTTTGTTTTGTATTATTCCAGGTGATTGGAATTGAAATGAATGCTTCTGCTGTATCTGATGCTCATAGGAACGCTGAGATTAATGGCATTAAAAACTGTAGATTTATATGTTCAAAGGTGAGGTGGTCAACAATCTTTATTTTTAGTCATGGTTGGATTATCATTTCATGGTTGCTTCCAAGAAACAAGGCAGAAACTTATAGTTGGTATCTAATATGTGGGGCACCAAGAATTTTCAACTTTTGGAATTTTTTTCAATCCAACTTAATTATTAACTTATAGTAACATTGCAACTTTTGCATGCTGGCTTATTTATGAGGCAACAGGCAGAGGATGTCATGGGATCTCTGTTAAAGGAATACCTGAATGTGGCAAAGGAACAAGTTGATGATCCTAATATCTCTGGAAGTAGCAATGATGTCTCTGAGGGCAGTTCCTGCCAAGAGCCTGAAAATGGTGAAAGGGCATCTCTGCCATCTCTTTGTTCAGATGATAACAATGCAGACAATGATGTCTCTGAGGCTATAGCCCCCCAAGAACCTGAAAATGATGAAAGGGCATCTCATTGTTCAGAAAATAACAGTGCAAACAATGATGCCTCTGTGGGTAGTAGTGCTTGTCAAGAGCCTGAAAATAGTGAAAAGGCATCTCATTGTTCAGACAATAAAACTGAAGAAATTGGAAGTGGGGTTCAGAAAGATAGCAGCTCTGGAAATGGGAATACTTTCTCACAGCAGTTTAAAAATGTCGTTGCTATTGTTGATCCTCCACGCGCTGGACTTCATCCAACTGTAAGAATCATACTCTATAGTTTCTCCACCATATATGTGCGAGTGATTACAACTGTAACTCTTATAGCACTTTGTTGTTTTTGGAGTTAGGACCCTTCTGTACCATTTTTTGTTCCCATGTTTTCTGTATTCTGCACTTGTTCAATTTGATTGCAGAATATAATATATGATCGTTCTCTATGTTGGATGGATTAGTTTTTTATTTTCTCCTAAAATTTAATTTCTGACGTGAATTGTGAAATTGCAGGTGATCAAGGCTTTGAGAACTCATCCGGGCCTGAGGAGGCTTGTGTAAGTTATTGTTCTGGGTCATTCTATATGCTTATTTAAGTAATACCTATTTCTCTATGAAATCTAATTGTGCACCTTTAAATGCAGTTACATATCATGTAATCCTGAAAGTTTGGTGGCAAACGCCATTGAGCTTTGTACGCCATCTCCAGTAAACCTTGAGAAGGGAAATAAAGACAACAGGGGATGGAGAAACATGAGCAGTGCTAGTTTAGCACGGCATAGGGCCAAGTCTATGCCCATCTCGGAGGCCTTCAAACCCGTAATAGCTATGGCTGTTGATCTTTTTCCACATACTCCACACTGTGAACTGGTTATGCTCCTTGAGAGGTAGGTGGACTTGAAGTTTAGGTTGAGGTTTAGGATGCGTTTGGGTAAGCAGCTTTAATTAAGTGCTTATTCAAAAAGCTAAAGAGAAATTAGTTTTATAAGCCTCTCTGACAAGCTTATTGATATATAAGCTAAACTTTTAAGAAGATTATAAACTATTTTCATATGTTTATTTTCACAAGTTCTCATTAATCCAAATAGGCTTTGTAAGCTCTTCCAGACACCCCTTAATTTAATTTCTATTTGGTAGGCCCTCAAATTTATTTGGCAGACATTTTTGTTTGGGGTGCGTTCTACTTGGTGGTGGATGCCAGTGCTTGTTATTTTTTATCATACGCATTGTTTCAGTATTCAGCTTTACCACTTTAACATAATATATATACTTTTTGCTGCATGTATCATGAAACATTATTATCTATATCTTCTTGTTCCCTGGGGATTTCTCTGGTTGGGTTACTTTCTGCTTGAGAGTTGCCAAGAGCAATCTCATTTTGTGGGCTCTATTTTAAATTCTGTATGGAACCTGGTAAATCATTATTGACTGAAATTTAAAAACGATGTATAAAATTTAGCCGTAGTTCGGAGTTGGGACTAAAATTACTGTATAGAAAGGGTTTAAACTCGAATTTAAAGTTAGTGATAATGATAACCCACATAATCGATGTGCTTATTCAGTGTTGTACGAGAATTGTGTTAGTACACTCTTTAGACCAACCTATATAAGCAAGCACTAAGCAGTCGACAACCTGTGGTGTACTCCATTATGTCAAAACAATAATGCTAGTCACCAAGTACTTTGTTGGAGATGAGTCACCTAACACACTTACCCTTGATATAATTAGTGGACATGAATCTATTTTTCTATCTAAAATAGAAAATACAGTCCCTATCTTGGCTCCCACGCAGTCCCACTGGCAAACTTATTTGGACTTCTATTTTCCGCTGGAATTCTGCAGAAGGAAAACCAGATACGGGTCTTGGAATTCTGACAGATGGAATTAGGCTATTAGTAATCTCAATTGGTTTCTAAAAATGAAATGTTTCGTTTTGCATGTTTCATACTCGATTTTCAAATGTTAACCAAATACTGTAATTACTAAATTTTCAAATCAAGGTTCAAATATGCTTTTGGTTTATAACCATGTACTGTCCTTGAAGTTTTAGCTTTTTAAAATTATTTTACATTTGGTTCTACGTTTTACAATTTTTTTCTTATATTTATCGTTAGTGACTTTTTGAAGTGTTGTGAAAAATAAAGCCATTAACACATGACATTGAATCATTCATGAATGAGATCTTTGTCTTATGCAAGCTCTTGATACAGCAGCCAAAATAGCAAAATGCATGCCAAGGCTGCACTGCGCACCGCACCTAGGCAAAACCCATATTATATTTAAGTACTGAATTATTTTTTTGTAGGGTGTCTTAGCCGATAACAAAATGCTGATTTCTTTCGATGCCTCGGTATTGATTATGGGAGTGAGTTTTACCTCTATAAATTATTTTTATACACAACGAAAATCTTATTCATAAAATTATGCTTCGGTAACTTAGTTTGATTGATTTTAAGGAGTTAACAATATGTTCTCAAAAATGTGTTATTTCATGTCATTTATTGTGATTAGTTGAAAAATAATATTTCATATGTCAACTAATCACAACAAATAACACATTGATTTTAAGTCCTAAATTATTACTTTTTGCAATATTGGAATCGGTTGGTAGTGATGTGTCATTCTCATTAAAGATGTCATGAGATGGAAGGACATGAGGACACGATGTAAGTTTACACGAGGAAACACTTCCGCCTCTCAAGAGGCGGAAGAAAATGGGGTTCAAGAGAAATGGGTGGGGCTGAAAGTAACTCTAAAAAAAAACCTAGTGAAATCCAACATCTTAATTCGGGAATAAGTTAAAAAGAGTTTTTTTTTTTTAAGTAAGTTAAAAAAGAGTTTAATTTATTATAAATTGATATTATTCATGTTAACCAAAAAAAATAATGTTAAAAAAAATGATATTATTCAATTATTGATTTCATTAAGTTAAAAAAAATTATTGATTTAATTAGTTATTATTAGAATCATTGATTTTTTATGTTGTCCACCTGATCCCGCCTACTCCATCCGGCTCGAATATAAGCAAAACTAACTAATTTTGCGGTTATTAAGGAGGTTAGTTGATTGTATTTAATTTTTTCAAATTTATAAAAGAATAGAGGTATTTTAGGAAAGTTGCATTGAGAATGAAACAAAAATTAAATAAGATAATAATTTTCTAGGGATGTTTTAGAAAAGTGGCATTGGAAATGAAATAAAATTTAAGAAAGTTGGTTAATTTTGCTTATATTTTAAATCGAGAGATATGTTTTTTGTTATTTATATTTCAAGCCGAAGGGAGTAAGTACTATTTAAGTAAATTTGAATTCGATCAAGATTGCATATCTAATTGTGATAGATGAATCTTTCAACATAAATATTCTGTATGACTTTATTTAAGTGAGACCGAATTATTTACCATTTGTCACAACCAATATTGATATTAGAATATTTGATGAGGGCATGTTATATAATATATATATATATATATATATATATATATATATATATATATTTAGATTTTACATGTTTATTCTCATTTCTGTGTCATTTCCCTTTCATTAATTAATAACTTACTTTCTTTCAATAATAGTAGTAATAATAATAATAACCACAACAAAAATAATTACTCGTATAATTATATTATAATATTAATAACACTAACGACAACAACTTGATCTTTCAGCATGACATGTTTACTGCTCCATGTTGTGTACCACGCAATAATGTACATTATCATTTATTTTTATTAACTAGGAAAATTGCGCATGCACGAGTCTTAAATTTTGTTATCCTTCCCTTTTTTCGAAGGGCTCTCCATTTGTTCAAATATTAAACATTAATTTTATTTACATGTGATTGAATAAATTGAAATGATAAATTGAAAGGAAGACTTTCATGATCAACATATTATAAAAAAAGAAATATTGAGAAGAAATATTGTGTTAAAGATCAACACAATATTGAAAAGAAATATTATTATACACACACGTTTACAGTTATTTGGGCATTAAAGGAATAATTTTAAGCAAGAAAGAGGATTCGTGTCAGCATCCAGAATTGGGTAAAAATGTCAACAACTTGCATGTTACAACTTACAACAACTTTTGTGAGGCAACTTGAAGCATTTTGATACCCAAAAAAATAATAATAATTATAATTGAAATCATCAAGGTAATATGTTTAATAAAAAATTTAAATGATAAATTTGAAGGAAGGCTTTCATGATCAACATATTATAAAAAAATAAATATTGAGAAAAAATATTGTGTTAAAGATCAACGCAATTTGAAAAGAATTTAACTTACTTCTTCACATTCTTTGATCTTCTTTTGTGCACCATCAAGTCTTAAGTCCCTGTATTAAGAAATGTTTGAGCAAAATTCAAACACTTAAAAATACCAAAAAAAAATGAAAAAGCTTTCTAGCTACCAATTAAAAAAAAATAATACTAACTGTTCATATGCTTAATGTTTATGACAAATAAGGAAATAAAATATACTTAATAAGGAAATAATTTCTGTTGAAATGAAGACTTTTCACCAATTTAAAAAAATAAATAAAAAAAAAATACTAACTGTTCATATGCTCAAACAACCAAGGTTTCCTTCTTTATACTTTTTTTTTTGCAAGTGGCATTTTGATACCAAAAATAAAAAAAAAATCCCATTGAAAGACGAATGGCCGGTAATAAATAAGTTTTAAATAGAAAACAAAATGACCAAGCATTTATATATATATATATATATATATATATATATATATGCAGATTGTAGAGGCCTAGAGGGGCAAGAAATGTACGATGGTGCACATAGTAGCTTTGATAAAATAAAAAGTTTGCATAATAATATGATGGACTACCTTGTAAGTTTGGTCACCAAAGAAGTGAATTTCATTGAAATTATCAAGGTAACATGTTTAAACAAAAATTTAAATGATAAATTGAAAGGAAGGCTTTCATGATCAACATATTATAAAAAAAGAAATATTGAGAAGAAATATTGTGTTAAAGATCAACGCAATATTGAAAAGAATTTCACTTACTTCTTCACATTCTTTGATCTTCTTTTGTGCACCATCAAGTCTCAAGTCTCTGTATTAAGAAATGTTTGAGCAAAATTCAAACACTTAAAAATACCAAAAAAATGGAAAAAATACTAATTGAAAGGAAGACTTTCTACCATTTAAAAAAAAAAATTACTACCTGTTCATATGCTTAATGTAACCTTGTCACTTTTCAAGTTTTCCATGACTATCAATTGTAAGCGGTCATAATAGCATTTGTTGCATCGCACATTGAAAGGAAATAATGAAAATTACTAACTGTTTCAATTGTAAGCAGTCATAAAATGAAAGGAAAATGAAAAGATTAAAAATATATGGACGGATGTGATTTACTTGCAATGGATGACTAGGATTAGAATGAAATTTAGGAGGATATGAACGTATGTGATTTATTCAAAAAAAAAATTTAAGAATAAGTGATGGCACATAATTTTCACATACAAAATTGGATAATAGATGTTGTCCCTACATACAACACGTACTCATGTTTCGTTGTTAATGGCAACACTGTATTCCCCCATTACAACTTCCTACTTTCCTTTTGTTTGACTAACTGAATCATACTATATACTATTATTTTTAGTTTTTTACTTTAAGGTCCACTGATCCACTTCCTCTACCTTGGGAGTGTTAAAAGGCTATTCATTCATTAAATTTAAGATCTTTTGTTACATCATTTTGCTTCCATCTCATCGATAACAAGTTTATGATAGTTGTTGACACCATTTTAATACCTGGCTATTTTTTATATATCCTTACTCTTATAAACTTGTAGTAGCAATGTAAATTACGTTGCTTGCGTTTGAGCAAAAGAATCGAAAAAAAAAACCCAGCATTTATAGCTCCATGAAATCTCAACATCGTGGCTTGCCATTTCCTTGTCATGACAATGAATCGAGTCATGATGATGGCTATAATCTTGTGATCCATATTGCTTGTCTACCATAAATTTAAGTGACACGTCAATATTGATGGACGTAACACTAGATTAATTATTAGATGAACATAAACAAACAAACAAAAACAATTCAATTTATAAGTTTTTTGGAATATATAGTAAATTTCAAAATGCATGTATCTCTTCCACGTAGTCATAGTGATTGATTGTTATAATTTTGAAAGGTGTCTCCTCTCAAGCAGGGGAAAGCAAATTGAGCTTTGCATTCTTTAATTTCGTCACTCCTAAAACCACAATCTGATAAGCATCTCGTGGCTAAAGCAAATCAAAGGTAATGATTTTAGTTAAACTTTCTAGAATAATCATATGAGCATCTACTTGGAATAGTTACTTGAGCCCCTTTTCAATACTTTAATTCAAAACTAAAGGTAAAAAGGGTGCTTATCTTTATAATAATGCATGGAGAAAACAAAAAAGCTAAGAAAGAAAACCTGATCTCATTTTTACCCGGCACATATATTAATAATATTACTCTATTACAAAGACCACGAGTTTTGGAGTATTCATTAAGGTTTCTATCCATTAGGGATGGGAATTGGACCCGCAATGGGTCTGGGTCCAAAAAAGAGATCCGTAGGTCTAAAGAATGGATCCGCTTAGGTATCCGCTTTAAACGGGTCTGGGTCCGGATATCTCCCCGTCCATATTTACATATATGCATTATATATATATTTTTAGTATGTTTGTGTTTAACGAGAGAATTTCTTTTATGTCTGTAAATGTTTAATGGTGATAGAAATTAATATTAAGTTGAGTGTGTAATGATGTATTAAGGATCCCTTGATCTATAAAAAAACATAAAAAATAATTTAAAAAATAATTTTTTCTTTAAAAACAATTGCTAATGGGTACCCACAAAATCCGTTTGATTAGTATCCAAAGACCAGCCTACCCATTATGCAGCGGGTACCCCCACGGATCTGGATCCGGATACCCCATTACCCGGACCCATTGTCATCCCTCTTATCAATGAGTATTTTATTATCATTATCATTTCTACTAGTGGAGAAGAATTGACTTGAATTCTTGAAATCTACCTGAAGTGGATACGAGAATATATCTTTATACATAAAAAAATAAAATGGATGCAAAGTGTAACCAACTTGATTGATATATAGTGATGCATGTTAGATGATGCTTAATCATAATATAGGTCCAAGTTAACTTTTTATTTTGCATTAACGAATTGTCAAATTTATACACTAATTAAGTCAATATATGTGGGGTTGGACACCGCTTTATTTTTATTTCTTTTTCAGAAAGATTTGAAATGGATTTCTTTTTCGATCTCAGCTCTTTGCTTTACTCAGTTCTCTTTCTTTAAGCTGGCAGTTGGCACTTGATTCTTTTGATGGATAATGATAATGCAAGTGCATGTTAGGACAAACTCAAAGCAAAGAAGGCGGGGTCTGTTACGTTGTATATATTGAAGATGAAAAGAACAAATGCCCTAGCTAGCCCGTATAGTAGTAGCCTTACCGTTATCCTATGTATGCTATATTGCTATGCTACTCTCTGGTGGCTGGACAGTGGCCACGTTAATCGCTAATTCATTATAATTATTCATTTCGTGACAGCGGCTTCACATAATTCAATTCAAGTTTTTCAATCTCATTTTGCCCCCCACAATAATAAATTCCTTATGCTTTATGCATCCACTCTCTATGACCGAGTACTAGTATATATGAATATGAAAAATGTGAGCACTTTTGGGCATCCAATTGTACAAGAAATGGAATTGGTAATGGAATTTTAATGTTCATATCTGAAATTTCATTTGAATTTGGAATTGAAATTCTAAGAACCAATCTCATATAATTATAATATAATTAAAATTAACAGAGACTATTTAAAAATTACTTTGTAATATGTATTTATATTATTCAATAGTAATTAATTAACAATTAATCCGTGCATCACACGGGTTTATTGGCAATTATCAAAGTTGTCTTCTTTTATAGTTGTATTATATCATCGGAATTTTTTAATACTTATTGGTTCATTTTTTTTGTTTGTCTTATTATTATTGGTATTTGTGTTATACTTTAAATGGTTTACATATGAATTAATTAACTCTTTCATTTTAGCATTTACTAAAGGATTGACTCTTTAAATTTTAGACATGGATCAGGTTTATTTATTAAATTTTAACATTTAATTTTAACTATCATTCTCACAAGATATAAGATTTATAATATGTGTAATGCAAACTTTTCCTTCTTTTTCAGTACGCAATTTTTAAATTTGCTCTCATCGAACATGTCTCTCTTTTAAAGCTAGATACAACTAATTCCTCTGCTGTTACTATTACTAGAAATATCACTCCTACCAAAACATCTATTTCTTGTCACATGTTTCTGACTATGAATAATTGTTGATGTCTTTGAAAGTAATGTTTTATTATATTACTTAATTTAGAATTTATCTTCGTAAATATGAAACTCACATCCTAATTATATTCCTAACTTTTTTAACTATTGTCAAATTACGAACAGGGCTCAGCTCACAATGACAGTGATGCATTCACCACTCTCGCTCCATCAAGCACAAAAAGTCAAGGCTAATGTAATGCATGTACATATTCTAAATAGGATATGATGTTTCCTTTTGATGTTGAAACCTTTTTGTTATGTACAAAGACAAATGTAATGCATGTACATATTCTCTAGATCTAAACTATAGATGATATCCAGGTGTACTCAAGCTTCTTTTAATATGACCAAGGATCAATATGACATTTTAGATGTATATATGTACTTTTACTATCATCTTTTACATTGTTTAAATATTTTTCATTTCAAACTTTAAATGTAAACAAATTTGATCAAAAACTACTCTTTATTTTTTAATAAATTATGCATTTTAAACCTATTTTTTTTTTCGAAGAACCTGATTTATTTTTTTCTTTCCAAAAATACACCTCCCTACTCCTAAATTTAAATTCTTCTTTTTCTTATTTTCTCCTCGTTCACTTATGCATTTTTTACGTCATCTATTTGGAACACTTAACAATATCGATATACCAAATAACCATTTTAATAAACAAAAAAAATTTATAAAACTAATTATAAATTTCAGACAATTTATCAACACACATTACTACTATAAAATTTATTTTGTTTAAACAAATGTATATACCTAATGATTTTTTATTTCTAAATTTAACAATTTCAATTTCTTTCCCCTCACTCTTAATACAAATACTACGATACAAATTTTTCCTAAAGATAATTTTAATATTATTCATTTTTTCCACCAAATTTTACAGTTTGTTTCTTTTACAACGCAATTTCTACTAAAAATATTTTTACACATTATTTTTTATATACCTTTTTATTACTAGTTCATTATAATTATTCATTTCGTGACAGGGGCTTCACACAATTTTTTACCCCCTTCAATAGTTCAATTCATGTTTTTCAATCTCATTTTGCCCCCCACAATAATAAATTCCTTATGCTTTATGCATCCACTCTCTATGATTGAGTACTATATATGAATATGAAAAATGCGAGCACTTTTGGGCATCCAATTGTACAAGAAATGGAATTGGTAATAATGGAATTTTAACGTTCATATCTGAAATTTCATTTGAATTTGGAATTGAAATTCTAAGAACCAATCTCATATAATTATAATATAATTAAAATAAGGGAATTACTTCTATGCAACCTAATTTTGAGTTGTTGCTATGCAATTTTACGTTGGACCAATGATATTTTGCCACCAAACATGCAATTGTCAAATTATTGTTTAAAAAATCAAAATTGCATGTTAGGTGGCAAAATGTCATTGGTCCAATATAAAATTGCATAACAACAATTCAAAATATAGTTATATACTATAAATATTCTTAAAATAAAATAAATATAATTATTAATTATTAGCTCTCATTATATTATTCTCATCAATTATTAGCTTCAACAAAATTATTCACAAATAATTCTTACTTGTTTGCTTATAGATTGGTTATTCCTTTCCTACTTACTGTTTGAATGTGTGTTTCTAGAACGCAAAACGCAAAAGCCACCAACACAATGCTTTAGACTGAAAGCGCGTTTGGGGCTCTCCAAACGCAGAAACAAACATAGCCTTAATAATTGTGAATTTTGGACCACTGCCACATCAAAGCTAGGTCTAACCATAATGATTGGCGGCACGACCGATTGGAGGTGATTTTGGAGTCCTTAACGTAACATCATTGTTTCGACGTGAGAGAAGTTGGTGCAGATTTTATGAAAAAAAAGCTTTATATCTAGAAGGAAATATTTCATTTATTTCTTAATTTTCGTTTTTTAAGTAGTCGTGAGAGAAGTCGTTGCAGATTTCATGAAACAAGCTTTATATCCAGAAGGAAATATTTCCTTTATTTCTTAATTTTCGTTTTTTAAGTATTTTATTTTTGTTTTAATTGTGTTTTTATAATTTTTTTAGATATTATGTAATTTTTTTAAATTTTAATCGTTCATCATTTCTTTTACTATTTATTTATTGTACTTTTATCATTTTTCTTGTCCCTGAATTATTCCATCATTAATTAATAAACACACTTCATAATAAAAATTAAATATTATTACATTTTTCTATAAAAGATTAAATAAGAGCATTTTGGATAAAACACATAAAACTTATAATAATCAACACATTTTTAATATGTATGTGATATCCTTAAAAAAAAAACAAAAACAAAAGCTAAAGAATGGAGGGAGTATCAACTATCTTTAATCACGTTTTCTTATATTTCCTTATACACTAATAATAACGTAAGCCTGATAGATAATTTAGTTCATTAATCATGATTCGAGAAGTTCGATTCATACCATATGTATATGAAAAAAATACGCTATCGAAATATGTTATCCCATATCAATTATCTTTCCCCTTTGAATTGTCGCCGAATAAGAATACCGGCCCTTAGTTCGCACTGATACTGACTTGAGTATCAAAATCACTTTGTTGGTCCAAATCCAATTTCAACTCGATTGGAGTCATATACTTCTTCCCATCCTTGTTATGAGCTATTTCTATAATATGTTTTTTGTCTTAATTATAAGTTATTTTATATTTTTTATGTATCATTTATTGTTTTTTCTCTTATTAAATGTTTTGATTATTTATGTTTTTTGTTGTTCGGTAATTAATGAATGTGAACTTTCCCAAAAAAAGTTGAAAAGGTAAAATTGTAATGTTACAATATAATATTTTCACATAATTCAGAAAATTAACTATTTTCATTGATATATGTAATTCGGTTAAGTATGCCTGTAATATAAAACCGAAAAGTACAACCGGTCAACATTCAACATACCTAACTTCCCACCCATATACTCATGTAGGAGAACAGCATGTTAGTAGTTCCTTCCACGGCAAATTCATGATGGCTGAGCTCAACCAAGCAAGTTTCCAAATAATATGGATGTTAAAAATGCACAGTTTTTGTGTTTACCTATTTATCCTAACAAATCAAACTACCACATTTTCTCACAAAAGTTTCGTGAATACGAATGGATTTGATGAATTATGATTTTTTTTTTTACAAAAATTACTCCCTCCTGTTTAGAATATAAGCACAAAGACTAAAATCACGTTTATTAATGAAGTTAGTTAATTGTATTTAATTTTTTCAAATTTATTAAAAATAGAAGTATTTTAGGAAAATAATATTGGGAATTAAACAAAAATTAAATTAGATAACAATTTTATAGGTACATTTTAGAAAAATAACATTGAAAACGAAACAAAATTTAAAAAAATATGTTTTTTTAATCACTTTGCGTAAGCTAAGCATTTATTTTTTAATTTCATAACTCATTATTTTATTCTTGCAGCACTATTTAATATATTCAAATATAGAATATTATTTAATTTTATAAAAACTTATGAATGTGAGTTTTGTATTTACTAACAAAATATTTTAAATTTACTCAATAGGGATCAGATTTTTTACATTATATTGAAGGAACTTAAATATTTATCTCAAATCTGATTTGTTTTAAAAAGAAGATTTTCTCCACATCAACACAATAAATATTAAAAAAATAAATGTGTTTTCTTATAAAATAGAACTAAAGATATAAACTTTTGAAATTTTTAATGCATTGTTCATATAAAATTTAATCATTTTTAGATGTTTATCCTCGAATTGAAATTAAGAAAAAATTAAAAAAATAAATAAATAAATTCCTTCATTCCTATTTACTGTATTTGTTTTTTAGTACATAAATTCAAAAACCAATAGTAAAACTTATTAACACAAATAATCATCACATAAATTCTTCATTTTTTTTCTTCTTCACATTAAACCTTTATTTCTTCATCTATTGTCATTAATATTTATTCAACCAACAATTCCTTTGACCATTAATGTTACTCTACTTCCATATAAAAGCAAAAATGAAAAAATCATTAAACTTCTAAAAATACACTAAACAACATAAACAAAATTTTCGGTTAACGGGTGCCCTTAAGTCTGTGAAATTATTGTGTGGTCCGGGCAGTTGAGAGTGAGAGTGAGAATGGTACAGTATAGTATAGTATAGGAAGTAGTAGGCCACCAGTCAAGTGAAGTGAGGCATCTTCCCACCTAACTATATCATAAATATGGGAAAGAAAGAAAGAATGGTCTTCTCCTTCGTCATATCATATCATATATAATAAGATTTATGTTAGCTGAACATCTGGATTTAATATTCGGACTTGACATTTTTCATTTCTGATAAAAAAAAAATAAGTGGCACGTAAAAAAAAGAAAAACTGTTACTTTGTTTTTTTTGTCTAAAATGAAAGATGTTAATCCAGGATGTTAATTTCAGATGTTCACGTAACATATCTCCGTGTAATAATATCATACTACTACTCATTTTTCTCTTTATCTTCTGAATGTTACCCACTCTTATTTATTCCCACTCCTGTCTCTCTCACCACTCTCCTTTCTCCACTGCCATGCACTTACTACATACTCATCACCAATAACTACTACTACTGCTCCAAGTGCCATCCATCCCTTTAATCTCTTCTATTCAACTTCTAAAATTTAATACCACCATTTCCTATATAATATTTCTTTCTTTTTTTTTTTGAAACTATTTCCTATATAATATTAGTATCTACTATTTTCCTTCCTCTAGGAATTCAAACTTCTGGTTTGGACTCTTGTTTTTTAGCAACAACAGGATGAGTAGTAGTAGTACTGAGGAAAAGAAGCCTGAGGCTTTGAGTGGGGAGGAGGAGGAGCATGATGATATTGAAGCTACAGCAACAGCTTCTTCTTCTTGCAGAAGAACTGTTTCTCTTCCTGTTGTTCCTGTTCAAAAGGTATTAGTACTACTTTCATGATGATGATATTTCACTTTATCTGAGGTGACGGTTCTTTGAGACTGAGATTTTCTGAGTTTTTCTTTCTTTCTTTTGCTTATATTAGACATGTTCCTAACACTCAAAACTAATCCTTTTGATTGTAAAATTTGATTCTTTTTAATTTTTATTTATTTTCATACAATAATTAGGGTCGTTCTGTTCTGTACAAAAGATTTTATTTTTGTTATTTGAACTTTGAAGTACTTGGAGCTTGATCCATCTGAATTTTGAACAACTACATACGTCGGAAATTTTAATATGAGATATTAGTAACTTTGATTCTGTCAATTTTATTACTACTTTAATTGTTGAAAGTAAGTCCCACGTGGCTTGTCTCTTTCTCCAATACATGGCTGATAGCAGGCAGAGGAGTCATTGAACTTACAAGCTGCTAAGCTAAGTTCAAAGAATGTTGCTCTTGATCATTTATTTATTTCTTTTACAAACCATGATGAATAAGAGTTATTCATTTTATAAATCAGCTGAGTTATGCCTCCAAATACAAACTTCTTATATTTAACACTATCTTTACTCTTTGATTTTTATTGAATTTTATAGCAGGTGGGATTTTCCCATAGTGAGAGCTTGTGGTTGAGTTGCATTCATAATTAAGAATTACTGATTCCTTTCTTCAAACTATTACTATGTTTTAGAGTTGTGGGCTATTTTGGTTGATAGACATATCTAGTTAACATTTGAATAGACATCAAATGCAATGTATACATCCCTCTTACTGCTATTTAAAAGCTGCAGTTTGAATGGAAGAATTTGCTTATATAACAGACAGATAAATTTTCATTAGTCTAATTGTATTGTACTTTGTTCTGTTTCGAGCCGACAGTTGGAAAAAAAATTGTGAGTGACTACTTTGATGACTAGATTTATTAAGTAGTATTTCCCTTGTATTTCATCCCTGCATTGCTTATTTTGTATTGCATTTATAGATTGATGATCCAATGGGGATAACCAAAGAAACCAATCATGTTCCTCCTCGGAAGCGACAGAATCTACTTCTAGAAATACCTTCAAGAACACCGGAAGAAGGTTCCCAAGATTTTGTTGCAATCAAAATGCCAATGACACCAAGTCCCACTCCCACTCCCAAGAGAGTGAATTTTCTTATGACTTCTCGCTCCGTTGATGCTCCGACAAATAATTCTCCTATGCCTCCAACTCCATCTTCAAGAGGCAAATCAACCAGAAGAAGCCTCCTGCCGAAATTGAGCTTCAGGTATAGGACTCCAACGGATATCGAAAAGGCTACTACGTCAGCTCCTGAAGGTTCCTCTTCAGGCCATCGAGAAAAGCCTTCGATCTCAAGATCATTGTCCCTTTCTAAGATATTTACTCCTAGGATTAAGAGAATGTCATCATTACCGGTAGAAGAAATCGGACATTCAAACACAGAATCTGCACATGGTGGAAGTGTTGGTGGTCCTCTAAATGTAAGATTCCAATTGACTAATGATAAATTTAGAATTGAATATTTTATATGTATATTTAATAGGTGCGTTGGACTTTCATTAACAAGTAGGTAGAACATGATTATTTATATAAGTTCCACAGAAGCTATTTACTAGCATGAGAATAATTTACTTTGGATATTATTTCTCCAAGTTTTAAAAAGTCTAGTATTCACAGCATTTCTGTTAAGAGTAAAAATGTTTTTTCTAAGTTCCCTTTTTCAGTTGTAACCTATTACTTCCTTTTGCAGAAAAGAGAGGCTCAGCCGCAAACAAAGATGGCTCGTTCTCTTTCAGTGCCTGTCAACAACAAAGAAAAAAGCATAAGGAGGATGGATTCGTTTTTCCGTATTATTCCTTCTACTCCTCGAGTAAAGGAAGGAAATGAAGTGATCGCATCCTCGGCGCAGGATACTGGTATCTCATTATAAACACTTACATTTGCACTTATTAAAAAGATGACAGAACTCTCTTACAGGACTTTCTGGATTGAGACTGTGTGATGTGCCAAGCACTATTAGTATTAATATTAACATTTAGGCAAAGTGCTAACATAATATCCGAAAGACCGCTTCTTAAGGCAGATCAAAACACATTCCCTCATGCATAATATTGTTAACTTTCTTTTTGACATTTCCCCCTGACATTATTTCAAGGCATTTTAGGTTAATTTCTGATTTCAAAATACTTATTGTTTCTAATCCTAAATGCACTAATTAACATGCCTTAAATCCTTTCTCGGTTCAGAAAATGATGGTGCTGATGGTGAAGATATAGCAGAAGAAGAGGCTGTGTGTAGAATATGTCTGGTTGATCTATGTGAAGGAGGTGAGACCTTCAAGTTGGAGTGCAGCTGCAAAGGAGAACTTGCTCTGGCTCATCAGGAATGTGCTATTAAATGGTTTAGTATCAAGGGTAACAAGACATGTGATGTGTGCAAGGAGGAAGTTCGGAACCTACCAGTCACTCTATTAAAAATCCAAAGTGTTCGAAATCGGAATAATGGAGTTAGCAGGTTGCATGAAGATGTAAATGGATACAGGTATTGAAAGTGTATTGGATTGCCTTGAAATTGAAGCAATGTGTACTCACATGCTATCTCAAGATTCAAACATAGTTTGTGATACAAACCATTTATGATAACAGTACTTGTGATGTCAATATTTTTCCTTGGAGTCATGCAGCTGATACAAGTCTATTTGTTCATACTAGTGGAATTGTTATATCTTTGCTAATAGCTTCTTGTACTATTGATTATCAATCGAGTCGCTTTTAATTTGTCTGTTCAATTTAAAGGGTTTGGCAGGAAGTCCCGGTGCTTGTCATTGTCAGCATGCTTGCCTATTTCTGTTTCCTTGAGCAATTATTGGTAAGAAAGAATAACAATCTTATCATAAAGTCGTAGTTACAATTTTTTCGAATAGACTCAGTTACTGAACACTATCTGCAGGTTGGAAAAATGGGAACCGGTGCAATTGCTATATCTCTTCCATTTTCCTGTGTACTTGGGCTACTCTCCTCCATGACATCATCAACCATGGGTAGGTCTACAAAACATTAATAAATATTGCCATAGTACATTTCTGGAGAACTCATCATACTTCATAAATTTATAATGTCCTCATTAAACACTTTATTATAGAGGTTTGAATAATCTAAAATGATGTGGCAATTGCTGATAGATTAAACAATGCATGGTGGTACTTTTTTTATTGTTGCTAATTTTAT
The DNA here is from genome assembly GCA_037953625.1 of Crotalaria pallida. NCBI lineage: Eukaryota > Viridiplantae > Streptophyta > Magnoliopsida > Fabales > Fabaceae > Crotalaria > Crotalaria pallida. The sequence goes on along the minus strand of CM075654.1, from coordinate 133,845,903 downwards.
TACTTTTTATGGAAAAAAACTTGTAACCAGTGAAGAGCAGGTTCATCTGGATTTATGCATCTTTCCAGTTTGCTCTGGTGGTTCTCTTCGCGCATATATTTTACTCCTTGGTAATTGATTTTTGGCTTTTTTTAGTGAAACTTTGTTCCTGTTACACATGAAAAAGCATGCATTAACATCCTTTTAATCTCTTTGACACCTGCAGGTTCGTGTGCAAGCAGTTCTGTCAATCCTTCTTGCAACATTCGCTGGTTTCGGCGTGGTGATGAGTGGGAGTTCAATTCTTGTTGAGGTTTTTAGATGGAGAAGAAGATTGCAGGCTTTATCAGAGCAACAACATGGTCCTCAACTCATAACACCACCACTACAAAATGCTCGACCGGTAAACATGCCGCATTCAGGCCCTGCAGACGACACCACTCAAACTGTTGTGCAAGATCAACAACAGAACTCGAGTAATAGCTGAATCGACATTTTAATGGTTTCTTTCTTATTGTTAACAAATTAAGGGTATGCAGCTGGTTGATTTTCATTCAGGTTTTGGCAGAACTTATTGTGTATAGGTAATTAATTAAATCAGATATTATTATTACCATACATAATACAAGACTTCATTGTATAGGGTATGTGTAGCAATAGAGTGACATAGATTTTAGAATATAGCTTCTCTTGCTATGGAAATTCTGTTTATTTTTGTTGGTAATGAGCATTTCAGCACTGTAAAATCTGAAGGCTTGTGAGAGAGGATGATTTTGTTTTTGGTCAAAGTGAGAGAAGGATTGAGGAAACCTGCTCTGTTTGTCATAGGTGTAGACGTGTTGTAAGGGCCAATGCCAAATGTAATGATGTGCAAAACTAAATGGAGTTTTATGCCTTTCTACACTAGACTCAAGTTCATCCTAATAATTGCATGAAAAAATGCTGCCATTTGAGAACAATGGTTATCCGCTCAAAACCAATTGGCAATGAGAGGAGGAGTAATCCAACATGTATTTAAATCATGTCACATATTATGAGGCAGACGACGTGTGACTTTCAACAACTGTGACCTCAAATATTCAAATTGTGTTTGTCTACCACAATTTAAAAGCATTCATGGAATTCAAAAAAAAAAAAAGCATTCATGGACTTAAAGCAGATTTCCACATCTGCTTTTGATACAAAACACTTGAACTATGCTCCCTCCGATCTCAAATATATTAAAAAAAAACAAAAAAAATAGTGAGTTTATTTTGTATCTAAATATAAGCACTTATCTCAAATTCCAATAATATTAATTACTTATTTTTCACAAACATTTTTATTTAGTCAACATTTTTTAAACTCTGAGCGATAATTACTGGATTAATTTTGAAAAAGTATATCAAATATTACTTTTTCCAATACCATTAACAATATTAGCTAAATTTCATAATTCACGTGAAAGTTCATCCTAAGTGCTTATATTAAGAGATAGAGAGAATATTTATTAAGGAAGTTAGTTGAGTGTATTTAATTTTCTCAAATTGATGAAAAAATAGACTACTTTGAAAATCTTACATTGGGAATAAAACAAAAATTAAATGATACAACAATTTTATAGGAATATTTTAAAAATAATTGTAGTAAAAATATAAATTTAATTAAATTTTGCTTATATTTAAGACTATTAATAAAATATTTTTTTCTTCTCATATTTAATGGAGTAATATGCTACACTTTATTGTCCCATGTAGGAAATCTTATTCCTAGTTTGGCTAAAGCTACCATGCATTTTGAAATTTTATGTGATAATGATAATGTGGACTCTTTTTTTTTTTTTTTTTTTTTTGGATAACTTAATGGTTCCTGCTAGAATTAACATCAAGTTCATGGTGCATGTAATGTGAGCTTTATGTATGGTGCCGACTAATAATTTTTTTATGATAAGATCGTTACCTAATTTTGTAAGACAGGGTTTATCTTATATTACGTGGATAAAAGAAGCTTGTTTTACTCTTTTTCAAGTTGACAATGAGTTATATCATCTACATCTCCCTTTGTTTTGGGAAGAATAATAAAAAATCATGCCAGCGGTAACTTAGTTTCTTCTTTTTAGTGTCATCCATGGAAGAATTTCATGCCATGTGTGCACAGAAAAAACAAGATTAACCTCTTGAAAACTAGATTGACATGCACTTTCTAAGTGCCAAAGCATTAGCCATTGAAGGATCTTTTACACATTGGCATTTGGTGCCAAATATCACTATCTGGTTGAGTCACGAGCCACATTATCCAAGCCTAAAGCAGAATTTGACAGCATTAACATCAACGACATTGTGCTTATAAAGTGGACGATTACGTGGTTTATTTGAATGAGTTTCAGCAAGATGAGTAATTTTTATGATAAAACTTTTTGTTTTAAAATGACTCAACAATCTTCAACAAAAAAAAAAAAAAAAAAATTCTTCACAACAAAAACAAACTCCTCAACAATATTTTTAATTTTTTTAATCTTGACTTAAATTTTGGATCCCCAACTAATAATTCAATTTCAAGTCCAAGATTATATTTGAGATCTTGCTTCAATAACATTTATAAGGAAAATATTGTATAATATTCTAAAAATATAAATTTTCTATTAAAAATTGATATAATATGTTGAAAATCTTAAAGTTATGGTTTCCAACCAAAAACTTCTATTTCTTAAATACGTTTTGAAGATATTTGCTAGAAAAATGTTTTTTTTTTGCCCACCTGATTTTTGAGATATTACCTAAGTACATTCAGATCCGACCTAAGAAATCGAATTCGAGACCTTGTTTAAACGCTGCTAACCACTCGTCCCAACTCATATTAGTGTTTTTTTTTTCTTTTCAAACCAATGAATCGTTCTACCGTATTATCAAGATAAAACACAAATCCCCTATCCCTATCCCACTGTAATAATGTGACCAAATTTGTAAAAAAAAAAATCTGGAATTATTGTTTTGTAATTGGGCTGAGCCCACCATTATAGGTAGGCAAATTATTGTTTTGTAAGAATTTTAAATTTTGGCCCCCATTATCGAAATTTTGGCCCCCATTTCGTATTTTTATGGACAAAATTGTCCTCAGTGCGTTTCAAATTTCCGTCTTCCATGAGACGAAAATTTTCCGTTTACACCGAGACGGAAATTTTTCGTTCACATCGAATCAAAAATTTTCTGTGTTTTCCGTCTCCCATGAGACGAAAGAATTGGCAGATACCAATGACATACACATTAACAACATGACCCATGTCTTGCCTTTGATATGGTTCCCTAGCACAACAGTGACCAGCTAACTCAGCCACGGTGTGAATGCTAGCAAGTGTTTCCTCGGTGAGCTCAAGTGTGGAGTCAATGGCCTTGCGAAATGAATCCTTGTTTAAGTACACTCGACGGAACCATGTTACAAGGTGCATGCTATCCTCTGGTTGTGTCTCATAAAGTGCTCTTCTTCCGGTTATCACTTCCATCAATATTACACCAAAGTTGAACACATCAACTTTAGTAGTCACACGGCCAGTAACTGCCGTCATACATCCATATGCAAGGCAGTGTTAGAGACATTTGCCTGATAATCAATGGACATAAACAAAAGAATAAACACAACATTCAAAGAATTTATACTAACAAGCAAAAAACCAGAGAACAGGTCGAGTCAATGCAAATACAAGGGGAATGTGTATGCCACTGGTATCTGCCAATTCTTTCGTCTCATGGGAGACGGAAAACACATTTTGTGTTTTCCATCTCATACCTCATGAAAAATTTTTGACTCGGTATGAACGGAAAATTTCCGTCTCGGTGTGAACGGAAAATTTCAGTCTCTTTTAAGACGGAAATTTGAAACACACTGAGGACAATTTTGTCCATGAAAATACGAAATGAGGGCCAAAATTTCGACAATGGGGGATGTTCTGTTGTAGAATGTCTGGTACTTGAGCTAATCGGTCAAGTGTCCAGTATTCTACTGTTTACTTTCAGACTGCAGATAGGCACCCTGATTTCCAGGATACCAGCTCTATTGTCGTTTTCGGTGATTTTGGGGGGTGGTGTGTGTGTTTGTGTGAGATTGAAGGATGCATACCTGGTTATCCTCCACTCTCCTATATAAGCTAATCACCTTACCGTTGGGTTTCCCTCCTCATCAATGGGTACGACTGCATAACTGCTAACGGCAAGTAATAATAATAGGAATTAAGTGGATATTAAGGAGGAGTTGCTGCTCATCATTTGCATAGGAATCCAAGGAAATTCTTCTTCATTGTTCTGTCCTCCGTGTAACCGCTTTACCGGTATCACGAGGAAAAGGAATCTTTCTTCTTTATTCCTGTCAACCAAAAGTCTGTCTCTTTGCTAATTCGGAGGAAAAGGGGATTTAGACCCTTATTGGGCCAAAGATACCGGTAATCCGGTTTTCAGGTGTCTTGGGCCCTCAAAGAGGCTTTCATGCCGATAAGCCGGGTATCTGAATAATTGGGCCCTTATAGGGCTTCTAATGCTAATTAACCGGTTTCAAGAGGTCAAAAGATCCTAACTGGACCAGACCTTACAAGTAAGCCGGTTTACCGAAGTATAGCTCTACTTCTGGTCCATAACAGTTGCCCCCAGACCAGGGTTTATTCTTATAGACCTTGGTGTGAGTAGTTCTGAATGTCGATAATCCAAACTGACGCACAATTGGTATGATAAGTTGCTTAAGTGATAATCCGTTTTGATAAGCCTCAAATAGGGCTTTGGAAATAGTATAAAAAATGAGTCAAACCGGTAAACCGGTTATATGGTCTAATAAAGATTTTTTCCTTTATCCGGTATGAGTATTGTTGAAATGACTATAAGACATTTTCTAGCCGGCTTGCGGAATAACTGATCAACATATTTAACCGGTTTGCCGCATAGCCGGTTTAGAGAACTTGGAATCAACCCTTCTCTGACAAGGACCAGTTTTCAAGAAGCTAATCTTCATCTTTCCCAAGCCTCATAATGTCAGGAACACAAAGCCCAAGGAATTACCTTTTCGAAGCTCTTCTGGATGTTTACAGAGGAATCTTATCCTTTGTCATCCGTGTCAGTTCCTATTCCCAAGGAGAGATTCAAATTTCAAATTTGAACACATGTTTTTTGGCTCCAAAAATTTGATGATTTCTGATCTGCTATTCCGGCTTTAGGTGGCTAAAACACCGAGAATCCTATTTTCCTATGCTCTGAAATCGGTTTGTTCTGCCCCTGTGACCGAATTACCGGATTAGGGAGAAACAATTAATTCTTCTTTTCGCAACCCTCTCATTGATTAACCGAGTAACCGATTTTAGAGGTGGACTTCAAATCTTGTCTGTGCAAGTCGGTTTCACGGTTCACATGGCCAAGTGGTTGCTTAACTTTGTCAAATCCTCTTATGTTCATGGCTTTCGATTAGTCAAACCGTCTTTCCCAAGAGCATCTTGCCTTGACTGTCGTGTGCCTTATCTACCATACTTGTCCTTCCCTAGGTGAGGTTTGAAATTCGAATTTGCTTTGGATACTCCATTTTTGACCACTTAAGCTTAATATTTCCTCATGAAAACCAATTTTCTGACCACCATTAATTGCAAGTCATGCTTCATCTTCTCAACTGATGTAAAGTCACTTCTGTCATAAATGATAGGATTTATCACTGCATTCATTTTAAGAACTGATCTTTCAAGGGAATCTGAAAAGATTCTCTGAAAAGCTATGAAGTATGCCTCACTTTATCAGTCTTTGCCCTGTCAGATTTCCTTTTTCCCTCTGATTTCGAACTGACCAGTCTTTAAAGCTTCTTATCCATTCAAAGTCCAATAAATAATGGAAGTCCCTTCATTGGCCTTTGGGAATCCGAATTTGGCTATAAATAAGGGGGTTTGTTTCATTTCAAACTCACTCCTTCTTCACCTGAGAACTTAGAAATCCAAGAGTAGCAAGATAATTTGTTCAGCTCCTCTAAAAATCGTGTTTTGCTTTTCTTCTCCTGGAAATTCGTGTGACTTCTTTCCTCTACTAATCTTCTTAGTTCCAGCTTCTCCTATACCTTCAGGTAATTCCTTGCTTTTTTTCTAATGGATAATCTTCCCCTTTCTGTCATTTATCCTACTGAAAGCTCTTCCTCTTCTTCATCTTCTTCTTCAAACAATACAACAACTAATAATATATCTCCTATTAATTCTTCTTATTCACATTTAGGAAGTTCTTCCATTAGTTCTTCTGAAAAATTTATGCTGGACGAACTAGCTAGACAATTTGTAATAAAAAACTATTTTGTTGAAGTCGTTAGCAAACCAACTCCTCCTCCTAATGTTTCCTATCTTTCTCAGGAATCACAAATGGGAAACAAGAGATCAGAGACCAATCCAGAGGAATTCGTCATACCGGACGATGTTTCTGGTTATGAGAGGATAGACTTAGATGCTTTAGGTAGACCTTCTAAACTTGTAGATTTGGCCAAACTTCGTTCTTACCACCTCCACGCCAATTTGGTAAGGCCCGGTTTTACTCCCAACTTTTATGCTGTGGAAGCACCTAATAACCAAGACCGGATATGTACAGTAGGTGATACTGATGAAAATTTTTTCTTTATGTATTGTGTTTTGTTTGACGTATGTGGCGTAAGAATCCCTTTCACCGATTTTGAAAACCAAGTTCTTACTCATTTAGAGATTGCACCTTCTCAACTTCACCCGAACGGTTGGTGCTATCTTAGAGCCTTTCAGCTTTTCTGCAACCATTTTAACCTTTAATGCACAATTCCTGTCTTTTTTTACATTTTTGGCCCCTTCCAATCCAGCAAAGTGAAGGGAAAATGGGCTTGGGTCACACTTAAATCCCGTAATGGAAGAAGGGTGTTTGAATCTTATTCTGAGACGTGGAAGAATTTTAAAGACACATATTTTAAAATAACTGGAGCACAGGACGTTTGGCCCTTCATGTTTGATCACGGGGGAAATCCTTATTTCCCTCTCTTCTGGTCACCTCGTAATTCTCTTATTGCTGCTAAGCTATTTGCAACTCCTGAAAACCGGTTAACCGATTTAGAGAGGTCCACTGTTTCCTTCCTTATTTCCTTCTGTAATCGCTTTGGGCACATAAGCACAAAGTCTATTGTGGACTCTTCCCCTGACAGTTTACAAACAACTTTTGGTAGGATTTTTTGCTTTATTAATTTGAAATATTTTGTACTGCGTTTTTTTCCTCTCTTCCCATTTCTGACACGATTTTTATGCAGCTGAAATGGCTTCTCCCTCCGATTTGGCAGCGCTTGCAGCCGCTCTTGGAAATGCTCCTCGCAATCTGCGTCCCCGAGTCAGCAAATCTACTGTTCCACGACCTCCTTCTTCATCAGCAACTGTGGAGGTTACGGGGACTGGTCCTGCTGGTACTCCCAAACGAAGGAGAAACGACAGTCCTTCCCATCCGGAAGCCGGTAGTTCGGCAAATCCACAGTGTGGAGGCTCTTCTCTTTGGCCTAATGATTTATCCGAGAGCTTTGATCGGATGCTTCTCACTGATTCCACTTCCCAACAATTAGGCAATATGAGCAGAAGGGAATTTGTTGCTCTGCTGAAATCCCTAAAAAGGGAACAAGTTAAGGCTGCCTCAACTATCCAATTTCTTGTCGAAAACGCTGAAAAGGTCCTGTTTGTTGGACAAGATGCTGTAGACCTAGCTGATCATGTTAAAAGAGAAGTAGAATTGGTTCAGCAACTTGCTTCAGAGACTGCCAAATTTAACAAGGCCAAACAGGAGTTGTCCCAAGCTGAGGAGGAATATACTAGGAAGTTGAACTCCAAGATTACTGAAATGAATGAAGCCCATAACGCTGCTCTCACCACTTTGAGGGATGCATTGAGGGACATGGAGTCGGAAAGGGACATGTACAAGGGGAAGTGGATAGATTCAGTTCAATCTTCCTTCATGAATGCTGTCGATCAAGCTAACTTTCTGAATCCTACTTTTTCAGCCAAAGGGATGCATTACCTTCATCGTGTTGAAGATGGGGTGCTATATAGCTATCTTCCTGATGGAAGTAGGGTGCCTGTGGATTTGGCTGACCCTGGTTGTCCCGATTTCTTAGCAACCGGAGGAGAAGAGGCCGATGATGATGATGACGAGGCCACTCCATAGGGGCTCGTTTGCTGATTTATTACTGCTTTATCTGTTTTATGCTTTTTAACTTGTTGTCTTTGATTACCTTTTTCCTTTGTTTCCAGCAAGTCTAGTTGTAATCTGCTTTTATTAATAAAAAGTTTGCTTTTGTTCCCTAATGTCTTGTTTTCAAATTATATCCATACTTAGTAGACTTTAAGAACTTTCTATTCTAGCCAGCGAATGAAATTCTCTTAACCTTATCAGACTCTTATAGAATCCGAAAGTAGTCTTACTATCAGTACATGGGTGGTGCCTAATATTTTTAAAACATCTTCTAACCCATTTCACTCCTTGTAAGGTGGCTAGCCATACAAGTGGTGTACTCTAAGTTGGATCTTTATACGATTGAATACCTTTCAAAACCGGTAAACCGGTTTAGGAATTATAGGATTTTTGGTTTGTGGCATAATTAAACCATGAAACCAATCATTCTGTTAGATAACCCGATTTGTGATGTGAAGTAAATGAAGCAGTCTGTGGACGTGATTAATCCATAAAACCGGATATTCATAGTTATCAACTGATAAACCGATTTGTTAATGTAAAGAAATTGAACCGGTTTGTGGACGTAATCAAATCATGTAACTGGATGTTCGAACTAATAAACCAATTTGCAGCTTAATGAACTGTTGAATCCATTCATGGATGTTAAATTGAATTATGATCGTAGAAAACACTAGCAAATCATAAAACCGAATTGATGTGTTATATGAGTAGTTAACCCATTTCATGGATTGTAGAAAGGTCATAATGCACTTCCAAACAGAAAATCCGGTTTAGTGTGCTTGAATAATTGAAAAACGAAAGATAGAGTAATTATTACAAACTGAAATTTTTGATTAATGCAAAGAAAAACTTGTACAGGAGAAAGACTTCACTCTGCTAATAACAATGGCACAATGGCCTTATTGAAAAAGAAATGACTTAATAAGCCTTATTCAAAGAAACATGTCCTAAAAGTCGCTTTCTCCACTCTAGGGGATTTTTAACTGTAATAAATTCGGAGCTTTGCCGCATTCCACGGGTTCTTGATCTTGTTTCCAGTTATTGTTTCCAGAAAGTAAGCTCCATTATCTGTCTTTGCACGGATCCGATACGGACCTTCCCAATTGGCAGCTAACTTCCCATGTGTTGGCTCTTTTCCATGCACATCTGACCTTCTTAGGACCAGGTCCCCTTCTTTGAACGAACGGCGGATAACCTTCAAGTTGTACTGCTTGGCTGATTGTTGCTGGATTGTTGCCATGCGAATAATGGCCATCTCCCTGGATTCCTGCAAAAGATCAAGATTCTCCCTCAGAAGTTTTACATTTGTGTCAGGGTCAAAGTATCTTGACCTCAAGTTGGTAGATCCTATTTCTAACGGGATCACAGCTTCACTTCCATAGGTTAATTTAAAAGGAGTATCTCCAGTAGCAGAGTGTGGGGTGGTTCTGTATGACCACAGCATGGACTCTATGATTTCCACCCACTTGCCTTTACTGTCTTCTAGCTTCCTTTTTAAACCTCTTAAGATGCACTTATTTGCCTCTGCCTGTCCATTGGTCTGTGGATGTTCCACAGAGGATAATCTTTGTTTGATTCCCAACTCACGGAGGAAATTTTGAAAGGCTTCGCTGATAAACTGGCGGCCGTTGTCAGTGACAATTACTTTAGGAATGCCAAAACGTGGAATTATCTGATTGCTCAGGAATTTCTGGATTTGGGTTGAAGTAGTGGTGGCCACTGCCTTGGCTTCGATCCACTTGGTAAAATAATCTACTGCTACAATTAGGTGCGTCACTTGACCGGCAGCTTGTGGAAAAGGGCCTAATAGGTCCATTCCCCATTGATAAAACGGCCATGGAGCAGCAATCGAGTGTAACCCTTCCGGAGGGGCCAAGTGGACATCTGCATGCTTTTGACACTTGTCACATTTTTTGACGTGATTCATGGAATCCAGCTGTATCGTTGGCCAGTAAAATCCGGCTCTTAAGATTTTTCTTGCCAAACTCCTTTCCCCTAGGTGATGGCTGCATCTCCCTTCATGTATTTCTTTCATGGCTGCTTCTGCCTCTTTGCTGGACAAGCATCGGAGTAGGGGCGAGGAAAACCCTCTTCTGTACAACAATCCATCCTGAATGATAAAGTGAGGGGCCATTCTCCGTACCTTTCTGGATTCCTCTTCTTCTGCTGGAAGCGTGCCATGGAGCAAATATGCCAAAATAGGGGAGGCCCACGAGTCTTCATCTTCCACTGCTAGTGTCGCACTAGGGTGAAATATAGTTTGTTGCACCACTGATCTGTAATTCCCAGGTTTTTTGGTACTTGCCAATTTCGATAAGATGTCAGCACGAGAATTCTGCTCCCTTGGAATGTGTTCAAAATCTGCTTCCTCAAACGTTTCTGCCATTTGTTTGCATTTCATGAGGTATTGCTGCAGCAGAGGCTCTTTTGCTTGAAAATTTCCTTTTATTTGGGAAATCACCAGTTGAGAGTCACTGTACAGGAGAATAGAGCGGGCTCCTAGATCTTTGGCCATAGTCATGCCAGCAAGGCATGCCTCATACTCGGCTTGGTTATTAGACGTTTGAAAATCAAATCTAAGAGAGTATTCAATGGAAATACCTTGAGCATTCTCCAGAATGATTCCAGCTCCTCCTCCAGAGGGGTTAGAAGATCCGTCCACAAAGAGAGTCCAGCTTTTAGGGTCTGCTTTCGGCGTCAACTCTGCTACGAAATCTGCCAGTACTTGCGACTTTATAGCTGTCCTCGCTTCATAGTTGATCCCATATTCAGAAAGTTCCACTGACCAAGCGATCATGTGACCTGCCAAATCAGGCTTTTGTAGTATTTGTCGGATGGGTTGATCAGTTCGTACTACCACCGGGTGACACTGGAAATACTGCCTTAGACGTCTAGCAGTGACGACTAATGCGAACGCCATCTTCTCCACCTTCTGATATCTCTTTTCAGCTTCCTGTTATACTTTGCTTACGAAATATACAGGTTTTTGTCCTTCTTCTGTTTCGCTGACCATCACAGCACTTACAGCCTCATCATTAACAGATAAATATAAATACAGTGTTTCACCTGATTCGGGTTTACTGAGGATTGGAGGGTTTGAAAGGTAATGCTTGAGCTCCTGGAAAGCTGCCTCACATTCTCCAGACCACTTAAACTCCTTATCCTTCTTTAGTAACTTGAATAGGGGAAGCAACTTGTAAGCAGATTTGGACAGGAACCTTGTTAATGCAGCAATACGACCTGTAAGTTGTTGAACTTCTTTGACTGAACTTGGGCTCCTCATACGAGTGATTGCCTCGCATTTCTCTGGGTTAGCATCTATCCCTCTGTTGGTGAGCATAAAACCTAAAAACTTTCCTGCCGTGACACCAAATGCACACTTTAGTGGATTAAGCCGCATATTGTGCTTACGTACCTTGGCCAGGACCGCTTCTAGATCTTGTTTGTGGTTCTCTTGTATCATGGACTTGACAATCATGTCATCCACGTAAACCTCCAAAGTAGGACCTATCAGTCCAGCAAAAACTTTGTCCATCATTCTTTGGTAAGTGGCACCTGCATTTTTCAAACCGAAGGGCATTACAGTATAGCAATAGGCTGCCCTATCGGTCATGAAAGCTGTTTTCTCCTGATCATCTTCAAACATTGGAATTTGATTATAACCAGAATAAGCGTCTAGAAAGGAGAGTAGCTGGTAACCAGCTGAGCTGTCTACAAGTTTGTCAATATTGGGAAGTGGGTAGGTATCTTTGGGGCATGCCTTGTTAAGATCTGTATAATCGACGCACATGCGCCATTTTCCATTAGCTTTTTTCACCAAGACCACATTTGCCAGCCATGTAGTGTAGGGGACTTCCCGAATGAATCCGGCTTGTAAAAGCTCCTCCACGCTTGAAGCGATGACTTTCTGTTGTTCAGCACCCATCTTCCTCCTGCGCTGAGCCACTGGTCTGAATGTAGGATCTATAGACAGACGGTGACATATAAATTCCGGATCCAAACCAGGCATGTCAGCAGTTGTCCATGCAAACAGATCTCTGTACTCCCTTAACAAAGTAACCAGCTTCTCCTTCTCTTCTTTTGGCAAATCTTTTCCTACCTGCGTCCAGTGATCTGGTGTTTCACCTATCTGAACTTTTTCCAACTCTCCTTTAGGCTTGGGACGTTCTTCTTTAATGTCTTCCCTCATGTCTAAATCTACCATCATCACACTAGAAGAGAAAACGGGGGCTTTGCCCTTCTTTATCTGCATCTGCTTCTTTGCATTCTCTTTAGTGGCCTTCAAGCTAGCAATATAGCAGGTTTTCGCCTGCATCTGATCCGCCTGTACTGTAATAACCGCACGCTTCTCTCCTGGGAACTTCATTGCCATGTGAAGAGGGGAAGCGACCGCCTGGAATGCTTTCAGGGTGGGGCGCCCTAGAATCGCGTTATATGCTGATGGGAAATCTACCACCGCAAAAGATATCTTCTCAGTCCGACATCGAGGGGGTGTTCCCAATGTCAGCCTGATATCAATATACCCTCTTGGTCTGATGGTGTCTCCAGTGAAACCAATTAATTCTTTTTGGCATGGACGCAGATCCTGAGGCTTCAACTTCAAACGGTCAAAGAGCTCGGAAAACATGATGTCGGAAGAACTCCCTTGATTTACCATCATTCTGCAAACTTTGAACCTATCAATTATTCCTGTTATCACCAGTGGGTCATTATGATTGGGAATGACTCCCTCCAGGTCTGCTTCAGTGAACATAATGGGAGGATGGGACACTTTTTGTCTGCTGGAGGAGGCGACAGCCATTGTTGCAAGTTTCAATTGTCGCTTTTGAGACGTTATAGAATCATTTTCACCGGAAAATCCTCCTGCAATCGTAGAGATTAGTTCTAAATCTTCATTACTATTACCACTGTTACCTTCTTTTTTGTCGGGGGACTGCCTGGTATGCCTGGGAGTTCTGTCTCTTTTTGCTGGTGATCGGGTTCTCCTCCGTACGGGACTCCTGGTTCTCCTCCTTATTGGGCTTCTGGCTCTCCTTCCAGAGTTGCGTTCGTTAGATGATCCTCCAGGAGACCGGACATACCTTTTCAGCTTCCCCCTTCTTATCAGTGTTTCCAATGCGTCTCTAAGCTGGACACATTCCTCATCCGTATGGCCATATCCACCATGCCAACTGCATCTCTTACGCTGGTTCTCCTTGGTGGGTGGTCTTCTTAGCGGGGGAGGTCTGTCCACTTCCATCAGTTCTGCATTCATAACCTCTCTAAGGATTTGAGACCTTGAGGTGTTCAAGGGCGTGTATTCATCATATCTGCTCTCTGGCTTCCTTCCCCTTGGATCTCCTCTTCCAGTCCTTTCTCCTTCGCGATTACCTTTTCCTGATCCCTTTGGAAAAAACGCCTCCTTCTTCTTTCCTGTTCCTTCAATGACATAGTTATCCTGGGCCTTTTGATATTCTTCTAAATTGATATCCTGGACCAAATGATCAGTAAACTCACCGGGTTTCAGGGCTCTCATCAACAAGTGAAGGGCCACGGATGCTTCAATGTCACTGATCGACAAGTATTCAGAATTGAACCGGGTTAGGAAATCCCTTAGTGACTCATCTTTTCCTTGCTTAATTTGCGACAGGTGATGTTCGGATTTTGGCTGAGCCTTGCTGGTAGTGAAATGGCCCAGGAATTTTGCAGCCAAATCCTTCCAGCACCTGATAGAGTTGGGCTCTAGTTTAGAGTACCACCGCAATGCTGCCTTTTTCAGAGTCAAGGGAAAAGTGCGACATTTATACGCATCTTTAGCCCCCTGACAGGACATTGCTACCAAGAAACTGTCTATGTGCTCCTGAGGGTCTGAATTTCCGAAGTAAGAATCTACATTAGTTGGAGCCTTGAGATTCTCAGGCATCGAAAAGTTCATAATCTGATCGGAAAATGGATGATCTCTTTCTTCCGGTTCCTCATCCCTTATGAGGTCCTCCTCCATTTCTGGTGTGGAGAATGTCGTTCCTTTTTTCAGCTCTTTCATCAACTTATCTTGCGCATCCAAACGCTTCCGGAGGCGCGCCAATTCTGTTTCTAAGTTCATCTTTCTTTGCGAACGTCCATCCGATGATCCTCTGCTCTCATGTTCAGAATGCGGGGGGCTGTCATCCTTAAAGGATTGCCTCTGCCGCGATTTTTCCTGATCAGTACGAGGGGGACTATCATGCTTGGACCGTTCTTCTTCCATTCGTCTCCTACCTTCACTCAGGTGCTCCCTTAGATCTTTCTGCTGGGTGGGAGTTTTCCCTCCATTCAATCGGTTTCTCAAATCTCCGACACTATGGTGGCTGGGTACGATTCGTTCTCCTTGTGACCGGTTATCCATCTTGTTCACAAAAGTGGTGGGAATAGGTTTCTCGCTCCCACTGTGGTCGCCTATGTTCTATTGTAGAATGTCTGGTACTTGAGCTAATCGGTCAAGTGTCCAGTATTCTACTATTTACTTTCAGACTGCAGATAGGCACCCTGATTTCCAGGATACCAGCTCTATTGTCGTTTTCGGTGATTTTGGGTGGTGGTGTGTGTGTTTGTGTGAGATTGAAGGATGCATACCTGGTTATCCTCCACTCTCCTATATAAGCTAATCACCTTACCGTTGGGTTTCCCTCCTCATCAATGGGTACGGCTGCATAACTGCTAACGGCAGGTAATAATAGTAGGAATTAAGTGGATATTAAGGAGGAGTTGCTGCTCATCATTTGCATAGGAATCCAAGGAAATTCTTCTTCATTGTTCTGTCCTCCGTGTAACCGCTTTACCGGTATCACGAGGAAAAGGAATCTTTCTTCTTTATTCCTGTCAACCAAAAGTCTTTCTCTTTGCTAATTCGGAGGAAAAGGGGATTTAGACCCTTATTGGGCCAAAGATACCGGTAATCCGATTTTCAGGTGTCTTGGGCCCTCAAAGAGGCTTTCATGCCGATAAGCCGGTTATCTGAATAATTGGGCCCTTATAGGGCTTCTAATGCTAATTAACCGGTTTCAAGAGGTCAAAAGATCCTAACTGGACCAGACCTTACAAGTAAGCCGGTTTATCGAAGTATAGCTCTACTTCTGGTCCATAACAGGGGCCAAAATTTAAAACTCTTTTGTAATTCAGTTTGATGACCCCCGGTGAGCATGTTTCCATTCAAGATGTGAACTCTGGTTCATTCAAAACACCGGCCGTTTACACCAAAAGCAGTTGGGTATTAATCTACAAATCTCACTATTATTTCCTAAATCCCATTTTAATGGGGAAATGTTCATTATGCCCTTTAGCATTAAAAAAAAACCCAAATTCCACCACCTTTCCACCTTTTACCCTAAAAAAAACCTCATAACCCAATGCATCTCTTCATGTTCCACAATCCACATAACAAATCCCTTTCTCCCTAACATTTTGTAAAGCAAAAAGTCATTGAAATTCAGAAGCTTTACTCATCTTCATCCGTAAAGGAATTCTACTGGAATTTTAACAAAATTTCGATACGGGTACGTCGGAAAATTTTGTTAAATTTTTTTTTTAAAAAAAAAATTCGAGAACCATGTGTTCCAATTTCAATTTTCCGACACTGGTTCCTCGGAATTAACTAAAGAGCAGAAAAAAAATATTCAACTGTAGCAACAACAACAACAAATAAACACATCAATACAACAATGGCAAATGGGAAAAAACCAACACAGAAACGAAACAAAAACAACACCTAACACCAAATAAACAAACGAAAAACAAAAAACAAAAAACAAAACAAAACAAAACCTAACCTAAACCAAACCAAACCAAACATCAAATAAGCAAAACAAAAACGAAAATAGAAAGAGAAAAGGAAAATGAAACAAAAAAAGAAAAAAGAGAAACGAAACGTGAAATGAGAAAGAGGAAGTTCGTACCTTGAAGGAAGGACTCCCACTTGCGCCGGTGGAGGCGGAGGCGAAAGCGACAATGAGGAAGAAGAAAGTTGGAAGTTGTGGGTGGAAGATGGACGGTTTCTGAAGTTGGAGGAGTGTGGGGTGTGAGATTTGTGAAATGAAAAGGAAGAGAGTATAAGGGGGGTTTAAAGAAGGGTACTTTGAGTATTATTCAAAAAAGTGGAGTTTGAAGGATAATAGTGAGATTCGTAGACTAATCCCTAAAGCAGATCAACAGAACAACAAAACAAAATCATTTGGTTCCAAAGTAATGGCAAAATCATTTGGTGGTGAGGGAATAAAGAAGAGAAGAGAAGGAGAAGGGGAAGAAAAAGAAAGGCTTAATTATGTCACAGGTTCCTGAAGTTTGGGGTACTTTTGTCAGATACCTTCATTCTTTTTTTTTCTTCAATGTTTAACTCCTCGAAGTTTACTTCTGGATTTGCCAATTCTGACTAATTTTGCTGACATGTAACATCAGAATCCTGATCAGACGCAGGAGGTTGAGCACGTGGTGTCCCATGGACGAAGATCCTTTTGTTTTTTTAAAATTAAAAAACTAAAAAACTTAATATTTTAATATTTTTAGTTAAATAAAAAAAAGAAAAAAAATTGAAGAGAGAGATCGTTTTCGCCTATGTGACATCATGCAGGACCACATGACAAGTTGGTAGTAGGGGTATATGACAAATTTAGAAGTAAACTTCAGGGAGTCAAACATTGATAAAAAAAAGAATAAGGGTATCTGACAAAAGTACCCCAAACTTCAGGAATTTATGACATAATTAAGCCAAAAAGAAACAAGGGTTTTATTAAAGTGGGAGGGATATTTTTGGAATTAAAAAGAAAAATGAGGTTTGACTAAAATGTGGGTTTAAAATGCCAGAGCTCTTATTCCATATCTAACTGAGTTTACTACGATTATGGTCTGCCATATTATCGCAGAGGATGAATGCTCATTTTTCCACCTCGAGAATCGCAGCACTGCTTCATCTTAACGCTCCTCTCTTTCCCAATTTCTCTTTCTTCTTCCAAGGTGCACTACCCTCGCGCAACACCCCCCCCCCCCACTTATTTTCAACTTCAAAGTAACAGTGGCAGCAGGGTCAACTATATTATTCAAATTCGCTACCCTCCAACGCCTTTATATATATATATATATATGCCCACTTGAGTTTAATGCCTAAAAATGCTTCCTTTGAGAGTATTTAGCAATAAAAATTTCAACTTTATCCCCTATTTTACATGGGTCTTTGTGTTTTTTTTCCTTGTTATTTGTTTTAGGGCCCCGCAGGTTGTTTCTTTTTCCAAGTTTGAAACAACAAAGTAAAGGGTTCAGAAGGGGTTTTGCCAAAAACATGTCTTTGAGTTTGGATAGTTGTTATGACTTGAGCATTGAAAACAAGAGAGAGTTGGTTCATCCAGCAACTGATGCTTATGCTGCAGAAGCAGTTGAAGCTTTGAAAGCTGGCAAGGTTATTGCAGTTCCCACTGATACACTCTATGGCTTTGCTTGTGATGCTTGGTATGTATTATGCCTATTTGAAATTCACTACTTTTATTGCCTCTTGTTTCTTTCGTAAGCTGCATTTCTTGGTTTTTCAATTTTTGATTCTTTTTTAAAACTTAGTTTAGTTTAAGAAACACTGATTATGCTCTTAATATCTTGAGTTTCAATTGTGCTATGTTTAAAATTCAAGCTTGGGATAATCAAGATAAGAGACAAATGAGGAAGGGAATGAGTGAATGACAAGTCACAACAAGAGACAGATTTAATAGAACCTTTTTTCTTGTTATAACTTATTAGGGGGAAATGAGAACCTTATTATAGTATAGCATTGAGTAAGAATGAAGTTTTAACTTCAGAACACTAGTGTCATTTCAGCAAATTTTAGTAATTGACTCTAAATTTTTGGAGCGGGAAGCCTCTGATGCACATGAGAAATTCTAACATACTGCTAGTGTAATACTATTCACTAGAAATTTGTTCATTTTATTTTTTAATCCAACAGCATTTTTGGTTATACTTGCCATGTCTTATATAATTTGCGTGGAGTAGAGTAATAGTATCAGCACTCCCAAAGTATTAAGTACCTCTTCGTGTACAAGGCATCACATTGGCATTAAGCAGTTGGTCCTACTGAGTTCAAATTGGACAGCACATGATAGCTACCTGGGCATAGGGAAAATAAAGCTATTATGAGCCTATGACCAATATTTTGTAGTTTATATTTATGAGCCTGATATTCGGTTATCTACAGTATAGTCTGACAAAATATCCAATGAAGTTTTGTGGGGGAAAAAAAAAAACTCAACGAAGTTTGATCTTCAAATACTCATGTTTATTGCAATTCTTCATAAAAGGAAGCAAATGAATAATTGCTTCTTGCGATATCCATTTAATAAGTGTTTTAAGATCTCATTTGTGCTTCCCAGTATCCACATATTTAGGCCAACCTTATTTATCTGTATATAATTGTAATCTGATTGATTGGTAATTACCTGTTACCTTCTGTTGGATAATGTTGGCAGCTCATTAGAAGCAGTAAACAGGATTTATGAGATTAAAGGCCGTAGACATACAAGTCCTCTGGCTATCTGTGTCGGTGACGTATCAGATATAAACCGTTATGCTGTCACTGACCATTTGCCTCATGGTCTTCTTGATTCCCTCCTACCCGGGCCTGTTACAGTTGTTCTAAGACGAGGTTTGTAAGTCATATGTGATGTGTCATGGTGAAAAACATATATTGGAAAATGAAAAATATGGAAGTAAATTATGCAGAATAGAATACACTGTACAACTTATGTTGAAATCAATTTGTTCATAAAAATTGTTCAAAGCAACATTATTATCCTATTTCTTCAACCCCTTTGTGAACCTCAGATTTTATTGTGAAGGTCCTATATATTGTCTGATAATATACTTGGAAATTTTTTTATAGGTGAGTCGAGTGTTCTTGAACGATCGTTGAACCCAGGATTTGATAGCATAGGAGTTAGAGTGCCTGATTGCAATTTCATCAGGGTCATTGCCCGTGGTTCAGGAACTGCCGTAGCACTTACAAGCGCAAACCTAAGTGGACAATCAAGTAGTGTTAGCATCAAGGATTTTGAGAGCCTATGGGAACATTGTGCTTTTGTTTACGATGGTGGAGTTCTTCCATCAGGCCGTGCAGGTTCAACGGTTGTCGACCTCACTACACCAAACCAATACAAGATACTTAGACCTGGAAGGTAGCTAACCTAAAGTCTTTTCTACTGCATTGTATAACACATAGATATTCTATGTGAGATGCTGATGCTAAAAACCATTTATGTTAAGTTAACCTTTGTTACATCTAATGTAGAATGGAATGGTGGGATTTTTCTGTTCTAATATTTTGCCATGGAAATTTGAAAATGAATGATATTAGTTTCATCTCCAATTTTCAATGAGCAGTCCTCTGTGCAAAATGCATATGAATCACAGTTTTCACTTCCGTTTGAACTTTGAAGCCTTTTAACCAAATAAGCAATGGCTTAAATGGCTTAAGACTAGAAGTTTTGTGTACTGTGATAGAATATCAACTAAGGTTGTTGTTGCTGTTGTTGTTGTTGTTGTGTCTTTTTTTTATATTTATTTTTTTTATAAAACCACTTTTCCATCTTTGTTATGTGTATTTGATATTTAATAATATACTGTAAATATGAGTTTATTGTTGCATGACAGTGTTACATTGATTGTGTTCTTATTCATCTGCTATTTGCAGTGCAAAGGAAGAGACAGTTGCCATCTTGCAGAAGCATTCTTTGGTTGAGGCAGCGACCACTTGAATGAAGTGAGGTTCATGTGCAGTGCTACCTACGTTCTAGGCCTAATCTTCCACTTGCAAAACACAATTCTTTTGCTTGGAATGTGAGAAACTATAACCAAGCCTACTTATTTCCATAAAAAGAAGGATCTGGATTCTTCTGTTAAAAATAACAGAATTGTGATTCATAAACAGACTTGGATTTTATCTTGTTAAAGATATCATGAGGGTTATGTTATATCCAAGAAAGGATCCTATTGGCAACAAGACACTTTTGCACTGGGATGCGATTTCTTTAGTTGCAATAGGTTGTTGGTTCACGTGTGATTTGAAAGCTTAGTAATGAGTAATGATTGGTTTCAGGAATAAAATATCTAGAATATGTGATTGAGAAGTGATATATTCATGTGGTGGTGTGGTGTGTTTTGTATGATGAATGTCAACATTCACTCATGGTAATTTCATTTGAGTATGTGAGATGTCCATGTTTAGTAAAAAAATTTGAGACGAAAAATGCTCATGTCCTAGAATCTAAAATTGTGAAAGAGGTGAAGATGTTGGATTCCTACTTTTTTTTTTTTTTTTTTGTGTGCGCGCGTGTGTGTGAAATGACTTCTTTGCTTTATTCTTTTATTTATAGTAATCTCTTTCTGTTTTTCTTTTTTTTTTTTCAAATGGATGGGGAGAGAGTGATTTTTTGGACCTAGACACTCACATTTTATATTGCGCAATTTAACCAAATGACATGAGAATATAATTTATCTTAATGTGTTAAAAAAGCATTCGTTGTATCGAACACTGCCTTAATCTTTATTTATAATTTTATTTTCATTTGACACTTTGTTTATTTAGTTAAAATCCATTTGAAAGGATATAATTTCATATGGCAAATGCTAACAAGTGTCCTTGATGCACTTGTTAAGAAGTCAAATGAAGTAAATAACTATTGAAAAATGCATTTTTTAGATAATGTGCAATCATGATTAATTTTTCAAGTTAAGAAACCTTAACAAGTACTCTTAGGGCACTTGTTATCAAGATCCATTTCATAATTATCTATAGTTTTAAAGATGATTTTTTTCCATCAAGATTGTATTTTTTTTTTTTTTTACATTTGTTATTTTTTAAGTTAAAAAAATAAAATAAAAGAACTTAAATGATAAATGTCACAATCTTGCATGTAGGCTTGTGTATAAGCCTCTTAATGTAGGTCTCTAAATCATTTTTCAATTAAGAATTAATCTCTTTGAGAAGTAAGTCATCAAAATGAGTTTTGCTTTTATCAACGAAATTGTTCTAAGTAAAACTTTGCATAGAACCATGCATTCTTACAAATAGAAAATATTAGTACAAGGAAAGTATTAATTAATGAAATAAAAAATATACTAAGAAACATTTTTATTTTTGATTTGCAAAATAATAACAAATTTTCTAAAAAACAAAAGAAATTATGCTTCTATTTTTAATAAAAATAATCATATTTCATAACCATAAAAATTAAAAAATATAATTTTGTATACTGGATTTCCATAAGAGTGATATAAAATAATAAGAAAAATATAAAGGATGAAAAACAGAAAAAGGAGAAAATGAAAGAGGGAGGGCACAAAGCATGAAACAGTGACATATCGATCTTGTAGGTGTACAAAGAATGATTGACACTGGTTTAGTAGATATCTTGTTAGGAACACGTTTTCGTGATCTACCAAACCACCCCTTCGAATAGCCTAATTCTAAATTTCTAATACTAAAACTAAATAATGAAAAAGAAAAAAAAATAGTATTAATCTCAACCGTCTTAAAAGAGAAGTTTTATATTGAAAAAGCAAAAACTCTATAATTACGAAAACCAAACAACTTAACTTTTCAATACATATTTATTATATTTTCACCATATTTAGATAAATAGGTATAACTCACATGATAATGTATCAAATTATAAAGCTTTGAAGTTGGTGGTCCGAATTTAATAATGAAGCCTATAAAACAAAAAAATATTCACCAAAAAAATTTAAAAAAAAAAACATATGCATGCAACTTAGTTTTGTCTGTAATTGACTTGACCCATACAGTTTAATCTGAATGCAATCCATCACTATCAGTCTATCACCCTTCTAATATCATAAGCACTTGTCAACCCTTTTCATTTCTCTATTCCTTATATTCAATTCCGTCTTTTTTAAGGCACGATATAATATTTGTTAGCTCATGCTCCCTCCCTCTCTCTCTCTCTCTTTCATTTCTGAATAATATTTCTATGAATTTGGAATTTGTCAAACTAGCAGCCAAGCATGACCATAATTAATATCTCTCTCTGTATATAATATAGTCTATGTTTCCTTAGTCTATATACACATTCATACTCACACATGCACAATATATATGCAGTGGCTGCTCTTTGCCAGTGGATCATAGTTGAATAATTCTGTGATTGTTTTGCCTATTTATTTGATTTGAGTTCCAATCTCTGTGATTAAAGGTTAGGTGTTTTTGAGCTTCAACAATGGCTGCAGGGTTTGTGCCAGCTTCATTTTCTACTACTCTCAATAGAAGTGATTCTGGTTTGGGATTTGTAAAAAGTTCTGATTTTGTGAGGCTTTCCAATTTGAAGAAGAGAACTCAATATGTTAGGACAAAAGTCTCAGTTGTAAGGAACTCAAATCCTAGCAAGGATATTGTTGAACTTGAACCTGCATCACAAGGAAGCCCTCTTTTAGGTATACTATTACTATGATCTATATGATGCTTTTGCCTTTGAGTTGTTCTCATTGTAAATCTTTATGTGCCTCTATTACCTTTGCTTTTATTGTTTCTCTGGAATTGAAGTGTAATGAATCAGACTCTTATATAATTTACAGGGTAGATGTATTCAGAAAAATCTGATGAGTGACAGTTGCAATTTGCAAAGTGAGACCTTACGAAATATGCATTTATCAATACTTTTATAAACAATGAGAAGATCAATTGATCTTAGCTTCAAATCAATTACTTGATTGTTTAGTAGAAAATTCATTGATTACTTGATTGTTTAATAGAAAATTTTATTTATTCATCATGTAACATTCCTATGGTAGGGAATAGGGATAGAGTCATAGCATCTTTGGTTACCTATTTTCCCTGCTATGGTGATTATTTACAGATTTTAATTATTTTACTGATACATGGATAATAATTCGAGTGTAGTTCCAAGGCAAAAATATTGTGAATCATTGCACAAAACAGTTCGGAGGAAAACGAGGACAGTGATGGTTGGTAATGTGGCTCTTGGTAGTGAGCATCCTATTAGAATTCAGACGATGACTACAACTGACACCAAGAACGTTGCAGCAACAGTTGAACAGGTTCCACAACCCTTCTTCTGCTTTGCATTAATAGCAAAATCTCCTGTCCAATTTAAGCTGAACATCTTTAGTTTAATTTGACTGATGGATATAGTAGTTTTGTTTATTTATCTTCTGTCTATTGGTAGGTGATGAAAATAGCAGATAAAGGAACCGATATTGTACGGATAACAGTTCAAGGGAGGAAAGAAGCTGATGCTGCTTTTGAGATTAAAAATACCCTTGTGCAGAAAAAGTATGATTTATTAGTATCCTTCTTGGACATTGGTTAATGCCCTATGGCCATAGTGTGTATGTGTTTAACTGTCCTTATTTATCTATGTGCAGCTACAACATACCTTTGGTGGCTGATATTCATTTTGCCCCTTCTGTTGCTTTGCGTGTTGCTGAATGCTTTGACAAGATTCGCGTCAACCCAGGAAATTTTGGTATGCTTATGTTTATTAAATTATTAGTCTTCTACCTTAGTTTGGCTTGTGTTCTGAATCCAAATGGTGGTCTCCTGCAGCTGATAGACGGGCTCAGTTTGAAAAACTAGAGTACACAGAAGAAGACTATCAGAAAGAGCTTGAGCATATAGAACAGGTCAAACCACAACCACCCATCTGTTAGTTTTTATCTCAAATATTTGTGAAGGGCATGTAATATGCTTAATGATGTGAATAATTTATGTTTTACATGAATGGTGATTAAAAAACTAAGAAATAATAATCCAGAAATAGATGTTGGGTGCTGTATCATTCTGTTCATGAGATTCTTTCTTTATGCTTTGCTTGTTTTCCTGAAAAAAATTTCATTGTTTTGTCCTAGGCTCCTAGCTGAACCTATGTAGGAGCAAAACATTATATTTGTTTTGAAGAAATGCTTGTTTATAATCTGAAAATAAAGACTTTTATATGTAAATATCATGACTCTTCAAGCTTAAAATGGCAGGTTTTCACGCCATTGGTTGAGAAATGTAAGAAATATGGGAGAGCATTGCGCATCGGAACAAACCACGGCAGTCTCTCTGATCGTATAATGAGCTACTATGGAGATTCTCCTAGGGGAATGGTGAGCAGTTTGCCTTAAATATTTTGTGCATGTATCTTTCCCTGGATACAGAACTGTCATTTACGGCAAGCAAATTAAATGATTGGACAGGTGGAATCTGCTTTTGAATTCGCAAGAATATGCCGAAAATTGGATTTCCACAATTTTGTTTTCTCTATGAAAGCGAGCAATCCGGTTGTGATGGTCCAAGCATACCGTTTACTTCTATCTGAAATGTATGTCCAAGGTTGGGATTATCCATTACACTTGGGAGTTACCGAAGCTGGGGAAGGTGAGGATGGGCGGATGAAGTCCGCAATTGGAATTGGAGCTCTTCTTCAGGTATGAATATGAGTTGTCGCACATTGAATGGAAATACTCATCCTTTCAATATGTTTTGCATGCATTAGAGTATATGTTGATGACATGATGTTCATCATGTCTTTGTAAGGCTAAAGCTATTAGTAGTTTGAACTTTGAACTTTGAAGTGCATGTGACCATAATAACATTATTGTGAGCGGCGAAATGTACTTGCAATAGAAAATATTTGGATGCTGCACTTGTATCCAACATTTTTCTTCAGAATTTGACCTACATTGCTCGTAAACAAGGAGCAGCAATGCATCAAAGAAGCTATGTCATTCATGAACCTTGTCCTGTGTGCAGGATGGATTGGGAGATACTATTAGGGTTTCTCTCACTGAACCACCAGAGGAGGAGATAGACCCTTGCAGGAGGTTGGCTAACCTTGGTATGAGAGCATCCGAACTCCAGAAAGGCGTGGTATGATTCAAAACAATGGTTGTATTTTGACATGCCTAAGTTGTGTAGAGTCTGACATTCTGAAAATCTCATAACATATTTCCAATGCCAATTTTTTATATCAGGCGCCTTTTGAAGAAAAGCATAGACATTACTTTGATTTCCAGCGGCGATCTGGTCAATTGCCAGTGCAAAAAGAGGTTAAAATTTAAATTATCAACTGTGTTAAATACATAGTTTATATATACACACAAAATGTCTGAAATTGTTTCTATATGTCCTTCATATTCCACAGCGAGTATATTTTTAACAGTGACTTATCATTTAAATACAGGGTGAAAAGGTGGATTACAGAGGCGCCCTTCACCGGGATGGTTCTGTTCTCATGTCAGTCTCCTTGGATCAATTAAAGGTAACATTTAGATTGTACTTCCATTTCTAGATTTTTCAGTTTTATTGAAAGGAATTAAGTAGAGAAGCAATGTATTCATTGACGTGCCATTCTGAAAACATTTTTTGTTTCCATGATTTTGGCAGAATCCGGAGTTCCTCTATAAATCACTTGCAGCCAAACTCGTAGTTGGCATGCCATTCAAGGATCTGGCAACAGTGGATTCAATTTTATTGCGAGAACTTCCTCCAGTAGACGACAATGTTGCTGTAAGAACCTTCACTTGGCAGCACGAGTTACATTACATCAACTCTAAATAGAAGCATTTACTACTGCTTCTGCCTCATTATCCTTGAAATTATTTACTGCATCGTCAGTTTATCACGACAGTTAGCATGCATTTTCTTTCCCTTTTTCTGATTTTGGGTATTTTGATCAGCGGCTAGCTCTCAAAAGACTGATAGATATAAGCATGGGGGTTATAACTCCTTTGTCAGAGCAACTAACAAAGCCATTACCCAATGCCATGGTTCTTGTAAACCTTAAGGAACTATCTACTGGTGCTCACAAGTTTTTGCCACAAGGTACTACTCAGCCTGACTCTTATTTCTTTAGATTTTGATTAAATTGCACAGACAATTACAAGTTAAAGGGGGGGACCTGTTTTAGTTAGGATTGAGAAAGGTGCACATAGTAGTTTTTTTTTTTTCCCCCTCCAAATATTTGAATATGCCATTTGCTCCGATAAGTAATAACATATTTTTCCCATACACTTCAAAGTTTATGCCTGATCTTATGTCAATTGATGATCTATTAGGGACACGCTTGGTTGTCTCAGTACGCGGTGATGAGTCTTTTGAAGAACTGGAAATTCTTAAAGATGTCGATGCTACCATGATTCTCCATGACCTACCTTATGCGGAGGACAAGGTTAGCAGAGTGCATGCAGCAAGGAGGTGAGAATGTTACTCATGATTAATTATTACTTGGTTTCAACATTCTGGCAACTAATCAGGAATTCAGGATATCTAAATAGAGTTCTTCTAATCTTGGTATCTTATATTGGCATCAGGCTATTTGAATATTTGGAAAACAACTCTCTAAACTTCCCGGTCATTCATCACATCCAGTTTCCAAATGGGATTCACAGGTACCTTTAAATTGTTAATTGTTGCTTAAGATACAAGGAATATGTGCAGGCGTCTGGAAACTTAATCCATTCCATTTCCACTCACAGGGATGACTTAGTGATTGGTGCTGGTTCTAATGCTGGTGCCCTTCTGGTTGATGGGCTTGGAGATGGGATTCTTTTAGAAGCTTCAGACAAGGATTTTGACTTTCTTAGAAATACATCTTTCAATTTGTTGCAAGGCTGCAGAATGAGAAATACAAAGACAGTATGTGTCCTAAAGCATGGTCAACAGCTTAGTTAGATTTGAAAAATTTATATATATATATATATATATATATATATATATATATATATAGAAGTGATATTTATTTTTTTTGCCTAAATTGTGTTGTAGGAGTATGTGTCATGCCCATCTTGTGGAAGAACTTTGTTTGATCTTCAAGAAATAAGTGCAGAAATCCGTGAGAAGACATCGCACCTACCCGGTGTTTCGGTAAACAACTAACTCTATCCTCTACCAGTTGTAACATTTGTATAATGTCTATTGCTATTTATTTTATACTGCATGGTTATGGTTATATCAGATTGCAATCATGGGTTGCATTGTGAATGGACCTGGGGAGATGGCTGATGCTGATTTCGGTTATGTGGGAGGTGTTCCTGGAAAGATCGACCTTTATGTTGGGAAGGTAACTTGTTCTCTAAGCCTAAATTACTAAAACTTTTAACATTCTAAAAAAGAAGAAAAAAAACATATTTTCATGCTAAGTGAAGTTTGACAGTATTATTAAAATCTAAGAATGTCTTGTATTTATATATATATCAGACTGTGGTGAAGCGTGGGATCGCAATGGAGCACGCAACCAATGCCTTGATAGAGCTCATAAAAGAGAATGGACGTTGGGTAGAGCCTCCATCAGAGGAGTAAATGTTGTGATCACTGTGGTGTCCCTGTTGTATTTATTATATGTAATGTAAGTACTGATTTTTGCTCTTGACAAAGTTGGCATAGCAGAAATGAGGAATTTTCTTTTGAATTACATAGCTAAGAATTAAATTTGTGGTTGGGTTGGAGGACTCAGCAATTGCAGTAATATGCATATGTACCAACCACTTTTGCACCCATCAATAATGATACCATGATGAATAATTCTGGGCCAAATTTAGGTACCTAGCATTACTCATCAGAACTCACATTTCTTCATCATCTTAGTTGTTTTTTATTTTTTTTATTTTTGCATATTAAATACTTATTTAAGATTTTCCGTAGACTTTTGTTTGTAATATTCAATCAATTGACCCAGTGAGTTTATTAGGCCAACATTCAACGACTGAATTTATTAGCTCACCACCGTTGCCAATATTGGACTTTCAACTCATAAATTGGTTTTATAAAGAAAATTCACGTTTTGGTTTGAAATTCGGAAATCACATTAGACCAGGGTTAGTACAAGTCAAGTTGGGAAGAAAAATTTCAGAAACCAAAACCATTTCAACATCTTTTCCTTTTTAATCGGAACACTTGAACCTTTTCACCTTAGCTGAAGAAAACCTTCTTGATTTTGAAAAAAAAAAATATATATATATATATATATATATATATATGAAAAAAAACATTATTCTCTTGGTTTAAAATATAAGTAAAACTAAACAATTTTTTTACATTTTATTTCATTCACAATGCTGCTTTTCTAAAACATCCCTAGAAAATTGTTATCTTATTTAATTTTTGTTCATTTGCAATGCAACTTTTCTAAAATACCTCTATTCTTTTATACATTTGAGAAAATTAAATACAATCAACTAACCTAATTAGTTACTTTTGTTTATAATTTAAGTCGGAGGGAGTAGGTATTTTAGGAGATTATTATCGAGAATGAAATCAAAAATAAATGAGATAAATACTTTCTATGAATGTTTTAGGAAATTAGCATTAATAATGAAACAAAATTTAAGAAAGTTAGTTACTTTTTTTTTTCTTATCAGAGGGAGTATTTTGAAAATTATTTTAGTGTAATTTACCACATTAAATTTAAAAAATATTAGTTATAAATTTTTTCCTTTATCTTGTCATCTACTAATATTGCTAAATAGAATATGGAAAAGGCTAACAATTTTACTAATTGCATTTTTTAAATAATTAAAAGTAGTAAATTGATAGATTTTTATTTTTTTTTTTTTGAATTGTAAATTGATAGATGTTATGCATATATTTCCCATAAAAAATGATTTTTTTTATTAATTGCTTAAAAGGTATCTTAACCAATAATATACTACTGTATTTAGCAAAAGCCATAAAATATAGCATGAAAGTCGACACCCATGGAACGGAAAGGCACACGTTGGGAGACCCCTGCCCACAAAGTGGAGTTCCGTAGGGTCGGGGGGATTTAGTTGGACCGCCAAAGTGCGAAAGCCCAGACACCACCTGCGAAAGCGAAAAAAAAAAAGTAATACTCCCTCCGGTCCATATTATAAGCACCCTTTCCTTTTTGTGAGAGAGAAAGGGTGCTTATAATATGGATCGGAGAGGAAAGGGTGCTTATAATATGGACCGGAGGGAGTATTGTGAAGAAAAATACTAATGAACACCCTTGTGGCAAGTAATTAAAACAAATAAATTGTTATTTAAAAATGTATTCTATGAATTGATAAATGAGTAGTATATAAATATTTTCAATAAAAATTTATTCTTTTTTAATTATGAGCACTTGTTAATAATATACTTTACAGTACAAATGTTACGAGGCTAAATTTGTACAAGACAGTCGGCTTTTAAAAACAGTTACCAATAATTTTTCAATCCTTAATGTGCATTTAAAATTCTTCCACCGATAGTTAAAAACTAATATTTTCGAGACGTAAAAATTTTTCAAATAAGTTTTGCCTTAATAAAAATGTTTTTGTTTTTTTTTATAGAATAAAAATGTTTTTCTACACATAACAAAAGTTGAGCCCTGAAATCATGCTCAACTTTCTTGTTGTAACACCAATACAGGTAAAGGAATATATTTTGTTGTAACAAACAAAGAAAAAGTGTTAGCCCAATCGTAATGTTTGTCCGTTGTGCATAATTTCAGAACAGATAACTCTCAAATTCATATTTTCATATTCCGCCAGAAGTACACGGAAGAGAATAGAGATATGGAGTGTTTTTATTTGAGTTTATGGGAACTCAAAAATGGAGTATAGCTTTAGCTTACAACCACTTTTGTTAATTTCAATAACTTAGGGTAGTATTTTTTTTTTTTAAGCTAGGAAATTCCCTTTTCAATAGTACCTATTCTTTACTATAAAAAGTAAAAATAATTGAAAGGCGTCTATTTTTCATATACAGTATATACGACAATAATCTCTACTCCCTCCGGTCTTATATATAGAGTATACTTAACTGTATTCCCTGAATCAATGAAAGTGGTTAGTTTTGTGAATTTTATGAGAATATATTATAACATTACAATTTTACCCCCTCCACTTTACTTGGAAAGTTTACATTCATTAATGAATAACAAAAAAACATAATTAGTCAAAACATTTAATAAAGGAAAAAAAAATAATAATTAATGATGCATAAATAATATAAAGTGTCCAAAAATTTATTCTCCAAAATATCCTATACTATATAGGATAGGAGGGAGTAACTCCTAACATCACGTCACGCACGTCACGCGGTTTAGAAACCCAGCTAAGCAAAATGAAATGAATAATACTAGTAGGAGTATCTAAAATTAGAGAGTGTAATTGGATGATTTTAAATTGAATAAAGTTTTATTCGCTCCATTATGGTAAAAAATCTGCTAAATTTTTTATACAAAGTAAAATTAAAGTAATTAATTAAAAATGTTGGAAATTGAAAATTTTGAATGTAATTGATTGATTAATGCACAATACATCAAATTATTATTTGATGCTTAATTAATATATTAAAAAATTCATTAAATACATATTTACTAAAAATGAAAATTTGAAGAATCTAATCTTCCATTTATGTATTCACTCCGATTTGAAATATATGAAAAAAAATAATTTCTTTTAGTTTAAAATAATATTAAAGTTTTTTTAAATTTTGTTTCATTGTTATTTTTTTAAAATATCCCTAAAAAATTGTTATCTTATTTAATTCTTGTTTTATCTTCGTTACTACATTTTTAAAATACCTCTATTTTTTATAAATATAACAAATTAACATCCTTGATAAAGATAAAATTAGTTTTTTCTAATAATTCGATCCAAAAAGAGTACATATTACAGTATTATCGAGAAAAAATCACAATGAAATTGAAGATACACGCAATAAATAAGTATGATTTTCACTAATAAATGGATATAAATAACCACTATAATTATTAGTGAAAAAATAATGAGTAATACAGTAACCACTATTAATTGAATAATTGAGTAATTCAAGTAATCTAAAGCATTTGCCATATCATGTGCTGAAATTCAAATTCAAAATGAAATTGCACAGCAAACGTGGATTTTCCTGACAAGGTTAAATTTCAAGGAAATTTCTATTATCCAACCTAATTTTGGGTTGTTGCTAAACAATCCTCTATATGAACCAATGATGCATTGTCACCTCATGTATTGTTGCCATGTCATTTTTTAAAAAGTCAAAACTCATAAGTGTCAACCCAAAAATATGTGAGATGACAAAGTATTATTGATTAAACAAAAGATTGTATGACAACAACCCAAAATTAGGTTGCATGGAAGTAATGCCCAAATTTCAATACTCCAATTCATGAATTTCTAAAAGAACGAAAAGAAAATCGTAGTAATTTGTAAAAAGATGATAGTAGCAGTTTCGGAATATGTCGAAATTAATCGTTATCATTATCACCAAAACTAACCAGAAGAAAACAAGAATCTACAATCAAATTGAATCCAAAACCAAAAGGAAGAAGAAATAGGTATCAATGGTGAATAGAAATTTAAAAAAAATAAAAATAAAAAAACTGTGGCCGAAGCGAAGAGAGAGAGAGAAAGAGAGTAAAAAATGAGAAGACGCTTTTATTCTTCTAAAGAAGCTCTCTCCTGGCAGCGTAACCGAACTGAGATCGCTCAATGTTCTGGCGGCGCTTACGGTACACCAATGCTCCCGCCACTATCACACCAGCGCCTAAGATCACTCCAATCGCTATCCCCGCTTTCTTCGCAGCTTTCGATTTTCCCGAGGATTTGCCGTCGGCGTCATTCACCTTCGTGACGCTAACTCCTTCAGCGTCCGCATCGTCCGCCGGCGCCGGAGATGGAGATGGAGAAGAGGTTTCAGGCGAAGGAGCTGGAGACGAATCTGCCGGAGTTGGAGATGGCGCCGGTGAGGGAGATGGAGGTGGAAGTGGTGGTGAAGGTGGTAGTTCGGGGGTTGGTGAAGGAGGGAGAGGGGAATTCGGAGACGGAGCAGGGGAGTTGGGAGGTGAATCGGCGGAGGAGGAGATGGTGAGGGAGAGTGAGAGTGAGAGAAGGAAAAGAGAGAGTGTAGCGAATGAAGAATTCGCCATTGTTGTTGTTGTTGTTGGAGATGAAGAAGTTAGTTAGGGGAAGAGAGAGAGGGAAGAAGATAGAGAGAAAGAGAGTTGAACGGAACGGAACGGATAATAGATCTGATAAGTGGGAAAGCGCAGAATCATGATACTGCGGTTTATTTATAAGGGGATCGATTGAGGCTTCAATATTCGGGGA
Source organism: Crotalaria pallida (assembly GCA_037953625.1). Taxonomy (NCBI): domain Eukaryota; kingdom Viridiplantae; phylum Streptophyta; class Magnoliopsida; order Fabales; family Fabaceae; genus Crotalaria; species Crotalaria pallida. The sequence goes on along the minus strand of CM075654.1, from coordinate 133,813,687 downwards.
AAATCAAATCAAATCCAAGGGTCTATATTGAAACATAAGCCCACCAAGGATCCTCTCTGATTAAGACACGTATACAGTGTATATAGTACTCCCTCCTTCCGGTAACAAATTGAAAAGTCAATAAAATACTAAAATTAAAGAGATATCTTGTTTTTAAGAAGAAAAAAAAACTAATTTACATATATTAAGAAAGTTAGTTCGAGACATTTAATTTTCTCAAATTCATAGAAAAATTGACTGCTTTAAGAAACTTGTATTAGGAATGAAACAAAAATTGTATTGAGAATAAAAAGTTTGTTAATTTTTGCTTATATATAAGATCATTAATGAAATTTTTTTCTTATAAATGAGATCGGAAGGAGTATACATTTAATAATTTGTCTATCATATTAATTTAATTATCAAATATATAATTTAATACATTTTATATTGATTAACTAATCATAATTCAAAATTTTGAATTTTTAAATTTTTTTATTAATTACTTTAACTTTAATTTTTTAAAAATAAAATCCATTTTTTACCCTATTGTATTTGTAAGCGAGAGGGAGTATTGAATTGGCAGGGATTTTAAGGTTGTACATCATACATCCTCTAGTTGGTAGTATTTCACTCGATATTAAAAAGATTTTGAAGAAAGTGCTAGTAGTATTGAACAAAAATCATTATTCCTTCGTGTCCTACACACAAGACTTTTTAAGAAACTTATTTTTTCCTCCTATATAGAAAATATTTTTAATTTTTAATACTCCCTCTTATCCTATTTATAGGGCATAATTATCCATGTCACACAGATCAATAAGGTAATTAAGTTTCTTGAAACTTTAAAAAAATACATTAACATTACAATTTTACCCTCTTATCTTGCATTGGGAATTTCATAATGTATTATTTCACATTAATGGATAAAGGGCAAATAAGAGAAAAATAACACTAAATGCTTCCTAGAAAATGCTCATTTATGAAAATACTTATATTAAATTAACAATTTTTAAAATCTCAAAAAACAATTATAGATGTAATTTTGGAAAAATGTGTTAGATATTTACATTTCAAATACTAACAAAATTAATCCAATTCTTTTATGAGTATAATTTTTTTTTCAAAATAATCTTATACATAGAATCGGAGTAATAAAAAAATAATATTTTTTTTCTAGGTATTGTGCCATAAAATATCTAAGATAAGCCCAACATAGGGCAGAGACAATACGGTTGACTGTTCTGGGCCCAAAAAATTCAAGAACTCAAAAATAATTTATACACGAAAAAGCATTTATATATATATATATATTATTAACATAATTTTTTACGTGGCTCTGTTCATCAAGGGTAGCTAAGAGCTTTTAGATTCAGTCAATAAGCTACTAGCTCCGTTCGGTGAACACAAATTATAAGGAGCTTATAGCTTTTAAAAAAGGAGCTTGTAACTTTTAAAAGCTAACTTTTAGAAAGCTACTTCAAGTAGCTTTCTAGAAACTAAACTGGCTTTCAATAATTTATATACCAATTATATCCTCAAATAAAACTTAAAATTATTTTACTACCCTTTAATTAATTATTAATTATAATTTAATGATTTTGTTATAATTAACTACATAATTAATAAATTAAGAAAAAATGAATTTAATTAACTATAATTTAATATTTTTTATATTTTATTAATTAATTAACTAATTAACTATTTATTTCATAAATAAAGAAAAAAATTTGAAAAAATTAAAATAATAAATTGTTGCATATCCTTTTTTGGTCATTTAATAACTTTTAGCTACCTCAAAAGCTAGTTTTGCCAAACAACACTATTTCAAATAGTTAGCTAAACAGCTACAAGCTCACAGCTACAAGCTTACAGCTCCTAGCTAACTTAACAGCTACAAGTTACAAGCTCACAACTACAAGCTAATTTTACCGAACAGACCATTGGTGACTTTTGCTTAGCATAGCTCATATAAGAGGTGGATGGTTAGATTCACCCCGCCATTTATTTCATTTGGTGTGTACATATTTTTTTTTGTCCGAATTCCTTGTGGAACCACAGGTATCCCCAAGAGCACCCTTAATACCAGGGAGCCCTTGAGACTAATCCGGAGCGTGGCTGGCTCTCCCAGCGGGATGTTTTTAGTGAGAATCGAACCCTGGGCTACTAGCACCCTTGTCCCATTCTCAGGATTTCAGTTGGGGCCTTACACCAATTGAACCAAACCCCGTTGGTTTAGATATTTATTATTTTTTTTTATCATATTGTTTAAATTATTTTGCTCGGTTATTAATGACTCGTTAATTGAACTAATGATTAACTATTTTTATCATTTTAGTTATACATTAGATGCGATCATTATTATTTTTGAAATTAAACATAAATACACTATTTTTTGAATTTATGTTTTTGTTAAATTAACTTGGATGTTAAATATAGTGTTGAAATAACATTATTGTTAAAAAAAATAAAAAAAAATCCATCTTTCCCTCTCTACATGAGACTGCACTCCACACCCCATTATACTACTACTCCCTTCATTTTTATTATCATCCAACTCATACTCTACTCATCCCAGTCTTGTCTGGAAATCTATTAGCAACCAGCAGCGACACAAATATGTCATTTCTCTATAGATTAATGAGTATTATATTATTTTGAAATCCTACTTGTTGAAAGTCTCACGTCGTCTGCCTCATAATATATGGTATGGTTTAAATACATGTTGGGTTTCTCTCTCATTACCAATTGGTTTTGAAATAGAACATTAACATGGTATCAGAGTCAAAACCCAACTTCTTTTACCCAAGCCAATAAAAACATATTTTAAATACTTATAAATGAATATAAAATAAATAAAATTGATGCTTTTCAATTGCATCTGACTCAAAATGCTTTTTTAGAAAAGAGAATATATCATACTTTCATGTATTTTCTTTATAAAGATGTTCTGATTTGAACAGTGGTCGTGAATCTGTTTGAAAATGTTTTATGGTCATGAATCTCCCAAAAAATGGGGTGGGTGGAAAAGGAGAAAGGAGAGGAGACGTGATTCTGCTAAGAAGGGGAATGAGGTGTCAAAATCCTTAAGGATAGTTTTGGTTTTTTACTTTCAAAGTGGGCTGTAATGGATTGTTAGTGGGGGTGTCAAAATCCCTTCCCACCATAGCAAACTTACTTTTCAGTAATTGGGGAAAGCCCTTTCTTTCCCGGGCGATGATACGTAGATTTATCACTCTCCTTCTTTGGGTTTCTTTATGTACTTTAAATTAAGGAGAGATAAAGTGGAACAGAATAAAAGGTGAAAAAGCACTTTATAAAATTACAAAAGGGATTTCAAATTACATAATTGGTATACAAAATTAACATTATTAGAAAGATTCTTAAAATATTCTGTAAACATTACTCAAAATGATCATAGTCCATAGGAAAAAAAAATAGTTACCGTAGAAATCAAGTAGTAATTTATTAATTTTATCAGTATTGTATAGTAGTTTATATTGTTTGCTAATCAATTTTTTCTGATGTTCAATTGCTCATCAAATTTAAACTCCAATTTACACTTTTTTTTAAATAAAGAAAAGCAGTTATTTTATTCGTGATAGTGGCTTGCGACAATTTGTGTCAGTGAATCATTTTTAAACTACATCATGACGAACGAGTCAGATTTGTATAGTCAAATTGCCATCCTTGCACACCTTGTTCGGCTGTACAATACTTTGTGCCAAACTCATCACCTTCACAATCTCTTATTCCGGAAAACATGACATGACCAAACTCATGGAATCTTTAGCTAAGTAGAGTTCTCATTTTGCTGACTTCAATATTACATAAATAAATAATAAATATAAAAGAGAAAAGAAAAGCTTTGTATAATTAAAAAAGAGAAAGAAAAGCAAAGTGTATTGTATCCTAGTACAACATGGACAATTTCTTATACTAGTAAAATCTTGGGGCATTTCTCATAATTTAAGTCTCAACTCTCACCTACATTCTAAAATATAAATGATGTAAAAGTTGAAGCTAACACATGTTACCTCTCTTTTCTCCACTTCTTTTTTCCCCAATCTTCTTTGCCCTTCGATTTTCTTTTTGGTCAGGTGAGGAAAAGTTGACTGTTTTTCTCACCTAGTCTCAGTCTCTCTGAATCGTACTTCGTATAGATAAAATCATTTAACTCACAGTTCATCCTTCAAGTCGGCACTGCTACTCTGACTCTCCTTGACATCAGAACTCCCAACTTTTGAAGTTGAGGTTGGTTTCTCAAGCTTGAATGGGATTGATGCATGTTTCTTGAGGAACTTATAAAAGGCTACCACCGTACGATCGGCATCAAAAGTAATCTGCAAAGAGCAGACACAGTGAACAGAAGAAATATTAGATCATATCATCTGGTGATAAAGTATATGCAGCAATGCAAATTCATTATAGCTGAATAGAGAAAATATGCATTGTTTCTTAATATGCACGTACAGGGCCAGCGCTTTTTTTCCCGGCTGGGAAGAAGAGAAGAGTAGGGAATCCTTCAGCCTGCAAAGCGAACATTAAGTACATCATTCAGTCAGTGCATAATTGCTTTGTATGTAATGGTTAATTGAACACTCAAAACCTACCATGCGTTGGAACAAATGGTATATTAAGAGATTTAATTTGGGCTTACCTTTGCCCTGGGATGCTCATTTGTTGTTCCATCCATCTTAGCTATTACAATAGACTCAATGCCACGGAGATGTTTTGCAAGCTTGTTGTATATGGGTTCCAAAGCTTGGCAGTGGCCACACCAGGGTGCATAAATCTAAAGATTACAACAACCATTAGATTAACATGAACAAGCTTGCACAACCAGATATGAGTTGGAAACTAGTGGCTTCGAATTGAACCTCAAGCAGAACATCCTTTGACTCATCCAAGACAATTTCATCAAAGTTATCCCCAACAACTATTTTCACATCACCATCATTCTGCCATCAAGTTAGCAACCTAGTTAGACATTTAAAACCTGGTTGATAGAACATGGATGGAAAACAAATTAACATACACTTTCAGGAACTGGATCTGACTTGAGGAAAGGTTTTAGCTTGTCTTCAAGGAAATCTTCCCCAAAAGCCTGTAGGAAAAAAAATATATAGACTTGTAATTTTCAGCTGCTATCTCACCTCCTACTCTTGCTAAAACATAGTAGAATATAAAGCATTCATGCACATTCCATAACATGGAAACAAAAAACGCAGAGACCCTGGTGGGAAAAGAGAGAAGAGTCAAGAGTACCTTAAGTTTGTCAACAGCCACCTCTTCATCAAATACAAATTTTCTTCCATCATCATTTCCCGTGAATGCAAGTACCTGTATTGGATATTTTATGGGTTACTTGAATTTTTTAATTAAATGATGTAATATTTCAAGATCTCATGACTCATCCATCCACTTAAATGAAATTAAGAAAATGGGAAATTATTTTTTCGATAAAAGAAGGAACACGGGAATTATTACCTTGGGAGCACTCCCAGTGATACCAAAATAATCTGCAACTGGCTTTCCAACATCTTCATTATCCGTTTCCACATGAACAAAAATAAGCTGCAATGGATCATTGGAGAAAAATAATTTGCTCAAAAACTTAAATTTTTCTGGGGGAGGGGTGGGCGAATTGAACCATGAACGAATAAGGACTAAAAAAGTGGGAGGTAAAAGAAAAATATTTCTTGAATTTTAAATGACACATGGACCTATGAAGAGCAAACTGTATGGAAAGAAAGAAAGATTGAATTCGAGATATCAGCTGAGTCAACTCAGATTTGCAAATATCAAATGCTAAACTGTGATTATTACGAATAAGGGCAGGGTTACAAAGTACTAATTACAGTGAGGCATACACCTGTGGTAGGATTTGTAAAGTTGAAACCAAGTCAACAACTTTTAACTTTCAAACTAATTACACAAATCAATACAAATTTGAACAAGGTCCGTATCAATGCTTTTTTAAAAATTGGTCTTTGAGCCAACTTTGCATAAAATACTGTCTGGCAGTTGTTGGTGTATCCTATTTTTTAATGTCAAAGAACCAGAAAAGTTTAAAATTTATGAACAAGAAACTTGTAAGTTATGATTAAAAAAGTGATTCAAAGACAATTCTGCATGTTTTACTTTCTTTTGAAGTCCCTAAAAACTAATCAACTAAGAACTAGTTTTCAAAAATCCCAGTGATTACCAAACAAGATTTTAAACTTACTCCCTTTATAGTTTATACTAGTTGTCCGGACTTGAGTTTGGCAAACACCACTGTAGAAAACTACATACAACATTCAGAGATCAAATCGTGCCTCCTAAAATAAATTTCATCTGCCTTATACTTTCTTCCACTCTCCATTCATGATCCGAACAGCAGTGTGCACTGCACCAGAATTCATATAAACACCAAAACATGCTATGTTTTATTTGCACTTTTTCATGAAATAGAAGGTATATGCAAATTGGTGTGGACTGCAGAGAAAGAATGCCATAACAGATAGCATAAAATAAAAGCCAGTGAAGAAATGCACCTTCCCCTTGAAAATTTTTGCTGCTTCCCGAAATATTGGAACTAACTTCTCCGAATCCTTTGAAGTCACAAACAGCAACAACTAAAAGGGAAATTTGAAACGCATACCAATTTTAGAAGTCTGTTAAGTCATGATTCCATTTCAAATCATATTTCTTCTCAGATTAACAACATAAAAAAACTAGAGACATATAAACAATTACCTGTTTCTTGATTTGACTTTCAAAGATTGATGGAGCACTCTCTCTTGTAAAAGTTGTAACCAAGGGAAGCTTGTTGGAGGATACAAAGTCTGCTATTGCAGATTTAACAAATTGGCCCTCTGCAGAGAAATGGTGAATATCAAGTTTATATGAAAGAGCTTTGGAATCTATATTTTTAAGAGAGAGAGAGAGAGAGAGGAACAACAACAACAACAACAACAACAAAGAAACAAACCAAAATGGTTGATTTTCTCCTCCTCTTTCTTCAGAAAGACCAAAGCAGGGCGTTTGGAATTTGGGTCGATATGGAAAAGTTTTGCCACTTCAGGAATCACAGTTTGATAAAAATTGACACCATCCTCAAGTTTTGATGCATTGGCTAGCTGCTCGCTTTCAGCACCCTGCATATCACGACCGGATATATAAAAGATGCATCAGCCATTAGCCCATTACAGCCAACAATTTAACATATTCAATTATTACAGCTCAAACCCATCAGTTTAATCCGGGAATCAACAACAGCAAACGACCCTTATAATTATGTTCATTGATTTATAAACAAAGCAGTGTATCTGATAGGATGTTGGTAAAATGGGTTATTTGGCCTATATGGAGAAAAGGGGTAGGATAGTTATAATTAAATAGTTAAGTAAATAAATAGTTTATTAAATATTTATTATAATTCTAGAATGTTCTTAGGGTGTATGATGATGCCACTTGTATGGCTCATTTTAATAGTCATTTAGGATTTATCTTCTATATAAGGATTGTATCCTCTCTATTAGGAATCAATGAAAAATGAATCAAGTCTTTTAGTTTTTATTTGTTATTTTTCCTCTTCTCTGGAGATTGACCATCTCGAATCCCGGTCCTATCCTTGGTAGGAATTTTCTTCCTATCAGTATCTTATACTTACTATGGCAAAAGCTACCAGAACGAACCATGCCGAATGTAACCACAAGTTCATCAAAACTTGTTGAAATCGACATAGAAGTTACAAAAAAACTAGATAAACTCTACTTACATTCTATTTGATATGGCAAATTAGGCAGAGCATTTAACATGTGAACATTACAAAATGGAACAAAACGTTCTATTCTGTTCTGTTCAGTTCTCTTCAGCTCCACTGTCTCTGTAAAATCTAAATGTCTTACTCCTTTTTAAGACTATACACTATCATGCTCCGCTTATAAAATTCACTAAACATAGAATAGAACTCAGACTAATGTTCTGTCTCATTCCTTTCTAACATTTCAACCAAAGGCAAACCCTCAATCGCATTGCTAAATCAGGAACAAAAAATGTTAAGAAACTCACAACTAGAGAATCGAGGAAGGCCAACACAAGTTTATTTTCAGAGGTCAATACGCGTTCAGCATCATCCAACGTCGTCACGTTCACTACACCAGGCCCTATCTTCTTCCTAATCCAGCTCACTATAGCATCTCTACATTCCAACAAACAAACAAACAACTCAAATTCAGTTACAACAAAACCAATGCCACACCAATTCAAACCATAATTCTCAACATTAAAAATTTGCAATTCTAATTCAAGACCCAAACATCAATGCAGAAATGGAATGAATCATGAAACTAGTGAGTGAGTGAGTTAGTTAGTTAGTGACTGTACTTGGTTCTGCGGCCGGTGTAGGGCTTGTGGACCCCATCGACGAAGAAGAAGACAGTAGGGAAACCCTGAACGCCGTATTCGTGAGCCAATTCCTGCTCCTTCGTGGCATCTACCTTCGCCAGAACGACGTCGTCGGATTTCAGCTCCGTCGCCGCGGCAGCATACTCCGGTGCCAGGGATTTGCAATGACCGCACCAGGGAGCGTAGAATTCAACCATCACGAAGCGGTTGTTTTCGACGACGGTGGTGAAGTTGCGCTCCTTCAAAACGACGACGTCTTTGTCATCGAGCGAAAGTTCTTCTTCTTCTTCCCCCTGGTGGCTGGTGTGGGAGAAGTCATCGAAATCTTCGTCGGCGTCGTCGTAGTATTCTTCTTCTTCTTCCTCCTCCTCGTCGTCGGAGTGCTGGGGATCGTGGCGGTGGTGGGAGGGGGTGACGTCATCGGGTTCGTCGAGGAAGCTGAGATCTTCGTCGTCGTCGTCGTCGTTGTTGTCGTTTGGGAGGGTGGTTTTGGAGAGAGTGAGAGAGAAGGAGGAGAGGAAGAGAAGAATGGTGAGGGAGAGGAAAACGACGCGTCGTTTAGGAGTTAGCATTGTGATGTTTGTTTAGGCTTCGACGACAGAGGAAGGTGGAAGAGGAGTTGAAGTTTGAGGAGAGAGTGGGGTGGATCTATGATGGATCAGAAAAGCGGTCAGCACCCTTCAAATTGTGTAATGAGCATTATTCTAGCAAGCTTAGTTTGGTCTGTGGTATTTTGGGGGAAGACATTTAAAAGGAAGTGAGAATGAAAAAAAAAAAAAAAAAGACTAAACTGTCACTTTCGTCCTTGACTTTGTCACGACTCCTCACTTTAGTCCCTAACATTACGAAAATCTCTTTTTAGTCCCTGACTTTCAAAAAATGTCCTCACGTTAGTCCCTCGTTAACTTAGCCGTTTGCTGGTGTTAACGGAAATCCTATGTGACAGTTAACAGATCCCAAAATGACGTCGTTTTATTGCACAGAGACTAAAGTGAAAAAAATGCACATCCCACGTGGACTTTGGTTCAGGGACTAAAGTGAAAAAGTTAGAAAGCTGCTCGACTTTGGCGCTAAATTTCCCTCCCTCAGTTGAAGCCTTTGTTACATTTTTTTTATCACACGAACTGCAACATGCTTCATAACAGCACCACCCTAACTCACCACCCTCATTGGTACTCACCAAAAACTGGCATCTACAGTAGCAAACACTCTCCTTTGGACCTTCCCAGAGACCCTCTTCTCGACCTTGTTTCCTATGTCTTCTCCCATCACCATGATGGGGTTTCAGCCCTTGTTGATTCCTCATCCAACAGTCATCTTCCTCCTTTTATATACAGAACCCTAAATCCCAAATCAAATTTCAAGCATTATTCATTCATTCTGAAATCATTAATCCCAGGTCGAAATTTCACAACATAGAGAACGAAATCCTAAATCCCACCATCAATTACGCATTTCACTTCCAAAAACGAAGCACCCATATTGCCACCTTTGTCCTCTGCAAAACCCTAAATTGCCCCTTTATGGTATTGTTAACTACTCCAGTTTGATTCATTAACTAAATAACCTCCATGGGTGGTTTTGCTCACACCCATAGTCCCCGAAGAATACAATATAGCAGCAGTGTCTTCCTGTTTAATAACAGGCCTATAATGAAAATCAAAGTCTCCACCATAAATCAGGTTTAAAAAAACTGAGAAACAATCATGATTGAAACCCTTGTCATTTTCTGGCACAGTAATGATAGGAATGCCTAATGGCTCTAGTTTCTTCACATTCTCTATAACAGTAAAAAGTAAACTCACACCACAATCATTGATTTGCTTATGTATCTCAGAGACACTACTGAGAGGGTTCATTGGTGTAACAACAACACCTAGATACAGAACAGCAAATAACACAATGGGATAGAAAATGGAATTTGGAAGTAGAATCAAAACAATGTCACCTTGTTTAACACCAATTTTGTTGAGACCAGAGGCCATGGATTTAAGTAAAGGCTGCAACTTTGAGTAAGGAATGGAAAACCCAGATGAGGAATCAACAAGGGCTGAAACCCCATCATGGTGATGGGAGAAGACATAGGAAACAAGGTCGAGAAGAGGGTCTCTGGGAAGGTCCAAAGGAGAGTGTTTGCTACTGTAGATGCCAGTTTTTGGTGAGTACCAATGAGGGTGGTGAGTTAGGGTGGTGCTGTTATGAAGCATGTTGCAGTTCGTGTGATAAAAAAAATGTAACAAAGGCTTCAACTGAGGGAGGGAAATTTAGCGCCAAAGTCGAGCAGCTTTCTAACTTTTTCACTTTAGTCCCTGAACCAAAGTCCACGTGGGATGTGCATTTTTTTCACTTTAGTCTCTGTGCAATAAAACGACGTCATTTTGGGATCTGTTAACTGTCACATAGGATTTCCGTTAACACCAGCAAACGGCTAAGTTAACGAGGGACTAACGTGAGGACATTTTTTGAAAGTCAGGGACTAAAAAGAGATTTTCGTAATGTTAGGGACTAAAGTGAGGAGTCGTGACAAAGTCAAGGACGAAAGTGACAGTTTAGTCAAAAAAAATTGTGTTTGATTAAGAAGAGAAAATAAAAGGTGGGAGAAAAATTGGTGGGAACTATAAAAAAAAAAATTTGAATTAGAAGAGAGAGTAAAGAGAAAATGAGTACTCCGTAAAATAAGGGAGATGTTATTTGCACCCTAGTCATTGTTACATACACCCAATTTTTATAATTTTTTACACCATGTTTCCTATATTACCCTACTTCTAAAAAACTAAACATTCTTTTCATTTTTACTTACACCCAATACTATTAAACTTTACATTTCCCTTTCACATCCACTTCATTCAAATACAAAATCACTGCCTCCTCTTCTTCTTCATCGCTGCCTCCTTTCATCGCTGCCTCCTCTTGTTCATCGCTGTCTCCTCTTGTTCTTCATCCTTTCCTTCAACATTTTTTAACTTCTTCTCTCTTAAAGGTTAGTATACATGTCCAATTCAATTCCTGACGGATAGCGCATCCGTCCTTATCCAATTCCTTTCAGCAAGAGACTTCAATCAAGCTTCCAGTTTTAAGAATTGGATTGGTTTATAAGACTTTCATCCGTAGCCCTCAACGGATGGGGCATCCGCCGCTCCCTAGACGGAAGGCGCGTCCGTCCCTTAGACGGATGGATCATCCGTCACAATTACGGATTGCTCATCCGTTCTATTGATTCAGATTCCTTGTCCGTCGATGTTGACGGATTGTTCATCCGTGTATTTTTTCACAGATTGATCATCCGATCTCTTGATTATCTTGCGTCGTCTGCATCTTTCACGACAGGAAAAGAAGAAGAAATTACCTTCGATTATAAACAACACGTCAACAAAATTGATTTCAATGATTAAAAAGGTATGCAAGTTTTGAGTGAGCAAAGTGCTGAACAGAGTTTTTATGAAGAAGAGGATCTGTATGGAGGAGAAGAAGAAGTTGGGTGTAAGCAGTAATATATAAGGTGTATATATATAGGGTTTTAGGATTAGGGTGTAAAATATTAGTGATGGGTGTAAATAATAGATGTATGTGTGTGAGTAGTAATGATGAGGGTAACATAGGAAACATGGTGTAAAAAATTATAAAAGTTGGATGTATGTAACAATGACAAAGGTGCAAATAACATCTCCCGTAAAATAATAATATCAAAACTATAATAATACAATCTTTTCTTATTTCTCTCGTTTATTGGTGAGATTTACCAAGAATATATTTGTTTTTGGATATATTTATTGTTTTTATCTTTTTTTCACTTTTTTCTTTAATCAAATAAAATGAGAAAAACTCTCTCTTATTTTTTATTTTTTTTCTTATATCAAACAACTATAAAATCTATTCATTTTTTAATCCTAATACATATTCCCTGCTTCTCTCTTTCTATTTTCTTACATGTACTCAAACATGGTGTTTAGGTCTTAAAATTTCTAACATAGCATTGGAAGTCCCACATCGGAGTTTTATGAATTTGAGAGTGGAGAGCTTCTTATAAATCTAAGAAAACGAACAATTGGAAATTCAACCTGTCCTGTCAGGGGGGTGAATGGTGACTTGTTTATGATCGTATTGAGATGATGAGTCGTGCCAACACCAGTTATGATGAACACAATCATAAAAACGAGTGAGACAGCCCTACTTTGGTTTGGGACTTATTAGCCGTCAATTTTTGGAAGCTTTTCCTCCGTGGAGAGGCTTAATAATTGAAACATGTTAAAGAGAGTTCAGAAGTTCCTGCAGTTACAGCTTTAATTTACAATAGGCTAAATTACTTATTTGGTTCTTTATCTTATTTTTCAATTTCAAATTGGTCCCTTACGTTTTTTTGGTTTCATATTGGTCTCTTATGTTTTTTTTCAGTGTCAATTTGGTCCCAGAATCACTATTCATCCTATGTGAACCAATATATTATGGACACGTGTCACTTTCTCTCTCCACGTGGACCAATATGATATTGACACGTAGGATGAACAGTGATTCTGGGACCAAATTGACAGCGAAAAGAAAGATGAGGGACCAATATGAAACCAAAAAAAAATAAGGGACCAATTTGAAATTGAAAAATAAGGTAAGAGACCAAATAAGTAATTTAGCCTTTACAATATTGATTCGGAAGTATATAATTTTATCCCACCACAGTCCACAGGCCAAGAAGTGAACCTTCGAAGCTGATGTGTTAAAGCGATGCGCCTTACAGTAAAATGCCAATGGATTAAAGGATGATTGGATTTTTTAGCAAGGTTTTCGGGCCAACGTTTCTGTTTGCCTTGTCATGGATATGTGGTACCAATTTAGTTTAATTTGGACATTTGGCAAGTCTAACATGAAACATCATTAGCCATCTCAGTATTTCAGGGAATCATGATAGAACCAAAATCAAATATACAAAATATCTAAGGATGAGCTTAAATTTTTTTTTTTTAAAAAAAAAAAAACTTTTCGGAACTAAAAACTAGAACACCTCAAATTTCTAGGAACCTAATACATAAATAAGTATTTTGACAAAATGTTATCATTTTTAAAACCTATTGGTATATATTTATAATTTTAACTTCGTGCTTTTATTTTGGTTTTTGTTAATACAAATGTGACTCATCATTTTATTTTTTTATTTTTAAAATTTTGTATAAGAAACGATAAAAAATAATAAAAATAGTTTTCACTGTTTGTATAAATACTTGGAAACCTATATAAAATGAAAACACAATATCACGTGCTTAATTAATAGTAGAAGTTATAACGTAAAGATACGCTTCCTCCGTTTCTATAAAAAAAAAATATGATGATTAGTTTGATTTTCAATAAATTAATAGTTTTTTTTTCTAACATACCTTTTCTCTATGTAATAATTATTTTTTCTTCACTACTTCCAAAAATCAATACCTTATTAAATAGTAAGAATAAACATGGAAAATAACATTTATTATTCTTGACATTTTAAATATGACAAATAAATATGAACAAAATTTCTCAAAAAAATGACAAAAAAGGGGCGGATGGAATATAATTTTCGATAATTTTTAAAAATAATAACAGAAAACGTTTTCGCAAAACAAATAAATAAAATTCACCATTTTCCAATATTAAATCACTGTTTTACTTCCTTAAACAATACCTCAAGATAACCCTGTTAACATTATCCAAGTTTTTAAAAGTTCTTTGGATTGATGCCAAAAATTTTCAAGCCATCAAATTCGTTGCAAATTTTAGAGATCAAATTGTCCCACATCATAAATATCTAAGAATTATTTAGTTACTTTATATATGGATCAAAGTTTTTATATTTGATGCTTTCTTCATTTTTATTTGTCTGTCATGTTTTAAAGAAATTTTTTGTTTTTTTATCCATCTTAATAAGAAATTCAAGTGTGAAATGATTATTATTTTTCATGTTTAACCCTATTTAATAAGATTTTGATTTATGTAAATAATAAAAAAAGAGTATAACAAAAAAAATATAATTAATGTATTAAAAAATCCAAATAATTATTACACTTCTTAAAAACTGTGTTTTTGAGTAATGGGATAGATAAATAAAAGAGAGTAAATGTGATTTTTTATCATGCGAAAACTAAAAGAATCACATTGTAAGGCACTTCTTTATTGCTGTATGTGGATCACATGGTAGAAAATTTATTTGTTTTTATATGAAAAGTCACTTTATATTTTTAAGAAGTTATTTAATTTTTTCTTCTTAACTATCTTATTAAAATAGTGTTTTAATTAACTGCATTCAACTCTCCATAAAAGGAGTAATGAGTGTACTAACTTCGTCCCTAATGTTTTTTCCAATGTTTTGAAAATCGGATCGGTTATTGAACCGGTCAAGGTACTGGCTCAAGGTTCAATTGTTGGACTATGATCGAATCGGGGTCCAACCGGTCTTAATGTACACGTGTGTATATAATCATATACTTTAGTACTTTTACCTTTTTGTGCCTTTTTGCTTTTTCTCTATTGATTATTGATGTTGTTTTCTTGTGCGTCACTCATTGTTCTTTCTTCTTTCACTTCACTTCTTTGCCTTTTTGATTTTTGATTTTTCTTAGTTCTAAAATCTAAAGTTTTAATATTCTTTCTCGTTGAGATGAGAGCAAACACGTAATCAACTAGTGAGACTCATATTGGTGTCGTTTGAGTTTCCAACATATAGGATTTCGTTATTTAAAAAAATTAAAAAAAAAACCAATTTTTTGCTTAATTTGGGCTTCCAAATTCAAACCGGGCCAAACCGGTTTTGGCGGTTCAATACCGGTTCAGCCGGTTCAATCCCGATTTTTTTCAGAACGGTTTATGGCTTTATTCCGGATTGGCACCTCCACCGGTTTTTCGGTTGAACCAGTCAGTCTGGTCCGGTTTTCAAAACCATGGTTTTTTCAATGTACCAGTTCCGTCCTTGAAAATGTGTCAATATCAATTTGATTCCTCAAAATTTTCGGATCTACCAATTTGATCCTTAAAATATAAAAAATTTGAGGGACCAAATTGGTACGTCAAAACAATTTAGAGGACCAAGTTCCTCCGAAAATTGAGAGACCTTGTACATTGAAAAAACATCAGAGAGGAAATTGGTTGTTCACTCTTATTATATTATTACTCCCTCCGGTCCTATTTATAAGTCACATTCTAGAAGGATTCTTTGGTCCTATTTATAAGTCACTTTGTATTTTCTAGGAGGCATTTATTGCTATTTTTTTTTATTTGCTCTTTGCCCATTAATGTGAAGTAATGCATTGTGAAATTTCCAATGCAAGTTAAGAGGGTAACATTGTAATGTTGAAGTATTTTTTTAAAGTTTCAAGAAACCTAACTACCCTCCTTGGTCTGTGTGATATGGTTATGTATGCCCTATAAATAGGACCAGAGGGAGTAACTCTTACTCCGTACAATGCACGGGTTGCTAATATTTTAAAATTTTTATAATAAATATTTTAAAGTAATAATTATTAATATTTTTATTATAAAATAAAGATTATTATTAAACAATAATGAAAAATAATTACGCAAAAAGCCAAGGTTTCAGATCAACCCTACACTTTTAAAAAAAATAATCTATGTTATCTTGTTGACTTCATAGATTAATTATTTTTTTTTCATAATTATTGAGATTAAAAAAAAAATTTATCTCGTCAATGCATTCAGATAAAGTGGTTATAGAAAAAGTAGGAAGACACATCTAAATTTAGATTGAATTTAGCTTTTCTTTTTTAATCTTTGAATATGTAGTTTCTATCCTGTTTGTTTTTTTTAATGTTGTTATATTTTAATATATTATGGACTTATTTATATGATTTTAATTTTAATTTAATTATTGAATATAATTAATTATGAGATTTAATGTTGTTGGGATAATGATTTGAAAAATTTGAGCAATTTATTTAACTTAATTTTTTCAGGGACCAGATTGTGTTGAAAACAAAATTTTCAAGTATAATTTTAGAACGAACTAATGAATTATGTTTTGGGGGCGATAATATTTAACAATGTAACGATACTTAGTTTTTTCTTATATTTTAGATTATTCATATTTGTAATTTGTGGATAGCATCAAATTTTTTTTCCCCAAATATCCCGACCAAATAATCCCTCTGTTTTTTTTATAGATTAATCTCGTTGTTTTTTAATACGATATAACACTTTTTTGAATAATTATTTTTTATAATTATTGTGATTTAAAAAAAACAAATAAATCTATCTCGACGATGCATTTAGATAAAGTGGTTAAGAAAGAATAAGAAGAGACATCTAACTTTAGACTAAATTAATGTTGTTGTTATCTTTTAATATATTATGGGATTTATTTATAGGATTTTTATTTTAATTTAATTTTTAAATATAATTAATTTTTATATACGATGATTTTTATCTATTACAATAAACAAAATATATTATAGAAGGAAAATCAAATCCTATTATTATATAGGATGATTACATTTGGTTTGTTATTAATAGTTTTAATTCTCTTGTCACAATAAAAAAACAAACACAAAAAATATTTACATCAAACATAAAATCAAATCCTATTATATATGATGATATTATCAATTAAAATAGACAAAATATATTATAGAAGAAAAATCAAATCCTATTGTTATATTGTCGCAGTTGTAACACCCTATGAAATAATTACCCTTAATTACCCCAAAATTAGGATTTAAAATTTCTTTTAAGATGGATATGATATTTGCCAAAATAATATTTCCTTCCATTAATAACAAAAACATCAGAGTTAATAAAGCGGAAGACTTAAAGACATCAAATTCATAAAGTATAAGTTTAAGTACATTCAATTCGGTCATTCAAAATACAATCAGTGTTTTAGCTCGGCCCAACTGGCCGAGACCCATCCACCTATCTGACTCTAAATAACTTACTCTCCCTGTGAGGGAGAGTGATCCTGCTCGGCCGGGGACTGCGTCTGCTCGGGCTCAGTACCTGAAAAATGGTAAGGAGGTGAGCATTACACGGAACTTAAATAAGCAGTTTCTAGAATGACATACCGAACTACCAAGCCAAACACAAGTAGTCAAATAGCAAATAAATCACAAGTAATCAAACCCATATATCTCATGTATATATCAACATTTAGCTCGGTTCGTATACCCACATCCTCGTCTAGCTCGGCTCACATCATAAACCAGTTAACTCATTGCTCGCTATATCTCGGTTTATCCTCTCGTGTCTCGGATTACCATCTCTATCTCAGGTTCACTACTCAATATTTCACTTTCACATAATTTACAATCTTTTACTCTTCTCGGATGCATACACCCAGTGCATGTCTTACACCATTTAAGTCGGATATTGGAGTGTCCATAACTGCGAGTACCACAATACTCGGCTTACAGCTGCGAGCACCACAATGCTCGGCTTACGCGATCAATGCACGCACCCAATACGCGTCTGCTATGACCAGGAACACTACCGCCGATCATTCTATGGAGTAAGGAGTGTCCATAACTGCGAGTACCACAATACTCGACTTACAGCTGCGAGCACCACAATGCTCGGCTTACGCGATCAATGCACGCACCCAGTACGCGTCTGCTATGACCAGGAACACATCCCACCGATTCCGTTCTCGGAACCTTGTGAGTCATAACTGCGAGCACCACAATGCTCGACTTACAGCTGCGAGCACCACAATGCTCGGCTTACGCGATCAATGCACACACCCAGTACGCGTCTGCTATGACCCGACCACACAACCATTTCTCTTTAATTCCCCTTATCTTATTAACCATTACTTTTAGTTCGGCCCACCTCAGTTCACCTCTTTCATTTATTCCTCTTTGCATTAATCTCATTATTTACTTAGCTCGGCCTATCTCGGCTCAACCCTTTACCCATTTCCAATTTCCCTTATCCCTATTATCTATCTCATCTACCTATCTCATTAAATACCTTATTAGTTTGTCTTTTCGATCCACCCTGGTTACCATTCTTCTCATTCTCCATTCTCACCCTCTCTCGGCTCGGCCACAGATACAAATACCAAATATCAAAGCATCATAAACACTTATACCTCAACAACCACATGAACAAAACATTTAGTCAATCCATCATATAAAATGCAGCATATGAAATATAGCATGTAATCAAAAGTGATATTCCATCTTCACCTAAAATCCATGTTTCTAGTTCATTCATTAATTCCCCTTTTACCCTTTTTACCATTTCTCTTCTAACATTAACCTATGTCCATTCCCTAATCTAATACCCACTCTTAGTACCCTTTATGAACACCCTAGAAACCCAAACTCAAGTAGAGGTAACACTCACTCCTTACCTCAAACCGTGTGAGATAAGAGTTGAGAGTTTGAGAATGGTTCCTTGTTGCTTGATCTTGGAGCTTCACACCTTTAAATCCTTTTCCTCCTTGCTGCCACCACCACGCCACGCTACACACGAACTTCACGGCGGCCCAGGGACTCCAGATTAAAACGGGGACGGAGAGGAGGAGGGAGATATGTGAGGGAGAAAGAGAGTGAGACGTAGGGATAAGAAGAATGAAAAATGAGAAATGTTATGTTGTGTATGTTGACTCTCTTTTATTCATTTAGGGGAAATATTTGTGTGGCTAAGATTCATTGGCTTCTTGGAGAAGCTAGAATGTGTGGGCAGGATTCATTGGCTTCTTGAGGAAGACATGAATAGTATATTGAAAGGGACATAAAGTAATGATAGTGACATAAAGTGAAAGATAGTACCGTACGGACTGTACGAAAACCAAAGGATCAACAGCTCAAAATGAGCTGGCACGGAGAAACTAGGAAGTGTCGGCTCGGGTACGTCGACTAGGATACGTCGGCTCGGTATGGAGGAATCGTAGTAGTCCGAGCTTCCATCTCGGATACTAGTGTGAGGTATGCTAAGGTCGGCTAGTCCGGACTGGACAACAGGTTCCGCGTTTGATTCTTATCCAGCTCGGTTCATATGCACACAATCCTATCTAGCTCGGTCGGGATCGGGCCGAGGCCTTAATCTCACATCCTAGGTCGGCCTATGTTCATACCACCCTTCTAACCTTGTACAATTTCTAAGGCTTAATCCTATCCTTAAATAGATATTTATATACTAAAGTTATATTATTTAATATTAATTTTCGGGATGTTACATTCCTCTCCCACTTACAGGAATTTCGTCCACGAAATTCAGTCGGCATTGAACAGTTGTGGATACGACTGCTTCATTTTGTCCTCGAGTTCCCACGTGGCTTCCTCCACGTCATTCCGATTCCAGACGACCTTGACTAAAGAGATTTCCTTCCCTCTGAGTCGTCTGACTTGTTTGTCCTCAACTCGGTCTGGTAGGACTTCGAAGGTCAGGTTGTCTTTTAGCGGCAGTTCGTCCACTGTTATCACATGCGAGGGGTCGTGAATGTACCTCCTAAGTTGCGAGACACGGAACACATCATGGAGCTTAGACAAGTGCGGAGGTAGAGCAACTTTGTAGGCTACTGGTCCGACCTTCTCCGATATCTGGTATGGTCCGACAAACCTAGGGGTCAACTTCTTCGATTTGATAGCTCGACCGATACCCGTTACAGGGGATACCCGAAGAAAGACATGATCTCCTTCGATGAAGTTCAAGGGTTTCCTTCTCTTGTCGGCATAACTCTTCTGTCGATCCTGAGCTGCTTTTATCTTTCCTTGTATCATTCGGATCTTCTCGGTCATCTCATGAGCAATGTCAGGACCAATTAACAAGTTTTCTCCTATCTGGAACCAGCATAGCGGCGTTCGGCATTTCCGACCATACAAGGCTTCGAAAGGAGCCATTCCGATACTTGAATGGAAGCTGTTGTTGTAAGTGAATTCGACCAACGGCAATAGTGTTTCCCAGCTTTCCGACTGTTCAAGCACACATGTTCTCAGCAAGTCCTCAAGAGTCTGAATGGTGCGCTCGGATTGTCCGTCAGTTTGAGGATGATAAGCAGTGCTAAACCTCAACTTTGTACCCATGGCTTCTTGCAGACTCTGCCAGAATCGAGACAAGAAACGAGGATCACGGTCCGAGACTATGCTGCTCGGAACACCATGGAGTCGAACAATGTCCTTTATGTACAGTTGCGTCAACTTCTCCAGGCTGTACTTCATGCTGATCGGCAGGAAATGAGCACACTTTGTAAGTCGGTCCACCATAACCCAAATGGCTTCCTGCCCTGATCTCGTCTTTGGTAGACCTGATACAAAGTCCATCGAAATGCTATCCCACTTCCATTGCGGAATCTCCAAGGATTTGAGTAATCCTCCAGGTTTCTGATGCTCGATCTTGGCTTTCTGACATGTCAAGCACCGAGACACATAATCGGCCACGTCGGTCTTCAACTTCGGCCACCAAAATAACCTCTTCAAATCTTGGTACATCTTTGTGGCACCTGGATGAAGACTCATCTTCGTCTTGTGGGCTTCTTCCATTAACTCTCTTCGGACTTCAAAGTCCATGGGAATGCAAACTCTGCCTCGAAATCATACAAGACCATCAGGTCCTTTAGTGAAGTCAGGTTCATCCTTGTCTCCGGCTCTTTCTAATAGCTTTTGGAGTTCTAGGTCGGCAGCCTGTCTCTCCTTGATGAAACCCACAAACTCATTTGTTACTTGCAACATTTCCAGCACCACACTATTTTCCTTCTTCTGTATGCCGAGGTTAAGGTCACTGAACTCCTGCATCAACTGCATCTCTCGGACCATCATGTTGCTCAGATGAAGACTTTTCCTGCTCAGTGCGTCGGCCACCACGTTAGCTTTTCCAGGATGGTAGTGCAGGTTGAAATCGTAGTCTTTCAAAAATTCCACCCATCTGCGCTGCCTCATATTCAGTTCCTTCTGGTCGAACAGGTAGCCGAGACTCTTGTGGTCACTGAACACTTCAAACTTCGTGCCATACAGGTAGTGTCTCCAAATCTTAAGGGCGAACACTACTGCTGCCAATTCGAGATCATGCGTAGGGTAATTCTGCTCGTGTTGCCGAAGTTGCCGAGAAGCATAAGCCACCACTTTTCCCTGCTGCATCAACACACAGCCGAGGCCCTACTTCGAGGCGTCGCAAAATACGTCAAAGACTTTGGTCGGATCGGGTAAAATCAACACGGGCGAGCTCGTCAACCTTTTCTTTAGCTCTTGAAAGCTCTGCTCGCACATTTCAGACCACTGGTAGGATGCATCCTTTCTGGTTAACGAGGTCAACGGTAGAGCTAGTTTAGAGAATCCTTCAATGAATCTCCTATAGTATCCAGCAAGCCCGAGGAAACTCCTAATCTCCGTCACCGAGTTCGGTCTCTCCCACTTGAGCACCGCTTCCACCTTGGAGGGATCAACTGCTACACCTTGCTCGGATATCACATGTCCAAGGAAATGAACCTCGTTGAGCCAAAAACTGCACTTAGAGAGTTTAGCGTAGAGATTCTTATCCTTCAAAACCTGCAACACCGTCCTCAGATGTTGCTCGTGTTCACTCGGACTTCGGGAGTAGATGAGGATATCGTCAATGAAGACTATCACAAACGAGTCCAGGTAAAGTCGAAAAATCCTATTCATGTAGTCCATAAAGATAGCAGGGGCATTGGTAAGTCCGAAGGGCATAACCACGTACTCAAAATGCCCATACCTTGTTCGGAAGGCTGTCTTCGGAATGTCTTCTTCTCGGACTCGGATCTGGTGATATCCAGATCGAAGGTCTATCTTTGAGAACGCTGACGCTCCCTTGAGTTGGTCCAATAAATCGTCAATCCGAGGGAGGGGATATTTGTTCTTCAATGTTACCGCGTTGAGCTTCCGATAATCAGTGCACATTCTGAGGCTACCATCTTTCTTTTTAACAAATAGAGTCGGAGCTCCCCAAGGTGAGACGCTTGGTCGGATTAGTTTTCTGGCCAAAAGTTCTTCTAGCTGTTTCTTAAGCTCTTCTAGCTCGGGAGGTGCCATTCTGTACGAAGCAATTGAGATCGGGCCAGTTCCCGGAAGGAGGTCTATATTGAACTCTACTTCTCTATTCGGCGGTAAGCCAGGCATTTCGTCTGAGAAAACCTCAGGGAATTCTCCGACCACAGGAATTTGGTCTAAGGTTGGTTCCTCTGTTGTCTCTAACTTCGCAACAGACGGGCCACTAAAGATTACGGTCTTTTCTCGGCAATCGAGTAAGACACGGTGTTGAGACATCCAGTCCATGCCAAGGATAATATCTAGCTTGGTTAAGGGTAGACAAATCAAATTGACTTTAAATTCTTTGCCTAATACTTGGATAGGACACTCTAGACACATTTTAGAAGTGATTACAGAAGAATTGGTTGGGGTAGAAATGGATAGTTTGTAAGGCATTTCTACTGGGGATAGTTTCAGTCTATTCATACAGTCAAGGGAAATGAAAGAATGTGTGACTCCACAGTCAAATAGTACGGCACAAGGAATACTGTTTACTTGACAAGTACCTCGGATCAGTTCGTCAGCATCAATCACTTCTTCTCCATCCATAGTGTAAACTTTGCCTCTCTGCATAGGTCGGTTAATACCAGTCTGATGAGCCTTGGTCACATTGACCTCTTCCTTCACAATATTCTCGGTACACCGAGCTGCAAAATGGCCAGGCTTGCCACATCGGAAACATGATCCTCTGGTTTTGCTCGGATCCAGATTCCAGCATTCCCCTCGGTGCTGCCTTCCACAATGTTGGCATATCGGATACGGGCCAGGAACAGCCACCATTTGACCACTACTCCTCGGAGCTGTTGACATTCTGGAGTTCGGATTCACATATGGGGCAGATCTCTGGACAACTCCTTTTCCTCTGATCGGACCCACTCCTTTATGTGCCGACTTGCTCCTCTTTCCGTCAGCTTTTCTCTTAAGCCCTTTCTCATAGGTGCTAGTCATGTTCACCAGTTGCGAGAGATTGGCCACGTTCTGATATTCGAATGCAAGCCGAATGTCGTCACGGAGACCAGACTCAAACTTGATGCACTTGGTACGCTCATCAGCATCTCGGTAGCTTCCTGAATAACGGATCAAATCCTCGAACTGAGCGGCATATTCCCCAACGCTCAAGTTTCTCTGTTCCAGCTTGAGAAAAGCGAGCTCCTTCTCTCTCCTGACATCCTCGGGAAAGTACTTTCCGAGGAAGCGAGCTCGGAACAAATCCCAAGTGATGACCTCATTAGCCGCTTCCAGTCCTCGGCTCTGCTGATCCCACCAGTGCTCGGCTTCACTAGCCAGCACAAACTCAGCCAACCTCACCCTGTACTCATAGGGAGGTTACAGAGATCGGAAAATCTTCTCAATATCCTGGAGCCATCTCTGAGCTCCATTTGGATTATATCCTCCTTCGAACCTAGGTGGTTCGTTCTTCCGAAATCGGCTCATCCAGTCTATCGACCGGAGCCGGAGGTTGGGGCTGCAGCTGCAGCTGCTGCGGCTGCGGCGATGTTTTGAGCGAGGTTCTCAGCCTGATTCTGCTGAGCCTGCGCTTGGTTCTGCTGTAGTTGAACCAGAGTTTCCAACACAGCAGCAATTAGGTCGTTATCAGCTCGTCTCCCAGCCATGCTGCTCGGTCATGGAGAGAAAGCCAATTAACTTCCAAATAATCAAGTAAATATATATTTATATAAACATATATACCTATGAGTTCTATTGTCTAACTTAGACTTCTAGACTTTACTTATTTGTCACTCTCTTGGTGAGTAACCACTGGAGTCCTTTGCAACTCCAATAGGCCGAGGAGAAACTGCTCTGATACCAAAAATGTAACACCCTATGAAATAATTACCCTTAATTACCCCAAAATTAGGATTTAAAATTTCTTTTAAGATGGATATGATATTTGCCAAAATAATATTTTCTTCCATTAATAACAAAAACATCAGAGTTAATAAAGCGGAAGACTTAAAGACATCAAATTCATAAAGTATAAGTTTAAGTACATTCAGTTCGGTCATTCAAAATACAATCAGTGTTTTAGCTCGGCCCAACTGGCCGAGACCCATCCACCTATCTGACTCTAAATAACTTACTCTCCCTGTGAGGGAGAGTGATCCTGCTCGGTCGGGGACTGCGTCTGCTCGGGCTCAGTACCTGAAAAATGGTAAGGAGGTGAGCATTACACAGAACTTAAATAAGCAGTTTCTAGAATGACATACCGAACTACCAAGCCAAACACAAGTAGTCAAATAGCAAATAAATCACAAGTAATCAAACCCATATATCTCATGTATATATCAACATTTAGCTCGGTTCGCATACCCACATCCTCGTCTAGCTCGGCTCACATCATAAACCAGTTAACTCATTGCTCGCTATACCTCGGTTTATCCTCTCGTGTCTCGGATTACCATCTCTATCTAAGGTTCACTACTCAATATTTCACTTTCACATAATTTATAATCTTTTACTCTTCTCGGATGCATACACCCAGTGCATGTCTTGCACCATTTAAGTCGGATATTGGAGTGTCCAGAACTGCGAGTACCACAATACTCGGTTTACAGCTGCGAGCACCACAATGCTCGGCTTACGCGATCAATGCACGCACCCAGTACGCGTCTGCTATGACCAGGAACACTACCGCCGATCATTCTATGGAGTAAGGAGTGTCCATAACTACGAGTACCACAATACTCGACTTACAGCTGCGAGCACCACAATGCTCGGCTTACGCGATCAATGCACGCACCCAGTACGCGTCTGCTATGACCAGGAACACATCCCACCGATTCCGTTCTCGGAACCTTGTGAGTCATAACTGCGAGCACCACAATGCTCGGCTTACGCGATCAATGCATGCACCCAGTACGCGTCTGCTATGACCCGACCACATAACCATTTCTCTTTAATTCCCCTTATCTTATTAACCATTACTTTTAGTTCGGCCCACCTCAGTTCACCTCTTTCATTTATTCCTCTTTGCATTAATCTCATTATTTACTTAGCTCGGCCTATCTCGGCTCAACCCTTTACCCATTTCCAATTTCCCTTATCCCTATTATCTATCTCATCTACCTATCTCATTAAATAACTTATTAGTTTGTCTTTTCGATCCACCCTGGTTACCATTCTTCTCATTCTCCATTCTCACCCTCTCTCGGCTCGGCCACAGATACAAATACCAAATATCAAAGCATCATAAACACTTATACTTCAACAACCACATGAACAAAACATTTAGTCAATCCATCATATAAAATGCAGCATATGAAATATAGCATGTAATCAAAAGTGATATTCCATCTTCACCTAAAATCCATGTTTCTAGTTCATTCATTAATTCCCCTTTTACCCTTTTTACCATTTCTCTTCTAACATTAACCTATGTCCATTCCCTAATCTAATACCCACTCTTAGTACCCTTTATGAACACCCTAGAAACCCAAACTCAAGTAGAGGTAACACTCACTCCTTACCTCAAACCGTGTGAGATAAGAGTTGAGAGTTTGAGAATGGTTCCTTGTTGCTTGATCTTGGAGCTTCACACCTTTAAATCCTTTTCCTCCTTGCTGCCACCACCACGCCACGCTAAAGACGAACTTCACGGCGGCCCAGGGACTCCAGATTAAAACGGGGACGGAGAGGAGGAGGGAGATATGTGAGGGAGAAAGAGAGTGAGACGTAGGGAGAAGAAGAATGAAAAATGAGAAATGTTATGTTGTGTATGTTGACTCTCTTTTATTCATTTAGGGGAAATATTTGTGTGGCTAAGATTCATTGGCTTCTTGGAGAAGCTAGAATGTGTGGGCAGGATTCATTGGCTTCTTGAGGAAGCCATGAATAGTATATTGAAAGGGACATAAAGTAATGATAGTGACATAAAGTGAAAGATAGTACCGTACGGACGGTACGAAAACCAAAGGATCAACAGCTCAAAATGAGCTGGCACGGAGAAACTAGGAAGTGTCGGCTCGGTATGGAGGAATCGTAGTAGTCCGAGCTTCCATCTCGGATACTAGTGTGAGGTATGCTAAGGTCGGCTAGTCCGGACTGGACAACAGGTTCCGCGTTTGATTCTTATCCAGCTCGGTTCATATGCACACAATCCTATCTAGCTCGGCCGGGATCGGGCCGAGGCCTTAATCTCACATCCTAGGTCGGCCTATGTTCATACCACCTTCTAACCTTGTACAATTTCTAAGGCTTAATCCTATCCTTAAATAGATATTTATATACTAAAGTTATATTATTTAATATTAATTTTCGGGATGTTACAGCAGTCATAAATGAAGTCTTCTTAAATTAAAGCTTGAATATCTCAAGAAGATGAAACGGTAGGACTGGGTATATCGACCAGCGTCACACGTCATCTTCCACTGTTGCGTGATTAAAGAGACCATTGGTGCAGATAATAATAAATAAACATCTTCCTTAGTAGTTTATGATAGACACCCTGAAACAATGCAACATTAATTAGATTTTAATGCACTCTATTGTCAGCCGCTATTGAAGAATCAATCACTAAAAAACTGATTGAGCATTATTTACTTTGTCGGGATGGACTCCTCCACTTGTCTTTCTCAATTCTCTAATAGCACAATTGGTTACACTCAGATCAAATTTTGCAAAGAGGACAGACACATTCAAAGGGGCAGTGGTTGATGAACAATAATAAAGAGAGGAGAAGGAGAATGATAAAGGAGGTGGTTTTCACGATTACGGAAGTCATGAGTATGTGTAGACTTGAGAAATCAATATATTTATAGTTTAGTTTGAAATATGTGAAAACTAAAAAGTGTAATAGATAAATATAAACTTTTGTTAGATGCTTGGATTTATCATGAACTCAAGTCTCATCTATATGGGATTATCTTTTTTAGGATAATGATTTTTTTTTTAAACAAAATGAGCATAATAATTTCACATATAAATAATTTATTTAATTTCAAATTATAATTTTGGACAGATAATTTATTTAATTTCAAATTATAATCTTGATTAGAGATAATGTTATTTACCTGCAAACGCTCTGGTGCAAGTATTCCTCAAGCGAAATAACGTGGTGCTTCGAAAATGGATCTTTTTATATAAGTATAGTAGATAACTTCATTTTAACTTAATTACAAATATAAATAAAATCATGTAATATTGAAATATTTCATAAGTAATAATATTGAAACTAATAAATATTTAATTTAATTTCACTGTCTAAACACTCTTATCCAATTTAATATTCGTGATTTTATCGTTAGTAAATAGGATTTATGTCATTTTTAAAGTTTCAAATTATCATACGGTCACCTACTACAAACCTGGTTGGCATGTTATACAAATTTTCAAAAGGCATAATATATCTCCTTACAAAATTAGTCAACACATTCTTGCATACTTGATATATGTGCCCCTGATGGGTGGGTACCTAAATGTGATGCACATTACTAATAAATATTAATCTTCATGCATGGGAAACTTTCCTGGATTTACCAGTCATGATTATAACTACTGGAATGCAGTCATAGCTCGAAATTAAGCTTTATATACAGAAATATAATTGATGTAGGTTTTAACACAGTTGGCTTTTCACAATATTTTAAGATAATGGTACCTTGCTTCGTAGCACCAGTTCAATAGCAGTATGCATAAGGAATATCCACATATCAAAATATTAAACTCAATTAGTAGGGCTTTACCCCGAAGGGAGCCCTTCCAGAAATTCTCAAAGGCCTAGGCTGAACCTAGGCCAAAGAGGGGGTTTGGAAATAGTTTTCAACCAGCAATAGACGCGCCTCAGTTAGAACTTCACAAGCTGCGTCATTGCCCCAAGCGCAAAGATACCCGAAAATTGCACTACGCTCCTTATTTATATAAACACGAACCACATTTTACTTCCCTTACCAACGATGTGGGACTTCTATATTACACTATCCATCTTTGCTTCTTCTTTATAAAAAAAACATGAACCATAACCACTACCACCTGCTGTGATTTGGTGTGGCAGGGACATTTTCCTTTCTTAATTTTTCCTCAAACTATTTTCTATCTTCTGTTTCTTCTCTTACAATCACAATATCAAAGAATAAAATTAGTTGGATTATAAAAGCAAGCATACTTTCACATTATTAAGTACAGTACTATATTAATTACTTCTTATAACAATTTTATGTGGTGTTTACACACTGAAAAATGATATAATAAGGAATTGAGAAACTTTTAAAATATCAAGATTTGAGCCGGCATAAATGGATTGCTGGAAAAGGGTAGCCTCAGAATCTCAAACCGGATTAGTCCGACATCAAATAGTGTCAACGAATGTTATTGAATTTGCATGAATTGGTCATTAATAAGAAGTGAGGAGAACACTGGAACATTACGAGAGCACTCTTGTGGATGTGTTTAAAAGTTATTAAAACCCTCTCCTTTTCTATTGATATTATTATTGCTCATGATAATTATTTGTTTAAAACCTTGTGTTTAGGTCAAAAAACAATATGTTATGGATCGTGATCCATAAAGGAGAAAGAATAAAAAACGGAGAATGGCCCAAAGGGGGTACAAGCCCAACGGAGAATGGCCCAAAGGGGGTACAAGCCCAAAAGTTCAGAAGGAAGCTCTTCCACATGATCAGGTCAGAAGAGTAAAGGCGTCCCTCGGGCCTGAGCGTCCTGGCTAAGCAGGATATGGATTCCCCATAAATTCCCTTTTCCCATACGTTACAGTATCGGGCCCAACAATACATCACGGTAGTCATTCAGAATACCATAAATGGCAATTTTCACCATTGTACTCAAAGACAAATAAGGAAGGCAGCTCAGGCACCCTGCCCGAGGCAGCAGCAGTGGACAAGATGAGCATCTGGGCAAAGACCATTGGATTGAAGGATGAAAGAACGTGGAGGCCAAGCTAGAGAACAAGTATATAAAGGGGCTCCAAAGAAGAAGAATGCAAGACAGACCCAGAGCTACTTACCACAATCACTGATACAACAATGACACCAGAAACACAATGACACAACAGAGAGAAAATAGTATGGAGAGCTTAAGGGTGATAAGTACAAAGGTGTCCTATAAATTCTCATTATTTTAATCCATTGTACTTCCCTTGTAACAAACACCCCCCTCTCTTGTGCTATCTCTTCCAGTATAGTAAAAAAGAGGCCATTGATTTCACAAAGTTTACGAACTCACTCTATTTTATCTTTATTCTTCATAGGAATTTAGATTTTGGCATAAACAATTGGCATCGTTGTTGGGGAAATCATGGCTTCTACACTGGATGAGCTGAGTAATGTTCGAAGGGTGGTTCAGGAGGATGGTGCAAGAACCACCGTTGGAGGAGGTACTGGAGCATCACGAAGTGGAGCAGCAAGGAGGTTGACTTTCAGCCCTGAGAGCGATCGAGGAGAACCTTTCTTGGATGCTTCAAAGGAGGAACAGACGCGAACAAACAAAGTTCCCCAGGGAGAAGGAGAAAGAAATGTGCATGTGACTTTGGATGCTACCATCCTCAGCAACATCATAGCTAACCAGAATGCTTTAGCTGAAATGATAGCAAACTATAAAGACCAAAGCACCGAGGCAAAAGAGGAGGCTGAAGCACTAAAAGCTAAAGTCAGGATGGAGGAAGAAGCCAGGAAAGAGGAAGAGCTTGCCAAGGAGAAGGTGTGGGTGGAGCATGAAGCCCATGGAGGTGCAGAAAGCATGGAGGACGCTCCAGTAACACAAGCGGAGCTGAGATGCATATTACAAGCACACAAAGAAGGTAACAACTCAGTGATTGACTTAGATCCACCTTTCACAACAGAAATAGCCGCATATCGTTACCCCCATGGATATATACCACCAACGTTCCGGAAGTTTGATGGAACTGGAAGCGCCAGGGAGCATCTAATGACGTACGTCGATGATCTGGGAGTCCACAGTGCTGATTTGCGCTTGAGGTTAAGGGAGTTCTCCAAATCTCTCACAAGGCTTGCCTTTACTTGGTATTCCAAGTTGCATCCTGCATCCATCAGAAGTTGGGAGCAGATGACAATAGAGTTTTGCAACAAGTTCCTTGAAGAGGAGGCTGTTATTCATATCATTAACCTCGGTCGAGTTAGACAGAGGGTAGGCAAAGGATTGGTGTGTTGGAAGTCAAGCTTGCCCCAAAGGACGTAAAGAGTAATGCTAGAAGGATTCTAGAAGATAATGTTTTGATGATTACAAACAAGATTCAAAGTTTCAAGCATCAAGCTGCATCAAGTTCAAGCATCAAGCTTCAAGGCTAAAGTCAAGGCTCAAGCTTCATGTTCAAGTTTAGTATAGCCTGACCCATAGGAAATTTGTAAGGTAATGAATTTTTATTACAAGTGTATAATGGCCAAAATTAGTTTTTCATGTTAAGGAGAAGAAAAGGACTTTTTATGAAAAATGTTTTAATTGCAAAATATGTTTTCATGAAAATCTGTTTTTAACTTAGTTTATGAAAAATGTTTTTAATTGCGAAAATAGTTTTTTTCTAAAAACATATTTTTTAAACACTTAACTGATTCACTGTGAAAATATATCTTGACAACCTCTAGCTGGATTTCTCTAAATTGTGAAAATCTGTTAAGACAAGTTTTGACAGAGATAATCGATTACTCTTTCAAGATAATCGATTATTTATGTTGCATCATAGAAAATCCAGAGAGAGTGTAATCGAGTATTTGAACCTGGATAATCCATTACTTTTTGTATGAAAGTAATCGATTACTTGGCTCAGATAATCGATTATTATGAGTTGCATCATATATTTTTCAGAGGCTGTGTAATCGATTATTTGACCAGTGATAATCGATTATATCAGTTGCATCATATATTAAACAGAAGTGAAGTAATCGATTAAATTCTATGTTGTAATCGATTACTGGTTTTTCAAAAGAATTTAAAAGTTTCTATTTTTAAAGGGATAATCGATTATCTTCTTGAAGTAGAAGATAATCGATTACCTCAACTTTTATTGAAAAACGTGTCAGAATCATTTTGATTTATTTCCTGATTTGTTTTTACATAATTGATTCTGATTTATTTTCAAAATTCGAATTTGATTTTGTTTTTGAAAATATTTCCTTATTTGTTTTTAAGAATCAAATCTTTGATTTATTTCTTAAATCTATTTTATTTGTTTCTGATTTCAAAATTGATTTTATTCTATTTTATTTTATTCTTTAAATCTATTTGATTTTATTTTGATTTCAAAAATATTATTTTATTTATTTGATTTCAGAAAATCAATTTTGAATATTTCCGGATTTGATTTCATTCTTATTTTAAATTTGATTTATTTTCAAAATCAATTTTGATTTGATTCTGATTTTTTTTTTCAAATTCAAAATTTGAATTTCAAATATTTTTAAATCTTTATTATTATTTCTTAAATCTTTAAGATTTGCTTTTGATTTTAAACATGTGTTAATTGTTGCTTTTATAAAAAGGTTTTGAATCAAGTTTTTAGACTGACAACACTTTTGAAAAACTTCTTCACGTTCTTCTCTTCTTCTCTTCTCCTTCAACCAGTTCTTAAAGGTTGATATCTATTTGAGAAGAAAACCTTTTTCTTGGCCATAGTACTTGTAATTTAAATTCAACACCACTAGAGTGTTATTGTTGTATCCGTGTTATTTAGAACACAATATTGTTAGAACCTTATATTGTTGTATCTGCACAAAGAAGAGTGCATTATAGTGGTTGTACTCAATCACTCATACCGTAACCATTTGTGTAAGGGGTGTGTAACCCTTAGTGACTAGGGAGTGAATCTCCTAGTGCGAACGTGCTGCGTTCGTGGTTGTAGGGTGAGGAACCCTGTTGTGTGGGTAGTGCTAGACGAACGGTGGGGCACCTAGTAGTTAGGCTATCTGGTTGTTGAGGTCCCTAGCGAACAGAGGTTCCTAGTAGCGTGAGGGGCGCTCTGGTTGTATTTGGGGACGCGGGGGCGTCTTCGGTTTTTAGCTTGGGGACTGGAGTAGTCTGCTTTGCCGAACCAGGATAAAATCTCCGGTGCAATCTCTTCTATCCCTTATCTCTTTTATTTATTGTTGCGCATATTTTTATTGTGTTAATTATCTCCTTCGCAACGTAAATATAATATTTATTAATTTAATTATTTTAAAATTAATCAACGCGCGTTAGACCTTTCGTTGTTATAGTGTTTCTTATCTTCGCGCGTAATATTAATTGTTGTTATTATCATTTGCTTCCGCCTGTGCATAATAGTTTTCATCGTTTTAAGAGTTTTCCGCTGCAAAGTTTATCTATTTTATTAAAAACGATTTGAAACCAATGTTTTCGTAAACACCCAATTCACCCCTCCTCTTGGGTGACGACTGCCAATCCTATCAATATTTCTAACAATTGGTATCAGAGCTTCGTGCTCTGGTAAAAGCCTAACAGCCTGAGTTAAAGATCCATTGTAGATTGGCAGTGTTGGGATATTTTATTTGTTTTAATATGGAGGGATTTTCATTCGATGACGCACCATTTTTTGATGGAAATAATTTTCTCTATTGGAGTGCTAGAATGAAAATATTTCTTCAATATATTAGTTTTCGTTTATGGCATATTGTTCTTCATGGTTTTGATCAAAAACATGTTTTAAATAGTTTTGATGAAAAATCTTTTTCATTCAATATTCAAGCTATGCATATTTTAAGAAATGCTTTAAATGTTGATGCATATGGTATAATTGAAAATTGTTTGAATGCCAAGGAAATTTGGGACACATTGAATACACACTATGTTACTAATGATCTTCATGGAAGTGTTAGTGTCCACAGGAAAAAGGAGGAGAAGGAACAAGAAGAAAATGATATTGAGCATGAAATATCTAACTCCCTGGAAGAAGAATACGATGATACTGAAAGCGTGAGGAGTAGTTCAACATGCGATGAGGATGAATTAGAAAGGCTATTTGAGAGCTTTATAGACTCATTGGAATCAAGTTCATCGGATGAGGAGTTGTTGGAAGATGAAAATGAAATATCAAATTACACGGCTCAAAAGGTAATTTCAAATAGTCCTTGTTCTAATAATCTACAATTTGCATATAATGATTTGAATGATGGTTTGATAACTTTGGAAAATAGAAACTTGGACTCTTTAGAAAAATTACCTCTAATTGAAAATGAAATTGATTTTTTGAGGATATTTTTGATAAAGAGATATTTTTAGAAAATAGCTCCTCAACGATTTTTGAAAATTGCTTTGATATTGAAAAACAAGTTGAGGATGCACTCTTTGAATGTAGTAACATTGAAAAATCCATTTGTTCAAATCCCTTGCTTGAATGTGAAATTGAAAATGATGTTGATATTCAAAAATCAAGCAAAGTGTTTGACAATGAAATTTTTTAATGTGAAGTTAAAAATTCCAAGTTTCGTGAAAATAATTTTGAAAAAGTCAAATCATCATCCAAACCCATTATTTGCAATTATTGTGGTTGTTTAGGACATATTTCTCATTTATGCTTTTATCGTAAAAATTATAATATGAGAAATAATTTGCAATGGATTCCAAAGGCTTCTAAGGAACCTAAGACTAACCCCAAAGGACCCAAGATGCAATGGGTACCAAAATGTTCTCCTAGTATTTCAAATGTGCAAAATTTTATTAAAAAGGATGAACCAAGTGGAGGAGAAAAGGGGAAAGTGTCAAGGGTGATTTCCAAGAGGCAAAGAAATAGATGGATTGGTCAAAGGAGAAAAGTACCTACAACCAAAGCTTCTCACATGCCTAAAGGTGAAATCATAAGGTCTAGGACCTCAAGCAAGAAGCAATGGTTAAGGACAAACATCTCCTTGATCAACAAGTCCAAGGTATCAAGTTCTCATTCATACTATAACAACGACTACACAAAGGTATACCTGAACTACTCTATTTTTTGTGCATACCAAGGTGTATCATGAGTGCTGAAATCTTTTTGAAAATCTTTTATTTCTCATGATCACTCCTTGGATAAAATAAATCATGTGTGCTGCTTTATTTGAAAACCTTTTTAAGCACATGATTATATTTTTTGTGTGTACTGCATTATTTTTTTTCACCATATATTGAGTTGTATCATGTGTGTTAAAATATTTTTTAAAAATTCCTTTTATCACATGAATACACTCTTTATGTGTTGATGCCATGTCATGACATACTAGATATATATATTGATATTATGGACATGCATTTGTGTGCATGAGCATGACATTGTTTTTGTGATTAGTGCATGAATTAAAATTGCTTATATGCTATTTTCACAATATCTTTGAGATTTGTGAAAAACATTGCTACTAATCCTTAAGGATCCAAGTCTTTGGATACCAAGAAAATGCTCCTATGTAGTCTTACAGATAATACTTCAAATATAAAAGGAGTTATGTACTAAGGAATCAAATTAAAGAATTCCAAATGAAAAATTATGTTTCTTTCCTTCATGGTGTCAAATGGAAAGTACTGGAGAAGGAGAATACATTGAACAAGAGGAGACCTCCATCAAAATGTTAATCGATGAATCTTCAAATGGAAGGAACTCCAAAACAATCCCTACTTCATGTGGAAAATCAACACCTACGATAAGTATCACCACACGTATTTCTTTTAAATACTTTATGATACTTATCTTTGTGATACACATATTTATCTTGTTGCTTAAATTTTTTTTTTAATAATTTGTTCCTTATTCGATATGTTTGTATAAATTTTTGTGAAGGATAAATTGTTTTTCAGCATGCACTATATTTATGTGTTACTAATTCCTAAGGATCCAATTATCTTGGATACCAAGAGAAACACGTGCTAATTAGTTTTGCAGGTATTACTACAAGTATCAGTATGCAACTGTTCTGTTGTAGAATGTCTGGTACTTGAGCTAATCGGTCAAGTGTCCAGTATTCTACTGTTTACTTTCAAACTGCAGATAGGCACCCTGATTTCCAGGATACCAGCTCTATTGTCGTTTTCGGTGATTTTGGGGGGTGGTGTGTGTGTTTGTGTGAGATTGAAGGATGCATACCTGGTTATCCTCCACTCTCCTATATAAGCTGGTAACCTTGCCATTGAGTTTCCCTCCTCATCAATGGGTACGGCTGCATAACTGCTAACGGCAGGTAATAATAGCAAGAATTAAGTGGATATTATGGAGGAGTTGTTGCTCACCATCTGCATAGGAATCCAAGGCATTCAGATTAGATGGCCTTGTCGGAGGAGTAACCGTTTAACCGGTTTTACGAGGTAAGGAATCCTAAGTTGGTCAGCAAGAAGTCCTCTTCTTTGTCAATCTGGAGGAGGAACGGATTTGGGCCACTAACGGGCCTTTCTCATTTGAGGAACTGACTTTAATACGAATATGGGCCCGCACAAGCCCTGCAAATCCGGTTTCTTGATATTCAAACCCCTTAAAGGGACCTATATAGCCGATAAACCGGTTTAGTGAAGTA
The DNA here is from genome assembly GCA_037953625.1 of Crotalaria pallida. Lineage (NCBI taxonomy): Eukaryota > Viridiplantae > Streptophyta > Magnoliopsida > Fabales > Fabaceae > Crotalaria > Crotalaria pallida. The sequence continues at coordinate 133,777,927 of CM075654.1, read as the reverse complement.
TTTTCCTAAATCCGGTCCATAACAGTTGCCCCCCAGACCATGGTTTATAATTATGAACCTTGGTTTTATTGTTGTAGTCGTTTCAAAGTTTTCATCCGTTAAGCTAAAATACTGCCCTAACCAACCGGTAAGCCGGTTAGGTGGTCTAACGGACTGGACGCTCCATATCTTGAGTTGTCATAATAAGGTAAACCGGTAAACCGATTAACCGGTGTTCCAATCTTCATGACCCTTAAAAGACATCATTATGAACTACCTCTCTTGCATAGATTAAACCGGTAATCCGATTTGATAATGAGATTGAATCTTTGCTTAGATCATCTTGTGATCCGGTAATCCGGACTTAAGAAGGTCTTGATAGACCTCTTCTTTTAGATTGTGCTATCAAGCTAAAAAGAAGTCATCCTGGCACACCGGTTAGCCGGTTTACCGGTTTACTATGGTTTGAAACATTTAAACATCAGTCTAACCGTTAATCGGTTTAACAAACGAACTTGAAAAACTTCTTTGTTAAAGCTTCAACTTTACACGTTCCCCCAAAAGCCACATGATGACTTCCCTAGGACTCTTCTTCTTGACTGCTGTGCCACGTGATGTTCCCCAGGCACAAGTTTTTGAATTTCGAATCTCGAATGTCATTCCTTTGGCTCCAAAATTTTGAAGGTTTCTATGCTGCTATTTCGGCTGGAGGTGACTAAAAACCGACAATCTGGTTTTCATACGTCATGAAACCGGATTATCCACACATTCAACCTGAACAACCGATTTGCAAGGGACTCACTGAATCCGCTTTTATACATCATGAAGTCGGTTTGTCCCTCATTTAAATCGAATTACCGATTTCAGATACGAACTTCAAATCCTGCCTTCATCATTCGGTTAACCGGTTACCGGAGCAAAGTGGCTGCTTACCTAGGTTCAGCATCATAACTCTTGTCAAATCAATCCTCTTCATGCGCACAGCTTCCCACGAGTCAAAGTGATTTGACCGAGATACTTCACTTAGTCTGCTGTGCCTAAGTGGTTATTTCCAAGGGCATCTTTCTCTTGACTGTCGTGCCTACCCACTTCCTAGGTGTTTTGGAATTCGAAATTCGTACTCTTCCTAGGCATAATTTGAAATTCGAATCTCATATACTCTTTTGCCATGCAGTATTCGAATTTTACCATCATCAATGAGAAGTCTTTCCACTGATCAGGACCTTGGCAATAAATGGCCATTAATTAATGTTACCTTTCAACTTCTTAGACTGACATAAAGCATCTCTTATCATTAATAGGAAATCTTTTCACTGACCATTTCCATTTATCAAGGAACTTGAAGAGATTCCTTTGATCAACTCTCATGAATTCTGACTTAATACTTGTAGTCTTTCCCTTGGCCTATGGGAATTCGAGTTCAACTATAAATAAGGGGGTTTGTTTCATCTCAAACTCACACCTTCTTCACCTGAGAACTTAGAAGACCAAGACCAGCAAGAGAAATCTAATAGTAGCAAGAGAATTTGTTCAACTCCTCTTATCTTCTGAAAAACGTGTTTTGCTTTTCTTCTTCTGGGAAATTCGTGTGACTTCTTTCCTCTACTAATCTCCTTAGTTCCAGCTTCTCCTATACCTTCAGGTATTTCCTTGCTTTTTCTAATGGATAATCTTCCTCTTTCTGTCATTTATCTGTTATGGACCGGTATCACGGACAAATAATAACCGATATCATGGACCAACAAGCATCAATTCGGCATCAATAGTCAATCAATACGTAACCGACATAACGGTTCGTCATTATGCTGCTAATGATGGCATTCATGGAGCCGTTACTCTTCGGCCTTAATGCCCATCATGGCTCATCAGTACGGTGTCTCCTTCCAACCACCCTATAAATACAGGTAGTAGCCAAGGTATGAACACTCTCATCTCTCATTTCACACGGCACACACACCACCCCCAAAATATCCCGACTCGGTGACGGTGTTCTTTAACCGAGAACCCGTTATCATCGTCGTATATCAACAAACCGGCTTACAAGTACATGTAGGTTAACACCCCACAACATTGGCGACCACAGTGGGAACAGCAAATTAATTCCCACCACCACATTATCAATGATTCGAAGTCTTTGGCAAAGATTGGAGATATCAATGGCGGAATCATTCTCTACCAAGGCAATGACAAAACACAAGAAAAGCATATATTTTTCGAACACAGAACCAGAAGAGGAACATTCCAAACAAAAAATATAAAATAAACTAAAAAATTGGAATAATGCCCCCCAAATTCATCAATTGTTTTGTTGTCACCGTGAGAAAAGGGAGAAAAGAGATTCAACAAGCACAGTTCAACAAAGAAAAGGGAGAAAAGAGAGGGACCGAGGCTGCCCACCACTGTCACCGGGAGAACCGCCATCAACCGGCCTCCTCACCGGCGATCTTAGGGTCGACCACGAGATCCGTCGTCGACTAGGACGGCCTGCCGCGATCCCATGTCATCCTCCGGTCTCTGTCGCATAACCAGATCAAGACTTCAGCAATTGAAATAGTGTGTCGGGGACTACCGTGACGCCGTCTTCTCCCTCTCTCATGATGCTGCCATCGCTGCACTGCATAACCAAAGAGTAGCGGCCAGTGAGGCGAGTCAAGTTGTTAACGGAGGAGAGATCCGTTGCCGCCGTTCTCCCCGGTGAACCAAGCGCCATCTCGAGCTTCCACCCCTTCCGGCAACCTCCACCAAAACCATGGTACCTTTCTCCATCTGTACGGGTACTGCAGAGACAAGGGAGCTCCAAGCCTACATCCATGTGCTAGTTCAAAAACAAAAGAAAAAGCCCAAATAAAACGGCCCAAGGGCATAAAATCCACGAGCTCCTTATTAAACCAGGGAAGTTACAATTTTTCATACTATAGGTTTGCCAATATCAGTCAATGAATGACACATGGTTTTAATGTCATACCTGATCATTTTAAATTAGTATTATTATTTCATGGTCATGCACGTACAACATATATAACTTACTACATTATATTTAGTGATTATTATTGTCACATAATATTGTTGAACTTTGTCACATGTTATCATTTAAATGACATCAAATACTATTTATGACAATTAAATTGTCATTATTACTTTTATTATTTATGATATATTTTATACGATATTATATATTATAAAATTGACATTTGTCATTACAATTATTTTCAATTGTCAATTTAATGACATTAATAAGTGTTTTTGTACATATTGAAAGGTACAAGCATGATGCCTCAATTTTTTCAGACTAGTCTAAAAAGACTCCGGGATTTTTGTCAACGGACTATAAGCTTTTCAAGAGGAGAATAAAAAATATTCCCCATCATAATTATTCTAGCCCATGAGATTTTCTTACTCTGATATTTTCTTCAATATTCAATATGCTTTCAAAGATGAGGAACACGTTGCTATATTCCCTTATCCGGGCTCATTTGTTGATGGAGAGGAACCTTGTGTTGAGTTTCCCTATTCGCTTTAGGGTTCAGAATGAGAAGAACTTCATGTTGAATTCCCCTTCCCGAACTCTCGCCAAGAGTGAGGAACCCTCAAATTGGGCTTCCCACATAGGTCTTGTATCCGGCAAGCAAGGAATCTTCATGCTAGATTTCTTCCTTCGAATTCACTAGACGACTCGAGAAACCTTGCACCGAGTTCCCTCCTTCAAACTTTGGTTCCGGACATTGAGAATATTGTATTGTTTACCCTCCTTTGAAATCAATTGAAAGATTTGAAGAATTTATTCGAAGTTAAAGATCTGTTTCATAGCCACAAAAAATTCAACGCTCATACCGGTCTTTCCTATTCATACCTCGACGCTCCTCCTTACGTCACAGCACCGAGCTGGGGGGCTACTGTTATGGACCGGTATCACGGACAAATAATAACCGATATCACGGACCAACAAGCATCAATTCGGCATACCGGCAATTCGGCATCAATAGTCAATCAATATGTAACCGACATAACGGTTCGTCATTATGCTGCTAATGATGGCATTCATGGAGCCGTTACTCTTCGGCCTTAATGCCCATCATGGCTCATCAGTACGGTGTCTCCTTCCAACCACCCTATAAATACAGGTAGTGGCCAAGGTATGAACACTCTCTCATCTCTCATTTCACACGGCACACACACCACCCCCAAAATATCCCGACTCGTTGACGGTGTTCTTTAACCGAGAACCCGTTATCATCGTCGTATATCAACAAACCGGCTTGCCGGTACATGTGGGTTAACACCCCACAACATTGGCGATCACGGTGGGACTATGTGGAAATAATAATTTTATTGACCATTAAGATCAAAGGAATAACTTTATTCCTTTATGCCACTTAATTTTTATTTTAAAATAATAAAAATAATTTTATTTTAAATAATAATTTTTAGGAACTGACTTTAATTCGAAATTCATGAGAGTTGATCAAAGGAATCTCTTCAAGTTCCTTGCAAATCGGTTGTTCAGGTTGAATGTGTGGATAATCCGGTTTCATGACGTATGAAAACCAGATTATCCCCTGACCATTTCCATTTATCAAGGAACTTGAAGAGATTCCTTTGATCAACTCTCATGAATTCTGACTTAATACTTGTAGTCTTTCCCTTGGCCTATGGGAATTCGAGTTCAACTATAAATAAGGGGGTTTGTTTCATCTCAAACTCACACCTTCTTCACCTGAGAACTTAGAAAACCAAGAGCAGCAAGAGAAATCTAATAGTAGCAAGAGAATTTGTTCAACTCCTCTTATCTTCTGAAAAACGTGTTTTGCTTTTCTTCTTCTGGGAAATTCGTGTGACTTCTTTCCTCTACTAATCTCCTTAGTTCCAGCTTCTCCTATACCTTCAGGTATTTCCTTGCTTTTTTCTAATGGATAATCTTCCTCTTTCTGTCATTTATCCTACTGAAAGCTCTTCCTCTTCTTCATCTTCTTCTTCAAACAATACAACAACTAATAATATACCTCCTATTAATTCTTCTTATTCACATTTAGGAAGTTCTTCCATTAGTTCTTCTGAAAAATTTATGCTGGACGAACTAGCTAGACAATTTGTAATAAAAAACTATTTTGTTGAAGTCGTTAGCAAACCAACTCCTCCTCCTAATGTTTCCTATCTTTCTCAGGAATCACAAATGGGAAACAAGAGATCAGAAACCAATCCGGAGGAATTCGTCATACCGGACGATGTTTCTGGTTATGAGAGGATAGACTTAGATGCTTTAGGTAGACCTTCTAAACTTGTAGATTTGGCCAAACTTCGTTCTTACCACCTCCACGCCAATTTGGTAAGGCCCGTTTTACTCCCAACTTTTATGCTATGGAAGCTCCTAATAACCAAGACCGGATATGTACAGTAGGTGATACTGATGAAAATTTTTTCTTTATGTATTGTGTTTTGTTTGACGTATGTGGCGTAAGAATCCCTTTCACCGATTTTGAAAACCAAGTTCTTACTCATTTAGAGATTGCACCTTCTCAACTTCACCCGAACGGTTGGTGCTATCTTAGAGCCTTTCAGCTTTTCTGCAACCATTTTAACCTTCAATGCACAATTCCTGTCTTTTTTTACATTTTTGGTCCCTTCCAATCCAGCAAAGTGAAGGGAAAATGGGCTTGGGTCACACTTAAATCCCGTAGTGGAAGAAGGGTGTTTGAATCTTATTCTGAGACGTGGAAGAATTTTAAAGACACATATTTTAAAATAACTGGAGCACAGGACGTTTGGCCCTTCATGTTTGATCACGGGGGAAATCCTTATTTCCCTCTCTTCTGGTCACCTCGTAATTCTCTTATTGCAACTAAGCTATTTGCAAATCCTGAAAACCGGTTAACCGATTTAGAGAGGTCCACTGTTTCCTTCCTTATTTCCTTCTGTGATCGCTTTGGGCACATAAGCACAAAGTCTATTGTGGACTCTTCCCCTGACAGTTTACAAACAACTTTTGGTAGGATTTTTTGCTTTATTAATTTGAAATATTTTGTACTGCGTTTTTTCCTCTCTTCCCATTTCTGACACAATTTTTTATGCAGCTGAAATGGCTTCTCCCTCCGATTTGGCAGCGCTCGCAGCCGCCCTTGGAAATGCTCCTCGCAATCTGCGTCCCCGAGTCAGCAAATCTACTGTTCCATGACCTCCTTCTTCATCAGCAGCTGTGGAGGTTACGGGGACTGGTCCTACTGGTACTCCCAAACGAAGGAGAAACGACACTCCTTCTCATCCGGAAGCCGGTAGTTCGGCTAATCCACAGGGTGGAGGCTCTTCTATTTGGCCTGATGATTTATCCGAGAGCTTCGATCGGATGCTTCTCACTGATTCCACTTCCCAACAATTAGGCAATATGAGCAGAAGGGAATTCGTTGCTCTGCTGAAATCCCTAAAAAGGGAACGTTAAGGCTGCCTCAACTATCCAATTCCTTGTCGAAAATGCTGAAAAGGTCCTGTTTGTTGGACAAGATGCTGTAGACCTAGCTGATCATGTTAAAAGAGAAGCAGAATTGGTCCAACAACTTGCTTCAGAGACTGCTAAATTTAACAAGGCCAAACAGGAGTTGTCCCAAGCTGAGGAGGAATATACCAGGAAGTTGAACTCCAAGATTACTGAAATGAATGAAGCCCATAATGCTGCTCTCACCACTTTGAGGGATGAATTGAGGGACATGGAGTCGGAAAGGGACATGTACAAGGGAAAGTGGATAGACTCAGTTCAATCTTCCTTCATGAATGCTGTCGATCAAGCTAACTATCTGAATCCTTCTTTCTCAGCCAAAGGGATGCATTATCTTCATCGTGTTGAAGATGGGGTGCTATATAGCTATCTTCCTTATGGAAGTAGGGTGCCTGTGGATTTAGCCGACCCTGGTTGTCCCGATTTCTTAGCAACCGGAGGAGAAGAGGTCGATGATGACGATGACGAGGCCACTCCATAGGGGCTCGTTTGCTGATTTCTTACTGCTTTTATCTGTTTTATGCTTTTTAACTTGTTGTCTTTGATTACCTTTTTCCTTTGTTTCCAGCAAATCTAGTTGTAATCTGTTTTTATTAATGAAAAGTTTGCTTTTGCTCTCTAATGTCTTGTTTTCAAACGATATCCATACTTAGTAGACTTTAAGAATTTTCTATTCTAGCCAGCGAATGAAATTCTCTTAACCTTATCAGACTCTTATAGAATCCGAAAGTAGTCTTACTATCAGTACATGGGTGGTGCCTATATATTTTTTTTAAAAAACATCTTCTAACTCATTTCACTCCTTGTAAGGTGGCTAGCCATACAAGTGGTGTACTTTAAGTTGGATCTTTATAAAATTGAATACCTTTCAAAACCGGTAAACCGGTTTAGGAATTACATGATTTTGGGATTGTGGCATAATTAAACCATGAAACCAATCATTCTAATAGGCTAGACAAACCGATTTTGTGATGCGAAGTAAATGATGTAGCCTGTGGACGTGATTAATCCATAAAACCGGATATTCATACTTATCAGCTGATAAACCGATTTGTTAATGTAAAGAAATTGAACCGGTTTGTGGACGTAATCAAATCATGTAACTGGATGTTTGAACTAATAAACCATTTCGCAGCTAATGAACTGTTGAATCCATTCATGGATGTTAAATTGATTGCAGAAAACACTATCAAATCATAAAACCGAATTGATGTGTTATATGAGTAGTTAACCCATTTCATGGATTGTAGAAAGGTCATAATGCACTTCCAAACTGAAAATCAGGTTTAGTGTGCTTGAATAATTGAAAATCGAAAGATAGAGTAATTATTGCAAACTGAAATTTTTGATTAAATGCAAAGAAAAACTTGTACAGGAGAAAGACTTCATTCTTGCTAACAACAATGGCTCAATGGCCTTATTGAAAAAGAAATGACTTAGTAAGCCTTATTCAAAAAACATGTCCTAAAAGTCGCTTTCTCCTCTCTAGGGGATTTTTAACTGTAATAAATTCGGAGCTTTGCCGCATTCCACGGGTTTTTGATCCTGTTTCCAGTTATTGTTTCCAGAAAGTAAGCTCCATTATCTGTCTTTTCGCGGATCCGATACGAACCTTCCCAATTGGCAGCTAACTTCCCATGTGTTGGCTCTTTTCCATGCACATCTGACCTTCTTAGGACCAGGTCCCCTTCTTTGAACGAACGGCGGATAACCTTCAAGTTGTACTGCTTGGCTGATTGTTGCTGGATCGTTGCCATGCGAATAATGGCCATATCCCTGGATTCCTGCAAAAGATCAAGATTCTCCCTTAGAAGTTTTACATTTGTGTCAGGGTCAAAGTATCTTGACCTCAAGTTGGTGGATCCTATTTCTAACGGGATCATAGCTTCACTTCCATAGGTTAATTTAAAAGGAGTTTCTCCAGTAGCAGAGTGAGGGGTGGTTCTGTATGACCGCAACATGGACTCTATGATTTCCACCCACTTGCCTTTACTGTCTTCTAGCTTCCTTTTTAAACCCCTTAAAATGCACCTATTTGCCGCCTCTGCCTGTCCATTGGTCTGTGGATGTTCTACAGAGGATAACCTTTGTTTGATTCCCAACTCACGAAGGAAATTTTGAAAGGCTTTGCTGATAAATTGGTGGCCGTTATCAGTAATAATTACTTTAGGAATGCCAAAACGTGGAATTATCTGATTGCTCAGGAATTTCTGAATTTGGGCTGAAGTGGTGGTGGCCACTGCCTTGGCTTCGATCCACTTGGTAAAATAATCTACTGCTACAATTAGGTGCCTCACTTGTCCAGCAGCTTGTGGAAAAGGGCCTAATAGGTCCATTCCCCATTGATAAAACGGCCATGGAGCAGCAATCGAGTGTAACTCTTCCGGAGGGGCCAAGTGGACATCTGCATGCTTTTGACACTTGTCACATTTTTTGACGTGATTCATGGAATCCAGCTGTATTGTTGGCCAGTAAAATCCAGATCTTAAGATTTTTCTTGCCAAGCTCCTTCCCCCTAGGTGATGGCTGCATCTTCCTTCATGTATTTCCTTCATGGCTGCTTCCGCCTCTTTGCTGGATAAGCATCGGAGTAGAGGCGAGGAAAACCCTCTTCTGTACAACAATCTGTCCTGAATGATAAAGTGTGGGGCCATTCTCCGTACCTTTCTGGAGGCCTCTTCTTCTGCTGGAAGCGTGTCATGGAGCAAATATGCCAAAACAGGGGAGGCCCACGAGTCTTCATCTTCCACTGCTAGTGTCGCACTAGGGTGGAATATAGTTTGTTGCACTACTGATCTGTAATTCCCCGGTTTCTTGGTGCTTGCCAATTTTGATAAGATGTCAGCACGAGAATTCTGCTCCCTTGGAATGTGCTCAAAATCTGCTTCCTCAAACGTTTCTGCCAGTTGTTTGCATTTCATGAGGTATTGCTGCAGCAGAGGCTCTTTTGCTTGAAAATTTCCTTTTATTTGGGAAATCACCAGTTGAGAGTCACTGTACAGGAGAATAGAGCGCGCTCCTAGATCTTTGGCCATAGTCATGCCAGCAAGGCATGCCTCATACTCGGCTTGGTTATTAGACGTTTGAAAATCAAATCTAAGAGAGTATTCAATGGACATACCTTGAGCATTATCCAGAATGATTCCAGCTCCTCCTCCAGAAGGGTTAGAAGATCCGTCCACAAAGAGTGTCCAGCTTTTAGGGTCTGCTTTCGGCGTCAACTCTGCTACAAAATCTGCCAGTACTTGCGATTTTATAGTTGTCCTCGCTTCATAGTTGATCCCATATTCAGAAAGTTCCACTGACCAAGCGATCATGCGACCTGCCAAATCAGGCTTTTGTAGTATTTGCCGGATGGGTTGATCAGTTCGTACTACCACCGGGTGACACTGGAAATACTGCCTTAGACGTCTAGCAGTGACGACTAATGCGAACGCCATCTTCTCCACCTTCTGATATCTCTTTTCGGCTTCCTGTAATACTTTGGTTACGAAATATACAGGTTTTTGTCTTTCTTCTGTTTCCCTGACCATCACAGCACTTACAACCTCATCATTAACAGATAAATATAAATACAGTGTTTCACCTGATTCGGGTTTACTGAGGATTGGAGGGTTTGAAAGGTAATGCTTGAGCTCCTGGAAAGCAGCCTCACATTCTCCAGACCACTTAAACTCCTTATCCTTCTTTAGTAACTTGAACAGGGGAAGCGACTTGTAAGCAGATTTGGACAGGAACCTTTTTAATGCAGCAATACGACCTGTAAGCTGTTGAACTTCTTTGACTGAACTTGGGCTCCTCATACGAGTGATTGCCTCGCATTTCTCTGGGTTAGCCTCTATCCCTCTGTTGGTGAGCATAAAACCTAAAAACTTTCCTGCCGTGACACCAAATGCACACTTTAGTGGATTAAGCCGCATATTGTGCTTACGTACCTTGGCCAGGACCGCTTCTAGATCTTGTTTGTGGTTCTCCTGTATCATGGACTTGACAATCATGTCATCCACGTAAACCTTCAAAGTAGGACCTATCAGTCCAGCAAAAACTTTGTCCATCATTCTTTGGTAAGTGGCACCTGCATTTTTCAAACCGAAGGGCATTACAGTATAGCAATAGGCTGCCCTATCGGTCATGAAAGCTGTTTTCTCCTGATCATCTTCAAACATTGGAATTTGATTATAACCAGAATAAGCGTCTAGAAAGGAGAGTAGCTGGTAACCAGCTGAGCTGTCTACAAGTTTGTCAATATTGGGAAGTGGGTAGGTATCTTTGGGGCATGCCTTGTTAAGATCTGTATAATCGACGCACATGCGCCATTTTCCATTAGCTTTTTTCACCAAGACCACATTTGCCAGCCATGTAGTGTAGGGGACTTCACGAATGAACCCGGCTTGTAAAAGCTCCTCCACGCTTGAAGCGATGACTTTCTGTCGTTCAGCACCCATCTTCCTCCTGCGCTGAGCCACTGGTCTGAATGTAGGATCTATAGACAGACGGTGGCATATAAATTCCGGATCCAAACCAGGCATGTCAGCAGCTGTCCATGCAAACAGATCTCTGTTCTCCCTTAACAAAGTAACCAGTTTCTCCTCCTCTTCTTTTGGCAAATCTTTTCCTACCTGCGTCCAGTAATCTGGTGTTTCACCTATCTGAACTTTTTCCAACTCTCCTTCAGGCTTGGGACGTTCTTCTTTAATGTCTTCCCTCATGTCTAAATCTACCATCATCACACCAGAAGAGGAAACGGGGGCTTTGCCCTTCTTTATCTGCATCTGCTTCTTTGCATTTTCTTTAGTGGCCTTCAAGCTAGCAATATAGCAGGTTTTCGCCTGCATCTGATCCGCCCGTACTGTAATAACCACACCCTTCTCTCCTGGGAACTTCATTGCCATGTGAAGAGGGGAAGCGACCGCCTGGAATGCTTTCAGGGTGGGGCGCCCTAGAATAGCGTTATACGCTGATGGGCAATCTACCACCGCAAAAGATATCTTCTCAGTCCGACATCGAGGGGGTGTTCCCAATGTCAGCCTGATGTCAATATACCCTCTTGGTCTGATGGTGTCTCCAGTGAAACCAATTAACTCTTTTTGGCATGGACGCAGATCCTGAGGCTTCAACTTCAAACGGTCAAAGAGCTCGGAAAACATGATGTCGGAAGAACTCCCTTGATCTACCATCATTCTGCAAACTCTGAACCTATCAATTATTCCTGTTATCACCAGTGGGTCATTATGATGGGGAATGACTCCCTCCAGGTCTGCTTCAGTGAACATAATGGGAGGATGAGACACTTTTTGTCTGCTGGAGGAGGCGACAGCCATTGTTGCAAGTTTCAGCTGTCGCTTTTGAGACGTTATAGAATCATTTTCACCTGAAAATCCTCCTGCAATCGTAGAGATTAGTTCTAAATCTTCATTACTATTACCACTGTTACCTTCTTTTTTGTCGGGGGACTACCTGGTATGCCTGGGAGTTCTATCTCTTTTTGCTGGTGATCGGGTTCTCCTCCGTACGGGACTCCTGGTTCTCCTCCTTATTGGGCTTCTGGCTCTCCTTCCAGAGTTGTGTTCGTTAGATGATCCTCCAGGAGACCGGACATACCTTTTCAGCTTCCCCCTTCTTATCAGTGTTTCCAATGCGTCTCTAAGCTGGACACATTCCTCATCCGTATGGCCATATCCACCATGCCAACTGCATCTTTTACGCTGGTTCTCCTTGGTGAGTGGTCTTCTTAACTGGGGAGGTCTGTCCACTTCCATCAGTTCTGCATTCATAACCTCTCTAAGGATTTGAGACCTTGAAGTGTTCAAGGGCGTGTACTCATCATATCTGCTCTCTGGCTTCCTTCCCCTTGGATCTCCTCTTCCAGTCCTTTCTCCTTCGCAATTACCTTTTCCTGATCCCTTTGGGAAAAAACGCCTCCTTCTTCTTTCCTGTTCCTCCAATGACATAGTTATCCTGGGCCTTTTGATATTCTTCTAAATTGATATACTTTTATGCTCTCTCCATCACTTCATCCATGGTTCTAATTCTGTGCATGACCAAATGATCAGTAAACTCACCGGGTTTTAGGGCTCTCATCAACAAGTGAAGGGCCACGGATGCTTCAATGTCACTGATCGACAAGTATTCAGAATTGAACCAGGTTAGGAAATCCCTTAGTGACTCATCTTTTCCTTGCTTAATTTGCGACAGGTGATGTTCGGATTTTGGCTGAGCCTTGCTGGTAGTGAAATGGCCCAGGAATTTTGCAGCCAAATCCTTCCAGCACCTGATAGAGTTGGGCTCTAGTTTAGAGTACCACCGCAATGCTGCCTTTTTCAGAGTCAAGGGAAAAGTGCGACATTTATACGCATCTTTAGCCCCCTGACAGGACATTGCTACCAAGAAACTGTCTATGTGCTCCTGAGGGTCTGAATTTCCGAAGTAAGAATCTACATTAGTTGGAGCCTTGAGATTCTCAGGCATCGGAAAGTTCATAATCTGATCGGAAAATGGATGATCTCTTTCTTCCGGTTCCTCATCCCTTATGAGGTCCTCCTCCATTTCTGGTGTGGAGAATGTCGTTCCTTTTTTCAGCTCTTTCATCAACTTATCTTGCGCGTCCAAACGCTTCCGGAGGCGCGCCAATTCTGTTTCTAAATTCATCTTTCTTTGGGAACGTCCATCCGATGATCCTCTGCTCTCATGTTCAGAATGCGGGGGGCTGTCATCCTTAAAGGATTGCCTCTGCCGTGATTTTTCCTGATCAGTACGAGGGGGACTATCATGCTTGGACCGTTCTTCTTCCATTCGTCTCCTACCTTCACTCAGGTGCTCCCTTAGATCTTTCTGCTGGGTGGGAGTTTTCCCTCCATTCAATCGGTTTCTCAGATCTCCGACACTATGGTGGCTGGGTTCGATTCGTTCTCCTTGTGACCGGTTATCCATCTTGTTCACAAAAGTGGTGGGAATAGGTTTCTCGCTCCCACTGTGGTCGCCAATGTTCTGTTGTAGAATGTCTGGTACTTGAGCTAATCGGTCAAGTGTCCAGTATTCTACTGTTTACTTTCAGACTGCAGATAGGCACCCTGATTTCCAGGATACCAGCTCTATTGTCGTTTTCGGTGATTTTGGGGGGTGGTGTGTGTGTTTGTGTGAGATTGAAGGATGCATACCTGGTTATCCTCCACTCTCCTATATAAGCTGGTAACCTTGCCATTGAGTTTCCCTCCTCATCAATGGGTACGGCTGCATAACTGCTAACGGCAGGTAATAATAGCAAGAATTAAGTGGATATTATGGAGGAGTTGTTGCTCACCATCTGCATAGGAATCCAAGGCATTCAGATTAGATGGCCTTGTCGGAGGAGTAACCGTTTAACCGGTTTTACGAGGTAAGGAATCCTAAGTTGGTCAGCAAGAAGTCCTCTTCTTTGTCAATCTGGAGGAGGAACGGATTTGGGCCACTAACGGGCCTTTCTCATTTGAGGAACTGACTTTAATACGAATATGGGCCCGCACAAGCCCTGCAAATCTGGTTTCTTGATATTCAAACCCCTTAAAGGGACCTATATAGCCGATAAACCGGTTTAGTGAAGTATTTTCCTAAATCCGGTCCATAATAGCAACGTTCTCTACAAACTTATGGTTAATGCATTCAAATGACAAGAGAACTGGGCAATACTCAAGCACTTGATAGTGACTCTGCGATATGTGAATGATCTCTTGGAGTGGAAGCAGTACAACATACTGAACAAGTGGAGCTTTCTACAAGATACGTAATGATACTCTATCAAAGGAAGAAACTCCACAAATGAAATGACTACATACATGGAAAGCGTCATCTCGATAAGTATCACTACTCATATTTTTTTATTATGTGATACTTGTTTATGCGATATATGCCTTATATGACAATATGTGCTATCATGGATTATATGTTATTATTGTCATGGCATATAAGTTTTTTAAAGTTTTGATGATAGTGAGCATTCACATGTTTTTATGATGAATATTTCATCTCCCTTCATGTTATGCTTATTTTGGAAAAACCTTTTAGAAAGGGGGAGAAAAATATTATTGGAATATTTGCATTGAGAACATGTTTTGCTTCTTCATCCCATTTTGACATCATGCGCTTTTTAAATTGTTTTTTTGGGAAAGAAATTTTTTTTATCCCATAATTCCTTTTAATGATGTCAAATAGGGGGAGAAATTGACTATGTGTCTATATGTATTTACTCCCTTGTTATTATTAATGTATCTATTCAGTGTTTCAGGGGGAGTATAGTACAAAGGGGGAGAAGAACCCTAATCCTGCTAAAGTCTTCTCACCACCTTTTTGATGTTGACAAAAGGGGGAGAAGAATTCTGAGCTTCATGTGCATACTAACCATATATGCAGGGGGAGGTTATGAGAATGAAGAGAAACTATTTCATGGCTTAATCAATTATTCTCTATATTCTCTATTTGTATTTAAATTTCCTATGATATTATTGGACTATATTGTGCTATACTTGCTGCTTAACGCTTGTGATGCAGAATCTCGGAAAAGTGTTTGTCATCATCAAAAAGGGGGAGTGTTGGAAGTCAAGCTTGCCCCAAAGGACGTAAAGAGTAATGCTAGAAGGATTCTAGAAGATAATGATTTGATGATTACAAACAAGATTCAAAGTTTCAAGCATCAAGCTGCATCAAGTTCAAGCATCAAGCTTCAAGGCTAAAGTCAAGGCTCAAGCTTCATGTTCAAGTTTAGTATAGCCCGACCCATAGGAAATTTGTAAGGTAATGAATTTTTATTACAAGTGTATAATGGCCAAAATTAGTTTTTCATGTTAAGGAGAAGAAAAGGACTTTTTATGAAAAATGTTTTAATTGCAAAATATGTTTTCATGAAAATCTGTTTTAATTTTAACTTAGTTTATGAAAAATGTTTTTAATTGCGAAAATAGTTTTTTTATAAAAACATATTTTTTAAAGACTTAACTGATTCACTGTGAAAATATATCTTGACAACCTCTAGCTGGATTTCTCTAAATTGTGAAAATCTGTTAAGACAAGTTTTGACAGAGATAATCGATTACTCTTTCAAGATAATCGATTATTTATGTTGCATCATAGAAAATCCAGAGAGAGTGTAATCGAGTATTTGAACCTGGCTAATCCATTACTTTTTGTATGAAAGTAATCGATTACTTGGCTCAGATAATCGATTATTATGAGTTGCATCATATATTTTTCAGAGGCTGTGTAATCGATTATTTGACCAGTGATAATCGATTATATAAGATGCATCATATATTAAACAGAAGTGAAGTAATCGATTAAATTCTATGTTGTAATCGATTACTGGTTTTTCAAAAGAATTTAAAAGTTTCTATTTTTAAAGGGATAATCGATTATCTTCTTGAAGTAATCGATTACCTCAACTTTTATTGAAAAACGTGTCAGAATCATTTTGATTTATTTCCTGATTTGTTTTTACATAATTGATTCTGATTTATTTTCAAAATTCGAATTTGATTTTGTTTTTGAAAATATTTCCTTATTTGTTTTTAAGAATCAAATCTTTGATTTATTTCTTAAATCTATTTTATTTGTTTCTGATTTCAAAATTGATTTTATTCTATTTTATTTTATTTTTTAAATCTATTTGATTTTATTTTGATTTCAAAAATATTATTTTATTTATTTGATTTCAGAAAATCAATTTTGAATATTTCCGGATTTGATTTCATTCTTATTTTAAATTTGATTTATTTTCAAAATCAGTTTTGATTTGATTCTGATTTTTTTTTTCAAATTCAAAATTTGAATTTCAAATATTTTCAAATCTTTATTATTATTTCTTAAATCTTTAAGATTTGCTTTTTTTTTGGGTCCGTATTCCTTGCGAAACCACCGGTATCCCCAAGAGCACCCTTAATACCAGGGAGCCCTTGAGACTAATCCGGAGCGAGCTGCGTGGCTGGCTCTCCCAGCGAGATGTTTTTAGTGGGAATCGAACCCGGGGCTACTAGCACCCGTGTCCCATTCCCAAGATTTCAGTTGGGGCCTTACACCAACTGAACCAAGCCTCGTTGGTTTTAAGATTTGCTTTTGATTTTAAACATGTGTTAATTGTTGCTTTTATAAAAAGGTTTTGAATCAAGTTTTTAGACTGACAACACTATTGAAAAACTTCTTCACGTTCTTCTCTTCTTCTCTTCTCCTTCAACCAGTTCTTAAACGTTGATATCTATTTGAGAAGAAAACCTTTTTCTTGGACATAGTACTTGTAATTTAAATTCAACACCACTAGAGCGTTATTGTTGTATCCGTGTTATTTAGAACACAATATTGTTAGAACCTTATATTGTTGTATCTGCACTAAGAAGAGTGCATTATAGTGGTTGTACTCAATCACTCATACCGTAACCATTTGTGTAAGGGGTGTGTAACCCTTAGTGACTAGGGAGTGAATCTCCTAGTGCGAATGTGCTGCGTTCGTGGTTGTAGGGTGAGGAACCCTGCTGTGTGGGTAGTGCTAGACGAACGGTGGGGCACCTAGTAGTTAGGCTATCTGGTTGTTGAGGTCCCTAACGAACGGAGGTTCCTAGTAACGTGGGGGGCGCTCTGATTGTATTTGGGGACGCGGGGGCGTCTTCGGTTTTTAGTGAAAAGCTCAAGCGGGTCGCTTGGGGACTGGAGTAGGCTGCTTTGCCGAACTAGGATAAAATCTCCGGTGCAATCTCTTCTATCCCTTATCTCTTTTATTTATTGTTGCGCATATTTTTGTTGTGTTAATTATCTCATTCGCAACGTAAATATAATATTTATTAATTTAATTATTTTAAAATTAATCAACGCGCGTTAGACCTTTCGTTGTTATAGTGTTTCTTATCTTCGCGCGTAATATTAATTGTTGTTATTATCATTTGCTTCCGCCTGTGCATAATAGTTTTCATCGTTTTAAGAGTTTTCCGCTGCAAAGTTTATCTATTTTATTAAAAACGATTTGAAACCAATGTTTTCGTAAACACCCAATTCACCCCCCTCTTGGGTGACGACTGCCAATCCTATCAATAATTCTAACATGGTGCCTTTCATAAAGAGATACAGGGACAAAGCACTCAGCTGCAAGGAGACGCTTTCGGAAGCGGATTTGGTGTACGGGTGCTTTAAAAGTGTGGAGGATGGATCACAAATATTCTTGGCCTTGAGCAAAATCACCACTTTTGCTGAGTTGTTGGCTAGGGCCTTGGAAGTAACAGAGGCAATGCGAAAACAGGGGAAAAAAAACCAAAGATCAGGCAGCTTTTGATGTCAACGCCATAGATGACAAGAATAAGAAGAGGAGCTACAAGGCCGACAGTTAATGCTTAGTGGCATAATTAATAGGGTAAACATCCTATCAATAAATTCTAGACTCTAAACTATAATTATCGATTACTCGCTTGGTGAGTAATCACTGGAGTAGCTCATAACTCCAAAGGCCGAGGGAAACTGCTCTGATACCATAAATGTAACACCCTCACATTTATTTAGTTAAATTAGAGTTTTAGGAAAATTGGTACTTGAAAATTTCTTTTTAAATTAAAATACTTATGAATATTTTTTCGGAAAAACGGACAGAGTTTCCTCTGTTTTTCGGACTTTACCAAATTTTCCTGTTTTGTACCTATTCAGCCAGATTAATTTAAACAAGAAAACTTATAGATTATACAACCATTTTAAAACTAAAGCCCGGCTTTACAAAATAATACAAGTTCCAGGGCTTACTTAGCAAATTGTAATTAATCCAAAATACTAATCAAAATACAGATATCTTTGTTCACTCATGCTATTATAAATACACTCCACGTGGTAGAGTGAATCCTGCTCGGCCCGTGACGATGTAAACCTCGCTTCAGTACCTGAAAAAAATAACTGCAAAAGGGGTAGCAATTACGCAGAACTTAGGAGAAATAAACCCTCAATAAAATAGTGATGAACTAAGCCTAACCAACTTATAACAATCATAACATTCACAACAACACTCATTTTATTAAATTCTCAATATTCAACTCTTACTATCTTTTTCTTCATTCTCGTATTCTTCTTTCTCTTTTCCTTTTAACACTTTCTTTTCATCTCTTTCATTCTTTCTTACTTTATTCTTCCACTCTTTCAATTGACGACATGGTCCTATTGGACACCTGCCGCTTTAATCTTTTGATGACGACTGGTCCTACTGGACACCAGCCACCAATTTAACCTTTTGATGACAACTGGTCCTACTGGACACCAGCCACTTAACCTTTTGATGACGACTGGTCCTATTGGACACCAGCCACCAATTTAATCTTTTAATGACGACTGGTCCTACTGGACACCAGCCACTTAACCTTTTGATGACGACTGGTCCTACTGGACATCAGCCACTTAGTCTTTTAATGACGACTGGTCCTACCGGACACCAGCCGCTTTAGTTTTCTTTTATTCTACCCATATTCTCATTTTTCATGCTTTTCTCTTTCCTTTACTTGTTTTTGTATCCTGCTTTCTTCAATTACTTGTTTTCTTACTTTTCCACTGTTTACATAAATTATCTAACATTTTTAACTCAATTCTCCACTCTTTGCTTTCATTTATTTATTCGTGATTCAATTCATACCTTTACCATACGATACACACAATTACTCATATTCTTTTACAAGTTCCCAAATTACTTAGCTTAAGCCTCACATATTCACTTGCACAATACAACATGCACCTCATTTATCACTTAACACACATAACAATTATCACATACCTTCATATTCTACCTCACGCTCCCTTTCATTCAAATTAATCCTCACATCCACTTAATCTACTAATTATCAATACATTTTAATAAATCTAACCAACTCACACAACATACACTTAGCATACCAATTTCAAGTTTGCATATATTTAAATTTTCCCCAGGCTCATACTTATACTTTAAAATCTTCCCTTTATCACTTAATTATTATACGATGCAACACATATCCCATTTATCATTCAAGCATAGGTACATTCCGAGAATTTCATATTTGTCATTTAAGCAAACATCATAATCACCATACCAATTCAATCACAAGTATCCATTTAGGTTTTCCTTTCATTTGTTTTCATACTTTACTTTAGGTCTCTATTAACTACCCTAGATTTCACTCACAACACACCCATATACCCAATTATTTTGTTGTCTTAGTTCAATAGTCTTTTATCAAATCATTCGCTATCTTTTTACACTTACTCAATTCATAATTAATCTATCATGTCTAAGTTTATATTCACTCTCCTTCCACATTAATAACCAACATCACATACACATCATCATAAACACATATATCCACAATTGCATATTCTCATATAATTCATCAAACATTAACTTCTAATAATCATAGCATGCCTTTAAAATTATAATTAATTAATGAGAGGTTCTATTTTTCCCTAAACTATTATCCTTTGTTATTACTAATTAATTACCCTAAGGCTCATTAATATATGTATTCTTCTACACTTAATCATCACTACCAACATCCCAGAATTTATCCCCTAAGCCAGGTAAGAGTCCCCTCTTACCTCTGGGTTTCAATAGAATCTGATTTGCGGCTCAGCGGGGAAGATCCTGCTTCGGCTTATCCCGATTCCAAGCAAATTCGCCAATCTGACCCGGCTCACGTCGAATAGGTCCAAACCCAACAGTGACAACTACGGCTTACCCGACCGGCGTCGGTTCGATTCACGGCACAGCACCAAGCAAAGAGTTAAACCCCAATCTTCGATCCCGGTGATGGTAACGTTAATGTTGATGACGGTTGATTTAATGCGTCGGTGGCGAGTGTGGTGGTTGTCACCGGTGCAAGAATGAGATGAGGACGGCTATGGCAGAACCGTGATTCGTGGTTCTCCTTCAACAACCATGGCAGCGGTGGCGCTAGGAACCCAAGGAGAAGATGATGCAACACGCAATAGAGAGAGAGAGAGCACGCGCCTAGTGGAAGCAAGTCGACGGCTGGGCTTCCAGTAGGGAAGGAGAGCTCAAGTGGGGAGAGAGAGTGAGGAGGGTGGCGGCGGCGGATCGCGACCCCAGTGGAAGCAAGTCGCGAATCGCGACTGGGGAGCTAGAGGAAGAACAAGCGTCGCGAGCTTGAGGGAGAAGGGACACACGCTTTCGACGGCGAGGACGGACAGCGGCGGATCGTGGCAGGGGCGTCGGATTTGGGTGTTATCGGAGAAGTGAGAAGAAAGGTGAGCCGAAAAGGGGCGGTTATGGTGGTGGGGCGGCGCTGCTGTTGAAGGGATGGGTGGTTTGTGGCGGCTTGTGACGGCTGTGGGTCGGTGGAGGGAGAGGGAGATGGGGTAGGGCCGGCGGCCTCTTAATCAGAGAAGAAGAAGTTGGGGAGGGGGAGGGTTTCGAACCCCCATCCCCCTTATTATTATTATTATTTTTATTATTATTATTACATTATTATTATTATTATTCTTTTTCTTTTTTTTATTTTTTATATTATTATTATTATTATTACTATTACTTGTGTTAGTATGGTTTTAAAACACTAATATCATTTTTCTTTATTTGTTTATTGTAAAAATCTCAAGAAATACTAATAATAAAATGTAAATATCAAATAATTACCTCCATAAAATCATAAAGTTAAAAGTCTCGAAGTTCTTAAAACAAATTTAATAATTAAATATGTCGAAAGCAGATTAAAGTATAGAAAATATATTTTTCAATAAGGGTAACTGTTTTAATGATTCTACTTTAAAATATATAAGTGAAATATATTTTCGTAAAAACTGTAGGATACTTTATGAAAATGCTCTACACTCTAATGATAAATTCTAAGGATTTAATATTTAATATTTAGTTTAGTAAATTTCGTTATTTAATACAAGCGAAACTTTGGGATGTTACATTGGGCATTCCTAACTCAAGGCTTAAAAAGGCAGAGACAACATTGAGCACATTCAACGGAAATACTGTAGAAACCAGAGCATGTGTAGTGGTCAACCTGGAAGTAGGGCCCATAAGGACCCTCAGATCAACACATTTCATATTGTTGATGAGAGTCCAAGCTACCATATTTTGCTGGGACGCCCTTGGATTCACCTACACCAATGCATCCCCTCTACCCTGCATCAATGTGTCAAGTCTGTGTACAGGGGACGGGACACAGAAATTCCGGCTACCAAAGCACCATACGAAGCTTCAGAAATGCACCTGATAGACGCTTCTATTTTTGATGAGCTAGCTCCACCAGGGGTAAGCAAGGTTGAGAGAGACGCCCAGATCAGTATCAAAGGGAAGGAAAAGGCGCCCCTAGCAAGGGAGTCTGTGTTCAAAAGGCTCCGGCTCCCCAGCAAAGAAGGCGTACCAGGACCAAGTCCAACATCCAGAACCAAGTTCAAATTGCAGAAACAGCGCCTTCCACAAGGGGGGACAAGGTGGGCTATCTTATAGGAATTCGGGGGGCCGGCCAAGCCGAGCCTCCAAGATTTGGCTAGCCCCACCCTCCTGAAGGTGCTCAAGGGGAAAGCCTCCTAGTGACTCTGGGGATAACTAAGCGCAACCCTGACGGTCCTAGTGGCTCAGAGAATAATTAACCGGACGATCCAAGCGACTCCGGAAATAATAAAAAGATAACTCTGAAGGTCCTAGTGGCTCAGAGGATAATTGAGAACAACCCTGACGGTCCTAGTGGCTCAGGGAAGAATGAAGATCCAACTCTGACGGTCCTAGTGGCTCAGGGGAGGAATTAATGAAAAATAAAGGAAGAAAGAAATCAATGTAATAATAAGATAGAACGGAAAGAGGGATTGAGAATGAATAAAATGTAATAGTAAGAGAAAAAGTAAAGAGAATTTAAGGCTGGAGTATAATAGGAAAAAGATAAACACAAGAAAAGTATAAGAATTAAAAAGAGAAGTAAAAGAGATTGAATGTATGTAAATGACTATGTTAGTTGTGTGTTAATAACTAGGAAAATTGCCCGCGCGATGCACAGTGTAACATCCTGATTTTAATTATAAGGGAAATTAATTTTTAAAGCATAAGTAGAGGTTAGAATAAATAAATAAAATGATTTAAGGTGATGGATTAGGTTTCCTTTAAGTGTCATAAAGGAGTTAAGAAGCATTGACATCGGTTAGGAGATTTAAAGAAGAGCAAATGAATGTTAAAAACGGTGCTTTCGGTGTGAGAAACACCATGTATTAGGAAATTAGAAATAAAATATCTACAACTTTAAACACAAATTATACGTTGGATGTTAAGAGGAGTGTCTTAGGAAGCTTGTCTCAAAATTTGAGCAAGATCCAACGGTTAACGAAGGAAATATGGCCATTTGAATGCAAGCTGTTCCACTTAAACTAAGGTGTGCGCCCAGGCGCTCCTGAACCACGCCCAGGCGCACGGGCACCGGTGCTGGTGCGGAAATGCACCTTAAAACCCCATCTCTTTCCCTTTCATCCACCACACCTCCCCTCACACTCTTCTCTCTTGGCCAAGGGTTTGGAATCACCCATTCTCCATGATTGGGATCTAATATGTGATGTTTTTGTACCTTTTTTGTCTCTCTTTTACATAGTAAATGGCTTGTTTCTTGAGAAAAATTGGAATAAAACAATGGAATTTTTTCATTATAAGATTTCTGGAACCTTTTGATGTGTTTGGTTTATTTTCAGGTATTTATGCTCTTAAAACAATGATTTTTGCAAAGGAATGAAGAAGGAGAGCTTGGTACTTGAATTGGGAAGAAAAAAGGAAAAAAATGAAGAAAAGTTGAACGTGGCGCCCAGGCGCAGGCTGGGGTCAACTGGCCAATAATGAAGTGCATTTGGTTGATTTTTTCAGACAGATTCACGCCCAGGCGCAGGAGCTTCACGCCAGGGCGCGCAAAATGCGAGAAAGTGACATTGTTTGCTGTTTTGATCATAACTTGAGCTACGCTTATTCAAATGAGGCGATCTATATATCATTTTAAAGCTAAGGAAAATATCTACAACTTTGTCAGAAATAACCTTGCTCAAATTCGTCCATCTTGGGGGTCAAAATCAGTGCCGAAGTTGCTATCAGACACAAATACGGGATTCTAGAAGGATTTTAATGATAAATTCTATTTGTAGATAAGATTCTTAAAGATTAGTTTATTCTAATAGGATCTTATCATATTATATTCAGATTTAGGATTAGTTTTATTAAAATAAAAATCTTATCACATTAGATTGAAAATTAGGTTAGTCTTTATCTATATAATAATATGATTAGGATTCATTCCAGAAGGGAGAGACACTCATACAACTCCAGAGAATAATAGTAAATTAGGATTTGAGACTTGGAGAAGGGAGAGACACTCATACAACTCCATAGAATAATAGTAGATTAGGATTTGAGACTTGGAGAAGGAACAAGGATTGGAGGTTTTTGTGAAGAACGCGGAGTTAGCTCAAGGATTCATGGTAATTATTTTTATCATGTTTATTGTGTTTTCTCTTGTAAGTATGAACTAATTCCATCTTTGGGATGTAGGAGTAGATGAATGGAACCTTTTCAATATTTCTAGTAATAAATTAATCTTATTTTCCGTTATTGAATTCTGTGTTTGATTGTTCTTATTTGTTTCTCATGAAAGAAGCTGTTTCATGACTTTTGAAAATCCTTTATGAATAGACATATGAATTTAGGATTTAGTCATTAATCAAACAACTCAATTGCATAGGCACAGACATGTTTTCTATGAATTGGGTAATTTTATAAAAAGAGGTTTTGACTGAACTTAATGAAAGGGTTAGGTTTTAAGGCTCCCTTGAGACGTCATTGGGAGATTAATCTCTAAAATATATAAACATGCTAAGACATTAGGTGTTATCTAATTTTGCAAAACCAATTCGGAATTCAAGGAAAATAAATTAATTTGTTATAGAATATTTAGGAACCTGCATCGAAACTACTACATCTCGCCTTTCCCCTTGTCAAAGAGTCATTTATTTTAATTTCTGTTTTTATTTACAAATTCATAAATCCTTTGTCTCGTTCACTAAGTAATATTAATTAGGTGGAATTAATTAAACGGTCACTCCCTTGGGTACGATACTCGGACTTCATTGTCTATATTACTTGTACGATCTGGTACACTTGCCAGAAACCCAATACTCCACCACCAACCTCATTTCCCACTCCATCATAAGAGCCAACCACCCTCACCATCTCCATCATCAAGCTCCATTTTCCTATTCCTCTCTCTCCTTCCCTCTCAATCGGCACTCTCTCACTCCACCTCCTCGCCGCTGTCACAAGCCACCACCACCACCACCAGTCCTTGCCTCGCCGCCGTGTGCTCCCTCCCTCTTGCGGGCAATACGGTTAAGCCGTAACCCAGAGGTAAAACGGGCGATGCGGTTGAGCCGTAACCCAGAGGTAAACACGGGCGATGCCGTTTAGCTGAAACCCAGAGGAAAAAGAGAAATGAAATTGAAAGAATAATTAACGGAAAAATGAATGTAAATGCAAAAGACAAATAAGGAAAGAAAAAGGGATGAGTCCGGGGTCCCATAATAGTAAGAGGCAACAGTTAAATTAGAACGACTAAATAAAGGTACTGATGGGACTAATAAAATGAGAATTATTAGGCTACTAGTGAAATGTGAACGAAAGTGTTACAGTGCGTGTATATGTGCAAAAAGGCTGGAAAGACTAGTAGACATATTTAAGAAAGAATTATGTGCATGATTTTAATTTTAGGAATGTTTTAGCATACTTTATATCTATTTAGAAATCGTTTCCTAAGTTCCGTGTAATGTTACCCTCTTGCTATTGTTATTACAGGTACGGAGGCGGAACTTACACCATCGCAGGCCGAGTAGGGATACACTCCACCACGTGGAGTGTAATCGAGTTGTCATGAGAGGATTATATTGTTATGTTTATAAATATTATTTTGGACTTTAATTTATACATTAGTTAAATGCCCTTAAACTTGTATTATTTTGTCAAAACGGGCTTTAGGATTAAAATGAGTATAGTATGTGTATTTTTTATGTTTTAAGTATTCTGGCTGTCTGGTACTATTTGAAAATGCTTTATACAGGTTCAGCGGGGAAAAAGAAATTTTGGGAAAGTCCGAAAAACAGAGGAAACTCCGCAGGATTTTCGTTGAAATTTTCAAGTACCTATTTTAATAAATCATAATTTTAACTAATTATCTATGAGGGTGTTACACACGGGTCTTAAATTTCACTATCCTTTCCATTTTTATTTTTTTGAAGGGTTTTCCATTTGTTCAAATATTAAACATTAATTTTATTTACATGTGACTTTTTTTTAGAGGACAATAAGTTTATCATTTTTTGGATTTATATTTTATATGATATTTTTTTAATTATTACAAATTTGCAATGAAATTTATTTTTTATGATCAGACAAATTTATGTAATCAAATCGGAATACAATACTTATAATTAAAAACCAAACAAAAACCAATTGTACTTCCAACTTCTAAAGTTTTGACAGGGCTTAAGAACATCTATTTGGAAAGAACCATAAACAAACTTATATATAAGAAGCAAAATACTTAAAAGAGAAAAAGATCTTTATCCTTACCTCACCGGCGAGAACAGGTTACTTTAGTTGCCTAAAGCATTTTGAAGGCAGCCACCTTCATGATATCAGTGGTTAAGCAAATGTTTAAGCAAAAGTTGTAGTGGTAACCCATATCACGTAATCATGTTCAAGACATGTATAAATATGTAGTATAAAATACAAACCTAATAGTTGCGTATTAATGCAAATTACATATAATTTCAATAAAAAAAGAATAACATATGATTAATTTATTGAAGACGTTATAATTCAATGTAAAGCCAACATGCATATCCATATATTAGAAGCTTTTTTAGCACTGGATCAAATTGGAAAGATCGAACACATATGAAACTAATGTAACATTCTAGCATAATTGATTGGTTTTTTATTAGCAATTATTCATTTGTTTTATTAAAATAAATTACCTTATCAGTAACCATCACATATGAAGTTATTATTTTTATGGTTTTTCATTAGCTTTTTGCAAAAATATCATTAAAATAATATATGTAGAGTATTTATTGTTTTCGCTACTGTCAAAAATACATATTACTCCCTCGATCGGTTTCATAAGAATGATAAAAATAAAAAAAATATTTGTCTCGAACTAAAGTTAAAATTATTAATGAAAATGCTTAGAAATTGTAAACTTTGAATTGTGATTGGTTGATCAATCCAAAATGCATTAAATTAGTTGTTTGATAATTGGTTGATGTGTTAGACAAATCATTAAATGTTTGTTTCCTTAATATTTTTTATTTTTGTGATTTGTTACCATCCTTGTGGGACGAAAGCCGGGAGTATTTCCTCAATCCTAAATCTAAAAATCTTTATGAGAAATTTATATCCATCATGAAGGTAAGTTAATTTTGTTAGTAACATTGAAATTGTACAAATTTAATATACTTATTTAAAACTACCTATAAAGTTATTATTGACATTTTAAAAGGTGCTGACTTAATATAAATATTTTTTAAAAGAAGATTTTTTTATAAGCGTTTTTTGGAAAAAGGTAATGAAGTTTTATTATAAATTGAAATGAGCTTATGCAAATTGGAAAAATAAAACTATAGATACAAATGAATAAATATATATGGATTAAATGATAATTTAATATTTTGAATGAAACTTTTTAGTTGAAATTTCATACACATTGACAATTTCTTGCTAAATATTTTGGATATATATATGTATTTATTAGACTTTTTTTTACTATTTTTTTACCTATATTTTTTTTATATTTTTTTAGTCTCGTTTAACGATATTGTGTAGTGCATTAGATATATATATATATATATATATATATATAGAGAGAGAGAGAGAGAGAGAGAGAGAGAGAAAATTATTTTTTAAAATTATTTTTTAATTTAGATTTACTATTTTTTTCCCTTAATATTGATTGATAACATTTATTATAAATGTGTAGTGAAGAATACAATAATATATAGCAAAATATTTATTAAAAAAAAGTTTTTTTTATAAGCAAATTTTGGAGTGGTAATTATGTTTTATTATAAATTGAAATATGCTCATGCAAATTGGACAAAAACTATAAATATAGATTCATTAAAAAAACCACAGATATAGATAGATAGATAAAGATGAATAATTAAAATGATAATTTTTTATTTTAATATTTTGAACAAAACTTTTTAGTTGAAATTTCACATGTATTGATAATTTCTAGCTAAAATATTTTTGATGTATATATTTTTATTAAACTTTTCTTTTATTATTTTGTTTAATTTTGTAGTGGATCTCAAAAATAGATCCACCACGATGTGTGTTGGTGGTTGTTGCAGCTGACGAGGGTGACCCCGGTCCTACGTACCCCTAGTGATAAGGGGATCAAGCCACACGTAGTTCTTGAGAGTAGGGATGAGAGAACATACCTTAGCCCCTATAGCATGGCGATACTTATAGGGGAAGTTGTGTTGTGATGCCTTATGGGCCTGTTCGGCCCAGTAGGGCTGACATGGCTCTTAGAGAATAAGAAGGATGAGTTATTCACCCTTATCCTGTACTAGAGAGCTCATGCTTATCCTGTAGCGGTAGGATTTATTATTGGTTAACCCTACAAGCCCCCCAAGCTCGTATAGGCTCGAAGAGCCTGTGCTGAGCTTCTGAGAGTTGGTGGTAACATAAAACATTGTTTGCAGGTGTGGTCTTCCGCTCGGAAGAGTGTTGCGGATGGTTGATAGTGCTCTTTTGTGCTCGGATGATGAAACTGAACGAGTACCCCGATCTCGAACCGAGTTCCCGCGGGGGGATCTGCCACAAGCTCGGTGAGCCAAGCTCGGTGAGGCAAGCTCGGTGAGGCTCATCTCGAACCGAGCACAAGCTCGGTGAGGAACATCTCGAACCGAGTACAAGCTCGGTGAGGCTCATCTCGAACCGAGTACAAGCTCGGTGAGGAACATCTCGAACCGAGTACAAGCTCGGTAAGCTCGGTAAGGAACATCTCGAACCGAGTACAAGCTCGGTGAGGCTCATCTCGAACCGTGTGCAAGCTCGGTGAGGCTCATCTCGAACCGAGTGCAAGCTCGGTGAGGAACATCTCGAACCGAGTACAAGCTCGGTGAGGGTCATCTCGAACCGAGTGCAAGCTCGGTGAGGAACATCTCGAACCGAGTACAAGCTCGGTGAGGCTCATCTCGAACCGTGTGCAAGCTCGGTGAGGAACATCTCGAACCGAGTGCAAGCTCGGTGAGGAACATCTCGAACCGAGTACAAGCTCGGTGAGGGCCATCTCGAACCGAGTGCAAGCTCGGTGAGGAACATCTCGAACCGAGTACAAGCTCGGTGAGGCTCATCTCGAACCGTGTGCAAGCTCGGTGAGGAACATCTCGAACCGAGTTCCCGCGGGGGGAGTTCCAGAATGGATTTAGGGGTGCTCCGAGATGAGGGTGATGAAGTTATGAGTGTAGTCAAAGTCGAATTGGACTATTGTTTTAAAAGTCACGTCATTTTTAAGGAGACATCCTTTTATGCGCTTGCCATGGTGAAAGCCGAAAGGCTTGTGCCAATGTATGCTGGCACGACTCAAACTGTTATTTGAAGTTCGAAGTGTGCCAAGATTATCACCAATTGGACCGTAACGTTTACGAGGGATTGCTTGTTGGAATGACAACCTTAGCCGAGGTGTATTCCTCGATCCGCGATGTATTGGGCCAGATATGAGCCGAGAGGCTTTGAGCCGAGAGGCTAAGCCAAGCTATCGGGTCGCAATCCTCGTTTTCACTTGTAGCCTCGCCGATCTGGCCGACTAACCGAGATCGTGGGCAAGTGCGTAAGAACATGATTCGAAGTGAGTGAGTTTAACATATGTCCTTAATGAGGACGGTAAATGATCAATTTGGTGCCTCATGGGACGTGGTGGTCCTCTTTGGCACGACATTTGATCATGAGTAACTTATGCATCACATAATACCAGTATTCAAGGTCGGCCAATGTCACGATGTATACGCCTCATCATATACTAGTCCCCTACTTGGTAAAGCCTGAAAAGGCTTGTGTCGAGTTCATAAGGTCTGTGAAACGCTCGGGATCAAAGTGGGCCTCGGACTCGGTATAGGTCCGAAAGCTCGATGAGAGGTTCTAAAGATGTGGTGCGAAGGCACCCAAATATAACCGGAGCATCTGCTGCTCAGGGCTTTACAATTCTTCTCAGATTATTTTAAAGAGTCGGAGTCCATTCTACCCGCCGAGTAGTAAGCTTCATGGCCGAATAAGGTCACTCGAGTGGAAGTCATCGAAAGTTTATCGAGCTGATGAAGCGGGCGAGGATGTCGAGAAGGGAAAGAATGAAGCCGAGGAAGCAAGAACAGGTAGAGGAGCCAAGGACGACCGTTTCCCTTGTCGTAACTGTTTAGTCAACTTCAATTGTTGAACCCCTCTTGAATTCGAATAATTAGGGCGAAGGCAAGCTGATCGATCATAATAATAAATTTGAAGCAAACCTTTACTCCATTGCATAACCAACCCCCTTTCTCGCTAAAGCCTGAAGAGGCTTGTGCCGAGTTAAGAAGTCCTTTAAGGTGTGATAGTCGTTTTCCGCCAATTAGATCGTGTTCATCCAAGCCTCTTTGAGAGACTGTCGGATTCAGATCTGTGTAGGCGAACGCTGAACGAAGGCTGAATATTTGCGAGTTGTGGGTGTGGAATTAGCAGTGTGGTTCCTCGGAGATGCTGGGATCCGACTTAGATCACTGGGTGTTGGCACTGCGGATCGTGCTACCAAATAGGTAAGGTCGCGATGGTGCGCAAACCAAGGAAAAATTGATCGGCAACCGGTGTGAAGGCTTGAATTAAGTTGGGTCGTCATACTCGGACTCGAATTAATCATAGGTCATCATGCTCGGCAGATCCGATCGTTCTGTTTGTACCTTTTTATGATGTATAAAAATAACGATTAGAATATCAAGTAATAGATGATATGTAATGACATTAATTAGCAAAGTATGAATTAATTCACTGTTAATTACGATTATTATCTAAGATAACACATGTCATGTGGTAAGTGATTCAATAGTAATGAATATGACAGTTAAACCATAAAATTGAAATAATATTAATGGGGTAATGAGAAAGATCATTCCCTGTCAGTCCTCGTGTTTAGACCATTTCTGAATGTTGATATGCCCGACACCCTCTTGGCAGTGAGGCGTTTCCTCTTTTATTGTTGGAATGGGCGGTTGCCTAGTACTCTTCATCCTCTTCCTACCAAAAACCCTGTATGCCGTTATGGACAAGTCATTGTGTAGCACTTGTGTGAGCAAGGCCGAGATCCCGAGGAGGGATCTTGACAACGATCGTCTTTGGCTCTAAGTGACCGTGAGAGGCAAGGGTGTTGTGGCAGAGGGTACGAGGATGTTGTAGGCTTTGGTCTTGTTATTTGAAGCGGGAATCCGAGTAGTGACGTTGAGGTCATGATAAATTGAAATGGTCACAGTAAGCATGTGTAATAGAGGAGACAACCATGTCATCATGAGATTTTGCCGAACCCTGTTAAAGGCGCTGTAATATTAGATGCCCATCGTGACTGAGTAGTCTAGCACCGATTAATTTGAGGATATCTTTGGCGGTCGGAAGCTCGAAATAGGCCTTTTAGAGAAATGAGCCATCATAATCGTACCTCGCATGTGTAAACAAAATTAATAATTGGTAATCGTCGTTATTTAACAATTTATAACAATTATATAACGATAATAACAATTATTTGGCAAAGACACGATGTATAATATCGGTATAGAGGTAGTATGATTTTAATAATATCACACGTAATAAACATAATAATGACAATTATTGGGGTTAATAACCTCGTAAATCATAGATGATTGTCTACGAAAAGAAGCATGATTATAAATATATCACGCGCAATAATTGTAATGAATGACATTTAACAATATGTCAGAGCATGTAATGACAACAAATCAAATGATGAAAGTTTATCCATGAAAAACGACAATGCACAATTGTCGGAAACTGCCTAATGTCATTCGAAAGACAATGTATATAAAATATTATTATCCTATCACGACAGGAAAGATAGACATTTAAAAACAATAAGCAGCAAAGAAATTTGGCTAACAATATGCCACGTATCAGCATGTATACAAAAAATCATAATTAGAGAATATCAAATAATTAGTGACATGTAATGAGATTATAAGGAATAAGCATTAAAAACACATGTCAAAAGCACTGCATCAGGTAAATTAATATAAGCATGTGTGTAAAGTAATCACGTAAAATGCCAAGTAAATAGGAAAATAATACAAGAATGAGAATTCCTTCCCTGATTCAGTGTGGTGAGAAATGCCAGATTGAGGGATGTCGGATTAAAGAATGTTGGATTGAAGTCTTTTGTCATTCCTTTCCAAATGGACTTTGTTGAACATTGAGGGCTGACCTCTGTTTTCCTTAAATATGATTTTCTCTATGCTCGGAACACGAGCTTCAAGAGAGGAACTCGGCGCGGGGGTCCTCGCTCTTCGCTCGGAGCACAAGCTTCAAGAGGAGAACTCGGCGCGGGGGTTCTCGCGATCACCACTAGATTCCAAACAGAGCAAAAAATTATGTCCATTAATGGGGATCTCGAAATGGGTTATTCAGCAGCTCGGGCCTATTAATATAATTATTTGTCCATGTACCTCGCATATGTGCATAGAAAATAATTTAGCGGTTGTCGTTCAAGTTTATAACAACAATAATAGATAACAATAGACATGTAATGACTTTAATTAGCAAAATTGTAATATTTTTGCTGTTAACTAATAGTCTTGTGAGTCAATAAAATATTTGTGCAATTATTAAAAATTAGAAGAATTATCAGCCGATGATAATATAAGATATAATCAAATAAAAATAAAAACGTTGGAATGCATAAAAATTTGATTTTAAATGAAATAGCTTCCCTGATGTAGGAGTAGCTTGCTGCTGTTGGGCCCGTAAAGTTGTTGATATCCCTAAGAATGTCTTCTCAAGAATTTGTCCAGTTAGGCCGAATGAATGTTGATAGTCCTTTTTTTTTTTGGTTTGGGCCTGTTGAGGCCCTTTTCTTTTTTTTTTCTTTTTTATTTTTTTTTAGGGCCTGTTGAGGCCCCTTTTTTTTTGTGTTAGGGCCTATTGAGGTCCCCTTTTTTTTTGTTGAAGTGGGCCTGCTGGCCCTTTTTCTTTTTTTTTACCCGTTAGGGCTTCTGTAGCAGCTGGTCCTTGCTGTTGCTTGCTGTAGCATCCCCTTCTTCACCAACGTGGCGGCGGCAGAGGGCGTTGGCATCGGTGGTCCAATTGCTGGCAGCGTCGAAGGGGTCGCCGGCTTCGCAATGGCAACGGCGAGCGTCAGCGGAGAGGAGTGGAGCCGCCACTGAGAGCGACGAGGCTCGAGGGCGGTGGAAGTCGTGGCACCGAATCCCGTGCGGTCTTCTCCTCGCGATGCTCGCCTGCGGCGGAGTGAAGGGGACCAGAGGTCCAGCGACGGAGTGACAACTCGGGCCTGCGGTTCGATCACGAACGCACCTGATGAAGACGCGGTGGTGGATCGTTCGCCGCCGCGAGCTTGTGCCACAGCAGAGGGCAGATCTACGATTCGACCGCCATGGAGCTTGGTGCGCCGCTCGCCTCTGAACTGGTGCCGCGGTGTGAGCTTGCTCACCACTTTTGTTGCTTGGTGCGTTCGAACGGGGAGAAAGCGGGTGGCGGAAGTGGCACTTGGCGGAGTAACGGCCCCGGGGGGTGGCACCGGGAATAGAGATCAGCACCGAAGGAGCAACGCACCGTGACCACACCGTGAACAACCACCGTGAATGACACCGGTTACCGATAACAGCAGTGGCAATTTTGTTTTTTTTTATTTTTATTTTTTTTTATTTTTTTTTCTTTGTGGATGGGGATCGACGTTTACCGATCCCCACAGACGGCGCCAATGTAGTGGATCTCAAAAATAGATCTACCACGATGTGTGTTGGTGGTTGTTGCAGCTGACGAGGGTGACCCCGGTCCTACGTACCCCTAGTGATAAGGGGATCAAGTCACACGTAGTTCTTGAGAGTAGGGATGAGAGAACATACCTTAGCCCCTATAGCATGACGATACTTATAGGGGAAGTTGTGTTGTGATGCCTTATGGGCCTGTTCGGCCCAGTAGGGCTGACATGGCTCTTAGAGAATAAGAAGGATGAGTTATTCACCCTTATCCTGTACTAGAGAGCTCATGCTTATCCTGTAGCGGTAGGATTTATTATTGGTTAACCCTACAAATTTATATTTTTCTATCATTTTTATTAGTCTCGTTTAACGATGTTATATAATGCATTATATGTATATATAAAGTATCATTTTTTTAAATAGTTTTTTATTTAAATTTAACATTTTTTACCCTTAATATTGATTGATAGCATTTATTATAAATATGTAGTGAAGAATACAATAATATATAGATATAGAAATGAAAAGATTAGAAATGATATGGACGGATGTGATTTACTTGCAATTGATGACTGAGATTAGAAAGGAAATTAGGAGGGAAAAACTATCATTTGGAGGGAAAGTAAGATTAACCCTCAACTTCTTCTATTTTATAATATGTTTCAGATGTAAATATTTTTATTAGACTTTTATTTTATTATTATGTTTAATTTATATTTTTCTATCATTTTTATTAGTCTCGTTTAACGATATTATGTAATGCATTATATATATATAAAGTATATTTTTTAAAATAGTTTTTTATTTAAATTTAACAATTTTTACCCTTAATATTGATTGATGACATTTATTATAAATATGCAGTGAAGAATACAATAATATATAGATATAGAAATGAAAAGATTAGAAATGATATGGACGAATGTGATTTACTTGCAATGGATGGCTGGGATTAGAAAGGAAATTAGGAGGGAAAACCTGTCATTTGGAGGTAAATTAAGATTAACCCTCAACTTCTCCTATTTTATAATATGTTAATAAGTTAGGCTTAGTTTATTACTATGACTTCTTAGAAGTTACTGTTGGAAACCAACAAGCGACTAACAATCTACTAGAGGGGGGAGAATAGTAGATGGAAGCAACAGTACTAATTTTCGGATAAAACTGAAATCGGTCGGATAATGCTTGCTGTTAAAATAAAAATGCTGACTTTGGGCCGAGCAGATTCTGATAATCGGTTATCTTGACCGATCACTGATTATTCGAGCTACACCACACAAAGATCAGATTTGCAGCAGAAAAGAGCTAGCACTATCTGAGCAAAATATAGAGTTTAGCAAAGACGATTAAATGCTCGGAATAAATACTGAAAGCAGTAAAGAAGAGAGAGACAGCTTATTTTTATACTGGTTCACTCACAACCATGATGAGCTACGTCCAGTCCCCTCTAAAACCTTTAGGAGCCTTTAATAAAAATCAATCCAATCGCGATCGGTTACAAACGGATTTACAAGAGAACCTCTCTACACCTAACCCAGACTGATCTGATGGCTGAAGAACCTCTCCAGCACTTTACAAATCTTGAAACCTTCAAGGACTTTCACCAAAGAACCTCTTTGAATTTTGCTCAAGAACCTCCTAAGACTCCACTTCACCTAAGAACCTCTTAGGCGAGCTTGGAAACCTTCCAAGACTTTCACTTGCTTGAGAACCTCTCAAGACTTGAAAACAGATTGTATGATTGAAGACAACTCCAACCCGAAACTCAAGTGTGTATGATTCTTAAAGTTTGATGAACATATGAGTATTCGGTTGTGTGTTTGAGAAAGGATTTTGTAGAGAACGATTTTAAGCTTGGATTTCAAATATGACAGTTTCTCTCTATCGTTCACTGTTCTGTGTTTTTCTTCACTGTGTATTGCTCTTCTGTGTTCTTGTGTATTCTCTTCTTCTGTGAAGAATAACCCACGCCTTTTATAATGATGCCAGCACACAGGAGGTACAAACGGAAGGAGAAATATCTTGGGACACGACATGTCCTTTCCAACGGATATTCCAGAAAAATCTGAATCACTGCAGACGCTCAGAGACAGGTCTGTCCTTTTCAGCCGAATATTCCCAGATATTTTCAATTTCCAGCAACGTTCCAATCTGTCCTTTTTCACTACTAATTTTAAAAATCCAATTTGAAATTCAAACTTGATGACAGATAGGCGTATTTGAGATAAAGAGCTGCTCCGACTTCATCAACACAACAAACCGATCTTCAGCCTTCTGAGCCGAGTGCCGAGAACACCGAGCTCACTTAGGAATTTTGACTTCTACATCACACTGATCGAATCCAATTGTCCGAGATCTGAGATCAATACACTAAGCTGATTTGATTGTCTTGACCGAGATCCGAGATACTTCAGAGCATACTGAACTGACACAAATTTGTTGTCATCAAAACCTTTGATTTAATAATCTCCCCCTTTTTGATGATGACAAATGCTTGTTGATTTTGTGCGGTTCTCCTTATTGTATGCTCGAAAATCACTCCCCCTGAATAACCGAGCATCTTAGCGTCTGCCGAACTTGATCATTGTCGAGCTTGTTCCGAACATTTGCCGAGCTTGAACTGGGAGATGCTGACTTGCACGCGTGATCAATTTGTTGAACACCTTCCGAACTGATCTTATGGGTTCGACAGCTGGCTCTTCTGGAGCAAACAGGCCGAGCTTATGATTAGCTTTGACATCCTAGCTTTGGCTGAGCTTGGGAACTGAGCTCTTTAGTTCCAAGCAAGAGTCGAGCTTGATGTCGAGCTACTCACTTGCGGAGCATAAGCCGAGCTTCTGACTTGCCACTGGCTCAAGTTCAGATCTTCTGAATTTGCACCTGAGCGTCTGCCGACCTTGATCTTTAACTTCGGAGTTGCTGCTCATGACCTAGCAACTTATGAGCTTGAACCCAAAAGCCGACTTGCTACAGGTAGCCGAGGATCTTTGCCGAGCTGATTAAACATTGGCCGAGCACCGAGCTTGTGCATTTATTATCATCAAAATCTCTTTGATTCAACAATATATTGATAGATTGATTGAAGATAACATTAAAGGATGTCAATTTTCAAAAGCATCCCTTTCTTTCCACAAGTTTTATGTTAGACTTTTGTTGCCTCATAAATTTTTCTTAACATGTAATTTTTTATTGCAGTCTTGACATGTATTCTATTCTTTTACACTACAATCTTTATGAAGACTAAAATGATTGAATATAGTGAAAAAAATTTGATGCAAAACTTTTGAAAAAAGGATTCCAAAAAGTAACTAAGCTCTTTCACTTTGACTATAAGAGAATAATTTAACAATGATGGAAGATAGTGTTTAAGTGTTGAATTATAACCATGAGCTTTTGATATAACCTGGTTGTCAACACTACTCTTTTGATGTCTAAATTTTGATAGTGAGAGAATCCAAAATAAAGAAGTTTTTCCCAGGAATAGATCAAAGGTGTTGCTATTATTTAATAGAATAAACTTTCCTTGTACCTTGAATAAAAATATATTAGAATGCACCAAATGCAAAAGCAATTGAAATATTTCATTGCAATGTGATAATACTGTTATATATATATATATATATGTGTGTGTGTGTGTGTGTGTGGATATTATATAATAAGATGCAATCTTTTCTTATTAATATTTTATTATTTTAAGGAACAATTTTTTTTTGTAGAAGAAAAAATCTATTACCACAAAGCAAATTCAAATACAAAACTCGGCCATTTAACCTCTTTGCCACCTTCTAGGAAGGGTTCAACAAGAAAAATATGCCAAAAATGCTAAGAGATTTGCCACCTCCTAGGAACGGTTCAAAACTCTAAAAAATAAGCTAACAAGAATTATAATTCTAAGCAAATCCTATCAATTAAAACCCTATTCTTCAAAACCTTTAAATCTGGAAAAGACATTCTAATTTTTAATTGTGTGACAAGGTGTTGGTGTTCATGATGAAAACCTAAGCTAACAATTTTTAATTGTGTGACAAGGTGTTGGTGTTCAATCTTGGGATGCCTGGCTACGAATTTTCTCAATCGGTAATGGTAGATGACGACAATAGTGGTCAATACATCTCCACCTGGTCCTATGCTTTTACATGGAGGGTCTCCAACACATTGAACTATCCCATGAAAACCCCAAGATGCATTTGATTCTTTGCATATACCTGTATACAAACAAATTATACACGAACACCAAAAGCAAAATATCATATAGAATATAATAATGCAAGCAAAATTCAAAGATATAAATAAATAGAGTGAAATAAAGAAAAAAGATAAACTTCATTTACACACATGGATAAGATATGTACATGGTGGATGTTGGAAACAAAGTAAAATTTTTCTAACCCCATGCCATGATGAAAACCAAAAAGAAAGCCAATTTGACAATAGACATTCTCACACAAGTACTCACAATTGATCAATGCGCTACTCTTGAATGAATGTTTTAGATCTTCACATACAACCTCCATTTATATAGCGATCGAGCGTGACTATTTTCAAATAAAAACTTAATGTTAATTAATGTCAACGAATTCAACTACAACTCATTTTGACTAAACAATTATTTTATAAATAGAATGGACTGATTGAATATTGAATTCAACATATATAGCTATTTATATATGTTTATTTATTTATTGTTTTTTCGGTTTGGATATATTCAGTCCTTATGGTTAAGTTTAAGCATTAAATAGCTTCATATTTTTATTTATTTCCAACAACAACATTTATTAGTATTAATCATGATTAAATAAAAAATATATCTTTTTTTATTTACCACATTTAATTCTTCTGATTTATTTTTTTTTTGCAATACTTTTTGTATCTTTTTCTCTTTTAACTTTTCTCTTTTAAATTTTGCTTATAAACCACAAATCTTATAAAAAAACAACCTACAGCTAATCACCTTACACTTATCATTGTGCTAAAAAAATAGATTATTTTTGTAGTTATTTTTGAGTTCTTATTTATGATGATTGAGATTTAAAAAAAATGAATATTACATTGGTTCAATTGTATTTTACTTGATTTCGATTAGTCTGAAATTGTCTTAACGAATAGAAGAAATTTCAATGATCAATTTTTTTTTGCACCAAGGGTATCGTCATGGTTAAAGAACCTAGCTATCTACCAAACATGCTGGGCCCCTGTTGGTAAAATTTTGTTAAACAAATAGTAATTCAAATACCAATAAACTGGGGTAATTGGATAATCAAAGAATTTAAAGAAATATATGATTAAAAAATATGCTCATGTGTGTCATTTTAATGGTTATATTTATACAATTGAGTAGTTATTTATGGGGAAAATTTGGACATTTACTTTATCTTATAAACTAAGGAAAGGAAAAAATGGTAGATTATTCTCTTCTCAGTTGCTTCATTTGCTTCCTCTTTAATGTGTTAATTTCTTGTTAAACAAATAGAAGGCATGAAATTGTGTGGGGTGATGTATGGTGTATTATATTTAAGATAATTGTTGTTCCGAGTTTTAAATAAGAGAAGAAATCTATATCAACAATTTAAATGATGTAACAGGTTTTAAAAAAAATGGGTAATGGTAGATGGATCCTGGTTTTGGACATTTGCTGGTCAGGTTTATAAAGAATAAAATTATAATTAAGGAACTCATTACACATACAATAACAAACTTTACAAATATGGGCTTAAATTATTTTTTAATAGGAATCAACCATAAGTATTCAATCTTACATTTTAAATTCAATATAATGCTTTTTAATTTATAACTTACATTTCAATGCATTTAACAGAAGTACTCACCATATTTTTTGCTGTCTATTTTTGTTGCTTCATAAATTTTTCTTAACATGTAATCTTTTTTTTTTTTTTGCAGTCTTAACAAATATTCTATTATTTTACACTACAATCTTTATGAAAAGTAAATTGATTGAATATAGTGAAAAAAGTTTGATGTAAAACTTTTGAAAAATGGATCCCAGAAAGTAACTAAGCTCTTTCACTTTGACTATAAGAGAATAATTTAACAATGACAGAAGATAGTGTTTATGTGTTGAATTA
Source organism: Crotalaria pallida (assembly GCA_037953625.1). Taxonomy (NCBI): domain Eukaryota; kingdom Viridiplantae; phylum Streptophyta; class Magnoliopsida; order Fabales; family Fabaceae; genus Crotalaria; species Crotalaria pallida. The sequence goes on along the minus strand of CM075654.1, from coordinate 133,738,402 downwards.
TAACCATGAGCTTTTGCTATAACCTGGTTGTCAACACTACTCTTTTGATGTCTAAATTTCGATAGTGAGAGAATCCAAAATAAATAAGTTTTTCCAAGGAATATAATAGATCAAAGGTGTTGCCTTTATTTAATAGAATAAACTTTTCTTGTACCTTGAATAAAAATAGATTAAAATGCACTAAATGGTAAAGCAATTGAAATATTTCATTGCAGTGTGATAATATTGTTATATATATGTGTGTGTATGTTTGGATATTACATAATAAGATGAAATATTTTTTTATTAATATTTTATTATTCTAAGGAACAATTTTTAATTTTATGACAAGGTGTTGGTGTTCAATCTTGGGATGCCTTTCTACGAATTTTCTTGATCGGTAATGGTGGATGACGACAATAGTGGTCAATACATCTCCAACCTGGTCCTATGCTTTTGCATGGAGGGTCTCCAACACATTGAACCACCCCACGAAAACCCCAAGATGCATCCGATTCTTTGCATATACCTGTATATAAAAAAATTATACACGAACACAAAAAGCAAAATATCATATAGAATATAATAATGCAAGCAAAATTCAAAGATATAAATAAATAGAGTGAAATAAAGAAAAAAGGTAAACTTCATTTACACACATGGATAAGATATGTACATGGTGGATGTTGGAAATAAAGAAAAATTTTCTAACCTGATGCCATGATGAAATTGACAGTAGACATTCTCACACTCAAGTACGTACAATTGATCAATGCTTTAGATCTTCACATACAACCTCCATTTATACAGGGATCGAGCTTGACTATTTTCAAATAAGAATTTAATGTTAATTAATGTCAAGGAATTCAACTGCAACTCATTTTGACTAAACAATTATTTTATAAATAGAATGAATTGATTGAAGATTGAATTCAACGTATATAGCTATTTATATATGTTTATTTATTTATTATTTTTTCTGTTTTGATATATTCAGTCCTTAGGGTTAAGTTTAAGCATTTAATAGCTTCATATTTTTATTTATTTCCAAAAACAACATTTATTAGTATTAGTCATGATTAATTAAAAATATATCTTTTTTTATTTACCGCATTTAATTATTCTGATTTAATTCTTTTACAATTCTTTTTTATATATTTTTCTCTTTTTACTTTTCTCTTTTAAATTTTGCTTATAAAACACAAATCTTATAAAAAACAACAACCTACAACTAATCACCTTACACTTATCATTGTGCAAAAAAAAATAGACTATTTTTGTAGTTATTTTTGAGTTCTCATCTCTAATGATTGAGATTTTAAAAAAAAAATGAATATTACAATGGTTCAATTGTATTTTACTTGATTTTGATTAGTCTGAAATTGTGTCAATGAATAGAATAAATTTTAATGATCAATTTTTTTTTTTTTTGCACCAAGGGTATCCTCGTGGTTAAATAATCTAGCTATCTACCAAACGTGCTGGGCCCTGTTGGTAAAATTTTGTTAAACAAATAGTAATTCAAATACCAATAAACTGGGGTAATAGAATGATCAAAGAATTTAAAAAAATAAATGATTACAAAATATGCTCATGTATGTCATTTTAATGTTTATATTTATACAATTGAGTAGTTATTTATGGGGAAAAATTGGACATTTACATTATCTTAGAAACTAAGGAAGGAAAAAATGGTAGATTAGTCTTTTCTCATTTGCTTCCTCTTAAATGTGTGTTAATTTCTTGTTAAACAAATAGAAGGCATGAAATTGTGTGGTGTGATGTATGGTATATTATATTTGAGATAATTGTTGTTCCGGGTTTTAAATAAGAGAAGAAACCTATATCAACAATTTAAATGACGTAACAGGTTTTTAAAAAATGGGTAATGGTACATGGATCGTGGTTTTGGACATTTGCTGGTCAGGTTTATAAAGAATAAAATTATAATTAAGGAACTCATTACACATACAATAACAAACTTTACAAATCTGGGCATAAATTTTTTTAATAGGAATCAACTTAACCATACGTTTTAAATCTTACATTTTTCAATCTTAAATTCAATATAATACTTTTTAATTTATAACTGACATTTCAATGCATTTAACAGAACTATTAACCATTTTTTTCCTGTCTATTTTACAAATATATATTGATATAGATTGATTGAAGATAACATAAAAGGATGTCAATTTTCAAAAGCATCCCTTTCTTTCCAAAAGTTTTACTTAGATTTTTGTTGCTTCATAAATTTTTATTAGCATGTAATTTTTTTTTTGCAATCTTGACATGTATTCTATTATTTTACACTACAATTTTTATGAAAAGTAAATTGATTGAATATAGTGAAAAAAATTTGATGTAAAACTTTTGAAAAAAGGTTCCCAGAAAGTGACTAAGCTCTTTCACTTTGGCTATAAGAGAATAATTTAACAATGACAGAAGATAGTGTTTATGTGTTGAATTATAACCATGAGCTTTTGCTATAACCTGGTTGTCAACACTACTCTTTTGATGTCTAAATTTCGATAGTGAGAGAATCCAAAATAAAGAAGTTTTTCCAAGGAATAGATCAAAGGTGTTGCTCTTATTTAATAGAATACACTTTCCTAGTACCTTGAATAAAAATAGATTAAAATGCACCAAATGCTAAAGCAATTGAAATTATTTCATTGCAATGTGATAATATTGTTATATATATATATATGTGTGTGTGTGTGTGTGTCTGTTTGGATATTACATAATAAGATGTAATCTTTTCTTATTAATATTTTATTATTTTAAGGAACAATTTTTAATTGTGTGACAAGGTGTTGGTGTTTAATCTTGGGATGCCTGGCTACGAATTTTCTCGATCGGTAATGGTGGATGACGACAATAGTGGTCAATACATCTCCAACCCGGTCCTATGCTTTTGCATGGAGGGTCTCCAACACACTGAATCACCCCATGAAAACCCCAAGATGCATCCGATTCTTTGCATATACCTACATACAAACAAATTATACACAAACATAAAAAGCAAAATATCATATACAATATAATAATGCAAGTAAAATTCAAAGATATAAATAAATAGAGTGAAATAAAGAAAAAATGTAAACTTCATTTGCACACATGGCTAAGATATGTATATGGTGGATGTTGGAAATAAAGAAAAAATTTCTAACCTGATGCCAAGATGAAAACAAAAAAGAAAGCCAATTTGACAGTAGACATTCTCACACTTCAGTACTCATAATTGAACAATGCGCTACTCTTGAATGGATGTTAGATCTTCACATACAACCTCCATTTATATAGCAATCGAGTGTGACTATTTTCAAATAAAAAATTAATGTTAATTAATGTCAAGGAATTCAACTACAACTCATTTTGACTAAACAATTATTTTATAAATAGAATGAACTGATTGAAGATTGAATTCAACGTATGTAGCTATTTATATATGTTTATTTATTTATTGTTTTTTCGTTTTTATATATTCAGTCCTTGGGTTGAGTTTCAGTATTAAATATCTTCATATTTTTATTTATTTCCAACAATAACATTTATTAGTATTAATCATGATTAATTAAAAATATATCTTTTTTATTTACCACATTTAATTCTTCTGATTTGATTTTTTTTACAATACTTTTTGTATCTTTTTCTCTTTTAGTTTTTCTCTTTTAAATTTTGCATATAAAACACAAATCTTATAAAAAAAAAACAACAACCTATAACTAAATAAAGGGAGAATGGAGAGGTAAAAACCACGTTCACCTAAGCCTTAATCTTTGTGTCGCTATTTATTTGAATTTTAAACCATAAAACAAAATATGTCACTCCATAAAGCGAAAACCTCTTTGTTCAGTGGTAGGTTGTTTTTTTTATTTTATACTATAAGAAAACTTAAAAGAGAAAAGCGAAAATGGTACAAAAAATATTGTAAAAAATATCAAATCAAAAACATTAAAGATAGAAGATAAAAAAGATATATTTTTAATTAATCCTAATTAATACTAATAAATATTGTTGTTGGGAATAAGTGAAAATAAGAAGTTATTTAATGCTTAAACTCAATCCTTAGAGCAAAGTATATCAAAACCGTTTTTTATTTTACATTATGTCGTCACATGTCATCGGATGTTGAGACACTTATTATGAAATTAAATAATATAAAATTTATGTAATGAAAAAGTGTCACTTTAAATTTTTTTATATATATTAAATGGGCATTTTTTATTAAATGGATATTTTTTATATATCAAATACACATTTTTTTCCCTCTAATTTAATGTATTAAATTTGATGAACAATTTTTATTTTTCAGTCCTTGACAATTTTTCATTGAATGTTGATTTGTAATTTTAATTTGTTTTATAACACGATTATCCACCTCCACGGAGGTGATAGTGTTCGCATCAGGTAACATTATTATATGCGACAAAAATCTCTTTATTTCAAATATTTAACTCAAATATGTTTTGAAGAGCTCAAAATTTGATACCTCTGATTAATCTCGAACAACTCCCACATCTTTGGTGATGGATAAATATAATCAATCAAAAAAGCGGAATATTTAAATTTATTTTGAACTTTGACTGCATTTATTTAATTTTTTGTCTTATATTTATAGACACTATTCAATAAATTTTTTCTAAAGATTTTTGTTTTACCCACGTTAAGTGATTTAATTTTATAATGCAAAAAATAAAAAATTAATACGTACCTTATATATTATATATGTATATAATCTTAATTTTCATAATTTTATGACATAATTAAATAATTAATATAAATAATAAAAAATGGTTATTAATTATATATGTGTATGTGTGTGTTTTTTTATAGTCTTAATTTTCATAATATAATATAACTAACGTGTTTTCTTAATCTCGGTCCTAAGCATCCACAACATAATTTTGAGAAAGTTTAGTGAAGAGTTTAACATCAGATTTTCTCTTAGACTCTGATATTATTAAAAATTGGATAAAGAATCTTAAGTTGAGTCTGAGACTCAATATAAGAGCTATTGAAGCCCAAATTTTTGTTATTTCTCCCTTTTTAATCCACATCATCTTAATAAGTAATAATAATAATAAATAAATATTCATATTAATTTTTAAATAGTAGATAATAATATTCTTAAATATATATTTTTTTTGAATTCTTAAATATATTGAGTTATTATGAATATAGTATATATCATGAATTCTTATTTATATATACAGGGGTTTGCTAACATCCACCAACCCTATTTTTAGTTGGGGGGCTTTAGCAATGTCCATCAAGAATTTAGGACAAAATTACTCATCTTATGTTTAACATGTGCAACTTAAATTTTAAGGACGTTGACGTCATTTAATTATTCTTAATAAAAAAATAAAATTGCCCCACCCCAAAGGATTGAAACACATTTTATTTCTCAAATCCCAGCAACCCAATCCATGTCTCCTTCTTGCACTTTGTTTTCATCAAAACACATGCCAAACATTTGCTTCGCAAATATTTTCTTTAAGACTTCTATTATTCAAAATCACATCGGATGTAGAATCATAAATTGAGTTTGTAAAATAAAAAACTCAACATAAAACCTCGTGAGACCCAATTTTTTGTTATTTATATCTTTTTACTATACATACATCATCTTAAGACATAATAATAATAATAATAATAATAATAATAAATTAATAAATAAAAAAATACTAAGATTATTTTTTAAATGGTAAATAATAATATTCTTAAATATATATTTTTTATGAATTTTATTGTTAAATATATTGCGTTATCATAAATATATATATATATATATATATATATATATATATATTCAAATATAGGTATATAAAGAAAGCGTTTGACAAGAATGGATATATAAAAAAACAGAGATATTGGAATTATTGTAGTAATCCTTTTTTTAAGGTAGAAATAAAAGATGAGTTTGTGTAAATTAATAGTTTACATATATGTTACATTTTTTCTAACATATATATATATATATATATATATATATATATATATATATATATATATATATATATACGCGTGTGTTTTGTCGTGCGCTACCTTTTTTTTATTGTTATTACAAGGGAAATAAAGACAAACGCAAAAAAGACTAAAAACAAGCAGGGACAATTTTTCTTTATTTTTTTAAGGAAAAATATGCAATTTATTCAATTTGTTTATTTATATAAATAATAATAATAAAAATTTTAAAAAAATATTTTTTTATTATTATTTATATATAGAAACAAAATTTTATTTCATGGAAAACACAAATTGAAAATATAAAGTAGTGGGAACAACATTTAAAAGAGATATTTTCGTTTGAGCAGCCAAGAACATTCATAATGTGATGGGATTAACTTTGCTAATGGAGGTTTTATTCATACGTAAGACTTGAATCCGGGTATTGCCTAAAGAAAAACAAACATATGCCACTTGAGCAAATTACTCGTTGGTACGTATGTTGGAAATATTTTATTAAAGGGTTTTGCTTTGGTGCAAATTATATTTTAAATGGCACTCATGCCATCTACACATGTACTAATCAGAATAGGACATGTATGATTTTTAAATCTAGTTGGCATATGAAGTGTTTGCTTAGCTGTTATATAATAAGGATTATTTTGCAATTTTTTTAAATAATTTTAACTCAACCATAGTTAACCAAAAAAATTTAATTTTCAAATTAAAAAAATAAAATAAAAATCTCTTCTGCCTCTCACCCCTACTCCCTGTAGTCTCTCCCTATCTTCATCTTCTTCGTTGAACTTCTCCTTCATCTTGTTCATCTTCATTTTGCTCTCCATGACAGTGGCTCTCTGAATCACCATCTCCACCATCTCTCCTCCTTCATATTGTCTCCGTTCGGTGCCTCTTCGCCGCCATCCTCTCTGGTGCCTCTCCGCCGCCGCCCTCTCTTGTTGTCATATGGTGTCTCTTGGTGTTCGATAATAGTGTTAATCAATACAAATGTTTGCATGTGATGTACTAGTATATATGATTTATACTGGAGCAACGAGTTCACTCTCTCGCAGACTGTACACAAATGCAAATGAACTTGTTAGATAATGATTAAAGGGTTGTGAACTTGTTAGATTAGGATTAGGTTAGTTTTAATTCTAATTTTTTTGTTTTAATTTTTTATTTTTAACCATGATTAAGTTTCAAGTTTAAAATTTTGCAAATTAATCCTTAAATATGACACATAAGATGATGATTGTGTAAAAATAATACAAATGTCAACCTATGATTGGTCCAATTGAATTGACATTGATGCATTTCCTCACTAGAAGGCATGGAAGCATTCACCTTTATTAAATATTATCTATATTTATTTTTAAAAAACAAATATTATAATTATTCATTATTTTATTATGATTGTATGTTAATGTTTTGTTCCGTTCGATGTTAATGTTTTGTGATTTTATCAGTTGTATGCACGCATTAGCTATTATATATATATATATATCTGTGTGTGTATATATACATATATATATATATATATATATATATATATTGATTGTATGTAGTCTTTGACTACTACCACATGTGTCCCCAAGCACCTTTAATACCAAGGAATTTTTGAGACTAATCCTGCACCAAGTCGCTTTTCTATGTCTCTTCCAGCGAGGTGTGTTAACCGGGAATCGAATATGAGACTTTTTAGTCTCAGGCCCCATTCCCAAATTTTCAAGTTGGCAGAATCACACCACTTGAGCCAACCCCGTTGGTGTAATATATATTTTTTTAACCGTAGCTATTGTAATACAAATAGTGCCTCTCCGCCGCCGCCCTCTCTTGTTGTCATATGGTGTCTCTTGGTATTCGATAATAGTGTTAATCAATACAAATGTTTGCATGTGATGTACTAGTATATATGATTTATACTGGAGCAACGAGTTCACTCTCTCGCAGACTGTACACAAATGCAAATGAACTTGTTAGATAATGATTAAAGGGTTGTGAACTTGTTAGATTAGGATTAGGTTAGTTTTAATTTTAATTTTTTTGTTTTAATTTTTTATTTTTAACCATGATTAAGTTTCAAGTTTAAAATTTTGCAAATTAATCCTTAAATATGACACATAAGATGATGATTGTGTAAAAATAATACAAATGTCAACCTATGATTGGTCCAACTGAATTGGCATTGATGCATTTCCTTACTAGAAGGCATGGAAGCATTCACCTTTATTAAATATTATCTATATTTATTTTTAAAAAACAAATATTATAATTATTCATTATTTTATTATGATTGTATGTTAATATTTTGTTCCGTTCGATGTTAATGTTTTGTGATTTTATCAGTTGTATGCACGCATTAGCTATTATATATATATATATGTATATATACATATATATATATATATTGATTGTCTGTAGTCTTTGATTAGTACCACATGTGTCCCCAAGCACCTTTAATACCAATGAATTCTTGAGACTAATCCTGCACCAGGTCGCGTTTCTATGTCTCTTCCAGCGAGGTCTGTTAACCGGGAATCGAATATGAGACTTTTTAGTCTCAGGCCCCATTCCCAAATTTTCAAGTTGGCAGAATCACACCACTTGAGCCAACCCCGTTGGTGTAATATATATTTTTTTAACCGTAGCTATTGTAATACAATTAGATGCAAGTTATGTACTGTTTTGTCCGTTGCATGCATTAGCTGTTGTAATATAATTAGATGTAAGTTATGTATTGTTTTGTCCGTTGCATGTATTAGCTGTTGTGATATAATTCTGCAAGTTATGATATCATAGAGTGCCAACGGAATTCTTTTAATATGGTAACTTTTTTTTTCTAAGCAAAGAAAAATATTAACTAAAAGAGAAAAGGGAAAGTGAACAGAGATGTTCATCCATCATACTCCAATGTACAGATTACATACTTTATCATTCAGCACCTGCCACTTGCTTCCGGTTACAGTTCATTTAAACACCCCCAAGGATTTAAATATGGTAATTAATACTCTTTAATTGGGTAAGAATTGGATTTTTAGTATTATGGGTGCAAATAATATGATTGACATATGTAAGTATTATATATATGGGTGTAAGTAGTAATATAAGAGTAATATCGGTAAGTAAGTGTAAAAAAAATTATAAAAACCGGGTGTGAATAGTAATAAAACGGGTGCTAATATAATCTCCCTAACACATAACCATTAGTGACTAAAACCAAAATTTTAAAATATCTAAGGATAAAAAAAATATAGGAGCTGTAATAAATACTCAATATATTTACAAGGTTCAAATGGTAACACCTTATGATTAGTTACATTAATATATAATAATAACAATTATTTAACTACTTAATTAAAAAAATGATATTATAAAACATCCTACTCTTTTTTATTAATGGGTTAATAACTCTATCTATATATATAATAAAAAAATTAAGAACCCTATCTTTGTCAACATGTGAAGCTTGCTGCTTGGTTCTCCTGCATTTTTGAATTTATCAATCGATGCATTGACGTTAACTGACGATGAACCTGGATTAATAAATTTAAACTGGAGTTATCAAGTAAGTTTAAGAGAATCAAAGATAGTAAAGAGAAATTATTATAATAATGTATATGATTTTATAACTGTGCAGCCGAGTCGGAAAAAAAAAAGTACTACGATTAAAACTTACAATTATAGTTGGCAAATCCAATCCGCTGAGCCGTAATATCGTAGACAAAAATCTTGTCTTTCAATACAAGTTCTGCAAAAAGAAAAGATAAAATGATCACCAATCTAAGATAAACAATACTTTACAAAGAAGAAAATAGGATTATACCTCCAAGGATAGTGATATCTCCCTTCTGGAAGCCCAGGCACCAAACTCCATCAAACTGTAACACATAATTTTATCATTGTGCTGGTGAGATAATATGGAAAATTAAAAGAGAAAGTAAAACAGAAGTTGAGTTTTGTATACTTACAACAGCATTCCCTTTTATAAGATAGTCCTGTGGTCTTAGAACTAAGGATGCACCATCCGCAAAATTGAAACTTGCTTGAGGAAAGACGGCGACGCTGAACAATATCGAAAGTGTCAGAATCCTCTATTTTTTAACACTATAGCAGCTAGATGTGAATAATGTCTTTCTTAATGGCACCTTAGATAATGTCTATTTTTTAAACTCAGCAAAGTCTATGCTCTCAAGCAAGTGAAGCAACATGCTATACACTGAATTATTTCCTAGGAATTGAGGTCAAACACTTGCCTAATGGTTCTATCTTGTTCAAACAGTCCAAGCATGTAACATATCTGATATCTCCTAGAAAGAGCCATATGGCTGCTGCTCCTAGGGATTGCTACTCCTATAGTTAGTGACTGTAAACTCACTGAATATGGAGTTTGCATTTAGGCTGGTCCTAACCTAGTTACCTGATGGTCAAAGAAGCAAAATTCTATTTCCCGGTCCAGTGCAAAGGCTGGGTAGAGAAGCATGGCTCTTGTTACTCAAGAACTCATGTGGATTGAGCCTTTGTCTACTGAACTAAAAATTCCCTACTGCACACCCAGGATCTATTGTGATAATGCTAGCACAGATGCTATGGCACACAATCCAGTTTTGCACAATAAAACAAAGCATATAGAATTGGACCAATACTTAGTCAGAGAAAGGATCAAGCAGAAAGTCTGTCTTGTTCAACATGTTCCATCTCAAGTTCAGATAGCTGATATTCTTACAAAGCCATTGTCACAAAATTAAATTTGAAGATCTCAAACCTAAGCTGAGAGTGGTTGATCAATTTCAGTGGGGTGTATTAGAGATCAGCATAGTTTTGCTTCTCTGATGACTAGTTCAGTTTGTGCTAGTTCTGTTATTATCAGTTTAGCTAGTTCAGCTTATGTTAGTTACAGTAGCTAGGTGTGACAGCTAACAACAGCTGAGTGGTTAGGATAGTTAGGCTGTTAGGAAAGGCATACTATAAATAGCCTCCTTCTCTTGTAATCAATTCAGTTTTTCTATTAACAGAAATTCCGATTCTCTAGCTTTCTCTTTAAGTTACATTTCACTCTCTCTACTCTGTTTACATCATGATGCAGTTGATGCCCAACTCAAAAATAACTCACCAAAAATCTAGTGTCTACTTACAGACCCGAAAACCCAAAAGCCCAAATGCTTGACACTTATCCTACACATGGATCTGAATCTAAACATAAAAAGAATAACGTAAAATAAATTCAAAGGAATAGTTCAACTAACCTGTTGGTTGTCGAGTAACAACGGTTTCCCTTTAAAGTAACAATGTGAACGGATGATGGAATTGCAGCTGCAATCTGCATAACAATATTTGTCATTAACTACTCCTAAAGAATCTAGCAAGTCATTAACTGATTAGATTAAAAGAAATAACCTAAGGAAAACTCACCGCATCATCAAATTGATTGTAAGCCTCTTCTGGAAGGTACGCCAAAGTCGTTCCAGAATCAATCACGGTACCTATTTTGCCTGATGTGGCAAAAACGGCCGGATCAATCTGCAACATCTTGTCATTGACAGAGATGCTGTGCAGATATAGAGAGTAAACAGGCCTGAAATATATATATATATATATATATATATATATATATATATATATATCAAGGAAGCGATTAAACAGAAATCTGATACTCTTAACATTTTTCAAATCTTTTCAAACCTATGTTAACACTCAATTTTCAAAAACTATTAAGGCTGTTCAAAGTGATGTTGGTGGTGAATTTAGACCATTCACCCAATACCTTGCCTCTCAAGGTATAGTGCATAGACTTACTTGCCCTTATGCTGACCATCAAAATGGTTCAGTTGAAAGAAAGCACGACTGATTCTTCAGTGCATGAAACTCATTTTAAGGCATGAATGCATTATCAATATTTAATTTTAAAATATTTCTTTTAGTTGTGAAAAGCCATTCCAATTCCTACCTCGCCATTCCCTCAGCCACCCCATTCCTATATATAAAATTTAAACAAAGTTGTTAACCTTGATTCAAAAAAAAAAAAAAATGTTGTTAACCTTTAACATTTTAATGTTTTTAATAAATTGCTTATTACAAGGTCTCTGCAGATAAGGTTGCAGACTTTTACGGGTTTATCAAAGATTCATTTTAAAGTTGTTACTGGTATGTGGTTAGGATATTTGCTGTTATTGAGAGGGAAGAGATAAGCCCCTAATGGTTGCAGCAAAACCGTAACAGAAGATTGGAGAGCAAACTTGAGTGAAAGCATTGGATGTTGATATATGCTCTGCATCTAGCATGCTATTCTGGAGGTACGCCAATGAGAGTGATGGCGGCTGGGGTGAGATAGCGGTGCTCAGGGTGGGGGTAGCAGCGATGGTTGAGCTGTGGTGTGTCATCAGTGGAGATTTAGTGAAGGGGCTGAACTGTCATTTTATCTGTTTTGATATGAACCATTCACTTATATTTTATTAAAATTTAATTCAGTTAATGGTTGAGATGATCAATGCATGGATGAATCATTTTGAGTTTTATGCATTGAAGAATTGGTCAGAAAGCACAGGCATATAGTAGAAACTGGATTAGCCTTGCTAGCTGTAGCCTCAATGCCCGTGACCATTTGGGATCATGCATTCACTACTGCAGTCTTTCTTATTAATAGGCTTCCTTCACCATCAAATGGGCACAATGTTCCTTACACTTCTCTTTATGGTCATGAGCCTAACTATAAGAAGTTGAGGGTGTTTGGTTGTTGTTGCTACCCACTACCCTCACCTGCGACCCTACAATCATCACAAGCTGGAGTTCAATTCAGGTCTACACATTGTGTACTCCACAACTCACAAAGGATATAGGTGTTTATCCTCAGATGGCGGAGTATGTGTCTAAGGATTTTGTGTTTGATGAACAGAAATTCCCTTTTTCTACTGTTAGTGGGTTACCTTTGGTTCATCATCTCCAGCACAGCCTCTGGCTTTGCAACCTGAATCCAGGTTTGTGGATTTTCACAAAATCCATCTTCCACCTTCCTCAATGGCTACTGCACCAGTGAATTCAGCTACTTCTTCCTCTGAAGCATCCCCCTCCATGCCATCTCACTCTCTTGCATCTGGTGCTTCATATCTTCCCCTACCCTCTCCTCAGTCATCTGCTTCTCCTGGCCAGCAGCAATCTACTTCTTCCTCTGCATCCACCTCCTCTATACCATCAGTCTCTCAACCTTCCCCTCTTGGTAGTTAATGCTCATCCCATGCAAACCAGGGCTGAGAGTGGTATCTCCAAGGCATTCATCTTGTTCCTCTGGTCTTTCTCACTCACTGTGAGCCCACTAGTGTCAAAGGGGCCCTGGCTAGTGAGCAATGGAAGGCTGCAATGACTGCTGAATATAAGGCTCTTATTGCCAACAACACATGGTCTTTGGTTCCTCTTCCTTCTAAATTCTAATAGATAAGCAATTGGATGCAAATGGGTTTTTAGGGTCAAGGAGAACCCTGATGGCTCAATACAAAAGTAAAAAGCACGATTAGTAGCAAAAGGTTTTTATCAAAAACCTGGTTTTGATTACTCAGAAACCTTTTCTCCAGTTGTTAAACCCATAACCATAACGGTTAGAATCATGCTTACCTTACCCTTAAGCAATGGCTGGCCCATAAGGCAGCTTGATGTTAACAATGCTTTTCTTAATGGCATTCTTGGGGAGGAAGTCTATATGCAGCAACATCCTGGCTTTAAACATTCAGATACCTCTCTTGTTTGTAAGTTGCATAAGTCCCTCTATGGACTTAAGCAAGCTCCCAGACAGTGGTTTGAAAAATTAAAGGGCACTCTCATTACCTTTGGTTTTAAGAGCAGCAAGTGCGACAATTCATTGTTTTATCAACAAACTGAAGGCATGACTACTTTCATTCTGGTTTACGTAGATAATATAATCATCACCGGTTCTAGTACCAGTTACATTCAGTCCCTTATTTCCAAGCTCAATGGTGTCTTTGCTCTCAAGGATCGAGTAGATCTGATTATTTTTTAGGCATACAAGTGGTTACATTACCTAATGGCTCTCTGCTCTTGTCTCAAGCAAAATATATTAGGGATCTTCTCACTAAAGCTAATATGGCTGAGGCTAATAGCATTGCTTCTCCTATGGCTGGTAGGTGTAGATTAACTAAAGAAGGGTCTAGTATTGTTCCTGACCCCACTCTCTATAGGTCTATTGCTAGCGCATTACGATATGCTACCATTTCAAAACCTGAGATTTGTTTCAGTGTCAACAAGGTGTGTCAATTTTTATCCAAGCCCCTTGAGGAACACTGGGCTGCAGTGAAGAGAATTCAAGACTAATTAAAATTAAGCAACAACAACCAATTCTTTCCCACCTGATGAGGTTGGCTACTTGGATCAAGGGTTGGTTAGATAGTCAACACAAAATATATAACATTGTCAAAACTTCATGACATGCACAAACTATTTAAAATTCACAAAACATTGAAAAACCTAGCTGAGATGTTAACTGAAAGACTCTACCTTTCACACACCAAACATGAGTTGGTAACTTTTAGTCATCCCAAGATATTGTTATGAACTCAGAAAATATAGAATAGAATTGTGAAAGAAAAGAAGAGAAAAGTAGAGAAATAATGAGTGAAAATAAAAGACTTCAATGGATTTTCAGTTCTGAACCAGGAGCCTAGCCTCCTTCAAGGGAATTTCCCCTACAACTCTGAATCCTTATTTTTTAACGTACTCTCCAAACCTAATTTTTCTACTATTTATATGTTTACCTTACTAAATAAAAATAACCTAATTATTATTCCCCTTTTTTCCCCTTATAAAAATAACCTAATTATTACTCCCCTTTTTACCCCTTCTTACATAAACTTTCCAAACTCCATGGCCCTAACAGATATCCTCTACTATTCTGTCCTACAAGTAATCCAGAGTCTACGCATTTGTTTGCTAGCAACTCAGGTAAAGTATGCGTCCGTTACTGATTTGCTCAAGGAGGAAGATTTGGTAATTCATATTTGCATTTTATTTCTGCTAATCATTTGTTCACATTATCTTATTCCTTTTCTCAAACAGACCTTTGTGAAGTTGCATGTAATCTATGAGCAATATGAGAAAGCCTTCTCATTGTATCTGATGACGGTGGCCTAATTAATGTTTCTTGCGGTAAGCAGCAATTAAACATTAATTGAATGTCATACAAATACTTTGATAGTACAGTATATCGTCTATTATGTATTGACGGTTGATTCACTTTACTTTTCTTTCTTTTTTCTGGGTTGAAATTTTCAGCCTATGAAGCCAGACATATTTGAATTTATTGACAAACATTATCTAAATTATGCAATTCATGAAAAGGTATGAATTTAGATGACAAAAAACATCTATATAGTACTTAGGAAACGCAACATAACATGTTTCGAGCATATCATTTTATTCTAATGACAAAAAACACTTACATCGATGGAACAAGCTTACTGTAGACGATGCTCGGCTCCACGATCTCACCGAGAACCAGTACACCCCCACCATCTCCTCTCAAACAGTGGGAGAACACTCCCGGTGCTATACCTTGTGAGTATAGCTGGGACATTATAGACATGGCACCCTGCCCAAGGCCAAATATCCCATCGACTGCTGCAGGATTAGTCGACAAGAGCCCCGTCCGCATGTTGCTGCAACTGTTTCACAACACAACATTTATGTTAATACTTTCAAAGTTTAAACTTTTTACGAAAATGAGATGCAGGTAAAAAAGTAGGAATATATAACTCACCCAAAAACTGAACCTGTCGTCCTGGATCCCACTGAGATAGTGGTGAAATGAAGCAAGTCAGAGGTGAAAATGCCTGACGTTTCACTATCATCTCCATAATGCAGCCTGTAACCGCAACGGTTGTCGTTGCATCTTGTAAAGTCACTGCTACATCTCTTGTCTGAACAAGAGATGGATGAAGATGTAGATGAACTCCTGGGATCAAAATAACTCAATCGAACCTGTAACAAAATCCAGCAACAAAATCAATGATCTTAATTTTACACAATTACAAACTTGGGTATCTATCTATCCATTAACAATATATAGATCAACATCGATGATCATTTTGAACAACTATAAACTATATCCAGAATTTAACATATTTCAAGCAGTGATAACTGATATCCAGAATTTGACCATGTGATGTGGAGGGCAATGTTACACTAGTAATACCAAAAAGAGGAGCATGTGACCAAGGGTGAAAAATATAAGAGAAAAGATCTAACAAACTCATTGGATCATGTGCTAGCTAGACCACACAGGAGTGAGAGAGTCAGAAAGGAGAAGAGGTGGTTGTGTGAGGAATACAGAAAGAGATTTAAAGGAAACAAGGGCATGAGAAAGAGGCAAGCATGAAGTAATTGGTTGTACTCCTTTCTCTCTAGGATCACATCACGGTTTTTAAAAGTATTTACTAGCATTCTGCAAAATGCTCACACAAATATTTAGAAATAGTAGCACCCATAAACTTCACTATGTTGTTTTGATGTGACACAAAATCATAACATTGTACATAAACTTCAAGAGAGCTTCATATTTCTGACCAGAAGGATTGAACACTAAATTCATAGGCTGTTGTAGACCACAGGCACCCAACAATGATTCAACTATCACGTTTGTCCCATCTTTTTAGCATAGTCTATAAAAGAGGCCACCGAAACAAATAATTGAATTTATCAATTTCAAAAATAATTTGTAGAAGTAATTGCTAGAAAAGTAATATCTGAATTAGTTGAACCTTGATTTAGCTTTTTATAAAAGTTAGATACAGCAAAGTCATATTAGAGCACTAAGTCCTTCCATAATTAGAATACTTTTCCATGCAGTGTAGGGGATGGATTGACAATTATTTTGTACCCTAACCATAAATCATGAAAGCATAAGCGCGAAACGTATGGCTAGTGCATTTCCCTTGTGTATGGCAACGTGAACAACAACTTGCGGAGCTGAGTTGTTTCTTTTGGTTCTTTGTGGGAAAAAAGTTTAAAATTAAAATTTGCCATCGAATTCAAAGCATGTCATGTGTTAATTTGCTTTCATTAGGTTAATATAATCTAATAATCTTTTGGATGTGCAGTTCCTCTGTTTATGCTGTTTTCTGAAATTTTGGGCAATCTATATGTTCAAATTATGTACCAGAAAAATAAAGGATATGCTTCCTTTGAAAGAGCAATCTTCCTCAATTCATGAACTTAATAATTTACTATTATAAAGCCACACTTGGCTTGAATATTGAAGTAGTTGCCCACAGATTTAAAATTATAGAATTGCACTATATGGCAGTTTGTCATCGGTCTTCTAATGTGATCTGGTCATTAGTAATACATTCACATAATCTCCACATTTTGCTAACTATTATGAACCAAGTTTTTTTTGGAAGTTAACATAAAGACCATAGGTTCTATTATTTCTATATACAAGTTGTTGAGATTTCATATTTGATTGATGGCTGGACTCAGGTTCAGGTATATGTAAATCTGTCTTACATCTAGCTAAATACTCAAGTTCAGGGACCTCATGAATTAAACCATCTATGTTTCTTTTTTTTTTCTTTTCTCTTTTTTTTCCTATTAAAAGTTCATTCACATAATCTCCACATTTTGCTAACTACTATGAGCCAAGTTTTTTTTGAAGTTAACATAATGACCACAGGTTCTATTATTTCTATATAAAAGTTGTGAGTTTCATATTTAATTGATGACCTTTTAGATCAGCAGAACAAAAAAAAAATTAAGGTATTACTATATTTGGGTAATCTGAATCGAACCAAAAGACCTGTATAAAAGAAAAATATTTTTATGATGGCTGTTTTTTTCATTTACAAAATTTGATTTTAATATTTTGCCTAAAGAGACCGAACCAACCAGCATAAGTAGAACACACAACTTAAGGTTAGATAGAAAATTTCTGAAAGTCATTGATATTGCTTACACAATGATGAAGTTACAGAAGTAAAGTGTAACCATGAATGTAAATAAGCTTCAGAATGATAGTATTTTCAATCTCGAAATAGTCAAACCATGCAGAGTAGAAAAGGTTTTTGGTGGTTATAAGTTCCTTTCCATGCAGCTCAGTTAGTGTTGACTTAAAGCTGATCAACTAATTATTAACCTCCTCTAACATATAACAAATACAAGTCATAAAAGGCACCAAAATCTAATTTAATATAATGCTCCGCAAGGTGGAGAATCAGTTTCTGAATCTAAATGCACTGGTTTGTTGTATGGGATTTTGTAGCATTATAAAATACCAAGTTGTACTAACCTTCACCGTTTTTTTTTTTTAATGAACCCTCACCATTAATTGTGCCATTGTGCTGGAAATTAAGAGAACCTGCCACACTACTTTCTAATCTAAATCTTCTTCTTGTAACAGCCTCAATCACTTTAGTATATCACCATATAATAACCTTGGTAAACTGAATGCAATAGGAAGAAAGTACTTGAAGGATGTTCTCATTCATTACTAAGTTATCCTTTCCCATCACAATTGCCAAAGAAAACATGGTCAGACATTTGTTACCCATGTTTTTTCTCTTCAATACCTTGTCCTTGAATGCTAGTAGTATTCTATGATGGTTCGGTAAGGCCAGCCATGCATACATATATCTAAAGTTATCCCTACCCTTTATTTGACATGTCAGAGGTAACAAAATCAATGTCATCCATTAAATTAAACCACCAAGGCATCATTCTTCCATGAATGCCTACTATAGTGATGCATTATAAGTTTGTAACAAAAAGGAGTCCACCCCTTCATGAACATTTTAAAAAAGAAAAAGCCCACACCACAGGTAGTACTATTTCACCTATTGTTTATCACAAATGTGATAATTGTTTTGTCCTCAAGTGTAACTCCCAAATCTAATAACTTGTCACCTTTTTGGTACTGTGGCCCTCCAAAGCCCTTTATATATCCAACTGTGTAGCCATACATTTTCATAAGCAACCAACAAGCCTATGATCTTTTGCCTCACCCTGAATTTTAACAGAGTCTCTATGTTCACTACAATGCCATCATCACTACTATCTTCTTTACTCCATATGGCTCCTCTCTTCTCTCTTCTTGTACTCTCACCCATGATTTGTTCTAGTTCTCAGGGTCCACCCTCACCTGGCTACTACCCTAGTTCTAGAATTAGTCCTGTTAGCTGTGATCAAGGATTTAGAAACCTCTGGGGGGCTCAGCACCAAAGACTTGACCGAGGCTCATTGACAATATGGCTTGACTCAAGGTCAGGTATATGTAAATCTGTCTTATATCTAACTAAATACTCAAGTTCAGAGACCTCTTGAATTAATCCACCTATGTTTCTTTCTTTCTTTCTTTGCTTATTAAAAATTCATACTTCATAGTTACTACTAAATACTACCTTAGAGCATACTCTTACTATGACTAATTTTAAAACATAGGGAGTGGATTCAAATTATCACTTAGTTAAAATTGAACTCACTGGGAGTATGGTTGCATCTTGACAGCCAGCGCAGCGAACGCAGTTAATCCACGTGATGTCGCTGCCTGTGTCAATCATCACATTGAAACTCCTCGGAGGGGTACCCAACGTCACCGTCGTATAGTACAACCTGCAATAACCCATTTAATTAAATAAAGAAAAGCAGAATCAGTGAACACAAAAACATAAATTTAAGCATAAAGAAACTAAACAAAATTAGAAAGCATACATTGTTCTACCATTTAAAAAAAAAAAAAAATGAAGATTAAGAATAAATTACCCTGCTTCATAAATACTATATGATCCATGCAAGGAGAAATTGGTGAAATGATTGGCACCCGGCTGATGTCTGCCAAAGTCGTGCAGACTGAGCTGCTGCATGCTTTGGTTTGACACAGCTCTTTCGAGCTTAAGTGTCAATGGCGGTGAAGGAGGAGCAGCAGCCGCTGCTGCAATAAACATGCAGCAGAAGGTGGTGGTGAAAAAAAGGGATGCCATTGAAGAATAGGGGAATTTCTGCGTAGATGGACTTGCCAAGCTAGGGCTTCATATCAACTCGGTACAGCATAATATGTAGATGAAAAAGTGGTACGGTGAGGTTGAAATGAAAAAGTGGATTGCGAGAGCGTTGTTTCTGGCGCCGGAGTTATGCAACGCCAACAACAACGTGACAGTGGTGTGTTGGAGATGGATGAAGGCGTGTTTGTTCGATTGGAAGAAGATGACGTGCTTCACAAACTCATCACGAAGAGGTTCCTTCGGGGTCTAGGAGATATGGGGCTACAGTCCAAGACGGAGGTTTTGGCGATACACAGAAACTCGTGTGATGGCGCAAGCGAGGGTTCGGTGTTTTCAGGTTTACGCGCAAGCAGTGGCGAATGAAGCTACGCGGTGAGGAGGAGATAAGAGAGATCCTTTCACACGATTGTTTGAAACAAACGGGAGTGGTTTTGATGCATTGCCGAAATGGTGCCATGGATGAAAATAGAAGCAGCACCATTTTTGGAAGAAGGAGAATAGGGAAAGGTGGTGGTAATGAGTTTGAGTGAGGGTGAACCCCAAATGGAAACAGAAAAAGATGCGGGCGCCATTTTTTGAAACAAGAAAAACAGCAGAAGGGGTAATATGGTAAGTGGATTGCTATAACCAGGAGGGTGCTACTACATTTATAGTGTCCTTTTAGAATTAATTAATTAGATTTTTTTTTAAGTGTAATTAGATTAATTTAATTAATCAAATTTTATTTTTATTTTAGTTTTAAAAAACATAATAGTACCTCTTAAATTTAATCAACGTGGGCAGTGACCAATGGTCACCTTAGATATGAGTTGTAATTAATAGTTTTATATTATACTCCATCTGGTCTTATTATAGTCACATTTCAGAAGGTCTTTTTGATCCTAATTATAAGTCACTTTATATTTCCAATGTATCATTTATTGCTTCTTCTCTTTTTCGCCCTTATTAAATGCTTTGACTATCTATGTGTTTTTGTTGTTCATTAATAAGTGTGAATTTTCCAAGAAAAATTTAGAGGGTAAAATTGTAATGTTACAATATATTCTCATAAAATTTATAAAACTAACTACTTTCCTTGGTATGTGTAATTCGGTTAAGTATGCCTTATAATAAGGACCAGAAGGAGTATTATGGGATTGCTTAGGACTAAGGATAAGAATCTAAAAATTGATAAGTTTTATTGGAAAGTGGTGGACTGAAAGAATAAAAAGATTTTGTATTTAGTTTTCCAACATCAGAAAATCCTTATATTATTTATGTTAAAACTAGTATTTATCCCGTGCAATGCACGAATTTTAGGTTTTTTATTTATCCGCGATTAAAGTTTGAACATTTTGCATGTCAGAAATATTTTTAAAATTATATGAGTTAAGATTATTGTTTAAAATTGATAAAGAAATAGAAAAAAATTTAGAAATACAAGGATTATTTTTTAATTTAGTTTTTTCTATAAAGGAAGCACATATGTGCGTGAAGTAAAATTTTTGTTAATAAATGCATTAGTATTATTTCATAATTTATTTATTTTAAAAGTATTTAATGACACTATTGTGAAATAGTGTTAATTCATAAGACATAACTTTTCAATAATTTATTATTCCGTACATGTGCATTGGCATTATTTCAGAATTTACATTTTAAAATTATATTTAGTAACACTATCATGAAAGGGTGTTAGTCCATAAGACATATTTTTTCAAGAATTTATTAAGAAAGGATGTTAGTCCATAAGACATATCTTTTCAAGAATTTTTTTTTTAAATAATGAAATTTATTATAAAAGGGTGTTAGTCCATAAGACATAACTTTTCAAGAATATTTTATTTTTTTTAAATAATGAATGTCGTCGACACGTGGCATATCTTACGTACACATTATCATTTTTCTAACTTTATTGTGAGAGCTCCATTTCATGAGGAGCTCTCTGAATTCAACATTTAGTCTCAAAATTATATAATAGTGTTTGATATACTAAATAGAACAATTATGTAAATATACATAGTTTCTATTTTTTTTTTTTGAACCAATAGTGTATGCCTTCCGGTTTATTGTCAGAGACTAATTCTTTATGAGGCACAAAGATAATCGAAGTGGGCACGACCTATATATTTTTAAAGGACTCAGTTATTTACCAGTTTTGTTAGTTTTTATTGGTCGTATAGTTTATATTAATAATTAATAAATTGTATTAATAGTTTTTTTTTTACTTTTCAATTTTTTATCAACCTATTGAGACAGAAAAAGTATATTAAAAATGCAATTGAAAACATAATTAATTAAAAGATTGGTGAGATTTATTTTTATCTATGTTTATTTTTTATTGGTCTTTATCCAAAAAAATTTCAAACTTTTTTGTTTGGTCAATCTCATGTTATATTTCAGATAATTGTTGTTCCGGGTTTTAAATAAAAGAAGAAACCTATATCAACAATTTAAATGATGTAACAGGTTTTAAAAAAATGGGTAATGGTAGATGGATCATGGTTTTGGACATTTATTGGTCAGGTTTATAAAGAATAAAATTATAATTAAGGAACTCATTACACATACAATAACAAACTTTACAAATCTGGGCTTAAATTATTTTTTAACAGGAATCAACCATAAGTTTTCAATCTTACATTTTTCAATCTTAAATTCAATATAATGCCTTTTAATTTATAACTTACATTTCAATGCATTTAACAGAAGTACTCACCATATTTTTTGCTGTCTATTTTACAAATATATATTAATATAGATTGATTGAAGATATAAAAGGATATCAATTTTCACAAGCATCCCTTAATTTCCACAAGTTTTACGTTAGATTTTTGTTGCTTCATAAATTTTTATTAACATGTTTTTTTTTTTTTTTTTTGCAGTCTTAACAAGTAATCTATTCTTTTACACTACAATCTGTATGAAGAGTAAATTGATTGATTATAGTGAAAAAAGTTTGATGAAAAACTTTTGAAAAATGGATCCCAGAAAGTAACTAAGCTCTTTCACTTTGACTATAAGAGAATAATTTAATAACAATGACAGCAGATAGTGTTTATGCGTTGAATTATAACCATGAGCTTTTGCTATAACGTGGTTGTCAAAACTACTCTTTTGATATCTAAATTTCGATAGTGAGAGAATCCAAAATAAATAAGTTTTTCCAAGGAATAGATCAAAGGTGTTGCCATTATTTAATAGAATACACTTTTCTTGTACCTTGAATAAAAATAGATTAAAATGCACTAAATGCTAAAGCAATTGAAATATTTCATTACAGTGTGATAATATTGTTATATATATACATATATATATGTGTGTGTATGTTTGGATATTACATAACAAGATGTAATCTTTTCTTATTAATATTTTATTATTTTAAGGAACAATTTTTAATTGTGTGACAAGGTGTTGGTATTCAATCTTGGGATGCCTTGCTACGAATTTTCTCGATCGGTAATGGTGGATGACGACAATAGTGATCAATACATCTCCAACCTGGTCCTATGACTTTGCATGGAGGGTCTCCAACACACTGGATCACCCCACGCCAACCCCAAGATGCATCCGATTCTTTGCATATACCTACATACAAACAAATTATACACAAACATAAAAAGCAAAAATCATATAGAATATAATAATGCAAGCAAAATTCAAAGATATAAATAAATAGAGTGAAATAAAGAAGAAAAGTAAATTTCATTTATACACATGGATAAGATTTGTACATGGTGGATGTTGGAAATAAAGAAAAATTTTCTAACCTGATGCCATGATGAAAACCAAAAAGAAAGCAAATTTGACAGTAGACATTCTCACACTCAAGTACTCACAATTGATCAATGCGCTACTCTTGAATGAATGTTTTAGATCTTCACATACAACCTCCATTTATATAGCGATCAAGTGTGACTATTTTCAAATAAGAATTTAATGTTAATTAATGCCAAGGAATTCAACTGCAACTCATTTTGACTAAACAATTATTTTATAAATAGAATGAATTGATTGAATATTGAATTCAACGTATATAGCTATTTATATATGTTTATTTATTTATTATTTTTTCTATTTTGATATATTCGGTCCTTAGGGTTAAGTTTAAGCATTAAATAGCTTCATATTTTTATTTATTTCCAACAACAACATTTATTAGTATTAATCATGATTAATTAAAAATATATCTTTCTTTATTTACCGCATTTAATTATTTTGATTTAATTTTTTTACAATACTTTTGTATCTTTTTCTCTTTTTAATTTTCTCTTTTAAATTTTGCTTATAAAACACAAATCTTATAAAAAACAACAACCTACAACTAATCACCTTACACTTATCATTGTGCTAAAAAAATAGACTATTTTTGTAGTTATTTTTGAGTTCTTATCTCTAATGATTGAGATTTTTTTTTAAAAAAAAATGAATATTACATTAATTGTATTTTACTTGATTTCGATTAGTCCGAAATTGTGTCAACGAATAGAATAAATTTCAATGATCAATTTTTTATTTTTTTTTTGCACCAAGGGTATCCTCATGGTTAAAGAACCTAGCTATCTACCGAACGTGCTGGGCCCTGTTGGTAAATTTTTTTTAAACAAATAATAATTCAAATACCAATAAACTGGGGTAATTGGATGATCAAAGAATTTAAAGAAATAAATTATTACAAAATATGCTCATTTATGTCATTTTAAGTGTTATATTTATACAATTGAGTAGTTATTTATGGGGAAAAATTGGACATTTACTTTATCTTATAAACCAAGGAAGGAAAAAATGGTAGATTAGTCTTTTCTCAGCTGCTTCATTTGCTTCCTCTTAAATGTGTTAATTTCTTGTTAAACAAATAGAAGGCGTGAAATTTATGGTGTATTATATTTGAGATAATTGTTGTTCCGGGTTTTAAAAAAGAGAAGAAACCTATATCAACAATTTAAATGGATGTTAGATCTTCACATACAACCTCCATTTATATAGCGATCGAGTGTGACTATTTTCAAATAAAAAATTAATGTTAATTAATGTCAAGGAATTCAACTACAACTCATTTTGACTAAAAAATTATTTTATAAATAGAATGAACTGAATGAAGATTGAATTCAACGTATGTAGCTATTTATATATGTTTATTTATTTATTGTTTTTTCGTTTTTATATATTCAGTCGTTAGTGTTTAGTTTAAGCATTAAATATCTTCATATTTTTATTTATTTCCAACAATAACATTTATTAGTATTAATCATGATTAATTAAAAATATATCTTTTTTATTTACCAAATTTAATTCTTCTGGTTTGATTCTTTTTACAATACTTTTTTGTATCTTTTTCTCTTTTAGTTTTTCTCTTTTAAATTTTGCTTATAAAACACAAATCTTATAAAAAACAACAACCTATAACTAAATAAAGGGAGGATGGAGAGGTAAAAGCCACATTCACCTAAGCCTTAATCTTTGTGCCGCTATTTATTTGAATTTTAAACCATAAAACAAAATATGCTACTCCATAAAGCGAAAACCTCTTTGTTCAGTGGTAGGTTGTTTTTTATTTTATATAAGAAAACTTAAAAGAGAAAAGCGAAAATGGTACAAGAGATATTGTAAAAAATATCAAATCAAAAAAATTAAAGATAGAAGATAAAAAAGATATATTTTTAATTAATCATAATTAATACTAATAAATATTGTTGTTGGGAATAAGTGGAAAAAAGATGTTATTTAATGCTTAAACTCAATCCTTAGAGCAAAGTATATCAAAACCGTTTTTTATTTTACATTATGTCACATGTCATCGGATGCTGAGACACTTGTTATGAAATTAAATAATATAAAATTTATGTAATGAAAAAGTGTCACTTTAAAATTTATATATATATATATATATATTAAATGGGCATTTTTTATTAAATGGATATTTTTTATATATCAAATACACATTTTTTCCCTCTAATTTAATGTATTAAATTTGATGAACAATTTTTATTTTTCAGTCCTTGACTATTTTTCATTGAATGCTGATTTGTAATTTTAATTTATTTTATAACATGGTTATCCACCTTTGCAGAGGTGATAGTATTCGCATCAGGTAACATTATTATATGCGATAAAAATCTCTTCATTCCAAATATTTAACGCAAATGTGTTTTGAAGAGCTCCAAATTTGATATCTCTGATTAATCTCGAACAACTCCCACATCTTTGGTGATGGATAAATATAACTCGAGCGGAATATTTAAATTTATTTTGAACTTTAACTGCATTTATTTAAGCAAAGAGTAGAAGGTGAAAAGCTTATGGGAGGAGTACGTACCTTGGGTTTACACTGCGTTGTTTTGTTTTGTTTTTATTTTATTTTTTTACTTTTAAAAGAGAGGAGTAATTTTGGAAGAATTTTATTTAGGGGGTCAAAAACCCAACTAGGTGGTTAGAAAATCAAGTCCCAATAAAAATAGACGAGAGGAGGAAATGGGCTGAAAATATTATGAAATTGGGCCCAATCGGGCAACAAGCAGGCCCAGCGGAAGCATACGGCGAAAAAACGACGCCGTTGGATAACGAAGGAAAATGGTGGGGTGTGTGGCTGTATAGAAAAACGGGGTGAATTTTGTTCCCAAAATCGATTGCAAGAAAACGGAAGGAAACGATGATTAGCCTTCTGACCCAGGTATTGCTCTAATCCAACATAATCAAATGCGTGCTATGAATTGTCCGTGGTTTTGTTTCAATATCAATAAAATATGAGTAATTATTTATTTTACTTTGGGGGCTTTGGTTGTGAAATTGAAGTGTATTGATATTGAATTGAGGGAATAAATGAATGAATGTATGAATGTATTGATATAGGAGCGGCTTCTTGGAGCATCTCTGGGAGTTGTATTGACAGGGGTTGTTGCATTGGAGCATCGCAGATACATCCACTCTTCCATTTCCAATAATACCCTTCACCACTCTCAGTCTCAGGTATAATCAATCAATCCACCACTCTCTTACATTTTTGCCATTTCATTCAATTCCTCTTTATTTTATTATTATTTTTTTTTAAAAAAAATTGTTTTGGCCTTAATTCAAGAAAGTAGTCCTTGATTGGTTAATATATGCTGAATTTATTAATTACTTGGAATTCGAATCTTACGAGAGTATAGTGGTGGTACCTGGTACTTTTGAGGGCGAGCCTCGGGTCTTGGATTCAAATCATGGATTCAAATCTTACGAGAGGGTAAGGCTGTGTACAGCTATCCTCGATAGACCCCACCAAGTGGGAGTCTCGTGTACTAGGTCGCCCGTTTTAGTCCGAGGGTTGTGGTTAGTAATATGATGTGGTCGCTATGGCTCTGCTTAGATATTCAAGTTTTTTACATATGTAATATTTGAATTATGTAAAAATAAAATATTGTTCTTCCTTGGCCTTGGTGACAATCTTCTTGCTCCGCTTATGTGAGAGTTAGTTTGGTATTCCCTTGGAAGTTAGAATCGGAATTCATAACCATGGATAGGTTTTTCTGTTATAAAGCTCATATGTGAATTATCCACCCCAACTTTTAAATTAATGCCAAGCTGACTCTGAATGGTAGGAAATTTCTAGGAGGTATTTCTGCATTTTGGAAAATATATATTTTGTTTTGGAAAATATGTTCATGCTGTCTTGGTCACTGAAAGAGAAACCACCTTGCTGCTTGCATGCTTGGGCGCTTGGCGATAGAGCCACACTCCACTGCATGGGAATATCTGTATTCATTTCAGCATCGTCTTATGCAAAATGATTGAAAATGAGATGGAAAATAAGATTTTCATTTTTATCCTTTTGCATGATTTTAAGTTTTCTATAAAAAGTATACAGATTTAAGGTGCTGGTAACTTTAAAAAAAAAAAAGAAAAAAATTCTAACTGTGGTTTCCTTTTTAAGGAAGATGGGGTTATATGTGTCTTGTATTTTTCTTGGTCTCCAAACTTACAATTATATTGGGAAGTAGTAAAACCGAATGCATCTTCACACTCCCTTGCACAATACCTTTGAACTACCATTTGTTGTGTTAATCTTGTATATATATGTGCGTGTGTGTATGTATTCAATATTTGTTATTTGATTCAAAGTCCATAGGCCTGAGCAACTTTGATACCTGAAATCAATCTATCACGCACTGTCACCTAGGAGCACCACCCCTGCATATACTTTGTACTACTAGGCACTAGCAATATATATATACAACAACAACAACAACCTCTTTTTAAAAATATTTACTGGACACATATTTCCTTCCCTTTAGTGTCTTCTGGATCAGTCCCTAATTTCAATTTTGATTTGCTACTATTGAATTCTAAACTTTCACCTATGATGTTCTACCAGGTTCGAGAACCCATATTTGGAAAGAAATCACGTTCTGAGTTTGCACATTTATGGAACAAAACTGTGGATCAGACTTTTGGACCTTTGATAAAGTCTCTTAGCTCGCGTGGGTGGTAGAGTGTTTTGAATGATTATATTTTTAATGCTAATACATTGCAACCTTTGTAATTGTGATATCAAAACATGCAATACTTGACCTTATTTTTACTTGCACATTGATGAATGGTTGCGCACACGAGCAGTGCTAACCCTGTTTGAAGACCAATGTAATGTTTTCTGAAATACTCATATGCTGCTTCAATATATGCATCAATCAAGATACCTGATTTTTTCGTTGAAAAGACTACTAACTTCTGGATATTAGAATTTACCACCACTTCCTCTAATCTCTATGTATGGTGACTGCTATGGTGTCCTGAATATTTTTATGTTGTTGCCTTGTTGGTGCCTGTTGTCAATTAAATGCACTTAATGATTCACACCCTGGTACTGGTTGTCATTTTCTTAATGTCTTTGAAGTTTGGACAGTTGCCACGGCCCATGGGCTTTAAGAGGAAATCTCTGTTTGTTAGTAAAGCATTAATTAAGGCATTGCGTAGAAGTTGATCACTACTTTGGGGAATAGATAGAACCCAAATTACTATTGTTTTTAATTTTTGTTCGGGTAGTTTTCAAATAAGAAATACTTCTCTCGGTAGCCAAATATAGGATGCAGAAAGAATGATATGTGGTAAAGTAGAGTGGCAAGGATTTTGTGCAGGATTTGTGTTCGTATCATCGTACTTGCTTGCAAATTGCCACTTTGGAATATAACATCTTTTGTTCCATTCTTGTACCTCTAAGTGTACAAGCCTACACGGAGTGTGATAGTAGATTTTATCCCATTGGAGTATCAGATGTCGATGCAAATAAAAATACAGTATAAGATTAAGTCTTAGGTTTAATATCATGAACTGGAAGCCACTTAACTCAGTGTTTGTGGATTTCCTCTATATATCGTTTGTCTTCTGGGTAATGGGGTGAGGAGGAAACTTGTTCATAATTTATGTCCATAAGTTATGACATGTTTGATATAGTTGAGGCTCTCTGGTAGACCTGCTATTTGTTGCCTCACAGTGAAATTATCACAGTGGTTACCAAGAGATTGGAAAGGCATGACACTGATAATTGTGAGATTGTGAGAACATCCAAATTTGAAATTAATCACTACCATACTTTTACATACATTGGCTGATCATAAACAAAGGGAACTAGTACGAAGAAATAAGAACATGAGATACATACAACAGGCACATATATAATATATATAGTTAGGGAAAGATTTTTGAAGAATTTGGTCTGGGAGACAGATTAGCAGAGTTTTTATGCTCTGTTCTCATCTAAGATTTTGATGTAAATAGAAGGTACATCAAGCTTGAGATTGAGCGCTATTGTCGGTTCGACTCATGTTTGCTTGGCGAGTGACCTTTACATAGTAAATTCCCATAGCTAAAAGCACAGCAAATGCAACAGCAAAGATAATGGCAGCTACACCACCAGCTCCAATTTGTTTCCTTCCTCCATTAGATGCTTTGTTTTCATAAATCTGAGTAGCTTCAACTTGAGCTGCTATAGGCAGTGGTGAACAATTGGATGCAGTGCATGGGTCTTTGGTCTCGGGCTTTCGTGCATTGGGATGAAAGAAGTCATAAGCTTCTGGTGGAAAAGTTAAAGGACTCTCATAAGCAAGCCCATGAGGAGCTCTTTCTTGGCATGTAGCAATTGAGAAAACTGATATGGAAAGGAAGAAGAGGAAGGTAAAGACAACGGAACTCATGCTTGTCTCTTTTGTTTTGTGTAGATTACTATGAAGCAGAAAAGTGGTTGCTTTTGGATGGAAACTTGTTGATGGTTGCACTGGTTTTTATAGTGTCCTGAGGTCATGAGAAAGTGGTTGTTCCTTGGACATGAATTTATGTGTTGGGAAAAGGAGGATAATGAATAGGGGGACAGAATTATTGGTTGTTCTTTCAGCAGACCCCAACCCCCAACATTGAAGTCTTTGTAATTCCCAGGGTATCCCTGGTTATATGGTAATTTTGTGCAGATTATTTAGGACCAACTCTCTCCACAGTTCAAGGTGTTAGATTAAGATACATGAATATATCTCTAATACACCCCATAACGCAAAAGTCACTTGTCTTTGAAGTGTTAACAACGCACAGGGAATAACAATGATTGAACTAAATCATTTCGTGATACAGACCTTAATATAACATTATAAATCAAACTTCCCAAAAACTTAGGTGCTTCTTTGAAGTCACAAATAATTTTATAGGTTAAACCATTACTCTAATTACCCTGAGGTAAGGTATTGAAGGCTTTAGTCGAGTAAATTTAGTTTTGTGTAATTCAGTAAACAAGTTGGTTCGGAATTGATGCCCTGTCCTGTTGTAGTCTTTAGCAAATCAACGATTGCATTTGCACCAACATAAGGAATGTTTTAGTTGGAGCATCAGAAGCAGTGGCATTAACGTCATATTGCCTCATTTTCACGAACCTACTGCTCATTTAGTTGTTTAGGTATTCTTGAGGTGGCTTTGAGCAAGAATGATGCTTATAATTGAGAAAGGACAAGAGAGCTTATTGCTTAGTCTCTCATGGGTTGTGTGCTCGAGTGCCTACTCAAATGCATACAATACGAGTGGGTCTGGATTAGGAACTTAATCATTGGATTATTAAGTGATCTTCCTCCCATGGTTAAACATTAATCATTGGGTTATTTTTGCTAATTAACAATATGTATTCACCTTTATTCTAAAACAATCTTAGAAGAACGATATGAAGGAAATGGGTGATATATCTTACAAGTTACACAAACTCACTCTCACAAGTTCTGATTCACACGTGTTGCTGTGTTCATGATCAAATGCTAAAAGAAAATTTTAGACATAATTTTTTTTTATCCTTTTTTATCTAAAGAAGATTGGGGAGAAAGCGTTGTTACAGGGTTTGAACACGGATATTTTCATTTTATATCTCACAATTCTACCACCCAAGTTATCTCATGGATACAATAATCAAATGATAATGTTCTTTTAATAACTTTCATCAATTGCTTATGAGGAGAAGGCTCAATTAATAATGCCTATGCATATTGTGTAAGTGTGAAGATTAGTGCTTTGCTTTCTCGCTACGTGGAAAACTAGTAGTAATAAAAGCATATGCCATATGGAGTTGCCTTAGCTTAGAGGGGCAGCAAAGGCCATGGCTGAAATTATTGCAAAGGCACAAAGCGCATGCAAGAGTCCAATAACCAATGCTTTATAGAGTTAGTATTTCTACTTCCCACATCATATAATGTGAATAAAACGTGATATTAATTAAAAATCATGTCAGCCTTCATGCTTTCTCTCCTTTTTTGTATTGCTCTATAACTCTACTCACTTCCATCTCATGCTTCTGTACAGGAGAAGTATGGTTGTGCTAACTATCTTTAATCTTTTTTCCCCATGGCAGGGCCAATTAACATCATCACTCTTGGATCAAAATAGTTAAAATCTGTTCTGTAAATTCACATAGGTCTCACGCATATGATTAATTTATATCGTTTATTTACAAGGAGTTGATTATACTCATCACTTTGCATTTTCCATATATAGCAAAACGTTGATTAGTCATATAGAATCAACATGGACAGGGCCACATAAGATTCTTAAGCTACTTGTTGTGAGTTGTCTTTTTTCTTATAAATGTTACAAACTCTGTGCATACTCTGTGCATACCCCTAAAAAAAAGGAAAATTCCAAATTACCCTTTATCCACATGGATGGGCTTTCATCAATTGCTTTTCGGCCCAAATTAAAAGCTTCCGTTTCTTTTTTCCTTTTCTTGATTTTTTTTGGTTACATGGAAAATTAAAAAAAAACACAAACGGAACTTCCTTTTCTTGATTTCAAACCTCAAAAATTGGAGCAGAACCAGAATTTCTTTAAAAATTTCAAAATTACTCTCTCCGACTTCTTTCTTCCATTTCTTCTTCTTTCTCTCCCATTCAGCCTTCCTGTCCCAATTCTTCCTTACTACCCAGGTTTGTGGCCACCGCTAAAACCACCATAAAAAAATATTGAGTGAAAAAAATAGAAATTTAAAATAATGAAAATTTAAAAAGATAAAATTTAACATTTAAGTCACATATAATACAAAATCAAATATTAATTTAATATTCATAAATACTTTTTTTTTATAGACAGTTTTTTGACGAGGATGGAGCCATGGAGGAGGGGAAATTAAAGTCACTAATTATCCACCAAGCAGTGGTGCCCAATGATCGGGGATTTCCAACTCTCAAACCTTAAATGCTTAATACATGATCATGTGAGCTACACTCGCTTGAAAAAAAATTATATTTGAAGTTTTAGAATGTAAAATTTACATTGAGTGTAGTTGAATAAATGAAATATACACTTATTTTTTTATCTTATAATAGATATTATTGAATATATATATATATATATATATATATAATATTTTTATCCATTTTTCTTAATATTTATTTAATTCATTATTAATTTAAACTTTTATGCATTTAAATTATTGTTTTAACCTGTGTATCAATTTAATAAAAAAAAGTTTTCTTATCCTCAGCCCTAAGGGTTGAGGATACACATTCTAAAGTGGTTATTATTTCTTGAAAATGATGTTATCAAATAAATTAAAACACTTATACTTTTGTTTTTCAAGGAAACAATAACCATTTTTGGGTGGGCTGAAGTTAAGAAGCCTCACCCCCCAAGAGGACATGGCTAAATTAATATTAAATATTTTGAGTGGACTAATTGATGGATTGGGAGGCCAGTTTGGCACTAAAAAACTATAGATTTATCCTTGACAAATATTTTCACACTTTCCATTTTTGCTAATTTTATTTTTTTAAGTTTAATCCATGTCTTTAATCTTAAAAAGTTAGGCTTCGTTTGATTTTATTCTCTAAAACTTTATTTGATCAAAATTGGTCTTTTTTTTTTTCAAAAAATTTGACTTTGATCTTTTCCATTAGGTTCTTCTATTAAATGTTAAATGTTAACGTGGTTAACGATTGGCTGTCCACGTCAACTTGGCCACTTGTGCTGTTGTGCAAGGTGGTATAACATGGCATTCAACCCTAAAAGCAATTGCAAGTTGGTATGACAAGGCTCCATGCAGATCAATGACATAGCATTCAGGCCAAAATGTTGCTTTGAAGCACGCATGTGAAGGGCCAGCTAGACTACAACAACATATTTTGTTTGAATTTGCAAATGTGGCTTTACAAACTTTTATTTAGTACATGTTTGGAACAAATTTAATTTGGGTCATAATTAATTCTTCAACGCATAAGTTACTTTTATATGTGTTAAAAAAATTACATTGAACACTATTCTAAATTCACCTTGAACAGCTTCCAACATGTTTTTATTCCATGAAACTTCCAATGTGGGGCTTTGTTTTTTTCTACTAGTGATGGTAGTTTAGTTTGTTGCTTCTTACTTTTGTTTTTCCTTTCGAGAACCAGACGATGTGGGACTTGAGAAAGAAAGAACCAGAAAAATGATAGGACTTGAGAGGCATACACAAATACCCTGAGTAGCCATCCATATTTTGAAAGAGGTAAATAATGATCACGTGCTATCTCAGCCAAGAAGCCATCGGCCAGTTTTGCCACCTTCATCTTAAAAGGATCTGATACCTCCATGGGCTACTAATCTCTAGTAGTTCATCTTCCAAGAGATTATTATTAGTTTGAGCATGTTGTAGATGTGTTACTACTAACTCTTCAACTAGCCTTTTCACATTATCAACAATCGAAAATTGTCTCACCAACTGGGGCACGAATCAATACATTAATCACATTAGCGGATTAGCCTTCTCAAGACACTGCCTCACCTATTGATCATCTAAGGAAGTGCAAGTGTACGTATGACAGTGATGAATCATTGATACGAACCAAAAGCTAAAAAAGACGCATGTGCCAAAGATAATAAAGCCAGTTTTTTTAGTCAATTCTAGAAAAGATAATACGCTAGTTATCTTATAAGTTATAACTCACAGTTAGCTTATTTAACCAGTTAATTGATATAAGAGTTTGAGTAGGTAAGAAATGTATCATGGATTATATAATTCATAACCTAAGGTATCAGATATTTTAATTACTACACCCAATTTCAAATATTTAAAAAAAATGCAAGTATGTAAAAATTAAAAATTAATTTTAACTTTTATTTATATATTATGAAACCTGTTCACGAGCATCAACGGGGTTTGGTTCAGTTGATGTAAGGCCCCAACTGAAATCTTGGGAATGGGACAAGGATGCTAGTAGCCCCGGGTTCGATTCCCACTAAAAATATTCAGCTGGGAGAGCCAGCCACGCAGCTCCCTCCGGATTAGTCTCAAGGCCTCCCTGGTATTAAGGGTGCTCTTGGGGATACTGGTGGTTCCGCAAGGAATTCGGACAAAAAAAAACCTGTTCACGAGCAAACGAATTGAATTATACATGATTCAACTTTAATTTGATTATTTAACGAACTCAATTTCTAATTCAAGTTCGATTCATTTGGTTCACAAATCAAGTTTACAAGCTATTTAACAAATCGAGTATCGAACAAATTTCAAGCTGCTCGGTTGATTGTCGGGCTAAAAGTAACCCTCTTTATAGCATATGTGAAGGTTCGGGTCCTTAGAAACAACCATTATGCTTAAGCTGATATTAACTTTGGGCTTAGCTCATCATAGATTATTTCTTTTTTTTTCTCCCGGTTTCCCAATTACTACTTAGGTAGGTCCGGATCCGATCCGAGTAGCGTGAATTGATACTCTAAAAATGCATATCCACACTCTTAATATCACAATTTTTTATTTTCTAATTTATAAATTAATGATTGATACAAGAAAGTGTGAATAGATACTTAAGAGCTAATAGTCTCACACTGATAATTATGGATAGGCTAATTAGAAGTTGTAAAAATGAAAATGCGAATAGAGACATTGGCTTGTCAATAATCTCACCCAAGATACATATACAATTACTTAGTTTTAATATTATTATTATTTTTTTACAATAACGAGTACGTAGATATTTGAATAGAAACCATCCAAAATTGATTGGTCGCAATCTTGACGCAAATATCACTTGAAATGTTAGGGTTAGTAAACACTGCCAGAAAAGTTACACCCAATTATCAATCGGACTCTAGAGCACGTAGATACCCGGTGAAAGACGGCACCAGAAAAAAAAAAATTGAATATATATGAACTTTTTTTTATGTACTATTTGACCAGTATCACAGGTGTTTCCAATAGCACCTTTAATACCAAGGAATTTTTGAGACTAATCCTGCACGAGGTCGCGTTCCTATGCCTCTTCCAGCGAGTGTGTTAATCAGGAATCGAACCTGAGACTTCTTAGTCTCAGTCCCATTCCAGAGTTCTCAAGTTGGCAGAATCACACCACTTGAGCCAACCCCCGTTTATCGAATATATATGAACTTATGCTAGAAAATGGTATTAATAATACAATTTGGTATTGGTGAATAATTGTAATAATTAAATAATGGGTTTTCTAATGTATTTAGGTGATGGAGGTCAGCTTGGGGCACCAAGAAATCAAGTGGAAACAAGGAAAGAGGTTACAAGTATTGCACAATATGCTGAGAAGAAGAAAGGAATAATTTGATTTTAGACTTTTAAGTTAAACTTGGAACTTGTAAATTTTAGTTTGTGATTTGTTTAAATTATTAAGGGTTGTAATAATGGCCTTTGTGCCAAGTAGTGGAACCTTTTTAATAGTTTTAGTAAATAGCTTAATGTTTAGGATTTCTTTTAAGTTGTAATCAAGCCAAAGAACAATCAAGGGGAGATCAAGAGAAGGCAAGAAGATCAACCAAGAAGTAGGAAGCAAACAATCCTATAAATTGAGGCTTCACAAAGAGAAGTCACGGTTACAAAAGGAATAAAGAATGCAGCCACCAAATTCAAAGAAAGCACTCAAAGCCACGACTAATTAATGAGGGAGTTACAAATTCAAGTCCTGAGTAATGTGGCCACATTTGGAATTCATGAAGAATGATTGCCAAGCAATTAACCATTCGGCCATTTAATGCTTAAGAGTTACAAAGTGGAGCCTTAAAAGGACAATTGAAGTTTCGGTTACAATCATCATTGAGAAGAATTTTGAATGAAGGCTGCCAACAAAAGCCACGGCCACAAGGGTAAGCAAAACAAGGGAGTTTCATTTGAATTTTGTAGACTCAATTAAGGAGGCATAATTGAAGGCACAGTTACAACAAGATGGCAGCCACCAAAATGATTTCAGCAACTAAACCGTGAGGAATCAAAAGATCAATCAAGGCAATTATTAGGTAGACTTAATTACTAGGAGTTACAGAATTGCTTTGGCAACATACGGCCAAATTTTAGAATCCTACACTCTTGATGTACTTCTCTATATAATGTACTTTGGTGAATGAATAAAGTGAGTTTTGGTTTTGAGAACAAAGAAACTCTTTTGAGCAAATCCTTGGCTTTGTGTGATACTTAGCAAGGTGGAAACAATTCCTTCTTTGGTGATCAAGGTTGTGAGGAGTTTCCTTGGCTTATCAACCTCTCTTTCTTATCAAGGTTGTGGCGCCTCTATCCTTCCCATTGGTGCAAGTTCTTTTCCTTTTGTAGAGTAAGAATCCCTTTCTATGTGTAATATTAGTAAAGAGATTCAAGTTTCATAGGGAATTGAAATTACCAAACCAATTTTATTAACTAAGGTCGTGTGATATTCTAGTTCTTGAGTTCTTGGTTAGAAATTCCTTTGGCCTTAGAATCCTTGCTTGTTATTCAAGACTCATTTTGGGGAGTTCCATGCTTATTTAAGATCATATAATTTCATTCGTTTGAGTTTCATCCCAAAAACACCCATTGTTCAAACCAAATTCCATTGGAAACATAGGTCTCAAACCTTGGGTGTATCATTAGGGCACATAATAAATGTACTTGAAAAAATTAATTGAAAAATATTTCCTTAACATCCGGATACAACACCGTATCCCATGACACCATATGTAGCCAAGTTTTTTGCTTTATATAATATTTTATGGAAAGAAAAAAATTATAATTAAATGGATAAAGTGGGTGTTGATTTCTACAAATAATAGAGCTCAAATTAATTTATGTAAAAAATTGGGTTGCCTAATATCTTATGATATAATATTTTAAACTTTTTTCATAAACATTCGTTATCTAAAGTCACAAAGGCATTAGAAAACTCTTCAAGTAGTATAGGAAAGGCCAAAAAGAAGTCTCCTAGGAAGTCTATCTTAAGAAAATTAATAAGTGTTATATATCATTCATCATTCATACACATTACTCTTACTTAATACAGTAATACAGCACTAAATTATCACTAACATTTTAGTGGAGTAAATTGACACCTGACAATACAGAGTAGTGCAATACTACCTATTTTCTTTTTTAAAAATTTACCATGGTAAACTTTTTTTTTTCTTCAAAATTTCACCAGCTTCATAGTTAATCTAATAGACGGTTCATGAGCCACAGTTTTCAAGTAGTCTTTAGGATCTTTAATTGCTCCATGTCTCATGTTTCGAGAGACATCCAGAGCAAAACAGTGGCCTAATTGAATTGTGGGACTAATTGAACTCACTTACCCTAATTGAAAAATAAAGGTAATAATGCGTCAGTATCTTAATTGCTTTCTTTTTTTACTCCTAAGATACTTAACTTAAGCACCATTATTACGAGATGAAAACGAGATTGCGTCTTTTCTATTAAAAAAATCTAAAATGTACCATCACCTTCATTATCCTTAACCATGGATATCCGCTTCAGAATAGAATATGCGGCTAAACCTCAACCTTTTTCCCTTCTTTCATCATTTTCTTATATACAACTCTCTTTAGTGTTTTTTTAATTCCATTTAACCATACAAATAAATGGAGGAAATGAAGCCACATGTCATTTTCATTTTTCACCAGTTTTCTTCGACCTTGCAATTATATTATAGCTCTTGCTAATAAGTTTTTTTGTTAAACATTTAAAAATAAAAAAAAATAATATAAATTTTTAGTTTTTTTATTTTCATAATATCAAAAATTACATTTTTCAATGTTTTCCAACTCTCCTTAACATATGTATTGAGTACCAACGAGCTGTTGGTGCAGTGGTGCCAGGGGCTGCACTTGGCAGGGTGAACCACGGTTCGATCCCCCGCAACAACGTTGGGAGAGGAATAAAACCTTAACCCCGAGACCCCCTCGAACTGGATTAGTCAGCCCAGTGGGCCGGATACCAGGGTGCAAACAAAAAAAACATATGTATTGAGCAGTAATTATTAATTTGTGACAAATTTCATATGCCCTCAATAGTATTATGGATGAGTGCCAAAATCAACAAGCTTGGTGCCCGTAAATCAAATTAGCAAACAACTAGCTAGCACCCACCTAATTGTCTTAGTCTACATAGACACTGGCCACATAATCATGGACATAAAATATGTTCAAGATAAGGAATATTAGCTCATCAATCTATTAAATGAAATGAGGGGTACACTAACACAGGTAATAAGGAATCCGGAGCTATCCACCTAACATGTTTACTTTTTCCATATACTACTATATGTTAGTGTCCCCAGCAACAGCTATGAAAGATTAAACAAAATTTAAAGTTTCATGTCACGTCCAATAAACCACCACCACAAATGCCAAGTTAGATAGTAATCATATCAAGCGAGAGCTTTCGTGAATGATATATGGTAATCTTTTCTATTTTTTAATTATGATGCTTACCTCTTCCACTAATACTCATTAGCAATAGTTTAATATGCATTAGGATAAGCATCCCACCCACAGAAATCTATATTATCAATGTCTCAGTAAAGTTGTCCAGATCAAACCCTAAATAATTGAAAATACACTAGCTAATTGAAGGTAAAAAGAGTATAAATTACTCTTTCATATATATGATAAGAACGCATAACATAGAAATAGAATCAAAAATGTATTAGTGGTGTCTAATTAAAAAAAAAAATTAAACTTCCATTATATATAATCTTTATAAAGTTTCTTTTATTAGTGGTGGCAGTGGAAAAATTAATTTGAAGGTTCAAGAAGCTAGTAGTTACGTGTATGAACTTGTAGCGCAATTAATGATGAGTCAAAGCACAGCAAACTTTGCCTAATTCCGCAATCACAAAACGACACAGATTTGTCAATGTTTATTTTCAAGCCTAAAACTGGATGATGACATGACACAAACCTAATTCTAATAGAAGAACCGTTCGAAATGAAAAATCATGAATACCTTAGATTCTCGAGAATATTCCAAAGTCATGAGGAAGATTATTGATCAATTATATTTGGTTTGTACTTCTCTCTCTCGAGTTATACAACTATAGAAACTCAAATGATTTGTGTGCTCATGTATCCCTCTGTCTCAAGATTTCAATCAGAATTAAGATATAAGCTCAAAGTGTTTTTTAAGTTTTAACTTTTGACAATAGAAGACATGAGTGAAAGAACAATATAATTGAGGTTAGGAAGGTTTCTTATTAGTTAATTATCTCTATTTCATTTAATTTTAAGCTTAACTAAATATATGTGTTAAAGGGCAAGCAACTAAATTATATATAGATCATTGTACATTGTACAAGTCAATAATTTACATGGATAATAATTGATAAAGATTGATTTAAGAACACAAGCATAATACTAATATTTTAATATGAAATTTGAAACAGGGGATTTGAATGTACCACTTAAGAAGAAACGGGTAAAATGAAAAATGAACACAAGGAAATAAGGATGCATACATGGAAATAAATTAGAAAGAAAAAAAAGGTAAAGAAAGAAAGACACAAAAGGGATACAAAATACACCCTTAGACACAAAGCATGCATATCTACAATTTTCATGGCCCCTTAGCT
This sequence comes from Crotalaria pallida, assembly GCA_037953625.1. Lineage (NCBI taxonomy): Eukaryota > Viridiplantae > Streptophyta > Magnoliopsida > Fabales > Fabaceae > Crotalaria > Crotalaria pallida. The sequence continues at coordinate 133,698,195 of CM075654.1, read as the reverse complement.
TTGGCATTTTCCTCAAACCCCCAACAGTAGCATATGCAGCTAAGCAGAAAGGAAAAAGACCAAAACACCAAAAGGGGACCTGCAGAAGACAGACTTGCACTCCTCAACAAGGAACTGATAATAATTATAATCATTATTATTCTTCTTCAGGGAAACACATTAATCAGCAACAATGGTGGAGCTAACTTAATTAATTGTTGCTCCTGAAGGATCCGAGAGCTTTGATGGCTGCTGCTCTCAGAATGTATTGGTGGTAGATTGCAGCTACTGTAGCTCCAATGATTGGTCCAACCCAGAAAATCCACTGCAAAAACACCAAAATTATTAGTGTTATCAACATAGTCTTTAATATATGATCATAATTCAATAATTGTGGTTATGTTGAGTTTTCTGTAACGGTAGACAACTGCAGGAAACTATGATTGATGTAGTCACAATTGCAATTAGAAAGACAATTGTAATTTTAATGATAGACAATTGCAAGAAACTATTATCAATGTAGTTACAATTGCTATCACAAAAACAACTAAAACTTTAAAGATTGCGATTTCAATTACAATTATGGACCTTAATTTTAAACCATGTTGTTTCAGCTAGTGTATGAATAACTTTATTTCATCTAGTAAGAACCCTTAAATTCTTACAAGATTTTAGGTAAATTTTTCATGTCAAATAGCAATAATAAAAATAAAAGGAAAGAAGTTATAATTAGCTTATGAATGGATATTTACATGGTCATCCCAGATTTTGTCTTTGTTGTAAATGACAGCAGATCCGAAACTTCTTGCTGGGTTGATGCCAGTACCAGTAACTGGGATTGTAGCCAAGTGAACCATGAACACAGCAAATCCAATTGGAAGTGGTGCCAATACCTTTTCATCATTAATTTCAAGCATAATCAATCAATTAATTAGTAAAGGTCTAAGTGAAACAAGACATAAGGATATGAAAATTACTATCCATACAACCAAATCCGACAACTTCCAAGACGAACAAAATCGTCGCAAGCTTTTGATTTTATAAGGCAAAGTTATCTCGAAAGTTATCGGATCTGGTTGTACAAATATATTTAAATGAGTGTAGCTGATATATAGTTCTTACAGGAACATGGGAGTCTCTAGCGTTTCTCTTAGGATCAGTGGCAGAGAAAACAGTGTAGACAAGAACAAAGGTACCAATGATCTCAGCACCCAAAGCTGTACCTTTGTTGTAGCCATCATGAACAAAGTTGGCACCACCACCATACCTGTCAAAGTATGCCTTTTGGAACCCTTTGGCAAGTCCAGTCCCTGCAATAGCACCAGCACTCTGTGCTACTATGTACAGGAATGCCCTTACCAGTGACACTTTGCGTCCCACGAATAAACCAAATGTCACTGCAGGGTTGATGTGTCCTCCTGCAACACACATACCAAATTCCTAATAGTTAAATTTCTTGTCACAAGAGTTAAGAATTGCTATTACTATTACAAATATTTTTTATTAAATTTTAATTTAATTGAGCTCATGAAATCAGATCAGTTGATAGAGTTGCGAGCATAAAGCATAAGGGTTCGAGTTAAATTCCACAATAAAATTTGAATATTAAAGACTTGCAAGTGTTACTAAAGAAGAGTTCAAAATCTCTTGCTTCAAAGAACAAATAACAAACCAAAGCAAATCTTTTCATACTTTGCATGGTTAAGACTTAAGAGGTCTTCTTGGACCTAAGCAATTATTTTTTATTCTAAGTTTTAAATTTTGAACGTTTTAACACTTAAAACATGTTTATTTTAGTTGCAAAATTATTACCTTAGGATGAAAAAAATATAAAAGGATATTTGCTTCTTATTCTTAAATCAAAATAATAACTATCTCAGTTGATTAAACTGCGAGACATGAATTCAACTCAAGTGCGAATACACATGCATATGAAATAATTATTAGCTACAAGAGTATGAAGGAGGATGAGAAGGAGGGTATAGGTACCAGAAATTCCAGCAGTGCAGTAAACAAGGATGAAGATCATGCCACCAAAGGCCCAAGCAATACCCAAGATACCAACTCCATCACATTCAGTGCCACCAATTTTGGTATCACTCTGGTGACTGTAGCCAATTATGGTCAAGATGGTTATGTAAAGGAACAAAAGTGTTGCTATGAACTCAGCAATCACAGCTCTATACAAGGACCACTTTGTCAGCTCTTCAACATCAAACAAAGGAGCTGGTGGAGGGTCCTGGTAGTCCTTAGCTGAGTACTCTCCTTGTTCTTGAACCTCAACATCCTTAGTCATCTTTGCTGCTGCTAAGACTAGTTAAGACTCTTGTGTATGCAATGCAAGAGAACAAGTGCTCTCTAGCTATAGTAGCTAGTTATGTGTGTTATCTGTAGTACCAATTAGTGGAATGAGGATTTGAGTTGAAAGTGGTGGGTATTTAAACAACATCAGAAAGAGAGAGAGTATGCAAATAAATCATTAATTTTTTTGGTCTATGTGAGGAGAATAGTTACTTTTTCCTTTTTTTTATAAATGTTTTAACTTATTTATAAATTATGCTTTTTGTTTTAACAAGTATTATTCTCATAAATTGAATTTTGGTTTTAAATTTTGAATTTGAATGATATGTTATTGTGTGATTTAATGTTGTTTAATTACTCACCAACTATTTTTTGGTATAAAATAAAAGTTTAATGAAAATGCATCGATAATATAAAGTCGATTTTTCATTTATTATTACTAAATGTTATACTTTTAACTAAAAATCAATTTTAATAGTAAATGAATAATCGATGATGTATCGAGAGTGTAAAGAAATTTTACACGGTCAACACATAATCTATTTTCTCTGAAAATAAATCAAATAATTAAATGGGTGTTTTTGTTTGTTTATGTTATACAATGACATGATTAACATAATTTTTTGCCGCCCCTATTAGCTTGATTTCGCTTGCATGGACCCACGCCAGTGTTGCCATTGCAACGGCTCTAGTGTTTGATAATAATTGATATAGTTTCTATACACATATGGGCCCCAACCATTACCTAAAAAGGTTCCTAATAATTTAACGGCTACATGTGGTTATGGGCAAGTGTAGAAGTTGTTGTTGCATGTAAAGGGAAGAAGATTGGAATGACAAATTAAGCAGCAATGCAGTGGTCTACCTCTTTTGCTGCTATGCTGCTCTGTCACTCACTACTTTGGCAAGGCTGGTTAATGGCTATGGTCCCATTATTCTGACCAATGGGTCCTCCTCATCCTTTTCTATCCTCTTAACTCTATCTTATTTCCTTTTTTTTTTTTTTTTACAAAACTCATTTAATTTCACATCATACTTTAAAAAAAAAAAAAAAACTAGAATATTCTAGCAGTACCCCTTTTCATTATAAATTATATGTAATTAATTCTCATTTGAATATATAAAATTATTATAATTTTATTTTTAATACAATGGCATAATCCAAAAGAGATCTATAAAAATATAATTACAATAGAAAAAAAAAGCTTGTCAAAAATTAACATGTAATGTCAAAAGTTCAAATTTCATATACCCCATTTTGGGAAAAAAATTGTATAATAACCATGTCAACTAATGATCAAGGATTAATAACCTCTAACATAATGATGAGATTATAAATAAGTTTTTTTTATTTAACATAGTTTATTTTATATAGATGACGTGAATTAAATTTCTAATATTGTGATTAATGAAATCAATTATTTACATCCCTTTTAGTTTTATATATCATTTTGATTAAATTTTTTAAGTTAAAGTTAAGTGTATCTTTCGCTTCTCAACTTTTTACTCAAGTATGAAATTTGCCGGAATAATAAATTTCACATTTTGAGTAATATTTAGGGATGAAAAATACTTGAAATCCTTTATCATAATATCACTACCTTTGCTTGAAATTGTATGAGCGATTGATTACATACAAAAATATTTTATAGTTGCATCCGAAATATTAGCCTCTTAACCCGGGATCCCCTCGAACTGAATTAGTCGAATACCAGACTGCAAACAAAAAAATAAATAATAAAAATGTTAGCCTCTGTGTAAATTATTTTTAAAATTTAGAGTCATTTATACTGAAATATCATAGAAGTACAGAAAATGCAACTAACTTTAATTCTCATAATTTTGTTAAAATTGTATGTAATTATAAGATGTTGTTATTGTTTTTCCTCTAAAAAGTGGAATTATCACCAACAAGGCTCAGCGCAGTTGGTAAATAACTGAGTTCCTTAACCATGATGTTAGGGGTTCGATTCCTGCCGTGGTTATGAAAAAGGCTTTGTTGGTAGAGACAAAATTCACTTCGGTAATCTCTACACTTCAGAGGGGATTAGTTTTCGGCTATTGGTCGAAGACAAGATATCCTTGGTGAAAAAAAATGGAATTATCTAGACTCCCAAATAGAATTTAATGTTGTTGAATTCTTTTTTAATTTGTAGACTTTGTTATGAGTTTCATATTGTACTTTGGCCTTGAAAATCCTCCATCCAATATTATTATAGCTAGGAATTGAACGTCGGTTTGAATTGAACCATCCAAGTTAGTAGTGGCTAAGAAATATTAGCTTAATAAAATAGCAAGAGATTAAGATATATTATCCTGCTTCTTCTAAACAAAACAAAGTTATCCATAATCATTTTCAATAATGCAATTATTAATGATCTTACTAGAATAATAAGGGAGAGGGAGCTGTCATCTTTGTTGGGATGACGAAGGTGAACCTGACAAACTTATCTGGACGTACTCAAAATCAAATGGGTTTTCAACACATTGAGGGTTCAAATTCTCCTCACCACAAGTTTGAGGCCACTAGCTTATTCGAATTAACTTTTTTTTTTTTTACTGGATTTTGCTATAAAATTCAATAATTAAGGGAAATGTTAACCTATCTCTGAAGTTAGTGTATTGGTTAAGACTTAAGACCCTTCAAAAAAAAAAAAAAGTTGTTCTGGTTAAGGATTTAAAAATAGGAATCGTAAAACTAATGCATTTAATATCTTAAATAGTTTTAAGGTATGGCTTTTAATACAAAATTTACACCGTGAGTATTTTTTAACATTTAAACAGCATTTTTCAGGACACGAATTAACAAAATTCGTTTATTAAAGTTTATGTCACGACTCTTGCAAATGTTATTCTAAGTATTATATTTTTTGTTGCACTATTTGTAGTTTTGTACCATACCTAACTTTAAATCTCTGGAAATGCGCTTCGAGTCTTTTATGTTTTTATCCCTTCCAATCAACCTCCTCTTAGACAGACAAAAATTATATATTCACATTATTGATTTCTTATTTCATAAACCGTTACAAAAGTCCCGAGAGGAAAAAAGTTCATGACCTTACTTTTTCTTTTCTTTTTTTTAAAAAAAAAAATATATATATATATATATTATATATATATATATATATATATATATATATATTTCAAGTATCAATCCTGTTGTATTTTTTTGAAATAAGTGGTTTGAACTAATATATGCATCAGCTAAAACAAACAAAATCTATTCATCATTGCATGTACACAACCTTTAACGGTTGATTAGATGAAGAAAATATGACTTTGTAACAAAATTGAGTCCGGTGAAACATCTTTCAAATTGAATCTTGTGACTGGCCTTTTCGTATGTTCTCGATTTTATCATTTGAGTTATCAACACAGGTTAATTAAACGAATAATAGTTTTAGAGTAAGACGCATATTAATCTACTATACTTATATAAAAAGATCTCTTTTCGAGGCACCACGTTTGTTGGAGAAATTTTTGAGGCACCATGTTTGTTCGCTTAAGAAATACTAGCACCAGAGCGTTTGTAGTTAAATAACATTGTTTTTATCAAAATTATAATTTGAGATTAAATAAATTATCTATCCAAAATTATAATTTGAAATTAAATAAATTATCTATATTTGAAATCATTATCTTTAATTTGTTAAAAAAAATTAATTATTATCTTCAAAATATTTGAAATCATTATCCTCAGTTTGTTTTAAAAATCTACTATACTTATATAAAAAGATCTCTTTTCGAGGCACCACGTTTGTCGGAGAAATTTTTGAGGCACCATGTTTGTTCGCTTAAGAAATACTAGCACCAGAGCGTTTATAGTTAAATAACATTGTTTTTATCAAAATTATAATTTGAGATTAAATAAATTATCTATCCAAAATTATAATTTGAAATTAAATAAATTATCTATATTTGAAATCATTATCTTTAGTTTGTTAAAAAAAATTAATTATTATGTTCAAAATATTTGAAATCATTATCCTCAGTTTGTTTTAAAAAATAATTATTATCTTCAAAAAGATAAACTCAAATTATCGAGGACTCTTTTTAGATATCACATATTTTCAACTATAAGTATGATGACAAATTGACAATAATCATCAAATTATGGATCCATAGAAATCAGAGCCGGAGACTATTAGAGGCATGTCATTGTTGGAAGGTACTCTATTGTTTTGCCAAGAGACATGCTATTATTTTTGGTGATCATCACAACCTCTCCATTATTTTTGGTGATCGTCACAGTCTAATAATTATCCTTGCCTGTGCCTGCAGAAATATAATCCATGGGAGTGATGGTCCGGAAACTGCGCAAGATGAGATTAATTTGTGCTTTAAGCTAGAGGAGTTGGTTAATTTCCCTAGCAATGAAGAGAAAGTATAATTGTATATAATAGCATTTAAATAACGGTATATAATAGCATTTGTCCATGGTGGAGTTGTTCCCAATGTAATAGATGAAAATAATTGTTTATATTAGCATTTATTTGCGATTTTAAAGCGGTTCCTTATGTTGTCTTTACTATTTTATTTTTCAACTTTGCTATTTTAATTTTCAATCATAAAGTGTTCACTCACACATTAGCTCTAATTTCCCTCCCTCCTTTCCCATGAACTCACACTGTTTCTGCAATACAATAATACACCAGTGTGCCGTGTTACAAGAGTCTAGGTTTTTTTTTAAGTTAATGATAAATTTAAACTAAACAATGGAAACTTTTTAATATAATCATATATTAAGTTTTTAAAATTTAAAAATTTAATTATCCTCAATGCGAAATCATTATCCTCATTTTGTTAAAAAAATAATCATTATCCTAAAAGAAAACTCACTCAGTTTGTTAAAAAATTAATCATTATCCTCAAAAAGATAAACTCAATTTTGTTAAAAAAATAATCATTATCCTCAAAAAGATAAACCCATCAGTTTGTTAAAAACATAATCGTTATCCTCAATAAGATAAACCCAAATAGATGAGGCTTCTATGGTCATAGCAAAGAATCCATGATAAACTCAAACATCTAACAAAAATTTATATTCATCTAAAAAACTACAATTCTTAAAGTGCCGTCTTAAATAATTATAAAATATAATCATATATCAAGTTTTTAAAATTTAAAAATTTCATTATCATCAATGTGAAATCATTATCCTCATTTTTTTAAAAAATAATCATTATCCTCAAAAAGATAAACACACTTAATTTGTTAAATAAAAATTTTCATTATACTAAATAGAAAAGTTCATTTTTGCAATGTAATAGATAAAAATAATTATATATAAAAGCATTTGTTTACGGATTATTACGTGGTGTGTTAGGTTGGGTAGCATGTTTTTGCTTTGGAATGATTCTGGATAGGATAATTTTATGCTATACAGAAATCTTAATCTTATATCGACATTTCAAATTAAAAAAAAATTAAAAATGAAAAATTTTGTATCCTACGTTCTTTTCCAAACAAAAAAAAAGTTATAAAATACTAATGTATGAAAAAATTTCACGTAACATTATTTTAATTTTTTCCATCTAGATATTTAAGTCAAAGATATTTCATGTTAATCCATTTAGTGATTGTAACAATCTTTATATTTTTTTTCTCTTTAAAAAAAATATAACTTTTTTCTCTCTTTAAGAACAATAATTTTCAATACCCTTATAAATAAATAAATAAATAAAATTTATCAACTTATATAATAAGTATTAACCTTGGGAATATATAAATAAAAATTGTAAAATAGAAAATGTTTATTAAAATTATAAGTAGTATAGTAGAATTTTTATTCTCTGCACAAGGGATTAAATAATGTTTTTCTCTTAAAAAAATAATATTCGTAACACAAAGCTGAAAAGTGTATAATTTAAAAATTGATATAATATTGAATATTAGTTTTAGCAATTTTACTAATTAGCTTAACTCCTAAAATTAAACTAATTAGTAAAATTGATAATTGAATTAGTAAAATTAAGCTAATTAGTAAATTTTTCTATTATCAAATGTAGTAGCCTCCAAAAAAAATTAAAAATTAAAAATTAAAAAAATAATCCCAATAAAAAAAATTATTTCATAAAACTAGACGGAACTAGCAAACCACAAAAGTGGTAGTAATCTACTAAAACAAATAAAAACTTAAAATTTACAGGATAATCCAAATATAAAATTTCATAAGACTAAATAATAATAAAGATAAATTATCTATATTTTATATCTTATCATCTTTTATATAGGCTTATCTCTTATCATTATCTCTTATCATATTATTATTCATATATTTATTATTATTATTATTATTATTATTGTCATTATTGTAAATTAATAGATAAATCATTGATTCTAAATTCTTATCTTTATTTAAAAAGATTAAAACAATTCTCATTCATTTACCCATATATGTCATCAGAATAAAAAACAATATTATGTGATAATCACAAAGAAACTAAAGAAAATAACTCAAGTAAACATCATCTTTGCAAAAAAATTAAATCAAAATTATTAAAACAATTAGGATAAACACTTTTTACAATCCTATCTTATGATTAACTTGAGATAATTATATAAAAAAATGCTAATTGTACTAAAAAAATATTAATCTATCCATCAAATAAAAAAGATAAGAATGTATAATTTTGATTTAATTCTGATTTTCATATTAAAGGTGATAATTATATTCAACAAATGCTAATAAATTATCATGTCCCGTGAAATATGAAATATTTTGATTTATCTTTAAATATACTCATAATATCATCAAATAAAAAATATCAAAAAGTTAACTTTTGATTTCACTCTAATTAATCATAATATAAAGATAAATGTAATAAAGATATATAAAAACATATTAATTCATCAATCAACTAAATTAGGAATACATTAATTTAATAATGATCTATACATAAACAAATATAATATTTAAAAAATGAATAGTCATTATATTCCAATGAATTTATGTCCAATGAAATAACGTTCTGGTTTATCATTAATTATGCTCATCCTAATACCATCAAACACAGAATATCGAAATGTTTAATTCTGATTTAATTTTGATTCAACATCATAAAGTTGATTATCATATTATAAATGTTATTTTATCCATCAAATAAATAAGGAATATGTAAGATAAAAAGTGTTATCTTTGATTCATATGAGAAAGTTCAAAACTTATGAACAAGATAATTTAGATTATTTTTCATTGTTGTTTAATAACAATCTTTAATTTATAATAAAAATAATAATAATCATTACTTTAAAATATTTAATATAAAAAAAATAAATTATCAATAACCCGTACATTGCACGGGGTGAGAGCTAGTTTCATTATACTCCCTCCGGCTCGAATTATAAGCAACAAAAAACATACGCCTCTTGGTTTAAAATATAAGCAAAATTAACTAACTTTATTAAATTTTGTTTCATTCCCAATGCCACTTCCTAAAACATCTCTAGAAAATTGTAATCTTAATTAATTTTTGTTTCATTCACAATACTACTTTCCTAAAATACCTCTATTTTTTTATAAATTTGAGAAAATTAAATACAATTAACTAACTTTCTTAATAAGCGTAAAAGTGGTTAAATTTGTTTATAATTCGAGCTGGAGGGAGTATCTTTTAACTAATTAATGATGAAGAATTAGTAGTTTGCTTGTCTATAATTAAACTTCCGTGAAGTTATGGGGGTTCCTAGGCATTTCAAGAAGAATCGAGAAGCTGCTAAACTTTTTCACATGAGTGGACATGGACTTTGCATGTAACCCTTCCGGTTTGAAATATAAGAACAAAATAAACCCTAATTTTATATTTATTAAGAATGTTACTTAATTATATTTTATTTTCTTAAATTTATAAGAAAAAATAGGGGTATCTTAAGAAAATAACATTAAAAATGAAACAAAAATTAAATAAAATAACTACTTTTTAAGAATGCTTTAGCAAAGTAACATTGAGATGAAGCAAAATTTTAAAAATTTAGTTAACCTTTTTTTTTTTGGTAGACAACTTTTTTCTTATTTTAAATAATGATAAGTATTTTTTTTCTTATATTTCAAAAGAGGGAGTAATAATAAGCAAAGCAAAAGCAGTTCATTCGATAAAATTAAAGGCTACGGTTTGAAGTTTAAACCCTAATAAATTAGAATAATGGATCATTATTAGAAGCCAGGCTGCTGACTAAATTGTATGGGATCAAAATAGTTGGTCCCCTTTACAGAGTAGAGTGAATTAGAAATAACTAATAAATCGAATAAGCCATAATTTTCCAACCACCCTCCTAACAAGGACCAGCAAATAAAGACAATTATGTTACGTTTGTGATGAAAAATTTAGTGGAAAAAATATGAGAGAAGATAATGATGATGACGACAATGAGGTTGAGAATTGACATGGAATACAGGCCCCCACACTCTAATTTAAATGCATATTCAGTTTAATCCTATTCTCATATGCAAGTATCATGTGCATAATTTTCCGATGAGTGAATTGTGATTGTCATAATAAGAATTTAGATTTGAAAATAGAAACTATGATGTTATGGCTGAGAGAGCACCACGTGTTGAACACCAAGAGTATGATGGGCACAAAAAATGATTTTATTTTAGCTTAAAAGTGACTCTTTCACTGGGCGGTGGCAGACTTCGAAGTTTTTAATTATAAGTACAACTTCATGAGCTCAGCTTTGCGCTTTAGCATGAAATACTATATGCACATTTATACTTGGACTTTTAATCCCGTCAATATCCAATAATTCCATTAACATCATTCAATTTCGTTATTTCAATATTAAAAATATGAAACTCAGCTTACATCTCTCTCAGATAATAGTAATAGTAGATAAGTACATTCATTTCATTTTGGATCAACAATATACTTCATACACGCACATTAATACAGACTATCCAAATTAGGTGTTAGTAATATACCAAATACATTTTGATTTGTTTTTTATTGGAAATAATCAGAACCTAGAATTTAATTAGTAATTGGAAAATGAAAATGAGTACATCAGCTAGACCATTTCACAACTGAGGCAAGTGGAATTTCAATCAGAACACACATTTGATGAGAAAGCTTAATGCCCTAGTTCATAAAGTCTTATTAGGAGGCCTAAAACATGGAAAAAAAAAAAAGATATTGTTCGTGCTACGAGTGATAAAATTAAGGGTATTTCTATCATGCAATCCAAAATTGGATGGTTGCTATGCAACCTTTTCTTAAACCAATAAGAAGTTGTCACCTATGCCATGTTATTATTTGAAGTAGTTAAAATTAATTTTTTGCAATTTAGTCCAACATAAAAAGTAAATTAAAAATTTAGTCCTTTGTACCTATAGACAAATTATAACTTTTAATTTTAAATTTAGTCACTTGCATTAAACCTTTTTACACAAGTGACTAATTTTGACTACTTTTAATTTTTTTTTTAAATTAAAAGTTATAATTTGCCTATAGGTACAAAGGACTAAATTTTTAATTTACTTTTTATGTTGGACTAAATTGTAAAAACCTAATTTTAACTAGGTTTAAGAAAAGGTTGCATAACAACCATCCAATTTTGGATTGCATGATAGTAACTCCCTAAAATTAATCCCTCTTAAGTAGAAAATAAGCCCCGAACGTAGAACAAAAAGGATAAGCAATAGCTAAAAAAATCTTCTTAAAAGCCAAGTCTGGTATGGTATAAGTTGGAATGTTATAGATGCGTAAAGGGTCCTTTTACGGTACTCATCCACTTTGGATGAGTTTCTATACTAATTGTTATTACCTACTGCATCCAGTTGTGCGCACATTGAACCAATTTATTTTATTTACTATTTAATTTGTCATTGCAATTTTACCTTTTTAACACTTGGCATTCTTAAACAACCAGAGAAAAGGGGAACTGCAGAATCAAACATCTACCACCCCCATATATATTCTTCACTTACAGAGCTGCCACCGTTGAATCATCCATTTGCCACTTTTGTGCCACCGTCCACTCTCAACCATGTCCTCCCTATCTATAACCCCCGTACCCCTCAAATCTCCGTCCATCTCATTCCAAATCCCTCAAAATCTCGCATAATATAGTCTATTTGACCTCTCTTCGCAAGTTTGAATTCTCTTCCCTTCTCTAGTACAGTCTTAATTATACGGTCAAAGCAAACAATCCAAGTCTAAAGTAAATCAAAGTCTAAAGTTCATAAGGCTCAATAAAGAGATTTGCTATTATAGATTATAGTCTCATTTGAGTGTTCTTTGCTTTGCTTTGTGATCCATGTCTTGAAGAATAAGCACGATGGTGGTGACTGACACAGTCACGGTGGCTCTGTTTTTTATGTCTTGAAGAATAATAAAACTGGTAAATATTACAAGAAAAAATAAAATAAAAATGATTGAATATTGGTAAACTATTAAGCATGTGAGTAAAAAAACTCATCCCAGAATTTCGGGCCTAGAAAAAGCACGGTTGAGCAAAATCAAGCCCAACGCATGAAAAAAAAATCTATGGTGCACCTGCTGTACTGGAAAAAAAGATAGTAACAAATTAACCAAACAACAAAGGGCAAAACCCGTGTAACATGTAAGTGTAACTTTATCACCGAAGAGAAATGAACAAACCAGAAATAAAATTAGTTTTATTCGGTTAAACTCGAAATTAATAAAAAAAAAAAACAAAATAATCACAAGAAACCTCACTACTCACTACTAAGCATATATCAGACACAATTAAAACAAAACAAATCGAAGTTACCAGAAATAACAAATGTTTTGGAAAAGCATGATTGCCATCTACAAAATAGACAACATATATTTTGATGATACACTCAAATTTATTGGTTTCCAATTCCCTTTAACCCCTCCCTCAGTTCCTCTAATTCACCACTTTACTCTACTGCACTGAAATAGCAACCTTCCTTCCACCATCATGGGTCTGTCACCTCAACAAACACAGATGTACCACCAAAGCAGCAAGAGAGATGGACCACGATAGGGGCATAGTGAAAAGGACCATGACCAAAGAGAGACAAAAGAGATGAAGAAAGAAAAAAAGAACCAAGCGTTGGATGAGGATAAGAGTCTCAAATTTTTCTTTTCTTTTCTTTTTACTTTCTATTTGAGACTCTTCTTCCAATCTTTCTCTCATTTCTCCCTTTACTTTCTTCATATCTTTAATTTCTTCCTTTCTGGTAATGATCTTCACCACCCACACGTCATACCACACCACCACCCTCGTTAATCCAATCATAAATCCATGTCTAGGGGAAGCAGATAAGATAAATGATGGTAGATCTATATTTGGCTGAAGTGGGATTAAGGGATAGCACAAGAAGATAATAGAGAAATGAGGAGGGGCGGCTAGGAGAGGAAGAAGGGACAGGGGAGGAAGAAAAGAAAAATACACCACACAAAATATGGGATCATCGCCATCTCATCACATGTCCTGTAATGTAGTCAATTTCTCAGGTAAACACATATTACAGTACTTCAATTCCAATTCCATAAGTTAATATATAAAATAGACTGCACAACCAGTACTATTGAATCAACACAATTATCCATTACGTCTAAGAATGATCACACATTAACACCCAACAAAACATTATCTCAAACATAACAGAGAAGATAAACGCATCTACCCCGAATATCCAATTGAAGGCAACAACAACAACCACTTAATTAATACTCAACCTGCATTCCACTACTATAAGTAGCATATAAATAGAACAGTATACAACCTTATTCAAAATCCATTACACCTCAGTCATACCCTTCAAAAGTTTGACCATAACAAAAATTAGGAAACACAAAAGAGGATGCACCAACGTCCAACAATCCAAATTACTACGCCTAACAAAAATAAACAAGATTCAATAGAGATAAGCATAATGAAACAAAGTAATCAACAACCAAGGGGGAATAAAACTTAAACCAGTCTAACAAAACAATAATGATCCCCAATACGATGGGACATGCCATATAACATGTAAGAGAAATTCAGACACTCCCTAGGTAAAGAATTGAATGCATTTGTCAATACTACTAAAGAAATAACCTTCTACACAGGGCATTAAAGTTAGCCCAACTCCAGTACCTCACCAACCAATGTGACCATTTTCTACATTATAACCAGGACACACTTGGTCCCAAAATGTCGATAGCAATGTTTCATGCTTCAAATAACATATATCAGCATAGCAAATCCAACCGTATGAAAATGAGAAGTGAATGGTGAAAAGCACATAACAAATTGATCAACAAAAAAAATCCACTAATCACCGTTTTCACTCAAAGTAACAAAAAAAAAAGCAACATGAATAAGAAATTCAAGCTGAGTCAGACTTCATAACTAAATTGTTATCAACCATGCAACAGCGTGAACAACATAATATTCATATACTAATAAAATTGGGTTACTAACATAGGCTTTGTTTGGATTGATGGTATGTGGTGATATGGAGTGGGATGAGATGGAATCTAATTAAAATTCCAATGCTTGGATTGTTTTAACTAGGAAGGAGTGGTACATGATTCCATCCCAATCCTTCCAAAATCTCCTTTTTTTTTTTTTGGTTCCATCATATTTGGGGTGTGGTTGATGGAACCATTTATTTAATTCCATTCCATCACAAAATACCAAACAATGGAAGGGTAAAATAATATCATCCCTTCAATTCCACCACACTCCACCTTGTCCTTTTCTGCTCCATTCAACATTGTATACCCAAACATAGACATACGCATAATAACATAAATTCATTGCGAAAATGAAATCAAAATAACTCATCATGATATAAGCAACAACATTAACTAGCTCATAACATTTCTCCACCAAAAAACATCTAAATTATCCAAAGCAGTGATTAAACTTAAAATTTAAAACAAAAATAGTTCAACAATTGTTCCCCAAATTTATATTAAAATTAAAATTAAAAAAAAAGCACAGTTCAAACAGATATTTTTCCTTATAATAAAACAGAGATTCAAGGACCTCCTCATCCTCAATCCTGAGGGACTTCAACTTCATCGTCATCAATCTCCTGCTGCAAATCCTTCGGATCCTTTCCATCAACCGTGCATCCAACAGAGACACACGTTCCAAGAATCTCCTTCACCGTTCCCTTCAGCTCCTTCGCCATCGACCTCGGCCTCATCACCCTCGCGATCTCGATGACGTCATCCAGCGATATGTTACCGTTGTGCTTGATGTTCTTCGTTTTCTTCCGGTCACGCTCCGGCTCCTTCAGCGCCTTGATGACAAGCGCGGCGGCGGAGGGGACGACGGAGACCTTAGCCTGACGGTTCTGGACGGTGAGCTTGACGGTGACGCGGAGGCCCTTCCAGTCCTTGGCGGTTTCTTTGGCGATATCTTCTCCGATCTTCTTGGGAGAGAGACCGAGAGGACCGATCTTCGGGGCGAGGGAACTCGCCGCGCCGACCTCACCGCCGGTGACCCTGACGTAAACGTCGACGACTTGGGAGGGGTCGAACTTTGGCGGCATTGTTAGCTGCTGCTGCTGCAAATGAAAATAGGGTTTCAGAAAGAGTGTGGAAGTAAGAGGCGACTAGGGTTTTTGTTGAGACACTTGGAGGGTAAATTTGTCTTTCAGTCATTTGGGCTTGTGTTTGAATGGTCTGGTCTGGGCCTTACTTCCCCGTTGGGCTTTTTTATTTTTCATCCCATCAAATTAGGAAGTTGCTTTTCAACCCCCGTGTACGACTTTTTAGCCCCCATTACAAATTTTCGTTGACGAAAATACCCTTGAGTTTGTAAATCTTCCGGTAATGCTTAACCGGAGTCATTCCGGTTACCATGAGTCGGAAGCTATTTGGACCCCGTTCCGGTTTTGCGTAACCGGAAATTTTCCGGTAACCGAAAATATTCCGGTTAGGAAGAGACGAAAAGTTTCCGCAGCAAACCAACAGATCTCTCTCTCTTTTTCACTCATTCTCTCAAAAACCAACCTTCCCTTTTTTCTTTTTCTATTCTCCCTTGGATTTCTTTCTCTCTCTGATATCCTTGCTGCAGCAGAGAGAGTTTGATAGATAGATAGATACAGTGAGAGAAAGAGAAAGAGAAAGACCCTTACATAGTTACATTACATTACATGAATAACACCCGCATTAGATACTTCTACGTATATTTACCTTCCATTCCAATCTCATCATCACTAGATCCATCTACCCACCTTTGTCAAACAAACAACACTATACTATTTATATTTTACACTAACTGAATGTCTTCCGTCTAGGCAAAGTCGGAAGGTTTCCGGTTTTTCAATTTGCTGTGAAAGGGGTTTAAATTTATTCCGGTTTAGTTAAACCGGAAAGATTCCGGTTTAGTGAAACCGAAAATATTTCGGTTTGGATTTACCGGAAGTTTCGCCAAATATAAGGGTATTTTGGTCCGCGAAAAATTGAAACGGGGGCCAAAAAGTCGCATACGGGGGCCAAAAAGCAACTTCCATCAAATTACTTTCACTTTCAAACACTATAAAAAAAAAAGAATTTTAATTTTTGTATAACAATCAAATTGTTCTAAAAACCATTTCAGCTATGAGAAAAAGAGAAATTGACCATTAGCGTGAAAGAGAATTTTATATATAAAATTAATTTTTTGGAAGCTCTACGTTTGTTTATTCAATTTTTTTTTTTCAATCCGAGAAAAAGTAAGAAAATTCTAACTATTTAATTTATCCACATGATAGAGAATTTAATTTGTGCTTTTTTTTTATTTTTTAAAATTACAAAAGTAATATTTATTTTGACTAAATACAATTTAAATTTGTTAATTTTAAAAATAAAAAACTATTATTCATTTGAATAAATAAAAACTAAATCTATTAAATTAGTTATCTACTTTAAATATTAAAAAAATTAAAAAATCCCTATTTGAAGATAAGGAGAAAAAATATTACCAGATTGAATGATGAACTGAGTAGCATGGAACACATCCATTGACATTTTGTTTGGTTTAGTGTAAAATGGGTGTAAAAAAGGTAGAAAGAGAGAATTTAGAAAGCAAATTTGATTTTCTCTTGTTTGATTTAAGAGAGAAAATAAAGAGAACAGAAAAATAAATATGGGATCCAAAAAAAAAAATTTCTTCAAAGATACGAAAAGAAGAAATTTTATGCTCCAGACAAAAATGTCTACTCTTATTTGTCTTACAACACACACAGATATAGATATAGATATATATATATATATATATATATATATATATATACTCATTTTCATTAATTATTTTTTTCCTAGCGTAACATTTAGTATTGTTTGTTTTTCTATTAATTTTTTTCAAGTTGTTAATTATCATTCCAATGGATGAAAAAATGATATTCTAATATTTTACATTTCTTTTTAAAACACAAGTTATAAAAAAAATATACGAAGCAGATTTATAAATTTGATCACATTTTAAGTTAAGTCTTATCGTCCAATAAATTTATTAATTTAACATCTTAAATAATGTTAAATGGTATAAAATTTGCAATAATTTTTTATTGTACATAGGAGTACAGTGATTTTTGAATAATTTTATCAATTTCTCTCTTCTCATATGTCTTTTCAATAAAAAGAATGAGATAACTCAATTGTTCCCTCTTCTTATTTTCTGTATTTTTTACTCCCCAACTAAACGACAACAAAATCTACTGATTTTTTTTTTTAAATTTTTTTCCACTTCTCTTTCCCTTATATCTCTATTTATATTTTCTCATGCACAACCCAACAAGAGATTTAGTTCCCAAACCCCAACCTTTAGCTCCAACCCTCATTTTAATTGAGAAAAGACAAAAATACCCTCTTCAAACCCCAAACCCCACTCTCTCTCTCCCTTCACCTTCTCTCTCTCCTCTCTTCCCTTTCCTCTCTCTCTCTCCCCTCTCTTCCCTGAAAAGGCACCGCCACCCACCCTCAATTACCGCAGCCCATCCCAGCCGCCGCCACCTTCCTTCTATCTCTCGTCGTTCCTGTAGCAACATTTAAGCCAAGCGGAACAGCGAGCCCAAACATATTGAGCAACACAACAATCCTGGAAAATATGCATACCTATTTCCACACCAACATCGCATAACACACAGTGCTGATGAAGACAATTTTGTACGTGTAAGTTTAATTTCATAGGTAGCCTAGCCCCCTGCCCACTGTTCTTTTGCTTCATTTAACACAGTTTTTTTTTTAAATTCCGACGTACCCGTGTTGGAATTCCGACAATTTCGACAGGGGGATCTCGGAAATTTGTTACAATGTTTTTTTTTAAAAAAAAAATCCGACATATCCGTGTCGGAATTTTGAGAAAATTCGACACTGTCACATCGGAATCGCTTCAATAATGTAAAAAAAAAAAAAAACTGAATGTGGAAAGGGACGCAGAAGAAGGAGAGAGCAAGGGTGGCGGTTTTGGCTGCTGGGTAAGGGTGGCGGTGAAGAAGGAGGGAATGGGCAGTGAAGAAGAAGCAAGAGAAGAAGGGAGGAAAAAGAAGGATGGGCGGGGTTTGAGGAAAAAATTGAAGAAAGGGTATTTTTGTCTTTTTCCAATTAAAATGGGGGTTGAGGCTAAAGGTTGGGGTTTGGGAACTAAATCTCACCCAACAAATCACAAGTCCTTCAAGGATTGGGCCATAGGAAAGAAATGCTTGCATCCGTTAACCCGGCCCACATAACGGAAATGCTGTCAGCGTTGGCGGGGTCTCCCCGCAAGCGAAGAACAACCGCTGGATCCACCCACCCACCGGTCAGAGTCAAACCAACCAGGGCCACGCGCGCGACCGCGACTGGCAGGCACCGCAATTAACCACCCTCATTTCACTCCTCTCTCACTCACAAACACACTCTCCACTTTTTGCATCGAGATCATTGCATCCCTATGGCGTCGTCCTCCGATGGTTCCGTTTCCGTTCATATTTCCGTTGGAGAGGCCGAGGGAGATGTCCCTGTCCGGGTCTCTCTCGAACTCGTTTCCGAGCTCCTAATGGATTCTCCTTCAAGCCCTACCAGCAGCGGTTACGCGCGTGAGAGAGGTAGCAGCTCCGCCACTACCGAAATTGAACAAGAGATTACGAGGATTGAAATCGACGACACCGCTCACTCAACCTCCGATTCCCACCGTCCATCGAAACGACACCTCGATGAGGTAACTGCATTCAATTTATCGTCCGTCATGATTATAATGATACCTAATTAATTAGCGCTAATAATATGAGATTACGTGTTTGTTTGAGTTTGATTAATGAATAAAGTGCAGTGCAGGATGATGCTTCCATTTCATGGAGGAAAAGGAAGAAGCATTTCTTCATTCTCAGTCATTCTGGCAAACCTATTTATTCGAGGTTTCTCTCTTTCACCCTCACTTCACAGTTCACAATCACATTTCATTTACCTTATCTCGATTCTTATTTACGTCATTTGTTATTGCATTATAGGTACGGAGATGAGCACAAGCTTGCAGGGTTTTCAGCTACTTTGCAAGCCATAGTTTCCTTCGTGGAGAACGGGTAACGTTGCCTGTTTTTCTTCTTGTTACTTAAACAATAGTAATTATCCATGGCTACTTTGCTACTGTGTTTTGGTTGCATGTCGGAATATGAATTTGAGATGCATTTTTTGTTTTATGTTTTTTAGGGGTGATTCTGTCAAATTGGTGAGGGCCGGAAAGCATCAGGTACTGAAATTTTCAAAGTTTTTGTTGTTCTTGAATAGCATGTCTCGTTTGAGCATTAACTTCCGTGTTAGCCGCCAGCTCCAGCCATCATTGTTAATATACTATTAATTAAGAGAAAGATGTATTTTCTACCTAAATAATGCAATTTTCAGTAGTCTTTAGTCTTTAGTAGTTTAAAATTGCGGTTGCAGTTACGTTACCTAAAATGTGGTTAATGCAGCTGCAATTGTGCTCACAAAGCAGTTCAGGGACTCTTAAAATGAGGATCAAAATTTAAAACTAATCTTACCGATATAATGCTGCTCTTTTGCAAAGTCTTTTTTTGTTTTTGTTTGGGGGGGCTTGGGTTGTGCTATGTGGACCTGAAAAGTTTTGAACGATTTTCGAAGACCTTGGAAATTGATTATATGCTATGTCTTGATAGACTGCTACAATGCTTTAATGTTGTGAAATCTTATTTTGAACTTATTGCGTAGGTGGTTTTTCTTGTGAAAGGACCAATTTACTTGGTCTGCATCAGCTGCACAGAAGAACCTTATGATTCATTGAGGGGGCAGTTGGAGCTAATTTATGGTCAGGTATAATCAAGTCGCAGTCCCACTCTAAAAATTTCTGGATTCATTTGCTTGCTCACTGTGCCTGCTTCTGTCTTTGCTTCTTAATTTACAATTACTTCTTTTTTGTCATTTAAGCTGATACCATATGTTTTGATGGTCATGTGATACTTTCCCGTTGTTCACTCATCTGCAGATGCTTGTTATGCTAACAAAATCGATAAACAGATGTTTTGAGAAGAATCCAAAGTTCGATATGATACCCTTGCTTGGTGGAACAGAAGTTGTCTTCTCTTCCCTAATCCACTCTTTCAGTTGGTTTGTCTCTCTGCTGTGAGCTTCCCCAGTTTCCCAACATTTGTATCTTATATTTTAGGTAAAAACTAAATATTGTTACTTGTTGGTCATATCAGGAATCCAGCTACATTTCTTCATGCTTATACTTGTCTTCCTCTAGCATATGCAACAAGACAAGCTGCAGGTGCTATTTTGCAAGATGTTGCTGATTCAGGTGTTTTGTTTGCTACGCTGATGTGCAGGCACAAGGTTTGAGCCTCTACTTTGTCTATTTCCATTAAGGACTTAAAATAACTCGTTAAAGGCTGAATGTTTATGCAGGTAATCAGTCTTGTTGGTGCTCAGAAAACTTCCCTTCATCCAGATGATATGTTGCTGCTGGCCAACTTTGTTACGTCATCAGAATCCTTTAGGCAAGTAGAACTGGCCGGATTTTATTATTCATATATCAATCACGGATGGTTATTTACTCTCCAGTAATTAGAGATTTAGCTAATTGTTCATTCTGGAAATAGAAGTTACAAGCATTCTGATATTTTTGTTTAGAATAATTATAGGGAGATTTATGATTTATGAAATCCTAACGGGAAAATATTTCAAGTTTAGGAGCATGAACCGATCAAGTGGTTAATGATTTTCAAAGATTAGCTGTATGTTACATTACATGTTAACCATATATTTGTTTAACTAACTTGTCCTGCTAATATTCCCAAATTGGATTTTTTTTCTTGAAGTTCCTAAATCCTTCCCATGAATCTATTTATTGAAAAACAATCCAACTTTACATGTATAGTTCTGCCTAAAGTTTCCATAATTATCAGGTTTTGAATAATGTTCAATAATACAACAACCAATTTTTTATGTGGTTACAATGTCATGGTGGTTTACAGTTTCGTTGTCGGTTAGCTCTAACATTGTGTAGTCATTCAGTCCTGCTCAATTACCATTACTATTGAACCTACAAACTGCTAAAATCTTTGCTGTAGTAAATTGTTTAGACTGCAACTGTTCTTTGCTTTATCATACTGTTCTGCACTTACTCTATAATTATGCAGGACGTCAGAATCATTTTCTCCCGTTTGCTTGCCAAGTTATAATCCTTCAGCATTCTTGTATGCTTATATTCATTATTTTGATGTGAGTCAGATTTGAATACATACATCATTCGTTGGCACATTTTCTATATTTTGTACATTTTGCACATAAATCGCAAAGCTGCTTATATATGTCTGTGACAGGCTGATACATACTTGATTTTGCTAACCACCAGTTCAGACTCATTTTATCACCTTAAGGATTGCAGGTAAATGATGGTTAATAATCCAACAGCAGCTATTCTTAGAGTTTGTGCATATGATCACTTTACAAAGATATCTTGCGTCTGCATGTAGCAATTATCTTTCTAGCATGGTTCAGAAATTTGCCTGCCCATTTATAGGATTCGTATCGAAATGGTCCTTTTGAAGTCTAATGTCCTTAGTGAAGTTCAGAGATCCTTGCTGGATGGGGGAATGCATGTTGAGGATCTGCCGCTGATACCTCTTTCTGGACCATCTCATTTGGGCCAGCACAGGCTTCGATCAGATTCTCCCGAAAGATTTGAGGAACCTAATTCGGAAATTGGGGGTCCTGCTGGGTTGTGGCATTTCATTTACCGCAGTATGTATCTCGATCAATATGTCTCTTCAGAATTCCCGTCATCAATGAACACTCCTCAGCAGCAGAAAAGGTATTAAATGCTATGGCAACTTGTTCACCTTTTATGCCTTTCTGTGCTATATCTTTTACCTTTTTCCTTTTGCATTTTTATTCTTGTCAAAAATATAACAAGTCTTCATCATTGCAGACTGTATAGAGCTTACCAGAAACTTTTTGTATCCATGCATGATAAAGTAATCGGACCATGCAAAACTCAGTTTAGAAGAGATGAAAATTGCGGTAATAAATATTGTGCTTCATTGTTCATATTGTGTCTGGTTTTCTGTCTGAAATGAATGTCTGCAGTGTACATCATTTTCACTGTGTGATTTTGGTGCAGCAATTATGTATTGGTATGTTAAATGGCAGACTGCAGTTTGACATTTTAGTAAGAAGTATTTGTTACTTTTGGCCCTATGCCTGTTGAGCAAAATGCATTCAATACACATTACATAAGATTTTATAAATTCCTCCTTTATAGTAATATTTAAATAATTTCACTTAACACTACAAGAACATAAGTAACTCTTTAGTTTAATTTTGTTGAATATTCTGAAACATAAAATTCATTCTTCTAAATGTAATGCTTTGAAAATACATTCGACTCTAAATTAATTCTGCACTGGCTAAACTCATTGATAGTTATTCTATATCCTAGTGCTGCATATTTTTAATATCGAACCTCTGGTTATGAGCTGATGGGACTCTGTAATTTATTTTTATCTACTCTGTTTTCTTTTCTTGAGCACAGAGAAATCGGAGGAGGGGGGTCTTCTCTGAGATTCATACAGATAAAAACGAAACCAATTATACATTTTTGTTGTGCTGTGAAAAATCAAAATTCAGATGTATATATATTCCAAATTCAATTGTGAATAAAACATCATTCTTCCATTATGAATATGTATTTTCATGTTGTCAGCTAACTGCTAAATCTTCTTTTTTTTCATGGTTGTTTGCAAGCACGCTTTTGTTTTAGTAGCTTTGAGTAATTGAGTAGTGCCATTACATTTACATGCTCCGATGAAACTAATAGGATATTTATTATGTGGCAGTTCTTCTCTGTTGGGTGACCCAGGATTTTGAGCTTTATGCTGCCTTTGATCCCCTTGCAGACAAGGTACAATTTTTGCTTTTTTATAAGTGTTGGTTATTCTATTCTCTATTAAAAATGTGAATGTCCTATCACTCTTGTGTTACCTATCATTGCCTAGGTATTGATTCATAATTAACTTCCAATAAAACAATATACAAATTCAAAATATTCACATCTGTACTTAGCACAGTGTATATTTTATCTGTTACAAAATATAATACAGTAATGTCTAAGTTTATTAATATCTAAGTTTGTTGCTTTTAAAATAATGTTGTTTGGGGAAAAAGTGAAAAATGCAAGGGAGGAGGGGAAAACCGTTGGTGAAATAGGACCTCTGCTTTCTTGGAAAATCATTTTGTGTCAAAGTAGTAGCAATCAATGGTCAAATTTACTACAGATTGCATTTATTTTTGAGTTACTCTGGTTAGATAAGTTCTTAAATGTTTTTGCACAATGAGAATGCAGGCCGTCGCAATAAAGACTTGCAACCGCGTTTGTCAATGGGTAAAAGATGTGGAAAATGAAATATTTTTGCTAGGAGCAATCCCCTTTTCATGGTGATTCCACAGCACAGTAGCGCACACACTGTAAACGTGTATAACATATTTTTTATTAAGTAGAATTCTTATAGATTTTTATTTTATATAAAAAAATCTTGGATGTAAAATTTTATATTATTAGTTTGGCAAGTGTCACTCCCAAAAGACTTCGGCCATCATTAGTGAAAGAGCTGCTTGAATTAGCGATGTTGTTGATATAATTTTGAGCTTTACTTTTTGAACCCTGTTGTTTACTCACCGGCCCCCATTTTTTCCGCCTTATACAAGGCGGAAGTACATTTTTCTGCCTTATACAAAGCGGACGTGCAAAATTACCATTTTTTCGCCTAGAAAAAGGTGGAAAAAACTGATAATTTACATTACCGCCTTATATAAGGCGGAAAAATACACTACCGCCTTGTATAAGGCGGAAAAAATGGGGGCCGATGAGTAAACAACGGGGTTCAAAAAGTAAAACTCATAATTTTTGCCCTTCTTATAATATAAGGCCAAACCATTGATTTCAAACCCGAAGTTGTTTTTAGATTTCAATTTTGTCCTTTTTTTTTTTTAATTTGCTCCTAAAAGTTACTAATATTTTTTATGTTTGTCATTTTTGTTATTTTATCTTATGTGTCAGCTTAGTTTATCCGATGTGACCGTTAGATATCCTACGTCGATCCAATGTGGCAGCGGTCATGTAGGATAAAATTAACTAGCTCTTAGGATAAAGTGATTTGGAAATGATTAACATAAAAAACTTTAGTAATTTTTAAAACCAATCTGAAAAGAAAAAAACTTTTATGACAATACTGAAATCCAAAAAAAAAATGCAGAAGACAAAATTACTAGTTTTGCAACTTGGTACGTATTTTCGAAGAACTAACCCAAATATGTGAGTGTATGTTTGGACGTGAAAGAGGAGAATCCTAAATATTACAGTATTATAAACTGAAAATTATGATATTTATAAACTCTCATCTCGTGGAAATATTGGTTAAAGGTCTCTTATGGTTACTCTAACTATATTAAGAAACAAAAATATTTTTGGAATTTACATCGATTTATCTGTCGATTAATAATTATATATTATCTAGATTATTTGTCTAAAATTTAAGAAAATTCAAACATCAAGGTGTATATGAACAAATAGTTTCATTTTTCAATAATTTAAATACATATATTATGTTAATCTTATTATATATAAATGAATAACTAAATGAATTTGGATTTTTAAAATTTATAAATTACCGTCACTCGTAAACTCTTTTACTAAAATTTCATATTGAAGATCTCCATGATATAATTTAACTTGGTGTAAACAGATTATTACTCTTGGAAATTACACCTTTTAAACTCTCATCATAGGTTTGGAGAAGAAATTTTAGTATTTATGATGAATTTAAAATACAAGGGAAGTATGAAAAACCAATGAAAGATAGAGAGCATTGGGGTGTATGTAGTGAGAAAATGGTAATGTGATCATATGTTGATTTTAAAAAGTTCAACTCTTCACAAAGTATAATAATCTCTATTTCTCTTGGTGAAAAGGATAATTGACTAACTTTTGCACAACTTTTGAAATTCTTTGACTAGAAACAAGATGTACATGAAAATATGTTAAATACTTTTGTCAATTACATTCCTCTAAACATAATTTATTCAAACACAAGCTTAATATATTTAAATTCTTCATTTTACAATGTAAGATTTCTATCTCGAATTTTTTAACGTGAGTTCTTCTTAGAACGCTTATAAGCATTCCCATAATTTTAATTAATAAAAAGTTTGCTTTTTTAATTCCTTGAGCCATGGTTTATTAGCATAGTCGAGTTACAATATACTCCTTCATGTGAAAAAAAAAAATGACCGTCACTCGTAGTGCCACATGTTGCTAAATGGCTAATGACATACGGAGTATGTACTACCAAAATATGTGCTCTATTTAATGCATGGATGTGAATGATGATAAGGTGTGGCCAATTTAGTTGGGTGGGAAGAAAATAATACTCCTCCTAGTTGGGTGATAAGAACAAACTTTTTCCCCTAGCCTCTTTCAAGTTTCATCATTTACGTTGGCCATCTTCATTGTGGATTCGGTGGCTTCTATTTGTCAAATGCCACTATTTACCAATTTCGGAGATTAGAAAAGTTATGTTCCCCACTTAACCTCACCATGATAATGAAACCTAGTGCTTTTAAATTTTAATATATAAAAAACACACCATGGACTTCTTCTGACTTGGGTTGGGCAGCATAACTATTCCATCACTCCTTATCTCTCGGTATCTATCATCTACTAGTATCATTTAGTGCAAAAGAGGCCACAATGTATTGTGTAGTGTGGAGGCCACCACACATTCATACTGAAGAAAATAAAATAACACTGTAATAATTGATTATCTCACTAATTCAGATCACGTGACCTGTTATTGGGTCCTTCACCTTCGGTGGCTCTTGCATTATTTACTCCATTATGAAAAAGTGAATCCCTCTCCTGTGTGTTACAATCATGACTGTCCTCTTGCTTGGGAGCCATTGTGATAAGGTTTAAGCGCATCATAAGAACTCAAGTTAAAAAGATTAATTTATTAGATGGAAGATATTTATGTCTTAAGTATTTATTTTTTTTTATGAAAAAAAAAAATTATTAAAGAGTATGAGAGCTATGGATTTAACCAACGATTACATGGATTAAACTAGCTTTTTAAGACTTTGTAAATAGTTCATACATCAATCCGAAAGAGAAAAGAGTAGTTACTAAGCGCCATTATTCATTGCTAAGATTTATCCTTGAATTTATCCTAGAAATCCAATATAGTAAAAATACCATAATTAAAGAAAATATAATTTCTAACAAGCTAAATTCATTAGCAGAACATAGATCAAAGGCCCAGCACATACCTACGTTGATTAAGTTTGGAAAAAAAATATCTCTGTAGTTACCCTAAATGCATCAAAAGGAGTGTCCACCAACAACAATGTAATTTGCAGTCGAGAGAAAAACCATAACCTGCAGAGAGATTTCACAATTGAACTAGAGTGAAGCAAATGAATTGTACATTTCATTCCAACATCACAGAGGCAGTAACGAGCACTCAAATTCACCCCTCTTGTAATAAGATTGTCACAAGTTGGGTGCCTATATATCAAAAAAAAGTTGCCAATAAAAACTTTCATATGAGCCTTACTTTTCAATAACAAATTGAAAATCCCTTCGTTACGTGGCAAAATAGGGTTAGTATGCACATAAGACTTTTTGATCAACCAATTGTAAATACATTTTAAGTATCATATTGAATTTCATTTTCTACATTATACGACTATATATATTGGTGTTAACATAAAAAAATCACATTGTTCAAAGATCTTGTTATTGAGCATATTAAGGATATTGGTTAAAAAATACTTGTATGTTAAAATAAATTTGTATTAAAATTCTAAGTTCATTAGTTTCTCGACATCTTAAATTTATCATTTTTGGAAGATACATATTTTACTTTCTGAAACAATACCTTAAAGCATTTGTTAGCACCTTCACATCTTTTAAAAGTTAATAACCGTAAATGTGTAACATTACTCCCTTTTTTCATAAATAATATTTTTAAAATTTTTTTCTCTTGTTTTATATATATATATATATATATATATGTATATATATATTAATTTTAACAAAACCCTTAATTATTATCACAATTTCTTTTTCACCTCCAATATTTTTCTATTTCTCTCCAATAATAATTATATAGGACAGACAAAATAATCATTCTTACATTATTTCACTGTTTCAGTGTTTCTTAAAGCTCACTCATAACTTTAAAATACAGTACTTAATATACGGAATTTCTATTAGTACCCTAAAAGTGCTGCTACTAGTCTACTAGCACCCGACCCTTTATTTTGCATCTAAAGTTTTAAAATTAATAAAATTATTATGGTAATAAATCTGTAACAAAACAACTACGTTACATATAATATGTTAATCGTGTAGTATTACACAAAACACAATATATATCTATAAAATGTGATAAAAGTCGTGATCAGAACGTACCTGATTTTGTATCCGAAGAGTTTCTTATGATTGCCTCCTTGCATTGTGTGGCAACGTTACGTTGATGACAAAGTGGAGAGTAATGTAATGTATTAGCATGGTACGTGCTTAAACGTTCAAGCAATGCAATACATTAGTAAAAGAAAATGTGAGTGTCTAAATACCATATATACCTAAGTGGTTTGTCTTGTTTTCATAGGGTAAGAGATTCTTAACGATAGGTGTTAACCAAGAAACCCATTCTCAGTAGTCAAAGCTCTCTCTTGCAACTCATCGAGTCCTGTTCCGATTAAGACATCATTACCATAATCGGTCACAAAAGGGATGTCTTTCTTCTTTTTCTTACAACAACAACTAATCAATAGAGAAGAAAATAGGATAATAAGTTTGAAATGAAGTAAGATGAGAGAAGCTATGACATTTGGAAAAAAAAAAAGGTTTTGCTGACGAATGTGTTGATGAATATTTTAGGAGTATTTACTAAGAAAATAATAAAAATTAATTTTTCATAAAAAAAAAAACCATAAAAACATACATCCTATTTGTTTCATAATATAATTTTTTTAGAGAAATTATTTTGTTTTTTGATATAAGTTTTTTTTATAAAGACAATGCAATATTGATTATTGATTGATTTTACAATTTCACCCATAATTATTATAACAAGATAATAAGTGAGAAATTAATTATAGAAATATAATAAATGACAAAAAAAGTATAATATAAAAAAACATATATTAATTATATTTTTTAATCTATGTGTTATAGTTTTTTAAAAAAAATTATATTGTGAAACAGAAAGAGTAATTCTCATAGATAATTTATTACTTAATTACAACACTTTTCAATGATAATTTACAATTTTTTATTCTTTTAAGAAATAGGAAGAAAACAAAGAGATATGTTGTTGTGAAAGACAAGCTAAATAGCGCTAATCATAGGTAGTAAGAGTTTGGTTTGACAATCAGTGTTTTTTTCCCTAATAATTTGATTCAACGTTGGTTATCATAACGTCATCTTCGCATAATTATATTTTTGGTCCTTCAATTTTAACAGTTTGATAAATTTGGTTTTTTTTTTAATTTGGCTAATTTAGTCCTTCAATTTTTAATTCACGGCTAATTTCCTCCTTTTGTTAAAATCCAAAGTAACGATGTTGTCGTGCCGCGGGACAATATGTGTTAGTACCTGATTATCCTACATAAAAAAATTGTAATAATAATAATAATGTATTGGAAATGTTATTACAATTTGTATTGAAAATTTTATGAATATATTATTTCATATTAATAAACAAAGGGTAAATAAAAATAAAAAAGTAAACATCTTAAAAAAATACTTACAAAATAATCTATAAATAAAATTAGAGATTTCTTTTAGAAAATGAGTTACAAATCGGAATAGAAGGAATAAAATGTAGTATTAATATATAAAAAAATAAATGATCCATAAAAAAAATATTAACAAAAATGCTAGCAAATGTTTTTAGAGCACATGTAGTTGAAAAGTATTGAAAAATGTAGTTTTTGATATTTTCGAGAGAATAAAAACAAGAAACTTGTATTATTTTTCTATTTTTAGAAAGTTTAACAAATGCTTTTAGCAAGATGATAATAAAAACAATAATAATAGTGGTAAAAAACTTTTGGAAAATGTAGCTTTTTTATGTTTCGGAGATAAGAGTAAATATCAATTTGTGATTTTTTTTCCTGCTAAGGGAATCTAAACAACTACTCTTATTAGTAAGACCATAAGGGCTCTTGTCACAATGACACTTGTTAAGGTTACTAAAGGTATAAAAAATAAAATAAATCAGTATTATCATCTCACTCAAAAATCCTAAAAACTACACTTTACAATACGTATTTATTACACTTGCTTATTTAACAAATGTTCTGTGTAGTAAATTAAATAAGTAAATTGAGACTTGTGATTGCTAGCATTTCTCTAATAGTAATAATAAGGGTTTTGTTAGGCAACTTGTTAGCATTTGTTTAATACGGAGTAATAATAATAAGCTGTGGTCCAAAGGATTGAGTTCGAATATCCAATAATTTTAGGTGTCTATCACTGATTTGCCGAACATTGCGTTGCTCATTTTTAATGGTTGAGTCCTAGCTTGCACATGTACCTTAATGCTATTAGGTAAGAGGATGATAGGTTTTGGGTATTAATGCAAACATAATTAGTAGATCCCACCTGTTTCATTAAAACTATGATAAGTATTTTGTACGATGAATAGAAATAGGGTAAAAGCTTTTTTTTTTTTTTTTTTGGTAAACAGGTAAAAGCTTATTTTTTTGTGCAAAATAGTATGCATTTGTGTGACTTTTGCGTGTATGCAAGCAAAGACTCTATATAATTATTGGATTTTTTAGGGTCTTTCTAATTTTTTTAGGACGCTTATATTCTAAGATTTTGCATTTGTCTACACTTTATTATATTAAGAGATTATACCTGGAATTATATTAAAAAACCTGTCATAGTTCAAGTATTTCAGTATTATTTAAATTCAAAATTTAAATTGCTTGAAAAATACAAAAGATAAATATTTTTTTATAAACAAAATAATATTATTCCAGCAAAAGATAAATATTAAAAATATTTTTCAAAAGATATTAAAAAGATGAATTTTCTTAACCTCAGCCCTTAAGGCAAAGGTTGAGAATAAGAGGCTTTAATTTATAAAACATTGGAAAATGCTAAAGAGCGCCCTTAGGGTACTTGTTAAGTAACTAAATGTGGTTAAAAGTTATGGGAAAATGCACTTTTTTGGATTCTCGAGAAAGTAAATACCTTAGACTTTTGAATTTTTTCCACTATTGGTATCCTTAACAAGTGCCCTAAGGGCACTTAGGGCACTTGTTAGCAAGACCCTAAAACATTTTTGCATTGAAAACTTAAACATTTAAGACTTAAAACTTAGTAAATTTATATTTCCAATACTTTTTTTCTATTTTTTAACCTCTTATCCTCAGTTCTAAGGTGAAGCATGCAAACCCTAAAAAGATAGGCAAATGTAATGTTAAAAATGTGTACTCCCTCGTCTCTAATTATAAGGTCTCTTAACACTTTTATTTTGTCCTTATTTATAAGGCCCTTTACCAATTTTCAATGAGTATTATTATTTTTTTCCACAAACACCCCTATTTATTTAACACTTTTTAGATTCCCAATAATATTAATAAGGGTAATTTTGAAAATACATATCAAAAGTTCACATTTCCAATACAATTAACTAAATTATTTCACTTTCTTAATGGACGTTAAATCTCCCAAGAGGGTCTTATAATTAGGGACATAAAGTGGAATAATTTAGTTAATTATATTGGAAATGTGAATTTTTGATATGTATTTTCAAAATTAACCCTATTAATATTATTGGGAATCTAAAAAATGTTAAATAAATATGGGTGTTTGTGGAAAAAAAATAATAATACTCATTGAAAATTGGTAAAGAGCCTTATAAATAGGGACAAAATAAAAGTGTTATGAGACCTTATAATTAGAGACGAGGGAGTATTTGATAGCCAAACTAGGAAAGTTATAATAGGAAGCTAAAGTTTAAGCCAGTTACTAATTAAAAATGACAATAATCTTGAAAAAGTAACCTTAAAGTGTAAGCCAGTTACTAAACAATTTATATTTAGAAAAACACTTACAGTATTTCTTTAAAAATAAACGACAATGATGATAAAATAAATAAGCTACAATATCAGTGTTTAAACTATACTAAAAATTCATGTAAAATATAATAAATATATAGACATTACATGTATACTTCGATTCGATTTTAAAAATAAATCCTTAATTTGATATTATTTGAAGATATTCATTACATAACCAATTCAAAATGATCAAAAGAATACCAACGAGGCTTGGTTCAGTTGGTGTAAGGCCCCAACTGAAATCTTGGAAATGGGACACGGGTGCTAGTAGCCCCGTGTTCGATTCCCGCTAAAAACATCCCGCTAAAAGAGTCAGTCACACAGCTCGCTCCGGATTAGTCTCAAGGGTTCCCTGGTATTAAGGATGCTCTTGGGGATACCGGTGGTTCCGCAAGGAATACGGACCTAAAAAAAATGATCAAAAGAATAAACGGTTTTGATCAATTTTCGATTTTAATGAAATATGTTACAAATTCTTTTTGGATATCATATATATATATATATATATATATATATATATATATATATATATATATAAGATATGACCTAAAACAAATCGAACTTGGATTAGATCGATTCAATTCAATAAAAAATATATTAACTAGAATTTCGACTCAAGTTTGAGACAAACTATTTGTCCTCTTGAATTCAACTCGATTTGATCTTCTGAATTGTTCAGCTCAGTTATTATTAGGGATGGGAATGGATTGCGGATGGGAATTTCCGCGGGGAACGTCCCGTTTGGAGACCCGAGTTTGGGGATTTTTCCCCAGTGGGGGCGGGGATGGGGGGATTTTTCTCCCGAACAGATTTTGGGGCGGGGAATGGGATTGGTTCCCCCGTCTCCGACAATTTTAGTTATATGCCCTTAAATATTTAGGCTTTGTATAGTTAAAAAATAGGTTTTTTAGTAACTTCACATATATTATTATAATTAGAGTGAAGGGACACTTTGATCCCTCAAGTTTTTTGACAGGGACACTTTAGTCCCTCAAGAAATTTAATTCATTTTTAGTCTCCCATGTTTTCCAAAAGTACCAATTTAGTCCCTCGTGTTTTCCAAAAATACCAATTTAATCCTTCAACGAAGTGGCTAGCGGAAATAGGACAGGGACTAAATTGGTACTTTTGGAAAACTTTGGGGACTAAAAATGAATTAAATTTCTTGAGGGACTAAAGTGTCCCTATCGAAAAACTTGAGGAATCAAAGTGTCCCTTCACTCTTATTATTATTAACGATTATTTTAACGATTTTTTTAAATTGAATCTCTTGAATTTTAACGATTATTTTTCCTGTAGTGTACAAGTTTAAAAATGCTATTCGACGTTGTGAATTTTATAACAGGTCAAGTTGAAGTTAGGTTCCCTGTGGGAACCCGTGGGGACCCATGGGGTGATGGGGAATGGGGATGGGGATGGGGGAAAACGAAACCCGAGAATGGGGAATGGGAAAGGTCTCCACGAGCGTTCCCCGCCCCGTTGTCATCCCTAGTTATTACCTCACAAATTTTCACTTCGTTGATTCAGGTAACACTTCCTCGTGTCCATGTTATAAGAAAAACAGTGCATACATATTTTGGTCCCAAATATATAAAAAAAAAATAATCAACTTTTTATTCTCAATACAATTATTCTTAAAATGTTTATAAAAAGTAACGATCTCATTTAATTTTCATTTCATTCTCAATACAATTTTCCAAAATAGTTATATTTTTTATGATCTTGAAAAAATTAAATACATTCAACTAACTTTCTTAATAAATGTGATTTCAGTTATTTTTTCTTTTATAACAGGAACCGGAGGAAGTAGTTGTTTATTTGTAAATTCACAACATGGAGTTTTTACAATGACTTTTACTTCCTCCGGTCCTATTTATAAGACCTTTCGGGGTTTTTATTTTAGCCCTATTTATAAGATCCCTTTTCAATTTTCAATAGCATTTAATTACTTTTTTTTCACTAACACCCCTATAAAGTCAACACTTTTTATAGTTCCAATAATAATTATATGGGTAATTTTGAAAAAATATATCAAATTTTTCATTTCCAATGTCACTAACAAATTTATTCACTCTCCTTGGTGGTGATGAGAGTAAAAAACCCCACAAGGATCTTATAAATAGGACCGTAGGGAGTATAATATTACTATAAGACAAATAATGCAATATTTTGGCTCATAAAAATTATGCAATCCAAAACATTAAAAGATATATAGATATATATATATATATATATATATATATATATATATATGAGATATATATAATATATATAGGGGATGTATCAAGTGAGAGGGGACAATTTATATGAGAGTGAGAGGAATGATTTTTAGCCTTTGGATTGAAATAGATGGCTGAGATTAGATTCCCATTTTTTAACATCACGTGCCTGTCCACTCACTCTTCTCTTCATCTTCCTCTCACGTCTCACTTTCTTCTCTCTCTATTCCCACTCTCTCTTCATCTTCCTCATCAACAGATTCACTCTCTTCTCACTCTGTTCTCCCTATCTACTCACTCTCATCACACTCTCCCCTCAAAACCGATTTCCCTCCCTCCCTCCCTCAGCACCTACAATCCACCGCCATCAACCTCCCTCCCCACCGCCATCTCACTGCCTCCCCATCGCCGCCGATCTCCCACCCTCTTCCATCTCGGTCGCACCTAGCCGTCGATCTCAGACCCACCTCGTCACCTCGCCGCCGATCTCTGATTTCCGTCCCACGGCCTCCGATCTCTGTCCACCGCCTCCTTCTCTCTATTCCTTAGTTGCATGCTAGGATCCAACACCTCTCCATTTCTTTGTAATTTTTTTAAAAATTATGTAATCTTGTTGTTTTTTTTTTTGAAATATTGTAAAATTAATTACATATATTTGTTGATGATTATGAGATTTTTTTTCTCAAATTCCTTGAAAATAGAGAGAAGAGTTTGAAGAAAAGAGAAAAAAAATCCTTGAAAATTTTCTAATTTCCAGATCTGTGAGTAGAGCAAAGAAAACCGTGTTATTTACCTCTTCCTATGCTACATGCCTCTGTTTCTCAGTTTTGACAAGTTTAATAAGAAAAAAATAAAAAACTGTGAGGTGGATGACAAAGTATTAGGAAAAAGAAACCACCATTCATTTAAACCATTATTCATCTGAGATGCTCACAAGAAAATTATATCTATATGGTCATGTGCGTAAAAGTGTTGGCTTTTATCACTATTCATGTAAACCATTATTCAGTAGAGGTGTTAAGAACTGAAGATAGAAATTTTAGAAAGGAATTTTAGAAGGTGCAGTGATTTGGAAGATAAGTGGTACAAGGGGCAAAACAGTTTTGGGGAGAAGAATGGCACGTGAGGGCTTTTAAGATAAAGATTTAATCTCAGCCATCCATTTCAATCCAAAGGCTAAAAACCATTCCTCTCATTCTCATATAAATGGTCCCCTCTCACTTGATACATCCCCCCCCCCCCCCTCTCTCTCTCTATATATATATATATATATATATATATATATTAGTCGAGCCAATTCATTAGTTTCATTATTCAAACTACACTTAACTCAAGTTTTTGTTTAATAAACTTTATTTCACCCCAACTTTAATCAAATTAACACGCCTTGGTCCCGAACTAACTTCGAATTGTTTCCTAATTTTCCAATAACATTTTTGTAAGAATATGTTTATCTCATAAAAATAATAGAACGTGTTTTTATCGAGAAAATCAATGAATAAAATGATTTAGAGTATGTTTTGTTCGGCTTAAGATCGTATTTTAAAGGGATTGCGTAACCTAGTCTCTTAGGGCTGAGATAAGTGCTTTAAAAGTGGTAATAAAGTATTGAAAATATAAATTCATCATCTTTTAAACATTTAAGATTTGGTTTTTCATTCAAACACAACCTTTTTTAACCTTTTATTCTCAGCTCTAAGAGATGAGGTTAAGAAAATTATTTTTTAAATAATCTTAATTTAACGTGTTTGTTTGCCAATGTATATTATAATTTTAATTCTTAGAAAAATAATTAAGATCTAAAAGCTTTTTTATAGTAACCGGGGATTATTTTTTGTAAAATTATTTTTTTAAACTCATGTAATTTTCTTGTTCTATCCTTATCATGCCAACATATTAACTATCCCCTTATCCCTCCATATATTTTTTTTGTGATTTACTCAATAAAAATATTTTTTTTACACTATCCAAATAAAATTGATTAGCTAAAATACATTTTTCAGTTAAGATAAGCAAACATAAACATATTATAATTTTAACACGGAAAAAACAATTACAATTTCTTTTATTAGCTATATCAATAATGCATTTAACTGAAGTTTAAAAAGTTCTTATAATAAACAGCTTTATTTGTGGTCTAAGTACTAGTCAGTTTTGGTAATTATTTTTGACCTTTTCTTTTTGCCTCCATCCATTACTCTTTGGCCTCCATTGCCCTTAATTTATCGATTTTACGGAGACGGGAGATGATTTCCGATTTTCAAAAGAGGGAAACTATTTTAATTTACTACCGATTTGCATAAGGCGGAAGAATTACCGACTATTTAAAAGCGGAAATACTTCCGCCCTTTTAAGAAGAGGAACAATTAAAATGTTAAAATCACATAAATGCCCCACAGTGAACCCTCCACCTCCTTTATGTACGTGAATGAACGGAGGGACAATTTTGGTATTATAATAGATTTTTAATGTTTCCATCTGATGAAAGGCGGAATACTCTATTTTATTTACGACTTTGGAAAGGTGGAAGATAATACGACTTGCATAAGGCGAAAATTGTTTTATTTTGTTTTCACCTTGTTTCAAGCGAAAAGAATCTTCCAGCTTGTTTCAGATGGTAAATAATAAATGGGAGATAATGAATAATTGGTGGGACAAAAAGAAAAAGTCATTGTTTTTAACCGGATATTGGCAATGGTTAGGAACGGTGAACATAAAGTTATTTTTTTTTTAACTTTTTTAGAATTGAGGATAAATACTTTAAAAATAAGTAATTTCGTACTATTAAAAAAGGAAAATGTGAATTTAGTACTTTGAGAATTATGAATTTAATTTTTTTCAAGAAAAAAAAAATACTCCTACAAAGATGATACAGTATTATGACAAATTCAAAAGTCAAAAAATTAAAGACACTTTGTTTAACATATCAAACAATTACTATTAATCATATAATTTAATGTAATTTAACCTTGATCAACCAATTACAATTAAAAGTTTATAATTTCTAAACTTTTCATTTATTACTTTAATTAACTTTTGTTTGGGACAAAAATTTTGCTAATTTTTATCATCCTTATGAGACGGAAGGAGTATATTATATACTGAGATAATAAATATTTTTTGAGTAAATAGTTTGTACATTGACAGTGTAAAGGTTATTTACACTGTCATCACATCATCCACCACTCAAGAGTGTATTGTTATTGACTTCTAAATAAAAGTAATGCAAATGAACGTGATATGATGTATCGACATTTTTTACACTGTGAGTGCACACATATTAAAATCATATTTTTTTTTACATTGTCGGTGTATTATCCATATTTATAAATTTTTAGGCATTAACTTTTGAAAAAAATAATAGTATACACATATTAAACTTTACACTGTCAGTACACATATTAAATTCATATTTTTTTTACATTGTCAGTCTATTATCCATTATTTATAAATTTATAGTTATTAACTTTTGAAAAAAATAATACGGAGTAGTATAAATAAACAATAATATATCGACAATATAAAAAACTTTACACATTTATAAATTAAACTTTTTTTAATGCATAAGTTATTTTGTTTGAATCATTTATAGGTTACTCAAATTCTTCTATAATTAAATTATAGGTTACGCAAATTCTTCTATAATAATTAAATAATCAGAGTACAAATTTGACCGGTTAGAGTGTTCCTAGTTAATACTAGTCAGGATTTTGCTGTCTGGCACATACTTAAAGGGCTTTAAAAGCAATTCAATTCAATTACGCGTGTCATTAATGGCTTCTCAATATCAAACTACTAAAAGTAATTACTCTGTTCGTTTTTATATACTCCCTCCGATCCTATTTATAAGTCACATTTTAGAAGGATTCTTTGGTCCTATTTATAAGTCACTTTGCATTTTCTAGGAGGCATTTATTGCAATTTTCTCTTATTTGTCCTTTGCCCATTAATGTTAAGTAATACAATGTGAAATTTCTAATGCAAGTTAAGAGGGTAAGATTGTAATGTTGAAGTATTTTTTTAAAGTTTCAAGAAACCTAACCACCCTCATTGGTCCATGTGTTATAGTTAAGTATGTCCTATAAATAGGACCAGAGGAAGTACAAGATTCTTTTGAATTTTGATAAATATAATGTCTATTAAAAAAATTGGTTAATTTATGGTAATTAAAATGTTAACATTTAATTTAATATAATATGTATTTTCAAAAACACCCTTATTAATGTTATTAAAAATCTAAAAAATGTTACTACTCTTTACAATTACGCAAATTCTTCTATAATTAAATAGAGTAATTAAATACTCCTTCCGGTCCTTATTATAGGGTATACTTAACCGAATTACACATACCAAGGAAAATAGTTAGTTTTATAAATTTTATGAGAATATATTGTAACATTACAATTTTACCCTCTAAACTTTTCTTGGAAAATTCACACTCATTAATGAACAACAAAAACACATATATAGTCAAAGCATTTAATAAGGGCAAAAAAGAGAAAAACAATAAATGATACATTGGAAATATAAAGTGACTTATAATTAGGACAAAGAAAACCTTCTAGAATGTGACCTATAATAAGGACCAGAGGGAGTATGAATATTTGTAGGAAAAATAATTAATTACAGTAAAAAGTTATTAACTAACTTTTTATTCCCAATACAATCATTCCTAAAATGTTTATAAAAAATAGTGATCTCATTTAATTTTTGTTTCATTCTCAATGCAACTTTTTTAAAGTAGCAATATTTTTTATGATTTTGAGAAAATTAAATACATTCAGCTAACTTTTTTAATATGTTCAATTTAGGTTATATTTTTTTTTATAATAAGATCGGGGGAGTAGGGATGGCCGCGGATAATACCCTCAATGAGTCTAGGTCCAAAAAGAGACCCGTGGATGCAAAGAATGGACCCGTTTAGATATTCGCTTTGAACGAGTCTGGGTTCGAGTTTGAGATATCCAGGCCCGTTGGTACCCGGACACGTCCATATTTATATATATGCATTATATATATATATGTATACATATATATAATTCTAGTATGTTTGTGTTTAACGAGAGAATTTTTTTGATGTCTACGAGTGTTTAATGGTGGTAATGATTAATATTAAGTATAATGTATAATGATGTATTAAGGATTCTTTGGTCTATAAAAAAACATAAAAAATAATTAAAAAAATTGCTAATGGGTACTCGTAAAACTCGTTTGGATACCTGAAAACCCGTCTACCAGTTATGAAACAGGTACCCGCACAAATCCGGGTGAATTCGAATCCAGTAATTTATGAATGAATCCGAATACCCTATTACCAGAACCCATTGTCATCCCTTAGAGGGAGTAGTACATCTAAGTCTTCAAGTAAACACCCATTATAATTTTTTGTTGACTCCTTGCAACAAAGCAATAAATACTTTTTCAATTTTTCCAATATATAATACGAGTAGTAGTTCCTCACTCTTTGTATATAAGATTTTTTATAAAAAAAAATTTAGATTTCATTTTTATTAAATTGATTAATTTATTTAATAAAATTAACGATGTGAATATTTGATATATATTTTCAATCTTATCCTTAGAAAATCTAAGAAATATCGAGTAAACAAAAATCATTAATTTTATAAATAGGAAAAAATAATATTTAAATACAGAGGATAGTATTTAATATTTGCCCCAGCCCCACCAAAAAAATAATAAAAATAGAACTAGTAGTACTAGTACTACTACTACTCCTCTTTTAGTATTTCTCTCTCTTTCTCTTCTTCATCTTCTTTTTCCACTTTCTCTCTCTCTCCTCTCTGCAGCTGCTGCTAACTTCTACTTCAGCTCACTTTCTCTCTCTCTAAAAACTTCCCTCATTTCCAAACCCATAAACCCTAAAACACCTTCGACCCACGATTTCGCCGGAGCTAACAGTCACAAAGCCAGAGCCTTTTCTTCGTGGGGTCCGACCCGGAACCATTTCGGATCGGATCTGGGTTCCGGGCACCACCATTCTTTTTTTTTCCCCTACACCCACTTTCTTAATTCATAGAGAGAGAAAGTGAGGTGTTTCGGAAAATGTATAAGAACCAGCTTCAGGAGCTGGCACAGCGAAGCTGTTTCAACTTGCCATCGTACACGTGCATTCGGGAAGGTCCCGATCACGCGCCGAGGTTCAAAGCCACCGTTAACTTCAACGGCGAGATCTTCGAGAGCCCTCACTACTGCACCACCCTCCGCCAGGCTGAGCACTCCGCCGCTGAGGTTGCCCTCAACTCCCTCTCCCACCGTGGTCCCTCTCACTCCCTCGCCGCCAGGATCCTCGTAAGTAGTTTTCTCTCTCTAGGGTTTCTCACTTTCTCTCTCTTTTCTCACTCTTTATCACTGGTTTTTGAGCTTAGTTTGATGTAAGGGTTATGGGAAATTCTGGGTGGGGCTCAAAAATGGTACTTGCTAACTTGCGCTCGGTGTTGTGTTGAAGCTTTTGCTATCCTGCGCTTTAGTTTGGTAACTTCGCTCTGTTTCCGTGTTTTCTGTTCTGTGTCGGCG
Source organism: Crotalaria pallida (assembly GCA_037953625.1). Classification (NCBI taxonomy): domain Eukaryota; kingdom Viridiplantae; phylum Streptophyta; class Magnoliopsida; order Fabales; family Fabaceae; genus Crotalaria; species Crotalaria pallida. The sequence continues at coordinate 133,657,619 of CM075654.1, read as the reverse complement.
CCTGACCGTTTCTAATTTTGGTGTAATGACGGAAATGCCCTTGCTTTTCTTGTGTAAACTTGGAATCTTGTGTGGAAGCCTGTTGTGAAACGCCGAACGCGCTCTTTTTTCTTTTTTTTCTTTTTTTTTTTGGATATATGGCTTTAATGTAATCATTTCAGGGTGAGAGGATTGATGCTGACATACACACAATGGTGTGAAGGTTTGTGTCAATGTGTAATGATGTTTCCTTTTTTGAATGATTAACTGGCCCTTTACCAATGTGCTATGTGAATACCTCGATTTCATACGTTACCGAAGAATGGATGCAAACATGCCCCCGGATCACAATCAGATTTTTTGTATATCATTTTAAACTCGTCATTGTTTCATGTCATGACGAATTGAAGAAATTTTACGTTGTCTGTCGGTTGTCTAACGCAACCCTACTTTTTTTGTTCGTGGGCTTGGGACTGGCTATGATGTCAGTCTAGTCTTGGTATTCATTAACTTTTCTTTTTCTGTGGAACCGGTTGTTGTATTGGTTCGATAAGGTTGATGCTGCACCTGATTGTTGTGAATAAATTTTGGTTGGGAAATGCTGAGAAGCAGAATGGTGTTTGCTTTTGAACTGTTGTATCTGTTTGATAAATTGGCAGCAAGTGAATTCAGTGAGCAGCTATAACAATGGAGGGGGATGAACGTAGTTCCTATTTATGCCCCTCACTTCATAATGCTCATATTCCAGCTTGTTAATATATGTTATTGACTAAAGTAAATGTCTTAAAATTAATGCTCAAATGTTGCAGCTGGGTGTAGAATCATGATCTCACCGATCATTGCTATTTCTAAAGGAAGATGATATTTTGAACCTTTGACTAACGGGAAGTTTTGAAGTTAATATTAAGTTATCATCTAAACCATTTCATTTCAGTCTTTATTAGAAACCAATACGAAAGAGAAAATTGGCTTTGTTTCTATTGAAGGGATTGAACTTTCTTCTTTCGTACAAATGGTTTTATGCCGGCTCATCAACACCTTTTCGTTTCGTCAACTTGCCTCTGCAAGAGAAAAAGATAAGACATTAATTGTAAATTGTTGTACTTGCAAATTTTCCAAATTATCTCATACTTTCTATGTTTTGTTTTAAGCACTTCACCTTAATTCTCTTCTAAAGTGGAATATGAAGGAACACAACATGGGAGCAGGGCTGTGTTTTCTCTGTTTACACTCACCTCTCTTCATCCCTGTTAATATATACAGACACATATTCTAGGAGCGCTTAATTCGAAATATCTTATTTCTATTGTCTTTTGTTTTCGTTGTTGATGTGTATATATATCCATATTGCATTGTATGTCTAGATTTCATCGTTACTATTTTTGGTGACCATACACTCATCAAATGATAATTTTTTTAGGATGAGACGGGAGTCTACAAGAACCTTTTACAGGAAATTGCACAAAGGGTAGGGGCTCCATTGCCTCAATACACAACATTCAGATCAGGCCTAGGACACCTACCAGTTTTTACCGGAGTAGTAGAATTAGCTGGAATCACATTTACTGGTGAACCTGCCAAGAATAAGAAACAGGCCGAGAAAAATGCTGCTATGGCAGCTTGGTCATCTCTAAAACAATGTAAGTGGCTGGCTAGCTTCAGTTTGAGTTATTTTCTTTAATGGGAAGATATAGAACTCTTCATCAATTTGACCCCCGAGTATAGTATAAAGGTATACCACAAGATTGAAATGCGGTTTTGTGGCAATACTTAAATAAGCAGTTGAAGTCTGTTTCCAATTTTTTTTCCTTCTGGAACTGGAGCCTTGCACTTAGTTTATGTCAAACATTTTTGTGTACTAAGACCTTCATTTGTGTTAAAGGCTGACATCATATTTGATACTTTATTAACAAGCCTATCCATATGCCTTGTTCATAGTTATTTATGCACCGAGTGACTTTTCTTCAAATGACATTATTTATTGCATTGTAAATGATAATTATGAATTGACAATATCATCCTTTCTTGCAGTGGTAAAAGAAACTGCAAGCTCGTCAACTGAACCAGAGAACAATGACGAGCTAGAGCAGATCACAATAGCAAGGGCCTTACTAAACTATCGTCTGAAGGAAAAGATGTCAATGTCAAATCCCAATGCCCCAATTGCATTTCAGAAGAAGTTTCAGATTCAGAATCCTAGGCCAACCAGTCCTCAACCTCCACCTGCCGCTACATCGAAGATACTTCCCTTAATTTGCCCAAAGACGGTACCTCGAAGCAGATATTCATTGACAACATCAAATGAAAGTCCTCGAAGCAGGCATCCTGTCTCTGCAGCAGCTGCCAGTGACAATGCAATGAAGTCATCTTTCTCATGTACACTAGAAAGCCGAGGGACCCATCGCCCAAAGTTCCCAGCAGTAGGAGCAGCACCTTATGTTCCCATTAGACAAATGAGATCACCTTGCCAGGGTATTGCTCCTCCGGTTACAATAAGAACTGCAGTGCCTGTATTTTCTGCACCACCTATTCCACCACCAGCCATGATGTCCCATCAAGTAATGCGGGCACCACCTGTGCGAGTTGCTCCTTCAATCAATATTCGCCAAGCTGTTCCTGTATATGCTGCTCCGCCAGTTCGTAAAGATGAACCTGTTCTCATCCAAAAAGATGATCTGCCTGCTGCTATTACTGTCCCTAGCCAGGAAGATAAACTGCCTGCTATTATTGCGGAGGATAAACTGCCTGCTACTATCCCGGAGGATAAACTGTCAGCTACTACCCAGGAGGATAAACTGTCTGCTACTACCCAGGAAGATAAACTGCCTGCAAGCCAGGAGGATAAACTGCCAGCTAAGAGTCAGGAGACAGACAGCAAAATTGAGAACATTCCACCAGAATCTGAGGCGGTGCAGGGCTTGGAGCAGCTGAAAATTTGAAGCTCATTGGAGTAGAGGTCTGAATTCATGCATGGGAATGTGACCATGGTTTTGTGATGATCTAGAGTTTGCTTCTCATGTTATATTGAGTGATGTCATATCATCCCTTCTTTTTTCCTTTTTTTACCCCATTTTGTCCGGTTAAAGTGCTATAGTCGGTGCAGGTTAGCGTCACCAGTTGAATATCTGTTAAATTTAAGAGCAGTTTAGCATATAATTAGCTCATGTTTTGCTTTTATGATTGTTTGGCCATATCTTATTATACCTGTTGAGCTAGCTTGTTGATTTATGGCTTCTCCCTTGTGGATTTGTTACATTATCTCCCACCTTATTCCCCCACAATAGCGTACCTTAATAAGCACTATGTGTGTCACAACCTTGTGCCATTCATTGTGTCTGGTTAAGAAATTTCATATCTGATTGATAATTATTAGATATTAAAATTAATTAACCAATCCAAAAATGTAGGACACGATTTTGTCACATTATGGTTTGTTCTCCTATTCCCTCGTTGTAGCTTATTTGAGGTAGCTACCGGTACTTTGCATGTTTCTTTTTTTTGTTGATTATTTGCATGTTTCTTTTAGGACATCATTGAGGATATTTCTATTCTCATGAATTGAAAATGTGGTCAATGCCCCAATGCTAGCTGTTCGTTGCATTGAACTATAGCTTCACTCTTTGTCATTGGGCTTGCAGGCTACTATGCTGATGAATATTACTAGAGGCAGCCAAGTAGCCTACCTATATAATATCATAGGTTTCTAGTTACTTTTGGTTTCCATCATACATAGCTTTTTAGTTTTCTTGATTGATAGTATATCACTATATCGAGCTGACTGCACTAAAAATCATGTTAACCACCAAGGTTCAGAAACTTGCCGGACTTTTTTTTTTTTTGGCTTAATTGCACTTTTGGTCCCCCAATTTTAAAATTTTGGCGATTTTGGTCTCCTAACTTTTAATTTGGCGATTTCAGTCCTCTAATTTACAATTCGAGGCTATTTTGGTCCCTCTGTCAACTCTTCTGTTAACGATGCTGACGGAGGGACCAAAATGGCTCCGAATTGTAAATTGGAGGACTGAAATCGCCAAATTAAAAGCTAGGGGATCAAAATCGCCAAATTATCAAAATTGGGGACCAAAAGTGCAATTAAGCCCTTTTTTTTTTAACCTTGTAATGTGGTTCAATGCTTTTGAATCGGATAATGCTTTGTGAACACTTAAAAAGAGTCAAATAATAAATATTTTTATGCAAATCAATTGAATGGTATGTGTATCTATACATAAATTTTTGATTCGACATATTTTGTTTATATAGTAATCTTTTACTAACTCAAGGATGAGGTCCCTACCCTTTTTTTTAGTACTTGAAAAGTTAATTAATTTGAAGGTATTGTGGCATTAACTTGACTAGTTGTAGTTGTCCAATTCAAAACCTAAGTTTGAAGGTTGGCCTTTATTCCAGATTCCATATTGAAATTTGTTATCTCCCGGTTCCATTGTCTTCTGGTATCAAACTGATGATATTTTATTATTATCGACATTATGAGTGTTGTTGTTGTTGTTGTTGTTGTTTTTTTTTTGTGAGGGAGGGAGAGCCACAAACAAGAAACTAGATTTAGATCATTAGATGGAAGATCATGGACGTTAGTTCCATAATATAGACGTCTCTGGCATTGAACCCACTACCTTTTGTTCAGGAACTTTCATTGCCATTTTCCTTTTCCTTTTTCCTAAATTATTATTACTTTGCCACGTTGTATTCAACGGGTTGAAACACTCACTCTTTATAGTAGGTCAAGTGTAAAATCACATTAAACCTGATGAAATGCCTCCTCTACCTGTCAAGTCATTTTCATCTTGTGCATGCTTGATTTACAACACTTTCCTGTGTTGACCATATGAAATAGTAGAAATACTGTTTCTAAGTGATAATAATAATTAATAAAAAAATCACTTTGAAAGTAATGGTTATGGATGAGAAACATTTGTTGCACAGTTGCACGTCAGGATCATGTAAATCATCTTAAACCTTCAAATTTGTGAGTCCATGTAAAATTGGAAAGTAAGCTAATGTGTGATCAACACCAACTTTTTTTGGTCCATGTGGTAAGAACTAAATTTTCCTTAGATAATGTTTTGAATTTGACCTTTGCTAATGAAAAAGAAGTACACTCTAAACAAACTGTACCTCGTTAATGTGCCTTATTGGCTTACTCGGATTAAACCAAGGATCTCAAACCCAAAAAAGAAAAATGAATGATTAACATTATCAATTATGCAAATCACATTTTTCTTTCAAGAGAAGAGAGGTTAACTCAAGGTTTTATAACGGATAAAGATTTTGTTAAGTGTTACCAAACGTTTACGGGTGTTGCTTACTGAAATGCAACTGAACAAGTTAATAGTACTATTTTAAAATCATGTTTAAGATATCTAAAATACTACAGTATTAAACGTACTACAGTACCATTTAAGTTACAGTACCCCGATGAATAAAACATAGCCTCAAATTAAGTAATGTGTAACCTTTCTGTGTAGCAGTCTTAAATGGAACTACAGAAGGAGTCGTGGGGTGGTAGTTGGTGTTTGTTTAATGCTCATTTGAAATGGACAGAATTTTAAGCTGACCACGATTCTTCCCAAGTTAATGTATATACAGTAATTATTATGAGGCAGGTACACTTTTCTATAAACATTACAATCAGAAACTGCAAGTATATGCCATAATTGAGCCCAGAGATGCCCAAAATGTATAACAGGTTATTCTTACTCATTTATTGCCATGGAACCTTGTTTTATTTTTATCTGAAAGTACTCTGTTACACACCTACTATACCTTACTTATCTTTTGGCATGAAAATCAATTGCTTGGGCATATATCAACAGAATTAGAAGTTAAAACTAAATCAATCCAGTAGCTAGATATCTTTGTTTATTCTTATATTTGGACTCTTGTATTGTTGGTGGGGTGCAAGAGAATCTACACTCTAAAGGGATCAAAACTTGATGCAGACGCATTAGAACCAAATTCATTGGTTGCCTAAGGAACAAAATGTTAACTAACTACTCTACTAAATAGTAGTAATAACCATGTTCTCAAGGTATTTCTAAGTTATGTGTAACTTTTTGGCTACTTGCCTTGTTCTAGTGTGGCTAGCAAAATTTTAATGGATGGTTTAGAATTTTGGATGTGGATAGAACAAATTTCTTTCTCAAACTTGATTGGTTTCCCATTAAGACAGAGAGGTTAAGGTTGTTAAGTGGCTTGTACGATGTTATCCCACTTTGCATATTTAACAAGTTTATTAGAAAATGATGGGAAGCCAAGGCACTAATGGGAAAGTAAAAGAAGAGATTATTTTACTAAATGCATGTTGTGTTTTATAGATTAAAAATTCTGGATTAAAAAAAGAGTAGATTAAAAATTCACCAAGGCAAGATAGAATGAGAGATAGAGTAATTAACAAGAAGAAGAAAGAATTATTAGATAGCAAAATCTGTCAGACAAGTAAGTCCAACATTGTTGATGAGGACAAAGTATAGGTAAAACTGTCCAACTCTATTGATCCCTTCCATAGTCCCACGGGCACCACATATCACAGATTCACAGGTACGACTCTCTATTTAATTCTTGCCGATTTGTTTGGACTTTGATTTGGAACCTTTGCTCCATAATAATAACCAAAAAAAAAAAGAAAAAAAAAGTAAAACCTCAATTTGACCACTCAAAAAATAGTTACTTAATTACTCTAGCAATTTAGTCTCTAACATTCTAATTTTGTTCTTATTTGTTTAAATAGTTGATCAAACTAATTTCGGAATAACAAAAATGACGATAAAGTATATACTACATAAAAGATTAATTTGATTAACATTTTGAATATTTACCAATAAAAATAGTATTATTTTAGAATGTTAGAGACTAAATTACCACACCTTAGATAAATATCTCATGTGCTTTTTCACTTAAAGCTCAAGCTGATATCAAATTGGTAATTTACTAAAAAATAAATACCGATTGATTAAAAAAAAATAGATAGATAAATAGATAGATAGAGATACCTAGAGGTTTCATATATTATTAAGAGTGAAAAAAAGATAAGAAGGATGAGACCCCATACGTTGACTTCTGCAGTGTCGAGGTTTTAATTTATTTCAAAGCATTGGTGACCAGTGATCACATGAAGTGACCAGTAGTGGATCCCTTTTTTCTTTGCACCTTGGCTTAATAATGCAAGTCTTTGTGACAGATTAGAGGCTTAATTCAGTTAATTACACAACAGGGTAAAGCTTCTTTCACATCTATACGTCCCACACATGTTTAACTTCCCTTCATATAATAATCACAAGCATAAATTGAGATTAACAACGATAATGTAGAGTATATATAGTTACTTTTAAGAGTTCCATTCTTATTCTTAGCTATGTACTATATGAAAAAGAAGTTGTATGGCTTCAATAATCATACATCATGTTCTCTCTTCTCATCTTATCACTATTTCCAACATTTTTTGCACTAAAAAAAAGAGTGTAACAAACATTTTCCTAATAAAAATTGTACAATTGACAAGATATGTTTATGAGTGTGTCTTAACTAATTTGCTAGTCTTGTAGTGGTACAAATAAGAAAATGCCACGTGTTGTGGTGGTCTTGTTCAAATGGAGGGGTGAGGGGAGCCGTATAGGGGTGTGGTGGTACCCTCCATTCAAAACCAAGTGCATAGTTTTGCTTAGGCAACACCCTTAACCACCGAGACCTTGCACTGGCAACTTTATCCATTTGTGGGTTAAGGCTTTATGGTGAAAAGCACAGAGCATGGGAGGGTGAAATGATGTGAAAAAAAAAAAAAAGAAAACAACAAAAACAAACAACAAACAAAAAAAATAGGGTACATAATGACAATAACAAGTGTGCCTAACAAGCAAAGGTAAGTGTGAAAGCATAGTAGAGAGATTCACTGTGTCTCAAAGTGGCTAACATGTAACCTTCGGTCTGATTAGTTCGGTTGATAAAGGATTCATAATCGTGAACTTATCTTTCAATACTAGTATCTAGTAACTTGTTACTGGATAATAATATATAAAAAGTTCTTTTTAACATACATTATAGATATATTAAAAAATTCATATTTAACAAGTTTACATTAAAAATAATGCATTTACAAAATACACTTATATTATTATATCAATCTCTAATATAAGCTTGTTCGATATAAATTTTTTTATATGATGTCATTCTTTGAATTGAAATTTGCATTAATCTCCATGACTAGCTCACCTATATTTTCATGCAAACAAAAATGCTGAATTGTGTGGGACCAAGTCTCCACTTCAACAACACCAACCCCTAAAAGCAAGCCACCTCAGCATTCTATTGATTTACGCAACAAACCATTTTAAAAAAAGGAAAAATTTCAATGAGGCGTATGTATGGAGCCGGCCCAGACAGGAAGGGCCCACATGATTGGACCTCGGATGGGGCCCAAAGGGGTTTTTCATTAGAGGAGGAGGCACAGGCACAGGGCATTGGCATTATATTCCTTTCCTATGAGAAAAGCAATCACGCAAGGGCAAAAGGAGATGGGAACCCTCCACCCATGAGGAAGAAGAAGAAAGAGAACATCAATTAAATCATAAAGAAAAACATAAAAGATAGAAGGGGAGGGGGACAAAGTGGAAGAATGTTAATCTCATCATTGTAAAGTTTAGAAAAGAAAATATTCCCATTTGACTTTGTTATATCTCATCATACACCATTGATTGTACTATATATTTAGAGGAAGTTTTTTACTTATTCATTCTTATGTCACTCCATACTGTGCTTTGATGTTCTTATCTAAGTTGACAAAATTAAACTTGTTTTCAACCCTGCCTAGCATTTCAGTCCAATTAGCTAATGAATAACTAATAATTAAAAAAAATATTTATTTATTTTCTTTTGAAACGTAGATTTCTTTTAATCTTTGACCGAATATCTTTCGGCAAATTATGAGACTAACCCTCGGATTAAAGCTATTATTAAGTTAAAACTTTTCTAAAATGATAACTAATTCGAATATTGTTTGACCTCACTAATAAAATATCGGAAATGCTGGATGTTACGAAATAAATTCGTAATACGGCATACGAATGGTGTATTCAACATTCGTTTTAATGGCATGAAAAACACACGTGAAAATCACGTGAAAATTTTCTTCCTTTCTCACATTCGTTAAATCTAACGAAAATAATTTTCGTGAGATATAGCACTTTTCATAAAATATACTCGGAACAGCATCGACTCTTGTTATACCAATTCGTTTTTGTTTTCTTCGATTATTGATTTTTTTTAATTTAATTATAAGCAAAAATGTGCTTTTAGAATCTTATGAGTATCATTAAAGATTCCGTCAAATCATAATTGCCCTCCTCATGTAGTTGTCTATGAAATCCAGACAAGGCACAAAACTTGGTTATTCTTCTACGCTATGCTCTGTAACTACGATATTGGAATCATTAGTTCTAAAATGTGAAAAATGAATAAATCATATATTTATTTATTATTGATCTAAAGGTTACAAGAGGAAAGGAAAGAGTAAACTCGATTAAGAATGAAATGAGAAAGGGCAGTGTGTATTGAAAGGATTATTTGAACTCGTGCATCCATAAATCATGTCGCATAGTTTAATTATCTGATCCAATTCTAAGGGAGTTTGGTACTCCATTCGTTTCTTTTTATTTGTCCTTTAAATAAATTTTTTGTTTTTTTATTTGTTTTTCAAGTATTTTAAAAATATAATAAATGTTATTTTCTATATTTACCCTTATCCAATAAGTATTGAATTATGTAAGTAGTAGAGAAAAATTAATGATTATAGATAGAGAAATGGTTTACTCCCTTTTGGACCTCAAATATAAGAAAAAAAACTAATTTCAAACACTTATTAAGGAAGTTACTGGGTACGGTGCAATTAATTTTCTTGACTTAATAAAAAAAAATATACTACTCTAGAAAATATACATTGAGAATAAAACAAAAATTAAATGATACTACAACCAATTTATATATTGTGACATTTTTTTTATCATTATATTGTGACATTTTAGGAATGATTGTATTGTGAATATAAAATTATTTAAGTTTTATTTATATTTAAGATCATCAATAAAATGTTTTTATTTTAATATATTTGAGACTGGAGTGAGTAGTGAAGAAAAATATAATAAAAATATTGGAAATTTGAGTAATAATTACATTTCTTAAAGGATTTGTTTTGTTTGAGATAAGATGGATAGATAGGAAATGATGGAGTATCTTTTGACAAGTATTTGATTTATTTTAAATGACATTAATTACTTCTTTTTCTCTAACACCATTATTTAATTAACATTTTTCAGTGTTCAAAATAATAATTGTATAAATAATTTTAAAAGATTATATCAAATATTATCAATTGCAATATCACTATTACTATCTATATTAATTAATTTCTTTAATCCGCTTAAAAAAATCACCATAAGTGCTTACTATTAGAATTGTGTTGGTTAGACTTAATTCAACCACAAAAGCTAACTCTTGGGATGAGGGATACCTTAACCTTTATAAGCATTTGCCAGACCATAGTCTCATCCGATCCGACGTGAAACTTGCTTTAACACTTACATTAAGTTTAGAGAGGAAAAGAGTATTATATTTTACTATGTTATTGCACACCAAAAGAGTTCCAAAATTCTCTAGCTACGCATCAACATTTAAAATAATGTATGTGATTAAGTTAATATTGAGGATGAAGAAAACAAAATTTATTTGGATGACTAATTTTAACTTGGGTAGTGTAGAGCGAGCGAGTGTATAGTTCTTCAATAGTGCCCTAGAGCACGAGTAGAGAAAGATGATGCACAATATTATCACAATGAACAAAGCAATATAAGTGTTGTCCACATAGCTAGTAACGCTTCTTTTTCACTTTCATCACATAGAGACGGAAAGAAGATAGAATGGAGGGGGAAAGTATTGTTGTCTGGTATGAACTGATTGCACCCAAATAATGCCGACAGCACCATGGAAGCATGAAAGCCTTTTTTCACAAGTTGAATTGGAAGTCAATTTCTTTTACCTTTTGCTTAATATTTCTCCACATGTGTATTTCCCATTGGCATGCTTGTAATGGAATTAACGTAAAGTCGTATCCAGCATATCATATTGGAAAAATCTTTTCTCTTTTTTGAAACTTTGGTGTTCAACCTACGTTCTCCTCTCTTATCATCATATCCAAACAAAGATCCTTGACTATTATTTAATTTAGTTACAATTTTTTTCCTTACATGTTAGTTTAACTTCGTAGATATGTCAAAATTCTTGTTTTTGTCATTTAGTTCATTTTCAAAGGCCTTTTGGGTTTTGGCATTCATATTTGTTGTTTTGTGTTTGAATCCAAATGATTTTGTATGCTTCTCAATTCATTCACCACCACCGCTTTGTCTTGCACTTACTTTCCAAAAAAATATGATGATTTTTCACTTCACCAATTTTAGCTTGTTTTGAGTCACTTCTATATTTTATTTTATATAAAATTATAAAAGTAGCTAGGATTTTCAATATGCATGGATCATAATTAATAATCCCAAACACGCATGAAAAATAAAAATCAACACCTTGTTTTTTTTTATTAAAAAAAAAACCTTGTCAACGATGGATTTAAGGTGTGTTTGGATTCATGCTATAAGATCACGTTGACTCTCATATTTTCGTTGGTGCAGAAACTAATATGAGCAAATGGAGCAGTGTTGTCATTTTTAACGTGATTTTTGGCTAATTCACCTTAAATCCAAACATACCCTTATTATATTCGTTTGAATGAATGATCGTGGGTTCAATTTCTTTATTAAAAAATATTTATAAGTTAAAATTGAAAAAAAAAACCTACTAATTAAAATCACATGAGGATATGCATGGGAATAAAAGATGTGCGTCAAAATATTATTGTTATTATTAGAGGATATAAAACAGTTTGTGACGCAAGGGATGCATATATAATGATAACATAGTCTTTTAAGTTAAAATAAATAGTTTCAAAATTTGTACAAGACTTTGAAGATTAGCAAAGTTTGTTGAAGAACATGAGACCATACTCTCAAAGATGTGGATGTCGTTAGTTTAATCCATTAACTTGTTAATTTTTGGTTTGCGAAAAATGGTAAAGTAAATGAATTAGTATTTGCTTAATTAGACTACAATAATAAAAAGAGAAAACATAGGAGTATTAAATTTAAGAAATGAATTTAAAGTATACATACATTGGATGGTGGTGAATTAGTTAAGAGGCTAGACAGTAATATGTTTGTTTTTTGGGTCTAAGCTGCTGCAGAACATGATGTAGCATGCTTCAAAGAAAAACACTCTAGTATGTTGGTTTTTAATACAATTTTAACTCATTAAAAAAAAATCAGCGTCCATTTTAACTTATTTAATGAGGCTGCTATTTAAAGGATTAATTCCTACCTGAAAAGGAAACTCTTAACGTTATCTTCTTAATTTAATTTTTTTTTTTTAAAAAAAAAAAAGAAAAGTTATCTTCTTTGTTGCTTGTGATGCAATAATAGAAAAGTGTATCAACTATTGTGTGTAGTATAATAATGAGGAAACAGTTCAACAAAAATAAAATACGGTTATAATAATTAGGAAACAACAAATAATAAGAAGGTGGTAAATTAATTATATTTCCACTCTGTAGGCGAACCATTGGATATTGGGTTTATGGGAAGCACGTGACACTACTTTTCGCGCATGCCAGAAGCGGGCAACACATGGAAATACAACGTCCAAAATTATTTTTTTTTCTTTCCATATTGTTTAAGTTGTACGTGTAATTTTAAAAAGAATAATTAAGACCTACTATTATGGTATGGATTTTTTGAATCTCAGTGCTGAGTACAAGAAGTAAAAATGATAAAATATCGTTAAGAAACATAGTTCATTCTCAGTTTATTACTTGATGCATTAAATATTTAATTTTTAAATACAAATATATTTCATTTATTTTCCCATTATTATCCTAAAATTCGAGATTAAGAACATTGCTATTTTATCAATATTAGATTCAAATAATATTAATTTATCCTAATGTTAAAAACTTGTCAAAGAAAAGCCAATTGAAGATAAAAAAAAAATAAAATAAAAAAATCTATAGTTGGAGGTTGAAATTAATAATATACTTTAAAGAAGACATTATTGTTTGCGCATCGAATAAGTATTAGTATTACATATTAGAAGAAAAAAAAAAGAGATTTTTGATAAACTACCAAAGCATACATTTGAGTCCAACGAAAAATAGTCTTAATTTCATCATTCAAAATATCAAATATTTATAATAATGAGATATAAATTTTAGAGATAATTTAATTTTAGTCAAATACAATTTGATTAGCAATTTAGATTTTTTAGAATTCATAAAAATATTTCATAGTTGAAAAACGAATCATGTTTTATGTAATTTTCTGCTATCAATTTAGATATTTGTCCTTGTTACTTGTTTATGCTTGATCTTTATTCTTATTTTTGCTAATCGGAAGTGAAAACATAGTTATTAATTAACGAATAATTGGTGTAGTAGCACATGTTTAATTTCTAGATCAATAAATTCAAGTATTGTTTATAAGAAGAAAAAAAATAATCAAGTTCCACAGAGTATTGGTCAGCATCATAAAGAAAAATCCATCTTCTGTTTCTTATTTTGAATTTGTCCTTACCAAACCCAAATAATTCCGACATTGCCATTTCATTCTCGCTGAGCAACTAACTCTCTGTTCTTCTATTAGTGTGTTTGGTTCCGCAGGTATATACCGCAAATTAGGGGTGTGCAGGACTCGGATCGATCCGATGATCCAGACTGGTTCCGGTTGATTTGGGTCGGGTTGGACCCGGTCTCATATGTGAGAATGAGACGGGTTTCGTCCAAATAAAGCTACTCGGCACCAGGTACGGGTTGGGTTCGGGTTTGACTCAAGGTCATCCAACCCGACCCGATATATGTAACTATTCTTATATATATATATATATATATATATATATATATATATATATATATTAATGATGTAAACATGTTTTTTATTTTATTTTTATGTTATATATTTATACAATACATCATATATTAAATTGCGTCATTTCTAACTTAGCAATTTAATTACTTTTTATTTATTTATTAAGTGACACTTTATTACTTGACTTTACTATCAAAAGTCTCATTTTCTTATCTTTGTCGTACGATATTATATAAATGGCATTTTGTAAACAATATTTCCATATTTTAATTATTTTTTGTAGCCATAAGTGAAATCTTGAATCTTAATTTAGCATAGTTTTTTTTTTTGAGTAATATGTCAGATTAGTCCTTGACTTTGTCAGCGTCGGTCAAGTTAGTCCCTGACTTTATCGAAATAACAATTTAGTCCCTGAGATAGGAGAACATCGATCAAGTTAGTCCTTGCCGTCACTATCGCAGAGATGTATTTGCTTTAAAATGGGATAAAGATAGGGACGTATATGAATTAAAATGAAATCTCAGGGACTAAATTGCTATTTCGATAAAGTCAGGGACTAACTTGACCGACGCTTACAAAGTCAGGGACTAATCTGACATATTACTCGTTTTTTTTGTTTACATAGAAACTTAGTATCTTGCAATGACTTGCTTTACTTTGATCTCACTTTTAGGCTTGTGATTCTTGTCCCGGATCAACCCGAACCCGTCCTATTTAGGCCCACATATATTCGTTTTTTTTTCGGGTTTATGAACGGGTACAAGTTTAAAAATTGACCCTGTTAATATTTACGGGTCGAGTGACGGCCACACCAAACCCGTCCCAACTCGTTCCACACTCACCCCTACCGCAAACGAAAAAGTCAGTGAGAGGCAGCTTTGGCCCGAACACCCGTTTGAGCTGCCCAAACACAAAAACAAATATAGCCTATATATCCATTTCAAGCGAAAAATAGCATTTATCTTAACTTCAATTTGTTAATTGAATTGACCATAGGGACAAAGTTGACGCAATTTGAGTATGGTAACACCCAATCCTCTATGCTGATTAAATAATTTAGAAGTTTTTTTTTTTGGTTTAAAAATGAATCTTAAAGGTTTTTTTTTTTTCAAATGTTTGAATATGTTTTGTAATTTTTTTTTCATTTTATACTTAACTATGCCAAGATTATAAATTTTGGTTCGGGACTCAAAAAGTTGTAAAGGAAAAAATACATTAGGACCGATTTATTTTTTTTTTTTTAAAGAAAACAAGAAAAGTTATGACTAAATTGAAATCCGAAGCTTTGAAGACAAAATTACTAATTACTAATTTTGTCAAATAAGTAATTAATAAACATCCGTACATATATAACTATGAGTCCAAATATTTGGATAAGATATTTTTTTGTGAATCCTAACTCTCACAATCCTCTTTTATGAAATGTTGAAAACTATCCATGTCTTGTGATATAATCCAATCGCAACTTTTTACGGTACTTTATTAAAAATAAGTTAATACGACATTTATATCTTACAAAAATTGCAACTAATCATCATAAATTTATTTTGATATTGTCTATTTTATAGTACATTTTAAAAAAGTATTCGATATATCAACGTGGGGTTGGTTAAGTGATAGCTCACTTGGTCCCTTAACCAACTAGTCTCGAGTTCAAACCTTGAGTGTGGAGCAACTCCGTTGGGAGACCCCTACCGCTTAGTGCGAGCTCAGTTGGGTCAGACCGAATGTGTCGAATTATGGATAAATCAAACCCGGGTACCGGTTGGTGTACACGAAAAAAAATATTCGATAAAATAGTAATAGCTCTTATGATTAAACCCCACCCATATATAAGCAACTAAGAGCATCTCCAACCTAGTCTCTAAGAGACTTGGGTTTCCATGAAGAACCAATGGCAAGGAACCGGAGGGCAGCTCTTGCAAGAGACCG
The DNA here is from genome assembly GCA_037953625.1 of Crotalaria pallida. NCBI lineage: Eukaryota > Viridiplantae > Streptophyta > Magnoliopsida > Fabales > Fabaceae > Crotalaria > Crotalaria pallida. The sequence goes on along the minus strand of CM075654.1, from coordinate 133,641,744 downwards.
TCTCTCCACGTCTCTTAGTGGAGAGACGTTGCTTGGGGGCTAGCGGTGGGCCCTCAATTGTATAGAGGTCAGACATAAAGTTAAAAAAAAAAAAACAAAATCATCTTCTAAAATAATTATACACCTACGTGGACTTAAATCATTTTAGTGTGAGATCCTTGGTTATCTTTAGAATAATGACATTTTCATAACAATATTGAGAAAATGGGTAATGCACCGACGGTATAAAGTTTTTTATACCATCAGTGCATCATTCACCATTCATCCATTTATGGTTGTTGACTTTTAAACTAAAGTAATACAAATGAATGGTGGATGATGGACTGATGGTGTAAAAAACTTTACACCGTCAGTGCATACCCATTAATCTCAAAAATATTTAGCCCGTGTTACTAATTTTTAGTTAACATTTGGCCATTATATATTATTATTCTTTTTTTACTAGTAAAAATCTAATTGAGTTTTTTTGAATTGGTCTTGTTGAGCTTAATAACCACACACACATTGCCGTTTGTTCGGACAACACGGGGAGTGAGCATAGGATGTATGGTGAATGAGTCCTCTTTTTGGAACGTCACTGTCCAAACTTTTTTTTTAATATATTTTTGCATATTTTTCTGTAATTGGTCATGGCATATTTATGACTTCCTTATTTGACAACTTTTGGTTAATGAATTAATCGGTTTAATGTCCTAAACTATTTTTTTTTTTTTGGATCCGACGAGAAATAATGATCCATAAGTTTATAGCTGTGGCTATAAAAGGCCACCTTAGTTAGCTAGAGTAATACAAAGAAAAAACGATTTTCTTTTTCTCTTTATTGTTTTTCCTTTTTTTGTGAAATTTCAAGTTCCAATCCCGAGTGTACAGGTTCGTGAGTTGTTGGGCTAACTTTAAAAACAAGATTGGTGATATAGTTACGTAACGACTAATCAATAACCATGCTTTTAAGACCATAGAATTTTTCACAATACAAATATTATCAAGGTTATTTTTATAACGAATAGACATATGTGTGGTCAGGGATCTCACTTACGAGTTTAACTATTCCTGAATATTTGTGTAAGATCAAGTTTTTACTATTACTAAGTAAAAAGATCATAGCTATTATTCAAGGTGTAACTTTATTTCCTTGAGCCAAGTGATTAGCGCTATGGTTTGCTATAACTCTTATCCCATAAGTCTTGACAAGGCTGAAAGGTGCATCATCAACAATTAATTTCTTATTGATTGAGTGAGAGGATGCACTTTTTTTTTTGTTTACACTCTGGTATCTGGTCCGTTGGACCGACTAATCCAGTTCGAGAGGGGTCCCGTGGTTAAGGTTTTATTCCTCTCTCAACGTGTTATTCTGGGGGATCGAATCGTGGCTCGTCTTACCAAGTGCAACCCTTAACACCACTGCACCAATAGCTCGTTGGTGAGAGGATGCACTTTGAAAAGAGAAAATAACGTAATAATTATTTAAAAAAAAAATACAACAAAAAATGAGAGTCGTAGTTGAAAGTTCAAATTTATTATTGTTGCAATTTTTGTTTAGGAGGATGTGAATGTCTTTTTTTTAGGTGAACATGTGAATTTATTTTACCATGTTTTAAATATTTTTTTTAACTATATTAAACATTTGGAAAAAGCTGTAATTGAGTTTAGTAAAATGGAAAAACAGAGAGTTGCAATTCAAGTGACCGGAGGTTGTAATTTAACATAAGATTTTTACTATTTTGAGTTTCCCGTCACCAAAATACTATTGTGTTGACTATTTACTATCTTCCTCTTTTAATATAAGATTTTTTTTATATAGTTTTCATCCATTAAAAAAGATAGTTAGTATTATCAGTGACATTGAAAATACAAATATTTGATATATATATTTTAAATTACATCTATAATTATTATTGAGATTAAAAAATGTGTCGAGTAAATAAATATTTTTGAGAAAAAAATAATTAAATTTTATTAAAATTTGAAATAAAATCTCATAGATAAAAACTAAAAATTGACCAAGATAAGATAAAATCATGATATGAACATGACAATTCTTATTTTGTCTAGAGTTTGGTGTATACCATATACCAATTTCATTTATGAGATGGTGATGATGGTGGTAATATGATGATGGTGATGGTAAAAGTATTAACGTGTGGGATATAAAAAGAAAATTGCACTGTCATATCATGTTATTTTCTAGTATAACTTCCTTCGCGTAGGATAGAAAATACATTAAATAAGCATGAAAGAGTAGATCAGCAAGATAACATTATCTTATTTCACTAGCTCACGAGACTTTGGATAATAGCATAATAAGAGAAACTATCATATCATGTATTTCTTATGATATTAACATGCTCACTAAACAAACTCTTATTTTCATGACTTCATTAGAAGATAATGGTACTTGTACTAATTATTTTTTATACTTATTACTTAAAATGTAAAATAGGGAGTAAATATAAGATATTGGCTTAAATAAGAAGAGAATGAAAATTTCGTGAAACTTAAATTTTATTATTCATTCCTAGTATGTTTGGAAACCCAATCTTTCCTTGCTCAAACGCACGTCCAAGGGCAACACAACTCCTGCCTGCTTATTAGAGAACGTGCGTTTGCCTTTGTTTGAACGCGGAAACAAACAAGGCCTCCTAAGTATAAGTACTATTATCATTTCAAGGCATAAACGAGGGTCTCGAGAGATTGTAATACTAGTTGGTGATAGTATTTTCATTTTTTTTTATAATTTTTTTATTTTAGTTTTCAATCACGTCAAGTACTTTATTTTATTTTTTATAAATGTTTTAATTTATTCAATACTTTCTAGATGCATAAAATGCTATTCCAATATACTTATAAGAATAATTTTGAAAAAATATATTAAATTATTTAATTGTAGGAGTATTATCAATTCCAATACCAATAATAATATTATTATGTTCCTCAATTTGCATACAATATCACTTCAAACTAAGTCTTTATATATATAAAAAAAAAATCAAATTTTTCTCAAAATTGGAAATATGGAAGATTTTTTTTAAATCATCCATTAACTTACAATCTAAATGCTATTCAAATACAGTGAAAAGTTCAATTTCTGTCATGTATATGAAAAAAATCTTGTTAAAAAACTGTATTATTTTAATAATCTCTCCATCTCGAAAAGAAATTAATTTGTCACCCGAAAAACACCCTTAATTGACAACAAAAACTTACAATCTCAATGCTATTCAAATTTATTTTTAATAATTCCTTTTATTCAAGGTACTGTAAATTAAGTTTGGGTTTAGAGGCTGAGTTGCTTGAACAGTGCAGTTCAGAATCAGAGCAGACAACCTGTGGTGTGTTGCTCCAGTGGTCAGGGGGTTGGACTTTGGTAGAAGGAGCCGTGTGTTCGATTTCCCGCAACATCCATCAGGGAGGTTTTACGTCCTTAACCCCAGACCCGGCCGAATCAGATTAGTGGGCTGGTTCAGTTCAGTGGAAGTTTCCACGGACTGGACTGATTCCATACTGGGGCTTAGGAAAAAAAAAACAACAGATGAGAGAGAAAGAGGAGAGGGTGGCGGGAGGCGTGAAATGTTGTCATGTGGGGCCGAAGATGTGAATAGAAAGTAAGAACAGGGACAAGAACGTAAATGCGCCGTAAATTATAAACAAACATTACAACACCACCTCCTCCCCTACCATGTTTCTCGATTTTCGTGTGTTCTCTCTTCTCTTCTCTTTTCATTTCACTGTGTCCACACTCTCTCTTCTTCCTCCTCCTGCTTCTTCTTCTGCCTCCTCTGAACATGATTAGGGTTTCTCCTTTGTCTCTTCTCCCTTCCTCACAACTCTCTGCACATCACACTACCTTCTAAATTCTCAAACAACCCTTTTGTTTTTTTTCCCCTTTTTTAGCTTAATTTAATATTAAAAATCCTTTCTTTCTGGCTCTTAGCTTCATTTGACAACTGGGTTCTCTCTCTCTCTCTCATGTGATGATGATGATGTCAAACCAGAGTTTCATGTTTAGCAGTATGTGGAACCATTCGGTGCACTCTTTTTCATAACAAACAAAATAAAAAGTTTCTTCCTATAGCTCTCTCTCTCTCTCTCTCTCTCTCTCTCTCTCTCTCTATAACTCTATTCCCATTATCAGTTACTAAATAGTAAATACTCACTCTCTTTTATATTAACCTCTTCTCCAAATCTTCACACTTTTTTCCATGTCAAGTTACAAACTTTACTAGCACCAACAAGCTTTTTTTTTCTTTTTTTTTTCTACCTTGATTGTGATTTGCGTTAAGAGGGTTTAAGAGGGTGGTTGAAGCTAGCATGGCTATGGCTTTGGCTCATCACAGGGAAAGTAGCAGCAACAACAGTGGTAGCATTGACAAGCACCTTGATTCAATTTCTGGCAAATATGTTAGGTACACTGCTGAACAAGTTGAAGCTTTGGAAAGGGTTTATGCTGAGTGCCCTAAACCTAGTTCCCTCAGGAGGCAACAGTTAATCAGAGAGTGCCCCATTCTTTCTAATATTGAACCAAAGCAAATCAAGGTTTGGTTCCAGAATCGAAGGTAACACAAATAAAAAACTTTTTTTTTTAGGACTTTAAAGTTTCCATCTTTTTTGGTTCTGTTTTGATTATGAAATTATGAAATTACCATTTTGTTTGATTTGTATGAGGGGCTTTATTGATTTGGAGGTTTATATGGTTATGTTTGGGTTTGAATAGGTGTAGAGAGAAGCAGAGAAAAGAGGCTTCTCGGCTTCAGACGGTGAATCGGAAGCTTTCGGCTATGAACAAGTTGTTGATGGAGGAGAATGACCGGTTGCAGAAACAGGTGTCACAGCTTGTGTGTGAGAATGGTTTTATGAGGCAGCAATTGCATACTGTAAGTCCTATGAACAATGCTTTCTCAAGTTGGTTGCTTTGTGTAATTGGTAATTTCACACTTTGTAGACTTAAAAAAGAAAGAAAGAATTGATCCTTTGTTTTTGATATAAATGGAAAATTGCGTTGTATCCTTTATTAAAACATGTGATAATAATAAATACTACCATTAATTCGGTTGTTTGAACTGTTATTCTCTTATTCCTGCAGACACCAGCAGCAACTACGGATGCTAGTTCTGATTCGGTGGTTACTACTACGCAGCACTCTATGAGAGATGCTAATAACCCTGCTGGGTAATTTTGAAGCTTTTGGAATGAATTTTCTGCTGTCTTTTTTTTTACCATGTCTAATTTAATTTCATTTGTGTTGCTTGCAGACTCCTATCAATTGCAGAGGAGACCTTGACAGAGTTCCTTTCCAAGGCTACAGGAACGGCTGTCGATTGGGTCCAGATGCCTGGGATGAAGGTTTGTTTTTGTGCTCCCTGGTCTGCAGTAAAATTAATGAATAGATTAGTGATTGTGGCTTCAAGAAGATTATTGCTGTGAAATTCATCATGATACTGTGCTGATTTGGATATAAAGTCACCTTTACCTTTTTCTTACAAAAAAATATTCATATGGTCAGCCTGGTCCGGATTCGGTTGGGATCTTTGCCATTTCGCAAAGTTGCAGTGGAGTGGCAGCTCGAGCCTGCGGTCTTGTTAGTTTAGAACCTGCAAAGGTAAATCAATGCTTCTAAATATGAAGTGAAAGTTTGTCTGCAATTTTTCAGTCATTTCTTGGTTAGCAAGCTAAGGTCTGTAATCTGTTTGAATTTTGAATTTCTAAATCCCAAAATTTTCAATAGATTGCAGAGATCCTAAAAGATCGTCTATCTTGGTTTCGGGACTGTCGGAGCCTTGAAGTTTTTACAATGTTTCCTGCTGGTAATGGAGGGACCATTGAGCTTGTTTACACACAGGTGAGCACTCAACTATAAAATTTAACAACTCTTTATCATTTTGTTCATCCTTCCAAGTAATCTTTGAAACTGCTACAGACATATGCTCCAACAACTCTGGCTCCTGCCCGGGATTTCTGGACTCTGAGATACACTACAACTCTGGAAAATGGCAGTCTTGTGGTGAGTACATTATATTGTCCACCTAATAGCTGCAGTTGTTTATACTTGATATTTAAACCTGCACCTCGTTGTCTTTCCTTTAAATTCTACTTTAGAGAGAGATGATTAAATGTAATTTGCACTTATGCGCCTTCTGATTCCACCTTTAAAGGTTTGCGAGAGGTCACTGTCTGGTACTGGAACTGGCCCTAATCCAGCTGCTGCTGCTCAGTTTGCAAGGGCTGAAATGCTCCCCAGTGGCTACTTGATTCGACCATGTGAGGGCGGCGGGTCAATCATCCACATTGTGGACCATCTGAATCTTGAGGTTTGACCTCGTCACAATGAATTAATGTATATGTTTTCACCCCTTCGAATATTCATTAATTTACTTATGGTTATCTACTAGGCGTGGAGTGTACCAGAAGTACTGCGACCACTTTATGAATCATCAAAAGTGGTAGCTCAGAAAATGACAATTGCAGTAAGTTCACTGATGTTAATTCATACACTAGGGGTTTATTTTGACATTTGGTTGACTAGTGTTATTATGGAGAACAGTGTGCAAACTGAAGCACAATCTTTTGATCAAATCCTGTTTTATGTCGTCTGATATTTGAGTAATTAGTCTCTGCATACTGATATTAGACTGTGCAGTGCTGGGAGGTATTATAATCTTTGGATTAATGTCTTGGTATCATTTTTTCTTTGTTCTCTTTTTGTCATTCTTCATTTTAAGATCCCATAAGTTCTTCACTTGTTTTCTGGACCCATATTTTCTTCATGTGATTTCCATCTCTTCTATTTCTTCTCTGTAGATGAGTATTGATTTGATGGATTTTGTAACAGGCGCTTCGGTATATCAGGCAAATAGCTCAGGAAACAAGTGGTGAAGTGGTATATGGATTGGGTAGGCAGCCAGCTGTTCTGCGAACTTTCAGCCAAAGACTAAGCAGGTATCCACATGAAATTTGTTTCCATGAAGGCTGTTTCAGATGGCAATTCTAGGCTGTTGATTCTGAAAATATAATTTCCAATTGATTGTATTTGTTTTTGACTGAAAATGGATCATGACACTTGCAGAGGCTTCAATGATGCTGTAAATGGATTCAATGATGATGGGTGGACTATAGTGAATTGTGATGGTGCTGAGGATGTAATTATTGCAGTTAATTCAGCCAAGAATTTGAATGGCACTTCTAACCCAGCTAATTCACTAGCATTCCTTGGAGGAGTTCTCTGTGCAAAAGCCTCTATGTTGCTCCAAGTGAGTCTGAGAAATTAACGGATATATTAGTATTTTTTTAAAGTGTTAGTTTTTAATGCATTGATAGCTGAGAAGGACATGTTATGTGTAAAACCTTTGTAGCTGCTGCCTTCCTTTCCTTTAACAAGTAAAAGCGACCCTTGATTATCTTTGATACGTTGACCAATATGGAAATTGATCCTGACTTGAACTGGATAAATGGTTCTTAAAATTATAAATGGTGGACTAATCAATCTTGAAATGTTGCATGACTAGTTCTTATACCTCTTTACTTGCAGAATGTCCCTCCTGCTGTTTTGGTTCGCTTTCTGAGGGAGCACCGCTCAGAGTGGGCTGATTTTAATGTGGATGCTTATTCTGCTGCATCACTGAAAGCAGGCAACTATGCCTATCCAGGAATGAGGCCAACAAGATTCACTGGCAATCAAATAATCATGCCTCTTGGCCATACAATTGAACATGAAGAGGTATGTTTGCATTCTATTGTTCAGCCTGACAAAGGGTGGATCAAAATATGTCATCGTTGTGCAAAGTAAAGATTTTGGTTTGGGCGTTCTTGAGTTATTTGTCGTTTGTTAGATGACAGATGCTTATTTGCTTTGGTGCAAAGAGATTTGGTAAACCTATTTGTGCATGCTTTGTTATCCATTAGATTGATGTCAACCAGCTTTGGTCCCATCACTTAAAACAATAGTATTTTCAAGCAACGTTTCTGATAAAGTTATGTTTTCATCACAGATGCTTGAAGTTATTCGGCTTGAAGGCCACTCATTTGCTCAAGAGGATGCTTTTGTTTCTAGGGATATTCATCTCTTACAGGTGATGCTTCCGACTCTTGTTGAAATGTTAGAAATTATCTTCTTTCTATTCTTTTCACATAATCTGAGTCAGATCAAATGTGGATGTATTATTGTTGGTGCAAATTGCTTTTATTAAGGATGTCAACTATTTTTTAATATAAATAGGAAAATGTGTATTGCAATGATCAAAATACACTAATGAAAGTAGAGATAAATAGTAGGGGCAAGATTGGAAAGAAAAGTAAACTCAGAGAAGCTAGATGCTGCTCTGCCCCACTCCTGGTCAGATACCCAATGTTTGTTGTCATAATTTCCAAGTTCAAGCATATAGTGCCTAACAGGTTCATATTCTCAATAAACAATGCTACAAGGAGAGCTTTCTCGTAGATTAAGATTCTTCCAACGCAACTTCATTTAAATTCTGAAGTGCTACTTGAAATCTTTGATAACTTTGTAATTATACTTGTGCCTATCAGGGGGGTTTCTGCCATACTTCTGCCTTCTATGATTCACTCCATTTATCGTTTAGCTCTATTCGTTATGCACAAATGAATATGATAAAATATAGAAAGGTACTAAGGTGCTTCCGTTTTTCTGGTCTTGTTGCAGATATGTAGTGGAATTGATGAAAATGCTGTTGGGGCTTGTTCTGAGCTCATATTTGCTCCAATTGATGAGATGTTCCCTGATGATGCTCCATTGGTGCCTTCTGGTTTTCGCATTATCCCATTGGAATCAAAACCAGTTATGCATTGTTTTTTAATTCGTTTGCTCTAATGCGCTATGTTATCACTTTTTTGCTGTTATTGATGTCCATGTATGGATCCTGTTGTAATCTTTACCATGTTATTTTTTCTCAGGGTGATAAAAAGGATGCAACAGCTACTAATCGGACCCTGGATTTGACATCTGGTCTAGAAGTGGGCCCAGCCACAACTCACGGTGCAGATGCATCATCAAGTCAAAACACTCGATCAGTGTTGACTATTGCCTTCCAATTTCCTTTTGACAGCAGTTTACAAGATAATGTTGCTATCATGGCACGTCAGTATGTTCGTAGTGTTATTTCCTCTGTGCAGAGGGTTGCCATGGCTATATCTCCGTCTGGTATAAGCCCAGCTGTCAGTGCAAAACTTTCTCCTGATTCTCCAGAAGCTCTCACGCTAGCTCACTGGATCTGCCAAAGTTATAGGCAAGTTTTCTTATCTCTCTCCTTAATATTTCTAAGTAACAGTCTATAAGTTAATCATGCTTACTGTGACAGTAATGAGTGCACTGAGTGGATTGTGCATTTTATAGTCCAATGTGATTTTTTGTTTATGCTGTTATTTCTGTTAAATGATTCATGCTACTATCCGGTGGATGTATATTTTTTAAGTGTTTAACACATCTCTCTTACCAAAATTAGTTACTATTTGGGGTCGGAATTACTGAGATCAGATTCTCTTGTCGGTGATATGATGCTGAAACATCTTTGGCATCATCAAGATGCCATTTTGTGCTGTTCAACGAAGGTATGGTATTGATTTCATTTTATTTTATTTCACAGTGCAACATCTGATCCTTTTATTCAAAATGGAATTTGGAAGGTGCATCTTTTTTGTCCCTTTAATACTTGTCATGTGAGGTTGATCTGATCGATCCTCTCTGTTTGATGTCGCAGTCGTTGCCTGTGTTCATCTTTGCGAATCAAGCAGGCCTTGACATGTTGGAAACAACTCTAGTAGCTTTACAAGACATCACTCTGGATAAGATATTTGATGAGTCTGGACGCAAGGCATTGTGTGCAGACTTTGCCAAGTTAATGCAGCAGGTAATTTTCCGTGAGTTAAATAACACATTTATACAATTGTACTGATCACATATTGCTTGTACCTTGATCACTATTTTTTATTTAATTCAAGTTACGAATTACATTTATTTTGTTGCTTCAGGGGTTTATTTTCAAGTTATGAATTACATTTATTTGTTGCTTCAGGGGTTTGCTTATCTGCCAGCTGGCATCTGCATGTCGACAATGGGGCGTCACATTTCTTATGAGCAAGCCATCGCCTGGAAAGTGCTTGCTGCCGAAGATAATTCTGTTCATTGCTTGGCTTTCTCTTTCATAAATTGGTCCTTTGCATGAGAATCCAACTCGTGTACCGAATGCCCTACTTTTTTCTCGCTTTAACATAAAAAAAATGTAAGGGGAAAAAAGGTTCTAGAATTTTTGTTAATGTACTATTAGATCAGGTCTGCATTTAATTCGATTTAATTTATTTCTTGTTTAGTGCAGAGACCAAGTTGAATTTATCTTGTAAATTACTCCTGTTAGTGCTAGATTGAAGTTGAGACCTGAATGACATGTGGAGTAGTATTTGTTTTGGTCTGTATTAGTATCTTCTAGCTAGGACATAGAAAACAGTAGTCTGATGACAATGGTGCATGAGTATGTGTTCACAATCACTGTGACTTGTGTGACTAACTGCAACATTCTTAAATCTGCATCGTTTGAACACTACATGCGCCATCTTTCTTTTTTTTTTTTTTTTTTTTTTTTAATTGAGTGGCAAGAGTTACCTACCAACTTATTTGATCAATGGTGCATAAACTTAGCATTACCCAGATTTAATCTTTATTATATATTTACCTGTCACCTGATCTTTGTAGTACATGGAAATAGTAATATTCTAAGAGTGGGAACGGTCAACTTGAATTGAGAGTAAAATAAAATTACTAGTGTTGTCCTAGCGCGCTGGAATAGTGATTAGGAAAGCAGAAAATGGAGAAAATATTACATGGTTTTGAACAATGTCATTAATGTTTTAAGTCAACAACAATTTAGAACATACCATTTTTTCACTATATCCCTATTTGAATTAAGGCTATATATATGGATATAGTATTGCGGGTGGAACGGAATGGAATAAGATAGGATGGAGTGGAGCATAGTGGAATAGAATGGAATAAAGTTAGTACTCCATTGTTTGGTCGCATCGCATAACACCTCAATTTGGGAAAAATGAAAAAGTGGAATTTCTGATGGAATTGGATGGAATTTATTTCACCATGTCTCATTCCATGTCATTATAAATATATCAATCCAAATAATGGAATTTGCTTAAATACCATTTTATTCCCCTCCTGTCTATGGCACTTCACCAATCCAAACATAGCCTAAGAATTTTGCTGTGTTAATTTGTTACTAGTTTGAGCCACAAATAACCTGGTACTGTGAAGTAATTTTTTTGGAAGAAGACATCTTTTACGGATGGGGAATTAATCCAAGACAAGCCAAGAAAGGCACGCAGTTACCAGAAAAACATGGTACAATTGATTGATTGTTATTATTACAGTATGTTACATACCATACCCTATACTACGACATGGAAAAAAAAAGTTATCATGGCCATGTCTTCTTGCCTTGTGCCTTTTCTAAGTTTGTCTGCTTATTCCCATATTTACCGATTACTCTACTATAACATTAAAGTAAAGGACACTCTTCCTTGATCAGTTTTTTCACTTTTTTGTATTAAATAAATGAACGAAAAAGAAAGGTAAAATGAATTGGGAAAGTTGTGTAATATTCTAATTTGCGTCGCAGAAAATTGAGAGTAGCGGAAGTGTAGGAGCTTAGGAGGAGAGTGTCCTAGAAGAACGAAGAGTGATTTATTAATAGTGTAAATGTTGTCTATCGATCCACATTCCTATTGTCGTGTTTTCGTTGTAAAGTGTTGTTTGTCATAAAATATTATATTTGTAAATCGACATTCATTTTGTCATGTTTTTTTATGTTAAAGATGAGTAGGAGACAATAGTATAAGACAATTTTTGTATCGTTTTTTTTTCTTGGGGTGGTAAAGCAATCAACCCATCCAAGCATGTATGAATTGCTATTTTCCCATTTAAAATTGCTCCATTTCCATTTGATTTTTGTTTTGTGAAACTGTCTTTACTTGTTGATGCAACAGTTATTATTATTTTTTTTCCAGTAACTTCCCTTCCCATTAGAGATGATATAATGGGAAATTAAAAAATTATGTACAAACAGAGTTTGTTTTATATAATAGTATAGATGGTATAGATAATGGTTATAAATTATAACTACTGACTTTATTACTCAAAACATTTAATAGAGTAGTTTGAGACAACTGCCCGTCTAGCTCAGTTGGTAGAGCGCAAGGCTCTTAACCTTGTGGTCGTGGGTTCGAGCCCCACGGTGGGCGTCAATATTTAAAATTCTTTTGTTGCCATTTAAAATGCATACCCAAAAGTATACCAAAAAAAAAAATGCATACTCAAAATAAACAATAACTATGTATTAAGAACAAAATCGTACACGATCAAACCCTCGGCCTAATACCACTAATACACAAATTACAAAATTTTGCTAACTAGGCAACTGTTTGTTTGGTTTTTGTTTTTTGTTTTTTTTTTTTTTTTTTTTGTCAGAGTGGATAGGCAGCTAAGACAGAAACTTCGACCCTTTGTTTCTTGTTTCTTCTGTATGTAATTTTGGGTCAGCATTGGAGCGCATTTAAAAATAAAAAAAAAACAGACAATTTATGTGTTCAGCTCATCTAAAATAAAGATATGTGGTTCACAAAAAAATATTTTACTTTCTATTAAAAAAATATATAATATGCAATTTATATAGAAAAGATATAGCTAAAGGTCACTAAGAAAAAAAAACACGTTTTGTTGACCGAGCTATGAGTTTTACCACATAGCATGCACTGTCATGTAGTCCTGTTACAAACTGCACTTTCATTCCAAAATCTCAAACCAACCATTTGATTCATATATACTACACTAACACATGATGCAAAGCTTCTTCCAATAGGTGCAAAATGCAACAGTCCAACACATGATACCAACACTAACTTTACAAGCTGCCCAAGTTTGTGAATGTCACTGTTTTCGATCACCGGGATGCCAACGACCAGAAGTTGAGGAGAAACGATGGAACTGTGGTGAACCAACAAATAAAAGCCATGCCTGTAGCTGTTTCGAACTGCACACAGTGGTTCTGATCACAACTTTCAAGATCATTGTCAATAAGGACTGTGATGCCTGCTGACGCACAAGCTGCTGCAAATGTAAGGGTCGAAGTCACCTGCATGGAAGATACAGGTCTTCTGAGGTTAACACTTAACACTAGCATTTCCAGAGTGAAAAAAATTAACATAAGTAAAAAGCTCTACATGTCAAGCTTCAGAGTTATAAAATTACTAATTGATAATGAAAAGAAATCAGTGCATGGGCATTTCCAGTTATTGAGTATTGGTAAAAAATGTGTTCGGGTGATTGTTCACTGAAACTGAATGAGTAATGCTTACTAGTATAAGGTTATTCAATGTTTGGGATTAATAAAACATCACGTGGAATGAATAAGTTAGAAAAAGTTTCGATAAGATGTATGCGGCACATGTCAGACAGCTAAAGTGAATGAATCCTAAAAACTACAGGGAAATAGTGACAATTATTTTACATTACTATCCTAGAATTATTATTTTTTTACTATCACATAAAATTATAATGTATTGTAAGTTTCATTGTTATTAAGTTTGAGTGACATGCGGAAACAAACCACAAGCTTAAAATAAGTGGAATAAAACAAAACTACTTTAAGTTAAAGTATGCAAAGAAATTGAGTTGTGAGCATGGAGAAATTATGTACTAGGAACAACTTTATATAGACACTCCATTTAACATCTTACAAAAACAAAGTTATGTGGGACATACTAGAAAGAGGAGAATCCGTTTACACCCAGTTAAATTACACCAACTCTTGCACCGCCCATAGTTTAATGTTAAATGGAGTATCTTTGGCAGATAGAACCTACTTAATAATTTTCACCATGCTTATAATTTATTTTCTTTGCATCATTTAGGTGAAAGCAATGTTGCTCACTCCCACTGATTTTAAGCTCTTCTTTGGGTTTTCATGTGTCACCAAAATAACATGGCAATAAAGCATACAATAAATTATATTTGCACTGAATAAAAAGACTAACAATCACACATAATGTGATAGGAACCCAGGGACAGAAAGAACCGAAGAAAGAGTAAGAAGACAAAAGAATAAGCTCTGTGACTGAATTATATGTGAACAAGGAGGGCAAGGAGAAACATTTCTTCATCCAAGGATTAAATGTAGCAAAAGCTCTGTTATTCCAAATATTTAATCAATTAGTTTGAATATCTTTCCTATACAAATCCCCTTATTTAACTACCCAATGTATAACTAATCATCTAACTCTCAAACTAACTCAACAACTGTGAGTTTTACTATGGGAATACACTTTCCAAACCTTGATTCCTTATACCAATGTTGGGCTTGGGGCTGGGCGCTGACATAATGTGAACTAATTTTCAGCTATTTAAGAAAACTTCTATCATTTATCATATGTTGAGCTCATTCAAAATTATTCATCCATCAATGAATTATGTATCAAGAAAAAAAAAATATCTTTCAAGCATGTTCCTTGGGACGGTATTTTTCGAAAATAAATATAAAATATATTATTAGTTAGTAAGACTCTTTGAGTTTAAATAAATGGGTTCTGTTAAGTGCCCTCACTTTATTTTATTAAATCACACTTTTAGGAACTGAAAAATGGAATTTATCACACACAAAATATTAAAGAAAAACAAATATTTTGTAATATTTTATCAAGTCTAGGTAGAGAGCTTCTTACCCCATCACCAATGGTAAACAAACTAACAACTCGATAGTTCTGCAAAGATCGCCCTACTAAAAGGGCATAAACGTCAGTAATAGCCAATGAAAAGCTCCACAAAGTCTGCAAACTGGCAGCCGCAACAAGGTAACTGATAGAAGAAAAGACAAGGATTTTATGTAACGCCATAGCATTTCATCAACAAAAGGGGGAGAGGAAAAGAAAAAAGTCAAAAGATGTTTCAATAATGACTTGTTTAATCCAAACAACAGCAACAATCAAACCTTAACACACGAGATGAGGTCCGCTACATTTATCAAATGATGTCATGATTTTCTAAGGTAAATGACATCTATAGACAAAGTGTTTTACATCTTTGGATCTTAACCTTTCTCAGAAGTAACGTGAGAACTAAGCCATGACATATGCAGTCACAAATCAGGCAGGATACACGGAACAAAGTCAAATAAATTGTCATACAACCAATTGGCAATTAATAACACCCCCCAGGAATACAACCACATTCATAAATGCCTTTAGACATGGCATTGAGTCATTGTCAAAATCTTTTCACTCCATCCTCGGACTCTCCACTCAACTAGTCATGAATTACTATTCCACAAATTAAGGTGTAATAGGAAATCATGAATGCTATTTTGAATTATGAATAATATATGATATAAAGGATCAGGAAATAGATTCTATATAAACAATCTCAAACAGGCAGATGTTGTATAACCAGATAAGAAAGCTGTTTTCTGTTTCTTCTCAGTAGCTCCTTAAGATATTAATAGTGGTAAACAACAGAAGAGGTATAACCGTATAAGTAATCAGCTAATCAAACCATCTTGATGGGAAAAAAAATCATTTTTAACATACTCTCGACATTTTCATTTTTCTTTTTTGACAAAACACACAGTTGACAACTTGACATATTCAAGATTGTTGAAACATTTTAGAGGAGTCAAGCAGAGTGAATTCTTTCCAATACGTAAGATGAACTAAATAAGTCTGAAAGTCATTCATATGTGTCAACAGCTCAATTTTGGTCCCAGAGTACATGAAGAGCATCAGTTAATTAAAAAATAATCCTCTAACTCGACATTTTTCAACAGAAGGGGTATAACCGTATAAGTAGTCAGTTAATCAAGCCATCTTGATGGGAAAAAAAATCATTTTTCATACTCTAGACATTTTCATTTTTCTTTTTTGAAAAAACGCACAGTTGACAACTTGACATATTCAAGATTGTTGAAACATAGTGAATTCTCTCCAAAGCATAAGGTATACTAAATATGTCTGAGAGTCATTCATATGTTACAACAACTCCATTTTGGTACCAAAGAGTATATGAAGAGCATCAGTTAATAAAAAATTAAAAAAATAATTGTCTAACTCGTCCTTTACTAAAGTAATAAATCTGACGCACCTAGCAATATCCTAACCATTCCAATTGAATCAAACATATGCCTTTTGAATTAGCTGTCCATAAGAATGAAAGATATGAAGAATGACAAACCAATTGATCAACTTTCATGCAGTAACAAACTCAGACCCCTCGAGAACAAGCTTAAATTCATAATCATGTGTCAGCAACACATGCAGAACTCATGGATGCAGTGATCCAGATCCATCAATTTCAATTATATCCATACCCATGTGGAGAATGTTTCGATGAAAAAATAACTAAATAAAAATGAAATACTGTCTTGTCAACTACCCTATAGACAAAAGGCATTAATTCGTAATCTCTAGAATCCAAAATTTGATAATTCAGTCAAATCCTTCTTTACCCTTGGGACAGATTTGAAACAATCACACACACAAACAAAACAACATAATAAAAGAACAAGAAATTTATCATGAAAAAAAAGGGGTCAATTACCAGAAAGCAGTGACAGAAGGAAAATCATTGGTGGAGGCCATCATATAGATAGCAACAGCAGCAAAAATAAACTGAGAGACACGCAGAGATAGGCCACCGGCCGTGCCGGGCATGCCTTGGATATCCTTCATCCTCACCCTTGGAATCGCAACGACACCGTTTTGTTCACCACCACCACCACCATCAGTAGTTGCAACTTCTTCAACAACAGGGTGAACTGAAGCATGACTCACACTCATTTCTTCACCTCCCACACACACTTCAATTCATCACTCAGCTACCATCCAATTTTCTTCTTCATCAAAACAAAAAGCACATCAATCACCCTATTTAATATATTCATTGCTGATAATGATCTAAGTAAATTTACATATGCAAACAGTAAATCAAATAAAATTAATAATAATAATAATTAAAAAAAAAAAGGAATTGACTTTGCTGGTTTTTATATATTTAATTTTATTATAATACTATAATTCTGGGTGGAGGGTGAGAATAAGCTTTTGTTGGATTGAAAGAGTGAATGCCCATTAATTAATTTCTATAAAAGATTATAACTTTATAAGCTGAAAACGCGAAAAGTGAAAAGAATGAATACCGTGATTGAGATCACACTATGCTTGCTTGCTTGCTTCCTTGGAGAGAAAAGAGAAAAGAGAAAATAGAGACAGAGCCAGCAGAAGAAATGGAGTAAAGTAAGAGCGATCTGTGGTAGTGTGGTGGAAGAAGGAAGAAGGAAGAAGAAGAAGTACGAAATGGAAAAAAGATAGAGTAAAAGAAAAGGAAAGAGGGAAGGGTAGTCTTTGTTTTCGGTTAGGTGGAGCTGCTGCTGCTCATTACTGTGTGAAGCAGTTAATTAATTAAGCCAATTTGGCTAAACTCAACTTGGGAGAAATTATTGTTTGTTATCTTTAATTTAGAATATTTTTATGTAATTCTTTTATCTGAGTATGTAGTACTTCATCCGTTCCTAAATATAAAGTCTTCTTAACATTTTTATTTTGTTTCTATTTATAAAGCCTCGTACCAATTTTTCAATGATCATTAATTGCTTTTTTCAACAAACACCCCTATTTATTTAACATTTTTTAGATTCCCAATAATATTAATAGGGGTAATTTTGAAATTGCATATCAAAAGTTCATATTTCCAATACAATTAACTAAATTATTTCACTTTCTTAATGAACGTAAAATCCTCCAAAAAAGACTTTATATTTAGAGACGGAAAGAGTAATAATTTATCACAATTTGTGAATTTTGACATTCTCTTATTATATGAAGGGTCTTATTGATGGATGCTTTTTTCGTTTCATATTTTTTGGTTTTTTAAGTTTTTTTTTCCGGTTACAATACATAATTATATTCTTTTTCTTCATTTTACCTTTTTATTCCATGATTTTTTTATTACTTATTAATTCTATTTTTATCTTATTTTTCATCATTAAATTTTTAATATACTATTACAGTTTTTAATAAGGATTAGATACAAGTATTTTAGCCTCTCCATCTAGAGCATTACTTTCCTCGGTATCATTATTACTAATGAGTAATCTTTTTGAACTTTAGCACCATTGATTATTAAAAAAAACGGTATGAGTATTTTAGACAAAACACGTATAAAACTTACAATAAGCAACATTTTTTTTTTCAAAATTAAAAAAATATGGAATGGAGGGAGTAATACGAAAAATAGTTAGTGTGCAAAAATTTATTGTAATGATTTCTAGTTTCTTAACACAAAAGTAATAGTTTGTTTAGTAAAACTAGCTTATAGCCTTAGGTGAGTTTTCGGAACCCAATTCATCTAAAATATTTTCAAAATAAAAATAAAAAAAAATTATAGCCTTGAGTTATGAGGATGTAGCTATGAGTAGTGAAACTAATTGGGATGTGATCGTGAAGCAATTTAGCCAATTGTTTGAATAGAGCTGTTCGACAAAACTAGCTCAGGAAAGTAACCGATGTTAAATTCTTAAATGAGTGAAAATGTCATACAACATTATTTTATATATATATATATATATATATATGTGTATATATGTATTATTTTAATTTATTCTTTTTTATTCTTTATTTATTATTAGTAAAAAACTTATTAAATTATGATTAATTAAAGTATTATTTTTATTTATTTATTAAATATGTAGTTATTAGTTAGTTAACTAATTAAATATAAAAAATTATTAAATTATGATTAATAATTAATTAAATATACATTTTAAAAGTATTTGTTAGCGCTTTCTTTACATTAATTAATTGATAATTAGATGTATTAATACAGTACTCTCGAAAAAAATATTGTTTGATCCAAAACCACCATGTTAACCATGATTGCGACTAATTGGCTTATGATAGATCACATAAACATGCTAACTCACAAATAAAAAAGATGGTAACAGATAAATGACACTTAGCAAAAAAAATTGAAAGTAAAACAATATACATATCTCTCCCTCCCTTCATCTAATTCAAGCACATTACTAACTTACTTTCAAAATTCAAAGCCATTTTATCCTCTCTTGCATTTCATGCCTAAATCACACTCAAAACATAAAAACATAATCCTAGAAAAACAAAGGAAAACGTGGAGGAGATAAGAGATGGACTAAAGAAATGAGGTGGAGCCACAATCTCAGAGGGATTGATAATCCACAAGGTTTTGATCCAGTCAGAGGATCATGGGGGCAAAGCCCTAACTCTTTGTAACGCAAGAGCAAATCAAAACAACGAGTGTTTTCTTTCTTATTCCTTCCAAGCGTGTCTTACAAATGAGATGGATGGCTCTATATATAGGGAGAAGGGCGTGAGCTTCAAACAACCCAAGGCCCATTCATTTCCCTTCACTTAATGCTAATTAACTAAGCCATAAGTTTTCTCATTAATACAAAATGTAACTCCCAATTTAATACAAGCGCAACCCCCCATTAATACATTAATTACAAACTAATGATTCTAATGATGAGTAATGCTTTTAATCTTCATGAAGGCATTCCAAGAGTCACTCCTTATCTTCATTTAGGCGTGACATCGATGCTAGCAATGACTTGGCCGAATTGCTCATACAAGAAGAAAGATGATCACTTGTCTTTTCATATTTCATCATTAATTCATAACTCATAATTAATGCAAAAGGTTACAGCTCTCTTCATTATGGTTGTGTAAATGAAGGGTTAATGGCCTTCTCTTGAATCAATTCGAGGACTCTTCAATTGTTTGCTCAATGATGGAATTTGGATTGATTGACCCGAGCCAAATTCCATCAATTAGACCACCAAATTATAAAACATTCATTTTATTGTCAATAAAATGGTCTTCATCGTCAAAATAGTCACGAACCCATTTCGTGTTCGTCAACAATTTAATTCTCCATCAATAGTTTGATCATTGCTGCTTTTCATCTTGTACCATCATGCTTAATTACAATACTGTAAAGTATGGATTGATGCAATAAATTCAAATACTCTTGATCCCTTTGAATTTGGGCTTTGTTAATAAGATATCAAAATTGGATTCGTATAGTAATGGAAAACGAATTACGAAAGATTAGTTAAACAACTCCTAATCGAGAATTGTATTTGGTAGTTCTTCCCAAATGACGTGAATATAATTTAAAAAAAAAAACTCTGAAATAAGCTTCATGACCCAATGCCATCTTTTTTTACCTAAAACACAATTTCTAAAAAAAATGAAAAGTTATATTGCTCCATTAAAAAAACAATTTAATGATCACATTTTTTATATTTTGGTCAAATCGTCTCTAATACTAATTATTCTTTCCGATTTTGTATATAAAACCATGTGAGAAAATTTATGTTCATCAAGAAAGGGAATTAATGTGTTAATAATATTAGAATTATAAAATTTAATATACATTTTCAAATTACTCATATAATTGTTGTTGTGTTTAAAAAAAATGTTGAATTAATTAAGATATTTTTGAAAAGAAATAACTAGATACCGTTGAAAATTTGTATAATATATTACAAATAGAACCATTTAAAAAAAAAGTCTTACAAATATAATACAAGAGGGAGTATAAATTTTGCTTAAAAATTATTATTAAAAGTGAATCACTTGACCGATACTTGACTTTTTTGTTTTTTTTTTAAAGAGAAATGGGTTGAAATTTTTATATTTTTTTTAATAAATGAATTCATATATGCATGTAAAATAATAATAAAAAAGTATACATTCTTTATACGTTGGTCAAATCATCTTTAATAAATTATAAATTATGCTAAAACAATTTATTAAAAATGAATCGTTTGACTTGAGTTTAGTAGGAATACATTGAAAATTTTATTTATTTTTTACTAAATGCATTCATATATGCCATGTACATGTAGTAGATGAGAATGAGATACTACATCCCAAAATAACAAAATAGAAATAAAAAATAAAAATAGTAATAAAAAAGGCATCACATCAAATATAACATGGATGGATGTCGATGTGCATGATCCATCTCGTTGTGTTAGGGTACATAGCATTCATTCATTCTCTGTAATTTGTACTCGCAGTCAAGTACCACACACACACTCTCTCTCTCTCTCTCTCTATAGCAATTAGCGGCCCCTTTTCCACTTTCGCTCACTCCCCCGCAGCTCTGCTCACTCTTTCAGACTCTACCATTTTATTCTCTCTCTCTCTCTCTCTCTCTCTCTTCTCCCCAAATCCCCGAATTAGGGTTTACAACTCCTCCCTGATTCGCCGCCAGATCCGGCAACCTTCTCCCTTCTCATTTCTCCGTCATGTTCTGGAAGCTCGCCTCTATCTCCGCCTCCTCTCCCGTTAGTTCCTTCTCCCCTCCCTCCCTACTCTTTAACTGCTATTATTCTTTCTTTCTTTTTTCTTCCCTTTCTTTTTTTTTTAATTACTATTTCTTAGTAATGTTAGATCACGAATTAATCAATTAATTAATTAATTAATCAACTAATTTTCTTTTAGTCTGCTCTGCCTACCCTAGCTTAGTTTAGCTTAGCTAGCCAATCGTGTTAGTACTATTTAGTGTGATTTCAATGTGGCACGATCCGTCGTCGTTTTCCATTCTTTTATTTCTTCTTTATTTGAATTTAAATTACTGCTACTCATTGAGACGTGTCCTACTAGGCTACTATGTTAGGAGTAGTAATTTGGGCATGTTTGCTTACTCAGCACTCCAAAAACCCCTCGAGCTTTACCTTAAATTAAATACCGTTGTTTTAAATTGCGGTTGCGGGTTTCTGAGACTCTCGAAACCACTGCGTTGTGGACTATACGTGGCAGCAATTGCATCGCGACGCGTTGGGGATACAACTCTGAACTCCTAAACCTTGATGTTGCGGATCTAGATTTAGAATCTTGCCAAATTTACGGTCTAATTGCTGCAAAACTTTGGAAAAGCAAGAAAGGAAGAGCGCGATAAATGAATCTTCATAATCGTTTGCTTTAAGTATTTTACGGATTTGAATTCAAAGGCAGTTCGCACCAGCTTGCTTTACTTTTCAAGATTATCCTATTTCTTTTTTTTTTTTTTGCTCTCTTTAATGTTGCATGTTTACAGTGCATTTTTTATTTATTTTTATATCAAAGGCCTCATAGGTGATGGCAAGAAAATTTAAATTGGCATCTTGATTTACAAATTAAAGTCTTGGTTGCGTAAAAGCCTGGCCTGACTGATTTATACTGGCTCATTGTCTCATTTTGTGCCACTGGTACTTTGCAGGTTGAGGCGATTTTAGACAACGAGAACTTTACCTTGGAAGAGCTTCTTGACGAAGAGGAGATAATTCAAGAATGCAAGGCCTTAAATAGCCGTCTCATCAACTTGTATGTTTCTGATCAGTTTGAAATAATGGAGTTTTTCCTTCTTAGAATAATATTTCTGTATAAGTCTTGTGCTTTTATTGGTTTAGTGTCCAGTGGCATTGATTGATACATGTACCTATCCCTTCCTTGTGGGAAATGAGATTGGTTGTTATTATTGTTGTTTTGCATATTTTCTGTGTCTATCCATTTTTACTTTGTATCAAGTGGAATTAGTGTAATGTAATTACATTTACATAACGCACAGGCTATATATGCAATAATGATTCAACAAATGGTAACTAATAATTATTTGCTATTTTGTGGTTTTCACTTTCAGTCTGAGAGATAGAGTTCAAGTTGAGCAATTGGTACGCTACATTATCGAAGAACCACCGGAAGATGCTGAACACAAGCGGGTCTTCAAGTATGGTGCCATAGTAGAAATTTTGTTTTCAAAAGAACTTTATATTTCAAGCTTTTTATTCCACCATTATAGCATCTGATAATCTGTATACTACTCAGGTTTCCATTCATTTCCTGTGAGATCTTTACATGTGAAATTGATGTCATTTTGAAGACCTTGGTGGATGAAGAGGAGGTTTATATTTCATTTTCATATCACAGTTTCCTTTGTATTCGTATTCTGAGGCTTTCCACTTACCAATCTTCTTGTTGTAGCTCATGAACTTGCTATTCTCCTTTTTGGAGCCTGACCGATCTCATAGTTCCTTACTGGCTGGGTACTTTAGCAAGGTATAAGCTTGATAGTCTTGAAACTTTACTTTGTATGGCATTTTGTTAAAATTAGCTCTATGAATATATTAAAACCACTTGCTCTATACTAATTTGTATTCTATTTTGCAGGTTGTTGTTTGCCTAATGATGCGAAAGACAGTGCCACTTATGAACTATGTTCAAGTAAGTAAAGCAATGTGCTTTTGTAGTAGAAATTGCCTGGGTAGTCAATAGGTCATGCATTGTTGCGGTAGCTGTCTGCTGTAAATGTTCCGCCACATTGCATTTCTGAGGCACAAGAATTGGGCTTGTGGCCAAATAGTGGGAGTTGCGGCTGCTGCATTTCTGAAGAGATTGAAATCTTTGTTCTCTATTTCTTTTTGAATGGAATTTGCCCTCACTTTGATAGTATGT
Source organism: Crotalaria pallida (assembly GCA_037953625.1). Taxonomy (NCBI): domain Eukaryota; kingdom Viridiplantae; phylum Streptophyta; class Magnoliopsida; order Fabales; family Fabaceae; genus Crotalaria; species Crotalaria pallida. Next base: position 133,618,212 of record CM075654.1, on the reverse strand, counting down.
TGTACTGGATAAGTGGACATACTGGACAAGATACGATTATGAATGAATGAATAAGGGAGAAAGTTGGGGTAACCTATTGTAGAAAAGATAGGAGAACTAGAATCTCGCCTTTGGTGGATCAAGCATGTGCGGAGAAGACCCGTAGAAGCCTCGGTAAGGAGAGTAAGTAGACCTAGTGAAGTTTAACCAAAGTGCTAGGGGCAGTGGGAGTTTAAGAAAAACTTTATGCAAAATCATGAAGAAGGACTTGCTTGTCAATGGTTTGCTATATAGACATGATTTACCGTAGAACACTACACCATCATTTGATGCATGTAGCTGACTCGACGTGCTTCGGGAAGGCTTGGTTATTGTAACAATTCTTCTTCCTCCCAAAGACCAATTAGGGTTTGCAGCACTCCTTCACACTCTCTAAACAGAGTATCCGCTGCTCTTTCTTGCAAAAATCTATCCCACACACAGCCTAGAAGATACTCCCCGTTTCTGTTTCAGCCTCTGCATTCCTATGTTTTGCACTTATCAGCTTGTTCCATACTTTTCTGGCCTATCCGACCTCTCTTTTGTGTCTTTTAATATGTTACTTTGATGTGTTAATGATGAATACGTCTGTGGTTTTTAGTAGTTATGCGATATCAAGGATCTATTATGTGTATTAGAAATTAGAAATTGTGTATGTTGTCCCTGCAATCTTTGATATTGCTGCTGCTTCATGCGGCTATTTGGGATTGACTATTATGGTTTGCTATTTTAAATTTTAAGGACACGACAATTCGACAAAGCACTAATGGGTATAAAACTTCTACCTTTTGTTCTTGGTGCCTTCATCTTCATGTGAAGCACTTTTCAGTGTACTTTACAATTAAGATGCATGGTATGTGGTCTTTTTTTGAAATCACCTTTTATTCATGTGTCATCATACTTTTTGCAGGCCCATCAGCATGTTTTTCGTCAACTGGTTGATTTGATAGGAATCACATCCATTATGGAGGTAAACTTCTATTTATAACATTATTGAAATATTGATGATATGCTAGAATGGGTTCTGAGATATGTTCTTTGCACAGGTTTTGGTTCGATTGGTAGGCGCTGATGACCACGTATATCCCAATTTTATAGATGTGATGCAATGGTTGGCTGAGAGCAACCTGCTAGAGATGATTGTTGATAAATTAAGTCCATCTGTAAGTGGAGCATCTATATGTCGGGTTTATGGTCGTTTAGCCAGGTTTTACTATTAGCTGAGTTGTGTATGCAGTATGCACCTAGCTGTAAGCTAAACATCTCAGTGTTGGCATGTTTTGTGAGAGTCTAGTTTATTTGTTTGGTTCATAGGTGATCGTGGGATATTCTGTTATCTGTCCCACCTATCTATTCTGCACTTAATTCATCGAGCTTATGTGTAGCCACACACTCTAATTTGGCTTGTTTTACAAAAGCCTATCATAGTTCCCAAACACAGTTTCATATTATATCCATACAAGCAATATTTGACATTCAAACTCTATACTTAAGTATACAAAAGTAATAGCATGATAGCATGAGTTAAATTCACAGATAAAAGATTAAAGCACAATAATGTTTAAAAAAAAAAAAATAGGAGAGCCAAAAATAGCAATTAACAACACCTTTTTTTTCCCTTAAAAGAGCAAGACAGAGCAAAGAGGGAATCCAAAAAAAAGAACAAGATAGCAACAAAGGTGTTGCATGACCTATTTGCGAAGTTTTTAAGTGTTTCGTTTGCTCTTCTGAGGATTGCTTATCCCCCTTTTGTAATATTCTCCCTTCTCTTATAATATTTCTTTTTTATTAAAAAAACTCAGGAGTTTAGGAGTGTTTTTATCATAGATGACTCGGTATATGACATTGTATGTCATGTAACATTAGCAGATCTTAGAATAAAGTAAAGAACCAAAATAACACTACCAAAGTGAAGAACAAACATATACAGTAAATGTTGTTACCCAAAAAAAAAATCTCATTCTGTGATGAGTGAATATTCCAAAGTAAACAAATTGACCTGACCTGAGTTCCCAAATTGTACCATTTGCTACCTTCTTTGAGTGTGCAGTTGCTTGTGGCTGTAAGTTTTCACAAGTTACAGGTCTGCTGTGAAGCAGTGTTGCATCTAACTCGTGGGTCGTAACAGCATCACATGGGCTCAAAGATTGTGAGTCATTGAGATATTCGTTGTAGTCACTGTGGTGGAGCGAATCTTCATTCATGGTGGAATAAATAAATAAGGGGTGTGGGCGAATTGAATTGAACCCTAGATGAGAAGAGAAACCAACCTTATTAACTAACAAAACAGTGCTGAAAATAGCACCACAAAATGTGGTCCTTTTTGGCCTAAAACTCACATTCTTATGCAAACTCGTGAACTTGCCGACAAAATCACGAGTTTGAGCAATTTTGTACTAGTCCACCCATAACAGGAAACAAGTTTTTATCAAGTCAGCTTGATTTTCCATACTTGTTTGCATAAACTTGAACGATTCTATGATTTGAAATTTTGAATCACGAGTCTGACAACCGTCGGCTCATTGCTGCCTTGTCTTATGTTTTAAATTATCTGATTACTGTTTCTTTTCCTTTTGAACCAGAGTCCTCCTGAAGTTCATGCCAATGTAGCTGAAACATTATGTACTATAACCAGGGTTGCATCATCTACTCTGGCAATTAAACTTTCAAGTCCAAGGTTAGTATTTCAAGCTTTAAGTTTAGGTTTTTTAGCACATTTACATACCTGTAAATTGATTAGTAATTAGTAAATTTTTGTTGCTTTGCAGTTTTGTTGCAAAAATTTTGGGTTATGCATTGGAAAATTCACAATCGAAGTCTAGCCTTGTGAACTCACTTTCGGTGTGTATTTCTATGTTGGATCCCAAAAGATCAGCTGTTTCATCTTCACTTTTTCATTCATATCGAAGTCCAAACATGTATGAGCCACCAATTCCTGTAAACCCTGATACTGTTGGTGCTATGCTCCCTAAACTTGGTAAGTATAGATTGTGGTATTCCCATTTGAGCAAGAGTTTCTATGCTCAATATTAGGATTTTTCTTTTTTTATCTGACATTTTAGAATGAGGATACAAGAGATGAGGAAATTAGTTTTATCTTGAAAGGGTCAAGGTTTTTTAATTATGTTGCATGATGTATGATGTATAACCCTAATTCTTCCTAATTCTTCTAGTCATCAATGACTATCAAAATACTCTTGGTTAAGATGTTGTGCTCTAGTACTGTCAAGGTTTTCCTTAGTGGGAAGGACTGAAGGAGATTGTGGTTGTAGTTATGTGCCATGTTGTGTATCTTATGATTATTCCTGAATGAGAGGCTTGAAGAATGACACAACCATTTGTTCTTTTGTGTAGTACAAAATATGCAGCCCTGTCAAATGAATAATAATGCATTTCTTTTCTGTAGGTGAATTGATTGTGCTTTTGGATGTGTCTTCGGATGAAAAGGTATTGCCTACAACATATGGCGAATTAAGACCTCCGCTTGGAAGGCATCGTTTGAAGGTTAGTTTCTGTATTTTATCCTAAATTTGATATGTATTGCTGACCCCGTCTAAAGTCTGAAGGTCATATTTTCACGTTGTTGTATTTTTGTTCCATTAATAATTCTGACTGTGTACTTCCAAAAGACCAAAGCTCTTGCATTCATCATACAATATTTTCTTCCTTTGACCAAATTGCAATTTATTTCAGATCGTGGAGTTCTTTGCTGTACTTATAAAAACTGGAAATGAAGAGGCAGAAAAAGAATTGGTCAACTCAGGAACCATTCGACGAGTCATCGATCTTTTCTTTGAGTATGTAATTTTAATTTTCAATTTCACAGAGTTGTAGTAGATTTCTAGATAAAACCTAATGAATTCTGTTTTCATATTTCTCATCTTTTCTGGTGACACATTCTGTACTAAACTACTAATACAGGTATCCGTACAATAACGCATTGCACCATCATGTGGAAAGTATCCTATTATCATGTTTGGAGAGCAAGACTGATGCCATTGTTGATCATGTTCTTCGAGAGTGTGATTTAATTGGGAAGTTTCTCCAAGCAGATAAGAGTTGTCTTCTTTCGGCTGAAAGTAATCAGGTAAACTTATAGATGGGAGTTCATGTGTTTGTAATCAGGTTTTCAGCTGTTTATATTGTTGAGTAAAAAATGTAGAATGCTTAAAACTGATGAAAAAAGCATTTGAAATTCACATAATATCTGAGAATCCGCTTATCTTGATTTTAAACTAAATGTATTATTGATTTGAAAGGGAAAAGAAAGATACATCATACGTTAGCTCAATCATATCTACTATATTCAATTATTCAGTGAATACTTGATCTCCATACCATAGTTAAGTCCTTATGAACGTCTTTTAACTGAACTTGGGTGATCCTGCAGCCAACAGTAGCTGCTGCCAGAAAACGGGCACCACGGGCAGGAAACATTGGACATATTACTCAAATTGTTAATAAACTTGTTCACTTGGCTCATAACCGAAGCCATATACTGACTTGTCTTCAGGTTAGTTGTGTATAGCTTCTAGGCAGTGTTCATGGTTTTCATAGCAAGCAGTATATGAAACTCTTATTCGTTTAAGTATCAGGAATATGTGTGATATATGTGATGAATTTTTATTTGTTGACAAATATGCTTAAAAATTCATGCCAGAAGCTTTGGTGTCTCTTGTTTGCTGTCTTATTTAAGTCCATTTTGTTTTGGGGGCATATTGAGGATATGAGTCCTTCATGTGCCTTATTTTTTAATATTTAGTTAGATAACAATGGCATCACCAATGCTTAGTTTTCGGTACCAAGAGCAAAGTCTTCTCTTATAAAGCACTGCCTTTATTCTTTATGTGTTGTCTATGTGGAAAGTAAAACTTATCATGGCTGACTTGTTCTCCTAAGACTTCCTTTTCCTCTATGTGAATAGTTCTCCTGTGCCAAAAACCATGAGTTAATTTTTTCTTGAATTCTCATTGGTATGAACTTTCTTTAAATACTACAATTTGATTTGTTTAAAATTGGCAGGAAAACAGTGAGTGGAATGAGTGGCAAGCTACGGTTCTTCAGGAGCGTAATGTGGTTGAGAATGTTCACCGTTGGACTTGTGGGTATGGTCCAATTTCATTTATCTAGCTCTGAATGTTTGCAGAAATGTCTCGGGGGGGGGGGGGGGGGGGGCTAGATATTTTTGTTTGGCGTAATGTGTTTGTTGCTTTTAATTTTGTGGGCAGTAATATTGTAATTTTATGTGGCCATTGCCATGCCTTAGATAGGTAGCTTTGTGACAGCTAGTGAGATCATCTTGATAAGGGTTGGGTTTGCTTGATTTTCTGTCTGAAACTAAAACAAAGAAGAGTGGATGGTGTAAGTCCTTATTTGGTTTGTTTGATCTCTTATTTTTCCTTGTTATTATAAGCAGACGTCCAACTGCATTACAAGATAGAATGAGGGACAGTGATGATGATGACCTTCATGACAGAGACTATGATGTCACAGCTTTAGCAAATAACTTGAGCCAGGCTTTTGGATACCAAATTTATGGGAATGAGGATAATGAAGAGGTTTGTATTTGCCTCATCCTTTCTGTATATGGGCGTTTAATCCCCCACCCCACCCCTCCCTTTCATTTTATTTGGTTTCCCGTATTTGCCTTTTGGGTTAGGCACTGCAACTTAAATGCTGGACTAATGCTTAGATGGTCTTGATTGCAGACACGTAACGGTATTGATCGAGATGACGAGGTAATATTTTGGCTTCTGTGGTAACTAAAGTAATTTTATTTGTTTCATTTCGGTATTTTGAGAGCCACTTTTGCTCTTTAAAATGTATCTCATTTTTGAATTGGGTGACCATCTCATTCTCATTATGGCCCTGCCATTTAGACAGATTTGAAGCACATGTTCTATAGCGTGTAATATGTAGTTTTACTATTTAAATATTTATTGCTTTACTTTCGTAGTGCCTGTCTACAAGTGATGCCTTCAATTTGTTGCAAACATCAACTAAACATGTTGTAGTTTTTGAATTTTTTGTCAGCAAGTTTGACAGCAATTTTATGTTTCTCAAATGCAGGATGCCTACTTTGATGATGATTCTGCTGAAGTAGTCATATCGTCCCTAAGACTCAGTGATGATCAAGGGAGGTGAGTATTTTACCCTATAGCTGGGAACTATGGTAGGAGGAACTTGTGCCCCTATAGCTGGGAACTTGTAACAATCTACAGCAGTAATTGATTACAAATATTTGCATCCCATGACAGATCAACGTGGGTTTTTCATTTTCTTGACCCCTGACGATATTTCTCAGTTTTGATTTTGTTTTTTCCATGGTGTGATTTGCCTATTTGACTCCCTCTGCTATTTTACTTGATCATATACAGAAATTAGGTAAACTCATAAAAGTGGACAGGATAAAGAGGCTAAGTAACATTAGGAGTTTGGACCACTTTTAGGAAAATATTGTTGCATAATTAATTTGAATTTTATGCTTGATTATAATTTTTGGATTTGGGTGATGCACACTTCTAAATTATTTGTTTATAATTTTAGACTTGGACAAAAAGAAACACAGAAGAATGATGCTTAAGCTGAAATGATTATGTAACGATGTCCATAAGGCGTGGTTTCAGTTTTAATATTTTATTTTTCTTTGTACACATAAGTTCATTTGAAAATTTCATTTTTCCAACTATTTATTGCCTACTTGATGCTGGATTTACATGGTTGTGTTCGATTTGTTGTTTTTATAGTAAAGTTTATTTAGCCATCATTGTTGTTACTGGCTATTCAAACTGACAAAACTTGGTTAAGGTCCATTGCTTTATGTTTTTTTTCCCTCTTCATTGGTGGCTGCTACGCTCTGTATGTCCAAGGTGTTTTTCTATTTATTTACCAGTTTAATGTTTATGTAATTAAGCATAATTTCTTTTATGCAGTAACCTGTTTACGAATTCCAACTGGTTTGCATTCCAAGATGACATAATTGGTGATGCACCTAGGGAAACATCATCCTCAGAGATGATGATGGATGCCATAAACTTGAATGGAGCTGCAACTGGTGGTAGCAGCATTAGTGACGATGGAGTAGTGGTTGGAGAAGAAGAATTGTCTGACAGCAAAAATACTGTGAATGGTACATCTAGCCAAAGGACAAACTTCTTGAGTGGACTAACCCCTAGCAATTCCGTGAATGGAGGTGCTTTAGACTTTGAAAATGAGAAGGCAAGCGCTTCCCATGATATGGGATTCTATGGGTTTGAGGCACCAGACAATGAGGCCTTGTTTGGGGTTAGGCCTTCACCTGATTGGGTTGGATATGGTGAAGCATCAAATATACAAGTTGCTGGCTCAAGCTTGAATCCTTTTTTGGATCATGGAGAGTCTGCTAGTAATTTGTCTAGTGATCCTAAAGTTGGAAGCCCTAACCCGAGTTCTCCTTCGAATGGGGAATCCATACCTTCCAACGGGTCACCGACTACTAATGATTCGATCGAGGGGGGTGGTGACTCAAGTCAAAGATCAGTACCAGTACCCTCGTTGTTCGAAGAGGATGTTGAATTTGTAGGTGTAGAATTAGAAGGTACTGAGAAGGCGATGGAACAGGCTCTCAAAGAAGGGATAGTTGGGGAAGCAGGACCATTGAAAAGAAACATAGTCCCGAAAGTGCCAGAAAAGGAAAATTCTGAAGAGGGCAGTCCTGGAATGAAGGAGTTCAATGATGCAAACTACTGGAGGGTTGATAAAGAGGTTGCTGTTCTGGAGTGATGACATGGTGGTAAATCTTGCTTCCGTTTGTATGAAAAATTTGACTAACACCCGGACCCCATTCTCGGTTCGCAAAGGGTATGCAATAGATCAATGTACAGTATATTTTTGTTTCAATTATGTTTTGTTTCTGTTTATTATTAGATACTAAGCTTGTTTACTACTAATTTGAAGTTTTGCCTCTTCCTGCAAGTGATTTAGGGGAATTCCTTCATTTCGAATATTTATTCTGGTCTTCACCCTGGATTTTTCCTCTACGCTGATATTAATTTGAATTCGTTAGGTTTTCAGCACTTGATTAAGTTGTCTATGCTTTATTTCTACCTCTTTCTGGATCGTTAAACGTTTCATGTTACTTAGTCTGTCTATCATAAACGTGACAAGTGTTGAGAAATGACTCGTTTAATTAAATTTGCGTTGTAGAGTGTAGAAAATTTATACAGCAAAAAAGTTCAGATTAACACATTATGTATGTGTCCTTTTTTCCGCATGTTCTAAAGGTTCTTAAACTAATCTATATTGATTGCTCAAAGGTATCTAACAGTGTAGGAACAAAGGTACCTAACAATGCAGGGAATTATGTTTGCTGTTTTTTTAATCTTTTTGTCAATCTAAATTACACGTTAATTGTTTTAAAAATTAAGAAACGTAAAAGTCAATGGTATTTTTCATGATCCTATTTTTTCCGGTTTTAAGTGCAAGTCCTTTTGATTAAAAAAACATGTTTTTAAGTTAGTATTGTTTTTTGGTTTCCAAGGTATCTACCCGTGTAACTGGGTGACTAATCTTTACGACATTATCGAGTCCTTTCGGGGGCTAGTCTCCCGGCAAGGCCTCTTGCATTCACAAGAGTTGGAGTCGGGGATCGAAGAAAGTTAATATTGTTAATGATACTGAAAATGTATATATTTGATATATTTTTTTGAAAATTATTTTTATAATTATTATTTAGATTCTAAAAAGTGATTAATAATTAGGGATGTTTGTAAAAAAAATACTCTCATATTATAAGCACCCTTTTTGTGAGTATTAATCAATGTAATTGAAAATTGTAGAAAAAAAAAGTTATGATAAGGGTCATTTAAAAAAAAAATAGGATTTTTATTTTGGGGCGGAGGAAGTATTTAGTAAGCACCTTAGCGAGAGGAGATCCTTTTGCTCTCGGTTGCCAACTTGTCATGAAGAAATTGGGAGTAAGATAACCTCTAATGTTGAGGGTTAATGCCAACTATAGCTAACCTATAATATGGATATCATCCATGATTGAGACTGAATTCTAGCCCTAGTTTATATGGTGGACGGTTTTTTCACCTGGTGTATAGGATAAGTATATAAGAAGTAAGTTCATTTTGGAAAATTAAGTAATGATATTCATACATTACCTTTACCAATATCATTTCTTACACCTATTTTATTATTAATCATTGATTAAAAGATTTTTGTTGTTTCTAAAACAAATTTTTTTCAATAAATGATTATAAAATATGTATAAAAAATAATGTTAGTAAAACTTGTGTAAGATGAACATTTTCCTATTTCTTTATTCAATAAAAATACCAAATTCTCATATAAACTCTTTTTTTTTTTAAAAAAGCTTCATGTACCTGGTGCATCACTATAATCGTAATTCTCCACTCAATCTCTTGGCACGATGAGAGCCACATTCAATTCAGCAAATTCTAAAAACTCTCGTCAGGATTTTGAAAACTAAGGTTGGATTACATACATGTATGTCATGTTGCTCATAACAACACACTTGACTAACATAACTCCCATCACTTCTGGTGGCAGCTGGCATCATTACATGCACCTATTACAAATCTTGTCTGCAATATTACTATGGGCTGCACTTTAACCCATTCTTCTTATTTAATTAAGGATGTTTCTTATTGCATACCATTATCGGCAATAATATGATTATACTTAATGACCAATTTTAATTCTTTTTTATACTACTTTTGTTGATTAGACAGCCAATGTGAAGAGTTGCAATGCAGGAATTATGGTGTCTGGAATCTAAAATCATCCCACATCATGGTTCCTTACTTTCAACTTAAACATATAAATTCCACGTAAGACAATTATGTCAAATTGACCTTGGTTAAATTTCAAGGGTTTTTTTAACATATGCACTTGATTAATAGATTAATCATATTTTAAAAAATAAATATTTATTGAAAATCGAGATATTTAATGAATTAAAAAAATAATTATTTAATTTTTTAATACAATTTTACTATTTATATTATCTTATTCTATGCATAATAAAGTGCTTAGGATAGAAAAATTTCAATTGGCTCTAGTATCAAAAGTAAATGAGAATTGACCGACAATTGATAGATAGTTGATATATTTAAGCATAATGTTATATATTTGATGCTGCAATTTTTTTTCTTTGATATTTTAAGGATCCCCACCCCAATTTTCTTTTTGTAATGTGTCCATAAAAAAATGTTTGTTAATAGAGTTAAAATTGATTTTAGTGATTTTATATCTCAAAAACCATGACATTTTTTATCCCTTAATAATTATTCATTTTAGTCTTTAAAGAATACAAGCATAGGACATTCAATGAAGTGAGAGTATTCTTTGTGAAGTAGTTAATGAAATTATAAATATGGCTTTATTCCTTATCATATATATATATACTAGCTCTTTCCCCGTGCAATGCACGAGTTGTTGATATTAAATTTTTTTATATTAAATGTTTTAAAATTAAATATTATTATTATTTTTATTATAAAGTAAAGAATATTATTAAACAATAACAAAAATAATTATAAAAAGGATTATTCAATATACTTTATTATGATAAATCAAAAATTATTATTATAATATTGATTTTTTTGTTTGATGGTATTATGAGAATAATTAATGGTAAATCATAATATCCCTTATTTCATTGGACATGAATTCATTGGAAGATAATGACGGTTCGTTTTTTAATATTATATTTATTTATGTATAGATCAATATTAAATGAATATATTCCTTATTTAGTTGATCGATAATTAGCTTGTTTTATTAATTAGAGTGAAATCAAAATTAAACTTTTTTATTTTTATCCTGTACAATGCAAAGATTATTAATATTTAAATATTTTAAAGTAAAGATTATTATTAAAAAATAATAAAAAATGAGTTTGTTGAAAATTTTTGTAATTCCTTATATAAATAAAAAAAATAACAGTTTTTATTTGAGATTTTCCTTATTTATTCAATGGATAAATTAACATTTTTTTACATGATTATTAACTTTATCATGATGAATCAAAAGTAAATCAGAATTAGATCTTCCTTATTTATTTAATAGATAAATTAATATTTTTATATGATTATCAACTTTATTATGATAATTAAAAACAAATCATAATTAAATATTTTGAACTTTTTTGTTTAATGGTATTATGAGAAAATTTAAGGATAAATTGTAATATCCACTATTTCATAGAACATGAAGACGACATTGAAATTGTTATTTTTGACTATCTTGGTTAACACATTGCATTTTATTATGAATATAATGTTGGCACTTTTTTTATATATTTAATATTATATTTGTCTACGTATAGATGAGTATTAAATTAATGTATTCCTTATTTAGTTGATCGATGAATTAACACATTTTATCATGATATTATGATTAATTATTAGAGTGAAATGAAAATTAAACTTTTTTATATTTTTTTGTTTGATGTTATTATGAGTAGATTTAAAGATAAATCAAAATATTTTCTATTGCATAAGACATGATAATTTAGCATATTTTAAATATAAATATCACATCTAATATGAAAAATTATATATAATTAAATCAAAATTATACATTTTGATTTTTTTTATTTGATAATGTTATAAGATATTTCTTATATTTATTTTATGGATAAATTAATATTTTTTTACCATTATTACTTTTTTAATATAATTATCACATTTATTATTATTATTATTATTCATATTTAAATATTTTGATCTTTTTCATCATTTATCTTATCTCGTGACAAAAACGGAAAAAAAAAATCATAAATAAATCAAAAAATATTGTTTCTTCGCAAAAGACTCGCCAAAATTATTTCTCACCGGAATATGTTCAGGGTATTTCTTCCTAATCCTAGGAGCCTTAGCCCTTCTCTTCTTTGAAAAGAGAAAATGATCAATTATTTGCATATTCTTTCAACAAAGAATAATGAAAGTAAGTATGCATAACAACTTACCAAAATTTCAAATAAAAAAAAACAACTTACCAAGGTCATGCTCTTGTTTGAAGTAACTTATTGCTGTCATTCTTCCTGAAATTAGCATTAAGTAAAAGTCAATTAAAATTATAACAAACATGCATCATCTAATAAATAATTCATCAAACACTCAAAAATCAATATTAAGAGCTCTAAGTAGAGGAATAAACAAAAGTCAATTAAAAGTATAACAAAATATGCATCATCTAATAAGTAATTCATCAAACACTCAAAAATCAAAATTAAGAGCTTTAAGTAGAGGAATGAGAGAAAAAATAAAAATAAAAGAGAGAATTTGGAGAAGAGAATTCTTAGAATTAGATAGAACTTAAAAAATTGAATGGGAGAGCCTATTATATATATATATATATATATATATATATAAATAGTGATTTTTTTAATATTTTTTAAATATTTTTGTTGAGGATAATGATTTCTTCAACAAATTGAGGATAATGATTTCACATACAGATAATGATTATATAAATTTAAATAATTAATTTAATTTCAAATTGTAATTTTGGTCAGAGATAATGTTATTTATCAACAAAATCATTTAGATTAATTTTATTTCGTTGTACAGTTTGGTTTGAACTCTTACCTTTTTATATAATTATTTTTAGTTGTTGCTAATAATAATCTTTAATTTATAATATTTAATATAAAAAAATTAAAATATCAACAACCCATGCATTGCACGGGGTAAGCTAGTTAGGATATAAAATAAGAAATAATAGGAGAACAAAATTATTAGAATTAGAGAGATATAAAGGTAAAAAAAATATAAAATTGAATGTGAGATCCTATTATAAATTTTTTAATATTTTTTTTGAGGATAATGATTACTTTTTTTAACAAATTGAGGATAATGATTTCACGTACAGATAATGATTAAATAAATTTGTGATTTTTTAATATTTTTTTCAATACTTTAGTTGAGGACAATGATTATTTTTTTCCAACAAATAATTGAGGATAATAATTTTACATACATATAATGATTAAATAAATTTAAATAATTTATTTAATTTTAAATTGTAATTTTGTTTAAAATAATGATTATCTATCTAGAAACTCTCTGGTGCGAGGAAAGCTTCACGGGACAAACGTGATGCCTCGAAAATTTCTCCGGCAAACGTGATGCCTCGAAAAGGGATCCTTTTATATATAGATAGTAGATAAAGGCCGGGTATTTTGAAATTATAACTATTTCAGAGGATTTTGGTTTGGTATGAAATTAATAGCATAAATAGTTATCCTGGTATTGCTTTTTGTCGCTTTTAACTTCCATGGTTTTTTTTTTTTAAATAAAAAAACTCTTCCTTCTTTCTTAATCAAAACGAAGGTCGTGTTTCATTTAGGAAAATGTTTACTAGTACGTCCTTATTCTATATCAACTTAAAAAAAAAAAAAAAAATATACAAGATGACATATTTCTAATTATTAATAAAGAAAAAGGTCCGGTGTTGCTAATTGACTTTAAGGAGTCAATAAAAAGTAGTAAAATTTTATTTGATATATGAATATAATACTTAACAATTTATTGATTGCAACACTTTTCAATAATGTTTTATACCTTTTTTGGTTTCTTAAAAAATATTTTTATACTTTTTTTTTTGTTTTAAACCAACGTGGGATTGGTCAAGTGGTAACTCACTTGGTCTCTTGACCAACTGGTCTCGAGTTCGAGCCTTGGGTATGGAGCAAGCCCCTCTGGGAGACCCCTACCGCTTAGTGCGAGCTCAGTTGGGTCGGATCAGATGAGTCACATTCTGGATAAACCAGATCCGCCTACCAGTTGGTGTACACCAAAAAAATATTCTTAAGGGCATTAGTTAATAAAAAATAGAGTGAAAGCCCAATTTGGTCTTTCAAGTTTTGCGACTGGGACACTTTAGTCCCTCAAGAATTATAATTCATTTTTAGTCCCTAAAGAATTTAAAGAATACCACTTTAGTCCCTGTTTTCATTCCGTTAACTACTGTCACTGTTTCCAAAAGCACCAGGGACATTTACTGGGAGGCCATTAATACCTGAGAATGAAATGTTACAGGGACATTAATTATGTTTTTTTCCCACCATACCCTTTCTTTTTCTATAATCATTAATTTTTCTCCACTACTTACATAAACCAAGACATATTAAATAGGGGCAAACATGGAAATAACATTTATTACACTTTTGAAATAATCAATACGACATATAAAAAGAAACAAAAAATCTTTCCAAAAAACGACAGATAATAAGGAACGGAGGGAGTACATAAGATAAATCAATCATTAAAACTAAAAAGTCAATTACTCCCTCCGACTCGAATTATAAGCAAAACTAACTAATTTTACGCTTATTAAGGAGGTTAGTTGATTGTATTTAATTTTCTTAAATTTATAAAAGAATAAAGGTATTTTAGGAAAGTTGCATTGAGAATGAAACAAAAATTAAATAAGATAACAATTTTCTAGGGATGTTTTTGGAAAGTGGCATTGGGAATGAAATAAAATTTAAGAAAGTTGGTTAATTTTGCTTATATTTTAAACCAATACTCCCTCCGGTTCGAATTATAAGCAATTCTAACCACTTAATTAAGGAGGTTAGTTGATTGTATTTAATTTTCTCAAATTTATAAAAAATAGAGGTATTTTTGGAAAGTAGTATTGGGAATGAAACAAAAATTAATTAAGATTACAATTTTCTAGAGATGTTTTTGGAAAGTGACATTGGGAATGAAACAAAATTTAATAAAGTTAGTTAGTTTTGCTTATATTTTAAACCAAGAGTAGTATGTTTTTTGTTTCTTATAATTCGAGCCGGAGGGAGTATGTTTTTTGTTACTTATATTTCGATCCGGATGGAGTATTATGAGAAAATAATAATACTCTTTTCGTCCCACAAGAATGATAAAAAAAATTCCAAAGTCCAAAAATTTAGGAGACTTGTATTTAATGGTTTGTTCAATATATTAACCAATTATCAAACAACTAGTTTAAAACATTTTGCATGGATCAATCAATTACAATTTAAAGTTTACAGTTTCTAAACTTTTCTATTAATTATTTTAATTTTAGTTCGAGACAAAATTTTGTCATTTTTTACCATTCGTGTGTGACAAGGAAGTATATTTAGTGAATCAAGAAATAATATTTAGTTTTTCAATATAAGTGCTTTTTATGTTTAATTATTTTATACATTTGGTGCATAAATTAAAAAAATTATTTTTAAAAAAACACATGCATTTATTTAATTGAAGTTATGAAACTTATATTTCCTGTGGATCTAAATATAAGTTTCCTTCCATTAAAAATATGTTTTTTTTTTTTAGAAAAGTTAGTTATTGTTAATAGTATTAAAATGTAAATATTTGATATATTTTTTCGAAACTATTTTCATAATTAATATTTTGTGGTGTGCATTAAGGGTATCCTTCAGTCGAGATTTGAAGACTAATTCCTTCTGAAGCCTTTTTTGGTGTGCATTAAGGGTATCCTTCAGCCGAGATTCGAAGACTAATTCCTTCTGAAGATTAGAGATCACCGAAATAAGTTTTTGCTTCTACCAATAAAGTCTTTTCCCTACCCACGACATGGTAAAAATGTTTGGATCTATAATTAATACTTAGACTCTAAAATGTACTCCCTCTGGTCCTATTTATAGGGCATACTTAACCATATTATATGGACCAAGGAGGGTAGTTAGCTTTCTTGAAACTTTAAAAAAATACTTCAACGTTACAATTTTACCCTCTTAACTTGCATTGGAAATTTCACATTGCATTACTTCACATTAATGGGCAAAGGACAAATAAGAGAAAATAACAATAAATGCCTCCTAGAAAATACAAAGTGACTTATAAATAGGACCAAAGAATCCTTCTAGAATGTGACTTATAAATAGGACCGGAGGGAGTATTGAATAAATAAAGATATTAATGAAAAATAAGTAAGTGCTAATAATGCGATTCATTAACTGTCCCTTCATCAACACAAATTTTACCACTACTAGTTAGTGCATTCATTAACTGTCCCTTCATCAAAACACAGTTTTGTGGATAAGTTAACAAACTTAATTCTATAGACAGTCTTATTGTTTTCATAAGCGAGACATACATGAGATAATAATGAAGTAGGAAGATGCTTTACCATCCCAATGCAAAGAGTGAGTAAACAAAGTCCAGAAACTACGGGCATTGGAACTGAAAATTATGAAAGGAATTCAACTTCTTGGAACGTGTTTTCTATGTCTTTGCAATTTGTGAATTGCCATGCCCCATAATTTTCTTCTTATTTTGACACAAACTTCTAATGCCTGCCCTATTTGACCATTTGACCTCCATAATAGTCATGCATGCTAGTTTTGCAATTGGGGCATACAATGCTTCCTCAAACTACACACATTGGACTTCAATTAGATCGAATTACGTACATAGAACCGGATAAAAATGGCTAGATGCCTAGATCAACCATATATAAGTTGTGTTTTACAGAATTAATTAATCTATCGATACTAACCGAGAGTAACTTGAAAATATTAGATAAAATTACTGTAGTTGATACTCCCCCGACTCAAATTATAAGCAATTCTAACCACTTTTACGCTTATTAAGGATGTTAGTTGATTGTAGTATTTAATTTTCTCAAATTTATAAAAAATAGAGGTATTTTTGGAAAGTAGTATTGGGAAAGAAACAAAAATTAATTAAGATTACAATTTTCTAGAGATGTTTTAGGAAAGTGGTATTGGGAATGAAACAAAATTTAATAAAGTTAGTTAGTTTTGCTTATATTTAAACCAAGAGTAGTATGTTTTTTGTTGCTTATAATTCGAGCCGGGGGAATAGTATATGTAAAATGAAATATGCCCCTAACTTTTAATTTACTCCCTCCATTTTTTATTATAGAGTAGGTCATTCTCTACAAATTTTTGGTGATTTTTTTTATGAAAAAATGGAGAATGCATTGACAGTATAAAGGTCTACACCATCACTATATCATCCACCATTCATCCATTTATGGTCATTGACTTCTAGATTAAAGTAATACAAATGAATGATGGATAATGGACTGATGGTGTAAAAAACTTTACACCATCAGTGCATACACATTAATCTCTTAAATAAGTCATTTTATAATTTATATGCAACATTTATTTTTCTTTTTTCTATTTGCCTTTATTAAATCTTTTAATAATTACTACTCTCTTTTTTATCATTGATGAAAGAGAAACCAATTGGAGTAGATGAATCAATTATTCCTAGATGATAAGTTTAATTAAATTATTTAAATATCAATTGGATGAACTAATTTGAATACTTAAGTTATCTCAAATAGATTATCGGTCGAATACGAGTTTATAAATTTTTAGATTATTGAAATATATTTATTCATCAAACACAAGCAGTGCTTTTTATTACTGTACTAAACAATTCAGTTTTTTTATCTGTATCCTTTGCCAGTATCACAGGGGTTCCCAAGAGCACCTGCATGTGGTCGCGTTCTTATGCCTCTCCTAGGAGGGTGTGTTAACCGGGAATCGAACCTGCTGAGAAAGTCTCAGATTCTATTCCCAAGTTCTCAAGTTGGCAGAATCGCACCACTTAAACCAACCATGTTAGTACTCCATCCGTTCCTTTTTATCTGTCATATTTCAAAAAAAAACACGTCCCTTAAGAAAATCAATCATTACTTAGATTTCCAATACATTAATTATGTTTTTTTTCCAACTATACCCTTTCTCTTTCTATAATTATTAATTTTTCTCCACTACTTACGTAAACCAAGACTTATTAAATAGGGGCAAACATGGAAAATAACATTTATTACACTCTTGAATTTCTCAATATGACAGATAAAAAGAAACAAAATAACTCTCCAAAAAACGACACTTAAAAAGGAACGGAGGGAGTACTAAACAATTCAGTTGACTAATTTTTAAACTACAGTACTTAATAATGTTACCAATGTACATACAACTAGTTTAGCTTCTTAAGTTGGTGATTTTTACCATGATTCAATAATATTACCATCAATGTAAAGATTCAATTTTTGGATCCAATTAATAAGTCATAATACATACTCCTTCCGTTTTGAAATATAAGAAAAAAAAAACATCATTCTCTTGTTTTAAAATATAAGCAAAACTAACTAACTTTTTTAAATTTTATTTCATTCTCAATTCCACTTTCCTAAAACATTTCTAGAAAATTGTTTCTTATTCAATTTTTATTTCATTCCCAATGCAACTTTCCTAAAATACCTTTATTCTTTTATAAATTTTTGAAAATTAAATTCAATCAACTAACCTCCTTAATAAGCGCAAATATGGTTAATTTTGCTTATAATATGAAACAGAGTAAATATTTGTTTAAGCGTTGGAATTAACTAAAATCACGTTCAAAAGATAATAAACACAAACTATAAAAAAGAGCGTGTTCAAAAGTGCGTTTGAGCACCTCCCAACGCGAAATCAAACATAGCTATAATCTTCCTAGCCATGTTTAATTGAAAATCAAGACCTGAATTTTGAGTATTATGAGTGTTTAAAGGGAAAATATATGGTGGAGTAGTCAAATTGCAAAAGGCCCGGCCATCAAAACGGCGACACATTTGGGGCAACTTCAGCTGCACGTGGAAGTAGGATTGTGGTATTCAATTCTCATGTTCAGTGAAATACGGGTCTGGTCCCACTCCCACGTGTGGTTAGGACTTAGGAATCCACAAATACACTGATAATAAGGTGGTTTAATATTGAGATTAGGATGCACCTCTGTCTATTTTATGACATCACATTACTATCAAATGCTCCTATCAAGGGTGGGTTGGGAGGAACCCCATGCAATGCAATGCTGCTATTGGTCACATTTGGGCAGACCCGTCAAGCTGTTGGAACAATCACATCAAAAACCACATCTTTGTTTTTATTGTTTCATTATTTCAGATCCCAACCTCTGTCCTCAAATCAAACACCCTCTTAGTCAGGTACGCAAAGCTTTACTCATTCCTGTGCCTTAGCTTAATAAATAAATAAATTTAAAATGTTTACGTATTAAAAATTTCATAAGTTTTTTCTTTTCTTTTTCACTTTTTTAACTTTTTTTAAAGTTTTATGTTAATTGGTACTTTAAGGACACTCTTTAAACAATAAAAAAAATATTTTTATATAAAAGCATACAACACTTCCAATAACATTTTACTCTATCTTTTAATTCTTTAAAAAATGTTCTAAAAACATTCATTAATATTTTCCTTTTATTAATTCATCGACTTATTATCCATTTGAATTCAGAGATTTGAATCCAAAAATCACAGTTTCGAAAAGATTGTATTAAAGCATCAACCTGGTTTAAAAGTTACACTTATCACTATACAGCCCAATACCCCATTCAAGTGGGGAAAAAAATGTTCTAACGATCAAAATCTTGATTTATTCACCCAATTCTCCATTACATAATGAACATGATATGTTATTTAAAATGTTGTTTTAGTCTAGTTAGCCATATATTTTGAAGTTGGTGTAAATACTTAAGATTAAATTCATCTTTTATTGCAAAATGAAGAATTTCTATATATACTTTCTTTCAAGATTCTGTTACTATAACAACAATAATGGCATTCTTAGGCATTGGATTGACTCGCATAAGTCAAACTTTTGCTCACACTACTGCATACTGTAAATAATTGCTCAAGATAGAGACTGATTTATATATCTTGAATTGGTCTTAACTCTTAAAATGAGAAGAGATCCATCACCCTAAACCAGTTTTTTAAACATACATTACAAAGTATTAGTATTACGGTATAATTTATAAAGATTACAATTGGAACAAACTAGGGTAACCGAGATTATCACACTATCATTTCTTTTATATATGTTAAAATTTGAAGATTATTGTAAAATGGATGGTGAATCATTGATAGGGACGGTCACTAGCCTCAGCATTCAATTATAGAGTAATATCCCGCTGGCTAAACCATTCCATTAGAAAATTATACACTACAATATATACTAGATGCATGTTGGTATATAGGACCTACATTTAGTCTATGATTATGATTGCATAAGAACTTCTAAGACAGAAGGAGTTTCTATAGGCTTTTGGTTGAAACTGAAATTTTATGAGGCCAAAGTCAGAGAGCTAATGTCGGGGTTTAGGTATATATATTAATATATTATACTACCAAAGAGTGAGTAGATTGTCCTAATAACTTCCAAGTGACAAAAACTCTGTCCACTTGCGTTCTCATATGCAGTAGTAGTATGCTTTTCTTTATTCAAGTTTGAGAACAGACAAAGTCTTCCTTTTACCTTTTACTAGTTTCTCTGTTAACAATAATTAATGTCATTGTGTTATAGAAGCCAGAGAAGATAAAGTTTCAGCATGCCTACCAAAATATACTACCAATATATAGCGTAGTTAGCTTATCTAGCTTAGTTGGAAATTAGGTCTATATATTAGTTTATTAGTTTGCCACTTTCTCTTATTTTTTTCTCTCTTCCATTGGAAAATTGATTACAGGTTCTAAAGATTTTTATTTTTTATTTAAGTTGTCATTTTATACAAATATACTTGAAACTATTAATTACAAGAAAACTTTGAATACCAATAGGCGACAAAGATTTATATTTTTAATGCACAAAATTTTGGTTTTGATTCTTCAATCTATGTATATGAAAATTAAAAAAAAAAAACACACACACAATTGAGAGGGTGCATGATATACTTATAGAAGGTTAGTCTCTCACTCATGGGGATAAAAAAAAACTTTGAAGTAGAAGCCAAACTTTCAAGTCATGGTTTTAAATTTTAATCATCATGAGTGGGATCCAGCTAATGAGTTACAATATACCAACTCATTCTTCCTCGAATTATAAGTAAATTTAACTACTTTTACGCTTATTAAAGAGGTTAGTTGATTGTATTTAATTTTCTCAAATTTATAAAAAAAAATAGAAGTATTTTAGGAAAGTAGTATTGGAAATGACACAAAAATTAAATAAGATAATAACAATTTTCTAGAGATGTTTTAGGAAAGTGACATTGAGAATAAAACAAAATTTAATAAAGCTATTTAATCTTGCTTATATTTTAAACCAAAATAAATATTTTTTTTATTGCTTATAACTCGAGAGGAAAGTAGTATTGGTGTATTTTTTCACTTGATAAGTTGACGTTGAATAGAGAAGCACAAACATCATAAAGAGGGTTAGTTCCATATTCTTAGTACTATATAGTACTAATACTCTTTTCGATTTCTATTAAAAAAAATTAATTTCACATTTATTAAGGTAATTAGGTGAATGTACTATTTAATTTTCTCAAATTTATGAAAAATAGAACTATTTTAAAAAAGTTGTATTGAGAATGAAACAAAAATTAAATAAAACAATCACTTTATAAGTATATTTTAAGAATAATTTATTAGGAACATGAAGTTAATTAATCTTTTTTTTTTATATTTGAGATCAAAATAAATGTTTTTTTATAGTATTAGAAATCAGAAGGAGTAAGTAGCAGAGAATCCTCTCGCTTTGCAAAGATCTTTCTTCCAATTTTTGACCAAAAAAAAAAAAACATTTTCAAAACGACATTTTTTAACATTTTGAATACTAAATTTCATATGTTACAACAAAGCTACGATGGTTTTTTTTTTATAATTTTACATCAAACAACTTTATATCGAAATCTTTCCATTGTTCCATGGGTTACATGATCCCTGGTTCTTCCATTCCTTCTTGATATATTTTTTTTAGGAAAATGCTAACAAGTGCCCTATTAAGAAAGCCAAAATAGATAAAAGTTGTTGGAAAGTGTGATTTTTTATGTTTACGAGAAAGTGGAGAATGTGGACTTAAGATTTTTTTCTATATTAAGTAACCTTAACAAGTGCCCTTAGGGCACTTGTTAGCAAGACCCTTTTTTTTAATAAACAAGATTTTGACAAAAAAGAGGGAGGAAAAATTATGCGTCCCTAAATTCGAACATAGATACTCAAACCGCATGTCCTTAATTCTTCTATTCCTTCTCCATATGAAACTTATTTCACTTATGTTGAAATGCTAAGGAGCATATCATTTACTAAGGCAAACAAATGGCAGACAATATCACATTTATGTGCATTTATGGTCAATTTATAGAGAATTAGTGACGTGGAGACACGCAGGCAGCAACACAAAAGAAGAAATAAAATCTCCAAATGGTGAAATAGGGTCCAAATCTTTAGTTAATAGTATTACAATAATAGTTGCCCATGATCCTTACACCATGAAAAAATAATAATGCTATTTTTTTATAAGAGTTTAAGTTCATATAAAGTCTTTCCAACGGTACATAAAAACAACTATGTCCTTCAACTTCTCAGATGCTACATCACCATACTATGCAAATATGCTCAGAGGGCCTGTTTTATTTGATGCATCCAACCCATGTTCACCATTTCTAGTTCCTGTAATCCAAGCCCTGCAAAACAAATTTAGTTTAAATGTTAATCACAATTTTTTTTGGAGAATTCCCTAAAAGAAACAGCAAAAAATAATGAAGACAAAATGGAATTGAACAAGATCATTTCATAGAGATTCTGCATAAAATAATCATAAGAAAAAGTGGTGATCCTATGCAAAAATGTGCTAATTTTACTTCATGATAGATATTTTATTAGTATTTCCTTTAGATTTTTTTTTCTTTCCCTCTTTTGCTTGGTCATCTAAGTAGATCAAACATACTATGATTTTTATACAGAAATGGCAGTTTAACAAATAGTCATTCATACAGAGAAATGTGTAACAAAACTTTTCTCTCTTACCTTCTTATATTTGTGCTGCCTGAATCCATCACAATTGTCAATCTTTTTGCTGTCTTCATGAAGTCACTGCATTAAAGATCACATACCAAAAAAAAAAGAAAAAACCTCAGTAAATATATGCATCTGAAAAATATAAGCTAACTAGGACTAGAAGTCATGGCAGTGCTGGCAGACTAAATTACCTCTGAAAAATGAAATGATGCAAATGACATTAAGGGGAAAAAAACACTATACCTGAAGGGTTCTTCACCAATTTTCTTAACAACGCCTGTTGCATCACGGTAGAGGACATGGTTCAACATCTCAGACCTTTCTATGCCAAACATGTTGGCTAGTCTCCTGTATAGCTCTTCATAAGAACCAAGACTTGATAGGTCTAAGGTTCGTCCCACATCTTCCGACTCCAAGAACACCTTGCAATGACCGGTATCCAAGCCTAGTTGCCAGGAAAATTCGGTAGAAGCATTTCCTGGTAGAAACTGCTGAGTAAGTGCAGATTTGGAGCCACCAAAAAAGCACTTTTCTTTGTCCTTAATCTCATCTGTTGTATATTTTCCGGTGCTATCATGAGACAACACATCACTAGAACAGCTTCTAGAAATCTGTTGTTCGGTGAGTATAGGTTGACCGAAAAGCAAGAACTGGTGTCTCTTAACATTATCGGATTTCTCCAAACTCTTATCAGATTTTCCCATGGTGAGCAAGCATGACAAGCTTTCTTTGCTCTTATCATGGTTGGTCATGTTGCCACCTGAAATCACATTGAGATTCTGCATATTTGTTGGAAACAACCCCAACTGCAGTTTATTGTTAAGGTGGATATCTGAAAGAGATATTCCAAAGTGAGCATGCCTGGCTCCCTGTATGCCTGCAGGAGCATTATCAGATAAACCACACAAGGGGCTGTTATGCCCGTGCTGGTTGCCTGAAAACATTGGTATCGGAAAATGAACATCAAGGGGGAAGTCCGGGTGTTGTGGAAACCTCGGCTTCTTCCTCGGTGGAGAAAAGGGTGCTAGATTGATGACTGGCATGTTTGATACCAATTCAACCAACCATGGGCTAACACGCTTTACGTTTTGTAGTAAATCTGGCTCGTCCCAAGTAACCTGCAGAGATAACAGCAAGGACAATCAGGATTGCATGACTTAGTTTTCAACAAAATTAAATTGATTAGAACTATGATATGAATGCAATCAGTTATAAATTATAATAACAACACAACCAACCGCTTCTCCATCTACGAGGAGTTGGCTACATGAATCAAACAATGTCATAGTATTCTATCGTAAATCATGTCCATAGACAAACCATTGAATGCAACCAACTATTCTCCCCAATCAACATTTGACATTTCAAACTCAGGATTTACATAGAAATTGCAGAGAAAAACCTCATCCATAAGATTCACGAGTTAGCATTGACAAAGGGTGACTAGATCTCTACATAGGCCTAACAATTGAGCCCTTTATACTTCATCAACAAACATGCTTTATGTCTTAAAAATATCCAAGCCAAATTACCAAAAGCACAAGAAAGACTGCAGTAAGAGTTTTCAATTCTATAGTCTTAGCAATAGACAAAGGGGGAGGGGTGTTACCTGAAGAAGTCGCCATGGCGAATTAGGCCATCGTATAGGATCAACAACCTGAACAGATGCTATGGTCCCCATGAACCAGCTTATCCTAGAAGAATCCTCAGTTTCAAAGGGCATCTTAAACCTCATCCCAGAGCACCATTGAACTCTCATAGCATCCCTCACAGCAGAAGCCTTAATGCAAAACTCAGGAGTGCTTGCTCTTGGATAATAAACAACCTCAAATGGCTGGTTCCTCGAAGCCAATGTCATAGCTTCCACAACAGATTCAGGCCTCACTTTTACTCTTCCTCCACTTAAACCACCACCACCACCACCACAATCATTTCTCAATAGCTTATTCTCCTCTTTCAAGAAAAAGGAGAATGCACCATAAGGTCCAACTCCAACACCACAATTTCCATGTCCAGAAGCCGAGGTCCACCCTGTCGAAACCTCAGAGCCACCACCAACACCACCAATTCCCCTCTTAGCCCTACGAATCCCGACACAAAGATCCCCATTCTCAGCCCTCAGGAACACCACAGAATCACCAGCAACAAGCTTCTTATGGTTCACAAAAGTGCTCCAACCAGTTGTAAGCAAATGGCGCCGCGGCGTGCCTCTATAAATATGCCTAAACTTCCACAGCTCACCATGAACATCCTTAGCCACCACGGTCTGAACCGGCGGTTCGGCGGAGTAATCAAGCCTTGGAAAAATGGTTTCAGCACAGTACCTTGGAACAGAAAACCCCCCACCATTGTTAGCATCAGATTGAGTCAAAGTTTTTGCAAAAGATGCAGGCTTTTCTGAGTTTTCAGCCACATCACAGTCCAAAACACCATCATCATAGTCACCAAGGTTGGAATTTCTGATAGGAACCAACCACATCTTTGCAAAAACCTCATCAGTTTCAGGGTCTGCCATGAATTTCACTGATGCAACTGTGCACAAAATGAGTGGTGGAATCCTCAGAGCTGAGGGTGTGAGATCAAGGTTTGTTTGAGCATGTTCAGCATGCCCTTGTGGAAAGTAGAAAACTTTTGAGTTCAACTGAGGCATGTGAACCATGCTACCTGCACACGCATGCCATAGTTGTGGATCCAAACTCTTCTCAATCACACCTTCCTTCATTGAAAATGTTTTGCTTTCAAAACTGAAAAAAAAAAAAACTAAGTGAATCAGTGATGAAATCAAACAGTATTGCTGTGAATGAACAATGAAATTAGAAAAAAGAATGCTTATGTTTTATTATAGTATTATTAATATATTACCTTTGGTTGCAAAAAGAGAGTGAAAATGTGAGTCAAAAACTGAGCTGCTTGATTCAACTGCTTTGAATCTTGAAACACAACAAAGGAAAGAGACAAACTTTAACCGACCCTTTTGTAGAAACAGTGAGATTCACGTTCCTCCCATTTATTTAGTACTCTCAAATGGTGTTTGCTGGGTTTTTTTTTTTTTTTTTTTTTTTGTTGTTGTTGGCCCTTTCTTCAAGATTACTCTATCAAAATTCAAAAGGAAAGGTTTAATTTGTACTATGAAGAATCTGAGAAGTGGGAGCTTGAGTTTTCATTAAAAAGGATAGAACTTTGAATAGAGAAATGAGAAAATCTGAGTCAAAGTGAAAGCATGTGTTCTCTTCTAAAGGTTGGTTTATAACAAGCTGAATCACGCAGACAACACTTTATTCAACTTTTTTGCCACCTGATTTTGTTTGTTTTATATCAATTGTAAAGAGAAAGGAATAAAGAAACAACTTATCTCTCTCTCCCTCTCTCTATTATTTAACACACGCTCTGCACAGTCAGACAGAACCTATAAACAAAACAAACAGCAACCTAAACAAGTGGTCAGCCAGCCAAACAAAACATTAATGAATACTGTAATTAAAAAATTGATAAACCTATAAAATAAACTTATAAATATACGTTACTTTTTTTTTTTAATGAGGTAGGCTTGCATGTTTGGTTCTGCGGTGAGTTAGCCGAGAATCAATTTTAGAATGTTAACGATACTAATAATTGTTTTTGCTCCAATGTGATTTTAGGACTAAAATTGATTTTCTGACTCGTAACCAACATCCTAATATAAAGAGACTTTTTGTCTAACAAAGGAGTCGACTGTAACGAAGAAAAAGAATCAGAAATGTAGTTAATTAAAAAATAATAATATAATATACATAAATGGGAGGAAATAATTAGAATGTTCACATGTTTTCTAAAGAACCTCTCAATTTCATTAAAAAAAATCGCACTTTTACCACTAAATTATACCTGCTACAATTTATAATAATTTAGCAATAAATATAAGAATAAGAATGGAGTAATTTTTTATTATACTGAGTGTACTTTTTTTAAAAAAAAAAATTATGATGATGTGATAAAGACAGTGGTAATTGGCTTTATGTCACGATATATTATAGTATGTCAGAAAATATCGTGAGTTTGGATTGAAATGAGAACAGAACAGGGGAAGGGAAGCAGGGAGGACCAGACAAGTGGGGTTGAAAATTGAATTTAGTATGGCAGCTAAAATAATATTTCCATAAAAACAAAATATTCTATTCGATCTTATTTATAAGATTTTTTTTTGGATTTTTCTTTTTTGTTAAAGAAGGTAGTTAAACTTGTTAATGACATTGAAAATGTAAAAATTTGATTTTTTTAAAGCTACACCTATAGTTATTATTGGACTCTAAAAAGTGTAAAATTACTAAGGGTGTTTGTGGAAAAAATTTTATTAAATGCTATTTAAAATTTGAAATAGGATCTTATAAATAGCACAAAAATAAAAACCTAAAATTATTCTTATGCATAGGACCGGAGGGAATATATATATATATATATATATATATATATATATATATATATATATATATATATATATATATATATCCCAAGTTGTAAGAGGTAGGAGAAAGAAAAAAATATATACGGTGAAAGAGAAACTTGTAAAAATATAAAGTTATTTTATAGTTAAAAAAAATCTCTGCTCTCTAATAATTTATTAATATAATAAAAGAATTTTTGAATCTTTGCTAAAATAAGAGGCTAAAAAAATATTATTTATATTAGAAAACTATATATGCATGTATAATATCTTACGTAACAATGACATTAGTTTTTCGATGTCATTTTATTATTTTTTTTATTTTTGATTTTTAGTTTTAAAAATTGAGATTAAGAAGATCATATAGTAAAATAATTGATTGAATGTTGTTGTTGTTGTTTTATTTTTAATAAATGTTGACTGAATGTTGTGAAAAGTAGGTAAGTAAAAAAAATATATTGAAAATAAAATCGAGAACCTTGCAATATCTTGATAATACACTTGAGTTGAAAAATCGTTGTTCCATCGGAAATTAATAATTTCAATCACTAGTTTTAAAATGTTCGTATAATTAACCTCGAGCGTGTGATTCAGTGGTAGGGATTGATCCACGCTTAAGCAAGGTCAGGTGTTCGAATACTGCCTTATAGATGCAACAGCGTTAAATCTCGGGGTCAGCTGTCTCATCCATTAGAGGTGCCTACAAGCCAGCGAGGAGATTAGTCACTGCGATCGGCGGTGGACACTCCGATCATGAAAAAAAAATGTTCGTATAATTTTAATTCAATAATGTATTGTCAATATTTTAGATGTGTCATAATAACATTTCCATCTTGACGGATCGACATTTAAAAGTAAAAAATTAAAGTTAAATCAATGGCATTGTTTTGGTCAAGGATGTGATATATAAAAAAAAAATGGGTTTTGATATGCTCAGTAATATCTTAATATCCTAATTAATCAATAGTTAACTAATATTCATTTATTATTTTTAATGACAAATATCTTATTTTTATTTTTTCCTTATTTTTGCATAACTCTTTTCCTCTACTTGTAAATATTTTTTATTATTCTTCAGCTTCTCTTTTTTTTTTTGTCCGAATTCTTTGCGGAACCACCGGTATCCTCAAGAGCACCTTAATATCAGGGAGCTATTGAGACTAATCCGGAGCGAGCTGCGTGGCTGGCTCTCCCAGCGGGATGTTTTTAATTAGTGGGAATCGAACCCGGGGCTACTAGCACCCTTGTCCCATTCTCAGGATTTCAGTTGGGGCCTTACACCAACTGAACCAAGTTCCGTTGGTTCAGCTTCTCTTCTATCTTAGTTTTTTTTTCTTATTTCTTATTTCCTATTTCTTATTTTTTTAAAAAAACATATTACTGTATTACAATTACGAGATCGTGTTTATCTAAAAAAAATATATTATTACTATCTGTACTATTTATTAAACAATGTTAATGAATAGTAAAAATTATGTTTTGGGAATATTATTGAAAGAAGAAGAAAAGCCAAAGAAGAAATAAGAAAGAAGAAGAAAAGCTAAGATGTAAGAGAAGTTAAAGAAAAATAAAGAAGAAAAGCCGAGGAAAATAGTTACGTATAGAAACAGGGAGAAGAAAAGCCATAGGGTAATATGAGAATATTAAAACTCAATTAATATGAGAAAATAAAAATAAGATTTTTGTCATTAAAAATAATAATTGAGTATTAATTAACTATTGATTAATTAGTATATTAAGATATTTTTTGCATCTTATTTAATGCTTAAAATTAACCCTTAGGGCTGAGTATATCAAAATCGAAAAAAAAAATATATCATTTATAAGTTTTGGTTTAATAAGTCAATTAAAAATCTTAATTTATAAGTCAATAATTTATAAACCTATTTATATTTTATTGACATATACCATCTATTTGGTCAATTAATATTTGTCATACATTTTCAATTCTACCTAAACAGTATTTATGTTATTTAAATATTCCAACAATATTTATGTAATTAAATAGTCATCAAACTAAACATTCAAAACAATATTTATTTTCGATTAATAAAACACGTGAAGTGTAAATTTATTTAATGTTTTTAAAGGCATAACAATATTTATGTAATTTAAATATTCAAACTTGACTAGATAAATAATGAAAATAAGGATTCGAATAAAATGCTATCATTTTAAAAAAAAATTACAGGGAAAATAATTGTTTAGCTTATAGCTTATGAACCATAACTCCATAAGCTATCTCAAATAGCTTATTGAATATGAGTTAATAATATTTTGAAATAAACTTCTTTACCAAAACTACTGTATATAGTTTCTTTTCAAATAAACCAATTTACTAAGTTAAAAGCTTTCTGATAATTTTATATTTTGAACACTACAAGCACCTTATATATGGAGTATTTTTTTTAATAAAAAAATGTTATATTTTCCAGAAATTTCCCATCGATCACAAACTCTTCCAATAACTAAAAAAAATAAAAATATTGAATGTTTTTATATTTTTTAGATATTAGATAGAAGCATTTATTTTTTATTTTTCATGAGAAAATTTACAAGAGGAAATTGCAGCATGATATAACAAAGCTCTTTATTAATGTATGGAAAAGTGTATTATAAAAAAAAAAAAGTATGGAAAAATGAAACTAAAATGTGGGCCTGCCGGTCTATGGGCCGGCACCCTCTCATTTACCATTGCATGCCTAAACGAAAACAAACTAGAATAGTACAATCAGCATTCAGCCATTATGAATGATCAAATTCTAAACATGAATGCCACATGCATGCTTCTGAATTCTGATTTTGACATTTTGTTTTGGTGACTTCCCCTTAGCTTGCTCAATGGCACAATTCCAAATAATGTTATAATGTGCTCCCATCCAATACTTACGAAATTGACAACAAAACAACATACATATACTTTTATTTATTTATTTTTTTAAAGTGGAACATCCATATACTCAGAGCTCAACGTAATTAATGAACTAACCTTTGTGGTTTTATAAATTGCAATTAGAGGAACGGAAGTTATCAAAGAAAAGGAGTTTTTCTTCCTCTTATCATAAATTAATTAGACAAATATTACTATGAGTATTAATTAATGTTAGCGAGATGTCGTTTGCTATTTTTTTTTTAATTTATAAATTTCGTTATCAAATGGTGATCATTGACAAACAAGTCACTTCATAAAGGACAATGATCGGAACATGTAAGATGTAGAAGTCTAGATGTTGAAGTTAGCTTTTGTCTATATTGTGATTGTTCTTATGTAAAACGGCATCCTCATTTCAATCTTTGGCTTTCAATAACCTTGTTTGGGTATTGATTGATTAAGGAAGGGACACCAAAAGTTTATCTTGTTCTTTTCTTGGAGACTGCAGGCCACCTAATTTCTTTAGGACCTAAATGACACATCAAGACTAATTCAAATCAACACCTCAAAATGGAGATTTTATGCGATGAAGCCTTGATTTTTTTTTATTTTACATATATATAAAAAAATAAATTTTTTAATAGATACTAGTATAAAACACATATTAAATAAATTATATTTAGTATGTCTACATTAAAAAATTACATAAGAAAAAACCATATAAAAATAATTAGTTTTCCATCAGAAGTCAGAACCATGACAAAACTCATCACATCGAAAGTATTTTGTTGAGCAGTCCATGGAAAGTAGTAAATGGCATAATATAGTGGATGCACCCAAATGATAGAAGTAGCTGTTTACAATTAATGTTCATATTTTATTAGATTTTGATGACATGATTAAAAAAGAAAAAAATATATCAATTTATACATTTTTTTATATCACAATATAAATTGACATGTATTAAAAAACGATGTTTTACTTACTAATAATTGAATAGCAAATGACATATGTCACTTTTTTATGATTTAAGTTAATTTTTTAAATCTTAATATACTATCATGACTCAATTTTAAAAAAAAAATTGGAAAATATAAACAGGCACAAGCCGACAGAAGTTATTTATATGGCCAATTTTCAACAAGCATTATCAAGGTATAACAAGTTGAAAGTAATCATTTTCTGATTTGGTGCAGCAAAAGCTTAAGAATCATTCAGAACTAGTAAGATTCAATTAGCTTAAACCAAACTTATTATATTAAGGGTTGTAAGCTGCAACGTTTAGTTGTTAATAACCCAACAAGTAAAAAAGTTAGTAAATTCATGAATTAAATTTGTTTTTAAATTCTTATAAATGAGTCCACTTTCAACTTTCATACCATTACCTTCTGATCTCTCTTTAAGTGTACTTAAAATTTGTTCTGTCTTCTTATATCTTATCGTTTATTTATACCTAAAGGGCCTATTTATGTTAAAAGAATACTCCTATAAAAATGACTTTAAGATTACCATTAAAAGCAAGTTCTTATAAAAATATGATGTATTTATAATTCCATTATAAAGTTTAATGTATGTTTAATATGCGTACTATATTAAGCAAGAAAATAATTAATGACATCAATTAGGCTTAATAAAAAGAATAACATTAAGTCCGCGTAAGATAGCCCAGTTGGTGATTGCAGGGACACTTAGGATTTCCCCCTCCCAGGTCATGGGTTCTAGTCTCAGACCTCCCATGTAAACAAAAAAAAAAGAATAACATTAATTAATTATGGTTTTCTCTCCCTAAATCTTTATTTTATCTAAAAGTAGATGTGTTTTCTTGAAAAAATAAAATTATAATACTTTTTATTTCTTAAATACATCATTTTCCATAAAACTTATTCATTTTTAAATGCTTACCCTCAAACCTTATAACTAAAGTAAAGTAAACCAATTAATGATTTTTATTATAGGTCACATTTTAAAACGTTTTGATAATTTTTTTATAAGTCATTTATTGATTTCTATTTAAAATTTATTTCTCTCTCTCATATTTGTCCTTATTAAATATCTCTATTTTTTTATCATTGATTAATGAACAACCGGTTGGTTAAATCAAAAGTACCTAGATAGTTCTAATTCTAATACTACCAATTGTGGAATATTACAATATTAAATGAGAGTATAATTAAAGTGTAAAGTTGAGGTATTTTTTTCAAAGGTTTTCTTAATTTGAATCTCAAATTGGATATCTCCACCACTTGAAAAATTAAATATTTCATTTTTTATGCTTCCAATGTATCTTTTCTTAATAAAAATGATCTATTTATTCGTTGGGGCAAAGGTTAAGAAAATTACTCATTCCGTTCCAATTTAATTGTCACTTTAGAAATTTCACACAGATTAAGAAATTTAATACTTCAATTTTCAAGAGAATTATTAGATAACTTTACTATAATATCCTCAAAGTACATTAATTATCACTCA
Source organism: Crotalaria pallida (assembly GCA_037953625.1). Lineage (NCBI taxonomy): Eukaryota > Viridiplantae > Streptophyta > Magnoliopsida > Fabales > Fabaceae > Crotalaria > Crotalaria pallida. The sequence continues at coordinate 133,585,654 of CM075654.1, read as the reverse complement.
TTTCACATATTTCAATACATTAAATGCAAGATTAAAGTTGAAAAAAAAAACAATTAATACATCCTCGAATTCCTAATGCAACAAATAATTTGGAATAAGTTAAAAAGGCTAAAATGACAGATAATGTGGAAAGGAGGAAGTATGTTTTAAAAGATTAAAAACTTAATTAACCTTTGACTAATCTTTTTAGCATGTATGATTTATAACAAGAACAAGAAATTAGTTAAATACTAGAAATGAAGAGTTGTCTAATCGGGAAAAATAAAAGATGTAGCTGGGAAAAGAATGTGGAATGGGTTGGTTAAGAATCAACATTGTCACCGACACACAACGTCGAAACAATTAAGAGACTAAGATCAAAGATGGACAGAATAGAGGAAAGAATCAATGTAGAGAAAAATTGTAGGGACACCAAAGAATTGAATTGAGTATATATAAGGGTGAAGCAATGTTAAAAATGCGTATTATTATTATGCTGTGCTCAAAGGCCATATATAATAGAGAAAATAATATATGCAATGAATTTTATACTGTTAGGATATCATCTGTTGTTGATGGACAATGATTAACTTACAAATAAAAGTACTAATTTGTATGGATAGTGGATGATACATCGTCAGTATAAAAAACTTTACATTATCAATGCACAAATATTAAACTCTATATAATAATAATAATAATAATAATAATAATAATAATAATAATAATAATAATGTTAACAAAGGTCCCATTTTGCCGTCCCAGAGACCCAGACTGCAGGATCGGATGCTGTACTGATGAAAAAAAAATCATGATCATGCGTACATTAATAATTGTATAGTGCCATTCCTTACTCTATCAGTTGGGAATTGCTGGCTGCCTTGTCTTTAGTCTTGATCCATTATAATTACGTGGTCCCATCAACCCGACGCACAATTAATTACTCTCCTCTTTTAACCTTTTTTATTTTTTTTGGGTCAAATCTTTTAACCTTTTTTACTTTAAAGAGATTGTTCTAATAAATGTGGTTGTTTTATTACTCCCTCCTAAGATTATTTTGGGGTTTTTTGTTTGGTCCTATTTATAAGATCTCATTTTAATTTTCAATAGCATTTAATTATTTTTTTCCATCAACACTTCTATTAAGTCAACACTTTTTAGAGTTCCAATAATAATTATAGAGTTAGTTTTGAAAAAGTATATCAAATTTTCACATTTTCAATACCACTAACAAATTTAACCACTCTCCTTAGTGGAAGTGAAAAACCCTAAAAAAATCTTATAAATAGGACCGGAAAGAGCAGTAATTACTGTAACTAAGTTACTGAACTAAGTTACTGCTACGAGTTTTCTAATTAAGTACTACTATTTCCCTGTGTCAACCAAAATAGTAGAAATTTGAAGAGTTTTTGGTAATAACCTGTAAAGAAAATTTTATACTACTATTATACATGTCGAAGGAGGGCCAACGCCTACTATTAACTAATTTACCTTCTTCATGAATTCTTCTAAGCATATGTTTGATTCTGGCGAGGGAGGGCAAATGCATGTTTGTAAAAGCTCCCCTTCACAGTTTGTGTTTGGAGATCAGAGCTACAAACACAATTCCAAATACACACTTAATCTGTAATTTGTACTATGTTCGTGAGGAGTATTTTTTATACTTCTTTATTTTTGGAATAAATTTTTTGTCTTATAAAAAAAATTAAGTTTTATATGATTTTTGAAAGAGCTGTGTTCTGATCTCAAAGCCTCTGGCATGCAAGTTTCATTGGTTTTGGCATGGATAGCAGTGATAGGGGCGATGGGGTAGTAGTGATATTGGTGATTGTGATTTTTATGCCAATAAGCATCTATGGCCCGATTTGAAATTACTACAATTTTTAGAGTAGAGTAGTAGACCTTAAGAATTAAGAATTTCTCAAAATTGTTATTTTTTTTACATTCAAAATACTATTATTTTTATAATTTTATCATGAAATTGGTCATTCTTGTTATGATTCCAATTTCAAATTTCTTCCCAAAATTTCATGCTCAATTAAAGTGTTACATGAATACTACCTAATGTTTTGTTTGGTTAAGGAAAAATAATAAAAGGAGAGAAAGATAAAGGGGAAAAAAAGAAATTATAAAATAAAATGCATGTTTTTTTAGTTGGTGGGAATAAACTGGAAAAGAAAATGGAAGGGAAGGATAAACTTAATGACGGTTTTAACACTTACCAATTTTTTAGTATGATATAGTATTTTTTTTTTTTTTTAAAGTTGTAGGGGTTAGTGATGAAAAAATCGTAGCTAATTAACTCTCTGTTCTTCCCTTTTCAAGCAAACGTAGGTAACTATCCATCTATATATCACGTCCTTATATGGAAACCCTAAAGTGTTTGATGGTAATTAAGATGCATCCGAAAAGTTTTTTTTAAAAAAAAAAAATCATTGTTGGATGGTTGACGAAAATGGACAAAAACTGTTGAAAAGGGTCCACAGAAAATGACAAATGAACTGAAGTTTCGCCTATTGTGCTTGTTTTTGACTTGTTGCCCAAAATCAACAGTGCACCATGAACTGTGTATGTACTCAAAACAAAACAAAACAAAACAAAATGCAGCGTCGCTTTCCTCTCTGCTCTGATCTCATGACTGCGACTTTCACCACGGAATTGATGATAATACTGCTTTGAGGGCACAAATGTCATTTCCCCTCCTATTTTCAGACCAGGGGATCCGATATCATTATATAGTAATTAGAATATATAGAAACTATATTAAACATGCTACTCATGGTATACAGAGAATATATATATATATGATTTTAAGTTTTTATTTTTTTTTGCTAGGTAAGAGAGAAATAACATTAAAAAATTATAGTGTTAATTTTTTTTCAAAACTTTATGTTTATAGTTATATGGAGTATATATATATATATATATATATATATATATATATATATATATATATATATATATATATCTTGAGGCAATTTTTTACTTAAGTTATTAGAATGCGGAATAGTTGAGTGAAAGGTAAAAGTTGATGAGTTAATAAGATGCTTCCTTTACTTTTTAATATAAGATCTATTTGAAAATATTTTTTTTATCTATATTTTTTTTATCTATTTATAAAATTTTATTTCAAATTTTCATGATATTTAATGATTTTTTTATAAAAAAATTATTATTTACTACAATAAACAATTTTCAAAATTCCAATAATAATTACTAAGAATAATTTTAAAAAAATATATTAAATATTTATATTTTCAGTGTCGTTAATAATATTAACATAAATTCTAACAAGAAAAGTCTTGTATGATTAACTAGTTAGTTAATTACTAAATTAACTAGTTGATTTAAAATTATACAAAAGAACATTTTAAAAAAATATACACAAGAGAATTCATTTAGTTGACTTCACTGAGTGTGGTGTATTTTTTTTTACCGTCAATAATTATCTTGCATTATTTTTATTTAAAATTCAATAATCCCCCACACATAAACAATAGATAATATGTTGATAGCATAGAAAAATCACCGGTAATTCACAACTTATTTCCTTGGCATATTACTTCATCATGCCCTTAATATAAAACAATATTTGAAAAATTCACACGTGTGTCAAAGAATGTGATCAATTTTGTTAATTGAATAAAAATTAAAAAAAAAGTAATATTATTTCAAAATTATTTTTATACTAATTATCGATAATTATGAAACATTAATTCTCTTTTTTTCACCCGAAAATAATATTAGTAGACAAGATTAATTATCGTAGTTATTCAGCCCTGTCGAGAAGGATTACATACCTTTGAAAAAAGAACGAGAGGGAGTGTTTTTGAGTAAGGGTGTAACGGTCCGGTCCGGTCTTTGATGGACATTAGGGACCGGACCAATTAAATTTAAACGATTCGGTCCGGTCTGGTCCAAACATTTTTTATGTACAAAGATCGGATCGGACCGAAATGGTCCGGTCTTTTAAGACCATAATTACTCGACCAAAAAAAATGCAAGACGGAATACCAATTGAAAACCTAATTGGTAAAGGGGAAAACCTAATTGCAAGATCTGGATAGAAAATGCAAGACCTTGAGAGATGACAGAGGTTGAGAGATGGCGAGCGGCGACTTGGACGGAGATGACGAGACGACGAGACAGCGGAGTCGGAGAAGGGAGGACGCGAACGATGCGGAGGGAGGACGCGAACGGCGTTGCGAAGGGAGGCTGTGTAACGGCGTTGCGGTGCGACCCGAACCACGGTGTGACGCGAACGGCACTACGGAGGGAGGCGAACGGCGCTGCATAACCCATGATTTTTTTAATCAATTAATAATAAACAAGTGGAAGGCTCTGAAATGGAGTGCACACCTATTATTGAGAAATGATAAATTAACTTACAAAATTAACTTATAAATCAATTTGCACTTTAAGAATGTAATACGTGTCATTTGTTAATCAAATAATAATAAACAAGTGACATATATAATTTTTTATATGACGTAAGTTAATTTATAAGTTGATTTTGTAAATTTGTGAATTATTTTTCTATTTTTAAATATAAGAGGGTGAAAGCGAAGCCGAGGTAAGAGAAGAGCAGAGAACATAATAGCTAGAGGCAACCCCATGCTATGGATGAGGTTGGACACGTGGCAGTGGGCAATGACCTCTCCTCGCTGGCATGGAAGAAGGGGACATAATACATATGGTAAGTGAGGGCCCCACATGCATGTTACGTGAATGGTGATGGTATGGGATAGGAAAGGGGGACACATCACACTTCACAGTTCACACACATTACATATATGCTCTCTCTCTCATCTCTCTCTCATCTCTCTCTTTAATCTTTATATTGGTTGCATATATATATATAATATATACCTACTACTTTTACTACTCATATACATTGAGGAATCTCTGTCGTTGTGTTCTCTCTCGATAGATCGATCTGTCGAGTCACGGGTGTGCTACTGCTACTCTGATCTGCTACCAAAGTACTACTTAGACATAGACTCACAGTTTACAGCCTAGCCTGTTGTACCCTCCTCCCTTCCCTTCACATACACTACCGACAACAATTTAACTGAGGTAGTTACCAGTATTTACTTGTAATCTCATGCAACATATATAAGACAAACTGTAACCCAAGCCAATTTTTTATTTTTCTAACTACTGTACAAAGTAGAATCTTCTCATTCATCTTTAATATACTCCCGCAGTTTCAACTTTCAATTTATACGTTATTTTAAAGTTTTACACGAATTAAAAAAAAATAATTTATTATATTATTTTTATACTATATTAATTATTATACATGTCACATATTTTAAAATTAGAAAAAATTAATTAATACACTTTCGAATTCGTAATGAGATGAATTATTTAGAATAAATTGAAAATGCTAAAATAAAAAATAAATTAAAATATAAGCAATACATATTCTTATTTCTTTTTTTTTTTGGTACACGAAGGGAACAACCGAAGACTAATACCCTCTGAGATGTAGAGATCACCGAAGTGGATTTTGCCTATACCAACAAGGTCTTTTCTATACTCATGACAGGATCAAATTCATGACATAATATTTAAAGAACCAAATCATCTACCAAATATGCTGGACTTTGTGATTGGAAAAAAATTATTAATTACTTCGAGATTTCTTGAGATACACATAACGTATAAGTTGAAATCTCCAATCTAAAAAACTTACCACTCTGTTTGGTAGCGGAGAGAAAATGAGAAGAGAGAAATAAGGAAGAGAGATTATGGTGAGAAAATGGAAAGAAAATGGGTGAATTTTATGGTTGTTTGGTATGAGAGAAAATGGAAAGAAATTTGAAAGAAAGAAAAGTATTGTTTTCTCTCCTTTTGTTTGGTTGGAGAGAAAAGTGGGAAGAGAGAAAACAATAAAATGGTTAAAAGTCAAAAAAGCCCTTGTTTTACATGACTTGTTTTCTCTTTTTTTTCTTATTTATTAGACATAACCAAATATAATTTTTTTCTTCAATTATTTTATAAATAATCATAGATCTTGATTCAAAAATATATGTAAAAAAAAGTTGCATCAATTTTTTTTTTATAAGACAAAACTCCAACATGAATTTTTTTTTTTGGCATAGAGTAGAGTTTTATACATACAGAAAATGGTGGGACAAATAAATAAAGAGAAAATAGAGTATAAAGAAGAGAAAGAAATGCACATACCTTGGAGCCTCAAATGAGCCGTTGCAGAAAGGGAGAGATGAATGAAGGAAGAAGAAAGTCCAAAGAGATATAGGGTTAAGGGTAATTTTGGGTTTAAATCAAAAAGTGAAGGCTTCTTCGGTAATTTCACAACCCCACTCTCTTTTTCCACTCAAAATCTCGCCAGGTTTGGAGAGAAAACAATTTGCATCAATTTGATGTGGATCCCACCTCTCTTTTTCTCTTCTCCTCATTTTCTCTCCTTTGCCAAACAGGGGAAAACTTGTTTTCCTCTCATTTTCTCCTCCCCAAAATCTTTCCTCCCATTTTCTACTCTACCAAACAAGGTGTACATTCTTACCATTGCCATTTATTTGTCTCATACATAAAAATATGGGATTGTTTCGGTATTCTTCCATAAAAAATGGTTGATATATTTTCTTTAAATAGCACAATAATGTCATTAATAGAGTATACCCTAGGAGAAGCATTAGTAGGCAACTACTCCCTCTAGTCTTATATCTAAGTCCTTTTACAGAAAAATATAGGAATTAAATTAAAGAAGTTAACTATAAAGTTGTTATTTGTATTGAAAATGATGATATTTAATATACTTTTTAAAATTATCTTTATAATTAATTATTATCGAGATTCTAAAAAGTGATGAGTAAAAATACATTTATTTATAAAAAGGAAATAATTAATATCATTAAAAATTAAAATAAGAACTTAATGTAAGAACACAAAAAATGACAAAAAAGCACTTACATTTAGAATGAAGTCGGTTTTTATCCTTTGCATTTCACATGTATTATATTTATATTTTTTGAAATTTATATTATTAATCTAGATTCTAGAGTTATGATTTTAAATTGTAAATATTTTTGAACAATATGAGAATGTAATTTTTTTGTTGCAAAGGATTTTTTCTGCTTAATTTTAAGAAATTATTTTATTTTTTACTAATTACTAGTAATTTATATGACTCGTGGCATCATAAAAAAAGGGTTTCTCCGATATAGTCATAAAAGTGTGAGTTTCGATATCGTAGAATAAAAATTAATAAAAATGTATTACCTCACATACATTAGTAACCATGTCCCCATATTTGTTGTTGAAAAATTCTATTCTATTTTATTTTTTTGTGCACCAAGAGTATCGTCCAGCCGATAGACGAAAACTAATCATCTCCGAGGCGTAAAGATCACCTAAGTGAGTTTTGCCTCTACCAACAAAATCTTTTTCATGCTCACGACAGAGATCGAACCTCTGACAACATGGTTAAAGAACTCATCTGCTAACTGTGTTAGGCCTACTAAGAAACCTTCATAATCACCCATACTCGCAAATCTCACTTCGTTTCCTCTGACGTTTTAAAAATAAGTTCATGTCATCTTATGAGACATTTGATTTAGATTTCTGATGTAATGGATGTTACTATCTTTCGTGCATATGCTGCTGCTTGTCGTAATAGCTTATGCGAGCGAGGTAAATGCGTTGCAAAAAGATGGGGAATTACAATGAGAAGATAAGGAGAATGATCCATGCATGGCACTACTTTCTACAAGTGGATTTGGTGGCTAATACATCTAATCAAATTAAACTTGCTGATCAGTATGTTTGTTAGAGTGAATGCATGTGTTGTGTGATTGATCTGATAGTGTTGATTATTTGTCGATGGCACTACTTGCTAGCTGCTTAATTAGCACATATGTCGTATCATGCAAGAGTCGGTAGAACGTGACTTTCCCCTTTCATCTTCAATTCATGTCATCCTCTCGAGAGTTATAATGTCCACTCAGACAAAAGCGTGATATGTTCCTAGCTTCTTCTTCTTTATGTCCATCTACCCATGTGCTCATCTTTTATTTGCAGAAGAAGTTGTTAGTTGACGATGTATGTAACTAGCTATGAGAAATAAATCTAGCTTCAAAAACATAGAACTCCTCCTATCCATTCATTCTGTATAGTTTTGTTATTATTATCTCTATCTTTGGTATCCAAAAGAGAATAACGGGTGGTGGTTTTTTCCATAAGCAAACAACTATACTATGAAGAGCATTAAGGGGAGGAGTTATTAATTAATTGATCTTGGATCAATACCTCATCTTATGTTATGTAGGCCAATCATATTTTCTGTAGGAAAACAAAATTAAAAAATGAAAAAGATGAAATGATCGAATAGGTAATTATTATTTGTATTATGTGTCAAGTTATGTTTGGCTCCGACCACAGATAAAAGAATGGTTTATGACCAACTAATAATTTCTCATACTAAGAGTGTTGAAACTCACAACAATTAATCGGTCCTTTCAATACATTATATAGGGCCCATACATCAATCTGAAAAACTAATATTTAACCCAAAAAAAAAAAATCAAACCAAGATCAAAAACAGACTTTGATTAAGTCTAGAATAGGGTGGAGCAATCTTCTTTCTTAGTATTCTATTTTCACTCTCCTCAACCAATTAATTAACACATAAAATAAAATCAATTAATTAATTTTTTGTTGGACCATTATGCTAAAGTTTCAAAAATTAATTTCCTGAACATTTAAAAAAAAATCGAGCTGGTTATATACATTGTTATTTTTGGAGGAGTGAATAATGGAGGGTGATAAAGGAAATGGACTAACAAACTATGGATATACAAGTATGGAAAATGTTTATCTAACATCCGTATTTGACATCTGTACGGGACATCTGTCTTTTTAGATAAAAATTGGTGGGTCATATAAGAAAGAGAAATTGTAGGACCCACCAGTTTTTACCTAAAAAAATGGATGTCCCATATAGATGTTTGAATAACAGGATTGTAGAACTATATACACAACCTAAATTGAATTTATTGTTTGAATTGAACTTACCACCCAACAAGGCTGATACAAGAAATAATTAATACCCACAAAAACATAAACAGAACAGGAGTGTCCCGTCCCATAAAGTGGCCTAGCTAGGCTATGCATGCATGTATTCGGTCATGGAAAATGAAGCGGGGGAATGTTGCTGCCACAAAACAGAAAGTTATGGTATGGTAATGGAACTACTCTATATGGACAATACATGTATGTAGGATGAAAGAAGCCTATATATGTATTCACGTAGCTTTAGGATTAACCCATGTACCACTATACTTATACTTCTACTACTTATTATTCATTCCATTCCACTAGATAGAGTAGACCTAAGGCGCTAGTGTTACGTGTATAGTATACTTTTAGCTAGGCTTTAGAGTTATTAGAGTGGTACATGGTCTTAAAGTTGGCAATCACCAATCAGCATTAGGTATGGGGATGAATGGGAAAAGTGCCAAAGTCCAACACAACATGAGCTCCTTGCTTAAGATCGAGCAACTTGGGGCTAGGGACCATTCCATTAGAATGGAGCATGTACAGACTAACTAGAAGCGAAAAAAAAGTTCAAATGTGTCTGCTTTGATTTTTAGGTTCTTTTTTTTTAAAAAAAAACTATGCTTAACTAGTTGAGTAATTAAATTTATTTAAAGTTTTGCCTTGAGTTTTACTTGTTTAAAAAATACTCCATAAAATATTAGTTTAACTCTTTGGTTAGTCACTAACATACCTTTTAGGTGAAAAAGGTTTGAGTAATTTAACTATGAAATTCCGGATTCAATTAATGAATTCATAATCCATATATAAAAGAAACATTATTAGAAGAGGTTCTGTTCAGGCTTTTAACCGTATTTCTAGGATACTTGAAAAAAACTTCAATTCATGTATACCGTAACTTGATTAGTCTTTTAATTTTTATCATGGCTAAATTATGTATTTGACCCTTACCTCTTTTTTTTTTTAATCATATTGGACCCTCATGTTTCTTTTTGCAATTAAATTGATCATAAGTCACTGTTCATCCTACGTATCAACGTCATATATATTGGTCCACATTTGCAATTTTGGAGAGAGAAATGACACGTGTATGTATCTTATTGATTCACATAACATAAACAATGATCCGGGGACCAAATTTATAGTGAAAAGAAACATGAGAGACTAATGTGATACAAAAAAACGTAAGAGACTAATTTGAAATTGAAAAAAATAAGGTAAAAGACCAAATACGTAGTTTAGCCTTTTCATCATTCTTTTCTCAATGTCTATATAAAAACTTGGTCGGACTCATCAATGGTGAATTTCAAACACAAGACAACTATAAAACCTTTGAATTTGAACCCCCCACTTTATCTCTGAACCACATTTACCAACGTTACCATAATTGGGAGAATTTACATCACTAGATTTTTCATTATGATCCATAATTGCTGCAATACCAAAAGTATATATCTCGTTAATAATGTTAAGTATGTCCAAAACATAGTTTTATACTTTCCGAGACCTAACTATCGGAAATATTTTCCGGTGCCTGTTTGTTATAAGTTATAACTATAAATTTTCATAAGTACTTTTTGACATCCACGAGTCAGAAAACAGTTTTTCCAACACTAGTTCGTCGGAATTGTAACGTCAAGTGAGGAAAAAAGGAGAGGATGTTGTAACATACCTTAATCAATAAGGTTATAAAGCATCACATAAACGATGGGAGATGAAAATGTTTAGGAAGGAATGGGATTTACAAGTCTGATGTGAGATGAAGAATTTTAGAATTGTGTAGAGGAAAATATTAGTAAAAATACAATTTTATCTTTTTTATATTAAAAATGGGGTGTTTAAATTCTACTATAATATAAGCGGATCACGGCCCTTTAACAACATGAGTGACTATGGGCTACCTCTAAAATGTCCATTGCCTTGGACACAACTTGTTAAAGTAGGGGTTTAGTCTACAAATCCCAATGTTTATCCTACAAACCCCAATTTTTCTAAATATTCCAAAATTACCCTTCTTATAACTTCTCTCCATTTCATCTCTTTAACTTCTAAACCACAAACCCCAAACTCATATTCCCTTCCCCAACCTTTCATATTCCCTTCCCCAACCTTCTCCACCAACTTTGGCATGAAAAGTCAAGTCATAGGATAAACACATGATTAACATAAACCATCTACTCTGAATACCTGCAATCAATTAGGTTTCATAAAACTGAGCCTAATTTGTGGAACAAATATCAGATTTTCATTAAACAAATTTAACAACATAGACTTATACAGGGTTAAGCATACAAATACCATGGAAAAAACACAACATAGCTTCAAAATCAATAGTTGTTGGTAAAAATAACATTAAATGTTACTACTCTATCTTACATTATAAATCCACGGCGGCACAACCCATCCCAGACGGCGGCGGCGACGAGCTCCTGAAAGAAGGAGCGGCAGCGGTTCAGTTGAACCCGAACCCAGGGCGGAGATCGCGATGGACGGAGGCTCCAACGACGCGATGGTGAGAACGCAGGAAGGGCAGCGATCGCGACGGTGCGGGTTTCAGGGGAAGAGGAAAACGCGACGAACGTGGGTGATGAACCCGCGAGGCGTCCGTCCTGGGTGGCGCGACGCGATTCTGTGGCTGGAAGAGCGAGAGGGAACGACGACCAGAGAAGGAGAGAGAAAGAGCAATAGGGAGAGAGAAAGAGAGAGCTCCATCAAATTCAAAATGAAGAAGAAAGCCAAAGGGAGAGGGGTGACGGCGGCACACACCCCATTTTTAGGGTTTACATTTTTTTTTTGGGTGGAAGGTGAAAAGGTGGTGGAGGGGGGGGGGGGGTTGAGGTTTGGGGTTTGTGAAGGTATAAGGTTTTGGGGTTTGTGGTTTTTCTTTTTTTTTTTTGTTTCTTGAATTTATAAGGGTAAACTGGACATTTCCCCATTAAAATGGGGTTTGTAGGATAAACACTGGGGTTTGTAGACTAATCCCCGTTAAAGTATGCACATGAAATGTTTAGGTATGCTTTGCCATTTGGACTAATTAAAGAAGAAAAATCTAGTACCAGTGGAGGCTGACACAAGTGGAAGGGGCTTGTGTCCCTTAAGCATGTAGTCGCGGGTTCGAGTCGTTCCCGAGGCGTATGTGAATGGAGCAAGCCTTACAGGGAACATCGCCCCCGAAAGGGCCGACCGTGGTTCGAGGGATTAGTCACTCAGTTGCGCAGGTGGATACCCTGGTTCATCCAAAAAAGAAGAAAAATCTAGTTAACTAAAAAAAAAAAAAGAAGAAGAAGAAGAAGAAGAAGAAGACAAGTCTAATTAGGAAGATGCAATCTTCTATCTTTTTCCCCCCTATTTCCAAAGAGAGATCCATAAGAAACCTTATATAATTTCTCCGTGGGAGGGGGAGAAGCAGTGAAAAAAGGGTCAGCACGGATTTCCGAAAATTTGAACATCACAAATTGAAATGTCTTAAAGTTTAACAAATTGAGCTAACACCGATGGACAATGCATAATTCTTAATTTCTGATGATTGATGTTGGTATTAATCATTGAGTCAATAACCCTCAAAATAAACTAAAAGGGAGATAGGAAATGTGACAGATTGGTAAATTACAGCGACATCTTCTGAGGTTTAGTTTAATTTTAAAAATTTTCTTAAATTTAATCCTAAAATATTGAGGATTAGAGGTCATACGTTAATTTAAATATACTCACTTACTCAGTCAGTACCTCCCTCAATCTAAAAATATACGAACTCCACTTGAGGTTACGTCCTTTTTCAAGGGTGATTGTTGAAATTACATTAACCCCCCTCAAGAAAAAAATAAGCAAAGCTTTTTAAAACATTACATTAAAACTCAAACTAGAAGTGCATGTGAGCTCCATTTCTCTATATTAATATTTTAGAAAGCTAGGGGATGGGAATAGAAAGTAGATTTGGCAGAATATCACATGAAAGATCCACTTGATAATGAAAAAGGTCCACCTTTCACAGCGATTAAATATTGCCACCGATCTACATTCCGATCTTGTGATGTTTTCACATTTCATTCGTTGGCATAAAGATCAAATATAATCCCAAGAATCTTTGCTGATATGTACTCCTATAACATTATTATTATTATATACTCTTACTGAGATGGAAGCTGAAGGGAAAGGCACCATCCAATCAAGCCTACAGGTCAAACCATGCATGTTCTTCCACAATAAACTGTGTGCCTTTTCCTCTCCATGTTCCCAAGCATGTGATATCATTGTCCTACCTTTAGAGAGATCATCCTTGATTTCAATGTCCAGCAAACAATTTCATGGATCCTTCACTCTTCCTATTTTGACTCATTGCTGCAACACTGCATAATCTATGGCCTTCATTCCATTCTCTTTACGACCATGCAGTGAAACAGTGACTATGTTACTACTATTTTTTATTCCTCTAATTCAATTCATAAACTAAATGAAGCTAAGCAATATATAAGATTAAAGACAAGAGTATAAAAGAACACTAAATATTTGAATCCTGCCTAGGACTACTGACTGTTTCTTCATCAATATAATCTAAACATAACGATATCCTAGAGAATTTCTAGGAAGGTTTGACTGACTATAAAGACATCACAGAAGGACCTCTAAAAGTCTCCTTAGTAGCAGCTCTGTTTCTCATTTCTATGACCTTCCTGTGAGAGTTTGAGTGCAATGATGGTACAAAAGTGGGGCTAGCCGCAGGACGGTATTCAGGAAAGAGCCGGCCGGACCTGTATCGAACCCCACAAGCATTGCATAGGGTCTTTGGACCCATAGGTCCCTCTCTCCATTGCGGCGTCTCAGTCACCGCGCAATGTGTGCATTTTCCGGTGGCACCTGACACCTTTGATGAGCATCTCTTCATCTCATTATGATCAGGGAGCAGTACGAGATCCTTTTTTCTCTGCTTCTTTCCTCTGCTTACGAATTTCCCTGAAGTCTGTGTTACAAAATCCGGCGAAGTAGAGATGAAAGGAAGTGATAATAGCAAGTTGAAGCTAGAGAGACGCTGGCGTTTGCCTCGAGGACGCTTTGCTGGGATGACAGGTAAATCAAAGTTGGAGTTCTCAACTGAGGAAGAACTACTGCTTTCAAAAACAGAAACTGGGCTGTAGGTTTGGAAACGATGTACATCTTTTCTGACATACTGGTTAGGAATAGTTTTGCCATATGTAGGTCTTGCAGTCTTTTCCAGCTGTTTTATTGGGGAAGCACACAAAAGTTTACAAGAAATCAGATAAAAAATGATGGGTACACTTGTATATCTGGAAAATTTTGATAAATTTTCAACAAGTACATAATATCTCAAGTTATAAGAAAAAGAGGAACCTAGGTAATTTCTTCCAACATTTACATGTGCATTCCACAGAGCTTATCACATGAAAGGAACGCTACTATTCTATACGAGAGCTTAGCCAACATTTGCAGCATCTCCAGTACATTTTGGGTCAGTGGCAGGTGAAATGAGGCAACCTTTTTTTCTCTTCATAAATTGGGGTACAATAGTATTTTTTATTCTGCTTTCTTGTTAATGCCAAGAATGAGTGAAAAGCATCAACAGGGCCATCAAGCATTTGGCAAGTTGGTGGTAACAAATGGGTGTTTCCCCTCGCTTAATTCCGGTTCGAAACCCAAATGCATCAAAAGAAAAAACACTGAGATAAAAAGACTTCAGCAGGAAACCTCAAGGAAATTCAGAGAAATGCTGCAATGTTAGCTTTTGTATCTCGTACTCAAGGAGACATCTAAGAAAGCTGGAAACAACTCACTAGAAGGCATTAAAGTATCTCATGCAAGTACAATTTCCCAATAACCCTGCTTACCAACTAAATGAACTCTAGCATTTGAATCTCCTGTGTGTTTTCCTCCTAAACTAGACCAACGTCGCTCAAAAAATATTTTCTCCTAAAACATTAAGATCATTTCTCCTGTCACTCATATATACTTGCCTGCCAATCTTTCAGACTTGGGTTACCAATATCTCTTTCGTCAGTCTAACAAACTTCCCTAACAAAAACACCATTGTAGTAATTGACAGTTCCTGCGAAAAATTCTGACTAAAAAAATTTCATAGTTGTCAGAAAATATATTAACATTTTCAATTATAAAGGTCTGTGATTAATTTTTTTTTTTAAGTTACATTCATTCAAAAGTACAGATTCTAACAAATGAGATAGCCGTTGCAAGCAAAAGGAATTGAAAAAAGGTACCAATCATTGAAATATGTCTTAATAATTACTTCACCGGACATAATTGAACCGAAGCAAAGTAAAATTCTCAGCTTCTTGGTATATCTAGTGAGGCACAGCATATATATATATATATATATATATATATATATATATATATATATATATATAAACAAGTTAGGCAAACAGAAGACCTTGATTTGGCGAAAAATGAGTGGAGGATACTCACATAAGCAGAGGAAGTGCTCCCATTCCCAAGTTTTGGAGTCTCGTTATGAGTCTTATCACATATCCCAGACGATGAAACTGAAAAAACACCAAGAGATGGCTCTTCAAGGTGTTTAAACTGAGCAGCCCAATCTACTTCCAAAACATCATTCTCCTCATCTTCTATTTTAAAATCAAAAAACTTGCGTTCATCCAAAATTCCATCTGATAGACCATTAAAATTGTTGTCCAAGAGCCAATAATCCTTCATATCAACAATTTCCTGCTCCCAAAATAAAAAAACCTCAGTGAATATTATTATTATTATTAAAGAAACATGACAAACCATTCACAACTCATAATTCATTACTGATTGGGAATAACCTAGAATCCACGCCTATTACACCATAGGAAAAAAAAAAACTGATAGAAATTTAAGGAAAAGGTAATGTTGCCTGACATTGGGCCATTGTGCAATTATCTAGTGACAGTGACATTATATATAGTACATTGTATACTACTAATATTTATATAAGCAATAAAATAAAAAAAGAAAAAGTAAGTACGTTCTAATGCACGAGGCTCTCACCTGATCAAAGTTCGAGGAGAATAAATAATTAAATATACACCGTAAGCGGAGAGGTTGTTTCCAGGATTTGACCCCTTTTGACAACAACTTGAACTAAAGTTCACCCTCTAAAATGCAGCTATAATTGTTACCTTCTCTACTACTACTCTACTGCATATGACATTGCCCTAAAATCATACTAACAACATTGTATTGATTTGAGAGCTAGCAGCACATTTACTATTATTATTCTTTTTTTTTTTTAAATACTTTTTATTTTTAAAATGAAGAAAAAAGAGAGAGAGAGAGAGTGATGAATGTGTGGGTTTAGTGAGAGTGGAAAAAAGAAAGGAAAAAAAGAGAGAGAGAGATGTTGAGACACTCACAGTCACAGAGGATGAGAATGGCGGAAGTGAAGCAAGCAAAATGGGTAGTGGTTTCTTTCTTCGGAGTTTATCTCTCTATCTTTCTCTTTATCTTTCTCTCTTTTAATTAGGACAGTACAGCGGAAGCGGCGGCGCTACCACGAGGAAGCCCTCATCTTTTGTCCGCGTCTGTCTGTGCTGTCTAAACACTCTAAACACCTCTTACACTAAAACAATACTATAAAATAAATAAATAAATACTACTTCCCCATATGTATAAGACTCATTTAAAAATTTTAAGTCAACTAAGAAAGTTGATTAATTTAGTTAATGATAATAGAAATATAAATATTTGATATGTATTTTCAAAATTATCCTTGTTAATATTGTTGAAAATCTAAAAAATGTTAAAAATAGGAGTGTTTGTGGAAAAAAGTAATTAATTTTCATGGAAAATTGGCATAAGATCTTATAAATATGAACTAAATAAAAGTGTCAAAATAGTCTTATATTTAGGGACAAAAATTGTATATATTAAAAAGGAAAATTTTATTAACATTAATACGCGTTAGGGTGTTTCTCACACTCGGGTATATGATGATCTTTACCACCATGGAAATAAAATTGAATGGTTCATCCGATCATATAAAAAGATTGGACGACTCATTTGACTAAATATAAGTAACAAAAAAATGGGTGTGAATAAAATTTTTTAAATATCACAAAGTAAATGAACTTTAGCATTTTAATATATAAATAGGTCTACACTGTAAAAAAAATATGAATCACATGATAGTACGTAACTTAATAGTAATTGGTTAGAGCTTGTTTGTTTTTGTGATGGGTGGAGCCAAATGCGCATTTACAATAAGCTCTCCTTCACAACTTTCACGTTTAGCGATGTATAGATGTGTTTCCAAACATATGCTTAATGAATACTCTAACATATATGACTTTATTTGTAACGTAGACTAATATCTATGTAGATTTCTAAGTTGATATAGCAAAATCAGCCTATAACAAAATAAAACACATATCCTCGTTAATCAATCCTCGATGGAAAAAATATAGAGGAGTAATGAATTACATTCTTATTTCATGTCATGTTTCCATGTGATATGCTTCTTACTCCATTTTTACAACTCATCCTGAAACTAAATCAGACAAAACGTAAAGTAAAAATGTTTCCCATAAAAACATATTTAAAAAAATGGGAGTTTTATAAGCATGTAATAAGTAAATAGATGGATCTGAAGAAGAGATTTAAAATTTGATCATTATTTGAATGATTGGGTGTTACGCAGATTTGATCCACCAATTTTTGTAGAAAAAAAAAAGTTAAGTGGATCACCGACGACCCAAATCACGGCCAATTCTATATTTTATTTATTTTTTAGGCAATTCTATATTAATTTTAATGCTGGCGGTGATATTTCACGTAGGACCCACAGACATGGAGGATGACATTATTAACGCGTCCAAAAGATTTGAAGTACATCTATCTAAATTTACTTTCATTGCCATTGGTATTTACTAGAAAATTGAAAATACTGTCTTACTTGTGACTTAGGAGGATAATAGAAAAAAACAGTAGTAGTAGAAATGATTTCACTATTTTTTATTTTTATTCTTTATCCATGTATCCTCAATTAACTCTCGTGATGATTAAGATAAAATTGACCCCAAAATGTTTTTATATGTGTAGAAAAAGTGAAACCAAATAGGTTTGATTTAACATTTTTGTTATAATTTTCAAAATTAAAATTATATTATTAGAAATTCTGATTTATTTTTCTGAGGTAGAGAGATTCTGAAATTAATAAAACACTGTTTACACCTTTTTATCAAACTTTAAGTTTTTTTTCCCAAACAAAATATTAGGTTTTTTTTAATATTATTAAAATCGGACCGAAATCATCAACTTGATCAAAATATCAATTCTTTGATTTAACCAATGGGTCACTAATTAAACATAATAAAGTATCTCCTCGTATACCAACTGAGGTTGCATCGTTGGTGTGGGACTGTCACATAAGCAAGTGGTTGGGGGTTCGATTCCTAACTCTTGCGAATGTAAAAAATTTCAGTTGGGAGGGTCACCCCTGAAAAGGCCAAACAGTACCGAAGGATTAGTCACCATGCTCACGTCGGTGGATACCTGGGAAACCTAGAATCAGTTCTGGAATGCAAATGCTACTAACAGTTGCTTTTGCTTCAACATGATTTTGGAACCAGAATTGATTTTCTTTAATTGGAACCAAACATGCTGTCAAACTTATTTCACTTAAATTATAGGTGGAGCCAAGAAAAAAAGGAGTTTCATCCACAATCAAAAGAAGTTGATAATGAAGGCCTGGCCAACAGTTACTCAATTCATGATTTAGAAGTGCATTTGATAAACAATAGAGATCAGGAAAATTGAAGTACTCAATTTTTTGTCCTTATAATTGTATTGTTTATATGGATACATGTTGGTTGGCACAAAAATACCTTAGAATGTTTTTTTTTTAATAATTAACTGCATGACAATAACCACCGTTCGTAGTTAGGGATGGCAATGGATCCGGGTGGATCCGGTTACCCGGACCGGACCCGTTCATAAATTACTGGACTCAGACCCACCCGGATCCGCGCAGGTACCCGCTGCATAATGGGTAGGCGAGTTTTCGAGTACCCAGATGGGTTTTGCAGGTACCCATTAGCAATTTTTTTAAAGAAAAAATTATTTTTTAATTAATTTCTATGTTTTTTTGATAGACCGAATGATCCTTAATACATCATTACACACTCTACTTAATATTAATCCCTACCACCATTAAACACTAGCAGACATCAAAGAAATTATCTCGTTAAACACAAACATACTAAAATTATATATATATATATATATATATATATATATATATATATATAATGCATATATGTAAATATGGACGGGTCCGAGTATCCACGAATCTGAATATCTCAGACCCGGAACCAGACCCGTTCAAAACCAGACCCGTTCAAAACGGGTACCCAAACGGGTCCATTCTTTGGATCCAGACCCAAACCCGTTGCGGTATTACCAGCGGGTCCTGGTCCAATTGCCAGCCCTATTCGTAGTTGCATACAGTCAAGTAGTCAACACTCTAACCAGCTGAATGTCGCAAAGTGAAAAGGAAGACGTTTTCAACAAAATGAAAATAAAAAACAAAAAATATGAAAGGCCCAACAGAAACAGTTTAAGATATAATAAGACCGGTATGAGAATATTGTTGATAACTTAAAGTAGGCTGAAAATTCTGTCTAAACTATATTAGAGCCTGTGATCCCACAAATTATGATTTCATTACTTTCATCTTAAGCTTAGACGTTCTTCTTCTCACATTTACAATTACTAGGAATAAGAAAAAGATGAAGACAAAAGAAACTGATAATGGAAGGACCTTCCAGAGGGTGATGCCATGGACAATGCTGGATATACTGTCCCATCTCTCCTGAAATTTAATAGAGTCAAAATTCATAACACATAAGAACTCAATGGAAGTTACAGAAATCTTCCAGCAGCATCTGTACCCCCATCAACATGCAGAGATCTAATAATAACCAATTGTGGTTGGGAAGCCAATTTACAGCTTAATATCTCTCTCCTTTATATTTTATGCATATAATAAACACAAACTTTATCTCATGACAACAAATACGCATGATTGCTTTACACAAAAAGCTTCACAATGAAAGATATCAAGTGTCAAAGTTGGGTTTGAAGACATGACTTTTATTAAAATCCAAAACAGGTAAACCGAAAAATTGTCCCAAGTTTGAAACGATATTTGTAAGTATACTATTTTGACTCTATAAGGGTAAAGAAATTTGTTGTAATAAGAAAAATTTACATAAACCATATGCATGGAATAGATAAGTAAAGCAAGATATCAAGTCTCTAAATACAGCTGTGATCATGATTTCCGGTTTAAATTGTCCAAAATCAATTACCCCCAGAGTTTTGCACCAATTTCGAAACCGAACATTTTGCTAGCATTATTAACTAAAGTTCAATAGCCATACCTCTGCCAAAGTCTGCAATGTAGTTTTATGTTGCTTATAGAAAATGGCTCTCGCATGATCGTAGAGCTCTATGTCAAGGTCATTAAGAGACCGTATCTCCTGGAGAACCTCCTTAGAAACCTGAAGACGTGCCTGTAAAATCATAAAAAACACAAGAAAAGTTTAACACTACAAACTAACAGCAGAAAGCCTAAAAAGAAGAGAATAATTCATACAGTTCACCAATGTATTACATGTTCCATATTCATGTCATATGCTCTAATATTTTAAACACGAAATTTAATTAGCAAACTTGATTCTGCGCCACAAATACCAATCTGAAAAAGGGTACGCAGTATATGCATTTTCACGTAAGAAATTTTCTTAATCAGTCTTCAGTTCAGAAATATAACCAGAGCACTGACACTAAGCTTAACTATCTTCTTTAAAAGGGATATGGTTCACTCTTGTCAAGAAGCTCTATCACATACTCATGATATTGCCAGCTAAAATGCAAGCAAATGTGATGTTAAACAGTCCTGCTGTATTTGAAGACTGTGAAATGAGTTTAGGATACAAGTGTTTGCATTATGATAGTATGCATAACGCAAGCATCTCAGACTGCACCAATGAAACCAAAGTCTATAACCTGCCCATGCAAGACATACAGATCCTGGACAGAGGTAGATGTCTACACTCGAAGGGTTAGTCGATGAGGATGCAAACATAATGATGGTAAGAGAAATACAAAATGATATTGATATTATGCTACCATTAGATCTGTTAAGCTTACCTCCCTTGAAAAGTTCACCGGAGAAATCCTCTTCAAAGAAGTAACCCGTCTTTGTGACTGCGTTTTCCGTAAATTAGAAATACAGCCTTCATAAGCATCCATGAGCTGTCCAGCAGTCATCTGAGATCAATGGAACACCAGCATACTATTAAATATGAGAAACAGATAGTATTTGATTAGTCCATAAAACCATCATACTTGCTAAGGAAACTGACTTACATTTAATTCTGTTGCTTCTCCACTTTTACCTGAAGTAACCTCACTAGCTTCCCCGTCTGAGGTACCATTCTGTTTTGCAGTGCTACATGTCGTAACAATGCTTCCCATATTCAAATTTCAATAACTAAGTTCCTCTTTGAAAGAGATGCTTCTTACCTGATGTTGTTCATTGCTATCAGGATCAGAATCCGAAAATGATCTCTGTTCTGTAGGAAAAGTACATGATCAATGCCATGTCATAAAAATACAACACGACCTGTGACCAAGCCGATAAAGTTCAAAACCAAAATACTACCTAAGGTTCAGTGCAAAACACATATTTGACCCACCCACCCACCCATATCATCTAAAAACATTACATGTTCAGGTGCAAGCAAGAATATGAGCACTAGGCCACAAGCATCATGCTCAAAATCCTGTACCCTTTTAAATGACTGCTCTACCTTTGTTAGTTAAAAAAAAAGTTTGACCAAAACAAAAAAGTGTTTATACCACACTAACCTGTGTTGTCAACATTATCCAGGTTACCATTTGGTGCATTAAGCTGTGATATCACCTGAGCGCCAACCACATTTGCAAACATTGTTGCAGATTCTCTGTGCTCCTCAGTAAGACCAACATATAACATATCATCCAGTCTCTTCTGCAAGATGTACAAGCACATGCCATAACTGCATTGAGAAAAGGAAGAATAGGGGAAGGAAACAACTACAAAAGCTTATTTACTACCTTCGCAACTTGTAGCACATACTTGCCAAGAATCTTATACTTCTGTACACAATGGCGCACTTCATGTGCTTCTGCTATATAAGAATTGTTTGTCAAACCTGCAACCTGATAATTGAACAGCCCATCAAGTTTTGTTATGTATGTATTAGAAATCATTATCAAGAAATTCTGTAAAAACAAGAATTGATAATTGTATTTAGGGGGTTTTAATTTGCAGGATATATTACTAAAATTAAGCACTGCCCATAAGCTGAGAATGGGTCATCCAACAGCAAAATGGGTAATTAGAAGGGGTCTTGCAGCTTAAAAAATATCTGCATCCATATTTTTTTTTTGCAGCAACCATTAATAAACTCGGAGAGAACACGGATTAAAGGCAACATATTCTAGTCAAATTTTGATTTCCAAAATCAGTAAGAAATGGGATTTACAGAAAATGATGAGCACAAGAATCTCCAAATTGCTAAAGAGGACAGTGAAGTACCTGGAATGTGGCTCCATTATTTATAATATCCCTAGCTACCGGATGATTGATGAATTCTTGTAACGGCATTGTGAATTCTTCCATGTTGTAAGAATCACTGCTCTCCTTGATATGCAGTCCCCTACCATACCTAGCATCTCTCTGTCCATTTAAGGTCAACATCAGTCATTGGTCATACATACATGACAGAAATAGAACTATGGAGGGAAAATAGGCATTCTAATCCCTTATCTTTATTTCTCCACAAATTGTTCCTCTATCTTCTATTTCTGTTAATTTGGTCCCTTATGTTTGAAACAGTCAACTAATTTTGTCCTCTGTCTCACTTATGCCAATCCCACTAAAAGAAGCAATGATGTGCTATTAACCAGTGATATCACATAATGACCATGTCACCAGCGTTAGTGACACATCACCACTTCCGTTAGGATTCATAACGACAAGGTTCTAAAATGGTCATTTTGCCAAAATATGGACAAACATATTTGTAAAGTAATGGCCATATTAAGGAATAAACAAACAGAAAGCCATCATAAAGTAAAGAATTCACTTTCTTTTTGGCAACTCGAGTAGTGATATCTCAATCTACAATAATCAAAGAATGTCTACAATGGCTTATTTAAACACATCTACATCCAAAACCATGACATAGAAAGCAAGTTATCAACTAGAACACGGACTTCTTTAGCTTGTCCGAGATTCACCTTTTCGCACAAGAATCGGGCTGCACGCTCTTCAATAGAATTTTCAGCATATCAGCAATATGATACTTTTACAACCTTACATAAATTTAGAAGCATGGGAATAGAATTCAACAACCAGAAATATCAAAAACAGAATGAAGTAAAATATACCCTAGCAAATAGGTCTTCCCTCATCCATGGAACTAGATGCTTCCAAGGCCAGATATCCAGTGTACTTATCCCTTTAGCCTTAGAGCGCATGCGTTTAGACATCTTTAGTGCAGATGTCAAGTTTGGATGCACTAAAAATCTAGCTGCAACCTCTATTGAAAATTCATAAGCACTGAAGACACGGTCAATTGGATCCCTGAGTATGGTAACCACCGAAGTTCTTTCCCTTGGAAGTTTGGATGTCATGCTATAGTCATCATGTGTAACCAACAGCCTGCATTTTGGTTTGCTGCAATAATAATAATGGGAAAAAAAAAACAATAAATAAATGTGTTGGATTTCATAGTCGATTTTTTGCAAGTAGAATGTGGCTTTTCAACAAAGGCCCGGATTATTGGTGAGAATATTGTGAAATAATTGAAGCTGCATTTCTTTAGATGCAAAGAAAAAACTGCTGTGACCTTTCATTATTTTGACGAGTAAAATAATACTATAAAGAATGCTGTGTAGAATAATTGCCGAGCTGCTGATACAATCTACATTTTGAGAGACAAAAGCTATAGAATGTTGGAACTTAATAATGTTAAAGGTCTTTATGCCAAAAAGCACCAGCACCTAAAGAGACAAGCCCACAGATTTAATGTAATTACTAGAATAGGTATACAACTAACCAACAGCGATCACTTTTTGCATTTTG
The DNA here is from genome assembly GCA_037953625.1 of Crotalaria pallida. Lineage (NCBI taxonomy): Eukaryota > Viridiplantae > Streptophyta > Magnoliopsida > Fabales > Fabaceae > Crotalaria > Crotalaria pallida. Next base: position 133,561,506 of record CM075654.1, on the reverse strand, counting down.
AAAAGAAAGGCACACATGAGCATAATAGGAGAGTATGGAATGGCACATGATTGAATTGAATGAATTTAGGCAGCACCTTGGATCAAAGCGCAACTTATCATACGAACGAGGGCATTCTAGATTGCTAGGATACAATTTCTTCAAAAAGCTGCAGAAAATAACACATTCACCAAAAAGTCACATGTCAATGACTCAGTCAATAATAAGTAGTAGTACTACTTCATATTCCTTAGTTAACTGCATCTCTATATCTATATCGAATCAAACCATTTACCAATGAAAATACGTTCGCCCTCCCGTTCTAGGGACGTGAAGGAAATACAGCAAGTCCCTCAATGTGTGCTTATCTTCTCTGATTTCTTTATCAAGCGACGACTCCGCCCAATCCTTCACGACTCTTTCGCATTGTTCAAAATCATTTTCCGAAAAACAGGCATTCACTATATGCACCAAATGTAACAAACCGAATAAATACTCTTGTATCAAATAACATTTCAAATCAAAATGAAATTCGAGACTAATCCAAAAAATTAAAAAAAAAAATTAAGATGATGCAGCATTCATTCTAGTACCTAATAATCCAACGAGAATGAGCGAGGCGAAGAACTTGAGAGCAATGTGATCCATCCACGAAATTCCTACTCCTGAAAGAAGAAACACTTAGCCACGTTTTAAGTAGCAACGAAAATTGAAAACCCTAAGGCTGGGTCGGAGACAGGGCATAAAATCGAAGTGAGGAGCAATGGAGGTACCTGAATGGGATTGCGGGATCTCGTGTTCATAAATTCGAACAAAGTGTGTTGGGGATCGAGCTGGGGCCCACTCACTGACTCACCCCAAAACCAAAGCGAAAAGGTGCGAAACCTTTTGATTTTGATTTTGAGGTGAATGGGAAATTTTTTTCTCAGGAAACAAACGGAGAAAAAGAAAGAAAAAAGTGTTTCCCGGGAAAATAATCAAATAATCAATCAAGTTGGAGTCGCGGGTTTTTGAATAAATGTTGTAATAATAATAATAAAACGACGATGCGTTGATTCATTCAAGTCGAAGCTGAAGGATTCAACGACAGTCTTATATAATAGAACCAACCATCTCCTGTGATCGTGAAAGATGGCGAAGGGCAAAATGGTCAACAAAAAAGGGATTTGTTATGAAGTTCAACAAGTTACGTGTTGGAACTTGGATGTACAGTATGAAGCACCAGCTTCGAAACGTTCCTTCCAACGACGCAAACAGTTATTGTTTGGTAAAAATGAAATCTGGACAAGAATTTTGTGGATTACGCCTTGACTACCATCAACTAATTTTAAATACACCTTCCGCAAAATTCTTTTCCACAAGTAATGAAATTAATAGCAATTAAAACTAAAAACATTGGTTTTTTTTTTATCAAAAAAATATTCTTCAATCGACAATCGAAGATTCATCATCTCCAAGACATAAAGATCACCCACCAACAATTATTTTCTATACCCAAAGCAAGGACCGACTCCTTAACATTATGCTTAAAAAATCTAGTTATCTACCAATTATGCTGGACCTTGTTGATCAATTATCGGTTGTTGAATATGAATATACTCTTTCTAATACTCCCTCTGATCCTTATTATAGGGCATACTTAACCGAATTACACATACCAAAGAAAGTGGTTGGTTTTATGAATTCTATGAGAATATATTGTAACATTACTATTTTACCCTCTTAACTTTTCTTGGAAAATTCGCACTCATTAATGAACAACAAAAAACACATAGATAGTCAATGCATTTAATAAGGGCAAAAAAGAGAAAAATCAATAAATGATGCATAGAAAATATAAAGTGACTTATAATTAGGACCAACAAAACTTTCTAGAATGTGACCTATATATAGGACCGGAGGGAGTAACTAACTTTACAGATACTAAAAAAAAAAGTTAATTGAGTGCATTTAATTTTCTCAAATTTATAAAAAATATATTACTTTAGTAAACTTATATTGAGAATGAAACAAAAATTAAATGATTCAACAACTTTATAGAGATGTTTTAGGAATGATTGTACTGAGAATAAAAAATTAGTTAAATTTTGCTTATATTCAAGACCATTAGTAAGATGTTTTTTTTTATTATAATTGAGATCGGATGGAGTACCTTCCCATATGTTATGAACTTTTGGAGATTTTTTTTGTCCCATAGGTCATAATTTTTTTAGAAATCCAAGACTCATTTATACTTCTTTTTTCAAATATATCCTTATTTATTGCACTATCTTTTTCATCACTCATTTATTCATCTCTCTTCAATATAATCTTTATATTTATTATTACTCTATCTCCTTTTATTAAATAAGAATAATTTAATCAAATTATATCAAATTTTTACATTTTTTTTTTTTTAATTCACTTTGAAATCCAAATGCCCCCGCCACACTTCTTATGAGTCACTACTCACTGCCAACATTGATAAAAAAGTTGGTAATTGTGTGTTGTGGTACCTAAGACATCAATTTCACCCGTATCATCCAATCACTAATTAGTAGTATTAGTGTTATGATGCACATTAGAATAGAACAAACATATCAAAATTTGCTTTGCATGTTGTTTGGTGGTTGATACACAAGTACAAAACACAAATACTACATCAACCACATTAGGATTTTGACATTTGTCATTTAAATTCTTTTATTTAAATTTTTTTAACGTGAGAATAAAAAGTGTCATAATGTTATGTATAGATTTGTAAGCTTACATGTCTCTAAATCATTTTTCATATACCAAATACCTAAAATCCATTAGCCCCTTACGCTAATAATTTTTTTACATACACATAAATTTATCATATTAGAATTACGCTTAAATATTCGAACCTTAGCACCTTAACCAACAGACACGGGTAAAGTTTAGATACTACTCCCTCATGTAACTTTCCAGATTTTTTTTGTCCGTCATATAAATCACATTTTTAATTTCGAATAACATTAGTTACTTTTTCTCACAAAAATCCATGTTTAATTAACATATTTTTTACATTCCCAATAATAATTATAGAGGTACTTTTGAAAATATATACTACTCTGGTCCCTAATATAAGTCCTTCCCATCGCTTTCTTCTTTAATCTCCCTCTAGTCCTCTGATTTAATCGTTGCAATTCTCATATCAGCTCTTAGGGTCACCCCTCTGGAAACCTCCTTCTGTAATCCGATCCCTTCTTTCCATCTATAGTAGCATGTTTATGGCCTCTTCTTCTCTTCCCCGGCCAGTCACACAGATTCTTTTTTCCTATTTCCCATAGCTCATTGGTCTATTCTACTTGATTTCTCTTTAATTTTGATTCTTTGCTTCTACATTCTCTCGAGTCTGAATTGACTTTGTCATGCAAAACTCATCTAGCAATTGAAATACTGATGCTGCTGTTGAAGATATAAGTCATTCATATACAAAAGATCATGAAGAGGGAAACAATTTTGAAACGCAGCACAAACAGCATGCATCGTGATTATGCGAAAGTTTTGAAATAGGCTAAGAAGTAAGAAGTGAAGAATGGAAGTCACCAAGAAGCCTTGAAACACAACCTGAATTCGGATAGCAGCCCATTCCTGCTTGATAACCCTGAAATCTCTATGTGGAACTTGAACCACAATGGCTACTGTAGTGTTAAATGCTTCGTCGTCGTCATAATCACCAACACAAACGAAGAACAACACTTGTCAGAAGCAGAAGCAGCAGAATTCCCCTTTATCATATAGCAGTCAAATCCAAAGCCTTCTGAAGAAGGCTTCTATAGCTTCCACTTCCTCTAACCATTATCACCACCCGAAAAAGCAGAAAAATGCTAAATAACATCACCAGAGACAATCATACCCAAAAATATCAAAAAATTAAAGTTGAAAAATTTCCTTTGTATCACACTGTCATGGTATCCTCCATTTTAATATAAATTTTAAAGATAAATAGAGCAACTTTTAATCATTTTATTAATCTTTCCATAGTAACAACAACCAATCAAACTCCAAAACTCCAACAACAACCTAATACATGTAAAAATGCACACACATGAAAGCCTAAATATAACTAATTATCTTATCCGCTGAAAGAGAATGATTGAGCTTTTATATGCCTTGACATTTCCAGCTTCTTTAATGGTAGAAATGATAGATTAACTGGAACTGATGATATCTGCACATTCACTTGTACATATAGAAAAGATTATACTACTCCCTCCGGTCCAAAATATAAGCACCATTTCAAGATTATTTTTGGTCCATAATATAAGCCTCATTTCCAATTTCCAATGGCATTAATTACTTTTTTTTTTCCACAAACACTCATATTTACTTAATACTTTTTACATTCCCAATAATAATTATAGAGATACTTTTGAAAATGCATACCAAATATTTACATTTCCAATGTCACTAACTATACTAACTAACTTTTTTAAAGGGAGAGCTTTTGGTCAAAAGGTGCTTATATTTTGGACCAGAGAGAGTATAAGATATCAAGAGAAGTAGCTCATGCCTTTTTATCCAAAGGTTTGGTAGAGAAATGAGGATTTAATGCATTGTAGAATTACAATAAAGACAATGCACATTCAACTCTTCCCAACAAAAGAAGAAAGCTCTTCCCAAACCTGAAAGCAAAAACTATCCACAACATTGAAAGAAAGAATGAGGAGTACACGTGGCAGATAAAATTAAAGGGGCTGGCATGAATATTTTGAGTTTTAAACAGTCATGGTATCCCAACCATAGGTATTTGGTAGAGACTTGACATCGCAATAAGGCTAACACATATATTTTGCTCTTACAAAATATTTCTATCCCTTGTTTGTGGCCTATAACACTTGAATGGAAAAGCCAACATATTTACATAAAACAGGTAAATAATTCTACTACCTTATCTATATTTTTGAAAGTTAGCATTGAAAAAAAATATGAACGGCTAGCAATTAAAGTTGATTCATAATGAAACGACGATTTATTTTCATGAAATCACCATAAACATACTTATACCGACATGTATCAGGAAAAAAAAAAAAGAAAGACCATCCTAGCTAGAGTGAAAAGGTAGCAATGCTTTCCACATACTCATGCATGTGGACCTCAAGTAGTCCATAATCTGAAAATTGAAATAGGCGCTTTGGTTGAGCGCGTGAGTCATATGACGCCAAGGCGTGATACCGGGATCCTCCAATAAATTCAGTATCATCTTTCCAAAGAGCATAGATTTCAATAGACACATCGAGCGTCCCAACGTTCCATAGTTTAGTCCAGCTACAGTAGTCTTGATTCAGAATCCAAATTTCAATTAGATTATAATCATAAATAGGAAAACCCAAATTTCTTCTCACAGCATACGCAATTGAATCACGAGCCACATGAATGGTACTGAATTCCTGAGTTAACGGGGTGTTGACTTTCCGAGATTTGTTGGAGGCAAGGTCAAAGCAAAGGATATGTGTGCCTTCATAAGCCAACCAGTGACAGACCCCATTAGAAAAAAGGCCATAGCTATGGTTATCAAAGCTAGTAATATCATCAGCACCAATATCTTGTATAAGAGTACAAGAATTGGTGTTAATGTTGTACACTTCAGCAAAAACATCATTGGCATTGGCATTGTCACTGTCAGGGAACGGATAATAAATCTTGATTAGCTTGAAGTCATCGAAGGTGTTGGGATGAGCAGCACCAAAACCAAAACAATGACAGAAATCCTTGGGGGGAGGGAAGGGGCTATGGGTAACAACCTTGGTCTCCTTGGTGGCTGGATTCCACACAATAGTCTCATCAAAAGAATCACCACCACCACCCTCGGAGGAGTTGGAGTTTGGAGAAAGGGTTACTCGTATACATAAAACGCCGTTGTAGTAGCCGAGCAAACGAATCCGCTCTAAGTGGTAGTTGTTACGGTGGTGAAGCGGGTATTGTAGATCCTGAACATGAAACGTTGATGATGATAAGAGCAGAAGATTGAGCTTATGAACAGGACCAGGATCGAGATCATAAGCAGCGTGAAAGATTATGAAACGTTGTTGTTGATGGGATTGTTTTTGTCTCTGGCTGTGCCTGCAAACGAAGGAGTTGGTTTTGAAGAGAGCATTCCAGGAACGGTGGACGCTCTTGAATCGCATCAATGACTTTGTCGGCAGCCTCTCCAATATCTCTATCACCAAATCTTCTGCCAAACTCATCTTCGTTAGTTCGTTCCTGTATCCCTCCCTCTCATCATACCATCTCAATGCCAAAACTATATTCATTTATATAGGCATTGCATTGCATTGCACCAAGAAGGAAGAATTAATTAAATTCCTATTTATTATTTATTTATTTAGGGATAAATACAAATTAAATATACGTAGATTTATTATTTGTTATTTATTATCTTTTTATATCAAAGCAATAATTATTGGTAAATCATTATTATCTTCGTTTCAAATATTATAATTTAAAATTAAATAAATTATTTAAGTTTTTCAAATCATTAATTTATTTTAGATAAATACAAATTTAATCACTTGAATTTGTTATTTTTGTTCATCCTAGTTCTTATCCAGAAAAAAGATTTTCGTGAAATGTTAAGAACAGAATAAACTACTTCCAATAAGAAAGATATGTTAAAATATATATATATATATATATATATATATATATTTCAATTTCAAAAAATATATGTCTTTTGTGTGTTGTCATTGAAGATTATTATGATTTTTTGTTTTATTTTTTTTTTATTTTGACTCTGATCCAAAATAAATTTCAAAATTTGCTTATTTATTATTTTTATGTATCTACTATCTATATATAAAATGATCCTTTCTCGATACACCACATTTGCCGGATAAATTTTCGAGGCACTATGTTTGTCCCGTGAAGCTTTCCTTGCACAAGAGAATTTGTAGGTAGATAATCATTTTCTCTAAGCAAAATTACAATTTAAAATTAAATAAATTATTTAAATTTATTTAATCATTATATGTTTGTAGGTAAATAACATTATCTCTAAACCAAAATTACAATTTAAAATTAAATTAATTATTTAAATTTATATAATCATTATCTGTATGTGAAATCATTATCCTCAATTTTCTAAGAATTCTCTTCTCCAAATTCTTTCTTTTATTTTTATTTTTTCCCTCATTCCTCTACTTAAAGCTCTTAATTTTGATTTTTGAGTGTTTGATGAATTACTTATTAGATGATGCATATTTTGATATACTTTTAATTGGCTTTTGTTTATTCTTCTACTTAGAGCTCTTAATTTTGATTTTTGAGTGCGTGTTTGATGAATTACTTATTAGATTATGCATATTTTGTTATACTTTTAATTGACTTTTGCTTAATGCTAATTTCAGGAAGAATGACATCAATGAGTTACTTCAAACAAGAGCATGACCTTGGTAAGTTGTTTTTTTTTTAATTTTGGTAAGTTGTTATACATAGTTACTTTGATTATTCTTTGTTGAAAGAATATGCAAATAATTGATCCTTTTCTCTTTTCAAAGAAGAGAAGGGCTAAGGCTTCTAGGATTAAGAAGAAATACTCTGATCGTATTCTGGTGAGAAATAATTTTGGTGAGTCTTTTACAAATTTGAAGAAACAATGTTTTTCGATTTATTTATGATTTTTTTCGGCTTTTGTCATGAGATAATATAAACGATGAAAAAGATCAAAATATTTAAATATGAATAATAATAATAAATGTGATAATTATATTAAAAAATGATAATGGTAAAAAAATTAATTTATCCATCAAATAAATATAAGAAATATCTTATAATATTATCCAATAAAAAATCAGAATGTATAATTTTGGTTTAATTATATATAATTTTTCATATTAGATGTGATAATTATATTTAAAATAAGCTAAATTATCATGTCTTTTGCAATAGAAAATATTTTAATTTATCTTTAAATCTACTCATAATATCATCAAACAAAAATATATAAAAAAGTTTAATTTTCGTTTCACTCTAATAATTAATCATAATATCATGATCCATAAAACGTGTTAATTCATCGATCAACTAAATAAAGAATGCATTAATTTAATACTCATCTATACATAGAGACAAATATAATATTAAATATATAAAAAAAAGAGCCAACATTATATTCATAATAAAGTGAATGTGTTAACCAAGATAGTCAAAAATAACAATTTCAATGTCGTCTTCATGTTTTATGAAAGAGTGGATATTCCAATTTATCCTTAAATTTTCTCATAATACCATTAAATAAAAAAGATCAATATTTAATTCTGATTTGTTTTTAATTATCATAATAAAGTTGATAATCATATAAAAATATTAATTTATCTATTAAATAAATAAGGAATATCTAATTCTGATTTACTTTTGATTCATCATAATAAAGTTAATAATCATGTAAAAAAAATGTTAATTTATCTATTGAATAAATAAGGAAAATTTCATATAAAAAATGTTATTTTTTATTTATATAAGGAAGTACAAAATTTTTCAACAAGCTCATTTTTTATTGTTGTTTAATAATAATCTTTACTTTAAAATATTTAAATATTAATAATTCATCCATTACACAGAATAAAAATAAAAAAGTTTAATTTTGATTTCACTCTAATTAATAAAACATGCTCATTATCGATCAACTAAATAAGGAATACATTAATTTAATATTGATCTATACATAAATAAATATAATATTAAAAAACGAACTGTCATTATCTTCCAATTAATTCATGTCCAATGAAATAAGGGATATTATGATTTATCATTAATTATTCTCATAATACCATCAAACAAAAAAATCAAAATAATAATAATAATTTTTTATTTATCATAATAAAGTATATTGAATAATCCTTTTTTATAATTATTTTTGTTATTGTTTAATAATAATCTTTACTTTATAATAAAAATAATAATAATTTTTAATTTAAAATATTTAATATAAAAAATTTAATATCAACAACCCGTGCATTGCACGGGGTAAGAGTTAGTTTATGTATATTTTTTTAATATATTGAGTATTGCATTTTTTTCAACTTCTTATTTTGTGGAATCTTTGAAGTTAATATATAAAGGAATAGATATTCTAATATATAATCCATTATAAAGATTAAGATCCATATTTATGTACTTATTGGTTTCATAATTATTTAATAAATATTAGTTTTTTAAAAATAAACATCACAATAATATTAATTATGAAATAACATTCATATTGCAATATCAAAATTAGAAGTATTTCAAGATTTTTTAAAGGTAGTGAAACAAATATTAATAAAGTATAGATTTTTTTTTTTGAAAGGTAGATTTTTTCGAACATTATAAATAATATGATTATATAATCAAATGTAATGATTATTGTTTAAATAATTTGTAATGGATAAATACTTTAGTAATTGTTACAATATCTTTATCAATAAAAAGATATGAGTGATAAAAAACAAAGTTACATACATTTCAAAAAGTAAAAAAAAAATCAAAATGATTAGAACAATTAAAATAAGAAGAATGATAAATAGGCCTACAAAATCAACCTACACCATAAGAACGTGGCACGTGTCACTTCTCACTTCTTAACCAATCAATAGTTAGCTAGTGATATATGTCACTTTCTTTTTGGTGTATGTTGATTTTATGCTAATTTTATAAGTCTATAAATCATTTTTGTTAAAATAAAGATTTTTTTAGAATACAATTTTATGATTAATTTGAAATAAGATAATGGATGAAAAAGATCGAAATATTTAATTATGATTAATCGTAGTATATGTGATAATCATGTTAAAAAATGCTAAGTATACAAAAAAGTTACTAATTTATCCATCAACTAAATACAAGAAATATCTCATAGTATTATCAAATACAAAAGATTATCATATATAATTTTAATTTAATTCTGATATTATTTTTGATTCATATCTCATAATTTTGATTTAGTTTTGTTATGAACCATACTAATTGATGTAGTAGTCTACCCTTTTCATTAACTCAGAAAAAATATAACAATTTCAAGAAAAAAAAAACTATATTGTCTGAATATAATATAGGTGGTTGGTTAAAGAGATTAACTGACTTACAATTTCATACAGTAACTTTATTAATTATACAAAATTTGATTTACAACACTCATGAAGGAGCCTAAACATTGAACTGATAAAAAAATATAAGAAAGGCTTGTTGTTTTAAACAAGAGACTCCTTGTTTAATTTCTTAAGATCATGACTCTCCTTTTCTTGATTTGCATTGTTCTTCCCAGCCAATAATGGTGCATTATCTTTATCTTTAACCTGTGAACAATCAAGGATATAAATAACCAAGGTCTTTTTTTTACAAACATCTAGATAAATAAGCATGATATAACAGGAAGAGCAATGAAATTTTAAGAAACAAAAGGGAGAGATGATGATTCAATACCTGAGACCCCAATGTGGGATCAACTGACTGTTTCTTTTTGCTCTCCTGAGTACAGAAATATGAGTACAAGCCCATCCCAAAAATCGCAACAAGTATTCCAATAAGGTTCCTCTCAGTGAAAGGGTCACGGAGTAATGTGTAACCAAATGCTAGAACAAGACAAGTCTTCAGGTGGCCTAGCACTTGGTAAGTTACAGGAGATGTTTTGCCTATAACAAGAAAGGTGCTGAAGTTCACAGAAACAGCTATCAAACAGGACAGAATGATGAATCCCTGAAGATTGAAAAGAGAAACAATTAAATTTTGAGAATATCAGTCATATTCTATATGCATGGTAATGTTAGCAATTATATATGCATCGGATATAGTAGCTTATAGCGAGGACTAATATCTGGACGGCATTTGGAAGAGCTTATATTATCATATACGGACTTAAGTAGGTTTTCGGAAAAGCTATTACCTTTCTATTAGCTCTTTTTAGCTTATTTCAAAAGCACTTGTTTCAATAGCTTGTCAGAGAGGTTATAGCAAGGTCGTTATAAGCTCTCATGTGATAAACACATAATGAATAAGCATTTAATCACCCAAACACACTCTCGATTTACTTACCAAGACTATAGGAGAATATTTGTAGGCAAAGACATTTCGGTTGGTGAGCATCTGATCCACAAGAGGGCCTGAAACAAAAAGAATTGCTGCCTGGAATGGAGCAGACTGGTAGAGCAGCTGTGTCGAAGAGACATTAAGCTTCTTCTGTATAGTATTGGTCAGCTGAATTGTGCAACAAGGTTAAGAATCACCACAAATAGTAATCGGTGAACATCAATTAGTAACAAAAACTACATGTTAGAACATGTAGAGTGAGAAATAAAGGATACAATTTGGCCAACACATGTGGTTGCGATAGCTAGAAGGGAAAGAATGGTTCCAAGAAAATTGAGCTGCAGGTCTGTGATAGAGGCAATGCCAACCCCAACAAGTAGCAAGAAGAGAGACAACTTTATTTTTGAGCTGCACATATAGTTGCAAAGGAATTTAGTAACAGCTAGTAATATACATGACTAATAATTTGGTTGTTAATTTCAATATTACTAGCATAAAGTCTTTTCATCAACTTGTTACCTGAACTGCTTCTTGAGGAAAATAGTTTCTAGCATTACCGTGAATGGTATGATAGCAAGTTTTGTCATCTGCAACAAAATGAGTACCAAAAGTCAATACATATGCAGAATAGTTCAGCAAACAACACAGCACTTCCAATTCAGTCAGTTAGTTTTCATCCACAAGCTTTCTGTTAATGGCTTTTCAGCTTTGGTTACTTGCTTTGTGTCAAATAAAGCCTAAAAATATGTTGAAGTAAACCTGGTAGAATCCAATAGAGTTGAAGCCAAGGCTCAAGTTGAGAAATCCGATGGAGACACCGTTTAGAATGCCAAAAAGCATGACGGTCTTCATGTCAACGGGTTTGGCCTCGAACATATTGAAGCGGTGCGCAACATGAAGGGTGCAAAATGTAACCATCAAATGCCAACTTGTAAGTGTTGTGGCTGGCCAAACCAAAAAGAAAATGGTTAACAAAATGGCTTTTATTTAATCATTAAGAATACATAATATTTTAGAGGTAACAAAATGATAATCACCAAAAGGGAAGCCAAGATTGCTCATCAAGGCTTTGTTGCAGATGACTATTGAGACAGAAGAAGCCACAGAGAGAAACAGTGCACCAATCACACCCAATTGAATGCTGGACATCTCTCCCATCTTTTCTGCAAATATATTTTTCAAAGTTCTTCTTAAATCTTAATGCTGGACTACACGTATTTTATGATAAACATACATAATGTGAAGAATTCATGGCAGCTAGATGCCTAGATCATCAGTGAGTTCAAGGGAGAAAAAGTATTAATTAACCGCTTTTCATGGACACACAAAAATTCTGCAGTGCCATTTTGGAGGATCTAGAAAAGGAAAGAACAGAAACTGAAGCTAGCATTAATATAAAGTACATCATGCTAAACATTATTTGAGAAATAATAAATGATAAAGGCACCTAACACAATATCATGAAGAAAAAATGTTTTTTATACACCTAGAATATGACTCTTGAGTGGACAAAGTATCTTGTGATTGTAGCTCTATACTATATATCAAATTAGGATGAATGTACTGTGTATAAATGTGAATGAATTATTACCTAAGTATCAAATTCTAGGTGCTCAAATAAAATATCTCAACAAAAAAACTCTCCAAGTGAATGGTTGAGAAATATTAATTCATCCATTGCTAGCTTTACACTAAGCTAAAAAATTTGTGAATTTTTCTTTATGGTTCATGTCATGTATGATGTAAGTCATCCTTGTTTATGAGAAATGCACTTTTCATTAAATGATAATCAAATTAACCTATGGTTGGCATAGGGTTGGTATCAAAACTAAATAAATTAATGCCTTATCTTATTCGATGGAATAAATGCCATATTGATGTTTAAAGAAAAAAGTAAGATGGTCCATGCAGTTGGTGATAGTAATCCAGAAAGTGATCACATAGTACAAGACAAGAAAACCTAGTTGAACACAAGGGCATGGCCAAGTAGGACCGTAGGAGACTAGGAGTCTAGAAGTTAGGTGTTATTATCACATACCTTATTCTTTCAAGAATGGAGAAATGGCGAGCAAGTGCTCTTACAAATCCTGAAGATCAAACCTCAAGGCTTTTCAGCAAGAGTTGAGATGTTATACAACAAGGTTTGTAATGTAAGCATATAAAGCTCCAAATCTAAGCTAGAGCCGAATGAGATGAGAGTGGTGGGTAGCCTGTTTGATGATGCAGCTTTTTGGGTTTTATTTTTTATGAGAGAAGATGTTGGTTGAGTTTGTGTGTGGTTTGGTTTGGTGTAGGGTAGTGGGTGGCTTAGCCTTAACTAAGTAAACTGCCATTTGAAGCAAAAGAAAGGATGGAAGCATGGACATTCAGCATCTTATTGGTGTTGTTTACGAAGGGTAACTTGTTAGAGACTAATCTCTGGAAATCAGCATTAAGTCATACATAAATTGTGGAACGAAACTATATATATATATCACATGCTTGAGAAATTCATATGATTCATACTCCCCTCACTTAAATGAACACATTTCGATTGCAAAATCGTTTATAAAGGAAATGATTTTCACTTTTCAATCAACCTTAAAATTATGTGAGAAAAAAAAAATGTAAATAATAAACAAATATATGAGAGAATATTATGCAGAGGAGAGGATACAGGTGGGATGTTAAAATCTGGAGGGTGGTTTAGTCAAATTGGATGCAGCAAAATTTCATTACCAAACACTTGTGTCCCACGTAGCTTTCATGGGTATGTCTTGGGTTACAAGTCAGGAAGGTGAGCCAAACCATTAACATATATTTTTAGGAGAAGTGTCTGCCATTTCAAGCAACACTATCCAACCCAATTCAACGTTGCTCCTAATTCTAAATCAGTATTTCATGTTCACCTCTTTCTTCCAAACAGTTGACAGTTGAGTGATATATAATGTTATGAAAAGGGGAAAAAAAGGGTGGCCACCCCTGTAACATGTTCAACAAGTTCTAATGTCATAATTGATATTTACATGTATGCCATATTAAAAAAAAAAATGAACTTTATTGGCAAGTCCTTAACATACTGGTAGGAATATTTTGTTCACATCTGTGGCTTCTTCGTCTTCTTCACGGTCATTTTTTTGTGCTTTAGTTTAGTGCTGTGCTGACAAAAATAACGTGTTTGTTTTACTTCGTTTTCTTCTATTTGATTGCCTTCTATGTTTTACAATTTGGTATTTTTAGATTGGATATTCATAGTCTAGCTAACGATGTTTCGGTTGGAAGGATGTTTATGCCATCAAGTCCTAGGGATGTTTCGGTTGGAATAAAATGCTCAAGAGAGGTAATAACAAGTCAGATATTGTATTGTAAACACCTCTGGTTTGGTAACCAATAGAACAAATTGCTCATCAATAATTTATTCTTCAGTCACTTTTTTGCATAGAATGTGCAGAATCTCAGGTCTACAGATATCAGAACTTCTGAAATGAATTCCCACCTTTTGGCCCTTTAGTGAATGTATGGTTCATTATTTGCCTATGCTAATTAACCACTGCTGTCCGTGAATCAAACCAGTAATAGTGCTATTTTAGACGCTACGGGGTTCAACAATAATACATATGATTATCCATAACTTTCTCTATCTGCAAGTTTTGATTACAAAAATGAGTGCAGAAGACAGGCTGTTTAAGGCAACAACACTGAGTCTTGCATGAGGCCTAATTTTCTTTCCTTTCATATGAACGCTGTAAGATGGCCGGTAATCGAGGGAAGGAACCAGTAGTACTCGACAAAATCCCCCAAGTATATAACTAAATAAATTTATGACACAGAAAAATATATGCAATAGACAAGGGCATGGGCACTGGGCAGCATATATTAAGCCTTCAATATACGTTTAACTCCTTTAAGATACAGCATGTCAGCATTGGTGAGGCGACTTTGGAATTCAGCCCACTCACTTCTGCATCTCGTTCTGACCTGATAGTTACAAAACAAAAGCTTAAACTCTGTTAAGAAAATGTTATTCAGTTTCCACACCACAAAAAAAAAGAATATGCAGTTAGTGAGTTGTATAATAAAATGTGGAACGAAATGCAAACAATTGTATACGTAGCGTAATTTCCATGTGAATTATATACATACCGCATCCCATGGGCTTTTTCCATCATTAGCTTCTCCCTGAAATTTTTACATGTTATATAACATAAAATTATGTTTGAGAATTAGTTAAATTCCCACAACAGCTAGAAAGCACACTCTATTTTGTAGTTTCAAAGGAAATATGTGGTCTCAGGTATCTTCCAAGTTGATGGTGACTAACCTGGCTCCCAAGAGAAGGAAGGAATTGATGAACAATCCATTGTGAATCAACTACACCAATTTTTTCATGTGCTGGCTGCCAAAACCAAACAAAAAGGACTCAGATGAGCAAGGTGCTTAACATAGCCTTCTTGTACCGATATGATTTTATTAAAGAAATGAGATATTTAGCACAAAAAAATCCAGGTTTTGTCACACAAAACAAATCCCTTCAAAGATTCACAAACATCAAAAGTAAAAAAGGGTTTAACTACTGAAAAGCATGGACTGTGGAGTCTTCCTTGAACAATTCAAAATCATAAACAGAACCATAGAACTCATTTCAAGAATTGCATTCCATCATATCCTGATAATCTATTCTATATAGTAATTTAAAAGTTACAAGGAGCCAAAATTCATTAATGTAGATTCGATTGTGGACAGATGCACATACTATGCATGATTAAACCAGGAAATCATGTCATGCACGGAACCTTTCAAAGCAAATGATAAGATCAAAAGGCAAGAAACAAAAACTAATGCTTGAATTTAAATCATTTGTTTATGGATACTTATGAGCTAGCAATCGAATCTGCATGTAAATGCAACCCCACTGTGTCTGCTATACGATGTAGCCAAAGGCCTCAAAAGAGTGTGGGAGACAGAAATATCCTTCTCTAGAAAAAAGAAAAATATGCAGTTTCGACTCATTTCTTTCTTGACTGTAAGAAAGGAAAGGGATAAAGAAATATAACTACAAATCGATTCAGAAAAACTACTAGCAAACTTTATCAGTTAATTGATGACATATAGGCGTGCATAATGAATCAAAGCACAAAAACATATCAACGAGGAAATCAAATTACACAAAATCCTGGCATTAGGAAAGGAAGAAAAAAGGATCTGCTTACCTCTACACATCTTCTGAGATTAAAGTCCAATCCCCATCCATGCACTAAATCATTCTACAAGCATATGTTTGGTAAATCAGTTAAGACAATTAAAAAGTTGAAGTATATCATGCAAAAGAGAAAATTTTCTATTTATTTGGTTACCACAAGGTCCACAACCTATACATTATTTGAAAATTAAGACGTACTTGAATCATATACCACACACAACTCCATGCTTTCCGAGAAAAGACAGGAGCCATAATTTCCACAAATCTAAAAGAAAAGAAATAATAATCATGTTAACTAAATAAAAAGAAAATAAACTATGTAAATAATATTACAGGCATCAAGTAGGAAGAGAGCATACGCAGCACACGGAGGCAAATCTGGATCACTACACATGCCTTCTTTCTCTTTTGTTGCCCTGCATAACCAATAGATACAAAAACATGTGTTAACAACCTTGAAGGGATGATTAAAATCACCTTATTCAGGCAATGGTTGAAGTTAGAAATAGAGCAAGGCCAAAGGAATACTTGTGGACTTCTTTGTCATCCCTCCTTTTTGTCATCTCCCATGTCAACCGTTCATTGAGCTCAAGACCAGGTTGAGAGATCTCCAAACCATGTTTTTTGACCAAGTTAATATACCTGATAAATACAATACACTTAATAAAACAAAAAAGTTGCTCACAATGAAAAATTTGAGCAGAATAGACTAGTGAGAAAACAAATACTTGTCTCCACTGAAGTGTTCCAATCCAAGATCTTCATCCCATATAAATATATATTCATATGCTGATACAATATCAGGATGCAAAAACCTTTTAGCATACCACCTGCATAAGAAGCAAATTTGTAAAAACTCAAGGAGGGCAGTAACAAGAAGTTCAACATTCCAAATGGTGATCAGCTACTTTATTTGTTTTTTTGTCGACATAAGAATAAAATTGGTTAGACGATAAAATATTTTATGAATTCCTCAAGTAAGAATGTAAACAAAATATTTGGCTGGCTCCACAAACAAAGCCTGTAAATTGACAACCATAATCCAAGGGGATATGTAAAGAAGGACAGGAGAAAAAACACCATTTCGTTTGTTTCCTTGCACTAACATGGATTGCATTCTTTGACCACTCAAATTGATCCCATTCACTACTATTGCCATCGTAATGAAAGAGCAAAATTTCAAAATCGTCGGAAAACTGTGGAACAAAGTGATAGTCAGTAATTTGAAAACAATATGAAAAAGGTAAATAAATGCACATATTCAAACATAGTACATCTTTATAACCTTTTTGACTGCAGCATCTATATTTTCTCTCTGATTATAACCAACAGTGAATGTAACTAAATACTTTGGCTTTTTCTTCAGATCCTGCAGAATTCAGGGTGACATTGTAAGACTCATGAACAAGATATCATATTGCATCGGATGCTCATGCCCGCGCCAGTGCAACACAGGCTACTTATATTTTCTTGCATATAGCTGTTACATACCATACCTCACTAGGTTTTCCCCATAGTCTGCGCAAATAAAAATCAGATTCTGATACAACAATTCCTGGGGGTAGTGATTCTGCTCCAGGAGGATTTCTTTTGACATGTATCTGCAAATAACAGTTTTAAATCAGACTTGATAATTGTATTTCTAATTTTCTTGAAAAACAGTATTGCCAAATATAGTATACGGTGACAAGCTAACTGAAATCTAACTGCAATGCAACATGAACCGCAATACCGCATCAGACAAAAAATTTACTAATTGTATAACATTGTTTAATAATAAAATTGACAATCCCTCATTGATGGGCCATAGCTAAAAGCACATTCAACTCTATAATGTTGCTCGGATAGATGTTTCATATTCCTGAAAGCTTATAATCTAGGAGTGGAAAACTAAGAGCTTAGTATAATTTAGTTGATTGAATCAGAACTGTTTTCTAAAAGTAATTGATAAGTTGACTGACAGAGGTAAAATGAAATAAGCCCCTAGCTTATAAGCTCATAAGCTTTGCAAGTAGCCTATCCAATGCAACCTTATAAGCCACTATGTCACCTTAATTACCAAACACACAAAGAATAGTAAGCATCATAATTACCTTTGGTAATCTAATAGACCCTAGTGATTCAATACCCTTGGTCCCTGAAGATTCGTCGTCCATAACAGCTAGAGCTTTGTCTACATCATCTGAATACCTATTTAAATCAGCTCCATCAAAAATATGTCCTAAGCTTGGAGGAAAGTTAATCTGCAAAATTTGAGAAAAGAAAACAGGACGGAGGAGAAAAAAAAAATTAAAAGTATGTTAAAAGCCTGATGCAACACAGAAAAATTTATTAAGGTGGCAAATGCTAATTACCTTACTCAAATGCAAAGACGGAAATGAAACGCCAATAAAAAATCCAAAGCCCACAGCCATAATTGTTGTGATAATACCCCTGGCACTGTAATTTGATCTTTTTAGCACACTACAGATAGAAGAAATCATAAACTAAATTAAAGCATTTTTGATTGACTTCACTTTTGATACCAAAAGGTGGTAAAAAATAGGTGGTGGACGAGGCCCTCATTTAATTTACTGGTGTACTGGGAGGGTAAAAGTACACAACCTTCTTTACTTTGATATTAAAGGAGATGTTGTTTTCAGGAGTAAACTTAAGCAAACAAGAGTAAACTACTACTTTTTGTTCTCGCATTTGTTTGTATCTGTCACTTTCGTCCTCCAAGGCACGAGAATCTAACTTAAGCAAACAAGAGTAAACTACTACTTTTTGTTCTCGCATTTGTTTGTATCTGTCACTTGACATTATTGAATTACTCAACCAACCTTAGGATTGACAAAAATTATTTATATTAATCCCTGCCACTTTATACACATTATTCACTGTGATTCCCCCCCCCCCCAAAGCGAACAAGTTTTGTCAATCTCAAGAACAATTTCTCCGTAATTTCAACC
The DNA here is from genome assembly GCA_037953625.1 of Crotalaria pallida. NCBI lineage: Eukaryota > Viridiplantae > Streptophyta > Magnoliopsida > Fabales > Fabaceae > Crotalaria > Crotalaria pallida. The sequence goes on along the minus strand of CM075654.1, from coordinate 133,542,390 downwards.
CTAAAAAAATAATAAGTTCACATAAGGCTTGAAAACCTGTATTCATACCTGCGAGGAGTCATCATTCCTTTCCAATCAGGGGTCTCTGCCTCAATCAAGTGAAGGGAATTAATTATAAACCGGAAAATGTTGAAATCCTTAGCTTATGCAAACTGTGAGGCAAATATTTCATACCTCAACTAGAGTAGTAGTACACAAAGTGAGTTACGTAAAGGAAATCATGGATGCATGCATATCGATCATGTGAACATATATATATATATATATATATATATATATATATATATATATATATATGAATAGAGAATTTAGGGTTAGCGGGTCAACTTAGTTGATGCATTGTTGTTTGTCATTAACCGTAGCTAATTATGACAGCGTGATAGATTTATAGAGGCATTGACAAAAATAACAAATGAGAAATCATTATTCCAATACCTTTGTACAGCTTCATATATACCACATGGTAATTCATATAGTAAAAAGGAGAAGAGAGAAAAATCATATAGTGACCTTATTGCATTCATTACATAGCATAAAAAAACAAGAACAATAATGAATGGATATCATTATCATTATCATCATCATAGTGGAATGAAAGTCGGAATTCAAATAAATGAAAGGAAATTTAAAATGCACGTAGAACATACTTATATATATAGAGAGATTTACATTTAAAGTTCCTTGAAAAAGCGGAGAAAAAGATCATGAGGCATATGTATATATATATATATATATATATATATATATATATATATATGTATTGATTATTCATGATGGAGGAAGAAGAAAAAGAGGGAGATGAACATACATGATGATGATGATAATGATAATAATATATAGATCGGAGAAAAGTGAGTGCAAGGGTTCTTCAGGCTAGGAGGCTTCTACGTGGATGGAACAATATATGCAGAATATATGGAGGACGCATCATGTAATAATCATGCATCGCTTATGTAGCTTTATCATGTCTGAACCTGAAATACTCCTTTTCTGCTTATTTTATATGACCAAACTACCCCCTTACGTTTCTTTTATTTATTTTATTTTAAATTTCATCTTGGCATCTTACCTTCACACTTAGAAAGTCTTTTTTTTTTTTTAAATGACACTTAGAAAGTCCAGTCTTCAATATTAGGTTTTTTAAATAAATTTTTTACAAAATTATGCTATTTTCTATAGTTTAGTGGAGGGTCTTGAATAAAGTATATTAGATAATAGACTTAACTAAAGACTCAATAGGCCAATTTTATTATTATTATTTTTTTGTGTTTTATCTCTTTTTACTCTACATTATCCTAATAAAAATAAATAATACTCCCTCCATCTTTTTTTTTTAAATAATTAAAGTTTAAGTGAGTTGAGTTATGGGGGCTCATCAGGGTCAGAACAGGCCTCCGGGCTCAAAAAACACTTACAGAGGTACTTATAAATTCGAATCCGGGATCTTTCACAACCCCAGACTCAATCTTTACCAAGGAAAATAAATTTTGCATGGGAATAAATTTTGCATATAAGATTCTCTTCATAGTTTTTAAGTCCACCAAGGAAAATAAATTTTGCATGGGAATTGTAAAGTTTTAGCTTATTGTTCCAAAAATATCATTTATATATGCTAATTATAAATAAATTTTACATTGAAATTGGTAGTTTCAATTTGTGCTTTTTCAACTGAAACTAAATAACTACAATTAAATGTTAGGGGTAATTTTGAAAAAAAAAATTATAAAAGAGTAGAGTATTATATTTAGGACCAAAACTTTTTAAAAAAATTCTTATTTTATTCTTGGTGAGTGAGGGAGTAATAAATAAACTAATAATAATAATAAATAATAATACTTTTTTAAAATAGTAAATAATAATATTCTTAAATATATGTTTTTCGTATTTTATTCTAAAATATATTGTTTTATTATTAAAAAAAATAAATATAAATATATATTTTTATAATGAAATATGAATATAAAAAAGGGTTTGCTTAACCTTGAACAAGAGGTTAAAAACTATTAAAAATTTTTTTGGGAACCTAAGTTTTCTAACTCTTAATTATTAAATTTTTATTTTTTTCAATGAAAACATGTCATTTATAGTCTCTTATCCTCAGTTTTAAGGCTGAGATTAAGAGAATCCATAAAAAAATCATATATAAAAAATATAGAGTTATTAAATGGAAGTTATTGTTGTAATCAAGTTTTTTTCTTATAAAACGGCTTTGACACATTTTTTCACATAAAATTTAATTTTTAAATTTTAAATATTATTTGAATGAAAATATAATTTTTGAAAATTTAAAAATATCAATATGATAAAATAATATTTGAGATTATTTTTAGAAATGACGGGTAATTAATATTTTTGAAACGAACTTATATATATGTTCACAACATTAGAGAGTATTTTTCTACCATTAAAATAACCTTGGTAGATATGATATTGACATTACCATTTATTCTATTACCACCATTTGACAATCTAGTTTTTTAATTTCTCTTGATATCAAATGTTTTTGAATGGCATCTCTTCGCAGGTAACTAGGTAACCATGTACCAACCGGACTCAAGAATGCAACTACAATGCAAACTGAGATGAAAAATAATTTACTCTGGCTTAGCATTAGCTTCCTCGGGTATTGCTCCTCCCACCAATAAAAATTAGAGTTTATCTATCTCTATGCTTATTCTTAGTTTTTAGGTACGTTATCATCTTTGACAAGCATTGTTTCTTGCATATTATCGATGTTGAGCCTTAAGTGATCCTGGAGCACAAGTGAGGGAAAGTCATTCTAAATCAGAAGACAATTGGCAAGTTGAAGAGAATCCTTCTAGTTAAGTTTTACATGTGGCTGTTTGTTTTGTTTGCTTGTTAATTGCTTGTGTATATATATGCAACACAGTTAAACTTAAATGGTGCTTAGTTTTACATGATGCATTTTCAAATCCTCTGGTAGTCTGGTCTTATTATTATTATTTTAAAATATATTTTGGACATAACCTTACATTATTTTCATTACAGATCGGTCATGAAAGGTTAAAGTTGTTGCAAAAATTGTGGAATATAATTGTACAGATAATGATGTTGTTTCATAATCTTAAGTTATTTGAACTAATCACTTTCATTAATTATAAAGGGCGGTCCATTGCACAAGACTCTCACCTAGTGGGTCTAGGGAAGATAGATATACGCAACTTTATCCCACGTGCGAAGGGGTTGTTTCCAGATTTGAACTCGTGACCTCTTGACCACTAAGCAACAATCTTACATTCTTATCTTTGCGCTAACTCAGCTAAGACTCACCCTCTCAAGATAATAATTAAAATCATATAAAGAAAAAAGTATTTATTTGACACAAACCAATACTAAGTATTAGGTAAATTTAAGAGAAAATCTTAACATATGCACAAATCAACATAAGGTTTTAGGTAAATTTATGCAGGTAAATATAATCACCAACAATTTAATTACAGTTGCTTCTTTGGAAAATATCCCCTTGTCTTGTCATTTTGGGAAATACATGATGAGTTACCTCGTTGTTATTCCCTTGACAACAAAATTGGTTGTCCAACTTCCCACTTAATAACATAAAAACAATACAGAAAATAATCATTTTTTAAGAATTAATCAGAAGAATGAAGATTTTCAGAATTTGGAGCAACGTTGTGGTAGACCTGTATGATGATCAACAATTACTAGCTGAGTGACATTGTCACATCTAAGCACATCTTGGCCTAACTTAGCTCCAGCAGCTTTGAGACCCCTTAGAGAAACTGGTTGGTTGAAGAGATTCAATGATGGTAATTTGGATGCTGGAGGCATTTTCATTCCTGGCAACAAGTTTCTAAAATCTTCCTTCAATAATGGTACCTCAAAGTCTTGTTTGTTATGCTTAACCACATTATCTTTAGCACTAATATGTGCACCTGGCTCCATGTGATTGGTTGAAAAGCTAGCTTGGTTAGGGAAATTTGGATATAGGCTAACATAACCTCTAAGGTACATCATGTCTATGAGGAACTTTTTCCATGAAGCTTGCCAACCATTTGTTCTAGACTTTGGAATTTGAACTGGATTCTCCTTAGCATTCTCAGTGAACCTCATGTTCATGTACACATAGAACTCTCTCCAATGCTTAGGGAAAAACACTGCACCCCAACTACAAGGTAGTTGGTGAAGGTAAGGGGTGTTGGGATGGATTGGTTTGAAGAATTCTGTGGCATTCCATTTGGGCCTTTCTTTGACAACTTCAACAAGCCTTGGAGTGTATAGTGAAATGGATGAGAGTTCAGGGAGAGAGACTTGTGGGTCATAGTGATAAGCCAAGAGTGCATACTTGATCCACAAGTAATAGTAAGGAGAAACTTCTATGTCATCTTCTAGTAAGAGCCCAAAGTCATCATCAGATGAAGGGTACCAACTCTCACTCACTGCCCTAATGAGCCCACCTTGGATGATTCTCCTTCTGAGAGTTTTGGGCCCATGAGGCCACTCTAGTGATCCTACTAATTTTATTGTTGCCTCATCCACCTTGCTATCCATGTTGAAGGTAATTGGAACTTCGTCTCCTAGATAGTAAGCATTGCTGAGTGACTTGAGAAGCCTTGAAAGTGAGTTAACTCTGTTTTGTGTAATGATGTTGACAGAAATCCTCATCTTATTCCAATCTGCAAGAGAAATTCTATTTGATTAATCTACTATTATTTAGCAATGAACTATATAAGATGTTTTCCAAATAAGAAAACTTTACGAATGATAAAGCACTGGTTTAAATTTTACTTACAAATGGCATGTGTTTGAATTAGATTATTATGTATTAAGAAAGCTTAATTAAAAGACCTGTGAAGTTGTGACAGGATTTTTGAAAATAAACAATTATTTTTTTTCTAGAAATAAGGTTTTTCTGACTTCAAATCCTTGTGAGTAAATGAACATTTTACAAATTTCTTCGCAACTGAATGATATGAGCACATTCACATAAATTTTAACTAACCAACTTTTATCAATAGTGAACATTTTCTAATACTATGCATTTACTGTTGCTTGCTCCAGTAACATGTCAGAATTAAGCGAATTACATGCACATTGATAATAAAGTGATAAGAAGAGAAAAATTACTCTTACTTGGTAATGCTGTTGAGCGCAGATCAGCCATCCAAAGAACTTTAGACACTGAAGCCCTTGGTAAAAGAACCAATGTAGTACTGTTTGAATTTGTTTCTGATGCCATCTTCAAAGCCTTTCTCACATTAGGATCAATATCAGCAACTGTGATCACCACACTAGGATTATGAATTTTGATCAAACCCTTCATGCTAGAGTACACTGCTTGTACCACTGGCACCTCAGAGTTTGATACATCAGAAAGTGCTCCAATTGCCAAATCAAAAATCTTAAAACGCCTCTCTTTACAAACCAACATAGGCCATTTCAATGCTGCTGCAGCATTTTCACAGGGGCAGAAGTTTCCTCCCGAGACAACAATGTAGGCCTTCTTGCCAACTGTGGACCTGAACTTTTCAAGAAGAGGTGCAAGTGCTTTGACTTCATCAACTGTGTGAGCATAAAAGAGTGCATCAATTTTTTGAGGGTGCATTGCTGCCCATTGGGTTATATAACCTGTTGAGAGTGCTTTCCACCATTGATCATCTCTCACTTGAACTATATCCTTGAATATTACTGTGGTTTCAGACACATATGCAAGCCTGTGTTCACTATCACCCCATGTTTCCTTGTCTTTAGGATCCACTGGAAGAACAAATGAGCCAGCATTTCTGTACTTCTGAAGCTGATAGCTGCAATAAAAAAAAAATATATCATTTTCAGAAAGTCTAATAACTTTTTTTTTTTAAAATAATAAGCATTGTTATATCTATACCACATCATGACACTTTGGGACACTTTTTAGGTTTATAAGACAAAATACCAGTACTTTGCCCTATAAATATGAAAAGTATCATGGAAGTGTCACGCTATGATGCTATGATGCATATAGAATTTTCATAACTTTATACTGCTTTAAAAAAAAAAAAAAGTTGTCCAAAAGACTGGTTCAAATAACTTATTAACTTTTTTTATTTATTGAAATGGAATATAGAAGTGGTCCCATGGCATGACTTCTAACTTACTAACAAATGACTTGTTGAAATTAGTAAGTGCACAGGCTCAAAATGTTAGATAATAAAAAATTAAAGTCAGACAAATTTCTTCTCTTCTTGAGGACAAATTGAGAATTAAAGTTAATTTGCTCATAAATGAAAAAAATAATATAAGAAGATTCCTGAATGTGAAAACTAAATGAATATATGCTTCAAAGTTGATGACCATATTGGTTCTTTGGACTTTGGATACTTGCTAAATCTTTAGGATATTAACTTAATTTACTAACAATAATTTTTAACTGCCTGCTCTGTGTTCTATTAGATATTACTGCAGTAAAACTAGAATGAATGATCCAGTAAAACAAATCACAATCTATATTTGCAATGGCCAAATTTGACTTAGGCATAAAATTAATTTGATAGACACTAGAGAAAAAGTCCATTTGCAATTTTCTATTTTAAATACTTGTATATGTTTAATGCCACTAGTTAGTGTTTCTGAACCTAATGGCTACCACTAACTGCAGTATTGCACTCTATCAGATTCTCTTTGGCATAGTCAAATTGTTAATTGTTTGACTTGTATAGTCAACATTCAAACACACAATGACAGCTAAAAAGTTGTTCTATTTTCATCAAATAAAATTGTGTCTACATAAAATGGTACAGAAAAAGTATCGCCATGAAGTAAAAGTGTTGAGGGAAATTATCATGTCGATTTTTTTTACTCGCATATCATTTTATGCATATGTTATAATCATTGACCAAAAGATTTTTACTTCAGAAACAAATCAAAATAGCCGTAAAAAAAGTGCAGGAAACAAGTGATGTAAGAATATCATTACTCAACGAAATTTTTTTTGATATGAGACCGTCGTACCTGAGGTGAAGATCTTCACCAGTTGAGAAGGTAAAAGGTGTCTCAATGAAGAGAGTCTTGACAAGCTCAGCAGATAAAAACCAAGAGCTAGACAGAAAATCCACCTGCACAATTTTATCAATTGTGATATCATAAGCAGGATCAGGCAAATACAACCCTGCTTCCTTAGACCGAAATTTTCTGTAGCTAGGGAATGTGAAATCCTTCTGTCTAAATGGCAATATCCTTCCAATACTTCCCAACACAGAGTTCTTGTATTTCTCTGTCCCAGCCACATGAGCCAAAATCTGCAACATCTTCTTACCAGGAATCATGTCATCATCAACAATGTACACCAAATCAGCCTCAGTCTGAAGAGCCATTTGAAACCTTCCATAGTACTTGAAATCATAGCTTGAGCTTATGAAACTGATTCTTGTATCATTGTAGCTCTCCACAATTCTCTTGAGAGAATGCTCATTGGGGCTGCCAAATGAAAGCACCCAAACATGATGGAATGGGAGGGTTTGTTGGAGCAAAGAATCAAGCTGAGCACAAAGTGTTTTTCTCTTGAAGTGGTTCAATAAGACAGTGATTTTCGGCTTGTTAGGACCACGCAAATCCCACTTGGATTTCATTGCCATTAGTTGAGAAAGTGTCTCAGTGCCTAAGGTTTTGCTTTGAAAGTCTAATACCTCATTGTATAGCTCTGTCTTCAACTTGATCATCTGCGCATCATTCGACTTCTTTTGCAAGAAATCTATCTTCTCGTTCTCGCAAACTAGCGACGGAGTAATAGGTTGAATTTCCTCCCTTATGAGAGAAGATGCTTCTTGGTAGTGACCAACAACATGAGGTGTGATCATGAGTTGCTTCCATTGTTGTGCAATGCTCTTAGCCCATGTGAAATCTGGTTTGGTTCTTAAATCAATAGAAGGACCCATGTAGTACAATAAGAATGTTGCATAAACTGCAAAGAAAAATTGAAGGCATGTGAGTGCTGCCACAAACTTGGTAGAAGCACTTTTTGGAGCCTTGGATTTGGACTTTCCTACAACATAGTCATTAAGCATTCCATCTAAGGAATCACCACTACTTCTCACAGATGAATTTCTTCCAAACCCCATTTTAGAAGTTGATGTGGTAGATTCAGTGTGACACCTGCAGAATAATAACACATGCACAAATATTTAGTCCCTATACATAGACCATATATAGTGCAGTTACAAATATATTTTGCAAAGGAAAGTTGAGACTAAATGTCTAACCAAATCTTTTGACACAACAACTGATATCAATATTTTGTGATTGAAATTGAAAGAGTTCCAATTTTGAGATGAGGTTCTCAAAGTTGGTGATTGAGATGGTATTGAATTTTGAAGGGCAAAGGAGGTGTGCCTTTTATTATATATAATAGTGGAAAAGGCCAAAAAAAAGGTGAAGGAGTTAGCATGAAAAATGCATCAAAGGTCACATGGCCTAAACTTATTATTCTTGTAAGCAAATTGAAAAATGGTAAGCACAACGCCTTAACTTGATTCACTATTCACTGCTTTGTGTATAACTTCGTCTTCAAGACAACATATATAAAGCCATTTTTGATGCAGTAGAAAAGGGTCACCCCTGCGTTTTTGGCACTGCATGGTCTCCTAAATCACATTTTCTGTGTCCTGTTTTTTTCTTCTTTTACACTCATAAGATTTTCTTTTTTACAGAGGACAAAACTTAACTATTTCTGTTAAATTTTCTAATAAAAATGTGAGATGTGTAACGGTTTATCAATGAAAATATAATATGTTTAACAATAATTATAGCTAATTTTTCTAAAAAATTTCTTAACTTTTATGTTATTTTTAATTTTTTATTTTCAGGTTTTAGGGTTAAGGCTGAATTTAAAAAAGAAAAAATCATTTTTCACTCTAAACAAAGCTAGTTTACCAGGTTGATGAGATTTTTTTTAGAACTACTCTTAACTAATAAACTATACAGGAGAATAGTTGGTAGTTGCACCTTTTTTTTTTTCAGGATTTCCACTTTCAATTTTTAAAAAGTGTTTTGTACTCTCCTACTTTAAGATTTTTAATTATGCGTGTATATGCTATATTTCAACTTTTTTTTTTAATTACTTTACCTTATTCTAGTATATACATCCTAAAGTTCAAAAGTATTGTTCATATAGGTTATGTAAAAGTTTTAAGAAATGATTAAATGATATTACCTCCGTCCCTAATTATAAGGTCCTCTCGAGAGATTTCACGTTTATTAAGAAAGTGAAATAATTTAGTTAATTGTATTAGAAATGTGAACTTTTGATATGTATTTTCAAAATTACTCCTATTAATATTATTGGGAATCTAAAAAGTGTTAAATAAATAAGGGTGTTTGTGGAAAAAAATAATTAATGCTCATTGAAAATTGGTAAAGGGCCTTATAAATAGGGATAAAATAAAAGTGTTAAGAGGACCTTATAATTAGGGACAAAGGGAGTATAATTTATAAGTATTTGAAGTATTCTCATTATAAAATCCCTATGTAATCATTATTGAAAAAAACAGAAAGAGATTGAAGGTAAAAAAGAGATAATGATAAATAATGATATAATTGGGAAAAACATTATTGCTCATACAAGAAATTTGAAAAAAAAATTTAATACATATGAAAACAAAACTATATAAACATTATTTATTAACACGAGGGAATGGTAACTAACTAACAACTAACAACAACAATAATTTCTTTATTTTTTATGGTTTAATAGATTTATATTGAGATATAAAGATGTGCTTTTACATCATTTTATACTTATCAACTAATTGCTAAAGAAATTTTATTTAAGATTTGCTTAACCTTTACTCATAGAATTGAGTATAAGAAAATTTTAAAAAAAATGTAATGAGAAGTTATGCCCAATAAGCATTATACATCTAGTTTTACATTACAAATGTACCTTCTTTAAAAACCTTTAACTCTTAAAGCGGAAGTTTAAAAAATTCTTTTATCAAATACTTTCATTTCACTTAACTAATTTAAGAACTTTCAACTAACTCTAACCACTTTTTTTGTTGGCTTTCGGATATTTAGCTAGCTTAATATCAATCAGAGCCAGTATTTTTTTTCCAATGGAAAAAACATCAAAAACACATAAATAAAATAGTATCTAAATTTTCTTCAATCCAGGGAGAAATAATTTACACATTCATCATATGCATGTGATCAGGGGATAAAATTATAAATGATTTGAGGGCCTTGATCAAAAGTCAAAACTGGATTAAGAAAAGTACCTTGCTTTATGGGCCGGGAGAGACGTTAAATAGCATATATATTTAGTAATTTAATAATCAATAGTAATATATAAGTAATGCTTAACGAGTAGAGGCACAAACAATCACGAGGAAGAACATGGGATGGAAGTGATACGTACATTATACTCACATACAATGGTTTGGCTACAAATTAAAGACACAATGTTTAAATTGTGAGCGAGGAAAAATTAAAGCCTTTTCTTCTTCAGCAAAACAAGCCAAAGATTTGAAAACAAGACCTACATATATAACTCCTCATCATCACACAAGTCACACCATAACACCACAATGAATGGCTGATTTTCTTAAAGTATAGATTTTTTTTATTATAATATTGGGTGTACGTGCTTGACCTTGTGAAGGGAAGATACGTACGTAAATGAATTAAGCAGCAACCTTCTCTTTCTTAATGGGTGATAGCCAAACTTAGGCGGGTTCTTCGCAACATGGCTTCTGTCACTTATACAAGAGAAAATTCAAATGTATCTTGGTTGCTTAGGCTAGAAAAAAAGGTATTGAAATAATGGGAACACAACCTTTTTTTTTTTATCTATCTAATTAGTCAATTTTCATTTCTATTTTCCTCTTTTTCTGGTGTGTTGCCATTGGAGTTGGCGTATATATGGGGAGAGAGGGAGAATGAACAAGAACATGAACATGTAACACATTTGGGCAGGCCTGTTATTTTTCAAGTTCGAACTTTGAAAAATCATGTATGTAAACGCGTATATAGACTAAAGCAAGATGAAAAATCATCTCAATGTATCATGTCTCGCAGCTCTACCAATTAAACTAACTTTTGGGGACAAAATATTTCAAAACACTTGTTAAAGAATATAAAAAAGTGTTACATTGGGGAAAAAAAAACAAAGTCAACATTATTGGAACTATCAACCGAGTCATTTTTTTATAAAAAAATTATTTCTTTTATTTCCTTAATCAATATATATGGAACAATTTAGTACTACTATAAAATATATCATCTTTCAATTCTCAATCATATTAATAAGTGTTTTAAAAACATTATTTAAAAATATAATAAATAAAACTTTGTATTAAAATAATCGAAAATTAAAGAGAGTGAATCATGTGTATAAATAGAGCTTAATTTGGGCTGGTCCAGCCTATTAGGGCCACCGATTTTTTTTGGTTCATGACCGGAGTGTCTACCGCCGACCGCAGTGACTAATCTCCTCGCTGGCTTGTAGGCATCTCTAATGGGTGGGACAGCTGGCCCCGAGATTTAACGTTGTTGCATGCACAAGGCAGGATTTGAACACCTGACATTGCTTAAGCGTGGATCAATCCCTACCACTGAACCACACGCTGAGGGTTATTATAATATCATTATTAATCATGGAAACAATAAATAAAAAAACAAAAGTCTCTATCTTATCTTAATTTTATTATTGCTCTATCTTATTCAATATATATAAAAATATTATAACAAAAAAATTAAGTTCGGGTTTAATGGGCCGGCCCAACCCATATCGAGTTAGCCCATGTCGAGCTGAGCTAAATTGGGCTAAAAAAGCTTGGACTATAATTTTTTTCTGGCCAAGCTCATACTATATTGGACTAAATGGATCAGCCTATCGGGCTTTGCCGATTTTTAATTTTTTATAGCTCTACATATATAAACATATACCATAATTTATTAAGAACGGATAAGCCATTCATGTGAACTTACGGATGTCATAATCAAAAAAAAAAAAAAAAAAAGAGAGAAAAATAAACTTACGGATGTCCAATCAGTCTCCTTGTTAACTCCTTCCTTTATCAGTTTATTGTATTGATGATAGCTTTTTTTCTTCTATGTTTCCTATGCATTTTGGTATGGTGTTTGCATATTGAAAATAAAAATTGGAACTTTATGTTATCGTTTTGTTTATTTAATAAAAAATTAGGGTTTGTTATTGTTACTGTTTTTCTCTTACCTGTTTGTGGAATTATTTGAACGTTGCCCATTTGATGTTTTTTGGTATGTTAATTTGTGGACAAAGTGTATATATGTAAGTTGCCCTGGAAAGTTGTATGAACATGTAGGTTCTTATATGTTTGCTTACCTTGGATTGCGTTAGTCGATGATGAAGTAAGTGTCGTGGGTATGTATGAGTAAATTTGGGAAAGACGATTAAAAAAATAATTTAAGTTTGAAGGTATAATTAATATTTTTGAAGTGCGGTATAAATATTAGTATAAAAAAAAATCTAGATATAAGTAACGGAAGATCGCAACTATATTTTACAATCCTAATTTTTTTCTCTCACATTCCTCTGTTTCTTTTTGTTTTCATTTGTTGTTTCTAGGGGAAGGGAGATCTGTCCCTTCCCTTCCTTTGGAAAAGAATGTGAGTTTATTTTTTCCCAGTTTTTCTGGGTTTTGTCTTGTCTTTGTGCAAGTTGTTTTTATTTTGTGTGTTTCAAGTGGAGGGATGCCTCTGAATAGTTTATACTTTCCAGATCTATGGTTATCCTCTTTACTTCAATAATTGGAAGGCTACTCGTCGAGACAGATCTTCCTTTGCCGACTGTTGATTTGGCTACCGTCCAACGGCTCTCTCGTTTTAGACATGAGATTCCTTGTTGCAGAACTGAGCTTAGTCCCAGCATCAAAAAGATTGTTACCTTGGTACTAAATGCTATTGAATCTCCTGTTAGAGTCGGATTTTGGCAGTTACGTTGCTGATGATCCATCACATGAAAGAGTTTGCTCTTGTAGTGTATTTTGCTTTCCCTTTAATTATTATTAGTGTGAAATTTCTTGTCTTGTATTGTTTATGATCTATGAATAAAATATACCTTTTCCCTATAAAAAAAGTAACAGAAGATCAGGGGTTAATAAAATATTTTTACTTTATTTTAATTGTTATTTTTTTTCTTCACAAAGATGATAAAAAATTGGCTTATTTAACATTTTAGTCCCTGAACTTATGTATTATTTTGGAATTAATCCTTAAACTTTTTTTTTTGAGTCTTTGAACTTTGTTTAATTTTTGGAAATGGTCCTTTCGTCACTTAAGTGATAATATAGCCGATGACAAGACATCACTTTCACAATATCGATGAGTGACATGTTATGTAGATTCACGGGACACTACATGATTTTTTTATTAAAAAAATAATTTCTTTTAAAATTTATTAAAAGATTCAATTTTCTATTAAAAATACAATTTTTAATTATTTTTAATATATTTGAATTTTTTTAATTTAAAAAATTCACGCGGCATCATCTGGTACGTTATCTATCGATGTGGCGAAGGTGAATTGGTATATCCTCGATCATATCACCACTTAAGTGATTAAAGGACCATTTCCAAAATTTGAGCAAAGTTTAGGGACTCAAAGCATCGAAAAAAAGTTTAAGGACCAATTCCAAAAGAGCACCCAAGTTCAAGGACTAAAAACTTAAACAAGCCTAAAAAATTATAAAAGTAAAAAAATCAAGGAGATATATATTTAATGGCTTGTTTGTTACATCAATCAATTATTAATTAACTAATTTAATATATTTTGCATTGATCAATCAATTACAATTCAAAATTTGCACTTTTTTAATTTTTTATTAATTATTTTAACTTTAGTTTTAAAAAAATTCATTTCATTTAAAAAAATTGTCATTTTTTACCATAGAATATAAATACCCCTTAAAATGTATCATCCTTTTTTTTTTTTTTTTGAGAATTAAAATGTATCATCCTTAAACATTATCCTTCCCATCTCGACTATAAAAATAAAAAGAATTTCACTTATAATATCAAATATATGTAGAAGTTAATTATTTTTTATTACTATTAAATACTTATCATTCTTAAAATATCTCTATTTAAATAATTTTTTGAGTAATTTTTATTTTCAATTTCAATGCTATATTCCAACTATATATCTTTATTTTTTAGAAAATAATGTATGCACTGACAGTATAAAGATTTTTTTACACTGTCAACATATTATCCAACGTTGATTGGTTTGCTATGGTTGACTTATAAGTAAAAGTAATGCATGTTGATGGTGGATAATACACTAACAGTGTAAAAAACTTTTACACTGTAAGTATACAGATATTAAACTTTTTTTTATGAATTTGAAAAAAATTAAATAGACTCGATTATTTTTTTTAATAAATTTAAAGTTTTATTTTCCTTTGTAATTGAGAGTTGACGAAGTAATTATTAGTCAAAGAGGTCGAAATTAGTAGTTCCCGTACATACAGACTACAGCAACAAGTTCAAAGAGAGTAGTGATGCATTTTCATGGTTAAGACGTCATTTGTAGATCAATTTATGCATTAATAATTACTCCCTCTGTTTCATATGTATAGTTATTTTAGTATTTGCATGTACTATATTTCATAAGTTTTGTTGTTTTATAAATTTAGTACATAATTAATGTTATTTTTCCAAACATACTTATATTTATTACACTCTCTTTTTCACTTCCAATACATTTCTCTCTTCAATAATAATTATATAGGGGCATTATAATCAAAATACAACAAATCTTTATATCATTTAACCATTTTTAAAACTCGTGCATAATCTTAAAAGTTAAAACAGACTACATATCAAATGGAAGAAGTAACTTATTAACCAACTATATTTAGAAGAAACGGCGGTAAAAACTTTCTGATTTTTTTATGTAGTCCTTTAAGTAAAACTAACACCAAAAGGCTTAATATAATGTTCATTTAAATTCAGCACTGCACCTTAAATTAAAAAAAATAAAAGAAATAAAGTTAGTGAGTAGTTATTTATAAAGCGCATCATGCTAACAAATAGGGGTTGACTCAAGTGGTATGATCTTGTTAACTTGAGAACTTAGAATGAGTCTGAGACTAAGAAGTCTCGGGTTCAATTCTCGGTTAATACACCTTGCTGGAAAAGGCATAGGAACGTGACCTCGTGTAGAATTAGTCTCAAAGATCCCTTGGTATTAAATGTGCTCTTGGAAACAACTATAGTACTGATAATATTCTCCCTGTCACATAATATTCTCCCTTCATTCCGGTTTAGATAATGCATACAGATTTATAAAATTATTAAATGTTATAAATTTAAAGGAAATATAATTTTTTTATCTTAAAATTAACTATATTAATAATCACGTGTTTCATATTTTGAAAATATTAAAAGTAAAAAATATAGTTTAAAAAAATTAATTAATACATTCTCAAATTAATTAAAGCAACAAATAATATTAATTTTGAAAAAAAAATTGTCAAAGCAACAAATAAAATTGAACGCAAGAAGTAATATGCAATTCTAGGTCAAATCCTTATTCCCTGTCTTACTTTTGAGATAGCCAAAACTACTTTTATATCTTTTAAGTTATTTGTTGGTTTTAAAGTGCTCTTTCCGCTTACCAAAAAAAAGTTTAAAAAAAAGTAGTTTTTCAAGTTTTGTTTGTTTGAAAGTGATTTTTTATTTGATTTCCTTTAGCACGATTGATTCATTTGTAAAAAATTTTATTTCAAGTCATTTTCGATCTACGACGAAATTCCATTTTTTTCGACCAATATCTTTTATCTCCAACCTCACAAATCCTATCACATCACCTTTTGGACGTGGTGAAAAATATGGAGAGATAGGTGATCCGATCTAAACATTTGTTGACGAAGAATGAGCGAAGAAAAAGAAAAAAAGAAGGTAGAGCTTTATTGTCAGAAAAATGGTATTAGCTAAAAATTCCATCATAGAAGATGATCGAAGATGGAAAAAATAATCGAAAACAAAAAAATTAACGAAAGGACCAAGTATATTAACATAAATAAAATTGAGAGACAACTTAAAAAAAACTTGAATAAACAAATAAATAATTTAGAATACCAACAAATCAGTTTAGCCTTTGAGAAATTATCATACGATCTCGTGATTCGTGGAACAAATCACCAATATATTTGGCCTTCTCCCTTTCATATAGTAAAAGGTTCTGTAAACCAATTCTCAAGGGAGCAAGATTTATACTTCCCAACACATGCATTCCTACCTCCACTAGTGTTTGAAAAAAAATGCAACGCCTTATTTTTCTTTTAAATGAAATCTCTTTAAATTGGAATCACATTATACATAGGCCCTAGGATATAGCTATAGGTTGACGATGATGTAAGTAAATTAAAGTAAAATTTCAATGAGTTGTTTCATTTCATCCAAATTTGACCATGGTGGCTAGCTTGACACGCGCAACGCCGCCTATGCACGTGAGAACCTTTTAGACTCTTGAAGAAAGTCAACGTCCTCATACTCCTAAGTCCTAACGGTGAAGTGGGTTAAGGGAGTTTGAATCCGCATGTGGGAAGGATCTAGTGGAAACCACGTAGCTAGGCAACTTGTGCTTTTCATAATTTGCATTGTTAGGACTTGTTAGGACATAACCTTCACGAACATAATTCAAAGACGTATCCGTCTAGCCAAGTCTTCACATCTACCAGCATTCCAGAAATACCCCTTCCATTGCATGTAGTTGCATTTTTTTCATATGTACTTGAATTATCAAATATCATAAGGATGTTTCTAAAAAAATCATGTTGATTGAAAAAAAAATGTAAATTTTTCTATAAGACAATTAGTTAATTTTATTAATAATATTTGATATATTGATTCAAAATTACCTTATGTATTTACATAAATAATCAATTTAATCAAGCCTAGCAGAAGATTTGATATGATGATCTTAATCAATTGCAATTCCATGTTATATATTCTGAAAAACGTGGTCTTGTTTCTAAACGTATTTTTATGACTTTAACAATTCATGTCACGGATCGGACTCCTCCAAAGACGATTATATAATCTCAATGTGAGATAAAGTATGAAATTCTATTCATCGCATATTACATTTCATGGCCTTGTTGTTTTAAATTAATTTTTCCTTTCAATTTTTTTAATGATATAATAACTACTGCTTCATAATTAATCACGAAAGTTAAAGCCAATGCACAACGGATGTTGATGTCTAAAGATATAGTCTTATAATATAAGTAAAAGAAAAAAAAATTGTTGTCTTTCCAACTCAACTTGAATTAAGCTCAATGTAATATATATATATATATATATATATATATATATGAATGAGGAAAGTTCAAGTAATTGATTAATATGTTGTGACTTGGCCTCCTTCAGTCTTCTTCACTGCTTGTGTGATTATGCAAGGTAGATTTGGGACTAGAAAAAAGGGGTTTATTGACTTTTGAGGATGAAATATTCACAATTTTCAAATAATATATGATTTAGATGAGGTTAAGATCATTAATCTTGCATCATGTAATAATTAATGAGAGTTTGAAACCAAGGAGTCCCACACTATCACCCCATAATCATAAGCAAGAACAACGGGAAAAAAAAATAAGCTATGGAATATATTGGTACATGTTTTAAATCCGAACAACTTGATCATGATCTCTTTTACAAATGTAACGTGAATCATCTCCCCATCCATTCTTTTCAGAAATAAAATAAAATAATCTCACCATCCCTTCATTTTCTTAATTAATAAATTGAAGGTAAGAATATATACTTGGTCCACCACTGGTCCAAATTTTAAGGTCCATTAAAGACAAGCCTAGTGACTGACACCACTTTCATTTTCATATTAACACCAAACAAAAGTAAATATATAAAGATAAATGCAACTTGGTACTAGTTCGTATTGGTTAATGATTCTCGGTACTTAAATTAACAGACTCGATTAGAGATCGAGTGATCAACCACAACGTGTAAATGCTAAACATGTCGTCTGCTTTTTTGCAGCATTGGAACATATGTATAAACTTATATTCCCTCGTTTTAATTTGTTTGGTTAAGAATTTGGTATATTTCATTAAAATAGCCTTGGTTAATAATTGAAAAGAGAATAATCATAAATGTATAAAAGTATCGAAGAAAAATAGAGAAATAAGTATTGAAAATAAGAATGCGATCAAAAAAGTACATTTGAAAAAAAAGTATATACATACATGATTATTGATGTTTTATCTAACCATTTTATTTTAACGCATAATATATTTTTTGAAATTTAAGAAAATATACATTATTAGATTACATACCTATGAATTTTCAAATGATCTAAAATTTGATATGCATATATATATATATATATATATATATATATATATATATATGATAAAATCATATAATTCAACGGTTTGATCATCATGAAGTTGTTGGAGTCGTATAATCCTTAAGGATGACTGTTAACTAGTATAATGTATATGTATATATAAATTTTGAGTTTTTCTGACCTATGCATTTATGGATAGGATAAACTATTACTATTATAAGAAAGTTTATATTGAAAAACCAAAACAAAATATTTTTGTTTTTTTTTTAAGAAATATTTTTGTTTTATTAAATATGTCATTTTATTGTAAAAATTTATTTTTTAAAGTTTTTTTTATCTAATGCATTTTATATATAAGTTTAAAAAAATTCATTTGATTTAGCTATAGGTCAGTAAATTTTGTTTGCTGGCCAGCAGATTAATGTGGTGAAAATAGAGGAAGCTATCAATTATTATATATTGATAAAGGCACAAACTTGGGGTGTTAATTTTACATATACTGATTGGACGGTAAACATATAGGAGTGTCTTAATCCATGCTAAGTTTTTTTTATTGTAAATTAAAGGGTTTAAGAACCTCTTGTGTTTCGAGTTTAGTAATAAATTTATTTTACCGATAAAAAATCAATAAATCATTTTATTTCTCTCATCATAGCACATGTCCACGTACGTGTCAAGAAAAAATATACAGTATGTATTAAATAATTTATCCTGTTCAAAAATATAGTGCTATTCATGCTAGTGCTCCCAGCTCTTGAAAATAGCACATACATGCAAGGACTTTACTGTTACAGGTTTAGTTTTAATGCAAAGGTGATCGATGGCCTTGGTGCAAAATATAATGGAGGGTAAAAGCTCAAAAAGGAAAAAGGCAAGAAAAATAAAAATAAAAACATAAATCTTACAACAATAACCTACACATCCTCTGAGAATTTTCAAATCTTATGTTTTTGGCCAACAAATTAAGTCTTGGAAAAAAAAACAGTAGTTAGGCTTCACAACTAGATTGCAGCCAGTACGTTTACTAACAAGAAAATGCTAGAGCAAAGAAATAGTGGTCATAAAATAATAATTATAATAATCCTCTGAAAGACTGAAACCATCAAGCTAACAACTCTCTCTACTCCCTAGCTACCTAGCTATTTTCATCATCTTCTAAATCACCTTGAGATTTCACAATTATTTGAGGAGTATTCTCGCTGCCCAATTTCCCAGCTTAGCTTAGATGCAACTCTTTCATGTTGTGGAAAATATTCCTACAAAAATAAGGATGAAAACAAAATCTCATCATCAATTGCACATAGTTAATGGAAAACCAAGCTAAAATAATATATTAAATAAATGAAAAAGTAAATGGATTCAATGTTAATTACTTCCATCTTTTGTACAAGTTCTTTAGTTGATGGGGCAGATACGATGATATGACGAGCTTTGGGGCTAATGAAGCCTTCTTCCACAGCTTTGTCAATGAAAGACAATAGGGAATTGTAGTATCCATCTACATTCAGCAACCCCACCTTCCAAAACCAATTAAAACTTGATTATAAATTTATAAATTATTTTCTCCAATAATCAAAGAATTTATGTAATTGTAGAACATAATGAAAATTTAGCTGTTTCTGAATAATATAATGATTAATTGAAGCATGAGGAGGGACTTTACTGGTTTATCATGGATGCCAAGCTGAGCCCAAGTTATCACCTCAAGCAGCTCCTCCAGTGTTCCATACCCACCTTCACGAACATAAATCATATACATATACATAATCATAAATTATTTAGGCTTATTTAAGTTTTTAGTCCATGAATTTAGATGCTCTTTTAAATTTGGTTCTTAAACTTTTTTTCGATGCTTTGAGTCCTTAAACTTTGTTCAAATTTTGGAAAGGATCATTTTATCACTTAAGTGGTGATATGACCAAGGATATGTCACATCACCTTTGTCACATCACCTTTGCCACATCAATAGGTAACGTGTCAGATGATGCCAAGTGATTTTTTTAAATTAAAAAAAAATTTGAAATTTATTAAAAATAATTAAAAATTGTATTTTTTTAAATCGAATCTTTTGATAAATTTTAAAATAACTTATTTTTTTAATTAAAAAAATCACGTAGTGTTCCGTGGCTCTACATAACATGTCACTAGTCGATATTGTGAAATTGACGTGACATGTCGCTGACTATATCATCATTTATGCGACGAAAGGACCATTTTCAAAAAATAAACAAAATTCAGGAATTCAAAGCATGAGAAAAAAAGTTTAAGGAACAATTCCAAAAAATCACCTAAGTTGTTAAATAAGCCAATTATTTATATGTTCCTCAACTACTGTTTCAGGCTTAAACATTCAATAGGTCTCAAAATTGAGAGAGGATAACTATTTTAACAAATGCTTGGTTATACAACATGGGCAAACCTGCATTAATTGCAGGTTGTTAAAGGAGTTTCATGATTACTTTCGATTTGTTTTCTTAATTTCTGTTTTTTTTTTCCATATATACAAATTTTTAATTGATAATTGCATAAAATTATGCAATGTTGGTAATCTAAATGGGCTCCTTTTTAGGCGTTCACGACCCTTATTTCTATTGGGCCGATATCTTCCCAGAGAACACAAACAAATTGGGGGAAAATGCACAAAAAGAAGTTTATTTACTCTACCTAATTGATGCACATTAAAGTAGTTTCAAGATTTAAGTTATATAAAAATCATTTTTTTTTTCTCTGTATAAAAACATAAAAGTGACCAATAAAGGGTTGATTGGGGTGATGTAAGGCACTGCTGCATCCTCATGTTCAACAGTAATACTTATTCGAAAAAAGAAAAAATTCTACCTTTCATGATAATAACAAAGTGATGCCTAAATTGAGTCCAACTTCTGAAACCCTTCTTTTTAGTTTTTAAATATGCAGTTGTATTTAACTATATGTGCACATTATTTATGTAAGTAGCACCTTTCAACAAATTAAGGTATTATTACTTTGGTGCATATAATACGGAGTATGTCAGAATAAAAACAAAACAGAACACATGGGTTAATGTTCTAAATTTGGTATCCTGAACAGAGCAGCATAAAAAAGAAGGAATGGAAAAGTAGATAGGTTCATTCTTTAAAAGGTAAAACGAATTGGAACATAACTTTCTATATTTTATTTGACTCTATTTTTTATCTTCCCACCTAATCATGTGCAGTCGCAGAATCCGTAAACTGTCATTTTTAACCCTGTTTATTATAGTAATCATCATTTTCATAAGGTACTAAGGTAGGTTTAAAAAAAAAAAAAAACATTTATGCATGCCAATTTCAGTAAAGTAAAATAGTGTATTGTGTTGAAGGTAATTTTTAATCATATAGTAGTAGTATGTATTTTACTAGAAATATTGGTGAAAGCAGCTAGTATTATCAAGTACCAACCGGGTAATGCAATAAAGGCATCAGAATGCTTAGCCATTTCTGCTTTTCTTTGATGCATGCCTGCCACTGCCTTCACTTCCCCCACTGTCTCTCCTGTAATCTGCAACAGCAAAAGCCCACTACTCTAGTAAATCCAAATTATCACAAAGTAGAACGAGCTTTTGCACATGTATATATGATGAGAGAGTAAATCTTAATGCAACATCGTTACAGATTTCTTTCATTATTTACTTTATGTATTACGTATCAAATTCATTGATCAAGTATCAAAATTGTCCTAAAGAAAATATTGTAATAATTAATAACCTAAAATAAAATGAATAATGGTGTATATAAATGAATCGCAAACTTTTTTTTTTTTTTTATAATCCAGAATTTGGATCCCACTGCGCCCTTGAGACACAGAGTGACTTGCCAAACTGGGGGGTGATATCTACCCCATCCCAAGAGCGTCTCCCTCATAAATCATGGGAATGTCCGCACACGATCCCGCAGATCAACGCCCTCGCCCTTTGCCAGCTGGGCTAGACCCAGGCGACAATCGCAAACCGATAATGTACACCATAATATGTTTGATTCTATAGTGAAAAAAAAAGGTAAAGGCACATTTACAAAAGCTTCTCCCTCACAATTTTTACGTTTGAAAAGATGTAAACACAGTTTGAAACACATGTTAACTATAATTGCAAGAATGGAGGGATAGGAATGTGAGAGGAGTAATGATGAGTGGTGCAGAAGTGGGCTCAATAGGAAATCATAAATCTAGGCATAATAAGATAAAGAAAGAAAGATGAAGAAAATTACACCCCCAATGATAAGAAAAATGGGGATAATAAAACAAAGAAAGGGCATGCAATGTAAGAATCTACAGAGGGTATATGGAACTTGGAGAGAGAGGGACAAAATTGTTCAGAAGGAATGACCCCAGATTGCCAGGTGTATTGATGGATAAGTTTATAAAAGAGACCCAAAATATGAAATCAAGGCAATGTGGGGATCAAAACACGCACCCAACTGCACAAGTCCCACTAGGAACGAACCTGCATGAATCACAGAAAAGGACAAAATATGCAGAACCAATATATTGAGATAACAATTGTAAGGTGGATATTCATTAAAGGAGGATACCACAACATTGGAACAAGGATGGAATAGAAGCATATTGTGGTAGAAGAATATAAATTACTCCCTCCATAAGTTGAGTTGATTTAGAAATTGTACATGGATTAAAAAATAAATAGTAAATGATTTAAAAATTTGGTATATTTTGATTAAATTACTCCATTTAATTATAGGAGAGAGTAATAATAAATATATGAAGATTATATTGAAAAGAGATGGAAAAATGTAATAAATAAGAATATGCTTGAAAAAAGAAGTATAAATAAGTATTGAGTTTCTAAATGAACATAACTTATGAACAAATCAAAATGACTTATGGGACAGAGGAAATATACAGATAAATTACTTGTTACAATTCTCTTGACTATATTGTTTATGACATGATACTTTTTGTTATAAAGCAAAAAAAATTTAAAGTTGTATGTGATGATGAGTTGCATTTATATAAATTCATCACTTTCTTATATAAGATTTTATTAAGAAATCTTACTGTTATCAAGAAAATTATTAATATAGTTGATGATATTAAAAATATAAATATTTGATTTTTTTTCAAAATTATCCCTATAATTATTATTGGAACTCTAAAACATAATTAATAAGAGTAAATTGGAATGCTTATGAAAAGAAATAATTAAATGTTATTGTAAATTGAAATAAAGTCTTATAAATAATAAAAGAAAATCACAAAAAGACCATGTATTAAAGTAGCAAAGAAGTACTCCCTTTCTAAGTAAAACCCTTTTGAGATTTTTCATTTTTATCAAGAAATGTAGTTAAATTTATTATTAATATTAGAAATATGAAAATTTGATAAACTTTTTTTAAATTACTCTTACAATTAATATTGATATTCTAAAAAGTATTTATTAAATTAGAATTTATGCATAAGAAAAATAGTAATTAAATAATATTAAAAATTGAAATAAAATCTTATAAATAAAACCAAAATAAAAGTTAAAAAAAGATTTTATATACAAGAGCAAATGAAGTAATATTTTAGTTTTTTTTCCTGTCTCTCGTTCTCTGTGTCCCTCTTTGCAGTTGTTTGGTCATTTTCATTTTAGTATTTGCTATGATGATCTGATTTCATGAAATGCATCTAAAAACATGTTAGCATTACTACCTCTCTTGGCATGAGTGTCTTGGGAATAACTCTGCAAACAATGTATCATCATCATGAAAAAATATTAGTTGATATTAACAACATAGCCAACATAAAACCAATACAAAATCATTACTAATTAATGAGAAGAAGATGTTTGCTCACCCAATTACATGGCGACCTCCATCATAAACAGCCTGAGAAACCAACCCCATCAAACCAATGCTGCCTCCTCCATAAACCAGATCAATATTTCTCGACACCTTTTCAATTAAGATACAATACAGTAACATAAGTGAATTGTAGCTATAGTAATGCTAATCTGGATTCTATATATTTCTGTGAAATTGTGAAAGGTGGATAGACCATATTACAAAATATAAATGAACAAATTTAGGATGAGAAATTGAAATGAATTGACTTTAAAAAAAAAAAAAAAAAAAAAAAAAAAAAAAAAAACCCTTCTAATTCGATGGTGCCACACATGATTTATTATGCCCAATTTCCTTGAGGAATGAGGAGCTTATGTAATTGAAATGTGGATGAAGGAAATTAAGGGTTATCATGGAACAAATAGATCAAGGACTAATAAACAAACTAACAAAGGTTTATTTAAAATTAAACCATCAATATATATAGTATTCAAAAAAGATAAAAGAATGAGAGGAAAAAACAAAACAAAAGAAATATTCAATTTCCAAGAGGAAAGAAGCATTAGAAACATGTTTAATTTGATAGAGTTTCTTTAATTTGAAAAGAGGAGAAGAACAAAGATGAGACATAGGCATTAATTAATTAATATCATTAATAATGTATAACAATAATACCAATTCCTTTCCAAGTTCAATAGCAGCATCCTTATAGCTGCTCTTGTTGCCAGGGCTGCTTCCACAGAATACACAAATCCTTTTGAACCTTGATTGCTGTTTCATCTCATCACTTTCTCTCTCCATTTTTTAATTTCTTTCTCACACTGCTCTAATAAAAAAGTTATTGAAAGAATACTAATAGTTCATGGGAGTAGTAGTGTGTTATATATACAGTACTAGCTACTACTGTTATATATATAGATAAAGTGGGTTGGACTGCACACGCAAGCTAAGTGCATATTCTATTGTGAACAATCATCACATCATGTAATAACCATGACGATGATGTCTCACTACCCAAACTCGTACATACGTTAGGGGAGATAGAGTGAGTTATTTCACTGATTATTTGATCCATAAACGTGTGTGTGACTGTGTGTGTTTGTGTCTAGCTAGCTGCAGTACTAGCTAGCTGCTTTACAATGGTCCCCTGGCCTGATCGATGCCAGAAAAAGATAATTAAAAGAAAAATAGATCATTCGTGGTCCTATGTCGATATCATTATGCGTTTTTGTTTCACCAGATTGAGTGTTGGGATGGGAACACAAAACTAGATGGTGCATGTAGTTGGACTCTTTGTTCTCATCATAATAATGCAATTTCATAGGCTATTGTTTGTTAAGTGTGTGTCAACTTTATTATATTATTTAATTTTGAAAAAGGCTAACAAGTATTTTAAAGACGAGTGCTAAAAGTAATATATTGTTATAGAAAAATATGATTTTTGTAGTTTTAGAAAGAGTAATTAATATTAATTTATGATTGTTTTACCATTTACAATAACCTTAACAAATTAAATGTCTTAGCAAAACCCTTCAATTTTGTGCTAATATTTTTTTCCTCTTTACTATATATATTGTATGAAAGTTAAATTCTCAGCCCTAGTAAGAGTTGACATTATGAAATATGAGCCATGCAAATATAACATGAATCTCCGGTTGCTCCAACTCCGATCCGTTCATCATATATCCACCATAAAACCAATACAATAAAATTATTACTGGCTCCATTTTAATTTATCCGAAGTTTTAATCTTTTTAATTACTTTTTCTAAATTATTAATCGCTTTAAAAATTCGTGAGTGCATGAATTAAATTTTAACCTTTTAGCTAAGTATTACGGTATTCGTATAAAGTACGATGACAAAGTCTTTTAACCTTTTAGCCTCGTTTCTTTATTGCTTTGCTATGGTTTGAAGCACACATCTAAACAATGATTGCTATACATGTATTATGTACCACATTTGTTAGGGACGGACCCAGGCATAGCATTGCGCCATTGCCCTCACCACAGTTGGGAATTTTTTTAGTACATACGATAACTAGTATTCCATCCGTTTCATACGTATAGTAATGTTTATAAAGTTTTTGTCTCATGTTTTATATGTATTGTTTTTTTTACAAAATTCAATACATAATTAATGTTATTTTTATCAACACACCTCTATTTATTACATCATTTTTGTCACTTTTAATATCCTTCTCTCTCTTCAATAATAATTATATAATAATATTATAGTCAAAATACACCAAATTCTTACATCATTTAACAATTTCTTAAAACACATGCATAGCCTTAAAAGACACCATACATATGATGAAACGGAGGGAGTATTTGTTAATTCAACTCATATATTTTGTATTTCTATGCTATATTTAATTAACTTTACTACCCACATATAATTATACTTTTAAGTTATTTTGTTCATATTAATTACCAAATAATATTTATATTTGAATGCAATTTTTTGTTCTTATTGCCTAAAATTTTTGTATCCATCACTCCATTTGTATATGTTAGATTCCTCCATCCATCCTACATACTTTTTCAACCGTAATCTTAAGTAGAAAGTTCAACTAAATGTGTGAACGAACACAACAATATTAAAAAAAAATAAAATAAAATAAAAAATAGAACATATAATTCGTACAATAATTTGTCACTTCAATTCTGTCCCGGAGGAAACATCATTCTCACATCACTAGGCTGGGAAATTAATTGCAGCGGAAGAATATACTCCTATCCTCGGATCCTATTAATTTGTAAGTTTTTTTAAGTTTTTTCTCTAGGATCAAGAAAAATAATTAAACTTGATAATGGTATTAAAAATGTGAAAATTCGATATATTTTTTCAAAAATATCCCTATAATTATTATTGAGACTCTAAAAAATATTAAGTCGATCTCTTGCCAATTCCAACCAAGTTTTGCTGGCATATCATATCGGAATCCTGGTTAGACTTAGAAGGTTAGCCACGTGGTGCCACGTGATGTCGCATGAGTGAAGACGACCTCTCTAATTTTTTTTTATTTTTAAAACTAAAAATATAAAATATTAAGGCTTGTTCATGTCTTTAGTCCCTGAAAGTTCAGCGTGTTGTGATTTTAGTCCCTATAAGTTATTTTGACCGGATTAGTCCTTAAATTTTCAAACATTTTGGTTTTGGTCCCCTCCGTTCATAAAAATTTGTTATTTGTTTGTGTAGCTAGCGGAACATCACATTAGTCGTCCATGTGGTTTGAAGTGAAACCAAATAAGTGATATAACGTGGATGATACAAATCCAGGGACACAAAATGGTCTAATACGCAAAATGGTCTCGTACGCAAAATTTTGAGTTCATAGGCCTGAATCATGTCACATCACCTATTTGGAGCTAACTTACACCCCGTGGTAGCTGGTGGTGTGGATTTTCGTTAATCATGTTAGCAAATAACTGATTTTTTGTAACAGAGAGGACCTAAACCAAAATGTTTGAAAAATTAAGGATTAGTCCTGGTCAAAATAACTTATAGGGACTAAAACCAAAACACGTTGAACTTTTAGGGACAAAAACCATAAATAAGTCAAATATTAATTTCATTTTTAATTTTTTTAAAAGGGATCTTAGCTCACGTGACATCGCGTGATTAACCTTCTACATCTAACTAGAATTTTGGTGTGACATGTCAGCAAGCTTTGATCGAAATTGATATCATGGATTTATGTGAAACTCAAAAATAACTTCTGAGAATTAGACATTAAAAAAAACAAGAATACGTGACAAAACGATCATAAAACTCAAGGATTAAATATAATTAACCCTATATATTGCAATTTGCAAGCCCTCTTCTATGTTTCTCCGATCCATGTATGTGTTAGTACTAGTGTTTACATTAACCAACTTGTTATTTAAGATAGATTAATAATTAGTAAGAAATAAGTAACGTTTAGATGGTTTTAATTTTGCCAATATAATACATCCGTGCAATAATAGATGTTGATGAGTTGAGAGGTTATAGAGAGAACAAAAATAGGGAACGAGTACTTCACTGACACCAATTTTGCTTTGCTCAATTGAGAGGATAGATAGGAACAAGCATGTGCAATCCCCTCCGAGCCATTCTTTGTGGAAAAAAATTATGGGCTGTGGTCACGTATGTATGTAGTCCTATTGGACTGGACCATTTCCAAAGCCAATCAGAATTCGACGCCTATAGTACCTCCAATGACCAAATTGGAACATTGGTTTCCCAAAATTTAGAAACTTTTCTCTGTCAAAAACTCCAGTATGGTATGGTATTATCCCTTCTGCATGCCTCCCTCATTTCATTTTATATCAACCAGTCAAATATTGCTGTATCAGCAACGAGCTACTTATGAGGGTACCATACCTATATATGAATAATTCTTTGTTTGGGGGAAGCATTACAGCACAAGTTTATTAAATATAATAAAGAATTTTTGTTGTGGTGGAGAGTTGGGCTTATTGCTTTGCTTTATTGTTGGGAATTTCTAAATATACCAAAAACAAATTGTTTGAGACCTGTTGAAAGTTCCCCATGAAAAAAATACACATTAGGAAATAGTAGTCACATAATTTTTTTATATGATCAGCTTATTGTGAATTAGTTCTTTTGCACCAATTCGTGGTTCTTTTGCAAATTGATAGTCTTACTTTCTTACTCAATTCTATGCAAAGAGAAAAATTAAAGAATCGGATTTTCAATCAAAGAAAGAAATGAAAAAGGAAGAAATGTGTAGTAATTGGTTCACTCACCTACATACTATCGTGTGTGAATCTATTCCATAATCCCATGATATGAGGCAACTCCAATGAGATGCATTTTGATGAGTTTATAATAACTTCTATTTCCATGGATGTGAAGCTTCAATGAAAGTATGGAAGGTTATGGATAAGATGACATAGTTGATGGTGATAGAAGAATGGATATCAAAGGTTGAAATGATAAAATGTTTTAGCTTTATTAGTTTTTCGTTTTTGGTGAAAAGAATATTGGTCAAAATCTGTTACAAACGAATAAGTTGTACCAACTAAGTATACTCCAACGTATCACATACTTAGAGAAGTGACGTACAACGTACTCGTACCATGCACTGAAGAGTATTACGAAATATGTGTGACTATTAGGGAAATATCATTCTTTTGGGTGCAATTACATTTTTCGGATGTATTTAACAATCATCCTATTATGTTTATTTGCTTTGTTCGACTGATTGAGTTTTTATTAAATGGTAACATTGTATTACGAAACATCAACCAAAGGTACATCAAGTTTAATCTTAGATACAAGAAAAACTGTATTGCCGTCATTTGTTCGAGTTCACCTATCGTCAGAATGATCTAGGAATGTGTATTATGACATATAAGAACCTTTATAATGACTTAAACAATGCTTTGTGCTCTAAGGGACATAGAGGGTGAAGCTTGAGTTCGTAAGACTCTAACAAGTATAGAAAGTGTAAGAGAGCATTCTAAAGGCTCACCCACACTCACATATCCATTATTTTGTTCTTTTTGCTTGTAAAAGTGTCCAACACCTATGTTGAAGCGTAAGAAACATATCTCTAGCTTTAAAAAAAATAAAATAAAATTGGACCCTATGCCTAGACCTCTGTTTTTGCCTTTTTTGCACCTTTTTAAAGGCTCTAATCATCTCTTAATGTTTCTTTACCAATGATCCTTAGATTTAGGCCTCAAAACGCTTGAAAACATAACACTACGAGAACAATCCTTTATTACAAATTTGCAATGACATTTTGCAACAACTATACAATGTCATTGCGTAAAATACTTTCGAAAGAGTTAGGATCCGTTGACACGTAAAACTTGGTCACTTACACTTTCACATAACTTTTTATATATTATGAAATTTGTCAATCCAACCGTTGAATTATATGTTATTAAAGTAGATCAAGTCTACAAAATTTCATAGAATATAAAAATTATATTAAAAGATATTTGTTCTAATGATTTTTTTTACTACACTTGACATGTTTAATATTTCTTAAAAAATATAATTAAAATATCCATCAAGTTAAAGCTGTTAAATATTTTACCTAAGTTCTCATTTCGTCCTTATTCATAAAAAAATTAAAATGATTGTTTAAGGGTTGCCTTCTAGGATAAGGCATGCATCTCTGTCATCATTTTCAGTAGTTACACGCATTAGGCCAATCCATGCACAACGCTACCCAGTCCAGAGCACGTTGATACGTGCTAGCTAGAAAATGGGGACACTCCCGCTTTAATCAAATATTCAAATGATGAATTTAGTCAACCTTTGAGAAAGCCTTTGATGCAAAAGTATTAATAATGGAGATTATATAAAAAATAAGAAAAGAATTTAGGGAGAAAACTATAAAGATCGAAACCATTAGCTATGAGTCAGAGTATGAGCAATCAAACATGGTTTGAAACGTGGAAATGAATTATATTATACATGGTGGTGATATTCCTATCTCCCTTCTCCAATAGTGATTGATACAAGTCATATTTGCTCTTTGCTTTCATTAATATTTTCGTAAAATAAAAAAGGTTCTACTCCATCAAAAGTGTTTTTAATTTCTAACCGATTATTATTTTAAAATGAACTTGTATTGAAATGTATTTGTTTAGTAAAGTATTATTTAGAAATTAAAACTTTAATTCATACTTTAAGAATGAGATTAATCATTAAAGACTAAATCATTCATGTCATATTATTAAGAGTTCATATATGGAGACTATTGCATATCCCTTATTTATAAAAGTTCATAGTCTTTCGTGAAAGATTGCGACTATTGAACTTTTCTTACTTTTATTTCAACTCATTAACGATATAGAAATAAGACATCTGGTGTTTACAATATAAATACCATATCAAATAAGATGTTATGTAGCCTAATACCTTAAACATTTAAATGATCACTTTAAATAGGCTAATTTTTTAAAGGGTCTTGCTAAGGTTGTTAAAGTTGTTAAAGGTGATAAAACAATCATATGTTGTCATTAATCATTCTCTCGAAAATGTCAAAAATCACATCTTTTTATGCCAAAATAATACTTTTAGTTTCTTAATATAATTACATGATTAATGTTATATGTAATCTCATTTATTAGATAAATATCCAACAATATTTATGTGTTTTTGAATAGTAAAGTTTGTTGATATTTTCGCACTTAAATTATATAGAGTAAGCATAATAATGAGATGGTCTGGTTAACTGTCATTACATAATCACTTGAGATTTTAATTTTTGATACAGTTATAAAAAAATCTGTGACGAAAAACTTGTTACATCATATCAATATTTGTTATTCTTATCTCAAAATTGAATCCATATTTTTATATTTTTATGTTTATATTTTTATCTCGGATTAATCCAGGTCATTTCTATCATGTTTCCTTCTAATTTGGATAAGTCCCTATCATGTTTCTTCTTATTTAGGAATAAGTACAAATTCAAAAATGACTCAATCAATATTTAAGAATTAGTAAAAAACAAACCCAATCCATCATAACCGCCGTAAAAGACATCCAAATCATTCTTATCCCTAAATAAAGTTGGGTGCAAAAAGGACGGTACACCATAGAAATTTTACATTAAGCTTAATGGAATTGATTTTCTTTCTTTTCTTTTCTTTTTTTTTTTTGGGGTCTAGAACTCATGACTGGGGAAAAATCCTAAATGTCCCTGGAGCCACCAACTGGGTTGTCTTACAGCGGACTAATGGAATTGATTTTCGATACTCAATGGTTGTCAACTTCTAAGCATGCAATTAAACAAGTTCTAATCTTGGACACCGACTTCTCTCACATTTGTCCTGTTCTGAGCAATGTGTGTCCATAATTTTTCTTTGGTGGTCACTATTCTTATTTCAACATCAAACCAAGATCCAAGCATAGCATCAAACATGAAATAAGGGTGGGAGAAGCAAAGTTGAATACGCAATTGGAGAACTCATTTTCTTGATGTGTCCTATAAATTCCTTTTGCTTTCTTGTCTCTGCATATACGTTTCAATTTAAGCCGATATTCCTTTTAGATTCCAGCTATTATTGTTTCCAATCAGGGAATATTCTTCTATTTTTTATTTTTGCACTGAGAGTTGACTAAATATTGAATATAACTTTTATTTTTTATGGTGTTGTTGCTCAGTTCATGATCATCAAGGGAGAGATACCTCTAAATTGCTGTCAACGCTTTGATGTATAATAATATGCTAGAGCAAATTCTTATTTAAATTCATCAGTTGGGTATGTGTTGTGTTAATAAGAATATTTTAAAGGAAAATTAAAGGCTTAAATACCAAAATAGTCTTTATAAATATTGATTTATTTGACATTGGAACCTGCAAAAAAAAAATTTGTCCTTGCATTTACAAAACATTTTTGTTTTGGTCCTTCCTATTAAATTTTTGTCCCCATAATTATGTTGGTAATTTGTTTTCATCCTTTTGTTATCATATTTGATAGGTTTTGGTCCTTCTACTGTCATGGTTTTTTAGTTGATTCTATTATGTAATGGAAGTTGTCTTTTTACTCTTGAAAATTAATGCAAGAATATTATCCTTAATTGGTCATAGAATGTAATACATTACGTTTTCGGTGTTTTTCATTCACATTTAACAAGATGGACCAAAAATAAAACATTTTATAAATGCAGGAATCAAAACTAAAAAAAAAATTGCAGGGACCAATAATTTCAAAGGAGTTAATATTTACATGGACTATTTTGATATTTAAGCCAAAATTGAAACTTCGGGAAATCAAGGGCCCATCTTGACATTGTTGGGGCATAAAAAAAATATATATATATATAAATATATATATAATGGGAGGCCCTATTTTATAAAAATTTCATATTATATTTAAGAATTTTTGAAACATATTTTCTAAAATAAAATTTCTCAAAATAAAGTCAATAGTCAACATTTAAAGCAACCAACAATGCCTTACATAGGCTACAAAACATAGATATTATCTCAAAAAATAAACAAAATAGATATAATTAGTAATGATTTAAATTACCATTAAAAAAAGTAATGAATTAAATTTATTATCGAATAAATGTAAATAGTTGTAGAGTTTAATACATGTGCACTGATAGTGTAAAATTTTTTACTTTGTCGATGCATCATGCACCGATCGTCCTTTTGCATTGTTTTTATTTTCAAGTCAAACACTGATAACCCATGAATGGTAGATGATGTGGTGACAATGTAAATAAGCTTTACACTATTAGTGCACACACTATTTTCTCATAATTGCATCAAAGTTCTAAATTCAAAAAAAAAATATACATAATTGTATTAAAAAAAATCACGTTCATACATTCTGCTATGTTAAGATAAATATATCACTCTTGATTTCTAAACATCTATCTCAAATAAAACTTTAAAAAAAACATCTCAAATTAAAAAATATTTAAAATGAGTCAATGGAACAAAATACCAATATTCATACTCATTCATTGCCAATATCCATATACTAGTAATTTTATCCGTGCATCGCACGGGTTTAAATTTTTTTTTTCTTAAAAAAAATTGATTATAGATTTTGAAAATATGTCTTTTTAAATAATAAGTTAATATGAACTTTTTATAAAAATGATTTACATGTATTTAGAAATGAATAGTCATAAACATTAACCTTTGAATCTAGTTTCAGCTACCAACTTTTTCATTAATAAAAATTAACTAATAATGTATCAACTATGCGATTTCTAATTTTAATTAACAACATAATTTCTTATATTAAAAAAAATCCAACTCATTTTGATTTTTGTTTTATTTAATCCATCATTCTAAATGCATTTTGTTAGTAATTCGTTTTGCAAGTCCAAATGCAACTATTTTTTTACCATATATATCATCATCATCATCATCATTATTATTATTACATCTGTCCCAAAATATAATTAAGATCTGTTTTCACACTTTTAATTAATTTGTGTTTATAAGATTCGAACTTTCAAATTACTTGCTTGTATTAGAACTTCCATAATTGTAAATAAGTATACTGTCTAAAGTATAAAATAACGCATCATTATTTTTCACAATTTAAATTGCAACATATTGTATAAATTTTTGGATTTTTTTTTTAAATTTGAATTCATGACTGAGTAAATATTTGATTGTATTAAGCTAAATCATTATACCAAATTATAGCTCATCTTTAATACTTATATATCCGTTTTTTCCGTTGTACCCAAAATTTATTATTCATAATGATGCTATGTTTAAATGTTTAATACCAATTTGCCTATATTATGACTTGTTTGTATTAGAATTTCTGAAATTACAACATTATATTCGTTTTTTTTTGCTGGTTAATTATTATATGACGGGTCGTTTAGGCATTATATATTTTTTATGTCAATATTTGATTCAAATTATTTCCTTTTGAAAAGATCATTAATAACCCGTGCAAATTGTAATAATATCGAAATGCAAATTGTATGTTTGCGGGCAATTTTTATATTTATGTGTAATCCAAATTGAACTAATAAAAATTTACTAAAAATAACTTGAGATAAATATTTATTTTCGTGCGATGCACGGACAAACAAATTTGGAGGGAAAAGCAAGGATGAAGGAAGGAAAATGAAAATGACAAAAATGCCTTCAACTTCTCGTATTTTATAATATGTTGATGATAATAGTTCTGTACATTATGAAAATAGACAAAATGTGAAACTTTTACCTCAATGTTTGGAGACTGCACAAATAAACACAAAGCCAAAGTGGATCTACTGATATATATACATGCATGGTACATTGGTACTGTTGCTGTGATTTTATATATACAATTTTTTTTAAATAATTTCGGGACCCTAAATATGGCGGGCCCTACACTGGCGTCCCTCAAACCCAAGTCCAGGACCAGCTGGAAAGTGGAAATGTATATTTTATCTTATTTTCAAGATTTACTTTGGTCTTTAATATTTTTTTGACTTATTTTGGTCCTTTAATTTTTTTTTCAAAAAATTCAATATGATCCTTTTATCATAGCAGTATTAGTTTTATCGGAATATTCACACTCATGATCGAAAAATAGAAAATGTAGCCGAAATTTGGAAATATTTTAGACCACCACCTAATAAGAATAGGAACAATGGTATTGCTTCGCAAATGATGGAGCAATTTGGCTCACGATATGATTGATTGAATAACAATGTAATAAAGATGTGAACGGAGATGACATTAGGAGCTCTATCGAGATAAAACCGTCGAAATATTTGTTAAAATCTATCAATGAATGAAATGTAATAAATGTGAATATTATAAGTAAAACTAACATTATTATTACGGAAGGATCATATTCAATTATTTGAAAAAAGATAAAGGACCAAAATAAGTCAAAATAAAAATTAAGGACCAAAGTGAATCTTGAAAATAAGATAAATGACCAAAAATGTAATTAAGCCTATTTTTTTTTTTAAAAAAACAATGTCTTGTAGGCATAATTATTATTTATTAATATTATAAATAATATATAATAATCTCAATCATTCAATCATATTAGACTAATCCCTCTTTTTGTAGTTATCATCACACAACGAACACATGTACCCTAGGGAACTCCCACTTACTAGTTACTAAATTTCAATGTCAGGTTGCTGAATTGGAGTTACTTAATGAAGCCTATTTGTTGGTCTTAACTTCAAATTTTGATGTTATTAACGTCTGTTGAAGTAATTTGCTTACTAAAATTAGGCGTATCCTGATGTTTAATTTGTTATGTGAGGAATGAGGATAATAACATATATTATTGACATGCTTGCATTGCATGAGATCTTTGATGATGATTGTCATTTTTTTTTCCAAGTAAATTAGCGGCTTGGCCACTGGGAGAGAGATTCTGAGATTGTGATGATTTCCCATTCCAAACAAGTTTTTTTTTCCTTCCATGAAATTAGTTTTGATAATGGAGTCTGAAAAACAATAAAATTAAAATTAAACCATAAACAAAAGTATCCATAACCGACGCTTATTAATAAAGGATTTGAGAAAATCGTCAATTTCATTTTTGAAATTGGCATTAACAGTCGATTTAGATGGTGAAAACAACAATACATCTAAAAGTATAAAATACGAAGGAAAAACCTAAAAAATAGTAAATATGAAATGGAGAGAGTATATTTTTTGATATGATGGTCAATTTTAGAAATTGCCATAACTATTTTGATTATCTTTATTTGAGTGATGTTATATTAGTAGTTAATGTGAAATATATTATGATGTTAACTCGAGATTTTTCATAATATATATATATATATATATATATATATATATATATATATATCTTAAAATTGATAATATTTTGACAAAATGATATTATATATCTATTTCTATTTTGTGAATGGCGAACACAATAAGCTAAGTCACAATAACATTAGTTAAAAAATCAAAGTGATGTAATACGTAATGAGAAAATGAAAAATGCACCGACAGTGTAAAAGTTTTTTATTAGTGCATCATCCACTATTTATCCGTTTATGATCGTTGACTTCTTGATCAAAGTAATACAAATGAA
Organism: Crotalaria pallida; assembly: GCA_037953625.1. Taxonomy (NCBI): domain Eukaryota; kingdom Viridiplantae; phylum Streptophyta; class Magnoliopsida; order Fabales; family Fabaceae; genus Crotalaria; species Crotalaria pallida. The sequence continues at coordinate 133,505,772 of CM075654.1, read as the reverse complement.
TGATGGATGATGAATTGATACTTTACACCATCAGTATATACTCATTAATCTCGTAAGTTATAATTAAAAAGTTATATACATTAAATATTTAAAGATTAATTATGTTTTTCAAAAAAAAAAAAAAAAGACGAAATACTAATCAATGTGCCTAATCAGCTTTATAGTAATAAATATAACAACATTGGAATACATTTGTACCTCCATTATTCATCAACAGAAAAGTCTGGTTCTTCTGGCTTTTGCAAAGAGTTGACTATTTCAGAATCTGTTCTCGAATGCATATTCACACCATTTTTATTGCTCCTTCCCATTCTTGTGGCATTCACAACTAAACCTGACCTATATGTTGTTGGTGTTTCAGGCTCAGCAACTGCATGAATCTTCTCCCTGGCCCTCAGTTCAGCAACTTCCTTTCTTTTCTTATACCTTCTCCATGCAGCTTGTATGAAACATGCAGCCCATGTTCTCCATTGGTGTGAGTAAAACCTGAACTTGTGTCTAAGTTGTTTACTATGTAGTCTTCTAAACTGAGATGCTACAAACTTAAGGTCTTCGGCTACGAGCGCAAAGGCTTCAACTTCTGATATTGCCTTAACTGTTCTGGTGGAAGAAGGGAGTGTGACACTTGGTCTAGGATCCAATGCCCATGTCAATAATTCCTCGCCACAGAAGTCACCTGGTCCGATAAGGCACGAGTTGAAGAATCCGGTGCGGCCTCCATTGGTGGTGTAAGAATCAAGATGCCCTCTTATTATGAAGAGCATTTCATTGACAGGGTCACCCTCACGAACTAGGTATGTGCTTTCTGTGCACAATGCAGGCTTTAGCCTTTCACATATTGCATCTAGTGTTGTCTCATCCATTTGATCAAACAATGGAACCTGTAAATGAGTTAATGGTTAGAGATAATTATAAAATTGAAAGTTTGTACTTGTCTATTGCTATAGCATTAAGAGATCTTTGTCATGTATTCTAGGCATTTACATGTAGCATTTAGTACCAAAAAATATGGTACTAAACACCGAGTGGTAAAGCAATTATATTTTTATATTCTAAAGGTTTTCATAGCTTAGTATATAAATAGGAGATTCAACACTTATATCGAGTAAAAATAGTTATTTCCTTTAGACAGAAGCAAGCGAGATTTCGAAAGTGCGTAATGTTACATATAGAGAAATAAAAGTTAGAATCATAAACCATATGTAACTAATAATGGATGATTGTTGAATAGAATAAAGTGCTAATTAACATACTCGTCGAACAAGTTCAAGACAGAGGTGTCGCTTGATGTCTCTCCGTAGATCAAGTGGAAGTCCGCTGAGAATAGCTTCTTCGTCTACTCCTCGTGTAGTTAACCATTTATAATGATCATACTTACGCACGGACTGTCTTAGTTCCGGAGGTAACTGCCTGTGATGCATCCATTGTTCTGTATCAGTTCTTTTCACCCTCCATTCTTCTAACCGGACAGTTGTTGATTGAAGGTATGTCTGCCACAGTTCAAGTAACTATGTTTGTAAACTATAGAGCAGAGTAAATTAGGCTAATTAGAGACATAATTCAACTGCACTTACCTGCATATTACCAATCAGCAATCCAAAAAGAACCAATCCAAGTGTTCCAACAACAATGGCAAACATTATTTCCCCAACAAAAGTGCTAGTAAGAAGTTCTTGTCCCAAAGAACTGCACAAGCAATTCGGAAAACACATTAGTATTAGTGAGTTATGAGCACAATTTTATTTTCTTTATTTGCTAGGGAAATGGAGAGCAAAATATTCCCCTTGTTTATATTAAACGTTCTTAATTAGTTTTGAAACCTTGTTCTTATGCACCAAAAAATCCTTATTTATAGAAGCAGGCTAAATGGAGAATTAAAATGTTTGTTATTTGCACACAGAAATTTAATTAAAATATGAAGAAAACAGATGATAGTCTAAATGCATAAATGTTAATCAAATCTTAATGCATAAATGGGAAGGACATATAACATATGGCAGCACTGAGACTTACCTTAGATTCCTTAGGCCCCACCATAGACAATAGAAGTACTTTTTAATGAATTCGGAGGATGTAACTTCAGATGTCACAGAATCACCATATATACCAAACTTAAAAAAGTGAGAATCAGGTGAGCATAATTTTGTGACATTACTTGTTATAAACCAGGAGACCCTGAGGGCATCTTTAGCAATGTTGCAGTCAAAGAATCCATTCTCACAAGATGACTTCTCCAATTGACAGACACTCCCCCAGCATGATTCTTGTCGCTCGATCGATAGAAGGTACCAGCAAGCTCCTAAAAACTTCAACCAAAAACAACAAAACAAAAAAAAAAGAGTGGACTTCATTAATATGTTAACTTTGTATTATTAATGTGGTACATGCATGCTTAGTTGCAAAAAAAAAATAGTAAACAGAAAATCCTAAAATAAATTTTGCAAGACTAATATATATGCCTATACTGAAAGTTACAAGAATACTACCTAGGATTAGCTTAAGAGTTTACTGATAGCAGGAATAGATGTCATTAAGATACACAAATGTCAATTGTTGGCAAATACTAAAAACATACCAGAATTGAATTTTATCATTATTAGTTTATGAATGGTTTTATTTGTAAAATTGAATAGAAAAATCATCCAACAGGATTGAATTTTCCTTAATAAACACAAACAGAAAAAAAGAAAAAGCTGTTATACACACACAACATATGAAAGTATTATGTATGCTTACATGGCTGGCCAGCAAGAAAAGCATAAGGTTGTAAGCAGCCCCTGCCCATGCAGTTTGTGTCACAACCCCTGTAGCCTTCACAATTTGGGATGAAAGTGGAAAAATCAGAAAGAGCCTCGGCAGATATTGGAAAATGATGATAAAGCGAAGGACATTTTTTGTGTTTGTCATGGTTGAACCCCCAAGACTAGGGATGATAATCCAAATTAACACCTGGAGTGGAATAAACAATAACAAAATAGAATATTTAGCATTTACCAAGCACCATGATTTTTTGTTTTGTTTAAAGGTAAGGAAAAATCTTCAATGACTTGCTTACCTGAGGAAGAGGCAGGGCAGCAATAAAGTCTAACCAGAAGCCCTTGCTCAGATACCTATTTGCTATCTTATTAGAATCTATAACAAGTTCTCCTCTCCCGAATACGCGGGACGAAGGAGCGACATAAGCTGTACGAAACCTCATAAGAATGTGAATCATGTAAAAAACATCCCCAACTGATCTAATGACTGTGAGGATAACTTCAAGTTCTTTATCAATATCAATGCACACTTCATCTCTAACTATTGGCAAATAAAAGAAGAGAGGGTCCACAAACAAAGAAACCAAACATGCTACCAAGAAAATCTTGTTCCAGCGGTGAATGGTTTGTCCCCGCGGATCTAATATTCTTCTTCTCACTCTCTCATAGTCATCTGAGAATACTCTTGACAATACTTTAGCTTTCAAGAATTTTCCTGTCTTGTTTTCCCTCTTGTGAGCATTTTTGGCACTAGCCTCTGTCACTTGTGCTCCATTAATGTTGTATTCCCATTTTGCTAGTTCGTGATCATCTTGAAATCTAAAATTTGAAACTTCAAATTAAAGGCTTATGACAAATGACGAAGGTCCGTTTATTTTACTAAAAGTTTGCAATAGGAAGTTGAAGATTGGCATAGAAGTTCAATAGTCTAAAGTAGTTAGTACTCCCTCCGGTCTTTATTATAAGCACCCTTTTTGTGAGAGAGAAAGGGAGCTTATAATAAGGACCGGAGGGAGTACTAAATAGTAACTTGGAACTTGAAACGAATTAGGAAAGAGACAAACCTTACTGATCTTGACTTGCCAAAAGTCATGCTGATTTTGCAGAAGTATCAACTTCTCTCAATCAACAATAAGTCCTGGAGAGCATAGAGCCAAGGGGGTTAAATTATATATAGACGTTAGTAGTAGAATCACGTGTTAATACGAAGTCTTTTCACAAATGAAATAGACCACAGATGAAATTTAGACCACAACAATAGGAAAGACCAGGATTCTTGTGAACAATGGAATAAAGGATACACGGCTTGGAGATGATGAAGCTATGAGTTAAGAGTCTCCAATTGTTAACAAGTTTCTTATACATATGCCTGATGTTCTCATCAATAATTAAGGAGAATTGGAGAAGCATAAATTGTACTTATTACATTGAATGTTTTTTTAAAAAAAATATCCAGAATTTGATCCAAATTTATAATCACAAAGGCTTGTATTCTTATGAAAGACGAAGCTTTATACATCAGTCATTGTCAGAAAGCAGGAGTTAACAAAAAGCATATAATGAAGATCGAGCAAAAAAAGCAAATCAACCCCTAGTGGCCAAAAAATGGAACTTTAGAAAGAGTCTAACATAAATAAGAATAAGATGATATGTGCTCACGGGATTAATCAATAAAGGTGCACTTTATTAGAACATATGGAAGGAGCAGCAGTTGAAGTGAGACATAGTCAACATGCCCGTGTCACATAAAACCAACTTCTTCCATTTGCAGCTCCAGTGATGATCTCATGATCTCTATCTTCCATCATGTTGCTCCTTGTCCCTTGATTTGAAACCGAAAAAGATTAACATTCAGCATATCTAGTTAATGGTTACTGACCCCTCTTAAAAATAATTATATCATATATAGTTAAAGTATAAAACCAACCAAAGCAAAACAAAATTGAGAATCCAAATTTGTTAAATTAAGACTGAACAGCTTATCGCAAATGCTTTTAAAGTTAGATATGTTGCAAACACATACATGAGTATATTATTACACTACTATATAATAAAAGGAATTATAAAATAAAGAGGAGTACAAGTTAAGTGTGTGGCTTTGATGTTTAAGAAGCGTGTGCATGGATTTGGCAGAGAAGCAGGCGAGGGACGGGGGCATTACAAGTCTTTCCAAACCAAATAAGCTGGCTGGAGAATGAAGACAGAGCAGAGGGAGGGATTAGTTGTAAAAGGAAGCATACCGACGCTTCTTTACTTTATCATATCATAATATAATATGATGAATGATTATCATATATAATTATTAACGAGTGAATGGTCCCAGGAGGAGTTGCATACATTAGATACGGTGTCATGGAACCTTATGACATCCCATTTTCTAGTCATGGACTCATTATTTTGGTGTCCACCAAGGTGTTTCACTGTGAACAGTACAGCCAAATTTTGTGTGTACCAAGGGTTGCTTCCGAAGACATCCAAGGTGCAAAGATTATTGATGAGGTCGACATTGTTTTGATCAATAAAGTTTTATCAATTACAGTATCATGCTTATAAAAACATAATTATCTATCATTCGTGCTCTAATCCTTGTTGATTGTCATGTCATGTTCATTATGTATCTTTGTTAATTATACTCCCTCCGTCACGTAAGCATGATTAAAAAATTCAAAAGTCAAAAAATTAAAGAGAAATATATTTAATGGTTTGTCTAACATATCAATCAATTATTAAATCACTAATTGTCTAACATATCAACCAATTATCAAATCACCAATTTAATGCATTTTGCATGATCAACCAATCACAAATTAAAGTTTACCATTTTTAAACTTTTCATTAATTATTTTAACTATAGTTTGGGACAAAAAATTTAGCCATTTTTTACCATCCTGGTGGGATGGAGGGAGTATATCATGAGACAATATCTGAAATTTCAGTTTGGGTATCATAATTATGTACTCCCTCTAATCTCTATTATAAGAAAAAATAACCGAAATTATACTTATTAATAAAGTTAGTTGAATGTAATCATAAAAAGTAAAACTACTTTTGTAAAGTTGTATTGGGAATGAAAAAAATTAAAGGAGATCAATACTTAAACATTTTAGAAATAATTGTAATGAGAATAGAAAGTTGGTTAAATTTTTCTTATATTTGGAACTAAAATATGTATGCATCATTTTTCTTATAATAAGGACCAAAGTGATATATGGACACCACAAATAAAGTGAAACAAATGTTGTCCCCTCCCATTTAAGTCTTGGTGGGTCCATATAAGACAGTCCAGTTGGTGGCTGCAGGGACACTTAGGATTTCCTCATCCCAAGTCATGGGTTCTAGTCCCAGACCTCCCATGTAAACCAAAAAAAATATAATTCTTGGTGGCTTAATAATGTCGACATTAATTGATTGATTCTTTTATAACATAATCATTTAAATTTGTCCTCGTAAGACAGCTCAGTTGGTGGCTGCAGGGACACTTAGGATTTCCCCCTCCCCCAGGTCATGGGTTCTAGTCCCAGACCTCCCATGTAAACCAAAAAAAAAAACATAATCATTTAAATTTAGAAATAATTTTATTTTCTTAATGAATTAGAAAAAAATTTAGAAATTAAAATATAAATAATAACATTTGAATTGATTATTTTGTTAATAAGCAAAAAAAAATATTATTCCAATAAAAAGCGTTTACATAAGTATTATCATACACATGAATCTACTCTATTATTCCAACAAAATAGTATTTGAATTGATTACAATTTTTCCTTATTTTAGAATTCATTAAAATAAAAATTAATTTGATTATGATTTTATTTATTTATTGAAAGTAGCTATTAACTACTTTGTCTAATCTTATACCTACGATTTTTTTGAGATTTTTATTTTATTCTTGTTTATAAGATCTTATTTCAATTTTCAATAACATTTAATTACTTCTTTTTATAAACATCTTTGATATTAACTTAACGCGCTTTTTAGAGTTGTATGCCATATTTAAGTTTGGGTATCGCTAGCACTTGTTAAGGTTTTTATACTTAAAAAAAATCATCAATGCATATTATTTCGTGTCTCAAAAATTAAAAAAATATATTTTTCAATAATTATTTACTATATTTGATTTGTTAACAAATGTTCGAAGTATACTCGTTATCATTTGCCTTTTAAGGTTTAGTAATGTACGGTACTGCTGCTGCTAAGGTTGTTGACTTTCTTACATAAGAACGCAAATTTTCCTGATATAGGATCAAAAGATATAGCAATTAAAGGCAATGGATCATGCTGTGTGAAAATGCTGCACCGTCACACAGTAAACCGGGACAACGATATCACACCCACACCCCTCAATTCCGACTTGTGATTTCAATAGATATCAAATTAGTGTGTTTTTTTTTTTTTTAAATTCTAATGGATTATTACTACTTTTAGAGAAAGAATGTATGCATTATAATAATATGCACATGCCACTGTCCTTTCCAAACGGGGCATAATGTTTTTGGTTGCCCCCAATTAAGTGTTAATTAGTTGTGTGCAATGATCCTTAATACTAACCTGGTTCAGCTGTAGAAAATTGGGTTTCATTACGTGCTAATTCAACATGCCATCGAAATCTCATTTGGCACTTAACAGTTAGTTCGGATGGATGAATAGGTGGGGAATGTATATTGTGGAGATGGTCTAGCCACAATATCCTCCTGTCAATGCAATTATCTTCAAGTCAAAAAAATTTTATAGGTAAGACTCGAACTTAAGTCTCTCTCAAGATGAAAGAGTCAATCATGTGCCTATCTGAATCAAGCACCCCATCTTGATTCTTGATAAAGGGGAAAATGAATATAATAGGATATAAGGTAATATATGTTTTTATGAACATAAAAGCACATTGTGACTTCTAGTCTTCTTAATAATGGAATTTCAATCTTCCCTTAACTCAAAAAAAAAAAAAAATCCTCTAATAGAACATCGTCCAGCATTATGAATTGACACCACTTGTGGGTGCCATTTTCAATTTCATAGACAAAAGGCTGTCGAGAGCCTTTGTCGATTGGTTGTATGAAGACAACGTCATGTTCCATTTGCTAATTGGTGAGCTTATTTTGACCTCAATGATGTGTTTGCTTTGTTATATATCCCTGTGATCGGAGTTATGGTGCCGTGGTCTAAACCAACGATTCTCGAAGGAATGATCTTTTTGAGGCGCTTGTTAGAGTTGGATCATGATAAAACCATAAAAACCATGAGGGAGTGTGCAACCATTCGCACTTGTGATATCAGGTTTGCCACGGAAGACCTGGTACACGCGGTTCATCAATGGTGGCCGTTATGTGAAGAAATAAATTAAATTAAGTAAACAATGAGTAAAAGGGTAGTGTCTTAACAATCAGAGCTATCAAAAGTCCTAGGGGTGTAAGTGGTTCGGTCTCGGACCGTGAGACCGATCGGACCAAATCGGACCGAAAAGTATGGTCTCATAGCCCGATTTGGTCCCAAAATTTTTGGACCGTTCTACTCTTGGTCCGATTCACGGTCTAACAATTTTTCAGACAACAAAAATCGGACCGGACCGATAGTTGAAATATTTTTTTTTTAAAAAAAAAAGCCTGACAACCCAAACCCATTTTCATACGTTTTTAGGCTCTTGTTTTAGGTTCAGAGACATTCACACTTTCCCATTCTCAGCCAGGCAGCCTCATCATCATCCTCCGCCCTTCATTGCAGGGGAAAAGGACCACGGCCGCCATGCCCCCGGTCCATTATAGCTATCAAGGTGAACTTGCCCTTCTTTCTTCCCTGTGAGCCTCTGCGTAGCAGGCCTCGACACACCTCTGCAACATATGGCCTCTTCGCCATGGCGGGTATATGCTAGCTTCAGGCGGTGTAGGAAATGCTTATGAAAAAATGCCTTCGGGTATCGCTTCTCTCGAATGTATGAAGGAGAAGCGATCCCCTTTAGGATTGTATATAGTAGCTCGTAAGATAGGGAACCCGTCCCGCTATTCCCGAAAAAAGGTGTCATAAGATGATGGAGATTAGAGAAGCTATGCGAGCTCTTATTTGCCTAAACGAAATGCTTAACACATGCTGTTCGGTGTGGGTAATTCCCTCTGTGCTCTGAAGATGGATTGAAAGTAAACCAGTCAGATGTATCAGAAAGGGTAGTGATTTTCCCTTCTTTCGCTACACATTCACTGACGGAATGATGGTTACTGAAATTACATAAGTGATCACAGAGACTAGTAGCAGGTTTGAGCGCACATTGCCAATCCAATTGGTACTTTCTTTCCATTTATTGATTCTTAGCTCTTGCTTTCAATTACTGATTCTTTAGCGATGTCAAGCCATCAGGCAGTAGACCGGCAAGGGAACGGCTGTCTTGGTATTCGTTCTTGAATCGGTGACTGAGAGTAAGTAAGGGCTAGTGATCAATAAAATCAGACTACTGGGGCATCTGACTTTTGTATCTTGCCTTATTCATGCGACTTCCCCTGGCCACAAACAAACAGACCAAGAAGGACATACGTGGCATACTTCTCTGAGTATGAACCCGGTGAACAAGGTAAATGTTTTCATTTCCGAATAAGGAAAAGCATAAGAAGGACATTATCAAACCCTATCTCCCTCACACAACCCTAAGCCACCGCCGCCGTGACCTCTCGCCGCCTTCCCTCTCTCTTCCCACCGCGTTCTCCCTCTAAATCGACGATCTCCGTGGATCCCTCTGCACCTCCCTCCGTCGATCTCTCGATCCACTGCCAATGAAGTAGTAGAAGAAGCAGCAGCCGCCGTCCTTCGTCTTCCCCAGATCCTTCGTCGATCTCCGGTTCTCCTCCTTCGTCCTCCGCCTTCTCCTTCGTCTTCTCCCTTCCGCCGGCAAACCATATCCGCCACCGCTCACCACGCCACGATCCACCGTCACTCGCGATTCGCCTTCCCCAGATCTCTGACACTCGCGGTTCTCCTCCTTCGTCCTTCCCCTCCGATTATTGCAAGTTATCAGGTGTTATATGACTAGGTTGCATTTCAGCTTATGGCTTCTGCAATTTGTGTACTTTTTTGTTGTAGTAATGGTCTAAATAGACCGGACCGTTACGGTTCGGTCCGGTCTTTGCATATGAAAAATTTTAGGACCGGATTCGGTCCGGTCCCTAAAATTTATCACAGACCGGTTCGAATCGGACCGTTACACCCTATTCAAAACGGATTATTTGGTCGGGTTCGGGTCGGTCTAAATAGGGCTCGAGCCAAATGGGGTTGGACCAAATAATTAAAGCTATTAAAAAAACTTATATAATGTTTTAAAAAAATACACTTCTAAAATAAATACTTCCTCTATTCCATTATTTTGGTAGATGAATGCTCTCTCAGCATGTTTTGTTTATAGACAAATAGTGAATAAAAAATAATAGATTTATTTTTTAATATAATGAATGTTTTATTCATTAGTTACAAAATGTTATTAAACGATTTTTTATATAACTACAATTAATATATATTAGTATTATACTAATTTTTCATAAACTCTGAATTGAATGTAATAATAAAATTTTAAAAAATCAATGTATCATCATTTTTTTTAATTAAATGTATTTTCTTTACTTGTCTAATTATAAATTATAAATATAATATATAATCTTAAGTAATTTTTATTTGTATTTTTTTTTTGGTAATAATTTTTTATTTGTATTTTTTATTGTGGTTACTTTGATATTCCCAGCAGTGTTACTTTCCAATTAGGCTCGACATACAATAATAATACTCCGCCGTACAAAACCCTACCCTGACAAAGAGTGATGCCCTCTGTACGCGTCAATCGGAGCAATGGCTTGCGGACACGCTCCGCCGCTACTGTCCGCCGCCTCAGGATGTATAATACCCGACCCGTCCGCGATCGCAATGGAAATATCCTCAGACACGAGTTCCAGTCTAATGAGCTTCCTTCAACCCAAATCCAACCCGATCGTCGTTGGTTCGGTTAGTCCATTGAATTTGAATTTAGATGGAACTGGATTGGTAGTTTGTTGTCTTGACCTTTTATATGAGCTGATTTGAATCCAAATAAGCTAATTCAAATGTAAAATAAGCTAATTTAAATTCAAAATAAACTCTTTTTAATTTATTTTTAGTCTTGTTTTTTGATTGAGACTGAGATTTTGTAGATTTTTTTTTGGGGGTTGGCTAATGGATAGGGAATACTAGGGTTGTGAACCAGAGGGACCTTGAGTTGTTCCGGGAAGAGCTGCAAAGCCGAATTTCGAGCAATTATACTAGGGTTGTGAACCAGAGGGGTCCTGAGTTATCTCAGGAAGAGCGAATGTCGAGTAATCACAGTGTTATTTTGAAGGAGAAGAAACTGCCCCTGTCACTCCTCAATGATCACCAAAAGGTTTGTTTAAAACGCTTAATTGTTGCAGTTATTTTGTTCTCTAGATGAATGAGTATTATGCTTAAGAAAAAACTGATGGGTGGATTTTGGTTGTAGCAAGCGAGGGTTCACCTTCTTGATAGAGAACCTTTCACAGATGCATTTGGCAGCTGATTATGCGTCCTTAGTTCAGAAAGCTGATGGTTCTCATGGTAAAAACAATTATTTCACTACCTTTACTATAAGAGTAGTATTTTAAATGCTTAATTGGCAGTGTAGTTATCATTAAGTGCTTAATCTGTTACTTGTTATTCATTCATGTACTTAATTTACCCACTTAATTGAAACTGAAGAATCTAACTTTGTTTCTCTTGTGGGAATGCTTGATTAATCTGATTTTGAATTTGACGTTACTTTTCAGAGGCTTTTGAACAGAGATATGCTTGTAGTGTATCGTTAGAAGCTAATGAAGGAGATGGATTTAGAGATTTAGTCCGACATACAATGTTCGAAAAAGGTCAAAGTAATCGAATATGGGGTGAGCTCTACAAAGTGATAGATTCTTCGGACGTTATTGTCCAGGTAGGGTCTCATCTTAATTTCCACATTATATGTCCACATTCAAAAGATGCTATATGATGGACATTTCTGCTGAAAATCTGCATGCTATCTTGCATTCTTGTCAAAGTAAACATTATCTTTTAATTTTAGAAAGTGTTGTTGGTTGAAGTATAAAGTTTTGGGAGCTAATATTTTCACTAGTTTAAGCATTTTCCTCTTTAAGCCTTTCGTGCATGTTTAAGCTGAACAGTCAGCAGTCCATCTTGGGTCAGATTTCTTTTGACTTATATAAATATACTTTGTAGTTGTCTTACACATTCCTTTTCTCACCTTGAGTTTGAATATTTGATGTATCCTAATGCAGGTTCTAGATGCAAGGGACCCAATAGGCACAAGATGTTACCATTTAGAGAAGCATTTGAAGAAAAAGTGCAAGCACAAGTACATGGTGCTTTTATTAAACAAAGTCAGTTCCATCAATTTTTTGTTATTGGCATGATTCTAAGATGTCGCTGGACAGTGGACATCTTACATTGCTATTACATGATATAAAATATTTTAAATCCTCATTTTTTTCAGTGTGATCTAGTGCCTGCTTGGGCCATAAAAGGATGGTGTAGAGTTTTGGCAAAAGAATATCCAACCGTAGCATTCCACGCAAGCATTAACAACTCTTACGGAAAGGTATTTCCAATTTATATACTTGATTTAATGTCTAGTTAATTTGTCCAATTGATGTGCCAAAGTCCGGCTGTAGTATGTTTTAAATTTTAAATTTATGACAAAATAAGATCATTGCCCTTGGAGAATAAGGTCACTGAGCTTGGAGAGTACACGTCTCTTTCCTCTCCTATAACTATTTATGTATTTATGCAGTTATTTGCTATTTTCTTATTGGACATTGTTGTGCTTAGGATTCACTTCTATCAGTTCTGAGACAATTTGCTCGATTGAAAAGTGACAAGCAAGCAATATCTGTTGGATTTGTTGGATATCCGAATGTTGGAAAGTCATCGGTGATCAATACATTGCGTACAAAGAATGTAATAGTTTGTTCTCCTTTGCTGCTTATGATTTTATGCTTGAGCTATTTAAGTAGTTTGATTTTAAATTAATGAAAATGTAACAGCGCAAATGTCTTTCCAAATCCTCTCTCAGAACTCAGTTTGAAGTTTAAAAGTTGTGTCATGGAATAAGCATTAGAGCATGCTAATTGACATGTGTGCACTTATTGTGTCAGGTCTGCAAGGTTGCTCCAATTCCTGGGGAAACAAAAGTCTGGCAGTATATAACACTTTCAAAGAGGATATTTTTGGTTGATTGTCCAGGCGTTGTTGAGCACAATAATGACTCAGAAACAGATGTTGTGCTAAAGGGTGTGGTAGGTTCGCTTCTGTTTCCCTTCCTTTTGGTTGCCATGTGCTCTTTTTTTTTTTTTTTAATAAGCTAATAGTTGTATCAGTAGCAAGCAAAGTATAAGCAATTCTTTGCCTACAAAGGCAATATTACAGAGGGTGAAGTATGAAAATACTACAACAGCATTAGTCTTGTAACAGCATGAATCAAGACATAACCAATGCACGCCGCTAACCATTTCACCAATCGACAATCTTGTGCCTTCCTACATTACAATTTATCTAGCATTACAGACCATAAAATAGCAAAATAACGATGACATAAGGCCATAAAACTGTTGTCCTGACAGGTTACAGCACTTGTGCTGCATTGACTGACACATTTGCCATGTCTTCGCATGTTGCTTGCCTTTCTTCATCATCTACCTGCTGTCCAAAACATCAATAGCATAAACATCACAATGACCAAGATCTTCTGCATTTCCTCTTGCTCGACTCCCAATTACCCTCAATATCTCAGCAGCAGTAATTTGTTAGATAGAGCCGAGGATTAGATAGCCATTCATACATCGACATGCTTCTTCCTTTGCTCTTTCCTTTAAGCCACACCCATAATCTTATTTTAATCAAACGACCTCTGCTATTGGACATGCTCCATCACTGAAATGTACCTTATTCTTACACAGCCAGAGACACCATAATCCTGTCAGCCATATCAGTGATAAGCTCTTTCCCACCTTTTTCCTGTTCAGCAGTTGCATACGTTGAATGAAGTGCTCAATTCCATTTGAGTGCAGCACTGTGACTAAACCAAACTAGTTGTATAATGATTGCCACACACCATAAGCAAACTTGCAAGAGAAAAATAGGTGAGCACTGGATTCTTCATTGTCTTTACACCAAACTTATTCGATCTGATCCGCCTCAGCCTCACTCCTCTCGCAGCAGATTCGTTTTACATGGTTACATTGTGAATTGTGCAATTATGAAAATGTGTCCTTGTTTTGGTTGTCCAATGGATTTTTGTAATTTACTCTTATACTTGCTTATGTTTCTAGAAGTCATTGTGGCATTTAGTTTTGCATATTAGTGAGTATATGGTAGATCTATTGTTGTAGTCGGGATAACGACTTGATTTATTTTCAGGTACGTGTGACAAACTTGCAAGATGCTGCAGATCATATAGGCGAGGTTTTGAAACGTGTGAAGAAGGAGCACTTGAAAAGAGCCTACAAAATAGAAGAGTGGTATGGTTTTCTGTCTCCCAAACTTAACTGAGAATGTAGATTTTATAAAGTGTCTGCCTTTTGAATGCTCTTGTTTGCTGAAATCAACTTAAAGTTTTCAACCTTTGGCACTTAAATGGTCATTCTTCATATGGATTATTACACGTAGTTTATAATTATCCACCTTAATTCTGTTTTTTTGTATTGCAATATTGGTTTTCATTTCAATAATATTTTTATTGTCACCAGGGTAGATGATAAAGACTTCCTAGTTCAGCTTTGCAAATCAAGTGGCAAACTTCTGAGGGTATGTTTGAACTAGATTCTCACTTTCATATTTGCTAGTTACTGTATTTCATTACGGCATTGATGCTGAGGCTGATCATCAGCTCTATTAATTTGTGACCGTGTTTCCAGGGTGGTGAGCCGGATATGATGACTGCAGCAAAGATGGTACTTCATGACTGGCAGAGGGGTAGAATCCCCTATTTTGTTCCGCCTCCACACCATCATGCCTCGTCCAAGGAACCTAATCTTAATGGTGGTTTGGACATTGATGATGATGATGATGCAGTTGATAGCAATCAGACATCTGCCGTTGATACGCTTCTTTCTTCTAAGCTGCTCCCTTCAAGTGATTCATAAGTTTTGGTAGTAGGAAAACCCGTAGTGGATTTCTAAATTGTAGACTTGAATAAGTTAGTAGTCCTTATAATGTTCAGTCCTCGTAAATTATTTTTGATGATTGAAGTTTTCTTCATTAGTCTCAGATATTGGACAAGAAATGCCATGTCATGCCACATGGTGTCAATGTGTCATACATTTATTATTATTATTTTTTTTGGTTTTAAATTTAAAATGATATTGAATTTTAATTAAATTCATGACTGCAAAATTTTTAGCTTTTAGCTTTCAACTACCGGTGTCAAACAAACACATTTAAAAAAAAAAAACAATAGTACCTACTTTGTTTGTATGTCTTAGAATTGTATTGAGGTGAATTGATGCAAAATTAACGTAAAATGGAATCGTATTTTAAAGTTGAACAGACGCATTTTTTGGGATAAATATTATAGCCACTGTATTTGTATCAGTTTAATACAAATTAGGAGATTTCTAATATGCAATCCAAAATTGGAGTGTTGTCATGCAACCTTCTCTTAAACCAATAGAAAGTTGACATTTAATTTACCTGTGCCATGTCATCATTTGAAGTAGTCAAATTTAATTTTTTGCAATTTGGTCCAACTTAAAGATTAAATTAAAATTTTAGTCCTTTGTACCTATAGATAAATTATAAGTTTTAATTTTAAAAAACATTATTAAAAAAAAATCAATTCCACCGTTAACGGTGCTGACGTGGCTGCTGACACGTGTCCATATAGTAAATTGGGGGACCAAAATCGCTACAAATCATAAATTGGGGGACCAAAATCGCCAAATTAAAAGTTGGGGGACCAAAATCGCCAAATTGAGAAAATTGGGGGACCAAAAGTGCAATTAAACCTAATTACAATAATAATATAGGATTTCATATTCTCTTGTTCCATAACAATATTGACAATTACGGTTAATGGATAGGCATGTGATACGCCCACAATTTTAAAAGGCGACCCATTTTGATTATTAGGGCTATAAATCCATATCCTACTCTCTCACGATTTTTGTGGGCAAGCATGCACGCGACCTATTTTTTATTTAAAAAATTAAAAATGATTTAAAAAATCAGGAAAAAAATTGAACATTGGGTCCTCCATATTTAAAATCTTTCAATTAAAAACAACATAAACAACGTAAAATCATGAAACTAATGCCAATTTTCTCCTTTTCTTTCTAACAATGGTTTCTGCAAGTGTCTTAGAAATCCATTAAAGTGTGATTTTGGGTCAGTTGAGACTTGGATTTGTACGAGCTACCTTACATTGTAACATGTGATTTTTTTTATGCTCGCGAACCGCCCAAAAGTGGGTGCAATTTTTATAGGTTGATGAGACAATGTCCAATTCTAATTGAAAACTGGACTAAAAAATTAAGTCATATCCGTATTTTTACGAGCGGGCCGAGCGAAACCCGCAAGCTCAGACCCTAATTGTCAATGGTTTGTCAATGGTAGCCCATAACAAAAAAATATTAAAAATTGGAAAGGAAAAAAAAAAGAAAGAGAGAGAGAGAGAGTGTGAAAGAGGGATCACTACCTAAGTACTTTAGAAAGGATGAGAGATTAAAAAAAGAGTGTGATTTGAGATTTCAAGCGTTTTTTGGAAATATATTTTTTACAATTTTAGATTTGGTTCAAGTGAATATGGTTTAAGATTTCACCATTTAAACATTTTGGGTTAAATTCCGGTTAATTATAAAAATATATTCATAAGATATGGTTCTTCTAGTTATGGCTTGCTTTAATTTGTCAAATGGTTTGGTTAATTTGGTTTATTTTTTTAACTCTTGCACTTCCACGAAACAACTAAGTTGTTCATCCCTTCAAAAAGAAAAAAAACAACTTAGTTATTCATGAAATCATCGATGTTCATCCATAGTCGAAATATTTCGTATATCATTTTTTGAAAAAACAAGATGGTTCATGTTTTGATTGGAAAAAAAAAATCCAAATAAGGGTTCTTTAATTTAAATTATCTTAATACCACAGTTAGGTATATTTGGATGAGTTAATTTATTAAAATTTATAAAATAATTCTTCTATAATATATGATAAATATGAGAAACCCGAGATTTAAAGATAAGGTGACATGTCATGTGACAACCGTGCGTTGATTGTGTTCAATTATGATATGTGTTATAATGTGGTTGAACATTTAGAATCAGCTATAATGTTGTCTAAACGTTAAGTTGTACAGGATCTTTTCCCTTTCTATAATACTTTTTGAGGTATGTTAATATCTTAAGGATGAGATATACCTGTGTGTGTAGTACAATTGTTGAGTTTGTCATCGTCTTGAGAACTCCTTCGTGAGATGTGCAATCGCATTATCACTAAATGCTTTTGAGAAAATGGATGAAAAATTGACAATGACAATTGATTGGTAGAGACAAAATTTTAGGTTTCCGATGGGAAAAAAAGGAGATAAGTGTTTTTTTTTAAATATATATAAAGAAAAAGGTATTATTATAATTATTTTTATTTTTTATTTATAAAATGTGAATTTTCCATTTAGCACCTCCATATTTTGGTGTAATTTAAAATTTGAGAAATGGGGTGGAAATTATTGTTTGGAGAAGTGATTGTATGCACAATAACATGATGGGGATGGAATGGAAGGGACATGATTAGAAAATGGGTCGTGGGTGACGGCTCATGCAGGCCCGGAGAAGTTGGTATACCCAAGGATACTAGTGAGGTTTTACATTACATTAATGATTAATGAATTAGGTAATCCAAGGGGAAGTGTAAGGACATAGCAAGCAGTGGTAATAAATAAAGAAGTTAGTTATCATGAATAGTAAGGTAATAAAAGCTAGCTCTAATTAGAAGCGGAAAATAGGTACGTAGTTAATTTAAATGTTCCCTCTTAGCAGTGAGTTAGTGATTAAAACTAACACATACACACCTTTCTTACTTACTTACTTCCTCAAGCATATGTACACCTTCTCTTTGTCCCTTCATTGATCAAAAACCCCAACCTCCCTCCCTCCCCCTCTCTGATGATGGCGGCTTCTTCTTCTTCAGCAAACCCAACACCATCCATGGACCCCACATTGGCACATTTCCTCTCCCGTTACCGAAGTAGTTTCCGGTTGGTCTGAGGGTCTTCGGGAGCCGGGAATTTCTTATGTACGCGGATGTTGACAACGGTCGCGCTTTTGAGACCGCGAGCAATTTGGGACCGTTTCTCAGAATCAGTCCCATTCCAGATGTTTTTCCATTCTCGCATCATATCCCAATGTAAGCCTTCCTTCCCTGTTAATTAATTGCTTTCTTTTCCCAAATTCCAGCATTATTATATTATGCCTCTGTTTGTTTGCAAGTTTCTTTTTAAAATATTGAATCCAACGTTCAAAACTCATGTCATTTCATCAAAACTACTATCTCTATCTGCTACTCTACCTTCGCAGCTTATAAGCAGCTATGTTGTTCTCCCTTTCCCGCTTTCTATGTTCCTTTGGTTGTCTTCATAATAAGCCCTTGCAACTAGTTTATTAGTAGTAAGTAATTTTTAACGTTAGCCTGTGTAGTCTTATTAGATTGCCCCCCCTCACAACCCTGATCTGATGGGCAACCAATTGGAAGATTATATCACAAAAATATGAAGAAAAGAACTCAGGGTAGTTTGGGAAATAAGCCTGCTGCTCATGGCTCTAATGATTTGACACTTGGCAAAATTTGGATGGCTGGGAAGATTTGGGAAATACAATATTGCACTTTCCTTGTTTTTCCTATGTTTTTCTTCTTAGTACTTGCCTGGTACCTTTCAAACAACAACAGCAGCAGTAATAATACCTTCCATTACTCCATGATTTTTGCCTAGTTCATATTATTATTTATTTGGGTTCTTCCGTAACACATTTTTTCCCTCTCTTGTTTTAAATCCAGGACCACCTACTTTTCTGATCCGTCTACTCAACATGAAGCTTTCCAGACTATCAAAACTGCCATGAATACCATGCATGATTGTCTAGCTGAATTGCTTCTCCTTCTCCTTAGAGATGCAGATGCTCGTGAAAATGTGTTTGAGTTTCTGGCAGCAGGGATTAATGCAAATGCTTCTAGGTCTAAGACAGTGGTAAAAATAACTTAATTCAATCAAATAGCTTCAATTTTATTTTTATTATGTAGCATCCTACTTTTTGCTCATGCTGCTGGTGTTTTTTTTTTTTTTTTTTTTCAACTTGTGCATGTTGTTCTTTCAGGTTGATTATATGACTTGTGCGAGTTCAGGCATTTTCATGAATCTTAGTGCTGTCATGCTTCGTTTGTGTAACAAATTCTTGGATGCAGAGTTAACCAAAAGGGAACAAATTGATGCAAGTTATGCACACCACTCAAACCGTTTGAAGCTAAGGTCAGGGCTCTATATAGGAATATTAAATTCCTCCTACAAGTTTCATGTATATCTATCTATATCTAACTTGCGGCTCTGTTGCTGTCTTAGTGGATTGCCTGGTCTTCATGCATCAGAAGAAAAAATTAAAGAGTGGCTTAATTGTAGTGATCAGAAATGCTCACAACAATCAACAAAAGCTTCTAGCTCTGGTAGTAATAAAGATGGTGAGGTATCAAATGAAAACTCTGCACATGGTGAAAGGAAGAGATATACATTAATTTGTGAATGCTTCTTTATGACTGCAAGAGTGCTCAACTTAGGCCTTGTGAAAGTAATTTCTGACTTTGAACAGGTAATAACTTGTTCGGGTACAATTAGATATTTAGATGTTAAGTTAGTCATATTATTTTATGAGGTGTAGCCCACATGGTCATGTATCAAGTATTAAGGCTTGGGAGTTGGAAGTTCTGAGTTCGATTTCAAGCACCACCATTTGGTGGACTTAATTTCCCTTCCCCTATCCCCGTAAAAAAACAAAATAAACAAAATAAACTTTGCCTCTAAAAAAAAACAATTTATGAGGCCTAACATTGAACTCTGCCTTATTTCTTATCTGCTTGGAACTTACCTGCCTGCAATGCTTTGTATCGATTTCTTCTAATTATGAAAAATATATACTCTATATAGGATATTTATTCCGCACTTAAAGCTATGCATGATCTTTCCTTATAGGATAACTATGGATAGGCTCTATGTTGCACAGATTCGGGTACGTACCGGATACGCGGTACGTATCGGGTACGGGGGTACGGCATTTTCGTAAAAACTAGAGTACGGGTACGTTAATATATATAATAAATAAATATATAAATATATATTTATATTTATTTATTTAAAAAATTATATGACAAATGGTTGGCGACGACGGTGGCGAATGGTTGGAGAAGATTGGCCGGTCGGGAGAAGCTAGCATATGAGAAGGTAAGGGGATTTGAAAATTAGGGTTTTTTTGGGAAATTATGGGGTGAAAACCGGTTTTTGGACCCAAAACCCTGTTGGGCCGCATCCAATACGTAACCCATCAGGCCCAAAACGTACCCCAGAAGTACCCGTACGTACCCACACCATTTTTTAAATTTTTTTAATTTTTTATTATTTGGGTACGTACCCGGTACGTACCCAAGTGTACCCGGCGCGTACCCGCACCCAAAGAGTACCCAGTACGGGTACGAGCCCAAAAATAGAGTGCCCGCGCAACATAGGATAGGCTACAATGTTTCTTTTTATAGGCACAAAGACTACTCTGTTATGGTAAAGAGGTAGCTATTTCATAATACCTAACTACTCTAACAAGTTGGAATTGGTTATATTTCAGCTTGGGCTAGAAACGGAGGAAAAGCTTTGTTATGAAGCGCAATTAGTTAAGGTATCTATTAACCCCCTCCCCCTTCTTTGGTTTATCTCTATTTCATGGTAAAGAGAAGAGTCGTTAAATTGATTGCTTAAATCATATTCAAATTATATGTTCTTCTCAGCCTGGCTAAAATTTGATGCTCCACTTTTTTCACTTTATTAGGATAATACACTCATTCAGAATGCACTTCCCTTCTACCGCTTGATGATTGTTTGGTTGGCTGACTTGGTTGGCGGGTTAAAGATGCCTTTACCACAATCTTGCCCCATGGAATTTGCTGCCATGCCCGAGCATTTCGTAGATGATGCCATGAACATTTTAATATTTGCTTCTGGAACTCTGGAGGCCTTACATGGAGTGAAGCTGGTAGCTAGACTTTGCTTCATCTCTTTTGTTGCAGTAATCATTTATCTTTCAAATTTTTCTGCACATGCAAGATAAATATAAATGGTTGTTTATGTTCTTGTTCTGCAGGATGAATTTTTGAACTTTATCATTATGTTCATGGCTAGTCCTGAATTTATCAAAAACCCATATCTGAGAACAAGGATGGTTGAAGTCTTGATCTCCTGGATGAGGCCCCATACAAGGTAATTTGGTGTCACTATTTTGCATAAAATTGAAAATTTCGGATGTTGTTTCTGTTGTTGTTGTTGTTGTTATAATAGTATTGTTGAGTCTTCCTTGAAGTCTTCAAACCAAATTATCTGGTATGCATGTTCCCTGCTCCATTTCTTTTTCTTGCAGCAACTTATCTGCCACAGCTACTCTATTCAAAGGGAACCAAGACCGACTTTGTCAGGAGTATCTTGTGAGGAATCTTTTGAAATTGTATATTGACATTGAATCCATGGGTTCGCAGGTTAGTGTACTTATCAAGACTATCTCGACGGCATGAACAATAGTTTGTTTTCTCTCTTCTGTTTTTACTCCTAGTGTAAACCCTTCGGCAAATTCTTGGAAAACTAATTCTGTTTTCAAGACTATGAGATTAGGGTACATTCCCCTATAGACCTGTTGGTGCAATAGGGCTCTTTGGTCTTATCAATACCCTCCTTCAACAGAAGTATTGTCCTCAAGACTAGATTTAGTGAGTTGGCTTCTTATAGTAAATTCATCCTCCCAAGTTGCTTCTAGAGGCTATCAATGCAGTAGGTTACGGCACTTCAGAGCAGACTCCCTTAATCGAGTATACAAGTGACTTGTCTATCAAGTCACTCAACTATGTGTAGCTTAGTTAGTTATAAAGTTGCAGATCTGTCAGTATTGTTGCAGTTCCTTTTCTGCAGATACAAATGAAGAGAGATTGACATGCTTTGTGAGGATGTCTTATCCTCCTGTTTTGTACTTTTGCCTTCCCATCTAGTATAATATTTTCTTATTATAAAAAATGACATTAGAATCATAGAATGTTAACTTTATTATCACCCCACGCATGTGATTGATTAGTTATGTCAAGGGAAGATGAGAACTTTATTTCAAACTGTTTCAACATTTTTTGTAGCACATAATTTAATGTGCCAAGTGCCAACTACGGTTTGTTATGACATTCCATGGATTTTTGTAATTAAAATATTAATCTTAGCTGTTGAGTACCAAAATATGAAGCTAATTGTCTAAACTGTCACTTGTTCATTACAGGATGGTGATGCTAAGAGTCTCGCCCGTTATGATATTGCCATCCTCCTTGAGAACCTATGGAAGGTCCCTACACATTGTAATGCTTGGAAACAAGTATGTTACAAAAGAAGATTTTAACTTTTTTTTTAATCTCATCTTTGTCAATTGTTTCTAATTTTTGCACCTTAATTTTTTTCCAGATTGCTGAACAAGAGGAAAACGGTGCCTATCTAAATTTTTTAAATTGTCTGATCAGTGATAGCAATGATCTTCTTGATGAAGGTTTGAAGAAAATTTTTGAGCTGGAAGGTTTTAAGAAAACTCGTGAGCTGGAAGGTAGGTTGCCTGTACCAGAGGAAGAGGGATCCTTACGTTCTCAGAAAGAGGTTTGAAGTTTTTGATCTAATACTCATAGTATATTTGCTTTTGTTTTTACAATTAAGTTACCTAATAAAGTTTGTAACCTTATTTTTTGTAGCACGTTCGGGTAACCATGTTATTGGCAATTGAAAATTTCAATATGCTTGATTACACTTCCGAAGAGATTACTGCTCCATTCTTAGTTCCTGAGATGGTAATTTCTCTCTTACCAATTTCCAACCTTGGCATGTTATTCATCTTTTTATCTCATTGTTATACTTTTTATAAGCTTAATTTTATTTTCTCTTTAAAAAGGTTGGACGTGTGGCTGGCATGCTCAATTACTTTTTGATGAATTTGGTGGGTCCTGGAAAATTGCTTAGTGTAGAAGATTTGGAGGAATACGAGTTTCATCCTAAGCGCTTGCTTAGAAAGGTTAGCAATGGCATCACCTATATTTGGGAAAAAATGATTAAATTCTTTTTTCTTTCATGGTTCATACGAATTTACTGAAGTTTAAATTATTCTTTTAAAGATGGTGCAAACATACGTTCATTTGGCCAGAGGCGATAAAAATTCTGTCCTCCCAGCTGCCATTGCAATGACCCGTCAATCAAATGATGATAAGGCAAGTTTGACGAGACCTTTTAATATACCGTAAAGTGTTCTCGCGATAAACATTCTTTTTATTGTTTAATCTAACTTGAAAATTTGTCACAGCTGTTTGATATGGTGGCAAATGCATACCGTGGGTTAGGCGAGGATGGGAAAGTTAGAGAGGCATTTATTGCACTGGGTGATCAAGCAAAAGTTGCAGCATCAGATAGCATGGATGAAGAAATACCAGATGACTTCCTGGATAAAATTCAAGTATGTCTTAGGCTTCTTTTTTGTGTGTTTCTAAAACGAATCATTTGAGAGTTTCATATGATCTACACGATGTTCACATTATCATATAATTGTTCTCAATAGTGGGTGTTGTCTTATTAATAATTAATAATATAATTGGTTATAAAAATAAAAAAAAGTAAAATTTTAAATTCGATGATGACTATGAACATGTGATGCTTCCATTTCATAGAATAAAAAAGAGAAATATATGTCCCTTTTTATTTTGCAGTACACATTGATGAAGGATCCAGTTAAGCTACCAACATCTCCTGAAAGAGTTGATCGACTTGTCATTCAGATATATCTTCTTAATCATAAAGTACACCTTTAAACTTTTGTTCTTTATAGATGTTTCATGTACAAGAGTTTGCTGGTTTATGCTTTTTTATTTGGTTTTATTTGCAGACTTGTCCATTCACCCGTCTACCTCTTACCTATGATATGGTGGTGCCTGATGAAGAGCTGAAAGCAAGAATAGAAAAATTTATG
Source organism: Crotalaria pallida (assembly GCA_037953625.1). Taxonomy (NCBI): domain Eukaryota; kingdom Viridiplantae; phylum Streptophyta; class Magnoliopsida; order Fabales; family Fabaceae; genus Crotalaria; species Crotalaria pallida. The sequence continues at coordinate 133,481,741 of CM075654.1, read as the reverse complement.
GCATCTCGCAAAAAAAAATAAAAAATGAAGAATACATCCTTCTTAGGAGCTTTTCCTTAGGATGTTAGTGTTGATCCATGAATTGTTTTTATTTTGTTTTCATTAGACTAAAAGCTTGGATAATTACTTGTGTTTATTTCCTCCTATATATTATCGGCCATTACACAAATCACCTATTATTTCCTAATTGCATTCTTATACAGCATCATTGGCAACGTTTCTTTGAGCTGGATTGATTTGTCTATTCAAATTCCCTCATTTATGATTGGCGCTTATAATGCTTTATATAATTATTATAAGTAGTAGCTGTAGGTATTTTGTTGTGGCATGTGTTTTTATAGCTGATGTGACTTTTGAGATATTTAGTGATTTTCAAATACTCCCTCCGTTCCAATTTAACTGTCACTTTAGCAATTTCACACAGATTAAGAAAGTCATTTAATATTTCAATATTCAAGAGAATTATTAAATAACTTTACTATAATACCCTCAAAGTACATTAATTATAACCCATTTCACATATTTCAACACATTAAATGCAAGGTTAAAGGTGGAAAAAATCAATTAATACATCCTCGAATTCCTAAAGCGACAAATAATTTGGAACAAGTTAAAAATGCTAAAATGACAGATAATATGGAACGGAGGGAGTAATTGTTTTGGTGCGGCTGGGGTGATGGAAATTACTAAGGTTCTTTTCTGGATTTCAGTTATAAATTTAGGAAAGGCTGCAATTTCTTTTGGTTATCAACCTCCAATAATATCCCCAAACCCCAACCTTAAAGAGTGAAAATACGAAAAATGTCCTTAATAAAAAAAATCTAAATTACAAACCCATGTTTTCAACTCCAAACCCCAAACCACTTTTATCCATATATCCAGGAATGGAAAGCCATATATAGTCTTTGTTGCTACGTACCTCTGGTCATATCACTGTCCAAACTCTATGAAAAGCCATATGCACCATCCAAACTCTTTGAACTATTTTTTTTGACATCCACTTTTATTAACATCGAATTTTAGGTTTATTACTAGAGTATTGTTCGTGTTGGTGATTGTGTTGACATTAAAGTATGGTTTTTTCCACTGCATGAAGATTTTTCGACTGACCAGTCTTGGAAAATTGGTGTCCAACGCGGGTCTCTCGGAATTTCCTTTTATTTTCCGACCCAAGATTCTCAGAATACTTAATTTCGAGAATCAGATCTCGGAATCGGTAAGAAATTTTCGAGAACGAGGTCTCGGAAATCAGACAGATCTGTGGCATAACATACCTCATGTGTTAATGCATTAAGAAATCAGACAGATCTTTGACATAACATACACATCCCTTTCAGCTTGTGATTTAGATTGCAGCAAAAGTTTGTGATGAGGGTGTACATGCCTTTTCAAAAATCCAGAACACTATCCGAAACACTATCCATTTCATAATTCATTAAACAGAAGTAAAGAAGAGAACAATGGGTAAGGAGGGAAACTTTAAATCTGTGTATTGTGAGGAAGAAATGGAAGGGAGCTTCAATATGTCAATGTTGTGTAGAAGGGGGGAGAAGAAGGAAACCGTGTGACTGTGTGAGAGAAGAAAAATTTATTGTTGCAAGGGGGGAGCTTCAATGTCTCATTGTTGCAAGAGGTGTTTTTTTGTCCATATTCCTTGCGGAACCACCGGTATCAAGAGCACCCTTAATATCAGAGAGCCTCGAGACTATTCCGGAGCGACGAGCTGCGTGGTTGGCTCTCCCGAGGTATTTTTAGTGGAAATCGAACACAGGACTACTAGCACCCGTGTCCCATTCCCAATATTTCAGTTGGGGTCTTAAACCAACTGAATAAGCCCGGTTGGTTGCAAGAGGTGTTTTCTTTTAATAAAAAAAATTATTTAAAAAAAAAGAAACTAGAAATGTGAGAAATGTTCGCTGATGAGAGTTAACTAACCGATATTGCTCGGAAAGAGTTTGGAAGGAGGTTTGCAAACCTAAAAAGGTATATTTAATTTGGTTGTACCCAAAAATTTGATAGCCTCTCAACTTCATGGATTATGTCAAGTAGTATAAAAAATATTGTTTTTATAGGGATTTTTTAAGTACCGACAAATTATAAGTAAAAATTATCAAAACTAATATATTAGAGATTTATAAAATAAAGTAAAAGGTTTTTTTTTTATAAAAATAATATAAAATAAATCTAAAAATATGAAACATAATAAGAATTGAATTTTCTAAGGATTTGTTTTACCACATATTCACATTGACAATCAAATAAAAATTTCTCTTTTATTTTGCTAGATTTATTTTTAAGGTAAATTATACTAATATAAAATACTAGTTCCTTTCATAATCTAGCAATGAACCCAGTGATTCCTAACTCCTACTTTCGTGGTAATTAGGTCATATATTCATTAAGATTTTTGATAATTCAAGCTAAGAAATCATCTTAGGAATTAGAACTACTTTCATGATTTATGCGTTCCTAAGTTTAATTTTGTATTTTATACTAGTTATGTCTCATTTGGATACAAAGCTTAATGAAGCACTTATAACGTAAATACTTATTAGATGAGAGCTTACAACATAAGCACTAAGAGTCCATTAAGTTTCATGTGTTTGGGTGCACACTTTGAAAAAACAATTATACAATCAAAATGTTTGGATGCGTTATTGCATAAATACTTGTTAATATTTGTCTTAATTCTTAAAAATGAAAAAAAAAACTGTTTTAATTTAAAATTAAAATTCATCATTTTTTTGGTATATATATATATATATATATATATATATATATATATATATCATCATATTACTATTATTAAACCAACGAGCTGTTGGTGCAGTGGTGCCAGGGGCTGCACTTGGTAGGGCGAACCACGGTTCGATCCCCCGCAACAACGTTGGGAGATGAATAAAACCTTAACCCCGGGACCCCCCTCGAACTGGATTAGTCAGCTCAGTGGACCGGATACCAGGGTGCAAACCAAAAATATTACTATTATTAAGTAATGTCTTGAGTAGGTTCAATTTTTTTTTTAAGTTGACCAAAATGTCTAGAATCTATTTGAATTAAATTTTAAGATTTTAAATCGCTTATTTATTACCAATGAAGGTTGACACAGTTGGTGTGAGGTTTTGTCACTTAAGTAAGTGGTTGATGACTTGATCCTCAAAGTCGAACCATACCCGAAGGATTAGTCACCGTGCTAATAAAAAGAATATTATGATTAATATTTAAAAGAGTGAAGTACCACTTTGTTCCCTCATGTTTTTTAGACACGACACTTTAGTCCCTCAAAATGTCAAACTTCATTTTTAGTCCCTGAAGATTTTTATGGGACACTTAAGTCCCTCCATTCACTCCGTCAACTGCCTCAACTGTGGACTTAAGTGTTCCATAAAAAAATCTTGAGGGACTTAACTGTCTCATAAAAAATCTTCAGGGACTAAAAGTGAATTTCCACACTTTGAGGGACTAAAGTGTCTCATCTAAAAATATGAGGGACCAAAGTAGTACTTCACTCTAATTAAAATTTAAATTTATATTATATTTATTTTGGCTAGTTTCATTTTACAATTTTTTTATGTCAATCATCATCATACATCAATTAATTTATTAATATAATAATTATATGAGTATAGCTGTATAGGACAATGTTTGAAAACTAAAATGAATAGTAAAAATGAGTACCGTTTGCAACAGCTTGCAGAAGTCGAAAGAAGGTGCTATGCCCTTGCGGTATGCACACTTCCGCAAAAGCAGCATAAGTCGATTTTCATAAGCTTCTATGAGGTTCTTATGAAAATAAAGCATAAGTAGTTTATTAAAAATATAGGCTTATTTTATTTTTTGGTTTTTGAAAGTTGATCAAGTTTTGGCTTTAGTCCCTATCTTTGTATTTGACCGGTCTTGATTCTTAAAAGTTAAATTTTTTTTTTGGTCTCTGCTGTTAGGGATTCACCGTTAATTGATGATGTGGCTTACGGAGTGTCACGTCAGCACGCCATGTGTCTTTTTGTTTAAAGTAAAAGGTCCCTGAAAGTTAACCGAATTTTGGTTTTAGTCCCTATCTTTTCATTTGACCGATCAAGGTCCTTAAAAGTTTAAAATTTTTTAATTTGGTCTCTGTCATTAGTAAAATACTATTAATTGCTGACATGACTAACTGAATCAGCATGCCATGGGTCTGCATATTAATGAGTTGTTTCCAGGTTGACAGATGACATGTAAGAACAGTAGGCATGTAAGAACTGTATAGAATAAGACATGAATTCTATTATGTATCTGGTTTATTATATAAATAGAAAGACCGAAAGACTAAAAATTATAATATTTTAGTTTATTTGAAGTCCCACATCGAAATATTTATGCAAGAATTGAATGTTATATACTCCAATGATGACTATGAGTTTGTTTAAGTTATTAGACTCATGTAAGTGAGGCGAGTTTTGATTGTCTTGCTAGGTTATCCATGTCATATTGTGCATATACATGACATGTTATGTGGCAATCCTTAACCGTGTCAACAATTAATGGTATTTTATCAACGGCGGGGACTAAAACAAAATTTTTTTTCAACTTTTAAGGACTTTGATCGGTAAAAAAAAAGATAGGGACTAAAGCCAAAATTCGGTCAACTTTCAGGGACCTTTTACTTTAAACAAAAAGACATATGGCATGCTGACATGGCACTCCGTTAGCCACGTCATCAATTAACGGTGGATCCCTAACGGCAGGGACCAAAACAAAAAAAAATTAAACTTTTAAGGATCAAGATCGGTCAAATAAAAAGAAATAGACTAAAACCAAAACTCGGTCAACTTTCAGGGACCAAAAACTTAAATAAACCAAAAATATATAAGATGTTTTTATAAGTTCTTCTAAACATTTATATAAGTACTTATACAATAAGATAAGCTTAAATAAGTAAAAATTAAGCTCCTCCAAACGGCACCTAAGATTCATCTTTAGTACTTCCCTTGCTATATGAAATCATGCAATTATGGAGTGCTACACAATCGCACACATTAAGAACACCAAAATTAAATAAAAACTAGTAAGCAAACCCGTGCACATGCACGAGCGAAAGAGGGAAGAGTATTATTTAGTAATTGAGTAACATATTAAATATTTATATTATATAAAAATTAATAAAGTTTTTATTAAATATTATTTGATAAAAAGCATGTTGTATATTTATTTATTAGTTGGGCTATACCAAAAAAAACTTCATATAGGAAAGCTATCAAAAAAACTTCATAAGTATATTTAATTTTTCAATGACTATTTTAGGACTTTATTTTTTTTAGGGACCAAATTTGACCATATAAAAAATTTCAGGGACCACTTTGGGTCTTTACTAAACATTTAAAAATGAAGAAAATTGACATGTATATGGTTAAAAAAAATTAAAATTGTTTAATAAAGAATCGCACCTGATGCATATATAATTACTTTGAAATTACTTTCTTTAAGATGAGTTACTAAAATATTATGAACAGTTTTTAAGGGGTTTCATCTACTGTATTAATAAATAATATGGTGTGATTCATTAATTAATAGAAGAGAACTTAATGTGATCATTGAAAAGACCGAAATTAATGGCATTGAGAAGACCAAAATTAATGTGATTATTGGGAATAAAATTAGGAGAGAAATATTTACAAATATTTAATACCGAAATTAATGGGATTGTTGAGAAGACAAATAGGAGAGCAATATCTCCAACATTTAAGATCGAAATTAATGGGATCATTGAGAAGATAAATAGGTGATAAATATTTACAACATTTAAGAAATATTTTCAAGTTGATTATTATTAATTAATGGTTTTTGTTATGCATTGATGCATAAGTTATTTTTTTGAATGTAATTATTTTATTCCAAATCTGAAGCAAATCTTTTTCAAACAAAAAAAAAACATAGAGAAATATATTAGGTAGTTATTATGATTGAAGATTAAAATATATATTTTTTTTAGTTTCTTATCTTTTGGTTTTTTAGGTTTTTTTATTCAATATTTTTTTTTCATAAAAATCAGTTACTATAAAACAAAAAAAAATCAGTTACTAATAGAAGAAAAAAAAATCAATTGCTAATTAATTACTAAAAGTATGAAAATATGGTGTGATTCATTAATTAATAGAAGAGAACTTAATGAGATCATTGAGAAGACCGAAATTAATGGCATTAAGAAGACCAAAATTAATGGGATAATTGGGAAGACAAATAGGAGAGAAATATTTACAAATATTTAATACCGAAATTAATGGGATTATTGAGAAGACGAATAGGAGATTAATATCTCCAACATTTAAGATCGAAATTAATGGGATCATTGAGAAGACAAATAGGTGATAAATATTTACAACATTTAAGGAATATTTTCAAATTGTTATTATTAATTAAAGGTTTTTGTTATTCATTGATGCATAAGTTACGAAAATTTGTATTTTATTAAAAAGTTTCAATTTTAGGTATTATATTATTCTTTTGAATATAATTATTTTATTCCAAATCTGATTCAAATCTTTTTCAAACAAAAAAACATGGAGATATATATTAGGTAGTTATTATGATTGAAGATTAAAATATATATTTTTTTTAGTTTCTTATCTTTTGGTTTTTTAGGTTTTTTTATTCAATATTTTTTTCATAGAAATCAGTTACTATAAAACAAAAAAAATCAGTTACTAATAGAAGAAAAAAAATCAATTGCTAATTAGTTACTAAAAGTATGAAAATATGGTGTGATTCATTAATTAATAGAACAGAACTTAATGGGATCATTGACAAGATCGAAATTAATGGCATTGAGAAGACCAAAATTAATGGGATTATTGGGAATAAAATTAGCAGAGAAATATTTACAAATATTTAATACCGGAATTAATGGGATTGTTGAGAAGACAAATAGGAGAGCAATATCTCCAACATTTAAGATCGAAATTAATGGGATCATTGAGAAGATAAATAGGTGATAAATATTTACAGCATTTAAGAAATATTTTCAAGTTGATTATTATTAATTAATGGTTTTTGTTATGCATTTGATGCATAAGTTAATTTTTTGAATGTAATTATTTTATTCCAAATCTGAAGCAAATCTTTTTCAAACAAAAAAAACATAGAGAAATATATTAGGTAGTTATTATGATTGAAGATTAAAATATTTTTTTTTAGTTTCTTATCTTTTGGTTTTTTAGGTTTTTTTATTCAATATTTTTTTTCATAGAAATGAGTTACTATAAACAAAAAAAAATCAATTACTAATTAGTTACTAAAAGTATGAAAATATGGTGTGATTCATTAATTAATAGAAGAGAACTTAATGGGATCATTGAGAAGACCGAAATTAATTGCATTGAGAAGATCAAAATTAATGGGATTAAAATTAGGAGAGAAATATTTACAAATATTTAATACCGAAATTAATGGGAATGTTGAGAAGACAAATAGGAGAGCAATATCTCCAACATTTAAGATCGAAATTAATGGGATCATTGAGAAGATAAATAGGTGATAAATATTTACAACATTTAAGGAATATTTTCAAGTTGATTATTCAATATTACGATTGAAGATTAAAATATTATTTTTTTTAGTTTCTTATCTTTTGATTTTTTAGGTTTTTTTATTCAATATTTTTTTCATAGAAATCAGTTACTATAAAACAAAAAAAATTAGTTACTAATAGAAGAAAAAAAATCAATTACTAATTAGTTACTAAAAGTATGAAAATATGGTGTGATTCATTAATTAATAGATTTGAACTTAATTGGATCATTGAGAAGACCGAAATTAATGGCATTGAGAAGACCAAAATTAATGGGATTATTGGGATTAAAATTAGGAGAGAAATATTTACAAATATTTAATACCGAAATTAATGGGATTGTTGAGAAGACAAATAGGAGAGCAATATCTCCAACATTTAAGATCGAAATTAATGGGGTCATTGAGAAGATAAATAGGTGATAAATATTTACAACATTTAAGGAATATTTTCAAGTTGATTATTATTAATTAATGGTTTTTGTTATGCATTGATGCATAAGTTATTTTTTTGAATGTAATTATTTTATTCCAAATCTGAAGCAAATCTTTTTCAAACAAAAAAAACATAGAGAAATATATTAGGTAGTTATTATGATTGAAGATTAAAATATATTTTTTTTAGTTTCTTAATTTGGGTTTCTCGATCAGGTTTATCGAGTAAGTTCAAATCGACGAAATTGACGACAACCTTACGTTAAGTCTTAATTTTCAAGGACCAATTTCTCTCATAGAAAAAACATTAGGGACTATTTGGTGACTTAATTTTTTTAGAGACCAAATTGTCCCACATTCCAACTTTTCAATGACTATTTCAGACAAAAGAATAAAAGAAAAGAGCAGATGACTCAACCACATAATGTATTTCAAGATAATTAATCACTTCAATTGCAGTATATCGACGTAACTAAAACGCCACCTGGAGTACATATTATCAGAGTATATTACAAAAGAGAAACTAAAACGGCACCTGACAAACGAAGCTCAATGTTTTCATCATTACGAATTGGAGTTTTATTATTTTCCAGAACGGAGTTCCCAGATCGAGATTTCAGCACAGAGGTTGGAGTCACAAAGCCTTCTGCAATGTCAAGTTAATCAACTTTATATAGAGAAAGAAATGTTGGAAATCAAAAATAAAGATGAGTTAAAAATAATGAGTTTAATCTTGTATTGAGTATTGATTACCAGAAACATCGTTGTTGAGTATTGATTGAGAAGAGCTCCCATCAAAGTTTCCATCTCTATTTTTCTCTGCACCATCCCCATTTGATAGCTTGGAGATTTCACTACTCATTTTCGATACTAAGAATTCAATCCCACCCTTTTTTTCCCCACCCGATATCAGTTTCGATCTCTTAGAGCAATTTGTCAAAGACAAAGTGTACACCGCCTCAGATCTCAGCAAGTCGGTGTCATATGTCTCTCTCATTTGGGCTTGAAGCCCACTAACTCAATAAACACTCACATAATAAATGCACTCTCTCTCATTAGACTTCTTAAGTCAAAATTGGCGGCTAAAATCATATTTTGGTCTCCTAATTGGAAACCATTATGGATTTATAATAATATTGATAAGTTATAGCATAAATACAAGATAAAATATCAAAACCTCATGTCAATGTTTCAATGGACTAATCATAATCCTTAAAAATAGAAAAACTACTCGATCATAATCATAATATAAACCAAAAAAATAGGAAAAATGCATAAAATGTAGAAATAACCAAAAGACAAGGGAAAAAAATTCCTTCCATCTTCAAACCACCTTGAATCCTTTTTTTTTTTAAAAAAAAATTTGTTTCTATCTATGACAGAAAAGCAATCCTAATCCTAATTCTAATCATACTACTATTCTAATATTACTACTACTACTACTCTACTTGTAATATAGAGTTTCATGTATTTATAATTTTTCCATAAGGCTTTTGTCATACCACTCTAGATTTTACGCATGTCATTTATTAATTTATTTCCAAATAACACACCACTTCTTTTTTTTTTTTTCATATTCACACACCTGACTTCCACTCACGAAACAACTCTCTCTTTCTCAAAAGACTAAACACTGCTCCTTTATTTCCAACATAACTCCCTCCATATTCCGAATACTCCCCTTTCTGGAAAACTTATTTATTCGTATCAAGTGATGAACAACATTTAAAAAAATTATGATTTCTTTTAACACTAATAGATTTTCATAACAAATAATTAAAAATAAATTTCGTGCTTATCCTAATTTATGTACTACTACTGCATAATTATTTTGCTGTTATAAGAACGAGTGAATAGAGGGATTTACATTTTACAATGTATGGGTCCCTTTAAAGGAGACACAAGAGGATGAAACTTTTCTTTCTTAAAAAATTTCGCATCTTTTCATGAATAATTTGTAATTAAAATAATTTTTGCTATCTTAACTTTCCATTTCTTGCTATTTTACATTTTCGCATCTCGATGGCAACAAAAAGCAGGAGGTAGTAATCCCAAAAGAAGGAAGTACTCAGAAGAACACGGAGGAAATTATGTTGGAAAGAAAGAGGGAGTGTTTAATATTGAGAAGGAGAGAGTTGTTTTTTTTTTTCCCCAAAAGTGGGGTGTGTGAATATAAGGAAAAAAAGAGGGTTAAAGGGAAAGAGATAATGGAGAAATAAAAAAATATTAATTTTTTTTATCAAGGATAATTTTGAAAATAAATTAATAGGTGAGATGTGCAAAGTCTAGAGTGAGGTGGCAAAAGCATATAAGGCTTCCCCTTGACTGATTATTGCGGTTGTGATTGTTGTTGTTGTGACAACGCTGATTCCGGTTATTGTTATTGTTAAAACCACCTTGGGGTCTTGCCTGTCCAAAACAGTTGTCTCTCCTACCACCACCTTGTCCATAAGGACCGGGGGATTTGAACCCACCATTATAATTCCTTTTCTCCGACGATTGCCTCATCGGTCCACCACTCCTAGCTTGTGCCACAGACTTCACCGCCGAACTCTTTGGCTGCAATCCACTTTCGACAATTCTTCCCTTGTTCACCAAAATGGAAAACACATTGATCTCCAAATCAGGAAAAGCTTGCTTGATTTCGGGCTTCAACCCATCCAGAAACTTAGCACACTTCGACCTCTCGTTCCCAGCTTCACCATAATAAGTCATGAACCTTGCCAAATCCTCAAACTTTGTCGCATACTCACCAAGGCTCATGGTTCCATTTCCTTAGCCGTTTTGAGATACTTAGGAAAGTACTTATCCAATACCATTCTTTTGAATTGATCCAAGTGATCATTGCACCTTCTCCCGCTAATCCTTGTCTAGCATTGCGCCACCAGTTGTCTACTTCCCCCGTCATCATATATCCCGCATAGGCGATCTTATGCTCATCAGTATACTAAACCATTTCTTCAAAGATTCTTTCCAGGTTTGTTATCCAAGCTTGAGCTTCGTCTGGTGCGAAACCTCCCGTAAACTCTTTCAGGTTTCTGCGACAGAATTCGTCTAAACCTCTGATTCCTTGTCCACCAGCATTCGGGTTTCCATTTTGATTCTATTGCAGCTGTTGGTGCATGAGATTCATGTTATTCCCTACTCCTGCCAACAATGCAGCCATCCGAGCCATTATCGCAGCTTGTTGTTGATCATTCTGGGGTTCATTAGCTTGACGATGGGCCATCGTTATCCTGCCATATGCGTAGAATCAACTCTTAGATTAAGCAGAGATTTGCACACCCATTAAATCTAACTTAGGTCTAACCTTTAACACACAATCAACAGAATTACACAAAGAAAGCATATAAGTCTATGCTTAAGGCCACTAAGGACAACCAACGCTATACACTTATACAAAATCAAACAGAGTCACACAAGGAAAACATATAAGGCTATGCTTAAGACCACCAAGGACAACCATCGCTCGGATACCACTAAATGTAATACCCCAATTTGGACTTAAAATTTTCGTAAAAATTTGCGCCATTTTTTTCTAAAACATTCATTAACAAGTTATTTTCCAAAAAGGTTTTGCAGCATATGATTAGATTCACTTAGTTTTTGAAAATGTTTGCAATCATTTACTTACACTTAAATTCTTTTCCAAAAAGAGTGTCACGATACATCACCATCCATTCATCATTCACAAAAGTACGATAGTTGCAATTGCGGAATAAAAGATAATTGCATTTATTCATCATAATTCTCAAAAAGAGTTTTCAGCCATCAAGGCCACATTATCCTTCAATACTGAAAATGGAAGTAAAACTGAATAAAAAAATATCTGTGACAATTTGGAAAATTACATTAGTTTTATCAGGGCTGCCCCACTAGACTCCAAAAAACTAAAACTCAAGACCAACAATAACCAAACCATGCTACTAGTCCTTATCAAGGTCCTCTTCAGGGTCCTCTTCGGGGTCCCCTTCTTCGGGGTCCTCTTATGGATCCTCCTCTATCCCCGCAACCACACCCGCAGGTGGTGCCATCGATGCAGCATGTAAGTCCGCTGGTCCTCCAGGCATGAGGTCACTTAACACGAATCGAACCTCGACACGATTAGTAGCAACACCTAACAAAATGTGGTCTCTATCTTCGAAGCTGAGTCTAGTAGGCCCTTCCCAAATCCATCCAGTAGCTGTTCTAGTCCATTGCCCCCCATGAGAGGAGACATTACCAAATTCAAGGTGCGGTCCGCCATCTAAACGACTACAAAAGAAGAAAGTACACAAGAAATAAGAGAGTAAGCGATCCGAACGAATTAATCGTCGATGGTATGGACTTACTCAAAGGGGTCACATTAAGACCAAATATATATAACATAAATCAAGTAGATACCGAATAGATTCATATGACATCATTATTATAAGCATCATTGGTACCATTTCATAACTTCATAATTTCATCTCATAACTTCAATTATAAATTCACTTGGTTACTAAAAGAATTTCAAATAAACTTATAACTTTTTCAATATTCTTTTTCTCAATCGAACATAACCGTCAATGATTTAGTGAGAGAAATCATTGAGGTAAGGGAATAATTCAGCACGAACGATACATCTCCTCCTCAATTATCCAACCATTACCTAAGTCGGAAAGCAGATGGGACACAAAGGAATTCTAACCACGCCGGCATCGAAAGTCAAAGGGTACGTACCAACTGAAACCATGCAAGTTGGCCAGCACAAGGAAATCGTTACATATTCATTAAACAAAACAATGACTTTTAGCCTCGATTCAAATTCCCTCTCACCATCTCCGATTTGCTCAAGGGGGTGACAGCTCTATCCCTAGTTCGCGTTGCAGTCCTTGCTACAATAAACGCCCAACAAGTGACCTTAATCATTGTAACCTTGTCCCGCCTAGGGAAGCGCTCAAGGCTTCTTGACGTTCACCGTCCTTGCTCTCCCCTCTTGCAATCACCACTTGAAGGGATGCACAACCTCCAAGTATCTGATATCTTTCCTCTCCACTACTTCTCGCTCAACGTGTAACACCCTCACTTTTTATTAGCTTAAATACTATTAATTAGGTCGAGTTTAATAAGGACCTAAAGATTTCTAAATAAAATCCGACAGAGTTTCCTCTGTTTATCGGACTTACATTTAAGTTTAAGTTTTAATATACTCTGATCTGACAGGTTTAGATAGATATAATTTTTGGGAAGTCCGATAAACAGAAGGATAGCATTACACGAGTTTAAGTTTTAATAAAATATATGAGATGTGGGCCACAACTTTTTAACTATACTATTTACACCACATTGGTTTTTGTTCTCTCAATTCATAGTTTACACTTCATGGTGTGGAGTGTACTCCTACTCGGCCATAACTCGTGTAAGCTCCTTCTGCACCTGTAATAAAAATAGCAAGAAGGGTAGCATTACACAGAACTTAGGAAATAATATCTAAAGAGCCATAGTAATAAACTAAGCCTATGACACATAAAACAATCATTTCATTCACATTCAATTTCATGCTTTCATTCCTCACTTTCAATTATTAACTTATTCATTTTTCTCCCTTGTCTTTCCTTCCTATTAGTTACTTTTCTTTATTTCACCCCATTAGGACATTTACACCTGTTAGGACATTTACACCCAATAGGACATTTTCACCTGTTAGGACATTTGACACCCATCAGGACATTTCCACACCCATTAGGACGTTTCATACCCGTTAGGACGTTTCATTTTCCTTTAATTCCTTTAGCCATATAATCCTCTCATGCCCTTTAGCCATTCTTGTTACTTAACTTCTTTTAATTGCGCATAATGATCCGTGGTGACACATTTTGCACCTAACATGACCTTTTTCACCTAATGAGACATTTTTACCTGATGAGACATTTGCACCTAACAGGACATTTGCACCTATTGAGACATTTGCACCTAATAGGACATTTGCACCTAATGGGGCGTGTCACCCAACCGGATCATTATTAAGCGCCACGAACACAAACACATACATACATCACATACACAAACACATTCCTTTTTACTCGTAGCATATAATTATTTATTTCCCTATCCAAGGTTGTCATTTTACTGTAATTTATTATTATCATTACATCACATTGCACCATCATCACTAACTCCTTTTCTAGGTTATGATATCTAACTAATTCTGAATACCTTATATTCGTTTTGAGCCCTAGCCATTTTTTCCACATCATCATCAGCAAACTCATTCAAATAGTACAAGCACACATATTACATACTCATAATTTCCTAACAACATATTTGAGTCCATTTCATTTATTTATTCCCAACTTAGACCCTAATCATTTATTCACATCAACACCAACCAAAACATTCAGTATCACAAGCATACACACATATACTCATAATTTCATAACAAACATATTTAAGTTCTTTTTCCTTATTTTATGCTCAACTTATTATTAACATCAACTACCCTAATGTTTATTATCATGGCTACTCTTTTCTACCCTTAGTTACCACCATAATCACCCTAGAAATCATGCCCCAAATAATGATAACACTCCCCTTCTTACCTTAACATTGTAGAGAGAGGTGTACCAAACCCTAGCCTTTAGCTTTTTCCCTAGCTCCGTAAGACTTCAACCGAGGGGCTGCCGAATGTTCAGTGAGAGGGACGAGAATGAGCTTGATTCCTTGTGTTTGTGAAGGAAGAAGTGAAATGATGATGACCTTGAGGATGGATAGAAATGGAACTCTTAGAATCTTGAAGGAGAAAAGGGGACAAATAAAACTTTGCTTCGGTGAGGAGGGTTCGACCCGTGTGATGATGTGGGGGTGGTATTAGTGCTCTTTGTTCTTGGCCAAGGAGATGGGGTGATGTTTTTGTTTGGCTTGGTGATGATGATGGTAGTTCACTCTTGGTTTCTTAGAGTTTGCGAAGAGAAAAAGAACTCATGAAAGAGAAGAAGAATGAATGTAGAAGATGAATGAATGATTTGTTTGTTGCGTTATTGTTTATTTTGCATTAATTGGGAATGTGTGGTCCACCAAAAAGGCTATTTCTAGCAGCTTTGTAACATGTGGTTATAAATTAATGGCTTCCTGAGGAAGCCACAAATGAGTGATTGAGAGGGATCAAGGTCTGACACGAGCGCTTGGGCGTGGAGAGTGGGGCGTCTGGGCGCAGAAACGCTGTGAGGGCCATTGGTTTTGGCGCGGGTGCTCGGTCCTGATTCCCTAATTCGACGTGTTATGAATCCGACCAGATCGTGGTCGAGCTCGTAAACTGAGTGCTAACTGATCGGCGTACGCTCGAATCGATCGGACTAGAGTCATGGGGACTATGTTAGGATCTCGGTGTGTAACGGTCCGATCTGGTTCGGTCTTTGATAAATATTAGGGACCGTACCAATTAAATTAACATGGTTCGGTTCGGTCCATACATTTTCAATATTCAAAGACCAGACTAGACCGTTCTTTTTTATTTTTGCTGCTTTATTTTTATTTTTTTTGCATTATGAACCATTTTCCAAAAAAAAAAATGAAGCAGTATGCACCAACATTTTTCTGCTATACAGTATGCACCTTAACAATTAATTACGTTTTTTCTGCTATATAGTATGCACCTCAATATTTTTTTGCATTATAATACTATGCACATTTAAGGCTTAAATGTGATTCCAATTTCCATTTTCCAACATACTACTTTAGACTCGAGTGTTCACTACTCAGCTAGCAAACTCAAGTGTTCACTACTCAGCTAGCATACATGTGATTCCAGCATACTACTAAAATACTCAACCAACAAGTAATAGTATTGACATGTTAGGCTACTGTTGGGGAAATCAAAACATGAGGGAGGCAGTGATTAGCCGTTTGGGTTTTAATTAATCGGTCTTGTTCGGTCTTAACGGTCTCAAAAATAGTGAGACCGTGGACTGGACCATATACTAATGGTCTAAAAATTTTGAGACTGGACCAGACCATGAGATCAAACCGGACCATATTTTTTGGTCTGGTTCGGTTCGATACGATTGGTCTCGCGGTCTCGGACCGGATCACTTACACCCCTAACGACACATCATTCACGTGGCCAGCTACTTTCACATCAAGCACGTCCAAGAACAATGCGATTAGGGATATACAACAAAGGTTTACTTGTGCCACATGCACCATCATTGTACACTAAATCAGACGACAACGTATGCTTTACGGATCTTAACAATTTTAATTTAATAATTAATTTCCGATAGCTCATCAGTTATCACAGGATAACATCTGGACAAGAATAATCTCATCACATGATCCATGCTTTATAATTAAAACTGTACAATAAACAATTTAGATTATATAACAATTAACATCATACAATTTAGAAGTTATCGTCTCAGCGTAGAGCGGCTAAACAAACCCAAACAGTTGTCGTCACGCATTTCGACAAATAACTACGAAGTTTTGATCTTTGAGATGATCGAGAACGTCCTAATGCTACCAATAGGGCCATTGTGTCTTAGGAAAGCTTCTCTCTCACCTTGATGCGAAATTACAGTTGCTACTCCTTGCTCTTTATCATGGTTCCTGATGTCTCCTTGAAACTCTTTATCCTCAAACAAATAATCATACTATTACTAACTAACTACTATTAACTTTAATTAAAAGAAATTCAGCGATTCTATAAAACATTTGTAAAACAAAGCTTCATTTCATTTTACTCAAAACCAAACTATTTGGAATCACGTAATTAATTCAATTAAAACTTTGATAACGTAACTTGATAAATAAATATAAGACTTGATTATCCTAACCAATTTCTTATATAACAATTGTTAGAAACCCACCAAGCGTCCTAACAATCTACTAGAGGGGGTGAATAGTAGTTTGAAGCAATAGTACCAATTTTCCGGATAAAACTGAAACCGGTCTGTAGTGGATCTGAGAAATAGATCCACCACGATGTGTTTTGGTGGTTGTTGCAGCTGACGAGGGTGACCCCGGTCCTACGTACCCTCGGTGATAAGGGGATCAAGTCACACGTAGTTCTTGATAGTAGGGATGAGAGAACATACCTTAGCCCCTATAGCATGGCGATACTTATAGGGGAAGTTGTGTTGTGGTGCCTTATGGGCCTGTTCGGCCCAGTAGGGCTGACGTGGCTCTTAGAGGATAAGAAGGATGAGTTATTCACCCTTATCTTGTACTAGAGAGCTCATGCTTATCCTGTAGCGGTAGGATTTATTATTGGTTAACCCTACAAGCCCCCCAAGCTCGTATGGGCTCGAAGAGCCTGTGCTGAGCTTCTGAGAGTTGGTGGTGACATAAAACATTGTTTGCTAGTTGATGCCTTTTATTCGGAAGAGTACCACTGATGGTTGATAGCGTTCTTCGTGCTCGGATAATGACAGGGAAACCCGATATGAGATTCTTCATAATTAGCAAACGATTCCGAGCAGGGGAAATCAACAAAATATTCTTCATACCCGGAACGAGAGACTCTAGTGGGGAACACAGTGCGAGGTTTCCACAATCGTCTTACGAATCCGAGAAGAGAAGGGTAGTGCGTGATTCCCGACATTCTGAATGTATGAGATACCAAAAGGGGGACGCTGTCGAGGGTCCGCGCGCAGTTGGCACATGTATTCGAAACAAGGAACCGTACACAGACTTCTCTACGCTCGGAACACAAGCGCAAAGAGGGAAACTCGGCACGGGGGTCCTCGCCATCATCAATACGTTTCGAATAGAGTAACATGTTATTGTGTTCACTATGCTCGGAAAACGATATGCCCATTGATGAGAATCTTGAAATGGGTCACTCAGCTGCTCGGGCCATCATACGTGTACCTTGCATGTGTGTACGAAAATAATAATTAATTAGTTATTGTCGTTCAAGATTGACAATTTATAATATTTATTGGCAATTAATAAATGACATGTAATCAAATTAATCATGCGCTAATAAGTGATATTGACAATTGCATAATATGAGTAAAAATGTTACTTCCCTGTTTTTATGAACGATTTGTTGTTGTTGTTGTCCAACTTTTTTTTTTTTTTGGCTTGGGCCTGTTGAAGCCCTTTTCTTCTTTTTGGTGCAGCTTGGCCCAGCAGCCCAATAGGCTTGGGAACCCTAACGTCCTAACACAGCAGGTGTTGCTGCGGTTGATGTTGCAGGCAAGGAGGGGTGCTGTTGTTACGGCGGCGATGGCAAACACTTGCGGGAAGGGCGAGCGCCGGAGGGGCAAGCGGCGACGGGTTGCGGGCTGGAGCCTCCTGACGGTGACGGCCAGCAAACCTGGACACGAGGGACGTTTCCCCCACCACCAACCCGCCATGGCATGAAGTTCGGAAGAAACCGCGAACCTGTTCCCGGTTGTTCGAGCATGATGGTGGAGACTCGGTTCTGAGGTGAGCACCTGGAGGAGCAGCGGAAGAAGCTTAGAGATCTCTGCGATGGCTTCAATCTGGATCTGGATTGCGCCACAGATCTAATCATCCGAACCTGCGAGGCCTGATATTCATGAACCCCACCGGCGAGAAGCAGGTGCTGTTCGCGGTTGAGTTTGGCGCCCATGGTGGCGGTGCTTCGCGTGACGGTGGAGATGAGAGAGAGAACTAGATGCGGCGGCCCTGAACAACAACGTGAATAGCACCGGCAGCAACCATGGACAGAATCGGCAGCCACCACGGTGGTTGGCTCCTCATCGTTTCAGCCGCCAATGTTGCTGTTCTTCTTTATTTATTTATTTACTTTATTTTATTTTTTTTTAATTTTTTTTTGTAATTGTGGATGGGAATCGGAGTTTATCGTTTCCCACAGACGGCGCCAATGTAGTGTCCTGGAACACTATGTTCTTAACCCTCTAAGTGCTCAAGATTATGGAACCAGGAGCCCAAGAGAGGATCAAGTGTTAATATGTGACTTTATGGTGTTTCTGCAGTTCCAGTTGGGAAAAGCAGGGTCTCCCCAGTCAACAGGTGTGTGCAGAGTGTCAACTTAGGGATGAGAATACGTACCTGAAACCCTAGCTGTTATGAGTTATTTATAGGGTTTGGAGTAGGCTGATATGGGCCGTATGGGCCTTGTATCAGGGTTGAGCTGAGCTAGGATTCTGTGAGATAATATTGGAAGTTTATGCTCTTAGAATCTGGATAGGATCAGCTCAAGATCTCATGTCTAGGCTATTAGCGAGAATCTAGGAGAAATTTGCGGAAGGGATATGAAGCCTTGGTGAAGACTGAGTCCATCTATCAGCCGACGTTATGTCTCGGCTCTAGAGTCCCGAGCCGATGGGCTGAAGACCGTTTGTGAGGCTCGGCCCCATCAAGTCCGAGCCTGGTCTTTTAGCGCGCTCGGAGCCAACAAGTCCGAGCGAGGGACGTTTGTGCCGAGTAAACCGAGGGAAGGGTTCTTGAAGAATCCCTTAAATAAGACTTAGTCCTTACACGGTCGGCAGACCCTACACGGTCGGATACTGATTTGTTTTTAATAAAAATGCCGACTTTGTGCCGAGAAAGCTCTGATAATCGGTTATCTGAGTCGAGCATCGATTACCGAGCTGCGCCACACAAAGATCGGTTTTGCAGCGGTTTGTGTTGAGCAGAATCCGAGCAAACATGATTTAACCGAGCTGATTAAATCTGCTCGGAACTGTAACAGAAAACGATAAAGATGAAGAAGAAGAAGAAACACCAGGATTTATACTGGTTCACTCTCCACCACTGAGAGCTACATCCAGTCCCCCCTAATACCTTTAGGGAGCCTTTACTCAATCAATTCAATCGGAGTACAACAGGAGTTACAAGAGACCTACTCTACACCTAAACAACTACCCCGACTTGAACTGATGGCCGAAGAACCTGTCCAGCACTTCACAAATCTTGAAACCTTCAAGATGCCTTGAAACCTTCAAGGACTTTCACCAAAGAACCTCTTTGGATTTCTGCTCAGGAACCTCCTAAGACTTCACAATCTTGAAACCTTCAAGATGCCTTGAAACCTTCAAGGACTTTCCTTTCTTTACAAAAAATAAAAAGGTTTGGCTCCAACCGAAAACTCAATCTAATACAGATCTGAAAGTGTGAAACCAATTGAGTTTTTCAGTTCAGTTAAGAAAGGGATTTACAGAGATGAAGAGAAAATGGTCTCTGCATGTTTTGTTCTTCGATATGTGTTCTCTTGCGTTGGAAAGAGACAACTCTCCCTTTTATAAATATTTTGAGAGACGTTATCCTTTCCAACGGTCATATTGAAGTCAAGTCAGATTTCAAATTAATCTCGTTTCTAACCGTTGTTTTTAACTCATTTGAAATTCAAACTTAGATATTGATATACGTTTGAGTTAAAAACTAAGTTACCGCCCACACTCAGTAAAAATAAAACTGTTACAAAACGAAGATGTGCAAGCAGTGCGGTGCTGCTGTTTGTTGAAGAAGATGAACAGTGTTGCCGAGCTTGGCAACTGTTCGAGCGTGGGGACATACTGGCCGAGCTGATCTTTCGCCGAGCACTATGCATCCGAGCTTGGGCCGAGCTTTACGTCCTAGCTTGAGTGGAAGACTAACATCCGAGCTTTGGCCGAGCTTTGCATTTAAGCTTGTACTGAACTTTGAGATTCGAGCTTTTAGCCGAGCTTGATATTCAATCTTGAACTAAAGTTTTTGACTCGAGCTTTAGCCGAGCTACGAGCATGAGATCCGAGCTTTAGATCAATCTCGATACCTTAGCTTGATTAACCGAGCATCTTAGCGTTTGCCGAGCTTGTTCCGAACATCTTCCGAGCTGAGCTTTTGTTTGACCTTGATGTCTTGGCTTGTGTTACATGTTCGACTGAGCAAATTCAGAACGTCTTCCGAACTTGCACTTCCGAACTTGCACCTGAGCAACTGCCGAGCTTGTTCTTGATCTTCAGACTCGATACTTATGTTCGAGCATATTCCGAGCTTGAACCTGAACTGCTGACTTGCTATAGGTAGCCGAGCACTTGCCATTTGTTCGAGCTTGACAACGTCACCGAGCTTGGGTAACTTGAGCCGAGCTTGATGATAGTCCAAGCTTCTTCTCGGCTGACTGAGTCTGCTATGAGCGGTAGCTCGGATTGATCACTTTCGAGTACACCCGAGGTGATTCATTTGTCTTCATCAAAACCCTTGGCCTAGAACCAAGCTGATTAAACATTGGTCGAGCACCGAGCTTGTGCATTTGTTATCATCAAAATCTCTTTGATTCAACAACAACTACCAAGATACTAAAACCTAGAACATTTAATAAAATCATTTCAATTTGATGCTTTCATTTCTTTTAGCTTAAATGACTCAATAATTTATTTAAAAAGATTTCTATCACAAACATGTACATAACATAATACACATAAACGCATATATTCCTAGCATAACAATCATTTACAAAATAAATTTAGCTTAGTCACAAATATCTGGACATCAATTATATACAACTTGAAATTAACTTTTTTCTTGAACTATACCTCTAAAAATTATGTCACCTTTCCTACATACAATACACAAGTTCTTTTATCTAAATAACAATTAAAACTCACATAAAAAGGCAAAGATCATTACTGGAAGCATCACTTCAAATTGACCCGAAAAAGCATTTTTTTTTTCAATTTATCACTAAAGGATACATACACTAAGGTCTAAAAATAAAACCAAACTAAATAAAATAATATTTTTTCTTAATGAAACAAATCTGGATAGTAGCACAATTAATTTATAAAAATCATTTTTATTTAATTAAAACACACACTTTTACACTAAACTTTATACTATACGCTTATACCCAATTAAACATCACAAATACATATAAAAATTAAACTTTTGGGACCCACGGTCCAAATAAAGTATTATTTTCCAGAATTAATTAATTAATCGAAAACAATTAATTTAACTTTTATTTCATGCATATACATCAAAGAAATACAATACAATTATCATACAACATTTAGACACTTAGAAAAAATCTAAAATCACCCAATCATATAATATAAAACCCAGCCTACCTAAAGTAAAATATAAACAACGGCCAATAAATTTTTATACCATTACATATACATTGAAAGGCTATTACAATTACATATAAACTATTCCTAACACTTACACATGAAATCATTATTTAACTAGGGAAGAAGATTTTGCATTTATACTCACTTAAATTCACCCTTAATTCATCCAATCAATACAATTTCTAATTAATCAAAATTCAAATCTGGACGGTGCAGCCAATGAGGAATTTTTAAAATGTATAATTATATATAAAAAAATCATTCTCAAGTCAAATAATTAATTTCAGGTCTTAAAATGATATTTCTAAGCTTTAAAACATATAAATTCGTACATTTACTGTAACAGAAATAAAGTTTCGAAAATTTCAGATAAAATCAAATCTTTTTATATTTTCAAATTCTACAATTCGATATGATCGTTTTGACATAAAATTTATAATTTTTGAACTTACGATTTGAAAATTATGAATAACATGTGAACTCATTATGTATATAATAACAATTATCATTATGTATATAATAACACGAACTCATTCATCATATAACTCATACCCATAAGAAATCATTTCCTTTTTAACCACAAAATCAATTTAGGCTTAAATATATATACATATACCCTACGTCTATACATATATGTATATAGGCTTAAATAATTATCACCCTTGTAACTCATATTAAATGAAGGTACCATATACTCTTACGATATTGATAACAATATCTAATAAATCAAACACATAACAAATACAAAGTATATTTAAAATAAAAATGCAATAGCATAAATAAATTTATGTGGGCAAAATTGTTGGTATTGAAATATAATTAGAAGCGGACAATAGTTAGTCAATTTAAGTGTTCCCTTTTAGCAGTGAGTTAGTGAATAAAACTAACACACACCTGTCTTACTTACTTACCTTCTCTTTGTCCCTTCATTAAAAACACCAGCCTCCCTCTCTCTGATGATGGCGGCTTCTTCTTCTTCTTCTTCTTCTTCAGCATTTGGCCATTCTGGACTCTCTTTATCACTGAAACTCGGTTGTTTATTATATAATTATTATTTTTGATGCTATAGGAGAGCTGCAGAATGCAGATAGAAGCTATGGAGACTGCGAGGAGGATCATCTGAAATCGCCTCCCCCAGGTAACAATAATCCATTAAATAAATGGGAAAAGAAATGCTTTTGTGTTGGTCACTCTTCCCTATTTTCATGGAGCTATAATCTATGAGTGTAGGGCTACTCATAGCTTAGTTGTTGTTCTTACCTCCCCCTCCCCCCTGTGTTGCTTGGGGAACTTCTATTATCCCCCAATAATGCAGATTCAAATCCATAAAAAATTTCCTATATAAAGAGGAGGCAGGTCTGTGAAGTTCCACAGCCTCTGCTTTCAACAACTCTGAGCTAAGTATTTGGTAATTCCTAAATTAATAGTTTTATAGCTTCATTTTTTCTAATGGGGCCGAAGTATTTGGTTGATTTTGGGGTTTTCTAGATGAATATGTAATCAGTTTTGATTCTGGATTTCTTATCTGATTTCGTTACGTCTTCATGGCTGATTTGGTTTTTTTTTCTTTCTTGATCTGATTTTTCTTTTGTTCATAATCTTTGGATTTAGGGATTTTAGGTGGAACAACAGAGCTCTTGGCCATTGTAACTTATTTTTGTTCAGAGTCTTTTTACTACTATGTTCCTTAGTAACTTTATACGCAAAGGGAACTACTATCATTACTATCACGACTTTATTAATAAGTTTCATGACTTTATCATTAGAATTCATTTGACTTTATACGCAAAATATTAATGTTTCCTCTTGCTCCTACTTTCTGTGCAGTCAGATTAAAATAGCCAGCAAGTTTTTGGAAGCGCAGCACATTATGGATTACAGCCTTCTTCTTGGTGTTCATTATCGAGTTCCCCAACATTCGCGCCTTCTCATGTCATACAACCGAAGTACAAATGGGGATGGATTAGCAATTCTTGCAGATGAAGGTGGGTATCAGTCTATCAGATCCTATATAGTAAAGCAAATGATTCATAGTTGGCCATTAAATGGTTGATGCTTATTTCTGGGTATAGTCAATTATGTGTATGATCAGTTATTGTTGTAATTGATTATAATATAATCAGTTTCAGCAATTTCTGTGCGATAGCTGTGACATAAAACAGCCATGACCTGACTCTCTATGTTAAGCTTTTTTAGAAGTCATAATATTGAGCCATTTTATAGATTCTTATAGCTTATCTAGACTTTTGTTTATTATGCATTCTGATATTTTTTATTTATTTATTTATTTTTATTTTTTTTTGTGATTCTTCTTTTTAAATCTAAATAAGAACATCTATTTGGTATAGGGCATAAGCACTTTGCATATTACCTGAATATGTTCTCTCATCTATGACTCAGTTATATTCTTTCTTTTTCTAATAGAACTATATACATGAACCTGATTCATTTAATAATTTCACCAATGATCAGTGGTAGACCCTCTAGAGCATGAAGTAATGAACTACTATCCACAAGGCCTTGTTCTGGTTCCTCGAGGAGCAGATGATAATAGTGTTGTTGTAGGCCCTCATGTGAGGGGTAGCCGGTTGCGAGCTTCATCTGCTGGTGATGAGGAGGTGGATCTACTTCTACCTGGTACAAGGAGGTATGGTTTCTTGATGATTTTGATGATCTTACTTGCTGTTTAGTAGTTCATAATAGTGCACATGCAATCCTATTAGTATGTATAATTAGTACCTTTTATATGAAAGTCAAGTCCGGTTTCTAAATTCATAATCACTGATATGTTCACAAGACTAGAAGAAAATTGGGATCATTGCCAATGACATATGGTTCAGTGGCTCTGGTAATTTAAGGTCAAGAGTGATGAGCTTGGGAAATAACCTATCACATATGCATTACTATATGGTTGCGTGTGAGGATGTCAAAATGAGCTTGAAGCTTCATTCCTGTGAAAAGTTTATCTTCCATAAAAGTTTTAATAGTTTTATCCCTGTAAAAGAAGGATGAAATGGATTTTAATAGTTTGTTGGATATTTTTAAATTCATCCATAAAGATCCAAATCCAAATCCATCCAATCCATCCATTTGCCACCCCTACATAAAACCATCTATACCAAGTAAATGAATGTTACAGCTGGTTTTGTGAGTTTGTCACTAATCTAAGCGTGTAATATTGCCTAACACCAAGGTTTTTAATTGTGGTTGTGGTTGTGGTTGAAGCTATCTTGCATTTACCGAAATAGCGGGCAATTAGGGGAAACCGGAATTGCTGTTGTGGTGTTGGGGGCAAACAAAACCTCAACACTGCAATTTACGACCCTACCTCAGGCCTACCCCTCCACGTTAAGCCTTAAAGTGCTTTGGACATCATAATATGTATTGAGTTTCAACTCTATCATTGGCTGTCATGGTTGTCTTCTTCTTATGCTCAATCAACTTTTGCTTTTGCAGTTTGGTTGCAATGATCTCTATATTTTGTTAGAACTTAGAAGTGTCAATAATATTCAAAAGATTGTCTTTTCTACTGATTTTATCATTTGCTGATAAATAGAGTCTTTTATTTCTTGTTGTTGGCAAAATTCGAAGGGTTTGGCATTGTATTACCTCATGGTAATTTCAAACAAAATCAAATTGGCATATGGATGCTTTTATTGGTGAGTCGCTGGATTGTTCTGTCATCCTCATGCTTGAATCATGGACAAGAGGGCATTAGCTGGGTTGATAGAAGCCGGGTCGGAGGTGGTTGCAACAACAAGTGAAACCATCATTGATGATTGTTTGTTTAGGATGTGTTGTTTGAGTTTGCTTCTTTGATGGGGTGAAGGTGAAGGTGGGTTTATTAAGGGGATTGGGGATGAAGATGAAGAATTTATGTAGGAGATAATGAAGAGTGGTTTTGTGGAAGAAGGCCGCACACGGTTATAGTACACTGGAAGGGGAAAGCAGGGGTGCTTGGCGGCTTGGCAGGAACATCGAATGCTACCAACATGTTCTGTTACTCCAACACTGCATTTTCCTTCCAATACCTTTCTTTCTTTTTTCTTTAATTAATTTTTTAAAAGGTAAACCATATTTTGTTTTTTAAGTTACTTCCATTTTTAAATTTTTATTTTCAATTTCGTTTTATAAGTTTTTATTTATTTTTTCATGACTCTTCCAATTTTAAACCACTCTTCCAATTTTAAACCAAAATCCCGCTAAATTTAGAAAAAAAGGTCTACGAAATATATTCATGACTTTTTAAATTTACTATGAAAAAATGACTTTTAAGATACATTTGAAACAAAAAACTGCTTTTACGATGAAATTGAAAAAAAAAAGTAAAAAAACGAAATTGGAAAATGAAAATAACATATTTAGAGAACTCATGAATTTGCCATTCTTTTTTTTTTCCTAAATAAAATAATGTTTTTTTAGTGTACAAATAATAATGGCAAAACTATTACTTTAATCTTGATATTGAAAAGGAGTGGTTTCATTTTCGTTTTTGAGATTTCAAAAATTTCTTTTTAATCCTTGAGATTGTAAAATGTTACTCACCTAGATTTCATATAGATTGTTTGTCGTCATCCCAAATGTTTGACCTCATCTAAAATTTCTTCATATTAAATAATAATAGTTGGAGCTAAATTTTTATTTTATTTTTTTAAATGAAACATGAAAACAAAACACATAAGCACGATAATATACTCTAATGTCATAGATAGATAATTTTTAATTATTATTTAATTATTTAAAAAATTAGATTAGATAATTTTTTTTATTAGATACAAAACCAGTAATTTAGGAAACCCATGCTATCCCCTAATATGGGATTATGGGGTGGGCCATGAAGGTGAGTAAGTAATCTAACAAAAAAAGAAAGATGTGTATCATTCTCTTAAAAAAAAATAAAAAAAAAAAAGAAAGAAAGAAAGAAGAAAAGAAAAGAAAAGAAAGAAAGAAACGGTGAGTGATTTAGTGGTAGCCTCGTAGACGATGGAGAGTACATAGAGAGGAGACTTAATCTCAGTCGTCCACGTGGACAGCAGCACAATGAGAGAGAGAGTGAGTTTGGCGGGAAAATCAGTTAAGGTGCGGAGAGTGTGAGGAGAGTGTGACATTCACGCTCAAATTGGGGAAAGGTGCTTGCGTCTTCTTCGATTGTCATTTTCTTCTTGGTCGATGGCGGAATCAAACCCAAAAAGGGCAAGGTTGGAATCAGAGGAGAAAGGGAAGTTGAAGATGGTGGAACCCGAGAGTAAAGAGAAAGGAACGACTCTCTTTCTCGAAATTGAGGGAGAACTCATCGGAATCAGTGTTGGTGGCACTTCGAATCATCAGTCTCCACCGGCAGCAGACGCTCCCATCCGTTGTCGTTTGCAACTTGTTGAGCATGGAATCCCTGTTGGCATGAAGCACATCAAATTGAGCCAAGGTGAGCAAGTTTACTTGTTGGGCGGCTCATTCCCATGTCACGGCGCCGATGGTGATGGTGTCATTGCCTTTTCTCGCTTCTCCGATTTGGTGTACAAGTTCTACCCCCACCTGTCCAATTCCTTCCTCCTTCCTCCTGCCGAGGTATTACACCAGTGCCCCACCTCTTTGATTGCCGCCAAGTTTCCGCTCGTGGCTAATCTCACCGGTACCTTCTACGTTTTCCACTGCCCCATCCTTAGCTTTTAGCCTTGTTTACCCAAAAATGTTTCTCCAATTAGATGTGCATTTGAGCGTTTTGATCCCACCACCGAAACTTGGGATCCGTTACCTCCTTCCCCTCTCTCTTTCGCTGACGACGACTATGATTTTTCTCATTCCAGTGTACCCCGCCACTTTGTTGTTCACGACAAGTTCGTGTTGCATTTCAATGGCCGGTACCATGTTTTTAATCACAACCTCCAAACATGGAGTAATAAACATGTTTCTGATTTTAATTTCAGAAGTTTCAATTTGTCTTTGCCATTGACTTCTCTTTGGCTATCCTGTCTTCCATTCCCTGATACAACGTTCCACAGGATTGGTTTGATGATTTCCTTCCACTCCGTCTTCAAAAAAGAACCCAGGATGTGTGCTCTCGCTGTCTCCATGGACAGCTGCAACGTCCTGTTCTTTCAGGACCTTAGCCATGTTATCCCTGATCTTTTCCCTCACTCTCCTTTGAGGTTTGTGAGCACCCATATCCTCCATATGGGTGAAGGTTCTCAACCCAATCAGAGGAGAATCTGCTCAATTTTAACAGGTGATATCGAGTCCAAGAGGACTGCATCTGAGGGTCATGGCATTTCTCGCATATTTGTGTGTATTTTTGATTTACAGCACATGATGCCATGTCCGATAGGTGCTTATCCTAATCCTCCCAACGCTTCTTTTGATTTCTTGGAAATCTCCATTGTTAAGAAGCTGGTCTTCAAAATGGACAAGGGGCAAGCAGCATATCACATGCCTCCACTCGATGCATTCATTCTCTAGGTATTGTGTTTATCTCTTCTCTCTTCCTTTTATATTTATTTTGTGTGCTGTGTATACCTCTGTGTGTGCGTGAGTGCCCAAATTGTTGTTCTGTTCTTTGTTGATAGATACTTGAACATGTTAGCCTTGATTTGCATATGTTAGTAGCGTTTCTAAGAATTCTGAAATCAATAGAGAATTGATTCAACCTTGTTGAATCAATGAAGAAAACTCAGTGAGAAGAAGTTAGAAGCTTCGAGAATAGAAGAAGAATAAGAAACCAAGTTGAACTCAAACTCTTGGTGTAAGAAAAATGATTTCAATATTATTGGCCCACATGGCAAAATTGAACTTATATACAATGCTGGAACTACCAGCTACAACCGATTCAATCAGTTGCAAATTCTAACTAACTAACTAACTAATTCCTATCAACTAACTAATTAAGTTACAGCTGTACAATCAATTCCAGCACATGTTAAATGTGCAGCATGTGCCTTTAATGCTTTCCTTACTTCAGTTGCAATATCCTCTAATTCATTCTTCACTTCAATTGCCTTTGCTGCCTTAGCTTCAATTATTTCTTCTTCAGCTGCTGCAGCTTCACACGCATTAACCTTTACTTCAGCTGCAGCTTCTTCACACACACCTTTACTAGCTTTATTTGATACCCCCCGCAAGCTGGAGCGCAGATAGCAATCAAGCCTAGCTTGGAATCAAAACCAATGAACAATTGAGGACTTAATGCTTTAGTGAACACATCAGCCAGCTGCAGGGTGGAAGAAATAGGTAGTAACTTGAGTAGGCCCTGAGAACTCTTCTCCCTCACAATGTGACAATCTATCTCAATGTGCTTAGTACGTTCATGGAAAACTGGATTTGCTGCAATGTGTAGAGCAGCCTGATTATCACAATACAAGAGAGCTGGAGACTGAGGAAGCAAATGAAATTCGTGTAGCAAATAGGTTAGCCATTGAATTTCATGTGTAGTGTGAGCCATAGCTCTATACTCAGCCTCACAAGAGCTTCTAGAAACGGTTTTCTGCTTCTTAGTTTTCCAAGAAACCAATGAATGTCCAAGGAAAATGCAATAGCCTGTAATTGATTGCCTAGTGTCTGGACAAGCTGCCCAATCACTATCACAATATCCTTTGAGAACTAGTTCAGATGAGGCAGAAAAGAAAAGGCCTAAAGAAGGATTACCCTTGAGAAACCTCAAAACTCTCATGGCAGCAGTGAGATGAGAATCAGTAGGAGCATGCATAAATTGTGCTAGCTGCTGCACAGCAAATGTGATGTCTGGTCTTGTATTAGTTAAGTACAATAGCCTACCCACAAGTCTTCTATATTCAGAAGGATCAGATAGAGGAGTTCCTGAATTAAGACTTAAGTGAGTATTACAATCCATTGGAGTGCTAATTGGTTTGCAACCAAGTAGACCAGCATCTGAGAGTAACTCAAGAGTATATTTCCTTTGATTCATGACAATGCCATCTCTATTTCTGGCTACTTCAAACCCAAGAAAGAATTTGACAGCACCAAGGTCTTTGATCTTGAAAGTGAGATCCAAAGCCTTTTTGACTGACTCTATTTCTTGGTTATTAGTGCCAGCAAGAAGTATGTCATCTACATAAACCAACAAAGCAGTAAAGTGTGAACCTTGTGATTTAGTGAATAAGGAGTGATCATGCAATGATTGACTATAACCAAGGCTGAGAAGGAAAGTAGACAATCTCTCAAACCATTGCCTACTTGCTTGTTTCAGCCCATATAAGGACCTTTGCAATTTGCACACCAAATTAGAATTAGGCACAGTCAATCCTTGAGGCACTGTCATATATACTTCCTCATGCAAATCTCCATGTAAGAATGCATTGTTTACATCTAATTGTTGTAAATGCCAGCCTTTAACAGCTGCAATGGCCAAAAGCATTCTAACAGTGGACATTTTTGCCACAGGAGAGAAAGTATCTAGATAATCCACTCCTTCTCTTTGTGTATAGCCTTTTGCAACAAGTCTTGCTTTAAGTCTTTCAATTGAGCCATCTGCCTTATGCTTCACCTTATACACCCATTTATTGCCAATTGGTATCTTTCCATCAGGCAATTCAGTCAAGACCCATGTATCATTCTGTTTTAAAGCATCTAGTTCAGCATTCATTGCCTGAACCCAACCTTCATGTTGTGCTGCTTCTTTGTAGGATTTAGGTTCCACAATAGAAGAAACATTAAGAACATAATGCTTGTAGGCTGCAGACAAAGCTTCATATGAAACAGAAGAAGACAGAGGATACTTGCAATTGGTGTTAGTTGATATTTGATTGCAATGAAAATCTTTCAAATAAGTTGGAACTTTATGGTTTCTGGCTGATCTTCTAAGTGGCTCAGCTTCAACTTCAGGTGAATGCACAAGAACATCATCTGACTCTGAAGAATGATTGTGAGGCATTGGAGAAGATAATGAATCCACATTATGCTCAAAAGAAATGTGAGATCTATGTTGCACAGGAGCATGAAAGACATCATCATATTGCACAGTAGGAGCACAAGGAAGCACAGGATCAGAATTTTGGGAAATAGTAGCATGAAGACCAGCAAATGGAAAGACCAATTCATGAAAGATCACATTTCTGGTCACCATAATTTCCCTACTTGTAGTATTCAAAACTATGAACCCTTTAGTGCCTGCCTTGTATCCTAGAAAAACACATCTAGCTGCCTTAGGATCCAGTTTGGTTCTGTGTAATGATAAAGTGCTAGCATAACACAAAGAACCAAAGGTCCTTAAATAACTATAATCAGGTTTGGTACCATGCAATCTATGATAAGGAGTATCCTGATTCAGCAAGGGTGTAGGTAGCATATTGATGATTTTAACAACATGTATGATAGCATAACACCAATATACTTTTGGAAGTTGGCTTTGAATCATCAAAGATCTAGCCACATTAAGGATATGCTGGTGCTTTCTCTCAACCACACCATTCTGCTGGGGAGTGTAAATGCAGCTAGTTTGATGAATAATTCCAGTGGTAGAGTAAAAACTATGCATAGCAAATTCTGGTCCATTGTCAGTGCGAATAGCCTTTACTTTCCCATCAAACTGAGTTTCAGCCATTTTTACAAAGGCTTGAACTAAGGCAGATGCCTCAGCCTTACTTTTCATTAAGTAAATCCAGCAAAATCTAGAACAATCATCCACAACAGTGAGAAAATATTTGTGTCCATGTACAGATGGAACTGGATAGGGCCCCCATATATCAACATGAATAAGGCTAAAACAGTGTGTACTATGTGTTAAGCTATCAGGAAAAGGTAATCGTTTTTGCTTAGCTAGATGACAAATTTCACAAGCGGATTTGACACAAACAACATCAGGACAACTATTATTTATTTGTTTAGTACATTCAAAAGATGGATGAGCAAGTCTAAAATGCCATAGGCTTTCAGTAGATATAGAATGAACTGAAACATTTCTATCTATTTGAGAAACATTATTCTTGACAACTATAGGTAATTTCAGAATATAGAGACCTCCAACCACATTAGCTGTACCAATCGTCCTCAAGGTACTCACATCCTGTATGATACATTTTGAAGAGTCAAAAGACAAGCTACAAGTCATATCTCTAGTCAGTTTAGTAATGGAAATCAAATTCAATGAAAACGATGGAATGAACAAGACATCACTAATGAGGAAGTGTGAATCTAAAGTGATTGTGCCTGAATATTCAGCAACCACTCTAGATCCATTAGGTAGTTTGACAAATATAGGTTTAATTTTGTGATATGAATCAAAACTCTTAAGGGATGAACAGATGTGATCTGTGGCACCACTATCCAGAATCCAATAGCTACATATGAACTCAAATATTTTACCTGACTGTGTGTTCAAGTTTGCAACAGCAGCCTCAGTTTTAGAATTTGTAATAGTGCTTACTTGATTGACCACAGTGCTTTGATTTCTGACTATCTCTTGCATTATATGCTTCAAACCTTGAAATTGCTCTTTGGTGAAACCAAAATGCTGTTCAGTTTTCTCTCTCTGACTCTCTTCTTCAGTTTGAATTGCTAAGTCTTCAGGTTCATCATTTTCTTCAGTTGCATCAGTGTAATTTGCATATCCTTGATTTGGTTTACTGGATTTCCAATTCGTTGGAAATCCATGCTTCTTGTAACATATATCTACTGTATGACCAATTCTACCACAGTAGGTACACTCCTTATTGTAATAATTGCTGGATCGAGCATTCGAACCAATGGATCCAGATCCATTTGATCCTGAACCTTTGAAATTATTCTGACCTCTTCCATTAGAGAATCTATTGTTACCTCCTCGATTATGCACAGCACAGACTTTGTTATCAATCATACTTCCAAACATTTGTCTCTCTTGCTGAGTAACCAAGGAAAACACCTTGCTCAACACTGGTAAAGGTTCCATGAGCATAATCTGAGATCTAACACTTGCATAGCAATCATTTAGACCTCTAAGAAATCTGATAACTCTCTCTACTTTGATGTATTTGTCAAATTTATCAAAAGGATCACAAGCACATTTCAATTCACAATCACACGTAGGAGCAGGCCACAAATTATCAATCTCTTCCCATAGTATCTTCAATTGAGTAAAGTAGCCAGTCACAGTGAGCTCACCTTGCTTGATTGTTGCGATTTGCTCCTGAATTTCTGCAAGTCTGAACATGTCTCCATGATAAAATCGATCTCTTAATTCTTTCCAAATCGCTGCTGCATTACTCATCCAGAGAATGCTTTGTGCAATTTCTTGATTCACAGATCTAATGAGCCATGAAGTAACGAGATTATTCGCTCTCAACCAAGCTGCATATGCAGGATCATCTCTTCTCGGAATCGCGATACTTCCATCAACGAATCCTAGCTTATTTTTCGAAATTAAGCTCATTATCATTGCTCGATTCCACTGATGATAATTTTCACCGTTTAGAAGAGGTGAAACTAGAATCGCACTTGGATTTTCAGAAGGATGAACATAGAAGACTGAATTCGGATTCTGTAGTGGATCAGTAACACTCAAATCAAAATTGGAAGCCATGAATGATCGCAGCAGAGCTCAATGGAGCTTTGATACCATCTAAGAATTCTGAAATCAATAGAGAATTGATTCAACCTTGTTGAATCAATGAAGAAAACTCAGTGAGAAGAAGTTAGAAGCTTCGAGAATAGAAGAAGAATAAGAAACCAAGTTGAACTCAAACTCTTGGTGTAAGAAAAATGATTTCAATATTATTGGCCCACATGGCAAAATTGAACTTATATACAATGCTGGAACTACCAGCTACAACCGATTCAATCAGTTGCAAATTCTAACTAACTAACTAACTAATTCCTATCAACTAACTAATTAAGTTACAGCTGTACAATCAATTCCAGCACATGTTAAATGTGCAGCATGTGCCTTTAATGCTTTCCTTACTTCAGTTGCAATATCCTCTAATTCATTCTTCACTTCAATTGCCTTTGCTGCCTTAGCTTCAATTATTTCTTCTTCAGCTGCTGCAGCTTCACACGCATTAACCTTTACTTCAGCTGCAGCTTCTTCACACACACCTTTACTAGCTTTATTTGATAGCGTTGACACACTCCCATCTTTTGGTGCCCTTTGTTCTGTATTTATGGTTAACATCGATTTTCGTGTTAAGCCTTGGATGAATGAAGTTGCTGATTCATTTGAGTTTCCCAATTTATTGTTCTTTGCAAACACTTTATTTGTCTTACGTTTTCAATGTTGAGATGCATGCATATTAAATAATCTTAAAGATTCATATCATATACGAGGTGAATGTTTTTCAAATCGCATGTTCATGTTCAATTTCTTTCTTCTAGTTTCCAGCTCTGTTTTGCGATCTATTGCTGTCAAATTTTGCTCAATATAACTTTAATATGTGGAAAACTAGGTCAGCATTGTTATGGATATAGAGACCACACAAACAAATGAGAAATATTTAGCATTAAAATAAAATAAAAACTTGACATCTTCCCTGATAACTGTTTCATTCGACACTTCGTTAAAAATAACCCACAATCATGTTTGAATTGGTATTCGAGTTGGTTTTAAAAGGGTTCGGAAATTGTTTCTGCTGAAGTTATTGGTTCTGTTGACTGAACCAGCGGATTTAGGCTGTTTTTGGTGTTTAAGAGAAATTGGTGATGGAACTAAGTTTAGAAAAAAGGTAATCACAGGACACAGATTTCTTTGGGATGGGGTGATGGTATGTCTAGTGTTGAAATAAGCTTACATTAGTTCCTTAATGGGGAATATAATTTTTAGAAGGAAGTTAACTTTCTATATACCAAGTTAAAAAAGGGAACCAATCATGTTGCCTTTACATCAACGGGACCACTTAAAAAGGTTTCTGCTTCCTTATACGTATCAAATCCATTCCATACAAATTTGGAAATTCTGTTTGGTAACAAACTTTAGAATTGGTTTATTTGACGCCTAAGGATCAAGGGGGGCTTGGTTTTCGGAGCCTGCGGACAGTTAATGAAGGGTATATGATGAAGCTTGCTTGGAGGTTGATGTGTAATCCAGATACTGTCTGGGCTTGATGCCTTATTGCTAAATATAAGGTAATGGATGTCTTAGATATAGCCTCTAGTCACTCATATAAG
Source organism: Crotalaria pallida (assembly GCA_037953625.1). Taxonomy (NCBI): domain Eukaryota; kingdom Viridiplantae; phylum Streptophyta; class Magnoliopsida; order Fabales; family Fabaceae; genus Crotalaria; species Crotalaria pallida. The sequence goes on along the minus strand of CM075654.1, from coordinate 133,446,669 downwards.
CAAACGAGTCTCTGGAGAGAAGTTGTCAAAGTGTGTCACCACGTTTATGATGGTCTTCTATGGATTGTGGGCAATGGAGGAAGCATTAAGTTTTGGAAACATAGCTGGAGTCCAGGACTGGGAAGGCTGGTTGATATTCCAGGGATTGTTCCACCTCCTTGGTGTGAAAACTATCCTATTATTCACTACTCAAAGGATGGCACTTGGGACTGGGAGGTCATGAAAAACCTGCTTCCAAATGACATTTGTGCTACGATTGCTGCAGTTAACCCCCCGCACCATGAAGCAAACCAAGATTTGTTTACGTGGAAAGGGGAGAGCTCAGGTGTCTTATCACTGAAGTCTGCAGTGCATGTTCTGCAGAATGGCATTACAAATGACCAGGTTCATGTCGATCCTACTTTTGAGCTGATTTGGAAGTGGCCTGGACCTCACCGCATCCGGGGGTAATCTTTGGAAGCTTGGGCATGCTAGACTCCTAACAAATGTGGAACGGAAGCGAAGAAATATGGACCACTCCAATTTATGTTCTCGCTGTGCTGAAGCCCCTGAATCTATTCTTCATTGTCTTCGTGATTGTGAATAAGTGTTCTTCTGGGATAACATAATGAAGCTTGATCGTTGGAGTAAGCTTTTCAGTGTTAATATTGATGGCTGGTTGTGAATGAACTCAAGTGAGAAGGATGTTGGTCATGTGGACTTGGATTGTCCTGTGTTCTTTGGTGTGGCAGTTTGGTTACTCTGGAAAGACAGGATCAAGCTGGTTTCTGAAAGGAAAAGTGATGTTTCCACAAGCTTGTTCTTCCAGGCTTTGTCTACATGCGTCTCATTACAGATTCAAGGGCCCAATCCTCCCTGTTTGCAACTCTCAAGAGAGTTATAGGCAGTATGCTTAGGGAGGATGCCTTTGGTGTAATATTTCCTAGGATGATTGCCTTGTCTTGTTTCTTGGGCTTTGCCCCATTGATAATAATTAATAATAAAAAAAAAAGAATTGGTTTATTTGATTAGCCTTTAGAACTTTGCCAACATTTGAATTTCTTTTGAACTCCCGTGAATTGAAGTAGGTTTGGAAATTACTGCATAAGATTTTAATTTAAGCTTGTTGAATCTTACCATTATCTTGCTTGCTTTGGTGTCTTTCCATTTCTAATAATCTTACCATTAACTTATTTGGTCTTTTCTTTCTTTCTTTTCTGTCAGGTTCTGGTTGTTGGTTGGAGAAGAAAACATTTAATTTGAGGACATTGCCTTGATGTCAGCTAGTTTCATTTGATGTTATGACAATGGTTTGATCCTTTTTAGCATTGGAAACCATATTAGACCACTACTCATCTTGATAAAAGTGCAGAAGTTGATAGGAATTAAATACTTATTTTGTGTTTGTACTTTGTGCTATTACTGAATGGACTGAGTAAAAAAAAAAGAAAAACAGTGCAGTTCCATCAGAATTGTGCATAACACTTGTTGGCTTCAAAATTATCCAACATAGCCTAAAATTTGGGAGCCCTTACCCTTTAGATATGAGTCTGAAATTTTTCACTATGCTTAAAGTGTGTTTTAACTCATTTAATTTCTTTTTTGAATTAGGACCCGTTTCAGCCTTATATTATGTGCATTTCTCCCTTGGGTTCCACAAGGAGTTTTAGAATCTGAACCCATATAGTATTTTCAAACCCCATTTTTAATACGAAAATGACCAAATTGACCATAATTAAAAAAAAAAACCTTAGAATATGAACCCCACAAAATTATCCTCAAATTCCAACCCAAAATTAACCCCAAACACCAAAACCTTTTCATCTACCACCCTGTATTCAGCCACAAAAGCATCTACCTCCCATAAATCTCATTCATAACAAAAAAAAAATTCCTCGCACTCAAACTTTTCATATTCCAAGCATATCTTTTGCCTTTTTCTTTGTCATATGGGACTCTTGAAGGTTTACCTCGCCACTTTCACACGTTGATGAAAACATTGTTGGCGTTGGGAACTCTTGTTCACTAAGGTACATTTTTTCTTTTGCGCTATGTATTTCCGACGAACCAGTGTTTTTCTGACACGGGGTTCTCGGAAATTTATTTTTTCCTCTCTCGGAAATTTGTTATGAGATAATCATAATGTTTTTTAAGAATTTGTATATGAGACTATTTAGTTCCTAAAAAATAAAGTTATCAAATAATAATCCTAATTTGAAACTAGTAGTATTCAATAGTTATGAATTCATATTTCCTTTATTTTTCATTTTGGTCAATGCACCAACAAAATTATGTGCTATGCGACAATAATGCATGTTCAGAAATAAACAACCAAAATCATAAGGACAATATTTAAACAACTATTGTATATAAAACAAACAAAATCATAATGACTCCATTTTCTGAACACTCAATGAAGCTTTATGCATTGTAGATTCATAATTTTTTTTTTTCCATTATATAAAGGAAAGGTCAACCGCGATGTTGATACATATTCAAATTTTATGGCTTGAATTTTATTAAGCAATGTTAGGTAAATATTTAAATTTGACATTTACATTTAATATTTGTCTTGTCTTATATACAAAAATAATAAAATTGTATAACAGACAAATAAAACATTATATCCAAATATTAAATCTAAATGTACATAACATTACTGTTTCTTTTGTTAGTTAAATGCCATATTTTACGTTTTACTATACAGTAGTGTTGCTGAGGTTGTTGACTTTCTTACATGAACAAGAGTTTTCCATGATAGAGGATCAAAAGATATAACCAAAAAAAAAAAAAACAATTAAAGGCAATTGATCATGTTGTATGAAAATGCCGCACGGTCACACAATAACCGGGACAACTATATCATAATTCATACCCACATCCCTCAATTCTGACTTGTGACTTCAATAGCTATCAAATTAGTTTTTTTTTTTTTTTTAAATTATTCTAATGGATTATTACTACTGTTAGAGAAAGAATGTACTATGCATTATAATAATATGCACATGCCTATGTCCTTTCCAAACGGGGCATAATGTTTTTGGTTGCCTCCAATTAAGTGTTAATTAGTCATACAAGCAATTATCCTTAATAACCTGGTTTAGATGTAGAAAATTGGGTTTCATTACGTGCTAATTCAACATGCCATCGAAATCTCATTTGGCACTTAACAGTTTGTTCGAATGGATGAATAAATGGGAGAATGTATGTTTTGGAGATTTGATCTAGCCATATCTTTCCAATGCAATTATGTTCGAGACAAAAACATTCATAATTTTGTGAGATTATCTTTTTCAATAATTTTTTTTTTATAGGTAAGACTCAAACCTAGGTCTTTCTTGAAATGAAATAGTCATGTCCGAATCAAGCACCCCCCTTTATAAAGGAAAAATGAATATAATAGGAGATAAGGTTATATATATATGGAAAGACATCATCACACTCCATAGTTCTGCAGCGATCATCAACGAGTAGTTCGATATTCATATGCCCCTTCTTTCCCTTTTTGAAAATAATTGGGTATTTTTTAGTTTGAACTTATTGTTTTTTTTTTCTACTTTTTTTCACTGGTTTTTTATATATCAAGATATATTGCAAACAGGTTTGAAGAACCCGTTTGGTCGAAAGATTGATTTGATTCAATGTACATTTTCAACATTTTTTACTCTGGGTATATTGAGATTTCTTTCATTCAGTGTATTATTATCATCATGGTTATAATATGGCTTAATCAAGTGGTTATGTTGCAACATATTTTTTTTTATAAGAATATGTTGCAACATATTGACAAAGTATATATGTTTTGGTGCATAGATGACAACATGAATGGGTGGTATTGTTTTTGAAAAGGTATATATCATTAATATTAGATTATTGTAAAAGGCCTTTTTATTTTTTTAGTTACTCACCTCATTATTTTCCTCTACTTCACTTTAAATTTCATTATATATAAGGTTCTTTGACCTTTTGCATATATATATGGATTACCAAAAAAAAAAATACTCATCGGGTTCTAAATTTGAGTCATATTTTTATAGGTTGGTGAGACAATGTTTGATTCTAATTGAAAACTGAACTAAAAAATTAAGTCATACCCGCATTCTTACTAGCGGGTCGGGCGAAACCCGCAAGCTCAGACCCTAAATTGCCAATGGTAGCCCAAAGCAATAAAATTAAATTTATTTTCTTTCGGAGTTCCGGAAGTACCCCGACTTGCGTTCTCGGATTTATTTATGCCTTTTATTTTTTGTCCCGAGTTCCAACAGTACCTCTTCCTGCATCCTCGGATTTATTCTATATTATTTGCTTTTTATATAGTTTTTTTTATTATAGTATTTAAAAATAAATAAAAAAACAAAAATAAAAAAGAGAAAAGGGGCCTTAAAACTTAAAACAGAGGCCCGAAACAACCAAAAAAAAAACTGAAAAAAACACATCTTCCCTCGGTCCATACTTTCTCTAACTAGCCTCGAGAGAGAGAGAGAGAGACAGTGTGAGAGTATAATTGCAATCCCTAATTGTGATTTGAGCAGTGAGCAGCAGGCTGGAAGCATGACTGAGAAGGGAGTGAACGAGTCCGGGGAAGCAGAGAGAATTAACCCCCTCTGGGAATTTTGCCGCCTACCGCCCGAACACCACCGTCCCCGCGTCAGGATGGCCAACCCTCGAGGCTGGACCGAATCCGACCTTGCTTCAACCCGAATACGAACCGTTGGCACATGGTCAAGTCAGTATTTTTGATTAATTAATAGTCCATAAATAATATTCTTGTAACCTGATTTGAGATTTGAGTGTTGAGCAATGAGCAGAATAAGAATAAGCTTGTTAGTTCTTTTTTAATGCTAATTGATGATAGGGAGCACTCGCACTCGCGTTGTTAACGTTAACCCGAGAGAGAGGGAGAGGAAGCTTGAGCCCTCCCGTGTAGAGCCAAAGTCGCATTTGAAGGATAAGAAACTCCTCCGCCACCCCCACAGAAAGGTGTTTCTTTTTTTTTTCTTCCCCATAATGCTTGTTTTATATTTTTTATTATTGTTATTGTTATTATGATTATTTAAAACCATCCAACACTTAAACTAATGTTCAGATTTTTGATTTTGATCGTAGCAAACCAGAATTCGCCTTCTTGATACAGAGCCTTTCTCAGCTGTATTTGGGCCTAAGGCTAAAAGAAAACGCCCGAACCTCTTGCCACTTCATTGCGATTCCTTGTCTAAGAATGCCGGTATATTAATTTACATGCTTAATTCACTCCCTCCCTCCTGTAAGTACTTATTTTATAATAAGCTTGATTTCCTTCTCAGAAGCTTCTCTCCAGAATCATGCTCCTCCCAGTGTCTCCTCAGAGGCTAATGAAGGAGAAGGAATTAGGGATTTACTGTTCGACAAAGGTCAAGCTAAACGCACATGTGGCATTGTGGTGAGCTCTACAGAGTCAAATTCTTCTGATGTTGTCCAGGTAGACTCTCAACTCTCAACTTTATTCATACATTATTGTGTGTATCCATATATATATATAACTTTGGCACCAAATATATACGAGTACACTATTGTAGTTGATAGAGAACTACAAGGTCATGCCCATCATGGTTGTCAACGTGGATGTCAAACTCGAGAGTTTACCAAAACTCGAACTCATTCGAGTCTACTTATTCAAAAAACAATTAAATAACATTTATAACTTCCATACATAATATAATAACCAATAATTAATATTTCACATTGAAACTTTAAAATAAGGCAAACAAAATACTTGAAGTCTTCAATTCGAGGAAGATTAATCAGGAAATGACAAAGTAAAGACGAGACTGAGAGATAACACTGAGGGTTGAAACTGTTGTTTTTTTTTTCTTTTGTGATTAATCATGAAATATCATTTTAGATGTTTGGTCATGAAACTATTGTTTTGGGTGTTAATAAAATACTATTTTGAGTGGGTTGGATGAAATTATAACTTTAGGTGAACTCACGAGTTTACCCAAGTTTACTCGAGTTTACTTGAATTCACTCGAGTTCATTGTTGTCCGAGTTTCCATGCGATTTGTCTTGATTCCATTATCTAAACTCGTTTCCATGTGCGAGTTGACACTAGAGTTTAACAACCATGGTTGAGGGGACAAATAAACAGAGTATGAAGAAGGAAGAAGAGTGAAGAGAGGCTTGTAGAAGATGAATAAAACTGTTTAGTTTCTGATGGGTGGGACTTGGGAGTGAGTGAGAGAACTAAAAGTCACGTTTTTTCTTTCATTGGGCGGGTAAAAGTGAAAAAAAGGGGTTAAAATTAGGGTTGGGCCGCAACCGGGTGGAAACTCCTTCCTCAGTGCGAAAACTCGCTGCGTTTTTACGCTTGAACGCGTCAGAACGGCGCTCCGGGTCGCGCCGCCTTCGCTGGACTTTTCAGGCTGCGTCGACGTGACTTCTTGGAAGACGTTGAAACGTATGCTTCAACAAGTTGAGGTGCGCTTTTGTCTACCGTGCTCTTATCCACACGTCAGTTTCTTAGAAACGGTTACCTAAAAAAATTAAGTGATCTTACGAAGAAATAAGCTCAAACGAACACACTATTAGATGAATTGATCATTTTACATGCAGTTTATTCACCTTGATTTTTTTTAATCAATGTGTTATGGATTTTCATTTTAACAAAATCTTTTATTTTCATCAGGAAGGATAATAATGACTTCCTGGTTCAGCTTGGAAATCAAGTGGCAAACTCCTGAAGGTATTCTTGTTGATCTAAATGATGACTATTCTGATCACGAAAAAAATGATGACTATTCTTTCTGACTATGGACCAATGCAATGCAGGAGAAAGCATCGCAGTTCATTGCAATTATTATTATTATTATTATTATTATTATTATTATTATTATTATTATTATTATTATTATGCTTTTTGCGTTACTAGTATGTTTCAAATTGTGTTTTTTTTTCTATGTATTACTCCAATGTGTTTTCTGAAAGCCTTTTTATTTGGTTTTTATTTGGGAAGACATGATGACAAATTTTTTGTTAATGTTTGCAGGGTGGTGAGTCTGATCTGGTTACTGCTGCAAAGATTGTACTTCATGACTGGCCGAGGGGTAGAATTCCCTTTTTTATTCCGCTTCCATGTCAAGATAACTGCAATGAATCTGAATGATTCATGTTCCATTCTATATATTATTCAAAAAAATTAAGTTGTTTATATATATATATATTTATAAGAACTTTAAGTTATATTTGTTTTGAGTAGTCAAGTTGAGATCATTACTTACTATTTACACAACTTGAGACATTTGCTGCCGAGCTAAAGTCTTGTCTGAAAATTCTTAAACATCTTTCACTCCAAGTATGGTAGGTAATAACAGTGTAACTGATAACAGAATCTTTTGTTTATGTTTCCCACTCTTGTGACCATGCATAATTTGATCTCTCAAATCAGACCTATGTTTTCAGTTAACAATCCCAACGAGAATAATACCTAATTTAAGAAGTCCTTTGACGAGCAATCGAAAAAACAAGTGTTAGTAGGATTCACTCAGTGCCAGTGTGCCACATAGCATACAATTACCATCAGAGATATTCATTTTATTCATTCCATCTTTGGTAAACATTCTCATGCATATTCAACCACATAAGGTCATAAAAAAATAAAAAAATTTAATGAACCACAATGAAATTATGCATTTGTTCCGAAAAAGGAAATTTAAAATTTGAATTGAGGTTTAAGATCTCTTAGCAAAGCATACCAACTTTAGTTGGATGGATCCCTTTAGAGCCATTGAACATTTGAACCTCAACCAAGATTTCAGTTTGTTCAATTTTCTCCCATTTCAAGCCGGCCTGTTAACATACTAACTATGCAGTAGTTTGCAGTGATCCGAACAGTTGGTTTAATGACTGTGATTGCCAAAATAAAGTGGACGGCCAATGATAGCTTATTTTTTAAGCCTCATCCACGAATGTAATTGCATTGTCATGTTAATAATTGTCACACAATCACATTTCAAACTGCTTTTTTGGTACTTAATATAAAAATGTTTACATTTCAATGTCATTTACAATTTTAACTACTTTGTTGATGAACATGATTTTTTCCAAAATAATCTTATATTAAGGATAACGGGGAGTAAATTGTTTCCAATTTATTTTTACTCCCTTCGTCCCGCAAATATGGTAAAAAATGGTCAATTTTTTAGTTAGATTTGACCTTAATTGCAAGTCTTTTTGTTCACTACCTATCAACTGCAATTCCAATATTATTGAATTACTACCATTTTCATTATTACCTCTCTCCATGAATTGATTTTGCAGAGAATATATTATGCTACCCAAGTATTTTATAAGAAGCATCATGATCAACACTTTTGAAGATCAATTTTTGGACAACCTTCAATTTTACAATATATGTAAATGTTTCTGTATAAATTTAGATGTCTTGAACTTGATCTTTTGGACTACCAAGATTCAATAGAGTTGCAATATGTATCACTGTTTCAATCTTTAAACTTCAGCAAAGTAATTGCTTATGGACTATCTTTCTAGTATTATTCTAAATGGAATTTCAAACTTCCCTTTGTGACTTTTAGTCTTAATGGAATTTCAATCTTCCTTTCACCCAAAAATAAAAATCCTCTAAATTGGATCCATTACAATGGAATATCTTATTTTGTTCCACCCAAAAATAAAAATCCTCTAAATTGGATCCATTGCAAATATCTTATTTTATTCTATTAGTTTTTTTTTTTTGGAGGAATTATTACATTATCCAATATCAATTATCTTAGTTTCATTCAAACACTTAGGTATGAGACTGGACCCATTGATCATAGATCAAACAATAATTTCTCTCTCTCTCTTTTTTTTTTTTTTTTTCATTTCATCACTTTTAAAACTCCCACACATATCTTTAAAAAAAATAATAATTTCTACTCCTTTTTTATTTCAATATAATCTCTTTGGGATAAGCCATGAAAAGGGTACGAGGTCAGAAACAGAAAGAATGAAATTATCGCTTCAATGATTGAAATGAGGAACTTGGATGGACAACCCTTGTGTTAGCTTTAAATGAAGAACTGTGATTAGTTGTACCTTCAATTTCATATCAAGCTAACGATTCAGCTTGTACAGACTGTATCCACAATTATGCATCACGTTCTTGTGACCCTCACGTTTGCATGTACATACAAAATAATGCACTGGAGAATTCAATGATCCCTTTCATTTGTACGATTGATTCGTTTCGGGACACTTTGTTATTTTTTTTAAAGACACGTTATGTTATTTCTTAAGTAGTGTAGTTTACTTCCAATTATAACCGAACATTACAAACTAGTTAATGTTACCCAAACAAAAAAAGAAAAAAAAAAAAAATCAAATTTTAAGTTAAAAATTTCCAAGGCTCAACATTTTAACTTATTCCAGAAGCAAAGTAATGCCAAATTCAAGTTTTATTTACACAACTAACCTAAGCAATTTTAATCCACCACATTTGACATGCCTATTGCAAACTGTTACTAATAGAATCTTTGACACTTAAGGTCATAAGCTCAAAATTTTGCAGGACATGCAAGGCAAGGCATCTCTCCCTCCTTACCCCCTTTAACAACAAAAAATTCTCTCTCTCTCGGCGTTGAGTATAAGGATAAGCAGGGGAAAAAAAGCAACAACTTGGCAGCACACATCTTATGACCTGTGTGCTGGCTTAGAGCTCTCACACTACTATTCCTTTGAATCAGAAGCAGCTTCTTTCAAACATGACCTCATAATCTTAGCAAGCTTTGCACAAGCATCCAGGCACAGCTGCATTCCCTGCATGCAGGAAATATTATGTTAATAGAATCACCAAATTTGGATCATTGGCAAGACATTATTTTAGCCACTTCTCTATGAATAGTAGATAGCCTTCACTCAATTTCAGTTATATTTGTTAACCGTGATCAAATAAGATGATGATCTTACATTGTCATTTCACACCAGTCACAAATATTTAGATGATCTTATCATCTTACATTTGAAAAGACACATGTGAACAAAATAGCAATGCGAATGTGCAATCTGCAGGGCAGAAAACCTCAGATACATCCACTACTTGATGTTTCTAGCTATCAGCAAAGGCTAACAGGAGTTATGACATATATGTACAACAGATTAAATTATCTCTATCTTTCATTTACTTTTTATCTTTAATATATCCATGCATATGAAGAAACTATCACAGAAACCAAAGGGGCAGCTTTATGGTTGTACACAAAACGCAGTTGGGGAAAAGTATCCAGTACAGAAATTACAACTTCAAAATAGGCATACCTCGTTAATCTTTGGTGTGGACCATTCCCCAGTAACTGTGAGTTGGGTGATTTCGTAGCGAGAAGGCATGCAAGTAATCATTAAGCTTCCATCTTGGTTATTTTCCTCCTCAAAAATAGGATCAATGACAAGGTTCTTACTGAGACAGGACTGGAATCATTTGAAGAAGAAAAAACCACTATTTAATATGAAAAGGAATTAAAAGAAACTCTCAGCAGCAAAATAAGCAAGTCACAGATGAACAATTAAAGAATTAAGCAGGAAAAAATTTGATATTTTAAATACATATTTTTTTTTAAAAGTATTTTAGGCTACAGAAGAAAAATGCATATAATGAAATAATTTAATAATGCTTGAATGTGAGATGCTGGCATTAAGCCAGAACTCAGAAGATAAAAGAAATTAAAACTTTAGAAGATGATATCATAGGAAGTCAAAATTTCAAAAAATGAGGGACACAGCTTAAGCACACTACGAAGCAAGTAAACAAAACAGAAGACTGAAAATGAGAGGAAGGTCCATACCACAGAAACTGAGGCAACAAGGTCATACATCATTATTCCAGCATCTGCCAGGGCAAGGCTAGCACATGATATGACAACTGGGAGATCACCTGCCACAAGTTCAATAGTATTGTTATTGCTAGAAACTTGGTAGAAAAACAAATAAAACAGATTTTGCCAAGAGATTTCAATTCAACGGCGCTTCTGACAGCTCCAAATTTTAAATACATACAGCCAGTGGGATTCAAACCCTAGAACCGTAGGTGAAAATCACCTACATGTAGCTCAGGATTCTAACCAAGCTAACCATCAAGGTTAACTAAACAAAAATACTACAAGCCAATGCAAGATGGCTTTCATATTTACACAAGAGAACAGAATTTGCTAAAGCTTTCAACAACTGACAACAAGGTAAACAAAAATTAAAATAGGTTTCCTTTTCTGTTGTTTTTTGGTAATATATATTCAGCACGCCTTCGTCCTAGAATTTCTAACCATCAAATACAATACCAACATGAATTAAATAGAAAATTCATTACAAAATTGTAAGCTTACTGCCACTAGATTCCAGCACCAATGCAAAAACATCTACGGTTGTCTTGGGGAAAGATTCCAATATTATTGCACCCTCCAAAGCTTTATGAAGCATTGTAGTGTACTCGTTGTGGTCTGAACCCTAATATTGCGAGATTTGAGATATTAAATGCTACACAATAAAACCATAAGATGACAGAAGTAGAAGAATGCAAAAAATCACAAGCTTAATTTCTTATGCACCTGTCCACGAACTGGAGTCGCAAATGTCGTAAAGCTGACATTGCAATTCAAACGCCCTATATCACTGTACATCATTGCCTTCTTACTCTCTCTCGGCCCAAATCTGAATAAAAGAAAAAAGGCAAATAGAATATCCACTTTAGACTAAGAACAGGACAAACAAAAGATTCAAAAAAAAAAAAAACCCCACCTAGGCAACTGATTTAAGTAAGCGACAAGATTGGTGAGATAAAAGAATCACTCACACAGATACAACGACCTTGGTATTCCCAAACTCTGCATAAGCAGATCCGGATGCTGCATTCACAGCACCAGTTCTAAAAACTGCAAGTCACCAAATGTTAGTTTTTCCTTATCAATAAAACTAGTGCAAGTGTACAACCGACACTAGGTCAATAGTTCAAAGGAAATAAAGGCTTATAGAGTTAGACATCAGAAATAAAAAAAATGCATTAAGAATATCTCATAAACTCCAAATCTTTAACTTCAACAATGATCAGCAATTGTTTAGGGTGTATTTGAGTAAACAACTGAATTAATCACTTATTCAATAAGCGCTTATCACATGACACTTTATGACCTTTTCTACACACACTTATTAGCCCATAAGCAATTTCATAAGCTCTTCTACACACATGCTTAAGTGATTATCGTATGAAAAATAAAAAGCCCAAATTAGCTCCTTATAATTTCTTCCAAACACTCCCTTAATCATAAATTGAGCGAGATATTCGTTAAAAATGATGATATTCCAGTCCTGTGTCACAACATAAATCATCATGTCATTGATATATATAAGAACCTTATTTCAGTGATACCTAACTATAACCCAAGTTTAAGCTATCTAATAAAAGAAACCAAATCAAAAACAAATTCTTATGATAAAAACAAACATTCTAGTGTATGTTTATTTTGGTTTTCTATACAGATTATAGTCAAAATCTTCCCAGAGAGCTTTTGAAAAAAAGGAAAAAAAAAGGATTTTTATACCAAAATGAATGAAAACAAAACATGGGGTAAGATTACATTGAATAAAACCTAAAAAGGGTATTGAAAATGAATGAGTAGTGGAAATGGGGCATACATGCAGGTCTGCACTGGTGAAACCCGCGGCCATCGGGTCGGACCCAATCTTCTTTGAATGTCGGAGCTTTCTTTTTCTGAGTGGTCGGAGATGGCGAGTATGTCGCCGGAGTTGCCCCACCTTTACCGGCCATTCCCAACGGCGGCGAGTGATGAGTTGCACCCTTCTTCTTCTTTTCTTCTCACTCACACTCTAGCTACTGTTCCCTTGCTTCGTTTCCTTCTTTCACTACCTTATAAAATCGAGGTCTGCTTAATGGGCCTATGGGCCACTGAGCTTTCCTTACTCACTCCCATTGGGCCGTAGCCCATAGAAGAAAAGGTGAGAATTTCAATCATGGCCCAACCATATACTTCAAGTTAAGTTAAACAGATTTGCACGTTAAAAAAAAAAAGAGCTTTGCTTTTTGGCCCCCAAATCCGAAATTTTGGCCCCCATTTTACTTTTTATTGGACAAAAATGCCCCTCAACGTGTTCATGTTTCCGTCTCCTCACTCTCGGAACTTTTCCGTCTCCACACTATCGACATTTTTCTGTCTCGTCGCTGTCGGCAATTTTCCGTCTCCACATTGTCGGAATTTTTCATTGTAGTATCTCCTTGGCAATCCTTGGCAAATGGCAATATGATCTGTAGAACCACATTTAAAGCAACCACCACCTGCAGTCATAAACATTGTATCAAGATTACAGAGGGAAATGGCAACTCTTCACAACCAAACATTGGCATTCTTCAAAATGCCATAAAAGAAAAGTATGAAACAAATGATTCTAGGTTGTTGTTATATTAGATCTTTATCCTCACCTTTACCCTTTTGTTCTTTTCGTCTGTACTGTGACCAGAGTTTTGCCACACTTTGACTAAAATCTACATGTATCCTTCGATCATCGATCAAAGCATTATCCATCTGCAGGGGGCAACGAAATAATAGAGGAAAAGGAAATAAGTTTCCTATTCATAACAATTAACAGAGCACCATTTTTCATGTAAATATAATTAACAATGCTTGTTTAAACTCAGTTGGAAATGAAAAGAAAAAACTCAGCAAACCAATAAATCTACAAGGCCAATAAAAATTGAAAAAGAGGATAATGGAGAAACAAATGTCCAATAAAGTATCCAATATGCATGAAGCGAAACAAAATCATTTAATGTTCAGAAAAAGAAAAGCAATACTTAATTAAGTAAAGGATACTTGGAAACCTTCAGTATACCTTGATTAAAATATGTCTGTTCACATGTGGATAACAGCTGCAACGATAAATTTTAGGAGGACGGAAAAATTCCGGCAGTGTGGAAACGGAAAGGTTCCGACGGTGTGGAGACGGAAAAGTTCCGACAGTGAGAAGACGGAAAAATTAACACATTGAGGGCCATTTTTGTCCACGAAAAAGTAAAATGGGGGCCAAAATTTCGGATTTGGGGGCCAAAAATCAAAGCTAAAAAAAAAAGCAATTTTCAATGTTACCTTGTACAAATCTTTTTCTTTAACAATGTTTCTTGTACAAATCTTTTTATAAAAATAAAAAAAAAAACATAATGACTTGTCACTGCTATTAATAGTAACTAGCAATTGAATTGTGAAAAAAAAAATGTAAAATCAATTGTTTTTAATTTGTCATTAAAAACATTTTGACGATGAACACGGTGGTGCTAGCAGTGTAGGATGGTTGTGGTGGAAACATGGCAAATTGAGGCTTCAAGCTTGTTTTTGATAAAACGGATCCAAAGGGAGAAATAGCAATGGATTTAACAACAGGCTTCTCGATTTTGACAAAAACATATCTATGACTATGAGTAATGTTGATGATGTGGTGTTGTGTGGCCAACGAAGCAGCCGATAGAGGTACCGACAACAAGGGTAGTGGCAACAGAGACTAAGAGAAAAGGAAGTTGAAGATTAACATCAAAGAAAAAGATTTTGCGGAAGTGGTTGAGAGAACGAGAATCACATAATAAAAACACCGAACAACTAGTTCGCGTAAGACAATCCAGTTGGTGGCTGTAGGGACACTTAGGATTTTCCCTTCTCCCAGATCTTGGGTTCTAATCCCAAACCTCTCGTATAAACAAAAAAAAACACCGAACAACTAGAAAAGAAGGATGTTATGGCTCTGGTACCATCTCGGGTTTTATAGAAAAGAAGAAAAAAGATATATTGGATGTGTGTTGTGTTATAAGGGATAAGTCCCCTACATATACAAGACAAACATAAATTTACAAAGATTAAAATAAGCTTGACTAAATTTCATAATTACATACTTCATATTCTAACATCACTATTACCTCGTATTTCTTCGCCAATTTCTCTCGCTGATTCCCACTCTCCAATATCATACTCTTCTCCATTAGAATGTGAGAGACAAAATATCCCAATAGCTCATTCTGTTACAACGTATACGTGATTGTAGGGAAGTTGTTTAATAGATTTTTATAGGTCTTGTTAACTAAAGTTCTTAGAACACGTATTGAGGAATACAAAATGAGTAAGGTTATATTGGATAAACAAAATCAACACTTAGCTTATCGAAATATTAAACATATAAATGTTAAAAAAAGAATTATTGAATTTATTTTGCTTTTTTAACCAATACCCTAAAAATATCAATTGAAATTTGCATATTTTTATTTAATTGGTGTGGGTGAGTGGTGACTGTGGGGAAGTTATTATTCGGGTGAAGCAAAAAGAGGGAGAGATTTTGAATTTAATTCATAATTTGCATTCATGAATTAAGAAAAAAATAAAGCTTAATGCACTTTTGGTCCATTTAATCCTTTTTTAAATATTATTATATATAATTTAATCATTCAATTTTTAATTTCTTGTTCTGATACGGGACTTATTATTTTTGCTGGAATTTTTTTAATTAATTTATTAAAAAAATAAAAAATTAAAAAATAGTAATAAAAATCCTAAAATTTTGAGGAAAAAATAATAAAAAACTCTGGTCTTCTTCCTCGTAACCTTCTCTCTCTTTCTCTCTTTAGGGCTAGAACCTCTCTCCCTCTCCATTTCTACGCCACCACCGTCACCACTGTCCTTGACTCTTATGCAACCACCTTCCTTCCCCTCTCTTCTTTGTCCCGTTCTTTTTATTGATTTTCGTCGCCATCAACTAACCCAGAGATTTTGTGCGAAGAAGATGAATCCATTCGACCACAACCCAGTGTTGCCGCTTGTGGGTACAAAGTTGAATCCATTCGCTAGCTTGTTTGATGACATGATCACAGACAAGTGTGCAAGTGTAGTACACGTCCATAGTATTATTATTTGTGATCCCTTTATGCTATAGTGTTTGGATCCTCAATGCATTTTCCAAATAAAGCATAACTCGATCTCTTCATCAAGGAGATTATATATAACATGTTTCACATGAAACACCATTCTCCTCAAGAAGGAAATTAAAACATCTTTTTCATGAGACACCAATATAAAAAGTTATCAAGATCGTAAATTGTTCATATCATATATAATTGAGTTAGAATGCGTTAACACCAGGTGTAAAACTTGGTCACTTAAACTTTCACATAACTTTAACTTTTTATATGTTATAAAATTTGTCAATCCAATTGTTAAATTATATGTTATTACCAAAATTCAGATCATTCGAAGATTCATAAGTATGTAATCTACTAATGCATATTTACTTATATTTTAAATAACGTATTATCCTTTAAAAAAGAATAGTCAGATGGAGTATCAAATAATTTTTATATTCTACGAAATTTTGTAGACTTGATCTAATTGATAGTAACATATAATTCAACGGTGAGATTGACAAATTTCATAATATAACAAAAGTTATGTGGAGGTTTGAGTAACCAGGTTTTACACTTGGTGTCAATGGATCCTAACTCATATAATTACACAATGATATTGTATTAAAGATAAACATAGATAAATAGCAACACCCAATAATAAATTATAATTTTCTTATTTATTTTAATATATATTGTAGGTATCACACAAGCTTAAGATAGAAGACCAGTGTTTGATTCCCAGGAACAACACTAGCTAAGAAAGGTAGTAGCGGCAGTATCCCGAAAGGAATTAGCCATTCGTTCAAAGGAACGAGAAGATACACCAACAAGGACTTATAAAACAAATACAACAATGTATGAGTTTAATACATGGTACAGGCTACGCCAACCTATCAAGACTAGCACACCCCGATATACTATTACGTATTGTTTAGGAAATAATAGCAGTAGAAGATTTAAAAATATAATTATAGAGTAGGGTAAGAAGCATGCATTGCTACGCCGCACAAGCCTTCATTAGCGTCAATGTCCCTTAGCATCCTCATGTATCCTTGTTCGCCCCAACTTGTTCCCCATGAATTCTTTATCAGCCAATACTTAGTTCCATCATCAGTCACTCCATAGCCCACGACAGTGACAGCATGATCCAACTTAGTGCCACAGGATCCAGTGAAGACATCACTTGAGTAATGTTGAAACTCAAATCCACTACCTTCAATGGCTACAGAAATTGGTTGATTAGCAGCAGCATTTAGCAGTGCACTCTCACTGTTGGCAGGAACAACTTCATACCCTGTAATCTTTGCTGCATTGTTTGCTCCATTGTTGGCTTTGCATGTTCCACCAAAACCCTGATATGGGTAATTGGTTTCTGATGCGAGTCCTTGATTTTGTATAATAAATTCGAAGGCCTTGACCATAGTCCCTCCTCCGCAACCTCCATTATTCGTGTCACAATCAACAAGCTCTTGTTCTGATAAAGAGATTAATTCTCCAGTCCTCAACTTTGTAAGTCCTTCTGTTGCTGCCACAGCAGAAAATGCCCAACAACATCCTACATAATACAAAATACAAAGCAGGTTATGAAAAGCATATATACAATATTATATCATTGACTTGTGAGTTTTAGGGAATCATCTACTCCCTCCGTTTCAAAAGTATTGTTTTTTTAGCGTATGTACCATGTTTCAAAAGTCTTTTTCTTTTACAAAATTCAATATATAATAAATGCTATTTTTCAACACACCCTTATTTATTACACTATCTTTTACACTTTCAATACTTTTATCTTTCTTCAATAATAATTAAACAGGGGCATTAGAGTCAAAGCACCCTAAATTCAAATATCATTTAATCATTTATTAAAACTCGTGCATAACCTTAAACAACACTACTTTTGAAACGGAGGGAGTAATACATGCATACCACATTGGCCCTGGTACTTAACACCTGTGACAGCTCCTTCTGCTCTCCAATCTACTGAAGTAGGCACTTCAGCCACATCTGCATACTTAAATGTGGATGTCTTTGTTACTGTGGAGGGCACATAACCTTTGAATCCATTTCTGCCTTTGAATTCCTCATTTGTGATATCGGTAAATTGGTTGATGCCTAGCTTGTAGGATTTGTTTCGAGCATTGTTAAAGGCTTCAATACGTTGCACATTTTCCTTGAATATCTTATAGCGCAGCTCCTTCTCATAAGAATCCTTGTAGACTTTTCCATGTTCAGCCATCCATTGCTCATGCCTCTCGCGCAGTGAGGCATCTTCGAGGGTGCGAGAATCGGTGTTTAATGCGAAGAATCCAAAAACGAGAAGCAAAACCAACGAGGTGCAATAAAATAGACTTATAGAAGCCATGGAAACAAAATATGAGGTATCGTAGGAAATTAAACAAATGCTTGGTGAAATATGAGAAAGCACATGTGTTGGTCCCTAAGACCATTTGAAGTATATATAGATGAATATTCTTTGTCTCTCCACCAACTTAAAGACTACGTTTTCATATATGTAAATTAAATCTGGGCGGAGTTATTTTCATTTCACTTTGTCTAACGACACGCACACTTTACCAATTTTTATTGTGATTTTTTTTTTTAAAAAAAAAACTAACCTGATTAAAACTTTTCAATAATTGAAGAAAAAATTACTTTATATTTTATAACATATATAGTTATAGTTATCTATTCACATTCCATTGTATGCCTACTTATACTCCCACTTTATATATTTTGTTTCATTCATGTTATCTAGCTACCACCCTTGAAATTTTATGTAAAACAATTTGACTCTAAAATGCATTTTGATCATTAAAAATTCTATAAGTAAAAAAATTCAAGGCAAGAGACAGTTCATAATATATATATATAATAACTCAAAAGATAGACATAGAACATTGGAGCTTGTAATTCAATTGTATTAAAAAAAATTGTAGCTAGTTATTTTTTATGTAGCTCTAATAGTTATTACATGTTACCTTTTAAAATTATTTTATTATTTAACGGTAATTGAACTGCAATAAATTTATGGAAATTTCTAACATGCAACCTAAAATTGGATGGTTGTTATGCAACCTTTTAGTAAACTAATAAGAAGTTGACACCTAATACATGTGTGTCATGTCATTCATTGAAGTAGTGATTTATAACTTTTACAATTTAGTCCAACATAAAAAGAAAATTAATTTAATTTAGTCTTTTGTACCTATTAGCAAATTAATTTAACACTTGTTGTTATAATCACCTGTTATTTTAATCTATGTTATAATTTGCTAATAGGTACAAAGGACTAAATTAAATTAATTTACTTTTTATGTTGGACTAAATTGTAAAAATTATAAATCACTACTTCAAAGAATGACATGACACACATGTCTTAGGTGTCAACTTTTTATTAGTTTACTAAAAGGTTGCATAGCAACAATCCAATTTTAGATTGGATGTTAGTAACTCCCTAAATTTATATAATTCCTACAAATTTTTATATGAATATTTAGACATAATTATGACATTGTTTTTTTTTTTTTGGTAAATAAGAAATACATACCAACCAACAACTTTGCAGCAATACATTTATATAGTTATATTGATAGAAATATAAATTAATTATTTTGGTATAAAGGAACACTTATCGCAAAAGCATGCATGATTCAAGCTTTCCAAACATTCAATCTATGATACCAGACATCGATCTAATGCTAACCAGTTGATGAGAATACTTTTTTTTTTTTTTTTGAAGGGAACCAGTTGAGAATACTTATTAGCAGATGTATACAAAAAAATTTCATCTTTTATAAAAATTAAATTTGTGATAAGTAAGATGCATGTTGATTTTATCACTTAAAATTATTAGAAATTGGCAGGGCAATGATGTCAGAGAACGATGCAATTTGGTGGGCATGCAATCATATCTCAAGCATCTTTTAACAAAAACTTAGACACATACTAGTTGTTGAAAAACAAAATGAAATTTTTATGTAATTATTTTAATATATTATTTTAAACATATATTTTATAAGTTACAAATTCATAACATATAGCATTGTTCATCGGTTAAATAGGTGGGAATTATTTAGAATATCTTTTTCAAAAATATAAATTCATCTTTAAATTGTAATTAATTCATTTTCCCATACACTCTATTACACATGTCATCTATGTGTGTTTAGGAAGATTATTACGCTAAATTAGAGTATCAAAAGATATATATATCATTTATTTTCATTAATCTTTATTATATATTATATTTATTATATAATATATTTAATTATATTACAAAGGTTAACAGGTGTAATTATATTTTTTGAAATTTTAAAAATGTATTTTAACATTTCAATTTTAACTTCTTGATTTATATTAAAATTTTTACAAATGTATTATTTTATAATAATGAACAAATGACAAAAAAATTAAATATCTCATAAAAAATATAAAATAACTTATAAACAAGATTAAAAAATTATTTTAAAATCTGATTTATAAATTTCTTCGAAGAAAAATACTTATAAATATTGCTAGTTTTTATTTCCGCGTATTAGTCAAGTCCAGGAAAATTCCATGATAGGAAATTTGGACAGATCAGACAAATAAGAAATTTCCAATTGAAGTTGGCTTTACATTATTATCGTATAGGAAATAACCAATTTATTTGCTATCTGAAATTTTGCCGTATGTGTATTTTGGCATATACCACATTTTTTTTTACACCAACCGATATCCGGATCTGGTTTATCCAGAATTTGACTCATCCAATCCGATCCAACTGAGCTCGCATTAAGCGGTAGGGGTCTCCCAGTGGGGGTTGTTCCATACCCAATGCTCGAACTCGATACTAATTGGTTAAGGAACCAAGTGAGTACCACTCAACCAATCCATGTTATTGGTTATACCACTTTTTTTAATGCATCCAGACAATTTTATTTTGGCATAATCCACAATTTTCTTTGTGAAAATATCAAATTAACCGCATATTTGCTATTTGATGAAGCGTGTGTTTGGTTACGCGTTACCAAACCCATAAACGCAGAAGGTGTGTTTATGGAACTTCTGCAAACGCGCGTTCCAAAGCATCAAAACGCCAAAACAAACATGTTGAAAGTTCAAGAAGCGCACATTAGACATCCAAACTTGAAAAATTATTAAATACATCATACTCAAATTAAGATATGAATGTAATTACAATTTTAACCATTAATTTAAATAAATTTTAATAAAATATTTTACAGCACAAAAAAAAAGTAAAATAGTGACATGAATTACTAAGAATTGATATTAAGGTGTGTGAATGCCATTATATTTTTTTTAACCCATGATATTCGCTCGTGCTTCCAGCAAGACAATCTCCATTTGTATGATTTAGGGATTAAACCCACTATCAATGAGGGACTCGAATCGCGTCCATATGTGAAAGCTCTACTGGTCGAGTGCCATTATTTTGTTCAGTAGAAATACTACATTATAAATGACAGTAATTTTGAAAATTGCAATAAAAAGTGGTAAAATGGGTATGCCAATTTTATATTTTTCTTTTGTGTTATTTATAAGTTGTCTTCTGGAAATTTTTTTTCTCTTAATTATAAATTATTTTGTATTTTCTAGAAAATATTTATTATTATTTTTATTTTATTTATCCTTTGTTCATTAATGTGAAATAAAATATTTATAAAATTTTTTATTCAAGTTAAGAGAATAAAATTGTAATGTTAAAACATGTTTTTCAATTTTTGAGAAACGTTACCATATGGTTAAGTATAAGTTATACTAATGATAGGAAAGACTAGATATTAATTTAAGAACCTTATGTTACATTATTTTTCCTATTATTACAAGCACCGGTCTCCGAGTAATTATTGGTTGGTATTGAACTATAATGTATATCATCCGTAGTTTAGGTTAAAATTAATTTAACCCATAATATAAATAACTACATATTCACTTTAGAGAAAATAATGTATGCATTGATAGTGTAAAGATTTTTTACAATGTCAATATATTATTCATCGTTGATTGGTTAATTATGATTGACTTATAAATAAAAATAATGCATATTGATGATGGATGATACACCGACAATGTAAAAAATCTTTACATTGTCAATGTACAAATATTAAAAACTCTTCACTTTATATCTTTTAATTTTCAACTTTATTTTCTTATTTAACAAAATATGATTAATCTAAACCATAAAAGACATGGTGATATAAAAACAACTTATAATTGCTTTTAATGTTGCCATTTCTCATCCATCTTTCTACTTGATCTAGAATGCAATTTCTTCAAAATCCCATGACGTGGACACAATATTCTTTCGTATGTATGTAAAATGGTTAACCCCAACCTTCGCTTTCATTTTTCCTTTGTCACTCCAAATTCAACCAAAAACCATAATAAGGTTCAAAAAGCTCATTTCAGAGTTAGCTTCACGGCAATGTCATTCAATACCTTTCATTGTTCAATTCATGATTCAAAAAAAAAAAAAAAAAAAAAAAAAAAAACTCAAATGGATGCAAGCCATGGATTCTTATGTCAATCACGTGTTTCGCGGGAGATTCATTGGACCGGGAGATAAAAGCCAAAGCACAAATGGTGCCAATAATGAAGGAATCCCATAACGACTAATACGATGATGTTAACAATAACATTGGGATTTTTGTCCAGAGAGAAGAGGAGGAGGAGGAGGACGAAGGCAGTGTGTAGGAAAGGAAATTTCCAATTGAAGTTGACGTTAGGCATTGCATAGGAAATAACCACCCATTTGTAATCTCCACCTTTGCGTAACCGCGTAAGTGTCTTTAGGCGTATTCCACATTCTTCAATTCTTTTTGGGATGCAACCATACAATTTTATTTTGGCATAAACCACAATTTTCTTTTGGACGCGAAGTGATTGTGATCACTCCCTCTATGTTGATTCGCTCTTCTTCATGGAAAAAATTTGACTTTTTCCTTTTGAACCCACTATCGCCTTTTTGTCTCCATTTCACTTTTTAATGGACTATTATAACTTTCGGCTAGTTATAACTTTTGTCTCTAAATCGTCGAAAGCAACTTTTCGATTTGAATAAGTCGAAAATAAAAATATCACTTTTTCGAATTATGTAGTTATAATATAACTTTCATCTCTAAATCGTCGAAGCAACTTTCCGATTTGATTAAGTCGGAAATAAAATATCACTTTTCCGAATTATGTAGTTATAACTTTCATCTCTAAATTGTCGAAAGCAATTTTTCGATATAATTAAGTTGGAAATAAAAATATCACTTTTCTGAATTATGCACGTCGAAACCACTTCTGTTCTCTAACAGTTGGAAATAAAATTGAATATTCCAACTTGATAGAGTCGGGAAAAATATACCACTTCCGACCTGCCATGAACCGCTTGACCTGTGCCATTAATTCGGTAAAAATTAAATTAAATAAAAGGAATCTTATTTTTTTGGGTTATTCTCTAATCTCTAGCTAGCACTAATTTTCTTTTGGAAAATAACCACATATTTGCTCTCTGAATTTTGAGAATCGCACTGTTAAGATATTACTGCAACAGCTATTATAAAAACCTTGTTTGATTTTGATTTCTTGATTTTTCCATTTAATCCTATATCATCAGAAGAGTTGAACTAAATTGCCAAGTCTGAATAATGTATCGTTCCGTTGACAGAAGCTTAAAACCCTACATTCACAAACACTGGCAGAATTTTCATAAGGTCAATATTTGGGGAATTAAGTTGATGCTAACTGTATATTTAAAAGACCTAATAAGCTACTATTAACTCAAAATGATTTTTGATGTTTCACAATTAGAAAGATATGAAACGAAGAAGAAGAAACGTAAATTTTTTTTTTTGGCCAGATTTTAGCATATGAGGTCCTAAGTTTCCTAAGTTTTTGTCTCTTAAGATTTTAAGGTTGGATAAAAATTAAAAACTCACCATTATTACTAATTAACATAGAAACTTTTTTTTTTTTACAAGCAGTTATTGTAGAAACTCTTAGACAAAGAAGACCATTAACTCACCTGTCATAGTCAAGCACGTGACCCGGGTCAGATCCAGATGTACTCCCTCCGTCCCTAATTATAAAGCTCTCTTGACACTTTTATTTTGTCCCTATTTATAAGGCTCTTTACCAATTTTCAATGAGCATTAATTATTTTTTTTCCACAAACACCCCTATTTATTTAACACTTTTTAGATTCCCAATAATATTAATAGGGGTAATTTTGAAAATACATAACAAAAGTTCACATTTCCAATACAATTAACTAAATTATTCCACTTTCTTAATGGACGTGAAATCTCCCAAGAGGGCCTTATAATTAGGAACGAAAGTAGTAATTAGGTAGTACTTTGGTAATCGGGTGGGAAAAAAAAAAAGACCATTGACGACTAACAATATCACCATTCCTTCCAAAATTCAAACCATAAATAAAATTAAAAAAACCCACAAATATGAGGGACCATTGACGGTTAACATCATCCCCTTCTAGTCAAAATAATAAATAAAAAATAATTGTGAATACATAATTTTGTTATTGTTCAAAATAATGGTGGCAAAATAATTTCTTGTTTTTCTTTGAAAAATACACATGAAAATAAAATTGATTTTATCTTTTTCTTCGGATTTTGAAATAGTATAAATACATGTTTATAAATTTGTGGAAATAGTATAAATACAAGTTTATAATTTTATGAAAGATGTTGCTAACAAATATCCTAAATTAGGTGTTCTTAATTTTTTTTTCATCTCCGACCTATAAAATATCATGACCGAGCCTGGCTATATTTGGTTGATATTTTTTAAACAATGATATTTTTTTCTATAACATTTAAAATTCTCAAAACCGGTTGTCAGCTATCAAAGACTATTATAGTACAAACTAAAGCTCAATCACTTTACAACGACGGGTATATGTTAGTCAGTTTTTAAGGAATATTGTAAATGTTGAAAGTTTCACATCATTACTCCTCTTGATATGAATATGCATAAGTTTTTCATTACTCCTCTTGATATAATTTATTAAATACATGTAATTGATTTTGATATGAATATGAAATCTTAAGTAATATGTTCAAGAGATTAATGAGTATGCATTGACGGAATAAAGTATTTTATATCATCAATCTATTATCCACCATCAGAACGGACCCACTTGTTAGTCAGTAGCCCCCACTCTCCTTTTTTTAATTATTATTATTATACATATATATATATATATATAAAGTTTTGCCCCATTAAATATAAAAGTTTTACTTCTTCTAAAATCTAAAATTAAGTTTATCCTCAATTTTTTTATTTCAATTTTTGGTACAATGATATTAACCTATGATCTTGTATATGATTTATATTTTGTAAGGGTTGAATATCCCTAAACTCACATTAGTAATTAACATATTTATTTATTTGAAAGATTTGTTCCATATGTTTCTAAATATAAGACCATTTTTACACTTTTATTTTATCTCTATTTATAAGACCTTGTATCATTTTTTAATGATAATCAATTACTTTTTCCATAAACACCACTATTTACTTAACACTTTTTAGATTCCCAATACTATTCATAGGGGTAGTTTTGAAAATACATATCAAATGTTCACACTTTCAATACCATTAACTAAATTAATCAACTTTCTTAATGGACATGAAGTTTATCAAAATGGTCTTATATATATAAACGAAAGAAATATATTTTTAACGCTAACGTCGCCCCCACAGGCAAAAATTCCTGAGTCTGTCACTGTCCACCATTCATTTTATTACTTTAATCGAAAAGTCAATGGCCATAAACGGATGAATGGTGGATGATCCACTGATAATAGTCTCGGAATTACTTACGACTACCAGTGATTTCGCCGATGGTAATAGGCTCGGAAGAGGAGGTCTGAGCTAGCTTACAAAGGAGTTTTTGAGTAATTTGGGGTTCAAGAAGATAGAAGATTTTATTTTTAATTTTTCATTTTAAAATTTAAATTGTTGCA
This sequence comes from Crotalaria pallida, assembly GCA_037953625.1. Classification (NCBI taxonomy): domain Eukaryota; kingdom Viridiplantae; phylum Streptophyta; class Magnoliopsida; order Fabales; family Fabaceae; genus Crotalaria; species Crotalaria pallida. The sequence continues at coordinate 133,420,800 of CM075654.1, read as the reverse complement.
TAAATCCAACCCTTAAAAATTTAAGGTTAGGATAATTTGATATTATATGTGTAAATGTGTTGGAAGAAATAAGCAATAAGAAAGCGTTACGTGACACTTAACGAATTTGACTACTTATGGATTGATGGATAAAGGGACTACGTGAGACTAACGTGATGTCATCTTGATCTTTAGGAACGTAATTTATTGCAAAAAATCTTTCACGAACTAATTAAATTGATATCAATTGTATTTTTGAGACTTAATAAACTATTAAATGCATGTTTGGATACATATTGGATTCTCCTAAAATTGATTATGAAAAGCAGAAACTACTTAGACACATCAATCCAATATGACTATCAATCCAATAGTTTTGCAGGATTAAAGGGGGCAGACTCCAAAATATATATATATATATATATATATATATGAAAACCCATTTTCTCAAATATCCATCCTATTAAAATCGAAAAAAAAAAAACCTTTTCCCAAAAGCAATGTTAGGTGACAGTATAGTGGCACATGCATGTGCCACGTACATTTTTGCATGAGCTTTGTTTTTGTGAGGAGTTCTCATTTCTCAAATCGCTTTAAAGTATAAAATAAGGGTTGATCATCTAAAAGAATTGGTCTCTTTTTACGAGAACAATTGCAATATTATAAAAGAGTGGCATTGAAATCATTTGCAATATTATAAAAAGGTGGCATTTTTTCACAATTTTTTACTTTTTTGAAGTTTTTTAAAAAAATAACCCTTATCAGTGAAGCTTGTCATATTCAAATATTCCTTTTTTTAGAGCTCCGTTTTCGGGATTAGATATCAGATTGCAGTATAAAATAGGAGCTGATCATCTCAAACGAATGTGGAGGTAACTTGTTTTAGCATAATTGTCGTCGTGACAGTTAACTAATGCTAGTTCATTTGTAAAAATATTGACTCATAACATATATGGTTGTGCGTTCAAATTCTTTTGCTTCCGTGAGTGGGTAATTTATAAGTGCATCACTAAAATGCTTGTAGTGCCCTAAGGCGTGACTTGACATGAGAAAACCCCGGGATCAACTCGACTAAACTTTTAGAAATAAGAAAAAGTTGTGGTGGTGATAGAGTTGTGAAGCTCTTAACAGATGCATATAAAATAAATATTTCTAATTCCAGTATAAATAAAGGGGAAAATTTTCTTTTATTAAAAGTGTGTTTTTCCTATTTTGCCACCTGTAATTGCTTGCAATTTTATATTCTCAAATTATGAAGTATGGGTGAAAGGGTAAAGGAAATATGTGCTCATAACTGCACATGGTGTAGTTTCGATCTTTTTCCTTCTCCTTCTTCGTAATTATTAGTGTATTGACAAGTACTTATGTTTTTGTTCACCCACGTTAATATTATTATTGTGATTTTGTCGTTAATTATTAACTATGTTAAACGGCATTTTCAATTATTAAAAGCAAATAGTATTTTTTTTTTGGTAGTAATTACTTTGTGATTATAGAAATTTATGATAAAATATAATAGATCATACAAAACTTGAAACTGAATTCTTGTTTAAGTGACATAAAAAATTCAAGAACTTGAAATAAAAAATAAACATGTTACAAAAGAAGTAAGAAATTGAATGAAATAAAGAAAATAAAGAAAGATCTATGAATTTCAAAAACTCTGATTTAGGTTAAAAAATTATTAATTTAAGGAGGTTAAAAAAATATATTTAAGGTGGTGGAGATACACCAAAATTAAAGGTCTCCACCTTTACAGAAGTATATGGATTATTATTATTTTACAATATGCTATCTCTGAATTTTCATTTAAATAACTTAAATCTTAAAAAGGATAAAAAATGGTAAACAAAAAACCATTTATAAATTTATTTCCTGCTAAAGCTAGCAGTATTAATAAAACTCAATATAAAATGGTCTATTAAATAAGTATAAATATATTTATAATTACCATTCATAAAATGCTAATCTCAAACTTCATTAGTAAACAAAGTATATATATCATTTTTTTATGATATATAGAGGCCAGGCTAACTAATTTATATATTGATACTTGATATATCATGCATTTTTATTCCTATATTTTATTTTCCAGGTAATATTTCCTAATTACTGTAAATGTATCAATTAAGAATCATAATAATGACCAAATCCGCTTCTTTATTTTTTATTTATTTTTTCCCTTTGCAAAATACTTAAAGTCCATTTTGATAAAACTAGTTGATAATCATAAACCTAGTTGAAAGCAAAGAGATTGTTTTACCAAAAACATATGAGCTATGGCAAATTAATTAAACTAGCCATGCATGCAATTAGGTGAAGTTTGTTAAATGACTCAAACGGACTTAATTTGGAACATGATATATATATATATATATATATATATATATATATATATATATATTATTGTAATTAGAAAAAAAATAAATGGCAAAATTAAGACAAGATTTATTGAAAGCTCCTATTTATATATATAAATTTTAAAGCCACTTTAAGTAACTTTATACATGGTAGCTTTCATCAACAAAGCCCCAACACAGTTGATAAATGAATGAGTTCCTTAAGCAGATGTCGTCAGAGGTTCGATATCCTTAGTAAAAAAAAAAATACAAGGTAGTTTTCAAAAGCTACCGTTGTTAATCAAACAATAATTCAAACTAGCTTGATGATTGAATTAACAAGCTATTAGCTACAAGATAAAGTAGAAGTTTGTCTTATTAAACACAACTTTACTCATCGACACTAATAAATTAATGTACATATATATTTTTTTATGAGCTAAAGTTTAGGTGAGTTGTGTTCCTTAAGCTCACCAAATTTAAAGTAAATCTCACGACTATAGGAGCGCTTATAAAAATACTTATAGATTATCCACCAATGATATCTCCACTTCGAGAACGGGATTTGAATTCATGACCTTAAAAAATATAAGTCAATTCCTTATTAATTGGATTAACAAAGGTTGGTGTCAACACACACACACACACACACAGATATATATATATATATATATATATATATATATATATATATATATATATATATTAAATACTCCTTCTGTCCCATTATCTTGGTAAAAGTCAAACTAGTCAATGAAAATAAGAGAGTATTTGTTTATCATTATGCATGATTCACTCATTAATTACAAATTGATATTATACAAATTTTCATATCATTACAATTAATACATATTGCAATATAACCTCCAAAAAAATCTGTAAATATTTTTTCCTTACTTACTTATCAATCATAGATATAATATACAATCTTTAAGATTTTTCATTTATTTTTTTACTTTAATATGAGACAAATTTTTTTGCATTTTTTTACTAAGATAATGGGACGGAGGGAGTATGACCTAATTCTCAAACCATATTCATTCTCAAGCGCAGCAGGTGCCAATTTTTAAATTTAATCGCAATTTGGTTACCTATTTTATTTTATTTTTAACACCCAATTTTGTTCAACTTATTATTTTTCTCAAGCAAATTTGGAAAATAATTTTTGGTACCTTTTAATTTTTGTTTTGAAAAATAAACAGTTGTCAATTTTTCCTTATCAAAAATAATTTATCCCAAAAATACAGTTTCGTTAATGGATTTTTCAAAAATACCAAAGAAAAATGATACATATATATTTTTTCTAATAGTTTTCACTTTTTCTCTTTTATTTTGATTTTTATAAAATAAAAAATAAAAGAGGAAACGGTATATCGAGAGGAATTTTTTTTGGAGGTGGAGGAAGTTGAAAGAAAATTTCTTAGCAATTGGCTTTAGAGAAATTTTTTCACCAAAAATCCGATCACTCATCATCCTCCCCCTTCTTATTCTTTGTTATTTTTGACTGCCTTGTGCACTTTCTTAAGCCCAAAGTGTCATTTGCTAGATTGGTTTTTATAATTATAAATTTTTATTGAAGAATTAAATAATTATATTTTAGTTAATTTAGTGTATTTTTTTCAAGAAAAACTTACTTTTCAAGCTTGATTATCTTATGCACCTGGTACGTAGCAGCATAGGATAGAAAGACCATCTAAAACCCTAATTTGATGCATGCAATCACTTTGATTAGGAGGAAACTTTTAGGGAGATAAAGTAAAGTTTTCTTTAATAAATAGCTATCAATATTAGCACCCCTTGTATACACATTATAGTTTAGGAAATAATAGTAGCATTGTAGCAAGGTTTCACGATCATGCAGTGGGGTAAGAAGCTTCCATTGCTATGCCACACAAGCCTTCTTTAGCATCAATATCCCTTTGCATCCTAATGTATCCTTGTTCACCCCACTCTGTTCCCCATGAATTCTTGATCAACCAATACTTAGTTCCATCGTCAGCCACCCCATAACCCACAGCAGTAACACCATGATCCAACTCAGTGCCACAGGATCCAGTGAAGACACCACTTGAGTAAGATTGAAACTCAAATCCACTAGCATCAATGGCTACAGAAACTGGTTGATTAGCAACGGCTTTGAGCAACGCGCTCTCACTGTTGGCAGGAACATCTTCATACCCTTTAATGCTTGCTGCACTGTTTGCTTCTTTGCTTGCACTGCAAGTTCCATCAACACCCTGATATGGATAATTGGTTTCTGATGCGAGTCCTTTGTTTTTTAGAATAAATTTGAAGGCATCGTCCATTAGACCCCCTTCGCAACCTTGGTCCACACCCTTTGTGTCGCAATCAACAAGCTCTTGTTCCGACAAAGAGATTAATTTTCCGGTGCTTAACTTCGTGATTCCTTCTGTTGCTGCCACAGCAGAAAATGCCCAACAACATCCTACATAACAAAAACACAAAGCAAGTTAGGAAAAACATATTTACTATTTATTCTAGACTTGGAGAGTTTAATAAAATTATCAAACACTTGCATACCGCATTGGCCTTGGTTCTTAACAGGTGTGACAGCTCCTTTTGCTCTCCAATCTATTGAAGTAGGCACTGCAGTCACATGTTCATACTTAAATGTCGGCGTCTTAGTTATTGCGGAGCACATGTGACCCTTGAATCTATTTCTGGCTTTGAATTCATCATTCGTAAGATCAGTAAATTGGTTGATGCCTAGCTTGTAAGGTTTGTTTCCTGCATTGTTGAAGGCTTCAATGCGCTCCAGGTTTTCCTTGAATATCTGGTAGCGCAACTCCTTCTCGTAAGAATCCTTGTAGATTTTTCCATGTTTGGCCATCCATTGCTCATGCCTCTCATGCATCAAGGCATCTTCGAGAGTGCGAGCATTGGCTTCTAAAGCCAAGAGTCCAAAAAGGAGAAGCAAAGCCAATGAAGTGCAGTGGAATAGTTTTCTAGAAGCCATGACAGTGATGAGAGTGGAAATAATTACTGCTTAATTGGTGAAATGTGAGAAAGCAGATGTGCTGTTCCCTAAGACCATATGAGCTATATATACATCAAAAAATTCGTTGGGGCCTTAACATATCATACACATCTACGTGCCTGAGAAAATGTTATGAATAAGACCCTAAGACAAGGCTTTATAATGATGACAAATTAGTTTTCAAGACTACACCTGCCTTATGGGAATCAACTAGTGTGCATGAAACGAAAGGTTATGGAAATATATTTAGTATATTATTTGCTCTATCTTACACAAAATGCTTGAGGCAAATTATTATTTGTACATAGTGTATATTGTTATATAAAGTATAAACAAACAAAAAAACTAACAAGCAAATAAAATGAACAGTGCACCCTGCCAATGCTATGGGACATATTAACAACTGATTGGCTAAAAAAAGAAAAGGAAAAAAAAAAAAAAAAAACCAAAACTGCTGCGAAATGACAAGGTTCTGAGGAGAGTCACATGGTATTATGGTAACTTCTTTGGATGACTCACTCCCGAATAGGCATTAAACACACTTATGCTAGTGTAGTGTATGTATTGCAAATCAATCAATGCACTTTTTGATCAGAGAACATCTTTTTATTTTTTTTTTCTCTTTGGTAATAAGTCCTGTTTCTTATTCGTAAGAACATAGAGTAGTTGTAAGGGCAATGAGCCAAATGTAGCATGTGTAATAGGATTGTTCAACTCAACTACTTACACATTGGTCAGTAAACAAAGTACCAAATATAATTGCAAAATAATTATTTCTATAACCAAAACCTTTTTAATTTGTGTATCTCATCCTATTCTTCTCCAAATAAATTAGAACCAGAATCTCCTACCATCCTAGGCTTTTTCTGTACAAGAATGCAACGAATATATTTCTGTGCTTATCTAGCAACATCTATGACTATGTGATCTTCCTTTTGAAATAAGTAAAAAAAGAATGCAGACAAACTTATTCCCAAAACCATATTGCATCCTCTATGATATCCTTTTGATCCATGCACAATAACTGGTGGTACAAGCATAAAGCTATACAACCAGTTCACTATATAAATATTGATCAGCCTTCTGCCTTCTGCTTCTCTTCTCATCTAGGTGTATGTTTTCAAGGGGAATGGACATTTGTCATGCAAAACGATTCAAATCGAGGCTCGGTTAGGTCTACCATTTCCTCTTCTGATGCATACCAGTCCTCAGATTTTGAAGTCAAGAGGACAGAATTCTCTTCATACTCAGCAGCTTCTTTATTTTTGTGATTAACATCTTGTGGCAATGAACCATTAGCTTGAAATTTATTAGATAGAGCTTGCCTATGCTTCTCTGCATCCTCTTGTTCCTTTACATCATGTCCACAAAAAAAAAGGTCAGGATATGGTTTGTATTTTCATACTACAGGAGAATGATCTATTTGATGTCATCACACAAGCAAAATATACATCAAACTTTCAAACTTTATAAAGAAACTTGATTAAACTAGAAAATTCAACAGTTAAGAATTGAAGACATGAGACTATGACAATGGATGTGTTTACCTGAAACAAGCTTGCGGAAATGTTTCGTCTTCTCCTAGATTTGCCTGGGGAAATACTAGAAAGAATTTGAACAACCTCACTCATGGTTGGTCGAGTGTCAGGATCCAGCAGCAAACACTCCTTTGCCAAGTATGCCATTATTTGCACCTCTTCTTCTACTAAGTTTCCTTTCAATTTTGGATCAACCAACTCCGTTATTACTCGTCGACTATCCTGTAAGCGCGGAACAGCCTAAAACAGAAGGTTAGGCAAGCAATGTCAGTACTTGAGTATCCATAATCTTTCTTAGTTGAATTCATAAAGCTATGCAACAAGTTAATACTGAGGCAGGTATAAACCAAACCATCCTAAATCAGAATTGTAAAAGGAACATGAGATACATTAGCAAGATGTAAAATACAAGATGCTTAAAATAAAAAAAGAGGATTCTGATCTGTTATAAGCCGAGATCCTTATGTAAAATTATGTCATATATAAGCATCAAGTTCAGCACATTATTAAAGATCTTCCACATATGAACAAATGAAAATTCAGGTTAATATTTTGAGAAAAACTTAGAATACCCATATAACGAGGCTTTCTTCTTTGCCTGCAGATTTATGGATGGGATGCCGACCACTGATAAGCTCAAGAAGAACCACCCCAAAACTGAAGACATCAGACTCAAGAGAGGCTCTCCCAACAATAGCATACTCAGGTGCAAAATAGCCAAATGTCCCCTGCATTCTGGCCGGAGAGTTTGAACAGCTTGGGAGGTCATCAGATCTCAAGCTTTTAGCCATACCGAGATCAGTTATCTGCAAGTTGTTTGTTTATAGAAAGATTATTATAAAGAATATATTATGATTATAAGTGACAACTATAACCTATGGTGTAATAAACTAATAATTAACTCTAGTTCTACAATAAACAAAGACTTCAGCTGATTTCTAAAAGAAATTAAGTGGCAGGAAAGGTGTTAAAAGAATTTTAGTTCAAAACCACCACTAACTAGCATTTGATTTCAATATCTTCATATGCATATCCGAGGTGTATTATCTCCTCTTAAGCAATTCTCAATTTGTTACTACCATCAGAAGAATATCATACTTTTGCTTGCCAATTTTCATCCAGAAGAATATTTGTTGATTTGACATCTCTGTGAAGAATTCTTGGAGCAGCTGCTTCATGGAGATATTCCAAGCCCCTTGCAGCTCCTATAGCAATTGTAACACGGGTAGCCCAATCCAAACTTTCTCCAGAAACACCATCCAGACAGTCCCTCAAATTCCCATTAGTCATGTACTCAAATATTAGTAACCTCTGAACAAGTTTTCCTTTTAATTCTGAGCAGTATCCGAGCAAAGGCACCAGATGACAGTGATGAAGTCTAGATAATAGTTCAATCTGCACAAATAAAAACATTATTAATTAGTACTACGGATGCTGCACAGCAATATAAAAGTTTTAAGGTTAATCTTTCTTCTGGACACTGGAACATTATGACCTAGTATGACATGCTGAAAAATAATGATATGGTGCAACATTAGGAACAACCTCTTTGAAAAATGCCGAGTCTGCTTCCGGCCCCCCTTGATCTTTTAGCCGCTTAACTGCCACATTACTACCATCTTTCAGCCGACCACGGTATACATAACTGCTTCCACCTAGTCCAATTAGGTTGGATGCTGAAAAGTTTTCAGTGGCATTCTCTAGTTCATCAAATGAAAATGGAATAATATTCCCACGAAAAGTTTCTTTTTGGTTCCCAAACATAAAAGAGGCTTTTGGAAAGCATCCTACATAAAAAAACAGAAAATGATAATTAAGAACCAATGAATAATGGCAAATTAAGGAAAGACTTTCACAGTTTGCATAAACAATCATCTGGAAAAAAAATAATAAACACTATGAGAAATTAGAATCAATGACCAGTGAATAAAAAATCAACTTACCTGTAATATGACAAATAGGAGAATTTGTAGTAAATTTTATTTCTGGCACTGAAGAAGTCCCTGTCCTATGACTAATTAAGTTGGTTGTACTACCACTACTTGTTTCCTTATCTGATGAGAATAGTGGTGATTGAATAGGACATCTGTCTCTTCGGTAGACATAAAATAAAACCGAGGCAAGAAATGCAAGGGTCGTGCACAAAACACATATTAATAGAACAATTACAACAATCCTGCTGGAAACGTGTTTCTTTGAATCTAGTGACGTGCTGGCAGTTCCTGCAGAACACTCAAACAATCATACATTCAGTTTTGAGTACCTTGATCTAGGAACAAGCCAATGATTTTGAATAAAAAGGTGCTAGGTTATGCCATCAATCATCATTAATAAGTCACAAATACATTGAAAAGATAAAAGAAATTTAGAAGTGATCTGTTATGTAAATTGTTAATTTCCATAAATAAGAGTTGTATCCAAAAACAAATCTTAGCATTTAAATATGCATTTAGAATAACCGGTTTAACATTAGTCCATCTAAATCAGCTTCAGGAAGTGACGAGTAGTAAAACTTTGGAAATGGAAATTCATGATTAGAGCAAAATAGATAGGGAAAGATACCCCAGGTGCAGTTGCAGGCAGTAAAGCATTTAGGGCTGTGACCAACTGCTGCCACTTTGGGAAACCCATCGGGATCACATATGCATGTCCAAATGGATGCGCTCTCTTCTGTATCTACATGGAAGACAAAGCAATTACCTTATAATATTCAAGCAGTGATCACTGAATCCCCACTTCACCTAAGATGGATAAAATATATTGCATTCCTACCATAATCATTGGTTTAGCAACCACGACATACACCTTAACATGTCAACAAAATTTAAAAATTTCAAAAAGTTCTATTTTAAATCAATGCTTAAATTTGAATTCTACAACAAAACATTTGGGTGATCAAGCTTGAAAAATATGTAAATACAATTAGTTTTCACCACTCTGATATTATTTGAAATTTTATAATAAGGGGTTTTCTAACCTATATATGCACCATATGCATAGGTTAACCAACCTTTAAAAAGTTTTATAGGGAAATGATATGTTTAACGAACCAAGACATGATTATTTGGCTTTCCAATTCAACTTTACTTTTAATGTTTACTTATCCTGTGCGTGGGTGGATAGGTTGGAAAAATCCATTTAACTGCATACCTGAATGGCAATCACATGACTTAGAACAATTAGCAAGAGAGTGGCTTTGGTTAGCTTGAAGGGAAGAACATCTACAATTCCATTTGCTTAGGACAGATGTATCAGAAGGTTCACCTGCCAAGAAACAATGGTGGTCGAAAAAGAGAATTAAAAATACAGTTTTGGCTTAGTTAGAAGAAACTTGTAAAACATGGGACATGGAACAACAACAACAACAACAACAACCAAGCCTTTGTCCCACTAGGTGGGGTCGGCTATATCGATCAAACGACGCCATAAGGTTCTATCATAAATCATGTTTTTAGATAAATCATTTATTTCCATATCCTTCTTAATCGTTTCGCCTATAGAACAGAAAAGTGAAATTTAATTGACATATTTCATGTTGCAGGAATAGAGTGTCCATGCATTGCCCAATATATGGAATGCAGCTATTTCCTTTTCTTTTTTCTTTTTAAAAAAAAAAAAAAAAATTAAGCAGGTGAGCACCTAAGTATCACAGTATACATTGTAAGCCTATGACCGATAAGAATTAGAGAGTCAAATACCAAATGTTTAATAATTTGTGATACAAACCACAAAATGACTTGAGTGCTTGGCAAAACTGAAAATTTAAATAGGAGTACAATTTAACTAGTGTTGCAGGAACACATAAATGGAAGCAATATCCTCCAAAAATAAATAAAGCAGAAAAATCGTCAAAATTTCAGTAATTGGAAGGACAACCATAAAATGTTTTCTAAACTGTGATACTTACCACACAATGAGTGCTGAATCCAAAGCAGGCTACAAACAAAAGCAAAAGCAACTTTGAGTCGCACCTTCATTTATTCCAACCCATACACTACAAGTAAAAGAAAGGAAACTAATTAGTGCTATGCAAAATCCTTGGGAGAGAATATTCCTCATGTCATGAAACAAGGCACACATTTAGATGATTTTCCAAGAGAAAGAGAGATTTTACATATTAATGGCAACAGTGTATTTGAATTTTGAAGTATATGTTACTACGGGCTACATCAGAATCTATCCGAAGATTGTAGTAATCCGTAAAATTTTAGGTGACTTCTAGATGCATGATCAAGCTATTCCAATATGTGTGTGTGAGAAAGAGAATAACTTTTAGAAGTATATATGAGGCTGCAACATGCCACTAAAGCAACTAATAATTTGCTATTGTTCTAGACCATAATAAAGAAGAATGAAAGTCGCATCAAGTGGTGAACCTGTATTAAGAAAAACTGGGTAGGTCTTCAAGTGTCCTCAGGCTATCACTATTTGTGGAAACAAAAAATGGTAAAGTCAGCCATAAGATAAGCTACTCCAAAAAATACAACCTGCAAATAAGCAATTTAGAAAAAAGCCAACAGCACCCCTATTTTTCAGTTTCTATCCTATGCTGCAGAAAGGAAATGAACACCAAACATTTCATGCTTAATAAGGGGATTGGAAGTTTCTTACCAGACCTAAATTTTGTGGGGGCCATGTATGTAAATGAGGTAAAATGGGTTGGACAAATGCAAGGTTGGCAATCAAACATAAGAGTCAAGACACTTCGCCCTCAGTGCCAACTACCAAGTACTAAAACAAAGATAAGGTCATAGGAGTAGATATTATATTGACTTGGAAGCATTGTATATGGCATTGAAAGCTCAAACATTAGTACTAATAGATTAGCTAGTAGCTATAGAGGATTTGAAATAGAAACATTGAGAGACAGTCCCAAGGACTCAAACTAAAACTCTACAACCAATTTGCATTAATGTTCAATTGAAGGAGGGCACGAGCACCGACAGTATTGTTATATCAGACAATTAATATAGACAGTGAACTGGTGAGAACTACCTTAAGAAATAGCTTCAAAAATCTATGAATGTAAGGAATCAAAGAACTACCAAAAGAAACCATCATGGTTTTCACTTACAGTTCTGCAAAACTCTTGAAAATGAGTAGCAGCTAAAGCAAGTGCATTTTGAGGTTTTGCATCAGCAGAAACAGGAAAGTCAAAGCAGAGAAAAAAGAAATATATGGATCAATGAGCATCTGAGAAAGCAAAGTCAAATTAATAAATATAGCTAAGAGCTTCTCTGCTGCAAAATTTTGTTTTTTTCCCTTCAAAATATATAGTGCTTCCTTGTTTTTGAAAGAATTAGTTTACATGAAAAAAAAAAACAGTAAACTAAAGCAATGGGATCCTATGGAAACCATTGAGGAAAATTGAGAAAGTTTAATGAGAAAAGATAATGAGGATAGAGACCCATTCCAAAGGGTCTTATTCTATAAAAGCGCCACCCTTACACATAGATTAAATGAAGCTTAAAGTAGAAACCACATTGTCCAACACAACACCACTCTGATAGTAACCCCTTTGCTAACTGACAGCAACTTATTAACCTCCATAATCTATTCAAATGAACACCCAACAGCTAAAATGAAGACAAAAACTTGTAGTTTTCTGATGGAAAAATCCAATAAAAATTATGTGTGACTATTAGTAACTTATTATATAATAATACAAAAAATGGGTAATGCACTGACTTTACACCATTAGTGCATCATCCACCATTCATTCGTTTATGATTGTTGACTTTTAGATTAAAGTAATACAAATGAATGGTGGATGATGAACTAATGATATAAAAAACTTTACACTGTCGGTGCATTACCCATTTTTTGTATTATTATATAATAAGTTACTAATAGTCACACATAATTTTTATTGGATTTTTCCATCAGAAAACTAAAAGTTTTTGTCTTCATTTTAGCTGTTGGGTGTTCATTTGAATGGTGGATGATGAACTGATGATGTAAAAAACTTTACACCGTCAGTGCATACCCATTAATCTCATAATAATATCCTTTGATTAAAATAATAATAAAGAAAGAGTGGAATAAGTTTGGTTCAACTATCAAGCACCAAATTTTACTTGCTTTAAAAGAATAGAATATGGTAATAGCTAACGGCTAAAAAAGATAAAGTTAAGGTTTGCCATATCTTCAATGAAAAGATGTCAGAAAATGAAACACAGTGAATGTATATTTTAATAACGGCTAATATATACATATAATAACATTTGCTGTGTTTGTTTTGTTTTAGGTCAGGCAATCATCTACATGAGACAATCTTATCCGAGCAAAAAATATTTATAATGTGATGAGGTAAAACTCCAATGGGATTTTTTTGTTTAAAAAGAAATCAAACATGTATCAATCGAACCAACCACTCATCCATAGTTAATTTTTTTGGTTTCATTTTTGGCTTAGCTTGAAAGAGTAACATAAAGTGATAAACATATATAGAGATAGTACACATTATTAGTACTAGTATTATATATGGTAGAGAAGCCCGTAAAGGAAATTAATTAATAAAAGAAGAGAAGAGAAATTCAAGGCAGTGAGTTGTTTTGAAATTAAAGTGAGGGAGGGACCCGGTGACCGGCTCCTTTGTCGGGTGGTGGGCCCGGCCGCTCGTGATTGAGAGCGTCACCAAATAAACAAACTCACTCATCTTCAGAAATCAAATCAGCAATTACGGAGTAACATGGTTAATCCACAACACAAGATTAAATTAATTAATTAGATTAGACAAGGATAAATAAATTCATAATCAACGCTGACTTGTTAGTTCACTTAATAATTAATCATACCAAACACACTTAATTACTAGCTAGCATTTAGTAACCTCATAATAAAAGGAAATCACAAAGGCAGTACGTTAACAATATAATGCCACCTTGTTTTGATGCCAAGTACTAGTAAGAGAAGAAAGAATAATGGTGTGAAATTGTGAATGTGTAATGGAAAACTTACATAAAAAATAATCGATGAGCTGGGCTGCGTACCTCAAACGAAGGAGTTGGGATGAGAAAGATGAAGAGTGAGAGGTTTATGAGTTAGTTCGTTGGAAAGGAGCATTGAAGCATGCATAAAATAAGTGAAGTGAGTCACAAATATAAGAGAAGAGAGATTTATGATGAGGCTAAGCTCCGCACAGAGGAGCGTACGTGAAGACACAACAAACAAAGAAGTGGTGGATTCGGAAACAACAAGTGGTATGGTATGGTAAGGTGGCATCATCTGCCTACTTTGTCATACACGTGTGGTCCCCCCCAAATCCCTGCACTACCTTCATTCATTAAAACCTCTCTTATCATCTTTGAAAGATGTTATATTATCGAGTTACACACACGGCATTCACTCAGATCATATGCTGTATTCTCTTTGTTTACAAACATATTAGTACTACTCCGTCGGTTCCGAAATTAATTTTTTTTAAGCAACCAAAAAAATAATAAATATTTTTTAAAGTTATAATGCCCATATGTAATTAATATGTTTATTTGTATTAAATTAATATAATTTTTATTTAGTTTGTTCTTTATTTTTTTATAATTATATTTGTTATATTTTTTCACTTATTATTTCTCTTCTTAATTAGATGAAGGTAGAATTATAAAAAGAATAATTAATGTTGTATTAGTTTTCTAAAAAAACAGTTATATATTTTAATCTTTATATTTGTCAACATTAATCATGTTAATCTATAATATATTTTTTTGGGCACTATGATCTAATAATATATACTACTATAATTTTAAGGAATTACTTATTATTCTCATCTTTGAAATTATATAAGTACCGATCATGTTATTAATCATGGGGATATTATTAACATGTACTATATACTTTGAAGCCTGGAGATTTGTCTAATATACTTAATACTGTACTAATAAAAGGGTACGGTCATCACGTGACTGAGGGCACGCATCATCACCCATCATCTATAAAAATGAAAATCTTTATACTTTCCTAGCTAGCCGGCCCATAAAAATAAAGCAAGGTCAAAACCATGTCTCTAACGTGGGAGTGAGTGGGGAATGGGAATATCCTAATTGGGGTTTGAATTTTGTATGAACCAGCAATCATTCCCTAAACCCTAATACAAAGTTCAACATTTACTTTTTCTAAAGTAAATATGGTTAAAGGATCTGATGTTAGCTGTAATCATTGGAGATTGAAATGATTCCAATCTGTATAATGAATAGATTTAAAAAAAAAAAAAAAAAAAAAAAAAAAAACACGTAACTTTGGTCCCTGAATTTACACAGCACTTTCACTTTAGTCCCTGAAATTAGTAAAAATGCTTTTAGGTCTCTGACTTTGTAAAAAGTCACTCACATTAGTACAAAGTCAGGGATCTAAGAGCATTTTTGTTAATTTCAGGGATTAAAGTGAAAATGCCCTGTAAATTCAGGGACCAAAGTGATAATTTACTCATTTAAAAAATGTGAGAAAAGAGTGACAGCCCATTCATCCACTAGTCTGGATGATGAAAATAACAGGAAAGAAAAAAATTGAAAAATATAAATATAAATCTTCAACTAGCAGAGATAATAATCATGGCATCAGATTAGAGTCCAATATATGACGTAGTCTCAAGTCAATTGTTTGCATTCTTTTACATTATTGGAATCTCAAAAAATCTAGTGATAACTTCATCTCATAAAAGGAAATCTAGTTCACAAAATTTTGTTAAATTATAATCCAAAGGTGCTGGTTCTTTTATACTTAATCAACTTATAAAATGAAAGCATGCGGGGACTATGTATCTTGGGAAATTAATACTCCCTCAAGTCATATTGTACCTTGTAAAATTAATACTTAATCAACTTATCAATGGTTATAAATTAAAACTCCCTCTCGTCCTATATATAGGGCATACTTAACCGTATTCTCTGGACCAAACAAAGTGATTAGTTTTGTGAATTTTATGAGAATATATTGTAACATTACAATTTTCCCTACCCTGTCCCGTGTTGCTCGGGATGATGCCGAAGAAGGAGGAGGATGAAAGCAAAGTGCTGAAAATGGAGGTGGAGGTGCCGATGCCGGTGGAGGTGTTGGACAGAGGTGGAGTTGGAGATGCCGGTGCCGGTGGAGGTGTTGGACGGAGGTGCCGGTGGAGGTGACTAGTTTTGCAATTAAGTTACTTTTAGTTTTGCAAATAAGTCCAACAATTAACTTAATTGGATTTTGCAATTAGATCACTTTTACAGTGACAATGGGTTACCAAACAAGTGCACATGTGCACTAGTTGCACGGCAAAATCGTTCATGTATCTTATTCTGATATATGAAATCATATGCTACTATATCATATATATAAATGCAAACAAAAAGAATCATCTGATACCGAATATCAACATAGAAGAATCTGATCAAATGTAACATAACATGATCACATTAAAAAAGAAAAGCAGTCAACCAAAAAATAAAAAGGGAAGAGTAACACTTATAAAAAAGAATCAGAAGCATAATATATTGTATCTTATGTCATATAATTAAGTGAAGAAAAATTCACCCGCACAATGCAACTGAAACCAATCAGTTATGTACATTACTCACTCAGACAGAATCAAACTGAACTGAAATATCCAACATATGCTGCCCCTTTTCGCCATACTCTGCAGAGCCACCATTGTCCCCCCCGCCCTATGCATTTACAAGTTTTATACTTGGCAAAATTAGGAATCTTATCCACCTAAAACTCCTTCCTTTTGAAATTATTTATACCCCCACCTTAACAAAACCACAATGAACAATATATCAAAAGGTTAAAACAAAAGAAGATAAGAAGAGACTTAAAAGGTCTTCCCAAATAAGGGTATGTATAGGCTGAGTAGGACTTTCCAAACACAATTTCTGTGGTTATTCTTGTCCATGCCGCTCGGGAAATGATTTAGCAGGCCGGAGGACACGCCTATGTTGCGGTGCCCCCTGAATCATGGTCTGAGAACGAGTCACCATGTCAACCATGGTCGGTGTTTGGTATGACTGCAATAGGCTGGAGCTGTCGGTGGAATCGCCTCGGGCAGTTGCCCTTTGCCATGAATGTGAGCTTAATCCTGACAGCACATAAGCCCTTCCGGACTGCTCGTAAACACGTTGGCTCGCCATCCTCTCCTGCATTTCCTTTAATTCAGCAGAAAGAGCGACGCATAACCGGTCCCCAGCTTGGGCCGAAACAGTTTCAGACAATGCCTTATGATAACTCTCCAGGACAGAAACTGCAGCAGATAAATCACCACGTTCAGCCGCGACTCTAGCCTCGGCTATTACCTCTGCTGCACGGAGCCTGTTTCGCTGTCTGTCTACCTCTATCGACACAACCAGTTCTGTTGTACCTATGTCAGGTCTCTGAATTTTTACTTCACTTGTTTCTTGCAAATCCACCATTTCTTTTGTGATGGAGTCTCTGTAAAGTCCTTTAACAATCAACAATGACATCTCATCACTTGAATCATCAACTGGGACATTGACTGTCACTAAAAAGTCTCTTTCTTCTTCAGCATAAAGATCTCCTACATTAATAGAAGCCATTCTAGCATCGGCCATCAAGCTTGTTTTGTAACTTCCTGCTTTTACCGAACCGAGTTGCAGACTAGGATGAACACACTCAACTTTGACCTGTAATTCTTGCGCCACCACACTCAAGAGTCCCCCGATACACTGCGCAAATGCGTCCTGAATCACATCCTCAGCTTCAATGAAAGAAAATGTACCACCGGATATCTCAGAAATTGCATGCATTGCAGTAGCATCATGGTCAGAGCCGAAACCGAATGCATGCACAGGTATCTGCAAGCCTGTACCATTATTGCAATGAATGGAGTTAGGGACAAGTAACTGGTAATTTGTTTCAACATTTGGCCTGCTACTAACTGAGTATGTATCCTGCCCATCAGATAGTAATATGATGCTGCTAACTGAGTTCTTTGACCGGCGGTCAACAAACACCTTGGCGCCTTTCCTCAAGCCTTCAGCAATGTTTGTTCCACCATTCGCAACCAAAGAATTCACAGCTTGTAATGCCTGCTGTCGTCCGGTATCAGTCATCTGGCGAAGAGGAAAGATGCGGCGTGCTGTGGAGGAGAAGGCAATGACAGACAGCCGATCCGATGGACTTAGATTCTGTATGACAAACCCCATAGCTCGTTTTAGCAATGCGAGTTTAGTACCTCCCATGCTACCACTTACGTCGAGAACTGTAACTAGATCAATTGAGGCACGAGAGTTTTGACCCGAAGGTGGTTGTTCAGTATTGTTTCCAACACTATTCTGTTTTCTCCCTGAAGGAGGAGCTTTGAGATGGATCAATACAGCAAAATTATCATGAGAGGCATTCTTCGGAACAGCTGAAACTTCCGGATATGTTTTGATCTCCAATGTATTTACTATATCATCCTCATTTTTATTGTGTGTAATTGAATTTTGTTGATCCAGGGCTTCATCATCGTCAAAGATAGCTGGCTCAGGAACATGATTAAGCGATGAACTCTGCCGACCTGCATCCAGTTGTTGAGAAGGAAGCCTCCTAAAGATAGTTGTCCAGTCATCATCACGAGAGGCTACTGTGTTGATTCGAGACATGTCATAGGGGACATTAGCAGGGCTGTGAAAAGGAACTTCTTTCCATTTTGCTCTGCAGACAGGGCAAATCTGGTTCCCGTGTTTTACATTAGAAGTGATGCAGTGAAAATGGAAAGAGTGAGAACATTCCGCAATAAAAATGGCATGGCCCTGCCCTGGTTTCATTGTGTTCAGGCATATTGGACAAGTCCCCTGCAGACAATGTACATAAAAATTAAAAAAATGTCAGGAAAAAAGGCCCTAGAGGGGGTAACATGGCTTTCAGGATTATTGCAGTAGGCACCAAATATATATGCAAAAGCAAAAGTATACAATTCAGTGAATGCAACACGGCATTTTTATCAACAAGGTTCCTTATAGACATCAAACAAGACTCAACAAAATTCATAATCTCAAACACGAAAAGGATTGAAGAGATAAAAGAACCATGTTAATGCCTGCGTTAAGTTTACTCAGGTCTTCAGAATGTGAAACAGATAAACATTTACTCTCATTTAACATCTCATTTAGCAAAGTTTATTTACTGGGATGATAAATTTTCAGACAATGTAAGTTCAATTTTGCAACACAATACAAAACTGCTTACTACAGTTATCTATCACCACTTTAGCTGAGAGCTGCTAGCTAGCTATTACCTTTGGTAGAAGACTGAAATCAGAGAGGTTAAATGATGCTTCCATCAAAAAATTCACAAGATGAAAACAAAACAAAAGTCTCAACTACTTTTTATTATATATAAACTCATAAATGTGATTTAAAAAAATATTGCTCTCACTATAATTGATATTTCCGGGTGTTGATAACTTAAGGGTCCAGAGTCCAGATCCAATGATTAAGTTGAATAAAATTATGGATTTGGATTTTCCATTCAAACAATATCCAAGTTTTAGGCAACGTCTTTGATTACATTACAGTTTTCTGATCAGCGAGCAATCAGATTATCAGAAGCATGTTTATAAAGCTTACAGGTCACTTAGTACAGTTGTACCAAAGAAAAAGCTTATAAGACACCAATAGATTCTGAAAACAACACTGCAAGAAAGTGTATCAGACCATTAAGATCCACCATAGTCTTTAAACTTTAAATCCTGAATCACTCAGCTTTTAAAGAACTCCAGGATGTAAATATAAACATCCTCCTCAAGCTTTTCCAACTATCTAAACTAATCTTTGTCAGGAATGAAAAGAATACCACTCACCCCTTCAAACACACTGAGACATATTTATACATTGCCTATGATTTTTAAATTAATTTTCCAGTTCAAATATAACTAATCTTGAAATTAGACCAGTGGCAACATTTGCTCCTAAGTTCAAATCAAATCCCACTGTTGGTGACTTTTTATAGATTTTTTTTTTTTTTAAATATGATATATAGTAAAAATTGTTATATGAACATTAATTAATTCAGTAATGGAAGTAGTGGCCATATATGTCTTCATGTATGGGGAGATCCATCAACCGTCTCTACTCCCTATTATTCAGAGAACTTAAATTTAAATAATTAAATAAATAAAAGTTAGGCCATTGAATGGGCAAATCTGAACGATGCCTCTATAAAGTATTCATAGATAAATGCAACATTTGCAAAGTTCACTATTAGACTATAGTGTCTAAACACTGCCCACCTGTTTCTGTCCCGAGTGCAGGTCCACTACTAAGACCATTGCATAAAAAGATGAAATAGAATGCAACCCATCTTTACCACAGATTCCTGATTAGATGCCTCGATTCCAAGACAAAATCAAATCTATAACTTAATTACTACAAAGACAAAAATAAGGTCAACGTTTGGTGTTCAAAGACTTCTGGCACATCAAGATAAAAAATAATTAAAGTAATACTAATAGTAACAATCAGCAAACCACTTTAAAAAAAAAAGTGCTAAGACAAATTTTCAACTCTAATATTCAACCTTTTGAGACATTAGCTAATAAAATAAAAAATGCGATCAAAATCGAAGTGAGAGATCTTTGATCCATTCAATGGTTTAGATTTTATATATTCAAGAAATTGAACAAGTGATTAGGACAATTTCTTGCAATCACTTATAGTTTATAAGCATAATATATAAGGGATTTGATTATGATACATTATGAGTGTGAAATTTTTTACCTAATCAATCAAGCATACATTAATATTACTGAATTTTTATTTTTTCCATGCACGGGACAACGTTGAAACTTGACATAATGCTTAAGAAACCAGGTATCTACAATCACCTTGGTTAAGAAAGGTTACTGATTGAAAGTTGTTTAGCGCAACAAAATTAAACTCTATATAGTTCCACTAAATTCCAACTTGATTATTTGTTTGCAATTGGAAATTTCACAATCAACCATTAAGGGGCCTTTCGTGGGGATAAGATGAAATTGAAAGAAAGAGAGAGAAAGAAGGTATCCACTAAATTGAACGGTTACAAAGTAATAGTAGTAGAAGATGAAATAAGAAGAACGGTCCCTAATGAAAACCATCTCTCTAATGAGGCCAAGCAACTGGTCCATAAAGAGTATGCACAGTGCACCACTTTATACCCTTCCCCACCCATAATTGAGTTGAAAACAACACATCAACGAATAAAAACGCCTAACCTATAGTCAGAACACGTCACACTCCACCATAACCCCAATTGATAGACCAAAACAAAAGCAAAAAAAAAAAAAATGTAACCAGTCATTAATGCTTAAATTGATGCCCACTTAATTGACAACAATAATTAACGAGTAAATTACCAATCTAATCCTTGATCATGTGTGTACTCATCACTTTCAGCTCTAAAATTATCAAAATTACACAATCATCCCTATGACTAAACTTTTGTATATATCGATGATGATTGTACAATCGACGGAAGTGACATGCACATGCAAAGATGAGGGCGAAAATAGTAATTTACTCTATGATTAACCTTAAGGCAAAGGTTCCAAAATGAAAAAAAAAAAGAAAAAAAAAAGATGCAAGAATGTCCTTCGAGCCAAATATTTTAATCAGAATCTACAGAGGAAATTCTGAGGTGGTGAAGCCCAAAACCAAAAAGTCAAATGTAAAAACAAGAAAACAAAAAAAAAAGCAAAAAGAGAGAGATAAAACATAAAAGATTGAAACTTTATTAGTTCAACATATGTAAAAACTTAATGGGTAGTTGTAATTACTAACCTTAGGGGATTTGGGTCCGGATTTAGGTAACCGGAGACCGGAGGAAGAAGGTGTAGGAGTGGATGGACGGTAGCCGGAATTGTCATCGGCCGATGAAAGAACGGAGGATGAATAACTGCCGGAAAACCTTGCCGGAGCAGAGCTTAGGGATGAGGAAGAATCATCAAAACCTCTTGGAATGTGAACACAAGTATTGAACCCAAGAGCAAGTTTCATTTTTCTCCACTGGCTTCCCATTTTTTTTTTTCTTTTTGGTTTCTTTATGAGACGATTAGATATTGAAGGAGTGAGGACCCAAAAGGCTGAAAAAGTGAGAGAGGAAGGAGTGAGGATGAAAGATTTGAACTTTGATGTGGGTGTGAGGAAACATGCTATGAATGAATGGAGGAGATGGGTAAGGAGGGGAGAGAGTGGAAGCAAACCAATCCCAGAAGAAGAAAATGGAGTTGTAATGAATGAGAGGGAGAAAGAGAAGGAAAGTTTGGCTTTTTCTAAGATTTGTGTGTGTTAATGGATGAAGGTAGAAAGATGATGGATGAGTGAGTGGGGTCAGAGGTATAGAGGCAAGCAGAAAGATAATGGAAATCAATACTGTTCAAAGTGTAACAAAGTACTCCCTTCCTCATACCATTTTCAAGATTTTATTTGGTCACTATTTACATTGCTTTATATCAAATTTTTTAATAATAATTAATTTTTTTTATAAATATTTTTATTAATTTATATTTTTTTAGATTTTTAATAATATTGATATAAGTAGTTTTGAAAATATATATTAAATATTCACATTTCCAATATTATTAATTAAATGAATCAATTTTTTTAATAAATTTAAAATTTTTCAAAAAGGTCCTGCATGTAAAAATAGAAAAAGTATTGTTTATATATATATATATATATATATATAACTATAACGTTTTAACCAAAATATATGAATCAATGTGATAATTAATTTTTTGTTATAAATTTTTTTTTATCAATTTCATACTTTTTTTTTTATTTTATTTGCATTACAATTGAATTTAGTTGATTGAAACACTTATTTAATAAAGATAATTTAGGAAAAAATTAAATACCTTCTAAAAAAATGTAGCTTGTACTCCCTCTGGTCCTATATATAGGGCACCTTCTAGAAGAAATCTTTGGTCCTATATATAGGACACTTTATATTTCCTATGCATCATTAATTGTTTTTTCTCTTTTTTGCCCTTATTAAATGTTTTGACTAATTATGTTTTTTTGTTATTCATTAATGAATGTGAACTTTCCAAGTAAAGTGGAGGGGATAAAATTGTAATATTACAATATATTCTCATAAAATTCACAAAACTAACCACTTTCCTTGGTCCGGGGAATACGGTTAAGTATGTCCTATATATAGGACCGGAGGGAGTAACTTATTGTCGTGAGTTTGTAGTTTGTAGCTATGAAACTAGTTGTGAGTAGTGAGTTTGTAGTTGCGAGCTTATAGTTTTTATTTAACTGTTTGAAATAGTTTTTGAATTAGTTGAAAGTTATTAAATGACCGAAAAAGACATGCAACATTATATTATTTATATTTTATTATTTTAATTTATTCATTTTGTTCTTTGTTTATTAAATAAATAGATAATTAATTGATTAAAAATAAAAAATACTAATTCATAATTTGCTAAATTTGTTTTTATTTATTAATTATGTAGTTAATTAATTAATTATAAAAAAATTATTAAATTATAATAAAAAATTAATTAAATAAACAATTAACTAAAAATTAAATTGTCACCATAGTAGGTGAATAATTTGAAAATTTTTTGAAGATATAATTGGTATATGAATTATTGAAAGTTAATTTAGTTTCTTGAAAGTTACAACCTCGTTCGGGATGGTTTTTAGTCGAGTTTTAAAATTTTAAAAATACAAAACCATTTTTCAATTTTATAATGTCATTTTCAAATTATTTTGATTTTCAATTTTCAAAATTATTTAAAAAAGGAAATTTTTTCATAGTCCTCCTACCATGTTATCCATCCTATACTACTGGTTGTCATATACCAATTAATTATCAACTGGTTGTCCTCCTACTATCTTAGTTATGTCATCCTACTAATTGTTAACTACCACGTGGCTGTTGTTATTATTGGTTGGAGGTGAAGGTCGTTGTTATAGTAGTTGCGATCTAGATTTGTGGTTGTGGTGATGGTGATGGCGTTGCTCACTATGGGATGATGACCAAAGAGACACTAGTAATTTTGGACTCTTGGTGGAGGTGGTGATGGTTTGAGCATGATTGATGGTAATTTTTGTGGTATTGGTAGAGGGAGAGAAATGGTGGAGGATGTGAGGATGTGGCGGTGGTAATGGCAATGAAAGAAGGTAGTGATGATCGCGATAGTGGTAGTGTTCATCCGAAAGGTAACGATGGTTGGTATGGTCATCATGATGATTGTTGAGTGATGATGGCCCAAATGGTAGTAACAATAGTAATACAAGGAGAGACAATGATGGAGGATGTGGTGACGATTAAAATGACTACGACGCTAGTAGTTATCAGACATATTTTCTAGTGAAAACAATCATAGAATTAGAAGCTAATAAGGGACAGAATTTAATTAGTCCATTGTTTTTGCATGCTGTGAGTTGAAACTTGAAAGTGAAAGCAAAAACCAAACACCCAAAGCACAAGTCGTTTTCTACGCCCGAACTGTACTGTTCAACTCAATGTGCTTCTACTGACTAATGGTTCATATTATAATAGAAGAAATCCAAATATTTTTAATATCCACCTATATTAGTGATTAATGCAATTATTCATCAGGGGGTTTCTTCGATGCCGTTGCAAAAGGGTGGGTTTTGGTGTCGTCGAACCCTTAACCAATGAAAACACGTCATGTCATATAATTAGTCACGTCAGCATAATTTCTATTAAAGCATCCAATTTTATCATATTGCATTTTAGTCCTTCACATTTTAGGTAACTTTTGATTAATCTAACTAATTTAAATCAAATTAAATATTTCCTGTTTTATTTAAAAAATTAAAATAAAAAAAATTAGGATTTGATTTTGAAATAGTTTCTTTCATAATCTATCACTTCATCAAAATTTCATCATGTCTGTTCATCACCAGGGCAAACTTCATCACGGCTTTGATCACAGTACAAGCTTCAACACGGCTTCATGGTTCATCAACACTTCATAAAAATTATTAAGTTGTCTCATCCATAAATCAGTAGAGTACAACACATTCATCATCTATCAAATTTCCGCCGCACACACAAAACACATCTCACTGTGATATCAATTTTCACCGCTATTCTTGACGGCATCACAACCATACACGACCCGACGTCATCATCGTCACCAATCCATCTTCTCTTAGAAAATCACTTTACCTTATGTTTTCCCCTCTTTCTCAACTCTGATTATGTTTTTCCCTCTTTTTTTTTAGTTTGTTAGATCTGTAACAAATATTAATTATTTCCCAACCACTTGTAAGCATATGCTTCGTTTTTTTCCCTTTTTCTTGACTTTCTATTGTAAAAACAAAAACAAAGAATTATGCCAATGATCAATGAAATGAGAATTGGTTATTTATTTGCTGATGTGATTATTTACTTAGTGTTAGTGATGACCAAACAAAAATCACTAATCAAATTTGTGAAATTTTTGAATAGAGACAGAATAAATCGCAACATTCACACAATTATACTCAAGAATTTCAATATTTGTTTCTGGATTTTGGTAGCCTTGCTCTAAAATTTTATAATATTGGTAAAATTAGAATCATGTTATTGGTTGCTGAATTAGAGGAAATTGTTATGGTCTATTTGTTTGGAAATAAATAAAAACAAATTCAACAAAAAAGTGATTATTTGAAAAAGTGATTATTTTTAGATGTTGTAATATTTAGATTCAAATAACAGCCTAAAGATCTCTACCAAAAAAATAACAATATAAAAATAAACATTAAATTTGGTTCAAGATTTTGAATTTTATAACTTTCAATCTCTTTAAGAGGTATGATTGATAATTGATAAACAATAGTAATGAATGAAAGATAAATATAGAAACACAATCAATTTCCATCATTATTGTTTTTATAAGCAATATATTAAGAAAAAAATTACGAATTCAAATTCAAATAACAGCCTAAAGATCTCTACGAAAAAATAACAATGTAAAAATAAGCATTAAATTTGGTTCAAGATTTTGAATTTTATAACTTTCAATCTCTTTAAGAGGTATGATTGATAATTGATTAACAATAGTAATGAATGAAAGATAAATATAGAAACATAATCAATTGCTATCATTATTGTTTTTATAAGCAATAAATTAAGAAAAAAATTTACGAATTCAAATTCAAATAACAGCGTAAAGACTAAAGATCTCTAAAAAAAATAACAATGTAAAGATAAACATTAAATTTAAATCAAGATTTTGAATTTTATAACTTTCAATCTCTTTAAGAGGTATCATTGATAATTGATAAACAATAGTATTAAATGAAAGATAAATATAAAAACATAATCAATTGTCATCATTATTGTTTTTATAAGCCATAAATTAAGAAAAAATTTTATGAATTCAAATTTAAATAACAACATTAAGATCTCTAAAAAAAACTATGTAAAGATAAACATTAAATTTGAATCAAGATTTTGAATTTTATAAATTTAAATCTCTTTAAGATATTTAATTGATAGTTGATAAACAACAGTAATGAATGAAAGATAAATATAAAAACATAATCAACAACGTAAAGATCTCTAAAAAAAATAACAATGTAAAAATAAACATTATAAAATATGCCATAATTTTTATGAAAAAAACTATTTCAAAATCAAATCCTAATTTTTTATTCTAATTTTTTAAATAAAATAGGAAATATTTATTTTGATTTAAATTTATTAGAATAATCAAAAGCTACTTAAAATGTGAAAGACTAAAATGCAATATGATAAAATTGGATGCTTTATTAGAAATTATGATGACATGGCTAATTAAATGAGGTGGCGTGCTTTCATTGGCTAAAGCTTCGACGGCACCGAAACCCACCGTTTTATGACGGCACCGAAGAAACCCCCTTTATATTATCAATGCATCAGTCATCATTGATGGATGTATGATTGTTGACTATTAAATAAAAGTAATATAAATAAATGGTGGATAATACATTGATGGTATAAAAAAACTTTTCACAATTAGTACATACTCATTAATCTCATTATTCATACCATGAGATATTTACATCCAAGACTTTGTTTGTATTTGTAATATAAATTGCGGAATATTACTGTAATTAATATATAGTCAAATATTGGTTTGATGACGTTGAGCTTTCTCTCATTAGAAGGAAACGTCTTGGACTTAACTTATGAGTTCAACAAATCACATAACTTGCTACAATTGCAGTATCTAAAGTTCTAAACCACGCCACACCTTCAAATCCTGATATTGTCAAAATTACAAGTTGACCCTAATTTACGGTTCTTACTTCTTAGCTTGAAGCTTTTGGTAAGATGAAAAGGGAAATCACTTTTCTAATGTACTCTCTCTCATCTTATTTATAAAAAAAAATAGGGTTTTTCACTCCTATAAAAAAATGAATAATTTGTTAATGACATTGAAAATGTGAAAATTTGATATACTCTTTTAAAACTATCCTTATAATTATTATTGGAACTCTAAAAAGTGTTGACTTAACTGGGGTGTTTGTAGAACTAAGTAATTAAATGCTATTTAAAATTGAAAAGGAATCTTATAAATAAAACCAAAATAAAAACCTCAAAAGAATCTTATAAATAAGATCGGAGGAGTAACAAATTAAAAGGAAAGCTTCCAATATATAGGATGGTTTTTGACTAAGTAAAGTACGTGCGCGGTTGATGTTGATATTCTATTGAGATCATGATTTTGTTTCCCAAATCATGTTTCAAACCTTGTCTCAGTCAATCACATTTTATTAAATATATTGACAATAATAATATTTTGGCACTAATTATCGTTATACTTATTCATAATTATTAATGAAAAATACTATTTAGATAATATTATGATTTTATTATTAAAAAATGGCATGATAAAAAAAAAGGGTTAAGATGAAAGTTTTCCTATCATTAAAAATTTAAAATCACTAAAAAAATCTGTTTTGTTTGATATTATTAATGACCTAAACATATTCCTCCTTAATCCTTATATACTTGGGTTAAACGATTACTCAATCGAGTAATAATAGTACTAATATTCAAAATTAACGTATATCATAATATAGTATATATATAGACTTTATGTTCCTTGGAGTATAAACTAATTTTTTTAATTGATGGAGTATTACTGTATTTCTTTTCCTCCCTCGAAATATCGAATCCGCACTTCTATGCTCCTGAAGAGAGAGACATACTGAGTACTCCTTCCGACTCGAATTATAAACAATTTTAACCACTTTTATGCTTATTAAAGAGGTTAGTTTATTGTATTTAATTTTTTCAAATTTATAAAAAATAGAGGTATTTTTGGAAAGTAGTATTGGAAATGAAACAAAAATTAATTAAGATTGCAATTTTCTGGAGATGTTTTAGGAAAGTGGCATTGAGAATGAAACAAAATTTAATAAAGTTAGTTAGTTTTGCTTATATTTTAAACCAAGAGTAATATGTTTTTTGTTGCTTATAATTCGAGTCAGAGGGAGTAAGTGTGTGGTACTTTCTCCGGTTTCATTTATAAGCAAAAAAAGACATCATATTAATGACTTTATATATAAGCAAAAATTAACAATTTTTTATTCTCGATAGAACCATTCTTAAAATATCCCTACAAAATTATTGATGTAATATTTAATTTTTGTTTCATTTCTAATGCAAGTTTCCTAAAATAGTCAATTTTTCTATGATTTTGAGAAAATGAAATGCACTCAACTAACTTTTCTAATATACGTGAAATTAGTTTTTTTTCTTAAATATAAGACCAGAGGTAATATAATACTCCCTCCGTTTCACAATGTTTGGCCTTTTAGCCTTTTTTTCTTGTTTCACAATGTTTGGCCTTTTACATTTTCAATACACAAACATATTTTTTTTCCAATATTAATCTTTCATTCAATCATTTCTCTTACTCCTCATTAATTCTACTTTTATCATCCTCTCATTTCTAAACCACTGTACATTAATTAATGGGCACACTTACTAATAAAAATTAAATATTATTACAATTTTCAACAAGGATTAAATAGGGGCATTTTAGACAAACTATACATAATACTTACAATAATTAACACTTTCTTAATCTGTGTGCTCAGACCTAAAAGGCAAAACATTGTAAAACGGAGGGAGTATATTACTACGTGCATCGAAGTGAGTGAGATATATATGTGCACCAACCAATAAGCACCGATTAACTCGCCTCAAATATAGACGAGAGTTAAGTTTTAAGTATATACACTAGTCACTACTCCCTCCGGTCTTATATATAGGACATATTCTAGAAGCAATATTTGGTCCTATATATAAGACATTTTGTATTTTCTATGCATCATTTATTGCTTTTTCTCTTTTTTGCCCTTATTAAATGCATGTGTTTTTTGTTGTTCATTAATGAGTGTGAATTTTTCAAGAAAAGTTGAGAGGGTAAAATTGTAATGTTACAATATATTCTCATAGAATTCATAAAACTAACTACTTTTCTTGGTCCGAGGAATATGGTTAAGTATGTCCTATATATAAGACCGGAGGGAGTAGTACTCTAGTATTCCGTCCGATTCTTATTATAAGGCATACTTAATCGAATTACACATAACAAGGAAAGTTGTTGGTTTTATGAATTTTATGAGAATATATTGTAACATTACAATTTTATCCCCTTAACTTTTCTTGGAAAATTCGCACTCATTAATAAACAACAAAAAACACATAGATAGTCAAAGCATTTAATAAGATCAAAAAAGAGAAAAATCAATAAATGATGCATAGAAAATATAAAGTGACTTATAATTAGGACAAAATTTTTTTTCTAGAATGTCACCTATATATAGGACCGGAGGGAGTAGTAGACACTACACATGCCACTTTTAATTTGGCCAATCTGAATACCATACCAAATTGATTAGCATACCGTTCTACATAGAACTGCAAAGCATATGTATGTCCTGAAATTAGATTTGTTAATTTGTATGGATACGATTATGGCTTAATCCTCTAGATGAATTTATATGTAAATTGAGCAAAAAAATATTATTCGCTCTTACATTAAACTCTTGGGAATTCATTATTTTGGAAACTCAATTTTATTACTAGTCAATACAAAAGTTCTATTGATAATCATATTTAAGGGTCTAGGTTAAGAAAATCATATTTTTAAATTTTTATCATAAACTCTTAGAATTGATGCTAAGCAAATCCTAAATTAAAGCAAATGAGTGAAGATCCTCTCCATTTATAACGGAAATGAACAAAATTTCAACATTGAATAACTTAACAATAAATTAAAATATTAAATTAAATGTTAACAAAAACATGAAGACCAATGGATAAAGAAAATTGACAAAAAAAAAAAGAAAGAAAAAAAATGAAAAAGATCTCGATTTAAAAATATGCTTATATTCTCTAACCAATGTTCTACTCATTTATTTTAGGATTGGTTTTTTTAGCAACGACTGAATTTGGGAAATAAATATTTTTTCTTTCATTCAATTTTTTTACGTACCACCAATACGCATAGCACACTTATAATTTTCACTTAGAGAAATATTTTTGGTGTGCATCAAAATATTTCCTGATCGATAATCAAAAATTAATTTTTTTTTTAAATATAAAAATTGCCAAAATAAATTTTATCTATTTTAACAAAGCTTTTTTCATACAATTATATTTAAGGACAGGGATCAAATTTCTAACATATCGTCGGACGAAACTAATTATCTGCCATAGACTTTGTTGATTCACTCAGAAACATAGAATCATCATTTCTTTGTTCTTGAAAAGTTGAAATATTTGGTCAAATTGCTTGCCG
The DNA here is from genome assembly GCA_037953625.1 of Crotalaria pallida. Taxonomy (NCBI): domain Eukaryota; kingdom Viridiplantae; phylum Streptophyta; class Magnoliopsida; order Fabales; family Fabaceae; genus Crotalaria; species Crotalaria pallida. The sequence continues at coordinate 133,390,224 of CM075654.1, read as the reverse complement.
GAGAGGCAAAGGCAGAGAGTTATGCATATCCATCTATTCCCCACTAGCAAGGCCTGAAACTGGAAGACTTGTGATAGAATATACAATGTTGTTCATGGTCAAATGAATAAAGTTGAGGCGGAGAGTTATGCGTATCCATCTATTCCCCACGCATCATCATGCTATCTGGACCATAGCCTCTATTAATAGTCCAAGACTCAGTTATAATCAATCACCAACTCCATCTCCATTTGCCTGTCCAACTTCAACCATATGTATGTATATGCCTTTGCCCAAGCTTAGCCACTTGCATCCATATTTGGTTTGATCTCAATTTAATAATTTGGACTCAGAACTCCAATATATAGAGAGAGGCCGAGCTGACTTGACATGTAAAAATTATTATGTAAACAAAATTATTGAAATATATTTTGTAATATATATTTTGAAGTCAATTATATTAATATAAAATCTCACTTCAAATAAAAAATCTTGTATTTTATTTATACTTTCTAGAAAATTGTTATAAATTTTAATGTATTTATAATATCAAACTAGGTTGTTAACCAACAAGCTAAAGCTTATCTAACATTGTTAATAGATAATCGGATTCTTTAAATATAAGAAGTTCAAATCTTATCGTATGTATATATAAAAATAACTTTATTGATAAAAATAATACGAGTATCATTCTAATGTTCATAATATCTTATCTTGAAAGAATAGAAATAGCCTTTGAGGGATACACCCTAAAAAATCCAAATTGCCATAATTTCAACCACCACTATGTCATACATGTTAGATCTCAGTTGGTAGGACCACAGACTAGAAATCTATCCCAAAATGAATTTTTATTTTTTATTTTTTAAAAAAGGCAACTCACGAGAATAGTTGCTGCATTTAAAATTGAAGTAGCAACAAGAGATCGAGATAAGCGAGTAACATGCATGTCAGGAAATGAAGACAAATCTTCCTCTTTCTTAGCCCATTATCTTCAATATATAAATGTTGTTACATCATTTCATTTTGTTAATCTATCGAAAATAACTGCTCTATTGAATCATGGTTAAAAACCAAAAAGAACATAGATAATAAGATTAAAAAAATGTTTGTTTATCTAGTTTTTGGTTCACATCAAATTAGCTTATTAGGATGCATGAAGCTAATTGTTTATAGATTTCGTTCAACATTAGATTCAAATGGAAAACGACCAATAATGTAGAATTCATTAATCAGTAAGCAGGGTTAGTTGTGCTTACACAATAATTGAAGTGTTGGACAAAAACAATTATTCACATTTAATTGTGAAATCTGTCTAAAACCGTTTAGTCAACAAGTCCCATCCAACAAGTTTAATTTAGAGGCCTGATGATTAAATGAAGGGGCTTTTCTTTAGGGAGGAGTGAAATTAAAGATTTGTTTCAGGTTTTTTCTGCTGAATTATTGTGCTAGAATATCAAGCAAATTCAGAACATCGAGAAAGAAATTACCCCAAAAGAAACATTGAGAGATATTCGAATATTGTAGAATTGGATATGATGAATTCATAATTTGGTGATTTGGGTGTCGGGAGATCAATTTAAAAGACAATTGATCAAATTCGATTGAATTTGTTTAAATTGATAAAGTGTTTGTGAAATTATTCAAGGAAAATTAGTTGATACTCCAATTTTTTTTATAGGATATTCATGCGGTCTTTTAATTTTTTTAATGATTTTTTTTTATATTTGCTTTTAACTTCAAATTCTATCAATTTTTACTCTAGTGCAAATGGTACAACCGTACAACACTATCTGCCTTGTTTTATTATCGTTATCGTCATATCCAGATTCATTTATAATAGTCGTTCCATCAATATAACAATATTATTGACCTCAACAATTTTTCGAAAAATGATGACAAATGTTGTTATCTCCTACTTATATTAAAGACAATGATAAAATTTATTATTATTTCGACTTTTAATCTCAATCATCAAGGTTTGCAATTTTAAATTATTGATATTATATATATTAAAAAAAAAACTCCAATATCACCAAATTGTGAAGTGATTCAGTTCTTTAACACTGGTTCAAATACTATCCTTGCCTGGCAAATGGACTGCCAACAATATTGATGGTCACGAATTAAAATGGCTAGAAAATGCAAAAGGAGCCACCACTATGTAGGGGTGCATGAGCTCCTAGTTCATGTCCTATTGTGGGGAAGAATAACTTTTTCTTCTACTAATAAAGATAGAGGGATATATATATATAGAGCTCTCTAATTTAGAAAAGGCCCCTCTTCCAGGGAAGAGATAAGAGGAAATTTAGGTAACAACATGGCTTTTCAATTTATTTTATGTGGCTCTAAGTCAGCGAAATGGTGAGTGGTGGTGTTTTTTTTTTTTTTTTTCGTTTTATGTTACGAATAAAAAGAATTCGTAACCGGTTAAGTGTATGTATGTTTAAGCGATGATTTAACCCATAATCAATTCTATAATGTTATTGCTATTAACAGTTGCTTCTGCTTCAATATAATTTTGGGAAAAAATTAATTTTCTCAATTGTAATCTAACATGCTATAAGCCTATCGTTGATGTTGAAAAAAATAATAATGAAAACAAATGGACTGCTAGGATTAAAACTTGCACTTCATATACTTGCTTTTACCCAAAGCATAATTAGAGGTGTCAATTTGTGCTATCCGGCCGTGTTTGTGTCCGTCCGGTTCGAGTTCGGACTTTGACCGTGTTGTGTCTAAAAAGCACAGGTTAAAATCGTGCTTCAAAAATGATCTTTAAACCCGCACCGTCCGTGTTTCGTGCTTTTGCGTGCTACCCGGCAAACATTTATATATATATATATATATATATAGACACGTATGATAATATCTGATAATTGGTAGTACGTAGCACTAATTATATGTATTAAATGACTTATACATATTAGTAAATAAATAAATAAGCATTGTACAGTGTAGTGGATTAGTTGATCCTTTCCTTTTCTTTTCCTTTCAGTTTCTGCAAAAAACTTTAGCAAATTGAAAATAAAAATAAAAATAAATAAATCGGGTTGTCGTGTCATGTCTTGTTAGCCCGGAAAAAACCCGATCGTGTTTTGTGCTTTTGCGAGCCGTGCTAAAAAAACACGAGTATGATTCGTGCTCCAAAATTGTTTTCCAAACCCGATATTTTGCCGTGTTTATTCGGGCGGTCCGGTCGTATCGTGCTTTTTTTTCGGCTCTAAGCACAATAACGAACATTTTCCAAAATGCAGACTTGTCTCACCAATTAAATTTATCAATTAATTATTTTTTTTTATAAACATTTTATTTACATATAACATTTTTTAGAATATTAATCATAATAATATGGATAGTTTTTTTTAAAAAAAATCAAATAAAATTAATTTTAAGGTAAATTTATCATATTAAGTTATTTTAGTATTTTCCAAAGAAATTTTCCCACTGAAATTTCTCAACTTTCCTTCTTTCAGTCATATGAATTTACATTTTTCCATCAAAATTTGCTTTTTTCAACCTATTTGACATTTTGATTGGTAAAATTCCAATATTCCATTTTTTAGGGTTAAATTTTACTCGCATTTTGCCTTTTTTTAAAATTGTAAATTATACCGATAAAATGCAAATTATGGTTATTGAAAAAAAAAACTCAGGCAAAATCAGTATATTTCGAAGAAAATTTAACATTATTACAAAAGAATGATGAAATTGATAAATGTAAAAAACATAAATAACTAAATTGACTTTTTTCACATATAAATAATTAAATTAAAAACTAAAAATAATATAAAGGATCGAAAGGGTATTTAAGCTTTTTTTCTTTAAAATTCAGAAATTAACTATTACTAATGGATAGCAAAATTAATCTATAAAAAAAACTAATGTAAGGAGTAGACTTTATTATAGCAAGAGTTTTATATCGATTCAAATAAAGTTGGTTTCCTTGGAATTGAAATTGTTATCATGATATTGTTTTATTATTTTATATTAATTGGAAACATTCTTTTGTCTTAATGTAGTCTAGAAGCTAAGGTTGATGTCACACAATGCAAAATACTACCAAGTGCGTTAGTTGAGAAACGGATCCAGATTCCAGAAGTTATTAAAGTGATGGTCAACGAATAAAATTATAAACATTTGTATGATGAACTTGTATACATGTATGAATGCAAAGTGCAAAATGCAAACTTCAGAAATATTTTAATTTATAATATTTAATTCATCTAATGTATTTATTATTATTATTATTATTATTATTATTATTATTATTATTATTATTATTATGGTGAAATACCAACTTGATCTTCGATTGTTCTTTCAATGTACTAATTAATCTAATTTATAATTTATAAATATATATTTAGTCTCATAAAATTTTCAGATATACCAATTTGTTTTCTCAATATTTTGGTATGGCATTTTTTGTCCTTAAACATAAAAATCTCAAGAGACAATACATCTGAAAATCTCAAGAGACGAAATTGGTACATCCGAAAATTTTGAAAAATTAAATATATATTTCTAAATTTTTAGAGAATAAATTGGTAAGGTGAAAAACATCAACGACCAAATTGATACTTCACCGTTATTATTATTATTATTATTATTATTATTATTATTATTATTATTTTGGTTTACACCATATTTTTTTTCATATACACGTATGATATGAAGATTTTTTATTTTAAATGACTTGAACTGGTGAGTTGATCTTATTCCTTCACCATTTTACCAATTCTCCAACCAATACACATGATATGCTAAACAAAACAAAAGCAAAGTCAGAAAATTTGAGGAGCTGCCAGCTAGCAAAGCTTGAAACAAAAGCAACATTGCAGTATTTCGGTGCCATGTCATTAATCAATTTCTATATCTTAACAGTAACAAAACTTTATTAACATCTTAAAGGATCAATTTATTAATTTTAAGATATAGTAAAAATAACTTAAGCAACGTTGAAGTATTTTGCAGTACAATAAAACTTGAAATTATGAGAAAAAAATTATAATTAACTTGAAATTATAATAAATAGATCTAATTATTAACTTCGATGAAAAAATTGTTCTAATGTATATGTTCAACAAAAGTGGGCATATTTATCAAATTGGGATCAATTTAAAAGTATTTCTCAATTTGGGGTATTTGAAAATTATTTTCTGATCATGGATATTTTTGCTTATGTGAAATCCGATCAATTTTTTATTTTTATTTTTTATTTGCATTAACAGCGTCTTAAGAGGCACAAATTTGGACCAATAAAAAATGAGGTTCCACTACTGATGTGTTTAGATGTGCGTTTCTAGAATGCAAAACGCAAAAGTCACTCACACAAGACTTTAGGCTGAACGCGCGTTTGGGGCTCCCCAAACACAAAAACAAACATAGCATAAATGTCACACTACGCACTACCATCGTTATCACCTTTCCACGTACCAAAATAATAATAAAAAAATTAATCCGGTTTCATATAAGCAAAAACGACCCATGATAAGAAAATAGTTTAAGATCATATATTGTAATTTTTTGGGCCTATTAAATATATGTTAACCTAGTTTTGAAGGTTTATTTGAAATATATTTGTTAGACCGCCAACCTAATTAAAAACCTTATTATTTAATAAGTTTTTAATAACCTTATTATATAATAAGTTTTTAATAAGTTAATAAACCTTAAAATATGTCCGACTTAAATTTATACTAATAATAATTAAATAGATAAGCTTAAACCCAAAAAAGATAAACTTGTTAAAACAAGCCAAACTTATTTAATTTATCAACAAACTTGGTCAAACATAACCTATTTCCACCCTAGTTCGAACATTATACATCAATCAATTTGTCCATGGTCTCGCAGGGATTAACTCATTCATGTTTCGAGTATAAGAATATCTCACGGGCTGAAAAGTTAACCCAAATTATGAAGGATGACAATTCAACAGTTCGGGATCGGATATTTTGGTTTGACATTCAAATTATTATTATTTTCTAAAAACCAAAAGCCATTCAACTATTGCCATCTCAATTGGAAGTTCGTTATCTTCTTCCCTTGAACTTTCATGACATTTTGCTACAAGTATATTAAATTATTTTTCTTCCATGTACTTATTGATTATATTCTTATCCCTAAAACAAGGGGGAGAAAACACGGACGATGATAACGTGGTGCTGGTTTGAATTCGTCTACTTCTATTATGGAAATCGGATATATCAAAAGTAAGGCAAACTCAAATTTTATATATTATTTTTGTTTTGGGGTTAAATTATAAATTGCAAGGTACGCTGAAAAAAAACTATAAATTGCGAAGTTATTTTTTTCACGGTTTAACTTCAAACTTTAGTGGTTCCCTAATTATATTGAAATAAACTTCCACGTACACAAGGGCACGGCTCTTGTACTTTTAATTTTGGTACACAAAAACTTTTAATCCATACTTACTATTATACCAAAACTCTTCTGCTTTTTTATGTCCATACCAAGATATATATCTCCCGCTTTTTAATGTTCTTCACAATACTTTAGCTGTCTTCACAATACTTTTGCTTTGATAGATATTTGATGTATAAATATATATTATTTTTAAAAGTTTGATGCATTCTCATTATAAAGTTTTTTTTATATACAAATAAGAAACTGATCCAATATAATGTTGTAAATTCTTGTTGAATCCTCATATTTGAGACCAAAGACCAATAATCAATTTCTAGAAACAACATTTGCTGTAAGAGATAATCACATATCCTAAGAGAGATTTCTTATCCACAAGATAAAGGATACTGTTGATAAATAAAAAAAATTGTATTCCCTTTGTCCATAATTATAAGTTACTTTTGTGAAGTTTTTTTTTTCTTACTCTAAGTCACTTTACAATATCTAGGTAGTATTAAAGAGTTTATACCAAATACATCTCTCATAATTTCATAAGGGTGATAGAGTAATAATTATAATAATAAAGATAAAAATGAGCAAAGTTATAAAATTTTAAATAGGAGTAACTTTGAAATATCAACATATTTTTTTTGATAAATTTAATAATAATAACTACTTTTTTCATCATGAATTAGGTAAAAGTAAATTACAACGAAAGAGAAATGAAGATTTTTTCAAGGAAAAAATTGAGTTACAACATCCAAATCCGTGAAATAAGCTTCATTCCATTTAAGGTCAGCAAGAGCTGTAATGGGAACATCATTGGACCATGCATCTTTCTACCGGAAAAGTTTGGTTTTGTTTGATTGCATGAAAGAAAATGAGAAGAGAAAAATATGGGAGAGATAAGTAGGGAAAATAGATTATGAAGAGAAAATGAATAGATTTTAATTGTTTGGTATGAGAGAAAATGTGAAGCAACAGGGAGAGAGAAAAATTAAATTTTCTTTCCTTTTGTTTGGTTGAAGAGAAAAAATAATAAATTTGTCAATAGACAACTGTAACATTGTTTTATATAATAAAAATAAATATATTTATCAAAATGTAAGGGCATTTTAGTATATTACTCAAAAAATGATGCATTGGGATACGTGAAGACAAAATTCTCTCCATTCTATCTTCAATGGAAGAGAGAAAAAAATTTTGTGTGGATCTCACCTATTTTTCTCCCTCTCCTTAATTTCCCTCCTCAACCAAATGTAGAATTTTAATGTCCACTTGTTTTGAAACAAGTGGACACATCCACCCCTTTTTTGCACGGCTGTGATTTAATTTTTTTGATCAATGCCTTACATTAGATTTGGCTACCTGGTTGACTGGTTTTATTGACTATATTTATAGGGTGTGGGCTGGAGCATTGTATGTCTTGGCGGGGAACACTTTTATTTTTTTTTTGGTCTTAACTGTGTGTGTGGGCCGTGAATTATTGGTTAGTTGTGTATGTGGGTCGTGTGTTTTTGTCTCTCACTCTCCCTCGTCTCCTTCGTTCCTCCCTCTCCATCTTCTCTTCGACATCAATTCTTCAACGCTGCCAACAAAACTGTCGCCCTCGCCACTCACCGCTGCCAACAAATCCGTCGTCGTCGCCTCTCTCCGCTGCCTAATCACGCGTGTGGTAAGATTTTTCTTCCCCAAATTTCAAACCCTAATTTGTTAAATCTACTCAATTGTAAAGTATGAGCCCCAATGTATTTGTTTCGAACGTAATTTGTATGACCCATGTAGCTGCTTGTGTTTCTATGTTTCCAAATTCAGAACTTAGTATTCATGAATCTGCCTTTGTGGTTTCCCCTTGCTTGTGATAGCTTATAAGTAAAATAAATTCCAAGCAAAGGTTGTGATAGTTTATAAGTATTCATGAAACTGCCTTTGTGGTTTCCCCTTGCTTGTGTTTCTATGTTTTCAAATTCCCCTTGCTTTGTGGTTTCCCCTTGCTTGTGATAGCTTATAAGTATAATCATCAATCTCTAAAGACACAATAATTATCAACCATGCTTTGTGACTGTTGATTTTTCTGTTTGATGAATTAAGAATCATTGAAAACACTTAGCAATTGAGTTTGTTTAATTATATTGTAAGATAAAATTTAATATCGGCAGTCCGTCCCCCCTCCCTATGCCTTGTTTTAAATCTACAGTCCTTATACTTGTAGCCCCAAGTATATCTGAATTATCTTTGTTGGTATTTGTGGCATGAACTCCGAAGAAGAACATCCTTTTTTAAACTTAAATTCACATCATTTAGTTTTTAATAGGTTGTCTTTTGTTTTTGTAATTTTTCAGTTTAAATGGATCGCAAGGACGAGGAGATTGATGATGTGCACAACTTGGATACCCTTCAAGTAAGCTTTTCGGACTACGGGAATTCTTTTTGTTGTGATCATACATTTCCATCCCGATGACGTGCTTCAGGAAAAACCAACCCAATCGCATTTTTCATAGACAATGCACCATCAGTAATGACTGATTTTGGAGCCTTTCCATTCATAGCATCCATGAATGTGTTCAAAACCCATTCATAGGTGCTTTGAATCTCATCGCTAACAACGGCTGTAGCAAATACAACGGTCATATTATGATGGTTAACACCAGAAAATACAATAATGGAACAATTGTATTTGTTTTTCCCATATGTAGCATCAAATGCAAGAATATCTCCAAACACTTGGGTAGTCATACCGAGAGCATGCATCACACCAAAATAGTTTATCAATCCGACCATCCTCACTGACTGTGTGCCTCCAAAAAAACCCTGGTTCCTTTCTCTGCAACTCATTAAGATAAATTATAGCATTGCTTGTGTTGCCGTCTTTCGATTTCCTAAAAATTTGAATCTTGTTGTACATATCCCGTTTCCTATAACCAACTTTATCGTATCCACCTAAAACCCTTGCACGCAACTCATACACATGAGGTGTGCTAATACCCATAGCTCGCATAGTCATAAGCTCATCAACATCCACATCCGTCATACGCCTTTGAGATCGATGCAACACTCCAAATTTCCCACCAAGGAGATCATGACTATGGTCATTGTTAAAATATTTAACACGCCATATTCTTGTTCTCTTCTTCAACACAACATGCATTTCAGCTTTGCAGCCAAAACATGTAACAGTTTTAGGCTCCCTCTTACGTTCATTGTTGTTTTGAAGATATTTTCCCTTTCGCTGACCTTCACCACTACACACAAAATAGATTCGACACACAGCTCCTTCCTTATTTTTCTCAACCTTATTCTTACGGATACTAAAACCACAATGGGTAGCCAAAGATTTATAAAATTGATATGCCATATCCTGGTTGGAAAAACAGTACTTCGAAATGTCATCATCGCTGAGGTTTCCAAAATTTATGCAAGCTATATCACTAACTTCACCCACAAACCGAACAATGTCAGATGATTCTGCCACAACCTCATTAACTTCTTCGTTATCCATTTCATTCATATCGAATCAGGACTGCATAAGTAATGCATATAAAATTTATTCAGCTACATAACTACTACATAAAGTATCTAATACAAGCAATAATTAACATTATTTCAGATATAAATGTCAAATACACAACTAATACTGTCATGTCATGCAACTATCAATCCTAAACACATGATTATCATATTTCGCATTTAAGTGTTATAACTGGGCATTAAAATTCATATTCAAGTTTTCAAAACAGAGAAATTGTCTTCAGCAAAACTGTAAAATTATAAAGTAATTTTGTCAATTTCATTTTTTTTTAAAATGCCATTATTACTCATGTCACACATAATTAACCAGGCAAGTGTATGTTTTGAGCACCAAATGAAGATCTGGAAAAATCAAGTAAATAGGCTCTAAAAAAATAAAGAAAAAAGCTATAAACAAAAAGGACATAATTTGGTTTGATACTCTACTATCATATTTGAGATTCTGTACATGAACATCCTAATTGCAATGCACACACATCAGATCATCAAAAGATCTTGCTAATTGGTGCTTAGAGAAACACTTACTTGTCAGATAAGCAAATAAAGAGAACGATGGACCGAACTTCTTCAGCTTCGGTGGGTCGTGGCGTACGTGACGGTTGTCTGCGACGTAGGTGGCGTTTGTCGTGAGCTTCTTGGAGGTGAGGTGTGGACCAATGATTCGTGTAGAGGGAGGGAGATTCGAAGTAGACACTGGGGTAGATAGATCGAAGGGAAGGAGTAGATTTGAAGGTGGAATGAGGTGTTGAAGTAGACACTGTGCGGAGAAGAGAGCATGTGAGGCTGTGGCTGGGCAGAAGAAAGCATGTGGAAGGAGAAGATAAGTGGAACAACAAGTATCATATTTTTTTCCCAAATAAACTTTACCCACATTCTACCCATAAATTACATTTTTACCAGGTTCTGTTACCTAGAACAACAAGTAAATAAAAGGGTGGATGTGTCCACTTGTTTTGTTTTGAAACAAGTGGACAGTAAAATCGTTCCAACCAAACACTTGTTTTCTCCTATTTTCTCTTCTCCCAAACTCTCTTCCCAAAATCCTCCAAACCAAACAACAAGATAGAGTTCTTGGGCAATTACATATATAAAAGAATCTTAAAGTCATTATATTTTTTTCCTTTTTGTGTTTATTTTTTTAAGGGTATTCTCCATCTTATTATAAAGTAACAAAAATTAATCTTTCGAACTTGTTCAAATTTGCCTTCTCAATTATTGATCTTACGAGGAATTGAACATTGATTTTAGCCCAACCCCTATTACTATTCTAACACCTTCATTGTTCCCGTCTTTTATTATAAGTCACTTTTATCTAATTCACGCAGATTAAGAAAATTAATTATTACTTTCAAATTTATCAAAAAAATATATTGTCATTCCAAAGTTAGCCCTATTTAAAACTTTACAATTTTATTCATTTCTCTCTCTATTGTAATTATTACCATATCATCCCTATGTAATTATGAAGAGGGTATTTGGAATAAACTCTTTAAACTACCTAGATATTCTAAAACGACTTGCTGTATAAAAAGGGACACCAAATCTACCAAAATTGTGTCTTATAATAAGGGACGGAAGAAGTATTATTTGATATCTATTTTTTTTAAGAATACCGAGTGATACACCGGCACGTAATAAATAATTACCTTTGCATAAACTCACAAAACTTGTCAGAAAAATACGTTTGTTTGTCATTATTGTTGCAGATTTTATCAAGAAAAGCTTGTTTTTTTTGTTAAAGAACAAAAAGCTTAAGGCCTCAAGAACGTGACCCCCATTTTGTCTGCTAGCAAGAGAGGAGAAATTCCAGGAGGAGGAGCGGTCCAAATCTTCAACTTATCGTGATTAGTTGCACCATGCTTCGCCAACCAATCCGCACAGAAATTACCTTCTCTAAGAGTATATAACTATCTTGACTTCCCATGAACCTTGCAAAAGAACTTGAATATTATGGATGTAACAAGCATACTGATGAAACTGATAATTACCACTCTGAACAAGACGAATGGCTTCGATTGAATCACTTTGGCACACCAACTTTTGGATATTCAAACCTTTATTAGCAAGTTTCAAGCCCTCTTTTAACACTGCCCAAAATAAACTTGTTTACATTTTAAATTGATTGTGCAAATTAAAGATAATTCAAGAAAACATTTGAGTACTTTTCTTAAGAGAGAATAAAAAGAGCACATGGCCTAGGTGATAGGTTTTCATTTTGGGCTTTTAAGTTTTTTTTTTTCTTTAAAAATAATTTCCGCCTTCCATTAGTTCAGGCCCAACAAACATTAGCATGGAAGGGTATTTGGTTTTAGTTGTTAGATATTTTTTTTCTTAATTATGTCACAAGTCCCTGAAGTTTGAGGTACTTTTTCCAGATACCCTTATTCTTTTTTTTTTCCAATGTCTGATTCCCCGAAGTTACTTCTGAGTTTGTCATATACCCCTACTACCAATTCTGACCAATTTTGCCGACATGTAACATCGGAATCCCGATCAGATGCAGGAGGTTGGTCATATGGTGTCAAGTGATGTCACACGGACGAAGACGAACTCTCTCTTCAATTCTTTTTTCTCTTTTTTTATTTAACTAAAAATATAAAAATATTAAGTTTTTTAGTTTTTTAAATTTAAAAAAAAAAGGATCTTCAACCACGTGGTACCAGGTGCTTAACCTCCTGCATCTTATCAGGATTCCGATGTTACATGTCAGCAAAATTGATCAGAATTGGTAGTAGGGGTATATGACAAACTCAGAAGTAACTCCGGGGAGTCAGACATTGGAAAAAAAAGAATAAGGGTATCTGACAAAAGTACTCCAAATTTCAGGGACTTATGACATAATTAAGCCTTTTTTTTTTTGTTTCAATTCTCGTAAATGCACAACTTTTGTATTTGATCCCTCTTATTGCAAAAATAAATAAATAAAATTTGTTGACAGTTGACAAGATTAACGGGTAACCACATAACTATTACCATGTAGGATCACGTTGGATATCAATAAAATATTATTGTTAATTTAAATTTAAAATATTTACATAATTTTAAAAAAAACATTGAGTCATGAGCAATTGTAAATAAAGGCCAAAAAATAGAAGAGATCGAAGACAAACTTTAACATCAGTTTTAGAATTCAAAGAGAATAAATCAAAAACCAACTTTCGCGGCCTTTTAAATCAATTGAAGACGTATGTGGTGGCGGTTACATGATCAAATGACAGATCTTGACATGCAATTTAGGAGCTGAGGTACAATTGATAACATCAATCCAAATACTTAAACAATAATGACAAGGGGAGCAGAAGCTCACACCTACTCTTGAGAAGATCCGAGCCTGACATGGCCAACCGTTAACCACGCCCTAGATTAACAATTTTTATAGTTCTAGAATTAAATCCAATAAATAAAAAGATTTCGTGGCTGAAACCAAATATCACCATATTTCTAAGCACCATGAACTTATTTAAGCCAAATAAATAAACTAAGACAATTGTTTGATAAGCACAATTATTAAAATTTTCGATAATGAAATGAAATAGAGGTGCATGTACGTATATAGGAAAAATATGTGGGTGTTAGGTGGTTCCGTTACATAAACTAATAAACAGAGAACATGCTTTCAATTCAGCATCCGCGAGGGAGAAGTTGATAATTGATAAAGGCAACATAGATTCCAAGATCCTTTCTAGCTTCAACCAACTGAGACTCATCACAATTCTATTAGTTACAGAAACTGTCTTCTAATATGACATACAAAGTTAACAAAAAAAAAAATAATATGACATACAAAAAAATATTCAAAAATAATAAAAGTTTATTTTTCTCTTTTGAGGATCTTATTATTTTTCTTTCTCTTCTTTACGTTAGTTTGACATTTGAACTTAGATGAAAATGAAATTGACAGCTACTTCATACTTCATCGTACCGTTCAAACTAGGGTTGGCCAGTGTCCGCCATAGAAATTCAAAATAAGAACACTTCTTCGATGCAATTAAAATTAAGTTGGTAGTATAATAACTTATTGATAAGTCAATAGTAACATGGTGATGTCTCATTTAATGAGATAGGCATGTTGTCACTTGGTGATTAAAATTGAATGGCTTATCGGTTATCATCCAATCATTAATTTAATTAGTGGGATGTTATACACTTGTATTATCATCTCAATTTTGATTGACAATAAAAATATTAAAAAAAAAAATATTTGTCGTTTTCTAGATATGTACTGTTATCCCTCCCTTTCCAATGGTCCACGTCCTAACTCATAAGCAAGTTACACGAAGTCATAGTACTATTGTTTTTTTTTTTTTGAACAGCGTCATAGTACTATTGTATGTAATTCATGATATATATGGAAAATATAACAAATGTTATTAGGATATTTAAAATAGTAAAAATAATATACTTCCTCCATCCTTAATATAAAACTCATTGGGATATTTCACGTCCATTAAGAAAGTTGATTAATCTAGTTAATTGTATTGGAAATGTGAACTTTTGATGTGTATTTTCAAAATTAACCCTATTAATATTATTGAGAATCTAAAAAGTGTTAGGAGTAAATAAATAGAGGTGTTTGTGGAAAAAAGTAATTAATGATCATTGAAAATTGGTATGAGGTCTTAAAAATAGGGACAAAATAAAAGTATCAAAAGGGTCTTATAATTAGGGACGAGGGGAGTAGTAATTATTTATCTTAAAAATGATGGAATTGTGACATTGAAAACTAAGAAAGAATAGGATCTGTTTGATTTGTAAAAAAAAAATAATTTTAAAATATTATTGATAATTATTATTACTAGTACTATACCCGTGCGATGCACGGGGTTTAAGCCAGTAAATGAGTTATTTCCAAATTAAACTCATGTGATATTGTTAGTAATAGATAATGTATATTCAAATAAAGGTGAGTAATAATATTTTTTTGTTCTTTATAAACATAATTGAAGTCAGTGAAGAAATGTGTGAAAAATTGTATTAAATATGAACTTTTTGCAAATAGTGAGATGAGTCTGTTTTTGTAGTGTGAAATATAATGAAAACAAAATATACATTTAAACTTTGAAAGTGAAGAAATATTTGCCATTATGATAAAAAATATTCACTGGCATGTGTCCAGGAGGGAAAAAAAATTGTCTCAAAAAACTTTAGTAAAAGATGAAGTTGCATGTGTATAGGGTAGTGTTAAATCTCCATATGTAGTTACATATCATCACGTTATGAAAAAATTCCAAAAAAGGAAACATCTGGAAACATCAATAATTCAATTCAGCAAACAACCCATGTAAAAGGTTTGAGCATTTAGGAATACTGAACACAGATAGTCTTGAATATAATACAAAACACATATAACATATAACCATGTAAGGTTTCAAATCTTGACAAACTGCATAATTAGATACATATCATAAGGATAAAAGAACATTCATGAAGGCTAGATATAGTCCTACTTTGACAGGGGTTTTAGAGTCCAAATTGCTGGTTGTTTCCTGGAGCATTTGTCGGTCGATTTGTTTGTGCATTACCTTCGACATTCGGTAGAATATCACTCCATGTAGCTTTTGGAATAATAGAAGTATGGTTAGAATATTATGGTTATAAGTTCAGTAACAACATTCAATTTAGATTATATTAAATTATGTTTACATACCTGCATAATAGTGTGGATATGTGCAATCAAACAATACAGTATGTCTGGCACGAAGTTACTGAAGAAAGAAAAAGGAGAATAAAAAACAAAACCATTCTTTCCACAATCGCATTTTAATACCTTGGCAAGATATAAGAGTAAGAACTCATAAGATTTAGACCAAATGAGTATATAAGAGGAAGACTACATAACAGAACCCACAGAGAGATTATATAATAGAAGTCCACTGACCTTGTCATGTTGGAAGAGAAGCATGATGCCACCAACAACAGTGTGGGCTCTCAGGTCCTTAATAAGGCCAGGCTTAGGACATGGGGGTAGTTGCTAACTGAAATGGATAAGGAAAATTATTCAAATTCACCTTTAGAGAATATGAGAATCAGAGCAAATTAACATAGCAATATGAAATGCAACAATATGAGTATCAAGGAAAGATACCATGCATTTAAAAGCAAATTAACACAAACAAACTAAAGTCAAATGTTCTATAAAAACTCTCGGTAAACAAAATCAAACAAATATGTCATCATTATGATTAGAATATACCATGCAACAAATTAAAATTGGAAAAGAGCATAAGCTCTTGAGAGGTAACAATAAGAAAAGCACATTGAAATTGTTTTTTCAAAGCAGAGTCACCCCATAATCATATTGCTTTCATATAAGTGCACACATGTTTTGAGTGTCTAAAAATAATAAATTAAAAGAGATTTTTCAACTGCATTCCTGAATAAGCAAGGTTCTTGACCAAAATTGGCTACAACTGGTTGAGTATTATTATATACAACTTTCAGAAATTTACTTTTGCAAACACTATTGCTTTTTTATTTAAAGAAAGTAATTGCTATATAAAAAAAACCAAAGGAACAGTCCAACACTTTTTGTTGCATCCGAGAGTAACATGCAATGGTACGCAATTTACATACGGAGTGTGAATGCTTACCATTGGATCTAGTGCATCATCTTCCCTGCATATCACACATGGGACATAATTAAGGTAATAAAAAATAAGCTCATGTTCAATGTCTAGGTTGCAACCAAAAGAAGTCATGTAAGGAACATTTTTCTTGAAACAATGAAATCATGATAATCCACGACAGTAGATATCATGTAAAGGAAGACATGAAATTATAGCTCTTAATCTTAAAGGCAATAATACCATTGAACAATAAAGGCTAACATGATTAAAACCATGACTTGTTTCCAAAATTTAATGCAAAACTTTATTGTTCACTTTCCTTCAAGTCATAAGCTTTATGCCTACACCTAAAAGAGCAAAAGCATATTAAATTATAAGAGAAATGAGATATGGCAATGAAATAGCAACTCATTGAGTCTGCAAATACCAATCTCATTTTCAATGAACTTTTCGGTATTTCATATCCTCTCAAAGTTTTCCTGCAGTAGCACTAAATTGCACCTAAGAAAACATATACAAATACTCCTTTTGTGTTATATAAGTACCAAGCTAAACAAAAAGATAGCAATAGCTATACAATTAATAAAACTAAAGCCTGAAAAAAAGGAATACAGGAATATTACCTGAAATAAGTAGCGCTATGAATGGAAACTGCAAATCTTTCTCAATTAACCTATATGTTTGTATGTCTTACCTATAAAAGCATAATTTATTATGGGACATAGAAGAAGTGTTGAAATTTTTTTGAAGCATAACAATATAAAGAAACTAAGTTGACATTTCAAATTTTGCAAGCATGCCGCTAGATCCACATCTATTAGGCAGAAAATTACACATTCATTAGTAAACCATTATAGCTTTACCTGGCCACCAGAGCATGGGCCTCCATGTGATGTATGCCAATAATTGGTAAATTAAAGCCCCCAGCAATTCTCCGAGCTTTCTGCACTCCCACTGCATCGTGCAATAAATAGACCAAGGAATATGTGATCGATATCAAGGATCTAAACCATATGAAACATCAGAAAATTTTCATATGTATTATTATGACCATGTGCTTATTTTTTCTTATTAGTTAGGAATGTGATTTTGTATTTTCATTCAATTTTCTGTTTTGAAGTATTTATACAGTAAATGGTAGTAAAAATATTTTTTTTTATTGTTTTGCTTGTTTCTTAATCAAATTTTTGAAAATAGAAAATGAAATGAAAATGCGAGATAACTTTCTTAATTAATGAAAACACCTAGTCATAATTATAATTATCAGTATTTTTTGAAAATGAAAATAGAAAATGTTTTCGCAAAATAGATATATCCTTAAATTTTCGAGTTCAACTCTCCATTATTATATTATATTTATATTTTGGTATTACTCTCTTCGGTCTCATTTATAAGAAAAAAACATTATATTAATGGTCTTAAATATAAGCAAAAATTAACCAACTTTTTATTCTCAATACAACCATTCTTAAAATATCTCTACAAAGTGGTTATAACATTAATTTTTGTTTCAGTCTCAATGCAAGTTTTCTAAAGTAGTCAATTTTTTCTATGAATTTGAAAAAATTAAATACAGTCAACTAACTTTCTTAATACTTGTACCGGTAGTTATTTTTGCTAATAAACAAGACCGGATGGAGTATCATAGAAGAAAAATGACATTCTCAGCTCTTAGGGCTGATTTTATAGATCTTAGAAAATAATTGTATATAAAAAGTAGGAGTGTTGAGTTTAGTACTGCGTGGAACTATTGGCTTAATTTTTCATGGACTCCCTCTTTTCCAATTTATATATCTTCGTGAAGTTTCGTATGGATTAAAAAGTTATTTAATAATTTAATTTTTGAGAGAAATATTAATTAATTTTATTATAATATCTTCACATTATATTAATTATCATTCATTTCATATATATATTTCAACATGCCAAATAGTAAAAGATTAAAGTTGAAAAAAAATTAATTAATATATCATCAAATAATTTCTAAAACGATACTAAATTATTTGAAATAAGTTAAAAACTTAAAATCAAAGATAATATGAAACGGAAAAAATGACTTTTATCTTTATCTTTTTCTAAGTACTTTTCTTGGGCCTTAAATGTTGAGTTTAACGTAAACCATGGTTATATTTATTACTATATATTAGTATTATAGTAGCATTATTTATTTTATTTTATTTACTATTATTAGTATACATTATTATTTTATACTCTTTATATATTTATAATAGTAATAATAATAATAATAATAATAATAATAATAATTATTATTATTATTATTTTAATAATAAAGTGGGAGATGGAGAGTCTTACTCTTACGTAATGCATGGGAGAGTACTGCTTGATATAGTAATAGTTTTGAGAGGAAAAAAATGTACTATTAGAATTGTAATGCTTGCCTCTATTTCTAAATATTCCCTGCGATCTTTTATTATAGGGCATACTTAACTGAATTATACGTACCAAGAAAAGTAGTTAGTTTTATTAATTCTATAAGAATATATTGTAACATTACAATTTTATCTTTTCAACTTTTCTTGGAAAATTCGCACTCAATAACAAACAACAAAAAACACATAAATAGTCAAAGTATTTAACAATGGCAAAAAAGAAAAAGTAATAAATGATGCATAGGAAATATAAAGTGACTTATAGTTAGGAAAAAACTTCTAAAATGTGACCTATAATAAGAACTGGAAGGAGTATAAGATTATTTTGACACATTTATTTTGTTCTTATACATAATATCTTATACCAATTTTCAATGAACATTAATTACTTCTTTTTACAAACACTCATATTTATTTAACACTTTTTAAATTTCAAATAATATTAATAGGAGTAATTTTGAAAATACAAATCAAATATTCACATTTTCAATACCATTAACTAAATTAATCAACTTTTTTAATAGACGTGAAATATTCTAAAAAAATCTTATATATAGGAGGTAGAATAAAAAATTGTTATACGTGCATAAAAAATTCAATATCTATTTTACCAAAAATTTATGCTTTCCTCCTTTAAAAAAATAAGGGAACTGGGAAAAGCCCGTTGATTATAAAAAAAATAATAATAATAAGGGAGCGAGACGAAGTACGAAAGTTAGTTGCGACTTGTGACATTCTATTCTGTTTTACTAAAATATAATAGGTGTTGTTGTTGTTTTTTTTTTTTTATATATAAAGGGTGTCTTTTGGTGACAATTGCCAGAGATTAATTTCTTTTAAAATGGAGAAATGATCAAAGTGGATAAAACCATAAAAAAAATTCATATCCATGACCAAAATTTTAATACTATTATATTAAAAAATTTAGGTATTTATCAACTTTTCTAGATTTTGTTAGTATTGCAGTTGGTTATTGATGATAATTAAATTTAGATGTACTCCATACAGGAGTATAACAATGCTCATCGTACTTGTACTTATACGTAGATCATTAATCATCAATTATGATGCATGCATTGCAGCCTTCTTCATTCCCAAAAGTCACCCACATGTCATAATCCTGTCACCCTAATGACACGAAGATTCAATGACTCAACAAAGCCTGCATACAAAATCAATGCACATTTCGGGAATTCAGGGGAATGAGTGGGGTGGACCAAATATGCTCCTGCATCGGTACTTATTACTTCCTCTATGTGTAAACATAAGTAGGGTCTTTAAGCAATTAATACTCCCTCCCTCAAATATATGTAATGTGTTTTATATTATGCACAAGTTTTGAGAAATGATTAAATAATTTAAAAATTTGGTGTATATAATGTTTATAATCATTATTAAAGAGAGAAAGATATTAAAAGTGAAAAATATAATGTTTGCCTAACCTCATCCCTTAGGGTCGAGGATAAGAAATTAAAAGTACGAGTAGTAAATAAACCTAAAAAAAACTAAGTCCACTGTCACTTAAATCATTAAATGTTTAGTTTTTCTAATAAAAATGCATTTCTTTTAGCTTCTTATCAGTTGAGGTTAAAAATATCCATGAAATAAATAGGGTATGTTGGGAAAAATAACATTAATTATGTCTTAAGTTTTGTAAATAAACCATCCATATGAAATAGTATGAAACAAAAACTTTATGAACACCTACCTCATATGATGAAATGGAGGGCGTATAAAAATAAAAGACTCGATCTTTTGGTATATTTTATGTCCATTAAAAAAATTTGTTAATTTAGTTAGTTGTATTGAAAATATAAATATTTAATACTCCTTCGGATCCTTAATATAAAACTCTTTTGATAAATTTTAAGTCCACCATAATGCACTAAAATTAATAAATTTTGGTATATTATTTTGGTATATTATTTTGGTATAAAATGCACTTGTTAGCATTTTCCTATTTTTAAAATACTCTTTTGATAATCAATGGATATAATTAATTTTCTTATTTGATTGGTATACTTGCCCTCCGTCCCTTATTATATGCACCATTTTGGTAGATTTGATGTCCATTTTTATAAATCATTTTAGACTATCTAGGTAATATTAAAGAGTTTATTCCAAATATACCCTTCATAATTACATAGGGGTGATAGAGTAATGATTACAATAGAGAGAAATGAATAGAGTTGTAAAATTTTAAATAGGGGTAACTTTGTAATAACAATATTTTTTTGGATAAATTTGTAAGTAATAATTATTTTTCTTAATCTGCGTAAATTAAGTAAAAGTGACTTATGATAAGGAACAGAGAGAGTACCTGTTAAATTATTTGTCTCTTACACTTTCCATTGCATAGAAAAACAAAAAAAATTAAATGTGGAGTTCTCTTTTCAATAAAAATCATATTCCCATAAAGGGGTAATTTTGGAAAAAAATGGAAAAGGGTCTTATATTTAGGACCAAATTTTTTACTCCAAAAGGGTCTATAATTAGGTCGGGAGGGAGTGTGTATTATCAAAATTATCTCTATTAATATTATTGGAAATAAAAAGTGTTAAATAAATAAGGATATTTGTGGAAAGAAATAATTAATTGTCATTAAAAATTGGCATCAGGTCTTATAAATGGAGACAAAAAAAAGACTCAAGAGGGTCTTGTATTTAGGGACGAAGATAGTAAAAAACATTATTTCATTGAAAATATATACATAAAATTTATCAATTTATTAAATACCACATTTTTCAATACTCTTTCCGGTACTATTTATAAAACTCATTTGGGGTTTTTTTCGTTTACCAAGGAATTGAAGATAATTAAACTTGATAATGACATTGTAAATGTGAAATTTTGATATACTTTTTCAAAACTACTCTCATGATTATTATTGAGACTCTAAAAGGTGTAGAGTTAATAGAGGTGTTTGTAAAAAAAAATAATTAAATGCTATTGAAAATTGAAATAGAGTTTTATAAATAGGAAAAAAAAATTCACAAGGATATTTTATTCATATATATGTGTGTGTGTGAGACCGGAGGAAGTAGTATTTTATTTCTTGCTGGCTTCTTAAAGAGTTTTTCTATCGATACTTATTAGCATTTTTTATGTAATTACTCTTTTCATTTCATATTTTTTACTTTTTAGACTTAGACACATATATTAATAAAGCGTTGATTATTGTAAATTTTATATATGTGTTTTGTATAAAATATCTCTATTTAATTCTTCTAAAATTTGTATTTTTATTATAAAGTGTGTTCATTAATTAATGTATACTACTAGTAGTAGTTTAAGGATGAGAAAAAAGATAAAAGTATAATCAATGAGAAGTAAAAGAAATGATTAAATGAAAAGTTAAAATTGAAAAAATAAAACATGATTATGCGTTGAAATTGTAAAATGACAAAAGTTCTGAAATGGAAAAAAAAAAAAAAGCCTAAAAGACTAAAAGATACTCCTTCTATCCCACAAAGATGATAAAAAATTGCAAAAGTAAAATAAAATAAAATAAAAAGGCATGCATTTGATGATTTCTCTAAAACATCAATCAATTATCAAACAACTAATTTAATGCAATTTGCATTGTTATACTAATTATAATTCAAGTTTACGATTTCAGAACTTTTTTTTAATTTAATTTTAGTTTGGGACAATACTTAATTTTAACGATAATTACAGAGATAATTATGGATAATACATAATTTTATCAATTCTAATATCATTAACAATATTAACTAATTTTTTTAATTTCCATGAAAAATTAGTCCAAGTATATTGAGAGACAATATACTTAACTAAATCACACGTACCAATAAAAATAATTTTTTTTTCTAAAATTTTATGAGAAGGTATTATAATATTACAATTTCACTATCTCAATTATTCTTGAACACACATTAATGAAAAAAAAAATATAAATAGTCAAAACATTTAATAAGGACAAAATAAAAGAAAAAAATCAATTATGTTAATGAAATATAAAATATCATCTAATTAAAAAAAATTCTACAATATAACTTATAATAAAAATCAAGAAAGTATTTTATACACTCTCTGCTCTTGAATTTAAGAAAAAAATATTCTACGGTTTAAAATGTAAAAAAATAAATATTAAATATCACTTTCACACTAGTATTAAATATTACTCTCATTCTTAAAATATTAAATATTACTTTCACACTATTAATATTACTCTCATTCTTAAAATATTTTTTATAAAATTAATAAAACTTTTCAATACTCTTAAATTTGTTCTTTCATTTACTTAAAATTCATATTTCCAATTAAGACAATTTCTCCAAATAAGACAATTTAGGTAATGCTTCTTACTTTTTATTCCCTCTGATCCTATGTATTTGTAATACTCTTTTAAGGAAAAAATATGGTTTTATTTGTAAGCCCCTTTTTCAATTTTCAATAATATTTAATTATTTCTTTTCAAAAACATCATATTAAGTCAATACTTTTTAGAGTATCAATTACAATTATAGGGATAGTTTTAAAAAAATTATATTAAATGTTTACATTTTCAATACCACTAATAACCTTAATCAGCTTTCTTGATAAACGTAAATTTCTTCAAAAGGGTCTTACATATATATAGGACTGAAGGGAGTACATGAAAAATGAACACTTAACCAATTTTCTTAATAAGCATGTTTTTGGTTATTTTTTCCTTGTACTCCCTCTAATTCTATTTATATGTCATATTTAACTATACTACACATATCAAGGAGAGTTTACATTTTTTAAAATTTTAAAAATGTATTTTAACATTATAATTTTACCTTCTTAACTTACATTAAAAATTTTACAATTTTATTTTATATCAATAAATAAATGACAAATGAGAGAAAAAAAGTAATGAATACCTCATAAAAAATATAATAATTTATAAATAAAACTAAATAATTTTTATACAAAATAACTTATAAATAATATTGAAAGAACTAATCGGAGACTAGAGTAGTACTTCATGTTACTAATATGTCAAAGTGTGTGAACAGGTATATAAAGATAAGGAAAATGTTTAAAAAAAGTGATTTTAAGGTATTGTTTAAGGAATTAAAAGAGATAGATAAATCTTACAACAAATATTGAATTTAAAATATTGAAGATCAATAAATTTAGATTTCTAATATAAATTTTACTTTAATATATGTACGTATTTCTTAAACAATGTCTTAAAGATATTTCTTAGAGTAACCCTAAATTAGAGGTGACAATTCGGGCTATCCGGTAGGGTTTGGGTCGGCCCGCTTCAGGCTCGGACCAAGATCGGGCCGGGCAAAAAAGGCGGATAAAATTCGGGTCAAAAACCATCTTATTAAATCCTGGAGCGGATAATCTTTTTACACTAGATCGAGTTTTTTTTCTAAGCGGACCACCCGAATGTTTGACGGGTTCGGGTTAAACAAACCCGAAATCTATTCGGGCTACGTTTTAAAAGTCTAAACCCGCTTTATAATCGGGCTTACGAGGGCAGGGTTTTTTTGACGTCTCTACCTAAAACAGTTCATTAAATAAAAATTGAATGTGTATTCAATTTAATTTAAAGGATTTATAATCTCAATTAGAATTCTTGGAAAAAAATGAACTAACACTGGGTGCCCAACTTCAATTGTCATTCTTATGGATGTCAGACGTTACACATTCTCCCTCTCTATTTAAACACCAAAAACTAAAGCTAATAACATTACCCACCAACCCCACCTGAAGCTGAACAACAACATTAAACAAAAACTGAAGAACCAACACAAACGTTTTTCGATCTTCTCTCTTGTCTAGTTCAGTTGTTGTTTTCATTTCAACCATGTTGCACCATCATCATGGAAACGGAAACGGCAGCGTTTCGGTGGTGGATGAGGACCCGTTGAAGTGGGGCACAGCGGCAGAGGGGATGAAAGGGAGCCACGTGGAGGAAGTGAAGGAGATGGTGAGGGAGTACAGGGAGAAGGGGAAGGTGAGGTTGGGAGGGATGGGGATGGCATTGACGGTGGGGCAGGTGGCAGGGGTGGCGGAGAGAGGAGGGGTGGTGGAGCTGAATGAGGAGGAGGCAAAGGTGGGAGTGGAAGAGAGCAGTGAGTGGGTGATGGAGAGTGTGAAGAGAGGGACAGATAGTTATGGGGTCACAACTGGGTTTGGTGCAACCTCACATAGGAGAACCACTCATTGTGTGGCTTTGCAAGCTGAACTCATTAGGTAATTAATCTCATTTCCTGCTTTATACTTCTTATATATGCGGTGTCTTTTATGATTATCAATGAATTTTAAGTATAAGAGTTTGCTGACATGTTCCGATTACAATATTGTTATGTAATCATTATTAAAGATAGAAAGAAAGATATTGGAGGTGAAAAAAATATTTTGATAAATTAAAATATAATTGAAAAAAAATACTACGTATTAATTATGTATTGAATTAGTAAAAAAAATTATACTCCCTCCGTCCCTAATTATAATTATAAAGCACACTTTTATTTTGTCCCTATTTATAAAGCCCTTTACCAATTTTCAATGAGCATTAATTACTTTTTTCCACAAACACCCATATTTATTTAACACTTTTTAGATTCTCAATAATATTAATAGGGGCAATTTTGAAAATACATATCAAAAGTTCACATTTCCAATACAATTAACTAAATTATTTCACTTTCTTAATCGACGTGAAATCTTCCAAGAGCGCTCTATAATTAGGAACCGAGGGAGTATATATCAAACACAACGAAAAAGTCAAAAAACACAATAAAACCTTAGCTTATAGGGAACTGAGGGAGTATTTTCTCTTTTTGCTTCAGTGGTGTGTAACTTGTTGCACATTGATATCGTACCTGGTCAAAATTTTCATTCAGAAAATTGTTTAAAGTTAATAAATTGTCATGGTTATAATTTGGGAAAAACTTGGCTGGGAAAGTCTTTGTCAAACTTAGAATTAAATAAGAGTGCTTCCCATTGGAAAATCGTGAATTTAATATTTAATGAAATGATGAACTTTGGTGTTCCAATATACTCCCTCTGGTCTTATTTATAGGACATATTTATCCATATCACACGGACCAAAGAAGGTAATTAAGTTTCTTGAAACTTTAAAAAAATACTTTAACATTACAATTTTACCCTCTTATAGAATTTCATAATGTATTATTTCACATTAATGGATAAAGGGCAAATAAGAGAAAATAGAAATAAATGCTTCCTAGAAAATGCAAAATGACTTATAAATAAGACCAAAAAATTCTTCTAGAATATGCCCTATAAATAGGACCGGAGGGAGTACTACTCTCTTTGGTTTGAAATAAATGAAGAAAAAAATTAAAATTACACTTATTAAAGATGTTAATTGATTGTATTTAATTTTTTTAAATTTATAAAAACAAAATAGATGTAAGCAGCATTAGCCACTTTCTATGAATGTTTTAGGATAATAACATTGGAAATGAATCAAAATTTAAAAGGATTAGCTAACTTTTTTTTATATTTTAAATCAAGAGAATTATAATTTTTTCTTATATTGCAAACCAGACAGTGTATACTTATTTTTATTTTTTATTCTAAGTCATAAGATTGTATTCACGCCCCAAACTTTATTTAGAGATCGTATTCTCATTGTGGGGGGTTCAGGTTTCACCATCAACAACAATTCATTGATTTCTTTCTCCACAATTATATTTGTACAATATAATTTTCTGCAAATAAATTACCTTTATCACCTACTAACTTTTCCTCTCCTATTCATACACTTGTAAAAATAAAAATAAAAAAAAACATATATATGTGTTAGAATGCAAGTAAAATTCAAGAGAAACTAACTATAACCAAAGAATAAAAATTGTACATATATAAGTGATTTGGATGAAAATGAGTAGCAGCTAGCTTCACTCATCTTTGAAGAATTTGTTTTCAATTTATTCTTGCAATAAATTTTTTCCCTTCATTTGATAGGCATAAGTGAAATCATGAATGGATTCCTATGACTTCAGATGCAAAAATAAAATCGTTAGCGACATTAAAATGTTAAATCATGCCTTGTTTGTTGAATCAGCGACCTGTACTTGTTAAGCAAATTGTGTTACATAGCAGAAATCATGTTTGTGACAGGTTTTTGAACGCTGGAATTTTCGGACAAGGGACAGAAGCTTGCCATACTCTGCCACATAGTGCAACACGAGCTGCAATGCTGGTAAGAGTCAATACCCTCCTTCAAGGTTACTCTGGCATCAGATTTGAGATACTAGAAGCCATTGTGAAACTTCTCAACCACAACATTACACCACGCTTGCCCTTGCGCGGTTCGATATCAGCCTCGGGTGATTTGGTTCCGTTTTCATACATAGCTGCACTCCTCACAGGAAGGCCTAATTCAAAGGCGGTTGGTCCAAACGGTGAGTCCCTAAGTGCTAAAGAAGCCTTCCATCTTGCTAACATTGGTAAGGACTTTTTTGAGTTGCAGCCTAAGGAGGGTCTTGCTCTTGTTAATGGAACTGGTGTTGGAGCTGGCTTGGCATCACTAGTTCTATTTGAGGCTAACATCTTAACCGTCTTATCCGAAGTCATGTCAGCTATTTTCGCCGAAGTTATGCAAGGGAAGCCGGAGTTTACGGACCATTTGACTCACAAATTGAAGCATCATCCGGGCCAGATTGAAGCGGCTGCAATTATGGAACACATATTGCATGGAAGTGCTTATGTTAAATCAACACTTAAGTTGCATGAGACGGATCCTCTCCTAAAGCCTAAGCAAGATAGATATGCTCTTCGAACTTCACCACAATGGTTAGGTCCACAAATTGAGGTTATTCGATCATCGACAAAATCAATCGAAAGGGAGATAAACTCGGTGAATGATAACCCTTTGATTGATGTGTCAAGGAACAAGGCTTTGCACGGCGGCAATTTTCAAGGCACTCCTGTTGGAGTTTCAATGGACAACACAAGATTAGCATTAGCTGCTATTGGAAAACTCCTCTTTGCTCAAATGTCTGAGCTGGTTAATGATTTCTACAACAATGGGCTGCCTTCAAACCTCTCGGGGGTCCGTTGTCCAAGTTTGGATTACGGATTCAAGGGCGCCGAGATAGCAATGGCTTCATATTGTTCTGAGCTTCAGTATCTAGCAAACCCTGTTACCACTCATGTACAAAGTGCAGAACAACACAACCAAGATGTGAACTCATTGGGACTGATCTCAGCTAGAAAAACAGCTGAAGCTGTAGAAATATTAAAGCTCATGTCTTCGACATACCTCATTGCTCTTTGTCAAGCTATAGATTTGAGGCATTTGGAGGAAAACTTAAAGAACACGGTTAAAACCGTTGTGAGCCAAGCAGCTAAAAAGGTCTTGATTCTAGGCATCGACGGAGAGCTTCAACCGTCGAGATTTTGTGAGAAGGAGTTACTCAAAGTGGTTGACCGCGAGTATGTTTTTGCCTACATTGATGACCCTTGTAATGCTACATATCCACTGATGCAACAACTAAGGCAAGTGCTTCTGGAACATGCATTGCTTAGTAAAGATGCTTTGAACTTGATGAAGATCAGTGCCTTTGAGGAGATACTGAAGACAGTTCTGGCTAAGGAAGTTGAATCTACATTTATTGCCTTTGAGGAAGGGTGTTCACAAAGTCCTAACAAAATTAAGGAGTGCAGGTCCTATCCAATATATAAGTTTGTGAGGGAGGAATTAGGGGCTGAGTTTCTAACTGGAGAGAAAATCAAGTCACCAGGAGAAGATTTTGATAAAGTTTTCAGTGCAATTAATCAGGGAAAGATAATAGATCCACTGTTTGAGTGCCTCAAGGATTGGGATGGTGCTCCTCTTCCTATTGCACCTGATAAACATTCTTCAAATTTGATGCAACATGGTTATTAGTTTTGAACTTTGATAGAGATGTTTTCCCGTGAACATTAACTAATACTTTTAGTTTTGAAGGAGGGAATAACTATGATGTGCTTTAATCTTGTATTTTATGCTAAAATTTAATGCAAAGCAAGAAGTGTTGAACATTAAACCACTCCCAATTTCTAGTAGCACAAAGGCCATTTTAGTTTCATAAAACGAAGAACATACCAGGCAAAGTGATACTAATGCATGATTTTAGGACTTTGAGAAGCCATTTTCAAGCTACCAATAAACGTGAATCGTTTGCTCACTTCCAAGAGACGTTTAAATAAAGTGAAAAGCAAAAGATACTACCTCCTGTTTTAAATGTAAGATCATTTTATTACTACAAAATACATCCTTTAAAAAAGTTCGTATTTTTATTGATATTAAAAATATAAACAATTGATATACTTTTTTAAAAATTCCCCTTATAATTATTATTGAAACTTTAAAAAATATTGAATAAATAAAAGCGTTTGAATAAAAAAAAATAATGCCATTGAGAATTAATAACGAGACTTATATTAAGAAAAAAAATCTTAAAAAAATTTACATTTTAAGATCAGAAGCAATAAAACACAGGATTTATTATATTCATCATATTGCTACACTTATAAGGAAAACTTTAGCCGTCCATCTGGGTTTCCGTTTGTAGCTTTGGTTTTTTTGGTTCTTTTTGTTGAATCTCATAACATGCTACTAAGTAATTACAAAGAAAATAAGAAATACTACGTCACAAGTCAAAAGAGGCCTAAACCCATTATACGTGAAAAGATTCTTCATTTCAACCTACAGCAACTCGTCGCACAACTACCACAGTACTGTTACAGCAAATTAATATATTACATAAATATGTGTATATATGTACATTTCTAAATGAATAAATACAAAAACAGGTGAGCGAAGCACCACTATAACAGCAATATCTGCCCTCTAAATTCGTGTCAGATGCCCCTCAACTAGAAGGGAAAGGGAGCTATCGATTGGCCTTTGTTAAGCAAATATTCAAAAATATGTTAAGACTTCCTCTGGTTAGTCATCATCTGATAAACAAACTACATCATCAGATGTAGATCGATGGGCTGGATTAGCTGGCATGCTACTATTAGTGCCAAGTCTTGAAGGGTTCAATGAAGCCATAAATGGTTGCAAAATATTTTGCATATTTATACCAGATTGACTCACAGCCACAGGTCGATGTCCCCTATGAGGATCAGACTGATATGTTGCTGGACTCGGCATCCTAAGCTGAATTGTAGAAATATTGGGGGCTGGCACAGAAGTTGAGGGTCTATAAGGCTGGAGATGTGGTGCAGGTGCACGCATCTCCCCACCAGCTTGCGGGTTTACTGACCGAGAAGGCATGGAGTTGAAATTAGGCAGCCTCGGGGAAATGCTGGAGAAAATTCCAGATGTATTGTAAGCGGCCTGTATCGGTGATACCATATTCTGGGAACTAGAAGTAGCATAGGAACTTTGCAAACTAGCAGCAGGAGGCCCACGGGAAGATGGACCACAAACTAGAGGGGGGCGGAGAGCAGTTTGCTGTCTTGAAAGCTGAAGTAATTGCTGTGTAAAACTTGCATCTGAGATAAAGATAGTGGTTAGAAAACACAAACAGAAAAGGCAGAGTAGAATATGAAAAAAATGATATGAATGCATGAACACACAGCGAGAGACATACACACAATTACCTGTTCAAGTGAAAAAGAAAAAAAAAAAGTCCACTTCTCCCCAAACTCTAAACAAAACCTCAAAAACAACTGCAACAGCAAATGCATAGGTAACTAAGTTACTGCTATGCAATGTTTGGTTGAGAACTTGATTTCCAATGCCCTCCTCCACACATACCCAACAAAAGGGGTCCCTCTACAATTTTATTATTTTTTTTGGGTAAAAATATGAAAGAACATAAACAATAGAAGCACAGTACATTATCAAACTGTTAAGAACTCTCCACAAAGTTCTTAACGTCAACAGATATTTAGATATGTTTACAAGCAGCAAGTATAGTCTCAGGGCAGGCTAAATGCTTCCGTAGAAACTTGTTCAGTCAAAAAGAAAACAATACGTTGCATGGAAATTATCACCATTACTATTGTCAGTATAATTGGAAGGGAATCGAAGTGAGATTAGGTTATCTTATCATATGCTCAGTAGTAAGGACTATTAAAGCAATATACCTTGCAGCACTTCATGTGCACCAGATAATCTAAGTTCCGTGCATTTAAACCTAAAAGCCTCAGCCAAGATCTTATTTAAAACTACAGTTTTACGATGTGTATCAAGGTTCTTCCTTGTTTGTTGAAATCCAAACTCCATCTCCTGAAGTTTAATTCCATACTTCCTGTGAAGTTCCTCCAGTTCCTTCTCATAATCAGATTTCAACTGAGATTTCTGCTTCAACAAGAAGAATATAGTTTACGTAAGAAAAGATCAAATAAAAATAAGTAACATCACATCCATATGTAAACAAGAAGCTAACCTTATCTTCATGGCTTTTCATATTTTCCTCTGTCAGTTTACGTAGTCTTTCCAATTCGTATACAAGTGGATCATCACACAAAGGTGAAACGATCCTTGAAGCTAGTTGAGCTGCAGTTTGTATAGGGTGATTATAGATCTCTGAGGGAGTTGAGAAATTTCTTGTATCTGAAGACTGTGTTCTGACTCCACCAGGCAAAGGTGAATCAAGTTCCAAATTTGAGGCAGGTTGTTCAAAAGCTTGATTTAGAACCTCAATTGATGTCTCGGTAATAGGGCTGGAGAGGGCATCTCGATTGGTTGGCTGATGTTCATTTCTTGTATCTGAAGACCATGTTCTGACTCCACCAGGCATAGGTGAATCAAGTTCCAAATTTGAGGCAGGTTGTTCAACAGCTTGATTTGGCACCTCAATTGATGTCTCGGTAATGGGGCTGGGGAGTGCATCTTCATTGGTTGGCTGATGTTCAGTTCTTGCATCTGCAGACTGTGTTCTGACTCCATCAGGCATAGGTGAATCAGGTTCCAAATGTGAAGCAGGCTGCTCGAGACTTTGATTTGGCATCTCAACTGATGTCTCGAGAACGGGGCTGGAGAGTGCATCTTCATTGGTTGGCTGATTTTGAGTTCCAGTTGCTAAGGGTAAGTTAGATAGATCATGGTTGAAAGAAAGGAACTCTGCGGAAGGTGATTGCTGCTGCACCTCCTCTGGAGGCTCCATGACAGGCGAAACATGAATTGATTGATTAGCAGGCATAATATCAACTAGACTAGATCTTGAAAAGTTCAGCATTTCTCTATCTGTACCCTGGTCAGGTGGGGAATCATCAAATGATAAAGGCTGCACTTGTTCTAGAGGCCCGATGAGAACAACTGCTCTAGAACCAGCAGCCTCCTGGGATGAAGTGTTTCCTGTCATGGTTTTATGCACTCCTTCCTGGGACTCCATTAGATCAACTGATGTAGATCCTGCAGCCTCCTGGGATAAAGTGTCTTCTACTGTCATTGTTGTATGCACACCTTCCAGATGGTCTGATCTGGTACTTTTATCCACCACTGCACTGTCTGTTAATGGACATTCAGCCATTTTATGGCTTGTTTCTGGAACGATGACCAAAATTTGTCCATCAGATATGCTAAGTGAGACTCTATCAGGAATTTGTTGCTCCAAACAAGGTGCACTCAAAAGGGAAACTGTAGCTGGACTATCACATGGACGAGAAGCCTCGGAAGGTCTTAATGGTAAACCTCCATCTAAAACTGAATCCCCATCAGATATTCGACCTATGGACGAAGAACTCAACGGGGTTATATTCTCTGGATGATTAGCACAATTGAATGTGCCTGGCATTTCCACAGGTACCTCCCTATCTAGTACACTAATTGTGACCAATTCATGCCTAGTCTCAGGCACTTCACCAGGGATTGGTCCAGCAGATGTGCTTAATGTGGCTCCATCAGGATGTTGTTCCTCTGAAGAACGTTGATTCAAAAGAGTGATATTATTAGCATCAGCACTATTACTTGGACTAGCAGTTCCACAAGGCCCTGGCAATTCTCTATCCGAAACAGAGACAATACCAGGCATTTCTGCATGTACCTCTTTATCTGATAAACTTACTATGGTCCCACCAGCAATTATCTCTTCAGTCAAAGTTGAATTCAGAGTGGCAGCAATATTTGAAGTACTTGAACCATCGTTATCATCAACCTCGTAGATCTGTGCAGAGTTTTCACAATTTGGTATGCACTTGGCATTTTCACTATGGGCATGTTCTTGAGGTGATTTTGAATTCAAGGACGTAATTCTTTCAACATTATTTAAACCATTGCAGTCATTAGCCTCATGGGTTTGTGCAGCATTCTCACAATTTGGCAATGAAATCGTAGTTGCACCTGGGATATTCTCTTCAGTCGATACTGAATTCAAGGAGGCCGAATTCTTCAAACCATCACTGAAACCATTAAGCTCGACTTCTACTGAGCAGCCATAAACAGGCTTGCTCAACAAAGTCCCATCGAATTTCCCTTGCCTAGAAGTAGGAACTTCGTCCTGATCAATTGAACTGCTGGATATATCCACTGCAAGAGCCACCTCTCCACTGGGAACATCTGATGTACCGCCATCACATATCTCTCCATTTGATGAAAATGGAGCCGCTGTTACAGTATCCTGCCCACGACCATCACGAGATTCGTGATTAAAATTTTCACGCCCTTTATCTTCATCTGTGATGCTAGTGCCTTCACTAGAACACTGTTCTCCGCAGCTGGAATGCTTAGGGGTAATATTTTGTTGACTGTCATGTTTGTTCTTAGCTATATCATGGCACTTATTTCTAGACACTGGTTCATCTTCTGAGGCCATAATGCCCGTTTCACTAGGACCAGCATGTTGAGTTTGCTGTTCCACTTGGCTACTGAAAGATATAACTACAGGGGAATTGGTGCAAGGAGCTTCCGATAATCCAACCCCAGTTCCAGCCTTTGCCATGGATTCAACTATATTGTTCGAGATCTTTCCTTCACCAAGATCAGATACAAGACCATTATGGGGCTGTTCTTGATCACAAGTCCGCAAGCATCCAACCCCAAACCCAAGTTTCTTCGAAGCAACTAGGTTTAGCGATGCATGCAGTGGAGAAGACTCATGCAACTTCCTCCTTTCTTCCATGTGCTTGGCCTCAAGATCCTTAAGACGTGTTTCATGCTGCCTATCCAATTCTCCAATTCTTTTATTATACTCTCTATCGAAAACCTTGCGTTTTTCTGTTCTCGCATCATAGGGATCATTGGGATCATTGGGTGAACAGGCTACATAAGCAGCCCACTCTACTCTGTACCTTATCTGAAAATCAGCCCTTTCCCTCTTAATATCTGCTGTCATGTTTTTCTTCTCCTCCTCCTGTTGGATCAAAAGTTGCTTCCCTTTAATACTTCCGGAAATGTCTTCGTAAGGCAATTCCAGTTTTGGTGCCACGCTTGTATTGAAATAAACCCTGCCTGGTGATTTAGAAGCTTCAGGAGAGACAGACACAATACAGTTTCGTGCATGGTATAAAAAGTCTTTCTTCAGTTTCCGCATCATTCTATGAATTTCATTAACCTCTTCTATCTTGCAATCAAAATTGAAATGCCGTTTTGCAAGCATGAGGGAATCTTCACGGTCAAGTTTGTGATGTAGCAAAGCAGCAGCGATCCAACACTGAAATTTGCAAGGTATAAGAAAAAGAAGAGAAAAAACTTGTCAGTTATCAGTTGCATGTACTGAATTCAATCAAGTAATACCATGCTTTTATAAGTTAGGAAACCCTGTAAGCTAAACCAGAATATTTGGAGCATTATTAACCAGAGTACATGAGATAAGATTTACATAATTGCATACTCTCACACACACAAAAGAGGTATCAAGATTATCTATAAAAAGATAGACATTTCACTGAATAAAACACGGGAAAAAAAATACAATATTCAACTGACACAAAGTTCGGGCAACGTTTACAAATTAACTTCAAGTAAAGGTTATTTGGCAATGAAACTTGTGCCCCACCACTACATACACGGGAGGTTTGTATGTAGTCACATTAATGACCCTGCTCACTAAGCTACCCCGAAATTAGAATATCAAATTATGCAGATTTCCAAGGCATTCAACATAAGTAACAAGAAATCAAGAATGAAGTTGACCACTATGTAAAAAAAATGTCCGTTAGGTTGAACCCACAGGCAAATCACAATAGATGTAACATCAAGGAAATGTTATATATGACATGAAACAATTAAGAAATAATAACTACAAAAATCATCAGCTATATCTATGCATCTGACCTTGGAATACCATCAGTCATATATATAAACAAGAAAAAAATGTAATACCATGTAATCTCAGAAAGCAGAGACGGATTAGGAAACTGAAAAAAAATAAAATAAGGATGAAATTGAAGAACTGCTAGAAAATATTCTGACCAGAGATAATTGAAAAGCCTGTAATATTGACACTGGTTCTGTACAGATCTGGCGATTGTTCATAATATATTCAAGACAATTATCAACCATTTTCTTGACATTGTCCTGCATTACAAACAAAATATGTCAATATACCATCACACTTAAAATGATAATAGAGCTAAATTGACATTCTAAATCAAAATTTCTCAAACAAACTATCATGAAACTCATCACTTAGTGCATAAAGTTCTAAAGATCATTCCTTGGGCAGAGTTAAATTAGAAGAATCGACAGCAACATTAATCTCTAAGGTCAAAGTCAAAGGGTTCAAAACTAATGAAAACTGGAACTATTTTAAAAGGCATGCACTATTTCTAGTTTCTACACTACTAAGGTTCTGCATACATGATTTTGAATTCAAATTTTATTCATAACAGGAAACACCATTATCCATAGGCTATTTCAGTGTATTCAAACCAACAAAATTAATTGATCAATGACACAAACACACACTCCAAAAGAACCAAATCAACACTCCTTATCATAGATATATGTTCTCATTAATTACTTTCTGCCTTTTTCCCCCTTCACTACTTTATAATGATATTGATGGGTGTGGCAAGTATAAAATAAGTAATACAAGTCTCTACATATTATAAGAATAGATCCAAAACTTATTGATCTAATTACTTTAGTTATTTCATTCCCTTCTCGCAGCAGCCATTTCCAACCCATTACCCTCTTTCCACTTACTGTTCTAAGCAATCTCCTTCCTGTAAATGTTAAAAACTTTTCCTATTTCAAACATCGCTATTGGCATTCTAACAAAATGTCAGAACACCAATAGCAGCCACAGCCAGAAACTCCATCAACAGGTTTCTTCAACCAAGCCAGGTTATTACCCTTCAACCTTAGATTTCAATCATTTCATAACTCCAAAACCATTATAAGCCTATTTCAAGCTTAAACATTTGCAAAATTATGGTAGTTTAGTTATCTATCCCGACATTCAGAGCACAATGGGAGCCTATCAAGTCAACTGAATTCTGAAAGCTTTTAACATTAATATAACTGAACTGCCAAGGTTTTTTATACAATGCCAGGAGTCATGTTTCATCAAGACCAAAACAATCTGGTATATAAATTGCACCCTCATCAAATGATAAAGAACCAGAGTAGGAAAAACTAACAGTAAATAAAATTCAGGAAAAAGAAAACAATCTGCATACAGGAAGACGAAGAACTTTACAAAGCTTTGCTATCTCCGGCTTCAGTAAAAGATGTAAGCTCTTCTGTCGTTTCCTTACTTCATCATCATTGCTTTGAGGTCTCTCTACATTTAATCAAACAAACAAAATGAGTAAGGAATGCATTTGATCAAACAAGCAAATGCAAGCTAACTTCCCTAACTCTTTTGCCTTCACTTCTGTCCCAACTTCTAACAGAGGTGGTTGTGGTACACCAACGAGGATCTCTTGATTACCAAGAAAAATGTTTAAAACACAAGCATTTGAAGTAGGCCAGAATTAAAGGACATTACCTACTGGATCTTCAGATTTTCCTGCAAAAGTGTGCAAGGGTTTCAGAAAGTGCAATGGGTAACATCAAATGCTACATAACTCATGCTATTTGTCAAACTTGTTGAACTGTGAAGGTCATAATAAACTGAAAATTAATGACTATGGAGACAACTAACCTTCCTTGTTTCCAGTGGATAACTTTTCACCTTCCAATTTTGGAGAAGGCTGATCAACATTATTGATTGATTTCGTCTGATCCGATGAAGAGATCGGCCTAAAAAAAACCATCTCAAACTCATTAGATCACGAGAAATAAGCTTATCCCATATTTGTAGGAAAGGCTTTTTTCCGCTTTCCAGATACCGGCATTAATTTAAATCCACTCAAAATTTATAACAAAATCATCAAATTAGTGGTATAAAATTTGTTGATGAAGCCCATCCCCCGTAATCAATACTGATAAACGGAACTTTAGATGCCAGATTGTTTCTTATCAAAACAAGTAAATGAATATAACAGCAAGATCGCGGTGGCAACAAGCCAACAACATACCATGCGGCATAATAATCATCAAATGCAGTGAAACTTGAAGCTCTGTCATTAACTAGATAACGAAAAACCCAAATTTTACAGACACTTTAACTTTACTGCCTTTCCCTTCTTTCACCCTTTCTCTTGCTTGTATGAAACATCGATACAATGCTGTCCAAAACCAACACATATGACAACAATAAAATTATGACTTAATTAAGTTTTTGGCCTCTATTTGTTCTGTGCTCATTTTAGTTCTTTTCAATTTGATCATGATGGCCCCTCGATTTATCAATTATATCAAATGTCCTTATAGTCGCCATCCTTCCAAAATATTCTATTAGATTACAATGTGCCAAAGAGTTATTCATTAGGTAGTCTAAGAAAAAATTCCAACATGACACCTCATATTAATAGAATAATTTAAAACAAAGTTTACCATAAGACGGTGCTGGATATAGCTGATGAATTCAGCAACTGAATGAACAAAATTAACTAAAATAAACACCCAAAAATAATGTACAGACTATATCCAGTGAAAAGCAAAAATATGCTTAATGAAAAAAAATTATTTATAAAATTGAAAAAGATGCTTAATGGTATGACATACCAAGCAGTGCGTCATACATATAATTGAAGGTGGTTTGGTCGTGTGAGAAGAATAAGAAGACAAAAAAACAACCAAGCCTTGTGCCACTACTGGGGGTCAGCTACATGGTTCAAACGACGCCATAATCATGTGAGAAGAAAACAAATATTGAACAAGAGGATCAACTGGAAGATGATTCAATTGAAAGAGGTAACTGCAGATCTAAGAAAAAATAGGAGAAACCTTTGAAAAGACCTTGCTCTAAATAGAGTTACTGAAATTTGGCTCTAAGTAGCTGACCTCACCTAGCAGGATAAAACTCAGTTGTCGCTACAAATGTGTCATATGATAATGAATTTCAAACTAAGCAGGGAAAAAAACATATTTTGGGACAAGATAACAACAAAAGCCAAACCTTCTTATCTAACACACACAAAAACAGTTATACGCATGTATATAAAAGAGATTTTCTAAGAGAGAAAAACTACATGAAAGACAAACCTAATAAAAGCAATAGAACAGAACAAACAGAAAGGGGAAAAAAACATATTTTAAGACAGGATGATAACAAAAGCCAAACCTTCTTATCTAACACACACAAAAACAGTTACACACATGTATATAAAAGAGATTTTCTAAGAGAGAAAAACTACATGAAAGACAAACCTAATAAAAGCAATAGAATAGAACAAACAGAAAGGTATAAGTAAGGGATGGATAAAAAACTTTTATTTCATGACTACCATAGATTGATTTCCTATCATTTGCTAACAAATAACAGTTACCTTATCCTTTTGGAACATGACTCCCTGTGTCCCACTGTATTACCACATTGACTTGAAGGACCAGTAGCAATCAAGTTGCAGTTGCCATCATTAACCAATGCAGCAGAAGCATCAGAATGCATGTTCACCATAGCTCCTTTTCTCTTGGAAGATATCAAATTTTCACCATTATCATGCCCATCATAGTTCTTAATCAAATTCTTATTCGATATGGAATCTCTTGACTCTAGCATCTCTAATGTCTCCTCTCCGCCGCATACAGATTGAACCCTTTCATTTTCCCCACCGGTATCTGCGGTATTAGATAGCTCCCGTGAAGCTGGTGCGGCACTATTTTCTAATTTTTCCTCCACGTTCTCACTAGACCTGCATTCAGCTCTCACCTCTTCAGCTTTGGCATCTTGAGATTGCATTATACCTTCCTCGGAAACTTCTTTACAATTTACCAGATTCCCTTCAGTTTTGTCATCTTCAGACGGCATTACACAATCCTCGGAAACTTCTCTACAATCTACCAGATTCCCTTCGGTTTTGTCATCTTCAAGTGGTATTATACCATCCTCGGAAACCTCTCTACAATCTACCAGATTCCCTTCGGATTTGTCATCTTCAGAGGGTGTTACACCATCCTCGGAAACTTCTTTACAACCTACTAGATTCCCTTCAAAACCCTCATCAGCCTTACCTTCAACATTGTTACCAGCTTCTGAAGTTGACTTATCCATCTTATTCGACTCCTTATTGCAATCTGACAGTGAAGAAAAAATTATAACAATAATTAAATTAATAGTTAACAACTTAACACTAACAGTCACAACACACTGATAATTAATTAGCACAAACACTTCAAAATAGTCAGTGTCTATGTTATGTATGACAGACATGTAGTTGTATTAGACACTTTTGTAAACTTCTAATTGTACTCTACAGTTTTTTTGCATTCACTTTTTGAATCGAATATCGTTATAGATGAAAATAGTACAATAAATCAGATAAATTTTAGCATTATATTAGATTTACAACGACCCATACCAACTTTTTAAAATATTAAGATTTATTTTTTTTTAAAAGGATTTTATTTCAAAATTAGTGTTCTTTTGTCAATCTTATACTACTATTAATTTTATATCTTATATCACAGTCATGTCATGAGAAACAAGTTTCAAAACTGTCCTATTGTATTCATGTTTTGTGTACGGACATTAGAATCAACTAAAATTAAAAAAAAAGATTCTTCTACAAATAAAAATATAAAATAATAAAGTAAAATGCCCCAATGGTTGCGCAGAAAGGGCAACAAACAAAGAAAGAATGATAACAATAAAAGAAGAAGTAAAAAACAAAACAAAACCAAACAAAAACGTTACCTTTGTTCGGAGTTTTAAAAACACTTCTATAGACACGAGCATTCATTCTTCTTCTCTTGATTTTAACATCAGAAGAAGCAGAAGCTTCTTCTTCTACTAAATCATCATCTTCTTCTTCTTCATCCTCAGCCTTCGATGGCTTCTTCTTCTGCTGCTGCGGCGGCGGAGATGCTGAATTAGAAGGAGAAGAAGAAAGTCTCTCAGATCTCCGCAGAGCGAGAGAAGAAGTGTTAGGGAGTGTAGTAGTAACACTAACAACCTTCTGCTTCTTCTTCTGCTGTAGTTGCTGGTTCTGGTTGGGAGATGTTTCGAATTCAGCAGATGGCGATGGCTCCTTCCTCTTGAAATTGTGTGAGGCGATCTTCTTCGACAATGCGGACCTTGTCATTGAAACAAACAACGCATGCAACCAACCCTAATTTAGAAAGGAAAGGAACAATTGATTTTTTTTCTTTTTTTCTTTTTGCAGGAATGTTGAAGGTTTTAAAGTTGGGAGTGGTCAAAGTAAGAAGAAGCGCGGGTGAGGAAGGCGATGAGCATTGACACGTAATCTGCGTGAACCGATCGGAAAAGCGCTGAGAAAGAGAGAGAGAGAGAGAGAGAGAGAGAGAGAGAGAGAGAGAGAGATGTTGCGGAGTGAGGAGTGGTTGGATTACTGAACCATCATAAACTGAGATAGACGGAGAGAGAAGAGAAGAAATAACTGCGACCTCTCTTATCCTTGATATTTCTAGGAAAGTTAATTACTCTCTTCTCTTTGACTATTATTACTAGTACTTCTAACAAAATTACTTAAAAATTTTGGAAAAAAAAATACTATCAAAATAAGAAAATGTGTTATACTCCATTAATATACTAGTGTTGTTTACTTAATGTTTGTTAAATTATTGGATTATCAAAAAAATAAATTTAATGCATATTATTTTTATTATTCCCTCTAGTTCTATATATAGGTCATATTTTAGAATTTTTTTTGTCCTAATTATAAGTCACTTTATATTTTCTATGCATCATTTATTGATTTTTCTCTTTTTTGCCCTTATTAAATGTTTTGACTATCTATGTGTTTTTTGTTGTTCATTAATGAGTGCGAATTTTCCAAGAAAAGTTAAGGGGGTAAAATTGTAATGTTACAATATATTCTCATAGAATTCATAAAACCAACCACTTTCCTTGGTATGTGTAATTCGGTTAAGTATGCCCTATAATAAGAACCGGAGGAAGTATTAATCAAAGTTAAGATATACTCCTTTCGATTTATAATATGTAAAAAAAAATTTAAAATTCCATGCTTATTAAGAAGGTTAATTAATTGTATTTAATTTTTTAAAATTTATAAATATATATATAGGTATTTTAGGAAAGTACCATTGATGATGAAAAAATTTAGATGAGATAATCACTTTTTAGGGATATTTTAAAAAAAAAAGCATGTAGAATGAAACAAAAATTAAGAATATTACGTAGTTAACTTTTTTTATATTTTAAACTATGAGAAAATTTTTTTATTGTATTGCAAACCGGATGGAGTATTCAATTAAGAATGAATTTTTTTACGCCAAATTATATTACACTAACTATTCCAAAGCTTATAACTCATATGGCAAGTTAAATTCAATCGAATCAATTGTTGGTTTGAAGGTTTCTATCGTATTGATCATTTATGTTAAATTTCACAAAAAAAATTCCAAAATCGTTTAGGATTTTATTTATATAGGTCAAAATTAACAAAATATATATCTTAAAAGTATATGAAAATTGAGCTATTTGAATATATAATCAATGATATTTAAATTTCCTCAAATTTGATACAATTTTTATGGGAAAACTAAGTTCACAATTTTTGAAATATTAAATTCCTTTTTTTCAATACAAAATTACTTTTGTGGCTCTTATCAACAACTTTTATGGATGAGATTAAGAAAATTCAATTACTATTATTACAACTTTAAATAATGATGAATAAATAAAAAAAATTGTGAAAATAGATCATTAATAACATTGAAAATAAAAAAATTAGTTTGCCAAACTACTCATTCGATCTCTTACTTATTTTTCAATATTAAATTGGTTCCTTGCGTTTTTTTATCATATTGGTACTTCACGTTTCTTTTCACTATCAAATTGGTCATTGAGTCACTCTTTATCATATATGGACCAATATAATATACACATGTCATTTTTATAAGAGTTTAATATGTGTACACTGACAGTACATCATTACTGTTTGTTTGCATTACTTTTTATAAAGAAGTCAATAACCATAAACTCTTAGGTGGTGGATGATGAGCTGACGGTGTAACTGATGACAGCCCCAAAAGAGACATAATAGTCAAAAACAAATTCAAGCTTTCCAAGATATTTTGCACAAGAACTTTTGGAGTTTTAAGCTAATTTTGTTGTTCTTACCTTCTTGATAATGAATTTGTAATAAGGGCCTAGGTTTCTGCCCAATTAGCTTGAACTTTTAATTTTTGTATTTTGATTGTTCTAGTTGTAATAGCTAGATTAGGTTTAGGCCAACCATGAAGTCTCAAGAGAAGTTCGCGGTTTCAAGGCCAAGAGAATAATCTTTCCCACCAAAGGAATACTCAAGTCGTGATTGAGAATGAGAAGCTACATGATGAGCCATGAAGTCATGCCATGAAGATCATTTAGCTCATGGTTAATGAGAAGGAGTTACAATCAAGCCTTCATGACAATTTAAGAGGAGGTAACAAATTCAAAGAACCAATCATTAACATTAATGAGGGAGTTATAAAACATTAAGAGATAATAATTGAAATTAAACCTCCATTAAGTAATTGATTCCTCCATCATCATTGTAATTCATGGCCATGCAACATGAAGGTCAAACAATACAAGTCTTAAATTCAATCATGAAGACCATCATAAAGTGAAGAAAGGAGTTACAAAATTAATCTCCATCATGTTGCAATTAATGGTTTAAGTTATAAAATTAATGGTCAAGAAAGTAATCATCATCACAATCATCAAGGCCATCAATAAGGTGCATCAAATGAAGAGAAGGTTACTCACGGCCAACATGAAGGCTAGGCTACGACAAATTTCCTCATTAAAGTTTTGCAACTTCCCTCCCCCTGATGGCAGCTTCCAATCCACGTTCCAAGGCTAGCCATAGGGATAAGTAGTTACATTTCATTTATGTTGCTTTTCCCTTGGCTTAATTTCCACTCCCATCTTCGTAGGTCATGATAGGATAGTTTTTGTTTTGTTTATGAATATGTAACCCCCCCCCCCCCTTTAAGTGTGATAATTGTAGGCTTTATTTTGTAACTCGCATCCTTTTTCCCTAGTTGTGATTGGCCTGATAATGAAGGCAATTAGTGTGTGTAATTTCCTTTTTATAGGAATCTTGTTGAAGGAATAAACTAGTTCAGTTTTGGTGCAAAAACTAATCCACAAGTGTGAGAGTGATTCTCATCTTTTTGGTTGCTTGAAGGAGCTCAATTCGTGTAAAACAAATTAAGTACAACCAAGACTTATCCTTGATCCAATCAAAAGTGGCATATCTCCTTCACTATCCTTAATTTCTTCTTGTTAATTCCTTCACCATTCGTTTTCAATACTTGTTCTAGTGGTTTTCAATTACTATTTGTTTATACAAGACACAAGTAGAAGCAGATCACAATAACCCATAAAGATTTGAGGACAAGTGCCACGAATTCATACATCAAATTCCTTGGGTGTATCAGTAAACAATCTTTACACTGTCAGTGTATAAACTATTTTCTCTTTTTATAATACGCATGTCATTTTTTT
This sequence comes from Crotalaria pallida, assembly GCA_037953625.1. Classification (NCBI taxonomy): domain Eukaryota; kingdom Viridiplantae; phylum Streptophyta; class Magnoliopsida; order Fabales; family Fabaceae; genus Crotalaria; species Crotalaria pallida. The sequence goes on along the minus strand of CM075654.1, from coordinate 133,346,502 downwards.
CTTCAACGATGCAAACTTGGACTAATATGATATTGATACGTATGATGAATAGTGACTTAAGGATCAATTAGATAACGAAAAGAAATGTGAGGGATTAATATCATTAAAAAAAACGAGGGGCTATGATAGTAAAAAATAAAGTAAAAGACTAAATGAACAATTTAGCAAAAAAAAAGTTATGAATAGGAAAAAAAGAGTTACTAGGAGCAACTTTTATAAGTACCTAGGAGAGTGAAATACATTAATCTTGATTTTTTTTTCATTTTTTTATTTGTACTATACCAAAAATAAATCTTTGACTTTGTGGTGACATTGTTAAACTATGTTAAAGATCACTAAGCGAGAAGGCTCAATTGATTTAACATCGGTTCTTTTTAACCTATGCAATTATGCATATGATAAATAATGATAAAATATAAAGTTGTATTGAGAAGTGAGAATGTAAATTTTTTTAAAATTTTTTTGATGCATTATTTTTCTATAAAAACGTAATTTCTCAAATTTGTTTATTCTATTCGTGTGATGTATAAATAAAAAAAATATTTCGTACTTGGTTTTTTCATTATCTTCGTTTTTTATTATTTGTCATTTATTTGGAGAAAGTTTTTGTTTCTCTTTATCTGTGCTTTCGAGGAATTCCCCAAGAGCACCCTTAATACCAGAGAGCATTGAGACTAATCCGGAACGAGTTGCGTGCTACCTCTCCCAACGAGATGTTTTTAGCAGTGTTGTCAGAACCAAACCGGAGATCAAACCGGAAGAGACTCCGTATAGGGTTTAACCGGATTAATCGGTTATGCCGGATGGTTAGACCGATATTTATTTATATAATAAAAATATAAAAAAAAATACACTAAAAAATCTATGTATTAAAAAAAAATTATTTTTATAAACTTTTTTTGATTTTATATTTTTATAAATTTTATATAAGTATTGTATATATAATATAATACCTTATTAAAACCAAATGGGGTTAAAACTTAAAAGCCTGTAGATAATAGAAAATATATTAAAAGACACCAAATTGGGTGAGTATGAGTAATACTCCAAACCCCAAACCAGAGCATAGTCACAGATACAATTAAAATAGAGTGTTAGTCACCAAACCCCAAACTTTAGGTCCAAACCCCATTTTAATGGTGAAAAGTCAAAACTGTCCCTCCCTCATCTTCCACCTTCCCACCTCAAACCACAAACCCCAAACACCATGGAACCCCAAACTCCAAAATCTTCCACCTTCCCACCCCCAAACCCAAACCTCTCATCTTCCACCTTCATCCTTCTCCCAAATCTCAAACCTCAAACTCCTCATCTATGTCAATGGACATCCACATTTGTCAGAAGAGGGGCCCACTTGCTCTTCTTTCTGTTTTTTTTAAGTAACTGTACAATTTCCGACTACCCCATGTCGGAAAATTTATAAATTTCCGACACTTGATTGTCGGAATTTTTCACATAATTCCTAAGTATTGTATGAAATTCCGACACCTATCTGTCGGTATTTCGAAATTCCGACACTGCTTCGTCGGAAATTTACAGAACAGAAAAAAAAACTAAAAACGAAGAAAGGAAGGAGCGGTGCTCTTCACCGGGAACGACGGCGGCGAGAGATCCAGACGCTACCGAACACGACGATGAGCATGGCGGGAGGCACAGACTACTCCGAAAGCGTCGGCGTCGGTGGTCGTTGGTGACAGCCCCGTGAAGACCGAAGGCACTCCAACGGAAAAGGGGCAACGCTGCAGCACCGACACCTTCGTGGTGCTATCTTCACGAACGGAGGGTGTTGATGAACCCATTTTAGTTTGCGGCGGGTCATGGGTTAGGGACCCTAAGGACCTGCGAATCGAAGGTGACGACGGAGGAGCGACGCAGAACGGCGAAGATTTGGCCAGCGACGGTGGGAGAACTTGCGACGGAGCAGAGAGACATAAAAGAGGGGAGAGGTGGTGTTGGTGGAGGGTTTTGGGTTTGGGATTTGAAGAGAAGGGTGAAAATGAAAAAATAAAAAATGGGGTTTGGGAGGTAATAGAAGGGGTTTGGGGACTATTACTCATTAAAGAAAACTAGAAAATATGCAAATAGCCCACATCCTAGTCACAAATACATAAAGAAGCAACAACATCAGCGTACAACCTTACTGATAACTGATCTGATGATGAGGCAACGACTATACAGGTTTGGCGGCTACAATAGGCGACAGTGAGCCGTGAGGTGGCTGCAGTAGGCGACGGCGAGCGACCTGTGGTGCGACGGCGAGCCCGTTCTTCGTTCTTCGTCCTTCTCCAGTCCTCCTATCGTTTTCTTTTCTTCTGCAATTCTTTTCTTCTCCAGTGCGACGGCGAGCAGGATACTTTTTGTTGGGACTTGGGACGTTGGGTACTTTTTGTTAGTTTTTTTTTTTTTTAAAATCAGGGTTGGTTGAACCGGGTCCGATTTTCCCGGTTCAACCCGGTTTACAAGCTTTGACCACCGGTTTTTTCCGGCTTCAATTTAGAAGCGGTTTAGACATAAACCAAAACTGCCACTGCCATCGGTCGACGGTCCGACCGCCCGGTTCGGTCCCGGTTTAATAACAGTGGTTTTTAGTGGGAATCAAACTAGGGGCTACTAGCACCCTTGTCCCATTCCCAGGATTTCAGTTGAAGCTTTTACACCAACTGAACCAAGCCCCTTTGGTTGTGCTTTCGAGGATTTCAAGAATATAATAAATTTCATTTTTCATGTTTACCTCATTCAATATAAATTAGTTTATATAGTAGTAGAGAAAAATTAATGATTATAGAGAAAGAAAATATATACCGTAGAAAAACACAATTAATATATTAAAAATCCAAACAATGACTAAATTTTATAAAAAGTGTATTTTGTTTAAAATAGAACAGATAAATAAAAACGAAAAAGAATATATACGAGCTGCATTTTATTTAGTCCCTCTATTTCAATTTATATGTCGTTTTAACATTTTTTAACTTTTTCCAAATTATTTGTTGCTTTAAGAATTTGATGATGCATTAATTAATTTTTTTCAACTTTAATCTTGCTTTTAAACATTTTGAAATATGTTAAATGTGTGATAATTAATATAATGTGAGTATAATATAATAAAGTTGTCTTATTTTTATCTTAAAAATTAAAATATTAAATAACTTTCATGATTTGTATAAAACTCCTAAAATAACAAATAATTTAAAATGGATGGAATAACTATTTTACCTTTTTCCAAGTAAATAAAAATAAGATTCTCAAACTTTGAATACAGAGAGGAGGAACAAAAAGGGATGGTCAAACTTTTTTTTTTTTTTTATAAGATTCATTAAATTCATACAATTGTCCATAAATTAATGAGAAGAGTTACATTTTTTTTAAGAAACACTCACTCCAATACCTTTTTTTTAAGGGATTCACTCCATTACCTCAAAGTCAAAAGAACAACATACTCCCTCCGTTATTAATTATAAGACCCTTTTGACATTTTTATTTTGTCCCTATTTATAACATCTTATATCAATTTTCAATGATCATTAATTACTTTTTTTCACAAACACCCCTATTTATTTAACACTTTTTAGTCTCAATAATATTAATAGGGGTAATTTTGAAAATACATATCAAAAGTTCATATTTCCAATACAGTTAACTAAATTAATCAACTTTCTCAATGGACGTGAAATCTCCCAAAAATGCCTTGTATTTAGGGATAGAGGAAGTAATTTTTTCTAGTCAAATTAAAATTAAAACATTTTCTTCGTTCCATAATATTTGTCATTAAGTCATTTTTTTTATTTCATAACTTTTCTGTTATTTTATAATTTTAATACATAATATTTTTTTTCAATAGAGTAATTTTTATTCTCTCTCCTCCCTAAACAATAGAGTACTATACATTAATTAATTGAAACTACTATAATTTTAATAAAGATTAAATATGAACGTTCTCGACAAAACACATATAAGATTTACAATAATCAACATTTTCTTAATATATACATATCATCCTTAAAAATCAAAAATTAAGGAATGGATGGAGTAGTGAAGAAAATATATTGAAATTATATATTATATTCTATGATTGATTAATTAATAAATTTCACATTAAATTATTATTTTAGTAATCTGTTGATTTCATAAATAATGTATTAAATTGAAAACATGTTCCGATATATTTGTTTACTTTTCAAAATTTAACTACTCCATCCGATCTTAAACATAGGAAAAAAAACACTTATTTAATTGTCTCAAATATAAGCATAAATTAACTACTTTTCTATTCCCAATATAATTATTCTTAAAATATCATAATAAAGTGATTGTATTATTTAATTTTTGCTTCATTTTCAATACAAGTTTCTAGACTTAATATACCTTTTTATGAATTTTAAAAAATTAAATTCACTAAACTAACTTCATTAATAAGTATTTTTCGCTTATATTTGAGACTAGATGATGTAATTTTATGGGATGAAGGGTTTATTGTTTTTGAAAAATTAAGTCTAACCATTTTCGATTACTAAGTACAACATTTTTAATACAAAATTACCTCTTTTCGTTATTTTAAAAGGCTAAAATAAGTGTATTTGTATTAAAAACTTAACATTTAACCTTTCAAGTCATAATAAATTTTGTTTTTTCACTTTATTTTTACTATATTTTTTACTCTTATCTTCAATAAAAAACTAATGTTAAACAAATCTTTTCTATAATGCTCAATAACGTTATTTAACATTCCCCAAAATTAAAATGCAAATGCATTTGTTAGGATTATTAGAAGAGGATAAAATAAACATTATTAGTGCATGTTACCTATTCAATAGCAATTATTTTCTTCTTTCCGCAAACATACATTCATGTTTATTCAACACTTTTTAGAATATGAATAATAATTACAGGAATAATTTTGAAAAAACATATCAAATATTAACATTTCCAATACAACTAATAAACTTTCTTGATATCTTTAATTTATTTTTAATTACTCATCAATTGAACTAATGATTAATAATTATAACTGTTTCAGAGGTATATTAGATGTGATTATTGTTATTTTGGAATTGGACATAAATGCATTATTCTTTTTAATTATTATTATGTTAAATTAAGAAACTCATATCTAATTTCTCGTCCTCGGGCCTCCCAAATGCAAGGACCGGGCCTGGCAGCCTGGTCCATCAAAGTGGTACTCGTGAATCAAGTGATTTTTTGACCTTTTTTTTCCTGCAAAGCACATTTCAACTACTACAGCAAATAAACCTCTGCTAATATTATAATTGAATTTTCTTGGCAAGAAACAAATAGAAATGCATAGACCACCATGTAACAACTATTTAATATATGAAATTAAATATTTACAATGTTCACCAATTAATCTTTCTATCCTCAAGTTGCCATTTGTTTTTTTGGCCGGCTTAATTAGCTTAAACCATTTTAAACATTTGATTACACATTCTGACAAAATTGAAAATACATTTTTAGTCAAAAGGTCATGATCTCTAATGTCACCTTTCTTTGGAGGCATTCCATGGAATCCACACTTTCTGATTTTAGCAATGTCACAATTCATATGAATCATGAACAAGAGACAGCAAACCAATAATCACTTTCTATTTGTAGCCTCATCTCTTTTCTTTTCACCCCTTATACATTTCAATCTTTGTAACTTATCATGGGAAATCTTATACTTATGAATAAGATTATGGTTTTGATTTTGATTCATTTTTGGTTTGTTGTTTGGATGTGCATAAGCCTATGCAATGCTCAACAATATTATGATCCTTCTAATTGCACTACTTCAAATGAAATTGTTCTAGGTACAAGGTACACATGCAACTCAACAAAGGATTCATGCAGAACATTCTTGGTGTACAGAGCTAATGAACATTTTCAGACCATTTCAGAAATCTCAAATCTCTTCAACATGAACTCTGATGAGGTGCTTCATGTGAACAATCTCACATCTTCTTCTCAGGTACTCAAACAAGGTAAAGAGGTTCTTCTTCCTGTTAGGTGTAGCTGCTCAGGCCAATTCTATGAAGCCAGTTTAACCTATAAAGTCCTTGAAAACACAACATTTTCTGAGGTTGCTTGTAGTGTTTTTGAAGGGTTGCTGAAATCTATCACACTTGGTGAGGAAAACCTTTCACAAGGTGATAAGCCGAAAGCTTTTTCTCAACTTCATGTGCCTCTTAGATGTGCATGTCCTTATGACAATTTCACCAGTAGCATGAGTGTGAAACACCTTGTCACATACCCTATAATAGAAGGAGATATACCAGAAAAATTGAGTGAAAAATTTGGCATCTCACCTGAAGATTTATGGGCTGTGAATCACTTGAATCCCTTGTCAACTCTTTTTCCTGATACAACTCTTTTAATTCCATTAAAGAATGACAGTCCAATCAGAATATTTGATATTCCAGATTCTCCTTCACCACCACCTCCTGGTTTTCTTCCCACAATTCCAGTGGTTAAGTCACAGGTATCAATACAGCCATCAAATTTGTATATTGCAGGATCTATTATAGGATTCATTTTGCTTATAGTATTGCTAGCAAGTGGATTATACATGAAGAGATTGAGGAAATTTAACACTGTCCATACCTTCACTCCTACAAACTCCACCTCCTTGTTCTCATCAATGAGAACTCCTTTATCAACTCATACACCTTCTCGTCTGTCTCCCGATCTTCTTGTTGGAATTAAGTACTGTTTGCTCAATTACAACATAGAAGAGATAAAAAAGGCCACCAAAAATTTCAGCATAGAAAACAGGATCGGTGATTTGGTTTATAAGGGCCTAGTTAATAATGTTGAGGTGATGATAAAGAGGATGAGGTATGAAGACATAGGACAAGTAATTGATTTACATTCTAAAATCAACCATGTGAATATTGTGAACTTGCTTGGTGTATGTTATGGTGAGAACAACAATAATGCTTCATCATGGTCGTATTTAGTTTTTGAGTGGCCTAAAAATGGATGTTTGAGAGAGTGTTTATCCGATCCATGCAGTCCTCTAAACTGGTACAAAAGGACACAAATAGCCTTTGATATTGCAACATGTCTTTACTATTTACATTGCTGTGCTTTCTCTTCCTATGCTCACATGAATGTAAGCAGTAGAAACATATTCATAACTGCAAATTGGATGGGAAAACTGGCCGAAGTTGGTAGAGCAATGGCTGCAAGTTCCAAGCACACCAAAAGAAATGAAACTACAGAAATTCCTAAAGGAATATGGATAGCACCTGAATACCTCATGCATGGCTTAGTTTCTGAGAAGGTTGACATATTTGCATTTGGTGTTGTGTTGCTTGAATTGATTTCAGGAAGAGAGAACTTTGATGGGAAATCGGTGAATGTTTCTCTTGGACTTTTGTTAGAGGAAGCCAGTGAAGGGAGTTTTGAAGGACTAAGGAGTTTCATAGATCCTAATCTGAAGGATTATTCTCTTCTAGAGGCTTTATGTTTGGCTTCTTTAGCAAAAGATTGTGTAGCAGATGATCCTCTGCATAGACCAACTATGGAAGATATCATGAAAGTCCTTGCAAAAATGGTTTATTAGTTCTGTAAGCCTGTAATTATGAGAGTATGAGATATAATTGTAAGAAATATTGTGCTTATTAGATTGTTGCTGGCTTATGACTAGTACTCAATTCTTCCTCCTGTTTAATTTTTCCCTTTTTCTTATGCTCAATGTTGATATTAATGCAGGTTTTTGTGCTGCTAATTGCTTGATTGTTCTATGCATCCTAAAATCCATTGATTCCTTAAGACAATATAGTTTTTGTTTTCCCTCATACTTATTTTTGTTATCATGTTTCCCTTCATCCTTGTGTATGTTGAAAATTTATTCATTTACCAGAAAGATATTGTTTTTATGTATCATTAATACATTACCCGTATCTTATGTTATGCAAAATAATTTTACATTTTTTTATTGTCATTTCCCAGGTTGTTGAATTGCATAACTGATTCCTTTCCCAATTTTCAGTTGGCAATGGTTGACAGTTATCAGTTATTTATCCTAGCTGTAGTTAGTTAATTTTGTGCTTGTTTTGATTGTAATCTAAGCCTTAGATTCCCTAGCTGATTGAACGGTTGGATGAGGAATGACTTGGATTGCAAGCTATGTATATAAATAGCTTAGCTCATGTAATCTATTCTCAATTGAGTAGTTAATCAATTTTCATTCCTTTATTTCTCTTTGATTCTCTCTGGTTAAGAACTTTCACACAGGTGGCCACTTGGCCTTTAGTTTTGCCCTCAATCTTTGTCCTTGAACACAAATATACAGTTCCCCATCCCTATATATTAAATTAGAGTGTATTTAATTGGAGGATAACTAGCATGCATCAGCATATTATCTGTACAAAAGCATTATCTGAGTAGAATTGTCTGTTTCACAGGTCATTGCTAACCTTAAGCTAATTAGCTGGGTTCTAATTTGTTGATTAATCCTTCCTTTTTTGTTGCCACATGTCTGTCTTGTCTTAATTAGCAACTCATTATCCCACTTATAAAAAGGATCTAAATGTAAGCAAAACACTAGGGGCCATATGCAAGAATGCATATCCCAACTCACCAAGCAATTAAAATAAAGCAAATGGCCTTATTAATTTAAACTAGTCTACATCAGCGAACTATGCTGCAGAAGCAACATTTGGGGGCTAGATTTTCATTTTAACCCATAATATAAATATAATTATTCGATGTAATCTAAAAAAATAGACAATCATCTGGTCATGTGATGATAATACTTCATGTACAAGTTATCAAACATTTTGTTAACAGTGACATGAAAAAAAATACAGCAAGTCACTTTCAGAAATTGTTAAACTGTAGCAAAGAGTGGTGGTATATGTACTTTGTGGTTAGCGATCTGAAAGTTGAACAATTATATATGATGAGCTTTGAAATTTTTATTAGAAATAAATAAGAAGAAAGAATCTCTCTGTCTAATTAAAAAATGTTTCATTTACACCACAAAGCCACACTTTGTATAATAAACTTGGAAATTATAGCGAAAATGTGACTCCAGATTATAATTCATCTCTGCCAGAGAAGATGAGTCTAACAAATGACAAAATAAGAATATTCCAAAAAACTACTATATAGTACACATGCGAAGATGACGATGATTTTGTTTGCCTTTAGTCAACTCAAGTAATCAAGTAACTTCACAAAAATCAATCTGTCCAATCATATTTTGACATCAAGCAACCTAATTAGCCAACATTGAGGTATAATCTGGTGGAGATTTCCTATTTTTGGTCGGTCCATTATAAATGAATTATTATAAATAAATAAATGAACAGAACTTAACAGATATCTCCCAAAAACATCATTTGATCAATTAGATTAACAATTTCAATGGAAAAATGATTACAAGCACACCCTCCTTAAGTTGAGATAACCTCATTATTTCCCTATACGACCTCACCATGCCTTATAATCTTATATATCTCCATGTCGTGCACAGTACACACAACTGACACAAGTTCTTAAATGCATTACTCAAATTAAGACGAGTATGTAATTTCAATCTTAACTATTAATTTTCATTTTTTATATAATATTTTATTAAAATCTATTTAAATTAATAGTTGAGATTAAAATTACTTCCATAGTTTAATTTAAGTTTGATGCATTTAAAAACTAAATTTGAGTTTCGCTAATGGTGAAAATAAACCATGCATGTCTAGACTTTGCTATAGAGTTTGACCTACATCTCAACACAAGGCCTTAGTTTGTCCCTGAGCTTGTTTTAGAGCTTTTTTCGAAAGTATGCCCGACCTTTCAAAAGTCTAGTTTGACATGAAATCCTATTGGCATACTTTGCATTATTCTCTTGTAATATGCTAACATACATATCTTTAAATAAGTTAATTGGCTAAGCGTTTATTTAGACAAATAAAGAAAGCCTTTATATATAGACTAATAGTAAATATTTATAATTAAATATTATATTAAAATCTAATATAATAATAACAATAATTCTAATAATATTTATGACGCCACCAAGCATGTTTAGCTAAATAGATTAGCCTAAAAGTATTGGTTTGGGCTTATCATAGGCCAAGCTCGAAGTATAAGCTAAGTTGTAGTCTTGTAAATTTTGTCTAATGATCATTTTGAAAAAAAAAAAAATATTAAGAAAAAGTGGGAAACACTAATTTGTCCTAGAAAATAGTAGTATGTTTAGTTTTTTTTTTAAAAGATATTGTTATTTTTAAATATAAGACTCTTGTCCCTATTTATAAGACCATTTACCAATTTTCAATGATCATTAGTTACTTTTTTTTTTCCACAAACACTCTTATTTTTATAACACTTTTTAGATTCTCAATAATATTAATAGGAGTAATTTTGAAAATACATATCAAAAGTTCACATTTCCAATACGATTAACTAAATTATTCTATTTTCTTAATGAACGTAAAATCCCCAAAGAGGTTTTATATTTAAGGACTGAGGGACGGAGGAAGTATCTTTTGAATAAATAATACATAGACATATAGAAATTGAAAATCCCCAATTTGGGCCATCAAGCAATAGAACCGATGCTCCTGCATTAGGTGGAATTTCCCTATTTAGTCCATACGGGCAAAACAAGTCATCATTTTATTTGTTTGATTAACAATTTTAATGGGCATGGCACTAAATCTTGCCCCATTGGTGACAACCCCACCATTATATTATCTGAAGTTGACTTCTCAAATCCCTATCTTGCATATCATTAATTCCCATGTCCCCAAGCTAGCTATGATTCCTATATATAAAAGGTGCTCGAGTCTCCTTCCTTCTCCATTCAAGATCATACATATAGGCACACAACACAACACCCTACCCTATATCTGGTGTGTTACTATAACTAGCTAAAATGTTTTTTTTTTCCAAATAATCTTGTGTTTAATTTTATGTACATATATATGATTATATGTGATGTTCTTCCTTTGTTTGAATTGACGCATACATATCTTGTGAAGCCATGCCATAATTATTGTATATTGCTTATAATGATATTACTCTTGAGAAAAAAAAAAACTTATAAAGCAATTAGAGTAGCGAATTAATTTCAATTATGATTTCATCTATTCTAATTAACTTTGCTTTTTTCTCTGGCTAAAGCAAATCCAGTTATATATATATTGTTGGAAGATAGAGGCAGGATGAAGATTGCAGTAGTAATTGCACTACTCCTAGTTTTGATGCCGGCAAGTTCTTCTGTGGCTACTAATACACATAGGAAGAGTTTGGTGATGGGCAAATTAAAATTGCTTGAAGAATATCCGAAGCAGCTAGGGAAGGAAGATGATGAGCAACTTATTAATGGTGATGATACTAATAATGATGATCACCATGAAATACCTCGAAAGGACTATGGGAAATTACCAGCAGCAGGAGGCTCTGGCCAGCGTACAATCACTGACGATAGTGATCACCATTACATCCCTCGCAAAGATTATGGCTCACATCCTACACCTACTACCAATGATAGAAATTAAATTAATTAATGCATGCTTAGCTAGCTAGTACATATATATACATATATGCATGATGATATATACGTACAAGAGTAATGTTATATGTACATCCAGAATTGACATCAGGATGTACATTTCCTTGTCTTGGCTAGTTAGTATATATATATATACACACACACATATATGCAAAATTATTGTAATTTTGCATATAAGACAAACATATGTACATCCAAATGTCAATTCTAGATTTACATATAACATAAATCATATAACCGTAAGTGTGAGTATCTATGCATGCAAAGTAGTGTGTTTAATTTTCCCTATGTAAGTATGTATATGCACAAGTCTTGCATTAAGGATGTTTGATAATTAATAAGTAATGACTTGCTTAATCAGCTAGTGTGCTGGTTGGAGACTTGCCATGTACGATGTAAATCCAGTTTAGTATGCAATAATAATTTCCCAGTATCCTAATGAAGCTACATATGTGTTACTGCATATACGTAAGAAAAAACTAGCGCGACTTAGAAATTTTTGAATTTTTTTATGCTCCGTCTAGACTCTAAATTATAAATGAGTTGAAATTATGTGAATATTTTCTTTTTAAATTACCGATGGTTTAATTAGTGCGTATCACTTTTGATATATAATGGAACATTCATTTTTTTTTAATAGGAAAAAAATACATTGATGACCTCTGCAAGCAGTAAGAGATCTACCATCAAGTAGAGAATATATTGATACGGGATCATTCAATAATTTCTTAATAACAGTGTAAGACAGTTACTTCAATATTCGTCCTCGTTTCTTATCATTGTTGCCTTAAGAAATTTTCATGATTATCTCCAATATATATATATATATATATATATATATATATAATTGATGAGTGATTTTTTTCCCATGTTTATAGCAAGATTTCATTAGATAATATTGTTGTTGTATGATAAAGCAAAGAGGAAGCACAGTTGGTAGGTTCTTTAAGCATGATGTCAGGGGTTCGATCCCTGTCGTAGGCAAGGAAAAGACTTTGTTGGTAGAGGCAAAACTCACTTCGGTGATCTCTACATCTCGGAGGGGATTAGTCTTCGGCTATCGACTGGGGATACCCTTGATAAAAAAAAAAAAAAGCAAAGAGGAAGGATAGAGGACGGGTTAGTGGGTTACCATCCTTTTAATAATTGGGAATAGATGAAGAGAAATTCATTAGTAGAAAGAAAAATGATGTATATCTCTCTTCTACACTAAAAGATGGGGTCTTTTTGTTTTAATTTCCTCACGATCTTCAAATAACAATACATCAATTTTTTACATAAAAAAACATTTATCATTGTAAAAAAAAGAAAATAGATAATGTACCGAAAATGTATAGATTTTTTTATATTTTCAATGCATCATCCATCATTAATCTATTTATGATCGTTTATTTTTAGATAACAATAATATAATTGAATAGTGAATGTTAGATTGATGATGTAAAAAATATTACACCATCAATATATTCCCTTCCCATTAATCTCTATAAAAAAAATTATGATAAATTCAATGCACTTATTGTTTTTTTCTTCATAAAATTAGACTCGGATCCATTATGTAGATGAGCCAAACCCAAGTTTTGCAGGCTTGACATTAAAAGCTGGTGGATATAAAGAGTTTTAAATTTTGACCCCATTACTGAAATTTTGACCCCCATTTCGTATTTTTATGGACGAAAATACCCTTTTGTATGTTATTTTTTTCGACCTTAATGAGACGAAAAATTTCCATCTATCCCTTGATGAAAAATTTTCATCTATCCCTTGATGAAAAATTTCCATCTACCTAGAGACGGAAAAATTTCGTCCTTGGACAGACGGAAGCAATGACATTATAAATACAGATCTAAAAATCTAATTTTGAAGTGCTTAGTAATCCTGAAATAAAATACGTGTTGTTGAATAAATGCAGAGTATAATAGAAACATGTTGACCTTATAGAAAGTAGCACGAAGTTGATTTTCAAAGGTACCTTTCTGGTCCCAATCAATACCGCACCATGCACAATGCAACATATCAAAGGAGAGAGATGGAAAAGGCAACTGTTTTGAAGAGAAAGAAGCAACCATAGCAGGAAGACCCCTCTCAAGTGTATGCTGAACTTGACTGTCCTGGATTCTTCCGTCTGTCCAAGGACGAAATTTTTCCGTCTCTAGGTAGATGGAAATTTTTCATCTCATTAGGGATGGAAAAAATAATACACAAAAGAGTATTTTTGTCCATAAAAATACGAAATGGAGGCCAAAATTTCAGTAATGGAGGCCGAAATTTAAAACTCGATAACTTTTATGTTGAGTCTTGGTTCTCAACCCCCATTTTGGACCTCAAACCCCAAAAAAAAAAAATTAATCCCAAAAATATCATTTTTCTTCCCTAATCCTCTTTCTCATTCTTCACTAACATTTACCCTCACCCCAAGTAGCTCTCTCTCTAATTAAGTTCCTCAGCCTCCTCGTCTTTCCACCTATTCACTTTTAACTAATTAATCAATGTTCATTATGTTTTTTGCAACAACTTTTCTCAAATATTTGATGTAGATTGGTTTATATCATTTCTCCGGAATGACATCAAAATTATAAAACAACTTTCCAAATATGGGCGGGGACAAATTTGTGACTCCTCATACGCTGTGTGTACCAAGGAAATGCACCCCCAAGTGATACGAGGATCGTGTTTTACGTGTGCTCACCAAGAAGCATGTCAGTAATGCTTCTATGCCTTTCGCCCAACATTAGAAGCTCACATAGGTTCATTATTTTTGTAATGTTACAAAATTCAATTCCTAGTTATTACTCCCTCCGGCTCGAATTATAAGCAAAACTAACTAATTTTACGCTTATTAAGGAGATTAGTTGATTGTATTTAATTTTCTCAAATTTATAAAAGAATAGAGGTATTTTAGGAAAGTTGCATTGGGAATGAAACAAAAATTAAATAAGATAACAATTTTCTAGGGATGTTTTTGGAAAGTGACATTGGGAATTAAATAAAATTTAAGAAAGTTGGTTAGTTTTGCTTATATTTTAAACCAAGAGAGATATATTTTTTGTTGCTTATATTCCGAGTCGGAGGAAGTATGTTACTAAAGTAGTAGGAAGAAAGAAGTAGGGTGGTTATGGGGTTTTGGGTGGTGGAGGGTTAAGGAAGAAGAAGAAGGGTGAGTATTGGGATTTGGGATTTGGGATTTGGAGGAAAAAATAAGAAAGAAGGGTATTTTGGTTATTTCGCATTTAAAATGGGGGTTGGACTAAAAAGTGGGGCTGAGGACTAAAATTCATGTATTATTACATTTTAAAATTTTTTTAGTGACCAAAAATTTCAAAATATTTATGAGTAAAAAAATCTCAAGTTTTATAAGTTTGACGTTAAGAGCTCTTGCATAGCTTTTATGTATGTATGTATTACAACTATTATTACATTAAATATGATTTTAATTATTCCGTTTAAAAATTTCTTTTTATAATGATAAAAAATTACTAATTATACCAGTGGAGGCTGACACAAGTGGAAGGGGCTTGTGTCCCTTAAGTATGTGGTCGCGGGTTCGAGTCGTTCCCGAGGCGCATATGAATGGAGCAAGCCTTACTGGGAGCATCGCCCCCGAAAGGGCCCGACCGTGGTGCGAGGGATTAGTCACCCAGTGGTGCGGGTGGATACCCTGGTTCATCCAAAAAAAAAAATTACTAATTATCTATGTGAATATCATCATTTATGAATAAAAATATTTATTCTATTCTATTTTTATTTATTTTTAATTTACTACTACTATATATTTTTTAAATATCAAATTAATAAACTTAAATTATAGAGAGAAAAAGTTTTATCTATAAAAAATAGTGAGATTAATATGATAAAAAAAATAATCAAACTTCAAAGGAGCTAAATCCATACTCAAGCCTTAGAATTTTTAAAAAGTTAAGGTCATGTTTTAATAATTAAGTTTGGCTTGTTTAGCAAAACAAGTAAAAATTGAATCACACTTATTTTTTCTCAAGTTAAGCTAGTGCTAGCTTCAAAAGCTACTCTATAAGCTAATGAAGCTTTAAAATTACTAAATAAACTCATCTTGAGTCAATTTAGAAAAGGAAAATATCAACAAGTATTTTTAAGGTATTATTTAAGAAAACAAAAGAGGTTATTTTACATAGATATGTTATTTTTTCTTCCGAGACGTAGAGATCACTGAAGTGAGTTTTGCCTCTACCAATAAAGTCTTTTCCACACCTACGACAAGGATCGAATCCCTGACATCATGCTTAAAGAACTCAACTATCTACCAAGTGTAACTGGGCTTTGTTGGTTAAAGTTATTTTTTCTTTTAAACACTTGTTATCATCATTCTAGATTTCTTGAGTTAAGTAAAGTGAAGTAAATTATAGGAAAAATTCAAATTTGAATACTACTCTGATCCCTCTGTTTGTCCCATTATCTCGGGTTTAGATCATCATTATAAGACACATGAATAACTAGTGGAGGCCGACCCAATTAAGGAACATGCTATTTCATTTAAATATGTGGTTGCAGGTTTGATTTTTAACTCATGTAAATATAAAAGTCTAATTAGAAAGAATTCATGAAAAGATGAACAACTTCTCCAAAAAATTAGTCATCATACTCACGTCCATACATATTCTAAAAGACAAAAAGAAGGCACATGAATAGCTTTGTTCCGTAAAGAAAGCTGAAAGATTGGGATTGATTATCGTGTGTTACTATTTGGAGCTGGTGGAAAACGAGGAATAATGCAATTTTTATAATTATTTAAGCTTGTATTTTACAATAGAGGTTGTCATTTGATGTAATTGTTTGATGGGTTAGAGTACCACAACACTAAAAATATCAAAATTATTAGGCATATAAAATAGTATTTACTGATATAAAATGACGTAGTAGATTCTGAATAATTAACTCAAAGTAAATATTGTAATCACAATAGTTTGTATTGTTATAAGCAGAAAGGTATATAACTATATATTGTTCATTATTTGACAAATAGGCTTAATATTTATAAAATAAAAAACTGATGAGTTGAAGCATGAGTTAATTAGCTATTGATAGCTATGTTAGTATTTAGTAAGGTGGAGTTTTCCTATTTCGAGTCCATACAAAAACAAATTATCTTTCTCAAGTTCATCATTCTGCTATCACAATTTCAATGGACAATGCACTAAATCTTGCCTCTCTTGGTGACACTATCACCATATACTATATATTTATTATTTCAGATCTTGAATTAGGGGTAGTGGGGATTATTAAGTGGAAGGACAAATTCTCTCTTCACACAAGATAATTAACTCATTTCACTCATAGTGAAGTCATGATTTCATTCCAGAAAACGAAGGTTGACAAATCTCAGCCAACCTTGTTACTATGCAAGCAGTTGTTCATATAGTATTAATAACTCTTACAAAATTTACTAACAGTTTTATTTATTTTTTTTTTAAAATGATAGTTTAATTTATCTTTAAGTCAACTGTTAATATAATTTATGCGATGCCATACGTCGGTTTTCAGAGGAATCGTGCAAATGGAAACGAGGCATTCTGCAATTGAACTAAATAATATAAAGAAAAACACTTGGCATTTTTTTCAAGGAGTATAAATATGTAAATTGTTATTAAAAAATGTTGTAAACAATAAATCGAGAAGTGTTATATATTGATTCTTAAAAAAAATGTGCTTTTTAATAAAAAATATATTTAATACACTCCTAAACCAGACTGTAATATAAAACATAAACAATGCAGAACTTGGACATAGTGCACCAAGAATATAAAATCAGAAAATTGCATGTTCCTTGTGCTTGTAAGAGTGCAGTTTAATTTGCAGGTCACGAATCTGAATATATATTTATTTCAACATGCGTGGGTCTTCCCTTCTGAGCATTATCATACTGCAAATGAATTCAGAATTATGATTGTAATTATTGTTAGCATTAAGGAAAGTTGGAGATTGAAAGGTTAGCCAGATAATATCAATTCAGGATTTAGCATAGTTGGAAGGTAAAACCACACACTATCCCAGTTTCCCTTCCCTTCATAAATTTTGGCCATGGGAACATGTTTTGCTTGTCACACCCATGGCACACATAACTCATCAGTTGCAAAGGTTACATTATAAATATACATTTATCATCATGTATGTGTGATCAGCCCACAAAGTCATGTATCATATGCCCTCCAAAGGGAGGCCTAAGCTGTTGTTGTTGTTGCTGCTGCTGCTGCTGCTGTAACTGTTGTTGCTGTTGCTGATATTGCACATCTTCAACTCCATGCATTAGACCCAAAGTTAGTGACACAGATCCAAGTCCACCACCACCAACACCACCATGTCGATATGGCATAAAACCCATCAATGTGCCATGATCCATGCTCGATGTCATCCCACATTCCAATCTCGACCGCTTCTCTTGATTCCATTGTTCTTCTTCGTTTAAACCTTTTTCCTCGAACTTGCGGCTGCTGCTACCTTCGGAGGCGCAACTAGTTCCCTCGTTTTTGTTAGAGTTGTTCTGGTTCTGGTTGGCAGCAACTGTTGTCGCATCTTTCGTTTCAAGCATGTGTATTTCCTCAACCATTGGCTTCCACACACGGACTCGAGCATTAATGAACCAATTTGATACCTACCATTCATTAATCAGATACATTGTTACTCCAAAGTTAAATATTTAGGAGACAACACAAACAGCTTCAAAATGAAGAATAATATCCACCCAATAGTTCCATATGACCAATCCCATAGACTATGGACAAAAAACATTACTAATTAAATCCTCTTTTTTGAAGTGATAGGAGGAATATTTACATATTAATTATATTTACAAGAGGCATGGAGACCTGCCCAAGCGAGCGTTATTATAGGCAAGGTACATGACCATTGGGGTACAGTCAGTGGACTTACTTCTTGAACCTCTCTTTTAGTCTTTTAAGAAAAATTAAGTCGATACATGTTTTGTACATTCAAGAATTAATTTGTTAAATAGTAAGTCGAGGGACTATATTGCAAGTAGAGGATAATTTTAGGAACCAATGCTAATTCACAAAAAGTATGAATCTTTGGTTAGAAATACGCGCCTAAATAATTGGTCCATAACCACCAAAAGAGCATGTCAAATACTAGCAATTAGCAAATAGAAAAAAGAGGGTATAGACATAATAATGAAACCAAAAGGAACAGACCCCGACCTGATTTCGTGAGAGGCCCGTTTGATTAGCCAGCATGTGTTTATCCGTGTCCGTGGGGTACCTGAAAAGAAAAATGAACAGAAAAAGATAACCACTGCACAACTCAATCATCACCATTTCTTCGTTTGTAAAACAGAACAGAATATTAATAAAAGTTCCACACATAGAGATCAGATTCTTTCATCCCGACAAAAACTTTGCCTATAAAAAAAAACCAGAGAGGGATGGTGAGAAGACATACGGATGAAGAAAATGCTCAAATAACCAAGCTTTAAGAACGGCCACTGCACGATCGGGTAAGCCTCGCTGTGGCCTCCATACGTGTTGTTGTTGTTGTTGTGGTTCAAGAGAGTCAATGTTAGATTTGTTCTTATGAAAGGTTTGGTCCATGCACCTTAGCCTTGTCATGTTAGTGTCAAGTTTTTTGCCAGTAGTACTAGTGGTTGGTATTGATAAGTGATCCTCTCCTAAGACTTCACATATAAGCTTGAGCTGATTCGTGATAGCATTTTTTAGGCACCTGAAGTGTCTTGAAACTGACTTGAGAGCCAAGGAAATGTAAGGGGTTGCAGAACTGAGACCCGCCACTGATTCGAAGGATGAAACAACCATTTGCATTTGTTGATGGTATTGCTTATATCTCCTGCTAACCTATTAATAGAATTCGTTTTAGAAATTCATCAAAAATTCATGATTATTACTAGCTTGAAGAAGAAGATATTGATAGCTTGATAAACTTGACAAATGAGCATAGTCTCATATGAATAAATCTTGTACCAGGAGTGCCCATTAGGCACAACCAATCAAATGTTCATTAATCACTAAAATAAATATCTAAAAAAGAAAACAAAACCCTTACTGCAATTAATTTGAAATTAATTCTAGATTTAGATTGGTTGTGTCATATAGGCATGTGCCCATGCAAGAATCACTCGATTATTTGCTTATACTTATGGAGATATCTAAACTATCAAAAAATAATTGCTTCACCATAGTTCTCAATGCCAAGTGCCAGGGTAATGTATGACTTTTACGTAACAAGGAAATAACTCTTAATGGTACAGTAGGGCACTAGGGCCACATCCAATTTATCAGTAATTTATTTATAACATTTATTAAGGATTAACAACCCTTGTGATGCAAAACAATGGTGTACAAACGCTCAATAACAAGATATCTGCATACTGTTATAACAACCACAATTATTTTAGTAAAAACATGCTGAAGTAGATAGGTGACAGAAACTAACCACTAATGATTTTTTTTTGGATAAGAAAACTAACCAGTAATGATGATTAGAGAGTTTTGCAAGTTATTATGATCCAGCAATTTGTGCAAGTTGACAGCTATCAGGTAGGGTATATATTCCTTTAAACTCTTTGTTAGAGTTGTTAACAAATGAATTATTGAGATTTTGGAAAAAAGTGGAATGTAAACAGTTTAAAGGTAATTAACTATCACTGTTCTTGATTAGACTTTGGACTCTTAGGTGGATTTTCAAATCACTGTGGACAAGAAAGGAATCCCATCCAATTTTAGCAACAAAAGTTTAGTTTATTACTGCTAATTATAGGATGCGCCATCCACATTTCTGTTCTTCATTTCCTGATAATACAGTAACCCCAACTCAACCACAAGAAATCACTATAGCAATCTTTTACCCAAAAGAGGGAGGGGAAAAAAAGAAACAACAGCACTCTTACATAAGTACATAACCTATTACATCCCCTTGTATTTCAGCTAAATCAAAATCTTGCCTAAAGTACCTGAATATGCAAAGATTTATTCAATTAAATAGGGCTCTTACAAATCACAAAATATTCCACTGACAAATAACTTGTTGATATGTCACGAGTACCAAATTTTAGCAAATAAAAGGAGAAGTATGAGACGATGGAATATATATATGATGACTTTAACATTGAGCAACTATGACCAATGCAAGAATAACATATCATGGATGACATACATACCCAGAAGGAATGGAAATCTGCTATGGAAGCATAAAATTGTAACTAAAAGTTAAAATTAAAAGTAACTTGTTTTCTATACATCATTCCACTAGAACAGGTGCAGTCTACTTAATTAATTACAGCATCATATATACCAAAATCAATTAGCACGGATATTGGACCTTTTTAATTTTACTTTCACACCTTAGAACAAAAAAAAAAAATCAATTCGTACGGATATTGGACCTTTTTAATTTTACTTTTCACACCTTTTTTTCCGAATTTCTCAGCCTTGGGGGAAGCTAGTCTTTGGCTTAAGTGATTACTAAAGATGAAGAAGTAACACCAAGTTCTATGGAGATTAATCATCAAGTATGATAATGAAAAATTGAAAAAGAATGGAATACATGAGAGCAACAATAACAATCAAACAAATTAAAATAAAAAATAAAAAATAAAAAAAGGTCTTGATTTGACTAGAGAGAGACTACTTCATAATTAAACGAAAGAAGTCATATAGCATTACCAACAACAAAGAAATCATATTTTTATGGAAGGCACAAGACAGAAAATTAGAAGCACATCGAAAGTAACTGACAAAATCAAAATGTATTCATATGTAAACCTAATACAGTAGTATCTTTTGCAACCAAACTTTCAAAGAAGAGTGTAGTGCACAGTAAACTGACACACCAGATATTACTCTACTTATGTAGTATTTCACACGGCAGTGTTTAAAGCACTTGGCCTTTTTCTCAAGTTACAACAGCAAATCCCTGATAGATACACTAATCATCATGCCAAAAACATACAAGACACATAATAATAATAACAAAACTAAAAAAAAAATCATAAAACATGCTACTATTAGGGAGCAAAGAAAACCAACCTCCTCTTGCATGTACTGGAGTTTGGCCTTGTTCTTAAGGCACTCCAGCCGAGTAGAAAGACAAAAGCCACCACTCCCACCTCCACCATCAGCAGCAGCACTACTATTATTTCCATTTGAATTATTATAGAACATGGTAGAGGATGAAGCACCTGAATCACTATGTTTTTCAGCAATCCAACTTTCACCAACATCAACAGCAGAAGCAGAAGAACCACCACCGAGTGCTGCTCGACATCGAGAGCAACATTCTTCTAAAAGCTCTTGGCAAGGCTTCAAGAACCTCGAGCTCTTGAGAATGGTAGCGTAACCGGTGAAAGGACCAAGAGGACCAACATTCCTATGAGCACTACTGGTGTTTGAACTTGATGGCATCATTCCCATAATAGGGTCTTGAATCGATTTCACATGCCTCGAAATAATGCCGCTTCTTGATTGATGAGGGTCTAATTCAAAGTGATGAGAAGGGGCTGAAGGGTTTGGATTATTATGTGAATTCGATGAGAGTGATAAGGACAACCCCTGAGGATGCATATGATTTGAGAAATCACTCAACACATTTTCTTGATTGATCTTCTTGTCATTATTATTGAAACTATTCCAACGAGCGATATTATTGTCATCTTCAACCACCGTTCGATTAGTCCATAAATTTGCTTGATGACTTGTATAGCTAGGATTATTGTTCCCTCCCCAAATTCCATGACCTGATTGATGATGATGCATAAGTGAAGCCATTTCTGAAGTATGGGAACTACTTAGAGAAGCTGATTTGAATATATCTTGTAAAGCATTCTGATAAGAAGACTGTGGATCTGTGACTACAATATCACTATTGTTATTAAGCTCAAAAGGCATGGTTTGGTTATTAGGCATAGAATTAGAAGTGGTAGCATAATTAACCATCCAATCACTACTGTTTCTCCAATTACCAGATTGATGATGATGATCTTCTTTAGGGGAAGAATGAATAAGACTGGTTGTTGTTGTTGTTGATGATGATGAAGCATAGTGATGATGATGATGTGGAATCATTTCAGATGATGAATATAGAGCTGCTGCTGCTGCCTCATCATTATTATGATCATTCCTAACATGAACAAGATCAAGGTTGAACCCTGGGTGTAAATATAAATGTTCAAGATTATTATTATTATTGTTGGGGAACTGATCTTGTAGTAGTTGCAGATGCTGATGAGAACTACTACTGCTGCTAGTGTTGTGGAATCTCAACTTGTCGCGTCTAATTTGTTGTGCAACATGCAATTCAGGCCTTAAGCTACTCATTCCAACAACCAACACTCAAATATTCTCAACCTTCCTGTATTTAATCATATGAACAAAAAATGTCACACCCAATATTATATTCGGTACAAATTAAATTTATTACACATAATTTCATTTCAACATGCAAGAGAAGATGAGACATAGATTTTTTAAAAAAAAAAAAAAAATACTTACAAAGAAAATAATAACCGTATCATACATACTATTTCAACTACCACCAAACTAACACAGTGCAACAAATATCCCAATATTTATGTGTCGGTGAGATTATTAATAATAATGAACATACATGAAGTACTACTACATACCCTACCCTCCTATTACAACTCAGTGAACTCACCAAAAAACCTTAAACCTACGCAAACACTAGAGCAATAATAATTAAGAACTACTTAAAGCTCTCGTGAAACCCTAGCTGTTGATTTCAAACTTCGGTGGATTATGGATCTATACCTAGTTTGTTTGGTTCCAGCTAACAAGTCACGAGTCCACACATACACCACCCTTCAGTAGTTCTATTAAAACTGTAAACTAAACATATAAATAAATAAAATAAAAAGAAGGAGAAGAAGAAGAAGAAGAGAACAAAGAACGAGAACAAAGAAGCTAGGTTGAGCTTCTACAATATGAAGGCACCTTGAATAGTAGTTGTGCATATATATAGCCATATATATGCGTGTGTATGCACTAAAAAAGAAAAAAGAAAGAACTGGAAACACATCCAAGATGGATGATTTTACGGGGAGAGAAACAAAACATACAAAAAAATTTAGAAGAGCGTGAGAATCAAATCCTGCACCCAGTGTTAGAGAAATATAGTGGTGCACAAGGCAAAAGAGAAGTAGGGAATATAATAATAATAATAATAATAATAATAATAATAATAATACCTTGGATGCGATGGAAAATAAATTTATGGGGTGAGGTGAGATTTTGGTTAAGGGAGTGGAGAGTCCAGTAGGAATGGAAGTGAAGGGATGAAGGTGAAGGGATGAAGGTAGGAGGCCAGGAGGAGCTATGTGCTACAATGATTGCTATGACGATTATAACCCGTTACCTTTATTAACGACTAAATTAACGTCTAAAGTCACCTTTATTTTTTTTTCCTCTCACTTTCTTTTCCTCTTTTTTAGTTTTTGAAACTTACATAGAAAAGTGACCATTTGTGGAGAAAATTTTGTATGTTTTGGAATTATTTATGATCCTCTTTCTAATTTTTTTTCATATATAGGATTTCTTCTCACTTTATGTTATTAGGGCAAAATATTGATCTTTAGTAAAAAAAATTCAAATATTTTTTTGGGGTTTTCTAATCAAAGATAAAAACTTAAAAATGTATAAGTTTAATAAAAAAAATTTATTGAAAGAATAAACTCTTATTGTATTTAGTTTTTTTTCATAAAGTGTGTCTATATTTAGGTTCTATTTCCAACTTTATGAAAATTAAGAATTGGATATTTATTTTTCTTGAAGTAATAGTGTGTCTTTGTTAATATATTGGTATCCCTATTAAAAGTACTTATTAAAAAATTATAAATAGTAAAAAGTCAATAAAAAATATAATTTTTGAGATTTTTGAAAAAAAATAATAATGTAAAAATATGATTAATTTTTCATTTATAATAAATTTAACAAGTGTTCTTAACAAAAATTTTTGGTTGATTTGAGATCATGAAATTCAATTATTTTATTCCATTCTTTGCTCGCTTTCCTAGTAAGAAATACCACTATGCCTTTCCTATTTAAATAAAAAAAAAAAAAAAAACTCCTTTAAAATGAGCTCATTAAAATGAATGAAGGAGTTTTTTTTATGGGTCTTATTAACAAATATCTTTAAGGTTATCAAAGATGAAAAAAAAAATATAATAAATCGATATTATTTCCTTTTTTAAAAATCCCAAAAATTACATTTTTCAATATTTAGATGTTATTCTTATTACTTAACTAGTATTTACCTTTTTTTTTATATGTAGGAGAACATGTCAAAATATCAACTTACTGATAATCTAAAGGCTGGTTGTTTCATTGGGAATGTTGTAATCATGTAATTGTCTCCTTTGGTTCCATTGTTGTTGCTGTTTCACGGATGGTGTATTTGCTGCTGCTGTTGTTATATATATATATATATATATATATATATATATATAATTTAAATTCATGTTACCCTATCTGCTTGTTGCTACTACTATATGTTTTTTTTTTTTTGGATAGCATACTATATGTTATTTTTGTGTACCTTTAATGAATTTAATTTTTCCAATAAAAAAAATTAAACACCAATGCATTATTGCTTATTACGTACTCCTACTTACTTTACTCAAAATCTGACTGTAAACACATTGCTCACCGGGGCCCTTCTTTATTTTAGCAAATAAACAGATTGCTGTCCCATGTATGGTCAATGTCTCTTGTTTGTTCTCTGTTACCACGTGAGGGGGATTAGTACTTACGATGAGTTCAGTTTGAGTTGAACATGTTTGACAGTTTATACAGAATAATTGAGATTTAAAAATAATATATAGATTTACAACTTAATCTGTAATTCAGCTTATTACATCACAAAGAATACTCGTATTAATTATGTGTTACAAAATAGTTCTATACTTCTATGTTTATTATCGATTGATCAATAAAGGATATACTCCCTCATTTTCTAATTATAAGACCTTTTTAATATTTTTATTTTGTCCCTATTTATAAGACTCATACCAATTTTCAATGATCATTAATTACTTTTTTCCATAAACACCTCTATTTATTTAACACTTTTTAGATTCCCTATAATATTAATAAGGGTAATTTTGAAAATACACATCAAAAGTTCACATTTCCAATACAAATAACTAAATTAATCGACTTTCTTAATAGACGTGAAATCTCCCAAATGGGTATTATAATTAGTAATTAGGGACGGAGGGAGTATATCTTTTCTTTATAATATAAATTGATTTATAAACTTATATGTTTCTTCTGATCTTAATTTTTTAAAAAAAATTGTTTCTATTTATAAATTATTTTATATTTTCTATTTTATTTATTTTTTCTAATTTTCCCTATGTTCTTTAATATGAAACAATACATTGTAAAATTTCCGATAAAAGTTAAAAAAAAATTTATAATACTGTATTAAAATAGTTAATTTTTTAAAGTTTTAAAAAATGTAATTACTCTTCTTAATTTGTGAGAAAACACTGTATTTTGTGTTTGAGGGTTTTTGTGTGACCACACTTTTCATGTTTCCTTCTTCTGTTTTTTTATCTCCATTTCCTTCATTAAACTAGTATGGAAGTAATTAAATTAATAGAAACTAACACTTTCATAAAAATAAAAAAAAACTTAATTTGATTTTCTACCATTATTTTCTTAAAAAAAATGCTAGTATTTAATAAATATAGGAAATTATTTAACACCAACTTTATTCATTTATTGAGAAAATAGAGAAAATTTGAACTCATACTCTAGCGTTAGAAATGCGAATCATATATTAATATAGACACACATACGTGCACGCACATATAATACTATTTGTATTTGTATTAAACAGCAAAAAAATTACTTGGGTTTACGAGAGTAACTTCTTTTACTAATTTTTTATCATATATATATATATATTTATACATTATCAAATTAATTATGTCACCTGTTTTTTTTTTTTTCAAAAATTAAGCAGTGATATTCTTTTGTGGAAAGCAGCAAAAAATATCCTGCAATAGTAAGTCATAGACTATGGAAAGTAACGTGAGGTAATAAGATTCACTGTCATTTTTGGCAAATTTAATCAGTAAAATTTGACAGGTGAATTGCCCCAAAAAATCCAGTGGTTAGAGATCAACATGTTAGACCACGTGGGTCACTCCACCCCAACAGGGTAATGCTATTATCGTGTGACACTGTCAAGCCTTATAAACGAAAACAGCGTATACATCTTCATTATCGTATTATATACAAGTAGGAATACATTGCTGTCCTGTAATAACTGTGATCGGAACACAATTAAGATGAATATTATCCGAACATTTGTTCATAAAAGTGTTTTTGTTGAGTGTATATGGAAAAAATTTAGTTTATAGTACGATTAATGAGTATATATTACTATAATCTAAAAGTCAATGATCATATATAGATGAAATATGAATAATACATTGATGGTGTAAAACTTTTACATTATCGATTTATTCTCCATTTTCTTTGGTACAATTTACTAATTTTTAATTACAAAGGTAATTTTTTAAATATTCGTGTATATTACATAAAGAAATGTAGAGAAGTGAGAATCGTTAGAAGGAGTACTACTTCCTCCATTCCTCGTTTTGTCTAATGATATATACTGTATTACATATTAATGGTATGTTAATTATGTTAAGTTTATATATGTTTTGTTGAAGGTATATTTATTAATTAATGTGGGATAAGAAATTAAAAATGATAAAAATAGAATAAATGAAGAATAAAAAAAATAATTAAAGAAAAAATCATAATAAATAAACTTACAAAATTAATTTATGAACAAATTTATTTTATAAAAAATCAATCAATAATAAAGAAATAACACGTTTCTTTTTTTAATGTAGGTTGATTTTGCTCTTAGGCAACTCAAAATCAAAACTAATACACAGCTGATATGATGTTTAATCAGTACGTACGTTAATCATTGCTGTATGTAAGTAAAGAAACATACAAAATCTATCTATCAAGTGGTAGAGAGAGGGAGATTGACAAGAATAATAATATAATATAACATATATTATATATAGTGATAAAAGTGGGAAACGTAGAGAACGCAGGGTAGAATAGTGAGTGATGAGCTGAGGGAGTACTGCACTAGTTTTTTTGTTTTTTGTTTTGTTTTTTTTTTTTTTTTTTTGCAGTTTATGGGAAAATGGAGATATGATCATCTCTACTGTCGTTAAGCAAAAGATATGCAGCAGGGCAGGGGCTGATGCTTTAGCTATTATCTAGCTCGCTTGGTTCCAACTCCCAAAACTCTCACTTCTTCCTGCCATTGACAAGCCAAAAAGTAGCAAACATGACAGGGTACAATTCCACAGGTGACGTAATCTTCTTCAGTTGCCTCGTATATATGAACAACCTCCTCCCTCTTGCTTTTCATTTTTTATATACTCCTATCCTTAATAGTTAATATTACTATTATTTCTAATTAAAAACAAAATTATATTAAAAACTAGTACTATATAAACATATTACTCGAATAATATAAGGCAGTATTTCCTCCCACTCTTACAAGAATGGTAAAAAATATCAAAATTATTGTCCCAACATAAAGTTAAAATTATTAATAAAAAATTGAAAAATTGCAAACTTTGAATGTGATTGATTGATCAATGCAAAATGTGTTAAATTAGTTGTTTGATAATTGGTTGATAGGTTAAACAAACCATTAAATATATATCTCCTTAATTTTTTGACTTTTGCAATTTTTTATCATCTTTATGGGACGGAGAAGTATATATAAACATATTTTTTTGGCTTAAAAATAAAAATAGTCCCCGTAAATATTAGATTCTTTGAAATTAGTCTCGGCTTTTTTAATTTTTGATTTTGGTCCCTACATTTTGGATTCATTTTGGTTTTAGTCCCCGGTATTAACTCTAGATGAAAAATTTTGACGACCTAACATCAACACTAACTTCTCTCTCTCACGGGATCACCTCCATTTTGAGCATATATATTCTCCCATTTCGTAATTGATCCTCATTGTCCCTACGAGACCCTCTAGTTCAATATGACTTTCTGTTGAAGGTTTCTCTCTAAAGATAATCTTCGCAGTATCTTATCAAAAACATATTTTGTCACAACAATGGGAGAAGATGTTAAAGATAAATGTGATCCATATAGGATAGATAAGTTAGTGCTAAGGTGGTCTCCTTAGGTCGCGTCAACATTTTTCATTCAAAGATAATATCGAGGACCAAAACCAAAACAAATTCCAAATGTAAGGACCAAAACCAAAATGAATTCAAAATGTAAGGACCAAAGCCCTCAAAAAAAAATTAGGGATTAATTTTAAAAAACCCAATATTTATAGGAACTATTTTCATATTTAAGTCTATTTTTTTTTATATTTGTTAAAATTATGAGACCATAAACATGGCTATAAGGTAATGGTCTGAAAATTATTGAAACTAGATCAGATCACAAAATCAGACCAGACTACATTTTTCAGTTTGGTTTGATTCAATCCCAATAGTCTAGTAATCTGATCTTGAACCACTTACATATACCCCTAATTGATACATAATAAAGGAGTGTTTTTTTATTAAAATTATATTTTTAGCTTTTTTTTTTTTTTTGAAAATAATCATAATCAAATACGTTTGTTTGGCCAGCAAATTATAATTTTATATTATATTCTTGGAAAAATAATTAAAATCTATTAACATTTTTTTCATAAGTGTTGTAGATTATTTTTTGGGTTTTTTTAAGGGCCGAGGATAAGAGTCTAAAAGTGGATGTATTTCATTGGGAAGTGTTGTATTGGTAGAATAAAAAAACTTTGCATTTATTTTCTCAATGAAATACATCAACTTTTAGGCTTTTATTCTCAGCCTTTGGTTGAGGTTAAAAAAACCCTTATTTTTTTAGATCCATGTAATTTTTTTATTCTACTCTTATCACTTCATACCATTTTTTTTATACTTAATAAAAATAATAATCTTTACACTAATCAAACAAAACAGTTAACTTAAATTTATTTTTCAGTTAAGAGACCCGAATATAAACAGATTATAATTTTATAATTTTAACACCAGATTATAATCATGAATAAAAATAATTATAATATAATTTTATCACTTATACTAAACGTACTAAGTAGACTATATACACCTACTATCCAATATCATAGCTCGGTTGCCAAAAAATTTATGTTGTTGGAAAAAATTACATGTTTGATCAGAGAAATCTAAGGATAAAATGAAAATATATTTTATTTTTAAGTTTTAAAAAAAGAAAACTCTAACACCGTTAAATGAAAACTAACGCTAATCATTAATTAGGCCGGATTAATGTTATTAATGATTTTTGGCTTGGGACTGAATCAACACACAAAAAAAAATTATATGAAATTGATAGAAAAATAATACGGCAACAGACTGATTTGCATTATTATCCTTTCTATAAACA
The DNA here is from genome assembly GCA_037953625.1 of Crotalaria pallida. NCBI lineage: Eukaryota > Viridiplantae > Streptophyta > Magnoliopsida > Fabales > Fabaceae > Crotalaria > Crotalaria pallida. Next base: position 133,316,529 of record CM075654.1, on the reverse strand, counting down.
AATTTTTTTATGAGAAAAAAAATTATGCACCGGCTAAAAATCGAATTTTGATGCTTACACTTTTTATGTCTTATTACTTTGTCATCAACAAGGCAACCTGATGGCTGTTGTGTTTGATATATAATAATATATTGTTGGGTAATTAAATAGCATATAGTTTAGCTCTTTTCATTATTTATTTATTTAGATTAAATTAAATGTATGTTAGTTTAATTGAAAGATAATAGAGTTGCTAAGGAGGAGGTCTTCACTCGAGTTTCAATATTATTCATACATGTGAATAACTGAATACAATATATTATTCGAAAGTCACTTAAAACAGGTTTGTTTAAGCATTTGTATGCTTCAAACGCACTTTCAACAAAAAGCAATTTCTTTGAGACTTCTGTTAACCTGTTTGGATCTGCGGTACATGGTCTATAAACGGACGTTTTGGCAAACTTTACTGAAAAAAAGCTTTTGCGGTCAAACGCGTATACAAACAGGCTCTATGTTTGCGACTGAAAAACGCGTATCCAAACGGATCTTTAGTAAATGTATTTGGCTATATTGTCAGAAATTAGTCTCACTTTTTTCATGTAGCTAGGTAAAGTCACCAAATGAGCCAACCTGAGCTAACTTCATAAATGACGGCTTTAGACACAAAAAAAATGCATCTAGAATCGATGTTGGATCATTTTGCTCCAGTGGTAGGGCGAACGAATCTGAATAGGATTAGGTTATGGAGAGGCCATAAAAACCTACTATATCATTTTAAAAAAATTGATTTGCTATTAGGTCTAATAAGAACGACTCTCAACATAGATAATCCTAATTATATCCGACTTTATCTTGTTTGATTTTGAAATGGAACTGCCCTGTTTAACTCGGTTGGATAGCCTGAAGCCCTGAACAATAATATAGGCAAGGCAATAAAAAAAATATATTAATTAAAATTAGCCATAAAAAAACACTACAAAAGGAACATCTTTTTTTTTTCCCTTCATAAGTAGGCTGCTACATATCTAAATTAGAGTGAGGTCAGCCTGACTCCCTATAATTGCGGCATCTTGCACCACATAGGACACGAAAGATAAAATTTTTAGTTAATTTTTATGATGCGGTCCAAGACTCATTTCAATTATTTAAAATTTATTTTTTTATTTAAAAAATACAAAAAATAAATAATAAATAATGATAATTTATTAGAAATCTTTGGTTCCAAACTGCCTAATAATACCTCGGAAAACCTCCACATAATAAAAAAAAAAGCTGGAGCTACCATTAAACCATTCCAGTTCCAGGCCCTGGATGGGTTTGTGTGGGTCAGTGTGAGCATTGTATCGTGGCTTTGCGCAAAGGAGGGCTCAGTGCATGTCACTATCAACCTTTCTTTTCTTTTACTCTCTCACTCTATCTATCTACTTATTGTCTTCTCTCTTTTACCATCCTGGCTTCTCTTTATTCACGCCACTGCCACTCTTTTAAAATTCTCTTGATGACTAAATTGCCCTCGACGTGAAAGCTTGTCCCTTCATGAATGAAGAGTGAAGACTCGCCATTTAAGCACTTGTACTTTTGTTAATATGCAAAATGACAATCTCCATAAGCAGGCCTGTCCTTATATGCATTTTTGGTAACCCAAAAAGTAAAAAGAATTTACTAATAATCTTATTTAAAAACTAAAGAAGTAAGCATGTGCATGGTGGTTACATTTTTCATCATGTTTAATTTGTCTAATCATGTGATTAAACTTTTCCTTTTCTCATCCTTTTTTCTTTACGATATGACCGAGTAACTAAGAATCGTGTTGTACTAATATAATCTTTATGACCACTGTTATTTTTAGATTCAATAATCCGATTGATGAAGATATGAGATATGAATCTTCAACAAGTAGCACAAGTGATTAAGGGGTTATAAAATATGAATATCTAACTTCCATTCTTAAAAATTGTTCAATTTTCCTTTTCTTATTTCTTGTCAAAAATTATGTTTATATAATATATATATATATATATATATATATATAAGATATAAAAATGTGAATATCCATAATCAAACACTTAAAAATATATATACTCTGTCCACCTCCCGTCTAAAAAAGATTGCCCTGAAAATAATCACCACTATGTTCGTTGGATTACTCTAATTAACTTGTGTTGCCAACTTTAGAGAAGCAGCTAGATAAAGATGAATTATTTTATTTTTTTACTTTTCTCTTTTTTCGACAAGTAGTGGTTCAAATTTAGCCGAAGAAAGCCATAACAAGCTTTTTTAAGAGCTGATGATTGCTTCATTAGTACTAGTAAGTAAATTGAGTTTTTACATGTCTTGCTTTTGTGCACAAGTCTTACTTTTGGTGCATAAAGTGACAAATTGAAGTATAATATGTACATGCACATGTATATAGTAAAAAAAAGGTGTTGATCATTTCGAAACAAAAGCATTGATATGAATGAAGGGGATGGGATTCTCATGTAGTACAGCTGGGGGGAATACGGTCCAAATAATAACATATATGCTCTAACAAGAAGTGAGAACAAACATTGAGATGAAATTTCACAAGAAAGTACATTGGATGATTTATCAGTTACGTTGACCATTCATTTGTTTAGTGACATGAAAACATATAAAGAAGTGGGGTTGATGTGGGAGATGGAACATGTTCTGTTTTATTCAAGTTGCAAGATACAGCCACACATCAATTCATATTCTAATTATGATTAAGATTACGATTTGAAGCAATCTAGATCGAAACCTCAATATAAGCCACTAGGGCAATATTAGCCACAAAGGGTGTGTTGAGAATCACAATCATACAAATCATTAACCTTTTTACAAAAGCAGGTCTCCAAGAGAATAATAATACATAATATAGCTACTAGCTATATATATAGGCACGTTGAAATATGAGCATCATAGTATGTGCTGTGCTTGGAAATGCTTCGGCCCCGCTTGTTTGGTGCTTAATTCCTTTGCAATTATACACAGCATATCAAATCACAATCAAGGATGCACATTATTAGTGCATTGCATGCATGCTCACTTTCCGTTACCCCCTTTCACAGCTGGTTCAACAAATATTGGAAAGGTTTTTTTTAAGACAAAATTTGATGTCTAACATGACACTTCATAAATTAGTCAAAGTGTGTATTGGTGTAAAAAAAAATTAATTTTTTAAAAAATTATTGTTATACTGGAATAATTCTGTAATTTATTAACTAACTAATCTTTTGCACTTTATCACATAAATTGACACGAAGTATAAAATATATGACGTGTTCTTAAGTATAATTTATTTAATCATGACAATAATTTTTTGACATTGGCTATTAGTGTTCAATTCAAGTAAGAAATACTTGGATTATCTAATAAGTATGATGTCCAGAGTTTAATCACTAAATTCATCTGTATGTAAAAAGGAGTTATCTAACTTATCGTATGTATAATATAAGTTAGTACAAGAAGTTAACTTAATTTTTTGACATTGGCTATTAGTGTTCAATTCAAGTAAGAAATACTTGGATTATCTAATAAGTATGATGTCCAGAGTTTAATCACTAAATTCATCTGTATGTAAAAAGGAGTTATCTAACTTATCGTATGTATAATATAAGTTAGTACAAGAAGTTAACTTGTGTTGGAAAATTAAAAATTGTTTCTTGATTTACCAAACATATTTTTTTACTAAATTGTCACTTTAGTTCCTCATTTTGAAAAAAAATACTCACATTAATCCTTTGCAACTTTTTTCGTTCATAGATATTAACGTCTTACGTGACTGTTAAATAACTTATGCGACGTTTGATTGTTGTGGCTGCCACAAATTCAGCTATTGTATTTTTTGCGGTTGTCATAGCTTTAACAGCTGCCTTATTTGCAGCATCTGCTTTAGCTGTCTTTTTAGCGATCCTAGCCCTCTTTTTCCTCCAATTTCTGTCTTTTGAATTCAACATCATGTGTAAGACGTTAACGACCACGTGTGTAGAGGTTATTTAACGGCCACATGAGTAAGACGTTAACATCTATGAATGGAGAAAGTTGTCAGAAACTAATGTGAATATCTTTTTTCAAAGCGAGGGACTAAAGAGGAATTATTAAAAAGTCATGGACTAAAATGAAAGCTCCTTACAAAATGATAGACTAAAACGACAATTTAGTCTTTTTTTTTCCCTCATATTAACTTATCTTTTAAAGATTTTTTTTATAAGAATCTTTTAAGGTTAATTTATTTTATGTACCTAACGCATATATAGTTTAGAAATGGAAGATTAGAGGTAATGCTGTGTGGGGGAAAAATTTAGTTATCACCTTATTATTAGGTTCCTTGCAAGGTTATTTTAGACTGGCCGGTATGTTAAAGGTGCTTTGCAAATCAATAAAAAAAAATGATCTAATTAAAATGGCTTTACTTTTGCAAAAATAGGGAGTGCATACTTGTAACTTGTAAGTTATATTTGATGGAGTGAACTAACCAGTGAAAATAAATATTCTGCTTGAAGATATGGAGTGGCAGGTTTTTATTTTCTTTAATCGAGTATTTCATAGACGTGAACGAGAGACTTAACACTCTGAATTGTAGTGGAGATCAGATAAAGCTTTTTACAAAGTAACGACTGCTAGGAGATTAAGCCAATAATAAAGGAAATATTATAGGATTATTATTCAATTCACCAAAATAAAAGATAAGGAAGAAATGTTAGACATAAAAATGTTGTATTTGATTAAGGATGGTTTATTTTTATGATTGTAATTTATTAGAATTTGAACGATAATTTAATATTATTACTTTATTATTTTTGTTAAGTTTATGTTCTTTTCAAGTTCACGGTATCCTCAAGTTCCGTCACTACTAATGGAGTCCCTGAGACTAATCCGCTTCGAAATCATGAGGACACCTCTTTCAGCGGATGTTTTTCTTAGGAATCGAATTCGGAATTACAAGTACCCGGATCTCAGTTGGCCTTATGGAACTGAGTCAACTCCCTTTGGTAATTTAATATTACTTTATCCTTATAAAAAAAATTAATATTACTTTAGATTGCCGCATTATTTGACAAAAAATATTGATAAAAATCTCAATACATTTAGCAAATCTCAGGTTGGCTAGACTGGGCTGTATGGGCCAGTCCTATAGGCCCAATAGTGCATGTACTAGCCCAGTCCAAATAATGAAAATGCAATAGGGGTAGTTGTTGTATGTGAGATCCGAGATTCATCCCAAAAAAAGAATTTATGGAACTAAGAAAAGTTAATACGAGGGATGCTAATCATCTAAATTATTAAACACAAGCAACAATAAAAAAAAAAATTTATTAAACACAAGCATATTAGTATGACATGCATTTCAACATAAATACATTTGTCACGAGGCTTAGTATGTTTAAAAGAAGCCTCAAATTCTTAAGAATCCTTCTATATTACATATACTCAAAAAAGTTTTATAGGGGACTAAAAACATATGTCTATATAGTCAACAAATACTGGAAATCATAGTCATAAGGTATCTTTTCAACAATGGTAGAAGCCTTGACATTACTATGGCTTCTGAAGCAATCCACCAATGATTTCCTTAGAGTCCCAGATGTAGGTAACTGGTTGCATACCCATTCCACCAATGAGTCTGTGTCCACCCCAAAATCAAACATGTTTCTGAGCAGTAGCTCTGGGAATGCTACCCTTTTTGTGCTTGTAGCAAGAATTGAAGCCTGAAGATAGTCTAGTTTTGATTTCTCCAATTCAGCTGTAACACCATCTGCTGTGTATATCCTCACCTGTATAGAGTCCATATATATGTGTACATAACTTAATCAATTGCTTAAATTGTAGGTAACAATTTTTGTTAGTTCCTACAATTTGATTTTTTATTTAGTCCTTGAAATATAACTTTGGCTATTTATCGATGTTGTCATCACATAGTAGGACATGTGGTCAAGAATAGCGTCGATATATACATCATCGCTTAGATGACATGACAATGACCAAAACCAAATATTGTAAAATTTTAAGTAATCAAACGAAAGAAATTGCAGGATTTGAAACCAAAACTTAAATAGCAAGTCAAAGAAATATGACTTACAGCTGGTGAAGAACGAGTTCCACAACAAAGTGCAAATGTGACATTAGGATCCATAGAGTCGAGTCCAAAGAGTTCGCGAACAATTGATTCTTTCTCATCCCACTCACCCTTCCTCTGTACCTAAATCATGATATACGTGATTTTAGAGGCATATATTATACAAACAATATTAGCCATTTCAGTTTAATTGTTGATGCATTCAAAAAGAACAAGAAGAAACTAGCTGATATGTTTACCTCTTTCATGTCATAAGTAGCTCTTTTCCTTAAAATGAAATGCTCTATTGCTTGAGCATTTATTATGTGGCCTCCTACGTTGAGGGTTGCCTACAAAGAAGCAATTCAATTCAACATTAAATTTCTAGAATATGTTAACCTTTTACCCGAATTCTTGTTAATTAGGATTATGTTTCATGAACATCATTTGGTATTCCTGTGACTTTTTTTATGTACTTTTTTAATTTGTGTGTACATAGAAAAAAAAAAGTAAATGAGAGACACAGATAAATATAAACAATTTCAAAAGATGTACAAATAACACAACTCTTAATTATGGCATTTGGCACCAAATATGTCGGAGTTTAAGATGGATGCTGCAAACAGGACAACTAATATGCATATGATGATTTTTGTAGTGCACCTTGTTCAACAATGCAAGTAGCTTTTCTGGGGTGGATGGAACTCCAAATTGGATAAACCCCTGCAACAAGCATTAAATAAATTTTAGCATTGATCCATCATGTCTTATATTTCTAGTTCACTAGATTGATCATAAATTGCAATCTTAAACAACAACTGATCTGATGTTAATGTAAAGATCCTACATAAATTAAACATAACAAGAGTAGTTTTGTACTATACATGCATGATACAAGCATTGAACACGTTGATCCAGAATGCTAATTTCTGTTGATAAGTAAGGCTTTTCAAATCAACTGTCTGAAGATTGCTCATCAAGATCCTGCACACCACAAGAAACAAATGAAAAAGTTATCATTAATTTTGTACTTTCACAACTTCAATACTTCATTAATTGCCTAGTAAAAATTAAATAGATGACAGTTCTCAAATATATTAGTTCTCATCATTAGTTCCATACCTTAATTTTCTTAGTAATGGAATAGAGGAAGGACTTGAGATGAACTTTGGATCCATAGAGCTGGAGGTGAATATAACCAAGTTCTTGTAAGGACCAATATCCCTTGGAATGGACTCTTCAGTATTAAAGATACCATATGGATCTTGCTGCCTTGGTGATTCTCTTTGCATTACAAGGCTTGATTTTGGATTTGAAACAGTATCAACCCTGAAGCTTCTTGAGCTCAAAGAAGAGTGTATTGACCTTGAAATTGGACCTGACTTCTCCAATTCCATTGCTCTAGATGTTCTGAGTAGTCTCACATATATGAAATTCAAACACTTCATGATGCTCTCAGATAGCTTGTTAGGTTGCCATTTCAGGTCATTCTCTTCTGATAGAAGTGGATCCAGTAGTGATCTGGTTGGGAGGTCTAAGTACATCTCCGGATTACGTTCCCTCACCTAAAAATAGGAGAGTGATTACAAATTAACTAATTCACACAGTTCACAACAATATCTATTCCATGTTATTAAGGCATGTATAAAGCCTTGATCATTGTTTACATATTCATATCTGTTTATAAATAAATCAAATAGTCCAATGGTATTCGTTTGATTGCGAGATAAGATTTGATTGCGGTTTACTGCTACTAAGTACTAAAGAAAACTTAGCCTAGTTTATTTTATGAATGTGATCAAAACTAATATTTACTATGGTTAAGGGAAATAAGGCTACATATATGAATTGGTAAAATTGGCTTGCATAAAAGCAAAACATACCTTAGGTGATGGATGGCGAGGGTCTCGCATAGGTGACTGAGGCTTCAACATCCCATTTTTTCTTGGAAGTCTATCTTGAAATTTCACATCTTGGAAATTATCTTCTTTCTGTTGATCAGAATTTTTCAAGAATCCTGTTTTCTCATTCAGACTGAAGTCACTGAGATTATAATCACCCTTTATAGCTTTGCTTATGAAATGCAATGCCTTAGTTTCAAATGCCATCCTTTCATGAACACTTCTGTGGATAGGACTAGGACTAGGACTAGGACTTGAAATTGGAATTGGAATTGTTGGAGTTGATAAATGACTGTTAGGATTGCTCAAATTCCCTTGATTCCATGATTTTGACTTTGATTCCTTGGTGATTTTTTGTTCATGTTTCAAATCCGCTTGAAGTTGGCTAATTTGGCCTTCAAGTCGCGATATCTCGTCCTCAACCTCAACTAGCTCTGATAAGAGTTCTTTCATCTGCATAAATTCCATACTTAATGTAAGTTTCTCCGAGCATAATTGTCTCCATTTTGTACATAGTAAAACTATAACCACCGTAATATTTTCAATTTAATTATTCTCGAGTACCTTCTATGCATATTCCATATATATACTTTTAAATTTTAATATACTACGTACTACTTTCATTCGTTTATAGCGAATATTCACAAGGTTAGCCAATATTTTTAGCGGCTTTTTATATATTGGCTTATCCAATATTACTTTCCAATTTGGAATTTTGAATTAAGAAAAAATGACCACTTTGAAAAATGACTAGCAAATTGTGAGGTGAGCACTATATTACCTTGGGAGGAAGAAAATTGGGAGTAGATATGGCCGATCCATTTGGTTTATTATTATGGACCATCTCCAAAATTTCATGAATCTTTTCTTCTTGGTGCAACAACCGTTGAAGCATAGATACCTGTTTAATACATCAAAAAGTCACATAATTTTGTCATTGTGTTAAAATGTCATTTACGTCCGTGTAATGAACATGCATTTCCCAAATTTGTCGCATTAAATATATATACACTTAAATTGTCAAATTGGTTGAGCATCACTCGAATACGATCATATACATAAATTTTCCATTTTAAAGCTATGCCTTTGAGGGGTATGGTTCTCATCCACAGCCCGTCCTCTCCTTTGCCAAAAATAGCTAACTTCAAGTTCCAAAGTTTGTACTAATTATTGTTGTACTTTGACATGATCGAAAATATTCAATCATAGCTTTTTTTTTCAAAACAAAAGGACACTGACACTTTTTACTCCCATCTTAATTGAATTGAAAAAATGTGGTATAGCCTATATAAACTATATGTATAAAGAGCTATGCTCTACATTTCTACAATGACCTTTTGAAAAAGGATAATCTAGTTCATAATTTTTGGATAAGGGTGACGTCAAATGGCACTAAATTAATCTCAATAACTAGATAATGAGTTCGCCAATTCTTTCAGCAAGTCCTAATTATTGGTGACATCCACCTCTCTGCTATGTTTCATGGGAGAAAAATTCAGCTATTTTCCGGGTCCAGATCCTCAAATTTAGTCATCACTCATCACCCTTATTGAATGAACATGAATTGATTGTATTTTCAATCTTTTTCAATTTTGTGTTAGCAGAAATTAAGCCGATTTTCCATGTGTGTGAGCTTGTGTCCTTGTTTCAATCTATTATTCGTTCACTAACCTTAGTTTCATTGATCTAAGCTAATTAACATTCTATACATAGTAAATTATTCACAATTTGCAATCAAACTAAGTAGGAGTGTATTACATATATATGTATGAATTCTCAAATACCTCTCTTTCAAGCTCTTCTCTCTTTTGCTGCCCAGTAATCTTCTTTTTTCTCTGCAAACAAAGAAAAACATTGGGGAAAGGTGTTTCAGAAAAGAACATACTTTTCAGGTTGTCTGAAAACGAGGAACTGTATACACATAGGTACATTGCTTTATCTGAGAATAAAACGAAACATGTAAGAATTCAAAGTGCTACTCTCCACACTCATCAAACAAGAAAAAGAGAACAAAATAACAAAGGAAAAGGAAAATGATGATTTCATATTACTTTTTTTTATGGAGACAATTTTAATCCCGTACTTTGTAATATTCTGAAACTGATTAAGAAAATTAATTATTTTATAATTTTTTTACCCTGATTTTGATACATGAAATAATACATGAAGTAATACAAAGTATGAAACATGTTATGTATTCTCTTTTATCCAACCACATATTCCAAGCCAAATAATAATTCATCAAAAGACTTTTGATTTAAAAGTTCTAATGTACATGCATGATCAATGGTTATGAATCATATATATAAACTATAAAGGATATTATTAGAAAGAACAATGTGAGAATAATATGTCAGCACTATAAATTAATACCAACAAATTGTCCCTATGCTTGATATATGTCATCATGTGTCATGCATATACCGGTTGAATCGGGTTATAGTAGAAAATACATAGAGAGAGTAAATTAAGCAAAATGATGGGAAAACAGATTTTGCACTAATAGTGTAAATATATAATTTTTTTTTCACCGATAGAGCATTATTCACCATATTAATGTATTAACAATAAGTGTTTAGGGTGTAAAAAAGTTTACATTATTGTTAGTGCGTGCGGACATTATTATATTGAAAGATCGAGATTAATTAGAAAGGAAAAAAAATGAATACATAGAATAATAACGCAAATGAAATAAATTACTTACAATGATGTCAGAGGGAGAGTGAAGAGAAGATAAATCTACTTGACTGGCCATGGAAGAAGAGTCACTGCAACCAAGTTTGAGGCCACCCCAACGTCTAGAAGAAACATTAAAACAACAGGGTAAGGGAGGGCTGTGAGGTGGTTCATATTGTTGATCATCAAAGTAGTGTAGTTGTTGTTGTTGTTGATGTTGGTGAGAGGAGGAGGATGACACAAGAAGCTTGGGGCCAAAGAAAGAGCGGCAGCGACGAGTTGATGTTGATGTTGAAGTAGAAGGAGTTGAAGTTGAAACTTTGTGAGAATGAGAAGATGAGAGGGAGCTTTCATTCTTCTTGAGGCACTCAGATAATATTAACCGTCTCTGTTGTTGTTGTTGTTGTTGTTGTGGATGCTGGTGGGAGTGGTGGGACATCATGCAATATTGAAACAGAGTTTGGTCTCTTTGTTGGCGTAGCTTGCAATCCTGGTTTGGTTTTATTTGACATAGTTAAGATATATAGCGGTTATTATTATTATTATTATTATACATATGACATGCTTCTATTGGTTATTAGTCACTTTTCTAATTACATGACTCGTAAGTAAAGGTAGCCTCATATATACATCCTTCCCTTTTTTTTTTCTTTGTGTGGTGTAAAAAATAAAAGACAATTTCAATAAAATTAATGCAGTTTATTTTTAATGTATTTGATGTCATCAAATCTTAGCATGATCATCAGCCAATAAAATATTATCATATATGCATAAAGATCGAGAAAAACATCCAAGGGATTTTTTTTTTAATATATAATTGTGCAGCGCTTTTAAGGAAAATTATATAAAAAATGATATACATACAAATCAATTTACATTATAAAAAAATGATTTACAGTATGTCATACAATAATATTTTGTTTATTAATAATTAATTAATAATATACTATATATATTATATAACTTTTTATGATTTAAGATGATTTATAATAAGTTAATTTTCAAATTGATACTACGTCGAAATTATGTCCTCACCTTATTATGTATATCAATGGGCTTTGTACACATATCAATAGCCGTGATTAGTTGTACTTGTACCAACGTTGATCCAACGCTTAAGAAGAAAAACCAAGGAAAAGTAAAAATTGAGAGGCAATGGGATCATTACACTCTATTCTTATTTTCTTAGTTGGTGCATAAATTGAGATCTCACTAATCCCTATCCTGGCCTCCTACAGTGAAAATAGCTCTTTTTTTCCTTTTTTGAAAATAGCGAAAAAACAAATTTAAAAGAAAAAAACGTACACAAGAAGTTAAGAAACATTGGCGCCCATGCTCTGGTTTGACAATTTTTTCTACTCTCATATGGACCATGCTTGCTAGCTTGCTCTATATATTCATGTTACATGCAAGGCTTAATTGCTTAGGCGATAAATCATAGCCACTCTATCTTTTTTGCATAAAAATAATCATTAATTAATCAAACTTATTTTGTATTTATGGGTAAGGCGATCGTATATAGTACTAGTATTGTTCTAAAATATAATTGATCAAGAAGCTAACTAGATAGCTAAGCTTAGAGAAGACGTTGCAATTATGCATGGGGATTGATTCAAGGGTTGGAAGAGATGAGAAGTAGAGCGATCGAAAGGGTCACGTGCAAAGAACTAGTATAGCACCCGCACAATGCGCGGGAAGAAAATCGAATTTGTTTGTTTAATAAATAGTTGTTAATAAATTGATAATACACATCACATAAATAATTAAAATAAAGACATCAATATTGACTACAACAAAATTCTTTTTTTTTTAAATGAAAGAAGTATTTAATTGTGATAAGGATATGAAAATCTGTTGAATTTTATGTTTAAAATAAATAAACATGTACACTATATTTTTTTTGACAATTTCCACTACCAATTAATTCATACTCACTACACCATCCTTAAATAAAAGCATATGGAGTAACCTTTCATGATAAATATGAGTCAATATCTTAATAGAGCGACATAAAAATTAATTTTTTATATGTACTAAAACATCGGAAAAGTAAATAAGCATAATCCATATTTCCTAAAGAACAAATACAATTAATCTAAAAAGACTTGCAAATTGAATCCTAAAATTGATCACATGTCATTACAAAACCCCGTCCCCTAAATTCTTTTATACATGAAATAACCTTTGTAAAATAAATTGAATTTTGGATGGGATTTAATTTTCTAACCCCATTTTGAATTTATATCTTTTTTTTTTTTGCAGTTATACCCAAAATATCTTCATTTAAAAACAAAAATCATTTTTTCTTCTTCTTTTTCTCTCCTAAATTTCTTTTCAATTTGTTCAAGTAATTAAAAAGTGTAAAGTCAATATTGAAAACTGTGTACCAGAAACAAAACATTGAAAACCTTCAAAATTTACTCTTAATATATTAAATATATAATTTCAGGGACGTATGTTTTACCTTTTTTGTTGCATAAATATTATATTTGGTGCAATGAAGAGAAAAACTCAAACAATGTTAATAAAATAAAAAAATAAAACTTAAACAGAACGGCACAATTTGAAAAACATACAAAACGATGTTGTAAATAGTAAAACAGCACTTTGATTCATAAAATTAACTTTGGATTGGTTGATCCTTCATATTGTAAAAGCAATTTGCCTCCTCATTTTGCATATTGTTAGTTAATATGGTTGTTGAGGAAAAACAAATTAAGATTTTTTCAGCACCAAATTGATTGATGATGAAATGCAAAGTTAAGGGTCAATTTGACATTTTCCTTAAGTCTAAGTGTATGTTTAGATCTCATGCAAATGTAGGTTTGTGCCTCCAAACGGATTTGAGCATTTTTAATTGTGTTTGGTAAAAATTTTCAAAAGTTGATTTCCCTTTCCAAACTTAATTCCAATTGAAAGAATGAAACTTCATCTCAGATATGCAGATATGCAGAAGGTATTCCATACCCCTTAATCTTTTTGGTTAATTTTTTACTGATTGTTTGAGTTAATCTGAAATTTGAACTATACTGATATAGGGACTAAAGTGAATAAATTGTATAGTTTCAGGGACTATAATGAATAACTTAAAATTATTACAGAGACTGTAGTGAATTATTTAAAGTCATTACATGGACTATAGTGAATTATTTAAAGTGCATGTCACGCCTCCGTTAACGGACGTTGACGGAGGTTAACTCCAGGGACTAACGTGCACACGTTTTTACAAATCCAGGGACCTCAAAGTCATTTTCGTAATTTGAGGGACGAAAATGAAAGCGGTATATAATTTCAGGGACCAAAGTGACAATTAACTCATTCCATGTCTATTCTATCCATCATTTTTCCTCCTGTAACGTACCGAATTGTTGAGGGCTAAGTTTTAAATGTAGAGTGTGAGATTATAATCCACACAATTTACCCCTTTATGCTGATACCACCTTCAAAATAAGTAACTTGGTATTATGAATTTATGAAGCAAAAATAAAATGCTGAACATTGTGTACACGCACGTATGTCCTACCATTCTTTTATACTCTATAACCTGGTTTCTGCATGTTAAGGCTGCTACAGAGATGTACTTTTAATCAAGATGGCTGTGATTGGTAAACAAGTTGAGGCATTTATGATGGACTTCAATAATCAGTATCCACCTAGTCACATTGAATTAGTGTAGTACTAATATAACAGGAGGGATTCCTCCTTGCTCGACAGCATGGTTTTAAATTACGATTACGGCGGATATCGTGATCATCATAATGCAGAGACATGAAATTTATTATGGCTGGAGATTTGTTTTTGAATTCATTGCAGCTGAAAATCACTGTAATTTGGAAATACGTAGCAGTTGTGGGGTGATGAAGCAATGACTGCAACCACAATATTGCAATTTGCGACAGCATTAGGTGATGTGATCCTCAATCTAAAATAAAGAGCAGCCCTTAGTTTTGACTTTTGATGAGTATATTGAAATGCTCAGTTCACGTTCCTTATAAAACGCACCAGACCTTGTTCATGGCAATCTAAATCAAAGTCAATGATTAGTCATTCAGAAATGATGATCTTATCATCAGCTTTATGTTTGTAGAGATCACATTGTAACCTTCTAGAGATGCTAAAGATTAAAATAACATGGTGCCATCGGTTTTAACCTCATGCAAGGAAATTATCTATGGATTTAAGCTCTACACAAACTAAGAGAATAATGATTGTGGTGCTTATCAATCTCGTTTGCAGCCACAATGCGATGAACAACTTGAACCAAAAGAAAATGCTATGTGAAATAATGTAATATAGCTAATTGATGGGCAAAAGTAATATTACATTATGTCCAAGCAGCTAGTATTAATTAGCAACTAAGCATCAAATCAAAACCATGATCAGGTTTAACTGCACGTTGAAAACCATCCCCAACCCAACAAAATGCTTTTGCATTTCTCATTCTGGTTGATAAGTCTCAGTGAGATCCTGTCTTTACATTCTTTAATATATTTCAGTGAGCAAACCTATTTTTGGTAAAATAGACTTCCACTTCTAAACATATATGATACATATTTTCATGCTTGAAAAGAAAAGGAACATACATGATTACTGCACTACTTCCTCTAACCTAGAGTCAGTCCGCTGCTGCAAGGGTATGAGACTTCCCACTTAAGGCCTTGAAACCAGGGAATTGCGCGGTAGCATCTTGTCTAGAATATAGCACAGGGTAAATATGATTGTGGTTATATGGCTTTCTATTTTTGCAAGTCATATGATGAAATTGAGCATAGTTATTTCCATCCGACTAAATCGCAAACCAAATACACGCCGTAGAAAAGATGACTTGTATGAAGACTGAACATCAAAGTTCAACTTTCATCTGATTTGCTGGAACGTTACCTAGAAGAGCATGTAACATGTCGATTGAGAAAATGTAACTTAGAAAAAGGGTTAACTTTTGGGGGGAATGAATACCATCAACATCTTGGCTGTTCAAGGGTGCAGTAGGTGCAAAGCTCATCTGTACAACATTGTGAAGCTCATCCTCCCACACATCAGGCAGCTTTTAAAATATGTGCATAAAGATTATAAAAATATAGTCAGGCAAAACCTTAGAAGGAAGAATGTTACTTCACAGAAACATATGCAATTAGCCATGCAACTGCAGATAAAGGCCAATGTATAACTCAAATTTAAGTTTGGTTCGTTTGAGGATTTTCAACATTCCTTACATTCAGTAATATATGACAAGTACTATACACTCATATCATTATTCCTAATTACTTCCACTCTGCTGTAGTAACTAAATTTGAGGTTTTTAATTCATAAAAACAAATATAAATGAAGTGCAAAGGAAATTGCATTGTTTGCATGGATTATTACCGGATTTGGCTCCTTGAACCCTCCTCCACTCAAAGGCGCCAACTGTGGGTGAATGGTTCTCCGAAGGATATCGGATGTGTTTGCCATGCTAGGAAGAGTTGACTGCATCAGTGCTGGTTGAGATGGATGTAATGGAGGGTAAGGCATAGGCATTTCAAGAGGGAACCCCAAGGCAGATGAAGGACCAGGTCTGTGGCGAAGAATCTGATAAAATGTTCAGAATGCATTAGGTTGATGCCAAGCACTTTCTGCACACTATAAGCATTTTTTTCATACCAATATCCAAATAGACTAACTTACATCTTTAGCCAGAAGTCCTTCAACATTAAAATCCAGCCGTGGATTTACTGTTGCAAGTTTCATAGACAAAAACTGCCAGGAAAAAAAAATAGAGGTGGGTCAATTTAACTTGGAAAAATGCCAAGGTTACAGATAAATATCAAGCATCAATTTAACATCAATGATGAAAGGTAAAGCAGTTTATCTTGCTATTATTCATCTTCAACCAAAATGCAAAAACGATGACAACGACCATACAAGTCATTGGGAGTTATCATTCAAATAAGACCAAGAATGTTATCGTTGTCAAAGATACTGATGAGAAATTCTATTGAAATATAGATGTTGATACTCTGCTGAATAATGGAACTCACTCCCTTCAAATTTATTAACTTGGTCTGGAGTAATCATGGCTGAGAAAGCTTCAAAGCTATTACTATAATGGTGTATTGCCACTGCCATTGCTCATTTAAGACTAAAAGGTGAAAAAGAAATTATACAAACAGATTATTTTAGTTTATGTTAGTCTCCTTCTCACATGTAAATTAAGTTTAAAAAAAAGGGTAGCTATGTTTAATTTCAGGAAATTTGTCTTATAATTGATTGTCAATCCCTGTAGTGGCTTAAGCTAGTATATCATGGTTTGGCTTGTAGATTCTAAAGTAGCACATCCATATGGACATGAATATGCAATACTAATTGGTTTGCAGAAGTGCCAGCAGATGGTCATAGCCCTAATTTCTTAGCCTACAGCTGTACCTGGAGTATATTTCCTTGTCTATTTTTCTCCAATCAAGAAGAAAATAGATATGAAAACTCGTTAGGCTATATCTATTTTCTCCACTATTGGTTTAAGTATCGTGCTTGAGTACTATAAATACTACTATATAGTATATATGTGTGTACTATAAATTCACCATGATATCCGAAGGAAGAAGCCAAGGGTGACATGAGAAGAGGTCAGTAAGTTGGCCATAAATACTACATATGTGTATAATAAAGAAAGCAAATAACCAAATAGGACCAAGATGCACAAAAAGAGATAAGGTGAAGTTGATCTAACCATGACCGGTCAAATAACAACCAAGAAACAATGAAAAGGCAGAACCCAAAGCATTCGTAAATAATAATACACCTAGCATAATTAATGATAAAGATATTTGCCTCTGGATCATCAGGAAGTCTGAGAAGGAGGTTCCTGATAGATTCATTTTAGATTTCCAATGCCGAAAACTTCAAAACAAATTCCCTTTCCTTATGCTGTAAGAAATCAAAATCCAATCAAAATAAGATTTGATAAAGACAAGCTATTTTATCAATGTGTTCAGATTTAATTTACCTTTTCTATGTAGTCAAAAACGTCTGCTACAGCATATTCAGTTATGCCAGTCATAATGTTTGTCTTTCCACTACTTGTTTTACCATATGCAAAAAGAGTTTTAGTTCCCAGCCCCCAGGTATTAGCCCCAAACCCCAATTTAATAGTGAAAATACTGAAATGCCCTTACTTAATAATTTCCCTCCAAAACTTAGTTCCCAAACCCCATTAGCCACAAACCCCATTCCTAATTTATGTAAAACCCAAACCCCATCAACCTTTCACCTTCATAACCAAGAAACCTCCATAATACCCATAAACTCTTCATGTTCCTCTACTACAATCTCTCTCATTCTCCAGAGCCTTCATCTTTATCACTTTTTTTCTCTAAAAGCTTCCACTTTTTCATCATTGACCCTCGTAAGAAGGTGCATACGACGTTGTGGACGTGTTGTTGAAGGTAAGCAACGTATATATGTTTTTTTTTCGTACTGTTAAAGAATTCCGATACGCCAGACTCGGAATTAAATAAAATTCCGACTCGGGTATGTCGGAATTTTATAAGTTTGAGAAAAAAATTTCCGACAACTAACTGTCGGAATTTTATTTTTTGTCGTTACACTACCCAGCTTCTTTGTCTAATATTTGTTCTAATATTTATAACATTAAATCTTGATAGATTATGTTTTGTCATTAATATTTCAGTTTTGATGGAGCACAAGGAGGGAGAGATTGAAGAGAACAATATGGACAATCTTCTAGTAGAAGCTGTCGGCTTTCCGGATTATGGTTATGCCTTCCATCGTGATCGTCCTTTTGCATCTCGTGAGGAAGTCGTGGCTTTTGTTAAAGATGTTGGAGTAGAACAAGGATTTTTATTGAAGATTGATAGGTCCGATGCCGGGGAAAGAGAGAGGGTTGTGTTTGCATGTGAGAAGAGTGGTGTGTTCAAGCCTGACAAAAGATCAAAAGGGATAAATATAACCGGATCAAAAAAATGCAACTGTCCCTTTAGGATTTACTCCAAGCCAATAGTAAAAGGGAGCCAAGATTGGACATTAGAAGTGAAATGCGGGAAGCACAACCATCATCCGTACGATTCCCTTGTTGGCCATGTCGTTGCTGGAACCCTTAGCAAAGAAGAAAAAGCTCTAGTTGTTGACTTAACAAAGAGTGGATCGACGACCAATAGGACAATGACAACTTTGAAGGACCGTTTTCCTAAAAATGTGTCTACTATTCGCCATGTTTACAATGAGCGTAAGCATTACAGAAGAAATGTTAGGCTACCTAGAACTGAGATGCAACATCTTATGAAGTTATTGACGGATGGTGGTTATGATACTTGGCATACTGTAGTTGATGGAACCAATGAGTTTGAGCATCTATTCTTTGCACATCCTACTTCTATACAATTGTTGTGCAACTTCAACATTGTATTGTGCATAGACAGTACGTATAAGACCAACAGGTACAAAATGCCTTTGATTGAGGTTGTTGGGCAAACTTCAACTTGGAAGACATTTACTGTTGCGTTTTGTTTCACCTCTAATGAGACCAGAGAAACCTACATTTGGGCACTAGAGAAGTTGAGAAATTTGTTGCCAAATCCTATGTATTATCCAAAAGTGATAGTTACCGACATGGATGGTGCTTTGGTTGGAGCATTGGAACATGTGTTTCCTTCTACAACACATTTATTGTGTCAGTTCCTAATTAAGTGTAACGTTAGGGCAAGATGCACAAAACACTATCAAGACTTGGACAAGGTATCTTTGGTAATGGAGGGATTCGAAAATGTGCTTCATTGTAAGTTCATTGAAAATTACGCAGACAGTGTTGATATTTTTGTAGCGAGATGTGGGGATGATAGTGCTGAACTTGTGGATTACGTTAAGGACACATACCTTAATCCGAGAAGAGAGAGATTCGTAGATGCTTGGGTTGACCAGCATATGCATATTGGGAACACAACCACAAACAGGTAAATTATATCTAATTTGTAAGATTTATTTACTTGTGTGTATTTATGTCATATTAATGTAACAATCATTGTAACAGGGTTGAAACTGCCCATGCTCTGTTCAAGAGGTCGTTAGCTGACAACAAAGGGGATATAGCTACATGTTTTGAATGTATCCATCGTTTGTTGCTTTCTCAGCACACAGCCATAACTGCATCGTTTGAAGAGAGCAAGACCCGCGTGGAGAATAGGGTCAGGACACCGCTGTACAAGGATTTGCACTACAAGATCTCACGAGTGGCATTGTCAATTATATACACGGAGGCCAAGGGGATTGATAAAAAGGATGATAGTGCACCTGCTTGTGATTGTAGGTTGAAAACCACGCACGGGTTGCCTTGTCGTTGCGAGATTGCAAAATACCAACGACTGGGATAACTCATTCCTCTTACTACAGTTCATCCATTCTGGCAGACTCTGTCTTCGAAAGCAAAGATTAATGAGGAATGGAGAGAGAAGCAGGGAGTGAGAAGTCCGCTTGTCATGCTAAAGATCAAGTATGGGAAGAGTTTAACATGCTTTTTGATGGTGTCGACGAAGAGGGAAGGAACAAGCTTCTTCAAAAATTCCGGGAAGTGGTGAAGCCGGATTCAACAACATTACAACCACCGAAGTTACCAATTTCGACGAAAGGACGCAAGACTGAGAAAGAAAAATCAACTAAGCGCGATCCTTCATATTTTGAGCATCAAGATACAATGTTGCACGAATCTTTAAGGGAACAACTGAGAGAAGGTTCCCAACCTTCCCAAACTTTGAAAAAGAAAAGATCATAAAAAAAAGTTGATAAGTCTCCGACGTCACAACCTCAAGCTACAAAGCGTACTCGGTCTACTTCTGGGTTTGTGCCCCATCCTGAGTTGGAGCCTTATATTGAGTCGGTGAAAGATGTAATCGGCGATGGTAATTGTGGTTTTCGCGTAATTTCAATGCATCGGCACAACACAGAGGAGAACCATGCTTTTATACGCTTGGACTTGATAAATGAAATGAAAAATCATCGCCAGCTATATACTTCGCTTTTGGGGGAGTCCAAAAGTTTGATGCTGTGTTGAAAAGCCTTCATGTATCATCAGGCTTTGTTGGACCAGACAAATGGTTAGTGATGCCGGATATGGGATGCATGATTGCATCAAGATACAATGTTGTCCTTGTTTCAATTCCGAGTCACACTACCGGTGAATGTATCACATTCCTTCCATATTACACAGCACCCCCTGCCAAACCCCAAATATGGGCGATTGGGCGCAATGCTAATAGGGATCATTTTGTGCAGGTAAATTATTATGTTCATTACTACACTGATACAAATCCTAATTATTGCATCGGATTTTCGTTCACAGGTGCATTTGAAGGGTGGAGCACCGTTACCTCCAGTATACCAACTTTGGCGAACACATTTTAGTGGGGGAGCTGCAGCATGGGAAGCAGTTATTTCTGACCGCATAATTTTGTACACGCCTCTACTACCAGAGCCGTATACGGAGGGGGATGTCGTTAATTTAGATGATGAATAGATTCATCACACGTTTACAAAACTAATGATAGTGCCTCTATTTTTTGATGTTTGGATTCTGCTATGTTTTTGGATATTAAGTACTCTGTTGAGCCTTTTTTTGTTTATATCCAATGATTTTGGAATCGTAGGTATTGATAAAAAAACATAAATTCAATGCAGAAATTTTTATCATACTTAAGAATATTAATTATTCCCGAATTTTTTATTATACTGTAATTAAAATCCGACAACAACTTATCAGAATATTAACATAATCCGACAAACATTTTTCGGAAATTCTGTTTACTTAGGAATAAAAATTGTTCCGGAATTTGTTATCTTACTATAAATAAATTCCGAACAAAGTCTTTCGGATTATTTGAAAATTTTGAAATCACTGTATCGGATTTTTAGGGAAAATAGAAAAAAAAATATGCCAATTTTTAGAGAGTTACTGGGACTTTTTTCCGAACGATTGTGCTCGGAATTTGTAATGATTCCGATTCAACTATTTCGGATTGTTTGGGAACTTAGAAAAAAATTATGCCAAATTTGAGAGAGCTACTGTGACTTTATTCCGAAAGACATTTCTCGGATTATATAAAAATTCCGATTCATCTATTTCGGATTTTTAGGGAACTTAGAAAAAAAAATAAGTCAAATTTGAGGGAGCTACACTGTGACTTTTTTCCGAAAGACACATCTCGGATTTTATAAATCTTCCAATACAGTTATTTCGGATTTTTGGGGAACTTAGAAAAAAAAATATGCCAAAATTTAAGAGAGCTACTGTTACTTTATTCCGAACGATAGTTCTCGGATTTTATATACATTCCTATAATTAAATTTCGGATTTTTAGGGAACTTAGAAAAAAAATAAGTCAATTTTGAGAGAGCCATTGTGACTTTTTTCCGAACTATGGTTCTCGGAATTTATACAAATTCCGATATACTTTTTCGGATTTATACGGAACTTAGAAAAAAAATTATGCCAAAATAGAGATAGCTACTGTGACTTTATTCCGAAAGATAGTTCTCGGATTTTAAAAAAATCCGATACATGTTTTTCGGATTGTTCAAAAACTCTGACAATACCCACTCGGATATGTTATTTACAGGGATAGAAATTTGTTTGGCTAGAACTAGCAATCAATTTAAGAGTTTGGCTGTGTTCAAACACTTAACTCGGATTCAATAAGATGCAAAATAGATAAATTAACTAAAGTACCAAACATGTTCCATAGTTAGACATTACATATAGGACAAACCTAACCAAAATAACTTAAGTACCAATACATGTTCCAAAATTACTAAAGTACCAAACAAGTTCCAAAGTTAGACATTACATATATGACAATCCCAACCAGAATAACTAAAATATCAATGCCCTTCCAAAATGATATCAAAACCTACACCAAAATGTAATCACTTAATTAATCCTAACGTCTTCTTGGTCGAACTCGTCTTCCTTGGCCTCTATCTTCAGCCTCATTTTCAACCCTACCTTCCTGGTCTGCCCTGCTACCTCTAGGAATCCGACCCCCGTGTCTTCTTGATTGAACACGAGGAACATCTTCATTAATTGGCCGGTTACATAGCGCCATTACCTCTTCATAAACATAATCCGGCAGCAATGAACTATGTGGTGCGATCAGATTCCCAACCCTCTCCAACCTATCGCGATATCGAACCTGTGCAAGTAAATAGTAAGTATTTGATGATAACATGAAACCCAACCATTTATAACATCAATATAACTTACATTTTCAATCTCATGATTCTGAACCCTCCTGGATGTCGACAGCAGATAAGGGTGAGAAAAATTATGTACCCAATCAAATTATGAACCCTCCTCATCATCCTCCTCCTCATCGTTTGCATCCTCCTCTTCACCCGTAGGTTCAGCAGCAACGGGTTGAGGTGCAGGCTGTGGTGATGAATGTGGAGGCTGTGGTGATGTGTGTGAAGGATCGGGAGTGGGATCGGGTTCAGCTGGCTGTGGTGATGAATGTGGAGGCTGTGGTGATGTGTGTGAAGGATCGGGAGTGGGATCGGGTTCAGCTGGCTGTGGTGATGAATGTGGAGGCTGTGGTAATGTGTGTGAGGGGTCGGGAGTGGGATCGGGAGTGGGATCAGGTCCATCCGGCTGTGGTGATGAATGTGCAGGCTGTGGTAATGTGTGTGAGGGGTCGGGTGTAAGGTCCTGTATTTTAATAAATAAATAAATTATTTAAATAAATAAATGTGTTGAATAAAATAATGATTTTTCTGAAATTAAGACATTTTACTCGAGTATTGTAGAGGGTACTCGAGTATAATCACTATCTGTTTGAAAATTTGAATTTTGAGCCAAAAGACTCGAGTATGTCAGAAAACACTCGAGTGTTCTTGAGTTTTTGAAAAATACTCGAGTAGAAATAAAAAGACTCGAGTAAATCGAGTAGTCTGGCTAAATGTATAAGTCGGTTTTACAATTAATTTCGCACCAAAACGCGGTTTCTTGACATGACAAGCATAGAGCTGAACCTTACTTCGAGTTGAAGTACTCTTAGGCTATAAATTGATGCTTGGTTGAAGCATCAACACCTCTGAAGTTCCAAAACCCGAATTTGACCAGAAATTTCCCTGTTTTACAGAGTTCACTTTGATCCCTTCGTTCTCTCTCAATCCTCACTCATTTTCCTTGAAACCTAAACACAAACTGAAGTTCTGATTCCATTCTTGAATTAGAACTCGAAATCACTTCAAATAGCCTTCTGAAGATCAAGTTCTAGGCCTTCAAAGTTGGAGGTTCAAAACTGAGAAAACAGAGTAACATTCAGTCTCAAGTATTCATCTTCATTGAAATCGTTTGGTAAATTCATGGATTCTTTTCGTGTCAAACTTGTTTCTGATTAAAGTTAGTATATCCTAGTTTCTGAAACTAACTTGTTTCATTCTTTTTCATGCCAAACCCGTGGTGAAATCTGTGGCCAAAGTCAGCCTGTTCAACTCTTTTTCACCAAGTCCAGAATTTGGATTTTTGATCCAACCAATTTCTCTGTCGTTTTACTTGTTGATTAGCTTCTCTAAGGTAAGGGAGGAGTTATCTAAATACTAGAATGAGTTATTTCAAGCTGGAAATGTAGGAACCTCATATGGTTCATCAAGGGGTGAAGTTTGAATTGGGAATATGACATAGAGGTCATAAACCCAAGTTTTTATAAACCAAACATGTCTAAATGGACCTAATGATGCTCACTGGATCAATTTTCGAAGTTAAAAACAAAAAGAAATGAAAATCATATGTTAAAATGGTTATTTGCTAAGTTTATGTTGATTCTGTGATTTATTGCATTTGATGTTGTTTCAATATTGATTACATGTTCTAACATGTTTATTTTATGTATCTAAGTTACTGTTTTGCATAAAAATGGAAAGGAAAGGCTCTGAACTCGAATTGGCATTATAAAGTGCAGAAACTGGTGCTGCTGCTGCTAAAACACTCGAGTAATTGAAGAAAGACTCGAGTATTCTGGAAAATGGGAAGAACACTCGAGTATTTCTTGAAGGACTCGAGTAATTTTACATGAACACTCGAGTAGGTGAAGAACTACTCGAGTAATTTAAATAATTTTCAGAAAATCTTTACTTCTTTATGAAGTAATTAAAGATTAACTCGTCTAAACTCCTATATGCTTAAATTTTAATTTCTGCTCTTAATATCTATAGATTTAATCCCATTGGTTGATTTTATCCTGGATGAGTCCTACTGGAATTTTATTTAGTGGTTGACATATTCGGACAGGATGTCCCAATGGAGGTGCGTACACCCATTTGGTTGATTGTATTCCCATGTCCCAGTGGAAGTTTTTACCCACTTGGTTGATATTTTGGGAGTCCTAGATGGGGTCGTTGCACAAATTAATGACAACGTAATTAAATTCCTATTGTATAAAACCATCACAAAGTGGCTGGGCCGCTGATGGAATTTTTGGAAAGCACAAGCACCAGTTAATGCAAAAATGAAAAGATGGTTTATAAGCAAGAAGGATTATGAATTTTGGGTCTCTATATTGGAGGCATGATATTCAAAGATATGAATTAAAAGAGAAAAAGACAATGAACAATTATGTGACATTGACATGCATGGAGATGCTCCGATTTTGATTGTGGAATCTGGTATAGGTAGAAGTATTCCGCAGCCCTGAGATAGCTGTGATGCCATAGCACGAAGATGCTGTGATGATTTGGATTCCGTAACATGAAAATGTTATGATGGCCAAATTCCCAATCAAATCGTGACGCCTGGGTTGTGAATACGCTCCGGTTTGATGAACCATAGGATTATGAATATCCCGAGCCTGAGATACTCGGATGCCGAACCGCGTAGCATGAATGAGGAGTAGGCATGCATCACGAAACTAAATGAAATATTATAAAAGACAGTTTGAGCATATACATATGCATTTATTATTGCTATCTGAAAACTTGTGCTTGTTATTTCTAGCCTCTGTTATGCTCATTTGTTATTGTATTTAGCTATGACTCACTCCTAATCCCTTGTTGTAGGTCATGGCCAGGAACATGATTTGCGTGGAGATGAGGCCGCTCCCTAATGGGGAGTGGAACTTTGAGGATCATCGGGCTATCTATGAAGGGGACGTGGAAGTCACTTTCCGTCACCCAAACTCATGGTCCCGAATGCGTCCGCGTAGGACGAGAATCCCAATGATGTACATTATGCACATTCCGCCAAATTTTGTGTTTCGACATGGAACACCACCACCACCGCCAAGACGTTTTCCGAGACGCACCCTTCCACCAAGTCCATCACCCTCTGAGGAAAGAATTATTTTGGAGGTTCCTGCTCCCTCTCGTCCTTCCACTAGAGCCCGATCTCGGACTCCGGTATATGTGCCATCTGAACCGGCACATGAAGAGGAGGAGGAGGAGGATCCGATAGAGGATGAGGATCCGGTGGAGGATGCCGATCTGGTGGCTGATGATGATTTCATGGACAACTCAACCGGTAGTCAGTGGGGAACTGATGATTGAGTTGAGTTGGGATGTGGGAATGTGGATAATGCGACTCATCAGGTTTCTCTTATCTATTTTATATTTTGAGTTTCGAACCAGTTGCTCTAGGTTATTATAAATTTTGTTGTAAGATATGTAATATAATGAAATGACCTAGAGTACTTAAGTTAAACCTAGCGTTGATGGTTTTGATGTAATGGAAATGTACTTTCCTTTTTATGAAATATAATATGAATAGTTTCTTTCATGATAATTGATTTTATAATTTCCGCAAAGACTCGATAATGGATGATGACTGACTTTTAGTTTCAAAAAAAAAAAAATGGTCGAATTTTCTAAAAATGAATATTAAGTTTTGGAATAAAAGTTGGGTCGTCACATCGGGAGTGGGATCGGGTGTAGGATCGGCCTCTGGTAATGTGTGTGAGGGATCGGGAGTGGGATCGGTTGTAGGATCGGCCTTTGGTAATGTGTGTGAGGGATCGGGAGTGGGATCGGGTGTAGGATCGGCCTTTGGTAATGTGTGTGAGGGATCGGGAGTGGGATCGGGTGTAGGATCGGCCGATTGTGTAGGCGCATTATCTTTACCCTTTAGCATACGCTCAGCCGCCTTTTCCCTCCTGTATGATGCATTTAGTTTTTGTCTACGCTCTTCGGCCTCTTTTCTGCAACGTTCCTCTTCTTCTAATCTAACCATCTCCGCTGTGCGCTTGGTTCTTGCCATTACTGAAATTTAGAAACCAGAATTTAACGAAGAACATAATCAATTTAAATACCAAAATTATATATTATATCAAATCAAGATTGAACAAATATTGTGGATATAGTAACACAGAAGAAACCGAACAACTTACAAAGGAGAAACATTTAGTGAAATTGCATAAGATATCAACTTGCAGAAGATATCAACTTGCATAACCATTTAGTGAAATTGCATAACCATTTTAAGTAACACAGAAGATGTGATCTCTGAATATCAAATTGCATAACCGTTTAGTGAAATATCAACTTTAAGATGTGATTTCCGAATCTTAGTAACAAATCAAAATTGCACTAATTCCAACCAACCAACATTTTTTAAGTTTTTAATCAACCAAAATTGTGGATATACAGTAAACACATAATTAAAAGATAACTAATTCCAACTCAATAGAGGGACATTTTGATGATTTTATCACATAAATGTGAACAACAAACAGAAAAAAGCAAAATCCCTAAAATCAAAATACCTAAAATCAATTAAAACAGACATCTAAAATCCTGTTACTATTCACTTTTTTACTCTTTATTTGTTCTTCCCCAAATGGCTTCTATTACTACCCCACCTTTCTACTTTGATGAGAAGTGGAAGTTGTCAAAGAAAGAAGGGTCATCAAGGAGTAGCCGTAGTTCTTCAACCTACTACTGCTACACCTCTCATGAAGGATTCCACCACTCAACAAAGTCAAAGGAAGGGTGGAGGACACGGTCGCCAGTGCAGGAGAAACCAAACAGACGCAAACCGAAGAGACATACCTGATGGAGAGGGACGCGCGGTGGAGATGGTGACGGCACCGTGGAGAGCGTGAACGGGGAAGAGAGTGTCGCGCGGTGGAGATGGTGGCGGCGCCGTGGAGAGCGTGAACGGGGAAGAGAGTGACACGCGGTGGAGATGGTGGCGGCGGGGAAGAGAGTGACACGCGGTGGAGAGGGAAGCGCGGTGGGGAAGAAAGAAGTGAAGCGCGGTGGAGATGGAGTGGGTCAATTCGTTTGGGGAAGAAAGGAGGTAACTGAAGAGGCAGTTTATTTCTTTGTGGGGTTTGGGGAATGGTTTAATTTTTTGGGGGGTATTTTGGGATTATTAATAAAATGGGGGTTTGGGGGATAATATATGGGGGCTGGGAACTAAAACTCATGCAAAAATGCTTGCTGATCAAATAGATAACCAAAGACCGAATAGGCCCAGCCAAAGAAGTTAATTTAGATGTTCCACGGATGTGAGTGCTTATGAAGGAGGTAAGGCAGACAAAGGAAAAAGAAAAACTCACAGTTGGTGCCACTGAGAACTGAAAGTGCAACCTTCTTAGCTGATTCTTCATATACCTTCCATGTTGGGCAATAAGTACTAAATACACGGTCTACAGCCAAAAAACAAAAAAAGATGAATTAGAAGAGGGAATTGTGTTTTGATTTTAATCCATGTATCTGATGGAATAAAAGACAAATTTGGTCTAGGCAGAATCATTTTACTGACAAAAGCAATGGACCACTTTCAACTTCCATTTACAGACACAAACAGATATAACACACATACTACACAAATTTGACGTTTCAAGCCTCTATCTTAAGCACACAAAATTCCAGTAACTTGTGTGATCCATATCAATGAGTATGATAAATTCCCATCATATTCTCAAGTTAATTCAGCCTTATCTTATAAATGAAAGATCATTCAAACACAAACATAAGTAATCCAGAATGCAGTGAGTTTGCAAGATAAGCCTCTTCATACCAAATGAGTAGGATGTTGGATACAAGGACCTGTCAGGAGCTGGAACATTGCTCCTGTATATGATGGTAGTGTCATTAATGCATTCCAATTCTGAATCATTTCTACCAAGCTCCTTATCATTCAAAGGTCGAACACGAATAGAAACAAGAATTCTCTCTTCACTGCCAACGCAATTAAGGAACAGACTGTCAAATTCTCCCTCACATTCAAATCATGAAAACTCACTGTACATTCAAGTTCAATTAAAAAAACAGAACCATAAATTGGAATTAGGAAAAAATGCCATGTTCCTAATGAATAAGAATGTCTTGAGAAAGAAGAAGAGACGTGATTAGTAAACCTTTTCCTCGGGGATTGTGTCCAGGCTATGTTCATTCAAAATATCAGTTGCCTCAGACGGCCTCAGCAGATATCAGATTTCCATCCTCATCCCTATAAGCCATATATTGACCCTGCCACTCAAGCAATTAGAAACTGATGCTGATATTTTTTTTCTCCCACTCAATTTTCAAGCAGGAGAATTGAAGTTACCTCCCCAAGGATAATCCCCTGGTTTATAAAACATTGGAAAGGCTCATTTGTGGATACAACACCAATAACATACAGGACCCGAAATGGAAAAATCGAATTAAATCTGCACAAATATTGCAGCAACACTGAGCCGTATTCAACTAATTCATTTGAAACTAAACACTACAATTAAACTCTAAAAAGGCATATCAAGTTGATAATGAAAAGGTCAATGACAACAACAAAAACATGGAAAGGAATAGTTAAGGTTGTACCTCAAAGCAACTTATTGACATTGAAGTTGAAAGCCAATTCCTGAAAATTGAGAGCAGATGGATATGAAATCTGAGAGCAAGAACATAATCCTCAAAACCCATTTTATGGAAAACCAAGCACCCAAATACTAATCAAACACATAAACAAATCCAAGAAGCATTAAAAACAACATAAATCAAAAGACACACAACTCCCAGTCATAAACTTACAAAACATAAGCCAATGCAAAAGACACCTTTAGCATCTTCTTCGGGTCTACACAATCTGTGACAAAACTGAAGGTTCTCAATTGGATTATGTGGTCCCAGTCCAAGACCATATCCAAACATAAGAAATCAGGTTCATATTATAACAGCATCAAGGACGAAGTTAAGGAGTGAAGAAAGAGAGATCAAATATGAAGCATCCTCAAAATCATAACAGAAGGAAGTTAATGAGGCAAGGGGTTACCTGTTCGAACGACTAATCGTGGCAGTAGCTCGATGACGGTGGCTGGACAAACGGCGTCGGCGATTGAGAGTGAAGCGAGATAACGAAAGTGAAGCTTGAAGCCTTGGAGCCTGGAGAGAGATGAAATCGATTGAGAAAGAAATAAAAGAGAGTCATGCGAGGCGAGGCTTCATATGGGGAAGGCTGAGGAAGGCAGGTGGTATATTGGGAAGGTTCTTCTCAATTCTCGGTACACATTAAATGAGGCAGTGTCAATTGCGATTCTTCATTAATTGCAAAGGGGACAAAGCGTGGAGAAGGAAAAAAAAAACAAAAAGAAAAGCTGAACGCGGCAGTGAAGAGCAGAGTGGGACCTATTTGCGAAAGGGAGAGCGAAAACCAAAGGGAGAAAAACCTCCGTACAACACGTGCTGGTCAATAGTGTAGAAAGCTCCTATGGGCGATGAACAGTGCTAGAGGGTGCAAGTACAACCCTTCATTTGTGTAAGTGTATAGATGTATAAAGTTGGGCTAGGGTGGAGTATGGTGCATTACACGAATTTGCTAAAACCTGAAAGCCTTCTTCAATCAGATAGGTGATGGGACTGGGAACTTCTTCAACCATACTACATCTTTGCCATTTAATTTAGGCTTATTTATGGTTTTATTCACTAAAAGTTCAGCATGTTTTGGTTTTAGTCCTTAGAAGTTATTTTGGCTGTGACTAGTCCTTAAATTTTCAAATATTTTGGTTTTGGTACATTCCATTAGTAAAAATATGTTGTTTGTTGACATAATTAACGAAAATCCAAATACTTGATGCATTTAGGCCCATGAACTCAAAATTTTGTTAAAAAGCCTTTACTTTATGTATAAAAAATTGTGTGAACCAATGTAATACAAGCATTATTTAAACAATACTTCATCGATTTTTAAATACGGAGTATAAATATTTAAAGATCATGCCATATAAATTAAGAAATGTATATAATTAATATTTTTGTTTGTGTTAAATTGGTTTATATTTTCATGTTTTATTCTTTTTTTTAAACTATTTCCTTGTTTTATTGTTTGCTATCTTTTTATAATTAATTTCACATTCATTATCCTTTATAATAACTAGTATTTATCCCGTGCAATGCACGAATTATAAGGTTTTTAATTACCATGCACGGGTTATAAGGTTTTTAATTACCGATGATTAAAGTTTAAATATTTTGCATGTCAGAAATATTTTTAAAATTATATGAGTTAGGATTATTGTTTAAAATTAATAAAAAAAAATAGAAAAATTTAGAAATGCAATGATTATTTTTGAATTTAGCTTTTTTTGTTTTTATAAAGGAAGTAAATGTGTGCGTGAAGTAGAATTTTTTCTCCTGCAATAAATTATTGCAATAGAATAGGTGCATTAGTTTATGAGTACATGTATATTAAGAGGGTGTATTAGTTGATAGTTTATCTTTCTCATGATTAGTTTGAAATATTGCATCACTTTATTGTATCAAATCATTGCACCCAATCATGCATTAGTTTGAAACAATATATCTTTCGATACTGATATTTAATTTGAAACAATATATCTCTTGGGAATATTTTTTTTCGAGTAATTTAAAATTAATATTTAAAAAAAATAATAATCACAAGTGATGTGTTGTTTTAACAGTAAAGTGATATGTCGTTTCAACAGTAAAGTGATATGTCGTTTTAAGAGTCAAGTGATATAACACAGCCTTTGACACATGACATACTTGATTCGCCTTTATTTTATCAACTTTTCCGATAAGAGCTCCATTTCGTTAGGACTCTCTAGTTTCGAAGAGTGAAAATATAAAAACTATAATAATTAATACTACATGAATGTTGTATAAATACTTATACTATTATGGAAATTTTTTCATAGCAAAACTTATATTAAAAAATGAATGGAATATAAAAAGAAGAATTATTAGATTGTGTAGAACAAATGGTTCTAGATGTATTACCATCATCCACTACCTATTTCATGTGTTTTTACCTAAAAAATATGCGGCATTGGATGGCTTAAATGAGTCTGAAACCATTAATCATGGATAAACTAATAATTTCTTGTATATGAGAAAGAATATAATATTGAAAAACTAAACACATCATTTTTATCTCTAAACAATGTCCCTGAAACAATTGTTCACAGTTTCTATTCACTACATTTGTTTCTAAATAAGTTTCTTTTGAAAGATATAACACATAAATTATGAAACTTAACTAATTTGAACATTTGTACTAAGTTTAAGTATTACTTTCTCTATTTTTATTTATCCATCATATTTCAAAAAACATATCATTTAAGACATGTAATAGTTATATTAATTTTCAATAAATTAATTGTGTTATTTCTTAATATGCCATTTCTTTCTTAGTGATCATAATTTTTTTTATTACTTACATAAATCAAGACAAGAATGAGTGGGGATGAACAAGAAAAATGTCAATTATATTATTTAATATTAGACATATAAACATGACAGATAAATAAAAAAAATAGATGGGTCAAATAAATAAGAACGAAAATAATATATTTTACTAATTTATCATTTATTTCTCTATATTAATTACAATCACTTTTTTCTCCTCATTATTTATCTCGGTAATAACTAAATTAAAATTTTCAAAATATTTATTGATGATGTCTTGAGTTTTTTATTGATTCGAATAAATAAAAAAAATTAATTTCTAGGCTTAATTGCACTTTTGGTCCCCGAATTTTAACAATTTGGCAAATTTGGTACTTCCAATTTTATTTTTTTTTTGCAAATTAATCCCGAAAGTTTTCAATTGTTGCGATTTTAGTCCTCTCGTCAAAAATAGATGTGGATAGTTAAGGGACATGTCTTGCTGTCTGAGAGGCCTACGTGTAATTTTTAATTTTTTTAAATAAAAAATAATTAAAATATATTTAATATTATTAATTTTTTTTAAAAAAAATCATAAAATAAATATAAAAATTTAGAAAAAATATAATTAAAAAAAAGAATCTTTTTGTCCCCACTTGGAAGGTGAGTCGTGGCCTAATAACATAAGGACACGTGTTACTATTGTTATCAAGTGAAAAATGGCAAGAAAACCCAATAACGAGGGTAGGGGGTTCGAACCCGCAACCTCATAATCAAGCAATGCCTTACCAACAAGGTACTGTATCAGTTGTGCACCTCAATTTTATATATCAATTTAATTAATTAATAAATAAATACTTTATCTAATTCTTATTATAAGTCATAATAAATAAATTACATAAACCAAGGTAGATAATTAAATTTATTTAAGTATAACCTATAATAATAATTAGATAGAGAATTTATTTATTAATTTTAATATAATTACCGTATAAAATTGATATATAAAATTTAAGTGCATAACTAAGCACAATTGATACAGTGGTAAGGTATTGCTTGCCTGAGAGGTCGCGGTTTCGAACACCCATAGCCCCATTATTGGGTATTCTTGCCCCTTTTCACTTAATAGCAATAGTAACACGTGTCCGTATGTTATTGGGCCACGTGTCACCTTCCAAGTGGGCCAAAAAAATTCTTTTTTTATTATATTTTTCCTTTTATTTTTATTTTTATTTTATGAATTTTTAAATATTTTTTAAAATATTAAATATATTTTAATTATTTTTTTATTTAAAAAAATTGAAAATTACACTTTGGCCTCTCAGACAATGACACATGTCCTTTAGCTGTCCACGTCTGCACTGTTAGTGTAATTTTGTCGGAGGGACTAAAATCGCAACAATTAAAAATTTTAGGGATAAAAAAAATTAGAAGGACCAAATTCACCAAATTGCTAAAACATTATTAAAAAAAAGTAAATGCATTAAAATGCATCCTTCTTCACTTAAAATCATATGAATTAGGTTATATCTTGTTTGACGATGTGACATTTCAACAAGGTAAATCCACAACAATTTTCTTAGGCATAAACCACAAATGATTTGTTTTAAAAATTATTCAAAGCATTTTTTTTAACGCTCGGAACTCATTGTATTGCTTCTCGTATGAAAAATTATGAATAATGTAAGAGTTTTAGGTAACATGACAAACCTGAACACAAGTTGAAGGATAATTGTTCCCAATATCAATTCATGAGAATTTTTCGTGCATGAAGGGGCTTTTGCTTTATATGCAGCCTCACAAACTTGGAATCAGACTTCTCTATTGCTTGTTCCACCTCCAAAAAAAAAAAAAAAAAAAAAAAACTTCTTTATTGCTTGTTATGATTTTTGCCTGCATTCCAAGTGCAAGAGAACATCCAAAAGAAAACAGAGCATGAACTTGACCAAATTGGAAAAAAAAAAAAAAAAAAACACCAAAGAGAGAATTCTCATAAAACAAAATATATGAAAAGCTCATATAAATCAAAAAAGATATAGATTGATATAAATCAATGCAATTTTCAGGAGAGGTGATGCTAACTCTAGATGAAATGAAAAAAAAACTTTACTAACTCACTCATTCACCAAAAGTTAAAGATTTTAGTGGATCATTATTTCTTGTGTTTGAGTATCATATTGAAAGTTGTCATTTAGAAAACCACATTCTAAGAGAGATTGGTCAAAAAAGTTTTATAAAAAAAATATAATATTATATTTAAAAAAAGGAGAGATGGAACAGGAGAGCAAGTTCTCACCAAGAGTATAAATTCTGGATTCCATTGCTTCATTTACAATCATTCTTTGACCACCCGTTCGGAAAAAAGAAAAACAAATAAGAAGAAGTGAGAAGGTGAATCAAAAGAAAAATGTCGATTTTTTAGAGTTTTTTGTTCTTCCTATCTACCTTGTTCATGTAAAGGAATAATGATTTGGTTCGAATAGATGAATTGTAAGTAGCAAAGGAAAGGTTAAATAAGAGGAGACAAGCTAAGTAATTGAGAAAGAAATAACAAGTCAAAAGTAACGCACAAGAAACAGACGGCGTGACTAAGGAAAATCGCATCTCTGAAACCTTCTTTTATTTTTTTAGATGAAAAGATTCGTTTGAGAGATTGACGCGTGTTATATAGAACCCCACTTTCTTATAGTAATAATGTAATATAATAATGATGTATTTAATACATTCATAATTATTTTATAATCATTTAATAGAGAGGTTGACCAGGTCGGCTAGTCGGCTATATATATTTTTTAAAGGTCTGAACCTTAGTTTGCATAAACTTAAGTTTTTTGATAAACTTAAATTTGACTTGTTTGTAACATAGGTTAAACTTATGTGCGTTTGATTGTAAGCCATAAGTGAACTTGGTCGTATGTCCTTTATGAGCGATTTAACCTATTCTTACCCTCACTTGTGTACTCTATTTGGTTAATTAAGGAACCTTAAGTGACTTCTTTATGTGGTGTTCATATTTGATATGTTTTTATATTACTATGATTTTCACTTGAGAATGTGACTTATGAATGAGTGATCAGTGATTCAAGATTATAAGAATAAAAAAAAATGTGACAATCGGGAGCATCTCGTTTTGAATAAAATGAAAAATTTGGATTTTAGTTGAGAATATTTTTACATTATTGAAAATCATATTTGTGAACATCATATTCCTATACATATGATTAAAAAATAATAATATTAATAATTTAATACCAAATACATAGATGACCTCTTAATTTTGTAAAAAATGAGATAATGAAAAAGAAAGAATTGAGATTCAGGATAAATGGGGCAATTGTAAAAACAAAAATAAAATAGTTTTCCTTGTGATTTTATTTGATGCCATGTACTATTTTGGGAACTTGGATCCTTGGTAAGCAAGATGAATAAAGTTTTAAAACTGTTATAAGAACGTTGTAGAACTATATTTTAGTTGGAACTAAAAACAAATTTGGTTGCTTGGTAGAATTCGACTTAAATCGTTTTAGGCTCATCCCAAAAAATATGGGTTTGCTTGGGAAAAATTAGTTTCTTAAGTTAGGCACGGAGCTTATCATAAAACTTAATGAGTTCAGGAATTCGAAGACCATAAATTATTCACAAATTCCATTTTTGTTGTATAATGATCAAGATATCCATAGTTTCAAACCCCAACTCTCATCTTCCAAAAACCTACTCCCCATTTCCAACCCTTATTCCTCCTCTTCTCCCTCTCCCTAAACTCCATATTCCTTACCAACCACTCCTTTCGTGACCAGTGTGTCGTCTGCCACCACAAGAGAGAAGGAAACACAACTGAACAGAGAAAGAAGTAGAAACATGAGCGAAAAACTGAAACAAAAACAAAGAAAGGCAGAAGCAAAAACGCGAAAGGAGATGAAACAAGAAGAGGAAGAAGTCATGACCTTGTTGCCCAACACCAACCGTCGTGAGCACATCCATGAGGCATTCTTTCTCGTAACCTTCCCTTTATTCCTCACTTATCCCTCTCAATTCCACTCCCTCTTGTGAAACTTCTGAAATCCAATTGCCTTGATTGGTCTCCAAACACTACCACCGCCTTACCCAATCTCCACCAGCCACCATAAAGGAGCTGCCACCAATGTCGTACATAATCATCAATCGCCATTGACCAAGTCGCTCTACAGAGATGTGCATTCCATATCCTTTATTTATAAACAAGAGAGACGTGCGAGAGAAACAAGGAAAAGGAACAAGAGACAAGGTGGATGAGAGAAAATGGGGTTAAAGATAAGGGTGGTTTTGGTATTAAATTAAAAATGGGGTTTGTTGATAGTTTATGGGATTTAAATTCCTAAACTCAAACTTAATCACATGAAATTTGTGGTCTAGATCGATCAACCAATGATTTGGACTTCCTCAAACCTTATCGAGCTAGATAGAAAAAATGTTCGAAGCCTTTTCCTATGTTCGAGCTTGCCTTTATATATATATATATATATATATATATGAACAACTTGCCTATTTATCATGCAAACTTAGTGGGTGAACAACATTTTTATGTTTGCCCGCTTAACTACGTTCTTGGTCCTTGGAAGTTGATTGACTTTGATTTGGATCTCTAAGGCCCTCTTTAGGGTATTTGCCAATTTCTGGTCTTTTATTTCGATATAGTATTCTCAAAACAAAACTTGTTTGAAAAAATTGAGTTGAAATGAATTTTTAACTATTTTCATAACAATTTTACCTTTACTTTCAAAAGGCTTAAATATTTTTTTGGTCTTTTATCTTATTTTTAGCTTTCAATTTGGTCCTTTATCTTTAAAAATAGTCAATTTAGTCCTTTATGTTTTTTATGTTTGTCAATTTCATCATTTTGTCATGACATTATTAAATTTTCACCGGAATATACTGATTTTGCCTGAGATTCCTTTTATAATCGCTAGAATCTGCATTGATTCCTTTTTTGCGTTGTAAATTTCGACAAGAAAATGCAGATTCTGATGACCAGAATAAGAAACCTATTACAAACTCAGTATATTCCCGTAAAAATTTAACATTATCGTGACAGAAGGATGAAATTGACAAACATCATAAACATAAAAAACTAAATTGACTCTTTTTAAAGATATATGATCAAATTAAAACCTAAAAACAAGATACATGACAAAAAAAGTATTTAACCTTTTTCAAAACAACAAAAAATGGTTCATAATTTCAGTTTTGATTTGTAAACTTTCACCACCTCGCTGTCTACTGTCTACGTCACTCCACCACCACCATTATCATCACTCCTCCCACTGCCACAACCACTGCGATTACCGCTATCACCGAAATCGCCATCCAACCATCATCATTGTTATCATCACAGCCACCATAACCACCACCATCCCTTGATGATCACAGCCACTGTCATAGTCACCACCACTACGCACCACATTTTCAGCTGCTACCACTATCCCTCCCTCTACGACCACCATTACCTTTAATCACCATCACCGTCACAATTTCCTCACCCCCACCCCCATCATAATCTCTCCATCTACCAACAACACAAAAATCACCACCATCACCACTCGATCCACTGCAACCATCACTAAGAGTCAAGACCACCATCTTCACTCTGTTCACCATCTCTATTTGAGCACCACCATCGATCACAACCATTATAACACCGACCACCATCATCACCTCCGACTAACAATGACAAACAATCATATGGAGGTTAACATTAAATAGTGGTTGTATTAGAGGGTATATAACATGGTAGCAACAATCTAAAAATTATTAGTTTGAAAATAATTTTGAAAACTCAAATAAAAAAATTTGAAATTAACATTATAAAATTGGGTTTGATTTTTAAAAGCTTTAAAAACTCAACTAATTTTTTTAAACCTGTTTTAATACTTCAAGTTCCACAAACTTGAATCATGTCAAAATCATAGTAATTGGTATAATGATATGAAATGCAGTTAAGAATAAATGGCAATATTAAACACGGTCACTTAAGTAATGAATCATCGATCAAAAGTTCAAAACCAAATTTTTGAAGCAATAAAACCAAGTTTAAAAAATGTTACCGGAACTAAAATTGAATAATTTTTTAAAGTGTAATAATTTTTTTTTTTTGGTAAGCAACGGGGCAACAAGCCCAAAAAAAAACACTAAACAGAGACAAGTCTAGGGGAAGAGCCCCCCATAACATCAAATAACAGCAAAGAAGCAACTTGAGAAGGAGGATTGAAATAGATTAAAAGGCCATCAACAGAATAGCATCCTAGATTAGCCATAATATCTGCACATTTGTTGGATATGCTGAACCGAAACATGCCAAGGATTATTCAGTAGCTTGCGGATTTGAAGCACAATGGAATACCCAGATGTGTTTCCACAATGATTACCTTGAAGGATACTTGCAACACATTGAGAATCAGTCTGAAGTATGATATGGGAAAAACCTTTGTTTTTAGCTAAGCGAAGACCTTGAAGCACACCCCAAAGCTCCGCAACATAAGCAGAACATCTGCCCAAATTCATCGAAAAACCACAAAGCCACACGCCATTCTCATCTCTAATCAAACCACCGCAACCAGCACCTTCATTATTCCCCTTAGAAGCTCCATCAGTGTTGAGACACACCCAACCCGTAGGAGGAAAAGACCAACTAATCATTCTTTGAATTTTAGGAACAGGATCAGCCACAGAAGAAGAAGAAACAACACAATTGTACCAGCGTACATAGTCCAATACAACATTCCACGGATTATGAGGTTGAATAAAATTGTCCTTGAAGACCCCTTCATTTCGCCATTTCCAAATAAGTGCACACCCCTGAGCCCAGATAGCACTCCAATGAAGAGAATTATCTCTGCCCCAACTTTTGAGTAAACTATCTCTTACCCAAAAAGTAAGATCAGTAGAAAAAAATTCAGATATTTTAGGAGGTGCAACTAAATTCATCCAAACCAAGCTAGCCATAGGACAATCACGAAGGACATGGAGAATAGTTTCAATTTTGTCATTGCAATTTTAAAGTGTAATAATTTAATAAAAACAATTTTGAACATAATAATTTTATAATCAAACCTTGTTAATTTGAATAATTTTTTAAAAGTAATACTTCTTCTGGTCAAAGATAGTTAATTATTTTGATTTTTTTAAAAAATAAAAATACTAGTACAACTTTATACTATTTAATATTAAAATATTGAGTAAAGTATCAACTTAGTCTCTGTTTTTTTTACCGTACCAATTTAGTCCTTGAAAATTTATAATTGCATATTTAATCCCTCAAGATTTTCGGATGTACCAATTTTGTCCCTCAATATTTTTTCCATATCAACTTGGTCCCTCAAGATTTTCTTCCATACCAACTTGGTCCCTCGTATTTTAAGGACCAAATTGGTATATCCGAAATCTTGAGAGATCAAATTGACACATTCGAAACCTTGAGGGACCAAATTGATATGTTTGAAAATTTTTGAGGGACTAAATGTATATTTATAAATTTTCAGGAACCAAATTGATACAATAAAAAAACATTGAGAACTAAATTGATACTTCAGTCTAAAATATTTTTTTAAGGTTAATGATAATATTGAAACTAACCAATTAATTTAATTTCATTATTCAAATAGATTTAATTTATCCAACTAGTTGTTCATTAATTAATTACCTAAAAAGTAGACATAGTTAACAGAGTTAAATACGAGAGAAAAAATAAATAGCAAATACTAACAAATATTTTTGACGCATTTATTAAAAAATCAAATATAATAGAAGTTTATGAGAAAAAGTAATTTTTTATGTTCCAAAACATAATATATATATATATTTATTTATTTATGATTATTTTTATTATAGTATTAGTATTCATATACTTGTCAACGACATCCAAAATAAATAAAAGAAATATGAAAACCTTCTGGAACTTACTTGAACTAAGGGGGAGTGAAATATTTTTCTATTAGAGCTGTAAAATTATTTTTTGGCTTATTTTTCAAAAATAATCATAAATTAATATGTTTATTTGTAATGCAAATTATAATCTTAACTTATGTTTTCTGAAAAATAACCAAAATTTAGAAGCTTCCTTTTAATCGTTGGAGATTATTTTTGTAAACTTATTTTTAGATTTATGCAATTTTCTTATCTTACCCTTATAATTCGAGCACATTAACTATTTTTTTATCACTCCATATTCTTTGTGTATTTTACTTGGTAAAAAAATAATTTTCTTTACACTATTTAAGCAAAACATATTAGATTAAATTTATTTTTCAACTACATACTCAAATATAAACAAATTATAATTTGGTAAGATACCAGTTCGCGCACTAAAAATAAACATAATCTCATTTTATAAGCTAATCCAAACACGCGTCTCAGATTCGATTTGGATGCAGAAAATTCATGTTGGAGACTCATCTGCCATAAACAACACACAACTCGGATGATGGGATCCGAATGCATTTACACTCCGTTTGGTTCTAGGGATTTTGGGGAGAAGAAAACAAGAAGAAAACATAGTTGTCCTCTGTTTGGTTGGAAGAAAAATGCAGGAGGAGAGAAAAGAAGTGGTGAGACCCACCACAGAAAATTTTCTTCTTATCCTAGAAGAGATTTTGGGAAGAAAATGCTGAGGCACTCTATGTTGGTTGATTTGCTAAGCAGTGCACAATGTTAAGTTATAAATTTTAGTTATGTTTGATTTTTTTTATTACACTTTATTTGATTGTTTTTTTTTTAAATAAAGCCTTTTTTTAATAAAAAAATTGTTATTTTTTTTATATTTTGCACTCAGAAATTTTATCATATAATAAAAAATTGAAGTAAAAAAAAATCTTTGACTATGTTAAATATACATACATGTTAAAAAGAAAAAAAATTTATTTTTATTTAGTAACACAAGGTTTACTTGTCTTTTGATAAATTTATTGTTTTCTCTCTTCCTCATTTCTTCACATTTTCTCTCATACCAAACAACTACAAAATCTACCCATTTTCTCACCATAATCTCTATTTCCT
Organism: Crotalaria pallida; assembly: GCA_037953625.1. Taxonomy (NCBI): domain Eukaryota; kingdom Viridiplantae; phylum Streptophyta; class Magnoliopsida; order Fabales; family Fabaceae; genus Crotalaria; species Crotalaria pallida. The sequence goes on along the minus strand of CM075654.1, from coordinate 133,275,309 downwards.
TTTTCTCTCTTCTGATATTCTCTTTACCCATTTTTTCTCGTGCAACCAAACAAAGCCTTACTTACATGGGTGTACCGTGAGAAAAATAATAGGAGTGTCATAGCTTCTTCTTCTTTACCTGCCTCCGCTACTGTAAACTCTTTAGCAATGGCGGCGCTTCTTGGGCACATTTTGAAGACCCAAAAGCACTCTTTTCTCCTCAACATAACCAGGAGCCTTGACACTATCTCCTCTTCTTCATTGCATCAAACACCTTTCACTCCCACAACTTTGTCTCGAGGTATTTTTTTTTTTTAATTTCCATTTTCTCTCACCATTAAAACCCATAAACCTTCATATGCTAGCTTTTCAAAAGTGGGGTTTCAATAAAGATCATAACTTTATTTTTAAAAAAATTGATTGCATTTGCTAGAGCTAGAGCTTGTTGTTTTACTTTGATGCATGCATTTTTCAATGTAGATAAAGAGAATTAAATTTCTCTCTCTTTTTTTTAAATGCAGTGAAGTGGCTTGGAAGCAGTGGCACAGAAGGTGTTTGTGGATTTGATGAAATGGTGGGAGGGAAACAAAGGAAGTATTACATGCTTGGTGGGAAGGGAGGAGTTGGCAAAACAAGCTGTGCAGCCTCCCTTGCTGTCAAATTTGCAGATCATGGCCACCCCACTATGGTTGTCTCAACTGACCCTGCTCACTCCTTAAGTGACTCTTTTGCTCAGGTAGGTACCTAATGTATCACACCCAACAATTTTTTTTAATGAACTGAACCTTTTATATCGTTTGGCTTAATTATATGTTAGTGCTTTTTTTACCTGTTTTGGTCCTTATATGTTTTAAAAAGTTGGTGTCACTCCTGTTAACCGATGACGTGTCAGCACCACAATTGGGCATCTCAACAATTAATAGGACACGACGACACGTGTTGTATATGACGTTAGCTGCGTCATCGATATGGACTAAAACTAATTTTTAAAAGGATTTAAGGAGTAAGCGTTCGTTTGATATGCGGTGGAAAACCGCGGTGAGGCAAAAGCTACACATGGTTAGCTTCTGCAAACGCACATCCAGGCCATACAAACGTGGAAACAAACATGCTCGAAGACCGGGAAGGAAGCACGGACACGATATGGGGCACGGGCACGACATGACACGACAAGAGATATATAAAATGTTAAAGAAGATGGTTGGGAGTGCCTAAAACAAATATGTGTCCAACACAACATGGCGGCGAATATGAAGTGTCCATGGTTCCTCGAAGATGGGTCAAAAAAATGTAGGGACCAAAACCAAAATTCGGTCAACTTTCAGAGACTAAAAACATATTTAAGCCTATATGCTTTTATGATATTATGAAATCACTTGATATTTAAGCCTATATGCTTTTATGATATTATGTAATCACTTGATCTTGTAGCTAACCCTAGGGGAAAAGGCTCGGTTAATATTGTTGTGATGCTTTTGGGAACTTTCACCTTGGTAGTTCTGCAAATGTGGATAAAACTTCAGAGATGTAATTTTACAGTTGCATTAGGATTTGACAGGGGGTAGGCTTGTACCGGTTGAAGGACTGAATTCTCCATTATACGCTCTTGAGGTATTCATTTTGATCATGCTGAACAGAGTTTTTTTTGTTGGTTCAAAACTGTGTCACTTTCTCTTCAACCTTTCATTTGGTCCAGATAAACCCTGAAAAATCCATGGAAGAGTTCAGTACAGCTACTAAAAAACTTGGCAGCGGGGGCGTTAAGAATTTAATGCAAAGCATGGGACTTGGAATGGTTGCTGACCAGGTGGTACCTGCATTTAGATATTGTTGTTCCTTAATGTAGTTGTTCATGACTTGGTTATATATATGTCACTGATATTTTTCTTGCTCATTTAATCTGTCATTTTCGGCAGTTGGCACATACGATATAATATTCGGTTCTAATCTTTGTTTTAGGCTTATAGTTTTCTGTATTTATATGATTAACCAGCAAATAATGACTTAAGGCAAGTTGTACATACTTAACCGAGCATCATCCCCGTTAAGATTCAAGATCAAAATAAAACCTCAATTCATTGACTGTCGATTATTGTCTCATGCAAAATCTACTGTTGATTATTGCTAAGGATTAGAAATTGCTAAAACGCCGAAGGAAAATTCTGAGATCTTAGATATTCTCTTAAAGTTTGGTACTATGAACTGCATTGTCTGTCTGGTGATGTAAGTTAGCAAACTGAACATTTTTTTAATCCATTTGATTCCTTGTTTATTCTCATCTGCATTAGGATGTGCGTTTATGTTGGTTGTTACTTGTTAGTGTAACAATCTTCTTTCTTTTATAATGAAATTGCCATAGTTAGGGGATCTGAAGTTGGAAGAGCTGATGCACACTCCTCCACCTGGGGCAGATGAAATTATTGCAATTTCTAAGGCATGCTCTGCTTTCTCTTTCCTATTCTTGTTTTAAAACCAGGCATCGAGGATATAAAGTGTAGTATGCAAAATGTGCTCTGCTGCTGTTTCCTGATTATGCTACTTTGATCCAGGTGATGCAATTTCTTGAGTCACAAGAATATAATATGTTCAGTCGGATTGTTTTTGATACAGCACCAACGGTCAGTACCAATATTAATTCATTTATTATGTATTTATTTTAATTTAGAGAAGATGATATTTATATCTCATAAGTTTGTTTATAGGGTCATACACTCCGGCTACTGTCACTGCCTGACTTCCTGGATGGATCTATAGGCAAAGTAATGAAGGTATAATTCATATGCATGTTAAACTATCTAAATTACAGTTATAGAGCTTGGTCATCCGTACTAAAATAATACTAACAAAATCAATTACATTATCCAGTTGAAGGCAAAATTGGGTTCTGTCATGAAATCTTTGTTTGGAAAAGAAGAACCTCGAAATGATGCTGTAAGCTATTTAATGTTTTTCTTGAGTCTTTTTTCCCTTTTTGAAATTCTAACCATTATGTATTATAACTTGCAGTCAGAACTTGACAAACTTAAGGCAAGTGTGGTGAAGATACGGGACCTTTTCCATGATCCAGACACTACCGAATTCATAATAGTAACAATTCCTACGGTAATGTGCTATGCTTCTGTCGGTTTTAATTTTAAATTAAAATATGAAGGACATAGACAACCAAAAAATAAAAATTATTTGCAGAAGCGTTGACCACTCCCAATGCCAACGATTACTTTTAACTTTTGTAGGTTCTACGTTCAACAAAACCATTTGCTTTGGCCTACATATAAATATCCATGCAGCAATTTTTGCTTAAAGGCCTTGTGTTGATGTGATACTAGTTGATCATTGTGGGCTAAGAATTTAAAATTTTGGTTATCAATAATACTTTTTAATATAGCAGCTTTTGTGAAATGAGTGTGGATTCAACCATAACTCATCTCTCAAGCAGAATAATATGGGATCGCTTGTCCTCAAATATGATTGCATAATATTTTTTGTCTGCATACCATGTAGTTTCTTTTTTCCTTTCTAACCTTTATTTTACTTTTATCTATATACTACTATTTTTTTTATGCATTCACATTGTGACCATTTGATTGAAACCTCTTCCAGGTCATGGCAATCAGTGAATCCTCAAGGTTACACTCATCCTTGAAGAAAGAAGGAGTTCCTGTTAAGAGGCTTATAGTTAATCAGGTCTTGCCTGCTACATCAGACTGCAAATTTTGTTCAATGAAAAGGAAGGTAATCAAAATTTTCCTCCATTCTTCTATATCTTATAGCATGTATATGATGGGGTTTTCATGCTTCATTACTTGTCAAACTTTCTGGGTGAGAATTAAGGGGTATTCCTCCATTTGTCCACATTTCCTATGAAAATAGAGATCTCCCTACATACAGTAGGTTATTAAGGGGTATTTGCCCAGCTTGAGAACCTAAAGCAGTAAATAATTTGGTGGCAGATTTAGATAAACACTGGGCATAATGCATATGGAAAACATGGAATCATGATTTATATTCTTCTCCAGTAAATATACTGATAATCGCCTGCGAAAGAAACTGAGGCATTATATATTAAACTTTGCTGCTCTTGATTGTTGTTTCTGTACATACAGGATCAAATGCGTGCGATTGAAAGCATCCACAATGATTCAGAACTTGCTGGTTTGAGATTATGCCAGGCACCCTTAGTGGATATGGAGATAAGGGGTGTCCCAGCTCTTAAATTCATGGGGGATACGCTTTGGAGATAAAACTTATATCACAGAGAATCTATGAATTTCAGGAATATGGCTCACGTTATATAGAGACACCACTTAAACATTTAAGAAGTTTAGCAACTCTAGGATTTTTTCAAGCAGTGACATGGGACAACATCCGTATGTTACCATTCTTTTAAACGTTTAGATGTTAGTATAACATTCTTTTTGCTCATCTAATGAAATGCCCAGTAATGTATTCACAGTTCCACACTGAGTTTTTGACACCACCAATTATGCAAGCATTTATTGAAATAACAGAACAATAGAACAATCTAAAAATCTATAAATTTTTGGATTGTGTCATATCATACAATCTGCTGCTTCACTGCCAGAAAAATTGATGGAGGTATGAATGATAATGTGAAACTTAAAACTTCCAGAGTTCTATGTGAAACTAAAAACTGTTTTGGCTTAGTCTTATGCAGTACTTGCTGGTGTAACATATTGGGAAGTTGTGTCTGCTTTGAAAGCTGCAATTAGTGAGAAGTGATTGTGGAAGTCTAATGCTACCTTATCCACACTTAAACACTTTGTTGTCAAACTTGCTCTCATAATCTTCTGTTCATACGAGGATACATACAACACATGTCACATTGCTTTACCAGTTGTCACAGGCCACAAGTAGTTGCACCAGCCAGAGTTTTGGATTTGCAAATCTTTAATTTGTGCAAAAAGAATTCAGAGGGAATTAAGAGCTGAACCTATTTCTTCTGGAAGGTTACCATACAAAAGAATGCAAGCATGCGGCTAATTATTCCTGTTACTATAAGAAGTGCTAAACATTGATACCAATGGTTGAGATCATAGCCACTTGCATGGAGTGCACCACATCTGCTTATTAACCAAACTCCAGCATATCTACATAGCAGATAAAAAGCACTTTAAAAAACAGCACAGTGAAAATCTAGGGATATAAATCATCATGAATATATGAGAAGTCAAACCTTTTAGCATTTGAGATTACGAATGCTTCAAGAGCCCACTTTGTGTAGCACAAGCCGGATAGAAACTTAAAATACTTGTTATCTTCTTGATTATCATAGGTTGCTACTAGAGTCAAAACTACAGGAAGTAACACTGACCACTGCATGACACCACAAATGGCTTGTAACAAAAAGAAAACATAGACACATCATCTACATCTAGAAAAGATTTAGATCTCCTTCTGTAACGACCAGTAGGCATGTAAGAGCAGGGTAGAACAAGACATGACTTATATTATGTATTTGGTTTATTACATAATATAACGTGTTCTTGATATAAGAGGGTTAAACCAAATACAACAAAATGAACATCTTGTCCACCTATCACATGCTACAATGTGTTCTTGATATGTAACATTTGATGTGTGTCGGCAACTATTATGACATCAAACGTTAACAAGAGAGACAGTTATAGCTGTAATAGTTGGGGCCATTCACATCAAATAATACATAACAAGAACTTTCTATTCTTTTAAGAACACCTAAGAATTTCTCTTAAAAGATATAAATGCTCACCAATTGTGCTGGACCTGGTTGAAGGAAGATTGCCAACACATAAGCTATGCCAGTGACACAGTACACCAAACACAGCAGAACAAAGTAGTTATCTAAGACAGATGATCTTGGGTTGTTGAAGAAATAGAACATAGACAGATAAACCAGAGGTTTGACAATTGTACTGAAATGATCAACTGTATCCTTTGAAAGAAAGTAAGCTAAGCTACTCATGCCGGAAGCACTCTCCCTCCAGTAGTGCAACTTATCCAATGCGAAGGATCGCAAAGCCGCAATCTTTGAAAGTAGTGCTGAAAGGTAAGATATTGTCGGTGACACAAAATGAATAGATGACAAAATTGGTAGGCAACTCGGTAACAAATGACAATAGCCAAGAAGTTAGAGGAAACTTACATACTGCTATTACAGTGTATGTATAACCAGTTGATCCAAACGTTTCATCGCTCACTTTGGCAAGTGTTCCTAAGCAGAGTCCAGCTAGTAGCAAGATTAGAAAATCTACAGCTTGCGTTCTTGCTTCTCGTAGCCGCTGCTTTCCAACTCTGCAGGGGACCAGGAGCATAAGAATCAAATTTTCACAATTAGCTGAAATATGCTCCCTATGAAAACTTACTTGAAAAATGGTTGATAGTCATAATTTTTTAGGGAAAATGTTGCATGCACATCTATTCTCAACAACTCCAACTAATTTCAGCTAATGTTTCATGTACAACAATACAAGTACTTTGCCTTATAAAATCAAATTTGTCAAGAAAATTTTCTAAATGAGTTGGTATGCTTTTTTACTATTGAAATATGTGCAGTCTCTACCACTTAACTTCATCCACACTCAACTCTTAAAATTCTTGATAAGTAATCCAGTTATATAGATTTGATTACTTGCCTTCCAAGGAAGTATTTGTACTGCGTAAATGTTCCAGGTGTTTTTCGATTAGACAAATCATTTGAATAATTTATGAAGTTGTGTTGAATATTATCCTTCTTAATCTCAACGTTGCACTTGACATCCTGCCAAAGTTCTCCAGCAAAAGAAGTGTCACCAGGATTTCCTGTCGTGGTAGCACCTCCGTGTGCTGAATCTTCACCAGGGGTGGCCATTCCTTCAACTGTCGCTAGCATATCCATCGGTACAGCGTAGCCATTATGAAGCATCCATCTAACAGGTAATTGTTTATAATTCACTCCTGAGCTTGGTGGTAGTTTTACTATTCCTTCTAGAATGTCTATGTAGTAGTCTGGAGGGTTCACTCTGTCAGGGACAACAATACCTATGCTGGAAAAGTATTCTTCCACTTTGTTCACTGGTCCATGATACACTGTAAGACCTCCTTTAGCTAGCAGTATAAAATCATCAAACATCCTGAACAAGGTGTAACTGGAGATTGCCAAAATTAAGAACAAAAATAATAAGTGTTAATATAATCCATTTGGATATGCATCTCATACAATCATAATGGTAAGTAACAGTATTGTGTGGTAGGTGTCTAGATGCATTCTAGTATCTACCCAAACTCTCTTCACATTTTAGAAAGGGAATCGTTCATTCATCATTGTACATCAAAATTCTCACACTAATGTTGCACTGATTATTGACGTTTTAACTATTGGTTAACGAGTATCAATTGATTAATGAAATAGAAATTTGTTTTTAAAAGTCGGTGACATAGCTCATCAATCAATATTTAAAACACCATTGACTGCTGCCCAAGAAATTCGGTATGAGAATAACTGAACAGTTGTAACATTACCTCGGTTGGTGAAGGACCATACATATGTTTACTCCTTCAAGAGCTTCACGTCTAAGTGCTCTAAGCAGTAACTGAGAAGATGAGCTATCCAAACCAGATGTAGGTTCATCTAAAATTAAAAGTGAAGGCTCCATAACCATTTCAAGTCCTACATTTACTCTCTTCCTTTGACCTCCAGAGATTCCTCGCTTCTCCACTGTCCCAACCAGAGAATCCCTCACTGCCTGCAGACCCAAGGACTCAATCACTCTTTCAACCACTAAAACCTTCTCTTCTATAGGTAGATCAGCAGAGAGTCTACAATAACATAAAATGTGATAAAAAGTTAGAGGAGAGTATTCAGTAGCAATAAAATGAATGTAATACTCCTAAAGCTCTTAACTGCATAGTAGCAACACACCTGCATCTAGCACTGAACCACAGATTTTCCTCCACTGTCAAATTTCCGTGCACAATATCATCTTGTGGCACAAAACCAATGACCTTCTTGTATGATGAAATAGAAGATTCCTGGCCATTTATAAGAACTTGACCAGTTGTGTGACATCCATTAGCTTTTCCAGTTAAAGCAGAAAGAAATGTTGTTTTACCAGCCCCAGAAGGGCCCATGACTGCTGAAACTCGACCTGGATATAATTTTCCGGTCACACTTCTTAATAGATGTTTGTTCTTACCTCTCAAAGTGAGGGTTAAATCCTTAAAAGCAACCTCAATTGTAGGCCTCTTCCTTATCTCAATATCACTAGCCATTGAAATAACTCCAGAGAATGTCAAGTTCTTATTTTGTTCCTGTAAGGCCTTTTCTTTTTCAATTTGACCATATGCATACCTGAACATCTGGCTCTGAGTATGCAATGCCTTACCCCTAGGTGCTTTTTTTATATTTTTATCTCCTATTTGAACATTAAACCCTTCTTGACTTTCAGGGTTTTCCTCAATGTCATTTATTATTTTTGCGAGGTTGTTTTTATCCTTTTTATTTGCTTTTGATGTACCAGCCACAGGTGGTAAGGCGCCTTTAAATTCTGGGGTCTTTGTAGATTTTTTGCGAGAAAAAGTACGTGAAAACTGTGTTTGCAATTCAGTAGCATGCTTCTTAGCTATATCTTTTGCTGATTTCCATTTTTCTCGTGCTTGTGTTTCTCTTACACTTTGAGCAGCCCTTTCTCTTGACTTTGCTTGTCTTCTTTCTCTAGTTGCAAGAACTTGGTCAGAACAGTTATAGATGATAATAAGCATGAAACACAAGCCAGCCTGCATCCACAATTGAAGGATGGGTCAGTTCTTCAGGACCATAGTGGACAAATCCCTCTAAAACAAGGTAAGTTCTATAACTCTCTTCAACAACTCTAGAAAAATGGCATGAACTTGCATAAAATTTTATAAAGACAATAAGATTCTACCATTCTTGCAACTGACAAGTGCTAATAAGGAGCAATACTTCATATATAATGAAATTTCTGAAGATTACTCACAAAAACAAGGACACCATATGCAGTAATATTTTGATTTGCTGATTTAGGCTCACAGCTTGCCAATTTGAAACATCCTGGACAAGACAAAAAAATCAAGAAAAGAAAAAGGGTCACTGAAATTGTTGTCTTCCACTGCATAAACCAGCATGCGCATCCATGGGAAAAGTGTATTCCCAGAAGATATATAGATGTATAACACATACATTAGCATATACACTTCCAGAACAATAATATGGATTGTGAAATACGTTATTTATTAGTATCAAAAGAAAGCTTATTTTAAGAGTAGCACATTAACATGTTTATCAACACCAAAGCCTTCATACTATATTACTTGATATTTGATGAAAGATTTAATAATGCACCCCTGCAGTCGCAGCACATAAATTTGCCAGACTAGAGATCATATGGAATGAGAAATGGCATAGAAGAATGACTACTGGTAATTTCAATTCACTAAAGAGATCAAATAGCAGATTTGGAAAACATACGTTCTTGAGCTGTAGAACCTGTTCTGCAGTAATACCTGCAATGTATACATAAAAGTAGCTTAGAATAATATGTAAAAGGTTGAAATTTCAGATTAAAAAAGACAATAACCAGAAGCAAGTTGCAAAGTTTTCAGAAGAGTGTAAAAACATAACGGCAGTGGGAAACTAAGTACCTACTTGTAAATTTAAGAACAAATGCTAGAACTACAATTTTAGGGATGATTATTAATACCCCTTGTTGCAAGGATTTTTCTTGATAGTTGATGGGCAGAATGATCCTGCTGAACAGAATACCTCTGAGCTACTCATGATGTCGGCCCAAATATCTGCTCCTCCACAAGTATGCTCAAACTTTCCAGGGGGTATCTGATAACGATATCTGCATATTGATTCTGCTGATAAGTATTAAAGTATGCCAAAACTAACCTTGCAATAGAAGTAGAACTAAAAGAAAAGGACTTACGGTTGACATACTCCACTAGTTTTATTGAGTTCCGCACGTGGACAGTAAGAGCCTAATGGGCAGGCTTCAATAGTACACAAAAAATGGCAACAAATGAATGAAGTTAGAACATTCAACTACATTTAGAGCATAACTACATATAAAAAGTTCTTAACCAACAATTATTGATAATGAGTTCTAATACTTGAACATCAAATTTTGAACATTGTATTTGACAGCATATACATTTAATAGCTTTCTCTCGGTTACTTTTTATCTTGGATATATACATGCATTTGAAAAAAAAAAAAACATTAAAAAAAACGAAAACACAATATGATGTCCCTATTTTGATGTTCATGAATCATTTCCCGTAGTAAATACATACAATGCTAATATGCCATCGGCTAAATGGAAATGAAATCAATCCAACATTGTGATGACTCTTGTACAAGCATAAATCCTCGAGTTCCATTATTTGAAGTTTGAGCACTAGAATTCGACAACTTTCTTGAACATCATGTGGAGCTATTACATTCTCTTGCTTACTATTGATACTCCTTATGCAACTTCTCTTTCAAATTTCTAAGGAAATTCATACATTGATGTCCAGAAAAGTTTTCAACAATCATTTTTCTAAATACTTACGTATCATGCAGGTGAGACCATGAGGGCAGAAGAAACCTTCACAACAAGGCTGGCAGTCAATAGATCTAACAGGTATCTCTTTCTTGTTGTTGTTAAGCTCTACTTTCTGATTAGCTTTACAGGCCCATCCAGGCTCACATCCATTAAGCCATGTACTCATATTACAGTTTATGTTTGGCTTCACATAGGATGATTTGGTTTTGCCTGAGACTGACTTGTCCCCGCTTGTAAAACTTCGAGCATAGGCTTCTACTTCTGCTGCTGTGCACATGCGCTGCGTAATATCTCCTGTAAAAACTCACCAAAATCAACACATAATGTCCCTATAGAGACCAGAACAGAGTCATGGTCATGCTAGAAACACAAAATACAAAAAAGTCCCTACACATTTTGAGTGATCAACTTATTTTTCCTTTTTATATACATGATCATATATATTTCTCTTTTCTGTGCAAAATGTAGCTGCTCCACTTTGGTGTCTTTTGGATTTTTTGAACGTTTATCGTTTATTACCAATCCACGTACTTCAAATTCTAGTTATTCTTGTTGATATATGTGATAGGAAGAGGCTGCTCCAACATCCAATTATATTATAATAAAGTTATGCATCACATTCACTTGATAGTTTAAAGTTTTAAGAAAGATTACTCTTGACATGTTAGAGTCCCATCCTTATTGCTTCATTCTTCTAAATAAAACTTGAATTTCAATTCATTGTCATTGTGAGTCTATGCTTTATATGCACTTCAAACAAGCTTCTTGCCTAAGATGGCATATTAGAGATATTATAACAAAAAGTAGTACATTTTAGGAGAGTGATTTCTTCACAAATTTCAAGGCTGGCAAAGTGGAATAGACTATGGAAATGAGCGGAGTACCTTTTAATTTTTGAGCACACATGGTGAAAAAGCTCAGATCTTTGGTGAAATTGAATGCCCCATCCCAATCTGCATCCCTGAAGGGTAATAAAATAAAATTACCAATTAGTACACGTTTTGTAACAAAACAAGATGGTAAAAATGTGTAAATATAAAGTGAAAAATGACATGTGATATATGTTACTATGTTATATATTATAATATAATCAACACACAAGAAAAGAAAAGAATATGATGGTACTATATACACTATATGTTATGTTATATTAACGTGAAGGATGAGACTCACACATCAACAATGCAAAAACCCAACTCCTTTTTTATGGTAGCTTTGAAGATCTTGGTGATGTTGGCCATGCTGGAGCGGTATAATTCCTGGGCAAATATCTGAACCCCAGCACCACCACCATCAACCCCACCACCTTTAACCTGACATGAAACTCTCAATGGTCCCACAATGCAGCCCAATATAACAACAATCTCAATGAAGAAAGCAACATCCTTCCTTGATGTGTCTCTATTACTCATCATCTTCACATCACAAAAAAGATTTGTTTTTTTTCTTTTTAATATTCTTCTATGTATTTGCAATGTGGTTAATTAAATTTTTTTAAAAAATTATTGGTAACAAAACAAAGGGTGTAATTCAAAGGTGGAAACGGGTATATTCATGGTGAAAATGGGTTGATCGAGATTCGCACAGGTAGGGAAGCAGAATGACAAGGTTGGTCATGGAGAGAGAGAGAGAGAGAGAGAGAGAGAGAGAGAGAGAGAGAGAGAGAGGTGGGTATTCCCGTTTTCCTATGAAGAAATGTCGGCGAGGAGGAAGATTTGGCGATGTATGGGGGGAGGGAGGGAGCAACATTTGCTTGTGTTCCAATCAAACGAACTATTACAGCAAAACAAAAGGCAAAAAAAAAAAAAAAAAAAAAAAAAAACCAAATATGTCCTAAGATCGTGTTGAGATTAAGACAAGTGTCACAACTTAATCTGGTTTCTCTATATGACACTATGATACATCTCCAACCTCGTACGAGGAAATATTCATATTTTATGTTATGATATTCTATTTCAAAATTAAATTAATTAATAACGAGGGAAGTACAGTTGTGTAATAGATTTAAACCATGTATTCAAACCATACTATAAAAATGAGGTAGTTGGTGTAAGATTTTTAGCCGTTTTCCTTTACAAAAGTTTGTCAAATTAGGCAAAGGCTTTTCTTGATCCTTGACGAAAAACCGTAAAAATTATACTACTTTATTTTCGATATCATGTAATAAAAGTTTTATCCAAAAATCAATTGGTAATTATAAAGTAACTCAAATGAATTTAATTTATAAAAATAAATAAAGTAGGTGATGTAGGATTTTTAACAAATTTGAGTTTGATTACTAGTTAGAATTTTTGCATGAAGCTCATTGCATTATTTTTTTTTTTTTTAATAATTTTTGCATGAAGGTCATTGCATTTTTTTTTTAATGAACCGGCTCATTGCATCTATATCTCAAGTTTACCGTATATATCACACATAGCATTGGATTTTTTTTGTTACATGCAATTATATCTAGGGGTGTAACGGTCCGGTCTGGTCCGATCTTTAATGAATTTTAGGGATCGGTCCGATTAAATTAATGTGGTCCGGTCCGGTTCGATCTCGAAGTTTTCCATATGCAAAGATCGAACCAGACCGGACTGTTCATGAATGGTTCGATCCGGTTCGGTCCGGTATATTTAGACCATAATAATAAAAATTAAATAAAATTAATTAAAATAACTAAAATGTCTTTTTATTTTCCTTTCATCAAAAGTATGTCTTTCACTACAGAATGTCGAAACTAGCGTAGAAGCATCAAGAGCGGGGTAGATTCAGGTGCGGGACGGGTATGAAAAAGTGAAAACCAAACTCATCCTCGTCGAATTCGGTCGGGTTCAAGATTTTCCCGCGGGTAACCCATCCAGTTATTTTTTTAAATTATTTTTTATTGTATTAAACAAAAATCATACATAAGATACATTATAATTCAAATTAGATATAATAATAAACATCAAATTTTAAAAATATCTAAAAACTTAATAATTAAATCATAGCTAAATATGTTAGTTTTGCTTTACCATTTAACAATAATTATAATGAAAATTATTTAAATTTTATATCATAGCGGGTTTGGGAGCGGGGGCGGGTACTTAAAATACCAAACCCGCCCCACCCCCATCTTTTTAAAGCGGATTTTGGTTTCGGGTTTCTCCAAACCCAATCAGATCGAGTTTTCCCTACCAAAATCGGGTCGGTTTCAAGCGGGTACCGGCGGATATAGGCTTTTTCGCCATCCCTAGATGCCTCTGGATAGTTTCTACTTTCCATATGTAATGGTCATCCTCTTTGCTCCAATAATTGGAAGGCTACTCGTCGAGACAGATTTCTCTTTGCCGACTGTTGATTTGGCTATCGTCCAACGGCTCTCTCGTTTTAAATCCGAGATTCCTTGTCGCCGAACTGAGCTTAGTCCCAACATCAATGAGATTGTTATCTTGAAATTAAAGGCTATTGAATCTCTTGTCAGAGTCTGGTTTTGGCAGTTGCTGCACATGGATCATCATGTTGTTACAGTGTATTTTGTTTTCCCTTTAACTATTATTAGTGTGAAATATCTTGTACTTGTAATTGTCATGTTTTTCACTACTCGTACGATTTTTTATCTATGAATAAAATAAACCTTTCTCTTAAAAAAACTTTGCATTGCATGACCTTGACCATTTTTGAAAATGAAGATAGAAAAATGTTTATTTTCAGAAAAAAAAATCAAAGTAATGAAAGTCACTGTATCTAAAGATAGATAATCCAAAATCCAAATTCATTCTTATCATCATGCGAGAGCGAGATGAGTAGCATTATTTTTAGATAAAGAGAGACTGGCATTCTTTGAAATAAAAACATTTTAGCTTACCAATTCAGAAAAAGAAAAAAAAAACACTTTAATCGTAAATATATGATCTGTCATATTAAAGTCCAATAAATCTGAGTCAACTTGAGAAGATTTACTTTTATAAGCTAAGGCAAAGCTTTTGCTGCATGCTGCTGCTGCTACTACTACTATATTTCTTCCACAGACTTTATTTAAAGAGAACCAAGTTATTACACTATTTTTACTTATTACTCCCTCCGTTCCTAATTATAAGGTCATCTTAACACTTTTATTTTGTCCCTATTTATAAGGCTCTTTACCAATTTTCAATAAGCATTAATTATCTTTTTCCACAAACACCCCTATTTATTTAACACTTTTTAGATTCTCAACAATATTAATAGGAGTAATTTTGAAAATACATATCAAAAGTTCACATTTCCAATATAATTAACTAAATTATTCCACTTTCTTAATAGACGTGAAATCTCCAAAAAGGACCTTATAATTAGGGACGGAGGTAGTAGTTATTACCACCAGCACCATAAAAATATTATTGAAACAGCACGTAAAAAAAGATAGAACTGGAATTTTTCTTGAAACAGAACATGTTCATTGATGCTTCTTTTGTTTTCTTGTATACCAATAACACCCCAAATTGAATAGGCTAACTCCTTAATCGCAATGGACTAATAGTTTGTTTTCTACTCCCATGACTCAGATATGAGAAGATATCTAACTCTGTCTAATTGCTGATTACAAAATAATTAAGATAAACACCTAAACAATAAAATTTTGGTTAAACTACTCATTTGATCTCTTACTTTATCTTTTATTATCAAATTGATTCCTCGCATTTTTTTATCATATTAATCTTGTAAATTTATTTTCATTTGCACTTGTTTGTCGCTGAGATAAAATGTAAGGAACCAATATAATAAAAAAAAATTGTGAAGAATCAATCTAATAACAAAAAATAAGTTAAGAAAACAAATAAATACTTTAGCCTAAAATCTTCTGTACTTTCTCAAATTGCCTTCACTTCTTTCAACTCAAGCTAGCATCACGGATTGGAACACTGCTATCTCCTTAGCTGAAAACTCCACATCAAAGTTTGCTAGCCACTTATCAAACTCCAAGGATGGAAACGTTTCTTCACCCTGCACAGCTGTGCCAACATTTTGACCAGTAGTTTTGTCCTCGTCAACATTGACAGAGTCCAATGATGATGATGATGCGGCGGTGGTGGTGGCGACAATGGATGGCTCTGCCTGGCGCAAGAGCCAACCAATGGTCTCACCATGAGTCTTGTAACCAAGCTCACGTGTGAGTTGGAAGACACGTGCAGCACACAGTGGTGGCAACAGAACACGGCTCTCTCTGCCATTCACCTTGGTGTGACGATCCTTGCTGATTTTTCTAGTACAAGGTACCTTGGTTTCCAAGGCTCTAACAGGGTTAGAGGTCTTAGAATTCATTGCTTTGGATTGGTTGGCTGAAAATGAAGACATTGTGAGAATGAGAACACTCAATGTATGTTTTCTTTTTGCTTGTGATGCTCTTATGTGTTCTGATCGTCAAGCACTAGCAAAAGCTATTTATAGTAAATTTTAAACTCACATCTAAGAAGCTTAGGTACATTTATTAATGAGCAGTGATTGAGAGACCTACGTAAAGAGATCTACTCATTGGTTTACGCAATAAGATTTTGACATTTGTCATTTAAGTTCTTTTATTTAATTTTTTTAACTTAAAAATAATAATTGTCATAATTTTATGTGTAGGTTTGTAGGCTTGTAGATTTCTAAATCATTATTCTTTGTTAATACTGTACTACTATCAGTGAGTTTTTTTTTTTTTTTTTTTGTGCTTAAAGTGTTCAAAGTCAGAATATTGGACAATGTGCTTGAATTTCTGTTTCAGTCTACTCCATAAGTAAAATCATTAATGCACCTTCTGATCTGTAACGCCAAGAACAAGTTGTAATTAAGCTTGAGATAATAATGACCATCTTTGGCGCCAACAGTTTGAAACTTAGTAGTCCACTAGCACTACCTTCAACATCAATAGTGAGTACAGTGAACACTGTACTGTCCGTCTTTGGCAAGTTCTTGATTACTGAAAATGCAGAAGCAAACGGCATGTTAGTCAATGCTTAATATAAGAACTTGATTGAGTTCAACTCTTCAGTTTCTCGAGTATCCTGCTTGGTTGTCTTTGTTACATGGAATCTCAAATTCTAAGACTTCTAATTTGTCCTTTTATGTCTATCATTTAAAAATGTACTTTTTTTTAGAAGTATAAATTTAGTCCATAATAATTTTTGGCTTTTTTAAGTGATAGGTCCCTAAACTTAGGGGATGTTTTGGATTTAGTCCTTAATCTTTTTTTTTGTTGGATCTGGTCCCTAAACTTTAACGTCGTTTGGAACTAGTCCTTCCGTTAACTCAAAGTTAACTCCGTCAGTGTCTTCCAATAAGATGTTGCCACGTGTCCCAACTTGAATTTTTTTTTTTTACTTTTTTGACTTTGAGGTCCCTAAACTTAGGGGGAGAATTGAATTTAGTCCCTATCCTTTTTTTCGTTGGATCAGGTCCCTAAACTTTGGGCCATTTTGGATCAAGTCCTTCTGTTAGTTTTAATCTAACATCGTTACCCTGGGAAAATTTTTATGCCATGTGGACCAATAAATTAATGCCACATAGAATTTTTCTTTTAAAATTGAAAAATTACATAAAATAAATAAAATTAAAAAAAGCCAAATATTACTTGATTTGAAGCACAACTAAACCAAATATCATTAACAGACCCACCATGCCACAGAAAATTTTTCAGGCCAGAATGTGAACCACCTTCCCTATCTTCCTCTCGTTCCTCGTCGTGCTCGATCGTCTCGTTAAGGCTTGACGTCATGGTTTCTTCACCTTGCTTAAGGGGTGGCATTGTTTTCAGAATATAAAGATCTAAAAAAAAAAAAAAGAACACACACAACGTCAAGTGATAAAAACTTAGTTAGACACCTACCAAACCTTCATCATCAAACTCTAAAGTAATAAAAAAGAGATTTTTCTGTGTCAATCAAAGATACTTGTTGCCTTTCTTCCTCCCTCCAGACTCTGCATATGACGCGCCACTAAGAAGAAGGCGGAGGAAGCGGAGAAGAGGGCGGAAGCTGGAAAACAGAGGACGCTGAGGTTGTTGAGGGTTCGAAGTTGCGAGGCTGCTGCACTGTGAAGGAAGTGCGACTGGTCTACTTCAGTGTCGCATCAGATTTGCAGAGAAGATGACCAAGTGAAGGATGAAGAACGAAGAGGTTCTTCGGGTATAACTAGCACCGCCGCACACCATCAAGCGAACTCGTGACTGTGACAGTGATTTTCGCTGTAAACCGAAGCAAGCACAAAACTCAGATCGAGGCGCGACCTTGAGGACGATGGCGAAAGCTTCTCAAATCGTTACCCTGATGGCAGTGGTGAGCGCTCGAGACATCACGACCATGACGATGATGCATCTCGTCGCAGACGCATTGTATTCCAATCGTTATAAAAAAAATCATTTTTTTTAATTTTATTTATTTTTTGTAATTTTTCAATTTTAATAGAAAAGTTCCATGTGGCATTAATTTATTGGTCCACATGGCATAAAAATTTTCCCAGTGTAACGGTGTTAGATTAAAACTAACAGAAGGACTTAATCCAAAATGATCCAGAGTTTAGGGACCTGATTCAACGAAAAAAAGGAGAGGGACTAAATTCAATTCTTCCCCTAAGTTTAGGGACCTCAAAGTCAAAAAAGCAAAAAAAAAAAAACAAGTTGGGACACGTGGCAACATCTTATTGGAAGACACTGACGGAGTTAACTTTTGGTTAACGGAAGGACTAGTTCCAAACGGCGTTAAAGTTTAGGGACCAAATCCAACAAAAAAAAAAGATTAAGGACTAAATCCAAAACACCCCCTAAGTTTAGGGACCTATCGCTTAAAAAAGCCATAATTTTTTGGCTTATTTAAGTTTTTAGTTTCTGAACTTAGGTAATGTTTTGGAATTGATCCTTAAAATTTTTTTTTCATGCTCTGAGTCCCTAAACTTTGCTCAAATTTTGGAAATGGTCATTTCATCACATCACTTAAGTGATGATATGATGTGATGATATGACCGAGAATATGTCACATCACCTTCGCCACATTGATAGGTAACGTGTCAGATAACGCCATGTGAATTTTTTAAATTAAAAAATTCAAATTTATTAAAAATAATTAATTTTTTTAAATCGAATCTTTTAATAAATTTTAAAAGAAAATTATTTTTTAATAAAAAAAATCATGTAGTGTCCCGCGATTCTACATATTACATAACACGTCATTCGTCAATACTGGGAAAGTGACGTGACATGTCGTCGGCTATATCATCACTTAAGTGACGAAAGAATCCTTTCCAAAAATTAAACAAAGTTCACGGAGTCAAAACATTGAAAGAAAAAGTTTAAGGACCAATTCCAAAAGAGCACATAAGTTCAGAGACTAAAATGTTAAATAAACTTTTTTTTTAATTATACCAACTTAGTTTTGAAAATTTATAAATATATATTTAGTGCCTAAAATTTTTTGGGTGTACTAATTTGACTCTTTAAGATTTCCGGATATACCAGTTTGGTCTTTAAAACATGAGAGACCAAGTTGGTATATAAAAAAAAATTGAAGGACTAAATTGATATATCTGAAAATCTTATGATAATAAATGTGTATTTATAAAACTTTAAAGTTATAAGTTGACACAATAAAAACACATCATGTACTAAATTGATACTTAGCCATTTTTTAAAATTAATACTTTCGCTCTATTTATCTGTAATATTTAAAAAGAAAATTTGTTCCTATCTTTTAGAAGTTAATAATTTTTTTTATTTACCCATATTTAATACATAACACTGTGTTGATTTACATAAATAGTAAAAAAAAAAAAAAGACTACGTCCTTCTATTTGAAATATAAGAAAAACTCTACCTTAAGAGAAGTAGCTCCACCACATATACTACTATAATTTTAATCTATTTACAGTCGTGAATTTTTCATCAGTTTTTAGTGTTTCTTACATTCTCATTGCCTCATTGGTGGTAAAGATGCAATTAGGCGAATTTAACTTTTTAGGTTATGGCTTGAATGTACCAAAGTTTGCAAGTGCATACTGCACCTCCTTTGTATTTCTTTATATTTGTAGTTTGTTGAAGAATCACCTTAACCGATAACCATTTGTTCAGATAATGCATTTGTTATTTTTTTTTAATGTATTTGTTATTTTTTTTTTTTAAAATGTAATACATGCACATGAATTATTCTCATGTCATTTTTTCTTTTACACATTTAAAATATTGATAAAATATGCTAATGATACTAAATACTCTTTTTTCTTCCTAAATATAAGATCATTTTAACATTTATATTTTATCTTTATATATAAGATCTTATAAAAAATTTCAATAATAATTAATTACTTCTTTTCACAAACACCAATATTTATTTAACACATTTAAATTCTCAATAATATTAATATGGGTAATTTTGAAAATATATATCAAATGTTCATATTTCTAATATTATTAACTAAATTAACCAACTTTCTTAATGAACGTGAAATTTCCTAAAGGGATCTTATATATAGGGATGGATGGAACATTTTTTATATACTCCTACATGTCTTATATATAATTTTCGCGTTTAGTCTTATTAAATGGACGAGGATCAGTTGTCCCAATATACCTCAGTTATTTTGGTCATATTTATAATACATTATTTTAATTTTCAATAGTATTTAATAACTTTTTTCACAAATACCTTTATTAACTTGATATTTATTAGAGTCCCAATAATAATGAGGGGTAATTTTGAAAAAATATATCAACTTTTCACATTTCTAATGCAACTAACAAATTTAACTACTTTTGGTGAAAGAGAAAAACTTCAAAATGGTCTTATAAATAAAACCGAAAAGAATATTAAAGTTACATATAAATAGGCCCAAAAAATTATTGGGTCTTACTAACAAGGGCCAATAATTTTAACTACATTTTCCAAAATTATTCTACAATGTGATTTATAAATAAGATAAATAAGATCAGAAGAAATAAATTCTATCGGTCTCTATTATAAAAAAAAATAATTTCATACATATTATGGAAAAAAATAATTTCACGCATATTATAAATGTTAGTTGAGTGTATTTATAAAAATTGAAACTACTTTGAAAAAATTTTATTAGTAATAAAACAAAAATTATACTCCCTCCGTCTCATAAGGATGGTAAAAAATGACTAAATTTTTTGTCTCAAACTATAGTTAAAATAATTAATGAAAAATTTAGAAATTGTAAATTTTGAATTGTGATTGGTTGATCCATGCAAAATACATTAAATTAGTTATTTGATAATTGGTTGATGTGTTAGACAAACCATTAAATGCATGTCTTCTTAACTTTTTGACTTTTGAAATTTTTTAACCATCCTTATGAGAAGGAGGGAGTATGAAACAAAAATATTTTAGAAATAATTATATTATAAATATATATTTAATGATATAGATTAAAAAAATGGTACTATGTGTTAGTGATAAATCACAATGAAAGTACATTAAAAAAAAAAAGGTGAGGTTCAATTGGAAAGTGTCAGTGAATTCAAGTTACTATTAAAAAAAAGGTTTACTGGAAAACAGGGTTTGGCGAGTCCCCATTCCCAAATGGAGCATGCACCAAAGTGGACGTCAGTCCACTGAAGCTGGCACCTTTTTAAAGTCTATCTTTATCACATCACTTGTACAGTTGCCAAGGATGTATAACTGGAGTAGCTGGATCTTTTTCTATTTTCTCTCTGATTTCGTTGATGTTTTGATCAATGAAGTAATTAAAACCCATCTTTATAATATGCTTATATGGTTATCTTGATCACATATCATCGTTGTTCCAGGAAACACCTTTATTTTTGGGTTGTTTCTATTTTCAATAAAAGTTTTCTTTATGGTATTGTTTGCAATTTTCGACAGTTTTTTTCGGTGAGGTTCAATTGGAAAAACACGTTGATATGATATGCTTGTTTTTTCTTTTGTGAATAGAGGGTATCAAAAAATATTTACCAACACCTCCAAGTCAGAAAAAAATATGAATAAGAGGCATTTTGGGATTTCATACTAAAATGGATTCAAGGATTAAAAAATGAAGTTCGAATTCCACCACTCTTTTAGTTTTTGGTTCTCAATTTTTTTAGAACCTCGTTAATTTTAAGATAACCCCAAAATATTTTGAATTGTGCTTCTTTTTGGTAATATCTTTTTATTTTGGTCTTAAACTCCACACTTTTTCTTGTAAACATTCCCATTTTTCGAACCCCAAATCCCTTCATTTTCACCATTCTCATTTAACATACTCATTCATATTTATCACTCTTGTTTAACCCTATTGAAATGAATTTTTGTTTATACGACTAAACATATTATGACATCATTTTTTTTATGCTCATCGGATATATCAAAGTCAATTTGCATTTTAAAGCACTTTTCAATGCATTTTAAAGCACTTTTGAATAGATAGATGACTATTAGAATATACAGTAATATATTTTTTTTTTTAAATTTAAAGATCTTCCAACATCATAATGTCATTGTGCAATTTTAAACATTTCGAGCTCACCTTGTCCAAAACATAAAAGCGGTGTTCGAGATTGAATCCCCATAAATCATGTTTGAAATGCACATTGGTCAATAATGGTCTACCAAACTCATAAATTACATTTGATATGTTCCCTTAAACGTACAATTTCATTTTTTTCTCGTTGCCCCATTGAAAAACTAGAGCGGTCAATATATTTCTACAAAGATTATTTGTTTTCATGTTGTTTGTTACTATGTGTTAACAAGTGTGAAATTATTTGAGGTGAGTGAGAGTGAGGAAGATGATGAGAAGTGATGATGGAGGAGAGTGAGATTTGAATAAATGAGTTTTTGGTGTAGTTAGGGAAAGATCGAGTGGGGTTTGAAAGAACGGAGAACATAAAGGTTTTTTTTTTTTTTTTTTTTTTTTTTTTTTACTTCTATTGCGCAAGAAATATCATTCAAATTTTGGTATTTTTTTGAAATTGAATATCTCCATTCTCAAAAATGTTTATCTAACCGGTTTTAATATTCTCTTTTCACTTTCAAAAAAAAAAAACACAAAAGAAAAAAAAATGAAATATGTATATAAAATTATCTTTTCATAGCTTTCTTATTGAATACAGTTTATTCTATTTTTCACCTTTCGCGAAACATATATCAATTATCAAGAGTGTTACACTAATGCGTTGCAATCTTCTCTTTAATTTTACAAAAATCAATATGAAATCAGAATAGCAAAAAGTGAAGAAAGAACATAATGAAAATTGCATACAAGCATAATAATATCAAGGAAAAATAAATTAAAATAGATGAAAGAAAAATAAAAAAAAGGAAAAAAGTAGGATGAACAAAGATGATGTAAATTTTTTTAAATGTATCTTATACCAAATAATAAATCTTTATATATATATATATATATATATATATTTCATTTGTGTTTATCTAAAATAAATAATAAATTCAATAGATTTAATTTTTATTCATCCAAAATGAATAATAGTTTTTTTATTTAAAAAAAGAATTAAATTTTTTGCCATGTGGACATATTATAAATCCATTGTTTACCTACTACTATGACTCTGGTCAAGAAAAACTTCAACAACAAATATGATGACTCTAAAATACAATTTTATTTTATTTTTTTTATAATAAGAAGAAAAGTAGATTTTCCCAATTAATAACATAGGCAAAACTGTTATTTTGGTCCTCAACATTACAAGGTGGTTTTACTTTTATTTATGAATTTTTGAAAATTCTTCTTTAGTCATTGAGATCGTAAAGCATTACTTACCTTAGTCTACGCGTGTCGTCAACCGTCATCCCAATTATGTCAATGAAATAAATTTAGTAATCTCATGAATTAAATGTTTTTTAACTATGGGTCAAATGGAAAAAAGAATCAAATGATATCACTTCACATGGATTAACATAAGTAACATTTTATAATCTCGGGAATTAAAGAGGAATTTTTGAAATCTCTAGAACGAAAATAAAACCACATTGAAATGTCGAGAATCAAAGTGACAGTTTTGTTGATATTAACAAATGTGTTGTACTCTCTCTCGTTTGAAATATAAGGAAAAAAATATTACTCTTGATTTAAAACATAAAAGAAGTTAATTAACCTTTTTAAATTTTGTTTCATTCTCAATATTACTTTCCTAAAACACACGGTTTGCAAAATAAGAAAAAATAACATACTTATATTTGTTTTAAATATAAGAAAAATTTAACTAACATTATAAATTTTTGTTTAATTTTTAATACTATTTTCCTAAAATATATCTTAAAAGTGATTATCTCATTTAATTTTTGTTTTATTCCTAATCATCCTTTTATAAAGTACCTCTATTTTTTATAAATTAAAAAAAAAATCAACTAATCTCTTTAACAGATGTGAAATAGTTATTATTTTTTTATATTGCAAATTAGATGAAGTAAATAAAGGGAAAAAAACTTTTTATAATTCAAATTGGTGTGGTTTTCTTCTCCCAGTTTCATCTAAGTTTTTGTTTGGAGTGTGAGAAGACATCTGTATAATGTTTGTTTGTCAAGATCTGATGACCTTCCTATTTTCTCAAATAAGTAGAAGACTGATATTCGGGACAGATCTTCCCTTCCAGATTTCTGTTTTATCTTCTGTCCAGTGGCTCTACCTCCGCAGATCTGAGATTCTTTGTCGCCAAAATGTGCTTACTTTTGACATGGATGAGATAGTTATCTTGAAAACAAAGGTTGTTGAATTTCTTGTTAGAGTTCGAAGCTGGATGTTAATTATGATTCATGTCCAAAGAATGTTTGCCGTTATTGCTGGGTATCTAATCTTTATTAGCAATCTTTATTTATATAAAATATGTGCTTTGTTGAGTCGTTAAATCTACTTGTATTATTCCATGTTATGGAATGAATTACATATTTTTTATCAAAAAAAAATCTTTAACCAATGCTCTACACATTTGTTATCAAGATTCATAAAACAAGGGTTTTAATTTATTGACCCCCCTACTTAATCATTTGACCCCCTTTTTTTGCCAAAACCCAAAATTGCCCTTTTTTTTGGGAATTTGTCACTCACGCTGGGGGCCAGCAAGCAACATAAAAACAAAAAAAAAATACTGCTCGCTGGGGGGTCAGCAAGCTGTGTAAATTTACACACTCGCTGACCCCCGAGAGAGCTAACTTTAAAAATATGACTTTTCACTAGCTCTCTCGGGGTCAGCTAGCTTGTAATTTTACAAAGCTCACTGACCCCTCAGCTAGCTAGCTCTCTCGGGGGTCAGCTAGCTTGTAAATTTTTACAAGCTAGCTGACCCCCGAGAGAGCTAGCATATGGAAAAACAAGCAAACATCACAAAAAACGTGTACTCGCCAGCGAACATCACAAAAATTGCACGCTCGCTGAGGGGCCAGCGAGCAACATAAAAACAAAAAAAAAAATACTGCTCGCTGGGGGGTCAGCGAGCTGTGTAAATTTACACACTCGCTGACCCCCGAGAGAGTTAACTTTAAAAATAGGACTTTTCACTAGCTCTCTCGGGGGTCAGCTAGCTTGTAATTTTACAAAGCTCGCTGACCCCTCAGCTAGCTAGCTCTCTCGGGGATCAGCTAGCTTGTAAAAATTACAAGCTAGCTGATCCCCGAGAGAGCTAGCTTTAAAAATAGGACTTTTCACTAGCTCTCTCGGGGGTCAGCTAGCTTGTAATTTTTACAAGCTAGCTGACCCCCGAGAGAGCTAGCATATGGAAAAACAAGCAAATATCACAAAAAACGCGTACTCGCCAGCGAACATCACAAAAATTGCACGCCCCAGCGAGCAGTCAAAAAACAAAAAAATATACTGCTCGCTGGGGGTCAGCGAGTGTGTAGAGCAGTATATTTTTTTTGTTTTTTGACTGCTCGCTGACCCCCCACCGAGCGTGTAATAAACCCAGAAAAAAAAGGGCAATTTTGGATTTTGGCAAAAAAAAGGGGGTCAAATGATTAAGTAGGGGGTCAATAAATTAAAACCCTAAAACAAACCAATAGGTTGAGGATACTGGTATGGGGCCCAAAGGGAGGGAAGAGGAGGATTGTGGAACGTTCTAGAGATAGGTCGATAGGCTCCATAAAGCCCAAACCCTAACACACTTCACTCCTCGACTTAGAGAGAGTGCACTGCGTATTATCCTTCACCTCACCTTATCCCATTCCTTCTCTTCTCTTCTCTTCTCTTCTTCACCCACTCACACTACCAAACATGGCCTCCGCCAACGCTCTCTCCTCCGCCTCCATTCTCCGCTCTCCCAAACAACAACAGGTACTCTCTCTCTATTTTCCTTCCTTCTTTTCTAACAACTTCCCTTCATTTTCAACATTGCTGCTTTGACTCATTAATAATCGATTATTACTATTATTATTTTCAATTTTGTATGCAGAGCTTGAGCAGCAGGAGAGTCAACCATGGCACCACGAGTGGGAGAGTCAATTACAGCAGCAGACAAAACAACACTCGTTTCTCTGTCAAAGCTGTTGCCAAAGATATTGCCTTTGACCAGAGTTCCCGTGCCGCTCTTCAGTCCGGTATCGACAAGCTTGCCGACGCCGTCGGCCTCACTCTTGGTCCCAGGGGTAACCCTCCTACTCCTAATCCTAATCCTAATTTCATTCATTAATTCATCATTATGCTTTTATGCTATTGTGGTTATGTTCCATTTACGCGGTTAGAGTTAGACTCCAAATTGTTAAGATTTCATCTTAAAACCAATTGGATTGGCAATTAGAGGATTAGCCAACAAGTATTTAAACCATAATTAAGAGTGAGGGAGATGATGTGGGACTTCGAACACAGAAAAGCTGCAATAAAGAAGCTGCACTATGTAATTTAAAACCATGATATGAAAGAATAGTAGAGCTATTGGAACCCAGTGTCATTCTATTTCATTCATTGTACTCCATTCCATGTGTTATCCTCGATGCAACCTTAGAGTAACGGGGCTATAGTGTAATTTCAATATCACTTTTCATGAGAGGAGATTGATGTAGTTTTAAAGCAGACTTTGCTTAAGCTGAGATTAAGGGAAATAAGTGTAAGTTTTATATATAAAGTATTAATATATGAACACTTTTTTATTTTATGAAGGGAGGAATGTTGTGTTAGATGAATTTGGCAGTCCTAGAGTTGTTAATGATGGAGTCACCATTGCCCGTGCTATTGAGCTTCCTGATCCCATGGAAAATGCTGGTGCTGCTCTCATCAGGGAGGTATGTTACCTTGTTCTCTCTCTTGGTCCTTTTAGAGCGTGTTTGGATAAAGGATTTTAAATTCTTATGAATTTAAAGCATTTCAAGCTAATTCAAGACAGTGAGCGTCAAGGAGGTGAAGTAAGAAGTGAAGATTTGGAGAGTGTTGAAATCCTCCATCAACCTTTAATCTCAACACTCTTCAAATCCACTCTTCTTATCCCACTTCCATGCTCTCTACCTTAAAGAGACTATCCAAACATACCCTTCACGATTAGATTTTTTTTAACTCACTTAAAAGTTTAGTTAAATTTACTACTTTCTTACTGAGGTTGAATTGAAACTCTGTTAAAATCATCAGGTTGCCAGTAAAACTAATGACTCTGCCGGGGATGGGACAACGACGGCTTCTGTTCTTGCTAGAGAAATTATTAAGCTCGGACTTCTCAATGTGACCTCCGGTGCTAATCCTGTCTCAATCAAGAGAGGAATTGACAAAACTGTGCAGGGTTTAGTGGAGGAGCTTGAGAAGAAAGCCAGGCCTGTCAAAGGAGGAGATGATATCAAAGGTATTACACTATTACCATACCTTGCCATTTCTCTTGACCATTAGTTTTTTCTTGTGGTGTGATTTCAAGAAAGTTATGTTAATAAGTTTTTTTGTTATTGTATCAGCCGTGGCTTCTATTTCTGCTGGCAATGATGAGTTTATTGGAAAAATGATTGCCGAAGCAATTGATAAGGTTGGACCAGATGGTGTTTTGTCCATTGAATCATCCTCTTCTTTTGAGACTACAGTTGAAGTTGAAGAAGGAATGGAGGTATTACTTCTCTACTTGACTTGTTAAACTTTTTTTTCTTTAGGAAATGTTGAATTGATCATGAACTGATGATGGGAAAAATGATTTATTCAGTTTCTGATTCGAATCATATAGCATTGCCTTCTTGATCTTTTCTTTTTGACACGTAGATTGACCGAGGCTATGTCTCCCCTCAATTTGTTACAAACCCCGAGAAGTCAATTGTTGAATTTGAGAATGCAAGAGTCTTGATTACAGATCAGAAGATTACATCAATCAAAGATATAATTCCTCTGTTGGAGAAGACCACTCAATTGAGAGCCCCCTTGCTTATCATTGCTGAAGATGTCACTGGTGAGGCTTTGGCTACCCTTGTTGTGAATAAGCTGCGGGGTATCCTGAATGTTGCTGCCATCAAAGCTCCTGGCTTTGGTGAGCGTCGAAAGGCCCTCCTTCAAGACATTGCTATAATGACAGGTATGTGAAATTTTCATTTGTTCAAGTTATTGGTAATTAAGTTACAATGTGAAATATTAGTAATGTTGGAATGCAGGTTAATCCTGGAGTGTAGGTTATTCGAAGAAAAGGTTTAGACATTTTGTTAGTCTATTTTCAAATATAGACTATATGATGTAGTGCCATCTATCTGCCTTGAATATGACGAAGTAACTCTATCTAAGTGGGGACTTGTATTTGTTTTGGAAACACCATTTTATACTTTCATGATTGCCTAGGTTGACTATGTTTCACTTTCCCATTTAACTACTAGGTGCTGAGTTCCAAGCTAATGATCTTGGCCTACTCATCGAAAACACCTCAGTTGAGCAACTTGGTTTGGCTCGGAAAGTGACCATCACCAAGGATTCTACCACTATTATTGCTGATTCTGCATCAAAGGATGAGTTGCAAGCCAGAATTGCACAAATAAAGAAGGAGTTGGCAGAGACAGACTCAGTTTATGATACTGAGAAACTGGCTGAGAGGATTGCTAAATTGTCTGGTGGAGTCGCAGTCATCAAAGTTGGTGCTGCTACAGAGACTGAACTTGAGGATCGGAAGCTCCGTATTGAGGATGCCAAGAATGCAACTTTTGCTGCCATCGAAGAAGGTATTGTTCCTGGTGGAGGTACTGCGTTGGTTCATCTCTCTGCTTATGTCCCAGCAATCAAGGAAAAGATTGAGGATGCAGACGAGAGGCTAGGAGCTGACATTGTGCAAAAGGTAAGAATGCTGATCAGCTTGCACATATTGTGATGAGTATGGTATAATCAATATTCTCTTGGAACATGTTTCACAATTACAATACACTATGCATCACACAAGTACCCACCTTATAGGAACAGAACATTACTAACTTCATGTTAGCAGTATATACTAAGGTACTATTAAGAATCAATCAATATCTTAACAGTATTATACCACTTTCCTAGGCTGACTGGGACTTTTGTCTGTGTTCAACGTCTATGAGCAGCTTAATCAAAATAAAACATGTTTAAGCATTGCTTTAAGCTGCAAGGTGAACTAATCACTCATGGAAAAATGTATTTGGAGTAAAGTACGATGAATATTCTGTATGTAATAAATGTTTTAAGAAATGGTTGGCTGATTTTCTTTTTCCTTTTTTGTTTCTTATAATTTGGTTGGATGAAATTGCATAAAAATATTACGGATGCTGTTTTTTCTACTTGCAGGCACTGATAGCACCTGCATCATTGATTGCTCAAAATGCTGGAATTGAAGGTGAGGTTGTTGTGGAGAAAATAAAGAACGGGGAATGGGAGGTTGGTTACAACGCCATGACAGACACGTATGAGAATTTAGTGGAGGCTGGAGTCATTGACCCTGCCAAGGTAACAAGGTGTGCTTTGCAGAATGCTGCTTCGGTTGCCGGAATGGTCCTGACCACACAGGCCATCGTGGTGGAGAAGCCCAAGCCCAAGGCACCTGCCGCTGCTGCCCCTCAAGGCCTTACTATTTAATTTTTAAGTTATTTTATTGTTGTAGGGGATTACGGCAAAGAACAGTTTTGTGTAGAAATTGATTGATAGAGCATGAGTGTTCGTCTGTTGGTTGAATTTGAAAAAAAGAAAATGTATTTTAGTCTTTAGATTTGCTTTTATTTACAAGGGAAAAAGGGAGAAAGGGATGAAATAATATTATTGGATCCTAGCATGTCATGTGATTGAAATAATAGTCTTTTGAAAATATCCTCCCTTAATTTTTATGCTTAAGTTTTGTGCTTCTAGATCTGTGTTGACAACGTCATTGAAAAATAAATGATAGGACCAACGCTAACGGCTCTTAATTAGAGAGACCAATTTGGCTATGGGACAATTGCCTATTTTTCCTTTTTTTTAAAAAAAAAAATTTTATTAATTAACATTTTAACTTTATTTTATCCTTTTTGCTTTTGTTTTGAAACAAAGGCAGTTGTGAAGTAGATGGGAACACAAGAATTAACGAATCAGAAGAGTCCCATCTTATAAGTTACATCCAAAAGCATGCATATCTGGTTTTCTAGTTGATTCATAGCAAGCTTCAAAGTAAATCTGCAGGCTGTCTGATCCCTTTACGTGAAAGCATGCTATAAGATCAAGAAAACGTACCGATTCTGAAGATGAACGAGTGGATCACATCTTGATTGATATTTGATAACTACTCAAAACATTTCCATTTCAAAGAGAGCAGCAACTTCATGAGAATCTTCGTCATGTTTTTGGTCTTTGAGACTAACTTCATGGGAATCTGATTCATTATTAATAATAGTCTTAGAAAATACTGTAATATGTAGCGATGGGAATTCATTCTTGCGTATTGTATGTGCATGTTCCAACCCTTAAATTAGGGTTGTATACTTAGAGAAAAATTATATATAAAAGAAATTCACAATGTTTAACTAACTATGGTCACAATAAAAAATAAAATAAAAAACTTGCTATGGTCACAAACGAGTACTAGATGTCTAGATGTACTCTAGGAGAAACAACCATCAAATTTTTCACATGTAAGATACATAACTTATACATCATTTAGCAAAGATTTAGAAAGAGACAAACTCATAAACCAATTCCAAAATTTAACTAAAATAGGATCAAGAAAACCAACAACATTAATACAAGTTCCATTTAACTTGCTAATCAAATTGAGTATGAAGAGATGCATTATTTACTGCTCCATCTTATCCTATTTATAGGGCATACTTAATCATATCACACGGACCAAGGAGGGTAGTTAGGTTTTTTGAAACTTTAAAAAAATACTTCAACATTACAGTCTTACCCTCTTAACTTGCATTGAGAATTTCATAATGTATTACTTCACATTAATGGCAAAGGGCAAATAAGAGAAAATAACAATAAATGTCTCCTAGAAAATACAAAGTGACTTATAAATAGGACAAATTTTTTTTTTAGAATGTGACTTATAAATAGGGCCGGAGGGAGTATTTTATACGGTACTATTCTTTAATTAACCATAGTTTATTTATGCAGAGAGCATGCTTTTAAGATAAACTTTTCTGAATTCAATAGATCGTCCACTAACCGCTACGCATGCAGAGCCCTACTTTCATTTTGAACTATAATCCCTCCTGCTCAAATTATAAGCAACAAAAAACATCCTTCTCTTGATTTAAAATATAAGCAAAATTAATTAACTTTATTAAATTTTGTTTCATTCCCAATGTCACTTTCCTAAAACATTTCTAGAAAATTGTCATCTTAATTAATTTTTGTTTCATTCCCAATACTACTTTCCTAAAATACCTCTATTTTTTATAAATTTGAGAAAATTAAATACAATCAACTAACCTCCTTAATAAGAGTAAAAGTGGTTGAATTTGCTTATAATTCGAGTCGGAGGGATTACATACATAGCCATCCCATCATGTACTAGATGCTTCTTTTCTTCAATCCCAGTCCCACCATCAACGGTTTCAACTTTGAACACTGATCATTCTACATACCAAATGAATTTAAGCCGCTAACGCAGCGTTTCGGAGCATTTATATGGTATCAAATTCTCCTTTTTTAGTTAGAATCCTTGAATTTGCATTTACAATATTAAAGATTTGTTTGTAGCATCACTTTATTTTCTTTCTGCGTTGTTTTCCACTTCCTCTTCTTCTTCTCCTCTCTCTCTCTCTTTTTTTTTTTTTTTTTTACATGGAAGGTCTGGGACTAGAACCCATGACATGGGAAGGGGGAAATCTTAAGTGTCGCTGCCGCCACCAACTGGGCTGTCTTACACAAACTTTTTTTTTGTATTAGAGGCTAAAGAAATGATAAATATTCTCTCATTTTTAATGATTGCCATGCTACGTCGTCTATGTCCATCCAAAAACAAGTTCCTATACCCATTCAAAAACACTTCTTCCTTTTGTATTCTTTTTCATCCATCATGCTGTTTCATTAGCAAAAATAACTATAGAGACAGATCGATATTAAGGAAAAATAGTTAAATACATTTAATTTTCTCAATTTCATTAAAAAATATATTAGTTTAGTAAATTTGTCTTGAGAATGAAACAAAAATTAAATAATTCAAGCACTTTATAAGGATATTTTAGGAATGATTGTATTGAAAATAGAAAGTTAGTTAATTTTTACTTATATTTAAGACCACTAATAAAGTGTCTTTTTTTCTTATAATTAAGGTGGAGGAAGTATATATATGATACAGTAATATTTATAATTCAGTTTACATTATAAAAAAAAACTAGAGGTTAATTAATTGTATTTAATTTTTTTAAAGGGTCTGGCTAACCAATGCTCATTGTTTAAGAAATATACTAAAGGAAAACTTACATTGAAAATCTAAGTTCATTAGTCCTCGATATTTTAAATTCAACATTTTCCAAGATAAAACTACCTTTCGGCTAGTTCCTTAAACAATGGCCTAAGGACATTCTTTGACATTTTCCTTATTATTACATTATTAAAACAGAAAAGACTTAATCGTCTAGTTTTAACCTTCATGTATGTTCGAAAAAACTCTCTTGATGGGATTAATTCTTCTCAATTTTCATTGATGTAATACTTCTGCAAGAGCATAAAAAATATAAAAATATCAATTCTCGATATCTTTCACAATGCAATTTGGAGCATTCTCAAGGCTAGGTACCTGCAAAAGTTCTTAAATTTAGTCATGTGTGAATATGTGATGCTTATAATACATGAGTGCCAATTCTTATGTGTAATGGTTTTTTTTTTTTTTTTTTTTTTTACTGGTTTATGTGTAATGTGTTGATACTGGAGTACTTCTCGTAAAAAAATCGTTCTTTTTTGCCAAAAAAAAAATATCAATTTTTGATTGGTGTTTTGAATAGGTATGGGAAAGAAGAGTTTAAGATGAAAGGATGTAATATGTGTGAGTAAGTATTGAAAAAAAAATAAGAGAAAAGTTAAAGTTTGGAAGGAAGAAGAAAGGATGTTTTTGGAAGTGTGATGCAAAGTTTATAAACTATTGGGATGTGAGTAACATGGTTGCATATGTATTAATAAAAATTTTCAAATTTTAAAGTTTAATAATCAATCTTAAATCGAGTTTTCTAATTTCAATAGAGTATTTCTCAATACACACATGTTACAAATCAATATGCAAATAAGTATACACTATAAAAGAGTGACACATATCATCTATTAACCAATTAATAAGTGATCAATTAATATTATTGATTGGTTAACAAGTAGTAACATATATTATTTTTGTGTTTTGTGTTGTAAACTGATTTGTATATGGATTTTGTAAACCAATATTTCATTTTTGAATTTCAATATTCAAGTGTTGTAATGTCAATGTAATATCAATTTTTATAGACAAGTAAGTGTAGCTCACATGATCATGTACTAAGGTTTTTAAAAAAAATCAAAAATATTTTGCCTATAAAAAATCAATTTTTATAAATATTATTTTGAATATAAATAATTCTTTTCAAAATATAAAATAAAATTTAGAAATACTATGATTGCAAAAATAATATTTAAAAAGTTTATAAATATTAATTGAATAGTAACTCTCATTTTAAAATAAAAATCGAGTGTATTGATGTGAAAGAAATGAAAAGAAAAATTTTGAAAATGACTTTTTGTAATAGTTGATTTGTAAAATAATTGAAATGAATAAATGCGTGGAGTGGTTTTCGATTATTTTTTTTAGGAATCGGATATATAAAGAGTAATTTTGAATAAAACAAAAAATAATAAGATGGGAACATATCATGTTGTCCTGCAATGAATGCTTTCTTTGGCCCGTATCAAACGATGAATGCACCTACCGTAGGCATTGTTGTAAGCAAAATATAAAGAGAGTTATTTTTCAACCCCCACCCATTATTCTTGAATCCCATTTTCTTCCGCCTCTCCTCTTGAGAAGAGGCGAAAGTGTAAAATTAACGGCTTTTCCGCCTCTCAAGAGGTGGAGGAGAGGCGGAAAAAAATGAGGTTCAAGAGTAATGAATGGAGACTGAAAAGTAACTCTCAATATAAATTGTCACGGTACGAGCGTCGCTAAAGATAATAAAATGATGATGATAAAAAGAAAATAATAAAATGATTTTTTTCCTTAAAAATATTTATATTTTCAATATTTTTAAATTTACTATTATTCAGGTGTGAATCTGCAGACAAAATCATTTTCAATCCATTAAGAAAAAAATCAATCAAATAAATGAGTAGGACAATAAGTGTCAAACATCTTTTTTTTTAAAAGAAAAAAAATTATTTCGATTCTATTCTTAAATGTAAGTTTTTTTTTTTTTTTTTTAACAAAAAGTACTCTTTATCAAAGTTACTCTCTTTGATTTTAAATGTAAACTTTTTTTTTTTTAAGTTGGTTCTTAACCCTTGTTTCAATTTCAATGGTATTAATTAGTTTTTTTTACAAGCATCCATATTTACTTAACATTTTTTTAGAGTCTTAAATTCTCAATAATAATTAGGGGTTGTTTTAAAAAATACTACTATTAAATATTTACATTTTCAATATTACTAACAAAAGTAACTAACTTTTTTAAATGAAGTGTTTTTTACTCAAAAAGAACTTACATATGGAATAATCAGTATTGGTGGTAGTATTGAAAATGTAAATATTTCATATATTTTTTTTAAATTATCCTGATAATTATTACAATATCAAAATTCTGAAAAATATTAAATAAATAAAGATCTTTATGAAAATAAGTAATTAATATTAATATAAATTGAAAATGAAAAATACACAAGAAAAAAATCTTCTAAAAGAATGTTACATTTAAGACCGTAGTTTACCAACGGGGTTTGGTTCAGTTGTTGTAAGGTCCAGGTTGAAATATTGGGAATGAGATACAGGTGCTAGTAGCTTCGTGTTCGATTCCCACTAAAAACATCCCGCTGGGAGAGCCAGTCACGCAGCTCGCTCCGAATTAGTCTAAGAGCTCCCTGATATTAAAGATACTTTTAAGGATACCGGTAATTCCGCAAGGAATTCAGGAAAAAAAAAACTTCGTTAAAGAAAGAAAACGAGTGAATCATTCTTGTGCAATGTATTGTGGTCAAAATTACTTCCTTTTTGTTTCATTTCATTTGTCATTTTAGTATTTTAACTTATTTTAAACTATTTTTAGTTTTAAAAATTTAAAAGGAAATTAATTAATTTTTTTAACTTTTAACTTTGTATTTTAATATTTTAAATTATATAAAATGAATGATATTAACATAACATGATAATCTACTATCTATATTAAAAAGACGTTTGTTCGAGACACCACGTTTATCGTTGAAATTTTCCTCGCACCAAAATGATTGTATGTAAATAATCATTATCTCTAACAAAAATTACAATTTGAATTTGAAATTTAATAAATTATTCAAATTTTAAAATCATTATCCCCAACCAAGTTATCATCTTCATATGAAATTATTATCCTTAACAG
This sequence comes from Crotalaria pallida, assembly GCA_037953625.1. Lineage (NCBI taxonomy): Eukaryota > Viridiplantae > Streptophyta > Magnoliopsida > Fabales > Fabaceae > Crotalaria > Crotalaria pallida. The sequence goes on along the minus strand of CM075654.1, from coordinate 133,239,929 downwards.
AAAAATTTAAATTTAAAATAATATTATCTTCAATATATTAAGTTGATGTGAAATCATTATCCAAGCACAAATTTCAAACACGAAATCAATGCAGTAACTAGACAAAGACTCTGTTCGGCAACACGAGTTAGGAGTTTTTAGATTAAGTCAATAAGCTACTAGCCCCGTTCGATGAACACAAATTAAAAGGAGTTTATAGCTTTTAAAAAAGGAGTTTGTAGCTTTTGAAAGCTAGCAGCTTTTAAAAAGCTACTTCTAGAAACTAAACTAGCTTTCAATAATTCATATACCAATTATTTCCTCAAACAAAATTTAAAATTATTTTACTACCCTTTAATTAATTATTAATATTAATTATAATTTAATAATTTTGTTATAATTAATTAATTAACTACGTAATTAATAAATTAATAAAAAAAGAATTTAATTAATTATAATTTAATAATTTATATTTTAGTTAATTAATTAATTAATTAACTATCTATTTAATAAATAAAGAAAAAAATTTGAAATATTTAAAATAATAAAATGTTGCATGTCCTTTTTGGTCATTTAATAACTTTTAGCTACTTCAAAAGCTAGTTTTTCCGAATAACATTATTTTAAATAGTCAGCTAAACATTTATAAGCTCTCAGCTACAAGCTCACAGTTCCTAGCTAGCTTAACAACTACAAGTTAAATGCTCTCAGCTACAAGTTACAAGTTCACAGCTACAAGCTAACTTTGCCGAACAGACCTAAAGAATTACTTGTGCTATCGGTCATTACAAGCACAAATTATTAATTGGTTTTAAATAATCACATCATCTGTAATTTGGGTCAAGAGAAAAATGAAACATACTTATTCTTTCTTTGTCCCTAAATATAACATTAAATAATGAATTTTTTTTCTTTAAATATAAGTACATATATCAACTTCTAACGACATTAATTATTTATTTTTTTAAAAAAAACTCATATTTAATCAACACCTTTTAAACTTGTAATAATAATTAGGATTTTCTTAACCTCAGCCCTTAGGGTTGAGGATAAACATCCCAAAGTGGTTGAGATTTCTTGAAAATGATGCATATAATAAATCAAAGGACTTATGTTTTTATTTTTTCAAGACATACTAACCACTTTGGGGTGCTTATCCGAGGTTAAGAAAAGTATACCAAATATTATATTATTTCTAATACCACTAATAATATTAACTAACTTTCTTAATCCACGTAAAAGTTTATTCCAAGTACTTATATTTAGAGACGAATGGAATATTAATATAACTTAACTAAGACTCTATTCGGCAAGGGTAGCTAGGAGTGCGCTTTTTAGCTAGCTAGGAGCTTTTAAATTCATTCAATAAGCTATTAGTCTCGTTCGGTGAACACAAATTAGAAGAAGCTTATAATTTTTGAAAATTAGTTTTTAGAAAGCTACTTCAAGCAGCTTTCAAGAAACTAAATTAACTTTCAATAATTCATATACCAATTATACCCTCAAACAAAATTTAAAATTATTTTACTACCCTTTAATTAATCATTAATTATAATTTAATAATTTTGTTATAATTAATTAATTAACTACATAATTAATAAATTAAGAAAAATGAATTTAATTAATTATAATTTAATATTTTTTATATTTAATTAATTAATTAAATATGTATATAATAAATAAAGAAAAAAATTAAAAATTAAAAAAAATAAAATGTTGCATGTCCTTTTTTGTCATTTAATAATTTTTAGCTACTTTAAAAGTTAGTTTTGATGAACAGCACTATTTCAATTAGTCAACTAAATAGCTATAAGCTCTCAGCTCCTAGCTAGCTTAACAGCTACAAGTTAGAAGCTCATGGCTACAAGTTATAAGTTCATAGCTACAAACTAATTTTGCCAGACCATAAAACTAAAACAGATAAAATGAAAAATATATATTTTTAACATATTATTTTATCCAAAATTAACGAGTAGTAATATTTTCTTGTATTCCCTCCGTTTCACTTTAAGTATCTTTTTAACATCAAAATTTTGTTTCAAAATAAGTGTCTTTTTACCAAATCTAGGCAACATTTAATACTGTTTTTCCTTATTTACCCTTACATTTAATGTTGTTTTATTTTTGAAATTTGTAATACTAGTAATGATGCATTGACAAAATAAAAATATTAAATAGGGGTATTTTTGACAAAATACACAAAAAACTTACAATAATCATGATAATCAACATTTTCTTAATCTATGTGCAAAAGTCCAAAAAGAAACTTAAAATGAAACGGAGGGAATATCACTCGTTAAAATGCGTGCCTATCAACACTTTTTGGGTAAAATGCACTTCCACGTGTTACCACAGTACCAAACCATAAGACACACGTGTATTGGTATCAGTGTATCACTCATCAAGGTGCTCAACTTTCAGCCTAATGTCCGAAGAAGCAGACTTCCACCATGTACAGTACTGTATACACCCACCATCTTGCCTTTGAATTACGATTTACGACTCAATCACTCGAATTATAAGCAAAATCAACTAATTTTATATTTATTAAGAAAGTTAGTTGATTATATTTAATTTTCTCAAATTTATAAAAGAATAGAGTTATTTTAGGAAAATTGTATTAGAAATGAAATAAAAATTAAATAAGATGACAATTTTCTTGGGATGTTTTTGGAAAGTGACATTAGGAATGGAATAAAATTTAAGAAAGTTGGTTACTTTTGCTTATATTTTAAACCAATAAAGGTATACTTTTTTTTTTCTTATATTTTAAGTCGGAGGAAATACTCTAGATGACTACTTAAGATTATGTTTGGCAGGAGGTTACACATAGGAGATGTAATGGAATGAAAGTAGTTAACCTGATGTTTTGATTGTTTGAGAGTTCCAAACTAATATTGAAGAATGGAATGAAAATTTTTCACATAAAACATCCAGAATCCTTATTTTCCAAATTGGGGTGAAATCAATAGAAAAAAAAAAAAATAAAAACATTTCCCTTTTCATTTTCATCTCCTTCAAAAATCTCAAACATACCCTAACTTAATGTTTGGTTTGAGAGAAGAATTTGGAAAAAGAGACGACGGTGATAGATTGAGTAGGATTTAGTCTTTGGTATCAAATAAAACAAAAACAAATAATAATAATAATAATAAAAAATAAGGAAGAGATCAATGTTGATAGTTTAAAAAAAAAAAAAAATACTCCAGCAATTTAATCGCCACCTCCTTCATCAATAAGTTATTGGTCAAGTGTTAGATAAGTTGGATTTCAATTGTTGGTTGTTTATATATAAGCACAAATTTGAATTCATGTAGAAGAAATTATTGGGAAGAATAGCTATTGGCTTCAATAACATTGACTCTCCAGCCCAGTACGAGGCCTAGCTAACGAGGGTAGAGCATTAGTTAAAAACAGTTTTAAAAAAATACTAGTATTTTTTTAAAATTAATATATTTTAATTCATTTAAATAATATATAAAAATAAATATTTAAAAATCTGAAAAATATTTTAAAACTTGAAAATTAAATCATACCTTTATGAAATGCTTCCTCTGTTTCTAATTATACCGGGACTAAAAATCATAATTTTTTATATATTTTTTCAAAATTATCTCTATAATTTTTATTGTTACTTTAAAAATTATTAAAATAAACCAAATTAATTGTGAAAAAAAAGTAGCCAATGTCATAAAAAATTAAGGTATAAGCTTATAAAAAAACCAAACTATAAACCGCTTGAAATGCTTATATATTTTCTTATAAACAAAATTTTTTATTAACACAATGAATCTATTTAAGTATCATAATACACTTGAATCACATCTTTTATGAAGGGTTTGAATGAGTACACAATCATGTACTCAAAATAGGCCAAAATCAAAATGCTTATAAATAATAAGAAATTAAGAAAGTATGTTATTTGTCAGAATTCACTATTTAACTGCTGCTGGCTTAAAATGTGAATTACGGAGTATTTTTTTTTTTTTTTTTTTTATGTTATTAGGATGGGATTTGGGAGCAAAGATAAAAATGCTACATACAATCCTAGACCTGTCACCCCGACCCATCTTAAATTTAGCAGGTACGAGTTTTCTCAAATTTAAGGGTTTTTCCTTTTGAACTTCACCTTTATTCATCGGCTCCTGCCGCCTAAAACAAGTCAGATAAATTTTTTGGCCTTCATCTATTACTACCGATTTGTATAAGGCGGAAGAATTACCAACTATTTAAAAGCGGAAATACTTTCAACTTTTAAGAAGCGGAACAATTAAAGTGTTGAAATCCCAGAAACGCCCCTCCGTAAACTCTCCACCTACCTTCTTTTTATTGTTTTGTACGTGAATGAATGAATGAACAATTTTAGTATTATAACAAATTTTTAATGTTTTCCGCTTGATGAGAAATGGAATACTTTATTTTATTTACGACTTTGGAAAGGTGGAAGATAATACGACTTGCATAACGTGAAAAATATTTTATTTTGTTTCCACCTTGTTTCAAACGGAACGAATCTTCCAACTCGTTTTAGGCGGTGAATGAGTTCAAAAGAAAAAAGTCAAATTTAATGGATACGGATTTTTCCCATCAAAATCAAATCGAGATCGGTTTAATTGACATACCCATAGTGTGCCATGTGCAATGCAGCATGGATGTTATTTCACTTCCAAAAGTTTCCAACCACAATTTTGTGTTTAACGAGTCTTCCCAGTAGACAGAGGACTGTATATAGATATCCCACGCCCACGGCTACCAGTCTCCATCTCTTACCCCGTCACTTTCTGTATGCATGTGAACAAATTTCACCGTTTCCACGCTTCTTTACATAAAAAACAAATTTGAAATCTGCACCCAAAATAAATAAATCAATAAATACAAATTTGAAATGGATGTGACATGAAACTCTCATTAATGTTTTTTTAGTGTACATCGATTAAAATTATTTTCAAGTGATAACCGAATATTAATTTTTTTAAGCATAAAAAAATAATCAAAACAAATTTTGTCTTTATCTGCAATATATTTTATATACACGTGATAAAGATTAAATTCCTTATATAATTTTTAAAAATTTCAATTATTTATCAATTGTGTTAAATTTTGTTGATTTATACATCTCATTAATATGAGTTGAGTTATAAGGACCAACGTAAGAGGGGTAAGATGTTTTTTTTCATATACATCAACATCTCTATGTAATATTTGTAACCATTTTCTTTTTCTTCTAATTTCATTTGGACTTTCTCTTTTTTTCTTAGACAAAAAAAATTCGTTTGGATTTCTTGCTTACTCCTTCACTCTCAAGATTTTATTTCAAGTATAGCTATGTTAGTGAAAAAATTAATATATCAAAACCAAAAAATAAAAATATAAACAATTAAAAATTGCATAAAAAAAATTGCAGTTTGTTTACTACCTTAGATTTCATACTTTGCTATCTGAACATTCAAAACATATATTGGCGCATTAAATTCGAACTTTAAAAATAAGATAAATAATTTATTATATCAATCTATTTATTAAATCACATGTTCTCGTCATTTTGATACGAGGCTTATAATAACATTACTTTTTTAAATAAATCAAATAAAAAAAGTTATATATAAATATATATATTATTTTTATCACCTAAACATACATGCAATTTGAATAAAGATATTTATAAATTAGTACTAATGTTAAATCATTTTTCCGTATAATGATGGTTTATTTATTTAAATTTAAGCTGAAAAATCACAAATTGAATTCATTAATAGAAAATAATTTTTTTTTGAGATAATAACTTTAAAGCAAGTTATAGATCAATAAATTAATTATTTTTATTATTATTATGTCTCTAAATGTTTACTAGTATTATTTTTTTTTGGTGTACATACTTACTAGTATTATTATTTGATTTAGTAGAATTCAATTACAAAGTCATTTTTAAATAATGGCAGTGTAATAATAATAATATATATATATATATATATGTATATATATAATATGCATTATAGGTATCCTTCACTTTTTTGTTTGTTACGAAAAATAGCAATTTCTTTTATTTTATAGTAAATCCTCAAATGAAGAAATTTTCTAAACAGATAAGAGAGTACAGAATTCATTTTCAAAATCATTGAGAATGATTTAAAATTTAACATTCGAGCACATAATAAATTAGTTCATACCAACGTGGGGTTGGTCAAGTGGTAGCTCATTTGATCCATTAATCAACTGGTCTCGAGTTCGAGCCTTGGATATGGAGCAACCCTCGTTGGGAGACCCATACCGCTTAGTTCGAGCTCAGTTGGATCGGACCGGATGAGTCGGATTCTGGGTAAACCAGATCCGAGTACCAGTTGATGTAAAAAAAAACAATAAATTAGTTCATAATAAATGTGTCAATTTATAATATTTGCCTTAAAAAAGGTACAAGTATTTAATAATATTATTTAAAATATTAATAACATGTGCATTCCAGGAACTAAAAGCTACAAAAGTTTTCTATAATCACAATTCACAAGAATCTACTAATATATATATAAAACATTGGAGAGAATCGAACTTTTATCAATCAGACTAACAAATATATGCTAGTATGTAAGACAATAAGTATATATTGTAAAAGTTAAGCTAAAAAAAAAGAGTATATGTATATTGATTACTAGTTTTTACCCCGCGCATTGCACGGGTCTGTACCGTTTTGTTTTTTTTTTATATTGGAACTTTGTTAATAATTAAGTATTAATGATTGAGTATTAAATTTGTTGTATTTAATAAGTTATGTTCTAGTTTTAGGCCCATGCACTGCACAGGACGTTTGTTTATTAGCTAATTATTGTTGGATAAATAATAATTGTAAATTATTTTGGGTTTTCGAATTTTATTATAATCTATTATTATTATTATTGTTATTATTATTATTCCCTTTGCTTTAAAAAAAAATCAATTTAAAGGGTTTCTTAATAAGTACTAATTCAAAATGGTTACTATAATAAAATAAAGGATCACAAATTCATGAACAATTTGATTAATCAGCCCAAAATAAATAAATATTATTTGCTTACTATAAAAATCTCATTATCATGATAAATAGACATTAAATCTTAGGTTAAAACATATCACACAACATGTATGTCTTAGTTTTCGCAAACTAAACAGATCTTAAACTTTTTTTTCATCAAATAGGTCTTGCTCAGAGCATATAAATTGACGAAACAAACTGTCTTTTGTTTCTAATTGAAAATTAACGCTTTGAAAACTCATTTTTTTCTAAGTGTTTTTTTAGCATAAATAATTAATTCCTAAATATATAAGTGTCTTTTTAGAAAATGATACAATATTAATTATATATACATATTTAATAATTTTACCCTCACTTTATTAAGAAGAGAGGTAATAATTGAAAAAATATAATAAATATAATTATAAGGGAGAAAAATGACAAATTAAGTAAACAGCATATAAAGTTAATCCAAAATGATACATTAATTACATTTTTTAATGGGAACGTTATACCTAAAATGACATTTCAAGTAAAATGAATTGAAAGAAGTAACTTAAATGGGATATATAATATAGCACATAAAAAATGTTGAAAACAATTGCGAACAAAGCTTTGTCAAACAACTATTAAAAATATAATAACTATTGCCTGAAAAAATATATATCTGTTTAGTAACTGAGGCATACATAGTTACTAAAACCGTGAGGATTTAACATTGAGAAGTAGCACTTAAAAGTACAGTAGTCTAGAACAAATTAAGGCTATACATGAGAAGATCACTCGGGAATTATTCCAGATATACTTAAATCCTGTTACCCATCCTGTCATAAAAATCTAAGAGTAATTTCTCCCTAACTTCTCCTATAGCATCATCCAACAATGCTTTGATGTTTATACCACCCAAGGCGTTTGTAGTTATGTCAAAATTAACCAACATAAGTTGAGGAAAAATCTTTCAACTTGAGTCACATTTTGTACAATATTTGTTTATACATTACAAAAGAGAGCAAGCATGATGAATATGGTAACAATGAGGACACCAGCCACCACTTGCCTCAAAACCACTCCTAAACAAATGCAATCATCATCTCATAGCATAACAAATAACTTATAATCAAAATATAAACAATTTGAATTTAAACATAATTATTAATAATTATACCATAAAAAATTTGAATCTAAACATAACATGAAATTTATCTGATATTTAAACAATTCTCATTTGAAAATAAAAAATTTGAAACTTTGAACAAAGGTAAGAGAAAAACAAACAGAGAGGGTAACTGATAAAGAATGTAACAATGAAATGGAAGAACAAAATCATTAATAACCAAACGGCACATCATTCTTTGCATAAATAAATTGCACTCCTATCATGATTTTATTTAAAAAATAAAAATTGGACAGTGCAATAAACAATCGTGGCCCTGATTTTTTATGTCGTCTAATGGGTTAGTTTTCTTGTTTTGCCTATCAATATGTTTTAGATAGAAAGTCACATTAAAGTATGATCAGAATGCTTAGAATGAGATTTGCAAAAGTAAGAGTGAGAATCTCACTGTATCAATTGAAGATAATCCATGATCCATATTATTAAGCGAAAATAGTGACTAAAAACTAACTTAAATGGGATGTATAGTATATAAAAAACAGTGAAAAAATATAGCACAATTGCCACGTAAAATAATAAAAAAGAAGAAGAAAAGAGATAGACAAAAAATCATGGTAAAAACATCTAATATTTTAATGTATGCACATCGAAATCTGCAACATTAAAGTTTGTTAGACAATTTGAAAACCTTGGCTGTAATCCATTACCCTTTGATACCGTGAGTGCCGCGAGCCTCGTAACTACATCAATCAATCCCCACCTTCATAAATTGACTGCAAACAAAAATAAACAAAGTAATGTAATGGAAATCATTATAAAATAATGAAAAATAAAATGAAGAGGGAAGAGATTAGTATAGAGAGTCATGGTGGAACCAAATCCTAAGAGTGGAAAGAAAAATGAAAGAAAGGAATGGAATATGTAACTCCGCTTCTCCACTTCTCTTCTCCAACGGCATAGATGCTCTTCTCTACTTTCTTTCTCCTTTACTTTCAAAATTTGCTTCCATCTAGAAATTTGAAAAGTTCTCTCTGGTGCACATAAAAAATAAATAGCCACTTGTAAATGTAACTGTTGTAACTGGCATTGTAATTTGGTACTGTAAAATAGAATTTTAAATTTTTTTAAAATTGAAATTGAAAAGAGGACACATGGATGTTTTCACCACTGCCACATGGATACCTTAACTGTTGAGAATTTCTCAACTTTTACTCAGGAAGCAAGAATTCAAAAAGGAGTATTGTGGAGCCTCCATTGGGGAGTCTTTTTATACTAAAGGGGAAGATTAAAGGAGAAAATAGGTAGTTCACCAAAAAAATAAAGGAGAAAATAGGTAACATACGTTTGAGCCTAAGTTTTTTAAAACCGGTTAGTCGTTGAAGTCGCTATTGGATGCCGCGAACGCTATTGACGTTTTGAACAACTTAAGAAGCATCTTCTTCTTCGGCTCATTCAAAGTCTATATAATAATGAAAATGTGTGTGTGTGAAAAAGCAAGAATATGTCAATAAATCAAAACCGCCGATAAAGTAAACATTACAGGGTATCGCTATCTTTGGTCAAAATCAAGCTAATGTTTTCATAGCTTGTATCAACAATGTGGAGAAAGAGTGCTTATAAAAAAAAATAAAATAGAGAGAAATAAAGAAAAGGATTTCGGATGAAAGGTCTTCAGTATCAATTAATTCTTATTCAGAATGTCATCGTGAAGACTCACTTTGGTCCCTATCGATTTTGCACAATACCAATTTGGTCTCTAACAATTCATAATATCATATTTAGTCCCTAAAAAAATCATACCAATTTTGTCCCTAACCTTTTTTTCATACCAATTTCGTCCCTCAATATTTTCTTCCATACCAACTTGGTCCCTCAATTTTAAAGATCAAATTGGTACATCTAAAAATCTTGAGGGACTAAATTGATATGAAAAAAAGTTGAGGGACCAAATTGGTATGGAAAATTTTTTTTAGGGACTAAATATTCTTATGAATTGTCAGAGACTAAATTGGTACTGTGCAAAATTGACAGGGACCAAAGTGGGTCTTCACTCTTTAATTTTTTTTAATTAAGTGTGTATTTAATTAATTAATAATAATTATTTAATAATTTTGTTATAATTAATTATCAACAACATAATTAATAAATAAAGAAAAAAATCAACTTAATTAATTATAATTTTATACTTAATTAATTAATCAATTAATTAACTATTTATTTATACAAAATGAATAAATTAAAATAGTAAAATATAATAATATAATGTTGCATGTTCTTTTCGGTCATTTAATAACTTTGAGTTACTAATAACTCATAGCTTTCAGTCAGCTTCACGATTACAAATTACTAACACACAACTATAAATTAATTTTATCAACCTAAATGTGTATTTTCTGTAGTTAAAGTGAAACGGAGAGAGTAACCTGTTAGCAAAGTAATTAGTTTTGTTTTAAAAATGGCCATGTTTAACGTACCAAAATTTTTTTGACTTATATTCCACCAAAAACTTATTTGTTTTGTAGTGTTTAACAAGTACCTTCAAATCATTCGTTAAAGGACCAGCCTTTACCTGAAAAAATGAGCTCTGCTAGGGTTTTGTCCAACGAACGTGAACGAGATGAATCGTCAGTCCAAGAAGATGATCTTAAGAAGAGAAGTGTCAAGAAGGTCAAAATAGGAGAAGGTCAATCTGATTCACTCATGGAGGAATCTGTTGGTGATGATGCTGTCCATCTAGAGGTTCCTGAAAGAAGTGTACAAATTTCTTATAGAGACTCTCTGCTTAGAAATGTTGGACTTGAGGATGCATGGGAAATGCATGAAAGCACAGAGGAAGATCTTCCTGAAAATAGGTGGTATAAGGAAGATACAAGTGATCAAAAAGAGGAAAGCTTTAATCCTTGCCCAGAGATTATGGTGTCAAAAGACGAGTTCGAGGAGTGGTGCAAACCATGGCGGAATTCTCTTATAGTCAATGTGCTAGGCAAGAGAATCAATATGAGAATCCTTGAAAACAAGTTGAACAGGAGTTGGGCAAAAGCTGGATCGGTCAGGATCATAGAAATGCCAAAGGGATACTTCCTAGTGCAATTTTCAATGGAAGAAGACTATAAACATGCTCTTTTTGAAGGTTCGTGGAAAGTTGCGGATCATTATCTTATAGTTCAAAGATGGAGACCGCTTTTTTTACAAGGGGAGCATCTGGTAAGGAAAATAGCTGTGTGGGTTAGGCTCCCAAATCTTGATATGGAACTCTATCATCCGAGCTTTCTTCGTAAAGTAGGATCTAAAATAGGTACCATGCTTAAGATTGACAACACCACCTCAATTCATTCGAAGGGAAGATTCGCGAGAATTTGCATAGAGATTGATTTAATGAAGAAACTGGTCCCTAAAGTGAAGGCTTTTGGAATGGAAATCAACCTTGATTGTGAAGGATTGCATCTAATTTGCTTTAGTTGTGGGAGGTACGGTCATAAAGCTGAATCATGCCTTGAGGCCAAACCTGCTTTGGAAAGCCAGCAAAACTCTCCCTCCGGTGACATTCCGGCAACTCAGACGGCTAGCGGCAATGTGATGGTAACTGCTGAAAACAGGGAGGAATTAAAGGAAATTAATGATATTAGCATTAATGATTTTTCTGTTGGTGAAAAAGATATGAAAAATAGCAAACCAGAGGTAATGGAATCGGAAACTTCCCATTTTGGGCCCTGGATGTTGGTTAGAAAATCTCCAAGATACAAAGGCAAAGGATATGCGGCTGTGAAAGAGAATAAGTTTGACGGATTAGGTGGGTCAAGGTTTGCAAGCCTTAATGACAATGCTGAAGTTGGGGTTGAGAATTCCACACAAGCAAGTGGCCATACTGAAGCTACAGCGGGTAAGAATAACAAGGAGGAGGGTTCTATTATTGTCAGTAAAAAACTTAAGGTTAGAAACCCTTTAGCAGGTAGGAATCCCCAAAATAGGCCCAAACAATCTTTAAAGGGGTCCAACAGCTATCTAAAACAAGGCCCAGACAAACCTAAGCCCAAAGTGGACACTTAACAAAGAGTTGTGCTTGACCAGTTGAAGTCCCCACGTGAAACATCCGCAGAAACACTGAATCTCAGCAACAAACTAGATTCGGTTATACTTCACAAAATGAAAACTCTTCAGAAGCAGGGAATTACTGGCTTAGAAGGTCGATTCACGCAGGTTACTCTTCCAAACCCAGAACTGGTGGATTACGCCCTTCTCAAGAGGGGTATGAATACGGTTCTCAATCCTTTGACAATTCCACCGGACAAAGACAATAGCAGCAAATCTCAAGGAGGCATGGAAATCGATATGGTCTCCTCCTCGCATGAGTCTTTAGGTATGAAAGAGGATGTTAATCATCTTGTTACTGCTGACCTTGATTGTCAAATTAAAACTCTGTCTTAGATTGATGATTGTTCTGTCCTGGAATGTAAGAGGAGCCATGAGTAGCTCCTTTGGTCGTCATTTCCGAAATCTTATGATGATGCAACGGCCTGAGATTGTGATTATTCAAGAGCCGAGGTGCAGCGGTCAAAAGGCCGCTAGAATTATTAGAAAGCTTGGGTTCCGCAATTCTGTTGTTAGTGAAGCTAATGGTTACAAAGGGGGCATTTGGATCCTCTGGAATAATGACTCCATCTCTATAAACTTGCTCAGGTGTGAAACTCAGCTTGTTCATGTTACTGTTAAAGAAGACAATTTCAGGCCTTGGTATCTTACGGCTGTTTATGCAAGTCCGCGTGAAGAAGAGAGAGCTGTTCTCTGGGAGTCTATCTCTGATATTCATCATCAAATGAGTGGGGAATGGCTTCTTTTCGGAGATTTCAACGATATCTCGAACCCATCTGAGAAAAAAGGAGGGGCTCCCATCAACATGAGCAGATGTCGTGCTTTCATGGATAAAATTAACTCTTGCAGTCTTGTTGATCTGGGTCAAATTGGTGGACTCTATACTTGGAGAGGACCTCTTCGTACAGGATTTGAGCGCGTGTATGAAAGATTGGATAGAGGACTCTGTAATGTTGAATGGAGAAACCGTTTCCCGGAGGCAACTATCAGAGTTTTAACTCGATTGCACTCAGATCACCATCCTCTGGCCCTCAACATTGACCTCTCTAACGGTAACAGATTAAATAGACCTTTTCGCTTTTATGCTATGTGGATTAATCATTCTGATTTTGATAATTTTATGCAAATTAATTGGAGAAAGGATTCTCTTTTAATTGAGGCCATTGATAGTCTGGTTCCTAAATTAAAAGAGTGGAATGAATCTACTTTTGGTAATGTGTTTCTGCGAAAAAAGGAACTCATGGCCAGAATTAGAGGAATTCAAATTTCTCCTCAGTATTTTTCAAATCCTTTTTTACAAAATTTAGAGATTGAGCTTAAAAATCAGCTTGAGATTACTTTGAAAAATGAAGAGGCTCTTTGGTTCCAAAAATCTAGAAAGGATTGGATTCAAGGTGGTGATAGAAATACTAGATATTACCACTCTCGAACTATTTCTAGAAGAAGAAAAAACAGAATCTTAGCCTTGCATGATGAGGTTGGTGAATGGTGTTATGATGATATCTTGAACAGGAATAGAGTCATATCTTTTTTTAAAAATCTCTATACTGACGATTTGATTGACAGGCCTGATATCATTTGCAGTATTTCTTATCCTGTTAATAACCTTGACTTGAGTAGCCTCCTCCTTGATGTTGCTTCGGAAGAGATTAAAACTGCTTTATTCGCTATGGGTTCTCTTAAGGCTCCTGGAGAAGATGGGCTCCCAGTTATTTTCTATAAACATAATTGGCAAATTCTTCAACATAACTTCACTGAGTTTGTCAAATTGGCTTGGAACAATATTGAGGCTATTCGGGCTATAAATTCCACGCTGGTGGTGCTCATACCTAAAGTGGATATGCCCCAACATGCTTCTCAATTTAGGTCGATTGCTCTATGTAACGTCGTTTACAAATGCATAACTAAAATGATTGCTAATAGACTCAAGCCATTCATGAAGGAATGGATATCCCCTCAACAAGTTGGTTTCATTCCGGGGAGGAACATACAGGATAACATTATAATTGCTCAAGAGCTTGTCCATTCTATGAAAAAGATGAAAGGGAAAAAAAGCTTTATGTCTATAAAGTTTGATTTAGAAAAAGCTTATGATAGATTATCTTGGGGCTTTATCAGGAAATGTCTTACTGAATTAAATCTTCCTGCTTGTATGATTAACCTTATTATGAACTGTATTACTACCTCTTCCTTTAAACTCCTTTGGAATGGTGAAAAAACTGAGTCCTTTTTACCTTCTAGAGGAGTGAGACAAGGAGACCCGTTATCCCCTTTTATTTTTGTTATCTGTATGGATAAATTGACTCATATGATAACAGAAGCAGTTAATGATAGGAAGTGGAAACCCATTAAAGCGGGTAGGCATGGTCCTTTAATTTCTCACCTCATGTTTGCTGATGATCTTCTTGTTTTTGCAGAGGCTTCTACGGAACAACTTGGAAGGATTATGCATTGTTTGGAACAATTTGGTTTAAGTTCAGGACACAAAATTAATGAGACTAAAACTTCTATTTTCTTTTCGTCCAATGTTAACAGGTCAGTGGCCAATGATATTGTGAATATGAGTGGCTTCAAGTGGAGCAAAGGCATTGGGTCTTATCTAGGATCGATTGATCAGGGAAGTAGAAGGAAAAAGGAATGCTATAAACCTCTTGTTGACAAGTTGAAGAACAGGCTTGCTGGATGGAAATCCAACTGTCTCTCACTGGCGGGAAGGACAGTTCTAGCTAGAAGTGTTATCGGCTCTCTTGCTAATCACAGCATGCAACACTCAAGCATCCCAGTTTCGGTTTTTAGAGATATTGAGAAAGCGCAAAGGGACTTCGTGTGGGGCTCTTTGCAGCAACAACGTAAAGCCCATCTTTTGGGATGGGACATTCTTTGTCAACCCAAATCTCTCGGTGGCCTTGGGTTGAAGCGTATGAAGGTCTTTAATGATGCGTTCCTGCTGAAACTTGGATGGGGGATCTTAAATAGACCCAATGATCTGTGGGTTCAGGTTTTAAAAGGAAAATATGCCAGAGGAAGTGATCTATTGAAAATGGCGAAATGTAGTAATCAAGATTCTCCTCTTTGGAAGCGTCTGGTTCATTTGTGGCCTACTCTCCTTGACAATGTGCAGTTTAAAATAGGGAATGGGAGAGACACTTGGTTCTGGAAGGACAGATGGATTGGAGACAAGATTATTCTCCAAGATTTTGCTCTCAAACAAATTGACTTTGCTAACAATACTACCTTAGTTGCTGATTTGACTGATGATGATAGAAACTGGGATTTTTGCAAATTGTAGGACATCCTTAACAGCAACATTATTGATAGAATTAGAATCATACCACCTCCTGATCCGGAAATAGGAGAAGATGAACTATCCTGGAGTGCAGACGACAATGGAATGTTCTCTGTCAAAAGTGCGTACATAATGTTGTCTAATGAGGTGCAGACGGTGGAAACTATCCCCTGGGATAATGTTTGGAGAATTAATTGTCCAGAAAGATGGAAATTTCATTTCTGGAAAACAGGTCATGGCAGATTGCTAACAAACTCTAGGAAAAGCGCTTGGGGCTTGGGAACACCGGAGTGCAAAGAGTGTAGGAATGTGGAGGAAACCAGTCTCCATGTTCTTCGTGATTGTCCGAAAGCACAACAGTTTTGGAGGAATATGATACATGGAAATGATCTGATCCGTTTTAATCACGCTGAGCTGATTCCTTGGTGTCGTGAAAACATATCAATGGGTTGGGAATCCTACACTACCCAAGAGTGGAGGATTTTATTTTTGTGCTCCATTTATTTTCTTTGGCAGTGGCGGAATAATGCCCTTGATGATCCTAATTTTAATTACCCATCTAATCCTGCTCAGTTTGTTGTATCGCAGGTCCGAATGATCAAGGAACAGGGAAGCGCTTCTGGGACGAAAAGAACTGAAACCTTGTTTGTGCGTTGGAAGCAACCACCAGAAGGCTGGACAAAGCTCAACACGGATGGTGCTTCAAAAGGCAATCCTTGCTTGGCGGGGTGTGGTGGCATTTTCAGAGATAGTGCTGGAAAATGGATGTTTGGATTCTACAAAAAGATTGGAATCACGACGGCTTATACTGCAGAACTTTGGGGAATCTTGATGGGTCTCAATATTGCCTGGGAAAAAGGTCTAAGAAGCATAATTGTGGAGTGTGATTCTCTAACTATTGTTAATAATATTAATCAAAACAGGAATGATAACAGTAGAAAAGAGAACAACAGCCTTATGCGCCACATTGGTAGCATGCTGAAAAAAGATTGGAGTATTTCTTTCACTCACTCCTTCCGGGAAGGCAACAGATGCGCTGATTTTATGGCTAATTTCAATCTTGACAAGGAGTACGGGAACTATGTTGTGGAGAATCCTCCTCAAGATCTTATGAGCATCATGCTCCAGGACTACTCTGGGACTGCTTTACCTAGAGACTCTATTGTAATTTAATTTTCTTTTGCTGGGGCTTGCCCCCTTTTGTTTACCAAAAAAAAAAATCATTCGTTAATAAAACTTAATTACGAATAATTATTAAAAGGGTTTTGGTAGGGCATTTTTTATAAGGTTACTATAATTAGAAAACAATCATAGGTATAGACTACTTTGTCTCTCTTAAAAATTATATTTCTGATAACATTTTGGCTCATTAACAAATACAATAAGATAATTTATAATTATTTGTTTTTTTATTAAATTTTCTTAACACCTTATCCTTGAAAATAAGAAACAAAAAATAGGCAAATTTTATTAAAAAATATATAAATTCAAAATCCATTGTTTTTTTCTACTCAATACTTTTCTATAAAAACTATTTTCTTTTATGTTCTTATTTTGAGCCCTTGGATGATGTTAACAAAACCAAAGGGCAACCATAGCAGAGTCATGTAGAGAGTCTTAAGTTAAGTGTATAAAATATTAAGAGACTCAACTTAAGATTTTGGAAGACCCTATTATTATTATTTTTTTTACAATCTCTCTTTTTTACTTTACATCTATCATCATCATAATAATTATAATAAAAATAAACTAATAATGATAAATAAATAAATATTAATATTTTTAAATAGTAAATAATAATATTCTTAAATATATAGTTTTCTAATTTTATTCTAAAATATATTGTGTTATTATGAAAAAATAAATATTAATGGATATATAAAAAAACATTTAAAAAATGGTTATAAAAAAATATAGACATTGAAATTATTATTGTAATCTATCTTTTTCTTATAAAAATGGTTATGACACATTTTTTAACACAAAATTAAATATTTTAATTTTAAATGTTATTTGAATGTAAATATAATTTTTGAAAATTTATAAATATTGATGTCATAAATAAATATTTGAGATTCTTTTTTGATAAGTAGGTAATTAAAATTATTGAAATTATATTTAAATGCATTTTTAAAATGAAATTGAGTCTAAAAGTGCACGATGATGTAATGTTGATGCATAAATCTTGTGAGTCTTATGACTCTTAACAATTGCGATAAAATATATGAAAATTTTTAATTTGAGTCATATAACAAAATGATGATGTGATGTTGATATGTCAAAGTCTGATGAGTCTAATATAAATACTCTGTTATGGATGTCTTAAAGAATAAATTTGAAAATAATGACAAATAGTAGTTTTTAAAAAATTGAAGAACTTTTTGCAAGCCAAAAATAAATTGATTTATGATAATGGCACAAACATTTAAAAGTAATAAAAATTAATTAAATCATGAATATTTATTACTGTAAATTAGTATTTTCACAAATACTACTCCCTTCATTTTATAAGGATGATAACAAATTGAAGTCAAAAAAATTAAAAAGATATGTATTTAATGATTTGTCTAACACATCAACCAATTATCAAATACATAATTTAATATATTTTACAATGATCAACCAATCACAATTCAAAATTTACAATTTCGAAACTTTTCATTATTTACTTTAACTTTAGTTTTGGACAATAATTTTGCTAATTTTTATCATTCTTGTGGGACGAAGAGAATACTATTTTGTATAGTTTGGTGGATTTTTCTATTTATATTTTACCAAAAATAAATTTAAATTTTCTAAAAATATTATTACATGCCACATGGCACTCTTGATTGTGATTTGGGATAATTTTTTCTTAAAATACTACTGAAATTAATCAATTTCTCATCTCATTTTTATATGTAGATCACATTTTAGAAAAAAATTATTTTTATAGATAGGTTATTTTATATTTTATGATGTATTTAATACTTTTTTTTTCAAACAACCATATTAATAAATCAGGATTCTAATTAACTAAGTATCAATTCTCCATGTAAAAAGTAATACAAGTAAAATAAATAAAAAAGTGTAAAATTAAAAGAGTTAAAAAAATTTAAAAATTAACTTCATGTGTATTTTGATTAAATGTGAAATATAAATAGAAACTAAATAAGGGTTGATAGAATGAAATTAAGAAAAGCATTGACAAGATTAGAATGGGAGGAAAGGTATGATGAGTAGTGGTATGGGAATGAGTCAAGCCAATCCAAGCCTTAACAAAAATAGGTTTGGCCTGTGTTCCAAAGTCAAGGTTCAAATTTTTTTATTGGTTTATTATAGGCTAAATTTTAAGCTTAAGCTCGACCTATTTCAAGGCTTGGTCTGACCCAAAAGCCTTCTTAAAAAGTCTATTATTCAATAAAATTATCACATTTTAGCACAAGCATAAAAATGATTTATGCCCTCAAATTATGTGACCGAAATAAAATAAAATGAAATGTAAATAACATAAAAACTCAAACTATATAATAACAAAAGTAAAACTATACAAAAACATAAATGACTCGGATTCTCAAATTAATAAACCAATAAAAAAAGGAAAAAATATATTTTTATGTTTATTATAATATTATATATATCATAAAAATTTACTTCTAATTAAAATTATTAACAAAATATGATATATAAATATTTATAAAGTTAAATAGGTTGGTCCAGTGAGTCTAATAAGTTTTTATAAAGTTTGAGCCCGACTTATTTAGATATATAGGTTTTTCAAAAAGTTTAAGCTTGACCTTTTCATTAAACGATCTGCACCAAGTCAGATTTTAAGTGGGTCGAGCCATAGACCCTCATGAGTCAGTCTGGCGCATTCCCACCCCTAATGAAGAGAGTGATTGGTTGAATTTGAAGCTTTGTTTTCTTGATCGGCTGGAGCGTTTTTTCAAGAGTTATATTTTAAACTTTGTCTCTTTATATTAATTAAATAAAAAAAGAGTTTAAATTAAAAGTCATTAAATGATTTTTGGATAAAAACCATTTAATCATTTAAATCATTTAATGAGAGTTATCTGTTACTTTGTATTGCAATTTTGAGAAATTTCAAAAAATATAATTTTTTTATCAAGATAAACTTCAAAAATTTGTTTATTTATTATTTTTATGTAGCATTTTTGTTTTTTTATCGAGTATCCATTCTTTATCTTGTGGAATAAATGATGGAAATATATAAATGAATAAGTATTATAATCTATGGTTCATTATAAAGATTAAGATCAAAATAAATTTACTTATTGATTTTATAAATATTTAATAAATATTAGTTTTTCTTGAAATCTTAGTAATGTTAATTATCAACTAACAATTATTTTATAATATCGAAATTAAAAGTACTTCAATATTTTTTTAAAGGTGAAACAAATATTATTAAAGTATAGATTTTTTCGAACATTATAAATAATATGAATATATAATTAAATATAATGATTTTCATTTTGTAGAAAATTTGTAATGGATTAATACTTCAGTGATTGTTCTAATCTCTACACCAATAAAAAGCTGTAACAAATTAAAAACAAAGTTATTTATATTTCAAAAAGTAAAAAGTAAATAAATAAATCAAAATTATTATAACAATAAGCTAGGATAAAGATTTTTAGGATTCAATCTTGTGATTAACTTGAGATAAGATTACCAATAAAAAAATCAAAATATAAGCTAATATAATAGGTGTATTAAAAAATTTAATTTATCCATAAAATTAAAAATATTAATAATAGTAATAATCTTTAATAATAATAACTAAAGATACTAATTTACTTTAATAATAATTTAAAATAACAATATTTATTTTAAAATATTCAATATAAAAATTTAAAATATTAGCAACCCATAATGCGGTGAGAGTTAATCTTATTATTATATTATCTAAAGTTTGGTGAGTCAACAAAATTTATTTATTGTATCATGTTTACTATATTTAAAATTGGGTTTTGCTTTGATGCCACTTTTATTTCAATTGGCACCCATACCATTTTAAAATGTACTAATGACAATGCGACATGTATGATATTTATACACAGTCATTGCTTAGTTGTTTGATTACGTGTTGTATAACAATTTTTTTTTTTTTAAAAAAAAACTTAACTTAACCATAGTTACAATTTTTTTTAAAATTTTTAACCAAAAACAAAAACAATAATCAACGACCAAAAAAATTCATGTGGTTCATTGTTGTTTATCTTGTTCGTTGTTTTTTTTTTGTGTTCATCTTATCTTGTTCATTATTTGTAGAAAGTTCATGATTTTTGAAATTTGTTTGAATTAATCTCATCTATTCGTTTCTAGATTCAAAAGATTCATGATTTCCTTATCAATATCTATCAAACAAGGATCAATGCATGGTTTCTTGTTTCTTGTTCTTCGCTTCTTGCCTTTTGCAGGCTGTTGTTCACATTTAAATTGATGGCCGCTGTTCTTTTGCAATGAAATAATAGATCCTATACGTAATATTTTTTATATTAACATGACAAATACCAAATGATTATATGAATCCTTATTTTAGGTTAAACAAGTTTCAATTAACTGGAGTAACAATCAAACATGCTGATGCAACTACTATGGCGGCAGGTTTAATTTTTTATTCAAATTAGGATTAGGTTTTTCTTTTAATTTCTGTTTTTTTAAGTTGATTTTAATTTTTTTTTATTTGTAACTCTAGTTGAGTTAAAGTTTTTAAAAAATTTGTAAAATAATCCAATATATAGATATTGATAATTTTATGCTGACTGTATTAAATTAATCCATGTGTC
This sequence comes from Crotalaria pallida, assembly GCA_037953625.1. Lineage (NCBI taxonomy): Eukaryota > Viridiplantae > Streptophyta > Magnoliopsida > Fabales > Fabaceae > Crotalaria > Crotalaria pallida. Next base: position 133,218,687 of record CM075654.1, on the reverse strand, counting down.
ATGATTTAATTTGTTGAAATGAAATTGCATTGATGTCTTTCATTGTTAAATGGCATGGAAGCTTTTCCCTTTAAAATTTCATGGGATAAGATACTGCAGTTATTTACTCATACCCTAAGACATTAATATTATTGCAGCTACCACCCTAGTCAACATCTCATAATTGCTTGTGTAATTTAACTTTTATAAAAATATGATAAAATGATGATACGATAGAATAAAAGAATAATAAAAATATGATAAGATAAAATTTAAATTATTTTTATCATATCTTTATCTTATCATTCTTACCGAATGAGCTCTAAATTTTTCGAGATGCACTGTTTCAATCAACCAGTATAATGGCGTGTCCATGGCAATTGATTGGTTAAAATTCCCAAATAACGGAGGCAGGTTTGTTAATTGTTAAACAGTAAAAAAAGAAAAAAGAAAAAAGAAAAAAAAAAAAGGGGATCAGGCGTTTTGCGTTCCTAGTTTGGAAGGGAGGGTAATTTGACCATGGTAAATTTCTATAGACCGTTTCCTCATGGTTTACTCAAAAATAATGATAAAATAATATTGTACCTTTTGTGGTTTTATTTATAAGTTATCTTATTGAAATTTTTTTTATTCTACTTATAAGTTACTTTATACTCCTTTTTATTCTATATGTAAAATCTTTTTTGAAAAAAATTACATCTACCAAAAAAAGTGGATTGATATTGTTACGTCTATCAAAAATATAACATTTAATATAATTTTTCAAAATTATTTCCAGTTATTTGAATTCAAATATTGACTTAATAAAAATATTAGATATTTGGAAAGAAGTAGTAATCAGAGTAAATTTTAGGGTTAAAAAAAAAAGAACTGATAGAGTTAAACAAAAAACAAAAAAACAAAACAGAATCTGTAAGTCGTAACTTTAGGGGCCCACAGCATCTCATACGCGGAAAGTGAAATAAAAGGAAGGCGCGAGGGAGAAATCAGTAATTTCCGAACCCGGAGGTATTATATATTGAGTCGACAAAGAAAGAGGCAAAAAAAACCAGAGAGACAAAGAGATAGACAGACATAGTCGTCGTGGAACGTCGTTGATTGCGATGCGTGGAAGAATCCCCTGTGACTCACCACTCTCCTAATCATAATGTGTCACCCTCTCCCTTCTTATATCCACCACCACCACCGTTTCTTCAACCCTACCACCACCGTCACCCTCCACCCTCTCCTTCTTCTCATTCTTCTCTAATAATAATCCATCCGCATTGTCTTTCTTTCTTCCTCCTTCTTCTTCTTTTACGACAGGTTAGATAATAGATACCTTTCTTTCTTTCTCTTCCTTCCCTCTTTTCTTTATTGCGGCCCCCACCACTTTTCCGTTTCGCACGTTTTTTTTCTTATTATATATATATATATATGTCCATTTGTTAGCAATGTCTTTGTTGCCGTTGTTAACGGCTTTTTGATTGTATTTTGACGCGCCTAAGCGTGTTGTGTTAATTACGTGCGTGCAGTGCAGATATGGCTGAAGCGGGGAAGATACTGTACATAGTGGTAGTGGACGACGCTGCTGAGAAGAAAGGGAAAGGCGGCAACAATGGCAAGGACTCGTTTCGATACACGCGCTCTGTTCTTCAGAGCACTCTTCAACTCATGGGATGTAAAGCCCGTCATTCCTTCAAGGTCATTCATTCACTTTTATTTTAATTGTTCCTCGATTGAAAAGGGCGTATGAATTTCTTTTTTGTTTTTATGTTGTCTCTTTATTTATTTTTGTTTTATTGTGTTTTTGATGATTTGTGATTTTAGTTGTCTTATAGTACTATATTCCACACGGTACTTTATCTTTTAGTGGTTGATTTGGATACCTTGTGTTGTGTCTGTGTGTGTCTGTCTTTTATTGAGATTCTGTCCTTTTTTTTTTAAAAAAAAATATTTTGTTTTGATTTGGGGAGAATATTAGATATTAGATATCACATAGTAGTTGGTTTGAGACAGTGCCAAAGTTTTATGATTGGTCAAAGAAATTTATAAAATACTATTGATTTGCCTTCAATTAATTTCAGTATGTTCTGTCCGATAACAAAACTTTGGCACTTGGAGTGATATAATGTATGGGACAGTAGTTGATGTGAACCTTTTGATTTGACAAGGTTCGATTTGCTTCCTTGCCTCTAAAATGATTCAACGTTTTTATGAACAATTAGAAAGGATTTGATTTTGCATTAACAAAATTGAACAAAATTATTTTGATTGTTTTGTTTTGCTGAAAGATGCATTTTAGGTGAGCAATTGTTCTTTGATCTATCAATTTAAATGGTACAGTAAAAATTGATAATTATTTTTTCCGGTAGTATTCATTCGGAAGTACGTGTCTTCATTCAGTTATATTGGGGTATTTATGTTGCTTGGAAAGTTTTTGAATCTTGTTCCGAGCTAATAACCTAAGCTAAGCGGATAGAGCATGGACATGAATCTGACATAGAAATGGAGATTTGGCTACTCCCAAAAATTATAGGATATGACATGTTCAGGGTAGTAGAATTAATATCAGTCGGTAGGCATAAATGCATACTGAAATACTATATGTTGCTCAATGGTGGTTGATTGCTGTAGAAGTGGAATGTGACCCCAAGTGAACTTCACATTCAATGCCACGAGCGTAAATTGTGACAATTGGTCACAAGACCAGCACAAATATTCAAATAATTAACCTAAAAAATGTAGGATTCAGGTTTGTAGTGTTTTATGATGTTTGAGGAATATTCAACATTGATATTGTAGATTTGTAGTAATGTTGAACTATCCATGCATCAGAGGAATATTTGACATATGATGCTGTTTTTGGTAGTTTATGACATCTTATGATTGATTTTTATTAAGTAATATCTTACATCAATTGTTTCATATTAGACAACTCTGTGATTGAGAGTTGTACCTCATAATTAACCTGATTTTTTCTTGAATTTTTTGCGCAAGATTATTCTGAATGTTTTTGGTTTATACCTTTCTTTGTTTTCAGATCAGCAAGAGAGTTTTTGAACTAACCAGGAGCGAGAGTTGTACTAATACTTTGCAGCCCGGAGTAGTTTTATCAGATCCGGATACTCCCAAGGGAGATTTTGTGAATAAAATTGGTCATCGTGCTGTTGGTAAAGCAGACTTGGACAACCAATTACCTTTTGGGAAAGATTATAGAAGTGAGAGTATGCCATTTGAATTGTACAAAAAACGCACAACTGCATTTGTTCCTAGAGAAACTTTTCTCAATATTATTTGTGATGGTTTGGCTGAGTATAAGTATGTGGGTCCAAACCAGAGAGCAGACTTGGTTCTAGCCTGCAGGTACCGTGCTTTTTTATACTTGTTTGGGACTATAATGTTCTACAATAACCTGAATAGAAAGAAAAAATGAATAAAGCTCTGATCGGTTGCTGCAAATGATCTGATATATTGGAATCTATTGAATTTTGTGATTAGATATGGTTTGCCATGGTTTCCATTTTCATGCAAGAGTTTCTAAACCCTTAGTATGATACTACATTTATAGAAACTGGATTTTGCTTTGGGTGTTTATGAATCTTTAAAATGTGTGAAGATGTCAATAAACAAAAAATTGTGTGATTTAATGGACTGCAATTGGGGCTTTATATTTGTTTCCTTTGTTAATATGTGCAGATGCTTCTTAAGTCAAGAAAATGATGATAATTTGTTGCCAATTTAGCCTCTTGCCTATCGTGGAAAGTGAATTTTGCATACTGACTTGGTAGAATTTAGAGGCTTGAATTTAGCAGAATCATCAAACTGCTTTCTTTTCATTACCTGTCTTATTTAAGCTACGTGTATTTTGTAGCAAATAATATCATGTGAACCATATCTTGATTTGAGGAATAAGCAACATTGTTCAAAGCTTATGGAAATCCGACATATGCTGTCTCCTTATTCTCTAAATTGCTGCCTTACACTCTGATTTTGGCATCTCTATGTCTGAGACAACATCACTTCTATTTTATCAATAATCTGAGTAGATTTTCTAGAAACATAAAGGAGACTGGTAGATCTCTCAGTTCTGAAAATGATTTGCCTACTGATTTGGTTTTAGTTAATAGTTTAAAATGATAGCACTTCATTTTCCAGTATTTGTTTTTGTAAACATTTGCTTCTTCCATTTCTGATTCTATTTCCACCCTTAAAATCTAAGTGCTGAATGTTCAATTGTCCCTTCAAATTTGTTTCTTCCATCCTGGATGAAGTTACCAAGTTTAGTATTAGGTACAGCATGTGATATTTGTAGCACTCTAAAATTTTAATTCATTTTTTTATTTTACATGTACCATGAAGGGATTATTTTAAAATTACAGTACAATTTACACTATTTTTGTGATTATTTACTTTACTTTATTTTATTTGCAGAATCCGCGAAAGGAAGGAGTCTGTGACAGTGCTGTTGTGTGGCACTAGTGGCTGTGGCAAATCCACATTGTCTGCTTTACTGGTATCTTTTCATAGTGAAACAATTGTTTCTTTTTCATTTACAAATATGCATTTCTGGTTTTTACTTGTTTAGAGACTGGAGACATGTATGTGAGTAATAAAGTAGAACCTGCATGGTTTTTATTGCTTACAATTCAATAAATTTACTATCATTTATATATTTGCTTCAGGGGAGCAGGTTGGGAATCACAACAGTGGTATCAACTGATTCTATTCGGCACATGATGAGAAGTTTTGCTGATGAGAAGGAAAACCCCTTGTTGTGGGCTTCTACATACCATGCAGGCGAGTGTTTGGATCCAGTTGCTGTTGCAGAAGCAAAGGCCAGAAAGAAAGCGAAAAAGCTGGCTGGTGTGTCGCATTCACTTCCCAAGGATGAATTTACTGAGGGTAATAACAATTCTAGCAATGTTCGAACACCGGAGATGAGCTCTGGTACCATTGAACTGATAAGTCCAAAACAAATGGCTGTTGAAGGATATAAGGCACAGAGTGAGATGGTAATTGACAGTCTTGATAGGCTAATCACTGCCTGGGAAGAACGAAAAGAGTCTGTTGTTGTTGAGGGTGTTCACTTGAGCCTCAACTTTGTTGTAAGTCAGATTCTCATTATTGTTTTCTTCAGTATTTCCTTTTTTTATAGTGTCAATTTATGTTACTATATCTTCATAATTATAGCATTAAAAGCTTGAATACTGACACAGATGGGGCTCATGAAGAAACATCCATCTATCATACCATTCATGATATACATTGCAAATGAGGACAAGCACTTGGAAAGGTTTGCCGTACGAGCAAAGTATATGACCTTGGACCCAGCTAAAAACAAGTATGTAAAGTATATAAGAAACATCAGAACAATTCAGGATTATCTATGTAAGCGTGCTGAAAAGCATTTAGTTCCCAAAATAAACAATACAAATGTTGACAAGAGTGTAGCAGCAATCCATGCAACTGTCTTCAGTAGCCTTCGTAGGCGTGAAGTTGGGGAACAGCTGTATGATCCTGTTAGAAATACTGTAACAGTTGTATATGAGGAATATAGAAATCAGTGTGCAGCCAATTCATTGAGTTCAAAAGGAATGTTTCAATTGATCCAGAGAAATGGTTCTACAAGGAATCTGATGGCTCTTGTAAACACTGATGGCTCAGTGGCGAAGGCTTGGCCTGTTGATTTAGTTGACAATAATGGAAAGCCTGTATGGGGCAACAGATCAGAGAATGGAATTGGAAGTCCGATGTACGGTCCCTTACGGATCGGTAAGGCAGAACCTGTAAATCTTCAGTTTGGTTTTTATGGAATCAGTGCTTGGCCCACTGATGGTGGCACTAGTCGTGCCGGAAGTATTGATGAGTCTAGAGCTGATGGGACTGAAACCGGCAGTAGATATCTATCCTCTGGCTGTAGCTCACCAAGGCTGTCGGATGGCCCTGCCAAGGAGGTAAGTTTGAACCTTTTTTGCCAACGTAAAAAATCATTGTGATTTGCTGATTTTTTTTTACACTTCTCATTGCTTGGTATTAATCATGATGGGTAACAATTTTTATGTCATTTGCTGATTTATTGTTTTTTGGTAATTTTTAAAGCTCAAGGAAGACTTCTCAGTCCATGGTAGCGACGAAGAGAGTGACGAAGAGATTGATGATCAGCCGGAGGTTGGTAGCGATGACGATTTCAGTGATGACGATAACAAACATGTCCATGATGAGGTAGACTTAAGTTTTTATATCAAAATAATTTAGCTTTCTGAAATGTCTGTATATATAAGTGATGAAATTTGCCCAAGAAAAAATTATCTTCTTAGTCATTTTTCTATGCTTTGCAGGTAGGCTCAGTTGATGAGGAATCAACCAAGTCTGATGAAGAGTACGAAGATCTTGCAATGCAAGATGTGCAGGAAAATGGTTATTGGAGAGATGTTGATGATGACGAGGTTAAAAGTAAGCTTTCTGGCGTTTTAGGGGAGATAGAAACTAAAATGCATGACAATATGTATAGTCAAAATCTGGACCAATTCCTTAGAAGTAGAAGTGAGCCAGTGCCGGTGCCGGACCCTTTGTTCTCTTACTCTTCTTTGCTTGTGGAAAAGAGTGAAAGGAAACTACCACCAGCTGGAAAAGCCATGCTAACAAAACGTTCTCTTAGCATTCCTGCATTGGGAAGAGATAGTTCAGCAATCAATGATCCCATCCTTTCTGGTGCCCCTTAAAGCGAGCAGGACATTATCTTAAACAACCAACCTTTTTTTTCTTTCTTTTTTAGACAATGTGAATATTTATGGCTTCCAAAATTTTCATCCTTTACTAGTTACTTAAATTGCTTGACCTGAAGCATATCTAAAAGAAAGCGTGCATACATGCTAAATCAGTTAATGTTCTATGACATATTTTTCCTTGATATTTATACCTGACCTTTTGTTCCTTGGTCCAATTTTGTTTAGATATGTGTGTGCTTTTTTTTAGCCCTATTTTCTTATTTTAATCTGTCCCATAGGGATGAGAGAGGCAGGGGGGAGAAGTTAGTAATGAACCAAGTTTGGTGTTTGTGTTGGTATAAGTTTTGATCCATTATATGGCTATGGGATCTGGTCACTTGGAGGGTTGTTTCGTGCATGGATCTCAAAAGTCCTGGATGTGATAGATTTGCATCCCATTGACATGGTGAGTTGGCAGCCCAGTGCTGGATGGATGGATTCTGCCTCATGCTTTCATAAATTAAAGCTTTTACGTTAACTCAGTTTTTTTTTTTTTTTTTTAGTAATATGTCATATTGCTCAATGATTTTATGGATATCGATTAATTTAGTATATGATCTTTTGGAAATTTCAAATTAATCTCGAGATAGGAGAATGAGTCATATTAGTCCTGGATCGGCAGCTATCATTAATATGGATTAGCGAAATGGTCAATACGATGTCGTTTTGACAAAAAAAAAACACCGTTGATTATTGGTCAAAGTAGTTTTTGAAATTATGGGTACGATTAAGTTAATCACTAATTTGGTGGATCGCTAATAACAGGGACTATCTCGAGGACTAATTTGATATAATCTCTTGAATCAATCTCACTTTTTATTTCAAATTTTTGGTTAAGCTGTCCTGATATGCAAATGAGTAGGATTTTAAAATCACAGTAATAATGATCATATATACTTCTTCCGTCTCTAATTATAAGGCTTTTTTTGGGTATTTTTACGTCTACCAATGTTGTTGAATTCTAGTTCTTCCAAAAATATCCCTCTACCAATTATTAGAACATAATAAATTTTTTCATTTTTTGATAATTAATTTAATTCTAAGATACTCCATCATCTACCTTTAATGCAATGAATCAATTTTCAAGTCATTTACAACATTAAACAACTTCATTAAACAAGCTCCATTTCATACTCCAATACAATTTTATTTATTTTTTCTCACAAAAACTTAGATCACAATGATTAGATGTAAGGGTAATTTTGGAAAAATTTACAAGGGCCTTATATTTAGTACCAAATTTTTTTAAAGGACCTTATAATTAGTGACTGAGAGAGTAGTTTTTGTTTTTAAACATCTAAAAGGAAAGAGAATGCAACAAACAAAGAGCAAGAAAAAACTAGCGACAAACAAAGAACGCGAAAAAACTAGCGACGCTGATGGATACTCCCTCCGTCCCTAATTATAAGGCTCTTTTGGACATTTTTACGTCCACCAATGTTGTTGAATTGTATATTAAAATTGATATGTTCTTCCAAAAATATTCATCTACCAATTATTAGAACATAATAATTTTTTTCATTTTTCAATAATTAATTTAATTCCTAGATACTCCATCATCTATATTTAATGCATTGAATCATTTTCCAAGTCATTTACAACATTAAACAAGTTTCATTTCATATTCCAATACAATTTTATTTATTTCTTTTCACAAAAACTTAGATCACAGTGATTAGATGTAAGAGTAATTTTGGAAAAAAATTACAAGATGATCTTATATTTAGGTCCAAATTTTTTTACCAAAAGGACCTTATAATCAATTTTGCCGAACAACAAGAGCAGACAATCAATCGGATGCTTATTAAATAAAAGAGTTTCACCGTTGGCATCACTCTTAGCAAGATAATTTGTTACTGCATTTGTTTCACGGAGTGTATGAATAACCTGCACTTCCCAATCTTTGCCGAAGAGACGACGAATATCAGGGATAACGATCGCATGATGACGGTACAATAAGAAATTATGATGATTCACAAGCCGCACAGCTTCAAGGGAAATCAAAATGACATTCAGTTTTTCTGAATCCCATATGTTTCAGGCCCTCATGAGAACATGTATGTCTTATTGCAAAAGGCCCTGCCAAGAGAATTGGGCAATCAATGCAAAATCTTGAAAAACCTGGTAGCCAAGAACCATATGTATCACGAAGGACTTCACCAATCACCATAACCGCTACTTTTCTCGTGACTTAAGTAGCTTCCCTCCACATTGATCTTCACAGTGTTTGTTGGAAGGGGACTCCAATGCACCAGCCTTGGTTGACACAAAGCAGTAGGATTAGTAATAATGCTCTGGACAATAACGAACGTCCTATTCAATCGGTGAAGTTTGATGTGGTGCCCGGTGATGCCAAGATCTTAAACCATTGATTTTGCATGAAAGAGTAATCAATGGTCATTTATTATCACCGTAAACTTTTCAACCGGTTTTTGGATTTTCTTAACCTCATCCCTTAGGGCTGAGGATAAGAGACTAAAAAAAATATTTTTGCATTGAAAAATTAAATGTTTAATACTTTAAGAGTTAGTGGGTTAATATTCCAAGACTTTTTTTCTACTTTTTTACCTCTTATCCTCAGCCCTAAGCAAACCCTTTATATTATGCATTATACACACCGCAGTATGTATTGATAAATACTTTCTTTGCGCCAGTTTATTTTCTCATTACACAAAAATTATACAAATAAATACAATAATTGTTTAATTTTCATTAAATTATTTATATATATTTTTTCTGTAATCATTAATTTTTCTCTTCTACTCGCGTGAATCCTTAATTTCATATCTTTTAGCCTTCTATGCCTTTTTTTTATGGGATTGCTTAACCTCAATCCTAAAGGCTGAGTATAAGAGGTTTAAAAGTGACAACATAGTCTTTGAACTCTAAATTTATTATCTTTTAAACATTTAAACTTTAGTTTCTCAATGAAACATAACATTTTTTAGCCTCTTATCCTCAACCCTAGCTATAGTTAAGATAATTTTTTTTTTATTTCATAACTCTTGTCCTTTTACAATTCGAAGCATAAACATTTTTTTTTCAATTTTAATCATTGATTCAATTATTTATCTTATTTCTCATTAATTATACTTTTATACTTTCTCTCATCCCAAAATCACAATTCATTAATTAATGGACACACTTTCTAATAAAAATTAAATATTATTTCAATTTTCAATAAGGATTAAATATGGACATTTTAGTCAAAACACATACTATAAAACTTACAATAATTAACATTTTTTTAATATCCGTGCACTAGCCTGAAAGGCCAAAAAATATACTACCATCATCCCTAAATATAAGACATTTTTGACACTTTTATGTTGTTCCTTTTTTATAAGGCCATATATCAATTTTCAATAACAATCAATTACTTCTTTTCATAAACACCCTTATTTAATTAATACTTCTTAGATTTCCAATATTATTAATTGAGGTAATTTTGAAAATACATATTAAATATTCATATTTTCAATATCATTAACTAAATTAACCAACTTTTTTAATGAACGTGAAATGTAGCAAAAATGTCTTTATATATATATATATATATATATATATATATATATATATATAGGGACGAAGGGAGTACAATGAAGCGACTAGTATATATGGAACATGACAATTATTACACTCTGAAATTACTAAAAGAGGCACATAAATAAGAACAATTTTTTATTTAAATGAGACTGATAAACAAGAATCTAGAAAATATTAGAAATAGAAAAAAAAAACGCATGAAATTTTTTATTTGAACAAATTTCTTTATATAATATTTATGTAAAATTCATGCAGTTACTTAAACTTTAAAGCTATTCAGTTACGTACTTTTAAAAAAAATTATTATATGGAATTGTTAAATAAAAAATTGAGTAGTAAATCTTAATAATAATGATAATAGTAACAACGAACAACTAATTTTTGTTTTTGTCATGGAATAAAATTGTGTAAAATATTTTAAATCTATGAGCAGATCGTTAACAAAAGAAATTCATAAGTATACGGAAGAAGAAAATTTTAAAAAGAAAAAAAGAAAAGAATAATTTATTTGGTTATACGGGAGAAGAAAATTAAAAAAAAAAGAATAGTTTATTTGATTTGGGCTGTAATGGAAGCCAAAGTCCTAGGAAAGCCCAAATTTATCTTTAACCGGCAATCTATCCCTATTTACCTGTTATTGCAAGTAAGTATACGGCTCTACTGGTGGTGCCGTCACCACATTAAAACTCCCCTGTTCAATTCTCCTTAAAACAAATCAATACTCCAATTCTCAAAACCCAGCATCAACTTGTTTCTCCAACGCCACAACCACCAAACCGCATGAAGGAAGGTATTAGCATAAATGATCCCTCTCTCACAACACACTAATTAAATGAATGTTATCATAGAATACATGCTTGTTTTTGTCATAGGTTTTTCTTTTTTTTTTAATGTCTGATTCCTCAAAGTTATTTATGATTTTGCTATATATCTTTGCTATTAATTTTGGTCAAGTTTTGCTAACATGTCATATTAGGATCCTAGTCAGGTGTAGAAGATTAATCACGTGGTGCCATTTAAATGAAATATTTTTTCGATTAAAAAATTAATATTTTTATGATTAGAGAGAGGTCCTTTTCGCTCAAATGGGATTGTGGCTAACCTCATACGTAATGTTAGTAAAATTTGGTCAAAATTAGTATGAGAAATATAAAAAAAAAATAAAAAAAAACAAACTTGTGATAAAACGACTCTAAAATTTAAAAATTTCACGTATAATTAATCTTTGAATAAACTTCAAACGCTAGAGGAAAAAAAAAACTAGTAGAGCAGCATAGCATCAATACATGCATTGCGGGTTCATCAAAAAAAAAATACATGTATTGCGGTGCATGCGAGATACTTTAATAATCTGTACTCCGTATTAAAAACGTAATATTAATGTTTTAAGTCAAAATAGATTTTATATTTAACTATATTTTTATTATTTATTATTTTTGTTTTTAGCCATGAGAACTGAAGTTGAAAAAATCCTTTTTACGATTAATCAAAGTTTTGCATCATAATTTTTAAACTTCTAAATCCTTTCCGTAAACAAAAACTTAAAAATGTTTGTAACTTTTTTTTAATTTCAAAAAAAAAAAACCAAAAACCAGAGGACTCATTTTTATCTTTAAATTTTTGTACTGAATGATATTCTTTACCAAAATAAAATTAAAAATACCACATTCTTAATATTACCAAAGTAAAAAATAAAAATGAAGGGCAGTTCCATTTTAATTATCTATGTACTCCGTATTTTATTTAAATATAAATAAACAAATACATGCATAAATAAAATACTAGTACTAGCTTTTAGCCCAGATATTTACGTAAATTTTATTTTTTGTTAATTTTTTATTCAATATCAAAATAAATAAATTTCTCAATCCCATAAATTTTTAATAAAAAATTTGGCTTGCATTTTTTTATTTTCTAAAAATTAAAATTGAAAAATAAATAAAAAGATAAGTATAGAAATAAGATAAATATCTTTTATTTATTTTTAATTTGTGCATTTTTAAAAAAAAAAACAATTTTTAACGTGGTGTGAGTATTAATCAACTTAAAATGTGGTGTGATTGTTGAATTGATATCCTCTCTATCTTTTTCTTCCTGTTTCTTACCCATTTGGTCATTTCTTATGTATATGGTTGTTATATTTTTAACAATATTTAATTTTAATTTAATGTTAAATTATTCAGCTGTTGAGATTTTGTCCATTTCTTTAAGTGAAATAAGATTTTGCTAAATTGCTAAGATATTTTAAAGAATGAATGGTTAAAAAAATAATTAAATGAAATAGAATTTAAAATATTTTATAATTATAATACCCTTATAAAATACATATGAAACGGAGGAATTAGTGCTGGATGGCTTAAGCAAACTATGGAATGTGGAATATTAGGTGGCACTGGCAGGTTTGTATAGTGTAAGTACATAGTACGTAACGTAAGCAAAACCAGCCAACGCTCAGATGATATATTCTAAAATGAAACCATTGAATGCTTAGCTTGCTGCTCATCACAGGGTAAGATCGGGATTAGTTAATGCGTTTTCTCTTTGGGAAATTTTATACCATTTGTTCTGCACTTATGCTGTTTTGTCTCTTTACATATATATACTCCCTCCAGCTCGAATTATAAGCAATTCTAACCACTTTTACGCTTATTAAGGAGATTAGTTGATTGTATTTAATTTTCTCAAATTTATAAAAAATAGAGATATTTTTGAAAAGTAGTATTGGGAATGAAACAAAAATTAATTAAGATTACAATTTTCTAGATATGTTTTAGGAAAGTGGTATTGGAAATGAAACAAAATTTAATAAAGTTAGTTAGTTTTGCTTATATTTTAAACCAAGAGTAGTATGTTTTTTGTTGCTTATAATTCGAGCCGGAAAGAGTACTATTACTCTCTCCGATCCGGTCCATACTACTATAAAAAAATTTTTAAAGAAGTTTTTTTATCTTTGTTTTTAATTTTTCATCTATAAATTTTTTATCCTTTAGTAATAGCTGAAAATTATTTCTTTTTTAAAGTGCAAAAATTACCAATATGAGTTTTGTTTTTTATTGATTTTTTATATATATATATATATATATATATATATCAATAAGGATCAAATCTTTCGTCTAATGCTTAAAAAACTTAATTATTTATTAATTGTATGATTGGGCAGAATAGTTTAGACATGTGATTTATTTTTACCCGTTGAGCATGTTACAGCTGCATAGTACAAACAAGGTTTCGATTGCTTGCAGTCAAGTTGAACAATGAACAAGCTTTCTCATTTTTTTCATGGAACTAATCTGACGTATTTGAGTTGGTACATTTTAATAACTCTAATTTGAAATATGAAACAAAATTTGGATAATGTTTCGTAACATCAAAAGAGGGATATTATATATTTTGAAATATGTTTAGTGATTATATAGAGTGTTTTGGACCACTTTGTGTAAAAGAGGTTTAACAATAAATAATGAGATTCTAAGGTTCGTAAGCTTGAGAGATGTATGTAGAAGAACAAAATCTATGCCTCCGTGGCTTGGAGAGAACGGATGGAGCATCATGAAGAATCATCGGGAGGATCGATCGGAGTGCTCTTTACCCATGACACTAGTTTGGGAATAATGAAAGGAGGCAAGTGAGGTGGTTCTATGTTATGTATTTTGTGGTGTTTATACTGTTTTTTGCTATGGTCTCTTCTCTTTGCTGATGTTTTGGACAGAAAATGTTATATTGGGCTTCAACCCATTAAGGAAAAGAAAAGGGAGGAAATTAAATAAAAGATAGGCCCAAGGAAGTGAGGATGGCAACGATTTTATGTAACTAAACCAGAAAGAATCTTCCTGTAACCAAATCAGGAAGGAAAGGGCGTCCTTGGACCTCCAAGCATCTCCCCAGCGAGAGATCTAGAGCAGAGGAGCAGAGTTCCCAAAAGCGTTGCTAGCCTTGAGCCAAGCAACCATCAACAGCAGTCATTCAAAATCACCATATATGGAAACTCCATCATTTCACTCCATGCCAAATGAAGGAAACTGTCTAATCTCCCTACTTAAGGCAAAATAGCAGTATAAACCAGTGGATAATGGAAGATCAGTACAACAACCAGCAGATCAAGGGGAAAGAAACGTGAAGGCCAAGTTGATGTGCAAGTATAAAAAGAGATCCAAAGCATTAGCAAAAGGAAGCAACCAAGAAAGGAAAAAGCCATAGCATGAGTTCTGATAACAACAACATAAACACAACGACTCAGAGAAGTGAAAATGGTAGAGAGCTTGAGGGTGACGAGTGAAAGGCGTCCTATAAAATCTCTTTGTTTTTGCCTACTGTACACTCCCCTGTAGCAAACACCCTCTCTCTTGTACTCTTTTCCAATACATAATAAAAGAAGCCATTGATTTCACAAAGCTTACGAACCCAAGTTGTATTTTTGCATTTTATTATTTCCATTGCAAAAATATAATTTTCCTGGCAGAAACAGTTGGCGCCGTTGCCGGGGAAATCATGGCTTCAAGTTTGAAAGGAAATACACTAGGCAGTGCTGCTGAAAGGGTGACTCTGGATGATGCCACAAAAACAGCTCCTGGAGGAACTTCAAAAGCACCAGTATCACGAGTCACTCATTTGGGAAGCGCTTCATTGATATCAATCTCAATAGTCTCCAACCCAGGAAGCGTTGCAGCAAGGAGGTTGCCTTTCAGCCACAAAAAGCGCCCTTCCCAAAAAGCGTCCACGTCCGCTTTTACTCAACTTTCCAGAAAGCATGAAGCAATTAGAGGGGTGAAAGTATGCTCTCACTGAAGAAGGTATCCCTTTACAGAAAGTAAAAACGCAGCAGCAAAGGCGCGCCTAGGAAGTTCACATAGCAACACTGCTACCAGTTATCTATGTTATAAGCTAAGTACATACAACTCCCAACTTAGTCCAATTTACTATCATGCCTATTATTTATATGCTGGTATGCCTTTACATGAATTTGATTATGATAGATATATATGTCATGATGAAAGAAAATATGTACTATATCAGTTACTGTGTGTGCAGTTAAAAAATAATAAAAAGAAAATAAAATAAAATAAAAAAATATAGTTACAGTATACATATGCTCATTATGTTGCTAGTTTTTGTTTGCATCCATGTCTAAATATGGCTTTGGTAGGATCACTTTCTTATGATACCATGTTCTGCCTAGCTAGTTTCATGTCTAGCTAACATTATCCTAATGACAATGATTTATTTTTACCTTGACTGGATGACATGAAGTGATATGGAGATGATTTGAACTCTATGTTTGTCATGACAAGGAACTCTATATGTGTATTTGATTATGTAATGTACTGTGCGTGCAGTAAAAAAAATATAGTTACAGTACCCGCTTTTGTATGCATCCATGACAACTTTGGTTTGATAGCTCTAATATGATATCATGATTTAATTTACAACATTAAGCAAATATAATTACCTTGTCCTAAATAACATCATTATCTAACATTGAGATGGATGGTTTAATATGCATGCCTGTATGTTACAGTGTGATTTGGTTTTCTTGTGTATAAATTCATGAATGATTTCGCTCTCACATGTAAAAAAAAAAAATTAAATAAAATAATTGGTTAAAAAAATATTTAAAAAAAAATTAGATGACTCTGTACATATGAATGTTTGATGTGTATGCTATAGAACTAAAATTAGTCTATCATGATAGTTATTGTTGCCATAATCTTGCTAACTGTTCTCTGCTTAACCATTACATGATTTGAAGTCTCATGTTATAAGCTGCATAGATACTTAGAGAGTGTGCTTTTGAAAAAATGTTATATGAAAACAAGATTTTGGCAATATTATATAATGATGCATGATCGATTTTGTATATAATTTATTAAAGAGAACTAACAAAACGGGCATGCGTAGCATGAAAATATCCGAAAAATGAAATTTGTTTATGTAGGAACAAGAAGTGACCACTTTCTAAGATTTGGGAAACCCTTGGTACGCTCTCAAGCCATGATTACCAAGTTTTGCTAAGACACTCAATGCCATGGGAGGATCGATTCCTCCACCGTGAACAACAAACTCCTGATCTATAGCGCTCTACGTCCCGCCCAGTGAGAAGGCAATCAAAAGTAAAGGGTTGGAAAGCGAATAAGGAAACAAAAGGCAAAGTTTCAAGAGAAGTAAATACAAACAGAAAGATCAGTGACAATCAAGCAAACGAAATCAAGCAAAGAGAAAAGATGAAATCATACTAGAAGACGACGCCCTGCCCAGAATCATCCGTCTAAAGGCGTCCTCAGTTCAGTCCCAAAGACGACGCCCTGACCAGAATCATCCGTCTAAAGGCGTCCTCAATCCAGACCCAAGGGCGACGCCCTGCCTAGAATCAACAGTCTAAAGGCGTCCTCAGAACCAAGGGAGACACCCTGTCCAAAATCAGCAGTCTAAAGGCATCCTCAGTTTAGTCCCAAGGGCAACTACTTGCCCACTATCATGCGGTCTAAAGGAGTCCCCACAGTTCAGTCTCAAAGGGAAGAAAAGGAGAAGAAAGTGTGCAAGTCCAAGAGCGACTTCTGAAGGCGCATCATTGTAAAAGGCGCACCATGTTCAGATTCAACAGGATCAGTTAACCAAAGGCGCACCCTCGTCGGGAGCGTCCCTATTTAGCTTCAATTCACAAAATCAGTCAACCAAAGGCGCACCCTCGTCAAAAGCGCCCCCTGTTCAATGTTCATATTCAATATAGAATCAGTCAACCGAAGGCGCACCCTCGTTAAAAGCGCCCCCTGTTCAATTTCAAAATACACCATTCAGTTCCAATTCAATCGATTAACTAAAGGCGCACTCGTGCATAAGGCGCACCCCTGTAGAAGGCGCATTGAAAAAAAAAAGGGAAGAGCGTGTTGAATCTAGAAATCCTGGAGAAAATGCAAAACAGAAAGACAAAAAACTGAGAGCAAATTATATCAGAAGTTGAAAACAAAGGCTGACAGTGAATCCGAACTAGAAAGAGGAAGGCTACCTCAAAGCAAAAGCGTGCCAGAGATGACAAGCCAGAAAGTTAAAGCAAAATCAATGCAGAGATCTGAGCGTAACAGCAAAACAAGATGCAGAGCTCATACTTCCTCTTACAATGAAGAAAAAACACAGTGATCAAATGCAATAGCAAGTACATGCACAAAAGCAGACACGACAAAACTCAAAGGTAGATAAAACAAAAGACGCTTTCCCAACCAGAAAACAAAGGCGGACCTGAAAGGTGGATATGATCACATTTGAAGAAGACAGACATAGAAATCAATTGAAATATCAAAAGGCGTACAAGCAATATGAAGGGTGAAACACAAGTACAAAGATCCAGAAAAGTATGCTGCTCAAAAGTGCACTTAAATGCATAGACGAAGCACTAAATCTGATGCAAGAGCAAGTTGCAAGACGAAAACTGGCCTAAAAGCATGCAAGTGATTGAGGTAGAAACTGTTCAGAAATATGAAAAAACCAAGACGAACTCAGTTTGCTTGAACAAGCAGCCAAGTCAAATCCAAGAATCCAACCCAGTCTACCCTTACAACAAGGCGCACCTGGGTATATTCATGCATCAAAGCAGAAAATGAAAAGGCGAGCTTAAGCACAAAGTCAAGGAACCAGAGCAGTACAAAAGCCCAAGTGTTTGCAAACTGACAATAGCAAGCAAAGCGGCAAGAAAAGCAGCACCAATGGCAAGAGGTGTCCAAAAAAAAAAGAGGGAGAAGAATGTTTGTGATGAGCAAGCCTCACCCCCCAATGGAAAACACCACAGAACCAAGGACTAGAAAAGTTCCCACAAAGGGCGCTAGTCTCAGTATCAGAAGCTAGAAAAGTTCCCACAAAGGGCGCTAGCTACAAAGGACTAGAAAAGTTCCCACAAAGGGCGCTAGTCTCACAATCAGAAGCTAGAAAAGTTCCCACAAAGGGCGCTAGCTACAAAGGACTAGAAAAGTTCCCACAAAGGGCGCTAGCTACAAAGGCTAGAAAAGTTCCCACAAAGGGCGCTAGCTACAAAGGCTAGAAAAGTTCCCACAAAGGGCGCTAGTCACAAGATTAAAGCTAGAAAAGTTCCCACAAAGGGCGCTAGCTACAAAGGACTAGAAAAGTTCCCACAAAGGACGCTAGTCTCAGTATCAAAAGCTAGAAAAGTTCCCACAAAGGGTGCTGGCCACCAAGATCAACAAAAATCCTCAAAAAGCACCAACCGAGAAAAGTGTTGAAAAAGTGCAACAAAAAGGGGCAGCTTCATTTACAAAGAAAAAAAAGAGAAAAGAAGAAAAAAAGAGGGCATCCTTCAGAAACACTGTTAAAAAAGCCAAGATTTGTGAAGGCCGCATGCACTGTTTATAGGAAGAGATTCTATTCAAAGGAATCTACAAAGGCCGAATGCATCTGTTTACAAAAGGAGATTCTATTCAAAGGAATTCAAAACAAAGGAGTCAAATACAAAGTGCTCAACAAGCATCCCAAAAGCCTACCATCCAGGCACCAGGTACAATCAAAAGAGAAAGCAACAAGTCAAAGTACAAGTGTCCTGATCGAACAGCACAACAAAACAACTAGACTTTAAAGAGAGCGTCCAACAAAGGAGCTGTGCAAGCGGCAACATAGGATTCCTGTTGGGAATCAATCTCTGCATCCAAGACCACCAAGTCAGTAGTAGCTTTGGACAATCTCGCAGACAAGTCATCAATCAGATTTCCTAGCTCAGCACAACGCTCTACCAAATGTTTCTTCTTTGCCGCCAAAGCCTCTACATCTAAACTTGTCAAGTCAGCAGTAAAGATGCACGACGCTCCGCCAAGTCTTTTTGCTACCAAAGCATTGACATCAAAAGCAGCACGCTGACCTTCCATTTGCTTGAGGACGCCCTCGATCCAGGAACCTGAATACTGGTGAAGCCTTAGCAATTGCAAAAATCAAGTAAAGAGGCCTTCTGTCCCCAAGAGAAAGCATCAACATCATGAGCAGTGGAGAATTTGAGTCCCTTCAGCATAATGATCAAGCAAACGCAAAATGGCAGCATCAAAGTGGCAGAACACAAAAATAGCAGTATGTCACAAGCTGCGGAAAACAACAGTAATGCAGAAAAGAGAGATTGCATGATTCAAGTCTTGAAAGGAGGATCAACAACGACATGGAATAAAGCCAAGGTGCACAAGAAAAAACAATAGCAGAATGACAAAACAGTGATGCAGTCAATATACAACAACATGCTTGAAACAGTACAATTACCAAATCTTGATGAAGAAGACGTCCTGTGATGAACAATCATCAAATCTTGATGAAGAAGGCGTCCTGTGATGAACAATCACCAAATCTTGATGAAGAAGGCGTCCTGTGATGAACAATCACCAAATCTTGAAGAAGGCGTCCTGTGATGAAGTTCTGCAGACATCCTCATAACCAGACGCATCAGATGACAAAGCAAAATAGCAAGCAGTACATCACAACCTGTACAGTATGAAAATGATCCAATCCAAAAGCATGATCCAGGTTTCCAAAGGCAGAATTATTAAAGCAGCATGGTGCAAAATGCATATTTCAACATCAGAACAGTATCAATTGCATAAATGCATCACTGTACAGTATGAAGGCAGCATAGTACAAAGTGCAGAAAAGTGAAGTTCAATTCAATACTATCCAAGCAAGTAACACACATTTCCAAGAGTCAAGTATACTAAAGCGGCACAAAGCTCAGCGACCACAAAAGGCGCACAGGTTTCCAAAATAGAAGCATAAATGTCCTCCGCAGTACACACTACATGACAAAAGTAACAAGTCTAAGATCAACAGTAAAGTAATTCCTTCAAGCTCTTTGCCCACCTTGGATAAATCATAAGAAGCATAAGAGTGTCACCCGAGACGCGCTGTAGAAAAGAAAAGTGTCCTCTATTTCAATCATTGCCCGCCTTCATGTCAATTGAGGGACGTCGACTCTCTCTCTCTTCAGTCAATACAGATTATCAAGCCAGTGATCAAATCAGAATAATGCCTCCCAAGTTGTTCATTCAATTCGTTCAAACAAAAAGGGCCCTCGATGCACAAAAGAAATCCACAAAACAGAAACTGCAAAATGAGAAGATTCAGAAGGTGCAAAAGTGCAAAGCGTAGAAGCTTCAGTATATAAAGCAGGCATGTAGAAGCATATAGCGAAGAAGTTGTAGAAAACAAAACAAGAATTCAAAGCTCAAAGGATCAAAGTTCACCAATACACTCAGCAGTATGCAAGCTAGCACAATCCAAAGGCGATGTTGCACATGCAATAGAAAGAAGAGCTCGCTTCCCTTACAAATTCACAAAAAGAAGATCAAATTGAATGAGAAGCAAGTGAAAAGTTAAGATTCAGTTCACAAGGGGGCTGACCCCTCATATCAGATGTATATGCAGAAAGCAACCATGCACCGCCAAGGGCGCCTTCATGGTGTCTGAGCGGATAAAAGTTCAATAGTGGTACGAAGCTCGAAGCGTCTCCAAAATCCACATCTTGATGTGCAAATACCCACAAAAGAAAGAAATGCAAAAACAAAGCAAAGCAATAGCCTGGAGAATCTTAAAATACACTCACTAAAGGCGACATGGCACGATAGTAGATGACGTTCAACAAAGGCCAAGAGGGTGAATCTATTCTGTAAGCATGAATCAATCTCCATGAGGTACAACAAAAACGAAGGAGGCCCTAACAAAAGCGATCCCATCCAAGATGGCCCTATCAAAGTCAAAAAATGAGTCTCGTCAAGACCAAGTCATCAATGCGGATTCCCTTCATGCCCAAACTCAACAGTAAAGAAGCTTACAAAATCACGAGCAAAGAAAGGCGTACTCAGACGCCCTCAAGGAATGAAAAGCATGATCAGATACTCACAAGCAGTAAAATATTTAGAAGCAATCTTAGTTCCTGACGCCTTTGAAGTAGAGCAGAAATAAAAACAAGCATCTACAACAAAGCACAAAGCTCACTGAACGAATGCTCCAAGCAAAAATTGCAATCACAATTAAAAGGCAAGACCAGTTCAAAAATCAAAGTGAACCCAGTCCAACAGTCAGCAAGCGCAATCCAAGTGATACATGAGTACCAATAAGCTGCACTGAAAATCACAGGAAATAAAGTTGTGAAGATCAAGCTTAACAGGAAAGCAAGAGTTTTGCATCAAAGAGAAAAACTTTTCTCTTTCATGCAAAAGGGGGCTATTGTTTTGGACAGAAAATGTTATATTGGGCTTCAACCCATTAAGGAAAAGAAAAGGGAGGAAATTAAATAAAAGATAGGCCCAAGGAAGTGAGGATGGCAACGATTTTATGTAACTAAACCAGAAAGAATCTTCCTGCAACCAAATCAGGAAGGAAAGGGCGTCCTTGGACCTCCAAGCATCTCCCCAGCGAGAGATCTAGAGCAGAGGAGCAGAGTTCCCAAAAGCGTTGCTAGCCTTGAGCCAAGCAACCATCAACAGCAGTCATTCAAAATCACCATATATGGAAACTCCATCATTTCACTCCATGCCAAATGAAGGAAACTGTCTAATCTCCCTGCTTAAGGCAAAATAGCAGTATAAACCAGTGGATAATGGAAGATCAGTACAACAACCAGCAGATCAAGGGGAAAGAAACGTGAAGGCCAAGTTGATGTGCAAGTATAAAAAGAGATCCAAAGCATTAGCAAAAGGAAGCAACCAAGAAAGGAAAAAGCCATAGCATGAGTTCTGATAACAACAGCATAAACACAACGACCCAGAGAAGTGAAAATGGTAGAGAGCTTGAGGGTGACGAGTGAAAGGCGTCCTATAAAATCTCTTTGTTTTTGCCTACTGTACACTCCCCTGTAGCAAACACCCTCTCTCTTGTACTCTTTTCCAATACATAATAAAAGAAGCCATTGATTTCACAAAGCTTACGAACCCAAGTTGTATTTTTGCATTTTATTATTTCCATTGCAAAAATATAATTTTCCTGGCAGAAACAGCCGATATGTTTATGCTGGAAGTGAGTAGGAAGGTTTTAAGGTGAAGAGAGTGCGCTGAGCCTGGAAGGGTGTTTGGGTGATGAAAACATTAAAAGAGTTGGTGATGAGGAGAGCGTTCAGGGAGTACTAAGGATGGTCAGTACGTGTGTGTTGTCTAGGGTGCTGAGAGTGAAGGGTGTTGATGGAGAGCTCAAAATTGTGTTTTTGAGAGTCCAACGTTTTTTCTTGAAAGGGGGTAATGAATTTCTCTTATAGAGTGGGTGAGGGGTATGATGGTAATAAAGCTAGAACTTGGTGGCCAGGTATACTTGGTGACCAAGAGTTGGGAAAACTTAGTGGCTAAGTTTTAGGAGTTGTGCAAGTCTTCGCTCAACGGAGTCTTCGCTCAACGGATGAATGAGGTGAGTGAATGCTGTAAGTAGGTGAGCGAGGTGGGCTAGTCACCGCTCACACAGTAAGTAAGCCATAGGAACTATTGTGGTGAGCGATGGGTAGTGAGCGAGGCAAGTGGACGCTGTGAGTAGGTGAACGGTCATATAAGTGAGCGAAGAGAGTGGACGCTGTGAGTAGGTGAGCGGTGATATAAGTGGGCGACTAGGCAGGTGAGCGGTCAAGTTAGAGCGGCTTTGTCCTAAAGCGTCCTAGGTCTCAGAGCGTCATGGGTGTCAGAACGTCATGGGTGTTAAAGCGTCCCCGTCCCTTATCTACCATGAAGGCGCTTTGTCAAGGCATGAACGCCTTGTGCACTTTCCTCCATCCAAAGCCTTCCAAGCCACGTAGTCCATGAAGTTCCCAACTTAGTGGTGCCGTCGAGGTGTCGTCCTACACCTAGGCGGCATGGGCCCACTAAGTACCTTATCGTTTATCATTTCATATTGGTTGCAATTATGATTATCTTATCTTTCCTGCAAGATTAAATTGTTAAATAAAGATTATGACCATAATAAAAAACGGGTCCAAACATAGAGTAAAACGATTTTGGTTCTAATACTCATAATTTTTTTCCTGCATCCCCACAAATTTGGAATAACATGCTTTTGGTTTTCGATGGTAAATTTTTTTTTTCTCTCGGGAGTGTTGGTATGACCGATAGATGACAATATTAACAATGCCAAGATTTATCATTTATGTTATAAACAAAAAACTAAATTTTATAAGGAGTAAAAGCAGCTTAAGGGAGTTAATGTCAAAGATTTAAATCATCCCAAATTTTCATCTTTGCAAAATGCAAAACTAACTTTTTTTTTTTTTTTATAAATGAAGTCCAAAGTTAAAATTGTTAATTTTTATAACGACAAACAATATAATATATTTAGGCCTTTAATTTGGAGAATATATTAAAAAAATGATTTTAAAAAAGAGCATAATTAACTGTTACTAATTTAACGTGAGAATAGGTAGGATGATTTCACTTTTGAAAAGAAAAGAACAAGTTAGATTTGGTGTAGAATTAGATCTGGTTAATGGGGCCAACACCAACACGGTCCTCGAGTTGCATGTCTGCCATATGTACACCACAAGTGGAAAGGCATACATTGGGTCCATACGTGGGGTTAGAGACCTGAACATAATAATAACCATTTGTCAGAGAAACTAACCAACCAGAACTACCATTCTGCTCATAACATTACATAGACACTTGCGGTCTTGTTACTCATATTCCTGTGCAGGTTTTATTCATTGTTGTAGTAGTTATGAATGTTAGTTGTTCTTCAATTCCTACGTTAAATTACTATATACATATTCACATCTTTTGTAAATTCTATCTACTTTGGTATAGTTTTATTTTGGTTAATTTGAAGTGGACATACAAAATGATACCGAAATTTTATGCTAATGATATTTAATAAAGTTATGATAAATAGATTTACAAAATTAGTCTATAAATAAGCGACACGTGTCACTTGTTAACCAATCAATAATAAGCAGGTGATATATATCACCTAATTTGTAGTGTAGGCCTATTTGTTGATATTTCGCTAGTCACATCGGCCAATAACATATTTTTTCTAATGGAGGGAATCAAAACAAAACATTTGAAATTTAAGAACTAATCCCAATCAAAATAAATTTTAGGAACTAAATTCAAAATATGTTGAACTTTTAGGAATTAAAGACATAAATAAGCCTTTCTAATTTATACACAGTATCGAGTTTAATTTCTTGAATTAAAAAACAAACTTTAAAAGATAAATGTACATGATTTTTTTAAAGCTTCGCATATGCTACAACAACTCTGCGGTTGACTGTAATTTTTGTCACTCTGTAATTGTTGCTAACCCAGAATAATTACCTCCATCCCATTTCCATTATTTAATTTTTTCATGACAATTTGATTGATAATGTTTCAGATCCGTAAATTGGTATGAATTGAATACCATATGTCTGTACTTAGCTTATTCAATGGCCTACAAATGCGTATTTATTGTTTCATTTACTGTCCGGCCTTCTTGGTGTGATCTGTGATGTGAATAATTGTGAAGAAACAGAATTGATGGAGTAACAGAATTGAAGAATGTGAATATCAGAAAATGAATGCTTCAACTAACTAGAAAGGAATGATGTACAAAGTATATATAGTTGGCTTGTGATCCAAGTCATTGTGAATCTTAGCCGTACAAGATGCTTTCTAATCTAATGGTTCTAATTAATTTAAACTAACACAAATCCAAACTAACTAACAAACTAACATACTAATAACTGAAATTTAACTAAATCAGTATCTCAACAGCCCCCCTCAAACTGGCAAGTGAATGTTGAGCATGCAAAGTTTGAAATGATTAGCTTGAAAAACCAATGGTGAAAGAGCTTTGGTGAAGATGTCTGCAATTTGAGCACTGGACTTAATTGGTAAGAGATGCAGAAAACCCGATTCCACTTTGTCACGCACAATGTGACAATCCATTTCGATATGCTTGGTATGCTCATGGAAAACGGGATTTGCAGCAATATGTAAAGTTGAACTATTGTCACAGTATAAAAAACTAACAGACTAACTGAAATTTAACTAAATCAGGATCTCAAATCCAAACTAACTAACGGACTAACTGAAGTTTAACTAAATCACTATCTCAACAATAATCATTACTGTTTCAGAAAAAGAATGCCTCACTCAATTTCGGTAAATTTAATTTTAATAAAAAAATTATTTAAAAAAATAACAGATTTAAAAGTTGTGTATGATACAATAAAAATTAAAAAGTAAACACCTCACATAACAAATTTCATTTCTCATTACACCTCATATAACAAATTTCTTCTAAGTTCTCATGTTAATATACACTAACATACCAACATGTACTTTTGTCTGATTTAGCAAAACCGACCAAAGAATAATTTAGAAGTTGACAAGTCAGTTAAAGATTGAAAAGATAGTTAAAAGTAATAACTAAAATATCATAAACCACTATTACTAAAGATATGACATATTACTAAAAAAAATCGAGTTAATGTAAAAGCTTTAATTTATGAAAGCATGAGGCAGGAGTTTTTATTTTGTCACCCCAATGTCTATGGATGTCACCCCAATTCTTAAAATAATACCCACTATGCCCTTTTAAAAAAACAAGAATTTTACACGGGTCGTAGGGGGTACTTACGACCTGCAGGTCGTAGGATAGCACCCCCTTACGACCCTTTAAAAATTCAAGTTGGTTAATTTTGTTAATAATATTAAAAATGTGAGTATTTCATATGTTTTTTCAAAATTACTTTCATAATCATTTTTGACACTATAAAAAGTGTTAATTAAATAAGAGTATTTATGGAACAAATTAATTAAATGTCATTAAAAATTTAAAATGAAATCTTACAAATAAGAAAAAAATAGTTACCAAAATAGTCTTACATTAAGGATTGAAAAGAGTACTATAACATATGGTATTCTTAATTATGCATAGTCCACATACAATTGAAGCTAAAAAAGCTTTTGAACAAAGGAGGCACATTAGAAAATTAATTGTAATATATATTAAGTTTGGAGTTAACCAAAAAAAAAAAAGAAAATTAATGAAATTCATTGATATGCCTTTATTTTAAAGATTTTCTTAACTTTAATCCTTAAAGTTGAGTATAAAAAGTTTTAAAAAAGAAAATTTTCATTGAAATAAGGTGAATTTACGGTTATGATAATTAATAAACCAGCAGTGCTATATGCAACGAAAGAATACATCCACGAAATGCAGGAACTAAAATTGGGTCAATGGGAAGCCAATAAATATAGCCTTAAACTACCCAAATGTGTTTGGCCTAGTGGAAGTATGCTAGGATCATAAGGATATCGAGAACCCATAAGACCATTAGAAGCTCGAATCCTTGTGGACAACATCCCTTAAAGAGACATCCCACCCATGTTGCTCTAAGTGCCGGGACTATGAAGTTCCCCTCCACAGTTTTAGTTCAAAAAAAAAATATAGCCTTAAACTACAGAGTTGAAAAAGTCAAACTTAAATTCTTAGCACCTGCATAAATACGAAAACTATTTTGTAGAAAACAGCATTTCCCTTTCGGAAAAGATTATTCATGACAACGAAAAGATGTTGTCTAGGTTAAGTCGTCATGCATACAACAACTAATGCAGTTTCTATGAATCTATGGTTGCAATTAAATGAATGTGTTGATAAATTATACTCTAAATGTAAAAGGAAGGAGTGTATTAACATACATTGCATGTATATATATGTGTAAATGTGTAATAATGAGTACTTACAAAAGATCTATGAGGAACAGAAGCTAGAGGTAGAAGTAGAACTCAATGCCAATAACAAGAGACTGCTCTTTTAAATTATCACCCGTAACCAAATTAAAGGTTGATCCTGTTGGTTTGCCCCCTGCAATTTACTACCTTAGCTTGTATAGTCACTTTCAAAAGAAACATGTAGGTACAGACAGATTAAAGCTTTTGTGCTTGAAATTAATTAGCTGCAACTTCATATACCTAGGTATAAATGCAACATATATAAGAGCTCTAGTACTGAGGAGAGAGAGTGAGACACTATCCTCATCAACTACTATATGTCAAATTATACGGGACTTTACCATTATCAATAGAGAGATGAGAGAATATGATTATCAGTGGGGATTCATTTCTTTTAAATGCTGTATTGGTTTAACATGAAGTAATCCTGTTACTTCTTTGCTTTTTTTGAATGAAATATATTTTATAAAAAAAAATTATCTTACTTCAAGTAGCCACATGCATCAAAGTAGAGCAGCCTCTATAGTCTATACACACACTCCATTACTACGAGTATTTATTATCAACCTCAATTAAAAATTTTAAAAAAGAAAAAATTTGCTCATATCAAGAAATACACTAGGAAAAATATGTTGATTTCTACTAAAATGATTGTATTGTTTTTTCTTTCTAATACTCACTCACTCAGTTTTAATTTATTTGTCGTTTTAAAAGTTTCACATGGATTAAAAAAAATCATTTAATACTTTGAATTTTAAGAAAAGTATAAGACAACTTTACTATACTATTATCCTCAGACTAAATTAATTATCATACATTTCATATATTTCAAAATGTTTAAAAAATAATGTTAAAGTTGTAAAAAACTAATTAATGTACTATTGAATTCTTAAAGCGACAAACAATTTGAAATAAGTTAAACATACTAAAACGACAAATAAATTGGAATAGAGTTTTTTTTTTTAACTTTTTATCTCTAATTAAACACTTTTATTGGACTTTGATGTGCAAAATAATGAAGATTAAAAAAACAAAAATATTAATATTCTCTTAAACTTCAAATGAGATAGAAATAGATAAGTAGAAATTGGAAGTGTGTGTATATTTGGAAGGGGTGGATTTTGGGCACAGAATAATGTACACGACATTCCTAATTAATGTGTATGTGATGAGATGAGCCAAGAGTTGGAAAGTGATGGGGCACACAGATTTCCATGCATGATACTATCTTGATGAGTATACTGAATCATCACTATCATGAATAATGAAGAAGTATTGCAAATGTATGTCTTTTTTTTTTTCCCTAAAAAAAGCTCTACTGTATGTTTAACTTTGAGCATTATTCAAGAGAGGTGAATAATAGATGGACTGATATATCACTGCCATAGAGATAGAGCGAGAGAGTACCTTACCTGTGAAGTGGAGGGTACGGTCCAACTTTGCAAGGGGTCCTATCTGTTGGTCCACCAAACCAGATCGATCGATGTGTGATTAGTGCATAATAATGCTAAATCCAAAACCTTGATCATGGGAACTGAGGAATTAATGTCCATTATACTAGTAGTGGTAGTAGTATTTGTCTGCGATTTTGCATATCCAAGTTCCCAAGCCAGCTTCAATTTTCAATGATCTACTTATTAATTCCTGAATTTCAAGCCCACTTGCAACATTATCGTATACTCCATCTGAGCAACAAAAAATATACTTCTCTTGGTTTAAAATATAAGCAAAATTAACTAACTTTATTAAATTTTGTTTCATTTCCAATGCCACTTTCCTAAAACATCTCTAGAAAATTGTAATCTTAATTAATTTTTGTTTCATTCTCAATACTACTTTTCTAAAATACCTCTATTTTTTATAAATTTGATAAAATTAAATACAATCAACTAACCTCCTTAATAAGCGTAAAAGTGGTTGAAATTGCTTATAATTCGAGCCGGAGGGAGTACTACTCATTACTCATGTCCTATTTATAAGGCATACTTAACCATATCACATGGATCAAGGAAGGTAGTTAGGTTTCTTGAAACTTTAAAAAAATACTTCAACATTACAATCTTACCCTCTTAACTTGCATTGGAAATTTCACATTGTATTACTTCACATTAATGGGTAAAGGGCAAATAAGAGAAAATAGCAATAAATGTCTCCTAGAAAATACAAAATGACTTATAAATAGGACCAAAAAATCTTTCTAAAATGTGACTTATAAATAGGAACGAATGGAGTATCATTATTTAATTAATTCCCAAACATACACACACGCGTGCACCTATGTTAGTGGAGGCTATTACAATTGGTAACTGAGACTGATATAGTTACAGTAATCCCTCCTGTCCTTATTATAGGGTATACTTAACCGAATTACACATACCAAGGAAAGTAGTTAGTTTTATAAATTTTACGAGAATATATTGTAACATTACAATTTTACCCTCTAAACTTTTCTTGGAAAATTCACACTCATTAATGAACAACAAAAACACATAGATAGTCAAAACATTTAATAAGGGCAAAAAAGAGAAAAAGCAATAAATGATACATTGGAAATATAAAGTGACTTATAATTAGGACAAACAAACCTTCTAAAATGTGACCTATAATAAAGATCGGAGGGAGTACCGCTTAAGCAAGTAGTGATGACAGTTGGTACCTAAAAAAATTAAACACCTATTTACGTAGATAAATACTTTAAATAAAAAAAATTAATTCCTATATAGTACTACTAGAATGTAGTACTAATATGTGACAGTAGTAAAATTGAGAATATACAATTTCTATGATTAAAATTCTATAAGATATGAGAAGAGTAATTCTTTTTTTTGGTTGTCCACCCGGTTCCCTAAGAATTACCTAAGTACATCCGGATCCGACCCGGGTCGCGTGTCTGGCTATGGCAGGTGAGTCTCCCAACATGAATTTTCTGCATTCACAAGGACTCGAACTCGAAACCTTGCTTAAGCGAGACCGAGTCGCTTACCGCTCGTCCCAACCCCATGTTGGTTATGAGAAGAGTAATTCTATTAGGATCTATTTGTCAATTGGTTTTTGAGATTAAAAAAGGAAACAATCGGTTAAACTATATAATTTCCACATTAAAAATTCAAAGTTTCCAAGCATTTCTTTTCTCTTTTTCTCTTTAAAAATCTACTTCAAACTCTTAAAAATCCTATGCAATATTTGGATGCATCAATAAATGTAAGAAATGCAACTCTTACAAAAATGTATCAAGCATTACCCTATTCATATGATCAATGGATCCTGATAAAAACTAAACACCAAAGAAAATTTATAAAAAAATAATAATAATAATAATAATGGCTTCATTCAAATAACATTAATTCCCTCTCTTTGTGCTTGTCACTATAACATTCCCTTTAGATATTGGATAAAGTCATATCTACCAATCTCCATCTATATTTAGAAACTGAAAAGGCACCATTTCTGTTGAAAAAGGAATATTCTTAGATCTGAGGAAGTCAGCACATAAAGGACCTAACAGCCGCTCCCCTTCTACAAATAAATAGCCCTATCTTTTTTGATAACCTAGGATTGCCTGCAATGTGCAAAAAGAGCTACTAGCTACTAATTAATGAATAAACATTACTCATTCCTTCTAATTTATTTGTTGTTGTAAAAGATTTGTACGAATTAAGAAAATTATTAAATACTTCAATTTTCAAGAGAAATATTAGATAATTTTACTATAATATCCCACATTACATTAATTATCACTTATTTCACATATTTCAACATATTAAATGTGACGTTAGTTTAAAAAAAATAATTAATATATCATAAAATTTCTAAAGTAACAAATAATTTGGAATAAGTTAAAAAAATTAAAATTACATATAAAATGTGACGGACAGAGTATAATATTGTAATAATGAAAACAAGCAAAGATGGAAGCCCTGCAAAGCCATATCCATATATCCATTAAATAAAAAGTTCCAACTTGTGTAATAATAAATTGAAAACAAAGGATAAAAACTCACCTGACAACATCAATGAAAAAAAAAAGAAAAAAGGAAAAGTGGAAAGGGGTCACCTCTTGTGTGTTGTATAAATGTTCATCAGATCAGGGACAGTGTCTGAAGGTTTGGGCAGTGTGTCCATCTCCAAACAAAAAGTTTTCTGGGCAGGGTTAAAATAGTACTTAACATACCCAAATTTATAATAAAGTCGTTCATGGCTGATGCAGCATCATCAAGATTCTCAGTTCAAAAGACCTATGGTATGGCAGAGATGTTAGATGATTATTATTATTGCATCAGATTCCACCCACCCTGCGTTTGCATGTGAATCTTGATGATGCTACATCCGCAAATAACGACTGTCAATTTGTCCATGCAACTATAGGCTCCAAAAAGAAAGAAAGAATCTATATATATAGCATGTTGCCAACAATCTCACCTCATATATAGAAAAAAGTGTATATTGTAATTGTAGATCTATCTATCTCACTTTTAATAAAAGCCACTAGCTACTTACCCAAAGAAAAGAAGAATCATATCATATCTCAAGGAAAATTTGTTCAAAGAGAATTTAAAGAGGGAAGAAAACACCAAGATTAATCTCATAGTGATTTTTGTGCAATTTTTAAAAAAGTTTTTTTTAAAAAAAAATAAATAGTAAAAAGTAGGCAGTGATTTTTTGTGCTAATTTTTATAAACGAGTTCAAGAGGAGGAGCTTATTTGACCAATAACAAGTAATTAAAATATATTTAAATACACGAGACTCGTCCAGAAATTGATCTACCTCATATGAACTCATGTCTTAAAAACAACACAACACAAAAATATACAAAACAAAATAAACAATTTGTAATGAACAAAATAGCATACAAAATGAAGATCGAATAAAATTCATATACTTACCTGAGAAAGTTGTTCTCAAATCTCCTTTTTTTTTTTAAAATAATAATAATTGTTTCTTCTAAGTAAAAAAAAAAAAATCTAAGAAAACTTAGGAGTACAGGACTCAAACCATGCTAGTTACCTACTTATCAAAAAAAAAAAAAAGTACTAGTTACCTTCAAAATCTACAGAGAAAAATGTGTAGATTTGTTTTATGGTTAAAGATTTGTTTTAATTAGTTGCCTTCAATCTTGTAAAAAGAAAAAAAAAAGTGTCAGTTACCTTCAAAAGAACTAAATGATATATGCACATAAAAACAAATCTGAAGAAGAAGAATCAAATACCCACACATAAATGTGCACATAAAAACTCGAAAATATATAATAACTTATGCTTGAAAATGTGTATGCTTGATATATATAGCGAAAACGGCTGAGATCTAACCCCTGAGATGGAAAGCAAAAGAGGAAAAAGATGTGGTAAGAAAGAAAACCCACTTGGAGATGAATGATAACAGTGAGAGGAGGTTGGGCAAACACATATATAGAGGGACACAACACAACAGAACACAACACAACTCATCGCTCTTTGTTTGAAAAACATTACTTATGCAATTGGTGATCTGTTTCCCTATATTTCCATTGGCTGAGCTTAGCTGTATATGCGGTACTTTACCAAATGCTAGCTATGTGGCTAGACATAGTCCCTTAAACCCTAGTTTTTGATCCATACTTGGTGAATACTTCTTCTAGTCTTATGTATAAGATCATTTTGTAATTTTTCACTTTTATGTAGAAAGTAGTTAAATTTGTAAGTAGTATAGAAAATGTGAAAATTTGATATTTTTTTCAAAATTATCCCTATAATTATTATTGGGACTCTAAAAAGTGTTGAGTAAAATAAGGATGTTTGTGGAAATAAGTAATTAAATGCTATATTGAAAATTGAAATGAAATATTATAAATAAGACCAAAATGCGTTTTTATTGGTTTTACTCAATCGAATACCATAATGTCATTTTCATTTTTTTTATTTGTTATCACAATTTCTACTTGGAATAACAATTTTTCCAAATGTTCACCATTTTTTTGAAATTGTCAATACTTTATCAGTTATCTCCCACGTTTAATGGGACTTGAATCATCTTCTACTACTATTTATTTCACTTATGGTAGTGACTTTGCTATTCACACATTAACCTTATTCTTGTGGTCGTGTGTTCGAGTCACAGAGGTCCTAGTGGGGATAGATGATTATTCAGGGAATTATTGAAGTCTGGGTACAAGCTGGCTGGGTTGGTAGAGTGGCTCACCCCCTAAGTACCAGTGTGGCACGCCCGATGAGACGAGTGTTATAGTGTCTGCTAAACCTCTAAGGTTTAGACAACCTTAAACTCTTTCTAGAAGATAGCACAGAGCCCTAAAGTCCTTAGTGTTGTGGAGAATTTTGATGATGGTAATGAATTTTACGTTTAAAAAAATGTATTTTTTTTTTTCAATTGAGATGATATATATAAAGTCTTACTAATGAATAAAAATCTACACAAAATTTCAAATAAAAATTTATAGTAAGAGTTACTCTTTTTTTTTTCATTTTGGGCTTACAAAAATAATTTTACGTCATAAAGATTGCAATCTGTATCTTAATATCACAATAGTCGTACTGATAGTAGTCACCACCATGACCACAATTGCAATTTAAAATATTGCTTCCTACCTTTTTGTTGGGTTATCCATCTCCTTACAAGAGTTGTTATTAGTAATAATAGAAAAATGTTTATTTTACACTTTTTTTTGGTGATATAGAATGTAGAAATGAGGGAGATAAAAACGGAAGAGGGAAAAATAATGGGTAAAATGTGATATAACAAGAAAATATATAGAAGGTGATATAAATAATAGAAGATGATCGAATCTCCAAAAGTCACTATAAGTGATAGATTTGTTAGCATAAAGTGAGCAAGTCCGAGTTTAAACCTTAATGAGTAATGACGACTCTTTTTCCCTCTCATCTAAAAAAAGAAGGAAGAAAAAAAAAACCTGATGATATATTAAAAAAAAAAAGATAATAGAATGTGAGGTAAAATAAAATATTGCGGAAATATAAGGGTTGTTAATAATTAATAATATTATATTTAATAATGTTACATTTAATTAAAAAATATTAAGATTTCTTTTTTATATGTAATCATCTTTACATGTTTTTTTATCGTCTTATCCGAAACTGCATTCTTTAATTCACATCTTATCTGCACTTTAGCTTAAACTTTTCTTTCTTTAATCATACCTTAAAGCCATTGTGTTAATTAAAACAAAAGATCATTAGTGGAATGATGACGCGTCAAGGGCATCCTGATTTTCTTTGCAATATTCAATCGCACAGCTTGCAATTAAGTATAGGAATAGGAATTTTTCCAATATATATATATATATATATATATATATATATATATATATATAGGAATAGGAACGTATACATTTTTATATAAAATAATAGTTATTAATAATTCAGAATCACTGTTATTGTTGTACTTTGAACGTCGACGTCCCTTTGTTAAGGTGATTCTCAGTAACGTTATTTTTTTTTTTTTAAGGTTTTTGTAGTCTTCGGTCTCATCTAATTTGCGAGAGAATAATCTCTCAAAATATGATCAAATATTTAAGTAGGAACACACCACAATAATATTTTTTTTTCACATACACATAGATTCAAGGATTAAATCCAAAATCTCATACGTGATTCAAACCCCTTTCCCTGGAATCAACATACATTGATCAATTACATTATTTTGGAAAAGCAAAACACAAAAAGATCGGCTTAAGTGAATCAAAAACGCTGGCCTTAAAAAAGCAAACACAAAAAGTAAATTAGAAAACAATAATGTGCGAGCTCTTGGAATAATCAAATTAGCAATGTATGTAAAACATAAATGAAAATGAAAATAAAGAAAAAAAAAAGAGTGACGGACCAGAAATTTTAGGTTATAGGGATGACTGATGGGGCCTAAATTAGTAAACCTCCAATTTAGAGTGAATACATTATGAGTCATAATAAAAAATAAATTAGAATAGAAATAACTTATGGTAGTTATAACTTTTGAGAGTGTGGTAGGCAGTTTATTAATAGCATTGTGTTGTGAATGTAAGATATGTCTGTTGCTTGTAGGATATGTGTGTTGTATTCAATTCTCAAGTTTTATTAGAACAGAAACTTGTGTGAAGGTTCTTTGTGGGAGTTTGACTCTGAGACAAATATTTTGTTGTATATTGTATTAATTTGTGTGTTTTTGGATTTAATATAAGATTCCTAATACAATACGTAGAATTAAAAATTAGATAATCTTAACGACCCTTTACGGAATACAAAAAAAGGAAAGTTGTGTCTATGTAAGTCAGCTTAGTTGATAGTAGGGGTGTAAGTGGTTCGGTCCGAGATCGCGAGACCGCTCGGACTGAACCGGACCGGACCAAAAAATGCAATATGATCCGGTCTCACGATTCGGTTTGGTCCAAAAAGTTCAGACCGTTCTTGAACGGTCCTGTCCACGGTCTCAGATATTCTTAGACCGCTTGGACCGGACCGGACCGATAGGGTTAATAATTTAAAAAAAAAAAACACGCACTCACGCACATCCCTACATATACTAATCATTTCTTCAGCCACCACTCCTTCTCACTTCTTCATACCCTTCCCACTTCTTCAGCCACCAGCCCACTACTCATATTCAAATTCATCAGTCACCGTCCATCATATACTATTCACAACTCACCACGCCTTCAACCTCCTTCCGACGCTGGCCGCCAGATCCACCACCGCCCGCACCGCCCAGATCCCTCCATTCTCGGTCTCCCTCCGTTCGTTCTTCCTTTGTTCATTCTTCCTCCGTTCTCGGTCTCCCTCCGCTCGATCTCCCTCCGTTCTCGCTCGCTCCGGTCCTGTTCTCCATCTGCTCCGGCGCCGCCACTCGCGTTTCTCTTCTCCAGTCGCGCATCGCGACTCTCTTTCTCCCTCCACCGCTGTTCGCTGTGTTGCCGTTGTTCCTTGTGGCTGCTGCGGTGGAGTATGTCGTCACTGCCGCCGTCGCTAGGGCCGGATCTGCCTTCCTCGATCTGCTTCGGTTCTCTCTCTCCCTCCGTTCTCTCTCACTGATCCGCGTCGTCGCCGCCGCCTCTTTATCCGCCAGCAGCTGCTGCCTCTTGGAGAAGGGAACCCTAACAAGTGAAAAACGGGCCAGAAGGCCCAGTTCAAAAAAAAAAAAAGAGTTTGAACTATTATGGTCTAAATAGACCGGACCGACCATAACGTTCCAGTCCGGTCTTTGCATATGAAAATCATCATCGGACCCGACTACATTAATTCAATCGGTCCGGTCCCTAAAGTCCATTAAAGACCGGATCGGACCGTTACACCCCTAATTGGTAGTTGCAGGGACACTTAGGTAGCTTAGGCCCCCAGGTCCTGGGTTCTAGTCCCAGGTACCTCCTTTGTAATAAAAAAAAAAAGGAAAATTGTTAATGAAAATTTTAGTCTATTATTTTTTGAGTTACGTACTAAACACATTATTTCCATACAAAATCATATTTTTTCTTTTAAACTATCTTAAATAATGTCCCAGCTACACTTTTTAATATTTCCCTTAAAAATTTAACACCTTTTTATTAACAAACATATCAATGTGAATCAAGGGATACTCAACCATTCTCAAATGTAACATATATATATATATATATATATATATATATATATATATATATATGCAAAATCCTAATAAGGTAATGCCATTGTGTCAAATTATTAATTAAATACGAATGCAGAGGAATATCTAACATAAATTTTCATCACTGCTCTCTACTAATATTCATTTTCCCAAAATATTGAATAAATAAAAAAAAATTTGTTTATATTCACATCAGGAAAAGCTATATATACACATATAAAAGATAGAAGATTGTGAGGACTATAACCTCCACTATGCAACATACGGGTCCGGCCTTGTAAAAAAAATTAGTTAACAAAAACGCCTTAATATATATTTTTTTTTGGCTTATTTATGGTTTTGGTCCATAAAAGTTCAACGTGTTTTAGTTTTAGTCCCTATAAGTTATTTTGACCGGGACTAGTCCTTAATATTTCAAACATTTTGGTTTTGGTCCCCTTCATTACAAAAAATCAGTTATTTGCTGACATGGTTAACGAAAATCCACACCAACTACCACGGGGTGTAAGGTAGCGCCAAATAGGTGATATGACATGGATGATTCAGGCCTATGAACTCAAAATTTTGCGTACGGAACCATTTTGCGTATCGGACCATTTTGCGTCGTCCGTGGATTTGTATCATCCACCTTATATCACCTATTTGGTTTCACTTTAGACCACATGGACCGCTGATGTGATGTTCCGCAAGCTACACAAACAAATAACAAACTTTTACAAACGGAGGGGACCAAAACCAAAATGTTAGAAAATTTAAGGACTAGTCTCGGTCAAAATA
Organism: Crotalaria pallida; assembly: GCA_037953625.1. NCBI lineage: Eukaryota > Viridiplantae > Streptophyta > Magnoliopsida > Fabales > Fabaceae > Crotalaria > Crotalaria pallida. The sequence continues at coordinate 133,181,395 of CM075654.1, read as the reverse complement.
ACTTCTAGAGACTAAAACCAAAACACGTTGAACTTTCAGGGACCAAAAACATAAATAAGCCTTTTTTTTTGTCCATGACCGGAATGTCCACCGCCGATCGCAGTGACTAATCTCCTCGCTGGCTTGTAGGCACCTCTAATGGGTGGGACAGCTGGCCCCGAGATTTAACGTTAGTTGCTACATGCACAAGGTAGGATTCGAACACTTGACCTTGCTTAAGCATGGATCAATTCCTACCACTGAACCACACACTCGGGGTTAACGCCTTAATATATTTTAGACCTTGCTTTAAAATTTAATATATATTGGGCGGCCACTGTCCACTGCATCCGAAGTTAGAATACACTTTGCATTGTGTGCTATCTCGTGATGGGGATCCTCTGTCCCAAAACTTTTTGTCTTTATGTCTTTAACCAATTACACTTCATCAAATATTACAAAAATATCATCATAGTGACAAAGTTATTTTTCAATTTTCTAAAATTTGTGTAATAAGTACAGGCTTTGGAACAGACACTGGGACAACATATCTTTGTCCATCTCCTGCTATCTAAAGATTATTATTTTTTTTATTTTGCCCTCATCACGAGAAATCAATAAATCGTGCAAATAGTTTGCTCTTGGTTTTTTTTGGTTGCCTACCCGGTTCCCTAAGTATTACCTAGGTACATCCGGATTTGACCCGGGTCGCGTGTTTGGCTATGACATGTGAGTCTCCTAACATGAATTTTCTGCATTCACAAGGACTCGAACTCGAAACCTTGTTTAAGCGAGATCGAGCCGCTTACCACTCGTCCCAACCCACGTCGGTATAGTTTGCTCGTGCTAATTAATGTGCTATGTAGAGTTTTTTCATCACGAGAGATCAACGAGATACGAGAGTGTAAGTAGTTGGCACGTGCTTCTAAACTTTGCATGCTTTCATTCAGTGGCGGAGGATCTCAGGAGCAGGTGGGAGCACATGCTCCCCCTGAGATCTTTTAAACTTTATATATTTTGTTTGTATTACTTGTTACAAAGCAGTTATTGGCATAGTGGTAAAGTACTCTTAGTTCATGGAAGGGGTTCCAGGATCGAAACTTGCTTGTGGCACTCCAACAGGTGACGCATCCATTATCATTGCATACCTATAACCATTTAGGCTACTTATTACATTGAATTTGTGCAACATTCTAATTATTAATACTAAAATTTAACCCCATAATTTTTATTTTCATGAAAATTGAGGCACTATTTATGCCGCACCCCTGCATTTTTAGTCAAGCTCCGCCACTGCTTTCATTCATTTCACATTTGCCACAAATCCATGATTTTTTTTAGTAAATCGGAGAATTTATACTCTTAAAATACAATTATCATCAATAAACCTATCAGGTTCCAAATTGTCACAAACCCAACCGATTATTAGCTTTGCTGCATTGAGGAAAGCTAATTTCTTTCACAGTTAGATATGTCTGTATGTAACTTATTACTGTAATTAATAACATGTTATTGAAATTAAAACACATTATATATATATATATATATATATATATATATTAGACAAAACTACTACTAGATTTTGTCACATTTATCTTGGTCCTATAATAAGTATTTTTTGCTGTATACACAAGTCTTTTAAATTATTTTTGCTTTCAAAAAAAGTCTTATATATTACTTTTCCATTAATTTTATAATGTTCAGTTTTAGGTTCAGTTTCAGAATAATAAAGGATCGGATGAGTTTTGCAATTTTTTTTTATTTCAAACTCAATGATAACAAGATCGAAAGTTTTAATTGAAAATTGAAAGATATTTAAAAAAAAAACCATGTTGATAGTATTGATAGAAAATTGAAGAGTCTTTTTTTTTTTTTTTACAATTGAGACCGGAGGGAGTATCATGCACATGGTTTGGTACACATAAGATAATATAGTGGCCGTTCATATGTTATATTGTAAGCTTAATTATTTAGTTCGACTCATAAATGTTGTGAATTTTGAATTTTGATTTTACATTTTTTTAAAACAAATTTGGTCCTTGCTTTTATAAATTATTTTGATTTAAGTTCATCACATTGTATTTGGTTAACATGACCTAATGCTGAGGCAGCGGCTAACAATGAATTAGTGACCTTCGTTAGACTATGGAACCCCGAAAAACTTAAATAAAAACGACTTATGAAAGCAGAATTCAAAACCAAAAGAAAAAAAATACAAAAACGAAATTCAAAATTCACAACATTTATAAAGACGAATTAAGTAATTGAGCTTATATTTTATGAAAGAGAGTAAAGAATGGAAAAATAAATGAACATTGAAGTTGAGTTTTTTTTGGGTCTTTGACCGATGATATTATGAGTTCACATTGTGTATTCAAAATAATCTACTTAGCATTGCAAGTTATAAATGATATAATACCTTATTCATCACGAATCAATCATCAGTCTCACATTTGAAATCTCGAATTTCTTCGATACTCAACCAATTATCACCGAGGCAACCATTGGGGTAACGTTGGAGTTCAGCTAACGTGGTCCCCGATACTGGATACCCATTGAATTTTACGATGGTTACCAAACTTTCTACGAGCTTGATCTTCAAATCTATGATTGCGACCCACACCCACCCCAACTTGCTACGGTCCAATGCCATATCTCTGCCGCACCCACCCGGGCCTGGGTCCCTGGTATAGTATGTATGTGGCCACTTTCAATTTGTGTCCATCTCATAGTACTATGCCTTCTTCTCATTATTAACATTCGTCGATAAAACAAAACATACAATAATTGTGCACGCACGATTGCTGATCTTAAGTTAAAAGATACGGATGAGCATAGTAGAATAATTGGGTTATTGGTCTAATCAAAGTATCAAGCCCATCCATTCATTAGCTAGCATAAAATATCATTAACAAATATTAACTTTATGGAAATATTTTCGATTATTAGTGATACCCACAACCGTCTCACTCAACTCATCATCATCAGTAGCTGTCTATCTTAGTTATTACTTTTGTGAATTGTTAACAACGTAACAATTATTGATTGATCAAATTAAAAAAGAAGGCATGAAATTAAATGAATCAAGACTACTACTTCTTATAAATCCATGATGGGTTATCACAAGAATGTAAAAGGATAAGTAAATGGTGAATGAGATTTATTTGTATAGTAGTAGTAATGTAGCTATATATGTATGTAGATCGTACCATAGCATTATTTTTTCATGTCATGACTGATTTAACTTGGCATCAACAACAGCAACAACAAGTGTATGTGGTGGTGACTAGTGACTAGTGACTAGTGAGGAGAAGGGCGGAAGAAGACCAAAAGAAAAGTGAACAGCGTGTAACCTGCTACTTCCACGCTCTGTTCACGTGGGCTTGCGGTCCCGTCCGTACACTTTTCTTTAATGCACCGTCACCAACGTGCTGGTGCATGCTGTATGTAAAACCAACCCCAAGAAAAATATGTTGCCCTTCGTGCTCACGTGAGACCCAAACATCTAACTATTCACATGGTTTTTTTTCTTTTTTTTTAAAGTGCCCTCACATACAAAAGGGAAAGACTAACTACTTAAAGTGTCTTATTTACTAATGTAATAGGAGATACATTACGAAAAAAATTATATTGAAATTTAAGTTTTTCATTTTTCAATGTTTTAAATTCAATATTTTTTATTTTTTAATTAATGTCATAAAGATACTCTTTAACATTTTCCTTACTAAAAATATCATAAGATATTAAGTGTAGACTCCTCCATTATTTTACATAGAGTTTAATATATGTGCACTTGTCAGTATAAAGTTTTGTACATTGTTGATGCATCATCCACCATCCATATGAATTATTTTTACTTACAAGTCAATCATTACTAACTCATCAACGGTGGATAATATCCTGACAGTACAAAAAATTTTTACTACTGTGCATATACTATTTTCTCTTTTACATATACTCCGTATATATATAGTATAAATCAAAGATTGAATTTAAGACCTCATATTTAACTCATTCTACTTAAACCAATATATGTCGGTATTCACATGTTCTCCTTATGATTATGAGGTATCACGTTTATTTATTTATTATATGTGCAAGATTGGGTTGGGCCATAACTCCAGCGGAACAGTTTTTAAGGAAGAAAAGTTTGTAATTAGGTTAGGTTTTTGTTGAGAACTAGACCCCAGCTTCACTTATTAGTTCCCGGCCCTAATTTTTTTTATGGAGTTTAATTAGAATATTTTTCGACATTCCTAAATTGAAAAATGTATTTTTTTAATATTTTTTTATTGAATTTTTTTAAAATCGAAAAATGCGTTTTTTAAACTCGGAGGCGTCGAAAAATATTCCGATAAAAAATGGGGCTAAGAACTAAAAATTGCGGGCAGAGAGCTAGTACTCATTTTTGTTTTATTGCTTAAGATGATCTCATGACCCAATAAATGCTTCTAAAAATATTTACTCATACTTATTATGTTTTATAAGAATGTTAAAATATTACAGAAGTCAAAAAAGTGAGAAAATACGTATTTTTGATGGTTTATTTAATACATCGGTTAATTACTAAATAATTAATTTAATTCATTTTACATTAACCAACTAATCACAGTTTAAAATTTGCGATTTTTAAGTTTTTTCGTTAATTACTTCAACTTTAATTTGAGATAAAAAATTTTGTCATTTTTACCGTACTTATGTAAGGGAGTAAAAAATACACATGGGCTAGATTCTCCTAACCTGGGACTACGAGATTCTTATAACTCGCATTATTGTGAGATAAGAGTTAAATATAGTTATATATTGTTCTAACCTTTGTTGACGACTCCTGCAATACATTTTAATTGTTTTTTTTTTTTTTTGTTATCTTAGTGTAAGACACTATACTTTGGAAATATTATATGTTAATTATTTATTATGCTATACTTGTTGAATTACATTATTATTTCATGGTGCAAAATGAAACAATAAAGTCAGCTTACAAATCGTCCTGCATTATAAAAAAGTCACACACTCACTTGCAAACCAATTATTTGATAATCAAAATATCATTTTATAACACATCACACTATTTTTGTGTTGTATAAGGATTTAAAGGTTAATTTCGTAGGATAGATATATCATTTTTTTTATGTCACATGTATTTTTGAAAAGAAAAAAAAATCTGGATGGAACAAGAAAAAATCTCTGTTTGTTTATTTTTAAAATAAAGAAAGATAACGATGTTTAAAAGTAAAGTAATTGAGCATGAATTTGAAAGTGATTGTCAGCTATTAGCCCATTACCAATTTCCATTGTCTTATCTTTGGGTCTAGTTCTCACTGAACGTCCACGGCCCGCACCAGTCTCGCTTCAAGCACTTCTATCGATTTTTTTAGAAAATTTATTTTTTTGATGAACTTCTATTTTTTTTTTAAAATTTATTTTATTATAATTATATTAAGGGTTTTTTAAAGTAGTGTTTATCCACCTAGGACTCTCTCATTTTTATTTGTTTAAATTTCTTTATCAGCAAATGAAATTAATTTTTTTTTTTTTGATAAGAAAAAACATAAGCAACAAAGCTAAGGAACACTGAGCCAGAAATTAATTAAAAGCTGAGTATAAAACATACTCCGCCTAAACAGAAACTGGGTTTTACATTTATCTAATGCCTTTGTTTTAGCATTGTTTAATACACTTCCATGGGTTTAACAGCCGATTCAAAAAAAAATACATCGGTACACTTTGCTTTTATTAAGGACATAAAAAAGGGACCACATGGGTTTCCTTTGAGTCTTCAATCTTAGCTTGTCCATGTATAGAGTTGTAACTTGCAACCTCAAAAATGATTTGGTTTCTGCTTAATAATTTGGTTTCTATAGTTCCAGATAGCCCAAACTCTAGTCAATCAAAACATCTTATGGTATGTTTGGTTTATAGTTAGAAAATCAATTCCAACCTTAAAATCATGTTGGAGCAGAAGCTGTTAATAACATCGGTATTTTAAAATTGATTATGGACTAACTCACCGAAGAACCAAACATGTACTTACACATTTTATCTGCTACTTCTTTGGTTAAGTTCACCATACTTTATTTGTTATAAATTTATTTAGAATTATGTTAACAATTTCCTTTTCTTAAATAGTTCAGCAACGTGAACGAGAGTAAAGATCGAATGCTATTGTTGGTTGCATAAAAATTTAAAAAAAAAAAAAATAAGAATACTATATGACAATTAAGAGAGTAAGTTGAACGCTTATCCATGATTGAACAATGATTTGCAATGTGCTTATCCCCTGCAAACCAAGACTGCCTAATCGCCCTCATTTTTGACTTTGTTTTAATAAATAGTTTAGTAAAGAGCTGATGACAATGTTAGTGTTTTTTTAATGGGAGGTACAGAATGATGACATGCATACATTATATTGTTATATATAGTTGCATACAAATATAAAACATAACTAGTGATAGAGTACGGAACTGGGGTACGATGGATATATAGCCAAGACAAATTATCGGATGGGGATTATAAACGTATTATTTGGTGGTTTAGAACTTTAGAACCAACCTGCAATGCATGATCATATATTTAAAATTTTAAACGGAAAATATTGCAATATATTACTAGTATTTCAGAAATGTCAACAATTGAAGCAACATCACCTCAAGATAAGTTCACAGCCCGAAACCTTATGAATTATATATATACACGTTTGGGCTTTTGTCGGGTTAACCCAACACAACATGTCAAGCCGATTTATTTTTTTAGTTTAATTTATTGAATTTTTTAATTGGTGATGTCATTTGATATATATAGTTGTCGGTATGGCACGCAAGAGCATGAAACAGACAATGTGAGCTTAAGAAACATTTTTGCATTACACAATTTTAAGCAGTGCTTTCTTTTACATGGCAGAGATAGCACGAATCGCCATATCTAATATATATAATATCTAATATATAACATATATATATACACACACAATGGTATACATATATATAAAAATGGTGTTTAAATTTTGCTCTTTTTATCTCATCTAATAAGGTTATGAAGGTTATGTATGTAAGTGGTGCTCTACATTATTTTTCAGTGTTAATTTTTTAGGTAAATTAACTATTCTCTCTCACTCATTATATCGTTCTTTTGACATTATTTCATTTGCATTAGTCTTCTTTATCCACCACATGCTTCGTATCCTTCTTTCTTAATAGTGTCACATCACTAGTAGTTTTCTTTATGCACCATTTTTTTGTGCCTCACATACACTGACAATTGTGTTTGCCTAATTATATTTGTACATTTATTGTTTATTAGTGATCGATACTTACCTATTGCGTTTTAGCACATACTTGAATGCTTTAAAAACTTCTTCTTCGTATTTCTTCACAATTCTTTTGCATGGTTCATACTTGACAAGTTTTTTAATTATTCTACAACTTTCTATAATATTTTTATGGTTGCAAACTTAAACAAAATATATTTTCTAATATTTTTTCTACATTAGCTTATTAGTTTTATTGTCAAAATTATGATCTTATAAAAAATAATTGATTTATTTTAACACTAATTACTTTTAGACACATTGAAGATTTTACCCAAATACTTCGTCAATGATATAATAAGATAATTTTTTGTTAAGACTGTAACATGTATATTATATATTCAATTCTTTTTGTGTAAAATATTTTTTTCTTTATCATCTGATTTTTTTTATAATGGATTTCTCCCCAATTATTTTCATTATAATTAGAGAAGAGGAAATGATAAAAAAAAATATAACTGATATTATATTGATTTTGTAAAAAAATTATATTATTAAATAATTTTTTAAAAAAGACTTATATTAAAAAGATGGAAGTAGTAATCAAATAATATTAGCTTCGCAACATAATGTTTATACTTTACTTGTTATTAATACATTTTTAACTTATTCAAAAAATTAACAAAAATTAATTATTAATTAGTGTCAACTAATTGAAGGGCTATACACTTTTTCGTTGTTAAAAAGTCTATCTGTTTTTAATTGAAGAAGAACCACGCATGGAGTTTCGTAGTTCGATGACATTCTCGTTAAGAAATTTATTATTAAGGGTCATGATTATTTTGAGTTGGATGATTTGTTGGGTAGTTGTTTTATTACATGTAAAATTTATGTAACTGCATAAATTTTTGCATGATTTTGTGTTCCTTGTTTTTTTTTCTATTGTTGGCTCGTTAGAGTCTTGTAACATTGTACTTTTTTTGTAGGTAGCAAGTATTTCTTATACTTTTTCATCTCTGAAATAAAATTTTGTTTTATCCCAAAAAAAAATTCAAGAACCAGCTTACGTAATTATTTTAGTAAACTATATAAAGGGGTCCCGCCCCATATAATTTACTCTAAATTTATTTTTCATTATTATTACTATTAAATACCTTCCATATGTAAGTCAATACTTGAAGAAGATCGAGAAAACTAAGGACACTAGTATCTGGCAACAACCTTTAAAAAAAAGTACTATCTGGCAACAACATTCTTCATTCTCAGCATGTTCCGTACTTGTAAAATGAAGTAGGTTTATATTGAAAAATGAAATATTTATACTATTAGAGATAATATAATTAGCTTTCCAATTTTTTTTTATTAGCTAGTCTCTCCATTATTGCTATTTGCTTTTTTTTTTTTTAAGGAAACAAAATTGTTTATATTTAGTTGTGAAGTTCAATGGATTTGATAACTGATTTTTCATTGTTGTCCATGTATGAGAAATTGAAAAATAATTAATTTTGGTAATGTTAATGGTGGAATAAATGGTTAGCGAGAAAACATTATTTTTGAAGGAAAATGTGTATTTTATTCATATATCAAAAACAGTACAAAAAATATCACACTAATAATAGTTAAAGGAAAAACAAAATACACTGCAGTAACATACTCTTCCACGTGGACATAGATCATCAGCAACTGCCAAAATACTCATTCATGCTAGGACTAATAGTGAGAAAACATTATAATAATTGATGAAGAAATAAAGATTAACTATATATGAAAAAAATAAGAATTTATTTGAGTTAGTATAAATTAACTAATTTTATTGATTTGCGGATTTATATCCAAAAAGACAGTAGAATAATAGAAATGGGTGTAATAATTTTAATCTTTTATGGATGAGGTTAGGGACACGTAACTCATCATATAATAATTGAATTTTCTTAATTTCATGCTTTAGATTAAATATATAAGAAATATCAAACTTTTTTTTTTTTACAATAAAGAAAATTTATTCAATCAAGAATGGCAAATTACATCCAACATAAAATCCGGGGTTTGTTATACCATACCCAAGAATCAAGAGCAGAGAAATATCAAACTTAATTTTTAATGCTCGTTTACTTTATTTGAATTTGTAAAGAATGAGGTTAAGAGGAAATAATAATAATAATAATAATAATGCCTAATTTTTATTGAATATAAGTGCATTTAATTTACAGCTATGTGCAGGAATGGTAGACACTTCTTCAAGTAAAAAATTTCCAACGAATTGAACAGCCACAAGCTATAATAATTGTACAAGCGAAAGAACTCTAAGAACTCGTGAAAGGGTAAATTGTATGACGATTATAGTTTTAGTCGCTATCAATTGATGCAAGTTTTTTCGATTACAAAAGCAAATAAACAGAGACAGTTCACGGCTTTGTTTTTACTAATAATTTTTTTTCATATTAAAAGAAACACGCTACTCTGTGATCTGTCACATTATTAATCTGATTATCGATTTCTACTACTCTTTTCACCTTTTCTTTTTAAATTTTTTTTTTTTATAACAACACAGTGTGCCTTCGATCTGCACTTTTTCAGTCTTTAATTAATAAAGTAAGTCCTACTTATATGTGCGGTTTAACTTTGGTCAAAGGTAATTTTGATAATTTTAAAATTCTTAAAATATAAATAAAATTCATTTGAGCCATGGTCACTCCTTTTATTTCAAGTACATAGTGGGTCTGTTTGGCAAAACTAACTTATAGCTGTGAGCTTATAGCTGATAGCTGTGAGCTTATAGCTGATAGCTGTGAACCTAGCTTATAGCTGTGGGATTATAGCTGTGAGCTTATAGCTGTATAGCTAGCTTATTAAACTAGAGCTGTTTGGCAAAACTAGCTGTGCAACTAATTTAAACATGTTAAATGACTGAAAAGTACATAACATGTAGAATAATAATTAACATTGACATTCATGTTTCAATGAGGATAATACTACACTAGTAGCTTATAGAGAAAGGCATATACTTCATTCAAATAGATATAAATGATAAAAAATTATAACATTCACAATAATTATTACTAAGTACTACTGCACTTTAAACATTTTTATTATTTTTATAAAAATGTCACGGTATCTATATTAACAATGACACGAAAGAAGGACAAAACTTTTAGCCTATTGATTAGACACACCGTCATCACAAAATCACCGTCATCACAAAATCACACAAATCCAATCTGAACCAAATTCACAAAATCAAAAAATAAAATAAAATTGAGGATAACAAAAAAGTGAAAGAGAAATTTGATGATCAATGTTGAAATAAATATCGCATACCTTTATATCTCCTGAATCAATAGTTAAATTTAGGATTTCTTTATGAGTGGTTTTGGTGTGGTGCGTACAGATGTTGAATATATAGAAGTATTCTGGGTTTTTGGGTTTGAGGGAAAAAAGTAAAAAATTTGGCGGGTAATATTAACTTGGGTCAGAATAAATAATAATATAATTTAATAAAAAAGGGGTAAAATGAGATATGATTTATTGAAAGCTCTTATTTTTTTCTCAAAGCTACCTGATGTAACTTTCTAAAAGCTAGCTTTCAAAAACTATAAGCTTCCTTTTTGAAAGCTATAAGCTTCCTTTTTGAAAGCTATAAGCTTCTTTTATTTTTTGTTCACCAAACAGCTCTAATAGCTTATTGACTTGGTCAATAAGCCAAAAACTACTGGATAAGCTATAAGTTTGTCATACCAAACACACTCCGTATTTCGAGCGGCTGATGACAAAAACTACTAAAATGGCCATAGAGAAGAAGTCGCATCAGTATTTAATATCCAAATTTAATATCAATTACTTTGGGTAAAAAAAATAAGTTATTCAATTTAATTTTTTTCTCACATTTTAATAAAAACGATAATTATTAAACTTAAATATTAAATATAAATATTCAAATAACATTATTATAAATAAATACCCATCATAAATTTTCACTTTTTTTTATCGGTTACGATTTTTTTTAAACACTATTTTGATTTGGTGAGAGATTTTTTATTTTTATTTTTATAAGACAACAAAATTTGGTGAGAGAATTAGTTCATGTCATATGTGTAAATCAATTTGAATCAACCCACGAACTCATCAAATCTAAATCAAACAAACCCATACTTAATGGATAGGAATTAGGATCACTCCAACATATTGAGTTAATTTTTATTTCATTAATCTAATAATTTTATATTTTTCATATTTTTATGATGCTGAAATTTTGATTTTTCATATGATACGTCAAAGCCACTTTAATTATTTGACTTGCAATTGGCATTGCCAATTTGCCTAAATTATAATGTCTAGCTAAGTCTGATTGTTTGCTGCTGAGAGGCAATCAACTACTACTACTTGCCAATATGTAACAATTTTTTAATATCAAATAATAAATTTGGCCAAATGCTGCACACCCGTTATCAACTTAATGAATAACCTAGGAAAAGGCAGTAAAAATTTTCGCATGGTTTATTTAAGATAATTACTTCCTCAGCCACCAGTTCATATAAATTATATACAGTATTATGTAAGTCTTTTAAGATTGGCAAAACTACTAGATTGGTCCTGTAAGTTATTTTTTGGTTGCGATTTTGTCCCTTAACTTTTTTTCGTTCAAATAAACCCGTAAGTTTATAACTTGTTTCAAATAAATCATTCCATTCAATTTTGTCTTAACACCGTTAATGAGCCTCCTATGTGGTACCCATTGGTCTTACGTGGCTAAAACTCAACGTTACACCCCAAAAAATCCAAAATGATGTCACATGAGGCCAAAAGAGAAAACCAAACAGTTAGGGATGACTCAATAAGCTTTATTTTGGTCTCATACGACATCGTTTTGGGGTGTAACGTTGATTTTTAGCCTTGTAAGACCATTGGTTGTCACGTAGGAGGCTCCCATTAACGGTGTTAAAACAGAATTGGACGGAAGGATTTATTTGAAACAAGTTACAAACTTCCGAATTTATTTAAAACGAAAAAAAGTTAAGGGACGAAATTGCAACCAAAAAATAACTTATTGGACCAATCTAATAGTTTTGCCTTTAAGATTATACTCCATCCTTTTTTCAAAATGTACTCCATCCACCTTGATGAAATCAAAGTTTTCGAGTGATTTTTTTAATGTAAATTAAGAAAATTAGTCAATATTAGAATTAAAGTTAGAATTAATAATATAAGTTTTTTAGGTTGATTTATGATTGCTTTTAGTAATGTTAGAATTAATAATATTTATTATATATTTTCAAAATTATCTCTATAATATAGAATTAGAAAATATAATTAATATGTTTGATTGAGTTAAATTTGTGCTTTTTTTTTTGCCCATGTATCTTTTTATAATTAATTGCTCCATCACTATCTCTTTATCAATAATTAGATAGAGATTTTAAAAGACTTATTTATGTTTTTAGTCCCTAAAAGTTCAGAAGGTTTTGGTTTTAGTCTCTAAAATATATTTTGACCGAGACTAATCCTTAATTTTTCAAACATTTTGATTTTGATCCATTCTGTTAGAAAAAATCAGTTATTTCCTGGCATGTTAATGAAAACGTACTCACACTAGCAGCCACGTGGTGTGAGGTGACGCCAAATAGGTGGTGTAACATGAATGTTTTAAGCCCATGAACACAAATTTTGTGTATGAGGCTATTTTGCATATCAGACCATTTTGCGTCTATGGATCTATATCATCATAATCATATCACTTATTTAGCATCACCTTAGATCACGTGGTTACTGATATGGTGTTCTGCTAGCCATATCAACAAATAATAGATTTTTTTTTAACCTGAGAGGACCAAAACCAAAATGTTTGAAAAATTAAACGCGAGCCCTGGTCAAAATAACTTATAGGGACTAAAACCAAAATATGTTGAACTTTTAGGGACGAAAACATTAATAAGCCAGCAAATAAGGCCTAACACAGTTGGTAGATAGTTGAGTTCCTTAACCATAATGTCGGGGGTATGGAAAAGGCTTTGTTAGTAGAGGCAAAACCCACTTCGGTGATCTCTACCTCTCGTAGGGGATTAGTCTTCGGCTATCGGCTGAAGGATACCCTTGGTGAAAAAAATAATATATAAATAAGCCTTCCTACAATATGGATAGAATGCTCAAAACCTATGTTGCACCGATACCGGTACGGTACCGGGTACGACATTTTCTAAAAAACTAGGGTACGGATACGACAATATAATTCTAATTTTATAAATAAATATATATAGGCAAGGTGAAAATAAATGATTTTGGCATTGAAATAGCATATGAGTATCGCAAAATTATAGATTGATGCTCAAAATAAGTCAAGATATAAGTCCGAAAGATTGATTATAACTTTAAAAAATATATTATAAGGCAAAAATTATATTATTGGTAAGATCCACACTTAAAATATACCCTAACATACTAGTTACAAGCACTCAGGAGTACGGTACGTGTACCGGTACGCAAGGTATACCGGATATGGGTACGTCACCAGTTTAGGAGTACCCATGCTTTAGTGCTCAAAACAGTAATTAATACGTATTTAGTTGTTTTTGAAAAAGAAATTATATTATTAAACATTTTTCTTTTCCACAAAATTTTATATTAAAAAACATAGAGTATTTTTTTACATCGGTCCACCAATTATTTTTGTCAATTTAATCTCTGATATTTATGTTCCTTTCCTTTAAAAAAAAAATTATGTTCCTTTAGTTCCTAAATATAAACACTACTGCTTCTTTCGATTTCGATTTGTAATATAAGAAAAAAATATCTTTCTTTAACTTATTTTCTTAATTTTGTTTCATCTTCAATATTATTTTTCTAAAACACTCATATAAAGTGATTGTCTCATTTAATTTTTGTTTCATTTTCAATATTACACTCTTAAAATACAACTACTTTTTTTATAAGTTTGATTTAAAATTAAATATAATTAACTAACCTTCTTAATAAGTATAATTTTAGTTATTTTTTCTTATATTATAAACCGGATGGAGTACTAGTTTTGAACTTTGTCTTTGTCTTTTTTATAATTTTCTATTTCAATTTTCAATGATATTAATTAATTATTTTTCCATAAATACCCTTATTTAATGAATATTTTTTAGAATCCTAATAATAATTTTAAAAAATAAAAAATATTATTAGTTTCAATTTCACTTATAATTTTAAATAATTCCCTTGATCTACATGTAAAATCACTCCAAGTGTTTATACTCCGTGTTTATGTCTTTATGAGTGGAGGGAGTAAATGGCGGTATTTTTCTAACATTATTAAAAGTAACATCTTGATCATCAACACTTTAATTTTACTCTTTATTGGTAGTGATTTTTTTTTTTTTATGAACAAAAGTTTAGATGATTAGTCTCGACGATAATTCCAATTTTTTATTTCTATTAAAAAATAAATATGAATTCAATCAAAGAGATCAAAAAGATTCAATAATGAATACGAATAATCCAATGTTTTCCGAATCGGGCATTCAAATTAAAGCATTCGTTCCAGAAAAGCCAAACGTGTAGTGATTTAACGAGCAAATTAGAATGATTTTTTTCTATATTTTCCGTTATCTTTTGATCTTTTGAAAAAAGAACGAATTGTCTTATAACGATTCGATTATATACACCTAATTCGACCCCCGTCACTCCTACTTGATTTTTTTTCGCTTTTTTTGATTTGAAAAGAAAGACCCTTTTATTATTTTTATGATTATTATCTCATATGGCTATAATCAATTTAAATCAATTCGTTAGACCGAATTATTGCATAGAAATCTCAGAATTTGGGTAATAAAAATGTAATTTTTTGATTATTGATGAAAATTATCTTTTGGTCAATCGTTGAGTTGAATGTGAATGAATAAACAAAAAAATTTATTTGGAAGGAAATAGAAATGAGAGTTTACAAAATTATTTACAAATTATTTATCAATCAAATTTTTACATCAAGAACGAAATTCGAACTCATATTCATATAGAGTATGAAAGGATTTCTTATTACCTATACAAATTTTTATGGACTAACCGCTTTTAGTTACTTGCGTGATAAATAAAATCATTAAGCACCGGACATCAATGATTAATATTTTTGTTTATTGTTATTGCGTAAGCGCTTAATGAAAGTTCACTAATGATGACAAAACTAAAATCAAACATTACAAAAAAGTTGAATGCAAACAAAAACAAAATATATAAATCAAAGCAAGGTTTTAAAAAATTGTTAATTAGACGCGTACGTTACTTAAGGGAGCTTACGATCCGTACGGTGATTAATTAATTGGAGTTTGTTAATTAGACTATAGAGTACAGTCTATTCTTTTTTAAAAAACTAAATATAGAGTTAGTACTATAATTTTTAAAGAATTTTGATGCACATAATAATTTCATCCAAACTCGATCGGAGCAATAAAAATGTCACTGATTTCATGGGAGCCTTGCTATCCCATTGAGCATAGTTTTATAATATTCTGCAATGTATGAGTTATTTACATGGATCATTGATCTATTTTTTATCATCATAAAATTAGTCAATTTTCACCCTTTTTTTTAGATCGTATATTTTTTTTAACAACTTTTTGCGTTGAACAACATATAACCCACCTGCTCCCCCTCATATTTGAAAAGTTACATATATGCACTTGTGGTATTTTATTTCATAAGTTGTTGAATGGCTTGATTGCACGGTGTATCATGTATGGAATATGAGAACACATAGGTTGCCGGTTCGAGTCCCACCAAGCCATACTTTGTGCACTTGTGGTATTTTATTTCATAAGTTGTTGAATGGCTTAATGGCACTGTGTATCATGTATGGACTATGGAATGAGAACACACAGGTTGCTTGTTCGAGTCCCACCAGGCCATACCTTTTAGTTTAATTAATAGCACTTTTTAGTTAAAAGCCCTAAAATAGGGTCTCATTGATCTTGTTCGAGTCCCACCAGGCCATACTTTTTAGTTCAATTAATAGCACTTTTTAGTTAAAAGCCCTAAAATAGGGTCTCATGGATTCCAACCCTTGATTTGTTGATCATGTTTCTTCAACAAATACCACCAAGCCAAATACTTCCTAATAATTTAGATAGGCAAATTAAATATATCACATTAAAATATAGTCCCTAAAGAATTTAAAAAATACCACTTTAGTCCATGTTTTCATTTCGGTAACTACTGCCACTGTTTTCAGAAGCACCAGAGATAATTACTGGGAGACCAATAGCACATCGGAATGAAATGTTACGGTTTATGTCAACAGTGACAATAGTTAACTGAATGAAAACAGATACTAAAGTCATATTTTTTTAAATTTTTTAGGGATTAAAAGTGAATTATAATTCTTGATGAACTAAAGTGTCTCAGTTGAAAAACTTGAGGAACCAAATTGGGTCTTTACTCATAAATTACTTTACATTTAAGACTTTTTTTTTAATTAAGAGCCGGCCCTAAGGGAGGGCAACAAGGGCAGTCGCCCTGGGCCCAAAAAATGTAGGGGCCCTTAATTTTTTTTAATTGTACATTTATTTTTGAATTTTTTTTTTAATAATTGCAAGTTCTTTTTATCTTTTAACTATCAATGATTTTTAGCATAATATTTTAATTTGTTTTTTTTTTCATTTGCTCACTTAATTTAAAAATATATGAAGTAATGATTTTTTTTTGAAAGGAAAATATGTAATTCATTCCATAACAGAAAATAGTACAAGTAGATCCAACATGGCAATAACAAAGCACATATTTTCCATACAATAAAGATTGCTAAAAAAGACTAGATACTCAGCCATAACAGCAAACTCCCTGTGGATCAGGATCATCATCAACATCCAGCTTCGAACTCTAACAAGAGATTCAACAGCCTTTGTTTCCAAGATAACTATCTCATCAATGCCGGAAGTAAGCACACTTCGGCGATAAAGAATCTCAGATCTGAGGAGGTAGAGCCACTGGACAGAGGAGAAGACAAAGATCTGGAAGGGAAAAGCTGTCCCGAATATCAGTCTTCTAGTTATTGGAGAAGATAGGAAGGTCATCAGATCTGGACAAACAAAAAGCCTTCCCACACTCAAACACACGAAAACAAAACCCAGATGAAACTGGGACAAGAAAAACCACACTACTTGCACAAAGGCAAGATTTATTTATTTAACCCAGATATAACTGGGAGAGAAAAAACCCACACACCAACCAAAGGAAGGGGAGGGAGAATCTCTCCCTCCCCTTTTACCGCTATCACAGAAGAGAGGAAAACGGAGAGGAGAAGAGAAGAGAAGAGAAGAAGACTCAAAAATAAAAAATCTTGAAAATGAAGTAATGAAATTTACTTTTTTAATCCAACATGAAAAAGGTATTTTATTACCTCTTTACTAAATAACTTTTTATATTATTTCAAATCTTATTTTTTAATAATTAATTCTATTATTGATTGTTGTCATTGTTTTAATTGATTATTCGTATATATACTAAATTTTTAAATGATTTAATTTTAATAATTTTATTTTTTTGAATTAAGGACCCCAAATTTTTTTTCGCCCTAGGACCCATATTAGGTTAGGACCGGGCCTGAATTTAAGAGTATAAAGTAATTAAATATATGAGTGAAGACTCACACTCTCATAAATATAAAGTAATTAAATAG
This sequence comes from Crotalaria pallida, assembly GCA_037953625.1. Taxonomy (NCBI): domain Eukaryota; kingdom Viridiplantae; phylum Streptophyta; class Magnoliopsida; order Fabales; family Fabaceae; genus Crotalaria; species Crotalaria pallida. The sequence goes on along the minus strand of CM075654.1, from coordinate 133,163,525 downwards.
ATATGACTCGAAAAACTTATCTTTATACTCTTATTAGTTTTGTATTAATTTTCTTAAATCTCCCTCACTATTCGGCAAAGATATTCTTGGGTGACCTTTCTCAAACTATTAACGATATACAGGATGCGTGTTCATACTTAGCTAACACAAAATTTTAATTTATTAATACATGATTAATGTTTATGAAGTAGTCCATTAAAAAAATGTTTATAAAGTAGAGTCTTGGGTGATTGGTGCAGGTGGGTGCAAATTTTTTTAAAAAAATAGATTCAGAGTGCATATAAATAATTTTTTTGAAAAAAAAATCCAATGAAACAGTCATACAGGTGCAAGATGTAAAATTGTCCTCTAAACAGACTCATTCTTAGATACATTTGGTGTTATAAGCAAAGATTTAAAATTCCTAAATTAGATTAGAAAAACAATCACACGAGTAAATTATTTTTATATTAAAAATTAAAAAAAATGTATTTTTTAAATATATTTTTATTTTATTTGACTCTTTAACATGTGCAATTTGGTATTATCTTGATCCTATTTTATAAGTCATTTTATATTTTTTATGAAATATTTTTTCTTTTATTTACACTTTGTTTATTAATGTGAAATAATCTATTTGTGAAATTATAATTATAAAAAGAGGTAAAATTATAATATTAAAATACATTTTTAAAATTTTAACATATGTCATTATTCTCATTAATATCTAAAACGTAGTTTAATATAACCTATAGTAAAAATCAGATAGAGTATTTGCCTATAAACAAGATGCAGCTTAGTGGATTGTAATATCTATATGAGTAATCATATACTATGATTAATTAACAGAATAAATTAAACATGCTTTGAACTATACTCTCCTTATCCTAAATATAAGTTTTTTTGGAAAAGAAATTTGGTTTTTAATATAAGTCTCATTTCTAATTTTAAATGACATTAATTACTTTTTTTTTTCAAATACTCATATCTATTTAACATTTTTTATAATCTCAATAATAATTATAAGAGTAATTTTGAAGAAAGTATATCAAATATTTACATTTCTGCTACTACTAATAGTATTAACTATTTTATTTTTTAAAAGGAGTGTATTTTTTAAGTAAAAAATCCTTATATTTAAGATAGAAGTAAACAGAAACACACTGGTCACGATTGTATTATCTCTTTTGGTATTTTTTTAATAATGTTATTTGAACATTTATATTTAACATTAAAGTCTAACACTTACTATTTCGAGTAAAATGTGACAAAATAATAAAAAAGATAAATTGAAAAACTCATTATTCTTTACCCACCAAAATCGTTGGTGACGTTGGATTTAGAGGTTTGATGTGGTGGACAACAAAGTTTTATTATCCATGCAATCGGTATACTTAACCCTTCAACTTAAAATTACTTATTAAGTTGAATTTGTAAGCTAAGCTATGATAATTGCCTTATGTGGTACTCCACTCTTTTGGGGTTTTTTACTCTCATCATTGAGAGTGGATAAATTTGTTAATGACATTGGAAATGTGAAAATTTGATATACTTTTTCAAAATTATCTCTATAATTATTAATGGAATTCTAAAAAGTGTTGACTTTATAAGGGTGTTAATGGAAAGAAGTAATTAAATGCTATTGAAATTTGAAAAAGGATCCTATAAATAAGATCAAAATAAAAACCCAAAAAGCTCTTATAAATAGAACCGATGAGAGTATAATTTATTTTGACATATACATGCATACGCCACAAAACATATATTAAGTACTTAGCTTTATTTTACGGTTCATCTAGGAATCTCTACCCGAGTAATGTAGGTGTCATATGTGAACCTTTGGGATATACCATAGGTTCTTTCCTACAGTATTCATCTAAGCAAATGCGGCGAAATGGTTCGGATTATGTCATCATTAGCAATTTGTCACTAATCAACTTGGCACCATAATAACCTTTGGGAGCCCCATTGGCTCTTACCAATTATATATTAATCACTTCATTAAAACTTTGTCAACTCCTTCCCCTTAATATAAATACACCACACTCTCTTTCACAACCTTCATAACTTCTCTCAAATCTCAATTAACGTTTTTAATTCTCTTTGCTTCATTAATAATTATAATAATAATCATTATTATTATATTATACTAATACAATACAATGGCTATTGAGATTGAAGGATCTCCAGGAAGCTCCATGCATGGAGTAACCGGAAGAGAACAAACTTTCATGTCCTCAGTTCCTTCCCCTTTGGTTCCAACAGACACCACAGCACACTTTGCATTACCTGTTGATTCTGAACACAAGGCCAAAGTTTTCAAACTTTTCTCCTTAGCCAAACCCCACATGAGAACCTTCCACTTATCTTGGATCTCATTTTTCACTTGCTTTGTCTCAACTTTTGCAGCAGCACCTCTTGTCCCTATAATCAGGGACAACATAAACCTCACCAAAATCGACATCGGCAATGCCGGAGTTGCTTCTGTCTCAGGCAGCATTTTCTCTAGGCTTACAATGGGTGCAATTTGTGACCTATTAGGCCCTCGTTACGGTTGTGCATTCCTTATAATGCTCTCAGCACCAACCGTGTTTTGCATGTCATTTGTGAGTGATGCTGCAGGGTACATAGCAGTGAGGTTCATGATAGGGTTCTCATTGGCTACATTTGTTTCATGCCAATATTGGATGAGTACTATGTTTAATAGTAAGATTATAGGGCTTGCAAATGGGACTGCGGCAGGGTGGGGTAACATGGGTGGTGGGGCTACTCAGCTCATAATGCCTTTGGTGTATGAGTTGATTAGAAGGGCAGGGGCTACACCTTTTACTGCATGGAGGATTGCCTTCTTTATACCTGGTTGGTTACATATTATCATGGGGATCTTGGTCTTAACCTTAGGCCAGGATTTGCCTGATGGAAACCTTGGTGCCTTGCAGAAGAAAGGTGAAGTTGCTAAAGACAACTTCTATAAGGTTAGTTTAATTTGCTTCTTTTGATGAAACAACTAAGAGAAATTTTAAGATGTTATCATAACAAGAAAAACATCTTTAATTTATATTATAGAAAAAATGGTTTTTTTTTTTTTAATATCAAATTTCTATATATATCAAACTTGGACAACTATTTTTAGAGAAGAAATAGGGAACTAGGGAGAAAGAAATTATGGACGCTCATTTCTATTTTCAAAAAGTGAATTGAGCAAGTTTTATTATGTACAAATTTGGGAAAACAAATTACATTTATATGGTTAACTATACCATCTCAACTTTTCAATAATGTTATAAAACGGTACATAGTAATGGTTTTTTTTTTCTTTTGCAAAAATTTTGGGGCAAAAGAAAATCTCAAACTAATTAATTAACTAATTTGTGGTTGATTCAATTTTGTGTTTCAGGTGTTAAAGTATGCCATAACAAATTACAGGACATGGATTTTTGCCCTCCTATATGGATACTCTATGGGAGTTGAATTAACCACTGACAATGTTATTGCTGAGTACTTCTATGACAGGTTAGTTCGGTTCCTTGAGCTCAAGCATCAAGGCAGTGATTATTTTTTATGTATATATACATCCCTTGTTCAAGAAAAATAATTATCAAAATCATATACTTGTACACATATTCTATAATCATTGATAAAAAAAAAAAACATTTTTTTGAACAATTAAATGATCAATGATTATAAAATAGGCTTAAAAGAGGTACTGTAACAAGTGATGTAAAAATATCATTGTTCGTTACTTCGTTACAAATTACTCCAATTTGAATTATATAACCATAAAATTCTAATTTTATTACTATAAAACAGGTTTAATCTGAAGCTACACACAGCTGGAATGATTGCTGCAGCATTTGGAATGGCAAACATTGTTGCCCGTCCCTTTGGTGGCTATGCTTCTGATTTTGCAGCCAGGTTATTTGGCATGAGAGGCAGACTTTGGACCCTATGGATCCTCCAAACCTTAGGAGGTGTTTTCTGCATATGGCTTGGCCGTGCAAATTCCCTTCCCATTGCAATCTTATCCATGATTCTATTCTCAGTTGGAGCACAAGCTGCATGTGGTGCAACCTTTGGCATCATTCCCTTCATCTCAAGAAGATCTTTAGGCATCATTTCAGGCCTAACTGGTGCAGGTGGAAACTTTGGTTCAGGATTAACGCAATTGGTTTTCTTTTCAACCGACAGGTTCTCAACATCAACAGGGTTATCATTGATGGGTGTTATGATTGTGTGTTGCACTTTGCCTGTGACACTTGTTCATTTTCCACAGTGGGGTAGCATGTTCCTACCTCCTTCAAAAGATGCTAATAAATCTACTGAGGAGTATTATTACACTTCTGAATGGAATGAAGAAGAGAGGAAGAAGGGGTTGCACCAGGGTAGTCTCAAGTTTGCAGAGAATAGTCGTTCTGAGAGAGGCAAACGTGTTGCTTCACGACCAACTCCTCCAAATACAACTCCTACACATGTCTAAGTCCATTTCATTTTACAAGTTGATGAGTTATATATAAGAATTTCTAATATCAAGTGACCCCTCCCAAAAAAAAGAACAAAAAAAAAAAAAAAACTGAGTATCAAGTTTGGTTACATAAGAATTGGTTACACCAATCCAATTCTTACACAAGAATTGATTTATTTTACTAGAGTGATCTACGTGTCTGAGGATCATATGCAAGAATCAATCTATGGGTAGTAGAAGTGATGTCAATGTAATGTAAATAAATAATGTATCGAGGTTTGAGTTTTGGTGTGCAATTAATAATATATATTACACATCTAATAATATGCATACATTGAATATTCTGGCATGTATGATGTGAGCAATTTGGAATAAATATAAAGATTCAGGTGGTGGAGGTTTGAGGTCAAAGGTGGGATAACATATACTTCCTCCGGTTCTTATTATAAGTCTCATTTCTATCTCACAAAAAAGGGGCTTATAATAAAGACCGAAGGGAGTACAACACAGATCTCAATACTTTTGGCCGATGATATTTCTATAATACAAATGGAATATGGAATCTGTAATTAAATAGAAAATGTTAGCAGTATTTCTCAACTCAATTATTGAAAACTTTGCTTAAGAGAAGAAGTTGCCTTGTCTCTTTCCAGGAAGCATATAATATGCTGAGGTCATACACGTATATTATACTATATTTTAATTTCCACTTGCATTGGTGGCACCAAGGGAAAAAAAAAGAATGGTAACACCATCTGTCGTATGCTGTAAGCTACATCCTGTTTCATTCAATTCCCAGTTCCTTGGACTGCAAAGACAAACACAAGTGTTTGACAATATTTAGAATGGGACAAAAAACACAAGTGGAAATTGTTTTTGTGGAATTGATAGTTTTTGGGTAGGCAGATGAGTTAGTTGCATTCAAACAGAGAAACAAATGCAACACGCACAACAGAAACTAACAAAACAAATAGAAACAATAATATTAGTTCAAAATGAACTGCAAATTCATTCCAGTTCTCTAATTTTTATTTTTATTTTTTTTAATTTCAATAACTCTGGTACACAATAAGGGGGGAGAGGACTTTATTTGTAGTCCTTGGAAATGCTAACTCTACCCATAAACTAAAAAAAATTACTGCATAGCAGTAATTGTATGCTCTGGAGACATCTTGACCATTAATTTTAAGCACATTCATATAAAATCTATGTAAATTAACTTAAATCAATGGTAGAATTTGAATGACTTCATGCTGCTCAAGTGTTTTAAAAAACACTGCTCTTATATGCTGGGCTTTACCATACTTTAAGGAACTAACTATTTGATATTTGTGGTCTAAGTTCATTATTTGATAAGTCAATGGTAAAACCACAGGATTAAGAAAATTAATAAATGCAAAGGAGAAACTAGTCTTGATACCATTCTTCAGGTGGAAAAGATAGTAAGATAGTAGCAAAAATTGAGAGGTATTTTCACAATCTGGACCATTCAAAAAAGTTCTGCTAGACTAGGTGCGTTATGTAACTTGCAATGGAGTATGTGAAGAGTATGTCAGTGTTGGTTATAAGGTTGTGTAAATAAAATTACTCTTCTTCCTAACATTCAAATCCTATTCTCTTGAGACCCAACATGGTCCATTTGAACTGAAAGCCTACATAGTTATGCAAATGCAACAAAAGCATACTATACATTGCCACTGGAGTGTATATTATATACATAAAATTTTGCTTCATGTAGAATTGAACAAGGAGAAAAAGCGGATACTAATCAATCAATCGCCAGCTTTAGTTCAATTATGTTATCTCATTCGGAATCTTAGATTTCAACAAGACCACTTGTAACGCGGAGTAGAAAAAATGTTGTGAAAACTAGTAGCTTAGCTTCCCACTGCCACCACAGGTTGAACACGATCGGGCAGAAGAGCACTTTGTGCAATAGCTCCACTTCTTTGGAAGTCTGGTGCAAGTAATCGGGATCAATGATTAAACTCTAAATTCAAGATTATAGGAAAATAAAGAAAATAGTACCCTGCCGTGAATCGAGTTGCCATATTCTCAGCACGTGATCTTGCCCTCTCAGCACTTTCCTCAGAACGTTTCCTAAGCACAAATCCTTCACCTCTGCATTCGGAACATATACCAGAGCCTCCGCAGTCTTCACACTCTTTAAGTTGAATCTTTAATTTTAGAAAGAAAGAAAAGTAATCAATGTAAACTCGAAATTATCACACCAGAAAGAATAATTCGACACACAATTTAATCATGTTTAAGATGAGAATTCAAGTCTTCTTTATTAGCAACATAGGCTCTGTCAGATCTCTATGCTAGCAAAATACTACAACCACAGTAACACATACTGCCTTACACAAATGAAGTGAGTGCATAGAAGCACTATGGAGAATACTGAAAAATGAAAATTGCTTGCTATTACCAAGCAGTCTAGTGACATGAACTGTCAATACTTAACATTATTTTGTTTCTTTTCAAGAAATTTCTTCCTTGAAACAAAGTTAGTAATGTCACATAAGCAATGCAAACTCTGCTAGTTTAGCCTTTAATCATTAGAAACAGAAGGGACCTTCCAAAGATTTTCTCGCAATCTTTATTACGAGTATGTAGGTACAATTAAGAGTAATATTTCTCTCGCAAACTCTCTCCCCGCATTTCTTTAACACTTTATTTACAACTATTGATCATCTAAAAACTAAAAGCAAAAGTCTCTTGACCAATGATTATAAAGTAAGTGTAAAAAGAAACATGAAAAAAAAAAAAGTGCTAAAATATCATTTTTGTACAATTAAGTATTTTGTTAGCACTTGAATACTGACAAAAATAGATAGGCTACTGACCTGTGTTGTTGGCTCATCAGAAGCTTTGGTTCTGCGGACAAGAAGAGTGGCTGCTGCACCAACGAGCGTTGCAGCGACCGCCACCGAAGCCGCTGTCTCAGGCAGTGCAAAGGAGACAGTGGATACTCTCCTTCCTTGCAATTGAGACTTCACATCTATTCAAGAATCAAGAATTAAAACGAGACCGGATAAATACAGCTTCCCTCATTTAATTTTACAGTGTCAACAGTCAATTAGGCATAAATTTCCATGATTCCATCAATTTGACAACAGTGATCCTTTTCTTTTACAAGTGAGCATTGTAAGTAATTGTTCTTTTTAGGGATGAATTAAGATCCTTGAGGAATGATTAATAAATAGCTTTTGCAAGTGAGAATAGTACTAAGTAACAACAGATTTTTCTAATTTGGTTAGTACTTACTATGCAAGGCATTTGAAAACTTTCAATTCAATTCAATTCAATCACTAGCATAATAATTAAGAGTAACGGCATCATCAAACATCACAAGGCTATACATCTACACAGACTACTTTATAAAGATAGCAATGAATTGGTGCGGTGGTTCCATCCATCAAACAGGAAAAACCAACCACCTAGTAAAAAGCCACACTTATTTATGGAGGTAGTGTCATGTGAGTGAATTCTCTAATTGTTCCTTCATTAATTTATGAAGATAGTAATGAAAAAGGAGAAAATATCTTACTATGAGAGAAGCAAGGAAGTGATATAGGGTGCCGCACGATAACATCCATTTAGATAACTATGTTCTGTCCACCAACTATTACTCTCTCTGCTGCCCCCTTATCCCCTTCACTGCTTTCTTTTCATATTAGACAAATCAATTAATATTTCTCCTGCCAAAATATAATGAATTATATCTATATATATATCCATTAAAATCATTGTTTATTTAATGTTTAGGGAGCTTGGTGTAGCTTTTAATGTTGTTTGCATTTTTTTCCCCTTTTGTTTACGGGACATAAAATTTTTGGCTGCACACTATACTACTTTTGCAGTTAGGATTTGGTATGATAACCATTCTGTTTTTTTTTTTTTTTTTTTAATTCACTTTCAATTGTCCTTTTATTTGAGGAAAGTTTAGGTAAATTGGATCTAATTATTTATAAATTATCCAATAATAATGTTTTCATTAGCTTGTAAGTTGTGAGTCGATTTTTAATCAATTAGACCGTTCTTTGTTGGTCGTAGTTGTTTAATCGAATATCTTTCCTTCTAAAAAATCATTATTTATTATATTTTTCAAAAACTTCAATAAAAATAGAATAAAGCATATTTTAAAGTATCATATGTTCTAATATTAAACACTTCAATAATAATGTAATTTATACGATCAATGTTTGCACCCATCATCAAATGTTCAAATTAATTTATAGTACTAATTGTTTTAAGTTAATCAGACATCTCAAATTTGAGTTTTTCTATATTTAAAGGTTCATCACCCCTATTAAATAATCAAAGTTACCCTAACAGAATATGTTTATATATATTTAAAAAAAAACAACAATTATTACTACTTTCTTGTCCAACTTCTGTTTCCTGTATCTTCATCTTTGCATGTGGAGCTTCCCGTGAGGAAAGTAAATTTGGGCTGAGTGTACAGATTATTGGTGATAATAAACCCGTTACTGTAGCAGCCCATACAAAACACAATAAATGGGTTAGAAGAAGCATTTCAAATTCCATCTAACCGAAGTACACAAATACCCTCACATGAAAACTATTCCACCAATTGTAACGGTGGATAAATTTATTGAATTTAGAACCAAAAAAATGGTAAAGTTGGCTCATTTTATGACCATTTACTCTGAGTTGTTCAACATCATATGATATTCTACAAATATTTCTGGTAGATTCTTAATTCTATTCCTTTGTGGCCTTTGCTATTTGTCATGTTCAGTAGTTACAATAAAGGCTGCACTTTATGTCCATTACATTTGGAGTTCAATTACTGTAGAAAACATGATGCATTGGCAATTGGCAATTGCTCCCAATGATACATTGAACAATGTTAGAAAGGGAAAAAAGAAAGATGATTGAAGTGGGGTTGGTTTTCTTTTACTTCCCTTAAAAACTCAACCTATATAGATTGGCTTTGAATCGTGTAGCTAATTAAACGTCATCTCATTTATCATCACTGAAGTATTGGCCCCCAATAAATTAGATATAGTATTAAATGGCAACTTTGTGGGTGAGATTTTGTTATTACTAAGAGGAGCTTTTCTCACAAAATTTGTGGATGGGGGCAAAGCTACCACCCCAAATGAAAAATTTAAGAGTCTTGTTATATGTAGGTTACCAATCCATTTAATGGGAGGTGACGGACTACAGTGATAGTCATAATAGATGTTCGTTAATCAACTTGAATTCTTATGATGAGTGACTAATCAACTACGATATACTAGCTCCGTCCTTAAATATAAGAATCTCTTAACACTTTTATTTTGTCTTTATTTATAACTCTTTGCCGATTTTCAATGATCATTAATTACTTTTTTTTTTTCACAAACACTCATATTTATTTAATACTTTTTAGATTCTCAATAATATTAATAGGGGTAATTTTGAAATTACATATCAAAAGTTCACATTTCCAATACAATTAACTAAATTATTCCACTTTTTTAATGGACGTGAAATCCTCCAAAGAGACCTTATATTTAGGGATTGAGGGAGTATATTTTATTTTTTCTATTGCCAGCATCTAGTTAGATGAACTATCCATGTTGTTATTCACTCAATAAATTCCCAATTTTGCTTGACAATATCTTTTTTTAATTTTTCACTAAAAAGATACAAGACAATTAAATTTTCACCTTTTTTTTTCCATAAGATCATCAAATTATTTAACAAAACCTACTGATCCTGGTGGCAAATTAAAAGGCTTGATTCCCTTATAAGTTTCAAGGATGAGTTTTATGAAAATGGACGCGCAAGAGTTTTGCCTCCTTAATAAATCTTTCCATGAATCGGATTAGTTAAAATCCAATGTAATTTTCTAATACCAATTCAAAAATCTCATTTAAAAAATTAAGATCATTTAAGAGTCATGCTAATTGCATATATAAAAGTAAGATATTACTTGGATTTTAGGGCAAACAATATAAGTATATATAGAACTAATTTGATAGAGTGAAATAACACGAACTCATCACGAGCATCCTCACTTTGTGCCCAGATGTAAAGAGCACCAACCCTGCCAACTCGCCTCCACCACAACAACAAAGTTATGGTGTATATGTGTACTAGTACCAATATAAATGAGCATGAGCTGTGCATATTATATCTGCATTCATCAGCAATTCACGAGCCTATTTAAGTCCCTTTAGTTTCAACCCCTTCCTTCACATCAATCTAACTAGCATATACATACTTTATTTATATATAACCTCTTCTAAGCCTCTCCTTTCACATACTCAAATCTAAGCTAAGCTAATAATAAGATATTTTATTTCAATAATGTCTACTACACATATCTCACTTCTTTCACTTTACCTCCTCCTTTCACTATATTCTCTTGACATGACCATGGCTGCAAGAATCATTCCTCGAAGCGCTCCGAGCACAGTTACAACGCCGCAGCTTCTATCCGAAGCTGAAACTTATTTGAAGCCGCATATTGATAATAAGCAAAAATTCTTCCAAGGGAAACAATTCAAGAATTGCTTGCCAAAAGGGTTTAGGCATAACTCAGCTCCAAGCAGATTCGTGAACTATGACACCTTAGGTTCTAGTGGATGTTCAGGAATGGATTCACAGAAGAAACCTTCTCCTTGATGAGGCGGATGCCTGGTTCTAGTTGAATGCATGGAAGAGGATTGACATCATGTTTGTTACTTTGTTGTGTATATGGCTTTTCCAGATCATGATAGTTGGAAGATGATGAAATCTTATGTTTTGCTTTGCTTTGCTTATATCATTATATATGATTAATATATTACCTATTACAATTTTGAGCAATATGCATGGATGCTAAGTTGAAGATGTTATTTTTCTTTTTCCTTTAATGTGTTTTGTGTATAGCCCAGTGTCTTGGCCAATCATTTCAGACAGTGATAGTAGTATTATCCTTTGAAAAATAATATATCAACTTACAAATCAATGTTAACACATAATTTTTTTCCTAAATCATCATCTTTAGTATCCTAATTTTACACGAAGTCCAAGTAAGGCAATATCCAATGGTTTTTTCTATGTATTTTTAGAAGAACATATACTAACCAACATGGGCAGGGACGAGTGGTAAGCGGCTCGGTTTCGCTTAAGCAAGGTCTCGAGTTTGAGTTCTTGTGAATGCATAAAATTCATGTTGGGAGACTCACCTGCCATAGTCAGGCACGCGACCCGGGTCGGATCCGGATGTATCTATTGTACTTAGGGAACCGGGTGGACAACAAAAAAAACATGTACTAACAAAATAAAATAGATGAGAGATAAAAATAAATGAAGTTGATGATGATATCTGGGATGATAATGTACAATATCTTCTTATATTAGAAAAATGTACTTCATCTTTTAGTGTATTGTGTGCGGAGTTTTCCTAATTGTATTTGGCTTTCTGAAGTGTTTGGGGTGACTGAAAATTGTTCATTGTATTAAAAAAAAAAGGGAAGGGTGAGGCATGAAGATTCGTTTAGTCCATGTAAAGTAGGAAAACTATGATTTTGATGCTCATACAAATTAAATAAATTTGTTTTTCATACCAACAAAGATAAAATTTAGTAATTTTGGTTCTTAATGTCAGATGAAACACATGGGTATTTTAATTTTTAGAAAATACCACCACTAATATAAGGACAAGGATTAAAGACCGAAATAAAATACGATTTTTTATTTTATAAGGACCAAAATTAAAATTGTCTTTTTTTATAGTAAACCACAAACATGAGGCAAAAACAATATCTATAGAAATATCTAAGACTACATAGTCCAAATTTCTCACTTGGAATCTTGTGATCTTCCCACTGTTTTTTTCCCCCTTTTCACCCCTCCCAGAAACTGAATTTTTGACCTTTGGCCAATACAATACCTGTTGACCGAGTAGAACCTTACACGCCAGAACAATGGTTAGTTCTCACAACTCTTGTTTAATACAATTACAAAATCCTGCAAATAGACCCTTAAAAAAGACTGCAAGGTTGAGCAAATTAATGCCAATTATTGGCTTATACATAACTTATTGTTGGCCATGGATACATTTCTACACTTATATGACATGAGCAGCCTCTCTCTTAATAGAGAGAAGCATCTGCAATTAACTGCAACATTAGGAGACAATAGACTGACCTCATCAACCAAAGTACAGACTGTAAGGAATTAGTAAAGATGCAAACACATGTTATGGAGAGTTGTTGGAGTCTCCAAGTTCTTTTTATCAGTTTAACACATATTCTGAATAGTTTGTCAAACATTTTATTACTAGCTGATTCACCCAGTAAATTAAACATTTGAAGTTCAGTAGTTTCTCACTTAGTTTCCAACAAAATAAGAATTGTATTGATCTCAATAACATACTATATCTGAAATTTAAGTTAAGCCGGTAAAAATGTGGGTCAATTTTTAAATACATAAAAAGCAAAATATGCAACAGGCTTAGCAGGTTCCTTCAGGGGGCAGCTGCCATCTTTTTGAGCTAAATAAGTGACTGAAAGTACATCTTCTAACAAAAACCTAACTATACAAATCATCTTCTCCAACTCCGCCAGCAGAAGTTGTTAAGGGTTCAGACCCAATGGTCCTACCTCCAGTCTCCGGAAATCTAAATTCAGAGCCGAACCCCCTGGATTGCTGTAAGGTCTGAGCAAATGACTGGTATTTGCGGATATCGGCATCGCTGACACTCCTACGTGCATACTTCATTGATTCCTCAAAATGACCAGCCATGATCTCGGCAACATCATCCTCGACGTCTTCATCCATGGAATCAGGGTTTTCTGTCCTTTTCCTCTCGCGCTCCATGTCCTGAAAGAAACCAGAGAAGTAAATTAGGCCAAACTTGGTGGTAAGAAACCAGAGAAGTAAATTAGGCCAAACTTGGTGGTAAGAAACCAGAGAAGTAAATTAGGCCAAACTTGGTGGTAAGAAACACGCTGAGCTGATAGCATGAATAGAGTTTAATTAAGTCGGAAAAGACGTCGCAGAGGGTGCATTTTCAAAATAAAGCACCAAAATAAAGAATTACTCCCTCCGATCCTTATTATAAAGGACCGGAGGGAGTATTAGCTATTAACCTAACCAAAAGCATACCTTTTCTATGTTTTCTCTAATAGCATATTTGCAAGCTCGCTGGCATATCTCTGTTATATCAGCACCACTGAAGCCTTGAGTATACTTTGCTAGTGCTTTCAAATCAACATCTTTCGAGACAGGTGACTTCCTCAGGCAGGACTTGAAGATTTGATAACGGGATTCCTCGTCAGGGAGAGGAATATAGATCAGTTGATCCAGACGGCCAGGTCGAAGAAGTGCAGGGTCAATGATGTCTGGTCTGTTGGTTGCCCCAATTATAAACACAGTCTTTTTGGCATTCATGCCATCCATTTCAGTCAGAAGCTGATTCAGTACTCTATCAGCAGCTCCTCCAGCATCCCCAACACTACTCCCTCTCTGCAACAGTAATGAATGATATATATGAGCAAAACAGATGTAAGGGTATCAAATGCAACTAAGAAATAACTATGGTCAATGGAAATTTTTACAAGCAAGTATAAGCAAAAATAACATTAATTCTGAAATAGTACTATTATAGCTCCGTTTTATTTCAATCTAGAGTAATTCTCACTAATGTACCAAACTAAGAATGTGATGCGGCTCAAAACAAACCTGAGTGGCAATGGAATCAAGCTCATCGAAGAAGAGGACACACGGAGCCGATTGTCTAGCCTTGTCAAAAATTTCTCGAACATTGGCTTCACTTTCACCAAACCACATGGTAAGTAATTCTGGGCCTTTCACACTGATGAAGTTGGCTTGACATTCATTAGCAATTGCTTTGGCTAACAAAGTTTTGCCACATCCGGGTGGACCATAGAAGAGAACTCCTTTTGATGGTGACATACCAAACTTCTCAAATTTTTCAGGGTGCTCCACAGGATATTGAACAGTCTGCATTCACAAAGGCAAAACATTTCAGATTAAATTGGCATAGAAGTATCAATGTGTAAATTTAAGTATATGTCATATTTATGACCTCTTGCAGCTCACGCTTGACATTCTCGAGGCCTCCAATATCTTCCCAACTGACATTAGGCACTTCAACAACCTGTCAAAAAAGATAATTAATAATGGGGGATAAAACATAAGACATGAAAGAAGCCTCACCAACAAACAATATTTTAAATACGAAGAATATGAAAAGGCCTCTCACAGTTTCACGTAAAGCTGATGGATTGCTTGCTCCTAGAGCAGTCTGGAAATGCTCATTTGAAACTGCCATAGAATTCAGGATTTCAGCATCAATGGTTTCATCATCCAAATCAATTACATCCATCTTCTCCCTAATGCATTGTAGGGCAGCTTCAGTGCAAAGGGCAGCAAGGTCAGCACCAACATACCCATGAGTATCTTTTGAAACTCTCTCTAAATCAACCTGCAGCAGGAGAACCACAACAGTTGATTAACATCAAATTAAAGAATGTTAAGAGTAAAAGAAAAACCAGAAACAAAGTACAAGTGAATTTATAGAAAGCTTATTGTGTATTATTATGAGTACATAGATGGAACCATATGCATAGCAACTTAAGGCACACCCAAGAGGCCAAGATAGGGAAAAAAAAAAAAGAATCCACCAACTGAAATTGAAAGTAAAGCAATGCTCAACTAGTTGACTTACATCATCAGAAAGCTTCATGTTTTTGGTATGAATGCGAAGGACTTCAAGTCGCCCAACTTCATCAGGAACACCAATATCAATTTCCCTATCAAATCTACCAAACCTTCTCAATGCTGGGTCAATGCTATTTGGACGATTTGTAGCACCCATAACAATAACATGCGCACGGGATTTTAATCCATCCATAAGAGTCAAAAGTTGAGAAACAATCCTCCTTTCAATTTCACCATTTGTCTTCTCCCGCTTGGGCGCTATAGAATCGATCTCATCAATAAAGATGATGGATGGAGCATTCCTTTCAGCTTCTTCGAACGCTTTCCGGAGATTACTTTCACTCTCTCCAGCCAATTTGGACATAATCTCCGGCCCATTAATACAAAAGAAGAAAGCTCCAGTTTCATTAGCAACTGCCCTTGCAATTAACGTTTTACCAGTACCTGGGGGTCCATACAGCAAAATTCCTTTGGGTGGTTTCACACCGATCGACTTGAAAAGTTGTGGATGCCTCAGTGGGAGCTCTACCAACTCACGAATCTGTGCCATTTGCTTCCTGACACCTCCCACGTCGTCATAACCAACTTCATCCAGCTTCTCTTCGTCCTCCCTTTTCACAGGATCCCCATCACAGAAGATTTCGGTGTCTGGAGCAATCACACAATACTCCCCAGGCTGGGTTTCAATGACCTTGAACTCTATGCTTCTCATCCCTCCTCGGACAAGAAATAGATCTCCTTTTTTGACTGGGCGATAAGCATCCGAGAAATAAGCTGCAAATAATAATCAGAAAGCTAGTAGTCAAAACCTTATTCAAACAAATTATTAGAGGTGGAAATTAAAGGCTATAAGAATCAAATCGTTACAACATTAACATCCCCAAACTATATGTTAGTTCCAATGAAATTGGCTGATTGCTTTTACATAGCAATCAATGTGGATAACTAAACACATGTAGAGAAACTTACGTCTCAAGTAAGAGTCGAAGAGATTGCCAGCGATGCCTTCGATAGTATCATCAATAGGCAGAATGTGGACACGCTCTCCATATTTGATATCAAGGCACTGGTGCACAGACACAACATCTCCGACACGAACCCTCAAATTCGACCTAACAACTTTGTTCATCCTCATCTTGGCCTCCTCGCAGCTATCATCAGCAATAACTACGCAAACTGTATCCTTCCTTTTCTTGCCCTGTACCATAAATAAAATCAAAATCATGAACAACCCATATTATATTAGCAATGGAACATGACACAAATTACACAACACATAATTGGTAACACAAACAATATACATTCTTTAAGACAAAACTATATATATAAAATAAAAAAGTGACCTTGATGAGGATAGTGTCACCATGGAAAAGCTGAAGTTTTTCCATAGTATCAGGGTGCATGGAGACGATGGAGTTGTCGTCATTAACGGCTTCATCAACCATTAACCGATTACGTGATTTCTTCCGTTCTAGAATCGCTGTGGAGAAGTCCTTCTTCCCTGATTTCCTGTGGTGAGGCATAAAATAAAAAAAAAAAAAAAAACTACGTACTCAGCATTGCGGCAAAACCCAAAAAAGAAAATAGAGAAGAATCAAAAGAAAATAGTTAAGTTGAGTTGAGTTGACTCACGAGTCCGAGGATTCGCTGTGGTTAGACATTTAGTTATCGATCAAACTTCAAAGCAGAAAAAGTGTACGTGAAACTGAGGTTTTAGGAGCTCAGAGTTGGTTGAAATTCGAAAACCAGAACTACAGTGATGTGATGGTTTTATTTTGGAGGAGAGGGTTCTTCTTATATAGTGACAAGAAAAATAGAAAAGTGAGTAATTAACAAACAAAAACAAACTGATGTTATCCTTAATCTTTACGGTAATTGATTTAGTTTGATTTTTAGATAGATTTATTCCGAAATTAAATTATTCATTATATCAATATCTATATCAATATCATCTACTAAAATATAGTATATCGTAATTATGAGCTCAAATACTCGCATCATGTTAAAAGTTTGACTAATTCTAACATTGCGTTGGTAGTTTAAAAATAAAAGATATTTATATTCTTATTTGGATATATACTTAAAAATTAAATCACAAATTAAAAAATAAAAGATATTTATTTTCTTATTTGTTTCTAAAAAAATATATAAGATACAAAAAAATCAAAGGTCTTATCTTATTATTTCTATAATTAAAAATCAAATCAAAAATAAAAGATAAAAGATATTTATCTTCTTAATTTTATATTTCTCTTCTGATTTATTTTTCAATTTTAATTTTTTTTGGTCAAAATTCAATTTTAATTTTAGAAAATAAAGAAAAAATGCAAGCCAAAATAATAGAAGATATTTATCTTCTTGTTTCTTTCTACAATAAAATATTTTATTTTTAAAATAAATAGGAGATATTTCATTCTTATTTCTATACTTATCTTCTTATTTCTTTCTCAACAAATAAAAAAAGGCTTAAATTTCTTTTGATCCTTTATCTTATCTTTAACTTTCACTTCAATTATTTGTCTTTCATGTCAATTTAGTCATGTACTATCTTTTTAATATTATTCAATATTACTCTTCCAATATGACAGTTTTAAGTCTCACTGTAGTACTGAGATTCTTATATAATTACTTGATTCTTGCTTTATTTTCGAAATACCTCTCTCTCTCTTGTAACTCTTATTTAATACACATTTCTCAATAGTATACAATCCTCAACCAGTGAGCAAAATACTTTATCTACCGAATTATTGATGAGAAAAACATGAACCCAGTTGTGTCTTACAAAATGGTGGAAGTGAAGCAAAGGTTATGGCCATGTTGAGTATCAGGAGTGAGCGTGGACGGGATGAGACGACTTTGTCTTGGCCATCTGATCCCTGAATATTAATTGGGTAAATTTTTAAACTCGTATCTACTGTCCTAAATTTGAAAAACTCAAATATATTTGGGTCTAAATAAGACGAGTCAAGATGATGACGGATCCTGGTTAAACGGGACAAGAATCACAAGCCTAAAAGATGGATTAAAGTAAAGCAAGTCACTACATAATACTAAGTTTTGACGTTTAAAAAAAAAATTATGCTAAATTTAGATTCAGTATTTCACTTAATACTACAAAAATAATTAATCTAGGGAAATATTGTTTACAAAATGCCATTTATATAATATCGTACAACAAATATAAGAAAATAGAACTTTTGGCAGTAAAGTTAAGTAATATAAGGTCACTTAATAAATAAACAAAAACTAATTAAATTGCTAAGTTTGAAATGACGTCATTTAGGGGTGTAATGATCCAATCTGGTCTGGTCTTTGCACCGAATCAATTAAATTAACATGGTTCGATCTAGTTTGATCTAGACATGTTTTATTTATGAAGACCGGATCGAACCGAACCATTCATAAATGGTTCGATCCAATCCGATTTTGTTTATTTAGATCATAATTAATTACTTGAAAGTTTGAAAAAAAAAAAAGTTGCCATGACTTGATGCCATTTGAATGGAACTAAAAAAATTTGCTATTCATTGATGTCTATATTTTTGCGGTGCCTATACGTAGGTTTAGATTTTAGATTTGACTTTTTTTTTTCATCCATTACTTTTTGACCCCATTTGTCCTTATTTACCGATTTTACGGAGACGGAAGACGATTTCTGATTTTTAAAAGGTGAAAACTATTTTAATTTACTACTGATTTGCATAATGCGGAAGAATTACCGACTATTTAAAAGCGGAAATACTTCCGCCTTTTAAGAAGCGAAACAATTAAAATGTCGAAATCCCAAAAATATCCCTCCGTGAACCCTCCACCTCCCTTTTGTACGTGAATGAACGAAGGGGCAATTTTGGTATTATAACAAATTTTTAATGTTTCCGCGTGATGAAAGGCGGAATACTCTTATTTTATTTACGAATTTGGAAAGACGCAAGATAATACGACTTGCATAAGGCGGAAATTGTTTTATTTTGTTTCCCTCTTGTTTTCAAGCGGAAAGAGTAATGAGGGCCAAAGAGTAATGGGTGGGGGGTAAAAAGAAAAAGTCTTAGATTTTAACTAATTGGTCCGGTCCGGTTTTACTGGTCTAAAAAAATAGTAAAATCGTGGACTGAACCATATAACAATGGTCTAAAATTTTTGAGTTGAATCGGACCATGAGACCAAATAGAACTATATTTTTCTGTTCGATCCGGTTCGATTCACCGATCTCATGGTATGGGATCGGATCGCTTACACCTCAATAATACATAATTATTGTTTAAATATATAATATAAAACTAAAATAATAACATATTTATATCATTTTTATATATAAATTTTTTTTACATACATCCGGTTGGATGAGGTGACCTTGAGTCAAACCCGAACTTGTCTCGTGCCCGATACGAGGTAGCTTTATTTGAATCGAGTCAAGAAGATTGGGGGAAGGGAGTTTGAAGAGGAAAGAAAAAAAGAAGAAGAAGATGATGATGAAGGAGGAGGTGAATAAGAAAGAAAGAAGAAGATAAAGAAGGATATTTTTGAAAAAAAAAATTTAAGGGGGTCAAAAACCCAAAAGGAGAGGTTAAAAAATCAATTTCCATCACTTTTTTACACATGAAATTGAGTCCAACCCAACTCGAAACAACCAAATCCGATCCAGAGCATTGATCGGTCCAGCTCCTGCACATCCCCCTCACATAAATCGAACCCAAACTTGTTTATTTCATGAGATTTAGTTCCCAAACCCCTCACTTTAGCCCCAAACCCCATTTTAATCGCGAAAAGTCAAAAATGCCCTTCCTTCATCTTCCACCTTTACACTCCAAACCCCATTGAACCCCAACAGCAGTCTCCTTTGAGAACCCTAAGGTCCCCTCCTTCACCATGAACACGGCGGCTGCCGCAGGGACCCGAGACCACCATGGGTGGTGCGGCGAGAAGGACCACCATCGATGGTGCGGTTTACACCGGTGGCGACGGAAGAGTGATGCATTAGGAGACTTGTGGAACGTGATGGCGTTGACAGCGAGGGGAGCAAGCTCGTTTGATCCTCCTCTGGTTCTGGTTTTCTGCGTTTCTGTTTCTCAATCCCAACACCTCGGCGGCGGCGATCTTCAGAGGTATAAAATTAATTTATGTAAATAATAGATTTCCGAAAACCTCGTGTCGGAATTTCAAGAAATTCCGACACTGGTTCGTCGGAATTGAATACCATACACAATTTCCGACACGGGATTCTCGGAAATTTGTCAGACACCGAAAAAAAATGGCCGGAGAAGGGGGATGACAGCATGGAAGGGAGGTGGAGGCGGTGGAGAACTGATTGGAGGCGGTGGAGAACTGATTGGGGAAGGAGATTTAGGCACCGAAGAGTTGTTTATTTTTAGGTGCGGTTTTGGGAATGATTTGGGGGATATTTTAGGATTATTAATAAAATGGGAAGTAAAACTCTTATTTCATCGCAAAAAACAAATGAAATTAAAAAAGAAACAAATGAAAAACGCGGATGAATATATGGATGGTGGGCGCGTGGGTGGGTAGGTGCGGGTATTCGGAGTGACATTAATTCAAACTTACTCCTTCACCTGAATTTGTAAGTGACATGACATAACAAAGATTTTTCTTTTTCCGCGGGGGAAGGAAGGAAAGTCATGGCGTCGTCGTCGTCGTTATTGAGCGGGGAGAGAACGGTGGTAATGTTATTCATCGCCGGCGTTATCTACTCTCTCCCTTTCTCTCTCCTCTTCCCTCACGGCCTCTCCCTCTCTCTCCTCTCCCTCTCTTCCTTCTTCCTCGAGATCCTCCTCTTCGACAACAACTCCTCCTCCTCCTCCTCCCTCTTCCAATCCAGACCCGGTGCTTCCTCCGGCATACTCCTCGCTTCCATTACTCTCCCCGCACTTCTCCTCTCCAAATTCACTCAATTCTCCAGAGCCTTCTCTTCCAATCAAGTTTTCCTCCAAGGTCTTTTTCGTAAATCCTCATTTTCAATTCCTAATAATGAATTTATTTATTTATTTATTTATTTTGTTGTTATTGATAGAGATTGAGTATCTGAAATTGCAATACTGGGCCACTTCCACCACCAGCTTCTGCGTTCTTGTATTCCTCAGCTTTGTTCTTAAACGACGCCGTTCTCGTTCTCATGCTCCTTTCTCACGTGCCGATTGGGGTTTCGGGTTTAGCTTATGCTTCCTCTTATTACAAGGTGTTCTTTGCTTTGTGGAACTCTCCGCCACCTTCCAAACTGGTATTAGTAACTAACTAACTCTCTCTATTCCCTTTCATTTATTTATTTTTTTGCTGCTTTCTTTCTTTCTTTGTTAAATAAGGCCGTGTTTGGTAGCTGTGTTAGAAACAGAAGATGGGTTGAGGGATTTGGATTAAGTTATTTTGGAGATTGGTGAATATAAGCCGATGTGGAACACGATTGACCGATGTTGAACTCAGTTGACCTAGAGCAATCTTAGCGGACAATTGACCGATCATAAAACAGATTGCTGAGTCACTAATTCAGGATTTGGTCAATTTGAGTTTCAGATTGGTCTAAATTCACCAAAGTTATCGAATCCAAATCCTTAGTTAACACAACGAGATATGAGTTTCGGTTAAACAAAGACAACAGAAAAAGAAACATTCTGTTTCATCCTGTTCCATCCGCATAACAAACACTCCCTAAAAGCTCACACTCTAAGCTTATTCATTGTTGAAACATGCATTTTTGTTATATAGAATATGGAGAGTTAATGAGAAGCAATGGGAATGACCAGTTAACCATTTCAATCGATCATTGTTGTTATTGGAATAGTTATTGTTGGCCCTTAACCTTTAATTTGGTATTGTTAATGATGCTTCCTTTCAACTATCCCTACAGAGAGAACAATTGATTGCTATTTCCTTTTTCAACTCCAATTTCTTTTTACCTTTTTTTTTCATATATAAAAAAAAAACCCTCCAATTAAGAGATATTCTTCTTCTACACAGGCTTGCAACTTGCACTGAAGCTGTCATGGGTCTTTTGTCATGGATTTGCAGCAGTCAAGCTAATGCAGCATTTTCTCCGAACTTTTCCGTCTTGTGCTTCCATTGGTATGTTATACATCGGTCGTCTTACTTGCTATTCTTCTACATATATGGGATTTTACTATTTGTAAGGAGGACAACAGATATAGGATTATATATTTGCTACTAAGCTCTTTTTATGTAGTTCGTGGATTCTTTTGAACTTGACTACCAAGTACAACAATTTGGAAGAAATTTAAGTTTCAAATAAACGTTGTAGTCAATATGTTATACAGAGGCCATTTATGACTTAACTATGCAAGATAACTGCAGTTTCTATTTTACCAAGCTTACAGAATTTTTTGGGGCCATATGGTCAGTAACTGGCCATTTGACAGCCTTATCTGAAATCTGCAGAAATGTTGCATTACCACCGATAGATGATCTGATCTCCGCACAATTGCGTGGTTGATTATGAGATTTTTCTCTTGTCTGCTCTTTTAATAATCATAGTTTCCCGTCTCAGGAGAGGTACTTTTGGTGACTGCTGGTATCGTTCTTTATTTTGGCGACATGCTGTTGCTCACTGTTACAAAGGTTACTCCTTTTTCTTCATGATTATGTTGTTTCTAAATAATCATCTTTACATACATTTATTTGGTGAGTATTGCTTGAACAGCTATGTCGACTATTGATGTCATCAGAGTTGGTTACTGCTGAATATGAAGTCAGTCGAAGTGAGATAGGCATTATAATACAGGTATCAGTCCTTAAGTCATGGGTTTACTGTTATTGTGTGGTCCAATAAGTTAAAGTTGTCTACTTTTCTTGTAGGGACTGTTACTTGGCCTTCTGTTGTTTCCCATAGCTTATAAATATGTTCTCCGAATATGGGAATGGTCCACAAATACAGCTTCTGCTGAATCAAGGAGATACAATGAGATTGGGAGATTTCTTTTGTTTATTGCTTCTTTTGTATTGGTCACGACGGTGATTGTACCATCATGGATGCAATTTGTACATGAATTTCATATGCATCCTTTCTTATGGTATGGCATCAATATCTAGTTCAGTTGATTTTTTTGTTAGCTATTACTGATATTTTGAATTGTTGTTTGATATAACATAGAAGTAATAGTTTTAGGTTGCTAGGGCTGTAGTTTTATTAGCTATACATTGATCAGAACATAATATCTGTTACTCCTATGTTGCTGACCCTAATGCATGCTTGTATGTTATGGGAATGGCAACATAAGCTGCTAGTTCCACCAGGAAGGGGGGAGTGTAGAACATGTGAAGTTAAATGTGCATGTTACCATGTGATATGGACTATATTTTTAAAAGAATGTGAAATGGTATCTTGAAAAGTATAAGCACAAAATCTCCGAACAATGTGGTGTCTTATGTTGGCTGTACAGGCAGCCTTATATTATGCTCTTTCCTGTTCTTAAGTTAGAGTCATATTGTGTGGAGATAAATTATTGATTGCGAAAATTGAGTGTAATCCAACTAGATTCCGAGCTACAGCCAGCTTGATAGTTTAGCCTTATGCAGGCTTCTGTTAAAAGAATAGAATTATGATGCCATTTCAGGTACAAATTATGATATGATAAGCAACAATTGTTCTTTTCTCTTTATCATTATATACTGATATATCGACTATTTCATTTCATTGCCTAATTACTGTTTTGAAACATCTATTTGCAGGCTGCTTTCCTTTGTTTTCTCTGAGCCGTCCAAAAGATTGTCTCTATGTATTTATTGGGTGATTGTAATATGTGTTTCTGTTTTGCGCTTCTATAACATCTCGAAGAACAGTAAGATTGAGAGAATTCTTTTGCGGAAATACTACCATTTGATGGCTGTCATGATGTTTTTGCCTGCTGTTATCTTCCAGGTGATTTGGGATTAAATGAATGTTATCGATACCACTATTGAAATAAAGTAAATAAAAAAAGTTTCCCTTACTCTATTTCAATTATCTTCTTGCTTTTATATGAAATCTTAAAAAGTTCGGTGTGTAGTTTAAATATAACTGGAAGTAGGAAAAAAAAAAGCCATTTTACACTATGACATGGGACCTTTTCTACTTCTCTCCAAATCATATTTCCAAAGACACACAAACTTTTACACACTGTTGCAGATGATACCACTACTAGTTTCAGTATAAATGTACGCATGTCAACAACTCTTATGCCTGTTAGATATACTGATATGATGCTCACTGTTTCACCACTTTCAGCCAATGTTTCTTGATCTAGCATTTGGGGCAGCTCTGGCAGTTTTCCTGACATTAGAAATTATCCGAGTAAGTATGTTGATGCGTTCGACTTAGCAATAGGATTTTATATTTTGTGAAGGAACTGATATGTTTCGTTGTTCATTGTTGGTTATAAAGTGTCTTTATTGCTGAAGGAGTCCTAACACAAATTCAAAATATATTTGCAGAATTGATAGAAAACAACTAACCTTATAAGGCATATCTTTATGAGGCCAAGGGTTGAGTGTGGTTGGGTCCTGTGAGGTATGTGCACAAGAGGAAAGAATACGAGTGTGTATTTAGGACACATACTGCAGGAACAATTTTCCTGAAGTTATGCAATTGTCATCAGTGTTCCATATTTCATGACAACGTTTTGAACATTTACAAATTATTGGAAAAAAAAATGCAAGCATTTTAAATCAAGAATATGATTATTTGATATATATGTAAAATGACTAGGCAGGGGTGGTCATCAAGGCTAGAACAGACAACATCTTACTATTTATGAAAGAAGAATATATTGAGAGAAGAGAGCAATACAAAAGCAAGAGGATAAGAAATACTCGAGCTAAAAAAACGAAAACTGAGAATACCATGAGAAACAACAACTAGGAACAAAAAACATGAAGCAGAGCTTGCCAATCTCTGCAGATCAGTTACTTTTTATTTCTGGCTATTCCGATCAATTAGGATAATACATAGATCATGTTGGAAATTTAAAATGTTTCAACTTTGCAAGCTTAGTCTTTTTCCTTCTATTCATTTCCCTAAAGAATAAATTTTAAAATTGCCACCAATTCATGTAAATTTCTTGGTTGCCTGATGCAGGTATGGAGGATCTGGCCTTTAGGACAACCAATACATCAGTTTATGAATGCATTCACTGATCACCGTGACTCTGACCTTCTAATTGTCAGGTATTTTATTTATGCCTCAAATTGTATAGCACACAATTTATGAATCAATAGAGATCCATCTGGTTGCCTTTCATGATAAAATGCCTTTTTTTCAGCCATTTCTCTCTCTTACTGGGATGTGCACTTCCTATTTGGATGTCTTCTGGGTATAATGATCGTCCTCTTGCTCCTTTTGCGGGAATACTGAGTCTAGGAATTGGAGATACGATGGTAACATTTTTCAAAAGTATTATTTTTTGGTCTATATGGCTGTAGATTGATATTTTTGTCATTAATTGATTCTTGATTTAGCATTTTAGAATTAATGACTATAATAATTTTAAGTACATGGGTAGGGTTGTGAATAAAATGACATGTCCTTTTATCAGAAGGAAAAAAAATGATTTGTTAATTTACATGAGTTAATTGTGACATCAGTTACACCTGTTGGAATTTGTCATTATTTTCATATGTGAATTGTGTCTGGTATTACTGAACTCCGGTGTATATGAGACTTAAAAATAGAAATTAAAATCTTAAACATTACAGCAAAAGGTATATTCTGAATTCTATCTGTTAAAAAAAGAAAGAAAAAGAAAAAGGTTGAATTGTATCATAGCACATAAGGTCAAAGTATGGTACATAGTATATTTATAATTCATGTAACTGTGCTTGAAACTTTCAACATTTTAAAACCGCCAGCACCAGAACCTCTATCAATCTGGGAAATCCGATACCACAAGTGTGCACTAACTTTCGTAAAGGAGGGTTCCCCCTTTTATAACAATCAAGATGATTTTTCATTGTCCCCACTAAGTAGCTCAATGGTAGACCGTAGATCTATGGGACATTAAGTGCAAGCACCTGGGTTCAATGCTTGGCAGCTACACAATTTCCTACAATCCCACCCTCCCCAGTCCCCATAAAAACTGCCTATAAAAAAAAGATGATTTTTCATTTTATGTGGCGAATGGTCGACTTGTTGCTATAATTTAAACAGTTAGTCATGTAAAAGTGGACTGGTCAATTTCTAGGAGGCTGTATGAAGAATGCTGATTATGTGAAATAATATTGCATCTGATTTATGAGCCAGAGACTGAAGGAATCATAATAAATCATGATTTATGAGCCAGAGACTGAAGGAATCATAATAAATCTAAGTTTCTAATTCTTCTTACAGAAATGCAAAAGGGGCTGTTTGTTTGATGTTATTTTTCATTATTTTATTCAGGCCTCAATAGTTGGGCACAAGTATGGTGTTTTACGGTGGAGTAAAACTGGCAGTAAGTATTTTTCATTTTATTAATGTTATCTGCATCTTGAGTTGCATGTTTTGATATGAATATTTTGCTTTTCCTCCTTGGCAGAGAAAACGATTGAAGGTACTGCAGCTGGTATCACATCTGTCCTGGCTTCTTGCTTATTACTCATTCCAATCTTAGCATCAACCGGATATATTTTTACTCAGGTATTCTCTCTTGTTCTGACCGTGTATGTGGTATGATTTTTATTTGGGGAATGGGTTGTGGATGGTAGGCTGCAAGCCAATGATCTCTTAGGAAATTAAGCTGATCACCTTGCAAATCATTTAAGTCAGTGTTTTCTTCCATCGTTCTAGATAACCATAGCATGTAAGACTTGTGGATTCAGTACCTTAGTTTTCACATCACGGTTGGCACATATAAGTGTTAGACTGTTAGTGCACTTGGGTTCAAACCTTGATGACTGTGCTTTCTCTCCCCTCCCCTAAAAAAATGAAGAAAAATATCTGCCTACAAAAAAATTTAAAAAAATTAAGCCCCTTGTGCTTTCTGTTCCTAATGCCCTCACATATAAGCACCGAAGCTTTATTTTTAAACAGTACATATAGTTGTTACAACATCAAATTTCTTGCACCAATGAACTAGGAACCCTTCAGCCAAGCATTGTGTAATATAAGCCTACTGCTGCGTATGCAGGTCAAAATCCATATCCATCCCACATTATTTGGTTGCCTTATTGGTGGGTAAACCATCCTCTCCATTATTAAATTTTCCTGGATCTGTCCCTTTTTAGGAGTTGAAAGACCTGAAAAGTTATACATGTACTCCCAGTGCGTACGAAGTGCAACTTCATCTTTTAGTGTCTTGTTTAAGAAGGGGGATATGAAAACAAATGAATAAAGCTAACTAAGATAAGTCTGCTATTCTACAATTTTTTTCTTTGGATTGTTGATTTTGATGTTTTTTGTTACCAAATTTTTGCAGCATTGGCTCTCTCTATCTCTTGCTGTGACTGCAACTGGTTTGTTGGAGGCCTACACAGCACAACTTGACAATGCATTCATACCACTTTTTTTCTATAGTCTGCTCTGTTTATAGATGCTGCTGCTCCCACCCAAAAAATACAAGTTACCTTGATTGGGCGATGGTGAGATTCAGCAAAAGTCTTCAATATTTTTCAATATATGCTGTGTATTTACTTCATTTTGTAGATAAATAACAATTAACCAATGCAAAGGTAGAGATGCTAACGACAGTAGGTTTGGTCTACATAGGATTGTATTTCTCTGCATAAATTATAGGCATATGAGTATTCATTAAAAAGGGGTGGTACCCAATATATATATATATATATATATATATATATATATATATATATATATATATATATATATATATATATATATATAACTTTCTGTACGCAAGAATGACAATTTTCCATTTTTGATGAGATAATTTGAGGCCACAGGGAAGGGAATAAAAGGAGTTGAACATCTAGTGTTACTTATTCTGACTTTTTTTTTTCCATTTTCTCATTTTCAACGAGCATGGCACCTGTTCAGTGAAGCTTCATCTCACATGGGAATCCATAGAGGCAGAGTAAAAAACTGATATAACCCGAGAATGTCTCGGTGCCTGTTTGGCTTTCGTTAGTTGTGGTTAGCAGTTCTAAGTGTCTTTGTTTTCTGCTTAGCAAGTGAAAAAAATTTACTGATACAACTCCATCAGCGAGAAGCTTTGGTGCCCTGGGACCCTCCTTTGCCGAACTAGTTTTGTGTAAATTTTGATGGTGTGGCAGCAAAATTATCCCTGGGTTTGGCAGGTTGTGCCTAATTTATGGCTTAGATGGTGAATGGTGAAGAGGATTTCCAGAAAGTTGCTGACTTATTGGGTGTTTTGGAAGGTTTGAAGTTGTTTAAGCTAAAAAGGTTTCACTCAGGTGGAACTCCAAGTGGGTTCTGAAGCAGTGGTTAAGTGCTCGAATGGCGATAGCATTGGCAGTGTGCTATTGGTTAAGTTGATTGATGATACTTGGTAAGCAAAGATATATCATACTAATTATAGAGAAGCCAACAAATTCGCTGAAATTCTACTAGTTAAATATGGGTTGTGGTCTTGAGTCTTGACTCCCATTTTTTCACTTTTTTTTTTTTTTTGGCTTAGGCCCCACAGCTTAACTATTTTTTTATTGATGCAACTATTGGTCTATCGCAAAGCAGCACTTTATGAGAGAGAGATCTGTCAATTGAGTTGTGGCTATAACATTTAAGCAAGTAGCATTACTTTATTTTTCTTTCATCTTGAGCTTACAGAATATCAGCGGTAAACTATATTCCTGAGGATTTTTCTTATATAGTAGATCAATTAATTAACTATTTGTATGATTAATCTTTATAACAAAGTTTATCGTGGTAGAAGAAAAATATAAGGGCAGGAATGAAAATATTTACTTCCTCCGGTTTTTAATACAAGAGAAAAAGAAGATATTATTATGGTCTTAAATATAAGAAAAAATTAATTTACTTTTTATTTTTAATATAATTGTTCCAATTTTATAAAATGATTATCTCATTTAATTTTTTTTTATTTTCAATACAAGTTTCTTAAAGTAGCTTTAATTTTTATGCATCTGAGAAAATTATATATACTCAACTAATTTATTTTATAGTATGTGTGAAATTAGTTTGTTTCCGTTATAATAGAGATTAGATGAAGTATATTCTGATTTTTAATATAATTTTTGATGCCAAAATTCGTTTGATAATAGTACTTAGTTAATACAACATTAATTATTATTTTACCACATTATCAATGTTTAGAAATATGTACTTAGTTATTGATAGAGAGATGGTGAATGAGCAATTAATTGTAGAGAGATAACCAATGCTATAAGGGCAGTTTAGGTAATCAATCATATTTTTTACATGAAATTAAGAAAATTAAATGCTACTAATTACTCCCTCTGGTCCTATTTATAAGACCCTTTTGAGGTTTTTCGTTCTCACTAAAGAGAATAGATAAATTTGTTAGTGTCATTGAAAATGTGAAAATTTGATATATTTTTTCAAAACTACCCCTATAATTATTATTGGAACTCTAAAAAGTGTTGACTTTATAGGGGTGTTAGTGGAGAGAAGTAATTAAATGCTATTGAAAATTGAAAAGAGTCTTATAAATAGGGCCAAAATAAAAACCCAAAAGGGTCATATAAATAGGACCGGAGGGAGCAACATCTTTAACACTATCATTGATTATTATTATTATATGGCAAACTTAACTTAATTAAATATTTTACTGTAATAAATAGTTAGTTTTATTAAATTTTTTTAAAAAAATGTTGTAACAGTATAATTTTACTCTCTAAGTCTCCTAGGAAAATTCATACTTATTAACAAAAAGAAGTATAGATAATCAAAAACTTTAATAAGGGCAAATAAGAAAAAACAACAATATATGATATATAAGAAATGTAAAGTAATTTGTAATTAAAACAAAAAATATCTTCTAAAATATGACTTACAATGAGAATCAGAAAAAAGAAAATATGTTTAATATTGGTTATATTTTTTTTATAAACAAGATTGGAGTGATAAATATTTAATAATAGAGAGTTAACTGACTTTTGTTTATATAGATAATCAAAAACTTTAATAAGGGCAAATAAGAAAAAACAACAATATATTATATATAAGAAATGTAAAGTACCTTTCAAAAAAAAAATGTAATGTAATTTATAATTAAAACAAAAAATATCTTCTAAAATATAACTTATAATAAGAATCAGAAAAAAGAAAATATGTTTAATATTGGTTATATTTTTTTTATAAACAAGATTGGAGTGATAATAAATATTTAATAATAGAGAGCTAACTGACTTTTATCAAGACTGGGAGTATATATAGAAAGGGCAAATTATCGACACGTGAAGGAAGATCTTCGCATGAATCACAAAAGGCTGAGAAAGCCAATTACAACGCTGTCATTAAATGTTGAAAGTTACAAGTCTTCTAATTACAAAATGGAAAATGCTATGGGCACTTGTTAAAGAGTCACATGTAGTTAAAAAACATTTAAAAATATAGCTTTTGATATTTGAAAAAAATAAGACTAGAAATTTGTGTTATTTTTTCTCTTTTGGTATACACCAATCGGTATCCGAATTTGGTTTACTTAGAATTCGATTCATTCGGTCTGACCCAATTAAGCTTGCACTAAGCGGTAGTAGTCTCCCAGCGGGGGTTGCTCCATACTCAAGGCTCGAACTCGAGACCAGTTGGTTAAGGGACTAAGTGAACTACCACTTGACCAACCCCACATTGGTTGTGTGCTATTTTTTCTATTTATAGAAAACTTAACAAGCAAGACCCTTACAAAAATAGTATATAGAATTAAAGTTTATTAGAGAAAAATTTATAGGAGAAAATTTAAGAAAAAATTGCATGAATGGTTTGGCTGCTGGCTTTTCTTGGAAGTTTTCAAAAGCTGTGTAACGCCATAAATTTTGAGCACATAACCATCACAGAGCTTGCGTATGCTGAAACGATGACCATTTTTTTTTTTTTTTTTCATGATCGGAGTGTCCACCACCGACCGCAGTGACTAATCTCCTCGCTAGCTTGTAGGCACCTCTAATGGGTGGGACAGTTGACCCCGAAATTTAATGCTGCTGCATGCACAAGGCAGGATTAGAACACGATGACCATTTTCAGAAACTAAGGAAATAAAGAGGATTTAGACACATAACATGTTTTTTTTTTTGTCCATGACCGGAGTGTCCACCGCCGACCGCAGTGACTAATCTCCTCGCTGGCTTGTAGGCACCTCTAATGGGTGGGACAACTGACCCCGAGATTTAACGTTGCTGCATGCACAAGGCAGGATTCGAACACCTGACCTTGCACATAACATGTTAAATATGAATAGATTGCTACCTTGAAAAAGGTAATATTAATTGTGGACCTTTTAAAATATTTTCATCTTAAAAATATATAGTTAACATTATAAATGCCTCAGAATAATTAGCTTTTTTTTTATTATTATTATTGATGAAGTTAGGATGTAAGTGAAATGAGTTAAGATTTTCTATGCAATTTTTACACAAACTTTATATCATTGATAAAAATATTTTTACTTCCAAAACACCATAACTAGATAATAAAACGATTAAGATTCAAGTGTAAAACGTAATTAATCTCATAAAAAAGCTGCTAGGTGAACTTTTCAATATAATTAAGGATAGTCATATATAGAAAGAAGTTACTGAAATAATTGTAGCCTTGATATGATTAAGAATCTTGTTAACGAGTATTTTAAATGTACTTGTTAAAAATACTAAAAATAGAAAAAATTCATTAAATTCAAATTATTTATTTTGTCGAGAATTTAAAATAATGTATTTTTTCATAACTTTTAATCACAATTAATCTTTTAACAAATGTTGTAACCCATTTATCATTTTTCTATAAGAGTTAGGCTCTTGTTAAGATTACTAGACAAGAAAATTTAATAATTAGTTCATCATACTTCATCTCTCGAAAATATTTAAAAAAAAAAAACACATTTTCCAATACCATTTAACTACATTTGGATGCTTAATTAGTACCCTTAGGATACTTGTTAGCATTTTCCTTTCTATAATTAATACTCCCTCCGTTCCTATTTATAAGACCCCTTTGGAAGATTTTACGTCCATTAAGAAAGTGGAATAATTTAATTAATTGTATTGGAAATGTGAACTTTTGATATGTATTTTCAAAACTACCCCTATTAATATTATTTGGAATCTAAAAAGTGTTAAATAAATAGGGGTGTTTGTGGAAAAAAGTAATTAATGCTCATTGAAAATTGGTAAAGGGTCTTATAAATAGAAACAAAACAAAAGTATCAAAAAGGTCTTATATTTAGGAACGGAGGGAGTAATTAATTAGTGAAACAAGCACAGTACAATTCATGAACTAATAGAAATGATTCATGAATTTGTAGCGTTAAATATCACGGAGTTGGAGGTAGACATGACAGGACAAATAAAAGTTGGGATACAATGCACCAACCTTCATGTATGTACTCACTTGTCACTTCTATGCAAAGTAATCTCTCCTCCTCAAATTATAAGCAAATCTAACCACTTTTACTCTTATTAAGAAGGTTAGCTGATTGTATTTAATTTTCTCAAATTTATAAAAAATAGAGGTATTTTAGGAAATTGGTATTAAGAATGAAACAAAAATTAATTAAGAATACAATTTTCTAGAAATATTTTAGGAAAGTGGCATTAGGAATGAAACAAAATTTAATAAAGTTAGTTAAATTTGCTTATATTTTAAACCAAAAAAAATATGTTTTTTGTTGCTTATAATTAATGGTCTATGTTCAAATAGTATGTTATTTGTCTCTTTCCCTCAGCTCACAATATAAATATGTTGTGTAAGTTTGATAATTCGTTCAAAGCTAGAGAGAAATTCTTGGCTTGTCACCATACACAAGAAATATATAATAATTATATTCCATTCAAATATTACTACATAAACATAGTCATCATCATTCATGGCCTTGGTTAGTTTAAGAACAAACGGCATCAAAAGGAAGAGTGTACGTGGCGTTATGGAACTCAAGATTCTGTTTGAAAAGCTTATTCAAAAGAGTACCTTACTCTGCAGAAACAAGTCATGTTCCTATTGTAAAGAAGGGTGTTGTGTGCCAGAAGATGTGAAAGAAGGACATTTTACAGTGATTGCTGCTGCTGATAATGATGGGGAGGGACCAAAGAGATTTGTGGTGCCATTGAGCTTTTTAAACAATACAGCATTCTTGAGGCTGTTGGAGAAAGCTGCTGAAGAGTATGGGTTTGATCAAGCTGGTGCAATAACCATTCCTTGCAGGCCTAGTGAGCTTGAGTTGTTATTGAAACAGCAATGTTACTCTCAAACTGCTGGCTAATTAGTTAAGCCATATATATTATGGTGAAAAGCTGCTGATTTTTTCCCCTCTAAGGCTAACTTGTGCTATATCATCCTATATTGTATAAAAAGTTATAATGTAAGAATGTTATAGGAGATCAAAGAATAAGAGATATATAGTTATATAGTGAGATAATACTGTTGATAGAGACCTTCAAGAAAATATCAAGGATAATTAGTTTTGACATTAGTTAGACAATCAACCAGTGTATTATAATTATATGAGCTTTAAATAAAATTAGATTTCAACCAACAAGTCTGGACATAGTTGCTGGATAATTGAGTTCCTTAAGCATGATGTCAGAGGTTCGATTTCTGCCGTGAGTATGGAAAAGGGAGGGATTAGTCTCCAGTTATTGGCTGGAGGATACCCTTGATTTTTTTTTCGAGCAAGCAAACCTGTATAACAATTGCATGAATATCGAAAAAGTTGGCAATTGTATCATTCCAATACTTATTGATACTGAATTTTAGTATAAGGCACTAATTTATAGTCACTCATATGCTTTAGGAGAGTTGGGATGTAACAAACATGATGGAGTAAATTTGTTTCATTCCATTTCACCCGCTCTATCCTAATTTGTTGGAAGGGAGTTTGCTGGAGTTTGAGATGAATGAATGATTTTATTCCACCACAGAAACTCTTATTAACTTAAAATTTTTTACTTTTGTTTCATCCGTCCAAATTAAAGTCCAAACAGAAGTGTATCATGATTTGAAAAAAAAAATTGGGGTAATGTAAGGTTAGAACTTTGATCTTACATCAAATAAAATATCCTTGCATGACCTTTGATTCGGAATATTCCCAAAGGATATATTTTTTCAATTTGAATATCCTCTCACACATACTCTTAAAAGTTAAAAGTTCATAACTTTCTATCTTATCTTCATGAAAATTAAAGGGGTAGGACAAAAAAATTGTCGAAATGAACGTCATTGCATAATGTATAAAATAGTGTGTCTTGGTATGTTATTTTTGTTATTGGTTGTAATTGAGCATATGCTAAAAAGTAAAAACAAGTATCTTTTCCATGTTATGCCCTAGTTAAAGATTTTGAACCGACATTCTATTCATTGCTTCCGCTTCTCTCAAGTCCTGGTAGATACATTAACCTCAAATAAGTTTTCATTTCTTTTTGGTACGGTAAAATTGTGTAATTGAATTTTTTACCCCATTAAACAATTCACCACCATATTTATGTCTTTTAATTAAGGTTGTGTGAAGGAGGAAACTTCAGAGAGAATAATGAAAACGCATAAGCAAGAAAGTCAGATGAAAGTAACAATAACTACTAATAATACCATAAAATCATAAATATAATACTCTGGGTACAACATATCATCATTTATAGAGCAAAGATTTAAGCGCTAAATTCCTTGGGTAGTGATATATGGGACAAGAGCAATGTCCCCAATATACATCTGCTTCAGTCAGATAAACCAGCCTTTGACCTAAGATGTTGCTTGAACTGCATAATGTCACCATCCCATTTGGTCACACTTTGATCAGCACACACCCATATCTCATGGGCCACCTGATTTATGAGCCTAAAATCATGGCTAACAAGAACCATGCCCCCATCCCAATCATTCAATGCTTCAGCCAGTGAGTCAATTGTCTCAATATCCAAATGATTAGTTGGCTCATCCAAAAGTAGCAAATGAGGCTGCCTCCAAGCTAGCCACGCAAATATCACACGGCTCCTCTGCCCGTCAGACAAATTCTTCATAGGCATCACCTGCGCTTTACCTGATAGTCCAAACCTTCCAATGGCTGCTCTCATCTTCTCTTCCTCGTTTCCAGGGTATTCTTGTATCATAAACTGGAGAGCAAACATTTCCATGTCTAGCTTGTCGGCCAAGTGCTGGTGATATTGTGCAATTCGAAGGTGATTGTGGCGTCGAACCATGCCATCATTAGGAATCAGATCACCTGTCATTAGCTTCAGTAGTGTACTCTTCCCAGCACCATTGGGTCCAACCAGTGCAACCCTAGAGTCTAGATCAACCCCAAAGTCAAGGTTCTTGTAGAGGAGATTATCAGGAGTGTAACCAAATGACACCTCAACAAACTGGAGAACTGGAGGGGGAAGTTTTCCCACATCAGTAAAGCGGAATACCAAAACTTTGTCTTTCACCACCTTCTCTGCAAGTCCACCCCGTTCCATTTTCGCCAGTGTTTTCTCCTTACTCTGTGCCTGCCGAGCTAGTTTTGCTGAACCATGGCCAAATCGGGCAATATATTCCTTCATTGAGGCAATCTGCTCCTGCTCCCACCTGTACTGCTTCATCTGGTTCTCTTCCAATTCAGCACGGGTCTGAACATATTGATCATAGTTACCAGTGTAGAGCTTCAGTTTTTTGTTTTGCATATGGATAATATTTGTGCAGACACCATTAAGGAAGTCCTGAGAGTGTGAAACTACAACCAGAATACGGTCAAACTTCTTCAAATTCTCCTCCAGCCATACACAAGCTTCCAAATCTGCAAACAGACACAAGAGATATAACATATATAGTTACCGGTAGCGCTAGAACAAACATGCTCAACACATAACAGAAAAATAATGCACAGTACAGACACAGGACAAGAGGGTTGAGAAATTTCTCAAAACATGATACATCAAGGAACTGAGGAAGGAAGTGTAAAATGAATAGATAATGACAAGAGGCAAGTGATCTGGTATTCACATATCAAGTTTGATAAGCATCTACAATACTATCCACTCTGGAATTAATCAAACCATAGCAACGACCAGAGTCCCACAGACCTAACCTAATGCTTAGAAAGAATTCACTAATGATCATGGCTTTTATTTGAGACATAAACAACTTGATAAAACATAAATAGAACCTATAATTAAAATCAAGTGATCAAACCATGATAACTACTCAATTACTCGGTGCATAAAACATGACAAGGTGATGATAAAATTATTCAAACAAATGAAAGGGCTTTTAACAGGGCAGGGAGGATACCAAGGTGATTGGTGGGTTCATCAAGTAGCAGAATGGTTGGGTTCATAAATAAAGCCCGTGCAAGTGCAACTCTCATTCTCCAGCCACCAGAAAAATCACGTGTCTTCTTTGCCTGCATCTGCTTGTTGAAACCAAGACCGTGTAAGATTTCAGCAGCACGCTTTTCTGCAGTTGCTGCATCAAGGGCTTCCAATCTTTCATAAATACGTTCGAGGGTTTCACCGCCTCCGTCATCCCGAAACGAATATCACTCAAACAAAGTTAGCAGCTACCATAACACACAAAACAAAAGGGGGTGAAAAATCAGATGCTTTATCACTTAAACACACCTGTGCTGCCAAAGCTTCAGCTTCTTTCTCCAACCTCTTGGTTTCCTCATCACAGCTTATAACCGCCTCCAATGCAGACATGTCAGAAGGTTCGATTTCCCGGGTAAGGTGATAAATATCCATGTGATCTGGAATTGGAAGTTCCCGGCAACCAATTGCCGTAAGCAGGGTAGATTTTCCACAACCATTTAATCCAAGCAAACCATAACGTCTGAAAGCAATTGAAAGTAATCACAACCTTCCGTAAAAATCTGGGTATAACTTTATATCCTATTTATTCCAATTGGATAAGGACAACAAACCTGTAAGGAGCAGCACAGCAGAGAATATTCCCTTGCAGCACAGCAATGATAAGTTAGTTATTGAGGAGGGGCACGTGTCAACTTTTCCCAATACTGCCTTGCTCAGGAGGAGTAAACGTACCAAGAGGCCAAACGCAATGATGCGTGACTACGTGCAAGGCAATTAGGCTGGCAGTATATCTTACTCTTTTTGGTCATTTTGTCATTTAGTGAATTGTTTGGAATTTACTCTCTCTTCTCATCTGTACCTCTTTGCTCTTCTTTCTCATCTCAAATTTTGTACCTCTCATTTCTATTGTTACTTATTTGCACTAAGAAAAACTAAATACTACCATTCCAGAGCATTAAAGTTCCTTTTATTCTTACTTAATTTAGCACTGTTTCATTAGTACTGTTACATTTTGGTGCTTTCATTCTGCCACTTGCCTTTTCTTTCATCATGGCTGACAACACCCGCATGAAAGAGATAACAGCTGATATTCGTGACTTGAAGAAGATCGTGGAACATCTGGAGAGGCGTGACAACGAAATTTCTCAGCTTTTGGACAGAAGGGACCATCAAAATGCTTCTCGTTTGGAGGGCATTGAAGCTGCTATAGACAAACTCACACTCTCGTTAAGCCAGCAAGGACCTCAACCCGCACCATCCAGCTCTGTTGTCACCAACTACACCGATTCGAATCTTGGACCAAAACCGCCTTACCATGTGCGCAATGTTAAGGTAGATTTTCCCAGATTTGATGGTGAAAATGTTCTGCAGTGGTTGTTTAAAGCAGAACAGTTCTTTGATTTTTATGAAACCCCTGATGAACATTGTTTAACTATTGCTGCCATACATTTTGAAAAAGATGTCATACCTTGGTTTCAAATGATAACAAGAACTCAACCTTTTCAAAATTGGAAACAATTTACTAAGGCACTGGAACTAGAATTTGGCCCTTCCCCTTATGATTGTCCCAGATCCACACTTTTCAAACTTAACCAACTACATTCTGTTAGTGAGTATTACACTGAATTCATGTCCTTAGCCAATAGAGTGTATGGTCTTAGCCCAGATGCCCTTTTAGATTGCTTCATAAGTGGTTTAAAACCTGACTTGAAAAGAGAAGTTATAGCCCAAAATCCCTTATCCTTACTCAAAGTTGTTTCCCTTGCCATGTTATTTGAAGAAAAATACACCACAAAACCAAAAACCCAGCCACAATACAAAACCATACCACCAAATAACCCATACACTTATCCAAAATTACAAAACTCCCAACCTCCACTCCTACCTACACCTACTGCCAAACCTTCCTCACAACCCACCAACCCTGTTAAGAAAATGACAGCAACTGAAATGCAAATTAGAAGGGAAAAAGGCCTGTGTTATACTTGTGATGAACGCTTTACACCAAACCATAGATGTCCTAATAGGCACTACATGATTCTTCAAGTGGATGAAGAACAACTTAGCCTTCCAGATACTGTACCTCTGATTGATTCTGCAGACAATACAGAACAAGAAGACAGTGCCCATCATCTATCCTTTAGCGCCCTTAAAGGCAGCAGTGGTATTGGTACCATTAGATTCCAAGGAAGCATAAAGGTTGTCCTGTGAGAATATTATTAGATAGTGGCAGCTCTGATAATTTTCTCCAGCCAAGAATTGCTAATTTCTTGAAATTGCCAATAGAACCAGCTCCTCAGTTTCAGGTTATGGTAGGAAATGGCAATTCCATGTCTGCAGAGGGTTTTATTCCTGACCTGCGAGTAGATATTCAGAATTGTACTTTGCAGTTACCTGTTTATTTGCTCCCAGTAGCAGGTGCAGATTTGGTGTTGGGTGCAGCTTGGTTGGCAACCTTAGGACCTCATGTGGCTGACTATAGTGCTTTGGCTTTCAAATTCATGTTGAATGGTCAATTCATTACCCTGTATGGTGATAGATCAAAATTGCCTCAGTTTGCACAATTCCATCATATCAAGAGATTGCAGCAGACTCATGCAATTGCTGAAGCTTTTACTATTCAGTTGCAGGAACCTGACACTCAAATTGATTTTTTTGAAGATATTCATCATAATATGGAGCCTGAACTAGCCTTGCTATTACATACTTATAAAGAGGTTTTTAACAAACCATCAGGTCTACCACCTCAGAGGTTCCAGGATCATTCTATCCCTTTGTTAGAAGGCAGCAATCCTATTAAGGTTAGGCCTTACAGATATGCTCACAGCCAAAAGGCTCAGATTGAGAAGATGGTTGAGGAAATGCTCACAGAAGGCATAATCACTCCAAGTACAAGTCCTTTCTCTTCTCCAATTCTTTTGGTCAAGAAGAAAGATGGTTCATGGCGATTTTGCACAGACTATAGGGCCTTAAACAATATCACAGTCAAAGATAATTTTCCCATGCCAACGGTGGATGAACTGTTAGATGAACTTTTTGGGGCTCAGTTCTTCTCAAAACTGGATTTGAGGTCAGGGTACCACCAAATACTTGTGAGACTAGAGGATAGGCACAAGACTGCTTTCAGGACACACCAAGGCCACTATGAATGGTTGGTCATGCCCTTTGGCTTGACAAATGCACCAGCCACATTTCAGCAGCTCATGAATCAGGTATTTCAGAAACTGTTGAGAAAGTGTGTCCTGGTTTTCTTTGATGATATATTAGTTTATAGCCCAAGCTGGTCTACTCACTTACAACATTTAGAAGCTGTTTTAAAACTGCTACAGTCTAATGTTTTATACGCCAAGCTTTCTAAATGCACCTTTGCTACACAACAAGTAGATTATTTAGGCCATACAGTTTCTGCTCAAGGGGTCTCAATGGATAAGCCAAAAATCCAAGCTATTTTAGATTGGCCTGAACCAACTAATTTAAAGCAGCTAAGAGGGTTTTTGGGCATAACAGGGTATTATAGAAGGTTCATTAAGCAATATGTTGCCATTGCTGAACCTTTGACCAACCTTTTAAAGAAAGATGCTTTTCAGTGGAATAATACTGCAACTAATGTTTTTCACAGACTGAGACAAGCAATTACTACAGCCCCAGTACTTGCTTTACCAGATTTCACACAACCCTTTATATTGGAAACTGATGCTTCAGGGACTGGTATAGGGGCTGTTCTCAATCAGGGAAGGCATCCCATTGCTTTCTTTTCAAAAAAACTATCACCTAGAATGCAAAAGCAATCTGCGTACTCTAGAGAGTTGTATGTTATCACAGAGGCCCTAGCTAAGTTCAGGCATTACCTACTGGGACATCAGTTTGTCATCAGAACTGATCAAAGGAGTCTGAGATATTTAACTGATCAAACAATCCAAACCCTTGAGCAACAACAGTGGCTACACAAATTTCTGGGTTATGATTTCAAAATTGAATACAAGCCAGGCAAAGACAACATTCCTGCTAATGCCTTATCCAGGTCTTTTCACATGGCTTGGTCAGAATCTCAGCCACAGTTTTTGCAGGAACTCAAAGAACAGATTAAGCAAGATGACTTCTGGGTCAAGAAATTACAGGACTGTGAGCAAAGGACTGAACAGAATCCCAATTTTACTACTAAAGATGAGCTTCTGTTTTGGAAGGGCAGATTAGTGATTCCACAGAAATCACCCTTGGTTGGTAGGATATTGGAGGAATATCATTGTTCTCCTATTGGAGGGCATTCTAGAATTGCAAGGACAACATCCAGAATTAAAGCGGAATTTTATTGGCCAAACATGAAAGAACAGATTCATAAATTTGTTCAGCATTGTTCAATTTGTCAGCAGGCTAAGCATGAGACTGTGCAACCATCTGGTCTTCTGCAACCTTTACCAATACCTTCTCAGATTTGGGAGGACATCTCTATGGACTTTATCACAGGACTACCAAATTCTAAAGGCTTCACTGTTATATTGGTCATAGTGGACAGACTCTCAAAATATGCCCATTTCCTTCCTCTCAAATCAGATTTTACTAGCACTCTAGTGGCTGAGGCTTTTTGCAATGCAGTGGTGAAATTGCATGGTATACCTAAAACGATTGTCTCTGATAGAGACAAAACATTCACTAGTAGATTCTGGCAGCACTTGTTTAAACTGCAAGGTACGACATTGGCAATGAGTACAACATATCACCCACAGTCTGATGGACAGACTGAGGCAGTAAACAAGACACTGGAGCTTTATCTCAGATGTTTCACTTCTCAGACCCCAAAAGCTTGGGTCAAATTCCTTGCCTGGGCAGAGTATTGGTACAATACCTCTTTCCATCAAAGCATAGGAATGACACCTTTCAAGGTAGTTTATGGCAGAGATCCTCCCACCATGTCTAAGTATCAGCCTTCACCAGCAGATAACATTGCAGTAAAGGATTCATTGTTGACTAGAGATGCCTTGTTAATTAAGCTCAAGGAGAATTTGTTGCAGGCACAACAATACATGAAAACACAAGCTGACAAGAAAAGGAAGGATAAACAGTTTCAGATCGGAGAGAAAGTGTGGGTTAAGCTCCAACCCTATCGACAACATTCAGTTCAACTGAGACAGAATCAGAAGCTCAGTATGCGATATTTTGGTCCCTTTACCATAATTGACAAGATTGGTTCAGTTGCCTATAAATTACAATTACCAGAGAATGCTAAAATCCATCCAGTTTTCCATGTTTCCCAGCTCAAAGAATTCAAAGGAGATGACACTGCCACTCATGTTCCTATACCATTATTAATTGATGAAGATGGAATTATGTTGCAACCATTTCAGATTTTGAGCAAACGCACTATTCTGAAAGGAGAACAGCTAGTCTCACAAGTCCTTGTTCACTGGATTGGTCAGGATCCTAATGAAGCTACTTGGGAAAATGAAGAGGAAATGCAGCAACTTTATCCTAATTTCAACCTTGAGGACAAGGTTGGTTTCAATGAGGGGAGCATTGTAAGGAGCAGCACAGCAGAGAATATTCCCTTGCAGCACAGCAATGATAAGTTAGTTATTGAGGAGGGGCACGTGTCAACTTTTTCCAATACTGCCTTGCTCAGGATGAGTAAACGTACCAAGAGGCCAAACGCAATGATGCGTGACTACGTGCAAGGCAATTAGGCTGGCAGTATATCTTACTCTTTTTGGTCATTTTGTCATTTAGTGATTTGTCTGGAATTTACTCTCTCTTCTCATCTGTACCTCTCTGCTCTTCTTTCTCATATCAAATTATGTACCTCTCATTTCTATTGTTACTTATTTGCACTAAGAAAAACTAAATACTACCATTCCAGAGCATTAAAGTTCCTTTTATTCTTACTTAATTTAGCACTGTTTGATTAGTACTGTTACAAAACCTTCCATAATTTAGCTCCAATTCAGAGTCAACTATAAGATCATGACCATGGAAGGTAACCGACAGAGACTCTATCTGTAATAAACAAAAACAAAACGCATCAATAACACATAATTTTATTTTAGTATTGACAACTACTTTTAACTAATACGGCAGAAATGTCCTTTGTAATGAGCAATATTTAAATATTACCTACCTCCGAAGAATTAGGCAACATGGTAGAAAGCCCATGCTACAGACCCAGCTGCTCGGCTAGGCGCTCAAATAGCTAGCTAGCAACAATAAGCTACAAAGTAAGACTCACTAAGTGGGAATGTCTACCGCATGTTTAGAAAACTTATAATACATTATAATAAAGCTAAAGAAATTTTGGTTTGACCACTAATGATTGTTTATTATCCACCTCTACCTTGCTTTTTAAATGACGGGAAATCTTGTACGCAGACAGAAGCAAGCTAATATTTTCAATTAATTTTTTATCCAAAAGATCCAACTGATAAACCATGGCTTAAAAGAATTTCACTGAAAAGGCCAAAATGAAAAAATAACTCTGCTAAATATTACTATGCTTTTGGCAACCTATTTGAAATAAATGGTGGCTAATTTTTCATCCTCACTTTTAAGCCTTTATTTATTTTTGTTAGTAGTAACTTAATATCGTTTGAAATATTTGCATATCATTTTACATTCTGTTTTTTGTATATATAAAAAAAATAAAATAAAATAAAATTTCTTAACCTTACTCCTAAGGATAAGCACCTATAAATGAATGTGTTTCATGGAAATGATGAATCTAATAAACAAAAAATTTTATACTTTTATTTTTTTTCAAGATAACATATCAACTACCCCCACCATTCCTTAACTTTTGGCTTTTTAAGCCATTTTTTTAATGCATTTTTTTAACCTCGGGTTGGGGATAAAAGACTAAAAGAAGTGCATTTTTATAGAAAAACTAAACATTTAATGATTCAAGTGATAGTGGACTTAGTTTTTTTAAGGTTTCTTTACTACTTTTAGCTTCCTATC
Organism: Crotalaria pallida; assembly: GCA_037953625.1. Lineage (NCBI taxonomy): Eukaryota > Viridiplantae > Streptophyta > Magnoliopsida > Fabales > Fabaceae > Crotalaria > Crotalaria pallida. The sequence goes on along the minus strand of CM075654.1, from coordinate 133,120,090 downwards.
CCGAGGTTAAGCAAACCCTTTTTTTATTCAATAATTTTTATCCTTTTACAATTTCAATGCATAATCATTTTCTTTGTTTCAACTTTAATTCATCATTCAATCATTTATTCTACTCCTTATTAAATTACTATACATTAACTAAGTATTAATCAATGGACAAACTTCCTAATTTTAATTAGGAAATACTAATACAATTTTCAATAATGATTAAATAAAGAAATTTTGGATAAAACACAAATAAAACTTACAATAATCGACCTATATCTGCACCATTCTTACAAAGCAAAAATAAAGGAATGGAGGGAGTAAGTTGCTATTTTTAGAAGCGAAAAATATGACGATGAAACATTAAAACTAATTGACATTTTTTTTTAGTATAATAAGAAAATTGAGCTATGAAATAATGAATTGAAGTTACTAGTAAGCCGTTAACCTTAATATCCCTTGAGAGGGGATTGGAGTAGAGGACACCAGTGCATGTCCGATCCGATATCTTAATATCCGATATTCCATCTCCCACCGTCGCCGCCGCAGCTTTCGACGATGCTGCTGCCACTGCCGCCTTCCCGCCTCTCTTGGCTGCAGCTGCCGCCTTCTTCTGAGCAGCCTTCTTCTTGCTTGCGTCCGACACCATCTTCTTCAACCCGAAAAAACGACACAACAGATCGATCGATTAATCGATCAAGAGAATATAGAAGCTTCGTTATGGTTTCCAAGGTGAATAAAGTTGAAGGAAGTTAGCGGTGGAGGCGAAGTTCTTCTTCACTTCTTCCTTTTTGAAAGATATTTTTGAATCCGCTTATATATGGTTTATAAAGGTTGCGTCTCCAACTCCAACTGTCATTCTCAAAGTGAAGTGAAGAGTCATTTACAGTAACAACTTTCTTTTTTTCAAGTTTCAAGTACCTGGAAACGTGTGGGCTTTTTTAAAAAAAAAAATATGGTATATGGGCTCAGGTTGAGCCTTTGAACTCTATCACCATCATAAATGGGCTTTATTTAAGCCTGGTTTGTTGATGTTATCACTTATCTCTCCCTCCCTCCTCTCATCGTATTATTTTCGCTTTTAACTACTCTACACTCAACGGTAATGTTGTGTGTCTCCGGTCATTTTATTCTTTTTTTTTTAATTTTAATTGACTGGTTAACTAGAAGGTGTGATGAACTGCATAGTTTATCTGTTTATAACATTCGGTGACTGGATTGTATTCTTTTATTATTTTATTTTTTTTCTTTTGGTATGTTGAGGACTAGACACCTTAGTTGCTCATGATGTGTTTGATGAAATGCTTCAACTATCATATATACCTTCATAAGCCATCTTGTTTACTTGAATTGGATTTATCTTTGAAATTATTATTTAGTCCCGGATCAATGGTCCAGGATATATCTCAATCATTAATTAAAAAAATACACAAAATGAATAATGGATGATGATGATTATTTGGGATCAATGATTTCGGATCACCTAATAATTTCTCGTTTCCTGGGGTCTAGGGGATTTCAGGAACCCAATCATCAAGCCTAGATGTTCTTTTTTAAGGTAACACCCCACCCATGGCGTGCACCCCTCCGCTAGCTTAGTGTCAGCGACTCTGATGAATCTGACTATATCCCTAAGATCATGAGTTCGAGTCGTGGAAAGTGTAACATCCCCATTTTTAATTCCAAATAATAATAAATGTAATAAAAAGAAAAATAGCACTGATTAATCGATTATTGACATGGCTAAATGATTAGTTCAATTAAAATGTTAAAAATAATTATACTATTTGAAAAGCATACTTTCTATACTTTAATATATTTTGACATTTTAAATGTTGAACTTGTTTTAAGAATTTTAAGATTCTTAACTTTATAATTTTATATAAGTACTTACTAAATGCTTACATTTTATTATTAGTATTTATTGAGATTCACAATAAACAAATAAAGAAAAATGGTATTAGTGTTTTAATACCATACTAACACAAGTAATACTAATAGTAATAGTAATAATAATAAATAAAAAGAAAAATAGTAGTAATAATAATAATAAATAAAAAAAGAAAAAGAATAATAATAATAATAATAATAATGTAATAAAAAAATAAAAAAAAATAAAAAATAAAAGAGGAGGGGCAACTCCTTCTTCTTCAGTGTGTGGCCGCCGGCCCTAGTTTCCTTCCCCTCTCACATCTCCTTCTTCAATTTGAAAATTTATCTCTCTTTCATGGCCACCAATCCCATTCCTTCTAGCTCCCTTTCATTTGCGTCTCCCTCTCTCCGGTGTTCTCTCTCACGCGTGCCTTTCTTTCTCCTTCTACTCGCTGCCGTCGCCTCCCCAACGATCGCCGCCGCTCGTCCTTGTCGAGCCCAGCCGCACGCGTCTTCCCTCCAGTTGTTGTAGTCGACGTCGGAACGAACCGGGACCGCTTGCGATCCAGCCACCGCAGTGACTAGAGACCGCCATCACGCCGCTCTCCTCCTTTGCGCTCTTCTCTGATCACGGCTTAAAGGAGATCGCCACCACTCTCCTCTCTTCAGTTGTGACGCCGCTGCTATCATCATCGCGGATCACAGATCTGTCACCGCCACGGTCATAGGGTGCGGTAATACTGTTTGTGGCCGCTGCTGCCATTGTTCTCGCCACCGACATCGATCGCCGGCGCACCGCCACTCACGGACGTTGACCACCGTCGACCCGTTCCTCACCTCGGGACACTAAAGCTTCACGGATCGCCGCTCCCTCTCCGAAGTTAAGGTTATCCCTTTATTTTCGTCAATCGAGGTAAGGGGTTTTTACCTTGCTTTAGAGGGTATTTTCTAATTAGTATATAATACTTGCTAAGAATATGTGGGTATGCTTCTAACTGATTATTCGGTAATTAATTTAAATTAAATATAAAGTAAAAAGTAAATAAAATGAACTATAAATTGATATTTGAGATTGAATATGCAAGCTAAGTGCTATATGTTATTATGTATGTTTATTTGAAGAACATGAACTCTGGTTGTTAATTGTGAATGAGTATAAATTATTATTGTTCTATATGTCTGGTTGAATTGTGATGTTTGTGTACTAAATGGGTATCGCATAAAGAATTGAATAATTGGATAATAAATAAAGGAAAGTAAGTATGTATGAGATGTAAACTAGAATGAGAATTAAGGAATAGAAAGAGTTAAAAATGTCATGACATAAACTTAGGGAATTGAAAATATAAAGTGTGGAAATTGTTGTGTATGCTTGTATAATGTGTGTTGAATGACGACTGAGATAACAAGTTAATAATGAAGGTCAAGAGAGAAAAGGATAGTTATAAAGAAAATTAAAGAAGTGAAACGATAATAAATGAAAAGAATAACTAAATAAAATAAACGGAATGAGAATGAAAATAGTAAAAGGATACTTGTCACAGGTTAGGTCGGGAGGACCTGATCGCAAGACCTTGTGGCCAGTTGATAAAAGAATTAATAAAAGAATGGGCCAACGCAGGTTAGATCGTGGGATCTGGTCGTAAGACCCTGTGGCCAACGCAGGTTAGATAGTATGATCTGGTCGTGAGACCCTATGGCGCAGGTTAGGTCGAAAGATCTGGTCGTGAGACCCTGTGACATAGGTTAGGTCATATGAATCTGGTTGTTAGACCCTGTGGATAGATGATAAAGGAAATATTTGGTGCAGGTTAGGTCGGTGGGCCTGGTCGTGAGACCCTGTAGCCAAATTAATAAAAAGAAAGAAGTAAAGAAAGATTAAAAAGAAAAAGAAGTAAACGAGAAAAATATAACAAGAAGAAATAATGAATGAATGCAATATTGAAAGATAATATAATGTGAGAAGAAAAGAGAATCAACAGTACATGAATAAGATAAAAGAATGAAAGATATGGGTTTAAGAGTGGTTAAGGGAACTATTGTTTGTGTGTGATGTATGCTTGGTTTGATGATTGAAAATATGTGTTACGTGCTAAATGTGTTTGACTTAGTAGGTCATTATGTTTAGTTAGGAACTACTTTCTACTTCATGTGTAAAGCTCACCCTTACAACCATTTTTCAGGTTTTGAGATTGGAGCTTACACAGTTTCTGGCCGAGCAGGTTGAACCTCCACTACGTGGAGTATTTGTTTATTATTTACGAGTGGACTGCAGTTTTAAATATGTTAAAAACTATTATTTTGTAATTTAAAGATATGTATTAGTGATACGCCCCTATTTGAGATATTTGGGGCATTAGGATCTGTTTCTGGATAATATTTATATCGTTTTATGTTTTAAAGTTTGCTGGACTGAACAGGTTAAGCAGGTACAAAATTGGAAATTTTGGGAAAGTCCGAAAAACAGAGGAGACTCTGTCCGTTTTTCCGGAAAAATATTCTTAAGTATTTTAATTTAAAAAGAAATTTTCAATTACCATTTTTATAAAATCCTAATTTAACTAAATAATTGTGAGGGTGTTACAGAAAGCCCCCGGGGGAGGATAAATAATTTTAGGGGATTATTAAGCTTGATAATGATAACAAGCTCAGTTCATGGGTGGCTGGGTGCATGTCATGGGTGGGGCGTTACATTTAAAAGGCAATTAACTTTGGTCTCTATCATTCTTTTCTTTGTTACTAATGGTTTCGAATTTTTTCATTGTATAAAAAATACAAACAAGTAACTTGTTTTTCACTAGGTAGATTGACACCTACTCTATTATCATGTATAGTGTTGCTTAATTATTCCTTTCATTTTACCTAAAATTAATTTCTATGCTTGGTTTTCCATCCAGTGTTAGATGATTGAAGAATGACGCTAACGAAGCGGTATGTGCTGAGATTGTTCATATCATTGAAGTACATTACTGCAAATGTGATAGACAGGAACAATGGGCGAATCGTAGCAACATCTTCCTCTGTAGAGCAATCCATTAAAAAGTCACTTGAGTGTGGCCGATCCTGCAATGCGAAAGCAGCTACTGTTGTTGGAGAGGTATTGGCCATGCGGCTCAAAGTGGGTGGGCTTAACGAAGGACAGGGAAAAGGTATTCATGTAAATGTAACAAAGGAAATAGAGAAGAAAGGATTTAAGAACCAAACCAAGGTTTGGGCTATTGTGAATGCCCTTAAGAATCATGGAGTTAAACTTGTCCTTGATGGTGAAGATGATGGCGATAATAATTCTTGGCCTAGTCGTTCATAAAATTTCTATACAGATATAGGTTTGTATGCCAATGTGAAAATAAGAATGCAGTGAGTCTTGTACTATGAACATCTTTGCAACCAACAAATATGCATGAAAGTATGATGGATTCTCTTTTCTTGAGAGCATATTTTGAGTAGGATGCAATTGAAAAAGGCATTGATTTTATTTTTTTATTCACCTTTTACAGTAAATCAGATTAACATATATCAATTGTCATAGTTTTGAGATAGATACAAAGCACTGAATTATGTAATTTGGAATACTATCTCTTGCATTTGATGTCTGCTTGGTTATTTTGATTTTCAGCACATCTTTAGCATGCTAGCCAAAGACACAGAAGATTTATGTCCAAAAAATAAATGATATGTAGTGAGTTTACAAATGTACTGATGGAAATATCCTTAATCCTTTACAAATGTACTGATGAACTTACGAGGACCAAGAGAGAAAATGACATGTTTTTTTATGGTTGCTTCTTGCCACATTTCCTAAGGAGCCAGCCAGCCAAGACTTTTTTGGGTAGACTTTGACCCCAAAGTCTTGTGGCCATGGTCTTACTCTTTACTAATGGTATGGTAGGTAGAGAGCACCTACTGCAACCGTGTTTTGTCTTCAAGACTTTTCCAAGAGAATGCTTAAATTTTGTCTTTTAAGACTTTTCTAAGGGAATGCTTGAAACTAGCGACTAATACACACAGCATGAAAACAACTGTCGTCCAAGTAATACAGAATCAACATTATATTTAGTTCCCGACCCTCACATTTTAGTCCCTGACCCCAAACAAAATTTAATTTAAAAAAAAATATCCTTTTCTATATTTCTACCCCCTTCCTTTTCTTACATTTATTCAAAAATCCCAAGTTCCATTTCCCTCCCATATCCAAACCCTTCCCACTCACTCATCCAAATCATTCCCTCACTCATCCCTCATCGGAGAAGAGCACGTTGCCGGCCCCCATTCCGTTTTTGTAATTTTCGACAAACCAATTCCAGAAAAATCATTTTTCGAACAGGGATCTTGGGAATCCTTTTCAATTGGAAACAAACATTTTTTCTCAACAAGATATTGTGGGAATTTACTAAAATAGAATTGACCTACCTTATATTATTAAACTACCTTATATTTTGTATTATACTATGCTTATTTATCCACTAATTTACTTAAATAGTTGTGATTCTTTGTCACTTCGTTCTGCTCCATTAACACTACAGTAATACATACAAATTTATCAAAATTTATTCATTCACGAATCACGATTGTATGAAGTATGAATAAAAAACTGTTTTTGGCATAAAAAGATTTGCATGAAAATTTATTGTTTTTGACAACTAGGTATTTGAAAAAGCTAAAAAAAAATAATTACCATATTTCAACATATCCGTGTCGAAAAATTAATACATTTCTGACATTGTTATGTCAGAATATCATCAGTGCCAAAAAAAATACAAAAAAATAAAAGATACCTTCCACAACACGTAAATACATGTCGATGAATGGGGTTTAAATAAGAAAAGTTTTAAAAATAACTTACAAAGGAAGATGAAGAAATTTGGGATATGGGGTTTGAAGTTTGGAGGAAAAAATAAGAATAAAAAATATTATGTTTATTTTGTTTTTAAAATGGGACCGGGATAAAATGTGAGATTGGGACTAATTTTCATTCAACATTGTATTTCCTCCTGCCTGCCTCTGTAACTGTAATAACCTGAGTTTTCCTTTTTTTTTTTTACCTTGCATGTTCAGTTATTCATAACTATCCAGATTCAAGAGTTTCCATTTACTATTTAATAAACAATCGAAAGTTAAAACTTTTTAGTAATAATTGTGTTTTCTTTCTTTCAACTTGTAAGAAAAAGTCATCTCTGACTCAAATATTTGTATGCAAGAATATGTATGACATAAGGCTATGTATGCAAGGATTTTGTTTGCCATGGATGGTACGATGGAAAAGAAAAGGTGACTATGTGACACTGTAATTTTGGGAATTTCAAATTCAATTCAACAGATGGCATAGCTTTTCAACCCAATTGAACCCACAACCCATTTTACAAGTTGATTAATTGCATTTCCATCTTAACTTCGATTATTTGTGACACTAATTATAGCTATCGATCCTTGAGATCCTCTATTTACTAAAGAAGATAATTAAGAAGACTTTTGACCAATGATTCTTGTCGGCAAATGTCATATTCAGCAATCAATTGTGTCTCTACCTCATGTAATAATCAATAGGAATTAGGAAGAGTTGAAAAATAAGCAAATAATTGGTCACTTTTTGATAGCTCAAAATTTCCAAAGTAAGTACTAGTAGATAATGAATGCCTCTTAACTTGGAACCACAAACTCTGCTTTGCTACAATAATACTTAATTAGTTGTTTAGCCTTATAGTAAATTGTTACACTTGCTAAATTATAAACTTAATTAAAAGTTGTTTGTAAATTACATGCAAGCGGTTAAAAAGCAAAAGGAAAATGGTTGTAAAAACTCTGATTTTCTGCTTTTGCTTTATGCACTTAAAGGAGGGATTGTGGATGAGAAAGTTTGGCAGATTATAGGGTTGCATATACCAACACAACGGAACGAACAATTTTTCAACAAGGCCTTTTGCTACATGAACAATTTTTGTAACACCTGAAAAAGGAATATATAAGGTCCAATAATGTAGTGCCACTGTGCCACCCCCTTTACATGTGTGACCCCCTTGTGAGAAGTTCAACTCTGGATAAAGCTCACTCTATTTCTTTCTTTACGTACAACACCACTATGTTGCCTGTGATGTATGTGCCTTACCTTCAAGCTAACCATCATTTGATGTGCGCATTATTTGATGAACTAATTCACAATTTTGATTAAATTCACAGTTCTAAAAAAAATAAAATTGACCAAGAATTGTAAATAAGAGACTTCACTGTTCAGAAATAATTGATTGTGTATATAGACAAATATGAAGGTCATCAAAAGAGTGGCCACCAACTCACAAAAGAAGTGTACTAAAATGAAATTTTGGCATATTCTAAATTTATAAGTATCTTTAATTAATATCTTAGGATAAGTCATAAGTAAGTGGCCATAGTTCCATCTCAATATTTCCTTTTTATTAATTTTTCATTTTTTTTATTTGTTTGTTTTGCAGTTTTGCTATAACCCACTTTCTAATATGCACCGCTTGTCTATTATCCTCACATTGCTTCAAGATCATGCCATGGTCACGCCTTAGAGCTAGTCTATTGGAAAAGCCTAAAGAAATTGGCCCTTTAATCACATGGATACCTCTTTTTTTTTTCTTTAAAAAAAATTATGCTTTATTAAAAGCCGTAAAGTACTTCATCGTTTGATTAGGTTGACCTCCGCTATGTTTATTTAGTGGGCTGAATATTCTTTATTTGCTTTACTCAAAAGAATTCTCGTCATCAATCCTCTTTTCACAAAATTAACCTCAAAGTATTTGTAGAAAGGAAAAAAGTTGGGGAAGGAGTGCAATTGCTAGCTACTTTTTTTTTTAGTCATTACTAACAAATTAGTGTATAGATAAAATGAACGTTTTGAAAGTGTTCTTCTCGTTGCACTGGCTGTTGGCTTTTCCCACTTTTTATGAAGGCTTTCATTTTTATTTTATCGACACTTTACGAAGGTTCTTGTTTATTTCCTAAAGGCAGACAAAATCGAGGGGAGGTTGCATTGGAGGAGTGCATGGTGTGTATGTGGTCCGTGGTAATGCATATAGTATCATCATCACACTATACATTTTCTATCCCATGCATAGATAAAAACCCAATGCATCTTCATCATGATCCCGCATGTTGGTACTTTTAGCAAGTGATCGATGTAACTCATAACTTCCATTTGGTGCAAATAAATGCTCTGAGGCCGGAATTGGAGTGAATACATACATGAGTCGTTTACATTAATCACCATTATGCATAAACAGCGTTATATATATGTTATTAATTGATAATTACAACACAACAGTGATAATTAAGGATTTTTTTTCTTACGAAAGCTGGCTCAAACAAGTGAAGTATACTAGATTTCCATCTTGACTAAAAGTTTTTATTTGAATACTACTACATGATTATTCAGATCGTGGTTAAGAATCAGATCATCTCATTCAAATTACTAAACCAAGGATAATCCCACTTCTATGATTTTTTTATTCATCAAAAAATTCATTTTTTTTAGGATATTTGTCATTTTGTTGTACACATTACATGGACTACCGTGAGAAATAAGAAGCATAGCTGCGCTAATAGGTTGCTAAATTAGACTTTACCTAAATATGTGAGCTTATTTTTAAAATAGTGTTTTAATTTTCCTTCCCTTATTCTGTAAAACCCAAAAAAAAAAAAAAAAAAAAAAAAAACTCCATCTATGTAAAAAACTGAATATTTTTTAGTTGATTAACACATCAATAAATAAGTGAATTTGCCCTTGGCTTACAATTTTTTTTTCCTTTCAAAAAAACCAAGAGTTAACTTACATCATTAAATATCCTTCATAAAGTTATTCAATATCAAATCAATACTTTAAAATCTCAATATGAAAATTTTTAAAAAAATACGAGTATATATTAAATATTTATATTTTCAATGCTAATAATATCCATTTTTTATAGACTTAAAATTTTTTTAAAAAAAAATACTACCAGCATATAGGCTTCCACAAAAATACTACCAGGCTAAGCCGTACTCCTTGGCCACACCTAGTGGCCAGTACAGTGATAAGCTCCAATCCTCAGCAGGAATAAAGCATTAGTTCATCTCACCTCAATGCAATGCAATAAAATTTCTGACTCCTAGTGTGCCCAAACCGAAACCCAGCCAAGGTTATGAAGAGTCATCATGTTGGAAACATGGGTGAGGAAAGGGAAAGGCCAATAGACAAATAGTACAAGTAATAATAAATTAAAGTGGGAAAGGAAGTTTAAACTTCACTAACGAACCTTGCTTCCAGGCAATGTCCCTCCCTGGCTAATGAATAGGACAAACTGAAAAGGCAGAAGTGAGGGACAGCCATAAAAAAATTTGCAGGAAATGAACCTAATGACTAATATGTCCACCAACGTGTTGCTGGGTGGTATAGGACACCTAATAAGGACACACAAAAGACAGGCCTATTCTGTCCATCTTCCAATTTCCATATTCAATCATTAAATTATGGAAACATTGGCAGAACCTTCGTTCTTCAACAGTATGTGCCAAATTAGACTTAAGTGGGACAGGGATTCTTTTTTACTGTAGTAGTATTACAGTATCATTTACATTATGCACTTGTTAATAACAAATTCTGGAATGGCATAGTAAAACGAATCTGGATCCTCTAAAAACAAGATACTGTGAATAATACTATTGCTTAAATAAGTCCAAAGTGGGACATAGATTCCATTTTTATCATTAACATCATGTGTTAGCTAGTACGATTGGACTATTGGTTAATCAAATCAAAACCCTTTCTACTGAGCATAAACCCATATGTAGAGTAAACATGAAAAAGAGGACTCCAGTTTATACTGTAGCATCTATTAGTCTCTTATCACAGCAGTATAAGCATCTTACTGAATTTAGATCAAAGTGGACATGTTCCATTTTAAAATTTACATTATGCAAATCTGAAAGTACCATAGCAGGATAATATCAAAATATAGCTCAAATTGGAGACCAAAGTGGAACAGAGATTCCATCCTATCATTTTTACATGATGAGTCATCTAATACTAACAAATTCAGAAATTGGTATAGCCAGCTAATATCAACACAAAAGTGTTTGACTATTGGTTAATCACATTCACATTAAAAAAAAAAACCTTTCTACTAAGCATAATAAACTCATCCGTGGAAATAAAAAAGCAAAAAAAGTAAACTAGAGTTAACTAGTCTCTTCCCCCTTCACATGACAGAGCAGGCATTTGGGTTCTCATCACTGAACATCTGTGGTGCATGCAAGTGATAGTTCTCTGGGTACACTGGCACATAGTTATGGCCCCCAACATTGACATAAGGGTATGGATATGCAAAACCAAAAGCAGGAGGTGCCAAATGCTCCATTTTCCCCACCTCCATTTTCCCTCCTTCCTCACCACCACCATCCTTGTTCTTTTTCTTGCCCCCTCCTCCTCCTCCTCCTTCTTTGTCACCACCACCTTCCTTGTTTTCCTTGTCTTTCTTGGGAGGGACAATCTCAACCTTCCTCTTGAGCCTTTTCATCAAACTCTCTACCAAAGCCTTCACATCCATAGTCCCCTTCACAGTGACGGTGTCTTTCTCCTTGTCTATGGACATGTCATGAACCCCTACAAATACATAACAAATTCAAAATCAATAACAAATTTGACAAATTGGTGAATCACAAATCGCATAGAAGAACCAATTCATTCATATTATCAATAATTTATAGTATGTTTTTTGTATGCAAAGAAAGATTTCTTAAACACTACATTTTAAATTAGAGATTCAAAAGAGCACGATGTTTCTCTGGAAGCAATTAGTTTAAACAGGCGAAGGTGCAAAGGTTGAACATAAAAGTATCACAGATTGAATAATTGTTTGTCATTATTCTCTTGCTTAATTGGAATGTATTCCATACAAACATTCATGTTACTCCCTCCGGCTCCAATTATAAGCAACAAAAAACATATTTCTCTTAATTTAAAATATAAGTAAAATTAATTAACTTTATTAAATTTTGTTTCACTACCAATATTATTTTCCTAAAACATCTCTAGAAAATTATTATATTATTTAATTTTTGTTTCATTTTCAATAGTACTTTTCTAAAATACCTCTATTTTTTATAGATTTGAGAAAATTAAATACAATAAACTAATCTAATTAATAGTAAAAATAGTTAGATTTACTTATAATTTGAGCCGGCCGGAATGAGTACATGGGAAAACAAGAAAAACCAATGATGTACAATTAAAAAAATCCAATCATTCATATCATTTTTTAGCTGACATATGCACAACACATGAAGTAAAAAGTAAACCAAAAAACAACAGTACAAATTATTAAAAAAATAAAATAAAATACATAAAGCAGTGTCTTGAAAATACTAGCAGTAGTTACTACTGTAGTATTAAAATAAAGTAAGGGAAAAAAGAGGGACCTTTGGTTTTGGAGACAATCTTAGAAATCCTTTCAATGCAACCCTGGCAGTGCAGAGCCACCTTGAGAACAACAGTGGCGACTTGAGGCTACAGCATTTAAAGATTAAAAAAATAAAATAAAATAACAAAATCAGCATTGGTTGATAAAAGAAATTACTGCCAGGAAAAACGAAATAATAATAATAAAAATAAAATATTGAAGAAATTAACAAAGAACCTCTTTCTCCTTGGGTTTGTTGTTGTTGTTCTCTTTTTCCTTCTCCTTTTCGTTATCTTTATTATTATCCTTTTCCTTCTTGGGGTGTGGAGAGAGGAGCTCAACTTTCTTCCTCGTCTTCTCACCCAGCTTCTCCTTCACTCTGGTGGGGTCCACTATCCCTGTGACGGTTATTTTTCCGTCACTCTCCGCCTTCACTGTCTCAACACCTTCAACAAAATCAAAACGGCTTTTCCTTCAGTTTTTTTTTTTTTTTAATTAAAAGAATTGAAGATGACAGAGTTTTAGGAAATGAAAAATGGTAAAGTGAATGGACCTGGAAAAGCTCGTAGGATACGGATGATCTTGGAAGCGCAGCCGTCACAGTGGAGGTCCACCTTCAGAACCACCGTGGTGGAAGCGGCGGTGTTTTCGGGGTTGGTCTTGTTCTTCTGCAAAACAAAAAACAAATAGTAATAAAAATGAAAAAACAAAATAAAATAAAGATAAAGAAGCAATGCAAAAAGATGGGTATTGAAAACAGGGAGAGAAATGAAAGAATGAGTGAGTGACACGCACCTGGCCCATTGTGGTTTGATTCAGAGAGAGAGAGAGAGAGAGAGAGAGAGAGAGGGTGTGTTTGATTGTTATGAGAGAAGTGAGAGGAGGGAGGGGGGAGTGGTGTGCTACGGTGCTATAGTATGCAGCAGCTAAATATAGGCACGGAAACAGTGTCAGCGTGTGTGTGTGTGTTGGTTTATGTAATGAGATGCTGCTGCTCTGCTCTCTCGACTCTGCTCCGTGTGTGTGTTGTGTTATGCACTTATGTGTATGTGTGTGTGCGCTTTTAGGGAACGGTCCCACGCAACGCTTGTTGTAGGCGTAGCGTTTCTTCTTCTTCTTCTTTTCTTTTGGTCTTTCACCAATTTTAACCCAACTTATTTATTTATTTATGGCATATGTTTTGCTGCTGCTCTAAACCCACTTGCAGTTGCTAACACACACTCTTTTTCTCTCAGCTCTCATGACTAATCACACCCTCCCTAATTTTTGTGCATTTATGTAAGTAGCAGTGGTTAATAGGATTACACTTGAATTACCGTACTTATTACTCCCTTCAGCTTGAATTATAAACAAATGCAACCACTTTTATGCTTATTAAAGAGGTTAGTTGATTATATTTAATTTTCTCAAATTTATAAAAAAAATAAAGGTATTTTAGGAAAGTAGTATTGGAAATGAAACAAAAATTAATTAAGATTACAATTTTCTGGAGATGTTTTAGAAAAATGACATTAGGAATGATACAAAATTTAATAAAGTTAGTTAATTTTACTTATATTTTAAACCAAAATAAGTATATTTTTTGTTGCTTATAATTCGAGCCGGAAGGAGTACTCCCTTCGCTTCTCACTCCGTTATTTTTTTTAGTAAGTGTTTAATTTCTTCCGAGACTAAATTTGTTTTTATTTAAGTAAGGAAAATGTTAATAAATGTCTTAGTGCATTTATAAGGCATTTGTTAAGTAGCTTAAAAAAATAGTATTTTATTATTGAAATATGTGATTTTTTTGAATTTTTTTAGAGAATGATTAATGCCAATTTAGAATTATTTTACTAATTTTAACAACATTAACAAGTGTCTTAAGTTAGCAAGACCCTTTAAGTAAAGTACAGTACTCACTTTGTTCCTATATATAAGATCATTTTAATAGATTTTACGCCTATTAAGAAAGTTGATTAATTAAATTAATGGTATTTGAAATATGAACATTTGATATGCATTTTTGAAATTATCCTGTCAATATTAATAGTATTGAAAATCTAAAAAATATTAAATAAATAAGGGTATTTATGGAAAGTTATTAAAAATTGATATAAGATCTTATTAATATTCCCAAAAGCCAACTTAAATAGTAGACTCGCTAGAAATTAAGTGCTAGAATTGAGTTTTCTTTTTTTTTTTAAATGATGCATCTAATAACTTTTAAATAATAATGATAAAATTTAAATACTTTAATTTTTTAAGAAAACTTATTCATTTTTAATGCTTATTCTCAGCTCTAAAAACTAATATTAAAAAAATCCAAAAGTATATTTATCTACTAACTCTTACTCTGTGCAATGCATAAGTGTTCACTCACTGGCAAGTATACCAGGTCGCTCAAGTAATGTAAAATCGGTAAGACCGAGTCGTTCCACCGAGAGTAATGATTTCAATTAAAAAGTTCAATAAATAAAGTTACGCGCATAAAAATGATATTAACTTGAAAAAAAAATCGCGCTTAAAATAAAATTAAACAAATAAATAAATAAAGTGCGAGTGTGGAAAATAAAGGGGTGATGCAGTTTCGTAAAGTCGGGAATGAATTGTCGTTACCGGTTCTCAAATATTAATTTAAACTATTAAATCAATTGTCACATTTTGGATTATTTTTGCAAAATCAAGAATAATTTAATACCTTAAATTATTCTAGTTTGTTAAAAATAAATCTTCCTCGATACCTCGAGCAAAGCCTTAAATTTCTAACCATAAAATATTTGCTCAGTCAAAAATAAATTAAATCATACAATTTGCAGGCAATATACCTATCCCTACACAATTGCATAACTTACATCCACAGGCAGTTTATTGTCTAATATACCTATCGGACAATAATCCTATCGTATATTTACGTCTAAATATACACGACAATTAAACCAGATGTAAGTACAAAATATAACAATTAACAATAGACAAAATCAAATATATGACAAACACACATAACAATTCTTCATTCCCAAATGAGTCTTAAGATCTCATAGTCAAAAACAAGAAATTAAGATGCAAACTTGGAAAAATTCACATACCAAATATCAAGTTTCAAACTCTTTACAAAACCACACCTTGAAAGCCTTGAGTTTTTGTTGTTCTTGCTCAAGAAGATGAAGAAAATATGCTGTGTAAGAGAAGGAATTCGTGCCACCATCCCAAAAAAAATAAAAAATCCTCTCCACAAAATGAAAATCGAGTTATTAAGTAACTGCAGCTGATCAAAACGCGCTTGAGCGCGTTTCAACAGCCAATCAGAACGCCTGGAATTGGGTCACAGACCCCAATTTTTATTGCAAAAACCACGCGCGCTTGAGCGCGATTAGACACGCCTGAGCGCGTGTCTGTTGAAATCTGGGTCAACTGACCCCTCTGCTACCGCCACGTGGCCATCTGATCCAAGCGCGCTTGAGCGCGCTTTTTCCACGCTCAAGCGCGGTTCGTTGAAATGGGCTGTTTGGCCCAAAATCTTCTTCTCAGCTTGGGCCTTAAAAAGAGAGGTTTTGAGGGTGTCATGGTCATTGTTGTTTATTGTGAGGGAGTGGTAGAAGGTAGAGAAGTCGGACGGCTCCGGATAGTAAGGAATACCCAAAACCGTCGCTATCGACTCAGGAGAATAAGAAACTTCATGACCCCGGACCCAAGATGTCCGACAGCCCGGGTTTCGCACCTCGCGATATCTCGCGTGCGCGAAAAATTCCCAAACAACCGGCTCACAGAACGCATAATCAGGGTCAACACAGAAAGACTCCCACTGTTGAAACAAGACATTCTCGCCAATATAGCGAGTGGGAAGGGCCTCTATCTTATCTAAGCTTGTCTCAGGAACAATTCGGTTCTCCTTACACTGAGAGTCATAGAAGACCTTGACCTCGGGGTCCTCAAACTGCCGACGACAACCACCTCCAGAGGAAGAAGCATCGGTCTTAGACTTTTTTTGACTGCCTAAAGGTACTACCAGACATGATGAACTCACTTGGACAATTGATCGAACACCTAATGTGCAACACTAACAACACTACAAACAATACCCTAAAACAAAGATAACTACCTAAAAATCACACAAAACACACTAAGAAGTAAAGAAAAGGAAAAACTTACCTAGATTGAGGATACAAAATCGGACAAAAAGGACCAAAAATAAAGAACTCGAATTGTACTTGGAGAGGTCTAAAGAAAACAAAAAGAGAAAGAGAAGAGAACTTGTAGGCAGGAAATATGAAGAAAGAGAGGAGAGCTGGAGGTGGCTGGGCGGAACAACCTAGGTGGAGAGGGATTAGGATTTGAAGGAGGAGGAAGAAGAAATGGGAAGAAGAAGACTGGCCAAACTGTTAAATCGCTGCTGCTGTTAAATTGCGCCTGAGCGCGCTCAAGCGCGTTCAAGCGCACTTGAGTTTTTAAACACTTTGCACCCCTCATTTTAGTCAACAACCCCCACGCTTCACCCCGCTTGAGCGTCAGGAACCGCGCTTGAGCGCGGTTGAAAACGCGCTTGAGCGCGTTCCCCCCTGGTTTTTGATAAGTTGCATCAGAATTTGAAACCCCAAAAATTAAACACTCACCCCACCACGCTTGGGCGCAAAAACACGCGCTTGAGCGCAACAAAACACGCTTGAGCGTGATTCAGAATACGCTTGAACGCGTTCCCCCCTGGTTTTTACAAGTTGCAGTGATGCAACTTTTCTTTGCTGACGTGGCAGGCCACGCTTAAGCGCGCTTGGACGCGCTTGAGCTTTTTTTTTTTTTTTTTTTTAAGAAGAGAACCCGGGTCACCCGCGTGACAGGCGGGAATACTTACCACTATACTACAACAAATAAAAACACAACACACACAATATATACAAAATCTCATCGTAAACGAAAATAAAAAGCACTAAAGTTACCACTGGGGTGCCTCCCAGCAGCGCTTGTTTAACGTCCCGAGCCTGACGGATGACCCTCTCAGAAAACTAAGGATCACGGAGGTCCACTTGAATTGGACTCCTCACAATTTCACCACCATGGTAGTGTTTCAGGCGCTGTCCATTGACTTTGAAAAGCGCACCAGTTTGCACATTCTTGATCTCAATTGCCCCGAATGGACTAACCTGCACTACCAGAAAAGGACCGGACCACCTAGACTTAAGCTTACCTGGAAAAAACTTAAGCCTAGAATTAAACAGTAATACTTGTTGCCCAGGTTCAAACTTCCGATTCAAAATCCGATTGTCATGCCATTTTTTGGTTTTAGCTTTAAAATCACGAGAAGTGTTGTATGCCTGCTCCCTGAACTCTTCAAGTTCATTAAGCTGCAACAAACGCTTCTCGCCAGCCAGGTTGGCTTCCATGTTTAAAAATCGAGTTGCCCAAAATGCCTTATGAACTAACTCAACGGGCAAATGGCAACTCTTACCATACACAACCTGAAATGGAGACATGCCAATTGGAGTTTTGAACGCGGTCCTATATGCCCACAATGCATCATCTAACTTCCTAGCCCAGTCTCGCCTAGAAGTACTAACGGTCTTCTCTAGAATCCTCTTTATAGATCTATTAGAAACTTCGACTTGACCACTAGTCTGTGGGTGGTACGGAGTAGCTACTTTGTGTCGCACTCCGTACTTGGCTAAAGCCTTCTCCATGACTTTGTTACAAAAATGGCTCCCACCATCACTAATTAGAACTCTTGGGACTCCAAATCGACTAAAAATGTTCCTCCTAAGGAATTCTACCACAACATTGGAATCATTGGTGGGAGTGGAGATTGCTTCCACCCACTTGGACACATAATCAACCGCGACCAAGATATACTTATGGTTGTAAGAGGGAGGAAATGGACCAACAAAGTCTATCCCCCAAACATCAAAGACTTCAACCTCAAGTATACCTTGGAGTGGCATCTCATTCCTCCTAGAAATAGTTCCCATCCTTTGGCATTTATCACATCTCAAAACAAAGTTTCGTGCATCCTTGAAAATTGTGGGCCAATAAAACCCACATTGGAGTACCCTGGCAGCAGTTTTATCACTACTAAGATGTCCTGCACTAGGTGAATTGTGACAATGCCAAAGGATGTCATTCACTTCTTCCTCTGCCACACATCTACGGATTACTCCGTCCACACTTCTCCTGAACAAAAATGGATCCTCCCAAAAATAGAACTTGGCATCATGTGCAAGTTTTTTTCTTTGTTGCCAAATCATATCCCTGGGGATCATGTTCGCTGCTAAAAAGTTAGCCAAATCGGCATACCAAGGGAGTGTGGATAGAGCAAACAACTGTTCATCAGGGAAGTTCTCACTTATAGGCACTACACTTTCTGCACCTATGGTCTCTAGGGGTAGCCTAGACAGATGATCAGCTATTACATTCTCTACCCCCTTTTTGTCCTTAATTTCAACATCGAACTCTTGCAAAAGCAAGATCCACCTGATTAGCCTTGGTTTAGCATCTTTTTTAGCTAACAGGTGCCTCAGAGCTGCATGGTCAGTATATATAATCACTTTAGAACCTATCAAATAAGCCCTAAACTTATCTATTGCAAAGACCACAGCTAAAAGTTCTTTTTCAGTAGTCGAGTAATTGACTTGGGCATCATTCAATACTCGACTAGCATAGTAAATTGTGTGAAACACTTTATTAATTCTTTGCCCTAGTACAGCTCCCACTGCATAATCACTCGCATCACACATAAGTTCAAAGGGTTCCTCCCATTTAGGAGCGACCACAATAGGAGCTGTCACTAGTTTTTCTTTTAAAAATTCGAAAGCTTTCACACAATTACTATCAAAGTTAAATTCGGTATCTTTTTCCAGTAAATTACAAAGGGGTTTGACTATTTTTGAAAAA
The DNA here is from genome assembly GCA_037953625.1 of Crotalaria pallida. NCBI lineage: Eukaryota > Viridiplantae > Streptophyta > Magnoliopsida > Fabales > Fabaceae > Crotalaria > Crotalaria pallida. The sequence goes on along the minus strand of CM075654.1, from coordinate 133,100,984 downwards.
TCTTTGATAAACCTCCGGTAAAAACCGGCATGCCCAAGAAAACTTCTAACCCCTTTGACATTCACAGGGGGTGGCAACTTTTGAATAACTTCAATTTTTGCTTTGTCCACCCCAATGCCTTTTTCAGAGATCAGGTGGCCTAGAACAATCCCTTCCCGTACCATGAATTGACATTTTTCCCAGTTAAGAACCAAATTTGTTTCTTCACATCTTTTTAAAACTCTTTCCAAGTTAGCTAAACATGCATCAAAAGATTTCCCATGGACCGAAAAATCATCCATAAAAACCTCTATGCAGTTTTCAACCATATCGGAGAAAATCGATAACATGCACCGCTGAAAAGTAGCAGGTGCATTACACAATCCAAAAGGCATTCTCCGGTATGCGAAAACTCCAAAGGGACAAGTAAAAGCAGTTTTTTCCTAGTCCAAGGGATCTACACAAATTTGATTATACCCACTATATCCATCTAGAAAACAGTAGTATGCATGCCCAGCTAACCTTTCAAGCATTTGGTCCATAAATGGTAACGGGAAGTGATCTTTCCGGGTGGCATTATTCAACTTTCTGTAATCGATGCAAACTCGCCACCCGGAAACAGTTCGAGTGGGGATCAACTCATTATTCTCAGATTTGACCACTGTCAATCCCCCTTTTTTAGGCACCACTTGCACTGGACTAACCCAGGCACTATCAGAAATTGGATAAATAATTCCAGCATCCAGCAGCTTTACTACTTCTTTCCTAACCACCTCTTGGAGAGTCGGGTTGAGTCTCCGTTGAGGTTGCCTGACTGGCCTAAAATTCTCCTCAAGGAGAATCTTATGCATACAGAAACTGGGATTAATCCCCTTCAGATCAAAGACAGACCACCCTATAACAGATTTATAATTTCTAAGCACCCTAAGCAATCTATCAGTCTCCAGTTCAGTCAGGTCATTATTAATCACTATTGGAAAAAACTTAGAATTATCCAAAAATTCATACCTCAAAGATGACGGAAGAGGTTTCAGCTCTGGCTCCAAACGCTCCTCCTTGTCCTGTGGCCTTAGTTCCTTGATCTTGCCCCCTGTATATGCATCTGAAATTTCCAACTGGGCAACCGCGGCATCAACACTTGCTTCACCGCACTCTCCATGGATCACAGCACCCAACAGACCATCATCATGACTGGTTTGACTAAAAACTGATGCAACCATAGAGTCAATTGCATCCACTCTGAAACAATGTTCCTCAGTCATGGGCAGCTTCATGGACTTGTAAACATTGAAGCTCACCTCCTCATCTTGCACCCTCAGCTTAAGTTCTCCTAGCTGCACATCAATCAAAGCTCGCCCCGTGGCTAAGAAGGGCCGACCCAGAAGAAGTGGAATTTCAGTATCCTCCTCCATGTCTAGGACTACAAAGTCAGCAGGAAAAATGAACCTATCCACTTTCACCAACACATCTTCAACCTTACCATATGGCCTTTTGATGGTACGGTCAGCTAGTTGCAAGCACATCATGGTGGGTTTTACCTCGCCAATACCAAGCCTTTTGAAAATGGAGAGTGGCATCAAATTTATACTAGCACCAAGATCGCATAAGGCCCGACCGATCTCATGTCCTCCAATATTGCAAGGTATGGTGAAACTTCCAGGGTCCTTGAGTTTCTGAGGCAGCTTTTTCTGAATGATCGTACTGCACTCTTCAGTAAGGAGAACTGTCTCTGTGTCACTCAACTTTCTTTTATTGGAGAGGAGCTCCTTCATGAATTTGGCATACACCGGCATCTGCTCTAACGCCTCAGCAAAGGGAATGTTTATGTGCAGTTTCCTAAACACTTCCATAAACTTTGAGAAATGTTTATGAGTTTCCTCCTTCTTGAACCTTTGGGGAAATGGCACTTTGTCAACTACCTTCCTTGGCACATCAGCTTGTTTCTGAACATTAACTGATCCCTGATCTGGTTGCACAACCTGTGGCTGCACTACCGGCTCACCAGGCTGCACCAAAATCTCTTCCACTGAATCATCACTCACCATCTTTGGTTCTTCATAGGATTTCCCGGAACGAAGAGTGACGGCTTTACACTGCTCTTTGGGATTCGGAATGGTGTCACTAGGCAAAGTACCTTGGGGTCTTTCTGATAATTGTTTCGCCATCTGCCCCATCTGAACTTCTAGATTCCTTATGCTTGCTCCTTGATTCTTGAAGTTTTGCCTAGTTTCTTCCACAAAACCAGTCGTTGTCTTAGCCAATTTCTCAACTGCCATTTCCCAAGCTGGACCCTGCTTCTCTTGAGGAGGATTAAGAGCTGGGCTCTTCCAGGAGAAATTAGGATGGTTCCTATAGCCACCTGGAGGATAGTTCTGAAAGTTGCTTCTAGGAGGTGCACCACCGCCTAAAAAGTTAACTTGTTCCCCTGGAGAATTTGAAGAATCTGTACCACAGCTCCCATTCTGATGAGCACCACCACAGAAATCACATATCAGCCCTGTCACTGGTGGTGAGGAAGATGATGATGAACCTGAAACTGCAGCTGCCAGCTGAACCTGACCCAGTTGCTTGGTCAAACTAGCAATCTGTTGTTGCATTTCTTTATTCTGAGTAAAGAGAGTCTGCATCTGAGCCATGTCAACCACATCTTTTTTTAACACCCCCTGTTCAGAAGTGCGACTGCTATTCCGGGCCATTCTTTCTATCAACTCCTTGGCTTCAGGTACTGTCTTACTGTCTAATGAACCTCCTGCTGCAGCATCAATCATATTTTTAATAAAGGGCCGGAGTCCATCATAAAAAGATCTAATCTGCATCCAATCTGGCATCGAGTGAGTGGGACACTTCTTCAGCATCTGATTGTATCTCTCCCATGCTTCATGCAAAGACTCGCCTTCTTGCTGAGTGAAGGCATTCAGCTCTTGTCTGAGTCGGGCCTGCCTAGCTGGAGGAAAGTACTTATCAATGAACTTCCTCACCAAAGAGTCCCAATCTGTGAAAGTGCCCTGTGAAAAAGACATCAACCAGCTCTTTGCCTGATCTCTGAGGGATAAAGGTAACATCCTGAGTCTGATCGCCTCATCAGTAGCACCCTGGATTTTGAAGAAGTCCAGGATACTTAAAAAGTTTGCCACATGGTCCCCAGGATCCTCATTTGGTGCTCCACTAAACTGGTTTTGTTGCACCAAGTGGATGTAAGCCGGCTTAATCTCAAAATTCTGGGCTGTCACTGCAGGTGCAGTTATGCTCGTGGCACAATTTCCTGGGTTGACCACGGCATAGTCTGCTAAAGTTCTAGCTGGTGGAGGTTCTTCCGCCATAATTAGTTCCAAATTCTGATTCTGAGTCTGAGTTTGTTGCTGCCTTGCTTTTCTTGCCTCTTTCCTGTTTGCTTTAGCAGTTTTCTCGATCTCCCTGTCAAACAAAAGGGAGTCCTTATCTCCTACACTTCGCAAGTGCATAAACAAGGAAAATTCAAGTAGCACTGTCCAGCACAAATAATAGAAAAAACAAATTAACTAAATATATATTGAATATTCACAAAAATCTAAATATGTACAAAAGCAATGTGCGAAGCAGAATGAATTAAACTTATAAAATTAAAATCAAACTACTCCCCGGCAACGGCGCCAAAAACTTGTTCACTCACTGGCAAGTATACCAGGTCGCTCAAGTAATGTAAAATCGGTAAGACCGAGTCGTTCCACCGAGAGTAATGATTTCAATTAAAAAGTTCAATAAATAAAGTTACGCGCATAAAAATGATATTAACTTGAAAAAAAAATCGCGCTTAAAATAAAATTAAACAAATAAATAAATAAAGTGCGAGTGTGGAAAATAAAGGGGTGGTGCAGTTTCGTAAAGTCGGGAATGAATTGTCGTTACCGGTTCTCAAATATTAATTTAAACTATTAAATCAATTGTCACCTTTTGGATTATTTTTGCAAAATCAAGAATAATTTAATACCTTAAATTATTCTAGTTTGTTAAAAATAAATCTTCCTCGATACCTCAAGCAAAGCCTTAAATTTCTAACCATAAAATATTTGCTCAGTCAAAAATAAATTAAATCATACAATTTGCAGGTAATATACCTATCCCTACACAATTGCATAACTTACATCCACAGGCAGTTTATTGTCTAATATACCTATCGGACAATAATCCTATCGTATATTTACGTCTAAATATACACGACAATTAAACCAGATGTAAGTACAAAATATAACAATTAACAATAGACAAAATCAAATATATGACAAACACACATAACAATTCTTCATTCCCAAATGAGTCTTAAGATCTCATAGTCAAAAACAAGAAATTAAGATGCAAACTTGGAAAAATTCACATACCAAATATCAAGTTTCAAACTCTTTACAAAACCACACCTTGAAAGCCTTGAGTTTTTGTTGTTCTTGCTCAAGAAGATGAAGAAAATATGTTGTGTAAGAGAAGGAATTCGTGCCACCATCCCAAAAAAATAAAAAATCCTCTCCACAAAATGAAAATCGAGTTATTAAGTAACTGCAGCTGATCAAAACGCGCTTGAGCGCGCTCAAGCGCGCTTAAGCGCGTTTCAACAGCCAATCAGAACGCCTGGAATTGGGTCACAGACCCCAATTTTTATTGCAAAAACCACGCGCGCTTGAGCGCGATTAGACACGCCTGAGCGCGTGTCTGTTGAAATCTGGGTCAACTGACCCCTCTGCTACCGCCACGTGGCCATCTGATCCAAGCGCGCTTGAGCGCGCTTTTTCCACGCTCAAGCGCGGTTCGCTGAAATGGGCTGTTTGGCCCAAAATCTTCTTCTCAGCTTGGGCTTTTTCTTCACCAATGCCCCTCTTCAGCTAATTTGGCCCAAATAATCTGAAATTCAACAAAAACTAAAATTAAAATACAAATAAATTATCTATACAAATATTTTGCTAAAAACTCCTAAAAATTAATCTATTTGCTGAGAAACAAAACAAAGCACTAAGGAAAAGGGCCCAAAAATATATCAAAATCATCACTTCCTGGCCCAAATCAATAAGTTATTGATATTTTAATTTTTTTTATATTAAATATATTAAATTAAAGATTATTATTATTTTTATTATAAAGTAAAGATTATTATTAAACAACAACAAAAAATAATTATATAAAAATGTAGAAGTTCAAATCAAACCCTATACTTAAAAACATTAATGTAGATGATCTTGTTAATAAATTTTGTACTTCCTCGTATGAATAAAAATGTAACACTTTTTATCTCATATATTCCTTATTTATCTTATGCATAAATTGACAATTTTATATATGATTATAAACTTTATTATGATAAATCAAAATTAAATAAGAATTAGACATTCTGATCTTTTTTGTTTGATGATATTATGAGAAATTTTATATTCGTGTGATGGATGGAGTAGTTTTTTTTACAATTAGTTTTTTTAAAATGTGATTATCACATTTATTCTTATTAATCGTAATTAAATATTTTTATCTTTTTCATCGATTATCTTATTTCAAGTTAATAATAAGAATGAATCTTAAAAATCTTTGTTCTTATTGTTCTAATCATTTTGATTAAAATTTGTTCTACAAAGACGATGTCATCTATTAGAGAGCAATTGGATATTTGTCATTGAAGCTTAGGAATAGAAGAATGAGCGCATGAGGAAGACTATTTTTCTAGAACTCAACAATATAAACAAAAATTAATATAAAAAATCAACAACAACATAACATAAAAAAAATTTAATAATATAAATCTTAGTAACGGTGTGAGTTATTAAACATAAATTTAGTTTATCAAAGTAATTTTAAGTTTTTTTTTCAATTGATATTTAAAATTACTAATTGTTCTTGGACTAATGGTCCATATCATATGAGAAAAAAATAGAAAGTTAATGTTGTTAAAAACATTTGATTTGTTATTAATAGTTTTAATTTTCTTGTAACAATGAAAAAAAATATTTACATCAAGCATAAAATCAAATCATACTTTTACATAGGATGATTTTTTATATTACAATAGACAAAATACATTATATAAGGAAAATCAAATCCTATTACTATATAAGATGATTACATTTGGTTTGTTATTACTTCCTCTGGTTCTATTTATAAGACCCTTTTGGGGTTTTTGTTTTGATCTTATTTATATGAATCCTTTTCAATTTTCAATAGCATTTAATTACTTATTTCCACAAACACTCCTATAAAGCCAACATTATTTAGAATTCCTGTAGTGTCCTGGAACACTAGATGTCCTTAACCCTCTAAGTGCTTAAGATTATGGAGTCAGGAGCCCCAGAGAGGATCAAGAGTTAATGTATGACTTATGGTATTTCTGCAGTTCCAGTTGGGAAAAGCAGGATCTCCCTAGTCAACGTGTGTGTGCAGAGTGTCAACTTAGGGATGAGAGTACGTACCTGAAACCCTAGCTGTAGTGAGCTATTTATAGGGTTTGGAGGAGCCTGATATGGGCCGTCTGGGCCCTGTATCAGGGTTGAGCTGAGCCAGGATTCTGTGAGATAATATCGGAGGATTATGCTCTTAGAATCTGGATAGGATCAGCTGAAGATCTCATGTCTAGGCTGTTGCGAGAATCTAGGAGAGATTTGCGGAAGGGATAAGAAGCCTCGGTGGGTATGAGCTTATCCGCTAGCCGACGGTATATCTCGGCCTAGAGTCTCAAGCCTGATGGATTGAGGACCGATGATGAGGCTCGGTTCCATCAAGTACGAGCCTGGTCCTTTGGGTATGCTCGGAGTCCATGAGTCCGAGCGAGGGACGTTCATGTAAAGTGAAGCGAGGGAAATGCCCTTAGAGAATCCCTTTGGTAAGACTTAGGTCCGTATATGGTCGGCAGACCCTACAAGCCCCCCAGCTCGTAAGACTTTAGAAAGTCTGTGACGAGGTAACAAGCGTTTAGGGTTGACCTTTTCGGATGCCTTAGTTCGGGAGTGTGTGACAACTGTTTCCAGCTTTAACCTTGTAGCCTGTTCGAGGTGACGTTTTGGTTTCTCTAGGTACAGCGCGTGTCCTTGAGAGTCGTGCCACATCATTGCAAATTTTGAAATTTGAAAAAGCGCTTCTTTGTAACTGCCACGTTTCATCGTGTGAGTGGCTGAGTAAGATAATGGGCTTTCGGCCCACGCGTACATCAGGAAGGTAAACTGAACCGTTTTCTTTGGGGTTATTCGTATCCCATACTCTTTTCATTCCACCCTCTTTTTCTCAAATCAGAACCTTCATACCAGAAACTTCATTTCTCACTCTCTAACCAGAAACTTACTTCATTTCTCACTCTCCAAATCAGAAGAAGCTCTTCCATTTCTCCTTATCCCGCTCATTGCCTCTACTTTCTTCTACGCTTTTCGCGATCCTCCACTATTACCAACTTTTCACAGAAATCAAGAACTAAACGCAGGTAATTTTCTCTACTCCTTCAGTTTCTATTCTTGCGGTTCCTTCTTTTTTCGTAAAAGGGGTTTTGGTTTTTGGGTTTTGCAGGGAGATGAGATTTTGATTATTCTGGGTTTTTCAGGGGTTTGGGATCTCTGGGATTTCTGGGTAGGTAGTATTAAGGGGTTGGCTAGTCATGAGAGGGTGGAGGGATCTAAGGAGAATTTATCGCGAACTCTGTAGAAGATTAGGAGAGGAGCCTTCTAGTGATAGTGATTCAACCTTTTCTGGGAGTTCTGGGGATGTTAATTCTGACACCGATGACGCGGTAGATCCTTCCACTCCCCCCATCAGCCAGGGAACCACCGTGACAAAACCGTTAGCCGTAGAATACCCATCGGATCCCGCTGAGGAGAGTAAGTGGTTGTTGGCTTATAGGTTTGCTGAACGTAGAGCTCAGGTTAGGATTAGCCCCGAGCGTTGTACAATGGAAGAAGAACATTTAGGAGATCCGAGAAAAGAGGGGGGGAAAAGTCCAAGGCTCGGCCTTAACTTTAGAATTAAAACATCTGCTATAAAAAATCCTAACGCCGAGCCTTTTACTTTTTCCCCAGATATGGTGGAGCGCAGGTGTGACACCAATCCTGAAGAATATCCTTTACCACCCAATCATGCGCAGTACGATGGAGTCTTTGATCGGGAGGTGCTTGGAACGAGGCCTTCGTTGCTGATGAGTAACAGTTTAAACCACCTTCGTCCTCTCCTAACCCCTCCGAGCGCAGATGGGAATGCCTCGGAATTTGAGCTAAGGCACGTGAACATTGACGATCGGATCTGCTTCGAAGTGCCGCAAAATCAACAATTCTTCTACTTCTACGAAGAAATAGTAACAAAGGTCGGAATTCGCATGCCCTTTTCGACTTTTGAAATAGAGGTACTCAACCACTTAGGTGTAGCCCCGAGCCAGCTACACCCGAGCGGATGGGCAATCGTACGAGCATTCCAACAGTTCTGCGACGCCGAAGGTTTAGTTGCCACCCTTCGAGCTTTCTTTTGGCTATATGCCCCTCAAGTGAACAAGTTCGGCAACTCCAAAGGGCTTTGGGTGTCACTGAAAGCTCGGAAGGACCACGCACTTTTCGCCAAAGTCACCGATTCTTGGAAGTTTTTCAAGCCTTTTTTTTTCGGTATGAGTACAATGGGGCTGGTGTGTGCTGGTTTATGGAGCAGATTGAGGAAGAAGGAGAAATCAAGGTCATGCCTCGCTTCCTTCTGGGTTGGTCGAATGGTATCTATAACCGAGGGGCCTCCTTGTATCAATTTGACTATAAGGTCGATTTGACGAAGGCTGAGAGACGGTTGTGTGACCGAGTTTGGGAATACCTCAAGGCGAATGGTCAAATTGATACCAAGAAAATATTGCTGAAGAGGACACGGGCCGAAGTGAAGGCCGAGCTTGGTATATATAATTTTTTTTTACTCGCTCTAAAGCATATTTCCTTGTTGCAGAAAAAATGGGGAAGAAAGCTTCCAAAGCCAAGAAGAGTGCAGCTGCTTCGGCCAGGATGGCTCAACTAGCTGCTGTAAGAGGAGATTCAGGATCCTCGGCTAAAAGCCAAGCCTCCGAGCCAACTCCAATGGCAAGTCCGAAGGTTGCCTCTCAAACTACCCCAGTCGAAGTTCCCAGGGCCGTCGAGAATGTTGAGCAAACCGTCCAGTCAGAGGCACCACAAAGTGGTAAAAGTACTCCTGAGCATCCTTCCAAAAGGGCTCGGGTGGAAAAAGGGAAAGGCTTGGCTAGTGATTGGTTTCAACTGAGCAAGCCCCACAAGGGAATTCAAGTTACTGAGGGTATGGACGACGACGTCGCCAAGACTGTGGGGTAAGAATAAGTTAGATTCCTTCACTGCAAATCTCTTTCCTCCTGAGGACGCTGAAGTGATAGGTGCCTGGGGTCCAGCCACCTGGGAAAATAATTGCTCAGCCTTGGTGAGGAGCTTCCTACGAGGTGCAAACATTTTCCATTACCTCGGTCAACGTGGTGATGATATCTACGCTGGAGTAGCCCCCGAGGAGAAGAAGAAAAGATCAGAAGCTGATGATCGGGAGGATTACTTGCAGCTTCAAGTGGAAAGCTTTGGAAAAAAACTTCAAGTACTGGCGGCCGAGAATGAAAGACTGCAGAAGGGAATGCAGGAATCTGAAGGCGTCAAAGCTAAGGCCGAAGCTGATAAAGAAACAGCCGAAAAGACTCGTCAAGAGGCTGAAGAAAAGTTGAGGCAATCTGAGGAGATCCTGAGAAAGGCTAAGGAGGATGCTGTTGTGGCTCAGGAGCAACTTGAATATGCTAAGGACGAGGTTACAGGGCTCCGAGCCTCTATGGACAAGATGAGAGCGAAAGCTCTTAAGCATAAGAAGGCGGCCCAAGAGAATCTGTACAACTGGAGTCATGCAGTTGAAGATTCCTTCCTTAACACAGCCGAGCAACTTCGCATCCTGAACCCCAACCTCGTGACAAAGGGCGCCAACCCCCTCTTTGCTGCCAAGAATGGTCAGATTGTGGGTGCGAACGGGGTTCCTATTGACATGAGCAGCAATGATCTTCCTGACCATTTCGCCGAGGAATCTGAGGAAGAAGAGGCCGAGGGTGCCGAAGGTGAAGAAGAAGAGGAGAAGTTCGACCCTGACAGCGTAGTACTGTCTGATATCGAGTAGTTTTTTTCTTTTGCTTTTTTACTTTTGTATCTGCCCCAATAGATGGGTTGAAATCTTTTATTTTTTGCTGTAACTGGTTTGGAATATTTATAATATACGTTTTTATTTTATGCTTCTTTCTAAACTTTTCGTTAAGAATTCAAGTGTTAAGACCTCGGAACTCCAGCACTTTAGCCGAGGTGGGTTACTCTATCCGCGATGTATAAATGATTTTTTAAAACAAATCATGTTTGAATCGGGAATCCTTTTAAGGTACTTGACGAGTTATAAGCTCTTGTTTGAGCTGTTTATAATCGTTCGCGTCATAAACGGTGGCTAGTCGGTTATGAGGAAAAGTACGTAAATACAATGAATTCAATAACAGGACTTTTATTTATTCGAAGCAGTAAATACAATGGGCTCGGAGTTCCACCGAGCGTACACCATCATTAAAAATAAACAATCTTAACACAGCAAGGGAAATAGTAAAACAAAAACAATTGAAAACAGAATTGAAATGGATAGAAAATTCTAACTGAAATATGCTCTAAGTTTTGCCACGTTCCATGTGTTGTTGATGAGGGCACCCGAGAGAGTTTCGAGCTTGTAGGCTCCTGTTCCTGTTTTGGAAGCTACTCGGTATGGACCTTCCCAATTTTGAGCCAGTTTCCCATCCTTAGCATTTTTGAGGCCGATGTCAGCTCTTCGTAGGACGAGGTCACCTACCTCGAATTCTCTGGGCAATACTGAGCGATTATACCCTTTCGCTTGCATAAGCTTGGCATGTCTTTCCCATTCGGCAGATAAATCTCTGACTTCTTCTGACAGAACTAGGTCCTCACACAGTAAAGTGTTGTTGAGGGGGTTCGGTTGTTGTATGGCTCGGAAAGAAGGGATGATCCTTCTATCGGGATGACAGCGTCGCAACCATAAGTGAGACGATAAGGGGTTTCTCCCGTCGAAGTCTGCACGGTGGTGCAGTACGACCAAAGCACTTCATGCAAGTTTTCCAACCAATTTCCCCTTGCACCGATGAGTCTCTTCTTGATCCCCTGAATGATACTTCGGTTCACTGATTCTACTTGTCCATTGGTCTGAGGATGCTCGACCGAGGAAAAATAGTGTTCAATGTTCAAAACGTTGACTAAGTCCTGGAATGTCTTTGCAGCGAATTGAGTTCCGTTGTCGGTTACCAAAACTTGTGACACTCCAAATCGAGCCACAACCTGTCTCTCAAAGAACTTCTACACCTTGGCCGACGAGATAGTTGCAAGGGGCTCAGCTTCAATCCATTTAGTGAAATAATCGATAGCCACTACCACCTATTTGAGTTGTCCTGGTGCGGTGGGGAACTGGCCAATCAAATCCATTCCCCATTGATAGAAGGGATAGGGAGATGAAAGTGAATGGAGTTCCTCGGCCGGCTTCTGGTAGACATCACTGTAAAACTGACATCTTTCACATCTTCTCACATGACTAATCGCATCCTGTTGTAGGGTCGGCCAGTAGTATCCCGCTCTTAGAATCTTTTTTGCCAGTGACTTCCCCCCAACATGATGGCTTCCGGTACCTCCATGGACTTCTTCTAGTGCCTGCTTTGCTTCGGCGGGGTCTAAGCACCTGAGCATAGGGTCGCTGACCCCACGGCGAAACAGAATTCCATCGATCATAGAGAATTGGGATACCTTTCTGACAAGCTTTTTGGCCTCGACTAGATTCGTCGGCAAGATTCCTTGTTCCAAGAAGTTTCTGATCGGAGAAGTCCAACTTGGATCCACCGAAACGGAGAGGACAACGCTAGGTCCATGCACCATTTCTTGGATCAACGTCTTGTTATTTCCAGGACCCTTTGTTGAAGCAAGTTTGGAAAGAATGTCCGCTCGTCCATTGCTTTCCCTCGGGATGTGGCAGAATTCGACCTTGGCAAACTCTGAAGATAGGAACTTCACCTTCTCGAGATACTTTTGGAGGATGTGTTCCTTAGCTTGATAATCACCTTTAATTTGCGAAACCACCAACTGAGAATCGCTGAAAATCTTCACTTCTCGGGCTCCTACTTCTTTTGCCATCCTTAGTCCAGCCATTACGGCTTCATACTCGGCCTGATTATTTGACGTGGGAAAGCCGAACTTCAATGAATATTCAAGGGTAACTCCCTCGGAGTTCTCCAGGATTATTCCCGCCCCTGCTCCGAGCTTGTTGCTTGACCCATCGACATAAATGCTCCAATCCAAGTTTGAGCTCGTCAATGGCTCAGTAAACTCGGTGAGAAAATCATCTAAGACCTGAGACTTCATTGCTTTCCGAGGTTCGAAAGTGATGTCGAACTCAGAAAGTTCAATAGCCCAAGTCACCATTCTGCCTGCCAAGTCGGGTTTTTGATGGATTTGTCGGATTGGCTGAGCAGTTCTGACCGTGAGATGGTGGCTTTGGAAGTATTGACGCAGCCTCCTAGCCGTAATAACCAAACAAAACGCCAATTTTTCAACCTTCTGATACCTCAGCTCTGGTCCTTGAAGTGCTCGGCTGACAAAGTAAACAGGAGATTCTTTGCCTGATTCTTCCCGAACCAGAACCGAACTGACCACCGAATCCCCCACTGATAAGTACAGGAACAAAACCTCTCCTTCTTCCGGACTAGATAAGATTGGAGGAGATGCTAGGTATTGCTTAAGGTCAGTGAAGGCCTTTTCGCATGCCTCGTTCCACTCGAATGTCTTTTCTTTTTCCTTCCTCAGCAGTTGGTACCATGGTAAGGCCTTCCGAGCTGACTGAGATAGAAACCTGGAGAGAGCTGCTACCCGACCTGCTAGCTGCTATACTCCCTTGATGTCGGAAGGGCTCTTCATCTCAAGGATGGCTCGACACTTCTCTGGGTTTGCCTCAATTCCTCGTTCGGTGAGCATGAATCCGAGGAACGAACCAGCGGGAACCCCAAAAGTGCATTTTTCTGGGTTTAACCTCATGTCGAACTGCCGAATTCTATCAAGGATAACCTTCAAATCCTTAGCATGGTCCTCCTCCTTCAGGCTTTTTGCAATCATATCGTCGATGTATACTTCCATTTTCGGCCCAATGAGTGGACCGAACACCTTGTTCATCATTCGCTGGTAAGTCGCCCCAGCGTTCTTCAGCCCGAACGGCATGACGTTGTAACAATATGTAGCATTTTCTGTGACGAACGAGGTTTTTACCTGATCCGGAGGGTACATCGGGATCTGATTGTAGCCTGAGTAAGCATCCATAAATGATAATCTCTGATAACCTGCCGAACTGTCCACTAGTTTGTCTATGCAAGGAAGTGGGTATTGATCCTTGGGGCAGACCTTGTTCAGGTCTGTGTAATCCACGCACATTCTCCATTTTCCATTGGATTTCTTGACTAGCACAGGATTAGCCAACCAATCAGTATATACCACCTCCCTGATAAACCCTGCCTCCAATAGCTCGGACACCTTTTCTTCAATTGCTTGTGCCTTCTCTGTTCCGACCCGTCTTTTCTTATGACACACTGGCTTGGCGCCAGGATACACACTTAACTTATGGCAGATAAAATTCGGATCAATCCCCGGCATGTCTGCCGAAGTCCAAGCAAACAAATCTTTGTTTTCTATCAGTAGTTCCGTCAGTTCTCTTTTTATTTCCTCAGCAAGGCCAACACCAATCTTGACACAACGGGATGGATCGGGACCCAAAATTACCTTTTTGAAGTCCCCCTGAGGGGTTGGCCTAGTTTCATCCTCTTCTCGTACGTCGAGATCTGCCAAGTTAACACTTCCTTTGTTGAGTGGTTCCTTCATGATCTCTTCATCTTCGATCTTTAACTTTCCTAGGCTGATATTGTAACATTTTCGGGCCAACTCTTGTTCAGAGCATACCGTGACCACCTTGTCATCCGATCCTGGAAACTTCATGGCCAAGTGGACGGTTGATACCACAGCACCAAAAGATTGAAGTGTCGTACGACCGAGAATAGCGTTGTATGCCGATGGGGCCTGGACAACTAAAAACTTCACTATCTCGGTTCGGGCCGAAGGTTGTTCCCCCATAGTCACTGGGAGGTGGATGTGGCCTAAGGGAACAATCGAATGACCCGTGAAGCCGATCAGACTTTCCTCGAAAGGAGTAAGATCAGATCTTTTCAACTTCAAAGCTTCGAACAGATCCAAAAACATAATGTCTGCTGAACTCCCCTGGTCAACAAGAATCCTCTTCACTTCGTAATTGCCGACCCTGGCAGTGACCACCATTGGATCATTGTGGTCTTGGATAGTATCAGCAAAGTCATCGTCACTGAAACTGATGACAATGTTCTTCTTTTTGGGCTTTTGGATCGGTCGGCTGGCCACCGAAAGGACTTGTCCCACATAATTTTTTTGATCACCTCTTTTTTCCCCACCACCCGTAAATCCACCAGCAATGGTGTTGATCAGAAACGTCTCTCGACCCTTATCCTGCTCGGACAGTAGGGCGGAGGCTCCCCCTGCAGGTGGTGAAGGGCTTCTATTCTTTTTTTCTTCGGTTTTGGGTGGTGAATGACTTCTTCTCCTTGAACGCTTCCGCATCGCTTCCCCGATGTATTGTTGAAGCTTCCCATCCCTAACCATTTCTTCAATCAAGTCCTTCAGCATCGTACACTGATCAGTCGTATGCCCCCATCCGCCATGATGGTCACAGTACTTCGTCCTGTCTCTCTGGGCAGCTTTTCTCAAAGCTGGAGGCCAAGTAATGTTGCGCATTTCAGTGTGCATAGTCTCTCAGAGGATTTGACTCCTCGGGACTGTAAGCTCAGTGTATACATCGTACTTGCCTTTGGGAGGCAGTTTTTATCTTTCTCCTCTTTCCTTCTTGTCCTTCCTCCCCTTACTCTCTCGAAAACGATCAGTTTGACGGGGATCGTTCTGACGAGGGCGCTGTTCCTGACCCCGAGCCGCGGTACTGATTCTATGGAATTCCTCCAAATTAACAAACTTCCTAGATCTTTCCCTGAGTTCGGCCATATCCTTTGGTGGTTCTCCAATCAGACAATCCTTGAAATCACCATCTCGCAACCCTTGAGTGAGCACTAGCTTCCTGCTGATACCGAGCCAGGTAATCGCGAAGAGACTCGTCAGGTCTCTGTGCGACTCCAGCCAATGAATGGTCCGACTTGGGTTGTGACATACTGGCTGTATATCGGTTCAAAAATGCTGTCCTCGGTTCAGCCCATGAGTGAATCGAGTTAGCAGATAGGGAATTGAACCATCTCAAAGGCGCCGATCCCAGAGTCATTGAGAATGCTCGGCACCTCATGAAATCCCCTCCTCCATAAAACATCATGGAGGACTCGTAGGCCGCAATGTGGTCCATCGGATCAGTCGTCCCATTATACCGAGGGATATTTTGATGACCCACATAAGTCTGCGGGGTTTGAAATGCCATAATCTCAGCTATGAAAGGATGTCCAGGATGGGGTTCCCCAGTAACACGCCCAGGAACCAATCCCGGATTAAGGGGTGGGGGTGGAGGAAGATTATTAGGGTTGCCGAGAGCCACGTGAGGGCCTTGCTCGGCTATTCTTGCCATGCTTTGCTGCTGAAGAGCAGCAATAGCCTGATTCTGCTTTTCAATCAAAGAAGTTTGAGTTCTCAAGATTTCCATGATTGATTCCTCTCTCCTACGGGCCGAAGAAGTAGTCATGTAAGATCTACCCTGTGTTTCAGAACGTTCACCACCTTGAAGTGTTCCAAAACGACCCCTAGTAAATTGAGGGACTTCCCTGTTGGATCGCTCGGTACGGGAGTGGTCACGACGAGCGGAACGCTCAACTCGCCGATCCTCATCAGTTCGCGATCTAGCTGGGGGCCTCCTAGATTGACGTGGTCTAGAATCTGCAGTGTCATGTCATTCTGAAACATGGCCATCAGGAACAGTATGAGGGTTGGATCGTCCTCCGCCGCCTTCAACGCGAGGAGGAACTGTGACTTGTGCTTGAACAACTGGAGGGACTGGAGGAACATTAGCCTGAACCAGAGGAACTGGCGGAGCAACCGTCTGATCCACCGGAGGAACTGGTGGGGTATTAGCATGATCACCTCCAGTGAGTCCTCCCGGAGCAATTCTGTCCCTAACGTTTCCTCTTCCCCCACTCTTAGGCGGCCTTCCCTAGATGCGACGGCGGAGATCCCCCTGGTTATTGTCATTGTTATCGTTTGCCATGAGAACAACGGTTATGGGAATACTAGTTATTCAGTCCCCACAGACGGCGCCAATGTAGTATCCTGGAACACTAGATGTCCTTAACCCTCTAAGTGCTCAAGATTATGGAGTCAGGAGCCCCAGAGAGGATCAAGAGTTAATGTATGACTTATGGTATTTCTGCAGTTCCAGTTGGGAAAAACAGGATCTCCCTAGTCAACGTGTGTGTGCAGAGTGTCAACTTAGGGATGAGAGTACGTACCTGAAACCCTAGCTGTAGTGAGCTATTTATAGGGTTTGGAGGAGCCTGAGATATGGGCCGTCTGGGCCCTGTATCAGGGTTGAGCTGAGCCAGGATTCTGTGAGATAATATCGGTGGATTATGCTCTTAGAATCTGGATAGGATCAGTTGAAGATCTCATGTCTAGGCTGTTGCGAGAATCTAGGAGAGATTTACGGAAGGGATAAGAAGCCTCGGTGGGTCTGAGCTTATCCGCTAGCCGACGGTATATCTCGGCCTAGAGTCTCAAGCCTGATGGATTGAGGACCGATGATGAGGCTCGGTTCCATCAAGTCCGAGCCTGGTCCTTTGGGTATGCTCGGAGTCCATGAGTCCGAGCGAGGGACATTCATGTAAAGTGAACCGAGAGAAATGCCCTTAGAGAATCCCTTTGGTAAGACTTAGGTCCGTATATGGTCGGCGGACCCTACAATTTCAATAATAATTATAGGAGTAGTTTTGAAAAAGTATATCAAATTTTCACATTTCCAATACCACTAACAAATTTATCCACTTTCATTGGTGAGAGTGAAAAACCCCAAAATGGTCTTATAAATAGCACCGGAGGGAGTAATAGTTTTAATTCTCTTTTCACAATAAAAAAACAAAAAAAAAATATTTACATCAAACATAAATAAAATCATATTTTTATATAGGATGATTTTTATCTATTATAATAAACAAAATATATTATAGAAGAAAAATAAAATCCTATTATTATATTGCCGCAGTCATAAATAAAGTCTTCTTAAATCAAAGATTGAATATCTCAAGAAGATGAAATGGTAGGACTGAGCCACCATCACATGTCATCTTCCACTGTTTGGATTAAAGAGGTCATTGGTGCATATTACAATAAATATGCATTTTCCTTAGTAGTTTATGATAGTTACCCTAAAACAATGTAACATTAGATTTTGATGCACTCTATTGTCACCGCAATTGAAGAATCAGTAACTATAACACAAAAAAAAACAAACTTTTTGAGCATTATTTACTTTGCTAGGATGGACTCCTCTACTTGTCTTTCTCCACTTTCTAACATCACAATTAGTTACACCCAAATTAAAATTTTGATCAATGCTACACACAAATTGTTGAATTAAAGTAGGCAAATAATTACGATAAACTTAAGAATCAAACAATATAAATTAAAATGAGCAAGAATTATTAGAATTAGAAAAATTTAATGACGAAAAAATAAATAAAAAAAATTGAAGGCAAATATAATTGTGAGATTGCTGTTTACCTGAATATCCATGAGTTTGTGAGCCAATTCACATAAATGCTAAAATATTATTGATGAGTCATCAAACGCATATTGCATATTATATATAATGATTTGAAAAATTTGTCAAACTAAGGATTATGATTTAACAGATAAGATTAAATAAATTTTAAATTTAAAGATAATGATTTCACAGATAAAAAATTAAATAAATTTTGAAATTAAGGATAATGATTTCATAGATAAAATTAAATAAATTTGAGTTATTTATTTAATTTTCAATAACTAAGGATAATTACTTCACACATAGATAATGATTATATTCTTTAGATCGCTTTGGTGCGAGTATTCCTTAAGCGAACACGTGGTGCCTCGAAATTTTCTTCGTCAAACGTGGTGTCTCGAATAGGCTTTTTTTTTTTTTTTTAACGTATAGATAGTAGATAAAATAAAGTTTATTAAACATACTGGTATTACTGTACTTTATTTCCTCTTACTTCAGCTTAATTCACTTAATTAAGTTGTGAGATATAACTTGACTGCATAGGAATTCAATCTCTGTTGCGCTGTTGCGCTTCACCTATTTCTCTTGCTTCTCCTCTTTGCTCTTTCCATGGTAATTTCTCCCTTTAAGAAAAAAAAAAAGCATTATTTTCTCATTCAAATTTACCTGTTGAGCTGAGCAGAGACCAAGAAACTACGTTCATACTTGATAATTGATATTATTACCTCTCAAACATAAATTTGTGTCATCCGCCATATCAACCATTAATTGGACTGGGCCAATACCCAACGGGCCTCCATCAATACAAAAAAAGCGCCGCTCAGTTAGATCAACTACCAACCAACACTTGCTCATTACACAAAAAATCGCTGGCATTATGCATGCTTACTCCTATTTTTCTTCTCAAATTAAGTTCTCTGGGCCTCTAGGCTTCTAGGCCCACTTTTGTGTTCATTGAATGATACCCATTATTAAGTGAAGTCATTTATTTCCAAAATGACGGGAAAGTTTAAATCATCTATGATCAATAATTTTTATACTAGCGTCCTCCGTATTATATTATAAAATAGGAGAATTTTACCATGATGTAGTGGTGACTGGGGCTATACTTGGTAGAGCGAACTATGGTTCAATCTCTCGCAATAACGTTGGGAGAAGAATAAAACCTTAACTCCGGGACTTCCCTCGAACTGGATTAGTCGGCCCAGTGGACCGGATGCTAGGGTACAAACCAAAATAGGAGAACTTTCATCTTCATTTTTCCATTTCAATGATTTCCCATCATTTATCTCGTTGTAATTTTTCACCATTGATATCCCAAAAACTTCACCTATCACTGTTCATTTAATTAATACACACAGCTTGCACAATATCGAATCACTGCCTCAATAAGTTTGTTCAATTCAAAATAAGAAATTCCAAGAATTAAAAATTAAATGATATAACCACTTTATAGGGATATTTTATGAATGATTGTATGAAGAATATAAAGTTAGTTAATTTTTTTTTATATTTAATACCATTAATGGATTTTTTTAAAATATATTTGTAACCAGAGGAAGTAGTAATAATAAGAGAACAAATCCCATGTTTCGTATTTAATTTTTACTCTCTCATTCCTTAAATATAAGATTTTTTAAAATTTTGTTTTGTTCTTATTTATAAGATTTTTTTAATCAATTTTTTATGATAATCAATTATTGTATTTCTTTTCACAAACATCCTTATTTATTGAATATTTTTTAGAGTTCTAATAATACTTATAAATAGTTTTTAAAAAAACACATCAAATAGTCACATTTTCAATGTAGCTGACTAAATTAATCAATTTTTTTAATGGACGTGATTTCAAAAAAAATTTATATTTAAGGACGGAGAAAATATCATTTCTTGTGATAATAAACGAAGATTAGTGTAAAAATTAAAGAAATTTTTTTAAAATCAATTGCTACACTTGACATTATAATGAATATGTTGTGTGGTGTAATATTATTTTCGTCAATCATAGTTGTCTTGCATATATATATATATATAAATTAGTTGAAATTGTTAATAATATTAGAATTGCTAATATTTAATGTATTTTTTTTAAAATTATTTTATAATTATCATTAAAACTTAAAGAAAAAGTCAAGTAAATAGAACATCGATGAAAAATAATTACTCCTAATACTATAATTGAAAATAAAAATAATAACTTATATAAAAAATCTAGAAAAGTGAAAATCAGATGCTTATAGTGATGAGTGTTACTTTTTGAACCCCTTTGTTTACTCATTGGCCCCCATTTTTTCTGCCTTATACAAGGCGGAAGTACATTTTTCCGCATTATACAAGGCGGTAGTATAAAATTATCATATTTTTTTCCGCCTTATACAAAGCGAACGTGCAAAATTACCTTTTTTCCGCAAAAACTGATAATTTACACTACCACCTTGTATAAAGCGGAAAAAATGAAGGCTGATGAGTAAACAAAGGGTTCAAAAAGTAAAACTCTACGGTCATAGTGATAGTATTTAATGATGGAGGGAGTATATAGGAGATACGATACTGAAACTTATTGGAGCATTGGGCCCAATCCCTCTCAACATCCCGCCATTATATGCTTACAATACACTAAAAACATAGTACCCCATCAGTACTATGCACAAACCAAAAAAACAGTCAAAATCAAAGGAAGGGTCAGTCCATTCATGCACGTGGCAGAATCTCATTAGTGGGAGCATCAAATCCCACGTGCTTGACATGGTTTGCTTCACGTGGTCATCATAGACTAACTTGTTGTATGTGTGGCAGACAATGACATGCGGGTGCACGGGTCATTCTTTCTTCGTCGAAACAAAAATAATAATGGAGATCTTCATATCAAATCCTTATCCATCCTAATCCAAGGCATAATAATCACTTTTTCTTTTTTCATAATCATTATGGAAAACATGTGAAACAACAGTAATTTTTTTAAGGAAATTGATAACAAGTGTTCTTAAAGCATTTATCAAGAAGTTAAATATATATAGTTTGAAATCATTAAAAAATGTAAATTTTTAAGTTTTTGAAAAAAAAAATGAAATTTGTGGTGTTTTTTTTATTTCTAAAAAACTTAACAAATACTTTAAAAATACTTATTAGCAAAACTATTTTTTAATTAAGTTCTGAATATATCATCTCAATACTTTGCTAATCTTTGTTATACACATATATATTTATTATGTCAACAAAATAGTAATTATTATTGTTCCATTGATTTTCTTAAAAAATCTTATAATATGGAGCAACTTTTTTTCTTTAAAAATCTTAGATTCAAATTAAATACAAATGAAAGGAGTATTATTTAGTGTCGATTTAAGTCAACTTTACCGAAGAATAAACTTTTTCACTAAATGACAAGTGCGTAGTCCAAATGTTATTTCATTTATACTCCCAATTTATTTATTCATTCATTCATTCAATTTCTACTGGCTTTCCCCTTCTCTTTGATGCATTATTAGCACAAAAATTGTACCATTTGGATAAATGATATCTATATCTACTTTAAATTGGTCCATGCACATCTTCTTTGAAGGTCCCATGCATATCTTGATATGATATTTGAGTGAACAAAATGTTAAACAAACATCTGTATTGGACATCAGGATGAGACACATGTCTTTTTAGTTAAAAACTGGTGATTCCTGTAAGAAAGAGAAACTACGGGACCCACCAGTTTTTGTCTAAAAAGGAAGGTGTCCCGTATAGATGTTAAATACAGATGTTTGAATAGCGGAGTTTTTTGAGTGAAACACTTACGTACTATTACTTATGTTATGTGCTATCATCAAGATATATAGTATCAACTAACTTTCTTCTCTCTCATAAAATTTTGTTATAAAAAGACTTGGCTATGATGAGTCTTAATAAAGTACTTACCATTGCATAGCTAGCAATGCAAGGCATAATTTGTTGGTACATCAATATGCTGCCTTTGTCTGCATTTGCACCTGCACTTTACTTGGTTTAATTTTCTAATCTTTCTCTGCTCAATATGGAGAAAGAAAACTTGTAAGGAGTTATAACCAAGAATGAGGTGCAGGTACATCTGCAGATGAATGCCATCTTGGTTATAATTAACCTTGCTGCAATTTTTATAGTTAGTTTATGTGTTTGTGCTGCTTAACTGCGTGCTCTTTGGAATAAGAAACAAAAGGTAAGATCATCATTGGCTTGAATGTACACACGCGTAGGCGTTGGGTTCTTGAGTTTGGTTCTCTTCCTCCTTTTACATTAAGGTACGTACTTGAGTAGATCTAGATTTGAACAAGGGATAGAAGTGGAGTCGTTAACATCTGTTATAAAATTTGATTCAAAATTCAACTAGATGATGATCTATTTAATCCACCCTATGTAACAAACTAACAATAGTAGTTTTTTTTCTTCTCTATAATTGCTCAATTTTTGGTTAGACAGTGGTGGTGCAGTGCGTGGGTTTTAGTAAATTTATCACTTAATTGGGTTGTTATATGGTTAAAGAGAGAACCAAAATTGTGCTAATTAATATATATTGGGGTTTCTGTGTTTGTATTCATGTTACTACACCGTTTAAACTCATATTTTCACGACATGCGTTTGAACCTCACTAACGCAGATTCAAACACGGAATGAAGCTACTATATGTAGCTTCTAACAATGAATTTGGAAAAGCGGTGAGATATATATTACTTTTCACGGTTGTAAATCGTGGTATTGCGAAAGCTCCACATTCGGAGTTATCTCGAAACCAATTGGTAATGAGAGGAATAGCTTATGAGGCAGACGATGTGCGACTTCCAACGCAAACAACAAGTCAAACAAATACCAAGTTTCAAACTTTTAGCAGAAGTAGTAACACACCACCTGAATGCGGTTAATTTGGTCCGAGGTTACGAAACCATTCAGATGAACAATAATGCATTTTACCTTTTCAGGAAGCATGAAAGTGTTAAGATAAATTGGCTTTCGATTTCCTTTTGTTTACTTCATTTAGACTAGCGAGGTCCTTGTTTTTCTTTGTCCTCTTTTCGTTTCCCTTTCGATCCATAAGTCTACGATTATGAAAATGACCCAATTTGAATCTTGGGTGATATTTTCATGATTCTCTTCGAATTTTGGAATCTTATACCTCACTTAAAATATTGATTTATCAATTAAAAATTTTGAAAGTTAAAATTTTAAGATAATATTTTTTTTTAATTGGGAATATTTTTATTATTCAATTAATAATAAATATTTTGTTTGGTTCTATTTATAATTAACATTTTAGAATAAAATAAATTACTTTTTTCATATATTAAAATTAAAAAAGGTACATTATTTACAGCAACTTAGCTTGTAGGCTTATGCTTTATGAAAAGCATAGGAACCATGTAATGCAACTGCGAATTGTTTCTCAGCCGAAAGTTTTGCTTGCTATAGATTAAAGGACCACTCATCAATTAACATGATAAATTAGATATATTTTAAATGAGATATTTTATTATAACTTGCCTAGAACATTTCTTTTTATTTAGGCAAATATATAATGAAATATTTCATTTAAAATATAAGATAAGTAAAAGAAAATTAAAAATTATTTAAAAAAAAAAAAATTAGATCGCACGTATCCTTTATTAAATACGAGTAATTTTGTTTGAATCTAATAAGATTACCATAAGCAAAAAGTCACTAAATTACTAAGCAAAGATTCCCGTTTTCTTACTTTTATTTACCAACAATAGCAACTAAGCTGACATGTTTGTTTGAGATTAAGATTGTAGTTTTAGCTTATTTGTCAATTGTTCAATGCAGGTTATAATCTTAGATTATATTCTTGGAAAAATAATTAAAATTTTTGTAAGATTATCTTCTTTAGACTCGTGTAATTTTCCTACTCTACCTTTATCACTCCAACATATTAACTATTCTTTTATCACTTCATACTATTTTTTGTAATTTAGTCAGTAAAAATAATCATTTTTTTTTGGGTCCGTATTCCTTGCGGAACCACCGGTATCCCCAAGAGCACCCTTAATACCAGGGAGCCCTTGAGACTAATCCGGAGCGAGCTGCGTGGCTGGCTCTCCCAACGGGATGTTTTTAACACCATTCAAACAAAATAGTTCAGGCTAAATTCATTTTTCAGCTAAGGTATGCAAACATAAACAGATTATAATCACAGAAAAAATAATCATAACCTCATTTTACCAGCTATATCAAACACACAAAGAGTATAAAAGCAGTAAGGAAAATGATAAGAAATGTTTTGATAAAGAGATATATATGTAGTTGGAAAACATTGAAAAACATAATTTAATTTTTGATATTCTCGAAAGAAAAAAAAATTAAGAACTTGTGTTATTTTTTTTCTATTTCTAAAAAACTTAACAAATATTATCCTTAAACACTTTTTTTTGTTTGTACCCTGGTATCTGGTCATTTGGCCGATTAATCCAATTTGAGGGGGTCCCGGGATTAAAGTTTTATTCCTCTTTCAACGTTGTTACGGAGGATCGAACCGTGATTCGCCGTACCAAGTACAGCCCCTGGCACCACTGCACCAACAGCTCGTTCGTATCCTTAAACACTTATTAACAAAACAAAACAATACTATTAGTGCAAATGTTAGTCACCCAGTGACGTATACAAGACACTTTAATTAAAGAAAATCAAAACCAAAACTAAAACTTTATTTGCACAAAAATATCAAGTTTAAATTCCAAATATCATTCAAGGATATCAGCCTGAGGAAGAGGATGAGGCATTAAAAGATGTAACTTTTGTAATTGGAAATTAACTCAACCATTTCTTTTTATATTGAATGTATCATTTCCCCTCTAAATTATAAGATTGCACTAACTTCCAAGATCGAGAAATACTTCCTCTTTATAAAAAAAAAAATTTAATTAACTTCACATTTATTAAAAAAAGTTAGTTGGTTATATTTAATTTTTAAAATTTTTAAAAATAGAGTTACTTTAGAAAAGTTGTATTGAGAATGAAATAAAAATTAAATAAGACAATAATTTTCTAAGAATATTTTAAGAATAATTATATTCGGAATACAAAATTAGTGAATTTTTTCTAATTTTTAAAATCAAGATAAATGTCTTTTTTTTCCTCATACATAGGCTTGACAATTGGACCTGTACCCACGGATAATACCCGTAACGGGTCCTGGTCCGGATCCAAAATTGGATCCGCAGGTATATAAAAACGGGTGCCCGCGTGTAATACTCAGAATGGATCTAGGTAATGGGGTATCGGACCCTCGGATACTCGGATCCGAAGAAAAATACTTATTATTTAATTGATTTTAAATTTAAGTATATTTGTGTGAGAAGATTTGTTTATAAGTGAATCTATTTTGCCTCAAGTGAATTTGTTTGTAAATTATTTATTAATGATATATGAAGTGCTTGACAATTAAAAATAGGGAATTTTTATGTTTGCTTAGAAAAAAATAAGCTTAAAATTTTAATAATATATTTTTTAAAAAATATAATGGGTACCTATGAATCCGTTTGGATACTCGAAGACCCGTTGACGTGTTTGACAACAAGTACCCGTGCAGATGCGGGTGCGGATCCAGATATGCATGAACGATGCGGGTCCGGCCCATTGCCATCCCCACAGTTATACATCACTATTAGAGATATGAGGGAGTACTATAACATTAGGCAATTTCATGGACGGGTAAAAATTTGCCTCGAAATACTGTACATAATTAAATTGTAAATTTGTATTAATAGATAATAATGAGATTCTAAGAATGAGGCAAGGGCTACAAACAACAAGAAATTGTTTGTATTTGCTTGCGCTTATTGTAACTGACTAGGTGCAGACAGAGCTGCTACAGCATATCTAGAGGCCTTTGGCCTTTGCTATGGTTTTAAATTTAAATTTGACTGTCAAGAATCTGCTAATCCTGTGGTATGGCACTTCGAACTATGATCACAGAAATTGACCCAAAAATTTGTAATATCTTATACTTTGGATCGTCCTTTCTCAATGAGCTCTCTCCTGAGAATTTTTCCTGAAGCTGTCTTAGGAACGGTGCTGATGAATGTTATCCTTCGCAGTCTTTTGAAAGGAGCAACCTGTAAACAAGTATGAACGTTTTTAATCTTCACATTATGTTTCAGTCCACATGAGTTATGTCAGTTTCTCTTTTATTTAATAAGTGCATGTCTCAGATCAAGCTTGTTCTTTATCTCTCTCACCTGATCAGCAATAAATTTCTTAATTTTTTCTTCAGTCAGTGAACTGTTGGGTGAACGAACAACATAGGCGACTGGAACCTCGCCAGCCTCATCATCCGGATATCTACAGAAATGAATGAAGTCGAAAATAAATTCCGATACTAGATAACAATAGATGTGTTTTGAGTATTTCTTATGCAGGTAGAATTAAACTGCAGATCATGTAATTTTTTGTTTCCTAGCACAACTAAAGATCATGTATGTGATACTTACGGTACGACAACAGCATCTAGTATTTCAGGGTGAGAAATTAGAAGCCCTTCTAGTTCTGCTGGTGCAACCTAGTTACAACATTAAGACAAAAAGCAAATAGTATAGTAAGATGAAACCTTGATCATAAAAACTACTGTAGTATTTATTTATCAATATAGTACCTTATAAATATATAAAAATCCAAACAAAGTACAGGCATTAATGTGGAATAAGGACTGAGATTATTATTCTAGTCATATTGAATATTTGGGGGTTGGAATATACTCCTATGTGTTTATGCACCCCAATGTCATACTATCTTTATGACACTCAAATATACATTCAAAGTCCTGACACTAACACGGATTTGGACAAGAATTCATACATGTAATTTGTAACTATGGCCAGACAAACTTAGTTTCATTTTAAGATGGCTTTAACATTACATACCTGAAGACCTTTATACTTGATCAATTCTTTGATACGGTCAATTATAAAAAGTTGCCCATCCTCATCAAAATATCCAAGATCTCCTGTATGTACCCATCCATTTTTATCTAGAGTCGAACTTGTGGCCTGTGGATTGTTATGATAACCTGAAATATTTTGCAACAATTGTACTCAATTTCATCTAAGAAAAGTCTATACAGAATACAAATTAAAGTCAAACTCCATATAAAGAAAACCCTAAACACTAATTGGCCAACCAAATCCCAATGGAAAACACTGAGTGAAACAAGAATCTGAATAACAACCTCAAATCAAAAAGTCAAATAGATACAAACTTTAAGACTTGCGACATAATGGTCTTGTCCACCAGACCACCATACTGTCATAGTTTAAGATTATTTAAAATGGCTTATATAAATTAGTAATAAGATGAAATGCGATTACAAAAATCATTTAAAAACATGAAGCATGATGCAGGAATGCTAACAGTTTATAGAGGATGTTGTTCCAACCTGATTAATTAAGGATCAATTGCATTAGAAATAAGTTAAAAATATGGCCAAATTCATGGCTAGAAAGGTTAGAGGGCCAGAGGGGCACCGCATCAGTCATCGAGCACTTTATGCAGCATCTTCAAACAAATGCAAGTTTCTTTCTTATACACACATATCTCTCTTTTACAATTTCAACCGGTAGCAGGTTATCTTGAGTGCTATCTCTCTTTTTCCTTGTTATCATTGGCTAAACTATGGTAGGAATTTTATACACAAGCAAGAATGCTACATGGCACTGTACCTTGCATCATATTAGGACCCCGTAACCATATCTCCCCCACCTTTCTAGGAGGGAGAGGCTTCTGTGTGTCCACATCGACTATTTGAGCCTCGACTCCTGAAACTAGTGTTCCTGTTGAGCCAGTATGACGAATCCCTAATCTCGGATTCTCTGCAGAAGCAACGCCACTCGTTTCCGTCATACCATATCCCTGGAATCATAGCAACAACAGGTGAACTACTTTTTTTTATGGGAGTAGATATGGTCAAATGGTAAATTTAATGCGAGCAAGGTACTTGACAAAAACAATTATTTCAACAAAATAAGATTCTTTATTAAACCGAGCTCAAGCTCAGTTAGTTGATGAGCTCGGTTCAAGCTCGGCTGGATTAGTTGATGAGCAAGTTAACCGAGCTGAGCTTAGTTGACGAGCTCGGTTCAATATCAGCCCGGTTAGTTGATTAGCAAGCTAACAGTGAAAACAGTTTGGTTCAAGCTCGGCTCGGTTGGTTGAGTGAGGACATATCGTTTCAAGCTCGGTTTAAGCTCGGCATCAGCCGAGCAAAGCTCAACTACACATCACTAACTTGATGACTGATTGCAGCCACAGGATCGATTATTCACTGCTCAAGTTACATGAAGCAGGAGTTATTATTTAACTATAACACATTAGTTAGTTAGTTAGTTAGTTAGATAGTTAGTTTTAGTTAATTAGCCGCTAACGGATCAAATCATGTATAAATACTAATTGTAATGACTAGATTCATTTGAGCAATAATATTCCAGAAATTTCCTTTATTGAGTTTCTCTCATTCTCTCTAATTCTTCTTCTAGATTCTTCTTTACTCAACTGTTTTCTCTCTAGATTCAACAATTGTTCAATCATTTCTCAAGCACTTTCATATTCTTTGATGGTATCAGAGAGCTTGATACCATAACATTAAAAATACAAACTACCATAACATTAAAAATATTCATTTCTCAGCGCTTGATAGGCATGTAAGAACATGAGTTTTGTAATCCTATGTTATATATATATATATATATATATATATATATATATATATATATATAAATTTACTATTATAAACAGAGCAGCATTCAGATTCCATAAGTGGGAATGAAATCAAAGAGAACAGAACATCATGTTTCATCCCACATGATCTGTGTGTTAAAAAAAGCTACCTAAAAAGTCATACATGTGTTAATCT
Source organism: Crotalaria pallida (assembly GCA_037953625.1). Classification (NCBI taxonomy): domain Eukaryota; kingdom Viridiplantae; phylum Streptophyta; class Magnoliopsida; order Fabales; family Fabaceae; genus Crotalaria; species Crotalaria pallida. Next base: position 133,072,351 of record CM075654.1, on the reverse strand, counting down.
ATGATTGAGGGAGAGTCTGATATGGTAAAAAAATGTAGCAACAACAGTATATCAAAATTAAATTTTTACTTTTATATAAAAAAAGTACTTGATAAATAAGATTCCATTACAAATAATAAGTTTAAATAAAAAAAAGGCTTAATTATGTCACAGGTCCCTAAAGTTTGGGGTACTTTTGTCAGATACCCTTATACTTTTTTTTTCAATGTCTGACTCCCCGAAGTTACTTCTGGGTTTGTCATATACCCCTACTATCGATTCTGGGCAATTTTGATGATATGTAACATCAGAATTTTAGTCACACGCAGGAGATTGGTCATGTGGTGCCGTGTGATGTCACACGGTCGAAGACGACCTCTCTCTTCAATTCTTTTTTTTTTCTTTTTTTATTTAACTAAAAATATAAAAATATTAAGTTTTTTAGTTTTTTAAATTAAAAAAACAAAAGATCTTTGCCCACCTGGTACCAGGTGCTTAACCTCCTGTGTCTGATCAGGATTCCGATGTTACATGTCAGCAAAATTGGCCAGAATCGGTAGTAGGGGTATATGACAAACCCAGAAGTAACTTCGGGAGTCAAACATTGAAAAAAAAAGTATAAGGGTATCTGACAAAAGTA